>OX465172.1:2274701-7274701 GCA_949987655.1 Polymixis flavicincta | reverse complement strand
CGAACATTCTTTTTTTGTATTCGATATCTTTTTAAATATCGAACATAATTATGTATCGCAAAAAGAGACAGCGCGGCCGCTGTAATTATTTCGACATCTGCCATTGCCGAAACTTGAAAGCGAAGTGAGTGGTAGGGCAGTATGTAAACACAAACTCCTCTCGATCCTGCTGCAGCAGTATTTAGGGAATTATCGCCGGCAGCGCGAGGGGCAGCGGCAGGGGCTAAATGTAAATGAGGTTGTACTTGGCTACTCACAACAGTTTTTAAATTTCCACTGGTACGTGAAGAAAAAAAGAACCGGTCTTTTCAAGTATACTGGATAAAGGGGCATGAATGGCTAGCAAACAATAAAATTACTGGTAGCGGATTGTGATTATTGGTCGACGTGAAGTGGGTACACATGATGTGAAGCTAGGAAAATTGCTGTCGGAACCACTGACAAGATATAAAAGGCAATCGAAACAATCACATACCACGACAGCACAAATTACCACAAAACGAACGTGGTAACATCTCAATTTTTTTTTATGGTAATGGAGGGAAAATCAATGGAAGGTTGTTGTCCAAATGAGATCCCAGGAAATGAAAATTGTTGAAGAGAATCGTAAAAAACGTATCCCAATTATTAAAACAATAATATTATGTGGAAGGCAAAACATACCGTTAAAAGGTCACAGGGATGACGGTAGTTCAGAATCGGAAAGTTCTTACGGACACGTAGGAGGAAACTTCAAGGCGTTGTTAAAGTTCCGAATCGATGCTGGAGATGAGATACTACATGAACACGTAAAATCGTGTGCTAAAACGCTACGCCTACGTTAGCAAGTCGATACAAAATGACTTAACTGAATGTTGTGGGGAATTAATCAGAAACAAAATAGTGGACAAAATAAAAAGTTTTAATATTTTACCATTATAGCTGATGAGACCACATATGTTTCATAAAATAAAAAAGTATAGGGAGCAAAAAGATATAGTTTGGCAGTTTATTAATAAGTTCAAATGCATAGAATCACATTGCTGTCGATCTGCAACACAAGAGCGAAAATATCTGCACAGCGATTTGAGTATAAACAAACTTTATAAGATGTTCAAGACCGAAAATCAACAATCTGTTGTAAAGAAGTCTTATTTTCGTGCAATATTCAACCAAGATTTCAACTTAGGATTCGGTAATTCTAAGCATATTTTAAGGTAATTGAACAATCTTTTACATGTTTTATACTTAATTTACGAACAGTCAGATAATAGTGTCATAAATTGTTGCTTTATTTCGTGGATTTAATCGCAAATCATGGAAATAATAATGCTAACACATTTTTTTTCGGACTTTCGTTACATTCCACTGACTAATTCTGTCAAAAACATTACTCAGTGGAGAAAATTGTTTCACAATGGAACGCTTTTTTTTTTTTTTTGGGTGGGAAATCATCAAATAACTTCTCCCGCTCTGGGTGGAGCAGGAGGGCGTGTCAGACTTTTACTGACTAAAACCCACCCGTGTTCCTTCAGTAGCCCGTATGCCAGGGGCTGTGGTGTCTCTTTCGAACAAACCCGCACCCCTGGCAGGCATCTGCCCTTGCGGGCCCCATCATTTTCTGTGCTGACATCTCTTTGAGGCGCGCGTGGAACACAACGCGCCGTCGCGCGTCGACTTGGGCTTGGTCCTTACCGCACAGCGAGCTACCATTACTCCTCGCCGTCCGCAAGCCCATGCCTACGGTGGCCGGAAATCGGCCTGGGATTCCCGACGCCCAGGGCGTCTCCGTTTCCTGCGGCGGCTGGGGTCGCGAGGGCGCATATGCTGCCTCTCCCTCACGTGCGCCGCCTCCCTCTTCGCGAGCATTACTGCTTCGCTGAAGAAGGTGACGGCTCCCCATACCCTCTCGCTCCGTACCATGGCCTGGACCAGTGTGCTTACTCTTGAGTTCAATTCCGATCGATCGACATTGGAATTGTGACGTTTCGTACTCTTGAGTTCGACGCTAGCGCCAAATCGTGTTTAAATTGCGTGTCTTTTTGGAGAACTAAATGATATCGGGATCGGGCTTGGCGCGCGGTAATCGCTACTCTTGAGTTTTTTTGACAGCTGTGTATTGCATCAATATTACGCTGGGATTGTTTGTAGATTGTGATTTTTCCAATAGCAAAAGTGTAACTTTTTTGAAATTGTTTTGCATTTTAGGTGGTTATAAACAAGTAAAGGGAGTTTAATATGGCACGATTAGCAGTATTAAACAGTGTTTTACGTAATTCCCTAAAAAAGAATGGAAACAAAGACGAGAAATGTTAAGAGATTTTGGCTCAACTCAATGTATAGGTTTCTAATTAACTAGTTAATTTAATTTGATCTCATTACTATCTACATAGTTTTCATAATAAAATCCAGTTGTACTTATTTGAGTTTTATACGGAATATTTGAAAATAATGTAAGGTTCTCGTATAATTACGTAAGTTGAAAATGAGATTTCTTATTTATGTACAGTTTTTATTTATTTTGGTTTTAAACGATAGATCTATGGATAAAACCATTTTTACAGTTGGAATTATGTAAAGCGTACCACGGGTTCCAAAGATATTCAAGATTTAATGTAAGAGAAAATATACCACACTACATTTTCATTGGTTTTCTTCTAGGTTTTTTTATTATTACTAGACACACTCAATATTGTTATTTTACATAAATAAAGAACGCCATTGGGTATTTCTTACTACAAAGGAACCAAACGCGAACAATATCTAACTGTTCTAAACAAACTAAAACTTGACTACTTTTACTATAGACAATTGAGACCTTCGACGCCGTCTTTTTTATTAGTAGATAGTGTAGGGCATGGCAACGATCCTACCGCATGCAGCCAAAGTCATGGTTAATTTTATGATTTTAATCATTTTCTTACGCCCAAATGAATTGATTAAGTCACAATTACTCAATTATGCAACTATCTATAAGATATTTATTTATTGGCCGCGTTATTTAAAGGATAAAGCATTTTAATTCTGTATTACCGGTGTATTGTAATGAGTCGAACAACACTATTGCGGCCCGTAACGTAGCTAACTTCACGTTGAATAAAATAATTGGCGGGGCAATCCCAATTTCAATCCAATGTTGACACTATTGTGTTCAAGAGTACCGAATCACGTGACTGCAAAATTGACATTGGAATTGTATTGGGTTTAGATTGAAATTAAAATTAATTTCAAGAGTAAGCCCCCAGGGCCGGACGCGAGAGATCGCCGCCGCCGATCGCCTCCACGAGGACACGGCGGTGCTCCACCCAAGCTGGGCAGACCGCCACCGTGTGCTCCACCGTGTCCTCAGGGCGATCTTCGCAGTGGAAACACCCGGGCGTTTCCTCCCGCCCTATCCGAAACAGGAACCTCCCGAAACAACCGTGTCCGGTGAGGACCTGGGTCAGGCGGAAGGTGAGGACGCCATGCCGCCTCTCAAACCACTCCTCAAAGAGGGGACTTACCGCCGCAATCGTGGCGTGTCCAACAATGGAACGCTAAAGCTGCATTCACGACGACTAGCGTTCTGTCTTAACAAAAAATGTTTTCCTGTTATGTAATACTACTATGTACCTCACTATGAAAATGTCGCAACTCCGACCCCCAAGATACAGGCAAATGCCTAGTTTGGGGGTCACCGCCCACTCTTTTTGTACAATATTATTACTTACAATGATATTATAAGTGTAAAAAGGTGATTAATTACCAATAAATAAATGAAAAATGAAATAAATATCAATATATTATGTTACGCGCAACTTTCTCATTTTTTTCTTTCACGAGAACCTACTCCTGACAATAACAAAAGCAATAAAAAAGAATTAGGTACCAAAATTGGTCCAGCCGTTCTCGTGTGATGCCGTGAACAAGGGAAATAGGGATTTTTATTTTATTTGTATTTACATTAAAGGCACAAATCATTTTAAAACTAGCAACTGAATTGAACGTGAATATTTATTTGTTTTTGTTGTACTTGATGTAATTTTTTATTTTACCCTAAAAAAAATCTAACAGTGACTATAGTAAGATTTTTTATAGGTTCTCAATAACACAAGGATTTTCAACTCAAAAAGTCAAGTAAATATTACTAGGGCCAGGGTTTAGTTGGTGGAATTGGGGCTAGGTGTATTAATATTATTTTCTTAAATATTTTACAATCAAATATGGGTTCATGTACACTTCATTTCACTTAAACTTAAGAACTGAACCGGTTTAAATATGTCTTATAGTATCGTTTGAATCCTTCCCAGCTTTATTGTTTTATAGAGGGTTAGATTAGATACAAAGTATTTAAATTGTAATTTAATTATTAGGTGAATAATGCCTCTCACATCAGCTGAGATAGTTAAACGACACCGAGAAAAATTAAAGCAAGACCCAGTAAAGTTTGCAGAGCACAAGAAACAACATGCAGCTCTCGTAAAATCTAAAACAAAAAAATATCTGAGCTCTCAGAAACTGAGAAAGAAAAACAAAGAGAAAAATGGAGAAATCATAAACGTAAACAAAAAATGAATAAGGAAATTAGTTCTGCAAGCTACGTAGCGTCACTGCAGACTCCTGAGGCCATTGTTCCCATAAAGATAAAACGAAGGATACCATATTAGCGAAGAAGTATAATATAGCTCTTAGAAAGAGAAAAAATTAACAACATGCTTGGAGACGACTAGAAAGAAGTTATACGGGCTTACCAAAAAATATGAAAAAAACTGAAGAACTTGTGAACAAGATGAAAACCAGGGAAGAAATTTTGGAATGTACACTTGAACAGACTTTAAAACAATGTAAAACTCAACAACAAAAAAGCATCACTAAAAGAATTGTTCTTAACGAAAATTTCATACGTGCTAGGAAGTTAACATATATAACAAACTTACTAGGCTTGAAAGGAAGAATAAGAATGCGCCAAAAAACCATGAAAAGTAATATAATCAAAAAAGAAATAGAATGTTTCTATTTGCGAGACAATATCAGCAGATGTACTGCTGGCAAAAAAGAATGTCGTACTGAAAAACGATCAAAGACTAAAGAACAGATACGATATCTTACAGATACATTAGTCAATTTATATAAAATATATAAATCTGAAGGAGGTAGATACAGCCTGACAACATTCTATAAATATAAGCCATTTTTCGTCTTAACTCCGGGTATACGAAACCGAGAAACTTGCTTGTGCATCAAGCATGGTAATTTTGACTTTTTATTGCATGCTCTGCACACACATAAATTGTTGCTAAATTGCAAATCTGAGAAAGTTGCAACTTGGAATCATATAAATGTATGAACAGCGAATGTGAGGCATGCAAACTATCTAAGTTGGATTACCACCTTGTAGAAGGTCAGTTAAATTTGAGCGCGAGATGGACGCAATGGGAGCGTGAAGACCATGAATACACAAAGACTGAAAACGGAATTTCCAAGACTGTATCCACAAAAAAAAAGCTCTAAAGTACTGAAGGAAGGAACCATTCGTAGTTTAATAAAAATTTTGAAACCAGTATTCCACAGTTCAATAAAAATGATATGTGTCATTAAAACAAAGACAGTTGCAATGACAATTTTTTAGGACTTTTTTATTATTTGTGTAAAAGCTTGTATTGTTTTGATTAAAGAAGTTTATTTAGTTTTTCTAGTTGCTATTATTATGTCGATAAAGCAGAATAATTTAAATAAGTTTGCATAGGACCGGCTTCTTCTCAACCATCGTCGCCGATGCACGAGGTTCAAAAGCAGCTCTATTATCCTGTTGACTGATGTTCCTAAATTGTTCTATTATGTGATAAAAAAATATATAATTAAAACTGACTTTGTTTTAATGAGACCTCATTAAAACAAAGTCAGTTTTAATTATATTTTTAAGACTTTTGTTATCTGTGTAAGAGCTTCTCATTTTTGGGTTGTTTTGATAACGAAGTTTATTTTGTTTCTAGTTTGTATATTTTCACAAAGCAAAATAATTTAAATAAAAGAAAATTGTCAAGAAAATCCTTCATTGTGACCAGAGCCCTTAATTTTCCACTGAATAATTTCGACGTTCCAATGAGTAACAGTCCCACTTAGAATAATTCAAAATTTCGTTCTTAATATTTTAAAAATTGTTATAAAGACAAAATGTTTGCTTTACTTTTTAATTATGTTACAAATGAGTAATCAATTAAATTTGAATAGATATAAAGAAGAACACGTAACTGATTACTCAACCAGTTAGTCAAAGGATTTAAACATACATTTCCTTTTTTTTATTCCTTTGTCCAAACTAAATGTTTATTATTTTCATTTATAAACCTACCTGGTATTAATAAAAAGTATGATTTTCATCATAGCCGTTTTATTTAACTCAATGAGTAAGATTATAAATTGTTAATCAGTCGAACTCAAAATCCTCTAACTTAATTTCAATAAAATATTATGAATGATCTGTAACAGCTATTAAAATATTCTATAAATTTTCTTAAAATTCAATTAATGGACATAAATAATTCAAATACACATACTGAAAAAAAATCATAAAATATGAGACCTTCATTTAAAAATATGTACACTTTTAAAAAAATCCGCCCTTATATAATTTGGAAATAACCTAAGCTAACAACAAAAAGAATATCATACCTTATTCGTTCGTTCAAAGCCGTTTGATAATTCATTCCTTTTTTGTAGTGACCCACCGAATCAACCCTTGTATCCAAACCAAGAACAAGCTCAAGATGACCCTCTCAACCAACTCCATCAACTCCGCCCCTAAGACGACCCACGGACCGAAATATTATCACATGTTACTTATGAGTCGTTAGACTTCAAAATCAGCCAAGTCCACTTTTGACAGTTGTCGACTATTTCATTTGTTCTGAATGACGATTCCATTTCAGTTCTACTCGTTCTATCAAAATCGCCCAAGTCCATAGATATTTCATGCAAAACGGCATTGAAAACTACCATTTTTTTCAAACTATGCCATATCCATAGTTAACTTTTATCAAAACAAGCCAGGTCCTCGTGAACCAATGGAAGCTTGCGTTTTTAACAAGATGTCTGCCACTTGCGTCTTGCTTGTTGCGGGTGTACTGTGACTGTGTTGAGATTTTTATCAAATTTGTTAAGAAAATTGAAGATAAACGATGGATAAAATACCGATTGTGCCTCCGGATAAAGCAAGGAAACGAGTGATACCAAAGTGTTCAACAAAACGAGAGAAATTAAAGGAAAAACGGTAAGTTTCTGTAGCCATAGCCCGCCATAATTTGATTATATCCAGGGCCGTATTAGTGCAGTGCAATGGAGTCAGTACAGCTACAGAGTACCTACCACTAGTGTTTCTGTTATTGTTTACTCGTTTTTTTTTTTTGAGTTTTTGAATTTAATAATACTTGTTTGATTTGAATCCTACTACTAAAAGAAATGAAAAACTTTGTATATTGTACTTTTATTATTGTGATAACTAGTCATGTTTGCTTTCAGATACTCAGGAACTGGTCTGCCGCTAAAACCAAGATGTAATCATAACAGAAAACAGGTATTTCAGTGCAGCAACCTAACATCGAATGATATTTTTTACTTTCATTCTAACTTTTACCATACTAAAAATAAGATTGATCAGGACAACTACATTTTACAATATTGTAAAACGGCAAGCACAAAAAGAAAGCGTCCCAAAGTCAATTCCAGAAGTAAAAGTCAGTCTCACCGTAGGCGTTGTTGTCTACGGTAGCGTTTAACTTGACCTGCGGTCGTTTTTTAATAGCCAACTAGTCTTCCTCAAAGTACGAAGTTTCTGTTCGAAGTTTCTGTTCGAAGTTACTCAAAGTTACTGTCTTTAAAATCATAAAACTTAAAAGACAAACAATGGAGTCCCGAAGAAGTGTAGTGTCTGTGAAGATCAGGTGACTGATGGAGTGCGCTGCTCAGTGTGCAGAAACGAATTGCATTTCCAATGTGCAGGCATCACCGAAGCTGGCCACCGCAAGCTTGGAGACAGGAAGCTCTCATGGAAATGCATGAAATGCAAACAGTCTCTTCATCCACATAGTTCACCAGTGTTGCCGAGGTTAGAGCCGGAATCTGCAGTGTTATTGGAGATTCGAGCATTGGCTGCAAAGTTGGCTCCATTGGAAGGTCTGAAGGATGAAATCCTGGCACTTAGGAGTGAATTCGCCGACATGAAATCCTCTCTAAACCAGCAGTTCAATGAAGTGGTTAAGGAGTTTAATGGAAGGATAGTGGCATGGAGCAGCGTGTAGTTCTGCTGGAAAAAGTTCAGGGTCAGATGGACAAGCTTCTGGTTCGTATGGATAAACTGGAAGAAGATTCCGACAACAAGGATCAGTGGTCGCGAATGAACAATGTGGAAGTGAAAGGTTTATCGCCATCAAATAACGAAAACTTGCTTCAAATTATCTCCAGTATTGGTGCCAAAATTAACTATCCCGTTGCTAAAAGTCAGATCAACTTTATTACTAGAGTACCTACGTGCGAAAAAGATCACATAAAACCAGTAATTGTGTCGTTCTGCAATCGTTATGTGAAAGAAGATTTCGTTGCTGCAGCCAGATATGTTTTCAAGACATCGCCACTAACAACAAACCAAATTGGATTAGCGGGAAATCAAAAGATATATATAAATGACCACCTAACGACTAAAAATAAAATACTGCTATCTAAAACTAAAAAACTGGCGTCGTGATCGCGTGATCTGGAGGCGTGGTCACGATTACTCTAGAACCTCTCAAAAGCGGGGCGGTGGCGTTTTGATAGCGGTAAGAAGTGACATTACTGTTATAGAACGACGTTTGGGTCTCACTTATCTTAAAAAGATCTAGGCCCGAGGTAAATTATAATTTACACATTTGTGCCGTATACCTTTGTAATGAAAACCTTGGCAATTCATATTACAATCAATTACATAATTTTAGTATTAATTCTAACCACTTCATCTTAACCCACCCATTGGATAAATTTATTATTATGGGTGATTTTAGTTTTGGTAATAATGTAGACTGGACAAATTCTGACGGTATTGAACTGATCCCGCAAACTGTATCATGTCATCACTTGAGAGTTTTTTGATGGAGTTCTTACTTCTAACCTGTCCCAGTATAACGGCGAAAGAAACAGCAATGCTAGATTATTAGACTTGGTTTTTTCTAACGACTGTGTCAATGTTGCTGAATGTCACGATCCTTTAGCATTGCCGGTGGACCTGCATCATAAAGCATTAACGATTACTGCCGACTTTGTTGAAATTCACAAATTAGCTGATAAATTGACTACGAAGTATGTTTTTTCTAGGGGTGACTACGTGGCTATTAAATCTGAACTCGACCACATCAATTGGAATGAGTTTTTAATAAATGATTCATTGGATTGTTCGGTTGAACTCTTCTATAACAAATTGTATGAGCTTAGAGATAAGTATATCCCGATTAATTCAGTTAGACATTCATCGTATCCGCCTTGGTATGATTCAGCATTGGTCAAAGTACTTAAAGAGAAATATAAATATCATCGCAAGTTCAAAACGTACGGTAATAATTATGTCAGACTTTCACTCTTTTTCTATTTTACGGAATAGAGCAGTCAACTTGGAGAAATCGTGTTTCACTACATACATGGATAGAATCGAATCGTCGATCATTGAGAACCCAAAATCTTTTTGGTCGTATGTCAAGAGCAAAAGAAACTCCGGTAATTTTCCAAAAGTAATGCATTATGGTGATCAGACCGCGAGTACAGGTGAGGAGATAAGCAATTTGTTCGCAGCCTATTTCCAATCAACTTTCCAGGAACCCGATCCTGTGCCTACTACTTCCAGTGGCATTAGCGTTGGACATATTAGGAATCGCTGTAAAACAGTTGTACTAAACGGATACAGTTCTGTAACTATTAATATACCCTCGGGAATACCACAAGGATCCCTTCTGGGTCCTTTACTTTTTATTATTTTTATAAATGACATTGGTTCATGCTTTACCCGTTCCAAAATAATTCTTTACGCCGATGATATGAAAATTTTATGCCCTATATCAGAGCTTTCCGACTGTTCTGTTTGCAGCGGGATTTAGATGAACTACAAAACTATTGTCTACTTAATAAACTTGAACTGAATGTTTCTAAATGTTTTGTTAGTACTTTCACACGCAAGCCACGTGCAATCACGTTTCAGTATAAGTTACATGATACTATTATAAACAGAATAAGCGTTATCAGGGACCTGGGTGTAACATTTGACTCTAAATTGCTTTTTGATGCACACATTTTTTTTTTTTTTTTTTTTTTGGGTGGGAAATCATCAAATGACTTCTCCTGCTGAGTAGAGCAGGAGGGCGTGTCAGACTTTTACTGACTAAAACCCACCCGTGTTCCCTCAGTAGCCCGTATGCCAGGGGCCGTGGTATCTCTTTCGAACAAACCCGCACCCCTGGCAGGCATCGGCCCTTACGGACCCCACCTGTGGTTGCTGACATCTTTGACGGCGCGCGTGAGGAACACAACGCGCCGTCCCGTCTACCACTTTTCGGCCGCAGAGGATAGGGAGAGCGGCTGACGCTATACCGACACTCCTCTTCCCCTGCGGCCCCACCGCGTCCGCCATCAAACGGTGGCGGCCCCGTCCAGGCCACGGAAGGGAAGAGCGCTGCTCAGAAGCACCGGCACTCCTCCTCTACCGCAGCCTGTAACCCTCAGCCGCGATGCCTCCCATTCGGCATCGCGGCCCACCTCAGTTGCGGTGCACCTCACCGCAACCTACTTTTTGGCCGCTACGTCAATGGCTTGAAGGCAAAAGCCCTGACGAGCGGCCCCACCGTTGGGTTCCTCTTGGCTTCACCGTGGATGGGAGACCACGGTTACTAAGCCCCCCCGCAACGACAATGCGGGAACCCACTCGGGGGGGTTGATGCACACATCGAAAACATTATTAGTAAAGCTTCCAAAGCCCTTGGATTCATACTTAGGTTGTCAGCTGACTTTAAAAAAATAAAAACGTTTAAAATTCAATATTGTGCTTTTGTCCGCAGTCATTTGGAGTATGCCTCACAAGTATGGAATCCTCATTATAACATTTATGTTGACAGAATTGAGGGAATTCAAAAGCGATTCCTACGTTTTTTGCAATACAAAACTAAGATGTATACTCCCAATTATATAGCACGATGTAAGAGGTTTCACATCTTAGCACTTTATGAGCGCAGATGCATTGCAGATATGTCGTACCTGTTTAAAATCGCAAATGGTACTGTAGATTGCCCTGAACTGTTAGGCAGCTTAGGATTAGTCACACACTGCAAAATGTTTCGCAAACCTAGCTTGTTGCATGTCCCTCATTCCAGGTCCGCGTACAGGCAGAATTCATTTCTAATCCGTGCGAGCAGAAGTTTTAATAAACTGTCTTTTGAACATGATTTGGATATATTCAATACCAGTGTTTCTCGGCTTAAGCGTCTGATGGTAGAAAGCTTTTTTAAGGGGCTTAGATGAGCTAAACGCAGGTTTTGTGATGCCTAAAAGATTATGATCCACTGCAGTAAACAAAATCAGAAAAATATATGATAATCTTCAAGATATATGCTAGTTAGATAGTGTGTTGAAAACATAATACAACTAATTTCATACGATAGAAAAAAATCACGAAGTTACCTCTAAAAATTTCTTTTAACGATTAAAAACCATACTTATAATATTGCAATCATTCTAAATTTTTCAGATTATTCTACAAGCAAAATACTAGCATAATAGTGTTTCAATTTTTTAGTCCGATCAATAGATTTTTCGTAAATCGCATTTTCGTATTTTCGAACATAATACGTATACATGTGTGCGTAAACGCCCGTGTACCGACAGTGCCGGCCGATGCCTGATGCTAGTAGGACGTGTCGCGCTTTTCGCCGCATTATTTCCGTTGAGATTGTTTACTGTTTTCGTAGGCTATTTTGTAATTTATTTGATTCTTATATTCTTTCCTTAAAAATTCTTCATTCTTGTAATTATAAAATACTTTCAGTTCAATAGCGTAAAAAACCTTGTACTTAGTTTTTAATCATTATCATTTGTAAATATGGGAAATAAAGTTAAACCCGTTACGAGAAGTAAAAAACGTTCATATAAATCAAATGCCGAACATAATATGAACAATATTAAAAGGTGAGAGCATTTTATGATTACAAATTTTTTATCAAGATATTTAAGAATTTGGAAATGTACTGCACAGCCAGTTCGCATACCATCAGTTTTTTCAACATTGCGCTTAACTGTTACAGTATCGTATTAGGTTGAAGTCAAGACTAGCATTGAAGAGTGCTCGGGTTCAAACCCCAGGACATATCGGTATAATTTTATCTTTTTATTTTTTATCTAAAGTACTACTATATTAAGATATATTTAATAAATACTTTTATAGATAACGAGAAAAATATTGAAAATTTAATTGTTTTTTATAGGAGCAAGAAAGTTGAAAATATCAACAGAAGTTATTTCCAATGTGTAAGACTTTAATTTATTGATTTTGTTTATAATAAATAGGAATTATAATTATGTATGAATGTTAGGTATATAAAGAATTTGGAAATGTCGTAATCTTTACGAACTGACTGTACAGACAGTTCGCATACCATCCGTTTTTCCAACATTGTGTTTAGCTGTTACAGTAGCGTATTAGGTATAAGTCTAAGCTTGCAATGAAGAGTGCTCGCGTTCGAATCCCAGGACATATCGATATAATTTTTTCTTTTTTATGTATAGAACTACTATATTTAGAAATATTTATTAAATACTTTTATTGATAACTAGAAAAAACATTGAAAATGTAATTGTTTTTTATAGGAGCAAGAAAGTTGATAATATCAACACAGAAGTTATTTCCAATGTGTAAGACTTTAATTTATTGATTTTGTTTTTAATAAATAGGAATTATAACTATGTATAACATTCATACATTGGTATTTAAACTCCATTTGAAATAAAACATTTAAGTACACAAGCATTTTTACAGTCCATTCAACCGATTATGACTTTTATACCTTAGGCATAAGCACTACTTGCGCGCCGTTGCCGCGCCATTTATTAGAATACTCCCGAGTATTCCAATAGATGGCGCGGCAACGTAATCTCCCTTTACCGCTAGTGCTAAACTTCGTATTTGTTTTGTGTGATACTTGTTATGGCCGTCGTCGTTAGATGGCATACACGTCGATTATGTAAATGTGTGCGTGCGTTTTTCAAGGCCACATTAGGTCTTGTAGTCGTCTTAAGGAAAAGTAATTGTTTGCTCTGTATGTATTTATGTTTTATTTGCATTAGTTAAGCGTGTATTATTTATTTCATAAGTCATAAGTAGGTAGTTATTTTGTACCTACCGACCTATTTTTTGTTTTTTGTTATTGTTTAAGTGTTTATCAGTGGAAACCTGTAAATGGCCTTCAGTCTCATATTGTTTAATAACATTGTTTATGTTAGCTGTAAGTTTCCCGAATAAAATAAAATAAACAGGTGGTAGCACATTCTCTTCGGGATGGATGACGGCTGAAAATTTAAATTTTTTTTGAAACATTTTAGTAAATTCAGCAGATGTTCATTAGACTCTCCAATGTTGATAATAATGGATAACCATGATAGTCATATCAGCATATAATCCCTAAATTATGCTAAAGGAAATGGGATTCATCTTTTAACGATACCACCCCATACGTCGCATAAGACACAACCACTGGATAGAACTGTGTTCGGGCCGCTCAAAGCCTATTACAACAGTGCTTGCGACAATTGGATGATCCAGAATCCTGCGAAAAGAATAACGATTTACGACATATCAGAATTACTTGGGCATGCATTCCCCAGAGCATTTACACCTCAAAATATCCAAAGGGGGTTCCGAGTATCAGGGATTTTCCCATTCAATAATGAGATTTTCACTGACGATGAGTTTCTCTCGTCGTATGTGACGGATAAACCTGTCGGTGCAGAATCCAATCTAGAGAGTACAGCTGAGAGTAATCGAGGACAAGACGATGAAGGAGTTTTGGAAATGATTTCACCACAGTCATCGACCTCAAACTCTTTCTTGTCTGGCACATTAGTGTCTCAGCATAATAAAAACCCGAAATAGCCCGAAGAGTCCCTAGAAGCCGTTGGAGGAAACAATCAGGAGTCCCTGGAAAATTCAATGAGACCTGGACCGTCGACATCTATCTCTTCCAACCCGAAGGAGACCCCGAAAACTGTGACTGAAAGAACTCCTACAAAGACCATAGGAGTTACTTCACAGAATCCAGAGCCAGATTTTGAGGAAGACCAGCCGTCGACATCTACAAGAACCTTCAAGACACCTGAACAAATAAAACCATTCCCAAAAGCTGGTTGCCGAAAGGTATCACAAAAAGGGCGCAAAAAGGGATCCACCAAAATTTTGACTGATACACCAGAGAAAAATAAATTACTTGAGGAACTATTGCTGAGAAGAGAGAAAAAGAACAAAAAAGCACAGAAAGCGACCATCAGAGACATAAATAAAGCAAAACGAAATTTAAAAGCATTTGCGCAGTCGTCATCAGAGGATGAAGATGAATTACTACCATCGCCAGAATCGACTTATGATGTGTCTGATGACGAAAATCGTGATGATGGTGATTCATCTAGTTGTGAATCTGAGACAGACACTGAAAATGATACGTCACTAAACACTAACGATTGGGTAGTTGTTAATTTAATTTCTATGAGAAATCTCACTTATCGTTATGCTGGTCAGATTCAGTCTGCGACTGATCAGGGCTATATTATTAAATTTGCAAAAAAACTCGATGATTATAAATTTAGATGGCCTGTTAAAGATGACATTGCTGAGGTGGCCCGGTATCAGGTTGTGAAAAAAATAACTCCACCAGATTTTAATGTAATCTCATTTACATTTAAAAAATCATTAACAAAAAAAAAAAAAAAAAAAGGATAGGTAAGCCTGTTCCTTTGATCTCTTCTCTCTCTCACTCTTTGATATTCTAAATAATTACACCCATTACAAAGACTGTAGGTAAGTTCCTATTTCTAGATGTAAATTGATTTGATGCCAAAAAAAAATTGATATTAATTAATAATAGAATAAGAAGTTTTTTATTTTATTTATACCCAATTATTTTGGTCCCAAAGACTTGTGTTACAGACTAAAGTATTTTCTACATTTAATAAAGTAAAATAAAGTACTTATTTTGTCATAAATAGACTTTATATTCAATAGGGTATTTTCCGATTTAATAAAAACTGTTTTAATTTGAAGATTGGGACGATATATTTAACAGAAAAATAAAAATAAATTTATTTATACACATTTTCTCAATTAGAAACGATCAAAATCTAATTTATTTTTCCTTGTTTTGAATTTACCGCCAAAACGCTCCTAACGATGACTTTTTATCACGTGTCATGTGACGTCAACTTTGTATAAATGGCACCGGTACAAATAATTAGTTTGGCGCCGTTTTAGAAGTATTTGTGCACAGAGGCACCGCACACCAGTAATATAACTTTATATCCATTAAAAATCTTTTAATTATAAACTCGATATTCACTTATTTACTTACTAACTACTTTAGTTTACACAAAGTTGACGTCACGTGATAAAAAGTCATCGTAAGAAGCGTTTTGGCGGTAAATTCAAAACATCGAAAAATAAATTTGGTTTAAATAGTTTTTAATTGAGAAAATGGTTAGAAATCAATTTATTTTTATTTTTCTCTTAATATCTCGTTCCAATCTTCAAATTAGAATAGTTTTTGAAAAATTGGAAAATACCCTATTGTATTATTCAATAAGGTACACTTATTCCCCCATGATCATGTCTACCCGATACTATGATCAAGTGTCCCAGAACAAGGGACACTTGATCATTTTATAGTGTTCTGGTAAAACGATAAAAAAAACAGGGTAACACAGATATATTTCATAATTAAATGATGCAAAAAGGTAGAAGGATAAATTTCCTAGGTAGTAATGAAAATATATCCTGCAATACACAAATATATACAATATTAAGTGTACACATATATACAATACACGAATATTTAAGTGACAAACTTGTAAAGTCATAACTTATGTTACGTTACCCACAACTTTAAATTTTATTTTACCTGTTCATTATTATTACAATTCTCATTAGTACCTGTTTATGTTTTATGTTAATTATATTTGTTTTTATGTTAATTGATTATATTTTAGATTATTAATTGCATGTCATAATAATATAGTGATTTTGCTAAATGTTTAAAAATTATCAAATGCTTCCTCTCTAACTTACTTATTTTGCTGTGCCCGACAGGGTCCACATGATCTAATTATAAGTTTACCATCTAAGAATACCTACATGTGGAATGCAATAAAGTATTGAGTATTGAGTAATATTTTATGAGATATGACCGAAAAACCAAAATGGGGATCAAGTGTCCCCAGTCTCCCCTAACTAAGAGCCAAGGCGTTTTTGAAAAACTTAGACAAGAAAAAGATGGTTTGATCACCATTAGCTCTGATTGGCAGAAAAACTTACCATTGCCAAAAGTGGCGGACCAATCTACTTATTTTTCCAGGCAATTGTATCTGTACAACTTTACAGCAGTAATAGGTTCTTCACACTCAAAACTTAAAAAGGAAAATGTCATGGCATACATTTGGACTGAAGATGTCACTTCCAAATCTTCGAATGAAATCTGCAGTGCATTATTCCACTGTCTGAATTCAATAGATACTGAAAATATAAATACCATTCGATTAATGGCAGACGGATGTGGAGGCCAAAATAAAAATTCGTTTCTCATCAGCATGGCAAGTAAATGGCTTGGAGAGGCTCCACCGACATTAAAAACGATTGAAATTATATTTCCAGTAACGGGACATTCATTTCTGCCAGCTGACCGTATTTTTGCATTGACAGAAGTTCAAATACGTAAACTGGAAACAATAGTGGATCCAAACGAATATGAGGCTTTAATAGCTGCACACGCAACTGTTCATAAATTAGGAACAGAAGTACCAGTTAATGATTACCGTTCTGCAGTAGGAGAAACGGTCAAGCCTGCCAGTAAGTGTCACTTTCAAATAAGTAAAGTGAAGAGGGTAATTTTGAGAAGAGGGAAAAAAACACAACATTTTGGCAAGAGGCGAGCTTTCGTACCAAAGCGACACGGGTGTACCCAAAAGCATACTACGCCCCACCAAAAGTTTCACGCAAATGATTCCTGAACAAGTTCAGTTGGGAAATGCAGTCAACGAGTTGAAACTAAAAGATGTGAAAAATTTACTTACAAAACATTATGGCTTTTACTGGGCTAACATGGAGGAGTTGATATTTTACAAGAATGTTCTTGCTAGGGTTCATAGGTATCTCGAAATCCGAGACAATGATGAGTGTTGTGAACATGAAATCAACGAAATATTAAATTTTGTTTGATAAATACCTTTACCTATACCAACGTATGGCATTGTGTAAAAGTAATTGTTAGAAGTCAAACATAAAAACCAAAATAAGGAACAACATTATTTTTAACAGAAACAATTTTTTTTTGAAAATTAAGTACTATTACAGTTTTATGATTAATCTGATAAAGTTGTTTTTTTTTTTCAATTTCATGTAATATTCAGTTTACCTACCAATCCTTCTTAAGGTACTTAGTCCGGCCCCTGTAAATCATTTCATCAAACTAAACCAAGTCCAGTTCTTCTGTTTTTTCAGAATAAGCCAGGTACCATGGATTTGGCTTGTTTTGTTATGAGCAGATTATATCCACTCAAAAATGCGTTTTTATATGCTAGCTGATTTACTTACACAGGAGAAGTGTTAGACATAGATGGAGTATATGTAGTAAGGAACAGTAAAAGAGGGACAAAGCTACCATATACCGCTAGTGGTTATAATAAAACAGATTAAATATTTACAGTTAAACAACCTTTTTGGACTTGGCTGATTGTGAAATCTAGCGACTCATATAGACTTGTAGAGGAGGCCTGTGTCCCAGCAGTGGGAACATTAAAGGTTGATGACGATGATGATGTATTTAAGGACGATGTTTGTGTTCAAGAATTAAATTTGTATGACTGCAAAATCACAGTCTGAATGCAAATGTCACAAAAACATTAAGAAACCGACAAAAATATAAAACGCAGGTTATGAACAAAGCACCACTTATCACCTCCACCACACTTTATATACCTATCATCAATACCTACCTATATTCATAAGTAGTCTATGATAAATATTAATGCTTATTGCTATATAATAATTTACGCAACCAGCACCCTAATTGCGTAACTCACGATTCATCATAATCTGTATTGTTTTGAAACGGATTGTTAAACCATTGCTTCATATGTTCGAAACATGTGTCTGTTCGACACAGTGTTGCCAACTCCAAAAGTTCAAATTATCGAGTTCTGATCCGAAAATTATCGTATTCCGGGCAAAATTATCGTACAAAATCCAAATCACAAAAAAAACCTCATTAATTCATTTAAATTGAAAACAAACGACAAGTATAGAGTCAAAGGAGGAGTATTTGCCAAGTTTCACCAGCAGATCAAACCGTAACCGTGTTTTGTCGTAGTGTTCAGTTAATTAATGTTTTTTTTTTTTAATTTTGTTCACAGTATATGATTAAATAAAATCATAAATAAAGAATCATTACTTAAGTTTTTCACCAAAAAGCTATTTGACGTTTCGTTTACGACTATTTGCTTATTGCGGATGGAAACATATAAATATTTTCAGGTTTGTGCGCTAGTTAATGTAAGGGAAAGAGTTAAAGAGAGACATTTACTTGTCGACGCTGTCATTCTTTACATTTGCCATTGAGATTATGTTTCGTTTATATTTTCTGACAACTACTGACCAAAGCACAAAATTATCGTACATTAGACATTTATTATCGTACATCGTACCATTAGCCAAATTATCGTACGCCCCCATAATTATCGTACGGGTTGGCAACACTGGTTCGACAACATAAATAACGCAATGAATATTGTTTAACTGTGAAGACGAAACCAATTATGATCAATCGTAAGTTACGCAATTAGGGTGCAGTTCACACAACAAACACCCAACAGAAACAGATTATTCTCGCAGTGTTGCCAGCCGGGTCTTCTAAAAAGTTACCTGACATGGATAAAAAAGTAACCTTTTAGTGTGATATTTTTCACACTATACTCCATAAAAGATAGCTTGATCTCTGCGACATAAGTCAAACTGACATTCCTAGGGTTGTCAGGATATAAAAAATTGTCGATAGAAATTATCGACGCTTCTTACTATCATCGATGCTAATGTAACATGTCATTGGGTTTAATTTAATTACAAACATTACTAAATTAAACGAATATTTTAATATAAAATACATTTATTCTCTTAAAGGAATACACACCAAATCCATATCTGAATCAGTTTCTGAATCGCTAGAACAATCTTGTTTCATCATAAACTCTTGTTCGCAAATATGATCAAATCGGACGAGACGGCAGAGTGTCTTTTTTTTGAGTTTATGGCTTGGTAGGTTACATGAGTAGGTGAGAAATTGGATTTTATTTACCCACTATTATTTTAGATCAAGTATGCACAAATGTAAATAATGTTATGACATTTAAATTTACAGTAAAATTAAAAGATAAATTAATTTTAAATTACGTTTTATTTAAAATATCGATAGTTTATAGAGTGTGGTCACGATGATTCATCGCCCATCACTAAATAGCTCGGCATGCCCATAAAGTATGACATTGACAGGTACTGTCTGTACTATTATGAAATTCAGGACTTCATAGGCGTGATTTTACTGACAGCTGTCGCAGAGATCAAGCTATCTTTTATGAAGTATAAACGGTTACTTTTTGACCTTTCATTTTTTTCCACCACAATAATTAAAAGTGGATACACAGAAACTTACAAAATAGTTAATTTTGTAATATCACATTTTTAAGTTTGCGTTTACAAGCTATTTAATGTAATTTGCTAGTGGCATAAAAAGAATAGAAATAAAAAGGTAATAAAAAGGATAGAAATATACCTAACCTACCGATTGAAAAAATTATTTCAAAGAATCATTTTTAAAATGTTTTGGAAAAATATACGTACAGACGCCAGCAGGTCAAGCTATCCTAAACTGTCAAATTTTCCCATTTGAACATGAACCTTATTCGTTTGTGATAAAGTTGAAAACTATCAAATAAATTTGACAGATTGGTGTAGCTTGATGTGCTGGCCTCTGTACATCAATAAATACCTGCGCCTTCCCCATCCTTATTATTTTTGATCTTAGTTTTGACCAATGAGCGCGCGCCAAAGCACGGACGAACTTGAACAAGAACGAATCTGTCCGATTGAGCGAGCAGGTAACCGAAGTGTTATTAGAATACATTAGTGCGAGAGAGCTGGGACTCGTTTTTTTTTATTTTTAAGAGTTGCACTCAGGAGTTTTACTAGCCAACATTGGCAACATTGCGTTCCTTTTCAAGTAAGAAACTAATAATATTCTACAAATTCCGCAAAATCACCTAAAAGTAACCTTTCGAGTCGTGTAACCTAAAAATAACCTGAGGGAGTTAAAAATCACCTAAAAGGTTACAAAAGTAACCTTCTGGCAACGCTGTATTCTCGTCAAGCTAGTAGTCTATCCCTACGTTCCGAGATACGATAATATCGATTTGAGCGCGTTCACACCCGTTCCGAATTGGCGTGAGCGCGATAAAGATTTCCCGCGGTGACGTCATGACATGCGCCATCTTGCGATAACGCCGACCATGCAATTTACTATCACCGTGAGCGCTGTCAGATATGACAGTTGGGCTGTTTTGTTTTGATTTGCATTGTACCCTTATCTAAATTAGATTTATTTGAAATAGTGCCTCTATCTAAGAAGAAGAAATGTGTGGTATATACAAGTTTAATATGGTGAATATATGTTTTAACGTTGAGTGAGCACTTTTATCGCGATCACGAGCGTTCCGTATCGATGACAAAAATGACGGTTCATAACTATCAGAATCGTGATATCTAACTCGGAACGCAAAATATCGATGTGAGCGCTCACAGCGCTATTTTTCTAATACGGAATGCGCCCAATGTGAGAAAGGTCCCTTTATAAAATGTACTCTGTGAGAAAGGTTTTGGTTTTAGGTTTTTATTTGACTGTATAAACTCATTTGAATTTACTTAGTGTTGACATAATCTACTCATTGTTTTTTTATTTTTAATAATGAGTTAAATTGCAAGATGTAGCTAGCTAGCGACCTCGATAATTGATCTATTATATCTAGAACAATTTTAATTTTTATATTTCGTATCCTACCGTTGTATAAAATCAAGTTCTTCTAACGTATCAGACAGCTGTGCTGCTGGGGAGTTTGTTGCGCCACTTCTTCTTCCCAGCTAAAGCACTAGGAAGTGTCGAAGGGTGGGCGTTTTTGGGGAACTGTCTTTTGTCATTTTTGACGTTCAAAAAGTGCTGACACCAGCCTAGTTTGATTAAATGACTTTTGATTTTGTTTTTTTTTTTTTTTTTTTTGGATTTTGTTTGTCACACGGATTAGGGATGAAAAAAAAATCGATTTAGAAACATCGATTTAAAACTATTTTTAGAATCGATTAACATATTACCATAAATCGATTAATAAAAAATGATTTTTATTCACTGCCGATTTTTTTCACCTGGAACGGACGCAACATAGCCTTATTTAGGAGCGCGAAACGCTAATTTTCTTGCGTCTTTTGCAATTCGCAGGTCAGTGTCTGGTTTTATCTTGATCAAAATATGATTCGCGACAATAACATATATATATTTACACAATTATCATCCTCAGAATCAATAATACATCTCTCTTAGTTAGATTTGTTCTCTTTCGATCCAAGAAAATTTTAATTTTGTGGGCTACCAAGTACCACTACACAAAATTCTCCATAAGTTCTTCCTGCGAAAGCAGAAAAAAATGCGTGTTTCAATTAATGTTTATCTTATTGATTATTAATTGAGTAATAACACTGAGCTGTGAGCTTTTTCATTGAATAGTCATTACAAGTAAGTTCAAGTTACATTATTTAAACGCTGATAGATAATACTACGGGTTATAATGATAATCGGAACAACATTTTAGCATTATATTCCGGCTAAAAACTTGACTATAGTACAGAGGCCAGCACATCAAGCTACCCCAATCTGTCAAATTTATTTGATAGTTTTCAACTTTATTACAAGGGAATAAGGTTTATGTTCAATTGGGAAAATTTGACAGTTTGGGATAGCTTGACCTGCTGGCGACTGTACCAAGAAATGTAGAAAAGCGATTTCTATTCTATGGCAGAGAGATTCTCTTTGGAAGATAATTTTAGCCACTTTATGATAATTTCGACGTGGGAACTCAATCATTTGAACTTTTGGAGTTGGCAACACTGGTTTGTTGAAACATCAAATCAAATGGGGTTAATATTTTATCTCGATTAACTCGTCCGATCCGATGACAGCACGGTTGTGAAGTTACGTTACTACTGTCATTAATAAACTTTTATTATTGTGGTGGTTGTTCAGATCAGAACATCAGATAGATTAGAAAAAAAATTAAACATTAAAAACCCAGCCAAATGTGTGCCGGACCCCACACAGTGAAGCAAGGAGTTCGTGGTTGAGATCACAGAGTACTTTTTTATATGAGATGAATATTTACGCTCACACATAATGAGTTTGGCGAACAATTTCTTGAAATAAATACATAATTTTTTCTGCGGTTGCTAAACGATTAAGTCCTAATAACACAACACACGTGAAAACGAAATATACTCTTATGGCCCTGCAGGCTTAGCCTTAGAGAAGCGTTTTATCATCGGAAGAGTAGACAAAAACCATGTAGACAGTTGACGGTGTTGTACCTATCTATGCACAGAGGCCAGCACATCAAGCTACCCCAATCTGTCAAATTTCTTTGATAGTTTTTCAACTTTATTACCTCTTTATGAATGCGGTCTTGCGGACGGTACTTTAGAACATATATTTTTCTCCTGCTCCTTGAACTCCAAATCCTTCGACCTCTATAGCAAAATTTCCAAATGTAACATTCCTCTTCCGACTAACTATCATACCCTCTTGTGCCACTTCTCTCCCAAAATTATTAAAATTTTAACAACTTTTTTAAACGAAAATGATATAAAATTGTAATTGGTGCGTAATAAACATATATAATATGTATTATATATCTCTGTGCTATACCCATAAGTAAGATAGTAATTTAGAATATATGTTTTACTAACCCTTGTCCTTGTCTTTACAGCGACTAATATCGAAATCTGTAGATAGACCCACCACAAAGTGCGAAGTCGACGGCCAGCCGCTAAGCTGCCGTCTTAACGCGACGCTGGCAGAATAGTCGAAACCGGCTGAAATGCCAAAAAGAAAAAAAAACTTTATCACAACGGAATAAGGTTTGTGTTCCACTGGGAAGATTTGACAGTTTGGGATAGCTTGACCTGCTGGCGAATGTACATTAGACAATGACTATCGTATGTACAGACGCCAGCACATCAAGCTACCCCAATCTGTCAAATCTCTTTGATAGATTTTCATCTTTACAACATAATCTTAAGGTTCATGTTCAATTGGAAAAGATTGACAGTTTGGGGAAGGTTGTTGTGCTGGCGTCTGTACGCACGGCTACACATCAAGTTTTACATTTCCAGTTTACGTTGATCTGGCACCGTACGGAAATCCTATACAATGCGAGATCAACTTACACTGGAATTATAGATTGATGTGTAGCCGTGTGTACATCGTACTTACCATTGGCCAATTTATCATGTACTCCCATGATTATCGTACGCGTTGGCTGCACTGCTACACTCCTTGTAGCATGGACGTTATGTTTTTGGATTAAAGTTGAAAATCTATCAAAGAAAGACAGATTGGGCTGATTGGGGTAGCTTGATGTGCTGGCGTCTGTTAGGTCGGTTCGTTAAAACGCGGCAAGCCGTCAAAAAAGAAAGCACTCAATCATCAAACTGCTTTGTCTACGTGTATTTTTTTAACAGCTAGCAACCCTGGGTTGGGTTGAATGACCAAATCACCCACCGTTATAATGTGTTCTGTGGACAAATTGTATCTCTGTTCTACCAAGAATAGACAAAGTTCTTTCTATCCAACTCGACATCTCTTCTGCCCGAGCACGAAGCGACCCGCAGATTCGCATTTCTATGAAGACAAAGACATAGTCTTTCCATAGCAACGGGCAGGTAGCTAGTGATGTGGTTAAGTTAAGAATTCTACGATATTATTGCATTTCGTTGTCGAAAATAAAACTGTAGTCTGTTTAGTTCATTGTCGCATTGTGTTGTGTTGTGCGATGGCTGCAAAAAAGAAGTAAGTAAATCTGTATAAATCTGTATTACCAGTTATTAGCATTGCGTTTTATGTACCTACTTAATTTATTTGCAGTATGCGAAGTACTACCCGCCAAATTGACATGCTGGTAGACTATATGTCCACCCACACTCAATTTGCCAATGGCGAATTTAGGGGGATTTTAGGGCGAGAAGATCAAGATGAGGAGTGGTTACGGCTACAGCAAATATTGCAGGATTATGGGCCGAAGAAGACTGTGGAACAGTGGCGGACGGTATGTAATTAATTTTATAAGTTAGCTTTTGCCCGCGACTCCATTCGCGTGGAATAGTTACTTTGGGCAGCAATTTTTAGGATACTCGTGTTGCAAAATAATACACATAGAATCTACTGTGGTTGACTGTAAATAGCTTGGTCAATAGGTCGTCTTAGGTGGTTATTTTAATACATTTTTATTAACTACGTTTTTATTTCCCATCTCTCTAAATCTCTCTATGCAAAGATAGAGAGATTTGTTTGGGAGTTCCACGAAAGTTCATTTTCGTCACTCATTTCATCCTCACACAGGTCGAAATTTCAAAAACGCTAGAACAATATTTACTAACCGCCGAAGTGCCAAAATAAAAAATTTCGTGGTTTTTATCCACAACTTTTACGAACTTCCATACAAACTTTCGTCCCCTATTTCAAGCCTTTTCTCGGGATAAAAGGTTGCCTATGACCTTTCCCAAGGTCTAGTCTATCTTGGTACCAAATCTCATGAAAATCGGTTTAGTGGTTTAGGTGTGAAACCATAACAGACAGACAATTACTTTGCATTTATAATATTAGTAGGGATTTTGTAATCTATCTACCTACTTACTTCAACAAAATGAAAAACTAAATTTCCAAAGCTTTAAACCTATGATATTAATATCATCATCATCATCATCTGCCTAGCCTTTTCCCAATTATGTTGGGGTCGGCTTCCAGTCTAACCTATGATATTAATAATTATTGTGATTTATATTTGTATTTCAGACTTGGAGGGATCTTAAAAAGAAGGCACGGGCCGATGGGGCACGTGTGAATTCAGCCCGTGCTAAAACTGGCAAACACACACCAATTCCCAGCCTCTCAAACACCAGTAAAAAAATATTAAACATCATAGCAGCAGGCAGGCTGAGACGTCGGCAGGTAACAGGGCTAGGAGAGGTAATAGAAGTGTCCTATCAAATCAAAATAAAGTCATTTATTCAAACTAGGCTGAGAGTCAGCACTTTCTGAACGTCCAAATTAAATGACAGTCCCCCAAAACGCCCGCCATTCACCACTTCCTAGTTTAGCTGGGAAGAAGTGGCACAACAAACTCCCCAGCAGCACAGCTGTCTGTTAAGTTAGAAGAACTTGATTCTATACAGTAAAAGGTAACTTAGTAACATTACTAAAGCTAAAGACTAAACTCCAATATACCAACAAAACATAGTAACTAGTTATCAAAATACTATGTTAGTATTTGTTAAGACTTTATACTAATGTATTTTGTAATATATTATTTCAGATACTACCACAACCACCAGCCACATCGCCAACACCAGTCAGATTACCACAACCAGCCACATTACCACAACCAGCCACATCACCACCAGTTACACTTTTTACCTCACCACTAGACACCACACCTTCCACCTACACAGCCCCAGGACCATCAGTCCATACATTTATACCACCCTCCACCCCGTCTACACAACAAGCAGTAGAGCAAGCATCGGCACGAGGTCAGCGTGCACGGAGCTTGAAAAAATATTTTCTTGTCTCTGATGCTGAGACAAAAAGTGTTTTACAAGTAAGTGTCTTTGTAATCTTAAGTATTATTAACTGTCTTTTGCTAGCGGCTTCGCCTGCGCGGAATTTTCATCCCCTATTTAACTCCCTTAGGGGTTGAATTACGAAAAATCCTTCCTTATTTCTTGTCTACATTTTAAAGGAAACCTCTGTGCAAAATTTCAGCTTCCTAGGTCCAAGGCTTTGGGTTGGGCGTTGAGAGTCAGTCAGTCAGTCAGGACTTTTCTTTTTATTTATATAGATGTATGAACAAACTGAAATAAAGTTTTAGTGATGTTTAGAACCACACAATAATGCAGTTGATTTGAATAACTTTATTCTACTTTGCCCTGAAATCATCATATTAAAATAATGCTATTGTTTGTTTCAGGATATTAAAAAAAGTCAAAATGAAAGGAATAAGCTAAGTGAAAGGAAAATGAGACGAAGCCATTTGCAAAGGTAAGATTTTATTCTTATAATGTTAGCTCTTCTATGAGTTGCGACTTGTAGTTGTAGAAGGCCTCTGTGCTTGTTGGTGTTGTCCCTCACTATTTCGTCTGCTGTTACATCCGTTTCTTGCATAGGCAACCTTAAACAAATTTCATCACTGCTAGATAAAGTTGGTACATATACAGCTATTTCACAGTACAACAAAAAATAAACTTACTAATAATGTTGCATTATGTTGTATAATGTGCAGCAAGCGTACACCAGCGCCGATGCCTTCTCAGGAGCATAAAAGTCCCCTTGAGGTAGCCATTGGTCTGCTCGATGACATTGCGGGCAATGCAACTTGCCTCTCTTCTGGTGAACCATGTTGAGCATTTGTAATTGGCGTCATTAGCCAAGGTTCCATAGCATAGCCCGAATCCCCTGAAAAATCAATGAAAAATAATTAATATTGTATTGTGTTTTGTTTCAGATTACATAGTTCCCGTATGGTAAAGCATCATATAATGGGCCCGAAAAATTGATTACCATCATACCATTATTATAATAGTTATTTAATGAATAAAACTCAATATAATTAAATTACTATTATTATTTCTAATGATGAATAGGACAAAAATATTTACTTTGTGTTTATTTAAGAATAGATCTGAAAAACTGCCATGTCATATCAATGTTGTGATATTTCAACATACTTTTATTTTTGATATCTTGTGCTTAGAATGTCTTTCCAAGTAGATAATATTGGCCAAGTCTGGATTCATGTAGCCTCCATAGTTCTGTCTTAATGACAGAACCATTAAAAATGAATTGGTCATGAACCCTGCCTGGAAAATTTGCATTTATATTCATTATTTTTCATTCAGCATTATTTTGCAATCTGAAATTCAAGTTTATATTAATTCCATATTTACGAGATATTAGGATATATTTCTCCTTATCAATCTCAAATCATCTTTTTTACCTTACATCAAAATTGGTAGATAAAACATTTTGTTCACTATTTACTTACCAAATGAACATTGATGATTTATTCTGCTTAATGTGGTTTTGGTGGTGGAAAACGTATGTGGGTGCAGTCAATGGCTCCCTATATATCTGGGAGACAAAATTTTCTATGGTAGCCTGATGCCACTCTGCCATCCTGCCTCAGGGCTTTCAAACAGAATCCATCGCTGTTTCAGTCTGAAATAATATAAATAAATTATATGCCTACTATAGTAAGAAATCTATCCATGTAAATAGATGTGACAAGCCTTTTACTGGTCGTTCTCACTTTGGTCATTTGAACTGACCTTTTTACTGCAATTAAAAATTGTTTTAGAAATTTGCAGTTGTGTGCCCAATAGAAATAGTTTTGCTCTTGGCCAACATCTTCTGTAAGCAGAACTTTCAGCGACCAAAGAACCAACAAATGATTAGGCATTGTTAAATCCACTGTATGTATTGAGGTCTTCATATTATTTTCAGAATTTGGTTGGAAGGCGTATCTATTCTTTGAACAGACTGTTCTTACTTTCAAGAACAAGCAGACTCTGAGATTTACTAGGGGACATATATCCTCTCTTAGCTCTTGGCACAAATACTGCATCATCTCTTTACTAATTTTATAATTTTCCAAAAATTCCTTTTCCGTAAAACTTAGAGCTCCCGGTTATGCTGGTGCAGCGTTTCTTTCGGCCTTCCTTTCATTCTTCTGGGCAACAGACGATGGCGACTGTAACCTAACCCCGACATGTTTACAAAATGTATTTCAACTCTTGATAAAAATATAGAAATAAGTTTTTAAATCAATATGGGATGTAATATGGGAGAACCTGAAATAAATGGATTTTATTTTACCTATTTATTTTAACAAAGATTCTTGTCTATCTTAGGTTCAATGTGATGTAGACTATTTGACAGTTGTTGAGGAGAAATGTTTCCACACCAACTGTCAAAAGTGGAGAAACACAAACACGTGTATGTAGTATACGAAAGGTGAAACCAAACTAGACTCATCAGACGGAAAGCTCTAATAGATTAGTAAAATGTTTGCATAACTACCCTCAATAGGGTATTTTCCGATTTTATAAAAACTATTTTAATTTGAAGATTGGGACGATATATTTAACAGAAAAATAAAAATAAATTTACTAAAACACATTTTCTCAATTAAAAACGATTAAAATGTAATTATTTTTTCGTTGTTTTGAATTTACCGCCAAAACGCTTCTTACGATGACTTTTTATCACGTGATAAAAAGTCATCGTAAGGAGCGTTTTGACGGTCCAGGCCATGGTACGGAGCGAGAGGGCATGGGGAGCCGTCACCTCCTTCAGCGAAGCAGTGATGCTCGCGAAGAGGGAGGCGGCGCACGTGAGGGAGAGGCAGCATATGCGCCCTCGCGACCCTAGCCGCCGCAGGATACGGAGACGCCCTGGGCGTCGGGAGTGTACGTTACCCTAGCAAGAAAGTGTCTCCTAGAGTTATATGAGTAGAACGTATGATGTGTGCCTTTTCTGCTGTAAATGTGCCCCAACATAAAAAATGTGTGCCCCCTGTCGTTTTGGAGAAAAACGGAAAAAACGATTCTTGCTGGGGTAACGTTTTTCTAGCAGGAAAATTCTAAACGAATGATCGGAGAGAGAAAATTTTTGCATGGCCAGATAGCTTAGATGTGTGCCAAAATGTGCCCCCAAAAATAAAATCTGTGCCCCTTCAGGTTTTCGAGATATTGCATTTCCTGCTGGAGTAACGTTTTGATGAATCGTATATCTCTAAAACCATTGCATGTGCCCCTGTAGAATAAACATACACGAGTAGCTCTTAAGGGGCACACCTTAGTGCCCTAATTAGATTTAAGAAAATATTTATAGTTTTTAAGTTATCGCGGTTTTATGAAAACCCGAAAAAACATCGCAGCGCCTAAATGAGACAAGGCACAAGTTCGCTGAAAACTGTATTCGGTCCTTCTTGACGCTATTAATAACCATACAAAGTTTCAAAACTGTTCATGCATGCGTTTTTGAGTATTTTTGCTAAAAGTCAAAACGATGGTGTCTTAACTTTGACGGCAAAATACAAGGAACTGGCTCAATCCCAGATGTGTAGGTGTGAACCAAAATTGTGTGCCTTTAGTCAAAAATATATGGTGAAAATATTCAGCTTAGAATGTTTCGCATTAAGTTAATATTAACAAAAAATCAAAATATGTAAGCAACGGCTGGTTATCCGACCAAATTTGAATGACTACTAAAAAGCGACGGATTCATACATATCGATGACCTTCTTTACTTTACTCACTAACCCGTTGACCACGTGTTGTGCCTGAGTACACTGAAGTAGAAAAGTAATAAGTCATTTAATAAAATAAAGTTGTTATTGGATTATATTCTACTTGCTGTTTTTATTATATTTATTGATAAGCCGTAGGTTAGATAAATTAACAGTAAGTTTTTCATCAGTAAGGGGAACGCTCCAACCATCCCGCGAAATTCAAAGTTTCTTGCGTTTTTTGCAATTTGCAGGCCAGTGCTAGGTTGTATGTTGATTAAAATATTATTCGCGGCTGTAAGACGTATGTAGTTACAGAGGCGTAGGAACAAAAAAAAAAGTCATTCCTATAGCTTTATGAACTTAGAGCGTAGTATTGATGATTTTGATGATTATAATTCTGTAACTACATATGTCTTACAGCCGTGAATAATATTTTAATCAACATACAACCTAGCACTGGCCTGCAAATTCCAAAAAACGTAAGAAAATTTGAATTTCGCGGGCTGGTTGGAGCATTCGCCTTAAAGAAGATTCCTTTTTTTCGCCTCCTCACACCGCTGCAGATATCTCTGGCCCCGCAGCATCCGCTGACGTCGTGTCGCAAGGAGTCGCTTTGTCTAATTTGGAGAAAGTGAGACAGCTAGTACGCGTACGGTGTTAGTGTGACAGAGACAGTTACGTGTAACGTCGCTCTAATATGAATAATAGGTACGAAGTGTTTATTGACTAGGAAGTCCGTTTGGATTATTACTTGGTATTGGTAAACAGTTGCAGTTACGAGTATGTTATGACGCCAAGGACACTGTTACGTTGAGTCACGCAGTTGCACTGATACTGTTTGTTTACTTTTTTTTAAGTTGGTTGAAAGTGGCGTATTAAGCATTTTATAACAATTATGTGGCTGTAGGGGTGGTGAATTTTATGGCACGATCTGCAGTGGTAAGTATTTAATGGCATTGTTTTGACTTATTTAAAAATGCTTGTACACTTATCAAGTACTTGGATTTTTTTCATTACTTTACCTATTTATTTATTTTTTTAGGAAATTTAATCTGTGATGTGATGCAATACTTACTTTAAGAATTAAAATTAAGGGAATAAAAATAATAATTTCCACATCAACAAGCTGTTTCATTTAATAGTCACAAGGTGCATTTAATATATATTTTTAATTAGCCCCCAAATCTTTCGAACGCGACTGTACGGACAACAGCTTAGGTATAATACGTCAAATAAAGAAGGTCATCGATATGTATGAATCCGTCGCTTTTTAGTAGTCATTGGAATTTGGTCGGATAACCAGCCGTTGTTTACTTAATTTGGTTTTTTGTTAATATTAACTTAATGCGAAACATTCCAAGCTGAATATTTTCACCATATATTTTTGACTAAAGGCACACAATTTTGGTTCACACTTACACATCTGGGATTGAGCCGGTTCCTTGTATTTTGCCGTCAAAGTTAAGACACCATCGTTTTGACTTTTAACAAGATTACTCAAAAACGCATGCATGAACAGTTTTGAAACTTTGTATGGTTATTAATAGCGTCAAGAAGGACCGAATACAATTTTCAGCGAACTTGTGCCTTGTCTCATTTAGGCGCTGCGATGTTTTTTCGGATTTTCATAAAACCGCGATAACTTGAAAACTATAAATATTTTCTTAAATCTAATTAGGGCACTAAGGTGTGCCCCTTAAGAGCTACTCGTGTATGTTTATTCTACAGGGGCACATGCAATAGTTTTAGAGATATACGATTCATCAAAACGTTACTCCAGCAGGAAATGCAATATCTCGAAAACCTGAAGGGGCACAGATTTTATTTTTGGGGGCACATTTTGGCACACATATAAGCTATCTGGCCATGCAAAAATTTTCTCTCTCCGATCATTCGTTTAGAATTTTCCTGCTAGAAAAACGTTACCCCAGCAAGAATCGTTTTTTCCGTTTTTCTCCAAAACGACAGGGGGCACACATTTTTTATGTTGGGGCACATTTACAGCAGAAAAGGCACACATCATACGTTCTACTCATATAACTCTAGGAGACACTTTCTTGCTAGGGTAACGTACACGCGTCGGGAATCCCAGGCCGATTTCCGGCCACCGTAGGCATGGGCTTGCGGACGGCGAGTAATGGGTAGCTCGCTGTCCGGTAAGGACCAAGCCCAAGTCGACGGCGCGTTGTGTTCCACGCGCGCCTCAAAGAGATGTCAGCACAAAAAGTGATGGGACCCGCAAGGGTCGATGCCTGCCAGGGGTGCGGGTTTGTTCGAAAGAGACACCACAGCCCCTGGCTTAAGGGCTACTGAAGGAACACGGGTGGGTTTTAGTCAGTAAAAGTCTGACACGCTCCACCCAGAGCGGGAGAAGTTATTTGATGATTTCCCACCCAAAAAAAAAAAAAAAAAAAAAAAAAGACTCGTACAAAATCAAACTTCAGAGGTGTTTTGTTTTATTTGGTGAGAAGAGTATTAAGACAATCGATCAACCCGGGCAAAGCAGAGGCGGGACTGTGGTGTCACATAAATAGCTTAAAAAAAATATAGGAAGATGTTGTAAGGAAAGTTTTGAGTAGGTATGACTGTCCATGGCTATTATTTCATCACCACTGCTCTAGTAACGGTGAAGGAAAACATCGTGAGGAAATCGGCATGTCTTAGAACCAAAAATTCGAAGATATGTAACATCTACCAATCCGCACTGGGCCCGCGTGGTGGATTACGGCCCACTCCCTCTCACAGAGAGGAAGCCTGTGTCCCAGCAGTGGAAACATTATAGACTGATGATGATGATTAGAGTAGGAGGAGACCAAAGAAAACAATGTACGGACTGTATTTAGAAAGAGTGTGATAGCCCAGATGACGACTAATAGAGAAGTGTGGAAGAAAACGACATGTTGCGTTGATCTCAAATAAATTCGGATAGGGCCAGGAGAATAAAGATGATGAAGGCTGCATTCCGTATTAGAAAAATAGCGCTGTGAGCGCTCACATCGATATTTTGCGTTCCGAGTTAGATGTCACGATTCTGATAGCTAGATATATATTCACCATATTAAACTTGTATACACCAAACATTTCTTCTTCTTAGATAGAGGCACTATTGACAGCGCTCACGGTGATGTTGGAATAACGCATGGTCGGCGTTATCGCAAGATGGCGCATGTCATGACAACATCTATGACGTTTCGCGGGACATCGTATCGCGCTCACGCCAATTCGGAACGGGTGTTAGCGCGCTCAAATCGATATTATCGTATCTCGGAACGTGGCCTGAATGAATTACCTTGGTCAAATCTGGGCCATAAGGGAACACTGCAAAGTATTAGACTACGGTACCCAACTTCATCACTTTAAGTACCTGGTGCACTACGTAACTGACGGCCTTAATGACCAGGTGGATATTGAGCACGAGCGTAGGGCGCTGGCGGTCCGATGTAGCATGTTGGCACGCAGGTTTGTACAGTGTAGTGAAAAGTTAAAGTAACGCTTTTTAAAGCTTACTGCCAGGTGTTCTACACATGGAGCCCGTGGACAAATTATACCCAGCGGGCCATCAGCGCCCTATGAGTGCAGTATAATAATGGTTCCAGGATGCTGTTGGGGTTGCCCCATTTCTGCAATGCATCTGCTATGTTCATGTAGAGTCACACGTTGATGGCTTCCATGTCAACATTAGACAGAAGTCTGCCTCATTGCTCTGCAGAGTGCGTGCAAGCCCCAACTCCATCCTGAAAATCATAGCTGGGAGATACGACTCTTTGATAATGCATAGCATTATTAAGAGACGTATTTCTCAGAATAATCTTGTCGCAAAGTAATAATATTAAGTTTTCCTAACATAGTCATGACATTTCTGCTTACTAACCCACTAATAAAATAACCATAACTTAATAACTTCCACATCCATCTGCATTTGTGTAGTCTCCTGATGCTGAAACATTTCAAACATAATTGATTAACATTATTTTTATGAAGTATTATACAATTGGTATGAACTATCAACCTCTCCCTTGCTGCATCTGCTATCATGGCCAGGGGAGTTAAGGACCACTCAATCCGCATACTCTCGGACAGCATGGCTGTTCTGCAAGCGCTGAACAGTCACACAGTTGACTCTGGGCTAATATACGAGTGCCACCAGCGCCTTAACGAGGTAGGTAGCCTCAACAATATTACCATTCAGTGGATCAAAGGACACAGCGGTTCGCTAGGCAACGATGCAGCCGATGAACTTGCCAGGAGGGGGTCGAGTATGGCACCAGTGGGACCAGAACCCATCGCGCCACTTCCCTTCGGGTATCTACGCACTCTGGTAAGGAAGCGAACCAGGTATCAACATCACAAATTATGGTTGGACCTAAGTGAGTGCAGGCAGGCTAAGGAAGCACTTCCTGAGCTCGATGCTCGCCTCACGAAACAGGTTCTCCGTTTAACTAAACCACAGCTGCGTATAGTTACAGCAGCCATAACTGGCCATGGGTCATTTAACAAACATCTCTTTGTCATAGGAATAACAGACAGTCCGCTGTGCAGGGCCTGCATGGAGGACGACGAGACAGCGGCTCATGTGCTGATAAACTGCCCGGTGGTCGCTAATTACAGGGCAAAATACTTCGGTAACCCAGGTACCCTACGTGAGGTTGTCAGCAACACCAAGGCGTTGCTGGCCTTTCTCGAGGAGCTGGGGTGGATCGAGTAACTGAATCTCCCACCCGGACGCAAAATACGCGCTTTGACGTGGAGTTGCGGACAACAGCCCGTTTTACCTATTACCTATTACCTATGAACTATCAACAGATTCTTTTATGAAAATACAATAAATTGATTAGTGAGTTTCGTTCTTTAAGCTAGGAATTCACCTATATTTATATTGCATTATTAAGTAGTGTCCTTTGAATGTAAAATATGCATAAGCATATTTTTTATAGTTCTTGTGCAGACATCCAAGTAATAACTACTGACTTACAGGGTTTATTTATAAACATTGATAAAAGTTAAGTGCCTGAAGATGGACGTTGCCACCAAGACCGGCCCAAGAAAAGGTGGAAATGGATGCCTGGAGGGATTTGGGGGAGGCCTTTGCCCAGAAGTGGGACATTTAGGCTAATTCAAAAAACAAAACTTAAGATGTTTAAATATCAAAATGTATGGTTAAAGATTCTAAGAAAAAATTACATATACTCATGCCGTTCATACATAACATAAATCCTCACTTGAGTTTTTTGTGGTTCTCTGTGGATTGTGGTGATTAAGCTTGTTGGAATGGTGAACATATTGGTCAGTGGATCATCTTAGGATTCAATCTCGTTTACCCTCTGCTTGTAAATGGTGGATGTTCCAAATGATTGCTGCAAACATTGATATTAAAAAGCGCTTTTTATTATCAATGGCCGCTTATGATCTGATGCGGCTTGTTTTTTGTATACAAGACTGGAACAGATTCTTCATTTTTTATTGTGCAACTTACTTTCAATTCTTGAAAAATATCACGATGTTTGAGGTCTAGAAAATAAATCCTTTCTGAAATAAAAACATCAAACTTTGCTAAAATCACCACAACTTTATAAATGTTTAATAATATAATTCTTTGCTTTTGACTTTCACCGTTTTGTTTGACGTCATTTTGACACATGGTGTTTCTCTATGGTTCTAGGGTTTTTTTTTTAAAGGGTGAGCGTTGCGGCTGCGAACCGTTTACAAAGACCGTTTTGTGTTCTGACTGCGTCGATGAAACTGTTGCCACGTTCCGAGATACGATAATATGGATTTGAGCGCGCTCACACCCGTTCCGAATTGGAGTAAGTGCAATAACGATGTCCTGCGAATCGTCATTGATGACGTCATGACATGCGCCATTTTGCGATAACGCCGACAATGCGTTAAACTAATATCACCGTGAGCGCTGTCAAAAATGACAGTTGCGCTGTTTTGTTTGGAGTCGCATCGTATCTTTAGCTAACTTAGAAGCACTTTTTCAAATAAATCTATCTGATAAGAAGAAATGTGTGGTGTATACAAGTTTAATATGGTGAATGACAAAAATGACGGTTCTTAGCTGTCTGAATCGTGAAATCTAACTCGGAACGCAAAATATCGCTGTGAGCGCTCACAGCGCTATTTTTCTAATACGGAATGCGGCTTATTTTACGTCCTGGATTCAAACAGTGGAAGTATGCGTTATTTAACGTAATCGATTTCAGAAACTGCTTACGAAGCTGATAATCGTGTAACTAGTTTCGTGGACAAAAATGTAACAATGTCACAGTTGACATGACTCTCACACACACAGCGAACGGCTTACGCGTAAGCGTTTCGTTCAACAGATTATTGAATTTAATGATTACAGGCACGTAACGTAATACGACTCGAACAACGAGAGTAAAGAGTCCCTTCGGAATTATACTGTTACATATTCATAGATAACATAACGCACACGTAAAACTAATATTTTAATACGTAAAATGTGTAACATTTTCGTAATGATAATACAAACTCAAAACCAACAAACACCCTACTGGATACAAAGGTAACTAGTTACAAAAATAATCGGTTTTGAAACTATGTAGTTACTCATATCCACAAAACTACGTATAACCGATTACACCCGAAAGATGTTACGTACGACCCATGTGACTGATATACAAGGAGCGACCTCTGTTGTCATGTAGCGGAAGCAAAGGTTGAGACGTCCAATTCTGTTTGTGATATTCATCACTAGAGGGCGCCCGGGATCAATGAATTTTCACGCATAAATATCGATTGATGCCCGCTCCTCGACACTGGAGGCGCTGTTTTATGAATGGGTATTGTAATATTATGAATGAATTGTGTAATACAGGCCCACTGACACTACGTGGCAGCACTGTAGAAACGGGTCGAACATACTAGAAGTTTCTGGAACCGGATGTTGATTGTAAACGCGAGTTCTTCCGCCCACATTGCGATTGTGGCGTTCTGTTCGCTTCCAGACACGAAAGAGTGCACTAGCTAGTCTCGTAAGTTTCTACCGTATTAAATAGAAATATTGAACTGTAGCCATCCTAGCCTGAAAGTGCCCGAAACTAGTGAATAATAGTTTATAATAATAATATTGATGTAATAGTTTAACCTGTGGATATACCGATACTAAATCTTAGTAGTGATCGCGTGTTTTTCATTACTAGATTTGTCCTCTGTCCTCAACATTGGTCCTTCTAGCCGGATTCGGGCAGGTTCGGGCAGGCATAGTTTTGGTTCAATATTACGCGGAAGTGGTAGTGTGGTGTATGCAATACCGTCGACATGGTGAAGACACGCGGTAAGCATGAATCCGTCACAGCGGCCACGGAAGGGGACGAGTCCGTCTCCACGGAATTGGCGACAGCGGTGGGACCGACAGACCCGCCCAACTATTCCGTCACAGAGTCGGACCAGAGTCACCAGACCCAACCTCACAGCCCTGGGGCGACGACACCTCCACACAGACAACCACGAGGCGAGACGAAAACCGACAGGAAGGCGTTGGCGCGAGCGAGATTGGAACTTGCCGCCGCTAGGTTAGCGCTCTTGGAAGCGGAATCAGCAGATGAAGAATTATTGGAGGGAAGCTCGACTGCGACATCGAAACGTCAGACGGACGCCGCGGACACACTTAGGGAACACCGCGACCACATCCGCCCGCCGCAGTCACAACCCATGACGCCGAGTGATGCGTCGCCGTCCTTGCCGCAACGTGTCGACGATGGGAGCCTGCTGCAAAGACTGACTCAGACATTGTTAGAGGTAGCGCGGGGCAAACCCGCTGCCAGCAGGTATGAATTTGATTTACCTATCTATAGTGGCAATCCCGGCGAATGGCTGCATTTTAAAGCAGCGTATAATGAGTCTGCGTCAACTCATACAGAGGCAGGGAATTTAGCCCGTCTCAGAAAATCCTTGAGAGGGACAGCGTTAGAGGCAGTTAAATGCCTATTCTTAGGATCCTCAGCCGTTCAAATTATGCAAAGGTTAGAATCTCGATTTGGACGACCCAACGCATTAATAACTTACGAATTAAATAAATTACGTCAGTTACCTAAAGTATCAGATAACCCTACAGATATATGTGTGTTTGCATCGAAGGTCACAAACGCCATTGCCGCGGTGCAAGCTCTGCAAAGAATTGAATATTTATATAGTCCGGAGATGATTTCCGCAATTTCAGAAAAGTTGTCAGTAACGCTAAGGAGCCGGTGGTACGATTATGAGATGGCTGCGGGTGACGCAGAGCCTGGTCTAATAGTGTTGGGACGATTTCTTGATAGAGAGGCCGATCTAAACGCGCGTCACGCCTCAGCAGAGGTGGACCATAAACGAGACCGTCCACAACGACCGGCTCACAAGACTTTTAAAATAGTAGAGACAGATAAAACACCGTGTGTGATATGCAACGGTAATTGTAGTAGCGTGGCTATCTGTTCTAACTTTAGGAAAATGTTGATAACTGATAGATGGGAAACTGCCCGTAAAAATAAATTATGTTTCAGGTGCCTGAACCGACGGACGTGGAAGCATAGATGCAAAGGCAAGCAGTGTGAAGAGCAGGACTGCGAGCATTATCATCACAGGCTACTGCACAGCGACAGAAGACAGGGAACGCGCACCGCAACTGACCCAGAAGAGCGCCCTCGTGTCGCAGCCACCGGGCACGTAGCGTCGCGAGACGACTCAGCGCCATGCGGTGACATCGCGCTGCAAGCCGCCATCAATAACACGAGCACGCCGCGCACGTACAGCCAAGTTTTGCTGAAAGTAGTGCCAGTGACACTATCGGGACCAAACGGTAAAGTAGACACATTTGCTTTGTTGGACGATGGATCGACAATAACTCTACTTACTACTGACGTCGCGCAGCGGATAGGCGCAGAAGGTCCAAATGAGCCATTTTACACAGAGGCCGTAGCAGGCGCGCGCATTGACGCTACGAACTCTCAACGAGTCAAGGTAAATATACAAGGAAAATACACAACCGAAGGCATTGACATCGAAGCCAGAACCATCGACCGACTTGAATTATCAGGCCAGTCGATACGTGCAAAGGACCTGGCAGGCTTCGAGCACCTGATACCTATAGTCGAGCAGCTAGAATATGACGCTGGCATACCAACTGTCTTGATAGGCCAGGACAACTGGGCACTCCTGCTCGCCTCTGAAGCGCGAGTAGGTACAAAGGATCAACCAGTAGCGTCACGTACACCGCTTGGCTGGATCTTACATGGTAAAACCTGCAGCCTGACAAAAGTAAATGAATTACCACAAATCGGAGAACGCTGCGGTCATGTAAGTACAGTGAACTCTATAGTACGGAATAATTATATGGACGATTTTTTACAGAGCTTCGACAACGCAGAAGAAGCGAACCAAGTATCTAAAGCAGTCGACGCGGTACATCGGCGACGTAATTTTGAGATGCAGAAGTGGGCGTCCAATGAACCGGCCGCTGTCGCTGATCTCGCGACCGAGCCCGTGGGGAAGGACACTGTGCTCAACAAGGAGGAGAAAATTCTCGGTCTTATCTGGCGACATCAGACTGACACTTTAGGAATCAACTTCAGGAAAGTAGACCCTTCTTATTTAAGCAAGCAGGTTACGAAACGTCAGTTATTAAAAACGACAATGTCTTTATATGACCCGCTGGGACTAGCCGCGCCATTTACGACACAAGCAAAGTGCATATTGCAAGACGCTTGGCGTTTAAAAATCGGTTGGGACGAGCGTCTACCTAAAAGTCTAGAACGTAAATGGCACGACTGGTTGATTGCTCTGCCGATACTGAAGGGCGTTCGTATTCCACGTTGTCACCTGGGTTATAATGAGGCGATTAGACTAGAAATGCACGTATTCGTAGACGCGAGCGAACGAGCCTATGCCGCGACAGCATATTGGCGTTCAGTAAACGGCATAGGGCAAGTAAATGTGTCGCTCGCGACAGCGAAAAGTCGCGTTGCGCCCCTTAAGGTCACATCTATACCTAGACTTGAATTGCAGGCTGCTGTGCTCGGCGGGCGACTGGCGCGCTGCGTGGAAGAAGAGCACGATCGTCGCGCCGACCGTCGAGTCTTCTGGTCCGATTCGCGCACTGTGCTAGCGTGGCTGCGCACCGGCGCACGCGCTTTTAAACCGTTCGTTGCGCACCGAGTAGCGGAATTAGAAGAAACCACCGAGCGGAGTGATTGGCGCTGGGTCCCCACCACTCACAACGTCGCCGACGACTCGACTCGCGATATACCGACTCACTTCACTACAAGCCACCGCTGGTACATCGGCCCTTCATTTCTCTATAACAACGGAGACTCCTGGCCGCAGGAAACAGACTCACACCCCTACATCGATACGGGTGAGGAACGTGTCATCGCTGCTGCTGCTCACGAACAGTCGACCTTAACAGAGGCGCTACCTGACGTCACACGTTTCTCTGCCTGGCTACGACTCATCCGAGCCACAACCCGTGTTCTTCAATTCATTGACCGACTTCGAGGCCACACCACAACAGCTACCCGCAAACGCAATAAAGGTGTTAGTGTAGACGACCCGAACTGGACGGCGAAGCAACGGGAGGGTACGGAAAAGCGATCCAGAGTGCAGAGCCGCAACCTCAGCGTAACACCGACAGTCTACTTACCCCTTGGCGCACAGTACACGCGTCGGGCCGAGCTCCTGTGGACACGTGCTATTCAGGAAGAAAGCTTCGCAAATGAATTGCGTCTTCTCACCGGCGGGAGATCGGTGTTAGCTGGCAGCCGTTTGAAGCAGTTATCTCTGACAGTAGAAGAACACAAGATAATGAGAATACGCTCGCGCATCGCAGCAGCAGCTGAAATATCACAAGAAACACAGTCACCAGCAGTACTAGACGGCGATCACCGTTACAGCCGCTTGTACATAGACTGGATCCATCGAAAGTTACACCATAGTGGCGTGGAATGCGTCGTGAACGAGATACGACAACGCTATTGGATTCTACGTTTAAGACCGTCCGTCCGTACAGTAATCAGGCTCTGCCAACCCTGTAGACTACGTCGAGCCGTGCCGCCAGAGCCACTGACAGGCGACTTACCACCCTGTCGACTGGCACACCATCAACGTCCGTTCACACACACAGGACTGGACTACTTCGGGCCACTCTCCGTCACAGTAGCGAGACATCACGAGAAGCGCTATGTAGCATTGTTCACGTGTCTAACTACGCGCGCTGTCCATTTAGAAGTTGCCGCCTCGCTATCAACCGATGCCGCTATACTTGCCTTGAGGCGTATGATGGCACGTCGTGGATGTCCTGATGTCATTTGGAGTGATAACGGCACTAATTTCCACGGGGCAGATGCTGAGCTCCGTAAGGCCGCCCTAGAATCACTTCAACACGAAGCAGAGGTACGTCACATCGACTGGCGCTACATTCCACCAGGAGCGCCGTTCATGGGCGGAGCCTGGGAAAGGTTGGTACGCACGGTGAAGGCCGCATTGAATGCTACACTTATCGATCGGCATCCGTATGAAGACGTGCTTCAAACACTTCTGACAGAGGTAGAACACACAGTCAATTCACGACCCTTGACCCATGTATCGGTTAACCCAGACGACGAAGAAGCTTTGACGCCTAACCACTTTCTGCTCGGCGCGCCCTCTAAAGTCCCGTTGCCAGGGATTTTCACAAGGCCGGATGAACTACGCCATTCACATTGGAGAGCGTCACAAAGACTAGCAGACTTGTTTTGGCAACGATGGGTACGCGAAGTACTGCCTACGCTTCAAAACCGGCGGGAGCCACATGGACGCGGCGACACGGTCAAGGTGGGCGATTTGGCTGTCGTAGTTGATCCAAACTTACCGAGAAACATATGGCCGAAGGGGAGAGTCGAGCGCATGTACCCAGGTGCAGACGGTGTCGTAAGAGTCGTCGACGTCAAAACTAAGAGCGGTGTAATGCGTCGTCCTGTTAAACGTCTCGTCGTAATACCAGTAGACATTTAGTTGTCATCAGGCATTGTATTGTATTATATAGTGCATAATCCATGATTGTATTGTAACTACTGATTTAGAGTAGGACGAGTTCTCATATTATGTGTTTCCTTTCTTGGCGTCACTCCAGGATTCAGCTACCAGGAGGAGTTATTTTTACTTGATGTAATATATAGCAGAGCGAGTATGCTGGAGTGACTACCCTTAACTTTATAATTCATTTATTATAATATGTATTAGATTGTTATCTTATAAATTTCTTATCTTGTAAGTCATTGAATTGTTAATTGCATTCAATTGTTAATATTGTGAAGTGTATACCAGTCACTAGTAGTATAAATTATGTACATTGTTGTATGTACACGGCGGGAGAAATGTGACTGATATACAAGGAGCGACCTCTGTTGTCATGTAGCGGAAGCAAAGGTTGAGACGTCCAATTCTGTTTGTGATATTCATCACTAGAGGGCGCCCGGGATCAATGAATTTTCACGCATAAATATCGATTGATGCCCGCTCCTCGACACTGGAGGCGCTGTTTTATGAATGGGTATTGTAATATTATGAATGAATTGTGTAATACAGGCCCACTGACACTACGTGGCAGCACTGTAGAAACGGGTCGAACATACTAGAAGTTTCTGGAACCGGATGTTGATTGTAAACGCGAGTTCTTCCGCCCACATTGCGATTGTGGCGTTCTGTTCGCTTCCAGACACGAAAGAGTGCTCTAGCTAGTCTCGTAAGTTTCTACCGTATTAAATAGAAATATTGAACTGTAGCCATCCTAGCCTGAAAGTGCCCGAAACTAGTGAATAATAGTTTATAATAATAATATTGATGTAATAGTTTAACCTGTGGATATACCGATAATAAATCTTAGTAGTGATCGCGTGTTTTTCATTACTAGATTTGTCCTCTGTCCTCAACAACCCACGTCTATCAAACAGTCTTCTTTGCACAAACCAGTCCTCGAACTACTTGGTGCGATTTTTTATTATTTACGCCTATATATTACAGTCGAGAACGCAATGGTTCAGTTATATCTATCACACTCGTTCGTAGTGTCGCGTCGTTCTTAACTTTTCGCGTTCGTCTACAAAACAGTCCTTACAATAAAAAATGAACTCTTCGTCACTGAAATACAGTCGATAATCTATTACCAGTTATCAATGCTGTCGTTCGTGAAGGAACGGTCAAACCGGTGCTACCATATGTCTATTGACTTAAAGTTTAAAGTCGACTCTCCTGAATGATGAATTGGGATAATCGCTCATCCTGGAATTCGCGCCGGTGAGCGCGTCGCGTGATTATTATTTCATATCATTTTACATTTTTTCAAATAATTTTACATTAATTTGTTTTTAGGTGGCTTTATTTTTTTGTTGATTTTTGTTTTTTATTATTTTTTATACACATTTAAATCAATTTTATGTATGTAAATAGGCCAGCACATCAAGCTACCCCAATCTGTCTTTCTTTGATAGTTTTTCAACTTTTTAACAAAGGAACAAGATTTATGTTCAATTGGGAATTTTTGACAGTTTGGGATAGCTCGACCTGCTGGCGACTGAACATGGTTTTTTGTTGTTTTTTTACTACTACTATCTCTCTTAGGCTTATTTACACGTTAAAAGAAGATGAGTTCTGGTTAAGGGCCTCCCGGAGCCGTTGACGTAAATTAACAGCATTAGCTTAGCAGCATTTGTTTTCAACTGGTTTTATTTGGAACTGCATTGCGTTGACGTAAATTAACAGCTAAAATTTTCAACCTGTTTTTTCATTGATGATTAACTTTTATCTCGTTGACTAATGAAAAGCCAGTAAAAAACACAGTTTATTGATTCAACGACCACCTCTAACTGACAGCTAGGTCAGCTAGGCTTGTTGAAAAAATATCGATACATCGATATATCGATATTATTTTTCAATATATTGATATTTTTGAGCGATATTTAATAGTTCGATATATCGATGTATCGATATAAAATTCTAAGTATCGAAAAGGTATAAAAACCGATATTTTTTTCAGACCAATAAACATTTATAAGTTTTAAGATTAAAAAATCCCAAAAAGAAAATACTTTTTTATACTAACATCTTTTAACAAATTATATTTTATGTATTTTTTGTTTTTGGTCGACTTGATTTGCTGTTTTATAGTTTGGTTTTTAAGTTGGCAACTCTGTTAGTCAATTTCAATTTCAACTGCCCGTCCGTATTATTACCACGACTGACTTATATATTATAACCTCAAAACGCGCGTATTTCTGTACTTGAGTACCCACCTAGTTCTCAAAAAATCAATCAATAATCAATTGATAGAAAGAAAATAATTTGAACATTTTTAGAGCACGAATATTCTCTGTCAAATCATACCGATATATCGATATTTTTTAATAAATATATCAATATCGATATTGATATTTTCAAACACATCGATACGATATAAATCGATACTTTATTGCATTTCCGACATCCCTACTGACAGCTCACTCCACGCTCACTTCATGCCATTAATGCCAGTATTGCCAATTTAGCGACTTTGTCGCTAGAAATGGCGACTTTCGTTTATTTCTTAGCGACACAAATTAAGATTTGGCGACAAAAATGTTTTAGCGACTTATCTGACGACTTTTGGAGTGCAGACGCCAGCACATCAAGCTACCCCAAACTCTAGATTGAAAAATTGAGAGCGTTCAGAAATCATCTAGTTTAAACATTAGTGTTTTTTATGTATTTAAATTATAATTAAATACCGCCACTAGCCTCTTATGCCCCTCCCAGAATAATATCCTGATTCCGCTCCAGCAGGCTGCATGACGCTTTCTATTTCTACTCTACCGTAGAATAGAAATCGCTTGTCTACATTTCTGGGTACAACACTGTCACCTGTCTACACGTTAACGTTATTTTTGTCTACTCTTCCGTCGATAAAACGCTTCTCTACGGTTCTCGTGCTAATCCTGCTGATAAAATCAGTTTTAGCGACTTTCTGGCGACTTTTGACATTAAGTCTAGCGACTCGAATTTATAGGAGTTGGCAACACTGTTAATGCCAAAGACTACACTACGGGCGCATTCCGTATTAGACAAATAGTGATAATATCGCGAAGCCAACCAAAATAAAAATCAGTACTAATGATCTGATAGCCCTTAACCTGTGGCGTCCAACTATCGTAAAACGTCAAACTTCCGTCAAGCCCGGCGCCGATTTCTGACAGTGACAGCTGACATGTTTACGTTTACGAATTTACGACCTCGCTCACAAAAAAAGGTCCACTCAAGTTTCTATTGCTTCTAGCTAAAAAAATAAACAGTGTTGGGTTCTTGAATCACCAGGCCATTATATAAATTGTTTAGCGTACTCAAATTTCAACATTTTTCGTTTGTTTGCAATGTTGAAAACGGACAGGTGGTCGAAAGTGTTTGTTGCCGTAATAGGATGATTTCTGATAAAATTACAGAGTTGGTTTGCACGAAACTTTGCTTGTTTCTTTTTGAATAGACAAGTAATCTAACAGGAGTGTTTTTTTGAAAGTTGAACCTAACATTTTCATATTATTGAAACTCAAACTTCATACTACGCGGAGCCATTTTATGAGATCTTGTTTACAACGCATGACTTTGTAAACGCTCATCAGAGTTATTTTGAGTGTTTCAAATTTAAAAAAATGGTACTAGAATACTATATAAACCTTTATCTATCGATGTCTACCTTTATTTTGTAAAAATATGCCAGTATAATTGTAATATGATAAGATTTTCTGGAAGAGATAACTAATTGGACATGTTTTTTTTGTATTAGCTAATTTTACATGGTACTATAGGTTTCAAAATTTGAATAATTAGTCTAAGCCGCATAAGAATGAACTAGACTTTATAATTAGTGTAAAAGTTACTCATTGTCATGGAAAAAAACAAAGATATCAAGCTCTGAAATTACCTATAAAAATGTAGAGTTCGAGAAAATCGTACGGACGTGACTCACCCACTCTACGAAAATATCGAAGTTTGGTTTAGGAATAGAAGTTCACTGTAGGAAATAACAAAATTCAAGTTACATGATTTTGATTTATTAAAAAATGTATTTTACTATAAATGTTTGTGTACTGTGTGTGTATGTCACATAGGGAAGAAAAATAATAAACATTATTCTTGTAATCAGTTATTTTATTTGTACATAACATCCTAACCTGTTACACATAACATCAAGCTTGTATTCCCTGAAGGCGTAAGCTGTTGTGTATACACCCACATTGATTGTCTCCTCATAAGTAGGTACACAGAATATAGGTACTTACTTTAATTATGCTTCAACATATTTGCAAAAATTGTGGCAGTAGAATGAACACTGTACTAAATATAAGCTGCTTATTTCAAATAAATGTTAATTTATTTTACATTCATATTTACAAATCTTGATAAAAAGTTGAAGTACAAAAGTGTTGCTTATTTCTTAAAGTAATAACATTTTCATTTATTACACATTCACATTTATAAGTCTTACATCTCACAATTACACATTCCCATGTATCAAAATAGAAAGTGAAGTACAAAGATGCTGCGTATTGCTAACGCAAAACATTTACAAACGGTGATAAAAATAGAAGGGTGAAATACAGTGCTGCTTATGCCTAAAATTATAAAAATTTCATCTTTTACACATTCAGATTCACAAAATTTTACATCCCGCAATCTCACATTCAGTTTTATAAATAAAAAAAATAACTGCCAGCAGAACAGCAAGAGGATTATACACACAGAGAAATATATGGAAATAGGCTACAAAAACAAAGTACAAAGGTGCAGCTTATTTCAAAAGTAATACAAGTTCATTCACATTATTTTATAAATCTTGATAACAATATAAAGAACAGAGGTGTTGCTTACTTAAAAAAAAACTGCCAACAAAAATAATGTGGACTCATGATACAATGCATAACTTACAAAAACGCTACCCTAGCTTCTCTCATTCTGACAATATACATGATCTTCTCCCGAACATCCTCAGGCACATCGTCATCATCCACATGGACTTCTCCCGATCTCTCACCTCTTACCCATTGGGGGTCACCACCAGGCGTTCCGCCCCCTAGTTTGGCCACACTGAGCAATGCTGCCGCGCCACACTGCACCACCGCACCGCGCTGCATCGCCACAACGCGCGTCGCCGAGTCGTGGCCGACGCTGCTGCTGCGGCTGCTGCCACGTCCTTGACGACTTCCTCTTGCTGGAACAGCTGGTACTTGTCAGCAAGAGAGAAGTGGTCCTGCTCCATCGTGATGTCGTCACCAACTGGGGCCCTGATGACGACATCACATCTAAAATTAAAATAGTCAAAATAATTACGAGTAAATTACGAAGAAAAGGTATAAGAGTAATGAATATAAGTTTTAACACTTACGGCATAAGGACTCGCGGCGAGCCTGAACCAGCAGCAGCAGTAGACCCCGGGACTGGCGATGAGGATCTTGGCCTATCAAACAAAGAGATTTCATTTATATTAAAGACAACTTTTTTTTCGAACTTCGTTTATTGTCTCTATTATAACTGTCAAAGGTCCGAGGTTCACAGTCCGAAATCATTGAAATGTAAAAAATATAGAATGAAATACACATCGAATGATCAAAACTATTGTTATTATTAGATTTAGAGCAACTCAATTCATACAGATACACTCAATTCATTGTAAAACAGCCAAATTCATCAAAGTAATGACGCCATGAGCCCAACGATTTTTAAGTAAAATTTCTTTGGCCAAAAATGAAGTATTCATGATGGTATTTAGTGCAAATATTATCTAAAACGATGTAATAACTAATAATAAATGAATATTCATCCACTTACCGTTGCATATCACCCAAAAACTTACTAAATATGATTTTATTGGACGGAGCACGTTTCATAACGTTGAGGTGTTGAAGTGTCAGTAATGGCGGCACTTTCAGCTTTTTATTTTTATGTTTCCAGACAATATTTTTGGTATAGAATTAGTAAGTTGAGGAGAATATTTATCTGGCCACAATTTTTTTTTTTACAGCCGTCTAAAAACTTACTAATTTTAAATGATTAGAGAAAAACCGCAGGTAGTCGGGGCGGGCCGCGGCGCGGCCCGGCTGGGGCTTTACGGAAGTTACTAGGGCGGGCCACGCGGCGGCCCGCCCCGGACGTTACCGGTTAAATTTTTTGACTATTCAATTTGGTCGGGTTCGCGATAATATCACTTTTGTTGCATTTCGGAACACGGCATACAATGACAATCACATTATCACAGCACAGACACAGAGACTACAATAATCAGTGTTGCCAACCCGTACGATAATTATGGTGGCGTACGATAATTTGGCTAATGGTACGATGTACGATAATGAATATCTAATGTACGATAATTTTGTGCTTTGGTCAGTAGTTGTCAGAAAAAATAAACTAAAATAATCTCAATGGCAAATGTAAAGAATGACAGCGTCAACAAGTAAATGTCTCTCTTTGACTCTTTCCCTTACATTAACTAGCGCACAATCCTGAAAATTTTCTTATGTTTCCATTCGCAATAAGCACATAGTCGTAAACAAAACATCAAATAGCTTTCTGGTGAAAAACTTAAGCAATGATTCTTTATTTATGACTTTATTTAATCATATACTGTGAAAAAATTAAAAAAAACATTAATTATCTGAACACTACGACAAAACACGGTTACAGTTTGATCTGCTGGTGAAACTTGGCACATACTCCTCCTTTGACTCTATACTTGTCGTTTGTTTTCAATTGAAATGAATTAATGAGGTTTTTTTTTGTGATTTGGATTTTGTACGATAATTTTGCCCGGAATACGATAATTTTCGGATCGGAACTCGATAATTTGAACTTTTGGAGTTGGCAACACTGACAATAATATACACGGGTAACTTCATGCGGTGAGATGTTAAAACTTAAAAATATAAAGCAATGGAGAAGGAGAATAGCCTTGCTGGTTTGTGGTGATCTCCGTTAGGAGTATATGTGTTGTGGTGGTGATGGCTGGGGTTGGGCGGGCTTAGGGGGCAGTTGTATCCATGGGGCAGAGGGCTGGAAACAGTGGGCAGTGTGGGCGCATCATAGAAAAAAGTGTTTTGTGTCATAGAATATGAGGTTACAGGACTCAGGAGTAGTAATAGATTGGGAATTGGCTGGGCATCGATCAATGGTGGATGGTTTGATTGGATGGTGGCATCTTTCGCAATCCTTCGTGTCGTTGTTCGGTGCATAAGTATTCTGTGTTTGTTGTCTGTTGAAGGTCGTACAATACTTTGTATTTCTTATAAATATATCTACTCTCGTTCTTTGTGTATTTTAGTAATTTAGAATCTATCGAACTCAAATTCTGTGTGATGTTTTTGCAATTCGAATGAAATTTATCGACCTCTGGCGTTTCTCGTTTACTGTGTTGATAGCCCCACGTGGTCTTATTTTTATCTTACGGGTTTCTATTCTGTCTGGTCTAGAAATGAGTTCAAAACTCACGTCCTTGTGTTGTTTTCTTTATTGATATGTATGTGGTCTTATTTTTATGTTATGGGTTTCTATTGCTTGGTCGAGAAATAAGTTCAAAACTTACACAACAAGGAAATCTACCTGCGTCTTTTCTCATCAGCAGGCTTAGCATGCTGCTTTTTATTTCTACTCTACTGTGGAATAGAAATCGTTTGACTACATATTTAGGTGCAAAACTGTCAACAGTCTGTATGGAAATATCATTTTTGTCTACCTACTGTTCCACCAACAAAACGCTTGTCTACAGTTCTCATGCTAAGCGTGCTGGTCACAAAAGAGGTTCTGAAAGTATAGCTGGCAGCGCTGGGTGGTCTGTGTAATCGACTAAAATTATTTTTACTTTGGGCTGTTATAAAAATACCACAAAATAGTGTAGTCAACCAACTATAATTTGTAAAAAAAAAAACATGGTTTTAGTTCGATAAGCTAGATAAAGGATTATTAGGATGGATGGCAGTGTATCAGGATTGGTTCCCAAGCTATATAGTTAAGAATCTGAAATCTTGTATCTATGTTGGAAACATAAAAATTGATAATACTATCTGGGAATTTTCTTCGTCAATTGCTTCAAGTATTGTCTTGAGATGAGGAGAAATAATTCCTATGTCTCGTATAATGCAGACGGGAGGTAGACTCTGTCCATTCTCATTTTCTCTCAATTGGGTAGATAACAGGTGATTAATCTTTAATAACAAAATAAGAGAATTGGACCGAGAATTCAAATAAGAAGAAAAAACTTGAGATCCGTTAATTTTTAACTCCATTTCAGTCGTAACAGAACTTATTAAGTCTCCTAATTCAGTAACAGTATCTGTTATAATAATAGTAGTAGTAGTAGCAATAGATAACATGGTTGCCAGCGTGATATTCTGGAGAATTTCTAAGTCTGATACTGTATTTTGGTTTAACCTATTGATTTCTTCTGTCAACTGTTGGTATTTCAAATCACAAACAGCTCCAAATGTCTCTGCCATTTCATATAAGTAAACAGCTGCTGATGCTACTTAACCTGAATACTTAACAACTTGCATGGACATGAATTTACATCCGACTTTAGCAACTGGTCTTATTGCTCGTAAAATGCGCAAAAAGCTCTCATTGATGACTTCTTTGTTTTATGAAGAGTCGAGATGTTGATCACTTTATTCTGCATGCCAGTCTCTTTTACAGGGTGTAGCAATGACTTGTTGGAAGTTTTCTCATGTCCCTAAAAACTGCTTGTTATAAAAGATTTCTAAATAACCAAGAGTTCAACTAAGGCTAGAGTTTGCTTCAATGGGCATCTTGTTTAAGTCAATGTTTCCTTTATTATGTCAGATAGTGAGCTTAGTTTTATGATTAACATGTTAAGCGCCACGTGTATAAGTCAATATACACCCTAGTGCAACTATCACAAGCCGGTTTATGTCTAGTTATACACCTCAAGTACTCAACTTCAGAGGCCAGTGTATTGGTAAATATACTCGTACACCACGCTGAACATTTTCTTAGGCAATTTTGTAGGTCTGGCCCTGACAAATCGTTAGGTGTATCTGGGGTATAGAAATGTTGTATAGTTTAGGAGTTACAGATTTTTTGAACCCTAGATAGATAACCATACAACACTGCACACTAAAGATAACCATACGTCGATTCGACATATGTTTGAGTGGGCATAGTTTAGATTATGTATATATCTACTAGGTTCATGAATGTGGTAATAGGGTATTTTCCAATTTTTTAAAAACTGTTGTAATTTGAAGATTGGAATGAGATATTTAACAGAAAAATAAAAACAAATTAATTTCTATCCATTTTCTCAATTAAAAACGATTTAAACAAAATTTATTTTAAGTTGTTTTGAATTTACCGCCAAAACGCTCCTTACGATGACTTTTTATTACGTGACGTCAACTTTGTGTAAACTAAAGTAGTTGGCAAGTAAATAAGTGAATGTCGAGTTTATAATTAACAAGATTTTTAATGGATATAAAGTGATATTACTGGTGTACGGTGCCTATGTGCAAAAATACTTCTAAAACGGCGCCAAACTAAGTATTTGTACCGGTGCCGTATAAACAAGTTGACGTCACATGTCACGTTTAATTGTTTTTAAATGAGAAAATGTGTATTAATACATTTATTTTTATTTTTCTGTTAAATTTATCGTCCCAATCTTCAAATTAAAATAGTTTTTATGAAATCGGAAAATACCCTATTATGTATATATCGTAATGTATGTTATTGTGTTGTGAGTAAATGAAAAATATTTGGATTTATTTATAATATTATTAGAATAAAAAAACAAAAACAAACCACTGCTTACTCTGAAAAACTCAACATTTACGAATCTCTCTGTCAGTCTTATAATTTTCTATGTATTTTTTTTAAATCAACTTAATGATAACTCTTTAATATGAAAAATCTAAAAAATAAAAATATTTTATTGATTTTGACCTCAAAGGCACTTAGAACAGGCGCTGTAATTGTGCTCTCCACAAATGGGATTATTGCAGCTATCGCACAGTGTTTTTGTCATCCTTCTAATTTGTGATGGACAAAAAGCACAATATTTTAGTTTATCTGGCTCAGGTACACCTTTACGTTGTGTGGGAGATTCGGCTTGTATTTTGGACAACATACCATCAATTTTTTCTTTTATTATGGTCGGCAAAATAAGCATTTGCTGCCTTGTTTCCATCTATGGAGTCATCAAGCTATTGCTGAGTTTTTCATGAAATATCTACGTTTCAGCGGTTTTTCTTTCTTGGATAAGACATTTTCACAGTAAATAATGGTTGTGTTTATAAATACCATATTCAACATCCCATAGAACATATCCATGGCCAATCTGTTAGTTTTCCAGCTGCACGACATTGACGAGCACATTTGGTCAATAGTGTCGACTCCACATTTTATTTCATTATAAAAATGAATCATATTTGGTTTGCCTGACTTAGAATGAACCGTGCCCTCTTCATCGCACGATGATAGAATAAATACCAATTTACTCGGTTTCAGTTTGTACGACACTAACGTCAAGGGCCCATCATAACAGAACATGGATGTTCAACAACCGAATCATTTCTGCATCGTCTGCACGAATTTGTGATTTCATTGTTTTTTATTATCATAATCTATATAACTAACATAACATATATAACAAATAAAATAAAACGAAAAAAGATATATACCTACATATTCATTAATTCTCAAATAAGTCACAAAAACACATTCTACTAAAAGTCAATAAACGGACACTAAAGATAACCATACTAGGGATGAGACATACTTGCAAAATTCAATACCAGGGCTTCCAGGTCCGAGTATCAGGGTCGAAAACCAGGTATTAAAATACTTGAAAGTATTTGGTCGGGTTCGGTTTATTTCGTATACTATAAAAAAAATGGTGCGACAACAGCTGTTGTTTTACTATTCGAGTCCTTAGGATCCCTTCGTCAATATGTTTCTTTCTACAGAAAAGAGAAAATAGCCGAAAATAGACGTAAGGATGAATGTCGAGAACTAGTCAAAAGAAATTATAAAGTTACATACAACGATTTAGTTTCATGCACTCGGGCAACTGTATAATAATAGGTCTTTACCTATGAAATTGCCGGTTGTGTATGAAAAAATTTAAACGAATTTTTTTCATGAATTTTTTATTTGTATTAATCGAAGTAATCACCCATGCAATCTTTGCATCTTTGCCATCGCAGTGGCAGTTTATTGATGCCCTTCTTAAAGAAATCAGCTGGACGGGAGGCAACAAATTCTTCAAAGGCATTTTGTACTGCCTCTCGGGTATTAAATTTTTTTCCCGCTAAGAAGTTATCCAAATTCTGGAAAAAGTAGTAGTCTGTAGGCGCAAGGTCTGGTGAGTAGGGCGGATGACGGAGAGCTTCCAACCCCAGTCTTGCAACTTGGAGACCGTCTGCTGTGCAGTATGAGGTCGCGCGTTGTCGTGCAGGAGCAGCGGAGACGAGCGATTGACCAATGCTGGTTGGAGATGCGCCAGCTTCTCCATCATTGTGTTCAGTTCTTCACAGTACACATCTGCAGTAATGCTCACCCCGTTTGGTAAGAAGCTGTGATGAATCACACCGGCGCTAAACCACCAAACAGTGACCATCACTTTTCTAGGGGTAAGTTTTCGTTTAGGGCATTGTTTAGGTGCTGAACCAGGATCCAACCAACTTGCTGAGCGCTTACGGTTATCAAACAGAATCCATTTTTCATCGCAGGTAACAATGCGGTTCAAAATTCCTTCATTTGTGTGTCTGTTGAGCAGTGCAAGGCACGTCTCGACGCGTACTTCGCGCTGGCGATCATTGAGTTCGTGGGGCACCCATTTGTCAAGCTTTTTTACCTTGCCAATTTGACGCAAATGGACCAATATTGTTTTGACGCTAACGTCGAAAGCTGCTGCTAATTCAGCCGTAGATTGTGTATCATCAGCTTCCACAATCGCCTTTAATTCGTCATTGTCGACCAAAGTCTTCGGACGACCGCGAGGTTCATTTTTCAGGTCGAAATTTCCAGAACGGAAGCGAGCAAACCAATAACAGGTGGTGCGTTGGTTTGTAGTGTTAGCTCCGTAAACGTCGTTGATGTTGCGTGCCGCTTGTGCCGCGTTGCTGCCACGACGGTACTCATATTCCATAATTACTCGAATTTTTAACGTATCCATGATGACGAAAAAGATTGAAATGCGATGAAAATGTAACACTAATCAATAAAGAAATGACTACTTTTAGAAAAAAAAATCCATGTTTTTAAAATAAAATTAATTTGAAATTAGAATTCTTAGCCAAACAAAAATTATTTTGATTTGAAATGGCCAGTACTGCAGAACGGCAATTTCATAGGTAAAGACCTAATATTACGAGCACGGCCACCGACCACCGAGCCCCGAACTTACTCCGCCTGCGGCGCCCAGAGTTGAAAATAATTGCATAGGAAATCGGTCCATTGCTATACACATATAAGAAGCAGAATCGTATACGCAAATAAAAAATACTTTGTACTTGCAAGTATTTTTTTCGTTGCTAGGATTATGCTCCTTATTTCCAAGGGAACACGAATCAATTTCCTATGCAAGTATTTAATAGTCAGCGAGGGCTCGCGGCGTTCGTGTTGCCTTGTTTATAAAGAGCAAAATCGCATCAACGAAAAAATACTTGGAAGTTCAAAGTATTTGTTTGGAAATACGATTGTGCTCCTTATTTGTGTAAAGACATGGATCGATTTCCTATGCAAGTTTTTGAAGCCTGATTGCGCCCGATAGCAAATAGAAATGAAATCTTTCCTTCTTACTTCGTTAATCACAGGCATAAGACTGTCTGCTAAGATAATTATATGTTTTTTTACGGTATTTTTTCATGAGCTAGTTTCAGAAACTTAGTATTAGCAGGCGTAGTTAAAAGATTTCAATTCAATTTATTCAGGTTTTGTTGTATTTGTTTTTGTTTTTTTTGTATGTTTTAATTATGTTTTTTTTTTGTTGGAGAAACAACAATTGTTCAACTTTTCGACTGCCCAGTCGGGATCTCCTCTCCGTCAATATGTTCCCTGCTACAGAAAAAATGTGTTCACAAGGCACGCTAGAGGCCATTGCGTTCAATTTTATTTTGGCCAGTTTGGCTAAATTTGGATAAATTTGTTAATTTATTCGCCACCATTCTAAAGGATTTATATCTGGAGACAAAACTGTGTCATCCAAATATTTTTGGGTCTCAATGATCGCCCTGCTATTGGCCATTCCAGCTGGCCGTACGTTGTGCATTTGTTTATTATAGTGCTTCCATAATAGACTGTTAGATTTTTTTCCCTGGCTATTCGGCAAATCTGAAGTTGATGTTGAAGACTGATTTCTTTCGTTTCCGTTAATCATTGCGGTTACTAACCCCACAATATACTTTTTAGTACTTTCTGCAACATTTTCACTCTCAAAGTATAATTTGTATCTCGGGTCTAAAAACATAGCGACGGTATATGTTCGGCTCTGTTCCAAATTAGAAAAGCGCGTGCTTATTTCTGAGAGAAGATCCTGTCGGCACATTTCAACCTCATCCGGAAAAACTTCTAAATTATTTTCTTCTCGATATGACGGACTCGTTATCTCATTGAGAGCGTTGGTAAGACCAATAGTTAAGGGGATGACCGAGCTTCCACTAACATACTTCTGGCCGCTCATCTCTCTCGCTAATTCCTCGCATGGTTGTAATACTATGATCAACGACTGGCAAATGTCCCATTCATATGAAGTTAGATTAATTAAATTGCCTGTGTCTAAATTACTCGGTGCACATTTAATTTCGTCTTTTAATTGGACAAACCTCTCTATCATGTATAAAGTGGAGTTCCACCTTGTAGCAACATCTTGAATTGGCCTTTTTACTTCTTTGTTAGCCTGCTCCTGGTATTTTTTTAATTTATTCCAGGCTAAATTACTTTTTTTGAAGTATGAAACTATAGCTTTTACTTTGTTTATTATATCATTAATGTATGAGTGGGATAGTACTTTTTGGACTGCTAGGTTGAGAGTATGCGCATAACAGCCAAAATGTTTCCACTCTAACAGAGCTATGGCATTTTTTATGTTAGCCCCGTTGTCCGATACTGCAAGGAGGACCTTTTCTAAAATGTTCCATTCCCGAGCCACGGTTCTCAACTCTTTGGCTAAATGACGTCCAGTGTGACTGGTCTCGAATACTTTACATTCCAGTAAAACCGACTGAAGGATAAAAAAATTATCTATGTAATGACCCGTAACGGCTAGGTAAGAGTCATTATTTCGTGACGTCCACATATCGGTCGTTAGGCATATACTTTGTGCATCTTCACTCAAAGTTTCTTTTGCATTAGTTTTTATCTCTTCATAAAGCCTCAGCAATAAATTATTAGCGAAATACTTTCGCGATGGTATCGTGTAATTTGGGAAAGCAAAATTGATTAACTCACGAAATCCTTTGTCTTCCACAATTGAAAAAGGCTGCAAGTCCCATATGAACAAATTCATTAAATGATCATCAATTTGTTTTTTTATTTTTTGACAATTGCGCCGCAGGAATGCTGAAATACTGGATGGATTCGAATGGGACCTTATACTAGATGCAACAGTTTGTATAGCAGTATTGGCTGCCGTAATTTGTGCAGTTTGTGAAGAATTCACCTGTACCTCTTGACGGTCCACTGCCTGCTCTCTTCTCACTAAATTTACGGAAATGTGTTTTCTTTGTACATGCTTGGTAAGATTTGACACTCCCGATTTATATGAGATAACCACTTTGCACATTTTGCATTCAGCTTTATTTTCACCTTTGTCCACAAAATGATCCCAAGCCAAACTTTTCTTAGGAGTCATGTTTATAAGTTTATGACTATTTTATAATTAACAACAAGTCAAAAATCGTCTATTCCGCGTGAATATACCTATTTACGTTCCAAACAAATAAACACAGTTTACACACACAAAAAAAAACTTATTTATTTACACACTAACTGTTTCTAAGTACTTAATTCAAAAATGTTCTTTAATTAATTCACTAATTCTGAAATAGCTTCTTATAATTAGGCACCTATTAAAGTACCTTTAATTACGTTCCTAACAAATAAACACAGTTTACACAAAAAAAAAAAACAGTTTTATTTCTTTACACACGTTATAAGCTACGCTATTTCGTTACTAAGTACTTAGTTCAAAAGTTTTCTTTAATGAATTCACTAAATTCGCGAAATAAGTTTTCGTAAATTAGGTCACGGTCAGTCGGTGACGTAACAAGTTCGCACTCAAACTACAACTGACGAAAGAAAATTATAAAACGTGAACATTACAAAATACAAAACATTTATTAAAATCCTTTCGTTCACGCAATAATCTGTCTTTTGCATTCAGACGTAAGGATGAATGACGCGAACTAGTCAAAAGAAAAAATTAAATTAAAAATTTAAAAAACCCCCGACCCATACAAAAACTTTAAAAAATTAAATTAAAAATTTAAAAAACCCCCGACCCACACAAAAACTCCAAAAAGTAAAAAATAATATTTATAGGCCTTTTAATTTTAACGTAATATTTTGATCAGGGCATTGTCAAGTCGGGGGACGGCTAGGCCTCTGTTTGGCGTTTTCATTGACCGTCCCGTTTTTTAAATTTTTAATTTAATTTTTATTTCTTGCTTTTTAAACTTAATGTCTCCCTTAAATCACCATTTATCTATAATCTATTCATTGAGACCTTTTCAATGAGCCCAAACACGATACTTCTGCTGTTTGTTGGTGAATAACTTGGGTTTCCTGGAAATTCCAGGTGTTGCTCCAGCATCAGTTCAAGGTTATTTTATTCGTGTAACATCATTGAAGTAATAGAATCCCAAATTTTGAGTTGATCAGAGGCTAAAATCCGTTTTTCAACCAGAAAAGAGCTGATAATCTTCAAACGGCTGAACCGATTTTGATGAAACATGTCTAAGAACACTCCCGACTAATACACCTTTCAAACAAAAAAAACTAAATCAAAATCGGTTCATCCGTTCGGGAGCTACGTTGCCTCAGACAGACACACACACACACACACACACACACACACACACACACACACACACACACACACACACACACACACACACACACACACACACACACACACACACACACACACACACACACACACACACACACACACACACACACACACACACACACACACACACACACACACACACACACACACACACACACACACACACACACACACACACACACACACACACACACACACACACACACACACACACACACACACACACACACACACACACACACACACACACACACACACACACACACACACACACACACACACACACACACACACACACACACACACACACACACACACACACACACACACACACACACACACACACACACACACACACACACACACACACACACACACACACACACACACACACACACACACACACACACACACACACACACACACACACACACACACACACACACACACACACACACACACACACACACACACACACACACACACACACACACACACACACACACACACACACACACACACACACACACACACACACACACACACACACACACACACACACACACACACACACACACACACACACACACACACACACACACACACACACACACACACACACACACACACACACACACACACACACACACACACACACACACACACACACACACACACACACACACACACACACACACACACACACACACACACACACACACACACACACACACACACACACACACACACACACACACACACACACACACACACACACACACACACACACACACACACACACACACACACACACACACACACACACACACACACACACACACACACACACACACACACACACACACACACACACACACACACACACAGACACGTCAAACTTATAACACCCCGTCGTTTTTGCGTCGGGGGTTAAAAAGTAAAAAATAATATTTATAGGGCTTTTAATTTGAACGTAATATTTTGATCAGGGCATTGTCAAGTCGGGGGACGGTCAATGAAAACGCCAAACAGAGGCCTAGCCGTCCCCCGGCTTGACAATGCCCTGATCAAAATATTACGTTCAAATTAAAAGCCCTATAAATATTGTATTTTACTTTTTAAAGTTTTTGTATGGGTCGGGGGTTTTTTAAATTTTTAATTTAATTTTTATTTCTTGCTTTTTAAACTTAGCGTCTCCCTTAAAGCACCATTTATCGATAATCTATTCATTGAGACCTTTTCAATGAGCCCAAACACGATACTTCTGCTGTTTGTTGGCGAATAACTTGGGTTTCCTGGAAATTCCAGGTGAAATTTCAGTTCAAGGTAATTTTTTTCGTCTAATATCATTGAAGTAATATCTCAATCCCAAATTTTGAGTTGATCAGACCCATGGAAGAGGCTAAAATCCCTTTTTCAACCAGAAAAGAGCTGATAATCTTCAAACGGCTGAACCTATTTTGATGAAACATGTCTAAGAACACTCCCAACTAATACACCTTTCAAACAAAAAAAACTAAATCAAAATCGGTTCATCCGTTCGGGAGCTACGTTGCCTCAGACAGACACACACACACACACACACACACACACACAGACACGTCAAACTTATAACACCCCGTCGTTCCACGCACAACGGACCGAATGGGAGTCTACGTGCGGAAAAGGGAGTCCCATCATCATCAACACCCCGTCGTTTTTGCGTCGGGGGTTAAAAATAAGCACCTAGTTATGCATCTCGCCCTTATGTTAGCAATAATTCATGTTTGTTTGTGTTAAAAGGGCCCACTTGTACTTAAGTGCCGTCTTCGCCGCAATAGTGATTAGACTATTTCGTTCTCATGGCACTCCACGAGTTTTAAAGGGTCTAACCAATTAGTGTTGACAGACATAGGTTAAGATTAGAATTATGAGCGTTAAGTAAACTAGTGTAAAAAATATATTTTAGGAAGTTGGTCTATAATAATTAATAAACAACCATCTGAGTAAGATTCCTCGTTTTACGTACAAATTCCTCCGGCAACGCCCCCAAAAGTTAACTACCTACACAGATTTCGTTTCATGCACTAAGAATAATCTATAGGTATGTATAAATAAAAAGATAAGTCCTGATTGACTGGCTGACTCATCAACGCCCAGCCCAAAACCTAGACAGCTGAAATTTTGCACAGAGGTTCCTTTTATAATATAGACAAGTAATAAGGAAGGATTTTTTGAAATCCAACCCCTAAGGGAGTTAAATAGGGGATTAAAGTTCCTCGCGGGCGAAGCCGCTGGCAAAAGCTAGTTAAGAATATATTTATATGATTGCAATCGGAAAACTTCGGAATATTTCGATCACGGCCATTGAGCCGAGCCCCGAACTTGCTTCGTCTTCGGCGCCCAGAGTTGAAAATACTTGCATAGGAAATCGGTCCATTGCTATACACATATAAGAAGCAGAATCGTATACGCAAATAAAAAAAACTTTTTACTTGCAAGTATTTTTTTCGTTGCTAGGATTATGCTCCTTATTTCCAAGGGAACACGAATCAATTTCCTATGCTAGTATTTTGAACGCGGACGCTAAAGGGGCGTACGGAGGCAGCGAGGGCTCGCGGCGTTGGCGGTGCCGCCAAAATACTAAAATACTTGCATAGAAAATTTATTCGTGTTGCCTAGTTTATAAAGAGCATAATCGTATCAACGAAAAAAATACTTTGAAGTTCAACGTTTTTGTTTGCAAATACGATTGTGCTCCTTATTTATATAAGGACATGGACTGATTTCCTATGCAAGTATTTTCTAGCTCCGCCTGCGTTCGATAGCATAGCAAAAAATACTTCCACACTTGCAAGTATTTCTTGCCCGTACTAGGGCGCCGTACTTCGAAGCAAAGCCCTGGTTTACAAACCTCGTATGGTAAATACGTCTCATCCCTGAACCATACGTCACTTCGACGTAGGGTATGTAAATAATGCCGAAAATATTGCACTTACCGGAGCGATACGGACGTGTCCTGCAAGCTCCGAGGGTCAACGGAGTTGGTGTAGGAACAATCAGTTTAGTAACGCGAAAAACAAACGAATTATAACGATTTTTCAAAATTGTTTACGTCGATTCGACGTAGGTTATTTATCTATCTAGGGTTAAGAATGAAAAAATATTTATTCTACTTATTTTTCAAAAATCAACACCTTTTTTAATTTTTTTTTCTTTTTTTTTTCATCATCATCGGCCTTTTTATTTATTTATTCTAATAAGTTTTCAGTAATCATCAGCCTTTTTATTAAATGATAAATGATTTTATTTCCGTAAGTAGGTTTGTACAAACACTTTTATACGTCAATCATATTTTTTAAACTAGTTGAGGTCGGCGTTTCCTATCTGACTACTCTGAGAAGAAAGGCCGAAACAAACTCAGAGGTCACAGTCTCTTTTAAAGTCCAGACATAATCTTGGTCAGATCATGTGAAGACCATGTGGATTGGTGTCTGAAATGGTCTTTTGAGGAAAGAACCACACAGATTGAGTGGACCTGTCCATTCAGTGCACGCATGTATCAGTAATCATACGGCTCAACTCAGAACTTGAGGAGCTCAACGATTTGACGAACAATACCAAAGAAAGGACATTTGGGTAGGCCGCATAAAGTACTCAAACTGCCAGATTAACATAAAAAAAAACGAAATGAAACACAAAAATAAAAAACAAAATACCACATAGTCCTCACATTCACAGTAATTAAAACAAAAATAATATTATACTTCTCAAAGTAAATATTCACGTCAAAGTGTGTATAATAATAACAAAATGTCAAAGTGTGTATAATAATAATCAAATGTCAAAGAGCAAAACAAAAAACAACATTCAGTATACAAAATTGGAGCAGGTCAATCCCAAGCTTTTTTGTCCTCAATATAATCTTTAACAGTATAAAAGGCTTTCAGGCACAACTTACGTTTAATGAATGATTTAAATTTATTGAGACTTAGATCTTGAACATGGCTTGGAAGTTTATTATTAGTTTAAGTGTATACATTGACATCTGAATGACCCTATATTTTCTTGAGCCTTGTTGATGGTACAACAAATTTGTGTTTGTTCCTAGTATTTATACTATGGATATCACTGCATTTTTTAAACAATTTATATTTTATGGGCATATAAAAGATTTTCATAAATATACTGTGAAGGCACAGTCATTACATTTATCTCCTTAAATTTATCTCTGAGAGAGTGTCTCGGACTTAATTTATAAATTGATCGAACAGCTCTTTTCTGCAAGACAAAAATAGTCTGAATGTCGGCGGCATTTCCCCACAATAGAATACCATACGACATTACACTATGAAAATAGCTAAAGTACACTGAGCGGGCTGTCTCTCTCACAAAAGTCACAACACTAAATCTGAAAAAAAATTAAAAGGAAAACATATTTTCCTTGTCTTGATGCAGGGGTTCTTCTGTCTTGATAAACTGAAAATTAAAAAAAAATAAGGGAAAAAGGGGGGAAGCTCATAAATGCAGAGAAGTAGTGTGTATCATGTAACGTACACTTGGCCTTTGAGACTGAATTTTCGAAAAGTCTGTCTCAGGAGCGAGTGTATAATATATGATACATCAAAAAAAAAAACCTGTTAGGAGAATAGGAAAAAAAGAACTCAAGTTCACATAGTATTTTAGGACCAGGAGAAGAATATATGCAAATAAAAAATAGTCATTTCCACAATATTTGCCTTTAGCAGGGACGCATCCCTGCTATTGTGACTGTATACATTATGTATGTGTACAGCACGGACAAAATTATCTTGGCCAGTGTTGCCGTTAGGACCATCTAGTTTGTGGCTACATCAAAGAAAAAAGTTGCCAGTTTGTTTAATAAATTACTTTCGAATTTCCGCTAAAACTGGCTAAAGTATTTTTGCCCGAACCCTTAAATATTTTTAATGGATCGTTATCGCAGTTAATTGTAACAGTGCTTTATATTCGTCCCGCCGTTTTGGAGAATTGTAGAACCAGTTGTACGTCCCTCTTATAAAAAAATCTATGTTACGTGGCAGATTGCTTTCAGAGGCATGGCTGACCGCCAGTTGCAAGGAGTGGCAGATGCATCTAATGAGAATCAAATTTGGTCCATTATATTCCCTCTTCAAAATTTTAATTACACTGATATTTCGGCCCGTCATTACTGATGCAGTGTCGGTGCCGATACCAATAATGTTTTGTATGGTTTCCCAACAACAATTTGTGACTCCAAACATTTGATTAAAGATGTGACCATACCTCTCGCATCAGCTCTTTCAATAGCTCCAGAGACAGAAATGACGACACAACGTCATTCATATTTAGGCTCAAATATCGTATAACTATTCCAATGTATTTCGACACGGTAACATCCGTAGACTCATCGAAATTAAGACCATATTTCTGTGTCATTGCCAATATCTGGAAGAAGTCTCCCTAAAATTAGGTGTCAGTAGATTTATAACTTGTGTATAGGGATACTGTACGCGCACCGCACTAAGGCGAGCGAGGCGGGAGAGAGGGACGAGGGGGCGTCGCGCTAGCGCAGCCAGTCGCCGGCGACCGACCGACACTCCGCAAACGACGACGGCGCAGAACGCATTAAAAATAACTTTTAGACTCAAAGTGCAACCAAATTGTATATTTGAATATATTAATTTTATAAATTTAAAACTAGTTTGTTATTCTTAACAAAAGTGGCGACCAGTGACGAAACTATACAGGGTGTCCAAGAACCTGGCGTCCAACTGGATTCCCACGATGCCCCAAGTTCTAACAGTACTCAGAAAAATATTTTAAAAAATCCACCCCATGTACTTACAGAATTAGACTTACAAAATGATTTGCCAAACTTACTAGAAGAGACCCCACCAGATATGTGGTTCCAACACGACGGCTGTCCAGCACATTTTCGCGTATCCGTTAGAGAGTTTTTGGACGAGCAATACCCGAACAGGTGGATTGGGCGATCAGGAACAATCCCGTGGCCAGCCCGCTCACCTGACTTAAATCCGCTGGATTTTTTTTTCTGGGGAACTATGAAGGAGCTCGTTTATGCGAAGCCCATTAATGACATCGCTGACCTTCGTGAGAAGATAACACAAGCAGTGCAGGTGATACGTCAAAAAAGTTACTCGCGAAACATAAAGCGGTCCTTTTTAAGGAGAGTGAGAGCTTGTATTGCCGCGGGTGGTCAACATTTTGAACATTTATTGTAATAAAATATCTTTAAACTAACATTCTTTGTTTTTATTCTACTGGGAACCCATCTACCTGTGTGTATTTCCTTCTTGCTCACTCTTGGAACCGAAGTAAATAATAGTAGTAACATAACAGTTTCTAAGATAAGAAAGGGTCCGACAGTTACCGTTAGTAGGTAGGCACTTCGTAAAAATTGGGTTGTTGAGTAAAAATATTATCAAAAAATTTTTTTTCAAATTAATGTGTATGTATTATACCTTTTTAAAAAGAGGAATAAACGCGTCAAAATTTGACGTCACTTGCCATACTATTTTGGTACATTTTTTTTACACTACAGTCGGTCAAAGTTGCGAAATTCAATAGTTTTCCATATCACCTTTAGTTAAAATAATATTTTATTTTAAAATGGTACAATAAGTACTTTATTTTTACATTCTATTTAGACACAGCAATACCCTAGATTACAAAACCTCCAAGAAATATCTAAATTATCAGCATTAGCAGTCACAGCATTCAAAAGTATGTCACAGGGTGCTCATTTCCCCTTTTTTTTTGAAATCAGTATAATTCTGTAAGTACATGGGGTGGATTTTTTAAAATATTTTTCTGAGTACTGTTAGAACTTGGGGCATCGTGGGAATCCAGTTGGACGCCAGGTTCTTGGACATCCTGTATAATAACTAAAGAAAAACGCGTCGAGTTTGCGGGCGTCACCACACGTGGCAGCCGCCATTTCGCCAATACCTACCCAGCGAGTCATCGTTCGAGTAAAGAAAAGGAGTTGCTGTAGCTGCTTCGGGAGCCTTTGGGGACATCGTGAACCGGAGGTCTAGCCCAAGGAGAGTAAGCCCTGTTCCTAACCTTTTCTCACCTAACCAAATTCTCTCGATCCTTTGTTCTCGCATTGTGTGTAATGGCCGACTTGCTACTCGAGTGTTGGGTTTATGCTAGCTTTCGTATTTTCTGGGTGTTTATGCTTTCATTGTGTTTAGGCACAAAATACTAGCACGTGCATCTCAGCGTTAGGTATACCTACCTACTTAAATAATAATATACATAATCAAGCTATAAAATACGAGCACGCGCCTAAGCTATAAGCACGCATTTAACTTATTCTACTACAGAATTCTGTTAAGCTAATCCCAGCTATAACAATTGGTTAGCCTCTGGCTGGACTATATAACTCGATCTATAACCTATTTCATTCAGCACATCGGTGCCTATAGCATAACCTATTCCGTACCTACCTGTACAACAAAGACGTTAGGTAGTTTACGACGTAAACTTTACGTTACATGCCGACTATTCCAGCGTACCTCCGTGAAGTGGAGCGCATCGGACTCGGTATCCCCGCCGCCAGCCCGGTTCCGTCGCGTGCGCCGCGCCGCTACGTGCGCTTGCTGGCCTAAGCTGTCTGCTCAGCCGGCGCGAGCTGCCCTAAGCCTCGCGTCGTGCCAGCGCGAGCGACTGGACCTGAGCTTCTCTGCTCTTCTAACGGGTTTGAGTGCACATTTTATTGTTTCATTGTTTATTCGCCTGTGTTATTGGTGACTATTGTATTCTATAAAAATGAATGAAGCAGAGCTCAAGGTAGAACTTTCTAAGTTAGTCAAAGAGCGCGGTATTATTAAGGGTAGGGTAACAAGGTTTTCAGACTATTTAAATAATTTAGTTGGTTTAAAAGAAATTTCATCTATTCAGTTTAGAGAATTAGAGTTGAAATTGACTAAAATTCAATCACTTATGGAAGAGTTTGAGGTTATTCAAAACAAAATAGATGTATTGCATTCTGATAGTACTGAGCAAATTAAAGAAAGAGATAGCTTAGAAAACCAGTTTATTAGCTTAATAGCAAGGACCCAAGATACTCTATCAAATTCTCCCCAGAATAAGGCTGAGAAAGAAAATAGTGACCATGCATCTAATACTAGCTGCCGTTCATTTAATGGCATAAAATTACCTACAATCCAACTTCCTACATTTGATGGGAATTACCTAAACTGGTTAGAATTCAAAGACACATTCCAATCAGTGATTGATGGCAATGAAAGTATTGCACCAATTAATAAATTCCACTACCTAAGGTCTGCGCTTGAAGGAAGTGCAGCTGTTGTCATTAAATCAATAGAATTTAGTTCAAAAAATTACAAGGTTGCATGGGACCTGTTATGCCAAAGATTTAATAATAAAAACTTATTAATAAATAATCATTTAAAAGCATTATTTAACATAGAGTCGATTCAAAGGGAATCCTACAAATCATTGCGGTTTATCGTTGACCATGTGTCAAAACATTTGCGGGCTCTTGACACTCTTGGCCAGCCTACTAACATGTGGGATGTTCTTGTAATTTATATGGTCTCAGCAAAACTAGATATTCACACAAGTAGAAAGTGGGAAGAATACAAATGTAATCTGGCAGATTTACCTTCGCTTAGTGAATTTTATTCTTTCCTGCGCAGTCGAGCTGACATACTAGAGACTGCCTATTTTAATAATAATCGCTCTGACAAACAAGTAGATTATAAGCCTAGGGTAACCACCCAATCTAAAAGCCTAATTGTATCCATTGATAAGAAAGAAAACAAGAATTGTTGTGTTTTATGCAATGAAAATCATCATTTGCATCAATGTCTCAAATTTAAAAATATGGATGTAGACGAGCGACTACATGAAATTAATAGATTAAAATTATGTAAAAATTGCTTGCATAGTGGTCACAATGCATATCAATGTCAGCTGAGAGCTGTATGTCGCCAATGCAGAAAGAAACACAACACATTAATACATATAACGAAAGGCAACCCTACATCTGCTACTGAAACTGAACAACCTTCTACATCTTCCTCTTTACCTGTGTCACTGTCTGTGACATCTAACGATCAGGTTTTGTTATGTACGGCGCTAGTCCAAATTGTAATAAATAATAAGACATACACAGCTCGTGCACTGCTGGACACAGGTAGCCAATCGTCTTTTATTACAGACAAATTAAGAAGGAAGATAGGGCTAGTAATTAACCCCGGTGGTTCAGTGAATGTTTGTGGGATCAATAACGCTACATGTAATATTACTGAAACTTGTTATATTAAAGTTAAATCTAGATGTAGGCCATTCGAATTTAATGTCAAATGTCTAGTAGTACCAGGAATAACAGGAATTTTACCAAACTCTACAATTAATACTGAGCAATAAAATTGCCTGAAAATATCACGCTAGCTGATCCTAGCTTTTTTTTTTGCGCTGGCAACACTGGTGACAGGTCGTGAAAAAACGACCTCGTAGTTAATTATTACTAAATTAGTTAAAAAATTGTGTTTAATTTATGTTAAAACTATTGTTTATCTTAGAATCTAAGTATAAAGTGTTTCACAAAGTGTTTGTGCCGTGTTTTTGTCGTGATTATTCATATTATATTCGATACCGAAAAATCATCTACCGGCTGTCAACTTTTGAAACTTTGGACTGCGGATTTGAATTCATCAAACCCGGGGAGTATTTTGTTTTATATTATTCATTGTTTTATTAATGTTTACTCAATACAACATCTGAAAACACTGCTCAGGGCTAGCTGAGCAACGTCCAGTACACACCGGCACCGTTTGTCTCCTTTCGCTTGACAATTATTGTGGAAGCAAAATCGAAGACGAAAACACTTGCCCCAGACATAAAACCTACACTACAAACTTTACTTCACACATATTTATCCCTAATTGATTGACTTTTATTTAATTGAATGGTAATTTGTTATGTACTAATCTCATGTCCAAATACATTATTACATTACTCTCTCTCTGTGGAAATTAGCTAGCCCAGTTATTATCCTAAACGATAATAAATGTTTTCCTGTAAACAGTTAAAATTGTGATAAGCCCCAGAATAAATTGAATAGCTTCCTTTTTCTTATAAGTACCTCCATTTTTATTTTATTTTTTATAATCTATTCTTAAACTTCATCTTTTGTCTGTTATTTTTATTTATTGTTAATTATCTACCTATTTCTTCCAATTTTACTCTCGTAATTATCTTCCCAAGTTCTAAACTTATCTAGCTTCCTCATACACTTAGCTGTTTCTTGTCACATTCCAGGTGCCACTTGGGGTAATTTTTAAACATGAGAGCGCGGAGCCACTGTTCGTGACATGAGTGACAAGCTGAAAGCAGCGCTGAAGGAGCTGGAGGCATCAAGAAAAGAATGTGACCAGCTGCTACAGGAAAGAGAGGACAGTGAGATTGAAGTGAAGAAGATAATTGACAAAAACACTCAACTCAAGAGCCAGCTTGTTGAACTTCACACTCAGCACATGGACATACTTGACCAGCATCGCCATCTTCGTCAACTAGTGTCAGACTTCCAACATTGCAGTGACACTCATGACCAGGCACTGAAACGGATATCAGGCCTTGAAGCAGAATTATGCAAGGCCAACAACAAGATTTCCACCATCAACTCTCTGAAAGCCAGCGAACAGGTTGCCAACACCAGTAACCTTTTCGATGAGCTGGTTGGTAGTATATCCGGACTGGAGTATGTGAAGCCCACCGTTGCCATAGACCTGACTGGGGACGATACCATAACTAGATGTCCAACTCTAAGTAGTCATAATAAAATTAAGAAATATATTAAAATTAGTAAGAATATTAAAAAGTATAAGAAACTTTTGAAGACACAAAGTGTTTACAAATTTAACCTAAATCTTAGGAAAGAACGTGTCAACTTACAAAGCCAACTAAATGAATGTAATAATAAGTTGGAAACAAGTAGATTCATGTATAATGTTGACATACAAAACCTTCAAAAGGAATTACTGAGCAGGGAAAATACACTTAAAGAAATATCCTGTAAGTATGAGTCTAGTCAACAAATGTTAAGCGAACGTTTGCAGGAGGCCTGTGAGTTGGTGGACCTGGTTAAGTACAATGCAGAGAGGTATGAGTCACTGACAAACAATCTCACCTGTAGTTGTGCTCCCACTCCGCCACCTCTCATGTCACAGCATGTTGTTTCTGCCGCTTCACCCATTTTACCTCATACACTAGACAGTGTCTATCCCACTCAAAGTAATGTTTTGGTGTATTCTGATAGATTAGGAACAGGTTTTGGACCATTGTTAAATAACCGCTCTAAACTTACTATAACTAATGGTTGTTACCATAACCTGCATTTTAATGAGCTTGTTCATAAAATAAAACATACAAAATTGAATGAGCAGACAACGGTAGTTCTTTTAATTGGTAACAGTCTGAGCTTAACTAAAAGGGACATAGTTAATGGTATTGACACCCTACTTAAATTAAAATTAGGTAAAATAATATTATGTGCTTTGCCATATTCAAATCATTTGAATTATGAAGAAAATGATTACATTTTTAGCCTAAATAATTTAATGCATATTTTGACATGTCGTCATAGTGACCGTTTATTGTATTTTGATACTAACAATTTTGTTAGAGATTTTGTACTAGTTCGGGAACATATGTTTCTTCCCAAGACTAGTCGACATGTATTAGCTACTTTGTTAGCTTACAATATACACGCAGTTATTGATAATTTAACTGAGACTAGGTTAAGTGACGAAACAGTATTATCTAGTACTTCTAATAATACTGTAATTAATTCTTTAAACTTTTAGACGCGACAAAAGAGAAGCATAATAAGTGTATTTTACTGTATCACCAAAATATAAATCGCTTCTCTGGCAAAATTCTAGACGTGGAAATGTTAATAGATAAATATCATATGGATATCTTATGTTTTACTGAAACTTGGTTAAAACCGGATAGGATGTTGTTTAATGTAAATAATTTTTCAGTTGCCAGTGCATACAATAGGTCTTCGATAGGGGGTGGTACTTTGATATTGTGTAATAGTTGTTTTAGATATAAGGAAAGAAAGGATATCACCGCTTGCTCTGTTGATCGCTTATGTGAGGTAGCATGTGCGGAGGTTGAGGGCCATACTTTCTTATCTGTGTATAGACCACCAGCCACGAATTTGTCATCATTTTTGATAGTTATGGAAGAAATATTAGGTAAACTTTTCAAAGATAATAAATTAGTTTTTGTGTGTGGTGACCTAAATATTGATTTATTAGTTAATTCACCAGAAAAAAGTAAGCTTGTCTCTTTGTTTAAATCATTCAATTTAAAATGTATATTTAATGAAGCGACTAGAATAACAGCAACCACAGCTTCATGCATAGACAACGTATTTACTAATTGCAAAATAAAGGACTCCTCCTTAATTAGTGGCGTCAGGTCAGACCATACTGGTCAGCTTGTATTGTTTGACTTAGATCAAAAGTTACATCTAGATAAAACCATTGAATTGAGACCTCTGACTAAAAATAAATTGAAATCTTTTAATAATAATGTTCTTAGCAAGCTCTCAACAGCGAGCTTTGATTCACAAGACCCCAATATAAACTATGGCACATTTTTTTCTACAGTATGCAAAGAATTCAATAAAGCATGTCCTGTAAAAAAAGTTACGATAGCTACTAAACCAAAATTTAGCGAATGGGCCACTGCTGGCATTAGAAAAAGCAGAGATATTTTATATAATTTGTATCACGAAAAATCATTGACTTCTGATCAGGCCCTTCATAATTATGTAAGAAACTATTCTAAGATATTCAAAAGAGTCTGCGCTCACGCTAAATCTAAATTAATAAGTAACAAAATTAGTATCTCTAAAAATAAAATAAAAGCTGTGTGGCAGGTAATTAACAAAGAAACTGGAAACACAAAACAGCGAGATCAGAATGAGTTAGCTCTAAAAATTGATAATGAAACCATTTCAGATAAGTTACAAGTTGCTGAGACTCTAGAAAATTTCTTTACCAACATCCCAATAGAAGTTACGAAATCTCTCCCCTCATCATCTGTATTAGCTGAATCTCTTCTTAAAGAAAACTTCAGCAAGCACATTCCAAGTTTTGAATTCAAACCCATCTCTATTGCCACAATTAAAACAGCATTTAAAAGTCTTAACATAAAAAACACTGAAGACTTATGGGGGATTTCCGTTAAAGTTCTCGAAAATATCATTGACACAATTGCCCCTGTCCTAACAGGCATATTTAATCAATGTTTAGACAGCGGTACGTTTCCTGACTTAATGAAACATAGTAAAGTAGTACCAATTTTCAAATCGGGTAGTAAGAGCGATCCCTCTAATTATAGACCTATATCTGTGCTTCCAGCATTGAGCAAAATTTATGAAAAAATCATGCTGGACCAGATGTTATCACACTTTAACTCGAATGGGATTTTACATAGTCGACAGTTTGGTTTCACGAAAGGTAGGTCGACGACTGACGCAGGAGTAAAACTCATCAGTCACATTTTGGAATCCTGGGAGAATTCCCAGGACGCCATTGGCATTTTCTGTGACCTCTCAAAAGCGTTTGACTGCGTTGACCACAATACACTGATCTGTAAATTACACCACTACGGAATTCGTGGACAAGCTGCTGATCTTGTACTTTCCTATTTATCAAACAGGCAGCAAAAAGTAAACGTTAATGGGGCGACGTCCTCGGGGTCTCTAGTTAAGATGGGCGTGCCTCAAGGTTCAATTCTTGGCCCTTTTTTATTTCTAGTTTATATTAATGACCTTCCTTACCTGATGGCTAAATTCTCGGATATAATTTTATTCGCTGATGACACTTCTCTTATTTTTAGAATAGATAGGAAAGATACGGATGTCTTACATGTCAATGATAGTCTAGCTGTTCTTTCGAAATGGTTTGCTGCTAATAATCTTTTACTCAATGCGAACAAAACTAAATGTCTTAAGTTCTCGTTACCAAATGTACCCCAAGTAGGTCTAAACTTAAAACTTGATGGCAAGAAACTGGATGCTATTTCGGAAACTGTATTTTTGGGAATTACTTTAGATTCAAAATTGCAATGGGGTGCTCACATTAGAGCTCTTTCAAGTAGATTAAGCTCAGCTGCTTACGCAGTAAGAAAGATAAGGCAGTTGACTGATGTAGCCACAGCTAGGTTAGTTTACTTTGCTTATTTTCACAGTATTATGTCTTATGGCGTTCTGCTGTGGGGATCGGCAGCTGACGTAGATTCAATTTTCATTTTACAAAAGAGGGCAATCCGCGCAATCTATAAAATGGGGCCTCGCGAGTCTCTTAGAAACAAATTCAGCGAAATTGATATATTAACTCTGCCTTCTCTTTACATCCTAGAAAATATCTTGTATGTTCGCAAAAACTTAGGCCTTTTCAAAAAACGATGCGATTTCCATAATCTGAATACACGTAGTAAAGATGAAATTGTGATTCCAAAATTTAGATTGACTAAAACTAGCAAGTCATTTCTAATAAACAGTATCCGCTTCTATAACAAGTTGCCAAAGTCGGTTACAGAACTTAGCGATGGAAAGTTTAAAACCCACATCAAACGTGTCCTTATCAAAAAAGCATATTATAAGATAAAAGACTACGTTGAAGACAGGGAAGTTTGGCATTAATTCCTTCTGCACATGTGGCTTCCCTGGTACCTCATTAACAGCATAACTATGTGAAAGTCTATTAACTGCTCTCAAATACAAAGTTCTTTTTAATTCTTTTTATTTTTACAATGCTGACATATTCTCGTCATTAATTGACATTATACATCAATTTTATTTAGGTTCATTTTATTTATGTAGATTATTTTACATATTGTGAATGAGAGAACGTTGTAGGCCTTACTGACTGTAGATTTGTAGACGATTTTCTATTCTGTATTCGTCTAAGTACCTGGTACTTTTTGATAGGCCTGCGCTGTCCTCCCATACATTTAATCTCTGTAATTTGAAAATATTGTTAAAGCCAATTATTTTTAAAAGAGTAACCGTGGAGTTTCTTGCCGGCTCTTCTCCATAGGAAACAACAATTTGGAACCGTGCACCTAGCTTCTGACGTTTCATAAGTGCCCATGCAGGTTTATATGAAATAAAAATATTTTGATTTGATTTGATTTGATTTGAGCTATTTTTCCCCAGCTGAGGTTGACATCCTCTTAGGAGCAGATGTATATTGGGATATAGTTGGCTCTAATTTAATTAAGTTGGGCAATAACAAACTGGTTCTACAGGAGTCTATGCTCGGATGGCTTATAAGTGGCCCTATACAATGTAGTAAGCCCGCTTCGAAGGTTTATTGTAATTTCTCTCAGGAGATAAAGGACTCGTTAGAAAAATTCTGGAAACTTGATGACTTACCTGCCACAAAAACATATTCTAGCGAAGAGCAACTCTGTGAGGATCATTTTGTACAAACGTATCTCGCTTAACAAGTGGTAGATTTTCTGTATTAATTCCAATGAAAGAGTCACCTGAAGATTTAATTTCTATTTTATTGCGATTTCGCATGCATAAATTCATTCTCACAGCCGACATCGAAAAGATGTACCGACAAATTGAAGTCGGGCAAGAGCACCGCCATCTGCAGCTTATTCTATGGCGTGATGATCAGTCCCAATCGATAGATGTTTTACAACTCAATACAGTCACTTATGGTACTGCCTCTGCACCATTTCTCAGTACAAGATGCCTCTTACAATTGGCAAATGAGTGTAAGAATGAGTCTATTGCCAGTGTAATCCGAAACGATTTTTATGCAGATGACTTAAATACAGGCTCAGAAACCATAGAAGGGCTAAAACAAATCTATCATGAAGTGGTAGATACTCTTAATTCTGCATGCCTACCCCTAAGGAAATTTCGCACAAATTGCCCTCAATTATTTGATGATGAATGTGTTTCTACAAAGCCTTTTGATATCCACAAAGAATCCAGTGTATTAGGTCTCCATTGGTGTCCCAAGGCTGATACTCTGCAATTCTCTACAGACTTAGAGCCTTCTGCTCATATTACTAAAAGGTCAATAATTTCTACTACTTCTAAGGTTTTCGATCCCTTAGGATTATTGTGCCCCTGCATTATAGTACCTAAAATTTTACTGCAACAATTATGGTCCTCGAAGCTAGACTGGGATGATCCAGTACCAGCTGAGTTTTGTAAAAACTGGGCTAACCTATTAAAGGAATTTTCAAATTTGACTAATATTCGTATTACAAGGCGAGTTCTGTGTGATACCCCCAGTTATATAGAATTACATTGTTTCGTGGATGCCTCTCAACAAGCCTATGCTGCCTGTATTTACTTGCGTTCTGTGAATCATAATCAGAAAGTTACAGTCAGGTTGTTGTGTGCTAAGGCACGAGTTGCACCAATGAACCCAACCACTATACCACGGTTGGAGTTATGTGGCCTCTTGTTAGGTGCACGTTTATGTTCAAAGGTATTAGAGTCATTAAATTGTAATATCAACCGTAAATTTATATGGACTGATTCAAATGTTGTGCTAGGGTGGCTGAAGACCCCACCCAGGGATCTTAAAATATTTGTGTGTAACCGAGTGAATGAAATCAATCAACTTGCAAATGGATTCACCTTCTGTCATGTTCCCACAGATCAAAACCCAGCAGATATTGCGTCTAGAGGTGTAACTCCTAAGCATTTGCAGCCCTGTTTCCTGTGGTGGGAAGGGCCTTCGTTCCTCGCTAATGAGCCATCTTGTTGGCCTACACAAAAACACACACAAATCCCTAACATCTTACCTGAACTTAAGTACTCGCATACCATTGAATGTCATGTTGTTGTCACAAACAAAATAATTCAATTTGAGAAACATTCTAATTTAAATAGATTAAAGAGAATATATGTCTATGTACAACATTTCCTAAATTATTGTAAAAATAAAGAGGCTAAAATTAACGGACCCTTAGATACTAAGGAATTAGATGATTCTTTGCTAATGTTAGTTAAGTTAAGTCAGCTAGAAAGCTATGCAGAGGAAATTAATTTGATTAGAAATAATAAAACTCTTAATCGTAAGTCAAAATTGTTGCCGCTAAATCCCTTTATTGATTCAGATGACATATTACGAGTTGGGGGTCGAATTCAAAACTCTGTATTTGATTATGATAAAAAACACCCTATTATTTTAGATGCAAAGCATCATTTAACGAAATTGATATTAAGATATGAACATGAACGCTTATTTCACGCTGGTCCTCAACATCTTCTTGCCTCGATACGAGAACGATTCTGGCCTATAGGTGGCAGACACTTAGCACGTAGCACGACAAAGCAGTGTATAGTTTGTATTCGCCTACGCGGGAAGACAATACAACCTTTAATGGGAAATTTACCTGCCGAAAGAACCTATTCCATGTTTCCTTTCTACTCGTGTGGTGTTGATTTTGCTGGTCCGTTTATGATCTCTAGCCGTAAAGGTAAAGGCAATCGTATTTCAAAATGCTACCTATGTTTGTTTGTATGCCTCTCGTCCAAAGCGATTCATTTAGAGTTAGTCAGCGATATGAGCACTGATGCATTCATTTTGTCTTTGCGAAGGTTTGTCTCTAGGAGAGGTAAACCTAATGTTATATATTGTGATAATGGTACCAATTTCAGGGGCGCGAACAATGAGATAAGTAGAATACTCAGGTCCAGTCGTGAATCAGCTATTCATTACGGAAATAATGAAGGCATTAAGTTCGTGTTTAGCCCCGCATACTCACCTCACTTTGGAGGTATATGGGAGGCGGGGGTCAAATCCGCAAAACACCATTTTAAGAGAGTAGCAGGTAATGCTTCCCTGACATTCGAGGAACTCGCGACGCTTTTTGCACAAATTGAAGCGATTTTAAATTCTCGTCCCCTAACTCCTTTGTCATCCGATCCCACCGATCCTTCTCCCTTAACCCCAGGGCACTTTCTTATAGGGCGACCCCTCACTTCGGTGCCATCGTTGCCTATCACCTGCAAGCACCCCAACAGATATCAATACATTGAGCAGCTGAGGCAACAATTCTGGGAGAGATGGCGCCGGGAGTTTGTTGCCGAACTTCAAGAACGCACCAAGTGGAAAACGAGGCAATATGAGCTTCGTGTGGGCGATCTAGTAATCCTCAAAGAAGAAAATCTTCCCCCACTGCAATGGAAACTTGGCCGCGTCACTCAATTATATCCTGGGAATGATGGAATCAGCAGAGTTGCCGACGTATTTACCTCAAAAGGCACGCTAAGGAGAGCTGTAAATAAAATGTGCATACTACCGGCCACTAATTATGTAAAGGATTCCACCGAAAATGACGGAGCGATTATCCAAGGGCTAAGCAGCGAAACTAATGACAATCTTGGCGTTAGTACAGCCAATGCCAAGGCAGATCATTGAAAGCAACTCTTTCAACGCCCGGGAAGATGTACGCGCACCGCACTAAGGCGAGCGAGGCGAGAGAGAGGGACGAGGGGGCGTCGCGCTAGCGCAGCCAGTCGCCGGCGACCGACCGACACTCCGCAAACGACGACGGCGCAGAACGCATTAAAAATAACTTTTAGACTCAAAGTGCAACCAAATTGTATATTTGAATATATTAATTTTATCAATTTAAAACTAGTTTGTTATTCTTAACAGATACTTTACTCGATAAAGTATCCCAGTATCGTATCAAAAGTATCGATACCTGAATGTATTGAGTACTTTTTAAAACATAAAAAAACCTGAATGGAGTGTTGTTTGTTTCGCAAAGAAATCTATCAGGAACGTGTCTCACAAAATAGTCACTAATATCCAATAGATATTTAGAACGTAACATACGCAAACGTAGGTAGGTTACGTACCTTACTGTGGAGAAATAATCAAACTTCTCAAAATCTCTATCAGTAAAACGATTAAAATTTAAATGTTGTTATTTTTAATTAAAATTACACGACTAAAAACAACAAAACTCACAACTGTCTTAATATAATTACTAAATTATTTAGAAAACTGCCAATCTTCCTCTGTGCAATCCGACATTAATAAAATTTTATCCAGGCGGGATCCAGTCAAGCGATGGCTCTGTCATAAGGCTCCAGCTCGTGAAAAATGCCTCTCCGAAGGCACTGAAGTTACTGGAATAATTAAGATTTTTTTCCAGGTTAAATAGCCCTGGGAAAACGAATTTCATGTCTTCCCACGCGTGCAAAGGATCAGCTTTGAGAGGAGATAGGGTAACTGGCCACTTAAGCAGTTTCACCAAGTCATACTTATGTCAAATTACTATGTTAGATTTATTGCAATGCCACACAATAGCATATTCTTTTACGTACGAGGGACCGTTTTTATGTTCGCGGAATAGGGGATAATGGGTGGAAATAAAAAAAAATATAATTATTTTTCCTTTTCAATATATTCACCTGCAAGACGGATACATTTTTTTTTAAATAGAAACTCAAACTCAAACCATTTATTTCAATTAAACCTTTTACAGGCACTTTTGAATTGTTAAACAAAAATCGAAGTTGAAGCTAGGTGTCCATTCCAAAACGTAGATCTCTATGGAGATGAACGGGCAAGAAACTCCAAGGACACTCTTTTAAACCATGTGTATTACAAAATTTTGGGAACATTATTCTTGGTGCTTCTATATGTGAGAACAATGTAAAAAATAAATAAAAAAAATAAGATTCAAAATAAGCCATGGCAGTTAGGAGATGACCAGTCTCAGCCGACACACTATGGGCCAGAACGGTGCGTACCGTCTCAAAAATCTGTAACTTTTTTGTTGATTGAAGTAAATAGCTGAAATTTGGCACGTAGTATCTCCAGAGTATATAGAATCCAATAGTGACACATTTATTGTCAAAAATTTAATTATTAATATTTAAAAAATAAAATAAAAATGTATTTTTTTAATATTAAACCATAGTTTGTTTAACTTATTGAATTATAATTTTACAGTTTTATGATATTAAACCTATTTTATTTTATTTTATAGGTATTACATATAAATCTTACATTTAAATAAATGACAAATATGATATAAATCCACTCTAAAAATATATTTTACAATTAATGTAGGTACGTAATTACTTCTATTTAAATAGCTAAGAGGCTCTTAGCTTCGTCTAACAATTCCTTGGAAATAGTGACTGATGGTTTTCTGATACTTGATACATAAGGATCTGACGTAAATAGAAGACCATGAAATACGTCTTGATTCGTTGCGGACCTAGAGCATTTTCTAGCGTGATGCAATCTGAATTTTTTGTAATCTTTATTACGTGATTCTTGGGCATCCTCAGATAAATTACCAATGGGCAGAACAGAAAAATGTCTTATTAAACTTTCCCCATGTATTAAGATTTTATGTACTGAAGAAGGCATATTATACCACATATATTTTGTTACGTATAGTTGTGCGGTTGCGCGAGTATATTCACCAATTTTTTTTGGATTTACAGCAATACCGGATGCCAAAGTTTGAAGAATAACATAGAACCTTTTAATAAGTTCCTCGTCAACTCCTGTAATTTCTGAAGCGCAATAGTAGTTCTCAAAAAAACGCCGAGCTGTATTGACGTTATTGCTGTTTCCACTTCCTTGTCGGGGCTTATCAACGTGCAATCCCATTCGGCTTCGAAATAAACTTTGTACAAGCTTTTTCTTGTCTTCTTTACTTTTTTTACCTTCTGGAGTTCTCGCAGCCCATTTTTTAAATGAAAGGTTATATGAAATATGTAAAATTAACTCCATGCACCTGATCCACGCGTGCTACGTAGACAAACCGTATTCGTAAGCATTTATATTATCTGGCTTTGATTCAATCTTCTCCAAATTATTCATTTCGCTTGGTTTAGCCCCACATACTGTACACACAGCTCCAGAACTTTTGTCGGTTAGAACTTGTGTAACTTTTCCATCCACCATAGTTAGAAATAGGTCGTGACTTATTTCAATTACCTGCTCTTCCTTGTGTATCTTTGAAGTTTGCAAATTATTAATTTGACCCCGAATATCACCAACCACTGATCAGGGTTTCTCGGGGGTTTCTTTTGCAAATTCCATCAGGATTGGTCGGCAATAACGAATAGACGAACAAGCCGAATTTTGCCAAATTACCTCATTTGTTTCTGTGTCAGTCAGCTTTATTGGTACCAAAGACGCTATAAATAAGTTTGCATCTGAGACTAAATCACTCTCACCTGATAAAACTAGTTTATATTCACTTTGCCCCGATGACCCATCACATCCCCACTTGGTAAACAATTTAAGAGATTTTCTTGTTGAGTTGTAAACATTTTCAATCTTTAAGATGCGAGCAGAAGTGTGGTCCAGCAAATCTTGTAGATTTACTTTGGCACTTATATCGGTTATTTGAATGCTGGATGGTGGAGGATAACACAGTTTTTTGGCGTTTGTCAGTATATTATATGATGGCAGTATGTCGAAGTTTTTGTTAATCACACTTGCTCGAAGTACTCCGTATTGTGATTTCGAAAGATCTAAATCTGCAAATATACTTAAAGCTTCATCCACCATAAAATCTGTTGCATTGCGACTTTCATGCAATAATTTTTCCTTCATGATCCTTTTTTCATTTCTATCACAACTCCGCATCATTGTAAAAATCTTCGAATTCTCCTTCAGACCGCAATCCTTGAACGTATGCATTATGTATATATATATATATATACTCGATTCCATATTCTTGTATCAACTCCATATTCTTCCTTTTTTTCGATTTCTCTGATAGATCTTCATAAGACTTTGGCGGACGTCCACGTTCTCCAGATGTTGTAGGTGTAATATCCAACGGTGCTTCTTCGAATTGTACCTTAAATTCACCGTCTAACCACGATGTATTTTTATTAAAGAAACGTTCTTTAGTTCTGTTAGATTTGGTCCACCGATCGTTAAACGCTGTTATAAGCCATTTTTGAATACGGTTCACAACTAATTCACTTTTTTCAGACGACAAATGGTGGTGTTCTTCTAAGTATTTTTGAATATCTTCTGATTTTGTTCCATGATCAATGAAAAATTCGTATAATACTCGTCGAGGCACAACAAATTCACTCATTTTGTTTTTACTTCTAACTACTACTTTTTTTACCGAGGTTGGTGAAGACTATATTATGTCAAAGCACACTAAAGTACTGGTAAATGACAACGTAAATAAATAACTTTAATACTGAAATTTCGTGTGAAAAAATATTATTGTCTAGTGCATTATCACGTTCCTAACCACTATCTACGAAGGTGGTTAGTAGTACTGATATAATGTACAATAACAACTTTAACTACCATTTCCTCCCTTTTCCTTCATCGCGATAGAGAAATACATAAACTACATGATAAACATGTAATTCACACAGTGATAACAAAACATTAACCACATCTGACCGAACGATAAAAAAAAATACATTACCCAATACTCCCACCTTACCTAAAGATTAAGTAAATATAATAGATAATTTTAAGAAAAAAGTAATCCAAATATCCAAAAATCTCATCAATCACAACTAAAATAATTGTTGGTATATTTTGTATATTCCCCCCATCAGGCATTTTTCGTTTCATTTCAAGGGGGGCAGATTCGGGCAATTTTTTTTTTTTGCCCTAACTTCTTTATTAGCTGCTCTATGTGATGCTATCAAAATAACGACATGGGCAGACATTGCTAACTGCAAAAAGTCTATGTAAAGTTTCTAATAAGGATAAAATATTAGGTTCTGAAAAATAATTTATGTACCTCCCCAGTTTTCACATAATGGTCCACTTAAATTATTTTTAAGTAGAATACTTCATATCACACTTAAAAATTTGCTGTGAAAATAATGAAAATATGACCATGTAAACTGGTGAAATTGTGTTCTACATAATTGACATAACATTGAGCGTCAACTTGCAAGCCTTAGTCTAATAGTAAAAATGAGAAATAGTATATTTTAATTGCTATATAATATGCATTGGACATTCAGTTAGACATGTGCATTATCACAATATTCAATATAGAACATTACGAAAACCTATTTTTGAGACGGTACGCACGGTTCTGGCCCATAGTGCGACGGCGCCCGTTCGGCGAACTTGACGCGTGGATCAGCACCATCCAGCTCAACCATTTTCTAGGGAACCGAATAAACACATAGCCATCTTCTCCTATTGTACATCATTAATTTAATAGTCATGTTTATTCTTCCGTCGACAAATCGGTGCTCGTGCTAAGCCTGCTGGAAGTGGGATATTGCTTTCTAAAAGGTCAATGCCCATATATTAGAACAACCGTGGCCTACAGTGAACACTGATAAATAGTTTATGGAATTATAGTTTAAGTCGCTATGAACACTTTCTAGTACTTATCAGTTATGAAAATAAGTCGCCATTTGGAAATAAAAGAGTTTTTTTATTTTTTTGTAACATTTATTTTTTCATAAGCACAGACTCATTCTATACACTTTCAATCACTTTTGAATGGTAATTACATAATTTTTAAGACAGTAATTATTCATTTCATAATTATTTAGTAATTTTAACCTTTTGAATAGTCACATTTTCAGTTTAAACAGCTATGGGTTCCATTGCAAACAGTAAAAATTGGTATAGTTATATCTTATTGATAGCTGAAAAGATTTTGGAGTTATTTTAGTTATTAATGAATGCTTATCATTTGTCCCAAACATCACCGCCACCCCTAATAATACCTGCCAGGGGTGCGGATTCGTTCGAAAGAGATACCGGAACCCCTGGCATACGGGCTACTGAGGGAACACGGGTGGGTTTTAGTCAGTAAAAGTCTGACACGCCCTCCTGCTCCACCCAGAGCGCGAGAAGTTATTTGATGATTTCCCACCGAAAAAAAAAGGCATGCCCCACTTGCTGCAGTGCCCTAAATGTCCCTTCACCTGCACCTTAGATGATCTGATTGAGGCCACTGATGCCGTGTTAAACGTGGCCACCTACTGGGCTGAATCTATATAATAAAGAAGTGCACGAATACCATCAACACAAAAAGAAGAAAAAGAATTGAACAGCGAATTGAATATCAGTTCGGACTTGTTTCATTAGTCACTCACTGTAATAAATACTTTGAAAAACTATGTACTTACGCCTTGGCAAAGAAGTCACGAGTTTGGATGTTGATAGAGCATGTTGATCAGATAATCCAGATGTCAATGGTAAATGTATGTTGTCAATTGATGTTGGTGGTAGCTGCTAGACGGTGATGGTTGAGTGGTTGATGGCATTGATGTTGATGGTTGAGCGGTTGATGTGAACAATTGAGTTTAAGAGTAATCCTGGTTGGATATTACTTGCAAAGGAGTTCTTGTTATAGAACTTCGAAAACCTGTAAGGCATAAAGATCACCTTAGTTCTTCATGTACAACAACAACATACTATTATGCCTTTATTTCCCTTAAGGTGTACTACTGTACAGCCCGTAGTTAGAGGGTATGTTTTAGTCTATTGCCATTCTTCTTCTTTACATGCTATTTTACATACTTATGTATGATTACGACCAGTAGGCTGTTACTCAAAATACCACACAGAAAAACCCAATAATACTGTGCTCAATCTGGGCAGCTCACACAAGACCTCACGCTCAGCAGCCACTCTTGGGACCAATAAGGCATGTTTATTTACCTTGTGTTATAAAGATGACTATGAAAGATTTAAGAGAATATTATTATTACCTCTCAAGTTTAATGTAGGTACTGCATTAGGGCTGAGTCTCTTAGGCCGCCATCACACGGACTGCACCACAACAACCGCACGAAGTCGCATCAGCAACCGCACGCAGTCGCTATATTCAACTGCATGCAGTTGTCAGCAGTCGGATCTGACTTCACGCAGTTGACGCCAAGCATGATTGAGACCTGGAGCTCAGTGTTAGGTTTGACGTCGAAATGGAAGCACAGACATTACTTCTCTTAATATTATTAATACGGCGCCGCCGCCGGTAGCGATTAATCGAATTAAAAAGCTATGTACGTTTGCCCAGCACGGCCCCTCAGAATTTGCATTTATGGTGTACACCATTGCAATGTACTCGCCTCTAGCAGTATATGTACCGATTTCTTTTTCAATGTACCTCTATACTTTTGAAGAAATATGCAAAAAAAGGTGGCCGTGCCAGCCAAACGCTTTCAGCACGGCCCCCCATGTAACTTGAATAATACATACCGTATTAACAAATGTCTATAACTCAAGAAATGTACTCTATTAATACGTTATATGTGCCGCAACAGTTATTGTGAATTCATAATAACAAATAATATATAGATGTGGATAAGGGGCCGTGCTGGAAAAAATCATTTTAAGAAATATCTAAAAAAGACAAAACATACTTAGCCAAAAACTATTAAAAAATAATTGAAGTTTAGCAAGTAACATATGTATGTACCGCATTGATTTCTCATACAACTTGTTATATTGTGAAAAATAAATCTATTTTAGTTCATTCAGCACGGCCCTCTATAGTTGCCTATATCTTTTTAAATAAGCCGTGTATGTTTACAAAATTCGACTTCCTGAATAATATATAGGAGTACATTCCTTTCAACTAAATTGCAATTCTGCTGTATCAATACTTTAGAAGATAAATTCAATCTAAAATATACATACATTAAAACTGATGGGGTGACCATGATTCTACATGAAAATAGGATAAAAAATACTGCTTAAATTGAGTAAATCTTTATTAAAATAAACAAATCAACAATATGGTAAACTATATAAACGATAACTAGGTACTTATACATAATAGGTCGATAATCGTACAAGTGTCAAGTTAGTGTCGCTAAGACTACATAGCTCAAAGTCTTAAAAATCATACATTACAATAAAATCACAGATTCATTACATTTCACAAATTAGTTCGTTTACATGGAATAACAACCTATGTCTCAATAACACTACAGAGCTTAAAAATCTTAAAAAATCACAGATACGCGTTCAATAAATCATATTGATTGAACCTTACATTACACTAATATTAATTTGCATGAATCGCTTTAATTATTTGGTATAATCACAGGCAATTAATTAAATCCACGTAATCACAGATGTTTTTCAACGACTATAACAATTAGAATATTGTTCGTTTATGTTACTAATATTATGTTACCTATGGAATAATCATAGAAAAACTAGTACATAAATTAACTTATTAAAAGTAATCACAGATGACATTACAACAGTATTGACTTCTTATTAAACAGTTCACAGTTTCATATGCATATTTTTAGCAACTAGTCTTTACCAGATTCTTAAATAGTGTAAAATTAACTTTAAATTATTACAAAATACATGTATTTAAAAACCATGGCTCAAAAACATATTCTGGTTTCACTGTAATTACCAGAGCCGTCACTCATAGGATCATATTCAGCAAACCCTGAGCTCCGCTCCGACGTGAAAGCGGAATATTCGTAAAAGTTATTATTTTTAGTTGTATTAAATATCACATATCACTCACTAAAACGTAAGTAAGAGTGTGTAAAAATATCGACTCCACTGTACTGTTGTTAATTTTCAAGGCCAAATCATCATAACATAGCCACAGATCATGGCTAAGCGTATGGCACTTATAATGGCCCAGAGTTCCCTCTGAATTCCCTACATATTCAATGGCACCAACGACACCATAAATTTGATTTTGAATATTAATAGTGACCGGGATATTACACAAAACTATTGCATCTGTTCCATTTAAATCAAAGGTTATAATCCTTTGTAATTTATAACTTGAAATGACAGTTCCACCGCAATTATTTTTACAAATTTGAGAAGTAGTTTCGATAGCAAGTGATTCTTCTAATGCCAAAATACCAAACGTGTTAATTATGTTAATATTCAAAGCTATAAAAGGTCTTATGATTTCTACATAATATTGACATTCTTCTTTTGTGCAAACTTTTATAAACTGAGCACTGTAAAATAAATTGGTAAACATTTGCTCATACAAATTAGCGACATTGCATTCACAATCTGTTATTATCTTTACATGCGCTGGCCGGTCAAAATATTCATGACAAACGTAATTTCTCATTTCATACACAGTACCTTTGTCAACATTTTCATTTAAGATGAGATTTATATAGTCTCGAAGTTTATTATCTTTTGACTCAATTTCCATTTTGAAATTAGAAAACGACTGAAAGCCAAATGCAATCAAAAACATTATTGCATCAAAACCGCATGTGTTAACGACTGTTGAATTTTTAATCATGTTACCATTTTTTATAAATTTTATACCGGTATGTGGCTTTACATTAACGGCCTTGTCTGCTTGACCTCCCCAATTTTCTACAAATGTTGGTTGATCGCTAAATATTGAGTCTTGAACAAATGGTCGTTTCGGTTTTTGTTGTTTTTTACTTATGGGTTTTGTCGTTCTGCGATTTGTTTTTTTTACAGTGTTAGGTTCTATATGAAATTTACTCGCTGCAATATTTAACTCTCCTTTTAAATAATTAATATGTCTTTGCAGGAAAACGTCAATTCTATGTTTTGTTATTTTAGATTTCAGCAGCAAGTGTTTTAAAGTTTTAAAATGATCCTCTGATGCACTCGACGAAGGATTTTTATTATCTGATTTATATAATGGCATCATGACATTCGACCACAGGGGCAATTTTCGCAGTAGTCGTTTTACTGTCGTTAATAAGGGCGGATGATAAAAATCATTTAGAGGGCCAGTTACACAAACTTCTTCTTTATGATGTGTAACAGTTTCCTCAAACCACTTCGCGAAATTCAGCTCATTAAACGTTGTATCAACATGAACGTCATCATGTAAACAGTAACGGTCATCACTTGATAAAGAGTCATCTTCAGTTATATTATCATGTATTTCCTTAATATTTACATTTTGAAGTACACTTCTCAGGTAATATTGGGCTTCAGTACAATGCTTGGAATGATATTTAGACAGGATTATAGCTAGCAGTTTATCGATGATGTTTTTGATGACATTAATATTTTCTGCTTTTTTAATGTAAAGAATACACTGAACAAATAAGTAATTCACTTTTTTTGGTGCGTTTTCTAAAGAAATTTTACGAATAGATTTAATAAAATGGCTCGTATCAATTCTCATATATAAATTAGGTACAATGAAGTTGCCTTCTAATGCTTTAAAAGAAGCCTCTAAATAATCCCTGGTTGAGTTAAATTTTGTAAAACAATTAATTACAGCCGCAATCAAAGCCGATAAGTCGTCAGTTATAACTTCTGCGGGCGAAGTGATATTCTTTGCCCATTTAGATAACCAATCCGCAATAGTTTCTTTGGTATGGGAATTGCTAACCATTTGGGCGACGGGTACAGATTTCAAGCTATTATTAGCAGTTAACATTACTACGTATAAAAATAATTTCTTGGTTAGGTTGTTAGTTTTATAAATAGAACCAGTAGCATCTAGGGAAATAGTTATTCTGTCAACTACTTTAGAATAGTGTCTATAATAATTGAGTTGTTCTTCTAACCAATAGTGTACATGAAATGTTGGTTTTATAAGTATTTCTTGAATTATATTAGAGAACTCGACGCTGTCAGCTAAAATTATCAAAGACATTAATTCATTTTTGTGATACCAATGTTGACTATTAGATTCATAACGGATTATCCTGAGTGCTCCAAGAGATGGCAATGTAGGTGGTTCTGTATCTCCGAATGTCATTGTGCGACGTGCCAGATCTTTATGAACAACGGCTGCTGGCTTTTCTTTTAAATTATCTGATAATTTTCGTCTCAAGTACGGAGTACAACGAACTTTCTTTCGTGGGTCATGCTTAAAGTTATTATCTAAGTTGATAATTTCACAAAGAAATTCGACGACCTTGTCTGTCTTCTCGGTGTCATGAATACGCACTTTTGCGTTGCACTGAGTACATTTTCCGTGGAAGGTAATTCCATTGCTATTAATGTTATAATTTTTAAAAGATATTGTACATGGCAATTTAAAATGTTTCCAAAGCTTTTGCCTCAAAAGGCAGGACCATTTATACTTAGGAATGGTTTTGTATGTTTCATATCTCAGGTATGGCTTCTTTTTATCGTTTCGTCGAAAAGTGCTGCGTATTGGCTGTATTTTTTTCCACTCGTGAATATCCACAGGAAATTTAAAAATAACTCTATTTCTATCTTCGTTTTTACTATGTTCGGATGATTCAGGCAAAGGTGTCGATTTCTTAGACGAATTCAAAGGTGTCGTTCCAACACTAATGTTTCCTAGTTTGTCATCAATTTTTGTTGGCTCCGGTGTGTGGTCATTAGTGCCCAGAAAATTTCTTTTATAACTTAGGTACAATGCTTTCGGAGACATAGCATAATTAAGCTCTTCAGCTAGTTTCTGGTACACATTTCTATCATATTTCGGTCCTTTGAGCTGATGTCGATTTTTCATAAATAGTTGTTTCTGTACACCTAATGCTACATCACTTTTCTTGCCCATCCTCACCATTAATTGTATCAATCTGAAGAAAAAAAAATCTGTACAAATATTTATAGTGAATTACGTAACTTCTTTTTAGATTTATATATAATTTTGCTACCTATTTATTTACTAAATATATTAATAAATAACGGTTAATATAAAGTGATAATTATTTTTGATACCCTAATTATTCAACATTTTTTATAATTACTGCTCAGTATGATTACACCAATTCTTAAGTGAAAAATGCTGAATGAATGAACGATGCTGCCAACGGGCCGCTTTAAGTTTAAAATAGCGTCCGAAAATTGTATATCTCAACTTTTGCGTGTCACATTTACCTACTCTATATATGTATAGTGGGTAAAGTAAGTATATTTCCACTATATTGAAGAGTTCCTTAAAATTTTAAAAGATGGTAGGTAAATTTCTATGGACTCTGGGCGTAAAATCAACAGAAATGTAACTCCTAATAATTGTAAAGGCTTAATACTACTAGATACACAAGTATTTTCTTTTATATAACTACGAAGCACTCTTGGGTTTTGCTTGTAAATGAACAGAACACAATTAAACAAAAACTATGATTAATTATGTAAGGTAACATAATAATCGTAGGCTCATTACACAGTTTGCTATCATATATTATGGTTAGCAAAATAAATTTAATGTAAGAAATAATTAATAATAGAACTACTCATTAGACATGGATATGCACTGCGGTTGATATCACAAAGTACATATTCACTGAGCAGTGTATACTTTCACTCGCATTGCCCGAGATATTGAGATATGTACTATACACCGCATTGACTATGGCATCGCATTCATTCGTATCACACGGGCAATGAGTGAGAGAAAGAGTGCATGTAATATGTATGGCTCGCCAACTCTGACGTGAAACGCATTACCCGCGACAGCTAATACAAATTATAATGAGAGTGAATGAGACCGAAGCATAGCTTAGCCACAACAAGTTAAAATGAACCCTATTCCATTGCGTTACAGTTTATATCTCAAGAAGTGATGTTCTGCATAGTGTATACACATGTCTGTAAGTGACATGGGTATGCCCTATGTACTATTAATCGCAGTATATATTATATACTGCGGTTGCTATTATCAACCGCAGTGCATAGTGTATAAATCGTATTTATCGACCGCCCTCATGGCCGGTTGATATGTACTAAAGTGCATATCAAAAGTTGATGTACTTTGGAACCGGTGCATATCATATGGCATTGACTTTCGATGCACTGTTATGCGCATGTCTACTACTCATGCAAAGATTTGTAAAAAAAGAAAATTTGCAAAGATTTGTGTCGTAAGCAGGTGCTTCATACATTTTGGTATTTTTAAATAACATTAAATAAATCTAGCATACTGATTTAATGTGCTTTGCATTATCTTATGTGCATACAACGTGTAACTTTAATATTTACGCAATCTTCTTTAGGGTCAAGTTCAATTCCTACATGCACTTACCTAGATATACTTACATCAAATCTATTTTTTAAATACAAATAAATTATATTATAACTTAAAACTTACTTACCCGTTTATTTTAACAATCCATTTTCGTCCTTGAAATAGAATTCACTGCACAAACACACGACCCATTATTCATATTATTTGAGCAGTATTTATATTTACTACTGTCTGTTATGCGCGTAGAGATGTGACTGTCAATAAACACTCAAGCGCAACATGAAGTAACCGCGACACCAGCGCCACATTAAAAATTACGGTAGCGTCAGTGAACTAATAGCGATCGCACACGACAAAATTAACTGATAATATATTATTATACTTAATGATTATTTTTTAAGATGTAATGAATAAACACATAATTATTTAAATAAATTACCCAATAGCGGACAAATTTTAAACTTTGAGAAACATTGAATATTTTGTTTTTTTAGCATTTCTCATTCTGAATAACATTTATTTAAACATATTATAAGTTGTGTTTTTTCTAGGGGAAGGTTAAAAAATATATAAAGCGTGCTTATGCACGCTTTATATATTTTTTATTTCTACCACGCGAGCCGAACCGTAAGTTAAAGCTAGTCCACTTAGAAATTCGTTTATTTAATATACATATTATCCCACTAGATAGGCTTTGAGGAAAAGAAAACGATTAATTACTTGACGCCAAGAATCAGTTATTTATATTTTTAATGTTTTTGATGGGTACCTATACCTACCCTGTGTCATTCTCACAATTAAGACGAATATAACACGACATCTCTCAAGTTGAAATTAATAAAGCCGTTTAGACTACAAAGCGTGCCAAAGAAATGAAGGTTGCTACATATCTACATTCATTCACTCGAAAAACCTTACCGTCCTTCTGGTACAGTCGGGTAAAAAGAATGTTTATTTCAATGTAGTCACATAATTTAATTAATATAAGTACATAAATATAGAACATTTATGTACCTACCTACCAAATATATGAAATCATGGTCACCCCATCAGTTTTAATGTATGTATATTTTAGATTGAATTTATTTTCTAAAGTATTGATACAGCAGAATTGCAATTTAGTTGAAAGGAATGTACTCCTATATATTATTCAGGAAGTCGAATTTTGTAAACATACACGGCTTATTTAAAAAGATATAGGCAACTATAGAGGGCCGTGCTGAATGAACTAAAATAGATTTATTTTTCACAATATAACAAGTTGTATGAGAAATCAATGCGGTACATATGTTACTTGCTAAACTTCAATTATTTTTTAATAGTTTTTGGCTAAGTATGTTTTGTCTTTTTTAGATATTTCTTAAAATGATTTTTTCCAGCACGGCCCCTTATCCACATCTATATATTATTTGTTATTATGAATTCACAATAACTGTTGCGGCACATATAACGTATTAATAGAGTACATTTCTTGAGTTATAGACATTTGTTAATACGGTATGTATTATTCAAGTTACATGGGGGGCCGTGCTGAAAGCGTTTGGCTGGCACGGCCACCTTTTTTTGCATATTTCTTCAAAAGTATAGAGGTACATTGAAAAAGAAATCGGTACATATACTGCTAGAGGCGAGTACATTGCAATGGTGTACACCATAAATGCAAATTCTGAGGGGCCGTGCTGGGCAAACGTACATAAAAAGCTGCAACGTGCAGCGTGGCTATGGAAGTCTTAATCGACTTAGGTGACTACTCATCCGCAAAATATTTCATCCGCGGATGAAACGTTTACCCTTAAACGGTTACCCTTTTAAAATTGTAAGGCGACGAATCATCCGCAAGTTCGGATGAGTCGTCGCATAGTTAATATTGATGTGGTCATATCGGCCAAATAGACGAACAAACATATTTTGTGTATAGGAACATTGTCTGTTCTTTAGTTTCATCGGTTTCGCTAGCTGCTATGTGTAATAATATCGTGGTTAAATCGAACAAAAATACTTCTATGCATAAGAATCGTTTTTATTAAGAATATAATTTTTTATACTGGTAAATCAGAATAATAAGCAAATCCCTAAACAAATGACAGGTAGTTACTGTTTTACTGCGAAAACTGAGTTAATGTTATAAAAATCTAAATAGATTGTTATTAAGAATTATAAATTTTTACATATGTTAGAAAATATTAATTAATAACGAAAAATCTGAATAATTTAAACCTTCTTAGTATTTAGGTGCAAAAAAAATAGATTTATAACCAAAAAATCAACCACCACGAAAATTTTGTAAACGATCTGTATCACTAATATGATAATTTCTCTATACAATGTCCGAGGCTAATTTCATTATCAATAAACTCTCGCAAACTGTTATTATTATTTTTTTCCTTCACCATACTTTCTTCCGTTCTCTTTGAAATAAATCCTTGATTTTTCCACAGATTAGAATGATATTTGGCATCTTTTTTAAGAGTATTTAATAAAACGGCTATGTTAGGTTTGCTCTTTATTGTCCTATTCAGTCTCGTGTTCCACCATTCTATAGCGTTATTCGTTTTGTGCCGGATATTATAAAAACACCATTTATCAGACAAGATAGATTTCTTCTCTAGCCAGGTATTTTGAAAATAATGGTTAAATTGCGCTGTTTTATCATCATTTTGTGTACATTCACCCAATACATAAAGCCAACCATCTGAAACTTCAATATTTGGGAGATATGCCAACGCCATACAACGCCTCACGTGAGCCCTTGACATGTTTGATTTTTTTGTAATTCCAATCAGTTTAGCTTTTTTTTGGACAGCTTTTTTAAAATGAAATATACACCCTCGGGTAGTACTTTATCAAATACAGCTTTAGCTGCTGTCATCGCACTGGTTTCAAAATCAGTAGTGATGGACTCAAAGGGAGGTACAACGGCTTTAAATGTTCTATCGCAAAAAACATGTTTAGCTTTCTTGAGAATTTCTTTGGATTCTTCAGTGGCAAACAGTAATATCCTATTACTTTTTTCGCTATAATCAGCAAGTAAAAAGTCTTTGTGAACACCAGGAACTGTTACATCTTTCAATTTAAAAAATCGCACCTTTTTAGTTTGCAGTTCTTTATTACGTAGTTTATACATTCTTTTCTTGAAATTGTTGTATTTTGGTAATTTTATGACTAATCCTGTAGACTCTAATTTTTCTACCGCCTCCTTATAAATTGTAGGCATAGGAGTACTTTCAGTTTTTACTCTTTCTAAACATTCGTCAATTTTCTCCAATAATTGGTTATCTAAACTACTAGACTGACAACTATGAAGTTTTTCTTTCAACATAAGGTTACAATCATAGTTAGTATGAGCTGTATTTGATCAATTAAACGATTTCCTAAATGAATCGGTGTCTCGTCAAGATACTATCATGCGGAAGAGTATTTCAGCTGAAGAGAGAATTGCAATCACCATCATAAGGTAAGACTTTCCATATGAATATGAATTTATTTCACTCAATAATGCTCGTAATGTATCTAGTCATTATTTTGATAATTCTCTTCGAATAAAGTTAAAATTGTCGTGCTACAAAAAAAACGCCAGCAAACTTAAAATAACCAAGTAAAATTTGTGGTTGACCGAAAAAAAGATTGATGAATTGCGTGAAGGAGGATATGATAGCGAAAGAAGTGGATGATAAGTTGACGAATGATAGAAGTGAGTGAAAGAACACATATTATTCCAATCCTGCCTAGTGCGGGATAAGGACAAGTAGATATAGATATTTAAGTGGGTATTTATTTAATTATACAACATTTCTTATACTAATTGCTCTCTATAATTTCTAACTAGGCACGACAAAACAACTTTTTGAAACAAGGTTTCATTCTTAAATCACCTTGTAATTAAAAATATTGTCCTTTGTAACACAGTGTTTTTAGGTAACATATGACAATTTCTTAAGCTAATTGCTCTCTATAACATCTAATTAGGCACGACTAAACAACTTTTTGAAACAAGGTTTCATTCTTAAATCACTTTGTAATTAAAAATATTATTCTTTGTAACAGTCTTTTTAGGTAACATTTGACAATGTCTTATGCTAATTGCTCTCTATAGCTTCTAATAAGGCACGCCTAAACAACTTTTTGAAACAAGGTTTCATTCTTAAATCACTTTGTAATTAAAAATATTATTCTTTGTAACAGTCTTTTTAGGTAACATTTGACAATGTCTTATGCTAATTGTTCTCTATAGCTTCTAATAAGGCACGCCTAAACAACTTTTTGAAACAAGGTTTCATTCTTAAATCACTTTGTAATTAAAAATATTATTCTTTGTAACAGTCTTTTTAGGTAATATATGACAATTTCTTATGCAAATTGATCTATATAGTTTCTAATTATGCACGACTAAACTCTACACTCTCAGGTCTGATTATGCAGGTGGAAAAAATATTGTTACCATACGTTACTACGTTCCATACGTTATATTGTTCCATACGTTTCTGGTGATGAAAGACTCTGGCCAAGAGTTGGTTGTATGGGTGGTGTGTATTTCCTATTGATTGCAAACTGTTGAAATTTTGAATTTATGTTGAGTCAGTTGCCACATTTCTCGAATATTGTGTAGCAGTAGTGTATCCTTTGAAATAGTCTGCGACTGAAGACTGGTTTCTTTCAGGTTCGTATTGATGTGACGTTTCATATTTGTAATATCTAATTACAATTATTTATGATGTCACTTTTCGCGTCTAGTTTAACATCAGCAGGTATCGTTTTGAAATCATTCAGCAGACATAACAGGAATTGTCTATCGGAATCTTTTTCCTCACTACTTAATTTTTCGATCACATTTTTAGTCAAGCTTTGTATTAATATATCGTCAGATGATGTTTCCGATGATGTTTCCTTTGTGGCTCGTTTTGTTTTTTTTGTAGGAATCTCATCAGGTGTAATTTCACGTTGTTCATTGGAAGTCCGGGCGCCGTCGCCGCCTGAATCACGCTTGCTTTTATCAGTCATTATTTCTTTTAAAAATAATAATTGTTCATGATACGTGTACAGTTTCGTTGTAGTAGCAGCTGATCCACTTTTTTAGTTTGTTTTTTCATACTTCTCATAAAACCATCTCTTAACACCTTCCACCTGCCCTGTAGTTCAATTGCTGTAAATAAACAAAAAACGTTATAATATACAGGGTGGTTGAAAGATGGGTGCAAAGCTTGATGGCGAAGATAGTACAGACAATTAAGAACCATTTAAGCCATGGTTGTTTTAGAAGAAGTGTTACCATTTTTTTAACTTGAATTTTTTTGAAAATTCCCAAAATTTTGACTAAACTGCTTATGCTGCAAATTGGGTTATAAATGAATTCAATTTTATTTTATTTTGTTAAAGTAATGTGTTAGCAATCTAGCAAAACATGTTTAAGGCCTCTGTATCGCTAGACATTTTTTTAACAAACATTTAAAGATCATAAAAAATTTCAAAATTCATAAATACTTTTTGTAAACCTTATTTGAAAAAAAAAAAACGCAGGATGCTTTTTTGTTCAAACCATTTTGAAAACATGCTTGATAGTTGCTCTTTCTTTTGAGGTATCATTTACGTGGATATTTTATAAGTTATTGAAATGAGGACCTAAAAACCAATTTGAGGGAGAAATTTTAAATTTTAGGCAGACTAATTAAAACAACATCTAAATTAAAAAAAAAAAAACAAGACATGTTCAAAATGTCTGCCGTGATTCCTAATACAAGCACGGCTCCGCCTTATCACTTCTGTTGTTGTTATTTTCAACATCATCTCCAGCTTCATTGTTTCAAACGCTGAAGTGATTCTCTCTATCAATTCTTCTCTCGTGTTTATTTCAAAATTCGTGCACACCAGTTCCTTGGCCCGGTCCCACACGAAAAAGTCCAGCGGGGTCAGATCTGGTGAGCGAGCGGGCCAAGGGATGGGTCCATCTCTGCTAATCCAGCTGTCAGGAAAGCAATTTTTTAAGTGTTCCCTTACATTTAACGTCCAATGCGCTGGACAGCCGTATTGCTGAAAGATGACTGTTCAGTCTCTTTCGAATATCGAGACACCGGTTTCCCCCATCAGCACTGGTAAATCGACTTGTAGAAAGTGCAAATTATTTTCACCATTCAAAGTATCCGGTAAGAAGTGGGGCCCAATCAACGTCCTGAAAATTACTCCAGCCCATACATTGACAGAGAATTTCCTCTGAAATGACACCTGCTTCTTAAAATGTGGATTGTTCTTTGTCGGCCCATTCATGGAGGTTATGAAAGTTTGTAATGCCCTCCCTAGAAAATTTGCTTTCATCCGTCCACAGGATTGATTTCAGGAACCACGCATCTTCGATTTCTCTGTTGAGGAGGAAACGGCAGAACTGTATTCTTCTATGGGGATCTTGCTCTTCCAGACCTTGCACACCCCTGCCATGGAACGGATATTTGTCATTTTGGTGCATTGTATGCCACACCTTCCATTGTGAAATGTTTAGATTTCGAGCTACTGCTCTGGTACTACCAAGTAGGATCCGCTTGAAATGCTGCCAAAATGTCTTCTTCGACGTCAGGTTCGTGTCTGCCAGGGTTGACTCCAGGTGGAACGTGGTGAAGCTCATCTTGGGCAAGCCGACGAAAAGTGTTGTAAAACACTCGCACATTCGGTACCCTGCCATTCGGATAGCGCTCTTGATACATCCGTCGCGCCAAGGATGCATTGCCGTCTGCTCTGCCATACATAAATTCGATATCTGCATATTCCTGATTGGAAAAAGAGCCATAGCCACTTAAATAATCAGAAAAACGGCGTAGGAGCGCGCTAAATGTCAACTCAACACAATTAACTCAAAAACCAACACGTGCAGGAGCTTGAGGCTACGACTGGAGACGGTGAAACAAAAATGGCCAAAACTAACGGAAAAAACACTTGCAGGATAACGGCTTCAACACAGACCAACTGACAGTGACTAAAAAAACACGACTTTGTTGCCTTAGTAACTAAGACTGTTTTGCTTAAAAACCAACGTACTTATCGCTATTTTCTATTCATTGGGCGTTCAACCTGGAAATGCCGTCGCACCGCGCGGTGCGGCCATTATTCCCTCAATTTGGCTATTTTATGTGCCGCACCGTTGGCCATTGTTTAGATAAACCCCTCAATTTGCATGTGAATAAATTCTTAGAATTGAACTAAGTTATCATTTCGAACACATTAAGTGATTTTTAAGCAAACATTTCTAACTGCAGATTAACTGCATGCAAATTGCGGTGAACAGCATGCGGCGACACTACACAACTGTAGCCGACCGCGCGAAGTTGAAGGCACGACGGCATACAGTTGATATTGACTTCACTCTACTGCAGCCGACCGCGTGCAGTTGATATCATGGCTGCACGAAGTCGAACGTACGAACGCAGTTAAATATATCGACGGCGCGTGGTCGCTGCGTTGCAGTCCGTCTGATGTCAGCCTTAAGGTACAATTCCGAGACGGGCCGCAGACTGCAACCGCAGGCGACACTGTGGATACCGGCTGCGGTTACCGCAATGCTGCCTGCGGTCGCTATTCCAACTGCGGCTGCATGCCGTGGCTGCACAATGCACAGAACCGTGCCTCAGTTCCAATAGCTTCATGCGAGACAGAATGACCGATTGTGTACTAATGTGTCTTTTACTAGAAGAGGAAGATGATGATGACTTGTTGTTATTATATGCCAAAAGAAAAAGAAAAGCACCTAATCTTTTTTTTAAAGTCGAACCAAAGAAGGAAGTTATTCTATTTTGATTAAAACCCATATAATTAGTGACGAGGAAAAATTTCGAAAGTATTGTCGGATAAATAAAAATCAATTCGATTTTATACTCAGTTTTATTAGTGATGACATCCAACCAAAAAATCGACACGCCATTACTGCGGAGGAAAAATTATATCTAACTTTAAGGTAAGTTAATAAAATCAAAATATTCTTCATTTATTTCAGACGGTTCATGACGGCTTTGATTCGCTTGATTAGACAAATCTGTGGGCCCTGGTGAATCGGCTACGGTACTTGTTGGAGAATAGGGGCCTATCTGTATATATTATGAACAGGACCTGGTAATCGATACTGATATTGGTCATGTAATTGATACTGATATTGTTCATTATGTCGCGCACTGCTTGGCCTAGGTAGATAAACAGGATCTCGCGGCAATGGTACGTGTAGCGCGCTGCTTGGCCCAGGTTGAAAAGGATCTGACGACAATACATGTGGCGCACTACTTGGCCTAATTTGACCTCTATCAGTGGGTCCTGGTGAATGTGATTGTTCATTATGTGGCGCACTGCTTGGCCTAGGTAGATAAACAGGATCTCGCGGCAATGGTACGTGTAGCGCGCTGCTTGGCCCAGGTTGAAAAGGATCTGACGACAATACATGTGGCGCACTGCTTGGCCTAATTTGACCTCTATCAGTGGGTCCTGGTGAATTTGGTGTAGGCGACAGGCTATAGTCAGAAAGTGATGTAGAAATCTCTGAATTATCAGTTAAAGTGGATGAAGAGTTGGACAACTTTTTGGCTGCCATTATCTCGTACTCTGAAAGGACTTCATATAAATGTTTCTTAGCTTGAGCTTTTTCCACTTGTGGCAAATTTCTCAAAACTTCACCTATGTGACGAACAAACAAGTCTATGTCATCATCCTTCTTTTTCAATATTGTTTTAATCAAACTCTGTCTTTTTTCGTCTCTATCTTTCCATACTTTTAAAATAGAATCTTCTTTTAATACTTTTTTGTTGAAATCTAAATTTCTCTTCTGTTTATTTTGTTTCAACTTTAGTTGTGTCGTCATTGTCACTATCTTGCTCGGCATAAGACATGACTCCATCTTTGGATCCTTCTTGTTCATTTGAACTGAGTAGATTGTCCACACTATCCTCCTCATCACTCTGTGGAGCCCTTGGTGACGAAGGTATATTTGAGCCACCCGATCTGTGTTGAGGAACACTTTCCAGAAATGATAGCAGTAGATGTTTCTTGTCTTTCGAGTGTTTAGGAGCAGCTGAACCTGTACCTAATTTATGTTTTTTCTTGAATCTATGATATCCATCGCGGATAGCCTTCCATTTCTTTTTACATTCGTCACCTGTAATAAACAAAAAAATATTTGTTACAGATTCTTGGCCACCGGTGAAACATATGAATCCTTATCTACTTCATTCCGTATATCAGTGTCCTACATATCCCGAATTGTGAAAAGGGTACTTAATGTTATGAGACAGAAACTAGTGCCAATTTTTATGAAAACACCCACACAGGATGATTTCAAACGCATTGAACAAGATTTTTGGCAAAAATGGAATATACCTAATTGCATTGGTGGAATCGATGGTAAACATGTGCGTGTCAAATCACCTAAAAACAGTGGATCGCTATTCTTTAACCATAAAGATTACTTTTCTGTTGTGTTGTTAGCAATTGTGGATGCAAATTGTAAATTTGTAGCAGTGGATGTTGGTGCCTATGGCAAAGAATCCGACAACGGTATATTTAACAAATCGATAATGGGAAAAAAATTTGCAGAAAACAACTTTAATATCCCTCCATCGAAACTTCTGCAAGGGACTAATGTAATGTCACCTCATTTCCTGATTGGAGATGAAGCCTTTGCTTTGAGTAAATTTATGATGAAACCATATTGTAGGAGACAAGCGCGTTTAGAAAGAGATAAACTAATTTATAACTACAGATTATGCCGAGGTCGTCGAGTAACAGAAAATGCTTTTGGGTTGCTATCTCAAGTATTCAGAGTATTTCATACGCCTATAGCTGTGGCGCCGAATGTTGTAGATGATTTGATATTATCATCTTTTTGTTTGCACAATCTTCTTCGAGATGGTTACCTTGAGCGACATAACTTGCCATTTCATGTTTATGATGCTACTGATAGGCCCCAGGAAAATATGTTAGAGATTGCAGGTTCCAGTGGATTTGCTAACAGTGACGGATTTCAAATTAGAGACAATCTTAAAGATTTTTTCTACAGCGCAAATGGTGCAGTTCCTTGGCAAAATGACGCTGTTGATTATGACGGAAGACAGAGGAGGAGACAGAGACCACGCAGACAAAGACCATCAAACAGCTGATTTCCCGTGAAATAGCAGTGTCTGTCAGTAAGCAGACTCGACACCCAGGTCACTCACCTGATAAGTAAGTTGGTAAAGATGCCTCATAACCGAATAATGAAAACAAAATCTTAAGCTTTCGTGAATGACGCCATGTTGTAGCGGCCAAAATGGCGGCCGGGCGACGGATCGCCTCGCGCGTTTCCTCGCACGAAAACGACTTGCATTAATAATATCCGTACGCATCATATAAAATGTATATAGCATCTTTACCAACTTTTCGTTTAAACATACTTGTAATTTACATAATAATATTGTGTACTCTAAAAACATCTGAATAAATATTTAAGTTAGGTACTTACTATTTTTATTTAAATCCTTTCCTATTGCTTTCCACACATTATCTTTGACCAAATTATTGCGGTAATTTGGATTGGATGTGTCGTAAAGAACTGGATGACCAGCTACAATGTTAATAAGTTTTTCTTCATCGTCATCCGAAAAAGTCGACATTATACGTGTGAAGTCTCTGCGGTTCGCGACACGACTGGCGCTGCAGTCTGCGGTCGCTGCGCGCCGCGGCCGCATGCTGCGCGTTGCGTCTGCAGGCAGCAGTGTTGCCGCGCTTAGAATTTCATAGATGTTCATAGAAACAAGTGTTGTCGCTTGCAGTTTGCTGTTGCAGTTTGCGGTCTGCGGCCCGTCTCGGAATTGTACCTTTACTCCAGGTGCGGTCCTTCTCATCAAAGTGTTCATGGCACACTCGATAATAATCAAAAATTGCTTGATCTTTTATTAATAAAAGATCACCACCAATAGTGTTAACCCATAATTTAAATCTGTTTGGTTCCTTGTTTGGGTTAGGAAATACGTGCAGGATAACATTATCTGCCCCTGTAAAGTGAAAAGAATTTTCAGTTAGAATGTGTATGTGGCGCATGTATAATAACGATTGTGCTAAATATAGCATACTCCAACTTAAACATAGATCCAAACATTGCTTTGCTAACTGTAGTTTGCTGATATAAAATTTATGCGATAAGGTGCACATTTATTTAAATACTCGTAGGAATCATTCTCTGTCCCTAACCACGATCGATTTTCCTGTACCTCATAAAAATAATGCAAATATAGATCACATCCACATTCAATAATTGTGATATCACTTAGTTCCATAGATGTGATGTGATATCACATCACTTATAATGTAATTTTTGCCACTAACCCACGTCTTGTATTTATGTACCTACAAGGCCAAAATTAACTAATATAAATATATTGGTTATAATTTTAAATGCACTTACGGGTTTTGCTGCAGGCACAACATCTTTTCATAGGCATGGTCGACAAAATCCAAATCACAAAGCAAAACAATAAAGTCCAAATTCTCAGCCACAGGTTAATCGATGATAGCGGTAAAATCGGAATCCAAGTAAAAGCCAGGTTAGTCGGGAATAGAAACAGTGTAATAAGCCGGGTCGTCGATACTATAGTCCCTGGTACCGTGAGAACTCGGCAGAGTTCTCACAGTACCACCACAGTATCCATCACCACCAAAGGGAATATCAAAGCCCGTGCAGGTAGACCCCATTAAACTTGCCACTTTTTTGAGGATTTCATCGGTTGGAATGAAATCTACTGTCCCACCACCAGTCTGCAACAAAATACAATTATCACAGATGGCCTATTATTACATTAGGTACGAATTATCAAAGATAATTAGATTAGGCATTGGATAATTATATATTATTTTGCCTTTAGTAGCAACCTCACTATATAAATATTATGTTTGCTACCAACACTTGCTACAAAATTGGCTAGTACGTATTGTATATATTTTTTACCTTTAACCTATTCATGCGAATTTGTTGCGTTCTTTTTCTGGCCGCCTTTTTCAAATTGTCCTATTTTAGCTTGAGTTGCTGTTTTTTTTGGGTTTAGTATACAAGGCAGCCGCCAAAGTGACCCATGCATCTTTTAACTTGTTGGAGCTGGCGTTTGTTTCTTTTGTTGTTTAAAACAGGGCAATTTTTTAATAATTCCACCCAAAATCGATCCCCTAGACACCTGGGAAGACACAGTCGATCCGTCGGCCCTGTGGATCCGCACGTACTGCGACTTACCAGTCAAATAGCTACTAAACCAATCCACAGCTTCACGATCAAAGCCATAGTAGGTTAGCTTGGACAGCAGTAGATTTGTATTAATAGCGTCGAAAGCCCGTGATAAATCCAGCAGGAAATCGACCCCTCTCCCCGCCACGTGCCTCCAGGATATTGCCCACTACATCCATCAGAGCCGTTGCAGTGCCTCTTCCTTTACGGAATCCTGACTGAACTTCAGGGAGAATGTTGTTTGCCTCCAAGTATTCAATTACCTGTAGATACACCACACGCTCCAGAATCTTTGACAGGCAGGGCAATATACTAATTGGCCTGAGATCTTTCAAATTGGCTGGATCACAAATTTTAGGGATAGGGCGAACAATTGCGCGACGCCAGAGGTCAGGGAAAGTGTGCGATTCTATTGACCTGTTGATGATATCAGTGATGACTTCCAGGGTAGTTGGCAGTGTGAGTGTTAACATTTCCAAACTGATGCCGTCAACACCCTGAGCGTTTGATCGTAGACTCCTGATTATCTTCAGAATTGTCTCCTGGATGGATGTAGTGAGCGAGAACTCGGCTGAACTGTGCCTGCGAGAATTGAAGGATATTTGTGAGGTATTATCGTTAGTTTCCTGGAGCATCCAAAAAGCTGCATTAATAATATCTGGATTGTCAAAATGTCTTGGCAGTAGCCTTTCTTTATGGTCCGGAAGTACATCTGACTTCAAATTACGCCACAGTAGTTAGGGGTTCTTACTCTGATCTTTGATGTTTTTTGTGAAAAATGCTGTCTTTTCCCTCACTAATGCGGCGGCGGCTTCGTGCTTAAGATCCAGGTAGTACTGCTTATGATGTGGTTCTTTAGTTTTACGACATCTGTCCTTAGCTTCATCCCGTAGTTTGAACATCAGACGGATGTTGTCAGTGATCCAAGGCGTAGGCCGCTTATGGAAGGTCTTTTTCTTGATAGGAGTGTGAAGATGAAAAAGCTGGAGCATGAATGTGTTAAAAGTGTGCACCATAGTATCGACATCACACGTATCTCCTATAGTATACCATGGTATCATGTTCAAATCATTGTGGAAGTGATTCGGCATGATGTCTGAAAGAGAGCGAAACTCCACCACCCTAGGTTTAACCTTGGGCTTATTAAAAACAGATTCGCATGTAATGAAGGAGTGGTGACCGAGCTCACTGATATGGTTCACCTCAACATTTCGTGTTGTAGCATCAGTGCATACTATGTCGATGAGCGAAAAGTAATTAAAAAAGTCCGTAAGCTGCTTTGATTTTGAGCTGTTTACATCCAACAGATTTACATTTAGATCACCCAACAGTACCAGATTATCATAAGGGGCCAATGTACTAACACTGGCAGTTATGGCGTCAAGTAAAAGCTCCAAATCCTGCCAAGGGGGGCGGTACGCAGTCCCAATAAGAAGTTTTTTTTGTTTATTGTCAGGCCCAGCCAAAGTTGCTGATGTGGAGCACGCGCGTTAATGCCATTCTTTACATAAAAAACCAATTCCCCGCCACTCCCACCTCGGTCTGGTAGTCACAGGTCGCGGTACGTGCCAAAATTTGTACCCAGTTATACTAGGAGCGCGGTCCTCTTCCCCCTTTCGTAAAACCATGTCTCATTGATAGCCATGATGTCCACAGAGTGGTTACCCATGGCAATCAAGAACTCATCCTGATTTGTCCCTAGAGAGCCCGCATTAAGTAGACCAAACTTGATATATTTACTGGGAGCCTTCGATATGGAAGTGTGGTGATATGGTACAAATGAATGTATGAAGATGTTGTGTGGTGGTTCAGTCGGGCACTATAGTAAGAGCATATAGTTATGATTGAGAAAAATACTTAGGAATAGACTTTGCACACCTAATAAATAATGGTGGTGAATAATAAACTGTAAGAGAAAAATAGTGTAACGTGGGTACACAAACTCCATACACCTCCGATCTATGGCTGAGCACACCATGAAAACGGTTGCGACGCACATTTCTCCAAGCATAAACAATAAAGCCATATATATACATATATAAATAAGCACAACAATAATTGAGCCTTGTCATTTCCAGTTCCGAAGACACGGGATAAGTCCTCTTCAGTGCGGATCCTTTGTGCCTTGTCTCCTGGCATCTTCCTGGCGAGGATGCGGCCCTGCTTGGTCCACACAAACTTCCAGTCGAGGAGACTGGCTGCATCCCGTGCCCTACGAAATAACAGACGGTTTGCTTTCGTCAGCCGCTCGTTGAGGAAGAACCGCTGCGCTGGAGCCGGCATGTCGAGGTCGGCAGTGGTTGCTCCCCGTCGAAATCGCGCGCTCATCAAAAGTTGGTCGCGTAGGTCCCGACGAGCAAGGCGCACGACGATCGGCCGCGAACGAGATTCAGTCGGTCCTGCTGAGCTTGTCGCGTTGAGCTGCCTTCCACCAACACGTTCTGCACAAACGATATCGCGATCGTCAAGGCTGACCCCTAGCTTGTGGCCTATGACCTTAATTATATGAGCTGGGTTTTCCGCCTTTCCTTCCGGCAAATTTGACACCTCTATGTCGTTAGAAGATCCTGGTCCCTGTCATTGAGCTCTCGCCTCAAATCCTCCACAATCTTGTCCACGTTGGCTGAGTTCGTGGTCCCCGAAGCAGCGCGTTGTTCCAGCGCATCCATCCTGGCATCCAGACTGTCGATGTGCGTGCTGCAGGTATTTTAGGTTGTTTTGAGCTCCGCCATTTCCACCTCCATATCCGTTCTAAACACCTGAATCTCTGCGCGCACCATCCTCAACTCCTCAATGATCACCTGTAAGTCGGTTCCAGCTACAGGCGATGATTCCCGAGTGGTGACGTCGGCAATTGAGATTTCAGTCGGCGGGGACGTCGAGGCTGCATTAACGGGGCTGACAGTCTGCGTGAGTTCAAATCTGGAACTATCCTCAGGACTATTAGGCGTACTAGAGCCCGTAATACTTGCAGTCCCTGTGTTATGAGCAGGGAGTTTCGGTCCTATTGTCTCGAGCAATATTCTTTTTTGCATTCCGGACAACGCCAGTTGGTTGTTATGTTGGCCTTTGTAGGGACACAACACACTCTGTGATAGTACTCCTGGCACTTACCACACTTAGCGCGCTCTAACATGGAAATAAAGCGACCGCAGCCTCCACATTTGATGCCCGGCATTGTTGTCGACGCGCGACGTTAGTAAACTTGCTTAGCTAGTGGTGTCGAGGATGTTCGCTAGATGGCGGCAGTAACGATTCCCTACACGGGTCGATAGGTCGTTTGCTGCCAACAAGACAGATGACTCTGTTATCAAGGCGACGTTACCGATTGTTTTGTTATTATTAGTGGGTACTGTATTATAATTGCGTCAATTTGGAAATGTTTTTGGGATTTACGGCCCATAAACGCGCTATTTATTGCTCACTATAATGTATGTTGTGCTGATTGCCACTATGATCACTATTAAACAGATTTTAATGCACTTCGACTTTTATTTCTAATTATTTAGAAAAAAAAAAAAATGGACAGCGAGCCACACCGATAGAGACGTCAAAACGTCACTCCTATATAAAATATGGTGTGTATGTTTTGCTCACTTCATTCGTCAGTTCATGACGGAAATAATGTAGCATAATGTAAATTCCGTATATGGTTTGTATGTTTTTCTCACTTAATGCATCCGTTTATGACGGAAATAATAAAGCATATTGTATATTCCGTATATGGCTTGTATGTTTTGCTCACTTTAGCGTCCGTTCCTGACGGAAGTAATTTTGCACTGTATATTCCGTATATGGTTTGTATATTTTGCTCACTTCATACGTCCTTTCATTACGGAAATCATATAGCACATCATCATCATATTTTTGTAATCACCATCATAATCCCGGCTTCCGCCTAAATTTCAGGTTATATCGAGTCCCGAATTATTTTACACTCAATACATACCATAAATGTAGAACAACAGTTTTAAATATAAATATCCAAATCCAAGTTACACTAATGTAATTATAATAACAAATCAGAATTAGTCTTCATACAAAATAAAAAGATTTCAATATTTTAATCTTCATTTGACTAAAAAATCACAAATTTTGCCTTATACCGGATGACATTTTTTAGCGTCTGGACAACAATATGACGTGTCATGTAAGTAGAATAGAACTCATATACGCTGACCTTTCCCTGGTACCATTGATTTAATAAAAGTTCGGAATATCCTTAAAATACATGAAAAAGAATACATCCTACGACACTCGAGTGAAACTAATAATAGGCAAAATAGTAATAGTAAACGAGCGTCAGCTGCGATCACCCATGAATGAAGAATGATGAAGTGTACATCTTTGCAACTGATCCCTACGCATACATTTGCGCGTGTACCTACACACCTCACCGTGCTCTGTGGAGTTGTAGTAGGTAAATAATTTGATACACTGTGTGACGCGTGTCTTGAAACCGTAAACAAAATAAATTACGTCTCGTAAGATCGGTAAAGCTTTGATAGAAGTGTAAACAAACCTGTTGATGTTAAATTCTTATTACAATCACTCACATTCATCTGTATTTCGAAGGTTTTAGCTTGATGTGTAAAAAAAAAAGAATCCTAATAATTATTATTGTAGTCTAAAACCATTGAAACAAATGCGTAGTGTGGACTAAGCGAATTGCCAAAAAATGCGGTAAGAAAGAGACGGCTCGTTAGTGAAGTGGTTGAGCGATTAGCTGCGTGTTCTTTTATTTTATGTGGGTTTTGAAAACTCAACCAGTGCTAATTGTGTACGTTGTAGATACTAACGCGGGTAAATATGGACTCGTCGGTCCATAGAATGTTCTCCTGCGGTTGGTTCTGCAGCCAGCGACAGAACTCAATACGAGGTCCACGATCCAGAGCATGCAAAGCTTGCACGCGTAAGAAGTGGTATGGATGCATATCCATTGAATGGAGTAGCGTCCATACCACATACTGGTTTACGCCAAATCGACGAGCTGCTTGCCGGGTGCTCCTCCTCCTCGGGTGTTGCTGGAAATATTCCAGGATGGCGTCTTCAACATGTATGGACAAGGGTGGCCGGCCTCTGCCCCTGGCATGACCGGGAAGCTGAAACTGGCCATGGTCAAGTAACCGCTGATAAGTGCGGAATATCAAGTCTGTGTTGGGGTTCCGGGGGTCAGGGATTCCGTTACGTCTAAGGGATTGTGGGTATTCTTCGTCGGCGTACATTCGCCTCGCACCATTTAAATTTTCAACGGACAAAAAATAATACCTCATCATGGCAAGGTACTCTACGCTGGAGTATGCGTACGTCATTTTGAAAACAATCACTGTGCAGTTGAAGCACACGCGGAAAAAACAGCGATCGACGTCACGCTATGACCAATCGCAGGTGACTGGAGAAACGGAGAGCGGCGCGCGCGGGCGGGAGGGGATGCGCATGCGGTGAAACGTGAGCGGTACCTACGCCTGCGAAAAAAGCGGCCGGCTTCAAAGGATTGAATTTCGCTACGAATTTTCATTGATAATTTCTGCGCGTAGAGTAGGGTGCCTAAAAATTGGATTTTGATATTATTTGCCGATTTTTTGTTTTTTTTTACTTTTAATTTTTTAAATTTTTAGTATGAAAAGTTTACTACAAATAAGTAATAGTATTCATTCATAGGTTAATTTCATTTTAGTTTTGAAAAAAAAAATGTAATTTCCGTACCACAGGCTTCTACCCCGTTCACCTATTATACCCAATTTTTTTCCAGACGCTAAAAAAATCAGCCTGTATAATAAAAATAATAACAGTTGTCTTTAATCACTAATCTGTCTTTTAATTTATGAGGAAAATAATTATGCAGCACCTAATTATCAAGAACATCGAAGGGTGAATCGGGATCTTCTTGAAGGTTGGGCACTGCAGCAGGCTCTTGTTGACAGACTGTGGAGAAATGCATAAATTAAATTAGCAGGTATGTAATGTAAACCCACCTCAATATTCTAGTGAAGTACGAAAATTGGTCTAATTATTATTAAAATGATTTAACTCTTTGTTACAGATCAACAGTATTGCACAAAATATTATCTATATAAATAAAACGACAAGTCCTGACTGACTGACTGACTCATCAACGCCCAGCCCAAACCCTTGGACCTAGAAAGCTGAAATTTTGCACAGAGGTTCCCTATACAACGTAGACAAGGAATAAGGAAGGATTTTTCGAAATTCAACCCCTAAGGTAGTTAAATAGGGGATGAAAGTTCGGCGCGGGCGAAGCCGCTGGCAAAAGCTAGTTTAAAGTCAAAGTCAAAGCAAGAATCCTTTTATTTTTACAATCAGTCAAAAGGCAACAGATTAAATATATATGTGTATGAATGGCCAGTGTGAATTGTTGAATAGTTCACATAATAGAAGATAGGTGACGTATTGAGTTCAGTGTTTGCAATTAATTAATTTCAACACTTACACAACTAATGAATAAAAAAAAACAATGAAATACTAACTTAACTAATCCTTATCACAAATTAAAAAATTGCGTCAAAAAATTCGTCCTCATCGCTGTCGACTGGTAATGTTCCCAAGAGACTGGCAGCATTACCACGTTGTATGGCAATGCTTAGCCGCTGGCCAAGGTAGAAACCAGCCCTTGGGTCACGGGAAGTGTCAACCAGCCTTTTTGAGATTTCCTTAAAGAGGCCGTGAGCACTCGGACCCCACGGCCCGAGGGTTTCAACCCCAAACGGCTCGAAAATATAATTACCAATTAGGTTGTTATACTTTCGCCGCTTGAAGTTTTCCGCAGCCGCAGCGGCAGCGCCAGCACAGCACACCGAGCCAGGAAGATGGGATGGTGCAAGAGTATCGACACACGTTGCATCCCACACTAAAGGCCTACACATCTTCCATGGAAATAAAGACATTCCGTCCGGTCTCTTGCCATCGTCGCGTGCCAAGGCCATTGGGTTCTAATGTAGCTGGAACGCCGACGGTGACAAGAGCTCGTCGGATGATGTCGTTAATGTTTGCGTGCCGCGCTAAGCGGCCCGCGCTTCGGCTGCAAGACAGGCCGTGGTGTCCTAGACTGTTGACAACTTCGCCGCAGTGACAGCGATGAGGAGAACAACAAGGAGCTCCCAGTCGTAGGGAAGCAGCGAGGCGGAAAGTAGTGTCATCGAACAAAGTGCCTATGTTCGACGACGGTAGTGCATGAAGCCACATACCCGACTCCCACTTACCCACAGCCAGCAGGCGCGCACGCTCCGCAGTAGTAGCAGACGTGTTAAGTAGATTGTCTTGTACTACTCTGCAGAGCGGCTCATCCCACCTTCTCTGGGAACATGGATTATCGGGTAGATCAGAGTTCGGGCAAGCGAGTCTCCAGGCATCCAAAGCCTCGGTGAAGTACGGCACGTCAAAATTAATCAGTGTGGAGGCTAGGATTTTCCTGATTAATTTCTCAGTGCCGTGGACCGAGGATATGAAAGCCGGTAAACTAATACTAGAAATTTTGCGGACGCCGAGGCCTCCCATACGAATGGGAAGAGTAGCTTGTGCCCAAGCTCGGTCGTCCATGGCCACATTTAAGATCGAAGTTAGTGTGTGCCGGATAATTTGGTCTATTCTGTTTAATAGTTGAGTGTGTTTCCATAAATGGGAAGCGCGAAGGAAGTATGTTAATTTGGGACCGAAACAGCAATAGCGAATTAAGGTGATGGCCGAATGCATGTTAATTTGGAACAATCTTTCCGAAACGTCGTTGAAATTTTGAATTTTTTCCTCAATAAAAACGGGAAAAGAATTCTCAAAGATTGGAGACCCAAGGAGACGAAGAGAGCTTTTTTCAATTATTTTAATATCTGGAGCTATTGCGTTAAATTTGGAAAGTGTCAGATGTCAAAGCATTTATTTCAATTAGGCACTTAAGGCGACACTTTGCGCGGGCTCGAACTCACTGGTGGGCCTGGCTAAAAATCACGTTGTCTCACCAGGCTTCGTATCCGACAGAGATAGTATCAGTGGTGAGCAGTTAGACGCTAGTCTACACGCACAACGTTATTGAGTGACATGCAGGAGCATTTTTGGAAAAAAAATCGCGAAAAAATTAAGAAAAGTCCTTCAGAAGATCGGGTTTTCTGAAAAAACCACTGCATAAATCAATGACGAATAAAGTTTATTGAATTTATTGTTAATTGAACTTTGTCGGTACCGTCTTGGTTTTTTTACACTCCTTTTATTACTTAAACACGCTCAAAGTTAGGTTAAATTAGCAAGAAAAACGAATCTTTGTTGGCTCATAACTTTTTAATGGCTTTTTATTTTAGTATTCTGTTTCCGTACAGACAATAATAATAACGAGACAAAACCATACCATGTTTTATTTTTGATGTACATAGTAAAACAGTGGAGTAAAACCCTCCCGAAGTTTGTATGGAAAAAATGTGGACAAGTGTCACCTTAAAAGGCACTTTTGAACGTCAACATTTACATTTAAAAAATAGAATTGATTCTAGTCGCCCATTCCAAAATGTATTTTCGTATGGAGAAGAACGGGCAAGAAACTCCACCGTTACTCATTTAAAATGTTTTACATACAATTTATCATAGTACATTCATTATATAACTATATGTGAAATCAAAAATCAAAATCAAAAGTCATTTATTCAAACTAGGCTGAGAGTCAGCACTTTTCGAACGTCAAAAAAAAAAAAAAAAAACATAAGACAGTCCCCCCAAAACGCCCACCCTTCGACACTTCCTAGTGCTTTAGCTGGGAAGAAGAAGTGGCGCAACAAACTCCCCAGCAGCACAGCTGTCTGTTCAGTTAGAAGAACTTGATACTGTACAATACAATAGTAAAAAATAAAATGATTTAAAGAGTCTAATAAAATAAACAATTAAGTATATGAATGTAATTCATACAACCTGTCAGTAGGTAAGCTAATTCTGGTGAAAGAACACAAACATTGTCTTGAGTTAATCACAGCGACCAACTATTCTTATCGTTTAAGTAGTCGTTAATAGAATAGTATGCCTTAGAACAAAGGTTGGATTTTACTTTGGCTTTAAACGCACTAAAATGTAAATCTAACAAAGAAGAGGGAAGCTTGTTATAAAAGGTTATACCAAGCCCAACAAATGAGTTATGATGTGAAAACGATGCACCCAGAATAAAATTACTATACCAAAAAAGGTAACAAAATGCAACTGAAGCAATAAAGATAAATTAATTCTATGATAGATACATGGTGCCCATATATTTACAAGAGTAAATATACGATTTTCCTAGAATATTAACAAGAAATAAGTCAGTGTGTGAGTGTAAATCAATGTCATAAATATAATTATTAATAAAATTCAATTAGCAACCAGTTTGATTTTGTCTAGACTCTAGATTGTCCTATGGAGCAGGACCAGCATGTTTCCAAGCATTCTTATCTTGGATATAATCCTCTAATTTATAATACGCTTGTTTACAAAGTGTACTTTTAATATGAGTTTTAAATTTCCTTTCATTTAATTGCAATATATCACAAGGTATTTTGTTACAGCATTTAACACAGTACCCCATAAAAGATGAATGTACTTTAGCTAATCTGAAAAATGGTTGATCTATTTTGTCTTTGTTTCTAGTATTAAAATTATGTCTAAGATCACTTATTTTATTAAAAAGATGTAGTAAAATAAACTAATACTCTTTTCATAAACACTGTTTCATTTAATCATCTTACATTACAGACATTTGGAATCCACTGCTGAACATAGACTCCTACTAAAATAGATTTCATTTATCTTTTAATAATCTGACTAAATTACCTCTTGCATACTTCAGAAAACTAGTCAGACTCAGAATCTGATGGCATCATAATTCTGCGGAGTTTCTGTGCTTAGCTGGAGGGGTTATATTATTATAATTTTCATTATCTATATTGTGTTCAATGCTCCTTAATACTTATTGTGGGTATGTTTGTAGCACACACAATGAGTAAAACTTCAGTATTTGGGTGAAACCATTTCATAAAGGCGATTATCTGTAATTTAACAGTCGCACGTAACATTTTTTTTTTAAATTAACGTTGCCCCACACTAGGAATTTCTCCTGTATTGTGGGTGCGTATAAAAACATTTAAACTTACATACACAAACGGCCAGACCCGGAACAACTACTTGTAGGTCATATAAATATTTGTTCCGTGCGGGAATCGAACCCGCGACACGCAGCGCAGCAGTCAATCGCTTAACCACTGCGCCAACCGTGCCAATTACCTTTTTTGGCACACAGTGGCCTATAAGGTCCACCAATTTTTCTGTGGTGGAGCTCAGACGATCAATGGCCGCAGCTACGTTGTTGATGGCCTGAGCTTGCTTTAAAGTTTCCTCGGCGTTCCTGGCTTCAATAGCGTCCAGCCTTGATTGAGCAACTTCAAGAGCATGATCTCTATCTATAAAAAAAAATATTTTGTTACATCAGGCGACATACTTTGCCCTAGAGTGTGGCTTTAATGGTCAAAACAAATAATTGTGAAATCTTTACCTTCCACTGTATAACGTCGTGCAAACCTTTGACGACGGCGTCGCTTTGGAGGCTGGTCGATGGTGGATGGGCAGCCTTCTAAATTTTCCTGTTCCAAGCTGAAAAATAAACAATTAGAATGACATCCTACTTAAAATCCTATTTATTTAAACCCATCAGCAGAAAGTTGTAGTATACCTTATTTCTTGTGTTTGTACATTTTCCACAAGCTCATCTGTGACAATTGTGACAGGAATTTCATAATTGTCTAATAGTCTGTAAAAATAAAAGCAATGTTAAATGGTTAAATGATGAAAGCTAAGCAAATTAAGCACAGAGTACCGTAAGTTAGTACCACTTACGAGAAATAATTGTTTTCAAATTGAAAATTAGTACTAGTAGTAGGACTAGCATCTTTCACAGGAAGAGTGACAGTTGGCTATAAAACAAACAAAAAAAACAGTTAATAAAACAAAGCAATCAAGTCAACAAAATGTGACAGTGAACAAATAAATAATATAGATATATGTTCATGCAAATTAAAAAAAAAAAAACATAATATATACTGTGACATATTAGTTTTGTTAATAAGTTAGAAGTACTTCCTCATGTGCAATACAACAGTTAAGAATGATGAAAGATAAAACCAATTTTCTAATGCTTAGGCACCGTGAGTGGGTTATGTTGGACACCTGGAAGTGGCTCTCCTACATCTCGCCCTAATAGAGTATATAAGCGCTCTTGGAATGGGGTTAGTGACTTTTTTTTGCAGGACCTCCACCTTAAATGGAAGTTATAAAATTAGTAGATGTATGCTTCCCACTCTATTTCTGCAAGGCTGCCAAAAGAAAGTATTGCTTACCTGTTGCACTTATTTCACTCTTCTGTGTTTTTTTTTTTTAACATTTTACTTTTATATTCATTGTAGACCTAAAAAAAAGTGCAAAAATTACAATAAAGATACATTTTTATCATAGGCACCTAATTATACTGTATTTAGGTACTTACTGTGCGCCACTCTACCGGCGTTTTATTGGGGCAGTCCACCGATACCGAATTTAAAATTTGGGTGCACTCCATCCAATAACGTTTCGATAGACTTCGCCCTTCATTGGTGCGGCTGCAGTGGCCAAGCGTCCAGCAGCCTAATTGCGTAACGTATTAACTTTCTGATGACGATTCCGAAACTAAGCAAACTCCCTTCGTATTCGTGTTCTAAAATCGGAATTGTGAAATTAAATTAAATCAAATTCCGTAGAATTGTATACGGATGTTAATAAAATCTTGCCCAATCTATTACGTTTGCGCGTTTTGTTTCATAACAATGAACTATTCGCTTCCGAATAATATTACTATAAATTAATATTGTTTTAATTACAACTGGTGGTCTACTTTTGCTTCAAATGAAAATATACAATGATTCCCTAAAAAACGTAAAACCAATTTATAAAACACTTTCTACCAAAAACTGCCATAATTGAAAAAAGCAACGAAACGTTATAATGTTCACGTTTTATTTATCTGTAGTCCATGAAAAAATCGTAGAAAAGCAGTGTTGTCAACTTATTGGGATAACTCCTAAAACTGGGGGTTTGGACACCCCAACTAGCAGATTAAATTTTGCTTTAGCGGCTGTTCGTTTTGTTTTGATTAGTCTAATTTAGTTTGTGGAAATCTGTTATTATAATAACACGATGGTGGCATGTTTTTTACTGTTTGCATGAAACCTGTGATTGTAATTTTCCCATTATATCTTTTAGATTCAAACGCTAATATGAAAAGACTGTTCAGTATGTCGAATATAGTGAAGTCACACAGAGGCTGTGCCCGTGTCAAGATCGAAAACAGTGTCATTTCGACCAAATAAATCCCATGGAAACATGCTTCCAAAATATAAAGTCAAGCCATTATTGTGTATCTAACAATCATCCATACATCTCCACTTACTTTTTCAGTAACTATTTTGTGATCCCTACTCAATATTATAAGTGCGAAAGTAACTCTTTCTGTCACGCTTTCACGCCTAAACCGCTGAACTGATCGTCATGAAATTCGGCAGAGATATATTCTGGGATATGGAGAAGGACATAGGCTATTTTTATACGCGATAACCGACATCCACGCTGGCGGAGCCGCGAGCAAAAGCTAGTAATCTATAAAGTACGTGACGATGATATGAAAAAATATGACTGATTGTGACCTAATAAGTTTTACTTTCATTTTCAAATCTTCAAATGGACCTCAAAAAGGACGACAGAACGTCAGCAATAGGAATTTAAATAAAATTAAAAATTGCGATTAAGTGGAGTCGGGAAAAAGTTGGTAACACTGTAACAAATAAAAAAAACTAAAAAATGTTTTTGTTTGTCTTGAAATTTGTTTTAAATTAGTTGTTTTATGTTTTTCAATAAACTAAATTATATTTACCATTCGCATACAAAGACATGGGCCTATGATAAACAGTATCGGATTATTTTTGTGGTTTCTGCACATAATACGTAATTGGCAAATGGCAAGGAATAGGGCTCTGTCTACGTTTTGTACTGGCTGCACTACGTTATAAGCTGTGTTTCTCAATAGCGAAAAGGAAGACCATAATTCAGTATCAGCTGTAGTGCTGTAAGTAAGCTAATATAAACAGGAATTTCGTGTGTCTAGTGATTGTAACTTTCTTAGGTTAACTATTTATTTTGGTAATAATGATTGTCTGTCAACCTCACATTCTAACAACTGAGATGTTGTTATTTGATATTTTGGTCAGTGGGTCGTCTTAGGGGTTGTATGTATATAATTTTATCAGCATCTACATAAGCAGCAGATAGTAAATTACAAACTATAATAACCAATTACAACCAACAACATAACGTTAATTATTATAACATTTTCGCAGACGATGCTAGAGCTACTAACTTCAATCTAATATTGACCTATGACGGATTTACCTCAAAGAATTTGGTGGCAACGCAGGACATTGAAAACCAAGCTTTTGTATTAATCATTGAAGGTGAGCTTTTTAACACAGTTAAGTGTCAAGCAGCAACTCATATAATTATGAATGAATTTTTCTTTGGGCGAACTTTATACATAAATGTAATCATATCATAAATTTCATATGTCCCTATTTTTTACAGTTCTAGTTTCGTGCCATGTTAAATAAAGCAATAGCCATAGGTCGATGACGGCCTACTAAATATTGCCTAGTTTGGCCCATAATTAAGTACTTTAATTGAGCAGAAAATAATTTGATTTTGTTTTAAAATTGCAGGAGTCCCCGGAACACTTCCCCTGCATAGACATGAAAGCAGCATGAATGATGTTGGCTGTTGCCATTTGTTTCGGCTACTTATGATGTTGGCTGTTGCCATTTGTTTCGGCTACTCCTGACATCACTGTTACTGCTACTGCAACTACTTCAGTTATCAAGCAGCTCAAGTGCAAAAGTAGAAACTGAAGATTGTTATGAACCGACTAATTTGACCTATTTAAGAAAACTGCTGACTAGTTTTGCTCAACAGCAACATGCTTAATATGTACTTGTGTTAATTGATATTGGTGTAAACTTTAATACTTACAAAGTGTTTTAATTATGAACTAAAATAACTGTTAAATGTTGAAATACATAATAGCATTAATTAAGTTTAAAAAAAGACAAGTTATTGATCATTACAGTGATACTATTTAGAAAATAGCAGTGTTTATCTGAATTGTCATTTATTTGGTACATAAAGGTAAATTAAAAACAAATAAAATAATGGTTAACATAAGTGCTTTATTTATATCATTTCACCCTTCTGACTATAGCATTTGTTCACATTTGACATGAATTCGTTGGCTATGAGGCAAAAAGAAATTCAAAGAAGTATATTGTATAGATTAGTGGAATTTGGCAAATTTGGGCTACTGTTTTCTTGTGGAAGTCATCATTTATAATTTAATACAGCTTGGTAATGTTGCTGAGAGAAAGTTTAAATTTTTCCTGTTTATATAGTTGAGCCACCTGAAAGATAAAAAAATAATTTAAGTAGGTACATCCTCATTATTTTCCATCATCCATTACTCATCCAGTCTTTAATAGGCCTCTTCCCTTAAACGCTTCAATGCACAATCTACTGATGTACTTTACAAAACTACAATATTCTGCTATTAGATAAACAGTAATTAGATGCCTACAATTCTATTGATGGATGGAACATAGGTACTTGACTAAAAAGTATAAATTATCTTTATTTAGGTACTTCATAAGCAAGTTATTTTTTTAATAATACACTCACCGGCACGGAAACTTGGCCACTCGTGATTTTGCTGATTATTTGCAGAAAAAAATTTGCATTTGCATTTTTGACAATAAATTAAGGGTAAGTGGCTTTAATAAGTGTCTCTTATGCTTTAAGAACTTAGAAATGAAAAGATTACCTCACCAATAAATCAGTTTATAAAATCACGCACTTTCACTGAAATTAAGAATTTTTCACTATCAATTTAAAAAAAAAACACTACTAAATTAAAAAACGGTCTTTTTCCTTATTGTCTAAACGTTTTAATATCGGGTGTTTCCTCCTCTAGCCCTGATAACTGCCTGCATTCGATCTGGCATACTTTGGATGATGTTTCTGACATCAACTTGCAGTATACTGCGCCAAGCGGCCAGCGCTGCAGTTCGGAGCTGGTTTAGAGTTTGCGGCGGGTTGGAGCTGGACTTTATCTTTCTTTTGAGCATGTCCCAGATATGCTCAATCGGGTTTAAGTCTGGGCTACGAGCTGGCCATTGCAATTTTTGTATGCCAACCTCTTCCAGATATTCTTCAACGCAATGCGCAACGTGTGGGCGTGCATTATCGTGCATTAAGAGGAATTGGTCGTGTCCAATGAACCCCGAATATGGCATTACGTGTTCCTGAAGAACTTCATCGATGTATCGAACAGCTGTTAGCCGATTATCGACAATAACCAACTCTGTACGTGCGTCGGAACTTATACCTCCCCATACCATGATTGAGCCTCCATGGAAACTCACTGTTTGAGTGGTAGTAATGGGTAAAAACCGCTCTCCTCTTCTTCGCCACACTCGTTCCCGACCATCTGGAGAACGTAAAGCTATTCGACACTCGTCTGTGAACAGTACTCTAGCCCATTGCTCGTGGGTCCAGTTGACGTGTTCTCGTGCAAACTGAAGTCGAGCTACCCGGTGCTGTCTGAGAAGTTCTGGACCTCGTGCTGGTCTACGAGCTTTTAAATTTACTTCCTCCATTCGTCTTCTCACCGTACGCTCGCTAACATTAACGCCTCTCGTGATTTGAAGCCGCTGGCGTATCTCAACCGCGGTCTGGTAGCGGTTTCTCAAAATCTCCAGGACAATAAAGCGGTCGTCTCGGGCCGATGTGGACCTTACGCCTCCACTACCTGGCCTGCGGGTGTAGTGGCCTGTCTGTTGGTATCTTTTAAGGGCATACTGCATTGATGACCGTGGTACGTTAAGTGCAGTAGCAACTTCACGCTGTGTCAGCCCTTGGTTTATTAATGCAACGGCTTGTGAAACCTGTGCTGGTGTTAGAGGCATTTTTATTGCTTTTAAAGCACCTTCACTTATTGAATTAAGGCATAAAATCAGATTAATTCAAAAACCGAACAGTAAACTTTCACAGGACACAAATTTAAAACGTGAACTTAGTCGCTCAAATGACCCGATTCAACTAAAAATTGAAAGTTTCGTCGGGGTGCACTTAAACATAATGGATTACCCCCTTGAACTAAGAGTAAACATTTTTTGACATTCCTGCACAACAAACATTCATCAGAAACACTTTAAACTTTTGCTATCGCGAGATAAGCGCTTGGCCAAGATTCCGTGCCGCTGAGTGTAAATAAAAAAATTGATGGACATATTATTTAACTATATACATTGTGTATTAATATCAAGCAAAACCAATTCAATGAGAAATATTTTTTGTAGGCCTCCACATAATAAACATAACAAATAAATATTATGGTTTTTCAATATTTAGAAAACAATGTTCAATACTACCATAGTCTGATGCATGTAGAGTACAATGCTTATTTTGTGGATTTCCCCCGAATGTAAAGAATAATATTGTATGATTGAAAATCTTCACACACGTTGCAAAGTAATTTTACAATGCAACGTGTGTGATAAACTTGTCAGGCACAGGCCTCTCTGTGAGAGGGAGTGGACTGTAATCCACAGACAGAATAATTGAATTGGATATTCTTACTAACTTATTATTCACAATAATTAGTTGAAAAATATTTAAGGTACCTAGTAGGCCATCATCATCATTTCAGCCGAAAGACGTCAATTGCTGGACATGGGCCTCCCCCAATTTGAGGGGTTTGCTATAATCGCCACACTTGGCAAGCGGGTTGGCAATCGCAGTATGGTGGTAAAATGCATGGAGAACACTGTTACCCATTCTTAGTAAGTCCCTGAGTCGCCTCCTACGACACTGACGGGAAAGTACCTACCTACCTACTTTGCTTAAAGTAATTATGCATTGCCTTATCTATATTTTGTATTGACAACAAACAATATGGGCGCATTCCGTATTAGACAAATAGTGATAATATCGCGAAGCCAACCAAAATAAAAATCAGTACTAATGATCTGATAGCTCTTAAATTTTTTGACTATTTAATTTGGTCTGGTTCGCGGTATTATCACTTTTGTTGCATTTCGGAACACGGCATTTGTGTAGATACAATATTTAGGCATATTCAATAGGTTCTTTTATAGGAAATAATATTGATATTACCTTGAACAGACAATGATGTGGAAATAAGTCTGTATATATGGTGTGTGTAGCTAGTTCATAGAAGTCTTTAGATAGGTAATTCATTGACATAAACTGCTTCTTCAATGTGTGCTTCTTTTGTTCTTCCTGTTTAAATTGATCGCTTTTTAGGTTTTCTAATTACAATTCGTAAATGCTCGACTGGCTTGCTAAGTTGGTGACATTATGATAAGTTTACGATACGAGGTACCTACGAATTTGTATTTCGTTAAAACGCCACCAAAATAGGTATCTCGTTTCTGAAATATCATCTAGGTAGGTTCTCTTAGTAGGAATCTTTATTTTAGGTTGTTAGCACACGTAACAGAAGAAAACGATTGCAATTATCTCTGTATAATCACCTCGTTGCTTCGCTATTCAAAATACCACAAAACTGATATAACATTGAGGTTTTACACAAAATCACATTCACAGTTTATCAGGAAGACTACCACTTATATTTTTTCGTTATAATTTAAGAGATTTAATGATTAAATCCCACTATAATGTAAGAAGAAAAATGATTGCGGCGAGTAAGTTGCCTTCGGCTTGCGAAACAGACTACTCGTTGGTTTCAAACAAACTGATAGCTGTCAAACTAGTTACGCAATTCGCTGTAATTAGAAAAATAGACCGTATACCCAATTTTTACGGACATATCATTCACTCTAATAGAATAGTAATCGCTTTCACAGAAATTGGAGTTTCGCAATTCGAAATTCGTAAATTTAAGCAAATTGCAATAGAAACGAACCAAATTAATCTGAATCGTTTGTCAATAATGCATTACGCAATTAGGTAGCAGGTCTTGGTGGTTTTCCAAAAAATAAATTAGAGCCGAAATTTGCTCAATTAGCACCATTTTGTATAAATTTAATAAATAAAGGCTTCTCTAGTAAATGAGTATTTCTCAAAATAAATGTACGTAACGAAAAGGTAGTAACGAAATATTGTTACGAAATAGTCCTTAGATGTAACTAAATGGTAACCATAAGGCTTGTTGTACATTGGCGAAATATTGTGAATGCTCTTCATTTATTCAATCCGAAATATTTGTATGTATGTACCCAAATACTTAAGGGGTTAGAAATAAAATAAGGGAGTAATCAATTTTTAATCAAATATTTTTTTTCCAATCTTTTAAAAATGAAAACCTGACGTTGTTTTAAACATTTAAAAATAATAATTAGAATCACTATCCATTAGCGCTTTATAAATTTCTTCCTTATCTTTATAATAATTGAATTCTTTCCGAAACACATTTGGTTTGACAATCCGTTTTTTAATCTTTGGATCACATCGCGTCGGCGCGTGATTATTAAACTCTGTTTTTAAAGAATCTGTAATTGTGTTTAGCAAAATTAACTTCTTTTTTACCTTTTCTTTTTCCGTCATGGACACATTTGGTAACGTTTCTTCTAAAAAACTATTCGATTTTGTTAATGGTGTGTCGTCACACTGTCGAGTTTCTATGGAAATATCATCATTATCAGGCCTAACTTGATCGAGTAGTCGTTTTTTCAGAATTTCCACTCGCTTTTTCATCCGATTACAGGCCTGTCTTAAATTCTTATTTCGTCGTTTTAATTGAGTATTTTCTTCAGTAAGCTTTTGTAGTCTCTCCCTTAGAATTTTTGTATTATTTCTAGCATTTTTTTTTATTTTTTGACTTTGACTTTGAGCATTTTTTCTTACTTCTAATATTTTATTTTGTTTTGTCGTAGAGTAGGCCTTTTTTTTTTCTTTCAGCTCTTTTAGCATTGGCAAGTCTCCACTTTGCTCGTAGCTCTTGTTTTTCTTCTTCTGTAAGAATTTCTTTTTTCTTTTTGATATTTTCTTTAACTTTTTCCAAATGTTTGACACGGATTTCCTCATATTTACTTATCCTTTTTTAGTCGTTCTCTGTAAGCTTTTTGCCTTTCGGCATTGGTTTTTGGGGGCATTCCTAAAAAAACAAAAGAAGTAATGCAGCTGTATATAAGCAGTTGTAAGTACCTAATAACCAATAAGTCAAACCAACGAGTATAGTTGCCATCTCTACAGAAGTGTCATTAGCAAGAGTCAAGTATTTGTAATAATAGGTATGATTCTATTCTCAAGCGAATTGAAACAAAGTCGCGAGGCTTTTTAACCGACTTCAAAAAAAAGGAAGTTCTATTGAGAACTTCCTCCTTTTTGAAGCATGTGAGTAATATCAAGGGTAAAAAGCTGTTAAATCACATAAAAACGTAATCTAAATGATTTGATTATTTTTTTGCTGGTGGCACTTCTACATAGCAGATTTATCCAATCCTTTTGTTATTGACGCTCTATATATTTTTTTATGAATTAAGTAGTAAATATTACTATGCTTAGTCAGGTTATGACAGTATACACTCAGCTTTATGTTGTACTTTTTCGTTACGTAACGAAATTCGGAAAAAAACGTTACGAAATATTAGACACAATGAGGTTAGAAAAAGTTTGTTTTTCTATAAAAGTTGTTACAGCAAATATAAAAGCTTATTAAATGTTCGTACCACACGTATTATAAAAAATGGTAAATGAAGACTTACCGTTCTATGAAAAATCGCTGGTTTTATTTCCTGTCTCGAAAAAGTAATCCCACAAAACAGACACGTTCTCACTGATTTTCACGATACATGTAATGGCGGAGACGTCGGACCAACAACCAATCAGAGTAAAGTTAGTGTTGTCCGTGTAAAAAAATAACGGAATCGTTCAGAAATCATGGGAAAGTAGAAATAAATCGTAACTAAAGAGTAATAACTAAATAGTAAATGAGAGCGACTCATTTTGTTCTTTTGTTTTAAATTGCCAATTCATTATGAAACCCCATAGAAAATTAATTTGATACAGAAACTGCGTTTACTGTAGAACGATGATACAAAGAAATTTACAATAATTGCGTTACGTATCGCTTTTTATGAAACAAAAACACATGAAAAAGGTATGGTGGCAAATAGGCTTTTGTATGAAAGGTAAAAAAAAAACTATTTTTAAAATATCTAAATATTTGGTAATAAGTATGATTATAGCGATAATTCTTCGTTATCTTAAAGATTAATATTCATCCTACAAAATTGAGTGTGTTTTTTTGTATGATGATTTATAAATATAAAACTTTTGAACTATTTCAAAGCACACTTTTTTTTTCAAAGATGTACAGTAGCCCTCACTAATGGTGCCCCAATCTCAAAAAGCAATAGATTGACACTTCGCTTTAACTTACGACCTTCTTATAATAAGCAATTTCTATAGGCTATAATACTATATACACACACACTCTCATACGTTTACGAATGAATGTATTTCCTAAATTCAACTGTTAAAGCAAATGGCATGATAGCTGAGCGGTTACTGCACTTGATTATCGCGTTTGAGCGCAGCGAGTCGCGGTTTCCAATCCCACTCGCTGTGTGATAGTCTTTTTATTGTTTTAAAAATCACTTTTGAGTATAGTTTCTTGTTCTGTTCTTCTTATTCACTAAACTCGTAAAACTTTATCATTATACCCACAGAAACCTAAATAAATTTAAATGATTTACGACTCATTCACCGCGACTTATAGAACGGTGTTGGTTGATATTGTGTGCTAGTGACGTGTGTTTCATCTATTAGCGTCCTTCTAATTCATTTTAAAATGTAAGCAAATTTAAATATAGAAATGAAAGCGAATATTATTGCGCTGCATAAAAGTGGACTTAATACCTATATCACAAATACCTATGTGATGAAACCGGACTGAGTGTGAGTATTATGATTTAAATATAAATATATTATTAAACATTTATTTAATTAAAGTGTAACTGCTGATCCTTGTAGTTATTTTTAAACGTTTTATAAATATCACAATGTCTAAATAGAATAAAAATATAAAATTTCAATGTAAATTTATTTCCTAGATAATAGAACGATGAAAATAACAATAAGCTTAATATCTATGTGAAATTGCCCTTTTAAATAATTTTGTTTCTAAATAGTAGGTAATACATAAAGTGTGTATTTTGCTTAGTAGCCTAACAGTACCCCTTTTTTGTTTTAGTGAAATACTGTGAGTCGGTGGGTGAAAAGATATGAGGAAGGCGGTAGCCTTGCCCGTGGAAAGCAAAGTGGAAGACCCCAGCTCCTATAACAGGCACACGTTCAGCGAATATGAAACAAGTGGTTTCAAAACGACAAGACATTTTGCCGAATTATTCGACACATCTTTACGAACCGTGCGCCGTGCACTCCACGCAGAAGGTTCATGGCAAACAAGGCATCATGGAAAACCAGCTCGAGAATCAGCTTAAAAAACATAGTTAACGGAAAAAACATTAACATTAAGTTATAAATTACAAATATTTATTTATTTTAGTAATATTCAAATAATATTTTGTCTTATCCGTAATCTGGATTATTTTGAGGTTTAGTTTCAATCTTCTTTTCGGAATGAAAATGAACACTTAAGCTATAACCTCTTTAAGTCCTATTAAATACGATTTGTTAACTTTGAGGTTTGAGTTAGAACGAACTCACTCGCAGTAGAATAAAAGTAGTACTACTGAGTCATTTAATTGTATTGTGACAACTTGTCTGCATTTGTTACTTTTACGTGGGTAGATTTTTGTAGAATGTTGTGATTTATTTAGAGTACCGACACACAGTAGTAATCAACACAATATTATTATATTACTAAGATACAATAGCCTGATTATCATAGTTCACCAACTAGCTTATTTACTTCAATAAATTGTTCTTTATGAGAAAATAAACTGTTTTAACAAGAAGTTATTATTAGTTATTTTTATACATTCTTCATGAAGTTATAACGAATAAACATTTTGTAATCATTTAAATATCATAATCATAATGTATAATCATAATCATAATCATATCATCGTATAATCATAATGTAACAATTTTTTTTTTTCAAAAAAAAATTGTTACATTATTATTCTGGTATATTAATAAATCGAATAATAAAAGAACTGATGAAGATGATTGTTGAAAAGAAAAATTAAAGCTTCATCGCGAGATTTGAACCCAGACCTATGAGTTTCTTAATCCAAGACGATACGCTGCACGCTATCGGAACTCAAATTATAAAAGTAAATTTTAGCAATGGTATGAACCGACCAAGGTCATGTCTGTCGTCGCCGACGGTATGTATAAAATACAAAGAGTAACGCCAGTGTGTGAGTAGAGCGGTGAGTTTTGTGTTAATACATCACTTATACACACAGCTGTAGGTACGGCCTGGACCGCCACTTCATAGCAATATAGCCCTTAGTATGCTACTGCATTAGTGAATCTTGATAGTACATGTATTTTGAGAAATACTCAAATATAATTTAAATACACAAACAAAAATCTAATTTTAACACTGAAATGAAAATAAATACAAAACAAAAAACCGGCCGCTAGAAATGTAAACAGATAAACGTCAGTAAGTAGTAATGTCAGATTTGACTTTGACAGCCAAACAGATAAAATATTATTGAGTTGTGAGTTTTTAGCTATTTACGAACTTCCTACTACTTCAGATTGCTTATAACACCAATGAATAATATGTAAAAAATATATATAAATGAAATCTGGCATGAATAAATGTTCAAAAGTAGTAGTTTTTCGAAAATCGTTTCTACTAACGGGTTTTAGAATAATGGCAATACGACAATGCCATTCTATCACAATTAAATTACGAGACCACTGACAGACCACTGATAGATCATTACGAGTTTAGCAGATTACGAACTTTTAGCAAAATGACAATGGGATCGTGTTGGAATGACGAATTTATAAAAATAACAGACTTGGGCCCCTGATTACGATACACTAACAGTGATTATTTTGAAACGGGCTGCAGATCTATCCCGCTTCTGAGCTGCAAGAGCTCAGAAAAACAAAGTAAAAGATTAATAAAATATTTAATTAAAAATACACAATGTAGTAGGTACAACAGAAAGTAGATGTTAAGCCGTCGGTGTCCGCCAGGAAAGAGAATGAATGCCTCGGCGCATGCCAGCAAGGCGCGCCCGCCGCCTGCTACTGCCTTACAAGATTTATGATAATTTTACAATTAAGTCATTCACAAAGTAATGATTTTAGATAAAATGTTTCTTAACAGCAATCAGCTGCAGCAATATATTCGTCTTCTGTGGATGATAGAGTGACCATTTATTGGTTGTCGTTTGGAACACCATGATATAGGTCCATTAGATAGTAGTTACATCATTTGCGTAATCTTAATCACAATAAGCTTTTAATATATTAATATTTCCTCCTTTTTAGTATTTTATGCCTTTATCTTTAGTTCCTGCTAAATATCTTATCTTTACTGCTATGACATCTGTCTGACTTGGGTTTTCTACTAGCTTTATTTACTGCTTCTGCTATATCTGGTCTGTTTCTTGTTGATAAATATAATATAACAATCCACCAACACATTCCCTATAAGGAAAATTAATCTGCTGTAATGTCATGTTTGTCTGTGTGTCAGTTTCTTTATTAATGTTACAAGACAAGGTATACTAGTAGGTTTAGTATCTATCATGTTAAAGTTTTTAAGTAAATTTTTAATATATGTTTCTTGTTTTAATGAAATACCTGTGTCATCTTTACAAATTTATAGACCAACAAATTTTTTGGAATTTTGAATATTTTAATTTGAAATTGCAATTCTAGATAATTCAGAATGTTCTCTAATTATTTTTTATTAGTTGAAATAGCAAGTCCATCATCTACTTAAATAGCAATTTGTTAGTGAACACACATCTATCAGTTTCAGTACGAATCAATCCTATTTTTAATATTGTTTTGGTAAAAGTCTTATTCCATGTAATTGGTGCTTGTTTAAGCTCGTACAAAGCGTCATTCAATTTACATGTTTTGTTAGGTTCTTTATCATAACCATCTGGTATAAAAGGGTGTCCAGTAGGAAAGTTCATTTTTCAAATTGGAATTAAGCAACGATTGACGCGGTGAAGTGGGGAGGGGTCTCAATCGACGCATCAGACGTGTGGGCTTAACAGTCGCGATGGAGCGTTGGACCGGAGTGCAACGTGCTTTTGCTGTCGAAGCTTACTTTAAAAATGGTGACTCGTGCGCTGCTGCGCTTCGGAAAATTTGTTCTCAATACAATATTCGCCGACCAAGAGAAGCCCCCAGTATAAACCTTTAAAAAAAAACCGGTCAAGTGCGAGTTGGACTCGCGCACCGAGGGTTCCGTACAAACCTGTGGGTATATAAGTAAAAGTTCAAAATTGTCAAAATTAATTTTTTTTTATATGACGAAACTAAAAATTTTCGGTTTTCGTAATTTTTCGTATATCTGTACTATAAGACGTGACTTCGTACAAAATTTCAAGATTCTATGTTCACGGGAAGTACCCTGTAGGTTTTGATTCCCGTGCGAGTTTCGAAAATTTGCGGAATTTTGCGGCCTAAATGGCTGTATCTTTTTATTGCGTTGACTTAGAAGGTTGATTTTTCTACAGCTTCCAGGGACAGTAGAACTAAGTATCATATATAAATTTCAGTTTGATACCTCCACGCGTTCCTGAGAAAAACGGTCTTGACAGACGGACGGACGGACGGACGGACGGACGGACGGACGGACGGACGGACAACAAAGTGATCTTATAAGGGTTCCGTTTTTTCCTTTAGAGGTACGGAACCCTAAAAATGGATTGAGGAGTTTCGTGAAACAGGTTTTACACTTAATCAACCCATTCCGGGCCGCATACCTACTGTATCAACCGAGGAAAATGTGCGCCGTGTAAGTGATTCAGTCCTTGCAAATCCACGATGTTCTTTACGGAAGCATTCGGCTGTTTTGGGAATCTCTAAATCAACAGTTCATGTCATAGTTAAGAAAAAAATGCATTGTCATCCCTATAAAATACAGTTAGTGCAACCTTTGAAGGAGAGTGATCACTTATTCCGGAAATCTTGTGTTGAGAAGATGTTGGAAGTTTTTCCTACACAACGTAAACTCATAACGTTGTTTTTAGCGATGAGGCCCATTTTTACTTGGAGGGCTATGTAAACAAACAAAATTGCAGATATTGGGCTCCAACGAACCCAAGAGAGTGATATCAACGGCAGTTACATAGTCCAAAGGTGACCGTTTGGTGCGCCATAACCTCAAGTCCTTTTTCTTTGAGGATGAGAACGGTCATGCTTTGACGGTCAATTCGAAGCGATATAAGAACATGATCGACAATCTTTAGGCTCCTATTGTAAGAACGGAATGCCGTTTCAACAGAAACACATGGTTCCAACAGGATGGAGCCACTTCCCATACTTCCAAAGAGTCTATAAATACGGTAAAGGCACTTTTTCCACAAAAATTGATCTCCAAGTTTGGAGACATCTGCTGGCCACCCAGATCACCCGACCTCACTCCTTGTGATTACTTTCTGTGGGGCTATTTGAAGTCAAAAGTTTATTCAAACAAGCCACGAACAATAGCGGCGCTGAAAGAAAATATTCGCCAAGAAATAAACAATATCTCCCCGCAACTCTGCAGGAAAGTGTTTGAAAATTTGCGTGTGCGATTGGAAGAGTGTGTACGAAGAGATGGCAAACATTTGGAAGGCATAATATTCAAAAAATAAAACCCGCTGATTTTCTCAATATTTTCATATTAAAAAAATATTTTATATTAATTATATTAGTATTTTTTTCTTAAATCTAAAAATGAACTTTCTTACTGGACACTCTGTACAGATAGATATCATCTAAGTCGCCGTAAAAAATGCAGTTTTAACATCAAAAGTAATAGCTTATAGAGATTTAAGAGCTGACTGACTTACCACCGGGCTGTATATTTCATCAAAGTCTATACCTCTCTGCTGAAATCCTCTTACCACCACCAGTCTTGCTTTATAGGTACCGTCGTTTTTCACTCGAAATACCCATTTATTGGTTGGGTATTGGAGTATCTTCTTACTGCCTGCCTCTGATTGGTCTATTAGACTCCATGTCTTATTTTTCTTTAATGATTCCTTCTCTGAATCAATTGCCTTCTCCCAATTTTCGTTGTTTATTCCTGTGGTAGCCTGTTTGTAGGTAAGTAGTACATAATCCTTAAGCTTCTCTGGTATTTTTCTTGTTCGTTCACTTCTTCTTGTACCTAGTTCTATGTTAGGTATGTCTATGTTTCGCTCTTCTATCTGTTGTACTGGTCTTCTTAAGTTCAAGTTTTCTTCTTCTGTACTTATTGCTTCTTCTGTATTTATTATATCTTCTTCCATATTTATTACATTTTCTTCTGTAGTTATTCTATTTTCGTCTATATTTACTATATCTTCTTCTGTACTTATTGTAATTTCATCAGTTGATTTTATTTATTCTCATTGAATATTATTACGTCTTTGTGTATTTCTACTCTTCTCTTTTCATTGTTCCATAGCCGGTATCCATTGTTTGCATATCCAATCATTGTTAGTCTTTTACTTCTTGGATCTAACTTTCTTACTGGTTCTAATTGTTTAGCATACACCGTACACCTGAATACTTGTATATTTTAAATATCTGGTATTATCGTATACCACATCTCATATGGAGTTTTGTTATTAGGTGTTTTACTGGTTAGCCTATTGAGTAGGTAGGTAGCACAGTAAACAGCTTCTCCCCACATCTCATCTTTCATGATTGAGTTAAATAATTGCTATTTGGCTCTGACTTTCTCAAGTATAGTGCGGTTTAACTGTTCTGCCTTTCCGTTCAACTGTGGTCTGTATGGTATAGTTTAGTCTAGTTTTATCCATGGGGATAGACTTTTCATTTACTGTTTGTTTGTTATATTTGTAGTTGAAGAACTCTTGTAACAATTTAGATTTATTTCTTGACTTGAAAGTCACAAAGTTTTTATACATTTCTTTAGCAGATTGGCAATTTATGATATGAAATTTTAATTTCTTATCAATCGTTTTTAATATAATCTTTTGCTCTTTGGCGTCCTTTTGTTCATCGAACTTTTCTTCGGCTTGTTTGCCATTTGTCACTTCGCTAACAAATGGCAAACAAAAGCCCATGTGACATTAAGTTTATTGTTATTTCGAACTTCCCTAGATGAAAAGATTCAGCATCTATTAGCTTTTCTATATATTGTTCTTCGTGGTGATTCATTTTATAGAGCACTGGTTGTTATTCTTATTTTATTTGCGATTTATAGCAATTTTATTTTAGGCACGATTTGCAGCACACACTTTTTTAAATTTACAATCAATTGCATGAACCACGGACTGCTACCATGTAGGATGGTCTGGGAATTTTGTTTAGATACAGTGATTGTTTTTAATGGTTATTTTATTTATAAGATAACACTGGATAAGTGCAATTAAACTCGGCAATAATGTCTTTAGGTTTCTTTTCTTTTAAATATGCAGGGAAAATTTTGGCCAGCGCCATGTGTTTTCCACCACAGTTTAAGCACTTGAATGTTTGTGTATCGCAGTTTGGGTGATTACTAACCACATTTTTGGCACAGTGTATTCTTAGATGGGAAAACTCTTGTTGTATGTCCGAACTTCCAACAACGTGAGCATTGCGACGCAGGAAATACAAATGCGACCCTCAGCGTAAACATGCTGGTAACAGGTCTCCTTTGAAACACAGCCGGACTGCTTCGCTCGTAATCCATAAATCTTCTGGCGACTCATTTATATTACGCCTCTTTAGTCGCTGCAATGAAACCTACTCAAAGATATCTGGGCAAGTCATAAGATCATCTTCAGTTAGGTCAAGATCCACGTCTTTGATGACACCGTATGAATAGGTTTTGATATCTGGTCTACTAAATCTCCAGTCCATTTCTATGAGATCTTTACAAGTTTCTAGTTTAATTGCGGTCAACTCGTTTGTGCAATCAATACGAACCCTGTAACTATTTATGTATTTGACTTTTGTTATGGCTTTAATATCTTTATCTTTGAATAATCTTGCAAGGGCAAATTGCCTTGGAAGTTTTTCTTTGGAGGAAACGTAGACCTCAACACTGCTTTCTTTGACCTTCTTCTCCTTATTCTATACTAACGTCCATTCTGTCTCATCCTCCTCTCTGTCTCGTTTTATCGGTCTCATCAAATTTTCACCTGCTGCCACGTCCATATTGCATTGCTCCAACACGTCCTGTTCCACTACAGAATTATTGCTGCTACATAAAACACTCCTTTCTTCAACACTTTAAAAGATCATTATCATCCGCCATTGTAAGCAATTATTTTACAAAATATATTCTATTAGTTAACGATGTGCAAGTCCGCTTCAAGGTTAACAATGACGACCGAGAATAACAAGCTCATAAACTAATGAGGTGCGAATATTGTTTACTGCACGCGTCTGTTCGAAACGAATACCGCTGCGAAATCGCAGCTAGAGACTTGTTTATAAACAATTCTTTTAGAAATTTGATGGAAATAAAAAACTCTTGATCAATTACATAATTTGATAAAAATAAATTTAATATTATTTTTATTTTCTCTTTTTGCATTTATTATTTCTATCCTTAACAATCTAGTCTTCATTTTTCTTGTATGAGAATCTCTTTTTGTTTCTCATAATTTATTTCAAACATTTTTTTTCCTCCTCTTGTTCAGTTTCTGCAAATTGCATTTGCCTTGCCTTGATTTTTTCTTCTTTCTTCTGGAATTCTTCCATTGCTGAAGAGTATGATGCTGGATGTATTGGCCGACGTTTAGAGGTCTATGGTTTGGCCTTTAACTTTGGGGTTTTAGTAACAATATGTTCTTCATCGGGTAACAGACAAACACTGGTGTCCTCGTTATGATACCGGAGAGAAGAAGATACTAGTGTTTGCAGCATTTCGGTGGCATAGTCTTCCAAATCCTGAAGTAAATAAGGTAATGAATACTTGATCAAATTAAATGATTTGGTGCAGGGATATGTAAAATCTGACAATGTATGTGGTTAGGTATTGCAGGATGTATATGGGGTGTCAAGTGTAGTCTAGTATTAGTACATACCTGACTTACCAGTAGTATAGAATTGGGGTTTCTGTATCAATGCTTCCGAGCGGCGGAAGTCCAGAAACCCCGATTCTCCACACATGCGATACTGTTTGCAGACTGAATATTGTATTTAATTCTACAGTGCGACGTTGAACTGACACAGTGGAACAAAATTATTGCATGCGCTTAGTGATAATATAAACAGTAATATCAAGTTCGACCACCGCGTTACATTGAAACGATGCGGTGCACATCTTGTGTCCTATATCCATTGGTAATACAAAAGTCGTCGATTCAGATCGAATATTGTATTTTTCATTCTCCGATGTTGAAGTTTCTAAATTAGCTTGTTCATGTTTATAGACGATAGACCGTTATGGATTATTTTTTTGTAAAAGTTTACTGCGTGAATATAAACATTCTCAAGATTTATATAACTGTATTTATCATGAACATGACTCTGTATGTGCTTTAAAAAATGTATTGTTTAAATAAGTGGCGCTTTGATAATAAATTCTAAAATACATATTATCTTGTTTTATTTATATAGTTAGGTAAAACGCATCTTAGAGTTTTCTATCCCCACCTCCGTCCAATGTTTATAAGTTGTTTGGCAGAAGCTGAACGACATCATTATACGTTTATAATTGAATTAGAAAGTAAATAGAACATGTCTCAAAATGAATATGAACCTCGATATGACACGTATGACACTTTTAAAATGCATCAATTTTCATTTAACTATTACTGGGTAACGATCGATTCAAAGAAAAGATTAGTGATGGAAATGGCTGACGCTGGATTCTTTCACTGTGGAAATAGTATAAATGACAAAGTAGCATGTTTTTCATGTGGCGGTGTTACAGAAGATTGGGAGATTTACGACGATCACACACCTGCCTAGCCTTTTCCCAACTATGTTGGGGTCGGCTTCCAGTCTAACCGGATGCAGCTGAATACCAGTAAACCAAAACATCCTTTTTCTAAAGAAACAATAGTGTGAAATTATATACCTGATTCAAGACATTTTGTGCTACAAGATTCTACTGAAAGATTGAGAATCAGGTTGAAATACATTTCAATTCTAATTAGATGAAAAGTGATATTTGAGGTTGAATAGATAAAAAGTGATACATCGTAATCGTATCGTACAGTCGGTGACTGTATCATGTGTGGAGAATTGAAGTTTCTGTATCCCATTCCGAGCGGAGCGAGGAGTGATACAGAACCCCCAATTCTATACTACTCTTACCATTGGCATGAAGTCCATATTTTCCGATTCCACAGAAACTCCAGGTAGAAGATGTGAAGATATGGTAGGAAGTAAGCTCAGTACATCGGGTTCTGAAACTAAAATTTAAGAATTAGTACAGTGTTGTGTGTCACCCCTAAAGTGTTTGTAAACTGTCTAAAAGCGAACTGAATCTAAGCCACACTGACCCTTTCACTAATTGTTGTAATAATAAGCTTCGGATTTTGTATTGATTGCTCTTTGAAAGCTAAGTGTTTATATACAAATAAAAGATTTAAGCAGAACTGTCTTTTAGTCTGCTACAGCTATTATTAAAACACATCTCCGCTTCATTCCGCTCTGTACAGAACCACCCTTTCTTTTCTAAACTTAAAAAATATGTTACATCTAAACTGGTCTGCTAAGACGCTGGCAACACTGTCGGCGTGCCCTCTCACTAGTGATGCTAATTAATGCGATTTCGCATAAATTTCATTACCATGCGAATACTTGAGTCTTAGCATGCTAAATGCTATTGCTATGCTATTTGCTAAAATGGCGATAATTGATTAAAATTAGGAATCTGAATTTTGTTAATATGCGAATTAAAGAGTGTGCTCGCCTTAGGACGTCTCATAGCGACCGTTTTTAACAATTTAAAACCTTTTATTGTTAAAGATTTTATGAACATTCCTTCATACTTTATCCAGGCTTAGGACTGGCAGTAAAACTGGCGTATTTATAAGTTAATTTGAACGTATTTACAACTATTTACATGATTTAGTTATATTTTACAGATGTACATTATTTACACATTTACATTAAATTTTAGGGCATAAGTTTTTATAATCACAATTTTTCAAATTGGCATTTAAAAGTACCAACTTCTCAGTTTTTTTACAGAAAGCCTCGTTCTTCTCTCTGACAAAGTATACCCAGCTTTTGAAAAAACTCTTTCACTGGGCACTGAAGTCGCGACTATATTGCAGTTTGTTTTAAACAATTTGCCGAGATGCGGATATTTGTATCGGCCGCTGGATCGCCACCACTCACAAGGGTTACAGCTGTTTTGTACAAACTCATCTTGCAGGTACGATTCTACTTCGTGTTGAGCGATTTGAAGTAGATTTTGGTTCGGGTTAACCCTTCGTTTTTCTAAAACCAGATTTAGTTTCCTCCACAAACTAATTTCTTCGTCATTCACATTGCTTGACTGAGGTTCCGCGGTAGCTAAAGGAGTTTGCCCTGCCTCGTCTGTCACTAAAATATTGAATAATTTTCTCACTAGGCTGGATTTGGCTCCTTCAGCTGCATTTTCGTCAATGAACATTGATATCTTGTATCTCGGGCCCAATATTGTGCACAATGCCAAATATTGATTATGCTCAAGATCTTGAAATCTACAATTTAATTGGATTTTGATGCATTCAACTATGTTTTATAGCATCAAAATAAGCTGGTTTTCGCTTCAGTTCTTCCATTACATATTTCAACCCGCTTATGATGGCAATTTTGAAGCGCACACATATTTTTCTGCGCTTATTTCAGTCGTCGCTTCAGCAAATGGTTTTAAGACTTTGCAGAGCTGTCTAAGCGCGGTCCAGTCTTCACCTACTATTGTAGGTAAATCTACGTCGAAGATTGGTGTCGTTGCTCTGACGGCATCTTGAAGATGGACAAAGCGTTCTATCATAAAATAGGTGGAGTTCCAGCTTGTACTGAATTGATAAGTACCAAAGGTTAGCTAGAGCCTTGTACTTTGGTTTGGTTCTCCATAAGTTTTTCTTAGGCCTTGTAGCTAGCACGATAGTGTAAGGTTTAATAAAAGAATGATAAAACGAAAGGAAAAGGTTGGCTGCACTGACCGTGTTGATGACGCAAGCGGGGTTTTTGGAGGGATTTTTGTAGGTTGGCAAGAAGTGGAAGAAAGATGGCGATGGCGAGCGAACGGGAAAAGGAAAAATAATAAGTTTTGATTCTCAATAAGTTTTGTAATTGTGTGATTATCTCGTCAATAAGTTTGGTGGTTAATAAGTTTTGTAATTGTGTGATTATCTCGTCAATAAGTTTGGTGGTTAATAAGTTTGTGGCTGATTGTTACAATTATGTTAAGAGAATAATAAATAAGTTTTGAAGGTTAACTGGAGTTATTTCTGAGATATCCTATATCTCAGAAGTGGGATCAAGACCCGTAAGTACACGCCTACACACTATTTTTGTATGCATACCAACATAAAGTTGTAATTTTACTCTGTTGACGTTATAATCCGTTAGTCGCAATTCGCAAATTCGACGTAATATGCATCATACGATTTTAAATCTTACCGGCTGTTGAAATTTTCAACCTGATTGAAATTGAAACGGTTTGTACAACGAGGTTGTAAAACCTGGGTAATTGAACTCGTGTTGCTTGACTTTTTAGTTATATGTAGATGATACTATGATGGATAATAAGTGGGTACCAGGACTATGGAATCCAGTGAAATTTTATGGTTTATTGGTTTCTCTGGTATACCACACGAGAGTGTGGGGTTGTTAAAAGTGAAAATTACCATTAGTTTTGTCCTAGGACGCACCGTTTTCGAGATTATTAGCTAATGCTCTTTTTCTGGTGGCGAGTTTCAGTTTATGGACGGAGGAAATGGAATCCATTACAGCATGGATACTCCTCGGCGTGATCACTCACGCTGCAGGTCTAACCAGCCGAAGCCGCAGCGGAAGCCGAAGCCGAAGCCGCAGCGGAAGCCGCAGCCGAAGCCGCAGCGGAAACTGCAGCCGAAGCCGCAGCCGCAGCCGCAGCGGAAGCCGCAGCCGCAGCCGCAGCGGAAGCCGCAGCGGCAGCCCAAGCCGCAGCGGAGGCCGCAGCCGAAGCCGCAGCCAAAGCCGAAGCCGCAGCCGAAGCCGTAGTCAGCGCCTGCTGGAACAAGAGCAAGCTTCGCTGCGGGAGCAGGAGCGGATTCGCCGGACGAAGATAGATCTACAAAAGGAAAGCGACATCGAGCAACAGTGACGGAGTGGACGACGGGGTTCACCTCAAGTTGGGACGAGATGTGAGCGCAGTCGCAGATGGCTGCCGGGTAGACGCAATAGAAACGATCGGGTTACTACGAGCGCGGATCATCACACCAAAAGGTCATGTAGTCCTACCTTTTCTTCTACAGATTTAAACAATCCATTTAAGATGTTTTGGCATAAAAGCCTCAAAACTGGAACTGTTTCTAATAATAGAAGCTGGGATCTTAAAGATGTGACTCCTTACTTTAGTCTTTTAGACAAAAATCAATGTATAGTTAGTTATATGGTTCAAAAAGTCAACGTAAGTGAGAAATTTATGGCTGGGACGAGAAGACTGAAGTTGATTTTGCTATGCAAAAGCTGACTGGTTTGGTAAAACTCGGTATATGAAGTCTCGGTACGAAATAGTTTACTTGGTCAGAGTAGCAGGTAAAATTAAAGGATGTTTTCCCTTCCGAAAAATTAGGGTCAAATTTTAGAAGACCTGCCGAAATGAAAGAGTTGCCCATCGAATCAATCAAAACATATTACCTAAAAAAAAAAAAACTAGTAACATAATTTATACATCAGAATATCACAATATAGGTTACAATTCATAAATAGTTTGTGATTTGGCCATAATATAATGATAACTGTCAAGTAAGTCGTTAAGTAAGTCGTTGCCTAAACTTTATTAGTTACCTACACGAAGATAAATATATATCGCGGAAGTCCGCGACATAATATTTATCTACCTTTTAAATATATTTTTTACAATGCACATTTAATAAAAATTAAAAATGATTTAAATTTAAATTTAGTTAATACTTATCAAAATTAAATACATTTATCGCTTTGAGTATTTAAGAGTACACTAGTCGCGGGCTCGAACTCACTGGTGGGCCTGGCTAAAAGCACGCTGTCTCACCAGGCTTCGTGTCCGACAGAGGTAGTATCAGTGATGAGCAGTTAGACGCTAGTCTACACGCACAACATTATTGAGTGAGCTGCAGGATCAGTTATAGTAAAACAGGCGCGTAAAAAATTTAAGAAAAGTCCTTCGGAAGATCGGGTTTTTGAAAAATCCAGTGCATAAATCGATGACCAATTAAGTTTATTGAACTTTTCGATAATTTAGCTTTGTCGGCAGCGACAAAGGTTTTCGAAATTTTACACTCCTCTTATTACCTAAACAGACCCAAAGTTAGGTTAAATTAGCAAGAAAAACGAATCTTTGTTAGCTCATAACTTTTTAATGACTTTTTATTTTAGTAGGTATTCTGTTTCCGTACAGACAATATTGATAATAAGACAATCCATACCATGTTTACAGTGGAGTAAAACCCTCTCGAAGTTTGTATGAAAAAAAATTGGATAAGTGTCACCTTAATGTAGATGGACTTTGTCTTTCACAGTAATCGTTGAATAGATTACAAGATGCCACGATAAGATTGGTTTGAACGGAGCACCATTAAATCCTTGCTTGCCACGTAACTGCCGGTTGCCTTCATACTGATAGTCTGAAGCCTGTGGAAGGATATATTTAAGGAACACACCACGCGACCAGAAGCTAGTTGTTGCATATAAAGATACAAATATATTACAGTTTCTGCATATCGGAATCGAGTTTCCAGATCTATTAAGCTTGGAGAACACTTAGAAGGGGTAAGGGTTACTACCCCTTGGGTTATAATCGTATTTCTGGTACTGCGAGTATTATAAGGGCTAAAATAGAGACGTTAACTGGTAGGTGTAGTAGAATTGTAGGGAAGTCAAACAAGCCATTCTTAATGTGTGGGGGTGTTTAAGAATAAGCATGGTTCACCCTTTGTTCGGTATCGTGTTGGCTTCAAGACAATTTTGTTAACTGCTCGAATCAAAAGGATTTAGGTAGTCATGGTGAGAACACTGAATCTCCTGTTTTGAACCAGAAAACTAGAGTGTCTTCAGCCAAACGGTTTGATGAGTCAAATACACGTAGTGATCGAGCCAAGCTTATAGAAGTCCTTCGACACCCGAGGGAAGAATTTACACTCGTATGAGTTGGAGACATTAATTAGCCCTTATCCACGCTCTTAATAGCTTAAGCTACTAAAATAGAAACTGGTTTACAAGGCCTACAGCGTGCTTTCATTCACAAAACATAAAACACTACTTATATTAATTATTAGATGAATACAATATATTTTTAGGAATTGAATTAATGAATAATCAATTTTAATGAAAACAATTAAGTTACAACATTTGAGAAGTATTAATTAAGTGAACCGATAGGGAACAGTAAAGTGCGCGCCGCCGGGTTTAGGAATGCATCAGTGGTCACGTTGCGCGCGGTCTTATATGGACTCGATCACATGGTCGGGCTGGCCGGAGGGGTGTAGGTTGGAGATGCAGCTAACAATATATAAAATTAAAACAAAACCTATTTAAACCGAATAAGATATAGACTACCATTGCCGCTGACCGGATGCGACCATGGATCCATGTTAACTTTTTAGAAGTCTATAATGATAATGATGTAATTGATGACGATTATAACAAAACGATAAGATTATGTATACAATGACAAAATATTTAATTTGGTGGCAACGCTCGCTCAAACTGTTCATTGTACACTGATAAAATTATTAACTCTAATAGTGTTTATTTACATGCTGTTGTTTCTCCTTTCAGGTCAGGCAAAAGAAATCGCAGAAAGGTTTTGCGCCTTGACCTGAAAAAAAAAAGCCAAGTTTCATGGATGATCTGTTAAACCGTTACATCCTAAGAGACGGATTGGTTTACAGATTTATGGTTGGCTAAATGGATGGATAATTGGTTACAAGGCTAATTGGTTACAAGGATAACTGGTTACAAGGATAGTTGGTTACAAGGATTCTTGGTTCGAAGGATACCTGGTTACAAGAGGATAATTGGTTACAAGGCTAATTGGTTACAAGGATAACTGGTTACAAGGATAGTTGGTTACAAGGATTCTTGGTTCGAAGGATACCTGGTTACAAGAGGATAATTGGTTACAAGGCTAATTGGTTACAAGGATAACTGGTTACAAGGATAGTTGGTTACAAGGATTCTTGGTTCGAAGGATACCTGGTTACAAGAGGATAATTGGTTACAAGGATACTTGGTAACAAGGATACTTGGTGACAAGGGTACTTGGTAACAAGGATACTTGCTTGCATTGATACTTGCTTACAAAGATAGTTAATTATGTTCTAAGCATAACGGTTAGAAAGTTTTGGGATTGATTTGACTGTGTAATCTGATATTTCAATCAATGTTATTTAATATTGAATAAGATTGATATTTTAGATAAGCATATTAACTTACAAAGTTAACTGGTTAAAGATAATAAATTATGAAGATATTAATTTCTAAGGATAATTAGATCTATGGTTCTAAAGATAGTTTGTTGTTACGATAACTGGTTCTGAGGATAATTGTTAGAAAGTTTGGGACAGATTTGTTTGTGTATTCTGATATTTCAATCAGTGTTATTTAATATTGAACACTATTTTTGATAAGCATAATAAATTATAAAGATACACGGGTAAGGATAATAAATTATAAAGATATTAATTTCTAAGGATAATTAGATCTATGGTTCTAAAGATAGTTTGTTGTTACGATAACTGGTTCTGAGGATAATTGTTAGAATGTTTGGGACAGATTTGTTTGTGTATTCTTATATTTCAATCAGTGTTATTTAATATTGAACACTATTTTTGATAAGCTTAATAACTTATAAAGATACATGGGTAAGGATAATAAATTAGAAAGATATTAATTTCTAATGATAATTAGATCGAATGATAATTGGTTCTAAAGATATTTTTTTGTTGCGATGACTGGTTCTAAGGATAATTGTTACACAGTTTTGGGATAGATTTGTTTGGGTAATAACGTCCTCTTTTTCTATAATTCACTGGCACATTTTTGTAAAAATCCACTTTAAAAGTCTATTAATGTTCCCGATCAATTAGATCAATCGACCGAACTCGACACCCGTCTCAGATGACAGGGTCGCCATGTAAAGTTGTGGGTTCGAGGAGACGATTTAAAACAAGTGCCTTCATTGGAATTTTGTTTATTACTGTCCAATCGCAGAGTACAATAGTTTATATAGGTGAGGAAACAATATTCTTAACACTAGAGTACATGAGCACACTTACATAGGTAAATAAGACTTACACACTACAAATATTTCAATCAATGTCATTTAATATTGAACAATATTTTTGATAACCATATTAACTTATAAAAACAATAAGGTTAACAAATTCTAAAGAAAATTATTTCTAAGGATAATTTGTTGTTAGGTTAGTTCTATGGATAATTTGTTGTTAGGTTAGATCTAAGGATAAAATTTGTTGATCGAATTGGTTCTAAGGATAATAACTCGTACATTGCAGCTGGTAACACGAGGCCACCACTGCTCCCATTGTAAGTAATGTAGAAATAATATTATGTGGAAGTAACATTATTAGAATGTTTTTTGCTGATGAAAGATTTGTCTGTTGGTACTAAATTCAACATTTATTAGATAAGATTCACACCTTTTATATCTGCCTCATTCTTTAATGTCCATTTTATTTAGCATTATTGATCTAAGAACCTAATAATAACCTTAAATAAATAAATAAAAACAAGATTAATTAGTTCTAAGGATAATTTGTACTTAGGTGTTCGTAATCAAGATATTAAAATCAATTATATTTAAAATTTGGATCTAAAAAAATGTCCTGTTCACTCATCTATTACGGAAAGCAAAAATAAAATTGTACCACTTTTAAGAAAATTATGCGGTGTGAGGGCTATGAAATTCAGCGCAGTTAAGGTTTACACATGGAAAGAGTGCAGAAAGCTAATATTTTTATATGCATTGTAAATACTTTAAGTTTGGAATAAATTATGTTCGAGTTTCGACCGCTGGGTGACCTCTAGTTATGTAATTCTTTCGAGGTGTGCTCGAGTTTTGCCGAGTGTAAGGTTCCACCGGGTACCCGCGTGGGGACACGCGCGTCATCAGGATGGTCGAGTGTAAGGTTTAATAAAAGAATGATAAAACGAAAGGAAAAGGTTGGCTGCACTGACCGTGTTGATGACGCAAGCGGGGTTTTTGGAGGGATTTTTGTAGGTTGGCAAGAAGTGGAAGAAAGATGGCGATGGCGAGCGAACGGGAAAAGGAAAAATAATAAGTTTTGATTCTCAATAAGTTTTGTAATTGTGTGATTATCTCGTCAATAAGTTTGGTGGTTAATAAGTTTTGTAATTGTGTGATTATCTCGTCAATAAGTTTGGTGGTTAATAAGTTTGTGGCTGATTGTTACAATTATGTTAAGAGAATAATAAATAAGTTTTGAAGGTTAACTGGAGTTATTTCTGAGATATCCTATAATAGTACGCCACTATTTTCTTTACTTTTTTTAGAGTGTCGTCAAATGATCTTAATGTGCGCTGTAAAGTAAGCCTAAAATATGAATTGCTCCGACAATATTTGCAGCATTATCCGTTACACAAAAAAAATATTTTATCTAATATATCCCATTCGGTACACGGTTTTCTTAAAACTGATGTAAGATTTTGACTTGTGTGTGCACCGTCAATTTTACTGCATTTCCGTACCACTGACTTAAATTCAAAATCATCGTTAGTAAAATGAGCATTGACACCTATAAAAGCGTCCATCTTAACAGACGTCCAGCAATCGGTTGTCAAACTGTTACTGCTTCCTGGTGCAACATTCTTCTTTGGTCTTCTATACATCTGTTATATAGAAATGGTATTAGCCTTTCCGATATCACTTTACGTCCAGGTAAAACATAATTACACATAACATATTAAAATCGTTGGTAAGTTCTTGCAATAAGTTTAAAAAGCATGGCATCCACATGTTTTTTTTTCTTCGATACGTAAAGATCTTCGAAGCCGTGCAAAATCTAAAATATTTATTTGGGTCCTAGTTCTGGTGGCAGTGATTTCTGGCCGGTATTCCCCAACATAGTACTCCTGGTGCGCTGATGTAGACGGTACAGATTCCAATTGAGCTGGTTGTGAAGGTGCATCAGCAACCTGCACCTGACGCACCTGTACCGAACGGGACCGAGTCGGTTCACTTTCGGCTAAAAAGCTTATACTGGCCAATGTCTTTATGTTTTAAATGGGTTTTTTAAATTGGTGATTGATGTTCGGTAAGAAAGGTTTATATAGCACTGATAACAGTTAGCAATTTTATTTTCTCCAGCAACATTAGAAAAATAATCCTATATAGGGTTAGTCCAGTGAGACATTGTCACATTTAACAGTTTATTTACCTACACGAAAATATTAAGATACCTACAAAACTTATAACTGTTATTTACACTTTTATACACAGCCACTTCTCATCACTTTTGACCTCCTATCAATTACAGGTATATAATGAGTTCTCAGTTACACACTACTCGTAGGTATTATTTAAGTACAATATTAGGCATAAGACGAACGAATGTAATTATTGTTTATCGAATACGTAAACTAAACTCACTATCACATGCCAAAACTTACTGAACTTTGACAAAATACGAAGTGCGCCACGCACGTGCCGCACAAATTATTATTAAACAATCACACGCATTCATTCAATATACGACCCTAAGTACGAGCTAATCAAAGACAATAAGATAATAATGGCTTAACCTCATTCTTCGCAACATCTGCTAAATTGCTGAAAAAATCACTTGAGAACAACGTCTGGGTCACGTGAAACAGATAGTGTACGGCCTGAGTGAAGAAGCGTCTAGCGGAGCGTTCAGCGTTGCGTGCATGCGGCGAAAGAGCGTTCGCCGAATGGCCTTAGTGCACGCTTAGCGTTCGTGTGAGCCGGTCACATTTTTCATCATGGCGTCTGCGTCGTACGATATTATTGATATGTATTTAGAAGAAAATTTGTGGCTAAAATTTAATTATGAGTCAAGACAAGGTCCTAGTAACATTGTGAAGCAAAGAAAACAATTTGGAGAGTTTTCTACGTTATTTGAAACATTAAGGGTGAATGAAGATAAATTTCATGAGTATACAAGGATGACAGTGGCAACTTTTGATTACATATTACAGAGAATTGAATCAAGATTAAAATTGAGTAGAAATAATTTTCACACATCAGATTCGATTACTCCCACAGAAAAACTTGTAGTGACAATAAGGTAAGCAAAATAAATGTTAATATTTATTAAAATTTAAGAAGTATATTGTATTCATAAGAGTCATTAACCCATATGTGCTCAACTTTTTATTTCAATGAATTATTATTATTTTTTGTATTATTCTAAGTACAGGTAGGTAAATAAATAGGGTTGTATAAAAAAAATAAAAAAAATACCATTTTGGAAATGTTCACCGCCCCAATTTTGGGGCATTAAGCGCAGCCGTGCAGGTGCAGAATATGTTCAAAATTTATTTACTATCGACTACATTTCAGGGTATTATCAATGAAATCACCAATTTGTATATACATATTTAAATAAATTTATTTATTATAATCTACAAGTAAAATAAAACAAAAAAATAATAATAATTTTGAGCCAAAGTATGGAAATTTATAAGTGAAAAGTTTCAAAGCAATTAACTATGGCACCCAACATCACATTTACGGCATTTTTTTGTTGTGTTTTTATGGCACTGGCCACAACGTATCTGGGTTGCACTCGAAATATTGATATGTCCAATTCCATCTAAACGAACACCATCTGGCACCCTTTTTTTTTTTTTTTTTTTTTGGGTGGGAAATCATCAAATGACTTCTCCTGCTGAGTAGAGCAGGAGGGCGTGTCAGACTTTTACTGACTAAAACCCACCCGTGTTCCCTCAGTAGCCCGTATGCCAGGGGCCGTGGTATCTCTATCGAACAAACCCGCACCCCTGGCAGGCATCGGCCCTTGCGGACCCCACCGGTGGTTGCTGACATCATTGACGGCGCGCGTGTGGAACACAACGCGCCGTCCCGTCTACCACTTTTCGGCCGCAGGGGATAGGGAGAGCGGCTGACGCTATACCGACACTCCTCTTCCCCTGCGGCCCCACCGCGTCCGCCATCAAACGGTGGCGGCACCGTCCAGGCCACGGAAGGGAAGAGCGCTGCTCAGAAGCACCGGCACTCCTCTACCGCAGCCCGTAACCCTCAGCCGCGATGCCTCCCATTCGACATCGCGGCCCACCTCAGTTGCGGTGCACCTCACCCCAACCTACTTTTTGCCGCTACGTCGTCGGCTTTGAGGCAAAAGCCCTGACGAGCGGCCCCACCTTTGGGTTCCTCTTGGCTTCACCGTGGCCGGAATCCACGGTTACTGAGCCCCCCCGCAACGACAATGCGGGAACCCACTCGGGGGGGAGTAAGTATACAGTGAAAAGTTTCAAAGCAATTAACTATGGCACCCAACATCACATTTACGGCATTTTTTTGTTGTGTTTTTATGGCACTGGCCACAACGTATCTGGGTTGCACTCGAAATATTGATATGTCCAATTCCATCTAAACGAACACCATCTGGAACTTTTTTTTTTTTTTTTTTTTTGGGTGGGAAATCATCAAATGACTTCTCCTGCTGAGTAGAGCAGGAGGGCGTGTCAGACTTTTACTGACTAAAACCCACCCGTGTTCCCTCAGTAGCCCGTATGCCAGGGGCCGTGGTATCTCTATCGAACAAACCCGCACCCCTGGCAGGCATCGGCCCTTGCGGACCCCACCGGTGGTTGCTGACATCATTGACGGCGCGCGTGTGGAACACAACGCGCCGTCCCGTCTACCACTTTTCGGCCGCAGGGGATAGGGAGAGCGGCTGACGCTATACCGACACTCCTCTTCCCCTGCGGCCCCACCGCGTCCGCCATCAAACGGTGGCGGCACCGTCCAGGCCACGGAAGGGAAGAGCGCTGCTCAGAAGCACCGGCACTCCTCTACCGCAGCCCGTAACCCTCAGCCGCGATGCCTCCCATTCGACATCGCGGCCCACCTCAGTTGCGGTGCACCTCACCCCAACCTACTTTTTGGCCGCTACGTCGTCGGCTTTGAGGCAAAAGCCCTGACGAGCGGCCCCACCTTTGGGTTCCTCTTGGCTTCACCGTGGCCGGAATCCACGGTTACTGAGCCCCCCCGCAACGACAATGCGGGAACCCACTCGGGGGGGATTGTGGAATAAGGTCCAGCTTCGATTAATAAAGCCGCATAATCTTGTTTGATTGCGAAAGGTAATCGACATACTCGTATTCGCCTCAATACACGAGAAACCAGTTGGTCTCGGGCACATAGTCCCAGAACGACCGTACTAGTAACCGAGTTCAATTCCAGCTGGAACATTATCGTTTTGCTTTTAATCTTGATATTTTTGTTTTACTTTTAATTTGTTTTTTCTTGTATAATTTGTTTTATGTTTATGTCATTTACTTTCATTTATTTTTCGTTGTTTAGTAATTAAAGTTGTAGTATTTAGATTGCAATGAAACTTGTTATAAACTCAAAATTCCTTAAGTAAATTTGTTAATACTGCCCATGTTGTTCTTTCTATATTCAGTTTACTTGGAACCCCGGACATTACAACATTAAAGACAGTTCGTTTGAAAAATAAAACTGTGACACATTGGCACAAGCTCAAAGAGACGACTAAATTAAAAGGGTCCTGTTAAGCAATACTGTACTGAGAAAATGACAAGCCTATTTAATTTGTCTGGATTCACATTCATTCGTTCATCACTTCACATTCAACGTGCCACAGAAAAAAAAAAAAAAAAAAAACACTTATCAAAGAATACTATGACTAACTTTTTGTCTTTACAAATTGGTGAAACGTACATACTATGAATTATTCAGAGAGTAAAAGCAGCGAATAATTTTATCCCTGGCATAGTTATTCTTAGATAACGACGCCATTGGTGAAATTGGACCTAAAGAGAATATAAGTCTATGTACAATGTTTCCTAAATTATTGTAAAAATAAAGATGGCTAAAATTAATGGTACCAATTTCAGGGGCGCGAACAATAACATAAGTAGAATACTCGGGTCCAGTCGTGAGTCAGCTATCGATTACGGAAAGAATGAAGGCTTAAGTTCTTGTTTAGCCCCGCATAGTCACCTCGCTTTGGAGGTATATGGGAGGCGTAGGTCGAATCCACAAAACACCATTTTAAGCAAGTAGCCGGTAATAATGCTTCCCTGACGTCCGAGGAGCTCGTGACGCATATAAATTGAAGCACATCTTATAGGGCAACCTCTCACTTCTGTGCCATCGTTGCCTAGCACCTGCAAGTACCCCAGCAGATATCAATTCATTGAGCAGCTGAGACAACAATTCTGAGAGAGATGATGTCGGGAGTTTTGTCGCTGAACTTCAAGAACGCAACAACTGAAAAACGAGGCAATATGGGCTTCGTGTGGGTGAGCTAGTGATCCTCAAAGAAGAAAATCTTCCCCCACTGCAATGTAAACTTGGCCGCATCACCCAATTATATCCTGCGAAAGATGGAATCAACAGAGTTGCCGAGCGACGTTTTACCTCAAAGGGCACGCCAGGGAGAGCTATAAATAAAATGTGCTTACTACCGGCCACTAATGATGCAAAGGGTGCATTGATCATGTTCACTTCTTGTGGAGAGTGGTTGGAAAAGGAACTTACAGGAGGATGTAAAATGATGCGTCCCTTCGATAGCAGCCTCCAGCACACCGGTTCAGGCAATATTTCCACCAAGCGTCACGAGAGGAGAGAGTTTAAGAATTCACCACACAACACCAATAATTTTATCACTTAGAGTTTTTGCGGAAGCGCGGGCGCACGGACATACGTGTCGCCGGTAAGCGGGGCGGTTATTAGAGATGGAGTGAGAGAGGGGGTTGTCCGAATGAACGGAACCGGAAGAGTGAGAGTAGGAAAGGATTGAAAGGAATCGATTTTGAATGGAAGATCCTTCTCGAGTGAATTAATGAGTGAGGTGTAATGTAGTGTTGCAAGCACGCGTTTATAGAAAATACACGAGCGCAGCCATCAAGCGGTCACATTGACGAATAATCAAAAGTCATTCTCAATTCAAACTAAACTACAACAGTAGTACAGAATTAGAAAAACACAAATCAAACAGAGACTGCATAAAGAAGGTCAACATTCAACACTTCCCCTCAATCACTGTTTGAACTCGGACATTACGGCTTAAAAAAACTAAGCCCAAGTTCACAACACAGAACTTATGTTAAGGAGCACACAACGATTTAATAAGTACATCAGCCACCATTTCCTGAGTAGACAAATAATTCAACTTGATAACATGATTATTCACAGCCTAACATAGTGGTACCTGATATCTATGTGCTTACTTCTCCTATGAAACACTGAATTGACACTAAGTTTCTGAGCAGACTGATTATTATCATTGAATAAATTGATGACTAACCCAGAACTACCAGTCAATTCAGTAACCAAGTCCCTAAGACAACGTCCCTCCTTAGCAGCCTCACTAAGAGCAACGTACTCAGCCTCAGTACTTGATAAAGCAACAGATGTTTGTTTTCTGCATTTCCAGGAGATGAGGTTTCCCCCATACTTAAAAACAAACCCTGTAAATGATTTTCGGTCGCGTACGACAACGCCCCAGTCCGCATCTACAAATCCCTCAACTTTAACATGACCCGACCTAATAAACGCAAGACTAACGTTTTGAGTTCCTTTAAGATACCTCAATACACGTTTCGCAGCCCTCTAGTGTTCCATAGTATGACACGTATTAAGTTGGCTTAAGTACGAAACTGCATACGTAATGTCCGGCCGTGTAAAAACACTCAGATACATAAGACAACCTATCAGTTCCTTGTATGGACCTTTACCTTCGCCTAACACACTCGTATCAGTAAACTTACTGTTAGGGTCCAAAGGAGTCTGGACTGGTTTATTCCGAGTTTCCGACATACCGAAACTGTCGAACAAGTGCTCAACATACCGCGCCTGACAAAGCTTAAGACTTTTGTTCGTCCTGTCACGCTCTAACGTAACCCCGAGAACATGCCGCACCGCACCTAACTCTTTAATCTTAAATGGTTTACGCAAACTCTCTTTGAGCTCTTCAGCCATACGCGCATCATTGTAACACACAGCGAAATCGTCGACGTACAAGGCAATGTAAACAACCACTTACCATTTCGTTTGTAGAAGATACATTGTTCAAGTTGGCATTGAACAAAACCTGTCAGCAGAAGCACGTCCTTCACCCTCTGATACCAATCTCGTGAAGCTTGTTTTAATCCATAGACTGCCTTCTTCAATCTGTAGACTTTATTTTCTCCGCCAGGTGAAATGAACCCCTCCGGTTGAAACATAAAAATTTCCTCATCTAAATTACCATTTAGGAATGCCGTCTGTACGTCCAGATGGTCTATTTCAAGATCCATCCCTACGGCTATCGCCAACAAAAGTCGCAACGCACTGTCCGTACTACCGGTGAAAACGTCTCAAAATAATCTTCACCATACTTTTGGGCGAAACCCTTGGCTACTAACCTAGCCTTATATCGGGCTATATTCCCCTCTGCGTCACACTTAATTTTGAAGATCCATTTATTCCGAACAACGTTTTTCCCCATGGGCCGATCCACCAACTCCCAAGCCTCCCACCTGCATAGCTTGCCGCCACAAGTCGCTCTGCCCTGAACCTAGAGCTTCCTTAACAGTGCGCGGTTCAGCTGGGATCACATCAAATGCGTACAAACCCTTAGGTTGTCTAGATCTAAGATTGTACCTCGGTTCCGGAGGCTCTACCACCTCCTCAACGCTATCTTCAAAAACCAAAGTGTCGTCGCCGCCGTCATCACCGCTCGCTGTCACAACCGTTTCAACATTCCTCGTCACCGGCTCTTCAGTCACAGACTCCCGAGCTGCATCACCAACCGCTTCACTTTCAGGAACGCTTGACTTCCACTCACTGTTGGAATCGTCCAGTTCCTAGCTCTTCGGCTGGGAATACACTTCCATTAAATTTGAAATTACGGCTTCTTTTAATATTATTTGTCTCAGAGTCATAAAACCTGTAAGATCTCCCATTGTCTTCATAACCGACAAAAATGTACTTCTTATTCTTAGGTTGTAACTTATTTCGCTTAACATACGAATATGTACATGCCTCGCAACCAAAAATCCGTAAGTGATCATACTATACCCTATTACCCGACCAAACCTCTTCGGGCGTCTTCCCACCTAATCTACTAGACGGAGACCGATTAATAAGGTACCCGGCAGTGTTAGCCGCCTCAGCCCACATCTTGTGATCCAAACCCGCGTGATACAACATACAACGTACCCGTTCCAAAAGAGTTGTATTCAACCTCTCCGACGCACTATTCATTTGGAGTGAATTCGGAACAGTGACCTGATGCACAATACCCTTCAGTCTGAAGAATGCGCATTAAAAAATATATTTACCTTGTGATGGAGCTGTACTATAAGCAGTCGGTCAGGGCTCAGAAACATGAGGAGGAGTAGTTGTATTATGTTCTGTAATAAATCATAAATAAATACCATTTTATAAAATGTTGGTGCCTGTACCTCTATCAGTTACAGACTCATTTAATGTTCTGCTCTCATTAGCAACATACAGAACTTGATGTGTGTCTGGCAATATTTCTGGGTCAATTTGCACTTCGGTAAAAAAAACTACCTAATTCAAAAATCACACTGATAAAAAGGACTATTTAGTTATGAGCATCGTACCAAATCTAGGTGTTCGGGTTTTAGGTTTTTATTGTTCGACGCCGAGTAGTGAGTGCGCGTGTGTGCATTTTTTCTCATGTATGGTACACAGTTGCAACGCTCGAACGATCTTGATCTGTAGCTATGGCGTACCTATCATCATGCCTAGCCTTTTCCCAACTATGTTGGGGTCGGCTTCCAGTCTAACCGGATGCAGCTGAATACCAGTATTTTACATGGAGCGACTGCCTATGAAAGCCTGCCTAGCTATGGCGTACCTATATTTTTTTGAAATAAAAAGCTGGAGGTTTACGGAGAAAATATAAAAAATACTGTTCACAATAGAATTATTTGTGTATTTAAATAAAATTTGTACAAATATGGATGAAGAAAATAATATTAGGTACGTACTTATAAAAATAAACTCATTTCATTTATTTATTTGTATAAGTACCTACTTGAGTTTTATAAAACTATTTGTCTAAGGGGCATCGATCGACTTTTCCTTGGCCATCTACAATTTCTGGGAGAATACAGTCTTGGCAACAACACGGTTGAAGTTTTCTGCACGATTTGTGGTAAAACAGTGAAGCAAGCTTCTTGAATGAAAAGCCAACTGGGAAGCATTGCGCTGCAGTCTCAATATGAGTGCTTTTGCAGTAAGAGTATAATTTGTTTCTTTTTTCGGTCTTCAGTACAGTAATATTAATTGAAATCGGAATGGCCTCCAAAGATATGTTTGGGGCTGTTAAGAATGTCTTTTTGTGAGGCAATAATTTTGCTGGATTCCGATGTAGACTTGGTCTTCCAATGCCGTACTGCAGCCCGTAAAGCTGTTCTTAATATGACTTATCGTTCAGATGTTAGTAATTTACGTTCCTTTAAAGGAACCGTGGTGTCGGTTTTCAGTAACATTTTTTTCCGTTGTATTTGCGGAGTAGATGTAACGATCTACGCTGCAAATATAACGGAAAAAATTAAACTACTAACTAACATGCAAAAAAAATTTCGAACTGGCACGGTTTTTTTTTTTTTTTTTGGGTGGGAAATCATCAAATGACTTCTCCTGCTGAGTAGAGCAGGAGGGCGTGTCAGACTTTTACTGACTAAAACCCACCCGTGTTCCCCCAGTAGCCCGTATGCCAGGGGCCGTGGTATCTCTTTCGAACAAACCCCTGGCAGGCATCGGCCCTTACGGACCCCACCAGTGGTTGCTGACATCTTTGACGGCGCGCGTGAGGAACACAACGCGCCGTCCCGTCTACCACTTTTCGGCCGCAGGGGATAGGGAGAGCGGCTGACGCTATACCGACACTCCTCTTCCCCTGCGGCCCCACCGCGTCCGCCATCAAACGGTGGCGGCCCCGTCCAGGCCACGGAAGGGAAGAGCGCTGCTCAGAAGCACCGGCACTCCTCCTCTACCGCAGCCCGTAACCCTCAGCCGCGATGCCTCCCATTCGACATCGCGGCCCACCTCAGTTGCGGTGCACCTCACCGCAACCTACTTTTTGGCCGCTACGTCAATGGCTTGAAGGCAAAAGCCCTGACGAGCGGCCCCACCGTTGGGTTCCTCTTGGCTTCACCGTGGATGGGAGACCACGGTTACTAAGCCCCCCCGCAACGACAATGCGGGAACCCACTCGGGGGGGAAACTGGCACGGTAGGATACGGTCTGCTCTCTAATATATTTTTATACGTGCTGGCATCACCATCTGCAATCAGCGTATTGTAAAACAATTTACGTTTCTCTGCAGAAGATTTTAATCTCTCAACTAATATATTTGGTTCCATACTTGTCGAAGACCCGCCGTGGTTTTTTGTACATTTGTGTGCAGTGGGTTCCACCTGTCTCGTTTTGGGCCGGGAACAAACACCACACTGTGGCATTTGTTCCATTGCACTGTGGCAGCCACAGTATTTATTTCTCACACCTACATATGTACAAAACTTTGCCTGTATGATGGCCAATGATAACGGCAACACCCGATAAAGCATTGTATCGGTTTTTATAAGAGCGTTTACTCCAACAGCAGTCTGCTTCCACAGGATTTTATGGAATAGTGCCAGTATCTCCTCTCAATCGAGCTGATACGATCTCTTCATTGGCCGCTGCAAGTATGCTCTCTTCAGCTGCAGTTTTCCACATCTCAGCAACCTTGTCATGATGTTTAGCATAACTTCTGAATGTCATAATAGGCAAGTCCATTGATGCAGTAATTTCATTTAAAATTCAATCGTTCGTCCAATGCCTGTTAATATGGCTTTTTCGTTTACGTTTAACGTAGTGTTTGCCTTGTCTTCATCATAACGTTTCAATTCAAACTTGCTATGACACATATTATTACAGTTAAAATAAAAAAGTTGACTACAGACTCCTTTGAATTTCTTTGACGATTTTTATGTAATGATGGTTAGATTATTTAAAAACTTTATTCGCATCATAGCTTCCCAGTGAATATACTCTATACGTCTACGCATTTGATCTCTGGGCTTGATTGCTGAAGTTATGCCAGTGCTATCTAAAATAAAAATAACAGGTTATGGTATAAAGATAATAGCTGATACACCTCGAAAGAGCCCAAAGATCTTTTTTAAAAGTCATGACCTTCCAAAAGTACCGGTTCCCTACAAAAACCCTATATGAAAATTGTCAAGTCCTTACAGTGAGACAACTACAATATCTTCTCAGTCTCACAATGAAACAGCAAACAATTACACCGATAAACATCGGTCACTAATAAAGAACTAGATACACAATCCCAAGCAAAAGTTCGCTTAAAACTTTTACTTGGGATTAACGTTTAGGTAATGCTAGTTGAAATAAATATACAGTAATGTAAATTCAACCTTAAACGCATTGCTTAAAGTTTATTTCACAAAGCTATGTACAAAAAGCAATACATTTTTACGACCGGTACTCACTGGTCAACGTACATTTAAAAAAATCAACCTTGCACGCATGTCTTAAAAGTTTGAAGTAAAAAGTGCTAATAAACAGCAATAAAGTTTTACGATCCAGGCTCTCCGCTAGGACAAGGAATGAGTGGAGTCGAACTGTCCAATATTTTTTGTTTGTACTGTAATAATAAATGGCCTTTTTTAATTTCGTGGATAATGTGTACATACATTTCATTATATTCTATGGTGTGTATGTATAATTATTATAGTTTACATGAATGTAAAATTTTTTGGATAGGGCACCACATTTATTTATTAATGAAACTAATAAATAGTTGTCATAGTCATTTATTTATCTTCCTTTTTGGTATTCATATTTTGATCTAATTATTAAACTCAGAATAAACTTACAGGCAACGCCAAAAATACAAAAATAGCTGTTAAATATTTACCCGTTTTGATTAATTTGCCAAAAGTGTATAGAAATATGAAATTATGCTAATCGCTAATATGAAATATCACTCTCTATAAAAGCTTCGAACATACAACGCTTCTTTGGGTCGGATTGAAGAATTCTTCAATCCGACCCAAAGAAGACGTGCTATAACTGATATCCATTCTCCACACCTCATTGGATCTTGAGGATAGCTAAAAAAAAACTTTCATCTTTAATTTTATTACATAAATATAGTTAAAATTAAATCCATAAAATGTTACTATAATATTGACAGAAACAGCCAAGTACTCTCATTAAAGAAAAAAACAAAAACAATACAGTGGTGGCCAAGTGGTAACGGCCGCGACTTACGAGTTGTAGGTCGTGAGTTCGAACCCCGCCAGGCGGTATACTTTGTGTAAATTATTTCATCACCACTGCTCTCAAAACGGTAAAGGAAAACATCGTGAGGAAACCGGCATGTCCTAGAACCAAAAATTCGAAGACATGTGACATTTACCAACCCGCACTGGGCCCGCGTGGTGGATTACGGCCTAATCCCTCTCACCGAGAGGAGGCCTGTGTGAGGAACAGAATCAATGCACATACCATACACCGAATAATTTAAGTGGGCATGCTATAGCATGGTTAATACGTTTAGTATGAGTCTTTAGAATTGAGATGCTTTACGAACTCCCACCTACATTATTGAGAAAATGTGCAAATGAAATAATAAATAGTAACTAGTAAAATAGAATTAACTTTTCCATTATACACACTAGTAAACCAATCTTTCAAAGAAGGAGTTTTTCCCGACCTCTTGGAAAAGGCCCTTATAAAGCCTATACACAAGAAAAATGAAAAAACTGACCCCAATAACTACCGCCCCATAGCTCTCCTGCCAACAGCATCAAAAATATTTGAAAAAGCGATGTGCAACCGTGTCTACGCTTTTTGTGAAAAATACAATATATTTAACGACTGTCAAAATGGCTTTAGAAAAAACCGATCCACTATCCTGGTTGTCTATAAATACATTCAAGAAGCTCTCAATATCATCAACTCCAAAAAGTATGCAATAGGATTACTGCTCGATATGACAAAAGCTTACGACAAAGTGCAATTCAACATTTTACTAAATAAATTATATAGCATAGGGATTCGTGGTAAATGTCATCAATGGTTCACATCATATCTACAGCATAGAGAGCAATTAGTGGAATGAGAATTTTTTAACCAAAAAACTAACGAAATAGAATTGTTCCGATCCGAAAACGTACCAATCACCGCTTCAATCCCACAGGGCAGTGTAATAGGCTGCTTTCTATTCTTAGTATACATAAATGACCTCCCGAAGCATATCAGTGAACCTTGTGTTTTGTTTGCAGATGACATATCCATTCTTGCCTCATGTGACACTAATATCAACCTTAACGACAAACTAAATTCAATACTTGACGCTACAACACATTGGATGACGGAACATAACCTAGAAATTAACTTTAACAAGACAAAAATAATGACATACCACCCACAACAAAAAAAACCTATTACAGTAAATTTCAGTTATGGAAATTATAAGTTAGAAGTCGTAAATAATTTCACCCTATTGGGCCTAGACATAGACACACACATAGATTGGAAGTCGCATATCCAAAAATTAAAAGCAAAATTATCAAAATTCTCATACGCCCTACGGGAAATAAAAAAAACTACAGACATTAATACTGCGTTGGTAACATATTATGCATATGCCTATGCATGGCTTAAATACGGTGTCATATTATGGGGTAACAGTACAGACGCACCTACACTATTCACCCTACAAAAAAAACTCATTAGAATTTTAGTAAATATTGAACAAACGGATAGCTGTAAACCCCACTTCCAAGAATTAAAAATTTTAACCCTACCGTGCATCTACAGTTTGAACTCTGTAAATTCGTACGTAGATACCCGGAATTTTACACAAAAAGAGAAGACCTACAAACCAAATTTACTTTAAGGCATAAAAATAGATTAAACATACCTACATCCCGATTAAAAATGTACCAATGTCATGTCGATAAAAATATATAATAAGTTACCAGAAAAAATAAGAAATATAAATAAATCCAACATATTTATAAATCAATTAAAATTATTTCTTTTGACCAAGAGTTATTATAATTTAAATGAATATTGAAATGATAAAACATAATTGCAATAAATACATTCATAATATAGACATAAAATAAGTGTTTGTGTTTTCTGTTTTAAGTTATATATTTTTAGTTGTATAAATTTATTTCAAGAAGATTATTTAGTTTGCCTGACATATACAAATATTTATTTATAAAATGTAAAGTGTGTCAAATTGTAATTAATGAAGATTTATTTAGTAATATTTAATTTGTAATCTTAAAAAAAATACGATCTCTTATTGAATAAGTGTTTGTATTAATTTATTAAAATTCAACTATTATTTATGTTACTAACTATTATATTAATATTAAGTACTCAGTTTATACATATTTTTTTTTCTTTTAAAATGTTTAGTTACTAAGTTTTAGATTTTTCAATAATAGATCATTTAAATACCTTTTGCTGTGCCCTAACAGGGTCTACAATGGCTCTTAGCTCTAAGCATTATGTTAACATCTTTTTTTTACCATGTAGAACGCAATGAAATGAATAAAAATAAATAAATAAATACAACACCTGCTGTTTAAAACGATTTATAAAAAAAAAATACGATGATTTCTTGACAAAATATCAGCATTTATAATACAGTGATAATAATTATATAATGATAATATTAATACTTACCGAAAATATCAAACGCCATACTTTTTTAGCGTCCTAGATGTGTGATTTTAATATTTTTTAAACGAGCACTCAGACATGTTAACCGTCGGAGCGTCCGAATGCTACTAAATCAAAAGCGCACCCAAATGTGCAAGTGGGTGCTCATTTGGTGAGGACATTTTTTGCCGCTAATTGTGTATCTAGTTTTTTATTAGTGATCGATGCCAATAAACCATGAAACCAAACATAAAAGAACCATCCGTAATGTATGTCGCGCTGTCAAATGTAAGACCGCATCCGCTCGGCGGCAACACCTGTACGTAGCTACATACATTTATAATAAATTAAATTAAATTCTCAAATTCAACCCGCTTACAAGAAAGGAAAGTAAAATGAATCTCAACACATGGCTTACGGAGACGCCCTGGGCGTCGGGAATCCCAGGCCGATTTCCGGCCACCGTAGGCATGGGTTTGCGGACGGCGAGTAATGGGTAGCTCGCTGTCCGGTAAGGACCAAGCCCAAGTCGACGGCGCGTTGTGTTCCACGCGCGCCTCAAAGAGATGTCAGCACAAAAAGTGATGGGGCCCGCAAGGGTCGATGCCTCCCCCCCGAGTGGGTTCCCGCATTGTCGTTGCGGGGGGGCTTAGTAACCGTGGTCTCCCATCCACGGTGAAGCCAAGAGGAACCCAAGGGTGGGGCCGCTCGTCAGGGCTTTTGCCTTCAAGCCATTGACGTAGCGGCCAAAAAGTAGGTTGCGGTGAGGTGCACCGCAACTGAGATGGGCCGCGATGTCGAATGGGAGGCATCGCGGCTGAGGGTTACAGGCTGCGGTAGAGGAGGAGTGCCGGTGCTTCTGAGCAGCGCTCTTCCCTTCCGTGGCCTGGACGGGGCCGCCACCGTTTGATGGCGGACGCGGTGGGGCCGCAGGGGAAGAGGAGTGTCGGTATAGCGTTGGCCGCTCTCCCTATCCTCTGCGGCCGAAAAGTGGTAGACGGGACGGCGCGTTGTGTTCCACACGCGCGCCGTCAAAGATGTCAGCAACCACAGGTGGGGTCCGCAAGGGCCGATGCCTGCCAGGGGTGCGGGTTTGTTCGAAAGAGATACCACGGCCCCTGGCATACGGGCTACTGAGGGAACACGGGTGGGTTTTAGTCAGTAAAAGTCTGACACGCCCTCCTGCTCTACTCAGCAGGAGAAGTCATTTGATGATTTCCCACCCAAAAAAAAAAAAAAAAAAAAAAAAAAAAAAAAAAAAAAAAAAAAAAAAAAAAAAAAAAAAAAAAAAAAGGGTCGATGCCTGCCAGGGGTGCGGGTTTGTTCGAAAGAGACACCACAGGCCCTGGCATACGGGCTACTGAAGGAACACGGGTTAGTCAGTAAAAGTCTGATACGCCCTCCTGCTCCACCCAGAGCGGGAGAAGTTATTTGATGATTTCCCACAAAAAAAAAAAACACCTGGCTTAACACACTGGATTACTCACAGAATAAAAACATATTTAAAGAACAATACGATACTCTTAATATCTAAATAGTAATGTACGCAAATTAAGTCTTTGATATAACACAAAGTACAACCACCAATCACAGTCACTCAGAAACACACACCCGCACACCTCCCCCACACACACGCACACAGGCACGCGCGCGCGCACGCACACAAAATTTTATTACATAAATTGTTAATATTCCACAAACGGGTGAAGACACTGAGACACTGACTCCTGTAACACAGGTACCACTTAGCTCAGGAGTCAGGGCTTCAATTAATTGTCACACCTTTATGTCAATAAAAAAAAAAATATTAATGCTGATTCCCGCGGCTTCGCCCGCGTGTAGGTCGGTTATCGCGACCAAAAGTAATCATGAAATTTTGATCCCGTTCCGCAACCTATGGGAACCTATTCCAGGGATAACAAGAAGCCCATGTCTTATTCCGCCCATTTTAAAGTATTAAAATGGATAAGTATGTTATCTTTAAGAGATAAGCATATTTATGTCATCGCGGACTTTTCTGTAGACCTATATAAGATACACAATTCCACCAACATCATTTTGTTATATCTCAAAGGCAGTGTGTGGCCAAGACGGCTTATTTTTTTCCGACACCTCCAACAAATATCATTATATTTTAGCCAATGTACACAAAAACCTGACAAATTATATACTAAAACTTTCCTCGGTGCGGTCGTTTTTGAGTTTATCGCGAACAGACAGACAGACTCGCGGCGGGGGACTTTGTTGTATAATATGTAGTGATTATGCATAGAAATTCGTTCCTACAAACATTATGTAGCTAAGTTTGGGGTCGGCTGTCATGCACAGTCATCACGCATTCACGATGCAAAAAATCAAATTACGCCCTTTCTACACTTTCAAATCAGTTTTGCAAAATGTATGATTCCATCTTTGATATTTACCTAGATATGTTTATGCCACGTTTTATAAACCAAACGAATAAGATCTTTGATAAAATTTATATTCCCCGTTTCAGGGTGAAACGGGGAATATAGTTTTGAAGGGGTTTTTTGAGGGTGGGAAATCATCAAATAACTTCTCCCGCTCTGGGTGGAGCAGGAGGGCGTGTCAGAATTTACTGACTAAAACTCACTCGAGTTCTCTCAGTTGCCTGTGTGCCAGGGGCGGCGGTATCTCTTTGGAATAACCCGCACCCCTGGCAGGACCCCCAAAGGGGTTAATTTTTTTAAAGTCTTTTTTTGCTTTTACATTATTTGACTTATCGGTCATTTTTGAGTTAATCAAGACACGAAGTAAAATCATTAGAGATGGGTTGTAACAGGCTAAACACGATATCTGTTATCACTGTTACTGTTACTCAAAAAGAAGAGATCCAAATATCTATTATTAAATAACAGCCTGTTATTTTTGTACGCACGTATCATAAGTATTAAAATCTCAATTGAATATCTTCTTTATTTCGATTTGTTGTAAGTCGAAAATCGTTTCCTAAGTATTCATCATCATCATCATCATTTCAGCCGAAAGACGTCCACTGCTGAACATAGGCCTCCCCCAAGCTCCGCCACTTCGACCGGTTCTGTGCTTCCCGCATCCAGCGGATTCCTGCGGCCCTCACAAGGTCATCGTCATTTTGGAGATAAAGATACTGCTGATGTGTGTTTGTCACAATCGCCACGCTTGGCAGGCGGGTTAGCGATCGCAGTATGGTGGTAAAAATGCATAGAGAACGCTGCTGCCCATTCTCTAGTAAGTTCCTTAGTCGCTTCCTACGACACCCACTGGAAGAAATGGGATGGTGCTATTCTTTTACGCCCGGCTACCACACGACAGTATCCTAAGTATTGACTAGTAAAGAATGACGGGGTAATGAGAAATCATAGAATCACGTTTATTTATATTCTTTTTAGACTTAGACATCCGGTTAGTCTGGAAGCTAAACCCAATTTAGTTGTACAGTCGCCAGCAGGTCAAGCTATCCCAAACTGTCAAATTTTCCCAATTGAACATATACCTTATTCCTTTGCTATAAAGTTGAAATACTATCAAAGAAATTTGACAGATTGGGGTAGCTTGATGTGCTGGCCTCTGTACAAGGTTAGGCAGATTGATTGGTTTTGATTGACAATTTCGCTTTACATATTATATTGGAGGTCACGTAGTGACCACCTATATCCACGAAATGCTAATTGTTTTTCAAACGTTTTACTATTCACGAACTAACTAGATACCAAATTTAAAAAATATATTACTGGTACAACCTACAACGAGCTAACTACTAAGCGAACTAACTAGCTAACTATAAAACGAATAACCCAAACTAAAAAACTGTACTAATACATACATTGAATATAAACACTAATACGCCGTAAACACTAACAAACACTTTCGAAAAAATTGCAATTACTATTCACCAGTTCACCTTTCGTAATTTCTTACGGATAGTGTTTTCTTTCGAAAGCAAAATTAAAATTACAAAAATACGAAATTTATAAAATGTCAACAAACAAATCAGCCAAATTACTTTCAATTGAATATTATCTTTATTGCTTTAACAATAAGGTTGTACATATATGGAACATTTTGCGACCAATCCCGTTAAACGTCAAACAAAAGACAATGTAGATCAAAGGCGACCGTAGACGATCACAGTAATTTTTTTGGTTGCATATTTTTCCAAAATATTATATATTTAAATTATTTTTTTATTTCAAACCTGGCAACAAAGATGAAATCAATTTTATTGAGAGTAATCAATAAAATTGATTTCATCTTTGTTGGGTTATCAAACGTATAAACCTGGAATATTTTGCGATGAAATTTTAGGTTTATTTATAATGGTCACTGGACAGTAACAGATAAGTAACACGACCGATGACAGTGACGATTCCTTTGGTGACACCAAAGGAATCGTCACTGTCGTCGTCTACGTTGATAATAAACGGTTATATTTCATTCTCTAGTATTCTGCTCTTTTTATAGACTCATTTTCAACACGAATGACATGGTCTGTACATTTTTTTCACTCGTTTGGAGAAATACTAGAAAATGATTCTGTAATTAGTTTTTCCATTTCATTAGCTGGTACTCCTATATTTTTGCTAGCGATTCTGCGTTTAGCTAAACTCCATATCATCTCAATTGGGTTCAGATCACAATGATATGGAGGTAGTTTAAAAACTTCATGGCCATATTGTTTAAGAAGCTCCAAAGACTACAATAATACACTGGCAAGAAGCTCTTCGGCTTCATTCTGGGGTGTGGGTTTGTTCTCATTTACCAGGCAAAGGAGCTCAGCCTTTGAGTAGCAATCTTCATATGGAATTCTATTTATTGCCAACCAGTTCTGAATTTAAATTTTTCGGTTTTGAATCGAGGGTGGCTTATTGTTTGCCTGACGTGGTAACTAGCATTATCCATTATTACCAAATTATTTTGTGGTTTTGGTATCAGCTTTTCTTGCAGCCATTTCATAAAATTTGAGGCATTCATGTCAGGATGGTTATCAGCCAGCTTAGATTTTGTACTAAATGTCATGTCTCCAAGCTGCAATATCATGGCGTTCAATGAGAACAGATCTCTCGTTTCTATTTTTCTTAAATTCAAACCCATTTAGAAATAATATCTGCCTCAGTGTTTCCATACAACCCGAAAATTTAATTGATTCCCGGAGGTCTACTAATAATGTTCTCAGACTTGGTACTTGTTTTTTTAACTATGTAAAACTCATTGACTTTGTTTCTTATAGCATTCTTGCTTGTGTGGGCGTTTTTTTCCCTGGAGAGTGCCATAGTTCATTATACACGTTAGCTGTCCAGTGTACCGAATACAGTACACGCCGCGTGGGTCCATCACGTCCGTGTACCGTAAACGGTACACTCGCCCCTGTCTCTTTCTATGCGCTCTAACTTCATGGACTTGTGTGTTATGTTGCTCTATTTATCAGGACTTGTCAATAGGACACCAATGAATAGAAAAAACGGAAAACATTACATTTATTTTTTTCTCTCTAAATGTGGGTAGTGGATAAAAAAACTACTGTTTATTAGGAAAAAAGCTTTATTTATGCAAAGGAACTTCAGAAAAACATTGAAGACAGTACGTCTTTTTACATTTATTACAGTGCGTTGTCACTCTTTTAGCTTTAGCTCTCGCATTCTTTGGAAGACATCCCTGATCAATAAGTTTTTTATAACACCCAACACATCGTCTTCGTACAGATATGCCCCTTACATTGCCAATATGTTCTAAAATATGTGACATCCTATTAGATCCTAACAGTGTACTTGATGATGATGATGATGATGATGATGATGATGATGATGATGATGGGACTCCCTTTTCCGCACGTAGACTCCCATTCGGTCCGTTGTGCGTGGGGATTCTGGCTAACAGAGCCAGCCTAGCTCCGCCCAAAAGCACAGAAGCATCCTGGGAGCTTCACAGGCTTCGCGGAGCGACCTCACTGTTCCGAGGATTTCTTCACGTTGAGAAGCCACGGCCTCGCATTCCAGGATGACGTGGGCGGCTGATTCCTCGGCGTCAAGGCAGCCCCTGCAAAGCGGGCTGTCTGTGGCGCCTATGTTATAAAGATGTTTGTTAAGGGGGTTATGGCCCGTAATTGTTCCTATGATTATTCTAAGGTTATTTCTACTTAGGCTAAGAAGTTTATTAGTTAATCGCGGGTGTATAGTTGGAAAAGCCGATTTTGACTGTCTACAGTCTGTTACCCGTGACCATCTGTTGTTATGAAGTTCGGTTGACCTTTGGCGAATCCACGCACGACTAACTAACTAGATACCAAAATTGTGAGAAAGGCAGGGGGAGAAGTGGGTACGGGCCTAGCACTTTCATATCTGAGCCTCTCTTCGCAAGTTCATCTGCGGCATCATTACCTAAGGATCCACTGTGCCCCTTGATCCACTGGAGGGAATACGATTTGACGTCGATAAACTCTCCAGAGCTAGATGGCACTCAAAGATTAGTTTGCTGTTGGTTTGTTTGTTTGCCAAAGCTTTGAGCACAGATAGGCTGTCGGTTACGAATTTAATGCCATAGTCCCGTATGCCTAAGCGCTTTACTGCTGTTGCGGCTTGTGTTAAGGCAACACATTCACATTGAAAGATTGAACTGTGTGTGCCTAGGCGGTATGTGTTAATGGTGAGGTCAAGGGAGTGTGCGCCAGCACCTGAACTGTTATGTGTTTTAGAGCCGTCTGTGTAGATGCGCACTTCATTGGCTCCCGACTGATCCCTTTCTTCCTCCACTGTTTGTATGATATCGTTTTTGTTGAACATAGATTGGTTTGGTATTCTATCACACGGGGCAGCGATGAGTGGCTGGTACTCAATCGCCCGGTCCAGGATGTAAGCGTGTGGGCTGGTTAAATTCTTGCCCCATATGCCCAGATGCATTAGCCTGATGGCAGCTAGTGCGGCCTCCTGCTGTACGTACAGGTCAAGGGGAGTTAATTGAAGGGCTATCTCCATGGCTGCTGTCGGGGTGGTTCTCATGCAGCCAGTGGTAGCTGAACAGGCCAGTCGTTGGAAGCGCTGTAGTCTGGTAATGGTGGTTGAGAGTTCGGTCCTCGTCCACCAAACCAGAGCGCCATAAGCCAACATTGGCCTGATCACCGCTTTGAATAGCCACAGAGTAATCTTCGGAGAGAGCCCCCATGTTTTTCCTAACATTTTTTTACATTGGTATAGAGCAATTGTGCTTTTATTGAGTTTGTAGTCAAGATGCTTGTTCAAGGATCACCCCCAAGTAATTGACTTCGTCTTTGAGAGTTAGTTCCATGTTGAAGAGTTTTGGAAGCCTATGGGGTCCCAGGGTTCTTTTGTTGGTGAACATTATTAGTTCTGTTTTCGAGGGGTTAACCGATAGTTCGTGTTTCGTGCACCAACTCTCGATTATTTTGAGGGCCCTTCTCATGAGATCGCACAAGATGCCCTCAAATTTCCCCGAGATTAGAATTGCTATGTCGTCCGCGTATCCCACCGAGTACAGACTGCTGGCGTTGAGCTCTGCAATGAGCTCATTTACGACTAAATCATTGAGGATGATGAAGACAGGATTTCGTATTGCCTTTGTCTAACGGGTGAACGTGAAGTGCTCGTCTGTGGTTGCGCTTCACGTGTTTGCTGCTGAGCAGGTTCAATTTGCAATAATCTCTTCACGATTGCTTCATTTGCCGCCAAAACGTTGTACCTTTCTTTTTTTTCAGGGTGCAGTTCATCGAAAATTATCATAGAGTTTATCACTGCTATGGCCAGTAAATCTGTTGCAACTTTCTTGTACCAGATTAATGTTTTTCTAACAGGCGTGTTGTAACTGGACAGTTGACCAGCAATGTCTATCCCTTTTTTACCTTTGTTGTAGGTGAGTATCATATCAGGCTTCAGCTTTGGAATACGTGCTGTCGTCAAAGATAGTCCTTTGCCGTGACAGGTCGACAATGCACAAACATCTCGCTTGTCTTTCCATTTTAGGACAGTGATATTTTCATTTTTTTGTTTCACGGCAATTTCTCCTATTTGCAAAGCAGCATTTATGACATCTTTTGGTATACCTCTCCTTTTTTATTTAGAGTGCCACAGAGATCTGTATTACGAGAGAGCAGAAATTCTGCAAGAGGCACACTTGTGTAGTAATTATCCGTGACCATACAACGACCTTCATCTAACAGTCCTGCTAATTTCGCAACAATACTTCCTGTTGTATCTAAACCAAAAAGCTGTTCGCTCTGTCCGCAATATATTTGGTATCCCCACGTAAAGCCATCTACAGTACATAACTTATATATTTTGATCCCGTATTTATGAGACTTCGACGGTATAAACTGGCGAAAAATTAATCTGCCACGAAAATGCACCATGGATTCGTCAACAACTATGGTGTCCCCAGGCGTGTAAATCGTTCTAGAATTATCAATAAAATAAAATAAATAAAATAAAAGTTTATTTCGGAACAAATAACACAAGACTAAGTACAACAAGTAAAACGATGGTAGCTGCAAAAGTATAAACTGCAGCGCAGCTAACAACGCCCTTCTCCAGATACAGAATGGAATTGATGTTCCATACAGAAAAGTGCTTAGTAGGTAATCAAATTATTTTTAGATTTATAGTAAAAAACAAAAAATACGGTAAAAAATAAGCAGTACAGGACAATGATTTGGGATGTATTATGACGTTTAGTTAATGTGGTGAGTGTGAAGTGAATGGGTGAGTGTTACTGATGTGTAAAGGGGTGTTTGTGGCATGTGTTTGTGTGTGGTTTTGTTAGGGTGTGTGAGGGAGTGATGAGTATTTTACACTTCCACGAGTTTCTCTGTATCCTCATAATTTTGTGATTTTAACCAGGAAACAAGTTTTATTTTGCATTTGCTCTTTGTTAATGGGTAGATGTGTAGGCTTTTGTTTAATTTATTATAGATCTTTGAACTTAAGTGCTTGTAATGACGACTTGCAGCTAAGGTTCTTCGGGACTCAGTGTTACAGACCCTATTTGAGCGACGTGCAGAACAGCATTTAGGGTCAAAGGTAAGCTGGGTGTGTTTGCGAAGAATAGTTTGGAGGATAAAAAGCTGTCTGACGGTGAGAACCTGGCAGAGGGTATTCAGAGAGGATGTCGAAAATCGGATCGGTTTCCTTGCCAGCACCTTCAGGACAGCCCTCTGCGCTCGTTCGACTCGTAGCATCACCGTTTTACCGGCACCACCCCAGACCGTTAGGCAATACCCCAGAACTGACTGAGCGAGCGCAAGGTAGACGGTTAATAAACAGCTAAAATCGGCCGCGCCTCTGAGCTTTTTAAAAATATAAATGAGTTTCCTCACACGAGCTACAATTGAGGCAATATGTTGCTTCCACTTCAGGTTGCTATCAAGAGTGACACCAAGATATTTAATAATTGGGGTATTTTCTAATGGTTGACACCGACAGTTTGCGTGTAAGTTTGGGCAGGTGTGAGCACGAATTTCAATCGGTGTTGGGGGTTGACTTGACTTCATTGTAGAGAATGTGATAAATTTGGTCTTATTGAGATTTAGAGTGAGAAGATTTGTGGTCAGCCACCTCATGACGGTGCTCAGGGCAAACTCCGAGTTGAGGCGAGTTTCGGTCCAGTCCCTCCCATGCACAATCAGAGCTGTGTCATCGGCATAGGCTATAATTTTGCAGTTGGGTAAAGATAACTGACACAGCTCATTCACGTATATGAGAAAAAGAGGGGGTCCCAATACACTGCCCTGGGGGACACCAAAAGTAATCGACTCCTGGTTGCTGAGGTAGTTTTCAATTTTTATTATTTGTTTACGATCTGTAAGATAACTTCTGAAGAGATCGTGAGCCATCCCGCGAATGCCAAGATGCTCTAGCTTCAAAAGAAGTAAGGGAATTGAGACAGAGTCAAAGGCCTTGGATAGGTCTAAAAAGATGGCAAGAGTTTTATATTTATTTTCCCAATGGCCAATAATTGTATCTGTAAGTGCCAGTACAGCATCTTCGGTAGATTTTCCACTCTTAAAGCCAAACTGATTGTTAGAAAGAAGGTTAAATTTAGTTAGGTATTTGGTGAGCCTATGATTTATGACTTTTTCGAATATCTTTGAGAGAGTACTCAACACTGAAATAGGTCTATAATTTATAACATTATCCTTGTCTCCCGACTTATATATAGGGTGGACAACTGCAGTTTTGAAGACATCAGGAAAAGTTCCTGTTGAGAAGCACATATTGAAGATGAAAACAAGGATAGGAATAAGAATTTGACGAGTCGCCTTCACGATTGAAGGGGAAATACCGTCCAATCCAACAGCACATTTGTCTTTAAGGCTTAGGATGATATTTTCCAGCTCAGCACTATCCACGCTGTGAAGGGCCATAGATTGAGGTGCGGACGGTGTTGAAGTACCCGGGATCTGAAGGTTGGGACGACTATCCGAGAGAAATTTATAGAGGACAGAGTGTTCGATTTCAGCCGCCAAGAGTCCACCAACATTCGCAAAGTAATTGTTGACTTTGTCCACAGACAGCGAGGGTTCGGCACTGCAGCTTAGCAGCTCAGTGGCCGAGTGTCTGCTTTGGCCTATGCATGCTACCCATTTCACAAGTTTCCATGTAGCTTTTGGACTATTTCTAGCTAGCCGAAATTCGGAGCGCTCACACTCACGCTTGACTTTTTTTAAGAGATTGTTGCAGAAGGTGCGATAGCGACAGAAGATCAATTTCTGTGTTTCATTCTCTGGATCTTTTTTATATTTACGGTGCAGCTTATCCCTGTGACGTATGCATCTCAGCAGGCCAGGAGTAATCCATGGCTTAATGATGCGTTTTCTACTGGGAACTTGTGAAACATGAGAATGCGATTTGATGGCTAAGGAGATAATGGAAACAAGAGATTCCGCAGCTTTATTTGGGTTGTGACATTGAAATATTAGGGAAAAATCTGCACTGTTAATTTGGTCCACAACCCGAGGCAAGTCAATTTTTAATCTGGTGAGGTGGGGAGTTTGAGTTTTAGATTTTACATTGAGGTTACAAAAAATAATAATAGGAGAGTGGTCAGTGATGAGAGAATCGATGATTAGTGCAGTAGCAGAGCTTTGAGTGCGGAGTATCACATGGTCAAGGCAGTTTGAGAGTCTAGTTGGGAGAGTGTAGGCTGGTAGCATTGCATGCAAAGCTGTGAGATTGAGGTATTCATCAGCATTCAGGTCGGTGCTCCCAGGTGTAATGTTGAGGTTGATATCTCCAATTATGGCTACAGTTTTAAATTGAGTTAAAGTACCAAGCAAGCTGTCTAAGCTGCCAAGAAAGTTAGACAAATCTCTGTATGAAGGAGAACGATAAATTGCGATAAAAGCAGCTTTATTTGAGAATTTAAAAAGAAGAACGTTTGCCTCATTGAATGTAGGAGTTTCGACAGTGACAACAAAGCAATCTCTCACGTAAACAACCACGCCCTCATTTTGTGTTTTATACGACGAAGTGTGTGAGTTGTAGCCAGTTAGTAAGGGAGTAGTTGGGCATTTGCTCAACCAGCACTCAGTCAGGATAATAATATCAGGCAAATACGTTAATCTACTCATAAAAACCACCAGATTATCAAAATTGCTGTTTAGGCTACGAATATTAGTGTGTAATATTTTAAGATCATGGAGAGAACAATTTAAAAACTTATCACTTGCTTCCGGGGAACAAGTATAGCAATTTGAGACGGCAATTTGCTCAACTTCACTAGTTATTACGGTAAGATCATCCATTTTTTATAATCTTTAATTATATTAGCAACAGGGTAACAAAATTTTAGGAAAAAGTAATCGGAATCGTGGTCGCGATTTAGCAGCCCTATTTTTACTGAACTAACAGTAGGACACACTGAAGAGTTTACTAAGCAGGTGTTTTTTAAGCGTGCTAACGGCCGAATACTGAAACGTCATTCAAATCTATTAATCACCTAAAGGCTACTTAAATATAAGCATCCCTGAAATTTAAATGGTATACACAAAAGCCACTCAAGCAATTCGAAACCACGATTAGCTAAGCAGTCCTCAAATGTTTACATTATGGCAACATCCTGCTAAAAAAATTGTTATCAGCAGGTTCTCAGTTACAAAATAATTTATAATACGTCTCGTATTCGTTTTACGCAGTCTTCTTTGAACAAATATTTTCTAAAACTAATAATCAGTTAAAATATAAAAGCGCATTGTAGGTTTGGCTTAAATTACGATTGAAATTTTGTATTTATTTATATAAAAATCAAATAAATTTCAAAAGAAGACGTCATAAGGAATGAAAATTTCTTGAGATAATCATCGTAGATTAGAACGTTATACTTGACATTTTACGCGCGATTATTTCATTTTATAAACATCCCATCTGAACGAAAATCAGCTGTTTTGTTAATTATTATTCACGATGGAGGAGAAGAAAAAACGTGGATGCAATTATACACCTGCTGAGAAAGATATGCTCTTGGAGCTGATAAAGAAGTAAGTACACACGGCTTCACATCAAGTTATACATTTCCAGTTTACGCTGATCTCGCACTGTACGGAAATCCTGTATGAGATCGTATCGATTCGAGATCAGCTTATACTGGAAATATTTAACTTGATGTGTGAACCCACATGTACAATGAAATACTGTTTTTTGTACTTATATATCCGCAATTCCCTAGTGCATGTAATAGCTTGTTAGTATACATGCCTGTATCATACATAGCCAGGGTAACCGTTGTCATATCAAGCACATAATTACCCACTGAAACTTGTGACCAGGCTCAGAATAAATACACGATTTATGTCTTAAGTACTTTTATTTCTACAAGTATGAATACAACCAGATAATGCAAATTTACACATACTCAACTGAACAATTCACAGATCTTAAGTTTAATTCCAAACTGTATCATGTTGTAAATACTAAATGTTACATATTTTCAGATATCAAAATATCATAGAAAATAAGGAAACCAATGCCAGTATAATTTTGAAGAAGCGAGAGGCTTGGGATGTATCCCAAGCCTCTCGCTTCTCCAAGATCATCCTCTGCTGGTAATTATCTAATTATTGTTCTTTGTGCTAATGGTATAAAATTTTAATTAATATTGTACTTATACCATTTTTCAGGACAATTGAAACCTACAATAAAACAGCAATATTTTAGAGCAAAACTGAGAAATGCAAAATTAGAAACCAAATACCTCATTAACAAAAACAAAATGGAAATAAACAAGTATAAAATTGAAATGCAATTTTGGAAATTGAGACTGCAGAAACTAAAATCTAAATTGCATTGAAATAAACTATATCTATGTGGAAAAAATGTGTATTTATTAAATTGGTCCTTACTATAAAGTTCTGATTTGTCTCAAGTCCTATAAGTTCTGTGGATTCCTCTTCAACATAGGGTAAAGAACTATCCTCCGCCAAAAGTTCATCAGATCGTGACAGGGCAATATTATGTAGCACTGCACATGCTACAATGACTGGTGGTACGTTTTTTATATTTAGGCCTATCCCGTTTTGTAGGCAAGGAAATCTTCTTTTAAGAACACCGAAGAGCCGTTCAATAGGATTTCTGGTGCTTATTTGGGATTGATTATAAGCTTCCTCAGCAGCTGTCCTTGTATGCAATAATGGGGTTAACAGATAAGGCCGACATGGATATCCACTGTCCCCAAGAATTATACCTGTCCCGAAGTCCCCACGCTCTAATTGAGCACACAGTGGTGAATCATTGAAGATGGTACTGTCATGTACAGAACCTGGCCACCTTGCAATAACATTCCTTATGCGCAGTCTTGCATCACACACCATTTGCACATTTAAAGAAAAATAGCCTTTCCTGTTCCTGTAAACTTCAGATTGGGCACCACCTGAAAATAAATTCTAGTTGTATTGTGAGGCAATAAATTTTACTGAAGTACTTATTAACATATTTTGAAGAAATAATTCTAAAAACTTTATAATATTGTCAATGTAACACAAGACTTCTTATTTGTTGTACTGTGTAATATTACTGTTAATCAGACATTATAAAATTTAAGCACATGATTAACAGTGAAGTTGGTAACTAAGTACATACCTGGAGAATTTATTTTTATATGAGTGCAGTCCACAGCTCCCACAACTCTTGGAAATCCTGCTATTGCAAAGAACTCATTTGCCACAGCTGGAAATTCTTCAGGTGTTGGCATATTTATGAATTCCGACTTCATACTGGCAATTTTGGCTGTTACTTTATGCACTATTCGATGCACCGTGGGTTGTTCAACCTTGAAAATATCCCCTATTACACGTTGGTAGCTGCCTGTCGCATAATAACGGAGTGCTATGAGGATTTGGTCCACTGGCTGTATGGCTCGGTTTCTTTTGGTTAACGGTTTAATACTGCTACCGAATACAGAGTCCAAATACAACACGGTTTCTTTCGAGATGCGGAACCGTGAAACAAACTCCCTGTCGTTGTACATTTCAAAAGCGTTCAACTTTTCTTCATTTTTGCGCCTCACAGTAGGCCTTTCGTGATCCGAAAGTGAAGACAAGGACGATGGAGACATTTTTATCACTATTTGTAAAGTTTCAATAGATTAAACTTGATTTGAGGGACCTCGCGACCACTCTCAAATGTAAGGGCTGCTCAAATCAGTTTGACAGTTGATTTGACAGCTAAATAACGTTGAGTAGCGTTCCAGTATACGATTTTTAAACTGAGTGGTGTTTGAGCACAACTTAATTTAAGAAGCACTTAGATTTAACAGATACTTAAAAGTGACGTTTGGGTATACGAAATTAAAGTTTAAGAGCTGCTCAATCATTTAAGCAGCCCTTAAATATTTGAGTGACGTTTCAGTATTCGGGCGTAAGTCTTGTTTTTGAGGGGGTATACAGAGTTTGTGGAAAGTGCCGGGGTGTGTGAGAATGAGTGGAGATATGTATGAGTGTAAAAGGTGAGTAGTGTATACCGATGTGAATTTAACAATAGTCCCAAATTCAATATATTTCAACATATAACAGTAGATTTGCAAGTAATACAATAACACTAAGTTTACGAGGTAATAAGTTAATAAAATTACATAATAACAAACAATTAGTCATGCAGCTTTTTTGATACGGTTGAGATCCGTCTCGTTTTGCACTTGAAAATGAGGACATTTAGTTTTTTCCCGTACTAGGATCTTCCCATGCGAGATCCAACAGAACTGAAACTCGTTTGTTTTCGCAGCATCTCTGGCCAGAAAGAACAGCCTTTTAATATAATAATAAGATCTAGCAAGGGGCTAATCTTGTATAGTCGATCATTTTCGCGTCGAGGCGCTTCATTGTCGCAAAAATGCCAACATTTTAGTATACGAGTAAGTGTGAATCTGTTGTACGACATTTTGATATTATGAAGTAATGGATGATAATAAATTACATCCTTTTTCCAGTATGATTCTATCGTTGGGAAGGGTATTATACCCATTAGTAGAATTACACCAAGAAATTTTAGTATTTCTGATTCGTCGACATCTGGCTTTGCCGGTTCTTGTAAAAGCCGCGCGGCACACAAATTTGTTTGTTGTACCATGAGTTTTAGGACATCATCATCAATAATTCTTCGGAAAATTGTAAAAAGATCAGTGTTTAAATCAAATAGCAGATTTTGGCGAGTTGGTTCGTCGTGCCCTGTGAATGGTTTTCTCGATAAATCTTTTACTATCACCTGCCACTCGGAGTCAAGAGACACTTGTGATTGTATTCGTCTTGGCCTCGACGTTCGTGAAGATACAACATTTGGTGGGTTACTGATGGTGATGGGGCTGTCTGGTATTTCGGATTGTGAAATCTCTACTTCAGCATTTTCATTATGTCCACTTAGTATTTCAGAGTGTGCAGACTCACCCATTTCTCCACCATGTTGTACCTCTCTGGCGATTGCTTCGATTGTCTCTTCTTCACGTTCATCAATGTCCACATCATCGTCTTCGACAATTTCTTCATAGTCATACACATTGAACAGTGTATCTTCACCATCAGAATCCTCCAACACTCTCCTGATATCTTCGTCGTCAAAGTTCTGCATATTTATCACAGGTCTTACCACATTTTCCAATTATTATTCACACAATAAAAATTGGCGCTCAAACGGGCACAACATTTTGAATGTGAGTTGTCACTTTAGTCATTTGACAGTTGACAGAATGTAAAAGTCTTTTTTACTTTCTCTCAATGTGAATTTGCGACCATAAACAAGAATATGAATAAAAAAGGTGTTTTTTAATATAATTAGCCGTTCACAAGTCCACGGTACACGCTAAGTGTACACGCTGCTTCAACTCGACAAGTCCGTGTTCCGAATACGGTACACGGGTAAAAGGTGTGATAAACCGAGTGTTTTGTTATTAATTAGGCATATCTATCCAAAACTAGTTATTTTGTATCGATTTGAGACAGAATATTACAAAAATTCATTTGTACATTTGGGGTTATCGAAAAATTTTGTATAGTTAACGTATTAATGAACCTGCTTTTTTCACATGCCACAGAGTGCTCACTCTAACACCTGAAACCAAAGAAGATACAATAATGTAAATCTTTCTTGTCTGTCTGCACATCATACAGAAGATGACTTACACTGTGCCTTTGCCCAAAATGTATAAATATACAACATTCATACAATCAGAAATAGGTAATAAGATACACTTGAATACTGACCAGTCATAGAAGAGTTTTTTTTTCAAGGTATTGTGTTTCAGATTTTAATAAATCAGTTTCTTGCAAGGCCTTCAATTTATCAACTTAAGTACGGATTGCGTAAAGCTTCTTCGGATCATTAATGCATTCGTCTGCAAAAGAGACATGATTAATGTTACTAACATTTTATTGATGCCACGCGATTTCTCATCGCTATATTCAATTATGATACCACATTTAAAACTAATAGATCAGGTCTAATAATTATAAATCCTGTTTCCATAGTATTAAAACCAATTCAATAGCTTACCAGTAGTTTCCGAAATTATTGTAAACAATTGTACTTTTTCTTGAAACGCAGCCTCGCGATCGGTTTTCACTCGGTTATTATTATTTATCATAGTGTATAGCAACTTTCTCGCGCTGCTTCTTAAAGTTTTGGCATTGTTTTACTTGAAATACAGCACAATATACACAAATTGTTTTCGTAAGAGGTTATATAAACAACAAAAGTGGCATATGCAGCAGTGTTGTCAATTTCTGAAAACATGAAAAATTCACTGTCAGCTTTCGGTAGACAGACTACACGTTATTCTTTATTTTTGGTTTTAGGCATAAATACTGAGTTTCGAGTTAATAAGACCGCGCGTTAAAATTCTTCCATACAAACTTTATTACAACCCTATCCCCCTTGCAGTTTAGGTTAACAATAACTAACCAATTTTAAAATTTACTTAGATTTGTGCCAAGTTTCAAATTTATTAACTCAAGGAATAAGAGATTTCATACAAACAAAATCCCCCCTTTTCACCCCCTTAAAGGTCGAATTTCCAAAAACTCGTCGCCTACACTATAAAAGGAAGCCGTGTGCAAAATTTCACGTTTCTAGTCCTAGTAGTTTCGGCTGTGCGTTGATTTGTCAGTCAGTCAGTTTCTCCTTTTATAAGTTTCGGCTGTGCGTTGATTTGTCAGTCAGTCCGTTTCTCCTTTATATATAAAAAAAAGATAGAAGATAGATAGAAGAAGATAGATTACAATAATTTTGTATATTAATTAGCACAACAATTATAATACGTGTGCTAAATTTTGTATCTTCAATTTGGATGCCGTCCATTTCATAACAGTCCTGGACTTCAATAATGTTTTAATTTGTGGTTTTTTCTATGTCCGAAATATCTGAATTAAAAAAAGTTATTAAACTTTTTATATGCTTAGTGTACTTATAGGTACTTACACATTTTTTTTTGTATGGGTGAACAAAATATTTCAGTAAATTAAATTACATGCCTGGTGTCGATCAATGGTGTTATTATTTTCTAAGAAGTCCAGTTCTTGATTGTTATCAATGGCTCTATCTAAAATGGCGCCATCACTATCAAATGCATTGTTGACCTCGCTGATCATCACAGGTGCAGCCTGATAAATAAAAATATTATATTAGAAGACAGTACATAATAATTAGATCATTTTGAATAGTTTCTGTAAGTATACAATTTTTGTCCACAATATTTAAAATGAGCAAAGCCACACAATGGTTACTGAACAATTCGGAAGATATTATGCGACCAACCTCTTCAACCATATTTATTATGGCTCAATACTGTGATGGTAGTGGTGGTGCATGTGGTCCTCCAGTTCTTAACAGGTTACCTCTTTCTATTGCCCGAGTTTTACGTGTGAATGCTTTCATGTTGTCCCATGCCCTTTTTAAGATCATAGTCTCACGCTGAAAGAAACAGGAAAAATATTAGTAGCAAATCATTCATCATCATCATCTGACTAGCGTTTTTTGACACTAATATATTTCATCAATGACAGTGGACTTTCCTACCTTGTGTACATTGGCATTGCAGTTAAACTCTTGTGTAAATAAATCCCATGCTGCTAGTTTCTTAACGATTGACTTGCCATCGCATCGTCTTCGACATCGCAGCCCACCTCAGTTGCGGTGCACCTCCCCGCAACCTACCCTTTTTGGTCGCTACGTCGCACCGTCGTCGGCTTTGAGACAAAAGCCGACGACGGTGCGGCTCAGCGGTGTCGGTTTCTCCCTAACATTTCCCACGTTTTGGGTTGGTTGTTGTTTATTTGAAATCTATAGAAACACATCTGGTGCGGATAAAAATACCTGCACAAACTGTTATTACGAACTATTAATAAAACACTAGAAGGGAACACAAATGTTTTATAAATAGGCGCCGACAAAAATCTTTGTTCACACTAGTAACAAAACATTACAAAAATTATTAAACAACTAATTCCATAACAACGCTCGGCAATAAACAAATCTAAAAAATTCCCGGGTCGCCGTGAGCTCCCTTACATCTGGCTAGTTTCTAAAATACTTACCTGCTAAGTATTTAAATCGTAGGTACCTATTTTTTTCCCAAGATCTAACTATATTTAATCTAAAGCTTAATATAGCCGGTATATACGGATATTATTGCTAAAAAAACTTTTTTCAAAAAAATTACAACCGTCTTCCAAAAAAACACTACAAAGTGCAAAATAACTTTAATTTCGGAAGTCGGTGACTTTGGATGTGTATTTTAATTATTTGTCACCGCCTTCCGAAATTAAAGTTATTTTGCACTTTGTAGTGTTTTTTTGGAAGTCGGTTGTTCTTTTATTGAAAAAAGTTTTTATTTTTCACTTTTTAGTTACCTACCCCACACCAATTCGAAATTTCATCATCCTTGGGGTGCACAATGCATACTTATACGATAGCAACATTCGCGGTTGATTTGCTGTAATTTTTTGAAGAGTTTCGTTGTCTGTCTCCGAAACGCATCATCAGATCTATATGAAATTTTAATGGGACCATTTCGGACAAAAAAATTATTTTGCAAATCCGTCAATATACGACGAAGTTATGCCCAAACATACATTAAAAAAAATATATAAACATGTCGAATTGATAACCTCCTTCTTATTGAAGTCGGTTAAAAATAATAAGGTTAAACTTAGTAACTAAATTAATTTTACAGGGTTTTTCATTAAGAGCGCGCTCGAACTTAAAAATAAAAGAATAAAACCTGTTTAAGTGATATTGCCAAGTTTTTAATTTTATTTTAAAGGATATTCGATGACATTATGTATGGAATATAATTTCAGCCAAATGGCCGCCACGACTCCGCTGTAGGTGGCGTATCCTGGTGGACCAATTTGGATGACATCTTCGCATAAATGGGCCTCAATTTCACGAAGAGTGCGAGTTATGTTGGCCTTCAGGGCGGCAATTGATTGTGGGTTCTCTGCATAGACTAGGGATTTCACGCAACTCCAAGTAGTCGAGCGGTGTTAAGTCACACGATTTCGGTGGCCAGTTGATGTCGCCACCACGCGAGATAACGAAGCCTTCGAATTTCTCATCCGAAATTTAACAATACCTACGCGTTGGTGACCCCCGAATGTGTCGCCGGGGTCCCGTGTGTGCAAGGCCGTCTTAAACGATGCTGGGCCCTTGGGCACACAAGAATTTAGAATGTTTTGAGAATAAATGTGAGAGAAATTGTCAGTCCTTCGGGGCCCCCTGAGCATGGGGGACCCTGGGCACGGGCCCCGTGTGCCCTTATAAAGACGGTATTGCGTGTGTGTCGCCGGGCGTAAAAGAATAGCACCATCCCATTTCTTCCAGTGGGTGTCGTAGAAGGCGACTAAGGGGCGCTTTACCAAGATGGCCGCTATTCGCTGTCAAAGTTCGCGCGTCCCTATTGAAACACAGGACACCCTACTGAAGTTTGCTTTTACATGCAAATTCAACGTTATCGCGCTAGAAATAAGATGTGATTTCAAAGGATATATAAATAAAATTCTAATCTTTTACTATCGTTACATCCTAAATCCCTACCATTCCTACTAGACGTGGGTCGTAACGTCTTCTAGGCGTAATCAGCTATACGTAGTTTCGTGGATATGAGTAACTAGTTTCAAAACTGATTATTTTTGGAAGTAGTTACTTTTGTGGTTGATTTTGCGTTTGTATTATGTTATGATTACTAAAATCTTACATACTATACGTATTATAATATTAGTTTTACTTGCGAATTATGTTACCTATAATTACGAATTTATGTAACAGTTTATAAAGAAAAAGACAGAGGTGGGCCATAGGAACCTATTCCCATGGGAACTCTGGTGAAGCCGCATAAAATGCGAACGTGAATTTGTTTATTTGTTACGTTTTCAGTTTCACGCAGTGGCGTAGCTAGTCGTTATGGAGCCCCATTTCAAAATATCTTGGCGTGGTCTTATGCAAAAAGGACGGTGATCTATTTTTAAGTAGATAATTATGCCGTCGGGCCCCGTATAATTAATAGATACGGCGGTAGCAACCCTCCTCCTTTTGGCGCGTTAACTACACAACCGATCATCATGGAATTATTCAATCATGCCTATCAGAAAAGGACAAAGGATAGGTATATTTATGTAACCAAACTATATAATAGATTTAATGTATTCGATAGGTTTTTTCGAGAGCACGTGTGTAACCCCGGGAAAATGTCAAAATAAAATGTATAATAACAATCATAATCTTTTTATTTTAAACATTCAAATAGGTAATTGAAAATTTAAAAACAAATCCTACGCCTACTCTACATTAAAATATACTTAAAACTAAACCAAACTATACAATAGATTTAATCTATTCGATAGGTTTTTACGGGCACGCGGGTGAAACATATGAAAATAAAATGTGGGATAACAAACTTAATCTTATTATTTTTAAACTGAAAAACAAAACCTACACCTACTCCACATTAAAATATACTTAAAACTAAATTTATATAACCAAACTATACTTAAGGCTAGGTTGTTCCGGCCTGTGGGCCTTTAAAACGCTACCTCCGCCTCCCCTAAATGCAGCGCGACGTATATATTTACGATGAACTGTCAACCATTTAGCAAAAATCCATGCCATAGTATAACATATTGCAGTTGATCAACTAAATTATTTTTGCTTAGGTTCGATATTTCTACCTTACTTTTAGGTACGGTATGGTAAAACTAAAAATATTACTTAAAGTTCCCTGTGTAGGGTAAGTGTCCTGTAAGTTACCTATTCAGCGTTTTCATATTATCAGATATTGACACCAACCCGATACCGATATGTCGGCAGCTATACACATATCAATTCGAAACCGATGTATTTATTACCGGCCTGATTATATTGGTGAATATCGATGACCATCGCGACTCACCAAACGACCACAGTAGGTACAGTACCTAAGAATCGACGTCTCGAAGTCGGCAGTGCGAATAAGTGTGTTCAATTGAAAGAATGGCCAGTTCTCTCACCTCCATTGTGCTGATATCGGAGTCAGTCACTGTCTACGACGATATAGGTGACAATAACAACTCTTAAGTAAAAGCGTTTATTAGGTACTAAACGTACGCGAAAATCAGATCCCCGGTATCGTGGCGGTGTCGGAATTGGCTAATGTGCTGTGTTGTAATGTAATGTGATGTAATCAACTAGTTTCAAATGAAAATGCAGAAATGTATTTTCATTCAAAACTAGCTTTTGCCTGAGGCTGGTGGTTCCAGAAATAGCGATTTTAAACATTTATCAAAAAAAAAACCCTTCAGTTTACTGTTATTATGATTGCTACGCATTTCGACCTCAGGACTAGCTGCTTCTCACACGGACAACTGTACGTCAATTTTTCTTTGTATACTTAAACTGTTGAGAGCAAATCCACAAATGTGACGTAGTTGTGTACAGGGAAGTTTTATATAATGTGGCACAATAGTGGTGTCTTACGACTTCCACGCGAACGAAGTCACGAGCAGAAGCTAGTTACAGATATGGTTTTGCGGTTGTAAGGTAAAAATGAAAAATTGCAATGGTTTCATTTGGAAATCATGCTTCCAGACCTTTCAACCAGAGAATTTTCAGACAAGTGTTAGTTTTCAGTGAATCCGAACTGAAGGAACATGGGTGGGTTAAAGTCAGTAAAAGTCTGCTACGCGGAGAAGTCATTTGATGATTTCCCATCCAAAACAAAAAATCCTTTGTGCAATTTGTTCTTTGAGAAAATAAATGTCGTTAAATCGAAATAATGCTTCCAGACCCAGAGGTTAAGGCTAAGCGTAAGTTGTCAGTGAATTCAAGAATATATCAAGTAGACAAGCTGTGTCCGACGGTATTTATCTTCGACAAAATTGTAGTTTTCCATACAAATCATCCACTATTTTATTTACATCTGTAGTGGCAGAATTTTCAAAGATCCTGATTTTCACATTTTTATTAAGTAGAATACGCTAAAAATGGCCGTACTGTTTCGGTTACACTGTAACTATATTCTTTTGTTTTTGGTGTTCGCCAGCGCTCAGAAAGAACCGTAAATACTGTGAGCTACTTATGAAGGAACAATTGCCGTACTTTATCGTCTAGTGACGTACCTACTGCTCCAGCTATCATTTATCGAAACTATTATTTTAGGACATCAACATTAATATTTTAAAATCACGGATTCGAGACAAAATCTTGTATTGCTAGCTCCGCTATTCGAGAAATATCAATAAAGTTGCTATCGTGTTCCTTCCAATTGGTCGTGTAGCAGTGAATACCTTATAGCATTTTTGTCTGAGCAATTTTTTTCCTATTTTCTCTGTTGGTGTCAGACTGAAAGTTCTTTATATTATTAGTATACAACCGACAACCAGACATATTGTATAATATGTAATATTAATGTAGGATATGATAGTAGCGAACACAGTTCGGTGCAGAGGAAATATCATAGGTGATATGGATGAAACTGATTAAAAGAATCTTAGAAAACTGTGATTTGTACAAACTTATTCATAAACGACGAATACGACTCTCACTTGACTATTATTTCATCGATAATAATTTGTAATGTGTCAACACTATTTTAAGATGACAAGTAAACGTCATCATATTGCCTAGAAATAATCACATTTTCGAAAACAATTTTATGAATTAAAACTATTATAATTACAAGATATTCTTTCTGAGCTATCGTAATTTCATAAATTAATTTGTTATTATTTTATTCGATTTTTTTGAACAGGCGCAGAATGAGCGAGTTTTTGAAAATTTTGACACAGGTCCACCCTCGATGACGTCCCTCAGGACTCTGACAGACTGAGCGTGAGCCGATTTAGCCGGATTTAGATCTTTTTGAGTTTATTTAAAAAAAATGTGCTAATCTAAAAAATTGAACCTTTAAATTCCCTCCTAAATTCGATTCCCTCATCGTAAATGCAATTTTCACATAATTTTGTGCTCTTATTAGGAAATGAGACGGAAACTGGTTTTGAAATCGACCCTGTTTCGGATTTTTTTTCATCGAGCAAATTGTAATTTATTGTTTTTTGAACCTTTACTTTCCCTCAAACAAAGATCTATCTATGACATATGTTTTTTTCAGGGCCTAAATACACGAATTTGATCATTTAATCTTGATTCTGAAACAGGCAATTTGGGACAACCCCCCGTTAATAGATTTAACCTATTCGATAGGTTTTTACGGGCACGCGGGTGAAGCCACTGGAAACATAACAAAATAAAATGTGGAATAATAAACTTAATATTTTTAGGGTTCCGTACCTCTAAAGGAAAAAACGGAACCCTTATAAGATCACTTTGTTGTCCGTCCGTCCGTCCGTCCGTCCGTCTGTCAAGACCGTTTTTCTCAGGAACGCGTGGAGGTATCAAACTGAAATTTCTATATGATACTTAGTTCTACTGTCCCTGGAAGCTGTAGAAAAATCAACCTTCTAAGTCAACGCAATTAAAAGATACAGCCATTTAGGCCGCAAAATTCCGCAAATTTTCGAAACTCGCACGGGAATCAAAACCTACAGGGTACTTCCCGTGAACTTAGAATCTTGAAATTTTGTACGAAGTCACGTCTTATAGTACAGATATAGGAAAAATTACGAAAACCGTAAATTTTTAGTTTCGTCATATAAAAAAAAATATTTTTGACAATTTTGAACTTTTACTTATATACCCACAGGTTTGTACGGAACCCTCGGTGCGCGAGTCCAACTCGCACTTGACCGGTTTTTTTTTTCTTAAACTTAATAACAAAACCTACACCTTCTCTAAATTAAAATATACTTACAACAAAATTACAAACACAGTCTACTAATTACTGCCAAGCAAAATCAAATACTGCAGTGAAACAAAAGTAAGATTTTACCTAGAATAAACTCCATTTGAAATAAGATTTGACATTTAAACAATTTTTTTCTACAGTCCGTTCAACTGATTTTAACTTCTATTGCGTTGGTGGCATGATAAATGGCAACAGCAGTAAACAGTTGGTATTGCAACCAGTCTTTGCTTTTATTGCCATCCTTATGCCTACGAAATAAAACTCAAAATCAAACGTGAAAAATGGAAGCGTAAGGAACTAACTACATTTATTCAGCGCAATTCAGCTTTTGTCCATATAAGGGACTAACCACACTTATTCCGCTCTGTTTAGCTTTTATCCATAGAAAACAACGATTTTGTATGGAGAGGCGTACGCATCCGCTCAGCTTTCCGCGTCTATTGAGTTTACGTACAAAATCGTTATTATACAAAACCGGTCTATTGGTAAAAGCTGAATTAAGTTGAATAAGTGTAGCTAGTCCCTAACGCGTTGCCAAAACAATATAATATTATTAAATGATAAATAAAAGGTTATTTAGATAAATTAAACTCTAATAGCTTTAAATACTGTAAAATTGTAAAAACAAAACAATTAGAAACAAATATATATATTTATTAATTAATATTATGAAAAGCTTGTGTTATAAATGAAATGAAATGAAAAAGGATTAATGTAAATATATTTCATATTTGGTCGGACCACCTTGCGCGTCTAAAACAGCGTCCAGCCTGTCCTTCATGCTGGCCACTACGTTCCAGAAGGTGTCCGTGTCGCTAAAATGCTCCGGGCTTCTCGCCGCAAGTTTTCGTTGTTGCGAATTTCAGAGGCATCCTAATTGAGAACCATGAGACCCTATAGATTCTCGATTGGGTTTAAGTCGGGGCTCTTTCAGGCCATGGCAGGCAGATGACGTCATCCTGTGCCGCAAACCTCTCCTGCGCCACTCTGCAGATGTGCATGCGGCAGTTGTCTTAGCACAAGTAAATAATGCCTTCTGGGTAGTGGAGGCGCACGGTGGGGATCATCAAGTCGCGTAAAATTTCGACGTACTGATCCCCAGTCATGCGCTCGCTAACCTCCACCAGTTCACTCGGTCCCTTTGAGCTCATTCATCCCCAAAAATTGAGAGATATTCTTCCACTTGCCCGATTTGGCAAAGTATTCACCTCCACATAGCGCTCATTGCTATTGCGCCATAACATTTTTCTACCGCCCATATCCGACCGGAAGCTTTTTTCATCGAGAAAAATGACGATATTGTTCGCCCAGTCAAAATTATAATGCTCTAGGGAAAAACTTACTCTTGCCTCCTCATGCGTCAGAATTTCTTTCCGGCGTCCTTCAGGCGCCTTGACAGTGTCAATTGAAATCTAAAACAAAGAAAATTTTCACACAAGATTCTTTATTATTACAAATTGTACGGGACGGGCGCTGGCCCTACCTAACTAAATGAGTAGGTATGACTGGGGACGGTTGAAAAATATTCTTCTGTCGTATTGAGAATTGCCACCTTTGTTGAGACGGGTTGTAAAGAACTGAACATTTATCTTATAGTAATAACATTTACCGAGTCTGGTAGCCGCGCGGCGCGCATAAAACCGGTTTGAGTGAGCGCACTTAATTTTATTGTTCACTTTTTTAAGAAAACCATGTTTTATGTAAATGATGAAGAAGTGAAGGTGATAAGTGTGATTACAAGCTGCACATGGACATACGCTGTAAGAAGTTGATGTTATTCTCTTGCTTAGAAAAATATATGCAGAGTGTGAAGCGACTATAGCCGCATCGTCTGCCGCCGTCGTGGCTCTTGCGTAGAGTTGGCGGTGGTGGGCCTCTAGAGTTCCGCTTTCTTCTCACCGCCGAAGCCAAAAGTAAACAGTTTTTTTCTGGAACGAAACAAATAGCTATAGTCCATTTGCACATTATTACTCAATTACTACAGGCAACTTATATAATTCCCTGCAATAATAGTTAAATTATAATTATTTAATTACTCACAAACATCGCTACCATTAAAGGGTAACACCCGATACGATAGCTTGGTAGGCAACTAGATTGTAACTAAACTGGGCCCAAGAACATGCTTGACCCAGCAATGTTTCAATGGATAAAAAAGAAAGTGCTTAATTGCTTAGGTATTTATTTTAAAATCCAACTACTACCTACTGGATTAACTTTTGTTTTAGAATGTTTCATATCAAAATGGAATCAAAAACAATAGTTCATCGAATTTAAGCTTTCATGGTTACTCTACTTGGAGCGCTCAGCGTTAAAAAGTTAGAAAACAAAGAAGTTACCTCTCCTACCTAACTGCCTATCCCTTTTGTAAACTTGTTTCGAAAAAAAATATAGAAAAATACCATTAAATCATTTTTAAATATTCGCTTTTGTTTATTTTAATTAAAAAATATAATCACAAAAATATTACTCACCGGTATATGCCCGTCTGCCGACAAATAACTATCACCCATCCAGTCAACCGTAGCGCTACGACGCGCTTTTCGACTTGCGTCAACTGAGGCGCCATAATTTTATATTTGATAACAGTTTTAAACAACTTGTAAGTTATTACAAGCACCGCACAACTACACACAGAACGTCTCCACGAATGTTTAACGGCTGACGTAATGGATAAACGAATGATGTGATAAGCGACTTAGGTTTAATTTCGTGAAGGGTCGGGAAAACTCGGGAGCAATGGCGGACGCGCAACGGCGCGTGGGTTTGGCTTGTTCCTAGTGAAACATGATAATTGGCTCCCAAATATTTGTATGTGCAACAATTGGGCAATTTCAGAAGCGTTGAAAACTCCACCAGTCATGCCATGAATAAGTTCTTTATAACACTCCATGGCGCGTCGTAGTTATAGATATGTACAAGGTTTACGTTGACGTGCTGGCGACTGTACATGAGATGGCGTTTGACACTGCTCAAAGTTGTTTGTTTGTGAGTTTACCAGCTCATTCATCGCCAACACATATTCCCTCATGAGATCTTCTGAGGTATAGTATCTGTTACTCGTTGAACTAAGTTTCTCCTGTAAACGGTCAAGTTCAGATTGCAAGTACTTTGTGTCAATATTGTAATTTCTAGTATTTGTTCCAAATTAGATAAATGCGTATCTAATAGTTTAAGTTAGTCGTTCTGTATTGAGTTTTTTTTTTAAAGGAAAAACTTATGTCTTCTAACCGACCTTTTTGTTTTAACAATATGTTTAGCGACCTTGATGACGTCATCGCACCCATTTGCGTCGTGGGTGCTCCGCTCTCTTATCGTTAACTCGAAAAAAACAATGAATCTTTGTATGTGGGTTGGTTCGACTGTTTATTGTTTTGGTACTTTTTAACTGGTGTTACTTTCGTTTGAATGGATGGTCGTAATAATTTACATAATTTGTTGAAACATGAGCGCGAGAATGTTTGTCTTAGAATGTCTATCTTGTCAAAAAAATAACAATAACAAAAAAAAAACAAGCGATGACCTTTAGTTTTTATGGTTTAAAATGCATGGTGTGTATATTCTCAGCATAACAAATGAATAAAACCTACCTTTACATAAAATGAATTAATCACAAGCACCACAAAACAAAATAATAACAATTGACTGACGTAAGTTTTATTACCCATTGTGCAAAATCAACAGATATCAAAATATTTAATTTGAACGTTCCAGGGTTTTCATATCTTAAAACGTAGCATATTGTGCATGGAATTAGAATGTACGGTTGCCACGGAGAACTAAATAGTCAATTTTTGTAAAAAAATAAAATAAATGCGTCACTCCGCAACTGTGCCAGCTGGGACAAGGGATGTCTCGTATTTTTTAAGTTTGTTTCTAACTGTGACTACCCTCACTGAGTGACATGACTTTGATCACCTGTCAAATCAATAGTGTAACATGGTTTTATGGCAGAAACTATTGGCATAACTGGTATCAACTCATTGAACAGACTTTGATTCAGCGAGGTTGTGATGTTATGATTTGAAGTCTGAAGTTCAGTTATTTGACTATGAGCCTCAAGTAGCTGCTGTTCTAGTAAGTGTTTGTGACTAAGAGCTTGCTCTGTGCTACACTGCCTGAATCGGTCCACAACGAGCTGAAGTCTGTCGCGTTCTTCTATGGCATCAGTGTATTGAGTATATATCTGAGCCATTTCACTTTTCCATTCTTTTCATGGGCATCAAAGAGCACCTTTTCATTGTCATCTATTTCCTTATTGAGTTGGTCACAGGACTTCTTTGACGTCTGTAATTCGCTCAAAGCCGGATTGAGTTTGGACTCTTCGAGGCGAGCTTTGGCACTGTGAGTCATAATCATGATTATAACTAATAAGGAATCGAAGAGAAAGTAAAAAAAAAACTTTTTTTTTTTTTTTTTTGGGTGGGAAATCATCAAATAACTTCTCCCGCTCTGGGTGGAGCAGGAGGGCGTGTCAGACTTTTACTGACTAAAACCCACCCGTGTTCCTTCAGTAGTCCTTAAGCCAGGGGCAGTGGTGTCTTTTTCGAACAAACCCGCACCCCTGGCAGGCATCGGCCCTTGCGGGCCCCATCATTTTTTTGTGCTGACATCTCTTTGAGGCGCGCGTGGAACACAACGCGCAGTCGACTTGGGCTTGGTCCTTACCGGACAGCGAGCTACCCATTACTCGCCGTCCGCAAGCCCATGCCTACGGTGGCCGGAAATCGGCCTGGGATTCCCGACGCCCAAGGCGTCTCCGTAACCTGCGGCGGCTAGGGTCGCGAGGGCGCATATCGACAGTCCCTACGTACATAAAGACATGTCAAAAATGGATTTTTTTTTTAAATTGCACAATTGGGTTTACATTTTCCATGTGCACATTTCTGTACCATTATAAAGTTCCTAAAGCAAATAAAACATCATAGAAAAAATATAAATAAAATTGTACATAGAACTAGAGTTGAAAATCCATTGCGTGAAAATATCTCGCCGCGATTTTAATATGTCCATTTGAATGCAATATTAGACATGTTGTGATGTGTAACTGACTAAAATTATTATGTTTGCATTATTATTGCTGATTTTGTCAGAGAAACACATTTAACTTTTTTATACGGAATTCATCGTTTTGTTAGAGTTATGTTCATGTTACGTTATGATCACAATGTACGGCAGTAGGCTGAATAATAACCTGTGACAGTTTGAACATTAATAACGCTTTCCTGTAAACCTCGGTTTTTGACATGTCTATGTACGTAGGGACCGTCGATATGCTGCCTCTCCCTCACGTGCGCCGCCTCCCTCTTCGCGAGCATCACTGCTTCGCTGAAGGAGGTGACGGCTCCCCATGCTCTCTCGCTCCGTACCATGGCCTGGACCAGGGCCGGACGCGAGAGATCGCCGCCGCCGATCGCCTCCACGAGGACACGGCGGTGCTCCGCCCAAGCAGGGCAGACCGCCACCGTGTGCTCCACCGTGTCCTCAGGGCGATCTTCACAGTGGAAACACCCGGGCGTTTCCTCCCGCCCTATCCGAAACAGGAACCTCCCGAAACAACCGTGTCCGGTGAGGACCTGCGTCAGGCGGAAGGTGAGGACGCCATGCCGCCTCTCAAACCACTCCTCAAAGAGGGGACTTACCGCCGCAATCGTGGCGTGCCCAGCACTGGGTTGCGACAATCGCTCTCTCCATGTCACCATGAGATCCCGCCGGAGCTCTGTCCGCTGTGCCGCGATTTCCTGCGGCAGCGGAGTTACGCCCCGGCGTTTGGCCTCCTCGCGCCACTCCCATATTTACGCGAGGACCTTTGCCTCCAGATCCCATGGCGGTAATCCGGCAAGGAGGCCCGCCGCCTCGCCGGAGATCGTGCGATATCCCCGGATCATCCTGATCGCCATGACTCTATGGGACGCCCTCAACCGGCGAGCTGGTTGGCGCCTCAATGTAGGCGCCCACACCGGCGCCCCGTATAGGGCCATGGATCGCACGATCCCCGCGTAGAGCCTCCGGCAGGAGGCGTTTGGCCCCCCTAGATTGGGTAAGAGCCGCTTCAACGCAGCCCCGGCCCGCTCCAGTCTGGGAGCCAAACGGCGGAAATACTCTGCGAAGTTCCACCGGCTGTCGAGGACGAGTCCCAAGTTCTTCATCGTCGACTCGACGCCGATGTGAACCCCTCCCACCGTTATCTGGGAACCCGTCGGTGGCGCATTCCGAGGACCATGAAACCACATGGCCTCGGACTTGTGCAAGGCCACCTCGAGTCCCAGTTGCCGGATCCTATCGACGATTGTCGCAACCCCTTGTACGACCTCCCTTGCGCCAGGACCAGCGTGTCGTCAGCGTAGCAAACTACACTGACGCCGTTAGGGAGGTCGGCGCGCAGCACCCAGTCGTACCCGATGTCCCACAGATGCGGCCCCAGGATCGATCCCACCAAACCACAGTAAGGTTATGTTTACGTTCAAAAGTAACTGGCATAAGTAGCCGTATTTAAAAGTTTACAATGAAATAGCTGATAAAAAAGAGTACGCAAACAAACTATTACTCGTAGCACGTAAAATACAAACTATTGTACCTGATATCAAGATGACAATGCAAAAATTTACTTCTGCCGGCAACTGTCACTGATTCACATTGAAATATTTACACTTATTTTGCACTTGCTATGTGAATCTGATACGTAATACGCTTTATTATCCTATTTACTTGAAGAGTAATTAATTGGAAATAGGCCGTAAAAAACAAAGAAAAAGCTGGAAATTTTTTCATTGAAGTAGTCAATGATTGGCTGTATTTTGTACAGTTGTGAGTTTTTGTCAGTCGTGTCATTGTTAGTAAAATGTGACATGGTTTTAAGTAGTAAGAAGCAGTTATGCAGGGCTTCCCAAACTTACTTTAACTGTGACGCCCTTGGGAAGTTGCCATACATTTACCTCCTAGTTGTAATTGTAGCCTAATAAAAATTTGCCAGAAAAACTCCAAATAGCATCTAAATTTTTTATTAGAAAATAAAGAACAAAACGTAAAAATAAAAATGAATGCAAATAAAAAAGATTAAAAGCAAGCACACCCTTTTTATTTCTTTTCGTTTGGTATTAATGAGAAGGATGTGCTTGCTTTTCTGAGCATAGTTTCTCAAAACGAGGCTCAAGTTTCGAAATTGCCACTCTCGTCTCTGTCTCTAAATGTATTTTCGATCTGTACTTGTTCTTAATCTTAAGTCCACATTTTTGCCATACAAACTTCGGGAGGGTTTTACTCCACTGTTTGACAATGGACATCAAAACTTAACACTACAGTACACGCGCCTGTTTTTTTTATACGAGTGCTCGCGTGGCCGACTATAGTAGGCCTTTTTAAATTATGTTTATTTTTTGTTTACAACCTTTGTGAATGAAATAGTATTTGGTATGAGTTTTTTTATTTATTAGTCTTGTGATAGGAACATAGTTTCAGCATTAATTTGCTTTTTAAACAAGTAAATAATTAAAAAAATCAAAAACTTTATTTTGCTTTGACTAGTTTTCATTTTTTATTTACCCATTTTGTTTTTATTCATACATTTTTCATGATATAAACCTAAAATTGTGTTTTCACAAAATATCCTATAACTTAATATACTTTAATTGCATTTTCAATTGAAAAAAAAAAAACAACTTTTGAATATATAAATAATTACGACCGCCTTACGAAGGCGCCCGGACCACTGTGCATTGTGAGCGACCATGTCTCTGTACCATAGGTCATCACTGGCAACACACACTGGTCAAAGACTTTCGTCTTGAGACACTGTGGTATTTGGGACGAGAAGATCAGCCCAGCCGAGTCGGATTCGACGATTGACCTCTTTCTCGAAGTTGGACTTACCTAACTGCACAGTCTGTCCTAGGTAAACGTACTCGGCCACAACTTCCAGTGTAGCGCCTCCGATCGTCATGGGAGTGGGTGTTACATGGGCATTCGACATGACCTTTGTCTTCTCCATGTTCCTTTTAAGACCCACTCTTTCGGAAGCTCTACTGAGGTCATCGAGCATTGCACTGAGGTCCTCCATGGTCTCAGCCATGACGACTGTCATCGGCAAACTCGCACAAGTATGATGTTGCAAACGGAAATAAAACCCTCAATGCTGCAGTGATGATGGAACGATATTCTTGATAAACTGGACTCCAAAATTCAAGTAGCTTAGCCTTGTTGTAATAGAGCTTTAGGCAGGTGTCACAGGACAATTCTATTAATTGTTCTTCTTCTGCTGTCGAAAGTGTTGATGATGAGATTGCCTTCGTTTGTCTTCTCTTGGAAGTCGGCTGGCTCCTATTTGGATGCGACGAGAATGTAGCCTCCCGCGTGGGAAAACAAAGTTTGCGAAGTTTAGATTCCCTAACAAGACTTTGGCTGTCCTTGAAGACCACATTTGATTTCGTAGGGTTCCTCGAATCATTTTTTTTTTAATTTTGGGGTTTGGTAGCCGTTTTAAATTGTCCTTTTGTTATCTTTGCAAATATGTAGGATGCTGTTGCAAGGCCAAAAGGTAGACAGGCCATTTGAAATATTTTTGTGTTGAAACAGAAGGCTAAAAATCTACGGTGGGATTCTACAATCAGAATGTGAAAATAGGCCTGCGAAAGGTTTATTTTGATCATATAATCCGATTCGCCTAAGCAGAGTGGAATTTTGTGGTGGTTTATTAAGCGAAAAAAGGGGATTCAAATATTCATTTAATAGCTTTAGATTAAATATTGGCGGCTTCGAGCCGTCCGGTTTCTTTCTTAAAAACACGGGAGTAGGAATCCGGAAGGACACACATATTTCAATTGCACCGCACTCTCGGTTTTTCGGCTTCTAGCGTCATGTCCGTAGAGGATTTAAGCGCTACCCTTCCTTCAAATTTAGTTTTCTTCGCTTCCGCGGCAGGTGTTGCAGAAGGCTTTCTTGAGAATCGGCCCGAGAATCTGTCTTGTCTAGAGTTAGATCTTTTGATCTCATCATTTGTGTCTTCGTCCTGGTTTCCTGTTGGGTGACCAGTGTCTTAAAAGGGTTTGTAGGACTTTGTATGGTTTCGTTGTTTTGCAGGAAAAAAGTTATTCGGGCCTCCTTGCTCCTTGATTAAGTTCGATAATTGAGGTTCCGAAAAAAGGTGAGTTACTGAAGGCGGAATTGAGTGTAATAATTCATTTAAAGTCTTATTCGTAGGTTTATAAACACTTCGCTTATTCTGTATTATCTCAGTTCTTTTTCCGCATGTGTATTGAAGAAATGCATCAGATGTTTTCCGAAATTGACATTCTTTTCCCAATAAATTCTTGCTGATATGAGATTTCACCTCCAGAGAAGCATTTTTAAGTGTCCATAAAACATTGCCTTTGTTGAAGGAGACCATGGGAGACTGCAGCTTATTACTGATCCATATTTTCTAGCAACGAAATCATTTTCCAAGAAGGCGTTGTGCCTGCAAGAATGCTATTAACTCTTAAGGAAGTAAAAACCGGGGTTGCGGTAAAGTGTTTTTGAACATCTGCATATCGGATATTCTTCCCCTTCTTGCTATTTAATCTGTAAATTTGAATACCTTGCTTCGCGAGAGATTCGTTTGCATCATCAATTTTTGCCTCTGATTCTTTGGTTCCAGGGTTGAAGTTGTTGAAATGTTGTTCTTTTACACTATCAGGGTGCCCTATTGTAGTTGTCACACAAGACGAGAGATTTTGATTAAGTCTCTTTCTTCTAATGTTAATGGTGGTGCAGCCCAATTACCGTCTTCGCTATCGTTTGAAGATTGGCTCATCCATAATGAATACTGAAGAGGATGAGTCTTACTAGTAGTTTGTACAAACTACTGTAGAATTTCAGTTTGCTGTTCCATAAGGCGTTCCAGTCTCTCTATCCTGGGATTTTGGTCCATTTTTTGTCTATGAGGCCTTTTGCGATAACTCTGTGTATATGACTGATCTTTGAGCACGGGACTTAAGTCTAGACGCTTCAGTTTATGAGATTAATTGAGGTTTGATTGTTGGTAGAAACTCGTAAACCCTATTATTGGGTGGATCATTTACATTGTGGCAAGAGGCGCGTAAATAAGAGCGCGACTTAAAGGCCAGTTAATCAGCTTCCTCTTTATAGCTTTATACTTTCGCTCACTTAAGGATGTTGGGGTTAGGACGAAGTCGGCCAAACCCCCACTTGTCCGTAGTTTTAATTGCGTCGGCCAATCGATTTTCTTCTTCCCACGGAATAGCTATAGCTCTACCTACAACTTTCGTATTATATGTTGCTTTGATCTTGTCATAAAGAGTTGTTGAGGGTCTTCCGTACTTTTGCGCTGCAGCGTACAATGATAATTCATCGTTTTTAACTTCTCGAACTACATTAGTTATATCTTCTTGTGTGTACCAGGGTGTCTTCTTTTTTTATATTTATCAGGCATGGTCCTGAAACAAAATATAGTGTTATGACTTCACACACAGTCATATCGTCAAAACTCTTATAGTAAATTATAAATAAGTACTTACACCTAAAAACATGTAACATCTTGGTCTGTGTCAACTCAAACTGTAAATAAAAGCATGTGTAATTAAATTACGGTTTAAGACATCTATTTCTCTAAAAGAATACAATTCACTTAATATGAGAAATACAAGGTAATCTTAAAACTAAATATGAGAATTACTTATGAAGGAGGTAGGTATTCGTAAGTAAGTAAGTTAATTAAGAAGACACAATTTTTAAAGTGTTGTGGGTAAGAGGAAAAAGTGGGTGTACTATTTACAAATCGATTCTTGAAGGCGATAGCAATTACACATTGAACTATAATATGTACCTACTGTAATGTTTCGGAAATACAGAGTAGGTATTCTAGTTTTCTGTGTACTTAGCAAATTAATAAACAACAAATAATAATAATCAAGTAGCGAAACTTCGTAGACGTGCTGGGTATTGATATCTAAACATGAGAAAATGTTTGTAGGTAATAAAAAAAACAAACCGGGGTCAATGAATATAGTGTTACCTACTTGAATTATCAGATTAAAAAACATTTTTTTTTTGTGTAAATTTCATAGACGTGGTGGGTCAAATTAAATTAGCTAGCGAAACTTAGATGTCGATATGTCTAAGTTTCGCTAGCTAACTTAATTTGTACCTGTAAAGTGTATAGGTACTATTGTCTCTCTGTAAACACCTATATATTTACTTATCACATCAAACAATCATTTTATTTAACAAGTAGACAATTTAAAATAGGTACTCGTAAGTGTACATTGGATAGGTGTAACTGAAAGAAAAAACGATTAATTTTAAAAAACGATTATTCGCGATTTTTTATTTTAAATCAAAATAAATACTCACTTCCGTTCTGTACGTCCGTTGACGAAATACTCACGCAAAACAGACGGCTAGTAGCTGTAACTGCGTTGAAAATAAACAAGTACGCAAGAGTAAAAGAGAGCTATTGGGTATTTTTTTTTATAGTGGATTATGGCTTATTTATGGAGTATCCAACCGCTCCAAAAAATTGCTCATAAACTGGAATAGGGCTTATTTTAGGAGTATCCAACCGCTCCGAAAGCTTGCTTATGAACTGGAATAAGGTTTATTTAAGGAGTATCCAACCGCTCCAAAAGTTGCTCATAAACTGGAATAGGGCTTATTTAAGGAGTATCCAACCGCTCCGAAAGCTCGCTTATGAACTAAAAAAAATACTGCTGGCGAAATTACCATCAATTAATGAGACATTGGGTTTCTATTTTATATTTATTGAAACCCACTGGTCTTAAATCTTACATAATTATGTAGTGGCTCAATTAATCCGTCTTCATAACATTTCTGTACCAAGAGTATAAAATGTCAAGTAAAATTGGAGTACTAATGGTAGTAATGAAAACAACTGTCATAAATATTTATGTACCAAGAGTCTAAAATGCCTGAAAAAAATTGAAGTACTAATGCTACATACTAAAACAACCGTCATAAATTTGATTGGACAGGCCATTTCAAACGATTTGATAAGTTGTAGTGTGTTTTATAACCATAAAAGGTAAATGCTGAACAGCAATCAACTAGGTATTATGCAACGTCAAATACTCCGACTGTTACAAATTTTATTAAAAAACAACGTTTTGGTTGTTGTCCTTAACGGAAAAAATATACTATTATTGTTGTTACTCAGCAATAGAAAACAGGTGCAACTAATGTGTACGTGCGTAGCCTGATAAATTTGAAAATGGAGAAAACATAAAAAAAAAATTAACAAGAATATAATTAAGAACAATTTTTGTAAAAAAAATAAAAAGAAGGTTGGTGAACAATTTTACGAGCGATGGTTGATATAGTCGCTGGAAAATGTCACCTTGGGACAAAGTTGGAATGTCCTATGTGCCAGTAATTACACCCGGCACCCAAACCCTTTAAACCAGCACACAGCAAAGCTGCTTACCGGAAGAAATAGGAATGGTGGTAGTACTTCCCCGGGGCGAGCTCTTCACAGAGGGCTACTACTACGAAAAATTTGTACCCACATAAAAAAAAAAAAAAAAACGAATTTTTTCTTCAAATAATAAGTGTGGCGTCACATACACTTTAGTTACTGCCAACCATAAAAACTAAACGTTTTACAACGATAAAAAAACAACCATACAAAATACACCAAAAAAAAAATACCCACCAGGGAGAATTCAAAAAAAAATTGTGACCATAAAACCACGTTTCTGGGCGCCAATGTGACGGGAAGGGTTTACGTGGGGTATAAATGACACCACGTAACCTTGTCAGCATAAAAAATATATTTAAGGAATAATAATAAATGGGGGTAGGTAGGTCTATGGTACAAAGTTTTCTCAATTCCCCTGGGAGCAGCACAGTACTCTCTTGGCTCAGCCTGGTGCGACGATGACCCCAGCGGGTGTGCCACGCTGTAGACGCCAGGAACGGTGACGGTCGGCGGGTGGTTGTGCCCGACCCGTAGATGGTCCGAACGTGCTCACGCGGACAAATAACTGCCCTGCAAGGAGCACGACGGTAGACGCCAACTCTCGCGGTTAGTGGCCCGACAGGTAGTGAGCGGATGCCACAAATAACCTTACGGGTGAAACCCGGACTTCGAACCAGGGAACATAACGTCCAGCGTGTCACAAGATGAGCGTTAATCATCTCCGCTGATTGTGACACCAAGGCATAAGCAAAGCGAGAAGTACAGTGCGCTAATGATGATGATGTGTGGATGTCACAATCAGACGGAGTTTACAAAGTATGGAAGGTGAGAAACGCAACATGACTTGCACATTTTTAAATTATTGTCGTGTACATAATAAAATGCGCAGAGCTAATGGCAATTAGTAAAGAAAGATACGGGACGACAATAAGCGGGCAAATAGGCACACGCCCTAGGTTATCCTAGATAGGTAGGTACACACAGTATAAATCATGATTAGCTGTTCAACACTTACCCAGTATGGGGTTACGAACACACCGAATTTAAGTAGTTAATTAAAACTGTTGCCTGCTTTAGGCTTATGGAATTACGAAGATCTGTACGTTGGATCCAAGCTATGGGATCAAGCTCCGTCAGTCTTCGCCTGTAGCAGGAATTCGAATGTGCTAGTCACTGAACCGGATGAATGCCGAGGTGTCACAAGGTTAAGCCAAGGTTAAGCGTTCACATTCACTCGTTCGGACACGCAGAACGCGCGCCTCTCTAGCGCGGACGGCTAACTAATCATGTTTAGTAACCTCGGACGTCTCTAATATTATTACGTCTGTGGCTTGACTTGACATTTGTTGTCAATATGTTTTTAATAGAAAATAACGATACAACGTTACAATATGTTACAGAAAAATGAATTATAGATGATAATGGATACCTGAGCTGGGGGCTTGCGGCTAAGTTACAATAGCTGCACGGGTCGATCGATCAGGTTAAGCTACGCTTGCCGCGGTTGGTCCGTGGATGGGTGACCATCTTTACATACCAAGACCCCTCCGTGCCTCGGAAAGCACGCTAAGCCGTTGGTCCCGGCTGTCATTTGTGGATCTTTGACAGTCGTTACGGGTCGTCAGAAGCCCGAAAGTCTGACAACCAGTCTTACCAAGGGTTGTCTATTGTTTGCCCGAAGATTATATGCCATAATCATCATTTTCCCGAATTTCATTTGCCCGAATGTTTCATTTGCCCTAAAAGACATATGACATACTTTTAATTGCCCGAATTTTAGATACCATAAGATACGAATGCCATAAGTATTGTTTGCCTTATTTTTATGTGCCATAATAATTATTAGACATAATATTTAAATGGCATACAAAAGAGAAAGAATTTTTGCGTGCTTTAGCATCAAATTTGTATTTGCATTAAAAAAGAAATTGTACTACCTAATCATAATTATATAGTTTGATTATTAAACTTGTTTTTAATTCTAATACTTACCTACTTATTAGCTTTCTGGCTGTCGATGTCGATGGGTGCGCAATGTTTGGATAAGAATAAACTTATTTATTCTGTGCATGGTTTTTTTTTTCTGTGCATGGTTGATGGTGGGCTAGGTCGACGGAGCCCCGCGTCGCGGGGCTCCTACTTCTGTGTGGTTTATAAAAAAATAACCACGAAGGGGATGGCGGGGTCTATTCGCTCGCTTCGCTCGCTCACACGACCCCGCCATCCCCTTCTAACCTAACCTGTCTGAGTCGGGGTGCCCTAAAGTCCCAATTGCATCCAATTTCTCTTGATATAAACTACCGTTACACACCCGATGTCGATGGCAAATTATGTTATGGCATGTGATAATTAGGGCTTACAATGATTATGACAAATGATGTTATGGTAAGTGACTTTATGGGAAACAATGATTCTGGCACGTGACTAATATGGCAAATGAGAGTAGGGCAAATGAGTATTATGTCGTATGATATTATGGCTGTTGACTATTATGGCAAATGATACAAATAAAATTCGGGTAAACGGCGGTATACCCTTACCAAGGGGTATCGTATTACCCAGTCACTGGGTTGTGGAGGTCAGATAGGCAGTCGCTCCATGTAAAATACTGGTATTCAGCTGTATCCGGTTAGACTGGAAGCCGACCGCAACATAGATGGGAAAAGGCTAGGCAGATGATGAATGGATACCTGAGATCTCAAAAAAAAAAAAAATGTTGCATATCTGCAACATTGCGCAGTACCTGTATTTATGCAAGTCAAATGTATTTATGAAGAATACACATGAAATAAAACAATGTATTAGAGCTTTATTTATTCATTATGAAATTTGTAAAAACATTTGAGGACATGAGTGGATGAAGGTGATGAATGAATGTCGTATTTTCGGATTTTCGCTTTTCTACGAATTCTTTAATTTCTCTCTTATTATAAAAAAAATATTAAACGGCTTACCCCGCTAGACGCCATTTTTGGCTAAGTACACTTAATCGGTTTTCAAAACCGATTAAGTGTATTTAGCCAAAAAAGGCGTGAACAGCGAAAATCTGAAAATGCGACATATCACCTTAGGCATGGGTAATATCGCTTTTATACTATATCAAATCGTATCTATATATCGGTTTAGAATATCGGATATCGCATCTATATATTTCAATACCTATATATTGGCTGAATCAGTGTGGAACTCGGAAACGAAAGTGGTACTGTGATTTTTAGGTTTCGGTTTTGTTCGATTCAAGTACCTACATCATTGTATTTTATTTGTAACTGTATACTTACTCGAAATCAGTGAATGTATTTTTTGGTAGTGTTGATAATGGCACTGAAATGAAACTAGTAGGTACAGTCGTTTCGGTTTTTTTAGATTTACATTTTATCAATTACGTTATCATGGAGTTGAACTTTCCTTCATACTTTTCTCAGGCTTAGGACTGACTGCATTACTAATAAGCCAATAAAGAAATTTACTATAAATAAATGAAGATATTGCAGGCGTATTTAAAAGTTCATTCGTTTTTCCGGTTTTGGTTATTTACTTGTATGGATGGAATCTCTTTTGGTCTAAATTAACGTTCAAAAAAGTCAGTTGTTTGACTTTTTGTGATGTTAGTCGCGTCCGACGGTCACTGATGATGAGGCCCGTTTTACTAAATATTCGTTCACAGGGAACAGATGTAGCCATTATATTTCCATAATTTTGGACAAGTTTGGAAAGATGCGGGTAAGTAAATTTGTGGACACGCCACCACTCGAGAAGACAGGTCCATTTGTCTCCGTGGAAGGTTGGCAGCGGATCGTCATTAATATAGGTGTCGATCTCTTTAATGGCCTTCGACAAAGGCGTCCCAACTGGGTGTTGCTTTTGGCCTATAATTTCATCCAGTATAGCCCGAAATCCATCAACAGTGTTGCTGCTACCAGCCGTTGCTGACGACAGAGACGACGACTGTTCTTGAGAACTTTCTTCAGCAATCATCGCAACTAACATGTCCTGCACGCGACTCTTGGTATTTCTGACCTCATTCTGATAGCTAAATACAGATAACTTGTATCGGGGATCTAGGAACGTGCAAGTAGAAAATGTTCTGCTTCTTTCAATAAGGCCGAATCTTGTCACCAGCCCTGTTCTCAGGCGATAGATAACATCTTATGTCACTTCATAGAATGGCTCCATGATAAATTTATCTCAGGCTGTTAAAAGGCAGTGTGTCATTACAATGACTAAGCTCCCAGTCATGTATTTTTCACCACTAACTGTTTCTGTGGCTTGATCAAACGGCTGTAAAATTTTCGTTAACTCGGATAGCAACAACCATTCCTCGTTTGTGATAATCGGTAAATCTTTTTTTTAAACCGCCATTGTGGCCCTCAAATACTGCTCCAGCTCTACGAAGCGCCTAACCATATGGAAACTTGAGTTCCATCGCGTGGGTACTTCCTGTATCAGACGTTTTGGGATACAGTCTGCTCTGTCGTCCGTTTGGGCCTTCAGTAGTTTCTCCAGCGCCGTGCTACTTGTTTTATAGTGCCTAACGACTTTTTTTACTTTTTCCAGTAGAGGTTGAATAGTAGTAAGGGCAGTTTGAACTATTAAATTTAGGGAGTGGCCGAAACAGCCATAATGTTTCTATCCGATATTACTGATAGCCTTTTGAATGTTAGCTGCGTTATCTGACACCGTGAAATTTATTTTATTTGTTAATCCCCATTCTGCCACAATATTATTGAGCATTTCTTGTATATTTTCACTGGTATGGGAGTCTTGAAAATTACAACAATCTAATAATACGTATTTTAACTCTAAATCATCTGTCATATAGTGACCAGTAACGGCTATGTAACACTCGTTGGATCTCGAAGTCCATAAATCAGTAGTTATACATACGGAATTATTGCATTCTGGGCCTAATTTTATTTTTAATTCTGCTTTGGTTTGGTCGTACAAAGCTGGCAACATGATTGTGGAAATTGTTTTCCTACTTGGCAGTTGGTAGCCAGGAATCCACCGAACAAACTTTCTAAAAGCTCTTTCTTCAACCAAAGAGAACGGTTGGTAACTATCTATAAATAGATCCATTAGATCTCGATCTATTTTTTTTTCATTTCGTTCGAAATTCGTCTGTTCGTACCATAACTTCCGATTGTTTGTTGCCTAAGCGTAGGTATTGTGGGAAGACTACCAACGGATGCTGATGTAGACGTACCGGGAGAAGCTCTCTCAACAGCTGATAGTGACGTACCTGCAGAAGAATCTGCTGTCTGTACCAAAGATTGAGTTTGGCCTTGCTGAATCGGCCTAGATTCATGCTGTGCCCTGGTCACTGTCGTAAACACATCTAAATGCTTTTTTTTAAATGAGCCTTAAGGTTTCCTGTAGAGCCCTTGTAGCTGTACATTTCGCAACAAATACGACATTTTGCTTTTTTATCGACAATATTACTTTTGTCGAAATAGTCCCATAATATGCTCGTACTTGGACGAGACATTTTTGTTACCTAATTTTTTAAACACTAACTTAGACACTACTCACTAACAATAGTTTTATTTATATAACTAGTAATATACCTATTAGTATTCTATAACTACTATTGAAACTACTATTTAAATTTTATTTACACTATTAATACACAACACGAATATTATCCCTATTAAGTACACAAAACTAAACAATTACGCACTTTTACTTTAGAAAGTAAAGAAAGCAAGCAGAGAAATTCGGTCACCTGCAGCTAATGCGACGCGTAGGTAACTAAAAAGTAAAAATGGAACACGAAAGGTACGAAAACAGCAAAGTGCAATCACGGAGAAGGTCAAGGGTCACGTAAAATAAATTCCAAACCATTTTTATTGAGTGTGCCATATGATCCTTTGACGTTTATTGTTGGTTTCCTGTTTACAAGTGTTTAGAAAAATAATGTAAATAATATTTAAAATTAGTATTAGGCATTAGCGTATCGCACTCTCTCGCTCGTCCATCTACAGCTACATCACTCGCGCCCGTGCGCATTGCAAGGAATACTCGGTACCACGGACCACCGACACCACCGTACTACTATACCCGAACGATATCAGTTTGAACCGAATATCCGAATATCATGCATAATGCTATACGATATCGGTATAGTGTGTTGTTGTGCGACTCATCGTGCTACATTCGCTGTAGGTACGCGGATACCTGATATATAGATTCATTGCCGTCCGATATATAGGTATTGGATATTGTGCCGATACATAGATATTGTATCTATATACGATTTGTATCGCCCACTCCTATATCACCTTCATCCACTCATGTCTTCAATTATTTTCCCTATTATAACATAAACTTAATCTACATTTTTCACATTTTGTGTATGTTTAGCCTTTGCAGTTTGGGTATTTGCATCGAGCCCTGTCGCCAAATACTTGCCAATGCCCTACGCCGTCTAGGCGTACATCCTTTGGTGAAACTGGCTGTACTGGCCCTCACTTCTTTTTTAGTTGTAGTTCTGCCTCAATTGAATTCGAACTTGGACGCCCTCTTTCCCATTGTTTGATGAGCCGCCAAGATTACATAAAGTATTCGCCAGTTCAAGTCTAAAATTGCATAAATTTAGTCGCTCGCGTAGTATTATTCTGATTGTAATTTTTTTGTACATGAGCCGTGAATTAATGATTGCCATATCTAGCAGATGGAAAAATAGGCGGTTGGTCCATTTTCGGCTGTTCATGGTTATGCGGTATCTGCCGATAAAACTATTGAGCAAATCTACTCCCCCCATGTGGGCATTGTAGTATTTTATGATATTCGGGCAATCTACCTGTATTCTTTGTTTATTTGCTTTGTCATATCTGGCTATAGTACTAACCGGTACTGAGCCAGTATATGACGAAAGCATTGTGACAGGCTTGTTGTCTTTCCAGACGAGCGCACACAAGTCTATGCCGTCCACATTGCTAACTGTTTCGACGAAATGCCCAGGGGGACATCTCTTTTCATTATAGTCTTTTTGTCTGGTAATTTAGCATTTTTTTATCGGTTAGCCTGAATCGTACCGAAAGAGTATACCCTCTTTAGCAAGGCAAGCCGCTAAAGGAAATGACGTGTAATATTGGTCAAAGTAGACAATTTGATTTGTTCTTCTGGGAAAAATCCTCAATAGTCGGACAACCACATTCCCTGTCGGTCCTAAGTCCTTGAAGGAGTATAGAGTGTTTTTCGTTCCCAGCAGACACCGCTAATTTGTGTGCGAATCCGTAAATACTACATAGCAAGAACAATTTGAATCCCCACTTATGAGGCTTTTTGGGGAGATACTGTTTCATGTAGTGCGACATCTTCGTCGCACACATCTGCTCATCAATCGACAAGCGTTGTTCTACAGGAATAGTTTGAAATCTATTATTCAGGTCGTCTATTATGGGTCTGATTTTGTAAAGCCTATCATGTTGTGTGTGATGCAGCGATGTTGATGATTCCGTTCGTCCTGTTACTTACAATGAAGCACTGACTGAAACGAAAGAAACTTTCAACAAATTAACAAGCATATTAGAAAAACATCCATCGTCGTCAAATTTAAAAGCCATTCATTTATTCAACAATTCTCTTAAAAATGTCACTGCAGACCAACAGGTCAATTTTTTTATTCGATACCTTCAAAAAAGGACTGTCCCGCAAGATACCTACGTGTTCAGCCAATATCTGCATCAAGACGAACCATAAAGAACAAGGGAACCAGAAACATAATACAAGCAGGTCGACCCTCAGCTTCATCACCAACAGGAAAAAAATAGACTATAGACTTTTTTTAAACAAGCTTTTTCCCCTAAAAAGAAGAAAATAAACTTTAAATTAAATCAAACCAATCAATTTAGTACATGTATTACACAATTTATTAAATGATATAAAAGCTTGTTGCGAGATTTACCGGTGTGCTAACTAGTCTTGCTTGACATACTTATTATAATTATAAGTAATTCTATTAAAGAAAATGCGTCCTATAAAATATGAAAATCTCGCGACAACTGTGTGGCCGTAATCTCCTAAAAGTTTATCAACGGCATAGATGGGGCGGGGTTTATTTATTTTTTACTAAACTTAGTAAATTTGGCTTCCTGAGTGTAGGATCAAAATCAATATTATTATCTAACAGTCAGAGTTTTATCTCGTCTACGCGGGAACTAGAGGTGGGCGCCTTATTTGTCATGCGGGGTGGTAGGGCGCGTTATCCATAACTATGATTGAAGGGTCGTGAAGATTTGGTATAAGCTTTTCTTTAACCCACTTGGTAAAGTTATGCGCATTCATTTCTGAGTGGTAGTCTTCTAGTTTATTTCTACCAGTGAATATAAGGAGGCAGTTTGGTACAAACCCCTTTTTGCTTCCTGCATGGACTATGATGTAACGCTTTCCTTTGGATATGTCTTTTGTGACACCTTCGATGGTTAGAGATTGCCAACATTTTGTGACCTGGTGGAAAAATAAATAGGTTCTTATTTACTGTGATCTAGCTTTCACCCGCGACTTCTCCAAGTATTTCATGTTCTCGTGGGATAAAAAGTAGCCTAATGTCCGTCTCCCGGTTTCCCTCTACCCATATGCCAAATTTCACCCAATTTGGTCCCAAAGTTTTTGATTTGTGAAGTACAAATAGACAGACAGACACAAATTTTCACATTTATAATATTAAGTAGGATAGGATGTGTTATGTCATCATCGTCAGCCTATAATGTTCCCACTGCTGGGACACAGGCGTCCTCTCGGTGAGAGGGATTGGGCCATAATCCACCACGCGGGCCCAGTGCGGGTTGGTAGATGTCTTCGAATTTTTGGTTCTAGGACATGCCGGTTTCATCTCTTCACCGTTTTGAGAGCAGTGGTGATGAAATAATTTACACAAAGTAAAGCACAAAGTAAGTCCTGTCTGGGTTCAAACTCACGACCTACAACTCGTAAGTCGAGGCCGTTACCATTTGGCCACCACTGCTGCTGTGTTATGTGTGATAAAGGAATATTATGAAAATTTTATGAAACAAAAATATAAGGTACATGCAAAATAAGAACAGTCTTTACCTTATACGAAGAGTGAATGTAGCTCTCATCGAGATAAATTCTATCTTTTCTTAATTCTTCTGGCATATCTCGATTTTTTTTATGACCGGCAAATATTCTTCTCGTTTTGCAGCAATATGTGATTGCTCGATTAGAGCCTTTCTATTATTCTGGCATTTCTTGTAGGTAAACCCTATTGCTTTAAAAAAATTACGGAGAATTTCAAAACTACAATCACAATCCAGTTCAGTTTGGGCGATCACCTGCAATTTTCTGAGGTACCTGAAACATCAAAGGGTTCCGTTGATTGTGCTCAATGTTGCCTTTTTAGGCATACATACAAAAACATGCAACTAAAGACAAAAAAAAACCTCTTTTTTGAACTGTGTAAAAGAATTGGATTATTTGGCGCAGTGCACAAATATTAAAATCGTCCATTTCTTTCTTTGGCCTTCCTATCCTGTGTTTCCCAGGAGTTTCGAATTTTCCATCATTCTTATAACCTTCGTTGACTATCCGCGAAACAACAATTTGGAACCGTGCACCTAGCTTCTGACATTTCATAAGTGCCCATGCAGGTTTATATTAAATAAAAATATTTTGATTTTGACTCTACTCTCTGATTTTCCTGAAAAATAGTAAAAAAATATTGTAACGCAATGGAAACAATAACTTATCGACATGAAGCAATTAATTTAAATTGGTAGAAAGCCTGAATGGACTGAGTTGTACCATCCTAATGTATCAAAAAATATGATCATACTATAATATGATCTACTTACAATGTCAATCTAACCTAAAAATGTGCAATGTAAACAATGCCTTTTTTGGTCTCCAAATCGTAAATTCAGTAAATTTGTAACATCAGGCAGGTTAAAAACAAACAATAACACGATTACATATCCGTCATAGATGCTGTTCGCCCATAAATATCATCCAAATCCCACAAAATTCGTCCAGCTTTGTACACCGCGAAACATCGCTGGAAAACTTTCAAAAATCACTTCCCGCGTGCCACTCCGATTTACTTTCCTCATTTTTAAACCTGTTTTGCGTAGTTTGGTCTTGCAGTTTAATCAAAACAATGAAAAATACAAAAGGAAAACTGTTCCACAACTCAAACCCGATGACTGCATTGACAGCTGACGTACTTATGTTTGGTGTTGCCAGACATATGATCAAAGTTAGTTCCTCAAACATTCATGTCACGACTTAATAGACAAACTGGAAAACGTTTTTTCTTTCAACTACGTGGTAATGTTAACATAAATCACTACAAAACCGATCACAAAGGATGTATTTTTTGCTTGGAACCAAAACAGTGCAGAAATGTTACATGAAATCTCATTATTGCACTGTTTTTCATTACTGCACTGTTTTTTTATTTAGAGATACCTAAATTTACCACAGAGGTTTAAAGTCTCCCATTTCTTTTTCATTTTCAGCCTACTATATTTATATTACATATATACCTACATTATTTACAAACTACAAATCTAAAATATGTACAAGTATCAAAATTAAGTTTGATATAAAATGTATGCATTAGATCAAAAAGATACTGGCTGAAAGTAAAAATCGGCAGAATAAAGCCACATTGGTTAAAAAAAAAACAAATGGCGCGCATTTTGTACCATTGTAAAATTTTGATACTTCATATTGAGCAAAAAAAAGTTTTAAGAAAATGGAAATAGACAGCGATAGCGATATGGATTCAACTCCAGAAAGTATAAAAACAGCTGCAAATGAAGTTATTAATAACCTTTTGCCGCAATAGACGCCGATAAATACTTAAAAACTTGTGGAGAAACGAAAGACGTGTGAAATCACTGTCCGAAAGTGTGTTTTTAACGTATTTCAGTGAGACGTCCAAAAAAATGAGACCTTCTTCATTGTGGTCTATACAAAGTGGTGACGACATATCGACATTAAATGAAAATACGATTTCCACTAGTTAATCAAAACACTATAAAATTATCAAAATAGTTATTACACCAAAATTCGAAAATCTAATTTTTCAAACAATCTAAATGCGAAAATAATCTAAATTAAACACAACACACTTTATAATATCGTCCACTAACCTCATCTGGCCTGTAGGCAATTCACGTAACAGCGGCAACGTCGCCCCCGTTGGCGGTCCTTTTTTTAGCGTTCATTCGTTCTAACACTGATAAAAAAAATGACGCGTGGCATCTATCGCCGCCAGCCCGCGCGGCTTTTCTATCACTAGGTTCACGTTTCATTTAAACACTTAAACATAAAATCTAATGTTACACACTTCAATAATGATTCATGACACACTAAATTTAATTTTTAATTGCTGAAATTGTCCACCATTTTCGCTAATACACTGTGACAACGTCTTATGATATTACTTCTTACTTTCCTTAACAATTCACTACTGATAGACATGGCTTTTAATTTATTAAAAGCGTCAATGATTCTATCTCGCAGTTCCTCTACGGTATTCACATCACGAGCATAAACCTCATTTTTAATAAATCCCCATTAAAAAAATCCAGTGGTATGAGATCCGGTGACCATGCTGGCCACCGGCGAGGTCCATATCGGCCAATCCACTGCTGTTCAAACATATCACTGACGCACTCTCTGGCACTCACCACAGAATGTGCTGGTGCCCCGTCTAACTGGTATCATAGCTTTTGATGGACATCAAGGGATAATTCATCAGTGTATTCCGATATAGGGCCTCTGGGGAGATCCAGGAACTTGACCGCTGTGAGGTTACCCTCAATGAACACCAGACCGATGATTTGATTTCGGTGAATCGCAGCCCACACGTTCAGAGAAAAACGGTACTGATGAGAAGATTCTCGGAACAAATTTAGATTTTCTTGGCTCCAGTAACGGAGATTTTGTCTATTCCAAATACCATTTCGTGTAAATGTGCTCTCGTCTGTCCAAATTACATTGTAAATAAATTCAAGGTTATCAGTCATTTTACTCTGTAACTATCGGCAATATTCTTCTCGGATTGGCCTATCTCTACCGAGAGATAGGCCAATCCATCTAGTTCAGGCGCTGTTACCGAACAGCGCCTGAACTTTCCTGTATTTGTATGGCCGCCGTTTATCTTTTCGCAATATTTTGAGTACAGTTTTGTGATGTACTTGAAACTGGCGTGCGGCCCTCCGCAGACTTGAAGTTGGGTTGCGCGTAAAATAATCTAAAACTCTTTGTTCTAATGACACTGCTAATTCTTGCGGAGGAATACCCTCGCGAAGTGGGACCAAAGGCTGATGTTCCTGTTTTCTTTGAACAGCCTGTACAATCGTGCGGGAGTTTACTGGGCATCTTCGGGAGTCACCATATCTTTGAAGATATTTTCTTAAAGCCAGGGCCGCGTGCCACTCAACTGTCGCGGCAAATTTTCGCGAATGCGCGCATCTGTCACGCGACTTCTGGGTGGTCCCACGAGATATCGGCGCGTGTGATTAAAATGACGATAACTCGAAAGTTTTGTATGGGAGCTATAAATAAAAGTTATATCGTTTGAATTGTTATTAAATAAGCTATCACATTAAAAATAGACTAGTCCAGTTTTGCCCTAAAATGTATTAATTATTTTAGTATGAAATCAGCGTGAGCGAATTTTTCCCCGTTTATTGTATAGAACTGGTAATAATAAAACAAATATACCATTATTTCAAAAACTTTTTGTTTTATTTGCATAAATATAAGTTACAGACCATTAATCAATAAAAATAACATCCCTCCCCATACATTTTTTTCACCCCACAAGCTTTACAAAAACATACCTCATTTAGGCGACCCGAGCGCACGGACAAAAAATAGGGTAAGTTTATACTTCAATTCCGAAAACGCTGAGGGGTAAGTGGCTTATGTTACTAACTTATTCTATAGTTTGGTCCATTTTCTTATTGCAGACAGAGTTTCAGTTGTTAGAAATGTTTATTTTACAAGAAATCGAACAACAAACCAAGCACTTGAAAATAAGCCTAAAAAGTATCTATCCTCTCAAACTTTGGATCACAGAGTAAATTCTGTTGCATTTATTTCAAATACAAATTAACGAAATTAAATTAGACGATATTTACTAATCGATAAACACAATTAAAAGGCATGCTGCCATACAAAAACATTTCAGAAATCAAAAATCAAAACAAACAATTTTACCACAAAAGGTATCACCTGTTGATACATCGACAGATGGGGAAAAAAGTAAATGCTAACAAAGTATGGACACGACCTTTATTTTCACATCTGAACAAAAACTATGTATATAAAATAAAAAAAGTAAAATGAAGCATTGCAATAGACGAGAATCTTTTGGAAAAAAAAATGAAAAAAATTATAGTTAAAAAAAAAAAACACGCTTTTCATAGAAAACCGAACTAAAAAATAGAAAATTAATTTTAATAAATTTAAATTAAGAATAGTGTTAAAAATTTCAATAAATATAAATTAATAATAGTGTGAATAAACAAAAAAAAAAAAAAATTTTTTTAAAAAGCGTGGAGCGAAGAGTTAAACTTCTCCTTAGTATTCGAAAATTTGTCAATATTAGAGAAATCGGCTAAAGATAATTATTGGAAATTAAAATTAACATCAGGTCCTGTCTTATCGACTGTGGAGAAAAATTATAAAAAAAAAAAAAAATAAGTTTCTTCCCTTATCGACTTAAATTAACAAAAATCATATTTTGCAAATTGAAAAATGGAATAATTTCCAAAGAAGTCGGTTACAAACATAAAAACACACATACATACAGGTGAAGCTAATAAAAAGAGTGTAAAAAAAAGGTACAACCAATATTTTCACATCTGAACAAAAAATATGACTATAATACATTACAATAGACTAGAATCTTTTGGAAAAAAAAAGATTAAAAAAAAAGAAAAAAGAAGGAAAGAAAAAACAAGCAAGCAAATCCGGCATCACAGACGCAACCGCCACCGCGTCAAAAGAAGTACCACTAGATATCACGCTACATCGTCATTAATTACTTTTGACACAACACAAATAACCACCTCAAAATGTCTTTAGATCTACATAAAAAACCCCAAATAACCACCTCAAAATGTGTTTAGATCTACATAAAAAACCCCAAATAACCACCTCAAAATGTCTTTAGATCTACAAAAAAAAAAAAAACAAATAAGCACTGACTATGTCTTTGGATCTGCTACAAAGGTTATACAATGTTGGATGAACAACTCACAATTCGCATTGCCAATGAAACGAACAAGAGTGTGGTCCAAAAATACGAGTATATAGACAAATATATAGATACATACAAAGAAATATATATTTATAAATAAACTTTACATACATTATAAAATTATGGATGATGGGGAAACAGAACCCCTGTTTCTCTCTCTGAATGGATGATCGGGAAGCAGGGGTTCATGCAGACAGCTTTACCGCACCCAGTACAGAATGTACCCACCAGCTTCCTGCAATGGGCGCACTTCCGCCGCTTACGCTGCGTGGGCCCCATTGGAAACTCAGTAAGCCGGTGGGTAATGTGCAGACATTACCCACCCAGGTTTATTTTGAATGGGTGCGGTCGAAATAGTAGGGGGAGCGAATGAATGTTCAGAAAGAATAAATTTTATAAGAGAAATACGGAAATTACGATGAGACAGAGTAGAAGTGTGTTTATGAATGATGAAAGCGTTTAATACCGAGACATTTAGGAGCCTCCTGAACAATTTTTTGTACCACACCCTTGTTCGTTTACGCTCGATGGGGTACATGGCCAGAAGTTGGTCTTTTTTATCCACCTTGGTTTGGTGGACCCTCGGACTGTTTGTTGAGCGGTGCCATGGTATGTAGAGATCATGGCCACCCTATTACTATCTCTCCATACAATGGCATCGACGTCCCCTGAGGTAAGACCAGCCATCTGGCCCGGACGCATATTCCGCTTGGTGAGACTGTGCAGGGCCTGCGGCACAAACTTGCGATCGGTCCGCAGGGTCCCTACACAGTCAAACCCCAAGCATTTTAAACGGCGAGCTAGGCATGGCGAATTGTAGAACTTGTCCATCCACTGAGTATGACCTTTGTGCTCCAACCCGTCTATGAGGCGTAATACAATTGACGGTGTAGATGCCTCTAGTGGATCTTCGTGATGCTGCGGTGGTGATTTTTTATGAGCGTGAACCTCAAACCGCCATAAGTAGCCAGTTTGAGATTCACAAATCTCGTAAGTCTTAATGCCACGATTTGCTTGCTTGTTTGGAATAAGCTGGCCGATTTCCAGCCAGCCTTTCCACATCAAAAGACTCGTCTAAAGAAATGTTTTGCGACAAGGTGTACATAGTCTGAATTTTTTTGTTCAGATGTGAAATTATTGGTTGAACCTGAAATAATTTCGCCTCGGAGTAATCCAGTTCTAGCGCTTACATGTCGTTATTGTCATTAAAATGGACACATTTCGAAAGCAATGTAAAACGGTTGATCGACATGTATGCGCTAAAACCTGGAGTTATAAATATGTCAGGGGTGGCAGCCCAGTACTCCTCCAATCGACTTTTAACCACAACCCCCATCGCCAACACTATAGCCAAATATACATAAATTTCATCGACCGTGGGGTCGTACCACTGGCCGATGCGGCTATTGGGATGGAGTTTGTATTTAGTGAGCATGTGGGCTGCCACCTGCTGAGCATATTTATTCGTCTCCGAGACGATGTGCTCCACAATTTGCCGATCCCATATGTCAACGAAAATGTCATATGGATCGCCAAATGGAGTTGTCGGACCAACATTGCTCTGGGAAAACGTTTCCCGCCTCGATTCAGGTGGAATCTGAGGATTCGGAAACTCTCTCCAGTCAAATTCATACCAACTCCTAGGCTGGTCCGTCGCCAAAGGAGGGACATCGATGGTTGCGGGGGGCTCGTGGGCTGCGGCGGCGTCGTGATCTGCGGCGGAGTCATGGTCAGCGGCGAAGTCGACAATTGCAAGCTCAGGATTTCCAGCCAGATCCTCGTCCAAGGGTGTATCCTGAAGGCTCCGATACACCCTTGGAATGCAAGGGATCGGCTGGATATCCTCGTCGCCACTGTCGTCAGTGTCCGCTTCACTTCCTGCAACAAATGATAGATTGGTTTTAAATCTGGTAACAACCAGATATTTGAACCAGATGTTTACCCTTAGAGGCAAACATCAGGGTGCTTACTCGTCAGGGATTGGCTGGACTCACTGAGTTTAGCCAATCCCTGACGTTTAACTGATAATTCCAATGTCGATCCATCGGAATTATATTCGAGAGTAAGCACCCTGGTCCGTCTAGTGGTGGTCTGGTTTGTGTGTTGGTTTCAAACTAAAAACAGCAGTTATTAGTGATGGTTTCAAACTAAAAACAGCAGTTATAGTTGATGTTTAAGGTCTATATTTATTTTCTACAAATTTTTAAGTTACGTGAGAGCCGTGGTGAACTTTAGACGCTAATCAGTGAAAGAGGAATTTTAATATTTAAACCAAGATCTAGTTACCATAAAATAATATTTCTAATAATTATTTTTTTGCTTTTATTCGGGGGTGCGATTTGACTGCAAAAAGAAAAAAAATCTGAAATTAAAACCCTTATGCAGCATACCAGTAATTCCCAAAGGAAAATAGCAGACATTGCTGGTGTTTCTAAGTCGGCAGTTATTAAAATAAAAAATAAATTGGACCTAAATCAGCCAATTTCGCCTAAGAAAAAAGGCAATAGGGTATGTTACAATTTGGTAAAAACTGTTTTAATTTGAAGATTGAGATGATATATTTAACAGAAAAATAAAAATCAATTTATTTATATCGATTTTCTCCATTAAAAACAAATTTCTTTTTCGTTGCTTTGAATTTACCGCCAAAACGCTCCTTACGATGACTTTTTATCACATGACATCTTGACGTCAGCTTTGTGTAAACAGCACCAATACAAATACTTAGTTTGGCGCAGTTTTAGAAGTATTTGTGCACAGAGGCACCGCACACCAGTGATTTCACTTTCTATCCATAAAAAATCTTGTTAATTACAAACACGACACTCAATTGTTTACTTAATAACTACTTTAGTTTACACAAAGTTGACGTCACGTGATGAAAAGTCATCGTAAGGAGCGTTTAGGCGGTAAATTCAAAACAACGAAAAATAAATTTGGTTTAAATCGTTTTTAATTGAGAAAATGGATATAAATCAATTTACTTTTATTTTTCTGTTACATATTTCGTCCCAATCTTCAAATTAGAATAGTTTTTAATAAATTGGAAAATACCCTATTGCGGCAGAAAACGCATCACTACCCCACGTTCAGATAGGAAAATTAGAGATATCTGTTTGCAAAACATTTGACTGATGCCATGAAGAAGAAACGCCTTGCCTGGGCTCGGGAACATGGCCAAAACACGGTTGAGGACTGGAATAAGGTCTGTTTGCATTATTGGTGGTATTTTACACCATTTAAAATTATATTTTTCAAAATAATAAACAACTTTATTTATTTTCAGGTGTGTTCTCGGATGAGTCAACATTCGAGATTCTAGCCGACAAGAGCAGCTTTGTCAGGCGACGCACAGTGTGATATTATGAAAACCTAGCCGGACAAAATTATTTTGTACCATTTTGAAATCAATCAAATCAAATCAAAATATTTTTATTTCATATAAACCTGCATGGGCACTTATGAAACGTCAGAAGCTAGGTGCAAAATGTTATTAGGAGGTAAAATATAAATGAATAAATAAAAAAATATAAGTGATAGTTTTAGAGGTATAATTTAACATTAGAAAATAATTTCACAAGTATACATCGAAAAGTAAATACAATAAAGAAGTTATACAAAAATTAGTACACTTAATTCTGAGATTCTTCAGAATCTTCGTCAGATTCAATAATACTGTCTTTCGAGTCTTAAGATTCTGATTCAGATTCACCAGAATCTCTATCTGTTTCGTCTACTGGTACCTCACGTCCAATACTTGGATTTTTTATTTCTAATAGCTCATTTACCTCGGGTTTAATTTTACCATGCTTTGTTTTTGGAGCCGCACGCAAACTAGCAATATATGGATCCGACGAAATTAATAGTCTATTCAGTAAATCTCGATTAGTATTAATTCTTGAAGATTTTCTTGTAAAAAGTTCCCTGAATTTTCTATTGTGTTTATTGCGTGCCTCTTGAGCTTTTTCAGACATTTGACCTATTGGTAAAACACATGCAGAAATTATATCTTTCCCGTGAAATAAAATTTTATGTACGCTTACTGGCATTGGGTACCACGAATACTCTTTAAAATACAATTCTCTTGTTGCCTTGGCGTAATTATGGAATTTGTCAACATTTATGAAATATCCGCTATTTATTGTTTCTAATACAATATGGAAGCGTTTGATAAGCTCAACATTTACGCCAGTTATTTCTGCCGACTTTTCAGCATTTCGGAAAAACTTGCGAGCTGTATTCCCATTATTAGTGTTTCCAGTCTGTTGTTTTGGCATATCTACTAAAAGACCCAATTCACTTCTAAACTTTTCTTGCAATAACTTCTTTTTTTCTGCCACTTTCGTTTTATTTTCGGTTCCCCTAGCTTGCCATGTTTTTATATCTAGACGGTAAGATATGTGCAAGGTGCATTCAAATAACCTAATCCAAGAATGCAGAGGTGATATACCCAGAGATAGAAATTCACTTTTTACCGTCTTTTCTAATATGCGTTCTTCGTTTTTCATTTCACTGGGTTTGGCTCCACATATGTAGCATGTTTGTGTGGATGAACATGAAGATACTGCATTACATATTTTGCCGTCTATCATACAAAATATCAGTGTTGACTTTACTAACACTTCCATGTCATTAACAATAATTTTGGTAGGTACCAGTGATCTAGCTTGTTCTTTGATTTTGTCAACTTCTGTCACAATAATGTTTGGAGTTTCTTTGGCAAACACAAACTTTATGGGTCGACAGTATTTAGTTGATGATGTCGAAGGGTTTTGCCAAACAATTTGTTTACCACTTTGGCCATTCATTGCATACATTTGTATAGGCACCATTGAAATGCTGAACAAACTTTCATCACTAGAGTGTGATTCAGAAATTTTTTGTTTGTAACGATTTTGTTCTGCTCCATCACAACCCCATTTAACAATGATTTCTAGATCTTTTAAGTCTTTTATCGTTTTCAGAACCTCTTCTTGCACTCTACATAGTCTAAATATCGTGTGATCCATTAAAGATTGAAGTTTTACTTCGGCATGTGTTTCTGAAATATTAATTTCACTTGCATAACACATTTCTTTTGCCGTTTTCACTCTGTAGTATGGAGGATATTTTTTTTTTTTTAATCATTTTTGATTGCTCGCGTATGATGCCATATTGGTGTGTCGACAAATTTGCATCAACCATTAATGCCAGGGCTTGGTCATTCGAAAGCCCACACTGCTTTGGATTGATTAAACACCTTCGTGCCTTTTTCATTTCCGTACCTCTTCTAGGTGAAAACAGTGAAAGCTCCTTGACAATAGCTGCTGAATCCCTTTTGCCTGACTGGCGAAGCTGTATTTCGTTTGCCATCGATATCTCTTCTGGACACGTAGTTTCAAGAAGATGACGAATTCGCCGTCTCTTTGTTTTTTCACTGGATAATTCAAAGTCTTTCGGTGGTCTTCCGGCCCGCTTACTTGTTCCAGGTAGTGAAACATCAACGACAGTTTCACTGACGATACCAGTAAATGATATGTTCGCTTCCAACCATGAAGAATTCGTTTTCAGAAAGCGTTCTCGATGCCTTCCTGATTTTGACCATTTTACGTCATTTTTTTTACTAACTCTACTGATTGTTGCTTTTATACTCTTCAGAATATCATCCGTAATGGACTGGACACCAAGTTCTTGTAAAGTATAATGCAACAAAGCAGCTTGTCTTGATTATTTGGCGTTAGCAAACCAAACGTCAAAAAACGAACGACGAGAAATATGCGAAGTCATTCTGAAAATAAGAAATTGTTGTAAGAGTGTCGCAAACTTTCGCAAGCAAATGAATAATTTTCTTGTAGTATATAAATATAGCTTTCAGAAAAATATACTCTTTGCACGAAGAAATGCAGGGAAACTAACTAAAACCCTAGATGAAACTAAGGAAGTACTGTTTATGATCAAATATTAACCTTACTTTGTTAATGTAATATTTATGATTAAACTAATATACATACTAACAATAAAATATATGGAAAAGAGATTGCCCATTTTTCTATGGACCGCCGTTGCGCATCAAATATTTTTGTATGATAGCATAAATTGGATGTAAAAGAAGGCTGATGTCGTACTTTCAAAGGAAATAAAAATTATCCATGTATTTTGTAGGGTTTAAGTAGTTCTTTGATTTTCTGTTCAGTTTTGAGGTTAGTTTTGTATCAAACCTTTCACCAATAAAAGCAGTCCTTTACAAAAATATGGTTTGAATTCACTAACGACAGCAGATAATAGTTCGAACAAACCAATGAGTGACCCCAAACAAATCATTTTACATAGGTAAATCATGCTAAGTGTAGGTTTGCATCATCATTATTTCAGCTGAACGACATCCGATAAACGATTCTTTAAATTATCTCGGTGAACAAATTAAAGCGATGAAGGAATCAGCCCAACAGACAGAGGTTTTAACGACACATGACATACATCAGTATGCGTTGTTGTGTGGTTCCTGAGGAGGAGATGTCAGCGGGCCAGGGGTCCGATCACCCAAGAGCGGGACGAGAACGTACCAGCGAGTGTGAGTGTTTGCATAAATCAATTTGAGCAAGAGCAAAGCTCTAGTGCAAGTGCGCGAAATCAACCCCTGCCCGAGCAGGGACCATGTGTCAGTGATAGTGCGCGCGTAGCTAATTTTTCTAAACGGTGGTCTAGTTTACGTACAAAGAGGCGAGACACATCGACGTCTCCCCTAGCTAAAAGGCAATCGGTATTCTCGATTGGTGACTCAACCGTTTGAGCATCCAGGTCTAGCTATAATAATCATGATAAGATTGTTCTATCACCTTGTCAATCATCTCTCACCTATTATTGGTTTAACTCCTTAGCGTTTAGCTCACACTCACGTAACTCTTAATTTTGTATACCTCATTAACTCACCTCTTCCCGTCGGGAGCATGTTCGATGCAATTATTGCAATCGACCACGTTTGCTGACCTAGCGATACAATGCGGTCGCACTAACTGCGCCGCGAGCTCAGTGCATTACCGACAGCAACCGGGTGCATTCATTTCCATCATTTCGTTCATTTTAGCGATAGTGCCTAACGTACATTGTTATCTCTAGCAATAAACCTCTTAAACTTATTTGAGTGTTTAACTTAGCAGCGTAAATAATCCCACCAGGTACCACTTAGGTCGCGCCCCCTACATTTTGGTCCTTCGAGCCGGATATACAATATTGTAAATCATAATTCACTAACATTAAATGCAGACAAGACAAATTACATAAAATTTTCGATGCGTAAGCAAACATCGACTAGGACTACCTCGACATTATATGCCCATTATTGTGCTACTCCTACTGATAACCAATGCGAGTGTCCCAATATTAAAATGGCAAATACAACTAAATACCTTGGTATAATAATGGATGAAACACTTTCTTTCAAACAACATATAGGAGCTTTAAATAGTAGAATTCGCAAGTTGATTTTTGTTTTTAAAAAGTTACGCTATATTGCTGATCCAAAAATAGTTAGACAAGTTTACTTTGCTCTATGTCAATCGATATTAACCTACTGTATTAAAACTTGGGGTGGTGCTGGTAAAACACTGTTACTAACCATCGAGAGAGCACAGAGGGCGATTCTCAAAGTGTCTACTTCCCGCCCTTTTCTCTTTCCTACTAACCTGCTATACAAATCTTGTGAAGTATTAACAGTTCGACAGTTATTTATAATGGGCATTGTATTAAAACAACACACAGCTTTACCTTACAGTACAGAATATAGTAATAAAAGACGTAAAGATATAGTCTGTCCGCAAATTATAACTAAACATGCTTTTATATCCAAATTTTACCTGTACCTCGGTCCTCTCCTCTATAATGGATTAAACTCGAAAGCAAACATTTATTCCCTGAACTACACAAATTGTAAGAGAACTCTCAATGATGTTCTCCAAAGTATGTCTTACGAAGAAACAGAGAATTTACTAACTGTGTTAAAATACATATTCACCTACGTTAAGTATTTATCAAATTTAGAAACTACGTGTTAATTAAGCTACTCAGTATTAATATAATTATTTGTCTATTGTCAACTTTTAATTATTTATTAACTTTTAAAGACTATTTTAGCTCTTCTTGCCTGAAACACAGGATTACCTAGTTCAGGCACGTAAATCTTAGGAATATAATTTATATTTAAGCAAAACTGTACATATTTTTAAGCCTTATAATTTTTGAATAAATATATTATTATTATTATCCACTGCTGGCCATTGGCCTCCCCCAAACTCCGCAACTTCGACTGGTTCTGTGCTTCCCGCATCCAACGTATTCCAGCGGTCTTCACAACGTCATCGGTCCACCATGTGATAGGACTCCAGAACTTTCCGGCCCCACCGTCCATCTGGTCTGCGAGCAATGTGCCCTGCCACTGCCAGTTAAGTTTGGCAATTCTTCGGGCTATGTCGGTTGCTTTGGTTCTCCTGCAAATCTCTTCATTCATGATTCGATCACGTAGGGAAACTCCAAGCACAGCCCTCTCCATTGTCCTTTGGGTGACTTTTAGCATAGGAATTTGAAAATAAAAATGCTTGAATATAGGAATGGAATAGTTTTATTGGTCCATATTAAGTATCGTCATATTCATAAAATATGTCGTCTAAAAACGGAGCCGGCGGCTCAACAGACCTAAATCGAGCCCAACTAAGATACCACAAAATGGTATAAAAGGATAGATAAGTGTTATTAAAGGATAGATACCTGTTGAGTAGGTATGCACGACATTATGATATTTCCTTCAGGGCTATCAATTGACAGTTTGTGTGTCTTAGCTCTTAATATGGACGATCCACAGACAAAGCACACTTGTTGATGTCCATATGCTCGCACAGTTGTTGATCCACTTGACAAGTTAAGAGATGCTCTTTCTAGTACGGTAAAACACTTTTGATAAAGAACATCCTCCACTGACATCTAAAAATAAAAATAATAGATATATATTCTGATAAGATCAAATCTTAGATTAGTTTAATAGAAAATATACATTATTGTCACAGACAGGCAAAATTAAAACAAAATCGAATCAAACTAGGAAAAGTATAACTGGTGGCTTTTATCTCATCATGATGCATTTACATGAATATAGTGCTAAAAGGCTTGTACAACCGTTTCTAAGTATTATCTTTATTACCAATACATTATTAATGATAATATAACATTATGTACCCATTTACCATTGCACACACGTCTAAAAAGTATGTGTATTCTAACAAATTATAAAATAACTGAATAAATAGGAGATACTAACCGTTGCTGGAGTAATCCAGGATCGTAAAATTCTTAACATTACATCCGTTGCATCCCCGACTTGACGACGGGGTAGGGGATGTATCAAAGAAAGGGAACAATTTACGCAGCGTGACCCTTTTAACAAAATAGTTGGTGATTTACTGCACAGAGGACACAGACCGTAGTCGCAAAAACGTTCTACACAATCCACACCACCAGCACAGAAATTGTACAATGGTCTTCAAAAGAGTTTTTGGTCGTGCAGGAATCCGAAGACTCGACTGGACACGAACTCAACGCAATGATAAGTTATATAATAGCACAACAAACAATAACTATCAACGCAAAAGTTATAACAAAATTCGCTGCCGAGCGCCGACAATTTGTCAGTGACACTTTTGACAATTCAATTTTCACATTGCTTATGATAGTGTTACCGACAATTAATCTAAATCACCCTGACCTTTAGTGATTTGTCAAATAAATAAATATTTTTAATCACTTAAAGAATATTATTTTGTTAAAGCCAATTTTAAAAAAAAAATTTAGGAAAAATGTCATAGTTGAAACTATATTTAAAACGCTGAGATTTAAAAATAATTTCAGTTAAGACATTTCTTGTGTCTGCCCTTAAACCAGGGATGGCGAGCTTCTAAACCTCTCAGAGCCGTTTTTCCGAAAAGAAAAATATATGCAATTGACGTGCCAGCAAATAATCATGACTTATTGACTACTAGAAAAAGGCTAAATACTTTCACAATAATAGGTACCTACATTTATTAGCAAACAGAAATAGACTTGTACTATTATACAGTAATCGACATCATACCACATTATTTATATGAAAGAACAAATTAGTGCAACTTCTGCTGTCTGGTAGTAGGTTCATATATTGCTTTTAGCAAAATGCAAGCATAACTGGAATCATGCGACATTGGTGCGGTTTATGAAAGTAACGACTCAGGCAACACCATTGCACTAAAATACGCCATTTAAAAATAAGTGCAATAAAATCAAATAAATCACCAATTAAATACAAAATATTAACTCCACAAATGATTTCGATAATGGGAACTGAGAAAAGTTAAAAAAATAATTTATGAGTATATTTTTATGGCCATACTCTTATCCTTTAAAGCGATATTGATTTTGGTCAATATCCTTTACCTTGAAAGTCCCACAAAAACGATAACAACACAAAATCACCACTAGCACACAGAAACACAGCGTATTCATCGAGCGAACTCAGACGAATGAAACGTAGCAACGAGCGGTCGGTCGGTGTGGCTCAGGTAGCCGGCCTACCCGACCTTTTTTTACCTGCTAACTCAAACTCAAACTCAACTCAAACTCAAAGCATTTATTTCAAATAAACCAATTACAGGCACTTTTGAATTGTCAAGGACGGTGAGTTAGAAAGATGAAGCTAGTTGCCCATTCCAAAGCGTAGGTACCTATGGAGAAGAACGGGCAAGAAACTCCATGGACACTCTTTTAAAATCAAGATTTTGTTACAAAAAGTTGGTTACATCATTATGTTGAAATTATCAATGTGAGAACGATGTAAAAAGTGCACATTAAAAGCGTCCGTAATTAAAATAAAATAACAATTAAAATAAGCCGTGGGAGCTAAGAGATGACCAGTCCCTACTGGCGGCGCCCGTTCACGGACATGACGTATGCATCAGCACCATTCAGCTCAACCATTTTGAAGGGAACTTAATGATCCAACACACACGCCACCACCAGCGAGACATTTGAGTGAGCATGACATACTCTCAGCTGCCAGGGCACATTCAAGTCAATGAAAGACGTACCCTGTAAATGTTTGCTTTATAGTAGGAACATAGTGCTCACACATATGCTATGCAATTATACAATACAAAAATTTGAATTTATACAATGCAAAGATATCTAGCTTTTACAGTCTTCAGCAGCTCCAACAATGTTTTCAATGTTATCCAATTTAGTTTAAGCTACCTTGTGGAGCAGGACAAGCAGCGTTTAGCCAAGCATTTTTGTCAGCGATGTAATCCCCCAACTTATAATAAGCATGGCTGCATAGTGTGCGTTTTATACAAGATTTAAATTTCGATTCATTCAGTTCGAGTATGTGGGGAGGTATTTTATTGTAACATTTTAAACAGTACCCCATGAAGGATGAGTCTACTTTAGCCAGTCTGAAGCCTGGTTGAACCAATTGGTGCCTATTTCTCGTTCTAATGGTGTGTCTTTCACCTCGTTTACTGAAAAGATTTAAGTTTTTCCTAACGTACATGATGTTCTCATAGATATATTGACAAGGTACCGTCATGATATTAATAACTTTGAACAGTTCCCTTAGAGAATCCCGCGTACGGAGGCCATATATTGCTCTAATGGCTCTTTTCTGCAGAATAAAAATAGACTCGATATCTGCAGCCCGTCCCCATAGTAAAATACCGTATGACATGATACTATGAAAGTAACTGAAATAGACTAGCCTCGCGGTTTCTACATTAGTGAATTGGCGGATTTTTCTTACAGCATATGCTGCTGAACTTAGCCGTCCTGCAAGAGCTGTTAAATGAGGACTCCACTGTAGTTTTGAGTCGAGCGTGATCCCTAGGAAAACAGTTTTATCGACGAATTCTAGTTTCTCTTTATTCAATACTACGTCACAATCAGTACTTTTAACATTTGGTAAAGCAAATCTTATGCATTTAGTTTTTTTCCCATTTAACACTAAATTATTAGCAGTGAACCAATTTTGTACCAGCAGTAGGGCATTATTTACGTCGTCAAGATTTGATGCACGTCTATTTATTTTAAAAATTAAGGATGTATCGTCAGCAAATAACACCATTTGTGGTTGGTTTTTTAATAAATGGGGTAGATCATTAATATATACTAAAAAGAGGAAAGGACCTAATATTGAGCCTTGTGGAACACCCATTTTTATTTTTAAACCATGTGAATTGACACCATTTATATGAACTTTTTGCTGTCTATCATTTAAATAAGATTTTACTAGACTGAGCGCAAGTTTACCTAGTCCGTAATGCTCAAGTTTTAAAAGCAAGGTTTCGTGATTAACGCAGTCAAATGCCTTGGAGAGGTCACAAAAAATTCCAATGGCATCCTGAGCCTCCTCCCAAGCTGCAAATATGTGTTTTAATAAGGTAACACCGGCGTCAGTCGTACAACGTCCTTTGGTGAAACCATATTGCTGATCGTGTAAGATTTTGTTGGTATTAAAATGATTAAGCATTTGATTGAGCATTATCTTTTCGAACACCTTGCTGAATACCGGCAGCACGGATACTGGTCTATAATTGTTGGCGTCTTTGCTGTCCCCAGATTTGAATAGTGGTAGAACCTTACTATATTTCATTAAATCTGGGAAGACTCCTTGATCCACACACAAATTAAATATTAAAGCCAAGTATGGTGCTATGGTCTCGATTATGGATGTACAAACTTTTATAGACATTCCCCATAGATCTTCGGACAATTTGATTTTGATTTGCCGAAAAGATTTTAAAACTATTATAGGGGTTATGTGCTTAAATTGAAATTCAACTGGACAGCTTGGAACGTTCGCTCTTAATAAATCAATTGAGACATCGGGGGACGAATTTAAAGAATCCGTCGTTTTAGATGGTTTAATAGTAAAGAATTTTACAAATTCTTGAGCTACTTCTATGTTAGAGCTTATGGCACCACGCGAAGTCTCCAATGTATAATCCGTATTTCGTATTTTTTTCCTACCAGTTTCGTTATTAATTACTTTCCAAACTGTTTTTATTTTATTCTCTGCTGTTTGGATCTTGTTGCTAATGTACAAGGCTTTAGCTAACTTACAGGTATTTCTAAAAATTTTGGAATATGTAGCAACATACTTGTTGAAAGTTTCGGTATTAATGTAAGGCTTAAGGCCATACAGCTCGAACAGTCTTTCCCTGCTTATCCTAATACCTCTAGTAGCCCAGTCACTAAATACAAATTGAGGGCAAATATTTTTGGTTTTCTTTTCTAAAGTTTTACTGAATTCAGTGTGCACTACTGAAAAGAAATCCTCATATAATTTATTTGCATCGTCCATATTATTAACGCCCAGAACATTTAATTTATTGTATAGGGTACTATTGAATTTATTTAATTTGCCCGTCGTTATTGGTCTAAATTGTATTTGCACTTTTTGCAAAGGTGTTCTAAACTTAAAATTAACCGTTTGTCCACTATGATCAGATGGCAAATAATTTACGATGGCTTTCTCCACATATTCACAATCGCAGAAAATATTATCGATACAAGTAGCAGAAGTTGGAGTTACTCTAGTCGGTTCTATAAAAACATTCGATAAATTGAACGATTTAAAAAGGCTTAGTAATCTACTGCTATTTGAATTTTGTTCCAAAATATTGATATTAAAATCACCACATATAATTGTGGCTTTATTACTGGATGCAAGTTTCGCTAGGGTATCTTCCATTATTGACTCAAATAAAGAAAAGTTCTGATAATTAGGAGGTCTGTACACGCACACTACAACATGCATATCTAGCTCAACACAGGACAGTTCAATACAATGTTCCACTGATAAACCAACTATGTCATTACGTTGCTTAGATTTTAAACAATTTTTTAGCAATATAATAGAACCTCCACGCTGCATAGATTTACGGTTAAAACAACTGCCCACACTATAATTTTCATAATTAATTAGCATTTGGTAATCCTTTAACCAATGTTCAGTGAAACAAACAATGTCAAACTTTGTTTTTTCTAAAAACAATTCTATTTCTAGTAATTTGGAAGAAATACCTTGAATATTTTGATGAAATAATTTCAAGGCTTTCTGCTGATCTCCTTTTTGATGCTTAATTATTTTAGAGCAAGAAGATACCTTGTTGGTGTTGATAAGAATATTGGTACCTTCTATTGTCTTACAAACTAGTTTAAAATATTATCCGGAGTTAACCCCAAGACTTCAATGACCTCACCAGGCATTGAGCTCATTGTGAGTGAGGGACATGGAACCTCCTTCGTACAATTTGTAAACAAACTTATAGCATTTGAGCTACATTCGTTCAGGTTCACCACTGATGTGGTGTCAATAACACAAGACTTCGACATACTATTTATGTCTGAGTTTATATAAAAAGCTAATAGCCTTGCTATTATGTGTCTAAAACTAACAGGCAGATACACAGTACCCCTAGTCGAGTTTAAAGTTTCCACAAAACTGTTGGTGTCAAAAAATACAAGCTTGTCACTATAATGACTAACTAAAAAGTGCATATACTTATTAAGCATATGAATATAATTGTTTTGTCTATTTGTCAATTTTTTAAAATATGGGAAAGCACACAATGTTATTTTACTACAGTTTAACTTTAACAACTCAGTTACATAGTCTGTAATTTCTTCTTTTCTGACCTTAGAACTATTACCTACAAACACAGTAATGTTGGTTTTGGGATTATAATCATTACCTGTTACTGATGCCATTATGCGTTTGTAAGTTGACCCTGGCATACAATAATTTTGAGTGGAGTAAGTCAGATTATTACTAATTAATTTACCTAGACCTCTACCTATACTATCTGAGAACATAACTGAACGGTAGCAATCATTACTACTAAACAATGGACAACTACCAATCTCGAGCTCTGCCACTTGTGATAGATTCTGTACAATATCAGATGCATCTTGGTTTAGAATACAGTCTTGAGACAAACTCTCAGTCTGGGACGGGTCCTCCGTTACCTCAGGCTGGGCAGCATCAGAGTTTGACACATTCTGACACGCTATTGTTTCGTGTGGATTCCCGAGAAATGTACCAGATTGTAGTATAACTTATTAGCTTTGAATTTATTCCGTTAAAAGGCTAATTTAAGACATGTCCTAAATTGACTTTTGTCCATCTAGTTTATCAAAATATTATACTGTGCGACGTCCAGGAGAAAAGTACCACCCTGACTGCATCGTGGAGAGGGTCAAACACCTGTTAAAATAATGGTGTGGTCTGTCATAAGCGCCAAGGGGGTTGGGCGCCTGTACATTGTCCAGGGAACCATGAAACAAGACCAGTACAGACAAGTTTTACAAACTCGTCTGTTACCGACACTTGAAGAATGGTTCCCTGATGGTGAGGAATTCATGTTTATGCATGACTCAGTGCCATGCCACAAAGCCAGAAGTGTTACCAAGTTCTTGACAGACCACAACATTCCAGTTTTACCTTTGCCTGGTAATTCTCCTGACATGAAACCCATTGAAAATTTATGGGAGATTACCAACGCCGAAATAGCCAAAGAAATGATAACCACCAAGGTCAGGCTGATAGAAAAACTCATCAATGTTTGGCATCACAACCCTACCATAAAAGAAAGTGCCAAACAGTGCATACAAAGTATGCCCAGGCGTATAGAAGCATTAATTGAGGCGAAAAGAAATGTCACTAAGTACTGATCACTACTAAGTAACATTTCTTTTCACCCATTTATGTACTTAATTATTATTATTTATTTATATTTAATTCTTATTTTACTTCGTTAATAACTGTTTTGTGTAATTAAAGCTTTTATCATTCAAAAAGTGTGTTTTTTCTAATTAATTTAAGACTCTACAAATAAACAAAAATCTTGACTGTCCCTAATAATATGGCAACCCACTGTAACTATCACACTATTGTTTACACATTAGGTAGGTACGTAACCTACCAAACTCTCCTACACTTAAAACCTATACACAATCGAATGATCAATAACACAACGGTAAAACTATTAAAGCTCTGCGCTGTATGAAATTGCAACAAACCAATGTTCAATTTTACATGAAAACAATTAGGTATTACAATTGTTGCGCGCGCGGGAAAACACTCTTACGCATCGAAATAAAAAAAAAACCGTGCTCTCACAAGATTAAATAAAACGCATAATATTTACCTATCGACGTACACACTGCTACACATCAAGCTATACATTTCCAGTTTACGCTGGTCTCGCACTGTTCGGAAATCCTATACAATGAGAGATCACCTTATACTGGAATTGGTATGTAGCCGTGCGTTAGTGTTTCAAGAAGAGGCGTACTGAGGACTTCCACTTCGTTCGCAATTTCAAGTTCTGTTCCTGTAACTGATAGATATTTTAACTAACACAAAATGCGACACCGTAAAAATAAATTACATAATTATTGATCTAACTCTGAGTAGTTACTAATGTAAAATCCCTTCCTTGGAGTCAGTGACGCTGCCTCTAAATTTAAACGTGTGGACAACCAACTTGGGTCACTGTCCAAGGAAGAGGGTGAATTTGGCACAGTATTAGCCCTTGGCGTACCGATACGGATAGCTCTCTCCATCTCTGTTCCATCACCGTGCTGTTCAACTGATATTAAAAATATTTTGTTTTGAACTTCCTTCCCACACTATGTTTACATGCAACTAAAAGAAATTTACTTGCTAAATTATATTTGAATGGCGTTCTTTCCCAAAAAGTGTTGATCTGAAAATAAATAATAACTTGTTAGACACTATAAAGTAGGAAATAATTTCAATACTTTTTCGAAAATGACCTTACCGACCAGTTGATTGTCCCCGATGGACTTGCTATGGGCTCATATGATGGGCCTCCAACTATCTCACACGATGGCCCTGCAACTGACTCATATGATGGCCCTGCAACTGGCTCATATAATGGCCCTGAAACTAGCTTTTAACAAATTCTATAAAACAATTTGCAGATTCTTTTTTGCTTGTAATACAAAAAATCTGTGTGGTGCCGGACGTAAAGAATAGCATCATCCCATCTCTTCCCGTGGGTGTCGTAGGAGGCGACTAAGGGACTTAATAGAGAATGGGCAGCAGCGTTCTCTATGCATTTTGCCACCATACTGCGATCGCCAACCCGCCTGCCAAGCGTGGCGATTATGGCAAGCCCCCCCCTCAAATTGGGGGAGGCCTATGTCCAGCAGTGGACGTCTTCCGGCTGAAATGATGATGATGATGATGACAAAAAATCTCGTTCATTTACTATAGTCGTCGACAAATGTCAAAAAATATTTTTCTCCACCATAGACAGTTGTGCTATGCGGACCATTTAGATCAGTATGTATCAATTCTAAAATAATTTCATTAGTCTTAGTTCTATTATTTTCAAAAGGTACTATCAAGATTCACAAATCCATTAGCATACTAAGGGTTATATTGCTATGAAGTCGCGGTCGCCGTACCTACAGCTGTGTGTATAACAAAAAACATACCGTCTGCGTCGCATAGAGTACGTAACTACGTACGACCTTGGTCGGTTCATACCATTGCTAAAATTTACTCATTTAAAGCGAGTTCTGGTAGCGTGCAGCGTATCGTCATGGATTAAGATACTCATAGGTCTGGGTTCAAATCTCGCGATGAAGCTTTAATTTTTCTTTTCAACAATCATCTTCATCTGTTCTTTTATTAAACGATTTATTAATATACCAGAATAATAATTTAATTTTGTTTTTATTACTCATATTAATTAAAGGATTTAATTAAAGGTTTAAGAATAATAAATGATTACAAAATGTTAATTCGTTATAATTTCACGAAGGAATGTATAAAAATAACTTCTTGTTAAAACAGTTTATTTTCTCATATATAAAGAACAATTTATTGAAGTAAAAAAGCTAGTTGGTGAACTATGATATTCAGGCTATTGTATCTTATATCTTAGTAATATAATAATATTGTGCTGTAATTATTATTTCCTTTATTTCAATAAATACATATAAATTACATTTTTAAATATTATTATAAAAATATAAAAACATTTAAAAATATAAAAAATAGTAGCCCACCGGTATCGGGAACAAGGTCCAAGCTACCGGCGGTCAGGGCTCCAGAGAGAGGAACCTCCTAACGATGCGAGCCGTGTCCAGGAGTACCGCTTTCTGGATCAAGCCCTTGACCCAGCTGCCCAACGAGAGCCTCCTCAGATGTTGGTCGAGGCTCTTGGCTATCAAGCCATTGGCTGAAACGACTATCGGTACAATGATCGCTGAGTCCACATCCCACATGTCGACAACCTCGTGAGCCAAGTCAAGATACTTGATTTGTTTATCTTTCTCGGCTTTCACGAGGTTCCCGTCATGCGGGACCGTTATATCAACGATCATTGTACGCCGCTCTAGTCGATCCACCACCACTATATCAGGCTTATTGGCAACAATAGTCCTGTCAGTGATGATGGATCGATCCCAGTACAGTGTGACATGTCCATTTTCGAGAACTGGGTCGGGCACATACCTATAGTACGGCACTTCTGATTCCACAAGGCTGTATTTCAGAGCAAGTTGCTGGTGAATAATCCTGGCTACAAGGTTGTGCCTATGCAAATATTCTTCGTTAGCTAGACGAGAACACCCGGAGATAATGTGTCTGATGGATTCTCCCGGACGGTGGCATGCCCGACAGATGTCAACCGTACCGTCTTTCACAATAAATCTCCGGTAATTGTTCGTCATCATAACTTCGTCCATAATTGCACAGACAAAACCTTCGGTTTCCCCAAAGAGGTCACCGAAACGCAGCCAGGCTACGGACGCTAGTTGGTCTACATCGGGCCCATGTAGGGCCCGGAAAAAGCGTCCGTGAAGCTCCTTACTCTGCCATACCTCCATGCGATCATTAGTGTCAAGCACTACAGGTTTGCGCCAGTTCTCTTTAGCCAAGGAGAGCGGGGTGAGGCCTTTGTCCACCGCAACCACATCTCGATGCATCCCCACGTCGGTCTCTAGGAAATATTCCCTGAGACTGCATATCTCGCGATTGTGGAGGGTCTTAGCGTTTAAGAACCCTCGACCTCCACACTTTCGCGGGATATACAGTCTCATTACCGATGACCGTGGGTGATGCATTCGATATGCAGTCAGCAGCGTACGGACCCTCCTATCCAGGGCGTCGAGTTCGGTTTGAGTCCATTTGAGTATGCCGAAAGAGTACATCAAGATCGGCATGACCCAACCGTTGAAGGCGCGCACCTTGTTTCCGCCTGATAAAAGACTATTAAATACTTTCTTCAGGCGGCCAAAGAAGCGCTCCCTCAACGATTGCTTCATGTCAGTGACATTGATGCCCAACGCTTCCGACATACCCAAATATTTATAGGTTTCGGCTGCGGAGAGGGCTCGAAGGTTTATGGAATCCGAGAGTTGGGTTCCCACGGATTCCACAATCTCCCCTCGCTTTACATGCATGACCGCACATTTGTCCACACCAAATTCCATCCTGATGGCGCTACTGAAGGTTTCAGTTACTTTCAGTAGCTCCATCAGTTGCAAATTGTTGGGGGCAAAGAGTTTTAGGTCATCCATGTAGAGGAGGTGAGATATAACCTGACCACCTCTCCTCAGCCGATAGCCTATACCTGAATCCTCCAGCAGTGTGCTTAGAGGATTCAGGGCTAGGCAGAACCAAAGCGGACTCAAACTGTCGCCCTGAAATATACCTCGCTCGATCCTTATCGGCTCGCTATTCCTCTGGATGTTTCGACATCCTGGATATCGAAGGACCGTCCTCCATTGCCCCATACATGACATCAGGAAGGTGCGCAGAGTTGTATCTACTTTATACAACTCCAGCACCCTCATGAGCCATGTATGTGGCACCGAGTCATAGGCCTTCTTGTAGTCTATCCAACATGTCGAAAGATCCTTTCGGGAACGGCGAACCTGTTGGCTGATGGCCATATCAATGAGGAGTAGCTCCTTAGTACCGCGGGACCCATTCTTACATCCATTTTGAGAGACAGACATGATGGAATTAGTGTCAACATGATTGTAAATTTTAGTTCTCAAAATGGATGTAAGAACCTTATAGACCGTCGGTAAACACGTGATCGGCCTATAATTTTTGGGTTCCTCGGTACTACCTGATTTATGGAGCAGGTGGGTAACTCCTGTTGTCAGGAACTGGGGTAGCGAACCAGACTCCAAAGCAGTCTGGTACTGAGCCGCCAAGCGAGCGTGCGATCCCATGAACCATTTGATCCAGAAGTTGTGCAGCCCGTCCGGCCCTGGAGACTTCCAGTTGGGCAGCGGACGGACTGCACGAGCTACATCTTGGGGGCAGATGGTAATAGCCTCCATTTCTGGTATGGGATTGCAGGCTCGCTCGACTTTTCGAGCCCAATCACCTTCGGTGTGACTGACAGGCACCGACCAGATATTGCGCCAAAAAGAGCACATGGCGTCATCTTCCGGTAGGCGCGTATCAGCCACACCTTGGTTTGGTCGCTCCCAAGCCCTATAGACCCACCTTTCATCACTCTGGAAGGTGCGGTTCTGAGTGTATCGGTCTACCCGGCGCTTATACCGACGAATACGGTTTGCCCATGCATACACTTTCTGCTTCAGGAAGTCTATGCGCTCTGTGACACGAGACATATAATCCTGAGGGCTGGTATCAGTCCCTGAGAATGCCCGCCTCACAAAGCGCATCACTCTAGGGCGAGTGTTGCCCTCCCTGAAGCAGATTAGTTTGCCGATGAGGGCTCTGGCCCCACCAATACGACGTTCAATCCTGCACTGCCAAGCTGGTACGGCTGGTTTCGGTCGCGTAGCTCTAGAGTCATTTGCGAATTTGACATGAGCTACACGACATGCCGCCACAGCCGCGCAGTACAGAATCGAATGAGTATCGGTGAGGTCTTCGCAGTCATCAAAATAATTTGATAACTGCGAATCCAAAGCCGCCACCAGCGCCCTATTCTTGTTATGCATGGGCAAACGAGGTAAGCGTGGCCTAAGTTCGGGCGACATGAACCGATATTCTAGAATCGCACCCTCCAAAGCACTCCTCAATTCCTCACTGCACTGGGTACTTACGTTTGTAGCCCTGTCAACACTCCCCTCGTCAGCTTGAGGCGCGTTATCTGTGGTGAGCCGTGGTGGTACCACAACTGTCTGCGACGGGGGGACGATGACATGGCTACTCTGCATTTCCTTTTGCAGGCGATCAAGTACAGTGTCATCCAAAATATGATTACGCTGGATGACCCGCACCTGATCCGACAGTCGTTGTGCCGAAACGTTGACAGCTGGCTCAAGCACCTGAAAAAGAGAGAGCATCCGAACACGGTACGCGGTCAGGTTGTTTCCTCCCTCTGTAGCCCCATAGTATGAGCGCATGACGTTTTCGTTGATGGATCGTGTCCATCTCATGCGCTGCACACTTCCGCCGGGAGCTGGGACCCTATCAGAGGCCGGTGGGCCTCGAGGTCCTAAGCCGTCCGGCGGCCGGCGTCCTCCTCGTCGACGAGCAGGTGGTGGTGTCGTGGGCGGGGAGAAATACTCGTCGCTCGAGCTCGACGCAACTACCACGGCCGGTGTTATCACAGCGCCCGCAGAGGGGCTGGGTACCGGCGGCGGCGAGGCGGAGCTGAGCGACGAGTCCGGAGATGGTGGGTGTGCACGGCGAGCTGCTGATCTCGTCAACATTTCATAATTTATTTTTCATTCTTTCGTTTCCATGCATATGGGTTTTCGTTGACGGCTTTGACAGCCGTCATTGTTCGTGGTTTTCGGTTTGTTTCCTTTTTTCATTAAAGTAACGTGTTTGGATGTTAATTTATTTGTGGATTTCTTCCAAAAGGTTTAATATTGCTTTTTATACAGATGTGACTGACAGAAATTAATAAATATGGATAAAAACGGAAAATAAGAGATATGAAAAAAAATTGACGTCGTTGACTTTTCAGTGTTGCCAAGTTATTATTATGCCTTTATTCCATTAAATATACTTATAAATTACATTTTTAAATATTATTATAAAAATATAAAAACATTTAAAAATATAAAAAATAGTAGCCCACCGGTATCGGGAACAAGGTCCAAGCTACCGGCGGTCAGGGCTCCAGAGAGAGGAACCTCCTAACGATGCGAGCCGTGTCCAGGAGTACCGCTTTCTGGATCAAGCCCTTGACCCAGCTGCCCAACGAGAGCCTCCTCAGATGTTGGTCGAGGCTCTTGGCTATCAAGCCATTGGCTGAAACGACTATCGGTACAATGATCGCTGAGTCCACATCCCACATGTCGACAACCTCGCGAGCCAAGTCAAGATACTTGATTTGTTTATCTTTCTCGGCTTTCACGAGGTTCCCGTCATGCGGGACCGTTATATCAACGATCATTGTACGCCGCTCTAGTCGATCCACCACCACTATATCAGGCTTATTGGCAACAATAGTCCTGTCAGTGATGATGGATCGATCCCAGTACAGTGTGACATGCCCATTTTCGAGAACTGGGTCGGGCACATACCTGTAGTACGGCACTTCTGATTCCACAAGGCTGTATTTCAGAGCAAGTTGCTGGTGGATAATCCTGGCTACAAGGTTGTGTCTATGCAAGTACTCTTCGTTAGCTAGACGAGAACACCCGGAGATTATGTGTCTGATTGATTCTCCCGGACGGTGGCATGCCCGACAGATGTCAACCGTACCATCTTTCACAATAAATCTCCGGTAGTTGTTCGTCATGATAACTTCGTCCATAATTGCACAGACAAAACCTTCGGTTTCCCCAAAGAGGTCACCGAAACGCAGCCAGGCTACGGACGCTAGTAAGTCTACATCGGGTCCATGTAGGGCCCGAAAAAAGCGTCCGTGAAGCTCCTTACTCTGCCATACCTCCATGCGATCCTTAGTGTCAAGCACTACAGGCTTGCGCCAGTTCTCTTTAGCCAAGGAGAGCGGGGTGAGGCCCTTGTCCACCGCGGCCACATCTCGATGCATCCCCACATCGGTCTCTAAGAAATATTCCCTGAGACTGTATATCTCGCGATTGTGCAGGGTCTTAGCGTTTAAGAACCCTCGACCTCCACACTTTCGCGGGATATACAGTCTCATTACCGATGACCGTGGGTGATGCATTCGATTTGCAGTCAGCAGCGTACGGACCCTCCTATCCAGGGCGTCGAGTTCGGTCTGAGTCCATTTGAGTATGCCGAAAGAGTACATCAAGACCGGCATGACCCAACCGTTGAAGGCGCGCACCTTGTTTCCGCCTGATAAAAGACTATTAAATACTTTCTTCAGGCGGCCAAAGAAGCGCTCCTTCAAAGATTGCTTCATGTCAGTAACATTGATGCCCAACGCTTCCGACATACCCAAATACTTATAGGTTTCGGTTGCGGAGAGGGCTCGAAGGTTTATGGAATCCGAGAGTTGGGTTCCCACGGATTCCACAATTTCTCCTCGCTTTACATGCATGACCGCACATTTGTCCACACCAAATTCCATCCTGATGGCGCTACTGAAGGTTTCAGTTACTTTCAGTAGCTCCATCAGTTGCAAATTGTTGGGGGCAAAGAGTTTTAGGTCATCCATGTAGAGGAGGTGAGATATAACCTGACCACCTCTCCTCAGCCGATAGCCTATACCTGAATCCTCCAGCAGTGTGCTTAGAGGATTCAGGGCTAGGCAGAACCAAAGCGGACTCAAACTGTCGCCCTGAAATATACCTCGCTCGATCCTTATCGGCTCGCTGTTCCTCTGGATGTTTCGACATCCTGGATATCGAAGGACCGTCCTCCATTGCCTCATACATGACATCAGGAAGGTGCGCAGAGTTGTATCTACTTTATACAACTCTAGCACCCTCATGAGCCATGTATGTGGCACCGAGTCATAGGCCTTCTTGTAATCTATCCAACATGTCGAAAGATCCTTTCGGGAACGGCGAACCTGTTGGCTAATGGCCATATCAATGAGGAGCAGCTCCTTAGTACCGCGGGACCCGTTCCGACATCCATTTTGAGAGACAGACATGATGGAGTTAGTGTCAACATGATTGTAAATTTTAGTTCTCAAAATGGATGTAAGAACCTTATAGACCGTCGGTAAACAAGTGATCGGCCTATAATTTTTGGGTTCCGCGGTACTACCTGATTTATGGAGCAGGTGGGTAACTCCTGTTGTCAGGAACTGGGGTAGCGAACCAGACTCCAAAGCAGTCTGGTACTGAGCCGCCAAGCGAGCGTGCGATCCCTTGAACCATTTGATCCAGAAGTTGTGCAGCCCGTCCGGCCCTGGAGACTTCCAGTTGGGCAGCGGACGGACTGCACGAGCTACATCTTGGGGGCAGATGGTAATAGCCCCCATTTCTGGTATGGGATCGCAGGCTCGCTCCACTTCTCGAGCCCAATCACCTTCGGTGTGACTGACAGGCACCGACCAGATATTGCGCCAAAAAGAGCACATGGCGTCATCTTCCGGTAGGCGCGTATCAGCCACACCTTGGTTCGGTCGCTCCCAAGCTCTATAGACCCACCTTTCATCACTCTGGAAGGTGCGGTTCTGAGTGTATCGATCTACCCGGCGCTTATACCGACGAATACGGTTTGCCCATGCATACACTTTCTGCTTCAGGAAGTCTATGCGCTCTGTGACACGGGACATATAATCTTGAGGGCTGGTATCAGTCCCTGAAAATGCCCGCCTCACAAAGCGCATCACTCTAGGGCGAGTGTTGCCCTCCCTGAAGCAGATTAGTTTGCCGATGAGGGCTCTGGCCCCACCAATACGACGTTCAATCCTGCACTGCCAAGCTGGTACGGCTGATTTCGGTCGCGTAGCTCTAGAGTCATTTGCGAATTTGACGTGAGCTACACGACATGCCGCCACAGCCGCGCAGTACAGAATCGAATGAGTATCGGTGAGGTCTTCGCAGTCATCAAAATAATTTGACAACTGCGAATCCAAAGCATTATTATTATTTTTTAAATTTATTTAAAGGGCTTTGTCGCTTAGCGACCACATCGCCCAGTGCAGAAAAACACACAGAATTGGACATTTTGAACCTGAACGAATATTCGTTCAGGTTCAAAATGTCCAATTCTCAAAATGTCCAAAGGTTTCAAAACGTCCAATTTTCAAAATGTCCAATTCACAAAACGTCCAATTCCCAAAATGTCCAATTCACAAAACGTCCAATTCCCAAAATGTCCAATTCTTACAATGTCCAATTCTCAAAACGTCCAATTCCCAAAATGTCCAACTTCCAAAATGTCCAATATTTGAGAATGTGGTAAATTTTGTTCAATAACTCATCAAAGCACTTTTTTAATACTTATGTCAAACAATAAATACAAAATACTGAAATAATCAAAATATGTTTTATTTAGAAGTAACAAATTAAGACCAGTACAATATAATCAACATCATAATAACTATAATTATAAATTGAAACAAACATTAAACATAGTTTTATATATAATAACCTAGGTAAAACGAAAAATACTTTATATCTTACCTTGCTTACCTATGCAAGTAAAAATCAATATAATTTTTATTTATAATTAACAAAAATTTTTTTTATTAATGTGTTAATAGTCAACATAATTATTTTTATGATTTATGTGATATAATAATGAACTATACTAATAAATTACGTTTTACTTTTAAACAAGCTAAGCCTCAAAAAAAAAAAAAAAAAAAAATTGTTTTGTAATTTTATTAAATACCTTTTGTATTTCCGATCAAACTGTATGTCTCTGCATCTTCTTTTATTTCTCATTTTCTTAAACATCGAATCCTTTAAACGACAGTCCCAATGTTTGCTTTCGTTTTTCAATATGTATAAAAAGAAGTATAAATTAGGATTCTTCTGTATACGGCTATTTAATCGTCTGTGCCATCCTTCTAATGCGTTAGTGGTCCTATGACGTTGTCCAGCACAGCTCAATAAAGCTGGCGACTTCTTTGGGTACCATGTGGACTCAAAGTACCTACGAAACTTATCCATTTCGCGCGAGTTTGGGCTCGTCTCTAAAATATAGTGCCATGCAGCTGGTATTTCATTTGCCGGAACTAAAGGTATAATGACACTCATTCGGGTAGTATTTCGTCCTGTGCTTGTTGCATTTAATTGATTTTTTTTTCGAATACTTCCAAATGGCATCATTGAAGTGGTGGTAACACCCGGTCACTTCAGCTTGCGAATAAACGTTAGATACGGCATTTAATATAGCGACTTCGTAATCTGATTTAAACTTTCAGATTTGGACACCTAACTTAATTTTTATGAGCGAGAATAAACGCACATAGGTGTGTGTTTTTTCATCAGAACTAACATCTAAATGTATAGCAAAAAACTGATAGAATGGCTTTGGTGCTGCTTTGAATGTTCCATCTGCGTAGTATGAGCCTGGTGATTTTAAGAATTTCTTCGCCGTATTTGTTGCAAATATTATAATTTTATCTGTGTCTCCATCTTCACAAATCAGAAATGATTTTCCCAAGTTTTCTGGTATCTTAACTGATCAGAAGGCCAATTCTACTAATTAAAAAACGGTCACATTCAAGTCGCAGTGACATCGCAGTGCCGCAAAAGTTCCAAAATGCCACAAACGGTATTCTGGTACATCAAAAAAAGTGAGGTTGACTGTAATGACACTGCGACTAGACTGGAATTAATAAATGTACTAAAACGGTATTCCGCTCAAGCTAAGACTTGAGATCGTCTTGACATCGAAAATAAATTGGTATTCCGGTCGTTTTAAGAACGTCAAAACTGACGTAGGCATGAGATTGAAAGTTGACTGAACTGACACTATAAATTATAGCTTCTGCAGTTTCATATTTAGCGTGATATTTCAATTTTATCCTTGAAATCATCTTGTAACCGAAGATTCATGAAGGAAAAACTTATTCAGGAACACTGTGGTAAATAATTTTGTGTGTGTGTGGTGAAATAATACAAAAAAAGTGAGTTTGGCCTTTGGGAATAATTTTCATTCCTCGCACAACGTGCAGACTACGAATCGGCGCCAAAACAACGTAAAGAGCCTAAAAGAGCACAGGAGCAGCTGTTCTCAGCATTTCGGGCCACGGCGTCTCACTTAGAACGCATTTTCCAAAAGCGACAGTGCGTGTTTGCAAAAAGTTACAAACTAAACAAGCCGTACGAATTGAAGCCGCTTATGCAACAGGAACTAAAAACAGGATCTAGGAAAATATGAACAAGGTGTTGCAGCTAAGGTAGGTCTACTAAGTACACATTATTTTATTAAAATATTATCGATTGTCATTCAACAAGGCAGCTATATTCTATCATACGTCATCACCGTATCTACTTAGTTTCGGTCCTGCGTTATCCGCCTGTAGCTCCATCCAAACTTTCGTAGTTGGTCATAAGTCAGATTCCCAACTTTTGCCCAGCTCAGATCCCCAGAATTTGTTTGTAGATTTACTATAATATGGTAGGTACCTAAAATTATGTCTCCTTTTTAGATTCCATACATTAAGATGATCTACGTGTAACACATTTTTGCTTCATAAGACCATCAAGAGGAGTAACGATATCCACCTGAAGTCCCGACAGAATTGTGATGACGACAGTCAATTCCAATGGAGACACTCAAGTATAGGAGGTACTATGGACAACAAAACAAGTATGACATAACCGGGAAGAGATTAAGTGCAGTAAGTGCCTAACCAACGGCTGAATGTGCATTCTTAGGGACGGGGTTGTCACACTAATACATTACCTGTTGACAAATACACATCCAGGACACTTAATAATGAACCAAAGTGTGGCTAATTGTCATTCATTTGACATACTCAAGAGGTAATGAAAAAGTCATAATTAAAATACAATTTTAACCAGTGTTTGATTGCGAGTTTTTTTTTGTGCTCGATAGATGGCGTTTTACAATTTTGTAAATCGCGATGTTAAGATTCTCCGCGAATAGTATATAAGGATTGAAAAGAAATATATTTTTGTACTCGCTGTGAACGATTTGTTTCATTTCAAATAACATCCTCGGGCAGTTGTCGAGTGTCGAACAAATTTGGTCCTATCGAGTCGGATAGCGAAAGTGAAAGTCGCGCCGGCAAGTCAAGTGACAGTTTGGTGTCGTGTGGTGAGGCATAGAAACCAGTGGTGGATCGCCCTGAAGTGCCTGGAAATTCCCCGGTGTGTGGTGAATTGGTGATCAACGGAGTACAGCAGCGCAGCAACGAGTTTGCAGCCGTCTCCGTCCAGGGGCGCCATGAACATTGAGGCCCACAGCACGAAGCAACGGTGACATCGACGAGACATCAGCAACGACGACAAGTGTGACGTCACGGGCAGTGACGACACACTCGCAGTGGTATCAAAAGTGACGACGACGACGTGTTTGGAGAGGTTTGGCAGACAAAACTGTGAGTTACAATCCATGTGTTTATTTGTAGACTTGTAAAATCAGTGAATTTTGAAGATCAACCTGGTGCAATCATAAGTGTTGAGACTTTAGATCTTAGTAGTTTTGTACTTAAAATAATTACTGATAAGATTGTTGTCTCTATGCTGCTAATTATTGAATCGATGCCCAATTGTGTAACGTGTTCACATTTGTAAAGGTTTACCGATCGTTTGTTCGTTGACTTGTAATTTTTCGTCGGTTGCATTAAGAAATTGAATTACGCTTTGTTGTGCACAATGGAATCCTTGGTTAAATTGCAATAAAACGATAATAGAGAATGGGAGCATCAACTTTAAAAAATCACCAAAGGATCGTCTTACACAAACTTACGTTCAAACAAGATTAGAATCATTAGAGGTACAGTGGAAACAGTTTGTTGAGACACATAGGCGCATCATAGAGAAAGCAACCGACGAAGAATTAAATAAGAATGTTTATTTTACGACAGAAACATATGACTTAACTGAAGATTCGTACATAAACTATAAGTGTGAATTAAAAGAGTACCTACTTCAACTTAGTCCGTACGAAAGTACTAATCCTACTAATAGTAATAATAAACATTCTAAAATTCAAAATAATTCAAATGTAAAATTGCCACAAATTTGTTTACCTACGTTTTCGGGGCTCTATTCCGAATGGGTAACGTTTCGTGATTTATTTACCTCACTGATCCATAAAAATGATGCACTCGATCACGTCCAAAAACTCCACTATTTAAAAGGCCACCTAACAGGTGAAGCAGAACAGTTGCTTCGACACATACCAGTAACTGCGTCTAATTATGATGAATGTTGGTCGATTCTAAACAAACGATTTGATAATAAAAGGTTTTTAGCAAACTGCATGCTCAAACGACTTGTCCATCAATCGTCTATTACTAAAGAATCATCGACCAACGTTAAAACGCTGTTAGACACGACTGTTGATTGTTTGCACGGTTTGCGCAGTCTGGATATTGATGTCAGTTCTTGGGATGCAATTATTGTGTATCTATGTTCCGAAAAATTAGATTCAGAGTCCCGTAAATTGTGGGAACTAAGAATTAGTTCTGGTCCTAGTGATGATTTGCCTAAGTTTGATGAGTTTAAAACTTTCTTAGAATCTAGGTTCAGAGCCTTGGAGTATTTGGATCCGAAAGCTAACAAACAAAACAATGCTCGTGATAATAGTGCCAAATCATTTCATGTCGCGTCTCAAAAGTGTGTATTATGTTCTGGAGACCATAAATTGTGTCACTGTAAAACTTTTGCTAAGAAAGATTGTGATGAACGTCGTGAGTATGCACGAGTCAGTAAGCTTTGCTACAACTGTCTAGGAACAAGCCATTCCGTCTATTCTTGTCGTCAAAATACCAAATGTCACCTGTGTAAGAAGAAGCACCACACATTACTTCACCCAAAATCAACTGCCATTTCTGCTGAAATTGTTAATGGTTCAACAGAAACAGAGGTGGTGGCGGCCAATGCAGCCACCACTTCCAGTCAAAGTGAGACCAAGCCCATTTGTTGTTTTGCGGATGTTTACCACCATGGTCTGTTAGCCACAGCCTTGGTCAACATTGAGTCAAGAACTAGAACTGCTGTTGTTTTAAGAGCTCTGATGGATCAGGGCTCTCAAGTCTCGTTCATAACAGAGGCTGCAGTTCAGTTGCTAGGACTAAAGAAAACATCTGCACGCACCAACATATGTCGACTAGGCGATGACGAGGGAAATTCAATGCCCTCTAAGTGGATGGTTAGATTAAAATTGCAGTCACGTCTAGATCCCACTTATACTTTAGTTGTCGATGCTTATGTGTTGAATAGACTCACGTCTCATCTTCCTGAGAAGAAAATCGTTCAAGTTTCGGCTTCGTTTTCGTCCTTAAAATTAGCTGATCCATCCTTTGATACGCCAGGGAAAATAGATTTATTGTTAAGTACGCGTGTAGTCGGAGAAATTTTATTGGATGGTTTAGTTAAAGGTCCGCCGGGATCTCCAGTCGCCCAGAACACCAAGTTAGGCTGGATTTTGTCTGGTGAGATCCCATCGTCGACAATCTCTAGGCCCGTATGTTATCATACTGTAGTACAGTCGGCCGAAGTCAATGACCTTTTGCGTAAGTTTTGGGAGTTGGAGTCAGAGCCCTCATCTCGTAGTGTGATCTTGACTGATGAAGAAAAAAAATGTGAGGATTTCTACTCTAAAACCACCAAACGCGATGCGACCGGGAGGTATGTTGTAAAGCTACCTTTCAAAAACGATTCGCCCAGTTGCACGCTTGGGGGGTCAGAGGCTATTGCCCGTAGGCGCTTTATCAACCTAGAGAATAGGTTATTGAAGGAACCCGAACTCAGGACACAGTACAGTGCAGTCATCAATGAGTACTTTGAACTGGGACATGCCGAAGTTGTCCCACAGGTAGAATTAGGTAGAAATGCGTTCTACCTACCACATCACGCTATTGTGCGTGAGGATAAAAGCACAACTAAGGTTAGGGTCGTCTTCGACGCTCCATGTTCAGGCCACAATGGTGTTTCATTAAATAAGGAATTAATGGTTGGCCCAACCCTACAACCTGATTTGCGTCAAACTGTCATGCGGTGGCGCTGTCATCCCATAAGTTTGGTCGCAGATATAGTTAAAATGTACCGTCAGGTCAAGGTTGCAGATGAGGATGCTGATTATCAGCGCATTTTGTGGCGTGACAATCCAGAAGCTGAATTGAAGCATATTCGGTTGTTGCGTGTTACCTTTGGAACATCATCTGCGCCATACCTAGCGGTCCGGTCTCTACAGCAACTAGCTCATGATGAAGGAAATGATTTTCCTCTGCTGGCAGACCGAGTCCTTACATCTTTTTATGTAGACGATCTGTTGACGGGTTGTCAATCTGTCGCTGAAGGTGAACAAATGTATCACCAATTAAATGAATTATTAAGTCGTGGGGGCTTCAAGCTTCAGAAGTGGTCAAGCAATAGTAACGAACTATTAAACAAAATAAACGAAGATACTGTTAGGCAGGAAAACTTAGAACTTAAAACGGATACACTAACGAAAATCTTAGGGTTAACTTATGATAGAAATTTAGATGAGTTTAGATATACCGTACAACTTCCTCCACTCGAAACCCCTATAACCAAGCGTAAGGTGATATCTGATATCGCTCGTTTATTTGATCCCCTCGGCTGGCTTGCGCCAGTGATAGTAACAGCCAAGGTGTTTATTCAACGCCTGTGGTTAGCAGGATCTGAATGGGACGATGAACTTCCAGATCAACTATTAAAGGACTGGTTTAGTTATAGAAACAACCTTTACCATCTTAGAGATTTCCGTCTGCCACGTTGGATTCACACAAGTCGGCTTGACGTCCTGTTAGAGTTGCACGGATTCTCTGATGCTTCTAATGTCGCTTACGCAGCCGCTGTCTATGTTCGGTGTATTGATGCCAATGGTCACGTGCATGTTAGTCTAGTTTCAGCTAAGACCAAGGTGGCCCCTGTCAAACAGGTATCCATACCTCGTTTGGAGTTATGTGGTGCCTTGTTGCTTTCAAAACTTCTGCGTGAAGTTTCCGACACCTTGGGCATCTGTAAAGAAAACATACATGCCTGGACTGACTCGACGGTGGTGCTCGCCTGGTTGAGCAGCCATCCCAGTCGCTGGAAGACCTTCGTCGGCAACAGGGTGTCTGAAATACTAACTGTTATGGAGAATAGTCAGTGGTCGCACGTCCAGTCTAGTGATAATCCCGCAGACAGCGCATCGCGTGGCGTGAATCCTTCAGAATGCGCTGACCTAGAATTATGGACACAAGGACCTAGTTGGCTAAAAAATAAAGAAATTAGTTATAGTAGAAAGGAAATTAAAGAAACTAACCTAGAAGAGAAAAAGTCATTAGTAACATGCAACACAGCAGTTAAGAAAACAAGGGAGGATTCAATAATTTCAAAATATTCATCTCTTAAAAAACTTATCAGAGTTATAGCTTATTGTAAGAGGTTCTTAAAATTTAAAAATAAAAATTATAATACAAAATTTGATAATTTTCTAACTCATACTGAAATTCAAGGAGCATTATTGACATGTATAAAATTATGTCAAGAGGAACACTTTGGATTGGAGATAGATTGTGTAAAGTCAAAGGGAGAAATACATAAAAAAGGGGTACTTACCTCGCTCAATCCTTTCCTGGACAAGGAACAGATTTTGAGAGTTGGTGGCAGGTTACACAGAGCCAACCTTCACGAAGACTCAAAGCATCCTATAATTCTTCCTCGTAAGTCACATTTAACTCACCTCCTCATTGCTGATGCTCATGAAAGCACGTTTCATGGCGGGCCGCAGTTAACCCTTAATTATTTGCGATCCAAATATTGGATAATAAACGCAAAGGCTGTAGTTAGGCACTTCGTACGCAAATGCGTTATTTGCATCCGTCATTCCGCACGGTCTGTACATCCTTTAATGGGGTCATTGCCCTCTGCTAGGGTCAATATAAGCAGACCTTTCTTTAAAAGTGGCGTGGACTATGCAGGTCCCATTAGCATTCGGCCTACCAAAGGGCGCGGTTATCACTCCACCAAAGGTTATATTAGTTTGTTCGTTTGCATGGCCACTCGGGCCATTCATTTAGAAGTCGTTAGTGACATGACATCGCAAGCCTTTTTAGCAGCCTTCAAGCGCTTTACAGCGAGAAGGGGTCATTGTGGCGAGATGTGGAGTGATAATGGCACTACCTTTGTCGGAGCTAACAAGGAGTTGAAGGCATTGTTCACCCACGAAAGGTCTGGTATAGCACCTGATATTGCCGATTGGTTGGCAACCAACGGAACCACTTGGAGCTTTATTCCACCTCATTCCCCAAATTTTGGAGGACTTTGGGAGGCTGGAGTGAAGTCGACCAAATACCATCTCAAACGAGTAATTGGTACTAGCACACTCACTTTTGAGGAACTAACGACAGTGCTTGCCCAAATAGAAGCTTGTCTGAATTCCAGACCTATTTCTACCATCAGCACTAGCCCAGAAGATCCATGCCCATTAACGCCGGGTCATTTTCTAGTGGGCGAGGCTCTGGTTCTCGTACCTGAAATTAACTTTGAGAACTCTAATATCAGTACCTTGAGAAGATGGCAGTTAACTCAACGTATGGTTCAGGACTTTTGGCGTAGGTGGTCGCGTGAGTATTTGGTTCAATTCCACCAAAGGAACAAATGGGCATATCAAACCGTAGAACCGAACTTGGGTGACGTAGTGTTGGTTATGGAAGATGATCTTCCACCTGCAAGATGGCTCTACGGCCTCATTACCGAAAAGCATACTGGCTCGGACAAAATCACAAGAGTGGTTACATTGCGCTGTAAAGGTTCTATTATTAAAAGACCTGTTTCGAAGTTAATTGTGCTTCCTGTAACTTCATAAACATGTAACATGTTAATTATCAAGTTTTAATGTGAATTGTTGTTAACAAACATATTGTTTAAGTTACGATTTAAGTTTATAGTAAGGTATTAATTATGTTATCACAGTTTAGTTTTGATTTTGTAGTTTAGATACAGTCCATTAATGTTTTGTTTTTTTGTTTTTTTTTACTTCCCACCAAAACTTGTTTGTATCATGGTGGGCGGTCATTTAGTTTTAGTCATATTTAAACTAAGTTCTGGACATTCTGTCCATGGTGGGCGGGATGTTTGATTGCGAGTTTTTTTTGTGCTCGATAGATGGCGTTTTACAATTTTGTAAATCGCGATGTTAAGATTCTCCGCGAATAGTATATAAGGATTGAAAAGAAATATATTTTTGTACTCGCTGTGAACGATTTGTTTCATTTCAAATAACATCCTCGGGCAGTTGTCGAGTGTCGAACAACCAGGATACTATACTATTATTAATAATAATTGTTGGAAATAGGGGTAATGTGAACAAAGGAGAATTAGTCCATTATTATAGATCATTGTGTATGTAAAGGTACTATCTTGTCCCTATCATAGTATCTTACTTTTCTTTTACAACCAAGAATTTGGCTAAACAAGTTGCTTCTATTGGGCAATGCCCTGACATTTTAATTAATTCAGCCAACAATTTGGTACTTATTGATAAGAAAATAGAGGCAACCTCTAGCAATAATGTACAGAATTGCAAACTATTAACCCGGTGCATAAAAATGTTCAAGGAATTATTAACTAAGATTTAGAAGTACCTAACATTATTTATCAGTTTTAACAGAGTTGTATTGTAGTTCATGTTCAATTTGAATAATCACCAGGTTTGTATAGCAGAGTATTTACTCTCATTCATTTTAGTAAGTACCTAACCAGCTAAAATTTAAAGAATATGAGGATTATTTGTGCCTTTCTGTTGGGTCAATAGTTAAAATAGCCTGTATAGAATTGGAGCAGTTTATTGTATTAAGTGTGTACAGACCACCTTCAGGATTGTATAATTGCTTTGAAAAGGTAATGGATGTAGTGTTACATAAGATTTGTAAATCAAACTAGTCAATTAAACCTTGCAGTGATTTCAATGTTAAATTAATTGGAAAACTAAGGTTACTACAAGAGTAAAAAAATAAGTCTATTTCAGTCCTACAATCTTGTAAACCTATTTATGTCATATAATATTTATACAGATGTTAATGTTATACCAATTCACAAATAAATTATTAATTTATTGTTAATTGATTGTTATGGGCAACAGATTAGGTATGTACTATTCAAAACCAAAATGGGTAAAAAGGAAAATTGCTACCCCAAATCTGCAGTTTGCCTAGAAGCTTGTAAATTTAAACTCATTAATACATTACCAGTTTTGTCTATGAATGCTGATTCCAATCATTTAAACTTCTTTTGAATTAAGATTAGACATTTAAACAAACCTTTTGACATTGGAGCACCTACTTTAGTATTGTATCGACTGTGGGGAGTTTCCAGACTTTGAATAATAGTACCTACCTACCTTTGTGTGATATAGTAGGTGTAACAGAATTGACGCAACACCTCAAAGTAGTTTTTCCTAACTGAAAACGGAATCGATTTCCGAAACTTTAAACCCCTAAAGAACAGAAGTGTTTTGCCAACCTACCGCCAATTGTTCAAAAAAAATCCAATCTTATTTCAAGGCAATAAGACTAAATTTTAAATGCATAATGCTAACAACAGCACGTTTTTCTTGAGGTCTTGTGTTCATTCTGTATGAGCGAAAATCACGGTCACTATATCTGGTAAAAAAAAAGTTTCTCAACACCCTAATAGGCACATTATAGTGTTACTCGTTTTGTAAAGTGTAGGTTACCTATGTACGTAAGTATTTAATGTTTGTATGAATAATTAGTGTACCTACAACTAATAAAAAAGATATCTATTACTTCTGTTGTGCTAATTATTTTTTCTGCAATCACACGACTTCTGTTAACCCTTCTTCTCAACCTGTCGAAGTGGCGACGCTCCTCGGAGGCCTATCACGGCCTATGTATGGTGAACAGTGGACGCCGTCGGTTGATGATGACTCCAGTTCTACTGACTGACTGATTAATAGTCGGTAAGCACTTCGTCTGCAGCTATCACGGCACGCTTGCTCTTTCACTATGCTCGTGAGAGGTGGTCACAGCTCCAAACTTACTACATCATACCTAAATATACCTACACGAGACCAGACAACAGAGAATGTAGTAGGTATCACGTATAGATTTTTATAAATGTGCTTTGATTCTATACGTACCTACCTACTTAGGTACCTAGGTACGTCTAATAAAAACGTGGCGAAGTCAAAACTGCATTGAATACTTGAAAAAAGTAAGTAGGTACCTACCTACCTACCTAATTGCTACGAAGTGTGACAACGATCCCGATAGGTAGGTACCTAGTAGCTATTAGGTATGGTTTGGTTTATTGTATTTGTGTTCGTTTGCCTCTTTTGTTTTAATGTAAGTAGGTATGTGGAAGCTTCTGCAGGTTAGGTATAAATACCTACTACCTACAGAATACCAATGTAGGTACGAATTTTCCAAAACAAGGCAATTAAGTCATCATCAACATTAGGTACTTACTGGCAACCTTGTTCTGCCTACTGCTTAGTAGGTATATGTAGGTAGGTACCTAAGGAAGATTATCACGCTAGTTGCTATATCTTCTTACCAAGAGCGTGCCTCTTGCATTTTGCACGAGTTTGGTGTTTCACATAGTTCAGTACCTAGGTACCTACCTAGTTAAATTAGATTATGTAGTTAACCTCATATCATTATCATATCATTTCAGCCGAAAGACGTCCACTGTTGGACATAGGCCTCCCCCAATTTGGGGGGGTTTGCCATATTCGCCACGCTTGGCAGGCGAGTTGGCGATCGCAGTATGGTGGTAAAATGCATAGAGAACGCTGCTGCCATCTCTAGTAAGTCCTTTTGTCGCCTCTTACCTACGATAGGTACCCACGGGAAGAGATGGGATGGTGCTATTCTTTACGTCCGGCATCAGACGGACGGTCTGGCACCACACCGACTACCTAGGTAGGTATGTAACCAATGAAACGCGATTTAAAATCATAGGTAGGTAAACGAATCTTATAGCCGGGGCGGTTCGACGTGTGCCTTGTATGACCGTGATAGTAAGTTCGATCCCCAACTATCGGTATTAGGTAGGTATTAAATATTTATAAATGTCATGTATTTTTGTATTATTTAGATATACACACTTACTTAATGAGATTTGTAAATTAAATAAAAGAATTGTAGGTACCTACTTGAGCTTGTGACAAATAAAGATGTAATAAGTATCTACCTATATCTTAAATGCATGTCGACTGATTAGTCTTTACATTCTCGCTACGCCAAGTCTTTTTTCGAAAATAAAAAATACATCACAACTTGAAGAGTAGGTACCTAGGTAAATAGGTACCTACCATAAGCAAGCTGGAGAAGCCATCGATTTGATCGGCGGAAGTAGCTCAGCCGTCCGGGCTTAGGTTTATGGAATATACCAATCATTTGGCCTTCCCTAGAACTAGTAAAAACTCAGAAAGAAATGAAAAACTTAAATATCTAGGCACTTTTATTTATTTTGTTACATTCGTAATGAACTAATGACTACACATAATAGGTACCTACAAATTATTATTATAATACAGCGTTCAGCTCGTGCTGAATAGTTGGGAGGCATAGGTAGGCACTTCTGTAAAGTATTGTAGGTACAATTCGCTATAAAAGTTCATCTGACTTCAGGGTATCGAAGAATAGGTACCTATGACTTTGATGCTAACAGCAAACAAGGTATAGGTGCGGTACGGAATTTGTAGGTATATCATAGCGGCACTATATAATGTAGGTTGGTATCTGTATGATTTTCCCTGCAACTCTTCACTCAACGTTCATCAAACGAATTCATCTTGAATCATAAGCTTGGGTTCTGTTCCGAAATACTATGATATCCCCTCGGATTAATACTAGATAAGTAGGTAATAAGCACCATATTCGAGAATATCACTTTCTTCCTGTGATCATGCAATAAATGGTTACAGTCATTTCATCCTTAGATTAATTATTTTAGAAATAAAACTATAAAATTATTTAGTTAAAGTTTGACATTCAATAAAATGACGTGTCTGTGCCGCGCATGCGCGTCGCGATTACCAATACGTTCCATTTTTACTTTCCATCTGATTATTATTATTTATGTTAATGATTTTGTATTCTCAAAGATTTAAAATAACAAACAGGCTATGAAAATACAATTAGAATATACTACACCAACCAAACTAATAAATACAATAAAAATAACATTAAATAAGGTTGGTGAAAATTAAAGTATCACTGTATCGTAGGCGTACATTGAACCAACATGAAAATTATGTTTATTTTCGTAATTGAAAACAAAGGTGACGTCATGAGACCCTCATGCGACTATGCTGCGATGACACTGCGACCGCACTGTGAACAAACCGAATTTTAAGGTGAGCAGAATACCGTTTTTTGATCTAGTCGCAATGTCATCGCAGTCCGGTGTCATGTTAATCGCATGGCACGTTATTTAGTAGAATTGGCCTTCTGGTATCACAGTGTATTAATAAATTTGTATTCAAATACTTTTTGCGGGATCTATATAAAGTATTTTTAATGGTATGAAATGACGGTATCAAATCTTTATCATTGCGGTATTCTTCCCATAATTTGTTCAAAGGTTTTTCACAAATTTTCTGAATCGGGCCTAAATCTGTACATACTGTCCTCTTCAAAAATGATATTAGTTTATTAATATGCAATTGGACAAGATTTTGTTCGCAAGTGTGCGTCGATTCTCTCAATACGTTTTTCCTTGACTTATCTATTGTGACTGATGCAGTACACATCCGTCTATTAGTACAACGCCATAAAGTGCTTCCATTTTTATTAGTCACGTTTTTGTTAAACTGGAACCCATTACGAATCAAAGTAAGCTTATCTTTCTGGTTACAAATGAATTCAAATTCTTCAGTCATTGTAGATTTCGAAAATATACGAATTTGAAAAACACCAACACTGTGACTACTGTTCACTACTATTTAAGGCAATAAATAACACGTAGGTACTACATCAACGCGTTTCCTTACATTTAATAAAGTAATGTCGTACGGCGTTTTGATTTTTTCAAAAATACCCACTTTAAAGCAACTTAAAGTTTTATCTCAGGATGCGTTCAGTTTATGCACATTATTTTCATTTTTCCTTTTGTTTTAATAACTAATAAAATCGATATCCATATTTTAATAAAGCAAGTACCTATTTGAATACAAGTTTTTAAAACACAGTAATAAAGTAATTTAAATACCAGAAAACTTGGGAACACAATAGCTCGATAGATGGCGTTGTTAGCGTTAGATCGCGATGTGGTTTTGGTGGCTATGAAAAATTACAATGACAATGATGTTGGGGATAAATTATTTGTTTGTACACACGGCTACACATCAAGCTATACATTTCCAGTCTAAGCTGACATTATATGGAAATTCTATACAATGCGAGATCAGCTTATACTGGACATGTATAACTTGATGTGTAGCCGTGTGTACACTTTTTAATTCATTTTTTAAGCCCATAATTATTTTAATTGAATTATTTTATAAATTCGCGACACATGCGTTAGTGTGTATAATATTTAATATAATTTATGTATATAAATATATGTATATATAATAATAAAATATTTATTTTTAATTTAATTTGCTACTTCTAAATAAAACATATTTTGATTCTTTCAGTATTTTGTATTTATTGTTTGACGTAAGTATTAAAAAAACGCTTTGATGAGTTATTGAACAAAATTTACCACATTCTCAAATATTGGACATTTTGGGAGTTGGACATTTTGGGAATTGGACGTTTTGAGAATTGGACATTTTAAGAATTGGACATTTTGGGAATTGGACGTTTTGTGAATTGGACATTTTGGGAATTGGACGTTTTGTGAATTGGACATTTTGAAAATTGGACGTTTTGAAACCTTTGGACATTTTGAGGATTGGACATTTTGAACCTGAACGATAATATTGTTGATTACAATTTATCTTATAACTAACTTATACAATTGTTTTGCCTTATCGGACAATGGAAAAGAAAGGATGGTATTACATAAGCCGATATCATAACTTTTATGTCGTCATAAAACATTAATTCTAGTTTTGTCATTCCGGACACACTCCAACAGGATATGAACCACATCATCAACAACTCCACAATTATCACAGTTTGGAGACAAAGCTTTCTTCATTAAATAAGGTACTCTAAATAAATCACAATATTCTACGCAAATCTACCCACGTAAAAGTAACGAATGCAGACAAGTTGCAGGCAATTAAATGACTCAGTAGTACTACTTTTATTCTACTGCGAGTGAGTTCGTTCTAACTCAAAATGACTAAAATGGAAATTTCACATAAATATTAAGTATAATGTTATTTTCATCGTTCTATAATCTAGGAAATAAATTTACATTGAAATTTTATATTTTTATTCTATTTAGACCTTATGATATTTATAAAACGTTTAAAAAATAACTATAAGGATCAGCAGTTATACTTTAATTAAATAAATGTTTAATAAAATATTTAAATCATAATACTCACACTCAGTCCGGTTTCATCACATATTTGTGATATTATATTAAGTCCACTTTTATGCAGCGCAATCATATTCGCTTTCATTTCTATATTTAAATTTGCATACATTAGAAAATGAATTAGAAGAACGCTAATAGATGAAACACACGTCACTAGCACACAATATCAACCAACACTGTTCTATAAGTCGCGGTGAATGAGTCGTAAGTTATCTGCACCTTAATATCATTTAAATTTATTTAGGTTTCTGGGGGTATAATGATAAAGTTTTACGAGTTTAGTGAATAAGACGAACAGAACAAGAAACTATACTCAAAAGTGATTTTTAAAACAATAAAAAGACTATCACACCGCGTGTAGGATTAGAAACCGCGACTCGCGCTCAAACGCGATAACCAAGTGCGGTAACCGCTAAGCTATCATGCCATTCACTATAACGGTTCAAATTAGGAAATACATTCATATTCAACGTATGAGAGTGTGTGTGTCTATAGCCTATAGAAATTGCTAATTATAAGAAGGTCGTAAGTTAAAGCGAAGTGTCAATGTATTGCTTTTTGAGAATGGTGCACCATTTGTGGAGGCTACTGTACATTAGCCATTTTGCTTTCAATACAATTTGAACGTTTCGTAGCGACAACTATTAATCCTCTTGATTGATTATAATTTTTTGCATTTTCATTTCTTGCTGCTATTGTGCAAGTTTTGGTTATTTTTGAACCACTTAACAAATTTTGCTCATTACCATTTACAAAATATACATTTTTTTAATCAATGTGCTTCTCATTACAATAATTTTTGAAATAGATTTTAATGGGACCTACTTTGGTTGCTTTTAAAATTTTACCATCTGGCAGTTTCACATCAACGGGATTTTTAAAATCTACATAATTAAAAAAGATGTATCATTCTTTATAATATGATCTGTACATCCACTATCTAACAACCAATTAATTTCTCAATTATTATCATATTCCCGTTCGCTACACCCTGTTACCTGATTTATTTCTGGATTGCATATCTGAGCTGTCCATGACTCTGCTGCAGAGCCATCTTGATGAGTGCTTGTTGACTCACCTGTGGGATGACCTTGACCTCTGCCTCGGCTACAACCCGATGAAATCCACCTCTTTTGTAACTTCTTTGTAGTCCTTGCTGTCGTTGACTGGTTGGAAATCTCTTTGCTGGTTTTTCTGACCGTGCTGACAGTCCTTCTTGAGATGGCCGGTCTTTCCACTTGTAAAACACTGCTTTAGTTTTTGATGAGAACGTACTCATATTGCTTTTCTTGTCTGGGTCACTAGTAGTCATATTTTTCTCTTTTATTTTAGACTACACAATGTACTGTTCTTTGTTTTTCTGGAATTAAATCAATAAAATCTCCAATATAACTGTAACTTGGAGGTAATGCTCTGAGCAAGTATCTTATCTTCTCGGATTCATTTATATTTCCTCCTGCCGCTTTGAAATCACTCGTTGTTTTCTCGAAATCAACAAAAAAAATCTTCTACTGTATTGTAATTGCTTAATTTAATCTCTTCCATTTTTCCTCAACATATTATTTGCATAGCAGTCGATTTTGTTAAATACATCTTGGCAAACTTTTTCATCAGTTGCAGTTGTACAATCACTAATATATTCTAATTGTTTATCGGAAATAGTGCTCATTATTATAGTCCTTGCTTTTAAATCCATTTTCTTCCGAATCAAAAATTTATATATTTAGCAGGCATCACGCAAACGCCGCCATTTTCGTGATGCCTGCTAAATAAATAAATCGTTGCTCTCGTGCTCGTTGCATTCTATCAAAGTTTTTCGGCGGTTATAAAAAAAAATCAGCTGTTTCATAGAAAAGTGCAATACCTGGCTCAAAATCACCAAGGTTGCAAATTTCCAGATTGAATTTATGACAATAAAAAAAAAAAATAAGCTTTAATGATGACTATTAGTTTAAACTGTCGCAAAATTTTAATATTAATAAACTTCGCAGTAGCGCACAGAATTCTCCACTTTTATTGTAATATTGCTTTTTAGTGGATATTTTGCAGAGAACGATCTTTTTGGGAACGTTTTTCTAAGTTTGATAAAATGAACAAAAACAAAAAAAAGTGCATAATTTAATTTGTTTAATAACATAGGTATATTATGTATCTATATTATATAAACAATAATGAAAACAATGCAGATAAAATCTTCTACAACCAAAATACGTCAAAAAAAAAACAAGTTATCATCGTGCATAAAATTGAAGAAATTTCAGAATATCCAAATCTTTACAATCGAATTAACATTACATAAACAGAATGAAAGCTCAAACTATGCGTATTTTATCGAAATTTTGTAATGTTCCCGGAAATGGACAACCGTTCCTGCGTTCCCGGAAAGACAAAAATGTTGGCGGAATGATGATATTGATATCATAAGATATATTATGCAAATATTTAAATTATAAAGAACGGTTTAAGTAATAAAGTTATTTATTTATATTGCCATATTGTTTGCACTTAAGAAAAAAAATTCTTACTATTATTATATTCTTATAATTAACTCTTTTGAAATGTTCATAAATCAGTCTAGTGGAACTTCTATAATCATAGTTATAATCTTCTTAAAATTTTAAACAGTTCTTAAAATTTGATTCTTTTGATCTAAAATGACAGTCTACTTCACTAAACTTCTACAAATAATGGAAAACGTAACGTTAAAAAATAACGTTAGTAACGTTAGAAAATCAACAACAAATTCTGTAACAAACGCCAAGTTAACTAACCAAAAAATATTAAAAAAATCAAAACAAAACTTATTATTTTTCCAAAATATTAATATCATTATCAAAATAATAATATTCTCGATTTTGTTCTTTTTCCAGCAATGGTGTCGGAATAATACTGATTATTTGCTCAAAGTTAATAATAGGTCTTTACCTATGAAATTGCCGTTTTGTATGAAAAAATTTAAACGAATTTTTTTCATGAATTTTTTATTTGTATTAATCGAAGTAATCACCCATGCAATCAATGCATCTTTGCCATCGCAGTGGCAGTTTATTGATGCCCTTCTTAAAGAAATCAGCTGGACGGGAGGCAACAAATTCTTCAAAGGCATTTTGTACTGCCTCTCGGGTATTAAATTTTTTTCCCGCCAAGAAGTTATCCAAATTCTGGAAAAAGTAGTAGTCTGTAGGCGCAAGGTCTGGTGAGTAGGGCGGATGACGGAGAGCTTCCAACCCCAGTTCTTGCAACTTGGAGACCGTCTGCTGTGCAGTATGAGGTCGCGCGTTGTCGTGCAGGAGCAGCGGAGACGAGCGATTGACTAATGCTGGTTGGAGATGCGCCAGCTTCTCCATCATTGTGTTCAGTTCTTCACAGTACACATCTGCAGTAATGCTCACCCCGTTTGGTAAGAAGCTGTGATGAATCACACCGGCGCTAGACCACCAAACAGTGACCATCACTTTTCTAGGGGTAAGTTTTCGTTTAGGGCATTGTTTAGGTGCTGAACCAGGATCCAACCAACTTGCTGAGCGCTTACGGTTATCAAACAGAATCCATTTTTCATCGCAGGTAACAATGCGGTTCAAAATTCCTTCATTTGTGTGTCTGTTGAGCAGTGCAAGGCACGTCTCGACGCGTACTTCGCGCTGGCGATCATTGAGTTCGTGGGGCACCCATTTGTCAAGCTTTTTTACCTTGCCAATTTGACGCAAATGGACCAATATTGTTTTGACGCTAACGTCGAAAGCTGCTGCTAATTCAGCCGTAGATTGTGTATCATCAGCTTCCACAATCGCCTTTAATTCGTCATTGTCGACCAAAGTCTTCGGACGACCGCGAGGTTCATTTTTCAGGTCGAAATTTCCAGAACGGAAGCGAGCAAACCAATAACAGGTGGTGCGTTGGTTTGTAGTGTTAGCTCCGTAAACGTCGTTGATGTTGCGTGCCGCTTGTGCCGCGTTGCTGCCACGACGGTACTCATATTCCATAATTACTCGAATTTTTAACGTATCCATGATGACGAAAAAGATTGAAATGCGATGAAAATGTAACACTAATCAATAAAGAAATGACTACTTTTAGAAAAAAAAATCCATGTTTTTAAAATAAAATTAATTTGAAATTAGAATTCTTAGCCAAACAAAAATTATTTTGATTTGAAATGGCCAGTACTGCAGAACGGCAATTTCATAGGTAAAGACCTAATATATGCCACATCCTTTGGTTCCAGTTAGAATGTTCTGATATTGTTACAAACAGATCTCAAATAGGTTACTAAGATTTCCCCATCAACTTCATCGACACATGTATGGCAGGTAGCAACATAAAGCAAATATTTGGCTTTTCAGTAGAAACTATAACAAGCAAGAATGTCCCAGGGGATACGAGATTTGGATGTATATTTTCTTCGCCATAAGATGTACTTGCTTAATGGCATCCAATGGATTTGGTACGCTGTTTTTTTCTCAATCACGTCGTCTTCTGGGATTACCTTTCTTCAACAGCAGATTTTTGAACAAATTGACGAATTCTGAGGCTGTTCTAACATCTTTACCCATCAAGACGTGGCTGTGAGCTGTAGTTTTTAGGTGTCCTCTTACGCCATCCATTGGACCTTTACCATGCCCAGGGTCGCTAAAAGTCAATATTCCCTGTCCTTACCCTTTTAATTTCTTTCTGTTCTTCTGTCGTTTTGTCCAAAATTTTTCTTTTTTTTCTATTTGACGATAAAAACACTGACAGCCGGCTTTGTTATTGTTTTCTTCCTCTACTGACTTTTGATGCCCTAGGGCTGTGTTCGCATAAAATTATTTTTCTTCGATTATAGATGCGTTCACTGAACTGATTTGTGCGCTATCGGACAAAATATTTTTGCATTTTTAATATTAAAAATAAATATCCTTTTAGTATCCTTTCCAAAAATTAGATTTTGTATAAAAAATACGGTATTTTAAGTCATGACAGGTGTTAAATAGCTTACATTTTTTCATTATTATTTTAGATTTGTTGCTGAAGATCGTAACATTAGGACGCGTTCTCGAAATGACTTTCTATGCATGTATATTGATATAATTTAAATTTTACTTCATTTATAAATTGTATTGTTTGATGTACACTTTTTTTTTTTTTTTTGGGTGGAAAATCATCAAATGACTTCTGCTTAGTAGAGCAGGAGGGCGTGTCAGACTTTTACTGACTAAAACCCACCCGTGTTCCCTCAGTAGCCCGTATGCCAGGGGCCGTGGTATCTCTTTCGAACAAACCCGCACCCCTGGCAGGCATAGGCCCTTGCGGACCCCACCAGTGGTTGCTGACATCTTTGACGGCGCGCGTGTGGAACACAACGCGCCGTCCCGTCTACCACTTTTCGGCCGCAGGGGATAGGGAGAGCGGCTGACGCTATACCGACACTCCTCTTCCCCTGCGGCCCCACCGCGTCCGCCATCAAACGGTGGCGGCCCCGCCCAGGCCACGGAAGGGAAGAGCGCTGCTCAGAAGCACCGGCACTCCTCCTCTACCGCAGCCCGTAACCCCCAGCCGCGATGCCTCCCATTCGACATCGCGGCCCACCTCAGTTGCGGTGCACCTCACCGCAACCTACTTTTTGGCCGCTACGTCGTCGGCTTTGAGGCAAAAGCCCTGACGAGCGGCCCCACCTTTGCGTTCCTCTTGGCTTCACCGTGGGTGGGAGACCACGGTTACTGAGCCCCCCCGAAACGACAATGCGGGAACCCACTCGGGGGGGTTGATGTACACTTATAACAAGTTAATTGTAGTGTTTTATTAATTTTATTTTCTCAATAAAGTCAAGATTTAAGACCTTAAATTGCTAGCAAAGCCAATTCTGCACCTTGGTGATTTTGAGCTACCTAGGTGGTCAAAATGTATGGAACAGCTGTTTTTTTTTTTAACTGGCGAAAAGTTTCTACGGTGGGGGTCTGGAATGACATGCTGAATTCATGGTTACAGTTTTCGCACTGGATAAAAACTTTTCCTGTATTGTTTTAATACCGTGCCCAAATACCAAACCAAAATAACAACATTAGCGCAACCACCAACGGTCCTCTTGCCTCTAATTCAACTACAATAGTAAGCACAGATGCTCTCTTGCCAGTCATTTGACACCTGTGTCTAATAATATATTTGTGTAGTACAGAGTGCGGCTGTGGTGACGTGATTTTATCCTACATCTGATCAAGACGGGCTTACTTGTGGAGATACCTGGTACACGAAAAACATTTAACTCTGCACTTCAACCATAAATTAACAATTTGCTCGGATATGTTCCCCACAGTATGACCGAGCTTGTTTGGCTTGGTATGTTCCAAAACAAAATTAAATTAAATCTGCATCATGGGGAACATATCAAGGGCTGGTTGGCACTTGGGAATTAATGTTTGCAAAATGGGCACAGAGTCTATTTAATTGATGTTCAATTACATGGTCAGCTAAATAATTGGCCATATTTCGCCTTTCTAAAGCTCTGATTAAAATCAACTGGGCATCAATACGGTCGGTTATAACGGAATGAAAATGATTGATGATTGCAGCTGCATTTCGAAAATCTGATATAAGATGTCTTGACATTCTGTTAAAATATTTAGTTCTAAAAATCTTGTAATTCCATTTGAACCGACCGTTTACAACTTCTACGACCCACCTGCATATTGTGATTATTGACATATTGTCATTCGCTTGTCTCGTTGTTCATTGATTTTGTCCTGCATTCATAGAGTGTGGTTTGTATATAGAATTCCCAAGAGTAGCAAGTAACATTAGGGAGTCCCGAAATTCTGTCTAAAATGAAAATATCATTAGGCTGGAAATATTGTCTCAACTTCGGTGCCTCATCTCTAAATAGTCTGTTCATAATGTCAGCATAAGTGTCTGTTGCAGCATACGGCCCATACACATCTATTATGTGTCCATCTGTTGTCACAAACATCATTGGTTTTACCAAGTTTCTTTTTTATGAAGACTATTGATTTTTTATTACAAATAAAACTGCCGTCACATATTACGAGAGGGTTTCTCGCCTGTGTACCAAAAATGCCTTGACGAATTAACAGATTTCTGGTCGAAATTCCATCTCAGGTAATATGCTGAAGCCCTAGGTGCAGCGGTACATAATAATCTTTTATACAATTTCTTACACTTTTTACATATTTTTGTGCCATTGTTTTTGACAGAGAAAACAAACTGGCGATTCTTGCAAATAAATCGGCAGTTCTAAGTTTAACTAAATAAATACCCAAAGCTTTTTTGGGTCTTTTGCACAATGTGTTAAGCTGCATTTGGATGATATTAAACACTACCAAAAAAAATATTACAGTTAAACCTGTCCAGTATTGACAGACAGTATCGCTCATGTCCTCTACATTTTCAAAGTTAATAGTGTCTTTTTTATTTTGTGTCAACATATTTTCTTTCATTCAACATATTTTCTATGTCAACTTTACTGAAAGTATGTGACGTAAATTCAAACTGGTCTAAGAAGTCCCAATCGTATGCTGCAGAGTGTGATGAGCAAACCTGGAACCTTCTTTGATGAGTACCTGTCTTTCGGTAATGCTTAATGTTATTCTTAGGCATGGACAAAACCTATACTTAGATAGAATGCGAAAACTAGCATCTAGCAAATCTATACCCAAACTTTAGTACGATTGGGTCTACATTTGCTAGATGAACTACGCAACAACTTTATTTTATTTCTTTTTTCCGCATGGCGGAAATTAGAAAGAAATTTCCGCATTCTATCTTAGTAGGTATAGGTTTTGTCTGATTCATGTATGTTTCATGTTTGTAAGTTCAAAAAATAAATGAAACGTCCGAGTGTAGATTTTGAAACAAATTTTTGACATTAACTTTAGAGCCCGAGAGCATGTTGTCATAAATTTTCCGGTGAACATTAGGTCCACTAATACGTAAGTGTAGTTGCTCCCTCGTCCTTTTCCATTTCCAAAAACTACTGCCAGTTCATTTTTCTATGTTGACACCATGTTTGGATCTTTGAGCTGATCTTCAAAGGCGTCAAGTTCTTCTTTGTTCGATAATGGTTTAAAATCGTTTGGTTCGTGATCTCTGTGGTGCGTTGTACATATTCATCAAGCTGAGTATCTAATCATTTTCATTAACAATTTACTCTCCACACTTTGCACATATTCATACAAAGCTCTCTGGTTTACTTGAAGTATCTCCCCGGCGTTTTAAATCTTCATTTTGTTCCTCTTCTGTATCGCTGATATTTCACATTTAAGTCATCTCTGTCACTGCACTTCCCACTTCTCTTGACGACACATTCAATTGATGACCAAGATGCTTCGGGACATGAAAAAGGATTCTTTAATAAATCCTCCACTTTTCGTCTTCGCCAATACAGGATACCATTTTGTCCCCATTTTTCAGGCACCGCTGATAAAATTTACTACCCTCTTTCTAACGTTTGTAACAATTTTGAAAGTATTACCTAAAAAAAAAGTTAATTGTTGCTATAAACCTACCTTTTATCAGGCTCTGGGCTGGCAGACATGTGCGTGCACATGTAAGTGTAGCCAATTAATGTTTAGGTGTTTTATTTTTAATTTATTGAGATTACTAACATAGGCTAAGTTTATACTAACACTATATGGATCCAATGGTCTGAAATAAAATATTTGAATTAAACAAAACAAAAAAGTATTAGGTGTTAAAGTATGAAATTGCCGATTTGTACATAAAAAATGGAAACTTCTTTTTTCTAAGAAATAACATAGGCTTGCGCCATTTCAGATCTTATTTTGTATACTTGTTCTGTATCTCTTCCACTCATGAGTTTGACAAGTTTACAGAATAAATGTTCACTCTCATGTATTGTTTGACTTATACGATAGCCATCGATATATGCTATAGCTAAAGCCTGACCCGAATCAATCGCGCAAGTATTTCTCAATATATGTAATATATTTTTTACCAATTTGTAGCCTGCTTCCGTTAGACAAAAAAATAACTGGCTTCAAAGTTTTTCTTTTTTTTAGTAACATTTCCTTTCTCTTTCCCTTTCCAGTTTTCGATGAAGGTAGGGTCCTCAGCAAAAATAGAAACAGCAGTAAACTCTTCCTTAGGCTCCTTAGACTGTAATTTACTTTTCCGCGTAGATGTTATGGAATCCCGTTTTATTTCCTTCTTAGGAAAACTGCTTCAGTATTTCTTTGTACAGGCAGTAACGATATTGTCGGTGCAACTTTAATCTCTCCTTTTAAGAATTGTAAATGTTTCATAATGAATTCATCTGTTTGTAGTCTGTGAGATTTGGTGTTTAGATGTAATAGCAGTCTTTTATAGTTTTAAAATATGATTCAACATTCGAAGAAGTAGGTGCCTCAATATCGGAATCATAAATATTCTTCATTACGTTTGACCACAAAGGAAACAAAGTCAGTAAACGTGATAAAATTCCTATAAAAGCAGGATAATGGTACAAATTGTCATGACTGCCTATATCTTCAGTATCTAGTGTTACGAGTAATTTTTCTGTTTCAATTTTTGTGGTAAACCATTAAAAAAATCTGTTCTCTTCACTTAATTTGGTATGGGTTTTATTTTCAAACACTGATTTTTCCACAGCTTTAGGCAGATCATTTATTTTATTACTATCCTAAATCACTATCTCTGTATCCAAAGTCTGAAACTGATTCAATGTCTTTAATCGACTCTTAGCCAACTCACACCTAGAAGGAGTATTGGATTTATTAATGCCGTCGTGTTCATTCACACAAACTGTAATAATATCTTTCAAAATTTCTTTGGCTTTTTCAAAATTTACCCATTCCTTCAACGCTAACAGAAATTTAATATAAAAGAATTTTACTCTGTTGTCGACATGTTTAAAACAAGTTAAATTGAAAATGATTTTAACAAAATGAATAGTGTCTATTCTAATGTACAATCGTCACTTTTTTCGTCTTCCTCCAGTTTTCTGTAAGATTCTGTAACATATTCTTTAGTAGAGTTATGTTTCGTAAATGCTTTTACGCAAGCACCAATCAGCGCGGATGACTCATCGACGATGATTTCGTCTGGTTTTGGATTGCTCACATGCCATGCTTCCAGCCATTTGAATATAGTGTCCATAGACTGGCTTTCTGATACCATTTGGGTAAGTGGGATACTACTGTGACCTTCATGTTTTCATGACACATACATAAAACAAAATGTGTTTGGTGATTGTGACATTATTTAAAGGGCCAAATGGTTTGAAAATGCTACCGGTGGCGCCTATACTAACAATCAATTTAGCAGCTTTTTAAAATTCTTTGCAATATTGATCTTGGCAAGGGTCCCAATAATAAATATAAAATGGATACACTGAGATATGTTTAATAGCTTCTTTGTAAGGCGATATTTGGGTCATTAGCCATAATGAAAGTATTTGGTTTCGATGAAAAAGTGAGCTACTCTTATGTTCGTGTTTTATTTGACGTCGTGTTTTATTTGTTGTTGGTAAATGAGTAGGTTCAGGCTCATCGGAATTAACAACTAAATTTGCCATTGAGTTACGATATGAAATAGCGGATACAGGTTTAAGTTCTTCAGCTATTTCAGTTCGTTTTACAGGTGATAGTTTTATTTTTTTTCATTGGAGGATGAATGAAATTTTCGTCGTAATTAGTTATTATGCATTTGCACTGAGCTATTTTATCCGAAGGCCAGCTAATAATAACTTTCGCATCAGCTTCACATTGTCTACAAGATCCGATGCACGTTATATTGGTGTTCATAGAAATAGAATACTGTTAAAATGTCCAAGTGTGTGCTATTGGATGGACCTCCCAAATTTTTTCACGCAATTAATGGGCCCACTGATGTTTAGGCAAAAGATTTCTCATTCTAAAAACAGACTCAGATCCTTTTTTTATTTTATGCGTTTAGCTATTGGTTGCAGACGCTCCCATTGATACGTATCAATTAAAAAATCATAAATGACTGTTTTTCCAAGCGATTTGTTGTTCACGTCTTTGCATTTTTTTCTTCTCTATTATCACATTTATAAAAAGTAATTGGGCTTGGTTCTTCACAGCAAATATTATCATTTGGGCTAAAGAAATAATCAAAATTTTTCTTCACCGAAAGGTACAGTGCCTGTTTCGTCATCTTATTGTCTAAGGCAGTACTAATTTCCCTAAACAGTGGATCAGTAGATGCTGGTAAATCTGACTTACGTGAAAAATACTTTTTGTATTGCAAGAAAACCTTTTTTTGCTCTTCGAGTGGCACAACGAACTTTCTTCCCCTCTTCATCGTCACAAACACCAAAACCACAGATTATATATGTCGCAGCGAAAGCGCCAACCTGTTAAGATTATAACATAATCTTATGCGTAACTATTAATTCTAACCATTTGCATGGCATCAACCAGTGTCGATTGGTTTTCTTGAGATCAATTTCATCTATTGGCCAGGTTGTAATATAAAACTCAGAGTACTGCTGGTTTAATTACTAGCTGAATAACTATAAAACTAACAACAATGTCTCAGTTAAAACTATAGTCACAATTATAAAGGAATAATGGTTTTTATTGTCTGTGGGCTCTTAGTTTATGATACATGGCTACCTACTGTGCCGAAAAAATGGCGCTTATTGCGAGTTTCATGGTCAATAACTGACTGTTATATTTTAATACGAAAACTAAATCAGTTTCAATCAAAATTTACAATCTATAAAGTAGCAAGATTATTTCACACACACATTTATTTAAGAATACCTGTTCTTTGATTAAATTCCTTGAACTGCCGGAAATGTTATAAAGTAGTAATATTTGTGTTGTAAAAAGTAATGACGTTACTAATTAAACTTTCGTCTTAAACCGCCATTGCATTTGTGAATATTAGCATTGTTTAATTGTAAAAGAATTAACTGATAAGCGTTTCACCATTGTTAGTAAATTTTATAACACTAACTAAGTAATAAGATTCTTTCTGTGCGATACGCATTACTTCCGCCCACTTGAGGGGATGGTCGAGAATGGCGGCCGGACAGGATCGCTATGAAAGTGTGTGAGAAGGACTAAAATTATAATTGTGGAATAAGAAACCTCTGTAACATAATGTTTTGATTTAAAAGAGTGTCCGTGGAGTTTCTTGCCCGTTCTTCTCCATATGAGACCTACTATAGCTTTGGAATGGGCGCCTAGATTCAATTTTAACTCAAACTATCTGATTCGCTGTTCTATGAAAAATCTAAAGTGCGTGTAAAAGATTTAAGTGAAAATAAATGGTTTGAGTTAAGTGTTGTGTGTGATTGTAAACCAACTACCCATATACCAACGAAGAAATACACCAGAAACAACAGAGACGGCATGCATTGGGTTTCCCGCCGTCTCATCAGAAGTGGGATCGCCCAAGCGATCCCCTTCCGCTCATGCTTATGCCGGACATCCAAATTGCCCAGCCACAGCCGAGCTTACTGAGATGTTTCTGCCTTTCAAAGTACAAGCATGATGACAACGACGATTACTCATCATTAAAATAATGATTGTCACGGGTGCTGACAATGGCATTGGAATCAGGATGGAAGACAGGAAAGAACGAAATTCCACGAAGACGCACTTAATTAAAATAATATGGTAAAACGTGTTATATCGACGCTATTCTCAGAGGAGAAAAAGTCAATGACATGAAGGAACAAATTAAGGATTTTTAGATGAAACACATAGACCTCATAGTGCACTCAAACTGAACAACATGCTCAGCATAGAATGACCGAAGCAGAAGAATAAACAAAGAATAAACCAATGTTGGGGCTGTGACCTCGTCCCGAGGATAGTGTGCGGAGATTATGAATACTATTCTTTTGATTTTACTGCTTCTATATTTAATGATAGAACTCAAATAGAATAAGGTTACAATATTATCTGGACCGCGACGCGACTATAATGTGTATCGCACGTAAAAATTGCCAACACCCGATGTTAGGGGCTGCTGCGGTTGAAGTGCCAGCGGCGCCGGCCGGCCGGCCGCGGCGGCGCTGGCGCGCGAGTGAGACGCCGTGGCGGGATCAGCTACCCCTCTCCTCCCGCGTGCCGCTCATGCGCGGCTGGGGCGCGTGTGCGCGCCAACAGGCTCCCCCCGTTGGAACTTGTTCCAATGTCTGAAGTGGGCAGCAGGCAGAGCCTATTATAGGCTCGTCGAAGCACTCCCGATGATGTCCTGACGTCAGCGACGCGTGTGATGCCATCGGAGCCAGGGTGCAGAGTAATGATGCGGCCGAGTCGCCAATGGTTTGGTGGGAGGCGGTCATCCTTGACCACGACCAGGTCTCCCAGCTGCAACAGCTCCTGCTCATGGCGCTGCCATTTTGCACGTTTCTGCAATTCTGAAAGATATTCAGTCTGATATCGGTTCCAAAAATGAGCCGCCAAGGCTTGTGCCCTTTTATATCGAGGCAAGGTACTGATCCGTGTCTCTCTTTCTGTGTCCACCTGAGTGGGCAACATCATGATGGTTCGTCCAATTAAAAAATGAGAGGGGGTCAGCGGAGTCATGTCGTTGGGATCCGACGATAATGGAGTAAGAGGGCGTGAATTTAAAATCCCTTCAATTTGAATTAAAACTGAGTTTAACTCTTCGTAAGTTAAATGGGCTAGGGATAGAATCCTTTTAAGAAGTAGTTTAACGGACTTAACTGCTCCTTCAGCTAAGCCATTGAAATGTGGGCTATAGGCAGGAGAGAATTTGAAATTAATTGCCTGCTCTGCTGCATATAAACTAATGTCATTACACCTTGATTTTAAAAAGATTGAGAGTTCATTGTAGGCTCCTACAAAGTTTGTACCGTTATCCGAGTATATGTTGACAGAAAAGCAAACATAATAAACGGACCATTGAGACATTGCATCATCCATCCCGGGAAGTATTTTGTTTTATTATTTTAGTTTTTCTTAACAATCCTGTGGCATGGTTAAAAGCTACCGTCACCTTGTACTTGATAATTTGTGAGAGTAAACTATTAACACAAGTTAAATGACTTAACAAGATTACCTCATTACAAGATTAATGTTATTGTTCTATTAAGTAATGTGTCAATAAGCTTCTTTTAAGAAATGGATTTCAAACTTATTTTGTTGAATTTGCACTTGCAACATTTAACTAAGTGCTTGTTGACAATTTCAAGATTTTTTGTAGCCTGAATTCACACTGACTTCAGTAGACATGATTGATTTACAGACTTCTCATTAAATTTGCAAGTTATGCTCCATTCCCAGTTTATGTATTGATTAGTTAATTTCCTATAACAAAGCTAACTTGTTTTTCCAATTCATTTTAATCATTGGCAGAATGATTGACATTGCCTATGCCTAACATTATAAAAAATATAGAACAGAACGCTTCAAGTAAGCTTACTGAATAGTGTATGACGTAACAAATCATATGTTACAATGTTACAGTGACATTACGTCAATGTCACTGTTCAAATATTGGATGTGTCATGTGTTTTGCTGAATTGTCTGGAATATAATCGCGTGCGATTTTTATTTCATTGAGAGTAGTGCCACTCGAAGGTAAAATCAATTGATCAATCATAATTTCATAAAATTCATAGTTGCGAGAACTTTGACTGGTGATTAGATTTTTCCAAATAAGTCTGTTAACTTTGAAACATAAAGTGGATGTGTTACAAGATTCTTTTAGAAACATTTAGTTATGAAATTGGTTTGTAAAAATATATCAAGAGATAACTATGAAACAAAACAAATATTAACAATGCAAACACAGCTCGATACATTGAAGGAAAGCATAATTTTCAACATGTTTTTATGCATAGACAGCAATAACAAACAAAGCACTGTTGTTTTTATAGCACTTTCTTTCTGTTTAACTTTCTCTTGTAATTCAAACTAACTTCATCTACCTGTAATGTTGTAACAAAACAAAATATTAATTTATGACTACTATCTCCTACTAATCTAAATAATAGTAGGAACATACTTTCCTGCACTATTATTTATCTGCCTAACTTTTACCATTCCAGGTGATTGTCATATCAAAAAGAAAATGACAACCAACCAAACTAAAAGGATGTCAAAAAAAAAAAAAAATTGTGGGCAACTATAGTGCAGTACTACACAGTGCAGTGCGATGCGCGCTCGAACACGGACGCGTTTCCACTGTGCACGGCACGAATTTTATTCGCGTGTTGCACGGCCATAGCCGCTGCCCGTAAACGCTATGAGTTCCAAACCACTTATAGTCAATGAATTGCTGGCATTCCTAGTCCATGCTATCGACTACATGGACGAGGTGAGCATCCTGCAGATATGTCGGACCAATTTCAAGGAGGACGAGATCAGCAGTGGAAAGCTGTTACTGTTCCAGTCACTTGGAAAACTTGACCAGATGCCGTCTCGTCGCAGAGATGGAACGGAGAAGAGTATTCAAGATATCATCGATATGTTGAAGAAGACGGACCCGGACGACGTGCCGGATTTCGTGGCGAAGGAGCTGAGTAAGCTGCCCCCCGTCACGTTCGATCACGTCGACGTTACACGGCTGCTAAAGGACATCACTATCTTGAAAGTGGAGATGACCAAGATGCAGTCCAGAATGGAGGTAACGGAAAAAAACAATATCGAACTACGTTCAGAGTTAGCATTATTGCGCAACGTTGGTTCGGTAATTGGGTCACCGGAGGCCTCAAAGGTGAACACGCGTCGAGGGGTGCAAAGTGCATCCATCGGCAGTTTTGAATCGACGAACGCAAGTGCGTCACCAGCTGCCGAAAACGCTGAGCAAGCGCCGCCCGCCGCCGCCGTCGCCCGCACCACAATACCGGCTGCGGTAACGTCACTCGTAGGTACGTCGACCCCTCGTGTCTACGCTGCAATTGTCACCACCGGTAAATCTGATGCGTCGCAGCATAAGCCGCAAATCGGAAAATGGGATAAACTGAAAAAGGGTACTCAACCTGCCCAGACTGCGGTCCGTAGCTCCATGCCAAGAACGGGCCTAGTTGATGAGGAGGGTTTCATTAAGGTAGAAAAGAAGAAGAAAAAGAAGCCCTGCTCTCGTAACTTGTGTGGTACCGCACCGAGTGGACCCAACATGCTGCTGCGCCCTGCTGTGCCTACGACACAGCTGTACATTTCGCGTCTGCATCATTCCACGAAGATTGAGGAAGTGGTGCAGTACTTGAAAGTGAAGACCAACTGGACTCTGAGGGTCGAAAGGTTGGAGTCGCGCCACGACATCAACTTCAAGTCATTCGTGGTACGAGTTCCAACCCACCATCTACAGCACTGTATGAAGGAAGACTTTTGGCCGAAAGGTGTCGTATATCGACGTTTCCGAGGACGATTACGCGACACCTCGCAGCGAAACACGACGCCGTCAACTTTACGTGTATAGTTATAGTTTAAATAAGGTTTCTTAATATGTATTAGTTTGTCATTATTATTTAAGATTATTTGTGTATTTTATCTATGGGCCTTAGTAGCCTGACAATAAAATGATTATTATTATTATTATTATTATTATAGAGTAACTCGAATCTTCTTAAGTTCTATGCACCCAGCTACTTCAGAAATGAGATGAAATCAAGTTAGAAGTCATGATCATCATCAAAAAGAACACCTTCCTCAAGAAAAAGCTAGCTAACCCATACTTATAGACAGGGTTTTAGCTGACTGATACATTCAACTTGCGGAAACAAGGCAGCCAGTTCCTCAGATACTAAGACATTCAGAAAAGACATGAAGAGATACAACATAGATCGTCAAGGAGTTGGCACAAGATATACTTGTTTTGAGGAGTTTGGTACAGCAAAATATTTATGACTTTGAATACCAGCAGACAAGAGATCTTAGCAGCGAGTGAGAACACCTCAACAATAAACCAACCTCCAACATACAATATCATTACCATAATGGCATTCTAATGTGTCCGCACTGTGCACATACCTCTAGTCAAGATAGGTTACAAGAGCACATGCTCGTAAACTACAGTTGTTGAAAACAAAAACAGTCACCATAGCCGAAATGGGCATGGGATGGATTGATTGACATTCAACTTAAATATAAAGAATCAACATTCAAAAGGTGCATTTACACGTTTGACACCCATAAACTGGCTTTGAAGTATTTTTCAGATTTTCAACATGAATTGTGTACCGGGTGGTACACAACCTCTTTTAAGAATCTGTCAAGGGCACTTAACAGTGATTGCTACCTCAAGTCGATCGTTGACCGAGGTTGCATTAAAAGGTAACTCCGCTGCAGCTTGTTTAACAAATGACCGTGTCGCCGGCTCAGTAGCAACCAACTGAAGGCCAACTTGGAGCCAGCAGAGATGACTGTTCCAGCTATTCAACACGACATAGCTAAAATAAAAGGTGAGAAGTTTTCAAACTACTTTGCACTCACTTCGCCAACACTGCTACTATGCTGTGACAAAAGCTAAATACAATAACCAAGTTAATAGTACCTGCCTACATGATGCTCACATGCTATGCACCAAAGTACTCTTTTAATTATTTTTACCATCTCTACAGGGTTACTGGTAACTCGACGTATTCCTTGCAGGACGTCATAGTAGGGTTAAAATGCAACAAATTAAGCCACCAAATGTTCTACCGAAATTCAGTAGTTTTTGAATTAGTTAGAGTTTTAGTTTTTTTATGAAAAATCCCAGATTAAATCATTTGAAACCAATTTAAAAATGATTTACGGCGCGACTGTACTGAAATTTAAGTTATTATCATAGTTGACGCCGTAGCAGACCTTTGTTAATAATTAAAAGTATGCCTAAAACTTTGGCAAATATCACTAACCAAACATTTAATTTTTTGTAATTTTTGCTATTACTTCATAAAAAATGTAGTCTAGTGCAAAAAATAAATGCTACACCTGGTGTACAAATTACTAAGAAAATATCCTTGTCTTATCAGCTATCCAAAAAGGTATGAAAGTTAATACAAAATCATGGACTACATTATGAAAATCGTTTTTGATTTAGTACAGGCGTGCGTTTCACAAAAAGGTGATTATTCGAAAAATCAAAAACAAAATCGTGAACATTATTAGTCTTTTTAATCAATATTAAAAACTTTAATTACACACATTTCACACGTCTTGTTCGATGTGCTGCCCTCGGTTTCGAATATTCTCTTCCTTATTTCGGTTTTTGTTATTCTTGATGTTATTGTTGCCCTCATTTGGTCCGCCGCATTTGTAATTCTCTCCTTTAGTTCTTCTATTGAATTTACTAGGGTCACATAAACTAGATCTTTCATATGACCCCAGACGTAAAAGTCTAGCGGCGTCAGATCAGGGCTTCGTGCAGGCCACGGAATCGGCCCACCGCGCCCTATCCATCGGTTTGGATAGTTTCCATCACAATTCGACAATTTCTGGATGAAAACTATCCAAACCGATGGGATAGTTTTCATCCAGAAATTGTCGAATTGTGATTCGGAAGTGGGCTGGACATCCGTCATGTTGGTAAATCATGTTTGCTCTTCTCTCTTCCGGTACATCCGTGAGCAGTGCTGATAAATGATTTCTGAGGAAATCTTCATAAAGTTCCCCATTTAGTGTTCGGGGTAAAAAATGTAGGCCAATTAATTTGTCGTCAATAACACCCATCCAAACATTAAGCGAGAACCTTCGCTGGGATGCGGTTGGTTTCAGTTTTTTAGGGTTTGCTTCTGCTTTCGGTGCCCAGTAATGCAAGTTGTGGTAATTTGTGATACCATCACGATCAAAACATGACTCATCGGTCCACAGAATGTTTTTTAAAAAGTTTTCGCTGTCGGCGTCGGCACTTAGCATAAAACGACAAAATTCAAGCCGTCTCGGCGGATCTCCTTCTTCTAATGACTGGACTGGTTGGTAATGGTATGGATGTCGGCCTGACAAGTGAACTACAGACCAGACTTTCCACTGTGACATACCAAGCTCACGCGCTACGATGTTTGTCGATGTGTTAGGATCGTCAATAAAACGTTGAAGAATAAGCTCCTCGTCCTCAGCCGTGGATCTCCGGGAACGACCAGTGTCAACTTGCCTGCTTCTTTGGACGCTGCCAGTTTCAGATATTCGCCGATAAGTCGATCCGAAGACACTAACGGGGAGTCGGCGGTTGGGAAAGCGAAGTTGATATTCTCGCCGCGCCTCAGCAGCGTTACCGTCACAAAGTCCGTAACAGTACATTATGTCAGCGTATTCAGGATAAGAATATGCAGCCATAGTCAGCGCTTATGAAGGCACAGCACAGCACAAGAGCAAGATACGCAGCAACAGCTAGGGAAATAGCCAGTAACAAAACACGAGCTTGCGCGACGTAGAGTTGAAACGAACTAACGCTGACGACCAAATTTTGCAAAATTGCACCTCCTGTCATGCCGAGAGAACAATAGCGACCAATCACAAAGCTCCCCGAGGGTTTAGAGTTCAAGCGCAGGTAAAAACTACGAATAATACGAATACGAAACAATAGGTTGACCGTCTCGCAATTTTACCTGCCCCCCATAAAACTCTTCTCTTCCCTGGCACACATGCAAAAGTATTGACAATCATACCTTTCTGAATAACTGATAAGACAAGGATATTTTCCTAGTAATTTGTACACCAGGTGTAGTATTTTTTTTTTTGCACTAGACTACATTTTTTATGAAGTAATAGCAAAAATTACAAAAAATTAAATGTTTGGTTAGTGATATTTGCCAAAGTTTTAGGCATTATTGAACTTTTAATTATTAACAAAGGTCTGCTACGGCGTCAACTATGATACAGTAAGCGGCACGTAAGTCTAGCGGTGAACGAAACGTGGAGGGGATAGCTGCGCATAGGTACTATCGCGCACGCAATGGTTATGTCTACAAATTGATTATACAATAATCCTTACTAATAAACAACGTGTTTTGTTTGTCCTTTTATATATCTAAGCTAGTTCGTTTAAACTAGTCTCATCACTAATATGGGGAGGTAGAAATAAAATAAAAAAGGTTGACATATTTATTAAAAAAAACATTAATCTGAATCTGATAGAGGTAGCACGCCTTCCACTAAACTGCCGTATGCCTGGCCCGTACAAGGCCGCTTTCTTGATGAGGGTCCGGGCTCAGGGCTGCTTCGGTCAACGTTATCATAAGCATCGTCACTATCAGAATCGTCAGAGTCATCTTCGGAACTGTCTTCATTGACGCAAATAACAAATTCCTCTGTGAGCAAGTCTACAACATGGTCACTCTTTGCATATTGTTCTTCGATATCCTTCACTTTTCTGCATAACTTGTCCCAATCCCGAATTGTTGATTGATCAGTATAGTAGTAGTAGTATAGTAGTTGTTGGTTGATTGAAACTGATATACATATAGAAAACTAGCAGCGCTCCGCGGTTTCACCCGCGTAGTTTCCGTTCCCATGGGAATACGGGGATAAAACATAGCCTATGTCACCCGGGGATAGTGTAGCTTCCTAACAGTGAAAGAATTTTTCAAATTGGTTCAGTCGTTTCGGAGCCTATTCAATGCAAACAAACAAACAAATCTTTCCTCTTTATAATATTAGTATAGATTAACCCCGATGCAAATAAAATGCATGTGTAAAATTAGTATCTCACCTGCACAGTTAAAAGGATAGTTTTTTGTTATCAGTTTTACTCTCCAACTATATCAATAAACTGTGGAAAATTCTCAGTAACACATTGTGGGTGTAAAAGATATGCATTTGATTTGTATCTCTTATTATTTTATTATGAAACATGCGATAAGAAACCTAATCTAAAAAGTTCAAAAAAGAAAAAAAATCTTCAACTTATGTGTTAGTGTTCTCACTAACTCCCCGTTCCCGGGCATCAGACCAGTCAAATTATACTAATCTATCCTCTGTTTGAAATAACATAAGACAGTTAATTAAACCTTTTTTTACAGTCCGTTCAACTGATTTTGACCGCTATTTCGTTGTGAGCATGATAAATGGTATCTGCAGTAAACAGTTGGTATTGTAACCACTTTTTTGCTTTTAACACCATCCTTATGCCTATGGAATAGAAGTCACAATCGGTTGAACCGATTGTAAAAAAGGTTTGTTTAAATATCTAATATTATTTTAAATGGACAATAAAAAATTGACAATTGAATGGATGGACATTTTATATTTGTTTCGCGGCAGCATTTAATATTACTTGGTAGTCATTGGTGGACTGTATAATTAATTAATCTGTTACAAAAATCAATAAAAAAATAAAACAAAATAAATATTAACAACTTGTTTTTAATCTATTGTCTATTTGTATAGTTTGGTTTTATTAATTTTGTTGTAAGTATATTTTGATTTAGAGTAGGTGTAGGATTTGTTTTAAGTTTTCAATTATATTAATGTTTAAAAATAAAAAGGTTACGATTTTTATTCCGCATTTGATTTTTATACTTTTCCCGCGGTTTCACACGCGTTCCTGTAAGAACGTATCCTTTGTCCTTTTCTGATAGGTAGGTTCCCTCTCACCGAGAGGAGGCCTGTGTCCCAGCAGTGGGAACATTAAAGGCTGATTATGATGGCAGGTAGGTATGCAAAATTCCATGATGATCGGTTGTGTAGTTAAGGCGCCAGAAGCAGGAGGGTTTATCTATCACTGAATATAGGGGCTTAGCTACCACTGAATCTATTATACGGGACGCCGACGGTATTTTTATTTACTTAAAAAAACGTCACCGTCCTTTTTGCAAAAGACCCCGCCAAGATATGTTATATGGGGCGTTAAAGCAAGCCCCATAAGGGCTAGCTACGCCACTGAGTAAAAATTAAAAATTTAAAAAACCCCCGACCCAAACAAAAACTCTAAAAAGTAAAAAATAATATTTATAGGCCTTTTAATTTGAACGTAATATTTTAATCAGGGCATTGTCAAGTCGGGGTACGGCTAGGCCTCTGTTTGGCGTTTTCATTGACCGTCCCCCGACTTGACAATGCCCTGATTAAAATATTACGTTCAAATTAAAAGGCCTTTAAATATTATTTTTTACTTTTTAGAGTTTTTTTTTGGGTCGGGGGTTTTTTAAATTTTTAATTTAATTTTTATTTCTTGCTTTTTAAACTTAATGTCTCCCTTAAATCACCATTTATCTATAATCTATTCATTGAGACCTTGTCAATGAGCCCAAACACGATTGCTGTTTGTTGGTGAATAACTTGGGTTTCCTGGAAATTCCAAGTGTTGCTCCAGCATCAGTTCAAGGTTTTTTTTTCGTCTAATATCATTGAAGTAATAGAATCCCAAATTTTGAGTTGATCAGACCCATGGAAGACGGTAAAATCCCTTTTTCAACCAGAAAAGAGCTGATAATCTTCAAACGGCTGAACCGATTTTAATGAAACATATCTAAGAACACTCCCGACTAATACACCTTTCAAACAAAAAAAACCAAATCAAAATCGGTTCATCCGTTCGGGAGCTACGTTGCCTCAGACAGACACACACAGACTCGTCAAACTTATAACACCCCGTCGTTTTTGCGTCGGGGGTTAAAAACTGAAAGCGTAGGTAACAAATAAACACTCACTTTTGTATTTTATGCGGCTTCATCCGAGTTCTCATAGGAATAGGTTTTCTTAGGACAATTTGGGTGTAGCCGCAAATGAACCTCAAACAAAGGAACTCATATTCTCATTGACAAAATATTTTGAATGTAATGAAGTAACGTTTATAATTATAGTTTCGAATTTTATTTCCCTAGAAATCGTATCTTATTTCTTGCGCAATAAGTTTGAACTTTCATGTAAAAGCAAACTTCGATAGGTATAGATAATTCCGTTACTAAGTTCAACCTTATTACTTTGGGAATAATATCGTATCAAACGTTAATCTCAAACAAGGCGGACTGACAAGAGGCGTTTTGTAGGTATAATTAATTAAAACTTCGTCCACGTTTGTGATGGGTATCTATTTTGTTTTCGAAATTTCAAGCCGATTGTGTCATGGGTTTTTGCATTGAACTTCGTAAAAATACTTAGAATAGAAGAGCAAGGAACGCACGAAAACAGGTGACCGCCAGCCAGCCCACCAGTAAGTAGGTAACAAAACTCGGAAAAAGTAATTAAAAACTGCGTGAATGAATAAAAAAAGTGTTTTTCTCACATCAGATTACCTACCTGTCTACTTAACATTATTCTCCGAGAGCGTGAAATTTCGCTTCCTACCTGTTTAAATATATGAGTAGGTAACACTTACTTAATACTTACAGGTATTTCCAACTATTATGTAAAAATGAAGAAATAAAATATAAAAAACGACTATATCTAAGCTTTCTTAAGTAGTTTAGGCAATGCGCCGTGCACGGGCCGGTTCTTTTTATTACCACGCTATTATTTGAATTCTATTCAAGTATTCAACCTGCTAGTCCTGCTACGCTATTTCTTATCGCAAAGTATCTTATTCTACACCACGACGCGCATACGCACACACTCTCACGTACGCACTGCAGCACGAAACATTACGAGTAAGAACGGACAAAAAGCTATATATCTCTTTCACACGATTCTCGCTGTTGCTGCTTACAAAGCGTTCAAGGTCAAAGTGGGGTAACTTGATGTGCTGGCGACTGTACCTTGGGTAATGGGGTAAAGAAAATAAGATAAATAATGCAAAAATATATTATTGCATGAATTTATAAATTAGACATTTATTTCGACTCCTGTTTGTCTCTCCGTGGTTTCGCACCCTTTTTTATTGTAATGTTCTCGAGCCCGTAGTAAGATGGGGTCAGTTTCGTCACTTTCATTGCAAAAATTATAATAGCTCTTGCCAGTAAGGACATTGCTGACTTCTTTGCATCAGTTCATAGTGAAGAACACAAAACTTATATGGAGCAAATAATGATTTTATTTTATTGTGTTTATTACAGTTCATAAAATTTAAGCCAACATGGACTGTTGCTATAACAAGTACCAGATCACTCAGAAATTTTTGCGAAAAAAAGTTTTTATGTATGGGAGACTGGCCAGTTATAATCTATTTTGAAAATATGATTATTTTTAAGTTAAAATAGGTACTATCGGGGAAGTTCATATCTAAGCACCTTAAAGACTATTTCTGCTTGCAGCGCTCGGCCGCTATAGAAATCTCATCAACCAATAGCGTCGCAGAATCAGATTTTTGATGCGTCTCTTGTTTTTGTACATGAACAAAAAAGACAGTAAAAAACCAGTTGAGGTAGTGCGTATTATTTCAATGGAAATAAATATCAATGGACCTTCGTTCGGTCGTAGTTCGAGCACGTTTGGGACAAGTTTATGGGTTTTTTTTGACGAATAGGTTTTCTATGCTGTCAGAAAAGTATAACATTAGCATCCAAAGTTGAGTAGATTTCTCACAATTATATAAGGAGTTTTTGGGTGAGAGGCGGAAAATTTCCATAAAATTTTAAAAGTGCAACACCTTTGTTTTAAATTAGCTCTAGTCATAAACCCCTTTTCAAGGAATGCACCCAATTAGAAACATGTAGACAAAGCAGTTTGATTGAATAAACTGGGAGCTTACTCATGAACCACTTAAAATTATTATAATCCGTGCCTAAAGAAACACTTAAAACTTTCTCATCTTTGTTTATTTTGTTCTATTCCTAGTGTTCGAAAAAGGGTCAGACATCTGTGATCATTGTAACAGAGATTGTAAAACACACGAACAACAAAAAAACTTAAACGACAAAATATTTGCTACGTATTTTCGTTTCATTGGTCGAGGCCAAAAGGGGCGCTAAACAGATGTGGTCATCGTGCTCACGGGATTTTGTTTTGAAATTGCTTAGATATGAACTTCCCCGATAGTACGTTCTTATTTCAAAATTTTCCTCCACATTGTTTGCGAACCAATTTAAATTACCGTTTCGAAGTTTTTGGCGGGATCGCGTTGGGACATGTCGCACAAATTTCCTTTTCATGAAATTTTGTGAAATAGCGAATTAAATTGTATAATTTTGGTAGTGAATTATTCAATTTAATTACGCGTGAGTGCACAAGTGTAGTGAAGGTGAAAAAAAGTGACTAACGTGGACTTTTCGTGTTCCCCACAAAATCTCCTAATAGGTTGTTGTAAAGTTACTACCGCTTTACAACAACTTTGACTTAACTTTGACTTGACTGACCAAAGACGACTATGACTTTTTGTAACTTCGTGCCTGGTAACGCGCCATTTAATTGATTGAAAAGAAAAATTCCTTGACACTGGCTAAATGCACAAACCGTGCGAAGCCAAAATCCAAAAATATAAAACAAATCGTGTCCATTAAAAAAAAAATCGACATGTTATACATTTTGATACAAACTTCTTTTTTTGGTTGCCACCACTACTTTTGTGGTCCACCCACTACAATATGCTATGGCCCCGCATTTCTCTACATGAACTCGAACGGCTTTCCAGAATGTCTTGTGTATTTATTATGTTCATAAATAAAATGTTCATCCATAATTTCCATAGTGTTATTAACATCCCCTACATTACAGTTTTGGTTTATTAAAGATTTTAATGAATTTAAACAGTACTGTTATCTTTTTCACAATTTCCCTGTAGGGAGTGTGGAGATATTATTTATTAATAATGTTTTAAATACTGTTTCGAAAACTGCCGAGTTGGGCAATATGTTACTATAGCCATGAGCTCTTATCGCCCCAAACAAGTGTTCCAAAGGGTCTTGCTTGGTTTATATTGCGTACTAAGTTATTACGAATAAATATCAATGAATTTATGTCTTCTGACCTTAACCTTTTAGCGAATAATTTAAATCCTTCTATGGTTGCTACCCAACTGGTGAGAGATGGTGTAGTTACCTCTTTGTACCTGTCACTGACATATTTCATCGACTTCAAAATCGCTAACGTTTTGTTCCAAAACTTTAAATGAGGTGAATTTGGTGTGACTGATGATCTGTATATTGTCCCTTCTTCTTTATGGGAATTTCTTGACGGAGTCGAACAGGTCGTCAAACAGCATTATAAGTTCTGCAGTGTCCACACTTTCCTCTGGCAAGCACCCACTTTCTACAAATTATTTAATGTTAAATATGTCATTAGAATGGTGATTTTTAACTGGTCCATCTTAAACTACTGGATCTACTCAGAAAATATAAATACTTCACCGCAAGTTAACATTGTTTATCAATTGCTTTTTTAAATTTACTAGTAGCATATATTACAATTTGTAGACTTAATTATAATTGTGGTGATGATGATAGTCAATGTATGACCAGGTATCTTAAGCTGATTGAGAAATTTGCGCCAAAAAGAAGTATTTATTGTTTTAAGACTACAAAATTGATAGGGTCTCTTTATGGTTAAGGGAGACATACCTGCCAGACATCCCAAGTCTCACACAAACAGACTTGCTGAACATTTGTGTGCAATACTTACGCTTTATAAGCGAGGGTTCCACAGGTTGAGCTGTCAGCTTATGGGCTAACTTTACACCCCAGAATGAAGGGCTTCTTTGAAATAGGTTTTCTATTTGACACCATTTAGCCATGCATTACTTGGCATGCATGACATATTTAAAAAAAAGTCGTAATGTCACCACCAACTTGAGGTTGACTGTACATACAGAAAAAAATGTTTTGACAAATCAATTTTCCTTTTAAGAGCAGATGCAGAGTACTCTTCTGCAAATTGGCGATTTTTAAGATGCAAAATCTCTTCACACAAATGTGCAACACGCTATTATATAAGTAATCAATGTTACTATATTCATTTTCTGGACATTTATCAAGAAACTCAAAATTTATTGAGTTTTTAAACAAAACTTCAAATGTCCCTTTTAATTTTTTTTATACGCTTCTGTCTCTAAAAAGCCATTAATCATCATTTTCGATACAGTTAATAAGATTTTTAGAGGCGTATATGAGGGACTTTTTATATCACTATATTCTTTAAACTCAATAAAAGTGTGAGATATTATCTCTTGTGTGTCAGCTACAAAAATAGTTTTACAAATTTCACATTTGTTGCGATTATTTTTACTTTAAACCCACAGACGTAAGCACATGCTTGAATTTCGCCACTGCTTTCCTGCAAGGTACATTCAAATGTGGAATTTATATTTTGTTCTAAGTCATTGGTTAAAATTGTGTCATAAGCAGTGTGCATAGCTGTGGGTGGGGATAATAAAGATTTAAAATTTCTTAATACGATCTCATTTTCGTCACCTTCACAATTTCCGGTCCCAATAAAAGATAAGTTGCTGAGGACGGCCGTTTTAAGACCAGCAACAAATTGTCCAGCAGTAGGATTTAAATTGCAGCCACAATTTGCCCGAATGCAACCAAAAAGATTTTCCAAAGCATCCTGCTGGAGCCTCCTTGTTTCCAAACTTTTAACAGATTTATGTTTCTTACTTTCTCCAAATTCTTTCTATTCCATTGATGGACCAAATCCATCCTTCTTGGGATGGAGGGGTTCGTCTGCATTCCAAAAATCTCAACTCTTTAAAAAAAATCTTCATAAGAGTGAAATGTGTGAGATGCGGGGAACTGTTTTTCATATTTGTTGAAAATGGTTTCCCCCTTCTTAAGTCTGGTGTGCATGCGTTGACACTATTGAACAGCTTGTATGGACAAGCTGTTCAATAGTGTCAACAGTTGGAAATAACATCAGCTGTAGTGACAGCTTCTGAAGAGAGTTGCCCTGTAAACATAACTCATAATTTAAGATCTCACTAATACAATTGATAAATAGGATTAAAAGTATGTTACAAGTTATACATGCATATGTACATACATAAACTCACGCATTCTTCCTATTGGGGTAGGCAGAAACTACAGAAAACTACCAGCTATGATCCTTACATACTCCTTTTGCCTCGTTTACGTTCATAAATCTGGTCATGCATATAGAAAAATCACCAATAAGGCCACTATTATTTCCTCCACGCTAAGGCGTCCCATCACGTCACATCTTGTAAATACCTTTTGTTAATCTCCTTTCATTCATCCTCTCAACATGACCAAACCATCTAAGCATACTCTTTTCAATTTTTGAACCCAGAGAAATTTATCACCCACATACATTAAACAATATTTTTACTTGGGCCTAGAACTATTTCCAGCAGTGACGTCCCACATTCCTTTTTCAATGACAATTTCAGGGATGTGTGTGAACAGATCGTCAGTCATCAATCGTCAGTCATATTTTGTTCTTGTTTCGTTCATAGCAATACCAATTAAATTATGACTTGCCGGTGACGCGCTGTCGACAGACGCAACGGTAGTGACGTGCCTGATGTGTAGCTAACGTCGTACATACATACATACTCAGCCTATTACGTTCCCACTACTGGGACACAGGCCTCCTCTCCGTGAGAGGGAGAAAAGAACGTCCTACAACTTCTACGTAATTATATTTTTTGACGTGACTGATCAGCGACGTGACGTTGACATGATTGATGTGTGTGCATGAACCAAGTTTTATTTACCTTGTGAAATTTTTGCATACATCCCTGCAGCAACTGAATGGCTTAAGACTTGTGCAGCTAGCTTTACCTTCATCTTCTGCTTTGTGTTAGGGGTTAAATGTTCTTGTTTTAAACAAGGTGCAAAAACGAAATTGGGGTTGCTGTTATCTGCTTCATAAAACTCTTTTACATGGCTCCATTTAGCAACACCTGTAAAAAAGTGAGTCTTAATTTCCAGTAAATTGGAAATATGTATGTATAATATTATGACTGTTATAAAACAAAATATCTTAACAAATCCAATTCGATCATTCGATGTTATATTTGTAGGACATTTAATATTGTACTTTAAAAACATATTTCTAAAGCATTTGAGCAAATGCGGAGTATCAAAAATGGTAACCACTTCTCGATTACTTATTAGAATATATGGCTGCTCTACAGATGCTCCCAAGATACGTAGGGCTCTCTTGTTCACACCATCCATATCGCACACTGAAGGTGAAATATTGATTCCAGCATCAAAACAGTGTTGCAGAACCTGAAATTATTAAGGTAAATCAATATGCTACAAAAATAATTACTTATTTTGACAAAATAGCAATTGAAAGACCATAATGCTCACCTCCTTTAAAAGAACAGACAGCCTATCTGCAGTCACAGATCCGCTGGAGAAATAGTAAGCAACTGGTTGCTTCAGCTTTTTCCGAATTCCACCAATCATAAAGACAAGGGCATGTGTTGCCATTTGTGGTGACCTGTCCTGCGATGCATGGTCTTGATACCCCTCAATTAAGTCTTCCTTCTTGTTATAAAACAAAAAAAAAATATTGACATCTCGTCAAACATCAGGATATACTGGTTTTGAGGCATTCTGTTCCTTTATTGTTTTTTTCAAAACAATAAAAATTTGCTCATTGATACCGACACTCATGTTAAACTTGTTTTGTAGTGACTTTAGTGAGCTAGGTGTCGGCAGGTAAATCACTCTTCTTAGTAATTTGTAGCACCTAGGTGACCTTTTATAGAGCCTGAGCGCTATTATTTTTGAGTCTATGCTCCATCTTCGACCTTTAGGTCTTTTTTAAAGTTTTGCAATTCTCCTTGCAGAAATAATGCAAATGATGGGGATATTTTACATTTTAATATTTCATGTATTGAGTCATTCTTGCTCATTACTTTAAGAAATGATTCATTTTTCAGATGCTTTAATGATTTTTGGACCCTGTTTATTTTTCTCATGTGATTTTTAATTTTCATCAACATTTTATGCTTGTCTTTTTTATTATCTGTAGCAGCAATAGGGCTGACCTCAGGAATTTGAGGAATTGCTCTAGCATTGTGCCGATTAATTTTATAATTCTGATTCTCACACAAAGGTTAGATAATTTTAGATGGCCCTGCAACAGGCTCAAACACATTTGGATCAGCTATTGTGTTTTGACTCTCATACAGTGGTCGAATAGTTACTGATGGACCCGCAATAGGCTGAATCACATTCAAAACACAGCTCAAATTAGGGTCTCCTAATGTCATCTAAAAATTGGAAATGATAAAATCATTATTTATGTAATGTACAATATATAATTATAATAAAAACATTTTATTGTTGCTTTTACAAAACAATGAGTCGTAAGTTACATCTTTGAAAATTATCACCATCTGTTACAACCGTTGCTAACTAGACGATATGTTTACATTAGCATGAGAAAAGCAACACAAAAATAATATTTAGAGACAGTATCAAAAGGAAGATTAACTAACCTTATCACATTCCTCATTTGGTGCTGCAGATTTGACTAGTCTCTTTCCCGAATTATCAATGAATGATGATCTCTTAAAATGTTTAGTGCATAACATTAAATGTCTAGAATGCAGCTTGTTATGGAAATCGGGTGACGACCAAGAATCATGAGGAAAACAGTATTTTGCCCATAACTCACACCTGAAAAAATACAATTAGATAAATTAGCATTAATTTATTCATTTTGTGATGAAAGTTTTTTGCCCCATCTAGTACTATGCATACATACAATAGCTAGATTAACTAATAATTACAGAGTATAATACAACCTTATATTAATTCAAAAAACCCATATGTTTATTTTTATTAAGTTGCTAAGTTTGTTAAAAAATATTATTACGTTGCCGTGCCCTAACCGGGTTTCATGTTGGAACTTACTTATATTTATTGTAACACAACTCAATGTACACATGAATGCAATAAAGGAATTTGATTTGATTTGATTTGATGCTCAAGTAGTGATTTCTACATAAATTTCATCCAACCATATTCTATTTGCCGCGGGAAATCGCGGCACAGCGGACAGAGCTCCGGCGGGATCTCATGGTGATATGGAGAGAGCGATTGTTGCAACCCAGTGCTGGGCCCGCCACGATTGCGGCGGTAAGTCCCCTCTTTGAGGAGTGGTCTGAGAGGCGGCATGGCGTCCTCACCTTCCGCCTGACGCAGGTCCTCACCGGACACGGTTGTTTCGGGAGGTTCCTGTTTCGGATAGGGCGGGAGGAAACGCCCGGGTGTTTCCACTGCGAAGATCACCCTGAGGACACGGTGGAGCACACGGTGGCGGTCTGCCCTGCTTGGGCGGAACACCGCCGTGTCCTCGTGGAGGCGATCGGCGGCGGCGATCTCTCGCGTCCGGCCCTGGTACAGGCCATGGTACGGAGCGAGAGGGCATGGGGAGCCGTCACCTCCTTCAGCGAAGCAGTGATGCTCGCGAAGAGGGAGGTGGCGCACGTGAGGGAGAGGCAGCATATGCGCCCTCGCGACCCCAGCCGCCGCAGGATACGGAGACGCCCTGGGCGTCGGGAATCCCAGAACGATTTCCGGCCACCGTAGGCATGGGCTTGCGGACGGCGAGTAATGGGTAGCTCGCTGTCCGGTAAGGACCAAGCCCAAGTCGACGGCGCGTTGTGTTCCACGCGCGCCTCAAAGAGATGTCAGCACAAAAAAAAAATGATGGGGCCCGCAAGGGCCGATGCCTGCCAGGGGTGCGGGTTTGTTCGAAAGAGACACCACAGCCCCTGGCTTAAGGGCTACTGAAGGAACACGGGTGGGTTTTAGTCAGTAAAAGTCTGACACGCCCTCCTGCTCCACCCAGAGCGGGAGAAGTTATTTGATGATTTCCCACCCAAAAAAAAAAAAAACCATTTGCTATTTGACATTTTAACATAACTAGGTATATAATTCTTTATTTCTGCATAGTACAATGTTGTGACAAGTGCCCAAAAGGAGCCTCTTTGAGCCACAAGTGATTTCTATGTGTACCAATACATCTTTACCTACCCCTTCGGGGATTAAAACAGGCATAATAATATGTTATGATGTCTATGTGTATAGCTTGTGCCGTTCTGATTTTTTTCTCTTTTGGCTTTTTTTGCTCATATTTTTGAATCGCTGATTGTGTAGTTTCGGTTTTTATTAAAACAATGACTTACATGGCTAGAGATAGAACATGTGGAAGAGCGACATGGAAATGCTGTGCAATGTAAAATAGTAACTAGATAAGAGTAACGAGAAATGATGAACAATGAATGTCAATAAGTTAAGCTGGTAGCCAAGGCGACCCATAACCCGTATTTATTTATTAGGCAACATTTATACACTTGTACACTAAAAACAGTGATATTCACACCGTTAACACTAGAAATAAGGACAAACTACGTGCTCCGTTTCACCGGCTTCATAAGTTTCATAACTCATTTGTTGGGCTTTGTATAACCTTTTATAACAAGCTTCCCACTTCTTTGCTAGATTTGCCTTTTGATGCGTTTAAAGCTCAAGTAAAATCCATCCTATGTTTAAAGGCTTACTATTCCATTAACGACTATTTAAATGACAAGAATAGTTGGTCGCTGTGATAAACACAAGACAATGTTTATGTTCTTTCTCCAGAATTAGCGTACCTAGTGACAGGTTATATGGGTTCATATAATTATTTAGTTAAATACTTTTTTTTTTCTCTTCTCAATGAACAATGGCAGAAAAATAGTTGACAAAAATTTTAGCGTCTTGAAATAACTTATACGCAAAATGAGTTTATTTATTTTTCTATGATTTTTCAAATAAAAATGTTTTTTAATTAAGGCCTTTAGAGCCTTAGGAATTTTTATAAAGCGGATTATGAATTGTTATATTCTATGTTAACATCTGTATGAATGTCAAGGTGACAACGATATGTCGAGGTGTGCGCGACCGCTGTTTGCTGTAACCTCTTGTCGATCAAACGCAGGCTCGCGAGCACCCCTGCGGCGTCTTACCACGCAGTTCAATATGATTTTCCGGGATATCGAGTTCTTTTCTGTTTCTGCTGGCAAATTTCGAAGTATTGCGCTTAAAATTGTAGCAGAATTAGGTAACTATCAATCCTAAATTCATAATTTTTATTAAAATATCTTCTTTCTGTTTTTATTATTTTTACTTGTATTAGTTTCAGATTAGTTTTATTTTATGTTTAATCATACTCTGTTCAATGTTACTATTTATATCGCACGCCGTCCGTGTTTGTTTAACTTTTTTATATTATGTGGAAAATGTTGTTGGTTATACATTTGTACTCCCATTTTAGTTTTAAGTTCTATACCATAATACTGTAATGTGTAACCGTTTATTTTCCCAAATAAAATAAAATAAAAAAATCTGCTGATTGGACAGAAATGTTTGAGCATAGCGATGTGGAAGATATTTTGAATTTATTTTACGATAAACTTAATAATATTTTAGATGCAAGTGTTCCTAGGAAAATATTTACTGTCAAACAGCGATATATTTACCCCAAGTGGTACACGAGCGATATAATAAAAAACGTAAAAATTAAAGCAAGACTACATAAAATTTATAAAACAACGAAATTAAATTGCGATTACGACGAATATTCGAAATATAGAGCACTTATTAAAAAAAAAGAAATAGAAATTGCACGCAAACAGCATCAATAGTAGATTTTACAACAAGTGCACAAAACAAACTATTTTTATCCGAGACTTTTAGCAGCCCGAGCCGAAGGCGAGGGCTGATAGTAATGTCGAGGATAAAAATGGTTTTGTGGACGAGTTATAAACTCTGCTTTTCACTTCGATTGCGAGGAAATAAAACAGTAGTATAACATAACATTTCTTTAATTAAAATTCAAAGTAAAATTAGAACAGTTTTGAATACTGAAGGAAATTGTTTTTCCCGGTATATTAACGGTATTTTTCTGAATTTGTGAAGACGACATATTGTGAGACGATGGCATATTATGAGAAGATGGCTCTGACGACAACAAGGAATCTCTGGATGTAGAAGGGACGGGCTCGCTTGGGATTAAATTTATGGCTTCTGTTATACGGTCGGTAATCTTGCTTTTGTTCTGTACGGATTCTTCAATGTATCCCTCAGCAACCTGATCAGACTTCCACCCGCCATGTCTTTTCAGCATTGTTAAGTTTGCTCCCGAATCTGCTAGAAGGGTGGCTGAGGTCCGGCGGAAGCAATGACCCGTGTAATTTTCGGGATTTTCTAATTTTAGAAAAGTTGCGATCTGTTTGGGAAAGGCTGCAAATTTATTGCGTCCTATAACTTGCTTAGTGCACTTCCCATTTTGATAATTGAGGAAAAATTTATTAGTCGACACGTTTTGAGGACGGAGGAGGAGGTAATCTCCTTTGACAACAAATGTTCGCTCCCGTTTGTTTTTTGTGTCGGGTAAGTCTATTGCTTGCAAAAGCGTGTCCGTCTTTACGTCATTTACGGTAATGTTCGCAAGTTCAATGCCCCGGCACGCACCACTTATACCAAATATAAGTGCCACCTAAAACAAAATTAATAACTTTTATACACTTTAGAACAAAAGAGCAATAGGTATATGAGCAATAAAATATGAAAGGAATGTGTATTACGTACTTTTGTGGCCAAATATGTTTCATCTGGAGCGGTATTTAAGAAGGTTTCCACTTGATTAGCTGAAAGGACCTTGCTTTTCTTGGTTTTGTGCCCACTTGAAAGCCTCTTCAACAAAGATGTAAGCTTCGAATAATTTTGTATATTAACATTGTCCTTCATTTGTAATGTTGCTTTCAGCATGGAATATATACTCCACAGTGTAGACGGCTGAAGTTTTTTGGATAATTCATCAAAATAACTCAAAAGAACACTTTCCGAGAACGTAGTTACTAGTTTTTCTTTTCTCCAATTTACAAAATTATCGTAAACTTTGAGATATTTTTCCCGAGACTTTGGCGGTAATATCTGTTGCACAACTCTCTGTGCATTTATTTCCATAAGCGTATTAGGAGAGACTGTTAAATCCTCTTCTTCACTGGACATTTTTAACAATTTTAGCAAATTGAAGAAATTAATAAATGCACGAAAAAAGAACAAGAGCTGTTTCCCGCCGCTTTATTTTTTTTTAAATCTTACGACATTGATATTAGGCTGCAGACCTATACAGCCTACTATTAAATTAATTTTGTAATAATAATTTTCTTAAATCAACTAACCTACCGTACTTGAATTAAAATTTTAATATCTATTATATCTTAAAAAACACATAAGGCAAATAAATTAAAGTAAATATTATATAATAGCAAATTCTATCTATGAACTTCTTATTGCATTTGGCTGTATGGCTCATTTTCTTTGCCTTAATATAATACATTTATGAGTAGATACGTTAATGCCCTTGTGCACAAAATTCGATTTTGTGCAGCCTATACCCTGCACAAAGAAGCACTTTCAGAGCATGAGAAGTGAAAAATAAGATTCAATGTCAGTTCGCGAAAGACCCTAAGTCTTTTTGGCAATACATACGATCGCAGAAAAGTACAACGAGTAGGCAGGATATTATAAAAGACGGTCAGTATCTGTCAGACGAGGAGTGTGCTGAACAGTTCGCGACTTATTTTGAATCGGTATATAGTAGTGTGCCGCCACGACTAGACTCAGAAGCGGCGGCAACGGAAGCGGGGAACACTGGTAGTGCATGCGTGCAAATTAATAATCTAACTCTTAGAGACGTTAGAAGTGCACTCGACCGCCTCAAGCCTAAGCGATCTGCGGGCCCGGATGGTATACCAGCGTTTGTTTTTAGAGATTGTGGTAGGGTACTTGAGGAACCGTTACTTTATATATTTAACGCCTGTCTTCATTCTGCGAAGTTCCCAGCTCGCTGGAAGGTTACGCGAGTCATTCTTGTGCCCAAAGGCAGGGTGGGAGCTGACATCGGTGGGTATAGGCCGGTGGCGGTGTTGTCGACTCCGGCAAAGGTGTTCGAGTCTGCTATTCAGCGCTGTATGCAAGAGCAAGTGCGCGGACAGTTATCGGATGCACAGCACGGATTCCGGCCGGGGCGCAGCACTGCTACCAATCTTCTTGATTTCATGGGACGCGTGGTGCCGGTGGTAGATGCTGGGGTGCAGGTGGACGTAGCTTATTTTGACTTCAGAAAAGCTTTTGACACCGTGGACAATGACATCTTACTGCGGAAGCTAGCAGAGGTCGGATGTACCCGGCATCTATTGCGGTTTTTCGCCAGTTACATGCAAGGCAGACAGCAATATGTGGACTGCAACGGATGTGAGTCCGACTTATATTACACTTGGTCGGGTGTAAGTCAGGGCACCAACTTGGGGCCTCTAGAATTCATAATAATGATAAACAATTTGCCGGAAGTCGTAAGACATGGCTATTGTTTATTATTTGCTGATGACCTCAAGTTGCTACTTGAGATTAGATCCGAGTGTGATTGCAGGCGCCTACAGGAAGACATCGATCGAATAGTACAATGGAGCCATGAAAACAAACTGTATTTCAACGTGTCCAAGTGCTCGTTGATGAGCTTCACCCGTGCTCGAGCACCTCTCTCTGCTCTATGAGTATGGGGTGGATGCGACGCCAATGCAACGAGTCATGGAGGTGCGAGACTTGGGTGTTTTCATGACTCCCGATCTGACATTCCGTGAGCATGTAACCAGGATCTGTAAGAAGGCATACAGAAACTTGGGATTTGTTCTGAGACAGACACAAAGCTTCACAAACATCACAGCAGTTGGGGTCCTGTATGATGCACTAGTCAGGAGTCATCTGGAACATAGTGCGGTCATATGGGCACTACATGAAGCTAAGTGCTCTGTGACGTTGGAGCGCGTTCAGAACAAGTTCACGCGCCATTTGTACAGGAAATTATATGGGGTATATCCGTTTTACCCACTGATGTATCCCACTCTGTTTGTCCTGGGCATGGTTGGCTATAATCAACTGCATGTCCGACGGGAGTTTATGCTGGTCGCCTACTTGATGAAGGTGCTTCGTGGAGTGGAGAGTAACCCGGGAGTATTGCAGCGCTTGAGCCTGTGTGTGCCAGATCGCTACGTCTGGAGGCGGCGCAGCCCGCCACTGCTACTGGTACCTACAGCCAGAACTAACCTGCTTGCCAAGGCACCCCTTACCAGAGCTATTCGTACCATCAACGATCTTCAAACTCGGATTGATGTGTTTACATGTTGTTTGAGTGAATTCGCAAGGGTATTACTATTTATATTATGCTATAAGCAAAATAACACGTAAAGTATGTTTGTGTTTATGTTTGTTATTTGTTAAACCATGTTTTGTAGTAAGTAATTATGTTAAACTGTGTTCTGTATTTTAATGATGTTATAATTTAATACTGTTGTTAGTTTTTAATTTTTTTCTAATTTGATTATGGTTAGCTTAGGTTATTAGTTTAAGTTCTTAACTATCGCATTAGGGTAAACTCCTGTAATGATAGTTTAAGCTGTTATAAAATAAATAAATAAAAAAAAATTCTATGGCAGTTCAAAATATTTTTTTAATTAGTATTTATTATTTTAGCAGTTATTATTATTGATAACCATCCTGCTATCCAGTAAAATAATAGTGATATGTTTGAAAATAAGTTTAAAAGTACTTCCTGCATTATTTAATACCTCAATCACAACAATGCAACAATTCCTTTTAATGTTATGGCAACATTAACTAAAATGAAATGTCACTGTCACGAAATCACTCTTTCACTGATGCTCCTGCGCCTTTCGTGTTGGTTGTGTTAGTGTTCTTTTTGCTATTTTATTATTTCTATACTATATGACTTGGATTGCTTACGGACTGATATTCGATTCGCTTTGTGTGACTTGTGCGTGCCTAAAGGATTCTGATCTTGCTCTACGTGACTGTGCTACCGCCCCTTTGGACTCCGATTTTGCCTCATTGTTTGGATTGTTGAAGTGCGTTTTGAACCACTATGGGAGATCGTAGCAGATTAACGCGAATCCTATGTGTTAACTGCAACATTTGCGTTAATACGTTGCGCCGCTATCCTGCCCTGACACTCGATCCAAGAGTCACTAGTTTACTCTGTAGCTGGGTGTACCCATTAATAGTAAGTATCTACCTACCTTAAAATAACAATGTTATTAAACCATTATGCGACCCTCATTTACGTTATTATATTTAAATAAAAAGTCGAAATTCAATATTTCCCTACAATATTTACATCAAATTATATTTAGCCAATTAATACACACTACTAGTGAATATTCAGATTATTTTTACTGACAGTGCTGTTTTCTTTCTTTTTAAGATTACTGATGGAGACCATATATGTGAAGCATGCAGAGATCTTGCAATGTCTGCAGTGAATCAATGTCTCCAGCAAGAAGTTTCTGTTAGTGGTGATCAGCATGCTGGACCGAGTCACAGAGGCCATACTCATGTGTGTCTCTTATGTGGATGTTCTATTCTACACAGACAGAGCGACAAAATATTAAAAGACACCCCTACTGACTTGCAGCGCTCTATCATAGCTATTATAGAGAGCAGACTAGCACCACGACAGGTACATTAGGAGTAATATTTATAATTATTACTATCAAAACTGTTCTGTGATCTTTAGTACCACACATACATTATAGTGACTTATTTTCATTGAAAAATATGTTTGGTTAATATTAAGTTTCTTTGTGCCGGGTGTTCCACCCGCTGCCGAGCTCCTTCCATTCTTATCTTTTTAGTAGATCATTATCATCATCAATCTCCTGCCCTTATACCAATTTATTTGGGGTCATAGGGAGCATGTGTTCTTCCACACTTCTCTCAAAATCAAAATATTTTATTTCACATAAACCTGCTTGGGCACATATGAAACGTCAAAAGCTAGGTGCACTCTATTAGTTGTCATCTCCGTAGTCACACCCTTTCTAATCATATGAATATTCACAGTCTATTATATATAAATAAATTGCTTTGGTCTCCCACTACTCTTATAGTAGATTAGTAGTTTCTGGCATTAAAATATTTTTAATTATTTCTTTCAGATAACAGAATCCGATCGTGTGTGCCATGCTTGCTGGTTACGCACGCAGAGAGAGGCTCGGCGTGTGAGCATTATTGATGACGCCAGATCCCACCATAATGTCCCTGAAGAGAACCAGTCATCGGAACCAGTTTTTTCTGACCAACAGTCACCGGAACTAGTATCTTCTGACCAACAGTCACCGCAACCAGTATCGTCTGACCAACAGTCACCGGAACATGTTTCTTCAGACCGACAGTCACTAAACACAGTGATTGAGTTACCGGAGTACAGAAGACCAGCAAACACTAATAGCCATTGTGTTTTTCCTCACTGCTCTAATACTACTTTACGTGGAATATCTGATAAATTAAGAGCAGTTGTTTTGAGTAACCATCATTATTACCTGCCCGTACTTTGTAGAATTTGTGATGAACACTTGCAGTGTAATATGTTGGAAACATTATTTGCTTTAGAAAATAGTATTTCTACATTTTCTGCACAGCAGATACAACATATTTTCTCATTTGTAAATGCTTTTAATACAACATTCGATTTTGAAAACATTGAGGAAATGGATGATCGAGTTTTTGTATACTGGGTGGGGTACACAAAAGATAAATTCCGCACATTACTTGAAGAAGTACCTCGGATCCAGGAGATACGAAAAGGCAGTCTAGGACTAGCAATGCTGCTCCTTAAAATGAGAACAGGCGATTCTGACGAAAGAATCTCGACATTAATTAATATGCCACGTTGAACATTGGAGACATTGATGGATAAAGTAAGGGAGGTACTTCTTCAAGATTTTGTGCCTAACAATCTTGGTATTAACCAGTTGAGGAGGGAAGAGCTCTTGCAACATAACTTGTTAATCCCAAGTGGATTATATGGAAACAATAACAATGCAATTGTAATTTGTGATGGAACATATATTTATATACATAAGAGCTCAAATTATATGTTTCAAAAGCAGAGTTATTCCCTCCATAAATATCGAAATCTATTAAAACCTTTCATGATTGTTGCTAGTGATGGATACATAGTTGATTGTTATGGCCCATATAAAGCGACCACATCAGATGCTGACTGACATTATGACAAATCTTTTTCACGATGGTTCTGCTTTAAGATCGTATTTTAGAGATAATGATGTGTTCATACTTGACAGGGGTTTCAGGGACAGTATTGGTTTTTTACAAGGATGTGGGTATAGAACCTGTATGCCAGATTCCCTTCTAGAAGGCGAGCACCAACTCACTACAGAACAAGCTAATCGAAGCCGTTGTGTCACAATTTGTAGATGGGTGGTAGAGGCTGTTAATGGTCACTTGAAAAGAGATTTCAAGCTATTAAGGCAAGAGTATTTTCATCGGTCTCTACCACACATGATGCAAAACTTTCAAATAGCCGCAGCTTTGTTAAATAGGTTTGGTGTTCGCTTTCAGGATAATGAACATGCCAGTGAAATATTAGAAATAGTAAGGGAAAGAATGGGTCTCGAAAACAATCTGGCAAACATGGTTCGGAATTTAAATCTGAACAGAAGGACATCCCAATTTAGCAATATTACTGCAGATCGCAATAATCTTTTATACTTCCCGACGCTAGAATATTCGGACCTAATTCTATTCGCCTTGGGAACGTATCAGATTAGACAAGCGCGTTCTTATTATGGCGAACATATACGTTTCCATGGCGGATACAGAATAGAGGTTAGTAGTGAACACATTAATTCTTCTGAATACAATCTTCGAGGAAGTGGTTTGACAAGGTTAATAAGAGGGCCACGCGCCACGTATCAAGAAAACTGTATTACGTCTATATATTAATAGAAAATGATATACCTGGCCGAACTGGTATAATAGAATATTGTTGTAACTGTTTGGTTGGACGGCGCACTTTGGGGTGTTGCGCCCATGTTATGACTCTGGTGTGGTATTTAGGATGGGCCAGACATCAAGGAAGTATCGCAGCGCTCGCAGAATTTTTAGATTCAATCATTATAAGAGAAGATGATGAGGAGGAATAAAAATGTTAAAATGTAGAATTGTTTCATTTTTTATTCACAAGTAGGTACCTATGATCAATGCTGCATACATATCGACGAGTCACTCATTTCCTCTGCAGAGGTAGGCAGAGAAAACTTCCTTCTATTAGGTACTACGATCCTGGCAAACTTCTCTCACTTTTTCCACTTTCATCGACCTAAAAGGGTTGGCCCACATCTGGCAGCACGGTATCGCCAATGCTGTTCCGTGCTCACAGTTACGGGTCAACCCTAAGGTAACTATTGACTGTTAAGGAAACCTTACAGGTGGTACCTTTGAGCAATTACAATAGTATCCCTACGTATAAATATTTTCTTTGTAGGTACACTAAAGGTTACCCAATTAAGTTACCTGACTGTTACAATTGAAGCTAAAACTAAATAATATATAAATATATATGCGAACGAATCGTGTAAAAAAGTTCAAATAAGTAGGTACATTACGACAAACAACCACAGGATGTGTCTTTTTCCAAGTGACATAAGACATAACCTAAAAAACTTCAAATCGAAATATCTTTTTTTCAAAGCCTTCTCAGGACAAAATTCTTTGACAAAGTTACTCGGGGACTGACGCTTAACATTTTAAGATATTTTTGACGTATAGACGCTACCATTTCTTCTCAACTAATTTTATGTATGAACGTCTGCCATTGTTCTTTATTGACCAAGTGTTTTTTTTTCGTTTTGTTTTTTTTTTTTTTACTATCTATCTATTATGTCATTCGTTATTGACATGATCTAACAATAATCCAGCATTGCATATGTAAGCTATAAAGCCCTTTATACCAGGAGACTTTTATTTTTGGTATTATGCGTTATTGTTTATTACCTTGCATATGTATGTATAGAATCAAGTCCATCCGACTAAACAGACAGCTGTGCTGCTGGGGAGTTTGTTGCGCCACTTCTTCTTCCCAGCTAAAGCACTAGGAAGTGTCGAAGGGTGGGCGTTTTTGGGGGACTGTCTTATGTATTTTGACGTTCGAAAAGTGCTGATTCTCAGCCTAATTTGAATAAATGACTTTTGATTTTGATAATAATTTTTCAATGCCAATTTTTGTCTGTCTTTATTTCAGTGGTTCATTTTTTATATTTTTTATTACATACTGTTTTTAAATAATTTTAGCAAACGTACCTTAAGCAATTTGTTCTCCCAGGTTTAGGAAAACGATGCAAGGTGATGTTAGGATCCTGAGCAGGGGAACATCCACACTTGTAACATTTCCTTTCGTTTTCTTTCATGGCGAAAGAAGAAATTGAGTCTCTGTCTCTTTAACACAATACACAGCACTTGTTTTGGAGTCTCTGTCTCACAGTAAACACTGTAACGGAGGAAAGGGATGCTCAACTCAACGTTAGTAATGTAGGAACTAAGTTTATATGAAAATACAAACTTAATTTACAACACAAATAAGCAAGAACACAACCGCAAGCGCAAGCGATCCGCCATTTGTAATTTTAAATTTTATTTATTTGTCTGGGCTGTTTATTATTCTGGTGGTAAATACAATCTTACTGCTGATTTAGCTCTACAATAATGTGGTTCAGTTGCTTCGAAGGATTCAATAATTTTTTGCACACTTGCTTGTTTTTCACCGTAAAGTGCTATTTTGTGGCTGCCACCACGATTTTCTTTGGCGATACTGCCTCCATCTTTAAAAGATCTTTTAATAACTCCCGTGACTCTATCTTTTCCTATCGTTAGTGTTTCTAAAAATGGAGCAGAAAAGATCCAACCTGCAATTTGTTGAAAATCGAGTTATATATACAGTTAGAATCTACGCATCGAACTTTATATACGCAAAAAAGATCCAAGCAGTCTGATCACTTTCACCAAACAAACCTCTATGACACTACATGTACCAAAACACATTTAACGTTTTAAAAGAAAAACAAAAAAGAATCATGACTCTTGGATCTCAAAAAAATGAAATGTATAATTTTTTTTTAATCCAAGCAGGTTGGATCCTTTCGACAAAATATTTTTTCTTTCACTTTTAATGTAAAGCGTACCAAGCGCCTCGGATCTTTTATGCAAAATAGTTTTGTTGAATTTTACTGATTACACAGGAACCAAGAGGTTTGACAGCTTATTGCATAATATGAAATTTCAAATTTAGTTTTAACAGATACCCTATCTGGTAAGAACGTTTTAATTTTTAATGTTTTAACTATTTTTATAAACAATAATTTTTATTTTAGTTAAAATTACTCAGAAAGTTTTTTTTTTTTTTTAACTTGTTACGTAAAAAACAAAATCGTTTCTGAACGTAATAAATTTTTATACATCTGGTAACAACACAGGTTATAGGTACACTGTTATAAGTTCTTGTAAGAGGGTGATATTTCGTTATTAGTTATTATACTCGTAAGTGCTTATTGGAGATGGATATTAATAGTGTACTAATGAATGCCTGCATGGGTTATAGTTCCGATGACACTCAAGATGAATGTAAAGATGGTAAGTTTAAAACAAAAACATTCTTAACCTCGAAAAGTTTTTGGATCTTTTAAATGCATCCACGCCGCTAACGGAAATAACAGAATCTAGCATTGAAGCACCAGCTTTTTCACCGCTTACTCCAAATCCACTTTTGCTATCAATTAACAATAACAAAGGTCCTGCATGTTTTCTACCACTGTCACCGATGACTCAAGTGTCATCTGTTGAAACTTTGGGCTCTCCTTTAATGGCATCCACACCAACTACGGCAGTGGAAATAACAGACTATGACATTGACCGTCCAGCTTTGTTGCCAGTTCCGTCAAAACCATCTCCCGCTTTAGCTTGTGAAATGCCCGAATCTTTTCCACCATCGGCGATGCCTCATATGTCACCTAAAACTAAAGAGCTATTAAATATTTTAGAAGGCTTTGAAGACTTTAGCAGTGATGACTCTGTTCGGGATCCAGACTATCAAATCCAGGAGATGGATAATACTAGCTGTAGCGAAAGATCAGACATGTCAACTTCTGTAATAACTACACAAGTTCTCGTTCATCATTAAACGACAGATAAACCAGACCAAGAAATTACCACACACGGAAATCACAACTTCTGTGATTCAGGAATGCACCATGAAGTATGTCCCGTTGAAAGCTTTCAGGAAGAGTCGAATTCTGGTGCTAATTTAGAAAATGTTACTAGTTGCAATAGAGATCATGAATAACAGCTATTACCGAGAGAAATAACAAGTAGTGATGAAGGTAATGAAGAGAAAATTTCTACAAGAGGTAATACAAGTGGAAGGCCTCGTAAAGGAAGAAAACGGAGGTTTGGACAATTAACTAGGGAGGAAAGGAAACAAAATAAATATAAAAACCTACCCTATGTAAACTATCGCAAGAAACTGGTGGAGTCAAAATCATTTATAAATTTTGACTGTGGCTGTTCCCAAATTTAATTCCAATAATCGTATTATCTAATTAAGTTATGTTGTTCTATTTTGTATTTCTATTCATGACTCTTGACCACAGAACACTATTACTCCTAGCGGAGAAGAACGTCAACTTCAAACAAAAAAGAAAAAACGGAAGTCGATCCTAGCGACATCTAGTATACGCCCAGTAAACTATCACGCACCGCGAAATTTAAAACGCCGCAATCCTTCTTTCTTACATTATAAGTTCGGACACTCTCACTTGTAAGAAAACTCGAATCTCCACGTAATTCGAGTTTTCTTACAAGTGAGAGTGCCTAGAGTTTTAGAAAAATTAGAAAATAAAACAACAATACGAAGTTATTGTTTTTATTTACTTTTCTATCACATAGATAACATCAACACACAGAGACATTTTCTCTATTTTTGTTTAGCTGAGAGTTACGTATGGTTAAATTTTAACTAAATAGCACATCACATACCAACAATTAGGTGAAAACCATTCTGCATAATATACATTTACACGGCAAACAGTCAAGGTCATATACATATTCTTCGTTTATGATGTGTACAACACATTGTTTGGACAAGTATCTATGTAAGAAGAAAATTTTACTTTAAAAAGTAAAAACCGACTTCAATTGCCTAAAATTAACAAAATAAAAACTTTACAGCTTCAGAAGTCGGTGTCTTCAATTCGTCAATGCAGCTTAGCTTGGAATTGAGAAGAGAAATTGAAGACATCGACTTCAGAAGCTGTTAAGTATTTATAGTTGAATAAACAATTACATAGAGAAGTATGGAATAAAAAGCCATGATGCGCCGACCCTAAATAAATTAAGATAAGGGCAGAAGAATGATGGCATGAGAATACAATTACATCAATCTTGGTTCATTCGTTTTTGAGAAAATCGCAGACATACATACGGGTCGAATACACAGCTTCCTTTTTCTTTTATATCCTTAATCTCTATTTCATAACAATCAATGAGATATCAACATTCATACACTAAAAATCAAATATTCAGCAGATTATAAACAGAAAACAGTGTATTTTTATCATATGCAAAAACAGTCAAGGCTATAATTTAGTAATAGTTAAGGTTAACACATTTTTTGGACAAGTATGTATGTAACAAGGAAAATAACAAATCAACGGATACCTATGTACCTATTTTTGACATTGGGTACATTCTAGTGTATCTTTAGAAAACATGATGGAAAAAAGGTTACATGCATATAATATGCTTTTGTGTTTTTCTGTTCATTTGTTTTATCCTCCATTTCTTAACAATGAATGGGATAGGTATCAAAATTCATTTATTAGTGTAAAACACAAAATTCTAATGATTCAGATCATTATAAACAGAAAACAAAAACAGTATATTTTTCTCATCATAATGCAACAATGCTTTGTGTTCACCAATAAAAATACTATTTGTGAAGAATGATTTTCATCTTGCGATTGAGCGCAGCAGCTGATGCTTCTTGGGAAAAAGATCTGTTTTTAAGGACGCAAAAACGTTTGGTACATATGATAAAAACACAGTTTATAATATGTTCAATATTTGATTCTTTGTGTTCTACACATTCATTAAGGAAATCAAAGTTAATTTTTGATTTTATATTTTCTTTAATTCTTTTTTTTAAAGAGATTGTATGGCCATTTTCTTTTAATATTTTGTTTATAAGTGTTGCACAGCACTCAACGCAAGCTATCATTGGCTTTGTTACATAATTTAAACTTTTTTTCAGTTCATTAACTCCCGGCACTCTAGAAATAAATGTTGTGGTTCCACTGTCTGCGTCAAAAAAGTCTTCTGGCAGGCTTTGCATATGTTTTTAATTTTTTTAACAATAAACCCACACACATAAGCACAGGCCTGAATTTCAGCATTCTCTTCTTCAATATTTTCTTCCCTTAATTCAGGCATGTCCTCAATAACAAATTCAGTGCTTGTGTTTGTGGGCCGCGATTGCGAGACTGATAAAAAAGTATTAAAGTTATTAATAATTGTATTATTATCACTCTCGCAATTTCCTGATGTGCCTATATTGGACAAATTGCTGAGAATAGCCGTTTTCAATCCTGCCACAAATTGGCCACACGTGGGGTTTGTATTGGACCCACAGTTGCCCCGAATGCATCCAAACAGATTTTCTATTGGGTCCTGCTGCAGCCTTCTGGTAGCCAGGGTGGTAATATTAGCCGCCTCCAAATTTTAAAAACGCATTTAACGTTGTTAGCCATCCATCTTGTGATGGCGGCCTCCGAGGACTGTCAATGAATTTCATTGTTTGAAAAAAAACTTTCATTCTTTCGAAGAATTCTGTGTGTGGGCTCGTCAAGGACCAATTTGTGGAATGAGGTTTTCCTCGCCTTAAGTCTGGGCTGTCAGCGTTCATTAAGTCGAATAACTTATCCATATCTGCCACCAGACTGGCTGTCACAGCAGCTTCAGTACTAATTGAGCCTGAAATTGAAACATTTTGTTTTGGTTAATAAAAAAATACTACTGAGGTGTGAAGTTAGAAAACGTTGGTATTAGCTTTCCATTAATTGTACAATTTGTATATTACCACTGGAATGGACCTATTCGCCTATAATAGAATTAATTTATAACCAACTTAAAAAAAGGTGGTTTTCAATTCAACACTATGTATGTAATCAACATCAACATCTCAAAATCTAGTGCAATATTTACAACAAAACCACACTACTTATTACAAATATTCCAGTTTTTACATAAACCCAAAAATTCCGAAATAAAAAAAGTAATAAAAAAAATTCAATCAACTTCTATGAAATAACTTTAACTACGGGAGTCTGTGGCAAGAAACTAAGAATAACAGACAGACTTCCGAAATTAAAGTTTTTTCATAATTTTGAGTTAAATTCTTTTTGAACTCAATTTAAATTTTTTTAATTCCTTTTTAACATTCCATTTTAATTACCGTTCGATATTCTCGCCAACATTCCTCCTGCTACAGAGTGGCTCAGCACTTGTGCAGCTAGGTTCACCTTCATCTTCTGTTTTGAGTTGGGATATAGATGCTCTTTTTTCAGCACTGGTGCATATACAAAATTGGGATTGGTGCTGTCCACTTCGTGAAATTCCTTTATATAGGACCATTTTGCAATACCTGTAGATAAGCATTTTTTACATTACCGATCATTATATGTATGTCACATGAATAAAACTATTGAAACTATAAAATGAGCTTGAATTTCGACCAGTTTGTGACCATTAGTTATTATAAAACTATACTTAGATTCTAAATGTTTTAATACTTATTTGATACATTATATCTTACCTTTTCCAACTAAGCCATCAGAATAAATGTGTGTAGTCATCTCAATGTTATATTTCATGAACATGTTTCGGAAGCATTTAAGTAGATGCGGTGGATCGAAAAATGTAACAATTTCTTTGTTATTTACTTTTATGTATGGATGCTGTACCGTTGAACCCAAAATCGTAAGAGCTCGTCTATTGACTCCGTCCATATCACAGACAATAGCTGCAATATTTATGCCTGCTTCAAAGCATTGATTTAAAACCTGAAATTTAAAAAATCTGTTTAAAGCCTATGGGTGATAAATATCAACTATCAACATCTAAACATATACAACACTGTACTGTGACAGACAAACACAGCCTAACCCGCTAGATTGTAGAGATTTGAAATTTAATTAATTTAACTAATAGGTTGGAGAACGTTGCCACTTTCACAATATCAGTTTCACCAATGGGATGCCATTGGTGAAATTGATTGATTAGCCGGAAGGGTTAATAGCTAGTCTGTTATAGGGTTGTCACGAGCTATGTGGGTAGAACTTTTCTCATCATGAAATTTTGACTAAAACACAAGTGGTTGCACAAATGACGTCATAATATCACTAATATTAATTTATTTATTTAAGGACAACCAACAAAGCTTACACCAAAAAATACATGTTAAAGCACTTACAATCAAACAATTTATAGTGTAGCCTTAATTAAAGGCTGCCACGGCATGCATTAAATATAGAAGTAGGAAATGCAGTTACAAAACAGATTTAACTTATTTAGATACATAGATTGTTACATGAATAGAGTTTAGGGTTACATAAATCCGACATACAAATGCAAGTGAACACTTAATAATTTCGATTGATCTAATCACATTTGTTCAACATTGTGCCAACCAATAAAAAGAAAAAAATAAATAAAAAAAGAAGTCAAATCTATGTGAGTGAAAGTGATCAAACAAAAACAATGAATGATGATACTTGTACTAAGCCTTACTGTGAGACAGGTCATGATGAATAAGAATAAAAACTTATTTACCTCTTTTATAAGCACTGCAAGCCTGTCTGCAGTTGAAAATCCACTTGAAAAATAATGGGCAATTGGTTGCTTGGATCTTTTTCTTATGCCTGATATCATAAAAACCAAAGCATATGCAGCTATAATTGGTGACCTTCCTTGGGTTCCATGGTCCTGGTATCCTTCTATAATGTCATCTTTGGGATTATACTGGATATGCTTTTTTATGGACATTTCATCAAACAATAAACTGTAATAATTATCCCCTGGTGCTTGTGTCACTGCAAATCTTTTCAGCACTGTAAACATTGGTTTATTTATTCCAACTCCAAATGGCAATTTCCGCAAGAGAGTTTTCAATGTGCTGGTTGAAGGCAAAGGGAACAACCGTCGTAATAGTCGATAGCATGTTGGAGAGCGTTTATAAATTCTCAGTGCTGTAATTTTTTCCTCTTTTGACCATCTCCGACCAGTAACTTTCTTATTAAAGTTTCTAATTTGCCCTTGTAAAAGCAGAGCAAATGCAGGTGTAATTTTTTCTGATAACTTTTTTACTGCTATATCTTCATAAATGACATTTAGTATCTCCTTCTTTTTGAGATTTTTTATACGGTTCCGCAGCTGGCAAACTTTTTGCATGTATTTGCGACATTTTCCTTGCAGCATGCTCTCTGTAGTCTGTTGTGATAGGCTGGGTGAGGCAATTGATGGGCCAGCCACTGGCTTTTCTTTGGCTTGATGAGCATCATAGGTTGCAATTGATGGTCCAGGTACTGGCTGCACATTTTCCTTTGCCTGATGACTATCATAGGGCTGAGTTGATGGTCCGGCCACCGGCTCATTATCTTTTGCCTTCTGTTGTGGTGCTGTCTCAGTATTCTGCAAATTCAAAATGTCACAAAAGGGCCTCTTTTGCGAATGTCCTACAGAGGAATATACATGTAAAGCAGGTTCTCCCTGAAATGAAAAAAAAAATGAATGAAATATTAGTTTCTTAAGAATAATTATGACATATGTAGGCCGAAACCCATTACTAGTAGGGGTAGTAATTCTACCTTCTGAGTATGTTGTATATGTTGCAGGTGTGATATCATAGCAGGACAAACATTTATTGATGTGAAGAACATAGATGTTTGTTCTGTGTCTAGATGTTTAATACTTATATGTATGTATAGTCCCTAGTTTCCATATTGCTGTTTCTGTCTAGATTAGGACCATATGTGAAATAACAAAGATATTTAATTATTACGGTGAGATAAAGCGTCCAAGGATTTATATTGTTTTAATATTTTTTACTTACATCATTTGGGACAGCTGTTCTTAGAAGCTTTGTCTTTGAATTGTCCACAAAATCTGCATTCTTAAAATGTCGCTGACACAACATTCTGTGCTCAGTATGAAGTTGTAGTTGAAAATTTAATGATGCATTTTCCTTTTCAGGGAAAATATACTTCGTCCACAATAAGCAGCTAGTTGAAAATAAAAACAAAACATGAATGAATTTGTGTTTTGACAGTTTGGAAAATGCCATGTGCATCCTAACTTACCCACATATTATAAGCAAAAAATTGGGTCAATGGGTTGTCTTAGGGGCGGAGTATTATTAGTTTTCCTTAGATTTAAGTACTTAAAGGACATGACATTTTTCGTTATAAAAATATAGGATAAAGGTATCTTTACTACAGTGGGACTTCTTAGCTTTTCAAATTGTAGGTTTTTCTTTTTTACAGTCTATACCATGCCCAAACCCCCAACTAGAGGAATAAAAAGTTAAGTTTAAATTACGTTTTTAATTATGACTAGGTACCTACTTATTAAAATGAGAAGTAGGTAATGTTACCTACTGAATCAGGTTAGTTACTCCAGGTTTAGGCAATCGAAACAACTTCACTCCGTCTTTAGCAGGTGAGCAGCCGCACTTGAAACATTTTCTTCTGCTTTCCATTGTAACAAAAATTTTCACTTTCTCACAAGAGTCAATTTCTCAATCAAAACAATTAATCGCTCGAACGGAGGAGCATTAGCTCGACTCAACGTTGGTTGGATCAGGTGAAGATCTTCAAATCTAGACACAAATCCGAGAATACCACGAAATTAAAGCAGAGACAACAACAAAACAACCAAACAATTATTTGGCCATTGTGAACTTGGTTGGTTTGGTTTTAAATTTTGATTTGTCAAATTGCCGGAAGTTATTGTGTTCCCGGTGTTACCACACAAAATCATTGTTTTTTTTTTCTAATGGCAAGTTGAAGATTTTGCCCTAGTAGGCATTTCGTTCCTTCCATACAAAGTTGACTGGGGCTGCTCTTGACTTCCACTCCATTTTTGTTATTTACCTTCCTGTTTTTGGCACCAGGGTTTCGCCCCCTGGCAGCAGTTTGCCATACGGCGGCCCGCTAACTCGGATCTCTAACGCGTCAATGGCGACTTCCTGTTTTTGAAGCTTTTGGAGCTGTTTTATAGTGTTTGGCCTGTTGGGTCACCCTCCAGATTCCCAGGTTTCGTTTTGTCTTTTATTGGGTCCATCTCATCTCATCTATCACAATCACATTCACTCATATACACTTAAAACACTGACCTACGGCACTGACACACAACTATTATTGCATAAACACATTACATAATTCACATAATTGGCCATTTTGTAATTTCTTACATCAATTTTATGACGCACACGCACATTAACTCTATGGATGACGCTTCGAAATGTTGCCACTACATAAAGAGTAAAAGTTTATTGAGGATGATATTCTCGTAGCATGTTTGTCTATTTCTTTTTTTATTTTGTTTTATAATTTTTTATATTCCTGTTTAGTTCTATCATATTTACATTTAAATATATTATTTTTTCTATAAGTTCGCTGTACCAGTTCAGTGTCCTATTACTTGTTTGAGGCACTGTGCGACGTCAATACGTCAAAGCCGGCTGTCACTGAAAACCAGCGCTGGGGCTCTGTCTTGCATAGGGTCGCAGCATAATGCTGAGCGATAGCCGTTTTGCGTGGATGTGACGCATGTTTCCCTCAACCTTTTATTATTTTTGTATTCCTGTTCTTTTTGCGTCATGTTTACCGCAAATAAACGTTTTTTCTTTCTTTCTTTCTTCTTTCATTTAAGTATTACAAATAAAATAAAACGTAACACGACATTCCATACAAACTTAAATACAAAACTTTTGGAAATAAACAATATTATTTATTAAAACTTGGTACGTTTATGCAGGATACAATATAAAAAGTTAGTAGAGAATGTTTTGATAATTTTTACGAACTGTCATGTCGGGTGAACGCTCTTACAACTAAATAAATACGAAATAAGTTCTAAAATTATTTGTTACAAGTAATAGTTAAAATAAAAATATTATTTGAGGCACCAAAAATTTAAGTTTTACAATAACATTACAGATTACTTGACCCTACTTTAAGTAATTGTCATTATTAAGTACATAATATTTCCTATCTTTACATTTTGAACGATTTCTAATAAAATACAAAGTAAAAAATGTAACTACTAAAAATACTTATATTTAAAAATAACGGTAATGCATTACACAAATATAGTTGCATTACCCCAGGCTAAAGTAGATACCTTATCAATCGATAGCAACCGCTTATCATCATTGCTTGAAAGTGCTATTTTAGTTACATCCTGAGTGAATATTTCATGTTTTATTGACTTAAACAAAACATTTTTTTTTGCGAATGACATTGCAATTGTACAACACGTTTTTATAATCTAACATATTTAAATTTTTCGTAACACTTTTATTGTACCTTTTGCTTTCTTTATTGTTTTGTCTAAAGTTTTAATACAATAAAGCTTTGAGCGCAGTCCTACGAATTCGTTGATAATTTTGCCGCCCATTTCATCCTTAAACAGCCCTGGAACCTTCTTATTAATAATTGGTAAGTTAAATATGTTGTTTAAATCATAGTTGCTGGTATCAAAATATTTTAGAAAATGATCATTGACATCTTTATAAATGTCATCGGTATTTACATCATAAACTAAACTATCCGTATCAGTATAACACTATTCAATTTGGTCACCATAGAAAGGTTTTATGATTGAATAGTGGAAGTCGTACATGTGAGTCTTAGATAGTTCCAATACAGTAAATCCTATGTATATTGGTTTATTAAGAACAACACGAGAAGGTTTCATTTGGATTGCTACTAGATCATCAGAAAATACAGAGGCGCTATGAAAATACGGATTGCTGATCGATTTCTCAGCACAAGTAGTCTTTTTTGTTTTATTGTTCAAGTCACACCACTTGTTTACTAACTTAACATCTATCCGATGCTCGTTATTTTCCAGAGTCTTTCCAAAAATACTATTGTTCAATAATTTGAAAAAAATCTTGCTCAAACGTTGACTTTGCTTTTTAACGTAACCGAGTGTTAATATCAATATATTGTTTTAAAAAACAGTTTTGCTTAAAAACAATTGCACGATGAATCCTTCGTAATACCAATCCATATTGCAAACATTTTTTTAAATGAACGTAATGAATAACGTGGTGGTATTTGTCATAAAAATTCGGTATTAATTTTTTATTCTTGCCACCCGGTGGAACAATTTTTTCTGGACAAAATGGAAAGTCGTTATGATCAATGTGCAACGTTTTAGGATATAATAAATCAACTTCAAGAATATACCCGTTTTCCGCGTTATCGTTTATATCTATTAAGTTCAATTGCAAATCATCTATTTCCTGTCTACTCATGAATCTAAAATCCGAATAAGGCAAATTTTGACACATGCTATAACCATATAAATTGTTGCAATCTAAATAAATAATAAATGAATTCGGAAGGGACGGGTCGTAAGAATCCAGGTATTTATGAATGGCTTTAACATGTCTTCTGGAACACATACAAATGCCTCCTCTAATACCTTTTTGTATCATCCTAAAAATTTGAACATCACTAATCAATTCTAATTTAATTCTAGTTTTCAAAAGCATTGCATCGAATGATAGACTTGGTGCTGTAAGATAAAACGCGGGATCGAGATGTCGTTTACAAGTTTTTCTAAAACTTTCAAACACGTCTGTAAGCAAAAGAACGTCGGTTTTAAGATATAAATCTGTATACATACCCATGTTACGAATATTAAATACTGACCAAACGGACTGAGCGTGTTCATAGTCTTCATCAGTAATTGACTCATTCGTTAAAGCGAAATCTTTATTACCAATATTAATACATGCTTTTTTTGATTTAATTGCTGTCGGCAACTCGATAAAGCTTGAACCGCGCAAGGGTTGATACTTGTTAACATTAACTTCCAAATGCAAACTGTTTAAAAATGTCCACCCACTGTCACGATCTTGAAATTCTTCTAATTTCTTTTCAACGTGTTTCTAACCTGAGATGTCAATAGTAGTATATTATTGGGCATCCTACTCCACCTTCCGTTCCATCGGCTCACTTCGTTCGCCTCGTCACTCTCGGTGGAGTAGAATGCCCAATAATATAAATGAAAACCTACATAGTGCAGTAAAATACTGGTTCGGCGCCTATTCCACTCGATGGGAACGGAAGGTGAAGTATGAATTCCTTCATAGTGTAGTAAAATACTGTTAGTATCGATGGCTTACCTCTATCAACTAGGTATCGCAGATTCAGATTCATGTAATTATACTCACCAGGTTAAAACAGCTAAAACTTTACTATACCTTGATTCAAACATACACAAACTTTCGTTAACATAATCAGCTCTATATTTGAACGAACCAGTAACCTAAAATTCAGGACAGATTGTCTCATGTCTCTCCACATACTTAGGGATGGTGCATTGCCGCTTAGGATAACACAAATACCTGTTTTCGTGACCAGATTGGCTCGAGGACATCTGAACTTTAAGCTACCGCGTACATTATAAAACTTTACTATACCTTGATTCAAACATACACAAACTTTCGTTAACATAATCAGGTCTATATTTGAACGAAACAGTAACTTAAAATTCAGGACAGATTGTCTCATGTCTCTCCACATACTTAGGGATGGTGCATTGCCGCTTGGGATAACACACATACCCTGTTTTCGTGACCAGATTGGCTCGAGGACATCTGAACTTTAAGCTACCGCGTACATTATAAAACTTTACCATACCTTGATTCAAACATACACAAACTTTCGTTAACATAATCAGGTCTATATTGGGACGATCCAGTAGCCTAAAATTCAGGACAGATTGTCTCATATCTCTCCACATACTTAGGGATGGTGCATTGCCGCTTAGCACACATACCTGTTTTCGTGACCAGATTGGCTCGAGGACATCTGAACTTTAAGCTACCGCGTACATTAAACTAAAATTTAGAACAGATTGTCTCATGTCTCTCCACAAACATTTGGCTGTGACCAGATTGGCTCGAGGACATCTAAATTTTAATTTAACACATTGCAGACGATACATCCTTTTACATCAACACGTAACAATCAAGTGGTAAATGTGGTCACACGGATACTCCATCCTTGCCTTACATGTATAAAGCTAAGGTGCAGATACACTTGACAACGGCAGCCGGATCAGAAACGTATCTCACATTATTCAATCTAGCGTACAAACTGTGTGAATCCGCAGCTATAGATAGTTCCGTTGACGGTAACCGTATCCGGTGGTTGTTAATTAGATGTAAATTAGCTTTATGTATAAATATGCTTTGTTCGTTCAAATCGGCGAAGTGCAATGTCAATGCAATGCGCGCTTCCCACGCACACATAAATTGCATTCCATGCATTTATATTGTAAGTAACATGAACGTCATGTTGTAAACACTAAATTTGTCATTAATAGAACTTCCTAAATATTAAATCCGGATTTATTTTTGAAGTTTGTAATCGCTTCTAATTTCAAAATGTTTCATTCTTCTAGGTACTACGATTATATATTTATATATATATAATTATGATTTATTTTGTATTAAGTACGACACATACCTATTATTGGTTAAATCATCTGCCACTTGTTATCGAGGGCGATTTAAACTAAGATAAAGATTCCTATTCCACCCGATGTATTGGATGGAACTTATCAACATAATCTTTTCCTTTCACAGCATTTAAATACAAGCAATCAGGAAAGTGTGTTGCATGCTGCAACCAAGGATCATCGTAAATCTCCCAATCTTTGATACTGCCTCCACAAGAAAAACACATGACTTTATCGTTTACACCATTTCCACAATAAAAAAAACCTGCATCAGACATTTCCATCACCAATCTTTTTTGTGAATCGGTTGTCGCCCAATAATGTCTGAACGAGAATACACGAATTTGATGTTTGTTATAAATTTCATATCTAGGACAGTATTTTATTTTATTCATTTCAAGAGCTCTTGATATGTATGTGTATAAAAGTTTAATGAAGACCACTATTTATAGTGACTAATAACTATACAATAGAGTTGTGTGGACATATTAGGTAATATAGATATCGATGACTTACCTTGTCCGATCCGTGCATAGGTATATACATACATACAAAATAGTAAACGAAACGTTCACAAAAATCATAACAACATATAAATGTCGATGTAATCGATTAATTGACCCATTGTTGTTATAACCATTTCAATGAGATACCATGAAATTTGTAAAACAACCACATTCGTTAAATGTAAACAAACTTTGCGTTCAGTCTCAGGAAACTGGTTTTCGTCATGGAGAATTATTACCTAAATCCATACGATGCATCATTTGCGGACCGTCAAATTGTGGAAAAACTAATTTATTAGTGGGTCTTCTTATACATGAGAATGGATTAAGATTTCAAAATGTTTATGTTTATTCGAAAACCTTGCAACAACCCAAGTACATATTTTTAGAAAAAGTTTTGCAACGAGTACCAGATATTTCGTTCCAGAAATACTATGAAAATGAGCAAGTAATAAGTGTTCAGACCGCAAAACCAAATTCTGTAATTGTATTTGATGATGTTGCTTGTGAAAATCAAAACAGTATGCGCGATTTTTTTGCAATGGGGAGACATAAATTCATCGACTGCTTTTATCTAAATCAGACATATAGTAAAATCCCTAAGCAACTAGTAAGAATGCGAACCTTATCGTACTTTTTAAACAAGATGAAAAAAATATGAGACATGTTTATGATGAACACGTCAACACTGACATGTCATGGATTGAATTTCGTGAAATGTGCTCAAAAATATGGAGTGAGCCGTTCAATTACGTTGTAATTAATAAGGATTGTTCCAAAAACAGAGGGTGTTATAGAAGTAAATTCGACACGTTTGCAGTCTTTGACTAAGAACACGAATACGTAAGTATATAAGATCATTACCTGCCTGTCATTATTATTCGCCTTACAACGCTAAATCAATTACGACCTGTTTTACCAATATGGAAAAATCATTGAAACGACAAATTGTTGATGCGGCAGAAGCTGTGAAGATAAAAGTACGAAAAATGAGAGATGCTGAGATTACCAATAAACAAGCACTGGAATCTGTTTTCAAACCTGTAACAGAACCTCTCAACCTAATTGCTAATGCAAGTAAGCAAACTCCGTTTCTGCGTGCTAGTAATGATTTTGGTGATGTTCCGTTTACTAACGAAACTTTACAGAAAGAAGGAACTGGAAGCGTAGGAAATAATGATAATAATGACGATGAAGACAAATATGAATCTGATATCAACAGTGAGTCTTCATATGAATCAGTAGTTGAAACGAATCAAGATTGTGATACGTCATCCTGGTCAGTATCTTCAGAAGCGTTGGTAGATATTCCATTTGGGGTTAGAGCAGACCGCGGGAAACTAATGTTAGGTTCTGCTTGCATAACAATCAGCGATCAAAACATTATCGTGGCTGGACGTAAATACCGAAATACCTCTGGTTTAAAACAGTTGTTGCTTAAGAAAGATGTAGATTTAAGTTTGGTTACAGACGGTGATATGCAAAATTATAAGTCGATGCTACTTGATACAAATGCACATCGTCGAGACTATGAGCCAAGTAAACCAATAAAAAGTAATAAAGGACAAAAATATTTGCAAGTAATTAAACCTCTTTTTAAACTGAATAATGCAGTTCAGGGAAAGGGTCTACCGTTACTAAAAAGATGGAAAAAAAACGTAGATTTCGTGTACTGGGATAATCCTAATGAATTAGTGGAAAGATTGAAATTATTAATTGCGTCTAGAGATGCTGGCAACACAGGATTAGAAAATGAAATTATATCTATTATTGAAGAATTGCGTGAAAATAAAGTTATAAATAAATAAATATTTTAAAACGTGTTTATTTTACTAATAGCCTTTCAATACAATACACCTTAAACATGAACGTAGACAAATTCGGGCACTATATTCACAAAAGAATGCGTTTAACAGACTTATTTGAGTTTAATGAGAATGCGTTGTTAAAATCGGAAAACGGAGATTTTGATTTAAAAGCATTAAGATTGAGAGGAATTAGATCTCCAGTAGAAGCAGACGATGCTGTGAACAAGGATTATGTAGATCGTATAAATGCTAACACGTTAAAAGAATTAAATAATTTGGCTGTGAATAAGGATTATGTAGATCGATTGAATGCTAATATGCTAAAAGAATTTAATAATATGATTGGTTCATTACGTTCTCAAATCATAAAAGATGCAAAAGGTGCTGTTCAAACTACTTTAAAAGCAAGAATACCTGAGGTTTCAACTCATTTGCAAGATACGTTTTATACTAAAGCAGAGGTAGATAAATTACTTCAAAAAACTCCGTAATGGTAAAACAGCAAATTGTAAATGAAATACACAAAGCGGCTCGGAGAAATTTCCTTCGACGTTCTGTTATTTTGAAAGGAATCCACGACTTATGGCAAGCAGATTTGATGGACATGCAAAACCTGAAAAAGTATAACAAAGGTTACAATTTCATCTTAGTGGTGATTGACTGCTTCTCAAAATATGCCTGGGCTGAACCGTTAAAATCGAAAAATAAATTTGTCGTTACTCGTGCATTCGAACATATACTGCTTAGTAGTCATAACAATCCTGTTAACTTACAAACTGATATGGGAACAGAATTTTATAACACCACTTTTCAAACACTTATGAAAAAACATAATATTAACCATTACTCATCGTTTTCTACTAAAAAAGCATCAATTGTAGAGAGATTGATTAGAACTGTAAAAAATAAATTATATAAATATTTTAGTTTCGATGGAAAATATAAGTGGTTAGGTTTACCATTGGAAGAAACGATAAAGAAATATAACAACACAAAACATCGTACTATTCAATTTAAACCGGTTGATGTGAATAAATGTAATGAACAAGTAATCAAAGAAAATTTAAAAAACATAAATAAACATGATTTAGTTCAGTGGAAACCTAAATTCAAAGTAGGTGATTGTGTTCGCATAAGTAAATACAAACATAATTTTGAGAAAGGTTACACTCCTAATTGGTCAACTGAATTATTTATTATAAAAAAGGTAAATAAAACAATACCAGTGACATATCAAATAGAAGATCAACGAAAGCAAAACATTTTAGGAGCTTTTTATGAACAAGAACTGCAAAGATCTAACTATCCTGATGTTTATTTAATAGAAAAGGTTTTGAAAAAGAAAGGAAATAAATTGTACGTCAAATGGTTAGGTCTAACCAGTGCAGAAAACAGTTGGATTGAAAAAGCTGCAATAATGGACTAAGATATTATATATCCATTTCTCATTTAAAATCCTATCATTATAATTTGGGTAATGAAGGGGGGTGGACTAGTTAACAGCATAATTAATCGTCTACCATTCGAAGTTCATTTGCCAGGATACAATTATTGTGGACCAGGAACCAAACTTCACAAACGCTTAGCGCGAGGTGACCGAGGTGTAAATAAGCTAGACGAAGCTTGCATGCAACACGATATAGCGTATACAAACCATACAGACTTATCAAATCGCCACAAAGCCGATTTACAACTACTTAACATGGCTAAAGAAAGACTTAAATCAAAAGATGCAGGGAAAGGAGAAAAACTGAGCTCTTGGCTAGTGAACAAAGTTATGAAAGCGAAACTAAAGTCTGGATCCGGCATTAAAACATTTAAAAGCTTAGTTTCAAAAATTAAATCAAAAATTAAGAAACTCAAATGCAAAGATAATAATACTTTAATAAAAGCAGCTTACTTAACCGCAAAAAAGTTATTTCCAAACATTCATCATAGAATTCGAGTACCCCGAGTAATACCCATACCAAAGACTGGAGGAATTCTACCTTTAATTCCAATTTTCGCTGGTTTATCGGCTTTAGGAACTTTAGCTGGTGGTGCAGCTGGCATTGCAAAAACCGTCAATGATTACAAAGCAAGCAAACAAAATTTGCAAGAAACAGAACGACATAATAAAGCTATGGAGGCTTTAGTGTTGGGCAAGGGTTTATACATTAAGCCGTATAAAAGTGGTAAAGGATTGTTTATAACATCTTCAAAAAACTGAAAAATATGCTACCCAATCGTCCACTAACTAATGTAGACATCCAAAAGTTTTCAAGAGACATCCCATATTTTCGTGGGGTTTATATGAAGGATCGACTACCTCGCAAGCCGAAACGCATTGAATGTGGTATCGTTAACTTAGACGATTCTAAGAACGAAGGAACGCATTGGGTAGCTTATGCTAAAGTATATGATCACTGCGAATACTTTGATAGCTATGGAAATTTAAAACCTCCAATGGAATTGATGCAATATTTTAAAAATTGTACTGTGTTTTATAACTACACAAGATATCAAAAATTTAACGCAGTCAATTGTGGTCATTTATGTTTAAATTATTTGGGGGCTTTTTGGAATAAAAATGTATTATAAAATATATGCTTTTCTTTTATTTCAATCATTTGCAAGATGTCACTCACTTTGTCGATAACTGGAGACTCGTCAGTATTAACTACATACTATTCTAATACGTTACAACTAGATGGAGAGTATGAGTGTGCTTTATTACACTTTTCAACTTTTAATTCTATTCCAAACATTGATAAAAGTAATAATAAGTTCTATTATGGTTTAAATGAAGTTATTGAAATACCGGAAGGCACTTATGAATTGCAAGATATCAGCGATTATTTAAAATCCGAAATAAAAGATGCAGCGATCAAACTGCGGTGCAATAATAATACTTTAAAAACCACCATATTCTGTACCAAAGACATTAATTTTATCAAAGAAGACTCTTTTAGAAGACTATTAGGATTTAACAAACAAATCTTGAAAGCAAATAAATGGCATGTGTCACAGTCTCCAGTCAACATTCTACCTACGACCATAGTCAGGATTGAATGTGATATTGTAAGCGGTTCATATGTAAACGGCGAACCAAGTCATATTATTCACGAATTTGCACTTAATGTGCCGCCTGGATACAGGATCATAGAAATCCCGAAGAACGCAATATACTTTCCAATCAATCAAAACAACATAAGCTGCATACATATCAGACTATTAGATATAAACAAACGATTAATCAATTTACGTGGTGAAGAAGTACAGGTATATCTGCATCTTAGAAGAAAAAATGATTGACTATAATAAAATTGTGTCCCAACAAGTTAAGAATATCAGTTCTGCTCGAGCTACCTATCAAATAACACCTCTCTCTAAGAAGAAAATTAAATTAACCAAAGACAATAAAGCATTTCTTAAAGCAATCGGATTGTTAAAATGAATATCTTAGACGTTCTATCCGCTCCGACTTACGATAATACTATAGAAGGAATCGAATTTCATTCCTACAAGCCCTATGTAACGAGTTTCAACAGGAACGATGAAATCCGCATACCTATCAACCAACAGGACTTGTACATATTACCATCAGCTAGCACCCTATATTTGGAAGGAACTGTTATCGTTACCAAAAAAGATACGAAAGACATAGCTACTAGTGTCAACTTCACGAACAACGGTCTACTCTACTTATTTCAAGACATTCGGTATGAGCTAAATGGAGTAGAGATTGATAAAATAAAAAATGCAGGTATAACAACAACCATGAAATCACTCATTTCAATGAACGAAAGTGAGTCAAAAATATCGAATGCCTGGGGCTGGAATATTGATGGCATTAAAAATATCAAAGGAGGAAAATTTTCTGCTTCCATACCACTTTGTAACCTCCTCGGTTTTGCTGAAGATTTTAAAAAAGTCGTGATAAATAGTAGACATGAACTGATATTGTTACGAAGTAACACTAATTTGAACGCTGTAAAACTGAATACTGGCGAAGTAGTGGATGATGTTCAGATCAACAAAATCATATGGCGCGTGCCGCATGTTAAAGTATCAGACAAAGAAAAAATTGGTTTGTTAAAAGTATTAGAAAAAGATCGACCACTTCAAATGATATACAGAAATTGGGATCTGTACGAATATCCATCTTTGCCTAAAACTACAAAACATACCTGGTCTATCAAAACTTCATCTCAAATAGAAAAACCAAGATACATTATTATTGGTCTACAGACAAATAGAAAAAATAATGCAAGTTCTGACATGTCTCCATTCGATCACTGTCATGTTCGAGACGTTAGAGTGTATCTCAATTCAACTTATTTTCCGTATGAAAACCTAAATGTGAGTTTTGCTAATAACAAAATCGCTTTATTATACGAGCAATACATCAGATTTCAACAGTCGTATTACGGACGTCGGTCAGAGCCCATACTAAGCGAGAAACAATTTAGAGATTTGGCACCGCTGTTTGTAGTCGATTGCTCTAGACAAGCGGATAATCTAAAGACAGGTTCGGTTGTGGATGTGAGAGTAGAAATTGAGAGTGATTCAGAGATACCAGATCATACTTCAGCATACTGTCTCATTCTGAACGATTGCATTGTTGAATACAAACCATTAAGTAACATTGTTAAGAAGATATCATGAATGCAGATACCATTATAGTAGAACTCCAAGGATTTAAAGATTCTATAAATAATTTTATCGTCAAAGAATTGACCATTGCGAGCCAGGATCATTCACAGACGTTCTTGGTAAAACCACCATATTCATTCCATTACCTTACACAAGAAGAAAAAAAGCAAGTGAGGTGGTTAGAAAGAAATCGAGGAATTTACTGGAGTGAGGGGTACATAGACTACAAAGAGTTTCAACGTGTTATTTTACCATACTTAGAAAATAAAAAAATTATCACAAAGGGTTTGGAAAAGATTAAGTGGATTAAAGAGTTATGTGCAAATTGTGAAGTGATCGACATAGGGGAGAACGGATGTCCTAATTTTGAGACATTAAAAAAAAAGTTCTGTAAAAATAAAACTGATTTTAATTGTGCGAACCATAAAATGAATTGTACATTAAATAATGCGGTGTGTATTAGAAAATGGTATGCTGATAATAATATGTCTGTATTTAATTTATTTTAATCATTATTGTTTGAACATTTAATAAAAAATGTATATTTACTTAAGAGTGTTTTATTTAATATAATCAGAGTAACCTTCATAACAAACTTTAAATTACCTGCAGTGAAATGATATTTCTTCTTCATTTTAAACGATTATTCTAATATGAAATATTGAAAGCAAATAACCTATAATTATATCATTACACTAGAGCTAATTAAGAGTTCGAGTATAAATAAGTAATACAAAATAAAACATAATTTAAATTATTAAAGAATAAATATTTTATTTACTTTCTTACATTATTTACAATAATTACAAACTAACTTTCCTACATATATTGTTTAACGTTTTCTACACGTACCTATATACTTAACTTACAAACCTGTGATGTATAATCATTAACCTAACTAGATACACAAATCTTACAATTATTATTACAAACTAATTATAACTACCTACCTAATAATAATAAAATGTAATTTATATATATTTATTGAAATAAGTAATACAAAACATAATTTAAATTATTAAAGAATATATATTTTATTTACTTTCTTACATTATTTACAATAATTACAAACTAATTATAACTACCTACCCAATTATAATTCCTCACAAAGTTATTTAATGTTTTCTATACGTTACAAACTTGTCATCATTATCCTTACCAGATACTATAACTTTCCTACATATTTTATTTAACGTTTTCTACACGTACCTATATACTTAACTTACAAACCTGTGATGTATAATCATTAACCTGACTAGATACACAAATCTTACAATTATTATTACAAACTAATTATAACTACCTACCTAATAATAATAAAATGTAATTTATATATATTTATTGAAATAAAGGAAATAATAATACATTTCCCCACATAGATTATTTAAAGTTTTATATACGTACAGACTCAGCACATCAACCTATGCTAATAATCTGTCAAACTTTTATAGATTTTCATCTTTATACATAAGTGTTAAGTAATATGGTTCATGTTAAATTGGGAAAAATTTGACAGTTTGGCGTAGCTGACGTGTGTACCTACTTAATTAACTTACAAACTTATGATCATTCCTAACTAGATCTAGATACACAAATCTTACAATTATTACAAACTAATTATAACTTTCCCCATAGTTTACTTAATGTTTTCTATACGTACTTACATACTTAAAATACAAACTTGTGATGTATGATCATTAACCTAAATAGATACACAAATCTTACACAATAACATATAAAGTAGGTACTTACAAAATAAAGACACGTTAACACACGTTAATAATAACAACTGTCCCCACAAAGTTTTTTTGATATTTTATGAATTAACGATTGCGTCTCCTCCATAACATGGTCCGCCGATTCAGTCACTATATACTGCGCACTTAACATAACCACGTCCTGATTGTCACTTGCAGGTTCTTGTTGATCACTAATATCCAACACTTGTACCTGGATCAGTCGTAAACCTTTTTTCTTCTCATTGTTTATGACGAATGATTGACATGTAGGCTGAGATGGTTTCTGTTTTAAACATTCCCGTCTTGTTCTAGACTTCTTGTTGCCAGGTCCGCTGTCTTGTCTTGCTCTAGGCTCTTTGTTGAGAGGTCTTTGTTGTTCTGGGAAATCAGGGATATGCCAGCTTAAACTCGGAGTTGGGAAACCTTGAGCGTATTGTGAGAAGTCGATAATATCCGGAGAATCACACATTATCAATGATCTGAAACAAGCGAAATGATAATTAATTTTAAGTACATACACAAAACAACATGATGAAATATCGATATAGTAATAGATTGGTACTTGTACAATACTTACAATTAGTTTCGTTTTTATTTGACGTGATTTGACTGCTCCGACTGTCCACCTAATGAGGAATGTTCTACAAAGTAATATTACTGAGGAACGTAGCTAATATTTAATTAAACTCTGATTCAATTTCATGTTGCAACATGTTCGAGCTCATGCAAGCGCACCTGTTCGGTGTCAAATTCTACGCTGCGCGTGCGAATTTCAAGCCAGGAGTGTTTTGTTATCAAAAATGAACATTACATGTTTTAACAAGTTGGAGCCTGAATCCTCGTGCGCAAAACACTGCGAGCCCTGTGTGCTTTGTCATCAATCCGGAAAGGAAATGAAACAGATATAATTATGATAATAAAATACTATTACGTGAGAAATTAAATACAAATCCAACTTCTCGGGTGAAGTCGACACCTGGTTGTTACTTATAATTATTGTAAGTGAAGGGGACTGTACCTGAACACCACTGCTGGTTACTAGACTTTTACTATTAAGGGACTATTCTACGAAGTAAACGCCGTAATGGTCGGTGGAAGACTGTTTTAATCTTGGACAAAAAGCATCAAAATAAATAGCATTCGAAATATAAAAAAACACTGTACAAAATACACTAAAAAGTAAACTGTAAAGAAGGTGCGTCGCGCACATTCCTCCCCCCAAAGTTAAGCCCTCAGCTTGAGCAGCTTTTTTAAGGGCCTCCTCAGTGTGCCCGCTGCAGTCCTGACGTCTGCCACTCGGATCACCCCATCGCGACCCGGGTAAGTTGCTGAGACGCGCCCTCTCGGCCAGGAGGCCCTCGGTAGGTTGCCATCAGCCACTAGGACCAGATCGCCCACAGCTAACTCTGGAACATCGCCTTGCCCTGGTCTGGGAATAAGATTCGGCAAGTACTCTTTAACCCAGCGCTGCCAAAAGTGGTCCGCCAATCTGACTGCTTTGCGCCAGCCGCTTCTTGACACTAGATCTCGGTCCGTCAAGGTTGCTGGAACAGGGCGCCCCGACGAAGCTGCAAGGAGAAAATGATTTGGAGTGAGTGCCTCTTCGCTGCCGGGCTCTACCGAGACGTGCGTCAGGGGACGGGAGTTGATGAGCCCTTCTGCTTCTGCCAGCACGGTTCGGAGGACTTCTTCTGTCGGAGCACGTTCGGTGAGGGTCGCTCGGAGTGCCGTCTTCACACTTCTCACGAGTCGCTCCCATACTCCACCCATAAACGGAGATGACGGGGGAATGAAGCGCCAACTGATTTTCTCCGTCGCAGCATATTCCATAGCTGCGTTCCCGTAGAGTGCACCGAGTTCTTTTCTTGCCCCGATGAAAGCGGTGCCATTGTCAGACCAGATCTCAGACGGCGTTCCTCTGCGAGCCACGAAACGCCGAAGACTCATTACAGCAGAATCCGTCGACAAGCTTCCAACAACGTCCAAGTGGATGGCGCGCACGACTAGGCACGTGTACAAAGCGACCCATCTCTTCTCCCGTCTTCGGCCAATAGATATCTGAACTGGCCCGAAGTAGTCTAACCCAGTGAATGTAAAAGGACGCTTGTGGTGAGCTAAACGTGCCTCCGGTAGATTCCCAGTGGGCGGCTGGAATTTCTCAGCTCGGCGAATGCGGCATAGCTGGCAACGGAAGGCAACGGAGCGGACGACGTTTCTTAAGCCGACCAAGTAGAAGCTCTGACGAAGCTCGTTGACCACGGTCTCCGTGTTGGCGTGGGCGGCTCGGCGGTGGTGGTGGTCCACCAGTAATTGGACGGTAGGGTGTTTCCCGTCGAGGACGATGGGGTTCTTTGTAGCTTCAGGCACTCCCGAGGCTGAAGCGATACGACTGGATAGTCGTAGTAGGCCTTCTTCATCCACAATCAGCGACAATCGGAACAGCCGACTGATGCGAGGTATGGGCAGGGGTGGGAGTCTACTCAGACACATCATCTCATCAGGAAATGAGTCCAGCTGTGCCTGGCGCAAAATATGCGTCTCGGCCAGGCGTATATCGGCAGCTGTCTCATGCGTTGAGTGTAGAGAGCCAAAAGAGCTTGACGGCTGAAAAGAAAACGTTAATATCCCCCCTTGCTCACGCACTAAATTCTCTACATGAAACCCCCTACGTGATAAAGAATGGATTCTGATCTGAGTTAGATATTTATGAGCTCTATATGTTGCTCGTACCAATCTCAGCCAAGAGCTAAACCGTTTGGGATTGGCTGAGACGGGCACATGCCTCTCAACACTACCGATGAGGTGAACTGCTGCAATGGTATATGCAGAATTCCTAATTTCTTCATTGACGCTTGGGTACTCTGAGGGACTACAAGGCTCACTAGGCCAGTCTGAAGAAAGTAAGAATTCTGGACCAGTGATCCAGCGAGACTCTAGAGACAACGTAGTGCGTTTTAACCGGGTTGCATCGTCAGCGACGTTCAACTCGCTAGGCACCCACCGCCAATCACTGGCGCTCGTTAACTCCAGAATCTCACCGACTCTGTGCGAAACAAAAGGCTTGAATGAGCGGGCCTCGCTTCGTAACCAGCTCAACACCGTCATTGAATCACACCAAAAAACTTGCCTGACGGGTCTGAAACGATGAGAATCACAGATTGTTGAAGCGAGGCGCGCGGCGATCAATGCTCCCTGCAGCTCCAACCGCGGAATCGACACCGGCTTTAAGGGAGCTACACGGACCTTGCTGCAAATCAGTGCGAGCTTGACTTCCCCATCCTTAAGCACGAAACGCCAGTAAGCCACCGCAGCATAGGCGGATTCGCTGGCGTCGGAAAAAACGTGAAGCTCGCAGTGATTCACTTCACAGTCGGCTAGGCAGTAGCAGCGTGGGATCTGCAATTCGGCAACCCTAAACAAATCCTCAAACCATAGTCTCCACGCTGAACTGTCCCGCTGAGAAAGTTCTTCATCCCACTCGAGACCCTTGCGCCACGCATTTTGGAACATGATGCGACCGGTAACTACTAGAGGCGCAATAATTCCGAGAGGATCAAAAACCCGCATCACGTGGGCCAAAACCACCCGCTTGGTAAGCTTTTTTGGTAGCCCACCCTTTTTTAATCCAATATTGAAACCGACACAGTCTGTAGTGGGCTGCCAAATAAGGCCAAGCGTCCTCACAGGAGTGGCCAGGTGGCCCAGGTCCACAAGTGACGTCACCGGCGTCTCCAGCAATGTCTCTTTCGGGAACAACGTTAGGGCTGAGGCGTTGTTGGAGGCCCAGCCACGCATTTCAAAACCCCCGTTTTTGTGGACAGCGTAAATATCAGCGGCCAGTTTTGCTGCTTCATCCACGCTGTCAAGGCTGCAGATGCAATCGTCCATATAATGGTCGCAAATGATTGCACGCGCTGCGTCTGGGTATCGTGTCTGATGCTCAACCGCATTTTTATTCTTAATGTAAATTGCCGTAAAGGGACTGGAAGCGGCACCGAACATCATCGACGACATCCGGTAAATACGCAGCGGTTCGAGCAGACTATCGCGCCACAAAAACCTCTGCGCGTCGCGATCTTCAACGCGAATTTTAATTTGCGGAAACATTTCCCGTATATCCGCGGTCAACCCAATTTTGCCTTCCCTAAACCGAAAAAGAATGCCCAGTAGTGGCTGAAGCAGGTCAGGGCCTGGTAACAACAACGAGTTTAGCGAAACGCCCTCAGATTTGGCTGCGGCATCGTGCACAACCCGCAGCTTATCAGGTTTGTTTGGGTTGACTACGCCGAAGTGAGGCAGGTACCAAATACGTGGGCCTGTGGGCGCCTCTGGACACAGCTCGGCGTAGCCCTTCCCAACCATATCAAGAACGTTGGCACGATACCGCTCCGCATAGCCACCATCCCTACACAACTTCTTCTCCAAGCCTAAAAACCTAGATAAGGCGAGGTTGTAACTATCAGGTACCGATAAAACGTCAGACTTCCAAATCAGACCTACTTCAAAACGACCACTGGGCATGCGGCGTGCTGTGCGCTCAATAATCTGGCCAGCACGTTCATCATCAGCATTGCGCGCCTCACGTTTCGAAATACCTATAGACTCGAGCTTGTACTGCTCCTTAATAAGCTGCTCTAACTCGGAACGGTCGCTCTGGCCTACAGTCGCAGACTCAAACAGAGTGGCGTGGCTGACAACATCAACGCGAGTAGTTGAACTACAACCGAAACCGAACAATACCCAACCTAGCGCAGTAAGAATCGCGACAGGTTGTGACTTAGACCCCTTACGTGTGGCCCTAGATACGGTGAGATGCCAGTTGTCAATGCCAATGATGAGCATTGGCTGAATTTTACCATAGCACAACTCATCTGCAAGATCCGCAAGATATGGGTATTTCGTGACGGCATCCCTGTTGACAAACTGTGATGACACCCCTAGACCCTCAATAGATCTAGCCCTACGAATAAGGTGACTATCTTTCGCGTGACGACCCTTGATGTAGAAGTCGACGTAACGCACAAGTGCGTTCTTATTAAGGCCCCCTATGCAATCTACGTGAACGTGTCCTTCAGGCCCCTTAATACCTATCTTAGCAGCGACCTCCGCATCAATAAAGGTAGCGGTCGACCCGTCGTCCAACAAGGCATAAGTATCGACACTACCAGACGGACCGGACACAGTTACAGCAACAACTTTCAGTAGAGGACGAAAACTCAGCGATCGCGCCGAACTTTCAGCTGAAAAAGAAGTTGACGCGTGGGTCAGGATCTCTTTCCCTTCAGCAAGAGAAACTATAGGTACGTAGCTCAACGCACACGGGTCGGAGCTCGTCGTGGACGGCACAGGGTCGTCGTCCTCTTCTACGCCTACGTGAGCAGCGGCTGCGCGCTCACTAGCACTGTGCAACAACCTATGATGGCGAAATTTACAATCGCCAATGTCGCACAAACTTTTCGCTGAACATAAACTTAGCTTATGCCAACCTTTTTTGAGACACCTGTGGCAAATTCTTTTCTTTTTTATTAAATGCCACTTGTCATCTACTGACAAGGAAAGAAATTTGTCACATTGCGTCAATGAATGCTGTTGTTGACATAAAACACAATGAATTTTGCCTGCAGCAGTCGTGGATGAACTATTTTTAGATGCCGACCGAGATTTCTCTTCAGCAACGACTGCGTGCACCTTATCCCTGACTCGGCTATTAGCAGCGGAAGTCAAACTCTGCGCCCCAGCCGATTCAGGGAGGAGGCCGAATCTAGACTGCAGCTCGACTATCTCGACCAGGAAGTCGGCGAACATGTCGAGCATGGGTTGACCACTGACCGCGTGACTGCTGGCGTAGGCCACCCATTGTGCTCGTAACAGTGGGGGGACTTTAGAAATAACCGATTGAATCAGCTCTGGCGATGATAGGTAGTGAGGCTGGTCGAGTAACCGAATCGCTTCCACACAATTACGAACACGACTAGCAAAAATAGCAAGGTCTTTACCTTCACCCGAGACGCGCGGTAAAGCGCGCATTGTAGCTGCCTCCTGAGCCACTATAAGCTCGGGGCGGCCGAAGCGTGTATCGAGCGCGCGCAGCACTACATTAGGCTCGCGCGCCGTCGCCAGCAGCATCATGACCGCTTCACGCGCGCATCCCTTCAATGCTTTATTCAACCTAGCTAGATTTTCCACTGCAGAATGCGAGTCCATCGTATCCAGAAAGGTTCTTTTAAAAGAAAGCCATTCTAGATGTGATTTACCATCGAAAAACGGCAAAGGAAAATCCCTATCACCCCTACGGTGGCAAGCGCCTTTATTAACATTATCTATGAGAATTCCTAACGACTTCACAAGACGGTCTGAATCGCTGGAACAAAGATGCATGTTAACATTTGTGGCTGTGGTGGCTAGGTCAGCCGGTTTTTTAGGCGATACTGGGGTTGCGGTAACTACAGCCTGGCGAGAGGGAACGGCCGAGATAATAGAATTAAATTCAACGGGGTCAGCTAGGCCAACTGGATCATCTTTCAGAGCAGCTTTTGAATTCTGTAGCCAGTCATTGACCGAACGGCTGCTTCTCGAACTATGATGACTGGCATCGGCATCTATAGCCGCTAATTCCGCTCGGAGTTCCAACTCTGCTACCTCGCGCTGTCGCGCGAGCTTTTCTGCGGCGAGCTTTTCTGCGGCGAGCTTTTCTGCGGCCTCCTGCTCTAATTCAACCATCCGGCTCGAAGGACCACGATGAAGGGGACTGTACCTGAACACCACTGCTGGTTACTAGACTTTTACTATTAAGGGACTATTCTACGAAGTAAACGCCGTAATGGTCGGTGGAAGACTGTTTTAATCTTGGACAAAAAGCATCAAAATAAATAGCATTCGAAATATAAAAAAACACTGTACAAAATACACTAAAAAGTAAACTGTAAAGAAGGTGCGTCGCGCACAGTAAGAATCAATCATTTGTAAAAAGTTAACGGAATTGGTAACTTTCTTATTTAAGTAACACTCCGACCCCAGTTTGATGAAGATGATTATAGACAAATCCCTCAAACTCTGATTTTAATTACGAACTACAACATTTACGGCGATCGTCTTACAATACAATAAGTTCGAATAAGCAAATTGATGCATGATGCAATTTTGCTGTCTTTGACATTGTTAAGAACCATTTATACATACACGACGGCTACCTGATACGTTTCTAGACGCTTATTGTCAGGCGTTTCACGAATGAGGACGGCACAGCAGCTAACCGTTGAACGGCGCATGTTCCGTTTTGACGGTGATTATACGGGCGTACTAGACGGAAGGATGGCAAGTGTATATGCATGCAAAACCAGTAGAATGTACGAACCTTTGGTATATAATCAAAGGCTCGGACAGCAGAGTGTGATAGAACTACTCAATAAATAACATGTAACGTTAACGTGTCAGGTATGTCGTCTGTTCGAATTCATTAAATTAAAATTTGGATGTCCTTGGTGCCCAATCTGGGGTGATAGAAATAGATTGTGTGTGGATCTGAAGGTGCATGCTATATCTTGCTCTGTGAAGAGACATGAGACAATCTGTCCCAAATTTTAGTTTAATGTTTACGGTATCCTAAAGTTCAGATGTCCTTGGTGCCGAATCTGGGGTCATAGAAATAGATTGTGTGTGTGCCGGAAGGTTTATGCTATATCTTACTCTGTGAAGAGACATGAGACAATCTGTCCTGAATTTTAGGCTAGCAGTTCAAACAGCGAGCGCCCTTGTTTGTTAACGTGTAAGGTAGTGTCGTTGGTTCGAAGGAATTAAATTACAATTTGGATGTCCTTGGTGCCCAATCTGGGGTCATAGAAATAGATTGTGTGTGTGTGCTTGAAGGTGCATGCTATTTCTTGCTCTGTGAAGAGACATGAGACAATCTGTCCCAAATTTTAGTTTAATGTACTCGTAGCTTAAAGTTCAGATGTCCTCGAGCCAAACTGGTCACGAAAACAGGTATGTGTGTTATCCTAAGCGGCAATGCACCATCCCTAAGTATGTGGAGAGACATGAGACAATCTGTCCTGAATTTTAGGTTACTGGTTCGTTCAAATATAGACCTGATTATGTTAACGAGAGTTTGTGTATGTTTGAATCAAGGGATAGTAAAGTTTTATAATGTACTCGGTAGCTTAACGTTCAGATGTCCTCGAGCCAATCTGGTCACGAAAACAGGTATGTGTGTTATCCTAAACGACAATGCACAATCCCTAAGTATGTGGAGAGACATGAGACAATCTGTCCTGAATTTTAGGTCACTGGTTCGTTCAAATATAGACCTGATTATGCTACGAAAGTTTGTGTATGTTTGAATCAAGGTATGGTAAAGTTTTATAATGTACGCGGTAGCTTAAAGTTCAGATGTCCTCGAGCCAATCTGGTCACGAAAACAGGGTATGTGTGTTATCCCAAGCGGCAATGCACCATCCCTAAGTATGTGGAGAGACATGAGACAATCTGTCCTGAATTTAAAGTTACTGTTTCGTTCAAAAATAGACCTGATTATGTTAACGAAAGTTTGTGTATGTTTGAATCAAGGGATAGTAAAGTTTTATAATATACGCGGTAGCTTAAAGTTCAGATGTCCTCGAGCCAATCTGGTCACGAAAACAGGTATGTGTGTTATCCTAAGCGGCAATGCACCATCCCTAAGTATGTGGAGAGACATGAGACAATCTGTCCTGAATTTAAAGTTACTGTTTCGTTCAAATATAGACCTGATTATGTTAACGAAAGTTTGTGTATGTTTGAATCAAGGGATAGTAAAGTTTTATAATATACGCGGTAGCTTAAAGTTCAGATGTCCTCGAGCCAATCTGGTCACGAAAACAGGTATGTGTGTTATCCTAAGCGGCAATGCACCATCCCTAAGTATGTGGAGAGACATGAGACAATCTGTCCTGAATTTTAAGTTACTGTTTCGTTCAAATATAGACCTGATTATGTTAACGAAAGTTTGTGTATGTTTGAATCAAGGGATAGTAAAGTTTTATAATGTACGCGGTAGCTTAAAGTTCAGATGTCCTCGAGCCAATCTGGTCACGAAAACAGGTATGTGTGTTATCCTAAGCGGCAATGCACCATCCCTAAGTATGTGGAGAGACATGAGACAATCTGTCCTGAATTTTAGGTTACTGGTTCGTTCAAATATAGAGCTGATTATGTCAACGAAAGTTTTGAATCAAGGTATAGTAAAGTTTTGGCTGTTTTAACCTGGTGAGTATAATTACATGAATCTGAATCTGCGGTACCTAGTTGATAGAGGTAAGCCATCGATACTAACAGTATTTTACTACACTATGTAGGAATTCATACTCCACCTTCCGTTCCCATCGAGTGGAATAGGCGCCGAACCAGTATTTTACTGCACTATGTAGGTTTTCATTTATATTATTGGGCATTCTACTCCACCGAGAGTGACGAGGCGAACGAAGTGAGCCGATGGAACGGAAGGTGGAGTAGGATGCCCAATAATATACTACTGTCAATGTATCATATTCATAATTATTCTGATGTACTACATAATTCTTTGTAGCAAATGATTTCACTTCCTGAATATCATTTTTAACCATCAAAAACAAAGCAAAATATTCAAAATTATTTTTTAGACAGGTATGATCCTTAAGACATTGGTTGTTATGTTTTGATTTTTTGTTGATTGTTATTGAAAAACGAATCTAAAGAATAATTTTCAATAGTATCAATAATTCTATAAGAAGCTATACGATTTAAAAATGCAGAATTAATTAATTCAACACCTTCGCAAACATATGAAATATTTTTGCCTTGTGCATAAATTTTTGTAGTGAGTTCCACTGCGAGCTACCTTTATCCAGTTGCAGTTTTAGAGCAACTTGTGACTTCTTCCAGCGCTCCTCGGGAGCAGTGGAGATGATATCTTCGTTATGGTATACCTTGAGTTCCACGTAGAAGGCACCCCTTAGATCCGCTGTCCGTCGTACCGTCCCGTTGGCGACGCGGGACAGCAAGTATGAAGCTAACTCCGACTGCGGAGGAAGGGTATCCAAATCTTCCAAACCGAAAAGGTCGGTGCTCCCTGGTTGCTTGTTACTGTAATCAAATAAAAATAAAAAATATTTTAATAATCTAGAAGAAACACTAGAAACTTCATTTTATTTGCCCTCAAAAATGACATGAAGGAACACCTTAAAAACACCAAGATAGATACGTATCTGTTCGGTGAAAATTTAGCAGAGACATTAAAATCAGCAAAGGCTGTTAATAAATCAGGAATCGAACTAAAAGCCGAATCCAGCAACAAAACTGCGAATACTTATTATAAAGGACCAGCATCGAGAGCATTAAACCGCAGGGCTCCCCCCCAGGAGCGCAGGCCGCCCGCGGGGCCGGCGCCAGCACCGAGGAGCCGCGAGCCTGCTGCGCCGCGCGCACAGTATCCCGCACCGCAGATGCAGTACATGCCACCGCACGCGCACTCATCGAAGGCGTCGTCGCGGGGCCATCAGTCGACGTATCCCCGTCGCCGCTTCTAGAGGCAGTTAAGTATGCAGGCCGCTTATCTAAATTCTATGTCCAATGGACCGCAATCACGAACGATCAGACTATAATGTCTTGGATAAGAGGTTATAAAATACCATTAACATCACCCGTTGTACAACATACACTCCCCCCTGCGAAGACATCTTCAGAAGAAGAGATCGCATTATTTTGAAGCTATTAATAACCTACTCAAAATTGGCGCAATATCAGAATGTTCTCCATGTGAAAATCAATTTGTCTCGAATATTTTCTTTGTAGCCAAACCAAATGGCAAGATGCGATTCATTCATAACTTAAAAAAAAAAAAACTTTAATAAATTCGTTAAAACAGGTCATTTTAAGTTAGAAGATTTAAGAACTGCAATAAAAATTGTAACCTATAATTGTCACATGGCGTCAATTGACCTCAAGGACGCATATTTCTTAATTAAAATGCATAAAGAATATCGGAAATATCTGAGATTCTGTTTTGATGGTAAATTATTCGAATTTAATGTTTTGCCATTTGGATTAAGTACAGCCCCATACGTTTTCACAAAAATATGTAAACCTATAGCTAAGTTATTGCGCTCTGCGGGCCTTCTGTCCACTGCTTATTTAGACGATTGGTTATTGTTTGGATATTCCCATCTGGAATGCCTAACTATATATAGATCTAACTAAAAGATTATTAACTTCACTTGGTTTCATAATTAATGTAGAAAAAAGCGCACGTTTTCCTTCGATCAAATGCAGATTCTTAGGGATGATTATTGATTCACACAAGTTTCAGATTAGTTTACCAACAGATACTTAAACGGTTACGAATAAAAGCGCAGCTCGAAATGTTTTCAAAATTAAAGCATTGTAAAATTAGGATTTTTGCTTAGTTACTGGGCTTATTAGTTTCTTCTTGTCCAGCAATTGAATACGGATGGCTGCACACTAAGGAAATGGAAAGATGTAAATATCTCAACTTGAAAGGTCATGATGATTATAACAAATCTATGAATTTACCTGAATCTCTACAACCTGAATTTGACTGGTGGCTAAATAAAATAGAACATTCTGTCCATCGAATAAAAATTGATTTTTAACAAGTTGAAATATTTTCGGACGCCTCAACTACGGGGTGGGGGGCCGCCTGTGAAGGAAGGTCTGCGAGCGAGCAGTGGTCGAATACCGAACGAGAACGACACAAATTATCTAATTAATAACTGCTTGCCGCATTTCTTGCCTTAAAAGTTTTTGCTAGAGACCTTTTTAATTGCCAAATATTACTACGCGTTGACAATTCAACAGCAGTAGCATATATAAATAAAATAGGGGGTATACAATACCCACATCTTACAAAAATAACTCGTGATATTAGGAACTAGTGCGAAAGCAAAAAGCTTTTTGTCTTTGCTTCGTACATAAAATCTAGTGATAACGTTATTGCAGATTACGACGGATCACGAAGAACTCATCCGGACATAGAATGGAAACTGTCTGATTTGGGCCTTTGACAGTCTCACCCGCGCATTCGGTCATCCAAAAATTGATCTGTTTGCTAGTCGCATAAATAACAAATTTCCCACATACATATCCTGGCACCGAGACCCCGACGCACTCGCGATATACTCGTTTACGGTTTGGTTACGGTTGGAGACATGCAGCATCATCGCGCGCGCACTCACTGGGCGTTAGTCTAGTTACTATCCCTAAAACGGCTGGCTGGAGTAGAAACTCCACAACCTTTGCAAAATTATATCACAGAGATATTGTTGAAGATGATAGCAGTACCTTAAAGAATCAATAATCAATCAACATCCATCATAATCATTAAATTACGACCATTTAAAATGTCGCACATGGCAGAATATCATTCATTCATAATTAGTTTATTGTCATTATACATAATTTCCTACAACCATGTTAGCTGTTATAAGAATAATTATTCCTTAGTTAGTTAAGTACATAAATATTCATTTGTTTGTGATTAATTTTACCGTTTTAGAAAATACTCAGACACCGCTTAATTATTGTTAATCCTAGAAGTACAATATTGTTATTTCTGTTTATTGATTGTACCAAAATGCATAATAATAAAATTATTTTGATTAGAAACATTTTATTCATTGATGATATTCCCATAATACTCTCAAAGTCTACATGTGTAAATTACTAATCTCGAGGACGAGGCGCGAGTATAATTAATGATTAAACGAACTTACCTGTAAGTACGTGAAGTTCTATCATAATCCGCCGAGTCCGAAGAGATTAGTAATCCCTCCCTCCCAGTACTGAACATACACACCCCAAATTATCTATAGTATCTCGGAAATCATCAATGAACCACAGGATCTTTTACCCTAAACTAAATGATTGGCGAGCACGGCTGAGAGCGGAACTGGACGAAGTACCCACATGAATAAAAAAAGTACATCAAATTAAATTGCCATAGATAAAGAAAAATTGAATAAAATATTTTTTTTTTCTCCACTAAATGCATGAGTGGTGACAACTAGCGTAACTACATGTGTAAATTACTAACCTCGAGGACGAGGCGCGAGTATAATTGTAGCCCTGAAAAGGCCTGTTTGTCATATTCCTAGCCCTGGTGGGCTTTTGTGGGAACAATCTAGAGCCGGATCACATTATTTCTTGTTCCAGAAGTGCTAGTGGGTCCTGAAAATTTTCATACTCTGCTATGAGGCATTCTTCTTCCTGCATAATCTCACTGTCACAGGGAGGCTACAACTGAATTGCTTCAGGCAACAACTCATTATGAACCTGTTTCGTTATTGTAGGCCTTATGTAGGATATGTGGGGATCAGAGCTTATTCGAAGTCCATGGAGGATGTCTTCGTTTGTTGCTATTGTCCCCGTTTTCCGAGTGTGCTTCTCCCTGACGTTTCTGAAGTCCTTATTACGGGCTTCCGAAGCTTCTTCATATAAGGTACCTTAACGAATAAGTACATACATTTTAATTTCAAAACGCAATCAAGTCAAATAATACATCAAACTATATTTATTTTTTACTTACAGATTGGCAAAACACCAAAGTGGTTACAGATGTCTGCAACGTGTATTACAAGTTTATGTACACTACCTGGCATGTAGTACCACGAATAGTGTGTGTACGTGACACATCAGCTGTTTAGAAAAACAGAAAAATTTCGAAGATACTGTAGAGACAGTACCTTCTAAATATATATATATAGTATTTTTTTTAACTTGTTTCAAAGCCTTATGTTCGCCTCGAGCAGTCCATCGTTGAAAATCCAGGTTATAAGATATACGGAGAAGACATTCCATCCACCGAATCTTCTTATGCAGTAAAGAAATTCCTTGTTTGTAAATTTCTTCACGATGTGGTTTGGAAGTCAAAGCGTCTAAATTATTCATCTCGCTCGGTTTTGCCAAGCAAATGGGACACGTTGCATATGACGGTACTTCAGCAATAATATTGGCCACTTTTCCATCAATGAAAATCAAACTCATTTATTCAAACTAGGCTGAGAGTCACCACTTTTCGAACGTCAAAAAAAAAACACATGACAGTCCCCCCAATACGCCCACCCTTCGACACTTCCTAGTGCTGGGAAGAAGAAGTGGCGCAACAAACTCCCCAGCAGCACAGCTGTCTGTTAAGTTAGAAGAACTTGATTCTGTACAATACAATAGTAAATAAAATTTAAAAAACCCCCGACCCAAACAAAAGCTCTAAAAACTAAAAAATAATATTTATAGGCCTTTTAATTTGAACGTAATATTTTGATCGGGGCATTGTCAAGTCGGGGGACGGTCAATGAAAATGCCAAACAGAGGCCTAGCCGTCCCCCGACTTGACAATGCCCTGATCAAAATATTACGTTCAAATTAAAAGGCCTATAAATATTATTTTTTAGTTTTTAGAGCTTTTGTTTGGGTCGGGGGTTTTTTAAATTTTAAATTTAATTTTTATTTCTTGCTTTTTAAACTTAATGTCTCCCTTAAATCACCATTTATCTATAATCTATTCATCGAGACCTTTTCAATGAACCCAAACACGATACTTCTGCTGTTTGTTGGTGAATAACTTGGGTTTCCTGGAAATTCCAGGTGTTGCTCCAGCATCAGTTCAAGGTTATTTTATTCGTCTAATATCATTGAAGTAATAGAATCCCAAATTTTGAGTTGATCACAGGCTAAAATCCCTTTTTCAACCAGAAAAGAGCTGATAATCTTCAAACGGCTGAACCGATTTTGATAAAACATATATAAGAACACTCCCGACTAATACACCTTTTAAACAAAAAAAACTAAATCAAAATCGGTTCATCCGTTCGGGAGCTACGTTGCCTCAGACAGACACACACACACACGAACAGACCCGTCAAAAATATAAGACCCCGTCGTTTTTGCGTCGGGGGTTAAAAATAAAATGATTTGAAGAGTCTAATAAAATAAACAATTAAGTATATGAATGTAATTCATACAACCTGCCAGTAGGTAAGCTAATTCTGGTGAAAGAACACAAACATTGTCCTGAGTTAATCACAGCGACCAACTATTCTTATCGTTTAAGTAGTCGTTAATAGAATAGTATGCCTAAGAACTAAGGTTGGATTTTACTTTGACTTTAAACGCACTAAAATGTAAATCTAACAAAGAAGAGGGAAGCTTGTTATAAAAGGTTATACCAATCCCAACAAATGAGTTATGAACCTTATGAAGCCGGTGAAAGAGAGCACGCAGTTTATCCGTATTTCTAGTATTAATATTATGAATATCACTGTTTTTAGTGTATAAGTGTATATTTTGCCTAATAAATAAGATGTTAGCGAATATGAATTGCGATGCCACCGTGAGAATACCGATATCTTAAAAAAAATCTCTTAGAGACACTCTAGCAGCCAGTTGGTAAATTGCTCGTACAGCTCGCTTTTGAAGAACAAAAATATTTTGAATATCAGCGGCTTTGCTCCACAACAGAATGCCGTAGGACATAACGCTATGAAAATAACTAAAATAAACTAACCGAGCTGTTTCAACGTCAGTGTATTGTCTTACTTTTCTGACGACATAGGCGGCCGAACTGAGCCTTCCCGCTAGGCTTGGCAATCATGGTAATATGCAATTCATGGGATACAATTGTAGGGGCACTACAAAAATAAATACTTACAGTTATAAATTTGAACCCAGATCTGAAGGCCAATTCTCCTAATTAAAAACGTTCGCAGTGTCATCTCAGCGACAATCGAATTTCAAATTTTTGTCAGAAATGTATGGAAACTCCAGGAATTTTTTGACAGATTGACACTGAGATCAGACTGTGAACGTTCTTAAAATTAGCAGAATTGCCCCTCGGTTTCTTAATGTAAATTTTAGAAATGGTATGAAGCGACCAAGACCATACGTAATTACATACTCTGTGCGACGGTGTTTTTTGTTTCATTTGACACCAGTGTGAATTCTGAGGTGTGCGTTCTGTGTTGATACATCACTTATACACACAGCTCTAAGTACCTACAACCTGGACCGCAAGTTTATAGCAATATAACCCTTAGTATGCTAGTGCGCTTATGACTCCTTACTGTACGTACGTAGGTTAATAGGTAGGTTGGTATCTAGGGTAGGGTAGGTAGTTATGGTATATATAACATAGCTTTTGGAAGATAATTAAAAATACTCAAAATTATACAACATTTATTTTAATTCGTTTAAATCTCTAATTGGCATATTTCGTACATGTGTGGGACCGCACAGCTCAGGCAACATGCATGTATATAAAAATGTTCTAATTTTGGTTTAATTTCTTCCCAATATTGGTAATTTCTCTCTATAATTTCAACTTTTAAGTATTTGTCGCATCCAGACCAGAATCCGAAAATACATTCTCGCCTATTAATGATATGTAATTTTCCCAGCGCTTGTGTATACCAAGGATTTTTTTTATTTATAACAAGTCCATTTTTAGTTTTCCTCCAAAAAATCACTTTTTTCTCATGTGTAGTTTCGTCCAAAAATGTTTTAAATGATGTGATTTGACATTTGATTTCAATGATTGTGTCTTCTCCCACTATTCCGTCTGGAGTTGCACCTAGAAAAGGCAACTTTTTATCTATAAAGAGATCTGTTTTGCAGCTGTTGCTTCATGCTATATACCATGTTTCAAAGATGGCACATGGCTTAGATTCTTTGGATAAATAAATTCTTTACCAAAATTCTCACGGTCGTATTTTGACGCCTGTTCACTACCTACCCCCTTGAGCGGCCACGGGATATATTTAATCCCACGCGCAAAATGCCGTTGAGCGGCCACGGGATCAAATCTATCCCACGCGCGCTTTGTTGCGGAGTGACTCATTTATTTTAACTCGTGACAAAAATCGACTAAATATTTCTCTATTGTCACTGTACATTCTGATTCCATGCTCAATATACTACGTTTCAAGCTAAGAAAACCCTGGAACGCTCGAACAAAAATATTTTTAATCTATTTGTTTTGCGAGGTCTGTCGTAAAACTTACGTCAGGCAGTTGTTATTGTTTTGTTTTGTGATGCTTGTGGATGATTCATTTTGTACTAAAGGTAGGTGGTTTTATTCATTTGTTATGCTAGGAATATACACACCATGCATTTAAAACCATAAAAAACATAGGTCATCGCTTGTTTTTTTTTGTTATTGTCATTTTTTTCGATAGCGGAAACTTTCTAAGATAAAAATTCTCGAGCTCATTTTCAACGAATTATGTAATTTTTTACGACCATTCATTCAAACGAAAGAAAGACAAGTTATAAAGTTCATTTCGTCAGCATTCTTAAACAATTAACAGTCGAACCAGCCCCCATACAAAGATCCATTGTATTTTCGAGTTTACGATAAGCGGGCGGACCGCCCGCGACGCAAATTGGTGTGATGACGTCATCGCGGTCGCTTTGCAGTTTTTAATATATTTCGCTTGGCCGCTCGACCGGGTCTTTGGCGAAATTAGACGCTGTTAGAAGTTACATTCTAAGTTCCAACCATTCACTCGAATCTCTTTGCAGAATGGTCGAATTTTCTACTTGTCGTCTGTCTAGTTCTGTACTCGGTAATGTTTTTTAATTTCCTTTTTACACCGATTGTACTCCAAAATTGGCATAACTTGCTTTTGGCAATTTCCACCATGATCTTTATCGTTTTCTTTGGTTTTCAAAAACAGTATCCTAAATTTTCTTAAATATTTAGATGCTTTCTCTTTGTTTTAATCGCTTGTCGTCATGATATTTGTTGGAGGTGTCGGAAAAAAATAAGCCGTCTGGGAGCTTTCAACATAAACACAGACTAAACCCTTTGAGATATAACAATAATGTATGGTGGAATTGTGTATCTTATATAGGTCTACAGAAAAGTCCACGATAGCATATGTCTATCTCTTAAGGAAACATACTACATCCATTTTAATATTTTAAAAATTCGGCAGAATAAGACATAGGCTAATTTTATCCCTGGAATAGGTTCCCATGGGTTGCGGGAACGGGATCAAAATTTCATTATTACTTTTGGTCGCAATAACCGATATCCACGCGGGCGAAGTCGCGGGCATCATCTAGTACGAAATAAAAATGCCAACTCAAAATCTGGTAAATACCTCCTTAGCTTGATTAATGTTAGCAACAGTTGGTCATCAACAGAAAGATTGATAACTTTACTTCCCTAGTAATTTAAATTATTCCACATGGGACTTTTCTTTTTTTTCAATCTTTATTTATTAATGAGGGTTTGATCACATAGTGAACATGCCACCCTCATAGGAAACCTTTGTTACATGCAAACCTTAACATCCACGCTTAATCCCTAAATTAACTAATTTATATAATATTCTAGCGGCTTTGGATGCTGGAAAAGCTAAAATAATATTACATTCTCCTAATTGACAAATATTCATATTAAATTGGTCTTGAATCAAATACCTTTCCACTCCGTTCCGGACACACTCCATCACAATATGAAAAACGTCTTCAACCACATTGCACTCCGTGCAGTTTGGAGATGTAACTTTGCCCATCAATGCAGCAAAACTATTTAATGGGATGTCCGGAACGAAGTCTCATACTCGTCACAATTTCTTGTCTACTCATATCGGCGTTATGAAACCAAGGATAATTCTGAATGGTTGGCTGCATCGTCCGAAACCAAATACCTTTGGTCAATGATTTTTCGTCGAAGTATTCTTTCCAAAGCTCGTAACATTTTAATCTAACTTCACTTAAAATATCTGACCAATAAGGTTTATACGTCACCGGAACACCCTTTAAGCACGCTTCTTTTGCTAAATTATCAACTTCTTCATTTTCTTCAATGCCAATATGGGAAGGCACCCATTGTAAAACAATATTTTTATTTTTATCACTTAATCTACATAAGGAATCTATTATTTTGTATGATACTGGATAGTCACGAAAATTTCCTAAACACCTCGTCAAATGTTGAAGTGCGCTTTTACAATCAGAGTAAATTACAGAATCTTGAAAATCCACTGATTCTAGGTATGAAATGGCTTCAAAGATAGCGATTAACTCTGAATACATAACAGAAATGTTTGGATTTAGCTTGAACTTAAAGGAAGTATTACTTTGAGGGTCAAAAATCGCTGCTCCCACATTATCTATTGCTATTCCCATGTGGATATTAAATATCCACATGGGACTTAATGTGCCTGATACCAGCATTAATTTTTGATAGTCTTCTAACCCAGAATAAAAATGAATAGCCTGCTGATTGGCCCTCAGAGCCTCTAGTGATATGATTCCCAAAGATCTACCACATTAAACGCTAACAGATTTTGTTCTTGGAGTAATATCTTCTGCGGTGCTCTCTATTGTAGATATTTCTATTTCAGTGCTTGTAGAAGGTTCTGGAATACTTTCGTCCACAGTTGATTTTCTGAAATCAATTTTTCGTCTGCTTTTTTCCGAATACCGAAGCTTTCTTGATTTAGGTGTTGTTGAAACCTGGGTCAACCAAGGGAATATGCTTGGTACAGTTCCTTTTTTGAGATATCTGCATATTTGAGGATTTCCTGAAAAACAACAAAAACATACTTTACTGTATGTCGACATAAGTAGGTAAAAGAGTTTATGACTTTAACGCATAATCTGAAGTATGGAGGTACACAGAAAAAAAAATCTTTGGTAAAGAAGAATGGGCAAAATCGTATGGCGCCAAAAATAAAAAATAATAATGTCATCAGAACTCAGTGCTATTATTGTACATTAATACACTATTGTAGATTAATACATTTAATGTACGAGTACAATCATAGCACTGAGTTCTGATACCGATAATAAAAAAATCCTCGTCTTGATGTCTAGCCCATGCCATATACCACACTACACACATAACGTATGCGCAGCAACCGATTGTGCGCCTTCCACTCATACAACTGTGAGCAATTGCTTGTCTATTTTGTCTTTCTCGGTTAATTACAATATAAGAATAATATATTCTGGACCTTACATGTCTAGATTGTATACGCACACGTAATAACCAAATGTTTTCTTCTTCAATAAAATCTCTGAGCTGACTTATTTGTCGCTCCCGGTATACTTCAATATTGTACAAGCCTTCAACTAAGTGTTCAGCGTAGTAGCTGCGAGCCAACTTGATTCGGTGTGTGCCAAGTGCAAACAGAATTAGGTATTCTTCAGAAAACACCGGGAAGTCTTCAAAAATAGGTTGATCGCTGCTGAGTCTTTCAAATGATGCCCTCTGTCTATTTATGTTATGACGGATAACATAGTCCGCTAAGAGGTTCGGTATTTCAAAGCGTTCATTAACTATATTCACGAACGACAATGCATAAATACTATCTTGTATTGGTGTCTAAAATGCATTGATTGCCGTTGCGTTTTGGAAGTTCTCGAACATGTGACTTAAGGCGCGATTAAAATATTCTTGCCTAAAAAAACCACTACCCAGCGGCATAGATTGACCAGCCTAGTTATATTGGCCTGTTCAGTAATAAGCTGGTCTGCACCGTGGTCTTTGGTTTCGGGCATATAGGCACTGTAGTTGAATCGCTTTAAATCGCCACAGACGTCTCTGAAACCCACGATCTAAAATGAATATATCGCCGGCCCGGTAAAAACAGTGAAATTTACCTTCTTCGTTATTATTCTATCCAAAATACTGGAATCTGAGTCGGTAGCAGCATAGGGCCCACAAACATCAATTATATGTCCATCGGAACACACCATTAAGAACGGTTTTAATAGATTTTCGTATTTGTGTAGACTATAGGTCTCTCGCTGGAACGAAAAGTTTGAGCTCTTCTGTATATAAATATATATTCCATCCATGATTGTTACTGAGTTCCTTTCTTCTGGAGATGACTCAAGATTTCCAAATAACGCGTTTGGTACAATAATATTGCGTTCAGCGACCATTCTTCTATTTAAATGGTCGAGTCCCAGGTGTCTTTGCTTAAAATCTAGAGATATAGCATCACGCGCGGTTTTTAAATGCCTTTCTAGAGTCTTTCTACTTATGTTAAAGTGCGTGGCTAATCTCTCGTTGCTATCACCCAGTTTGCAACTTCATTAAATAAATGGCTAGATTCATTTTGGCGTTTGACTCAGACAAAGAAGGCGTTCGTTCCAAGATTGAATTGAATTGATCTCCACTAACGCCCAATCGAATATTAATCTCATTAGGATCCATATTTTCGATATTTTAAAAGTGTAGAATAAATTTATTAAACAGCTTTTTCAAAAGCTCTAGTATTTGCACAAAATGAGTGCTGTTAAAATCATGTCTGAGAGGACTATCAATGAGCTCCTCTCAATCATTCGATGTTAAATGTCACATATTCACATATTCTGGCACTGTCTGGTATGAATAAGTTAAAATGTAACGGAAGAGTAATCCTTACATTCTCAGGCATTCGACGACGTGACACACTACGGCATCTGTCAAACATAAAATTCGCTGAGGTGCTAGGCACTCGTAAATCGCCATCAAATGGTGGTGGCCCCGTCCAGGCCACGGAAGAGGAGAGCGCTACTCAAAAGTACCGGCACTCCTCCTCCGCCGCAGCTTGTAACCCTTAGTCGCGATGCCTCCCTTTCGACATCGCGGCCCACCTCAGTTGCGGTGCACCTCACCGCAACCTACTTTTTTGGCCGCTACGTCGTAAACTGGGGTATTTGAGTGATTTGGGCGGCCAAAACTTTATTTTAATTTTAAACAATGATAATAGTGCTCCTTAATAGATTTTATCATTTCAATAGATTTTTATAGATTTACATTAAAAAATACTATTTTAGAACTTATTTTATTATTAATTCATCATCTGCCTAGCCTTTTCCTATTTTATTATTAATTAATAAATAAAATTACAATATCTTAGCGAAAAACACGATAAACTATATACTTAACTAGAAGAAGACCACGGTTCTTCATCTGAAGAACCATAGCCAGCCATCGCATCTGATGATGACTCTTCATCATCGTGTACGTTATCAGACTCGGCGGAAAGTAGCAACCCTATCGTTACGAATAGGCCGCATTCCTGTTAATAGCGGATCGGAACTAAGGAGGGTGGATCCGCCGTTTTGATTCTTTCTTATTTATTTTTTTTTTTTTTTTTTAACTGATCAGAAATGCTTGCTAAATGTATTAAATATAAAGACTTTTTAATAACCTTTACGAAAATACTGAAGGCACTAAAATTCAACGAGCGAATCAGAAGTTATTGATTTTTAAAGTTATTTAATTGAAATGGTAATGACGTCTATAGTATGGTAATGACTTTTCTTTAACAGTAATGACGAAAAGTTAATGGGAATGATGAAAAAGAATGAATAACACATGTTACTGCTTGATTCAATCACTATAATCATAATAAAAAATCACAAATCAACGATTGATATGAATGTATTGATAAGTAAGTTAGAATTAAGAGCATAATAAAAATTAAATTAAAAATTTAAAAAACCCCCGACCCACACAAAAACTCCAAAAAGTAAAAAATAATATTTATAGGCCTTTTAATTTTAACGTAATATTTTGATCAGGGCATTGTCAAGTCGGGGGACGGCTAGGCCTCTGTTTGGCGTTTTCATTGACCGTCCCCCGACTTGACAATGCCCTGATGAAAATATTACGTTAAAATTAAAAGGCCTATAAATATTATTTTTTACTTTTTGGAGTTTTTGTGTGGGTCGGGGGTTTTTAAATTTTTTAATTTAATTTTTATTTCTTGCTTTTTAAACTTAATGTCTCCCTTAAATCACCATTTATCTATAATCTATTCATTGAGACCTTTTCAATGAGCCCAATCACGATACTTCTGCTGTTTGTTAAATGATAAATGATTTTATTTCTGTAAGTAGGTTTGTACAAACACTTTTACACGTCAATCATATTTTTTAAACTAGATGAGGTCGGCGTTTCCTATCTGACTACTCTGAGAAGAAAGGCCGAAACAAACTCAGAGGTCACAGTCTCTTTTAAAGTCCAGACATAATCTTGGTCAGATCATGTGAAGACCATGTGGATTGGTGTCTGAAATGGTCTTTTGAGGAAAGAACCACACAGGTTGAGTGGACCTGTCCATTCAGTGCACGCATGTATCAGTAATCATACGGCTCAACTCAGAACTTGAGGAGCTCAACGATTTGACGAACAATACCAAAGAAAGGACATTTGGGTAGGCCGCATAAAGTACTCAAACTGCCAGATTAACATTAAAAACGAACTGAGAAAGAGACGAAACACGAAAACAAAAATACCACATAGTCCTCACATTCACAATAATTAAAGCAAAAATAATATTATACTTCTCAAAGTAAATATTCATGTCAAAGTGTATATTATAATAATCAAATGTCAAAGTGTAAATAATAATAATCAAATGTCAAAGAGCAAAACAAAGAAAAAACAACATTCAGTATACAAAATTGGAGCAGGTCAATCCCAAGCTTTTTTGTCCTCAATATAATCTTTAACGGTATAAAAGGCTTTCAGGCACAACTTACGTTTGATGAATGATTTAAATTTATTGAGACTTAGAACTTGAACATGGCTTGGAAGTTTATTATAAAAGCGTATACATTGACATCTGAATGACCCACCTATTTTCTTGAGCCTTGTTGATGGTACAACAAATTTGTGTTTGTTCCTAGTATTTATACTATGGATATCACTGTATTTTTTAAACAATTTAATATTTTTATGAGCATATAAAAGATTTTCATAAATATACTGTGAAGGCACAGTCATTACATTTATCTCCTTAAATCTATCTCTGAGAGAGTGTCTCGGACGTAATTTATAAATTGATCGGACAGCTCTTTTCTGCAAGACAAAAATAGTCTGAATGTCGGCGGCATTTCCCCACAATAGAATACCATACGACATTACACTATGAAAATAGCTAAAGTACACTAAGCGGGCTGTCTCTACATCAGTTAAATTACGAATTTTCCTAACAGCGTATGCTGCAGAACTTAGCTTTTTCGACAATTTAGCTATATGTGGGCCCCACTGAAGCTTGGTATCCAAAGTTAAGCCCAAGAATACAGTGCTATCTTCAGGATTCAATTCTTCGCCCTTTATCAACACATTAGTTTTCACCTGCTTAACGTGAGGTAGCGTAAACTTAATGCATTTGGTCTTTTTTTCATTAAGAAGCAAATTATTAGCATGTTGGTGAATAACTTGGGTTTCCTGGAAATTCCAGGTGTTGCTCCAGCATCAGTTCAAGGTTATTTTATTCGTCTAACATCATTGAAGTAATAGAATCCCAAATTTTGAGTTGATCAGAGGCTAAAATCCGTTTTTCAACCAGAAAAGAGCTGATAATCTTCAAACGGCTGAACCGATTTTGATGAAACATGTCTAAGAACACTCCCGACTAATACACCTTTCAAACAAAAAAAACTAAATCAAAATCGGTTCATCCGTTCGGGAGCTACGTTGCCTCAGACAGACACACACACACACACACACACACACACACACACACACAGACACGTCAAACTTATAACACCCCGTCGTTTTTGCGTCAGGGGTTAAAAACAACCAAAAGCACCGAATGGCATAAAAACAAATAAAAAAAAAATCTAGAACCATAATTCTTCACTGATTAAATGATTTTTGGATAATTCTTTGGAAATTTACTCATTCGTACAACTAGTTTACTTAAACTACGTTTAGTTATAAAACAAGTTAGGAACAATCGTTAAAGCTCAGTAAAATAATTGTTTTGATGAAACCCACTTTGATTTAAGGAATTAAAAAAATTATACATATGTAGCCTAAACAAAATTTGCAAAATTGTCAACTAATCTTTAACAATCAATATTATCGAGAATATTAGTTTTTGGGTTTTTTAATTATAATTCTTTTATTCGATAAAATCTTTATATTAGAAGGTCCAGCAACACAAATATTATCTGCTACAGTTGATTTGGACGTCTGCAGCGTATTGGTAATATTTGCGAATACTTCATTGCCATAATGTCTCTTTGTAGCTATGAGGGGTACCACTTCAGTATCAGGAATAGGAGAAGAGCTCAAACTTTCTGTTATTTTCAAAAAACCAATGTGTTTCCCATGGGTGCATGTGATTCCGCAGTCACATTCGAAGCAGCTTGCATTTCGAAATGTTAAATTTGGGATTCCTTTTTTCCACAACACTTGGTGGACTTTTAGTGTCCCTCTAAATGGCTGTAAGTTCTCTGGGATTTTCTTCTCTATCTCTCTGATGCTCTCTTCCGTTACATCAATCATGGTCACATTGGTTATATTTTCTCGGCACACATGCATAAATTGGTCATAGTTGCCTACATCAATACCATGATTGACGCAGGAATCAACTGTTCTCTTTATTGTTCCCCCCACACCATCGGCAGCGCCCTTGCCGTGACCGGCTTCAGTATAGTTCCACGTTATGATGTTTATTTGTGGGAATTCTTTGTGAATTTGTGGAATCATATAAAATATGTATTTATTCCTATACTGGGAAATCGGGGAATCAGTTTGAATATGTAAGGTATCTATAAATGGGTTATCTTTAATAGCTGTTCGTATCAAAGGAATGAAGTGTGCCCAAACAGCTGGAGCATCATGTCTCAAACAAGAACTCGTTGTACAAAAAGATTTTGGTTTTGTTGAACTAGTTCCAAAATCAAAACTGGATATTATGGCTGTGTGAAGGCTAACTTCTTTTCGACTTCCACCAAAATGCATGGATTGTATTTCTTTATTAAATTTTAATCCATAGTTTTCAGAAAAGTCTGCGTGAATTACAGCACAATTTACAGGCATCGAATCCTTTAATTTTTTCATGCTGATATATTGATTATGGATTTTGTAAATATGTTTAAAAAGTGCTGGTAAACTTGCAATCAAAGCATTAATTATTTCTCTTGGCTTGGCTATTACCTCCTCTTTTTTCATTATTGTTACAACTTTTTGGCCTTTCTTTGTTTTAATTGTTTCTCTTGCACGTATCCATTTACAGTAAGTAATGTCTTGATCATCAGAAAATTCCTTCAGCCGTACTAACTTATCTTTACAGGACTGACATTCTCGTCTCAGACATTTCTCTTCGTATTTAGAACAACACATACTCTTAATTAATGCATCGCAGTTTGACTCGTCTATTATAGACGATATCTTCAGAGCTTTGGTCATGAGATCAATATTTTCGTGGACAATACACTTGCATGTGTCTCTTTGGGCACTTTTAGGAGTCAACACCCAAAACGGTCTATGCTTACAAAAAAAGCTATAGCTAACTTTTACTTGATATTGAGTCATGAACTTTTGATGCAATACTTTTTGTGTGCTGGTCATGTAGCGTTTTTGCTTTTGTACTTTAAATCTTGTTATATACTCTTTTTTTCCTGCTCCCATTGTGCTGTTTAAGTCATCAAGATAAAATTTGCGTACTTTTTGTACCAACTGTCGAATTGGAGTCTCTTCTTTTAGTCTTTACTTTATTTATCACTCTTTTTACTTTTTCAGCTGACCCTTCTTTATTATTTTCGTTATTCTTTTTCTCTCTCCTGTACATATTAAGCTTTAATTTCAATAAATTGTTCTCCTTTTTAAGCTTCTTAATTATTCCTATAAGGGACTTTCTTTTCTTCTGTTCTATGTATCTAATTCTTCGGAGTTTTACCTCAGCTTTAGGAAATTCGTTTAATTTTAATGGATCTCCACACTTTACCTCTATTTCATTGCAGTCATTAATAGTTGCATCAATAGTCACTACCTCAGGAACCACTGGCTGTTTTTTAGACTCTTCTTTCTTTTTTTGTCTGTATTTCCTGGAAGCTTCGCGCCATTTCTTCCGTTTTTCCCGCTGATCGCGAGGCGATTCTTCATTCACACTTTTAATTTTTTTCTCATCCTTTCTTTTCTGATATCTTTTTTTTTCTCTTTCTTTTTCCAACTCGTAGAGAACTGGATCTTCCTTGATTTCAGCGTATCTCTATTTAATACTCGATTTTTTTTTGCAAGTGGTAATGACATTAGGTGCGTGTTTATTTAAATAATACATTAAATAAAGGGAGTATACTATTTATGATACTGGCGCCTTACGTAAAAACATGTAAGAAACGTAATGTAAATTAAAAAAAAAATGAAGTTTTGATAATAGGTCTTTACCTATGAAATTGCCGTTTTGTATGAAAAAATTTAAACGAATTTTTTTCATGAATTTTTTATTTGTATTAATCGAAGTAATCACCCATGCAATCAATGCATCTTTGCCATCGCAGTGGCAGTTTATTGATGCCCTTCTTAAAGAAATCAGCTGGACGGGAGGCAACAAATTCTTCAAAGGCATTTTGTACTGCCTCTCGGGTATTAAATTTTTTTCCCGCCAAGAAGTTATCCAAATTCTGGAAAAAGTAGTAGTCTGTAGGCGCAAGGTCTGGTGAGTAGGGCGGATGACGGAGAGCTTCTAACCCCAGTTCTTGCAACTTAGAGACCGTCTGCTGTGCAGTATGAGGTCGCGCGTTGTCGTGCAGGAGCAGCGGAGACGAGCGATTGACCAATGCTGGTTGGAGATGCACCAGCTTCTCCATCATTGTGTTCAGTTCTTCACAGTACACATCTGCAGTAATGCTCACCCCGTTTGGTAAGAAGCTGTGATGAATCACACCGGCGCTAGACCACCAAACAGTGACCATCACTTTTCTAGGGGTAAGTTTTCGTTTAGGGCATTGTTTAGGTGCTGAACCAGGATCCAACCAACTTGCTGAGCGCTTACGGTTATCAAACAGAATCCATTTTTCATCGCAGGTAACAATGCGGTTCAAAATTCCTTCATTTGTGTGTCTGTTGAGCAGTGCAAGGCACGTCTCGACGCGTACTTCGCGCTGGCGATCATTGAGTTCGTGGGGCACCCATTTGTCAAGCTTTTTTACCTTGCCAATTTGACGCAAATGGACCAATATTGTTTTGACGCTAACGTCGAAAGCTGCTGCTAATTCAGCCGTAGATTGTGTATCATCAGCTTCCACAATCGCCTTTAATTCGTCATTGTCGACCAAAGTCTTCGGACGACCGCGAGGTTCATTTTTCAGGTCGAAATTTCCAGAACGGAAGCGAGCAAACCAATAACAGGTGGTGCGTTGGTTTGTAGTGTTAGCTCCGTAAACGTCGTTGATGTTGCGTGCCGCTTGTGCCGCGTTGCTGCCACGATGGTACTCATATTCCATAATTACTCGAATTTTTAACGTATCCATGATGACGAAAAAGATTGAAATGCGATGAAAATGTAACACTAATCAATAAAGAAATGACTACTTTTAGAAAAAAAAATCCATGTTTTTAAAATAAAATTAATTTGAAATTAGAATTCTTAGCCAAACAAAAATTATTTTGATTTGAAATGGCCAGTACTGCAGAACGGCAATTTCATAGGTAAAGACCTAATATTTAATTTATTATTAGCATATATTCGCCAATAATGGAATTTCGCGGATTGACCCGAGTAATATGTTAATAACATCCATGTTACAGGCTTCTCGTGATAATTTTCTGGCGAAATTCTGGCGATACAAACGTATATGTTTGTTACGTGCTTCCGCAGCTTCTTCTGATAATTGATCAATCGGAAGCAATGCTTTATCTGTAATTTCAGATCCATGCATCATAATTTTGTGCAATCTTGGCGTCATGGGATGCAATGGGTAAAACGCAACATACTGCTTTGCCGTTTGCTTGGCATAAACAGAAAAAAATTCTGTGTCGATCTTGTGTCCATTCGACAGTGCTTCTAAGATTACTTTAAGACGGCATAGAAAATTTACATTAATTCCCGTGATTGCAGCAGACAATTTATCATCTGCAAAAAATCTTCTGCTGGTGTTGCCATCATTTGTGTTTCCGAAATTTGGTTTTGGAACATCTACGATCAGACCCATCTTGACTCTGAATTCTTGGATATCAAGCTTCTTCTGTTTGGCTGTTGTTTTGTCATTCTCAGTTGTTAGTTGCCACTTTTTACAGGAAACTTATAAGCGAGATGCAGAACTGTTTCGAAAAAACGAATTAGTGCATGTAAAATAGCAAAAGTCAAGCGCCTCCGATTTAACAGCTCCTTTTTTGTTAAGTCAAACCACAAATATAACATCTCACTGTAGATGTTGTGTTAGTGGCAGCATTATACACCTTTCTATCTACCATGGTCAGCATCATACAGTGCTGTACCAAATAACTTTTTCTCCTAATTTTACTTCCGTCTTCAGCCAATCATTTGCGTTATTTTTGACATAATTTATTCCAATAGGCCGACAATAACGTGGTGACCATAACAACTTATCATGAGTGGAGCAAATAAGTCGCAGAGGCACGAAAGAACTTTGAAATAAGTTCGCGTCGGAATCAGAATCACACTCAATTTTTTGTTTAAACTGATCACCCCCACTTGCACATTAAAAGTAATGACCTTCGTTCTTCATCATCGAGCGGTAACACCTCCTCCATAAAAGTCAATAATCGTATAGCAGTATGGTCCATTAAGCTTTGTAGTTGTATTTCGACACACGTTTCGGTTACCCGATATGATTCTTTATTTGGGTAGCACTCCTGTTTTGATTTCTGTATGACACTATAACCAGGATATATCTTCTCGTTTGTATTGCGGATTATTTCATATTGTCTTCTCGACAAATCGGCTTCAACATACATAGACAAAGCTTGTATTGGAGTCAACTGAGAAGACGTAGCCGATTGTGATGATTGGCTAAATGCCTTTTTGTATTTTACAGCGCGTTTTGGCGACGTCAGTATTTCTTTTAGCACTGATGAAGCAACTCTCTTTCTTGTTTCAGCTAGTTTTAATTGTGTAGCGTATTTTAGCACTTCTAACTCAGTGTGTTTGCGTAAATCTTCCGTGTTTCTGCGTTACTCCTTACACTTAACTCGGAAAAACATTTATGTGGTCGTCCTGTTGGGTTTGCAACTTTTGGTATAAGAAATGTGCCTTGTGTCTTATTGTTTTTCAGAAAGTAATCTTCTTTATAGTGAGAACCAGTCCACCTCCTTTTAATTTCCGACTTAAAACGTGATAAATCGTGTTTAGTTTTTTCGTATCCTCGTCAGAAAATGGGCCAAATTTTAGTACGTATTTTTCCAAAAACTAACTTTTCGTTAATATTATTTAATTTTAACTCGGACTTTTGATGATCCTAGAACAAGAAAATTTCAATTTATAGCAATGGATAAGAAATCGATATTTTTTATGTTTATTTTCTAGTTGAATACATTAAGCTATATTTTCAAATATCGGATAAAACCGGATAAAATTTTACATGTATTGTTATAACTAAAACACAGGCTATTTGAAATAACTAAAATCAATATCGGGTAAAGCCGGGAAATATAACAAAATAGCTAAAATATTAAAAAGTAAAGAAAAAATAATGTCTTTAAAACAACACTTGCTAAAAATAGTGTATTAAATACATATCTGAGCTATTATTACTAGAAAAATATAAAACGTATCCACATTTACCTGCTTTATCCATAGATAAAGAACAATGAAGTATTGTTAAAGTTTCTTAGAACTATTAGCTACCCGAGTACCCTTTTTGTTCTACCTGCTTTGAATTTTAGGAAATTGACTTTTGACCGGGCAAATTACTCAAATACCCGTATGCGCCGTCGGCTTTGAGGGGGAGGGCCCTGACGAGCGGCCCCTTCTTGGGGTTCCTCTTCGTTTCACCGTGGCTGAGAGATCACGGCCACTGAGCCTCCCCGCAACGACATTGCGGGAATCCACTCGAGGGGGGAACCCACTCGCCACAGAAGTGGTGAACAATATGGGTAACGGATAATTTATCAAATATAGGTTTACATACGGTTTTGCACTTGGAAAATTTCCGTTGAATTGCTCAACAATCGTAAGGGCGTGAGGGTAGGCTGGAACAATTTACAACAATTTGTAAGATCAAATTATACTTCCGACTGGGTTAACACAAACAGTACATGACACTCGTCATGTACCGTTTCAATGCAACTCACCTCTTTATTGTTTAAGGTCACAAAGATTCACAAATCAAAAAGATTCTGCGTATAAATTGCCGGTTATAAATTTCTAATTTTAAAATGGCGGTATGATGAGAATTTTCGCACACACTCGACACACGTCTACTCAATCTAGTCCTTGCGTTGCTATGCGTCCTTCAAAAAATCAAAATCAAAAGTCATTTATTCAAACTAGGCTGAGAGTCAGCACTTTTCGAACGTCAAAATTACATAAGACAGTCCCCCAAAAAAGGCCCACCCTTCGACACTTCCTAGTGCTTTAGCTGGGAAGAAGTGGCGCAACGAACTCCCCAGCAGCACAGCTGTCTGATAAGTTGGAAGAACTTGTTCTATACAATAATAGGTAAGTAATCACGCGCAAACTCATGGTCGCCTTTATAACTATTTCTTAAATTCTGAATGAGAATGAATGCTCTTTTATAAATGATGGAAACAAAAAGACGATCTTGACGACGACGGCCGGGTTTGAACGCGCAACACATTGCATCGCAGTCCACACCGAAAGCTTGTGTGCAAACCAATTTATACATGTATAAATAAAATATGGCTTCATGTCATCTCTCGTGAAATGACATCATTACAGTTCGACAGTCGAAGAGTACAGTTTTGAAATTAAAAGTATAAGCAAGCTATACGCGTCGTTTTTCTTCATACTAAAAAATAATTTTGCAAACTTTTAACTTAAATTATATGGCTACTTGTAATAGTAGGAGGGGCACAAAGACCGAAAGTCGAGATTTTACTACAGGTTTTTTTTGCGGTAGTTATCCCGGGAAAATACTTTTAACATAAGTACATTAAAAGTAATTATATAAAAGTGGTAAAATAATATAATTCAATAAGTACCTGTTTTTGTTTCATTATTTTTAATGTACACTTAAAGGATGTCCCGAAAAACTGAAAGATTAATTTCCCGAAAAAAAAAAATGTCGTAAGGAAGTCTACACTCTTTCGGTCTTATTACAAAAAGCGGTTTAACTAAAAACCATGGTTTAAACCTCTATAAACCATGGTTTATACAAAAGTAATATTACAAAAAGAAGTTTTGGTCTATACCGTGGACTAAACGATGGTCTAACGTTAAACCTGGCCGGCCCCTAGTTTTTTTTTTTTTTTTTTTTTTTTTTTTTTTTTTTTTTTTTTTTAGTTTATCGTTGGGTCTACTGTAGGGTTGCCATATTTGGCAAGGCTCGCGTCGGGACGCAAAAAAAATAAAAATACGTATGAATATTTTATTTACTTATAAAAAAATACTAATTCTAAAGTATGGAAGCAGTGCTAGACGTAGCTTGGTCATATTTTGCTGAAGACTTTACTTTTTTAAGCAATTCGTTCTGTCCTTTTACATATTTATAAAACTCCGTGCAAGTCATATTAAAGTTAACCTGACACTAATATCGACTCCACAGTCTCCGGCAGCAGGCGATTTCTTTCATCGGTCCACTGGCTCGACATTAACGAAAACACTCTTTCTACTGTGGCGTTGTGGCCAGGTATCGCAAACAAATATTGGCATAATTTGAGCATTTGGCATTTTCTTTCAGGATTTTCCGTTTCATTTAAAAAGTAAATCCATTTCTCTTCTACAGAATTTTTGGCCTTCCATTCTTCCGTCTCAACTTTGGCCTCCAAAAAGTTTTTAAGATACATATATTGTTGAAAGCAACTGTCGCCCAAAATCTCCACACCATTTTCATTCAGGTATAAAATAGTGTTTTCAACTGCTGTCCATTCCGGGATTTCAGATAGCATCATCCAATCAAACACTTTATATTTATCAAATGAAACAGGTGGTCTGTTTTTGCAGATAGTCAAAAAGTTTTTAAGATACATATATTGTTGAAAGCAACTGTCGCCCAAAATCTCCACACCATTTTCATTCAGGTATAAAATAGTGTTTTCAACTGCTGTCCATTCCGGGATTTCAGATAGCATCATCCAATCAAACACTTTATATTTATCAAATGAAACAGGTGGTCTGTTTTTGCAGATAGTCAAATGCTGTATTATAAATAGCCACTGTCTCCTCCTGAAACTTTGTGATCAATGTTATTTTTTCAAGCGAAGGATTCTCATTTTTCAATTTGTTCAATTGTACTTTAGTTTGCATGCCTATAAAGTTGGCAGACGTCCTTTCTGTCAGTGAATTTTGTGTTTCCTGTAATATCTGCTTTATTTCGATAATTGACACTTTGTTCTTCTCAACGCTTTTCACATTTTTTTGAAACAAATTCAGATTGGACTGTATAAATAGAAAATAAATTTCACTGATTGGACATTTAGAAAAATCTGAAATAATTTTAGGTGGTCTCTCTTCAGCGTTAAAATAGTTTTTTAGTGGAGTCCAAAGTTTGAGGATCCTCTCCACCGCGGGCATGAGCGAAAGCCATCTTGTTCTTGAGTGCGACAGTAGATTTTGATGATTTATATCAACATAAGCGCAAAATTCTTTCAGCTTCTCAGTCCTAACCGTATATATGGAAAAATAATTAGATATTTTCAGCACGATGACCTCCACATCTACAGATAAGATTCCAGCTGCACTCGATGCAGTATTGTGCAGAATATGGGCTGGGCAACCAATTCCTTCTAAAAATTTTCCGAGTTCTTCGTTTATTTTATGAAAAACATTGCATTGACCACGTCGTTCAAGCCCTCCAAAGTTGGTATTAGTATTGTCTCCACAAAAAGCGATTAGTTTATCTAATGGAACCTGCAGTTGTCTTAAAGTATGGATACAATACTTCGAAATTGTTTCTCATGTTTCATTTTTTAGAGACTCAAATTTTAACAGCTTTTGTTGGATTCCATCAGATTCAGTAAAGTATTGAACGAGTAAAGTAAACATTTTTTCAGCTTTATGGTTCGACGCATCGGTGCCTATGCCGTAAAATGACACTTCTTGCAATTTTTTTACTGTTTCGATAACAGAGTGCGGAGCAAGAATATTTTTAACAATAGCTGTAGCCTTTGTCCTAGCAGTAGACTGCTTTGCGGCGATTTTCGAGTCGGGATACATTGTTGCATTCAATTTTACAATACAGTCAAGAGAACTAAAGGATTGATGATGTTTTACCACTTTATAAGCTGTCGTTAGTTCAGCTGCACTTATTAGTAAATCTTCTTTGGTATAGAAAGAAAGAAAGAAAAGACATTTATTTAGCACAGACTAAAAAGGCACATAATATACAGCAAAAAATAAAAATAAAAATTCAAAATAACAAAAAGTGTAAAGTGCGATGTTAAAACTAGCATTATTAAAATGTGCCCCACGGCTGCGCTAAAAAGGCCCAGTTCAGCAAAAATGCCAGACAGCTTGTGTCTGACGCTGGTTTTCAACTGGACCTGTAGTGTGAGGTGACGGATGTCAATCAGCATAGTTAAATAAAATTTGTGTCAGTTACAAATAAATAAATAGCAACGAGTAGTAGGTACATAACTAGTGAAATGTTGATATTGATATAATTTGTTAGAAAGTACTTAGATTTAGTTCTTAACTGCGCTACTTAACAGAATAATAGTTGTGTTAAATGTTGTAAAAGATAAGAAGTAAGTCAACTTACCTACCGATTTAACTTTGAAAATTTGAGTGTGACATTTCTTTTTTTTTTTAAACAGAACAAATAGGCTGGTAAATAAATAATTAAGGCGGTCTCATGATCAGACCTACGCTAAAATATATAAACAAAGAAAGGAATGCTTTGAAAGGAGTCACATCAAAAAACCTGTTTCTAGACAATGCGACGACACTTTCACGATCCATTCCAGCAAAGACACCGTATAGTATTACAACGCTCAATATTTACCGACAAAAACACTGACACATACTCAATGGGTAAAATAGGCAAGTAGGTACTTAAATCATATGATTGAGACATTTAGTGTGATAATAGAATGGCCGCTAATTGAACCGAAAGGTTCTACCGCTGTATTTTTGGCTCGTAGGTCGGTACACAGGAGATCGATGAGGGTTTCACTGGATGCCGTAAAGTGGGTAGGAGTTGTAACCAACTGTGAAAGGCTGAGGCAATTCAAAAACTCATTGATATTTTTAGTTTTTATCCCGTTCATGTCTAGCAAATTGACATTGAAGTCGCCAAGTAATATGTAGTGGTCGCAGTTACCTAGTGAACTAATGGTATCCGTTATGGCATCTAGGAAAAGGACTAGGTCAAGCCATGGTGGTCGGTAGGCTGTACCTAAAGCAATTTTTTTGCCGTTCATAGATAACATTAACCACATTTGTTCGACCGATTCGAACCTGGGATCGATCCACCAGTCCATGTGCGCGCGCTCAAACCCCGTCGCAGATAAAAGCCGACGCCCCCACCACGACCCGAGCGCACACTCGCCGGCCGCGGCGTGTGTGCGCCACTGGAGCACGCCCCTCCTCGTCCGGTCGCAGCCAAGTCTCGTTAATGGCCATAACGTCAAAGCAATGCCTGTCGAGTGCACCAATCAAGTTATCATGTCCTGTACCCAATGAACCAGCATTAAGAAATCCAACTTTAAGAAACTTATCTCCTTTCATCATTGTAATAATATAATATAATTCTGTTATTTAGCAATATGATCAGTGCACATTCAGTAGCTTCAATTCCAATTTCAAATAATATAAGTTTTAATCCAATTGTAAATATGTAAGTATTGATTATAATCAAATAAAATGTAAATAGAAGGAAATTAAGTAGTAGGTTCGTAATAAATAGGTGTAGATAAATATGTATGGTGTTATAAAACTGATTTACGTGTAGTTGACTGAGGCGCGCCGCGAGACACACACCTAGCAAGGAAATTGATAACAGATAGTAGCAACACAAACTTAACATTTTAGAAATAATGACACTCACGACAAAAACACTTGCTTTAAAAGTTAGCGTGACAACATAACAAAGTATGACCTTGATCAGAGAAATAATTGGTTTAGTAGGACAAAACAAACAAACAAACGAAAGGTGAAATTTAAATTGCGCTATTGCCGCTGCCGCCATCACCCAGAGCCGGTCCGAAGGTACGCTGTAAGTCAGCCTTACAGCGGATTTGGCAAGTGGCGTCTCCGGGTTTGTACCGGGCGAGAATACGACCTCGTTTGGCCCATACAAATTGCCAACCGAGGCGACTGCCGGCTTCACGAGCGCTCCGAAACAACTCTCGATTCACCCTCGTAAGCCGCTCGTTGACATAAAAGCGCGTGACAAGGCCCGGCAGATCTAGGTCCACAGTGGTCATGCCACGTCGCACTCGTGCTGCCTCCAGCAGCTCGTCACGCAGGTACGACGAGGAAGCGCGGGCGACTCTCCACCGGTACCGACGCCTGCGTCGCGTTGATGCGCCTCCCTCCGACACGCTCGGCGCTCACTATGTCGCGTGCTTTGAGTTTCACGCCAATCTTAGACGCAACTAACATCGCCGTATGGAGTGGATTTTCACCACTGATCTCGGGTATGTTAGTGATCTGGATATCATTTGCGAGCAGCTCCTGATCTCGGTCATTTATATCGCTCCGTAATTGTGTTATTAAATTATTTACCTCTGACGATACTTGGGGCTGTGTGTGTTTATTTTCTAACACTGCCAATCGTTCCTCCAGATTGCTCATTCTATCATTAGTTGCATTTAGAGAGGATCTTAGCTCGGAAAGATCATCACGGAGCTGTAGGAATTCGTTCCGTACCGTCTTCAAAAAATCCTCCTTAAAAATGTTTAGCTCTGCCCTGAGGATGTCCAAGTTGAGCTCCTGTGTGACATCTAGGGCTGTGCTGTTTAGGGGGCTGGTATCCATGAGGTTAACGAGGCTTTCCTCGTGCGCAACTGGCACTGGTGTACGCGCCCTTACCGGCGTTTCAGCATGGTTGTCCCTCGGCAGGTTCTTATTACACTCTGGACAGTGCCAGGGGGCTGTTAGAGAGCCGGTATTCTGTAAACCAACGCACCCTCGATGGTACCAAGCCCTACATTTAGTGCAATTTGCGGCTTCTGTCGACGACAGGAACTTACCACAGGCACCGCACTTAGCCATGATAAACTTGTTGATGTATTTTTACGCGATCAATAAGTCCAAAAAGTACACCGATAAAGCAACAGATGGCGCTGTTTTGAGTTACACGTTTATGGCAGTTTTACGGGGATTGTGGTAGCGATAGACACCATAGGCTGCGTACAGTATCGGTGTAAAGGTGCGCACACACTAAAAGTTTTGCCACAGTTTGTTTCCCGTACACAAATAAAACACTGTTTATTTCCTTTCGTTGTCAGGTACTATAATATTTCCGGGGATCGATAAAACGTATTTTTTTGTTTATTATATTTAACACCGCACATAAACACTAGAAATTAATGTTATTTGTAAGTTGCACTTATATACGTATTTCTACAATAAACTTTTGCAGAACAAACTCGTATTTTTATTTAATTTGCGAGGAGTAAACAAAAGAGCTGTATGACTGTTTGACGTCCGTCAAAAAACCCATCTATATCTTCTCTAATCATAAATCTAGATATAGACTTTGATGTCGATACGATGGCAATTTTCTTTTTGTGACTAGCCGTAGAAATGTGATGTTTAATGTCTGCCTTACCTCCGTGACTTACTGATATAAAACAGTTACAAATATCACACAACGCTTCTTCATTTGTACGTCCTTTCTTTATAAAACTCCATTCCTTTGTATAGTCATCCGAAAAATGGCACTTTCTCTTCCTTGTTGTAGACATTTTCGTGATGATAACAGGCTAAGACAAAAATGTACTAGCTAAACACTAAAACAATCAACAACACGTGCGCGAAAGTACGAGCGTCTCACTCACTGACTCACTGTAGTTTACCGACTGACTCGCTGTTGCTGCGAACGCGATAGCACGCGGCGACATCTCCCTTCCCCAGCGCCGAAGTCGCAACCGCGCGGCCGAGAAATTTGGCGCGCGTATTTGAATTGATGTGACGGCGCGATAAAAAACGGGACGTAATAGTGCTTTGTCGTGACGTCATGAAGAATGAGTGATATTTGTATTTGATATCATTCTCTTGCAACGTTCCGTGTGCCAAAAAAAGAACGGTTACATTATACACTAATGATTAAATTATGATAAAAGGAGTGTTAAAAATATTTAGACTGATTTGTATGGATATTTACATTACTTATTTCGTCGATTGCAGTTTTGTTTAGGTTTAAACACATTACCAATGTACAGACGCCAGCACATCAAGCTACCCCTGTCAAATTGTTCCAGTTGAACATGAATCTTATACTTATGTGTTAAAGATGAAAATCTATCCAAGAAAATTTACAGATTGGGGCAGCTTGATGTGCTGGCGTCTGTACTAGCGATTAATACCTACATCTAAGTACGTGTAACGAAACTTTACATTCACAACAACCATTTTAATAACAAAAAAACTACCGCAAGTTGAACAAAGTTCAGTTAGCTTTGGAATTTTTAAGTTACCAAAGTCACTCTCTAATATAACAATTGTCTCTTTGTTATAGTACTATCTATATAACAAAAAGATAATGCGTTGGACCTATTTTTTTTTAATAAAAGTTACTTCAAGAAACTTGGAATCTGAAAAATAAATCTGTATTGTTATTAATGGATTATATACCAAACAAAATTTTTATTCGTAATTTTGTTCCGTGTGGTGCTGGACGTAAAGAATAGCACCATTCCATTCTCCCCGTGGGTGTCATACAAGGCGACTACGGGACTAAAGTGATTGGACAACAGCGATCTCTATGCATTTTACCACCATGCTGCGATCGCCAAATCGCCTGCCAAGCGTGGCGATTATGGCAAACCCCTCCCCCATATTTTCATTGCATAACGTTTCGTAAACCTATACTTTTGCCTAAAATCCTCATCGGATAATTCAATGAAGGGATTGGGACTCGAACCCGATTTCTGTTAAGTCGGCGTGGCCTTTTTATAACTCAGCGGCTTCAATATCCTCATTATCAATGAAATCGACCATGTTAATGTCCATTTTCGGATAAAAAATACAACACAATGAATAGATGCTAACCTTATAGAGGAAACTTGACAGTAGACTAGGGTTGCCATTCGTCCCGATATATCGGGACTGTCACCGTCATTAGGCCGTCTGTCCCGACGTCACGACAAAGCACTATTACGTCCCGTTTTTTATCGCGCCGTCACATCAATTCAAATACGCGCGCCAAATTTCTCGGCCGCGCGGTTGCGACTTCGGCGCTGGGGAAGGGAGATGTCGCCGCGTGCTATCGCGTTCGCAGCAACAGCGAGTCAGTCGGTAAACTACAGTGAGTCAGTGAGTGAGACGCTCGTACTTTCGCGCACGTGTTGTTGATTGTTTTAGTGTTTAGCTAGTACATTTTTGTCTTAGCCTGTTATCATCACGAAAATGTCTACAACAAGGAAGAGAAAGTGCCATTTTTCGGATGACTATACAAAGGAATGGAGTTTTATAAAGAAAGGACGTACAAATGAAGAAGCGTTGTGTGATATTTGTAACTGTTTTATATCAGTAAGTCACGGAGGTAAGGCAGACATTAAACATCACATTTCTACGGCTAGTCACAAAAAGAAAATTGCCATCGTATCGACATCAAAGTCTATATCTAGATTTATGATTAGAGAAGATATAGATGGGTTTTTTGACGGACGTCAAACAGTCATACAGCTCTTTTGTTTACTCCTCGCAAATTAAATAAAAATACGAGTTTGTTCTGCAAAAGTTTATTGTAGAAATACGTATATAAGTGCAACTTACAAATAACATTAATTTCTAGTGTTTATGTGCGGTGTTAAATATAATAAACAAAAAAATACGTTTTATCGATCCCCGGAAATATTATAGTACCTGACAACGAAAGGAAATAAACAGTGTTTTATTTGTGTACGGGAAACAAACTGTGGCAAAACTTTTAGTGTGTGCGCACCTTTACACCGATACTGTACGCAGCCTATGGTGTCTATCGCTACCACAATCCCCGTAAAACTGCCATAAACGTGTAACTCAAAACAGCGCCATCTGTTGCTTTATCGGTGTACTTTTTGGACTTATTGATCGCGTAAAAATACATCAACAAGTTTATCATGGCTAAGTGCGGTGCCTGTGGTAAGTAATACTTATGTGTTAAAGATTTTCATCTTTAACACATAAGTATAAGATTCATGTTCAACTGGAACAATTTGACAGGGGTAGCTTGATGTGCTGGCGTCTGTACATTGGTAATGTGTTTAAACCTAAACAAAACTGCAATCGACGAAATAAGTAATGTAAATATCCATACAAATCAGTCTAAATATTTTTAACACTCCTTTTATCATAATTTAATCATTAGTGTATAATGTAACCGTTCTTTTTTTGGCACACGGAACGTTGCAAGAGAATGATATCATGAAGAATGAGTGATATTTGTATTTGATTAATCTGTGGTTGATATTAAGACAATGGTTCAAATGACGGTATTAAGAAAACCACGGTTTAAAAATGTTTTGTAATACGAACAAGTTTAGACCATGGTTTTATAGATGAGCGTGGACTTGAAAGTTCAGGTTTAAACCAAGGCTTATTTAGTTAATATGGCCGCATGACATACGTTTGATTTGACAGATTTTTGACTGGTATATATGGAAGTAGTAACTACTATAAAGCAACTAGCACTTTTACTCAGCATTTCGGTCAATTACCTTGCGGCAATAATTTACAACATAGGCCACTAGCCAATTTGGAATCTTATTGTTATTAAGTAAGGATCCAAATTTATTTAGGTACTCGCAGACTCCAAGGGCACAGAGTGTGGAATTCTTGCTCCTTGGGTGAAGCACACCAGTTTTTACCTTACATGAAACATTTGCTTTTGCATAAAATCCTAAATCAAAATTAGCTTGAAAGGAAAAAAAAAAATACTGAAGAAAAATTAGAAATCTAAAAATAATTTCTTTAAAGAAAGCTGCGGAAAAAAGTTATTGGCAGAGAACGTCTTCGTACTGATATTGTATGAAAAGCTTAATTAATTAGACCAAGGAACTGTCAAACTTTTGTCTGTCTTTAAGCTCCATATTACTTTGCACCTAATTGGATATCAATTATTTTATTGGCGAAGCTGACAATTCTGCTTTTCCCTTGTATCAAATCATCATCGGCATTTTTTTATTTGCAAATGTTTTTGTTGGTGTTCATCCTTCATCTTACGGTGTGCGGCTAAAATTGGAACTAACGCCACCATTTTATTTTTCCAATAGGTACAATTTATGTGACAATTTCACAAATGCTTACCAACAACGCCCCCCAGGACAGGGGAAGGCCGATGTCCAGCTGTGGACATCTTTTGGCTGATATGATGATGATGATATGCAAATTAAACAGATAAAGATACCAAATGAAGAATTCTCCTAGTAAGTTCACTATTTTCATTGCAAATCGTTTAATAAACTTATACTTTTGCCTGAAATCTTCATCGGATAATTCAATGAAGAGATTGACTCGAATCCGATTTCTGTTGAGTAGGTGTAGCCTTTCTAATAACTCAGCGACTTCCACGCACAACGGACCGAATGTGAGTTTAAGTGCGGAAAAGGGAGTCCCATCATCAGCATCAACTCTGTGGCTTCAATATCCTCATTATCTATTAAATCGACCCATGTTAATGCCCATTTTCGGATAAAACAACACAACACAACGAAATATATATTTTCACACTCAGAATACAGAAAGAACTGTATTCTGAGCTAACATAATAGAGGAAACTGAACAGATACGATTTAGACCCATCGATAAACTAGGGGCCGGCCAGGTTTAACGTCAGACCATCGTTTAGTCCACGGATTATCGCAAAACTTCATTTTGTAATATTACTTTTGTATCAACCATAGTTTATAGAGGATTTTTAGTTTAACCGCTTTTTGTAATGAGACCGTTAATATGAAAAAGTTTAGACCATAGTTTTATAGATAAGCTTGGACTTGATAGTACAGGTTTAAACCAAGGTTTATTTTGTTTTTTGTAATAAGACCGTTTGTCTCTACTACTCGAAGAACTTTTCGGCCCCATCGGCCATCTGTTCTGTGAGCAATGTGCCCTGCCCACTGCCACTTAAGTTTGGCAATTCTTCGGGCTATGTCGGTTACTTTGGTTCTCCTGCGGATCTCTTCATTCCTGATTCGATCACGCAGGGAAACTCCAAGCATAGCCCTCTCCATCGCCCTTTGGGTAACTTGAAGCCTTCTTATGAGGCCCATTGTGAGCGACCACGTTTCGGTTCCATATGTCATCACATGTAATAAGTAGCAATAAAACGATAATGTTTTATAAATTTGTATTGTAATCAAAACCATAGAACAAAATCAGTCGTACAGTTGCATGTTGCATGTCGTTTATATCGTTCGAATATAAATTGAATTAAGAAGACCAACTTTAATTAATATGACAGTATGTACTACTTTTACTTTGAAACTATGATAATACAAGGAAAAATATTTAAGAAGATTATAAACTTCCATGATAATCCCTATCCGGGAAGCTATGGAAGGTTCAGCATCAGCTACAAACGCTTAAAAATCTTTATTATTTTTAAGCGTTTGTAGCTGCGTTATTGCGAAACAATATATACTTTATAAAAGCTTTCGTCTTATAGTAGACGTTGTGTTTGATGCTGAATATTCCTGTTCTCTGTGGTTGCAGCTCGCTTCATTATCTACTCATTCGTTTAGAGTTTAGATGACTAATTTGGACGTCGGTTTCCGAGGCGAAATCAGGCTCGCTTGTAGTTGTGTGCTGTGCTGCATGGTTTATCTATGCAGTGGACGCACAAACCAGAACATTTCAATCCGGCCTTTATACACGTACGCCTTTGCAGGTTAGCTTGCACTTACAAGATATAACTTTCAGTATATCGTCAGGTGCAGGTTAGTCGAGTGTTTGATGGGAACTAAATTTCCATCGACATTCTGCAAACCCCAGTCCAGTGGATTTACTTCGTTGTCCGACCATTTTTGCACTTGATAGTAAACCCGTAATAAATGTTGTCTCGCAGCAGAAGACGTTGGTGACTGGAGAGTAGCTATATCAACAAAACTTTTTGTGATTGTCTGCCCAAAGTTTTCGTATCGTAAGAAATTTACATATATCTGCCGTTTTACCGCCGTATAATTCACTAAAAGTAATCTCGCCGACCATGAAAGTCACAAAGGAATATGATTCTTATAAAGTTTTCGTGCCGAAACATAAAATAAATGATTTTTTGAGAGACGATTTCTGGCCTGAAGGTATTTCGTATAGGCGCTTTGTTTACTTTGGGAAAGGAGGGCAAAGTGGAACTCGAGCTTTGAATGGACACACCAAATAAAAAAAAAAAAAAAAACAAAAACAAAAAAAAAAACAAAAAAATGGCTGCTAACTTATCAACACTTGTAACGTTCAATTGTAAAAACGTGATTAGATCTGTTGAATGTGTGCGTAGACTATGCCGCACGGCCGATATTATCGTGTTGCAGGAAACATGGCTTTACCCGCATAATTTATCATTTCTCGGGAGTATAGACGATGACTTCGCTTACACCGGGAAGTCGGCGATTAATACATCTGTTGAGGTATTCCGAGGAAGACCGTTCGGAGGAATGGCCATTCTTTGGAGAAAGGACATGTTTCCGTGTGTGTCAGTGGTTGAATGTAGCAGTGTGCGTTTAATCGCTATTAAAATAGTTATCCGCGATCGCTCAGTGTTAATAGTCTCTGTGTATATGCCTACAGACTCAGCGGACAATCTAGCGGAATTTACGGACTGTTTAGGCGAAATAAATGCAATTATCGAGAACAACAATATTGACACTGTATTTGTGTTGGGTGATTTCAACGCACATCCGAGTGAGCGTTTTGCAAATGAATTATTGGATTTTTGTACTGAACAATCATGGACCTGCGTTGATTTGGATTTATTGCCACCGGACACATATACTTATGTAAGCGACTCGCATGATAATTGTTTTCGGTGGCTTGATCACTGTGTAGTGACGTGCGCTGCACGCCATACAGTTGTAAATGCCTCAGTTTTAAATGACGTATTTTGGTCTGACCATCGGCCATTGGTAATTGAATGTAACCTAGATTTAATCAAAGCCAAAATTGTAAAGCCAGTTTTTTCGTGTAATAAAACTATATGGGGTGAAAGAGACCGCGCACAAATAGAGCGGTATCATAGTTTTTGTAATGCTAAATTGCGACTCGTGGATTTTGCTAATGATTTTCGTGAGTGTGCTGACAAGCACTGTGATAATGATAGACATAAATTAGTAATAGATGGTTTGTATAAGCAAATTATATCCATAATGACAGAAGCCGCAGTAAACAGTTTTAGTGAAAAGATTCGTAAAAAATGTAAATATGTAACGGGTTGGAATAAATATGTTAGTGTCGCTCATAGGGAGGCTCGTTTCTGGTTTCAGCAATGGGTAATTTATAGAAAACCAAAATCAGGGTATTTGTTTAATAAAATGTGTGAATCCAGAAAAAACTTTAAGGTGAAGTTGAAATATTGCCAAAACAACCAAACACAAATAAAAATGGATATAATTGCAAAAAATCACGCCGAAAAGGACTTTAGCAAGTTTTGGAAAAATACGAATAAACTGAACCCTAAACCGAGTCTCCCTGTGAGTGTGGGGGATGCGCATGAGCCCGTACACATTGCTAATGCTTTTCAACGCCATTTCAGGGTACAAACCCCACTCACACAAACGTCACAGGTGTTCGATGCCAGGGAGTTTCGCGGGGACGTTAAAATTCAATTCACGGCTAAGGAAGTTGCGTCTGTCATTAAAAGGATGTCGAGGGGTAAGTCTCCTGGATACGACAGTCTCAGCATCGAGCACCTGAGATATGCAGGAATACATTTACCGAGAGTTCTTGCCATGTTATTTAGCCTTTGTATAAGTCATTCTTATTTACCGGATGAACTAATGTATACGGTTGTTGTGCCAATAATTAAAAATAAAACGGGCGATGCCTCTGATTTATCCAATTATAGGCCTATATCACTGGCAACTATTATAGCTAAGGTACTGGACGGGCTGCTAGACCAACATCTGAGTAGACATATAAATTTGCATGATACACAGTTTGGCTTCAGGCCGGGTTTGTCAACTGAATCTGCAATTTTGTGCCTCAAGCAGACTGTCCAGTACTACACAGCGAGGAAAACACCAATCTATGCCTGTTTCTTGGATTTATCGAAGGCGTTTGATCTCGTATCTTATGATTTACTGTGGCAGAAATTGCAAACTGAAACGGACCTGCCTCCTGAGATAACATCAGTTTTTGAATATTGGTACGGCAACCAAAAGAACAGTGTGAAGTGGGGAGGGGCACAATCGGACGTGTACAGGTTGGAGTGCGGGGTGAGGCAGGGGGGGTTGAGCTCCCCTAGGCTTTTCAACCTGTACATGAACCGACTAATCGGTGAACTCAGCAGTACTAATATCGGTTGTCACGTGGACGGTATTTGTGTAAACAACATAAGCTATGCTGACGATATGGTGCTGCTGAGCCCATCGATTGGTGCACTAAGAAAGCTCTTAAAAATATGTGAGCTGTATGCTGCGGCCCATGGACTCAAGTACAATGCATCCAAGAGCGAGCTGATGATATTTAAAGCCGGTAAGAAGTGTTATAGTTATCTTACCTCACTAACACTAGGCGGGATACCACTGAGGCTCGTTCGGCAGTTTAAATACTTGGGTCACTGGGTCACGGACAAATTGAATGATGACATGGATATTGAGAGGGAGCGGAGGGCTTTATGTGTGCGTTGCAACATGTTGGCCCGTAGGTTTGCACGTTGTAGCAAGCAAGTTAAGCTGACGCTTTTTAAAGCGTATTGTCAGTCCTTCTACACGTGCAGTCTATGGGTCAACTACACGCAGCGAGTGTACGGGACTCTGCGTGTACAATTTAACAACGCATTTAGGGTGTTGTTTGGGCTGCCACGTTTTTGCAGCGCGTCGACTATGTTTGCTGAGGCGCACACTGATTGCTTTTATGCAATCATACGTAAGCGAAGTGCTTCGCTGCTCAGACGCGTGCGTGGCACCGCAAACGGCATCCTGGATGCGTTGGCAAACAGGTGGGATTCGCCACTGTTGAAGCAGTGGATGAGTATTCATGCAAAGGGCGCTCAACCCGGCGCATGCTTAAATTAAAACGTTTTACAGAACGAGTACTAACATTAAGCTAAGTTTATTGTTACTAACACCTATGGATATAATTTTTTAATCCGAAATAAATTGATTTGATTTGATTTGATTTGATTTAGCTACGTCATTCGGTGCAGCAGCCGGGCAATTAAAAATTTTGATTGGTTCTTTAAGATCGCCAGTTTTAGTATGTTTATGATAAACCTTTTTTGCCCTGCTTAAACATTGCTGACGTGGTGTCACATCTGGTTGACGCATGGCCGAGTAAAGTATTTTGAGGATCACTATTGAAACTCATGGCATTAAATAGTTTGGTCTTCATATTGCCCCTGCCGAGTTTCAACAGTGATACGTTTAGAGCCTGTTTTGCTGTCAAATTAACGAGAAGGTCAATATCTTCGCCAACGATGACAACTCCGTTATTCTTTTGTGTCCGCTATTCTGACAACCGTTGATACTATTAAAGTGTCAGCATCATCAATCAGCACTCTGCAAAACAGAAATGCTTTCCAAACCATAAGTTTTTATCAAAATATCAATTCGTTTACTTTCATTTCTGTTGCTTGACAGGATTTTTTCCTGGGATATGATAATTTCTAATCCAGCGTCCCCTCCCTCCTCCTCCTCCTCGTCCTCCTGTCTGTTCCCTTAGTACGTCGCTGTCGTTCTTGTTTTTTTGCGCACATTTTGTACCCATCAAATACCACAATAGGATTCGACTATTATTTTAGTCCACGTACTTTGTACAGATGTCTTTGATTTTAAGACCAGTTTGCCAAACAACTCTGTGTAACAAAAAACCACCACCAATAACATGGACTTTGCCACCTGAGCTCTTCCGTGGATACAGGTGTAAACATTTCGTAAAATGATGATTTAGTTGTTTTACGCATACCATGCTGGTCAAATATAGACAGGGTACGGCGGGTAAGTTCACATTTCAAATAGGTTTTCAGTTCTTCTTGAGACTTTTTCATAAGGAATTCCTTTTAAAAATCAGGTCTGGGTCTATTGACACATTTGTTTCCTGAATATTTATTCCAGAATTTACAGTGGCAAGTGACTTCACAGTTTTATTACTTGATGTCGGCAAAAGATCTGACATCTCTTCTTATCATCATCTCTTTGCTGACTGTCCTTGCAACGTGTGGGTTCACCTTTGTGCCGCCAGTCAGTCCTATGCTTATTGACATTATTTTTTTAACATCAGGAAAAGGGTTGTGTTCCTCGAACCATTTCGAAAATCAATTCAAATCTTTTTCATCTTTAGCTATCTTTGATTTTATGCCGTCTTTTTGTTTCTTCGAAAAAGTGTCTGTATCATCACAAAACACATCTACTTGTTTAGTAATACTATGTAATATCGGCAAGGCTAGAACCTACTTCCCCAAAACATTGTCAGATAAACCTCTACCTTGAGTGACACCAGAAGTTTTTGTTAGTTTCTAATTTGTATTAAGTATCAAAACATGGATATGTAGAGCCTAGTGGCGCCATCTATCTTTGGGTATGTGAACTGTGTATTGTCTTTTAAATGAAACGTCAGTCTGTTGCGAACTGTTTAACGTTGTTTCAATAGGTTATGGGCCATCCGAATTTGTCAGTTATTTTCAGTGTAAAATAGATAAATTGTGTACGTTGTTTCGCGGAAACATGACTACGAACTATATTGCTAGTGTGACAAAGCTTAAAGGCAGAGAGAATGATGTTGGTGTATGAATGTTGTTGGTGCTTGAAAGCATGGAAATGTACAGTCACGAGCATTAATATGTATACACATCAACAAATTCACTAGCGATTTTCTTTTAAATAGCGATTGTAACTTTGAGACAACTTGGGTATTTCATTTATTATATTATCTGCAATCGTACTCAACCAACCGGCGATTTCCGAATCAATATTCACACTTGTGATGGTATTAATTTTGATAATTGTAACTGCTCTAGTATTGACAAAGTTTCTAGAACAAAATATTTAGGGGTAATGCTTGATCAGAGGTTGTGCTGGTACCCCCATCTTGAGCAAGTTGCAAACAGAGTCCGCAAGCTAAATTGGATTTTTAAGACACTGCGTCACGTGTTGCTTAGGTCTACACAGAGTAGAGGAAAGCCTGTTAGTAATGTGCTCACACAAATATATATTTCTCTTGTTCAATCAATATTGATACACTGTATTACTGTTTGGGGCGGTGCAACAAAATCAAAATTCATCCAATTGGGAGCGAACACAACGAGCCCTGCTCAAAATAATGCATTTAAAAAAAAGGAGATATTCTACAGAGAACCTTTACAAACTTAGTGATGTATTGTCAGTTAGGAAACTATATATTACTCAACTAATTTAAAAAAAAACACAAAACCTTACCTTATGATGCGAATATACTCTCTAGGAGAAGAAACACAACATTGTTCAAATACCTGTAGTCAAGACCAAATTCGGATCTATGCAGTTTAGTATACGTTCAGCTCAACTATATAACAAAATAAATAAAGAAATTTTCGTATATGCAAAATCTTATCATATATGTAAGGAAATGTTGATTGATTGGATAAAACCAATGTTATATCAAAATACTGAAGCTCTCCTATATAATGTGACTCACCTTCTATAGATCGGCGTGTTGTTAAACCGGTTTTTGTGCCCATCTTGCATAGAGTTTCGGCAATTTCCAGGCGAAAATCTGCGGATGCCATTCTGCGGATGGTCTTATCAGAAAGTTTTTTATATTGACAAACCCTCTTATATGTAGAGCAGCCAAGAGTTAGCCATCATTAGATCCAAAAAGTGATAGAACAGACGCATCTGCCAACGTTTGCTCCTCAGTCGTCTCTTATAGATTCCCATAATGCTGTCGACAAGGTCTACACCGCCCATATGTCGATTATACTCGCCCACAACATTAGGACGCGGGATTTTTATGTTACCTTGAGTTCTTTTTGTCGTATCTGCAGACTTCAGTTATATGATTTTGACCAGCAAATGTGGAAGCCAATGTAACCAGTTTATTGTCCTTCCATACAACCGTTGACACGTCGACGCCATTGATATCAGCTACGCACTCTTCTGAATATCCTCGATATTTCTTCATAATATTTTTTTCTGACGACAGCTTGCAATCAGGAATTCTGTTTCTTCTGGTAGTACCTAGCCCAAGAATACCTTCTCTTGCTAAATATTCCAAAAGATGCAAAGAAGTGAAGTAGTTATCGAAATGAAGCCTATAATTTTGGTGTCGCGGAATCATACGTGATAATCTTACTACAACCTTGGAAGAGGCTCCTAAATCTGGCTCGTCGGCTATGACAACATTCTCTTTGCCAGTTTCAATCTCTGTCGTATAAGCAAAACCAGAAACATTACTCAAAACATATAATTTGTAACCCCACTTATGAGGTTGCTCGGGGTTATATCTTTTCAGCATATTCCGCGCTTTTGTAGAGCACATTTGCTCATCTACACAAAGTTGTTTTTCTAATGGAACTTTGGCATATGCTTCGTTCAAGTCATCGGCGGCTGGACGAATTTTGAAGATCCTATCAGCGTCAGGGTGACTCCTAGGAAGACATTTACGAGTAGTGTTGTCATTAAAATGCAGATATTGTCTAATCTTTTCAAATTTATTAGAAGGCATGGTCTGTTGAATTAGAGGTGTACCCAGGACGGAACTCCAATGGTTGGTCTCTCTGGGTAGCTGAATCAGTAACATAATATATACCACACCTATGAATTGACGGATTTCTGTCTCAAATACACGAAAAATGTTGTTCGGATCTTTCTGTACCATATAGAGGTTTGTCTCTTCCAAAATTTTCTTTATAAGTTCTGGTGGAAATAAATAAAGAAATAACTGTATAGGAGTTTCAAGATCCAAGATATCAGAACTCAATGACTCATTGCCAGTAAAACTTAGCTGCTGTGCATTCAGCTCTAGATTTTTCTTTTTCCACCGTAATGTTAGGTTTTCAGGCTTTCGTCGTTTTACGGTATGGTTTACCTGAGGTACCTGGAATGTCTGAACTAGATGGGGTCGGCTCTACTTCTACCTAAGGTTTGGAGTTACGGTCCTCATCATTCAAGTCGTCTTCTAACGCGTCCATATCAAATTCAGCCCACAAAGACTCTTCAATCATCTCTCCGAAATCCGGGTCATAATCAGGATCCGCCAAACTATCGTCGTCTAAGTCGAGACCATCTTCACTTGCAGAATCAGCTTGGAGTGCGCAAGCGATCTTGTTGTCATGAAGGTGAAGTCGGTCAGTAAAACAAAATAATAACTTGTGTAAATATTCGCAGTTTTCATATGAAATAGTTCCCCTTTCCGCATAATGTAGCCTACAAGACACAAACACTAAAGGTCACCTAATACATAAACAATGATAGAATATTAAAAATAAATAGTAATTTAGTAAACTTTGAACACTTACCTCATAGTTTTTCACAAAAATAAGCACCAACAAACGTAATGACTATTTTTTATTGTTTTTTTTTTAATATTCTATCACGCATTGACTATTTGAAATTATTTACTTCACTAATGACATCTCGTCGTTTCAAACAAGTAGCGACATCTAGTTTGATTTGCTTGTACTTGATTGTAAGAATGGAGTGTAGTCGATGATGCTTGACGTGACGAATTAATAGTTACTTGGAGAATTTAGGGAGGGTGAAATGGTGTGTTGCCTGTAGTCTATTATACGTTATAGAGGGTAGACGTCACTTATGTGATCTATCTTAAATAAAAACTTTTCCAAAAACAAAAACACATACCACTTCCGGAAAAACATTACAAAGTGAAAAATAACTTTAATTTTGGAAGGCGGTGACTTCGGATATGTATTTTTTTAAATTTATTGTCACCGCCTTCCTTCACTTTTTATTTATAGTACCTACCCCACACCAATTCGAAATGCCATCATCCATGAGGTCAAAACAATGCATATTTATGCAGTCGCAGCAATGGCGGTTGATTTGCTGTCATTTTTTGAAGAGTTTCGTTGTCTGTCTCTGAAACCCATCATTAGATCTATATGAAATTTAAATGGGATTCGGAATAAACTTCTTTCGAACAAAAGAGAATTTTGCAAATCGGTCTATATATGACGGAGCTATGCCCGAAGCTGAACCTAACTCCTAACCGTTATAGAGTTCCTTCCTTCATCAGCTCAGCGTCATGAGTTGATGGCCATACGCAAATGTCTCAATAGAATTAGAAAATAGATGAAAAACATTGTTAATACCTATAAAATTTGAGGTTTGCCCTCGATTTCCCTGGGATTCCATCATCAGATCCTGACTTGGTGCCAATAGGGCCACCTCAGGAGTATACTCTTTCAAATAAAAAAAGAATTTTTTAGAATCGGTCCACAAATGAGGGAGAAATCGGTGAACATACGTAGGTAAAAATAAATACAGTGGAACATATAACCTCCTCCTTTTTTGAAGTCGGTAAAAAAAATGTGTTTAGTACTGTTCATTTGAAACATAATTATTGTTGATTCGGATTAGTGACCATATCTTTTATTGAAATATCGTCAATAATGTACACTTTGTTGTAACTATTTAGATTATCATCATTTCTGTGATGTATAGCATCACTTCTGTAACCGCCAATTTATATTCGGTAATGGTCTCTCTTTTTGGTAATTAAAATAGTAATTACCATTGTTAGTAATTATTTTGTTGATTGGTTTTGCTAATAAACACAATAAAACTAGTAGCGTGCGCTTAAATAGCTCGCACTTGTGATGTCATAAGTAAGAGTATTCATTTGAATCGTTTTGATGGGCAAGGACTCGTCTTCTCTCCATAGGATTAATTGCAAGTTTCTACAGGACTCATCCATTCTCAATTGTCTATAAATTTTTTCAATATCCCCAGTAACTAAATATTGATATTGACGTGCTCTTGATATTGACGGACCCAAATATACAGGATTATCCTGTATATTTGGGCCCACCATGAGGATGTCATTGACAGATATACCCGAAGAGGTGGGGACGGATCCATCAAAAACGACACGGACCGTGGTTGATTCGCTTTTGTCCTTAAATACAGCATGGTGGCGTAAGAAGTATGAGGGAAATGGTTGACGTGATACAGACATGTGTCCTAGCTCTTCATGTTCTTTCATAAAACCAACGTATTGTATTTTTAGGGTGTGATTTTTTCTTAAACCTGACTCTAAATGACCCAATATTTTTTTTATAGTATTATTCACCAAGTATTCACCCAAGTTGCTTGGAGAACTATTTAGAGGTAATTTAACAAACCCCTTACCGCATGGGTACATATTTTCAAACGTTCAGAAATAAAAAATCATGTTGATTTACCATTTACGGCATAACAGGACAGATCAGGCAACGTCCAAGCTTTAATAAACACACATGTACAGTCACGAGCAATAATATGTATACGCTTACCAACTTTTAAAAGTGATTTTCTCCACTTTTACTCATTGTAATCTTATTTTATTATGAAAATAATATTTTGGAACCCATACTATACTGAAATACCCAAGTTATATCAGGGTTGCAATCGCTATTTAAAAGAAAATCGCTTTTGAATTTGGCGATGTGTATACATATTAATGCTCGTGACTGTACTGCCATCTAGTGTACCGCGTAACGAAACTATAACCTGTCAAAACCAGTCAACCAGTCGTTGAAATTTGTCGTTAGTGTGTTTTAAGTTTTTTAAATTAGTGATTGTGCATCGATTTTTCGTCCTATCTACATATCGTGGTGCTAAGAACACTTTTCAAAGGTTTCAAAACACTTAAAATATGTAAGTAAAAAGTAATAGTTTAGCGGAAATCATACCAAACCTTAGCATGACAAATATGGAATATTATGCAGTAACGTGTTAATCAATTTTCCATATTTGGCATTGTATGCATTACTAGCTATTTTTGCTTTCAACCGGATGTAGCAATTCATGAAGTGAAGGATTATTTGATATTTTTTCAGAAAAATGGATCCAATACGATTCTACGGTCTTGATATACCAAATGAAAGTGAAGATGATGACGATGAACTAGTGGGGGAAGATCCGGATGATCAAGATTATCAACCCAGTGGGAATTCTACGAGGCGAAGAAACATAATTATTAATCCTTCTGATTCTGATGAGGAATATTCGTCAGATGAAAGTGAGCAGGCCTCTGTTGATCCGTTAGCTGCTGGTCCATCGCGTTCGCGGACCGCTCATAAATCTCTACGTTTAAATTGGCAAGACAAAGCTCTAGATTACAATGAAGCTGATTATTTCTGGGAGACCAAAATATTTCTCAAGAAATTATTAACTCAAGAAATGAATCGCTATTCAGAGCAAACGCGGGGGTCGGCACTAAACATGAAAGACAAAGAATTTCAAAAGTTTATAGGTGTATTAATTTATATGTTTATCATGCATTTCCCAACTACTCGATATTACTGGAATAGCTGTTCTAACTTCACACCAATAAGTAATGTTATAACTTGCAATCGGTTTGAAGAATTGAAGAGGTTTCTTAATTTTACTAATAAAGAGGACACTGTACCAATTAATGATCCCAACTATGACAAACTGCCCCCCCCCCCCCCCCCCGAGTGGGTTCCCGCATTGTCGTTGCGGGGGGGCTCAGTAACCGTGGATTCCGGCCATGGTGAAGCCAAGAGGAACCCAAAGGTCCCCACCTGTGGGTTCCTCTTGGCTTTTGCCTCGTATGTCGAATGGGAGGCATCGCGGCTGAGGGTTACGGGTTGCGGTTGAGGAGGAGTGCCGGTGCTTCTGAGCAGCGCTCTTCCCTTCCGTGGCCTGGACGGGGCCGCCACCGTTTGATGGCGGACGCGGTGGGGCCGCAGGGGAAGAGGAGTGTCGGTATAGCGTCAGCCGCTCTCCCTATCCCCTGCGGCCGAAAAGTGGTAGACGGGACGGCGCGTTGTGTTCCACACGAACGCCGTCAAAGATGTCAGCAACCACTGGTGGGGTCCGCAAGGGCCGATGCCTGCCAGGCGTGCGGGTTTGTTCGAAAGAGATACCACAGCCCCTGGCATACGGGCTACTGAGGGAACACGGGTGGGTTTTAGTCAGTAAAAGTCTGACACGCCCTCCTGCTCTACTCAGCAGGAGAAGTCATTTGATGAATTCCCACACAAAAAAAAAAAAAAAACTATGACAAACTGCAAAGAATCAGGCCGCTTTTAAACAAAATTCGCGAGAGATTGTTGCTCTTACCTAGAGAAGAGTACTAGGCAATTGACGAGTAAGTAATACGAACAAAAGCAAGATCTACTTAAAAAAAACTACAACACTAAAAAAACCACAGAAAGGGGGTATAAGGCTTTTGTTTTGAGTAGTGTGTCAGGGCTGACATATGATTTTGAGCTCTATTCAGGGGCACAGTCGAATATTGTTCTAAAAGGCCAACCTGACTTAGGAGTGAGCAGTAATGTAGCTATGCGCTTATCAAGCAGTTTCCAGAAAATATGAACTATTAGTTGTTCTTTGACAATTGGTACACAAGTTTACAGCTTATGGCTGCATTACATAAAAAAAGGTATATTTCTGTTAGGTACCGTAAATCGGAAACGCCTCCCTAACCATCATCTACCTAATGCTGTACAAATGAAAAAAAAAAGGAAGGGGTTATAGCGTTGAGAAAGTCGAAGAGGTAGAAGACGTAGATATATGCGTGGTTACATGGCTGGATAACAAAGTTGTCAACTTGGCACCAACCTATGTTGGAAAATATCCAGAGGGAGAGGTTCAGAGGTTCAATAGAAAGAATCATTTTTTTTTAAACGTTGTCCCACAACGGAGTTTCTCCTGTATTGTGGGTGCGTTTACAAACATTTAAAGTCACATACACAAACAGCCAGACCCGGAACAACTACTTGTAGGTCATACAAATATTTCTTCCGTACGCGAATCGAACCCGCGTCACGCAGCGCAGCAGTCAATCGCTTAACCACTGCGCCAACCGTACTGTCGACAGACTGTGCCTTGCCCAAAAACTGTGCTAATATGTAATAGGAGCAAGAAGTGGTATCATAAAATATTTTTCCATATGATCAATCTAACATGCGTAAATAGTTAGATTTTGTGGCGTATAACGCATGGAAACTACATGCCATTACTGGATTTGAAATTAGTATTGGCCGAAGCACTGACAAGTGATAACCAAGCATATCACACACCGACTCGAAATCGCGGAAGGCCTGCTGCCGAAGAACCTAAACGAAGAAGAAAACGACGAATAGATTTACATCTTCCCGAAATTGCCAATGACTGTTTAGCATTTGCCAGCATACACACAGGAACGACAACTCTGTAAGAGGTATGGTTGCTCGGGCAAATCCTTCATTAAATGTGAGAAATGTAACATACACCTTTGTTTAAATATAGATAGGAATTGCTTTAAATCGTTTCATCTTACGGAAGGTGACTGAATCCTCGCTAGCCACTGGTGAATTGTGAACATGTAAGTCGATATACTAAGTGTAAAATGTGAAGTTCCTAAATGCAACGGATCTCATCAAATTTATTTTAAATCATTCATTTATTTTGTGAAAACTTTTGTCCTGAGGATTGATTTAAAGTTACCTTTAGAGCATGCGATGCCAATTAAGGCAATAAGTTTGAGTCGCCTTTACTGCAATGCATATTATGCCAATTATGCCAAATTAGTTTTATTCCCTTTTACTGCATAATTTGCCATATATGGGAAATATAACTTTTTTTATCATATTTCGAAAACTAATCGGTTTTTGGAAAACTGTCTTAACTAACTTAACAGAACGTGTCAAAGACTACTGAATATATTTTTTCTGGAAAAAATAAAAAACACATGCGGTAAGGGGTCGTCTGTCACTCAAACGGACCGTATTTTGCAAATAATGCTTTTCACAAGTGCTTAAAATAATGCTTTGGAACATTTTGTACCCAAAAATGAAAGTACCGAAAAACAATACTAGATTCATAAGGGAAATAATTTATTGAAGTTTCTTATTATTACAAGAATTGTCTACAATTAACCCTCAGGCTGCTATTTGAGTTTGAAAATACAAAAAATACAACAATGTTTGGAGCATCACATTACGTTTAAAAGTTGACAAACAACCTAGCTACCTGCTAGTGTTTTGCGTTTGCAAGGTCACGCTGCATCTCGCACGGCCGCACCCCGTCCCTTCACCGCGTACCCCATTCCTCTCTGCGTCCGTACGGCGAACGCAAGCAAAGACAATGGAACGAAGTGAAACGCAAGCACAAGTTAGTTATCCATGCGACTTATGTTACATCGGACGGCTACCATTCAGTTTACTTGTGCTCTTATTTTGCTATTATCATTATGGGGAAATACTGTGTACACGGTGTCATGAATTTGTTGTGAATAGAAGGAGATACACTTGGGCTTCCCGAGTGGAGCAGAACATTTAAATAGCACAGATAGTAATTTAAGAAATATTGGAGCAGCAGGTATCTATTTAATGTAACATACGTTTTGTAGTAGGGTTATTGTTTTTGTATCACAAGAGTATACTGCTCTCTTATAATATGTACAGTAGTCTCAGATTATTTTGTAGAAGTAGTCCTTACTCGTCCTTTTTTAAGTTTTTGGAACGAATTCTAATATTACTATAAGTATGTAATTCGTCTAACAAGTTTATTTTACCTTTTAGGCTCAGCCTACGGAATTTATTTGTCGACCTTGTTGGCAAAGGGCAGAAAGAACGTACCATCGAAACATACGAGAAGCACGTCAAGAAGACGACGCCGGTGCCAGTTGCAAGGGGAGAACCAGTTCAGATGACTTTGCCTGGTTATGTGCGGACTCCGGACACTACACGTAGTTGTGTTTTCCAATATTGCGGAAATAGTACAAGGTACCAAATACCGAATAATATTGTACTTAGAATGCTGTGCCGTTATAATCTTCTTACATTCGAAAACAGTCGTGTTTGTAATGCACCTGTAGGAAGACTTATGGCATATGCTGCCCGTACAACAAAACAATATTTTGGAATTTACAGCTGTCCACATAATACGAGCCTGGTCGATATTAACCACACATGTAACAACTGATGTTTGGACTACGCCCGATACCAGACAATAAGTCCAAACGAGTTTCATGCCTGGACTGTCCTTACTCACAATTAATATACAGATTTATTGGCAAACACTCCTACTCTCAACGATAGACGTAATAAAAACTTAATATTGGCCGCTGCACACAGGCGAAAAATCGATAAAAGTTGGCATAAACCTAATGTTCATTTAATTTGCTGGGTTTGTTAATATTTTCATGAATAAATCCTAATTTAATTAGTTTAACTGGGAAATAACATGTACAAGAGTAACAGATTGTAATTATAACGGGATATGTATTAAATAAAACATCGTTGTGAGAACATAAAGTATATTAAGAGAATATTGTTTCATGAAAAAAATTCATCTATTAGACCTAGGTCTAAAGGAGAGAAAGACGCCTTTTTTTGAGATTAATTTCCTTAATCCGAATAAATTATATAAGGGTCTGAAGATACCATGAGTCTATGGTATGTGTCTTCCATAGCCTTTTCCTTGAAAATTTTCTTGAGAATTGCTCTCTGTACTTTCTAATGTCCTTGTTGCGACTTTCTTGCGCATCTTCACTTAGAAGTCCTATAGCAATACCCATATTTTCAACAATTTGCTGACCGTGGACCAATATTTTGTGCAACGTAGTTGGCATGTTAAACCACGGATAGTTTATGACAAATGCGGATGCGGTTTGAAAGCAAAAGTGTTAAAAAAATTCTGTGCGTATTCTATAACCACACGATAAAAGTTTTAATATTGTATGCAATCGATTAATAATATTTAAATTGATGCCAGTTATTTGAGATACTTCTTCTACGTGCTGGAACATTAGGCGTGCTGTATTGCCGTCTGTTGACGTCCCTCCTCCCTGACTCGGTTTGTCCACATGTAGTCCAAGTTTTTCTAAGAATTCTTTCTGAATTCGCTTATTTTCTGAAGCAACGATCTTTTTATCTCTTTCGCCTCTTGCTTGCCACTTGGCAAGTTTTAATTTATATGCCAGATGTAACACGCATTCAGCTAATCTTATCCAGGCATGGAGAGAAGAAATGCAATATTCTAAATTTTCGGTCTTCACTGTTTTTTTAAACGAACGTTTATTTTGTTAAAATCCTTGCTTGTGGCTCCACAAAGGTACAACGGATCGCTGAGCTGGTGTCAGTTAGAGCGTTTATCATTTTTCCGTCTACCATTGTTAATTTTTGGTCGTGTTTAATGCACCATTCCTAATTTTTTGTTGGAAAAAGGTCTGCTCTCTCTATTTGTAAATTTGCAGCTTCTTATCTTGAGAGTTCAGATGTTTCAGGAGCCATCTGAAGCCTCGAAGGGCAGCAGTATCATGGTGAAGAAGGCCGGGGATTTTGCCAGACAAGTACATTATTCGTAGTTATTACACGCATTGGCACTATTGTCGTAACCATCATGTGCTCGTTCGATGATTCTTGGTCTCGAAACTTTTGTTTATATTGGGAATGGCTTCCAGATCCGTCACATCTCCACTTTGAAATAAGGCACAGGTCTTGCCTCTGATTGGGACGCAAATGTAAAATCACTTCTTTTAGAGAAAGCAACAGTCTTTCAGCAGTGTGGTTTTAAAGATTTTGGAGAGATACTTCAGGTTTTATTTCAGTACACATAATTTAACCCTCGGGGTAACACTTCTTTTTAGCTTCTGTTACAGACTCATAATTAGGGTAAAGATTGCAATTTAACTCGGAAGCAGACTTACGCAATAAATTGTATTGGTGTATTGTTAGGTGGCTTTCAATAACTAAAGACAAAGCTTTGTCTGGCGTATAGCGTAGGCATGTCGATTTGAAATCGATTAATCGAAAAATCGATTTCGAACCCTACATCAATTCAATGAATCGATTCATGAACCTCCCGAATCGGACCGATCCTTTCAAAGAACTAGCGATAATGTTCCTTAATTGGCTGCGGTATTTTTTTTTTTTTTTTGCTGTTTTCGGGCGCAAAAACAACTGGTACGAGTAATACTTGGTCAATAATTTTAACGCAACATGGAGTAAATATTTATGAACGCTTCTTTCTCAATGTAGCGTTATTTGCGTTAAAAAAAACCTGTTTTTTTTTCTATCCGGATGTCAAACCTAACCTATCTATTCTTGTGAGTGAGTTTATTTATCAAAAATATACTGTGGATAAATATTATTTTTACTGTAAAAAAATATAGTAATGAAATAAATAATATCATGTTCATAATAGCATTTATTTTAATTTGAAAAATACATAGTAAGTGATTAGATTGATTGGAACCGATTTATCGAGAAATGTGCGTTTGCGTTGCAGTTTGCATTTCTGTTAAAGTATTGTTATTCTTTTTAGCCAAAAATGTCAACTAAAAGTGATACATTGTATCACTTTGTAAAAAAAGGGATCAAGTGGCGTATGCAAGTATTGTCATATCGAAGTTAAAAAATGCGGAAATACAACAAACTTCGCAACCATTTACTATGAAGACATCCATCTATTAAGTCCGTAAGGGCTGTAAGATCAAAACCAGTTTAAACTATGGATAACGGAATCTACGATAAAATATAATCGATGGTTTAATCTACCGTCCTAAGATCTAATGGAAAATATGAACAGATTAGTTAAACTTCGATTAGTCCTTTACACATGGCAACATTCGTTAGTTTATTCGAAGTTCGTTCATCCATTCAATAAAATAATGGCTTGTTGCCATTATCATAGATCCATTTGACAATTTTGACATTAACACTGACATTTGATTTGACGACTGTAAAGTCTGTATTATTTTCATGTCTTCGAGTTTATTGTTCTGTGTTCATGTGGATCGTGGTATTTAGTTTCATAGAAAATTATTGCTTCTCGTGTGTCGTGTTTGAGTTTGTTTGTTGTGTTTAATTCAATTAAAATGAGTGATACTGTGCACAAAAGGGTGCCAAACTTTGCGTCTTCCGAGACAGAACTAATAACAACATTAGTGAAAAGATACGATAATGTCTTAGAAAATAAAAGAACAGACGTTGTCAACAACCAAATAAAGGACGAAACTTGGTCTAAATTAGCTGAGGATTTCAACAGTACTTCTGGTATATACCAGAGGAGCACGAAGACGTTGCGGGCGAAATATGAAAAAAACCTTAAAACGAAAGTACGGCGATCACCGCAGAAGCTTATATCGTACAGGAGGTGGGCCTCCTCAAATATTTTAAATCTAACACAGGAAGAGGAAATAATAATGGAACTAGCAGGCCCCAGTGTTGAGGGGTTACCCGCTCGCTTTGATTCTGATGTGGTAAATATTAAGTATTAACTATTGTTAATCATATTAAACTTATTTCATTTTCATCACAAATGTTTTTTTTTTTCTTTGTTGTAGATACCTGAATGTAAATCACCATTGCCAGTGATGGCTGAGGCAAGCACCTCTGAGTGTACCATAACATTGAAAAATATTTATATTGATGATGATTGCAATATTGAGGTGGGTTTAATGATTATTTTTGTTACTGAAACTACTTATATTTTGTTTTTGACTTAACATAGCTCAGCTAGTTGTTTGTTGAGCGTTAACATAGCTCAGCTAGTTGTTTGTAAAGTGTGATTAATGTTGATATTGTTATTGCTGTAGATGGAGGAGAAATCAAAGCAGCATTTTGTAAAAGGTGTTGTTGCTACTCGAACAACTGTGCCCGAGGTGAATGTAGGCAGTACCCCAAATCGTTTTTTATTAAAAAAGAAACAGTCCAAACCTCTAACACGTCGCAATCCAGAGGCCTTTACAAACACTATGGGAAATTATAGTGACTTATCAAAAAAGAAGCAAGATTTAGTTAATGCACAAATACAAAGTGTAGAGGAAAAGTGTAGATTAAAAAAGATAGAGCATGAACTGAGATGTGCTCATTTACAAGAAAAAATGAAACAAGAGTCAAGAGAACATGAATTAAGGTGTGAATTAACGATGTTGGACATAAAAAAAAGATCTTCCAATACAAAAGATAAAGCCTCTTCCAAAGTGAATGGCGCTTTTAATCTCACTATACGCATCATGTTTTCCGGTAGATTATAAAGGGACACGTTTAATGACGTATTATTATAAATAGTTATTTTACTTTCACGCATACTACTCGATAATCTATTAACTTTCGATATTAAAATACTACGCACTGATTGAAGACGATTGCAAAAAACCAAAAATGATTCACCATTTCTTATACGTAAGGTAAGGAAACCTTACGTATTATTTTTTTACATATTCTTCACTTCTAGGATCTCCAAAATGTTGTATTAATAACTTCTTAAAATCTTCCCATGTAACAATATCCTCGCGCTCACTGATAAGCGCGGCTGCATTTTCTGCTAATCTACTCGCTATGGAATGCATTACATACAAGTTTTGCTCGTCGCTTCCCCTGTATTTATTTATAATATATTCACTTTTACGTAAAAAAAGATTTAAATGGCGCTTATCAACATCAAAAAGCGGAATAATTTTAATCATTTCGTTTGGAATCATGACAATTTTAACTTGATCTTCCATTTTTAACACTATTAATTAACTTAACACTAGTATAAAATACAAAAGCAAAAAACATAAAGTTCCTATTAACAATTTTTAACACAAAATAATGGATATGCGTCTAATAACAATCATTAACTTAAATAAAACTTTAAACAATTTACCTGAATTAAATATTTTTTATAATTCACAAACAATATTTGAATATTAAATCACTATTTCTATGAATAAACTAGCCTTACAGATTTAATGCAAAACCAGATAACGTTATAACGCGAGACTTCTAATCGCAAAATAACAAATAAGGGAAATAGGAAAGGAAGGTGAAAATTTGGACTCACCAGCTCGCCTTTCTCATTTTCAGCTCCACCATCACAATGACAAATTTGTTTGGTTCGTAGAATCACCACAGCTGCTTTCCGGGCCACCCGAACGCGTAACGCGAAAAGTTTTATTCAGGAAAATGCGAAGGACGGCACAGCTTTATTTGGCGATCCTACCGGCTGCGCCAGTCAAGTTTTTGGGAGCGTTTTAAATAAAAATAATAATATACGTGTGAGCAGAAGCGGATGCTCTAGTATAATGTATTCAGACTAATCCTATCGGTTACATTGTTGCTTAGTACTACTTAGAATGCTAAATTGACAAAATGCATCGAACCGTCTGGAAGGCGTTTCCGGGCCACCCCAATCTGCAATCATGCATTTTATGCTCTCACGGTGATTACCCGTGGCGGTCCAGGTTGTATAACTAGTTATTATTACTATTTACAGCACTTACGTAATTAGTATTTACAGTATAACTTGACAGATCTATCAAATCTTCAATATGGGCTTCTAAATTTGGAATTTTATATCCATTGTTTATGCATATATTATGTAAAATTGCACAAGCAACAATAATATCTTGAACCAGCTCTATATTTACTCTCATGCCTATAGATAGCACAGGAAAGCGTCTTTTCCATATTCCGAAGCACCTTTCAATGCAATTTCTTGTACGAATATGAGACTCGTTGTAGAGTATTTCTGCTGAAGTTACAGGGTTCTGTAGTTAATGTTAATAAATAGTTATTGAGTGCATTACTAAGAATTAGATTTTGTCCCATTTGTCCAGACTCAAAAACAGCACACAAACTACTGTTCCGAAATATTGTACTGTCATGACTGGCCAGGCCAGGCCATCTAGCCACAACATCCAAAAACTTCAAGTTAGATCCACACATGGCTTGGATATTTAATGAAAAATAGCCCTTTCTATTTCTAAAATGTTCAGCATTATGCCCACCTAAAGACTGTATTCGGACATGAGTACAGTCAATGGCTCCATATACACGAAGAAATCTTGCAATGGTATAAAAGCCAATTTGGTTAGATTGTTGTTCTATAGGTGAAATATGAAGTGGAAGTAGTTATTTCTTTTGGCTGCAATCGCTTTAGTTACTCGCTTGATAGTTTTGCCTGCTGTAGTTTGATGCACACCGCTAAAGTCACCTACAGTCATTTGCATGGATCCAGTGGCATAAAATCGCAAGGTAAGTAGGAGTTGGTATATTGCAGATAGTGCTTTGTTCCTGAAATTAGTAGGTGGGTAGTAATATTTTTGGCAAGCTACTATGTTTAATGGTTTATTAACAAAAAAATTACAAAGGTGTTATAATAATAGGTATCAGTAGGACGTATCTCCAGAAAAAAAAACTTTAGGACAGAGATAAAGGATTTATTTACTGTCATTTGTAGGTATTGATAAGTAGGTAATTTAAATAACATTTACCTTGCGGTAGGACGACTTATTTCGCTTCCAATTCCGCTTGAAATAGCTCTTGCTGAAGCTTTGGAGACACAAAAACGACGTATGAATCCATATCATCCCATTGATTCCAATGATTATATCTTGATCTAACGACGTACGGTCTACTATAATACTCGTAACTATTTATATCGTTCAACTCGTGTATTATTTCGATATCTGAATCCGAATCACTGTTATAATTTTCCATTTTAATAACCATTAAACAAAGCTTCAATTAATAGTTACGTAGATATGTTTGAAACAGGCTGGTAAGTTTTGTAGCTATTTTGAAAGTTCGTCACGTCAAATTATGCCATCTGGCCAGTTCACGGTCAGTTTAACCCAGACAAAGGAGTTTAACCGTCCCTTCGTGCTAGTTTAAACTAATCGATGGTTTAAACTACCAATATTCGATCATCTACCATTAATCTTATGAAATAATCGATGCCCAGAGTTTAAACTCCCTTCCGTGGTTAAACTACGATTAATATTACGGCCCTAAGACAACGAAAACTGGTTGTGGCAAATGATGGTATTGGTGTTGGTGACGACAAAAAAAAACTGGAGTGTGTACCCGTACCTTTTCCTTACAATACAACATATCGTGGGATGACAAGTAAAACTCAGTATTGGCATTTGTAATCAATTAGAGTTAATGAGGTTTTAAACTTATTTTGTTATTAAAAATCAGTTTATAATTAAAGATCTTTGAATTTGTGGTGACTATATAGTAACGGATATCTTATAAAACCTAGAATAAATTTTATTAAAAAAAGTTATATTTTATTAGTTATGTATAAAAATGTACTTAAGGAGTTTTACCGGCCTTTGAGTATAACCATGTATAGGTATTTAATGAAATAATAAAAGCTATTGTATTAAAAAAAGACATTTATTATTTAATTTTCATCACTTTCATCACTATCATCAAATGAGGGTTCTGGCACGCAATCTGAGCCACCACTTAATGATGGCAAACTTTTGTACCATGGAATCAGTTCTTCTGGTATTTGACCAGCATTGCACAGTTTTACAAGGTCTCCTTTTTTTGCTGCAGACAAGGGGAGCAAATTTTGATAAGCTGGATTCAGCACCACAGTCTGTGTACGTCGGCGTCCCCTTCCTGCAGTGACATTGATCTCATTATAATCACTTGTATGATCATACCTATAAAATAAAGTACCAGGAAACTCTTTCTCAACTTTAATGCATTTAATTTTTAGCCAAAATACCTTATTACACTCTTTACCTTTATTTCGATTTTTAATTGTAGATGCAGCCAATTCCTGTAGGTTATAAAAATCTTTGTAAGTTAGAACATGTACTTTATACTTATCATTGCTCTTTTTTTACCTCTTTTATTCCTAGCAGATTTAAAAATCTCAACCCAATCGTTCATGCAGAAGGCACTTTTGTGTTTCTTGGCTGCTTCTATAGCTGAGTGCATAGAGTCACACTCCATGTACGTATGACCAGACTCCAGAAATTTGAGTTCTATCTTCATCAGATGTTCAATATTTTGAACAGCATAAAGCATCACGGCAGCTACTTGCTGATTTCTATTCTGCCCTCCACAGGTATCACAAAATAATGATATTTCAGATACTGTAGTGGGCAAGTTTTTTAGAGAATTGTACAGTATTGATCCTATCTCACTACTTCCACGTTTTCCATGAAGTTCATTCCATGTATAGCAGTGAGCTTCTTTCCCATCTCCAACGTAAATTGTTAAATTATAGACACAGATTTTTCGTGAGTAATAGAATAATGAAACGTTCGAGCAGGGTATTTGCAGCACACTCTGTAAGTCAAATGTGCAAGTAATAAATGAAGGATCCTCTTGACATCTTAATTTATCTTGGGCCTTAGCTTCATTACATTGACCTTTTCTTATTAAATGTAAACAATATTCCGCTTCAAGGTTTTTTTTTTCATCAGAAGATGCATTTTCATATTTAGAGCATAAGGCACAAAGGTCTTTTTTTGGCTTGAAGAAAGAAAAATTATAATTATTACAAAATATTCTTCTGTATGTTTTTTCACTGACAGCATTAGCAATATTGTTGTTAGTACAGAAATCATTTTTACACAAATCAAACATTTTAGAAATAGACAATGTAGAATCCAGATATTTTTTTTTTGTAGACTTTCTTGAATAGTGGGATTCCATGACAGAGAAGCTCTCAATGTGTCTTTTTACCATAGCCATACTATCTTTGCTAGTTTTATTGCCAGGAGGTTTGCATCCTCTCCTATCTGTACGATCATAGACACCAAAAGTATTACAACCTTTAATAGCTGTATTGATAGGCCCATTCGAAATGCACAGAGTTTTTTCAAAAAAATTGCACAAACTCTGTGTCTATCCTTAGAATTTTCTAAATAGTAAGATTTAGATACAGAACGTGCTTTATCACTATCAGCAGCTACTTTACGACGCTTTGGCTCATTTCTCTTTACACATTTCAGAATGAAATCCTTCTGTCGCTGATAATTAGCAAGACCCCAATAAGTTTTACAAATTTAATTCCTTTCTTGTTCTGAAAAGTTACTATTGCATTTTGTAATGATTATTCTTTATACTTACATTTTGTTAACATTAACCTTGAAATTTAAGCATTCTCTATGTACCTTCATACTCATTTTCTGGAAGGAAATATAGTATTTGCGTGTTACAATAACTATTTCTTTAATATCTGTAATAAAATAAAATTTGATCTTTGTAATTGTCTATGTTGTGACATGTATGTCAAGATTTGTGAAACTGTCAGTTACTTTTCTTTTTTCCCATAGAATTTCTCACCAGTCTATGAGGAATTACTTTTTCGTTTAATTATTATAAATTATTTTTATCAATATTATTAGCTGAAATATTGTATTTTATTAACTATGATTGTTTACTTCTTAATTTTAAATTATATCTTTAAATTCTTTACACACACATGGTTGTATAATATGTGCTGGCTGGTTACATGTGTCTGGCCACTGGAGGATATAATATTAAAATTTAAAAATGTTCTGGAACGGCTGAAACTCTAGTATAAATAGAGGACGAAGCGCAGAAAGCGGGACGACTACGAGAGGGGACTACGAAGAGGGACAACGACGTAATTTGATATATGGAAGAACTATTTATTTTTCTGAAAAGCCTCTACTAATACTACTGCTACTGTGACTCTACTATTGGGCTTCGGAGTTTTATCGAGTCCCTCCTGTTTCTACTGCTCGTCTTACTGAAATGTTCTAGAACCGAGCTCCAGAGGACAACAAGGCGCTCATACCGGATCCTCCTCACGACATATCCTCCTCCCAGTGTGTGTGACCTAAGAACCCTCCTCACGATATATCCTCCTCCCAGTTTGTGACCTGATACTTAGGGACTCTAGTGAGATAGGTAATTTTTTATAAAACTATTTGTATTTTTTTTATTAATTTAAATTAAAAATCTGCTTATAATCTTTGTTTCCCTTAGGTTTAAGTTTGATTTGTTACAATTTATATGTACAATTTGTACAATCTACAGCTTTGGGGGCTTTAGCCGAACACTGTTTTTTCTTATTTTTTAACCGACTTCAAAAAGAAGGAGGTTATCAATTCGACATGTTTATATTTTTTTTTTTTTTTTTTTTTTATGTATGTTCGGGCATAACTCCGTCGTGTATAGACGGATTTGCAAAATTATTTTTTTGTTCGAAAGGGGTTTATTCCGAAATGGTCCCATATAAATTTCATATAGATCTGATGATGCGTTTCGGAGACAGACAACGGAACTCTTCAAAACATTACAGCAAATCAACCGCGAATGCTGCTATCGCATAAATATGCATTGCTTTGATCCCAAGGATGATGAAATTTTGAATTGGTGTGGGGTAGGTAACTAAAAAGTGAAAAATAAAAACTTTTTTCAAAAAAATAACAACCGACTTCCAAAAAAACACTACAAAGTGTAAAATAACTTTAATTTCGGAAGGCGGTGACAAATAATTAAAATAACTACAACTGCAAAGTCACCGACTTCCGAAATTAAAGTTATTTTACACTTTGTAGTGTTTTTTTGGAAGTCGGTTGTTATTTTTTTGAAAAAAGTTTTTATTTTTCACTTTTTTATAAGGCAAGCACTGAGATCTCTGAAACTTTGTGACATTTTCTTTCCATGAATGTGGATCGCTTTTTCTACATCTAGTTAGTTTTTTTTTTCAATATCTTGGGCAATCTCATAATCCGAAAAATCTGATATATCAGATTTATCACCTGATGGCAAATAAGTGATGTCAGAATCTGCACTAAAGTCTTCATCACTATGTTCATAAGGGACTAGTTGCATAGGCTGAACTATTTCCTGTAACAAAATAATTTTTTACCGATATTATGTTGTAAAATGTTCTTAAGTGACTCAATTAAATTTTATTGACTATGTAGATAAATACTTACCAGCTCACAATTATTATTTTGATTATCAGTAGTTAGAAACGCTGTTTGATTATTTTCATTGTTTTCTATCTGCTGTAAAAAGAAAGAAAATAAGTACCTATGTTATTAGATATCATGAAAGTGAAGGCAATAAACCATACAACAAACAAAAGGTATACAAGATCCATAAACCTACTTCTGTTTCTGTTGCTGGCACCACGTTAGGTTTGTCCACTGTTTTTGAAATTGTTGCAATTAAATCATCGTTACACAAAGGTCTTTGTGTATGTTCATAACATACTCGGCTCTAAAAGTTATAAAATAAAATACACAGTAAGTACTTTGAATGCAACATTGACTAAAACACGCTAAACTTTAAAATTTGAATACTTACAAGTTCATTATTAAGTTCCTGGCGTTTTTGAACGTCTGAATTTAATGATAAATCCACCATAAATCTGCCTGTTGAATTATTTATTCTTCTCATATTTCTCACACAATAACATAAAACGCATTAATTTAGCCTCATAAACCGCGAAATGAAAAAATAACAGATATTAAATTGTGACATTGACGTTTTGTTTGACGCACAATTAGTGACGTAAAGTAGTTGCCGGCCGGACCATGTTGCCAGCACAAAATCATTAAGTACAAAATGAAGTTTACCTGCCGGTAATTTCTTTCAAAGCAGTAGTTGATGATAGGTATGTTCTTAGTGACTTTTTCTTGCGAACGGTTATGCAAAAATAATTAACTTCGTGAATTAAAGTCATTTTTCCCATAAACTGTACTTAGTGAGTTTTTCTTGTCATCCCACGATATGCCTTTTTATTAATGCATGCTTGTTTGAAAATTGTACATTCTTGCATTTTTAAAGAGTTGTACCTTCCTTCATCAGCTCAGCGTCATGAGATGATGATGACCATATGCAAATGTCTCAATAGCTTTAGAAAATATATGAAAAACATTGTTAATACCTACAAAATTTGAGGGTTGCCCTTGATTTCCCTGGAATTCCATCATCAGATCCTGACTTGGTGCCAATGGGACCACCTCAGAAGCATACTCTTTCAAATAAAACATAATTTTGAGAATCGGTCCACAAATGGGGGAGTAATCTATGAAAATATATTTAAAAAAATACAAACAATGGAACATAAATAACCTCCTCCTTTTTTGGCAGTCGGTTAAAAAGTGTTATTACCAAATGCAATGTTTCTTAATCTACGGGAAGAACGTACGATATCTTAAAAGTGTTTGATTTCCTCGATTATGTATGAAATAGTAAGTATGTGACGAAAAAACTCTTTTTAATAATTTTATTTCAATTATTAAACTAAATAATAACTAAAACTCGTTCGAAATAGCAGTCCATCGATTAATAAATATTCGATGAATCGTACAGTCGACTTTCCATTAATCAAACAAATGACTCTTCGTTACGTTACGGACCCGCGCCCGTGCGAGATGCGGCGTAACCTTGCAAGCATAAAACACTAGCAGGTTGCTTGTCAGCTTTTAAACGTAATGTGATGCTCCAAACATTGTAGGTTTATTTCTTTTTGTATTTTCAAACTCAAATAGTAGCCTGAGGTTTAATTGTAGACGATTCTTGTAATAGTAAAAAATCTTCACGACATTATTTCCCATAAGAATTCAGTATTCTTTCATTCTGGCCTGCACTTTCGTTTTTGGGAACAAAATGAATGAATGTCCTTTGGTAACTTATTTAATCAATTTATTTATTGGACCGGCTATTAACCAGCCTTTGGAATTTCGTAACTTAATAACGCAATTCGCTAGGATATCCCAGAAAAGATCACATTCAATCAAGATATCAACTTGAGAGGGTTCCTTAAAATTAGGATCGGCTAATTTTAAGTATTGCAAATGTAATATTAACGTGGCTTTTTGGTAAACAACCAGTTAACTCATTCATAACAAGCATGTTATAGGTAACATAAAACTGTTAAATAGATCGCAATGTGACAATGCAGCTCTCATCTACTCTATTAGACAAGTGGTTTCCGATACCTAAAATATTAATACTAATTATTGAAATAGAAACAAGTGACAGTACTTTTAAAGATTTTGTAATAAAACTGCCTTGCCTCAATTGAGCTATATGCACGCACTGTTTCTTATTGATTGTTATTAGGGTTATGAGCATCAATTAAAGCAGTAGATAAGAGAACATGATTTAATTGATATTTCGATGTATTAACATTAATAGATTCCGTTTCTGAATGTGCATGATTATAATTTACTGCCTCGGTAGGGTTAGTCACGAGACGTTTATTTTTGTTTACAACCAGGACATGGCCAAATCCTCAAGCCTTTGCTGGATGACCCTTTTTAATACAATTAGAACAAAGTTTATATTTATTTACATCTGCCCATTTTTCTTGTATAGTTTTGTTTCTGAAAATAGGACACTCATATATTTTATGATTTTGACTGCAGATTATCATCATCATCATCATCAGCCTATAATGTTCCACTACTGGGACAGTGCCTTGGAGGCATTTTCGAGAAAAAGACGGTTAAAGTTTTTTTTTTACTTTTGAAATTTTTCCCGAAATATAAATTAAACCTGTCTTCTAATTTTTTTAACGTAAGCATAGGTTTGTTTTACAATTTGTTTATATTTCTTTTTATCCCTACTAATATTATAAATGCGAAAGTAACTCTGTCTGTCTGTCTGTTACGCTTTCACGCCTTAACCGCTGAACCGATCGTCATGAAATTTGGCCGAGATATAGCCTGGGATATGGGTAAGGACATAGGCTACTTTTTTACGCGATAACCGACATCCACGCGGGCGGAGCCGCGGGCAAAAGCTAGTTTAGATATATATTTGAGCTGAAAACCTTGAAAAAATGTTTATGTCACTGCGACACTTTTTAAATGTCGCAGCATCCTGCTGAGATTGCCTTTTGGCCTAGTACAGGATCTTGTCTTTGTTTTTACTTTTTGTATGTATAAATCTAATTTTAATTTTATTAAGTATGTAGTAGTGTTTTAGTGTTTAATTTTATTGTGTTTTAGTTATGTTTGATATATTCCTGTGCGAGTCTAATGAATACTTTTTCTTTCTTTCTATGTTATGGAATGAACAGTTAAAAAATAAAGCTTTTCTTATTATTGGCACAGTAAGTGTGTGACTGACTGTAACAATCTTTAGTTTGAAGTACATACTGCAACAATGCTTACAAAATTACACAATTCGCTTAGTGTAACTTAATCACTTACTCTAGCTAAGAGCAATATATGTAATTATGGCATCTACTATAAACCTCAGATTATAAAATAAAGGCAAATGGAGCGCACGGAACATCAAGAGTGAGGCCAAAAAACTAAATACTAAAGCGTCGCATTGTATGTAACATGCAATGCAACGCTTCGTGGCGTACTAACTCGAGTTTGAATTCGTATTTGGTTTTTTGGGTTCACTCTTGGTGTTCCGCGCGGCCTTTGTTTTTATAATCTGAACCATAAACCATCGGAACCATATATTAATTACTTTTTATCAATTATTTGTAGATAAATGAAACAAAAGGGACTTATTAAATCACAGATTAATATACACGGTTAATTTTAGGTCGTTCTGGAACCGAAAGCCATCAACTCGATCATCAAACTAGAATCGATTGAGACTATTATTTTAAATTAACAACAAAAAGAAACACGAAAAATTAAATTAGTTGTTTTCTTTAGTGAAATAATGAGAACTCGAAGTAACGCTTCCTTGCGATCAATGTATAAGTGCGTGTAAAACGTATCGACAAACGGCAACACATGCGAACGATACCCATTGAAAAATCCATTCATCGATCAGACAGCATGATCCGTAAGCCACGCCCCCGACCCCCGTCTAGCCGACCGCCCGAATTCGGAACAAGGAAGGGCTTCCTTGTTCCGAATTCCTTCCTAGTATTGTGTCGCGTTTCGCTGTATTAGGTCACGCACACCGCACGCGCAACCTAATTACGCGCCAAAAATGAGTGCAATCTGTGTGTGAAATCGTCGGAGTATTTAGGCAATAGTGGATTTTTATGGGATTGCGAACCATAACTTGGAAGAGGCTAGAGGATTGTATGCTCAGCCGGAACACCTGAACCCACTGCGCGCACGTGGAATCAACGACCCTCAAGTTCCCTTCACCTCCACCATTCTGGCCGCAACTGAGCGCCTCCTCGATCATGGACAGTTTCGAGCGCCCGCACACGTGCAACGCGGCCCGCGTTAGACTAAAATAGTAGGTAGGTACTTCGAACGCTACCCATGTCGTAGTACCACAATGGCGGCCAGGCGATTCAATGTTAGCCAATAGTAAATATGGAAAATATTGAATTCGAATGGATTAAATTACATCCATAGGTACATGTTTCTAAACCTGTGGCTGCCGTATTATTACTATGTCTATTTATTTAAGCGTAGGTACCTAGTTCACAGATGACAGAGTTCGCTGATCGCCGCACATAGATCGTTTTTCAGGATTTAGGCGGCCAAAATTATTTTATGTGATATTTATATTACAAAATAGTTACATAAAAAGAATTCTGTGTTTGGAATAACTTATCGAAATTATTTGTTGGTGCACGGTGGTTAGGCGCACCTACTTGTGATTTTTTATCAAAAAAATTTTTATTCGAGATCGTAGTTGATTTCAAAGTGTTTTTTAATATTATATTGAAAATACATATGACATACTCACGGCTTTCCCCAAGGAGGGACAGCTGTCTACGTTTTAGTAATACTTTCAGGTATGTATTATTAAATAAAACAAAGTTTATTTTGTTCTAATAAGTAAGTAAATATATTATATTATTAAAAGGATCTTTACATTCGTTATACAATATTAAAGTTACTTAAGCTAAATAGATAATCACTAAAAATAATCAATCATACATTGGAGACTTATTCATCTACATTTAAATTTTCGCCGCTTTCATCAATTTCCATTGGTCGGTTTGGCTCAGCAGGAATTAATAGCTGCATTGTCTCAGGCAAAAATAATTTTGAAGCGGTTTTTTTGGTCTTTCTCATGGAACTAATAAATGGGTCGGATGTTAATAGTAACCTATGATAAATATCTAAGTTGCATTCTTCCCTCGAAAACTTGCGAGCAAAGGCCAATGCAAACTATTGGCATGATTTACTTTTTTCTTTCTCCAGAAATGAAACCTAGGTTATATGATAAAGGACAATACGAGAAAACAATAGCAAAAAGAACCAGATCCATCAACCGTAACCGAACAAAGATACATATAGAAGTATTGCTAGTATATTTTTGTCAGGCGTTGATCTATTTTTCTTATATTAAATGAAAATACAATTATACGTGATATTTCCATTAATAAACTAGATTCAAGCTGGTTGTTACTGTTTTTTTTTCTCATTGGCAGTTTTTATCACTAAAACTAATTAAAAAAAATCATAATCGAATCGAATACGCGTATCTAGGCGTTAGTGAGTGGGTACGTGTGTTTGCGATGACCGCTATTGAAACACTATTTAACGCGTATTCACTATAGGATAGGTTTTCTGGGTTACTTTTCTAAATTGTACCATGGAATATTCTTACAAAAAATAAATGATACAACCATAAAAATCTAAACTATTTACTATTTAATAAGTACATCTGGTTGTACAAAAACCTTTGTTTACCTTATCAAATAACATAGAACAATCATTTTAAACTACTTAATTCTTATAGATAACCTTAATAATCGTCATTACTCGTCTCTCTTCCTTCTTGCTGTCTTATTATGAAATCCAGAAATTGAGCTGGAGGACTTACGTTTTGTTGATGTCTGCCCCACGCCATGAACCACAATACAGACATGACGTGGTTACAACAACCAAGTGTTCTCCTCCCAGAAATACAGGAACAGTAATGCCCTTTTATTGCTGTTACGCCATCATTAAGTCCTTCTATCAAAAGATAGACGAAGTATGAGCGCTGTCGTCTATGTCGCGATTGGATTCGGCCACGCAGCAGCCACGGATTGATGACGTCGATGTTAAATATATCCAAAATCGAAATATCTAACCTGTCCTTCCTGTACAGTTCAAAATGGTACGAACCATCGCCCCTCACATGTTCGCCATAATAACTCCTGGCCTGACTTATTTGGTACGTCCCCAGGGCATATATTATTAGGTCGTTTATGTCGAGTATGGGAAAGTTGTCCAGGTCAGGAATATTCACAGTCATTGACACGAAATCAGCTCTCATTTGATTAAGATTTCTGTGAATAACATAATCGCTAAAATCGTTTTGATTAGGGGTTTCATTTATTCTTGTTATTATTGACTCCACTAAAGGATGATCAGTGAGTGGTTTACCAAAAGCATTTAGTAATGCACCGGCTATTTTTAGTTCGTCGAACAAGTGACTCGCTGCTCCATTAAAAAAGGTAGACCTAAGTTGCTGAAACTGATTTTTCAACCGTCCGTTTATTGTTTCTACGACCATCATGCGCTAGGGGATTTCTAGGAACACGCGGTGTGTCTTGACACCGCGCGCGCAATCTGTATGATGCGAAACTATTTACGCTTGATTTGAAGGCTCCAGTTGTAGTTATAGGGAAACATAGCTCAGTAAGCACTGAATGTATTATCAGACACTAATGTGTTTTAGTTAAATAAAACATTAACAACCTACTTAATCCACAACCCCAAAACTGAAACGTGTAACTTGGTACCCGCTTGCCGCCGCCGCTACCGCGCCTGTCGATCCATGCAGAAGCGGGGGATGCAGTATTTAACAATGGGAATCTTAAAACATTACACACGGAGTATTTTTATTTAAGAAAAAGTAACGCCTGATAAAAAAACAATAGCAATTTACTAAACACTCTCTAACTTGGTTCGGTTACGGTTGGTTGACCTAGTTCTTTTTGCTATTAATTTCTCATACAATCCTCTAACAAATGGCATAGGTTTCACTTTTGGCGAAAAGAAAAAAAAAACATGCCAGCTATGTATGGCAAAAGTTGCGTTGCCCTTTAGGCGATAAGACCTAAAATGTTTATTGCGGGCCTCAGCAGCTTCTTCCGAAAGTTGCCCTATCGGCAACAACGAATTTTCTAGTATTGAAGCTCTATGAATTAAGACCTTATGCATCGTTGGAGTCATAGGATGCCAGCCATATAACTCAACATATAGTTTCGCAGTTTCCATGACGTATTTATCATATTTTGCTACGTCAATCTTATGGCCGCTTCATATGGCTTCTAATATCACTTTTAATCTAATAATCTAGTCATAACTTATCCCAGTGATTTCTGCAGCCAATTCAGGGTTCTCGAAGAATCTTCTGCTGGTATTTCCATCGTTTGTGTTTCCGAAGTTACTTTTTGGCATTTCGACTAAGAGACCTGTCTCCTCTCTAAATCTTTGCTGAATATCAAGTTTCTTCTGCTTTTCTAGATTTTTTTCTTCTTCGGTTCGTCTCTCGCGATATTTTTTCACGGGCAATTTATATGCTAAATGCAGCACACTTTCGAATATCCGGATTCTTGCATGTAATACGGAAAGGCCAAATTCAAGAGCTTCAGGGCGTACATCATATTTGTTAAATCATTAAAATCTTTTGATGTAGCTCCACATATATAACATCTGCTGGTCGATTTGGTGTCTGTAGCTGCATTGCAGACCTTTCCGTCAACCATAGTCATTTTAAAACGATGTTGAAAGAAAAAATTCTCTCCATTGAGGTCAACTTTCGTCAAGTTTAATGAGTTTACACTATTCTTTACATATTTGATTTCTTCTTTTGTGATGTCCGTAGATTCTTTTACGAATCTAAATCTTATTGGACGGCAATATCTAGGTGAAGATGGAGTTGGATTTTGCCACACGATTTTACTTTTATCCTCACCACAAACAATTCGTAGAGGCACAAATGAGCTTATAAAAATATTAGCATCAGATTCATCTTCGTTTGAGAGTCTCTGTTTAAACTGGGCTTGTTGAGAGCCGTCACAACCCCATTTGCAGATGAACAGTAACGAGTTCCTTTCAACGGCATCAAGTGTGAGTAAGACTTCTTCTAAGAAGAGGGATAATCTGGTTACAGTGTGATCCAACAAAGATTGTAAGTTTCCTTCTGCGCAGGTAGACGTCACTCGTAATGACTCCTTGGGTGGGTAGCAATCTTCTTTGGCCTTCAATAATAATTCATAATGTGGATAGAATCTTTTGTTCGTTGCTCGAATAATTTCGTACTGTCTTCTGGTCAAATCGGCTTCACCGTTGCTTACAAACATTGTCAGTGCTTGCAGAGGAGTAAGGGGCTCTATTTCTTTGGACTTTGAATGTCTGTTTATACAATCACTGGCAGACGCAGAAGAATTCGTAATGTCTTTTAAAACAGTAGACGCGTTTCTTTTTCCTTCTGTTTGTAAAATTACTTGTGCCGCGTGAACAATTACTTCTTCGTCGTAATATGCGCGGACTCCTTCAGTTTTTCTTCTCTTTGTTCTTTCGCTAGATTCGGTAAAAGATTTGGTAGGTCGTCCTGGCCTTTGATGCGTGTCTACGGGGATCTCAAATGTTCCTTCCAACCAAGAATTATTGGCCGCCAAAAAGTTTTCAAGTATTCTATGCGCCCGAGACCACCTCTTTATCAAATCACATTTAAAATATGAAAACTTCTTTTTTATCACATTTTTATGTTCTTCTGTGTCCCCGTAACACATGAGTAAATAATTTTCTAAATATTTAATTTTTTCATTTATCGATTATGAATGTTGCTCGTTCATTTTATCGAAGAGGTATTTACGAGTCAACATTTTCACCCCCGAGCAGCCAGGTGAACCTATAACAATAAAAAAAAATATTAACACAAAAACATAAAATCCGATTTTATTCCTATTTTTGTCAAAAAAAATTCAAACTCGTTTATTTTTAAAACTAGCAGCTGATTTTAAGCAGTTTTCTTTATAAGACTTTATACTTATAATGAAATCAAAAATGTAACTCGGAAAGGTGCGGAAGTAAAGTTTTTTTTTTGATTGAAATTGAAAAATAAAGAAAAAATATTTCTAAAAAAGGGTATTATTGACGGCTCATTAAGTCATTTATTGACAATATATTTAATACAATTTCATATTAATTTAATAAAGGCTTACCTGTATTATTGGTATCCATCACTTAAACAAGCAAATATGACACGACACATAAAATATTCACCGAAGAAAATGATATACGAAAAGGGCGTCAAGAACTGTCACGTGCAGTAAGTGTGACAATCAAGTTTCGACTAGTAATGCAGCGCGCTCGCGCAGTCTAGGGATGTGGGTGGGGTTGGCTATTGTTCGTCAGGTAGTCTACTATTCCAGGAAAAAAATTGTTTGTCATTAATCGATTATTGGAATTTCGACTTATGGCCGCCTAATTCCTAGAAATCTACGTATGTGCGCCGCTACCTTTGCTTACGCGCCGACTTTTTTTTAAATAAATACGCAGTCGTTAAATAGGTACACAAATAAAATAAGATAAGCGAATTTAGACTTTATTTCATAAACGTTAACGGGGAATTTCACCAAACTAGGTTAGTAGGTCCGCAGTTTACTAAAAATATTCTGAGAAATCTATTGTCTCGTGTCCGACCGGGCTTTACAAGGGTTCAAGGTTCACAACCGAATTACGCGGTTAAAGTTATTTAAATAAGGTCTTAATTTGGTTCAATATTTTCATAGTAAGGGACACCTCCAACTAATAATGAACTGTATGCGACTCACTAAACGATTCATTTTTCTGTTTGAATTGCCTGCCTTTGTAGAAGCCGCCGCAAGCATTGTCGCAAAAAAATGTCTAGGCAGTATTTAGTATTATGGTAGGTAGGCACTTGTATGTTTATTAAGTACCTATTAGCTCGATTGGGCGACACTCGATTCAAGGCCTTAAATGCAACTCCCAAGCGTACTCGTCGTGTCTAGTTGAATGACTACGGGTAGTACACACGGCTACACATCAAGCTATACATTTCCAGTATAAGCTGATCTCGCATTGTAAACGATTTTCGTACAGCACGAGATCAGCGTAAACTGGAAATGTATAGCTTGATGTGTAGCCTTGTGTACTAGGTGATATCGTGATGCGAGAGGGGTGAGTTAAATGTCAATGAATTTCTCTCGTTTACGAGGAGATTGATACAATGAGAGATGATGGAGGTAAATGAACTTACACCAACCAACGATTGAGGTTTGTGTAGGTACTTACTTGCAGCTGGTTTTTCGTCCGACGCGACGTCTATTGACCCACCGCGAGTAGGTACCTACGCTATCAACTGATTCGCACACGCACAGCTGTGCCGCGCTACGTCATCACCGAGCGGATCGCGTACGATCTTGCGTTTATGAATGAAATAGTGGAAGTGCTACTAAAATTTTACTCGAATGAGTGAAAAAAAGTGATAAATATCTAACTTCTTTATTAGACGTCTTAAAAAACAATAACAATGCCAATAGTAACTATTACTCATTTGGAGTTACCGTGTTTCGGCTCCAGAACGATCTAAAATTAACCGTGTATAACGTAAAAAGCTTTATTAATACCAACTTTAAAATTGTAAAATCTGTTCCAGTAAACGTTTAGGAATCATATTATCTCATACTAACCAAAATAAACAATTCGTGTTTGTACCAACTGCTTCGTACATGGATCAATCATAAACCAAATAAACTAAGCACCGAAACAAAAAATAACACCTTTACAGTTTTTTCTCTAATGAAACCTCTTCATAAATGTGTTTGTATTTCTTCGTACATATTAAAAGGATCAAAAAACAATAAAATAAACACTTTGTTCCTAAAAAACATAGTTTTATCTTAGGATTTCTTCATTACAAAAAAACAATTACATAGATTGACAAAACAACTTTTATCTTTTATGGCACTTTAAATTCTTTAATATGGCTTGTTTACTCCTTGGACATGCAGATGGCCGATGGGCGAAAGGTTCTGGAGTGGCGACCGCGTACCGGAAGACGTAGAATGGGAAGGCCCCCCACAAGATGGACCGATGACCTTGTAAAGGCCGCGGGTTTCCGCTGGATGTGGGAAGCACAAGACCGGTCGAAGTGGAGGAGCCTGGGGAGGCCTATTTCCAGCAGTGGAATTCGGCTGAAATGATGATGAAGTCTTCATATAAATGAAAGTCTGAAACACCCATCGATTTGACTAAACATTTGCGATTACTTGCCATTTTACCCATTGGACATAATCATCGAAATCATACACTTTATTTTTACCTAACATTTTCCCAACCTGATGATGAAAATGGTCAGCTGACATGAAGGTGAAGTGGCATGGAACTCCGTTTGTTATGCCACTTGCAATGTTATATAGATGCGGCAGAGTAACAACTGAAGTAGGTGGTAACAGGTGGTGAAATGAAATACCAAGCGATAAAGAGCAGCGTTGTATTCCGTAAGAGAGTATAAGCAGTAATGAATCGACATACTTTTTTTTTTTTTTTTTTTTTGGAATTGGCATCTCGCAGTTGACCTTGAGAGGCCGTGACTGCTCAACCGGACTTTCCTGTGAAGGTTTTTAGGAATCTAAAAGCCTCCAGCCAGGGCGTAAACCTACTTAAACCTAAAACGACTGCGCACTGAGGGCACCCCCTGTGGGGTACGAACCTCGGCTCAGGGAGTCGCTGGCGGGGGGGGGGGGGGCAGCTAGTACTATCAGGGACAGGCTGGATCAAGATATTATTTTCATGATTATTAGACGGGGAATTTAAAGCTACTGGCTCAGCTGCGGCGCGGGCTGGCGCATCAACGAGCAAGGGACGGTCGGGGAATCGACATACAAAAATGTGCAGGTATTTATACTATTAACTTACGAACTAAATAACAATAATAACGGTTCACGCTTGACCGTTTTGCGCAGGAGTTGCCACGCCCTCGTTAAGGAAGACAATAGATGGGAGCGCCGCCATCTTGCCTCATTAGCGCACGCACAAAGGATGCGTAGGCGCCATGTTCCGGAAGGCGGGGCTAAGTCTGTTCGACGGCTTGAAATGGGCGGAGTCTCAGAACCTGTTTTGCACACGGCGCGCTCTGACGTAAAATCGTATGATCCTGGTGCTTCGTTGAGTCGTGCGAGTAAACTTGCCTACTCGCTACACTACTCCCCCGGTGAGACCGTGACTACGGGCGATAGTAATCAGGAAATCTCACCGTCCTGCCGCTTCTTGTCTTCCTGACCGTGTTGTCCGTTTGCGCTGGATCCGGGGGTTGGCTTTGACCTTGACCTGGATCCAGATCTTCTTTCGTCATGAATGCGGGTTTGACTCGGTCTATCGTAACCGTCTTTTCCCATTCGTTTCTATGACCACTGTCTTCTAATCACGGGCTAGGACTTTATGTGGACCTGTATATGGGGCCTGCAGAGATCTTCGGGCTGGTCCTTCGCGCAGGAAGACGTGGGTTGCCGTGCTCAGGTCTTTCGGGATGTAGAAGGGACGGCTGGAGCTCGTATGCCATGACGTTGGTTGCGGCGTCAGTTTGGTCATGTGTGCGCGCAACCTGTCGATCAGGTCACTCATGTCTACAACCTCCTTCGTGGCTTCTGTGAGGAACTGTCCAGGTAAGCGGAGTGGCTCGCCATAGACGAGTTCAGCGGTTGTTGCGCCTAGGTCTTCCTTCCATGCGCTGCGAATGCCTAGCAGCACCCATGGAAGAGCCTCTGTCCAGCTTGAGTTTGCATGGCACATGATCGCGGCCTTCAATTGCCGGTGTAGTCTTTCGACGAGGCCGTTAGCTGCGGGGTGGTACGAAGTGGTTAAATGGTGCGTAGCCCCTATGAGGTTGGCTAGGTTCTTGAACGTTCGGCACTCGAACTGCCTTCCGCGGTCGGTGGTGATATGTTCGGGGCAGCCGAACCGGGCAATCCAGCCAGTGGTGAGGGCAGCGGCGCAGGTTTCTGCGGTTATGTCCTGCAGTGGGTACGCCTCAGGCCAACGTGTTGCGCGGTCGACGATCGTGAGGCAGTACCTGTAGCTTGAGGATAATGGTAACGGACCAACCAAATCAAGGTGTATATGTTGGAAACGTGCCGATGGTGGTTTAAATGCCTGATATGGGGCCGAGGTATGGCGTGACACCTTGCTCTTCTGACACGCTTCACATTCCTTTGCCATTTGACTGCAGTCCTTTCTAACACCTGGCCAAACAAACCTTTCAGTGACCAACCGAACACTTGCCTTACGCCCAGGATGGCTGAGGTTATGAAGGGAAGCGAATACCTGCTTGCGGTATGATTTGGTGATGAATGGGCGTGGAGTACCTGTTATGTCACAGTAGATTTCGACATTAGTTTCTGGTAGCTTCACTTTCCTCAGTTTCAGAGATGTTCCATCTTTTAGTAAACTCTGCAGCTCGGGGTCGGTTTGCTGTTCCTTGGCCAGGGACTGGTAATCTAAGGGTAGCTGTAGCTCGTTAATGCGTGATAGTGTGTCTGCAACCACGTTATCCTTACCGGCTATATACCGGATATCCGTGGTAAATTGGCCTATATAATCCAGGTACCTAAATTGCCGGGGAGGGCAGTTTGAGCGTGGATTTGCGAAAGCGTATGTCAACGGTTTGTGGTCCGTTGTGACGTGGAATACGCGTGCCTCGACCATAAAACGAAAATATTTTATTGCTTCGTATATGGCCAACAGTTCTCTATCGTACGGGCTGAACTTTTTCTGCGAAGGGCTGAGCTTTCTCGAAAAGAATGCCAGTGGCTGCCATTCTGCCTTGCTCTTCTGCTGCAGCACAGCTCCGATCGCTGTATCGGAAGCATCCGTCAATATATTAAGTTCTGCGCACGGATCTGGATGCACCAAGAGTGTGGCTTGGGAAAGGCTCTGTTTGCAGCTGTTATAAGCTGCTAGCAGTTCTGGTGTCATGGTAACTGGATGCGATCCCTTGACTTTAGGCCCTGCGAGCAAACTGTTGAGAGGTGCCTGTTTGGAAGCTGCTTCTGGCATAAACCGGCGATAAAAATTGAGCATTCCAAGGAATCGCCTTAGTTCCTTGACTGTCTTTGGTACCGGGAAGTCTTTAATGGCCTGGACTTTGCAGTCTAGAGGCTGAGTACCTGACGCCGTGACTTTGTATCCCAAGAAAGTCACTTCAGCTTGGCCGAAAATGCACTTGTTGGTATTTAAGAGGACGCCGTATTTGACCAATCTCTCGAACAGCTGCCTGAGGTGCTGCTGGTGCTGATGGATATCCTTGCTGAAGACCAGTATGTCGTCGAGATATCCATAACAGAAGGTCAGATCCCGGAGAACTTCATCCATGAACCTCTGGAAGGTTTGTGCTGCGTTTCTAAGGCCAAAGGTCATGACGGGAAATTCGAACAAACCAAATGGTGTTGTTATCGCCGTCTTCGGTATGTCCTCTTCAAAGACTGGAATCTGGTTGTATGCCTTGATCAAATCGATGGTGGAGAAGATGGTACTACCTGCCAACTCGTGGGTGAAGTCCTGCAGGTGCCTGATTGGATAAACATCCGGTATGGTTCGAGCATTCAGGGATCGGTAGTCCCCGCACGGACGCCAACCATTGTCTTTCTTAGGCGCTAAGTGTAGCGGCGAGGACCAGGCGCTTTCTGATGGGCGCGCTGTCCCATTTTCCAGCATCTCTTCAAACTCCCGCTTCGCTATCTTAAGGCGTTGCGGGTCCAATCGACGTGGACGGTTAGAGACTGGAGGACCTGGCGTGGTGCGTATATGGTGCACCGTCTTGTGCTTTGCTAAACTCGGTTTACCAGCGGGACGAGTGAGGTCCGGATAGTCCTTCAAAATGCAATGGTAGTTGCTATCTTCAGTTGTGGTGCGGACAGATGATATGCCTTCAGCTGATTTGTACCACGGGGCCTGGATTGCTAGCGACGTCAGGTTATCCAGGAGTCGCTGGTTTCGGCAGTCGACGATCAGATTGTAGTAAGCTAAAAAGTCGACTCCGATTATTGGCTTGGTGACATCGGCAACTATGAATTTCCACGTGAATGCGCGGCGAAGTCCCAGGTCTAGTGTGAGTGGATGAAAGCCATATGTGCTGATGACTGATCCGTTTGCCGCAAACAACTCGTATTTTGTCTTCGTGCGTGGCTCCCGAACAGCGGATCGTGGAAAGACACACAGGTCCGAACCCGTATCTATGAGATATTGTATCTTGGTGTGGCGATCCGTAATGAACAGGCGGCTTGACATCGCATGGCAGTCGTAACCCGCCTTTACTGGCTGCCTTGGTTGTTTAACGGCTTCTTCGTATAAGCACACGGTTGTGTGCATCTGCGGGCGTTATCTCCAAATCGGTGGTGGTAAAAACAGTACCGGTTGTCCCTGGAGCGGGATTGCGATCGGTGACGGTTCTGGTTGTATCTGCCTCTAGACCGGGAACGTGACGACCTATGACGCAGACGCGCGTCCATTACTTCCAGCTTGCGTGTTAGCTCAGCCACCGTCTGGGTTAATGCCTCGATAGCGCTGCCCGGTGTGATCGCTGCTGGCTGTGAGCTAGGTACTTGCCCGAGCACTGGCATGCTAGTAGCAGCAACTTGCGTGGTTACTGGAACGAGGTCGTTTATACGGTCTGCCAATTCTGCTACTTCTTCTAACGTGGAACTTGCTTGCATTGCCACAATCGTTTGGAGGTTCGCTGGTAGTCTACTTGACCAGATGGACCTGATAAATTCTGTCGGGACTGTGGTTCCAGCTAGCTGCTGCAGGTGCCGGAGGAATTGTGTTGGCTTCCTATCTCCCAACTCCTCATGCATGAGAAGTTGCTTGAGCTTGCGTTCCTGCGAGGCGGACAACCGCTTGATTAGCTCCGTCTTGAGTTTTTCAAATTTGCCAGTGGTGGGCGGATCTATTATGAGGTCTCGTACTTGTGCTGAATGCTGGGGTTCCAGCTGTGCCAGCACGTGGTAAAACTTCGTGCTGTCCGCGGTAATATTGGAGAGGATGAATTGACCTTCCAGCTGTGCGAACCATAATTGCGGGTCATCAGCGTTGAAAGCTGGAGCCTTAATCCCCACTCGGTACGTCCCGAGGGATTCGCTGTCTTCTGGTTTGTTGGTCGTCATAATTTGATGCTGTAGGCTTCAGGTTTCCGATCTTCAATCCGGTACGAACGTCGGGGGTCACCAGTGAAGTGGCATAGAACTCCGTTTGTTATGCCACTTGCAATGTTATATAGATGCGGCAGAGTAACAACTGAAGTAGGTGGTAACAGGTGGTGAAATGAAATACCAAGCGATAAAGAGCAGCGTTGTATTCCGTAAGAGAGTATAAGCAGTAATGAATCGACATACAAAAAAGTGCAGGTATTTATACTATTAACTTACGAACTAAATAACAATAATAACGGTTCACGCTTGACCGTTTTGCGCAGGAGTTGCCACGCCCTCGTTAAGGAAGACAATAGATGGGAGCGCCGCCATCTTGCCTCATTAGCGCACGCACAAAGGATGCGTAGGCGCCATGTTCCGGAAGGCGGGGCTAAGTCTGGTCGACGGCTTGAAATGGGCGGAGTCTCAGAACCTGTTTTGCACACGGCGCGCTCTGACGTAAAATCGTATGATCCTGGTGCTTCGTTGAGTCGTGCGAGTAAACTTGCCTACTCGCTACAAAGGTATATCCTGGCTGGGAATATCGGTATCTCGATTGTAATCTCTACTAAAAACGACATCAAAGCCCAGTTTATTTTTATTTTGGAATGAACAATTGGACGTAGTTCCTGAAAAACGTCCCAACCCACAAACTTAACATTTTGAGATAATCTTGATTGAAGTTCAATCTCGTATTACTTTGAGAAATCATTTTTTTTTACTACTGATACTTTTGTATGCTACAGATGACATGATCGAGTTTTAATTAAACCCAATTTTAGACTTATATTAATACTTTTTTGAATATTCATAAAAAAATTGCTGTGGAACGTTTTTGGTTCATAGCAATATTCATGTTACATTTAAAATTTTAATTAATACAAAACGTTCCAAACGACATTTATGACAGAGAAAATAATAATAAAACAAGATTAAATAGAAAAAAAAACTGTATATTTAGTGAAAAATATCTATGATAAACGTTCTTCTTCATCGACTTTTAAATCTTAAGTCCTGTTCACCAGCAAATCCTTCAATATAATCGGGTCCTTTCATGCCCTGCAGGTTTTTATAAAAGGACAGGCAATCTTCAGGAATTACACTGAACATTGACTTTAAGTCATTTAATTTAGCTGGGTAATGGGTTTTTCATCTGGCCAGAATGAAACAAGGAGTTCTGAGCTTAAAGGAAACACGCTTCCTTTAAATTTTCGCCTGATGTTACAACTCTTGATATCCCTCAATATCATCTGGCCTCATGAATACGTTCATCATCAAGAGTGAAGAGTGTTCATTATCCTTTCCTATTTGGATATGTTTGGTCCTTAGCCAATTAACTTTATGAACATCATTCGATTTGTTACATTTTTTTCTAATTTCTCAGTGCTCACGAAGTCTTCTTTGTCCATCTTTATAGGCACTAGAGGGTTCTTTTTCGTGCAAGTCTTTATCACATTCACGTAATCTTCCGCAGTGTATAATCTTTGATTTTTTTTAAGTGACTTTCGATTTTGCCAAAGTCAGTGTCGTTTGCTAAAAACGTATAACCACTTTCTAGAAAATTTAAATCAATCACTTTTAAGGTAGGATGGCTGGCTAAAATCACTTTAAGTAAGAGCACCATTTTTATGTTTCGATTTTGGCCCCCGCAACTGTCACTCCGTAATGATAGATATTTAACATTAGGACGCATTACTTCGTTTATATATTTTTTTCAAACAGGAACCAACTTCTTGGGCACCCCTACCAGCTTGGCCCTCAACCCAAACAAAACAATATCCTTTATTTGAAGAAGACACGTGAACGCCGCAGTTATAAAACCATAGTTGTCTTTTATAAAATAGCACGTTTATTGGAATACGTGGTAACGTCATCTCCATGTCAAATGTTAAACACTCAAATCTTTCATCTACTTTTGCATTTTCAATCTGGCTATTCATTTGGCTTCGTAAGGACTCAGGTAATTTTAAATGCTTTTCTTTTTCGGAAATCAATTGGTTTCTGTTTTCTATTGACGAATCGTTCGGGTCCTGTAGTTTTGCTGTAAATGTGTTCATCTATTACACGTGTCTTTCTTAAGACTTTTGCTATCTTAAGTTGAACTCTTTCAGGAAAATATTCCTGAAAATGACTATAATACATAATTTTAAAATGAATACATAATTTTTGCTGTCGTTGCCATGAATTAGTTTAAATTCGTCAACGTATAAATCATAAATCTTTTGCAAAGTCAATCCTGGTTGAAGATATAGCGCATCACCATTTTGAGATCTTCTATTGCCAACCCGCCTGCCAAGCGTGGCGATTATGTCAAGGCCCCTCAAATTGGGGGAGGCCTATGTCCAACAGTGGACGTCTTCCGACTAATCTTCTATAGTGGGATTCATATTTAGGTAAGTTATTTATAGTATTACAAGCAAAATCGATTTGTTCTTGTGGAGTTTTATTCCACCCACCAGATGAAAATCCTCTACAATCACGTAATGTATCACCAACGCGTTGTTTTTAAACAAATAGTGATCTTTTGTGTGGTAACTTGAAATGTGTTTAAAAAACATGTCAGGCACACAGGAATATTTAAAATTTTAAATGTTCTGGAGAAGTTTCGTGGCTTTTTCCTGAGATGATGTACTTTCAGATATGTACGACCGTTTTTTACGTGTTTCCGTAACGTTCGAGCAAATGTACAGACGACCTAAGTGTGATAAATTTATTAAATTCTTTTCTTCTTTCTGCTTCTGTCACTTTCAAATGACACTGTTTTTTGCAAACGCATGAGTAACTTTTAAACGTTTTTGCGCTTATTTCTTTACTTTTTCCTTTGTACAAAGACATTGCTCCAGTCAAGACAAAAAAGAAGAAAAAAGACAAAGAAAGTTAAGTGATAAAATAATTGAGGATTTTTTTTTTTAAGGCAAAAAAAAACAGAAAATACTCTGTGGAGGTTACTATGTAGTATAAGTGAAGAGTGGAGGTGGGGTGAAGTGAATATGTGTATGTGTTTGTGTGGGTGTGTGTGTGTGTGTGTGTGTGTGCGTGTGTGTACGTGAGTTTACCGTGTTTGTGATACCATAAGTTGCTCAGTTTCTTGGTAAGACAAAGTGTTAAGAAACGACTGCTGGCGCCATCTGTGCAGCGCGACGAGCAACTCTCGTTCAATACTCAGAACCTCGCGCTCTCCGCATCATCGACATGCGCGGGCTTCACGTCGTCTGCGAGGATCCGCTTCCGGGCATGCACTTTCTTGTGAGAGCCTCTGGACGGTCGTGGGGTCTTGCGATCGTTCCTATATTTCTTTTCTTGTACTTAATTTAACATTTATTAAAATCTACCATAATCAAAAATAAACATCTAATTGGAAAGTTCCCGCTGCGTCCCGCACACATCAAGACACACATTAACATTGGTCCTTCGAGCCGGATTCCAAAAGAACCATGCGGGATGCAGCCATCTTGGCGTCATATTGAAAAATCCTGGGAAAGGTAGCGAGTCACGGTCGTCCGGAATGGTATGAAACCCGTCCCATCCTCTCCTCTTTCCAGCAATAGTGTTAATAAGTGGAATTTCTCGTGTTTCAGTCGTGCGTTATCCAGTTGCCTTGCTGTGCTTCGCCGTGGACACGTGCTGTGCAGAAAAACCTGTAAGTACTTACGTCTTTCTCAACCGCCAAAATGAGTGACGATGAATCTTACCAGGATGTTAGTCAGGAGCCCGTTATATCAGATCGTCAAAAGCAAAAGCTCGTGCAATTAAAGAGAAGCCGAAGCACGCTAAAAGGCAGACTAACGCTTTTTGAGAAGTTTCTTTTTAAATTAGAAAAGGTAGATTCCTTAAATATGGCTACACGTAAAGAACTTGAGTTACGAATACAGTCAATTTCTGATATGTTTATACAATTTAATTTAATACAAGATGAAATTGAGCAACTAGATTTACAACAAATAGATTATCGTGAAACTTTTGAGGAACATTATTTTCATCTCATGGCTACCGCGAAGTGTTTGTTAAGCGATAACGATAACCAAAAAAGTAGGTAGTGGTAATTCAAATCGTTTGTCAATAAAACTACCCGATATTAAATTACCTGCATTTGATGGTTCGTTTGATCAATGGCTTGAGTATCGAAACTCGTACTCGTATATTACTATGATTCATTATCGTAATGATTTAGATAGCATACAAAAATTCCACTATAATAAATCATCACTTACCGGTTCTGCTTCGCAAGTTATCTGTGCATTAGAGTTTACAAGTGCAAACTACGTTCACGCATCGAATTTATTAGAAAACAGGTTCCATAATAACCGTTTATTGGTGCAAATCCATATGAAATCGCTGTTTAAATTCAAGCCGCTTCAAAATGAATCAAGTGACCAGATTAGAAAACTGATTGATTCGACTTTACGAAATTTACGTGCACTTAAATCTTTAGATGAACCATCTGATAATTGGGATACCGTTATTATTTATCTAGTAGTAGAAAAACTAGACCCAGCCACCGAACGTGAGTGGGAAACGCATACGGGTTCATTAGTGTCTCAGTTAAATGGTGAAAAGATAAAACTACAAAATTTAATAGATTTTTCGAAAAACCGTGCAGATATGTTAGCACTGGTTAATTCTAAGAAAACGAATGTCGATTCAAAAAGTTCTCTTAAAAAAGATAAACCATCGAGTCAACGTCATCACTTGCATTCTTACGTCGTTAAAGGTAACCAAACCACGGATAAAAGTAAGCAGAAGCGCGTTTGCGAATTATGCGGTAATAATCATCATCTGTATTCGTGTGCACAGTTTCTTAATATGTCGGTTCAAGATAGGTTTACAATTGTTGATAACAAAAAATTATGTGAAAATTGTATTCGTTCCAGTCATTCGTTAAATGATTGTTCGTACGGCCCTTGCAAATTATGTCAAAGCAAACATAATACGTTACTGCGTGGGATTTCAACACAGAAATCCTATGCTTAGTTTAACCTCGAATAACATCAAAGTTACCTTCGTTAAACGTTAGTTGTGAGTGCATATTACCTAAACATATGAATCGTATAGAAGCAAATACAGCAATATCCACTTTTTTCTCAAATGATGTTGATGATAGCGCCACCATCTACGTAATATTTCAAACATTTTCTTTTTAGTAATAGCGCTCCTAAAACAGCAATATCCCGTATAAAAAGTAGTTCAACTTTTAATGTTCGGTGCAAAAATAGCAAAATCCAAGCCTGTCAAAACCAATTGCAGCAAAGTCCCAACTAGCCAATCACGGAGCGTTATTCAGTATGGCAAAACGGTTGAACGGCGTAAAGACGTGCTCCAATTTCGATAATTATTCTTATATTTTAACGAGTTTTGAAGTGATCTAGTTATTACATCGTTGAGATGTATTGTTCTCCGGTCCCTGTAAATAATAACTCTGCAAGAAAACGTCAACGAAACCCCGAAAATTGGAAACGCAATCTCGCCAAAGTTCAGAGGTTAGTACTCAAATTTTATACAGTACTCCCTATGCCTTGATACTTTTTTGGTAACCGAAATTTTTATTTTTATTTCATTTTTGAATCTTCATAATTATCTTAAACTATTTGTGTGTCTGTTGTTTTTTATGCCTAAATTGCTGAACTGAACCAATTTTAATGATTTTGCGTGGAGTACACCAGCACCCTAATTGCGTAACTTACGATTTCGTTTTCACAGTTCTACAATATTCATTGCGTTATTTACGTTGTTGAGCAGACACATTTTTCGAACATTTTGAAGCAATGGTTTAACAATCCGTGTCAAAACGAAACAGATTATGATGAATCGTGAGATAAGCAATTAGGGTGCAAGGATCAACATACTCTAAATGAAATTACATGATTATTATTGATTATAAATATGTTTCTATCCATACTACCTAATATTATAAAAAAAGAAAATCTGTCAATATGTTTGTCTATTTCATGGTCAAACCGGTGGGCTGTTAGTGATGAAATTTGAAAAGGAGACAGTTTAAGGCTTGGGAAAGAATAAAGGCTACTATTCAATTCGTGCCAAAAAGTGTTTTGTTTTTTGTTTTAGGTATTCACCAAAAACGTTGCCAGTGAGACCTTTATGCAAGCATAAAAAAGCATTTCAGTGCTTGTCTATCACAACGAAAGATATTAAATCATTTCATGATAGATTTTATCAATTTAAAAATAAAAGCAAACAAGATGCTTTCATCTTAAAACATTGCACAATTAAACAGACTCAACGTCGTCGTCCAACAACTGGTAACCATAAGCCAAAGAGTTCACAAATTTCTTATTTTGTGTATAGCCCTGATTTGAAGAAACGTCTAAAAGTTTGCCAGAAATTGTTTTTGATTGTTCTTCAAATTACCAAATATAGGGTGCAATCAGTGATGACTGAATATTTTAAAACGGGTGCATTGCTTAAAGAGAAAAGAGGTGGCGATCACGTTTCTCACAAGAATACACACAAAAAAAAGGCGATAATGGATTTTATAAACAAATTAAATTGTGAAGAACCACATAATTGTCGCGGCAAAACAAAAAGATATTACCTACCTGCAGAACTAAGCATCAATAAACTATGGGTGATGTACAATAATTCCCAGATAGACAATTTAAAGGTAAAAAAGTCTTACTTCCGTAATTTATTTAACCAGAATTACAATTTGGGATTTGGTTCACCTCGGACCGATGTGTGCTCGACTTGCCTGCGGTTTGGTGAAAACATAAAAACAGAAACGGACAATAATGTCCGAAATGAATTATTAATAAACCAGAGAATACACAAATTGAAAGCAAAGGCTTTTTTTGGTTATGTCAAAGAAGAAAAATCTGATTTAATTACTTTATCTTTCGACTGCCAAAAAAATTTGTGTTTACCGAAGACCCCCGATCAATCAGCTTATTACTCTCGTCAAGTCAATTTGTTTAATTTCACTATAGTTCAGGGATCATCGAAAAGTAAATTAGAACCATCAAATGTGTTTGCTTATTGCTGGACAGAAAACTCATTTCCTAAAGCTTCAAACGAAATTGCTTCAGCTGTTTACCATAGACTCCAGAATACAGAACTAGATGGAATAAAGATTGTACGCTTGATAGCAGATGGCTGTGCCGGCCAAAATAAAAATACCACAGTTCTGGCAATGTGTACTAAGTGGCTAGCTGAGGCTCCTCGCCATGTAAAGACTTTGGAGCTGGTTTTTCCCATAGTTGGACACTCTTTTATACCCCCAGATAGAGTTTTTGCGCGGATAGAAAAAGAAATACGTAAACGGGAGATAATAGCAAATCCCGGTGAATATTATAATATTATAAAAGAGTTTGGAAAAATAATAATTTTAGGAGAAGACTGCAAGGTATTTAATTGGAAGGATGACGCAGCAAGAGTCATGAAGCCTGTCGGAAGATGGCATTTTCAATTTAAAAATGCTAAAAGATATGTTCTAAAACGTTCTAAAAAAGAAGGAAACGTTGTTATTAAAGGAAACATACATTATAAACATGATGACGGTGTTTTTAAGAACGTCAACCTTCCAGGGAAACTGTCTATTAATTTACATCCCATAGAAATTTTTCCTACCAATAAAATTAATGACTCCAAAGCATCGGATGTTCGTAAACTTTTAACCAATCATTATGGTGAAAACTGGCAAACTATTGAGCGCCTAAACTTTTTCGTTCCTTTGATTTCTGGTCCAAGTGATGAAATGCAGATGATGAATACTCCTAATACTGAAACTATAGAAGAAGTTAATTGTGAACCTCAAGAAGAAATTGCGAGCATGCTAATTTAATTTTCAATTAGACACATAACTATAATTATTATCTTTGTTTTGTAAAAGTACATACTATTGTTTTATGTACTTTTACAAAACAAAGAAAGCGTTGATTGCGTCTGTTATAATGAAAAATTCATAAATAAATATTTTTTGTCAATTTTTATTTGTGTGCGTTTTTTTTAACCCGGCCAATAAAATTTCATAATATTAGACATACCTCATTAAAGTATCTAATTCATACGTCCTAATATACACAGTTTTAAATATGGCGTCCATCGGTGCAATGCCAGCAAAATCCCAAAGTAGGAGATTCAAATACAGCAATACAGCAATATCCTACTGTCAAGAACAATAACAGCAATATCCAGTATTTTTTTCAATATTTTAACGTCATCGTTTAGTTATTTTATAATATAATCGCTTGCACATGTGTATTTTAACATCGCCGTTGCAATACAATAAAATTTTGTTCAAAAAACATAGTTATGATTATCAAAATTAGTTTTATTTAAATTTCCCAAAATCACCTTACATGGATATTGCTATATTTGCTTCTATATGATTCATATATTGCTCGCAGATCCCAAGTTCAGTGTCCCGTCTGACATAGATGTACTTTTAGGCGCGGATATATTTTGGGACTTATTAAATAATAAGAAAATAAAGCTCGCTTCGGGTCCTACGTTATATGACTCAAAAATAGGGTGGATCATATCTGGCCCTATTCGTAGTAAACATTCGTTAAAAATAGACCGAGTACAATGTAATCTTGTTCATATTGATTCCCAATTACGTAAGTTTTGGGAATTAGAAGAATTAACCGATTTACCTTTTGCGAATTCAAAAGATGATCGTTATTGTGAAACATTGTTTACAGACACCACACAGCGGGATACACACGGTAGGTTCTCGGTGCGCATTCCTTTGAAGGAATCTGTCGATACGTTAGGTGACTCATACACCACGGCAAAGATACGTTTTTTATCTCTTGAAAGAAAATTAAGTCGTTCACCGCATTATATGCAATTATATTGTGATTTTATGCGGGAATATGAGGCACTTGGTCACATGTCCCCGGTGTCTAATGTTAACGATGTATTAACTAAACCACATTATGTTTTACCGCACCACGGTGTTTATCGTGAACATAGTCTCACGACAAAATTACGCGTTGTATTCGACGCAAGCGCGAAAACGTCTACTAATAAATCTTTAAATGACATACAATACATAGGTCCGCCATTACAAAATGACATATTTTCAATTTTATTAAGGTTTAGGCAGTGTAAATATGTTGTCTGTGCTGACGTTGAAAAAATGTAAGTTTAATATATTCAGATCAGCATAACTTGCAGTTAATTTTATGGAGAGAAAATCCTGGTTTACCGTTAAAATTATATAATTTGTTAACTGTAACGTATGGCTCGGCATCAGCGCCTTTTCTTAGTATGCGATGTTTACAACAATTAGCACGGGAATGTGATAACGATTTGGTCGCTAGAACAATTTATGACGATTTCTACGTCGACGATTTGATCACTGGTCACGATGACCTTGACTCACTAGTTATGTAATAAAACGGCTGTAGTGTTGCGTAAGGGTTGTTTTCCGCTTCACAAATGGACATTCAGTCACAAAGTCTGTCCTGACAGTACTAAAGATCTGAACATAGGTAACAATCATTTGTCTAAAACATTACTAGGACTAGGTTGGTCCACAGAAAGTGATGAATTACATTTTCTTTGTTAGGGGCTGAGGGACGTAAGGCAGAAGCAGGTGTTTCTTATAGACTGTTTGTAGGACGAACAACTGTCTCACTGTGAGGACCTCACAAGGTGAGTACAGTTCAGAGGTCGGAAATCTAGTAGGCTTTTTTGCCAGTACTTTTAAAACTGCTCTGTGAGCCCTCTCAAGCCGCAGCGTGGTTGTATTGATCTACTTATGTATTTACCTCTCTATCACTGTCACACCTAAAAAACCGCATACAAAACTTACCTAAGTAGATGGAAATTAATATTCCGATATTTTCAAATCGCATAATACTCAGTTTTATGAATGAACGCGTAGTAATGTAAAGTCACTGTCATTAACGCCATTACGCGAGTAAAAATAAAAGCTGTAGTCGCTCGGTGGCGCTACTGCTCACCTGCACGTAGCACACACACCGAAGCCCACAGTCGTTCATTCATAAATCAAAGAAATTCGTTGGAAGATACCTACTTGCGACACATTTCCGTTCTTTTGAATCAGAATATTTCCGTTTTGTGGGAATGCCATGCAGTTCTATGTTTAGATTGGTTAGTTAAACTCAAAATGTCACGAATTTGTAAGTTACGAATCGTAACATTTTAACCTTACGCCGATTTACACATTTACTTATTGTATTCAATGTATAAGTATCGATTTCCTGACATTCGTCATACCAATGAATCGAGTCGTACGAAATAAAATAAAAATCGTTTGGCATAATCGCTTTCGGACATCTTTACAATTTAAAAAAACAAAAATGGTCGGTGATTTTGTACAGAAATTGAGTAGTGGTAATAAATATTACCTGATATTGGACTTGTGTTTGTATAATACGTTAAGATCTGGGCATTTTCTTGTTGTTTATAATATTTTAAATCTTATTTGTCACATTTTAAATCGCATCTATATGTGTGGGTGTGTTATACTTGTGAAAAGAAAAATGTAAACACGCATGATTGGCGCGAAACTTCGACTTTGGGTATCAAAAAACTTCATTACCACTACTTATTTAACTTGAACAATGGATGAATTCGTCAAGTAATTAAATGATGTATGCTGCCACTGCCCCGCGGTGGAGTTTGGATGTTTGAAATCCCCAGCTTTTATGTTTTTTAGCCTCGACACCGCCGTCATCAAAATGGCGATTATCGCATTTACAGACTTGGATTTTTAAAAGGTAAATTAATAAACTTGGGTGCCAAATATGAAAGATTTAAGGGCGTTAACTTATGAATTTTTATCCAACTCTCTTAATTAATGCTCATACATATGATTTCACGGGTAGTATTAAATAAAAACACGTGATCAATTGAAGGTGTCGTACGTCTTAATTCCTGGGTCCTTTGGGACCCGTTACCGAGCCGGCGGAGGTTCGTGTGCTCGGGTCCTTTCGGGGCACTTCCGAACTATACGGTTAAATAAGTTATTTTCCAAGAGCATCCTTTCATCTATTACATTAAGAATTTGGGTAGCATCAGCTCTATTACGAAGGCGAACACCAAACTTATTTATTAAACTTGCATCAATTTGGAAATAAGCCATTATATTTGGTACAGTTTTATTGAAATGGTTAAACCTCAATAATCTTTTTTAAAATATCCATTTACAACCTCCACCACTCATCTGCACGTAGTTACGTGTCTGCTTTTATTTGCTTGGGTGGTGGTTAACTGGTGTTCGCCTTCCAAAAGTGACTCTGGCATGTATGCCTTATAATTACAATGCTGTAATAAACTGATGCTGTCTCTGAATATGTCTAAAATAAATATGTCATTATCTTAAAAGTACCGTCTCAGTGGGGAATTTTCAATGATTTCTGCATCAGATGTAGTAGTAGCTTTAAATGGGACAAAACAATCTAAAATGTAACCATCACAGACTACTTTTAAAAATTAACGTATACGTAACGCTTTAACGTATTTCTATATTTGTGTAAAGAATAAGTGTCTTTTTGAAACATATAATTACCACTTTTTTTATGTATTTCCCATCACACATCACAATACATTGTTCATTATTTTCGTTATAAATTCCATTTGGGATCATGAGATTGTGTTCTATCAATTGTTCTCTTGTCAAGTGGTTTATTCAGAGGTTCCATTGAACAAAGTCTTGTAGTAGTATGTCTCGTGCTGTTTGCATTTAACTCTCTAGTGTAATGCGAGGAACTTCTAGCAATGTGGATATTTTTAAGTCGGAATCACCTGTCCGCATCTTTATTAACATAGCAGCTACACCTAGTATACCCCTGTGTTTTCCCAACAGTCGGGGAATATCTAATAAATGAAAGAATTTCGCTTTTGGTATTCCATCCAAAATCCAAATAAATGGTCATCAATTTCTTGTACTGATTCTATACTTGAAAAATCTAGAAAGTGCTTGTGTTTTTGAACAAGGGAAAAAACGTGCTCAACCCTTTCTACAGTATCGGCGGCGGCGATCTCTCGCGTCCGGCCCTGATCCAGGCCATGGTACGGAGCGAGAGGGAATGGGGAGCCGTCACCTCCTTCAGCGAAGCAGTAATGCTCGCGAAGAGGGAGGTGGCGCACGTGAGGGAGAGGCAGCATATGCGCCCTCGCGACCCTAGCCGCCGCAGGATACGGAGACGCCCTGGGCGTCGGGAATCCCAGGCCGATTTCCGGCCACCGTAGGCATGAGCTTGCGGACGGCGAGTAATGGGTAGCTCGCTGTCCGGTAAGGACCAAGCCCAAGTCGACGGCGCGTTGTGTTCATGTTTCGCCTCAAAGAGATGTCAGCACAAGAAAATGATGGGGCCCGCAAGGGCCGATGCCTGCCAGGGGTGCGGGTTTGTTCGAAAGAGACACCACAGCCCCTGGCATACGGGCTACTGAAGGAACACGGGTGGGTTTTAGTCAGTAAAAGTCTGACACGCCCTCCTGCTCCACCTAGAGAGGGAGAAGTTATTTGATGATTTCCCAACAAAAAAAAAAAAACCCTTTCTACAGTGAAATCACTCATGCTGTTTTCACTGGCATAAAGGGAATCCCAACTGTTTCCATGTAAATGGTCTGTGCATACCCTAGACAGTTTGGGAATGTAAAAAATGTAGTTGGACATAATGGTAGCTCGCAGTGCATTTGACACAGTATGCAGTTTTTCATGCTCACTCCCATAAAATGCACAGTGAGATGCTGTATTGGGAGCACGTTTATAATTAAGTAATGATTGTTGATAACTCGCTGGTTGGGTTCGAGATTGTTGTGAATGAACCTCTGGAGCTAGTACTGATTCTACAGATGATTCAACTGTACTTGCAAGGAGCGTGGGAGGTTGCATTTCTGGAACATGGACTTGATCAACAGACTGTTCCACTTCTTGTTCAATTGATTCACCTTGCAGAATCTCGTCATATAAGCCTCATCTCTCATCCTGTTGCTGAGTTGAAAGAGCTTGTCTTTTAAATCGCAACCAACAGGCGTTAATTACATACACGATCAGATTGTGAAATCTGTCAACAAAAACAACGTATTTGTAATAAAAGCAGTGACATACCTAGTAACGTCATGGATTAGAACATGATATTTGAAGAAAAAGCTGCATTCAATTTAAAAGGAGTTCGAATAATTATTTTAAATTCAAACCTGACGAGGTGCTACAGTAGATCGAATTAAGTTAATCTACCGGCTTTATGTAAAAAGAATCACACACCTTCGAAAATATTCAATTTATTTCTTTTCTGTCTCTTAGAGTTCTTTTTATTTTGGGATTATTTTCATGAGCGGAATGGAGGCGAACTGTTGTGTATTTATCAATTATGGTTTTAATTGTTTGCGATGATTAAAAGTAGGTGCCTGTTGTTTGGAATGTTCCAAAAGTGAGTCAAATATATAGGAATTTCCAAAAGTTTTTAAGATACGAGTATGACATTTTAGTAATGGGTACCGTTTTCATTTAAATGAGATTTTGTATTTGTTTCAAATTTTTATTTGATTAAACATACTGAAAACAAGTTTTCTGATGCAAAGCATAAACCTCCCATGTCTCTGATTGTGAACAATTTGTGGAACCACAACCAACACAGATTTCACTTCATCATTTCTGTTATTTGTTTAATAGACACTAAGCAATTTTCACCATTCAACATTTCGGAAAGAATATTATTATTGTTTTCAACATTTTTGTCATCAGATGTAGAGATATATAAACATTTTCAGTTTCGTCTAAATCTAAAGCATGAAGTCCCGATGGTGAATTAATATTTTCGATCCGTGATGATGAGCATGTAAGTATAGGGATATATATATATGTTCCATAGAAATGCAATTTCCACTAAAAGAACTGCGTAATTCTAGGTGATTTATTGTTTTTTTGTACACTCCTTCAAATTGTACTGTGTTTGGATTATTATTGTAACCATCTTTTCGCCTGATATTTACCAAAAATAAATTCTATGTGGTTTTGACTTAATCTGTAAGTTGCGATATAGGCTAATGCTGGTGTGTCCTGTTAATGTTGCTGCAAGTTACATAAGTGGTGAAAACATGTTTTAAACTTTGAATGCAAATCAAAAAACCTAAAAAGCCAGTTTTAGATTTGCCTATTTGATTCAACTATTGATTTATTGGATATGTTAATTATAATTCTGTGTCTTATTACGCGCTTTGTTGTATTGTAAATTCGTAATGACAAAATATACTCCTTGGCCTTCTCCAAAACAGCTATTTGCGCAAAATTATTTGAACTAATGGGTTTTTAAATCAAATCATCCTGATGACATAGTTTAAAAACAATTTCAAATAAATCATTTAAGATTGAAATAAACTCTACGGTTTTTTTTTGGGTGGGAAATCATCAAATAACTTCTCCCGCTCTGGGCGGAGCAGGAGGGCGTGTCAGATTTTTACTGACTAAAACCCACCCGTGTTCCCTCAGTAGCCTGTGTGACAGGAGCGGCGGTATCTCTTTCAAACAGCCCACACCCCGGCAGGCATCGGCCCTTGCGGGCCCCATCAGCTTGTGCTGACATCTCTTTGAGGCGCGCGTGGAACACAACGCGTTGTCGACCTAGGCTGGGTCCTTACCGGACAGCGAGTCACCCATCTATGTTCTATGTTATGGGTTTGGTTTCCGCATTTAGAGTCCTTCAAGTGGACCATTGTGCGTGAGCCATGGCGGCCTTTTGGTATTATTCCAGCCAGCCCACCTCCCTCCAGAAGTGTTTGTTTAGCGGGCAGTGTCCTGTGATTGTTCCAGTCACCAGGCGCAGATCTTTTCTGTGCAGGCGTAACCGACGTCTAGTCAGCCTGCCATCAAAATCAAAATATTTTATTTCACATAAACCTGCATGGGCACTTATGACGGACATCCAAGGACGGTATTGCTTCCCTAGACTGCCTGCAGCCTGGTGTCAGGGTCCACCGGCTTGAGTGTGGGTATATTCCTGGAGCCGCCTGCGTATTTGGTTGAAGGGGATGGGCACAATGGGCTCGAGACCACAGACTGACGCGCTGGATGCCCTTCTGGCCAGTTCGTCTGCGGCATCGTTGCCCAGTGACCCACTGTGTCCTTTTATCCATTGCAGTGTCACAGTGTTGCAGTTGGCAACTGTTACTCTTTCTAGTGCATTGTGACATTCTAGTGTTAAACTCGGATGGAATGTATTTTTTCCGTAGGGATTGGAGAACTGAAGCACTGTAGCACTGTCGGAGAGTATACGTATGGTATCCGTGACCCTCCTGGCTTCTATGGCATACGCCGCTTGTATAATGCCCACCTATCCGCTTGGTATACGGTGTTGAACATTCCCAGCGGGCTGGATATGTTTATGTTAAGGTCTTGTGAGAAAACTCCGACTCCGGTTCCAGAGTCGGTCTTTGATCCGTCTGTGTAGACTCGAAGCTCCTCAGGGCCTGAGTAATCGTTCTGTTCTCCTATGAGTACTACGTTGTAGTGTCTCTGGAAGTAGTGCAATTTCGGGGTTTTATCACAGGGTGATGCCATCATCGGTTGTCGTTTGATCGCATCTTCCCTAATGCCTGTGTGCTTGACTCTGGAGTCTTTGCTTAGGTTTCCTGCTATGTCGAGCCTCATGGCAGCCGGGCTGCCTCCTCCCGCATGATGAGATGTAGAGGAGGCAGCCCCAACATTGCCTGTAGGGCAGCGGTGGGCGTAGTTCTCATGCAGCTAGTGATTGCCACACAGGCGCACCGCTGCAGTTTTTCAAGGTCTTTTTGTGCTGTGCCTAAGTCTGTTCTGGGCCACCAGACTATTGAGCCGTATGTAATAATTGGTCGAATAACTATGGTGTATAGCCAGTGGGTGACTTTGGGGCTAATGCCCCAGTTCCTGCCAAGCACTCGCTTGCACTGCCACAGGGATATGCTGGCTTTTTTAGTGATGTAGTTGGTGTGTTTTGCCCAATGCAGCTGTTTCCCCTAAAATATGCCCAGGTATTTGGTTTCAGTTGCTAGGCTTAGGGTAGAGCCAAACAGACGCGGAAGTTCCAGTTCCGCGAGTTTCCTCTTCTTTGTAAAGAAGATCAGTTCAGTTTTTTGTCGGATTTACTGATAGTTGGTGTTTGTTGCACCAGTCTTCGACTATTTTAAAGGCTTGGCGCATGATATTACATAGGATATTTTCATGGGTGCCATTTATTATTATGATTAGATCATCGGCACAGCCTACGGTGAAGTATCCTTTGTCATTCAGTGTTTTGATGAGGCTGTCTACGACCAGGTTCCATAGAAGCGAGAGCACGCCCCCTTGTGGACAGCCCTTCGCCACTACTGCCCTGTAGTGTCGTTTACGGTGACTTATACTGCTCTCAATTTGAGCATATTGGTGATCCACCCACTCATGGTCGTGTCTATGTTGTGTCTGTCGAGGGCCATGCTAATGCTATTGAACATGGTCTTGTCAAAGGCACCCTCGATGTCAATAAAAGCAGCCAGTGCTGAGCATTTGTGGTCCACTGCGCATTCAATTTTGGATACCACGCTATGAAGTGCGGATTCTGTTGATCCAGAGTTTTTTTGTGTGTTACCCATTACTCGCCGTCCGCACGCAAGCCCACGCCTACAGTGGCCGGGAATCAGCCTGGGTTTCCTGACGCTCAGAGCGTCTCCTGCGGTGACTAAGGCCGTGAGGGCGCATATACTGCCTCCCCCTCACGTGCGCCGCCTCCCTTTCCGCGAGCATCACTGCTTCGCAGAATGAGGTGACGGCTACCTATGCACTCTCGCTCCGTACCATGGCCTGGACCAGGGCCGGACGCGAGAGATCGCCGCCGCTGATCGCCTCCACGACGATACGGCGGTGCTCCGCCCAAGTCAGGCAGACCTCCACCGTATGCTCCACCGTGTACTCAGGGCGATCTTCGCAATGGAAACAAAAAAAAACAACCACAAATGGTGTTATTTGCTGACGATACATCCTCAATTTTTAAAATAAATAGACGTGCATCAAATCTTGACGACGTAAATAATGCCCTACTACTGGTACAAAATTGGTTCACTGCTAATAATTTAGTGTTAAATGGGAAAAAAACTAAATGCATAAGATTTGCTTTACCAAATGTTAAAAGTACGGATTGTGACGTGGTATTGAATAAAGAGAAACTAGAATTCGTCGATGAAACTGTTTTCCTAGGGATCACGCTCGACTCAAAACAACAGTGGAGTCCTCATTTAACAGCTCTTGCAGGACGGCTAAGTTCAGCAGCATATGCTGTAAGAAAAATCCGCCAATTCAGTAATGTAGAAACCGCGAGGCTAGTCTATTTCAGTTACTTTCATAGTATCATGTCATACGGTATTTTACTATGGGGATGGGCTGCAGATATCGAGTCTATATTTATTCTGCAGAAAAGAGCCATTAGAGCAATATATGGCCTCCGTACGCGGGATTATCTAAGGGAACTGTTCAAAGTTATTAATATCATGACGGAACCTTGTCAATATATCTATGAGAACATCATGTACGTTAGGAAAAATTTAAATCTTTTCAGTAAACGAGGTGAAAGACACACCATTAAAACGAGAAATAGGCACCAATTGGTTCAACCAGGCTTCAGACTGGCTAAAGTAGACTCATCCTTCATGGGGTACTGTTTAAAATGTTACAATAAAATACCTCCCCACATACTCGAACTGAATGAATCGAAATCTAAATCTTGTATAAAACGCACACTATGCAGCCATGCTTATTATAAGTTGGGGGATTACATCGCTGATAAAAATGCTTGGCTAAACGCTGCTTGTCCTGCTCCACAAGGTACCTTAACTAAATTGAATAACATTTGAAAACATTGTTCGAGCTGCTGAAGACTGTAAAAGCTAGATTTCTTTGCATTGTATAAATTCAAATTTTAGTATTTTATAATTGCATAGCATATGTGTGAGCACTATGTTCCTACTATAAAGCAAACATTTACAGGGTACAATCGACAAACTTTAAAACGAGAACTTTAAAGAGAGCATGCGCTCACTTAAGAAAACATTTCTGCGGCGGCACATTAAGTGACAAACTACACCCCTTCCTGGTTTCGCCCAATTAGAAACAACATGTATTTGTGTGAGTGTATTCACACAAATCCATATTGTCTGTTGAATGCATGACGTATAGAGATGCAAACCAATGTCCATTTTTTTAGTCGCAATAAAGGTGTCGTCAACAAAGCACGCATTTCATTCCCACAAAAATCCATTCAAACAATTTGCAACCTTACTACCATCAAAACATGGTCGAAATCGAGCCGGATTACAATGCACCGTACTGAGCGTCGAGAACAAAAGACATTGCATTCCATAGATAAGAAGCGAGCCCGGACCGTCATTAGCAGTATTTGAGGGTTTTTTGTGCAAGTTATTTACAATATTATTACAAAAGGAATCTACGCATCGTAATGTAACGTTATTTTGAAGAATGTTACGCAACGGTGTAACATATGGATCGCTGATATTACGATTCGGTATAACACAAGGACTGTGGACAACGTGACACCAATATTGCGCATCGCAACGACTTAGGGTGGATTCGACCAAAGTTGTATAAGTCTTAACCTACGAATAAAATCACTAATTACTCTAGAGTTAGAGAACTTTTCGTTTTACCAAATCTTAAACCAGGAATATCTGCCTATTCGAGAGTAAATTGCTATACCGCCAAAGTTCTTGGAGTAAACAAGATAGCGGAGAGTATTATAATGGCGGCCGCTACATTTTGACAGCTGTTTTCGTATCCTTTGTGGTTTAAAGTATAGTAGGTTATTTCGCAGCACAGTTGTACGTTCATAATTTCTCGTATTTGTGTGATAATTATTGTTGGGATTTTTTTTAAAATAATGCAGCGTTTACGAAATATGATCGAAGAGTCGGATAGTGATGAAGAATACATCCCAAGGCGTCCACGATGGATCAGAGAAAGGAACAATTACTTCGATAACTATGATGACCGTGACTTTGCCCTAAGGTTTCGATTATCCAAAGAAGCGACTTTGTGTCTTTTATCCAAAATTGAGCATCATCTGGAATATACATCAAACCGGTTTGTACATCTAGCTATCTAGTATTTACTCACCTACCTACCTGCATTGTACCTGTGTAACATCTCTAAAAGCTGCTTAAAATACAAGGCTGAGATATGTGTCGCTCAAGGAATTAAAACTATAATATAGTGTTAAATAAGTAGGGTAAGTAATGATGTACCTAACATTCCTTTTTCTTTCAGGAATTTCTCAATAACTCCAGTAAATCAGTTGCTGGCCACTTTGAGGTTTTATGCGACAAACTGGACACAAACAAGTATTGGCGACTACTGTGGTCTAAGTACTCCAACAGCAAACAAAATTGTACACAGAGTTAGTGCTGCAATAGCTGCATTGCATACAGAGTACATAAAATTTCCTGAATCGCCTCAAGAAATAAGACATGAGCAAGATGAATTTTATAAAATAGCTCGTTTTCCAAGAGTAGTTGGAGCCATGGACTGTACACACATTCGGCTCACATTTGTACCCTTGAGATTGGAAGTGGGTGGAGAACAAGCAGAAACATTTAGAAATAGAAAAGGATACTACTCTATCAATGTGCAAACTATATGCAATGCCAATTTAGAAATAACAGACATAGTCGCAAGATGGCCAGGATCAACTCATGACAGCACTATATTTAATAACAGCGTCAGAAAAGCACATTTTGAAACTGGTCGCTATAGCAATGCATTATTAGTGGTGGATGGAGGATATGCTTTAAAGTGTTATACCATGACTCCATTAGAAAACCCAAGGACACCAGCTGAGCAACTGTATAATGAATCCCAAATTCGTACCAGAAATCCTGTAGAAAGATCATATGGTGTATGGAAGAGACGTTTCCCAGTGTTGGCGCTTGGGATGCGAGTTAAATTAGATAAAGCACTAGTTGTTATCATGGCCACAGCAGTACTTCACAATATGTTGCGCAGGCGAGGAGAACAACTTCCACCTGATGACCCCGACGTGCAACTGCCAGCACCATGGGACGAACTTTTACAACTTGGCCAAATGCAAAATGCAGAATTGGTATCAACACAACAATCTACTGGTCACTTTGCACGTAATATGTTAATCAGTAATTATTTTCAAAGTTTATTGTAGCTATGGAATCTAGCCAGTTGATTGCAGTGATTCCAAATCATGCTTTTGTTCAAGCTGTGTATCAAAACAGGTAGTAAAAACAACTTGTAATAAATACAATTAAGTAGTTTATTGTTCTTTAAACAATTGTTTTTTCTTTAATTTTAAATCTAATAATAAAATGCGGGTCTTTAATTTTTCTTGTTTCAATTGTTCTCTTTTTATTTGTAAGTCCAATTCGTGAACTTCATTTAAATGTAGTGTTTCTTTCTCAGCAACACTCTTCTGGAAATCTATTGCTTCAATTTTCTTTTCATGTAATTTTTGCAAAGATGATGATGAAGCTGTATATGTAGGTCGCCTTCTTGATACCCATGATTTTTTAATTTTTCCATCTTGCTCATTAGTATTTAACTTCAATTGAAGAGGTGTAGAAACAGGAGTCCTTAATAGATTGGGGGTATAATCACTCCAATCCTAAAATAAACAAATAAATGACATTAATTAACAATATATAGAAACAACATATCTCACCAAACACATTTTAATGAAAAAATAGAGCCATCTCGTGAAAAGTGCTGTGACAGGGCACATTACAGCATGGCAAAGCATATAAAAAGTATTTAAGAAACATATGCTGTCAAATTAACAATGATTGACTTGGCTTTACTTGAATCTCAGTAATTATTATGGTACTCGTAGAAACTTATTTTTACATTGAAATTATTTGTGAGTTCTTCATTTTTTTTTTGTATTTTAATGGGTGCACTGCCATGAACTGAGACAAATTTAAGATTCTTAATTAAATGTTACAAATAATGGTTATTTGCAACAATTATAATTAGGGCTCTGAAAGGTGACTTGAGTTGCTTCAGTTAACAAGTGTATGGCTTCAGATTTTATAAATATGTTCTGAATTTACCTGTATTACTTCTTCATTAAAGTCAACCCCAATCTTTGGTATCTCATTGATCCCAGTCTCAAGATCTGTAACCAAATAATGTTATATTTAATTTTCTAATCTCTATTGTGCTTAACTAAACTGTAAGGTAACTAACAAACCTTTACTACAGAACACTGGCTCCTCGGGCAAAATAACTTGAGCCTCTGCAAAATTATTATGATCTGAGCTTTCAGGGGCAACACTATCGCTGTCAAAAGCATTGTAAAGTCCAACAGCGCTTGTTGTAATCAAAGATATGATTTTTAAATGTAAAGGATCTTCCTTTCTGGTATTTGCTGGTCCGCCTCCTAAAAATAGTACAAAATTAATAAGTTTCAAGTAGGCATATAAGTATGGCAGATGCGATCAACAAACATTAACATCATAACAAAAGAGAAGAGAATTAACATCATATAGATATATGATGTTAATTCTGAAAATGTTTCAATACTAAAAAAACAATCCCATTCTGTAGGAGACTGAGGAATAAATCCCTGGATCAGGCCGCAGCACTGTTCTGCCAAGCAATAATAATGGTACATCACCTAACCTAAAGATCTTTGGGTTAGGCATGATTCCAGAGGTGGCTAATAGTATTTAAAAATATGCAGGCATGCCTTAACTATTACAAGTTACAAGCTCACAGTTGTGCCTGTCCATCTACTGTTGTATACTTGCCTAAATTGAATAAATACGAATAATGATAAGGTAAGGCCAAATACTAACCTGTTTGGATTCTATGCATCCTGTTGGATGACTGTTCCTTTTTGGCATATTTCTTCATGTACTCCCACTGAATTTTTAGATTTTCTGCTAGACGCGAGCAATGTGTCGTTTGGCTATTATACTCGTGGGATATAATTTGCCATTCGGCAAGTTTTTCCTTCATCGTAACACCGTCTGTTTTTTTATTTTCTATGACGTTGAAATGTTTTTCCACGAGTTCCAACAGCAAGTTTTTCTCAGAAGGTAACCAATTTGGGCTACGTTTCCTTTTTTCTTGAGACATTTTATTTAAATTACCACAACACAAAATCATCTACAAGCAACTGTGAAAAGATAACCTCAACTCGTTTAAAAAGTCATTGACAGTTGACTTGACACCATTTATAATCCGGCAAAATTATGTGGACATAAAATCTTGTGTTACGCTTCATAAACAGTTGTATTTTGATTTTAGTTGGTTTACATGTTCATTCATCATTCGTCTATCAACTCTAGAGTTTACAATACCTAGTATTGGCTACTCTACGTTTATTATGAAAAACGCAAACAAAGTTATCTGAGAGTAAAACCAAGGAGTAAAATTATTCGAGGGTTAGTTACTCCGGTATTACATGGCATTTGGTCGAATCCACCCTTACACGTGCTGCCTACTCAGCATTTCGCAACCGTGGGACCGGACATCGACAATGCCTTCCACGATTCCACATTTTACTCATTCTTGGTACATACATCGACCGATTATTACCTGCTTAACTTTTACGGTTTTTAATTGTAATTTCTTTATTTCAATGAATTAGTCTAAAATAAATTGGTTTTTTTTTGCATCCTCCGACTCCAGCAAACATATTTGGCGCAGTCGGTAGGATACTCGCGGGCCGGTTCGCGAGAGTAAATTCATAGGATCGACCTTAGGATCGCGACTCGCGAGTCACCCGGGTGACTATCAAGCACCGTACGAGTATCCGGATCTTCAGAAGCTGTCGTCCGGAGGAGTATCCAGACATCGATACCGCAGAGGTACCAATTATGTTCATGTGAGTACTTTAGAATAGTTCATGAGTTGCTCAAGAACTATTCTAAAGTCTAAGTCTTAGGCTAGACAGATCGTCCAGATCATTATTATGAGATTCATTTAGGCATTTAGGAAGTAGAGAAATAACCATAGAAATGTCGGCTATAGACGAAATTTACAAGGCCTTACGCATAGTTCCCGAATTTGACGGAAACCCTAATGTCCTCACTAGATTCATCAAGATATGTGACCAGTTAGTGCAAGCTTATGTATCAGCTGAACCAGGGCGCGAATTAGCAAATCTGACCCTTTTAAACGGGATTCTTAACAAGGTCACTGGACCCGCAGCCCGGTTAATTAACACCAACGGCGTACCAGAAACTTGAGATGGCATACGTAATTCTTTAGTTAACAATTTCTCTGACCAACGCGATGAGACTTCGCTTTATAACGACATGGCTCTCTTAACTCAAGGCTCTTCCACACCACAGAATTTCTACGAAAAGTGCCAAACTCTGTTTGCCACTATAATGACCTATGTGTCACTACATGAAACCGTTCAGAGCACAATCGATTCGAAACGTTCCCTCTATAAAAAGTTAACTTTGCAATCTTACCTACGGGGCCTTCGTGACCTTTTTTTTTTTTTTTTTTTTTTTTTTTTTTTTTTTTTTTTTTTTGGGTGGGAAATCATCTCCCGCTCTGGGTGGAGCAGGAGGGCGTGTCAGACTTTTACTGACTAAAACCCACCCGTGTTCCTTCAGTAGCCCTTAAGCCAGGGGCTGTGGTGTCTCTTTCGAACAAACCCGCACCCCTAGGTTCACGCATTAGGTGCATGCAACCGGACACGATCGAAAAAGCACTTGAGTTTGTTCATGAAGAAATGAATACTCTCTACTTACAACAGCGAAACGAGCATACACCGGCTAAAAAGCCACAGCCTCAGGCACCAACTGATCAGACCAAATTATTCAATCCTGTTATGCCGCACATTCCCATGCCTATGCAAAGGCCATTTAATTTTAATATGCCCTACCGGGCATATTAAAATTCAAACACATTCTGAGATTTTGAATTCCTGGTCATCTTTGTTCTTTTTTCGCGTTACTAAGGGCCCATTCTTTTTATACAAGGCAGTGACGTCTTTGAAATGCCTCAGTTCCATATCAAACACTTCAAAAGGTTTTCTTCCTCCACATGTCCTTATGAATTGGGACCAATCCTTAGGAATGGCTATTTGCATAGTCTTCAGCTGTTTTTTTTTTCTTTTCTATTATTGAATGTATTTGGTCTACCTCCATATGAGTGTGGCCTTTTAGCAAGTATTTGTGATTTATCACTTTTAAGTTCGTTCATTACTATCATCAAATTTCTGTTCTGGCCTGCGCAATTATCTGACCAAAATGTCAATTCTTCAACAGTTTCAATTTTTGTTTTGTTTTCCTCTGCCCAACGAATGACACAGGAGGCTATTTCATTGCCTCCTTTCCCTCCTACGTTCTCAGACCATATTATATTTGTAGCAACGTTACTCGTTGCGTCATATATAGTTAAGTTTAAAGTCCATAGCTTACGCAAATAGAACGATTTGGTATTGGTTAAATTTGGTGTAGCCAAACATTTCTGTAAATCAAACATTAAAACTTTTTTTCTTTCCAGAACTATTTTGTGCCTCTTCTTTATCAGCTTTTTTTAAATTATACCTTTCGTTAGATGCTGTCTGGTGAACTTCTCGTTCTTTTTCAATTTCTATTTTTTCTGTTTCATCTATAGCGTCTTTTAATTTTCTTTCAAAAGCATCACAATCGTCACATGTGTCAACTGATGGTAGTTTAAAACTTAGGTTAAATTTTGTATTAAAAATATTACGGTAAATCCATTCTTTTGCGATGAGGTTTTCAGGTGTTTCTTCTTGTATCATGAGTTCTTTGTAATGATGGTATATGGTAGCAATGTTTAAGTCCGATCCTAAATATTTTTTCCCACTTTTTTGGCGTGAATAATGGCTCTCATAGCAGGGATAGGAGTTGATATGATCCATTATTCTTTTTATCATTGGTTCAGGAGACTTGTTTCCTGGGACATGTTTTCCCCTCTGGTCTCCAATTGTTAGCCCACCCTCCAGATTTTTTTCCACGCTTAGTTTTACAAATCTTTCTCCAATCGAGAGAGTATTCAAGGACATAACCTTGCATACCCTTACTCTGCAACAGTCTATAGTTAGAGTATAGGTGTAAGAGAACTTTCTCCTATCAACCTCTATGTCCCCACCTGTCCTCATAACACGCTTAATTTCTTGTTACATTGTTAACAATAAATTGTCGACGCTGATCCCAATTAAGACATTTTTTCCAAAACTGGTTAAAGATCAGCAGTCTTTTTTCAGGTGATATCTTCGTGTAACATTTGAATTTGCAAGAACATGGAGGTTTTAACATGCGACCCTCTACGCCAGGGGTCTTCCTGGCCACTGTTGAGTGATATGGAGATCCTTTCAATCTCGCAGCTTTGGAAACATTGCGTTTCCATTTTGCTGGATTTCTTATTAATTTCTTTACTTTTTGTGTTGATGGTACTTGTTCATGATTTAAGTACACAACTCCATTAACGTCAACAAGCATCGTGGGGTAGGAAATTGGCGTATTGATCAAATCGGATAAGTATTACTTTTTTATTGAAAACCACAGCTTTTGAAATGTTTGGTTTCGTAGACAAACATAAAGTTTCGTCTATGCATTGTGTATCGGAGTCATCACTTAATTCACCTATTTCATCAACATAAACCATTGGTCCATCTAAACGCGATTTTTTCTTGAGAGGTGAATAAAAGCACTTGTCTAAATCCGTTAAATTTGTCTGAATGTCATGGTTTCCATCATATAACTTTTGCGGTCCCTAAAGATCTTCTACTGTTATTAAGTCAGAAGTCTGAGTGTTTTTTGCATGTATTTGACCTTCAGTTGTTTTCTTATTCAGTGATGATGTGTTAAGTCTTTTCATAGGAATATTGCATTTTTGTTTGATAGAATCATTAGTGCACTTGTCTGGTGAGAATAGTCGTCTTTTTACGTGCACTTGGGAATTTTTTATGACCCTCAAATTAGGAGAATTACTTATGTCACTACAATTACTGGAGTCATAGTCTTCATGCGGTTCATAATTTTTGTCTTTGACACTGTCATCACTGCCGTAATCAAAATTTAATTCTTCGCCATCATCCAAATTACAGCCGTGGACAAAACTGTTTTCTTCTTTTGAAAAACTCTCAGTGTTTCTAGGTACCATTGCACAAGGTAGTTCATTTTCTTTAACATCAAATTCTTTTTTCTCACGATGCTGAATAACTTTTTCGCGTAGATTAGCAAGCCTTCGTCGTCTTTCAAATAATTCTTCGTACAACGACAAATTGTTCTGTAAGAATAATACAACGAGTAAGTGACAACGTATTTTTTCATAACAAACTACTGGCTCTCATCTGATGGTAAGCGGTTACTGCTGCATAAAGGCGCTTTCAAAACTAGATGTGTTAGTAAGGCGTACTAATTCATTCATTTATGGAGAAATTTACATTCACATTAAGAGGAAAACACAACGTGTTAAATCGCTCCAACCATTTCGAAGCTATGACAAGTATGTCCATACGTACAGACCATACCAAGCAATACAGACAAGCAGAGATTTCAAACTTTAATCGAGTAATCAAGGTTCTTTCCGTCCGGAGTTAAAATAGATTGGAATTATTAGGTATCAATCACACCCTGTAGGTTCTGTCCCAAAATATTTATTAATACCTAACCAGTTTCGAGTTCAATATCACATTTTAGGTGTCTCTGTTGCACTGCATTGCATATCACATAAAAATTAAACGGCAAGTGCCAACAGACGCAAGAGTAAAATTTATTGTAGGCTAATACTTACTTTATTGGTGTTGTTCTCCATTATTGCTATATTTTATCAAACACAAACACAGTATAATAATATCACTCTATCCATTTACCACTGTTTTTCGTAAAATCAATCGGATTAACTAAAAACACAGGTGTTAACTGATGCGACCGTTTTTTTTTTTTTTTTTTTTGGGTGGGAAATCATCAAATAACTTCTCCCGCTCTGGGTGGAGCAGGAGGGCGTGTCAGAGTTTTACTGACTAAAACCCACCCGTGTTCCTTCAGTAGCCCTTAAGCCAGGGGCTGTGGTGTCTCTTTCGAACAAACCCGCACCCCTGGCAGGCATCGGCCCTTGCGGGCCCCATCATTTTTTGTGCTGACATCTCTTTGAGGCGCGCGTGGAACACAACGCGCCGTCGACTTGGGCTTGGTCCTTACCGGACTTACTCACCGTCCGCAAGCCCATGCCTACGGTGGCCGGAAATCGGCCTGGGATTCCCGACGCCCAGGGCGTCTCCGTATCCTGCGGCGGCTGGGGTCGCGAGGGCGCATATGCTGCCTCTCCCTCACGTGCGCCGCCTCCCTCTTCTCGCTCCGTACCATGGCCTGGACCAGGGCCGGACGCGAGAGATCGCCGCCGCCGATCGCCTCCACGAGGACACGGCGGTGCTCCGCCCAAGCAGGGCAGACCGCCACCGTGTGCTCCACCGTGTCCTCAGGGCGATCTTCGCAGTGGAAACACCCGGGCGTTTCCTCCCGCCCTACTGATGCGACCGTGCGCTGCGTGCCGACTGAATGATAATGTTTACAACTGGCGCCGAGCGTGCGACGCGACGCGACAGGCGGCTCGTGGTACACGCGTTTCTCTCGCTCACTCTTATTATAATAAGCTATAATGCTGTCGCACGCCATTCGAAGAAAAGCCACGTGAGGTCCGTACCACTCGATGTAATACGACTTTATCCGAACTATCTTGAGTACCGACCAAGTATATTACATTTTTGTATTAATTTTTGGAGCCATAAGGCTGAAACTCTTTGAACGTACACAATATTACACACAAAACGTTATTATTATATAACAATAAAGTTATTTATGAATATTATGCCTTTGTAGCGTTTTGCAACATTTTTTAAGCATAACGCTATATTTGAAGATACGCACTATGATTTGATTGTAAACTTTAGAGGCATAAATGCGTATCTGCTGTTGCTACCAGCATGTTAGACAAAACATTTTTAATTCATAATAGCTTAAGTTGAGATACGGCTCAAAAAACTATTAATAATTTGATGCATAAAGATGCAAGTAAATAAAAAAGGTTATGGCTCTAAGGTATTTGAAAATATCTTTAAATCCGACATTATGCATAAGTGTATCTTTATAATGATAAGAGATAGAAATACCAGGGTCAGATAGAAAGAGCAACAAAATTATAATATCGTAATACTAAAAAGTAATTTTGGTTCTATCTGCAAATCCGACATGATGCTTCTGAGGTCGAGATATGATTTCGTACTGGCGTTTAGTTGCTTTGCATGTTATATTATATTGCGAGTTTGTGTCCATTGCATTTTTGATATATTTAATGTTTCACAAAGATATTCTTTCTAGCTATCTTTCCGAACGTAGTGTGCTTCAACTCTCTCGAAGAGGTTTATATGGTCGGTTATGCTTTTCTCAGTCTCCTCTGACATCTTTCTTGGCCTATTTTTATGATTTCCTCTATTATCTTTCATATTATTATCACCCCTTAATTTCTCAATAGCTGTATAAACTACTTGCTGCGTAATAGACAAAGTATTTAAAAACATGGTTTTACAAATTTTAATATTCAAATTAGTATCATCAGGAAGTTGGTATATTAATGTTTGAGTACGATTATTTTTACGTTCTACTGTATTTTTTTTTAACGTGTTCCTTCTTTACGTAACAATTAATGAAATCCCATTGTCTTTCATGGTCGCCGATATCCCAAAATTTCTAAAAGATGTTCTTCCTCATATCTTCATTTATCTTTTCATAACATTTCAATTTGCAGCTACAAGGTGGTCTAATAGATTTTTCTGGATTTTTTTGTTAGTTCTGATACTTTCATAGCTCTGACCAGAATTTTTGAGTGCTTTGTTTTTGCGATCTTTCCATAAATCACGATTTATTTTTCTTTTTCTTGTAAGTATTTCGGTAGGAGTCCTGATTCTTTTTTCCAGCTCTGTGGGTAAAATAACTGGTGAACTGTTCTGGGTTTCAATATTACCTAAAATACCCTCTAAATCGGAAATACTTCTCAAATCATAATCGTCATTTACGTATAAAACACTTGGCGAAGCTATAAAATTATTTTTTTGCTGATTTGACGGCGTCATTAACATTGGATTATCATTAGTCTGTACCTCATTATGATTCAAAGATTGCGATGTAGGAAATTCTATCGCCGGTATTAATTATTCAATAATATGATTATGAGAAATATCTAAAAGTTCAATTGCTGGAACATTTGGTGGTGACATATTATTAGTTTCTTGTAGCGATACACTAGTTACCAGTTGGGTCTCAGAAATAAAATCATCAGAGTTGACTCCATTGAACTCTAATATACCATCAATAGGAAAAGAACTTCGTGATAGACATCGGAAACTTCCTGAAATTAATTAAAGAGAATACTATTTACTTACTGCAATACTTTTCAACAATCGGATACCTATAATGTTTGAACAAGGTGTAGCAAACTGATCTTCTCCTTACCATACCTACTAATCGCGGAGTGAGATATATCCAACCGCGGGGCGAGACATATAGTCCTCCACACCGTATTTCGGCCACGGCGGCCAATCTCAACGAAGACTAGCCTTCGGCGCGGGAGATATTATAGTGCACAAGTGTGTACGCAGACAAACGTGCACTCTCTGTTCCCTGACTCTCATAGTCCGATGGGACGGTAATCCAACACGACCGGAGAGATATCAGGCGTAGGACCAACGGCTTAACGTGCTTTCCGAGGCACGGGGGTATCATACCGCCAACTTCCAAACTCCGGGCTGTTACTGAGAAATTCCTAATGGAAAAACCCAATAACACTTTGCGCGACCCGGGAATCGAACCCAGGACCCCACGCTCAGCAGTCGCGCTTGCTCGCTTTGCAGTGCGACTGCGAGACCAACGGGGCAGTCAAAAGTTAGGTAAAGTTTTTCCTGAATAATAGAATCCCGTGACTATTTTAGTAGGTAGGTACGGAACTTTAAAAAGAAAGTAGGCATCGACGAGACGTCAATGATTGATAAAATAATTATGAAGCTTAATTTTTACCTGATGGTGAAGAAGCAATCTGTTCTCCAAATCGTTTTTCGTTTCGTTGTTCTTCAAATACGATACTATTATCACCCTTATTATTATTATCTGAAAATAATAAATTTGAAAACTCTGTAAAACAAGCGAATACCTTGTTTATCTACTCATCGAAACCGAATTAAAAAGCCTATACATGCTTTCTGCGAGTACCAAGTTTAGCAGTTAGGCACATTAAATGCTATATTCATTGGCAAATTATTATATTTATTGGTCAACATAATATTATTTTTATTTTTCCATTATTATTGTTACAAAAAACACATACCTACACATGCTATTATAGCAATAACGAGTGATTTCTAGTAATCCATTGAAGAGTACCGCTGTGTATATCCAGAGATCTCCATCAGATCTTCACCAATGTAAATAGAACCAACCCAAACCGTCATTAAAAACGACATTCAATTCACACAATAACAATCACACACAAAAACAGACGAACAGTCACATAAGCTTTAAATTAGCAACAGGGTCTTTTTACATCGGTCTTAGCTAAAATATTTGATAATATTTATACTTACCTAATACATATTAAAGTTTGGTTCTTACCTTTATTTTGTTGACAGTTCGCTAATTCTAATATCCTTTTGCAGCGACTAGAAGCATCCCGATATCTTCTCATTGTTATACTTAATTACAAAACAACAATTTAACTATAATAACAATTATGATCGAATGTAATCGCCCGAAACAAAATTACGTAATAGCGCGCATAGAATCATAACAAGACTGACCTTCCGAGCTAGTCAGTTAGTCACCTAATTTCACTCGCATTTTACCCCCCGCACCCCTTTCTATGTTACGTACGATTGCAATAGAATTTATCGCGTGAACATTTGTTTATTTACCGTTACTAGCTATAAACTTAAACTAATATGCAAAGAATATTAATGTTGAATCTTTAACACAATTGTTAGAAAAAAATTATTATTGTAAGAGACAATGCAATACTTTAATTTTAATAATCTATTTATATTCAAACTTTCATTTTGCGGGATAAAACATTACTAATAAAATTTGCTTACATTTCTACACGAATAAACGTGTAAGAAGACATTACCCAAATTTGAAAACAATCAGAAATGTTCTCAAACGTCTGTAGGTTTTAACATGTTTATTCTTGTGTACTCGGTGACTCAAAAAGCATGTAATAAAAGCATAAACTTTTATTCCTGTATTTTTTCAATTTATTATTTCCCTAGAATAAAGAAATTAACTATTATAATAGGCGTGTTTTGAGTCTAAAATTCATTAAAAAAATTAAGTAGGTGCAGGATAGGCAAAAGAAACGAAAAATGAAAAAAAAAAAAGAAATCGTGTAAGAACTCTTGCACGTTTATTCGGTGGGGCCATCGATATAATAAATTTGGAAAAGGTCTTTAAAAGACTCAGAGACTCTAATTTTAAGATACAAATGGATAAGTCTGAATTCTTAAAATTGGAAACAGCATACCTCGGACATATAATCAGTAAAGATGGCATTAAACCGAACCCCGATAAAATTTCAGCTATACGAAAATTCCCACTTCCTAAAACAACCACGGAAATTAAAAGATTTTTAGGGCTACTAGGGTACTACAGGAAGTTCATTCCCGATTTCGCCAAAATCACGAAAATAATGACCCAATGTTTAAAGAAAGGCTCAAAAATAAACTGCGATGATACCAGCTATGTAAATTGCTTCGAAAAATCTAAAACATTACTTACAAACGATCCGATCTTACAATATCCCGATTTTAATAAAGATTTTCTACTCACGACAGACGCATCGAACTTAGCCTTATGAGCCATACTCTCACAGGGACCTATAGGTTCAGACAAACCAATAGCCTATGCCTCGCGTACACTAAATACAAGCGAGATTAATTACAGCACAATAGAGAAGGAGCTTTTAGCCATAGTTTGGGCAACCAAGTATTTTCGACCATATCTATTCGGACGTAAATTCAAAATTATAACAGATCATAAACCGCTTCAATGGATCATGAACTTAAAAGAACCTAGCTCGAGACTTACTCGCTGGAGACTCAAGCTCAGTGAATACAACTATTCAGTAGTTTATCAACAGGGCAAAAGCAACACAAATGATGCTTTGTCGCGAATCGAAATTAATAACGAAGAAACGAGCTCCGTCATAGTTAACGTATCCGAAAAATCACCTTCCGTAGTGGGCTCATCCACTCTCCCAGCTCACACTAGCGCCAAAAATCCAATATTAGAAATACCAATCTCAGACGACCCCTTGAATAAATTCAATAGACAAATATGTTTTACGGTAGTAGGTGATATAAAGAAACGCCCAGCAGTTTCTAAGCCATTTGAGACTCGTACCCGTACCTCCATCCAACTTTCCGAATCAAATTTAGAGGAGGATGTATTAAACGCAATTAAAGAATTCGCAAACCCGAAAGTTAAGACTGGCATCATAATACACCCTCCATTAGACATGTATAAAATAGTTCCTGTAATTCAAGAAAAGTTTAAGAGCTCCGCTATGAATTTTGTTTTAACTAAAACCGAAGTAGAAAATGTAAAAGAATATCTCAGACAGCAAGAGATCATTCAGAAATACCACGAAGGCAAAACTAATCATCGCGGCATAAGTGAATGCTACCTAACCTTATCCCATAAATACTATTGGCCAAAAATGAAAGACGAAATCGCAAAGTATATAAATGAATGCAATATATGCGGGCAAGCCAAATATGATCGGAATCCAATAAAACAAAGATTCTGCATAGTACCACCACCATCAAAACCGTTTGATGTTGTTCACCTAGATTTGTTTACGGCCCAAAACGAGAAATACCTGACCATCATTGATGCTTTCTCTAAATATGCTCAAGCATACCATCTTAGAGATGGCACAGCAGTTAGTGTAGTCCAAGCCTTTTTAAAGTTTTGCTCCCATCATGGCGTTCCGGTATCAATAGTCACGGACCAGGGACCCGAATTTACTAATCAACTATTTACCGAATTTACGCGTGTCCATAAAATACAACATCATAAAACCTTGGCCCATACGCCCAACGATAATGATGGGATGGTAGAGCGCTTACACTCCACTTTACTAGAACATTTGAGAATTCTAAAACTACAACACCGTAGTGAAGCGGTTGTTAACCTTATGACATATGCCCTATTAGCTTACAACAGCAGCATACACAGCTTCACAAAATGTAGACCACTGGAAGTGGTTACCGGTCATACGGATCCTCGCGATCCCTTGGATATAGACTTATCTGTGCACTTGCTACAGCAATACGTGCAAGAACACCGAAATAGGATGTCTAAAGTATACGAGGCTATTAATGAAACGTCCCTGCATAAACGCACAGAACTAATCGAAAATAGGGAGCCTGAAAAGGAATACGAGCCAGACCAACAGGTATTTGTTAACCTTTTCACCGCCAGCGTACACAGAACGCGATGCCTCGCCTAGCGCCAAGCTATAAACGTATAACGAAATACACTCGAGAGCAATGAATCCGGGTCACTTAAAGAATCCTAAAAATCTCGGAAACTAAAAATGCTAGGTTAATGCAATAAATTGTATTTAATAGACAATGTAATACTCCTTAAATGAAGGTATTCAAACTTCTTAGTTATTGTAAAGTTATATCATAAAAAAATCAAATTTGAAAAAGGGCCACTTTCGAAGATGGAACTACGAAATTGCAGCATTTGGTTTTGCTTTTGTTTGTAATCTGTCATTTATGTGGGTACATAAACCATGTTGATAGTGCTCTATATTCATTATTCAAGCTGAAATTATGTCGCTTACGCCTGAAGAATGCACCAGAATACTTACAATGCTGGAAACCGGCCGGAGTCAGCGCGATACAGCCAGGACTGTCGGTGTGTCGCTGTCAACAGTACAAAGAGTTCTCCGACGTTACGAAGAAACTGGTTCTAACCTACGCAGACCAGGAACGGGCAGAACCAGGTGTACCACAGCACGAGAAGACCGATACTTGGTGAATACCATGCTTCGAAATCGCTTTCTCACAGGAACTGAACTCACCAATCAGTTTCGACGCCTCGGAGGAAGTAACCCAAGTGCATGGACAGTAAGACGTCGGCTTGCTGAATCTAACTTAAAACGCCTTAGACCTGCAAATGGCCCTAAACTGGAGCGTGGGCATCGTATTTCAAGACTAAGATATGCCCAGAGCCACTTAAATTGGAGTATTGAAGATTGGTCAAAAGTTATGTTCTCCGACGAATCAAAATTTATGCTCTACAAGCACGATGGAAGACACAGAGTGTATCGAAGACCAGGGGAAAGATTCAAGCAAGCATGCATCGAAGAAAAAGTAGCCTACGGTGGTGGGTCTGTACTTGTGTGGGCCGGAATTTCTTCTGAAAGTCGCACAGAGCTGGTGATCATAGAAAACGGCTCTTTAACTAGCGTAAGATATGTGGAAGAAATTCTCAATGATCACGTTGGTCCATTTATGGTCAATTTAGGTGAGGATGCTATATTTATGCATGACAATGCCCGACCTCATACAGGTAGGATTGTGAATGACTACCTTCAAGAGATGAACATTACTCGTATGGAGTGGCCAGCGCGCAGCCCGGATATCAACCCGATCGAGCATGCTTGGGACGAGCTAGGCAGATGCGTAAAACAACGAAACCCTCCCCCAATCACGCTTCGTGAGCTCAAAATTGCTCTCACAGAGGAATGGGAGAATATTCCCCAAAATCGTATAAGGAACTTGGTGTACAGCATGCCAAACCGCGTAAACGCAGTAATGGAAGCACGAGGAGGCAATACGAAGTATTAAAATTCAAGAAAATCGTAATAAAGTTCAAAAATTTCATTTTTCCTATTTTTGTTTTAAGGAGAGATCAGCAGTTTTTTTCTTTATGTAATTTTGTGTTAATAAAATGTATTGTGACTCATATTTTTTTTACTTTCATTTAAGGAGTATTACATTGTCTATTAAATACAATTTATTGCATTAACCTATCATTTTTAGTTTCCGAGATTTTTAACATTCTTTAAGTGACCCGGATTCATTGCTCTCGAGTGTATATAGTAAACAGTAGTGATGAGGGTAACGTTATATCGATGAATGAAAATTACACACGTTAAGTTATGTTTTATTTATAATTTTACGGATATAAATAAAAACTGATTAACTATTTCCATATTTGTTTTATTTCACAGTGTCAATATTAAGAAAAAACAATATAAATTATAAGTATCAAAGAAACAAATACGTAAATCAATTAGAGCCATAAGAAATGAGGTGCATCTCTAATTGTTTCATGGCGTCATTCTTTGACTTCATTTCAAGTCCTTGGCGCTCAGAACACGTTAAATTCAATTCTGATTAGGGATGTGGTCTATGGTCGTTTTTCTGTTTGTCTACTCCCGTGTTTTTTAAACTACTTCAGTCAACATTTTTTACCGTTAGGTATATATCTAAGCGGCAGAACTTTTAATTGGATTTATTGTGTATTTTGCCGTGTTTTTCGAAATGGAAAGTAAGTATGGATTTAAGCACCGCGGCTTAAGCTTTATTTATATTTTTCTATTTTCTTTTGTGCGTTTCACTGCATCTCATCTCTCATTACAGAATTGAAGCGAAAACGCAATGACGACTACATTCCTGAAACACAGGACGACGACGAAACTCAAATGGATACGCCAATACATCAAAACAATGATTTTGAACAATACTCCCAGTCATATGATGAAGATACACCTCAAAAGGAATTTACCGATGCTGGTACATGTACTGAAGACGAAAATAAAGATCTAAACGTAAATGTAATAGATTTACATGGGTGTAAATATTTTGGTAAATTTATTGCAAACGAATTATTAAGATTCGATGTTAAGGAAAGATATGCGAGAATGGAAAAAATTATTGAATTGTTAAAAAAATGATTTATTAAGTACTTACATTAAAGTTTGACCAGTTTATTTCAATCTCATTTTTGCAATTATTTACTAATTATTGTTTTGTACTTTTGTTTGACCTAAGTAATTGACAGACAATACCTACTTATTTATAATAGAAACTTGAGTATAATAAATAATACAAGTCAAATTTTCAAATACAATCAAATTATACAAATACAGTGTAGTTTAATTCAGTCTAATTTAAAATATCACAGTAATCAATATAGTTCTAATAGTACATACTTACAAGTAGTCTAAAAAGTAGAATCTTCTTAATTAAATCACAGATCGATTTAAAAAAAAAAAAAAACAAATGTTAAAAACACGTAAGTAGGTAACTAAAAATAATCCAAAACAGTTTAGGTAAGTACACGTAGTTTATTATTGACACTTAATTACCTATTTCAAGTGATAGTTGTGAAAACATGGAGCAACACATAAATAAACATTACAAATACGACACATGTATCTAGTTTGTTTTCTTTTTTTTTTGTTTTGCGCATTCTTTGCATTTCCGATAGTGACCTTTGTTTACGGGCATATGCTCGACTGTGCTACCAGGCAGTATTCTTAAAGGATTATTCTTAATACTGCAGGGTACGTGGCTTGGTACGAAATCCATTTAGGTAGAAAGACCTATTTTACAAGGAGTTTTAAGTCCTCAGTGGACGAGAAATATTCATTCTCCAAGCAACGCTTAAATACCATATAGCAATATACGCCTGGCCTGACGCGATCAGGCATGTGAGAAAGCGGGCCGTAGGACAACAGCAAAATACCTACATAAGCACAAGATATCTGAGCCATTATTTTTTATTTTTCATTCAGAATTGAATCTCACAAATCGGTACAATGTTTTATTGAATAAACGTTATTATTATTATCAAGCTGGACATACCTCAGAATCATCGTCTTCTGGTCCAACATTCTCCACAAAATACTCCCGAGTCCGATTCCACACCTTGTAGAATGCTTAAAAGCTCATCCGTATCCAGTTCTTCGTTCATGTCAATAACTTACTTATTTAATAATGAAGCAATAAAAAGTGTAACAAATATTGGTGCAGACTGCACTATGACAAAGTGACCTTGACAGCCATACGTTTATGACGTCACAGAACGTCTTCTATAATAGTCCGTGGCGCCCGGGGCACTCACAACCATAGACTTATAGCTGACAACCAATTATTTTGTAGAGATGGGAATATAATTATCGATAAGGATTGTCAACAACTATTTAATTCCGGTTCGGCACCTATCCGACGATCGAAATTCGTCCATTATTCCTTTGTTATAAAGTAGTTATCTAAATTCATATTTTACTGACTTCAAATTGTTTGCGATAATATATTTCTAAATATTTCAACGGGTGAAATCAAACAGTGTTAACTTTCGCGTCACATCACTGGCCGACTATATATAAAGTCCTTGGCGTTCTGGGGATATTAAAAATGTTCGGAGTTTTTGTTTTTGCCAATAATTTTGAATTGTTAATTATTTTAAGTTGATTTTTAATAACTGTCGTCATTTTGTCCATAAAGCAAGTTAGTATTCAGGAACAATAAGAATATTTAATTTTAAAAAAAACAATTATGATTACAAAAGTATGTTTTTATTGCCCTTGAAACAAAATAAGCTTATTATACAGTTGTCTCTTTGTCAAAGTAGGTTTTATATATTTGGTCAAATAATGAAAACGCACATCCATGTATGTGCTGGCGACTACCTTAATTAAGTTAACTAAATGATTTTCCTTTGGAGATTGATCAAACTGGTGAACGGCGATGCTATTAAAGATGTTGCTATTTACAAAATAACGTAAAATCTTATTGATAAACAGAGGTTTACGTATTGACGGATTAATGTTGAACGTTTGCGATTTGTTAATTATGTCACGGATTTCTAATTCGGTAACTTTACAAATCTGAATAACATCCTTAGTGGGATAAACCAGACCGCCTTTATCTTTAAAAACCACCAATTCATATGTACGATCGATATCTGGTTTTTGTAATACCAAAGCACTGTTACATTCATCGCATTTAATTTGTTTTTGTATTGCTGTTACAACATATCCGCCAGTATATGTGATTATTTGATCACAAAATTCTGTCATTTGAGGCAATGTTTTACAAAAATCATCAAAATCACGGACACTGCTTATATTGAGTTCTTTAAAATCTGCATGATCATCATAAGAGAGAGAACCTTGTGTAGTAACATTAATCGTTTGAATCGCCGAAGAACAATTCAGAATTGAAATTTGCTCCAGTTCCACACAATTACCAGTATTGCAATTTTTAATTTCAACGTGACTCAATAATTTCTTATAAAAAGACTGGAACTGCCGTGAAGTAGGGTTGTTGTTACTCCCACCGTGGGCCCGTACATTACAAAAGAATAATTCGAGGTGGTCCTGGCTAAATCGGTACAGTCGCCAGCACATCAAGTTACCCCACTTTGACCTTGAACGCTTTAGAAGCAACAACTACGAGAATCGTGTGAAAGAGATATATAGCTTTTTGTCCGTTCTTACTCGTAATGTTTCGTGCTGCAGTGCGTACGTGAGAGTGTGTGCATACGCTCGTCGTGGTGTAGAATGAGATACTTTGCGATAAGAAATAGCGTAGCAAGTTGAATACTTGAATAGAATCCAAATAATAGCGTGGTAATAAAAAGAAGCGGCCCGTGGACGGCGCATTGCCTAAACTACTTAAAAAAGCTTAGATATAATCGTTTTTATATTTAATTTCTTCATTTTTACTTAATTGTTGGAAATAGCTGTAAGTATTAAGTAGGTGTTACCTACTCATATATTTAAACAGGTAGGTAGCGAAATTTCACGCTCTCGGAGAATAATATTAAGTAGACAGGTAGGTAATCTGATGTGAGAAAAACAGTTTTTTTATTATTTCACGCAGTTTTTAATTACTTTTTCCGAGTTTTGTTACCTACTTTCTGGTGGGCTGGCGGTCACCTGTTTTCGTGCGTTCCTTGCTCTTCAATTCTAAGTATTTTTACGAAGTTCAATGCAAAAACCCATGACACAATCGGCTTGAAATTTCGAAAACAATATAGATACCCATCACAAACGTGGACGAAGTTTTAATTAATTATACCTACAAAACGACTTTTGTCAGTCCGCCTTGTTTGAGATTAACGTTTGACACGATCTTATTCCCAAAGATATAAGGTTGGAGGTTAGTAACGGAATTACCTATACCTACCGAAGTTTGCTTTTACATGAAAGTTCAAACTTATTGCGCAAGAAATAAGATACGATTTCTAGGGAAATAAAATTCGAATCTATAATTATTATCGTTACTTCATTACATTCAAAATATTTTGTCAATGAGAATATGAGTTCCTTTGTTTGTTACGCATCATCATGAAGGACATGGGTTCCCATACGAGGTTCATTTGCGGCTACACCCAAATTGTCATAAGAATACCTATTCCTATGAGAACTCGGATGAAGCCGCATAAAATACAAAAGTGAGTGTTTATTTGTTACCTACGCTTTCAGTTTTTACGCAGTGGCGTAGCTAGCCCTTATGGGGCTAGCTATAACGCCCCATATAAAAATATCTTGGCGGGGTCTTTTGCAAAAAGGACGGTGACGTTTATTTAAGTAAATAAATAAACCGTCGGCGTCCTGTATAATAGATTCAGTGGTAGCTAAGCCCCTATATTCAGTGGTAGATAAATCCCCCTGCTTCTGGCGCTTTAATTACACAACCGATCATCATGGAATTTTGCCTACCTACCTGCCATCATAATAGGCCTTTAATGTTCCCACTGCTGGGACACAGGCCTTCTCTCGGTGAGAGGGAACCTACCTATCAGGAAAAGGACAAAGGATACGTCCTTACGGTAACGCGTGTGAAACCGCGGGAAAAGTTTAAAAATAAAATGCGGAATAAAAATCGTAACCTTTTTATTTTGAAACATTAATTTTTGAAAACTTCAAAACAAATCCTACACCTACTCTAAATTAAAATATACTTACAACAAAATGTATAAAATCAAACTATACAAATAGACAATAGATTAAAAACAAGTTGTTAATATATTTTTTACAAGTTTATATTTTTATTGATTTTTGTAACAGATTACTTATACAGTCTACCAATGACTACCTAGTAATATTAAATGCTGCCGCGAAACAAATGTAAAATTTCCATCCATTCAATTGTTTATTGTCAATTTTGTATTGTCCATTTGAAATAAGATTAGATATTTAAACAAACCTTTTTTACAATCGGTTCAACCGATTGTGACTTCTATTCAGTAGGAATAAGGATGGCTTTAAAGCAAAAAAGTGGTTACAACACCAACTGTTTACTGCAGATACCATTTATCATGCTTACAAGTCATACAACGCAATAGAGGTCAAAATCAGTTGAACGGACTGTAAAAAAAGGTATAATTAACTGTCTAATGTTATTTCAAACGGAGGATAGATTAGTATAATTGGACTAGGCTGGTGCCCGGGAACATTCCCAGTTAGTGAGAACACACATAAGCTAAAGATTTTGTCTTTTTTGAACTTTTTAGATTAGGTTTCTTCTCGCATGTTTCATAATAAAATAATAAAAAATAGAAATTAAACGCATATCTTTTACACCCACAATGTGTTACTGAGAATTTTCGACAGTTTATTGATGTAGTTGGAGAGTTAAACTGATAGCTAAAAACCATCCTTATAACTGTACAGGTGTGATACTAATTTTGAGAAATGTTATTTACTTATCCTTTGTGCATCATTTATGGCCATAACTAACCGGTCGGCGTAACAAAAGAAGCAAACATAATAGGCAACTCCAGAAATGTAAACTTCTATTGTTACGCCTGCCGCTCATCACATTAAAGATAGCGCGAAATGAGCACTTTTACATGTCACTTCTACTTACTTACTAAATCTTACCAGTAACTAAGTATGTTATTATATTTTTACTTTTATTTTAATTCTATGTGGTTTCACCGACACGTTCACATTCCCAGCAATTAGGAATATCCCCGGGCACTAGAAAGATTCTTTTGGGAACATTTTCGGGAACGGCACATTACTACTCACACTTTTCCTTCTCTTACAAACTTACACTCTACATAAACATGTATTTTATTTGCTATACTAATATTATAAAGAAGAAAGATTTGATTGTTTGTTTGCATTGAATAGGCTCCAAAACTACTGCACCGATTTGAAAAATTCTTTCACTGTTGGGAAGCTACACTATCCCCGGGTGACATAGGCTATGTTTTATCCCCGTATTCCTACGGGAAAGGGAACTACGCGGGTGAAACCGCGGAGCGCTGCTAGTTTTAAATAAATATGCATCTGAATACTTATGCAATCCTAATACTTTAAAAGTCGCTTCCATACTAAACACCTGAACTAGAAAGCTTCATAAATTCCCAGTGTTCCTGGAATCCCGGGATATTTTTTACAAAAATAATAATCTAAAAATTAACTTTAGGTAAATTAAATATGCATCCGATTATCCGATTTCTAATTATGACACAACATCAACGAACGACGTGACTGGCGTCTTTCCCAAATCGAGCAATGAAAGAAAGAATCACTGTTTGAGAAACAATGCTTAGAAATACCTTAATTCTTTTATTTTGATAAATAAAATAATTACAAAATGAAAATACTACATAAGGATTGTAAAACTATGCTACTATTTATTGTGAAAGTTTGTGGGAATGGATAGATATTGTTTGTTACTTTTTCACGCTAACGGAAAAACGGATTTCAGTGAAACTTGGCACTTAAATTGACCATGACCTGTATGAACACATAGGATTGGTTCCTACGGAAACTCAGGTGAATAAAGTGCATTATTTACTAGTGCCCTAGAATTGGAGTTCGTCATCTAAAGCTAAGGCTACGACACTATACACCGTGCACTCAGTGTGTGCTTCCTAATGCGCCTAGGTCATTAAAATCTTGGCAGGTCGGCGGCATTTCTTTCCAACGTTCTTCAGGCGCCTTTTGACGGTGTCTATTGAAATCTAAAACAAATAAATATTGTCAATTTCAATACATACTTACATAAAATTCTTTATTATGAAAAATGGTACGGGACGGGCCAACTTGACTAAATGAGTATGTGACGGTTAAAATTATTATTCTTCAAAATATAAACATAGACAGATAAATGATCTGCCGTATTGCGTGCTTCCACCTTTGTTGGGGCGCGTTGTAGACAACTAAACATTTTATTATCTAATAGTAATAATTTTTACTGAGTCTGGTCCGCCGCCCGGCGCGCGTAAAACCGGTTTGAGTGCGCGCCGAGCGCCCTTACAACATGTCTATTAGGTAGTAGGTATTACCTATTTTAATCAACGTTGTTATTCACTTCTCAAGAAAACCATGTATTATGTAAATAATGAATAAGTTAATGTGATAAGTGTGATTACAAGCTAAGCTATGCATGGACTCACGCTGTACGCTCGTGTGCTCAAAAAATGATCGGCAGTTCGGCACCGACCATAGTCGCATCGTCTGCCGCCGTCGTGGTTCTCGCCTAGAGTTGGCGGTGGTGGGCTTCTAGGGTTCCGCTTTCTTGCCACCGCCGCCCGAAGCCAGAAGTAAAAAGTTTTATTTTTCTGGAACGAAACAAATAGCTATAGTTTATTTGCACATACACACACAGGCAAACATGTATTAAAACTTAAATATAATTCCCTACAAAATATAATCTGCCTAGCCTTTTCCCAACTATGTTAGAGTCGGCTTCCAGTTTAACTGGATGCATCTGAATACCAGTATTTTACATGGAGCGACTGCCTATCTTACCTCTACAACCCAGTTACTGGGTAATACAATACCCTTGATAAGACAGACAGAAGAAGCCTGAATGTCTGACATGGTTGTCAGACATTCAGGCTTCCACCGAACTTTAACGACTGTCAAAGATCCACAAATAACAGCCGGGACCAACGGCTTAACGTGCTTTCCGAGGTACGGAAGGGTCTTGGTATATGAAGATGGTCACCCATCCATGGACCAACCGCTCAAGCGTAGCTTAACCTGATCGATCGACCCGTGTGGCTGTTATTACCTAGCCACAAGCCCCTACAATAATAGGTAGCTAACTTATAATCGTTAAATTATTTACACACAAACATCGCTACCTTTACATTACATTTACAATCTGATTTCGTGGTAACTAGATTCTTACTAAACTTGGGCTCGCGAACACGCTTGACCCAGCAATGTTTCAACGGACTAAAACAAAGTGCGTAATTGCGTAGGTAAGTATTTAAAATCCAATCACTAGCTACTTAGTGGATTAACTTTTGTTTAGAATATTTCACGACTTAATGGAATCAAAAACAATAGTTCATTGTGAATTTAAGCTTTCACGGGGGGGGGGGGGGTGTGCTGCAGCTAGCAGCTACACTCTACTTGGAACAGTGCTCACCATTAAAAACTTACATTATCAGAAACTCTTAAGAAAGAACACAAAGACGATACCTACGTAATTAACCCTTCTGTTAACTTATTTCGAATATTCTATAGAAAAACACATAAGACACATATTTTTTTTATTAGCCTTTGTTTATTTTAATAAAAATAAACAATAAATATATAAAATATTACTCACCGTTATGCCCGTCTGCCGACACTGTCACCAGGCATCCACTCAATCGAAGCGCTATGATACACTCTCTTTCATCTTGCGTCAACTGAGGCGCCAGTCGCCATTTTAATATTATTTAATAGTTTTAGGATTACTAATATCACGCACAGGACGACTACAGGACGACTCCTCCACGAAATTTTATTGACTGACGATGTGATGAGTGAAACTCGGGAGCGGTGACGTACGCGCAGGGGGGCGTGGGTGTGGCTTATTCCTAGTAAAACATGATAATTGGCTCCCAAATATTGGAATGTGCAGCAATTGGGCAATTTTAGAAACGTTTAAACGTCCGCCAATCAGGGCAATGATACTTTCTTTCTAACACTGCATGGCGCGTCGTAGTTATAGTTATGTATAGGGTTTAGCTTGACGTGCTGGCGACTGTACATTGATATAAAATTGATTCTCTGTTCTTCAATCAAATGCTGAAAAAGAGCCTTTGTACTTTTTATGCAAACTAATAGACCAAGAAATCCTGTCTTTCTACCACTGTTAGTCAACAAATCTCCTTCTGAAGTTCGCAGTCCTTTAATGTATTCTTCGGCCTTTTCCAAAAAATCCGTAATTGTTTTTTTGTTACTTAAGTTAAGTGGGTGCTTATAACCGAAGTTTTTTAAGTTTCGAGAATTTAGAACGTCGAACAAATTATTGAAAATATGTATAAATTCAGTTGTAGCTAACGAATCTTTGAAATTTGAAATTCTCAATTTTTCTCTACAAAAATCGATAGAATCGGCAATGCTTTTACTTAAAAGTTGAGTTGCCAATTTAACTTTCATTTATTGATTTTGAAAGTTTATGTGTTGCGCTCGTAATTTGTTAGCTAAATGGAACATTTCAGTTGTTTGAAGTTTGTGCAGAAGATCAAAATATTTCCATGAAATAAATTTTCCATTACTGTCGACTATCGTTCCATATACATGAAGACAATTTCTAATTAATTTTATCATGTGACAAGCGTCCAGAAAAATTGCTATGGGTTGTTTAGTAACAGGGTCTTCAAACGTACTTTTTATGTCATTTGGATCTAATTTACAACCCAACAGTTTTGCCATTGTGATATTGGATGGGCATCCATCAAAAGTAAGGCCGACTACGCTTATATTTGACTCGTTCAAATGTCGCAGACACTGTAGCACTAAATCTGCCTTTTGTCGACCATTTGCTCCATCTATTAAAAATACCCAACAGGGACCTATGGGTCGCCCTGTAACTCCGATTAAATCTACATCGTTCAGTATGCCACCAAGCCAAATTCAACCATTACCAAAAATAACAGGTAAAAGAACAACTGTCAAGAAAGTACGAGGGAAAAGTGGCATACTCACAAGCACACCGTATAAGAATCTGTTGGAAGAAGAAAGACAAATAAAGAATGAAAACAAAAAAAAAAAAAATTGAACGTATGAATAAAAAAATCCAAAAAAAATAGACAACGATAATTTGAAAGAAAATGAAGATGTGACAAACAAAAGAAAGGGAATAGCTAAAGGACCACAAAAACGTAAACAAAAAAAAAGAACATACATATCGGAGTCGTCTTCAGGCGAAGATGATGATGAATCAGAATGTTTGTTCTGTACTGAAAAATTTTCAAAAGACAATAGAGGTGAAGGGTGGATCAGATGCTGTGTTTGTTTGAGGTGGGTGCATGAGGCATGCGCTGGGGTTGATCCCGATGATCCTGACGACTTCACGTGCGACTTTTGTGTGGAAGACCGTTTTCACACTGTTAGAAAACATTTAAGTCTTTAAAACTGTTTTTTAGTAGCATTTAAAGTATTTTATTGCGTTAATTTTTTTACATATTTTTTTATTTTCCAAATATTTTTAATTAATGTCAATGGTAAAATTAAGGTAAAGTTGTATTCAAATATAAGATGCTTAGATCTCACCAAAGCATAATTCATAAGAATTTTACTGTGATTTTAAATTTTAGAAGAGCTCTAACTAAGTTTACAAAAATAAGTTTTTGTTTTGTACTCAAGACTGAATTTGGACTGGTCGTTTCTGTTATTAAAAAGATTTAATTATTAGAAACATAGTTTAGTTTTTTTACTAAGTGTTTGTACTTGTAAGGTTAAAATTTTTGCTAAAATAAACCACTTTTACTTGAAATTTTATTTTTAGATTTACCTAACTTTAACAGCGGGGTTAAATGATCCCAGGGATCATATTACCCCAACCCCAGGGATCATTTTAGACATCCGGTTGTACAAAACGATCCTTTACTGTGCCTTGACAAAAATGTATATGTTTTTAGATCTCGTCAATAGAAATGTATTCTACTCTTATTAAATTATAGGCTGATATACTAGCCTTACATAAAACTTATCAATTTCACAAAATTCATTGTATATGTACTTTTTTTATCTATTTTCCCTTAGGGGGATCATTTTGTACCACTCTGAAATGATCCACCCTTCACCTCTATTGTCTTTTGAAAATTTTTCAGTACAGAACAACAAACATTCTGATTCATCATGATCTTCGCCTGAAGACGACTCCGATATGTATATTCTTTTTTTTTTGTTTACGTTTTTGTGGTCCTTTAGCTATTCCCTTTCTTTTGTTTGTCACATCTTCATTTTCTTTCAAATTATCGTTGTCTATTTTTTTTTTTTTTTTTGATTTTTTTATTCATACGTTCAATTTTTTTTTTTGTTGTCATTCTTTATTTGTCTTTCTTCTTCCAACAGATTCTTATAATACGGTGTGCTTGTGAGTATGCCACTTTTCCCTCGTACTTTCTTGACAGTTGTTCTTTTACCTGTTATTTTTGGTAATGGTTGAATTTGGCTTGGTGGCATACTGAACGATGTAGATTTAATCGGAGTTACAGAGCGACCCAATGCTTCTACGTCGGGATTCGCTTGCGGTGGTGGACTGTCACGGAATGGTAGATCTTCATCTGATTGTGTATGTGGCCGTGAGATGATGGAGTTAGTTGATGAAGGAAAATAAAGAGGGAAATTAAAAGACGTGGATGGTATCGGGGATGTAGGACCATATATGTGTTGCAGTGGTGAACTAGCACGGAAAGATAAACCTACCGATGGTGAATGTGGCTGTGGGATGATAGAGTTAGATTCTGCGTGTGACGATGAAGAAAAATAAATAGGGGCATTAAAAGACGTAGATGGTATCGGGGATGTAGGACCATGTATTGTGTCTGTTGGTAAAATAGAAGGCGAAGGTGGAGTTACTGGTAAGGATGCTGTTTCACGTAAATTTCTCTCCGATGCTGTATGTGACAAGTCAAAGTAATGGATTGGCGATTCAATAGGGGCTGCATTGTTGTCCAATACATCAGACGCTGCCCTAGTAACAGGACGAGGTTCTAAACCTTGGTTTTCATCTTGGTCCGTAGTTTCGGCTGCAAGATACGAGTAGTCTGCATCAGTAAAACCTCAGGGTTAAATGGTGTTATTCCACATTTTTTAAATCCTATAATTATATTTAAGGGAACAGCGGCTTTATGCGGCGTATGCTTCTGAAAATATTTTACTTATTTGAAAAACTGATACTACTCGTCCCGGATTGTTATTCATCCATTTTTCTAACGCCTGATTATGGTACAGGCTTAGTGGATACATAACCGCAACGTCAAGCGGTTGCAGCTTATGTGTGCAGTATGGTGGCAGACATAAAATTGTAACGTAATTCTCTCTTGCCTTTAGTATGACATCAAATTTTTTAGTATGGGATAGGTGGCCGTCCAGTATCAAAAGAGCGGGATCTTCAGGTGATGGTTTAGTATGGGCTAAAAAGTGATCAAACCATTGTGTGAACACTTCCATTTTCATCCAGCCAGATGAATTACAAGCATACACAGATCCTGGTGGTGCACCATCCATTAATTCAATTTTCATTCTTACTCTACGAAAGATGAACATGGGTGGTATGAAATATCCTCCAGCTGATCCGCAAATAACAGCAGTAGTTGTTTCACCTCTTTCTGCTGACGTTATCCTTGCAACCTGCTTTCGCCCTTTCTTGGCAAAAACTTTGGTGTTTTTAGTCGGTACAGTATTGAGACTTGTTTCATCGACATTATAAATACGATGGGGAGGAAATGACTGTTTCTCGTAAATGCTCTGTAATATGCTATAAAAATTTTCTACAACCGGCTTATTAAAAGCGCGGGCACGAGCGGCTGACGTAGACTCCGGTGCGCGCATGGTGATATCGGGATGTCTTTTTCGGAATCCCCTTAGCCAATCCTTACCTGCTCTGCCTGTTTCAGCAGAAAATGGATGTTTTATGTTATTCCTTTCAGCTAATTGATACGCGAGTGTAAGAATATCTTTGGTTGTTAACACGTACATCCTGGCTTCCATATCTTTAATATGTTCGCAGAGTTCTAGCTCCTGTTCTTGACTGAATACTTGGCGTTTGCTCCCCAAGACTTTGGAACCTCCAATGGCATGTAAGTTCTTTCCTTTAGCTCGTCTTTTTAAGGCCATAATCGGCACGGAGAATTGCTTACTGGCAGTTTTATACGGCATGCCACGTTTCACAGCATCTAAAGCGTTGACCATCGAGTTTTCACTCCAATTTTGGCGCGTAGTTTTTCTGACGTAATTCCGCGGCATTGTTCCTGAAGTAAAAGTTAATCAGATAAGTTACTAATCTAATTTCATATAAAACACAATATGTATGATTGATAGTTGTTATTGTAATTAACTAAATTATTGTTAACCAGTTCAATAAAAACATTATAAAAATATTGCATTTTAAACCACCAACAATAAACATAACAATGTGGGTAAAATGATCCCTGGGATCATTTTGCCCTCTCCTACGAGAGGATCGTTTTACCCCAAATGCGTAACTCTATAAAACATCAAATAATAATCTCATGGTATTCATTTACAACAACGATAATTGCTGATTATATTGTTAGTTAACATTGGAAACTAACATAAACACTCCTATTACATTATAATTACTTAAACTCAAACAACATCAGATTGAATTATTGCTTACCTTACATTAAACAACACTATTTTTATTTTTTGACAAAAAAATCTTCCATAATGCTCACACTGCCATGACACTTTGACAGAATGCTAAAACCGTTGTGGCGAAGATTATTTTCACTTAAACAACTTGTTGACGCTACTAATGTCGGTAAAACGGTAGATAATCGTTGTAGAAAGTAGTGTTTGGCGCTATGGTGACCTAACACACCTTTCTCGTATAATTGGATGGTTTATATGGTAAAAGTTAAAGTCTTGAATGTAAGGGGAATAGCTATGTATATTTAATCACTATAACACTTAAATACAAGAAATGGTAAAAATGGTAAAACTATATAATTAACTAATTGGTAAAAATGTATGGTAAAATGGTAATGGTTATGGTTGTGGTATGAGTCCGAGGTGTCTCTAATGAGATCTAAACGCGAACTGGCCCACGAATTGGTGGACGAGCAAATGTGCATTATTGCGTTCGATGCAATTATGCATTTTCGCTGAGTGTTCGATTAAAACTCGAACATATTCCCGAGAGCGAGAAGAAATGCGGGATGATAGCGAAAACTATACGATATGGTGATACTTAAATATAAACACATTGATTAATAAAAGCAAAAACAAAGGCATATTGGTCTGCTTAAATTATTATAAAAAACTATAAAAATATATTAAAAGCTAAACTTTTGAGTCTTCTACAGTAAAAGCAATATTTTGATTGCCTGTGTCCGTATTTCTGGTTCGTTTGATCGCACTATTGTTCGCACTAGGCCAGGGTTTGGCATAATTGTGTAAATGTAAGCCGATTTCACTTTGATCTTTTAGATCCCTGGCACTAAGCACTTCACTGTGTGATTCGTGTCTTCTGGTTGGTTTTGGTGTCAGCGGAGCCGCTGCTAACTCCTGTTGACAGCGACTCTCGCTGCGGCGTCGTGGTCTCGGAGGCGGCGGGGTTTCCACGGTCTGCTGCCGGCGGAACCCCTCGCCACGGTGTCCAGCAGTAGCCAGCCGGCACAGGTGACAGCGCCGAGTCCTCCACACCCATAATATTGCCATGCATAGAGCAATTGACATCAACACGTAACAAATTACGTATTGATGGATATCATGGGGTGAAATATCTTCCATTTCCGCGTCGCTTTTCTTCAGCTTTTCTATTGCCTCCCCCAGCTTGGTCATGGTTATGGTTAGGTTACCGTCATCAGTGTGCCTTTCGTCAGGGATTTTGATATTAATTAAGTGGTTAATCTGATCGAATTCTGGCATGTATATGGTTGGTGAAATGTTCATTTGGTTGGACTGATGACGTATGGAATATAATGAGAAGTCATTCCCTTTGATGACGCACTCTTCACCTATGCCAATGACCCCGGCTTGGCTCAGCTGACGAACTGTTACGCGGTCGTCGCATATTACTTTTATTGTGTAGGTGTCACAACAAAAGTAAAAATGCTGCGACGTTAAATGTAATTCAAGCCAAACGTTGGTGCAGTTGGTTTTTTCCACCTTACATTTGTTGGTTGCCAAGTTCTTGGCGCAAAAACTTTCGTCATTTTGCAGGTCTTTAATTGGTTTTAGCAGCTGACACATGTAACTTGATCCATGGTGTAGACATGCCGTCAGTTCCTGTGTGGACATGCTAAAGAAAGAATCTTTCTTTAGGTTGACAGCCACATATTCAGAGACTGGTATTATTCTGGTCACAATAGTGTTTGTTTGGTGCGGCACCGGTATTAGTCTGTACAGTTTGAAACTTTCTCTGGATACTAATGGAAAAGTGACTTCAATTATAACAAATTTTTGCGTTGCTCTGGCTTTGACTTTCAGTAGTTTGTAAAGATACTGAAGATCGGTGTCTAAATTAGTTATTGGTAGTGTGAGTTCGCTTGGCATCTGGCCATATATGGTTTGGAGCTCACGTTTAAGTTGCGTTGGTGGCAGTAAATGTATGCTAATTTGACCGTGGTAGATGTCTGTTAATGCATCGAGCAACGTGTCTTGAAGTCGTCTTAATCCTTGCAGCAAGCTGTTTCCGGACATCGCTGACAATGTGAAGTCATTGACGTATGAAATGTTTTGTATTTCACGTTGGAGAGTGCTCGCGTTTTCTTGCAAATCCATAAGCTTCTTGTTGATTAGCTTGTGCTGTTTGTTTACAGTGATCTCCATTCTTTTCATGAGGTTGAACTCTGCTTCAATTATGGAAGTTTGATTTTTCCACAAATTAGAAAGGTGTTTCTCATTGCGATGTATGGTTTCAATGTTCCTTTCATACTGGTCTGCGAAACGCGAATCCAACACTCCGAATAAGTCATTCGCTAGATATCCGATACCATTGATAAGGCCTCGTCGGCGCCGACCCGCCTTCTTTGTGGCGCGTCGCTGTCTAGCGTGGACATCAAAATGCTGTGTTAGCAAAAGTTCATTGTAGTATTCGAGTTCCTGATAATCGTGCCGGGCTTGCTGAACAATCGTATTACAATGGCTTTGTGTTTCAATGGTGGCGCACAATTTTTCTTGATAAGTGGCTATTTTATTATAGGTGTTTATGCCGGTCCAATAGGGTCCCATGTCGTAGTACATGACCAATGTCCATTTGTCCCTGATTAGTTGAACTTTGGAAATAGGGTCAAAATAAAGCGTCTGGTTGCTTGGAAATGGTTTGACGTCATTTAAACCGTAACATGGGAAAATCAGCATGAATAAACTCAGTAACACTACAGTTGCGATTTTTGATCTTGGTTTTATTTTTCTTTCTGATGAGCTGGTTGTTGGTTTTATTTCTGGTTTGGAAGTTGTTGTCTCACTCTGGTTAAGGGGCAAAATGGAGAGTTTCACGATAGGGCGTTTCATGACCCCATTTTTTGGTCGATGAGTAATGTGGTTAGCGGATGGTTGTGAGGTAAGATAATGGGATGTTTCATCGCAAGACATATGTGGGCGTTTTCCAATCTCCCACCCACGCGTAAAATTCCATGTGCATCTATGGGCGTTTTCCAATCTCCCACCCACGCGTAAAATTCCATGTGCATCTATGGTTGGATTCAAACTCATTATCCTACTTTTGGAGTGAACTCTTCCATGTTTGTTTATCGAATCTAGGTCATTTGCAAATTCTGCATGCTGAACGTTTTTTATTATCAGCTGTTTAGCGCGACGAAGCTCGTGTAATTCGAGGTAGGGTCGGCGAATTTGTTTATGCAAGGTAGGTAATCGCAGTATCCATGCAAAAATACGTATTATTTTTGAAATGGAGCTATGTTTAGCTATCAGATGTTCAATAATTTTGGTAGTCATCGATTCTTTTGGTTGACCAATGACTACCGCGTTGGTTTGTTTTAAAATAGACGGCTTTACTTCTAAAATCGTCTCAAAAATGGATTGATGGTTTTCTGGTTTTGTGTATGATGGTAGCCATGATGGCCCTTGCCACCATAACTTGTGGTCTTTGAGTTGCCTGACAGTCAAACCACGACTTGCACAGTCAGCTGGATTATCTGTTGTCTTCACATATTGCCAATGGTTTGATGGTATGATCTTGGTGATTGTTGTAACACGATTTGCTACGAATGGTTTCCATTTGGCTGGATCTCCTTGTATCCATCCTAGTACCGCAGTTGAATCAGTCCAACAATGGACATCCGTAGGGTAAGCTGATAAGCAACTTTGAACCTTTTGCATTAGATGAGCTAAAAGATGAGCGCACATTAACTCTAGTCTTGGTATAGATAAGACTTTGCTTATGGGTGCCAATCTGGCCTTCCCCGCGACTAATGTGATGGTTGTCCTTTCTGTGTTTACTACCTTGCAGTAGATCACACACGCGTATGCCTTGTTTGAGGCGTCGCAGAATCCATACAACTCTATATGTTGGTTTTCTCCCATTCCTAGCCATCTGTTGACTTTCATACTGTTTATGTCCGTAAATTCTTGTCTCAATTTAGTCCATTCGGAGTTCATTGCCTCTGGTAAGCGGTCATCCCATTTTAAATTGGACAACCAGACATTTTGAAACAGTAGTTTCATGGTAGTGCTCAGGGGGGTTAACCACCCTAATGGATCGAACAGCTTGGAAATATCCGAAAGTAGAGCTCTTTTTGTAATAAAAGCAAGCGATTTGGATTCTATTTTTGAGTTGAAGGTAAAATTATCCTTCTGTGGGTTCCAACAGAGACCTAATGTTTTAGTAGAATCGTTCTGCTTAAACTCGTATGTTGACTGGTCGCATTGCTCTCTTTCTAAATCGGTTAATAGCTCTGGTTTGTTCGAGGTCCATTTTCTTAGATTAAATCCTCCCAATTGGCATAGCTTTATGAGGTCGGATTTTAGCTTATTTGCTGCTTCAATTGAATGACGCCCTCCGCAAAAATCATCCATATAGAAACTGTCTTCCAATTCCTTTGCTGCGTCAGGAAATTTCTGTCTTTCATCAGACGCCAATTGTTTCAAGCACATCATCGCTAAGAATCCTGCTGGTTTGGTTCCGTATGTAAGCGTGACGAGTTGAAATGATTGTATAGGTTGGTTTTTTGATGGCCGCCATAATACTTTTTGGTAAGCTTGATCATTTGGGTGCACTCGGATCATTCTGTACATCTTTTCGATGTCGGAAGTATATACAAATTGAAACTGCCGCCATTTCAGGATAAGCTCTTGAAGATCCTTTTGTATATTTGGACCCCTGTACATGACGTCATTTAGACTGTACCCTGTTGTTGACTTTGCTGAGGCGTTGAAAACTACTCTTAGTTTGGTAGTGGTAGATTCAGCCCGAATTACTGCATGGTGTGGTAAGTAGCAATCTGGCCCCTGGTTAATGTTGCATGGAATCATGTGGTTTAATACGAAATATTCCTCCATGAATTTTTTATAGTCAGCTTTTAATTCGGTGTTATTCTCAAACTTTTTCTCTAACTTTCTAAATTGAGACAATGCTTGTGGTTTGGTTGCACCCAACTTATCCTTGCGGTCCGGAATAAGTGGTAGTCGGACTTCATACCTTCCGTTCCCAAGCCTCTTAGTAGTTTTTATAAAAAACTGCAGACACTCATGGTCATCGTTTGACATCTCTATCTTCTGGTTTATGTCTTCGTTCTCCCAATATTTCAGTAGATCTTCTGTGTTGTTGAGAACTACGTTGCATTGGTAGTATGGTTTCATGGATCCACAGAGTAGCCATCCTAGTTGCGTCTGTTGAGCGATTGGTTGCTTGTCTTTATCTCCTCTCAAGATTCCTCCTAACATGATTTTGCTGTAAACATCTGCACCTAGAAGTATGTCTATGGGTCTGCTTATATGAAACTCCGGGTCTGCCAATTGTAATCCATGGATATGGTTCCATGTTGTTGGTTTGGTAAACGTGTTATTTGGCAATCGTTTGATTAAATTATTCATAACAATGACGTTCGTTTCACAAGTGAATTCACTATTTGCCGACTGTAGTGTTACATATAACATTCCTTTCGTGTTATTTTCTTTTTCACCAACGCCGAAAATTTGACCTTTGAAATGAGCCCTCTTCAATCCCAAAATCTGGGCTGCGTTTTCATTGATCAACGATAGTTGTGAACCCTGGTCAACTAAAGCTCTCATCTTGTGCTGAGTTCCGTCAGCTCCCTTTACTTTTATAATAGCAGTGGCTAAAAGTATTTCAGACATGTCATCCCAAGACACGTGAGATGACCTCGATCTGCTGTTTTCGGTTGCAATACTGTTGGTGGTTTCTTCCGCTGACGCAGTTGGACTTTGTCTTGCCAATGCTTCATGGAGTAACGTGTTATGTGTAGCTAGGCATTTCCGACATCGTTTGTTCGATTGACACGATTTATTGTTATGACTGCATAGACAGTTTTGGCAGTAATTTAATTGTTTAATCTTGGTTAATTTTTGCTCGTGCGTCATTTGTAAAAAATCAGGGCAACGCCACAATCCGTGTTCAGAATTGCATAATGCACAGGTTATCGACCGCGACACGTGTAATGCATTCATCGACTTCGATTCCCTGTTGCCTGATTGATGGTTATTTCCGTAGAAACTTTTCTTCTGGTTTTGGTTATGGTTGCTGTTTTTATGTGGTTGGTGTGGCGTGGTTTTTTGGTTGGCTGGTTCTTGGTTGCGGCGAGACGCTTCTAGCGCTGTAAATTTCGTCTCCAAGAATTCCAGGAACTCCTGCAGATCGGGTAGCTCTCTAGGATTCTTGACCGATTCTATATATTCGGTGAAGGTATCGTTATCGAGCTTTTGCGCTAGCAGATGCACTAAAAGTGGATCCCAAGTTTCTATGTTTACTCCCAGATTTCTAATAGCGTGTAACGTCTCTTTGGTTATGTCATGCAGCTTCTTAATCGTGGCCAGCGATTGTTGTTGTATGTTGGGAAGTCCTAGTAAAAGATTAATATGGGACGTGAAAATTAATTTCTTGTTACCATACCTATGGTTTAGAATCTCCCAACATACCTGATAATTGTCAGAGCTAATCTGTAAATGGTGAATCAGACGCTCTGCTTCTCCATTCAACCTTACTTTTCAAAAACTGCATTTTTTGTGCATTTGACATCGACGGGTTTTTATCGATCGCTTCGCTGAACAAGTCTTTGAACGGAACCCACTGGTTGTAAGACCCATTGAACACGGGGATGTCCATCTTTGGAGCTGACTTCTCACGGTGCTTCACTGCCCACATCTTTTTGTTGATGTTGTTTGTCAGCTCATTGTACTTTTCCTCGTGCTTGCAGAATTCCGTTGGGTACGTAATATCGTCGCCTCCATCCTCACCTTCAATTTCCCAATGAAGTTTGTCAATCTCACCCCATCGGCTGTCCAGTGATTTTAGAGCGTTCTCGAATTGCCATTGATTCTCGAACTTATCGACTTGAATATTACTTACGGTTCTCATGAACGCTTTGAAATTAATATTCTGCTTTCTCACTAACCCGTTCAGCTTGCTGGACCCTCTCTCTATATAGTGAGACTCCTCATAGCGAGACGACGTACCTGGTTGTGGCTGCGCCGCCTCATCCTCCGGCTGGTCTGCGCTTAGCTGCTGCCTAGTCCGGATACCTGGTAATGGTTGTACTCCTTCCGCTTTTGGTCTACGGGGGCTTTCTTCTTGCAGCTGCGTTGTCCGTAACTGCCCCAGGGTTTTATCAATTATCACCTTGATTTCCGAATAAATTTCCTGGACTGTCTCGAAACAACCCTTCTTGAAGTAAATGTGGTCAAAATTCGCAAACTGACACATTTTCCTATGGTTTTCCTGGTAATCGTGCCAGTATGCTTCCAACATACTAGCTTTGCGCTTGTAATTGTCGATGGTCTTCCTTTCGGATCCATCTTTCTTTATATTAATCAAAAACTTGTTTAGGATTTCATAAAGCTCCGTTTGGTTGATAAATAGAGAATCGGAATCCATGTTTAAGTTCGATAAAAATTGGTAATGGTAATTTTTACAAATAAATGGTTTGATCTGACCTTAATTCTCCAACAGACCGTCTCTGCGCTCGAGGGCTCTCCTAATAGCAGCGCTCTTCTGGTTCGCGTGGCACTGTTTCACTTGGTAGTCACTGGTAGTTATAATAAATGCTCGAAGGACCATGTAGAAAGTAGTGTTTGGCGCTATGGTGACCTAACACACCTTTCTCGTATAATTGGATGGTTTATATGGTAAAAGTTAAAGTCTTGAACGTAAGGGGAATAGCTATGTATATTTAATCACTATAACACTTAAATACAAGAAATGGTAAAAATGGTAAAACTATATAATTAACTAATTGGTAAAAATGTATGGTAAAATGGTAATGGTTATGGTTGTGGTATGAGTCCGAGGTGTCTCTAATGAGATCTAAACGCGAACTGGCCCACGAATTGGTGGACGAGCAAATGTGCATTATTGCGTTCGATGCAATTATGCATTTTCGTTGAGTGTTCGATTAAAACTCGAACAATCGTTTTACCCCGAGGGATCGTTTTGTACCACACTCCCTAGCAGTGTTCTAGCATGCCAAATAGATAGTTCTTAGTGTGAACTATTTTCTACCAAACAGTTTTATACCTATGCCAATTGTATTTAGTTACCATATATCTAATAATAAAATTACTCTTCTGTTTATTAGGATTATGATGAAGATGTGATAAAAAAGTTGAGAAAGGACTAAAGTACAGATAAAGTAAGTAAATTTTATAAAATGCTATTTTTATGGCATTCAAATTTAGGATTATATTTTAATAATCTGATCTATTTGCAGAAAGAAATTAGAGCAACTGGAGGTGGAACATATAAACCTGTGTTGAATGATGCTAGAGCAAAAATACTGGCATTGATGGGCTCCCAAGTAAAGCCACTTGCCAAGTCCTGTGATAGTGCTTCTGAATATTATGTTACTAGTTAGTGATAAAGGTGACATAATATAATCAGTGCAGAACATTATATTATAGAGAAACAGCAATATATGCTTAAATTTTAATTTAATTTCAGTGGAAACCACAGAACAAAATGAGGTTGGAGAAAACCCAGAATATTATGTAACTGGTAAGTAAAAGACTTTAGAATAGTAATTTAATATTTGCAACCATATATTTCTCTCAGAGAAATGAGAGCCCCTTTCTAGTTTCCTCAGCTCTGTAATACTATGTATTATAAAACGCAATAATAAGAAGAGTTCTTTTTGCTAAACTACTCAAAACAAAATAGGGCCCACCATCATTTATTTTAAATTTTTGTCTTATAATTACTCAAGAGGCAATGATTGGCAAAATGAAGCATTTCGTTGTTTAGTTGACATGTATATGAGTCATTAATAATGTTTCGAGTGACAACTTACGCGTTTTATTCAAGTGGGTTAGCAGAAAAAGGTGCTTGAAAAAATGGAACATTGCACTAATTTTGTCACTTGTGTTCTCAGTGTGACTAAGTTTTGTGGTTAGACGTTGCTTTCTTGGACTACTTTTGTTTAATTTCTGTATTAATCGTGATTACTATGGCTAGTTTTCGACGTCATATGGACCTGGAAACTGCAGCAAGAGCAGTTGCCCTGCTTCAGGAGGGAGAGTCCCAGAGATCTGTAGCAAAACATGTCGGTGTGTCGCGAAGAGCTATCAGGAACGTTTGGACGCGCTACCAGGAAACCGGGAGTGTAGCTAGATGACCTGGAACAGGAAGAACCAGAGCCACAACTGTTCATGAAGACCGATATATCGCTTTAAGCGCACGTCGGGAGCGTACCGTAACCGCCCGGGCCTTACAAACCCGACTGCGGCAATCGACTGGCACACAAGTCAGTGATCAAACCATTCGCAATCGACTCCATGAAGTTGGCCAACGTTCCAGAGTACGTGCTGTTCGACTCAAATTCACAAGGGCTCACCGAGCAGCGCGTTTAAGGTACGCTCGGGAACATTTGGACTGGACCATGGATGACTGGAGGACGGTACTCTTTACAGACGAGTGTAAGGTCAAGTTTTTCAGTGATGACAAACAAATACGGGTGTGGAGAAGACAAGGCGAACGTTTTACAGAACCATGCGTGCATGGAACAGACCATTTCGGGGGTCCAAGTGTTATGGTGTGGGGTGGAATTCGCTTGGTAGGCAAAACAGAGCTGGTAATTTTAGAAGAGGGTTCTGTAACTGCTACCAGTTACGTTGAGCGAGTAATCCAACCTCATGTCATTCCATTTTCACAAAGAGTGGGTGCTGATTTTGTTTTTATGCAAGATAATGCCCGTCCCCATACGGCCCGTATCACACAAAGAACACTTTCTGATGCCAATATTACAGTTTTGCCGTGGCCTGCAATGAGCCCCGATCTCAATCCCATTGAACATTTATGGGATCAACTGAAAAGAAGCCTCAAAGAGAACTACAGTCAGGTGAATAGTCTACAAGAGCTTATAAACGCACTAAAACTCTGTTGGGAAGGAATACCAGAGCAAAATGTTAGTCATCTGATTGAAAGTGTACCAGATAGGCTCAGAGAGTGCATACGAAGTAGAGGAGGCCCCACTCGCTACTGAAAAAAACATTGCTCAGACAATAGTCACAGAAAAATAGTGTTAGGTTAAGTTTATTTTTCTCATTATTTTGCTGCAATTTCCCTAAAAAGTGTTTTTTTGTGTTTGTTTTATCAAAATAAACAACTTTGATTATTGATTATGCTTAAACAGTTTCTTAATCCCTATCCTATGCACAACTATTCATAAAAAAAAGATAAACATACATACTTTTTAATGAAAGCCTAAAAACATGGTGGGCCCTATTTTGTTTTGAGTAGTTTAGATAGATACAGGCTAGGTATTTACCACTACCACAAATGAGTCATTAATAAAACAAAAAAAGGACCAACTAGTAGTAGTAACTTGCTTTTTTATTATTTTCAGAAACAAATACTGGGGAAAAAAATTCAAGATATTAACGAACCCAGACCGCCAGCAACAACCTCTCCTATGAGTCAGAAAACAACCAATGCCTCCTGTAGGCTCCAGGCTACTCGTATCCTGAAAACAAAGAAAACACAAATTAGAAACTGACATTTTGAAAAAAACTATTTTATCAAAAGAAAGTATAAATTGCCATGATTGAGAAAAATATTTAATTAGAAAGTAGAAATTGCCATAATTGAGAAAAATATTAAATTAGTTGAGTACAAGAATGCTTTGAGTAAACAAAAAAGTTTAGATTTAGATATTAAAATTAAAAAACTTGAATAACACAATTTACTGAGAAAATCAGAAGGGTACATCCCTCCTAAAGATATCAGTGACTTGGCCCCCAAATGTTAGGCATCTAATTAAGGATGGTACAAATTTAGCTATAATTGAAGGTTAAACAAACTTACCTGAAGTGAAGTTTGACCGTAATTATACGAGTCGCTGCATCCGAAGAGATTTTCATATTCACCAGGTAGTCCACTTCTAAATGTACCGGGCATCGAACACTTGTTAGAGCCTAAAAAAAAAAAAGAAGCCAAAAGGCCAAGTGTCCCGTGCAGCGCGCGCGCACGTTGTCTATAGTGTCAAAGTTGTCATTCCTTTCAGAGCATGATTTTCCTAAAGTTAAGAATGAACATTATAGTTGAACGGGTAACTTTACTAAAGCAGAAACTTGCGGGAGGGGGGGACCGAAAGTCTCTTCGGATGCAGTGACTCGTATAATTACGGTCAAACTTCACTTCAGGTAAGTTTGTTTAACCTTCAATTATACTTCATCGCTGCATCCTCGAGATTTTCATATTCACCAGGTAGATGTATAGAGCTGTAGGAAAATCACCATATAAGATTATTATATTCTTTGGAAACCAAACTATGAGTTAGCAATCAAAATATTTTTATTTTCCAAGTTTACGTTTACTATCTAATCAACAATATTTTCATCACCACCTAAAATTGCTTTGACAAACTAAAGTTTAATAACTAATCAACAATATTATCTAATTAGTTAATAGTCTTAACATAAAAAACACTGAAGACTTATGGGGGATTTCCGTTAAGGTTCTCGAAAATATCATTGACACAATTGCCCCTGTCCTAACAGGCATATTTAATCAATGTTTAGACAGCGGTACGTTTCCTGACTTAATGAAACATAGTAAAGTAGTACCAATTTTCAAATCGGGTAGTAAGAGTGATCCCTCTAATTATAGACCTATATCTGTGCTTCCAGCATTGAGCAAAATTTATGAAAAAATCATGCTGGACCAGATGTTGTCACACTTTAACTCGAATGGGATTTTACATAGTCGACAGTTTGGTTTCACGAAAGGTAGGTCGACGACTGACGCAGGAGTAAAACTCATCAGTCACATTTTGGAATCCTGGGAGAATTCCCAGGACGCCATTGGCATTTTCTGTGACCTCTCAAAAGCGTTTGACTGCGTTGACCACAATACACTGATCTGTAAATTACACCACTACGGAATTCGTGGACAAGCTGCTGATCTTGTACTTTCCTATTTATCAAACAGGCAGCAAAAAGTAAACGTTAATGGGGCGACGTCCTCGGGGTCTCTAGTTAAGATGGGCGTGCCTCAAGGTTCAATTCTTGGCCCTTTTTTATTTCTAGTTTATATTAATGACCTTCCTTACCTGATGGCTAAATTCTCGGATATAATTTTATTCGCTGATGACACTTCTCTTATTTTTAGAATAGATAGGAAAGATACGGATGTCTTACATGTCAATGATAGTCTAGCTGTTCTTTCGAAATGGTTTGCTGCTAATAATCTTTTACTCAATGCGAACAAAACTAAATGTCTTAAGTTCTCGTTACCAAATGTACCCCAAGTAGGTCTAAACTTAAAACTTGATGGCAAGAAACTGGATGCTATTTCGGAAACTGTATTTTTGGGAATTACTTTAGATTCAAAATTGCAATGGGGTGCTCACATTAGAGCTCTTTCAAGTAGATTAAGCTCAGCTGCTTACGCAGTAAGAAAGATAAGGCAGTTGACTGATGTAGCCACAGCTAGGTTAGTTTACTTTGCTTATTTTCGCAGTATTATGTCTTATGGCGTTCTGCTGTGGGGATCGGCAGCTGACGTAGATTCAATTTTCATTTTACAAAAGAGGGCAACCCGCGCAATCTATAAAATGGGGCCTCGCGAGTCTCTTAGAAACAAATTCAGCGAAATTGATATATTAACTCTGCCTTCTCTTTATATCCTAGAAAATATCTTATATGTTCGCAAAAACTTAGGCCTTTTCAAAAAACGATGCGATTTCCATAATTTGAATACACGTAGTAAAGATGAAATTGTGATTCCAAAATTTAGACTGACTAAAACTAGCAAGTCATTTCTAATAAACAGTATCCGCTTCTATAACAAGTTGCCAAAGTCGGTTACAGAACTTAGCGATGGAAAGTTTAAAACGCACATCAAACGTGTCCTTATCAAAAAAGCATATTATAAGATAAAAGACTACGTTGAAGACAGGGAAGTTTGGCATTAATTCCTTCTGCACATGTGGCTTCCCTGGTACCTCATTAACAGCATAACTATGTGAAAGTCTATTAACTGCTCTCAAATACAATGTTCTTTTTTATTCTTTTTATTTTTACAATGCTGACATAATCTCGTCATTAATTGACATTATACATCAATTTTATTTAGGTTCATTTTATTTATGTAGATTATTTTACATATTGTGAATGAGAGAACGTTGTAGGCCTTACTGACTGTAGATTTGTAGACGATTTTCTATTCTGTATTCGTCTAAGTACCTGGTACTTATAGACAGGCCTGCGCTGTCCTCCCATACATTTAATCTCTGTAATTTGAAAATATTGTTAAAGCCAATTATTTTTAAAAGAGTAACCGTGGAGTTTCTTGCCGGCTCTTCTCCATAGGAAACAACAATTTGGAACCGTGCACCTAGCTTCTGACGTTTCATAAGTGCCCATGTAGGTTTATATGAAAATAAAAATATTTTGATTTTGATTTTTTGATTTTATCATCATCCAGAATTGAATTGGCAAAGGCATTACAATCATTTTGAGTAAGAGATCTATTATAGAATTTTTCCAAAAACATTTCAATTTCCTGACCAGCCCGCAGCTTAATTATCTCTATAGAAACGCCTTTACGATTGGCCGCCGATGTCGCTGCGTGACGAGCGCTATGCGCGCAATAAACGCTTGTATCGATTCCACTTTCTTGCAATACTAATTTGATCCAGCGGCTAATCGTAGCGGCGGTTGCATTATGGAATGGTTTTTAATCGTCAAAATCAATCCTTCTGTCTGACTTGTCCCCCTGTACGGTCTTGTCAGTTCCATGTATGCCATCAAAGTTTTAGCTGGACATATTTCTACCTTATTATTGAAAAAAAGGAATTATTAGATGCGGTTGCGCACGCCCCGGGGCTGATGTTTTAATCAAATCTTCTATGTTTATAACAATATTAGTTGTATTAATCTTAATATTGGTTTTCTTAATTAACGATAACGTCTGTACTCGTGCCGTCGACAATGCAAGCAGAGTTACCAATTTCTTCGTTATTATAGACAAAGATAGGTCTTCTTTCGGGCACCATTGACTAATGAAGTCCAGAACAACATTAGTGTTCCATGTATTTTGGTACCTTGGGAAACATGGTCTAGTTTTGAATACGCCCTTAAGCAATCTAGTTACATTAACATCTGAACTAAAACGCTTTCCTAATACAAGAGAAAGCGCCGATCGAAGAGTGTTTAAGGTAGAATACCCAGCCCCGGCTTGGAATTGACAAGTAAGAAAATGTAAGGCTACATGATTTGAAATGGTGTAGCAGTCATAAATCTTATAACGTTGACAGAAGTCCCAAATTTTTTTAACAGCTGTGTCATATTGTTTTACTGTACTAGGGGAAAGAGATGCAATTATAATAATGATAGTTTCCGGTGTTAGCGATTGTCGCGAGAAAGCTTCCCTGATAAGCGGCATGACACCAGGGTAAGGCTTCGCCAAAGTGGGTGCTGGGTCCTGTAAGGAGAGTATAACCGATACTTTTCAGGTAATAAATACATTGGTTCTGAAGACTGAAGGTCTAAGAACAATGGAAACCAAGCCTGACTTGGCCAGTAGGGAACGATTATTATCCCCGAAGCCTTGTCGTCAATTATCTTCCGCAAGCATTTTAAAATTAATGAAAAAGGAGGAAAGCAATAGAAAAAATAATTTCCCCAATTCAAGGTAAAAGCATCAATATTAAAAGCATTCGGATCCCTTTTCCACGAAACATATTTGGGACATTTTGCATTTAGCCGTGATGCAAAGAGGTCTATTTGGGGCGAACCAAAGGTCTTTACAATTTTATGAAAAGCTTTTTGAGACAACTCCCACTCTGTGTCGATATTGGTATATCGTGATCCTTTATCTGCATCTAGACTTAATGTACGATGCGAAGATAAATATGCGACGTTCTTCGCACCATTGCCAAATCTCACGAGTTACGATATTAAAGTGATCGTATTGTACGCCTCCCATTCTTTATGTCATTGCTCTAAGTAAACAAGTTAATGTAACTTAGTACAGCATTTTTGCCCTGGCTTATTGCTAAATCGACTTCTTTTTGTAATTCTTTTTGTTTTTCAATTACTTCAGGGGAAAGTCTTCTTTAATGTAGTAACTGGTTCGTTCTAATTGGTTTTTTCTTTTTAATATTGTTACTTTCATGTTTAGTTTAGAGAACGTTATTTTAATCGGCCTTGCTTTTTCTCCTTTTTTTCCCAACCTTACGGCAGATTCTATATCATACGTAGTACATTCTGCGAGATGGTAATTGAAAATTAAGATAATTCGTTTTTCCAATTCTACGTAGCTTTTTTCCTTTTCTTCTAGTTCAAATAGAACAATATTCTTCATACTTACTTGTCTTTCTAACTTTTCTATTTTATTTTGTTGACTGCTAATAACTTCCTCTAGTTCTTCATTTTTAGACATAATTTCATAAACTTTTATGTTCATATTTTCAATTATTGGTTTCGATATATCTTCTTTCAAACTTTTTATTTCTGTACTTTGTTGTGACAAATCATTTTGCAGTTTCTTCAACAATGTTGTTATTTTTTCAAGCCAGTTATCATATGATCCTGTAAATTTGGGTAATTGAATTGTAGGCAACTTGACGAACTGACGCTTACCACTGCTGCAATTCGATTTTACTTCATCTTGCTCAGATTTTGAAAAGTTACCTGTTAAATAGTGAATGCAACATTGTCCAAAATGGTAACATTGTTATGTCAATGTCAAATGACTTATGTCAATATTCTCTCTCTGCTTTGCCGCCAATATAGTTTTACCGATTTTTCACTCCGTGGTTTTATTAAGTAATTACACATTAACCCAAACCAATCAATACTCTTCATGGTAGCAGAGCGTGGTTTGGTAACCTAATAGTGATTACTCGGAATATTAGTGAAAATAAATCCGAACAACAACCGGCGTCGAAAAATTTCCACCGGCATACAGTTTGTCGTAACATAGAAGTAATGTCTACAAATTCGTTATTTAGCATTGAAAAGCTCGTTGGTCGTGATAACTACGCTAATTGGAAATTCGCAGTGAAGGCGTATCTCGAACTTGAAGATCTTTGGCAGTGCATTGAAAGTAAAGTTGATCCCGCAAAAGACATAAAAGCTAAGTCGAAACTGATCTTATTAGTGGATGCTATCAATTATATTCACATTCAAGATGCGAAAACTTCGAAGGATGTCTGGTCCAACTTAGAACGAGCATTTGATGATAACGGTTTATAGTTGAGGAATATTGGATTTTTCGTCGACGACGAATGGCTTTGCTTGCGGGTTTGCCGGACTTATACAAACCCACGATTATGGCAATAGAGAGCTCCGGAGTAACAATCAGTGCAAATATCATAAAAACTAAACTTTTACAAGAAGTTCAGAGTTCAGAAACTACTGCTTTTTACTCAGCCAAGAAGGAAAGTTCTGCAAAACAACAGTGGAAAACACAGAGGCCCAAAATATTTCAACTGCAATAAACATGGTCACTTGGGTAAACATTGTCGTGCACAGAAGAAAACACCAAATAAAAGTGAAGAAAAAGGTTTCGTGGTATCTTTTTCGGCTTCATCAGTTACAGATCATGATAGATGGTATGTGGACTCAGGAGCGTCAATGCACATGACAAATCACAGTGATTGGATGTATGATGTCAAATGTCCCCCAATTTCTACCATCACAGTTGCAAATAAGACTCCGTTACCTGTGAAAGGAATAGGAAAAGTAAATCTGGTGTTGCACGGTAATAATGAAAAAAGAATACAAGTAAGAGATGTTTTGTACATACCTGAACTTTTGTCTGTCAGTGCAATGGTAAAGAATGGTTGCCAAGTTAACTTTATTGGAAATAATTGTGAAGTTTTTAACAGTGAAGAAGTTTTTATCTGTTCAGCTCAATTAGAAAACAACTTATATGTACTTAATGTTAACAGAGAAATAAATGCCAACCTGAGTATTTCAGATACCTCTAATGATATTGTCCTGTAGCATCGACGTATGGGACATTTGAATTTCCCAGATGTAAACAGACTACCAGAATGCACCGAAGGGGTGAACCTGTCTTCAGAATAGGTCAGGCTATCCGTAACTTGCACTACCTGTCTAGGGGAAAAGCTGTTAAGACTACCTTTCAACCGTGTTGGTTCCAGAGCGTCAGAACAACTAGAGATTGATACATTCTGACTTGTGTGGTCCAATGGAGACTCGGTCCCTAGGAGGTATGAGATATTTTATAACTTTCATAGACAATTTCTCAAGATTAGTGCATGTATACTTCCTAAAAGACAAGCTCAGTATTTTAAATGGATTTAAAGATTTTCACAAGAAGGTAGAAAATGAATGTAATAAGAAAATTAAGGTTATACGTACCGATAATGGTCTAGAGCAGGGGTGGCCAACTTGATTAGATCCAAGATCTACTGTGTACTGTCGAAACCTTGTGCGATCTACCAATTACATACTTCTTGAAATCTTAAATGAAACAACATAGTTCAGGACACAATTATGTAGTCATTTTTTTTTATTATTATTAAGAGGGAGCTTTCCCTATTAATAAAATAAAAAATGTTGACTACATAATTGTGTGTGCGAATAATTTTCAGATTTATGTTTATAAATCTGAAAATTATTCGTAGTAACTACTTATTTATATTAGTGTGAACATTGCGTCTGAGCATGTTCCTCTAGATTAGCAAAATCAGGTTTGTATTTTTTTTGAGGGTGGGAAATCATCAAACAACTTCTCCCGCTCTGGGTGGAGCAGGAGGGTGTGTCAGACTTTTACTGACTAAACCCACTCGTGTTCCCTCAGTAGCCAGTGTGCCAGGGGCCACGGTATGTCTTTCGAGCAACCCGCACCCCTAGCAGGCATCGGCCCTTACGGGCGCCTACCGTTGGTGCTGACATCTCTTAGAGGCGCGCGTGGAACACAACTTTTATTTTATGTTTGTTTTAAGTAGGAAAATGCTGATACATAGAAATAATAGGTCTTTACCTATGAAATTGCCGTTTTGTATGAAAAAATTTAAACGATTTTTTTTCATGAATTTTTTATTTGTATTAATCGAAGTAATCACCCATGCAATCAATGCATCTTTGCCATCACAGTGGCAGTTTATTGATGCCCTTCTTAAAGAAATCAGCTGGACGGGAGGCAACAAATTCTTCAAAGGCATTTTGTACTGCCTCTCGGGTATTAAATTTTTTTCCCGCCAAGAAGTTATCCAAATTCTGGAATAAGTAGTAGTCTGTAGGCGCAAGGTCTGGTGAGTAGGGCGGATGACGGAGAGCTTCCAACCCCAGTTCTTGCAACTTGGAGACCGTCTGCTGTGCAGTATGAGGTCGCGCGTTGTCGTGCAGGAGCAGCGGAGACGAGCGATTGACCAATGCTGGTTGGAGATGCGCCAGCTTCTCCATCATTGTGTTCAGTTCTTCACAGTACACATCTGCAGTAATGCTCACCCCGTTTGGTAAGAAGCTGTGATGAATCACACCGGCGCTAGACCACCAAACAGTGACCATCACTTTTCTAGGGGTAAGTTTTCGTTTAGGGCATTGTTTAGGTGCTGAACCAGGATCCAACCAACTTGCTGAGCGCTTACGGTTATCAAACAGAATCCATTTTTCATCGCAGGTAACAATGCGGTTCAAAATTCCTTCATTTGTGTGTCTGTTGAGCAGTGCAAGGCACGTCTCGACGCGTACTTCGCGCTGGCGATCATTGAGTTCGTGGGGCACCCATTTGTCAAGCTTTTTTACCTTGCCAATTTGACGCAAATGGACCAATATTGTTTTGACGCTAACGTCGAAAGCTGCTGCTAATTCAGCCGTAGATTGTGTATCATCAGCTTCCACAATCGCCTTTAATTCGTCATTGTCGACCAAAGTCTTCGGACGACCGCGAGGTTCATTTTTCAGGTCGAAATTTCCAGAACGGAAGCGAGCAAACCAATAACAGGTGGTGCGTTGGTTTGTAGTGTTAGCTCCGTAAACGTCGTTGATGTTGCGTGCCGCTTGTGCCGCGTTGCTGCCACGACGGTACTCATATTCCATAATTACTCGAATTTTTAACGTATCCATGATGACGAAAAAGATTGAAATGCGATGAAAATGTAACACTAATCAATAAAGAAATGACTACTTTTAGAAAAAAAAATCCATGTTTTTAAAATAAAATTAATTTGAAATTAGAATTCTTAGCCAAACAAAAATTATTTTGATTTGAAATGGCCAGTACTGCAGAACGGCAATTTCATAGGTAAAGACCTAATATGTTGAACCAAGACACGAATGCAGTTGTTCAACAAATTTCTTCAAATTTGGATATTTCTCGTTGGAAATCAATGCCCAGAAATCTAGACCTGACGATGACCTTGCTTTTAGAAATAAGTCGCAGTGCAGAGTAATAATTTCGTTTTGAAATATCATGTGGTCCATTTGAAATATATCTGCTAATTTTATAGCCATTTCATTGATGATGATGATGATGTTCAATGGAATTATTAAACGGATAACTGATGAATTCCACCAACTTCTCATTTTTTTCAAATCACTAAAGCGAATAGGGGAGTAAGGGGATAACGGACCTAACATCTTTTCCGGCCCAATCGTCAACCTCACCTGCACGCGCCCTACGGCGACAGAAAGAAACTCTGTGGTGCTCCCTGCCAGATAACAGACGAGGCTCTGGCGACCGAACCGCGGCGGTATATCCACAAACCTGGCCAGGTGACCGGCTGGAAGAGGCTACAGCAAGCCTTGGTTCTAAAATAGTTCCTAAAATGTCTGGAGTGTGAAGGAGTAAAGGAGCAATCATGGAAGCAATATTGAAAGAAAAACTACCCCAGGAGGGTACCAGCGACGCTGGAGAATCCCACCCTGAGCAAAACTCAGGCTGCCCTTCGTATTCTGGGGGGGGCACAATCTTGCATCTCATGAGTGATCATGAAAAGGCGGGAACCCAGCGCCCACTGTTGTCTAACAGTACTGGTCATAACAAAATCAAAACAATTGATAACGAACACCCAACGCCACCAACACGAATGGTACAGCAAACCTTTCATCGCAGTATGTTTTACAACAAGTCTAAGTACCTATCAACAGGAGACCTCACTGATACTGACATAAGGAAGGGTACCGAAAACAAACCAACTACTGAGGCGGGCAAACCTTCTAGAACAGTAGAATGGCAGAGCGTACCTGTACCAAGACAGCATAAGCGTAGAAGAACCTCTCGGACTCCATCGCCGTCAAACACGGAGATACCATTGAGCAACAAATATGACACCCTCAACCTGGATGTTAACGACGCTGAAACCACGACAAAACGCACCAAACAACAACCGTGTAAGCCTCCACCTATTATGCTCTACGGTATAGAAGATATTACCAAACTCTCAAACCTGATCAAAAGTGAGCTTAATGATACAGAAATTCTCTGAAAATAATCACACGTAAACAACTGAGGCTCAACTGCTCAACCATTGATGCCTACAAAAGACTTATGAACATAGTCAGAGAGAATAGACTGATTGGTCATACGTTCACTAGCAGAGATACTAGACCATATCGCATAGTCATAAAGAACCTTCATCCCACAGCCCCATTTGATGCAATTAAAGAAGCTGTAGAGAATACTGGAAACACTGTAAAAGGAGAAATCATAAATGCAAAATATGGCCCCAGTAAAATCCCCCTATCAACATTTTTTGTAAATCTAGATCCCCATCCAAATAACCATCAAGTAAAGACGATCACTCATATATTTCATACTCGAGTACTAATAGAAGATCCGATAAACAAGAAAACCGTGCCACAGTGCAAAAGATGCCAACAATACGGCCACACAAAAAATAACTGTTTAAGACCTTACAGATGCGTCAAGTGCGCCGAGAATCATAATACTGCCGACTGCCCAAAAATAGATAGGAACACGCCGGCTAAGTGCGCTCTATGCCTAGGCAGTCACCCTGCAAACTATAAAGGCTGCCAAGTATTCCTAGAAATTAACAAAAGAAAGAAAAATGCTCCCAATACTGAACGCGTGGAGCAGATAACCAATAGCAACCAGACAACAACCAACATGACAAAATATGACACTGACAATTCAGCAGCAACAATTAACGATAAAACACACCACAATAGAAATCATGACAGAAACATACTGCTGACCCGAGTAACTCCTGACAAGACATATGCAAGAGTGGCCAAATGTCAGCACCAACACACAAAAGAAGAATCTAAACTAGAAGTCTTACTCACAATACAAGCTGAAAAGCTAGATAAGCTTATTGAACAAATGGGCAACATGATGAATTTACTCACAACCGTTATTAATAAACTCGTACGATAAATGGCTACCCTAAAGATTGCAACGTGGAACGTTAATGGTCTCCTGTACCATAAGCAAGATGTCATAACAACAATAAAACTGCACAACATTGATGTGTTATTAGTTTCCGAAACACACCTTACTACAAACAATAACTTCACTATGGAAAATTATTGTACATACTCGACCTGCCACCCAGATGGAACGGCACATGCAGGAACTGCAGTGATAATAAGAAAAAACATTAAACATGAACTTTCACAAGATTATAGAACCTCGGAGATACAAGCTACATCAGTATTAGTACACGATAAAAATGGATCAATAACCTTATCAGCCATATATTGTCCGCCTAGACATGCTCTGAAAGAAGAAAATTTTACTCAATACTTCAAATCACTTGGTCAGCGGTTCCTGGCTGGAGGTGACTGGAATGCAAAAAATATACATTGGGGTTCACGCCTAACCGTTATTAAAGGAAGGGAACTGAAACTAAGTATAGATAAAAACAAGCTGCAAATTCTAAGCACAGGACAGCCAACTTATTGGCCTACAGACCCAGTAAAGAAACCAGATCTCTTAGATTTTTTTATATTTAAGGGTCTCTCAAACCTATATTTGAATGTTGAAAGTTGTCTAGATAGTAGCTCTGACCACACACCAGTGATAGGAACGATAAGTGCAACAATAATTACAACAACAAAAAAGGAAAGCCTATATAATAAGCGGACAGACTGGGATGCCTTCAGAGCATTTATTGAGTCAAACATCCAATTAAAAGTGTCATTAAAAACATGTGACGATATTGATTCGGCCACTACATATATTACTAACCTAATACAACAGGCCGCATGGCAGTGTACACCGGAGACGAAGCATAAAACCAGCAACAACATTCCCAGAGAAATCAAGGAAAAGGTATTGGAAAAGAGAAGACTCAGAAGGGTATGGCACAACAGTCAAAATCCAATGGATAAAAAGGCGCTGAATAAAATGGCCGCAGAATTAAAGCACTTTTTAAAGAATATCGAAGACGAAACCCTGAAAAATAAACTAGAAAATTTATCAACCTCAGCAAAGAATGATTACTCCCTTTGGAATGCAGTAAAAACAAGCAAAGGAGCACCTATGCCAGCACAGTATCCGTTACAGTTAGATAACAGCACCTGGGCTAGAACGGATGAGGAACGATGTCAAGCCTTCGGAAAATTCCTTAGCAAAGTCTTCACACCAAATGACAGTGTCGTTCAGACTGAAAACGAAATTTACAACTTCCTGAAATTGGATCTTCAACTAAGCCCACCACTAAAGAGTTGCTCACCAAAGGAAATATACCATGAGATAAGGAAACTAGATCGAAAAAAGGCTCCAGGATTTTGTTTAATCACAGCCGAAGTACTACAACAGTTACCCAAAAAGGCGATAGTATTCCTTACACAGCTGTCCAATGGTATCTTAAGGCTGTCAAACTACCCCAATTTATGGAAAGTCTCAGAAATCATAATGATTCTAAAACCGGGCAAACCACCACACCTTGTATCATCATATAGACCCATAAGCCTCCTACCAGTAATTTCAAAACTTTTTGAAAAAATCTTATCACGTAGACTAAATCGAATTCTGGAAGAGAACAAAGTAATCCCAGAACATCAGTTTGGATTTAGAAGCAAACACTCGACAACAGAACAAGTCCATAGAGTAGTCACCAAAATAAGAAATGCATTGGAGAAAAAGGAATATTGTTCAGCGGTCTTCTTGGATGTGCAACAAGCCTTTGACAAAGTCTGGCACCCGGGTCTCCTGTTTAAGCTTAAAAGTAATCTTCCACACAATCTCTACCTGCTTTTGGAATCATACTTAAACAACCGTATATTCAGGGTTAAGATCAACGAATCGTACTCCAACTGCTATGACATAAAAGCAGGAGTGCCACAGGGCTCGGTACTGGGTCCGGTACTGTATTTGATATACACAGCAGACCTACCCAACACTGACAATATTCTCTCGGCAACCTTCGCTGACGATACCGCAGCTCTTAGTAACAACAAAGATCCAATTGTAGCATCGCAAATGCTGCAGGCACACCTCGATAAAATTAACACATGGATGGAGAAATGGCGAATTAAAGCGAGTGTCAGCAAATCAGTACATGTAACGTTCACTCTTCGAAAAGGAAATTGTGCACCAGTCAAACTCGAAAACGATGTACAACACCAGACAGCCAAATACCTCGGTATGCACCTGGACAGAAAACAAACCTGGAGACAACACATTGAGAAAAAACGAGATGAGCTGAACCACCGCCTTCAATCCCTGAAATGGCTGCTAGGAAGACATTCACGAGTATCTCTCGATAACAAAATACTTATGTACAAAGCTGAAGCCGGTATGGACCTATGGAATTGAACTTTGGGGAACAGCCAAAAACTCCAATGTAGAGATCCTGCAAAGATACCAAAATAAAGTACTGAAAACCATAACAAATGCTCCGTGGTTTACCAAAATGTCTGAGCTACATGACTGCCTCAAAATCACTACTGTAAAGGAAGAGATTGAACACAGAACAAAACTATACAAAATGCGCATTGAAAACCACGTCAACAGCCTGGCTTCTGTACTGAGCAACCCACTGGAACACCGTCGACTAAAAAGGCAGCACACATGGGACATAGCTTGACCCAGTCAAGCAACATTAAGAGGGATGGCCCTCACTGGAGGACCGTACTCGAAACGCCAACAAACACAGAACGCATCTGCTAAAGGCTTGCGAAGCCGATTGCAAGATTTAAAAAAAAAAAAAAAAAAACCGAATTTCGAAGTCTGATCCCAGCCTTAATTTCTGCCGTGTACTTGTCAGGAATTAAACTGTAGGTCTTTCCAAATGATCCTTGATGTTTAGAAATTGTTGATTTTTTTTCGATGTCAACTACCATGAGACGCTGTTTAATTTTGAAATGCTGCAATAGAACTCATCATTTCTGTTTCTGTTTTATTCTTGCCTTGTAGTTCCAGATTTAATGTGCTCAGTTTTCCAGTAAAATCTGCTAAATAATCACCAGCCCTCTCTTCAAGAAATTTTATTATTTCGTCCAATAGATCTCGAAATCTTTGCAAAAACTTGCTAAACCCCGCTCCCGCGTCCAAATGGTCTTGCAGAGCGGATGAACCGCACTCTTGTAGAGAGAGCTAAGTGCATGCTGTTACATGCTAACTTACCAAAACCTTATTGGGCCGAGGTGACAGCTACTGCAGCATTATGTAATTAACCGCCCGCCTACTACAGCTATAAACAAAAAGACCCCATATCAATGATGGTGCGGGTTTTTTTTTTGGGTTCCTCTTGGCTTCACCGTGGCTGGAATCCACGGTTACTGAGCCCCCCCGCAACGACAATGCGGGAACCCACTCGGGGGGTCTACAACGGGGCTTAGCGCCAAGTAATAACGGCCACACGGATTGGATTAAGCTACGCATGCCGCGGCTGATCCGTAGATGGGTATTTACACACCAAGCCGCTCCGATTCGCGAAAATATTTGCGGTTAAATTATATTTTAAATTATTATATTTTTAATACGGGAACCCACTCGGGGGGGGGATTATGGTACGGTAAGGTGCCTAACTTGTCGAACATGCGCATCTTTGGTTCTGAAGTCATGACACAAGTTCCCAAGGAGAAACGTAAGAAATGGGACCCGAAATCACGAAAAATGATTTTTATTGGATATTGTGATAACCAGTGATCGGAATAGGCTGACTATATTTGCCTAAACTTCGGAGAACAGAGACAGAAAGTGGTGACTTCCATACGGCTATTTTTTTTTCCCCGAGATTCGGGAAAAATCTTCAGTAAGTTGAAAATAAGCTTTATATAAGATGTGTAAAAGCTATTTTCAACTAAACTTGCAATTACCAAATTTTCGGGATTTTCTCGTAAAATCCCGAAATAAATAATCTTACGTATTCGAATTTTATTTACGATCCAACTAACTGTTGTCTGAGGCAACGTAGCTCCCGAACGGATGAACCGATTTTGATTTTGTTTTTTTTTGTTTGAAAGGTGTATTAGTCGGGAGTGTTCTTAGACATGTTTCATCAAAATTGGTTCAGCTGTTTGAAGATTATCAGCTCTTTTCTGGTTGATGAAGGGATTTGAGCATCGTCCACGGGTCTGATCAACTCGAAATTTGATATTCTATTACTTCAATGATATTAGACGAACAAAGTAACCTTGAAATGATGCTGGAGCAACACTTGGAATTTCCAGGATGCCCAAGTTACTCACCAACAAACAGCAAAAGTATCGTGTTTGGGCTCACTGAAAAGGTCTCAATGAATATATTATTAGATAAATAGTGATCAGGACGAGGAATGAAGACAGATTAGTAACAAACTTCACTGTGGGAAAAATACGCAACGATGCGCAGATTTAAGCGAGCGAGACATTAAGTTTAAAAAGCAGGAAATAAAAATTAAATTTAAAATTTAAAAAACCCCCGAACCTAACAAAAACTCTAAAAAGTAAAAATAATAATATTTATAGGCCTTTTAAGATGAAGGTAATATTTCGATCAAGGCATTGTAAAGTCGGGGGACGGCTAATGAAAATGCTAGGCCTCTGTTTGGCGTTTTCATTGATCGTCCCCCGACTTTACAATGCCTCAAGTCATTTATTCATTTGTTTAACATAAGTAGGTAAAATAATTATGAAATATGAAGATAATATAGAGTGCGCTATGTTATGCCAGAGGGCATACAAATGTTTGTTAGTAATACAAAATTAAAGTGTCAAGCCAGGCAGGTCTCAATGATTCAATTAAATACAAAATTTTTTGAATAATAAATGGCAATAGAAACGAATGTATTTTTTTTTTAATTTCAGTTACCTTGCACAACACACAGACTAAAAAACAAATATAACACAAAATACAATAATGATGTCAATTTAAAATACTGATGTCAATAAAAAAGAATTATGTCAATTTAAAATACTAATGTCACTATACAAAAACTTATGTCAAGGAAAACAATACATGCATAATATTGGCATGTCAACATTCCAGATTTTTGTCTGTTAAAAATTCCAAAATACTATAATATGCTTTGTTCACCAGTAACGATTTCAGCCGTAAATAAGCTAACGTTTAGTTCTTTAACTGATCTTGGTAAGCAGTTAAATATGACTGGCGCCATGCAAAAAAGACTTTTATGCATTAATGCTGGGGAGGGTGGTGCGGGCGCTGGTGTATGCGATGTTTTGATCTAGACACCATTTGGACACGTCTGTCTATTTCTTGTCTTGGATGAAGACGGGGGGCGGTGGGGGCACCTTTTTCCCCGCAGCGGCGCGTGGTACGGCGGTGGGTGCGGGCGCGGTCGCGGTCGCGGAGGTGCAGGCGGTCGGAGCGGGGGTTGTGGCTGGATGAGCCAGAGGGGTGGGGGCCGCGGCGGGGGTCGACTGCGGTGTCGGGGTGTGGGCGCGGCGGGGTTCGAGCGTGGTGATTTCAGTGGACCGGGTTGAGTCACACTTCTTCTTCCTCTTCTTCCCCTTCGACTTCGACTCGATGCCCGTTTTGGTAGGCAAGGTTTGGCGAGCGTAGCCCATTGCCAGCCTTCGAATTATCGACAAATTAAGAACAGTACAGGGTTTTTTACCGGTGGTTATCTGCGTGTCCCCGTCTTCTTCATCGCCGTCGGTGCCGAATAAATCTGTTGCGGTGAGATGATTGACGACGAAGACGTCCGCGCTTGTTGGCTTCGATAGTTTTTTTTTTTTTTTTTTGCTGATTGCCACATCTTAAACGGAACTTTTTTCGTCATCCGACAAATCAAATAAATTTATTTGCCATGAGTGTTGATACAATTTCGGTCTTAACATAAATATTTATACAGATCCAAAACACTTAGTCACAATACTGTGACATGCAAACATTTGGGTTTACACATAAACCTGATCAAATTATACTTATTTATAGTAATAATTAAATTAAAAATAAAATGGACTAGCAACATTATTATAATTATAGAACACTTAAAAAAGAAAAAAAAATCAGAGGGTAGATTATCATTATTATCATTCATTTTTCTATTTTCATCAATTCTTGAGAACATTACTCGTCTTCTATTAAGATTTTCTGCACCAACATATTCAGATAGATTCTGATCTGTGATTACTGGATGAAATCTGTTGATGAGGGCTGCACCGATTTTAAAATCAGTCATCTATGCTTAGATGCAAGATTTAAAAAGTCTTTTCTGAATAATTTATAATCACGCTTAACCCATTCGCTGCGGCGATAAAATTACACTTATTAGCCAAGTGCGGGACGGTTCTCGTCGCGAACGCCGATGGGCATCCTCCGCACCTCATTAGTGTTAGCTATTTTGGTAAATGTATATAAACAGTATTTTTTTAAAATAACACAATCTTGTATTTATTAGTAAAAAGTCATTTGATTTGTTTAAATTCTAAAATGGCGCCACCGGATATTAAGACGTCAACTGACTATTTGAGTCTGATAAATTGGAGGGGTTTTAAAAGTTACCTGGTAGCGCCATTTTAGCAGACAGTGGTGATTGTGGTGTGAAAGTGTAAGGATCTTGTGATACCCATGTAAGTACTGAGAATTGTAATATTGTATTTATAGATGTATTGCAGTAATATTTGTGCTTTTATACTACCCAGTGTTTGAATCCACAGTAAATAAAACATGGTTTGTTTAAATCAACGCTTTTATTTCCCTTTTGCTCTGGCTAGTCTTACATTTCAGAAGTGGGATGATTTGTGCCTAACTTCTTTTACTTTCACCTACTTGTTTCTATAATTTTTTTCTTTTTTTTTCTTTCTCTTTTTTTTTTTCTATTGCTTGTAATCTTTGATTAGCCCACAAAATTGTTTGATGTTGTTAAGGTCCATGGTCGTTATTTAATTCTGTATTGTTTAAATTGATTATAGTCCGGTTCTAAGCCTTGTGTAGGTACTAGCGTTTAATTGATTTTAAATGCAACTTTTTGTCCGTTGATATCTTGTTTCAGCTTAATAATGGAACACGTGCACCAGTTGTCGCCTTGTGAGCAATCTCACACCGTAGATCGTGACAAGAGTGCGCGAAGATCGCGGAGCCGGGTGTTACCTTCGGGTAGCCGTGCTGTCAGGACACCTCAACGAAGATCAGAGAGGCGCTCGTGCATCCGGGAAAGGGGTCATGGCGTCAGCCGTTCGCCTCGCTCCCGGAGTCGTGCGGATGCAAGCAAAGTTCATCAAAGACAGCGGTACAGAAGTCGGAGCCGTCGCCGGTCCCATCGGCATACCAGCCGGACGCAGTCACCGGTTAGCGAGTGCAGTCATCGCTCCGTGGTACAAGAGAGGTACGCCTCGCGGTACTGCGATAGGCGCCGCGAAACTTGCCGCCAGCCCAGGAGCCGATCCTGCAGCCGGCCCAAGGATGAAACATGCTGCTCGGAACCGACCGCAGCTACGCGCCGGGTTGAAAACAACAATCGGCAACCTAACAATGTCGGTGAGTCTACCACTAATAATGTTAGTATGTCGCAACTTCTACAAGTTTTAACTTCTTTGAAAGGTTCAGAAGATCCGATGCATAAATTAGGGAATCTCAATAATGCTTTACCAGAATTTTACCCGGCAAAGAAAGAACAAACTATGTCCATATGGCTACATAAAGTTAATGAGTGCGCTTCTATTTATGGGTGGTCCGGAAAACAAACCGTTCATTTTGCTCTTCCGAAATTGCGTGGGGTAGCTCAGCGTTGGTACGAGGGTTTACCATCTGTTCTCTTTACATGGGAAGAGTGGCAGGAAAAATTAACTTCAGCTTTCCCTTCTGATGAAAATTACGGTCAGATGCTTAGTGATATGCTTTTCAAAAGAGCTCGCTTCGGAGACTCCTTAGAAAATTATTACTATGATAAAATAGCATTGATCAATAGGTGCGGTATAGTAGGTAGGAGAGCAGTAGATTGCGTCTTGCATGGGATTGACGATCGTTCGGTACGTTTAGGGGCAGAAGCAGTACAATTTGATGACCCCGATAAATTACTTACATATTTACGAAATTCTAAAAATGTCAGACCTAGTGACCGTAAAACTATTACTACTACTAGTAAAAATGTTGGTAAACAGGATTCTCAACCGCGTGTTTTTAATAGGACTCAGCGCTGTTACAACTGTAAACAAGAGGGCCATCATATTCAACAATGCCCACAACCTGTAAAAAAATGTACTAGATGCAACAGATTTGGACATGAAACAGAAAATTGTTTTACTAAACTTCCAGTAGCTGAAAAGAATGTCATGCGTGTCTCTAGTTTAAGAAAAACAAATGATAAATATTTTAAAGTCGCATTAATTAATAATGTTCCATTTGAGTCATATATAGATCTTGGCAGCGAGTGTTCTATGATGAAATTAACAGAATTTAAAAAGCTAGGTGTAGCTTATGAAGTAGACAATTCAGTGCTAGTAGGATTTGGCAATTCAACCGTTCTCTCTTTGGGCAAACAGTCTGTTTGCATTTCTATTGATGACGTAGTCGCCAACTTGGAGTTGGTAATAGTACCAGATAGTGCCATGCAAGTACCAGTAATGATCGGTCACACTTTTACAGAGCAGCCACACATTGAGATTCATAAGACTAAAGATCATTTAGCAATTAAAGAGTTAAGTGATACAATTACAGTTAATAACAAGATAAATCTTTACTGTAAAACTGACACCACCGTTACTGGAGTTACAACTGTTAACGTTTACACAGAGCCTAATTATAATGGGGCAATATTTATTGATGGAGGTTTCAGGATTGAAGCTGATTCTATGTTCTCAGTTTTAACGGGGTTATTTCATGTTCAAGACGGAACAGGGGAAATAATGCTAAATTCATGGGGTGTTGTTCCTATTATCTTGCAAAAAGACAAGCTTATCGCTAGAGGAAGGATCGCACGCGAAGAAACTCAGTTTAAAGTTCATTCAGTTTCATGTTTAGATCCTATTAGTAATTTAAATATTCACACTGGTTCAAATTTATCTGTTGCCGACCGGGAACAGTTACTGACTTTACTAAACCGGTTTAGAAGTTGTTTTGCATTCAATTTGAACGAATTAGGTTGTACCTCAGTAGGAGAAATGGCTATAAACCTTGAAAACAATGAACCTGTAGTTTACCGACCATATAGGTTAGCTATTAAAGAAAAAGAGGAGGTTAGAAATATGATTTCAGAACTATTGGACAACGGAATAGTCCGTCCATCAACATCAGCATATGCTAGTCCAATTGTGCTTGTCAGGAAAAAGAGTGGCGAGATAAGACTTTGCATAGATTATAGGGCGTTAAATAAGAAGACTATTAAAGAAAACTATCCTATGCCGTTGATCGATGATCAGTTAGATATACTTGCAGGCCATAAGCTTTATACCACACTCGATTTAAAATCAGGTTATTATCAAATACAAATTAGAGAAGAGGATAACATAAAACTGCGTTTGTGACTCCGGACGGCCATTTTGAATTCAACAGAATGCCGTTTGGTCTTGCAAATGCTCCGGCAACATTTCAACGTCTAATGAACCAAATATTAGGAAAAGCACGTCATAGGGAGGCTCTAGCGTATTTAGATGACATTATTATACCGTCTAAAATATTTAATGAGGGCATTTTACAGTTAGAATCGATATTACAGTTGTTTACTCAGGCTGGTCTCACATTAAATTTGTCCAAATGTACATTCTTTAGTCCTAAAGTAGAATATTTGGGGTTTGAGATATCTTCTGATGGTATTCAACCTGGATCAAAGAAGGTAGAAGCAGTGGAGAAGTTTCCAACTCCTACTAGTCAACATAATGTTCGACAGTTCCTTGGGTTAGCCAGTTTCTTTAGAAGATTTGTGCCAAATTTCTCAGTCATAGCAAAACCACTAACATATTTGTTGAGGAAGGATATCAAATGGGTTTGGGGCCCAGATCAAGACAGTTCATTTAGAAAATTGCAGTCTGAGCTAATGCGTAAGCCCACATTGGCTTTATATGATCCAAATTTAACCACAGAACTGCATACTGACGCTTGTAAATTAGGCGTTGCTGGTATCCTGCTTCAAAAATATGATAGTGTTCTTAGGCCAGTTGCATATTTTAGTCGGCAAACAACTCCAGAGGAGCAGAATTACTCGTCTTATGATCTTGAAACTTTAGCAGTTGTATCATCTTTACATAAATTTAGAGTTTATTTAATTGGGATTCCATTTAAGATCGTCACTGATTGCAACTCTTTAAGAGCCACCTTCCAAAAAAGGGACATGATTCCTCGGGTAGCTCGATGGTGGGAACAAATGCAGGAGTTTAACTTTAGTATTGAATACCGACCTGGAAAATTAATGTCTCACGTAGATGCCCTAAGCCGCAATCCTATAAACGACGTACAGACAAAATTCAAAGTAATGATTGTAAACGATGATAATTGGTTAGCCACGGTCCAAAGTTCGGATAGCGAGATACAAAGAATTGTAGGAATATTAAAAGACCCTAATTTAGTTAATGTTATTGATATTAAAACCAATTTCAAATTAAAAAATGACAAATTGTTTAGAGTGACGGCATCTGGGGATAAATGGGTTGTACCGAAAGGAGTCCGCTGGCAAATAGTTAAGCAGAACCACGATGACATTGGTCATTTTGCAATAGACAAAACGTTAGATAAAATTAAGAAACATTATTGGTTCAAAAAAATGCGAAATTTTGTAAAAAAATACGTTAATTCGTGTTTAGAATGTAGTTACTCGAAATCTATGGGTGGGAAAAAACCTGGATATTTGCATCCAATTGATAAAGTCGCTACTCCTTTTGATACAATCCACGTGGATCATGTAGGACCGTTTATACGAAGTAGCAAAGGAAATATGTACATCCTTGTAATTGTTGATGCTTACAGTCGATATATCTATTTAAAACCCGTTCGTAATACCAAGTCTTCCACATCAATAAAAGTATTCCGTGAGTACTTTGGTATTTTTGGCGTCCCAAGGCGGCTTATATCTGACCGCGGTACTTCATTTACCAGTGACATTTTTAGGAAATTTATGACCGATAAGGGGGTAAAACATATATTGAATGCTGTAGCCACTCCAAGAGCCAACGGGCAGGTAGAGCGCTACAACAAAACAATAATAGACGCTCTTACTGCAAAGTGTGTAGGCACACCTGACAATAAATGGGACGACCACTTGTTAGATGTGCAATGGGGTGTAAACAATACTTTTAATAAAGGCATTAATCGTACTCCTTCTGAAGCTCTTTTCGGTACACGACTATCCGGATCAAGTGAGAATAAGATAGTCTCAGAATTAGGCGACGATGTAACAGATATAACCGATGAACAGGATATTACTCAAATTAGGGATGATATTAATTCCCATATAAAATTATCTCAACAAAAGGCTAAAGAACTATATGATAAGAAACGTTGTAAGCCTCACAAGTATGTCTTAGGTGACTTAGTTAGTGTAGAAAGGCAGGTACCCGCTACAGGACAGAGTAAAAAGCTTGTACCTAAATACCGGGGCCCCTACAGAATAACTAAGGTTTATGATTGTGATAGGTTCCAAATAGAAGACACCCCTTTGACCAGAAAGAGCAATAAATTGTACTCTACCGTAGTGGCGGTGGACAAAATAAAACCCTGGTTGAATTTTACTAGACCCCACAGTGAGTCTCTAAGTGAGGAAAGTGATGGTTCTGACCCCGAATAATTTATATAAGGCGATGATCGATCTTTACATAATCATTTATTATTAATAATATAATGTTTTTGGTAACTTGTATTGATTTTACAGATGATGTGTATAAATAAGTATGTAAGAATATTTTGTGGGGCCTGTTGCCAGTGGTATTCAGGACATAGTGGGGCCTGTTGCCATTGGTATTCAGGACATAGTGGGGCCTGTTGCCATTGGTATTCAGGACATAGTGGGGCCTGTTGCCATTGGTATTCAGGACATAGTGGGGCCTGTTGCCATTGGTATTCAGGACATAGTGGGGCCTGTTGCTATTGGTATTCAGGACATAATGGGGCCTGTTGCCATTGGTATTCGGGACATAGTTGGGCCTGTTGCCATTGGTATTCAGGACATAATGGGGCCTGTTGCCAATGGTATTCAGGACATAGTGGGCCTGTTGCCATTGGTATTCAGGACAATGATTTAATAAATGTGTAGTAAAAATAGAGAGGTCATTTCATGACATTTAAGATTTGTACAAGAATGATTTTATACAATTTTCAATGTTAATGTGAATTTATACAATGTGCGTGCCTACAAAATAACACTATAACGAATGTATTTAAAGCTAAAATTAAGATGAAAACTTGTATTATTCATTGTATTGTTGAATTAGTACGGACGCCGGCGGGTCAACCTATCCCAAACTGTCAAGTTTTTCCAATTGAACATGAACCTTATTCCTTTGTAATAAAGTTGAAAAACTATCAAAGAAGTTTGACGGATTGGGGTAGCTTGATGTGCTAGCCTATGTACATTAATCATTAACCTAATGTTACCAATGTTTTAATGGCTTTTTTTTTGTTCACCGTACGAGGACGTACTAGATTTTGGATGGCCGAATGTTAGCTATTTTGGTAAATGTATATAAACAGTATTTTTTTTAAATAACACAATCTTGTATTTATTAGTAAAAAGTCATTTGATTTGTTTAAATTCTAAAATGGCGCCACCGGATATTAAGACGTCAACTGACTATTTGAGTCTGATAAATTGGAGGGGTTTTAAAAGTTACCTGGTAGCGCCATTTTAGCAGACAGTGGTGATTGTGGTGTGAAAGTGTAAGGATCTTGTGATACCCATGTAAGTACTGAGAATTGTAATATTGTACTTATAGATGTATTGCAGTAATATTTGTGCTTTTATACTACCCAGTGTTTGAATCCACAGTAAATAAAACATGGTTTGTTTAAATCAACGCTTTTATTTCCCTTTTGCTCTGGCTAGTCTTACATTAGGATAATATGGAACGCCGATCGGCGTGTTCAGCATTATTTAAAGAAATTGAGCATTCTTACGCTAAAACGTTAGAAAAACTACAAATACGCCAAACGGTGTGGTACGTTTACGATCTTATTTGATGTAAAAAATAAATTGACATCAATTAGGATTTTTTTGTGAAGTTTTTGTTCTGAAATAGTTGGATTGTGAAAATTTAGAGAAAGTGGCGATAAATGGTAAGTAAATTATTTTAATTAAATAATTGTACTTCACTTGTAAACACCAGTCTCATATATTTTAGTTTCAAGTGGTAAGAATGGCTAAATTATCAGTATAAATTAATATCATCATCATCATCAGCCTATAATGTTCCCACTGCTGGGACACAGGTCTCCTCTCGGTGAGAGAGATTGGGCCGTAATCCACCACGCGGGCCCAGTGCGGGTTGGTAGATGTCACATGTCTTCGATTTTTTTGGTTCTAGGACATGCCGGTTTCCTCACGATGTTTTCCTTCACCATTTTGAGAGCAGTGGTGATGAAATAATTTACACAAAGTAAAGCGCCTGGCTGGGTTCGAACTCACGACCTACAACTCGTAAGTCGCGGTCGTTACCACTTGGCCACCACTGCTCTAAATTAATATCAGAGGTAGCAAACCTTTTCATGACATTTGTAATACTATTATTATTTATTAACAGATCTTATTTTAATAGACATCTTTGTTAACCTGAAAATTAGTATCAAAATGAACTTTCGTTGAAAGAATTTGTGCAATTCGTCGACACTATATCAGCGTTGTTATTAGTTGTTTGACGTCTTGTTCTTTATTTTTCCATGGTCACCCAAAATATTAATATTGGGTGATATTAATATATTGGGTGAATATAATAATATACCGCACACTACTTACCACAAATCGGATGCATCATCCACGGTCATCGGTGATGAGACTGTATATCCCGCGAAAATGTGGAGGTCGAGGCTTCTTAAACGCTCAGACCCTCCACAATCGCGAGATATGCAGTCTCAGGGAATATTTCTTAGAAGCCGATGTGGGGATGCACCGAGATGTGGTTTCAGTGGACAAGGGACTCACCCCGCTCTCCTTGGCTAGCGAGAACTGGCGCAAACCTAAAGTATTAGATACTAATGACCGCAGGGAGGTATGGCAGGGCAAAGAGCATCACGGGCGCTTTTATCGGGTCCTACATGGACCAGATGTAGACTTCTTAGCGTCCGTATCCTGGTTACGATTTGGTGATCTCTTTGGAGAAACCGAAGGTTTTGTCTTTGCAATTATGGACGAAGTTATGATGACGAACAACTACCGGAAATATATTGTGAAGGATGGCACGGTTGACATAAAATTCATGATATCTACAGTACATGATGTATGTTGCGATAATTTAGGATTAAAAGGTGGCTTGAGTTCCTCCTGTCCGAGAGTTGTTGGCGTTAAGACTTTGGGCTCTAACGGCCACTCTGAAGCCGGCGACAGGAGAAAGTTTGGGCCTGATAACCAGCGCTGATCAATACTGCACTTTCCTCGTGTCGCATCGTCAGCCACGTTATGTTCAGTTGCAACCCAATGCCATTCAACTAAGTTGGTGTTTTCCAGGATTTCTCCGACACGGTGCGCAACAAATGGCTTATAATTTCGCGAATCGCTTCGCAACCACCCCAAAACCGTCATGGAGTCGCACCAAAAATAACGTCGACTGGGTTTGAGGCGATGAGCGTCGCAAATGTTATTGGCGAGGCGAGAGGCTATTAGAGCGCCTTGTAGCTCCAAACGCGGAATTGAAACTGACTTTAGGGGAGATACACGTGCTTTACTAGCTATGAGCGAAAGTTTCACCTCACTGTTGTGTAGCGCAAATCTCCAATAAGCAACGGTGACATAAGCCAGCTCGCTAGCATCGCAAAACACGTGTAGTTCTAGGTCGAAATAGTCGCTTATATTATAGCACCTCGGTACTCGTAATTCCGAAATAGATTTGAGGCATGCAAACCATTCAAGCCAAATTATTTGGTCTGACTCGGATAGCCTTTCGTCCCAGTCAAGCTTTTTACGCCACAAATTCTGAAATAGAATCCGACCTCTCACTACAATGGGAGCTAACAAGCCTAATGGATCGTATATCCGCATGACCTGAGCCAAGACTTCGCGCTTCGTGAGATGAGCTGGTGAATGATCTTTGAGTCCTAGGTTGAAACCAATAACGTCCTGGGAAGGTTGCCAGATTAAACCCAGGGTTCGAGTGAAAGTGGATGATTGTGGATTACTTAAATTTACACTACGATCGACTACTGAGAGGTCAGACAACTTATCCGTAGGTAATTGACATAAAGCTTCAGGCTTATTTGAGATCCAACCACGCATCTCAAACCCTCCACGCTGATGGACCTCAACGATTTCAGAAGCCAAGCGCGCGGCCTGCTCAACCGAACCGTCAACACTACCAATAAAATCGTCCATATACGTATCGGTTTTGATAGAGTGTACGGCTTCTGGAAACTCAACTTGAAACTCGGATGCGTTTCGGTTAATGATGTAAATGGCAGTTGATGGACTGGAGCAAGCCCCAAAAATCATCGAAGACATGCGATAAGTTTTTATTGGTTCCGTAGGTTCGTTGCGCCAAAGAAAACGTTGCGCATTCCGGTCACATTCTTGTATTTTTACCTGAGGGAACATTTCCTTGATATCGGCAGTCAAAGCAATTTTCCCCTCCCTAAAACGCATCAAAATATCAAGCAAAGGTTTTTAAAAAATCAGGACCCGTCAGAAGCATAGAATTTAAAGAGACGCCCTGTACCTTAGCGGCCGCGTCGTGCACAACACGAAGTTTATCGGGTTTGTTAATATTTACCACACCAAAATGCGGCAAATATCAACACACTGATGTAGGTAATTCGCTTGTGCAGTCCTCAGCGTAACCCTCACTAATCATGTTCTGAATATTAAGTCGGTAACGCTCGGCGTATTCAGGATCCTTTGTCATTTTCAATTCAAGGTTTCTAAACCTGGAAAATGCCAAAGGATAACTGTTGGGTACCTCGAGGTCATCAGTTTTCTATAGCAAGCCGACCTGGAAGCGCCCATTGGGAAGGCGCCGTGCTGAATGTTCCAGGATATGGAGAGCACGCTGATTATCCAAGCTCCGAGGCTCATGCTTGGTGATACCAATCGCGTCTAACCTATATTGTTCCTTAATGAGGGCTTCCAGTTCGTTACGCTCGCGTAGGGTCATATGGTAGTTAGTCTCCACAGGTCTAGTTTTGCTACTCGAAAAACCAAATAATACCCATCCTAGAGGGGTTCGAATAGCAACAGGCTGTGACTTTGTACCTTTCCTAACTTCAGACGCAGTGATCAGGTGCCAATTATCTATTCCTATAATAAGCGTAGGCTTAGCTAAATCGTAAGACAACTCCTCAACCAAATCTGACAAGTGCGAGTAAGTACATAAGCTGTCGCGAGTAGCCGATTGTGTTAGTAATCCTAGGTTTTTTATAGACCTTGCTGCTTTAATAATAAATTTCTGCACGACTGACCGACCTTTTATTTCAAAATCTACATACTGAACTGTGCTTTCTCTCGACAACCCTCCAACACAATCTAAATGTAGGCGGCCCTCTGGCCCTTGGGCTCCTATGTGTGAGGCAATGTCCGCGTCTATAAAGGTTGCTGTTGGTCCATCATCCAGTAGAGCGAACGTGTTAAGACTCCCAGATGGCCCAGACACCGAAACTGCTACTACTTTTAATAAAGGACGAAGTGTTGAATCAACTGGAGAGTTATTAGTAGCTACAAGCACCTGATCACTATTTATTGCAGTTGCATTTAAAGGTTCTTCGGTCTGATCGTTCACGTGCGCAGAAAAGTTGTCATTGTGCAACAATGTGTGATGCTTTCGATTACAATGAGCGCAATTGGTTTTATTTTTATTACAAAATCTAAAATTATGCGGAACTTTTTGGAGGCACCGAAAACAGATTTTATTGTCTTTGATAAAACGCCATTTTTCCTCAATTGAAACAGTTGGTGTGTCAGTCCACAAAATAAGCAAATATTTTTATGATGATGTTGATGATTAGGTGATTTTTCAGGATTTGGCTTTGAAGTTTCATGTGGGGTTCCTCCCGTTCCTGACTCTGAAATGGTATGGGCCCGATGTTGCTGTGATGGAGTCGCAGACGTCTCAGAAACTACGCCGAACCTCATGACTAAGTCGACCTCGCGGTTCAAGAAATTCGATAGTACCTCAACCCTTTTTTATTTTTTTTTATTACGGGGGGAAATCCTCATGGATGTCCTCCGCCCCGGGGAGGGCGGAGGGGTCTGTCAGACTCTTACTGACTAAAACCACCCCGGTGTTCCGTCTCTCACTTACGCCGGGGATCATGGGAACTAGTAAGTCTTCCGCGATCCCCGGCTAGTGCCGGCCCGCCTATGCGGGCCACCTCGCGATAGGGGGGGAGGGAGGTGTTAAACTCCCCCCCACAACAAAGAGAGGCGCGCGTGGAACACTACGCGCCGCCATCTCGGGTCCTAAGAAATAGGGGGCGACGGATTCCCCAGTCCGTCGCCCCTGGACCCATTCCGGGGGGCTGGAAGAGGGCGTTGTCCGCCCTCCGCCGACGCCCAGTGCGTCTGCTGCGGATCGGGTTAGCAGAAGCAATCTCCCGCTCCCTCTCCGCAGCCTCCTTCTGCGAAATGACTGTATCGCAGAAGGACACCACCGCGTCCCAGGACTCCTCGCTGTCGACCATCGAGTCGACAACGGCCGGCAGCGACAGGTCGCTGCCTACTCCTGAGATGAGGGCACGGCGTGGCTCCGTCCAAGCGGCACACTCTGCCAGCGTGTGCCACGCCGTATAGTACCTCAACCCTGGCCTGGCCTAGATCTCCATGAATGGCGGCAAAATCTAGCCACCGTGTGCGCAATAATGGAGATAGTTTGCTAAGCAGCACTCCGAACAATTCTGGCGAACGTAAATAATCGCTGTGCTTCAGTAGCTTAGCAACCTCTACACAATTGCGGACACGAGAAGCAAACAAATTCAAATCCTTTACCTCCTGACCCAGCTTAGGCAGAGCTCTGACTGCGTTGACCTCTTGCAGGCCTGCCGAAACGCCGATCGAGAGCATCAATGACGTCAAAGGCACGAGGAGCCATCACCAGTAGCATACTTACAGCCTCACGCGGGGCACCTTTCAGTGCCTGGCTCAGGCGCGCGAGGTTTTCTGCCTCTGTAAAGTTTATTTCTGTGTCCTGAAAGGCGCGCTTGAACATTAGCCAATCTATCGGGTTTTTTCCGTCAAAAATTGGGAGTTTTATTAAGTTTTTTTTATTAGAGCTATTATCTTTTAATAACTGCAGGGCTTGCACCAGTTCTGTAACGCCAACGGAGCCGTCCTCTTTACAAAAGTCGGTGGCAGTGACCCCGTCACCCCCGCTTACTTTGTGCTGAGGCAACTGTGTAGGGTTTTGTACTGCGACATTTGTTGGAACGACGGCGTCATTATGATGTGCCTGAGAACATATAAGGTTATTAATAGTCTTTGCCACATATTCGTTGTTAGATGGCGAATAATAGTTACCTTGTTCTTCCCGCTGTTGCATTGGTATCTTGGCAGGGCAAGGAGTACTGTGCAACCATTGCTCCACGCTGGCGCGACTCCTGCCACTGCGAGAACCATGCTTACTTTCCGCGTCTATTGCGGCAAGCTCAGCCTGGTAAGCAAGTTCGGCAGCTTTACGCTCTAACTCAGCCTGCTTACCTTGAATTTGTGCTCGCATCGTCGCCTCCATCTGCTCGATTTCAATTTGTGCGAGATGACGAGCATGTTGCGCTTCTGCTGCTAATTTCTGCGCAATGACGGTCGCAGATGAACGGCTTGTATGCGTAGCAGCAGAAAATGTGTGCGTGTTGATATTGGGTACCTGTACTACTTCCCGCCTGTTAGTTGACGTAAGAGGCGTTGAAGCCAACTTGTGGCCCGGCTCGGAAGATATGTTTGGTGTACTTTTAGCAATCTTTGTATTCGATCTCGTGATAACCATATTAATGCTGTAATATTACTTCACTTTGATAGAAGGAACACCAGTTCACTGTGGTAAAACGGTAGAAGGACCACTATTACCGACTGCTCTAGGCTGCAGATTGGATTTCTTATTTATAGATTAGAAAAACACAGCCATTCGGTAAGAGAAAAATTATATATATTTTCAGCAAGTAAAAAAAAAGCAGCGTATCAAAAAATAGACAAAAAAGCAAAAAAAAAACCAAAGATAATTATTTCTAAAAAGTTCACATTATATCGTGAACAAGTACCGTACTATAGGTATGTGCCCGACCCAGTTCTCGAAAATGGCACTATCACATTGTATTGGGATCGATCTATCATCACTGACCGGACTATTGTTGCCAATAAGCCGGACATAGTGGTGATAGATCGACTAGAGCGTCGCACAATGATTATTGATATAGCAGTCCCACATGACGAGAACCTCGTGAAAGCTGAGCAAGATAAAAAAATCAAGTATCTTGACCTGGCACGCGAGGTTGTCGACATGTGGGATGTGGATACAGCAGTCATTGTGCCGATAGTCGTGACAGCCAATGGTATTATAGCCAAGAGCCTCGCCCAACACCTCAGGAAGCTCTCGTTAGGCAGCTGGATCAAGGGCTTGATCCAGGAAGCAGTTATACTGGACACGGCGCGTATAGTGAGGAGGTTCCTCTCTCAGCAGCCCTGAAGGCTTAGCCAAGTCAACAATCTACAATCGTGAACGCTAATAGAAAACTCACCAAATGTATGGGAATGACATCATCTCAACGCTAAGTCACGTGGTCATAACAAACGAATAGAAAATTCGTAGACAAGTTTACAATCGTTCAAAATGTTAGAATGAAATGTAATCGTTTCTACAATGTTAATCGCTATACCCATAGAAATGGTAGCCAAGTTACAGTTTTGACAAGCGCTAACGAAACGATGTCGATGTTTTTGAACGATAGCCGAGCGATCGCCGAGACCCAAGAGTAAACGATAAAAAAAATGGCGTCTTTAAGATACAGCTGTCTTGAGAGCGTTAGGTGTTTTGTTTATTTTGAACTTTAGTTACCATTTAGCATTTAAAATGCATACTTTAAATATGTTGTGGGGTGCTCATAATGAAGAAGTGTTGCTTAGGCGTCAAAAAAGAGACATAGATCGTCAGTGCATGGAGACAATACGCGAAATGCCGGAAACTTTATTTGTGCAGCAATTTCGGCTAGACAAAACTACTTTCCAAGCACTTTGTCAAGAACTCCGACAAAATACATCATTAAAAGGAACCAAAGAGATTCCCCTAAAAGTTAAGGTAAGTGCTTTGAAATCTGACTGTTAATAAAGTATTAGCAATTATTTTATTATCTACTTAACTATAATTTCATTTCCTCAATGTTTGTTGTTGTAGGTGTTATGCGCGCTTAGTTTCCTAGCCACAGGATCCTATCAGAGAATTGTTGGCGTCACTCAGCATCTTCCCCAACGCACAGCAAGTCGGTGCATCAGACAAGTTGTTGATGCTTTGAACCACTCTGCTGTCATGGCAAAATGGATTGTGTTTCCAAAAACACGACAAGACAGAGCATTAATAAAACAAGAGTGAGTACTTAACAAATGATTTAACAATATTTAAAATATTAAGTGCATGTAATGCACTTGTTATGAAATAAAAGTATTTTAAATTAACAATTATTGCTTCAGGTTCCAAAGAAGATTCGGCCTGCCTGGTATAATTGGGTGCATAGATTGTACCCATGTAGCTTTGGTAAAGCCCAATGATGAAGAGCATCTTTTTTATAATAGAAAAGGGTATCATTCATTAAATGTTCAAATGGTAAATATAATATTTACTTATACTGTATGGCATGTTCAAGCTAGATAAATCACTTCTTAATAATAGTTTTATTTTCAGATTTGTGACGGTAATCTTCAAATTATAAATGTGAATGCAAAGTTTGGTGGAGCTACACATGATTCACATATATGGTCTTCCAGTAGAGTTGAATCATATATGCGTGAACTTCATCAAAATAATGAACAAGTATGGCTATTAGGTAGGTATTTAAAATAGGTAGGTAGTGAAAAAAAAATCGAATCTAAAGGAATTTTCCTGTTTTGTTAACAAATAAAATTGTTTTCAGGTGACTCTGGATATCCACAACGCCCTTGGCTCATGATACCGATCCTCAATGCAGTTCAAGGTTCTATTGAAGAACAATACACTCAAAAGCATGTGCAAGCCCGTAACTGCATTGAGCGCTGTTTTGGATTACTCAAAGCACGATGGAGGTGTTTACTTAGAGACAGGGTTCTTCACTATCATCCTCATGTAGCTAGCAATATTACAATGGCATGTTGTGTGTTACACAACATAGCTTTGAAAGCTGGCTTACCACCACCACAACCACTTCCTGCTGCACATGAGGATGATATAACCATGCAAGATCCCACACCCACTGCGACTGTGGGTAGCCAAAGTGAACTAATCCAAGGAAGAGCCATGCTGAACTGTTTGTTAAATAGGTTAAGATAAAAGAAAAGGAAGCTATAATAACATTTTATTTTACAGTTCCTAATTATAAATTAAACTATCTATGTACTCTTTATTGAATTTATCATATTTATGTAAATATGAATAATAAGCTATTGATAGCAGTTAATTTTATTTTGAATGTAACAACAGACAGCTGTGCTGCCGGGGAGTTTGTTGCGCCACTTCTTCTCCTCAGCTAAAGCACTAGGAAGTGGTGACGGGCGGGCGTTTTGGGGGGACTGTCTTATGTAATTTTGACGTTCAAAAAGAGCTGACTCTCAGCCTAGTTTGAATAAATGACTTGATTTTGATTTACAGATATTATAAATAAAACAGCTATGTCATTACAAACAAGTCTATTATTGTTTTTCTTAACACACTGACATTCGTAGTAATTTGGTGGTGGTGTGCACGGTAGGTAAGAAGGATTTTGCAGTTACCCGATATTTAGAATTCACTCAATCAATACCCACATTTTAGGTATTATAATTACTAAATAGTTATCATTAAAATCAATTTCCTACTACTACTGTACATAAATATTGGTTTTATTCTTACATCACAAATGTAAATTAAAATAGGTTTTGTAAAATACTATAATATCAAATATAATAATTAAAAGAAATAAAAATTATATTCTACACTTAGTACATACAAATTTTAGAGAAGGGAAAAGTAAACCGGATTGGAATAGCAAACAATTGAAATATAAGATAATTGTTACTCTGATATTGTAGGCAATTTGAAATGTTTATAGCCCACAGCTGAGACCACAGATATTATACCTTAAAATTTCTAATCTAGTGATTAGAAATTTTAAGGTATAATATCTGTTGAAGGTAGTGATGATAGTCTCAACTGTGGTAAAATTTGTATCAAATTGTCTACAGTACCAGCTAAACGACTTAAAATTAAATTTTTATTTTCTTCCATTTCAATTCTTCTCGATTCCAATCGCAGCCTTTCCGTCTCCCTCTCATGGTAATGATTTTCCCGGTCTGCCTCGAGTTGTAGCCGGCGATTCTCGACAGCCACAAACTCGCTCGTAGCCCGTTCGAAGGGCGTTTGTATCCGGCGTGTGCGCGCTCGAAACAACCCGCGGCGCCGTGGCGTGGATGTGGTGGGCGACGCCGCGGGCGACGGGCTTGCACGATGCCGCCGCCGCTGCGGAGCCCTCCGTGACGTGGACGTGGCAGGCGACGTCGCTGACGGCATCGGCACGGGCGCAGTTCCGGGCGGCGGCGTTAGCACTGGAGGTGCAGGATGCCGTGGAAGCTCTCCAGAGGGAGGTGGCAGTGAAGCAGAGGTGGTAGCTACTGGTGTTGCTGAGAATGAATAATTACAGTCAAATATTATAATGAGCCCAAATGAATTATTTAACTAAATAATTGTATCTTAAAAATATATTAAAAGGTACCTTGTATAAAATCTGAAGGAATAAAATCCAACATAATGTCATCTGTGGCAGAAACTTGGGACGGACAGACTGTATTCACTGAATCTCTGGTTGGTGGTGGTGAAGAGTTTCTCTCTGATGCAGGGGCCTGAAAAATATAAATTTGAAAAATTACACTTGTTTATAAAATAAATATCTAATGCCTTTAAACGAGCAATTCTTGTATTATTATTGTTGACGCCGCGGCTCACCATTGTGGCGCTGTCAATGTCATCAACGTCAACTGTCATCCAGCTGTCAAATGAACCGCGTTCTGCCGGCCGGCAATGACCCGTTCAACTTTTTTTCACCACTGATAGAGGACATGCGTTTATCGTGTCTTAAATTAACTTATTCATTTTGCTTAACCATTGTTAAAGCCACAGTAAATAGTTTAACCATACAAACAACGAAGTACGTTATTTTAACTCCCAAACATTGGACCTTCGTCGCCGGATTATCATCAGCGAAAAGTATCGTTCCAGCCAGACAATATTCAAACCCACGCGTGCTACGTGGTTAGAGGCTAGCGCGTGCGTGGACAAAGGATAAGTTCAAAGTGTATTAATATCGTGTCTTTTATTCTAGTGTCAGTAGCGAGCTACCGCTGCACAATCGCCGTGAGGTACTTCATACTCGGTGCTATTTGTAAGTACTCCTTGCCGGTTCCTACACAGCCATCACAATGAGTTTAGGAACGAAATCACCTCGTACTATTTCCAATAGCGATGATCTCGATATACGTGATTTAAATAAAAAACGAGGCACTTTACGCGGTAGAATCACACTCTTTGTCAAATACATAAGTTCGTTAGAAAATATTTCACTAAGTAATCCACAAATTGTTGAGATACAGCTAAGAATATCCAACACTGAACAAATTTTCAATGAATTCCAAAATGTTCAAACTAAAATCGAGAACACTGTTGATGAAAAAGAACTATATCCACAATTAGAGGTCAGAGAATCGGTTGAAACACAATATTTCGAAATTATTTCATTAGCTAAATGTATTTCCAACAAACACAAGGAGAATATTGTGACCAAAGAATCATGCTCTCATAGTGGCAACAATAATACAATTAAATTACCAACTATATTGTTACCATCCTTTGATGGATCATATGAGAACTGGCTAGAGTATCGTGATACATACATATCGTTAATCCATAGTGCACTAGATATTAATCCAATTCAAAAGTTCCATTATCTGCGTTCAACTTTAAAAGGAACAGCGTTACAGGTCATAAAATCATTAGAATTTACTTCTGACAACTATCAAGTTGCATGGGATCTGTTGACTAACAGATTTGATAACAACAGGTTACTAATAAGCAATCATGTTAAAGCTTTGTTTTCTTTACAAGCCATTACAAAGGAATCACCCACTCAATTAAGAAAGTTAATTGACTCGGTGTTAAAAAACTTGAGATCATTAAAAATTATGGATGAGCCCACTGAATATTGGGACACTTTAGTAATCTATTTAGTAGTTACCAAGCTTGATCCAGTTACAAATAAAGAATGGGAAAATTTAAAGAGTACCATTTGTAAGGGCTCTGTGAAAGTAAAATTAGAGGATTTAATACAGTTTTTAAGAGACCGTTCTGATGTACTAGATATGATACAAGGCGGTCACAAACAGACTAGTGAATTATCAAAAAGGTCTACAAATAATAATAATCCACAGTCTCCCAACCAACTACGTTCTTTTGTTTCAAATCAAAAGCAACCATCTCGGTCAGGTAAGTCTGGAACCAAGCCAACAAGCACTTTTAAGTGTCTTATGTGCGAAGCTAATCATGCGTTATACTCGTGCTTTCGTTTTCTTAATTTACCAGTCCAAGATAGGTACAAATTCGTTACAGAAAAGGACATATGTAGTAACTGTTTACGTTCTAGTCATACCATTGAGGAATGTCAATATGGTCCATGTAAACAATGCTCACAAAAACATAACAGTCTTATTCACTTAGATAGCAACGCAAGTTGCAATTCTGTTAGTTGTGTTCCTGTTTATACGCACATTGACGCGGCCGCTAGCGTGAATGGCGCGTTGGACGGTGCTCGCACAGAATCACATTCGTTAAACGCACATACAAATGATTTGAAACAAGCCGTGCAGTCTATCCCGTTAGAACAGGTTTTGCTTTCAACTGCGGTTGTTGAAGTTTGTCATAACAATACACACACCGTTGCGCGCGCCCTTCTCGACAGTGGCAGCCAGCGATGTTTCATAACCGAATCACTTTGTAAAAAATTACGTTTAAAAACAATACAGTCCACACTCACCATCACTGGGGTAGGAAACACTGTTACTCGTTCACAACAGTCTTGTGACCTACTTATGCGATCGAAGATTAGTAATTTTAGCAGTCGTTTAAATTGTTCCGTTTTACCTAAGATTACTTATTGCCTCCCGAACTCAAACATAGATGTTCACTCGTTACGAATACCACAAAACGTTACACTTGCAGATCCGAACTATCACATTCCATCAAATATAGATTTGCTCATTGGCGCTGATGTGTTTTGGAGCTTGCTACAGGAAGGTCGGATGCGTTTATCCAATGGGCCTTACCTACAGAATACTCACTTAGGGTGGATTATTTCTGGCACGTTAACCCGTAATATCCCAACTAGTGTAAGTAATAATATATTTATAATCTGACTCTCAGAAATGGCTCCAACGATTTTCATGAAATTAAGTACGCAGGGAGTTTCGGGGACGATAAATCAATCTAGCTAGGTTTAATTTGTTGAAAACGTCAAACAAAAAAAAAAACAACCAAGCAACGCTCGGTCTTCCAGATATTAGTCTAAATAAATGAAAAAGAAAAGTCCTGACTGACTCATCAACGCCCAGCCCAAACCCTTGGATCTAGAAAGCTGAAATTTTGCACAGAGGTTCCCTTTATAATGTAGACAAGGAATAAGGAAGGACTTTTCGAAATTCAATCTCTAAAGGAGTTAAATAGGGAATGAAAGATCCGCGCTGGCGAAGCCGTTGGCAAAAGCTAGTACTTAATATGCTAAGAAAAACAACTAACATCAAAGCCTCTCTCCTCAATTCCAGCTAGACCAATGACAGTAGTCAAACCCATTATGCCCAACACCCTCTCTTCTGAAGCAGTAAGAGTTTGTCTGCTGCTTGGACCACCACCAGTACCAGAAGCCTCACGACGTACTGACAAGGCTTTTTTCTTGGTTTTCGTTTTCCAGTCTGCCCACACCTGAAAATATTAATCATTTTCTAGTCTATGAACTCGGCTGATTATTTTATGTAAGTACTTCATTTTGTGGAATACTAAATGTTAGTTAGTCGTTTTTGTGAGATTCTTACTTTTTTCCATTTGTCCAATGGCTTTATTACTCCTCCACCAATGGAGTTGAGTAACTCTGCCAGTTCCTGCCACAGACGATCAGCTTTAATTCGGCCTTGAGGCCCTTGCTGGGGCCTAGTTATATCGCCATGGCTAGAACACAAGTTAAAACTATTTCAGAGAAACAAAGTGTCTATTGATTAATTATAGAGGGTCAAACACAATTGTTTTGTTTGTTTCGTAAGTAGCAATATGAGTTCAAGTCGCGTATCACGTCATTGTTTATGTTTCAAACTTTCAAGTGCACGAGAATGATATTTTCAAATAACAAAGGAAGATATTTACGTAATAGCTAATAATTTACGAACCTTTCCATGAATTCCAGTAAAGCAGCGAACTGTTCTGGGCTAGCTCGAGATCTAGATTCCATCCTATAAAAGTTTAAGTTTAACTTTAAATGAAGGATTCATTTAATTACGGAATCTTTTATTCTTACTACGTCTGATCATATCGTAACATTTCGAGATGCAATAATGTTTAAAATTACATCTCGCACTGTGATATTAAAATAAACCAATTATATGGTGAACTTTACCTTAATTCGCTTACTTTTGTTTCACTTAAAACAATAATTTCTTCTTAAACAATTCAAAACACAAGCTCAACCCGCACAAATACACAACTGCGACTTTGACGTTTGTTTTTTGACGTTTGTTGGAACGCTCACCATAGACTTTAGTATAGGTTTTTTCTACATACGTTGTAGAATGAGCGATCGACTCAGTCGTGTCAACTTGGCTACCAACTTATCGTTTTCTATAATCGCTTACGCCCAGGCGTTAACGATTGTAGAAAATAATTCGATACCAAACGTTTGTAACTTGGCTAGCCCCGCTTACCACCGGTAGCTTTGACCCTGTTCCCGATACCGGTGGGCTACTATTTTTTTATATTTTTAAATGTTTTTTTTTTAATCATTTTTGTAAAAATATTTAAAAAAATATACTGAATATGTATAAAAGAAAATAAACGAAATAATAATAATAATTATTTATTTATTTATACAATTAATTTAAATAATAATAAATCATCATTAATATCTGTGAAACGGTCGAAAACACGTAAGACATAAACCGGGTGATTTTGGACAATCAGGACAGAAATAAATAGTGTTTACCCTTCTTTTATTAATGAGACAATACCTACATTTTATTCTTTTGGTGCGTTGAGATGGACCACGTGGCAAAACGACCGGCAAATGAATTTTATGTTGTGGTGGTTGACTGTTTCATAATACGAGTTTTAGCTGGAAGAAGAGATTGTAATAAATTCATTCTAAAATGTAAAGCGTCAAAGATGTTTCGTTTGACATTTAAAACAGTTGGTACGAATTTATGGCACATATTTGAATAATGTGAATGATTACTTTCTTATACCATTTTAAATTATATACCGAAGTAACGGTCGGAAATTCTGGCGCTGATAATTCAATTTTGCATTTGTATAAACTCTCGTCTATTTCATTTTTAGCAAAATCTGGCATGCACCTATGATTTTTCTCTCCTACTTTATCGCAGCCCTAAAAAAGATAAATTGATATTAATTACTATTACCTACTTAGATCATAAATAAGTCAGCAAGCATTATAAGATGAATGTTCTTTTGTACTTACTTTCAAAGTTATTTTGCCACCACATCTTTTTCTCTTTCTATTAATGCATTCCCATGCCACTGTCCCATTCTTGTATTTTTCTTTCAATGTGTACTTGTATCCAGCATGAAGAAGGACAGTGCCGCCACCTCTTTTTATATATTTTAAAGACGATAAGTCATTTGAACATCTTGGATTTTCGTCGGCCATAGCTCCCGAAATCGTTACGTGTTATTTAGTCTGTAGCACTACAGCAACGAATATTTTTTAACCACGCATTTTGATAAAATAAATGTTAAATCAAATATCACTTCACTTACTAAGTTGCAGACGTTGCAGTTCATAAATACCACGTGCACATTAACCTTGACTGACCGAAACCGACTGACAGACGTCACAGGCAATTAAATTTAAAGCACACCATTCTACCCTTCTCGCTCTCCGTGTATCATAAAAAAGGGACAACGAATAGAAAGAGATATTGGAGACTGTTTGTATTTTAAACTACTCAAAACAAAATAGGGCCCACCATCATTTATTTTAAATTTTTGTCTTAGAATTACTCAAGAGGCAATGATTAGCAAAATGAAGCATTTCGTTGTTGTTGAGGGGTAAATGAGAGCCTCAACTTTCGGTTATAATTTTATATTGAAACGGCACAATTCTTTACATTTATAAAGATGGTGGACAGTGGACACGCTAGTGATCGCGACATTAAAGATCGTGTATGCGCGCACGCTGATTTTGGTCGAATGATCGGTGGGCGCGCTCTTCCGCTGCCGGCAGCCGCGTCGCCCCCGCGCGCCCCTCTCGTTCCGGGCGCGTTCGTATTGAGCGCATTTAGGCGCGTTCATCCTCCGCGCCGTTGAAGTTTTTCAACTCTTCTTGATCAGCCACAGGTAGGGGGCACATTTTATTGACTGCCCGCTTGATGGTGCCGGTAGTAGTGTAGATCTCCGCTACTCTGCAAATCCCGTCGGTTCCGGGGTATAATTTGGTGACTCGACCCATACGCCAGTGGAGCGGCATCAAGTTGTCTTCTTTCAATATGACAAGGTCTCCGACATTGATTGGTGCGTCTCCCTTCCTCCATTTTGCTCGGTTCTGTAGCTCGGCCATGAACTCTCGTCGCCATCTCTCCCAGAACCGCTGTCGTATTTGTTCAATAAGCTGGTATCGGTTCGGTCTAGGAGTTTTCACAGGTAGTGAAGGTACTGACATCAGCGGACGCCCGATTAAGAAGTGCCCAGCTGTTAAAGGATTGGTATCAGTGGGTTCAGATGACAGGGGGGAAAGAGGTCTTGAGTTTAGGATTGCTTCTATTTGGGTAAAGAGTGTCGATAACTCCTCAAACGTGAGTGAAGCGTTGCCAGCTACGCGTTTTAAATGGAATTTCGCGGACTTCACGCCGGCTTCCCAAATTCCACCAAAATGTGGAGAGTATGCGGGAATAAAATTGAATTTAATAGCCTCGTTAGCTGCATAATCTGAGACCGTCTGAACGCTGGACTGTATAACCCTTCCCAACTCATTATTGGCACCAACAAAGTTCTTTCCATCGTCGCAGTATATGGCATAAGGCTTGCCGCGACGCGACACGAACCTACGCAGACATGATAAAAAGGCCTCAGTGGTAAGATCGCTTACCACCTCCAAATGTAGGGCCTTAGTGATTAAGCATACGAATACACATAAATAGGCTTTGGTGATACGATTACCTCGCCCTTTTTTTGAAGAAATCATAAAGGGTCCAGCAAAGTCAATTCCAGAAGAATTAAAGGGAAAATCTGGGTTGACTCTTACACTCGGTAAGTCGCCCATTAAAGGTTGTGCAGTCTGACCTTTCATTCGAGTACAAACGACACACTGTCTAACTATGGCGCGAGCTAAGATCCTACCACCGAGCGGCCAAAATCTCTCGCGGACTGACGACAGAAGCAACTGTGGACCTGCATGCATTAAATGTAAATGTTCGTATTTCATCATAAGTTTAGTGAAGTGGTGTTTGGCATCCAGTAAAATTGGGTGCTTTTTGTCGTACTGACAATCAGATTGACTTAACCTTCCACCCACTCTTATTAAACCATTGATATCTAACAGTGGATTCAAGGATAACAATTTACTTTTGTTATGCATTTCTATTCCGTTTTGAATAAGTTTTATATCCTTTGCAAATGACTCTGATTGACTAACTTTAAGCAATAGTATTAAAGAGTTCTCTAATTCGTCAGCTTGCAAAGGTCCCTTTAGTTTCAACTGTTTACTTTTACAATTATTAATAAAACGTAAAACATGTGCATAAACTCTTTTAAGTCTGATATAACTTGAATATTTTTCAAATGGTACTAACAATTTGTTTTCAGACATGTCATCAACAGAGACTAATACTTTGAGTTCAGGTAAGTTTTTATGTATAGTGTGAGGTTGAGTAGGCCAATAAGATTCATCCTGTTTAAGGAATGAAGGACCTTCCCACCATAAATGTAATGACTGTAGATACTGTGGGTCAATGCCCCTAGAAGCTAAATCTGCTGGGTTTAAATCTGTTGGAATATGATTCCACTCAAACTCTTTAGTAATTTCATTGATTTTGTTGACTCGGTTACGTACAAATGTCTGTAAGACTCTATTCTGAGTTTTCAGCCATCCTAGTACAACTGTGGAATCAGTCCACATGTATTTTTTAACGACATTGCATGGTACTGACTGTAATACTTTCTCACTAACTTGAGCCCCTAACAGAGCAGCACATAGCTCTAAACGTGGGATTGTGAGCTCCTTAATTGGAGAAACTCTAGTTTTGGCACATAGTAACCTTACTGTAATGTTATGTTTACTATCTTGGGAACGTAAATAAACACACGCTCCATATGCCTGCTGACTTGCATCTACAAAGCAATGCAGCTCCGCTGACTGGGTTTCTAAATTATCACCTAAAACATAACGAGGTATTATAATATTAGATAAATGATGCAAATTTTGGATGAAATTAAACCACCTTTTAGCTAAAGGCTCGGGTACTGGATCATCCCAGTCTAATTTTGCAATCCACAAATGTTGCAATAATATTTTTGCTTTAATGATACAACAACTAACTAGCCCTAAGGGATCAAATACTTTAGATGTGGTAGAAATAATAGTTCGTTTGGTAACTTTTGAATTGAACTCGACTCCATTTGGAAAATGCAGTTCATCAGCCTTTGGTGACCATTTCAGACCTAAGACATTAGCTTCGTCATGAAAATTAAGACAATTGGATACTTCTGATTCGCCACTAAGAATATCAGAGTTTGTGCGAAATTTTCGTAATGGGAAACAAGCGGAATTTAATGTTTCAGTGACATTTACATAGATATGTTTTAATTCCTCTTCAGTTGAGGCACCTGTATTGAGATCATCTATATAAAAATCGTTCTTGATGACATTGGCAATAATCTTATCCTGACATTTATCAGCCAACTCAACCAGTGACCTAGTAGCTAAGAATGGGGCCGAAGCCATCCCATATGTCAAAGTATTGAGTTGTAAAATTTTGAAAGGTTGATCAACTCGATCTCTCCACAAAATAAGCTGTAGATGCCTCTGTGATTTATCTATGGCTATTTGTCGGTACATTTTTTCGACGTCTGCTGTTAAAACATATTTATGTATTCTGAAACGAATAAGAATAGATAATAAGTCGCTTTGTACAGTGGGACCAACAGCCTGGATATCATTCAAAGATTTCCCTGAGCTTGTTTTAACCGAAGCGTCAAAGACTACTCTCAGTTTGGTGGTATCATGTTGTTCCCTTATTACACAGTGATGGGGTAAGTAACAACCAAACTTAGGCTTTTTAATTTCGCTTAAATGTCCCAACCTAGTATATTCTTCTATGAATTCACTATATTGTTTCTTAACTTCAACATTTTTATTTAATTTATTTTCTAGACTTAAGAACCGTTTGACTGCAATAGGAAACGATTTTCCCAGTGCCTCCTGCGGGTCCTCCGTCAGTGGCATCTTTACAGAAAATCTACCACCTGGCAAACGACAAGTGTTTTTTATAAAATGAGATTCACAATATTGCTCGTCAATTGAATAATTATTAGAACCTGTAGGTAATTCTTCTACCTCCCAGAATCTTTTAACAGAGTCATGAATATCTTGAAGTGACACATTTTTATCATTTTTTACTAAATTACAATGTACATTATGACTAAAATAAGATTCACCGATAGGGCCGGTAACTAGCCATCCAAACTGGCTACCCTGTAATATAGGTTTATTCACTCCTAAGACTATTCTATTATTATTTACAATATCAAAAAAGTGGTCTGCACCAAGCAAAATATCTATTTCGGCAGGCTCATAAAACAAGGGATCTGCCAGAACTACCCCATTGGGCAATCCCAAACGCTCAGCATTTACTTGAACGCCGGGTAATGTTCCTGTAATTTTTGGAATTACTAGACAGTTAATAGTTCTATTAAAAGAACCAATTCTAGATTTTAACACAACATTGCAACTTTCTGTTATTTTACATGATGCATTATTTATACCACTAACATTAAAAGAACTTATTTGTGTTGCTTGTAACCCTAGCCTTTCTTTCAGATTTTTTGTTATAAAAGAAGACTGGCTTCCAGTGTCCAACAACGCTCGCGCGAGGTGAGTACTATTCTTGCGTTTATTAATTATATTAACTTGTGCAGTACATAATAAAACTTGGCCTGGCGAGCGAGCTGACAAACTAACAGGAAGAATACTAGTCGATGGCTGAGTTGCGTTTGTACTTTCTGTGACTACATTAGTAATAGTACTGTTATTATGCAACATTGAATTATGCTTTTCCTTACAGGTCCGGCAAGAAGTATTCAATGGACATTCTGAATTTTTATGACCACTACGAAGACAGTTGGTGCACAACTTATGCTTAGCCACTTCAGACAGCTTATCATTTAAACTCAAAGCTTTAAATTTATGACACTGATGTACATAATGTGATTTTTTACAGATAAAACATGTCTTGGTTTGAGAGCCATCCAACGTAGTTGTTAATGACTTAGCAAATTTGTTTTCCTTACTATTAATTGAATTTTTATTATCATAACATCGACTACCGTTAGCTGTCTCTAAGACATTTGCTCGATTATCTAAAAATTTTACAAATTCTTCAAGAGAAGGCAGGTGTGTTAAATGACCTTTGTGTTCTTCCCATTTACTCTTAGTTCTGGGATCTAATTTAGCCGAGATCAAGAATATAACTAAAGGATCCCAGCCCATTGTGGGAATATCTAATATATTTAAAGCATATAAATTCTTTTGAATTTGATCCATCAAATATCTTAAAGCTTTGAAAGATTCTTTTTGGATCGGATTGATAGCAACTAATGCTTGCAAGTGATTATTTATAAGAATATTTTTGTTATTGAATCTGTCACATAAAGACTTCCATGCTATTTGATAGTTCGCTGCAGTAAAGTCTATGGACCTTACTATATTACAAGCGCTACCTACTAATGAATTTCTTAAATAATGAAACTTATTTATTAATGGAATGGACTCATTGTTATTAATTAATGAGTCAAATGTGTCTCTGTACTCTAGCCATTTAGAATATTTCCCATCAAATGTGGGCAAATTTATGGTTGGTAATTTAACCGAGTTGTTCATTTTGCTACAACTGGAATGTACCGATTCACAATTCTCTTTACTAGTTGATGAACTTATACTTATTAATTCTTGTGTAAAGGATATCATTGCAAAGAATTCCGTTTCTGTAGAATTTCTTTCTGACATTTGTTCATCCATATTATGAGCAATCTCCTCTATCTCAGATTGAATCGTGTCGAATTTTGACATTAAATCTTGTAACTGTGTGAGTCGCAAAGACAGCTCCCTCACTTCTAACTGACTAAGACTAGAGGCTGTATCAACTTGGTATTTACTAATAAAATGTTTAAATACTGTTAATCTGCTGCGTATACCACCCCGTCTGCGAATTAACATTTTGATATTGTCACTACCCTCCACATTAGGAGAGGTAATCGTATCGTCCGTCATGTTGAGTGAAATTTAAAGAAACACTACAAACATACACTAAATGACACGCGCAAACAATGAGCTGGGCAAACCTTGCAGATTGTAACTACTAAATTAAATAAATTCTGCAATCCCACCGGTTATACAATCCAGCCGACAGACTAGCTCAAACCACACCGCTGCCGCCGAACCCGCCACCCGATGTTGCCGAGCTCGTCAACAGCACGTGGCAGCAACCGCAGCGCGCGTCGGTCGCAGCGAGGCGCGCAGTACTTGAGCGCGCGGGCCGTACACGCGGACCCGGAAGCACTGGAATGTTCGGCAAATGTCGTTGAATATAATGCTACCTTAGGATTTTACACGCCTACGAAAATGTAATAGGTACTATTCGTAGATTTTTAGCAAATTAAAATAAAGAGACTTAGCTCTAGAGTAATAATATGAACCATTTATATAGGTTTTAGGTTTTAAGAAAATAAATGATGATAGAATTTTATCGATGACGAATCGATTATAAAAATTACGTGCAACGTGCTTTATCTTGATGTTTCTTGAGCGATGAAGCCCTGCGCCACTAAGTACAGTATAGTACCTATCGAATAGCAGCGAGTTGCGACAGAAAAAACGCCCACCCAAGCACGTGCTCACAAACAATATTGTAAGTAATTTTTAGGCCAAGCAGACTTTAGGTACCTACCTACAGTATAGTACCGAATAGTGGCTTTATGGCAGTAATTATGTACCTATAGAGGTACGTGGCAATGAGTTGCGCCAGTATAGACGCAAATACCTAGGCGTTAAAATGGTAAAGCAAATAGCTTGACGAGCTAGGCACCCATTCACCAAACAGAAACAGGGAAAGGAGAGTTTATAAGGAACGGGCTTACTTCCAATATTACTACCACCACGCCGCCGCTGCCGCGTCGCTGGCGCCGATTGTTCGCAGCTTCGAGGTTTGAGACCCACGCTGACACGACGTATGCAGACAGCGGATTACTCGGAGACGTAGTATGGAGATCACCAGGAACCTTTGACTCGAAGACACGCAGAGTTCACCGACGAACAGCTACCGCCGCCATCTCATGGACTCGGAGGGCCGGAAAAAACGTGTCGGTTTTCCACGGATTTAGCTTGAAAATGGCTCTTCTTTGTACACGGTCGCCATATGTTGAGGGGTAAATGAGAGCCTCAACTTTCGGTTATAATTTTATATTGAAACGGCACAATTCTTTACATTTATAAAGATGGTGGACAGTGGACACGCTAGTGATCGCGACATTAAAGATCGTGTATGCGCGCACGCTGATTTTGGTCGAATGATCGGTGGGCGCGCTCTTCCGCTGCCGGCAGCCGCGTCGCCCCCGCGCGCCCCTCTCGTTCCGGGCGCGTTCGTATTGAGCGCATTTAGGCGCGTTCAGTTGTTTAGTTGACATGTTTATGAGTCATTAATAATGTTTCGAGTGACAACTTACGCGTTTTATTCAAGTGGGTAAGCAGAAAAAGTGAAGTGCTTGAAAAAATGCAACATTGCACTAATTTTGTCACTTGTGTTCTCAGTGTGACTCTAATTTTTTTGGTTAGACGTTGCTTTCTTGGACTAGTTTTGTTTAATTTCTGTATTAATCGTGATTACTATGGCTAGTTCTCGACGTCATATGGACCTGGAAACTGCAGCAAGAGCAGTTGCTCTGCTTCAGGAGGGAGAGTCCCAGAGATCTGTAGCAAAACATGTCGGTGTGTCGCGAAGAGCTATCAGGAACGTTTGGACGTGCTACCAGGAAACCGGGAGTGTAGCTAGATGACCTGGAACAGGAAGAACCAGAGCCACAACTGCTCATGAAGACCGATATATCGCTTTAAGCGCACGTCGGGAGCGTACCGTAACCGCCCGGGCCTTACAAACCCGACTGCGGCAATCGACTGGCACACAAGTCAGTGATCAAACCATTCGCAATCGACTCCATGAAGTTGGCCAACGTTCCAGAGTACGTGCTGTTCGACTCAAATTGACAAGGGCTCACCGAGCAGCGCGTTTAAGGTACGCTCGGGAACATTTGGACTGGACCATGGATGACTGGAGGACGGTACTCTTTACAGACGAGTGTAAGGTCAAGTTTTTCAGTGACGACAAACAAATACGGGTGTGGAGAAGACAAGGCGAACTTTTACAGAACCATGCGTGCATGAAACACACCGTTTCGGGGGTCCAAGTGTTATGGTGTGGGGTGGAATTCGCTTGGTAGGCAAAACAGAGCTGGTAATTTTGGAAGAGGGTTCTGTAACTGCTACCAGTTACGTTGAGCGAGTAATCCAACCTCATGTCATTCCATTTTCACAAAGAGTGGGTGCTGATTTTGTTTTTATGCAAGATAATGCCCGTCCCCATACGGCCCGTATCACACAAAGAGCACTTTCTGATGCCAATATTACAGTTTTGCCGTGGCCTGCAATGAGCCCCGATCTCAATCCCATTGAACATTTGTGGGATAAACTGAAAAGAAGCCTCAAAGAGAAGTAGAGTCAGGTGAATAGTCTACAAGAGCTTATAAACGCACTAAAACTCTGTTGGGAAGGAATACCAGAGCAAAATGTTAGTCATCTGATTGAAAGTGTACCAGATAGGCTCAGAGAGTACATACGAAGTAGAGGAGGCCCCACTCGCTACTGAAAAATTATTGCTCAGACAATAGTCACAGAAAAATAGTGTTAGGTTAAGTTTATTTTTCTCATTATTTTGCTGCAATTTCCCTAAAAAGTGTTTTTTTGTGTTTGTTTTATCAAAATAAACAACTTTAATTACTGATTATGCTTAAACAGTTTCTTAATCCCTATCCTATGCACAACTATTCATAAAAAAAAAGATAAACATACATACTTTTTAATGAAAGCCTAAAAACATGGTGGGCCCTATTTTGTTTTGAGTAGTTTATAACAAGTATTTAGCCTATTATTAAAAAGATTGTTTTTGACCATTTTATGCGTATATTGTTGTAGTTGATTGTTATAGTAGTAGTAATTTTGTTTGATTTTGGCTTCGTTGATTAAGATTATTATAAAAATATTGTTGTCATGTTCAAATTCAAAAAATCTGGTTACAGGAAGTCTATTTCAGGTTGAGATTTATGACACAAGTATACATATAGTAGAGATATATCGCGTTATTCACAATAAAAACTGATTATTTTATACTAAGCAGTTTGATTTATAAGTTCAATCCCTTTCATAGATGCATATAGTTAGTATTTCACAAATTACGAGGCGTATCCTCTTTTCTCCCCTTTCCGGGGACGATGGCACTTGATTTGTGTCATCTGGCCCGGTAAACATATCACCGAAACTTTTTTGTCCCATGTGGCCCGGTGCCGGGCCAAGTCACCGGGCCAGATGGGATACACTCCCGCTCGGTCCGAAGCTGCCCGAGTGCGTCAAGAAAATGAACCGCAATCTGTGTAGGTACTTAATTGCGTAAACATTATGTTTATTCGTTACTTTAGCTAATCACCTCAACTTCTTTTAGATTAGTTCGCGCCAATTATCCTCACTTCTGTACAAATAAGACACATTATACGTATAGGGCGACTGGTAATTAGTGACCGATACTTAAACACGTGACTTTACTCATCATTATGAACAACTTTTACTATGAGACCAAACATGAAATCGCAAAAAAAAATCAGCTGTTCCATACATTTTGACGAATTTTGCGAACATAAATGTAGGGAACAGCTGACTTTTTTCCGCGATTTCAGGTTTGTCCCCATAGTAAAAGTTGTTCATAATGATGAGTAAAGTCACGTGTTTAAGTCACTAATTACCAGTCACCCAATATACAGTATGTTAACTAACAGAGGGCGTTCTCGTTAACCCGCAATAGTATAGCGTCCATACATGCCAGAAAAAATATTTAAATCGAAAAAAAAAAACTTTTTTTATTTTTTTATCATAAAATATTCACGAAAAATATTAATTTCATACGTAAAACTAACACTCTGTACACGCGTACTTGTCGCACTTGTCTTTCCAAGCTAAAAGACAAGTGAGCGTGTTCAGAGTGTTACATATACGTACAATTTTTTTTTTTTTTTTTTCTCTTTCAATATTTTTACTAGCATGAATGGACACTATACTATTGCGGGTTAACGGGAACGCCCTCTTTTAGTTAACATACTGTATTATAAAGAGGTAAAATTTGGTTGTTTGTTAGGGGGGTAACCACCAGAACTACCAGTCAGATTTTAAAAATTCTTTTAGCGCTAGATAGCCCAATTCTTGAGGAAGGTGTGGTAAAGCCGATAGTGAGGTCAAATTCAAATCCAAGATGGCGGCTGCGAATATTTTAAAAATTTTCGTCACGGGTGTCGCTTTCATTGTATTTGAGCGAGCTAAACCCGATAGTGAGGTCAAAATGAAAATCCAAGATGGCGGCTGCCAACAAGACTTAATGCTACCAAATATTTTCAAGTATTTTAAAACCTGGTTTTCCACCCCGGTATTTTTACATACGTACCCGTACTTACAAGCCCTGGTATTTTGCAAGTATATCTTATCCCTGTCACATACAGTCACCCGAAACTTAAAAATCTGCCATCATTATGCAAAATATTTTTCTTTTGCAGTTTACGAGAAGACTTTACAAGAGACTTGACAGAAGCTGAAAACACTGAAGAAACCAATAAAAACATTGAAGAGGTAAATTTCTGATACCTTCCACGTGTGTTTTGAACTTCAATAAAAATAAAAGTTTGAAAGGGCATTTATGTTTGAAAATAAATAACAGTTTCTACTTTTGGGTACCTACATAATAAAACTTGTTTTTTTTTTAGTTACAAGTTTCGTATGAAAAGGAACCAGAAACTTACGAAAAAAATATAAACAGAAGAATTATTGATGTCAGCCACTTCCTTTCTGAATTAAAACGCATTTCAAACCATGGACCACTTGGATGTAGCTTCACAGAACTTGACCTCGTAGCTGAAACCCTAATTGGTCTACAGTCAAAATTTACATTTAAATGTCGGCTTTGCAATCAAAAGTTTGTAATTAATGGAGACAACTGCAGTGACAACTACCTAAGTATTAATACGTGCGCTGTCGCAGATACTATTGCAATAGGTGGGGGGCATTCACAGCTGGATGAACTTATGTCTGCAATCAACCTCCCGTTGTTATCTGAAAAGACGTATTCAGAGAACCATGACCTTGTCAGTAGGAAATGGGAAGATGTTTTAGTAGAATATATGAATCAGGCTGCAGAAAGAGAAAAACTATTCGCAATTTCTAATGGCAGGGTGAACAAAGATGGAATTCCCATAATAGATGTCGTTGCTGATGGTTGCTGGTCCAAACGTAGTTATAAAAAGAATTACAATGCTCTTTCGGGCGCAGCTGCCATTATTGGCAAACATACAGGAGAAACGCTATTTTTAGGTATTAAAATAAATACTGTTGCATCTGTACCCGTGCAGAAAACAACAATGCTGATCCTTCAGAACACAAATGTTTCAAAAATTACAGTGGTCCATCCACAAACATGGAGAGTGAAATAATTGTGGAAGGATTTAAAGAATCCATTAGAATGTATAATTTAATTTACGGAAAACTCATATCCGATGGTGATGCTAGCACCTACTCAAAAATATTACAGGCTAGGCCGTATCCTGACCGCACTGTTGAAAAAATAGAGTGCCGGAACCACATCTTAAGAAATTTGTGCAATAAATTACAAGCAGTCACCACAGATACTAAATATAACATAAAATACCGAAAATTCATTACAAAAAGAGCTATACTAAAAACAAGATTTATAATTTGCAAATTAATTAAAAAACATAAATTTAACTCTGATGTACAACTTCTGTTTGACGACCTATTAATTAGCCACCTCCATGGCTTCGGTGACCACACTAAGTGCCGATCATACTTCTGTGATAATATCGGCAAAACGGACTTGCCAAATGATTTTATTTTAAGCCCTTTGTGGCAAAAAATATGTTTTATCATCCAAAACGTAGCAGGACATGCTCGCAGTCTCATGTATGACGTTGATAGCAACGTGGTTGAACGATTTAATAGCGTGGTAGCTAAGTTGGTTGGTGGCAAGAGAATACATTTTTCTTTAAAAAAATCCTATCAAACCAGATGTCATGCCGCTGCCGTAGCATTTAATGAAAAAAAAAAACGATTTCTAGGCTATATAAATCAATGAATAAAGGACACAGCCCTCGAGGCAAAATAAAACGGCTAGAAAACAAACGGATAAATAAAAATGCGAAAAGAATACAAAATAGAAAACCAAAAAAACGAGCCATGTTCTCAGAAAAGTCGAAACAGGACCACAATTATGGTCAAGACTGCACAAAACCCGATATGCCTATCGATGTTTTTAATAAACTTAAAGACAATTTCATTGAAAATTTAAAAAAAACTAATGAGGAACGAAATTTGATCGAACGGACAACAGTTTTACAAAGCGAATGCAGCGAATGGCTTGAATTGCGTAGGTCACTGTTAACCGCTTCCAACTTTGGAAAAGTTATCACACGGAGAAGTGACACAAGTTGTCATAACTTTATAAAAAATGTATTGTACAAAAGTAACATTGATCATGTGTCGTCAATAAAACATGGCAAGGACAATGAAAAAATTGCTATCGAGCAATTAGAGAAGCAAGAAAAAATTAAAATTGATCCTTGTGGTCTATTCATTGACGAAGAATTGCCATTTTTAGGAGCCACTCCGGATGGCCTATGTAGCAAAGATACAATCGTTGAAATTAAATGCCCGATAACGGCATTCAAATTAGGTTTAGCACTCGCGCTCGCGCCACACGCACGAACGCACGAATGTGAGTTGCGCGCGGGGTATGAATTGTTGTAAACAATGTCTAAATTTGTAAAATGTTCGTCGTGTAACATAGTTATCAATGAAGTGCTTGCTTTCATTTGTAATAAGATTGACGTGATGGATGAGGAGAGTATTAGCAGCATTTGTATCAGTGCCTTCTCGGAAAGTGAGATTAAAGTGGCAAAGCAGTTATTATTTGAATCTCTAGGAGCATCGAAAATAATGAAAACACGAAAGAGGTCGGGCAAAACACTACGAGACATCGACGACATAATAAGTCTGGTAAAAGGAACAGATCCGGAGAGAATACCTATCTTTGTCGCACGAGAACTTCACAAATTGCCTCCTGTGTTATTTGACCACGTCGACGTCACACGACTCCTCAAGGATCTTCTCAAAATGCGTGAGGATATCAATAAATTTCAGGAAAATTATGTTACCAAAAGGGAATTAGTCGACTTAAAAACTGACCTCGAAAACCTTAAAAAAGCCTCCCTAGTAAATAACTTCCCATGTAATGTAAACATGAAGCGTGGCGCTGGTGTCATGCATAGTTTTGAGTGTAATAGTGGCCCTGTGGGATTACCACCCATGAGTGCTGAAAGTGAAAAGTCATTGGGAATCGCCCCCTGTTCTCCACCTCCAACAACTTTTGATCAACAGTTTCTTCATCATCATGAGGAAGGTGGCTCGACAGAAAATATTTCTTCATCGCGGGTAGGCAATAACTCGCCAACGGGCGTTATCGTTACGTCAGCTGTGCATCAGCTGACCTGCACGGACAGTGAACTAGCAACGAGTGATAAGGCGATGAGTCATACCAGCGCTCCTTTGCCGTCGCTTTCGAGACACACGGGCGACCCGAACATCAGTCAATAAAGAAACCTTTTTGTGAAGTTGTGCGGGAGGGTCAATGGAAACCAAATGTCCAGGACGAAAAATGGGTTCTGGTACAAAGAAAGAAATTAAGAAATCTATTTTTAAGCAATAAGGGAAAAGCTATTGCTGATTCGCAATCAAATTTTAAGGCCGTGGATATCAAAATACCTATTTATATCTATAATGTTGCGAAGGAAACGACCGTGTGTGACATAACAACTTACATTAAAAACAAGGCAAATGTGAGTGTTACGTTAGAGAAAACGACCATGAAAGTCACAAAGGAATATGATTCTTATAAAGTTTTCGTGCCGAAACATAAAATAAATGATTTTTTGAGAGACGATTTCTGGCCTGAAGGTATTTCGTATAGGCGATTTGTTTACTTTGGGAAAGGAGGGCAAAGTGGAACTCGAGCTTTGAATGGACACACCAAATAAAAAAAAAAAAAACAAAAACAAAAAAAAAAAACAAAAAAATGGCTGCTAACTTATCAACACTTGTAACGTTCAATTGTAAAAACGTGATTAGATCTGTTGAATGTGTGCGTAGACTATGCCGCACGGCCGATATTATCGTGTTGCAGGAAACATGGCTTTACCCGCATAATTTATCATTTCTCGGGAGTATAGACGATGACTTCGCTTACACCGGGAAGTCGGCGATTAATACATCTGTTGAGGTATTCCGAGGAAGACCGTTCGGAGGAATGGCCATTCTTTGGAGAAAGGACATGTTTCCGTGTGTGTCAGTGGTTGAATGTAGCAGTGTGCGTTTAATCGCTATTAAAATAGTTATCCGCGATCGCTCAGTGTTAATAGTCTCTGTGTATATGCCTACAGACTCAGCGGACAATCTAGCGGAATTTACGGACTGTTTAGGCGAAATAAATGCAATTATCGAGAACAACAATATTGACACTGTATTTGTGTTGGGTGATTTCAACGCACATCCGAGTGAGCGTTTTGCAAATGAATTATTGGATTTTTGTACTGAACAATCATGGACCTGCGTTGATTTGGATTTATTGCCACCGGACACATATACTTATGTAAGCGACTCGCATGATAATTGTTTTCGGTGGCTTGATCACTGTGTAGTGACGTGCGCTGCACGCCATACAGTTGTAAATGCCTCAGTTTTAAATGACGTATTTTGGTCTGACCATCGGCCATTGGTAATTGAATGTAACCTAGATTTAATCAAAGCCAAAATTGTAAAGCCAGTTTTTTCGTGTAATAAAACTATATGGGGTGAAAGAGACCGCGCACAAATAGAGCGGTATCATAGTTTTTGTAATGCTAAATTGCGACTCGTGGATTTTGCTAATGATTTTCGTGAGTGTGCTGACAAGCACTGTGATAATGATAGACATAAATTAGTAATAGATGGTTTGTATAAGCAAATTATATCCATAATGACAGAAGCCGCAGTAAACAGTTTTAGTGAAAAGATTCGTAAAAAATGTAAATATGTAACGGGTTGGAATAAATATGTTAGTGTCGCTCATAGGGAGGCTCGTTTCTGGTTTCAGCAATGGGTAATTTATAGAAAACCAAAATCAGGGTATTTGTTTAATAAAATGTGTGAATCCAGAAAAAACTTTAAGGTGAAGTTGAAATATTGCCAAAACAACCAAACACAAATAAAAATGGATATAATTGCAAAAAATCACGCCGAAAAGGACTTTAGCAAGTTTTGGAAAAATACGAATAAACTGAACCCTAAACCGAGTCTCCCTGTGAGTGTGGGGGATGCGCATGAGCCCGTACACATTGCTAATGCTTTTCAACGCCATTTCAGGGTACAAACCCCACTCACACAAACGTCACAGGTGTTCGATGCCAGGGAGTTTCGCGGGGACGTTAAAATTCAATTCACGGCTAAGGAAGTTGCGTCTGTCATTAAAAGGATGTCGAGGGGTAAGTCTCCTGGATACGACAGTCTCAGCATCGAGCACCTGAGATATGCAGGAATACATTTACCGAGAGTTCTTGCCATGTTATTTAGCCTTTGTATAAGTCATTCTTATTTACCGGATGAACTAATGTATACGGTTGTTGTGCCAATAATTAAAAATAAAACGGGCGATGCCTCTGATTTATCCAATTATAGGCCTATATCACTGGCAACTATTATAGCTAAGGTACTGGACGGGCTGCTAGACCAACATCTGAGTAGACATATAAATTTGCATGATACACAGTTTGGCTTCAGGCCGGGTTTGTCAACTGAATCTGCAATTTTGTGCCTCAAGCAGACTGTCCAGTACTACACAGCGAGGAAAACACCAATCTATGCCTGTTTCTTGGATTTATCGAAGGCGTTTGATCTCGTATCTTATGATTTACTGTGGCAGAAATTGCAAACTGAAACGGACCTGCCTCCTGAGATAACATCAGTTTTTGAATATTGGTACGGCAACCAAAAGAACAGTGTGAAGTGGGGAGGGGCACAATCGGACGTGTACAGGTTGGAGTGCGGGGTGAGGCAGGGGGGGTTGAGCTCCCCTAGGCTTTTCAACCTGTACATGAACCGACTAATCGGTGAACTCAGCAGTACTAATATCGGTTGTCACGTGGACGGTATTTGTGTAAACAACATAAGCTATGCTGACGATATGGTGCTGCTGAGCCCATCGATTGGTGCACTAAGAAAGCTCTTAAAAATATGTGAGCTGTATGCTGCGGCCCATGGACTCAAGTACAATGCATCCAAGAGCGAGCTGATGATATTTAAAGCCGGTAAGAAGTGTTATAGTTATCTTACCTCACTAACACTAGGCGGGATACCACTGAGGCTCGTTCGGCAGTTTAAATACTTGGGTCACTGGGTCACGGACAAATTGAATGATGACATGGATATTGAGAGGGAGCGGAGGGCTTTATGTGTGCGTTGCAACATGTTGGCCCGTAGGTTTGCACGTTGTAGCAAGCAAGTTAAGCTGACGCTTTTTAAAGCGTATTGTCAGTCCTTCTACACGTGCAGTCTATGGGTCAACTACACGCAGCGAGTGTACGGGACTCTGCGTGTACAATTTAACAACGCATTTAGGGTGTTGTTTGGGCTGCCACGTTTTTGCAGCGCGTCGACTATGTTTGCTGAGGCGCACACTGATTGCTTTTATGCAATCATACGTAAGCGAAGTGCTTCGCTGCTCAGACGCGTGCGTGGCACCGCAAACGGCATCCTGGATGCGTTGGCAAACAGGTGGGATTCGCCACTGTTGAAGCAGTGGATGAGTATTCATGCAAAGGGCGCTCAACCCGGCGCATGCTTAAATTAAAACGTTTTACAGAACGAGTACTAACATTAAGCTAAGTTTATTGTTACTAACACCTATGGATATAATTTTTTAATCCGAAATAAATTGATTTGATTTGATTTGATTAGACGAAGCAATCAAAAAAAGGAAAGTGACCTTTTGGAAAGTCACAAAAAAAGGGCTGGAAATCAATAAAAACCACCAATGGTATTATCAAGTGCAGGGTCAACTACACATTACTAAACGATCAAAGTGCATATTTGCAGTTTGGTCAAATGAAAACTCTCCGCTGAAAACGGAATACATGATACATTCTGGAAGGAGAAAATGAAAAAAAAGCTTACATCATTTTACGTAGATTGTTTGTTGCCAGAATTAGTCGACCCCCGCTACCCTCGAGGTATGACTATAAGAAATCCTTCCTACATTGAAGAGGCAATAACAAGCAAAAAAAAAGGTAGAGAAAATATTGATCCTCAATTAAATGAAGACCTGACCTGATTTAGATAGGAGAGTTCGTAACTCACAGTCACTTTCAGCTGAAAGTGACGAACCTTCTGACCTTAACATGCCTACATGTACACGTTATTTAGATTTTAGGGATATGTAAACTAGAAAAAGTTACCTTAATAATAATTTGTATATGGAACCTTCTGACCTTAACATGCCTACATGTACACGTTATTTAGATTTTAGGGATATGTAAACTAGAAAAAGTTACCTTAATAATAATTTGTATATGCCTGCCTACTCTAAAATAAATGATAATATCATTGACTTTGTTGTTTTTTTATTATTTTTATACTTTTATCACTGTCTGAATAACAGGTAACTAACCTTCAATCTAAAAAATAAACACCGCATTATGTTTCTGATAGAGTACCATGAGGCACACTTAGCGTCCACAAAAATCATGGAAATGAGGCACATGACGAAATTTTTTTAAATTTTCGCAGCTGCCATCTTAGATTTTCATTTTGACCTCACTGTTGGCTTTATTTCCCTCAAATACTCTAAAAACGACACCCATGACGAAAACTAGAAAATTTTTGCAGCCGCCATCTTGGATTTACATTTTGACCTCACGGTCGGCTTTATTACCCTCAAATACTCTAAAAACGACACCCATGACGAAAACTAGAAAATTTTCGCAGCCGCCATCTTGGATTTGCATTTTGACCTCACTGTCGGCTTTATTACCCTCAAATACTCTAAAAACGACACCCATGACGAAAACTAGAAAATTTTTGCAGCCTCCATCTTGGATTTACATTTTGACCTCACGGTCGGCTTTATTACCCTCAAATACTCTAAAAACGACACCCATGACGAAAACTAGAAAATTTTCGCAGCCGCCATCTTGGATTTGCATTTTGACCTCACTGTCGGCTTTATTACCCTCAAATACTCTAAAAACGACACCCATGACGAAAACTAGAAAATTTTCGCAGCCGCCATCTTGGATTTTCATTTTGACCTCACTGTCGGCTTTATTACTCAAATATTAAGAAATCGATACCCATGACGAAACATTGGAAAATGTTTGCAGCCGCCATCTTTGATTTCATTTGACGAAATTCAGTGTGAATTCGAAAGAAGAAAGTCGCATCGAGGGGGCATATAAGTATCAACGCTTTTTCGCGTGACGATTTTTACTAGTTAACTTCTACCGCAAACAGCGCTTTATAACTTCGTTCCAAAAAAATATCGAATGCCCTGTCTGTGAATTCTAAGGTCAGTGATTGTTACATTCGTTAGTTGTTCGCCAGGTGGCGCTAGCAATGTTTTACGAAGTATTGTAGAGGTGGGGTGCGGCAAAGAGGGCACGAATGCTCAAGGTTTCTTGGTCGGGGTACCGCCTTAAGTTTGTCATTCCACATTTTACTTTGATATATTTGCCGCGGTTTCACCCGCGTGCCCGTTCAAACCTATCGAATAAATTAAATCTAAGGATTAAGTAAATAGTTTGGTTATATCAATTTAGTTTTAAGTAAGTATATTTGTTTGATTGCGAGTTTTTTCCGTGCTCGATAGATGGCGTTTTACAATTTTGTAAATCGCGATGTTAAGATTCTCCGCGAATAGTATATAAGGATTGAAAAGATATATATTTTATTCCGCTGTAAAGCTTCCGCGGGCAGGGGGCGATGCCCCGATCCCGCTTGCCACGCCCCCTTACGGGGGCGTTGCGACAACCCGGCTGGTATTTTATTCCGGATCGGCTCGTGACTAGTCACAAGTCGGTCTGTGTCTGACGGGCCGACTTGTGACCCCTTCCCCGCGCGGACCACCCCTTTGTGTCCCCTCTGCGTCTGTGCGGCCTGCGTAGCGGGCCGTGGGCACCGGAAAGTTGCCCGGCGAGTAGTCGCCGAATGTGGTCGCGGTGGCCTAGTCCACCTAAAGCTGTAGCCCGGCGCGCGCCGCTCCCGAGCAGCACGCGCCGGGCCTGAAGAGGACTAACCTGCTGTGCCGGGTGATGCTGCTGCCGGTCATCGACAGCGCGCCGCCCGGCACAACGCGCCCCAGACTGGAAGATGTCCCCAAAGGAGATCTCTGCGTCCACTGCGGTGACCCCCACCTGCGCGCCGACTGTCCGTCACGGCTGGCGGAGGACGCACCTTAGTGCCACAACTGTCTGTCAGCCAAACTGGAGAGGAATGACCACAACGCCTTCGACAGTGCGTGCCCGATACCCGTGAAGTGGAATGCATTAGCACGCCTGTCGGTGGCGTATTGCTGAGGTGCACTCAGCCAATCACGGAATTAAGAACCAGTGCAGTAAGGCCCTAGCTGATACTTGCACTTTCGCAAAGTGTGTCAAAAAATGAGGAAGGAACCACGAACACAGTCCACGTCTCCAAAATCAAACGCCTAAAACACAAAATGACAATAGACATGAAAACCCAAAGAATTTACAACACAAAAGTGGCAAATTGGCGTCAATAATTATGAAAAATTGACCCAATTACAAGCAGAGGCTTTTTTAAATTCTTCAGCACACTTCAAATTTTTTAATATATTGGCATTAATAATCAATAAAACCGAAGACAACACATTAATTAATAATAAGTCCAAATTTAGAGAAAAACCTTTGTTATTGATGTGGTCAAATGAGCTCGTTGACGTGAAGAGGGACGTAGGCATTAGTAAACGCTGCACTGGAGGTGCTGCACAATTTGAGCAGCACCTGCTGGGATTTATAAATATAAACAGAGCTGTTTAAAACAAGAAGCAGTAATCTATAGGATAAGAAATAAATATATAGAATAAGTAAACATATGATTTATTGCATTTATATTAGGATAGACATAGCATAAATATAGTATTAAATAAGTAACAGATAAAAGTAATTAATAGAAAGTAAGTTCTTAGACTAAATAAAACAAAATAAAAACCAAAAAAAAAAAAAAAAAAAAAAAAAAGAAGTAGATAATAATAAAGCAAATTAAGTTAGTTAGTTACCGTAAAATGCTGTAACATTGCCTAAATTCAAAAAAGTTAAATCAAGTCGGCAATCTGTATGGCAAGCAAGTCGGCAATCTGTATGGCAACATTCGATCATACGTCACTCCAAATTTTAGTTGACAAACTGTCAGTGTCAGTTTCATTGTCAGTGCGGATACTCGCTTTTTACCGGCTCTCAGGAAAATTTCATTGTGTGAATATTTATGCTTTATTTTCTAGCGTAATATGTTATATAGCAAAGAAAATATGCTCTTTTATGTATTTAAACTGTTTTTTCTGTATTATATCTTAATTTAAACCGTTAAATCATGGTCGGCAAAGTTGTGTCAGATTTTCGCAACTTTTTACTCAACATTATCTAGGGTTAGGGCTGCCACTTTTAATTTTTTCAACAAACTCTTAATCGACCGTGGTTTTGCTTGTGTAATTGTTTTTTTTTTTTTGTAATTGATCTAAGAACGTTTTATAGAAGCTAGAACTATTGTTTCTTTATTTATCATCATCAGAAATTAAGGATGTCGAATGTAATTTTCTTTAAGTCATTTATAGTACCTATGTTATCATATTGTTCGACAGATTTTAAACATGAGCAACCCACCCAAGAGTAGAAGAAAACCAGGGGCTAGACAGTACTCCGATTATTCGCAGATGCTGAATGTGGCGGTAGATTTAGTCACATGTAAGAAAATATCTTCATACGAGGCGGAGAAGCAATTCGGTATTCCTACGCGTACTATTCTTAACAAATGTAAGAATCGTCATGTAAATTCTGTGGGCCATCCTACAAAATTATCTGCAGAAGAAGAAAAGCATATAGCGCTGAGGTTGTTAATTTATCAGCAGAGTTCGGTTGTCCATTGAGTATGATTGACTTGCGTATTGTTCTGCACGATTATTTAGAAAAAAATTACCGATTGCAAGTTTTTAATGGAAAAATGCCAGGCGAACGATGGGTACGTTCTTTTATGGCGCGTCATAATTTTACTCAGCGTGCTACACAAAATATTAAAAGATGTCGCGCTGAAAAATCTGTTTCAGAAATTATCGAATTTTACAAAAATCTAGAGAGTTCTCTTCTAAACATTCCTCCCCAGAACATACTAAATTTTAATGAAACAAATCTTAGTGACGACCCAGGTACTACGAAAGCCATCTTTAAAAGAGGAACTAAGCACCCGGAGCACGTATTAAATTCAACTAAAACTTCAGTGTCAATAATGTTTGCTGGTACAGCAACTGGTCAGTGTTTACCTCCATACGTAGTATATAAATCCGATCATTTATGGGCACGTTGGTGTCGAGATGGGCCCCCAAACGCCCGATACAACAGAACCAAGTCTGGATGGTTTGACATGAACGTGTTTGATGATTGGTTTGAATCTATTGTTCTACCCTGGGCCAATGATTTAACCGGTTGCAGGCGGCTGGGACCACAGGGTTCCAAAAAGTGAACCCCCCTTCAAGCACGGCTGGGACGCTAGCGTCCCACGCCGGTGCGCACTGTTTTTGCCTTTATTTAAAATATAAATAAGATTTTATATCGTCTGTGGTAAATTTACTAAAATGTTGGATACACACACTCGTCACCTCACTAATTCTCTATGAAAAATATAATCTGGCAGCACAAAAATTAAAAAGTTGAAAGTGACGTTTCGAACTCGACGGGGTCTGAGGGATTTTCGTGTTATGCTCTCTAGTTTTATAGTGTTTTTTCTTATTTTTTGTGCGTTTTCGATGTTAAGTGGATAAATATTCATTTAAAAGTAGTTATTACATCGTTTTAGATAATATTTGCATCAAATAGCATCATAAAAACCGTTTTTGCGACAAAACATAAAACGTAAACAAACCGTTCCAACCAGTGTTCATTGTTGAGTGAATTTTGTGTTTTTTTAGTGTTTCACAGTGAAATAAGTGTGGTGTGGTGTTTAAAATGGTATGTAAACATTTTATTAATCTATTCATATTAAATTTTCGCCATTTCAATACGTAATCTTGTTTTATAAACCCTTTGAATGTTCGAGTGCACAAAACGGGAGTTGACCTTCGCGCGATATGAAGTTTGAGTTTAAATATTGTGAATATTTTGAGTCGGATTCCCAAAAAAAATACTGCTGTTCGATTATTAGTCTATTCAATAAGTAAACTCCAAAATTTCGAGCAAATTGAGATAGTATTTCTATGAGAAAACAAAAAAACAAGACAACAAGGACACAATCAGCCATTGTCTGTTATTTACATTGTTTATTATTACATTACGACATAACAAAAGAACTTCAAACGATTAATAGTAAGCTTTGTATATTCAAGAACCCATAAAACTAAACAATAAGTGGCTAGGAGGCAACAAAAACTCAAGCGATCATTTTTTATGTGCCGGACGTAAACATCTCAAGTGTCAGATAACAGCGCTGTGCTTGAGGGGCGCATGACGTCATGCGTTTTTACGGCCGGAGCGGTTAAATGGGACAAAACTTGTAATTGGTGATAATTTGTCGTCACATCTCAGTGTTAGTACAATAAAATTATGTCTGGAAAATGATATCAAATTTGTGTTTTTACCGAAAAATGCCACACATCTAACACAGCCTCTGGATTTGGCTTTTTTAGACCACTGAAGAGGGAATGGCGGAAAATTTTACTACAATATAAACTTTCAAACCCTAGTGTTTCTTCAATCAACAAATGCCATTTTCCTCAACTTTTCAAGGAATTATTGGAGAAAATAGAGCTGAATAACAATGAAAACTTGAAAAGTGGATTTCTGGCAGCTGGCATTTATCCGCTTAATCCATCTAAAGTTACCGACAAAATACCAAATACCACGGAGAAGAAAGAAGAAAAATTTGATACAGCTCTTTTAGACTTTTTACAGACCAGTCGACAATCCAAACCATTAAAAAGTGGTAAAAACCTAAAATATCAAATTACTCCAGGAAAGTCATTATCAACAGAAGATGCCGAAAAAATATCCATCAAAAAGGTGAAACCTACAAAGTAAAAGCAAAGAATGTTGCAAATTCGGAAATTAACCACAATAACATATTAGCAGCACCACTCAGTGAAACTGATTCTATTACACAAATTTCAGAAAACAACTCTAAAATGAAAAAGTCAAAGGTAACTCTTTTGTCAGATATCAAATTTAGTACACTCAATACCCCATTTAGGTGCTTAGAAAACACACCTTTACAGCTTACTGAAATCGATAAAAATACTGTCTTGTTTCATACTTCAACGCTAAATCAACCTTCAGACACAAAATCTTTGATAGATGAGAATAGTGAGTGTAACTTACCAAATAAAATTGTTACTCTTGTAAACGTTCATGGTACTTTAAGTAGCACTGATGAAGAAAATAATATAAATACGGGTAATATAGTTAAGCCTCAAAAGAAGAAGAAATTAGTTAAAAGAATAAAGAAGGTTGCCAAGAAAGAAAGCCATCATTCGAAAGTAAAGCAAAAAAGGAATTCATGGTCGAACATGCTTTTGTCAACTTCTGACAGTGAAATAGAAATGAGTATACATAGTGATTCTGATTTAATGGATATCGACGTAATACCAATGTTAGAATGCGAGGATGAAAACGACAAGAGGATTGAAGCAACAATAGAAAAATCACAGTTATTTCCCATCGCTGATGACGACGAAACAATAATGAATGAGAATGATAATGAGGTTGAGAAGATAAAAATAACGACGTACAAAAATCAGAATGGACGGAGGCTGGCCAAATAAACGATCAAATTTTACTTAAGACTCGTGATAGAGAAGTGCAGCATGATCATGGCGCTTGTAATACAAAGTTTGACGTAACAGAAAAAGACTTACTGAAGAAAAATACTGATTTTGAAGTTAACACGGAAAGTTGTGTAAAAGACTCATGTAATCTAGGAGAAACAGTTTTGATAAGATATTACAAAACAAAATCATGGAAGTATTATATCGGTGAGATAGAGAGTATCAGTCCAGATACAATATTTTATACCATTTCATTTTATAAAACTATTGGCATAAAAACAGGTAGTTTAAAATTTATTATGCCTAAACGTAACACAGATAACGATATTGTTCCAGAAGATAGTATTGTGAAAGCAATAGAAATGTTGCAGATATCCGAAAACCCTAATTCTTACGTTTTAATGGAAGATCATGATCAAGTTTATTTTTTGAAGTAATTTTTTTCCTTATATTGCTTTCGAACTAACTACACTTACTTTGCTCAATTCAGCTTTTTACATAGAAAAAAAATATAACAGTTTTGTATGGAGATGCAACAGCAGCGTTAAAATGAACGAATGTGCCGTTCAACTTAACGTTGCTGCATCACCATACAAAACTGTTATTTTTTTATGGAATAAGTTGAATTGAGCTGAGTAGGTAAGTGTAGTTAGTCCCTAATATTTTTATCACCTACGTGTGTAAGTAAAACTATTTAATTTTGTTGATTTTTTTGTACTTATACAAGTTCCTACTTTTCTGATAATTTTATTTCAAAATAATTAGATTTTTTTACAGTTTACATACAATATTGTTTTGAAGAAGTTTCTTCATAAAATTGTTTTCTTAGAACTTAGATAGGTACTAAGATGTTTTCACATGTTTATGGAAAACTATTTGTTGATCTCACTAATGTAAAACTCTTTGTTGATTTTATGTAAAACCATTTTTTGATCTCTCTGCAGGCTGCTGTTGTAATTTTTATTATACGTAATAGGTACCAACATTATAATTTTTTAAATGTTATTACCTACCTACATATTTGTTTTCCTATGAAAAAATGTTATTAGAATTTAAGTACAACAATTTGATTTCTTAAAAATATATTTGAATATTAAGAAAAATTGTTGCATTTCCTTTGGGGCAGCCCTACACCGAACTCACTTTTGTATGGGAGTTTTAGAGAAACCTGCACAACTTTGCCTAGCATTGTAAAAAAAAAATCTTGTGCTATTCAATATTCAGTGAAGTCTGACGTGGAAAAGAACTTCATGGCAATATGGGTGTCAAATCCGTTACCAAAATACCTATTCATTTTATTAGATAAACCAGAAGTTAGGTTTCAACTAGATATTGATTGCATTTATCTGTATTTATTACTAGAAGTCTGAAGGGACAAAGTTAATAAAATGCATTTTAAGTTAACATTCAAATCACACGTTTATTCTCATTATCATGATTTCTTATAACCTTTTTACTTAAACTACGTATAATACTGATTACTGTAACATCGTACCTTATTGCTAAGTAAATTATACCACTAGCAATAGTTCCACAATAGAATCCAACATTTAAAACAAAATAACGGCCACAGTTTAAATCTTACTATGATATTTTAAAGAATAGTTAATAAATCAGACTGACTTACGATAGGTGCTGCACTTGATACTAAACGACTTGTTCTCTTGGTGGTCCGTGCTCGAATGCCCCCAGGGCTCCGATGATCTCAACCTCGTTAGTGAGCATTGAAATCCACGGACAAAGAATAAGAAAAAGAAAACAAACTTTAATAAAATTGTTACTTGACAGGCAAAGGAAATGTGGCTATTCAGCCAGTATGATTTTAACAAAAATAAAAATAATCTAAACTAAATGTACTTCTTGTGCAGAAGTGATGAAATACAATCTTAATTCTCTAACAGACGGCCGTCCTGAGAAAGGAATGACCCCATTGCTTTCCGGCCATTCGAATATATTTGTGTGTCTCTATACAAATCGAATAAACATTAAGTTTAAGGCCAAAGTAGTACTTAATGGATACAACTTAAAATACCTAAATATATATGTATGCCAGTTTTTAAAACTAGTAACTAGGACAAAATAACAAGTGAAAAGATATTTAAAAAAAAGTAGTACACAAACTTCTAATCTACAAAAAGGTCATTCAAAAATAAACAGTTCATAACAAATAAACTAAAAACTATCAACTAAAACAACACCTAATCATGTAAATAACAAAGATCATGAAAATATCATAACTTAACTAAAACATTATGGGAGTAATTGATTCTTAAAACTTCAAAAATAAGGGTGATCTCGTTAAAAACATCAGCCTAGTATCGGATCATCGTCATCTAGCACTTAATTGATACAACTTAAAATACATAAATAAATGTGTAGGCCAGTTTTAAAACTAGTAAGTAACTAGTACGAAATAACAAGTGAAAAGATATTTAAAAAAAACAAGTAGTACAAAAACTTCTAATCTAACAAAGATCATTTAAAATAAGCAGTTCATAACAAATAATGTAAAAACAACGATCAACTAAAACAATACCTTCTAATCATGTAAATATAACAAAGATCATAAAAATATCATAACTTAACTAATACGAGTAATTGATTCTTAGAGATACAAAAATAAAGGTGATCTCGTTAAAGGTCATCGCACACGTCAGCCTAGTATCGGATCATCGTCATCTCGCCTCATCTGCTCCTTGGCAGCTAGGGCTCCATCAAATGTAGCGGCACTTCTCCGGAACAGCTTTCAACGTCTCCCGAGGTGTCGACGCGGCTGCGCCTCGTCGGCGACTTGATCGTGACCACGCGCTTATGGCTGAACGTACGTGTGTACAATGGCCTTAACGTGATTCTGTAGGTAGTGTAGATACCTGGAACACAAAAATATATTAGTAGAACTCTGTATAATTGCAAAACAACGATTCATAGTTCAAATACTGATGAAAAATAAACTAAATACAGAAAAGATTAGTCAAGGTGAAAATCTTATACATATACATATAATATATTCTGTAACGGGTAATTTTATTATCAATTATGCATTTTTTTTTTACAAGCGCCCCTTGTACATAATGTACTTTAGCCTCGGCCATCAAAATAGAGAGGGTGAACACCGCTTGTACTTCGGCATCCGTCATTTTTACTGACTACCGGTTGTACTTCGGCCTCGGTCCACTTAATAGGGGGCGTGAACATCGCTTGTACTTCAGCATCCATCATTGTTACTGACACCCGCTTGTACTTCGGCCTCGGTCCACTACTAATACTTACAGGCAAGCAGCTCCAGAGTAGCTAGATGCAGCCCGTTAGTCACGTAAGATTTATTCTGTAATCATGTAACTGGAAAGGATTTGGGAAGGAAAGTCAGGGACGTCAGTTTGCCTTAATTTGAATCGGAAAAGTAATTATCGCTATCAACAACCGCCTTATTCACAATATCATTGTCTTCGCCGTCAGTGTAATTACTAGGTGCGAAAGTTATCAAACGTTTTAACTGGTCTGCTGGATAAATACTTTTATATTTACGTTTTGAGTGTCCTTTAATGCTAGTGACTTCATACCGATCGTTTTCTAAAACTGCAGTTATTTTAAAAGGGCCCCGAAACTTTGGACATAACTTTTTACTTTTTCCATCTGCTGGATTGTGATGATTAGGAATCATTACCAAATCATCTATTTGAAAGAATTTTGTTGGAGCCCTACCGCTATCAAATTTCTTTTTCATATATTGTTGACTCTTTTCGGTGTTCTCAAGAGCAGCCAATCGTATTGCATCTCTAGATGGACCCGATTCAGGGGTGTCTATTGAATCGGCTAATTCGTTCAGAATAGGACCCTCTCCAGGACAGATTGTGCGACGTCCGAATACTATCTCAGAAGGAGATCTGCCCGTAGTTTTATTGACTATGTTATTTAAACTCCACTGCAATTTACCTACTCTGACATCCCAGTCGCGCTCCGCCTGATCGTAATTAGTCGCGGCTAAAGAATCGAGAATTGTACGATTATATCGTTCAATGTGCCCATTGGCTCGTGGAGTTGCCACAGCGTTCAGTACATGCTTGGCACCTATAAATTTTACAAAGCTTGTGAATGCGGCTGATGTAAAACTAGTACCACGATCGGTTATTATTACGTTTGGACTACCTATTACGTCAAATATCTCCTGCAAAGTTTTGATAGTGGTTTCGGTTTTTACATCTTTAACTGGTCTTATAAAAATAAATTTACTGAACCCGTCAATTACACCGAGTATGTAACAATTCCCCTTTTTGCTCCTAACAAATGGTCCTAGATGGTCCATGTGAAGAGTGTAAAATGGGACGTTGCCTTTGGGAATTGGATGTAAGTAACCTGTGGGTTTAGTAGAAGATGCTTTATTGTATGCACAATTAAGACATGCTTCCACGTACTTGCGAACAAATCGTTTCATTTTTGGGAACCAATAGTCTTGTTTTATTTTATCAAGAGTCTTTTCGACCGCAAAGTGCCCCATCTCATCATGGCATAACTGACAAATACGCCATCTTGCCCCATTAGGTACAACCCATTTTTTTTGATCCCCCACTATCCTGTAAATTTTGTCATCCTGGAGGAGGAAATTTGTATGAATATCTTTAACCTCCTTTTTATTACTTTTAGATCAATTTGATGTGTTGCAGTTTAGGGTCAGTCATTTGAACAGTTTGAAGCCAGTCGGTGGCACTGATATTCATGATATCATACTCCCTACCATCTAACAGTTCCCGTGAATCTCGATAAGCAATAGGATTTCGGCTTAACGCGTCAGCATGTTTCATGTTTTCTCCTGGCCTGTACTCAATGCTAAAATCATATTCTTGTATTATTAACCACCATCGAGCTATCCGTGGCATCAAATCACGTTTTGTCAGGGTAGTCCTCAATGCGTTGCAGTCCGTAAACACTTTGAACGGTATACCAATTAAATAAATTCGAAACTTCTTCAGCGACAGGACTACAGCAAGAGTCTCCAATTCATAGGAATGTAGATATTCTTCTTCTTTAGTAGTTTGTTTGCTAAAGTATGCTACCGGCTTGGGAGGAGATTTTTCGTCAGGCCTTTGAAGCAGAATTCCGCCTACTCCTAATTTGCTGGCGTCGCAATGTACCTCAGTTAGGTAAGTTGTATCATACAGAGCCAACATGGGACGTTCGATTAACTTAGTTTTAATTGTATTGAATGCTTCCTCTTGGAGACTACTCCAATCCCACGGGATATTCGCTTTTGTAAGAAAAGTTAAAGGTTTAGCTATACTCGCGAAGTTGGGAATAAATCGTCTAAAAAACTAGCGAGGCCAACGAATTGACGGACCTGATGGACGCTGCTTGGTAGTAGCCTGATTTCAGGTCTAAACTCGTAAAGAATCTTTTGCCATTAAGTCTATCGAGTTGGTCGTCTATGACTGGCATAGGGTAAGAATCTCTGACGGTCTTTTTGTTAAGTGCCCTATAATCTACGCATAAACGATAATCGTTATTCTTCTTTTTAACTAAAACTATCGGGCTTGCGTAAGAAGAATTAGATTCTTTAATAATATTGTTATCAAGAAGCTCATTTACAAGTTTTTGAACTACTATGCGTTCGCTATAAGGTAATCTGTATGGTTTATAGGGGACTGGAGAGTTGTCAGTAAGTGTAATATGCATTTCAGAAATATTCGATGTTCCCAGCTCGCTCACGTTTAAAGCAAAACAATCACGATATTCACTAACCAACCTTAACAGTTGTTGTTTCTGTCTGTCTGTAGTCTCAGAACCTATTTTTAACATGTCCATTGTCAGGGGATCAGGATTGTTTTCGCTAGGTTTGTCAACTGTCAATTTGTAAACCCCTAATTTGTCGGCCTTTTGGAAATCGCTATAAATGTCAAGCGAGATCGGTAACAAGTTAACCCTTGCAACAAGCTTTCCCTTATGCAACTCATATTTTTCCCCAGATACGTTTATGGCCAATATTTTTCCCATGCCTTCTTTTACTAAATATAATCCTTGCAGAATTATAATTTCTTCCCCTTTCTTAAAACAAGTGTTTCCTGGTAAGTATATTAGCCCCGTGTGAGTACTTCCTAAATATATATCTACACCGACTACCCCATTAATCTCAACATCTGATTTAATGTAAACTTCCGATTTAATTGCTTCGGCCACCGCTGAGTATAAAACCAAATTACTGTTTGTTTTGTAAACTCTGACCTCAGGTAATTCAGTTAGAGTCTGACCAACAAGTACATCTGTGTTAAGAAACTCATTATGTACAATAAACACTTCTACTATAGCTGTAACAAAGTCCACCCTTATCTCGATGGATGTCTTCGCTAACGGTAACACTACACCAGTTGCAAAGCCTTTTAATATATTTTTTGTATAAATATTGTGAGTATTTTTACTGGTTTCGATTAACTGTACCTTATTGACGGGATTTAAACTATTTCTATCTTTGTCTGCATCCCGCTTGCAATGTTCGGCTAAATGGCCCATTCTGTTGCATTTTGGACATTTTTGAAGAGGTTTCGGGCATTTTGGAACCGTATGTCCCAGCTCCGAACAATTGTAACAACGGAGTTTAAACGAAGGGTGTTTATTGTTCCGTATGCTTTCTTTAGTCTGCATAGGGGTTTTCTTTATTTCCTTTAGACTTTTGCAAGAGATATTACGTAGATACTTGAGTAGCCTGCTCGGTCGTCTTAAATCTGAGCCTAACGCATTCAGCCGGATATTATTATCATATATGCCCTGTACTATACAGTCCACTGCATCTTTCCCCTTGATACCACAATGATTAACAAGCTTGGCTTTATCATAAAAGTACTCTTCCAGAGTTTCATCCCTCTTACTTTTCCGGTCTAACATTTCGATGAGTTTATCCGCATAATTTCGAACGTCTGGAAAACTTTTTAATAACTTGACCTGCCATTCCTTCCAGTTAAGCTTAACCGACGATAAGCCTTCATACCATCTGCGTGAAAGACCGGCGAGCTTAGGTAATGCGTTATAATTTTTTTTTTTCGTTCCAGTAATATATTTGAGCAGTTTCGTTCACTTTCTTTAACATTTTTACAGTAATTAAATATCATACAACGAATGACAATTTGAATTAAATAATCTAATTTCTTTCCTTTATGTATTTGACATTTTATAAAAGTAAAATCGACAAATATAATTATTGCAGTTTTAATTATTTCTTTTAAATTACATTTTTCAATATACTCTTTCATAATTTCAGTAATTAAGTCTTGCATATTTGAAATTAATTGGACTCATTCTTTGCTGGGAGTGCAAAGCCATCGTCGACCTGCATATTCCTTATATCTAATATATTCGATTTAATTTTGTGATGATAAATCATTTGTGCAATCTTTGGGAAAAATTTGGGATTTCGATTTTTTTTAAGAAATGTCCGGTCATATACTGTATTGGGGCAATAACACGGGGATCCCTTTCTTTTACCTCTAGTGGGGTAAAATTAAAATCGAAAATCTTTGCAAAATTGAAAGAAGCAGGTCGACGTTGCTTTCGCATTTTCATTAATGATGAGCGAGTGCAATGCATCACAAAAGCATCCTTCGCAGTTACCGCGGGTTTGGACACTGCTTAAATTATTTATTATTAAAAGTGTGGCGAAAGCCGACTCAAATTGATCACAGGTGGGGTTAGTGTTTCGACACCCTTGGCTTCTCACTGCGCCTAAGAAATTTTCCAAGGGGTGCTGATTAAGGTACCGCAACCATACTGACGACACATTAAAATCATCTTTTAATTTTTTTAACAAACGTTGTATGCCATTCAGTGTCCACACCCAATTGGTTACTGAGGGAACAGGTTCTTTTTTACGAGCCGAAGTCATACATTTCATTGACTTAAATATTTTTATGCCCTGCACCCACGTTTTATAGTGGGTAGAGGTTGGCGTTGCTGGGCCAAGTAGGGGTTTGGCGTTTTTATTTTTCATTTGGCTTCCATTCACCGAATCAAAAATTCTGTCCATGAACAGCAACAGATCAGCAGTTTCTTCTGTAGGAAGAATGTTCTTATCTGGAATAAATAAAAACGATTAAAGAACAGTGAGTACCTACTCGTTTTACTGAGTACCTACTCAGTAAAATAATCCCAGCAAAGTTATTAATCAGGATGGGTTTTGTTCTATTTAACCTTTTAAGTGATGATCAATCCCAGTCTAAAAAGAACAAATTTTGTGAAAAAGATAACTCTCAATGGTTTATAGTACAATATAGCAACGTTCATGTTTAATTGGTTAGCATCAGTATTGAAATGATAATATCTGTTTCACCCACTTCAACATAACCGTGGACACCGGCATTCAGCTATGGCTATTTGATTTAAATGTTAAACTTCGCTTGCCATGGTTGGTTGAGCATCTTTATGTGCCTAGGTAAGCATGTTAAGCTGTTGGTCCCGGCTGTCATTTGTGGATCTTTGACAATCGTTACAGGTCGTCAGAAGCCCGAAAGTCTGACAAGACTCTTATCAAGGGGTATCGTATTGTATTACCCAGTAACTAGATTGTATAGGTCAGATAGTTGCTCCATGTTTAATACTGGTACTCAGCTGCATTCGATGTTACTGGAAGCCAACCCCAACATAGCTAAAAGGCTAGGCCAGAAAAAGGCTAGGCAGATGATGATAGTCATAATATAAAATAAGCCAAAGTTTACCTGCTAGATATCCCATGTTATGGGCCTACCACACGCTCAAGCTTCACCACAGTTTTGCCTGCGCAGGCCGGTTTGTACACGGAACACCGTGCGTGTGGTTGGTAAAACTCGCCGATTTCTACACGGTGTTCCGTGTACAAACTAGCCTGCGTAGGGAAAACTGTGGTGAAGCTTGAGCGAGTGTTAGGCCTATTAGATGCCACAGTACAGCTGAATATTTGTGAGGCGAATTTGTCTTTCACTTTGTTGAGTTTCTCAGGGTTAACGTGATTGTCCGTTAGTTTCGGGATTAATCGAATGCCCTTGTAACCTGGGTTTTCATTGTACAGTAACTTTAGATGAGACCATTTTGCGGTTTTTTTAACATCTTCTGTGGTGTATTCTAAATTTTTATCCAGGAGGTTATTTCTAATCCCTTTGAGAAGGTGTGGGAGGTCATACAGAGGTATTATTTCTTGGCCATTAATTACAATAATGTGTTTCCGGTTCCTCTCCTTTTCTCAAATAGAGTCCTCTGGTCTTATTAACCAACAGTTTGAGAGCCTGTCTATTGTTGTCACATACTGAAGCGACCACTATCAACTCTGCTTCTTGCAAGCCTGTAATCACTTCTCTGTTTCGCCAGCTCAGGTCCCTTGGTTGCACTTGACGCAAATGTGTAGGAAACTGCCTGTTTATAATTATAAATTAAACCACGCACCATAAAAACTTGGGCAAGATAGATCTGCAAAGTCACCCTTTCTTTCTTGCCCATTGTCAACAAGACCGGTTATTTTATCTTTTCTCTCCTGGTAAGTGACATTGGTTTTCAGTGAGACTTCGTCAAACATTAGTACACACAATTTTTCTTCTATTTTCATATGTTCAGGTTTGGTTTTCAATTGAGAGAATTTTTTTTTGTTAATTCCAGGCTTCAGATTACTCAATTGAATTAATTAGAGTTTGCGTTGCAGGCAAAATAAAAATTTTCCTGAAAAATCTATATCCTTTGGGACTTTGCTTGAATATTGATAAAGCAGCAATTTTTTCCTGTAACGTGAAACGTCGTCCTTTGTCTTTTTTTCGGTCCTCCCGCCATTGTATTCCCATTTATAATTTAGCAGTACTTGTGCAATTTTCAAGGGTATCTATGTCTGCAGGACTAGACGCCAATGTTTTTGCTTGTTTTAAGTTGGCTGCCTGTTTTCTTACTCTTCTTTTATTTTGCTTATTTTTGTTCTTGCAGTAGTACGTTTTTGATGCAATTCTTTTTCCACATTAGTAAGGAATACTTTTTAATAGTTTTCTTGACTACTCTCTTTCCTCCTGTAATATAGAAACATAACAGTGAATGATTTGACATATTTTTGGTAACATTCTTTAATAGCAAAATCTGGAAGAAAGTCAATTGACCGCTACTAGGATTATTAGGAAGCAAATTAAAAGATGCTTATCCAAAACAAAATAAACTTATATAACGAGTAACGGAATTAACGCAAGAGCTCATACCCCAAATAGAACTTTAAATTATAAGACTAAAATAACATCAGTAATTTAATTTAGTTAAACTACACTTAATATGTTTTTATAAAATAGTTGTACTGACTAAACATAAAACGTTTGTGCACACTACTCGATTTACGCACACTAATACCCCATCGCACACTTGTACGCCAGCTGGTTAGGTAGGCACTACAAGCGAACGCACTAGGTATGTATGTCAGTTCAATGACCGAACTTTACGTACTGATCGTCACACGTAATTTGATTAATTAATTTAACTATTATTGATAGTTGTCCAACTTGTAAAATTAATAATTCTATCTTTCCGTCACATTTAATAAAAGATTTTGATTTTTAACCGTTATCATGTAAAATTCTAAGATACTTATTAGGTTTAGTACAGGGGAAGCATTTTAAATCAAGCAACTTTAACCGGTCTGCGATTTTTCAGTAACGTAGGACGGCGGCGCCCTTCGACGGGCAACCGCGTCGTTGCCGTCTCCGAATAGCCGCCCCGGACCCGGCTCTCTGATGCGTACCTAACTAACGTCGCGAAATCATATTCAAAGTCAGCGGGCGTGTTTAAAAGATTTGAATCATATTATTCACAGTAATTACAATCGATAACGATAAAGGTAAGGTACTTACAGAACTGGAGCAAGTATTTACACGACACTATTTCTTCGTCCCTTTTTCATTAAACTTTCGAAATGTCCACCGCCTTGCTCGATACACGTTATTGCACACTTTCTTAAGTTAAATTTTAGTTTATTTAGCACTTCAGTGTCATTTTTCACAATATTGAATGAGTGTTCAATTTTTTGTCTGAGGTTTTCGACACTCGTTGCCTCGTTTACATAGACGAGTGATTTTATTCGACCCCACAAATAAAAATCCATCGGCGTTAGATCAGCTGATCTGGGAGGCCACTGCACTGGTCCTCCACGACCAATCCAAAGTGGTCCATATTCCGCATCAAGATGCCGCCGTACGATCCATGTGAAATGCGCGGGAGCACCGTCGTGTTGGTAATACACGTCTCTTAGAAACAAGAGAGGCACGTCTTCCAATAATTCGGGCAATGTTTCCCGCAAGAACTGTAGGTAGGTATCCCCAGTCAACGTTGGTAGAAAAAATTAAATTAAAAATTTAAAAAACCCCCGACCCAAACAAAACCTCTAAAAAGTAAAAAATAATATTTATAGGCCTTTTAATTTGAACGTAATATTTTGATCAGGGCATTGTCAAGTCGGGGGACGGCTAGGCCTCTGTTTGGCGTTTTCATTGACCGTCCCCCGACTTGACAATGCCCTGATCAAAATATTACGTTCAAATTAAAAGGCCTATAAATATTATTTTTTACTTTTTAGAGGTTTTGTTTGGGTCGGGGGTTTTTTAAATTTTTAATTTAATTTTTATTTCTTGCAACTTAATGTCTCCCATAAATCACCATTTATCTATAATCTATTCATTGAGACCTTTTCAATAAGCCCAAACACGATACTTCTGCTGTTTGTTGGTGAATAACTTGGGTTTCCTGGAAATTCCAGGTGTTGCTCCAGCATCAGTTCAAGGTTATTTTTTTCGTCTAATATCATTGAAGTAATAGAATCCCAAATTTTGAGTTGATCAGACCCATGGAAGAGGCTAAAATCCTTTTTTCAACCAGAAAAGGGCTGATAATCTACAAACGGCTGAACCGATTTTGATGAAACATGTCTAAGAACACTCCCGACTAATACAAGGTGTATTAGTCGGGAGTGTTCTTAGACATGTTTCAAACAAAAAAAAACTAAATTAAAATCGGTTCATCCGTTCGGGAGCTACGTTGCCTCAGACAGACACACACACACACACACACAGACACGTCAAACTTATAACACCCCGTCGTTTTTGTGTCGGGGGTTAAAAAACAGGGCCGAGTACGCGTGTACCTATGACCCGCCCACACGTTCAAGGAGAACCTGTGCTGAAAAGAATCAACACGGCATGCATGCGGATTCTCATGTCTCCACAAATGTTGGTTATGCTGGTTGTAAATGCCAACTCGCGTGAAGGTGCTCTCGTCCGTCCAAATGATGTTTCGCTGCCAGTTCTCCAACAACCATCTACTAAATTCCAAACGTCGTTCGGCGTTAGCTCCTGACAACGTCTTAGGTGAAACGGGTGTTCACCATCGGCGCGTAACGTTCGCCACACGTACATGTGGCTGCAGTCGAACAATGGCGCAGCTTCTCTCGTGCCTAATCAAATTAATGCAACAAAAGCGAAATTCGGGAACACTTTCACTTGTCGCTGTCGGCAAATAACTAAACTTTTGATGTGGCGGCGCGTGCGTCTATGTCAAACGTCTAAGGGGTAAGTCGGCAAATTAGTTCATCTCGCTCTTTCACATTAATCTTCCATTTGCAAAAAATTTACTACAATGTTTCTAATATTTCGGCATTTCTCAACAAAATAATGGAAATACGGTTTACAAATTCAGTAGTGCATTTAAAATTACTTTATTACCTTCCGATAAGGTCGAAATTTCCTTAAATTAAAGATTTATTTTAATACTCTAGCTCAAATGTAATAAAAGAGTTGTTCATGTGTGTGTAAAGAAAGCTATAACGCACTACACATAGGATAGCTATGATCGAATAACAAATTCGGTTGTGCATTTGAATAGGCTTTACTCTTTTGAGATAAGGTTCAAATATTCTAAAATAAAGGATTTTAATAACTTGTTAAGACGTGGTGGTTCTAATTTCAGTCAATTAAAAGATTTTCTCGTGAAAAATTAACACCTAAAAATAATGATGGAAATCGATTCAGAAGCCGATTCTGAGCAAACTACTTTCAGGTCTTGCGCTTATTCTGTTACGCGTTGTATATGTGGTAGAAGGTTAACTAACAGCTGTACATAAGGGATATAAATTGGATAGGTTGCAAACTTGACCAATAACAGATTTTCACAGATAAACTTACCAAGATTTTGTTTACTATTTTTCTTGGGAATTGGAGGATGTCCAAGTGGCATGATAATATGCTCATGCACTGTAGTTTCTGGATCCGAAATATGAGTAATATTCATTTTAACATGCAAGCTAAAAATATTTTTAATATACAATACCATAATATATTTATATTTTGAATAAACAACATTTCAACCGTGTAGTATATAGGGCCTATACTTATTCGGCCTTATTCTTAAAATTATCGAACATCTAAACATTTGCTAAAGTCTGGTTTCGTATTGAAAACCAGACTTTAAACAACTGTTTAGATGTTCAATAACTTTTATGAATAATAAGACCATTAGTATTTGGCCAACAAGTGGCCAGTAGTTAAAATAATAGTAGTTGCACAGATAGGAATAATATTATTTATAAAAATATAATTGTTATGATATTTTCTATGCTAAAAGTGGTTGGGATACCTGAATAAGTGCAAGGAAATTTCTAAGTATTCTTTAATACTTCTGTCTACGCATCGTCTCCATGAACGGCGAGCCCACTACTACTGGACGATCAAGGAGAGGAGTGCGGGACGTAGTACCGAATTCTCCCGCACACGCCGCACGGCGCGGCATTCGCACTCATTATTCGCTCGACATACACGCACATAGAACATAGATTCATAATTTTGTAAAACCTTAAATCATTAATATACGCCTAATTACTATCGAAGAAGATTTTCATTCATCTCCAAAACACAACATATTTTGGACCTTCAACGCCGGATGCAGCAGAAGAAATCGTTGCGACCAGCATTAATCGGACGCACGAGGCCATCAGCGAAGCACCAGCATAAAACGGTCAGGTCAATCATCATTCTTTATTCTTATCTCTTTTCTTTAATCAGTGCTTCATTTGTGTTAATATTGTGTGAATAGTATACCTAGTGTTTTATTGCCGTTAAATAGTTAAAAAACGCGTACCTTAAGATTTTGTTTTGCCATTACCCTCAACTTCGTTAAAATAAAAAAATTTTTTTTTTTTGCAAATTTTTACTAATATAAGTATTAGGTCTTTACCTATGAAATTGCCGTTCTGCAGTACTGGCCATTTCAAATCAAAATAATTTTTGTTTGGCTAAGAATTCTAATTTCAAATTAATTTTATTTTAAAAACATGGATTTTTTTTTCTAAAAGTAGTCATTTCTTTATTGATTAGTGTTACATTTTCATCGCATTTCAATCTTTTTCGTCATCATGGATACGTTAAAAATTCGAGTAATTATGGAATATGAGTACCGTCGTGGCAGCAACGCGGCACAAGCGGCACGCAACATCAACGACGTTTACGGAGCTAACACTACAAACCAACGCACCACCTGTTATTGGTTTGCTCGCTTCCGTTCTGGAAATTTCGACCTGAAAAATGAACCTCGCGGTCGTCCGAAGACTTTGGTCGACAATGACGAATTAAAGGCGATTGTGGAAGATGATGATACACAATCTACGGCTGAATTACCAGCAGCTTTCGACGTTAGCGTCAAAACAATATTGGTCCATTTGCGTCAAATTGGCAAGGTAAAAAAGCTTGACAAATGGGTGCCCCACGAACTCAATGATCGCCAGCGCGAAGTACGCGTCGAGACGTGCCTTGCACTGCTCAACAGACACACAAATGAAGGAATTTTGAACCGCATTGTTACCTACGATGAAAAATGGATTCTGTTTGATAACCGTAAGCGCTCAGCAAGTTGGTTGGATCCTGGTTCAGCACCTAAACAATGCCCTAAACGAAAACTTACCCCTAGAAAAGTGATGGTCACTGTTTGGTGGTCTAGCGCCGGTGTGATTCATCACAGCTTCTTACCAAACGGGGTGAGCATTACTGCAGATGTGTACTGTGAAGAACTGAACACAATGATGGAGAAGCTGGCGCATCTCCAACCAGCATTGGTCAATCGCTCGTCTCCGCTGCTCCTGCACGACAACGCGCGACCTCATACTGCACAGCAGACGGTCTCCAAGTTGCAAGAACTGGGGTTGGAAGCTCTCCGTCATCCGCCCTACTCACCAGACCTTGCGCCTACAGACTACTACTTTTTCCAGAATTTGGATAACTTCTTGGCGGGAAAAAAATTTAATACCCGAGAGGCAGTACAAAATGCCTTTGAAGAATTTGTTGCCTCCCGTCCAGCTGATTTCTTTAAGAAGAGCATCAATAAACTGCCACTGCGATGGCAAAGATGCATTGATTGCATGGGTGATTACTTCGATTAATACAAATAAAAAATTCATGAAAAAAATTCGTTTAAATTTTTTCATACAAAACGGCAATTTCATAGGTAAAGACCTATTATTTTCCACTGTCGTCCACAAACTCCAAAATGCCTAAAACTCCGACAAAAGAGGGTCGTAGTAGTGGTGAGGATATATTTAGAGATTTAAATAAAAGAAGAGGTGCTGTTCGTGGTAAATTTCGACTATTCATGAAGTACGTAGACTCTGTAGAAATAATGCCTATTACTGAAACCATTAAAACAGAATTACAAACACGTTTACAAAAAGCAGATTTATTGTTAGAGCAGTTTTCAGAAATTCAGGATGAAATCGACTTAAAAATCCCTGATAGTCAAATAGAAAAGGAATTATCTGAGAGGGACACCTTTGAAACCCACTTTTATACCTATGTGACTAAATCCAAGTGTATTATTAACGCAGATAACGCTTAAGATTCTTCTAAAGTTTCTAGTAAAGTTCAATTACCTACAATTTCACTTCCTTCCTTTGATAGTTCTTATGATCATTGGTTAGAGTACCGTGATACTTACCTATCTCTCATCCATAGTTCTAAAGAAATAGATAATGTGCAAAAATTCCATTATTTACGGTCTTCTCTTACCGGCAGTGCATTATTGGTGATTAAGTCATTAGAATTCTCTTCTGAGAATTACAGTATAGCATGGGAGTTAACGGAAAACAGATTCAATAACAACCGTTTACTTGTGCAAAACCATGTACTTAAAAGCTTTGTTTTCTATTACGTCACTTAATAAGGAATCATCAAATCAAATTCGTAAACTTATAGACACCGTTCTTAAAAATCTACGTTCTTTCAAAAACCTCGGCGAACCGACTGAATCTTGGGACACCTTGATTATTTACTTAATTACAACTTAACTTGATTCAGTTACCGAAAGAGAATGGGAGACTCATAAAAGTTCAATTATAAATAGTCAAACCCAGTCAAATTCACGTTTATCTCTTGATTATTTAATTACTTTTCTTAAAAATAGGGCTGACGTACTAGAGACCATTCACTTGGCGCATAGTAAATCTACCACGGACAATAACGTAAAGAAACCATCACATTCTCAACAACCAAACAAATCACATAGTTACTACACATCAACACAAAATAAACAATCTAAGAATAAAAATTCCAAACGTTCTCGTATTTGCACTATGTGTCAAGCAAATCATCCACTTTATTCTTGCGATTCATTCTTAAAATTATCCATTATCGATAAAATTAAATTCATTAATGAAAAGAAGTTACGTTGTAATTGTTTACGCGGTAGTCATTTGGTAGATGAGTGTTGGTTCGGTCCTTGTAAGCAATGCGGTAAGAAACACAACAGTTTAATTCATGATAAATGTGACGATAATGCAAGTGCATACACATCATCAGCTGTTGCGCTTAATTCACAGGCATCGCCGCAGGATACTAGTGCTAACTCTTCAAACACTATCACATTACATTCTGCATCTCACACAACACATCAAAGTACTACTCATTCATTATTAGAGACGGTACTGCTGTCTACTGCTTTAGTTGAGGTTGCAGATAAAAGCAATAATTTTCACACTACCCGCGCTTTATTAGATAACGGTAGTCAGCATTGCTTCATAGCAGAATCTTTATGCAAACGATTAAATCTTAATTTAATACAGTCCACTGTGCAAGTCTCCGGGGTAGGTAACTCGGTGACTAATTCCACTCAATCATGCGAAATTCATTTGAGGTCTAAAACTACACAATACAGTACACGCTTTAAATGTTTAGTTTTAAACCAAATCACAGCTCAGTTGCCACCTTTAGGTACAAAATCACACATAAATATTCCTGAATATGTACAGTTAGCGGATCCTAATTTTTATTCGCCATCAGCAATCGAATTATTAATTGGGGCAGATAAGTTCTGGGAACTTTTAAATGACGGACTAATTCGACTAAGATACTAAGTTGGGTTGTGGTTCATTGTTGAATGATAAAACTTTACGCATCAATCGAGTTCAATGCAATTACTCACAATCATTAGATACTCAACTTAGAAAATTCTGCTGTGGGGCAAAGCCGCAGATATTCAAAATATTTTTGTTCTTCAAAAACGAGCTGTTCGAGCAATTTATCAACTAGGTGCTAGAGTTTCTCTTAGAGATTTTTTTAAAGATATTGGTATACTCACCGTGGCATCGCAATTCATCTTTGCCAACATCTTATATATAAGGCAAAACATACACTTGTACACTAAAAACAGTGATTTTCATAATATTAATACTAGAAATAAGGACAAACTACGTGCTCCCTTTCACCGGCTTCATAAGGTTCATAACTCATTTATTGGTCTTGGTATAGCCTTTTATAACAAGCTTCCCTCTTCTGTGCTAGATTTGAATTTTAATGCGTTTAAAGCTAAAGTAAAATCCAACCTTTGCGCAAAGGCATACTATTCTATCAACGACTACTTAAACGATAAGAATAGTTGGTCGCTGTGATTAACTCAAGACAATGTTTGTGTTCTTTTACCAGAGTTTCCTTGCCTACTGACAGGTCATATCTTTATTAACATAATTGTTTGTTTTTTTATTTGACTATATAAATTCATTTCAATTTACTTAGTGTTGACATAATCTACTCATTGTTTTTTATTTTTAATAATGAGTTAAATTGCAAGATGTAGCTAGCTAGCGACCCCGATAATGGATATATTATATCTAGAACTAATTTCAATTTCGATATTCTGTAACCTACCATTGTATAAAATCAAGTTCTTCTAACATAACAGACAGCTGTGCTGCTGGGGAGTTTGTTGCGCCACTTCTTCTTCCCAGCTAAAGCACTAGGAAGTGTCGAAGGGTGGGCGTTTTTGGGGGACTGTCTTTTGTAATTTTTGACGTTCAAAAAGTGCTGACACCAGCCTAGTTTGAATAAATGACTTTTGATTTTGATTTTGATTTTGATTCTGGGAGTTAGAAGAAATAGTTCCGCAAAATAAATTAACCAAGGACGTCTTTGTGTGAAAACTTGTTTGTGCAAACTACGTACCGCGATAACACAGGTCGGTTTGTGCACATTCCATTAGCCGAGTCTAGTAACACACTAAGAGATACTTATGCACTCGCGCTAAATCGTTTTCACGCTCTTGAACTTAAATTAGATAAATCTACACCTGAGTAAAAAAAAATTATATTGTGATTTTATGAACGAATATTTAAGTTTAGGACACATGAGTCGAGTCAATCAGTATCCAATATCAAATTATTTTCTACCGCATCACGGTGTTTTAAAAGTTCATAGTAGTACTACCAAACTTAGGGTGGTTTTCGATGGAAGTGCAAAATCAACATCGGGCAAATCACTTAACGATATTCAGTATATCGGCCCAAGTTTACATGATGATGTTATTTCAATTTTATTACGTTTTCGACAATTTAGATTTGTTGCGTGCGCTGACGTCGAAAAAATGTATCGACAAATTAATATTCAACCGGATCAAAGAAACTTCCAGTTAATTCTTTGGCGTGAAAATAAATCAGACGAACTCGGTGTGTACCAGCTTAATACTGTGACATACGGTACCGCGTCCGCTCCTTACCGATGCATCAAACAGCTGGCATCTGAGTGCGAGGATGACGTCATAAAGCAAGTAACAGACGAAGATCTGTTTGTAGATGACTTAATTACTGGTCATGATAATAAACAATGTTTATCAGACATTTTTACCAAAGTAAATGATGTTTTAAAATCTGGTTGCTTCCATTTACGTAAATGGTTGTTTAATTTGGAAACTTCTACAACAGATCAAACAAAGGAATTGACTTTAGGCGAAAATTGTTTAACTAAAACTCTCGGTCTTGGATGGTTGAATTATTTAGATTTGTTATACTTTACTACAAAGATTGATCAAACCTACACTCATGTGACTAAGCGCGTTATCTTGTCGGTTGTCTCACAGGTGTACGACCCATTAGGCTTGTTATCACCATCAATTATAATTGCAAAAATACTTTTACAAAAACTATGGCTTTGTAAGTTAAGTTGGGACGATCCAGTACCTAATAATATTTTGTTAATGTGGAAAACCTTTATCAACACGCTTCAACATCTACAAAACATAAAAATTCCTCGTCATGTTAGACAAGTGAATACAGACTACACAGATTTACGTATTTTCAAGGATGCATCACAGGATGCATATGGTGCATTTGCATACATTGGCACATACAACGACAATTCACCAGTCACTGTAGGTTACTTTGTGCTAAGAGCAAAGTTTTCAGTAATTAAACCAGTTACAATACCGCGCCTTGAACTGTGCGGAGCTTTAGTTGGTGCTAAGTTATATCAAAAAATTGTTCAGTCATGGAGATTAACTTTTGATAACTGGATTAAAACTTCACCTAACTTGTTAAAAACATTCGTCCAGAACAGAGTGGTGCAAATCAATGAGTTGACTGGTGAGTTACCGTGGTTACATGTTGCTGGTAAAACCAATCCGGCTGATCTTTTATCTCGCGGGCTCACGCTCGACGCGCTTCAAAACTCAGATATTTGGTGGCACGGGCCAGCATTTTTAACCGAAGTTAACACTAATTTTAAACAAAATAATCACGATGAAATAATTCAATTACACGATTTACCAGAAATTAAATCAAATTTTAATACTTTATTTACACAATCAACTTTTACTTGTAATATATTTTCCCCTTTGAACATTTTTCAAATTTTAATCGCATGAGACCTGCAGCCGCTTACTTGTTACGATTCATTCATAATGCACGAATCAAGGTCAAAACAGAACGTAGCACTGGACCGCTTACGTCTGATGAATTATATAAAACAACTTTGGTTTTAGTACGCTTAGCACAACAAACGTCATTTCCAGTTATTTTTTATGCATTAATCAAAAACTTACCTGTTCAATCAATGAGAAATATATCTAGTCTTGATGTGTTCCTAGATTCTGATTGCATTATTAGAGTGGGAGGCAGATCAGTAAATTCACATACATTCTCCTATAGTAAAAAACATCCCATATTGTTGTGTTCCAAACATACTTTCACGCGACTTCTTTTCAAATTTGAACATAAACGTCTACTCCATGCTGGTCCACAGTTGCTCTTGGTTACTATTAGAGAAAGTTGGTGGCTACTCAAGGGTCGTGATTTAGCCAAGCAGACAGTTCATAAATGCATTACATGTACTCGCCAGAAAGGGAAGGCAATATCAGTAAAAATGGGTAACTTGCCTCCTGAAAGATGGGAACCGGGGTATCCTTTCTTGCGCTGCGGTGTGGATTACGCGGGACCTATGTTCATATTGAACCGCAAGGGAAGGGGTTCAAAATTGGAAAAATGTTATGTTTGTCTATTCATATGCTTTACTACTCGTGCGATACACTTGGAATTAGTAACTAGTCTAAGTTCTGAGGCCTCCTTATTAACTTTAAAAAGATTCATATCTCGTCGTGGAAAACCTGCACAAATATTTTCCGACAGTGGAAAAACGTTTGTAGGTGCACTAAAGGAATTCCCTCAATTTTTAACTAATAATAAAATAATATTTTAAATTTTGCATTCGGCGAATTTATTAAGTTAAGCTTTATTCCTCCCTACTCACCACATTTTGGGGGTCTGTGGTTGGCAGGGGTTAAATCCTTTAAGCATCATCTCCGACGTGTAGGAAACGCAAACCTCACTTATGAGGAATTTTCCTCTTTATTGACACAAATAGAAGCCCTCCTAAACTCCAGACCTATGTATCCCATGTCTTCAGACCCAAACGACCTACTCTCCCTCTTACACCAGCCCATTTCCTGATTGGCCGGCCACTCGTTGCGCCTACCTACGAAGACCTCACAGCTGCAAACACTTCACGCTTGGTCCGCTACGAGCGCCTGATGAGACAAAATTTCTGGAAGCGCTGGTCGCAGGAGTACGTTTCGAAGCTGCAGACGAGGACTAAATGGCAGTCCAATACCGACTCAATAGTACCTAATACCTTGGTGCTCATTAAAGACGACAATTTGCCACCCTTAAAATGGCGTCTTGGACGAGTTATAAATACCTCACCTGGCAAGGATGGACTAGTACGTGTAGCTGACATTAAAACAGCTAACGGAATGATACGAAGATCATACCCCAGATTGTGTCCGCTGCTGAAGGAGCAAGAACCCTAACTTCTGAGGAAGAACCCTAATTTCTCTCAACGTCTACCTGCTTCTACTTCTTCGTTGGAGGCTGTTACTCCAAGGCGGGGGGCATGTCTACGCATCGACTCCATGAACGGCGAGCTCACTACTACTGGACGACCGAGGAGAGGAGTGCGGGACGTAGTACCGAATTCTCCCGCACACGCCGCACGGCGCGGCATTCGCACTTATTATTCGCTCGACTTACACGCACATGGAACATAGATTCATAATTTTGTGAAACCTTAAATCATTAATATACGCCTAATTACTATCGAAGAAGATTTTCATTCATCTCCAAAACACAACAACTTCAAATATCATACAGTTCAATCTCACAATGTAGTGAAAAAATGAGTCAGTAAAAATCTAAATAATGTTTAAATCAGAAACAAAAAAGGCTTACCAATATTTTCTTTTTGTGGTACGTTCTTTCCAACATTCGTTGATGTATGCGGCAAATACTCAATATTTGGAGTGGGATCTGGAAGAAAAAAACATCATGATTAATTTAATTTAATTTTTTTAAATAAATGCTTTTATCAAAAAGAGTATAAATAGATACCTGATGATGTTGATGGCAGCTCCAGAAATTGTTGTAATGGATTTCTATTAAAAGATGTAAATCTCTTCAGTGACAATGGTGCTGAAAGAAATAACAGTTATTTAAATAGAGCCGTAAATGACTAAAGTATCAATCTCAATCCAAACAGGAACATGTTCGGCACAGTGGAGTATATTGCTTTGTATGTACGCACATGAGAATTTATACTAACCTGGCATATTTAATGCGACATAGATATTTATCTTCAAAATGTGAGCGTCACACCCGACGGTACTTAAATATGCGCTCATTTTCCAAGCCCAAGATATTAATACCAAAAGCATAAAGCCATGTGTTGAGGGCTCTCTATATCTTTCAGGATTTGGGAACCCATGGAGTACTCGACGCATACCTAAAACAAAAAACGAAGTCCTTAAAATTGGCAAATAACTAATTAAGGTTACAAACACTAATTTCGGTTTTACTGTCAAGATCTCAACCATTCATTAACAAAAGCACTATGTTATTATCCTCTTTGAATAATAGGCTTACAACTTTTGTTTGGTACACTTTGGGCCGATGGATGCAAATTATCAAGTATCAGTATTGACCACAAATGACAATCTGATCTTTTTTAGCCCCATTGGCAAGTACAGTTGCAGTTGTCTGGTATCATAAATACACTGTTAAAAAATTAAATTTAAAATTTAAAAAACCCCCGACCCAAACAAAAACTCGAAAATGTTACAAAATAATATTTATAGGCCTTTTAAGTTGAAGGTAATATTTTGATCAAGGCATTGTCAAGTCGGGGGACGGCTAATGAAAATGCTAGGCCTTTGTTTGGAGTTTGGCGGTAAGTCCCCTCTTTGAGGAGTGGCTTGAGAGGTGGAATGGCGTCCTCACCTTCCGCCTGACGAAGGTCCTCACCGGACACGGCTGTTTCGGGAGCGACAATTGCCCAGCGGTCACTGTGCATGCGACTAGTGTAAGCCGCCCAGTCCCATTTTAGCCTGGCAGCCTTTTCGCTTACGTCTAAGATTCCCGTTTTCGAGCGCAGCGTGGTGTTTCGTATTCGGTCGATTCGTTTAACGCCTAAAATGCTGCGCTCCATTGCTCTTTGGCAAACCCCAAGGCGGAACTTTTGCGACTCGGTGAGCGACCAGTGTGCTTACTCTTGAGTTCAATTCCGATCGATCGACATTGGAATTGTGACTTTTCGTACTCTTGAGTTCGACGCTAGCGCCAAATTGTGTTTAAATTGCGTGTCTTTTTGGAGAACTAAATGAAATCGGAATCGGGCTTGGCGCGCGGTAATCGCTACTCTTGAGTTTTTTTGACAGCTGTGTATTGCATCAATATTACGCTGGGATTGTTTGTAGATTGTGATTTTTCCAATAGCAAAAGTGTAACTTTTTTGAAATTATTTTGCATTTTAGGTGGTTTTAAACAAGTAAAAGGAGTTTAATATGACACGATTAGCAGTATTAAATAGTGTTTTACGTAATTCCCTAAAAAAGAATGGAAACAAAGACGAGAAATGTTAAGAGATTTTGGCTCAACTCAATGTATAGGTTTCTAATTAACTAGTTAATTTAATTTGATCTCATTACTATCCACATAGTTTTCATAATAAAATCCAGTTGTACTTATTTGAGTTTTATACGGAATATTTGAAAATAATGTAAGGTTCTCGTATAATTACGTAAGTTGAAAATGAGATTTCTTATTTATGTACAGTTTTTATTTATTTTGGTTTTAAACGATAGATCTATGGATAAAACCATTTTTACAGTTGGAATTATGTAAAGCGTACCACGGGTTCCAAAGATATTCAAGATTTAATGTAAGAGAAAATATACCACACTACATTTTCATTGGTTTTCTTCTAAGTTTTTTTATTATTACTAGACACACTCAATATTGTTATTTTACATAAATAAAGAACGCCATTGGGTATTTCTTACTACAAAGGAACCAAACGCGAACAATATCTAACTGTTCTAAACAAACTAAAACTTGACTACTTTTACTATAGAAAATTGAGACCTTCTACGCCGTCTTTTTTATTAGTAGATAGTGTAGTGCATGGCAACGATCCTACCGCATGTAGCCAAAGTCATGGTTAATTTTATGATTTTAATCATTTTCTTACGCCCAAATGAATTGATTACGTCACAATTACTCAATTAAGCAACTATCTATAAGATATTTATTTATTGGCCGCGTTATTTAAAGGATAAAGCATTTTAATTCTCTATTACCGGTTTATTGTAATGAGTCGAACAACACTATTGCGGCCCGTAACGTAGCTAACTTCACGTTGAATAAAATAATGGCGGGGCAATCCCAATTTCAATCCAATGTTGACACTATTGTGTTCAAGAGTACCGAATCACGTGACTGCAAAATTGACATTGGAATTGTATTGGGTTTAGATTGAAATTAAAATTAGTTTCAAGAGTAAGCCCCCAGGTCTGAGCACCGTAGGTTAGGACGGGCAGGATACACATAGGGATGAGTTTTTGCTTCAGGGAAATTGGTAGATCGCCCTTCATTAGCGTCTTCATGGACCAGTAACTTCTCCAGGCATTTTCGACGCGGCGATCAATTTCCTTTTCTTGTCTGTTGCCGAAAGAAACTAACTGGCCCAAGTAGATGTACTCATCAACATACTGTATTTCCTGCTCATCTACCTCGACCCTACGCTTAGTACTGTTGGTCATGGCTTTGGTTTTAGATACTGTCTATTATCGGAGAGGGTTTTGGAGAGCCACAAACGGAAGCAAGCATCTCAGCTTTTCCATTGGTAATAATAAAATAATAATTTATGATAGTACTTAAGTTTATTCCAATTATATATAAAAAAAAAAACAAACAACAACAATAATATAAATATAAAGAAAAGTCATTGAAAGAGTTCAGGTTAAATATACACACATCAAAAGTGTCTAGGGATCAAGCATTTTTATGCGGATTTCTTGAGATTGAGATGTGGCTTTGTAATAAATTTATGATTTTATAAATTTATATGGATCCTTTTTGGTGCATTTCATAATTTGAATCAGGAACTCTCAATCAAATTCGAGTAAAAGATGAAAATAAGCTGTCAATATTTTCCCTATAAAAACATACAACGCATTGAAGACATTATTAGTGCTACTGTTTCCCTACTACTGATTAAAACCAACGTTATTATGGAGCGGCGACGTCATTTAAGCAGGGAAGAAATGCTCAGAGCCGTGGGAATGATAGAAGCTGGTTCCCGGCAACGTACTGTAGCTTTAGCTCTGAATACAAGTCAGAGTGTTATCAGTCGACTTTGGACACGTTACCGAAGCACTGGTACCGTGGCTGAGCGCCATAGAGGACGGTATCGCTGCACCACACGGAGACAAGACCGATACATTCAAATCTTAACTCGAAGAGCTCCAACAATAACCGCCATGATGTTAGCCGTGAGGCTTCATCACTCTTCAGGGAACTTAATTAGCGACCAAACAGTCAGAAACCGCTTGCATGAAGTGAACCTTCATTCCCGAAGACCGCTACGGGTACCACCTATAGCAATGCACAATCGTAGGATTCGATATCAATGGGCTCTTGAACACAGAAATTGGGCAGAAGAACAATGGCGTTTCGTGTGCTTTTCTGATGAGTCTCGTTTTGGTATGAGACCGCATACAAGACGTATACGACACTGGAGAACCCCTGGACGCCAACAGCGATTAAAATCCTGCCAGGAAGTCCATCCTTATAGTGGTGGAACCATCATGGTATGGGCGAGTATTTGGATCGGCGGAAGAACTGAGTTGATTTGGATCAGAGGCAACCTCAACGCTCAAATTTATGCTGAGACGATTGTATCAGACGTCATCGTTCCTCTACAAGTGCAAATCGGTCCCTTATTTCAGTTAATGCATGATAATGCACGACCGCACACCGCAAGAGTTGTAAGACAGACTCTCGCCGCAGCTAACATCAATGTCCTGCCCTGGCCTGCTCAGTCGCCAGACTTGAACCCGATTGAGCATGCATAGGATATGCTACAGAGAAGAGCTCTGCCGAATATGGAGGGTATCCAGTCGCAAGAAGACCTTTTTTTGTTGTTGCAACGAACATGGGCGGCCATTCCACAGCGTGATTTGGATGAACTCATTTTGAGTATGCCAAACCGATGTTCTTGTGTTGTTAGTGTTCGCGGTAGAAACACGGATTATTAATTGTTTAAGTTACCCAATAAAATTTTAAAGAAAACTGTTATTTCAGTCTTTTTTTCGAACTTTAATGTTAGTGGTTCAAATGTCAAAAATCCCTTTATTAGGAAAATGGCAAATTTCTTTATTAATGCAAAGGTGACTTGGTTTATCGTTACTGTGACAAACGAAAACACTTTATTTGATGAATCCTTAAAGAAAATTTTAATTAATATCAATCAGGAGAAAAGTTATTGCAAAAATATATGTTGATCCCTAGATACTTTTGATGTGTGTATTTGAAAGTCTTGTGAAAAAAGGAAAACCAGTCAAAGAACGGAGTGATATTACGAGAGATATAAAAGATGGAAAAATTATGAAATCTGTGGTAGCAAAACCGATTGACGATATACGCTATGATCAAGTAGGTCATTCTCTCGATTCACGTAGCTATGGGAGATGCCGTTGTTGTAAGGATGGTAAAACAAATGTTATCTATATAAAATGTAACTAAAGACTATGTTTTGTCACAGGAAAAATAAATTGTTTTTGAATTTTTATCAAAACTAAACATAAAATTAATACTTTAAATCAATGTTCATTTATCTTCCCATTATTAAATTTACTTTAGAAAACTTGGCAGTGTCCAGTATATTGCATATACATTCCAACCTGTTGATCGCTATGTATTTGGTAATGTTAAGTATACCTCACATATAATTTTCAGATATTTTTAGGTATCATAATAGATAAAGACATTAAAATATGCATTAAAACAATGTAACTAATATGAAAACTGCTACAATGTCATACCACGCGTAAGTCGAATTGTTGTTACGTTAAGGACTAATAATGTTGTGTAACAGCACTGACTTCCAAAGAGCATTCATCGCTCAAAAAAAGTGCATGAGGGCAATTTGTGGACTTAAGCCCGACGACTTTAGATTCAAAATTGCAATGGAGTGCTCACATTAGAGCTCTTTCAAGTAGTCTAAGCACAGCTGCTTACGCAGTAAGAAAGATAAGGCAGTTCACTGATGTAGCCACAGCTAGGTTAGTTTGCTTATTTTCACAGTATTATGTCTTATGGCGTTCTGTTATGGGGATCGGCAGTTGACGTAGATTCAATTTTCATTTTACAAATGAGGGCAATCCGGCAATCTATAAAATGGGGCCTCGCGAGTCTCTTAGAAACAAATTCAGCGAAATTAATACACTAACTCTGCCTTCTCTTTATATCCTAGAAAATGTCTTGTATGTTCGCAAAAACTTAGGCCTTTTCAAAAAACGATGCGATTTCCATAATCTTAATACAAGTAGTAAAGATGAAATTGTGATTCCAAAATTTAGATTGACTAAAACTAGACAGTCATATCTAATAAACAGTATCCGCTTCTATAACAAGTTGCCAAAGTCAGTTACAGAACTTAGCGATGGAAAGGTTAAAACGCACATCAAACGTGTCCTTATAAAAAAAAGCATATTATAAGATAAAAGACTACGTTGAAGACAGGGAAATTTTGCATTAATTCCTTCTGCACATGTGGCTTCCCTGGTACCTCATTAACAGCATAACTATGTGAAAGTCTATTAACTGTTCTGAAATACAATGTTCTTTTTATTTTTACAATGCTGACATATTCTCGTCATTATTTGACATTATACATCTATTTTAATATCGACTATTTTACTGTTTGTCATGGAAATCATGTCACTAGGTATGTTTAAATAGGTTAATTTTATTTATGTAGATTATTTTACATATTGTGAATGAGAGAACGTTGTAGGCCTTACAGACTGTAGATTTGTAGACGATTTTCTATTCTGTATTCGTCTAAGTACCTGGTACTTATTGACAGGCCTGCACTGTCCTCCCATACATTTTATCTCTGTAATTTGAAAACATTGTTAAAGCCAATTATTTTTAAAAGTAACCGTAACCGTGGAGTTTCTTGCCGGCTCTTCTCCATAGGAAACAACAGTTTGGAACCGTGCACCTAGCTTCTGACATTTCATAAGTGCCCATGCATATGAAACAAAAATATTTTGATTTTGACTCATGTCGACCAATATTTAAAAAAAAAAATGGTTTTTACCGTAATCGTCGCTTCACATTTACGAAATATGTGTGTTTGTTATGAAAAATAAGCAACTATTTAAGACTGCAAATGATGTCAATCCTCGAAACCGACGAGATCCATATAAACTAGTGTCTAGGCTGTAGTGTGTAGTGCCTAGGCTGTCTAAATACAATAGTAACTGCTTGGCAATGTGTGTGCATTCATAATTCAAAGCTTTAAATACAAAATTATTTAAAACTAAATTTCATAAGTGGTTACTCGAGTGTAGTTTTATAGTTTAAAAGAATTTGTAGATAAAAATGATGATGTTTAAAAAAAAAAATGATCGTTTTTGCTAAACTTGTTTTGAAAATTTTGCATGCTATGTTTTATCCTGGCTAAACATGCTTGTGCCTCAATTTGTATTTAACACTATTGTATACCATGTTTTACGCAAATAAATATTCTATTATATTCGATAGTTATAATTTCATACAACGTTTGTGTTCTTTCACCAGAATTAGCTTACCTACTGACAGGTTATATGAGTTACTCCATAGCATTGTTTATTTTATTTGACTGTATAAACCATTTTTTTCTTTTAAATATGGAAATTTCCATTTTTTGATGAAATTTAATTACTTACCTATTATTGTATAGAATCAAGTTCTTCCAACTTATCAGACAGCTGTGCTGCTGGGGAGTTTGTTGCGCCACTTCTTCTTCCCAGCTAAAGCACTAGGAAGTGTCGAAGGGTGGGCGTTTTTGGGGGACTGTCTTATGTAATTTTGACGTTCGAAAAGTGCTGACTCTCAGCCTAGTTTGAATAAATGACTTTTGATTTTGATTTTGATTTATTGGCGTAGTTAAAAATTTAAAATCAACTTATTTACACTAATAAAATTGGTTAAGCTAACAACGTATTTACAAAATGTACAAATAAATAAATTACCTACTTAAGTTACCCGGAGGAGTTGTTCAAAGTTGCCACCTTCACACTCTTGGCACAATCGAGCACGACGTAGCTGGTTTTCCTTTAGTTTACGTAACACTAACACATTCGTTTTAAAGTGTCGAAAGCACTAATGATCCTTGCACGTACACTGTGGTGTGGTGCACTCCAAAGCGTCGACCAGCCTCCCGCGTGCTTGCCCGTGGTTCTCGCCGGAAGTATTCCAGGATGTCTTCCTGCAAGGCGACAGGCAGGCCTACCTACGCTGCCGCGAGCTTGAGCATGCCGGGGAACGTCAAACTGCCGATGATCCCGCAGTCTCTGCGTAGCAGCCAGCGTGACGCTCTGTGATGGGGGTTCCCGATCGGGAAACATTTCCGTGAACATCCGGACGGCTCCACGTAGGCTGTCTCCACTGATGGCATACAGGCGGACCATCTCCACCAACTCGACATTAGTGTAATTGTCCGTCATCTTGCACTTTGTATCGAATGACGACGACCGCGCACGCGGCTCCCGAACAAACGATCGCGCAAGCGTTGTGAATGCATGTATTGTTTGCGTTTGTATGTGAAAGCGCGGTTAGGCTAGTAACAGACGGGCCGCGTTTAAATACGGCTGGTTCACACTTACGGATTTTAGTAAACAGGAAAAAATATTTAAAAAATACCTACCATTTTATTATTGATTTGGGTCGAGAATCATTAGCATAATAACGTCCTTGAATTTGAATAGGATGCAAATCAACATCTTGTATAATCACATACCTATTTCATAATACAAATACCAGGGTGGTCTGGAAAGTTTCCGACCTCAACGTGAAGATGGCAGCACTCGTAAATAAAAGCTAGTGAATTTCGTTGTTCATCTGCTGACAAATACTCACCAAATTTTCAGCCATTTTGGACGCGTAGATATTATACAACAGTCGTTTGAGTGAATTGATGTGATTGTTTTTGTGAAAATGGACAAAATCGAGTATCGAGCTGTCATTAAATACACTCAACGTCACAAAAATCGCACCTCTTAAAAAAATCTGCTTCAAAATACTTTTACCATATTTATTCAATGGTAAGAATATGAGTATGGTACACCATTTGTATGGTAATTTATTTAGCTTTCAGAAAAAGTAGAAGGTTATTTGTTTTATTTACCAAGGCATAAAATAAAATGGGTTAACTGTAAAGAAAAAAAAATAGCTTTTATTCCAACACCAAACAATTACAATCACTACAGAAAAAAACTAATAAAATCCTAAAAAGTAACTTTAAACCTATAGTTTCCCCCAATTACCCTGATGACTGCTTACATGCGGTGCCTCATGGACCTAATTAATTTTACTACGCTTGTGTTTCCGGTTCCTCAATGACTGTATTTTGGAGGCCTTGAAGAGTGTTAGGAGCAGGATCTTGTGCCCGCACTCGCCGTTTCAGCTCGTCCCAAAGGTGCTCGACAGAGTTCAGATATGGACTTCGAGCTAGCCAACGCATAACACGGATCTCAACCTGTTTGCTACCCACAACGCCATCTACACACAGGCCTCCTCTCCATGAGAGGGCCTGTGTCCCAATTGTTCGATGCAATTATTGCAATCGACCACGTTTGCTGACCTAGCGATACAATGCGGTCGCACTAACTGCGCCTCGAGCTCAGTGCATTACCGACAGCAACCGGGTGCATTCATTTCCATCATTTCGTTCATTTTAGCGATAGTGCCTAACGTACATTGTGATCTCTAGCAATAAACCTCTTAAACTTATTTGAGTGTTTAACTCAGCAGCGTAAATAATCCCACCAGGTACCACTTAGGTCGCGCCCCCTACATTTTGGTCCTTCGAGCCGTTACAAGGACTTCGCGGTCGAACTTTAGTTTTTCGGGACTGACTGTACGTGAAGTGAACTTGAATTGAACTGAACTAGTGACACCTTGTATTGCAGTGTTTCTTAGCTTAGCTTAGCAGTGACCGGTGGTTACCTTAGCAGCGAGACTTTAGGAGTGACTTTAGCGGCCGTATATTGAGTTGGAGTGCTCAATTTTCTCTCAGCGGTAACAGCAACAGCGGTGCTCGGGGAGTACCGTTCCAGCAGCAGTGAGTTCACAGCTCATACTAGCGACATCAGCGGATCACTGACTTGGGGAGCAATCCTCGTCAGGTTAGCAGCGACAAAGGATTTTTTCAAGTAAGATCGTTCAATTTTCTAACACAAGCAGCGAGATGGAGAGCCTTTATTTTCTTCAATGCGAGATTGCGGAGGGCATTAGGAAACTACTCATCAATTTTAAAAAGGATAGCGTAGAGCGTAAGACGTTAGATTACTGTAAGCGTAAACTCGAGTTACTTGAGAAGTACTGGGAGGACTTTCAAGTGAATCATGAAAAGATTCTTCCTTTTGAACAGACGAATCATAAATATTTTACTAAGTCTGAATTTGAGAGTACCAACCAGCATTATTTAACAGCTAAAGAGCTTATAAGTAAATTTAAAGAAGAGTTGATGCAACAAGATCTGAAATCACCGTATCTTCCTCAACCACCCCAGCGAGAGGCGCCCGGAACTTCAGCGAGTCAGCCGGGACTGCCAACAACAGTAGCAGCAACACCGACCTTCGAGTCAAGAGGGTCTAATAGCAAGCTTGATGATATGCTTCATAAGCAGTCAGTCAATTTTAAAGCGTTTCTTAGAGCAGTCGACAATATTGATGTTGAAAATATTGTTGACAAGTGGGAGTTCGAAGACGCCCTTCGAAACCTGCACAGTCGGTGGACTACCATTGATAACCTTCATTGGGAAATCATTGGTGAATCGGGGGAAGATGTAGCAGGAGATTATTAGTATAATTTCACCAAGCACGAGCGAACTTTTAACAGCTTGAGAAAAGCTATTAACTCCAAAATGTGGTCAACATCTTATCGCGAGAAATCTACCCCACAAATGGATATCCCGGTATTTACAGGCCATTACCAGCAATGGATGCCTTTTAAGGATCTATTCAGCGAAGCGATCCACAAGAACAACGCATTATCAAACGCTCAGAAAATGCAATACCTTAAAGGCAAGTTAAAAGGCGAAGCCGAGCGTTTCATTCAGCACCTTCCAATTAGCACCGATAACTATAACGTTTGTTGGGAGATTGTAAATCATCGATTTGATAACAAGAGGATTATCTTTACAGCGCACGCCAATATGTTCCTGAATATTCCCAACATACAGCAGCAATCGTTTTCAGCGTTTAAAAAGATGCATGATGCCACGTTAGAGAGTCTTCACGCCATCAAAAATCTAGGTGCGGATATTAGCACGTGGGGCCCTCTAATTGCGCATATTATGTCGCAAAAGCTGGACAGTGAATCTTATTCAGAGTATATAGACTCGTTACAAAACCCTAGAGAGATACCAGTCCTACAGGAGTACTTAGACTTTTTAGAAAATAAATTCACTAGTCTAGAAACATCTCGTCGACGACAAGACACCATGCAAAAATTGCAGCAATCTCAGCAACAAGCGGGTTCTTCAAAATCATTTCCAAGCAATCGAAAATTCAGCACCAATCATAAATCGAACGATAATAATTCGAAAAACTCAAAAGCAATGCACGTGCAGGAAATCAAATGCCCTTATTGTTTTGCAGAGCATAAATTTTACAATTGCGCAAAGTTTGTTCAAATGCCGAAGGAAATGAAACTTAAAACCCTCAAACAACTGAAATGTTGTTTTAATTGCATTTTTAATCACAATGGCAATAAATGTCATTCTAAGAAACGATGCCTCACGTGTTCTGGCCGGCATCATACAATATTGCATGATTGTTTTGCTGATGGACAGCAAAATAATACGAATGATGAAACTCTTAAGCAAGAAGAGCATTCAAAGCAAAGCAGCAGCAATGGTGTTCACGCATCTCAGCAATATCTCACTGAGATTCTTTTAGCTACAGCGTTAGTGAGGGTGACAGCAGCAGATAGCACGCAGCTTGTCCTGAGAAGGCTGCTCAACAGTTAGGTTTAAAACGACAGCATTTTTATGGAGCTGTTTCCGGAATAGCAGAGAAGGAATCTAACTGTACGGGCAAGCTAAGCATTATATGCCAGTCTATGTATACTAGCTTTAATTTCTACATGGATGTTTTGATTATGAAAAGTCTAATCAAAAACTTACCAAATCGATCATTTGAAAAGCCTTCGTGGTCGCATTTGGAATATATTAGCGGATCCAGAGTATAATACAAGTCGTCCAGTGGACTTGTTACTCGGGGCAGACGCGTATGCTCTTATCATGCTAGATGGTTTGATAAGAAGTGCTGAGTCGTCTGCGCCCTTAGCTCAGCAAACACAGCCAGGGTGGTTACTAAGTGGAACCGTAAAGCCACAGTTCTGTTGTAACGTCATCCTAAATAAAATAGATCCTCAATTTTGGCAAATTGAGGATATTCACGAGCAAAATGAAATATCAGCGGAAGATGAGCAATGCGTCGAATATTACCTAAGAACGACAAAACGTCTGGAAGGCGGTCGTTATGAAGTTAGGTTGCCGATGAAGCAGCAAGCGAGTGAAAAGCTAGGATCTTCAAAGGAAATAGCCTTAGCGCAATTAAAGAATCTAGAGAAAAAGCTTAGCAAGCAAGAATCTTTAGCTCAGCAATATAAGCAATTTTTAAGCGAATATGAAGAGTTGGGGCATATGAAATTAGCGACTCTTAGCAGCGACGGAACAAAGTGTTTCTTACCTCATCATGGGGTTCAGCGAGCGGAATCCTCCACTACGAAGTTACGTGTCGTATTTAATGCATCCGCAAAGACTTCTTCGGGATTTAGTCTCAATGATATCATGCATCATGGACCTAACCTGCAGCAAGATCTACAGGCACTGTTACTTAAGTGGAGACAATAGCGATACGTATTCACTGCCGATATCGAAAAAATTTATCGGCAGATACTAGTTAGCGAAGCGGATCAAAGGCTTCAACAAATCTTTTGGAGAGCACAGACTATGCAGCCAATTAGAGCATACCAGCTAAAGACGGTAACATATGGCATGAATTCAGCTCCTTTTCTGGCGATAATGACCCTTCGAAAATTAGCAGCGGACGAGAAGAATAACTTTCCTACAGCAGCAAGAATAATACTAGAAGATTTCTATATGGATGATCTGGTAACAGGTGCTCATACTGTCGACGAAGGGAGAAGCAGCATATCAGAACTTAAATCGTGTCTAAGCAGCGGCGGCTTCTTGCTGAGAAAGTGGTCAGCAAACGAGAAGAAGCTATTGGAAGAGATAAATCCATCGCAGCAAAATAATCAAGCACCAGCATTCATTTTCAAAACTGAAAACACAGCCAAAACTTTGGGCTTAAGATGGGACCCAGAAACAGATGAATTCACTTTCCAATATACTCCATCAGCGAATACTACAAGACTTACAAAAAGATTGCTTCTATCGGAAATATCCAGGTTATTCGATCCTTTAGGTTGGCTAGGGCCGCTGACTACAAAATTCAAATTGTTATTTCAAAAGGTCTGGCTTGATGAAATTCAATGGAGCGATCAAGTTTCAGCCGAGATCAACAATGAGTGGGTGAAATTAACTGAGGATATGGGATGTATTAGCAAATGTAAAATCCCACGATGGTTGCAAAGCAAACGAGATGACACTATCCAACTCCACGGATTTTGTGATGCATCTCTTAAAGCATACGCATGTGTCGTTTATGCCAGAATCACATCAAAAACGGAAGCATCGGTAGTACTAGTCGCAGCTAAAACAAGATTAGTACCTAACAGCAAGACAGTATCGCTACCTAGATTAGAGCTCTGTGCAGCGGAACTTTCATCTAGATTATTTACGAAAGTAGCAGCTAGCATGACTGGCATAGATTACGAAATCTATGCCTGGAGCGACTCTAAGGTCGCCCTTAGCTGGATACAGGGTTACCCAGAACGTTGGAAGCCTTTTGTAGCGAATAAAGTGAAGAAAATTATGAGCGTAGCATCACCAGATGTTTGGCATTACGTATCGACTAAGGAAAATCCAGCCGATTCAGCTAGCAGAGGACTATCCATTAAACAACTAATGGAGCATACGTTATGGTGGCGAGGCCCAGCTTGGTTATCGACACCTTCTTTTAAGCCAAAGCGAGAGCAAGCAGAGTATACGACGGAAGAAGAGGTCCGGAAGCAAGTTATTACTGTCCAAAACAGCAATACCGAAAAAAGCGTAATTGACGATTTATTAGATCGTCATAGTTCATTCGTAAAAATAAATCGCATCGTAGCATGGATATTACGTGCACTTGCGCGAACAAGTAAACAAAGGCCGTCATATCTCACATTACAAGAGCTAAGGAAAGCAAAATTAATTATAATTAAATGCACACAGCGCAGTGAATTTGACTCTGATATCGATGGTTTGATGAATAATAAACTCAATTCCAATAGCAAATTATTAAATCTGCAACCATTTTTGGATGAAAGCGGCATAATAAGAGTCGGGGGACGTCTTAAAAATGCCAACATTAACTCAGATATAAAACATCCAATAATAATTCCATATAGCGGGAGATTAACGGAGCTTCTTATCCAGCAAGCACATGAGCTCTCTTTTCACAGCGGAGCTCGACTTACCTTGTCTTTACTGAGTCAGCAATATTGGATAATTCAAGGAAACAGAGCTACCAAAAAGCAGCTTCGTAAATGTGTGACCTGCAAAAAACAAGAACCCAGAAAGCTACATCAAATAATGGGAGACCTGCCTGATTGCCGATCTAACCCAGCGCCCACATTCTATCATACTGGAATAGACTATACGGGGTGTATTCGAGTAAAAGCAAACAAAGGGAGAGGCATTAAAACGACTAAAGGATATTTCGCATTGTTTATTTGCATGGTTACAAAAGCGGTCCATATAGAGCTAGTCTCCGATCTAAGCAGTGCGTCATTCATAGCGGCGTTGCGTCGTATGGCGGCTCGACGAGGGACTCCAAAACACATAAATATTCAGACAATGGTACTAACTTCGTAGGTGCCAACAAAATCCTTCAGGAGGAACAGCAACAGTTCGAGCGAATCTTTAACGACACCTTTTATCAAGAGTTAGCGGAGATGAAGATAGAATGGCATTGGAACTGCCCTTCATGGCCGAGTGCTGGAGGGATCTGGGAGCGATCTATTCGGAGTCTAAAGCAACATCTAAAAAGAGTAATAGGGGACCAAGCTTTAACTTTCGAAGAATACAGCACGGTCTTATCTCAAATCGAAGCAACCCTTAACTCAAGACTACTGTGCCCAATATCTGAGGATATCGACGACATCGATTTCCTCACGCCAGCGCATTTTCTTACCACTCGTGCCGATCTTACTGTAATAGAAACGGCACAAGATGCGAGGACGAGATGGTATTTAGTAAATAAAACGTTCCAAGATATATGGAAGCGGTGGAAGGCGGAATATCTTAGCCAGTTATCGATACGCAGCAAGTGGTTAAAAGCACAAAAGAATGTAGAGATAGGCGACATGGTAACCATTCATGACGACAACCTAACCCCAGGAAAATGGCCCGTTGGTCGAGTGGTGGAGGTCCATCCAGGAAAGGATGGAGCTGTCCGTGTGGTGACTTTAAAAACCAAAAATGGGTTTATAAAGCGGCCAATTATCAAGCTATCTATCCTACCTATAGCAGAAAAAGAAGCAAGTAATCAAAATCCAGAAAAAAGCGAAGCAAACAAGCAACATCAGCAAATCAATGAGGCAAAAGCGGAAGAAAAAGCGAGCAAACAGTTTAGCAGTAGTCCTAAAATGGCTACTTCCCATTTCGTAAACCTCAAACTGTACCTACTAAAAAGTTGCGTTTGGTAAACATTTCGTTACTTCATACATTTAATCCCATTTGGTAAACTTTGTTAGTATTGTTATTTTTGTACGGTACAGTCAGTGTCAAATTAGTATTAAATTAGAGATGTATATATTTTTAAATGCTTCAGTCTTGAGATAGTATCTCGACCATCAAAAAGAATGGCTGATCAAGAAGAAGTAAAAAAAACGTATTAAAGTCTGTAAAAATACCACGATGCTACTAAAAATACCACGTGCTTTTCCCGCAAAAGAAGCACCGAGCGGGTTCTCAGGTAGGGATTTATTGTCCTTACCATCGTTTTAAACAAAAGGTGTGAATGAGATAGACATAAGTAAGTATACGTAAATTATATCTATTACCGGGTTTAACTTATCAGTTCACTCGTTTTATGCATAGTGCAAGGTCGTTGCAATGTCGGGTGAGGGATCTTCTAGTGGTGCAGTGAATTTAAAAATTATTAATAGTACACGAGGCGGTGAAATTTTATTACGCGCTGGGCATCAATATTATAAACAGAAAAATAATAAGGACTCAAGTTGGTGGCGCTGTGTTAATAGAAAAGATGGATGTTCAGCAAGTGTAACTTTGAATTCAAATCGAAGCCATGTATTAAGAGAAAATGCTCACTGCAGTTCTTGTATTCCGAATTTTGAAAAAAATGAAGTGAAAGTAGCCATCGAAAAATGTAAACAAACTATATGTGAAGATCTGAAGCCGATTCCAGCTACATACAGGAAATGTACTAAAAAGCTGAAAGATAATGGTTATGAAATTATTAAAGAATTACCAAATTTTGACAAAGTTAAAAGCAGTTTGTATAGACACAGAAATAGACAACTAGGAATCACAAAATCTCAGCACTCTAACTCTACAGAAATCGTGATTCCTGACCGTTTTAAAGACAATTTATTGTTTGATGAGATTGACGGTGAAAATAGAATGATTGTGTTTGGTTCAAAGAGTGCAATTGCACATTTAAATGACGTCCGTCACTACTTTGCGGACGGAACGTTCAAATGTTGTGCAAAGCCGTTTCTTCAACTATACGTTGTACACGGAGACATAGGAAGTACAGAAACTGGGACAAATATTGTACCATTTTTTTATGCAGTGTTGACAAACAAAGAAGAAACTACATATGAAAGACTGTTTTACAAACTAAAATTTCATTTACCAGAGTGGACAGCCGATATTATTACCTTGGATTTCGAAAAAGCTCCAATAAATGCAATTAAAAAGACATTTCCAAACATAATTGTTAAGGGGTGTTTTGTTCACTTTGGCAGAGCGCTATTAAGAAAGGCAAAATCTCTTGGCTTATTACAACATGAAGAATCTCACTATCACGTCAAACTATGTATGGCTCTGGCACATTTACCAAAAGAAGACATAAACGATGGATGGCTATACGTTATGAGTCAAAGGTAAATTAATTTTGCAGTATTGAAATGAACGCGTTTAGTTCTGGATATTTCTTCTACCGCCATTTTCTACAGCCATTTTTATGCGTTAGAAACTAGGTAATATATGGTTTTTCGTATCATAATCTTCAACGAATTAATTCTGTTACAGTTTTGAAGAAAAAGCTATAACTGAATTCAATGATTACTTTGTGGATCAGTGGTTGGAAAATGAAGATATGATGAATATTTGGTGCTGCTACGCACAAAGACACCGCACTACAAACCTCATGGAATCTTGGAATTGGAGTTTCAATAGTGAAATTGGAAAAAGGCCATCAATTCTTTTATTTTTCGAAACGATATCAGGCAATATTAAACATTATGAAAATCTTCTGAAAAGGTACATATTTTTGTTTCAATGACCTGTATTTTTAGGCGACACATATGATAAAAATTATACATTATTACTTTAATTAATCATAACAATTTTTTACAGCTTTTATAATAATGGAGAAAGTATATCAAAACGAAGAAAAAAATCTATCCAAAATGATATACGAATTAACAATATTCTCGGCGATTACAAAAGTGGAAAAATATCATTGGAAAATTGTTTGAACGAATTATCAAGAATTGCTTGTATCACTTTATAATTTATTTATTGATTTTTAACTTTGTAGTGTAGGTAGTAAATTTTTTATGTTAATATTCCAAATCTGTGATTATATTTTATAGTTGATTTTGTGTGTAATTTTTAATGTTATTGTACCAAATCTGTGATTATTATTTGTTTTTATATTTAAAAGTTGATTTTGCATGTATTTTTTATGTTATTGTACCAAATCTGTGATTATTATTTGTTTTTATATTTAAAAGTTGATTTTGCATGTATTTTTTATGTTATTGTACCAAATCTGTGATTATTATTTGTTTTTATATTTAAAAGTTGATTTTGCATGTATTTTTTATGTTATTGTACCAAATCTGTGACTGTTTATTTTTATATTTTATAAGTAGTTGATTTCGTATGTATTTTTTTATGTTAATGTACAGTAGGATCCAAAAGCGGAGTACCAATCTCAAAAAGTAATAGATTGACACTACGGTCACAGAGTACATTGAATATATAGAGATAGAGTAATCAGTCAGACTTTTTGATTGCAGCGCCATCTCTTGTTAATTTAACGAGTTATAAAACTTTACAACATACCTATATCTAAGTATAGCAGTAGGTAGGTTCGTACCTAGCTACATTGTTGCTGTTTTCGTTGTTTAAAAATGCGTTTTTCTTGATTAAGCCATTTTCATTACACCATGGGTTATCTATTGTAAGTCACATACAATAAAGAACATGGTATAATGAAAACGGCTCAATGTATTTCAAAGAAAACAATAAAATAATTTAATCATTTTTTATTTCTTTTTTTATAATATTGGCGAGCCATTTCCTGCACTCTGTCATTCACTTCATAGTGTGTTCTAATGCCTTTTATAATTTTATTCGTGTCCTTACACCAATTATATAAGAAAAATCTGCACAATAAATCTTGCATTTCTGCTACTATTATACTTTTATGGTCAAGACACTTAATAAAATTATAATCACAAACCGTGCTTAAAACAGTCTTTATGTAATTCTTTATTTGACCAACATTAACATGGTTTCTTATTATATACGTGATCATATCCTGCTGTTTCGAAAAACATTCCATGGCTTCTTCAGTAGGGTATGTCAAATATTTATTTTCTAGGGAGTAATCTCGCATTTGTATATAATCTAAATTATTATTATTTTTCGTAAAAAAGCAAGCATTACACATCTTACAATTTTTAAATATAGTTTTCAATTTTTTAAAGACATATCCTGTCACGTAAGAAATTTGAGCTTTAATCTTAGCATCTTTAATTTTGTTTTTAAAATCCAACATGATATGATCACTATTCATAATTAGATTAAAATCAATTTCCAGAGGAGCACAAGATGGTTTATTATTAAAAAATAATCGGCCCAAGGTATGAAACATACTGTCATTGCACATGTCTTTTTCGCAATTAGAACCTGCGGAGTGCACGCTATTTAAATTATTTATTAATAAAGCAGCAAAGGAATTTTCAAAGCCTGCACTCGTGGGGTTAGTGTTTCTTGCCCCATGGCTACGAACACAACCAAAAAAATTTTCTAATGGATCCTGATTAAAATGTCTGAGCCATATGGATTTACAATTGTGCTCCTGGAACAATTTTTTGGTCAAATATTCAATATTTTCTAAACTAATTATCCAGTTTGTGATTGATGGCACAACAGAAGTTTTGCCATCTTTAGTCACGAATTTCATTGTTTTCATTAGCGACTTGGCTTCTTTCCAGACTTTGGAGTGACTCGAATTTGGTGTCACTGAGTGCAATAGAAGTTTTCCTGATCGCTTTTGTGAATTTTCATAACTTCCATTAACAGAATCGAAGAGGTCATCAAAAAAAATAAGTACTTCAGCTGTAGCTTTAGCTTCTTCAGGCAAAATTCCTTTTTCTGAAAAGTAAAACTGTCATAGAGTACAACAATCATAATTCTTAACTTCATCATCATCTTTTCAGCTGAAATACGTCTACTGTTGGACATAGGCCTCCCCCAAGCTCCGCCACTTCGTCTTAACTTACATTACATTAAATCCAGTTATTAAATAAATAGTAACAAAGTACGCAAGTAAAAACCATAACAAAATGATATCACAGTAAAATAATAGTTATTTATGCAACTGTTGTAATAAGGGGTATTAAAACACGAATGTGGGTTTATCACAGGAGGCGAAGCCGAGTATGAATTATGATAAACCCATTATGAATACCTTATTATGTACAGTTACATAAAAGAGTTTATCTACACTCATGGTATGAATCCTCTATAAAAGGTTCTGAAAACATAGCATGTTGTAAGAACTACATGTAAATTAATGGAAAGTTTGTTTGCTGAGTATCTAATACAAAAAAACTATGTATAAGCTTGTATCACTTATTTTTGTAAACAACAAAGTAATCAATTCTTGCAATACTAACAAAAATGGCGGGATACGACGTGAATTCGATTACTTATGTGCAAGTTTATTTTTTTAATTACGGGGCTGTTGTATTTAGTGAAAAACGCATGCATACAATATTCATTTTTTGAAATTCATAAAAATACCACAAAGTCAGTAGTGAGAGTGTGGCTGTTTGATGAGTAAGGAAGGGATTGAAAAGCAAAGGATTTGCATAAAGAAATATAGTACAACAATAGAACACTTGTATAAATGATATTATGGTTACTATGACACCGGTTGTTTTAATGTTGGCAATAAGCTGTTTCAGTAACTTATAAAAGAGGATTTATAGCATGGGTGTAGATAAAATAAAATAATCGATAATGTGGCCTATGTCCCAGCAGTGGTAACAATAGAGGCTGATTATGCTAATCAATAATGTTATATATACAATAGGAACAATATTATGAGTATATTTAATTCTCACCTGCTAGATATCCCATAGCTACAGCAACAGATTTGCTGAACACCTGGGTTGCGCATTTAACCTTCATCTTCTTAATTTTGTCCGGTAAAACATGCTGGTCTGTTAGTTTAGGCAACATTCTTAAGCCCATAAATGATGGATTTTCTTCATATAATTTAATTAAATAATTCCATTTTGCAGTTTTTTGCTCACCATTCTTTACAAAGATCAAGTCCTTGTTAAGCAAGTTATTCCTTATACCTTTTATAAGGTGTGGTGCATCATATAGGGGCACAATTTCTTTTCCATCTATTTCAAAAGTATTTTTGTTCCAATCTCTATTTACACGTAGATATTTTTCTTTTGTTTCTTTTATTAAATAATTGATTGCACTTTTGTTTGATGCCCCTTGATCACAAACTGTTGCCAAAACATTGAGTCCTGTTTCGTTTAACTTCCGAATGACTTCCTTTAATTGGCGGACCAATTCCGTTTTTTCGGTACTCCCTGCACAAAAACTGTATGCTACTGCCTGTTTATAGTTTTTGGAAATTCCTCGTATCATAAAAACGATTGCATGGTCAGCTATTTTGCTTTTAATGTTTTTGCCATTGTTGACAAATCCGACTATTTCATCCTTTCTTCTATTGTAATCTAAATGAGGTGCAATAGCAATTTCGTCAAACATTACTATGCATAGTTTGTCTGAATTTTTCATTCTTTTCACTCTCATTTTTAAATTTTCAAAAATACTTTCATTGATACCCGCTTTCAGTGCAGCTGTTGAGAGCAATCTGCTTAGAGTCAAGGGTGATGGGAGTACAAAAATATTCCTTAACCAACGATATGCTTTAGGTCCCTGTTTATATAGAGCTAATGCCATAATTTTCTCCTTCTTTGTAAATCTGCGGCCCATCTTTTTCTTTTTAATTTCTCTAAATTGTAGCATTGTAAAAATGAGAGCAAATGCTGAAAACTTTTTTAATGCTGCTTGAAAACTAGAATTTTGTGACAGGTTCAGGGCCTTTTTGAGTCTGCTGCTGTAAGTTTCGTTTGCTTTCTGCAATCTCTTTATTTTTCTTGTTAAAAGGCTAGTCTCAGAAGAGTAAATTAATTTCTGTTTCTGCTTTTGTTTGGGGCCTAGAATTTAAATATTATAAGTTTACAAGTTTGTTATTGGGCAACAATAATAAAACTATACATAAAAAACAAAAAAATTACACATTTATACAGTGATTGGAAACTTGAAGTAGCTCTTGAAAGGGATTACTAGAAGTCATTTGCAACAAATTAACAGTAAAAATTAATAACATAACATAGCATCATGCCTGTATTCCCAAAGGGGTGACCAACAAATATTAAGGGTTACTATATTCAAGATGTAATAATAGTAAATAAAAGCTGATTGCACATACCTGTAGAAGTCATTGGCTGTTTTGTTACTGTTTTCTCAGTTACATGAACATTGTCACTTTTAATACCATAGGTATCTTTCATACCAGCAGAAGTTGAAGGCTGGGCTTCAGGATAGTTGCAAGTTTGAAAAGTAATATCTCTCATTGCTTTTCTTTTCCCGGATCCTGGAACAGAAGATATTATTATGCCATGAACTTATACTAAACGAAAAAAATACGGTGAAGTGCGAGTTAAACTTGCATGGAGATATTTTCTAAATTTTCGGCTCAGTACTTTAGGAGATTAGGGGGTCTGGAGGAATGGTCAATTTTCGTCTGGTTTCTTGAATAACTTTAATAGAATTTAATTTAACATTACGAAAAAAAAAAGAGATCCTCACAGTAAACCCAGTTCATTTGATATGTCACACAGTACAGATTGCGCACAAAAAAAAAGAAAATACTAGTAATAAAAACAACATAAAAAAAAATCTCCACATTAAACTAAACAAAAGTTAATGCTAGTAACTATTATGATAACAGTCTACAAAACATCTGACAATGTATTGTTGCAATGACAAACTTGGCAGATGTATGGATTTTATATGTAAAACTTTTCTCAAATCTCTAAATAAAGTTTATTTTGAAGGGTCAAATCTCAAAATAAAGTTTATTTTGTAGGGTGAATTTGACCAAGGTGAACTCTGTGAACCCCAAGGGGTACTTGGTATAATATTGGTAATAAATGGTACAAGTAGATATAATATTGCACATACCTGCAGAAGTCTTTGGCTGCTGAATTTCTGCTTCATCAGTTAAAATAACATTGACATTTTGAACAGAACTGATGTCTTTGATACCAGATGTACATGTAGAAGTTGAAGGCACTTTAGGATTATTGTGGCTTTGATCCGTGATTGCTCTTATCGCTTGTCTATTAACTGAGAAGCCTGCAACAGGTGAATATACCATAATTAATACTGTGTTATCCCCTAAAATAGAACATTCTCCATAGAAAACTAAACAAGTATTTGAAGAACTGACTTGAATTTGATATTGAACAATAAACTTGGTAGGATGCCTGATATTAACTAACTCTTTGTGTTAGGCCCTGGATACACTAACATCTCATCATTACCTAATTGTTGCACTATTTTGATATTTTCACAGGAGAATCATAATTTCCATAATATATCAGCTGACTTACACACTTGTTTATTTAAATTGCTTCTAAATAAACAATAAATATATTTTTCAATTAGAATAACCTCATTAGTTAATTAAATGATTGTGGTTTCGAACCCAAGCTTTACTTTGTGTACATAATTTCATCACCACTGCTCTCAAAATGGTGAAGGAAAACATTGTGAAGAAACCAGCATGTCCTGACCAATAATTTGAAGATGTGTCATCTACCAACCCACACCGGGCCTGCGTAGTAGATTATAGCCCACTCCCTCTCGAAGAGAGGTCTGTGTCCCAGCCAGCAATGGGGAACATTATAGGCTGATTACTTATGCTTATGTAAGTTAATATGTATTATGTATAACAGGAACAATAACATTTTCAGTAATATTGCAAGTTCAAGATATTTTTTTTTAGATATTAGTATAGGACTGCTAGCAATAGCATTAGTGCAACCTTTTTTAGTCTGTAGATAAAATGACCAAAACTAATTAGTAACTTACCGGGCACATACAGAGTTGGAACAGCATTAGCACTAAGCCGCTTACTCCGAGTGCGATATTTTTCTTCAAAGTGACTGTCACACACTTTACGAAATCTCATTATTTTTTGGTTGTCTAATTGCAAAATGTCTCCTCCAATGGTATACAACCAAGTTCTAAATCGATCTGCATCATTATCAGGGTCAGGGAACATATGAAGAGCCACATTATCAGAACCTAAAAGGAAGATCATAATGTATTTTTATTTTTTTGAAGAATATATTGGTATATTCTTAGGTGCATTTCTATTGAAATATTATAATTATCATGAAATTTTGCAGGAAAAACAGTAAAGATATATTACACGAGGATGAATAAATTGATGATTTCACTTGCTTACAATAGTTTGTTCATTTACATTCGATTATTATAGAATAAAATACACGAATGATACTTAAAAGTTACTTACGTGTCTTTCCACATCCCGGAACACAACAGATTTTGTGAGCCATCTTAAAATAATGCCGTATCACAAGGTAAATCAGAGTCCAGGAAACAATGCCAAGTCGTACAGAAATAACTGAATCGTCGTAGTCCAATAAACAATGCCACAATCTTACAGAAATACTTGAGTCGGAGTCCAAAAACAAAAGCCAAACGTTGATATCGAATTAAATACAGCGGAAAACACAATAACACAACAAGATTAATAGAGTTTTGACAACTGTATAAACCGGCCGGCAACAATGACATGCGTGGGCGACTGGGCGCCATAGCAAATCCGTTTCGTTCCAATTATCATCAGTTTACTTTTTATTTTGGTTGAACTCCATTTTTTTTCCTAAAGTAACCTAAACAACTCAAGGAAGATTAAATATTTTTTTCTAAAGGATTACTTACTTTAAAAAAGTTGTCACTAAAATTATTCAGATATTGTTCATAGAAAGGCACTAATCATGCTGCGTAAAATGGAACACTTTAAAAATTTACAGTATGGTGTTACCCTTACTAAATATTAAAATAGTGATACCATGTTTTGAAAACTAATTGAGAGCAATGCCATCTATTGTTAATTTATCAAAAAATATCGTTTTGTGGTCACGTGGCACTGGTCTAATGTTTTCTTCCGACTGAAACCCCTGTGACTACGGTTTAACTTACGACCTTCTTATATTAAGTAATTTCTATACTGTAGACACACACACTCTCATACGTCTACAAATGATTGTATTCCATAAATTCAACCGTTAAAGTAAATGACGTGATAGCTTAGTGGTAACTGTACGTGGATTAGCGCCCTCGTGCGCAACTAGTCTCGGGTTCGAATCCCACGCGCGGTGTGCTAGCCTTTTTATTGTTTTAAAAATCGCTTTTGACTATAGTTTCTTGTTCTATTCGTCTTGTTCACTAAACTCGTAAAACTTTATCAATATACCCACAGAAACCTAAATAAATTTAAATGATAGTTAACTTACGACTCATTCGACGTGACATATAGAACGGTGTTGGTTGTTATTGTATGCTAGTGACGTGTGTTTAATCTATTAGCGGTCTTCTAGTTCATTTTAAAATGTAAGCAAATTGAATAATAGAAATGAAAGCGAATATTATTGCGCTGCATAAAAGCGGACTTAAATATCACAAATAACTGATGAAACTGGCCTGAGTGTGAGTATTATGATTTAATTATTTTATTAAGCACTTATTTAAAGTATAACTGCTGATCCTTGTAGTAATTTTTAAACGTTTTATAAATATCATAACGTCTAAATAGAAGAAAAATATAAAATTTCAAAGTAAATTTATTTCCTAGATTAAATATTTATGTGAAATTTATATTTCAAATAATTTTGTTTCTAAATAGTAATACATATTAGTATGTATTTTGTTTAGTAGCCTAACAGTACCCCTTTTTTGTTTTAGTGAAATACTGTGAGTCAGTGGATGAAAAGATATGAGGAAGGGGGTAGCCTTGCCCGTCGAAAGCAAAGTGGAACACCCCAGCTTATAAAAGAAAGCGACAGCACAAGTGGTTTCAAAAAGACAAGACATTTTGCCAAATCATTCATAGTGCGCTGTGCACTCCACGCAGAAGGTTTGCATCATGGAAAACCAGCTCAAAAAACATAAACATTAACATTAAGATATAAATTAGAAATATTTATTATTATTGACTTTTATTGATTTTAGTAATATTCACATAATATTGTGTCATATCCGTAATATGGATTATTTCGAGGTTTAGTTTCAATCTTCTTTTCGTAATGAAAATGATTACTTAAGCTATAACTTCGATAAGTCCTAATAAATACAATTTGTTAACTTTGAGGTTTGAGAGAACTAACTCACTCGCAGTAGATTTATTCCAATAGTACTACTGAGTCATTTAATTGTATTGTGACAACTTGTCTGCATTTGTTATTTTTACGTGGGTAGATTTGCGTAGAAAAATGTTATTTCTTTAGAGTACCGCACATTGTAGTAATTACAGCACAATATTATTATATTACTAAGATACAATAGCCTGATTATCATGGTTCACCAATTAGCTACTTTACTTCAATAATTGTTCTTTATGAGAAAATAAACTGTTAACAAGAAGTTATTAGTAGTTATTTTTATACCTACTTCATAAAATTATAACGAATAAACATTTTGTAATCACATAATCTTCTTAATCCTTTGTTTAAATAATAATTTAAGTAATTAAAAAAAAAATATTCTCGTATAACGAATAATAAACAAACTGATGAAATTGTTGAAAAGAAAAATAAAAGTCTCTTCGGGAGATTTGAACCCAGACCATTGTGTTTCTTAATCAATGACAATACGCTGCGAGCTACCGAGACTTGATATTAGAACGTGAATTTTAGCGATCGTATGAACCGACCAAGGTCATACGTAGTTACTACGTAACACAGTACAGACAGAGACAGAGTACTCTGTGCGACGGTATGTTTTTTGTATCTTTCGACGACAGTGGTGTGTGAGTACCTACTGTGGTGTGCGGTCTGGTTACATCACTTATACACACAGCTGTAGGTACGGCCTGGACCGCGAGTCATAGCAATATAACCCTTAGCATGAGAATGGACTCTTGACCGCGACCGTACATTAACATAAAAAGATAGTACCAAATCTGTGATTATTGTTTTTTTATATAAGTTGATTTCGCATCTAGATTGACTTATGTTATTAAAAAAATAAAACTTGTCATCGAAATAGTCAAATCGAACTGTGATTTTTCTTAAATTTTTTGAAAGTTATTTGTACACCCCACTTTTTATTTCTGTTTTTAAATATCAATATGTGTAAATGGCATACGTACACATAATCCGACTATTGTACCTGTGATTAAAAATATTTAACAAAATAAATGACAATGTTATCATTAGTTTCGTTTTTCTTTTTTTACTTGACTGTACCCATTTCATCTGAAAGTTTACCAAATGGGATATAACACAAAAAAATATTGAAATGTTTTCGAAATGGGACTAAATGTATGAACTGAACTGAATGGGACTATATGTTTACCAAACGCAACTTTTTAGTAGGTACAGTTTGAGGTTTACGAAATGGGAAGTTTACCAAATGGGAAGTAGCCCCTAAAATCTATAGCATAGCATTATCATTGCTATTTTTTATGAGCGTTATACTACCCACTGATGCAATTTTCAAAATAACTGAATTTGATAGCAATCAAACGTTGTATTTTGACCCTCTGGGACAAATGCATCTTATTCGTGATCAGTGGAAAATCATAACATACTATAATTTGACTCCTTACTAGCAAGGAGACAAAGCGGTCAAACAATTTTCTCAATATCTCGAAAAAACATGTGGGAAAATTCAAGAGCAGAGCCATTGTAAAATTATCGTGTTACAAATACAACACGAGTACGATCAACTACAATATTATAACCAGCTGTTGCTCAATCAGCACTTTGGAGCAAGTCCGCGAACTCGACGCGGGCTTATCAACGCTGTCGGCTCCATAGCTAAGTCATTGTTCGGAGTACTGGATCAAGAATTCGCAGAAAAATACAAGCGTGACATTGACCTCATACGGAAGAATACATTTCATCTTAGTCAGCTGTACAGGAATCAGACATCGGTAATAGAAGCGGAGTATAATATCTTAAAGGGAACAGAAGAGACTATTGAAAAGCAGCATAAGATAATTAATAAACATTTAAATTACCTAGACAGCGTCACCAATACATTGCAGCAAGAGATCGACGTAATGTCGATTCAGCAAGATTTCTCTTTAGCAGCGATAGCGACCATAAATATGATTCAGAATCTAAGGCGGATTCAGGATACTTTTTTTGATACTATGACTGAGATCTATCATGGTCAGTGTGCTTACTCTTGAGTTCAATTCCGATCGATCGACGTTGGAATTGTGACTTTTCGTACTCTTGAGTTCGACGCTAGCGCCAAATCGTGTTTAAATTGCGTGTCTTTTTGGAGAACTAAATGAAATCGGGATCGGGCTTGGCGCGCGGTAATCGCTACTCTTGAGTTTTTTTGACAGCTGTGTATTGCATCAATATTACGCTGGGATTGTTTGTAGATTGTGATTTTTCCAATAGCAAAAGTGTAACTTTTTTGAAATTGTTTTGCATTTTAGGTGGTTTTAAACAAGTAAAAGGAGTTTAATATGGCACGATTAGCAGTATTAAACAGTGTTTTACGTAATTCCCTAAAAAAGAATGGAAACAAAGACGAGAAATGTTAAGAGATTTTGGCTCAACTCAATGTATAGGTTTCTAATTAACTAGTTAATTTAATTTTATCTCATTACTATCTACATAGTTTTCATAATAAAATCCAGTTGTACTTAATTGAGTTTTATACGGAATATTTGAAAATAATGTAAGGTTCTCGTATAATTACGTAAGTTGAAAATGAGATTTCTTATTTATGTACAGTTTTTATTTATTTTGGTTTTAAACGATAGATCTATGGATAAAACCATTTTTACAGTTGGAATTGTGTAAAGCGTACCACGGGTTCCAAAGATATTCAAGATTGAATGTAAGAGAAAATATACCACACTACATTTTCATTGGTTTTCTTCTAGGTTTTTTTATTATTACTAGACACACTCAATATTGTTATTTTACATAAATAAAGAACGCCATTGGGTATTTCTTACTACAAAGGAACCAAACGCGAACAATTTCTAACTGTTCTACACAAACTAAAACTTGACTACTTTTACTATAGAAAATTGAGACCTTCTACGCCGTCTTTTTTATTAGTAGATAGTGTAGGGCATGGCAACGATCCTACCGCATGCAGCCAATGTCATGGTTAATTTTATGATTTTAATCATTTTCTTACGCCCAAATGAATTGATTACGTCACAATTACTCAATTAAGCAACTATCTATAAGATATTTATTTATTGGCCGCGTTATTTAAAGGATAAAGCATTTTAATTCTCTATTACCGGTTTATTGTAATGAGTCGAACAACACTATTGCGGCCCGTAACGTAGCTAACTTCACGTTGAATAAAATAATGGCGGGGCAATCCCAATTTCAATCCAATGTTGACACTATTGTGTTCAAGAGTACCGAATCACGTGACTGCAAAATTGACATTGGAATTGTATTGGGTTTAGATTGAAATTAAAATTAGTTTCAAGAGTAAGCCCCCAGATCAATCTGCATCTTTTGACTCCACAACAGCTCCGTGGGGAGTTACAGATTGTATCTAGTCAAATTTCTAAAAACCTAGCACTACCCGTAGATAACATTCAGTTCAACTTGTATGAGATCTACAAATTGTTAAAAGTGAAAGCGAGGATGACAGAGGAATATCTCTTATTCGAAATTACCATACCGTTAATTAGCAGAGATACGTTCCAGCTATACAATTTGATACCAGTGCCGGTTAAAATTAACAAAAGAATGATCAGCGTCAAGCCAGCATCCGAATACATCGCGATCAACTTGAAAAGAGATTCATACTTAACAGCCAGCGTCAGCGATCTTCAAGGTTGCGAATATCGAGCGGAAACCTACCTTAGTCGACTTCGAGGGCCTGTCCAGAGTATGGGTCCGGATGAACAATTCTGCGAAAAAGAAGAGCTGTCTACTTGTAGGATCATCAATTCTAGCTGTGAAAACAAATGGGTTCCATTACACGACTTTTCTACCTATTTGTATTTCTGTTGTGACTCATACTCTTTGAGAGTCATATGCGACGACGACCTACAAGCGAGCGAAGTCAGCAAGGCTGGACTGATTCAACTAACTAAGCAATGCATCTTGAAGGGTCATGATGTAACACTATATTCTCATCAGCAATTATAGAATACGCTTAATCTTAAACCAAATATACTCGAGACTAAATTAACCCCCATAAATCGTTTGATTAGTAATCTAACGCCACCTATCCAAAATTTTCCAAGACGACAAGGTCAACGAAGATACCATACCGATAAACGATTCTTTAAATTATCTCGGTGAACAAATTAAAGCGATGAAGGAATCAGCCCAACAGACAGAGGTTTTAACGACACATGACATACATCAATATGCGTTGTTATATGGCCTATTACTAGCAACTGTCGCAGTGGTCCTGTGGTTCCTGAGGAGGAGATGTCAGCGGGCCGGGGGTCCGATCATCCAAGAGCGGGACGAGAACGTACCAGCGAGTGTGAGTGTTTGCATAAATCAATTTGAGCAAGAGCAAAGCTCTAGTGCAAGTGCGCGAAATCAACCCCTGCCCGAGCAGGGACCATGTGTCAGTGATAGTGTGCGCGTAGCTAATTTTTCTAAACGGTGGTCTAGTTTACGTACAAAGAGGCGAGACACGTCGACGTCTCCCCTAGCTAAAAGGCAATCGGTATTCTCGATTGGTGACTCAACCGTTTGAGCATCCAGGTCTAGCTATAATAATCATGATAAGATTGTTCTATCACCTTGTCAATCATCTCTCACCTATTATTGGTTTAACTCCTTAGCGTTTAGCTCACACTCACGTAACTCTTAATTTTGTATACCTCATTAACTCACCTCTTCCCGTCGGGAGCATGTTCGATGCAATTATTGCAATCGACCACGTTTGCTGACCTAGCGATACAATGCGGTCGCACTAACTGCGCCGCGAGCTCAGTGCATTACCGACAGCAACCGGGTGCATTCATTTCCATCATTTCGTTCATTTTAGCGATAGTGCCTAACGTACATTGTGATCTCAAGCAATAAACCTCTTAAACTTATTTGAGTGTTTAACTCAGCAGCGTAAATAATCCCACCAGGTACCACTTAGGTCGCGCCCCCTACACCAATAGAACATACATAATTATATACGAGTATCTTTTTCCCCTTCTCTGAAGCAAGTTTTGCTTCAATAAATTGTCCTATTGTGGGAATCTGTGTGAAATTGCTTAAAGTATTTCTAGCATGATTCGGCACTACATTTTCAATATCTGAATCGCAATCGGTAATACGAGGTGCATTCAATAAGTACCTAGCCTCATCGCCAGAGGGCGCTGTAGTTTCAAAAGAGTTTTACCACAGTGTAGCACATTCTTTTTTAATTCTTTTTTCAAATTTTCATTCCAATCCCTTCATTTGTTTTAATTTGACAACTTATGGAAGCGAACGTGTCGATCGGTTTTACAAAAATGGAAAAAGAGCAATATCGTTCGGTGATTCGATTCCTATTTTTGGAAGGGAAAACGCGCATCGAAATCAAAGAGCGCTTGGATGCTGTGTACGGTGACTTTTCTCCATCGATGGCCACCGTCAAGAATTGGTTCAACGAGTTTGCACGTGGCCGTACGTCGGCTTTTGATGAACCACGTCCAGGTGCGTCGAAAACAGCTGCTACGGAGGAAAACATTTAAAAAATCCATGATCTCGTATTGGCAGATCGCCGATTGAAGATTCGGGAGCTAGCTGAGACTGTAGGCATTTCAGAAGGAACAGTGCATCATGTTCTTCACGAGGAACTCGGCATGAGAAAGCTGTCGGCGCGATGGGTGCCGCGTTTACTCACACCAGAAAACAAGCGCAACCGTGAGACCACATCGGACACGTGTTTGGCGCTGTTTAAGCGGAATCTAGCGGAGTTTTTGCGTCGTTTTGTGACCGTCGATGAAACCTGGATCCACTGGTACACACCAGAGACCAAGGAGCAATGAAAACAATGGATCCAGACCGGGGAACGTGCTCCAAAGAAGGCGAAAACTGTAAAATCGGCCGGAAAAGTTATGGCCACCGTTTTCTGGGATTCATAAGGTGTGATCTACATCGATTACCTCGAGAAGGGTAAAACAATTACAGGGCTTTACTATGCCGATTTATTGGGCCGATTCGACGCCGAATTAAAGAAAAAACGACCCCATCTGGCGGAGAAAAAAGTGCTGTTTCACCACGACACCGCACCGGTTCACACGTCTGCCGTTGCCATGGCCAAATTGGTCGAATTACGCTACGAATTGCTGCCCCATCCACCGTATTCTCCAAATTTGGCCCCTTGTGACTTCTTTCTGTTTCCTAATCTGAAAAAATCACTCGCCGGGAATAGATATGGATCGAATGAGGAGGTCATCGCCGCCACGGAGGCCTATTTTGCAGAGTTTGACAAAAACTATTTTTCGGACGGATTAAAAAAGTTGGAGCATCGCTGGGCTAAGTGTATCGAACTAAAAGGACACTATGTTGAAAAATAAATTGCCACTTTTCCAAAATTTTCGTTTACTTTTTGTAGCCTAAGTATTTATTGAATGACCCTCGTATCATGATTGTTGTCCTCTTGACCAGTTTGATAGCTTTCGGATGGCTCGCTGATTACAGTAACAGGACTTCGCATGGATTGTTGCATAGACGTTGTTTCAGTTTGTACAAGACTATCATTTTGATCCAACGTGTGTTCAAGTTCAACAACAGTAACTTCTTGATTCGATGTTATGAAACATCGAATCAAGAAGTTGAATTGAATTGAATTGAAGCCGGTAAAAATATCTCAACAGTAGTCATCTACTGTCGAGATATTTTTACCGGCTTCAATTTTCAGTCTTGTCCTCTTTCTTGGTGGCTGTGATTCCAAATCCAGATACAAAAATCTTTGTTCTCAGATACAAGGAATCTCGGACGACAGTTTCCATTTCAGGAGAAGGAGACTCAGGTGGCTATTTGTTTAAAAAAAAATTTATCAGGAGGAACAATACCAGTAGCCTTAAAACTGCTCACCAAATGTCTTTTTACAGCCGACAATTCCGTACAAGCGTCTTTCTCATTTTTCAATATTAGATTTGTTTGTTTGCCACCTAACAGCACTCATCTAACTCAGCCGTTAGATGTTGCCTTTTTCCACCCAATGAAGGTAGCATGGAGAAAAATCCTGACCGAGTGGAAGGTGAGTGTTCAAGGTAGGCGTGAGCAAGTACTCCAAAAAAGCAGTTTTCCAATTCTGTTAAACCGACTCATCGATATTTTGGAACCGACGCACAGTGGATCGTCCCCATACAAGAGGTGTGACATAGAATCAAAAATTGAAAAAGTATTTAATTTAAAAAAAAAATATACAGTTGCATTCCTATAATAAAGAACAACAAAAAAAGTTACTACGCTTTTTTTATTTGACCAGCACTTTCGGAGCGATTCGATGAAAACTGTTATTTTTGTATGGAAACGAACACAAAAATGTCTGTATCTCATGATTCCCTCCTTGTTTCGATTTGCGGTTTTCACTAATGTTTTTTACCCATTTTATGCCACATTTTCTTCAAGGACACATGGTGCCCCCAGAGTGCCCCTTCCGAGATATTTTGCCTATAGTAACCATCTTTGTTATTGTATTCCTGATGGAATGGAGGTACATTAAGTATACTTATTACTGAGAATAAGTCATCACTAAGTAGTTCCTTAAATAACAGGTGCATTTGTGAGTACTTTAATGACTTATGAACGCTTTTATTGCAATATAACAAAAGCGTTAATGAGTCAGTAAATAACGACTACCAGTAGTATTTGCTTAATCTAATTAGTTATTGTATTTACTGAGAATTACACATAATTAAGAAGTTAAATGAAGAAAAGGCATTAATGAGTTCTATATATTGAAAAAAATATCGGTAATGAGTTGTGACATCGCAGTAACAAGTTGAAAAGAAAAGAAAAGTTTTATGGTGAATAAGAAAATATGTATTAATATCTTTTTTATTTATATAATATAGCACTGTAAAATAGCATTAAATCTTAAAGTAAATTACAATTAAACCTATGATAATTTATAAATAAACAATAAAACAACTACTAATAACTAAATTATAAATTCTAATTATAAAAAAAAAAATATACTACCATTTAGTCGCTAAAATTATATTAGGTACTATAGGTAAGACTTAAACTATATTTTCTCCATCATAATCATTATTGTCGTCATCTTCTTCAATGTCACTAGATTCCGAAACTGCTCCAACTATTGTATCAGTTGAAATGTCAATGAGCTCCAATTCACTCCGATCATGTATGAGCAAATCGTCCAGTTCTCTAAATGAAGATTTTTTTACTTTATTGTTAATTTTTGGTCGTAGGCTCGTTATAAGAGGATCGGAAGATAACAGGAGATTATGAAGGATGTCTTCATTAGTGGCGATGCTACTATGCTTTCGTGTATGATTTTCTCTAAATTTACGAAAATCCTTGTTTCTTGCTTCAGATGCTTCTTCAGACAAAAAACCTATAGGCATTACTGATAGGTGCTCCACTATCTGCGATCCATGAATCAGCAATTTATGTAAACTTGATGGCATGTTATACCATGGATATAACTGCACGAATAAATTTGCTGTTTCATCACAATATAATTTGAATTTTAGGATTTCAATTTTTTCGCCTGAGGAAATGCATTGCAAAATTACGGCGAGTCTTCTAATTAAATTGACGTCTAATTTTGTAATTTCCGCAGTCATTTCAGGGTTTGCAAAAAACCTTCTAGCAGCATTTCCAGTGTTTGTATTGCCACTACCCTGCTTTACAACATCCAGAAGTAAGCCTGTGTTTCTTCGGAAAGCTGCTTGAATAGCTTCTTTCCTATCTTTAACAATTTTTTTATTGTCGTCACCTTTTGCTTGCCATGATTTTATGTCCATTCTGTAGGCAATGTGTAATAAACACTCCATAGAACGAATCCAAGCATGCAACGAACTAAATCCATGCTTGTATAAATCTTCATTCACAGGTTTAGCTCTCACTTCTTCCAATTTATTAATCTCGCTTGGGCAAGCTTTGCACAAATCACACACTGCTGCCGATGTTCCAGATATGATTGAATGCACCTTACCATCAATCATGGTTAACCACAGATTGTGCGTAATAGTAGCATTGCCGCAATCAGTTGGGTTTAGTCCACGAATCTCGGTCTGAAATATATCCATTTCAGCCTTTACATTTGCTTCCGTTTCTTTCATAAACGTAAATGAAATAGGGCGACAATAAGTGGTTGACGATGGCCGATCATTCTGCCACACTGTGCTTCCACTAGAACTCACTAACTTAAGAGGTACAAGACTTGCCATAAATACACTGGATAAATCTTGTTCACTTGTTGTTGTCCTTTGATGATAAATGCTTTGACTCGAAGCTCCATCAAAACCCCATTTACTGTGAAGCACAAGTTGTTCACCAGCATCAAAATTCGATTCAAGTGAATCGATCAGCCTCCTAACCGTGAGATCAAGGAGGGCTTGGAGTCGTATCTTTGCGGAAGTATCAGTCACAGTTACGTCTTCTTTTGCCGGGTAACACTTAAGTTTTTCTTTCACTAACATGTAATAGCTTGGGTATTTCGCATGACCTTCTTTAAAACTAAAGTCCCTTAGTGTGATGTATCGCCACTTGGAAAACTGCATGTAAACGTAAAGAGCAAGTGCTTTGTGAGTAGGAACTTCACGAAGCAAAGTATTCTGTTTAGTTTCCAGGACATTCAAAACTGTTGAGACGTGTTCAGGATTTCCCAGCAAATGTTTCATAATTCTGGCCACATCATTTTTTCCGGCAGATTTAAGTGCACTTTCAACAGTATGTAAAAGCTCATCTGGACGACTGCAACTGGCAATATTTTCATCAACACGTCTTCTTTTCTGTCTACTCGATAAATCTTCAAAGCGTTTGCGAGTAGATTTATATGTTGAAGTTGATGCATCCGATTTTGATGGACTGATCACCTCTTCTGTCTCATTTTCAGCTTCTTCAGTGTGAACAATATTTTCCTTAAAGCAATCTGGCCAAATGATATCTGAACTTAACCACTCTCTGTTCTTGTCCATGAACTTGTCGACTGTCCTTCTTGATTGCACCCATTTGGAGTAAATCCGATAGCAAAATCGACGACACCAGTTCTTTAGATCTGACACATCATTTTCACTTAACTGAACATTACTTTTCGACTTCAGTGTGTTAAATAAATTTTCATAGTCACGAATATCTTTATGATTACGAAGAGCAACATAAAGATCTAGATAAGTAGAAAATCCACGGAAAGCCATTATGACAACACTTGGTAGAGGTTATAATTACAACTGAATTATATTTGCAAAACACACTAAAATATATAGGGCAGCAAGTTTGCAACTAGCAATTAATTTGATATGCTAATGATGACATGAGCCAATCGCAATGCAGAGCTTAAGGGCTGTTAACATAGTAATTACAATAACTAATTAGATTGAGCAGTACTGGTGGTCGTTATTTAATGACTCATTAACGCTTTTGTTATATTGCAATAAAAGCGTTCATAAGTCATTAAAGTACTCACAAATGCACCTGTTATTTATGGAAGTACTTAGTGATGACTTATTCTCAGTAATACGTATACTTAATGTACCTCCATTCCATCAGGAATACAATAACAAAGATGGTTACTATAGGCAAAATATCTCGGAAGGGGCACTCTGGGGGCACCATGTGTCCTTGAAGAAAATGTGGCATAAAATAGGTAAATAACATTAGTGAAAACCGCAAATCGAAACAAGGAGGGAATCATGAGATACAGACATTTTTGTGTTCGTTTCCATACAAAAATAACAGTTTTCATCGAATCGCTCCGAAAGTGCTGGTCAAATAAAAAAAGCGTAGTAACTTTTTTTGTTGTTCTTTAATAGAGGAATGCAACTGTATATTTAATTTTTTTAAATTAAATACTTTTTCAATTTTTGATTCTATGTCACACCTCTTGTATGGGGACGATCCACTGTGCGACGCGGGAGCTAAACCTCGTTTCAGGTTTTCGAAAATGTGGAATTTATCCGGTTGATGCCAATCCATTCATTATTAGAGAGGTTGCCAGAGTCTTGAAGCTAAGAGGCTACAATGGACGACAAATGGAACTACAAGAGGACGTTGCAGGAAACTAAACATCGCCACTGGAAAAAGTGTAACTCTTTAGTTACACTTTTTCCAGGAGCGATGTTTAGTTTCCTTTAATTAGGCAAACTTTTGGATGATAAAGAAAATGAAGAGCTGGCTCAAACGTCAACTTAAAAACAACCATGTCGTCGCATAGCTAGTAGCAAAAGCTCTTACGCAGAAAGTAGCGACATGTCAGGTCATGATTCTTCCGATCTTGGTTCTCTTGGTGATTTAGAAAATCTTGAAGCTAACACTGATACAGCGGCCGAAACTTTTAATGTAAATTTCAATTTCAAACCAATTGTGAAGGCGGTTGGGCAATATGTAGTTTTCACGTATGAGGGGGAATGTTTCCTGGTAAAATTACAAAAATAACTAAAGAAGGGCCATATATCTCTTCAATGAAGAGGAATCCTGGAAGTGACCTAACCCCGTCGATGAAATTCAATTTTGGTTTTAGCCACTATGAATTCACAACGACGGATATACTTCAAAAAAAAAAAAATTAAAGACATATCCCAACTTGAAAATGCTAGCAAAGAAAAAGTCACTACCAAACCAGCAAACTGAAAATACAAAAACTGGAAAACAAAATAGTCAAGAAATTGAAATTTCAGAAGATACATCTGTAACAGTCTTAGGTAGTTCATCTTATCATGAACAAAACAAACGCATCCTGTCAATGAAGACGTTTCCTTTCAATGAAGAAAACATCAAGGATAGAGAGTGTTGGCTACCCACAACGCCATCTAGCAACACAATGTGCAACTAGCGCAGAAGCGCACCAATCGATACGCAACGGTGGCGCCATCTCGACGATCGGCGCGAAAACCAACAACGAGCGACGCGCGCGCCCCTGTCGCGAAGTGTAAAAATATAGTAACTAAGCAATTTTCTCTGTACGAAAAAATACAGGTTGAAGAACTGATACGTCTCGTCGTTTTTATTTAAAAATCCTGTACGAAGCCCTAACATAATGGTCCTTCCCAGCCAAATTATGAAGAGCTAAAAAAAGGAGTTTGTATCTGGGTGGAATTCAAGAATTCCACCCAGAAAAGAAGAAAGTTCACACGCCATTGGACGCACACGTGCTAACGAGGTTTTCAAGACGTCGACTGGATTCGAGGAGTGGCAGGTCTGAGTGTCCCATCCCTTTCCCCATCCTATTTCTCGGTCTGTGCTAATATTCGTGCCGTATTCCTCCTGGTTGTTGGGCAGCGGTGCCCAGCCAGCCGGTGTAATATCACGTCGGCTTGAGAGGTTTTCTCGCTGGTCTGCGCGGGCGGCACGTGGCACGCGCGCTTGCTCATCGTACAGGAAGGATTACAGTGAGTACTCTTGTTCTTATAATCCCTTAAAATGAGTGAAGCTAAGATGTCGGAACTTGTTAAGAAACGAGCAGTGGTCAAAGGTCGACTAACTGTCTTTGAAAATTATGTTAAAAGATGCACATGCCCGTTAAGTGAACAACAATTATTAGAGTTACAGTTACGCATTGATGTTACAAGGTTTAATTGAGGAAAATGCAGACGAGCTCGATCTTCCAAAACAGTTGGACAACCGAGACCGTTTTGAAGATCCGTATTATAAGACATTAGCTTCAACCAAACTCATGATGCAGAAAGATGTACCTGAAGATAATAATGTAATCGCTAAAAGCAAAATATGTGTAGGGGAGAGTCCTACAGTACCGGCCAGCATCCAGTACCGGCCAGTTGCAAGTTCTCTAATTCTATAATAGATGGCGCTGACAGTTTTACGCTATTAGTGCGGTACCCTCATGCAAGTATATGCCCCGCGCGGCGTTGACCTGTCGCGACCGGCACCCTAATTGCGTAACTCACGATTCATCATAATCTGTATCGTTTTGAAACGGATTGTTGAACCATTGCTTCATACGTTCGAAAAATGTGTCTGTTCGACAACATAAATAACGCAATGAATATTGTTTAACCTGTGGCGTCCAACTATCGTAAAACGTCAAACTGCCGTCAAGCCCGGCGCCGATTTCTGACAGTGACAGCTGACATGTTTACGATTACGAATTTACGACCTCGCTCACAAAAAAAGGTCCACTCAAGTTTCTATTGCTTCTAGCTAAAAAAAATAAACAGTGTTGGGTTCTTGAATCACCAGGCCATTATATAAATTGTTTAGCGTACTCAAATTTTAACATCGTTTTTTATAAACCAATGTTGAAAACGGACAAGGGGTCGAAAGTGTGTTTGTTGCCGTAATAGGATGATTTCTGATAAAATTACAGTGTTGGTTTGCAAGAAACTTTGCTTGTTTCTTTTTGAATAGACAAGTAATCTAACAGGCGTGTTTTTTTGAAAGTTGAACCTAACATTTTCATATTATTGAAACTCAAACTTCATACTACGCGGAGCCATTTTTATGAGATCTTGTTTACAACGCATGACTTTGTAAATGCTCATCAGAGTTATTTTGAGTGTTTCAAATATTAGGTCTTTACCTATGAAATTGCCGTTCTGCAGTACTGGCCATTTCAAATCAAAATAATTTTTGTTTGGCTAAGAATTCTAATTTCAAATTAATTTTATTTTAAAAACATGGATTTTTTTTTCTAAAAGTAGTCATTTCTTTATTGATTAGTGTTACATTTTCATCGCATTTCAATCTTTTTCGTCATCATGGATACGTTAAAAATTCGAGTAATTATGGAATATGAGTACCGTCGTGGCAGCAACGCGGCACAAGCGGCACGCAACATCAACGACGTTTACGGAGCTAACACTACAAACCAACGCACCACCTGTTATTGGTTTGCTCGCTTCCGTTCTGGAAATTTCGACCTGAAAAATGAACCTCGCGGTCGTCCGAAGACTTTGGTCGACAATGACGAATTAAAGGCGATTGTGGAAGCTGATGATACACAATCTACGGCTGAATTAGCAGCAGCTTTCGACGTTAGCGTCAAAACAATATTGGTCCATTTGCGTCAAATTGGCAAGGTAAAAAAGCTTGACAAATGGGTGCCCCACGAACTCAATGATCGCCAGCGCGAAGTACGCGTCGAGACGTGCCTTGCACTGCTCAACAGACACACAAATGAAGGAATTTTGAACCGCATTGTTACCTGCGATGAAAAATGGATTCTGTTTCATAACCGTAAGCGCTCAGCAAGTTGGTTGGATCCTGGTTCAGCACCTAAACAATGCCCTAAACGAAAACTTACCCCTAGAAAAGTGATGGTCACTGTTTGGTGGTCTAGCGCCGGTGTGATTCATCACAGCTTCTTACCAAACGGGGTGAGCATTACTGCAGATGTGTACTGTGAAGAACTGAACCCAATGATGGAGAAGCTGGCGCATCTCCAACCAGCATTGGTCAATCGCTCGTCTCCGCTGCTCCTGCACGACAACGCGCGACCTCATACTGCACAGCAGACGGTCTCCAAGTTGCAAGAACTGGGGTTGGAAGCTCTCCGTCATCCGCCCTACTCACCAGACCAGAATTTGGATAACTTCTTGGCGGGAAAAAAATTTAATACCCGAGAGGCAGTACAAAATGCCTTTGAAGAATTTGTTGCCTCCCGTCCAGCTGATTTCTTTAAGAAGGGCATCAATAAACTGCCACTGCGATGGCAAAGATGCATTGATTGCATGGGTGATTACTTCGATTAATACAAATAAAAAATTCATGAAAAAAATTCGTTTAAATTTTTTCATACAAAACGGCAATTTCATAGGTAAAGACCTATTAAAAAAAATGGTACTAGAATACTATATAAACCTTTATCTACCGATGTCTACCTTTATACTGTAAAAATATGCCAGTATAATTGTAATAAGATTTTCTGGAAGAGATAACTAATTGGACATGTTTTTTTTTGTATTAGCTAATTTTACATGGTACTATAGGTTTCAAAATTTGAATAATTAGTCTAAGCCGCATAAGAATGAACTAGACTTTATAATTAATGTAAAAACTTACTCATTGTCATGGAAAACCTAAAAAAATGTGAGTTCGAGAAAATCGTACGGACATGACTCACCCACTCTACGAAAATATCGATAAGTTCGGTTTAGGAATAGAAGTTCATTGTAGGAAATAATAACAAAATTCAAGTTACATGATTTTGATTTATTAAAAAATTTATTTTACGTACTGTGTGTTTGTGTACTGTGTGTGTCACATAGGGAAGAAAAATAATAAACATTATTCTTGTAATCAGTTATTTTATTTGTACATAACATCCTAACCTGTTACACATTACATCAAGCTTGTATTCCCTGACGGCGTAAGCAGTTGTGTATACACCCACATTGATTGTCTCCTCATAAGTAGATACACAGAATAAAGGTACTTATTTTAAGCTTATGCTTCAACATATTTGCAAAAATTGTGGCAGTAGAATGAACACTGTACTAAATATAAGCTGCTTATTTCAAATAAATGTTAATTTATTTTACATTCATATTTACAAATCTTGATAAAAAGTTGAAGTAAAGTAATAACATTTTCATTTATTACACATTCACATTTATAAGTCTTATATCTCACAATTACACATACCCATGTATCAAAATAGAAGGTGAAGTACAAAGATGCTGCGTATTGCTAACGCAAAACATTTACAAACGGTGATAAAAATAGAAGGGTGAAATACAGTGCTGCTTATGCCTAAAATTATAAAAAGTTCATCTTTTACACATTCAGATACACAAACTTTTACATCCCGCAATCTCACATTCAGTTTTACAAATAAAAAAATAACTGCCAGCAGAACAGCAAGAGGATCATACACACAGAGAAATATATGGAAATAGGCTACAAAAACAAAGTACAAAGGTGCAGCTTATTTCAAAAGTAATACAAGTTCATACACATTATTTTATAAATCTTGATAACAATATGAAGAACAGAGGTGTTGCTTACATAAAAAAACTGACAACAAAAATAATGTGGACTCATAATACAATGCGTAACTTACAAAAACGCTATCCTAGCTTCTCTCATTCTGACAATATACATGATCTTCTCCCGAACATCCTCAGGCACATTGTCATCATCCACATGGACTTCTCCCGATCTTTCACCTCTTACTCATTGGGGGTCACCACTAGGCGTTCCGCCCCCTAGTTTGGCCACACTGAGCAATACTGCCGTGCCACACTGCACCACCGCACCGCGCCGCATCGCCACGACGCGCGTCGCCGAGTCGTGGCCGACGCTGCTGCTGCGGCTGCTGCCACGTCCTTGACCACTTCCTCTTGCTGGAACAGCTGGTACTTGTCAGCAAGAGAGAAGTGGTCCTGCTCCATCGTGATGTCGTCACCCACTGGGGCCCTGATGACGACATCACATCTAAAATTAAAATAGTCAAAATAAATACGAGTAAATGACGAAGAAAAGGTATAAGAGTAATGAATATAAGTTTTAACACTTACGGCATAAGGACGCGCGGCGAGCCTGAACCAGCAGCAGCAGTGGACCCCGGAACTGGCGATGAGGATCTTGGCCTATCAAACAAAGAGATTTCATTTATATTAAAGACAACTTCGTTTATTGTCTCTTTAACTGTCAAAGGTCCGAGGGTCACAGTCCGAAATCATTGAAATGTAAAAAATATAGTATGAAATACACATCGAATGATCAAAACTATTGTTATTATTAGATTTAGAGCAACTCAATTCATACAGATACACTCAATTCATTGTAAAACAGTCAAAATTCATCAAAGTAATGACGCCATGAGCCCAACGATTTTTACGTAAAATTTCTTTGGCCAAAAATGAAGTATTTATGATGTTATTTAGTGCAAATATTATCTAAAACGATGTAATAACTAATAATAAATTAATATTCATCCACTTACCGTTGCATATCACCCAAAAACTCACTAAATATGATTTTATTAGACGGAGCACGTATCACAACGTTGACGTGTTGAAGTGTCAGTAATGGCGGCTCTTTCAGCTTTTTATTTTTATGTTTCCAGACAATATTTTTGGTATAGAATTAGTAAGTTGAGGAGAATATTTATCTGGCCACAATTTTTTTTTTTACAGACGTCTAATAACTTACTAATTTTAAATGATTAGAGAAAAACCGCAGGTAGTCGGGGCGGGCCGCGGCGCGGCCCGGCTGGGGCTTTACGGAAGTTACTAGGGCGGGCCGGCGGCCCGCCCCGGCCGTTACCGGTTAACTGTGAAGACGAAACCAATTATGATCAATCGTGAGTTACGCAATTAGGGTGCGGTTCACTGTCAGTGCAAACATTTCTGTTGCGCGCGATGAACGTACGCTACGTAATTAAAATTCTGTTGGTGATTTTCGAAGTTCAAGGATTCAATTTAAAACAAATAACTCCTGGTAAGTTTAGTATGCTTATATAGCTATTAGAAACTGAATATTATTGCAACCTTTGCACGATTGTTTTCATCTGATATCAAAACTTTTATTTTTTTCGTTTCCTCCAGTGCCGGCCAGTACGCTGTCCTGCAGTACCGGCCATTCCATAAATTAGTTTTAAAAGGTTTGCTTTACTTACAGATACACAAAAATGCCAAATAATACAAGTGATGGTCAGACGAGGCAAAAAAAAGGCGCCTGGGATCCGGCAGATATGCATAAAGCTGTAGAAAAGGTACTGAATAACGAGATGAGTGCACGTAAAGCCGCAGAACGCTATCAGGAATGACAGAATTAGTGCTATTAAAATAATAAAGAGATGTCCATTGCACCAGTTATGGGTCGTTTCCACAATACTTTTTCTTCTGAACATGAAAAATTATTGGTAGACCTGGCCAACAGGCTAATGCCTTTAAACAAGCAAGAATTTTTACATCTCGCTTTTCAACTGGCAGAAAAATTAAGGCTACCTCACCAATTCAATAAAGAAAAAAAATCTGCAGGGAAAAATTACTATTATTCGTTCATGAAAAGACATGGTGACTTATCGTTGCGAAGTGCTGATTCAACGAGTTTAATGAGAGCAGTAGGATTTAACAGACCCCAGGTTGAGCGGTTCTTTGAAGGTCTTGAGACATTGATGCAAAAGTTTAAATTCACTCCCTATAAAATATGGAATTGTGATGAGACTGGCGTCAGCATTGTGCAAAAGCATGCTTAAGTAATAGCGACTAAAAACCAAAGACAAGTTGGGAAGCTTACGTCAGCAGAACGTGGTAAGAATGTGACAGTGCTTTTTGCAATGAGCGCTGGTGGTCAGTTCTTACCGCCTTACTTCGTATTTTCACGGACCCGAATGAATGAAAGACTTATGATTAATGCTCCAAATGAAAGTGTGGGTGAAGCTCAACCAAACGGCTGGATGAATGCCGAATTGTTTTTGAAATGGATGCAACACTTTATGAAATATTCTAATCCTACAGCCGAGCATCCAGTGGTCTTGATTCTTGATGGACATGCCAGTCATATAGACTTAGATGTCATTGAAGTTGCCAGGAAAAATTATATTCATATGCTGAGCACTCCATCTCACACAACCCACAAGTTACAGCCCCTAGATCTTACGTTCATGAAACCGTTTAAATCGGCTTATAATGATGCGGATGAGATCAAATCCTGCTGTTAGAATCAGTGAATACGAGATTGCAGGGTTTGTTGCTTTAATAGAGTTTCACGAATGGATATCACAATAAATGGCTTTCGTTGCACAGGCATAAATCCCTTTGATAGATATGTCTTTAGTGATTTAGATTTCGTTGGTTCTCTCATGACTGACGTTACAGAGAATCAATCAAGATCAGAACCATTGCTTTCACCTTCTCAGTTGTCAGACCCAACACCTTCAACATCTGCTCAATCATTCATTCTGCACCGGAAATAATAATAGCGAAAATTGTTATGCAAAAGTTATGGTTGTGTAAAATAAGTTGGGGCGATCCAGTTCCAAATGATGTACTGTTAACTAGGGACAAATTTATTACTTCATTACACTGTTTACACACATTATGAATACCGCGTTATGTTATGAGTTCTCACACACAATACATAGAATTACACATCTTTAGTGATCAAATCAAATCAAAATATTTTTATTTCATATAAACCTGCATGGGCACTTATGAAACGTCAGAAGCTAGCACGGTGCACGGTGCACGGTTCCAAATTGTTGTTTCCTATGGAGAAGAGCCGGCAAGAAACTCCACGGTTACTTTTTTAAAAATAATTGGCTTTAACAATATTTTCAAATTACAGAGATTAAATGTATGGGAGGACAGCGCAGGCCTGTCAATAAGTACCAGGTACTTAGACGAATACAGAATAGAAAATCGTCTAAAAATCTACAGTCAGTAAGGCCTACAACGTTCTCTCATTCACAATATGTAAAATAATCTACATAAATAAAATGAACCTAAATAAAATTGATGTATAATGTCAATTAATAACGAGATTATGTCAGCATTGTAAAAATAAAAAGAATAAAAAAGAACATTGTATTTGAGAGCAGTTAATAGACTTTCACATAGTTATGCTGTTAATGAGGTACCAGGGAAGCCACATGTGCAGAAGGAATTAATGCCAAACTTCCCTGTCTTCAACGTAGTCTTTTATCTTATAATATGCTTTTTTGATAAGGACACGTTTGATGTGCGTTTTAAACTTTCCATCGCTAAGTTCTGTAACCGACTTTGGCAACTTGTTATAGAAGCGGATACTGTTTAGAAATGACTTGCTAGTTTTAGTCAGTCTAAATTTTGGAATCACAATTTCATCTTTACTATGTGTATTCAGATTATGGAAATCGCATCGTTTTTTGAAAAGGCCTAAGTTTTTGCGAACATATAAGATATTTTCTAGGATATAAAGAGAAGGCAGAGTTAATATATCAATTTCGCTGAATTTGTTTCTAAGAGACTCGCGAGGCCCCATTTTATAGATTGCGCGGATTGCCCTCTTTTGTAAAATGAAAATTGAATCTGCGTCAGCTGCCGGTCCCCACAGCAGAACGCCATAAGACATAATACTGTGAAAATAAGCAAAGTAAACTAAGTGACGCGTCGCAGTGTGCATATGGCGCATGCGCTTATGTGCGTACATACTCTGATCACTGGCCTGTTACTGTTAAGTTGCTTCGTGCTAAAAGTAAGGTCGCGCCATTAAACCGACTAAGTATACCGCGATTAGAATTATGCGGTGCGTTGATCGGCGCACGATTATATAAAAGGTATTAAATTCATTAAGATTGACATTTCATAAAGTTTTATTTTGGACAGATTCAACCATTGTCCTGGGGTGGCTTCGAATGTCCCCACACTCATTAAAAACCTTCGTTTAAAATAGAGTGGTAGAAATAAACGAAATTACCAGTAATGCTATATGGTCGCATGTAGGTACTAAAAATAACCCAGCGGACTTAGTCTCACGCGGTCTCAGCCTGGACACGCTCAATGATTGTAGCCAGTGGTGGTACGGTCCACCATTCCTGCAGAGTCATGAGTTTATGTGTTCGAAGCAGGGCTCAACATCGCTTTCAGATTACGCTGGTTGGTGACCTACCAGAACGTGACGTGACAAAAAACCTTGTCATTTATTTTGAACGGTTCTCCTCGTACAATCGTTTGAGACGTGCAGGTGCATACGTGGTACGTTTCATTCATAATTTACGCACACCACGACGCGATCGCACAGTTGGGCCGTTATCGCTGAGTGAGTTGTGTGCGTCAACACAAATGTTAACGCGACTTGCACAACAAGAATCGTTCCCTAACGAATCTCTAACCATAATGTATTCTTAGATAGCCATAATATAATCAGAGTAGGCGGACGCCTAACTAATGCGCCTAACTTCGAGTACGATAAAAAGCACCCGAGCTTGTTATGTTGTAAACATCGATTAACATTATTATTGTTTCAGCATTCACATAATAAACTTCTCCATGCTGGGCCCCAACTTCTATTGGCTACTATGCGTGAGAGTTGGTGGCCATTAGGGGGGAGACATTTGGCCAGAAAGGTGGTTCACCAGTGCGTCCGCTGCACGCGACTTAAGGGAAAGACCGTTTCCCCAATCATGGGTAACCTGCCTGCAGAGCGGTTGGAACCGGGTTTTCCCTTCATTCGTTGTGGGGTGGACTATGCTGGACCAGTATCGGTGCTAAACCGTAAAGGTAGGGGGGCTAAAGTAGAAAAAGGATATATTTGCCTATTTGTATGTTTTATAACTCGAGCCATCCACCTTGAATTAGTCAGTACCCTTTCTGCGCATGAGTACTTACTGGCACTCAAAAGATTTAAATCCCGTCGTGGTAAACCGGCTCAAATTTTCTCGGATAACGGGACAAATTTTATCGGAGCCATGAAAGAGGTTAAGTCAATGTTCAACGAGCATTCGAATCAGATTATTGATCACTTATCTAACGATGACATCCAATTCAAATTTATACCGCCTTATGCTCCTCATTTTGGGGGATTATGGGAAGCAGGAGTCAAATCTTGTAAACACCACCTTAGGCGTGTCATGGGTACCGCTAATCTAACGTACGAGGAGTTCGTAAAAATAAACGCGAAGTGTAAAAATATAGTAATTAAGCAATTTTCTCTGTACGAAAAAATACAGGTTGAAGAACTGATACGTCTCGTCGTTTTTATTTAAAAATCCTGTACGAAGCCCTAATAGAGAGGTATATAGTATTTTATTTCTTTTAAGTTTTTTACACTAACTTTAGACAAACATTCGTTTATTTGATGTGTTGTTTATTTTAGGACGGAAACAAAATTCAGTTATAAACTTATTAATAATAAAGTTGGTACAGAAATATACTGTGCGAGGAAATACAAATAGACATAGAATTGGAGCCGGGGTGTTACTTTTATTGTACTTACTACTTTCATATTACACAATTTAATAGTACTTTTTGTGAAACACTATAACATACAATTTTTTCTTAAACAAATTGTGTTGTACCATTCTAACTGACTAACATTTTCTAACCATTTAATTTAAATTTTTCAGAATGTTAACAATGAAGAATTGTCATACATAAGGATCAGTTAAAAGAAACACTATCACACCTAGGTTATGACATAAATAAAAAAAAAACAAACAAAGGATTGTAGAAGAAAAATGTGAGAGCAGTGAACTTAATCCAACATTTACAGAATAAGGAATAGGATCTACTGAGAAAATCTTTAGAAGAAGATGATAATATTGAAGGAGAAGAAACTATTATAAATTTAGCAGAGGACAAACAGGTTCAATCCCAAAGACAAAACTCTAAAAGGAGCGAAACGAAGAAAAGTTATGTCGATTTCCTTTCTGACTAATAAGTTTTTGTATGGGATTCTACTTGGCAAGATACTGGGAATGAATCTACGTGTAACAAACAAACCAGAAAAGAAAAAGAAGAAAAACAGCTCAGAAAATGGAAAAGTAGGTGATGCTGGACTAAGAAAGAATAAAGTAAATAAACGAAAATCAGAAAAGCTGTTCGAAATAAAGGATTAGAAAATTTGTCAGGAAAAATGGATCTATCGTGAGCTCTAGATCTTTGCAACTTAATCCATGTCTAGGCAAAGCAACAATTGTCAAGAGGTTAGTTAGTGAAGGAAAAACGAAAAATATTTTCGACCAATTTTGGGGATTACCTGTGCAAAGAAAAAAAATTTAGTTAATGGCAATGACTGGTAGAAGTGACGTAAAACGAAAAAGATCTAGCTATAGAAACAACGCATATTACTACTACATAAATGATGGTGAGGGTCACCGTCAAGTGTGCAAGAAATTCTTGATGGCAACTTTAGACGATAGTCATAGATATATTAGGTCTTTACCTATGAAATTGCCGTTCTGCAGTACTGGCCATTTCAAATCAAAATAATTTTTGTTTGGCTAAGAATTCTAATTTCAAATTAATTTTATTTTAAAAACATGGATTTTTTTTTCTAAAAGTAGTCATTTCTTTATTGATTAGTGTTACATTTTCATCGCATTTCAATCTTTTTCGTCATCATGGATACGTTAAAAATTCGAGTAATTATGGAATATGAGTACCGTCGTGGCAGCAACGCGGCACAAGCGGCACGCAACATCAACGACGTTTACGGAGCTAACACTACAAACCAACGCACCACCTGTTATTGGTTTGCTCGCTTCCGTTCTGGAAATTTCGACCTGAAAAATGAACCTCGCGGTCGTCCGAAGACTTTGGTCGACAATGACGAATTAAAGGCGATTGTGGAAGCTGATGATACACAATCTACGGCTGAATTAGCAGCAGCTTTCGACGTTAGCGTCAAAACAATATTGGTCCATTTGCGTCAAATTGGCAAGGTAAAAAAGCTTGACAAATGGGTGCCCCACGAACTCAATGATCGCCAGCGCGAAGTACGCGTCGAGACGTGCCTTGCACTGCTCAACAGACACACAAATGAAGGAATTTTGAACCGCATTGTTACCTGCGATGAAAAATGGATTCTGTTTGATAACCATAAGCGCTCAGCAAGTTGGTTGGATCCTGGTTCAGCACCTAAACAATGCCCTAAACGAAAACTTACCCCTAGAAAAGTGATGGTCACTGTTTGGTGGTCTAGCGCCGGTGTGATTCATCACAGCTTCTTACCAAACGGGGTGAGCATTACTGCAGATGTGTACTGTGAAGAACTGAACACAATGATGGAGAAGCTGGCGCATCTCCAACCAGCATTGGTCAATCGCTCGTCTCCGCTGCTCCTGCACGACAACGCGCGACCTCATACTGCACAGCAGACGGTCTCCAAGTTGCAAGAACTGGGGTTGGAAGCTCTCCGTCATCCGCCCTACTCACCAGACCTTGCGCCTACAGACTACTACTTTTTCCAGAATTTGGATAACTTCTTGGCGGGAAAAAAATTTAATACCCGAGAGGCAGTACAAAATGCCTTTGAAGAATTTGTTGCCTCCCGTCCAGCTGATTTCTTTAAGAAGGGCATCAATAAACTGCCACTGCGATGGCAAAGATGCATTGATTGCATGGGTGATTACTTCGATTAATACAAATAAAAAATTCATGAAAAAAATTCGTTTAAATTTTTTCATACAAAACGGCAATTTCATAGGTAAAGACCTATTATTATTTACACATTGGCCAATGCGTCTTTTGGATCATCGAAAGAGGAAGCTAGAGGAAAAATTGTTCCTTAAATAAAAAATAAAAAAACCCCTCAAGTAGTCAAAGAATCAGCCGTAGACTTCATCAAAATCTTGCCTTCACTACCGTCTCATTACTGTTGAAAAGATAGTACCAGATTATATTTTCCAAGGAACATTAAAAATCTTTACAGGATCTATAAAGTATGCGCTACTTTATAGATCCTGTAAAGATTTTTAATGTTGCTTGGAAAATATAATCCGGTAAAGGGGTCGATATTGTTGGTGAAACAGTATTTCGTGACATTTTAACAAGGATTTTAACATCGGTTTCCATGTCCCTAAAAGGATAAATGTGTGAAATGTTTACGTTTCGAAGGAAAAGATTTTAATGAAAATCCCCAAATGTTGAGTCACTTAAAGAAAAAGCAGCTTCAAAGAACAGGTTAGCTTTTCACAGAGATTTGTGCAAAAATAACCCATCCATTCTTTGTGCTTCGTTCGATTTACAGAAAGTCCTTAACACGCCACACGGACAAAGGATGTTTTTGTTTTACATCAGAAAATATACAGTCTTTAATCTCTGTTTCTATGAAAGCGTTACAAGACAAGGATTTTGCCATACGTGGGGAGAAACAGAAGGAAAAAGAGGAGGGAATGAGATTGCAAGTATTCTACAAAAGAATATTGCTGACGTTGATTCACGTGGCTCTTTGAAAGTTTGATTTTATATTCACTCATGCCCAAGTTAAAATAAAAATAAAATTGTACTAGCCGCTATACACAATACCCTCCTCCAAGCAAACCATATTGAAACGACAAAAATGAACTATCTGCTTCCGGGCCACACTGAAATGACTGTGGATAGTATGCATGCAATAATTGAAAACTCTGTTCGAAATACCATAATATGGGTGCCCTCGCAGTGGACAACAGTTTTTCAGTTGGCACGTAAAGAACTCAGTCCATATTACGTAGAAACTTACTCATAACGATTTCAAAAGTTCTCTGAGAAATGTGTTAAAGGCAATTTATCTGATAATATTAGCAAAGTACGAGTGGCGACATTCAAGAAATCGTCTCCAAATTGTATGACTATCAAAAACAGCATGATGGAGGATGCTCAGGACGAAAGAGTAAGTATAATTTCAAAACCAAGCAGCTTCAACAAAACAGCTTTACCTATCACCACCGCGAAATATAAAAAATATGTGATATAGGGGTAGTACCCAAAATGTTTCATCCAGAATATGCAAGCTTTTCTCACCGTAGCACAGTGATTCATCCTGAATATGCTAGCTAGACAAAAGTCACTTTCAAATTTCCAAGAACTAATTATTGAAGTATGTAGCCATTATCCCGGTTCTAAGAAATGTTTTGCACAAATCTCAATCACTGATAAGCTGATGAGGGCTGTTATATAAAGGGGTGAGTAAAGTGTTAATTAGTTGCGGATTGGCTCGTGGCTAGTCACAAGTCGGTCCGGGTCTGACGAACCGGCTTGTGACCCCTTCACCGCGCGGACCGCCCCTTTGTGTCCCCCCTGCGTCTGTGCGGCCTGCGTAGCGGGCCGTGCTGGTGCAGGGGGGGCACCGGAAAAGCTGCCCGGCGTTTGTGTCGCCGCCTGCGGTCGCGGTGGCCTAGCCCCCACCTGAAGCTGTAACCCGGCGCGCGCCGCTCTCGAGCGGCGCGCGCCGGGCCTGAAGAGGACCTACCTGCTGCACCGGATGGCGCTGCTGCCGGTCACCGACAGCGCGCCGCCCGGCGCAACGCGCACCAGAAATGGAGTGTCCCCAATGGGACGAAGATGAGGGGAGACGCCGAGACCAGCTGCACCCGCCGGCCCGCTGACGACACCGGCGCCTGCGCGCGTTGCGTCCGTGCCGTCGCCGAACCGGCACCCGGCGCTGTCCGCTTCATCGCGCGCGAAACGGACTGAGCGCCGCAGCTCGTCCCGCGCGTGTCCCCATAACCGAGCGCTCCGCTGCGCCGACTGCGCGCACCGTTGCGCTGCCCGCGTGCCACCCGCGCCGCCTGTGCGATGCGCCGACCGCGCTCGCACGCGCCCGCGCACCCCAGCCCCCGCGGCCCCGCCCGCCCGCGCCCCCCCACAGTGGCCGCGCGCCCCGCGCCGCCCGTGCGGAGCGCGAGCGGAGATGACCCCCCGAAGCTGGCCCGAGCTGGGTCGGCTTCGATGAACCGGATTTACCAGCTGCTGTTCGTGCACGCGGCGCCGCCCCGCACCCTGTGGCCCTTGTCGTCGCAGCCCTGCGCTGGCGGCCGCCGCACACGGCGCCCCTTGTCGCTGGTCGCCATCCGCTGGGCCTCCCTCACGTCAGTGGGGGTCTCACCTGGCGGTGGCTTGACCGCCGGGGTGCCGAGTCCACGAACAGCAGCTTCACAGGACCTGCCGCCGGAGCCTCGGCCGCCCCTGCGACCGAAGCCCGGCCCCCCCGGACCCTCCAACTGGACGGACAGCTGCGCTGCGCCGCGCGGCGTGCCCGCGCGCCGCGCGGTGCACGCGCCCCCTCCAGCCTCCCGCACGCCTCGCCGATGCTGCGCGCCGCGCCGCTTTGAGCCACGCGGCGCTGCCCTCGACCGAAGCCGCTGCACCACCGGAATGACCGAAGTCTGCGCCGTCGCCGCGCGGTGTGAACACACACTGCGCGGCACGCGCCCGTGCCTCCTCGCGCCACCCGCGCGCCCCCCCTCGTGCGCTTTGTTGCGCCGCCGCCTCGCGTCGCTCCGCCTGCCTCGCGTCGCCGCCCGCGACTGAAGCCGCCGTCTGGACAATGGACTCGGCTGCTGCTCGGTGGTGTTCCGTCGCAGGTTCGTCGGCTGCAGGACCCCAACGGGTCCACCCGGCATATGGGAGACGTCTGCTGGGGCTGAACTGCGTAGTGCAGCGCGGTTCCCCCCGTGCGTGACGTCACCCCCCGGGGTAGCTGACTTACCGCCGGGACGCCCACACGCGGAAGTGGAAGAGCAGCAGCCACTCACAGATACCGACCGCCCAAAGGGCAACCACAAGGAAGGGCCCGTATTTACGGGCCGCTGTATGGCCTCCGCGGGCAGGGGGCGATGCCCCGATCCCGCCTGCCACGCCCCCTTGCGGGGGCGTTGCGACAACCCGGCTTGTTAATTAGTTGCAATTTTGCTTCTAACGAGAAACATCATAATGCTAGTGAATTTTATACTTGTTAAAAAAAACTGTGATGGATTTTGTAGCTGAAGGTATGTACTTTCTGCCAGGGATGCGGGTTTGTTCGAAAGAGATACCACAGCCCCTGGCATACGGGCTACTGAAGGAACACGGGTGGGTTTTAGTCAGTAAAAGTCTGACACGCCCTCCTGCTCCACCCAGAGCGGGAGAAGTTATTAGATGATTTCCCACCCAAAAAAAAAGGTATGTACTTTTTATTTTGATACTTAAAGTACCTATAGTTTTTTCCCATCATTTACAAGACTCGCTATGATGCAAAATTTTAATATTTTTTAATCGTTTTTAATGTTTGATGGACCAGAAACTATCTCTCCCCTCTTTCCCCTAGGTTGATTTTTTGATATATCGTAGCTTTATCTGTTAGCTTTTAATTTTGAGTAGTCATAAAATTCACAAAAAATTACAACTATGTTTTTTTATTGTTTTTCTAGAGATCGAATTAACCATCTGGAAAATAGAGTTTTTGGAGAATGGCGTAAAAACCCAAAAGAAAATCGAACCAGTGCATTATATCAATATATAAGGACCAGATACTGATTATTGGGTATCAGCGATGATTCCATGAAAGAGTTAAGGAACCATATCAGCAGAACTTCTTCAAAATTTGCTGAAAAATGGAAAAGTTCCGGAGGCAATCATGAACGCTTCTTAGCCAACCATTCTGCTTACTTGGCAGAAGATTTCAAGTGTAAAGTGATTGTCCACCAACCCAAACCCTCAACATCCACTCTGGGTAGTCGTCCTACTAAAACTTTTGATGACCTGAGCGATAAATCGAAAAAAAGGCGACTCGACGATTTACTCCAAGAACGGGATACAAACCAGTTGGTGGTTGCTGCTGAAATTTCAGCGCGGTTGGCTGGGCACCGAAATCTCGCCTGTGTGATTATAAAAACCGACAACTAAGCTTCCCTCGGAGGTTTTGAAATTTATTATACCCCCTAGTTTAGATATAAATTCTAGTGTAAATATGAGTAGTTCTAAGTCTAAATGTTAGTTCTGTCTGATTAGAATATTGAAGATTCGTCTTCAGAAGAATATAGTGATGTAGAATAAGGAAGCGGACTATTGTATTGTTGTAGGTTATTATTATATTGATTTATTTTATTACTTTAATTACGATTTACTTGTTACAATTTTAAGAATGTAAGTACTTTAAGGCAATTTGCTATATAAAGTTAGGTAATGAGGTCCCACTGTGCAATTAGTAGCTATGATATTAGTAATTGAACCATATTATGCGTTGTTACCCCTTTTTATATTGTATTTATCTTGACTTGCCTTAATTAAACACAACTTATACTGGTTATCTTTGTTTTCTTAAAAATTGTCACTCTAGTTACCTACCTGCCATCTTTTATTTGGATGTTTTGCACGAATACGCAATAAGACATCACATGAAAGCCGTATAAGACAAAAACATCAATAAATAATGTTGTCTAGCTAGCATGTTCAGGATGAAACGCTGTGCCAAAGAGTAAAGTAATATAAAGGGAAAGAATAACAACTCTGTGGTAAAATCTGCATGTATGGAAAGTGCTGCCACCCTGAGTTTGGTGGGTGAACTAAGGTTCTAAAACACCTACATAACTATAGGTATGCCTACTTACTATTTGTATTTATAATATTATTCTCAGTCAACTTGTTGTCCTAGTATTTTTCTCCTGAGAAATCAGAACAATCTGTAGACAGAGTTTATGGTCACAATGAGGGTTTTGACCGAATTAAAGAAAACACGTATGAAGTCCATATTAATGTCCTTTTAATATCATCAAACATAAATTAATATTTATTAGTTTTGTACCTATTTTAATACATTTGAGCCGCTGTTTTGGTAACATCTTCACCTTCGTAGGTGATCTTGCCTTCTAATATTCTATTAATAGACCTGCACCAACTATAGATGATTATATTTATGGATGTGTCAACAAAACATTGTTTAATTTTTTCTGTGTGTTTCACAATCCACAAAACTAAAATCGGTGAATAATTCAATGAAAGCTTTTATTCTTTCTTTGATGCTCTTTTTATGGCAATCATTATTTAAAAATGCAACAGTTGTTTCTTGTATTTCCTGAAAACAAGCTACTAGGCACTCTGGGGGATAGCAAAGCCACTTCTTATTTTGGCAATATTCTTTGGCACGTATGTATTTGTACATTTCATTTTCCGAATTGCTTAGTAGCTTGCTTTTACAATTTTTACAACCTTTGACAACTTTTTGTAGACACTTTGTCAAGGCCCGCCCACAGACATAAGTTCTTTGATCAGCACCTGAATCAGAAATATTTCTTGTGTTTTTCATAACATTCAGAGGCTGATCAATTACAATACTTTGGGATTGCAAGGGAGCATTACTTTTTTGTTTATTGTTTAGGAAAAAGGATAGGGACTGCAAACATTCACTAGTATCCTCTTCGCAATTGGAGCCTACAGAATGATTGGTGCTGAAATTATTTAACAATAAAGTTTTAAATGCTCCCTCAAACCCCACACAGTTGGGCATAATATTTCGAGCACCCAAACTTCGAACACTTCCAAAGAAGTTTTCGAGTGGGTCTTGGTTAAAATTGCGTGTCAGCATTGCGTCAAAGGAATATTTTTATGATAATAACCGCCATATCGATTTAAAACCTTCGATTGTTCGAATGAAATTATTTATAGTTGGTACAGAGTTTTCGATTTTCTCCTCATCACTTTTTTTCACCATAAATTTGGCTGTTTTTAACATTTTTAAGGCATCTTACCATAACATGTGATGAGGAGAATTTCGCTTTACAGCAGCTCTGTATATTTTACCATTTGGCGGCGTAAAAGATGAAGCGTTACATGTGTCAAATAATTTATCTATTAATAATACAAATGGTATTTAGATCCCGACATTCGGAAGGACAATCTCCTCTTGCAATTATGTTATCGGTAGCAACTGCCATACTAAAACTTAATACTTGAGCTGCAATTTTCACTCTCATTTTTTTTATTTTAGCGGGATCTATGTGTTCATTGGTCACGTTGCGCAGCATACGCAACTCTCCATGCGACCTATCGGCTTCAAAAACCCGCTGAAAGTATTCCCACTTTACTATTTTTAAAACATTTTCGTGCATATAATGCATTTCTTTGTTTAGTAAATTATTTCTAATTCCTTTTAACAAGTGGGGAACATCAAACAGCGGGATTATCTCATGTTTTTAACAATAATTATATCCTTTCGCCATTCTTTCCCTGCTTGGGCGTAAGCAGTTTTGGCTTCGGAGATTAAGCTATTTACAGTGCTTACATTTGCCGAGCTTTGGTCGCATACAGTTGCGATTATCTTTAGGCCAGTAGCTTGTACGTTAGCTATAACATCAACTAATATTTCTTTAAGTTTTGTTGTTTTTAATGTTTGCGTATAGTAGTAAGCTACTGGTTGTTTGTAATTTTTCCTTACCCCTTTGACCATGAACACCAAAACATGATTGGCAAAATTTTGCGTCTTACTTTTCCCATAGTTCTCAAAACCTACAAGATCGTCTGTGTATACATTGTAATGGATTTGGGGAGACATTGACATTTCATCAAATATTAACGTACACAGATGATCTTGTTGCAAAATTTTCGACACTGTGGACTTTAACTCTTTAAAAACGATTTCATTTATGCCTGGAGATAATTTAACTTGAGCAAGCATTGACTTCAGGACTTTTTTGGATGGTAGTGTGAAATGTTTACACATTAACTTGTAAGCTTTAGGGCTTTTCTTAAAAATTGAAAGAGATAAAATCTTTTCTTCCTCAGTAAGTCTATGCCCCTTCTTTTTCTTCCGTCCTTCGATGCATTGCATTCGAGTAAACAATTTCGCTGACTCGGACATGTGCTTTGATAACTTTTCGAAATCCCTGTTAGCACTTTTGCTTTTAAGTTGTTTAATGTGCAAGTTGTAAGTTTTAACTTTTTGCCGTAATCTCCTTGCTTCAGTTTGCATTTGTCTTGCTTTTCTGGAAAACTGCATTTCAGCCTTTTTCTGCAGATACTCGAAAGTTTTACCTGAAAGATTAAATTATATATTAACTTAAAGGGCATATTCATAAACGTTCATTAAAGCTAAGAGGTGTTTAAACATCGAAAATGTATGGTTAAACAATAGCTTATTATTACTTTACTTTAAGCAACGTTTACAAATAAGGAGGAAAATGTTCAGGTATTGCTCACGCATGACTAAAGTTTTGCCAAATTCTGTGAAATATGTGTAATGGTTTATTATACATTTTTTTAATTTAAGTGAGAATGCTTGCTAACCAACTTTAAATCAGTAGGTATAGATCCTACATGGTCATACAAAATCAAAAATTATTAGAAAACCTAAAGATGATTAACAAAGACTTATTTCAATGATACCCTACTTGACATAGTATGTCTAGTCTCTAGCTCGAGTGGCTCATGGCTCGAGCAGAATGGTTCGATCGACCAAAGGTGAAGCTACGCTTGCCACGGTCGGTCCGTAGCGTACCATTTCATACCTAGAGCCCTCCTTGACTCGAAAAGCATCACAGGCCTTTTTGTAGATCTTTCGACAGTCGAGGGGTAGTTCAAGGGGGTATTACCCAGTAACTGGGTTGTGGAGGTCAGATAAGCAGTCATTCTTTATAAAATACTGGTCAGCTGCATCTAGTTAGACTGGAAGCCACCCCATGATAATTGGAAAAAGGCTAGGCAGACTGATTGAGTTTGGATAAACTTAACATTACACATTATGTTAAATGGCTCAACAGCCTAAATCATCCCACTGCTTGGAAAAGGGATTATGTAAGCAAAAGATAAATGAAACAAGTTTGGTAATGCTGTGTGAATGGTATAACATACAAACAGAAAGACCAGTTCACATTTATAATAACAGTGGTTAAAAAAAAAAAGTACCTGCATCAAATTTCGTCATTAGTGTGGGAGTATGGCACGTTTCACTTAACATCAAAGATGTAGATCCAGATGGCCCTGGGAATTCTGTAGTCTGTTCAACAGCAGATGAAGGTCCAGGTCTGGATGGACCAGGTAGGTGCTTAGTTTGAACTGATGACCCAGGTAAATTGGTAATATCCATCATAGTTCTGGCCAGACCATGACCAGATTCTCTTCTAGGCTGACAGTAGCTATGATCTGTCGCTACAAAGGTATTGATTGTTTGCTGAACACCTGTAACATAACATTGCAATATTATCATCAGTTGAAATACTTTTTTCTGTCATACAAATTTGCCTGGTATTTTGTGTACCTGTCTAATTTACCCATCCTTATAATCAGCCAGTCAAATGATAACAATGTGTGCTCGCTATGTGCTGTTTTGATGCGACCTCAGTCTATGTTGAAGTAACTGAGATGTTCCATTTTTGTTAAATAAAATAGTTGTTTTTACTTCAGTACTTATATTAAAAGTTAATCTATCTAGTTGCGTATTTTGTACCTTTGGTACTTACATAATAACGAAAATTATTTAATCTTCAGATTATTTTAATGTGTTAAAGGGAAATGAAAATGTGTTTCAAAGAAAACTAAACTTAAATTATAAATAAAAAATTATTAAAAGACTTACCTTACCTTTTAATCTTTTGTTATTTTAGAATTTAAGTAACGTAACATAAAGTGCCATTATTTTGATCTCAATGAAAACACCATTGAATAAATACAAGAATAATTAAATCTGTTTGTTTTATTACAGCAAAACAATGTGGTTTCCCAATCACACATTAAAATAATCTTCAGATTAAATTTTTCATTATTAATCTTCAAAAACTACTCTTTATGACAGGAGTCACATTCAAAGATTTGTTGTATCATCTATGGCAGTTTAAGTTGACAACTCAGTTGTACAGCTCATTAGTCTTACACGGATGGCGAAAATAACAGCTTCCAAGGCCCTGTTTATTCCAGTTCTCTAGAGTACTTTTCGGTTACTTACCTGACGAGTACAATAATCTGACTCAATATGATATTGATACAAATGTTGTTTTCTCGCAAATATTGAGCTAATTTATTTCAACTTACGGTTCAAATTAACTGTTGGTATAGCTGAACAAATAAGATGACCTCCAGTTGTCTTGAAGGTGGGATCAAAATGGTGATCACATACCCTTTTGTTCTTGTAAATTTTCGTACGGTCACATTCTCTAACCTCGCTGCCAACAGCCGCTATCCAAGTAGCGAACAAATCAGGGCGGTTATCAGGGTTTGGGAACCGGTGAAGGGGTACACCGTATACAACTGAAAATGGAACGAAATTCATGAATATCATATTATGGCTTAGTAAAATGAATAACATACAACTTTTTTGTTGCATATATTCTATGTAATACGGTACAGTACGGTTATAAACACTTACCTAAAGCATCACAGCCAAAAATACAATATCTTCTTCGGAGTTCACTCATGTTAACAAAACAATAAAAACATTAAATTAAAAATTTAAAAAACCCCCGACCCAAACAAAAACACTAAAAAGTAAAAAATAACATTTATAGGCATTTTAATTTGAACGTAATATTTTGACCAGGGCATTGTCAAGTCGGGGGACGGTCAATGAAAACGCCAAACAGAGGCCTAGCCGTCCCCCGACTTGACAATGCCCTGGTCAAAATATTACGTTCAAATTAAAATGCCTATAAATATTATTTTTTACTTTTTAGTGTTTTTGTTTGGGTCGGGGGTTTTTTAAATTTTTAATTTAATGTTTATTTCTTGCTTTTTAAACTTAATGTCTCCCTTAAATCACCATTTATCTATAATCTATTCATTGAGACCTTTTCAATGAGCCCAAACACGATACTTCTGCTGTTTGTTGGTGAATAACTTGGGTTTCCTGGAAATTCCAGGTGTTGCTCCAGCATCAGTTCAAGGTTATTTTTTTCATCTAATATCATTGAAGTAATAGAATCCCAAATTTTGAGTTGATCAGACCCATGGAAGAGGCTAAAATCCCTTTTTTAACCAGAAAAGAGCTGATAATCTTCAAACGGCTGAACCGATTTTGATGAAACATGTCTAAGAACACTCCCGACTAATACACCTTTCAAACAAAAAAAACTAAATCAAAATCGGTTCATCCGTTCGGGAGCTACGTTGCCTCAGACAAACACACACACACACACACACACACACACACACACACACACACACACACACACAGACACGTCAAACTTATAACACCCCGTCGTTTTTGCGTCAGGGGTTAAAAATGACCAACGAAAAACAAAGTAATAACAATATTATGAAATAAAAACAAAACAACAAAACAAATAACAGTAACAAGTAACAATTTTAACAGAATTAGCTGAATTAAAATCGGAAAGCGCATCAACGTCGGGAAAGCCGGAGTTGACAATGGCAGAATGTCAACACTTCAACAGTGACATTTATTTGACAATTTGACAAACAAGTTAAGATGGCTACCAAGTTTTGTTTACCCACCAAACTGCAGTTGTCGCTGTTGTCTATGAAAATTGAAGACAGTTCTAAGTGTGCCCCCCCTGCGCTGTGCGTAGCGGGAAAGATGTACTGGTTGAGACAGATATTGAAGATGAAGTAGAGAACTCCTTAAACATCTGATTAAACTAGTAAAGAATAGAGAATCTGGAGACTTAACTGTGTTACATTAGTATTACTAAGTAACTAAGGGACCGGTAACGATTAATTCTACATACGAATGTATTATCAAAAATAATTTTCAGTTTTATCAAGTTTCTATCATAGTATTGTGGATGTTATTCAGATTTGGATAGTATTTTTCCATGCTTAAATATGGTTATTTCTATTATCCAAATAATTTGGCTATATTTTTACTGATGAAGGTTTAAAAAAGTAAGCACGCATATGGAGCATGTATGGAGAATTTATCGTTTACCGGCCAATTAAGCAATTTTACAATTTATACATTGATTTGATTTATAATTATAATGAAAGAATGTGAAAAACGAAAGGAAGAGGGATGTATAAAGGAGGTGGAATGTGGTGGACTGTGGTGCGTGTGTAGGTGTGTGTGTAAGGAAGTGGTGGGAAACGTGTATTTTAACTAAAATGACCTGGCTACTTGTTAAAGACACAATTTATGTTTTGTTGATTTTTGTTTAATTTTACTGTTAGACTGTTATTTGATTAAATACAGGATACGTTTTTATCCAGTGCGCAAACTGTAGCCATGAATTCAGCATATCATTCTAGACCCCCCAGCGCAGAAATTTTTCGTCGGTTATACAAAAATAAATCAGCTGTTCCATACATTTTAACCGCGTAGGTATTGCACTTTTATCCTCCTCCTGAGACCCAGACTATCAAATTTTGTCAGTTCCATTTGGTTTTTGGTATGGGTGCATAAAAATGGGCGTTTTTACCAAAAATATTTGAAAAAAAATTTTAGCTTCCCCAGAAGTCTGAAATGGGGGTATCATAGGTGATACTACGGGTCTTAATGAAACTAAATCATGTTATACTTTACTTAAATTTTTATTAGTATGAAAATCGTAAAAACAGTTTCGGTTGACATTCAAACATAAAAAAATTTCACATGTTGAACATTTAATGAATGTGAGATTGTTGCAGCCACTCAACCGGCATTTCGAACGATTATTTTTTTCATTTTTATCGCACATGGGCAGGTGTTGCGCTTCTTTTAATCTCATGGCAATGTGGGGAATAGGCACTACAAGTTTTGTTTTCTTTGTGATGATGTCGAAGGCGGATCATCTTGTGTTACAGGCAGTACAGGTCTGGGACTTTGGACAAAGCTGTGTCGAGTAAGACCATCAGTGCTGGGGCTAGAACATTGCAGCACTACCGGTGTTTCGCCGCCGAAAATCAAATGTTTTGCTAGGTCCATCTTAAAATCTAGGTACTGCATTATATTTTTTCTTGGCAACCCACGTTTAACGGCTACATTCCGATATTCAATCCAGGCTGCAGCCGCAGCAAAATCGAAGAAGTGAAAGATCGCTCTTACTGTCCACTTGCCAGTTCTTCCACGCATGGCGTATTTTCCGATCACTCTGTCCAAAAGGTCGATTCCTCCCATGTGAGAGTTATATTTTTTTACAGCGACAGGCTGTGGGACAACAAGGTACCGCTGGTCTTTTTTGGACCACCGCCGGCATGCCCCCAAAGGTTGAATAGCGTCCTCAGTTGATGCCAAGTGGATCGGCTTACTATCTAACCACTTGATGACTGCGAGTTTTTTATCTTGCCGCACTACACAATCGTAGCTACCTCGCCCACTTGCCTGCAACGATTTGTCACTCTTGAGTAAAGTCTTTGGTCTTCTATTTTGTTGGTTGGGGCGTCGGTACTCTGGTACACGGTTTTTCATTAGCGTGCCCGTTCCGTGTAGTTTCCTTTCTGTTAGCGTTTCCAGCAGCACAATAGAAGTGAAATATCTATCAATATATATTGAAGTTTTTTGTGGCAATGTGTCAGCCAGTTTCAATACAACGCGACCACCTAAGTCAAGTTTTTCAGGCGTCGGATACATAGCTGATTCGATCGAAGAACCTTTAGCTTGATAGAGGTAGAGATCAAGAGGAAGGCCGTTAGGATTAGCCATCAAAAAAAATTTGATACTTTCAGGATTAGGTTTTCTTTTTACTACTTGCTTGAGTTTGCATTTACCAGTAAACGGCATTATTTCCGAACCTGGCGTGAATAAGTTGATATGTCATTTATGCATACTTTTCAGGGCAGCCAATTTAAAGTTTACGATCTTCTGGTAAATCGAAAATAATGACGATTACTTTTTTAATAGTTGAATTTAGGTTCTTTAAAGAGCTGTTTTAAGTCTACGTTACAAAATAAATGTAGTATTTGTTAATGCATTTAAAAACAGACTTATCCAATTGTTCACCGACGACTTATCAACTTATTCCCTGAAGGAAGATAAAAATTCTAACTGTCATAATTGAATTTAAATAAAAACCAAATGAAGTAATAACAAAGTTTAATCGCAGAAACAAATTAAGATCCTTTATTCTTTTTTAAATTTATTAAAATTAACCAAATGACAAGAAAAAACACTTTAAATTAGTTATTCTTCTGTGTTTTCTTCTTTATCAGGATCTTCTTCGTCAAGATCGGGGTCGATATTTTCTGTATCATTATCCGTTTTTATATTTCTATAAAATTCATGAAATACTGGATCTATTAGAGGTAATAGATCCAGCAAATCTTTTTTCTTCTCTCGACTTACTGGCAATTGCTCTCTGGACACTGGTTCTAACTGTATGTTATCTATAATGTATTTGCCTCTTTTCTTGAAGTTTATTGCTTTAAATGGAGGGTCACTGTCAAGGTTTGTCTTGAAGTATATTTCTCCAATGGGTTTTCTATATTGCAACCACTTCACAGGTTGCCATACGAATTTGCTTCCAGAGACGTCTTTCTTTTTAATTGTGAACGGCCCTTTTTTGAACTTAATTCAGAGAAGTTTAGAAACTGTTCTTGCTTCATAGGTATCACTTCAAAGGGGTTTTTAACTTTGGAAGACCGAACCAGTTGTATCCAATCATTAAGATGGTTAATTTTAATCTGTGTCTTCTTTTTAGTTCTCTCAATTATAGCATGGTCCGAGTCACATTCCATATGACTATGTCCGCTGATAAGAAACTTATGGTTGATCACTTCCAATGTTGGATGTTGATGCAATAGAAACATAAACATCATAGCAACTGTGTTGTTTTTATTTTGCCCCCCACATGTGTCCGAATAAAATGTGACCTGTTTTACATTTGCAGGTAAATTATGAAGCAAATCCCATAAACAAGAAGCGATTTGGTTAGCACCTCGTGCGCCAATCGTTTCGTCCCACATATAACAAATAGCTTGATCATTAGCTAAGTTATGAATTGTTAGATTGAAGGACCACAATTGCCTTTTATAAAAAGAAACTGAAGTTTTGAGGTAAGGAGTAGGTAAGCATTGCTGAAGATCGAACGTGTATGCACGAATTGATGAGTCGTGTTTTGCATCGTCTTTGTCTTTCCTCTTTTCGGAATAAGCTTTTTCAGCTAATGTATGATGTGCAGCAAGTTCAGCTTTTAAAGCCTGGATTTCCTGTCCTTGAGCTAACGAAATCTTTGTATTAAGTAAATCAAAAGTATGGCAAGTATCTTTTGCCGGTTGTTTGAAGGATAGATTTAAGTCATGAAAACATTTTGAGTACAATTTCAATGACACGGGGTTGAACAACTTTCTTTGTATAAGCGATACATAGCTGCAATGGACAGATCTGAAGACAAATATTTTCGGTTCGTTCTTTTCCTACAGTAGTGACTCTCGTAATTTGGAAATGACAATATATGGTTTATGGCTGTAGTAGTATCGTCAATCGTTTTTTTATTTTTAGGTGGTTGCCTTCCTCTCTTATCAGCAGTTATTACTCCGCTTACAGAGTGTTTTTTCTTATCTATTATAATATTTACAAATCCTTTGGTTTCCCCATACGTTTTACATAAGCATTCTTTACAAATTGGTTTGTGTTCATTATTTATAATTAGTTTATATTTGCAATAATAATCTCTCTGAACTGTTCTGCTATCAGTCTTTTGTGTCTTCTTTGGTAATATTGTTATAAGACTAGCTACGTACATTGCTCTCCGATCTCTACTGCCCAAAGCCCAATATTCGTCAAAACATTGTTTCCTTTCCAATTCAGAAAATCGTTCAGAACATTTTAATCTACAAGTTCTTAGTGAACTTAATTTCCTCTCACCCACTTTTTTTCCTTTTTCCGTTACATAGCCTTTACCAGAATTCCTTAGTCTTTTAGATTCTTCCCTCTCCTTCCTTGATCTACCCTTTTTTTTCACTTTCGAATTTTCTTTAGTTGGATCTTCATTCCTTGCCTCTGTCACACTGTTGATATCTGCAACAATATAATATGTATTTCAGTATATTCATAAAACTATTTTATAATAACTGTTCCTATTTTACATTGATTTTAACTTATTATACTCACCTGAAGTAGAAGCTGTAGCTATATTTTGTGTATTATCGTTCGAAATGTTAGTGATAGTTTCCTGGTTTTCTGCTCTTATTTTTTCATTTTCTACAGAAACAGCACTTTCCACTAGGTTGTTATCGATTTTATCAGTATTAGATGTATTTTTTTGTAAATCTTTAGGAGATAAAATATCATCACAAGATTCGCAATCAGTTTCAGATGTATCCTGTACAGCATTTGTTTTATTTGCCATTAAATCAGGAGATTGCATCAAGTCAATATTTTCAAATTCTAGGTCTGGTTCATTTAATACATCATAAAGTTCCTTCGTTTCCGGTGACATAGGCCGAATAGGGGACGAAGTATGATCTTCATTTTCAAGATCTTTTAATAATGGAGACGATCTCAATCCTTCTGATGTGTCACTTCTTACATCAAAATTAGACTCACCTGAAATAATATGATTTCGTTTAAAGTATGTATAACATTTATATCAAATAATAAAAAAAGAAAGAAAAATAATTGCCTGGAGTTGAGTTCTTATGTCTTAGTTCCTGTATCAAAGGAGTCAATGGAGAAAAGGGGGGAGGAGAAATAGAGGGTGGCTCATTTGAAAATAACATTTCAGAACTGCATGTATCTGAAAAGATATTAACATAATAGATTATTTTTCAACAGCATTCTCAGACTTCAAACTTACTAAGTTACTTATAGCTATTCATTCCACATTTTCCCATATTTAACAACTGGATTTGATTTTTTTTTTATAGAACGTCTTAATACAGTCTTACTGCCGCACACAGAGACGTCATTTTACTTTAATGTCAATTATAGCAAACCTAGGGTACTTAACATCATAAAGGTATAGACTATTATTCAATGACAAAATTAGTAAATCAGAGATTAGCGTTAATGGGCGCCTCTGAGTGCGGTAGTTAAAGTGATTAAAACAACAGAATTCCATCACCTGTCACGCAATTCCCTCCTACACCAGCAAACCCATTTGACAAAAAAATAGCTAAGAACGTAAGAGTACTCATAATTTAATAAATTAGTAAATATGGTAAAAATACGATACAAAAGCATAAAAACTGTCTCACCTTTTTCATCCACCAAAAGATTACGAGGTGACTTAGACATAACAAGTTCTCGTAGCTCAAGCAATTTACGCTTTTTATTTAATAAGCCCTTGAAAGCATTCTGCTAAAATATTAAAAAAAAAAACAACTGTACAATCAGTATTCATAACAAGCACACAATGAAAATTTAATTTTATATTATAACCTATCTGATAAACACAGACGTATTTTTGCGTACTTACCTTTTCCTCATTATCACTCATAATTATTATAAGCCACAATAATTGTTTTTCTTTATAAAAATAATATGCAGTTGTTGTAATACAAAACACTTAAGTAACGTACTAACAATAAAACCTTCTCAGACGACGAGATACTCGATACTGACAAGTTCCGACACGATCTTTTGAACGAACGAACTGATTTTTATCATGTGCCTACAGATCGGCAGTGACTCGTAATATGAAAGGCATTCAAGTATAAACCTGCCTTAGATGTTTACAATTGAGTTCAAATTACCTTGCGCTTAAAGTTTTCCTAAAAGTTGATTTTGAGTCAAATATGGTCATCAAACTCTTAAAACGATGAAATTATTTTATTTTTATAAAAGTTAAATTATATGCGTATTTCAAGTATTCTCAAAGTAAGTAAACGTAACAATTCACACTTTGTTATTATAAACAATATAATGTCCATTTTAAAGAGTTTCATAAATGACTCGTGTGATTTTATAATGATAAAACTAGACAATTCGAAATGTTCTAAAATATCACAACTTTTGATAGCGTGCATAACTAGACAATTCGAAATGTTCTTAAATATCACAACTTTAGATAGCGTGCGTAACTAGATAACTCGATATATATGTGTGTTTCGTACTCAAAGACGTTCATAACTTGATAACTAATTTTGTCATTTTACACTTGCAAATCCACAAACGTATATGTTGATATATTAACTAATGCATGTTCTGACTTATGTTGATAAATCGAAATGCAATAATATAAACGCTGTTAGTTAAGTATTATTAATTTGACATGTCGTTTTATCAAATATTTATTGCCATAGTTGTAGATACTCACTTATGTACGAAAGCAATAATTTGATTTTGTTTGAGTATTTCGAGTTGAGTTTTTAATACCGGTAGGGTATAAGGTCACAGAAGCGTTCAAGCTGAAAAAAAAAAAAAACGACATCTCGAGTTGTCAACGTATTCACGCGTGGTACGGATTTGTTCGTCGATTGCCACACATTTCTCTCTTTGATTCTCTCTACACCCTTGTTCTATCCCAGATACAATAGGCCGTATTTTCCAGAATCTATCAACTTCTTTCTCAGCGTCAGTAATTAAGTGATCTTTAACAACCTTTATATTCGATCTCAGTTTGAAATACCTAATTGCTCAAAATATTTGAGTAATATTTTGAGCAATTAGGTTCACTCTAGTTTCTGCAGACCAAAACATCCTAAACCGTGGAAGACCTAGGACGCTCATTGCCATAGAGCACCCAAAGAACGTTTTAAGCTCTGCTGGCAAATCACCCCGAAGATATTTTCAACATGGACGAGTCCGGCATACAGGTGAACAACAAACCAGGAAGAGTAGTCGCCACAAAGGGAGCCAAAGATGTCTACACGCTCACTAGCTCTGAAAAGGGTGAAAACGTAACGGTCACTGCTTGTTGTAATGCACAAGGTAACTTCATTCCCCCAGTTTTAATCTATAAGGGTACTTACAGCAAACCACAATTTTCGGAAGGTCTTCCTCCAGGATCACAGGTATTTATGAACAAAAAATCTTCTTATATAAATACAGATCTCTTCATGCAATAGTTTGAAGAAATGTTTCTGCGTCACAAGAGTTCTCGAAGAACATTGTTAATATTAGATGGTCACAGCTCGCATAGTAACAATATTCGCCTACTGGAAGTGGCTAAAGAAAATGATGTCATTCTTTTGTGCTTACCAAGTCACACTACGCATGCTCTGCAGCCACTTGATAGAGCCTTTTTTAGGCCATTGAAGGTATACTTTGCCCAGGAAGCGAAGACATGGATGGTCAGGAACAAAGACAAGAAGTTGACGCGCTATGACGTGTCTAAATTAATCGGAAGAGCTTGGGGCAAAGCTGCCACTGTTTCCAATGGTGTGTCAGCTTTAAAATCATGTGGAATTTATCCTTTTGATCCGAGTGCCATTCCTGATCACTATTTTTCACTATTGAGACCAAAATTTAGTTGTTGAAGATGAGGATGGGACGTCAAGAGAGTCTCTGTCATTACTTCAAGAATATGACGATAGTGCACTACTTGCGTTTGATACAATCCATTCATCCCCACAGCATATCGAGAATGATTTAGAGGCCAGGACATTAGGATCACTACCTGTAGTCACTTCTGAATTCCAACCTGAGCCAGGTCCTTCAGGGCTAAATCTAACTAATTTAAATTATGAAGATAGTTTAATGGCAGTAGTAATTGAGCATACATTGCCTATGCAAGATGCACCTGTGGCAGAAGAGTTACATCAAATGAATATCGTTTTGCCAATAACACCACGAAAACATGCGGAACAGTGTCATATCGAGAGTGAGTCGTGTCTGACTATTGCGAAGTCTAATCTTATTGCTTTGATTGAAGAAACCCCTGAAAATCAAATAGGATCTACCGAGTCTGAAGCAACACCATCCAAAGTTTTGAATGACATCCATCCAGTGCCTAAACTCCCAGCAGTATTGTCTAAGAAAAAACAAAAAGCTGTTATTTTGACTTCTGCTGAAAATATAGAGAAACGGAAAGTAATTGCTGACAAAAAGAAACCAGCAGCTGGAAGATTAAAGCATGCTAAGCCCACTAAGAGAATTAAAACAATGAAAGAAAAAGATAATGTTAAAAAGAAACAAGAAAAAGGGGGTAAAAAGAAGCCAAAGAAACGTCCTGTCAGAAATAAGAATAAGAAAAAAGAAAAGCTATTCATCGTCTTCTGAAAGCAATGACGAAAATGAGGGTAGGGTAGATACTTCTGAAGAAAAAATGTCAGACAAACACGATGACCTTAACAGATGCGTTGAATGCACGGAAAATTATTATGACACAAAATCCACTGAAGATTGGATTCAATGCCCATCTTGTTTATCATTGTTCACGCATCAAGCGCGTGATCATGTGGACTGACGTCACCGGCGGCTGAGGCGCGGGCGCGGGACAGAGGAACCGGCGCGCGGGGGCGAGCGGACGGCGGCGGCGGTGGGCACACTCCACGATCGCACGGCAAGAACGACACTAGCGTGTCCTTTTAGCTACTTCACTGTATAGCTACCTATTTATCGCCTTTTCTTATTATAATTTAAAGAGTATACAGTCCCTTTTCAAAAAACGATGCGATTTTCATAATCTGAATACACGTAGTAAAGATGAAATTGTAATTCCAAAATTTAGATTGACTAAAACTAGCAAATCATTTCTAATAAACAGTATCCGCTTCTATAACAAGTTGCCAAAGTCAGTTACAGAACTTAGCGATGGAAAGTTTAAAACGCACATGAAACGTGTCTTTATCAAAAAAGCATATTATAAGATAAAAGACTACGTTGAAGATAGGGAAGTTTGGCATTAATTCCTTCTGCACATGTGGCTTCCCTGGTACCTCATTAACAGCATAACTATGTGAAAGTCTATTAACTGCTCTCAATGTTCTTTTTTAGGGTTCCGTACCTCTAAAGGAAAAAACGGAACCCTTATAAGATCACTTTGTTGTCCGTCCGTCCGTCCGTCCGTCCGTCCGTCCGTCCGTCCGTCTGTCCAGACCGTTTTTCTCAGGAACGCGTGGAGGTATCAAACTGAAATTTCTATATGATAATTAGTTCTACTGTCCCTGGAAGCTGTAGAAAAATCAACCTTCTAAGTCAACGCAATCAAAAGATACAGCCATTTAGGCCGCAAAATTCCGCAAATTTTCGAAACTCGCACGGGAATCAAAACCTACAGGGTACTTCCCGTGAACTTAGAATCTTGAAATTTTGTACGAAGTCACGTCTTATAGTACAGATATAGGAAAAATTACGAAAACCGTAAATTTTTAGTTTCGTCATATAAAAAAAAATATTTTTGACAATTTTGAACTTTTACTTATATACCCACAGGTTTGTACGGAACCCTCGGTGCGCGAGTCCAACTCGCACTTGACCGGTTTTTATTCAACAATGCTGACATATTCTCGTAATTATTTGACATTATACATCAATTTTAATATCAACTATTTTTTAGTGATTGTCATGTTAATCATATCACTATGTTTAATTATGTTCATTTTATTTATGTAGATTATTTTACATATTGTGAATGGGGGAACGTTGTAGGCCGTACAGACTGTAGATTTGTGGACGATTTTCTCTGTATTCGTTTAAGTACCTGGTACTTATTGACAGGCCTGCACTGTCCTCCGGGAATACATTTTATCTTTGTAATTTGAAAACATTGGTAAAGCCAATCATTTTTAAAAGAGTAACCGTGGAGTTTCTTGCCGGCTCTTCTCCATAGGAAACAACATTTTGGAACCGTGCACCTAGCTTCTGACGTTTCATAAGTGCCCATGCAGGTTTATATGAAATAAAAATATTTTGATTTGATTTGATTGCTTTTATTTATTAATTTACCTGAGCTCCTGAACATGGTCCTTCTACCGGGAAACGTCCAGGACTAAATAAGAAGTGTAATATTTATTTAATGCAAAGGGCAAGAATAGGCATTCATTGAGTGAATTGTTGAAGTGGAGTTGAATGTCAACCGTCATCGATCAACAAAATCACCGTTGCAGCTGAAGAAGTCAATTAGTGAAACGGTTAAGGACCTCTGTGAGTTCGTTCCAATTATTTACCCTTTCCTACATGTCCATTTCACAAATAGCGTGTTTTTAAAATCAATTTCGGTTCCAACTATTGCTTATTTCGCCTTTATTTGAGATAGACAATTGGTTGCTAGCATTTTTTTTTTTTTTTTGGGTGGGGAATCATCAAATAACTTCTCCCGCTCTGGGTGGAGCAGGAGGGCGTGTCAGACTTTTACTGACTAAAACCCACCCGTGTTCCTTCAGTAGCCCTTAAGCCAGGGGCTGTGGTGTCTCTTTCGAACAAACCCGCACCCCTGGCAGGCATCGACCCTTGCTGGTCCCATCACTTTTTGTGCTGACATCTCTTTGAGGCGCGCGTGGAACACAACGCGCCGTCGACTTGGGCTTGGTCCTTACCGGACAGCGAGCTACCCATTACTCGCCGTCCGCAAGCCCATGCCTACGGTGGCCGGAAATCGGCCTGGGATTCCCGACGCCCAGGGCGTCTCCGTATCCTGCGGCGGCTGGGGTCGCGAGGGCGCATATGCTGCCTCTCCCTCACGTGCGCCGCCTCCCTCTTCGCGAGCATTACTGCTTCGCTGAAGGAGGTGACGGCTCCCCATGCCCTCTCGCTCCGTACCATGGCTTGGACCAGGGCCGGACGCGAGAGATCGCCGCCGCCGATCGCCTCCACGAGGACACGTCGGTGCTCCGCCCAAGCTGGGCAGACCGCCACCGTGTGCTCCACCGTGTCCTCAGGGCGATCTTCGCAGTGGAAACACCCGGGCGTTTCCCCCGCCCTATCCGAAACAGGAACCTCCCGAAACAACCGTGTCCGGTGAGGACCTGCGTCAGACGGAAGGTGAGGACGCCATGCCGCCTCTCAAACCACTCCTCAAAGAGGGGACTTACCGCCGCAATCGTGGCGTGCCCAATTGGTTGCTAGCATTCAATCTATTTCAAGCAGTGTGTGATTCGCAATCGCTTTATCTCGCGTGGTTTACTCGGAGACTTAATTGTTATTACAACGCGATTAGTCAGTGCGCTTTACCGGCCGTCCGTTATTTTTTTTTTCGTACGGTGACTCACCTCCTTTGTTCTTGCGTCAGCTGTGCTTGCTACCGACCTAACTGTGTTTTTATGCAACTTGACTGGTAATAAATCAGCTGGTTGTTCTTTTGAATTGGTTTATTTGACAATTTGCTACTTAGTTTGATCGTTTTTTTGTTTTTTTTTTGCTTTAAAATAAACCGTTACTTTTGCTTCGAATAAATTCAAGTCTTAAAGGTTTTTTAAAGTCTTTACAATTCTCAAAGGACATGTTTGATTTTTGTATGGAGGTTGGGCTTTTATTCCAAGCTGCCGTGGACAGGGATGAGATTATAATTTTATGAATGTACATAAATTAAGGAACCTGTACATATTTTTTTTATTTTTTTTTTAAACACCCTTTCTTAGTTATTGCATTTTAAAATAATTATGATTTAAAGAAATCATTGCAACCCACAATAATTATTGCCTTTGGCAACACTTTTCGGTTATATGTCATTGTGAAATGTGAAAGTCAATCAAGTGTCAAATTCCCGTTAGGGTATTTATGTTCTGTGGTGAAATTCGATTTTGTTTTCGTCTGTGGTCTATGTTATACATCACAACGGATCTGAACGGCACGAGTTAAAGAATTTGTTTGTTGTTTTGTTGTGTTATTTTCGTTCAAGTTTCTTGTTATACGTTTATCTTAATTTGACCTGGCTTTAATTTGGATTTTTTGATATTGCACTCGATTTGGACACCTGACGACCGGCGATTCTGACGACTTTGATTTCTCACTTGGACTTGGATTTTGCACACAATTTATACATCCGTTTATCTTAGCTGCTTAAGGTTAGTACCTATTTTCCATACGATGGGATTCTAACAAGCGATCCAATTGAGTCGCATTTCATAATTTTTGTTGAATCCAGATTTGCCTTGTAACAATGAATTGATTACCGTAGACTGACTCTTGACAAGCTCTGAAACCGCACTGTTTTTATCTTTCAGGTAATCGTCACCATTATGCCTCGCTGCATTAATTGCTGGATTGCTATTCCAATTACGCAACAATATCGGTACAATGCAACACATATGGATCTTGAGATTATCTCTGTATTAGAAGAATGGATTGCCAGACAGGTATGTAGCTAAAAATCTGCATATCCATAACAACGACGGTTTAATAATAAGTACAGATTTTTAGTTGCCATTTGTAGTGTATTCCAATCTTTCCACATTTGTGCAAGGTGACAATTAAGAACAGATTGTACTCTGCTGGGGCTCTTGCAAATATTGAGTTACCTTAGAAGTATAGTCATAACCATCATCAACATAAAAAAGAGAGCAAAATAGTTACAAATTACCAAATTCCAGTATTGATTCAAATGTGGAGTTTTTGTTTTTGTTTTAGGTAACCGATGAAGACTACCTATGTCAAGAATGTATTAACCTATTGATTCTTGAATCAAATAATAGGAATGAAGGCAATACGGGTGAACGTCGTTTTGGCCATGATTCTGTTTGTGTATGTTGTGGCATATCCATTGCCAGAAGAACTGGACGACGGTCTCATCAACTAAATTATGGTGATGCTGAATGGATTTATTCCGCCAATATAATCAGCCCTCTTGAAGTAAGTGTACCTGCTTGTTGTAAGTATAGGTTATTCCAGCTAAAATAATTCTAAATTAGTAAAAAATCTGTATGCCACAATAATATCAACTTATTCAGCAGCAATTCAAGCTTAACCTGAGTGATCTACTCACTTTTGTTGTATTATGATTCACCCACATTTGAATTACTAAAACAAATTGTGCTTTCAATTGCAGATGCCTTCGAATGCCCGGGCATGTCATGCTTGTTGGTTAAGGGCTCATAGACAACCACCACCACCTGTAGAAAGTGGATCTGGATTAATTGTCACAAGTACTGCCAGCACCGATAGTGAGGATATTACGCAAGAACCAAATCCATTCATCAGTGGATCCAGCTCTGTAGTGGAGCCTGCCAGTTCTGCCAGCACAGACATTGAAAATATTCTCCAAGAAACAGTTGTAAGCCTTACATTAGATGGTTATAGTCGCACTCCAGATACCACTACTCATTGTTTTGTTCCGGATTGTATGAACCGGGAAAGGAAACGTGTGCCATTATTTTTAAAGAAAAATATTCTCACTAATCAAAAACTGTACATCACTCAAAATGCTCGGGTGTGTGAAGAACATTTAAGCTTATACAATTGGGACTTTCTTGCTGAATTTGAATTCGTAACTGAATTCAACCAGGTGCATATTACTGAAATGCTTGACTTATTACGGAGGGATGTAAATAACACCATAGACTTTGAAAATGTTGAAAACATGAATAATACTACTTGTCGATACTGGACAGGCTTGACTGTTTTGAACTTTCTGGCAATATTAACTTGCATACCTCAATTGTCCAATTTATGTAAAAAACCTAAAACAGGGCTTGGTATGTATTTAATCAAAATAAGGACTGGAGAACCTTTTCGACGCATTGCCTCTTTGTTTCGTTTATCAACTTATACAGTCTGCCAGTACGTAAAGAAGACCCGGGGTTGCTTATTAGAATCATATGTACCTTTACATTTGGGCATTAGTAATATCCCAAGAGAAAGCTTGTCCAGTAGAAATCTTTTGATTCCACAGGGTCTCTTTGGCACACAGGAAAGTAATCCTATAGTAATCTTTGATGGCACATATATTTATTTGCAAAAGTCGTCTAACTACCTGTTCCAAAAAAAAACCTACAGCTTACATAAATATGCCAATCTATTGAAGCCTTTTATGATAACAACCACAGATGGATTTATTTTAGATGTTTATGGTCCATATGCTGCTACAACTTCTGATGCCCAGATAATGAACCAGCTTTTTGCACCCAGTGGTGCTCTCAGAAATTATTTTAGAGAAAATGATGTGTTTTTGCTAGATAGAGGGTTTAGGGATGCTATAGGACTACTTACCTCATTAGGATTCTCAGTACACAAGCCAGAGACTCTAGATGTAGGTGAAACACAATTGTCCACAATAAAAGCAAATAAATCTCGGCTTGTAACTTTGTGCAGATGGGTAATTGAAGTAGTGAATGGTCGGTTTAAACGTGATTTTAAGATGTTCAGAAATAAATATTTTAATGTAGCATCAAGAAACTTAATGAGTGATTTTAGAATTTGCGCAGCAATATTGAACAATTTTCATCCGCTTATAGCTGACCGTTCTGATGCTCAAGCAATCTTAGACAGAGCAATGCAAAGAGTGAACATGCCGAACTATTTAGGTGAATATGTGCTTGAGCATCAATTAAATAGACGCCGAGCCAGTTTTATAAGAATAAATGATGCCCAATTACCACAATTAACTATGTTCCCTGTAATGGAAATGTCTGACTTGATATTGTTCAGTCTTGGAATTTACCAAATTAAGCAAGCCAGATCTTATTACGGGGAGCATATTCGTGCAAATGGGACATTTTTGGTTGAAATAAGTGAAAGCTTAGAAATCACAAATGTCCCAGGCATAATGTCATCACATGAGACAGTATTACTAAGAGGTAGGATCAGGTCAAGGCATCAAAGTACTAAAGTATATTATACTTATGTCTTGATAAAATTAACCGAATCAAATAATTGGGAGGAAAGAATTTGTGAATATTACTGCAGCTGTATAGTAGGAAAGAGAACTGTCGGAAGCTGTGCTCATGTAATGACGATCATATGGTATCTCGGGTGGGCTCGGCATCAAAACAACATATTACCGCCTGCACAATTTCTTGACAATATAATTGTAAGGGAAGATGTTGAAAATGAAGATGTAGAATAAATATATAACAAATACATTACTTTTATTTCTCTACCTAATACACAAAAAAGTTATAATTCCTTCCTGTTGGAATGACTATTTGACTTGGAAACGTCATTCATTATGTGAAAATCCCAAGTTGTAAGAAAAAGTAAGGATCTTTGTTATGTATAAATTAACTATCCTTAACATAAATCATTTATTCTTATTGTAAATAATAGCATTTCGCTATATAAAATAATTTCATCCCTTTACTGTCCCATTGCTGGGCACGGGCTTTTAGTCCGAATGAGAAAGGTTAATTGTAGAGTTTGGATGGTTATGGCCCTCAGATGATGATTTCACAAATATCAAGTTGAAATTACAAATACAATAAACCTAAATATTCATAGGGAAACGAAAAATGTCGACAATCTATACAAGAGTATTATGACAAGGCACATGACAACTGACAAGTGTGAGTCTTCCTGACAGGTAATGTTTTCATAGATTCCATTATGAGGCAAAGAAAATAATGCCATACATACAAATCATGGAGATAATTCGTTGGTTTTATTCTCGTCTGATATTGTTATAAATTACTTTAAATAACAATTATGGTGTTTAATTTGCTTTAAAAAACATTATCTAACACTTTTTTCATTGTTTCAAGTCGCAAAAATAATACAACGATACAAAAAATATCTAGACATAAAATATTATTTATTAAATAATGGTGCTTTTAATTATTTTTTTGTTTTTGTGAGGCCATCCTGAACAATTTTTCCTATCAGAAAAACCACACATGAGAGCTGTTCAAAAATAATAATATTTTAAGCCCATTAAAAAACATGTCCTTTAAGTGCAACATGGATATCGATAAATTAGTAAAACAGCGCAGTGGAATTAAAGCAAAGCTCACTAACTTTGAAAAGTACATTACTGTTCTTTCGTCTTCAAAGCTCATATCCGCACTACAACGGATTGAGTTAGAAGGCCCAGTTGAGCAAATTTGAAGCTTTATACGATGTTTTCGATGCATTACAGATGGAAATCGAGTTAGCGTCGGCGACCCCCGAAGACGAGTACGTGGAACGAAATCAGATTGAAGAACGGTACCACTCGTTGATCGCCAAGGCGCGCAGCCAGCTTCAGACCAGCTGCGCTGAGCGGGAGGGTTCGGAGACGGGCACTATTATGGACTCGAAACCAGGTGCATTCTTTAAAAATGGCTTTGTTTGCTTACCAAAAATTTATTTACCGCAATTTGACGGTAGTTAGCAGTACTGGACGGTAGTTAGGGATACTTTCACTTCGCTAATTCATAACAACGATTGTATCGATGGCATTAATAAGTTCCACTATCTCCGTGCATCTCTTAAGGATCGTGCGTCGGAAATAATCAAGAACATTGATTTTAAGGGTGACAATTATATTTTAGCATGGAACTTATTGTGCGATCGCTACAACAACAACCGCCTTTTAGTTAATAATCATGTGCAGGCTCTGTTTGATGAAGAACCCTTATCGAATGAATCATCGTCTTCTTTGCGACGGCTTATAGATGTCATAAATAAAAATATACGGGCACATAAGACCTTAAAGGAGTCGACAGAGTATTGGGACACTCTTATAATATTTATGATGTCTAGAAAATTAGATTTGAATACAAACCAAAAATGGGAAGAGCGCCGCAATGCATTGTCTGAAGCTCCTACCTTGTCAAATTTAATTTCATTTATTAGTGGTAGGGCTGTACTCTTAGAAACACTAGAGGTAAATCAAAGTAAGTTAAGCACTAGTGTGAATAATAGACAAAAAAGTTTTAGTACTTCAAGTACCAAAGAAAATACGAATACCCACAACAAAAGGATGAATGGCAACTTAGAAAATAAAAAATCACATAGTAACAAATTACAAAACAAATTTAAATGTCCTCTATGTTCTAACGATCATCTTTTATATACATGTGATTTATTTAAAGGTTTACCTACTGAATCACGAATACAAAAGGCTAAGGAATTACAAGTGTGTCTAAATTGTTTGCGCTCGAGTCATGTAACCAAGAAATGTCGATTAGCTGGTTGTTAATATTGCAAATCCAGGCACAATACTCTCTTGCATGTTGAACCGCTTGAGCGCCCTTTTCAAGACCCTGCCTTCAGCGTCAAATAGTGTCGCCTTACCAATCGATACTTCAAATAGTACCGTCTTATCAGCAGATACTATACACCATACTAGTACACCCAATGTCCTGCTGTCCACAGCTATGGTGAAGGTGGTGAGCAACAACGGTGAGAGTCAACGCTCGAGTCCTGCTTGACAGCGGCAGCACTGCCAATTTCATGACGGAGAGCCTCTGCACCAAACTGGATTTGGTACGACGAAATACTACCTCCACGGTCACAGGTATCAACCAACAGTCTTCCTACAGTACACAGTCTTGCAATCTAAACATTGAGTCTTTTAATGGTGACTATAGGATTAATTTGGACTGCCTAATTATACCTGAGATTACGCAACGTTTGCCATCGTCTTATATTGATATGAGGAATATTCCTATACCGTCAAACCTTCGTTTAGGTGACCCAACTTTTAATATTCCATCTGTCATTGACATCTTAATAGGCGCAGAAATATTTTGGAGTGTTATAGGCACTACTACAATTGATTTAGGCAAGCGGATGCCTAAGCTATGTGAGACCAAATTTGGTTGGATAGTGTCTGGTCCAGTTACTCAGCTTCGTTCGTCTTTCAAAAAAGGCACACATTTTTGTAATCATGCCCACTCAATCGAACAACCTGATTTGACAAGGTTTTGGGAGCTGGACTCCATCTCGCCTAAGCACACCCTATCTCAAGAAGAACGGGAATGTGAATTAAGTTTTAAGCAAAAAACCATTCGTAATGAGAGCGGTAAATTTATTGTTACTATGCCTTTGAAAGCCGATCCAAGCATTTTAGGCGACTCATACAATATGGCAAAACATTGTTATCTGTCGCTAGAACGTCGCTTTCAACGGGACCCTGAATTCAAGGCCAGATATATGGAATTCATGGATGAGTACGAACGCCTTGGTCATATGAGCGAAGTTAACAACAAGTCAAGGCCTCATTCAAACAAAAATGCTGAATATTTCATACCTCATCATGGAGTAATTCGCGAATCCAGTACGACAACGAAGCTGAGAGCTGTGTTTGATGCGTCTGCCAATACTTCCTCTAAAGTATCACTTAATAATCTTCAAATGGTAGGGCCCAAAGTACAGGATGATTTATTTTCAATTTTGTTAAGATTTCGGCAACACAAATATGTTGTTACTGGTGATGTCGAAAAAATGTATCGTTGCATAGAAGTGGCTCATTCACAAAAATCATTACTGCAAATTATTTTTAGAAAAGATCCCAAAGAACCGTTAAAAACATACAGATTAAACACAGTCACTTATGGGACATCATCTGCACCTTACCTAGCAACAAAGTGTCTTGTAAGTCTTGCGGACGAAGCTACCACAGACAACGTGAAGTCGGCAATTTCGCGGGATTTTTACGTAGATGATTACTTGGGCGGTAGCTCGACAATATTGGGAACTATAGGTCTATCGAAACAAATTAATTCCATTCTCTCATCTGCACATTTTTTCTTGCGAAAGTGGCAATCTAATAGTCCGGAAATCCTAGAAGCAATAGGTAAACCAGGAAAATCTAGTTCATTAGACTTGTCCAGTCACTCCCAGTCATCTAAAACTTTGGGCCTGCATTGGTTTTGTAATACTGACACCTTATCCTTCTCAATTAATATTTCTACAAAGGAAAGAACAACAAAGCGACACATTCTTTCGGTGATCAGTCAGGTGTTTGATCCTCTAGGACTGGTTGGCCCCTGCATTGTGGAAGCAAAGTTAATAATGCAGCGACTTTGGGTTGAGCAGTCTGAATGGGACGAGGGAGTCTCACCTGAGATAAACAAGATGTGGTGTGATTTTGTTCGTGCACTTCCCAAGCTGAACAATTTAAATATTCCACGATGGGTGTGCTGCAATCTGGCAGTGGAACATGAACTACATATTTTTTGTGACGCCTCAGAAATAGCTTACGGTTCATGCATATATGTTCGGTCAGTATGTAGTGATGGATCAATACATGTACAACTTTTAGTATCCAAAAATCGTGTAGCACCAATAAAGACCGTTGCCATTCCGCGCCTTGAACTTTGTGCAGCGCTATTGGATGCAAGACTGTGTACTACCGTAATAGAATCCCTGACTATTCCTATAGTTAAGCGACTATTTTGGAGCGACTCGATGATCGTATTAGGGTGGCTTAACATATTACCAAACCAACTAAAACCTTTCGTACGTAATCGAGTCAATGAAATTCAGGAAATTACTGCTGGAGACCGGTGGAGGTACGGTACCATCAAAGGACAATCCGGCAGACCTCGTTTCTCGCGGGGCGAGGGCCGATTCCATCGGTGAATGCTTGTTATGGTAGTCAGGCCCTAGTTTCTTACAAGGCTGCGAAAGTAGCTGGCCTAATATGCCTTGTAATAGCGTGAAACATGATCTACCTGAAGTAGTGTGTCATGTCACCAATCAAGATAACACTAATATTAATTCTGATCAATCAACTAATAATTCAATAATTCAGTCATTAATTCACAGTATTTCTAATTACAATCGTCTTCAAATAATCATTGCTTATGTCAATAGATTCATGCATAATTTAAAAAATTCTAATTGCAAATTGCATGGTTCGCTTTCTAGTGAAGAATTAGATAAAGCTTTAACATACTTGCTACTTAGTGCACAAGCAGAGACGTTTCCAAAAGAGTGCAATATTTTGAAGTCAGGAAAATCTCTGCCTCATAAAAATCGTTTAATTTCATTGACACCATTTGTAGACTCTAAAGGAATTATACGCGTAGGAGGCATACTTGATAACTCACCTTATGATTACACAAGTGAACACGATTTTTGAGTCTGAGTTCTGTGGTGCTGATTTTGATTAATTATGTCTAACTAAACAAGGAAAAAATACTTTTATCTAATAAAGTTTGCTTTTCTAGCAACCAGAACGAAATTTCAAATTTTAAGAAAACCTTAATTTTTTTATTCATTAGAATACAAAAGTAAGAAAAATAACTTTAATTTATGTGTTAATCACTTTTATTTAGAAAGAACAATATAGGTAAATATTTAAATACTTAAAACAAACAGAAAAAAGCTTTAAAAATGATAATTTTTTGTTTTTCTTTTGTGTAAGTAAGAACTTTCTCGTATTAAACTCCAAAATAATGTAGTCACCCATCATGTTCTCATTGTATTGTCCTTGATAACGCTGTTCAAAGTTCATCACGTCTTGATGAAAGCGTTCTCCTTGCTCTTCTGAATATGCCCCCAAGTTATCTTTAAACTGGTCTAAGTGAGCATGTAGCATATGCACTTTAAGGGACATTCTGCAACCCATGAGTTTGAAATTATCAAGCATGTTAGAAATGAGTTCTTTATAATTTGTAGCTTTTTTATTGCCAAGAAAGCCATGGATCACTGATTTAAGGCTGAGCCACGCTTGTTTTTCGTGGGCGTTCAGTAACTCTGGGAATTCTTCACTGGCCATTATTTTCTTAATTTGTGGACCGACAAAAATACCAGCTTTAACTTTAGCCTGTGACAATTTAGGGAAAAAACTCTTTAAGTATTCAAAGGCTGGAGAGTCTTGACGAAGAGCCTTCACAAATTGCTTCATAAGGCCTAATTTTATATGCAACGGGGGCATCAAAATATCATCGGCCTTCACAAGTGGTTCATTCTTGACATCGTGTTTTCCTATCTGAAATTCGATCCGTTTAGGCCATGACTTCTGCTCGTAGTGTGTCGGCTCTACTGTCCCATAAGCAAAGATAGCATGGATATTTCGTGTATTCGCCTTGCATTCCCACCAGAAAACCCACCATCTTAAAATCCCCTATCACTGGCCAGGCAAACTCTTCATACTTTAAAGTTTGAAGCCATTTTAACGCTTTCGTAATTTTCTTTTAGCGTTACAGAATGAGCCAGAGGTAGAGATAGAAATTTATTTCCATTATGAAGGAGGACTGCTTTTAAACTTTTTGTAGAGCTGACTCTTTAACAGACTCTTTAAACAGCAGAAGCATGGAAACCAAACTTAAAAGAATGAAGGAATCAGGGGTAAAAGTTTCAAGCCTACTAACAACCTTTTTATCTAAGGAAACAATAAACAGCGAAATGAGCAACACAAAAGATATAAAGGACATAAACAAAGATCTAGGTTCAGTGAGCTTCTTATATCTATATACAAATCCTCCACCAATGGGTTATGGCACCCCTGTCCCTAAAGTGGCGGAAACAGTCAATAGAACTCGGGAATTCAATAGAAAACCGGACAAAACCCCCCTTTGCATCTTTGGGATCAGAATAGAGCAGCTACATTGGGTTGATGACACTGAATATCCTTTTGACGATATCACAAGCAATTGGCATCCAGGAGAATTCAATAAGATGATCAGAAGCTTCTTAACTTGCCAACCGCACGAGCGGTCGAATTGTCCTATTGTAAAATCTAAAATAAACTAAATTAAAAATTATCACCGTATCATTGAAGAAACCAAATTCCCAATGATTCGATCCTTTATGTCGTAATAGACATAAAAATTGGCACGCAAGGGAACGCAAGGGATTCCGATTGCTACAAATAAACCGTTCACATCATTGCAATAACAAAGTCCGTCTTCCTTTGTAAAAAATCCAGAAAATATTTCATGACGCTTTCTTTGATCACTTACATTAACATCCTTCTTGAGCAAATTCCACTGTTTTAGCCGGGAAGCTAATATTTCTGCTTTAAGTTTAGGTAGTTTTAAGTCTCTTACTAAGTCATTAAACACTTCTGAATTTATAAGATGTGGTTCAACAGATACTGATTCAGGAAAAAATTCGCTGTATCCGCTACAACTAGACATTTGTGATAGCGGCAGCTGTTCCTTCGGTTTTGAACGGGAAGGCACAGGAAAATATTCACTGTGTGGTACTGGAGCGGTTGTTGATGGTAGATCTGGGTACTCAATCTTCTTGGCATTTTTGCCAGCCCGACGCTTGCGTGGATCAACTACACAAAAGTAGCAATCATTGATGTGATTAGTGGGCTCCCTCCATATTCTTGGTACTGCGAACTTCATACATTTTTTTTCTCCTCGATACCAAGCTGAAAAAAAATTATCATACTAACATAAAGATACACGTTACTTGTAAATTCGTTACATATGGTATTTTTTTTTTACAATTATTATCCTTGAAAGTTATGATGTACTTCTCTTACCTTCTAATGTGTTTTTGCAGTTACCACACGAGAATTTAGGGGCCATATTTTGTCTTGACTTCGAATAGTAAGATTAAAATAAGTTTTATAAGCTTCACAAAGTCTTATATTTGTCGAAAAACTAAATTTTTTAGCCCGTACTTTAATGAATTCGCCACAAATGTAACAAAAAGAGTTTACGTTATTTTTACACTTTTTGGAAGCCATTTTGGACTTCGCGCAACACAAATGGCGTCGTTTCTCGGTAATGCTCGCCCGCATACTGCCCAGACTACCCGCCGCTCCCCGCTTCACGCCCGTAATACCCCCGCAACCCCGGCTCTTGCGTGTTAAAATCGTTGTTCCTCAAACGTTATGTCAAAATCTTAAAATATTTATTTTTCATTGTAAAATGTACAAAAGCAAACTTTATTTGTTATGAATCGAAAATTCTATGTCATATGCAACATAAAAGGTTGCTTCACGCTGGTCCGCAATTATTGTTGGCAACCATGCAACTCAACTATTGGCCTCTGGGCGGCAGGAACCTTGCTAAAACTGTCGTCAAACAATGTATAAAATGCTTTAGATACAAGTGTCAAAATATACAACCAATTATGGGTCAACTTCCAGTTTCGAGAACTAACATTGAATTTCCATTTTTTTACTCTAGTGTGGACTATGCTGGCCCAGTACTGATAGCTGACCGAAAGGGTCGCGGTTGTAAGCTTACAAAGTCCTATTTATGCATCTTCGTTTGCCATGCAACAAGGGCGGTCCATTTGGAGCTCGTCACCGATCTTACAAAAGAAGGCTTTATCGCGGCTCTGAATCGTTTCACGTCTCGTCGGGGTAAACCTCAAAGTATATTATCAGACAACGGCACGAACTTTGTTACGGCTAATAATGAGTTAAAACGAATTATTACAAACTCTGATGTTGCATCTGAAATGGCAGAGCAAGGCATTAAATTTGTTTTTGCTCCTCCTTATTCCCCACGCTTTAATGGCATGGCTGAAGCTGCCGTAAGGTCCACAAAAACCCATCTTAGAAGGTTGCTAAGTCTCACCAACTTTACTTACGAAGAACTGGCAACTTGTCTATGTCAAATAGAGGCCGTTCTAAATTTCCGTCCTCTAACTCCCTTGTCCTGTGACCCATCCGATTTGTCTGTCCTCACTCCTTCCCATTTTCTAATTGGACGAACACTCACGTCTGTGCCGTCTTCACAGGTTCCTGACAAAACCATCAGCAGTTTGGACCGCTTCAACAGGATTGAATACATCCGTCAACACTTCTGGAAGCGGTTCGCTAATGAATACATTTCCTTACTTCAACAGAAAACCAAATGGTCAGTTGCTTCAGACAGGAAGCTCGGAGAAGGAACGCTCGTGCTCATCCGAGACAAGGCGCTTCCACCACTTGTTTGGGCACTAGGTCGCGTAGTATGAACCTATGCGGGCGCCGACGGCATCACACGCGTGGCAGACGTAAAGACAAAGAGAGGAGTCATCACAAGAGGGTTTAACAACATTTGCCCTCTTCCCTTCGAAGACGTCAACAGGCGGAGGATGTTAACATACTTGCTACTTAGTGCACAAGCAGAGACGTTTCCAAAAGAGTGCAATATTTTGAAGTCAGGAAAATCTCTGCCTCATAAAAATCGTTTAATTTCATTGACACCATTTGTAGACTCTAAAGGAATTATACGCGTAGGAGGCATACTTGATAACTCACCTTATGATTACACAAGTGAACACGATTTTTGAGTCTGAGTTCTGTGGTGCTGATTTTGATTAATTATGTCTAACTAAACAAGGAAAAAATACTTTTATCTAATAAAGTTTGCTTTTCTAGCAACCAGAACGAAATTTCAAATTTTAAGAAAACCTTAATTTTTTTATTCATTAGAATACAAAAGTAAGAAAAATAACTTTAATTTATGTGTTAATCACTTTTATTTAGAAAGAACAATATAGGTAAATATTTAAATACTTAAAACAAACAGAAAAAAGCTTTAAAAATGATAATTTTTTGTTTTTCTTTTGTGTAAGTAAGAACTTTCTCGTATTAAACTCCAAAATAATGTAGTCACCCATCATGTTCTCATTGTATTGTCCTTGATAACGCTGTTCAAAGTTCATCACGTCTTGATGAAAGCGTTCTCCTTGCTCTTCTGAATATGCCCCCAAGTTATCTTTAAACTGGTCTAAGTGAGCATGTAGCATATGCACTTTAAGGGACATTCTGCAACCCATGAGTTTGAAATTATCAAGCATGTTAGAAATGAGTTCTTTATAATTTGTAGCTTTTTTATTGCCAAGAAAGCCATGGATCACTGATTTAAGGCTGAGCCACGCTTGTTTTTCGTGGGCGTTCAGTAACTCTGGGAATTCTTCACTGGCCATTATTTTCTTAATTTGTGGACCGACAAAAATACCAGCTTTAACTTTAGCCTGTGACAATTTAGGGAAAAAACTCTTTAAGTATTCAAAGGCTGGAGAGTCTTGACGAAGAGCCTTCACAAATTGCTTCATAAGGCCTAATTTTATATGCAACGGGGGCATCAAAATATCATCGGCCTTCACAAGTGGTTCATTCTTGACATCGTGTTTTCCTATCTGAAATTCGATCCGTTTAGGCCATGACTTCTGCTCGTAGTGTGTCGGCTCTACTGTCCCATAAGCAAAGATAGCATGGATATTTCGTGTATTCGCCTTGCATTCCCACCAGAAAACCCACCATCTTAAAATCCCCTATCACTGGCCAGGCAAACTCTTCATACTTTAAAGTTTGAAGCCATTTTAACGCTTTCGTAATTTTCTTTTAGCGTTACAGAATGAGCCAGAGGTAGAGATAGAAATTTATTTCCATTATGAAGGAGGACTGCTTTTAAACTTTTTGTAGAGCTGATTCTTTAACAGACTCTTTAAACAGCAGAAGCATGGAAACCAAACTTAAAAGAATGAAGGAATCAGGGGTAAAAGTTTCAAGCCTACTAACAACCTTTTTATCTAAGGAAACAATAAACAGCGAAATGAGCAACACAAAAGATATAAAGGACATAAACAAAGATCTAGGTTCAGTGAGCTTCTTATATCTATATACAAATCCTCCACCAATGGGTTATGGCACCCCTGTCCCTAAAGTGGCGGAAACAGTCAATAGAACTCGGGAATTCAATAGAAAACCGGACAAAACCCCCCTTTGCATCTTTGGGATCAGAATAGAGCAGCTACATTGGGTTGATGACACTGAATATCCTTTTGACGATATCACAAGCAATTGGCATCCAGGAGAATTCAATAAGATGATCAGAAGCTTCTTAACTTGCCAACCGCACGAGCGGTCGAATTGTCCTATTGTAAAATCTAAAATAAACTAAATTAAAAATTATCACCGTATCATTGAAGAAACCAAATTCCCAATGATTCGATCCTTTATGTCGTAATAGACATAAAAATTGGCACGCAAGGGAACGCAAGGGATTCCGATTGCTACAAATAAACCGTTCACATCATTGCAATAACAAAGTCCGTCTTCCTTTGTAAAAAATCCAGAAAATATTTCATGACGCTTTCTTTGATCACTTACATTAACATCCTTCTTGAGCAAATTCCACTGTTTTAGCCGGGAAGCTAATATTTCTGCTTTAAGTTTAGGTAGTTTTAAGTCTCTTACTAAGTCATTAAACACTTCTGAATTTATAAGATGTGGTCAACAGATACTGATTCAGGAAAAAATTCGCTGTATCCGCTACAACTAGACATTTGTGATAGCGGCAGCTGTTCCTTCGGTTTTGAACGGGAAGGCACAGGAAAATATTCACTGTGTGGTACTGGAGCGGTTGTTGATGGTAGATCTGGGTACTCAATCTTCTTGGCATTTTTGCCAGCCCGACGCTTGCGTGGATCAACTACACAAAAGTAGCAATCATTGATGTGATTAGTGGGCTCCCTCCATATTCTTGGTACTGCGAACTTCATACATTTTTTTTCTCCTCGATACCAAGCTGAAAAAAATTTATCATACTAACATAAAGATACACGTTACTTGTAAATTCGTTACATATGGTATTTTTTTTTTACAATTATTATCCTTGAAAGTTATGATGTACTTCTCTTACCTTCTAATGTGTTTTTGCAGTTACCACACGAGAATTTAGGGGCCATATTTTGTCTTGACTTCGAATAGTAAGATTAAAATAAGTTTTATAAGCTTCACAAAGTCTTATATTTGTCGAAAAACTAAATTTTTTAGCCCGTACTTTAATGAATTCGCCACAAATGTAACAAAAAGAGTTTACGTTATTTTTACACTTTTTGGAAGCCATTTTGGACTTCGCGCAACACAAATGGCGTCGTTTCTCGGTAATGCTCGCCCGCATACTGCCCAGACTACCCGCCGCTCCCCGCTTCACGCCCGTAATACCCCCGCAACCCCGGCTCTTGCGTGTTAAAATCGTTGTTCCTCAAACGTTATGTCAAAATCTTAAAATATTTATTTTTCATTGTAAAATGTACAAAAGCAAACTTTATTTGTTATGAATCGAAAATTCTATGTCATATGCAACATAAAAGGTTGCTTCACGCTGGTCCGCAATTATTGTTGGCAACCATGCAACTCAACTATTGGCCTCTGGGCGGCAGGAACCTTGCTAAAACTGTCGTCAAACAATGTATAAAATGCTTTAGATACAAGTGTCAAAATATACAACCAATTATGGGTCAACTTCCAGTTTCGAGAACTAACATTGAATTTCCATTTTTTTACTCTAGTGTGGACTATGCTGGCCCAGTACTGATAGCTGACCGAAAGGGTCGCGGTTGTAAGCTTACAAAGTCCTATTTATGCATCTTCGTTTGCCATGCAACAAGGGCGGTCCATTTGGAGCTCGTCACCGATCTTACAAAAGAAGGCTTTATCGCGGCTCTGAATCGTTTCACGTCTCGTCGGGGTAAACCTCAAAGTATATTATCAGACAACGGCACGAACTTTGTTACGGCTAATAATGAGTTAAAACGAATTATTACAAACTCTGATGTTGCATCTGAAATGGCAGTGCAAGGCATTAAATTTGTTTTTGCTCCTCCTTATTCCCCACGCTTTAATGGCATGGCTGAAGCTGCCGTAAGGTCCACAAAAACCCATCTTAGAAGGTTGCTAAGTCTCACCAACTTTACTTACGAAGAACTGGCAACTTGTCTATGTCAAATAGAGGCCGTTCTAAATTTCCGTCCTCTAACTCCCTTGTCCTGTGACCCATCCGATTTGTCTGTCCTCACTCCTTCCCATTTTCTAATTGGACGAACACTCACGTCTGTGCCGTCTTCACAGGTTCCTGACAAAACCATCAGCAGTTTGGACCGCTTCAACAGGATTGAATACATCCGTCAACACTTCTGGAAGCGGTTCGCTAATGAATACATTTCCTTACTTCAACAGAAAACCAAATGGTCAGTTGCTTCAGACAGGAAGCTCGGAGAAGGAACGCTCGTGCTCATCCGAGACAAGGCGCTTCCACCACTTGTTTGGGCACTAGGTCGCGTAGTATGAACCTATGCGGGCGCCGACGGCATCACACGCGTGGCAGACGTAAAGACAAAGAGAGGAGTCATCACAAGAGGGTTTAACAACATTTGCCCTCTTCCCTTCGAAGACGTCAACAGGCGGAGGATGTTAACATACTTGCTACTTAGTGCACAAGCAGAGACGTTTCCAAAAGTGTGCAATATTTTGAAGTCAGGAAAATCTCTGCCTCATAAAAATCGTTTAATTTCATTGACACCATTTGTAGACTCTAAAGGAATTATACGCGTAGGAGGCATACTTGATAACTCACCTTATGATTACACAAGTGAACACGATTTTTGAGTCTGAGTTCTGTGGTGCTGATTTTGATTAATTATGTCTAACTAAACAAGGAAAAAATACTTTTATCTAATAAAGTTTGCTTTTCTAGCAACCAGAACGAAATTTCAAATTTTAAGAAAACCTTAATTTTTTTATTCATTAGAATACAAAAGTAAGAAAAATAACTTTAATTTATGTGTTAATCACTTTTATTTAGAAAGAACAATATAGGTAAATATTTAAATACTTAAAACAAACAGAAAAAAGCTTTAAAAATGATAATTTTTTGTTTTTCTTTTGTGTAAGTAAGAACTTTCTCGTATTAAACTCCAAAATAATGTAGTCACCCATCATGTTCTCATTGTATTGTCCTTGATAACGCTGTTCAAAGTTCATCACGTCTTGATGAAAGCGTTCTCCTTGCTCTTCTGAATATGCCCCCAAGTTATCTTTAAACTGGTCTAAGTGAGCATGTAGCATATGCACTTTAAGGGACATTCTGCAACCCATGAGTTTGAAATTATCAAGCATGTTAGAAATGAGTTCTTTATAATTTGTAGCTTTTTTATTGCCAAGAAAGCCATGGATCACTGATTTAAGGCTGAGCCACGCTTGTTTTTCGTGGGCGTTCAGTAACTCTGGGAATTCTTCACTGGCCATTATTTTCTTAATTTGTGGACCGACAAAAATACCAGCTTTAACTTTAGCCTGTGACAATTTAGGGAAAAAACTCTTTAAGTATTCAAAGGCTGGAGAGTCTTGACGAAGAGCCTTCACAAATTGCTTCATAAGGCCTAATTTTATATGCAACGGGGGCATCAAAATATCATCGGCCTTCACAAGTGGTTCATTCTTGACATCGTGTTTTCCTATCTGAAATTCGATCCGTTTAGGCCATGACTTCTGCTCGTAGTGTGTCGGCTCTACTGTCCCATAAGCAAAGATAGCATGGATATTTCGTGTATTCGCCTTGCATTCCCACCAGAAAACCCACCATCTTAAAATCCCCTATCACTGGCCAGGCAAACTCTTCATACTTTAAAGTTTGAAGCCATTTTAACGCTTTCGTAATTTTCTTTTAGCGTTACAGAATGAGCCAGAGGTAGAGATAGAAATTTATTTCCATTATGAAGGAGGACTGCTTTTAAACTTTTTGTAGAGCTGACTCTTTAACAGACTCTTTAAACAGCAGAAGCATGGAAACCAAACTTAAAAGAATGAAGGAATCAGGGGTAAAAGTTTCAAGCCTACTAACAACCTTTTTATCTAAGGAAACAATAAACAGCGAAATGAGCAACACAAAAGATATAAAGGACATAAACAAAGATCTAGGTTCAGTGAGCTTCTTATATCTATATACAAATCCTCCACCAATGGGTTATGGCACCCCTGTCCCTAAAGTGGCGGAAACAGTCAATAGAACTCGGGAATTCAATAGAAAACCGGACAAAACCCCCCTTTGCATCTTTGGGATCAGAATAGAGCAGCTACATTGGGTTGATGACACTGAATATCCTTTTGACGATATCACAAGCAATTGGCATCCAGGAGAATTCAATAAGATGATCAGAAGCTTCTTAACTTGCCAACCGCACGAGCGGTCGAATTGTCCTATTGTAAAATCTAAAATAAACTAAATTAAAAATTATCACCGTATCATTGAAGAAACCAAATTCCCAATGATTCGATCCTTTATGTCGTAATAGACATAAAAATTGGCACGCAAGGGAACGCAAGGGATTCCGATTGCTACAAATAAACCGTTCACATCATTGCAATAACAAAGTCCGTCTTCCTTTGTAAAAAATCCAGAAAATATTTCATGACGCTTTCTTTGATCACTTACATTGACATCCTTCTTGAGCAAATTCCACTGTTTTAGCCGGGAAGCTAATATTTCTGCTTTAAGTTTAGGTAGTTTTAAGTCTCTTACTAAGTCATTAAACACTTCTGAATTTATAAGATGTGGTTCAACAGATACTGATTCAGGAAAAAATTCGCTGTATCCGCTACAACTAGACATTTGTGATAGCGGCAGCTGTTCCTTCGGTTTTGAACGGGAAGGCACAGGAAAATATTCACTGTGTGGTACTGGAGCGGTTGTTGATGGTAGATCTGGGTACTCAATCTTCTTGGCATTTTTGCCAGCCCGACGCTTGCGTGGATCAACTACACAAAAGTAGCAATCATTGATGTGATTAGTGGGCTCCCTCCATATTCTTGGTACTGCGAACTTCATACATTTTTTTTCTCCTCGATACCAAGCTGAAAAAAATTTATCATACTAACATAAAGATACACGTTACTTGTAAATTCGTTACATATGGTATTTTTTTTTTACAATTATTATCCTTGAAAGTTATGATGTACTTCTCTTACCTTCTAATGTGTTTTTGCAGTTACCACACGAGAATTTAGGGGCCATATTTTGTCTTGACTTCGAATAGTAAGATTAAAATAAGTTTTATAAGCTTCACAAAGTCTTATATTTGTCGAAAAACTAAATTTTTTAGCCCGTACTTTAATGAATTCGCCACAAATGTAACAAAAAGAGTTTACGTTATTTTTACACTTTTTGGAAGCCATTTTGGACTTCGCGCAACACAAATGGCGTCGTTTCTCGGTAATGCTCGCCCGCATACTGCCCAGACTACCCGCCGCTCCCCGCTTCACGCCCGTAATACCCCCGCAACCCCGGCTCTTGCGTGTTAAAATCGTTGTTCCTCAAACGTTATGTCAAAATCTTAAAATATTTATTTTTCATTGTAAAATGTACAAAAGCAAACTTTATTTGTTATGAATCGAAAATTCTATGTCATATGCAACATAAAAGGTTGCTTCACGCTGGTCCGCAATTATTGTTGGCAACCATGCAACTCAACTATTGGCCTCTGGGCGGCAGGAACCTTGCTAAAACTGTCGTCAAACAATGTATAAAATGCTTTAGATACAAGTGTCAAAATATACAACCAATTATGGGTCAACTTCCAGTTTCGAGAACTAACATTGAATTTCCATTTTTTTACTCTAGTGTGGACTATGCTGGCCCAGTACTGATAGCTGACCGAAAGGGTCGCGGTTGTAAGCTTACAAAGTCCTATTTATGCATCTTCGTTTGCCATGCAACAAGGGCGGTCCATTTGGAGCTCGTCACCGATCTTACAAAAGAAGGCTTTATCGCGGCTCTGAATCGTTTCACGTCTCGTCGGGGTAAACCTCAAAGTATATTATCAGACAACGGCACGAACTTTGTTACGGCTAATAATGAGTTAAAACGAATTATTACAAACTCTGATGTTGCATCTGAAATGGCAGAGCAAGGCATTAAATTTGTTTTTGCTCCTCCTTATTCCCCACGCTTTAATGGCATGGCTGAAGCTGCCGTAAGGTCCACAAAAACCCATCTTAGAAGGTTGCTAAGTCTCACCAACTTTACTTACGAAGAACTGGCAACTTGTCTATGTCAAATAGAGGCCGTTCTAAATTTCCGTCCTCTAACTCCCTTGTCCTGTGACCCATCCGATTTGTCTGTCCTCACTCCTTCCCATTTTCTAATTGGACGAACACTCACGTCTGTGCCGTCTTCACAGGTTCCTGACAAAACCATCAGCAGTTTGGACCGCTTCAACAGGATTGAATACATCCGTCAACACTTCTGGAAGCGGTTCGCTAATGAATACATTTCCTTACTTCAACAGAAAACCAAATGGTCAGTTGCTTCAGACAGGAAGCTCGGAGAAGGAACGCTCGTGCTCATCCGAGACAAGGCGCTTCCACCACTTGTTTGGGCACTAGGTCGCGTAGTATGAACCTATGCGGGCGCCGACGGCATCACACGCGTGGCAGACGTAAAGACAAAGAGAGGAGTCATCACAAGAGGGTTTAACAACATTTGCCCTCTTCCCTTCGAAGACGTCAACAGGCGGAGGATGTTAACATACTTGCTACTTAGTGCACAAGCAGAGACGTTTCCAAAAGAGTGCAATATTTTGAAGTCAGGAAAATCTCTGCCTCATAAAAATCGTTTAATTTCATTGACACCATTTGTAGACTCTAAAGGAATTATACGCGTAGGAGGCATACTTGATAACTCACCTTATGATTACACAAGTGAACACGATTTTTGAGTCTGAGTTCTGTGGTGCTGATTTTGATTAATTATGTCTAACTAAACAAGGAAAAAATACTTTTATCTAATAAAGTTTGCTTTTCTAGCAACCAGAACGAAATTTCAAATTTTAAGAAAACCTTAATTTTTTTATTCATTAGAATACAAAAGTAAGAAAAATAACTTTAATTTATGTGTTAATCACTTTTATTTAGAAAGAACAATATAGGTAAATATTTAAATACTTAAAACAAACAGAAAAAAGCTTTAAAAATGATAATTTTTTGTTTTTCTTTTGTGTAAGTAAGAACTTTCTCGTATTAAACTCCAAAATAATGTAGTCACCCATCATGTTCTCATTGTATTGTCCTTGATAACGCTGTTCAAAGTTCATCACGTCTTGATGAAAGCGTTCTCCTTGCTCTTCTGAATATGCCCCCAAGTTATCTTTAAACTGGTCTAAGTGAGCATGTAGCATATGCACTTTAAGGGACATTCTGCAACCCATGAGTTTGAAATTATCAAGCATGTTAGAAATGAGTTCTTTATAATTTGTAGCTTTTTTATTGCCAAGAAAGCCATGGATCACTGATTTAAGGCTGAGCCACGCTTGTTTTTCGTGGGCGTTCAGTAACTCTGGGAATTCTTCACTGGCCATTATTTTCTTAATTTGTGGACCGACAAAAATACCAGCTTTAACTTTAGCCTGTGACAATTTAGGGAAAAAACTCTTTAAGTATTCAAAGGCTGGAGAGTCTTGACGAAGAGCCTTCACAAATTGCTTCATAAGGCCTAATTTTATATGCAACGGGGGCATCAAAATATCATCGGCCTTCACAAGTGGTTCATTCTTGACATCGTGTTTTCCTATCTGAAATTCGATCCGTTTAGGCCATGACTTCTGCTCGTAGTGTGTCGGCTCTACTGTCCCATAAGCAAAGATAGCATGGATATTTCGTGTATTCGCCTTGCATTCCCACCAGAAAACCCACCATCTTAAAATCCCCTATCACTGGCCAGGCAAACTCTTCATACTTTAAAGTTTGAAGCCATTTTAACGCTTTCGTAATTTTCTTTTAGCGTTACAGAATGAGCCAGAGGTAGAGATAGAAATTTATTTCCATTATGAAGGAGGACTGCTTTTAAACTTTTTGTAGAGCTGACTCTTTAACAGACTCTTTAAACAGCAGAAGCATGGAAACCAAACTTAAAAGAATGAAGGAATCAGGGGTAAAAGTTTCAAGCCTACTAACAACCTTTTTATCTAAGGAAACAATAAACAGCGAAATGAGCAACACAAAAGATATAAAGGACATAAACAAAGATCTAGGTTCAGTGAGCTTCTTATATCTATATACAAATCCTCCACCAATGGGTTATGGCACCCCTGTCCCTAAAGTGGCGGAAACAGTCAATAGAACTCGGGAATTCAATAGAAAACCGGACAAAACCCCCCTTTGCATCTTTGGGATCAGAATAGAGCAGCTACATTGTGTTGATGACACTGAATATCCTTTTGACGATATCACAAGCAATTGGCATCCAGGAGAATTCAATAAGATGATCAGAAGCTTCTTAACTTGCCAACCGCACGAGCGGTCGAATTGTCCTATTGTAAAATCTAAAATAAACTAAATTAAAAATTATCACCGTATCATTGAAGAAACCAAATTCCCAATGATTCGATCCTTTATGTCGTAATAGACATAAAAATTGGCACGCAAGGGAACGCAAGGGATTCCGATTGCTACAAATAAACCGTTCACATCATTGCAATAACAAAGTCCGTCTTCCTTTGTAAAAAATCCAGAAAATATTTCATGACGCTTTCTTTGATCACTTACATTAACATCCTTCTTGAGCAAATTCCACTGTTTTAGCCGGGAAGCTAATATTTCTGCTTTAAGTTTAGGTAGTTTTAAGTCTCTTACTAAGTCATTAAACACTTCTGAATTTATAAGATGTGGTCAACAGATACTGATTCAGGAAAAAATTCGCTGTATCCGCTACAACTAGACATTTGTGATAGCGGCAGCTGTTCCTTCGGTTTTGAACGGGAAGGCACAGGAAAATATTCACTGTGTGGTACTGGAGCGGTTGTTGATGGTAGATCTGGGTACTCAATCTTCTTGGCATTTTTGCCAGCCCGACGCTTGCGTGGATCAACTACACAAAAGTAGCAATCATTGATGTGATTAGTGGGCTCCCTCCATATTCTTGGTACTGCGAACTTCATACATTTTTTTTCTCCTCGATACCAAGCTGAAAAAAATTTATCATACTAACATAAAGATACACGTTACTTGTAAATTCGTTACATATGGTATTTTTTTTTTACAATTATTATCCTTGAAAGTTATGATGTACTTCTCTTACCTTCTAATGTGTTTTTGCAGTTACCACACGAGAATTTAGGGGCCATATTTTGTCTTGACTTCGAATAGTAAGATTAAAATAAGTTTTATAAGCTTCACAAAGTCTTATATTTGTCGAAAAACTAAATTTTTTAGCCCGTACTTTAATGAATTCGCCACAAATGTAACAAAAAGAGTTTACGTTATTTTTACACTTTTTGGAAGCCATTTTGGACTTCGCGCAACACAAATGGCGTCGTTTCTCGGTAATGCTCGCCCGCATACTGCCCAGACTACCCGCCGCTCCCCGCTTCACGCCCGTAATACCCCCGCAACCCCGGCTCTTGCGTGTTAAAATCGTTGTTCCTCAAACGTTATGTCAAAATCTTAAAATATTTATTTTTCATTGTAAAATGTACAAAAGCAAACTTTATTTGTTATGAATCGAAAATTCTATGTCATATGCAACATAAAAGGTTGCTTCACGCTGGTCCGCAATTATTGTTGGCAACCATGCAACTCAACTATTGGCCTCTGGGCGGCAGGAACCTTGCTAAAACTGTCGTCAAACAATGTATAAAATGCTTTAGATACAAGTGTCAAAATATACAACCAATTATGGGTCAACTTCCAGTTTCGAGAACTAACATTGAATTTCCATTTTTTTACTCTAGTGTGGACTATGCTGGCCCAGTACTGATAGCTGACCGAAAGGGTCGCGGTTGTAAGCTTACAAAGTCCTATTTATGCATCTTCGTTTGCCATGCAACAAGGGCGGTCCATTTGGAGCTCGTCACCGATCTTACAAAAGAAGGCTTTATCGCGGCTCTGAATCGTTTCACGTCTCGTCGGGGTAAACCTCAAAGTATATTATCAGACAACGGCACGAACTTTGTTACGGCTAATAATGAGTTAAAACGAATTATTACAAACTCTGATGTTGCATCTGAAATGGCAGTGCAAGGCATTAAATTTGTTTTTGCTCCTCCTTATTCCCCACGCTTTAATGGCATGGCTGAAGCTGCCGTAAGGTCCACAAAAACCCATCTTAGAAGGTTGCTAAGTCTCACCAACTTTACTTACGAAGAACTGGCAACTTGTCTATGTCAAATAGAGGCCGTTCTAAATTTCCGTCCTCTAACTCCCTTGTCCTGTGACCCATCCGATTTGTCTGTCCTCACTCCTTCCCATTTTCTAATTGGACGAACACTCACGTCTGTGCCGTCTTCACAGGTTCCTGACAAAACCATCAGCAGTTTGGACCGCTTCAACAGGATTGAATACATCCGTCAACACTTCTGGAAGCGGTTCGCTAATGAATACATTTCCTTACTTCAACAGAAAACCAAATGGTCAGTTGCTTCAGACAGGAAGCTCGGAGAAGGAACGCTCGTGCTCATCCGAGACAAGGCGCTTCCACCACTTGTTTGGGCACTAGGTCGCGTAGTATGAACCTATGCGGGCGCCGACGGCATCACACGCGTGGCAGACGTAAAGACAAAGAGAGGAGTCATCACAAGAGGGTTTAACAACATTTGCCCTCTTCCCTTCGAAGACGTCAACAGGCGGAGGATGTTCACGCATCAAGCGCGTGATCATGTGGACTGACGTCACCGGCGGCTGAGGCGCGGGCGCGGGACAGAGGAACCGGCGCGCGGGGGCGAGCGGACGGCGGCGACGGCGGGCACACTCCACGATCGCACGGCAAGAACGACACTAGCGTCCCCTTTTAGCTACTTCACTGTATAGCTACCTATTTATCGCCTTTTCTTATTATAATTTAAAGAGTATACCACGCTTTTATTTATTAATATACCTGAGCTCCTGAACAATCATGGTTTTTTTTTTTTTTTTTTTTTGGGTGGGAAATCATCAAATGACTTCTCCTGCTGAGTAGAGCAGGAGGGCGTGTCAGACTTTTACTGACTAAAACCCACCCGTGTTCCCTCAGTAGCCCGTATGCCAGGGGCCGTGGTATCTCTTTCGAACAAACCCGCACCCCTGGCAGGCATCGGCCCTTGCGGACCCCACCAGTGGTTGCTGACATCTTTGACGGCGCGCGTGAGGAACACAACGCGCCGTCCCGTCTACCACTTTTCGGCCGCAGAGGATAGGGAGAGCGGCTGACGCTATACCGACACTCCTCTTCCCCTGCGGCCCCACCGCGTCCGCCATCAAACGGTGGCGGCCCTGTCCAGGCCACGGAACGGAAGAGCGCTGCTCAGAAGCACCGGCACTCCTCCTCTACCGCAGCCTGTAACCCTCAGCCGCGATGCCTCCCATTCGACATCGCGGCCCACCTCAGTTGCGGTGCACCTCACCGCAACCTACTTTTTGGCCGCTACGTCAATAGCTTGAAGGCAAAAGCCCTGACGAGCGGCCCCACCGTTGGGTTCCTCTTGGCTTCACCGTGGATGGGAGACCACGGTTACTAAGCCCCCCCGCAACGACAATGCGGGAACCCACTCGGGGGGGAACAATCATGGTTGCATGAGTTTTGCACAATGTATAACCCTATGTGTAATCGGTGTGGACGCAAAGCCAAAAAATAAGCTATTAACAAAAATAGACTGTAATTTGTTTTTATTGTTAATTTTAAGATGATGTTATGTTATGTTATGTTGATTACTGATGGTAGTTTACCTATTATTTCGTTTTTCTTTATAATCTATCTAAGTTTTATTCAAATGTTCATTTAAAAAAGTCTGATTTTATTAAGAGACTGACTGAGTGCCTCATATTATTTTAAGTTAGATTTTGCCAAGTCAATTAATAATATATTTTCAAATATGCAAAAATATATGATTAATACACTGGGGCATTTTATAATGAGAGTGAGTCATATTAGCCAAGACCACATTACAAAACGCCCCACATAAAAAAATAAAAATATATATATATTATTTTATCCTTAGTTCCTATTAAGATTACCACTTGTGATATGATTGTCAAAAGACTAAATATTATTCCAAAAAAAAAAGTTTGATTATGGTGCCGATTCTGTTGTCACAAAATTCTCTAAACTAGACTAAAAATCACCAAAATTTAGTTTATTCCTGTCAAACGACGATTTCCTATTCTGAAATTGACTAAAGTGACACAACTTAACTATATTTTAGTTTGACAGCACTAAGATTGCACTGAATTATTAGTTTAGTGAAAATGGTAATTTTGCTATTCTGTTGTTGTCAATTTCATTATTCTATTCAACCTAAAATTTTGGTTGTCTAACCAAATCTGACTATTTTTAATCGCGATTAAATAGGTGTGGAATAAAATTAGTTGTCAAGAACTAAAATTCACACCGACACCTCGACTTCTGATGCAAAAAGTAGTGTATTTTTTTTTCTTTTCTTTTGCTTATATCTCGAAAACGGTGTGTCCTATCGCAAAAATAATGAAAATTTCGACCCCCTTTATAGAGCCTCAAACACCTATAAAACTCAACATGTGGATAATAATTTTTCATATTTTCCATGAAAAAAGTGAAAATTCCATATAAATCACGTCGAGGCTGCCGAGCCCGGCGCGCTGCTGGCTCTAAAAAAAAAACACGGGGTAGGGCAAACAAGTACCACGTTGCGAAGCCAAAACATACCACGTGCGAGTCGCGATTGTCAAATTCGATTTTAGTTGTGTCAAAATAGTTTTTAAATTTAGAGATATTTTTTTGCAGAATAGCGTTTAGATTCTCATAGTAAAAAGTAAGGAATTTTAGTTATAGTTTAGTTAGTTTAGTTCGGTGTACAACAGAGTCGGCACCAATATCTTGTAAGATTTCTTAAAAAAAAATATATATATATTTTATCCTTAGTTCCTATTAAGATTACCACTTGTGATATGATTGTCAAAAGACTAAATATTATTCCAAAATAAAAAGTTTGATTATATCTTGTAAGTTTTCTTTTTTATAACAATTTTAAAAAAAGTAGGGCGTATTACCAAGTTTTACCCTACGTTATTTACGGAAAATGCAAGAAAATAAATATTTGACTCATTTTGGAATCGAGAAGACTTCAATTTCCAGAATTCATATCTGTATGCAATGGTGCAAAAAACAACAGTTAATAGAAAACGCACAAAAGATCGGTCTCCTGCTGGAAAAAAAACGTGTCTTTAAATTTCTAGTCTAGTATCAACACACAATCAGTGTGTAAGAAAAAAATTCTGAGGATATTTCAAATAAATGACGGAAGATTATATTGGTGCCTTTCGAAAGATGATGTCTCTCAATCTAAGAATAAACGTGGCACAACTAGTTCCCAAAATCTTGATGATTCTGATATTGTTGCCCACATTTTTCTTTTTTTGCATATCAAAGCCATTATACACCAAAGAGTAACCCTAACAGAAAATATGTATTTAAATCCCGGATTAACTATCCGTATCCTATCTTTACAAAGAAAAATGTGAGACTGAAATGACTGAACCTAAGAAATTAAAGTTATATGAAAACATTCAACACCAAGTTTAATATCCATTTTAAGGTACCGCGGCAAGACACATGCAAGACTTGTGATGACATAAATTTGAAAATACAAGGAGCTGATGATGAAAACGTCAAGAAGGAGTTTGAGAACGATTTGATCAGATTCAGCAACAGAAAACCTTCAGAATGATTCGAAAAAGGTTGATGAAGCATACATACTAACTTTTGATCTGCAGAAAGCTTTAGCCAACCCAAAATTAACTACCTCAGTGGCATATATTTTAAAAGAAATCTTTATTTACATAATCTGGGAATGGGAGCCTGCCGTTTTGTCGAAAAGATTTTGACAAAATTTCACTACCCAAACAAATCTTGGCAACCTTTTTTATACCAATGTAATATTTGGAATGATTTTAGTACGCACTTTTTCATTTGGTCAAATTTTTACTCGGCAGAATATTACCAAAGATAATGTCATTATGGCATTTAGGGCTCCCGCACACGGGCCACCGGCCACAACCACAAAACGCCGCCACTGGCATATTTCCTGTATTTTTCATACATTTTATATAGACTCGCCGCACACGGTTGGCGCCGGTGGCGGCCACACGCTTCAAATCGTCGCAGCTTGCATCTAGTGGCTCGCACCGGCCACTAAACGCCGACACAAAAAGCCGCCACACGCCACTCGCGCGATTCCGCGCCCCTCTCTCCCTTGCCTCAGTTAACCTGTGTAAGTCGACGGTAACGCACGCACACACATATATTTATATTCTATTTTCTTGCCACGGTATTGCTCCTTCATTCATAAAATAATCTTTTAACGTATCTCTTGCCGTAGACGCTCGTGTTACTGGCCAGCCTGTATTTTGTATATTTTCGAGTCCCACTATTTTCAAAGTATGCCGAAAATTGAAGCCATCCCTTTTGCGAATAAAGTTGTGCAAAATGCAACAAGCTTTCACAATGTCTTCTGAGAAATGAACAGAAGTGTTTAATGGGCGATGTAATATTCTCCATTTGTTTGCTAGTACGCCGAAGGTACACTCAATGCAACGTCTGGCACGGCTTAACCTATAATTGAAAACTTTTTTGTCTAAGTCCAAATATTTTCCAGCATATGGCCTCATCATATTTTCACTGAGGCCAAATGCTTCATCACCAACAAATGTGTAGTTCAATGGTTGTCGATTACCGACCTGTCGTGGTGAGGGGATATTTAATGTCTTTCTGTGTATTTTGTTACACAGTTCACTTTCTCTAAATATTGTAGAATCGGATGCTTTACCGTATGCCCCAACATCCACGAACGTAAAAAGTAAATTCGAGTCGCAACTTGCTAGAAGTACTATTGAAAAAAAAAAATTATAGTTAAAGTACAAGGAGCCGGTATCGAATGGATGAATAATTCTTATATGTTTCCCATCTATGGCGCCTAAACAATTAGGAAAATTAGTATTTTGAAGAAATCCGCTGGCAATTTCTTTCCACATGTCTTGGGTCGGTTCTGGAATACAAACGGCTTTTAAATAGTTCCAAATTAGTTGACATGTTTCTTGTACTATTTTCCTTGCTGTAGAGGCCCCACGGTGGTAAGAGAGTTCAAAATCCTCAAACGAGCATCCAGTTCCTAGATACCTGAAACAAATTACATTTAAAAAAAAAAAATTAATAAATTAAAATTATGTTTTTTGTTGTTACAGTAACTAAATTACAGAGGAAGTGGAAGAGTCTTCGTGACAGTTTTAATAGAGAAAATGCAAAAAACAAGAACGTTGCGAGTGGTTCGGCAGCAACAAGCAGTAAACAGTACATTTATTTCAATCATCTATCGTTCTTGAATTCCTTAAAAGAAGTGAGACCGCCTACCGATGTTACTAATGCAACTGATGATGCGGAAACATCTCGCCCGAAAATAAACAGAAAAAGGGCCGAAAAATCAGAAAATGAAATTCTCAGTACACTTTCGGAAAATTTAAAACGTAAACATGATCAAATAAGCGACCAAAATGACCCCGATAAGCAATTTCTGATGTCGCTGCTTCCACATGTAAAAAAAATTGACGAAAATTGTAAACTTGATTTTCAATCAGAAATATTACAGTTAATTAGAAAGTACACGCATAATCAAAATTATGAAACCTATTCGGCACAATATTATGGTTATTCTTCAGGAAATGCCAACATACACTCGACACAAAAAGCTTCTACATCTGTTCAGCCTTCTCCACTTCATTCACATTATTCCGACAAGTCTATGCTTGACATGTCATACTCTACACAAAACGCTTCTACATCTATCCCGTCTTCACCTATAATTCAGCCTTCTCCAACTCATTCATATTATTCTGACCAGTCTATGGACAACAGTTCTGTTATCGAAAACATGTTCCGTGATGATGACGAGTGATACCAAATTATAATAAAGACATAATACATACATACATACATACTCAGCCTATAAACGTTCCCACTGCTGGGACACAGGCCTCTTCTCCATGAGAAGGAGTGGGCCGTAATCTACCACGCGGGCCCAGTGCGGGTTGGTAGATGTCACATGTCTTCGAATTTTTGGTTCTAGGACATGCCGGTTTCCTCACGATGTTTTCCTTCACCGTTTGAGAGCAGTGGTGATGAAATTATTTACACAAAGTAATGCGCCTGGCTGGGTTCGAACGCACGACCTACAACTCGTAAGTCGCGGCCGTTACCACTGGGCCACCACTGCTCTCAAAGACATAATAACTAAATACAAATACCTACGTGTTTTATTTGTTAACTAGCTATTCTCTAGTAGAAAAAACAATGCACATTGATTATTATAATCAATGTGCATTGTTTTTTCTATTATAAATAAAGTATAGATTATTTTATCATAGTGTTCTGTGCAGTTTTATGCTAGTGATTATTGCCACTTACCTTAATGTGATAGCTAGTCTTTCCGCAGGTGCGATGCTTTTCCGCATGTTGGTATCGTGGTGCTTTAACCCAGCATATAATAGAGCATGTAGTTCCCAAAACGTACCTATGCTTAAACGAAAATGTTTGAAAAACTTTTTAGGATGATTTAGAAGATTATCGAAATGTTCGTTGCATTTGTTTACATTCGTTAAAATTGGATGTATCCAATAACTACGGTTTCGTCTTCTACGACGTCTTTTTATCAAAAGTAGCGCAATTAAACCTTCTTCGTCAGAGTCCATTATGATACTGCACGCAAACAAGCAGCCACCGACCGCAAGTGTCGACCACCGGCCACAAGTGGCTGTCGCGCGCTTCAGCTACCTTTGTAGCCGCTTCTAGCTTCTAGTGGCGGCGTTTGTGGCTGTGGCGAGTGGCTCGTGTGCGGCGACACTTAGTCTTTAATCAAATGATTTGTTACAGCAAACAATCTTTAGACAATAAACATTAGGCCAAAGATTTTTTTTTTTTTTGTATTTTTATGTACAATCGCGACTTCTTCCGCACGCTCACCTTTAATCCCTCGCATGTCAAGTGCACACCATGTGTTCCGATAACAATAGAATTTCTATTGTGTCTACTAATTAGACGTGCGACGGGGGCGATAATCGCGTAGCAAGGCTCACGACTCGATCGCACAATGCATGCGTTTTGACCAATAGAATGCACGAAACATATTTTAGTAGTGTTCGTAGTAATGGTGTATAGAAGTGTGACACTCACACAGGCGCGTGCTATGTTCACTAGTTTGTGAGATTATTTTTGAATAGGCACGGCCGGTATGAGCTCTTTATGAATTATTGTTGTTGACAAGAAGTAATTTCGTACTCATATTTATCTTCTTTTTGGTTTAGAAAATGTATTATTGCTATTGCTTTAAGTTAAATGAAATAATTGTTAGGTTCTTAATGTGTTTTATTTTTGTAGGTTTTAGGTTTGTTATTGATTAGCAGAGGAGAATAAAACTAATTCATGCCTTGCTTGACACGAAACCAGAGAGACGGTGTCACTTTTTTTTTACCACAGGCAATAAGACATCACAACAGATCAAACAGTAATTGTAAACAGAATCTTATCGATTAGCTTAATGTTTTTTTTTTGTTAGTTTTTCTATTTATTCAGCTACTTACTAGCAGCGCTCCGCGATTTCAACAGCGTAGTTCCCGTTACCGTGAGAATATGGGGATAAAATATAGCCTTTGTCACCCGGAGATAGTGTAGCTTCCCAACAGTGAAAGAAATTTTCAAATCGGTACAGTAGTTTCGGAGCCTATTCAATGCAAACAAACAAACAATCAAATCTTTTCTCTTTATTATTAGTATAGATAGATTATTTATCAATAATTTGGAATAAAAATGTTAAACAACAATTTATATCTATTCTATCAACTTTAATATTTTCCTCTTTCTGACATAATAATGTTCCGTCAGGTCTATAAGTTTTGTTATATATGAACACTTTCACTGCCTCCCCAATTTTCATGATGTCCAATGGTTATGCGATACCGCCGCCATACAAAACGCAGCGGACGCGCTAGGCACGTTGACTGGCACTGCATAAAGTTATAAAATGTTAATAATTATTGTCATTTCTGTAAATTCCGGTTAAGAAGTTACAGCCTTTCAAGGTCAACTTATTAATGCCATTAAAAAAAAAAAAACCTGTATTATCGGCGCGGCGCGGGCGTAAGAGGGACTTGTTACTTGCGCAGTTCTATTGAAAAGTAAAAATCTTCATTAGTATGTGTTATAAACTTGAAAATATACAAAAACGAAGCAAGTTAGATATTTTGTTGGAAATTTGCAACATTTGTTATTTTCTTTTTATTTTATTGCTCTACATTATGTTTGGAATAACACAAATAGGTATACTTTGCGCAATTCATACAATGTTATCAGAGATTTTTGTTTACTGTTGTCGGAACTCTTGCAACTGCAATAATAATACGTTCATTATCTATACCATTGTTATTTAGTGGGAACTTCTGAAAAACCGGTTTAACAATAGAATGGCTTAAAAACATACTTTATGGCCCTTCTATTGAAAGACCATAAAATACGTTCGCGAAATATTACAAAGAATTTTAAGGTGTGCCTACTATTTTATTACCATGTTACCTATCTCGAATGTTTTGCAGGTGTTCCTTATAGGTATGTTTATTTTGAATACTTTGAATACTTCTAATATTCGTTTTATCCATTTATTTATCACACCTTTGATTTTTTATTTAATCATAACAGCAGTTTGTGCAGAGGTTGATTGGAAGAACACTAGATAATAAGTTGTTTTCATATTATGTTACTAACACTCTATGGATTTCTTTTCCGAAATAAAATAAATATTATTATTATTTATTATTAAAAACAGGCGGCTGTCCCTTTAGTGCACTCGTGCGCTGAACTACCAGATTTTAATAGATGTATAAAGAATCACACAATGTTTAATAATCGCATTGTGGCCACTGGTTGTGGTCTACGTAATATTAACAAAACTGAGGAAACAATATAAGCTCTTTGCTAAACTATTAAGACTCATTTTCGAGGTACAGAAGATCTACAGTGAATGCTCATACATTTCTATGAGATCCGAGCTAAAACGCCTAGCGCGTGATACAGACAACTGTATGGAGAGTTATGGAGTAATTTGTCGATTCTCGTGCGCCGCACGGGGGAACCGAAGTTTGTCGAATATTACCGAACGTCGATTAGCGAGAGCGCCCGAGGTTTGGCGAAGTTTGCATGCCGGCCATAATGAATGACCGACTCATTATTGTCACTGCGAAGTTTAGTTTACGTGGAATTGAATACCATTGTTTATTTTTTATTCGTCCAGATTTAAATTACTTACCTATCTGAAATAAATAAATTCTATTTATTTACTTATTACCCCTAATACTTAGTGAGCTAGTAAAGTGCACCACCAGTTCCATGACCTACCGCCACTGATCATAAATAAACGAGATTACACGAACAAGGTATCTTTCCAATGTCCCGGGCATGCTTTGCAGGATGCTAAGATGGATTGGATTGACGTTAAGATTGGAGTTTATGAGTGGGCCGTCTTTTAATAAAAGGTTGACAAACCATGCTATAATCAACGAGACAAGCGCGTTGCCCGCATTGCGTACGACAAGTATATTTTGACAACTATAACAATAACTCAGTTCATAGGCCACTTTAAAATTCGGAAGCATAACAAGTAATTAAACTGTACTATAATTTTCAATAAGAAATACTCCTTAATTTCTGAAATATAACAGAAATATTTTCAAAAAGCCAGGCCTGTGGGCTCCTGAAAAAATAAAACTGTCACTGTGACCGCAGTGAGAGTGAAAGGATTGAAAAAAAGAAATATTAGCTATTAGTGAAATATACATTTTTCAGTTCGTGTTCATTTAATAATAAGCTGTTCAGGATTAAAGATTTCTTATGGTTGATATTTAAACCGTATCTGTATATTACAACATTTTAGTAAAACATTTTTGTTTAAAGCGAAACTGTCGTCTGCAATCTTCGTGTGAAATCATACAAAATGTGTTAACATTTAAGAACAATTTTAAGGATTTGTAGTTGTGGAAAAGAAGCAATTTAATTTAGTTGAACTTATTTATTTTTAAAGAGTGTTTCAAGATTTCAAAAGGAAATTTTAAAGATTCACCCAGAAATTAATATAAAAATTACACAGAAATTATCATCAACTTGTATTTATCTACACTCATATCGTAAAGTTATTACATATTAATAAATCAAAAATATTTTCATAATGACAGACTTTAAGCGCGGGCAATTCTAATGAAATTAAAAAGTTTTATTATACATTTATAATTTTAGCACACCTTCCTTATGTTTACATATTTGTGTTTTTTGTAATGTCTTCGCTACTTCTTCTAATACTCCTAGTAATTGTTCTAATTGAGACATTTTTTGTAAACAACAAAAAAACGTGATATTCTTCAAAATAACGTGATGTTACGATGCGTAGATTCCTTTTGTAATAATATTGTAAATAACTTGCACAAAAAACCCTCAAACATTGCTAATGACGGTCCGGGCTCGCTTCTTATCTAAGGAATGCAATGTCTTTTGTTCTCGACGCTCAGTACGGTGCACTATAATCCGGCTCGATTTCGACCATGTTTTGATGGTAGTAAGGTTGAAAATTGTTTGTATGGATTTTTGTGGGAACGAAATGCGTGCTTTGTTGACTACACCTTTATTGCGACTAAAAAAATGGACATACGTTTGCATCTCTATACGTCATGCATTCAACAGACAATATGGATTTGTGTGAATACACTCACACAAATACATGTTGTTTCTAATTGGGCGAAACCAGGAAGGGGTGTGGTTTGTCACTAGATGCGCTGCCACAGAAATATTTTCTTAAGTGAGCATGCTTAAAGTTTGTCGATTGTACTTGAATTTGTCTGAAACAAGTCAAATTTATGGTTACTAGGTTATTAGGTTATATATGGAACTTATATAAAAAAGGTTAATTATAACAAAAAAATGTTTAGGTTAGGTTAGAACTGTGACCTCCTAGAAACGCCGGAACGACCGCCAGAAAAAACTAGATTATATAGAAAGAAATATGGAAAAAAAAACCTAAAAAATCGCTACGCGAAACTGAACTAGTTAGATGATTTACCATCTACCGACTTAACAGTACACATTGTGATTTAATTTGTATATTCTGTGCAACTGACACATAGATGCATTTTTTTTGTCATTAACTAAGCAATTGACTGAATAGAAATGGTAAATTGAAAACTGACGATACTAAATATTTGCCTTATTTTATTTTGCGTAAAATGTGTTATTCCAACAGAAACATTTAACTACATAACAATTGGTAAAAGTACTAGTTGGTGAACGAGTTATTGTTTAAACGTTCACTTGCCAAACATTAGGTTTGCGTAACAATTATTTGTGAAGAGATTTTTTGCTAAGTAATAATTTGGCAAATGAAATTATGCGGAAAATTGTTTGGGAAGTGATAATTCGTCAATTTATTTTCGACTAGCTTTTGCCAGCGGCTTCACCCGCGCGGAACTTTCATCCCCTATTTCGAAAAATCCTTCCTTATTCCTTGTCTACATTATAGAGTTAGTAAGGTTTCAGTGTACGTGTCAAAACGTGTCAAAGTCTGATGCTGTCCAGCCTGAGGTAACGGAGGACTCGACCCGGACTGAGAGTTTGTCTCAAGACTGTATTCTCAACCAAGATGCATCTGATATTGTGAAGAATCTATCTCAAGTGGCAGAGCTCGAGATTGGTAGTTGTCCATTGTTTAGTAGTAATATGATTGTTATCGTTCAGTTATGTTCTCAGATAGTATAGGAAGAGGTCTAGGTAAATTAATTAGTAATAACCTGACTTACTCCGCTCAAAATTATTGTATGTCAGGGTCAACTTACAAACGCATAATGGCATCAGTAACAGGTAATGAATATAATCCCAAAACCAACGTTACTGTGTTTGTAGGTAATAGTTCTAAGGTCAGAAAAGAACAAATTACAGACTATGTAACCGAGTTGTTAAAGTTAAACTGTAGTAATAGTTATTTATGATACTAGTGCGGTAAGTTGGTTTTTACAAACGAGTTGACAAATGTAAGCCCGAGACGAAGTCGAGGGCTTACCATAGTCACGAGTTTGTAAAAACCAATTTCTGCACGTGTGTCATACAATGTTTTTCAACACATTTGCGAGAAAACAGTACAATATGTAATTAAACAAACCTATACATCATTAAATAGCGCTCTCCAATTTTGGCGGCTAGAGACCGTTTCCTGCAATTTGCGCCTCATTCAAAATATCAGGTGGAGTAGATTCCATATTAATATCAGTTTCCTAGCTTGAACTCATAATAAAAGTTTGTTTTTATATATCAGTCGGAAACTCGCAACAATCTTTGACGTTTCTAATATGAAAATGGCGGGAATTTACAAATGGCGCCACATGCCCGTGGTGAAAATTAGAACTACATCTTTCATCTCATTTACTCTTTATTATTAAAGTGAGACAAACGTATTGAGCAAAATCGTTTCCAAGGAGGTTCGATCAGTCAGCTTATTTATTCTCGTAATGTGAAACTCCTTGGACGAAATTCTTATAATATTTTATGGAAATTAAAAAAAAACCGTAAAGAATACGCACGGTGCCATACAACGAGGTATGCGGTAAAATAGGTACTTAGGTGATAGTACCTATTTTACCGCACGTTCCGTTGTATTAGTGCGTAATTTTTAACTTTCGAACCATGTATACAGGCATCGTAAATGCAGTTTTTGAGCAAATGTGTTGAAAAATAATATTGTGTGCTTTCCAATATTTTAAAAAAATGACAAATAGACAAAACAATTATATTCATATGCTTAATAAGCATATGCACTTTTTAGTTAGTCATTATAGTGACAAGCTTGTATTTTTTGACACCAACAGTTTTGTGGAAACTTTAAACTTGTCTAGGGGTACTGTATATCTGCCTGTTAGTTATAGACACATTATTAGCAAGGCTATTAACTTTTTATATAAACTCAGACATAAATAGTACGATATGTCGAAGTCTTGTGTTATTGACACCACATCAGTAGTGAACCTGAACGAAAAATGTAGCTCAAATGCTATAAGTTTGTTTAAAAATTGTACGAAGGAGGTTCCATGTCCCTCAATCACAATGAGCTCAATGCCTGGTGAGGTCATTGAAGTCTTGGGGTTAACTCCGGATAATGTTTTAAACTAGTTTGTAAGACAACAGAAGGTACCAATAAGAATATTCTTATACCCAACAACAACAAGGTATCTTCTTGCTCTAAAATAATTAAGCATCAAAAAGGAGATCAGCAGAAAGCCTTGAAATTATTTCATCAAAATATTCAAGGTATTTCTTCCAAATTACTAGAAATATAATTGTTTTTAGAAAAAACAATAGTAGTATGCGTGTACAGACCCCTAATTATCAGAAATTTTCTTTATTTGAGTCAATAATGGAAGATACCCTAGCGAAACTTGCATCCAGAAATAAAGCCATAATTATTTGTGGTGATTTTAATATCAATATTTTGGAACAAAATTCAAATAGCAGTAGATTACTAAGCCTTTTTAAATCGTTCAATTTATCGAATGTTTTTATAGAACCGACTAGAGTAACTCCAACATCTGCTACTTGTATCGATAGTATTTTCTGCGATTGTGAATATGTGTAGAAAGCCATAGTAAATTATCTGCCGTCTGATCATAGTGGAAAAACGGTAAATTTTAAGTTTAGAACACCTTTGCAAAAAGTGAAAATACAATTTAGACCAATAACGACGGGCAAATTAAATAAATTCAATAGTACCCTATACAATAAATTAAATGTTCTGGGCGTTTATAATATGGACGATGCAAATAAATTGTATGAGGATTTATTTTCAGTAGTGCACACTGAATTCAGTAAAACTTTAGAAAAGAAAACTTTCTGCCCTCAATTTGTATTTAGTGACTGGGCTACTAGAAGTATTAGGATAAGCAGGGAAAGACTGTTCGAGCTGTATGGCCTTAAGCCTTACATTAACACCGAAACTTTCAACAAGTATGTTGCTACATATTCCACATTTTTTAGAAATACCAGCAAGTTAGCTACAAAGAGAATTAGAATTAGAAAGAATTAGAATCAAGTTACCACGCAGGTAACTCAAATAGAAAGATTGCAAAAAGAAACAAAGGAGATCAGTTATTAGAGTTCTCTTGGAGATTTTCCACGGAGCCAATAAACAATATTTTCAATAACGCAGTGTGGTCTTCAAGAAACTGGAAAGATTTGTTATTAAATAACAACCATTTAAAGCAATACAACGTGTTCCGTCACCGTAAGAACCAAACGTAATTTATTCTAATAACCGATGTTCAACGCTCCATCGGTTTGCGACAGCAAAACGCAGACCTAATATAGTCTGTGGTGCATACCGTGACTCGTAAAAAGTTGGAGCGAAAGACACTTCCGAAAAGCCCGTGTGTGTGTGAACATCTCTTTTCGCGCTCAACGTTCTCTTGTCCCAATACTGGACAAACCATCGTTTTCTCTCTTCTACGCGCGTGAATCTCATACTCGCGTCCCGGAGTTCCTGTATTCCTGCCATTGGAACCATCGGAGGTGGAAGGCTCAGCGTGTGTCGTAGCAGTCCAAGGTACGTGTATGCACTGTATTTGCTATTGACATTCTGTGGAGTTTTTGAACATCGTGCTTTAATCGTAATCGTTGTGTTCCCTAGTAGCAAAAGGCCACCCCTGCTATTTCGGCTTTGGTGCGCATGCTACATGTTTTGGTGCCGAAACCAGGGACCTTCCATCTAATCGTATTACGTTTATGGTATTTTCTGGTTAGAGACGTCATATAACTTGGTCTACAGAACAAATCTAGTACAACAAAACGTTTACCGGCTGCATTCCGAGCTATATCTTAACATTTCTTATCGAAATAACCGTTTATACCTACGTAAAATCACAATCGTTCCAAGAGGTACCCCCATCGAACAGGAATTATCTATTGTCACACACTTTCATCGTAATTATTGTAGGATCTAATTAGGCAATCACTTTTCTATCGGTGCTTAATTCCATCGGCTTACGATAATTACTTACCACACGTATTAAATTAACCTATCCGTATACATTTCCATTTCATTCTTTAATATTTCAATTACAAAATTCTTATAAAGTTAGTTTTTTCACTTTTTTATATTGTGGGTAACTTAACATTATACGCAACGGTCGAGCATTCGTAATCGGCGTCGATTTCTTGGTAATGGCCGACCGTGTACACCGCTCCACATAAGTTTCGGATCGTATATGTATGGTGCGTCATAGCACATTCAAACAAAACTTGTGCGGTTAGCTGTACCTATTCATTCCAGTGAGTCTTTATCTTTGTTGTTTACGTGTTAAAGCATTTTTTTATTTTACGTTTCACATAATGTCGCTGCTTAGCAAACGTTCTACTAGGAAGTTAAAGAAATCTAAATCGAAGTCTATCGATGTTATGGAATATACCGCACAGGATTTGCCATCATTACGTCGAAAGCGTACTATGTCTTACAACCGGCTAGCTAAAGCTTTGGACATTGGCACGTTAGCATTGAGTGACTCATCTAAGCACAACTTGTTTTTATCATATTATCAAGACATAAAGGACATTGCAAACAATTTCGAACAAGCACATTTAATCATTTTGGATATTTTAGACGACCCGGAAGATGATGATAACGAGATGCAAGAACGTTTTGATGATTTGTACTATCAAATTGGATCAATTCATCGCAGTTTAACAAAATCCCTTCCATCATCATCTCAATCGCAAAATGTAAATTCGTCTTCTAATATTCGATTACCAAAAATAGTACTTCCTAGTTTCTCAGGTAACATCAAACAATGGCCCGAGTACTATGACACTTTTAATGCTTTAGTACATAATTCTCCTACACTTACGGACACTGAAAAGTTTCACTATTTGGTTTCTTCTCTTAGTGGTGAAGCATTAAATGTAGTGAAAACGTTTCCTAAGACCCAAGACCATTATCACGATGCATATCAAACATTGGTTAATCGCTACAAGTCTAAACGCAACTTATCCTTTACTTGTTGGCGTGAGGTTTTAAACATAGATTTCAAACATAATGATGCGAATAAATTCCAAACTTCACTAGATCTTTTAGAAGAGAATTTATGTATTTTAAAGACACTCGATTTCCCGGTCCAACATTGGGACTTTGTTTTGGTTTACCATATGTTATCTAAACTAGACTCAGATGTCCGCCAAGGTCTTGAAGAGAAATATTCCGATGTAGAAATACCATCGTTTGATCAAATAAAATCATTTTTGCGTGCCAAGTCAGAAGCTCTTATACGTAGTACACATTTTACCGCTACTTCTAAACTTAAATCAAACCAGACAACGCCCGCGGTTGTGTCGCCTCAATCTCGACGCCCCCCTGCTTCTACAGCACTTGTTGCTTCTGGTGATGCTAAACAAATTACACAGCCAAGTAAATGTGCTTATTGTGATGAATCACATTCAATAATGTCTTGTCCCACGTTTCTTCAAAAATCAGTTGACGAACGTATGAACGTAGCTAACGAGAAAAGATGGTGTTATAATTGTTTAAAGTCGTCCCACCAACTTAAAGATTGCAAATCGATATTTACATGCCGTGCATGTAAACGCAAACACCACACGTTACTTCACCGCGAGAAACCTCAGCCGCAGGAACCGAGTCCAACAGTCTCATCTTTGGTCTCAAGGTCTCAGTCAAATACTACTGTGTTGCTGGCTACTGCTATCGTTCAGGTTAGGGATGCTTCAGGCAATATGCAATCTTTTCGTGCATTGTTCGACACCGGGAGTCAGAGCAATTTTATTACCGAATCTGCTGTTAAGCGCTTAGGGCTCACTCCAGCTAAAGCTGATACCAAGGTCAGTGGACTCGGGGAAGCTGTGGCACCTATTGCTGGTGATGTCACTTGTTCAGTCGGCACGAGTACGCGTATTCATTACAAATTAAACATGCACGTGATCAAGAAAATATGTGGCGACCAACCTATCGCTCAGTTAAACACATCGGGGTGGTCACATATCAAATCATTGCCGCTAGCCGATCCAGGATTCGACATTCCTGGACCCATCGACCTACTATTAGCTGCAGATGTCTTCGTTGAATCTGTTCTTAACCAACGCATTAAAGGAGGTCACAATCAACCTACCGCGTTTAATTCAATTTATGGGTGGCTTCTTCTAGGTAAAACGTCTTTGTCATCTACTTCTTTACTTCAACGATCTGCTATACCTAGTAGCGATAACGATCTAAATTCAATAGTTCAACGTTTTTGGGAGATTGATTCGTTACCGAATTCGTCCTCATTGAGTCCAGATGAGTCGCTCTGTGAACAAATCTTTACTCTCACTCACTCACGTGATCAAACAGGGCGTTATATTGTTAGAATTCCTTTCAAAAACGATACGGAACCTACTTTTGAAGGCACTCGTGAAGTAGCTTTACGCCGATTTTACGCTATCGAGCGTAGATTATCTCGCGATCCTGACTTACGTAGTCAGTATTCTGAATTTATGTCAGATTATCTCGAATCCGGTCATATGTCACTTGTACCGTCCCAGGCCGTAGGTCAGGGAAAATACTACATTCCCCATCATTGCGTCTTACGTCCTCATTCCGTTAGCACACGTCTACGCGTCGTATTTGACGCATCAGCTAAAGATCTTCATTCGCGTTCCTTGAATGATACACAACTTATCGGTCCAAAATTACAACCAAATATTTTGGAACTACTTTTACGATTCAGGGAACCTAACATCGTTTTTATGGCAGATGCCCGTCAAATGTATCGCCAAATTGTTTTGTCTTCAGACCAACGCGACTATCAACGCATTTTCTGGCGGACCTCGCCTAGCGAGCCCCTACAAGAATACCGCTTAAATACGGTCACGTATGGTTTAGCGTCATCTCCATATCTCGCGTGTCGAACTGTGAGACAGCTCGCAGAAGACGAAGGACACTCTTATCCCCTGGCAAAACAAGTTATTCTAACTCAAGTATATATTGATGACGTGGCTACTGGATTTTCAACATTAGAAACTGCTCAGGAGGCCAAATCGCAAATTATCGCTTTATTCAAACGTGGTCAATTTCATTTACGAAAGTGGGTTAGTAATAATCCTCAACTTCTATCGGATCTTCCTAGTGAAGATTGCTTGGCTGGTGCAGTGTCTTTCGACACCACGGAAACGTCAACCCTGAAAGTGTTAGGTCTTCAGTGGGATCCATCCTCAGATACTTTTAATTTCGCAATCGAATCTTCTGACCGGCCTTGTACGAAACGCTCGATTTTAAGCGAAACAGCTCGGATCTTCGATCCATTAGGTTTTCTTTCACCAATCACCATCCAAGCGAAATGTCTGATACAAAAACTATGGGTTCTTGGCATAGGCTGGGATCAAACTCCACCTGATGATGTCATTCGAACGTGGAACACTTACCGTGACCAACTACCGAAGCTAGCTCAATTCAAAATTCCACGTAGATTGACCTGCACAGATGCTAAGTCATACGAAATCCACGGCTTCTGTGACAGCTCTGAGATCGCATACGGAGCAGTAGTGTATCTGCGAGTAGTCCAGGCTGATCAAGTAAACGTTTCCCTTGTATGCTCTAAAGCTCGCGTGGTTCCGTTAAAACGCATCTCACTGCCACGACTTGAATTGTGCGCTGCAGTTCTCCTTTCCGACTTATATAAATTCGTATGTGACATCTATTCTTCTCAAATTAAAATCGATAACGTTTTTCTCTGGTCTGACTCAACCATCGTTCTATCATGGTTACGTTCGCCCTCCTCGCGCTGGGCTACGTTTGTCGCTAATCGCGTCAGTCATATCCAGGATCTAACACCCATGGAATGCTGGCATCATGTGTCCTCCGGCGATAATCCCGCAGATATCTGCTCGCGCGGTCAATTTCCGAGTGAAATTCTGGTTAACTCATTATGGTGGGCGGGCCCCTGGTGGCTATCGAATGATAAAACTAAGTGGCCGACCAATTCCACTAGTAGTCTAGCACAGTTGACTAGCGATGATGAGTCACTCGTGCAAGTCGAGGCTCGGAAAATGGTGACCTTAACTACTTGCGCAAATAATGAGTCTCAGACCGAATCAATTATAGAATCTTTGATAAACCGGTTCTCATCTTTACAAAAGATAGTAAACATACTTACGTTTGTTCGTCGCTTCATTACAAATTGCCGTTATCCGGCTTCAGCAAATCGTTGCGAATTCTTAAATAACGTTGAGCGACATAAATCGGTAATGCATTTAGTCAAACACGTACAACAGACAACATTTTCCGAAGTCATCTTAAACTTAAACTCTAAGAAACCTATACCTAAACCTTTTCGTAAACTAAATCCATTTATCGACAGTCGAGGAATACTCAGGGTGGGCGGTAGAATATCACGAGCAGGCTTAGAATACGAGCAAAAGCATCCAGCCTTTTTACCGTCGGACCATCCATTATCGTTCTTAATTATAGATTTTATACATCGTAATTATCTACATCCAGGTATAAATACGACACATTTTTTACTATTACAACAATTTTGGATTCTCTCTGCTAAGCGTGTTGTACGTCAATGCCTCTCTAAATGCATTCAGTGCTACCGTACTAATCCGCAACCGCTTCAACCGTTCATGAGCGATCTGCCCGCGTATCGCGTAAATGAAGTCAAACCGTTCTCCATCGTGGGCGTCGATTACGGTGGCCCGTTTCGTATAAAGCTGGGTCCACACCGTGGCGCCAAGATAGACAAGGCATACCTATGCTTGTTTGTCTGTCTTGCTACCAAAGCAGTGCACCTTGAAGTGGTTTCCACTTTAAGTTTAGACGGTTTTATCGCAGCATTACGACGTTTTGTGGCGCGACGAGGCCGCTGTAATGAAATACACGCGGATTGTGGGACTAATTTTGTGGGTGCTAGCAATCAATTAGCGACTCTAATGGGACATGCATCTAGTGCAGAGAAAATAACTTTTAAATTCAATCCTCCTTCGGCTCCACACTTCGGCGGAGTGTGGGAAATTCAAATTAAGGCGGCTAAATCTCATCTGTTCCGTATCGTTGGTGATCAAGTCCTTACTTTTGAAGAACTCACAACTCTTTTCACTCAAATCGAAGCCGTTATGAATTCTCGACCGTTGTACCCTATTAGCTCAGATCCTAACGATCTAACAGCTTTGACCCCAGGTCATTTCCTCACATTAGAACCTTTAACTGCTGTCCCCGACGAAGATCTATCACAAGTCAATACTAATCGGCTTCACCGGTGGCAGCTGTTACAATCGTTTCATCAGAACTTTTGGTCCAGATGGAAAACCGAATATCTGAACTCTTTAACGCAACGTGCCAAATGGACCAAAGATTCCAAACCACTACAAGTAGGTTCGATGGTGATAATCAAGGACGACAATCGTGCGCCATTACATTGGCCTCTTGCTCGTGTGGTAGATCTCCTACCTGGACCTGATGGGGTAGTCCGGATCGCAGTCGTTAAAACCGCAACTAATCATACAATACAACGACCGTTGGTTAAGCTATGTCCATTGCCCATAGCTTAAATCGTTTAACTCAATTCTCAACGTAATTTTAACTTCTCGTTCAATTTTAGTTTAAGTTAACTTATCGTTATTATTAGTCTATGTTGTCATGTTATCGCTCTTTAACCAGAAAATGCCATAGCCATTTTGGTGGGCGGGATGTTCCGTCACCGTAAGAACCAAACGTAATTTATTCTAATAACCGATGTTCAACGCTCCATCGGTTTGCGACAGCAAAACGCAGACCTAATATAGTCTGTGGTGCATACCGTGACTCGTAAAAAGTTGGAGCGAAAGACACTTCCGAAAAGCCCGTGTGTGTGTGAACATCTCTTTTCGCGCTCAACGTTCTCTTGTCCCAATACTGGACAAACCATCGTTTTCTCTCTTCTACGCGCGTGAATCTCATACTCGCGTCCCGGAGTTCCTGTATTCCTGCCATTGGAACCATCGGAGGTGGAAGGCTCAGCGTGTGTCGTAGCAGTCCAAGGTACGTGTATGCACTGTATTTGCTATTGACATTCTGTGGAGTTTTTGAACATCGTGCTTTAATCGTAATCGTTGTGTTCCCTAGTAGCAAAAGGCCACCCCTGCTATTTCGGCTTTGGTGCGCATGCTACACAACGAATATATCAACGTCAATTGTGTAGAATATAGATTTTATAATAAAATATATCAGAAAACAGCTAAAAAACGGAAGAGAACTAAGAAGAATACTGATAAACGCTCGTATACTTGTTGTTGTTTTCAATTCTTAGCGGCTACTTTGGATGTTGGCCTAAAATTCATTCAATATACCGTAGAAACCTCTGAAATTGGACTGTCTAACGAAACCGTGGTAGAAGTGAACCGCATAATAAAACTAAAGAATTAACAATAACATCAATGGTCCATTTCATAAAAAATCTTTCAGCTATTTCTTCCTATTACTGCCATAAGGACCATAGTCGTGTTTACCTACCTAGTGATTTAAAAGATATTCATATTAATTTGTACCAAATGTATAAGTAATATCGTCGCTAAAGAGTGCAAACCTGCCACCTTCACTTTTGGTCGAAAATTACATTTTTATACCATCTGAAAGAGTTTCTCTCACTCACCTTAAACGCTAAATTGATGATGCGTTAACCAACAAAATCAATTTTATACAAATTGCGCGGCTATCTCCACGATTGACGCCATTTTATATTGAGCAAAGACTATATAACCACTTGACTGCGGATACAGTGCCCCGACGCACGAAAACAATTAGTATTTTGTCGCCTATATTAGGCTACGGTCCTAGTAACCATTTTAGATGTGTCCAAGTGTTAGACCTGTGTGCTAAATTAACATAACTTTTTAAAACTGTTTATGCAATTATAACGCATCAAAATGCCTTCATGCGCGGTGAAGTGGTGTGGGAAACATTCCAAGACATCTAGTTACAAAAAGGATGGCATAACTTTTCATCGGTAAGTAAATAAAACGAAAAATTTGTTTTGATATGAGCCACCACAGGAGTATATTTAAAATGGTCGCTGGGTAAAGGAGCACACTTTTTGTGTCGCGCGTTGATGTCTTTTGGAAAAGTCTCTTTCTAGTATTAGACAATTTCTAATGCTTCTATCCTTTTCTTTCCCTTTGTATGTTTAATTAACGTCATTCATTCGCTAACGCTCTGTCCTACGTACCGGTTCGGTGTCAACGTCTGAGCAATTTGTGCGCTAACTACCCCCTACTCTACCCAAAATAACCAAATGTGATAATTGCAATAAAGGAATAACCAGCAGATCGCCAGGACTGGAATGCAGGTCATGTGCTAAGACGGTGCATGCTAACAAAGCTTGCTCTGGTCTTACTGCGAAACAGCTATCTGCACTTCGTAATGCGGACAGCCTGGACTGGATATGTGAGGAATGCAACCACAACTCGCCTAACAGGAAATCATCCTTCTTTGTTCCGGACGAGGAAGACGAAGAAGAAGAAGTCGCTACCTCCAGTAGAAACCTAGGCAACTGCAACATAGATAGTGGAAAATTTCTGAAAGATATTACAGCCGAACTGAAAAAGGTCCTTAAGAAGGAATTGCAACCAATAGAAGTATCAGTAAGCCTCTGCAGCAAAAAAGTAGATGAACTGACAAAAACTGTAGAAACCCAAAATAAGCACATACAGGAGTTGGAAAAGAAGTACAACCATCTTAGCAACGAAAAAACTCATCTTGAACTAGAAATCAGCTCACTAAAACAATATGTACGTAATATAGAACAACAGCGTCTCGATAACGTGCTTGAAGTCATAGGAATCCCGAAAGCTCAAAATGAAGACCTTGACTCGTTATCTGGCAAGCTAGCTGAAACTCTAAACGTGGATAAATCGCAGATACTAAATGTTAAACGTGTAGAAGATATAAATGAACGTGAGGGAAACATCCAAGTTGAGTTGAAACAAGCAGAACAGGCACTGTCATGGGTACGTGCATCCAGAAAGGAAGAAGTTCTGCTGGAGCAAATTGTTTCTGAAGCCCCTGTAGAGATTTCTAAGCCTAAAGTGACTCTGCGACGTGCCCTAACAAAATCTAATAATTCGCTACTGTGGCTGGCCAAACATAAATTGCGTCCCGCATATAAATATGTCTGGTTCCAGGATGGAAAGGTGCTGCTACGTAAACAAGACAAAGACAAGCCTACAGTCGTAAGGAGCGAAATGGACGTCGAACGGCTTTCGACTACAACGCAAGCAGCACATCAAAATATTTATCGGTAATAGTTTTAAAATAAGTTATCCCGGATCTCTCTCCCGATCACCAAGAATTATCTGATGGTGCAAATATTAATGTTTTTAGTAAGTTTATACCTCGTATTTGTAAAATTAATCTGAATATTGTTCACATAAACATTAGATCTATAGTTAAAAATTTTGGTAGTGTCATACAATTAATCAGCTCATCCAATTGTCTATAGATGTATTGATCTTAACTGAAGTTAATGTAAATGGAAACACTGTTCATATGTATAACATCGCTGGCTATGAAATGCACAGTAAGTTGCGTGTAAACAGAAAAGGCGGTGGAATAATAATTTATGTCAGAGATGGCTACGTATTCACACCAACGAATCACTCGTTACTACACTGTGAATGTATTATTGGTCAAATCACTACACTTCACAACTATCACGCATATATTTGTGCAATTTATAGACCGCCAAGCGAAAGTAAACATCTATTCGTAAAAGAAATAAGCGGTATCTTATCCGATCCTCATATTAAATCATACGACACTTATTTGTTGGGAGACGTTAACATAGACCTAAAGACATACGACAACATTAGAAATTATTACGTAAGTAGCATGTCCGAGTGTGGCTTAACGAGCGCGATATCTGACTACACAAGAATTGAAATACGCGGAAATAACACTACACGTAGCTGTATAGATCACATATTTATAAGAACGCGCTCGTTAGATCTGTACTCGGCCGCACTTGGAACTGTAATGGCCGATCACCGCATGCTAATATTGTCGTGCGTAGGACCTGGAGGCGGCCCAACACGAATACAGGGTGATACAAGAACGATACAGCAAATTGACAACGTTAAAATTAAAACTTTACTTAACAACTTAAAATGGAGCGAAATAGATGGTATAGAGTGTCCAAACATAATTTACGACCATATACAAAGCCAATTTCATAAATGCTACGAAGAATCAAAATATATCGGAAAAATTAATAAAAACAGTAAAAGAAATAAACAACCTTGGATAAATAATAAAATTAATAACATGTGTCATAAAAAGGATCAACTATTTTTTAAATGGAAAAATGATTCAACGAATAAAATACTACGATTAGAATATAATAAGGTAAGAAACAGAACACATAAAATCATCGAAAAATCGAGAAATAAACATTACATAGAAGAAATAAATAATTATAAAACGAACCCTAGAAAGCTATGGCAAATATTAAATACGCTGTCAGGTCGCAATAAAAAGTCCGTGGATGAAGCCATCCTGAGTGCCTTCAAAAATAATAATATATAAATAAAATCAATTGCTGACAATTTTGCGATAGAATTTAGAAATAGTGTTAAGAAGATCTTGCCCCAGTGTAACCGTCGTCTGCTGAAACAATCTGAATATACGTTTCCCCTTAATACATCAATGTGCTTCAGGAAAGCTACAAGTAGCAGTGTCACTAAGCGAATTAAAAACCTTCATACAAATAAAGCTCCAGGAGTAGATAACATTAGGTGTATTGATATAAAATTTATCTGTGACAAGATGGCAGGCGTTATTGCTAAATTGATCAATGCTAGTGTCAAACAAGGAAAGTACCCGGAAGTACTAAAAACTGGTATAGTGCGCCCAATTCATAAAAAAGGAAGCTTGGCCCACTATGAAAATTATAGACCGGTCACTGTTCTACCCGTTATCGATAAAATAGTAGAAAAGTATATCTGTAATCAGATTCAAGACTTCTACGGAAAAAATGACGTGTTGTCCAACACACAATACGGTTTTCAACCCAATACTGTTTAAGAGTAGACTACGTAAATTTTTGATAGATAAAACGTACTATAGTGTAACTGAATTTCTAACAGAGAAAAATGTATTAGTTGAATAATTGATATAATTAGTGGTAATTTTGATTATAATGATAATTGTAGTGATGGGTGATATTTGTAATGATAATGGTAATAATAATTGTGATGATAATTGTAATGATAATTCTATTGATTATGATAATTGTAACGATTTTTTATTTTTATTTTCTGTGGTTTCAAAATGTAAGTACAACTAACATAAATAATGTAAATGTTTGCATGCCGAATGGTAAAATATGGCTGACCTATAATGTATATTAACAACTATTGTGTACTACCCATATTTGCAAAATAAAATCCTATTCTATTCTATTCTAATAAGTCCACCTCACAGCTGTTATCTAAGTTTACGGATGAGGTTAACGAGTCTCTCAATGATAAAAATAATGTAATTTTACTGTTCATCGACTTTAGCAAGGCATTCGATACGCTGAGACATGACACTTTGCTGGCAAAATTAAATAACTCTGGAATTCGAGGACCAATACTAAAATGGTGTGAGGACTACCTTAGTAACCGTAAATACAATGTCAATTTTGACATTGTATTTACGCTGCTTTGCTGATTTCATTGCATATTTTACAGAAACGTAAAAGTAGCAGCTCAATGGTTACAGGAAGATTTTGCTCAAATCTCCAAATGGGCACATGATGCTGGCCTGGTTCTCAACGCAAGTAAAACCAAAATCGTTCATGTCCACTCTAGTCACCTAAAGCAGATTACTTCCTTTAATATAATCGCACACGATCACAATTGTCTTCACTCCACTATGTCAGGCACATGTCGATGTGAGGCAATTGATCAAGTGACGCACCACAGCTATCTTGGATTAGTCGTGGACAATCGCTTCAGCTGGACTTTCCACGTGGACTCAGTCTGTGACAAGTTGCGGGCTATACTGGCAAAATTCTACATTTTAAAACCGAAAGTTCCATTCAAATTTCTTCTCAACATGTATGTTGCTTTGGAAGAATCAATTGTAGCGTACGGACTTACAAGCTACGGGCGAACATTTAAAACATACACTGAAAAAATTTCCAATCTGCAAGTAAGACTACTTAAACTCATCGTACCCAGCAAAATAAAACACAAATTTAAAGATAATGTTATCGAACTATTTAAATATTGTAAAATTTTGCCAGTACAGACTAGACTCAAAATGGCCCTTTTGATTGAGCAATTTAATAACAAAAGCACTCAAATACCTATTTCACATAAAATAATCACAAGAAGTATCACCCAAAATAAATTAACAGTACCTCAGGTTAGAAATTATTATGGCAGGCGAACAGTAAAATTTTTAGTTCCCACCTTAATGAATGAAATACCAAAGTCTATTAAAACCGAAATAAACCAGAAAAACTATAAACAAAAATACAAAAAGTACTATTATAACTACATAAGTAACTTAGTCTAAAAAAAAAAAAAAAACCTTAACAAAAATAAAAAGCAACCTGTATAGGAATTTTGAGATCGACTAGAACCGTTCTTTAGCAAATTCTATAAACATGGCGTGTGACTCACGTAGGTAAGGTACTTAACTTACTGATAGATGTTTACGGCTACCGTAGTTTGGTGTGGTTACGTGTAAATTGTTTTGGATGTACCTGCATTGCTTACTTAATAGTGAATTAATTAAGCAATAGTAGGTACATCCAAAATTTTGTTGTTAATTTAGTGATTAAGCAGTGTTATCGAATGTGAGTATCAATACAAACCATATCTGGTTTAATGATACAAATAAAATAAAAACTTGAATTAAGACTATACACGGTTAATTTTAGGTCGTTCTGGAACCGAAAGCCATGAACTCGATCATCGAACTAGAATCGATTGAGACTATTATTTTAAATAAACAAAAAAAAAAAAAAAACACGAATCATTAAATTTATTGTTTTCTTTAGTGAAATAATGAGAACTCGAAGTAACGCTTCCTTGCGATCAATGTATACGTGCGTGTAAAACGTATCGACAAACGGCAACACACGCGAACGATACCCATTGAAAAATCCATTCATCGATCAGACAGCATGATCCGTAAGCCACGCCCCCGACCCCCGTCTAGCCGACCGCCCGCCCTTCCTTGTTCCGAATTCCTTCCTAGTATTGTGTCGCGTTTCGCTGTATTAGGTCACGTACACCGCACGCGCAACCTAATTACGCGCCAAAAATGAGTGCAATCTGTGTGTGAAGTGTGGATTTTTATGGGATTGCGAACCATAACTTGGAAGAGGCTAGAGGATTGTATGCTCAGCCGGAACACCTGAACTCACTGCGCGCACGTGGAATCAACGACCCTCAAGTTCCCTTCACCTCCACCATTCTGGCCGCAACTCAGCGCCTCCTCGATCATGGACAGTTTCGAGCGCCCGCACACGTGCAACGCGGACCGCGTTAGACTACCATAGTCGGCGGAATTGGAGGAAGATATACTGGAGTAGGTAGGTACTTCGAACGCTACCCACGTCGTAGTACCACAATGGCGGCCAGGCGATTCAATGTTAGCCAATAGTAAATATGGAAAATTAATTCGAATGGATTAAATTACATCCATAGGTACGTGTTTCTAAACCTATGGCTGCCCTATGTCTATTTATTTAAGCGTAGGTACCTAGTTCACAGATGACAGAGTTCGCTGATCGCCGCTACCTTTGCCTACGCGCCGACTTTTTTTTAAATAAATACGCATTCGTTAAATAAGTACACAATTAAAATAAGATAAGCGAATTTAGACTTTATTTCATAACCGTTAACGGGGAAAAATAGAAATTTCACCAAACTAGGTTAGTAGGTCCGCAGTTTACTAAAAATATTCTGAGAAATCTACTATTGTCTCGTGTCCGACCGGGCTTTACAAGGGTTCAAGGTTCACAACCGAATTACGCGGTTAAAGTTATTCAAATAAGGTCTTAATTCGGTTCAATGTTTTCATAGTAAGGGACACCTCCAACTAATAATGAACTCTATGCGACTCACTAAACGATTCATTTTTCTGTTTGAATTGCCTGCCTTTGTAGAAGCCGCCGCAAGCATTGTCGCAAAAAAATGTTTTAGGCAGTATTTAGTATTATGGTAGGTAGGCACTTGTATGTTTATTAAGTACCTATTAGCTCGATTGGGTGACACTCGATTCAAGGCCTTAAATGCAACTCCCAAGCGTACTTGTCGTGTCTAGTTGAATGACTACGGGTAGTACACACGGCTACACATCAAGCTATACATTTCCAGTATAAGCTGATCTCGCATTGTAAACGATTTTCGTACAGCACGAGATCAGCGTAAACTGGAAATGTATAGCTTGATGTGTAGCCTTGTGTACTAGGTGATATCGTGATGCGAGAGGGGTGAGTTAAATGTCAATTAATTTCTGTCGTTTACGAGGAGATTGTAAACCCCGTGCTTCCGATACAATGAGAGATGATGGAGGTAAATGAACTTACACCAACCAACGATTGAGGTTTGTGTAGGTACTTACTTGCAGCTGGTTTTTCGTCCGACGTCTATTGACCCACCGCGAGTAGGTACCTACGCTATCAACTGATTTGCACACGCACAGCTGTGTGTGCCGCGCTACGTCATCACCGAGCGGATCGCGTACGATCTTGCGTTTATGAATGAAATAGTGAAAGTGCTACTAAAATTTTACTCGAATGACAGAAAAAAAGTGATGAATTTCTAACTTCTTTATTAGACGTCTTAAAAATACAATAACAATGCCAATAGTAACTATTACTCATTTGGAGTTACTGTGTTTCGGCTCCAGAACGATCTAAAATGGCTACTTCCCATTTCGTAAACCTCAAACTGTACCTACTAAAAAGTTGCGTTTGGTAATCATTATACATTTCATACATTTAGTCCCATTTCGAAAACATTTCAATATTTTTTTGTGTTATATCCCATTTGGTAAACTTTCAGATGAAATGGGTACAGTCAAGTAAAAAAAGAAAAACGAAACTAATGATAACATTGTCATTTATTTTGTTAAATATTTTTAATCACAGGTACAATAGTCGGATTATGTGTACGTATGCCATTTACACATATTGATATTTAAAAACAGAAATAAAAAGTGGGGTGTACAAATAACTTTCAAAAAATTTAAGAAAAATCACAGTTCGATTTGACTATTTCGATGACAAGTTTTATTTTTTTAATAACATAAGTCAATCTAGATGCGAAATCAACTTATATAAAAAAACAATAATCACAGATTTGGTACTATCTTTTTATGTTAATGTACATTAACATAAAAAAATACATACGAAATCAACTACTTATAAAATATAAAAATAAACAGTCACAGATTTGGTACAATAACATAAAAAATACATGCAAAATCAACTTTTAAATATAAAAACAAATAATAATCACAGATTTGGTACAATAACATAAAAATACATGCAAAATCAACTTTTAAATATAAAAACAAATAATAATCACAGATTTGGTACAATAACATAAAAAATACATGCAAAATCAACTTTTAAATATAAAAACAAATAATAATCACAGATTTGGTACATTAACATTAAAAATTACACACAAAATCAACTATAAAATATAATCACAGATTTGGAATATTAACATAAAAAATTTACTACCTACACTACAAAGTTAAAAATCAATAAATAAATTATAAAGTGATACAAGCAATTCTTGATAATTCGTTCAAACAATTTTCCAATGATATTTTTCCACTTTTGTAATCGCCGAGAATATTGTTAATTCGTATATCATTTTGGATAGATTTTTTTCTTCGTTTTGATATACTTTCTCCATTATTATAAAAGCTGTAAAAAATTGTTATGATTAATTAAAGTAATAATGTATAATTTTTATCATATGTGTCGCCTAAAAATACAGGTCATTGAAACAAAAATATGTACCTTTTCAGAAGATTTTCATAATGTTTAATATTGCCTGATATCGTTTCGAAAAATAAAAGAATTGATGGCCTTTTTCCAATTTCACTATTGAAACTCCAATTCCAAGATTCCATGAGGTTTGTAGTGCGGTGTCTTTGTGCGTAGCAGCACCAAATATTCATCATATCTTCATTTTCCAACCACTGATCCACAAAGTAATCATTGAATTCAGTTATAGCTTTTTCTTCAAAACTGTAACAGAATTAATTCGTTGAAGATTATGATACGAAAAACCATATATTACCTAGTTTCTAACGCATAAAAATGGCTGTAGAAAATGGCGGTAGAAGAAATATCCAGAACTAAACGCGTTCATTTCAATACTGCAAAATTAATTTACCTTTGACTCATAACGTATAGCCATCCATCGTTTATGTCTTCTTTTGGTAAATGTGCCAGAGCCATACATAGTTTGACGTGATAGTGAGATTCTTCATGTTGTAATAAGCCAAGAGATTTTGCCTTTCTTAATAGCGCTCTGCCAAAGTGAACAAAACACCCCTTAACAATTATGTTTGGAAATGTCTTTTTAATTGCATTTATTGGAGCTTTTTCGAAATCCAAGGTAATAATATCGGCTGTCCACTCTGGTAAATGAAATTTTAGTTTGTAAAACAGTCTTTCATATGTAGTTTCTTCTTTGTTTGTCAACACTGCATAAAAAAATGGTACAATATTTGTCCCAGTTTCTGTACTTCCTATGTCTCCGTGTACAACGTATAGTTGAAGAAACGGCTTTGCACAACATTTGAACGTTCCGTCCGCAAAGTAGTGACGGACGTCATTTAAATGTGCAATTGCACTCTTTGAACCAAACACAATCATTCTATTTTCACCGTCAATCTCATCAAACAATAAATTGTCTTTAAAACGGTCAGGAATCACGATTTCTGTAGAGTTAGAGTGCTGAGATTTTGTGATTCCTAGTTGTCTATTTCTGTGTCTATACAAACTGCTTTTAACTTTGTCAAAATTTGGTAATTCTTTAATAATTTCATAACCATTATCTTTCAGCTTTTTAGTACATTTCCTGTATGTAGCTGGAATCGGCTTCAGATCTTCACATATAGTTTGTTTACATTTTTCGATGGCTACTTTCACTTCATTTTTTTCAAAATTCGGAATACAAGAACTGCAGTGAGCATTTTCTCTTAATACATGGCTTCGATTTGAATTCAAAGTTACACTTGCTGAACATCCATCTTTTCTATTAACACAGCGCCACCAACTTGAGTCCTTATTATTTTTCTGTTTATAATATTGATGCCCAGCGCGTAATAAAATTTCACCGCCTCGTGTACTATTAATAATTTTTAAATTCACTGCACCACTAGAAGATCCCTCACCCGACATTGCAACGACCTTGCACTATGCATAAAACGAGTGAACTGATAAGTTAAACCCGGTAATAGATATAATTTACGTATACTTACTTATGTCTATCTCATTCACACCTTTTGTTTAAAACGATGGTAAGGACAATAAATCCCTACCTGAGAACCCGCTCGGTGCTTCTTTTGCGGGAAAAGCACGTGGTATTTTTAGTAGCATCGTGGTATTTTTACAGACTTTAATACGTTTTTTTTACTTCTTCTTGATCAGCCATTCTTTTTGATGGTCGAGATACTATCTCAAGACTGAAGCATTTAAAAATATATACATCTCTAATTTAATACTAATTTGACACTGACTGTACCGTACAAAAATAACAATACTAACAAAGTTTACCAAATGGGATTAAATGTATGAAGTAACGAAATGTTTAGCAAACGCAACTTTTTAGTAGGTACAGTTTGAGGTTTACGAAATGGGAAGTTTACCAAATGGGAAGTAGCCTCTAAAATTAACCGTGTTTAATATAATAACAGGAGGAAAGTATTTAAAAATAGGAATGATGCTGAACCAATCATAAATGTGATTAGGAAACGATTTCTATTAAATAATAATTTATCTGATTTTATAAACGCTATGAATATGAATAGAAAAACATCTGGTTTTACTAGTATTACAGCTCATTCCATAAATAAAATTATAGTCCCCGTCCAGAATATAGTGAAGTCATTTTATTTTCCCTAGGAACATATCAGATAAGGCAAGGCAAGGTCCTATTATAGTAAACATGTCAGGTTCGACGGAGGGTATCGAATTGAAATAGGCAGAGAAAACATTAATGTCACAGAGTATCATTTGAGGGGAAGTGGAAATAATTCACTTACAAGACGCTAAATTAAATCTAGACACATTTCGAGTAAAGTATATTATGTTCAAATATTAACTGAAAATAATGTGTCAGGAAGGGAAGCCATAGTAGAGTATTGCTGTAATTGTCTAGTTGGTAGAAGAACAGTTGGGTGCTGTGCACATGACACTCGTGTGGTACCTTGGTTGGGCCAGGCATCAGCCGACAATATCAGCGCTAGCAGCATTCCTCGATGCTGTAGTTATAAGGGAGGGTGATGAATAAAAAGTATTTTTGCCAAGCTTATTTCTTTCATTGTAGTACTCCTAAATCCTACCATTACACTTCATTTACTTACTTACTCCTGTAACCCACCATTACTCGATTCGTCAATACATATCTATGCAACTTGAGCATTGAAGACTGAAAGACAGTAGGTATATACCGATTAACTCTCTTCAGCCAGAATTGAAGTGGTCAAACCTCAGAAAAGCCTTGAAGTCTTTCAAGAAAGACTTCACGTGTGATTTTAGGCTCCCTTTTCCCGTCATGCGTATTTTAGCCCGCACGCGGTTCTCGTCCGCATGCGGACTGCCCGCATCCTATAATTTGATACATGTTTTTCCTAACATGCGGCTAGCACGCGCGCGGAACGCGGATTGGCTGCGGGCGCGCAGCCTGCGAGCGCGCTATCCAGATGCGGGCGGTGATCTTCTGCCTTCAGTGTTGTTTTTACTGTGGAGCGGGTTGCACGCATGCTCATAGTCCGCATATAATCGCAAACAAAAACTAAAATTGATACAGAAAGAATTATTTTTGAAGTGCACCTTCGCCCTTTGTTGTGGGACAAGCAGAATGAACTTTACAAAAACCGGGAAGCAAGGGCAGCTGGTTGGCTAAAAATTTGCAAAGAAATAATTACAAAGGACATCGTCGGAAATGGCCCCAGGACCAACAAACATGTCACCTACATAATAATTAGAAATATATTTTATTAGATTAATTGCGAGTATCTGTATGAAACGGACATTCTGCGTTCCATAATGAATAATTAAAAGAGCGACTATTGACATCATAAACAATATGCCGCCATCTTTGGCCGCATTCCGAATTAGAAAAATAGCGCTGTGAGCGCTCACATCGATATTTTGCGTTCCGAGTTAGATATCAGGATTCTGAAAGCTAGGAACCGTCATTTTTGTCATCAAAACGGAACGTTCGTGACTATCTAAGTTAGCCAAAGATTCGATGTCACGGTGATATTAGTATCTTCATTTCACACACATCGAAAGCGAGATTACCTACTTGTAGGTTGGGTGACTCAGAAGTGTATGACGCTTCTGTAGGAACTTTTGCGCCGCTTTTATTGGTAGCGTACTATATACTCTAGGTACGAAAATAATTCAACGACAAAACCAATTTTCATCTCTTAATCCGTACATCCTAAATAATAATCGTTTTAAACAATTACTACACATAAGTGAGATGCATTGTAATATTCCAAATATAAATAACACGCTGGTTACTAAATGGTATCGATGTTATTTAAAATAATCGATCATCGATCTAATGTATTGGCATCCCTAATCATTGTCATATCTGTCAATCAAGACAACTGTCAAAAGTGTCAAAGTGGTAATGCAGTCAAGTCACACTCGCGCGCATTTCTTTGTGATTGCTTTGTGTATCTAGTGATTTCAATTTGCTTTTATTTTCGGAATACATTCGACGACCTTGCTATTTTTTACGGACTCTGATTGCTTTCACTAACATCTTACAGGCATATATTAGCATGTATTTCGAAGTATTGAAAGCATTGTTTCTTACTAAATATAACCTCAAAATCTTTATTTTCTTTTGAAATATATCCTTTCTGCAAGTTGTCCGTCATTAAACTTTGTCTTCATAGGCATATACTTGTAATTTAGAACACGCAAAGTAATTTTCCTTTGCTGTTGGTTCTGGGGCGAACGATGTATGGATGCAGAACAATCTCCTTTCGAAAATTATACTAAGGATGAACAGAAAGATTTTGGTGAGTTTCGAATTATTTATTTACTTTCATGCACTCTATATACATTTGACAGCGGATTATTGTTGGAAACAGCAATGACATGACATAAGATTGAGAACAATATACCTACGCTTAAAAACATTCGTAAAAATGAAACCTAACAATCATTGTCATGACCCTCTAGCGTTATTTATAACGATTTTGCCACGGGACTTTACCATCATTGCTAATAAAGTAGTCTGTGAATATATCTCTGACAGCGTAAGATGATATTCGGTTTTCGTTACTCGTTATTTCTCGTGCTAAATCTACGAGCCCACGTGATTTAAAAGTATGACTTACCACGTACCCGTCGCGTGTTCGTATATAATTATGAAGAACACACGTGGTTTTGACTTTTAATATAGCCAAATCCTTTTTCACGTTCATAGGTCTGTGGTAAATCCTAAAGAACAAAGGCAGAATTTGGTCTGGACTTTTTTTTGGCGTCCATAGATTTCATATATATGGATGAAAATTAATATATTTTTTTACGATTTTTCAATTATTCACTCCTTCTCGTAAAAGCCGGAGTTATTTTATGTTTTTAAAAGCTTATCAAATGATGCTCGACGCCGACGTGAAGGTGTGAGTAGGAGCGAGACAGAACGCGGTACATTTGGTGCATTTTTGGTGGCTACTATAGCATTTTATAACATTTGTTGTAGGGTAATATCAATTTGTGTGTACTGTTTATTATAATTATTTTACTTTGTTACTTGTTTTACCTAATTTGTAAAAATCCTGGCTTGATTTTCGTACCTTGTTTTCGGGTGACCACTGAAAATCAGCGCTGTGCTGTGGGTCCCATAGCACAGCATCATGCTGAGTGGAAGCCTTCTTGTCACAGTCACGGCGTGCAGCTGCCGACTATTTATGTTCTTTATGAAAATATTTGTGTTGTTATGTTTTTTATTTTATTTTATTAATATGTTATTTAATTTTTTTTATATGTACGTGTTTCTGTAACAAATAAATACATTTTTCTTTCTTTCTTTCTATGCTTGAATTAGTTACATTCGAAATGTTACCATTAAAATAGTGGTGTGAGTACAAATAGTATGAATGCAATTCGATCTGTATCAATAATTAAACGAATAATCGATTTTTTTCTCACTTTTTTTTCGACACTTTCTCTGCCCACCACCACCCACCATGTGGGTCGACAAATAATTCGTTTGTGTGCCCACAACTCGCATCCGAGTCGTCGCTATAAGTAGCTATTAATTATTTCTGTTCACGCCCAGGACACGTCTAGCGAGACCAAAAATGTAAGTATAATAAGGGTTGGCGAAAATAAACTATGTCAATGGTATTTATTTTATAAAATGTCATTAGAAACATCTCTTCCGTTTAAAATAGGGTAATTGAGCTTGTCTTAGGAACATTCCAGTGAGAACCTGTTATTATAAAAAGGTAAGTTTACAGATGCCGTGTAAAGTTGCTTGTAAAATGTTATTTGTTATGCACACGCCATCTATTGAGACTTACGCGAACTAAAATGTATCGTGCAAATACTACTAATTTTGTGAAGATGTTAGGTGATGATCATAATTTTATTAAACTCTTATTAAATTGTTAGTGTATCGTTTCAATTTAATTTGTAAAGATCACTCATTCAATTTCTACAGGCTGAAATACTTTTATCTTCTTCAAAAACTTTTTAATGTTGGCAATTACTATAAAACGCGAGTTCATTTGGCCGATTTTGATGACTTTTTTATTCATTTTGTCACACACACACTTATCGTAATAAATGAGTTCACAAAAAATATTACCTTATCGGTGTCGGCATTCGTAATAAGATAATAATTCAATTATAAAAAATGGAAAATGAAATAGGAAGTGGATTATTTTTACTGATGTTGGTACCGACTGCACAGATACGCTGATATTCTGCCTGCAGTGTTGCCAACTTAGGGGTTACCCCCCAAATTTAGGGGGAATCAAGATGTCCAGGGGGTTTTTAGTGGGTACATTTATTTAGGGGGATTTTTAGGGGTAGATTATCTAAGTTTTTTTCTTTGTTTTTTATCTATTACGAATATATTTTCCTTCGGAGAATCTTCCATTCGCAACAACATTTCATATAAACTGAACGTGAAATTAAAGAATCACTTTTCTTTTTGCTCAATTATATTAGGTTGCCGTGAAAAAATGTTTATAGTAAAGCCGTACTTTGTGTCTTGTTGTACAGCAACATGCAGCTGGCGCTGGTGGCTGAATTTCGCACTATGACCAATAACAACTTGCTATTCAAGAGATTTTTTGTTGTCTTAGTAAAAAAAAATGTTAATGTTAGCGTGTACAACAAAAATTTTAGGGGTTTTTAGGGGAATTTGAAGTTGTCCTAGGGGGGAACATTCTGTAGGAGTTGGCATCACTGTCTGCCTGTCAAAAACTTTTTAGGAGCGAGAGCGGAGCGCCATAACGTAAGTTTAGATTGTTCATAAACTTATTTAGAGAATGTTTATTTCATTAGTGCTAATGTTATATTATAAGAATTGTTATATTTTTTTCAGATATCAATATTAATATATTTAAAAAAAATGGGCAATACGCTTAAACGGTAAGTTCATTTGGCAATCTTTGCGATCTACTAGAATTTACCCATCTTATAAATTATACTGCCTGAGTGCCTGTATCTTATAAATATTACGTGGTACTTACAGCAAGTTTAAAAAATAAATCGCAATTCAAAGTTCCATTTACTGACTGGTGACAGATTCAAGTGACTTTTGTTTTACAGACGTGTCCATACATGCACATCTGATGATCCCGAATATCTGGTATGATGATATTGACGATGATGGAATGATTGAAAGCTTCTCTGAATGTTTATATTATTTGGACTGGGACTGGGGACGTGTTTGACTAACAAGGTGTTGCAGCTACTGGAATGTTTCTTAGGCTTTGGGCATACTAATAAAAGTGTTTATGGATATTATGTTGTGCAGTCTGCCTGTAATATGCTAATTTGTTTTGTTCTTGCATGGTTTGAGTGTTCTTTTATTTTTCAGCTATTGCTGCCGGTGCAGACCGGAGGAGAATCAGTAAGTATGATTGGTTCATTAGTAATTAGTTGTTGGTTTTGGGTGTTTAATAATTACTTTCATATCTACCTGTTCAACACTTGGAGGCTTGTGAATATCCTACCTACTTACACATAATGATGTAATAGGTAGTGACTTGTTTTACTCGCATGGTGTATCCGCTTCACTGTGATGTGTCTAAGGTTTGGGCATGTTTTACCAAATAATAGGAAAAATTAATGTTAATTTTATATTTAATCAAATTATAGTCCTGGTAGTGTCATTTATTAACAATTTGATTGTTTTTTGTTTTAGAACGGAACCCCTGATTTCGGTGCCAATAACTTCGGTGTCCGATGATGAGGCTAATATGTAAGTAGTGTTTTATTTCCAGTTAGTTTGAGTTATAGGTGTTCCAATTTCTGACTTGCAAGAGGTGTTTATAGTTTGAATTTTTATTATGGGCCTGTAATGTCCAGGATTGGGCACGCCACGATTGCGGCGGTAAGTCCCCTCTTTGAGGAGTGGTTTGAGAGGCGGCATGGCGTCCTCACCTTCCGCCTGACGCAGGTCCTCACCGGACACGGTTGTTTCGGGAGGTTCCTGTTTCGGATAGGGCGGGAGGAAACGCCCGGGTGTTTCCACTGCGAAGATCGCCCTGAGGACACGGTGGAGCACACGGTGGCGGTCTGCCCTGCTTGGGCGGAGCACCGCCGTGTCCTCGTGGAGGCGATCGGCGGCGGCGATCTCTCGCGTCCGGCCCTGGTCCAGGCCATGGTACGGAGCGAGAGGGCATGGGGAGCCGTCACTTCCTTCAGCGAAGCAGATGCTCGCGAAGAGGGAGGCGGCGCACGTGAGGGAGAGGCAGCATATGCGCCCTCGCGACCCCAGCCGCCGCAGGATACGGAGACGCCCTGGGCATCGGGAATCCCAGGCCGATTTCCGGCCACCGTAGGCATGGGCTTGCGGACGGCGAGTAATGGGTAGCTCGCTGTCCGGTAAGGACCAAGCCCAAGTCGACGGCGCGTTGTGTTCCACGCGCGCCTCAAAGAGATGTCAGCACAAAAAGTGATGCGACACGCAAGGGTCGATGCCTGCCAGGGGTGCGGGTTTGTTCGAAAGAGACACCACAGCCCCTGGCATACGGGCTACTGAAGGAACACGGGTGGGTTTTAGTCAGTAAAAGTCTGACACGCCCTCCTGCTCCACCCAGAGCGGGAGAAGTTATTTGATGAAATTTTTAATTAAATTATTTGATGAACAATTTGGAACCGTGCACCTAGCTTCTGACGTTTCATAAGTGCCCTTGCAGGTTTATATGAAATAAAAATATTTTGATTTGATTTGATTTGATGATTTCACACCCAAAAAAAAAAAAAAAAAAATGTCCAGGATGACTCAATAATATCCATAGTTAATTTATACAGTCCCACTACTGGGCTTAATCCTCCCTGCATTCTGGCATGTTCTATGTTCTATGTTATGGGGTTTGGTTTCCGCACTTAGTCCTTTAAGTGGACCATTGTGCGTGAGCCATGGCGGCCTTTTGGTATTATTCCAGCCAGCCCACCTCCCTCCAGAAGTTGGCTATGACTCCTGGTTTGTTCAGAATATCCGTGTAACATTTGGGTTCCCCGAGGGTTTCTGTTCTAATCTGTGCTACGCCTGTGCATACGAAAAGCACGTGCGCAACGGTTTCCTCAGCCTCCATGCAGGCCCTGCACAAGGGGCTGTCCGTTATGCCTATTGTGTGGAAGTGTTTGTTCAGCGAGCAGTGTCCTGTGATGGTTCCAGTCACCAGACGCAGATCTATTCTGTCCAGGCGTAACAGACGTCTGGTCAGCCTGCTATCCAGGGATGGCATTGCTTCCCTAGACTGCCTGCAGCCTGGTGTCAGGGTCCACCAGCTCTCGGCTTGTTTGTGGGTGTATTCCTGGAGCCACCTGCGTAGTTGGTTGAAGGGTATGGGCACAATGGGCTCGGGACCATAGACTGACACGCTGGATGCCCTTCTGGCTAGTTCGTCTGCGGCGTCGTTGCCCAGTGACCCACTGTGTCCTTTTATCCATTGCAGTGTCACAGTGTTGCGGTTGGCAACCGTTATTCTTTCTAGTACATTGTGACATTCTAGTGCTAAGCTCGATGTGATGTATTTTTTCCGTAGGGATTGAAGAACTGAAGCACTATCGGAGAGTATACGTATGTGTGCATCCGTGACCCTCCTGGCTTCTATGGCATACGCCGCTTTTATAATGCCCACACATTCCGCTTGGTATACGGTGTTGAACATTCCCAGCGGGCTGGATATGTTTATGTTAAGGTCTTGTGAGAAAACTCCGACTCCGGTTCCAGAGTCGGTCTTTGATCCGTCAGTGTAGACTCTAAGCTCATCCGGGCCTGAGTAGTCGTTCTGTTCTCCTGTGAGTACTACGTTGTAGTGTCTCTGAAAGTATTGCAATTTCGGGGTTTTGTCACAGGGTGATGCCATCATCAGTTGTCGTTTGATCGCATCTTCCCTAATGCGTGTGTGCTTGACTCTGGAGTCTTTGCATTCTGGCATACTCTGCTCTACTTATTGCTGGAATGAACAATAACAAACCGGCCTACATGAAGGGTTCCGTACATGCTTGTTTTCAATTAACTTTTACTATTTGTTGTTATAGTAGCATTCTGTGAAAGTTGCACCTGTTCACCTATTACGGTTCATGAGATACAGCCCACTGACAGACAGACAGACGGATAGCAGAGTCTTAGTAATAGGGTTCCATTGGCAATCTGGGTACAGAACCCTAAAAAGGAATATGTACATGTTGATGTTTGATGATGCCCTTTTCTCTCAATGTTGGGTCCTGTTGTCATTATATCAGTGGATAATACGAACTAAACATTTAAATATTTTACAGCAACCAGCCGCAGCGCCGCGAGCGCCGCGAGCGCCACGAGCGCCGCGAGCGCCACGAGCGCCGCGAGCGCCACGAGCGTCACGAGCGCCGCGAGCGCCACGAGCGCGAAGAGCTCCGGCGGGAACGGGTGGCGGTACAGGAGCGTCTACGCCTGTACCGTCTCCTGTGCCTGCCGGAGGTGGAGGAGCGGCGGGCGCCCCTGGGCCAGGCGGAGCTAGCGGCGTTGTCCCAGAGATGGGGCGACGCCGTGGACGCCGCCGAAGCTCGCCTGGCCGCACGCTTACGGGAAAATTAGGGAGCTCTATATGAGTTCCTTTTAATTGGTCTATTCATACTTCATGATCATTCCTAGGGCCGTGCTGTTTTTCGCAGCATCGCCTAAGAATGATCATGGAGTTTGAATAGACCAATTAAAAATTGTTAATCGGACTCATATAGAGCTCCCCCTTAAAATGAATTATTAAAAGATAATATAAAATCTGTAGTTGTTTTGTTTGTTGTGACTTAGCTTTATCCTGCGACTTCTTCCGTGTGGATGTTGTTGGTATACCCGAAAGAAGTTATGGAAGATTTCCTTCAGGCCATTAATCCTGCGACTTCTTCCGTGTGGATGTTGTTGGTATACACGAAAGAAGTTATGGAAGATTTCCTTCAGGCCATTAGCGTTTTTCAAATTTAATTACTTTAGTGGTTTAGTCGAGTTGAGGTAACGAGCAGACAGGATTATTTTCGCATTTTTATAATACCTAGGGAGGTAGTGTGAGCTTATTTAGTTTACTAGGTGTGTACATAAAAAATGTTGTCTTATGTTGTAGAAATAAAACTGCAAAGTAGGAATTAAATTAGTTTTTATATTTAATAAAACAAAACTACTTACTAAAAATATGTAAAATTACACTACATACAAAAAATTACTAAAATTACACTACTTAGGTACTAAAAATAACTAAAATTACACTATCTACTAAAATTACACTACTTACTACACACATCACGGTGAGTGAATGCGCAAGGGTAACCCGCAAAATGGGTTACTCTTGCGTCTTCACCCTGAAATTACAAAACTTATTTTTAAACCCTAATATTTGTGATATGCCCGAAAGCATTCTAGGCAGAGACCTGGTTGGTTGTGGCACGTGGGACAATAACATAGAGTGTTCACTCTTTTTTTTGTTGTGTCCCAGCAGTGTTTACACCTTCTTCTTTTGGTGTTTCTATTGGCGTCTCTGGGCAACTGCACAGGCAAATGAATTATTTCACTTGCATGGGCCTGTCTGCTGCCATTTGGTGGAGGTGGTAGCAAATTCATAATAACCTCCTCTCTAAATTTATAATATTCCAATTTTTTTATTTTATTTTGGTACAAGTAGTAGGCATTCAGCATCATCATTTGGAAAATGTGAATGCCTACTTTCTTGTACCAACGCATGGATTTGTGTTCGCAAGTATAGTAAGACAACATTTGGTCTTCCCTATCAACACCACTCATAAATTGATTGTATTTTATGACTATTTCCGGTTTTAAAATATGTTGACCTCTTTTGTTGGTCACAGACTTTAGTTCTGGAGAATGAGTGGTGCTGATAGTCAAGACGTCACGTTGGTCTCGCCACTTGCAAACACAAATACCGCTGCTGTTGTACCTGAAGATACTACCACCTTTTGTCAATTTTTTTTTATCACTGCTGGGTTTCCTTTACGGTTGGCCCTCAGAGTTCCAGTAACATTTGTGCCATTACGCAACAGGAACTCTGAGAGTTTGACACTGTTGTAGAAGTTGTCCATGTACAATCGCGACTTCTTCCGCACGCTCACCTTTAAGGCGATAATCGCGTAGCAAGGCTCACGACTCGATCGCACAATGCATGCGTTTTGACCAATAGAATGCACGAAACATATTTAGTAGTGTTCGTAGTAATGGTGTATAGAAGTGTGACACTCACACAGGCGCGTGCTATGTTCACTAGTTTGTGAGATTATTTTTGAATAGGCACGGCCGGTATGAGCTCTTTATGAATTATTGTTGTTGACAAGAAGTAATTTCGTACTCATATTTATCTTCTTTTTGGTTTAGAAAATGTATTATTGCTATTGCTTTAAGTTAAATGAAATAATTGTTAGGTTCTTAATGTGTTTTATTTTTGTAGGTTTTAGGTTTGTTATTGATTAGCAGAGGAGAATAAAACTAATTCATGCCTTGCTTGACACGAAACCAGAGAGACGGTGTCACTTTTTTTTTACCACAGGCAATAAGACATCACAACAGATCAAACAGTAATTGTAAACAGAATCTTATCGATTAGCTTAATGTTTTTTTTTTTGTTAGTTTTTCTATTTATTCAGCTACTTACTAGCAGCGCTCCGCGATTTCAACAGCGTAGTTCCCGTTACCTTGAGAATATGGGGATAAAATACCCCAACAGTGAAAGAAATTTTCAAATCGGTACAGTAGTTTCGGAGCCTATTCAATGCAAACAAACAAACAATCAAATCTTTTCTCTTTATTATTAGTATAGATAGATTATTTATCAATAATTTGGAATAAAAATGTCAAACAACAATTTATATCTATTCTATCAACTTTAATATTTTCCTCTCTCCGATATAACAATGTTCCGTCAGGTCTATAAGTTTTGTTATATATGAACACTTTCACTGTCTCCCCAATTTTCATGATGTCCAATGGTTATGCGATACCGCCGCCATACAAAACGCAGCGGACGCGCTAGGCACGTTGACTGGCACTGCATAAAGTTATAAAATGTTAATAATTATTGTCATTTCTGTAAATTCCGGTTAAGAAGTTACAGCCTTTCAAGGTCAACTTATTAATGCCATTAAAAAAAAAACCTGTATTATCGGCGCGGCGCGGGCGTAAGAGGGACTTGTTACTTGCGCAGTTCTATTGAAAAGTAAAAATCTGCATTACAATGTGTTATAAACTTGAAAATATACAAAAACGAAGCAAGTTAGATATTTTGTTGGAAATTTGCAACATTTGTTATTATCTTTTTATTTTATTGCTCTATATTATGATTGGAATAACACAAACAGGTATACTTTGCGCATTTCATACAATGTTATCAGAGATTTTTGTTTACTGTTGTCGGAACTTTTGCAACTGCAATAATAATACGTTCATTATCTATACCATTGTTATTTAGTGGGAACTTCTGAAAATCCGGTTTAACAATAGAATGGCTTAAAAACATACTTTATGGCCCTTCTATTGAAGGACCATAAAATACGTTCGCGAAATATTACAAAGAATTTTAAGGTATGCCTACTATTTTATTACCATGTTACCTATCTCGAATGTTTTGCAGGTGTTTCTTATAGGTATGTATATTTTGAATACTTTGAATAGTTCTAATATTCGTTTTATCCATTTATTTATCACACCTTTGATTTTTTATTTAATCATAACAGCAGTTTGTGCAGAGGTTGATTGGTACTAACACTAGATAATAAGTTGTTTTCATATTATGTTACTAACACTCTATGGATTTCTTTTCCGAAATAAAATAAATATTATTATTATTTATTATTATAAACAGGCGGCTGTCCCCTTACTGCACTCGTGCGCTGAACTACCAGATTTTAATAGATGTAGAAAGAATCACACAATGTTTAATAATCACATTGTGGCCACTGGTTGTGGTCTACGTAATATTAACAAAACTGAGCAAACAATATAAGCTCTTTGCTAAACTATTAAGACTCATTTTCGCGGTACAGAAGATCTACAGTGAATGCTCATACATTTCTATGAGATCCGAGCTAAAACGCCTAGCGCGTGAGACAGAAGATAGTTGACATAACTGTATGGAGCGTTATGGAGTAATTTGTGGATTCTCGTGCGCCGCACGGGGAACCGAAGTTTGTCGAATATTACCGAACGTCACGTCGATTAGCGAGAGCGCCCGAGGTTTGGCAAAGTTTGCATGCCGGCCATAATGAATGACCGACTCATTATTGTCACTGCGAAGTTTAGTTTACGTGGAATTGAATACTATTGTTTATTTTTTATTCGTCTAGATTCAAATTACTTACCAATCTGAAATAAATAAATTCTATTTATTTACTTATTACCCCTAATACTTAGTGAGCTAGTAAAGTTCACCACCAGTTCCATGACCTACCAGCCGCCACTGATCATAAATAAACGAGATTACACGAACAAGGTATCTTTCCAATGTCCGGGGCATGCTTTGCAGGATGCTTACCGTTGGGTGGTTCACAAAAGGCTTGCAAAAGGCAGTACGTTAAGATTGGAGTTTATGAGTGGGCCGTCTTTTAATAAAAGGTTGACAAACCATGCTATAATCAACGAGACAAGCGCGTTGCCCGCATTGCGTACGACAAGTATATTTTGACAAATATAACAATAACTCAGTTCATAGGCCACTTTAAAATTCGGAAGCATAAGAAGTAATTAAACTGAACTATAATTTTCAATAAGAAATACTCCTTAATTTCTGAAATATAACAGAAATAGTAGAGTGAAAGGATTGAAAAAAAAAGAAATATTAGCTATTAGTGAAATATATATTTTTCAGTTCGTGTTCATTTAATAATAAGCTGTTCAGGATTAAAGATTTCTTATGGTTGATATTTAAACCGTATCTGTATATTAAAACATTTTAGTAAAACATTTTTGTTTAAAGCGAAACTGTCGTCTGCAATCTTCGTGTGAAATCATACAAAATGTGTTAAAATTTAAGAACAATTTTAAGGATTTGTAGTTGTGGAAAAGAAGCAATTTAATTTAGTTGAACTTATTTTTTATAGAGTGTTTCAAGATTTCAAAAGGAAATTTTAAAGATTCACCCAGAAATTAATATAAAAATTACACAGAAATTATCATCAACTTGTATTTATCTACACTCATATCGTAAAGTTATTATTAATAAATCAAAAATAGTGTCATAATGACAGACTTTAAGCACGGGCAATTCTAATGAAATTAAAAAGTTTTATTATAAATTTATAATTTTATCACACCTTCCTTATGTTTACGTATTTGTGTTTTTTGTAATGTCTTCGCTACTTCTTCTAATACTCCTAGTAATTGTTCTGAGACATTTTTTGTAAACAACAAAAAAACGTTTATTCTTCAAAATAACGTGATGTTACGATGCGTAGAATCCTTTTGTAATAATATTGTAAATAACTTGCACAAAAAACCCTCAAACACTGCTAATGACTGTCCGGGCTCGCTTCTTATCTAAGGAATGCAATGTCTTTTGTTCTCGACGCTCAGTACGGTGCACTGTAATCCGGCTCGATTTCGACCATGTTTTGATGGCAGTAAGGTTGAAAATTGTTTGTATGGATTTTTGTGGGAACGAAATGCGTGCTTTGTTGACGACACCTTTATTGCGACTAAAAGAATGGACATTGGTTTGCGTCTCTATACGTCAGGCATTCAACAGACAATATGGATTTGTGTGAATACACTCACACAAATACATGTTGTTTCTAATTGGGCGAAACCAGTAAGGGGTGTGGTTTGTCACTAGATGCGCTGCCACAGAAATATTTTCTTAAGTGAGCATGCTTAAAGTATGTCGATTGTACATGGACAACTTCTACAACAGTGTCAAACTCCATGGTGCCCTGTCCCAAGATAATTTTGCAAAAGTTTTGCCAACACCTTATCTGTGTGGCCTTTCCCTCCTACATCTTGGTAACGTTTTCATTTGTATACGTGAATTTTGAGGGAAAGACCACTAGGTGTGGCCAGCATGTAAAGCTTGATGCCAAATTTGTGGCGCTTGCCTTTCATATATTGTCGGATTCCGCTACGTCCACGGTTTGAAATTATCGATTCGTCTATCGACAATTCTTCGCCGGGATTATATGATTCCGCCATTCTATTATTAAAATGATCAATCAAGCTGTCCAAATTATGCTGGCCAAACCGTGAACATCTAAATATTAACAAAAATACATTTTTTGACATAAATTTGTTTGCAAATAAATTAAATAAATAATTTTGCCTCCAATAGTCAGAGTATCGGTTAACTTTAATCGTTCCCATATTAAATAAAATCTCCAAAAATATCAGAAGTTTTTCCACGGTCAATGGTTTCCATCTGCGGATTCGTGCTTGGGGTACGGTGCATTCCGACAACATTTGGCTCGCACATTCGTTTGTGGAACTCACAATTTGCTCCAAATAATGAGTATTAAACAATAATTTAAAAAAATCAAAGGGCGTGACAACATTACTGTCAACCCGTACCTCTTCTCGGGAGGTGAAAACTGGAGGACGAGGACCGCGTTGATGCAGGGTCCAGTCTTCGCCCTCTGGTTCTCGCACCGTATTTTCTACATCCGATTCTTGGTCGCTATCGTCGCTACTACTACTCTCTTCGAAGTCGCTGAAAAATACATTCTAATTAGAACTTGTGCCGTGGACCTTCCATTTCGGGACTCAAAAAAACGTAGTAGACGATATTTTGGACATCTAACTGGGCTATAGTGGTCTATGGATCCCTTGACACTCACAGTCAACAGCAGGCAACAGTCAGTAGAAGCAACAACAGAATCGAAGACCTTTGGTAAATCGTTCGAGCCGTTTCCGAGATACGCGAAATATTCACAATTATTGCTCATATATATATCGGGTGTAAAAAGACCCTTTCCGAAGCCGGAAGCCACATATTCTACCCATTATTTGGATCATTTTTTTCCACTAGACCATACCTGGGAATCCACTGGTTCTGAAGATATTGAAGGTCAAAGTCGCATTTTTTTTTTTACTTTTTTTGCGTAAATGTATTCCACGTGTTATTACTAAACTTTTTTCCAAAGAAACATTACCAAAATTTTCAATTTTTCTTAACAAATAACACATTTGAAGTTACAAAAACGCAATGAACATCAAGCGCACACTACCACGCACGTCACGACTGTACGACAACAAGCGCACGATCAGTGTCACGTGGTCTTGAACGTTACAACGACCCGTGTTTGTAACAGCTGATCGGTTGTTAGTGCCTACATTTCGTAGTTACATTTGTTGAAGTTTCTGATTTCAAAGACGTTGATTATGAGTTGCAGGCAAGTCCGTTGTCTGTAATGTCGAAGAACACGCCCTTGTAAGTACTACAAGTAGGTACATCTTATCACTAAACTTCTTGCAGATTCAATTAAAAATGTTGACGAAGTTGGTCCTCATTCGTTTCGTTTACAATAAAAGTAAACTGCTAGTCTAGTGCGTTATTATTCTAAGTGCTTACTACCTACATTCAAGCAAATAATGAAGAATTAATTTTATTATTACTGCACAAATTACCTACCTACCTATCAAAACCACTTTTTGGTTTGAGCTATTCATTCACTAACATAACATAACATCACGCTTTGTTTCCCCGAAGGGTTCGGCAGAGATGTACCTGTAGCAGATGCACCCACATTTTGCCAGCTATGTTTAAGTTCCATGTAATAGGGGGCGAGCCTATTGCCATCAACCGGGCAGACATCAAGACTCCGGGCTGCTACTGAGAAATTTCAGATAGAAAAATCAAATAACACTGCCCAACCCGGGAATCGAACCCAGGACCTCATGCCCAGCAGTAGCGTTTGCAACCACTAGACCAACGAGGCAGTATTTATTTACTACTTATGGTAAAAATAAAGGTTTATTCACTTTATTCACACGAAGCCATACCTACTGCCAATAGGGTGGATATTTATTCATTGTTAATAAACGTGTATGCCGGTAATATTAGGTCTTTACCTATGAAATTGCCGTTCTGCAGTACTGGCCATTTCAAATCAAAATAATTTTTGTTTGGCCAAGAATTCTAATTTCAAATTAATTTTATTTAAAAAACATGGATTTTTTTTTCTAAAAGTAGTCATTTCTTTATTGATTAGTGTTACATTTTCATCGCATTTCAATCTTTTTCGTCATCATGGATACGTTAAAAATTCGAGTAATTATGGAATATGAGTACCGTCGTGGCAGCAACGCGGCACAAGCGGCACGCAACATCAACGACGTTTACGGAGCTAACACTACAAACCAACGCACCACCTGTTATTGGTTTGCTCGCTTCCGTTCTGGAAATTTCGACCTGAAAAATGAACCTCGCGGTCGTCCGAAGACTTTGGTCGACAATGACGAATTAAAGGCGATTGTGGAAGCTGATGATACACAATCTACGGCTGAATTAGCAGCAGCTTTCGACGTTAGCGTCAAAACAATATTGGTCCATTTGCGTCAAATCGGCAAGGTAAAAAAGCTTGACAAATGGGTGCCCCACGAACTCAATGATCGCCAGCGCGAAGTACGCGTCGAGACGTGCCTTGCACTGCTCAACAGACACACAAATGAAGGAATTTTGAACCGCATTGTTACCTGCGATGAAAAATGGATTCTGTTTGATAACCGTAAGCGCTCAGCAAGTTGGTTGGATCCTGGTTCAGCACCTAAACAATGCCCTAAACGAAAACTTACCCCTAGAAAAGTGATGGTCACTGTTTGGTGGTCTAGCACCGGTGTGATTCATCACAGCTTCTTACCAAACGGGGTAAGCATTACTGCAGATGTGTACTGTGAAGAACTGAACACAATGATGGAGAAGCTGGCGCATCTCCAACCAGCATTGGTCAATCGCTCGTCTCCGCTGCTCCTGCACGACAACGCGCGACCTCATACTGCACAGCAGACGGTCTCCAAGTTGCAAGAACTGGGGTTGGAAGCTCTCCGTCATCCGCCCTACTCACCAGACCTTGCGCCTACAGACTACTACTTTTTCCAGAATTTGGATAACTTCTTGGCGGGAAAAAAATTTAATACCCGAGAGGCAGTACAAAATGCCTTTGAAGAATTTGTTGCCTCCCGTCCAGCTGATTTCTTTAAGAAGGGCATCAATAAACTGCCACTGCGATGGCAAAGATGCATTGATTGCATGGGTGATTACTTCGATTAATACAAATAAAAAATTCATGAAAAAAATTCGTTTAAATTTTTTCATACAAAACGGCAATTTCATAGGTAAATACCTATTAATTACATAACTGCAATTGAAGTCTTTTAGTTTTTTTCTAGATTTCGTCATCTTAAGCTGTTTTCAGACACCGGTTATTGTTATACCGTGAAGTTGTGTATTGTTCGTGTCGCGTCGCGCGACAAATCGCGCTGGTCTGAAAACAGCTTAATTAGGTAGCTGTGTTCCACAGAATTAAAATAACATTGATTATTTAGGTAACCTTATGATAGCCCTTAAAAGAATTTGATTGACGTATACGTCGCGTCGTATGACGTATTACGTCTTCCGTTTACGTTTCCATAATTTGGTAGATCCTAATAGCGCAATGATATAAAGATACCTAACGTTCCGATCGCGCGCGCTTCGCATAGATCAAAGAAAGCCGCGGCTCCTTTATGCCTACCGCGACGTTTCCTGAGGTAGCTGCGCGGTGCGCGCGGGGGTGTGGTGACGTGATGCGAGAGCTCAGTGATTCGTCAACTTGTAACTGTCACCCCTCCCGCACCGCGCACCTAGGTACCTCAGAAAACGTCTCCAGCAAAATTAGAAATTGATCAAATTTTTCGGCATTATTAGTTCGGTTTCTTACGTTATCGAATGCGCTTGTGTTGTTTTTTCCGAAAAGCAATACCTACTTTTAAGTGTAGAAACTGTGCTGCTGTGCAGTGACTGTGACTGCGTATTGGCTGGCACACGAAGTGTCTGTGTTTGAGTGCGTACTTGTTTGTTTGTTAGTGCTTTTGTGTTGTTTTAGTTGCGAAAATGCCGTTTCACGATTATTCGGCGCGCGAGTACGTTAACATGGTGTACTGCTACGGTATGGCCCGAGGAAATGCTGCCGCAGCCCTACGACTTTATGGTACTGCGCCTATATCCTACCGCGTTTCAGCCCTCTGATTCACGTATTTTCACTCGGGCAGTGCAACGGTTATTGGACAACCAGCCGATCGTGCCGGTTTCACAGGGAGGCGGCAGGCAAATAAGACCGGCGGCAGAAATGGCCATCCTATCTGTAATGCGGGAAAACCCACGTTTGGGAGTGCGTACAGCGGCAAAAATACCTATTAATTACATAACTGCAATTGAAGTCTTTTAGTTTTTTTCTAGATTTCGTCATCTTAAGCTGTTTTCAGACACCGGTTATTGTTATACCGTGAAGTTGTGTATTGTTCGTGTCGCGTCGCGCGACAAATCGCGCTGGTCTGAAAACAGCTTAATTAGGTAGCTGTGTTCCACAGAATTAAAATAACATTGATTATTTAGGTAACCTTATGATAGCCCTTAAAAGAATTTGATTGACGTATACGTCGCGTCGTATGACGTATTACGTCTTCCGTTTACGTTTCCATAATTTGGTAGATCCTAATAGCGCAATGATATAAAGATACCTAACGTTCCGATCGCGCGCGCTTCGCATAGATCAAAGAAAGCCGCGGCTCCTTTATGCCTACCGCGACGTTTCCTGAGGTAGCTGCGCGGTGCGCGCGGGGGTGTGGTGACGTGATGCGAGAGCTCAGTGATTCGTCAACTTGTAACTGTCACCCCTCCCGCACCGCGCACCTAGGTACCTCAGAAAACGTCTCCAGCAAAATTAGAAATTGATCAAATTTTTCGGCATTATTAGTTCGGTTTCTTACGTTATCGAATGCGCTTGTGTTGTTTTTTCCGAAAAGCAATACCTACTTTTAAGTGTAGAAACTGTGCTGCTGTGCAGTGACTGTGACTGCGTATTGGCTGGCACACGAAGTGTCTGTGTTTGAGTGCGTACTTGTTTGTTTGTTAGTGCTTTTGTGTTGTTTTAGTTGCGAAAATGCCGTTTCACGATTATTCGGCGCGCGAGTACGTTAACATGGTGTACTGCTACGGTATGGCCCGAGGAAATGCTGCCGCAGCCCTACGACTTTATGGTACTGCGCCTATATCCTACCGCGTTTCAGCCCTCTGATTCACGTATTTTCACTCGGGCAGTGCAACGGTTATTGGACAACCAGCCGATCGTGCCGGTTTCACAGGGAGGCGGCAGGCAAATAAGACCGGCGGCAGAAATGGCCATCCTATCTGTAATGCGGGAAAACCCACGTTTGGGAGTGCGTACAGCGGCAAAAGTATTGCGGAGACGGCATGGCAATCGCGCTAGGTACGTGGTGTCTCATTCCACTGTGCACAAAGTACTTAAAAGAGATAGGCAACGGCCTTACAAAATTCACCGCGTGCAAGCGCTCGTGCCGGGCGACACAACACGCCGTATGCAGTACTGCAGGTGGCTGTTAAGGCAGTACCGAGGATTTGTGAACAACATTATTTTCACGGACGAAAGTACCTTTACAAATAATGGTATGTGGAACCGCCGTAATTCACACTATTGGTGCTCCGTGAACCCAAACCAAACCCAGGAAACGGGTTTCCAGGCACGGTGGAAACATAATGTGTGGGCAGGCATTGTGGGAAACCAGATCCTGGGCCCCGTTTTCTTGCCGCCCAGAATGAACGGACCTAACTACCTCGAACTGATCAATGGTTACCTGACCGACACGCTGGAAGCCATGCCATTGGTCCAGCGGCGAAATGTGTGGTACCAGCATGACGGCGCGCCGCCACACATTGTGAGACCGGTTCGCGAACAGCTGACGCAACTGTTCGGCGACCATTGGATTGGGCGGTATGGGCCCCATGCATGGCCTGCACGATCGCCAGATTTAACCCCTCTGGATTTCTTTTTGTGGGGCTACGTCAAGGATAGGGTGTTTGACCGTCCCTGTGAGACCGCTGTTGAGATGCGTCAGAAAATTATTGAAGTTTTTGATGAACTAAAGCAGCTGTCAGAGCGAGAAGGAATCCTGGAGCGGGTTCATGAAAATACGCTGAAAAGGGCGCGCGTTTGTCTCCGCGTGGGAGGTCGGCAGTTTGAACCACAGCTCGTGAGTGTCGAGAGGCCACCGATGTTTGATGATGACAGCGATGGACAGTAGGTAAGTGCCCACACAGGCTAAAAACAACTAAAATCTAGTGTTTTTAAGAGTTTTAATTTAAGTAAATGGTTGTACATTTATCATGGAAACTTTTTATTCATTTCGCTCATACCGCGTAGAGCGAAGGGGCGGGGCTTAACTCACACAACAGTACTGTGTCCGTTCAAGCCTGGGTTCGCGTTACATTGCGCGCAATAAAAAATGGCTTTATTTCATACCTTAAAAAAAAAAAAAATCGGTTCCCAGCAAAAAAAATTGCGCAAAGCTACTTAGTTATACGTACAGTATGCGTAGTTTACGGCTTTGTGATGTGTCTTTTTACACCCTGTATAGATCTCAATATTGGCGTCTACAATTTCTTCATCCGAGTCACTTTCCACATTGTCCTCGTCATCAGCTAAGCGCCGGATCTGCACGAGTTCCGCAGCCTGATAACTCGAACTTGTCGAAGGTCCCGAAGGACCAGAACTTGTCGAAGGTCCCGAAAGACCAGAACTTGTCGAAGGTCCCGAAAGACCAGAACTTGTCGAAGGTCCCGAACTTGCCGAAGAGCCAGGAAGCTCGTCAAAATCTTCGCCAAAGATTTCGAGCAAGTTTTGGTACACTTCGTCTGTGTAACTTGCCATTGTTCACTTAGAAACACCAAAGACACTAAACGAAAACCAATCACAGGCTAAAATTGAGTCCAGTAAACAGTGCATAGGTCAAAATGTATCCGGATAACAACACGATTCCAAACGTAAGACAATCAGAGTCCAGTAGGAAAGCCAGTAGTCGTAAATCACAAACAAACGTAACACAGAGCACGGGAGAAACAGGAGAGTATCCGATATAGGTCTGGCCGGAAGCGCAAACCGAAACCGAATGAGCTTCAAGTTATTTTCGAAACCCCACCACTAACCCAAAATCCTAATCCATATTTACCCGAGTAAACAATGTATTTAAAAACAAAAGAAGGCAAACATGTTTAAATCTTTTCCCATTTTTGAAAAAGAAAACAAAGCCTCTGCACGTGTTTTATTGCGGCTTTTAAATCCCTCGCTGAAGGTTTAAAGTTAGAAAACAAAGGTATCGTTTCTTTTTTATTTATTAAGCTTATAGGTTTCTAATCCCTGCAGGTGTTTTATTGCGGCTTTTTAAATCCCTCGAAGAAGGTTTAAAGTTTGAAAACAAAGGTATCGGTTCGTTTTTATTGAGCTAATTGATTTCTAATCCCTTGCTGGAGATTTTGACGCCGACTGTTTATGTAAGTAATGTAATTTTGTTTCAAATAACTTCAAGGTATACGCAATCAGTCTTATATGTGTAAAAAAACGTACAAATAAATCTTTGTAGTTCTTTGAATTGTTAGATAAGTACTTATGTTACGAGTGTCAGGGTGGAATAATATTCGTTCGTGGTGTACTCACCACAACTCACTTTTCGAGTCATGTCAATACGTAACTAATAATTGACATTGATTTGTGAGCGTGCAATAAAAAAAATACTTTAAATTATTTATTTATTTTTGGTTTTTTTACCCACGCCTTTTCCCTTAGGCGTGGGTAAGTCAGGCCGGAGGCACGGCCGTTTAGCGGTCTGGTCTTCCACCAGCACGGTTCTCTTCGCGGCCCTCAACAAAGCCCCGAGACCGCTGCTACCGGCGCCGTTTCCCCTGGCCTCGCCGCTAGCTCCGGGCCCGCCACTGCTCCCGGCGCCGCTTTCCATGGGCCCGCCGCTGCCCTCGGCGCCGCTGCCTCCGTGCCCGCCACTGGCCCCGAGCCCGCCGTAGTCAGCAGCGGTCGGAGGCAGTGACCCCGATGGGACCCAATCGCTAGGATTGGTATCCTCATCTTGCCTAACAAAAAGTTTTAAATATGTAATAGGACTTGTAGTTTAGATAATTATCTATGGCAATAATAACTTCAAAGAACCACTTAAATACTCATAATAAACCATATTATTTAATGATTAATTATTAATATCATCTCTCAGCGGTTGGACATTTTTTCCTGCTCATTAGCGGAATTCCAGAGAGTGACAGTTACACCCGTATTTATAAAGTAGTAATTACTTGTTGCTAAGTAATTTCTTAATTAAGTGATTACTTGAGGTTAGAATTCTTGAGCACAGAATCTTATTCTATAGTTAAGTAATGAACGTTACTTAGCTAAGCATTTGCTTAAGCAATGGTCAATGCTTGATGCTTATTTCTCTCAGGCCGCTGCTGGCAACATTTCCTAGCAGCGTTTTGTTTCATAAGAGTGCAAAATAAAAACATGCACTAAACATTGTTAAATAACATATATTGTATTTTACTGTGCAATTATAATAAAATTTGTCGTAAAAACAATAATTATATTAATAAAGATATATTTAAAACTATTATCTAGAAGTATCATATATTACCCCTAATTAATCGGCGAGCAATCTCTGACTGTATTACATTATTTATTTAAAATCTTCAATAATTCTATTAATAACTCTGATATTCTATCCAAATTTTATTTTAATGTTCCCAGAAGGTCGAAGCGATGGAACGCACCGTTGCGTGTTCCATTTACGTCTACGAATTACAGGCAGAATTCATTTATAGTGCGTGCAAGTAGCAACTTTAACAGCATCTGTAAGCAACACGATTTTGATCCTTTCACAACAGGTGTGTCCTCGGCCAGAAAGTGCCTGAGCCTTGGTTTTTTTAATTAAGATTTTGGTTTATATTCTTTTTTCGATTTTGGTCTTGGTTTATATTTTTGTATTTAATATGAAATGTGCATTTAGTTTGAGCTTGAATGTTATACTGTTTTGCCTTTTCCTTTTCGGTGGCAGTGTTGTGCTGTTCACACTCTTTTTTTTTTTCCAATCTGTTTTTAGAAGTGAAGAATTTTAATTGGCTGTCAGTCTCACATACTATTTTTTAATCTGTTTGTTTTAGCTGTAAGTCATCCATATTGAATAAATAAATAAATAAATAAATAAATTATACAGATATTTGGTATTATTATGATGGTGAAACAAAACGTTTCATTGGCGTTTGACAAGATTAGATCACTGACAGATTTTACTTGTTACCAAAGCTTGTTACTGTGATTATCGCGTGTGTCAGAATAAAGGGGATATATACATTTATAAGTGTGTACATTTAAAACAAATATCAAGCTTTGAATATCAGAATGGTTACTGCTTATTTACTGTATATGCAGGTTCTTATGAATATGGTTTGTAGGGAAAGGATTTCATGAAGTAAAGCACAGAAAGACAAGACCAGACATTTTTTCAGTTAGGCTTGTCAATATTGAATCAGAAAGCTAGTCGTCCGTTCCAAAACTAGGTCTTCATGGAGAAGAAGGACAAGAAACTCCATGGAAACAGTATTGAAGTATTTCATCAACACATCTCTTACATTACTATGAATTATTATTTTCCTACATACATTTAATTTCAACTCTTGGACCATTGTCCAAGAGAACTTAGAATTATTATAACATTGCTATTACATTATTACAATAGCTAGGAATAGAACATGAATATGATTGTTATGATTTAAAACATTAGGAAAACCGACTATAATATAACTTGTACAACAACATTTTTATAATAAGCAATAATTATTATATAATATCAAATTACTTAACTTACATGACATCTGGTTGATTTATTCCACACAACAATGGCACTAGGACTAACCTCCTGAACATCTACCAAGCAACTGACCCAATAACGTTATTTTTAATCCTTTTTATAACTTCCCAATGTCAATTTACATTAAACAACTACCGCCATTTTGAACAAGCTACAGAACGTCACTCACTTGGCTTAATAACTTCTAACACAGATTAATAAACAAAGGTTATGTAGTAAAACCGTTAGAAAACATTTTATGGTAATTAAGCAATTTAATAAGAACTGATTCGTAATTTAAGAAACTTAAAAGTATCAATATGAACTGCCAGTATTGTGCTAGTTAGTCAATTGAATCAGTCTATTTATTATTTTAAGTAATACTAGAAAACCCAAATTTATTACAAGTGTAATTAAATACTACGTAATCATTTATAGTAACAACATCCAAGTTATTTTCACAAATTGAGACCGTTATTTTTGTAAACTAGTCAAATTAGGTACTTCTGCACTTGTTCAAGGCTTCGTCAACGTGACAAATGACATTATCTACCAAACAATAATAGATTATCAAAATGAACAATCTAACACGGCCAGACTGACAAGTACTTCGTTCTCGGAGTACCTATGAATCCACCGTCTCACAAAAACAACAGCACTTGATAGTTGACCAGTTAAACTTACACATTATATAAAAGTATCAAATCAAAACCTAAGGTAAAGTATATTTAAACAGGTATTATTGAAAATTACTTAATCATTATAGATTTAAGTAATTTTTGCAAGTCAATACAGTTATTTCCTGTGAATACTATCTTGTCAAATTAGTTAGGTACCTCGAGGCCTCGTTAATGTGACCGATGTCATTATCCAACAAACAATACTTATTATAATATCAAAATGAATGATCGAACACGGTCAGACTGAAAATACTTCGTCCTCGAAGTACCTATTAATCCTCCTTCTCACTAAAACGACAGAACTTAATAGTGACCAATACAACAAAAATTTATACATTGTTTCTCATTTTATGTGCTCCGGGCATATAACAATTTATCTGTCTACATATTGATACAGTTTTTTTTTGTTTTTACCTCCCTAATGTCGTATAAACATTTAACAATTTTGTCATAACTATTAACGTAAGGGTATAATTAAGTTCACAAAAGAATTGTTCAGTAAGTCATTCATGTTTAACAGCTGCATCGCAGCACTGACCAGTGATCATGAAAATAATTCGAATAATTCATCGTTCGGTCAATCTGACAATATTATTGAACACTATTCAATAAACACATTTTCTATTAACAATTTCATACATTTTTGACATGGCCACTCCGAACAATACTTTTACATTGGAAGTAATAACTTTTAATAACACCTTACAAGAAACCAAAGTATAGTGAATTATTTCAAACAAGTTAATCTTAAGGAAAATCTTAGTTTTGTACATGGGTGGTACTCGGGTGGTGCCCTATACACGGCTAATTTTAGGTCGTTCTGGAACCGAAAGCCATGAACTCGATCATCGAACTAGAATCGATTGAGACTATTATTTTAAATAAACAACAAAAAAAAAAACACGAATCATTAAATTTATTGTTTTCTTGAGTGAAATAATGAGAACTCGAAGTAACGCTTCCTTGCGATCAATGTATACGTGCGTATAAAACGTATCGACAAACGGCAACACATGCGAACGATATCCATTGAAAAATCCATTCATCGATCAGACAGCATGATCCGTTAGCCACGCCCCCGACCCCCGTCTAGCCGACCGCCCGCCCTTCCTTGTTCCGAATTCCTTCCCAGTATTGTGTCGCGTTTCGCTGTATTAGGTCACGTACACCGCACGCGCAACCTAATTACGCGCCAAAAATGAGTGCAATCTGTGTGTGAAATGTGGATTTTTATGGGATTGCGAACCATAACTTGGAAGAGGCTAGAGGATTGTAAGCTCAGCCGGAATACCTGAACTCACTGCGCGCACGTGGAATCAACGACCCTCAAGTTCCCTTCACCTCCACCATTCTGGCCGCAACTCAGCGCCTCCTCGATCATGGACAGTTTCGAGCGCCCGCACACGTGCAACGCGGACCGCGTTAGAGGAAGATATACTGGAGTAGGTAGGTACTTCGAACGCTAGGTACCCACGTCGTAGTACCACAATGGCGGCCAGGCGATTCAATGTTAGCCAATAGTCATCATTTCAGCCGAAAGACGTTCACTGCTGGACATAAGCCTCCCCCAAAAGGGGGGGTTTTGCCATAATCGCCACGCTTGGCAGGCGGGTTGGCGATCGCAGTGAGGTGATCAAATGCATAGAGAACGCTGCTGCCCATTCTCTAGTAGATCCCTTAGTCGCCTTCTACGACACCCACGGGAAGAAATGGGATGGTGCTATTCTTATACGCCCGGCAACACACACGGGACCAATTAGCCAATAGTAAATATGGAAAATGAATTCGAATGGATTAAATTACATCCATAGGTACGTGTTTCTAAACCTATGGCTGCCGTTTTACTATGTCTATTTATTTAAGCGTAGGTACCTAGTTCACAGATGACAGAGTTCGCTGATCGCCGCTACCTTTGCCTACGCGCCGACTTTTTTTTAAATAAATACGCAATCGTTAAATAGGTACACAAATAAAATAAGATAAGCGAATTTAGACTTTATTTCATAACCGTTAACGGGGAAAAATAGAAATTTCACCAAACTAGGTTAGTAGGTCCGCAGTTTACTAAAAATATTCTGAGAAATCTATTGTCTCGTGTCCGACCGGGCTGTACAAGGGTTCAAGGTTCACAACCGAATTACGCGGTTAAAGTTATTTAAATAAGGTCTTAATTCGGTTCAATGTTTTCATAGTAAGGGACACCTCCAACTAATAATGAACTCTATGCAACTCACTAAACGATTCATTTTTCTGTTTGAATTGCCTGCCTTTGTAGAAGCCGCCGCAAGCATTGTCGCAAAAAAATGTTTTAGGCAGTATTATGGTAGGTAGGTACTCGTATGTTTATTAAGTACCTATTAGCTCGATTGGTCGACACTCGATTCAAGGCCTTAAATGCAACTCCCAAGCGTACTCGTCGTGTCTAGTTGACGGGTAGTACACACGGCTACACATCAAGCTATACATTTCCAGTATAAGCTGATCTCGCATTGTAAACGATTTTCGTACAGCACGAGATCAGCGTAAACTGGAAATGTATCGCTTGATGTGTAGCCTTGTGTACTAGGTGATATCGTGATGCGAGAGGGGTGAGTTAAATGTCAATTAATTTCTCTCGTTTACGAGGAGACTGTAAATCCCGTGCTTCCGATACAATGAGAGATGATGGAGGTAAATGAACTTACACCAACCAACGATTGAGGTTTGTGTAGGTAGTGTAGGTACTTACTTGCAGCTGGTTTTTCGTCCGACGTCTATTGACCCACCGCGAGTAGGTACCTACGCAATCAACTGATTCGCACACGCACAGCTGTGCCGCGCTACGTCATCACCGAGCGGATCGCGTACGATCTTGCGTTTATGAATGAAATAGTGAAAGTGCTACTAAAATTTTACTCGTATGACAGAAAAAAAGTGATAAATTTCTAACTTCTTTATTAGACGTCTTAAAAATATAATAACAATGCCAATAGTAACTATTACTCATTTGGAGTTACTGTGTTTCGGCTCCAGAACGATCTAAAATTAACCGTGTATAATGTGAAGTAGCTCAATTTTGTATTATGTTAAATTTAATAGCTCAATTTTTTATAATTATTAATTTTACAAACATAGTTTTAAGTTTTGTTTTTTTACTAACAAGTTATGGAATGTAATAATGAATTCTGAATTAAAATAATTAATAATATTAATAACCATGTGATGCTCACTACTTTGAAAAAATCACAATGAATTAGTTCTAGCAAAAGTGTGTTTTTAGATTGACTTCTACTTAATTGGCTGTCAGTATCACATACCATTCTTTATTTATTGTTTGTTTCAGCTGTAAGTCATCTATTGTTAATTAATAAATAAATAAAAGAAGCCACGCCCTCCAATAAATTTCAGCAAGTGGTGTTGGTGACTTTGGACCGGAGTAGATGGAGAATGACTGTCCGCTTATCCAGTGACCACGATCTTCAGTAATGAGTAATGATAAATAAAGTACCAACTATTTATTCCGTCTTTCTGCTAAGACTTGGTATATTTCGTTTTCGTTAAAATTATCTCCGAAATAATTTTGTAAACATCAGAACCTTACACAAGTACCCAATTTTAAATTACCGTGACCACTAAAATAGCATTTATATAATTCTCAAATAACATCGATTATAAATTACTTGTTACACTCACATTCAAAATATGTTCGTTACTTTAATTTATCTATTCTGTAATAATCTATACCAATAAGATTAATAAAGAGGAAAGATTTGATTGTTTATTTTTTGTTTGTTTGTTTGCATTGAATAGGGTCCGAAATTACTGAATCTATTTGAAAAATTATTTCACTGTTGGGAAGCTACACTATTCCTGGGTGATATAGGCTATATTTTATCTCCGTATTCCCACGGGAACGGGAACTACGCGGGTGAAACCGCGGAGCGCTGCTAGTTTAACAATAATTTCCAATTTCACGATAGAACAGCTTTACAGATTCAGCATTTTATATTTGTTTGTAAAGTCAATTAGCGCAGAATTATATTCAGCCATCATTTGATATTTCAGACCGAATTAATAACGTAACACCGTAGGCGTCATTTGTTTTTAAATATTTAATTTTATTTCATAAAATAGCCAGGTTTTTGAAAATAAAAGATTTGGGTGATTTTAACTCGACAGTAAAGGTACGTACTATTTCGATTGATGTTATGTAAATTAATAAATTTTCTTATGCGATAATCTGCTCAGTACCGTATTTTTAAGAGGTGTGATACATCTTGATTTGAAGAGAAAAGAATTTGTAAACTGAAGAAGAATAACAAATCACACCGTACCGAAAAAATATATAGTAAAAGCACATCCAAACCAATATTACAATTTAAATTCACTATACGTTGGTCTATTAAGATAAAAGAATTATCCATCATCCTAATATACAATCCATGTCCAATTGTCCATGTACCGTTTGAACGTTCGGTCAAACTGAAATGCACCAAAATCATCATCACAATGCCAATAAATCTGAAAATAACCTTTCACAGCCATGCTGAACTGTACTTGTCTCAAAAGCAATAAGGGGAATATTTATATTGTTCTCATTGGTCTATGACCCAAGTGATGTTAAGGCCCCACCTGCTGTACGTGAGTTAGTTAACACCAGGCCTGTGACCCCAGCAGTAATTATTCCATTAGTCTATGACCCAAGTGATGTTAAGGCCCCACCTGCTGTACGTGAGTTAGTTAACACCAGGCCTATGACCCCAGCAGCAATAATTCCATTGGTCTCTGACCCAAGTGATGTTAAGGCCCCACCTGCTGTACGTGAGTTAGTTAACACCAGGCCTATGACCCCAGCAGCAATTATTCCATTAGTCTATGACCCAAGTGATGTTAAGGCCCCACCTGCTGTACGCGAGTTAGTTAACACCAGGCCTATGACCCCAGCAGCAATAATTCCATTGGTCTCTGACCCAAGTGATGTTAAGGCCCCACCTGCTGTACGTGAGTTAGTTAACACCAGGCCTGTGACCCCAGCAGCAATTATTCCATTGATTTCACAATAAAATCAACCTCTAAATTGCAACTTATCAAAGTCAAAGTCAACGTCAAAATCAAAGTCAAAGTCAAAGCATTTATTTCAAAGGCACTTAAAAGGCACTTTTGAACGTCAGTTGTACCATTTGCATTTCTTTAGTTGGTTCATTTCAGTTTAACCAAACTAAGTTATTAAGTTTTTCTGTCTCTCAAGTCTCATCGCTGTGAGCATTGGAAATTGAAATCGAATATAACACAATTTCATAATTATGTCTTTCAATAAAAATCTTAAAAGCTAATTTTTAAAAATCATAAAATAATACAAACGTCATGAGGAAATAGAAAGAAAATTGCATTAATTACATACTCTACTAAAGTCATAAAAAAGTATAACTATAAATTCGGGGTTTATTACCACATCCGAAAATATTTTTACCATTCATAATCCGTTATGCAATTATTAAAAAAAAAAAAAAAAAAAACTACCGCTGTTCATGACACATTTCGAGGCTACTACTGAATAAGCTAGAAAGTATCAACAACTTTAAAATCCATAGTGTAATCAAATTGATTTTATTGCCACTTGAATTTCAGGTAAGTCGTGGCGCAATTTGAAATTTATCAAATCGAGTTTTACATGTAGGTACTAAGTATTTTTTTTCTATTTTTTTTTTACTTCTCATTTGTGGAAATTAATTAGCAAACGCAGATTAGATGGTTGTATATTTTTCTTTTTTATCATGACATGGAGAAAGACAAATTAAATTGCATTTAGCATCTTTAAACTTATGAAGTTAACTGATTTAATCAATTTATTTACCCGGTAACCTAATCAAGTGTTTATTGTACAAAGCAATTAGTTAGGTATGTATCACGGAAGAAAGTAACTTTGTTCTTGTATCATTTAAGAATGTCAAAATTAATACTTTGCTTCCTCTCTCTTTCCTCTAACTATTGTATCCTCTGATTATTTTTTAAAGTAATTGGTTCAATGATACATAAGTAATTAACAGTAAAAACATACTAATAAATGCTCGATAAACAATAGAAATGATATAAAAGTATTTACTTAATCTTTCAATTTATCATCGTATCCATTTGTAAATATTAAACAGCCTCTAAGGGCCTTACCAACTTAAGCTACTTCTTATTCCTGGAAAGCTTCCCGATACTTCTCACAGCAGCTGAGGTTCCAGTCTCGAAGCTCACTTAGTAACTTGCAGCTCCGCAGCTCCGATGTCAGGGGCAGCGGGATGTCATCATTATGGTGCGAGTGAAGTCAGCGTCCCGCCAACGGTTTTCAAAATATCGTCAGCAGCTCGAACATTGATCATGAAAATAGCAAAATAAAATGCATTAGTAAGTGGTTTTAAAAGGCCAGAGAACCATCCCACTTCTGATGTCAGAATAAAGGGGATATATACATTTATAAGTGTGTACATTTAAAACAAATATCAAGCTTTGAATATCAGAATGGTTACTGCTTATTTACTGTATATGCAGGTTCTTATGAATATGGTTTGTAGGGAAAGGATTTCATGAAGTAAAGCACAGAAAGACAAGACCAGACATTTATTTCAGTTAGGCTTGTCAATATTGAATCAGAAAGCTAGTCGTCCGTTCCAAAACTAGGTCTTCATGGAGAAGAAGGACAAGAAACTCCATGGAAACAGTATTGAAGTATTTCATCAACACATCTCTTACATTACTATGAATTATTATTTTCCTACATACATTTAATTTCAACTCTTGGACCATTGTCCAAGAGAACTTAGAATTATTATAACATTGCTATTACATTATTACAATAGCTAGGAATAGAACATGAATATGATTGTTATGATTTAAAACATTAGGAAAACCGACTATAATATAACTTGTACAACAACATTTTTATAATAAGCAATAATTATTATATAATATCAAATTACTTAACTTACATGACATCTGGTTGATTTATTCCACACAACAATGGCACTAGGACTAACCTCCTGAACATCTACCAAGCAACTGACCCAATAACGTTATTTTTAATCCTTTTTATAACTTCCCAATGTCAATTTACATTAAACAACTACCGCCATTTTGAACAAGCTACAGAACGTCACTCACTTGGCTTAATAACTTCTAACACAGATTAATAAACAAAGGTTATGTAGTAAAACCGTTAGAAAACATTTTATGGTAATTAAGCAATTTAATAAGAACTGATTCGTAATTTAAGAAACTTAAAAGTATCAATATGAACTGCCAGTATTGTGCTAGTCAATTGAATCAGTCTATTTATTATTTTAAGTAATACTAGAAAACCCAAATTTATTACAAGTGTAATTAAATACTACGTAATCATTTATAGTAACAACATCCAAGTTATTTTCACAAATTGAGACCGTTATTTTTGTAAACTAGTCAAATTAGGTACTTCTGCACTTGTTCAAGGCTTCGTCAACGTGACAAATGACATTATCTACCAAACAATAATAGATTATCAAAATGAACAATCTAACACGTGCATTTTCTATTGAAATACTCATTTTAATTTCTATCATGTCTGAAGTCGATAGAAAGAAACCTTTCTCATCTTTGGAGAAAGAGGTGTTCCTTAACATTATTCAGAAATATGATACCATTTTAACCTCGAAACAAAGAAATGCCACGAGTGCTTTAAAAAAGAAGCAGTCTTGGGAGAAAATAGCAGATGAATTTAATGAATCATCTATTGTTACCCAACAGGTTAGTACCTATTTTGATCATATTTCTTTTGCATGATCTTTTTATCAAGTTCTTTTATTTTAATTAATAAGTATAGACTACCTATTTCTAGTTTTTTTTCTCAGCTTTCAATTTTCATCAATGCTATTTAATATTGATTTTTTCAGGCATCAATAAAGCAATTGACTAAACTGTGGTATAATATGAAGGCCAAAGCAAGGGAATCAAAATCCAAAGAGAATGTCCGTCACTTGACTGGAGGAGGGCCATCTGTCACGGACATGGATATTGATACCAAAGTTATGGATATAGACAAAAATATCCTTTTTTTTTTTTTTTTTTAAATCTTTATTAGTTTATAGAGGGTTTGATCAATTTGACCATGTCACCCTCATAGGGGCTTTCTATGGTTATCTACGCTTAATACCTAGGTGTACAATTTTGTATAATTTTTTGGCTGTCCTAGACAAAGGAGCTGCCAAGATACTATTAAACATACCAACATTAATAGAATTAAAACTATTTTCCATGAAATAGTTACTCCTCTCAACCTCGTTCCGCACACATTCCGCTAAAATATGAGTGGTATCCTCTACCTTATCACACTCAGTACAATTGGGCGAATCCGACTTTCTCATTAAAAAGGCGAAGCTGTTCAACGGAATATGTCCCGAACGTAGTCTGAAAGCAGTCACAATCTCATCTCGGTGCATATCTGTGCCCACAAACCAAGGAAGGCGGGAAAGGCTATGTTGAATGGTTCTATACCAAATTCCCTTACTTAGCGACCTCTCATCAAAGTATTCTTTCCATAGTTCCACACACTGGTCGCGAACTCGATACAAGAGGTCGCTATATAAGGGAAAACATTCATCGGATATTCCGTCTGTGATAGCCTCTTTTGCCAAACGATCTACTTCTTCATTTCCATCTAAGCCAATATGGGATGGTACCCATTGAAGAACAATTTTTTTGTCTTGGGCCTTACCGATGGAGTCTAAAATTTTATAGGCTATCGGTGTGCCTCGAAAATTCGAGGTGCATCGAGCCAGGTGTTGCAGAGCACTCCTAGAATCGGTCAGTATTAAATAATTTCCTGATTCGAATGACTCAATGTATGAAATAGCTTCAGAGATCGCTAGTAGTTCAACGTACATTATTGACATTTTAGTACCTGATCGAAATTTTATAGATGCCTTCGTTTGCGGATCAAAAATAGCCCATCCCGATTCGTTACCTTCCTTTGACCCATCAGTATAGACTGAGTAAAAATGTAAATAATTTGCATTTAGATACTGATTACAAACTTTTACTGTTACATCTATACTGATGTTTTGGTTTGTCTATGACATCTATACATGGTTTTATGACATCGGATAAGTCCACACTGCTAACCCAAGCGTTCAACGAAAATCTTTCCAATTGCTGCGATGAAAGCATAGGGTAATCAATAAGCAACTCATGTACCGTCACTAATAGTGGTTTTTTTTTTACGCCTCCAATATAGCCTCTGACATGACTCCACAAGATTGTTTATCAGAATAAATATTTTACTGCCCCGGAATGAGTTCGTCTTCAACCAATATTTGCCGGCTAAGAAGTACCTGCGTACATATAACGGTTGAAGGTGAAGTTCACACTCCATCACGTGTATTGGAGTAGTCCTCACAAAACCACCGATAACGCGCATACACTGGTTTTGTATTCTGTCTAATTTGACTAAGTTGGTCTTATAAGCATTATCATATAAAAAGTTGCCATAGTCCAGCCTCGAGCGAATAATAGAAACATACAATAGCCTCAAGTAATATGGATGTACTCCCCACCCAGACCCAGCAAGAACTTGAAATATTCTCAAAGATTTTAGACATTTTTCTGCTAATTCCCCAATATGCTTTTTCCATCTAAGCGAGCGGTCTAGCCATAGTCCTAAGTACTTAATGTTATCTACTACTTGAAGCGATGTTTCATTTATTAACAGATTACTACATTCCCTTTTATACCCTCTCTTAAAAACGCATACTTTACTCTTTGACGGTGAGATTTCTAAGCCTATGTTTGAAAGCAACTTAATTAAAATATTCAACGAATTTTGTACACGATTAACACCCTCTTGCACATTATCACTCACTGAATAAAGTACAAAATCGTCTGCGTATTGCGATATCGAAACTCCGCTACTCATAATACTTGCACATATATCTGAAGTTACTATATTAAAAAGCAACGGTGACAAAGGGTCACCTTGGGCCAATCCGCGGCCGGTAGTTCGACACATGTAAACATTATCTATTAAAACCTTCAAGTTTCGTTCTTTTAAAAAAAACCATAAATATTGACATATTTTAGATCCCACCCCAATTAGGTCCATTGTTTGCAATAGTGAAATTATATTTACGTTATTATATGCATTATCTATATCCAAAAAGCATCCTATTGTTGTCTTATTTTCTGTAAAACCAGTTTGAATGTGAGCGACTAAATTAACCAGATTGTCCATTGTAGAACGACTTTTTCTAAACCCCGTAGTATATGGCGATAAAATGGTATTTTTTTCGATGAAACATTCTATTCGATTGTTCAAAATACTGTGGAATATTTAACATAAACACGACAACATTGATATCGGTCTGAGTGAAGACTGTGACTGCGGGTCGCGTCCAGGCTTAGGTATTGGGATGATTGCGATGTCGCGCCACTGATTGGGTACAAAACCGGTTGACAGAGATCCATTATACAGCGATAACAAAATAGATTTGCCGTTCTCAGGTAGGTATTTAATCATCGAGTACGAAATATTGTCACAACCGGGTGACGTGTCCTTAGCGCGAATACAACAATTAAGTTCTTGTTTCGTGATTGGCGTCTCTAATTTTAGATTATTCGAAACAAACGATAAGTCGTGTGGAGATGCATAATCGGGAGTTAGGCTATGAAGTAGATTATTAGCTCGTTCGCCATCAACATGTTGTCTAGCACTTTTACGCCCTTTAAACCATCTCATTTTATGCCACATGTGACTTTGTGAAGTTGTTCCATCTAATGATGAACATAGATCCTTCCAACCCTTATCCCTAGCTTTGCGCACTACATTTTGTGATTCACATATTTTTTTATTAAGAAGCGATAGGTTATTCGGTGTAGGATTACGCCTAAAAGTTGCAAGTGCTAATCTACGTTTTGCGACCGGTTTGGATAGGGCTGCATTCCAGTAGGGTTTGGGTTTAAAAATGTTATCAGGGTCCATGTTAAATTTTATAAATGGAATTTGAACATCTGCTGCCAAATTTACACACTCAATAAAATTATCATAGTCGGTTTGAAGATTGCCTGACTGCTCAAAGTTAATAAATAATTCTTCAAGTAAGTTTTTGTAACTATCCCAATCTGCATTTTTAAAATTCCGTCGGTACGTATTTCTAGGAACAAAATTGAAATTGGTCGTTACATTAATCATTAAGTGATCACTTCCAAGGGTTTCGTTCATAATGTTCCAGTTAAATGACAAAGCTAAATCAGAGGAAGCTAATGTTATATCGGGCGCGGACTGTTGAAGTTGGTTATTAACTAACCTCACACGGGTGGGCTTGCCATCATTCAGGGTTACAAAACCGTTATCTAAAATGGCGTCACAAATTTGAGATCCTCTTCCATCGGTCCTGTTAGACCAATTGGTGTGGTGCCCGTTAAAATCCCCTAAAACAAGACTTTTTATGTTAACTACAGAAAATACTGAATCCCAATCTTGCAGGTTGGTACGTACAGATGGTGCACAGTATACAGCAATAATATGTTCGATTTCACTACAATTGAATACTTTAACACGCAAAAGTTCAATACCCTGATTTGTAGTTTGTAAGTCACATATAAATGAATGAATCGACCTATGTACAAAGATAGCAACACCCCCATAACCATCATCCCTATCTTTACGGTAAACATTATAATTTGTCAAATTGAGATGGCTATCAGGCTCTAACCAGGTTTCACTAACGGCAGCAATGTGGACTTTCTCCTGTAACAAAATATTTTCAAACATAACTAACTTCGGCCTTAAACTCTGCGCGTTCCATTGGAGAATAGTCAGTTTTACATTTTTCCTTTTACTATCCATCGCTTCCGAAAGAAAATTGTAATGTCTGTTTTATTATTGGCCAATCTGAAATATTATCTACCACCACTAATATTATCCACTCGACGCAACACTTTATAATACTTGTAACCTTAGATAAAATAGACGTATTTTTCAAAAATATTATTTCCTTCAGTCTGTTAATTAATTCTCCAAATTTCACTTCTCTTTCTCTCTTTTCTTCAACTTTCTCCACAAACACGTCTGGTTTATTGATATCCTGTGGCTCTGGATTTAAAAATACATCATATTCAGATCGATTGGAAGCAGTAGCCTTATGTTTCTTTTGTGGTTTGAACGATGACTGTGAGGCTTGTTTGACCTGTTCCCCTTTGCTTTTGTGTGCTTCGTAAGATGCAAATTCACGGGGCGACGATGTCGTATCTTCTACAAGTGGAGGCTTAGACACTAACGCAGAGAACAACTTGATAGGCGATGTCTTAGGGGCAACATCTGTTGGTGGACTTGGTGCTACATAAATAGTGAGGGCTTTTCTATACGTACAATTAAACTCCGCCATAATGTCTCTTAATCTTTTTTCTTTGAGGAATGCTGGGCAACTTTTGTACAAGGCCATGTGCGCACCGTCACAATTGACACATTTAAATGAAGTAGTATCACAGTTAGTATGATTTTCTCCGCACTTCGGACATACAACTTTGCTTGATGGACACCTATTAGTTGGATGACCCAACTTCCAGCACTGCGTACACTGTGATACAGGAAAGATGTATGGATCCACTTTAATTTTCAAACCATCTACAGTTATATACGGTGGTAAAAAGGAGCCTTTAAAACGTAAACGGACTGCTTCACTTCGTGTCCAGCCTTCTGTCGAACTACGTCGGTTAAGTCGAAATATTGATACCAATTCGGCTGGTGGAGGGTACACTATTGTCTTTTGTATCTCCTCATCGGTTAGACCTAAATCTACATCTCTTATAACACCATATGATATACTTTTTTCCATAGCCCGTTGTATACGCCAGCCCTTCTCAAGTAATGGTTTACACTTCTCTAATCGCTCTGCGGTGATTTCATTCTGCATATCGAGGCGGACTTTATATGCGCTCATATATTTCACCCTTAGAATATCGGTAATGCCGTTATCTTTAAATAATCTGACCAATGCAAATTGTTTAGGCAATTGCTCACTGTATGATATGTATATCTCTATTTTATCTATCTCAAGCTTGTGCTTCTTTTTTTCTTTTGGTTTCACCTCTGTCCATTCGGTATCATCGTCATATCCTTTCCTCTTCTCCGCACTAGTTCCTTCCTCCATTTGGGTGTTATCTCCATCTTGACATAGTGACCCTTCTAAATCTCGTACTACTAGATCACTCCACGGACTGCTGCTGCGGATATTAGTCGCATACACATGATCTTCCATTATTTCACTAATCGCGTGAAATTAAACACCATACATTGTTAGCTAGTTGCGCGCAGCGAGCTACCGCGGCTACGCGTAGGTACAACAACAACAACGTAATACTTAAGTGCGCGCGCGGCTTGAGTAATTAGCAAACGACACAAAAAATCCCCTCACCACGACAGGTCGGTAATCGACAACCATTGAACTACACATTTGTTGGTGATGAAGCATTTGGCCTCAGTGAAAATATGATGAGGCCATATGCTGGAAAATATTTGGACTTAGACAAAAAAGTTTTCAATTATAGGTTAAGCCGTGCCAGACGTTGCATTGAGTGTACCTTCGGCGTACTAGCAAACAAATGGAGAATATTACATCACCCATTAAACACTTCTGTTCATTTCTCAGAAGACATTGTGAAAGCTTGTTGCATTTTGCACAACTTTATTCGCAAAAGGGATGGCTTCAATTTTCGGCATACTTTGAAAATAGTGGGACTCGAAAATATACAAAATACAGGCTGGCCAGTAACACGAGCGTCTACGGCAAGAGATACGTTAAAAGATTATTTTATGAATGAGAAGCAATACCGTGGCAAGAAAATAGAATATAAATATATGGTTTTATATTATTTTATTAAACTTACCTTCAATGTTCTTTTCTTTGGCAGTTTTATTCGAAAAATCTCCCACAAACAATTCGCAGATTTCTTCCCAGGCCTTCACTTTTTCTCCTCTATTACTATAACTATCACTTTTTGAATCCCAAATCGCAGGACGGGATTGTATCTCTGATATAAATAATTCTATATCCATATTTATCTACCTATATGAACTACAGACTACGTGCGTGCGTTACCGTCGACTTACACAGGTTAACTGAGGCAAGGGAGAGAGGGGCGCGGAATCGCGCGAGTGGCGTGTGGCGGCTTTTTGTGTCGGCGTTTAGTGGCCGGTGCGAGCCACAAGATGCAAGCTGCGACGATTTGAAGCGTGTGGCCGCCACCGGCGCCAACCGTGTGCGGCGAGTCCATATAAAATGTATGAAAAATACAGGAAATATGCCAGTGGCGGCGTTTTGTGGTTGTGGCCGGTGGCCCGTGTGCGGGAGCCCTAAGAAAAATTCTTTGCTTAAGCAAAGGAATCGGTGGTTAACGGTAGACAGTTCTAATGTCAAGCAATTGCTAAACTATAGAATAGAAATCGTTACTTGAGTAATTACTTAAGTAATGACTTTTGCTTGTTTATAAATACGAGTGTTAGTGTGTTGTCCTCCATGTAACTTGGGCCTGGTCAGCCTGGTAATACGGAGCCGTTACTTGGGACTGGTCAGTCATGGACCGGTGTAGGTGTGTGTGATCAGGTTTTGAGTGGCGTCTCTGGGTGTCTACTTTTCTGTATATTTTACTTGTCTGTATGACTACTTTTATTACATTGGGTCCTGCCTGTAAAAATAATTGTATGTGTAAATGAATAAATAAATAAATATTACAGCTAAACTTTTTATTTGTAGTTATATAACATATCTTTTTACCATTCAATATCAGGCTATAGTCATCGAACCATACTGCCTAGTTTTACGTGAATTGTTGTAATTGAAAACAATATTCATATCCTATGAATCTCAACGTCGTAATTTAATATTTTGTAAAATAATATAGTATCAGTAGGGTAAAATTTGAACAATGCTTTCATGTAATTAGGTAGGTATACTTTTTCCAACTTGCAGCTCTAGTTGTTTAGCGGCTTTTGTTGAACTCAACAAAAAAGTTCCGATGTAAAAATAAGAGTAGAATTTGAAAGAGATTTGAGCACTCACGCAAAATTTCATAAGACATGTTTTTTCTACATGCAAAAAGAGTTTCCATATTCTGTAAAACTTTTTAATGTTATCACGTTGTAATTACTATAAAACAAAAAAGTTTGTTTTCTTGAACGCGCTAATCTCAGGAACTACTTGTCCGATTTGAAAAATTATTTCAGTGTTAGATAGCCCATTTATCGAGGAAGGTTATAACCTTCCTCGATAAACGGGTAATGGGTGGGTAATGGGGTTTTTAAACAAAATTTTACTAAGGGCCCTAGTGTGATGTTATAGTCTATAGGCTATAACATCACACTAGGGCCCTTAGGAGTCGAGCAAAAAGAAAAAAAAGTCACGAATACGAAGTACTCACACGGCCAGGCGAATCGATGCGACGGGGTGGGTCGTGGGAGCAAGAAATTTGACGCAGACGAAGTTGCGGGCAGAAGCTAGTAAAATATATAAAGAAAGAATAGTGTACTTTATTTAATTCAATAAAGAATTAGACATTCGACAACCCTACTATACGCTGGCTGGTCAGTGGGCGTGGCTTAGTGAACTCGGCTTCGGGTGCTGGGGCATACCCCTATGCCGTTACGTAACCATCGCGCCGATGGACGCAACTGGTGGGTGGTTATAGATTTGTAATAGACATTGTAAGGCATGCGAATTTTTATGTACTCTATGTACTTGGCGGTGAAAGTGTTCGACCGATCGGTCGACCCATATAGAGTTGGTTTTGTTTTTAACATAATTATTGAAATGCTCTACTCTTTCGTCTTTAATCAACTGATTTCTTTGAATAAATCCTTCTACTTTGAAATCCAATTAATAATGGATCAAAATATCACAGGATCGTCTCAGTTTTGTATCGATTCTTAAGAAATTGAATCGAAACGTGCAGCACTACTTTTGTCTTTGACAGTGTATCTGTGACATGTCTGTGGTTGTATTGTCTGTCAAGACGCTACAGAATCCTTCCGCGTTTTTCATCTCGGTTGTGTTTTGTGTTTCTATTTGGCTTTCTATGTATTTTTACCCGACCTGGACTGTTTATGGACTGATTGATACTGCCCTGTGTGACTAGTGTGTGACCTTAGGACTCCGATATTGCTTTTGCGTGACTTTAAACTAATCTTACTGTGCTCCGATTGTGCCCAGTGAATTGGATTTTTGTTGTAAGCCCGGAACAATTTATAATGGCAGATTACGATGGAGGTCATAGTCGCACGCGCATTTTATGTGTAAACTGCAATATATGCGTGAACACACTGCGCCGATATCAAGTCTTAGCACTTGACCCAAGAGTTGCTGGCTTACTTTGCAGCTGGGTATGCCCACGAGTTGTAAGTACCTATCTTTTCTTGGAAGTTACTTAAGAAGATCTGGATAGGCAGAGGCAGTGTCTAAATTACAATTCATGTTTTTGACAGGTTTTACAAGAAGACGTTGTTTGTGAAGCATGTAGAGATCTAGCAATGTTTGCAGTAAATGAGAATTTGCAGCAAGATGTTTCTGGCAATACAGATCAACAAGCTGGATCAAGTCACCAAGGCCACACTAATGTGTGTCTTTTATGTGGATTATCGACCTAGTGATAAAATATTAAGAAGCAATCCATCCCAATTGCAGCAATCCATGATTGCTATTATAGAAAGCAGAGTAGCACCACGAGAGGTATGAATGATGTTGTATGCCATACTTGCTGGCTTCGGGTACAAAGAGAAGCTCGTCGCATGTCTACTGTTGATGCTACAAGATCCCAGTTGAGTTCATCACCACCGCAGGAGGAGCCCCAAGTGTTGGAGGAGTTCCAGGTGTCACAGTCAGAACAAGCAACACACTCAATTGATGAAGTAACTTTACCCGATTACAGAAGAGCAGCGAACACTGATCATCACTGTGTATTTCCAAACATTGCACAGTATTTCAGATAAATTAAGAAGAATAATCCTAAGTGACTATAAATATTATCTGCCTAAGGAAGCCTGTATTTGTAATGACCATTTGATGGCCAATATGTTGGATACATTATTTTTTTATTTTTCTTTAGAAATCAGCATCACCTCTGTACCTATTTTTCTGTTCTAATCTTCTTGTCTGTTTATTTAGTGTGTACATAAATGGTTAAATAAATAAGAAATGGATGACATTTTTTTTTTTTTTTTTTTTTTTTTAAACTTTGCCCCACACTAGGAATTTCTCCTGTATTGTGGGTGCGTTTACAAACATTTAAACTCACATACACAAACGGCCAGACCCGGAACAACTACTTGTAGGTCATACAAATATTTGTTCCGTGCGGGAATCGAACCCGCGACACGCAGCGCAGCAGTCAATCGCTTATCCACTGCGCCAACCGTGCCGGAACTTCGTTTGAGTACTGGATAGGACGTTCAAACATAACTTTAATTTATTACTTGATGAAGTACCTCGGATAAGAGATATTCATAGAGGCACATTAGGTCTTATAGTATTTTTACCAAAACTCCGAACAGGGGATTCTGATGAAGGAATCGCGACTTTGGTGAATGTTCCCCGTAGAACGTTAGAAGTTTTAATGAACAAAATAAGGGAGATACTTCTCCAAGATTTTGTCCCAACGAATCTTAGGATTAATCATTTACCCAGGGAAGAATTACTCCAACATAATTTGATCATACCAAATGTACTTTATGGAAATGGAACAAACAGTATTGTCATATGTGATGGAATCTATATTTATGTGCAAAAAAGCTCGAATTACTCATTCCAGAAACAAACATACTCGCTCCATAAATATAGAAATCTTTTATGACTGTCGCTTGTGATGGATATATCCTTGATTGTTATGGCCCTTACAAAGCAACAACTTCGAATGCTGATATCATGAATAATTTGTTTTGTGATGGTTCTGCTTTAAGGGAGTATTTTCAACGTGATGATGTGTTTATAGGATTTTAGATAGAGGTTTTAGGGATAGTATAAGTCAGTTAGAGGCATGTGGATATAGAACATGTATGCCAGAATCATTATTAGAAAACGAGCATCAATTAACAACTGCTCAAGCAAATAGAAGCCGCTGCGTAACAATTTGCAGGTGGGTGGTAGAGGCCGTCAATTGTCATTTTAAAAGAGATTTTAAACTGTTAAGACAAGAATATTTCAATCGGTCTCTACCACATATGATGCAGAATTTTCACATAGCTGCAGCATTGTTTAACAGATTTGGTGTTCGTTTTGAAAACAATATTTATTCCTCAGAAATATTGGAAATAATTCGAGAAAGAATGGGGTTAGAAAATAATCTGGCAAACATGGTAGAGGCTCTTAATATGAATAGACGATCAGCCCAGTTTGAAAATATATGAGTATGTGCCGACCAAAATAATATTTCAAGTTTTCCAACATTGGAACATAGCGATTTAATTCTGTTCGCCTTGGGGACGTACCAAATAAGACAAGCTCGGTCTTATTACGGCGAACATGTACGTTTCCAAGGCAGATACAGAATAGAGGTGAATAGGGGCGAAATTATAAATCAAAATTATTATAACCTTAGAGGAGGTAGTGGACAAAAGACCCTTATACTAGGGAAAATAAAGTCCCGACACATATCACGGAAACAATATTATGTGTACATTTTAATTGAAAATAATATTCCTGCCAGAACCGGTATAATTGAATATTGCTGTAGTTGTTTAGTTGGCCGGCGCACTGTAGGCTGCTGCGCACCCACTATGACCTTAGTGTGGTATCTAGGATGGGCCAGACTTCAAGAACATATCTCAGCACCAGCAGGTTTTCTTGATGAGATAATAGTACGAGATGAGGATGAGGAATAAAATAATATGTTTAACAAAATGTGTATTTTATTTGCCCTAACATTAGGTATTATACCTAACCCTCAGTTTTAGTGTTTTACTCTACACCGAGGGTTAGAATTTATTTGGGTTTTTCTCATTTTATCCGTAAATACTGTTACCACGGTGACCACACCATATTATTCATTTCTTTATGATTTAATTTCAATCTGCGATGTTTTGTAGATAATTGTTGTTTGACGTTCATTCAGAACCTAAAAATTCAAACACCGAAATCCTTTTTTTTTCCGGCTTTCCCAATTGAAAATAGTCTCATTTATAGATTCTAGAGCGAACGCCCCATCTTTTAACATATTTTTTAAAAAAGAGGACGCTTCAATTTGATCCCAGACAATTCTTAGTATGGAGAACTGCCATTGTTCTTTATTAGAAAGAGTGCCAAAACTGCATTCTATATACCATCGGGCTCTGCACTGTCGGTAGTTTATTTTTATTTTTGTAAGGCAAATAACTTCGAGCGTAAGGACGCATGGCATGTGTGGATAATGCAAACGCCTCATCTCCCACTATAACAAAAGGCACTTTTGGTCTTGCTTTGACGTGTTTGATGAGTTACCATTAATTGGGTGTAGGGGCTGGGGCTCTGGAACATCCATTGTATTGTTTTCCAACGGGGTATGTAGTTGACTTTTCTGGAAGATTGCAGAGTCAGAATTAATAACATGAGATCCTACATTTATATATGTAAAATTATAGTCAGAATCACACATTGCTATTAGAACAAGAGAAATACTTCTTATAATTGAAATATAATGATCCGCTGTGTTCTGGTTGTATCACGCGTACATGCTCTATTGCGCCAATACAAAATGGGGAAAAAGTGGGCAAAAAGAAATATCTGCAATATTTTTCCACTAGCTTTTGCCAGCGGCTCCGCCCGCGTGGATGTCGGTTATCGCGTAAAAACGCCTGTGTCCTTCTCCACATCCCAAGCTATATTTCTACCAAATTTCATGACGTTCGGTTCAGCGGTTTAGGCGTGAAAGCGCGACAGACAGACAGAGTTACTTTCGCATTTATAATATTAGTAGGGATTGAGTGGTATTTGGTTTCGGAATACATGCATAAGATAGTTCATCCCAAATAATATGACAAACTTGTCGCACTATTTTACATATCGTTGTGATTCCAATTATGCATGTCGATCATAGTGTGTCCAGTAGCTAAGTACCTGCAAAATATACAGAAAAAAAAAAATCAACAGAGGTGGTGCACCGCTAGGGATATGTACAAAAAAGACAAAATCGCCGGAAATCAATCATCAGGTTCAGGAGCAAAAAGAAGAAAAAGAACGAATATTTTAAAATTTTAACTTTTTGGGACAGAGTGATAGATGATGCGACAGTCACTAAGAAATGCTGATGATGTGGTTACCCCGTCTTCGCCTACCACAGCACTGCCATCACCGTCTACTTCGGCACCGCCATCACCGTCTACTTCGGCACCCCTTACACCGCTGCCATCTACATCGGCTTCGACAAACCAGCAATCCATTCCAGCATCAGCACCACCAACAAAAAAGAGGAAGAAGGCAACATCTGAGTTTGAAAATACTTTACTACAATATTTGAAAAGCAATCAGCTAGAGTTAGAAAGTGAAGATTTAGCCTTTTTCCAGTCATTGCAGCCTACTCTTAAGAGATTTACAAATTACTAGAAAATGTTGTTTCGGACTAAAGTAATGCAAGTTATCGTGGAGATTGAAATGCCAAATATAAATTATTCAATGTCAGGAAGCAGTTCTGTAACGACACCGCTAAGTAATCCTAGTCCATATTATGATATGGGCAGTGGTATCGGCCAATACTAGTGTGTTTGAGAGCGACATGACATCCTGACATCCTGCTTACAATACAACAAGCTACGTGTCTGATCCCATTGATAATGCGGCTATACTAAAAAGCAACACAACTACATCCACCGATACTCCTGTTATCGAATGCTATACACCTAGTTTTGCTCATAATATGGCTGGATCTCGTAGTCCGTACAATATTGAAAGAAGTTTCTCTGCCAATACTGGTACATTTGAGAGCGACATGACTGTTACTGATTACTCTGTGTCTGGTCCCATTGATAATGCGGCTATTCTCGAAGGCAATACATCACCTGCATCCACCATACATACTGCTAATAACAAAAACCGTACACCAGAGGATAATACGACTGGATCTGAGACACATTAATAATGAATTGTCTTGCGAAATTATTATTCTGAAATCTCCTTCAATTTTAACATATTTTGAGTGTAATTAATCTTTCTTCCATTACATGCTTTAAATATATATTTCTGATTATCTTATCATATCTCTTAATTCACATTTAAATATTTTGGAAAAATATATATTTTAAGCCGTAATAGAAAGGTTTAGCCAATTTTTAAGTAGAGTAACTTACCTTAAAGTAACTGCTAAACGCTCCGTAGGACTTATTTTGATTCGTCGTAAACTGGATACAGCCTACTTATGTTCAATTCTTTCCAGCAACTCATCAAAAGATCGAAGGGACATTCGGAAGTAGTTTTTTAACGTTCATGTTTGCGAGTTTACCCATTGGCGACACGCACAACACTGCAGCAGCAAACGAAATCTTTGTCCTGCGTGTGGCCCGGAGCGTGCTATCACCCGCATGCTGACGAAACCCGCGTGCGGGCTAAAATACGCGTGACAGGAAAAGAGCCCTTATCCCATCCTTGATTCGCTACAAGTTGTGGAAGTAAGACCAATATAGGTGTTTCTTAAATTATCGGTCAAAATATGTCGTAGCGGGCCAGACTCTACGATTCAGATCGACAGAACGAAAATTTTTGATATCGAACTCTATGAGTCTGATGGACAGACAAGGGGTTCGTGTGCTGATAACAGATGTCCAATTTTTTGGGTATTTTCTTTGAGAGAAATCGAGATAAATAGAAACGAGATCACTAATTACCCTCCTCGCTTATCGTTAACTACACTTTTAGGGCTACGCCGCAGTCGGGTAAAAGGTTCTTGTTGATTCTAACCTCAAAAGCATGGTTGACTTTATCACGTTATTATAAAAATCGTGGCTATTTAGATCAGATTTTCAAACGGGATGGTGTTTAGAACATAAAATAAAACAATTTAACTATAGTTTGTTTTGGGACACAAAAAATAAACGTCAAGTCCAGCTCCTATAGAAATTTGGCCGATGTTTTTTGGCGTATGTAGACCTATTAAAAAAAGCTAAAGAATATTACCCGGCAGTCACTAAAAATATGTTACCATACAAAACGCCAACATACGGTCTTCATTTAGACGGGAACTATGAAAAGTGTTTAAATCCAGGACCTAAGTCTGCTATTTTTATAAATTCATCATTCCAACACAATCTCATTGTCATTTTGCTAAAAGTTCGTAATCTGCTAAATTCATAATGATCCATCAGTGGTCGGTCAATGGTCTTGTAATAGAATTATGTTATAATGGCACTGTCATATTGCCATTTATTTGTCATTATGTATGAGATTACCAATAAATGCCATTTCTTTCAATGGAGTGTCAATGGCTGACCACTGGAAAGTCATAATGACGCCATTATACTAGTAGATTATCAAACTTGTCAAAATCTACAATTATGAAATCAACGATAGACCATTCTGACATTATTGTAAAAGCAGACTTGCGGCCCAGGAAGTGGAGCGGATGACATTTATAAACCTTTGCTTTGGTACTACGACTAACTACTTTTCACCTCTGACGATGAAATTGGAAGAATTGGAATAACATCAGAAGATTTTTTTCTTATTATCAAGTTTTAATTAGCTCGCTTTCTTTTCTGTCTATTTGTTTGTCTGGCCTGGGACACTTTTTTCCTGATGAGCTAGAAACTTATTCCGAGTATTATAATAAATAGGTACAGCAGATAAACAATTGAGAGAGGGCGCTACTGTGCGTGAACGAACATTAGCTCCGTGTATCTTAAATCTTTAAATATAGTTAAAACGCTTAATTTGTGAAAATAAGTGCATCAAGTTATAGTTCTAAACAGTTAAGAGTGATGAACATTGCAGTACGCTAGAAATTCCAAAGAAAAGCTAACAGAAACGAGTGTAAAACTTTTTAACGATCATCTGGTTTAAAACTTGAACTTTTTTTGTTTACATTACCAAACAAGAACGAAACCTTCGCAGTGAAAAGCAATTAACAACGGGTAATTTTTCGACCTCGAAAAAGGTAGGAAAGATTATAAAATAACTTAAGCACCTAACACTTATCGAAGAAATTATTCAAAAATTGCAAACTCACCTGAGCTACAGCTGAGAATAACGCCATCTGTGTTTGACAAGAGAAACCAACTTCGACCAGTACCAAGCTCTTTGATCGATATTTTTTTTTTTTTCCAAGAGGGCGCCACTGGTTACAAAATCTCTTTTCAATTCAGCAATAAAACAAACATTACAAATGGATTCCCTATGCGCAGGATGTAATCAAACACTGCAAGGAAATGAAAATCTTACCTGTGTACTCTGCAAAAATACATACGACTTAGAGTGTGCAAATGTGTCAATTGATCGATTCAATAGTAAAATGACATTACATCTTAAAGATTCATGGCATTGTCAATCTTGCATATGCAAAAGACCCAAAATAGGCAACACGAATACCCCTATACGGCTAGAGGATCGCCAGCTATCTGAGCAAATGCGAACACCTTCAGACGATAATGTTACTATTAGGAAAAGAACCATACATTCCCAAAACTTCACAACAGATACCGAGGACCTAAGCTTACTAGGTGATACGCCTCACACACAAGAAATTAACATCCAAGCGGAACTAACGCTGGAAAAATTGAGCGAAATCATAATACTGCGGCTGAAGGAAAATAATAAGTCAATCATAACGGAACTTAAACATATAATACAGAGCGAAATCAACAAAGCAACAACTAAACTAAGAGTAGATATAGAAAAAAAAACCGACGCCTTACTTAAACAAAACGATCAAAGAATAGAGGACATAGGAAAAATCAACAGAAAGATAGAAAATCTGGAAAAAGAAAATGAAAAACTTAAAAAAGAAATTAAAGATCTATTACCGAGGACAATTTCCCCTAATATCATTTGCACTGAAACCAACTTGAAGAGACTAGTTCTCTACGGATTCGCCGAATTTCATAAAGAACCAGAATACAGCCTCCACAGCAGACTGATTGAACTATTTCGCGACACTATGAATGTAGACCTGACAGGTTTTATAGAAGACACATACAGAATAGGCAGAAACAATAGCAATAGTCGGCCTCTGGTTATTGAGTTAATAAGTAAGAGGATGACAAAGTATGTTATAGAAAACGGTCATTGTCTCCAGGGTACCCGTTTGTTTGTCTCTGAATATTTAGATGAAAACGCACGTAAAGAAAGACATTTGATGCGAGAAGAAATGCTTAAGGCACGAAGAAACGGCTTATTTGCGATAATCCGAAATAACCAACTATTCGTTGAAGGACAAAGGGTTAACATAAAACACGAAATTAGCACAGCCAAGCCAAACAACAACATAAAAAAAATAGAGCAAATCACACAAGACGACTGCAACTACAACCAGTCAAACCACCAATTAATCACAAATGAAGCTACTAGAAATCATTCCTTTCGAAAGCACCGACCTACAATTTAAAATACTTTTTCAGAACATCCAAAGCATGTGCAATAAGCAACATATTATAGAAACATTTATAACGGAAAACCCAACATATAAAGCAATATGCATATCCGAGTCTTGGTTATCCCAAGATAAATTGGCCCTCATGCAATTCAGTGGATACAAAATTGCTGCATCATATTGCCGAATAAACAGAGGAGGCGGAGGTGTCTGCATCCTCTTACAGGATCTTATAAATTATATAGAGATAATGGACGTCACAGATATGTCAATCGAATATGTACTGGAAGTGTGTGCAATTAAATTACCTATAGAAAACCTAATATTAGTAATTATGTATTGGAATAGAAGAGAGGAAGACGTTTTCAATAGTCAGCTGAAACAAATTTTAAATTATTTAAATAAAAAATATAATAAATTCAATATAATTATAGGAGGAGATTCTAATATCAACATTTTTGAAAAAAACCTAAAAACTAATTCATTCCTTGATCTAATGTCGGAATTCAAATTCTCACAACATATAAAATCACCAACAAGAATTACACAAACCACTGCAACCTGCTTAGACCTAATATTTACTAATTTTACAAATAAAAACCTGCTTACCACCGTGGAGGATTTAGGTTTTTCGGATCATAGCGCAACAATTCTACACTTACATATACCGCAACAACAAAAGCAAATTAACTGGAACTCTGAAAAACGAATTTTCAATACTAAAAACATACAAAAGTTTAAATCTACATTAAGTAGAGAGAGGTTAAGACCTGCTACTAGCAGACAAAGATATAAATGAAAACTACAAAACATTCAACGATATAATAATATCTATATTAAATCAGGCTATTCCCACGCGTAAAATTAAAACTAAATTTAAAAAATACTGGCTGACTACAGGCATCAAAATATCTAGTAACAACAAAAGACTCTTAAAAATACTGACGTTAAAAACTAAAAATCCAATAATTAGACAATATTATAAAAAATATGAAAAAATATTAAAAAATTTAGTTACAACAGCAAAAAAGACTGAATACATAAATAAAATAAAAAAATCGAATAATAAAGTCAAAACAATGTGGAACATCATAAATGAGAGAACGAACAAGAAGTCAAAAAAAGAAAAAACAACATACAACTACAATTAAATGAAAATACGATATTCGAACCTACACAAGTAGCCGACATTTTTAATGAATATTTTGCATCAATGGGGGAGACCGGCGTCAAACTACCTGTCAACCGGGAGTCTGACGGCGTGTCCGTGCTGAACCCCACAGAAAACAGCATGTTTCTCAGCCCTGTAGACCCTTGGGAAGTAAACCGATTGCTAAAACAATTAAAGAATAAAAGTAGTCATGGGATAGATGAAATCCCACCTATCTTATTAAGGCAATGCGCAGGCGAACTAACGCTACCGTTCTACCTTCTTCTAAACCAATCATTTGAAGAAGGTGCCTTTCCCGATCTATTGAAAAAGTCGCTAATTAAACCGATCCACAAGAAAAATTCGAAATCAGATCCCAATAATTACCGCCCAATAGCTCTCTTACCTGCAGCCTCAAAGATTTTTGAAAAAGCCATGTGTGACCGAATTTACAAATATTGCGAAAAATATAAAATATTTGACGAATGCCAAAACGGTTTTCGTAAAAACCGCTCAACTACTTTGGCAGTTTACAAATTTGTCCAAGAAGCGCTTAATATAATTAATAATAAAAAATTTGCAATAGGTATATTACTGGACATGACAAAGGCCTACGACAAAGTTCAATTTAATATATTACTTCACAAATTGTACGGAATAGGTATTCGCGGAAAAGCTCATGACTGGCTTGTATCCTACTTAAGGAACAGAGAGCAAACAGTGGAAATTGAATTTTTTGATCATCAGACAAAAGAAATAAAAAAAGTCCGATCAATTAACAAATTAATTAAAGGCTCAATACCTCAAGGAAGTGTAATAGGATGCCTCTTATTTCTAATTTACATCAATGACCTACCTAAAATCATAGAGGGACCATGTGTATTATTTGCGGACGACATTTCTCTACTAATCTCCTGTCAAAACAACATAAATCTAAACGAAGAGCTAAACTTAATATTCGCCAAAATCATCACTTGGATGAACGCACATAACCTCGAAATAAATTTCTCTAAAACTAAACTTATGACCTTTCATCCCCATCAAAAAGCACCCTTAAATATAGAATTACTTTTAATAACTTAAAAATAGAAACTGTTAAAGAATTCACCTTACTTGGACTAAATTTGGATACGCATATAAATTGGAAATCCCACATACAAAAACTAAGATCAAAGATTTCAAGTTTTTCATATGCTCTCCGTGAAATTAAAAAAACCACCAATCTTCAAACAGCGCTCACCATCTACTATGCTTATGCTTATTCATGGCTAAGCTACGGCGTTACCCTTTGGGGAAGTAGCACGGATGCACCAACATTATTTACCCTCCAAAAGAAATTAGTGAGAATTCTAGTAAACATCGATCAAACTGACAGCTGTAAACCTCAATTCCAAAATTATAATATTTTAACACTCCCTAGTATATACATATTAGAAACCTGCAAATTTGTTCGTAAGTATCAAGAATTTTATACAAAGCGTGAGGATATACAATCACGTTACACACTCCGACACAAATCGAGATTAAATATTCCACAGTCTCGGCTAAAAATACATTCTACAAGCCCCTACGTGATGTCCATAAAAATTTATAATAAACTACCTGAAATTATTAAAAAAGAAGATAAAACAAACCTATTTATAAAAAAACTGAAGCAATTTTTAATCGAAAAATGCTACTATAGCATAAACGAATTTTTAAGCGATACATTATAAAGAATCCTATATTATGTCACAGTCCACAAACAACTAGTTTTGTATTTGAATTTACACATACAATTATTATTATTATTTTTATATAAATTACATCAACAATTGACTATAAATTTACATTGCCTTCAATAGCATTTCGACGAATAACTCAAAATAACAATAAAGTCATGGTCTATGCCTTAAAACAAAAAATTGTAACAATAAAATTAGCTTTAGATTGATTTAACTATTTAAAATTCATAATATAAAATGTATAGTTAGATCAATAAATTAGAATTAACAAAATGAAATCATAATTTAAATCATCTATCATTTACATTCAGAAAACAGCTCATGATTATCTCAATAAAATCATAGTTCTTCTACATATTATAGCTTGTAGGTATCAAGAACCCATAAAGTGGTATAATTGCTAATTGGACTTAGTTTAGATGAAAGTTTGGCTACTTATTTAAGGCTTCCTCTCTCCTACTATTTTTTGCTGTGCCCGACAGGGTCCATAATGATCACATTTTTTTATTATTTACCACCTAAGTACACATTGTGGAATGCAAATAAAATTTGAGTATTGAGTAAGGATTAATAAAATAAAATGCAACTTTCGTTAAATAAGCGTTTTTTTTTATTCAGAATGACACTTCTACAATTAGCAACTCCGACGATTTATTACAACAATCGCCATCGCCATATTCACTATCCTCGGTCCCAGTTCCAGAGTTCTCGCCTATACTAACATCTTCAACATCATTACCTCAAGAGCGTGGAGTTTCGGGAATCAAAAAACCAAATTCTCTGAAAAGAAAAAAAGGAATCTTATTGAACTCGCTACTAAACATTTACGTATCTGCTGATGCTGACCATTTAACTGATACAAATGTAACTGGTTTGAAGATTAGTTCTCAGTTGAAGAAAATGACAAATTACCAGCGTTTGGATATTAAAAAAAAAACTGAAATTATGTATTATGGACAAGTAAACAAGCTTTATGAGGGATGTTTCCACTTCTTTTCCGAATACTATTACTACTATTCCAATCCACACAAGCATTTCATCATAATGATCGCAGTTGTAATACGCCATAAAGGTGCTCCCACACAGCAGTTATATAACGTTAGAGAGTGACATTATAACATTTGTTTTTAAACAAATTATAACAAAAGTTATATATTGTAATTGATGTTATACAATTTCATTTAACAAAATGTTTTACAACTGATTACAATATGATATAACAAAATATAACTTTTGTTGTATAACATCATCAGAGCCTCAACGGGACGTTAGCGGAAGGGCGCGGGGATTGCGCGAGCGTTTGTGTCCGTCACGTACACAGCTTTAGTCGGTGCATTCGGTGCAATGGTGAAGCACGTGTTATATGTGATTTGTCAAAATGTCTCGTTTTACTTGGAGTAATGAAAATGTGATCAAATTGATTGAACTATTTCAAGAGAAACAAGTCTTGTGGAATACGCAGATGGTCATCCATCTGCGTATTCCACAACGTACATACAAGGATCGAAATAAAAAACATGACGCATGGATGAGAATTGCGGCTGAATTTAATTTGGATAAACAGTCGATTGAAAAAAAAAAATGCGGTCACTTATATGTCAATTTCAGAGAGAGAGTAAGAAGCCTAAATCAGGTGCGGGGGCTGACGATATACCAAAATGGTTTGCGTATAAAAATCTTTTATTTTTAAAGGATCGAAACAAGCCAGAAGAAACTGTTGATAGCGGATTGTCGGTGAGTAATAATTTTGACTATGGTTAATAATAGCTAGATGCCCAATCCAGTAAACCTTCATGTGAAAAATAATCAGCAAACTCATTTCTTATCACTTTCCCATCTTCTGTCTGTGCTTCAACTGGTTCCAGAGATGTTAACTGCTGCGTTTCTGATCTCCATTCTCCAGAAGTATGCGCAGCACCTGAATTTTCCCTATCATAATATTGAGGTGGGGCGTAAATAGTGCTTGATTTGGTTTTCCTCAAAAAAATATGTAGAAGCACACATGTCATAATTAAAGTAGTAGTTTTTTGTGGATCTAATAAAATTATACTTCGTAATACTCTAAATCTGGCTGACAAAATTCCAAATGCATTCTCTACCGTTCTTCTTGCGCGGCTCGTTCTATAATTAAATGTTCTCTCTTTAGTATTGTTATCCTGGGGTCCTGCAAAAGGTTTTAGCAAATGCTTTTCTAACGGAAATGCGTCATTTGTTACAAATACATAAGGAACAGGTGTGGTTCTTCCTGGAAGTGGACAATCTCTTGGTAAATTTAAATTACGTTCAATTATATTTTTTCGAAATGGTGTGTTTGCAAATACTCCGCCATCACTTATACGTCCTTGGCACCCAATGTTTAAGTATAAAAAATTATATTCTGCGTCAACCAATGCTAAAAGAACAACACTATAAAATCCTTTGTAATTGTAATATTCGCTTCCGCTTCCTATTGATTTTTGTATGGCTACGTGTTTTCCGTCGATACTTCCCAGGCAATGGGGAAAATTCCACTGCTTAAAAAACTTATTTGCAACCTGTAACCATTCTTGAGCAGAAGTTGGCATCTGAAATAAAATAAAACATGTAATATAAGTTTAAATTGTTTCATAGTAAACATTCCACACTAGCTTTATTTATTAAATTAGCCACTGATGTGACAAGTATAACAAGAATAATGCAGCTGTAAAGGTACGAATTGTAGCGGCAACGCATGTGAGATAATACTTTTTGGAATTGAAAGCGATAACTGCTAGGTAGGGTAGTACTAGTTACAGAATAAATTATAATCTCAATTTCGTCGCCACTACAATTTGAACCTTCTATATTGTAGGTAGTAAAGTTGCTATTCCTGTAAATTCTTTTAATTATTATTCATTTCAGGTCAACGAAACTCAAAGCGGAAATCAAATGAGTGACACAAATACTGAATCCGACATACCAAATGAGAAGACATTTACTGTCCCGAAAACATTTCGTAAAAGATTCAGGCCACAAGTTACACAAGACAGAACATCAGAGGAAGCTTTGAAACTCTTGAAAGACATGTATGAGAGTCGACGCGACAGAGATGAAACTGATATTTTTGGAGAATATGTCGCAAGCAAACTTAAAGAAATCAAAAATACTTATGCCAGAAATACCGCGCAATATCATATTAATAATATTTTATTCAATGCTTCCATGGGAGAATATGATTGGCCAACCAATACGATGGAAACACCCAGTAATGCTGCTGGTGCTTTCAAAGGATACAACAGTGCACCAAGTCCATCCACTTCCGCGGTAAGGACAATACGAGAAATCAATAGCAAAAAGAACCGGATCCATCAACCGTAACCGAAAAAAGATACATTAGAAGTATTGCTAGTATATTTTTGTCAGGCGTTGATCTATTTTTCTTATATTAAATGAAAATACAATCATACGTGATATTTTGATATTTCCATTAATAAACTAGATTCAAGTTGGTTGTTACTGTATTTTTTTTTCTCATTGGCAGTTTTTATCACGAAAACAAATCATAATCGAATCGAATAGATACGCTTTAGTGGGTGGGTACGTGTGTATTGCGATGACCGCTACTGAAACACTATTTAACGCGTATTCACTATGGGAAAGGTTTTCTGGGTTACTTTTCTAAATTGTACTATGGAATATTCTTACAAAAAAGAAATGATACAACCATAAAAATCGAAACTATTTATTAAATAAATAAAAGTACATCTGGTTGTACAAAAACCTTTGTTTATCTTATCAAATAACATAGAACAATCATTTTAAACTACTTAATTTTTATAGATAACCTTAATCACCGTCATTACTCGTCTCTCTTCCCTCTTACTGTCTTATTATGAAATCCAGAAATTGAGCTGGAGGACTTAAGTTTTGTTGATGTCTGCCCCACGCCATGAACCACAATACAGACATGACATGGCTACAACAACCAAGTGTTCTCCTCCCAGAAATACAGGAACAGTAATGCCCTTTTATTGCTGCTACGCCATCATTAAGCCCTTCTATCAAAAGATAGACAAAGTATGAGCGCTGTCGTCTATGTCGCGATAGGATTCGGCCACGCAGCAGCCACGGATTGATGACGTCGATGTTAAATATTTCAAAAACCGAAATATCTAACCTGTCCTCCCTGTACAGTTCAATATGGTACGAACCATCGCCCCTCACATGTTCGCCATAATAACTCCTGGCCTGACTTATTTGGTACGTCCCCAGAGCATATATTATTAGGTCGTTTATGTCGAGTATGGGAAAGTTGTCCAGGCCAGGAATATTCGCAGTCATTGACACGAAATTAGCTCTGATTTGATTAAGATTCCTGTGAATAACATAATCGCTAAAATCGTTTTGATTAGGGGTTTCATTTATTCTTGTTATTATTGACTCCACTAAAGGATGATCAGTGAGTGGTTTAAAAGCATTTAGTAATGCACCGGCTATTTTTACTTAACAAGTGACTCGCTGCTCTATTAAAAAAGGTAGACCTGAGTTGCCGAAACTGATTTTTCAATCGTCCGTTTATTGTTTGTTCTACATAATGTTACCCTTTTTTTTTTTGCGTGGGAAATCATCAAATAACTTCTCCCGCTCTGGGTGGAGCAGGAGGGCGTGTCAGACTTTTACTGACTAAAACCCACCCGTGTTCCTTCATTAGCCCGTATGCCAGGGGCTGTGGTATCTCTTTCAAACGAACCCGCACCCCTGACAGGCATCGGCCCTTGCGGGCCCCATCATTTTTGTGCTGACATCTCTTTGAGGCGCGCGTGGAACACAACGCGCCGTCGACTTGGCCTTGGTCCTTACCGGACAGCGAGCTACCCATTACTCGCCGTCCGCAAACCCATGCCTACGGTGGCCGGAAATCGGCCACCGTAGGCATATAATATTACCCAATAATGCAAGGCAATAATGTTACCCTTCTCGTTTGATTCGCCTGTTGCGTTGTCAGCTGTACCGCGCCAGCAGTTTTTGTCACCGGCATATAAGCACGATAGTTCATGGCCCTGAGATCGTCAATTGCATCGCGAAACCCCCTATCTAATATAAAGACATCGTCACTTTAAAAAAAGTAATGAAACGGGTTATCTACATCATGAACATTAGTGATTTCTTTCAAAATCATTGCGTCTGATTTTGTGGTTTCATAAGGCCCATACATATCAATAATGTGGCCATCTGGACACAAAATCAAAAATACTTTTAATAGGTTCCGATATTTATGCAGACTATAGGACTTTCGCTGGAACCCATAGTTAGAGCTTTTTTGCATATTACGAGTAAGATAGGTTCCATCTGCAATCACAACCGCTCTCCTGGCCTCTATTGAGGACTCCGGATTTCCAAATAGGTGATTAGGTGTAGATAATATTCTACTCACTAATTCTTCTCTATTTAAGTGATCTAGACCCATATGGAGTGGAACAAAATCGTTCAACAGACATTGCCGCGTCCCTTTCATTATTTTTTCTAATGACATTCGTGACACTGAAAATAGTTTTGCTAGTCTTTGATTAGAGTCTCTTGTATCCAATTTCTTTAAGAGAATGCCTAAAGCGTTTAAGGGTTTTTTAGGAAATGCCGTTCTTAAAGTCGGACTGGCTGAAACTATTTCCATAAACTGGTTTTTACTAAATCCAATGTAATAATAAAATAAAGAATCGTCCATTTCGTTTATTTTTTGAAAATTGATAAATTCTTTTGACACTGTTTTCTGCAAAATCATCATATCTTTTGTTTGAGTGTTGTTAAAAGTCGAAAACGTATGACGCGCTATATCTCTTAGTTGTTCCCAGATATCGCTTTCTAAATGCATTTAGAAACAATTTATACATCCCACGAGCCGCGCGTATATACATATACGCGCGGCTCGTGGGATGTATAAATTGTTCTTAATCAACAAATCCCTTCGAATAGCAACTTCAATCCGGTGCAGATTCTGGTTACTGCAGTTATTAATAATACATAAAGTGGAGTTATTTGAGAGTCGTAAATATCCAAGTACATATTTCTACTGTCCCTGATTGAGGATTGGGCTGATCATCATGATCACCAATATTTGGCTCTACAACTAATTCAATATCATATTGAGATACAATTTCTTGATCACTGTCTTCTTGTAAGATTTCTGCAGTATTGCTGTCACTACTCTCTTGCTGAGCGTTCCTCTGCCGATCCCAGTAAGCCCCACGTTGAAAGCACGGACGACAAATTCTATCCAACTCGTCAATCTGTAAAATAAAGGTTCAATTGCAACTTCGGGAATAACTGTGTTACAAAACAGAACAGATAAAAATAACATAATAAAACAATAAGTAAAGAAATGTTAAACAATAGAAGGGTCTTTGGGCGTGTTACAAGGGCTTGTGTTGGGAAACGAACAATGTAGGTAATAACAATATGGTCTGCCTTATCCTATCGTAAACTGCAGCTCTGCGTCGGAACTCAATTTGGTGCCAGTTCCTAGAATAACGTATAGCTGTATAATTGTTTTAATCATTCTTAGTGTAATGTAGGCAGGTACGTCATCTGTGCTTTCTATAAGTTAAAGATGTTTAAAAATCTATTTTTAAGTTTTAAAATATTAGTAGATTAGGCGGTAATGTAGTTACGCGATGTAACTACCCTTGAGGCCCCTCTTCATGTTTGCCAATATTGAACCTTTTCATAAGCCATTCGGCAAAAACTTAGGTAATTAATTAAAAATGTTGTTGCATAAACATGTAAAAAACGATTACTAACCTCTGTGGAATTGTTGATGTGTTCAATATAATCCAAAATAAACGTGTGTTCTGCGACAAAAGAAGGTGTAAGTAGAAATGACCTTCTAACGCTTCTGCCCCCAACGCGGTTTGTACTTCTCCGGCAAATAATGCATGGTCTATTAGACATTGTAGCCAGCACAAGTTACTTCACGTCACAACACAAACCAAGGTCCATAAACACAGCCAAGTCACAACAGAAACGGTATCCAATGTATCAAAGCCACGTTGTGGGGTAAAATCACTAATAGTAAGTACACAGAAACAACGCACACAATCCGAAGGCAGAAAGGTGAGTGAGCAAGCAAAGCAGCAGCACTGCAGCAGCAACACGAAAGAGGCCTGCAAGCTTGGGATAGAGAGGGACAACGATATGCTATTCTCTCGTGGGGATTTCTAGGAACACGCGGTGTGTCTTGACACCGCGCGCGCAATCTGTATGGTGCGAAACTATTTACGCTTGATTTGAAGGCTCCAGTTTGTAGTTATAGGGAAACATAGCTCAGTAAGGACTGAATGTATTATCAGACACAAATGTGTTTTAGTAAAAATATAACATTAACAAACCTACTTAATCCACAACCCCAAAAATGAAACGTGTCACTTGGTACCCGCTTGCCGCCGCCTCTACCGCGCCTGTCGATCTATGCAGAAGCGGGGGATGCAGAATGACTCATTAAAGTTGCCGAGTAGTATTTAACAATGGGAAACTTAAAACATTACACACGGAGTATTTTTATTTAAGAAAAGTAACGCCTGATAAAAAAACAATAGCAATCTACTAAACACTCTCTAACTTGGTTCGGTTACGGTTGGTTGACCTAGTTCTTTTTGCTATTAATTTCTCATACAATCCTCTAACAAATGGCATAGGTTTCACTTTTGGCGAAAAGAAAAAAAAAACATGCCAGCTATGTATGGCACAAGTTGCATTGCTCTTTGTTTTTTAACCCCCAACGCAAAAACGATGGGGTGTTATAAGTTTGACGTGTCTGTGTGTGTATGTGTGTGTGTGTGTGTGTGTGTGTCTGAGGCAACGTAGCTCCCGAACGGATGAACCGATTTTGATTTAGTTTTTTTTGTTTGAAAGGTGTATTAGTCGGGAGTGTTCTTAGATATGTTTCATCAAAATCGGTTCAGACGTTTGAAGATTATCAGCTCTTTTCTGGTTGAAAAAGGGATTTTACCCTCTTCCATGGGTCTGATCAACTCAAAATTTGGGATTCTATTACTTCAATGATATTAGACGAAAAAAAAAAACCTTGAACTGATGCTGGAGCAACACCTGGAATTTCCAGGAAACCCAAGTTATTCACCAACAAACAGCAGAAGTATCGTGTTTGGGCTCATTGAAAAGGTCTCAATGAACAGATTATAGATAAATGGTGATTTAAGGGAGACATAAAGTTTAAAAAGCAAGAAATAAAAATTAAATTAAAAATTTAAAAAACCCCCGACCCAAACAAAAACTCTAAAAAGTAAAAAATAATATTTATAGGCCTTTTAATTTGAACGTAATATTTTAATCAGGGCATTGTCAAGTCGGGGGACGGTCAATGCAAACGCCAAACAGAGGCCTAGCCGTCCCCCGACTTGACAATGCCCTGATTAAAATATTACGTTCAAATTATAAGGCCTATAAATATTATTTTTTACTTTTTAGAGTTTTTGTTTGGGTCGGGGGTTTTTTAAATTTTAAATTTTATACATTCGAAATGACGAAAATGGCGACAATTTGTTAAACAGCCTAAACGCTATTCGGAGTGTGTAACAGTCTTTGTAGCTGTATTAAGTAAGTTATGGATTATATTGTACAGCGTTTGGCTGTTAATCAGCTTTATAATAGAATAAATAGCTTTATAATATTTATTTTAGTAGTATGTATGTATGTATGTATATTCTTATATGATATGTGTATTTATAAATTAGATTAGATATAATTTGTGCTATTATGTTTTCCCTTCTATTATTATTACACGCGTTGTCTACATCTCTGTTATCTTCTCTCCTATCGCAGGTGTGCTGGCAGAGATTTCTGTAGAAATAAGCATTACCTTTGTACGTATTTTTCTGTTCCTTTATTCTTGTCTGTTTATATGTGTGTGCATAAATGGTTAAATAAATAAATAAATATTTTTATTACTTAGGCTGTATATCAGTTCTCAATACATAGCTTATAATCCTCTTTAAAGTTTCTTAAAAGAAATAAAAAACCCTGAGCCCAAGATGATGATAAGTACCTATGTATGGTAAAACCAAAAGAATTAGCTGTTTAATTTTTAACCGACGAAAAAAAAGGAGGAGATTCTCAATTTGACCGTTTATTTTATACCTAAGTAAACTAATTGTAAAGTATTATTAGTGTGTTGTATACACGCTGAAATTTTAATGGTTGTTTTCCCGCGGCAGAACAACTAGCCATAAGGAGTCCCTTCGAACCATAGAGTAAAAGTAAAAAAAAAAAAATGTTTTTTGTTTTGAAATGATTAAAAAAATATTCATCAACTCGAAAGCGTGAGAATCAATAGTAACACTGGAGGTAACTTGTAGGTATTACTCGAAATGCACGCGCCGCCGCACCGCCGCGCCGACAAAGGAACAATGATGCATAAATGTTCAAAGCAAAATAAACTCTCGCATGTGGTACTTAGTCATAAATTAGTTTTCACGCAACAACACAAAACACAGCCGCGGCGCCGACAAAGAAAAGACCGATTTATAAATTTTCAAAGTAAAATAAGCTCTCGCGTGTAATGATACGGCATAAACTACTATCTAACAACAATTACAAACCAAGCAGCGCGCCGGCTTCCCATTGAGCGGGACGGCGCGCGGCGCCGGCGGTGGCGCACTTAGTTTTCCCGCGAATGTCGTACGTGAAACACGCGTTATCAGTGGAATGGATCGCCATTACAATTAATGCAATTTGGAGTACGTCGCTATGGTGCATCTGTACGCTAGGGCTGATTATGACACCCTTGATGCCCGTCGACTTTACGCGGAGCTGCCACACTTGGAGTCGCTTCGTCTTCGCCATCGGCCCGGACGATCGTACCAGCGACACAGCGGCTACTTGACGATCATGAGCAGTTCCGGACATCAGCAGTTGCACAGGGCAGAGGTCGATCGGCCGTTATTTCGCCAGAGCTCGACGAATAGATCATCGAGTATTTCGAACGGGATCCTCGGCGAAGTACACGTAAGGCTGCGGTTTGGCGTAAGCCAATACTACGTCTGGAAACTACTCAACTCTGAAGGACTTCATCCTTATGATTATCGCAGAGTTCATGCCCTCCATGAAAACGACGCGCAGAACAGAATTACTTTTTGTCAGTGGTTAATCGACAGTCAAAATGCGAACATTTTGTGGACAGATGAAGGAACTTTTACGCGAGTTAGACTCGAACATTTTTGGGCGTTAAATAACCCACATGTTATTCGCGAGTGTGCGCATTAAGAGCGTTTTAGTGATAATGTGCGGGCCGGCTAATTAATGGCCACCTCATTTCAATATCGTAAGAAGTGACAGAGACACCTTATTAAAATTGAAAGGCAATCAATTAAAACGTGCTCCATTGTGTATTCAACGTAGTGGCTTGCAGTTGCACTGCTTGCACTACGAACAATTACTCCGTTACCATGAAGTGTAAGTACCTACTCGTACTTTTGTAAATTGTGAACATTTAAAAGTAGGTAGTCAAATTAATTAAAATTATTGTAAATAAGTTGATTCAAATTTTGAAAGACGCCTCAAACTTTTTTAGGTATCTAAGTCCGAAAATTATGATAAACTTGCTTTTACTAATTATTTTTTTTGTTAATTTCTTGTTCAGTAAATTGCAGCTAAAAAGTATTTATGACGGTCCTAAGCTCGTAAAAGTATGAAGGGAAAATTTGAATAGCTTGTTGGGTACAGCTTATTATCAAGAATACGATCAGCTGATCGAAACGCACGCGGGTCAACGGCCGCGCGGCCGCTCGGTGGCGGCGCCCGGCTTGCGCAGAGCGTAGGTATCGGAACTATTGGATCGTGGTCGCTTTCGAGTTTTGTTTTTCACAATGGTTAATCTGCCATTTTTTGTTTCTAATATTTTATTTGTCTATGAAACTATTGTATTACCAAGACAAAACCATTTCGCTGCGGGAAAACAACCATTTAAATTTCACCGTGTATATTATATCTGTTTTACTTTATTTTCAGGAAAATATGCAGTTTAAAATTATAAAAACTTATAAAAAATTAGAACAGAAACCCTCGGGGCACCCAAATCTTATACGGATGTTCTCAACAGACCAGGAGTTATAGCTAGCTTCTGAAGGTAGGTGGGCTGGTTGGAATAACCAGTGACGGCCGCCATGGCTCACGTACAATTGTCCACTTAAAGGACTGGACTAAGTGCGGAAACCAAACCGAATAACATAGAAGACTAAACAATAATCACCTAGTAGCATTGCAGCTCACGTTTATCGTACGGCCCGTCCGTCAATACAATAATAGTGGAGGGAGAGGGCGCTACTGTGCGTACGTAAACATCAGCTCCATGTATAATAAAAAGTTAAAAATAGTTAATGTCCAAATAGATTAGCGTTTTGTGTCGTGAGCCTATAGATACGTCTAGTGATAGCTATCTATACGTGTATTTTTACAGTCCACTATGTTAAGAGTTAGTAGCGAATAAACCTTCATATTAACTACACGTTGTTTTCTTACAAAAAATCTCGGCAAACCAAAATCAACCTTATGCACTGAACATTTGGTCCGTATTCGAACCGGAGTGTGTTAATGAGCATCGAGCTCGGCTGACCCGCGCGAACAAAGGATTTATTACCTGAGTGCGATAAGGAGTCGTCCGGTGACACGTGTTACTAATTGCTAATGTGCAAGTTATAAAACATTTAAAAAAAAAACGAGTTATTACAGTGAACTTGATTGAATATAAACTGTTACTTGTTTACAAGGTGTATGTGAATTTTAGTGAAAATCGAAATAACAGTACATTGAGTGAGTGTTTAATAAAGAGATTAAAGTCAAACAAACTGTTACTTTGCGAGAACTTATTACCTAAAACAAGTGACCGATCGGAGTGTTGTTTGCTGGGATTGCTGTGCGAGTTTATTTATTACTACAATGGAGGCACTTATTTCGTTACAAGATGAGTTGATCGAGAATCTGATGAAAGCTGAAAGAAACTTTAAGAAAACTCCGAAAGAAAGAATTAAAAGTCAGTATTTAGAAACGAGATTGGAGTTGTTAGAACAATTATTTAAAGATTTTAAGGACGGACACAAGGAGGTAGTAGCAAAAACGAAAACTAAGAAGGAAGCATATTTTACAGAAGGAAAATATGAGATTTTTGAAGAGCTATATGTGCAGTATAAATCAAGTTTGCGAGAAGCTTTGCAACAGTTTTTGCCGCCAGTTACCGAGTTATCTAACCCAGTAGTTGCCAATAGCGCGAACAATAATTGCAGTGATGTGAAACTACCCCGCATACAATTACCTACTTTTGCGGGTAAATATGAAGAGTGGCCATCCTTTTACGACATGTTTTCCTCATTAATACACAATAATAAAAATATTTCAATGGTACAGAAATTACATTATCTCAAGTCCAATCTGAGTGGAGAAGCATTAAATCTATTGAGTAATTTTTCGACGACCGATGCAAATTATGAGGAAGCATGGAAGCAGTTAGTTCGGCGTTACAATAACAAGCGTTATAACTGCAATGCAATTATGAAGACTTTATTTGGCACAAAGAAAATTCAAACCGAGTCAGCCAATGCAATTAGGAGTTTGTTGGATACGACGTCTACCTGTCTGAAATCTTTGGAAAACTTGAATATTAGTACTGAATCCAGTTACGCTAACGCATCTGTCGTTCATTTAGTCGTTTCAAAATTGGACACGGAATCTGTTAAACAATGGGAACAGCAGATAAGTATGATGTGTGATGAGTTACCTACTTGGATACAATTGAGAGATTATTTAGAATACCGTTTCAGGACGTTAGAAATGATCGATACGAACGGGAACCGTGCCGCGCAACAAGCTAAGCCTGCTGCTAAATCGAAATCTTTTCACACATCAGTAGAGAAGGAGAAAGAGAACAAGCCTAAGGCTAAACAAGAGTGTCCGATGTGTCATGAAATGCATTATCTCAACCAGTGCAAGCGTTTTAGTCTGATGCCCCCTAAGGAAAGACAGGATTTCGTTCAAACGAGTAAATTATGTTTTAATTGCCTGGCCCCAAATCATGCGGTAGTTAAGTGTCGACAGTCATTCAGCTGTAAGAAATGTGGGAGAAGACATCATACGATGTTACACTTTGAGAGAGAGAACAAGGAGCCGGCCAGTAGCCTGGAGCAGCCTGTCGCAGGATCATCGAGTGAACCACAACAGGAGAGAGCGAGTACAACACGAGGTGACACAAACATAACTGCTACATTTTCTAGAGGAGAGCTACAACCCGACAGCGTGCTACTTGCGACAGCTATGGTTAAGGTATTCCGTTCTAACGGTTTTAAACAAATAATTCGTGCTTTAATTGACCAAGGGTCGCAGGCATCTTTTGTTTCTGAGTCAACTGTGCAATTATTAGGTCTTGCACGCAAGCCAGTAAGTGGCTGGGTGTCAGGGCTGGGAGATGGCCGAATGAGAATAAAAAACACGGTTTCACTTCGCCTGGAATCACGTCATAACCCAGCTAATTACATCCTAGTTAACGCATATGTGTTACATTCCTTAACGTCACTACTTCCGTCAAGTAACGTGAACACTTCCAAATGGGTAGAAATTGACAATCTTCCTTTAGCTGATCCTACATACGCGACGCCAGGTAAGATTGATATTTTACTAGGAGCAGAGGCTTATAGCGAAATATTACTGGATGGTGTTATGAAGCATCCTGATTGTAATTTAATAGCACAGAATACAGTGTTTGGATGGATTTTATCGGGAAGAATGTCAAAGGGATCTCGAATGTTAGCAAAGGATAATCTCATGAGCATGCACATTCAGGTCAAAGAGGATGAGTTACTTAAGAGGTTTTGGGAAATGGAAGATGAGCCTAATTTAGTAAGAAAAGAGATGTCTAATAGCGAGAAAGTATGTGAGGAGTTTTTTGACTCGACTACTGTGAGAGATAATGAAGGGAGATTTATAGTGAGATTACCTTTTGCAACGGACGAGCCTAAGTGTCAATATGGTAATACAGAAAAGAGAGCAGTGAAGAGGTTAGAATATTTAGAGAGAAAGCTATCGAAAGAGTCAAAGTTAAGAGAAGAATATAATAAAGTTATGAGTGAGTACTTGAGTATGAACCACATGAGACTGGTTTCTGAGAGTGAGCTACAGAAGTCTAAAGCTGTCTATCTTCCTCACCATGCTGTGGTGAGAGAAGACAAAGACACTACTAAAGTGAGAGTTGTCTTTGACGCCTCCAGCAAAGGTGACAACAGTGTATCACTAAATGATGAGCTTCTTGTTGGACCAAGGTTACAACAAGATTTAAGGCACATCTTGATGAGATGGCGTCATCATAAAATCTGTATCGTAGCCGATATTGTCAAAATGTATCGGATGGTGAGAGTGGCAGACGAGGACACAGATTTTCAGAGAATTGTCTGGAGATTTGATCCATCGGATCCAATAAAACGTTACAAATTGTTACGTTTAACGTTCGGTACAGCATGCGCGCCATATCTAGCTGTAAAGGTATTGCATAGTCTTGCTGAGTTAGAAAGGCAGAAGTATCCATTAGCGGCGAGAATAACGAAGCAATGCTATTATATGGACGATTTAATGACCGGTTCTGACACGGTTAGTGAGGCAGTACAAATTTATGAGGAGATGAATGAGTTAATGAAGAGTGGTGGTTTTGAGTTACAAAAATGGAATAGTAATAATGAGAAGTTCTTAGAGCAGATTGGGAAAACTGAGTTGAGTGAAAGGCAACCTATTAAACTGAATGATCTAATTAAGGTATTAGGTTTGAGTTGGAATAGGAAGAATGATAATTTTGAATACGTAGTGAATTTACCTGAACCTAAAGATTTAGTCACTAAAAGACAAGTATTATCTGAAGTAGCGAGATTGTATGACCCTTTAGGCTGGATTGCCCCAGTGATAGTTAATGCTAAGATTTTCATTCAGAAACTGTGGAAATCTGGTCTTGAGTGGGATGACAGTTTGACGGATGAATTGCATGGTGAGTGGCTACAATACAGACAAGAGCTAATAGATTTAAAAAATCTTAAAGTACCTAGGTGGGTAAATTTTACACAAGAGTGCAAGAGAGAGCTACACGTATTTTCAGATTCTTCAAAATCAGCCTTTGCGGCAGCAGTTTACATACGAGTAATTGATAGTTCAAATAGGGTGCACGTGCATTTACTGTCCGCAAAGACTCGAGTCGCCCCAATCGTAAAGGAGATTTCTATACCCCGACTTGAATTGTGTGGCGCCACCTTAGCAGCCAAGCTTATATGTGAAGTATCACAAGTTCTAGAGATACCAAAGGAACATCTCTATGGATGGACCGACTCCACCATAGTGTTAGCATGGCTCAAAGGAGGCTCAAGTCGATGGGCAACATTTGTTAGCAACAGAGTGTCCACTATATTAAATATTATGGATTACCACCAGTGGAGTCATGTCTCCTCAGAGACAAACCCTGCGGATTGTGCTTCGCGTGGTCTGCAGCCCAATGCGTTGAGTGAGCATACATTGTGGTGGAGAGGACCGCATTGGTTGTCAGAAGCTACAGTACACAAAGAGAGTAAACTGATTGAAGACACACACGAAGAGAAACGAATTCAGTCTTTAACCGTTATTTCTGACGTCGACGAAGAATTTGTTTGGTCAAAATATTCATCTTTAAATAAGCTATTAAAGATTGTATCCTATTGTAGACGAGTTTTGAATTATAAATTAGATAAAGATAATAGACCTAAACTACCTAAATTTATCACACCAAGTGAAATGAACGAGACTTTAATATCATGCATTAAACAAATTCAAGAGCGCGAGTTTTCATTAGAAATAAAACGATTAAAGACTGGAGAATGTGTGCTGAAAAAGAGTAAATTACGATCTCTTTGTCCCTTTTTGGACCAAAAGGGGACACTAAGAGTAAGTGGACGCATAGCACAATCGGACGCGTGTTATGACACGAAGCACCCGATAATTATGCCTGGTAACCATCATTTTACCAAGGTTTTAATTGCGGATGCTCATGCAAAAACATTGCACGGTGGCCCTCAGGCTATGTTAAATTTACTTAGAACCAAGTACTGGATCTTACGTGGTAAGGAACGTGTTAAAAAATATTTTAGAGAGTGCACTATTTGTTTGAGATACTCCACAAGGAAGACTACTCCTCTAATGGGCCTGCTTCCAGAGGCAAGGTTGAAACCCAGTAAGCCATTCAAATCTACTGGTGTGGATTACTGTGGTCCAGTTTTTATCAGATTTTCGCCAGGCCGAGGATCTAAGTCTTACAAAAGTTACATTTGCATATTCGTGTGTATGGTTACACGAGCAGTCCATTTAGAAGCAGTAACCGACATGACTGCCAAGGCTTTTATTGCTGCGTTTAGGCGATTTACTGCTCGTAGAGGCCATTGTCAGGATTTATACAGTGACAATGGCACTAATTTTGTTGGCGCCGATAAGCAAATGCGAGACATGTTTAATAGGTCAAAATCTTCTCTTCCTGGAGAAATAGCAGAGCTACTTTCCTTAGAAAGAACCACCTGGCATTATATTCCTCCCCACTCTCCAAACTTTGGCGGATTGTGGGAATCCTCAGTCCGCGGAACTAAGACACATTTAAAAAAGGTAGTAGGAAATATTACACTTACGTACGAAGAAATGTCGACTGTCCTGGCGCAAGTGGAGGCGTGTTTAAACTCGAGACCGATTTCCTTGTTGAGCGATGACCCAAACGACCCTCTACCCCTGACACCAGGTCATTTCTTGGTAGGCGAACCATTGGTAAATATTACAGATGAGGATTACACTAATTGTAACGTTGTTGGTTTGGATAGATGGCGATTAACGCAAAAAATTGTAACAGATTTTTGGAATAAGTGGTATAAGGAATACCTAGTTAATTTAAATCAAAGGTATAAATGGAACACTAAACGTGAGGAACCAGAAATAGGCGATATTGTTGTTCTAAAGGAAGACAATATACCGCCAGCTAAATGGTTACTTGGTAAAATTATCAAAAAATATCCTGGACCTGATAATGTAAGTCGAGTCGTATCAGTAAAGTGTAAAACAGGAGAATATAAGCGTCCAGTAAGCAAAATTTGTATTTTAACCAAATGAATTTTACCTGTTACATTGTTTAAAGTTCAGAATTTATTTACCTACCTTTTATGTCAAAATGAAATTTAAAAAAGCCAATGTATTTATGTTATTTATGTACTATGATGAGTTCTCCCAAGCCTACTCTTTACCTGCTTCGTTAAGTATGTATTTAAGTTGACTTATAGGTACAGTACTAATGACCTACTTATAAAACGTGTTTTTCATCAATGCACCTAATTGAACATCCCGGCTGAGCCGCACGTGTTCTGCTTTGCTTGAACGTATATACCTACTTACTTACTGCAAATAACAACAATATAGGTTGTTTCTGTTATTTAGATATTAAATTGTTTATGATTAAGATTTTGAGAGGAATGTTTCTTATGAGTTTGTGTTTTATACTTGTTATGTGTTAAGTTTATGCATAGGTATTTCAATTTGTTTATTGTTTCAGTTAAAGTTTTTTTTTTGTTAAACTATAGTTAAAGAACTATGTTCTTTGGCGGGCGGAATGTCCAAATAGATTAGCGTTTTGTGTCGTGAGCCTATAGATACGTCTAGTGATAGCTATCTATACGTGTATTTTTACAGTCCACTATGTTAAGAGTTAGTAGCGAATAAACCTTCATATTAACTACACGTTGTTTTCTTACAAAAAATCTCGGCAAACCAAAATCAACCTTATGCACTGAACAGTTAAAGTGTGAAAAAAAAATAGAAAAACTTTAAGTGAACAAAGACTGTGAATGACTCCAAGTGTAGTACAAAGTTTTACTTCAAAAACACTGAAGAAAATCAAACTTCTGCCAAATAACGACTAAATTTCAAATCTGTGCAAAAAGCAGTTGAACTTTGAAGTATAAACAATCCGAGGATCAACTACGAAGGAAAACTTGTGTCAATTACCTGCCACCATAAAAAGGTACGAAAAATAACTTCCAAATGTAGTTTTTTGTGGAATATTTACAAAAGGAGAATTTAAAAGTGCAAACCAAAATACAATCACAATTTCATTAAGCGCCATCTGCTGGCGAGTAGCAGGTCACATAAACTTTGAGTCAACTTCGATTCAAATTAATTTATGAAATACCCACTAGAGGGCGTTATTTGTAAGAATGGCTCCAATATGTGCTGGTTGCAAACAGAACCTACCCAACACTAATTACTTAACTTGTTCATTGTGCAAAAGCTTATATGACTTTGAGTGCGCCAATATTAATAGTGAACTTTTCAAAGTCATGAAAGAAACAGAGAGCACTAAAACCTGGAAGTGCCCAGCTTGTTACTGTAAAATCCCTAAACGAGGAAACACTAACACACCTATACGCCCACGAGAACATGACTTACACCCCATAACGTCTCCACCGGCAATTAATAATGTCACGTTTAGGAGAACAACAAAACCTATAAATGACACAACAAGCTCCTTGGATCTTAGTCTGTTAGGTGATACAATATACACGCAAGATGAAGAAAAAGCACCCCAATCCATTATACAAACAGAACTAACACTGCAGAACTTAAGTGAACTGATAACGCTTCGCTTGAAGGAAAATAATAGATCAATCATCACCGAATTACAAAATACTATCCAAATAGAACTAAACAAAGCCATCTCAAAGCTTAGAGACGACTTCGAACGCGAAACAAGTTCCCTCGTAAAACAAAATGAACAGAGAGTAATGGACATACAAATCGTAAACTCGGAAATTGAAAGCCTGAAAATCGAAAAATTAAAATCTGAAATAGAAAGCCTAAAAATGCGAACAAACGCTTGTCAAACTTATTGCACTGAAAGCTATTCAAAGAAAATTGTGTTATATGGTTTCGAAGAATACTATAAGGAGCCCGCGAACAACCTACACACCAGATTGATGAATCTATTTCGAGAACTTATGGATGTTAATCTGATGGGCTATATCGAAGGAACTTACAGAATTGGTAAAAGAAGCTCGAATAATCGCCCATTGGTGATTGAGCTGTTAAGCAAAAGGATGGCAGCGTATCTCAAAGAAAACAGCCACGTATTTCAGGGTACTAAACTATTTTTGTCGGAATATTTAGACGATAATGCACGAAAAGAAAGGAATTTACTTCGCGAAAAAATGCTGAAAGCAAGAAGACAAGGAAAGCACGCAGTAATTCGCAACAATCAACTATTTATTGATGGAAAAATAGCAACTAAAGCGGACGATATACCCGACAACCAAACTAACACCAAAAAATTTAATTCACAGGAAGAGCAATTAATATCCCAAAATAATAACAATGACTTTCGAAACCATACCTATTCAGAAGACAGAACATTTCGAAAACAGAGACCAACAATTTAAAATATTATTTCAAAACATCCAAAGTCTCTCCAACAAACAACACATTCTAGAAGCTTTCCTTCAAGAGACACCGAAATATAACGCTATATGTGTATCAGAAACCTGGCTATCACAAGAAAGACTAGATTTAATACATTTTGGTGGCTACAAGGTTGCAGCCTCTTTCTGTCGGAAAACCCGTATAGGTGGTGGCGTCTGTATTCTCCTACAAGACCATATTGAATGTTTACAGAGAAATGATATAACAGACATGTCAATTGAGTATGTTATAGAAGTGAGTGCAATAGAGTTAAAAATAGAGAATTTACTGTTAATTATTATTTACTGGAATAGAGGAAGCTATATTTTATAAACAATTAAAAGAAATATTAGATTACATTAGTAAAAAAGACTATAAACTAAACATTGTTATAGGAGGAGACTTTAACATAAATATATTAGACAATAGTTTAAAAACTAACCAATTTTTGGATTTCATGTTGGAATATAAGTTTAAGCAGCACATACAAGTACCAACGCGAATAACCCAAACCACCTCAACGTGCCTCGATTTAATATTCACTAATTCCAATACTAAATCGCATGCATCAGTAGAAGAATTGGGGTTCTCTGATCATTGTAGTACAACTATACACTTGACTGTACACCAACGTACTAATCTAATCGTCTGGTATGTTAAAAAAAGGCTGTTTAATAACAAAAACACACAACAGTTCAAATCCAAATTGAGAGAACTAAACTGGAACGACATTATCAAACCCGATAAAGACATAAATGAAAACTACGAATTATTTAATAATATACTTACTGACTTGCTAAACAAATGTATACCAAAAACAAAACTAAAGATAAAAACAAATTACAAAAAATATTGGCTTACTAAAGGAATTAAAACTTCATGCAAAAATAAAAGGTTTGAAAAAATACTTGCAACCAAAACTAATAACCCATTAATTAAACAAAATTATAAAATTTATGAAAAGACTTTAAAAAATATCGTAAACAAAGCAAAAAAACTGCAGTATATAAATAGATTAATAAAATCTAGTAATAAAGTGAAGACTATGTGGAAAATAATAAATGAAAGAACGAACAAAAATGTTAAAAAAGTCAAAAGCAACATAACACTTCAAATTAATAACAAAGTTGTTACGGAACCTAAGCAAATTGCAAACCTATTTAACAACTTCTTTGCATCTATCGGTATCGATACCCAACCCCCCGACAAAGAGCCGCGCGACACCTCGGTACTCCAGCCCACAGAAAACACTATATTCCTAAGCCCAGTAGATCCTGGTGAAATAAATGTATTATTAAAAAGCCTTAAAAACAAAAACAGCTACGGAATAGACGAACTACCACCAACTTTAATAAAACAGTGTGCTAACGAACTTACCCTGCCATTTTATTTGCTTGTCAATCAGTCTTTTGAAGAAGGAAGGTTTCCGAACTACCTAAAGAAAGCTATAATAAAACCAGTTCACAAAAAAGATTCTAAAATTGATCCCACTAACTACCGTCCTATAGCTCTTTTACCTACCGCATCGAAGATATTTGAGAAAGCGATGTGTAATCGTGTTTATTCTTTTTGCGAAAAATACAACATCTTTAATGAATCTCAAAACGGCTTCCGGAAAGACCGATCTACAGTTCTAGCAGTATATAAATTCATCCAGGAAGCTATTAATATAATTAATAATAAAAAATACGCTGTGGGTGTACTGCTAGATATGACAAAGGCCTACGATAAAGTGCAATACAATATCTTACAAGTTAAGTTACAAGGAATAGGGATCCGCGGAAAAACTTATGAATGGTTTAAATCATACTTAGAAAATAGAGAACACCAAGTTGAAGTCGAATACTATAATGAACATACTAACCAAATACAACAAATTCGATCGGACAGCAATAAAATTAATGCCTCAATCCCCCAAGGGAGTGTAATTGGATGCCTTTTATTTATAATTTATATAAACGACCTCCCAAGAATCATAAACGAGTCCTGTGTCCTGTTTGCTGACGATATCTCAGTACTAACTTCATGTCAAAACAATAGCAACCTAACTGAAACACTTACAAATACACTCAACAAAATAATAATATGGATGACAGAACACAACCTCGAGATTAATTTTAATAAAACTAAAATCATGTCCTTCCACCCACGCCAAAAAGCACCTCTTGATATAAATTTTATTTACAATGACATAAAAATAGAGACAGTAACAGAATTCTCCCTACTCGGCCTATCCATAGATACAAATTTAAATTGGAAATCACACATAAAAAAAATTCGGTCTAAATTATCTAAATTTGCTTATGCCCTCCGCGAAGTTAAAAAAACCACTAACCTTCAGACAGCCCTGGTTACGTATTATGCCTATGCATACGCATGGTTAAATTATGGCGTAATATTATGGGGAAACAGTACACATGCACCTACACTTTTCACACTACAAAAACGACTAGTCAGAATCCTAGTTAACATAGAAGACACAGACAGCTGCAAACCACATTTTCAAGAACACAAACTTTTAACACTTCCCTGTATATATATATTAGAAATATGCAAATTTGTTAGAAACAACCAACAATTATTCACTACACGAGAAAACATACAAACTAGATATACACTACGTCACAAAAATAGACTAAACCTACCTGGTGGCTCTAAGCTGAAAATGCACTCGACAAGCACTTTAGTAATGTCAGTTAAAATATATAATAAATTACCAGAAGTAATTAAAAATGAACAAAAATTAAATATATTTATAAATAAACTAAAGCAATACCTAATCCATAAATGCTATTATAATATTAGTGAATATTTTAATGAAAAATTTAATCAATAATTAAAAATCAATACCAAAAATAATAAATAAATTAAAGAAGTGAGTAGTGGAGAAACATTTATATTTTACTTTTTTTTTTTTCAAATAATAATATAATATTAGCCCTCTTCCTCTATCCTATCTTGCTGTGCCCGACAGGGTCCACAATGATCTAAAATTATGTATATTTTATAATGTACCTACCACCTATGTAAACATTGTGGAACGCAAATAAATATATTGAGTATTGAGTACACTGGAGACACGCGGCACCTGCTGATTCCCTTGATCCAAAACGCGTGAAGTTACATGCATACACATTCCTTTCCTTCACCGCGCATTCGGAATTTGCGGATCGCCATTCAAGATCAACCTGTGACGTCTGACGCACGCTCGCTCGCGCTATTTAAATTTCGATGTACCCGCGCTAAATCACTGTGTAACTTTTTATTGTTCGAACTTTGTTATGCTTACTGCTTGTGTAAACTAACTCGCTATTTACTGTGCCTTCCTCATTGTATAAACAACAGCGTTGTGGAGTGAGTGGAACATTAAAGTGTTGGACTACCAAATTGAACTATCCTTCCTTCAGACCCAGTAAGTCTACCCCCATACACCGACGACATTGTTTTAATAACATTCACCAACAACACCAATATCAACTTATTATTAATCATCTAAACGAAAACGAAGCGGTAGTAATATGCGATTTCTCGGAGAGTTATGAGACAAAACTAACCGATGAAGTACAAAGTATGCATTTCGCTGCCTTTAAAAGCCAAATAACGCTGCGCACTGACATGAACTCGTCACCCCAGAAATTACACCAGAAAACCTGAATTTGCCTATGCATGAAAGGCCTGGATGATCCATCGGAAAACCTGAATCTGCCGATGGATGAAGTTGCTACCCCCGAAATCGTAACAATTAATCTGAATTTGCCTATGGACGTTAATTTAAATTTAATTGATATTAATTCAATTCCTACATATATTTAATCTGATGTAGAGTTTAATTCTGCTGTACCAAGTTGTGTTGAATATAAGTACAAACAGAAAAATATATCGAAAAAGACTGTAAATGTTTTTCCAGATAATACATATAAATAATTTTGTTCAGGACCAAATTCTACTAAACGTGATATATTCAATTGCAAAAAGGGGAACAAATGTGTACCAAAGTAAAGTATAAGGAGTAATGCAGCCGTATCAAAAATTATATCAAATTCCCAAATTGCAGTGATTGTACTTGTTCAATGCTCGGTGAAATGGCAAAATGTATGGCCTGCAAAAAAAAAAAAAATGGTACGACTGCGTTGTTGGGCTCATAACTAATTATTATTTCTGTAATAAACGCTTGGGAGACAGCGATGATGGAAATTAGGCTTGCATTGTTTAGTGTTTTGTTTGGAGTAAATATCGAGCCTTTTCAGGAAGAACATCGTAAGCGCCAAAATTCCCAAAAAACGGTTTTAATTATTAACCGCCAGATCAACTGATTTTGTATCTTTTGTCACTTACTTGAGTTCATAGTAGAAATGATAATTAACTTTTTTTAATTATGAAATTTTCGTCGTAAGTTACAACCCATTCGGTTTTTTTAACGTAACCTCCACCTTTTTGTGTGCAAGCTTTGATCTTGAAAACGTCTTCACAACACCTCACGGTCAAACTGTAAATTTGTACTATACTCGAAAGCTTACCTATTCTAATGAAAGCTGCGTAACACTAGATTTGAAAAAGGCGACAAGTTCTATCTTAAATACGACTATGATGGACCCGAACAAGCTGTTGATGTGTCTCTTATATTGAGGTCTCGGCAGAATCAACAAGCTACTCGTGAACCTAAAACTGCTTACACTGAAAAAAATCCCATTTCGAAGGCGAAATACGATAGAAACACAAGAGACGCTTTACCTCAGACTGATGAAGACTGATGACTCTTTTTGTATTTCATTTTATTAATAAAACTCAAATTCACTTAGAAGTACTTTTTTTTTTACTTTTTTGTATTTCTGACTCTTTGTCCTTCTCTGCCTGGCATGGTATCTCGTATAAAAACAGTTAAAAAAAAACACAATAAATATTTCTACTATTTTATGATATTTAAGAATTATCGTAATCAACATACTCATAACAGCTCTACATAATAACAGTCATCAGTTTTAACGTAAGCGACAAATGTATGTGATTTTATAGTACTAAGTCAAATGTTAACATTTGAATTAATAGGGAGGTGCCCATATAACACCAAGTAAAAATTTCAAATTGATGCTGCAAATATTTTGAGAAATATATTAAAAAAACGTTCTCCTGTAAAATATGCAAAATGGCAGTTACGATCTTCTTCCTGAAAATGCTCGATATGTTTTCATTAATTAAAATATTTTTAACTTCTATAGATTGAACGGACTTTTTTGTCAGTAATCAGTATTCGGTTTTGTAAAGAGTTGATTGCTGTTAGCAGGAAACACTACATGAATGGAATTTTTTGTGGATATCGACAAAATCTTAACAAAGGAGGAACTACTACTACTAGGAGGGCCATGGGACGAAACACATTCTGTTATTACCAACAAGTGTCGCAACTTTGATGAATATGTACAAGGATGTAGACCATGCCATTTTTGTTTGCCAATAACCAAGAATGACATTAGGTACTGCCAGAAAATGTAAATATTTGGTGTTGTAATTGTTGTTTGGGATCTTGATTGAAATCCACCAATTCCATCCAGAGAATCTGTCCTCGAAGGTGCTTCGCTCCACTTCGTGAATGTCTTGTCTGTCCGCGGCGTCTTCGAATGATTTGATTTGTAGCTGTAGTTTCTCGAACTGTTGAAACTGTGGCATCTACATGATTCCAAGTGCGGACCCTTGAGTACGGCCCTGTACAGCGGGGGACCACGCGGGGAGAAGGAGCGGAAGTCACCAAAATCCCGTTATATTCGGTGCGCGCGCGACGCCGCGCCAGTGCACCCAGATCGTCTCAACGAACGCACGTACTACTTTGTCTTAGCCACCAGCGCTTATAAATTCGCTCGTAAAATCACTCTTGTCTTATATAACTTAGCTTCAGTTCTATCCTATCACTCTGTATAGTTTCTTCTTCGTTCTAACGTCTGTAATAATCATCTATCCTCATTAAATACCGTCTATTGTTCTTCTTGCTGTTTCCATATTCACCGCCGCCTACCTAGCCGCTTGCTACACACCCTACACGCATACATCTCCATAGTGGTGACCCCGACGAAGAAATAATGGCGAAGCCCGGTGAAGATCAACTGGAAAATTCCGGTTTGTGTCGAGTGGGTGTGCGGGTACCGCCATTTTGGCCCGAGGAACCGGCCGTTTGGTTTGCGCAAATTGAAGGTCAGTTTATAATTTCCAATATTACTGCCGATGTGACCAAATATCACTACGTGGTTGGTCAATTAGAGCCGCAATACGCGGCAGAGGTGAAAGATATAATTTTAAAACCGCCGGAAAGCGGCCGTTACGAAAAATTAAAAGCGGAACTTATCAAGCGGTTGTCCGCTTCACAGGAGCGAAAGCTTCAACAATTATTAACCCACGAAGAACTGGGGGATAGGAAGCCATCCCAGTTCATGAGGCATCTGCAGAATTTAGCTGGACCGACGATCCCTGATCACCTAATCAGGCAAATCTGGGCAAATAGATTACCTACCCACATTCAAACGATTATTGCTTCGCAGACCGACAGCGCACTCCAAACCTTGGCCGAGTTGGCAGACAAGATAAACGACATTTCGACACCGACGCAGCAGGCAGCATGTGCAGCAAGTGAGGTCCCAGGTACTGTGTCAGCCATCGAGATGTTGGTGAAACGGGTCGACGAACTGGCAAAGCAGGTACAAGGCTTTTCAAATAATAATAATCGATCTCGCAACAACGGACAGAAGGCCCGTAGCCGCTCGACCTCAAGGCATAGGTCAAGGTCACGAGAACGCCCCGCTGATCATCCACACTGTTGGTACCATTTCAATTATGGCGGCAGAGCAAGGAACTGCCGACAGCCGTGCAATTACAAAACGGCGGGAAACTCCGACGGCAGTCATTAGTAGCGGTAGCTGACTGTCCCATATCTTCAGGCCGCTTGTTCATTACTGACCGGAAAACAAAGGCACAATTCCTAATCGACACGGGTTCAGACCTATGCGTATTTCCAAAGTCAGCCGTACGACAGCCTCGAGCAAAGACTAAGTACCAACTGTTTGCCGCAAATGGAACACTTATTCCTACATACGGGTACATACAACTGAACCTGGACTTGGGACTACGGCGAGCATTCAGCTGGAGGTTTACTGTGGCTGATGTCACGAAACCAATAATTGGGGTAGACTTAAGTAGGTAGTTTTAAGTTTTTACCATCTTCTAGTGGATTGTAGACACCATGCTCGGCATTAACGTGCCGCAGCCTAGGGATGCATCCGATATTTCATCCATCCATACCACAGCAGATGATACCGTCTACGATAAGCTGTTACGAGAATTTCCAGACGTCACCCGGCCAGCTGGTAAGCCACAAACGCTTAAACACACCACCATGCATCATATCCGTACAATTCCAGGGCCCCCTGTTTCTAGTCGCCCGCGCCGTTTGGATCCAGAACGACTGAAAATAGCTAAACGCGAATTCGACGAAATGCTGCTAAATGGCACCGCGCGAAGGTCAGAGAGCGCCTGGTCGTCTCCCCTTCATTTAGCCAGGAAAAAAACCGACGGTTGGAGACCCTGCGGGGATTACAGAGCCTTGAACGCCCGAACAATTCCGGACCGTTATCCTGTACGACACATCCATGACTTCACAAACGACCTTACAGGTAAAAAAATCTTCTCTACTATCGACTTAGTGAGAGCCTATAATCAACTGCGTCTTTGAAGACGATATACCGAAGACCGCCATCACAACGCCGTTCGGGATGTTTGAATTCCCGTACATGACTTTCGGTCTAAGGAATGCGGGACAGACATTCCAACGGTTTATGGACGAAGTGTTAAGTGGCTTAGATTTTGCTTATGGATTTCTTGACGACATCCTCCTTTATTCTTCTGATGAGAAACAGCACCTGGAGCACCTCCGTATACTGTTCGGACGCCTGAAAGATTACAGCGTCGTAGTAAATACGTCGAAATGCTGTTTCGGACAAAACACAGTAAAATTCTTAGGTTTCAGCGTCTCGGCAGAAGGAATTAGTCCTTTAGAAACAAAAACACAAGCAATTCTTGACTTTCCGACACCTAAAAACACAAAAGAGCTCAGAAGATTCTTGGGAACCTTAAACTTCTATCGAAGGTTTATTCCAGACGCAGCAGCGAAGCAGGCGCCTCTAAATGCTATGCTGGCCGGACAAAGCAAAAGTTCAAAGCCAATTGAACTCACGACTGAACAACTGGAAGCCTTCAAGGACTGTAAGTCAAGTATTTCTAAGGCTACTCTGCTGGTGCATCCTGATCCCAGTGCCGAACTGGCTATACAGACCGATGCCTCTGACGTAGCCATCGGTGCTGTCCTACAGCAGCGGAAAGGTAATGACTGGCAACCTATGGCATTTTTCTCAAGAAAGCTCAGCCAATCACAAAGAAAGTATAGTCCAGACCGCGAGCTGCTGGCGATATACGACGCCATACGTTACTTCCGCTACATGGTGGAAGCGAGACCATTTATCATACTGACTGATCACAAGCCGCTTACGTTTGCTTTCACCACACGAAGAGACAAATGTTCACCGCGACAGTTCAGATACTTGGATTTCATCTCACAATTTTCAACCGACATTAGGTTTGTCGCAGGTAAAGACAACGTAGTAGCTGACACTCTTTCCCGCATCGAAGAAATAGATACGCCCCTAGATTACCACAGCCTAGCCCGAGCCCAGGAGACAGACGCAGAGCTACAAGCGCTACTCGTGGAAGGATCCAGTCTACAACTGCATAAGGTTTCCCTACCTGATGCCACAACGCAAGTATACTGCGATACTTCTACATCTAATCCTAGACCATACGTTACTTGTGCTTTTCGACGTCAAGTTTTTGAATCGCTTCATAACCTCAGTCATCCCGGCGTTAAAGCAACAGTACAAATAGTAACTTCTAGATTTGTTTGGCCGGGCATAAGGCGTGACTGTCGAAAATGGGCAAAGGAATGTCACCAATGTCAACGGTGTAAAACCACAAGGCATACGACCGCACCGTTTACAGAGTTCAAAGTACCTTCAGCTCGCTTTCAACACATACATATGGATATTATAGGTCCCTTACCTTTGTCTGCTTCCCACAGGTACTGCCTCACGATAGTCGACCGGTACACACGTTGGCCTGAGGCGTACCCCCTCGCCGACATCACGGCCGACACCTGCGCGTCAGCCTTCATCTCTGGCTGGGTCGCAAGGTTCGGCTGTCCCGCGCGAATCACCACCGATCGCGGCCGCCAATTCGAGTCGCGCCTCTTCAAGTCTATTGCGGCACTGATCGGTGCCGACCACCTTACGACGACTGCTTACCACCCAGCCGCCAATGGCTTGGTGGAACGTCTACATCGGCAACTCAAGGCCGCCATCACCTGTCACGCGTCATCACAGTGGACCGAAGCTCTTCCGATGGTGCTACTTGGCATTCGAAGCGCATGGAAAGACGACATCCAATCATCAGCGGCGGAGCTTGTATACGGTGAGCCACTACGCTTACCAGGCCAGTTTTTCAACACGGCATTAGAAGAGGAAGTAAATGTAACTGACTTCGCCGATCGCCTACGCAGTCGCATGAGCAAACTAGCGCCAACACCGACTTCGTGGCACTCACCTCGTCCCTTCTACATACCAAGAGACTTGTGTACCGCGACGCACGTCTATCTACGCCAAGGGCCAGTCCGACGTCCGCTCCAAGCACCATACGCCGGCCCGTACAAAGTCGTGCGCCGAGGCTCTAAATCATTCGACATAAAGGTACAGAATAAGGTACAAACCGTTACCATAGACAGACTGAAACCGGCGTACACAGCGGATGACAACGTCACACTACCACCAACAACTCCAATAACAACACCAACACCGGTACCGATGTCAACACCAGCGCCGACACCAGCAACCACGACTAAGGTGACACCTGCCGTCGCTACAGCTCCAGTACCAGTTCCCGACGGCCTATCTTCAAACACTAATAAGAAAACCAAGAGCGGGAGGACTGTGAAGTTTCCCGACTACTATCGATCGTAGTCACGATCTCGGCAGGGGAGTACTGTGGCATCTACATGATTCCAAGTGCGGACCCTTGAGTACGGCCCTGTACAGCGGGGGACCACGCGGGGAGAAGGAGCGGAAGTCACCAAAATCCCGTTATATTCGGTGCGCGCGCGACGCCGCGCCAGTGCACCCAGATCGTCTCAACGAACGCACGTACTACTTTGTCTTAGCCACCAGCGCTTATAAATTCGCTCGTAAAATCACTCTTGTCTTATATAACTTAGCTTCAGTTCTATCCTATCACTCTGTATAGTTTCTTCTTCGTTCTAACGTCTGTAATAATCATCTATCCTCATTAAATACCGTCTATTGTTCTTCTTGCTGTTTCCATATTCACCGCCGCCTACCTAGCCGCTTGCTACACACCCTACACGCATACATCTCCATAAAACAATTGCTCTAGATCACCTTGTCGGACTTTGATTTCAATCATGGAGTGTCGATCTGCGTCGAAGTTTTGTAAGTATTTTTCCATCCTAGTAAGTTTGCCTTTGATTGCACTTCTCTTCTGTTTGAGGGTTTGTAGGTTGATTTCGATATCTTCTTCATTTTGAGACATTGTAAATAATTTTCATGTGTTTCGCTGTTGCGTGTATAGAGAAATTTTTAGCAGTGCGGTGCGTCGTAGTGGCTGACCGCGTGGCGTGAAGCGGAAGTTCCGAACGTTCTCGACTCCACGATCGAAGTATTTTGATTGGCGTCCTGTAGATGACAGTTTTTCCTGTTCGCTGATTGGCCAATTAGTGATGCCGGATGTATAAAATATGTGGCTGTTGCCTTTTTGCGAATGTAGATGTCGCTTTGGTATCGATTTTTGACTGTAGGTACAGTGTCTGACTAATAATTAATTGATTGATTGAATACCTATTTGAATTGGTTCGACTGTTGTCGCTGGTCGCTGCTGGTTCGCCGCCCAAACTCCTGCGTTTTCGTGGTGCGTACGAGCGATGTATGCTGAGTTTTCTTCGCCTCCACCAAACGACGCGCAGAAAAAAAGATGGCGATCCTTGAACGTCGGCTCTCGAAGGACCAGAATGTTTGGGATCTTGATTGAAATCCACTTCTTGTTTAATAATCTTTATTCAGAACACTGTTTTACACTGTTGTACCTACACACAAGGTTATATTACATTTTTACCATTTTATTTGATTATTATTAGTAAGAGGCGTGTGCGCTCTGTTCGGGTTGAAGTTAGAAGGGAATAGACAGCCATCTGTCAAGTTCATATTTAGTTTGACAACTATGACGGTGACATTGACAATACTAAACAATTGTGATTCTACTTGTGATCATGCTCCAAAAAAAAGTATTTAGACACGCTAATTTTTTTTACCCAACATCTATTTTTCCGTTTTAGTTTTATTAATTCTTGTCTCAAGGCAGGTTCGATCAAACAGGAATAAATTTTGTTCTCGTAATAAATCGCTACTTACTCGAGAGTAAATCAATTTTGCGTTTAACCTACTACATTTCGAAGAACAGCGAGTCTTTTGTGATAGTGATCACTATCCTTCACACAAAACCACCTCAGCAAGTTTCAGGTTTATGATAATATGGCTCAAGTATAATTATGTGTATATACCTATTTAGGTACTTCTCTACAGAAAACTCTTCAAACAATCTATATTCCCCTTTTCACCCTCAAAGAGGTTAATGTTTAAAGTATTTTGTTTCTTTTACGTTATTTGACTTAAAGATTATTTATGCCAATTTTCGAGTTAATCAAGACACGCAATAAAATCATCCTTTGTAAGACTTAATTACTTTTTTTTTACCCCTTTAGCGGTAGATTTTCGAAATACCCTGATACACGTTATTCTTTATTTTTGGTTTTAGGTATAAATACTGAGTTTCGAGTTAATCAGACAGCGCGTTAAAATTATTCCATACAAACTTTGACACCCCCAATGCCTCTTTAGGGGGTAGTTTAGAAAAACAATAAATGACCAACTTTATAATTAACTTAGATAAATATTTGAGCCAAGTTTCAAGTTTATTAACTCAAGGTATAAGATTTTTCATGCAAACAAAATCCCCCCTTTTCACCCCCTTAAAGGTCGAATTTCCAAAAACTCCTTCTTAGTGCTCCCCTACATTATAAAAGCAAACCGTGTGCAAAATTTGACGTTCCTAGTCCCAGTAGTTTCGGCTGTGCGTTGATTGATCAGTCAGTCAGTTTCTTTTTTATATATATAGATAGAAGATACAGATTTTATATATATGTATAGATAGATTGAGGATGCCGTACCACCCATGGGAGAAATGCAATAGGCACAGGGTGAGTTAGACGTGGATCGGGGTTCTGCCTCTGTTGAGCTGCGCAGAGGCCTCGAGGCTCGTGCACAACTTGTTCAAGAACTGTGGACAGGTCGGCATCTCCATTAATATTATTATTTTGTTATGTAAGAACTTACTAGACTCATTCTCATGTTTTATGCTTTATTTTAATTCTTATGCTTTGTGCTGAGTTAAGTTTTCTTTTTATTTGTTGATATATTGGCATGGCTAGTTAACATATGACAAATTATTTAACAAATGTTCTGTTTCATTATGTTTATTACTTTGCCTATCATTGTATAGAATCAATTATATCTAACTAAACAGACAGCTGTGCTGCTGGGGAGTTTGTTGCACCACTTCTTCTTCCCAGCTAAAGCATTAGGAAGTGGTGAAGGGTGGGCGTTTTTTTTTTAATTTCATTGTATGTAATTAAAATCCTTATTGAATGAAACATCATTTGTCTTATTTTACTCTCTTTTATTATTTATTAAATAAAATTAAATACAATTTAACTTCTAACCCTAAACTAGTACCTACTTAAAACCCTAAACTGGTACCTACTTTAAACCCTAAACTATTACAAATATGGGTAATACATGAGTTGTAGGTATAACAATACAGAGTTCTACCACACCATTCGGCATTATTTTTATGAAATGCTCGCTTAACCCTAGAGTACTAATCATCGCCTGAGAGAACGCCCGCGGTCGGTTTTTTCTGGTTATTTTGAAATTGCGGGGACGTGTCGCGCCGTGCTTTCGCGCCAACTCAGTGTAGCCCACGACGCGGCGGGGAGAGCTTGCGCGCTCGGCGGGGATAAAGCATTCCCGAAATATTGCCTACGTGATCGTTTTACGATTTTACTATTGACTAAATTTACATTTTTGAGTTTTTTCTTTGTTTACTCACTATTATAAGATATAAAATACATGTTTTATTTCATAGATGGATCTCGACGAGCAGCAGATAGCAAATTACTTGGAAGATGACACCTCTGATAGTGAGACCGAGGATAATTTAGAAGTCGCGGATTACGATTCCGATGACAGTGTGGTTGATCCCACTTTTGTTCCATACCGACTCGAAAATGAGTTACAAAATATTGTGCTAGATGACCCTGATCCTCAAGACCGAAGCTCCCCAATACCGTCATCATCCGGAAGCACTTTACCAAATCCACAAACATCACCTACTAAAAAATAGAAGTCTGAGTTCGACTTAGTCTGCAGTAAGCTATGTGATGATTAGACTAGTTTTTTGTTATGTTTTTCATACCTTATATATTGTTTTGTAGTTTTTATACCAAAACAGTGGTCCAATGTCAATTTTTTTTTTTTTCTTTTTTAATAAAATATCCCTTAAGGCTGTGTTAGAAAGTTAAGTATTATGTGTAAGGCTGATTTTCTGCCGGGGGTGCGGGTTTGTTCGAAAGAGACACCACAGCCCTGGCTTAAGGGCTACTGAAGGAACACGGGTGGGTTTTAGTCAGTAAAAGTCTGACACGCCCTCCTGCTCCACCTAGAGCGGGAGAAGTTATTTGATGATTTCCCACCCAAAAAAAAAAAAAAAAAAGGCTGATTTTAAGACAAATAAGAGTTTCTCAGATATATATTTTTTTTGCATTTCATAAAGGCAGAGGTATGCCTGTTATTTTGTTATAAATTTTGTTACATTTTAATAAAAGTTTAGTACTAAAATTTTGCTTTATTTATAAATATAAATAAATCAAAATTTTTATATAGCCTCCCAGGCGATAATTAGTATTCAGCAGTAATAAATTTATATTAGTACTCTAGGGTTAAGCAAACAACTGCAACATTTTTCTTTAAATCATGCAAGTCGTCCAATGCTACCTCCATATCTTGCATTTAGTTTAAGGGACCAGCAATGTTTTGGTGAAAAACTGCAAATGATAATTTAGGTGCGAAAAAAATGTTTCTTCACTTACGAAATTAGGTTCCGTGCAGATTTTATTATTTAGTACGGGAAAGTAGTACGGAATTGTACCTTTTATTGGATCCAGACTTACATCAAACCGCAAAACTTTTTCCACCGTGTCGGCATTGGGCGTTTTGCTACTCGAGAAGTAATACGGGATTGTCCCCTTTTTCTGAACTGATATACACGCAGTCCAATAGATCAGACAATTTTCATTGGTGTGGAATAGCCAACCCATTGTTCAATTTACTGTCTGCGTTCAAGATGAGATATGACGAAATCAGAATTGGTATTTCCAGGATACTCATTGGAAAGAAAGGAAACACAACTGATTATGTGGATGAAGTTCAGTATGGCTTTACGCCTGCCCACCATGTACTCTTAGAAGGCTCAACATATAAGCCTGAGACAAGATCTGCAATGGCACACATTCTTGGGCCTTTAACAGCTATGTTAGCGCCATACAAATCCTGGGATCCCTACAGAAGCAAGTGGGTTGAAGCAGTAAAGAGAGACATAAGCTTATGTGTCTAACAGCCAAACTCAGAAAGGTACATTAAATTAGTCCTAACGATTACTTAACTAAGTAGCCTTAAATACATTAATCAATGGTATATCCCAGAGACACAATTTAAGGGTTCGTTAGCAAACGACAGGTTTAAGTAACCATAGGGCGAAGCATCTCCAAATCGTCTTATCGATATCATATCGATTAAGCCTTGGTGTATCCACATTTAAAAACAGTTGAGAATAAACCACAAAAAAGTTTATATAAACACGTTGAAAATTCTATTTAAAACTATTATTCGTAGTAATATAAATGATAATCAGTTCTGTATTTTGTGTCAAATGTATTTTTTCACTAAAATACAAAGCGAAACAATTATTTTCACTATATAAGTTAAAGCGATTGCGACTTTTAGCTATGGCAACCAATTGTCAATGTCAAAACAGGGAATAATAATTAATGTTTTTGTTTGTGTTTCATTCGCCGGGCGAGAAAGTTTTGTGTTGTGAATTTTAAATTTCATCTGAATGTGCAACACGGCCAATCCCATGGTTTTAGCTTTAGATTAAAGATAGTTCTAGGCACGTGTTATTTAAGATCTTGGGAAACAAATAGGTGCCATTTGTATAGTAAGCATTTTAGAAAGCAGCCAGATGTTATGGACCTCACGGCAATTCGGGAAGTTTCGGTATTTGTTTATTGCCGAGCGTTGTAATAGAATTAATTGTTTAATTATTTCCGTAATGTTTTGTTTTTTGTTATTAGTATGAACGAAGATCTTTGTCGGAGCCTATTGATAAAAATATTTGCATTCCCTTTTAGTTCTTTAATATTTTTGACAGTTTGTAATAACGGTTTGTGCCGGTATTCTTATCCGAGATTACCAGATGTGTTTCTATAGATTTCAAATAAAAAACAACCTAGCGAGTACGAAAAAAAAAAACTGCATTATTGGAGGAAGAGAGACACAAAACATTGTTAGCAAAAGCTAAAACAGAATTAGTAGAATTTAAAAAATTCTATTGGAAAACAGTCATCCTGATTTGACGCTTTTTGGTGAAACATTAAATAAAAGTATAATTATCTGATTAATTTGTGCATTTTTATTTATAAAGGTATCAATTTTAAGCAAAAAACCTTTCAACCAAGGCTTGTCGCACTGTAAAACCATTGCTGTTGCAGTTTTCATTCATTTGTGATACATCAACAATGTACAGTGAAACCTGGTTAATTGGGATCTCAAGGGACCAAGGATTTTGTACCATTTAAAGAGGTTTTCATTTATCCAGTTTTCCAATTAGACAGGTTTAAAATTTAATTGTCTCATTTACAGAGGGCCCGCTTATAGAGGTCGAAATGTACTGTTATTCCATTTATAAAGGTGGAAATTTTGTGAAAGAAATTCAAATGTTTATAAACAATCGTGTCGTAACCTGTCCCAACCTGATAAATTGTCTCACTTATAAAGGGAATTGAGCTCCAGAGTCCCAATTATAGAGGTAAACATCGAAAAAATCCTAGAAATCAAATCTCATTTAACCAAGTTCGAAAAGTCCCATTAACAGAGGTAATTCGATGAAAAAGTGCCGGGACCTCATTGTAGTTCTCAATAATAGAGGTTTCTCACTTATCCAGGTCCCACTTAACCAGGTTTCACTGTATATCTAAATTTAAATCTATATGGTGCATGGAATTCTTGAATAGAGTAGGTATTTAGTAAAGGGATCAGAATAATCTCATAAATACCGCTTTGATCCTACTTCCTACATCTTCTGGCATAGTCCACAAACTCAATACAGTCTGCTAAGTCAGATATTATTGCTTTTAAATAAATGCAAAAGCTAATTCAAGGGTAAAAAAAAAAAACCACAACCTTAAATGTCAAAATCAATAATTAACAAGTTAAGTAAAGGTCTTGCTGTACTTAAATTTAATTGTCACTAACAGCCACACTCAGAGACGCCTAACGGTTACTTAAGAGGCTTCTTAGTAAAAATTAAAAATAGTTCACTCTCAGAGTCAGTTAACGGTTCGTTAGTGGCCCTTAGTGACAATTAAAGTTAAGTACAGCAAGACCTTTACTTAACTTGTTAATTATAGAGTTTGACATTTAAGATTGTGGTTTTTTTTTTATTTTTACCAGTGAATTAGCTTTTGCATTTATTTAAAAGCAATATCTGATTTAGCAGACTGTATTTAGTTTGTGGACTATGCCAGAAGATGTAGAGAAGTAGGATCAAAGCGGTATTTATGAGATTATTCTGATCCCTTTACTAAATACCTACTCTATTCAAGAATTCCATGCACCATATAGATTTAAATTTACATTTACATTGTTGATGTAGCAAAAATGAATGAAAACTCCAACAGCAATGGTTTTACAGTGCGACAAGCCTTGGTTGAAAGGTTTTTTACTTAAAAATTGATACCTTTATAAATAAAAATGCACAAATTAATCAAATAATTATACTTTTATTTTATGTTTCACCAAAAAGCGTCAAATCAGGATGACTGTTTTCCAATAGATTTTTTTAAATTCATCTAATTCTGATTTCGCTTTTGCTAACAATGTTTTGTTTCTCTCTTCCCCCAATAATGCAGTTTTTTTTTCGTACTCGCTAGGTTGTTGTTTATTTGAAATCTATAGAAACACATTTGGTGCGGATAAGAATAACTGCACAAACTGTTATTACAAACTGTCAAAAATATTAAAGAACTAAAAGGGAATTCAAATATTTTTATCAATAGGCTCCGACAAAGATCTTCGTTCATACTAATAACAAAACATTACGGAAATAATTAAACAATTAATTCTATGACAACGCTCGGCAATAAACAAATACCAAAGTTCCCGAGTCGCCGTGAGGTCCATAACATCTGGCTACTTTCTAAAATGCTTACTACACAAATGGCACCTATTTGTTTCCCAAGATCTTAAATAACACGTGCCTAGAACTATCTTTAATCTAAAGCTAAAACCATGGGATTGGCCGTTTTGCACATTCAGATGAAATTTAAAATTCACAACACAAAACTTTCTCACCCGGCGAAGGAAACACAAACAAAAACATAAATTATTATTCCCTGTTTTGACATTGACAATGGGGTTGGCCGGTGAAAGCTAATTGTAGATGGCGCTCTCATAGCTCGGTCCCTTGTCAAATATATTTGGTTGCGATCTTTATATTATTTTTTATGTGGATTAAATGAAAATAATAAGACAGCGTGTGAAATATCATGTATTCTACGTGGCGATTAGCCGAACTGAAAGCTAAACTGAAAAAAGTCGGTGCTTCTGTACGAGGTAAAAAGGCAGACCTCGTTGAAAGGTAAGAGAAACCGCTGTCTTCCTTGCATTGTTCTTGTGATTTTTTCGTAAATTTTAGGATGTTCAATAAATATTTCACTGCTAATTTAAATACACAGATCATATTAAGTATAAAAGTTCCAATGAATATAATAAATTCCAGAACAACATTATAATTCGGTCGGTAGGGTGTAAATTAAGGTTATGTTTATGGGAAAATGTAAATAACGCGCCTACTTTCAGACTGGAACTGTACGACAAAAATTTTAATTTCGGCCGTCCTGAATGTGTTGACGAAGAAGATTCAATGAAACTGCCACCAAACGAGGCGTACAAAGATGTTAATAGTAATACTATTGTACCCAATATATCGAGGATACAAATCCGACATTACTTAGACTGGTACCGACTCACCTATACTTTATTTGAATAATTAAATACTTATAACCATATTATACTAATGTTATTTGTATTTCAGCACTGAAAAAAAAATGAAAGCAGCAGTTGAGTTGTACAAGTCGAGGCACTTAATAACTGTTAGGGCATCAGTTATTGGCAGTGACACATTCATTAAAGGATTTTGCCGGAAAACAATGAAAAAGTTGCAATATGAAGTGGACATTAAACTTGACAAATTTGGAAATCCTATAGAAACTCATTGTGAATGTCCTGCTGGCAGCGGACTGAATGCAGTTTGTAAACACGTTGCTGTCCTTTTGCTTGGTGTTGAGCACATAAGTAAAGAAAAAATCATATTAAAATACGAAGCGTGCACAGAAAAATTGCAACAATTTCATGTCCCAAAAAAGCTTTACACTGGTACACCAGTAAGAGCTGAAAAGTTACCCAAAAGACGAGGCTCTAAAATGTTTTATTTGAACCATATCCTATCAAAAACTTGAACAAAGAAAACTATAATAACAGAGTTAGAAATTTAGTGCTCAACTTTGGAAATACAACTATGCCAATGAAACAATTGTATGAACCAGCAAACCCATATGGTATACATAACTACACAGGAAGAAATGTGGAAGATGACATATTAAAAGATTTAAAAATATTGAATGTGACAAAAACAGATATTGAACACATTGAACAAATGACCAGGGAACAAGTATCAAGCTTTGAATGGCATCTTCATCGCCAACGCAGAATTACTGCAAGTAATTTTCATACAATATGCCACCTAAAAACTACAACAATGGAGAAATATGCAGAACAAATTATGCACAAGGAAATATTTAAATCGAGAGCAACCAACCATGGTATATTGAATGAAAAGATAGCCCTGAACCAATATTGTGTAAAGTATGATTTAGAAGTAGAGCCGTGTGGACTATTTATAAGTGAACAAAGACCATATTTAGGTGCTTCCCCGGATGGGCTACTTGGTTCAGACTAGCGATGTGCCGTTCCCGGGAATGTTCCCAAAGTGGGAATGTTCCCAAAAGAATCTTTCCAGTGCCCGGGAATATTCCCAATTGCTGGGAACGTGTCAGTGAAACCACATAGAATTATAATAAAAGTAAAAATATAGTAACATACAAAGTTATTGGTAAGATTTAGTAAGTTAGTAGATTTGACATGTAATGAGTACTCATTTAGTAACTTGTCATTCATTGTATTAATTTTAGAAAGAGGTAAATAAAAATTTCAAATGTAGGAGACTAGGAGGTTTAGAGATTCATCATCATCATCATCGTCATTTCAGCCGAAAGACGTACACTGCTGGACATAGGCCTCCCGCAAGCTCTGCCACTTCGACCGGTTCTGTGCTTCCCGCATCCAGCGGACTCCTGCGGCCCTCACAAGGTCATAGGTCCACCTTGTGGGAGGCCTTCCAACTTTACGTCTTCCGGTACGCGGTCGCCACTCCAGAACTTTTCAGCCCCATCGGCCATCTGTTCTGCGAGCAATGTGCCCTGCCCACTGCCACTTAAGTTTGGCAATTCTTCGGACTATGTCGGTTACCTTGGTTCTCCTGCGGATCTCTTCATTCCTGATTCGATCACGCAGGGAAACTCCAAACATAGCCCTCTCCATCGCCCTTTGGGTGACTTTAAGCCTTTTATGATGCCCATTGTGAGCGACCACGTTTCGGTTTCATATGTCATCACTGGCAACACGCACTGGTCAAAGACTTTCGTGTTGAGACATTGCGGTATGTGGGACGAGAAGATATTGCGAAGCTTCCCGAGCGCTGCCCAGCCGAGTCGGATTCGACGATTGACCTCTTTCTCGAAGTTGGACCTACCTAACTGGACAGTTTGTCCTAGGTAAACGTACTCGTCCACAACTTTCAGTGCAGCTCCTCCGACCGTTACGAGAGTGGGTGTTACATGGGTATTGGATATGACCTTTGTCTTGTCCATGTTCATCATCCATGGTCTCAGCCATGACAACTATATCATCGGCAAACCGAAGGTGAGTGATGTACTCGCCATTGATGTTGATGCCAGCCCCATTTCAGTCCAGAACCTTGAAGACATCCTCCAGTGCAGCGGTGTAGAGTTTCGGAGAGATAACGTCTCCCTGTCTTACACCTCGCTGCAGAAGGATAGGTTTCGAGGTCCGGTCCTGGAGTCGGACTGACATGGTGGCGTTTTCGTAGACACTTCAACACCGCCATTTACCGATAGTCGATCTGGTACCGTTGGAAGGACTGCAGTACAGCCCACGTCGCGATCGAATCAAAGGCTTTTTAGTAGTCCACAAACTCTAAACAGAGAGGCAGATTATACTCTTCGGTCTTCTGTATAACCTGCCGCAGCGTATGTGTGTGGTCTACTATGCTAAAGCCTTTACGGAACCCAGCTTGTTCGGGAGGCTGGAAGTCGTCAAACCTGCGCGCTAGACGGTTTGTGATGACTTCGGAGAACAGCTTGTAGACATGGCATAGAAGTGAGATGGGCCTATAATTCTTATGAAAGGCATTGTCACCCTTCTTAAAGAAAAGTACCAGAACACCTCTGTTCCATGCCTGTGGCGTTTTGCCCTCGAGTATGACGGAATCAAACAGCTTCTGGAGGGCCTTAAGAACGAGTTTCCCGCCGGCCTTTAGGAGTTCAGCTGTGATTCTGTCATCACCCGGTGCCTTGTTGTTTTTAAAGCTGCTTCAGAGCCATCTTAATCTCATACAAGCTGACGTCCGGGATGTCTTCAGTATACTGTCGGGTCAATCTAGCTCTTGGGTCGTTTGCCAGATTCGTAACGTTCGGGTTTCTTGTTGACTTGTATAACTGTCCATAGAATCTCTCAATCTCTCTCAACACCGACAGATGAAGGCAGGATCGTATCCACCAAGCCTGAGCCTTGGTGGATACGATCCTGCCTTCATCGGTCTTCAGTTTCGTAAGCTGACTCTGCCCAATAGACAGATCCCTAGCAAAGACCTTGGAGCCTTTATTCCGTTCTATTGCGTCTTTAATATTAAATATTAAAGCGGCGGAGGTCGCTTTTCAAGGACTTAAAGATCCGTCTGTTAAACTGCCGGTACTCAAGCACATCGTCTGAAGACTGCAGGACCATCTCGCGCCTCTCCTTCATGAGCTGCAAAGTAGGATCAGAGAGCCTCTTATTTTTATTGATACGATGGGTCTTGAAAAACTTAGACCCGACCGTATGGACAGTTTCCACGAACCCATCGTTACCCGCAACCCGTCGTTCAGAGATTATGTACAATATTTTGAAACGTTATTTAAATAGACTGGTAGAATACATTATTCTTTCCTTTTTTTTGTGTTTCATCTTGCAATCAGTTTTTAAAAACTATGAGCAAATGAGTTGTAGGAAGGTCTGGCAGGGAAGAGTTATTCCTCATCAGGAGCAACTTTCATATGAATAACGAAGCTCTCTCCAAGTTATCCAATTGTAGGATGTTGCGTCTTTTAAGTCTGCTGACACAAGCTGGTATTGTGAGTTGAGCGGCCAATTTGTTGGGATGTCTCTACAGTCTGGATTGTTTGTTACGCCGACCCGGTTAGTTGGAGCCATAAATCATGCACAAAGGATAAGTAAATAACATTTCTCAAAATTAGCATCACACCTGCACAGTTAAAAGGATAGTTTTTTTTTATCAGTTTAACTCTCCAACTACATCAATTAACTGCCGAAAATTCTCAGTAACACATTATGGGTGTAAAAGATACGCATTTAATTTCTATCTTTTATTATTTTAAACATGCGATAAGAAACCTAATCTAAAAAGTTAAAAAAAGAAAAATCTTTAACTTTTGTGTTAGTGTTCCCACTAACTGGGAATGTTCTCGGGCACATGGGAACATTCCCGGGAACATTCCCGTTGGGAAGTTACTGGGAACGGGAATGTTCCCACGGCACATCACTGGTTCAGACACCATAATTGAAATAAAATGCCCTTATGCCAGTAGATATCAAGAGATCAAGCCCACAACCATCCCATATTTGGTAGAAATTAACAACACGTTAACGCTGAAGCATAGTACACCTTATTATTACCAAATACAGGGACAGATGTATTGTACAGGGAAGTCCTACTGTAATTTGGTTGTTTACACATACAAAGACATGAAAGTAGTGTATGTCAGCAGAGACAAACACTTTATCAAAGAAATGGTAAATAAATTGGACTATTTTTATGATAAATATTTCAAACAGGAAGTTCTTAAAAAAACATTTGTACTATGATTATCATAAAATGAATAAATAAAACCAAGTAGATAAAACTTCTTTTTCTTTATTATTCCTTCTCTAAAGTTACAGAGCATTAAACAAATGAAAAAAAATCTTTGATGCTAATGGCACATAACTTTTGTTGAGTTCACTGGTTAGTATTTTGTAAGTTTTTGTTAATCCAATAAGCCTCTCTATGTGAACTCTCTGACATGCTAACTTTTGATCATGTTTTAATAAAACTCCTGGGATTTGGGATTTTCCTTTTAAGAAGGTAGGAATATTAATGCCAACACCCTTACTAGCAAATAAATCTTGTACATTAAATCCTCTGTCGGCCATTATACTGTCCCCTTCATCACATATTTCTAACAGATTACTCCGTTCTACTATTTGTCGATCACTGGCTGATCCAGCAAATGCTCCTGAGCAATAAGTCAAAAGACCACCTGGTGAAGCTCCAACCAGAAATTTCAGAGTGTTTTTATGTTTATAGGAACTGAAAGTGGTTTTTTGGGCATCAGGTTGGCTTGGTTTTTGTATGGGTATTTCCGTTCCATCTATTATAAACTCTTGTAGAACGGAATTCTCTTTGAAAGCTTTGTGGCATATCCCCTTCCGTCCGAACTCGCACCGAGAACAGACGTGTTTCTATTTACTCCATAATACAGTTTTATTTTGATATTAACAAGCGATATTAGTGCATTTTTTTAAGTATCCTACTCATCAAGTTTACGTACACAAGTAATTTAACACCTACATCGCGGCCGTGCACCTCTGTCATCCGCAACTGCGAGGAAAAGAAACAGCGCCATAATTGTCGTCCTACTCACGCGAAGAAACGTCATCACGCCGCACGGAGCCGCCAACGCATGCTACAAATACACCGCGCTGTGGGGAAAGGAGAGAATTCTGACACAATTGCTGTTTCACTCACCCAACATTGCTGTACTCCGTAGCACTTACTACGATACCGGATTCCGCTACGAAATTGCTACGAGGACACGCGACGCATCGGCTACGCGAGGTAACTCATTCCCACTTACTACAAATCTCACGGAACGGCTGCATAATCATAAGAAACTTGACACTTATTAAATTAAAAATCATTTGTAAACAAGTGTGTGAGCATGTCGACATCACGTACTCCACCTAAAACATCTAAACCAAAAGTGGTGGATCCTTTGTATGTTCTTCACGATTCCGATACTGCATCCGATAGAATAGTCTCTGATAGCGATTCAGCTGGAAAGTTTAACGTCTCGCGAGGAAACAAGCGTAAACAAGGTGACTTGCATATGGTTGAAATAAGGGAACTATTTGATGAATTCTCCAAGTCACAAACTACAAAATTTGATGCTCTTACTGAAGCAATGTCACTATTGAAGCAAGAGACTGCGGAGCTGAGAAAGTCCGTAAACTTCATGTCAGAGAAGTATGACGAGGTACTGGTAAGCTTGGGTAAAATGCAAAAGGAAAATTCCAACTATAAAGTTCAGGTTGAATCACTTGAACAAAGGATTGATTTTTTGGAAAGAAAAGCCAGGTCCACCACTATTGAGTTAAGAAATGTGCCGCAGTCACCTACTGAAACAAAGGATAATATCACCCAAATAATAAGTAAAGTCGGCGAGGTGCTTCATCAATCCATACAGTTTTCTGATATTCGGGATACATACAGATTGAAAACCAAAAGTAATGCTAATTCTCCAATAATAGTTGAATTTGCATCGACATCGGTAAAAGAAAATATAATTCAGAAGGCTAAGCTATTTAATAAGAGCAACAAAGAGAATAAGCTTAATAGTTCACACCTAATGATTAACGGTCCAACGCAACCTGTTTATATATCTGAGTCTCTTACTCCATATGCTAAGAAACTGTTCTACATGGCTCGTCAACATGCTAAAAAGAACTCTTTCACGGGTTGCTGGCATTCTTATGGCAAAATCTACATGAAGAAAAGTGATGATCAACCTACCATACGTGTTGATAATGAGGAAGATATTTTAAAACTCACTCAAGCATGACTTTACCGCCTGAGTAGCGGTATCACTTATGATATTTTTTTAGCTAATATTAAGGCCTTAAGCCAGTTACGATATTTTAAATGTAAGCTCAATTTGATTGAAAAAAATGTTTTATACAATCTCGGCATTAACTTGACGATCTCATCACTAACACTCGTACACTTACACACACTCACCCAACTTCAAATGTACTTAACTTTCGGTATAATTCAATTTTCGCACAAAATATTTTTTTCCTGTAACACCTATAGATTTACAAGTGTCCTTATCTTAAATTCGATAACATAACTAGTGATATATCCAAGGATGTTGATCGTATATCCGTGGCTAATGCATCTACCTGCAGCATTGATGAATGTTCATCTCTAATCTGTACATCTGGTAAAACTTTGAAAGTCATTACACAAAACATTAGAAGCATTAACTGCAACATGGCTGGTATGCTTACTCTTTTGGCTAGGTCCAATGTTGACTGGGATTTAATAGTGTTAACGGAGTGCTGGTTGCGTGGTGTTCATAAAACTCCTATAATGGATGGTTACGATTATTTTGCAACTTCTAATAATAAAACACAAAATGAAGGGATAGTCGTTTTTATTAAAAAAGGTATCAATGCTTGTGTAAAGGAACCATCCATCTTGGACTGTAATAGTTTATTAATAACACTTGAAAAGCATACTATCGTCCTTGCTATTTATAGGTCACCAAGTGTTAGGAATATTGATAATTTTATGGAAAGTTTACATAATTGTTTGTGTAATGTTGCAACTAAATATCAAAACTGTATCTTAACTGGTGATTTAAATATTGACATCTCCGAAAACACATTGGATGCAAGAAAACACAACTACTTAAATCTAATGGCTTCGCATGGCATGCTACCTGCTCACCAGATTCCTACTCACTCAAAATCTTGCATTGACCATGTCATACTCAAAACCAAATTTCCAGCAACATGCTTGGTAGCTGAGACGTCCCTTACTGATCATTATAGTGTCATAATTTCCATTATTAAGTCGCTTCCAGCTAAGAAGCATGCGAAAACCTTGAAGCGAATTGATTATGCTGCCCTTGACTTAGTTATTCCTAACATTGACTTTGCGCCTCTTTTCGCAATGAGTCACGTGAATGATGCTGTAGCCATTTTTACTGGTTCTCTTAATACTGCTATGGTATCCTGCACAAAAACTATTACTATACCAAGACGTAAAATAATTTTAAAGCCATGGATAACTCCAGGACTTTTGAAATGTATGAGAAATAGAGATAACCTCCACCTTAAGTCAAATAAATCCCCTAATAATATGACTCTTAAGCTAACCTATACCAGGTACAGGAATTTTTGTAATGGATTATTAAGAAAACTGAAAACTGAATATGAAAGGAAGGAAATTGATAATGCAGGAAACAATTCTAAAAAGCTCTGGGAGGCCATAAAAACAATCACTCACACAACTCGATCCAAGGAAGTCGCTTCTGAATTGATATCACCAAGTAACCCCCAGCGCTCCGTTGATGCTATTAATGCTTTCTTTGCGAATATCGGAAAATCACTTGCAGAAAAACATATACCTCATGAATCTTCACCAGTTTTTTCAGTACCCCTTAAGACTGCTTGTCCTAATTCTTTCGTGATGCTGCCTACAGATGAAAATGAGATAGATAACCTAGTTTTTAATCTAAAAGTTAACTGTGCTGCTGGACGTGACAATATTTCTGCAAATTTACTTTCCCGCTATAGATCTATACTAGTTTCCCCACTAACTTTTATTTGTAACTTGGCATTTACATCTGGAACTTTCCCACAGGCCTTCAAAATCTCACAAATCCTACCTATATTTAAGTCTGGTGACAGGAACTGTGTTAATAATTATAGACCAATCTCAATATTACCTACTTTGTCAAAGATTTTGGAAAAACTAATGAATAAAAGACTGATGGACTACTTAGAGAAAAACAAACTACTTTCTGCATCCCAATACGGGTTTAGATGTAATAAAACTACTAGTGATGCAGTCCATGAAGTCACGGAGTTTGTTGTCAATAATATTGACCATAAAAATAAAGTTCTGGCAATTTTTCTCGATTTGGCAAAGGCTTTTGACACAGTTTCTGTCCCCAGATTACTAGTTAAACTTGAGCGTATGGGTATTAGGGGGTTACAGCTTAAACTCTTTACAGACTATGTCAGTAACAGATTTCAGTGTGTCACAGTTGGCGATTGGATAAGTGACGACCTTCCCATTACCTATGGAGTTCCTCAAGGTAGCGTCCTTGGACCTACTCTATTTCTCATTTACATTAATGACCTTTTTGACCTTGAACTCCAAAATGGGACGATTGTTGCCTTTGCAGACGACACAGCACTGGTTTTCCGAGGTAGCTCATGGGGCAGTGTTTTTCAACACGCTCAATGTGGGTTTGATGCCGTTAACCAGTGGCTGAGATGTAACCTCTTAACATTAAATGTTGACAAAACAAAAGTTTTAAAGTTTTCTCTCCGAAAGGTCCCACACTCAATTGATGGTAACTTAGAATCCATTTTGGCCCACTCCCATACTTGTAGTCGTTTAACTCCCTGCAACTGTCCTTCCCTTGATCAAGCAAGTACTATTAAGTACCTTGGCGTGCTAATAGATAGCAGACTTAATTTTTCTCCCCATATAGATCTTGTTTCTTCAAGGGTTCGGAAATTAATATATATATTTAAAAATCTCAGACGCTTAGCTAATCCTAGGGTACTAAAAACTGTTTACTCCGCCTTATGTCAATCGCTATTAGTATATTGTATAACTTCCTGGGGCGGTGCGTGTAAAACAATAATATTAAAACTTGAACGCGCTCAGAGAGCGCTTCTTAAAGTTAGTGCGTTCCTGCCATTCTTTCATCCCACTACCGACCTCTACAAAACCTGCGAAGTATTAACAGTAAGACAGCTTTTCATACTTTACACTGTCCTCAAAATGCATGGTTCACTGAAGTATGACCCTGCAGCGTTTCAACAGAAACGTAGGAAACATACAGTCTGCGTATATAAAGCTTGCCACACCCATTTTGCACAGAGATTTTTCAACTTTTTAGGTGGCCATTTGTACAACAAAATCAATCCTACCTTAAAAATATATCCTTTAACGAAACAGCAATGTAAAATAGTGGTCACCAAATGGCTTCTGGGCCTTGATTATATTAGGTCTTTACCTATGAAATTGCCGTTCTGCAGTACTGGCCATTTCAAATCAAAATAATTTTTGTTTGGCTAAGAATTCTAATTTCAAATTAATTTTATTTTAAAAACATGGATTTTTTTTTCTAAAAGTAGTCATTTCTTTATTGATTAGTGTTACATTTTCATCACATTTCAATCTTTTTCGTCATCATGGATACGTTAAAAATTCGAGTAATTATGGAATATGAGTACCGTCGTGGCAGCAACGCGGCACAAGCGGCACGCAACATCAACGACGTTTACGGAGCTAACACTACAAACCAACGCACCACCTGTTATTGGTTTGCTCGCTTCCGTTCTGGAAATTTCGTCCTGAAAAATGAACCTCGCGGTCGTCCGAAGACTTTGGTCGACAATGACGAATTAAAGGCGATTGTGGAAGCTGATGATACACAATCTACGGCTGAATTAGCAGCAGCTTTCGACGTTAGCGTCAAAACAATATTGGTCCATTTGCGTCAAATTGGCAAGGTAAAAAAGCTTGACAAATGGGTGCCCCACGAACTCAATGATCGCCAGCGCGAAGTACGCGTCGAGACGTGCCTTGCACTGCTCAACAGACACACAAATGAAGGAATTTTGAACCGCATTGTTACCTGCGATGAAAAATGGATTCTGTTTGATAACCGTAAGCGCTCAGCAAGTTGGTTGGATCCTGGTTCAGCACCTAAACAATGCCCTAAACGAAAACTTACCCCTAGAAAAGTGATGGTCACTGTTTGGTGGTCTAGCGCCGGTGTGATTCATCACAGCTTCTTACCAAACGGGGTGAGCATTACTGCAGATGTGTACTGTGAAGAACTGAACACAATGATGGAGAAGCTGGCGCATCTCCAACCAGCATTGGTCAATCGCTCGTCTCCGCTGCTCCTGCACGACAACGCGCGACCTCATACTGCACAGCAGACGGTCTCCAAGTTGCAAGAACTGGGGTTGGAAGCTCTCCGTCATCCGCCCTACTCACCAGACCTTGCGCCTACAGACTACTACTTTTTCCAGAATTTGGATAACTTCTTGGCGGGAAAAAAATTTAATACCCGAGAGGCAGTACAAAATGCCTTTGAAGAATTTGTTGCCTCCCGTCCAGCTGATTTCTTTAAGAAGGGCATCAATAAACTGCCACTGCGATGGCAAAGATGCATTGATTGCATGGGTGATTACTTCGATTAATACAAATAAAAAATTCATGAAAAAAATTCGTTTAAATTTTTTCATACAAAACGGCAATTTCATAGGTAAAGACCTATTATCAATACGGAAAAAACACTGAATATTTTAAAATAGAATTAACATACCGTAACACACCTACAAGTTAGCGTACACACTCACACCCATTATCTATACTAAAAACACCACACACATTCCCACCCTTTACCCACACTACACACCACACACATTCATACTCTACACCCACACTACACACCACACACATTCATAGTCTACACCCACACTACATACACCTCTCGCATTAATTTGTATCACACACCCGTCAAGTTTTAGACTTAACTACATATATATATCGTATTGTTTAAGTCATTTAAAATTGTTAAAATTCAATTTGTCAAATATGTGATTTATACGTTTTTACACCAATTATTCACTTCGGAAGAGCACTGATTTCCAAGATACAGGTTCTTACCTAGTTTGGAAATCAGGAGTTCATTTAGTTTTAGCCGTCTACTCACACACATTTTTTGTATCCTAGTTCCTAGGAATATTATTGTATTAGGCTATATCTTTATTGAGTCCAAATAAACGTTATTATTATTATTATTATATAAAAGTTTACCAGTTCCCGACTAGGCCAAATATCAATCAAACTCCACAAATTGCTCACAAAATTTATCCATGTCACAATTATATTGGATACTTCCGTTTTACTCACACCAAACATTCTACTTAATTCGAAATCTGGTTTATTGCGATGCAGTTTCATTGGTAGCATTATAAATTGGTCTTCACCAGACTGTCCAACTACTTGACTCCACCTATATTTTAATTGTTTTGCCATTGGCAAAAGTGTACTGAAAACGAGCGACAGTTTTGCGTAGGTTTCTAGACCTGTATAATAGTTAACAGCATCATCATCAGTCTGCAGCAAATCTGTGGAAAATAATCGCATAATATTTGATGTTTGGGTTCCACACCTGTTGTAGGCTTTCTCTGATTTTATTATCTCGGTAGTTGGATCTTCTTTCACAGCTATTTCAACCTCATGAGAAATGTCTTCTGTGGTTTCATGAAATGGTACAAGTTCTTCATTTATTGATGCTGAGGGGCCTGGAAATAGCTGTTTGCGGGCACTCCTTCTTAAATAACGTTTTTCTCTATCTTTTGCTGGCTCGGAGAGTGTTTTTGTATTCCACGGAAAAACAGAAGGAATTGCAGTTTTCTTTAGATATCGCTCCTTAAATACAAAAGCACCACAAGTCAAAATAAGCAAATTATACAGGAGCGGCATTTGCAAAAATAATTTTGATTATTTTATGATTTTTGTATAAACTATGTGTATTACGTAGACTTTTTTTATATCAAAAGATGCGTAATTAAATAGCCTATTTTTAAATAAAGCAATCTTAACCATACCTCGAATGGACTCTGGAAAAAATGCATATAAGTTAGTTTTGTATATAGACTTTGACTTCGAGAACATTAAAATTTTAAAAATTAAACCACCATTATTAGGAAAATTTGAGTTTTATTTTCAGTTGTCAACCGCACAAAACGTAAATTTAAGAAAAAAATGGCACATACTAACTTCCTACATAGTAAACTTGCTAAGGGAAAACAAATAGTTAAATCTTATCATGAGATCATCAATTAAGTCTAAAATTAATATTACCTATATTAGTAGGTAAGAGTAATAAATTTAAGTTAAAAACGAAATAAACCTTTTAAGCTATAAAAACAAAGATGCATAAAACTTTTGCATAGAATTAACAAAACAAACATAAGAATTATTGTAAAAATAAATACACTAACTAGGTATTTAGCTGGCTCCCTAAAAGATAACAGCTCTCAGTTACAACAATATAGGTACTTATAATTATTCTCTGAAACCTTTTTTGACAAGTGATTAAATAAACAATAACTAAAAAATAACTTACTTTAATAATTAAATTTTAATCACGATTAAATCAGACTTTTTAAACAGAATAACACTTACTATTTTGTATTGTTTTACCACACCTAAAACGAAACTAGACTAATTTATACGTTACAGGACTTAAACCTATGTTTTGTAATGTGCCGGGTAGACACGCCCTACATAAACACAATAAACATTGAGTATCTTCTCTTAAAAGCTGTATTAGCTTACTTATCACAGGTGTGTGGAATGCAGTTCAATAATGAAAAATACCTAATATTAAGCTGTCTAAACTATAATGACTCGTATCTAAATTATAGTGTCTCGCAGTAAAATAAAACCATGTTACGCCACTGAGTTACGATAAGATCATTACTCCTTTTCTACAATTTAAATGAAATATTAAAGCTAAGTTAATCAACTTGGTCCATAACATTACGTTTCAGAAACAGGTAATTTTATCTTAAAATAGTATTAGCAGTTATGGTTTTATAAAATAAGGCACTTAAGGAGTGAGACACCTTCAAAATTAACTATTTCCATGATCTACACTAATCACAACCGTATAAAGCACATAAAAGTGGTGTACATAGTGTTCTTACAAAAACATTTTTATAAAACGTTTACTTAAAACTACATTGAGCGTAATGCTCGTAAAAGTATTAAAAAAAACTTAAACTAAAACATTAAAAATCAGTTCCCAACAGTAACTTATGTACGAATTTAGAGATTAGCATAAAAAGATTCATAAAATCTTGGCACGACGTTTTTTTGAATTAGCTTTAGAATGCCTTGCTTCTTTGCTTCAGGAACTGTAAGCTTTTCAGTGTAAAGTTGGTTTAGAGTCAAATTATTATCAGGCACCGTCTTCGACTTGGTGCGGCGTTTTCTCAACGTAGATACCGACCTGAACTCTTCCTCTTCGTAGGATGTTTTAAAGAAAAATATGCCATTGCTTACTTTATCCGCCTTCAGAATCTTTATATCGGTCCATTTGAATTTATTGCCATCGTCATCTACATTGTAGTTTCCTGTACACAGAGGTTTGAGGTCAAAAAAATTCTTATGTGTCAGTTCTTCAACAGTATAAGGCTTTCCAGTTTTCTTTGCTGTTTTAATTAGAGTGATATATTGGTCTGGAACGTAAATTGGAGATGATTTTAATGCTCTCGTAATGTAACGTTGGATGACAGAATGAACACAGTCTCCTTCGTTTTGGGTATGTCCTTTTATTAAGAACTTATGAGTAATACTATTGATGTTCGGTAATTCTTGAGTCGCATATTGGTACATTGCCAGCATGAATTTGTTTTTTTGCTGGCCACAGCAATTATCGCTATAGAAAGTGACATCACAAGGTTCCGTGGCATTATCATTCAATTTTCTGAGATACATTAGAACACAGGAGCCAATTTCATTAATACCTCGGGCGCCTTCTCCCTCATGCCATACAAAACAAGTTGTGTCCTTTGTACCGAGCTCGGTTATTGTGAAATTAAGTAGATTTAATTTAGACGTATAATAGAAATTAGACACATCACCCTGAGGACAAGGCATCACCGCTTGGAGGTCGTACACAGCCACTACAAAGGTATTACTCACAAGCTCTTTATCTCTATCTTTTTCAGTTCTAGCGAGAGTCTTTTGCTTCAAGTGCTCGTCGTATGTCTCTTGTAGTAACGATTTATCTTCAGCGTTTTGGTAAGCCATGCAATCTTCGCATTGGTCTTTCTTAGGCTGCCAGAAAGATAAATTAAAATCATGTGTAAATATGTTGTAGTATACTTGATATGAAACGTGTGGTGCACCCTCAGATTCACATTTTTCTACGTAATGTCGATGTAGTGCCGCGACTGTAAACCCGCCCTCAATATACTCCCGAGTCGATCGCGCCCTACAGTAATGACTTTCTATGCGGGGTATTGAATTGATGTGTGCTTTGACACCACCGGTCAGCTCTGAGTCTAGTGTCTTATGGTTGTTATGTTTTCCCCTGTTATCTTTAAGGTGCAGACCAGTTTCGGACTGCTTCTTGACAACGGTTCTGATCATTGTGTCTGAGATTCCAAGGGTATTCATGAAGAATACTTTACATACACGAGTTTTTTTATTATTTCGAGTCAGAAAATATGCGTGATTGTAATTTTTGCGACTGCTACCTTCACGAACGTATCTATATTTTGGTTCTATCTTGGTCATGTGATCGTGAATAAACTGTCGTTGGATTTCCAGATCACCGCACTCCCAGAACTTTTCAAAGATATGTTTTCGTTCTTCAAACGTAAACTCTGTTGAACATTTTAGTTTACATTTACCGAAACATACAGGCCCCATTTTTTTGGCATCATAAACTTTCTTTGATTTTGACATAGAAGTATAGGACATACCTTTGTTTTTCAATAGCTTGCTCTGGTTTCGTTTCCATAAGAGGGGTTCTGATTTTCTTTTACGACATCTACTGCGCGATTCAACGTCAACACTAGGAGACTGCTCGCCGACGCTAGATGGGTGCTCGTCAACGCTAGGTGGCTGATCATCAACTCTGGCAGATGGTGAATTAATACTAAATAACTCCTGGTTATCCACGGTCGATTGCGGAAAGTCTTGAATGTCAGATAACTGTGCTTGTGGTTGTTTCTCTTCATCGGAATCTGACTGGGCTTTGCAGTTTTCAGAAAATGAATCTTCATACGTAGGATCTTTGACACTATCATCGGATGAGAAATCTTTGAGGTTATTTGTAGAACTGGAGCTACTTGAATAACTAGAACTAGAACTGCTGGAAGAGCTAGAAGATTCATCAGAGGAAGAGTCACTGTCTGAGTCGGTTTCTTGGATGACTAAAGATGGTTTATTGAATATTCTGTGTTTTGGAGGCGTTGCTTGAATGTCTTCGTTTTCTTCACCGGAGTTCAGAATATCTAAAGAAAACTGACTGTCCGGTAGAGAGTTAACGTCATCAGCATCATGTTCATGATAAATACTATTGGTAGTCTGAATGTCACTTGAATCCATTTCACTAGGTCGTATTGTTGACGGAGATTGCTGTCCATCTCGAGGGGCATTTAAAGGTGGCACCATGTTCAAAATACGGTGCGCTCTTGTGGTCATTCTGAAAAAAAAAAAAAGAATAAGTACCTACCTGTATCAACCAATTTACTTTCTCGTCAATTGGCGTTATAATGTATCTATGTGGGTAAGTAAAATTTAATTGGTTTTAATAGTTCTTCTAAATTAATTTGTTTAACCTTATTACTCCAAAAACTACAAAAACTTTCAAACAAAACAACATTAAAACTAAAAATTGCTTTTTAATATAAAATAAAATCTATTTAGAGATCACTTTCAAATACAAAGACACCATATTTCGAAATATGTTACTTTAGCATAAAGAAATAAGAAAATAATTCTAATTATTTTTTGCAAAACTAACTTAATTCAAAATATGGTAGTATTGCAAACATAAATAAGAGAAAATATCAGATTAATAAATGCAAAACTAACCTATTTCGAAATATGGTACTTTAGCATAAAGAAATAAGAAAATAATTCTAATAAATTTTTGCAAAACTAACATAATTCAAAATATGGTAGTATTGCATACAAAAATAAGAGAAAATATTAAATTTATAAATGCAAAACCAACCTATTTCGAAATATTGTACTATTGCACATAAAAATGATAAGATACTTACGTGAATGTGATCTGCAAGACGAATATATTTTAGAATGTGGCACTTTTGAATATATAATTTCACCTGTTTTATAGCAGTTTTTTGGAATGTGGTAGTTTTTCACAAAAAATGCGTGTGCTCGTGCCAAATGACTGTTGACAACTGACAATATGGTACTTTTGCGCGGAACTCAGTTACAGAAACGGGACAAAACAAAACTAACGTGTGTGCGTGTATGGGTGTTTTTGATCATAAAACGACGGCTGTTTTAGCGAAACATTAAAGTTTCATCGTTTAAGATGCATTTTATGCAAAAAAATCATTTTTGATATTTTTTGAAATGTGTGACTTTTGTATTTAAGGAACGATATTTATGTTTATGTTCTACTCCTGAAAAACATATAATTCTCAATTATAAAGATTACAGCTGATAATGTGAAATGTCAGGATATGTTAAAAAAGGAAATATAACTTTTACCTGTGTATTTGCTCACTTTTTCATAATCATTTTCTGTAAAATGTTCTCGACATAACCTCGAACTGTCGGTAAGGATTAAATTCTGGCGCCTAATTGCTTTTAACCATAACCTGCGAATTTTTGCGTCCTTCGGAAAGTGATGCACTCCAATTTCCGAACATTTCAGAACACAGCAACGCGTCATTTTGTAATTAAACATCAAAATCGTCTCACTTCAATACATTAATTATATGTTTTGGGAACTAGCTATGACAGCGCCACTTTGACAGTTGCCAACCCCATTGGTTGCCAAAGCAAAAAAGTCGCAATCGCTTTAACTTATATAGTGAAAATAATTGTTTCGCTTTGTATTTTAGTGAAAAAATACATTCAGAGAACTGATTATCATTTATATTACTACGAATAATAGTTTTCAACGTGTTTATATTAACTTTTTTGTGGTTTATTATCAACTGGTTTTAAATGTGGCCACCAAGGCTTTATCGATATGATATCGATAAGACGATTTGGAGATGCTTCGCCCTACGGTTACTTAAACCTGTCGTTTGCTAACGAACCCTTAAATTGTGTCTGTGGGATATACCGTTGATTAATGTATTTAAGGCTACTTAGTTAAGTAATCGTTAGGACCTACAAAGATATACTGATAAATATGCTGTATAATAGATACATAAATACATACATACTAACTATATAATCAAAGAACATAAATGACGACTACAGATTAAAACCATTGCTGTTGCAGTTTTCATTCATTTGTGATACATCAACAATGTATATCTAAATTTAAATCTATATGGTGCATGGAATTCTTGAATAGAGTAGGTATTTAGTAAAGGGATCAGAATAATCTCATAAATACCGCTTTGATCCTACTTCTCTACATCTTCTGGCATAGTCCACAAACTCAATACAGTCTGCTAAATCAGATATTATTGCTTTTAAATAAATGCAAAAGCTAATTCACTGGTAAAAAAAAAAATAACCACAATCTTAAATGTCAAAATCAATAATTAACAAGTTAAGTAAAGGTCTTGCTGTACTTAACTTTAATTGTCACTAACAGCCACACTCAGAGATGCCTAACGGTTACTTAAAAGGCTTCTTAGTAAAAATTAAAAATAGTTCACTCTCAGAGTCAGTTAACGGTTCGTTAGTGGCCCCTAATCAAATAATTATACTTTTATTTTATGTTTCACCAAAAAGCGTCCAATCAGGATGACTGTTTTCCAATAGATTTTTTTTTTAAATTCATCTAATTCTGATTTCGCTTTTGCTAACAATGTTTTGTTTCTCTCTTCCTCCAATAATGCAGTTTTTTTTTCGTACTCGCTAGGTTGTTGTTTATTTGAAATCTATAGAAACACATTTGGTGCGGATAAGAATACCTGCACAAACTGTTATTACAAACTGTCAAAAATATTAAAGAATTAAAAGGGAATTCAAATATTTTTATCAATAGGCTCCGACAAAGATCTTCGTTCATACTAATAACAAAAAACAAAACATTACGGAAATAATTAAACAATTAATTCTATTACAACGCTCGGCAATAAACAAATACCAAAGTTCCCGAGTCGCCGTGAGGTCCATAACATCTGGCTACTTTCTAAAATGCTTACTATACAAATGGCACCTATTTGTTTCCCAAGATCTTAAATAACACGTGCCTAGAACTATCTTTAATCTAAAGCTAAAACCATGGGATTGGCCGTTTTGCACATTCAGATGAAATTTAAAATTCACAACACAAAACTTTCTCACCCGGCGAAGGAAACACAAACAAAAACATAAATTTTTATTCCCTGTTTTGACATTGACAATTGGTTGCCAAAGCAAAAAAGTCGCAATCGCTTTAACTTATATAGTGAAAATAATTGTTTCGCTTTGTATTTTAGTGAAAAAATACATTCAGAGAACTGATTATCATTTATATTACTACGAATAATAGTTTTCAACGTGTTTATATAAACTTTTTTGTGGTTTATAATCAACTGGTTTTAAATGTGGCTACACCAAGGCTTTATCGATATGATATCGATAAGACGATTTGGAGATGCTTCGCCCTACGGTTACTTAAACCTGTCGTTTGCTAACGAACCCTTAAATTGTGTCTCTTGGATATACCGTTGATTAATGGATTTCAGGCTACTTAGTTAAGTAATCGTTAGGACTAATTTAATGTACCTTTCTGAGTGTGGCTGTAAGGGCCACTAACGAAACGTTAACTGACTCTGAGAGTGAACTATTTTTAATTTTTACTAAGGAGCCTCTTAAGTAACCGTTAAGGGTCTCTGAGTGTGGCTGTAAGCTTAAATAAAATAAGAGATAAGTCTATCAGCTTCAATTTTCTTGATTTGCCTTGACTGAGCCGTTAATGCAAATTATAGAAGCCGGTTTCATGACCAATTTATATTTAATCTTTCTACAGTTAAAACAGAAATTCGTTGAATTATTTATTGGGTAAGCCTTTAAAACAATTAATTACAAACAAATCAGGGGGTAGCGATACGTAGTAGCTACAGTGTTATGAAAATAAACACTCATTATAAAAAATGTGTATTAAAAATTTAAAATAAATAACTTGTGGCTCATAAAAACGTTCTTCTACTTTCTTAATTGACGCTATCACTAACAAAAAAATCAAAAAAATCTGAACCTTATCGCAGGGTTGCCTTGTTGTGCCTTGAAACCGTGGCTTATAACCCCTATAAGGAATGCTGAACCAAATACACCCGAAGATAGGTGTAGAAAATGGCACTGTCATGCAAGAAATTTAATAGACCGCACCAATGGCTACCTAAAAGGCACATTCAGGGTTTTTGGCATTGACCGAAGCTTACACTATGCACCTGAGAAGGCATTCAATAGTTTATGCTTGCTGCACATTACATAACATAACTAGCTTTTACCAGCGGCTCCGCCCGCGTGGATGTCGGTTATCACGTAAAAAGGTAGCCTATGTCCTTCTCCATATCTCAGGCTTTTTCTCTACCAAATTTCAAGACGATCGGTTCAGCGGTTTAGGCGTGAAAGCGTGACAGACAGAGTTACTTTCGCATTATAATATTAGTAAGGAAGTAAGGATGAGGCATTTCCGGTAGGTAGCGCAGATTGTGGTGTGGAAATTTGTGAGTACTAAATAACTTAATCTAAAACCTCATTATTATATTTTTTAGGGTACCTATGGAGCTCACCCCACAAGATTTAGAACGTGAAAGGCGAATGGAAGTGCCAACAAATTAACCCAGCAACTCTACTTGCAGGAACGCAAAAACGACATAATATGAACATATTTTACATAGATAAACATCACTTGTCCTAAGTTATTTATGTCAATAAATCAGTACGTTTTCGATTTTGTGCCGGAAACGATGACGACTTCCACTAGAAACTGGCGACCAACAGTGGGCACAAAACAAACCCAAGTACGTCACACGTTCCGGACGAATCGTAACAAAAACGTTGAAGAGGAAAGCAAAGATGTCGGTGAACATGTCGCATGCTCAGTTCGAGGCGCTGCTGTCTAAACTTTCAACAACAAGAAGAGCTGAATGCAGAGAGCAGAGCTGAATTCGACGGGACCAAGGAGCTGAAGTGGCGGAACCTTTTTTGGCTGCAGTGACAGTTTTTAAGCAAATAGAAAATGTCAGTGATACAGAAGCGCTTACTGGATTACCAATGCTCCTCAAGGGTAGGGTTGCCATTCGTCCCGATATATCGGGACTGTCACCGTCATTAGGCCCTCTGTCCCGACAAAGCACTATTACGTCCCGTTTTTTATCGCGCCGTCACAGCAATTCAGATACGCGCGCCAAATTTCTCGGCCGCGTGGTTGCGACCTCGGCGCTGGGGAAGGGAGATGTCGCCGCGTGCTATCGCGTTCGCAGCAACAGCGAGTCAGTCGGTAAACTACAGTGAGTCAGTGAGTGAGACGCTCGTACTTTCGCGCACGTGTTGTTGATTGTTTTAGTGTTTAGCTAGTACATTTTTTCTTAGCCTGTTATCATCACGAAAATGTCTACAACAAGGAAGAGAAAGTGCCATTTTTCGGATGACTATACAAAAGAATGGAGTTTCGCGGAGGTAAGGCAGACATTACACATCACATTTCTACGGCTAGTCACAAAAAGAAAATTGCCATCGTATCGACATCAAAGTCTATATCTAGATTTATGATTAGAGAAGATACCAAAGAAGATTTACTAATAAGTGCAGCTGAATTAACGACAGCTTATAAAGTGGTAAAACATCATCAATCCTTTAGTTCTCTTGACTGTATTGTAAAATTGAATGCAACAATGTATCCCGACTCGAAAATCGCCGCAAAGCAGTCTACTGCTAGGACAAAGGCTACAGCTATTGTTAAAAATATTCTTGCTCCGCAAAAAAATTGCAAGAAGTGTCATTTTACGGCATAGGCACCGACGCGTCGAACCATAAAGCTGAAAAAAATGTTTCCTTTACTCGTTCAATACTTTACTGAATCTGATGGAATCCAACAAAAGCTGTTAAAATTTGAGTCTCTAAAAAATGAAACATCAGAAACAATTTCAAAGTATTGTATCCATACTTTAAGACAACTGCAGGTTCCATTAGATAAACTAATCGCTTTTTGTGGAGACAATACTAATACCAACTTTGGAGGGCTTGAACGACGTGGTCAATGCAATGTTTTTCAAATAAACGAAGAACTCTCTCTCTCTCTCTCTCTCTCGTTACCGGTGTTCAAGAGACTCGTGAAGGACATTACTTGTTGTTGTGATTTTGTTGTAGCTGTTATAATCTGTAGTCGTCATTTATGTTCTTTGATTATATAGTTAGTATGTATGTATTTATGTATCTATTATACAGCATATTTATCAGTATATCTTTGTAGGTCCTAACGATTACTTAACTAAGTAGCCTTAAATACATTAATCAACGGTATATCCCACAGACACAATTTAAGAGTTCGTTAGCAAACGACAGGTTTAAGTAACCGTAGGGCGAAGTATCTCCAAATCGTCTTATCGATATCATATCGATAAAGCCTTGGTGTAGCCACATTTAAAACCAGTTGATAATAAACCACAAAAAAGTTAATATAAACACGTTGAAAACTATTATTCGTAGTAATATAAATGATAATCAGTTCTCTGAATGTATTTTTTCACTAAAATACAAAGCGAAACAATTATTTTCACTATATAAGTTAAAGCGATTGCGACTTTTTTGCTTTGGCAACCAATTGTCAATGTCAAAACAGGGAATAAAAATTTATGTTTTTGTTTCCTTCGCCGGGTGAGAAAGTTTTGTGTTGTGAATTTTAAATTTCATCTGAATGTGCAAAACGGCCAATCCCATGGTTTTAGCTTTAGATTAAAGATAGTTCTAGGCACGTGTTATTTAAGATCTTGGGAAACAAATAGGTGCCATTTGTATAGTAAGCATTTTAGAAAGTAGCCAGATGTTATGGACCTCACGGCGACTCGGGAACTTTGGTATTTGTTTATTGCCGAGCGTTGTAATAGAATTAATTGTTTAATTATTTCCGCAATGTTTTGTTTTTTGTTATTAGTATGAACGAAGATCTTTGTCGGAGCCTATTGATAAAAATATTTGAATTCCCTTTTAGTTCTTTAATATTTTTGACAGTTTGTAATAACAGTTTGTGCAGGTATTCTTATCCGCACCAAATGTGTTTCTATAGATTTCAAATAAACAACAACCTAGCGAGTACGAAAAAAAAACTGCATTATTGGAGGAAGAGAGAAACAAAACATTGTTAGCAAAAGCGAAATCAGAATTAGATGAATTTAAAAAAATCTATTGGAAAACAGTCATCCTGATTTGACGCTTTTTGGTGAAACATAAAATAAAAGTATAATTATTTGATTAGGGGCCACTAACGAACCGTTAACTGACTCTGAGAGTGAACTATTTTTAATTTTTACTAAGAAGCCTCTTAAGTAACCGTTAGGCGTCTCTGAGTGTGGCTGTTAGTGACAATTAAAGTTAAGTACAGCAAGACCTTTACTTAACTTGTTAATTATTGATTTTGACATTTAAGATTGTGGTTTTTTTTTTTTTTACCTGTGAATTAGCTTTTGCATTTATTTAAAAGCAATAATATCTGACTTAGCAGACTGTATTGAGTTTGTGGACTATGCCAGAAGATGTAGAGAAGTAGGATCAAAGCGGTATTTATGAGATTATTCTGATCCCTTTACTAAATACCTACTCTATTCAAGAATTCCATGCACCATATAGATTTAAATTTAGATATACATTGTTGATGTATCACAAATGAATGAAAACTGCAACAGCAATGGTTTTACAGTGCGACAAGCCTTGGTTGAAAGGTTTTTTGCTTAAAATTGATACCTTTATAAATAAAAATGCACAAATTAATCAGATAATTATACTTTTATTTTATGTTTCACCAAAAAGCGTCAAATCAGGATGACTGTTTTCCAATAGAATTTTTTAAAATCTACTAATTCTGTTTTAGCTTTTGCTAACAATGTTTTGTGTCTCTCTTCCTCCAATAATGCAGTTTTTTTTTTCGTACTCGCTAGGTTGTTGTTTATTTGAAATCTATAGAAACACATCTGGTAATCTCGGATAAGAATACCTGCACAAACCGTTATTACAAACTGTCAAAAATATTAAAGAACTAAAAGGGAATGCAAATATATTTATCAATAGGCTCCGACAAAGATCTTCGTTCATACTAATAACAAAAAACAAAACATTACGGAAATAATTAAACAATTAATTCTATTACAACGCTCGGCAATAAACAAATACCGAAACTTCCCGAATTGCCGTGAGGTCCATAACATCTGGCTACTTTCTAAAATGCTTACTATACAAATGGCACCTATTTGTTTCCCAAGATCTTAAATAACACGTGCCTAGAACTATCTTTAATCTAAAGCTAAAACCATGGGATTGGCCGTGTTGCACATTCAGATGAAATTTAAAATTCACAACACAAAACTTTCTCGCCCGGCGAATGAAACACAAACAAAAACATTAATTATTATTCCCTGTTTTGACATTGACAATTGGTTGCCATAGCTAAAAGTCGCAATCGCTTTAACTTATATAGTGAAAATAATTGTTTGGCTTTGTATTTTAGTGAAAAAATACATTCAGAGAACTGATTATCATTTATATTACTACGAATAATAGTTTTCAACGTGTTTATATAAACTTTTTTGTGGTTTATTATCAACTGGTTTTAAATGTGGCTACACCAAGGCTTTATCGATATGATATCGATAAAACGATATGGAGATGCTTCGCCCTACGGTTACTTAAACCTGTCGTTTGCTAACGAACCCTTAAATTGTGTCTCTGGGATATACCGTTGATTAATGTATTTAAGGCTACTTAGTTAAGTAATCGACTGTGTTCGCATGGCAATCTGAAATTCGTTCAGTTGTTCCCTTGTGATATAGTCGGTTTTTATGTGTTTAATTTCTTGTTGTAGTAATAAAATATCTTTGAGCAATCTTGTTGCATCCAAATGATCAAAAGTTACAGGAGGTAGTCGGTGTAATTCTTTGGCAACAAAAGTGGGAAGCCTCTCAGGGTCGATGGCTTCGGTGTGTTTAATTAGTTCTATGATATCTTGTAAATCTCTGTTCGACTTACCTGCCTGTCTTCGTGTTTTCATTTTTTTGGTGGGCACCGTTTCAAATAACAATTTCTTAGCAGCTAGAACTTCTTCCTCAGAAAAAGCGGTATCACATATCCGTATTAGGGAAATCTCATCCATCACACATATCTTATTATACATAAATGAGAGCACTTCATTTATCACAATATTGCACGAGCTACATTTCACTACGTTCGAGCTCATTGTCAAACGGGTGCGCGCGCGCGACTGAAATGGGTAGCTCGCTGTCCGGTAAGGACCAAGCCCAAGTCGACGGCGCGTTGTGTTCCACGTTCGCCTCGAAGAGATGTCAGCACAAACGTGATGGGGCCCGCAAGGGCCGATGCCTGCCAGGGGTGCAGGTTTGTTTGAAAGAGATACCACAGCCCCTGGCATACGGGCTACTGAAGGAACACGGGTGGGTTTTAGTCAGTAAAAGTCTGACACGCCCTCCTGCTCCACCCAGAGCGGGAGAAGTAATTTGATGATTTCCCACCCAAAAAAAAAAAAACGGGTGTTGATGTGATGCAGGAATTGAGGCGTGTTCGAGGGGTGGCTGTCAGCGAGTGGACAGTAAGAAGACGCTTGTGGAAAGCCAATCTCACTCCAAAGCGGCCCAAAATTAACTGCAGGCCACCGACAAGTGCGCCTTCAATTTGCTCGAGAGCATCTCAATTGGAGCGTCGAGCAATGGCATTCGGTCTTGTTCACTGACGAGTGCAGAATGTGTTTGCATGGCAGTGACAGGAGAGGCCGGGTCTACAGTGAACATCAGAATGACTGGCCAAAATTACCGATCAGCTTTAAAATATTACTAAAATCTAGTGTTCGCCTCGAAGAGATGTCAGCACAAACGTGATGGGGCCCGCAAGGGCCGATGCCTGCCAGGGGTGCAGGTTTGTTTGAAAGAGATACCACAGCCCCTGGCATACGGGCTACTGAAGGAACACGGGTGGGTTTTAGTCAGTAAAAGTCTGACACGCCCTCCTGCTCCACCCAGAGCGGGAGAAGTAATTTGATGATTTCCCACCCAAAAAAAAAAAAACGGGTGTTGATGTGATGCAGGAATTGAGGCGTGTTCGAGGGGTGGCTGTCAGCGAGTGGACAGTAAGAAGACGCTTGTGGAAAGCCAATCTCACTCCAAAGCGGCCCAAAATTAACTGCAGGCCACCGACAAGTGCGCCTTCAATTTGCTCGAGAGCATCTCAATTGGAGCGTCGAGCAATGGCATTCGGTCTTGTTCACTGACGAGTGCAGAATGTGTTTGCATGGCAGTGACAGGAGAGGCCGGGTCTACAGTGAACATCAGAATGACTGGCCAAAATTACCGATCAGCTTTAAAATATTACTAAAATCTAGTACCCATTTGCTACTATTTGATACCTTTGTTTAAATAATTGGTACCTAATTAATAACTGAGAAAATGAATTTAATCATTGGCAGTCATTCTGACATCAGAATGACTGCCCACAATAAGGATCTCCACGTAAGGGCTCCAAAATTTAAATTCGCCTTTACAAAAATTTAGTACATAAACATTGTTACGTATGTATCCGAATTATAAATATATTATCTGTGTCTCACGCATTTCGGCCCGCTCGCTTCCGTCTGTCATGGCTGAGCACACTCATCATAGTCTGGTTGTTTTATTTCCTAATCCTAAACACCTCTACACAAAGTAGACGAACACAACATAACATGGTGTCAGAAGCAGTCAGAGGTGCGCCAGAAGTCGAGACAAGCCAGCCTTTATGTAAGTCAGTCAAAAAATCTCAAAACTTGTAACGCCGCCGCATGTTCTTAAAATGGCCGAAGGAAACGCAAATGCAAGTCCCCTGCCGCCAAGCAACTTCAGTCTCGATGTTAACGCCTCGAACATGCCATTGGCTTGGCGTAACTTTAAAACTACTTTGAGCATTTATATGATTGCCAACAATTTGGAAAAATAATCCGACAAAAGAAAGGTAGCCATTTTGCTGCAAACAATAGGCCCGGACGCTCTTCGGATATTTTACTCGTTCAATACGGAAATAGAAAAAATCACATATAAAGAGATACTCGCCAAATTTGAAGACTATTTTACGCCGCGTGTAAATATCTCCGTCGAAAGGCATAAGCTATTCAATAGGAGACAAGGCCCAGATGAAGAAATTGAGACGTATGCAACTGATCTGAAAAACCTAAGTATCCAATGTAACTTGGAAGGTCTCGCCGAGGATATAGTAAAGGACATATTCTCCTGGAACCTGAATACATCAAGTGCGTACATCAGAGAACGTATCCTGATCGAGAAACCATCATCATTCGATGCCGCCGTCAGTCTCGCTAAAACGTTAAGAAACACTAGGTTAGAGGCTAAAGCATTATCAAACCACGAAGCAAGTGTCGTCGCCAGTCGTCAATCGCATCACAGTCGTAGTCGTCAAACAAATCATAGTCAAAGAAGTCACAGTCGTCAAAGAAGTCATACCCGTCAAGAAAGTCAAAGTCATCAGTCTCAAGGAAGTAAAAGTCATAGTCGTCAGTCAAGTAAGGCATCGTCCAGTCAAGAATCTCAATTCAAACAGTCCAAGATCTGCTTCAGATGCGGACAAGTTCACCGAACAAAATGTCCAGCCATAGGAGTCATCTGTAAGAAATGCAACAAGACGAATCACTTCGCCAAGTGCTGTCGCAACAAGCAAGTAAGATGCATAGAAGAAGAAACTATTGGTAGTCCTTCTGAAACTTATTTCTTGAATAGTCTTTTCACTAATGAGATTTCTGTCAGTCAAAAAAACCCATATCACACATCTTTGTCCATAAATAGTATAAATGTAGACTTTTTACTAGATACAGGTGCAGACACTAACATATTGTCATTCAACTCTTATAAAAAACTCAATTTACCATTAAGTAATATACAGAAAAGCAGTCACAAACTCTCAACCTTTAGTGGTGAAATATTACCTACTGTAGGTCAATGCACACTACCTGTCAGCCATAATAACTTAACATACAATGTCAATTTCCACATTATAGATATACTTTGTAGAAACATTATTGGTCGCAACAGTTGTGAAATTTTAAAATTAGTAAAAAGAATTCATAATGTCCAATTTCATGAGTCGGTCAATGTATCACAGCGTGTTGAATATAAAGATCTCTTCTCAGGAATAGGTTGTCTTAAAGACTACGAATGTCATTTGTCAATAAAGCCTGATGCTATACCATCGGTTGATGCCTGCCGTAGAATTCCATTCAGTCTTCTAGAACAACTAAAAGAAGAATTAGCCATGTTAGAAAAAGATCAAATTATGGTCAAAGTAGAGGAACCTACTGAATGGGTGAGTTCAATTGTACTAGCGTCAAAGAAAAATGGTAAACTACGTCTTTGCATTGATCCAAGAAAACTAAACAAAGCTATTATGCGTCCTCACTATCAATTCCCAACCATCGATGAAATTAAATCCAGTCTCTCCGGTTCACAGTATTTTACAACCCTAGATGCAAACAAAGGTTTTTATCGCGCCACGACATCAACTTCAAGTCATTCGTGGTACGAGTTCCAACCCACCATCTACAGCACTGTATGAAGGAAGACTTTTGGCCGAAAGGTGTCGTATATCGACGTTTCCGAGGACGATTACGCGACACCTCGCAGCGAAACACGACGCCGACAACTTTACGTGTATAGTTATAGTTTAAATAAGGTTTCTTAAAATGTATTAGTTTGTCATTATTATTTAAGATTATTTGTGTATTTTATCTATGGGCCTTAGTAGCCTGACAATAAAATGATTATTATTATTATTATTATTTTCCTTTATTTCAATAAATACATATAAATTACATTTTTAAATATTATTATAAAAATATAAAAACATTTAAAAATATAAAAAATAGTAGCCCACCGGTATCGGGAACAAGGTCCAAGCTACCGGCGGTCAGGGCTCCAGAGAGAGGAACCTCCTAACGATGCGAGCCGTGTCCAGGAGTACCGCTTTCTGGATCAAGCCCTTGACCCAGCTGCCCAACGAGAGCCTCCTCAGATGTTGGTCGAGGCTCTTGGCTATCAAGCCATTGGCTGAAATTATTATTATTATTATTATATGTTAAAGTTAGATGAAGCTTCTTCAAAGCTATGTACATTCATCACACCTCAAGGTAGATATAGATTCTTAAGGCTTCCCTTTGGTATAAATGCAGCCCCAGAACTGTTTCATTCCATTATGACAAAAAGATTCTCTGATATCTCAGGAGTCAAAATCATGATGGATGATTTCTTAATTTATGGTCAAACAAAAGAAGAACATGATCTTAGATTAAAACAAGTCTTAGAAAGAGCTAGGGAAATAGGCATAAAATTTAATAAAGAAAAGTCCAACATATTTAATAATGAAGTCAAGTACTTAGGACACATCTTTTCTAAAGATGGTGTGAGAGCAGATGAAAACAAAGTCAAAGCCATTTGCAGTATGCCACCACCTACAAATGTCACAGAATTGCAAAGATTTTTAGGTATGGTCACATATCTAGGCTCATATATAGAGAATTTGTCAGAAAAAACTTCTAATTTGAGAACACTTCTTTCTAAAGATAATGTATGGTCTTGGCAAGATAAACATAATATAGAATTTAATGTATTAAAGGAATGTATAACTAAAGCCCCCGTCTTGGCATACTATGATCAAAATAAACCAATAACACTGTCTGTAGATTCATCTAAAGATGCAATGGGAGCAGTGATTTGCCATGATAAACACCCCATTGCATATTCTTCAGCTTCATTAAACTCATGTCAACAGTCATACTCACAGATTGAAAAAGAGCTATTAGCTATCCTGTTCGGTTGTACAAAGTTCCACCAGTATGTCTATGGTCGCCACACCTTAGTAGAAACTGATCACAAACCAATAGTGTCCCTATTTAATAAACCAATTTACAACATTCCACCCCGTCTTCAAAGAATAATGCTTAGATTACAACCATATGACCTGAATGTAACTTACAAACCTGGTAAATATCTTTATATAACTGATACTCTGTCTAGAGCAGCTTTACCAGAACAGTCATTATGTGATCTTGATTCTGACTTAGACTTACATGTCAATTTAGTTATTAGATCACTGTCAATTAGCCCAAATAAACTTAAATCTATTCAAGAACAGACTTCCCAAGACAAGGAATTGTCACTCTTAAGTAAATATTGCATATCAGGTTGGCCTGAACATAAAAAACTACTCCCTGATATCATCAGGCCATATTTTTCTTTAAAAACAGACATACACATTATTGATGGTATTGTCTTCGAAAATAACAGTGTTATCATACCTGTAGCCATGAGGAATGACATATTAAAACAGATCCATGAAGGTCACCAGGGCATCCACAGTTGCCAAAGATTAGCAAGAAATCTAATATACTGGCCCAATATGTACTCTGACATAGAAAAATATGTAAATATTAGGTCTTTACCTATGAAATTGCCGTTCTGCAGTACTGGCCATTTCAAATCAAAATAATTTTTGTTTGGCTAAGAATTCTAATTTCAAATTAATTTTATTTTAAAAACATGGATTTTTTTTTCTAAAAGTAGTCATTTCTTTATTGATTAGTGTTACATTTTCATCGCATTTCAATCTTTTTCGTCATCATGGATACGTTAAAAATTCGAGTAATTATGGAATATGAGTACCGTCGTGGCAGCAACGCGGCACAAGCGGCACGCAACATCAACGACGTTTACGGAGCTAACACTACAAACCAACGCACCACCTGTTATTGGTTTGCTCGCTTCCGTTCTGGAAATTTCGACCTGAAAAATGAACCTCGCGGTCGTCCGAAGACTTTGGTCGACAATGACGAATTAAAGGCGATTGTGGAAGCTGATGATACACAATCTACGGCTGAATTAGCAGCAGCTTTCGACGTTAGCGTCAAAACAATATTGGTCCATTTGCGTCAAATTGGCAAGGTAAAAAAGCTTGACAAATGGGTGCCCCACGAACTCAATGATCGCCAGCGCGAAGTACGCGTCGAGACGTGCCTTGCACTGCTCAACAGACACACAAATGAAGGAATTTTGAACCGCATTGTTACCTGCGATGAAAAATGGATTCTGTTTGATAACCGTAAGCGCTCAGCAAGTTGGTTGGATCCTGGTTCAGCACCTAAACAATGCCCTAAACGAAAACTTACCCCTAGAAAAGTGATGGTCACTGTTTGGTGGTCTAGCGCCGCACTATGGGCCAGAACGGTGCGTACCGTCTCAAAAATCTGTAACTTTTTTGTTGATTGAAGTAAATAGCTGAAATTTGGCACGTAGTATCTCCAGAGTATATAGAATCCAATAGTGACACATTTATTGTCAAAACTTTAATTATTAATATTTAAAAAATAAACAAAAATAAAAATGTATTTTTTTAATATTAAACCATAGTTTGTTTAACTTATTGAATTATAATTTTACAGTTTTATGATATCAAACCTATTTTCTTTTATTTTATAGGTATTACATATAAATCTTACATTTAAATAAATGACAAATATGATATAAATCCACTCTAAAAATATATTTTACAATTAATGTAGGTACGTAATTACTTCTATTTAAATAGCTAAGAGGCTCTTAGCTTCGTCTAACAATTCCTTGGAAATAGTGACTGATGGTTTTCTGATACTTGATATATAAGGATCTGACGTAAATAGAAGACCATGAAATACGTCTTGATTCGTTGCGGACCTAGAGCATTTTCTAGCGTGATGCAATCTGAATTTTTTGTAATCTTTATTACGAGATTCTTGGGCATCCTCAGATAAATTACCAATGGGCAGAACAGCAAAATGTCTTATTATACTTTCCCCATGTATTAAGATTTTATGTACTGAAGAAGGCATATTATACCACATATATTTTGTTACGTATAGTTGTGCGGTTGTGCGAGTATATTCACCAAATTTTTCTGGATTTACAGCAATACCGGATGCCAAAGTTTGAAGAATAACATAGAACCTTTTAATAAGTTCCTCGTCAACTCCTGTAATTTCTGAAGCGCAATAGTAGTTCTCAAAAAAACGCCGAGCTGTATTACCGTCATTGCTGTTTCCACTTCCTTGTCGGGGCTTATCAACGTGCAATCCCATTCGGCTTCGAAATAAACTTTGTACAAGCTTTTTCTTGTCTTCTTTACTTTTTTTATCTTCTGGAGTTCTCGCAGCCCATTTTTTAAATGAAAGGTTATATGAAATATGTAAAATTAACTCCATGCACCTGATCCACGCGTGCAACGTAGACAAACCGTATTCGTAAGCATTTATATTATCTGGCTTTGATTCAATCTTCTCCAAATTATTCATTTCGCTTGGTTTAGCCCCACATACTGTACAAACAGCTCCAGAACTTGTGTCAGTTAGAACTTGTGTAACTTTTCCATCCACCATAGTTAGAAATAGGTCGTGACTTATTTCAATTACCTGCTCCTCCTTGTGTATCTTTGAAGTTTGCAAATTATTAATTTGACCCCGAATATCACCAACCACTGATCGGGTTTTCTCGGGGGTTTCTTTTGCAAATTCCATCAGGATTGGTCGGCAATAACGAATAGACGAACAAGCCGAATTTTGCCAAATTACCTCATTTGTTTCTGTGTCAGTCAGCTTTATTGGTACCAAAGACGCTATAAATAAGTTTGCATCTGAGACTAAATCATTCTCACCTGATAAAACTTGTTTATATTCACTTTGCCCCGATGACCCATCACATCCCCACTTGGTAAACAATTTAAGAGATTTTCTTGTTGAGTTGTAAACATTTTCAATCTTTAAGATGCGAGCAGAAGTGTGGTCCAGCAAATCTTGTAGATTTACTTTGGCACTTATATCGGTTATTTGAATGCTGGATGGTGGAGGATAACACAGTTTTTTGGCGTTTGTCAGTATATTATATGATGGCAGTATGTCGAAGTTTTTGTTAATCAGACTTGCTCGAAGTAATCCGTATTGTGATTTCGAAAGATCTAAATCTGCAAATATACTTAAAGCTTCATCCACCGTAAAATCTGTTGCATTGCGACTTTCATGCAATAATTTTTCCTTCATGATCCTTTTTTCATTTCTATCACAACTCCGCATCATTGTAACAACAGTTGCTTCTTCGAATTCTCCTTCAGACCGCAATCCTTGAACGTATGCATTATGTATATACTCGATTCCATATTCTTGTACCAACTCCATATTCTTCCTTTTTTTCGATTTCTCTGATAGATCTTCATAAGACTTTGGCGGACGTCCACGTTCTCCAGATGTTGTAGGTGTAATATCCAACGGTGCTTCTTCGAATTGTACCTTAAATTCACCGTCTAACCACGATGTATTTTTATTAAAGAAACGTTCTTTAGTTCGGTTAGATTTGGTCCACCGATCGTTAAACGCTGTTATAAGCCATTTTTGAATACGGTTCACAACTAATTCACTTTTTTCAGACGACAAATGGTGGTGTTCTTCTAAGTAATTTTGAATATCTTCTGATTTTGTTCCATGATCAATGAAAAATTCGCATAATACTCGCCGAGGCACAACAAATTCACTCATTTTATTTTTACTTCAAACTACTACTTTTTTACCGAGGTTGGTGAAGACTATAATATGTCAAAGCACACTAAAGTACTGGTAAATGACAACGTAAATAAATAACTTTTATACTGAAATTTCGTGTGAAAAAATATTATTGTCTAGTGCATTATCACGTTCCTAACCACTATCTACGAAGGTGGTTAGTAGTACTGATAAAATGTACAATAACAACTTTAACTACCATTTCCTCCCTTTTCCTTCACCGCGATAGAGAAATACATAAACTACATGATAAACATGTTATTCACACAGTGATAACAAAACATTAACCACATCTGACCGAACGATAAAAAAAAAATACATTACCCAATACTCCCACCTTACCTAAAGATTAAGTAAATAGATAATTTTAAGAAAAAAGTAATCTAAATATCCAAAAATCTCATCAATCACAACTAAAATCATTTTTGGTATATTTTGTATTTTCCCCCCATCAGGCATTTTTCGTTTCATTTCAAGGGGGGCAGATTCGGGCAATTTTTTTTTTTTGCCCTAACTTCTTTATTAGCTGCTCTATGTGATGCTATCAAAATTACGACATGGGCAGACATTGCTAACTGCCAAAAGTCTATGTAAAGTTTCTAATAAGGATAAAATATTAGGTTCTAAAAAAATATTTATATACCTCCCCAGTTTTCACATAATGGTCCACTTAAATATTTTTTAAATAGAATACTTCATAACCATTCTAACCATATATCACACTTAAAAATTTGCTGTGAAAATAATGAAAATGTGACCATGTAAACTGGTGAAATTGTGTTCTACATAATTGACATAACTTTGAGCGTCAACTTGCAAGCCTTAGTCTAATAGTAAAAATGAGAAATAGTATATTTTAACTGCTGTATAATATGCATTGGACATTCAGTTAGACATGTGCATTAACACAATATTTAATATAGAACATTACGAAAACCTATTTTTGAGACGGTACGCACGGTTCTGGCCCATAGTGCGCCGGTGTGATTCATCACAGCTTCTTACCAAACGGGGTGAGCATTACTGCAGATGTGTACTGTGAAGAACTGAACACAATGATGGAGAAGCTGGCGCATCTCCAACCAGCATTGGTCAATCGCTCGTCTCCGCTGCTCCTGCACGACAACGCGCGACCTCATACTGCACAGCAGACGGTCTCCAAGTTGCAAGAACTGGGGTTGGAAGCTCTCCGTCATCCGCCCTACTCACCAGACCTTGCGCCTACAGACTACTACTTTTTCCAGAATTTGGATAACTTCTTGGCGGGAAAAAAATTTAATACCCGAGAGGCAGTACAAAATGCCTTTGAAGAATTTGTTGCCTCCCGTCCAGCTGATTTCTTTAAGAAGGGCATCAATAAACTGCCACTGCGATGGCAAAGATGCATTGATTGCATGGGTGATTACTTCGATTAATACAAATAAAAAATTCATGAAAAAAATTCGTTTAAATTTTTTCATACAAAACGGCAATTTCATAGGTAAAGACCTATTAGTTGTCATATCTGTCTTACCAACAGACGCAGTAATTCAAAAGAGCCACTACAGCCTCATGAAGTGAAACCAATCCCTTGGAATAAGGTTGGTGTTGATCTATTTGATCTCAATTCAGACAAGTACATCATAGTCGTTGATTATTTTTCACAATACATAGAACTTGTTAAGCTAGTAGGTGGTTCCACTAGTAAAACTGTCATTAGTCACCTTAAGTCTATTTTCTCCAGGCATGGAATTCCCAACATTCTAATTTCAGACAATGGTCCTCCATTTAACTCAAAAGAGTTCAGTAATTTCGCTTTAGATTGGCAAATACAACATATAACATCAAGTCCTTACCTTCCACAGTCCAATGGTCTTGCAGAGAGAACCATAGGTACTGTAAAGCAAATATTAAAAAAATGTCTTACTGATAAATCTGACCCTCACTTAGCTATATTACAATATAGGAATACACCTAAAGGAAACATGTATTCACCTGCACAATTACTCATGTCCAGGACACTTAGAACTAAACTTCCAGTCTTAGAACAGACTCTGAAACCTAAAACACCTGACTATAGGTCACTAACAAATAAAACTCACATAAAAGATAGCAAATCACAGATTTATTATAATACACATACAAAACCATTGCCTTCACTAAATATTGGTGATAAAATCTATTTTAAGAAACAGCCAGATAGTATTTGGACACCGGGTACTGTTTCAGGCACAGGTCCACAGCCCCGATCGTATACTATTGTCACACCAGAAGGTAGCTTTCGTCGTAATCGCCAACACATATTAAAACCAAAACATTCTCCTACTTCCAATAAAAGTCCACTACCATCTCCATTGATTCCACTAGATAGTGTTCCTCCGCCGCCTTCTAATCCACCGCTGTCGTCTTCGCCATCGAACCATCAACCACCCTGTCCAGCTAGTCCCGTCGAAAAACCTGAAACAAAAACAAACACAGTAAATACACCAAAAACTTATACTTACTCCTCATTCGGCAGAGCTATCATTAAGCCCCGAAGATTCTGGTAGTTATAAGTCTAGATTAAGTCCCTATTTGTAATAATTAGTAGTAACTAACATTTTAATTTAGTTGTAATTTTCCAAAAGATTTTTATTTAACTAAGACTGAAACTTATTTCAAAATAAAATATGTACAGATACATAAAAAAGAAAATATTCACAAGGCATCAAAAAATACGTCCGCATCGTTGTCAATGGGAAAAGTGCCCAAAAGGCTGGCAGCATTGCCACGTTGTATGGCAATGCTGATTCTTTGGCCGAAAAATAGGCCAGCCCTTTGGTCACGTGAAGAGTCGACCAACCGCTTGGAAATATCCCGGAAAACTAAGTGGGCACTCGGACCCCATGGCCCTAGAGTTTCAACCCCAAACGGCTCGAACATATAGGTTCCAATAAGATTGGAATATTTGCGCCGTTTGAGGTTTTCTGCACCTGCAGCAGCCGCCCCAGCACAACCCGCCGTACTAGAAAGATGGGATGGCGCAAGGGTGTCGACACATGTTGCATCCCACACCAAAGGCCGACCTAACTTCCAAGGCATTATGGTCATACCGTCTGGTCTCTTCCCATCGTCGCGTGCCAAGCCATTGGGTTCTAGAACAGCTGGCACCCCGGCGGTGACGAGAGCACGACGGATAATGTCATTGATGCTAGCGTGCCGTGCTATCCGGCCGGCGCTCCTACTGCAGGATAAGCCATGGTGTCCGAGGCAGTCGACATCTTCACCGCATTGACAGCGATGCAGAGCCACGCAAGGAGCGCCAAGACGCAGGCAAGTAGCGAGCCGGAAGGTCGAGTCACCCAGCATGGTGCCTATGTTGGGTGACGGTAGTGCCTGCAGCCAGAGGCCCGACTCCCACTCACCCACAGCCAGAAGGCGAGCACGCTCAGCAGCATTGGTGGACGTATTAATAAGATTATTCCGTACCAACCTGCAGAGCGGCTCATCCCACTGTCTCTGGGAAGATGGGTTCACGGGTCGATCTGTGTCCGGGCAAGCCATTTTCCAGGCATTCACCGCATCGGTCAAGCACGGCACTTCAGAGTCAACCAGGCAAGGGGCTAAAATTTTCCCAGCCAACTTTTCAGTGCTGTGGACAGAGGACAGGAAGGCCGGTAAGCTAATACTAGTAATTTTACGGACGCCGAGGCCACCAAAACGGATAGGTAGAGTGGCTTGAAGCCACGCTCGGTCGTCCAAGGCCACATTTAAAATGGATGAAAGTGTGCTGCGGATTATTTGGTCAATTTTGTCCAAGAGCTGTGGATGCTTCCATAAAGCTGAGGAGCGTAGAAAATAAATAAAATTCGGGCCAAAACAACAGTATCTAATCAGGGTGAATGCCGAGTGTACATTTATTTTAGAGAGTCTTTCCGAAACATCGTTGAAATTTTGAATTTTATCGTCGATGAATTGAGAAAAGCTGTCTTCCAAAATTGGGGAACCTAGGAGGTGCAGTGAACTTTTTTCAACAATTTTGATTTGCGGGGCTATTGCATTAAATTTTTCTAAGGTTAGTTGTCTGTTGGTGACGTCAGAGAGATAAATTTCACATTTTGATGGGTTAAGGTCCAGGCCAATGGATTTAAATTGTTGTTTGAGGAATATCAGGTCTTTCAAAACGGTGTCTACATCACCTCCTAGCGTTCCATCATCTAGATACCATACGTTAAATTTTGAATTTAGTTTCTGGATAATGGGATGAATAGCTAAGCTGAAAATGACAGGCCCGAGAGGGTCACCCTGTTGGCATCCTACTGCAGATTCTAAAACATTGTCCTTGTATTATAATTTGGAAGGGTACCTGTAACATTGCCATATAAAACCATAAATTTCGGGTAGTTCTTTTCTGACTTCAGCCAACAAAGTGTCCCTGTTCACAGAGTTGAAGGCATTCTTAACGTCAACCTTGAGGATGACCTCACCTTTGTTAGAGTTTAAAAAGGTGGAAAGTGCATGTACGGCAGCCTCACAACCCCCTCTCAAGCCAAAACCTAGCTGCAGGGGCTGAAACTGAGTTGTAAGTTTTTCGCTGTATAACTTACAACATATTTTGGCTGCCGTACGTCTGTATGTACATCCGACGGCGATGGGACGAATGCCGCCGTCCTTCTTGCGCAGGGCACAAAGGTTGGCGCCGTATAGGACATCGATGACGGCATCGTTCACCCCGCCGGTGAGCATGAGGTTGATCAGGGCCGCAAGCTCCTTCAAAAGCGACTCACCAGCTTCCCCGGCGCCTGAACTCATAAGATCCTTTAAATGTTGTGGAGTCAGGCCGTCGAGGCCGCCAGCGGAACCACTTCTGAAGGAGTTCACGGCTGCAATCAACAGTGGGGCCGAAACGTTCAAGAAGGTTGAATTTAGGTCAGGAGGGTCGGGGGGGTCGGGGAAGGTGAGACCATCCGCAGGCGCTGGATGTTTACTTTCCAGAGCTGTTAGAGTTTCTGGGGAGTAAGGCGCCACCACATCGCTGCTGAACAGTATCCTGGCTGCTCCCCTGATGTCACCTTCACTTAATTTGGATTCCACGTGTGAACATATGCCTTTATGAGACAGGTTATTGAATGCAGGTAATTTGGGATCTAGAATAAGGGCCGAATTATTGCAATTATCTTTGATTTGGTTTGTTAAAGTTCTTTTAGTCGCCGAATTTTTTTGCACATGCAGAATCCTATAAGGGAAGGTGAGTAATTGCTCCCAGGCACTTAATGAGTTCTCCTGGGTCGCAAGACGGATACATTGTGCTAAACTTAACGCAACAGACCGTCTCGCGCCACGAGGAACTCTCTTTAATACCGGGGTCGAATTTTTGAATTTTGCTAATGTTTTCCACAAACTTTGGCCTGGAGGTGTTGATGTTGGGTATGTGGCTGGGGGGCACAAAGGTACACTATGAGGTTTATGGGTCTTGCCATAGTGTATCCGTAGCCCCCGTTCGCCTTTGAAGAAGCGTGGCTGGGAGCAATGGGGACATCTCACCTGGACAACGAGCGATGTGGCAGGTTGACTATTTCCGGCGTCGCTACAACCGGCATTTAACATAAGTTTAATAAAAAGACTTACCTAAAAGAAAAATTATTTACACTATACAAAATACACTTAAATACACTATTTACACTGATTTAAAATTTCAGTAAAAAAAAACGAATATAAATAAAATTGTCTGTCATGCATGACGTGCGCTTGACGGCTACGGCGCACTGGCGCAGACGTGTGGCCTAGGATGCTGCAGTGCCGCGGCGCCGCCCGTCCAGGTCACCAGTTCCTTTTTTTCTTTTCTATTCAAACTCCAAATTCTTTAGATTTTCAGAATCTCGGCACAGTTTTCTCAAATTAGGCTTGTAGCTTAATATTGAAAGTCTATGATGAAAATCTTTCAAAGAAATTAGTCAGATAAAATGTGTGCTCGGTGTCACAATATGGTCAGAATCACATTAGCGTATTTTATACTTTACAGTATATCGTACTATATCTGTTGGTTTGTGCAGTAATTAATTAAAAGTGCTGATGTTTAGATAGGTATTTTTCATATCATAATTTCTTCAATTTTTATATAATTATTTTTGACAAGTTTTTCGTTGACATTTTTCTAACTAACATTTAATGTTTATATACATTTTGCTTGTTTTTATATAAAACTTAGTCTTATTATGTCAATGTCATAACTGTCAAAATTGTAAACGTCATGTCTACTTGACAGATGTCGCTGTTTTATAGAGATGTTCCGTTTCATGAATAATCTTAAAAAAAAAAAAAAAAAAAAAGTATACTTAAGCTTTTAGTTCACCGATTTTAACTTGTCTTTTATTATGGGAGATGTTATGTATGTATCCGAATTATAAATATTATATATTATCTGTGTCTCACGCATTTCGGCCCGCTCGCTTCCGTCTGTCATGGCTGAGCACACTCATCATAGTCTGGTTGTTTTATTTCCTAATCCTAAACACCTCTACACAAAGTAGACGAACCCAACATAACAAACATATATTATTTCTAGATTTTTAGGGCAAAGAATAAAGATTTTTTTAAAGATTGACTGGCCAAAATGGCCGAGCTGCTTAAAAATATTACTATAATCTAATACCCATTTACTACTATTTGATACCTTTGTTTAAATATTTGGTACCTAATTAACAACTGAGAAAATTAATTTAAAAAATGGGCAGTCATTCTGACGTCAGGATGACTACCTACGTTTAGAATTTCCACGTACGGGCTCCAAAATTTCAATTCGCCTTTACAAAAATTTTGTACCTATTTGATACCTAAACATATTTTTTTTCTAGATTTTTAGGGCAAAGAATAAATATTTTATTAGAGATTTTGTGTTTATTATGTAATACAGAAAGTCAAATAAACATAATGAAAAATAAAACAAATTAATCGTTTCTTGCATATAAAATGCTATGGGCGTAGAAGCTTTTACTGCTTTTTGTTACTCTCGTGGACAAATCGTCAAAGCATTGCCATTTTGTGCCCCTGCGACAGTGAGATTTATAATGTCCAATACAGTCAGAACTGGTATAAATTCTGTTACAGATAAGATTTTGTATCCAGTATCTTTTAGTATCATATTTGTTGGTAGATCAGTAAGAATGATTATTTTATCAGATTCTGGTTCAAAAGCAATCACATCTTTTAAATTAGAATCAATAGTTTTTGTGCCATTGCAAACAAACTTTCTGCAAGTCGACATGTTGTTTTCAGTCATTAATGTCGACTCGGCAGACTCGCTTAACGTCTTCTTATTAAAATCGAGAGGTAAGAATGCACATTTTCTTTTTACGTTGTTTATAGGGCAGTCCTTTGTACATGGTTCTTGTATGTCAGCACTATATACAACGTGTCCCAGAAATCAACGTCAAGCCGAAAACGGTCAATAGGCCAAGTCGTGACAGTTCTTAGAAAAATATAAAAAAAAATCTTAGTCATGTACTTTTCAAATTTTATGGATTCAAAAATAAATCTCAAAAAGTGACACCCTGTGATGATCTTTCAAGTCCTGTGACTACAAATATTAACTTTTCGTCAGTTTTTTTTCTGTGACTTAACCATGAATAACCCTTCTGTAAATGACAGTTAAAAGGTTAAAACATAACTACCTCAGTTTTAAATAAAATGTTATATTTTTGCCCAACATTGAATTCAAAATTATTACATCACCCAACTTTAACCGCATGTAGTGTAAAAAAAATGTAGTACATTATTTTGGCAAGTAACTTTAAAAGATGGCATGTTTAGTCTGGATTCCAAAATGGTATGCCACTTACTAATTGCTACTTCTTAATTGAGGAAAAACATTTTTTTTAATGAAGTCGGATTTCATACAAGTTCGATTGAGACAAAGAGTGACGTTATTTGACTAGTGCGAGCGAGATAGATGGTGACGCTACTTTGTTGAGTGTGAGCGAGATAGATAGTGACGCTACTTTTATCTAAGAGCGAGACGGATTGACACATTATTTCGTCTGTGTGAGTGAAACAGATAGAGACGCCACTCTGGCGAAACAGGGATGCGTTAGGGGGTAAATTGTGCAATACTGCAGTACGTTACGCTCTTTCATTTACTACGCATCTTTCCGTATAATTTGTATTGACTTCGTACTTACAACTGTGGCTTTGTTTATTGGACTTGATTTGCATTGTGATTTGGATTTATCTGCACTGTTATCGTAATCCCGTGTTTTGTGAAGTGTGTTATCATGCCATCTCGATACACCGCACAGGAATACGCCAACATGCATCTCATTTATGGAGAACGCTTATACAACGCCAATGCTGCAGCAAGAATGTATCGTGAGAGATATCCAAATGCTGTGCGTTATCCCGATCATCGAGTATTTATCAATGTGCATCGGTCACTATCAGAGGGTCGATTCCCTAGTCAAATGGTTAGCGAGGGTAGACCCGTATTGCCCTACGAGGCCGAAGTCCTGCAAGCAGTTGAAGAAGACCCAAGTATCTCAGTACGTGGAATTCAACAGAGCATAGGAGTCCCCAAAAGTACAGAACAGCGTATTTAAAAAAAAAACCGGTTTCACCCATACCATGTACGACGAGTACAAAGTCTGCTACCCCGAGACTACCCAGAGAGAGTGCGATTTTGTCAAACGATGTTGCAGAAGCACCGAGAGGATCCGCGATTCTGTGAAAAAATTATATGGTCAGATGAATCAACATTTAAAAAGGACGGTTACATGAACCTCCACAATTTGCACGAATGGCACGTGAAAAATCCAAATTTGATGCGGGAAGACAGATCGCAGTACCAGTTTAAAGTGAACATGTGGGCGGGAATTTTGAATGGTAAAGTTATTGGTCCAATCGAGCTGCCGGAGAACTTAAATGCCCAGGGGTATTTGGACTTTCTACAAAACCAATTACCAGAATTGTTGGAAGAAGTACCACTGAACATTTACGGCAGGATGTGGTACCGACACGATGGCTGCCCAGCGCATTATGCTCTAACAGTACGTGAGTTTCTCAATCGGGAATACCCCGATAGGTGGATTGGGCGCGGTGGTACAATTTCATGGCCTGCCCGTTCACCCGATTTAAACCCCTTAGATTTCTTTTACTGGGGTACGATAAAGGATATCGTGTACTCTAAACCAATCCAAAATTTAGACGAGCTGCGCCAAAGAATTGCAGAAGCCGCTGAATCCATCAACTCGAGAAGACACGCCCGTCTTATTACGCGATCATTTTTAAAGAGATATAGAGCTTGCATTGCAACTGAAGGCGAACAGTTCGAACATTTAAACATGGAAAATCTGATTTAATAAAAATTATAACTAAAGAAATCCAACAACTGAATTTTATTTCAAACGCACCTGAAACTAACAAATAATTTTATTTTCCTCAATTAAGAAGTAGCAATTAGTAAGTGGCTTACCATTTTGGAATCCAGACTAAACACGCCATCTTTTAAAGTTACTTGCCAAAATAGTGTAGTATATTTTTTTTACACTACACGCGGTTAAAGTTGGGTGATGTAATAATTTTGAATTCAATGTTGGGCAAAAATCTAACATTTTATTTAAAACTGATGTAGACATGTTTTAACTTTTAACTGTCATTTACAGAAGGGTTATTCATGGTTACGTCACAGAAAAAAAAACTGACGAAAAGTTAATATTTGTAGTCACAGGACTTGAAAGATCATCACAGGGTGTCACTTTTTGAGATTTATTTTTGAATCCATAAAATTTGAAAAGTACTTGGCTAAAGACAAACCTCCTTACGTTAAACAAGAGCAAAACTAATTATATCTGCTTCTCAATATACAAAAATGCCCAACCAGAACCTAATTTCAACATTAAAATACATGAGTGTAGGAGGACGGTTGATTACGGCTGCAATTGTCCAACCATCAGCAAAGTTAACCACGTAAAGTACTTAGGTATTATGTTGGACCAAAGCCTGTCCTGGTACTCTCAAATTGAACAAATGACTGCGAGAATACGAAAATTTATTTGGATTTTCAAAACACTACGACACATAGTCCCAAGGAATGGCTCAGGGAAAAATCTTCTGAATGAAGTGTATATCTCGCTAGTACAATCTGTAATAATATATTGTATTTCTATTTGGGGGGGCGCGCGTAAAACACGTTTCCTTGATGTTGAAAGAGCGCAACGGACATTAATAAAAGTAATGTACTTCAAGAAAAGGATATTTCCCACCTATGAGCTATATCAAACAAGTCATTTATTATCAGTCCGAAAATTGTATATTGTACACGTAGTTTTGAAAAAATATAAAACACTACCCTTCGATCCTAATGTATTAGCTAGAAGAAGGAAATACAATATCGCTGCCAACCAATTTGTAAAAACAGAATTTGCTAATATACAGTACGACAAACGCTCGTCCTTCTTGTATAATAAAGTAAATAAACATATAGATATTCATACTAAACCGTTTAAAGAATGCAAATCGTTACTGATTAAGTGGATAAACAAATTATGCTACGATGAAGTAGAGAATCTTCTATTAAATATAAGGTAAAATCTGCTCCGGATAAAATAACCACACACATAAACGCACGCACACTAATGCACACACACACACACACTCACTCAAACACACACACACCCACACCCACACACACACACACACACACACACACACACACACACACACACACACACACACACACACACACTCACACAAACACACACACACACACCAACAGACTAATTATAATAAATAAGAATTATTATCTCATTAACTTTTGTTTAGTTACATGTTGCACAAATTTGTAAGATTTAAAAGAGCGGCGCCTCCTGGCACAGGCATCTATTTGCTTAAAAGGAGACGCCACCAACTGTATGATATTCAACGTGTATTAATGAAATAAAACAATTTTTTTTTTTTTTTTTTTTTATGATTTTTTTTTATATTTTTCTAAGAACTGTCACGACTTGGCCTATTGACCGTTTTCGGCTTGACGTTGACACGTTGTATATATTTTTATCAATCAAATTTCTTTCAAATATGTACGCAACATTACATTCACAAGTTACGGAAGTTTTCCCACCGTCGTCAATATTTGTATCATAAAAGGTTTTCAAAATTTCACTATGTTGTTTGTATATTTCTGTAATATCACTGGCAGCGATCATCTTAATAAAATTAAAATAGTCATCATCAGTATCGCGTAAAGTTCTGCTACATTTATAATCTTCTACCACTCCAACAGCAAGCGTTTGTGAGACAGAGTCGAACGCACACGTGTTCGAAATAATAGTAGCTTTACCTGTTTGTTATAGAACCATTTCTCAATAAAGGTATTTTTTGAATCATGGTTTTTCTTTATTTATTTTTTATTCCCTGTTCTTTTAGCCAAACCTTTCCAATTTTCTATTAATGAAGGATTTTCAGCAAATATGGACTCTTCTCTTACTATCCCTGCGACAGTTTTTCTTTCTTTTTCTTCAGTTTTATGTAATTTCCTTTTCTTCGGCGTAGTGTTCTTATGGCCCAGGTTTAACGCACTATGAGCAGCCTTTAATTCTCCAGAAAGAAATTCAACATGGGTCATTATGAATTCATCAGTACGATACCTGTCTGTCTTAGTATTAATTTTGCATAAAAATCTTTTCAAAGTTTTGAAGTAGCTTTCCACATTTGATGAGGTGGGATTTAATATTTCAGAATCATTTGTTAATCTCATTATGTTTGACCATAGTGGAAGCTGTCCCATTAGACGAATCAAAGTTTTGAGAAATTCAGGAAAATAGTATAAATTATCATGTGAAGCAGCATCACCTTCAGTAAGAGCGACCATTAATTTTTCGGCATCAATAGCATTGTTAAACCATGTAGGCATTTTTGAAGTTGCGGTCATTAGTTGTTTATCCTCAGCTAATATAGATTTGTGACATGGTTCTGCGATTTTACTTTACTCATGTCCTCAATTTCAATTTTTGATTCGTTGGTACGTTGAAAAGAAGCCAAACTTTTTAATCTGATTTTTGCTTCTTCGCATCTCGTTTTTTTGCCTTGAATATCTAGCCCATCGTATCTATTTAGACATACTGTAATCATGTCGCAGATAATTTGCTTTACTTTCTTATAATCGTCGCAGCGTTTTACTTATAAGAGACATTTGATGTAAAAGAATTTAGTTCTCTGATCAATGTGCTTAAAACATGATATATTAAAGATAATCTTAATAAAATGACTTGTGTCTATTCGAATATAGCATTGATGAGGCGTTTGCTGATTAGTTTCCAATTTAGTTTGTTTTTTTTTTTAAACTTTGCCCCACACTAGGAATTTCTCCTGTATTGTGGGTGCGTTTACAAAAATTTAAACTCACATACACAAACGGCCAGACCCGGAACAACTACTTGTAGGTCATACAAATATTTGTTCCGTGCGGGAATCGAACCCGCGACACGCAGCGCAGCAGTCAATCGCTTAACCACTGTTTGTTGAATTGCATTTCGTAAATGCTCTCACTGCAGCTTTGATCAAAGCCGATGTATCATCTAAGACCACTTCATGTGGAGTTTCTTTTTTTTACTTTTATTAAAAGCACGGAGCCAATTGTATATGGCGTCCATAGTATGATTATCGCTTACCATCTGTGTAATAGGTACGCTACGGCCATTGCTAACTGAAACCATAACACACAAATACAAAAAGATCGGTTTAGTTAAATAATATCTTTATTTACTTCAATACGCTTGAAAATGCTACCGGTGCACATAGATCGTTTTTCAGGATTTAGGCGGCCAAAATTATTTCATGTGATATTTATATTACAAAATAGTTACATAAAAAGAATTCTGTGTTTGGAATAACTTGTCGAAATTATTTGTTGGTGCACGGTGGTTAGGCGCATCTACTTGTGATTTTTTATCAAAAAATATTTTATTCGAGATCGTAGTTGATTTCAAAGTGTTTTTTAATTTTATATTGAAAATACATATGACATACTCACGGCTTTCCCCAAGGAGGGAGGGACAGCTGTCTACGTTTTAGTAATACTTTCAGGTATGTATTATTGAATAAAACAAAGTTTATTTTGTTCTAATAAGTAAGTAAATATATTATATTATTAAAAGGATCTTTACATTCGTTATACAATATTAAAGTTACATAAGCTAAATAGATAATCACTAAAAATAATCAATCATACATTGGAGACTTATTCATCTACATTTAAATTTTCGCCGCTTTCATCAATTTCCATTGGTCGGTTTGGCTCAGCAGGAATTAATAGCTGCATTGTCTCAGGCAAAAATAATTTTGAAGCGGTTTTTTTGGTCTTTCTCATGGAACTAATAAATGGGTCGGATGTTAATAGTAACCTATGATAAATATCTAAGTTGCATTCTTCCCTCGAAAACTTGCGAGCAAAGTTTAGGCGATAAGACCTAAAATGTTTATTGCGGGCCTCAGCAGCTTCTTCCGAAAGTTGCCCTATCGGCAACAACGAATTTTCTATTATTGAAGCTCCATGAATTAAGACCTTATGCATCGTTAGAGTCATAGGATGCCAGCCATATAACTCAACATATAGTTTCGCAGTTTCCATGACGTATTTATCATATTTTGCTACGTCAATCTTATGGCCGCTTCATATGGCTTCTAATATCACTTTTAATCTAATAATCAAGTCATAACTTATCCCAGTGATTTCTGCAGCCAATTCAGGGTTCTCGAAGAATCTTCTGCTGGTATTTCCATCGTTTGTGTTGCCGAAGTTACTTTTTGGCTCTTCTCCTCTCTAAATCTTTGCTGAATATCAAGTTTCTTCTGCTTTTCTAGATTTTTTCTTCTTCGGTTCGTCTCTCGCGATATTTTTTCACGGGCAATTTATATGCTAAATGCAGCACACTTTCGAATATCCGGATTCTTGCATGTAATACGAAAAGGCCAAATTCAAGAGCTTCAGGGCGTATCATTTTTTTTTTGTTAAATCATTAAAATCTTTTGATGTAGCTCCACATATATAACATCTGCTGGTCGATTTGGTGTCTGTAGCTACATTGCAGACCTTTCCGTCAACCATAGTCATTTTAAAACTATGTTGAAAGAAAAAAATATCTCCATTGAGGTCAACTTTCGTCAAGTTTAATGAGTTTACACTATTCTTTACATAATTGATTTCTTCTTTTGTGATGTCCGTAGATTCTTTTACGAATCTAAATCTTATTGGACGGCAATATCTAGGTGAAGATGGAGTTGGATTTTTCACAAACAATCCGTAGAGGCACAAATGAGCTTATAAAAATATTAGCATCAGATTCATCTTCGTTTGAGAGTCTCTGTTTAAACTGGGCTTGTTGAGAGCCGTCACAACCCCATTTGCAGATGAACAGTAACGAGTTTCTTTCAACGGCATCAAGTGTGAGTAAGACTTCTTCTAAGAAGAGGGATAATCTGGTTACAGTGTGATCCAACAAAGATTGTAAGTTTCCTTCTGCGCAGGTAGACGTCACTCGTAATGACTCCTTGGGTGGGTAGCAATCTTCTTTGGCCTTCAATAATAATTCATAATGTGGATAGAATCTTTTGTTCGTTGCTCGAATAATTTCGTACTGTCTTCTGGTCAAATCGGCTTCAACAAACATTGTCAGTGCTTGCAGAGGAGTAAAGGGCTCTATTTCTTTGGACTTTGAATGTCTGTTTTTACAATCACTGGCAGACGCAGAAGAATTCGTAATGTCTTTTAAAACAGTAGACGCGTTTCTTTTTCCTTCTGTTTGTAAAATTACTTGTGCCGCGTGAACAATTACTTCTTCGTCGTAAGATGCGCGGACTCCTTCAGTTTTTCTTCTCTTTGTTCTTTCGCTAGATTCGGTAAAAGATTTGGTAGGTCGTCCTGGCCTTTGATGCGTGTCTACGGGGATCTCAAATGTTCCTTCCAACCAAGAATTATTGGCCGCCAAAAAGTTTTCAAGTATTCTATGCGCCCGAGACCACCTCTTTATCAAATCACATTTAAAATACGAAAACTTCTTTTTTATCACATTTTTATGTTCTTCTGTGTCCCCGTAACTAGGGAATGCAATCTCGTCTCGCCGAGATCCCGGCCATATTTTACGAGATTGTATCTCGTTAAATTTCGTACGAGATCTCGCGAGATAACGAGATCGACAAATGCAGCGTGACGACGTATATTTCATAGCGCGGCTGCGCGCGAACTGAATCCTGGCCGGGCGTGCGGCCGCGCCTGGCGCGGGCACAGGACAAGACGGGTAGGGGCTTGCGGGGGACGAGGACCGGCTCATTTTGCAAGGCGGCACGCGTGCGTTTGTTTACAATTGCAAGAATTGCAACGAAATAATTTGTTTTGGAGACAGTTTTGTGTTTTAATTAGTTTCGCAGAATTATTACACTACAATTACAACAACTAACTACCAACCATGTCAAAAGTTTACAGTGAATATAAAAGTTCTTTAGAATTATGGAAACATTGTTTACGCGATCAAGATGGACTCACTGCAAAGTGCAAACTGTGTGCGAAGATTTTGAAAACTAAAGACCATTCTACAAAAGGCTTACATACACACTTGAAGTCTATACATCAGATAGATACTAAAAAAAGTGTTGAGGTTGAGATGCAGCCGATGCAGGCAAACGATGGTGCTCCCGGGCCATCAGCATCAAACTCTTCGGCTTTCGAACCAGCTGAAGCTCCAGCCGAAAATACTCTTCAGCAAGAGCAACCTTTGCCTTTGACTGCCCCATCATCAAAATCAACAAAAAAGAGAAAAATTACGGATAATTTTCATAGTGAAGATAATTCAAAGGAGATGAAAGTGTCAAGGATGGTTGCTAAAGACGGTTTACCATTTCGTGTGTTTTGTACCTCGCAAGACCTGAGAGGCCTTTTTAGTGCTGCAGGATACAAATTACCAACATCTCCTAATTCAATTAAACTTATGGTGATGAATTATGGAATGACCTTAAAGTTAAAAGTTCAACGTGATCTTGCTGAGCTAAAGGACGATAACCACCGATTTACATCAACTTTTGATGAGTGGACTTCGTCTAAAAATAGACGTTACATGAACGTAAATATACATACGTGTAAGAACAATAAAGCTGTCTTTTGGAATTTAGGCTTGATCAGAATATACGGCAGCATGCCTGCAGAAACTGCAGTAGACCTTTTGAAGAAAAGACTATCGGAATTTGGCCTGTCTCTCGACGATGATGTGGTCAATATTACGACGGATGGAGCTTCTGTAATGACCAAGGTAGGGCGTTTGATTAGTCCTCTACAGCAGCTTTGTTACGCCCACGGCATTCAACTGTCCATAATAGATTGCATATACAAAAAACAAGATTTGCCTGTGTCTGCTGAAGATGAAATAGATGAGATTCCGAACTTGCCAGGAGAAGAAACAGAAACAAACTCTGATGATGAAGATGATGTTTTTTATTATTATTTTCCTACACATGAAGTAGATTTGGACACTGAGTACGCAAGTATCATAAAAAAAGTCAGAAAGCTGGTCAAACTTTTTAAGAATTCACCCACAAAAAACGACCTCCTGCAAGTTTACATTAATCAAGAATTTGACAAAAACCTACAGCTACATCTTGATTGCAAGACTCGGTGGTCCAGCCTTGCTGACATGAAATCGACATTCAATAAAGTCAAACTATGTGTAAGTAAGGCTTTAATTGACTTGGGTCTTGATACCGATTCAGAATACTCTTTGAGTGCAGAAGAGTGTACAGTTTTGACGAACTTAGAGCGAATTTTCGAGCCTGTCAAACTCGCCGTTGAAGTCTTATGTCACCGAGATTCTGACCTAGTTACTGCTGAAACTACTTTGAGGTTCGTGATACGCGAATTGGAAGAACAGTCGACGCCACTGGCAAAAAAGCTGGCCGAATCCTTAAGAATCCGTATATCTGAGCGCCGCACATGTTTGACATCAGTATTGCTATATTTAGGAACTTTACCCAATAAGAAAATGATTTGGAAGAGTATGCGCAAGATGAAACATTCATTATTTCCCCGAAGACCACTATCCGTAAAGAAATTAAAAAACTTATAGAAAGATTGCACTGCAAAACACAGTACAATTATAACTCACAGACGCAGGATGTCGATGTTGTTGCACCGGTTGCACAAGAGGACGATGAAGGCTTCGATATTGAAGACACTACAATGCCTCTTTCTGCCGTCTCCGCGGAAAAAAATATCACACTTCATGAAAAGCTGCAAAAATCGCTGAAAGCACTGAAACAGCCCACTGCTCGCTCAACAAATTCTACAACAATTACTTTAGACATTTTAATAAAAAAAGAAATGAATTTGTACGAAGCTGGTGGAGTAAGAGGGGAACTTTTAAACTTCGTACATAACTGCCTCTCAACTGTGGTTCCCACAAGTGTTGAGGCAGAGCGAGCTTTTTCAGCAGCAGGGTATTTAGCATGCAAAATCAGAAGTCTTCTGTCAGATGATACTCTCGATATGATGTGTTTTTTGAGAAGCCATTTTCAGACAAACTAACTTGCCTTTCCGTACCTTGATAACTTCATCTGACTTATTTGATTAATACGATCTCACAACATTTATTTAAGAACTTGTGAAGTTAAGTTTTTGTTTTGTTGTATTTATTTACCATAAGTAATGTTCCTATTACTATTAATTATTGAAACTAAAGTAATAATTTACAAAAGACTAAATATAGATAATTATTGTTTTGTTACCAATATTGTAAGAATTTGAACTGATTAGCTACAGTAGGTATAATAATTATAGACATAAACAAATGTTATTAGAGTTAGAGATAAAATAATAAGTACTCTGTTGATTTTTAAAATAAAACTTTTTTTACTTTTAATTACATATCATGTCAATTACTAGTTCTTAAAACAAGCATTTGCATATGTTTTAATTGCGATTCTCCCAATCTCGCGAGATCTCGCTAGGCGGAAATTTCGTACGAGATTGCATTCCCTACCCGTAACACACGAGTAAATAATTTTCTAAATATTTAATTTTTTCATTCATCGATAATGAATGTTGCTCGTTCACTTTATCGAAGAGGTATTTACGAGTCAACATTTTCACCCCCAAGCAGCCAGGTGAACCTACAACAATAAAAAAAAAAATATTAACACAAAAACATAAAATCCGATTTTTTTCCTATTTTTGTCAAAAAAAAAATCAAACTCGTTTATTTTTAAAACTAGCAAAAACTAGCAGCTGATTTTAAGCAGTTTTCTTTATAAGACTTTATACTATACAAGGTGCAGTTTTGAACCTGCAAAACATTTCAGGAGGTTGTTATGAGACTCGTAAATAATCATATAACAATACGATACCAAGTCAATAATCAATAATACTTTTTCTTTTCGATTTTTCAATTTTATTGTTTTTCAGAATAACTCTCTTAATAACCCTCTTCAAAGACATTAAATTTAAAAAGCAGGAAATAAAAATTAAATTAAAAATTTAAAAAACCCCCACCCTAACAAATGAAGTGAATGAAAACGCCAAACAGAGGCCTAGCATTTTCATTAGCCGTCCCCCGCCTTTACAATGCCTTGATCAAAATATCACCTTCATCTTAAAAGGCCTAGAAATATTATTATTTTTACTTTTTAGAGTTTTTGTTAGGGTCGGGGGTTTTTTAAATTTTTAATTTAATTTTTATTTCCTGCTTTTTAAACTTAATGTCTCGCTCGCTTAAATCTGCGCATCGTTGCGTATTTTTCCCACAGTGAAGTTTGTTACTAATTTATCCTCATTCCTCGTCCTGATCACTATTTATCTATAATCTATTCATTGAGACCTTTTCAATGAGCCCAAACACGATACTTTTGCTGTTTGTTGGTGAGTAACTTGGGCATCCTGGAAATTCCAAGTGTTGCTCCAGCATCATTTCAAGGTTACTTTGTTCGTTTAATATCATTGAAGTAATAGAATACCAAATTTCGAGTTGATCAGACCCGTGGAAGATGCTCAAATCCCTTCATTAACCAGAAAAGGGCTGATAATCTTCAAACGGCTGAGCCGATTTTGATGAAACATGTCTAAGAACACTCCCGACTAATACACCTTTCAATAAAAAAAATCAAAATCAAAATTGGTTCATCCGTTCGGGAGCTACGTTGCCTCAGACACACACACACACACACACACACAGACACGTCAAACTTATAACACCCCGTCGTTTTTGCGTCGGGGGTTAAAAACAGAATCATCCATTGCGATGTATCGCGCGTCATGTCACTGTGTGCGTGAATGCGATGACCAGTGACGTCAGCCTGTACGAGTCTCCGCCCACATTTCTATGAAACGAACGCGGCACGTACTTACGTTAAACTAAAATGAAGGTCGTTAGTATGGTTACGGGGAGCCCCCGCGATGCCTTTCATACCGCATTTCGATTAAGACTCGAAAATCTGTTACTGCGCATCGAAGGTTCAACCAACGTGCCGCGATCTGTACAAGTTGTTGTAGCTACAGCAACTTATAGCAAATAATTTTACCTTAGTAGTTCGAATTTGAAAATCACAATGTACCTACATTATTGTTTTAAATTTCGCTAAATAATAACTCATTTTTAAGCAGCATTACAATGCCGTGGCCAATCTGCCGAGCCTGTTCCCAACTATGTTAGGGTCGGCTTTCAGTTTAACTGTATGCAGCTCACTACATGGAGTGCCAGTGAATCACGTAGGGTGACTGCGTATCAGACCTCAACAAACCAGTTACTTGATAACACGATACCCATTTGTTAGACTAATTGTCTGACTTTCTGGCTTTTGACTACCCGTACCAACGACCATACGGCAGGGCTGTAAGGTCGTTGACCCGTACCGACCCGTGTGGTACCTAACGACCGTCCGAAAGCTACAAATCAATTCGAACCAAAGGCTTTAATTAAGTGCTTACCGAAACACGGGATTTCAATGATGTCCTAGATAAATTTAAAAAGTACTTACATCATTATGAATTAAAAAAATAACACAATGGTACTTGCTCAGTTGCGAACCCGCAACCTCATGCATGAGAGGAGAAAGCCTTAACCACTGGGCTATTACGATAAATAATAATAGTAGGAAGTAGATATAACTGCGCCAAAAAAAGATCACGTTGGCGTCGTTAGTTACCTATCAGCTGATGAATAAAATGATAGGCGGAGATAAATAAACCTTACAAAGCACGTAAGCAGTTCCTGTTGCACAATTGTTAAACTACGATCGCGAGCTCGTGCGCGGGATTTAGGTAGGCACCTAATAATAATAATAAGGCATGTAGGTACTCGGCGCAGTCGGCGCGCTCTGTAGGTAAATTCAGCCCCAAGGACGGTTTTTATTTGTAGATTAAATTGGTTGATTTAAGATTTTCCTTCCTACTTTTTAACGGGCTGAGGACCGACAGAAATACATCAAGATAATTTGTGCTAGTTAAGTAGGTAGGTAGTGTATATGTTAGGGATGTTGGGAGGGTGTTAGGGATTTTAGGTGATTCATTTTGTCTGATAGGTATTTTTGGCGTAGTTAAAAATTTTAAATCAACTTATTTACACTAATCAAGTTGATTTAGCTAACATCGTATTTACAAATTATTGTCTATGTACAAATAAATAAATAAATTACCTACTTATGTTACCTGGAGATATTGTTCAAAGTTTCCACCGTCACACTCCAGGCACAGTCTAGCACGACGTTGCTGATTTTCCTTCAGCTTGCGTAACACAAACACATTCGTTTTTATTGTGTCGAAAGCACTGATCACTTTTGCACGTAGTTGGGTAACACTGGTGATTTCGTCTGTGTACACCAATCTTTTAACGTCTTCCCACAGATAAAAGTCCAGGGGCGTGAGGTCCGGAGAACGCGGAGGCCAAGCCACTGGACCACCGCGACCAATCCAGTGGGTGCCAAACCTGTCACTCAAGTACTCACGTACTTGCCTACCGTAGTGAGGAGGTGCACCGTCCTGCTGGTAGTACATGTTGCGTTCCACTCCCAGGGGAACTTCTTCCAACATTTACTCGACGACGTATTGCAACATCTCCAGATATGTGGCACTAGTGAGGTGACCATCGATAAAATGGGGTCCAAGCAATTGGTCTCCTATTATGCCAGCCCACACATTTAAACTGAACTTCACTTGAAAAGAATGCCTTTTAGTCACGTGCGGGTTGTGTTCGCGGTGAGCCCACCAGTGTTCGCTATGAACATTGTAGACGCCAACTCGAGCAAATAAACACTCGTCCGTCCACAGGATGTTGGCGTCTTGGTGTTCCAGCAACCAGCGACAAAATGTAACTCGCGCGGCGTTATCACTATGGTGGAGATCCTGTACCTTGCGGTAGTGAAAAGGATGCTGCATTTCTTTGTGCAGTAGCCGCCACACTGTGGAGTGGTGTACTCCAAACCGTCGACCAGCCTCCCGCGTGCTTGCACGTGGCTCTCGCCGGAAGAATTCCAGGATATCTTCCTGCAAGGCGACAGGCAGGCCTTCATTGCCGCGACCTTCAGCATGCTGGGGAACGTCGAACTGCCGATTGCCGATGATCGCGCAGTCTCTGCGTAGCAGCCAGCATTACCCTGTGTGAGGGACGTTGCCGATTGGGGAATAACTCCGCGAACATTTCGATGGCTCGAGATACATTGTCTCCACTGATGGCATACAAGCGGACCATCTCCACCAACTCTACATTGGAGTATTGGTCAGTCATTTTTACAACTAGGTAGTAGGTACCTATCCCGACCGTTAACCGAAGGCGCACTTGAGGGGCGGAATTTGCAAGCGTATGCACATACCGGCGTCATCAAATACACTAATAAATTGACCCGATTTATGCGTTTGCGATGGCCGCGGGGGCGTGGCGTGGGAGAGGGAGCGGGCGGTGGTTGGTGCTTTGGATTTATGAAAGAAATGTCGGTTGCGTTTGTTTGTGTGTGTGAAAGCGCAGTTTAAGGACACGTACAGATTGGTCGCGTTTTAAAAAGGGGAGTTCACACTTACCGATTTCCGTAAATAAAAATAAAATGAAAAAAAAAAAAAACCTGCCCACTTTATTGTTGATTCGGGTCGAGAATCACTAACATAATTACCTCCTAAAATGTTTTGCAGATCCAAAACTGCACCTTGTATAATGAAATCAAAAATGTAACTCGGAAAGGTGCGGAAGTAAAGTTTTTTTTCGATTGAAATTGAAAAATAAAGAAAAAACATTTCTAAAAAAGGGTATTATTGACGGCTCATTAAGTCATTTATTGACAATATATTTAATACAATTTCATACTAATTTAATAAAGGCTTACCTGTATTATTGGTGTCCATCACTTAAACAAGCAAATATGACACGACACATAAAATATTCACCGAAGAAAATGATATAAGAAAAGGGCGTCAAGAACTTTCACGTGCAGTAAGTGCGACAATCAAGTTTCGACTAGTAATGCAGCGCGCTCGCGCAGTCTAGGGATGTGGGTGGGGTTGCCTATTGTTCGTAAGGTAGTCTACTATTCTAGGAAAAAAATGGTTTGTCATTAGTCGATTATTGGAATTTCGACTTATGGCCGCCTAATTCCTAGAAATCTATGTACGAGTGTGTGCGGTGGCATCGATACTTAGCACAGTCTTTTCTCCTTTTTTATAATCTTGGAAATAATTTTCTTGATCCAACGTCCAATAGTAAATGCAAAAAGGGGAAAATGATATAAACCGAATTACAGTTTCGTACGTAGGTATTTTTGACATTATCCACAAAGACATGATTTGATTTGGGTCGTAATAAGAACTTTTACGAGATTCATACTTTATTTGCCTTAAAGCACCAACTGTTGGTAAGTGGCTCGGTTTATGATCCCCACTGGCCATTGATATATTAGCCAAACGATTTCGCACCGTGACAGCCGATTCATATTTTAGTTCTTTACTAAGTTCACAGCGTTTAACAGGTGATAGTTTGATTTTTCATTGCGTTAAATCATGTTTAAAATTCCGTTTAATGTCATGTCCGTTGCAAACACATCGACAATTTTATCAGTTGGCCACTAAATTTTGATCTCTATTTGTGCATGGCATTGCTTACAAAAGCCGAATTTTACATTATTCTCAAATGTAATTGAGTAATCACGAAATATCCAACTGCACTCACCACGATCTTTCTTCCATATTTCTTCTCTAAGCATATCAGCCCACTGGTGTTTTGACAGTATTTTCCTGTGGCGAAAATCACATAACGTGCCTTTTATTCGCTTGCTAGATTGTGTAATAGGTTTGATTTTATCCCATTGATAAATGTCGATCGAGAATTCAAACTTTTTACTGCAACAAGGCGCCTTTTTTAAGATTTCTTCATATCGTCTTTAATATTTTATTCAGCAAAAGAATCCGAATCAGAACAGTAAAAAAAAGGCATTTTTTTTTTAGTGATACATACAATGCTTTTGTTGACATTCAATACGATAGTAACTGACTGATTTCCTCAAACACTGGATCACACGGTGAAGGGATGTCATTTTTGTTAGCAAAATACTTTTTGAATTCACATAACGCTTTATTTTGTTCTTCTAAAGACACTAAAGATTTCCTCCCACTTTTCATGGTGAATTAGCAAAAATATCAATATACCAGTCAGTATAATTGTAGGTAATCACACTTATCACTAATCGACTCTCTCTCTCTCTCGTCTTTAAAAAGCCTCAAATTACTTTATATTCCATTGAAATCAACTCGTTATACGCTTCCATAAAGCAGCAACTATCGATGACAACGATGTGTCATAAAAAATATAGTTCTACCTACATGTTAGCTTTTGTTGATATCTCGTAGTAGGAAATTGTTATTGATTAGTATTATTAGTAATTATCGTGTAAATTTAACTACCTAAACTGCAAAAAATTAAAAAATTATCACTGGATTTCTGTATTAAGTAGTTAACATAGAAAACAAAAATCTCTAATAAAATCTTTATTCTTTGCCCTAAAAATCTAGAAAAAAAATATGTTTAGGTATCAAATAGGTACTAAATTTTTGTAAAGGCGAATTGAAATTTTGGAGCCCTTACGTGGAGATTCTAAATGTAGTCATCCTGACGTCAGAATGACTGCCAATTTTTTAAATTAATTTTCTCAGTTGTTAATTAGGTACCAAATATTTAAACAAAGGTATCAAATAAGATGGGTATTTATTGGGCAGTCATTCTGACATCAGAATGACTGCCCAATTTTTAAATTCATTTTCTCAGTTATTAATTAGGTACCAATTATTTAAACAAAGGTATCAAATAGTAGCAAATAGGTACTAGATTTTAGTAATATTTTAAAGCTGATCGGTCATTTTGGCCAGTCATTCTGATGTTCAGTCACGAGCAATAACATGTAAACACATCGCCAAATTCAAACGGAAAAACCGAGCTTGTTTTCGTGCCCGGGGGAGGCCGAGGAGGGGGGCTGACAGCTGATCGGTATATTACCGACATACTTCAGGACCACGTTGTTCCCTACGCAGGATTTGTCGGCGAGAACTTCGTCTAAATGCATGAAATGCCCGGTGTCACACGTCGCGTATCACTCGGCAGTACCTGGATGACGTGAATATACAGACAATGGACTGGCCTGCACACAGTCCAGATGTGAATCCCATCGAGCACTTATGGAACGAGCTCAAAAAAAGGGTTAGGGCCAGAAATCCAGTCCCTTCGACCATAGAGCCGCCTTCAGTTCTGAAGGCGGCGTTATTAGAGGATTGGGAAGGAATTCTTCAAGACACCGTCAAAAAATTGATCAGGGTGATGAAGAATCGAATGCAAGCTGTGATTAGAGCTAGGGGGGCAATACCAAATACTGATATAATAAGTTATTTTGTTTTTTCAACAGTTTTTGTTTTATTTTTAAAATAACTAACCACCACAGATTTTTCTAAGTTCCCATTTTACCTCTACTTTCACCCAGATAGCATTAATTGTAAAAGTCCTGAATAAATGTTAAGAAAAATGGTACAATATTAAAGCTAAGGTCTCAAGCTCTCGAACGCTATATTATTTTTTATATAAGTATTATATTTTTCGAAAAATACATATATTTATGCGCACGTATGGGTTGAGTCGATTTGGTTGCTCGCGAGTGTAGTCTTAAAGGTGGAGGAGTCGTATTTTTATACGATATCTCAGAAAATTATGAGTGGAAATACTCAAAAGAGATACAAGCAACACACTTTGGGACTTCAAAAAACTATTACTCTTCATACTGGAGCAATTTTTTTCCAAGATTTTCAAACATTTGATACACTATCTGATAGTGCGCCTGATGGCATCTGGGTACTTCTCCCTATTTAAAAAAACGCCAAAGAAAAATACCCTATAAAGTAATCCATTTCTTTTCCGATGGTCCGACTAGCCAGTATCGGCAAAAGAAAAACTTTTATTTGTTAATCATATTTACAGACAAATTAAAATATTTTACTTGGTCCTTCTCGGAAAGTGGACATGGTAAAGTAATGCTGAAGCGGGGTTCTCACGAGGCGATTTTAGTTGATCAACTTAAATCGCCGCAATAAACATCTGGCCGCAAAATATAATATTTAGACGTTTTGTGCACAATAGTCAAAGACGTGTGACGCTTAAAATCGGCTCTGTAAACAACAACAATGATTGATAATAGTCGGTTACGATTTGCCAGCTTTGATTGTAAGAGTGTCAAGCGTTCAATTGAGGGCGTACGTGCACTGTGCGCAACGTGCGACATTGCAGCCAGCACTTCTGAAGCGACTGGCTGCTGCCGGAGGAGCTGCTGTTCCTGAGCACTATCCATGGTGACTTCAGAAGCGCGGGGACCTCAGCCGTTGACACGTCTGCTGGCATGCTGCGTGGGCAACCCTATGGAGGGGTGGCTCTGCTATGGCGTAAAAGTACGTTCAGTGATGTGTCGGTCGTTCCGAGTAATAACTCGAGAGTGTGCGCGATTCGTATTGATAAGAGTGAAATACCTTTCATTGTGATGAGTGTTTACATGTCCAAGGATGCAGTGAGTAACCTGCCGGAATTCTCTAATTTTTAGGACTGGTAAGGACAGTAGAGATGTGGAGGCGGTTTATTGCCTTGGTGACATTAACGCGCAACCGCATGGATTATTTTTTACGGACTTGTAAAACTACTGTACATCAGTACAGTAGTTTTACAAGTCCGTAATCACTTTTCATGCGCTGATGTAGACAGGCTACAATTGACGTCGAACACGCACACGTATGTCAGTGACTATACCGGGGCTAGGCGATGGCGTGATCATTGTATCTGTACAGAATCGGCTCTGAAAACTGCTCGAAATGTTAGCGTTAAGTATGATGTTATGTGGTCGGATCCCTACCCATTGATGATCGAATGCGATACCAATACAATTGGGCCGAAAGTAAAGCAGAGTATGTCCTACGACAACTTATTTGTGTGGGGAGAAAAAAGCTCGGATGCTGTCTGCACCTACCGGCAAGAATCTCATCGACGATTGCGAATTATTGACTTCCCTAGCGTATTGTCCAATGGTTGTGATCTCATGTGTAGTGATTCGGACCACAAACTTAATTAATTGCCTATATCGGGATATAGTATCCGTTCTAAGGGAGGCCGCCATTATCGTCAAGAAGACAAGAGTCATTAGTAGGAGGCGCGTGGTGGGTTGGAATAAGCACGTCAGCGAGGCTCACTCGTGCGCTAGGCTTAAATTTAATGTGTGGCATATTGTGGCAAACCTACGTCTGGCGTGACTTATGAGGAAATGTGTGATTCTCGTAGAATCTTTAAATCCAAATTAAGGTGGTGCCAGAATCACCAACACCAAATTCAGATGGACATCATAGCCGAGTTGCACACTAAAAAAAGACTTTCGGGGTTTCTGGAAGGAAACAAAAAAGCACAACCTTGGTTTGCCAGTGAGCATCGATGGCCTGTCTGCTGAAAGGGATATTGCCAATGTTTTTAAATCCCAGTTTTGTGTTGAGCCCAGCAGTATGCCACTCTCTGCGTTGGTCGATGCTGAGTCACAGTGTACTGTCCTGGAACCAAGTGTTAAGTTCTCAGCTGCGGACATAGCTAAGACCATGTGTATGACCAGAGGTAAGACTCCTATAGATAGTAAAATATGACCAAGTGAGGGTTAACTCCTTTCTAGTTAAGGACGCTAGATCGGTGTATCTGTCGAATGCAGTTTTGGGTTCGATTCCAGATCTAATTAAAATGTATTATTGAGTTATTTTACTTCCTACTAACCGTTACTACACAACATGAAGTAATGACGCCGAGTTCTAAAACCAAATAACGACTTATTAAATTTTCTAAGCACCGATAATAATTCAAGGATCGATTTCCAGATAGAAAAAATTGTTATAGAGATTGTTCTAATGTCTATACTTTTAAGAATCGTTCATTTTATAACTTCTTAACTACTATTTCTTTTCATTTTAGGTCGACATTTGTGAATCTATTCGAATCCGATTAAGAGTCACATCTCAACAATCCCTTTACATCGTTTAAACCAAAGAAAAAGATATCTTCAAAGCCAAATGTCAAAGCGGCTAAAGGCAAATGGAAGAAAGTAGCTGCTGCCTCAACTCCATCTGTAAAAAAATTATTTGATAGTGAGTCGGATTCTGAAACAGATACTTCGCCAAAGGGCCTTAAAAAACTCAAGCGCAATCGCGTGGCTGATTCCACGGTGAGTAAAAAAAAAAAAAAAAAAATATCTTTCATCAAAAATGTGTTTAAGCTTTATAATTAACTATAGGGTATCTCAATAATGTTAAATTATATCAAATTAAATATACCTAACTCCACTATTGGCATACTTAATTACCTGTACATTGTCTGTATAACCTGTGGTTATAAATATATTCATTCTCTTCTACAACCGACACTCGTGAGTTTCATTAGGTTATGGGCCCAGCCCCTTAATTTTCATTAAAAGTAATAGTTTATTGTTAGTTTTTTCTTGTTCAGTGATTAAAAATGAGTTCTAATTTTCTGACGAACGTGCCGAAGCTCAAAGGTCGTGAGAATTACGACGATTGGGCGTTCGCGGTAGAAAATTTATTGGTACTGGAAGGTGCAGACAAGTACATCAAAAAGGAACCGGTTACTACGGCTGCTGGTACTGCAGAAGCAGCAGACCCGACGGCAGATGCTAAAACGCGAGCAAAAGTTATTTTGACGATCGACTCATCTTTATATGTGCACATAAAGCATGCAAAAACCACGAAGGAATTGTGGACGACATTGAAGTCTTTGTTCGACGATTCAGGATTTTCGCGGCGGATTACATTGCTTCGTCATCTTATCTCAATCAGGTTAGAAAACAGTGAAAATATGACGAATTATGTGACGCAAATAGTGGAAACATCGCAGCGTTTAACGGGTACGGGTTTCGAAATTAATGACGAATGGGTCGGTTCATTGATGCTTGCCGGTTTGCCAGAACGTTTTATGCCTATGATCATGGCAATTGAGCACTCCGGAATCGGAATATCGGCCGATTCAATCAAAACCAAGCTGTTGGATATGGAGTCTACACAAGTGAGTGAAACGGAATATAACTCAGCATTACTTGCAAAAAACCGTATGAAAGGTAAATGTGGCAACACTAATAAGCATAGACAACAGTCTGGCCATTCGTCGAACTCAAATGTCAAAAACACAAAAACAATAACATGTTACAAATGCAAGGAGACCGGTCATTATCGTAATCAGTGTCCACTTTTACAAGAAAAACCGGAGAAGAAGAAACAGACTAACGCTTTCAACGTTGTTTTTCTCAGCGGGAATTTCACTAAAAGTGACTGGTACGTGGACAGCGGGGCCAGCTTGCATATGACAGCAAATGAGAATTGGTTGAAAAATTCATTGTTTTCACCAAGTTTGCCGGAGATTATCGTCGCTAATAAAACAAAAGTTCCTGTATTGTGTTCCGGGGAGGTAGAAATTACGACAAGTCACGATTACGAGGTTAACGTAACGAATGTATTATGCGTGCCGAGTCTAACAACTAACCTCTTATCAGTCAGTGAACTGATAAAAAATGGAAACAGTGTCGATTTCGAGCCTAATAAGTGCCTGATCCGAAATAAATTAGGTGATTTAGTTGCGGAGGCTGAACTTATTGACGGAGTGTACAAGCTTAAGTTAAAAACAACACAGAGCTGTTTGCTAACTCCTTCAGTGGCTGACGGTGACACATGGCACAGGAGGCTAGGACATATAAATAGCAGTGATATGAACAAAATGAAGCAAGGAATGGTCGAAGGACTGGATTATCCTGACACATTTGTGACAAGTAAGTCAAATTGTGAAATATGTTGTGAGGGTAAACAGGCACGGTCACCCTTCCCTACGGGTACCAGAGCTACAGAGATACTACAGATTGTTCATTCAGATATTTGTGGTCCCATGGAGAGCAATTCAATTGGTGGAACAAGATATTTTCTACTGTTCATTGATGATTTTTCCAGAATGACTTTCATCTATTTCCTGAAAGTGAAAAGTGAAGTATTAAGTTATTTCAAAGAGTTCAAATCGATGGTAGAAAATAGTCAAAATAAGAAAATCAAAATCTTGAGGACTGATAATGGTGGTGAGTACTGCAGCAAAGATTTTGAAGTTTTTCTGAAGAAAGAGGGCATAATACACCAAAGAACAAACCCCTACACGCCCGAACAAAATGGTCTCAGTGAAAGATCAAACCGTACGATTGTGGAAAAAGCTCGGTGTCTACTATTTGAAGCGGACTTAGAGAAGAAGTTCTGGGCGGAAGCTGCAAATACTGCCGTTTATTTGAAAAACAGGTCAGCAGCTTCGGGCATAGGAAAAACTCCATATGAGATATGGACAGCGAGAAAACCAGATTTAAAGGACATTCGCATCTTTGGAAGTCCAGTAATGGCACATGTTCCGAAAGAGAAGCGGAACAAGTTGGACAGAAAGTCCAAAAAACACATCCTCGTTGGGTTCAGTGAAAATGTAAAGGGTTATAGGATTTATGATCCAGTGAAGAATCAAGTCACAACTAGTAGAGATGTAGTGATTCTAGAAAAGAAGAGGAATCAAGATACAGTCACAGTCAGTATAGAAAACACAGATTCAGTGGGGGAATCAATGGTAGAATCTGTTATTAAACCTGAACCCTTTAACCAGTCAAGCTCTAGTGAATCAGAGTCGGTATACCTAGATGTTGAAGATGGGCAAGAACAAGTTTCAGAAGATACTTCACAGGGGAACAAGCTAGTTGATTCACCAATGGCAGTGGCTGAAGTAAAGCAAAAGAGACAGAGAAAGAAACCTGACAGGTATGGCGTTGTTAATCTGTGCACCAGCATAGGAGATGATGGCATGACATATGCAGAGGCTATCAGAGGTCCTGAGAAACAACAGTGGTTGCAGGCGATGGCAGAGGAACTGCAGTCATTCAAAGATAACGAGGTATGGGAAATCGTAAATGCCCCAGCGAACGCAAGTGTTGTGCAGTGTAAGTGGGTCTTAAAAAAGAAATATGAATGTGACAACAAAGTGAGGTATCGTGCGAGACTAGTAGCCAAAGGTTTTACACAGAAAGCCGGTGTGGACTATCAGGAAACATTCTCGCCTGTTATAAGACATTCGACTTTAAGGTTACTATTTGCTTTGAGTGTACAGTTAGGTATGGACATAACTCATCTAGACGTCACAACAGCTTTTCTTAATGGTTACCTGAAAGAGAGCATTTTCATGCATTTGCCTGAAGGATTTCCTGTCACAGATTCCAATAAAGTTTTGAAATTAAAAAAGGCTGTTTACGGACTTAAACAATCATCACTTGCTTGGTATCAAAGAGTACAAGAAACATTATGTAACTTAGGATTTAGAAAGAGTAAACTAGAACCTTGTGTATTTATAAAAAATCATAGTAATGGCATGAAAACTATTGTTGGTATTTATGTGGATGATTTTTTGATATTTTCAAATAACAAGTCTGAAACTGATTGTTTGATAGAAGCATTGAGTCAAAAATTCAAGATAAAAAATCTGGGTCAAGTCAAACAATATTTAGGTATGAGGATAAATATTGACAGAAATTCAAATGTAATTACAATAGATCAGGAGCATTATATCGAACAATTACTAAAAAAAAATTGATATGTCTGATTGTAATACTGCTGAAACTCCTATAGAGTGTAAATTAAATTTAGAAAAGTCTGATATTTGTAATCAGAAAATACCATATCAGAAATTAATAGGTAGCTTAATGTACTTAGCAGTAATGACTAGACCAGATATAGCTTATTCAGTCAGCTATTTGAGTCAATTTAATAATTCTTTTTCTGAAACACATTGGCATTATGCAAAAAGAGTTTTAAAGTATTTGTTGAAAACAAAAGACTATTGTTTAAAATATTCCAAAGGAAAAGCAGACCTAGTAGGATATGTAGATGCAGATTGGGCAAGTGATACAACTGACAGACGGTCATACACAGGATTTTGCTTTATGAAATCTGGTTCTGCTATTTCTTGGGAAAGCAAAAAACAAAGGACTGTAGCTTTAAGTAGTTGTGAGGCTGAGTTCATGGCGCTTTCAGAGGCTGGCCGTGAAGCCATTTATTTACAGAACTTGGAACTTGAGCTTACAGGGTCTTTTCATAAAATTGTACTATACAATGATAGTCAGAGCGCATTAAAGCTGGCAAATAATCATCAGTCACACAAACGCTCTAAACACATTGATGTTCGTTATAATTTCATTCGAGAAATCATAAATAATGATGTAATAGAAGCAAAATATTTGCCAACTGCCAACATGCCTGCTGACTTATTAACCAAAGGTTTAAGTAATGTGAAACATTATAAGTTCATGGAAATGCTTGGTATTATTGAAATAAACGATAATTGAAATGTTGTTTTATATAAGTTGTATACTTAGTTATAAGTTTATTTATAATTTTGATATAGTGGGGGTGTTAAATTATATCAAATTAAATATACCTAACTCCACTATTGGCATACTTAATTACCTGTACATTGTCTGTATAACCTGTGGTTATAAATATATTCATTCTCTTCTACAACCGACACTCGTGAGTTTCATTAAATAAGAGTGCACTTTTAAAATTTAGTGTATTTTTTTTACGTGTTAGTGGCAACTCAGAAATTTGACAGCTGTCACCTATGTTTATTCCGATTATAAAAAATGGAGCGCTTTACGAAAGAACAACGCTTTATAATTATGAAAACTTGTTACAAAAATTTGGAAAGTTATGCTGAGACCAATGCCAATTTTACTGAGACACCCTTTACAAAATTTGAATTTGACAATTTGTTCCCACTGCTGGATATTGGCCTCTTTTCTGTAAGAGGGAATGGGCCGTAATCCACCAAGCCGGCCCAGTGCGGGTTGGTAAATGTCACATGTCTTCGAATTTTTGTTTCTAGGTTTCCTTACGATGTTTTCCTTGAGCGTTTTGAGAGCTGTGGTGATGAAATAATTTACCCACTATAACCCACATCCACAACTTGTAAATCGTGGCCGTTGCCACTGGACCGCCACTGCGCTCTTTGCCTCCCCTTAAATATGTTTATCTATTATTAGATAAGGTAAGGTATTTTATAACAATGGTTACAGGAAGAAGAGGGAGATCTTGAACCGGCGAGGGCTACTGCGCTGCGATCGTCCCTGTCCAGAAGAACAGCTTCTGGAAACTCCTACCAGCAGGACCTAACACGGAGCGGTGATTATTATGCCGAGCTTCGTATTTATAACCATAGGGACGCAGAAAAAATCAGGAAGGGCCGATGGAAGCAAGCGTTCCTCACGTATAGGGCCTCTGTATACTCCAATTCAGCTACTTGGCAGGCCATTAATAATCTTGGAACTGCAGCGAAAGCTATATAAGGGTATGCAGTCTTCTGTATCCTAATAATATTATTTGTCGGAATAAAATAAGGAACTCACTAGCAGCGTTGTGGAATCAGTAGAGTGTTGATACGGGTTGCGTACTTTGTATTGAAACTCACTGACAGGTATTACCTAAAAGTGATACAGATATATATATATATATACCGTCCTCAGAGACTCACGGACTAATTAGAGAAAGACTAGAGTTTCCATTTACACAAGAAAAATGTTAATAGACAGCGGGCTAGTTTCCGTAACCTCGAAGCCGTTGTAATCGAAGCAGACGAGTTCCCTGTACTTACACACCAAGATCCGGTATTGTTTGCACTTGGGACATATCAAGTAAAACTTGCCCGTGGCTACTATGGTGCACATATACACAATGTTGTATATCACATTGAAGTAGCAAAAGACGGTGTTTTTAATAATATTGTAGATTTTAGTATAGAACCTGAAAATGCTATGTTGCTACGCTCAAGGATCCCATCCAGGCACGCACGTTCAAGATTGTATTATACGTATGCAACAATCCATGACCGAAAAACAATTTCCAACTATTACCGTTCATGTTCATCTGGCATGCGAACTGTGGTTTGCTGTGGACATGTAATAATAATTGTGTGGTGCTTTGGATGGGCGAGACACCAACCCACAATTAGGCTTCTAGCTGAAAATCTAGATAAAATTATTATTGATATAGATGTATAATGTTCATTTTTAATTTTATCAATTTTATTTTCCACTGTAAGACATGAATAAAACGATTGTGAAGCATCTTGTGTTTTGTTTCTTCTGGGCCTTTGATCAAAATCAATTTCAGCGAGAACCTAACACGGCACACCAAGTAGCATGACATAATTATGCGTAGATTAGTTCATGGACACTGGACAGTTTGATATTAACAATATTTTTCGCATGAAAAGGTAAAAAAACATGACTTTTCATTCAGTCATAACTTTTTATTGACTGCAATTTTTGGATGCGGTCTGATTATAATGACTCAGTAGTTAGTAGACTATTTCATTACATAGCTTTCGTTAGTGGTGGACATTTGGACCAAATTCCATACATTTTTGGTCATTCTCCTTAGCTGTTATTTGAGTGTCACTCATGTGTCGTACCCCGTGGCCTATGCGAAGAGAAACTCCCATGTTCGGTAGCGGAGGCCGCGCGGTTCACGGTGTCCAGCACCGCCACCCGCGCGCCCGCACCTGTGCACCTGCCGCCCACGGGTTTTGAGTGTTTATGTCATTTTGTGCGTGTTTAGTGTCACATTGAACACGACACGATCACATCGCCATTTGGTTTTTGCAAATTTTAGTGTTTATTTAATTTTATTTATTCATACTATAAAAATTCAGGTGATTTTGAGATAAGTCAAGAAGACACAGACAATTTCGAAATAAATTTCTTTTCACGTCAGATCGTAAGAGGAAGATCTGAACGTTCAATCAGTTTGCCATGGTCGTTGCCGTGTAATGGTTTTTTGAAGTGATGAAAGTGTGTTGGACCAGCTACAAATTACTTTGATTTCTATGAGTACTCCGTCGTTATCTTTCACGTACAATCGACAAACTTTAAGCATGCTCACTTAAGAAAATATTTCTGCGGCGGCACAGCTAGTGACAAACCACACCCTTTCCTGGTTTCGCCCAATTAGAGACAACGTGTATTTGTGTGAGTGTATTAACACAAATCCAAATTGTCTGTTGAATGCATGATGTATAGAGACGCAAACCAATGTCCATTTTTTTAGTCGCAATAAAGGTGTCGTCAACAAAGCACGCTTTTCTTTTCAACAAAAATCCATACAAACAATTTGCAACCTTACTACCATCAAAACATGGTCGAAATCGAGCCGGATTACAGTGCACCGTAGTGAGCGTCGAGTACAAAAGACATCGCATTCCTTCGATTAGAAGCGAGCCCAGACCGTCATAAGCAGAGTTTGAGGGTTTTTTGTGCAAGTTATTTACAATATTATTACAAAACGAATCTACGCATCGTAACATCACGTTGTTTTGAAGAATATCAAGTTATTTGTGTTGTTTATAAAAGATGTCTCAGTCAGCACAATTACTAGGAGTATTAGAAGAAGTAGCGAAGACATTACAAAAAACACAAATAAACTTTAGGAAGGTGTGCTAAAATTATAATTTATAATAAGACTTTTTAATTTAATTAGAATTGCACGTGCTTAAAGTCTGTCATTATGACACTATTTTTGATTTATTAATAAGAACTACGATATGAGTGTAGATAAATACAAGTTGATGATAATTTCTATGTAATTTTTTAATCCGCTTGAGCGACCCTGGGATGGAAAGCATCCCAGAAAAAAAAAAGCCGTAAAGCGATCGTGGGAGCCTACCATCCCAAGCAGGAAAGATTTGGAATACTTTTAAATTAGGCCTTATTTCTTTAAAGCTAATGGTTAGTTCGTGTTGGCAACACTTCAACGTTGTTCACTAAGAAGTAAGCCACATTTTAAAATACGACAACACTGCAGCCATTCGCTCAAAATTTTCAAAATTAATTTTTAGTTCTGTCAGTTTTTTGTTCGCGTCAACGTCGTTGTCGGTGGATTTAGTTCAGATTTGATCGTGGTGTTTTCATTGTTCTAGCCTTCTAGAATATTGAGTGTTTGTGTTGTGTGTGGTATCCAGTTATCGAAGAAGATAATTATTGAATAAAATCAAGTCGGGTAAGTCAGTAAATACATAATTTCTGTAAAATTCCCCGGACAGTTTGGTTCGAAAAATGCTAGTTGAAAATGTTTTGTTGTTTTTTTTTTAGTCTAATTACGTTGATTTCTTCTATGTTTCCTTCAAATCATCGAACAATGATTATTTAAATGATTATTTTGTCCACTAAATACGAAAATATTACAATTTTACTTCAAAATAAAAATAAATAAACACACGTTCGACTCAAGTGCAAATCCATCTTGCAAATCTTGCGATCGGATGCAGAAAGGCTGGGTTACACGACGTGGTGAATTTATTCCTCGGAATTTTTAGATCCGGATATTTGTAATTTTATAAAATTCGTTATTTATAGAAATATAACGCATAGCTTCATCATTTTTGCGTTATAGCTGCGTGAGAGGGACTTGTTACTTGTGCAGTTTTTTTGAAAAATGTGTGATATCAAAAGTTTTTAATGTACAGTCGCCAGCACGTCAAGCTAAACCCTATACATAACTATAACTACGACGCGCCATGCAGTGTTAGAAAGAAAGTATCATTGCCCTGATTGGCGGACGTTTAAACGTTTCTAAAATTGCCCAATTGCTGCACATTCCAATATTTGGGAGCCAATTATCATGTTTTACTAGGAATAAGCCACACCCACGCCCCCCTGCGCGTACGTCACCGCTCCCGAGTTTCACTCATCACATCGTCAGTCAATAAAATTTCGTGGAGTCGTCCTGTAGTCGTCCTGTGCGTGATATTAGTAACCCTAAAACTATTAAATAATATTAAAATGGCGACTGGCGCCTCAGTTGACGCAAGATGAAAGAGAGTGTATCATAGCGCTTCGATTGAGTGGATGCCTGGTGACAGTGTCGGCAGACGGGCATAACAGTGAGTAATATTTTATATATTTATTGTTTATTTTTATTAAAATAAACAAAGGCTAAAAAAAAAAATATGTGTCTTATGTGTTTTTCTATAGAATATTCGAAATAAGTTAACAGAAGGGTTAATTACGTAGGTATCGTCTTTGTGTTCTTTCTTAAGAGTTTCTGATAATGTAAGTTTTTAATGGTGAGCACTGTTCCAAGTAGAGTGTAGCTGCTAGCTGCAGCACTCCCCCCCCCCCCCCCCCCGTGAAAGCTTAAATTCACAATGAACTATTGTTTTTGATTCCATTAAGTCGTGGAATATTCTAAACAAAAGTTAATCCAGTAAGTAGCTAGTGATTGGATTTTAAATACTTACCTACGCAATTACGCACTTTCTTTTAGTCCGTTGAAACATTGCTGGGTCAAGCGTGTTCGCGAGCCCAAGTTTAGTAAGAATCTAGTTACCACGAAATCAGATTGTAAATGTAATGTAAAGGTAGCGATGTTTGTGTGTAAATAATTTAATGATTATAAGTTAGCTACCTATTATTGTAGGGGCTTGTGGCTAGGTAATAACAGCCACACGGGTCGATCGATCAGGTTAAGCTACGCTTGAGCGGTTGGTCCATGGATGGGTGACCATCTTCATATACCAAGACCCTTCCGTACCTCGGAAAGCACGTTAAGCCGTTGGTCCCGGCTGTTATTTGTGGATCTTTGACAGTCGTTAAAGTTCGGTGGAAGCCTGAATGTCTGACAACCATGTCAGACATTCAGGCTTCTTCTGTCTGTCTTATCAAGGGTATTGTATTACCCAGTAACTGGGTTGTAGAGGTAAGATAGGCAGTCGCTCCATGTAAAATACTGGTATTCAGATGCATCCGGTTAAACTGGAAGCCGACTCTAACATAGTTGGGAAAAGGCTAGGCAGATTATATTTTGTAGGGAATTATATTTAAGTTTTAATACATGTTTGCCTGTGTGTGTATGTGCAAATAAACTATAGCTATTTGTTTCGTCCCAGAAAAAGAAAACTTTTTACTTCTGGCTTCGGGCGGCGGTGGCAAGAAAGCGGAACCCTAGAAGCCCACCACCGCCAACTCTAGGCGAGCACCACGACGGCGGCAGACGATGCGACTATGGTCGGTGCCGAACTGCCGATCATTTTTTGAGCACACGAGCGTACAGCGTGAGTCCATGCATAGCTTAGCTTGTAATCACACTTATCACATTAACTTATTCATTATTTACATAATACATGATTTTCTTGAGAAGTGAATAACAACGTTGATTAAAATAGGTAATACCTACTACCTAATAGACATGTTGTAAGGGCGCTCGGCGCGCACTCAAACCGGTTTTACGCGCGCCGGCGGACCAGACTCAGTAAAAATTATTACTATTAGATAATAAATGTTTAGTTGTCTACAACGCGCCCCAACAAAGGTGGAAGCACGCAATACGGCAGATCATTTATCTGTCTATGTTTATATTTTGAAGAATAATAATTTTAACCGTCACATACTCATTTAGTCAAGTTGGCCCGTCCCGTACCATTTTTCATAATAAAGAATTTTATGTAAGTATGTATTGAAATTGACAATATTTATTTGTTTTAGATTTCAATAGACACCGTCAAAAGGAACCTTCACCGTGAAGAACGTTGGAAAGAAATGCCGCCGACCTGCCAAGATTTTAATGACCTAGGCGCATTAGGAAGCACACACTGAGTGCACGGTGTATAGTGCCGTAGCCTTAGCTTTAGACGACGAACTCCGATTCTAGGGCACTAGTAAATAATGCACTTTATTCACCTGAGTTTCCGTAGGAACCAATCCTATGTGTTCATACAGGTCATGGTCAATTTAAGTGCCAAGTTTCACTGAAATCCGTTTTTCCGTTAGCGTGAAAAAGTAACAAACAATATCTATCCATTCCCACAAACTTTCACAATAAATAGTAGCATAGTTTTACAATCCTTATGTAGTATTTTCATTTTGTAATTATTTAGTTTATCAAAATAAAAGAATTAAGGTATTTCTAAGCATTGTTTCTCAAACACTGATTCTTTCTTTCATTGCTCGATTTGGGAAAGACGCCAGTCACGTCGTTCGTTGATGTTGTGTCATAATTAGAAATCGGATAATCGGATGCATATTTAATTTACCTAAAGTAAATTTTTAGATTATTATTTTTGTAAAAAATATCCCGGGATTCCAGGAACACCGGGAATTTATGATACTTTCTAGTTCAGGTGTTTAGTATGGAAGCGACTTTTAAAGTATTAGGATTGCATAAGTATTCAGATACATATTTATTTAAAACTAGCAGCGCTCCGCGGTTTCACCCGCGTAGTTCCCTTTCCCGTAGGAATACGGGGATAAAATATAGCCTATGTCACCCGGGGATAGTGTAGCTTCCCAACAGTGAAAGAATTTTTCAAATCGGTGCAGTAGTTTTGGAGCCTATTCAATGCAAACAAACAATCAAATCTTTCCTCTTTATAATATTAGTATAGCAAATAAAATACATGTTTATGTAGAGTGTAAGTTTGTAAGAGAAGGAATAGTGTGAGTAGTAATGTGCCGTTCCCGAAAATGTTCCCAAAAGAATCTTTCCAGTGCCCGGGGATATTCCTAATTGCTGGGAATGGGAACGTGTCGGTGAAACCACATAGAATTAAAATAAAAGTAAAAATATAATAACATACTTAGTTACTGGTAAGATTTAGTAAGTAAGTAGAAGTGACATGTAAAAGTGCTCATTTCGCGCTATCTTTAATGTGATGAGCGGCAGGCGTAACAATAGAAGTTTACATTTCTGGAGTTGCCTATTATGTTTGCTTCTTTTGTTACGCCGACCGGTTAGTTATGGCCCTAAATGATGCACAAAGGATAAGTAAATAACATTTCTCAAAATTAGTATCACACCTGCACAGTTATAAGGATGGTTTTTAGCTATCAGTTTAACTCTCCAACTACATCAATAAACTGTCGAAAATTCTCAGTAACACATTGTGGGTGTAAAAGATATGCGTTTAATTTCTATCTTTTATTATTTTATTATGAAACATGCGAGAAGAAACCTAATCTAAAAAGTTCAAAAAAGACAAAATCTTTAGCTTATGTGTGTTCTCACTAACTGGGAATGTTCCCGGGCACCAGCCTAGTCAAATTATACTAATCTATCCTCCGTTTGAAATAACATTAGACAGTTAATTAAACCTTTTTTTTACAGTCCGTTCAACTGATTTTGACCTCTATTGCGTTGTATGACTTGTAAGCATGATAAATGGTATCTGCAATCTGCAGTAAACAGTTGGTGTTGTAACCACTTTTTTGCTTTAAAGCCATCCTTATTCCTCCCCCCCGAGTGGGTTCCCGCATTGTCGTTGCGGGGGGGCTTAGTAACTTTGGTCTCCCATCCACGGTGAAGCCAAGAGGAACCCAAAGGTGGGGCCGCTCGTCAGGGCTTTTGCCTTCAAGCCATTGACGTAGCGGCCAAAAAGTAGGTTGCGGTGAGGTGCACCGCAACTGAGGTGGGCCGCGATGTCGAATGGGAGGCATCGCGGCTGAGGGTTACAGGCTGCGGTAGAGGAGGAGTGCCGGTGCTTCTGAGCAGCGCTCTTCCCTTCCGTGGCCTGGACGGGGCCGCCACCGTTTGATGGCGGACGCGGTGGGGCCGCAGGGGAAGAGGAGTGTCGGTATAGCGTCAGCCGCTCTCCCTATCCTCTGCGGCCGAAAAGTGGTAGACGGGACGGCGCGTTGTGTTCCTCACGCGCGCCGTCAAAGATGTCAGCAACCACTGGTGGGGTCCGCAAGGGCCGATGCCTGCCAGGGGTGCGGGTTTGTTCGAAAGAGATACCACGGCCCCTGGCATACGGGCTACTGAGGGAACACGGGTGGGTTTTAGTCAGTAAAAGTCTGACACGCCCTCCTGCTCTACTCAGCAGGAGAAGTCATTTGATGGTTTCCCACCCAAAAAAAAAAAAAAAAGCCATCCTTATTCCTACTGAATAGAAGACACAATCGGTTGAACCGATTGTAAAAAAAGGTTTGTTTAAATAACTAATCTTATTTCAAATGGACAATACAAAATTGACAATACACAATTGAATGGATGGAAATTTTACATTTGTTTCGCGGCAGCATTTAATATTACTAGGTAGTCATTGGTAGACTGATAGACTGTATAAGTAATCTGTTACAAAAATCAATAAAAATATAAACTTGTAAAAAATATATTAACAACTTGTTTTTAATCTATTGTCTGTTTGTATAGTTTGATTTTATACATTTTGTTTTAAGTATATTTTAATTTAGAGTAGGTGTAGGATTTGTTTTGAAGTTTTCAAAAATTAATGTTTCAAAATAAAAAGGTTACGATTTTTATTCCGCATTTTATTTTTAAACTTTTCCCGCGGTTTCACACGCGTTACCGTAAGGACGTATCCTTTGTCCTTTTCCTGATAGGTAGGTTCCCTCTCACCGAGAGAAGGCCTGTGTCCCAGCAGTGGGAACATTAAAGGCCTATTATGATGGCAGGTAGGTAGGCAAAATTCCATGATGATCGGTTGTGTAGTTAAAGCGCCAGAAGCAGGGGGGTTTATCTACCACTGAATATAGGGGCTTAGCTACCACTGAATCTATTATACAGGACGCCGACGGTTTATTTATTTACTTAAAAAAAACGTCACCGTTCTTTTTGCAAAAGACCCCGCCAAGATATTTTTATATGGGGCGATATAGCAAGCCCCATAAGGGCTAGCTACGCCACTGCGTAAAAACTGAAAGCGTAGGTAACAAATAAACACTCACTTTTGTATTTTATGCGGCTTCATCCGAGTTCTCATAGTAATAGGTATTCTTATGACAATTTGGGTGTAGCCGCAAATGAACCTCGTATGGGAACCCATGTCCTTCATGATGATGCGTAACAAACAAAGGAACTCATATTCTCATTGACAAAATATTTTGAATGTAATGAAGTAACGATAATAATTATAGATTCGAATTTTATTTCCCTAGAAATCGTATCTTATTTCTTGCGCAATAAGTTTGAACTTTCATGTAAAAGCAAACTTCGGTAGGTATAGGTAATTCCGTTACTAACCTCCAACCTTATATCTTTGGGAATCAGATCGTGTCAAACGTTAATCTCAAACAAGGCGGACTGACAAAAGTCGTTTTGTAGGTATAATTAATTAAAACTTCGTCCACGTTTGTGATGGGTATCTATATTGTTTTCGAAATTTCAAGCCGATTGTGTCATGGGTTTTTGCATTGAACTTCGTAAAAATACTTAGAATTGAAGAGCAAGGAACGCACGAAAACAGGTGACCGCCAGCCCCCCAGAAAGTAGGTAACAAAACTCGGAAAAAGTAATTAAAAACTGCGTGAAATAATAAAAAAACTGTTTTTCTCACATCAGATTACCTACCTGTCTACTTAATATTATTCTCCGAGAGCGTGAAATTTCGCTACCTACCTGTTTAAATATATGAGTAGGTAACACCTACTTAATACTTACAGCTATTTCCAACAATTAAGTAAAAATGAAGAAATTAAATATAAAAACGATTATATCTAAGCTTTCTTAAGTAGTTTAGGCAATGCGCCGTCCACGGGCCGCTTCTTTTTATTACCACGCTATTATTTGGATTCTATTCAAGTATTCAACTTGCTACGCTATTTCTTATCGCAAAGTATCTCATTCTACACCACGACGAGCGTATGCACACACTCTCACGTACGCACTGCAGCACGAAACATTACGAGTAAGAACGGACAAAAAGCTATATATCTCTTTCACACGATTCTCGTAGTTGTTGCTTCTAAAGCGTTCAAGGTCAAAGTGGGGTAACTTGATGTGCTGGCGACTGTACTTGAAATTTTAACTTGCAAGATATAATACCTACTAATGTACTTTGCGCAGTACATACAATGTTATCAGAGCTTTTTGTTTATTGCTGTCGGCAACTCTTGGAACTGCAGTAAAAATACATACTTTCATTGTCTCAGTGTATACCATTGTTATTTAGTCGGAACGTCTGATAATCCGGTTAAACAATAGGATGACTTAAAACCAAGAACGTATTGTATGCCTCCTTACTATGGAAGGGCCATAAAGTACGTTCACGGAATATTACAAAATATTTTTAAGGCGCATTATATTACCATGTTAGGAGGAGGTTATCAATTCAACGCTTATCTTTTTTATGTATGTTTGGGCATAACTCCGTCGTTTATAGACGGATTTGCCAAAATTCTTTTTTCTTTGAAAGGGTTTTATTCCGAAATGGTCCCATTAAAATTTCATATAGATCTGATGATGCGTTTCGGAGACAGACAACGGAACTCTTCAAAAAATTACAGCAAATCAACCGCGAATGCTGCTATCGCATAAATATGCATTGTTTTGACCCCAAGAATAGGGTAGGTAGGAAACTAAAAAGTGAAAATTATTTATCATATCTTTGATTTTTTATTTGGTCGTAAATATAACGAGATTTTAAGAACAAGGTATCTTTACAATGTCCGAGGCATGCCCTGGAGTTTTCTTATTTATATTTTTGTCCCAATTAAGATGTTGGTCCCATGAAGAAAGTTGTTGTTGTTGTTCGTGTTTTACGTTCCATGTTTACTACGCAGAATGGATGCTTCAAATCTTCCACCACCTACCGGTCATGGGCACGCTCATGGTACCCGAGGGCGTCCTCGTGGTACTCGAGGTCGTGGTCGTGGTACCCGAGCTTCTGCTCGTGGCATTGGAGGTGGTGCAAGTAATCGTGGCACTCGTGGCGCCCTGGCTGGTGGTCGTGGCCGTGCAACCGCAATCTTGCTTGGCGTGGAACTGTATGTTGCATTTTGCCATTAATTACACTAAATAATTTATTGTTGTCTATCGTCAAGGAGTTTTCTAAACTTTTATTACTTTTTTAGCCAGCCAGTGCAAGAAAATCCGGTTATGGATGTTCAGCCCTCAACGTATGTATACTATTCAAAATTTGTCTTGACAACCAGATGGTTATTTTTAAGTATTATTATTTTTCTTTTAGATCGCCGATAGACGTTAGCTGACGAGCTAAAGAAGGTGCGGGGGACGAAGATCGCTGACAAAAAGAATTTTAACCTTTTGTCAGCGGATCTGAAGTCTAAGCTGCTTGCTCTGCGGGAGCAGAAGCAAGTAGCTAGATGTTTACTGCCTGATGCTCCGGAGAGGAAGCAAAAAAGGTTCGTGTTTTTTTTTTTCACATTATCTTGTGACAAATTGACTTATGTTATCTTACTTTCAAATATTTTACATAAAAGTGTCTCCCAATCGGACGCCGTGTCTCTTAGTGGCTGGGACACCACTAGTTCAGCCTGCTAGAAAATTAAGACCTTGGGAAGTCCCTTCTTCCAGCACAGGTTTGTTGTTTTAACTTTTAACTGTGGCTTGCACATTATTATTGACTTACTCATTACATCGTATTCTTTTTAGGTGAAGACGAACCGAGACCCCTGCAGTCAACCAGCACCAGCACTGCTTGGGTCGACAACGCAGGAGAACCCGTGCTCTCAACTAGCACAGGTTTGTTGTTTTTACTTTTAATTGTGGCTTGCATATTATTATTGACTGACTCATTACATCGTGTGTTCTTTTTAGGCGAAGACGAACCGGGACCTCTGCAGTCAACCAGCACCAGCACTGCTTGGGTCGACAACGCAGGAGAACCCGTGCCCTCAACTAGCACAGGTTTGTTGTTTTTATATTTAATTGTGGTTTACACATTATTATTGACTTACTCATAACTCATCGTGTGCTCTTTTTAGGTTGACCGGCTATTTTCACGGGACAGCACGTTCGTATGAAGGAGAAACGGAGGAGGCTGTAATGCCTCCTACAAAAAGTTTTGTTCTTAAGTATAAGGTAATAAGACATAGCTAAAGTCTTAGTCGATGTTGATATTTATGAAAATGTTATTTTTACAGAAGGCGTAAATTATTATTTTCGCCATCTGCAGGGATTCCTCTGGTGAGCGAATTCCCTGCGGATGTCATTGATGCCGACATCCAGCTAGGATTTACCCCAGTGAGTTCATTAAATAAGTAAAAGTACGAATGAAAGCTTGAAACCAATGTTTTTATTCTAAAATTAACCAACAACTTTTTAATTTGCAGCATCTAGTACCGGCCAATCGGTGCATTCGCTCTCGCCGGCAGTATCCCCAGTATCATCCTCAGTCACGAATGGTGAGTGTTATTTTTTCACTTTTTGCTAACATAGCATGCGTATAATTTTGTAAGTGTGTGGTTTTATTTCAGTATACGATGATATTGAGGGCACCCTTGCTGAGTGGGAGCGAAATGTCGGGGTAAATCCTGGCAGCGACATCGAGGAAGACCCGGTGGACGCCGATGAAGCGACCTTGGTATCCCGGGTAAGAAATGTTGCCGAGTACCCAGTAGATATGGACGACCTGTCTCCTCAGCAGCTGCAGCAGCTGAACGAGATAGATGCCAATGACGACACTGCTCTGAGGAAGTTGGTAGGTAGCACGGACGCACTATACTTCCCTTGGAGCAGTGATCCAAATGTTTTTACAGGCGAGCGGGAGCAATTTACTGGTCCATCCGGGCCAACTTTTGCAATTGAGGGTATGACACCACTCGAGATTTTTGAAAGGATTTGGGACGAATCCATAATACATCTAATCGTTACTGAAACGAATCATTATGCCAAGCAAATGATAAGTGCAACCTTGTCCAGATACTCCAGACTTAAACGCTGGAATGACGTTACCAGCTCGGATATCTGGTAATTTTTTGCTACGGTGATGTGGTTATGACAATGAATTAGTTATCAAATTCGTTCAGTATAATTATTTAGACTACCTCGTTGGGATAGTGGTCATCACTAGCTGAGCATGAGGTTCTGGGTTCGATTCCCAGGTCAGACAGTGTTATTGGGTTTTCCTATATGAAATTTCACAGTAGCAGCCCATAGTCTGGATTTGTGCCCAGTTGATAGCAATAGGCTCGCCACCTATTACATGGGACTTAAACATAACAGGTGATATGTGGGTGTAATACAGGTACACCTCTGCCCAACCCTTCGGGGAAACAAGGCGTGAAGTTATGTTACAATTATTTTGTTGCAGTCCATGACAATGAAAACAATGTATTAGTACTCTTTTTTGCCAGTTGTCACAGTAGGTTTAAATGATTAAATAACATTATTGTTATTGTTTACAGGAAAATAATTTGAAATGGGAGGGTTGGACACCAAACTCACTGAAGAGGCCACTATCAGAGGGCCTTAAATCGTCAACAAAAGAGAATGCAGGAAATGGTTGAAAAGAAGGAGACCCAACCAGCAGTTTGAGTGACCAGCTCATACAAGAAAAGAACAATTTGGTCCAAAAATTGATCCAGAGCTCAAAAGAAGAATCTTTTCATGGGATTTTAATTTAAAAAGAACAATTAAAACAAGAAAAAATTTAAACTCAAAAATTAGTATTATAAAAACTTTTATTTGTTGTTATTACCTACTTATTAAATACATATATAAAATTTAAGAAACTTGTTTTTATTGTCTATCACCATCAGTGTTGCCATATGGAGGAGGCTTGAAATCTGTATTTCCATTTCAAAAATCCGTATAAAATCCGTATTGCCAATTTGAATAAAATTCTGTATGACTTCGCATAAAAATGAAACTATTAAGATTATTTAAACATACATATCTTTATTCATCATTTTTAACATGTCGGAATCAATATATAAATCAAAACAGGGTGATTTCCCTAAAAGTTGTTTTGTATGTAGCAAGCCTGTTATTGTCTCTGTGCATAATTTATTTCGTTGCTTCGTCTTCATTAAATTTATGGCGGAAAAGATTCGCTCTACCGCCGCACTCGAGTGGGGCAAACTCATTAAAGCTGAGACAAATGTGGTTAAAACCGGGTAATTGAGTTTTCCATCGGTGGGATTACTAGCAGACATTATTTTTTTCCAGAATTCTTCTATATTGTCCCCAGAATCCGTGGAACGCAGCTCTGTGTTGTTCCGTAGATGTCGCCATTCCGTATCTAGAGCTGGTATATTTTCAGCGTCAATAATATTGGGAAACAAAAGAGCTACATCAACCAAAGATTGTATTTTACGTGATTGCACGATATGTGGATTTAGAAATTCCATTTTTCTCGCAATATTGTCTTTGAACTTGTAGCGAGTTTTTATCTGCTTTGCTCCTTCTATAAAAAAGTCAAGACAACGCAATTTGAATGCTTTGATGTCATTTAGATTAAGCTCCGTGCTGTTTGATGCCAGAGACATAGCCATCTTTGCTCCTAGATAAATTTCTTCTATCGGTTTGAAGTTACGAGGATCAGCATAGTCAATATTCTGTATTTCAGTTTGCAATAAATAAGAGTCATTTATGTAACAATCTAGAAGACTCCTATATGCGACAGAAACATTTTCATGAAGTTTGTGAATTTGCGGGCGTTCCGACTGCATCAATTGGTTTAAATCATTGAATATTTTCAAAGAAAACTCTAAAAATTGTAGATATAGTTGATTGTAAGGATTTTTTAACATATGCAAGATGTTATCAGCTGCTCTTAAACGCTCCGTAAATGCAGCATCAGTGAAGTATAGTATGAGCGCCTGATATTGTTCCAAAAGTCGTGTAACTGCAGCACGTACTGACAACCATCGTGTCTGACTCGGGTGTAACAGCTTATGCGGTTTTAAGCTCATAAATTCTTGAAATTCTTTTAGCTGTGCGCTGCGTTTCGGACTATTAAAATAGTTGTAAACATCTCGTATCAAGTCTTCAGGCTCGCGAGCTAGTTTTAAGCATGCATAGGAGGCACACAAGTGAAAGGAATGGCAAATACATTTAACTATGTAAAGATGAGGAATGTCTGCAAGAAACCTGGATGCCAAAGAGTTATGTTGGCCCATCATAGTATTAGCACCATCTGCAGCAAATCCAATCATGTTTTGTCGGTATGGAATTTCATTTTCTGTGAAGAATTTTTTATATAGTCGTAAAGAATTTGAGCCGTTGCGTCTTGAAGTGGTATTAGCCCTAGAAAACCGTCGGTACTTTTCTCGTCATTATAATATCTAACAACCATGCAAAGGTGTTTAATACATCCCATATCAGTGCTTTCGTCTACGAGAAGGAAAAATTTGCGGTTTCAGCACTGTTCAATAACATTATTTTCATTCGTTTTCCCAGTAACCGACTTTATAATGGCCGTAGTTTTAGTTCTTCCGCAACTGAGTTCTTTAGCTATAACGGAGTCGGTACATATATTTTTGATTAGTTGGGGCACATGTTCCATAACATTCATACTTAAATTATGCTCTGCTACAAAAGCCGCCAGTAAAATCTCACCTTTTTTCACGCCTTCATTATTTTTTGTCAAAAAATCTGTGACAGATCTTTGGGACGTTGTAGGTACTGAATTTTGGTGTTTAGTTGTGTTCATGTGCTTAAAAATATCCTTCTTACCTCCGCTTCCAATTGATAAGTCGCTCAAACAATATTTGCAAAATGCAAACGTATCTCCCTTCTTGCTACGTGTGAGCCAAACCTTGAAAGTAGTTTCTATCAACCAATCTTCATTGAAGCGCTGCATTATGCGTGATTTTTTTGCATTTCCAGCCATTGTTTTAAAACACACTTAATTATTGCACGATACTAACAGCTGCCTGTTCTTTTGAATTAAAGACAAATAGCTCTAAACCTTTTGTCTTTCATTCATTATTTCGAACGCGACCTATGGCATGGGATTCCCCACATGCACATCTCAAGTTTGTGTTACGGCTCTATTATGTGGTATTGCCAAAAAATGAAAATAATAGTTCAGACAGATAAGACTAAAATGTGAAAATAAATGAAAATTCCGAAAATATGGTCTGTACTGCATCTGCCTGAGGTTGAGTCTATCTGTGCGTAAATCCGTATAAAAATCCGTACAAATACGGACAAATCCGTATATATGGCAACACTGATCACCATGGTATTATTACATAGGTTTCTAGGAATGTAGTGTTTTAAAATAGTTGTCAATTCCTTTTCTCCTCTCTGGATTAATATATCTCCTTTCTGTACCAATGTCAGGATGCCGTTGCTGCCTTATCCTGCCTTGTTCTATTATAGATTCCCAAGGAGCAGGTAGTTCCAAATCAGGGTTATCAGGAGGGCATTCTCCTCGCTTTGACTGAAGGATGTTTTGAAGAACAGCAGTGCCAACGATTATTGGAAGGAAGTTTTTTTAATTGCACTTGCATTCTCAATGCTAGTACTGGAAACCGTCTCTTCCATATTCCAAACAACCGTTCTATGGGATTCCGAGTCCTTATTTGTGATTCGTTGTATAATGACTCTTCAGCTCTCTAAACCCAATCAAGAGGCATTATCAAATAGCTTCTATTCATATAGCCACTATCTGCCACAAGAATTGAGTGATTGTATGTGCCCAACTCGAACATAGCATTTCTACGGGATGCACTAAAAATGCGCTCATCATGAGTACTACCTGGCCACCTTGCTACAAGATCTGTGATCATAAGTCGAGCATTGCATACAGCCAGAACATTTATTGATATATAGCCTTTTCGGTTTCTGAAAGTTTCCGCACGATTACCTCCAGGTGAAATGATTTTATATGGGTACAGTCCCATGCTCCTATCACTTTGGGAAATTAGGCAATGTTATAAAATTCCATTTGAGTTTTGCGAATTTCTTCGGTGGTTTCTGGGAATTATATGATATCCTCATTTAGAGAGGCAATGGCAGCAGTCACTCGATGGATGACCCTGTTCGCCGTAGGTCTGCTGACAGCAGCAAAGTCTCCTATAGTCAGCTGGTGACATCCTGTGGCATAGTACCTCAGAGTGAAAAGCAGCTGACATATTGGTGAAAGAGAATCGCTTCTGAAAATAAATATAACATATAGTAGGTTTTACATACCTCGAGGGAGTGATTACATTATAAATCTAAGCTCAAATTACCTAGGTAGTTTCTTGACCCACTGCTACCTACAGTACAATCCCCAAAGATAAATAAATAGTTTAAATAACCTTATCACTCTAAAACATACCTATTGCTTGGATATTCCAACTTCCTTTCAAATTAAGTAATTCCAAAGCACTACGTTTGGATTAACGAAATCTTGTACCGAATGCTTTCTCGTCATATTCCTCGAAATGATTGCGCCGTACTTGGAATATACGGGGAGTGCGCAAAATTATTTCCATGTTTTCAAAATCATCTAACGCATTGTTGTCTTCAAAGATACAATTCAAAGCGTTTTGCTTTTTTATTTTGTAAATAAAACGTGATACACTATGCAAACCTTCACTTCAGGAAGCATTAACGAATGGGGTAAGACCCGAGTTCATCAACTACAACATAACCGCTGATTACGTAACCGTACGGTTACCAATAACCAGTTGTTTAAACAAACCGCGTTTTTTTCGAGTTCATCATTCAATTGTAACCAACGGTTACATAACCGAACGTTTTTGAATGAGCTAATCGAAAATAACCGTACGATCGAATGATTTAACATTATTTTGTGAATGTTGGATGTCAATGTCAATTAATTTTCCATTTTTATTGTCAAACTTTGTGATCAAACAAACTAAATTCCTAAGATTTTCGTAAATATGATTAGTGAATATGGAAGATACGTCAAACCAAAAAAGAATCAGCAAGTCGGAAACGGGAGCTATTTATGACGGGTAAGCAAACGTAGTCGTTAAATAACCAGTGATTTTGTTGTTCCAGATTTTCGCATATCGTATTAATAACAATCCATTATTTTTAGGTGGTGGAAGGCCACCTCTACCTCCTCTTAGAACTGGAGTGGACCATCTAATCGAGTCAATTCTGGGACCTGAGTTGGAAGGACTAGAGAATCCATATGATTGTGATGCTCTACTAGGTACAAATGTAAGTTCCGAGAAAACCGCATCAATTTTTTAATTAATAATGAAAGTAACCTGCAAAACCTACCTACCTTATTCACAGATATTACTAGCTTTAAAGTTAATCTGCATTATCTTCTAATACCCTTCATTTATTTTCAGGATACTGACAAACGTGCCACACAGTTAACCACTGACAATTACACCTAGATAGATTCCAACACTGAGGTTCGGTTTTTATTAATCAATATTCACTAACTTTTAAGAGAATCTGCATTCTCTAATTAATATTCTTCAAATTTATTTCTAGGGTAAAGAAAAAGGCACCATACAATAGACCATCAGTACTGATAATTACATCCTGATGGACTCCAACGAAGAGGTTAGTTAATTTATATCTTTGTTTGCTAATACGTCCTCGCAGCCATTATTTTTCATCCGGGCATGGCGGCTAATCACAGTGAGAAACAATCGACCAGTTGCACAGGACATTTGTTTATTGAATGTTATTGTTGTATAATGTTGTTTACATCTGAAATATCTAGATTAAAGTGTGGTGTTTATGCATTTAATGTATTTCTGTTTCAGTTTCTTCATCATCAAATAGCTTCTATTCATTTAGCCACTATCTGCCACAAGAATTGAGTGATAGTATGTGCCCAATTCGAACATGGCATTTCTACGGAATGCACTAAAAATGCGCTATCATGAATACTACCTGGCCACCTTGCTATAATTACCTACTACTATTAGGTGACATCTACCAACCCGCACTGGGCCTGCGTGGTGGATTACGGCCCAATCCCTCTCACCGAGAGGAGGCCTGTGTCCCAGCAGTGGGAACATTATAGGCTGATGGTGATGGTGATGATTAGGTACCAGGGATGTGCACCGCTTGCGCGTGATTGTGCGGAAACAATCCACACGCGCCTCGGAAAACATTCCCAACGCGCTTCAGAAACGAAGCAGCCCCAAGAGCACCCTGAACGCGTTGTACTGGACGCGTAGGACGCTGTACAGTTTTCGCGTGTAATCCACCCACAGACTGCCAGTATAAAAGGACGTACAAAACGCCCTAAATAGGGCTATTTTGACGCCCCTCGAACACCGAACAAATCTGCGGGCTATCATGTTCGCACGAACAGACAGCGCCCTACGCTCCCTTTCAATGTCTGCATCGTCTTTCAGGTCAGAGGTTAATAAATGTCCAAGATACTTAAATGTAGAGAGTAGGTACGCTCGGCTACACATCAAGCTATACCTTTTCAGTGTACGCTGATCTCGCACTGTACGAAAATCCTATACAATGCGAGATCAGCTTATCCTGGAAATGTATGGCTTGATGTGTGGCCGTGTGTACATTAAGTAAACATATGGATACATCTAATACTTTTAAACGAGTAAAGGTCGATTTATATCTACAGACATTGAGTGTGGCAGACACGTGCCGTGGCAGACAAAATGATATTCTTCCATACAGTAACTATTAACGTATTTATATCTATCGTAACACGGCTGTACAGACGCTTACAGACACGTGTCGTGCCCGGCCAGTATTCTCGGAAAGAATATTTTGTCTGCGCGGTTCATGTCTGTGGCTCCTTGCCGGGCAGTGTGAATAGAGTATCGGAACTGCGTACACGTGCTTTCTTTTTTATTTTGCATTTTACAATGGATAACGAAAAGCTCATAGAATTTGTACGAGATTACAAATACTTTTATGATTTAAGTGATAAAAGGTATAGTGACAATCAGAAAAAGGATCAGGCGTGGAACGAAATAGGAATAAAACTTAATAGTAATGGTGAGTACATATTTTATTTTTTTATAATGTATTTTACACTTTTTTTTAAGATCTTTATTTAACATAACAATATTTAAAAATATTATTTTAAAAATAGACAGTCACATAATATAATTTACTTAATTTTAATTTGACTTGACAGGCTAATGACGCCTTTATTAGTCTTTCAACAACAATAGTATGTTGAGTTTTTTTTTTTTTTTTTTTTATTAGCCTATACTGTCCCACTGCTGGGCAAAGGCCTCCCCTAAATCCTTCCAGGAACTCTTTTCCCGCGCCACTTCGAACCAGCCTTCGCGGTACGCATCCAGGTCATCTCGCCACCGCTTTCTGGGCCGACCGCGGCGGCGTCGTCCATCTTCAGGCACCCATTGTGTTGAGATCTTTGCCCAGCGGTCATCCTGCATACGGCCGATGTGACCCGCCCAATCCCATTTGAGCCTGGCAGCCTTCTTGCCTACGTCTTTTCGTTGGGTTTTTATTAGATAATGGTGCCGATTCTGTTGTCACAAAATTCTCTAAACTAGACTAAAAATCACCAAAATTTAGTTTATTCCTGTCAAACGACGATTTCCTATTCTGAAATTGACCAAAGTGACACAACTTAACTATATTTTAGTTTGACAGCACTAAGATTGTACTGAATTATTAGTTTAGTGAAAATGGTAATTTTGCTATTCTGTTGTTGTCAATTTCATTATTCTATTCAACCTAAAATTTTGGTTGTCTGACTAAATCTGACTATTTTTAATCGCGATTAAATAGGTGTGGAATAAAATTAGTTGTCAAGAACTAAAATTCACGCAGACACCTCGACTTCTGGTGCAAAAATTGTACTGTTTGTTTTTTCTTTTCTTTTGCTTATATCTCGAAAATGGTGTGTCCTATCGCAAAAATAATGAAAATTTCGACCCCCTTTATAAAACCCCATGCACCTCTAAAACTCAACATGTGGGTAATAATTTTTCATATTTTCCATCCAAAAAGTGAAAATTCCATATAAATCACGTCGAGGCTGCCGCCCCCCTGCGCGCCTCTGGCTCTAAAAAAAACACGGGGTAGGGCAAACAAGTACCACGTTGCGAAGCCAAAACATACCACGTGCGAGTCGCGATTGTCAAATTCGATTTTAGTTGTGTCAAAATAGTTTTTAAATTTAGAGATATTTTTTTGCAGAATAGCGTTTAGATTCTCATAGTAAAAAGTAAGGAATTTTAGTTATAGTTTAGTTAGTTTAGTTCGGTGTACAACAGAATCGGCACCATTATTTTTTCAACTTAAAATTAGTATAGTTATGGTCAAACGACAGGACACCGATATAATCACCTAGTAGTTTAACGCTCCTTCGGGTGAATCGAAAAACCTAGCAAAATTCTCTCTGACATTAAATGCGGCTACCTGATGATTTCCACCCTGTCTAGGTAGGTTTGACAAAGAATATGATGCAATAATGTCTTCTTCATTATGTGAATGCTGAGAACCACCAGATTTTATATAATTATGTAAGATACACGTCGCCATAATAACATTGTCTGCATTATCTGGATCAAGTTGTATTCTCCTGTTATAGATACGAAATTTTTGAGACAAAATCCCAAATGCATTTTCGACAACTTTTCTTGCACGAGATAGTCTATCGTTGAATATATTTTTTCTTTGGTCACTTAGTTGAGGTTTAGGATATGGTCTCATTAGATAAGTTGTCAAAGGGAATGCTTCATCTCCTATGATAACATATGGCGCTGAAATTTCAGTGCCAGGTAAATTTGTGCTTTCTGGAACGTTAAATGTGTTTGAAATTAATGCTTTTCCGATGTTTGAATTTGAAAAAATACCTCCGTCACTGTTTTTTCCATAAGCGCCGACGTCGACACATAAACTTGTAGTCAGCGTCCACAATTGCCATCAACACGATTGAAAAAGTTTTTTTTATAGTTAAAGAACTGAGATCCAGAGTTTGCCGGAGCAGTTATTTGAACGTGCTTGCCATCAATGGCTCCTATACAATTTGGAAAATTCCAAGTATTCCAAAACTCCTCTGCGATTTTTTGCCACTGTTCTTTTGTAGGGACAGGCATTGTTTCACTCATCAGCCGTTCTATTATTGCACTGCAAACCTCTTTCACTATCTTGTGTACAGTGCTTACTCCTAGTCTATAACTAAATGCTATAGAAACGAAGGAGTCCCCAGTAGCCAAAAATCTGCAAAGAAAAACATTATGATATTATGATTATGATATTTTGTTTTCCTTGTTTCAGGAAATGATTGTAAAAAAGCATGGGCACTGTTGCGAGATGCCTTCAGACGTTCTCATAAAAAGAAAAAAGATACGAAAAGTGGACAGGCTAGTGTTCGTGAAAAAAAATGGAGGTACGAGGAAGAAATGTCTTTTTTGTTATCGTACATGAAAGAAAGGCCGACTAAATGTCCAATTCCACCTGTACCCGGTTTTAATGATTATGCACACGAGGAAGAGGTTGCTCAGTCACCTGAGGTTGAGCAACAAACGACTGACAAATTTACACCTGAGGTTAGTCAACAAACAGTTGTACATTGCCAACTACACCCTCCCCAGCTCAAACTCCAAAGCACCCTCAGCCAAAGGGTAAACGAGGCCAAAAAGCAACTGATGAAACACCTAATACTGTACTAATGAAGTATATAATAGAGAGTAAAAATAATACTCCACCACCGGACGACATCGAACAAGTTATGGCTGGAGTTGTAACTACATTGCGATCTTTTCCGCCCAGAGAGAGGGCTATTGCAAAAGCAAACATATTTAAAATAGTATCTGACATGGAAATAGACATACTGAGCAGGCCATCACCGAGTTCTACGGTATCCACGCCATCAACATTTGAAACTTATGAAGACAATACTCCTATGCCAGAAACAATACAAGATTTTTACCAAGGTTTTCAGCCAGACCTTACTGACGAAAGGGTGTATCGGCACTTAGAATAGTATTCCACTTTGTTTACACAATAATAAATAATTCTGTAATAAATCTTACCTGAGACATACTGCTAGCTTTTCTTTTGGTGACAAGGCTTCCTTAAAAACTGTATCTTGTTTGGTTATCAGCAATTCAATTTTGTTTAGTAAAATGTCAAACCGATACCGGCTCATACGAAAATATATGAAATTTTTTTTTTCATCGTCAACAAGCTCTTTAAAGAGTGTCCAGTATTCTCCTTCTAATTTTTTTTTCTTAAGCATAGGATGTACAATTGTACAGCCATGCGTTTTGCTCTTTTTTTAGTTTTATCTTCTTCTTCTAACAATAATGCAATTATGGACAAATCTTCAATAGAGAAGTGTTTGAACATTTTCAATAACATGCTTTTTCTTCTAAAGCTAAGCAGTAACTGCCAGTGAGAGCGGACGCCGATGACGGTGTCTGTCGGTATCCGGGGTGTCTGTCACGGCACATTTCTATACGTTACATATAAATAAATGGTGTCTGTCGGTGTCTGTCACGGCACGTGTCTGCCACACTCAATGTCTGTAGATATAAATCGACCTTAAAGGTCGATTCACACATATCAGTGAGCCCACAGTTCCGGCACAGTACCGCATCAGTGATAATTATTCTTTCAAACATTATCTATGGATGTATTCACACTTGTCAGTATCAGTGTCGTCTCAGTACCGTCAGTGCCAGTGCCGGCACCGGCCATCACGGACGTGATCGGCGACGACGATATTTTATCACGGATCACTGACGCCGCTGCATCGAAAACAAAATGGAGGACGAGGTGTTGATTGAATTAGTTCGTGAGAATACTGTTTTGTAAGATTTATCTCATGCAAAGTATATGGATACAAAATACAAAAACAATTTGTGGAACAAAATAGGAACACAAATGAATGTAGACGGTAAGTTAAAATTTACTTATCTACAGTGCTATTATTGTAAAGAGGAAAGATTAGATTTTTGTCTATGTGTTTGAACCTACAAACTACTGGACCGATTTTAAAAGATAGTAGATTTTATAGTAATCCGACGCAAAAAGATTAAATTGTTGTTGCATTTGAAATACAACATGTGAGAAGTCGAGATGGGCAGCTAGTTTTAAAATAAAATAATACAGTGTAAGTAAGTTGCTTTATTTTAATAGACAAAGTACAAATCATATTTTATCTTCTTGCCAGGGTACTGATCCTGCCTCAGAAATAAAATAATTTTTGAATACTTTTCTAACGTGAAATGCGCCTGCTGTGGCGTTTCCACCTTGAGGTTGCACAGTTTCCAGTAAACTGCTTGTATGAGGTTGATTACCCTCATAATCTGATGCATGTGTTGTATTTGGATTGAAATATTTGATGAAGTTATGTAAAATACAAGTAGCAAGTACTATACAGTGTGAGTCTTTATAATCTGCACATACTGAATCGAGGGAATCTTTGCTTAATTTTATCGACGGAAAAAATGATAAAAAAATTCTAAATATTTTATTGAAATTTTTAATGGATTTTTTATTTATTTTTTCGTTTCTGTGACTCCAGTGTATACAAAGCGGTGTAACTTTTCAACTCGATGTTTTATCACGATGAAACAAACTCCATAATGATTGGAAGTAATTAGGTGTCCGCATTAAATGAAAATTGTGTAAAAAAACTGCCACCAATTAAAAATAAACACGTTTTTCCCTCAAAAATCTGATTTTTTTTCATCAATTTTTGCAATAATCGTAAAATTTCTCAATAAGATGCCCCGATTACCTTCATTTTTTATTACTTTAAATTATTCCTCATCGTATTAGCTACCTAATAATAAAAATTGTATGCTTTTAGCTCAGACAAAACACTTTCTATCAAGTGTTAAAGATGGCACTTCGAACGCGCTATTTTTGTTCTCTTAAGGATGATTTATTTGGGTTCAATGAATGAAAAAGAGTTCAATTAAAACATTTATTATTTTAAAGAAAATTTAATGCATTAGGTTCTCAAAATGTCCACCTCGTTGTTGTAGGCACAAAGCCGCGCGAACTAAAATTTGTTGTGTCGCTCTCCTTATCATTTCGGGATCATTGCGAATATCATTTGCACAGTTAATTATGCGATCACGCAAATCGACCTCACTGTTGATGGGAGTACTGTAGACGCGTTGCTTCATGGTCCCCCACAGGAAGTAATCAAGGGGCGTTAAATCGGGTGAACGCGCAGGCCACCCTACATGTCCTAGTCGTCCAATCCATTTATCACGATAATTTTCGTTTAAAAATGATCTCACATTTGTGGCATAATGGGCAGGGCATCCGTCCATCTGCAGAAACATCCTTCGACGCAAAGACAGTGGTACATCTTCCAATAACTCAGGTAGATCGTCAGTCAACAAACTTAAAAATCTTTCACTGTTCAAAGTTCTCGGCAGTATGACTGGTCCAATCAACATGTTATCGATAAGACCAGCCCAAACATTTATTGAAAATCTTACTTGAAAAGTCGATGAACGTTTCAATTTCGGGTTTTGACCTCCAGGGCACCATCTGTGTAAATTTCTACAGTTAGTAATACCATCTCTGGTAAATGTTGATTCGTCCATCCATAGTATGGTTTTCGGAAAGTTTGGGTTTGCTCTGGTATTTCTTTGAATCCAGGTGGACATCACACACCTTGGACGCCAATCTACGTCTTCATGTAGATGTTGCACTCTTTGGTAGTGGTAAGGGTGCAATCCTTCTTTCTTTAAAATACGCCACGCTGATTTTTGTGATATTCCGTGACGAAGAGCCAGTCGTCTAGTACTTATGGATGGATCAGCAAACAAATCGCTCAGTACTGCTTGTTCCAGAACCACATCAATAATTATTTGAGGCGGCTCGCGACGATCTCTACTTGATTCAAGTCCAGTGATCGACAATCTTCTGTGAACTTCCTGGAAGTTGCGGGCAGATGGCACTGGTTGCCTGTTAGGAAACGCAGCTATGTAAGCTGCGCGCGCAGCTCTGGCACTTCCTCGTCCCATCCCATAGTAAAAATGAATGTCGGCAATGTGTGCCGGGGAGAATTCACTTAAGCGCGGCATCACGTAGCAGCGAACGAAAGTCACGAAACTCAGGTAGCAGTGAATGAAAGTAACGAAACACATGTAGCAGCGGCGAATAATTCGGAGCGACTGCCTGTCTGTCATCCCTTCTGGTCCCTTCAGCTGGCCCTACCTCCCCGCACCCCGACCCGCGCACATTCTCAACAAAAAAGGACGTCTACCTGCTAAACAATTAGTGCGTAGCCGTGCTCTAGGCCTTTCTTTGGCTGTTGATAAGAAATGATGGGATTGAGTTAAACCCTTGCAATTTTTACTATTGGATAGCTAATACGATGAAGAATAATTTAAAGTAATAAAAAATGAAGGTAATCGGGCATCTTATTGAGAAATTTTACGATTATTGCAAAAATTGATGAAAAAAAATCAGATTTTTGCGGAAAAAACGTGTTAATTTTTAATTGGTGGCAGTTTTTTACACAATTTTCATTTAATGCGGACACCTAATTACTTCCAATCATTATGGAGTTTGTTTCATCGTGATAAAACATCGAGTTGAAAAGTTACACCGCTTTGTATACACTGGAGTCACAGAAGCGAAAAAATAAATAAAAAATCCATTAAAAATTTCAATAAAATATTTAGAATTTTTTTATCATTTTTTCCGTCGATATAATTAAGCAAAGATTCCCTCGATTCAGTATGTGCAGATTATAAAGACTCACACTGTATTATCTACATTTTCTGGGTTAGCTTGGATCCGTCTATTGTATATTCTAAACTTTTGTGTTAATATACCGAAAGTATTTTCAACAATTCTTCTTGCTCTTGCTAAACGATAATTAAAAATGCGCTTGTCGTCATTCAAATTTTGCCCTGGATAAGGTCGCATTAAATATGTTTTGAGAGGAAATAATAATAATAATAATAATAATAAACCATTTATTTCAGATTAAAATCCATAATTACATACACACACATTTAAAAAACGAATCGACAGCAAAAATAAAATAAAACATAAAACATCACATACAAATAAAAACAGTTAGAAACAGTTACACACATTAGGACCGGGAGGAACTGACCACTGCTCACAGTGCAGTATGCAAAAGTATCCAGTGGCGCAGCAGTGGTGAGTCCCACCTGTCGGCGAACACGCTTATCAAACTGTTGCTACTGGACCTAACACGACCTAGCAGCGACGCACACTGCTTCCTTATAATAGCATGGAACCCATCAGTGTGCGCTTCTGCGAACATAGTCGAAGCACTGCAGAATCGTGGTAGCCCCAGCAGCACCCTAAACGCGTTGTTGTATTGAACACGCAGGGCGTTGTATGACCCAAGTGTGTAGTTAACCCACAGGCTGCACGTGTATAGTGTTTGGCAGTAAGACTTAAAAAGAGTCACTTTCACTTGATTACTGCTACGCGCGAACCTGCGGGCCAACATATTACACCGGACAGCCAACGCCCTACGTGCCCTTTCCACATCTGCGTTATCCTTTTGGTCCTCGGAAACCCAGTGGCCCAGATACTTGAACTGAGCGACTCTATTTAAGGGGGTACCAGCTAAGGTGACTGTAGGTACAGTCACGTAATTTTTGCCCCGCCCCTTAAATACTAGGAGTTCACTTTTCTTCGCGTTGTATCTGAGCCCTTGGGCCTCCGCATAGGATTCACAAATCTGCACCAGCTTACGCAGACCGCCGATCGATGGACTCAGCAGCACCATGTCATCGGCATAACTGATATTGTTGAGACAAACGCCGTCTATGTAACACCCGACATTGGCACTGCTGAGTTCACCGACAAGCCGGTTCATGTACAGGTTGAAGAGTTTCGGTGAAGTCAGTCCACCCTGTCTCACCCCGCACTGCAACCGGTACACATCCGAGAAAGAGCCTGCCCATCTGACACTATTTTTCTGGTTGTTGTACCAGTACCTAAAAATAGATGTAATTTCCGGACTGCAATCCGTCTCACCCTCGAGCTTGCGCCATAGTTTGTCATATGACACCAGGTCGAAAGCTTTTGAAAGATCGAGAAAGCATGCAAAAACGGGTGTTTTCCGATCACTATAATATTGAACAGTCTGCTTAAGACACATAATAGCAATTTCCGTTGACAAACCAGATCGAAATCCAAATTGTGCGTCATGGAGCTTAATATGCCTGCCCAGTTGATGGTCAAGCAGACTGTCCAGCACTTTCGCAATAACCGTGGCTAACGAAATCGGTCTATAATTTAATAAATCCGAAGTATCACCGGTTTTATTTTTAGGAATTGGTACAACAACAGTGTACATCAATCTATCAGGAAGGTACGAATGGCTAACGCACAGATTAAAAAACACGGCCAACACCCTTGGCAAGTGAACTCCTGCATTTTGCAGATGCTCGATGCTGAGGCTGTCGTGACCAGGAGATTTACCTCTTTTCATATCTCTAACAATGCCTGCCACATCCTTGGCTGAAAATCTGACTTTAAGATCTACGACGGCTGAGTCAGCATCAAGCATCTGCGGTGCCGAATCCAAAAGCGAGTCAACTTTAAAATGCTGTTGAAAACGGTTGGCAATTTCCCGTGGTTCATGCACGCCAGCCACACTCACAGGGTGACCAGGCTTCGTATTTAACAGATTTGTCTTTTTCCAAAAACCCTTAAAATCCTTCTTGCAGTGGTGGTCTGCAATGATGTCCATTTTAATTTTTTGCTCGTTATCCTGACACCACTTCAATCTAGACTTAAAAAGTTTCCTGGATTCAGACATTTTTTCGTAAACGTATCCGACAGGGGGTTTTCCATTCAGCACCCACATCTGAAAGCAAAGCCTGGCCCTCACATGAACATCTCTGACGTATCTGTTCCACCCGGTTATGCTACCTTTGTTACGTCTATCTGTTAATATACATACTATTTCATCATACATGTTATCTAAACATTGTCTATGGTGTATGTTGGAACACATTTTATCAGCACAATCACTCATTTCAGACGGAAAATCAACATTTTTCAGTTTAACATGACATAGCCTATTGTATTCATATATTTGGTTACGGTCCCTTTCACCCCATGTTACTTGATTACCACTAATGTCAGATTTAGACAACACGCTTTTAGGTTTTATTAATCCTAGATCACACTCGAATTGAATAGGATAGTGGTCGGACCAGTAAATATCATAAAGAACAGACGCACCAACAACAGCGTGCCGCGCAGCGCTAGTGACGACACAGTGGTCAAGCCAGCGCCGCGATCCGTGTGCGTCACTCACAAAAGTGTATGTACCCGACGGCAATAGTTCTCTGTCGATGCACGACCACAGCTGTTCGGCACAAAAGTATTTTAGTTCAGTATCAAAAGGCTCACCTGGATGTGCGTTGAAATCACCCAATATAAACACTGATTCTACATTATTACTTTCAATAATGGAATTTATTTCACATAAACATTCGGTAAATTCTACTAAGTTATCTGTTGAGTCTGTTGGCATATACACAGAAAAAACGATTATAGCACGATCAGTGAGTTCGAGTTTCACTGCTAGCAGACGCACACTGGAGCACGGTAACACGGTCACTGTGGGAAACGAACTTTTCCTCCATAATATGGCCACACCTCCATACGGTCTACCCCGAAGTATGCCGGCAGAGGTATCCACAGCTGAGTTACCGACGAAACCAAAGTCATTGTCTATACTACCCAGATATGCGACGTCGTGAGGTAGCAACCAAGTTTCTTGTAAGGCAATTACATCTGCCATTTTACATATTCGACGTATACATTCAACCGAACGCGTCACACTTTTGCAGTTATAACTTACCAACTTAGTTGTACTTCGCATGATTTTGGTTAGCAACGCTTTTCAGAGTAACCTCTCTGACTTTTACTTGCCGATCGAAGTTTATAAAACGACGAAAAGCTATTCCTTCCGGCCAAAAATTTGATTCCATAAACATGTCCAACTTATATTTTGGAACAAAAACTTTATAAGCATTATAATCTTTTTCCATTTTCATGTTCATTTTTTCTAACGTGACGGTCATATTACATTTATCTCTAATGTAGTTTACTATGTCACACACTGTCACCTCCTTCGCCACATTATAAATGTACATCGGGGTTCGTATATCTGCTGCTTTAAATTTAACTTCATTGTCTATAACAGCCTTCCCTCTGTTTCCAATAAAACGATTCTTATATCTTTTTCTCTGTACCTCAATCCACCCATTATCATAACGTTCCGGTTTCCATTCCCCATCACGTACGATTTCAGCAAAGCATTTTTGATTTTGTGTGACAACATGTTGTACATTCGGAACGCTCGTATGTCCCAACGCCTCCATAGATAAGCGAGGCGCTTGCGTCGGCGCGCACTCGGCTACGATCGTGGATGATCGGCCCGGCTGCTGCCGCTGGTTGGCCGCCTCGTCGGGTTTGCTCGTCGCTTCGGATCGGCTGCTCTGTTTCGAACGTACCGGTTGAGGTGTTTTACAACTACCTCCCTTACTCGATAAGTTTGCAAACGTCGATTTGCACTGATTTTCACCTTCCAAACATATGGGTGGTAAACCAACAGGGCCACTGTTGCCGTCTTCGTATATATTAATCCCCGAGGCACCTTGTGTTGTGTTTACATTACACGGAAAATAATTAACAATAGACGTATTTTTTAACGATTCAAGATCCAACTTTATCAGGCGTAACTGGTCAGTAGTGGCATACTGTTCTTTTATCTGCATAATTTCACTCTGCATCTTTATTATGTCTTTTAATAACCTTGTCACATCGACATGGTCGAACAGTACAGGCGGTAATTTTTGCAAGTCTCGAGCCACAAATATCGGAATTTCTTCTGGGTCCGTTTCTTTTAATAAACTTATAATATCATCAATATTACGAAGCGTTTTACCATCCCTCTTCCTTATTTTCTTCCGCTTTGCCGTCGAAATAGACTGGAAAAGCAGATCCTTAGCATTTTCAATATCCGACTCCGAAAAAGCACTTTTACATATGCGACTAATGCTTTCTTCATCCATAACGTCCATTTTATTGCATATAAATGCAAGCACTTCGTTTATAACAACATTGCATGAGTTACACTTTACCACGTTAGACGCCATTTTCAAGGACACGACACTACCGATCGGCAAGCGCGCACGTCGCGACTTCATCTCCCACAATCACGTGTGGTGTTTCTATTGATGTTCCTGGCAACGGAGAATTTCCAGGTATACCTAAAGTTCCTTGCTTTAGTCTTTTTCCTAGGTTGGAATTTGCAAAATCACTGTTTTTGCCATAAGACCCAACATCAACGGCAATAAATAGTTCGCGTCCACAAGGGCCATCAAAACAATTGAAAATGTTTTCTTGTAATTAAAATATAGAGATCCACTGTTCGAGGGAGCCTGAATTGTTATGTGCTTACCATCCAGTGCTCCGACACAGTTAGGGAAATTCCACAACAATTTAAAGTAATTGGCAATAATTTTCCATTTATCTTCTGTAGGCAAAGGTAGCATTTCACACATCAGAGTTTCCTTTATTATCTTGCATGTTTCCATAACTATGGAATATGCTGTGCTGTGGCCCAAGCGGTAACTAAATGAAATTGTCTTCAGAGAATCCCCTGTCCGTCTCGAGTTGACTTCTGCGATAATGTGTCCTGATGGTGTGTTCTCCAGTAACTTTGCTTGTATCTTCGAAGCTTCCTGACTCTTGGCTAGCTGTATAGCTGCAGGCATTGTACTAGGTTTTCCTTGAAGAATTCTTTCTTTTATGAACTGATTTTTTAAATTTAAATTCCAGCTGAAGATGTCTCTCAGGATACCATCGTACAAGGTTCCAAATTCGCATTGATTTGCTATATTTTTCAAATCCGTGACATATTGGTCGATCGGTTCCTGCTCTCCTTGGCACCTGTTGAACAGCTTGTGTCTCTCCATGGTGATGTTTATTTGAGGGCGGAAGTGTTCTTCATACTTTTTCACTAAGTCTGCGAACTTCACTGTCTATGTCTAGCCCAAAGGAACAAAATATGTTGAGCGTATCTCTGCCGATAAAATGAAGTAATATGGCTACTTTTCAGGCGTCATTGCACTCTTCCAATAAGTTAGCTCTGAAGTAGATTTTTAATTGAGTAATCCAATTTTTCCACTCTAATGGCATGTTACTAGCATTGATATTTAGAGGCTGTAACTGACTTGCAGGCAATCCATGTGCAGATTCAGACTTGTCTTCAGGCTTCTTTTCTTCAGTCTTGTGTCTCCCGCCATCTTGTCGTGTTGTGTGGTTTGGCTTCGTATCTATTTTTTATGATAGCACAACTTCTGACACCATATTGTGTTGTGGTGTAAGTCCAGGTGTTACAGCCAGGGCTGGTGTGCAGGTCTTGACTGTAAATAAGACTCCGTCACAGGCTTGCAATTAATATTTAATATAAGTGTGGCACATTACATGTACGCGGCTCGGCGCGGTGAGACCAAAGATAATGAGCAACGGTCATAGACAATAAAGTAATAGTGCGGTGCACCTAACAGTTTGTAGCATTTCGGGTTCTTCTACCTAAATTGCTTCGTCTTGTAGGAGGCATATCGAATATAAATTGTGTAACATGCAGTAATTAAACACTTTTAACAAAACACGATTTAAAACAATCAATCAAAAATAAATCGAAGAAAGCTTCGGAATTTGTTTCGTTTATCAGTTGACAAAAGAAAACTCAGTAGAGAAGGTAACAGAAAATCCAAGAAAAACAACACGTGTACACCGAAAAATTGACAGGTTGTAAAGGACTTGGAGTCAAGTCCTTTAAGCCATACCAATGTTAAATGTGTGTAGAGTTTTCATTTTCCCATTAGTATGTATTTAAATAATTTAAGTTATTAAAACCCTTTTTAACGCGATTTGTTTGACAGATGTAATGACGTGAAAACTGATGCATTTTATGTCGCGTGCCGAAGCTAAAACAAAAGAAATAATATCGCGAAGCCAACCAAAATAAAAATCAGTACTAATGATCTATTGTTCTTAAATTTTTTGACTGTTCAATTTGGTCGGGTTCGCGATATTGTCACTTTTGTTGAGTTTCGGAACGCGACATTAGATCCTCCAACTAGAGATGATGAATATAACCATCAACCATTAAATTTAACTAATATTTAAAATTAACCATGATATTCAATAAATAAAATTAACATTAACGAATAAAAATATCGTATCAACTTCTTCGGCGCAAAATTGGCAAGGACGAATATTTCTCTGTCTCGCTCGAACAACGCGCTGTCTCTCGCTCGCTCGGGTTGACCTTCGGAGCGGCAACGCAGTGTCGTCAGTGTCGTAGAAATATTTATTCCGTTACGTGCATTAAGATAAAGAGATAAAGATAAAGATAATTTTATTTTGCAAATATGGGTATAGGAGATAACAAAAAGGATTACAGGATCAGCCATATTTTACCATGTAGGCATGCAAAAGGTACACAAAAAAAATATTATTACAAAAAACATACTAAATTACAAAATCTTTTTCGTTAAGGAACTCACTTAAATTATAATAACATTTCCCCACTAAAAACCTTCGAAGTGTTTTTTTAAACAAAGAAAGCGGCAGCTCTTTCCAACTCTTGGGTATTTTGTTAAATATTACTGGAGCCATGCAGTAGACACTTTTGCCCATAAGCGCTGTCTTGGCTGACTGTAGGCATAGCACGCTGTTGTCACGTCTGTTGCGGGGAACTACGTCGGCTAGACGACTAAATCGACTTGGGTTTGTCTTCACAAACAGAGCTACTTCTAGTATGTACAGACAAGGTAATGTTAATATTTTGTACATTTTAAAGTACGGTACACAGCTATCCGTTGTTTTAAGTTTAAACATCGCTCGAATGCATCTTTTTTGTGCCTTGAAGGCGGTTTCTTTTTCAGTGGAATTTCCCCAAAAAATTACTCCATACCGTAGGTGTGATTCTACTATACCATAATAAGCAGTTAGAAGAGCATCTGTGTTTATTATAGGTGATAAAGTGTGAAGGGCGTAAGCAGACTTGCTGGTTTTTTTGCATAAAATATTAATATGTGATTTCCAATTTAGTTTATTATCAATTTCGAGTCCCAGAAATTTTGTACTCTCAACTTCTTCTATTGTGTTATTGTTGTAGTGTATATTTAAGTTGATGCTAGGGGTCCGTTGTCTAAAATGAATAAGTTTCGTTTTGCTCCAATTTATTTTTAAATTATTTGCGTCTAACCAGTTTACCACCTGTTTTAAACTACTATGTATGTCACTCTCATACGCTTCTATACTTTTACAGGGTATTGTAATAGTGCTATCATCCGCGAACAGTGTTATCGGTTGTTCAATACATTGCGGTAGGTCATTTACGTACAATATGAATATAAAAGGACCTAATACACTCCCTTGCGGTACCCCGAATAGTACCTCACGCTCTGAAGACCGAAATATCTCCTCATGTTTATTTACTATGTTGATTTTATTGACTTCAGTTATTTGCTTTCTATTTTGTAAGTATGAATCAAGTAAATTAAGGACATTGCCTCTTATTCCGTATGCTTCCAATTTCTTTAAGAGAGTAGGATAGTGTACATGGTCAAACGCCTGGGTCATGTCGCAAAATATGCCACATACAGGATTACGGTGATCAACATTTTTAATGACATTGTATATAAAATCATAAATAGCCATATTAATAGTTTTATGGATTCGAAATCCCTTCTGTTCCTCACACAGAATGTCATTTTTATCAATGAATTTATACAGTTCCTTATAAATATATTTCTCAAATATTTTAGATATCACTGGAATCAGTGAGATTGGTCGGTAATATTCCATCAGTTCTCTATTGTTTTTCTTAAAAAGTGGCTTAATAATTCAATTGTATTTGCTTGTTACGTTAAAACACATTTACTGTTGGGAATATTTTATTCTAAAGAAAGTTGTTGATATTTTTAACCAATATTTCGGTCGGTTAATAGTTGATTTTTGATATAAGTTTATTTTATTAGTTAGTTTTGATATTTTACTCAAATAACAAAGTCGCGTCGTTGCGTTGTTGTTGTTTTTTTTTTTGTTTTACAAAATGCCGAGACGAAATAATGATACGTGGAACCATTTAGATAGGGTCGTGGGGGTGGAAAAAGTCGCAACTTGTAAATATTGTAAAAAAGACCTTTCTTATAAAGGTACTACCACGAATCTGAAGACACACTTAAGACTGAAGCACCTCAGTGTGTATTTAAATTTAATAGAGGATGCATCTGCTGGGACAAGAACAAGTGAAGGTAATGTGGAAAATCAAATAAATATGGGATGTGGTGATGGGGCTAGTACTAGTAGTGGTGGTAATGGGCGTGTTGGTGAGGTGGCTAGTACTAGTAGTGGTGGTAATGGGCGTGTTAGTGATGGGGCTAGTACTAGTGGTGGTACTGAGGGTGTTAGCAGTGATGGTGGTTTAGCTGGAACCCGTCAAATTTGCCGTGAACCGCCCACTAAAGTTCAACGCATGATGTCCTCATATTTACGAAAAAACTCCCACCAGATGAGAAGAAAGTCATAGATAAATGCTTAGTTAAGTTAACAGCCTACGACTGTCAACCTTTTACAATCGTAGAAGATATTGTGTGCATTCTTGGTTGCAAATAAACAAATTTTGTTTTTGTATTTTGTATTGGTTTTAAAGAATTTGTACATGCCCTTAATGCCTCCTACGAATTGTCAAGCAGACACACCCTTTCCTCGTCAATGTTGTCGTGTTGCCTGCTTTTTACGAAGAACGAAGGCAATATTTACTCAATTTTGTAAGAGAAAATGCGAAGAGTGTGTGCCTAACAGTTGACTGCTGGTCATCCAGAACTATGGATCAATACATGGGAGTTACAGCACATTTTTTTACTGAAAACTTAGGAATGAAAAATATTCTGTTACAATGCGATCTACTTGATGGTAGTCATACAGGATCGAGGATTGCGCAAGAACTGACGGCAATAGTAGAAGCGTGGGGAATATCCGATAAAATTGTGTATTTTGTATCAGACAATGCCAGCAATATGTTGAGCGCATGCTCCATACTAAATTGGAACCATTTTGGTTGCTTCGAGCACAAATTAAACCTGGTAGTCCAAGATGCGTTAAAAACTAATGAAGAAACAATAGATAAAGTGTCGAAAACAGTGTCGTATTTTAAAAAAAAGTGGCATTGGTAAAGAAAAAATAATTAAATACCAGCTCAACAATCAAAACGTCCAGCAAACCAGAACCCTCATAAAAGCAGTTTCAACTAGATGGAACTCAACATATTTGATGTTAGAACGATTTCATTCTCTAAAAGAAGCCCTCCGAGCAACAATTGCCACATTGAATACTTCCTTGCCAATAATTTCGATTGAAGAATAGGACTGTATTGAGCAAATGTGCATCACGTTAAAACCTTTCTACGAAGTGAGCAACGTTATGAGTGGAGAAAATTATCTAACTGCAAGCACTGCCATGGTTTTGATCTCGAGTCTACTGTCCATTTGTGACAGCCTATCAAACAAAATTTTTTATGCGCCTGTCACAAATATGCTAAGAAAGCTAAAACAAGGATTGACACAAAGGTTTGGTGATATCCAAGACAACTTAAACATCGCCATTTGCACTCTACTGGATCCCCGTTACAAAGACGTGGCATTTTCTGACACTCTGTCATTAGAGCAAACTAAAAGATATGCTCTAACACTAATGGAAAGCTTACTAACCGATGACAATACAGCTGCAGTTAATCAAAATCAAAGCCAACAAAACGACTGTGGTGACAGTTTGTCAATATGGGGTGAATTTGATACCAAAATAACATCATCAAATGTTCCGAAGACGGCAGAAATCAAGGCTCAAGAGGATCTAGAAATGTTTATGAAGGATAAAGTCATCAACAGAAAACTTTGTCCCTTGGAATGGTGGCGGACACGATGTATTTATCCAGTACTACAAAACCAAATGTAATATACTGGTTACATCGGTACCCTGTGAGCGGGCCTTTTCAAAGGCGGGTTATATCGTAAATGACAGAAGAACTCGCCTCACTACATCAAAAGTAGCCCAAATCATGTTTCTAAACGTAACTAAAATACAATAAACAAAAAAGAACGAAAAACAAAAAAAATACAAAAAAAAAATGCATTAAAATAAAAACCATACACAAAATCAAAGTACTTAATACCAAAACAATGTTGTACATAGACAATCAATGAACTTTTAAATACGCCTAGCACTTGTTAAAAATATTCGATTATCTAATCGAGATAAATGCTAGTCAGTCCTAAGCCTGTTAAAGTATGAAGGGAAGTTTTATGGCGGCCACATACGTAGCGGTATACCTGAACGGTATACCGGAACTGAAGGCTTGTGCAAGTATACCGGAGCGTGTGTGTGACAAAACTTGCACAAGTTTCCTGACTTGCACAAGTCTGGTAGGCAGTTCAAAACTACGATCTGTATACCTGCGCAAACTAGTTTGTGCAAGTATGCATGAGCGTGTGTGTCGGAACGCTTCAGTCGCACGCGCACCAGCCCTTCGGTCGGTTTGTGTTTATTTTCGCGCCAAAATGTCTGTCGATTCACGCCGCAGTAATAGAGAGAAATTAGAAGAGTTAATACACGGTTAATTTTAGATCGTTCTGGAGCCGAAACACAGTAACTCCAAATGAGTAATAGTTACTATTGGCATTGTTATTGTATTTTTAAGACGTCTAATAAAGAAGTTAGAAATATGTCACTTTTTTTCTGTCATTCGAGTAAAATTTTAGTAGCACTTTCACTATTTCATTCATAAACGCAAGATCGTACGCGATCCGCTCGGTGATGACGTAGCGCTGCACAGCTGTGCGTGTGCGAATCAGTTGATAGCGCAGGTACCTACTCGCGGTGGGTCAATAGACGTCGGACGAAAAACCAGCTGCAAGTAAGTACCTACACAAACCTCAATCGTTGGTTGGTGTAAGTTCATTTACCTCCATCATCTCTCATTGTGTCGGAAGCACGGGGTTTACAATCTCCTCGTAAACGAGAGAAATTAATTGACATTTAACTCACCCCTCTCGCATCACGATATCACCTAGTACACAAGGCTACACATCAAGCTATACATTTCCAGTTTACGCTGATCTCGTGCTGTACGAAAATCGTTTACAATGCGAGATCAGCTTATACTGGAAATGTATAGCTTGATGTGTAGCCGTATGTACTACCCGTACTTATTCAACTAGACACGACGAGTACGCTTGGGAGTTGCATTTAAGGCCTTGAATCGAGTGTCGACCAATCGAGCTAATAGGTACTTAATAAACATACAAGTACCTACCTACCATAATACTAAATACTGCCTAAAACATTTTTTTGCGACAATGCTTGCGGCGGCTTCTACAAAGGCAGGCAATTCAAACAGAAAAATGAATCGTTTTGTGAGTTGCATAAAGTTCATTATTAGTTGGAGGTGTCCCTTACTATGAAAATATTGAACCGAATTAAGACCTTATTTAAATAACTTTAACCGCGTAATTCGGTTGTGAACCTTGAACCCTTGTACAGCCCGGTCGGACACGAGACAATGGATTTCTCAGAATATTTTTAGTAAACTGCGGACCTACTAACCTAGTTTGGTGAAATTTTTATTTTTCCCCGTTAACGGTTATAAAATAAAGTCTATATTCGCTTATCTTATTTGTGTACCTATTTAACGATTGCGTATTTATTTTAAAAAAAGTCGGCGCGTAGGCAAAGGTAGCGGCGATCAGCGAACTCTGTCATCTGTGAACTAGGTACCTACGCTTAAATAAATAGACATAGTAATACGGCAGCCATAGGTTTAGAAACACGTACCTATGGATGTAATTTAATCCATTCGAATTCATTTTCCATATTTACTATTGGCTAATTGGTCCCGTGTGTGTTGCCGGGCGTATAAGAATAGCACCATCCCATTTCTTCCCGTGGGTGTCGTAGAAGGCGACTAAGGGATCTACTAGAGAATGGGCAGCAGCGTTCTCTATGCATTTGATCACCTCACTGCGATCGCCAACCCGCCTGCCAAGCGTGGCGATTATGGCAAAACCCCCCCTTTTGGGGGAGGCTTATGTCCAGCAGTGAACGTCTTTCGGCTGAAATGATGACTATTGGCTAACATTGAATCGCCTGGCCGCCATTGTGGTAATACGACGTGGGTAGCGTTCGAAGTACCTACCTACTCCAGTATATCTTCCTCCAATTCCGCCGACTATGGTAGTCTAACGCGGTCCGCGTTGCACGTGTGCGGGCGCTCGAAACTGTCCATGATCGAGGAGGCGCTGAGTTGCGGCCAGAATGGTGGAGGTGAAGGGAACTTGAGGGTCGTTGATTCCACGTGCGCGCAGTGAGTTCAGGTGTTCCAGCTGAGCATACAATCCTCTAGCCTCTTCCAAGTTATGGTTCGAAATCCCATAAAAATCCACATTTCACACACAGATTGCACTCATTTTTGGCGCGTAATTAGGTTGCGCGTGCGGTGTACGTGACCTAATACAGCGAAACGCGACACAATACTAGGAAGGAATTCGGAACAAGGAAGGGCGGGCGGTCGGCTAGACGGGGGTCGGGGGCGTGGCTTACGGATCATGCTGTCTGATCGATGAATGGATTTTTCAATGGGTATCGTTCGCGTGTGTTGCCGTTTGTCGATACGTTTTACACGCACGTATACATTGATCGCAAGGAAGCGTTACTTCGAGTTCTCATTATTTCACTAAAGAAAACAATAAATTTAATGATTCGTGTTTTTTTTTTTGTTGTTTATTTAAAATAATAGTCTCAATCGATTCTAGTTCGATGATCGAGTTCATGGCTTTCGGTTCCAGAACGACCTAAAATTAACCGTGTAGATTTATACAGGATAAGGCAAATAAAAAGTAAAGAATACCATATTCGCGACAAAAAGAACGCTGCATACCAACAATTGGTAGATGTTTTGAAAGAAATAGAGCCGGACGCGAATCGGGAATCAGTGATGAGAAAAATTAATACCTCAAGACAAATTACCGAAAAGAACAGAAAAAAGTCGAAAATTCGAAGAAATCAGGGGCAGGCATCAACGATGTATACGTGCCGAGTCTATGGTACTATGATAAATTGCATTTTCTCGCGACCAAGAGACACCAAGAACATCGCAATCGAACCTGACTGAGGAATCTGCGGAGGAATCTACGGTAAGATTTTTGTTCTGGCTTCACAAAAAATTAAACAAAATAAAATTCAATTCTAATGCTATTTATTTATTTTTTTAATTTATGAAATTATTTTGCCAAGGAACACTGCCTTCATTACTAAAGTAATCCATAAACTGTTCCCGAATATTCTTTGCATTGAGTGCAGTATTCCCATATCCCCTTCTATTTAATGGGATCATGTGGTCACCCGCATGTAACCCTGGCAAGATAGTTCCATTTTCTGCATTTTCTTGGTCAAAACATTCAGAAGGCGAGTAGTGATTACGTGAATGAGCGACTAGAAAGTTGTGCAAAGCACAACTCGCCATTACTACAGATTCAATATTATTTGGTTCTATATTAATTTGTGTGTGGAAAATTCTGAACCTAGCCGCCAATATACCGAACGCATTTTCAACTATGCGCCTCGCTCGAGATAAACGGTAATTGAAGATCTTTCTATCTTGTGAATTCAAGTCCGCTTGTCTAAATGGCTTCATCATATCACACCTCAAAGGAAACGCATCATCAGTTACGAAAACGTATGGCAATACTTTTAAGCTGTTGTTAATTTTTTCTTCCACCGGAATCTTTAACAGATTTTTCTCAAGTTTCTTGTAGAAAACTGTATTTTGCAGGACACCGCCATCTGATAATCTGCCATTTGTGCCAAATATAATCGTATAATTATCACAAAATTATCTTGTTTGAAGAGTTTTCTTATAAGTTTTGTGTGCCTAGTATGCTTAAGAGGTTATTGGAAGGTAGGAAGTATGCTTTTCCTGTTAAATGTGAGAGTGATATGGTTATGAGTTTTCATGGTCCTATAATATTTGTTTCTAATGAATTGGATGAATGTATGGATGATGCTTTAAAGAATCGTTTATTGTTTGTTAGTGCGTTGGAGCCGTTTTGGGAAGCGGTACGGACGTGTGTTCCGAAGGTTGAGGAGGATTCACCTCCGTGGTCGCAAGAAACGATCAGTATATCGTCGGAAGACGAGGCGCCCTCGGCGATTTCGCCGTAATCTTGCTTTGGGTCCGCCAATTAGGAGTGTTATGTCTGTTCCGGGTCGTATTATGAAATATGTATATAATGGTGCTGCACTTCAGCATGTGTATTGGCAGTTTGGTTGTGGAAAGAGTGATTTGAAGTATTATGAATTGCCATTGTTTAGTTTATTTGGCTTGGGTAATAAGAATGTAAAGCAGTATTTACAAAATCAGTATGGAATGATGATTCTTAATAAAGTAGAATATGTAATTAGGAATTTGGAGTTAAATAGGTATTACGACCAAGGAAAAGTTGAAGTTGTTAATAAACATTTTACTGATCTGAGGGTTGACCCATTGTTTTCTCAAGATTCTTTTGATATTTGTTCTTATATTACTGCTAATCATGGGTCATTTGGGGCGCCTGAGTTGACTGGTTCGTATGAGAATATTAAACGGACTCCTTTGCGTAAGGGTTGTAGTATTAAGTGGACATATTATCCTAGGTGTAAGAAGCGTGTTGAGACTAGTGTTTTAAATTCTAAGGATAGAATTTCTGAATATGTAATAGAAATGGGTACTCCTGATGTTGTAAATAATACTCATGCTGGTAAAGCATATATCGGTTTTGATGCTTTGGGGTTGCCTGCTTCTAATGATAATAACTCTTATTATGAATATAGTTTAAGGTATTCTATTTCTTATAAAGTGTATTGGACTTTTAGTACAATAAATCCTGATAATTATAAGATTTAATTAGTTTTTTATTTTAATCGTCCTACGTAGGTTCGCCCACCGCGGCGCATGGGTGGTACGAATTTTTTAAACTGGGGTGGGAATTATATTTGGGTGGGAAAATTAGTTATATAGTGACCAAAGCGCACGAGTCGAGCGAGCGAAGCGAGCGGTGCCGCGGTAGCGGCCGACGAGTGCCATAAACACTTGTCTGCCCTATTCTCAACCTTATTTACAACGACTATCTGACAGTAGGTTACGTTAGGTTACATGTAGTTGATACGTGTGAATCACCCGCTGTTTCTATTTATAGAACATGACGTCATCCGCTCGCTGCGCCGGTATAGAACACCCTACCGGCGCGTACGCTGAGAACGCAGCAGGGGGTCCTTCGAGCGGTTGTGATGGTGTTGACTTATGTGGTGTAAGTGCACATTTGCGGTCTGGTACTGTTACGAAGCAGAAGTCTTTGCGTCCATCTACTCTATTTTTTTTAACTTTTGACGTTTTGTGTTATACAAAAGATTGTCGTCAGTGCCTTTTAGATTATTTTGATAATATTGTTACCTACGTTGTAGGTTTGGAGGAGTCTCATACGTCTAAAAAAGTAAGTTATCATCTACATTGTTTTTTAGAGTTTGGTGAACCTGTTTTATTTGATGAATTAAGGTCATATATAGAAATTTTTGCAAATGGTGCACGTTTTGATTTGCAGTCGTGTAAGTCTAGGCGAAGTTGCATTAAGTATTGTAGTAAGGAGGATAAGTGTCCTTTGTATAATTGTAAGGAGTCCGAACTGCATTTCAATATGCGGGTTGTATTATGGGCTAGACGTACTCCTAGGTTTAGATTTGATGATCCTTTTGTTATGGAGCATAGGTTTTGTTATCGTTTTCTCCAGAAAGCTTATTATGATATAAAGGAACCAGTTGTTGATATCGTTTTGCGACCTTTGAATGATTGTTATGGTAATTGGACCATGGAAGTATGTATGTGGTATAACGATTATATTCGGACTGTTGGTGTGATTTAAATGAATTTGATATCAATTTAAAGTTAACAGTTTAAACTTTAAAATGGTAACATTTTTATTATTCTTAACTAGTTATTAAGTACTCAAGATCGCGGAGAATCAATTCCAAGTAAGTGATTCCATACTTTTGCTCGCGAGTGTAGATACGGGTAGTGATCTTAATCTAATATCTTACGACGTATTTACGAGGTTGTCAGTAAGTGTGAATCCAAAACAATGTTGTTAACCGGCCTTGGTTCGAGTAAGGTGTATTCAATGGGTAAGTCTCCCGCTCAGATGCGTCTAATGCCGATTTTTTGTATGATAGACCTCTGTAATGTTATAAGATTGGCTAGATCGAACAGAAAGTTAAACAAGAAAAAAGCAGCAAAGAAGCCTTATGAACTTATTGTAATGACCAACTCTGATATCTTGGACCTAGAAGAGCTAAGAAACAAGTTAATGGTCAATAGGTCAATTGACTCTGAAGAACAAAAGCTGCAGTGGCTGAAGGTTAAATGCTTCAGGTTTGAAAAAATAAGCGGCCTAACATTGTCCAATATAAGTATGACTTCGTTTCCGATTAGATAGAACAGGACGTATTGAAAAAATAAACACCAATTGTGTCTAATACTAAAAACCTGCGAAAACGCAAGCATGAGGAAACTGAAAGTGTATTTGACTACAACAGCTATTCCCTTAAAAAAGCATATACCAGGAAGCTTCCAATTACAAAATAAAAGAAAAACGATTTAATAAAAATGTACAACGAAAGAATTATACCTGCAGAACTACACCATTGGTATCATTTTACCTGACAAAGAAGGTCCGAATTATCTTCCTGAAGAAGAAATCTCTGATACAGAAAATGTTTAGTATCTAATGTTTTATATTTTTGTACGGTTTTTACCTCAGTTCCTGCTTTTTATATAAAAAAAAAATACTGACAGCAATTGGGAGAAGAAAAATATTTTAATATTATTATCATGGATAACTTTTGAGACTATGTAAGTTGTCGTCAGTATTTGCAATAGGTACCGACTAGCTATTGCAAGTGCTTACGACAACTGTTAAGATAGAATTTTGTTTCTTTTGATTATTAAACTTCCAATTGCTTATTCATTTGAATTTGAAGAGCTCTGTTAATTACCTATTTATTCGAAGACTGGGAAGGTTTTTTGTGAGTTTTATTTTTTATTTTATTTGTTTTGAAGAATTTAATTTGTTTTAAAGACTAGCAATATTTGTTCATTATAATACTGGCTATCCCTTTTTTTTAATAAATGTTTGACTGAGTTTAGTTGTTTTGTTTTTTTTACAATTGAAGAAATAATTAATTCGCATACCGAACAGACTTACAGTAGCCAGAATTAACTTTATTTTTTTGTTTAAAAATACATAACTTTATAGTACTAGCGACTCTCAGTTGTTTTTATTCAAATACTTATTAAGCTAATTGAAAACATTTAATTTTTCACCATCGTAATTATATTTAGGATAATATGGGCAAATCAACATAAACACTAATTTGAACTAAAATACCGTTTATCTAGTGAATATGTCACATAATTACTCCTTGCAATAAGCCGACGATATTGTGTATTTTTTTACATCCCCTTCATTACCGAGTAGTTTGCAAGAAAACAACGTAAAGTTACTGCAGTGTGATTCTGTAAGACCTCATTCTAAACTTCGAAACTGAATCCGCTGTGAGTTACTTGACTGGCATTCTAAAAACTCTGTTGATAATTCAAATTTACACTAGCTACCCTTGCGAGCGTGTCAGCGTTGAACTAAATTGACCTTGAGATTTTGACAGCTGAAGTATGAGATGACGTAAGAAGTGGCATTCAGTAAGGTAATTCGCACTCGAACCCAATTCAGTGTCAAATAAAAAGCACCTATTTTACGAATAAAAGTAGAAGAAATCCTATTTATATAATGTTAAAATAATATTTTTATGTCACAGTTTTAACAATTAGTACAATAATTATATAATTTGTGGTTGAAAACTACTTTTTGAGAGTTTTTGTGACGTGAATATTTAAGCGATAACGATGGCTAGAATGTTTTTGTTTAAATCTTTATTAGAAGAGGCTCATGCTTTGTAAAAATTAAAAAAGCGTCGAAAATCTAACCAAATTCGAAGTTTATCTTTATTAACCCGAGATAACGACTATTTGAGCGTATATAGACTGTCAAAGGAACTAATTGACCAACTAGAGTCTGAGTAACTGCCTCTGACAAAGCGCACGCACAAAACGTTGAGGCAAAGGACTTTCAATTCGTGTAAAAGTTTGTGCTTGATTTTACTACTTTTGTGAGTATTTACACAGTTTATAGCTGATAGATTTTTAACCAAGCACACCGACATAATTTATCGCTTAAAACTCGTATAAACACTTCATAATAAGGAGTATTCTCTTTAGGTTGTTTCCCTGCTGGCTATATTTTCATGTTAGTCTAAGGACCCTATAAGTTTAGTTAAAATATAGGTACTTGGTATTATTATTATGCATGTAAATAACCACATTAGTCCCTATTTTGTTTTGACTAGATCTAGATTACTTAATTTTTATTGATTTTTTGGTTCACAGTTATTATGCACCTTATAATTCTTGGCTAATGGCAGTTATCATAAAATAATAAAAGAAAATATAAGAACATATTTATCGCAACCATCAGCATCTCGTTGCATAAATAAAGTAGTAGAAGCTCTTAATAATCCGGCAATAGTAAAAAGATATTTAAGGTTCCCTCAAAATATACAAGAAAGACAAAAGTTTAAGGGTAGGTTCAGATGACAAGCGCTCAACGCGCGTTTTGATAACGCGCGTTTACAACTACATACATTTTATTCAGGCCGTACACATGCTAACGCGCGTTTTAGTAACGCGCGCGTTCAACGCTGCGCTAGCGCTCGACTGTTGTCAGCGCGCGTCAACGCCGCTTTGAGATCATTGGTTTTCTATGTTTCCGTTCAGTTGAGCGCGCGCTTTCGACGCGGATAGACGTATAGGGTTCGTCAAGTTCGTCCGAAAATCGTCCGAAATGGAAACCGAAGCTTTTAATACGGAATTATTAATTGATGAAATAGAGAAACGTCCTGCGATATGGGACATGACAAGTAGCGATTATTCAGATAAGAATTTGAGAAGACGGGCTTGGGAAGAACTCGTCCTTATATTTTGTGAAGGACATGACAATGAAGAAAAGATGAAAATATTATGTGAGTATATATATTTATTTACATTTACAATCGGTTTGTGTTACAAGTTAAATATAAAGATCCTGCCAATCTACTTTTCCTTCATTAATGAAATAGTTTGTTAAATGTACTCGAACATTATCCGCCTGTCGCACAGCACGTCCGGTATAATGTGAGGCTAGATTTTCCAGGGGTGGCGTATAAAGTGTGTCTTCAAAATTGTAGCCATCCCTGATTCTGACATAATTATTTAGTGTACATATCGCTTTTACGATCTTTTCTGCAAAACCGATGTTAACATCTAACGGCCTGTGTAAAATGCGCCATTTATTGCACATTATGCCAAAAGTACATTCAACATACCGGCGTGCTAATGTCAAACGGTAATTAAATATTTTTTTAGCATAAGTTAGTGACCTTCCCCCATATGGACGCATTAAATTCTCCATCATGCCAAAAGCTTCATCAGCCACTATCACATATGGCAACGTTGTCGGTCTATTTTGTATTAACAATGCCTTTGGCTCAGGTAGATCTAATGACCTTTCTGTCAGCTTTTTGTACAATGAAGAATTCTTGAATATACCTGAGTCACTGTTTTTACCGTAGGCACCTATGTCAACCCACACAAAACAATAGTTTGCATCCGCTAGCGCCAATAAAACTAGCGAAAAATATTTTTTATAGTTATAATACATAGAACCCGTGTGTTCAGGCTGGATTAACCGTATATGTTTCCCGTCCAAGGCTCCCAAACAATTGGGAAACTTTGAGTTCTTTTCAAATATCGTGGATATTTCACACCACTTTTCTTTCGTTGGTTCACTCATAACAACGGGCCTTAATTTTTTCCAAATAGTTTCACATACATGTGGTATTATAGTAGCCACAGTAGATTTGCCAATTCTATAGTCGTAGCTTAATGTCCCAAATGAACATCCAATGGCCAAATATCTGGAAACAAACATAAACTATTACTAAATACTGTTTTTTTTTTCAGCGTCATCCCTGCAAAAAAAGTGGAAGAGTTTACGGGATAATTATATGAGAGAGGTGAAGAAAATAAAGACTGTCAAATCTGGATCAGGAGCTTCCAAAACTTCGACATATATTCATTATAATAGACTACGATTTCTACAGGCATCAATTGCCAACAAAGATACAGAAAGTAGTTTCGATGCAGATAATGCATCAACTTCGTCAGAGGTTGCTGAAGTAGAAATAAGTTCTGGCTTTAAGAGTCCTAAATCTACTTCAAGAAAAAAACAAAAATTAAATCCTGCTGATGAAAGATTTGCAAACATATTAGAGCAGAGTTTAGCACAGAAAAATGTGTCTCATCCAAAAGAAGATGACGATGAAGACAAGCTGTTTTGTTTGTCACTCGTTAAAGAGATTAAAAAAATTCCGGAATATAGGCGACTTCAAACTAAAATTGCCATTTATAATTTAATTTTGCAAAACCAAAATCCACAACAACAGACATATAAAAATCAAAATTACCCGGTATCACAACGAAGAAATTATTCATCACAAGAGCAGCGTCATCAGTCATCAGCTTCTGTTGAAGGCTTTCGTTATCATGATTATAGATCACAGCAGTCTAGTGTGTCAAATAATTTTGCACATTATGGTTATACTACAGCAATGGGGTCTCCATCGCCAGTAATACCTACTCCATCGCCAGCACCAACTAATGTCAGCAATGAATCAGAGTTAGAGTTATTCTGCGAGTAACAAAATGTTATTTTTTCTTTAAAAAAATTGTTCTTGATTTGATTTATTTGATTTATAGATTATGTTGATTATTAAAAAACTTACCTCAATGTAATTATGAGTTTTTCTTCCGGTGAAATGCTATATCGCACAGCGTTTTTATCTGCTACGAGTTCATCGGTTATGAGAGTCAGTAAGTCATCAAATGACTTGATGGACATTCTGAAGTAGTTAAAGAATTTGGGCTCAAATTGCCTTAACTTAGGATATAAAATAATGTACTGACTTTCAGTCAGCCTGGTTGACAAAATTGGGTGAACCCAATATCTCCGTCTTCTGTTGTGTCGTTTCTGCCGTCTGTATAAAATCACCGATAAAACTGTTTCTACGTCCATCTTCGACAAATGTAGAACTCAAACTGGCCGCAACAACGCGCGTTTAACGCCTGACAAGCGCGCACCATGTGAACACTATACAAAAATTCAACGCGCGTTCAACGCGCGCTGAGCGCTTGTCATCTGAACCTACCCTAAAGAAAGGTTTGTAGGTATATTATAATTTTAGCTACCTTTCTTTAATTTTTATATTTTTGTGATAGTTATTCATGTTAGTGGTCACTTTAAATTATAGGTTCAACAAATAGTTTGGCTTTCCAGCAGCTCTTGGGTATGTTGATGGCACTCTGGTGACATTGAAAAAAACCAGTAGAGAATGAAGAACGTTTCTACTGCCGCAAAGGTTACCACCATGCAAGAAATGTGCAATTGATAAAAACTTAAAAAAAAAAAAATAACAACTGACTTTAAAAAAGTTTTTATTTTTCACTTTTTAGTTACCTACCCCACTATTACCAATTCAAAATTTCATCATCCCTGGGGACAAAACAATGCACATTTATGCGATAGCAGCATTCGCAGTTGATTTGCTGTAATTTTTTGAAGAGTTCCGTTGTCTGTCTCCGAAACGCATCATCAGATCAATATGAAATTTTAATGGGACCATTTATTACGGTTCATGAGATACAGACAGACGGACGGATAGCGGAGTCTTAGTAATAGCGTTCTATTGGCACCCTTTGGGACAGAACCCTAAAAAGCTTTTTTTTTTTTTTTTTTTTGGGTGGGAAATCATCAAATAACTTCTCCCGCTCTGGGTGGAGCAGGAGGGCGTGTCAGACTTTTACTGACTAAAACCCACCCGTGTTCCTTCAGTAGCCCTTAAGCCAGGGGCTGTGGTGTCTCTTTCGAACAAACCCGCACCCCTGACAGGCATCGGCCCTTGCGGGCCCCATCATTTTTGTGCTGACATCTCTTTGAGGCGCGCGTGGAACACAACGCGCCGTCGACTTGGGCTTGGTCCTTACCGGACAGCGAGCTACCCATTACTCGCCGTCCGCAAGCCCATGCCTACGGTGGCCGGAAATCGGCCTGGGATTCCCGACGCCCAGGGCGTCTCCGTATCCTAATATGTACACGTTGATGTTTGATGATGCTGTTTTCTCTCAATGTCAACATCTACTGATTTTTTTTTAATAGCCTATAGGTACTGTCCCACTGCTGGGCAAAAAATCTCGCCGCCGCGGTAGGCCCAGAATGCGGGGGCGAGATGACCTGGATGCGTACCGCGACGGCTGGTTGGAAGTGGCGCGGGAAAAGAGTTCATGGAAGGATTTGGGGGAGGCCTTTGCCCAGCAGTGGGACAGTATAGTCCTCTACTGATATTATCAGCAGACAATATGAACTAAACATTTAAATATTTTACCGCAATCCAGAGGGAACGCCGGAATACAGTGGAGCTTTTGCGGGAGCGGGCGGCGTTAGCAGAGTGGCTGCCCTCCTACGCCCGCCGTCTGAGCCTTACAGAGATTCTGGAGGGACGGCGGTCACCTTTAGGCCATAATGATGAAGGTTAGTATCTATAATATAAAGTACCATAATTATTTATGTCTTTTATTTACAAAATTTCACAGAAAACTTGTTTTTTTTTTTTAATCTATTAATTTGCCCTCTATGGGCAGGCTAAGTCATCGGACCTTACTGCCTAGTCTCACGTGTATTGTTTTATTTAGTTCAGGTTTAGTTGAAGCTACATAAATAAATTAGGTACTTAGTAATTTCGACAACCCACCCGCTAGCTGGTTAGTGGGCGTGGCTTAGTGAACTCTGCCTCGGGTGCTGGGGCATAGGGGTCCCGTTACGTAACCTTCGCGCCGATGGACGTGACTGACGGGTGGTTATAGATTTGTAATAGACATTATAAGGCATGCCAATTTTTATGTACTCTATGTACTTGGCGGTGAAAGTGTAGGGCATATTGATTTTATAAAAATGTTTAAGTAACGTGAGACTTTAGATCTAACTTCAGACCAACAAAATCATATGGCGCGTGCCGCATGTTAAAGTATCAGACATTTAAAGAAAAAATAATGCAAGTTCTGAGATGTCTATCTCAACCCATCAGAAACATAAATGTGAAATGAGAGCAAAGTTCAATATTATGATACATGCCTTGGTTGTTGATTTCCAAGGCAAAAGAAGTGAGATCTAAATGGGTGCCCAGTTCAAAGGTCAGTCTTTTTTTTTTAATAACAGTATAACATATTTTATAAAAACATGAAATATTTTCTTCTTACGAGTATAACTTAGAATAATATATTGAAGCCCAAGGTCTGACTTGGCTAGTTTTCATTTACAAATTATATTATGGCCTTCGCAAGTTCTAAAGCTGTGAGTTCTTATTCTATTTTCTTATTTTATTCTTCCGAATATTTGTCTTGCTGGTAGAAACTAACAATCGAATTAATTTATGGCTCTTCCATGACCGTTTTCTTTAGAACTTAATAAATCAAAATCAAAATCAAAATATTTTTATTTCATATAAACCTGCATGGGCACTTATGAAACGTCAGAAGCTAGGTGCACGGTTCCAAAATGTTGTTTCCTATGGAGAAGAGCCGGCAAGAAACTCCACGGTTACTCTTTTGAAAATGATTGGCTTTAACAATGTTTTCAGATATAAAATGTATGGGAGGACAGTGCAGGCCTGTAAATAAGTACCAGGTACTTAGACGAATCCAGAATAGAAAATCGTCTACAAATCTACAGTCTGTAAGGCCTACAACGTTCTCCCATAATATTAGGTAATAATATTAGGTCTTTACCTATGAAATTGCCGTTCTGCAGTACTGGCCATTTCAAATCAAAATAATTTTTGTTTGGCTAAGAATTCTAATTTCAAATTAATTTTATTTTAAAAACATGGATTTTTTTTTCTAAAAGTAGTCATTTCTTTATTGATTAGTGTTACATTTTCATCGCATTTCAATCTTTTTCGTCATCATGGATACGTTAAAAATTCGAGTAATTATGGAATATGAGTACCGTCGTGGCAGCAACGCGGCACAAGCGGCACGCAACATCAACGACGTTTACGGAGCTAACACTACAAACCAACGCACCACCTGTTATTGGTTTGCTCGCTTCCGTTCTGGAAATTTCGACCTGAAAAATGAACCTCGCGGTCGTCCGAAGACTTTGGTCGACAATGACGAATTAAAGGCGATTGTGGAAGCTGATGATACACAATCTACGGCTGAATTAGCAGCAGCTTTCGACGTTAGCGTCAAAACAATATTGGTCCATTTGCGTCAAATTGGCAAGGTAAAAAAGCTTGACAAATGGGTGCCCCACGAACTCAATGATCGCCAGCGCGAAGTACGCGTCGAGACGTGCCTTGCACTGCTCAACAGACACACAAATGAAGGAATTTTGAACCGCATTGTTACCTGCGATGAAAAATGGATTCTGTTTGATAACCGTAAGCGCTCAGCAAGTTGGTTGGATCCTGGTTCAGCACCTAAACAATGCCCTAAACGAAAACTTACCCCTAGAAAAGTGATGGTCACTGTTTGGTGGTCTAGCGCCGGTGTGATTCATCACAGCTTCTTACCAAACGGGGTGAGCATTACTGCAGATGTGTACTGTGAAGAACTGAACACAATGATGGAGAAGCTGGCGCATCTCCAACCAGCATTGGTCAATCGCTCGTCTCCGCTGCTCCTGCACGACAACGCGCGACCTCATACTGCACAGCAGACGGTCTCCAAGTTGCAAGAACTGGGGTTGGAAGCTCTCCGTCATCCGCCCTACTCACCAGACCTTGCGCCTACAGACTACTACTTTTTCCAGAATTTGGATAACTTCTTGGCGGGAAAAAAATTTAATACCCGAGAGGCAGTACAAAATGCCTTTGAAGAATTTGTTGCCTCCCGTCCAGCTGATTTCTTTAAGAAGGGCATCAATAAACTGCCACTGCGATGGCAAAGATGCATTGATTGCATGGGTGATTACTTCGATTAATACAAATAAAAAATTCATGAAAAAAAATCGTTTAAATTTTTTCATACAAAACGGCAATTTCATAGGTAAAGACCTATTATTTCGTATACAGGGTAAGTTTTTATCCAGTGCGCAAATTTTAACCGTGAATTCAGCATTTCAATTTGGAACTCCTAGCGCAGAAATTTTTCGCCGGTTGTACAAAAAAAAAAAACAGCTGTTCCATACATTTTGACTGCGTAGGTATTGTACTTTTCTATGAAACAGCTGATTTTTATTTTTATAACCGGCGAAAAATTTCTGCGGTAGTCTAGAACGATATGCTGAATTCATGGTTACAGTTTGCGCACTGGATAAAAACTTACCCTGTATGAGAACATGCCAAGTCAGACCTTAGACCAGTCGTTATATATTCACGTGAAGACCTTAAAATCCACATAAAGACCGGCTGTAATCAATTTTGTTTGCTGATTCTTACATTGCATACAGGCACTATTACAGGCATATACTCGTAAGTATTGTTCCTAATTCCTAATAAAAATTGAAAAATTATAATAAAATGATACACATTTACTAGTTTCTGCGATTACGATATTTGGACGTTAAAATAACCGTTTGATTTGAGGTGTGTGCACCGCTCCCCAAGTCCCCACCCCGCGTCTCCACGGCCGCCGCCAATATGAGCCAAATTTGACATAATTTTGTAAAATAGTTTTTGAGATATGAGGGGGTCAAAAGTGGCTCCAAATGGTTCGTATAATATTATACAATGCTGCTCGCCAGTTCTGTTTGTTTGAACTTGGATTGACAGGCTGCCGCGTGTCTTGGTTCAACCTATTCTCCATATGAAAAATTAAATGTGAGTTTTGCTAATAACAGAATCGCTTTATTATACGAGCAATAACACCAGGTGGCCAATTCTCGTAATTAAATCTAGTCGCAGTGTCATCTCGGCGACAAGCAAAATGTCAAAAACTTGTCAAAAATGTATGGAAACTCGAGGTATTTTTGACAGACTGACACAGATCAGACTGTGAACGTTCTTAAAATTACGAGAATTACCCCTCAGATTTCAACAGTCGTATTAAGGACGTCGCTCGGAACCCATACTAAGCGAGAAACAATTAAAGAGATTTAGCACTGCTGTTTGTAGTCGATTGCTCCTGACAAGCATATAACACTGGTCTGCAACGAAATCCTCCTTTAAATAAAAATATGATAAATATGAAGAGCTTAACATGCTGAATCTAGATCTGCTTCCTATTGTTTGCTATCGTATGTCTTTTTTTCAATTTTTGTTTTTAAATACTTCGAAATTCTGTATTTTTTGTGAGTCATTCTTGCACTAACGCTAATTTATTCAGTCTGTATCATATTTTTCCACACAAAAAACGACTTGGGTTGATAGAAAGAGAGAGAACGATATCGTCTAATGGTATTTTTACACTAATGCATACGCTTGCGCAGTTCTCGCTGTGACTCCATGGCGTTCAGTTCGAGTTGAAGCGCAACGTGAAAAAAGAAAATACCATCACTCCATATAAAGCTGGGTTTGATGCTGGTTTTATAATTCTGTTTGACATTATTTAGTCTTTTTTATTGCTGTGACCACGCTGACATTTTTGATTTGTTTTTTCGTTTTTTATTTTTATTTTTTTATTTGTAATACCAATGTTTATTTTTGAATTTTTATTAGAAATGTAAACCTTTGCATGCCCATTTCACGGCAAAATATGGAGAACCTTTTTATAAAAAAAACATCTGTGTACTATACCCATGTTTGCAAAGAAATAAATGATTTGATTTTGATTTGATTTGATGATTTTTTTTGTGAAAGCCATGAATAAGGATGGAGAAGGCTTTCAATACCTCAAAACAAAATTTCCTCAAATCAGCGACACGAAATTGAAAGAGGGTATCTTTGTTCCCCAAATACAAGAGCTCATGAAAGACTAAAATTTTGAAATTAAGCTGACTGAAGCTGAAAAAAGGGCATGGATCGCTTTCGTAGCAATCTGTCATAATTTTCTTGGAAACAAGAAAAGTGAAAACTACAGGGTAATCATCCAAGAACTTCTGCTTTCTTATGAAGCTTTAAAATGCAACATATCTCTTAAAATTCATTTTTTAGATTCTCACTAAGATTTCTTTCTTGGAGCGGTATCTGATGAACACGTTGAAAGATTTCATTAGGACATATCATTGAGAGGCGCTACAACGGAAAATAGTCGGAAGCAATGCTTGCTGATTTTTGTTGGTCGATTCGTCGCGAAACTCCATTAGAAAATATAAAAAGAAAAAAACCCAATTAAGTAAAATTATAGAAACCATATGTAATTATCTGTCTTATAATTTTTAATGTTCTTAGTATGATAATATGTAATATTTTGACCTAATTATTGAAACGATTATCGATTTTTCCCTCCCAAAAAATAATACGTGATACAATTTTTTTGAAACCCAGTTTCTGTTGAGAAGTACCACATCTATAATAATCGTGCAGAATAATAAGGAGGCGCAAAAAATATATTTTTTGCAGACCAGTGTAATCTAAAGACAGGTCCGGTTGTGGATGTGAGAGTAGAAATTGAGTGATTCAGAGACACCAGATCAAACGTTAGCATACTGTCTCATTCTGAATGATTGCATTGTTGAAGACAAACCATTAAATAACATTGTTAAGAAGATATCATGAAGGCGGATACCGTTATATTGGAATAATTTAAAGTCAAAGAATTGGCCATTGCCAGTCAGGATTATACACAGACGTTCTTGGTAAAACCACCATTTTAATTCCATTACCTACAAGACGAAAAAAGCATGAGAGGTGGTTGGAAAGAAATCGAGGAATTTACTGAAGTGAGGGCTACATAGACTACAAAGAGTTTCAACTCATTATTTTACCATATTTGGAAAATAAAATATCACAAGGGGTTTGGAAAAGATTAATTGGATTAAAGAGTTTTGTGCAAATTGTGGAGTGATCGACATAGGTGAGAAGGAATGTCCTAATTTTGAGACATTAAAATAAAGGTTCTGTAAAATAAAACTGATTTTAATTGTGTGAACCATAAAATTGTGCATCAAATAAAACCGTGTGTATTAGAAAATGGTATGCTGATATATGTCTCTATTTGATTTATTTTAATTATTATAGTGCTGAACAGTTAGTGAAAAAGTCCTGTTAGATATAGACAAACGAAAAAAACAGTCTTAACCCGTAATTTGATTTTGGGAAACATCGATAAAAAAACTGGGGCATACATTTTCATGTAGTTTTAATTATTTTCACCCTGATTAATTTGGTTATAAACTACATTAAGGCTCCCTTCATTCTGTCGAGCGGTCGTGTGCGCACGCGGCCGGCCCAATTTGTTTGAAACCTATGGTGGGTTTCATTGTGGCGCGTGCGGCTGGTCGCGTTTTTCGATATGTCCGACCGGCGCAAATGCTTGACGCCGCCCGCATTGTGGCGCCCGCGTGTGCCGGTGGGCGCCCGGGCCAGTACCACAATGAGAGCCAGGGGTAGGACAATTCCATACAGTTATAGATTTGGGCGCATTTTTTTGAAAATGCGACGTCTGTTATCCCCATCCAAATGATACAAAACAATTGGTTCCTCTATCTTACCACACATGACGCCACCATTGATAAGAATATAGTTTGTGATTTATTTATAGTTTTAGATTACAAAAACTGCGTAATAATTACGATGGCAACACAGCGAATTATTCATTTGATTCGTGATTATCAAATTGTCAATCACAAATTAATATGGCGACTGCTCCTTGCGTTTGTTTGTAGTTTTCGTCCTATTTTTGTGTTTTTATTCGTGAAATCAATCCCCTGATCCGCGTTGAGTTGAGTCCTCTCCTCCGTAGTGAAGTGTGAGAATTTTCCGAAGGTATTGTGTGAGTTGAGCTTTTAGTTCCTCCACTTTGAAATCACCACGCAGCCCATGTTGTTTCTTTGCGATATAGACGCTGGTGATTTTTTTGTATCATGCCTAAACGGTGTGCATTGGGATTTTCAAACAGAAAGTATAATCACCATTATATCTCTGCCATTCTGTCTCCCCCATAGATTTCCATAGTGCCCGGTGAACTTGAATACTTATCCTAAGCTTGGTTGAATATTGGTTTTGTTAGTGAGTTGTTCCTAGATTTAATTTAAATTTAATGCACAGCGCATTCAAAGGGCTCGTTCAGGGGAGTTCGCCCTATTTACTGTTTTAGGGACTACTCACACTTATTCGGCTCTGTTCAGCTTTTGTCTATAGAAAACAACGATTGTGTTTAGAGTCCAATCAGCTTTCGGCGGCTGAACGGACGCGTACGCATCTCACAACTCACTAAGAAAACCAATATTTCTCATGAATATTTTTCTCACATTACAGATAACTGTGCCAGAATTATAACGATAGAAAACAATTATTGCCGACTGCAGAAGAAGGCAGTAAGAAAAACGAAAAGTAAGTTTTTTTTAGATTCTTAGGGGATTAGGAGACAACGTGCACTTTTGAGAGCAATGGTGGCCCAGTGTTAACTACCGCGACTTACGAGTGTAGGTTGGATTATAGGTTCGAATCAAGACGGGCGTTTTACATTGTGTAAATTATTTCATCACCATTGCTCTCAAAACGGTGAAGAAAAACATCGTGAGGAAACCGACATGATAAATGATAAATGATTTTATTTCTGTAAGTAGGTTTGTACAAACACTTTTACACGTCAATCATATTTTTTAAACTAGGTGAGGTCGGCGTTTCCTAACTGACTACTCTGAGAAGAAAGGCCGAAACAAACTCAGAGGTCACAGTCTCTTTTAAAGTCCAGACATAATCTTGGTCAGATCATGTGAAGACCATGTGGATTGGTGTCTGAAATGGTCTTTTGAGGAAAGAAACCACACAGATTGAGTGGACCTGTCCAATCAGTGCACGCATGTATCAGTAATCATACGGCTCAACTCAGAACTTGAGGAGCTCAACGATTTGACGAACAATACCAAAGAAAGGACATTAGGGTAGGCCACATAAAGTACTCAAACTGCCAGATTAACTTTAAAAATGAACTGAGAAAGAAATGAAACACAAAAACAAAAATACCACATAGTCCTCACATTCACAATAATTAAAGCAAAATAATATTATACTTCTCAAAGTAAATATTCATGTCAAAGTGTATATAATAATAATCAAATGTCAAAGTGTATATAACAATAATCGAATGTCAAAGAGCAAAATAAAAATATTAAAAAAAAGAAAAAAAAAAAAACTGTATACAAAATTGGAGCAGGTCAATCCCAAGCTTTTTTGTCCTCAATATAATCTTTAACGGTATAAAAGGCTTTCAGGCACAACTTACGTTTAATGAATGATTTAAATTTATTGAGACTTAGATCTTGAACATGGCTTGGAAGTTTATTATAGAAGCGTATACATTGACATCTGAATGACCCACCTATTTTCTTGAGCCTTGTTGTGTCATGCCATGTCCTAGAACCAAAATTTCGACGGCATGTGACATCTACCCACGGAATAGAAAAAAACTGTGGAAGTACCCACGCAGCTATCACCCGTGTCACATTCAAGTTTGACGAAAAGCTTATTTGTTGACCATACAGAATTAAGACTTATTACCACTGACGAAGGTTGTTATTCTCTTACATATTTTTCCGCATAGATGTGCCACACGCGGGACAACTGCGTGGGCACTGCCACTGTTTTTTCTATTCCGTGCATCTACCAACCTGCACTGGGCTTGGTGGATTACGGCCCGCTCCCTCTCACAGAGAGGAGGACTGAGTCCCAGCAGTAGGAACATAATGCAATAGGCTGATAATGCTGTGCACTTTTAAGGGAAACACTGGCAATCCAACACTTTCACAACTCAAAAGTAAATTGACAGTAATTGGCCATAATTTTGTAAAAGCTACAGACTAAAGTGCTAGTATGCTTAGTTTGAGACTTGCCGTCACTCTGCTTGAACCAACTTAAAACAACACGAAGAAAAATTTAAATTTTGCAATCGAACTTGATCAGATCACAAAAGAAAAACAAAACCCTTCAATCCAAACTAGCCAGTGTTGAAAAAATGTCTACAAATGTTTTATATGAAAAACTGACAAAAAAAAAATACAATAGCAGCCAAGATTTTCACAAACATGCAGACACTCAGACAAGCAAGAAGCCTTCTGGTCGCAGATTCTCTCTAGAAGAAAAAGTGCTCTCTCTTTATACAACATTTAACTTAACTAACGCACATCCTGAAAGTAGTTTGTTCAGAATCGTTTAATGAATCGATTTATATCATTTTTAATATAGGTAATTTTTTATCCCAAAAATAATTAAAACTACGGAAATTATTGTCATATTAACCCTGTACAGTGAAAACAAATTGAAATGGACCGTAAGTGAAAGTAATAAGACTTTTAAAATCGTAGTTTTATTTGTATTCATACAAATTCCACCAATACAAAATAAAGAAAAATAAACCTTATTCCAAGAACGTTAAAGTCTCTACAAATGCATTGTAAACTTAGCGATTTGAGAGCGGGAGAAGTTGTTTGATGATGTCCCACCCAAAAAAAAAAAACCGTACGCACACACTAACAGGAACTGGACAAAGGACACCGATAAACCACCTACTTACTTTCGTTCCCTTTCTCCTGCAAACTAAAAGCCCAGGATAGAGCGAGATAGCCACAACGAACCACCGCTTGCGCGGCTACGATGAAAGCTAGCAAAAATGTTAAAATTAGTCAAGCGCGGGCAATATTAGCGACAAGAAGTTACGTAGTGTTATCAAATAATTCTTTCGCGCGCAATGTTTTCCCAATACACTAATGTTCAGTATACCGAAATAGTGAGGACTTTGGCAATGTGTGGTGATAATGTGGCTCTAGCTTGCAGAACATTTAACTAAAGGTATGGTACAAGAGTGGACCGCAGGACAATGTCAGCTGCTACTCAGCGGCTTCGCGACCACGGAACGTTCCGTACACACACAGCCATCGATAGGGGAGCCAACGTGCGTACACGTACTCGTCTTCAAAACGAAATCCTGGACTATTTCGATAAGAATCCCCATGCCGGTACCCGAGAGGCAGCGCCACACTTTGAATGTAGTCATATGCAAGTGTGGAGAACACTTCGTGGTGATAAAGAACATTCATTCCACCTCAGAAGATGCCAGGAGATGACTCCAAACGATTACGCACCACGTTTGCAGTTCAGCCGCTGGTTATTATAAAATTGGCAGCGGAACATAATTTGGACAGACGAAAGTACATTCACACGCGTGGGGATGTACAATACATAACACACATTTGTGGATGCACGAAAATCCTCACGCATGCAGAGTGGATTCCTTCCAACACCGTTTCTCAGTTAACGTCTGGGCCGGTGTCATTGTTGCACACATACTGGGGCCAGTCTTCTTACAAAGACTAACAGGAGACGCATATTTACTGTTTTTACGAGAAACTCTACCTACGCTGCTAGAAGACATTCCTCTTCATAATTTACAAGAGGTATTCTACCAACACGATGGTGCCCCTGCCCATTTCACTAGAAGTGTTCGGCAGCATCTTGATGAAGAGTTTGGAGAGCGCTGGATCGGTCGCGGCGGCCCTGTCCAGTGGGCCCCTCAGATCAGCTGATTTGACGCCTCTCGACTTTTTTTTGTGGGGACGAATTAAATCGTTAGTTTATTTTAGTGACACAACAAGTGCCGAGGACCTGTCGAAAATGGCTTTTTTTTTTAATTACACAATTGGCTTTACATTTTCCATATGCACAACCTGTATATATTTTTTTTAATATTACGTATTTAACGTCATTTACAAATCGTATATGAGAACAAGTACTATATTTACAACGAATAAGTGTCGTAGATGCGGATATCTATACATATCGTTTTGTACGGTGTTTTAAAATGCGCGCCACTCGGTGCGGACGCGGCGTTGTCTGACATAACGTCATTCACGGCGGGAGTTCCCCAATAAGACGGGTCGATGCTTGTTCGCGTGGTGACATATTAATGTTTTGAAACAGTTTAGATAGATTCAGTGGTGTGTTTTTTAGTTATATGTATTCATAAGACCTGCAACAATACTGTGAAACATGAATAACAGTAGATCAAAGTTATTGGTGGATATTGCTAACTCCAGAAATAAATTTTTTTGCGTTTCTGAAGCACAAGATTTAATTGATTATATCGATGAAGCTAATGAGGGTAAGTAGTAATTCAAATAAGTATACATTACTAGCTCAATGAAATACAAAACCGATATAAATATTGTTATTGTTTTTCTAAACTAGACCAGTAGAATATCAGTGTAAAAGCGGTCATATCAGACATATCCGCTTATACTATGATAAAGTCATGAAAATATAATTATTTCACAAATAATTATAATGTTACATGCTTGTTTAAAATATGATTTCCTAAATAATTATTACAAAGAAAACAAAGTTTTTATTGTTATCGAAGTATATGAAGTCATGTCCTACATGTTTGTATATACTCGTACGTGTAACTATTAAATTTTTTTATGGATTTGTTTTCATTTACGTTTACTACACTGTTTAATAAATATTTTTTTCTTTTTAGAGACACGTGTATGTACCGAAAAAGATATTTCAATGGATCTTGAGGATCGGCCTTTGGAAGTTTCTAACGACGAAAGACAAGTTGCCGAAGCACATAGTGATGGAGAGCAAAATCATACATCAGCTGATATACTATCGCAAAGTGATTTAAATTAAATAATCGATACGGTAGGGGAAATTTCGAATGATAGAATTGACCTTAACATGCCCATTTGTGAAAATGAAACACCACAATCGATACCTGAAAATGATAATAATGAAGAATCTTTGGTTTCAACTCCCATGCCAAGTCCATGCATGACCTTTGGAGACACTGTAAATGAATGTACCTATTTAAGCGAAAGTTCTGTTATCCTATCTGATGAAACCTTAAGATCAAGCCCGTTAGGATCCAGTGAAATGTCTGGTTCATCAACACCGCACCAACGAAAAAAAAAGCGTCAGTATGTAAAAAAAGCAATAACAAGGAACAGAATTACTAACAAATCTAACTGGCTAGATGAAAAAAGAAAGGTGCTTGTCAATTTAGGCGAAGCTCATAAATCTCGATCCGGAAAACAACAAATGGCAAAACAAATAAAGGGTCCATGTCCATCTACATGTCGATTAAAATGTTTTGAAAAGTTTAATGTGGTAGCTCGCCAAAATATATTCAGAACCTTTTGGAATCTAGTCGATCATTCTCTTCAGTGATCTTTTATTGCGTCACATGTGAAAGAAATAAGAAAAAAACAATGGACACAGGATTCCAAGAGGTTAAATGTTTATAAGTTTTTTTTGCCGCTTTTGTCTGGTATTGGCATTAAAAAGAAGATTATGGTATGAAAAACCATGTTTAAAAATACATTTTCAATAAGTCACACTTTTATACAATCTGCCATCGACAAGCATGATAAAAATATGGGTATTTGTACTAAAGACATGAGGGGTTTTCATCAAAATCATCCAATTATTATAAATGCGACAATGAAAGAAAATGTAATTCAACATGTAAAATGTTTTGCGCCCATAGAAAGTCATTATACGCGCAGACTCAAATAAACAGTATTTAGATAGTGAATTGACGTTTAAAAAAATGTACGACCTGTATACTGTATAGTGTAAAGAGCTGAATATAACTGAAAATATAGCTACTTCTGTAAGACAATACAAAGATATTATTAACAAAGAACTAAATATAGCTTTTCACTTACCTAAGAAAGACCAATGCGACCTGTGTCACGCAATGAAAAACAACACCTCGCCAACCAATGATGATAAACTGAAGCATAAGTCACACATGGATAACAAAAAACTTGCCAGGGAATTAAAAAACGTTGATAAAATTGAAGCTCAATCGAATCCTTCTGATATTTGCACAGCGATGTTTGACTTCCAAAAAATAAATAACACTCCACATGGCGAAATTAGTGTGCTGTATTACAAAAGGAAACTATCAGTATATAATTTTACCATTATCGATGCTGGGTTAAAGGAGGCTACGTGTTACATGTGGGATGAAACAGTTGCTAAACGTGGCGCGAATTAAGTGTCTAGTTGTTTGTTTTCGATTCTGGTCGGACAACTGTGCCGGTCAGAATCGCAATCGCATTGTTTTTTTTATGTACTTGTATGTAAGCAATACATTTAAGGTAGATGTGTGCCATAGATTCTTGGAAAAAGGCCATACTCAAAACGAGGCAGATAGCGTTCACGCATTAATAGAGCGTTCTTCAAAAAATAAACTTATTTACACCCCAGATGAATGGTACACACTGGTTCGTTGGGCGAAACAGAATAGAGACTTGGTTATGGATTTCAAAGCGTGGCTACATACTAAAAACTGGATAAAAGATACAAATTTAGAGAAAATTTCTTGGAATAAGATAAGAGAAGTAAAAATGCAAAATAAATAAATAAAATAAATAAAAACGTTTTATTTCGGATATCACGATCCATAGGTTAGGTACACATACATTAAATATTTTGAAATACAGTCATAATTAATTTTATACTCAATAGTTAAAATTTACAAACAGATTTTAAATAGTATAAAATTAAAGCTAAAAATTAACAAATTTAAATGAAATAAAATTAAAACAAACAATTCGAAGTAAAAAAAAATTAAAAAAATAAAAATATATTAATCAATTTAAATAAAATAAAAAAAAAGAATAATCCAGATATTATTGAATTTAAGTACGATTTTTTTGAAGAAAATTTCAAAACTGAACTGTGGCAATAATTTGAAACTGACTAGAGGGAGAAAAAAGAAGTAATACTAGAGAAGGTGTACAATAATCCTATTCCTATCACTGAAGTGAAACATAGAGACTTGATTAGTTTATGCGATACGATGATTATCCCAAAAAAGTATCATACATTCTATAATAACCTTAAGCATAGTAAGGAAGAACATGATGGTAATGACGAAGAAGATTGTTAAATTTATTTATACTTTCTATTTTTCTATACATTTTATTTTGTTATTTAACTATTAAGAAAACTTTAATACTAATAAAATAAATCAGTCTGAATAAAGCTGTGATGATTATTAAATATTACCAATTAGGTAGATAGATGAGACACCGTTCGTGACATGAGTGACAAGCTGAAAGCAGCACTGAAGGAGCTGGAGGCGTCAAGAAAAGAATGTGACCAGCTGTTACAGGAAAGAGAGGACAGTGAGATTGAATAGAAGAAGATAATTGACAAAAACACTCAACTCAAGAGCCAGCTTGTTGAACTTCACACTCAGCACATGGACATACTTGACCAGCATCGCCATCTTCGTCTACTGGTGTCAGACTTCCAACATTGCAGTGACACTCATGACCAGGCACTGAAACGGATATCAGGCCTTGAAGCAGAATTATGCAAGGCCAACAACACGATTTCCACTATCAACTCTCTGAAAGCCAGCGAACAGGTTGCCAACACCAGTAGCCTTTTCGATGAGCTGGTTGGTAGTATGTCCGGACTGGAGTATGTGAAGCCCACCGTTGCCATAGACCTGACTGGGGACGATACCATAACTAGATGTCCAACTCTAACTAGTTACAATAAAATTAAGAAATATATTAAAATTAGTAAGAATATAAAAAAGTATAAGAAACTTCTGAAGACACAAAGTGTTTACAAAGGACAATGCCCAAAAATGTATGGGACTTGGTCCAAATTTCCACCACCAACTAGACCTATGTAGGTAAATAGTCTACTAAATAGTAAACATTTTACACCAGGGGGCATTCAAAAATATTATGTCAGTAAAATTAGAGGAATAAAAAATATATTTTGGGAGTAAAAAAACTTATAATAGGAATAAAACATGTTATTATTGAAGTCTGTTGTATTTAAATGGTTTCGTCAATTAATATTAAGAGCGCAGCCTTATCCAGAGGTACAAACTACAAGTTATAGCTATTTTTATAGCCTAACAAGAGCTAAACCTGCGTGTTTCTAATCTAAGATTAAACAAAAAGTAAAAAGGTACTATTAACAGTCTCTAGCTTGTAGTTCATAGTTCTAGATGGGACTGCATCCAACTCCTTCTTTTGAAAGAAAATCAAAAATCTTTACAAATGATTTATTCAAATGAACATACAAAAAATGTCTTATGCGTAATCATCAACAATTATTGTATCTAGATCAGCTGCTGGTAGACTGATAGTGGTTTGGTGTCTCGCCCATCCAAAATACCACACGATTACCATGACGTGTGCACAGCAACCTAATGTTCGCATGCCAGAAAGACAAGAACAATAATAATTATTAATTGCTTCTCGACCATTTAAGTTGCTGTGCACAAGTACATACGTGTAGTACACTCTCGCACGCGCATGTCTGGATTGTATCCTTACGCGTATCAACATAGCATTGTCGCCTTCAATTCCAAAGTCGTTGATGTCATTTAATGCACCATGTCTTGCGATTTCAATGTGATATACACCATCACGTACGTGTTCGCTGTAGTAGCTTCTTGCAATTTTTATTTGGTACGTTCCAAGTGCGAACAACGTCAAATCTTCTTCGGTGAGTATTGGGAACTCGTCAGATCCGATTACGTCGGCTTCAATATTGTGGAAACTAGCCCGCTGTCTATTTAAATTGTTTTCTATAATATATGCGCCTAAACGATTTGGTTCGTGCATTCTTTCTCCTATTATACGTAGAAATTCAGGGGCATGAGTGCTATCGTGAATTGGAACATGAAACGCATTTATAAGTGCAGCAGCAACTCTAAAGTCATCCATCATGTGGTGCATAGCGCGATTAAAAAAATCTTGGCGAAGCAATTTATAATCACGTTTAAACCGTCCATTGACGACCTCGATTACCCAGCGGTTAATCGTAACAAGTCGATTCTTATTTGCCTCTGACGTTGTTAATTGGGATTCGCCTCGCCGTTTACTTATAGGCATAGGAGCCTCATACCCGCATGATCTGATTTCTTCCATTACATCTCTGAAGCCGCGGTCGCAGATGAAAACATCGCCGGATTCGAAGAAATAATGGAATGGATTTCCTTCGTTTTCATTTATTAAGTCGCGCATAATGTGGGCATCATTTTTTGTAGCCGCGTATGGTCCTGTCATATCTATTATGTAACCATCGGTACAGACAATGAGGAACGGTTTTAATAAGTTATCATATTTGTGTAAGCTGTATGTTTGTCGCTGAAATTGGAAGTTGCTGGACTTTTGTATAAAGATATATGTTCCATCAATGATTACAATTGCCTTTCTTTCTTGGGCTGGTGCCTCTGGGTATCCATAAGTTCCACTTGGCACAGTCAGATTTCTTGCCAAAACATCATTCCTAGAAATGTGACCGAAACCGAGGTGTAGTGGTACGAATTCTCTTGTTAAACAGGTTCGTGCAGTCTTCATTTTTCTTTCTAGAGTACTGCGAGGCATGTTAAAGAGAACGCTTAGTCTTTCATCGCTGTCACCCGTCCGAAGCTTCATTAAATAAATGCCTAGCGCTGTGTTAGGCTTCCTTAGTTGTAATGCTAAGGAAGGTGTTTCTCTAAGTATCTGTTCGATTTCATTGTGTGTTAAGCCTACACGGTAATGTAACATTGTTGGATCTATAGAACGTGGGTTTTCAAAATCCATTGTGTTTGGATTGTTTCTCACGGCGCACTATGGGCCAGAACGGTGCGTACCGTCTCAAAAATCTGTAACTTTTTTGTTGATTGAAGTAAATAGCTGAAATTTGGCACGTAGTATCTCCAGAGTATATAGAATCCAATAGTGACACATTTATTGTCAAAACTTTAATTATTAATATTTAAAAAATAAACAAAAATAAAAATGTATTTTTTTAATATTAAACCATAGTTTGTTTAACTTATTGAATTATAATTTTACAGTTTTATGATATCAAACCTATTTTCTTTTATTTTATAGGTATTACATATAAATCTTACATTTAAATAAATGACAAATATGATATAAATCCACTCTAAAAATATATTTTACAATTAATGTAGGTACGTAATTACTTCTATTTAAATAGCTAAGAGGCTCTTAGCTTCGTCTAACAATTCCTTGGAAATAGTGACTGATGGTTTTCTGATACTTGATATATAAGGATCTGACGTAAATAGAAGACCATGAAATACGTCTTGATTCGTTGCGGACCTAGAGCATTTTCTAGCGTGATGCAATCTGAATTTTTTGTAATCTTTATTACGAGATTCTTGGGCATCCTCAGATAAATTACCAATGGGCAGAACAGCAAAATGTCTTATTATACTTTCCCCATGTATTAAGATTTTATGTACTGAAGAAGGCATATTATACCACATATATTTTGTTACGTATAGTTGTGCGGTTGTGCGAGTATATTCACCAAATTTTTCTGGATTTACAGCAATACCGGATGCCAAAGTTTGAAGAATAACATAGAACCTTTTAATAAGTTCCTCGTCAACTCCTGTAATTTCTGAAGCGCAATAGTAGTTCTCAAAAAAACGCCGAGCTGTATTACCGTCATTGCTGTTTCCACTTCCTTGTCGGGGCTTATCAACGTGCAATCCCATTCGGCTTCGAAATAAACTTTGTACAAGCTTTTTCTTGTCTTCTTTACTTTTTTTATCTTCTGGAGTTCTCGCAGCCCATTTTTTAAATGAAAGGTTATATGAAATATGTAAAATTAACTCCATGCACCTGATCCACGCGTGCAACGTAGACAAACCGTATTCGTAAGCATTTATATTATCTGGCTTTGATTCAATCTTCTCCAAATTATTCATTTCGCTTGGTTTAGCCCCACATACTGTACAAACAGCTCCAGAACTTGTGTCAGTTAGAACTTGTGTAACTTTTCCATCCACCATAGTTAGAAATAGGTCGTGACTTATTTCAATTACCTGCTCCTCCTTGTGTATCTTTGAAGTTTGCAAATTATTAATTTGACCCCGAATATCACCAACCACTGATCGGGTTTTCTCGGGGGTTTCTTTTGCAAATTCCATCAGGATTGGTCGGCAATAACGAATAGACGAACAAGCCGAATTTTGCCAAATTACCTCATTTGTTTCTGTGTCAGTCAGCTTTATTGGTACCAAAGACGCTATAAATAAGTTTGCATCTGAGACTAAATCATTCTCACCTGATAAAACTTGTTTATATTCACTTTGCCCCGATGACCCATCACATCCCCACTTGGTAAACAATTTAAGAGATTTTCTTGTTGAGTTGTAAACATTTTCAATCTTTAAGATGCGAGCAGAAGTGTGGTCCAGCAAATCTTGTAGATTTACTTTGGCACTTATATCGGTTATTTGAATGCTGGATGGTGGAGGATAACACAGTTTTTTGGCGTTTGTCAGTATATTATATGATGGCAGTATGTCGAAGTTTTTGTTAATCAGACTTGCTCGAAGTAATCCGTATTGTGATTTCGAAAGATCTAAATCTGCAAATATACTTAAAGCTTCATCCACCGTAAAATCTGTTGCATTGCGACTTTCATGCAATAATTTTTCCTTCATGATCCTTTTTTCATTTCTATCACAACTCCGCATCATTGTAACAACAGTTGCTTCTTCGAATTCTCCTTCAGACCGCAATCCTTGAACGTATGCATTATGTATATACTCGATTCCATATTCTTGTACCAACTCCATATTCTTCCTTTTTTTCGATTTCTCTGATAGATCTTCATAAGACTTTGGCGGACGTCCACGTTCTCCAGATGTTGTAGGTGTAATATCCAACGGTGCTTCTTCGAATTGTACCTTAAATTCACCGTCTAACCACGATGTATTTTTATTAAAGAAACGTTCTTTAGTTCGGTTAGATTTGGTCCACCGATCGTTAAACGCTGTTATAAGCCATTTTTGAATACGGTTCACAACTAATTCACTTTTTTCAGACGACAAATGGTGGTGTTCTTCTAAGTAATTTTGAATATCTTCTGATTTTGTTCCATGATCAATGAAAAATTCGCATAATACTCGCCGAGGCACAACAAATTCACTCATTTTATTTTTACTTCAAACTACTACTTTTTTACCGAGGTTGGTGAAGACTATAATATGTCAAAGCACACTAAAGTACTGGTAAATGACAACGTAAATAAATAACTTTTATACTGAAATTTCGTGTGAAAAAATATTATTGTCTAGTGCATTATCACGTTCCTAACCACTATCTACGAAGGTGGTTAGTAGTACTGATAAAATGTACAATAACAACTTTAACTACCATTTCCTCCCTTTTCCTTCACCGCGATAGAGAAATACATAAACTACATGATAAACATGTTATTCACACAGTGATAACAAAACATTAACCACATCTGACCGAACGATAAAAAAAAAATACATTACCCAATACTCCCACCTTACCTAAAGATTAAGTAAATAGATAATTTTAAGAAAAAAGTAATCTAAATATCCAAAAATCTCATCAATCACAACTAAAATCATTTTTGGTATATTTTGTATTTTCCCCCCATCAGGCATTTTTCGTTTCATTTCAAGGGGGGCAGATTCGGGCAATTTTTTTTTTTTGCCCTAACTTCTTTATTAGCTGCTCTATGTGATGCTATCAAAATTACGACATGGGCAGACATTGCTAACTGCCAAAAGTCTATGTAAAGTTTCTAATAAGGATAAAATATTAGGTTCTAAAAAAATATTTATATACCTCCCCAGTTTTCACATAATGGTCCACTTAAATATTTTTTAAATAGAATACTTCATAACCATTCTAACCATATATCACACTTAAAAATTTGCTGTGAAAATAATGAAAATGTGACCATGTAAACTGGTGAAATTGTGTTCTACATAATTGACATAACTTTGAGCGTCAACTTGCAAGCCTTAGTCTAATAGTAAAAATGAGAAATAGTATATTTTAACTGCTGTATAATATGCATTGGACATTCAGTTAGACATGTGCATTAACACAATATTTAATATAGAACATTACGAAAACCTATTTTTGAGACGGTACGCACGGTTCTGGCCCATAGTGCGGCGGTTTGCAGAGTTTTAATCATTTCTACAAACATTTCGCCTGTGAATTCATGTGATGCATTTGGAGCGTCAATTAATTGACTCCATTGATTTTGCTCCAGATGATCTCGGCATACCCTTGCACTAGGAGGGATATAAAAGTTTAAATGCACTAAAAGTTCAAGTGTGATTGTTTCCTGTATACGACATCTGCTATCACTACCACATTGAAAAAAGATGCACGTATTGGCTGTATTCGGTGCCCTCATGTATTCTTGAGTTTCAAAAAAGCCTCCACTTGGTCTTCCAACTCGAGGAACTATAGCGTTTTCGCCACCTTGGCGTTGATTTCTGTCTACTGCATACTGCACCCTCAACCAACAATTGCGGCAAATATATTGCTCGCCACTTAATAGTAACTGTAACAAATAAAAAAACCCGAGATTAATTCAAAATAGTGCTATAAGTAATACTCGTATTTAAATAGAGCAATGAATCTGATTAATTTTTAAAACGTCGAAATAATTATTGCGAAGAGCGGTAACATTCAGATATTAGCTTCAAAACATATACAGTCTCGATCTACCGAAGTATCACTGGTAACATCATTATGGACTAATGCGCACTGGATCGAAGTCCACCCATAGTGCTATAGAGGTATGAGGAACAGGGTGTAAAGTTCGCTCATCCTCTATTGAAAAGGAGGATCCTCCGACCAGACGGGTATTGTGTCTGGTCCGGGCAACTGCCCGACAGTTGATGTCGGGATATTTTATTTATCTGAGTAGCGTGGTAAACTCTGATTGCGCGATGTAGAATTGCTCAGTTAGTTCGCCTGTGGCATTGTAGATGGCGCCACTTTTCTTTTTGTGTTTCTTGATATTTGTCGTGAAGCATTTATTTTTGTAGTGCCGCTACATCACTCCCCCCCGGAGACCGGAGGTCGATAGTGGGCTGAGTCAGTGCATATTATGATGCTTGCCAGTGCCAGCTGTGGTTCCAGTGAGTCGGAACCGCGCGTCGCGTAGTTCGCGGTGAGTCGGAACTGTCTGCGGTGGTGCGAACCCCAGTGAGTCGGGGTCGGCGCTGCTTCGGTGCGTCGTGGTACAGCGCCGCGATGTGGCTGAATGCTGTTGTCGACCGGGAGATTGAGCTCTCTACCGGCCGAAGAGCAGTAGTGCCGTGGTCGCTTGTTGCGGATGAGGCTGTGGGTGATGACCAGGCATGCGGTTCGCTGCATGCAGGTGGTCAGGATACCCGTTGAAGCCGTGGGTGCTGGCTGGCTGTGTGACTCGCCGCTCGAAAGCTTGAGGAAATGATCTTGATGTTGATGATGACGTCACGCTGAAGTGTTGCACGAAGGCTGCGCTGACGTTATTTTCACGGGGTCACCAGTATAGCGGTATGAGGAACAGGGTGTAAAGTTCACTCATACATTTGCTGGTAAAGGAGGATCCTCCGACCAGACGGGTATTGTGTCTGGTCCGGGCAACTGCCCGACAGTTGATGTCGGGATATTTTATCTATCTGAGTAGCGTGGTAAACTCTGATTGCGCGATGTAGAATTGCTCAGTTAGTTCGCCTGTGGCATTGTAGATGGCGCCACTTTTCTTTTTGTGTTTCTTGATATTTGTCGTGAAGCATTTATTTTTGTAGTGCCGCTACAATGCTATACTCAATCCGACCTAGGGGTACCTAACCCTAACCTAACTTGACAGGCATCCTCCCTTACATAGATGGTAATCTATGTAAGGGAGGATGCCTGTCTAGGATTTACAAAATACCTGTCTCAGCTTAATGCCGCCGGCCGCACGCCTGTTCTATTCTAACCGTAACATGCCTGCCAGATGGTAACCCTAGTCCGACCCAACTATGTGCAGGTAGCCGGTGGCCTATGAGTCATCCCTAAGGGTAAAACACGAGCGCTGTGCGTGACTGCTCGTAACCGTTAGTGCGAGAGAGTGCGCTATACAACCTACTCTCGCACACATGTATCGACGATAAAATCATTACCTGTACAATTAATGTGAATTTGCGTTATGTGAGACTCTCCTTTTCGAGTTATTAACTAGGGAAGAACTTCATTAACTCAAAAGACGTTTGCGTGAACAAAGTGGACATCGAACTTCATTTTATAGAAATGAAGTTCTCACAAAAAATAAAAAATAAGTTGATATAATGCTAACCTGTTGAGGTGCCAGAAGTCCTTGAATATGCTCTGCTGTTCCAGGGTGGTTATCCAAAAACTCTTCAAGTAATTGGTAATTTCTTCTTCGTAGTAATGAAGAATTACAACAGACACAGTATCTTCTTTCCCCTTCCATTATCACAATAATCCATACACGTAGCAAACACAAAAAGTCCGAAATACTTAATATTGCCAAGGTCACAAATAAAGAGTCGATATCAATGTCCAGTATGAAATAGCCAATAGTCGTGAGTAAATAAACATTCAAAAACACACAGTACGCACCAAAAGAAAGCTAAGCAACGACTGCGCAGAACGTAACTAGCGTCTCTGGATTAAGTAGAAACCGGTTTCGCTTGATTCTTTCTTATGTGCGAAAGAGACAAAATCGTGGTATCGCCTACCTGCTCAACCCATGTCGTGTGATGTTATCGGTGATGTGGAATCTATCAGTCATTACATTAAATACACATAAAAATATCATTGGTTACTTCATTATAAAAAAAGCATGAAAAAGTAATCAAATGAAAAGAACTACTTAATTGGAAGAATAGTAATATTATTTACAAGGTCATAACTCCTTACCGTCATAACATAAAGGAGCTACTTTAATACTAAAATAGCATGACTAAGGGCCGATTTTTCAATCCTCAGTTAAACAGACAGATAAGGTTTATTAGATAGATAGCAAAAAAATCTGTTGTTCAATCGTCAGTTGGACTTTATTGGTCGAATAAGTCACTTAACTGAGGAATAAATCTATTTGTCTCTTGCCTCTTTGACGGCCAGTTAACCGCTTATTCTATTGATAAATGACGTAGATATAACTAAATATGACGTTGGTCTTCGTGTTTTACAAGTTTAAATAATTAATAGTATTTTCTTCCATGCAGATTCTTTGTCTTTGTTGTAACAATGTCAGTCTTTTTATTTTCGATTAGTTGCTTAGGTATACCTCTCGACTAAACTCACAAATAATTGAACCTCAGCATTATTAAAGATTACTGAACGCTCCCTCTTTTTGATTTCCACTATTTCAATCAATTTAAAAATAACAAATAAAAAGACCACATGGCCAAACTTACAACGTAACGTATGAAAAATGGCATGACGCTGCCATCTGTTTGAATAATACTGACAACAATCAAAAAAATTGTCCGTCCCGTTCTAACATTCGTTTATTCTGTATATTTGTTTCACCTCCCTGAAGTTAGCGTCATCACAGATGAGATATTCGGTCAGATAGTTATACCTAGGATAAACATTGTTTGAAAAATTGACAACCACTTATCCGACGAATAAAGAGTCTAATAACTTTATTCTTCAGGTAGCTATTGGTACTTTTATCTGACGATTGAAAAATCGGCCCTAAGTAATAAAATAAAAAAGTGAGTTTAGTAATATTATTTACAAGGTCGTAACTCCTGAACCCCATAATATATTTTAGTCCTGTCTTAATAAAAGTTATTGTATATTTCATAAACTATTTGACACCATAGGTCTCATTAGTGGTGGAAATTTGGACCGCGAATGGGCATTGTCCTTTAACCTAAATCTTAGGAAAGAACGTGTCAACTTACAAAGCCAGCTAAATGTATGTAATAATAATAAGTTGGAAACAAGTAGATTAATGTATAATGTTGACATACAAAACCTTCATAAGGAATTACTGAGCAGGGAAAATACACTTAGAGAAATATCTTGTAAGCATGAGTCTAGTCAACAAATGTTGAGCGAACGTTTGCAGGAGGCCTGTGAGTTGGTGGACCTGGTTAAGTACAATGCAGAGAGTAATGAGTCACTGACAAACAATCTCACCTGTAGTTGTGCTCCCACTCCACCACCTCTCATGTCACAGCATGTTGTTTCTGCCGCTTCACCCATTTTGACTCATACACTAGACAGTGTCAATCCCACTCAAAGTAATGTTTTGGTATATTCTGATAGATTAGGCACAGGTTTTGGATCATTGTTAAATAACCGCTCCAAACATACTATTACAAATTGTTGTTACCATAACCTGCATTTTAATGAGCTTGTTCATAAAATAAAACACACAAAATTGAATGAGCACACAACTGTAGTTCTTTTAATTGGAAACAGTCTGAGTTTAACTAAAAGGGACATAGTTAATGGTATTGACACCCTACTTAAATTAAAATTAGGAAAAATAATATTATGTGCTTTGCCATATTCAAATCATTTGAATTATGAAGAAAATGATTACATTTTTAGCCTAAATAATTTAATGCATATTTTGACATGTCGTCATAGTGACCGTTTATTGTATTTTGATACTAACAATTTTGTTAGAGATGTTGTACTAGTTAGGGAACATATGTTTCTTCCCAAGACTAGTCGACATGTATTAGCTACTTTGTTAGCTTACAATATACACGCAGTTATTGATAATTTAACTGAGACTAGGTTTAGTGACGAAACAGTATTATCTAGTACTTCTAATAATACTGTAATTAATTCTTTAAACTTTTAGACACGACAAAAGAGAAGCATAATAAGTGTATTTTACTGTATCACCAAAATATAAATCGCTTCTCTGGCAAAATCCTAGACTTGGAAATGTTAATAGATAAATATCATATGGATATCTTATGTTTTACTGAAACTTGGTTAAAACCAGATAGGATGTTGTTTAGTGTAAATAATTTTTCAGTTGCCAGTGCGTACAATAGGTCTTCGATGGGGGGTGGTACTTTGATATTGTGTTAGTGATGCGTCCCTCACTCATGAGGCCCCTCATTTGAGGTACTCGTGATCGCAAATTGAAAGAGTTACTCGAATTTCAATATTGAACCACCTCATTCCTCATCACCCCTCATTTAAAAATTGACATTGACATTATTGACACTAGGAAATCGAGGCAAGCGAGTTCGTGACTCGCGAATGAGGATTGAGTAATTGAGTGAGCTCAGTGAGCGAATGAACCAACTAAAAAATTGAATTGAGAATGAGGGAGGTGAGGTGTGATCTTGAAGTTTGGACAACACCGTGGCACAGTAAACATTATTTAAAATTATTTCAGCTACGATTAATTCGTATGAACTCTAAAAGCATTAGCATTAGATTGGTAATAAAGGGTCATTGATTCGTTTATTTTGGCGGTCTAAAATTTATAAGCGAAAGAAAATGATGTGTGTGAGAGAGTGAGGACGTGAATAATCGGATTATCGGAGAGTCGTGACTCGTGAGTACTCGTGAGTCGTCGTTGCACCCGCCCGCCTCGCTCACTTGGAGCTTCGTTTGAGTTCGGCTCGGGCTCGCGAGTCGTGAGGCGAATACGCCGTCGTACGATTCCTCACCTCAAATGAGGGGTCCCTCGTGAGGACCTCACGAAGCAAATTGAGGGGCGCCCTCATCCTCACATAAAATTGATGAGTTACCCATCACTATATTGTGTAATAGTTGTTTTAAATATAAGGAAAGAAAGGATATCACCGCTTGCTCTGTTGATCGCTTATGTGAGGTAGCATGTGCAGAGGTTGAGGGCCATACTTTCTTGTCTGTGTATAGACCACCAGCCACGAACTTGTCATCATTTTTGATAATTATGGAAGAAATATTAGGTAAAATATTCAAAGATAATAAATAGTTTTTGTGTGTGGTGACCTAAATATTGATTTGTTAGTTAATTCACCAGAAAAAAGTAAGCTTATCGCTTTGTTTAAATCATTCAATTTAAAATGTATATTTAATGAAGCGACTAGAATAACAGCAACCACAGCTTCATGCATGGACAATGTATTTACCAATTGCGAAATAAAGGACTCATCCTTAATTAGTGGCGTCAGGTCAGACCATACTGGTCAGCTTGTATTGTTTGACTTAGATAAAAAGTTACATCTAGATAAAACCATTGAATTGAGATCTCTGACTAAAAATAAACTGAAATCTTTTAATAATAATGTTCTTAGCAATCTATCAACAGCGAGTTTTGATTCACAAGACCCCAATATAAACTATGGCACATTTTTTTCTATAGTACGCAAAAACAGCAATAAACCATGTCCTGTAAAAAAAAGTAACGATAGCTACTAAACCATAATTTAGCGAATGGGCCACTACTGGCATTAGAAAAAGCAGAGATATCTTATATAATTTGTATTACGAAAAATCATTGACCAGGCCCTTCATAATTATGTAAGAAACTATTCTAAGATATTCAAAAGAGTCTGCGCTCACGCTAAATCTAAATTAATAAGTAACAAAATTAGTATCTCTAAAAATAATATAAAAGCTGTGTGGCAGGTAATTAACAAAGAAACTGGAAACACAAAACAGCGAGATCAGAATGAGTTAGCTTTAAAAATTGATAATGAAATCATTTCAGATAAGTTACAAGTTGCTGAGACTCTAGAAAATTTATTTACCAACATCCCAATAGAAGTTACGAAATCTCTCCCCTCATCATCTGTATTAGCTGAATCTCTTCTTAAAGAAAACTTCAGCAAGGACATTCCAAGTTTTGAATTCAAACCCATTTCTATTGCCACAATTAAAACAGCATTTAAGTCTTAACATAAAAAACACTGAAGACTTATGGGGGATTTCCGTTAAGGTTCTTGAAAATATAATTGACACAATTGCCCCTGTCCTAACAGGCATATTTAATCAATGTTTAGACAGCGGTACGTTTCCTGACTTAATGCAACATAGTAAAGTAGTACCAATTTTTAAATCGGGTAGTAAGAGTGATCCCTCTAATTATAGACCTATATCTGTGCTTCCAGCATTGAGTAAAATTTATGACAAAATCATGCTAGACCAGATGTTGTCACATTTTAACTCAAATGGGATTTTACATAGTCGACAGTTTGGTTTCACGAAAGGTAGGTCGACGACTGACGCAGGAGTAAAACTCATCAGTCACATTTTGGAATCCTGGGAGAATTCCCAGGACGCGATTGGCATTTTCTGTGACCTCTCAAAAGCGTTTGACTGTGTTGACCACAATACACTGATCTGTAAATTACACCACTATGGAATTCGTGGACAGGCTGCTGATCTTGTACTTTCCTATTTATCAAACAGGCAGCAAAAAGTAAACGTTAATGGGGCGACGTCTTCGGGGTCTCTAGTTAAGATGGGCGTGCCTCAAGGTTCAATTCTTGGCCCTTTTTTATTTTTAGTTTATATTAATGACCTTCCTTACCTGATGGCTAACTTCTCGGATATAATTTTATTCGCTGATGACACTTCTCTTATTTTTAGAGTAGATAGAAAAGATACAGATGTCTTACATGTCAATGATAGTCTACCTGTTCTTTCGAAATGGTTTGCCGCTAATAATCTTTTACTCAATGCGAACAAAACTAAATGTCTTAAGTTCTCGTTACCAAATGTACCCCAAGTAGATCTAAACTTAAAACTTGATGGCAAGAAACTAGATGCTATTTCGGAAACTGTATTTTTGGGAATTACTTTAGATTCAAAATTGCAATGGGGTGCTCACATTAGAGCTCTTTCAAGTAGATTAAGCTCAGCTGCTTACGCAGTAAGAAAGATAAGGCAGTTGACTGATGTAGCCACAGCTAGGTTAGTTTACTTTGCTTATTTTCACAGTATTATGTCTTATGGCGTTCTGTTGTGGGGATCAGCAGCTGACGTAAATTCAATTTTCATTTTACAAAAGAGGGCAATCCGCGCAATCTATAAAATGGGGCCTCGCGAGTCTCTTAGAAACAAATTCAGCGAAATTGATATTCTAACTCTGCCGTCTCTTTATATCCTAGAAAATATCTTGTATGTTCGCAAAAACTTAGGCCTTTTCAAAAAACGATGCGATTTCCATAATCTGAATACACGTAGTAAAGATGAAATTGTGATTCCAACATTTAGATTGACTAAAACTAGCAAGTCATTTCTAATAAACAGTATCCGCTTCTATAACAAGTTGCCAAAGTCAGTTACAGAACTTACCGATGAAAAGTTTAAAACGCACATCAAACGTATCCTTATCAAAAAAGCATATTATAAGATAAAAGACTACGTTGAAGACAGGGAAGTTTGGCATTAATTCCTTCTGCACATGTGGCTTCCCTGGTACCTCATTAACAGCATAACTATGTGAAAGTCTATTAACTGCTCTCAATGTTCTTTTTATTTTTACAATGCTGACATATTCTCGTCATTATTTGACATTATACATCAATTTTAATATCAACTATTTTTTTAGTGATTGTCATGTTAATCATGTCACTATGTTTAATTAGGTTTATTTTATTTATGTAGATTATTTTACATATTGTGAATGGGAGAACGTTGTAGGCCTTACAGACTAGATTTGTAGACGATTTTCTATTCTGTATTCGTCTAAGTACCTGGTACTTATTGACAGGCCTGCACTGTCCTCCCATAAATTTTATCACTGAAAACACTGTTAAAGCCAATCATTTTTAAAAGAGTAACCGTGGAGTTTCTTGCCGGCTCTTCTCCATAGGAAACAACATTTTGGAACCGTGCACCTAGCTTCTGACATTTCATAAGTGCCCATGCAGGTTTATATGAAATAAAAAATATTTAATTTTGATTTTAATTTTGAGACACATACTTAAATAATGCTGTGATGATTATTAAATATTACTAATTATTTAGATACATAATTAAGCTTAGGTTCATGCTTAAATAAAATGGTTAATTATTAATCTTAGAAAACTGTGATTTTTAGGCCGTTAATTAGTAAAAGTTATAGAACATTTAAACAGCTGTTTAAGTCTGTTTTTCAATACGAATCCAGAGTTAAACAACTGTTTAGATGTTCGATAACTTTTTATAAATAAGGGCCATAATGTTTAGTTCCTGCTTCAATGAGACTACAAGTACGATATTGTTTAGATGCTACAAAAATTGTTAGTTAACAATAAATTATTTTCAATTATAAACCTTGTTTAATTAATAAAACACAATCCTGATTATTTTATTTAAGGACATTTCTTTATTTACATTACAAGAAATATAGTCCTACCCCGAATGAATGAAACCACGTATAAAGCGATATGTCTTCATTGATGTATTTTTTATATCCATGGGTGGGGATCTTAGGATGTTTAACATATCCGTTTGAAAACTATAACATAATTCTACGTTTTAATAAATCATTTTATTTAAATTACATTTTATTAACTGTTTTCTTCTTTCCTGCGTATAAAAAGGTATCATAGACATGTCTGACATGCTTTTATTTTAATATCAGCGTAGAAACAGTCATCTATCAGTTTTTCCAAGAAAATATAAAAAAAGAAAATATATAGAAATACCATTATAAAGTTCCTAAAGCTAATGAAACATTATAGAAAAATAATAATTATAATTGTACATAGAATTATTTCTAGAGCGGTTTGAACATAAATAACGCTCTCCTGTAAACCTCGGTTTTTGACATGTCTTTATGTACGTGGAGACCGTCGATAGGATAGTGAACGCTTTTGAAATAGTGAGAAATGACACTGAAGTGCTTTCTAAATTAAAACATCAATTAAGAAAACGGGCATTAAAATGTATTGAACAAGGTGTGTAGGGGTCCCAAAACGGCTTATTCCACTTTTCCCCGTTGGATGATCCCCATTGATGGGGATTAGTGAACTTTTTGTTCACTATTCCCCGTTGACCCAAAATTTTTATTTAATGGGGATAAGTGAACTAAAAAGTTCAATAATCCCCATTAGGTAGGTACGTTAAAAAAATAAAATATATGAATCATGTTACATTTATTAATTAAAAATATAACTTTCTTATACCTAATAAAGTCACAGATTGTTACAATCATTAATTTAAAATTGTAGCATGAAAATATTTCTTTCTTATACCTTGTAAAATCAAAGATTACAATCACTTAAGTTTTTCTAATTAGGTACGTTAAATAAAAACAATATAAAAATAAAATATATGAGTCATGTACTTTTATTTTTATAAGGTAAGAACAAAATTTTAAATTACCTACATACCTACTTTACGATTTTATTAGAACGAAAAACAGATTGTTGCCCCAACGAAATTGTTCTAACGATGTTTGGGAATAAGACCTTATATCTATCTATCTAATAAGATACACAATACTGTAAAAGATGCTCATTTTCTAGAGGCGCGCGCGCAAGGCGGTGGCGGAGCGGGGTGCGAGTTAGCTCGTATGTGATTGGTCGACCCATCTTTTGTTTTTGTTTCGTAGTCGTTAAGGGTTAGTAGTGTGTAGTGTAGTTCAAGCGTGCAGTTCTTATCAGTTTGCAGTTATTAGTTTAATATAGGAATAAATAAAGGAAATGGCTGGTAGTTCAACTGACGTTTGTTTAGAGTACGTTAAAAAAGGTAAAGCTACCATACTTCTCCGGGCCGGACATCAATACAGTAAAAAATGCAAATATAAAAATGGTGGAGTTTTGTGGGAGTGTACCACAAGAAAACAAAGTAAATGTGCCGGATCCATCACTGTCATGGTAAGTTAATTATATTTTGTGATTAATAATGACAATAATAACTCAGGTTATGTGTGTTATCAATATCACGTTTATCAATATCAAAATTTAAAAATCAACGTTAAAGTTTAAACACTGTTTCTGTCATGGCGGCACGTGTGACGTCATTCTTTTGTCAAACAAGTCTATTACACCTAGTGTAAAAGAGTGTAGCTGAAGTGAATTGTATATATTTAATTATTATTACATATTTTAGTTAAGCATAAAGTGAAATATGTTTTGTTGAACTATTCTGATAGGATAACAACAATTTGTTATAAGTTTTAAAGGTTGTTAAATAGCCTATTTAATTTTGTATTCTATGTAAGTGCAATATTGTTTACTTAAAAAATAATGTAAAGTAATTAATTATTATTACTTAATTTTACAGGACAATCAAGTTGTAGCTGAGAAACGACACAATGTTTGTGAACCTGATTTTGCGCGGAATGAAGTTACCTTGAGGTTATTCAAACTAAAAACTACACTTGCGGATCCAGAAGCACCTGCTATTCCCACTGCTTACAACGCGGCTGTGAGCTCACTAAAAGATACCGGAATTGACAAAATAAAAGAATTCCCTGCCCTGAAGTCTATCAAAACAACATTATATAAACACAGAAATGCAGCATTTGAAGTAAGTAAAATTGAGTTCAAAAATGTTGAAGAAGTTAAAGTACCTCCAGCTTATCAGGAATTTATTTTAGCAGACTACAATGACAGTGGTATCCGTGTAATAGCTTTTTGCTCTGAATTTGCCCGACATCAAATGAAAAATTTGAAGATGTTCTTGGGTGATGGAACGTTTTGGATCTGTCCATCTCCCTTTTACCAACTCTACACCATTCATGGGGATTTGGGCAGTACAGAAAAACACATAAACATTGTGCCACTTGTTTATGCCCTCATGAGCCATAAAAATCAACAAACATATGAAATTTTATTTAGTATGCTAAAATCTGCATTACCTGATTGGAATCCAGAAATATTTAAATGTGACTATGAAGTGGCTCCGATGAACGCAATGCGAAATGTTTTTGTAAATATATCTATTAGCGGCTGTTATTTCCATTTCACCCAGGCAATATGGAAGAAAGGAAAACAACTCAAACTAACAAAAGATAAATTAACCAGAAGACAAGTTGCACTTAGCACTGCTTTGGCTTTGTTACCATCAGATAAAATCATTCCGGGTTGGTTTTATGTTGCCTCTCAAAGCCCTGATGATGATAATAGCAAGGAGTTTAGAAATTACATGCTCAGACAATGGCTACAAGATGATTTTATTAAAACGTGGTGTGTATTTGGACAGACTCATCGCACTACGAATTTAGTCGAAGCATGGAATAATAAAATAAAAAAGCGTGTGAAAATAAAGAAACCCAACATTATGAAGCTCCTCACAGCGTTGGCTGAAGATGCATCGTATTACGAAGTTCTTGCATTGGGGGTTTCTGAAAATAAAGGTATAGCGGAAAAAACAAAAAAAAGCATCAATCGCGATAATTATATACAGGAGGTCCAAATGGAACTCATTAATAATGAAATTACGATTGGGCACTGTTTAGAAAAACTTAAGTGAGTGTAATCTTTGATTTTACAAGGTATAAGAAAGAAATATTTTCATGCTACAATTTTAAATTAATGATTGTAACAATCTGTGACTTTATTAGGTATAAGAAAGTTATATTTTTTATTTTAAATTAATAATTGTACAATCTGTGATTTTACTAGGTATAAGAAAGTTACATTTTTTATTTTAAATTAATAATTGTACAATCTGTGATTTTACAAGGTATAAGAAAGAAATATTTTCATGCTACAATTTTAAATTAATGATTGTAACAATCTGTGACTTTATTAGGTATAAGAAAGTTATATTTTTTATTTTAAATTAATAATTGTACAATCTGTGATTTTACTAGGTATAAGTTATATTTTAAATTAATAATTGTACAATCTGTGATTTTATTAGGTATAAGAAAGTTATATTTTTAATTAATAAATGTAACATGATTCATATATTTTATTTTTTTAACGTACCTACCTAATGGGGATTATTGAACTTTTTAGTTCACTTATCCCCATTAAATAAAAATTTTGGGTCAACGGGGAATAGTGAACAAAAAGTTCACTAATCCCCATCAATGGGGATCATCCAACGGGGAAAAGTGGAATAAGCCCTTGTATCCGGCTTCACCGAAATCGAAAAAACCGGTTAAACCGGCTTTCACGTCACTTTAAAAAACCGGGTTTTAGTGTAGCAAAAACCGAGTTTTCGATGTTTTCGGTTTTTTTTCTATAATAATCACTTGTTAAACGATATGATTTTTTTATAATGTACAAATATTTTCTCACTCTCTCATTACAATGATTATATTGATACCACCATTGGTGCAGTCTTTGCCGAGGTGTAGCATCACTAGCTGACTCATTCGTTCATTCTTTTTACATGCACTGACTGAACTCACTCACTGACCACTGTCAACTACAAAAGTACTGATCAAATGTCAGTGCGTGCGATTCAGCGGTTAGCGGAAGATCACGGAAAAGAAATGGCACTTGTATTAGACTGTAACACCCGGTGGAGTTCAATGGCAGACATGCTAGACCGATTTATAAAATAGAAAGGTTGCGTTTTTGAACTCTCTTATTGACATAAACTCGGAAATAACATTTCAGGATAGGGACTTTGAGATACTAACGGATGTAAGCAAATGTTTGCAAATAGCTAAGATGACAGTCGAAGCTTTCGTCGCCGCGACGCAAATCTCATTACTGCAGATATAGCTATGAATTTCTGCTCACAAAATTAAAGGAACGCCAGGGGCGTTTTAGTGCCGAATTTACTGAACAACATAAATATCGCATTAAACAGCGATGCACTAATTTGACCTCTGTTCTTAAATATTTGCAGAACTCATCAGACTATTTTAGTATGAAAGATGAGAGTGCTACTTTTCCGAGTCTTGATGGCCAACAATTAGCTGATTTCATTAGTGACCTACAAAAGTTCGGGCAATCCCAGACTCTGACAATACCACCCAGCAGTAAAAGTAGCTTAAGTGACGACAATGACTTTGTATTAGCTTCTACAGCTTCCACTTCAATAGCTGGAATGAAAGAATAATTGCAAGTCGCAATTGAAAAGTCCATGTTTGAGTCTCAACCTAACAGGACGTCCACCGCTATAGATACAGAATTTGAGAAAGATTTAACTGCCATCATCAAAGTAGAGATGGCCCTTTATGAAAATGGAGGCATAAAAGGTAAAAACCTTTTGCAGGTGTACCACAATTTGTTAAAAGTTCCTTCCACGAGTGTTGAGTCCGAAAGAATCTTCTCATCAGCCGGTTACCTATGTACCTAACCACTTAAGAACCTCGCTGAATGATGACACTTTAGACATTCTTTCAAATTTACGGTCTCATTGCCAATGCATCAAAAACGGAATTTAATTTATCTTTACTTTAAGCCAGATGTTTTGTTGTCAGATGTTTTAATTGTTGTTGTTTTTTTTAGTTTATTCACTCAAAAGGAGATTTTCGTTTTATTTTAGTGTTCTGTGATTTAGCACTAAAGCTGATTATAAAGGCTGATTAATAAAGACATTAGAATCATAAAAAAAGGTTTTAAAAAAATATATCGAAATAACCGAAAAAACCGGGAACCGGATTTCTGATGAAATAAAAATCGTCAAACCGGTTTTCTAATATCCTTGCGGTTTTGTGACCCCTAAAGGTGTGTTAAAAGGACAACGTCGTAATAGTGTTTAGGCAATCAGTATGTAAGTTATTTGATTTTTAAATTACGGACGTCGTCGGTTAATGTTTCATAATATTTCTTCAACGTAAACAATCGTGTATTGTCGGCTTTTTCCGTAGTTTCGTTTCGTTGTGTCGAGCGGCGCGGCGCGATAACTGCTTGTGCGACTGTGTGTGTTGCGTGCGTAGTAGTATGACCATAAAGTTCTCCAAGAATTGGCATAACTAATTTAATAAATAACAATGCATATACATGCCCTACACTGCATTCAGTGCCATATGAGTGACAACCAATAAAACTGGTCTTATATCTAATTCAAACCAAGTAGCGACATCTATGATTATGAAAGGAAAGTGACAGTAGTCAATGGCAACCAATAGTGCATTAATTGGAGTTAGATGGCAGCACTACCGCGCTCAGCTAGTCATTCAATCGAAAATTTTGATAATGTGCCGCGTGCCGTGCGAATGAAATTTGAAAATATAGCAAATAATAGTTATTGACGTATATTTTACCAGTGGAAAAATTGTTTTTATATCAAAAAATCTGTGTACTAAGCAAATGTAAGTATATTTTTTTGATTTGACGGTGTTTTGATACTAAAATTTTACAATTACTGTACGTGACGGATGTGTCACTTCATGCAGTGATGGTCCCATTTTAGGTAGTTTTACTAATAATGGTACGAGTATGTTGTTTTTATTTTAGATAATGCCGAAGAAAAGTTTATCCAGCGCTCAAATAGAAAATTATTTGACAATACCATCAGGCAGAGAAGACGAACAAGACTCCTCAGGCGCTGAAAGTGATGATGATATTGCCGCAATTCGAACTACCGTCAACCAGCTTTGTGAAACGCTTAGCGATGCGGATGGTGAAGAGCAATGTGTTTCACCGAACAGGTATGAACCCGCTGCACCATTATCAGGTTCCTATGATGATGTGACTGGAAATTCTAGCGTACTTGGTGCTGATATGCAGCAGCATATATCAAACCATAGTGGTTCAATTCCTGCAGTTCCGAGTACATCTAGATCAACTGCTTTACGAACACGTCAGGTTGTATCTTCCGCCTCTACTGCACCACGGGAAGCTACCCCTAGACCTACTGCATCCGCCGTCAGAAGAAAGCGAAATATAATTTGGAAAAAACAGCTTTCCAACCAACCATCCGTGAGTTTTGTGGGCAAACCGATCTAGAGCCACCGATTACAGAACTTGAAACTCCATTGCAATATTTCTTGTACTTCTTTGATGATGATCTTCTTAGCCATATCGTAGAAGAAATGCATAAGTTTAGTGTACAAAAAAACCCATCGAAGCCTTTTTCTATAAGCGTTACAGAGCTGAAAAGTACATAGGCATTTGTCTGCTTATGGGTATTGCTCCATTGCCCCATACTCGAATGTACTGGGAATCTGAATTAGGTTTGCCATTGATAAGAAATACCATGTCAGTAAACTAATTTGAAAAAATTCGGCAATATTTACACTTCAATGACAATACCACTCAGTCACCAGCAGGTACTGCAGGACACGATCGTCTCCATAAAATAAGACCTGTATTAGAAACGCTAAAAAAATATGTCAAACTATAAATAAACGAGAAGCATTGTCAGTGGATGAGCAGATGTGCGCTACCAAGGCCTCCAACATTTTGCGCCAATACCTACCTAACAAGCCTCACAAATGGGGGTATAAACTGTTGGTACTGTGTGATGATCGAGGGTTTGCGTACGACTTCGAAATATACTTTGGTATGGAGAATAACCCAAATCTGAGGCTTCCTAATGAGCCTGATTTAGGCGCAAGTGCCAACATCGTTGTCCGGCTTGCAAGGTCAATTCCCAGAGATAAAATTACAAGTTATTCTTTGACAACTACTACACATGCCCTGAATTGATTTCACATCTTGCCAAAGAAGGTATATATTCTATGGGGACCGTGAACAAAGGACGACTGGGCAAATCTGTACAAATACCTTCATTGAAAGATCTGAAAAGTAGAAAGGAGGAAAGAGGACATTCAGAGGAATGGGTAGGTAATGTGGATGGTACAGACATCGTCAGTTATGTGGTATGACAATAAACCAGTGGTGTTGTCTTCATCTTTTGTTGGAAAGGAGCCTACTCAAAAAGTAAGGAGGTTTTGTAAAAAACAAAAGAAATATTTAGACGTCGAATGCCCTCAAATTGTACGCAACTAAAATCAGCACATTGGTGGAGTCGACTTGCTCGACTTATTCCTGGGAAAGTACAAGATAAAGATGAGGACAAAGAAATGGTACTTGAGGTTATTTTACCATTTCCTCGACATAGCCACCATAAATAGTTGGTTGCTAAATAAAAGAGTTGGAGAGATGCAACAAAGAGCAACGCCGCTGAAGTTGAAAGACTTCAAGTTAGAAGTGGCAAAGAGCAGGACCACACATGCAGAGGCAGGCATGTGTGGTCCATCAATGAATAAGAAAAAAGGCCGGCCGTCTTCTGTAAGTGATGACTTGATAGAGAAGAAAAGAATGAGAGCCAATGTAGCGATTCTTCCTCCTCGTGACGTAAGGCGCACTTTCCTATGTGGGGACAGAAGCGCCAGCGATGCAAGTATCCAGGCTGCAAAGGAAAGTCGTTTGTTGTGTGTGAAAAATGCAGGGTCGAACTATGTTTCAACAAGGACAACAACTGCTTCCGTCAGTTTCATCTCTAGTAATGTAGCATATATAGGTAGGTCATTGCATGTTGTGCCACATATGGAACTAAAAAATAAATAAAAAAACCTCATTTTTTTTTTTACTATTTTTCCCGGATCCTACACCACAAATACGATTAGGTAAGTTTTAAAAATCATGCAGTGTAGGGTAATTAAAAATTCAGTGTAATCTATATGTACTATGATTATAACATAATATTTTAATTGGGGTGTTTGAGGGTGTGCGTTAATTACGTTACATGTTGTATAAGAAGAGTCCAAGAAGTTACCCTCTTTTGGCAAAATATTTTACATTGCCGTCCTCTAAGTCATTAAAGAGACTTAACCAAAATAGAAGTGGAGCCAGGGCTGAATAAAAGCATCTTTATAAAAATTAAAATACCGTCAAGGATTTATGTCCAGAAGCAGCTATGCAGTTTCATTTTCGACGAAATGTCAATATCGCCCCAAATCCACTATAACGCTGCAAAAGACCAGCTCAGGGGGGTTCACATTTTATGGCAAGAAAATTGCAGACCATGTATTGGTATTCATGGTGCAGGGATTAAGAAAGAAATTCAAGCAACCCGTCGCGTATTATTTCACCAACTCGTTGAACAAGCCTCAGTTAAAAGAAATTTTGCAAAAAATCATTAAGTATGTTCGCAGTACGGGATTGAAGGTCATGTACTGTTTGTGATCAAAGCACAGTCAATGTTAGTGTAATAAAGGAATTGGTAGAAGATACAAGAAAAATATGTTTAAATAAGTAAAGGAATGAAAGAATGAAATTATTGAAATAGGGAAACTAAACATAATACCCCTATTTGATGTTCCACATTTATTAAAAGGAGTCCGAAACAATCTACTCACGAAAGATTTAAAATGTTATGATTTTGAAGAGAAGTACGTAAAAACCGTTAAATGGGAATACTATAAACAAACTTATGAAGCGGATAAATCATATGGTGAGGTTAAATGCCCGCTGAGACTCACAGATTTATTAGCACATATACATCGACAAAACAAGAAAAATGAAGGTGAAATCAGCAGCCCAAATTTTCAGTTATGCTGTAGCTTCGACTGCAGGACATCTCGTGGCAAGAGAAGACATCAATAAAGAATTTTGAATAACTTTTTATGCCTTATACCAGAAGTGGACAAAAAATCATAATTAAAAGTATTTTGTATGATTTTGCTCTAAATCAAGAAGCTTGTAGGTAAAAATGGAGGCCACACTCCAAATAAAAAAGTGAACACAACCTGTGGGCTAACGCTCTCTTTCTAAATACATACGTATGAACGAGACATTGATATGTGTTTTCCTGGGTCCTGGGGAAATGCATTAAAAATGTATCAAAAAGCTGCAAAATTTGTAAAAAGGATATATATGGCGACCCTGAAAACAAATCAATTGATTATATAAGGGCCAAAGAATATAAAAAGGCAAAAATTCCTTAATTTACCCATCAAAAGAAATGGAAAAATATTTTTTCCAAATACAAAATATCATCATCATCAGCCTATACCTAATGTTCCCACTGCTGGGACACAGGCCTCCTCTCTGTGAGACCCCCGATTGGGCCATAATCCACCACGCGGGCCCAGTGCGGGTTCGACAAATATGTCATTAAGTTTTTTTTTTTTTTTTAGTTTTAGAATGTCTGTTACTAATACAAAATATAATAACAGACATTCTAAAACTAAAGAAAAAACAAAACTGAAAATGTTCACAGACATATTTGTTGATTTTTCATTTAATTGTGAAACTCATAAAACATTTATTATATTAAAAAAAGAATTGAAAACACAATTATTAATGTGCTTATATATAGTTGGTGCCGTTCAATAAACCGGATTTGGTCTGGCAAAATAACGTATCATGGTGAGAATGACACTAAAGCCGCAGCGCAAGCATATACAAATAAACACAAGACGAATAAAAAGTAATTTCGTAAAAGTTGTATTTTAATGTATCCTATGTGTATCTTGAAATTGATGCTTCCTCACTTGTTTGTTAATTTGGTAGAGTTTTACTATGATTTTGTTATTAATGAGAAAAAAGTGAACTTTAATTAAAAAAGCTGGAAACAAGAAACTTGTTTTAAAAGGATGACTATTATACTGAATACTGTAATGCAGTTGGAGGCAATGAAGGTAGCAATTAAGGTATTTATATCAAATGGTCTTGTGGGGACAAGATTTAATGCTAAAGATGAAGCTGCAGTCATAAGGCTATGACTAAACGTAAATCCCCCGGCCAGGATGGGCTCAGCATTGAGCACCTACAGCACGCATGCCCGCATATATCGAGAGTGCTCCCATTGTTTTATTCTCTATGTGTGAGCCATTCATACCTACCTGCCGATCTAATAAAAACTGTAGTGCCTGTAGTTAAGAACAAGACCGGGGATGTTGCCGACGTAAATAACTACAGGCCTATTTCACTTGCAACAATTATAGCAAGTGTTTGAAGGCTTGCTTAATACCCAACTAGATAAATATCGGTCACTGCATGACAACCAGTTTGGGTTTCGGCCCAAACTGTCCACTTAAGCTGCTATTCTGAGTCTTAAGCATGTCGCCAGATATTATACGGATCGCAAAACTCCTGTGTACGCGTGTTTCCTGGATCTTTCCAAAACCTTCGATCTGGTGTCTTATATCATCCTGTGGGAAAAACTTGAGAGTATCGGGTTACCACCAGAACTCTCTAACATATTCAAATATTGGTACCAACACTAGACCAACAGCGTCAGATGGGCGGGTGTAATGTCGGAACCTTACAGGTTGGAGTGCGGGCTGAGACAGGAGGGGTTCACCTCTTCCGCGCTCTTCAACCTCTATGTGAACGCCCTGATCGTTGGGCTCAGCAGCCAGCATGTTGGTTGCCATGTGGATGGAGTATGCGTCAATAATTTGACCTACGCTGATGACATGGTTCTGCTGAGCGCATCGGTCTGCGGACTTAGGACACTGATGAGTACTTGTGAAGAGTATGCCTCGGAACATGGGTTGAAATATAATGCAGGGAAGAGTAAATTCATGGTGTTTGGTGCTAATCTCAGAAGTGTGAATAGTGTACCCCTGTGTATACATAATACACCGCTTGAGAAAGTGGAACAGTTCAAATACTTGGGTCAGATTGTTACAGTTGACGTAAAAGACGATGCTGACATTGAGCGGGAGCGAAGGGCGTTATCAGTCAGAGGTAATATGATAGCGCGTAGGTTTGTGCGTTGTTCGAGGGAGGAAAAAACAACGCTCTTTAGAGCTTATTGTACATCTCTCTACACGTGCTATGGGCAAAGTATACTCGTGCGGCATACAGCGCCCGCGTCCAGTTCAATAACGCGTTCAGGGCGGTGTTGAGGCTGCCCCGCCACTACAGCGCCTCGGGCTTGTTCGCAGAGGCGCGCACCGACTGTTTTCACGCGACAATGCGCAAGCGATGCGCGTCTCTGGTGCGCAGAGTGCGGGGCAGCGCCAACACCGTCCTGGCGATGATCGCCGACAGAGTGGATTGTCCTTATGTCCGGCAATTCTGCAGCAGGCATATTGTTATCTTGTGATTGTCCGTTTTTGTTTTTAATTTATTTTTATTTGTGTATACTTGTTATCCTGTCTGTATCCTTATGTATGTATGTATATGAGTCTTGTTACTTGATTTAAACACATTTGATTTATTTTATTATTGTTAAATTTAAGAAGATACCTCCGACTGCATGAGATTGCTTCAGTATTCAGTCTAATAGTCATCGTTTTAAAACAAGTTTCTTGTTTCCAACTTTTTAGGCTGTCTTGTTTTTTGATTTTGTAAATGATCTTTTATTTCAGTTTTTAGTTAATATATAATTATTTTTACCGTTAATGAGACTTATTTATGAAACCATTTATTTTGATACCCTGCTCAACAGGTTTTGGTAGAAACCCAGTGAGAAGCCCAGTGTCACTCCCACAATTAAGACGAATCTAAAAGCACCTATCAAGCTGAAATCGGTCGAGCCGTTTAGGCTACAGAGCGTGCCAAAGAAATTTACACTCGAAAAACATAACCCTCTTTCTGGCGCAGTCGGGTTAAAAGTGCGGATGGCGATAATAGATGGCGCTTTTTGTCCGATCAATTGACATTAGCGGTAGAAAAAAGTCTGGAAGGGGGCTCTCTATACCCGATATATTACTCTCCTCTAAGGACCGTTCGAAGGTTCGGTTTCGGCTAGTTTCGGCCAAAAAATCTTTCGGCCACAGTTTCTGTTTCGGCCAATAATTAGCCGAATCTTCGGCCCCGCCGAAACTAGATGTTCGTGAATTGTCGCGCATCATTCGGCTAACTTCAAGTGAATGAATGTGATTGCCAGTTGAGTTCGCTAGCCGGCGCAATCGTGATGATTTGAGGTTATGTGATTTTTCTCGCGAAAACATTATTAGGTAAGTATTTGTTTTTACTTGTGTTTATGAGAATGTTCCTTCAGTTTCTACAGAACCGATCTTGCTAGACTCCAACATGCATCAAGAAAAGGAGAGTTTGTAGGATACTCATGATAATACTCCTAATGAAATAGAAGAGACAACTGGATCTGCTGAAGATCAAAAAAATGTTTTGAAAGAAAGAATTCTGTCGTTATTTGTCGGAGCCATTATTGCAACGCAACGTCGAAATATATAGTTATTGGAACAGCAGCCCATATCCAATCCTGAGAAAAGCTGTCTTAAAGTATCTTTCCGCTCCGCCTACCAGTGTTCCAAGCGAACAGCTGTTTAGTGCCGCTATACAAATATATGCAGATCATCGGAGTAACCTGCTTGGTGAAAATGTTGAAAAACTAATTTTCTTAGCTTAAAATATAAGACTTTTTAATTACGATTACTAAAAGATATGAGGCTCTTTAATTACGAATACTAACTGTAACTCTTTTTTTAATTATACATAACACTAAAATTATATTAGTGTTTAACACTAATATAATTTTACTCAATTTAATTTAATTTAATATAATTTTAATAATTGTACTCGATTGTCGTACAAAATATACTCATCTTTACTGAGACTGATAAATATTAATTACCGCTGATAATTAATAATAATAGTAAGATTATTCCTAAGCTATATACCAGATCTCATTAGAAAATAACAACACAAGTTATCTAATCATTAAGACTATTGTAAACATAAGTAATTAATATTGATTTTTGAAAAAGATTGAAAAATATGTTGATTGTTTTTTTTTTTATATTTAAATTGTTAATTTTACAAATAAAGAACTATTCTTGTTTCATAATTTAATTGTTGCATTTTATTTTCTTACACTTAGGCCTATGTCCAGCAGTGGACGTCTTTCGGCTGAAATGATAATGATGATTTTCTTATACGTGTTACGAGTAACTGTCTATAATCGTAAAAATACAATAGATTTAACATGCTATAAAAATTCAAATAAGTTTCGGTTTCGGCCGAAACTGGGACCAAGACCGAAAGTTCTGGGGGTCTACTCTCTAAGTCCGTCAACGAAAATACGGGCCCGTCCGAAGGTCGTTCGAAACTAAGGTGTAAACGCTACTCGCGATTGATTTCGGATTCATGAGTTTAGAACGGAATCATAGACAATATTCGTGAACGAATGACGCATGACGATAGAGTTGAGCCATTTTACCGGTCGATTACCGGTTTATTTATTTCGTGGTTTTCAAGCTTTTAAACAAAAATTATTATTGCTCTTGATAGAAAATGACCACATTTTAAACGATATACTTTTTATTATGTCTTTATAAATATAATAAAACTATTTTTGCCATTTTTGTTCCGATTGTAGCCTCTATCTTGATAATACATTTGCCTTCCTTTTTTTGACGGCAATTTTGAAGTGAAATGTCGGTATCAACCACAGATTTAAACCTCAAGCTGATATTTACACTAAATGTATTTCGCATTATTACGTCGCGCGAACTTTCCGTTTTAATGTAAAATGGCCCCAACCGCTCCAGCAGCACCAGCAACTCACGCGCAAATAGAGGCACTCCTCAATTTTATGAGTGAGAACGACGAGTTAGCTCGTGGCCTATTGAGAGGTGCCGACGGGAGACTCCGCTCAAAACGGCTGTGGGAAAGCCTGTGCAACTCCCTTAATTCAATGGGAAGTTGCACAAAGTCCGTGGAGCAGTGGCAAAGGGTGAGTCTACTACATTACTCGTCGATATTATTATTAAGGTCTTGTCATCAGTAAAGTGCATACACTAATAATGATATAATCTGACATCCTCCAAATACTAGGAGGACCTACGAGAACCTACCTACGGGGTTTTTATATAGTTTTAAAATTAAATGTTTTAGGTGTGGGCTGACAAAAAACATTTGGCCAAAAAAGCTGCTGGAGCTGCCAGACGGTCAGCATCTGCTACAGGTGGAGGCCCATCAGTAGCACCAACCCTCTCCCAACTGGAATTGAGGATACTGTCTATTATGGGAGAGGGTTTTGGAAAGCCGCAAACGGAAGCAAGCGTCTCAGCTTTTCCATTGGTAATAATAATATTATGATTTACAACAAACAACAGGAATAATGTATTTATTAAGTGTGCCTGTAATTGATTTATTTGAAATTAAGCAGAATTGAATGAGTTTATAATTACATTATTTTATTCTATCGAGTCCTTGCTCTGATTTTATAAATAACAATAATAAATAACAGATACATAATTATAATATTTGTTGTATCCATTATTGATATTCAGTATTTGTTGTACAGAGTGCACCTGTTAGACAAGATCCAGCACCCGGCACACCCACCCTAACATCTGCTGCTACACCTGCCAACCCGCTTTCCCACGAACAAGCTTTTATGTCCACTGAGGCACTGGAGCAAGAGTTGCGAATCCAGAATCGGCGAAGTAAGTATTATTTTTCAGTAAAAAAGAGATTATGTAAACTATGTTTCCGCAAATTATTTAAAACTGATTAAAATTCATTTCATTTGTTTACAGCATTAAATTCTCGACGTGCACGTCCACGAGTTCGGCGACACCTCGCTGCCGACTCAGCAAGAAGCAGAATTATTGAGGTGGAAGAACAGAGGCTTTCAATTGAAACAAGGAGAAATGAGGTGCTCGATGAAATAAAGGTTGCCATTCTAGATCTCTGTAGGTTGGTACGAGAACAAATTCAAAGAAATATTTAAATTGACAGCTATGTAACCCTTGCAAATGGCAGTAATGTGTTGTTCTTTTCTCCTTTTTTTTTATAATTTCATTTTAGTAAGTATTAAGTACATATATTTTCCTTGAGTCCCACATTTCTTTCATCACTTGGAGTCTCTGATCTGCCAGCTCAATAATTAAGTGGATGAAGTTGGTTAATTGAAGACTGAAATAGTAGACAAAGAAATTGGTGTGTTAATCGGTAAAAAAATCTGTTGATTGTATGTTTCTTTTTTATTTGAGATTCTAGAATAAAAGAAATCTATGTTTTGATTGTTATTGTGTATTGTTGATTATTAATTTTATTCAGATTATTAGCTATATGAAGTCTCATATAGCTAATAATCTGAATAAGATAACTAAGAGAAACTAAGTGCCTAGCAATAATTTAATCTATGTTTGATTGTTATAGTGTTTTGTTGACTGAATTTTATTCAGATTATGTATTAGGTATTTGAGACTGAAGTAGACAACTAAAAGAAACTAAGTTCCTAGCAATATTTGAAGACTACAATAAAGAAAATATTTTTTGATTGTTATAGTGTATTTTGTTGATTGTATATTTACTCTATGATTGGTGCCAATTAAAAAAAACGATTTTATTCATAAAATATAATGGTTTTATTGTGTAAATCTTTAAAAGTCTTCTGCCAGTCCCAACACACATTATGTCCTGTAAACAAAATAAACAGTTTGTAAATTTCTTTTTTCCTTAATCAGTAATATAAATACCCTATGTATTTATTGACATGTAAGTATTATTGAGAGAGTAGTTTTCTTATGAGACTGCATAAGTACCTATTTCTCTCCAGCAATTGCACTAATCTATCCCTCGCTCTTTGCCCTTGCTGAAGAGCTTGATGAGCAGACGTAGACTCATCTCGTTGCCCTCCCTGTCTACTGCGCTCTATCATCAGGTCTTCCTCGGTGAGAGTTGGCGATTCTAAGCCTGCCTGATTACACATATTGTGTAAAACACAGCAGGCAATGACAATTTTACCTAAAAAAAAAAAAAAACTGTTCACTAGTTCAATGCATAATTAGATAGCTATAGTGTAAATTGTTACAAGCACCTGCTGTGACGGGCGCATAATGCAGTTGTCTTGCTGCTAAGAGGCATCTCCATCGGCCTTTTAAAATTCCAAATGTGCGCTCTATAGTGGAGCGAGCACGTTTTTGTATATTATTGTATCTCCCTTCTGGAGAATCTTCGACAGCATTGTCTATTGGAGTCATCATGAATTCCCGAAGTGGGTACCCAGAATCCCCTGTAACAAATAAGCCATGGTAAACAATTTCTGCATAGTAAATCTGCCACAGGTGTTCCACCTTGAACTCATAACATACTAATAAATAAAATATTTTAGACTGAAAAAAAAACAAATAACAACCAGCAGAAAAAATTAGAAGGTATAGAAATTTTCACAAGTTAGTAGTTATAAGTTAAGTAACAACTACATACCCAATAGATATGGTGCCTCATGTTGTAGACTCTCCATGTGAGCTTTGATTTCGTGGTGCGACCAAATAAAGGAGTCATGGGTTGCTCCACCATAGGACGCATCAACATTTAAAATATTGCATTCTGCATCACATATCTGTTACACACAGAAAATAAATTGAATTTTATGAGAACTCGCGACTATTATCACAAACTCAAATATATTTATGACAGACCTATTCTCATGTAAAAGTTAGCAACTAAGCTGCCGCTTATGTTTTAAAACTCATTCTATTTTATTATAAAGTATTCTAAGTTAAATAGGTATAGACCTACTTAACTTACAATATCTTTTTACATCAAAAATTGGTACTTACAACTTGGACATTTAAGGAGTGAAAATGTTTCCTGTTAAAGAAACGCTCCTCATATTCACTGGGTTTCACCAATGCCACATGCGTACAGTCAATGCAGCCAACTACGCCTGGCAGCCCATATTTTTCATAAAATCTGTAAACATATAGCTTATTAAAATTAAAAAAGGCTGATCTATTGAAGTGCACACTTAAGTGTAAAACACTCTTCAATAGATAGGTAGTCATTGTTCAAACAACATGTTTCGGTCTTAAGCAGTTTTGGCACAATTTTATAAAATACCTGAGTTTGTTTTAAAACAATGGTACAAGCTTTTATACTTACTGTCTTTTGATTAAGTTCCTCTCGGCCAAATTCTGTGGGAACTTCATGTATTTTTGGGTCATTGAAGGGCTAGTTAGTGCATTTGTAACATCCCGCAGACAGCGTGACACTGTCTGTTGTGCCATTGGGACGTCACTGCTAAGGCCCACTGCACCTTGGTAGCTCCCCCGGGCATAAAAATTAAGAGCAGCAAGGATCTTAAAGTAAAAAACACAACAGTAAATTGGTGGGACAGATTGGTAAAACAACTCAATACTTTGCAGAATCTTCATTATGTCAGTATTTCTTTCACAATTCAATATTCCAAGATTAAACCATTACCTACCTTCATTTTTGGATCAACACCATTTCGTCGCATTTGTTGAGGCAAAAGAGGTAATAGATCCTCACACAAATTCTCAAATAATTCCCGTGTGAGCCTATAGTTCCCTATAAACTCAGCATCGGGAATACTCGCCAACCGAAAGTTTTGGCGCAAGTTTAATCGGCGTCGCGTCCGCTCTTCTTGTAAAAGTTCTTCGAGCATTAAAAAAGCAGCCATAATATCAATTTTTTAACTTTCGTCAACAGCACGAGAACTATTTTGTTGTCGCATCAAATGACATAACGATCCGTCAAAACAAGTGTCAAAATAAACTTTTCGGACGGGCAAAAACACATCGGGGGTAAGGACAACTGTCAAATCGTGTTGTCATTCATTCTTAGTTCGGGCTCCGAACTAATCATATGTCCGAAGGTGATGCGGAGTAGGAAACACCCGTAACTAAGGCCGAAACGATGGATTTCGTGCTTAGAGAGTAGACCCCCTGTTTCGGCTGAAAATCCTGTTTCGGTCGGACACTACTCTCCTCTATGATGTGACCTTTCACTGTTGACGTGCGCGTGTGCGTTTTGCGTACAACCATGGCGGCAATTGATACAGAACAATTAATAAGCGAAGTTCCGAAAAGGCTATTTGGGACTCAAGCGGGGAATTCACTACCAGACTGCCCGCGAAGGGCTGCCCGTCACGGGCAAGTCTGACCCATGTCTGCTCGTGAATACTAGGCAACGGGCACGGGCAAGCCCGTCGGCCCTTGCCCGTCAGCCCTTGCCCGCCGCCTGCCCGGAGAATCGCATTTTGTCTGCGCGGGCACGGACAAGTCTGAACGTGAATGGTCGCGCCGGGCAACCCACCTGCATTCACGCGTCAGATTTCGACGAGAGCACATGTTTGTTTCGAATATTTTGAATTGTTTAACATGAACGAAAATAAACAATTTTGGCAATCTTTCATTTCCATTTACCAATCGCATCCTTGTTTGTGGAAAATTAAAAGCAAGAAATATATGAATAGCGACCTAACCATAACTGAGTATTTACTATCCGTAAACATTGTGTCAGACATTGCAGTCGTTGATCTTTTAGCATTTTGTTACGTGACTGGTTATTATCGTGATAATAATTTTGTTGCTGCAGTTTGTGGTTATCAGAGGATTTAAACGACAGTAAAAAACTGCATGTCTATTATCAGAATGTTCGTAGGCTCCGTACAAAGACTGAATCCTTCTTTCGCCAGTTATTTGGTGATCAGTATATTGTGTGGCGTCGCGACCGGGATTGCTGTCTCACGGGTCAGTCACGTGGAGGTGGTGTCTTGATAGCTATCCGTAAGTGTATTTCTGCTGTTCCTCAACCATTATTTCACTCCTCAGCTGAAGACCTGTGGGTAACTTTGAGTGTACGTCAGCCTAACACAAGAAATTACCTAAAATTGAATGTTTGCGTCATCTATCTATGTAGGCAAAACCGTGGTTATTCTTTTTCCGACCAACTATCAAATTTTCTCCAAAGCTTAAGTAGTATAGTGCTAAACAATCCAACGGATAATTATTTAGTTATTGGTGATTTTAACCTTAGTGGAATCTTGTGGCAATTAAATAACAACAAATTATTACCTGGGAATGTGTGTAGCGGCGACGAGTACATGCTTACTGATGAATTGCGTATTTTAGGGTTCAGTCATGGAATATTAAATGAATATGGTAAGATTCTAGATTTAGTATTATGTAACGAAATTGTCTCAGTGTGTGAATGTTTGGTGCCTTTGTCACCTGTCGACAAATATCATACGGCCCTTTGTATCGACTTGAACTTTGCAGAGAACTCCTGCTTAACTCCCGTCCCCTTTACTCGTTACCATTACGGTAAAGCTGACTTGATGCCATTAACAGGGAAATAGCGGCTATAGACTGGACGAACGTATTTTTTGACATGTCGCTTAATGATGCCGTAAACCACTTTTATGCTACTATAGCGGATATTCAAAACAAGTTTCTTCCCACTAAGACAGTTTTTCACAGCTCGTACCCAACTTGGTACTCCCCGGCACTTAAACGCTTGATTAAAGATAAGTTTAAATATCTCCGTAAAAAAACGTACGGCAGATTTTCAGACGAGGCCACCTTTAAACATTTACGTGAGCGGGTTAATAAACTTGAACCGGATTGTTACACCAACTCAGTGTTGCCAGACCTGGTTTTCACTTTACCCCAGGCTTAGTCTCAGTTTACCCCAGATTCGCTATTAATTTGAAAAATACCCTAAAAAAAATGTGAAAATGTTCCCTCAGTTTTTTCTTACTTTGCAAATAAAACAACGAGATATTAGTGATTGTTTTTGACGGTATGAAGTTAACGCAAGATTACTGTTTAATGACTGCAAATTATACTGTATATCATGGCCAAAGATAGCCTATTACCTACAGAGCTCGGTCTGGAATACAGAAAAAGGCTCTCTACGGCAGCACATTTATTTATTTTTGAATAAAAGTACTAAAAAGGAACGTTATCCTTTACCCGTAATAAAAGATCAGTTAGACCGGTTATCCAAGCAACGCGTTTTCACCTGTCTGGATATTATGTCAGCCTATCATTGCATTCAAATTGCGGATGATAGTAAACATAATACATACTGCATTCATAACGCCGGATGGGCACTACCCATATACGCGTATGAGCTTTGGATTGGTGAATGCACCGTCAGTGTTTCAGCGCGCAATGGACAATATTCTCGGTTCCTTATGTTTACAGTGTGCGACAGCATATTTGGATGATATCCTCATTTATGCTGAAAATTATGATGATGCATTGCACCGTCTCAGAGCCGTATTGGAGAAAATACGGGATGCTAATGTGATGCTCAGGTTAGACAAGTGTTCTTTCTTAGTCTAGTTTAGATAGTATGTGCCTGATTTTGCCAGCCTCGCTCGTCCTATTACGATACTCACCAAAAAGGACCAACCATGGGTATGGGGTGACCAACAGTCCCTTACATTCAACCGCATTAAATCAATTTTAGTACAACAACCTGTGTTACTCGTAGCGTTGTTTAATCCGGATTATGAAACCCAAATTTATACAGACGCGTCCAAAATAGGCTTAGGTGGAATATTGCTTCAGAAGCAGCCAGACGGTGCCTGGAAACCAGTCGCATATGCGAGTAGACAGACTACGTCTGCTGAACAAAAGTACCACAGTTTCGAATTAGAGACGTTGGCTGTTGTTATGAGCCTGAAAAAGTTTAAGGTATACGTGTCGGGTTTAAAATTTGTTCTAGTTACCGATTGTAGCGCATTAAGCTGGACATGGACAAAACGTGATTTGTCTCTCCGTATCGCCCGGTGGTGGCTTGAAGTTCAAGGTTTTGACTTTACTTTTGAGTATCGTGCGGGCAAAACCATGGCTCATGTGGATGCGCTGAGTCATAATCCTGTGGATTCAGTAATGCGATGTGTTGAAAAGGACCTAGTTGAATGTATGCAGTAGGATGATGACTCGTTGCGTAGTATCGTGGACCAGTTGAAGGATGAGGTTTCTAAGGGCATAACTAATGGCTTGGTTAAAGATGTCTTGTTTGAGAATGGTGTACTATTTAGAAAAGTCGGGAATAATCAAAATGTAGTTGTTCCACGAATGTCACGTTGGTCACATGTTCAAAGTTTCCATGATAATAATGGTCACGTTAATTATAATAAAACATACAATGCCATATGGTCAAAGTACTGGTTTCACGGCATGCGTCGGTTTATTACATTCGTGGTTGTATATCATGTCAATATGCTAAAAAAAACAAATGGCCGTCGTGTGGGCCTGTTACATCCAATTGAAAGGGTGGCTGTACCTTTTCACACGGTTCATGTAGACCACCTTGGCCCTTTCTGTAAAAGCCCATCAGGCAAAATGCACATTCTAGCAATAATAGATGTCTTCACGAGGTTTATATGGATCGAAGCTGTTCGAGACGTCAGTTGTAAATATGTTTTACAAACGTTGCATCAATTAATTAAAACTTTTGGTGTTCCAAGTCGTATAATAAGCGACCGTGGCAAAGCTTTTAGCTGCAAAGATTTTAAAGAGTATTGTACTCAAAGACAAATAAAGCATGTCATGACGGCGGTCGCTAGCCCAAGGGCGAATGGGCAGATAGAACGTTTTAACAGAACTATACTTGACGCCCTAGTAGCATATGTTGGCGATGACCAAAATGACTGGGAGAAATACTTGCCTAAGGTACAGTTAGGAATAAACTCTAACGTAAATAATAGTACGGGTAAGACTCCATTGGAACTTCTTTATGGGTTTCGACCTAGACTCGTAGGCGATATAGTTGTGCCCGATAGGTCACCCAATTTAAACGAACTGTGGGAAATTTCTGTCACGCGATCAGCTAAATTGTCTCAGCAGGCAAAGGACAAGTATAACCAAAAGCGGCGTTATGAACCTCCTTTTAAGATAGGTGATCTAGTTCTTGCCGAACGCAAGATCATTCGTAAGGGTTTACGCAGTGGTAAACTTATTCCGCGTTTCGACGGGCCATATAAAATTGCAAAGGTCCTGCCTCATGATCGGTACGTGATTAAGAGTACACGTAGCCGTGGTCGTCTTTATGAAAATGTCCTGGCCTAGGGATAAGTTAAAACTTTTCCAATCTAACCATTCCGATGAGTCTGATAATTCTTATTCTGAATAAAATAATTTTATTCAGGACGATTTATTTCATTTGATAAGTGCACATTAAAATTGTTAAGTGGATCTTTGTTTCAATAGCGCTAGCCTTCAGAGGCATTTTATTAACATAACCTTACAAACTAAATTCAATAATACACTTACAAGGTGTAATTTTTGATAATTAGTCGTTTGTCGTTCCTTAAGAGGTGATCTCCAAATTTTGTTTGTAAATGTATCTTCTTTGTAATTGAAATAAATTCCTTTTTTTTTTTAAGAGGGAGACAATGCCTGAGGAGGCTACTGTGACGCGACATTTTCGATGTGGTTCTTGATTGGTAAGCCATCATTATGACCACAACCGGTTTCGGTTTAGTAGATTGGGTTATGTAAACTTTAAGATGTTGTTATACTGACATTAGGAAGTCAGTTGAAGTTGGCATTCAGAATATTTCAGAAGCCAATCGCACTGACATTCAGACGTCAGTTCAAGCTGACAATAAAAAGTCAATTACACTGGCATTCAGACGTCAGTTCAAGATGACATTAAGAAGTCAATTACACTGGCATTTAGACGTCAGTTCAAGCTGACATTAAGAAGCCAATTACACTGGCATTCAGATGTCAGTTCAAGCTGACATTAAAAAGTCAATTATACTGGCATTCAGACGTCACACGCCGCATCGTGAGTTCGTGAGCGAGCTGGGCCGTCATGAACACCATGGAGCGTGAGCTACTCGGGACGCGCATCTGTATCAGGAAGGCCGACTGTAAGGCAGTAGATGGCGCTCGAGAACTGTCATGAAGTTGACAACTGTGGAGATAGCAACGCGCGGGCGGTGGGCGCGCCTTGCTGGCATGCGCCGAGGCATTCATTCTCTTTCCTGGCGGACACCGACGGCTTAACATTTACTTTCTGTTGTACCTACTACGTATTTTTAATTAAATATTTTATGAATCTTTTACTTTGTTTTTCTGAGCTCTTACAGTTTTTTTGGCTTACACTGCATATTAAACTTCCAGACGTTGACGAAGTGGCTGAAGAACTTCTCCTAGCCTTGGGTCCTGACAGTGCGGATACCAACGAGATAAGTGAGCCAATACACGGGTGTATCAAGATGGAAAAACATTATGAGAAGGTTTAAAAAAGGAAACCAGAGAAGAAATCACTAAAAAGTATCCTGACCCAGAAAAATTCAATACAGCAGCACCTTCCTTAAATCCTGAAATCAAGGCAATCATGTCTGAAATCTCTATAAAAAGAGATAATAGGCTTGTAGTAAGGCGAAAACAAACTGGAAAAGTTTTAACAGCCTTAGGAAAAGCTATGACAAGTGCCATGAAGGGAAACTTTAACTCGAAGCAATTAATAGTATACCTCAGTGATGCAGCAAATATCACGACAGACATACACCATCAAGATTTGCTGTCAAGAAGGTACTTTGCACTCGCAGGCACCAGTTCACTGATCAAAGACGCCATTTAAAACGAAAAGTCAGACGAGATGCTATTCGAAAGTGCTTGTTCTGAAAAAAAAAAAAAATGTCTCAAAACAATTCAGGTAACTGGAGCCCAGATAAAAGAAAAACTTCAGAAGCCCGCTACCATCTCAACAAAAACCTCGCAACGGGCAGTACCAGTACCTCCAGCCAGCAAAGCACTTCCCGAGACCATAAAGAAGAGGCAGACACAGCAGAGGAAGCGGTCTCCACCACGCACACAGCGTCACAATTAGAGGTACATGCAGGGCAAAGCTAGGTGTATTCATTTGAACTGGACGAAAATTACAAATGATCCAATTATTTTGCAGTGGATTAATGGCTACAAAATACCTTTTGCTTCTGTTCCACCTCCAAATGAAGCCCATGTGCAAAATTGGTCAGCAAACGATAGACTCGTTACTCAGGAAAAAATTAACACTACCTCACACATTAGCAAACAAGGGCGCTCGCTGTTTGAACCGCTAGCCTAATATTCAGGACAGATAGCCCCATGTCTCTTCACAAAGTATGAAATAGCATCACCTACAGGCACATGCACATTCTATTTCTATGACTCCAGATTGGGCACCAAGGACATCTGAACTTTAGAATAGCGTGAACATTTAACTAAAAGGAGATGGATAAAGTATGGCCAGCACGGGCAAAGACTTAATTATGTTTAAAAAAAACGTATAATATTTTAATTTCCAGGGTTGATTTAATTTCTCCGCACATCGCTGCAGAAAAATATCAATTTATAAGAGTATCTTTGTAATATTTTGATTTCCGTCCATGAGTTACTAATGTTGCAATTCTATGAAATAAAATGGTAAATCTCATTCTTCGAAAAAACACGTATTTATTTGTAATTCAGAATAACAGAGTTAGAAAAAAATATATTTTTATGCGTGTTTAGTGATAACGGAACTGAAAGTTGAAAATACACTTTTCATTTATCTCTTTAATTAAAAATCAATAGAATAATTGGTTCTTCAAAGTAATGGAAACACAATCTTCTCACGAAATAATAACTATAATATGAAATATGCATTATTTCAAAATAATGCATATTTCAACACAACATTTGGTTCAACATACAAATAATATCACGACTGTAATCTCTGAATGGTTATGTACACCCAGATTTCGCCAGTTATGTTAAAGCCACATGTAATGGGGGGCGGGGCTATTGCCATCAACCGGGCGCGTATCCAGGCTCGGGTTGCTACTGAGAAATTCAATATAACATGACATCATTACTTTGTGAGTCTATCAGTAGTCTATCGTATCATACAAACATAATGCAGGACACTATTGTATTATTATGGTAAAATAATTTAAAATATACTTTGACATATTTTTGTGACGATATAATTTATTTTGTAATAGTCACACGCACAGTTATAACTAATAATTATATATTTGATCCGTTATGTTTACAACACAATATATCATTTCTCAGTAAAGTCCCAGACTTACGAGTCGTGAGTTCGAACCCAAGCAGGCACTTTATTTTATGTATTTAATTCCCACTGCCTTACCACTGCTCTCAAAACGGTGAAGGCTAACATCGTGAGAAAACCAACTTGTCCTAGAGCCAAATAATTTGAAGATATTTGTAACAAATACAGCACTGGGCCCGCGTGGTGGATTACAGCCCACTCCCTCTCACAGAGAGGACGCCTGTGTCCCAGCAGTGGGAACATTATAGGCTGATTAAGCTATTATGCTATATCGGTGCTATTAATACGAGGTGTTCTATATGACTAGATAAATGAACGTGATCAAAGCAAAAGGAGTACTACATAGCTAAGGGTCGTAGTAGGGGACGTTTTGAAGCTTCTGCCTATAATGCCTTTGGGAAAAGCAGTGAGTTTATGTATGTTTGTATACATATTAGGCTAGGTACGTGTGTTACGGGATTTATGTCAATAGTCATGACAAAGTCAAGACATGTCTTTTATGATTCGTGTGTAGGTTCTTGTGGCTCGCATCTCGTATGTTCACTTGTGTTTTCTTGTGGTGTTTTACGACGACCTTTGGTTTTGTTTCTGGATATCTGTTGTTTCTGCTCCTCCGACCGACCCCGGCTTGCACGGACTTTGCATCTTCTCATTATAATTTAACTTGGCTACGTGCACTTTGGACAACTGATTTTGCCCTATATCGAATGGAGAACCGCCGCTGCACTAAATGTGGTATATCAACGTTTCGGAGCCATTTGTTAGATTCGGGTGAAATTCAATCAGTTATAACCCAACCAGCAAAAACTAGGCTTACAACAATCTCAAGACTACTGTTGTTTTGCTCTTACATCACTCCTATATAATCGTATAAGCCTGGGTTTGGGCACCAAACATAAGCATATAAGCATATTTAGTTTAATATCGTTCTAGTCTCATTCAGACAACTTTGTGGCATGCTGACTCGCAGCGTTCCACAATAATGCGGTCTGACCACTTTCGTCTCCTTTTTATACACTAAACTAGTTTTTTGCCAATCTTCAATTATTACTAAATTACAAGTATTTAGTAATAATTGAAAATTGGCAAAAAAACTAGTTTAGTTTAGAGCATGTTGTAATTTTACATACATCAAAGCGTGCCGCCGCCAGGTGTTCCACTACCTGACCTTGCGAGTGAGTGCTGACTCATGTACACCCTCAATACTAAATCATATTGAATTATGGGCCATTACTAAACTCTTGTCGATTTTTGTCGCCAGCTCTTGGAATATTAGAATCTTTTGAGGCAAAACAAGCACATTATGATTTTACGTCAGATCAAACTTAAAAGTTGGTGTGAGTGCTGATTTCAAAAGTACAACGGAAAAAAAACAATAAATGAAAACAATTAAAGTTGCTGTGAAGTTGTTTATACTAAAGTGCAGTTATTATCAAGTGCGTTTATTAAGTTTTACGGTAAGTATTCGTATTGGAATATATTATTTACTGTTAAGTAGACTTTGTTTTACGCTTCAAAATTCAAGCGCCTTATTAAATATGGTATTTTCTGTTCTCGTTTATTATTTTATTTGTTAATTGGTTTTGATAGTGTTGCCATTAGTATAGCTGCATTTTACAAGCGCACTATTAGACTATTGTAAGATTGTTTACTCTAATTTTAGCATTCGGAATACTACAGAAATCTCCATATTGAAATAAATTAGGGTTCCTCGCAATTTTACATATAACCCTAAATCGACAGGGAAAAAAATGTACTTAACCTGAATACTAAATAAGTGAATTACTTTTTATTTAGGGGACAATGTTTGTGATGTAAAATGGTTATTTATATGGATATAGACTGTTATCTGGTCAAGAAAGACTTCCGTTTGCTAAAATATTTAGCATGGCCTTGGAATGAAACACACTTCTTGTTGAGCGAAGTATGTCACGGATGTGGCCACTACAACAACGTCATGAAGAACAAACCTAAACACTTCATTATGAATCAAAAGAACATGAGAAAACTATTACGCTATGATTTTTTTTGGTGTGAAAATTGCTCTGTGTACACAATTTATGACCACTATATCGATGATGGATGTGAACTTTGCAATTAATATTAGGTCTTTACCTATGAAATTGCCGTTCTGCAGTACTGGCCATTTCAAATCAAAATAATTTTTGTTTGGCTAAGAATTCTAATTTCAAATTAATTTTATTTTAAAAACATGGATTTTTTTTTCTAAAAGTAATCATTTCTTTATTGATTAGTGTTACATTTTCATCGCATTTCAATCTTTTTCGTCATCATGGATACGTTAAAAATTCGAGTAATTATGGAATATGAGTACCGTCGTGGCAGCAACGCGGCACAAGCGGCACGCAACATCAACGACGTTTACGGAGCTAACACTACAAACCAACGCACCACCTGTTATTGGTTTGCTCGCTTCCGTTCTGGAAATTTCGACCTGAAAAATGAACCTCGCGGTCGTCCGAAGACTTTGGTCGACAATGACGAATTAAAGGCGATTGTGGAAGCTGATGATACACAATCTACGGCTGAATTAGCAGCAGCTTTCGACGTTAGCGTCAAAACAATATTGGTCCATTTGCGTCAAATTGGCAAGGTAAAAAAGCTTGACAAATGGGTGCCCCACGAACTCAATGATCGCCAGCGCGAAGTACGCGTCGAGACGTGCCTTGCACTGCTCAACAGACACACAAATGAAGGAATTTTGAACCGCATTGTTACCTGCGATGAAAAATGGATTCTGTTTGATAACCGTAAGCGCTCAGCAAGTTGGTTGGATCCTGGTTCAGCACCTAAACAATGCCCTAAACGAAAACTTACCCCTAGAAAAGTGATGGTCACTGTTTGGTGGTCTAGCGTCGGTGTGATTCATCACAGCTTCTTACCAAACGGGGTGAGCATTACTGCAGATGTGTACTGTGAAGAACTGAACACAATGATGGAGAAGCTGGCGCATCTCCAACCAGCATTGGTCAATCGCTCGTCTCCGCTGCTCCTGCACGACAACGCGCGACCTCATACTGCACAGCAGACGGTCTCCAAGTTGCAAGAACTGGGGTTGGAAGCTCTCCGTCATCCGCCCTACTCACCAGACCTTGCGCCTACAGACTACTACTTTTTCCAGAATTTGGATAACTTCTTGGCGGGAAAAAAATTTAATACCTGAGAGGCAGTACAAAATGCCTTTGAAGAATTTGTTGCCTCCCGTCCAGCTGATTTCTTTAAGAAGGGCATCAATAAACTGCCACTGCGATGGCAAAGATGCATTGATTGCATGGGTGATTACTTCGATTAATACAAATAAAAAATTCATGAAAAAAATTCGTTTAAATTTTTTCATACAAAACGGCAATTTCATAGGTAAAGACCTATTATTAAAAACAACATCCAGCCTAATTACTTCATCTCCATCAGGTAGGTAGGTCGGTTATTTCTATCGCTGTTTTTTTTTTTTGCATGAAGTGGAAAGAACTCAACTTAAGGTGGATCCGAAGTGGTAGCTCGCGAGATTAAAATATTCTGTACCTTTTTTTTGCAATTTGCAAGTCAGTGTCGGGTTGTACCTACATTGATCAAAATATGATTCGTGACCATGCCTAATGAGTATGTAGGTATTTACAGAATTATAATCATTAGAATCATTGATACATCTCTCATAATTTTATCTGTTCCATAACAATGAAAGTTATGGCAGGCCGCCTTCACTCGGCCGTACTTACAGCGATAAATGCCTACACTTTCAGGCGGTGCCGTCGCCACTACGCCAGTCGGTTGTCGCTGCTCGCGCGCTGAGCTTGCGGGTGCGTAATATTTTAATTACTTAAGTTTCGAATAGTAAACAACAAGAATGGCTGGCTTAAAGCATTGCTCAATTGACGGATGTGTGTCGAAACAAGGAGACGCACACACATTTTTACGTTGTATTTTAGACTTAACAACCTACTTAAGTATTTGTTAAGATTTTGAGGTCGTTGAAACACTTAGCTATACATAATACTTACGTATTTTAGTATTTTTTCTTATTGTAACATTTTAAAGCGAGGAAAGCATAGTCTAACAACAGTACCTGAGCAGTGGGAGCATAATGGCGTGCTATTTTGGCCTAAAAATAACAGACAAGAGAAACTAAGACAAAATGAAAGTTCAGTTGCGGAATATAATCAATGGTCAAAAATTAACTGCATAGTCAAAAGGAAAGATATTCCGACATTTCATGACGCTGAGGCTGAAATCGACATCATGAGTAACAATTCAGAAACGGAGACCGATAATGAGAATCAAGCACCACTGAAAAGAAAACGACTACCCATGAAGTCTTTTAATGATATGGTAGAGGTTAGTAAATAAAGTCCATTTAAATCAGTTCCGTATGGGGGATGAGTCGGGTAGCCCGCGAAATTATTTTTTATTTAGTTTTTTGCAATTTGCAAGTCAGTTTTTATTTTATTTATTAAAACTTAATGCACAAGTAAAAAAAAAAACTGTACAAAAGCTTAAGACTTAATGCCTGAGGCATTTTCTACCAGTCAACCTTAGGGTGATGCAGAGAGAAAACATGGCAGGTACAACATAAGGGATAGGTTACTCGAGAGATAATACATACTAATACATAGATACATACATACATATACAGGGTTACTGGTAACTCGACGTATTCCTTGCAGGACGTCATAGTAGGGTTAAAATGCAACAAATTAAGCCACCAAATGTTCTACCGAAATTCAGTAGTTTTTGAATTAGTTAAGAGTTTTAGTTTTTTTTATGAAAAATCCCAGATTAAATCATTTGAAACCAATTTAAAAATGATTTACGGCGCGACTGTACTGAAATTTAAGTTATTATCATAGTTGACGCCGTAGCAGACCTTTGTTAATAATTAAAAGTTCAATAATGCCTAAAACTTTGGCAAATATCACTAACCAAACATTAAATTGTTTGTAATTTTTGCTATTACTTCATAAAAAATGTAGTCTAGTGCAAAAAAAAATACTACACCTGGTGTACAAATTACTAGGAAAATATCCTTGTCTTATCAGTTATTCAGAAAGGTATGATTGTCAATACTTTGGCATGTGTGCCAGGGAAGAGAAGAGTTTTATGGGGGACAGGTAAAATTGCGAGACGGTCAACCTATTGTTTCGTATTCGTATTATTCGTAGTTTTTACCTGCACTTGAACTCCAAACACTCGGGGAGCTTTGTGATTGATCGCTATTGTTCTCTCGGCATGACAGGGGGTGCGATTTTGCAAAATTTGGTCGTCAGCGTTAGTTAGTTTCAACTCGACGTCGCGTAAGCTCGTGTTTTGTTACTGGCTATTTCCCTAACTGTTGCTGCGTATCTTGCTCTTGTGCTGTGCTGTGCCTTCATAAGCGCTGACTATGGCTGCATATTCTAATCCTGAATACGCTGACATAATGTACTGTTACGGACTTTGTGACGGTAACGCTGCTGAGGCGCGGCGAGAATATCAACTTCGCTTTCCCAACCGCCGACTCCCCCACGTTAGTGTCTTCGGATCGACTTATCGGCGAATATCTGAAACTGGCAGCGTCCAAAGAAGCAGGCAAGTTGACACTGGTCGTTCCCGGAGATACACGGCTGAGGACGAGGAGCTTATTCTTCAACGTTTTATTGACGATCCTAACACATCGACAAACATCGTAGCGCGTGAGCTTGGTATGTCACAGTGGAAAGTCTGGTCTGTAGTTCACTTGTCAGGCCGACATCCATACCATTACCAACCAGTCCAGTCATTAGAAGAAGGAGATCCGCCGAGACGGCTTGAATTTTGTCGTTTTATGCTAAGTGCCGACGCCGACAGCGAAAACTTTTTAAAAAACATTCTGTGGACCGATGAGTCATGTTTTGATCGTGATGGTATCACAAATTACCACAACTTACATTACTGGGCACCGAAAGCAGAAGCAAACCCTAAAAAACGGAAACCAACCGCATCCCAGCGAAGGTTCTCGCTTAATGTTTGGATGGGTATTATTGACGACAAATTAATTGGCCCACATTTTTTACCCCGAACACTAAAGGCCATATTCATAAACGATGATTAAAGTTAAATGATGTTTAAACGTGAAAAATGTATGGTTAAACAGACGCTAATCACTATTTAACATTAAGCAACGTTTATGAATAAGAGGGTAAATGGGGAACTTTATGAAGATTTCCTCAGAAATCATTTATCAGCACTGCTCACGGATGTACCGGAAGAAAGAAGAGCAAACATGATTTACCAACATGACGGATGTCCAGCCCACTTCCGAATCACAATTCGACAATTGCTGGATGAAAACTATCCAAACCGATGGATAGGCGCGGTGGGCCGATTCCGTGGCCTGCACGAAGCCCTGATCTGACGCCGCTAGACTTTTACGTCTGGGGTCATATGAAAGATCTAGTTTATGTGACCCCAGTAAATTCAATTGAAGAACTAAGGGAGAGAATTACAAATGCGGCTGACCAGATGAGGGCAACAATAACATCAAGAATAACAAAAACCGAAGTAAGGAAGCGAATAAGAACATGTATTCGAAACCGAGGGCAGCACATCGAACAAGACGTGTGAAATGTGTGTAATTAAAGTTTTTAATATTGATTAAAATGAACAATAATGTTCACGATTTTGTTTTTGATTTTTCGAATAATGTAAACCTTTTTGTGAAACGCACGCCTGTACTAAATCAAAAACGATTTTCATAATGTAGTCCATGATTTTGTATTAAATTTCATACCTTTTTGGATAGCTGATAAGACAAGGATATTTTCTTAGTAATTTGTACACCAGGTGTAGCATTTTTTTTTGCACTAGACTACATTTTTTATGAAGTAATAGCAAAAATTACAAACAATTTAATGTTTGGTTAGTGATATTTGCCAAAGTTTTAGGCATTATTGAACTTTTAATTATTAACAAAGGTCTGCTACGGCGTCAACTATGATAATAACTTAAATTTCAGTACAGTCGCGCCGTAAATCATTTTTAAATTGGTTTCAAATGGTTTAATCTGGGATTGTTCATAAAAAACTAAAACTCGTAACTAATTCAAAAACTACTGAATTTCGGTAGAACATTTGGTGGCTTAATTTGTTGCATTTTAACCCTACTATGACGTCCTGCAAGGAATACGTCGAGTTACCAGTAACCCTGTATATATATATATAAAATAACTTTGTCTTGAGAAAAAACGATAGGTAGAGGAGAAAACGAATCCAGCTATTCAGCGCTGAGATGATTCAGCCAACTTCTTACGAATATGCTCACGTGCCTTTACTTTAAACGAAAACAGACTGGTTGCCATCCTGATATTCAGAGGGAGCGCATTCCAAAGAAACACCGCCTGGACAAAGAAAGAAGATTGGATGAAACCAGAGCGGTGAGAAGGACATCGTAAACGACGATTGTTGGTGGAACGAAGGTTTTTACTATGCGCAGCGCACAAGTATTGAACCTGGGATGTCAGGTAAGAAGGAGAAGTGGGTTTGTCGAGTATGGAATACAAAATTGACAGAGCCCTCAACTCTCTGCGCTGACGGATGAGTAGCCATTTTAAAAGCAACCTGTGCGCGGAGACATGATCATACTTACGAAGATTAAAAACGAATCGAATGCAGTTATTTAGAAGGCGGTCAAGTTTATTGAGTAGATCTGCATTCAGGTCATAGTAACACACATCGCCATAGTCAATTATGGGAAAAATAAGGGATTGTACAAGCATTGCCTTTATGTGTGATGGGAGAAGGTTTTTCAACCGATGGAGCGACCGCAACGTTCCGGTGACTTTTTGACTGACAGTCGTGACCTGCTTCCGCCAGTCAAGACACCTATTTAATCGCGATTAAAAATAGTCAGATTTAGTTAGACAACCAAAATTTTAGGTTGAATAGAATAATGAAATGGACAACAACAGAATAGCAAAATTATCATTTTCACTAAACTAATAATTCAGTGCAATCTTAGTGCTGTCAAACTAAAATATAGTTAAGTTGTGTCACTTTAGTCAATTTCAGAATAGGAAATCGTCGTTTGACAGGAATAAACTAAATTTTGGTGATTTTTAGTCTAGTTTAGAGAATTTTGTGACAACAGAATCGGCACCATTATTATAAATCTACTTTACTGTGCCAATATGTATCTAATAGCGATTTTATTTCCTACCCAATGAGAAATCCACAGATTTTTTATTCAGAATAATGGTTTAAGTTCATAACTTCATTTATCGGTATGGTGTCCCTTAGATACAGTAAACTCCTGACGTAGACACCTGTTGTATGTACTTTGTACCAAAAGTATCAAGATTATTCAGTCTAATTATGACCTAAAATCTGCGGTTGCAAATGCAGCAACATCCCAGAGGTTTGGCTGCAAAGGTAGCAATATCCACGAGTTGGGCGCAGAAACAGAAAGATCCAAACCAAACGTCTAGTTTTTAGAAGAAATATGATATTACTGTAATATCCTAAATTTTTCTTGGATTAATCACATGATTCTCTAAATTTTTATGTAAAAAATAACATCATAATAGTTATAAATTACTGCTTTAAAACAAAAATATTGTTTCCTGCCATTTTGGTAAAACTGGATGTTGCTACCTTTTCATTTAAATTACTATGTTGTTTTATTTGTGTCCATGATGGCCAAACTTGTATGGGAGCGTTATCCTTCTCCTTTGGGATAGATTATCTCATGTCTCTTCACAGAGCAAGAAATAACATACACTTTCAAACACACACACAATTTATTTTTACGACCAAGGACATCCTATTTTAATTTAATTAATTCGAACAGACGACACTAACTTCCTACTAACTAAGTAATGTATTGAGAAGTTCTCTCACGCTCTGCTGTCCGAGCATTCTACTGGTTTCAATACACTTGCCATCCTTCCGTCTAGTCCGTTCGTATAATCACCGTCAAAGAGGACCATGCGCCGTTCAACGGTTATGGTGCGGCCACACATTGGGTATATTTGCACCAATGTTGCGTATTGGGTCCAACACACCAATGTGTGGATCAGTTTTGGATACAATGTGAACATTGCGTCCAAACACAATCGAATGTCCAACACTGACCCGCGTCGAGTCGGTTTTTGAAGTAAGTTCTTCTTGGACAAAATGCCGCTCGCGCGCCACACATTGGTCTGTTCATTCGCCGCGAGTAGTGCTGTTGTTCGTACGTGTTACTTGGTTGTGTAGCTACGTAATTATTTTCGAAATGACAACGCCGTCGATTGACTGGTCAAATGAACATGTTTTGGAGTTTATTTAATTATACCAAGGGGAACCAGTGTTATGGGATTCAACCAATAAATTCCATAAAAACAAAGGTTTTAGCAGATGCATGGGAAAGAATACGATCCTCGTTTAGTTTTTTTGTGCTCCGTGAGAAATGGTCAAAATGAAGATAAAGAAGCAATGAAATAAAAGTATGAAGCCTATCTAAGAGAAAAAGAGTTTTCTCGTGAAGAAAAAGCAAAAGATAAAACTGATAAGACTATTCGAGTGGCAGTTTATGATCTTCAAGCTGTGCATCAGTGCTCGAAAGGAAAAGTTTCAGTTTTATTGAGTCGTTCAATGTTTTAAATTTTACTGTTTATGATCTTCATACAAACGGTGTCTCAAGTAACGTATGGCTTGAATCTCATGCTCACAGAGGCGTTAACGAAATAGGGACTTGTGTCTGAAAATATTTACAGGAAATTAACATTACAGGCGAGAACATTGATGTCGTATTTTATTCTGTCAACTTCACTGGGCAGCAGAAAAACAAATTTATGATCGCTATATACTTGTTTACAGTTCAGAATGTAATAAATATAAAAACGATTACCCATAAATATTTGATCAAAGGTCACACGCAGAACGAAGATGACTCTGCGCATTCCCAAATGCACAGTTCGAAAAAATCGCAAAGGGTTGCCGAAAGACATTGTTTCCACAAAGTTACAAAATGGTGAGATGGTAGCAAAAGAAAATGGTGACGGAATTTTGGTTTTGAAGTAGAAAGACAAGAGAGCCGTGCTCGCGTTATCAACTAAACATTCACTTGGATTTGTGACAGTCCGAAGCAAGTGAAATAGACAAAAAACTGCTTTGAAACCATCAGTAATTGCCGAATACAATAAATACAAAAGTGCAATTAACTTTTCTGATCAGAAGAGGGGCAGTTACTGTAATCCGTCAAGAAGAAACGTACGTTGGTTTCAAAAACTGGCAATTGAATTACTGCTAACTACGTCTGCCGTAAACGCCTACTTGTTATACAAGACTTACATTAAAGTATGTTTTAATAAATCATCTCTCAAATCATCTCATCAGTTTTTTATGTATATTCATTTATTTTTAATTTTCCCATTTTTTACTCATAAAAGCAAATTCAGAACTATTTTTTGTTCGTGTTCTTATTTCTAGATATAAAAACTTTTTAACAAAAAAATTGAACCGCCGAAAAAACTGAAAAGAAAAAATAATAAGCCTGCTGTGTTTAACCTTAATAACTAAGTTCAGAAGGCGGTGACATAAAATTAAAACATATTTCCAAAGTCACCGACTTCCGAACTTAGTTATTAAGGTTAACCCTTTCAGACCCACCGTGCGCAATTAAGGACATAACATTTTTGTTAAACTATCCTAATAAAATAAAATTTTACTTAACTAAAGACTGTTGTTATCGTTTGCGAACATTATAAATCTCTAAAAAACATACACCTAACGCCATCTATTAATACGTGTATGAAATAATTAGACTGTTTCGATCAGTCGCCGGCGAAAGTTTGGAGTGTGTAGGTAAGTGATTTATGCCTTGAAATAAATATATACCGATAATTTATGTTACAAAGGCAAAGAACATCGTATTTTACAAACAATTATTTAGTGTTTTGTTTAATAAATTGCGAATATACGTTATGTCTACAAACGCGGACAATAGGTTTTGTTTGGATATTTTTTTCCAAACATTCATAGACATTTATTAGGGCCATATTCATAAACGATGATTAAAATTAAATGATGTTTAAACGTCAAAAATGTATTGTTAATCAGACGCTAATCATTGCTTAACTTTAAGCAATGTTGATGAGGGGGTTTGTGATTACCTACCTAGTTATACTTATTTTCATAAAGCGTATTATTTGATAAACGTGTAATATACATTCACATAATAATTTTTGCATCGTATAATGTTTTTTTTACAGGCGTATTTATGATCAAAAATCATGTTCTCGAGGGACGCTTTGAAACTTTTGGAACATGGACACCTGTCGGACTTGGAGTTGTCTTTGGATGATGAGGAAGTAGGAAATAATAGTAATATCCCGTGTCCGAGACATGTTCGATTGGGTGCTGATGTGATAACACAGAACCAAAGAGAGTACACCCCACCTGACCTTTTCGATGAACATGAAGACGAAGGTATGTCAGCTTTCGATTTTGAGCTTGAGACCGAAGAGTCAGAGGAGCTGGCTATTGAAGAGGGCGAGCAAGAGCTAGCTGAATTGAATGGTGAGAATTTCGATTATCTTACACCAAAACCGAACATTAAGTGGAGGCACAGACAAATAAATAACACTAAACCCACGGATTTCCTGCCACCAGTATTTGATCCAGTTGTGCAAGACCCTCTTGATTATTATTATAAATATGTTCCTAAACAGCTTTTTAAACAGATGGCTGAAATTACTCATTCATATGCTGTGCAGTCAGGAAAAGCCAGGTATAAACCTACGTCCAGCAATGAAATAGAGATATTATTTGGCTTACACATGGCAACCGGAGTATTCAATTATCCAGTTTTGAAAATGTACTGGGAAAATAACATAAGTATTCCTCTTTTTATAAACAATATGTCAAGAGATAGATTTTTTGAGCTCCGTAACAATCTACATTTAGCAGGTAATTTGATAAACCCCCAAATTGCCAAGATGTATTTTATTAAGTACGACCAATCTACGATGGAATTCGAAGCCGTTGCTTAGAACTGCCGTTAGAACTGTGTGTCGATGAACAAATAGTTCCTTTTACAGGGAAGCATTCTGCTAAAAAATATGTAAAAGTTGCCTTTTACATTTGTTTAGCAGAATGCTTGCCCATGGGGAATCAAACTGTTCTTCCTTTGTGGCAAGAATGGCCGAGCCTATGATTTTGTAATATTTCAAAACTCTATTCCAGAATTAGACAAGACATTGTTAAAAAAAGTTGGTTTTGGCGCATCGGTAGTATTGCATCTAATAAAAAGAGTCGGTGAGAATAGTGGCCATGAGTTATACTGTGATAATTACTTCTCGTCATATTATACGCTCCAAATTTTAAAACAAAAAGGTATCATGGCTACTTGCACAGATCGTGTCAATAGATTTGTAAGACCACCATTAGTCAGTGATAAAGATATAAACAAAGAAACCTAGAGGTTTCGCAGAAGAGATTACTAGTACCGATGGGGATGTTACTATGGTCACATGGCTAGATAACAAGCCAGCCAACTTAGCATCTAACTTTATTGGTATAGGAGAAAAGGATATGGTGAAAAGCTGGTGAAAATATTTATAGAAGTTGAGAATCCTGAAATAATCAAAAAGTACAATCACGCCATGGGAGGTGTTGATCTACTAGATCAACTAATGAGCTATTTTAGGACTTTCAAAAAGTCGAAGTAGTGGCCTTTGCGGATGATTTTCATGCTTCAGATCTGGCAGTCGTTCAAGCTTATCGTGAATATGATACAGATAACGATTTGCTCGGAATACCTAAAGCAAAACGGTTTACACTTCTTCATTTTCGCCAACACCTAGCTCAAAGTTTAGTTGTCCGAAATAAGATTTCAGCTCCAAAAAGGGGTCGACCAAGTAGTTGCAGCAGTCCTTTACCGGTAATTGCTCCAAGAAGACCGGGAGAACTGCGTCCGTCAACTGAAATAGCTCGAGATGGTGTTGGTCACTTCCCAGCTCATGACGTCGGTTTAGGAACGCGCTGCAAATTACCGGGATGCAAAGGAAAATCCCGCATCAAATGCATAAAATGCAAAGTGCACTGTGTCTAACCAAAGACAAAAATTGTTTGTGATGTTGAATTGTTGTTGAAAAGTTTTCTCGGAAAATAATGAAAACATCACTTTTTCAATATTGTCATACTCAATAGTACCTAATAGTAGTTGTTAATTGGGGTTGGGTTATCTTTGCGATCTGATCTAGAAGCCCCCAATTAACATTGTTCTTATATTCAAACAATAAAAACATCTATTTAAATATAAAGACAGGTGCAAATGTGTTGCTACGGTTACAATGCGGAATGTGAATTGAATGAATGAATCAAGTAAGAATATCCTAATAATAATCATCGTGTGTGGCGCTTGGCTTTATACTACACGTGAAACGGTGCACATGATCATATGTTATTAATATGGAAGATGGCTGCATTCTTTCGTTACCAACAGAATATGTTTGCATGCATTTAATTTTGTAACTAATTCATGTTCTATTACATCACACCCACTAATTAGAGTGTTTGAGTACCAACTAAACAAATTTTTTTTAAATCTATGTTGGCAAAAGTTTAGATAGGTTTGTCCTGAGTGGGAATCGAACCCGCTACATCCCGACGCAGTAATAATAATAATCAATAGCAAGTATCCATTAAATAAAAAACTTTTTTTAATAACCGTTTATTGTAAGGATACACAAATTAGTATACGTAGTAAATACGTTATCTATGACTATGAAGTAGGTATATACTATTTTCACGTACTTAATATTATCATAATTATTTAGTAGTAGGTATTGGGTAAGTAAATATTTACGACCTATCTATTCATTAAAAAACACTTTCCAAATTTTCCTGGATCCTAACCATGAGGTCCTTGGTTGATTGATATATGCCGTCCATCATGGTATGTTTAACAACATGTTGAACGCACAAATCGGCTTTGCATTTGCAAGAACTTTCTTCGCGATCGGTGAAATCTATTGCATTGTATATTTCGATGCGGATTATCTTTGATCCTTTTAGAGGCCGCTTCACAAAACTGTAATGCGTTCCATCATTGGACCTCCTGTTCACATTCAAACGCCTTGATGATTCCTCCCCAACCTCGTTTTGCACTAGCCGAGGTTCCATAGAAGCGAAAATGAACAGATTTTGAGAATCCTGGAAAAGTAACAAAAAAAAAAGAAAAGAATATTAATTACATTGTCTAATAACTCATAATAACTATAGCATGATGCATTGATTTTCTGGTATACAGTCCTCCGTAATATCATTACTATTTAACCTCACAAAAATTACCTAAAAGATTTATAAAAGTAACATATTATAATAAATCATTTAACAATTTCCGAACAATATTAAAAATATTTTCTTACCGACATATTTGACAGCTGTTGGACAGCTGTGAATTTGATTTTTTTCTCTCTATTTTTTTAAAGAACAATGTTCAAAACGTCTCCACCCTTGTAGCACTATAAAACCTATGTCAATCGAAGGGCCATATCCATCTTATCATTTTATTGTACTACGCCGAAACCAAAATGTGCATCCGAAAAAAGTTATATCGACATGAAGAAACCGGAATCAGTCACAATTATTTTGCCGTTTATTATACTTTTTCGACATGATGTAACCATTCCTACTACAATTATAATTACATTTTGGTAAGTTTTTTAATTCAATACACGTTCACAGTCCAAAGAAGGTACAGGTGAGCAGGATAGAATGGTTATAACAAGAGCCGCACGCGCAGCGCAACACTTTAGTACCTTTTGGAACTTCCTTGAGCGTACGCTTGTCTCCTACTTTTGATTACTAGTTTTATCGTTCTACTTTGGACTTGTTACTGGATTTGATTTTGTGCCAACGGTTGGACTAAGTTGAATTGGCAATCGAAGAATGTGGCTATGAGCCTCACATGCCAGCTACAAAAGACAAAAGCGCAACTCAGCTCACGAATGAACAAGCGAATAAATCGCGTCTGATAACGATTGTCCACTGGGTCATTGAGGCGATAAACGGTAGATTCAAACGGGCCTTTATAATATTCAGGAACGTGGTATTCAATAAATCACTTCCTCACCTCTTCACTGACTTCAGAATTGCTGGAGAGCTTCTCAACACCTTTAGGGAGCCTTTTCATGATAATGCCTACGCCACAGACTTCGTAGAACGAATTAGTCACAGAATTCAAACCAACAATGACTTGGGCAGCTACGTTGTCGCAGAAAATGTTAACAAGCAGCGGGCTGCGTTCGGGACATTGACTGACGAGTCCATAAATATGCCCTGAATTGTCAAACAAAGATATAATTTTGTTTAGCTTGGGGACATATCATCTAAAACTGGCAGCTTCCTATCAGCGAACATTTACGTGGCGGCGTCTATAACATAGAGGTTTGTGCAACTCCAAGCCCAATTATGAATCAATACGGTATAGATACGAAAGATTGCACTCTTCTAAGGGGTCGAAAACGCATAGGGCATAAACGCTATTCAGGCATTATTGCTCATGTTTGATGGGTATGAGGACAGTTGGTGTCTGCGCGCATGTCGTCAGTATACGAGTATATCGTGTGGTACTATGGAATCGGAAGGCGTTTAGAGAATTTCGTTGGGCCAATCTGCGCCTGGCACAATATTGTAATAGATACTGAAAACACCTAATAATCTATTTCTTGTAGTAAAAAGTAAACGGTTTTATTTGTAAAAAAAAACTCCTAAAAAAACGTCAACAGTTACTTGACAAAAACGATATTTAGCAGAATTATTTAATGAACTTTATTCTGCACGGTGCCTTGTTCCCGTGCGGGAGTCACCATTTTATTCCAAGAGTTGTTTGAAAACTCCGAACAATATTATTTCACAGTAATAATTTAAAAAAGAAAAGCATCGTGATTGGCAACTAATTATTATTGTGACTGATTCCGGTTTTTTCATGTCGATATAACTTTTTTCGGATGCACATTTCAGTTTCGCTGTCATACAATAAAATGATGAGATGACTATGGCCTTTCGATTAACATAGGTTTTAAAGTGCTACAAAGGTGGGGACGGTGTCCATACATTTTGAACATTGTTCTTTAAACATGTTTTTAAGGTTGAAAATCAAATATCTTTTTGTTTTGTTCCCACACTTTACATAAATGGTTTGATGTAACAGGACTCCCCCGACGGACCACCGCCATCGCTGCTTTGTTTACAATAATTCAATACTAATATCATAAATCCAAATTTATGTTTGTTCGTTGACCATTTTTTCGTACATTTATCAAGATATTAATATAAAAGTAAAGTCAGGGTATAAGACTAGTATAGGCATTTTCTTGCAGTGGCAAATTAAATTAAATATATAAAAACAATTCTAATTGCGAATTTTTGAGGTTGATAATTGAACAACTTAATTATGTTTCAATTCTCAACCTCAAAAATTCTCAAAAACTAGGTCAGCATTCCCCATAATTAGAGATACAACTGACTCAGGATTTTTAGTAAGTCTTACTTTCCTTTTATGGATTGAAAATGACGTAGATTTGTTGGTGTTTAAATCGGGACGCGAACATTTGGAGCATCATTACGTATCTCTGCCGGCCAATATCAGCATCGAGGATTACACAGTAAAAAAATTAAGTTATAATATTATTAACACATTATTTTTCTTAGCTCATTATAGTAACACTGTTTTGTCACATTATGCTGAACTACCTAATGTAATTTAGTTTCCTTTTTTTCTTTTGTTGTTAGTTTTCTTATTGAAGTTCTTTCATGACAATATGTTACAACCCAGAATAAGTAAACGTAATGATTAGAAAAGCAAGCTTCCCGTTATTTAATGCAAATTTAATCATACCTATTTTATTTTTTCAGGTCGCACCACGTAAATGCTGAAGCGTTGTTCCCACCTGACGAGGAACTTCAGCATCGTGAACCTGAGAAGAGATCGAAAAAAAGGAAACAAGCAGCCTCCCCATCGTGCTCACCGTCGGCGCCGAGTACATCACGAGCGAACCCTGCCCCTATGTGTCCGCAGTCTTCATCATGGGGTAAGAAGAAGTTATCAAGCCAATCGCTCCGAAGAAGGCCCCGGTTCATGATATCTTTGGGAGCGACAGTGAAGACTACGCTGTGGAACAGCCTTCAGCCTCGTGTAAACCTATTCCGCAGCTACAATCCTAGATTAGTAGAAGACTCTCCAATGGACATTCACGTCAAACGTTTAATTGTAAACCGGGGACACACTATGTAGAGTTGAAAGTTTATAGTTGTGATGAAATAGAAAAAGTGCAACCCCTGAAAAGATGGCGTCATGCAATTGTTTGCGTCAAAAACCGTACTGACCAAAACACAGACGCGTGGCAGCATCTAACTTTATTACTGCCACCCGGAAAGAGTTTCGCAATTGCTCTCCTACCTTTATCAGTACTTATTACTGACCATGTTGAAATAATTACTAGTAAAAAAATACTTGTTTAATTATTATATTAGATACTTATACCGCTATTACATTATCCTCAATTAAGGCTTTCGTAACTCCGAATTAGTTAACTCTCTGAATTGTGAGAAATTGTATGCCAATTAGCAAGTTACGATTTTTACTGTCCTACCGAAAAAGGTTTGGTTATCTCTGACGTTATTATTCAGAATGCTAGAAAAGAGAAACTTTCATAACCAGGACGCCTGCATTCAGGATAGTGCATTCATTAACGGTAATACGGTTTCGTTTATTTTGCGTATCTTACTTAATCTATAATACTTGCAGTTACCTAGGTATTGATCGAATGTTAACGTAAAGACTCTGGAAAATAACGAGCATCGAATAGATGTTAAGTTATTAAACAAGTGGTGTGACTTGAACAATAAAGCAAAAAAGGCTACTTGTGCTGAGAAATTGAGCAGCAATCCGTATTTTCATAGCGCCTCTGTATTTTCTGATGGTCTAGTAGTAATCCAAATGAAGCCTTCTCGTGTTGTTCATAATAAACCAATATACATAGGATTTACTGTTTTGGAACTATCTAAGACTCACATATACGACTTCCACTATTCAATCATAAAACCTTTTATGGTGACCAAATTGAATTGTGTTATACTGATACGGATAGTTTAGTTTATGATGTAAATACCGATGACATTTATAAAGATGTCAATGATAATTTTCTAAAATATTTTGATGCCAGCAACTATGACTTAAACAACATATATTATTTAACTTACCAATTATTAATAAGAAGGTTCCAGGGCTATTTAAGGATGAAATGGGCGGCAAAATTACCAAAGAATTCGTAGGACTGCGCTCAAAGCTTTATTGTGTTAAAACTTTAGACAAAACAATAAAGAAAGCAGAAGGTACAAAAAAAAGTGTTGCAAATTTTTTTAATATGTAAGATTATAAAAACCTTTTGTACAATTGCAATTTCAATCGCAAAAAAAATATTTTGTTTAAGTCAATAAAACATGAAATATTCACTCAGGATGTAACTAAAATGGCACTTTCAAGCAATGATGCGATAAGCGGTTGCTATCGATTGATAAGGTATCTACTTTAGCCTGGGGTAGTGCAACTATGTTTGAGTAAAGCATTACCGTTATTTTTAAATACAAGTATTTGAGTCCTAGAGAATCAAATCCGGCTAACTGACGTTTTTGGTACAAACAACTGTGAATAAGGCAACATTCAAAATTTTAAATACTTTCTAACGAATTTTAATGTCCATATCAGAGATGGCTATCTTTCATAGAAAATCCACTCTAAAGTAACAGATTAGTAACAAATCCGGCTTTCTTTAAAGATTCAAAATCAAACATGGCAAACTGCTCGCTGGACCAATCACAGGCGTCCATCATGTTTGCGTGCTGTCATGGCGGAGTACGAGTTTTACTTAAGTTGTGCTGTGTGATTTTATTGATTTATTAACGTTTCTGCTGCTGAAGTTAAACAGCACCCTAATTGCGTAACTCACGATTCATCATAATCTGTATCGTTTTGAAACGGATTGTTAAACCATTGCTTCATATGTTCGAAAAAATGTGTCTGTTCGACAACATAAATAACGCAATGAATATTGTTTAACTGTGAAGACGAAACCAATTATGATCAATCGTGAGTTACGCAATTAGGGTGCAAGTTCTGTGAAATTATAATCATGAATTGTCACCCAACACTTGTGAATAATCGTTTTGCCCGAAAACGCCAGAAGGATCCGGATAATTGGAAAGTAAATCTAGCTAAGAGGAAGAGGTGAGTACCTTGTGTAGGGTTCTCACTTTTATAAAATTAATCTAATATTTTTTTATTTTGATTATCCCGCATTGCTGGATTGATACATTTGTACATGTTATAGTTTTGTTTTACTGAATTTGAAGATAAATGTATCAAAATAAAAAATACAGTCTTAATTGTAGGTACTCGTAGATTATGTATAGGATCTCCACCAAAATAATCATGTTATCAGTTTTATTTTGTAAAATTAATTAAATTACTTCATTAACATCAACTCAGTCAAATTGCCTCTCTACAAGATGTTGATTTGCATCCTAGTCAAATTCAAGGACGTAATTATGCTAATGATTGTCGACCCAAATCAACAATAAAATGGGTAGGTATTTTTTTTTTTTCCTGTTTACTAAAACCCGTAAGTGTGAACCAGCCGTATTTAAACGCGGCCCGTCTGTTACTAGCCTTACCGCGCTTTCACACACAAACGCAAACAATACATCCATACACAAGTACACAACGCATGCGCGATTGCTCGGGCGCCGCGCGGGCGCCGCATGCGCGGCCCCCCGCCCGCCCCCGAACCAACAGTGTGTTTGATGTCGCCGAAATGTGCGTGCGCGCTTCTCAGTTCTCGGTAAATTGTTGAGACGTCATTCGAGACAAAGTGCAATATGACGGACAATTACACGAATGTCGAGTTGGTGGAGATGGTCCGCCTGTATGCCATCAGTGGAGACAGCTTACGTGGAGCCATCCGGATGTTCACGGAAATGTTTCCCGATCGGGAACCCCCGTCACAGAGCGTCATGCTGGCTGCTACGCAGAGACTGCGGGATCATCGGCAGTTTGACGTTCCCCGGCATGCTCAAGCTCGCGGCAGCGTAGGCCTGCCTGTCGCTTTGCAGGAAAACATCCTGGAATACTTCCAGCGTGAACCACGGGCAAGCACGCGGGAGGCTGGTCGACGCTTTGGAGTGCACCACACCACAGTATGGCACCTACTGAAGCGTGAACTGCAGCACCCGTTCCACTACCGCAAGGCACAAGACATTCACCCAGGTGATAATGCCATGCGGATTACATTTTGTCGCTGGTTGCTGGAACACCAAGACGCCAACATCCTGTGGACGGACGAGTGTTTATTTACTCGAGTTGGCGTCTACAATGTTCATAACGAACATTGGTGGGCTCACCGCGACCATAACCCGCACGTAACCAAGCGGCATGCGTTCCAAGTGCGGTTTGGACTGAATGTGTGGGCTGGCATAATAGGGGAAAAGGTTCTTGGACCGTACTTCATTGATGGGTACCTCAACAGTGCAACATACCTGGAGCTGTTGCGTCACGTTGTCGAGGAGATGTTGGAAGATGTTCCTCTGGCACGCCATCACAATCTTTACTACCAGCAGGACGGTGCTCCCCCTCACTATGGTCGGCAAGTACGCGAGTACTTGACCGAAAGGTTTGGTGACCACTGGATCGGTCGCGGAGGACCTGTGGCCTGGCCTCCGCGTTCTCCGGACCTGACGCCTCTAGACTTTTATTTTTGGGGAGACGTTAAAAGGTTAGTTTACTCGGAGGAAGTGACAAGTGTAACAGAATTACGTGCAAGGATCATTAGTGCTTTCGACACTCTAAAAACGAATGTGTTAGTGTTACGTAGTTTAAAGGAAAACCAGCTACGTCGTGCTCGATTGTGCCAAGAGTGTGATGGTGGCAACTTTGAACAACTCCTCCGGGTAAATTAAGTAGGTACCTAATTTATTTATTTGTACATTTTGTAAATACGTTGTTAGCTTAATCAATTTTATTAGTGTAAATAAGTTGATTTAAAATTTTTAACTACGCCAATAATACCTAAGAGTCGAAACTATCACCACCTACCTACACTTAACTAGCAAATCTTTCCATTTCCATCAAACCCAAAAAACATTTTTAAACTTAGTAGATCGGTCCATCAACTAAGGTAGGTAGGTATTATTGCCGGTCCTAAGCCCGTTAAGTAGGAAGGAAAATTTCAAATCAACCAATTTAATCCACAAATAAAAACAAAATCATTACGAAAAGTCTAGGCTGAACGATAGCAATAAAGCAAAACGAACATTTTATTAATCATCTGATACCAGGTCAGTGAACTTTTCTTTGGCGCACTAGTATTATTGTCATTAGTAAGATTTCCGTATTCGAATGATGCTAAAAATGAGTTAATTATCAAACTAAATTTATGACAATAATGTAGGTGATTTTAGAAATAAAATTAGGTAAAATTATTGCTACCGGTCGCTAAGGTCATTCATTGCTCGCCGCTCGGTCGCGCACGCTTGAATTTGGTTTGTAGGTAAGACGTCGACACTCACGCACGCAGCTGCATTGTCGCTGTGTGCGTAGTCGGGTGATTCTCTTTTATTTGTATTGAATTAAGGGTTTAATTCTGAAATACTGTTAAATTTCAACAGCAAAAAAAAGCAGCGCTTATTAGTTATTGCCCGGTACTGTACTTTCAATTGATTATTTATGTCTTTTATGACAACTACCTGAAATTTGACGAGGATGCAAAACAACATCTTGTATAACAAAGTATTTACCCACTTTTATTTTTTAATTCAGGTATTCATCAAAAACTTTACCAGAAAGGGTGTGCGATCACGATACAAAAGCTCTTCAATGTTGCAAATTAGCAATGGCGCAAATTAACAAATTGCATACAATATTTTATGCCCATCCGAATAAACAGAAACAAGACGCACTAATTTTAAAATTTTGCTCTATTGTACCCGTGAAGCTCAGGCCTGGTTTAAAAGAGAAAAGACAGACAAGCATTAACACTCTCACCGCCATGTGGTACGCCGGCCGCCCACGTAAATTCTAGTGCAGCAAGCTATTACTGATTTTTTTATTTGTTGCGGCAGGCCATGGGGGCGGCCGGCGCACCAAAAATTTACCGCTAAAACTTTTGCATTTTTGTCCGTTACTAACTGTCAATAAATCAAATATGTAATTAGGTCAGTTGGCCGCGCGCCGCCCACGTAGCCTGCTGCTAAAGGGTTTTCGCGCGCTTTTTCTTACGCGTGTTCAACATGTCGGATTCCGAAAGCGATCCCGACTATCTACCATCGCATGCATCGGGTTCATCGCAATCTGAATCAAGTTATGATGATGAAACTTCGTTAGCCTCTGACAATGATATCGCTTTGAGTGAACTTCGAACGCAGTCATTGACTTTGGAGTGGCACTATCCTGAGGATTCACGACAGAAGCAGTTTCCACTGGACATACAACCAGGTATCAATGTTCCTAGTAACTGTGAAATGGAATTAGATTGTTTCCGATTATTTCTTACCGACGAAATTATAAATCTTATGGTACAAATGACTAATTCATATGCCAACAAATCAAAATTACTCAATGTCGTCACACGCAACATGAGAATCGCTAAGTGGACAAACTGCACTCCTGAAGAAATGTGGAAATTCCTAGGCCTGTTAGTTTATATGGGACTTAAAAAGTTACCTAAAATTAGTGACTCTTGGAGCAAAAATATTCTCTTTGAAAATAAAGTAGCTGGTCAAACTATGGCCAGGAACAGATTCGAGCTGTTGCTCAGATGTTGGCATTTTGAAGACACCGTCTTTATAGGGTCTAATCATGCTGACCGGCTTATAAAAATAAGGCGTTTAGTGGAGCTATTAACAAAAGGATTTCAAAATTCAAAAACACCGGGTGAATATGTTACTGTGGATGAAAGAATGGTTGCTTTTAGAGGACGCATATTATTTATGCAGTATATTCAAACGCCACAAATATGGCATGAAACTTTTCAAGCTATGTGATGATGATGGTTACACTCATGATTTCATCATTTACGAAGGCAAAAAGGCAGTACGGCAGGACAATATGGCTACAAATGTGGTTATGAAGCTTTGTCAACCATATCTTGGCGTAGGCAGGAGTGTAGTAACAGATAATTTTTACACCAGCGTCGACCTGGCGGAAAAATTATTAGAAAATAATACACACCTAATAGGAACTCTAAGAAAAAACCGGAAGGGACTGCCAAAAGAAGTCATAGAAGAAAAACTAAAAAGGGGTGAAATGGTTTTTTTTTTTTTTTTTTGGTTGGGAAATCATCAAATAACTTCTCCCGCTCTGGGTGGAGCAAGAGGGCGTGTCAGACTTTTACTGACTAAAACCCACCCGTGTTCCTTCAGTAGCCCTTAAGCCAGGGGCTGTGGTGTCTCTTTTGAACAAACCCGCACCCCTGGCAGGCATCGACCCTTGCGGGTCCCATCACTTTTTGTGCTGACATCTCTTTGAGGCGCGCGTGGAACACAACGCTCCGTCGACTTGAGCTTGGTCCTTACCGGACAGCGAGCTACCCATCACTCGCCGTCCGCAAGCCCACTCAAACCACTCCTCAAAGAGGGGACTTACCGCCGCAGTCATGGCGTGCCCATACATTTAGTATGGTGGCAGTATTGCGTTGTGACGCGTCAGAGCCACGTGCGTTTTTATTTACGTTTGTTTATTTATCCACTCGATTTAAAGTTTTAGAAGAGAATTTAAAGTATGGACGACTTGATAGAAATAGTACGACAATATAAAGTGATTTATGACACCAAATGTAAAGAATATAGGGACCAATCAATTAAATCATCTGTTTAGGAGGAGATAGGAGAAAAAATTAAACAACCCCGTAAGTACTAGACTGCTTAATTTAATTAAACCGTGTTCTACCTTGTGTAATAGCTTGCATTTGCCATGGAACTTGCCCCTGGGGACTTACAAAATATGTTTTATATGCTTCGCGAACTTGAATAGCTTCTTGAGATGGATTTCTATTTAACGGTTCGATGTCTATTAAGCCATTACCGTCGCTCACCTCGCTTTCATCCATCAAAGTTTCTTGTGTTTCCCGTGTGTATCTTGGGTCAAAAAGTTATGAAGGCAGCAGGCAGCAAGTACGTTGTCCGCCATGTTTGGTTGTACTTGTAAAGGTCCCTGAAACACTCTAAATCTAGCTCGTAATATTCCAAATGCATTTTCTACAGTACGGCGAGCACGTGATAAGTGATAATTAATTTTTTTATTTGGATTATTAACTAATTTAGCTTTACTGTACGGTTTTAATAAATACGTTTTCAGTGGGAATGCCGCGTCTGCCACAATAGTGTCTACATAAATATCGAAACTTGATAAAAACATTTTTAATTGTTTGCTCAAATGGGTATATTATAGATGTTCTAGGTCCCTATCCAGCAACATCAGATGCGATTATTTAACAAAATGAATTTTCTAATGAAAATGAAAAACTGCCTATTTGGACAGGCAGTTTTTTTCTAATTGGAGATGTTTTTATACTCGATGAGAGATTATTAGAGAGATGTAATTATAGTATACATGTTTTTTTTATTTGTTATGTTTTCTGACATTACGAACACTTCTGTTCCTATTATTATTATTATTTCTGACATTGCGAACATTTCTGTTCCTATTGTTATTAATTTTGTGACATTACGAATTTGTTTTTGATTTTACTGAACCAAGTATTATTTATTAAACTTTCAATAGATATTATATATTTTTCTTTCTTTTTGGAAGTCAAATTTTATGAATTTCTCAAATAGGATTGAAACAATAGTTTTGTATAATTTAGAAGCATTTTGTCAAATTTTTGTAAATGTGAGTACCATGCATCCTTATAATATGTTGTTTTGATGTGCGTCGACTTGAAAAAACGTGGTAGTTGAGAGTATGTCATGCTCACTTAAATGTCTCACTGATGGTGGCGTGTGTGTTGGATCATTCGGTTCCATAGAAAATGGTTGAGCTGGATGGTGCTGATCCATGCGTCAAGTTCGTGAACGCCCAATAAGCACAAAACTGCAGGTTGTCACAAAAGGTAACATCGGTAACTTTAGCATTTAGGAAGACTTATTATAGTACACTCGAACTGCAATAGCTGAAAATTAAGCTTTCGCCTGTATTATAACGCTATTATGCGTCAAAGAGACAACACTGTAGTGTTGCAAGCATTAATATAGGTATACAGTTCAGTATTATACAGTTTTTAGCAATCAACAGTACTGTAAGCTGCTATTAAGCATATTTATGGATTTAAACTAAGCTATTTTCTGAATTGAAAGCCACAAGTGTACCCTTAGATCGCTTGCATTTTAAGGAAGAACATGTGAGCTACTGATATAATGCGTCTTGCTTCACACAGGTGAACTTTAATAGTGTTAATCAGCTTGTTACACGCAATCTTATAATAGCACTATAGCCCACATGATCACTATGGGTGAGCTTATATGATGCTAAATTACAGCCAACTGCTATAAATTAGGTCACATGTAACCCATGATCCCGGTTAGTGCTGAATACTTGTACTAGCTTCGGCAAGTAATCTACTAATGTAGTTAAATATGATCTTGAAGACTTATTTTTACAGCGCCCCGTAGGTATTATGAGTTAATTGCCGCCAGCATTACGGTATTGCCATATCTAGAAATTTTAACGGAGAACTGAAGGAATACGCCGAAAAATGTATGCAGAATGCTTGAGAATTATAAACAGAGATAAAATTACACCACAAGCTACACCTTTTGCGAATAATGGTTCAAGAGCGAATGAAATTTTAGAATGGGTGGGTTCCGTATCCGGAAATATTGGTGTTGTCCATCTAACAACACGTCCTGCAGTTATAGATGGACGACACTCTGCAAGTATACAGCGAATGTTAAAAGAAAGTGGTTAAGTATCGTGCAGTAATGATACTCAATATACAACATGTCCCAAAATTCAACGATAAGCCGGCACCAGAGGATGGACCTACTAATGACTACTCGAGAAAAAAAAAGAAAAAAAAAAACACCTCTACTTTTTTTAAATTACTTAAAAAAATGGAAATTCTTCGAAAATGTATACCCCTTATGACACTTTTAACTACCATGACCACAATTTTTCAAATATTTCAGTTTTTTTGTTCGTATCGGCAACCTAAGTAGTACTACTATTCACCATAATCTTTGAAAATTGCAGAATTTTCGTAGTTTTATACAAAAAAACAACCAAAAAAAATTATTTCCCTAAAATTTTGAAAGATTTTAACGTTCAGTACACTTTAACTCATCGTAGTGTAAAAAAAATATGGACACTACTATGGCAAGTTTAAAAAAAAAATTAGCGCAACTAACCTAGATTTTAAAATGGTATAATACTTTAGGAAAACTAGCCACAAAAAAAATTATGACACTTTTTCTAATCAAGAACCAAATTTCATAAGTTGTTGTTAATAGTAATCACTTCTACTATGTGCCCAAAATAGATTTCTTTCGCAAATTCTTAGAATTTGGAAGGGACATGTGCGTAGTCAGTGAAGTTCAGAAGTCAGAAAGAGATAGATAGTATACGTTAGAGAGAAATAGATAGAGAGCGATTATACGTTAGAGAGAAATAGATAGATTGCGATTATACGTTAGAGAGAGATAGATAGATGTTTGTTGTTAAATAACAATAGGGCAGGTAGGAATGTTGCTGTTCTCTACAAAGTACAAAGTCAGTACGCTCTGCTTCTTTGTTTACAATGCACCGTTTCGTATTCAATTGATGTGACTCTCGTACGAACGACTTTTGGCTTGGCTTTTTCGACTGGATTAAGTGATCTGCAAACTGTACTAACCTGGCATTATATTGAACTGGACTGTGTTTTGTGAATTGGACTTTTGGCGTATTTTGGACTGTTTAGCGTTTATCATGCCGCTACCATACACACCGTTGGAATACGCTAATATGCACCTCATTTATGGAGAGTGCCGATGCAATGGTAGCGCTGCTAGCAGATTATATCGAGAAAGGTACCCAAATGCTCAAAGATACCCGAATTATCGAGTATTTATTAATATGCATCAAGCGTTTTCGGAGGGCCGTTTACCATCTGGCAGGAGAAATGCTGGAAGACCTAGATCAGAACGCGACGAAGAAGTTCTCAATGAAATTGAAAATCATTCAACTACCTCGGTACGTGCCATAGAAATAGCTACCGGAATCCCAAAAAGTACTGCACACCGAATCCTAAAACGTCACAGACTTCACCAATATCACTACAGGCGTGTGCAGACGTTATTACCGCGGGACTATCCACTACGAGTCGCATTTTGCCGTATGATGCTGCAAAAGCACAGAGAAGATCCCCAATTCTTGGATAATATTCTATGGTCGGATGAATCAACCTGCAAGAGAGATGGCTATTTAAATCTTCACAACCTACATAGCTGGAGCAATGAAAATCCGCACCTGATGAGACAAGACAAATCCCAATATCAATTCAAGGTTAACCTATGGACGGGCATATTAAACGGAAAAGTGATTGGGCCTTTTGAATTACAAGGAAACTTGGATGGCAATAGTTATTTGAACTTTTTACAAAATGACTTGCCAGTATTATTAGAAGACATGCCCACTAGTGATTCACAAAACATATGGTTTCAAAATGATGGTTGCCCAGCTCACTATGCCCGTCCTGTGCGAGAATACTTAAACCAAGAGTATCCAGGGCGTTGGATAGGACTTGGTCCTATTTTATGGCCACCCCGTTCACCCGATCTAAACCCCCTGGACTTCTGCTATTGGGGTTGTCTCAAAGACAGAGTCTACTCGAAACCCATTGCAACATTGAACGACCTTCGCCAAAAAATCACTCAGGCTGCGGATCATATCAATAGTAGAAGATATGCACGACGAATAAAACGATCTTTTTTAAGGCGATGTCGTGCCTGTATTAATGCCGGTGGTAAACAGTTCGAACATTTATTATAATATTATTAATAATGCAATAAATTTACATTTATTGAAACCATTTGTTTCATTCATTCAAAATTTTCCAACAACAAAAATCTATTTTGGGCACATAGTAGAAGTGATTACTATTAACAACAACTTATGAAATTTGGTTCTTGATTAGAAAAAGTATGCATATTTTTTTTTGTGGCTAGTTTTCCTAAAGTATTATACCATTTTAAAATCTAGGTTAGTTGCGCTTATTTTTAAAAAAAACTTGCCACAGTAGTGTCCATATTTTTTTTTTACACTACGATGAGTTAAAGTGTACTGAACGTAAAAATATTTCAAAATTTTAGGGAAATATTTTTGTTTTGGTTGTTTTTTTGAACTACGAAAATTCTGTAATTTTCAAAGATTATGGTGAATAGAAGTACTACTTAGGTTGCCGATACAAACAAAAAAACTGAAATATTTGAAAAATTGTGGTCATGGTAGTTAAAAGTGTCATAAGGGGTATACGTTTTCGAAGAATTTCCACTTTTTTAAGTAATTTTAAAAAAAAGTAGAGGTATTTTTTTTTTCTTTTTTTTCTCGAGTAGTCATTAGTAGGTCCATCCTCTGGTGCCGGCTTATCGTTGAATTTTGGGACATGTTGTATGTAGTTGTTTTTCTTTGAAAACAACTTCTTTCTCTTCTTGTCTTTCTTTAAACTTACTGATCAATGTAGCAGCTTTCCTACATAACTTTTTATTGTTTTACCCGTCATAAAGCAATTATTTTCTAAAATATAATCTTTGTTACACAATACTGCCAATTGCAATCACAGACTTTGACGTGCTTTTGACGGCTAAATAATGTTGCCAATTTAATAATTTTTTTAAACTCCAGGTCGCGCTTTCAATAGACGCACTCAAAAAAATATTAATATATTTTATTTGTTTTGCTTAGAGAAATAAAGCTACAGATATAGATGCCACTAAATGCGCATGTTTATTAGCATGCCACAAATGCTCACGCATGCTCTGTTTTAGGTATGCTCACGAATGAGCATGCTCAAAGCAAACAGTCCGATACACATTATGTCATTTAGTGGCATAATATTGGCCATTATAGTATTACTTTTAATCTTGAAACGTTTCTTAATTCATATTCACACTCACACTCCAATTCACATTTACACTTCAACCCACCTCACACTCAAACTCACATTCAAAGTAAAACGATCAGTTAGTGTATCAAGTCTCGCATTGCTATAAATAGTCTGGAAAATGATGGGAATTGAGAAAATCACTGACGAAGACGCCTTGGAAGGATTAACGTTGTTATTGTCTGGTACTGCTGCCACGTGGTGGAACGGTGTAAAAAGCGATATCAAAAAGTTGACACGAGCTCTCGACGCCATTAAGTCTACTTTGCGCCGAAAATGCAGAGACACGAAATTTATTTGGAACTGTACTCGAAGAAGCAAACTACTAGGAAGAAACAAATTTGTTGTACCATCAACAAGGCTCAAGAAAATAGCTGGGTCATTCAGAAGTCAATGTATACGCTTTTATAATAAACTTCCAAGCCATGTTCAAGATCTAAGTCTCAATAAATTGAAATCTTCATCAAACCTAAGTTGTGCCTGAAAGCCTTTTATACCGTTAAAGATTATATTGCGGACTAAAAAGCTTGGGATTGACCTGCTCCAATTTTGTATAATGAATGTTTTTTTTTGCTAACCTATGCTTTTTGACATTTGATTATTATTATATACACTTTGACATGAATACCGTAATATCGGGGTACATTAGCCCTACGGTGTAACTTTGGCCCAAACCGACAAAAAGTTGAACTTCCCGCCACGCCGCACTTTAGGACCTATTGAAGTAGTTCGCGCTATATATCGATAGATGGCGGTATGGGGCGGTCGGTAAAACAGTTTCACGTTCACAAAGCGGATTGGTCAATTTATAATTAGAGTCACAGGTACTACATGTAAAACGCGTGAAGTTATTATGTGCAAACTTTGTCACAAAACAATACTATCAGGTAAGTGTAAGTGTTTTTTAATAATCAGTTGTAACAGATATGTATCTAGGTTTCTAATGTGTGTATAAATCAAAGAGTTAAATACATTTTTGTGAGAAGTATATGACAATTTAAATTACAGTATACTTTGGCCATCGTTTTCGGGTATCTTTGACCCATGGGCCAAAGTAACCTCACGATGTTTTTTCTGTTTCTAATTTCGTTTAATCAACTAAATACCAACATATCTTTTTGATTTTCAGATACGTAAAGATGCCTACAATTTATAAAAGGACACCAGGAAGTCGTCGTTACATTGATTATACAAAAGAACAGTTACAGCAATGTCTAAACGATGTGAGATCTAAGATTTTGACTCAGCGGGAAGCTGCACTAAAATACAAAATTCCTCGCAGCACAATAAAAAATTAACTAAAAAATAAACACTGCAGCAAACCTGGCCATCCGACAGTATTTACAACAGAAGAAGAAGAGGCATTTGTTGCCCATATTACAGCACTTTCCGAATATGGGTTTCCGATAACGGATATCGACCTCAAAATTATTATAAAAAATTACTTATCTTCACGTGGTAAGCAGTTTAAACATAATGTACCTGGAATTGAATGGGTTAGAGGATTTCTTAATAGAAATAAGACATTATCTAGACGATTACAAACAATATAAAGAAAGTACGAGCTGCAATTTCAGAACAAATTATCAAAGACTTCATTGAAAATTTGACAAAAGAATTGGAAGGTATTCCACCAGAGAATATCTACAACTATGACGAAAGCAATCTTACAGATGACCCCGGCAAAAAGCAAGTTATTTGTAGACGTGGTACAAAGTATCCGGAAATTATAGTGAATGCCACAAAAGTAAGTTTTTCAGTCATGTTCTGTGGGAATGCCGCAGGAGAAACAATTCCGCCGCATATTATTTTTAAAGCAGAACATTTGTGGTCCACTTGGACCGAAAATGGACCAACGGGAGCTGGTTATAACAGATCAAAGCGGCTGGATTGATACCTTAAAAAATATGATTGACGTGTAAACAGAAATAAAATCATTTATAATTTATCACTGAAGCAATCGACGCGTTTGTGTGTGAAAAACGTGCCTTACTCGCTCAGTTACCAGCAAAATGACAGAAGTGAAAGAGTGGAATCTACCCTTTAGGTGTCAAACCTCTCCTAGACAGATTACCTCATACAATCGACACTGAGGCAATTAATTATTATTTTATATGGAGTCTAGAAATAAAAAGAAACGCATGGACACAGGGGGTCGCAACTAGGAGAGGACGAAAAAAGCTCAAGTTATTACCAGGCAAAAGTGTAGCGGATCAAACGCTTGTTTCGCCAACAACTGGTGAGATAGAAGCTGTCCGTTGTTCGTCTTCTGGTATTATCGGTGAGATAGAAGCTTTCCCTTCTTCGTCTTCTGCTGTTATCAATAGTGGTAGCAGCGAAACTGATGATCAAATGTCTCTAAGAGATTGTCTCTGAAGGGCCATTAAGTGACGTTGAAAATGAAGACCCCAACATTTTACATTCAGAGAATCTGGCGTTACAGCCTTTAGTAAAAAAGGAAGGTCGAAAGCAAGTCGAAGGTGAGCAGTTTCCCGGAGTGATTACGAAAATCAATAAAAATGCGGTTGTTATATCATCAATGAAGCGTTCTTTGAAGAACTGGAAATGGCATCTTCCTAAAGACGAGTTATACTGCACATGAAATGACGTACAATGGCGGAACTTCATATCTAAGCAATTTCAAAACAAAATCCCGTGAGCACGACGACCACATCTGTTTAACGCCCCTTTTGGCCTCGACCAATGAAACGAAAATACATAGCATATATTTTGTCGTTTAAGTTTTTTTGTTGTTCGTGTGTTTTACGATCTCTGTTACAATGATCACAGATGTCTGACCCTTTTTCGAACACTAGGAATAGAACAAAAGAAACAAAGATGATAAAGTTTTTTTTATTTTTTTATACTTTACTTTTTGTTTCAACAAATTTCTCGTGTTCAGTTGCAAATTTGCAGAGCTTTCGGTAACAAGTAAAAACTAACGTAGTGTTTGTGTACCATGTCTTCATACCGTCTCACCACACAACAGAGGCATGAAATCTTGTTTCTGCGGGAGGAAGGACTAAACGTTAGTCAAATTGCCGAGGAGCTGCATACGACAGTGAGTATTTTGTTTTGTGTTTTAATAGGTTTAGCGCTGTTTTCAATTAAAACTAATTAAAATATTTTACTGAATTTGTTTAGATATGTAATAAACTAATTAGTATACAAAATAGCATCAACAATTGTTTAATTCCATTTCCGCACACAATCTTCTTATCTAAGCTTGCTTAACTATTACAGTCTCAGGTAGAAATTATTGTAACTATTTGTGCAAAAAGCGAATGACTTATTTCGTGTCCATTTTATTTAAACTAATAGGTGTCAACAATTTTTTTAAATGCTAAGTAAAGTTAATTTACTTTTTACAGAGAAATACTGTCAGTCTATGGCTCCGGCGGTACGACAGCGAAGGACATGTGCGTAGCCAACCTCCACACAATACTCCGAGCATTATAACCCCGCCGCGATTGGAAAGAATGGTTCAGGCGTTTCAAGAAGAACCTTTTACGCCCACTAGACTGTTTGAAGAAGAATTTGACTGCACCACTAGAGCAGTCCGAAATGCATTACACCGGGCGGGCATACACAGCAGAAAGCCCGCTCGGAAAATAGTTTTAAGTCAAGCCCATAAAGATGCTAGAGTCCGGTTCGCTCGAGATTATCGAGATTTCGATTTTTCACACGCAATATTTTCCGACGAAAAAAGTTTTAGGTCCAGCCAGATAGGTCGTCGGCATTTATGGCGTGTGGCTAATACTCGGTACGAGACGCAAAATGTTTTACCAAACCTAGAGTCAGGAAGAGTAGTGGTCAACATGTGGGCCTGGATATGTGCGGCAGGTCCTGGGGAACTTTCTATATCCCCGGGAGGGCAAACGGTGAAAGTTATTTGCGTCTGCTGCAAGATACCTTTTTGCTAACAGTGCGAGTGGTGTATCCAGAGGACGAAGTGCCTGAAATTGTTTTTATTCAGGATAACTGTCCCATACACACTTCGCGCTTGGTGCAAAATTGGATCCGGCAGCAGCCAAGTATACGATCGGTACCGAGGCCTTCTCGTTCTCCGGACCTAAATCCCATTGAAAACCTATGGGATATTATGGTCCAGAGATGGGATAAAAAGGACCAAAGCAGCACTAGTTGCCCATGTTGACGAGGTTTGGGAATCACTTCGCGGCTCGGACCTTTGCGAGAACTTAATAAAGTCGATGCGAGCGCGGTGTGACTCAGTCATAGATGCAGGTGGGGCGATGACAAAATACTAGGCTTAGGTTTTTAGTAAAAAATTGTGTACAGTGTAGATATATGTGTGTGTGTCTTAGTAGTATTATTCCTAGTATGTATACAGGATGAAATTGAAAACATGCGACAAATTGAAATGGGAAATTCAGTAACTGTTACCTAATCATTTTAAATTGTTATTTCCGAAATATAAATTGTAAAAAAAAATGGTGTAATTATCAGCTTAGATAGTGCAAACTAAGTTATTGTCTTCACGTAGACACGATTTTTTGGCGTTCCAGTAAAATAAAATAAATTTAAAACAAACAAAAAAAAAAATAAGTATCAATTTAGGCGTGTCGGAAATGCAATCCATTCATAGCAGAGTTCATAACTTCGTGAAGTATGGCAACGCTTTGCGCTTGCGGTCATTTACCTAATTTTGGCAATTTCCACGAAGTAGGGGCATGCGACGTTGCCAAGCCGCGGGCGCATGTATTTTGCATCCCTTCCCTGTACTCGGCCATCCCCCGCCCGCACTGCTCCCGCCCCGCGCACGCCGCGCCGGTCAGTTTCCCGAAAACATCTCTAGGAGAGGTCACGGTCGCGCACGCAATTTGCAACATTGCGATTATTCGATAGTATACCCTGAAATTGTTAGCTCATGTACATGAGATAATTATCCTGTGCTAGTGTTAGTGTACCGGACTGTAACGTAATTACGTAAGATGCCTAGGACGAGAGGAAATAGTCGTGTGCCATTAACCAACGACCAGTTACTAAACATGGTTGTATGGTATAATACGACAAGAAACTTACGTGAAACGCAGCGAAGATTTCAACTTAGGTATCCTAACAGCATTCCACCATCACTAAGAAGAATTTTGAGAGCCACCCAGAACCTATTGGACTTCGCAAGCTTCCACCTTCCAGCACACGCCCGAGGTAGTGGGAGGTCACCGGTACATCCGAATCGAATGTACCGCATGATAAAGAGGTTTTTTTTATGAAAATCCTCAAGCGAGTACTAGACAAGCAGCGAGACGGTTTAATGTAAGCCAATATTACGTCTGGAAATTATTAAATGCATCGGGAATGTATCCGTATCATTTCCAGCGCGTACAAGACATCGTTCTCGCCGACTATCGTCCTAGAAGAGATTTTTGTAGTTGGTTATTACGAAATCTCCACCAAAATATTCTTTGGACTGATGAAGCAACCTTCACCAGGATCGGTTTGTTCAACATCCACAATGAACATTGGTGGAGTGCTCGCGGTCGTAACCCGCACGCAACACGCAGGGACGCTTTTCAAGTGCGATTTAGTGTGAATGTGTGGGCTGGAATCATTGGTTACCGAGTAATTGGGCCCTATTTTATTGATGGCAGCTTAACTGGCCAACGTTACCTCGAAATCCTTACGACCGTAGTAAGAGAACTGTTAGTAGATGTGCCAGTGTCTTACACAGCCGGTATGTACTTCCAGCAGGATGGAGCCCCGGCTCATTACTTTAGTGAAGTGCGTGCATACTTGGACAGGGAGTACGGTGATCGGTGGATTGGTCGTGGCGGACCAATAGCATGGCCGGCACGCTCGCCTGATCTTACCCCGCTAGACTTTTATTTGTGGGGAGAAATAAAAAGACTTGTTTACGAACACGAGAGCGAAACTCGAGAACAATTAAAGGACAGAATTTTAAGTGCTTTTACAGTTGGAAAATCCCAGACATTAGTGCTAAGAAAACTTAAAGACAATTTACGGCGCCGCACGAAAGGGTATTTGAACCAAAAAGTTGGCCAAAAGTCTTTTTTTTAAACCACGTGTTTACTCTATGCGACAATTCCCCGAACTAGCCAAGGGTTCGGGGTAGCTACCTGCGCGCTTGTTTCCTTTTCGCGGAACAATAGAACCGAAAACTATTCATTCGCAAATGGACGGTCGCACACGCTGTACGTAACTTTGTCGAAACTATAAAATACAATTTTAATATTCTTAAAATATAAGTTAATTGGTGTAATTTAACAAACTTTTTGAAGATGGATCCTGATGATAAAGATATTTACATAGTTTAGCACTATATAAAATAGTCTAATATAAGACCCTTGTAAATATTTTTGTGTTTGAAGTAATCAATTAAAATTGAATTTATATTGACATTTTTTTGTAATCACGAGTTATTTAGTTATACTTCCCAGCTTTGCCCAGCAATGAGACGTATTAGATATTATAGCCTAATGTATTAGCTTTAATAATCGGTAATAATTTCTTACCCAAAGAGACCACCTCAAATTTTATCAGTGTTTAATAAGTTTTGTAGGTTATTGTAGTACCTACTGATTTTTTTAGCTTTATGCTTGGTATCCCATCCCTCCGACAATGCACAAAGTCCTCATTCATGGGGCTGCTGTTATATCTTCGGCAATTTTGCCAATAGGACAGCTGTCCGAAGAAGCCGCGGAAGCCCGCAACAAGCATTTTCGCCAGTACAGGCTTGGGTTTTCAAGAAAATTTTCCCGGGAAGCTTGTAACCGGGATATTGTTAACAGGTTATTGTTGCGCTCAGATCCATTTTTGACGGCCATGAAACCTATATCAAGGAAAAAAACCAAACCATTTTTAAAAGAAACCGTTGGAATGTTACTTCCGCCTGAAATCTCGGATCTAGGTATCTGTGTCCAGCGCAAGTATCGAGAGTACCTACTGATGATGATGATGATGAGGAAAACCCGCAAAGTGAGCTGAATACGAATGTAGTGACTCATTATTGTGAATATTTATTGTATAAGCTGTATTATTTCAGTAAATAAAAAAATAAAAAAATAAAAATATGATTTTATTTTTCTGTCCTGAAAAAAAGTCAAAATAACTTTTCATGTCATTTACACTCGAGAGCAGTGCACTAAAGAGCAACTGTAGCATTAAATAATTTTGGCCAACTTTTTGGGTTAAATACCCCTCCGTGCGCCGTGCCTTATTATGTGTAGAAAATCAAGGAGGACATTTCGAGCATCTGTTGAAATACACGTAAGTTTTAGTGATTAAAGACCATTGTAAATAAGACCATTGTAAATAAGACAATTATTGTAAATAACGTGATTCCAACTTTTTAAATACGCCTAAAATACAATACTTAAGTGCTTTTGCTTTATTGTTACAAAAATAAGTTTGTATTTTGATTGTCCTAAGCCGATTTAAGTATGAAGGGAAAGTTGGTTTTACAATGTTTTCATGCGCACGCGGGGTCGCGGTAATCAAAAGCGTGGCCGGTCGAGCCCGGGGCGGGCGGCGCGCGGCAACGGGGGAGCGGGGCGTCGCGCGCGGGCGCGGAGCGTTTGATTCATAGCATAGGTACTTTGTACCTACGTAGGCTACAATGCTAAATTTACGATAGCCGTGATACGACGAATTATTTAGTTGATACTTTTATTGTTTTCATGGTTTTGGCAACTTTTTTATCTTTAATTCATTTTCCTTAATGACATACTCTATATTTTCTTTGTAGCACGTTGAATTATATATTTAAATTTGTCGCGTCTATTCAATTTCATCCTGTATTGTATAGTCTTAAATAGTATTTTTTATTGTATTGTAATATAATATTAATAGGTTTAGTTAGCATTAGGCTAAGGTGTTTAGTTAAAATGTTTTTACTGTATTACTAAGTAGTATTATTCTTAGTATATTCCTAGTTAACAATAAAAGATGTTCTTTATTTCAACTGGCGTTTTTTCTATCATTTTCTATCAAATGATTAGGTAACACCTACGGTGTATTTCGATTTACTTAAACTCATCATAGAACTACCCAACTCACTGCAATACAGTTAACCCATGACAACAGATTTTTTGTTAAACACCCGTTGTGTTGAAACGCACATAAGGTCCGACAAGCATCGACCAGCTGTATGGTCGATGCCAACAACGCTTCTCTTTTGTCAGCATTTTATGAACAAAGGAGATTTATTCATTCAATAATTTTGTCTAAGTATTGTTTATAATATATTGGGCATGGATTAAATATCAAGAGTAATAGCGACTATCGGCGTCTCTTTGTTGCGGCGTAGACTCAGAAAACGTCTTATTTCGTTACATGCACAGTAACAGTTAACATCATGGCAAATATTTTTTTAGATGTGGATAATTGGTTTACTTATAGTGATTACGTTGATATTCTAATTAGTCAATTGTCTTGGCCCTGGCAAGAGGTGCATTTTATTTTATTAGAATCATGCATTTTATGTAATGGTCAAATTCCGGTGGCTGGACGTCCACACCACTTTATTTTGGATATGAACGGCCAGTTAAATTTGGTGGACTTTTTAGAAAATTTTGACAATTGGTGTGAAGTGTGTCACGCGTGTGTCTATATTCATTACCCATACTTGTGTGCAGACCGCAAACTATGCGAACTAAGCTATGTGAGATAACTAAAATATGCGAAACTAAGTTAGTTGTGTATGCCGATGCGCAGCTACACGAGCTAAGCTAAGCCCCTCCCGCTACCCCGCACACCCTTTGCACATCCTTCGCCAGTGTTGTCCAGTGTTCTTTGTTGTACGCACGGTCGTTTAGTAGCCATTATGGAGCAATTTATTGAAACTGTTAAACAATTTCCTATACTATGGAACACACAATCAAAGGACTATCACAACTTAATTAAAAAGGATGTTGTATGGAAAAGAATAGTGGAGGAAATAAGTAATCCAGATATACCAGACGGTAAGTTTAATTAATATTTATTTAAAGTTTAATTATTATTTATTTAAAGTTTAATCTATATTATTAAACTAATTACAAAAGGATTCTCTGACACGAAATGCTTCTTTAGTTGCTCGTAATTTGTCGTATTGTACCGATCTTAAAGTTTGCTGTTCTTCAATATTGACGGTATTTGCGTTACTAGTTGTCGTTCTTGAAGACATTAAATAATTGTGCAAGATACGAGGTGCATTCAATAAGTACCTAGCCTCATCGCCAGAGGGCGCTGTAGTTTCAAAAGAGTTTTATCACAGTGTAGCACATTCTTTTTTAATTCTTTTTTCAAATTTTCATTCCAATCCCTTCATTTGTTTTAATTTGACAACTTATGGAAGCGAACGTGTCGATCGGTTTTACAAAAATGGAAAAAGAGCAATATCGTTCGGTGATTCGATTCCTATTTTTGGAAGAGAAAACGCGCATCGAAATCAAAGAGCGCTTGGATGCTGTGTACGGTGACTCTTCTCCATCGATGGCCACCGTCAAGAATTGGTTCAACGAGTTTGCACGTGGCCGTACCTCGGTTTTTGATGAACCACGTCCAGGTGCACTGAAAACAGCTGCTACGGAGGAAAACATTTGGCGCTGTTTAAGCGGAATCCAGCGGAGTTTTTGCGTCGTTTTGTGACCGTCGATGAAACCTAGATCCACTGGTACACACCAGAGACCAAAGAGCAATCAAAACAATGGATCCAGACAGGGGAACGTGCTCCAAAGAAGGCGAAAACTGTAAAATCGGCCGGAAAAGTTATGGCCACCGTTTTCTGGGACAAGGTGTGATCTACATCGATTACCTCGAGAAGGGTAAAACAATTACAGGGCTTTTCTATGCCGATTTATTGGGCCGATTCGACGCCGAATTAAAGAAAAAACGACCCCATCTGGCGAAGAAAAAAGTGCTGTTTCACCACGACAACGCACCGGTTCACACGTCTGCCGTTGCCATGGCCAAATTGGTCGAATTACGCTACGAATTGCTGCCCCATCCACCGTATTCTACAGATTTGGCCCCTTGTGACTTCTTTCTGTTTCCTAATCTGCAAAAATCACTCGCCGGGAATAGATATGGATCGAATGAGGAGGTCATCGCCGCCACGGAGGCCTATTTTGCAGAGTTTGACAAAAACTATTTTTCGGACGGGTTAAAAAAGTTGGAGCATCGCTGGGCAAAGTGTACCGAACTAAAAGGAGACTATGTTGAAAAATAAATTGCCACTTTTCCAAAATTTTCGTTTACTTTTTGTAGGCTAAGTATTTATTGAATGACCCTCGTACAGGTAGTCTTTGTAATGACGTCCACTAGTTCTAATTGACATTCGAATGGTCGACGAAACACACGAAATCGCGCTGACAATATACCGAACGCATTTTCTACTACATTTCGTGCTCTACTGAGACGATAGATAAAGGTGTTTTTTGCTCTGTTATCTAAAACATGTACTCCGTGGGTACGGTCTCGTAAAGTGTTTTTGTAATGGGAATGCTTGATCACCTATAAACACAAAAGGTGTTGGATCGCCATCAGGCGTTAAAGGGTTATGATTAGGTAAGTTTAGTTGCCCGTTTTGTAATTTGTAGCCAAATGCGCTATCTGCAAAAATACCTCCGTCGCTAAATCGGCCCATTGAACCAACGTCTATTATAATAAATCTTTTGCTCGCATCAACGACTGCGAGAAGGACGACAGAATAAAATATTTATAATTAAAATAATTAGAACCCGACTGTGGAGGGCATTTTATTGAGATATGCTTCCCATCCACGGCACCAAGGCAGTTAGCAAATTGCCATTTATCATTAAAGTCTTCTGTAATTGCTTCCCATTCGCTTTCTGTCGGTAACTTCATATATATTGGTTGCAAATGAATCCAAAGTGCATTCATTGCACACATCTTTCACAATCAAAGAAACTGTGTTATTACCCACTCTGTAATTATATCCAATTGTTCTAAAGGAGTCACTAAAAACCTGAAACATATAAATATTTATTACTAAGTTTGACTTGGTGTTTGTTACAGTGAAAACTGCGAAGTATGAGTGGAAAAAGTTACTTGATAGGAGTATATAGATAGATCGACAGTCACTCAAAATATGAAAGCCAGTACAAGTGGTCAGGCCCCCCTCGAGTGGGTTCCCGCATTGTCGTTGCGGGGGGGCTCAGTAACCGTGGATTCCGGCCACGGTGAAGCCAAGAGGAACCCAAAGGTGGGGCCGCTCGTCAGCGCTTTTGCCTCAAAGCCGACGACGTAGCGGCCAAAAAGTAGGTTGCGGTGAGGTGCACCGCAACTGAGGTGGGCCGCGATGTCGAATGGGAGGCATCGCGGCTGAGGGTTACGGGCTGCGGTAGAGGAGGAGTGCCGGTGCTTCTGAGCAGCGCTCTTCCCTTCCGTGGCCTGGACGGGGCCGCCACCGTTTGATGGCGGACGCGGTGGGGCCGCAGGGGAAGAGGAGTGTCGGTATAGCGTCAGCCGCTCTCCCTATCCCCTGCGGCCGAAAAGTGGTAGACGGGACGGCGCGTTGTGTTCCACACGCGCGCCGTCAAAGATGTCAGCAACCACCGGTGGAGTCCGCAAGGGCCGATGCCTGCCAGGGGTGCGGGTTTGTTCGAAAGAGATACCACAGCCCCTGGCATACGGGCTACTGAGGGAACACGGGTGGGTTTTAGTCAGTAAAAGTCTGACACGCCCTCCTGCTCTACTCAGCAGGAGAAGTCATTTGATGATTTCCCACCCAAAAAAAAAAAAAAAAAAAGTGCTAAGGCCGCTTCTCCGACAAATAACTGGAATTTCTTTTACCCCACTTGAAAAACCGTAAGAGAACCGGTAACGAATCAATTAATAATAAAAATACAAGGTGTCCAGAAAGGGTATCGGGTATTTGTTTTCGCGCCATATTCGAAACGGGGCGTCTAAAGGGTGCGGGGAGGGGTTCGTGGCGTCCGCCATTTTGTGGAGTTTTAGTCACGATGGAACAGTACTCGGGGACGCACCGCGCATTTTGCGTACGAGCGTATTTTCGTAATGGTGATTCAATAGTGACTGCTCAACGTCTCTATCGTGCGGAATATCGTACACGCCACGCGCCAAGTGACGATTGCATTAGGAAATGGATCAGGATGTTCGAGAATACAGGTGCGACAGTTAAAATTCAAAACTCTGGTCGTCTTCGTTCAGTTCGCGATGAAGAAACAATTGAAGAAGTTGAGACGTCGGTTCGTCAAAATCCGTCTTTATCCATCCGAAAGCGAAGCCAAGCGTTAAACATAAAAAAATCGTCTTTACATTCGATTTTAAAGAAAGACTTACATCTAAAAGCCTATAAAATTCAATTGGTTCAAGAATTGAAGGATACGGACTATGCTAATCGACTGAATTTTGCGAACGAAATGCTGCAGCGATTTAACCCTTAAATGCATAAAGTATCGAAAACGATACTAAGACTTCAGAGCCATCTTCGGATTTTATTTTTAAACTGACCTGTCAGGTAGAATGGCCAATCTTATCGTTGCCTATTACTAAAAATAAAAAAAAGATTTAACATGTGACAGTTCTGACAATTTGCCTTTTTTTTACTCACAATGTCTATGGTCGCAAGCAAGTAGTTGTTGTGAAAATTTCAAATTTGTATCTGGTGCCATACCGGGAAATAACGAATATTTTTTCTTGAAAAAATACCAGGATGGAAGGTAAGTCTGAAATCTATACGCAGATGTTTGTATTTTGCACTTTTATGTTATATTTGTTTCTCAAAAGTTCGTTTTTATCCATGTATCGATTTCGATACATCATGCACTAACGTTATTTTTTGGGAATCTTAGAAAAAGTGATTGTAGTTTCATTTTGGGTTGCGTTTATTATGTTTTGAGCTTGTTGGAGGTTTGGTTTTGCATGTGGTGTGTTGTTTTCAGATAGGGACATAGAAAATCTGCTTCAGCGTTTAGAAAATGGCGAGTTATCAGATGACGGGTTAGAATTAGACGAAGACGATATACCGTACTATACGTCTCGGGAAGCGTTGGTGAGAGAGCTTGAAGATCAGCAAGAAGACGAGGTCATAGATGAAGTTCCAACTGGCATCGATGAAGAGGACCCTCCTTTGATAAACAATGATGAACAATCAACATTACCAGGTTCTAGTACAGAACTTCCGGCTTTTAGCATGAATACAAGGAATTTAGTGTGGAAAAAGCAATCACTTGTTTATAATGAGGATGCAGTCAAATTCGGAGGAAACGAGGAACTTTCTCCAGCGGTGATGGAATTGCAAAGTCCATATCAATTTTTTACCTACTTTTTTACAAATGATATTTTGGAAAAAATTGTGACAGAAACTACTCGTTATGCTGTTCAGACAAAACCAGATAGACCGGATTCTCTAACAATATCAGACCTGCGTAAATATTTAGGTATCCTCATATTTATGTCTGTATACCACTATCCCAGCACACGATCCTACTGGTCCACAAAGTTTGGTTTCAGACCTTTTTGAAAAATTAGAAAGATTCTGCATTTCAACAACAATGAAAATCATTTACCTGTGAATCATCCTCACCATGACAAACTTCACAAACTTAGACCAATAATAGAACATCTCAACGCAAAATTTTCCAGCATTACAATAGAACAAAGATTATCCATAGATGAGCAAATGTGCTCAACCAAAATAGGCCATTTCCTCAAACAGTACCTTCCCAACAAACCCCACAAATGGGGGTTCAAATTGTTTGTCCTCTGTAATTTGATGGGCTATGCATACAAATTTCAAATTTATGCTGGAAAAGAGGCTGATGATAGATTTCCAAATGAACCCTATGTTGGAGTGGTTGGGCAAACAGTACTGAATCTTCTCAGAGTAGTTCCAAGGCAACAAAACCACATTGTCTATTTTGACAATTTTTATACGTCCTTGCCTTTGATGTGCGTATTAGCTAAAGAGGGAATTCACTCCTTGGGAACTATACAACGAAACCGCTTGGGTAAGTCATGCAAGCTTCCATCAAAACAGGATGTTATGAAAAATACAGTAGCCCGAGGTTCATTCGATGAATATGTCACAAATTTCGAAGGCGTAGATATAACCACTGTAAGCTGGAAGGATAACAAGCAAGTTATATTAGCGTCAACATATGTAGGAGCCGAGCCTGTAGAGAATATTGATAGGTTCGATAAAAAAGAGAAACGGCGGATTCCCATTCCATGCCCCAAATTGATCAAAGAATATAATGCTCACATGGGGGGCGTTGATTTGATGGACTCCATTCTAGGAAGATATAAAATCAGAATGAAGAGTAGAAAATGGTACATGCGCATATTTTATCATCTGCTGGATTTATCCGTTATCAATGCCTGGATCCTATACAAAAAAGTTTCCACTAAAAATGGTGTGCCACAGAAAACTATACTGAATCTAGCTGATTTTGGGATTTTTTTAGCGGAACTGGCCGATACGCTGTGCAAGTATGCTCCAGCTGCTGCCAGAGGGCGCCCGAGCACTAGCAGCCCATCCAGCACATCACAAGGGCCACCACCTAAGATCCGAAGGGGTAAACCGTGCCAAACATTGCCTCCACTTGAAGTCAGATTGGATCAAATGGATCACAGCCAGATAAGGACAGAAACCCGAGGTAGATGTATGATGGCCTCTTGCCATTTACTCAGCATTATAAAATGTGCTAAATGTAACGTCCATTTGTGTTCAAAAAAGTCAAAAGACTGCTACACAGTATTCCACAGCTCTGTCAATATCTAATATGTTTGTATATATGCACTATATTATACTGTAGTATAATATAGTATATATTATACTGTAGTATAATATAGTGTACTAATGCATACTGTATCGAAAACGATACTTGTAGGTTTTCTTTTTAATTAAAAGGTATTCATTTTTTTTTTCCTGTCTTCTAGACCACTTTTTATAACACATATTTTTTCCGATTGAAAATACGTTGTTATGCATTTAAGGGTTAACAACTTTAACCTTCTGCGACTGAGGTGGCAGTCTATCGGACACCACCAAACACAAAAAACGTTGCCAGATCGTAACATGGCGTGATGTAGCTCTGTCTCGCTCAGTACCTTCCTGTAACGGCTCGCGCTAACGGTCAGTGAGGCGTGGGTGGCCCTGCGGTGTGCACGTTTGGAGTTTTCGACTGCCGGTGTCCCACAGACGTAAGTACAGCAATAAACGTTGATTCTGATAGACGTCACCTCACCAATATCGTTTTAGATTCATAGTGTCTGTTAGCCGTTTCATCAGTAAAATATTTAAACTACCATAGTGTCTCTCAAACATAACCTCACATTTAATTGCCTTAACTTATAATATTCATATTTTTTTAGATGGCGACTCAAAGTACAGATAGTAGGACAACAAAACGAGACAGCAGTGGAAGATATACAAATAATGATGGGCAGATTGAGGAATGGCTTGAAGAATTAGAAGAAGAAAACGAGTTTAGCGATTTTGATGATTCGGTAGAAGATCCTAATTGTGTGGAAGGAAATGTACAGCAAGAGGAAACTGAAGACCTCGTGGAACAGAATGCCCAATCGAGTGAGAGCGATTTTAACTCTGAAGACGAGGAGCCCCTTAGCTCTTTAGTTTGTGGTGATCAAGATGGTCCAAACTACATAGGAAAAAACGGATTTTTATGGTCTAAGAAGGAAATAGCGAGAACAAGCAGAATATGCACATGCAAGCACATAATGTTATTCAAGTATCTCGGCCAAGAGAAGAGCTTGTTTTCAGAAGTTTTCAAGAACTGTGGTCTAAAATTTTCGACCTCGAAATGCTAGAGACTGTTGTTTTGCACACCAACCAAAAATTACAAACGTATCGAAAACGTTTTCGGAACAAAAACAGGCAGGAACTCAAAGATACAAATGAAACTGAAATGCGAAGTTTATTTGGCCTTTTGTACTATCGCTCAGTATTCAAATGCAACGACGCAGACGCTAACTACTTGTTTGCTACAGATGGCACTGGTCACGAAATTTTCCGCTGTGTGATGTCTAAATACAGATTCTGTACATTACTCAATTGTTTGAGATTTGACAATGGAACCGATCGCCAAGAACGTTTGAAGTCTGATCGATCAGCAGCAGTATCATGGTTATTTGACAAATTTGTTTCAAAGTCTCAACAAAACTACATCCCTGGACCAAACACATGTATTGACGAGATGCTTATTCCGTTCAGAGGTAGGTGCAAGTTCCTTATATATATGCCTAACAAACCTGCCAAGTATGGGATTAAAGTTGTTGTATTATCTGATGCTCAAACATACTATACATACAACGCTTATATTTATACCGGTAAAGGTTCTGATGGAGAAGGCCTGTCATCTGCTGAGAAAAACCTAGGAGTTCCTACTCAATCCGTTCTTAGACTGTCGAAACCTATCGAAAACAGCAACAGAAATATTATTGCCGATAACTGGTTCAGCTCCATTCAACTAATGCAGCTTTTGAAAGCTAAGAAGTTGACTTACCTGGGAACCCTAAAGAAAAATAAAAGAGAAATTCCACCAGAGTTTTTGCCAGCGAAAAGAAGAGAACCAGGGAGCTCCTTGTATGGGTTTACCAAAGACTTTACATTACTTTCCCACGTACCAAAGAAAAATAAGGCCGTAATATTGGTTTCACCATCTCATCATATTAGAAGTATAGATGATAAAACGATGAAACCAACTATGATCGCCGACTATAACCATTCTAAAGGTGGAGTCGACGAAATCGATAAAAAGTGTTCTATTTATTCAAGCAATCGTAAAACACGCCGCTGGCCCATGACCATATTTTACAGAATTCTGGATTTAGCTGGTACTAATTCATTCATCTTATACCAATCTTGTCCAGGTGCCAAGCTGCGAAGAGGAGACCTTTTACTATCTTTGGCAAGAGAATTGGTTCTTTCTAGCTTAAAAGAACGCGTTTATAATGACAGACTGCCCAGAGAACTCCGTCTTACTATAACGCGAGTTTTAGGCAATGATTTGCCTCCCCCTCCACCCGTGGCTCAGCTTCCAGGTCCAGCTGGAAGGAAGCTATGCAGCATATGCCCCAGTAAATTGAAGAGGCAAACAAGGTACCATTGTTGCGCATGCAAAAAGCCAATTTGTCTACAATGTTCTTCTCCACTATGTCAAGACTGTAAACCTAAGTTTTAGATTAAGGGTTAACTTTGAGACTGATTTGTGCCTAATTGAACCGTGATATCACGTTGTGTTTTTTGTTTTAGAACTATAAGATAACGCTTAAAAGATTAAAAAACTACTCAAAACAAAATAGGGCCCACCATCATTTATTTTAAATTTTTGTCTTAGAATTACTCAAGAGGCAATGATTAGCAAAATGAAGCATTTAGTTGTTTAGTTGTAGTAATAATGTTTCGAGTGACAATTTACGCGTTTTATTCATGTGGGTAGACAGAAAAAGTGAAGTGCTTGAAAAAATGCAACATTGCACTAATTTTGTCACTTGTGTTCTCAATACTCAATACTCAATACTCAAATTTTATTTGCATTCCACAATGTGTACTTAGGTGGTAAATATAAAAAATTGTGATCATTATGGACCCTGTCGGGCACAGCAAAAAATAGTAGGAGAGAGGAAGCCTTAAATACGTAGCTAAACTTACATCTAAACCAAGTCCAATTATACCACTTTATGGGTTCTTTATACCTACAAGCTATAATATGTAGAAGAAACTGTGATTTTATTGAGATAATCATGATCTGTTAATTCTGAATGTAAATGATAGATGATTTAAATTATTATTTTATTTTGTTAATTCTAATTTATTGATATAACTATACATTTTATATTATTATTTTAAATAGTTAAATCAATCTAAAGCTAATTTTATTGTTATTATTTTTAGTTTTAAGGCATTGACCATGACTTTATTGTTATTTTGAGTTATTTGTCGAAATGCTATTGAAGGCAATGTAAATTTATACTTAATTGTTGATGTCATTTATATAAAAATAATAGTAATAATAATTTTATGTGTAAATTCAAATACAAAATTACTTGTTTGTGGACTGTGACATAATATAGTTAGGATTCTTTATAATTTATCGCTTAAAAATTCGTTCTTCTTTTTTAATTATTTCAGGTAGTTTATTATAAATTTTTATGGACATCACGTAGGGGCTTGTAGAATGTATTTTTAGCCGAGAATGTGGAATATTTAATCTCGATTTGTGTCGGAGTGTGTAACGTGATTGTATATCCTCACGCTTTGTATAAAATTCTTGATACTTACGAACAAATTTGCAGGTTTCTAATACGTATATACTAGGGAGTGTTAAAATATTATAATTTTGGAATTGAGGTTTACAGCTGTCAGTTTGATCGATGTTTACTAGGATTCTCACTAATTTCTTTTGGAGGGTAAATAATGTTGGTGCATCCGTGCTACTTCCCCAAAGGGTAACGCCGTAGCTTAGCCATGAATAAGCATAAGCATAGTAGATGGTGAGCGCTGTTTGAAGATTGGTGGTTTTTTTTAATTTCACGGAGAGCATATGAAAAACTTGAAATCTTGGATCTAAGTTTTTGTATGTGGGATTTCCAATTTATATGCGTATCCAAATTTAGTCCAAGTAAGGTGAATTCTTTAACAGTTTCTATTTTTGAGTTATTAAAAGTAAATTCTATATTTAAGGGTGCTTTTTGATGGGGGTGAAAGGTCATAAGTTTAGTTTTAGAGAAATTTATTTCGAGGTTATGTGCGTTCATCCAAGTGATGATTTTGGCGAATATTAAGTTTAGCTCTTCGTTTAGATTTATGTTGTTTTGGCATGAGATTAGTAGAGAAATGTCGTCCGCAAATAATACACATGGTCCCTCTATGATTTTAGGTAGGTCATTGAGGTAAATTAGAAATAAGAGGCATCCTATTACACTTCCTTGAGGTATTGAGCCTTTAATTAATTTGTTAATTGATCGGACTTTTTTTATTTCTTTTGTCTGATGATCGAAAAATTCAATTTCCACTGTTTGCTCTCTGTTCCTTAAGTAGGATACAAGCCAATCATGAGCTTTTCCGCGAATACCTATTCCGTACAATTTTTGAAGTAATATATTAAATTGAACTTTGTCGTAGGCCTTGGTCATATCCAGTAATATACCTACTGCAAATTTTTTATTATTAATTATATTAAGCGCTTCTTGGACAAATTTGTAAACTGCCAAAGTAGTTGAGCGGTTTTTACGAAAACCGTTTTGGCATTCGTCAAATATTTTATATTTTTCGCAATATTTGTATATTCGGTCACACATGGCTTTTTCAAAAATCTTTGAGGCTGCAGGTAAGAGAGCTATAGGGCGGTAATTATTGGGATCTGATTTCGAATTTTTCTTGTGGATTCATGAAGACCGATATATCGCTTTAAGCGCACGTCGGGAGCGTACCGTAACCGCCCGGGCCTTACAAACCCGCCTGCGGCAATCGACTGGCACACAAGTCAGTGATCAAACCATTCGCAATCGACTCCATGAAGTTGGCCAACGTTCCAGAGTACGTGCTGTTCGACTCAAATTGACAAGGGCTCACCGAGCAGCGCGTTTAAGGTATGCACGGGAACATTTGGACTGGACCATGGATGACTGGAGGACGGTACTCTTTACAGACGAGTGTAAGGTCAAGTTTTTTAGTGATGATAAACGAATACGGGTGTGGAGAAGACAAGGCGAACGTTTTACAGAACCATGCGTGCATGGAACAGACCGTTTCGGGGGTCCAAGTGTTATGGTGTGGGGTGGAATTAGCTTGGTAGGCAAAACAGAGCTGGTAATTTTGGAAGAGGGTTCTGTAACTGCTACCAGTTACGTTGAGCGAGTAATCCAACCTCATGTCATTCCATTTTCACAAAGAGTGGGTGCTGGTTTTGTTTTTATGCAAGATAATGCCCGTCCCCATACGGCCCGTATCACACAAAGAGCACTTTCTGATGCCAATATTACAGTTTTGCCATGGCCTGCAATGAGCCCCGATCTCAACCCCATTGAACATTTATGGGATCAACTGAAAAGAAGCCTCAAAGAGAACTACAGTCAGGTGAATAGTCGACAAAAGAGCTTATAAACGCACTAAAACTCTGTTGGGAAGGAATACCAGAGCAAAATGTTACCCATCTGATTGAAAGTATACCAGATAGGCTCAGAGAGTGCATACGAAGTAGAGGAGGCCCCACTCGCTACTGAGAAGAACATTGCTCAGACAATAGTCACAGAAAAATAGTGTTAGGTTAGGTTTATTTTTCTCATTGTTTGGCTGCAATTTCCCTAAAAAGTGTTTTTTTGTGTTTGTTTTATCAAAATAAACCACTTTAATTATTGATTATGCTTATACAGTTTCCTAATCCCCATCCTATGCACAACTATTCATAAAAAACAGATAAACATACATACTTTTTAATGAAAGCCAAAAAACATGGTGGGCCCTATTTTGTTTTGAGTAGTTTATTAACAGTTTTAAAGAAGTTTTATTATTTCGTTTTTTTTTTTAAATAGTTTTGCAAGTTTAAGCGTAAATATAACGGAAATACTGATCTCAATAAATGATTCCATAATAAACTCGTTTTTTGTTTTGAGCATGTTTATTCATTTTTATTTCATTATACATAAACCCATTAATAGTAAAACAAAACTAGAGCCCGATTATTTCTAAAAGTTATAAACGAATCATGCTGTATATAGTGACGCCTGACAGACTACACCTCAGTCGAATGTTGACGAGAAACCCACCTCAGTTGCAGAAGGTTAACAACAAACTGTTCAGTGACGAAGCAAATTTTCACCTGAATGGTCATGTTAATAAGCAGAATTGTCGGTACTGGGCAGTGGAGAATCCGAGACGAAAGCATGAGCCCTGCATAGCCCAAAGGTCGTTGTTTGGGCCGCTATGTCTGCTAAATGCATAATTGGTCCTTATTTTCATGAAGATCAACGAGGCCGAGCAATTAATGTGAATAGTGACCGTTATTGCGATATGTTGCGATTTTTTTTGGTTTTTGGTCCCAGAGTTGCAGGAGTTTGCAGGTTTCAAGTCAAGAACGTGGTTCCAGCAAGATGGGGCCACTTGCCATACCTCAAATGACTCAATGGAAGTTGTTAACGAATTATTCCCTAATAAAGTCATTTCGCGAAGGGGTCAACTGGCTTCCCAGAAGCCCCGACCTTAGCCCGCTTGACTATTTTGCATGGGGATACCTTAAAAGTAAGGTTTATCAAAACAATCCGACGAATCTAACCCAGTTAAAGCAAAACATCAGGTCAGAAATGGCAGCAATATCAATAGCTATGTGTTAACGTGTTATCGCCAATCTTCGTTTCCGTTTAGAAGAGTGCCAGCAACATAACGGTCATCATTTGGATAACATCATCTTTTCCAAATAATTCTCCAATTCATATGCTAATAATAAACAATGAACTTTTTTATTGGATACAAATAATTTTTGTTTCATTGAACTTACAAATACCCGATACCCTTTCTGGACACCTGGTACATCGGCCAGTACATCAACCCAAAGTCAAAGTATTTTGCTCGGTGCATCAACTGATAATCAAAATACATTGCCCGGTACATCGATCGAAAGTCAAAATACTTTGCCAGCTTTTTTATTTTCAGAAAACCGGTTTCAACAGAATTGTTGAAGTATGGGTTATCTACTCTTCATGCTTGGATCAGGTGTATGGAGTGCCTTCTCCATATTTCATATAGACTGGACTTTAAAACATGGCAAGCCAGAAGATGCAAGCAGTAAATAGTCATTGAAGATTAGAAAATCATACAGCAGAACTTCCGTGATGAAATGGGCCTCCTGGTAGACATCGTAAAACAAGGTAAGATAAAATAATCTTTAAATCTACATTTTTCAAATAACATTATTCATTTACATCTTTTTTCTGCACAGAGTCAAGAATTTTTGTTTTGTTTCAGGTTCGGGAACTAAACATGGGAACACAGCTAGGAATTTTTTAGTGATCCTGCGTAGACCGCAGCTACGAGTATCACAGTATTGGATTCCTGTTTGATCCAAAGATTTTCAACACTTTTGCGTGTAGTAGCCAGTGGGGAGCCTATAAATATTGACGCGTTTGAAAACTTTGCACACGTTACTGCAGAAATGTACGTGGAGCTCTATGGCTGGTATTACATGCCTTCGAGGGTCCACAAACTTTTAATGCATGGTGCTGAAGTTATCAAACACTTCAATATTATGTCCATTGGCAAATTATCTGAAGAGGCAACGGAAGCCAGAAACAAAGATTTCAAAAAAAATCCGAGAACACCATACACCCAAATTTTGCCGTAAAGCGACAAACGAAGACATTTTCAATGCTCTCCTTGTATCAACAGATCCCTACCTGTCCAGCATAAGACCTGTGTTACGAAAGTCCACAAAAAGAGCTGTCACTGATGATATGAGACCTCTTCTCATTAGTGTTGATTCAGATGCAGACAAAGAGAACAGTGAATTTGTCGATGTTAATGTTAGCGCGTTAATTATGGACTCGGATTTAGAGGACTCTGGTGAGGGCGAAGATACTGTCTGTTGGCAGTAGTTTTTATGTTTACTATAGATAGTAGTTAAAATATGTAAATAGTTATGCAGTAGTCAGAGTTATAATAGTGCTAAAAGACCGCTGAAATAGAATGTATGAACTAACGCTTATTTTACTACTATTTGAGCTATTTACCACCTATTTTTATAATTTTAATACCGGCTTTGTTATTTATTTTTGTTGTCCTTGCTGTAGATATTTGTAGTGGATTATAATATTAAAGATGTATTTTGTTGTAATTACTTGATATAAGTATAATTTTATCATATAAAACATTTATTTCTTTCTACAAAATCGTTTATATTTTCGAGATTTTCAACTTTATATTCTTTGAAAAAATGAAAATCAGTTTACTACACATTTTTTTTTCTTTTAAAATGAATGTTTATAAAGCGATCGGAAAAACCACATACTTAAAATTCATAACCTCAAAAATTGATATGTGCAAAGCGATACCCAAAGTTGCATTACATTAATGCTCATATCATTAGTATCTAATTATATCTCAATCTTAATCACGAATGACCAAAAAAAACCTATACAATCAATGTCTTTTTTAATTATTGTCATCATAAAGGTCATTAGCAAGCTAAATCTAACTATAATATAAGTAAATCGATCGGCAACGTCATTTAACCACGGCAAAGATTTAAACAAACATTTTTCAAAAATTCAAAATTTCAAAAATTTGCTACGTGCGAAGCGGTGCCTAAAGGTACATGAATTGTATGTCATCTTGATCGCCGTGTTCGCCTAGAACAGTTCCATTAAGTTTCGAAAAAACGTACTTTTAGTGTTTTCTCCCATACAAAAAAAACATAAATCTTTTTTTTTCCACGCGTATTGTGACTTGTACCATCCATACGTTAATAATATGTATGTAAAGGGAGGTATACCAGAGCCATTATAATTTTTTTTTTCTTTACTTTAAGTTTCTATGAGTATGGAGCTCGAATTCCAGACCACTGTGCGCCGCAACGCAAACTGCCGATTTCAACGGCGCGGCGCCCCAACGCGGTTATGAGTTTCGGCCCATAATGCGGCAGTGCAACGCGGCGTGGCGGCAAAGCGCAGCGCAGCGGTGCAGCGCGGCGTGGCGGTGCAGAGCGGCGCGGCGACTGCGCAGCGTGGCCGACGAAGGGGGCGTGGAGCACGAAGTGGTGACCTTCAGTGGGTAAGAGGCGAGAGATTGGTAGAAGTCCATGTGGATAGCGATGATGTGCCTGAGGACGTTCGGGAGAACATCATACATATTGTCCGAGTGAGAAAAGCGGCGAGAGTGCGGGGCCGAATAGCAAAGGAGAATAAGGAAAGAGAATGAGTATAAATGGGCAGATTCGGATGAAGGTGAGGTGGAGACCTTCTTTGCTGCCGATGGAACTTCGAACCACTTTGATTGGTCACCCATGGGTGATTTTCAAGGTGAGGGAGCAATTTCTTCCTCAGCAAACGGGGGCGGTTGTCCAATCCGAAAACGCGTATGAGGCATTTGGGCAGCATTGGGATGACGGCATCATGTCACACATCGTGACTTAGACGAACCGCTAGGCCGCAAGGGTTGCTGGTTCGTCCGTGTCGTTCGCCCGAGATTGGTATGACACGAACATTCACGAACTTTTTATCCTGTTTTCCTTCTGGATGATGCTCAGAGTCATCCGGATGCCCACCATTCAGTCCTGTTTTACTGTCAACCCTCTGTTGCAGGTGTACGTCTTCAGGAAGATATTCACAAGGACACGCTACGAGAATCTTTGCCGCGTTTTTCATTTAAATGACAACAGTAGTGACTGACCTTTTGTTTAGTATAGGCCCAATCTTGGACCACTTAAATGCCCGGTTCAAGGAAACCTCTACCCCATCCCAAAATATTTGTATTGACGAATCCCTGACTTTGTGGAAAGGTATGATAATGATCGTCTATCTAATGAGACGGAGGAGCAACGTGCCCACCGTCTCGGATTAATCCACGATCGTGTATCTAATGGCTGCTACACACGTTACGAAAAATCGTTACGATTGGACGGTACAGTTCAAACTGCAACGATAATCTACATGTGTGTATGAGAAAAACTGTATAGTTGGTCCGATTTTATAAAACTGCACCCTAATTGCGTAACTCACGATTAATCATAATTGGTTTCGTTTTCACAGTTCAACAATATTCATTGCGTTATTTACGTTGTTGAGCAGACACAGTTTTCGAACATATGAAGCAATGGTTTAACAATCCGTTTCAAAACGAAACAGATTATGATGAATCGTGAGTTACGCAATTAGGGTGCTGTACAGTTGAACGGAGCAGTATGAAATTTTGTACAGATAATAGTCGGTATATACGGCAATGATAATGGTGGACATATACGCTACGAGAAATCGTTACAATCAGTATTTTGGCCGAAAAAATAATTAACGAAACATTATTTCTCGGAGAAATGGAAAATTTGACTATTTCACACCAAGTGATTGATTCAACTAGTGTGCGTTTTACTAATTATGGTTACAACGTTCCCAGCCCCGTTTCACATACTCCCAGTCCTGGTTTAAGCAATCTTAGCCCAGTACCTTATCAGAATTCAAATTTTGAAATCCAAACACATCTAGGTTCCCAGTCAATTCTGCAAACTTCTCAACAAGGTCAATCCCAACCAATACAAAATTCAGCGGCTCCTTATTTATCTTCTTTTGATATTAATACGAATTAATAAACCATCATTATTATGATAAGTACAAAATAAACATTATATTCTAAGTAATTAGTAGTTTTTTATTCCTTATCTTAAAATATTCTTTGCGGAGAACCTTATTCACGACTATTTTTTAATTAGACAAAAAAAATATATGGGGCTGTATCCGTACCCGTTACTGATCGTATTTGTATAGTCAAAAGTGAAAACAAAAAAATCCCAAAATTGTCCACGGAAATTTGACATAATTGGTAAATTCATAATTAAATAAATCATTAATTACAATTGCCACTACAAAATACTAAGCGCAGTACTATTCCATTTCTATCGCCATTCATAGGTCCCGGCAAACTCGCGTCGAAGGTCAAGCCACGCCCACTTCTGCGCTAGCGCAGCGATCCCTTTTCGAGCGAGTAAAACAAACAGGCAGTGCCAATTTATTAGCGGAAGTGTGCGCATGCTTTCTTAACCAATTGTTTGTTTACGTTATTACTGTCGCGATGGCTTACCAGTTCTCATCTCGGGAGTATACACGGCTATGATACGTGCGTACTTTTTGTCTGGTGAGAACGCGAGTGCCGCTGTACGTATGTACCGGGAAGAGTGCCCAGATGCTCGTCAGCCGAACGTTCGGACTGTGGTAAATGCTTACCAGCGTTTACTCGACCATGGATCATTCGAGGCACCGGTTCATAGCCAAGGACGTGGAAGACCCGCGTATTCGAAAAACTTGTACGACGATGTAGTGGACTACTTTGACGAAGATCCCCAGCGAAGTACGAATGACGCAGCTCGTCATTTTAATATCAGCCAGTACTGTGCATGGACGATCATTAGTTCGTCTGGATTTCACCCACTGTGGATTATGAACCAAGGATGACGTTTTGCAGGTCGATACTTAACAACACTGAAGCAAATGTGCTATACTCAGATGACTGTATGTTTACTCGTGTCGGATTGTTCAATCAACATAATGAACACTGGTGGTCAATACGCAATCCAATGTTAACAAGGGAGAACTCTTTTCAACACAGGTTTTCTGTTAATGTCTGGGCAGGAATCCATAATTGAATGTATTGAATGATAAATTAACGGACGACAATGACTTGGAGCGGCAAAGAAGGAGTATTGCCTGTAAAAGCAACATGCTTGCTAGAAGATTTGCTCATTGTTCCAAGCAAGTTAAGGCAACACTTTTCGAGACTTACTGCCGGGCGTTCTACACCAGCCAACTTTGGTACCAGTACACGAGGAGGGCTTACAACTCACTTCGTGTACAGTACAATAATGCGTTTCGGGCCATGTTTAACCTGCGGTGGCGGTGTAGCGCGTCTGGTATGTTCTTTGATAACAGAGTGGGTGACTTCTTTTCCGTTCTGAGAAGGACAAGAGCTTCATTTCGAACACGATTGCTAAACTGTAAAAATAACATTGTAACCACTGTATTCCGCACCATTTTTGTGACTAGAACCGAATTGTTCAATCTCAGCATTGACTATTGACCATGATGTAACCTAGTAATAAAGACGAATTAATTTATCTAACCTATCTAATTTAATTTAATAATTTAATTTATAATATTGCATGGAAGTAGCAATTCAATCTTTAACTTATTATAATGTTTGTTTATTTATTTATTTACGACATGTAGTCACTATGGGTGAAATGTATATGTGTGTACAATGCCTGAAATAAAAATGATTTGATTTGATTTGATTTTGATTTGATAACGACAACATCGTTGGCACTTATTTTATTGAAGAGCGTCTTACTGGAGAAAGTTATTTAACTTTGCTTCGGACTATGTTGTCTTCAATGTTATATGACATTCCATTAGCCAATTTAAGACGCCTCTGGTTTCAGCAAGACGGCGCGCCTCCGCACTACCATAGCGCAGTGCGTGAATACCTCACGGAAGAGTTCGGGAATCAGTGGATCGGTCGAGGTGGCCCCGTGGCATGGCATCCACGATCTCCTGATCTCAAAGTTTTTTTTAAGTTTTGTTAGTACCTACGTAAATTAAGTATTGTAAATATCAGCTGATTCAAACTTTTTAAATACGCCAAAATTACTTTTTTACAAGTTATGAAGCTTAAGTTAATTTAATTTATTTTTACTTTAGTAACCTACTTGTGTTTCTTAATAATAAAAAAAGTTGGTAATTTTGTTGGTCCTAACCACAATTAAAGTACGAAGGGAAAGTTTGAATTGAATAAGTGCCTCTTATTTTGCCGTTAACCTTTTATTTTACTTTTTCTTAGTTTTCAATCGTTAAAGCATAAATATGCGTTTTAGTTACCTACAATTACGATAACAGCTGTTGGAGGCGAGGCAAGTTCGAGTGAGAACACGCGAACGCAAGAGGCGAGAGAATATGACCAATGACACTACTATGAATAGCCTGTACAATGTTTCCATAAATTGAGTGACATTTTGGGATATAAACAAACGCTAATAACTTTGCTGTTTATGAATATTATTTTTTAAAACTTTACATATACATATAATAACAAGACCTTCTATAATAAGCCCTTTATGTATTTGTACTAATTAAAAAATATTAGTGTATATTGCTTCACAGGTTTCCGGTATCATGCGACCCAAGGCTTGAGATGAAATAATACTAGAGAATTTCAAATCTTCATAATTTCCTCCTGTTGATAAAAACCTCAAAGTAGCTACAAGCCTGTCATGGAGCGGAATAGCATTTCCCATAATATTGTCTTGCTTCTCGATAATTGGTGCTACCATATTCAGTAATGTAAGTACGTATCATAATCCATTCTTAAAAAATTGTGCCAGTCTTTTGGAAACATCTTTAATTCCGCCAACAAATTGACTTGAGAATGAACACTTCATTTCATTAGCCATTCTTTGCACCAGATGCTACGCTTTTTCCGCTTCATTTTTTTTTCTTTCAGGGCGAATATTAATCCAACAACTGCTAAAACGTCGTCCGTCGATGCCATCGCTGACACGTGTGCGTCGCACAGTGGGTCGAAACTATGATTTTAGTGACTTAGGGATCAATTTTGTTTTTTTACTTTTTTCTTTATGCGGATGGATAGAGCTCATAACCCTCAATAATAATGGTCCTGATGTTTTTTTTTCCTAAACTTTATACTTTGGGAAGAAAAATCAGTTTTGTTATTTTTTTGTATGGAGCGGATCAAATTAAGTCAAATTCCTGCTAAGTAGCGTGTGATCCCGCTTTAAAACTTTATTTTTCTTATACCTTGTCTAGTCTTATATAATTTGATGCTATGAACATCTGCATAAAGCTGCCACTCTGCCAAATAAATGGACCGAAAAAAAATGAAAAATACATTGAATAAAAAGCTTCTTTTAAGTTAAAAGCGATGGTCCAAAAAAAACCCAGAGTCGATTCAGACAAATTAGGTATCAATAGCTTTATTAAAATGCACAATTTACCCCACCGAAAAAAAATTGCCCATATCCATGGGGTATATGAGTTATAGACGAACAAAGTATATATGGAAAAATCGTGAATAACTTGTTATTTTTACCAGTTTTTTCCACAGCATTATATTAATAATAATAATCATAAGACAATAATAAATATAACTAGCGATCATATGCAACTATCAAGTTCAAAGTCCTTTATTAATGAGATTACGTCTATTTTTTTAAGTTCTCTAGCATATTTACCTATCTTTGTTATTCATTATTTTGTTTTCGCTAAACAAATACACACAAATACTTCAGAATATGATGCGTTCATCTTACCTCTCGCTCTATTGAGTGAGCGAGAGGCTTACCTATAGGAGCGCGAGCGCGCCGACGGACGCCAGTCGCCATTTTCTATTCTTTTGTTCTTTAACTTGAACCGAGGTTCTAACGGCGCCGACGCACGCAGTCCTTCGTTTGCTTTGCTACCGTTGTGATCTGTGCGTTTCATTATTGGATTTTTAAGGCCTGCTTTTTCTACACCGGACACCGATTTACTCTTTGTTTTGGACATTGCTAATATGGAGGTGAACAATCGTTGTGTGAACTGTAGTCGCTCTGTGTTACGGAGACAACGTCATGTATTGTCGCTTCAGTTTTTGGAGTCACATCGAATCGTCGTGGAGCACCTACTGAATCATGGACAACCACAAGAAGTAAGTCTTTAGTTAAGTCTAGTTACCCGTTCGTGGTAGTATAAACTTAACACATAGTGTCTGACATTACCCGTATGTGAGTTTATGTATAGGATGATAACAATACTTAGAGGCTTTATGATTACAAGTGGTGCAATTAAGCTAGTCATAAACTTGTTGCACTGTCAGCCAATATACCTATGTGTATACGCTCCACTGTAGGGGCATCGCCTCCTCTCATGAAGAGGGGGACCAGGCCATAGTACCTACCTACCAGCTTTTTTACTAATAATAATGATAATATAGGTCACCGAGTAAAGTAATGATTCATCTCAATTCATCTCGATTCGCGGGTTCAATTCCCGCAGAAGACAAACATTTGTTTGTAGTTTCAAAAATATCTGTTTGTCTTGGTTTGGGTGTTAAATATGTATAATGTGTATGTATTTAAAAAAAAAAAGTATTTAAGTATGTTTATTCAGTTGTCTAGTTACCATACTACAAGCATTAAGCTTACTGTGGGACTAGATGGCGCAGTGTGCAATTGACCACAAATATTTATTTATCTATGTACTTACAAAAATGGTCATATTAGGTTGATAATAAAATAAACGTTTGACAATCGTTTCATTGTGTAATATTATGTCTCGTTGATTTCAGATCGTCTTTGATGGGTCAAGATCTATTTGTCATCCTTGCTGGCAACGCATTGAATATGCATTGAGGCAACCATCAACACCTGAAGCTAGACCACCGCAATCGTTTTCTTTAACTGGATTTACACGTGCCGCGAATACTTCAAGAAGATGTCTCTTCGACAATTGTACTTCAACGCAACTTCGACAAGTGCCCGACAGTATAAAAGCGCACTTATTAAGCTATTATTCTTTTTACATACCAGAACTAGCACGAGTCTGTCGATTTCATATAATGAATTCATCATTTGAGGATTTCTCTGTAAATGTGAGTAATCGCCAAGATAATTTCAGAAACGAGAACTTACGCGAGATAGTTATGTTGTATACACGAGTGCTTGAAAGAAAAGGTAATGTTGACTTTGAAAGGCTTCATGAAATAAGTGAAGAAGATCTCCATTTTTGGACTGGAATGAACCATAACCAGTTTGAGAGTATCTTACAAGAAACACCGTCTTTACGACAAACTAATAAGTGCAATACTGTATTGGGCGTATACCTATGTAAACTTAGATCAGGTGAACCTCACGTAAGACTGGCATCTTTGATAAACACATCGAAAACGTCTTTACAACGCATGTTAAAGCAGGCTAGACGATGTCTCAAAAATGAATACCTTCCTCGGCATCTCGGGTTTGACCACATCAGCCGACATGAAGTGATCGAAAGGAATAGGACACTTCCGAATTATATTTTTGGTAATGAAGAGCGAACAAAGGCCATTTTAATTATCGACGGCACTTATTTATTTATTCAAAAATCTTCCAACTTTCTCTTTCAAAGATTAAGCTATAGCTTACACAAGTATAGCAACTTGATTAAGCCCTTCATGATTGTGTGTGCTGATGGCTACATCATAGAAGTAACTGGACCCTACGGCGCCAGAACTTCAGACTCCGACATAGTAAAACTAATATTAGATAACCATGATGGTCCCATGGAAGAAGCTCCAATGCGATGCTTTTTACACCCAGATGATGTATTTGTTTTGGATCGGGGTTTCCGAGACTGTTTGCCGGATCTAGAGGAATGTGGTTATAACGCTTACATGCCACCGTCTGTAGGACGTAATGAAAGACAATTAAGTACAATAGCGGCAAATAAATCCAGATTGATAACCATGGTTAGATGGGTCGTGGAAACCATTAATGGCACGATAAAAAGAGATTTTAAAATATTTAGACAAATATTTTAATATAGCGCTAGGCAACGCAATGACAGATTATAGAATAGCTGCAGCGCTTACCAATGCAACTCATCCAACATATGAAGACAGCAGATTTACTGAAGAGTTTATAGAGATGATTGAAAGAAATAGGGACAGGCCGAACCTATTAGCCGATTACGTCGATGAACATCATTGGGATCGACAAAGAATTGTGTTTACCCGAATGGATGCAACACACCCCAATCTATCGGATTTTCCAAGAATGGATTATGACCAATTAATTGTGTTCGCAATAGGCACATACCACGTAAAACTTGCAAGGTCCTACTGTTGCGAACATATTAGAGGAACTGGGGTTTTTTCAATTGAAGTTTTTAGACACCCCGAAAGGATAAATATTAATAACGAAGAAAGTACATTAATTAGGTGTCGAATCCATTCCAGGCACGTCGGGACAAGAACATATTACTGTTATGTTTTATATAACACGAATAGGATTTCGGAATACTGTTGCAGCTGTATTCATGGTCGCCGCACATTGGGCAGTTGTGCCCACATAATAAGCATTATATATTATCTGGCCTGGGCCAGGTACCAAGACGACCTTATGCAACCTGGTGGGTTCTTAGATGATATATTAATAGACATTGAAAATAATTGAAATACATATTTTTCCCACAGTATTTGTTTTTTTTTTAAATAAACGACTTAAAAAAATAAATAATCTGAGACAAAATAGGCACATTCAACTGTAAAAAGATTTCACGACAAAAGTATCCTGACATATGATTTACAAGCTGTGAAATATAAGATTTCAACTTGATAGGTTCATATAATCGCTACTTATATTTATTATTGTCCTATGATTATTATTATTAATATATTGCTGTTGAAAAAACTGATAAAAATAACAACTTATTCATTATTAATATAATGCTGTGGAAAAAACTGGTAAAAATAACAAGTTATTCACGATTTTTCCATATATACTTTGTTCGTCTATAACTCATATACCCCATGGATATGGGCAATTTTTTTTCGGTGGGGTAAATTGTGCATTTTAATAAAGCTATTGATACCAGATTTGTCTAAATCGACTCTGGGTTTTTGGTCCATACATTTTTGGACCATCACTTTTGATATGGAATAGTATGCAAAAGCACGTAATAATACACATAATTATTTAACAACTAACAACAATACATTTAAAAGGTCCCTAATTAGCTTAAATTTACTAATTTATTACATTAAGTATTTAAAAATGTTGATCTATGAATTTCTATTTGTGTGTTTAATGACTAATTAGCTTATCCTTTTACTTTATAAAAAACAATGTTTTTCACTTTTAGCCATTACGGTAAAGTTAATGAGGATAATTATTTAATGAGGGTAGTAGAAAAAATTGTAAAGGTTTGTTTGTCACTGGAACTAGAAAATGACCATATTTAATAAATATTACCTAGTGTTCGTTTATTCGTACTACTACTAACATGTCGTGATTGTGATCGTCCCTTTTTCGTTATAATGGAGAGTTTAGTTAACAATTTAGATTTATTTATGATTTTAAGAGAGCAGCTGAAGTCGCTGTCGGATAGTAAAAAACTTTTTCAATTTCTACAAGATAAAATAAACGTGACCGAAGAGAACAGTGTTGAGCTCCAAAAATTCTGTACGCGCTTTTGTTCAAATATAAGTGCAAGATGGGAACGAAGTAATCGCACGTTAGCACAGTTTATAAGAAAAAATGGTGATTGGTTAGAACATGCAATAAATTGGCCCGAAGGAATGATACGTGAAGCTGTGAACACTGAACAGGAAAGGCTCGAGATTTGTAATACTGAAGATGTTGAAAATCTACCACCATCTACTTCAGAAGCTTCGACATCTACATTTACACCTCGAAAACCTTTCGAAGAATTGGGCTCCAGGCAAAAACGAAGACGCATTGAACAAATTAACCAATCGCTTTCGTTATCCCCAGATGAACTGAAAGCTACTACAATTGCTAGTTTAAAAAAACACTGGAAATGAGGACGTAGGAAAAATCATGAACCATTTGCTAAATCACCCCGAAGATCTAGAAAAAGTTAAGGAGTGTTTAAGTACAAGTAAAGCGAAAAGTAGTACCTATTCACCCGATAAGGCACTGTCTTTATTAGTTTTACTTAAATTAAGTAAGTGGCAGTATATAAGCCTAAGATAAGTAGCAAGTGAAAATGGGTCTGATTTATACCCTTCTTATTATAAAATTAAAGAAGCAAAGTTAAAATGTTATCCAGGGAAAGAAGTCATAATTATTACTGAAGAAGGAGGTGCTATTAAACTGCAAGCTTTACTCAACTTGACGGTATCTAGGCTTTTAGATGTGATTGCTTTTGATTTGGACTCGACAACAGAGTTACTGCTTATAAGCAAATGGGGCTTTGATGGAGCCTCAGGTCAAAGTAATTACAAACAAAAGACTGAAACAGAGTTTGATGATTCATCTATTTTCATGGCCAGTCTAGTTCCTATAAGGCTTCAACAATGTGATGGAACAATTGTTTGGGAAAACGACCGACCTTCATCAACTTTCTATTGCCGTCCGATAATGTTCAAATTTACCAAAGAAACGCAGTCAACAGTGGCAACTATAAAAGCTAGCATAACACAAGAAAGAGATAGACTTCAGCCGTCAAGAATCAATCAAGTTGAAGTTAAGCATCAATTGCACTTGACGATGATAGACGGCAAAATAACGTCATATTTGTCAGACACATCTTCAGCTGTCTGTGATATTTGCAAAGCAAAACCGTCAGAGATGAACAATTTAGAGTCACTTGCTCAAAGAGAAAGCAATGAAGAAATGTTCCAGTATGGAATGTCATCTTTACATGCCTGGATAAGATGCATGGAGTGCTTACTTCATATCGGTAAATATAATCTTAAAACTTTATAATTTTTTTCATGGTAGTTTCCTGTGAAATTATTTTTAAGTGACATTTCTTTTTGTTTGCAGCTTATCGTTTGGACTTCAAAAAATGGAGTTGCAGGGGCGATGATAAAGAAAAAATGTCACTCAGAAAGAGCGCTATACAGCAAGCGTTTAAGAAGGAATGCGGTTTACTTATCGATATAGTCAAGCAAGGAGTAGGCACAACCAATGATGGCAATACTGCCAGAAGATTTTTCAGGGATGCAGAAACAACAGCTCGCATAAAAGGATAAGTAAAGATTTAATAGAAAGGTTTTACGTGTTTCTTCTGCATCTGGAGAGCGCGTGGACTTTTCTAAGTTTTCCGAATTTTCTAGAGATACTGCAGAATTGTATGTAAACTTATATCCTTGGTATTATATGCCTTCCAGTATACATAAATTGTTGGTACATGGGAGTGATATAATTAAGCACTTTGGTGCCATACCTATAGGTAAACTGTCGGAAGAGGCAGCGGAAGCTCGCAATAAAGATTTCCGGAAATATAGAGAGAGTCATTCTAGAAAGGTAAGTAGAACGGCGACAAATGAGGATATTTTACACAATCTTCTTTTGTCTTCTGATCCAAAGATCACAAGTTTAAGACCTCGAATGGTGAAACAAAATGTAATGGTAGATTTTTGGTAGATTGTAAGTTTCTTGTTTCTCTTTTACTAGTTTGTATGTCATATTTGAAAGGAAATAGTAAAGTATGGTGTTGTATATAGTTAGTTTTTTAGTTCACTTGTGTTAGTAGTAAGTTATTTTATCTTTACTAATTCGTATCTGTTTGTATGTTTCTTTACTTACTATCCAGTATTTAATTGAACTTTATAAACTAATTAAAGTCATTAAACAAACAAATAGAAATTCATAGATCAACATTTTTAAATACTTAATGTAATAAATTAGTAAATTTAAGCTAATTAGGGACCTTTTAAATGTATTGTTGTTAGTTGTTAAGTAATTATGTGTATTATTACGTGCTTTTACATACTATTCCATATCAAATTCAACTTAAAAGAAGCTTTTTATTCAATGTATTTTTCATTTTTTTTCGGTCCATTTATTTGGCAGAGTGGCAGCTTTATGCAGATGTTCATAGCATCAAATTATATAAGACTAGACAAGGTATAAGAAAAATAAAGTTTTAAAGCGGGATCACACGCTACTTAGCAGGAATTTGACTTAATTTGATCCGCTCCATACAAAAAAATAACAAAACTGATTTTTCTACCCAAAGTATAAAGTTTAGGAAAAAAAACATCAGGACAATTATTATTGAGGGTTTATGAGCTCTATCCATCCGCATAAAGAAAAAAGTAAAAAAACAAAATTGATCCCTAAGTCACTAAAATCATAGTTTCGACCCACTGTGCGTCGGCACCGTTTATTGTACCGTCTGATCGTAACGATTTCTCGTAGCATTTATGGCTTGTATGCCATGTACGATAAACTGTACCGTTCGAACTGTACAGTCTGATCGTAACGATTTCTCGTAACGTATATGTCCACCATAATGGCTGCTACACACGTTACGAAAAATCGTTACGATTGGACGGTACAGTTCAAACTGCAACGATAAATCTACATGTGTGTTTGAGAAAAACTGTTTAGTTGGTCCGATTTTATAAAACTGTACAGTTGAACGGAGCAGTATGAAATTTTGTACAGATAATAGTCGGTATTTACGGCAATGATAAAACTGCGCAAATGAACTGTGCAGTTTTTTTTGCGCGGTTGCGCGTATTCAAGAACACACCTACATCTGATACTATGTCATTTATACCAAAATCAAACAGCAAGAATTTCTATTTTGCATAAACAATTGCCATGAGGACCATACATCATAATATATACAATACAACATTCTTTATTGTACATATGAAAAAGACAAAGATAGAAAACATCAACAAATAAAGAATGTACGAAAGGCGGCCTAGTACATGTTCAAGTGTTCATTATTTAACCCTACAAGGCACCCAGTGCCATATGCAGGACAACCACTTTCACTGTTCATAAAGCTGTCTGAAATACTAGCAGCGACATCTTGTGGTTATCGGGGGATGTGCCGCAAATATAGTTTTTATGTGATATAAGCAATTGCGCATAGATGTCGTAACCTGAACCTATTGTCGCCAGTAAATGGTGAAATTTGAACCGAAGTTGAATGTTTGCCTTTTATGTGTTTTGAATAAATTAAAAAAAAAAAATTTAGGATTTGTACCCGGAATTTGTAAAAAAAAGTGTATTTTTTGCAGAGGTAAGTTAATTTTCTAGTTACTGTAGTTTATCTATTGACAACTCATATTTTTATCGACGTTCCACATATGGTACGTTGAGCCTTAGCCTTCCTTTTTACGAATACATACTAACGACAAGTGTACTAATGAAAACTTTTATTTATTACAGATAATGTCGCGCAAACGATTGCATGATGAAGAAATCGAAAGTTTCTTTGCCATACCTTCAGGGAGTGAAGATGGCGAAGACTTATCTGACGCTGGAAGTGATGAAGACATGAAAAAAATTCGGTCTGCTGTTAGCTTTTTCTCTGAATCACTTAGTGATGTGGAACCATTATTATTGCCGCACAGACATCATTCTCGATCTACTGAAAATGTTCTTTTGGTCAGCAAGCTGCAATCATCAAACCCTCGGCCCAGTACTTCAGGTGAGACTTCGACGAGATGTTCCAGTGTCAAGAGACAATCTCTCATAACGATACGATAACGATTGTACAGACATCGTAACTGTGATGTGGTATGATAACAAACCAGTTATCTTATCGTCATCTTTTTTTTGGCCAAGAACCAATACAAATGGTAAAAAGATACTGCAAGAAGCAGAAAACATATATACAGGTAGATTGCTCCCAAATAATAAAAACCTATAACCAGCATATGGGTGGTGTGGATCTGCTGGATTCGTTCCTGGGAAAATATAAAATAAAAATCAGAACGAGGAAATGGTACAGTAGCCCTCACTAATGGTGCCCCAATCTCAAAAAGCAATAGATTGACACTTCGCTTTAACTTACGACCTTCTTATAATAAGCAATTTCTATAGGCTATAATACTATATACACACACACTCTCATACGTTTACGAATGAATGTATTTCCTAAATTCATTCGTTAAAGCAAATGGCATGATAGCTGAGCGGTTACCGCACTTGATTATCGCGTTTGAGCGTAGCGAGTCGCGGTTTCGAATCCCACTCGCTGTGTGATAGTCTTTTTATTGTTTTAAAAATCACTTTTGAGTATAGTTTCTTGTTCTGTTCTTCTTATTCACTAAACTCGTAAAACTTTATCATTATACCCACAGAAACCTAAATAAATTTAAATGATTTACGACTCATTCACACTCACCCACTCGCTGTGTGATAGTCTTTTTATTGTTTTAAAAATCACTTTTGAGTATAGTTTCTTGTTCTGTTCTTCTTATTCACTAAACTCGTAAAACTTTATCATTATACCCACAGAAACCTAAATAAATTTAAATGATTTACGACTCATTCACCGCGACTTATAGAACGGTGTTGGTTGATATTGTGTGCTAGTGACGTGTGTTTCATCTATTAGCGTTCTTCTAATTCATTTTAAAATGTAAGCAAATTTAAATATAGAAATGAAAGCGAATATTATTGCGCTGCATAAAAGTGGACTTAATACCTATATCACAAATACCTATGTGATGAAACCGGACTGAGTGTGAGTATTATGATTTAAATATAAATATTAAACATTTATTTAATTAAAGTATAACTGCTGATCCTTGTAGTTATTTTTAAACGTTTTATAAATATCACAATGTCTAAATATGTAGAATAAAAATATAAAATTTCAATGTAAATTTATTTCCTAGATTATAGAACGATGAAAATAACAATAAACTTAAAATCTATGTGAAATTGCCCTTTTAAATAATTTTGTTTCCAAATAGTAGGTAATACATAAAGTGTGTATTTTGCTTAGTAGCCTAACAGTACCCCTTTTTTGTTTTAGTGAAATACTGTGAGTCGGTGGGTGAAAAGATATGAGGAAGGCGGTAGCCTTGCCCGTGGAAAGCAAAGTGGAAGACCCCAGCTCCTATAACAAGCACACGTTCAGCGAATATGAAACAAGTGGTTTCAAAACGACAAGACATTTTGCCGAATTATTCGACTTCGCATCAACCAGCTCGAGAATCAGCTCAAAAAACATAGTTAACGGAAAAAACATTAACATTAAGTTATAAATTACAAATATTTATTTATTTTAGTAATATTCAAATAATACTTTTTCTTATCCGTAATCTGGATTATTTTGAGGTTTAGTTTCAATCTTCTTTTCGGAATGAAAATGAACACTTAAGCTATAACCTCTTTAAGTCCTATTAAATACGATTTGTTAACTTTGAGGTTTGAGTTAGAACGAACTCACTCGCAGTAGAATAAAAGTAGTACTACTGAGTCATTTCACTGTATTGTGACAACTTGTCTGCATTTGTTACTTTTACGTGGGTAGATTTTTGTAGAATATTGTGATTTATTTAGAGTACCGACACACAGTAGTAATCAGCACAATATTATTATATTACTAAGATACAATAGCCTGATTATTATAGTTCACCAACTAGCTTATTTACTTCAATAAATTGTTCTTTATGAGAAAATAAACTGTTTTAACAAGAAGTTATTATTAGTTATTTTTATACATTCTTCATGAAGTTATAGCGAATAAACATTTTGTAATCATTTATTATTGGTAAACCTTTATTTAAATAACAATACGAGTAATAATAAAAAAATGTTACATTATTATTCTGGTATATTAATAAATCGAATAATAAAAGAACAGATGAAGATGATTGTTGAAAAGAAAAATTAAAGCTTCATCGCGAGATTTGAACCCAGACCTATGAGTTTCTTAATCCAAGACGATACGCTGCACGCTACCGGAACTCAAATTATAAAAGTAAATTTTAGCAATGGTATGAACCGACCAAGGTCATGTCTGTCGTCGCCGACGGTATGTATAAAATACAGAGACTAACGCCAGTGTGTGAGTGGAGCGGTGAGTTTTGTGTTAATACATCACTTATACACACAGCTGTAGGTACGGCCTGGACCGCTACTTCATAGCAATATAGCCCTTAGTATGCGACTGCATTAGTGAATCTTGATAGTACTTGCGGCTATTTTATCATCTTCTTGATGTTATTGTCATAAATAGCTGGTTATTATACAGACGAGTTGGGGAACAAAACCAAACGCCAACCCCAATGACACTGAAGGATTACAAATTTATGGTAGGAAAAAGTCTGTGCATGTGTGGTCCAGCAATCAAGAAGAAAAGAGGCAGGCCGTCAAGTTTGCCAGATCAAATTGAAATAAAGAAAAAGAAGCCGAATACGGCAATCATACCTCCTCGTCAAGTCTGACGTGACGGATTTGAGCATTTTCCTATTTGGGTTCAAAAAAGGCAACGCTGTAAATATCCCGGTTGCAAAGGAAAAACATTTATATCGTGTGAAACAAAACACGAGCTTGCGCGACGTAGAGTTGAAACTAACGCTGACGACCAAATTTTGCAAAATCGCACCCCCTGTCATGCCGAGAGAACAATAGCGACCAATCACAAAGCTCCCCGAGTGTTTGGAGTTCAAGCGCAGGTAAAAACTACGAATAATACGAATACGAAACAATAGGTTGACCGTCTCGCAATTTTACCTGCCCCCCATAAAACTCTTCTCTTCCCTGGCACACATGCAAAAGTATTGACAATCATACCTTTCTGAATAACTGATAAGACAAGGATATTTTCTTAGTAATTTGTACACCAGGTGTAGCATTTTTTTTTTGCACTAGACTACATTTTTTATGAAGTAATAGCAAAAATTACAAACAATTAAATGTTTGGTTAGTGATATTTGCCAAAGTTTTAGGCATTATTGAACTTTTTTATTATTAACAAAGGTCTGCTACGGCGTCAACTATGATAATAACTTAAATTTCAGTACAGTCGCGCCGTAAATCATTTTTAAATTGGTTTCAAATGATTTAATCTGGGATTTTTCATAAAAAAATCTAAAACTCTTAACTAATTCAAAAACTACTGAATTTCGGTAGAACATTTGGTGGCTTAATTTGTTGCATTTTAACCCTACTATGACGTCCTGCAAGGAATACGTCGAGTTACCAAATATAAAACCTTTTTGGGAGAAGTTCGATATTCAAATTAAAGAGTGTCAATCACACAATATTTATGCAAATTGTCACTTGTTTTTGTCAGTTCGTTCGCCCGTAATACATTTTTTTGTGCAACGAGTTGCTAAAATCCCAAAATTATGGATAAAAGTGAGCTACATGCGGTGATAAAATACCTGTTTGAAAAAAATGTCTACTAAGGAATTTTTTTCGGACATTCAGCAGACATTGGGGGATGATGCTGTACCCTATTCTACGGTTGCGTACTGGGTGGCTGAATTTAAAAGAGGTAGATCAAGCTGTAAAGATGACACGCGTTCTGGGCGGCCTTCAACCTCCGTTACGGAAGAAAATGTCAAAAAGGTTGAAAATCTGGTTTTGGGAGACAGAAGAATAACTATAAAACATATAGCTGAGATCCTAAAGACATCATTTGGTAGCGTTCAATCCATTTTAATTAATTCACTGGGGTTCAAAAAAGTGTCGGCAAGATGGGTGCCACGAATGCACGAACGTTTGGAAATTTCTAAGCGTAATCTCGAAATGTTCCAGCGTGATTCGGATAATTTTTGCCGTCGCCTTGTCACCATGGATGAAACGTGGATCCACCATTTCGATCCTGAAACTAAGAGACAAAGCATGTCTTGGAAACGACCATCCTCTCCATCCATTAAGAAATTTCGAGTTGCTCCTTCCGCTGGCAAAGTTATGGCCTCAGTGTTCTGGGATAGTGAAGGAATCCTTTTTATTGATTACATGCCAAAAGGCCAGACGATTACTGGACCCTATTATGCAAATTTAATCCCGAAACTGCGTGAAGCGATTAAAGAAAAACGTCGTGGAAAACTGTCGTTGGGCGTGTTGTTTCTTCATGATAACGCTCCTGCTCATCGATCGGAAGTTGCGCTCAACGCAATCCGCTGTGTTGGCTTCACTCTCCTTGACCACCCACCATATTCTCCGGACTTAGCCCCAAGTGATTTTCACTTATTCCCAAAATTAAAAGAGTAAATTCGTGGAACAAAATTTCACGATAATGACGCGGTTATGGCTGCCGTAGAGGAGTTTTTCGAGAGTCAAGAAAATCAATTTTTTTCTCAAGGAATAAGAAAGTTAGAAACGCGTTATTCTAAATGCATTGCATTGCAGGGAGATTATGTAGAAAAATTAAATATTTTTATTTAAATCTTTGAATTTTTTATATTGATTCCAAGAACTTTTTGATTCACCCTCGTATCTGTGTGAACTAGGAACAGGCGAAACTGATGAGAGATTAGCGACGTTATTTGGTATGTCTCGTCGCACACTGGAAAGGAAATTGGCGATAGCACGGGAATGCTTACAAGCAGAATTTGTCAGCAGGCATCTAGGATTTAACCACATAACAAGAAATTACGTTCTTGAAAGGAATCTTATGATACCAAAGGGGATTTTTGGTGATGAAAATAACACCAAGACAATAATCATCTGCGATGGTACATATATTTTATAGAAAAAAGCAGCAACTTTCTGTTTCAAAGAAAGACCTACAGCTTACACAAATTCGAGAACCTTCTGAAACCTTTCATGATTGTCTGTAGCGACGGCTACTTCATCGATGTCGTCGGCCCATATCCCGCAACAATGATGCAAGGCCTCATCAATAATGAGGAAAGCGCCTGGCATTGGTTTTTTCACAAAAATGATGTGATTTTACTAGACAGAGGATTTAGAGACAGCGTTGAAAGTCTGGAAGAACATGGATATGAAGTGCATATACCCCAACTAAAGACAGTAATGAAACAATTTACAACCGAACAGGCAAATAAGTGTCGTTTAATAACCATTTGTCGATGGGTAGTGGAAGCTATGAACGGCAAAATAAAGCAATGCTTCAAACTTCTACGTCAAATATACACAAATCGCGCCCTGCCTCACATTTTTGGTGATTATAAAATCGCTGCAAGTCTTTTGAATGCTTTCCATTCCGTTTATAGAGATAATAGGCATGCAGTGGATATTTTGAATATATTATACAGCGTGGAGAGGACTATATGACCTTAAATCAAACTTCGTATAAGTCATTATATTCCCAACCTGCACACAAAAAATCAATCAAATATTGTCCAGTAGTTTAGCCACAGGACATTATTTTTCATTTTAAGCATTTTCTACATGATGTATAGTTAACAGGAGAGCACGCGACAGGTAAACGACCCCCAGACGCAACGGTATTAGCCCACACGTTGCCAGCTCGCTAGGTACTGGAAAAACCCGCCGAATTTTTGCCGGTGCGCTATTGGTTCGTTCTCAAAATACCATCGCACACAAAAGTGTTTAATTCCGAAATGGTTTTGCATAGAAAATTGAGAAAAATGAATTATGACGTATTATTTTATGAAGAGGCTGATAATAATTTAGTTCATAATTAAGAATAATGTATGAAACGGACCGTATTGGCAAAAAAATGTTCCAAGTCTACAGTGAGAGGAATTGTAAAAAGTTCAAAAGATTTGGAACTTTTTACTGTCTTCCGAACTCCCGGAAAAATAAAAGAATAAAAAAAAAACCAATAACAGACATTGACAGCTTTGGCAAGGGTGTTATAAAAAGAATCATCCACATTTTCCACGTCACTGAAAGATAATTGCCTACCAGAAGAATACCATAGACAGGTTGCAAAGGAAGTTACAGAATGACCAACATTTCCTTCCTACCAATAACCGAAGTAGCAAGCGAAAGGCTAGTTTAAAAATAAAATAATAGGCCTAGTACTTTCGTGCGCGAATGTACATATGCGCAAACACACCCCTTCCACTTTCTTCCAGGGTTTTTTTCCATGGCGTATTTTTTGTACAAAGGCAAACGTGGGGCGCCGCGCGGGTATACGGAAGGGGTAGTCATCGTCTATCTAGGTTACGGTCACTCGGTCAGTGTATCACCGGACGTACTTCCTGTCTGTGACGCATTCTGTACCGCTTTGGAATTGCCGATGCGCCCGCGCTCTTCGGAAGCCGCCGCTCGAGTGTTTTCGTATCTTTTTAAAGACGCTTATGTGAGTGAATTGTGCGAAATTTGACGCTTTGTTTTAATAGTGACAGGACACAACGTAGAATAGGTACTTGGTTAAATTGATAAGTGAACTTTGCGAAGTTAGACGCTTAAAACATACTGTGTTTGAAGTTTATTTTTATTATAAATCACCATGCCTCGTTATAATTACTCGGCTTCGGAGTGCACCGATATGATTTTAATTTATGGGGAGTGTCACGGAAACGCCGCTTTAGCAATACGGACATACCGAGAGAGGTATGGGAACAACCGTATGTGTCCGACCCACGGGCGGACTATTGTACAAGCTGTCCAGAGGATACGGGAAAATCGATCCTTAATCCCGCATGTAGATGGTGCTCCTCCGCGTGCAATTGTGATCCCAGATGAAAGGGTTTTAAATTATTTTGATCACAACCCGACGTCCAGTCTGCGTAGAGCAGGTCGCCATTTTCGTGTAAATCACAAAACTATACAAAAAGTTTTGAAACGAGACAAACGCAGGCCTTACAAGTACAAGAAAGTTCAAGCGTTATTACAGAGAGACAAGCCAGTAAGAGAAACTTTCTGTCGCTGGATGGAAACCAAACATCTCGAGAATCCTGACTTCCTGTACAATGTGATGTGGACTGATGAAAGTACATTTACAAGGAATGGTTTATGGAACCGACAGAACCTTCGGTACTGGAGCCGCGAGAATCCGCATCTAGTACGGGAGACTTCGCATCAGTACAGATTTTCTGTCAATGTGTGGGCTGGCATACACAGAAATACCATAATTGGTCCAGTATTTATTGATGGCAATTTAAATGCCGTAAAATTCTTAGAACTCCTCAATGGACCCGTTTCCGAGTACACGGAAGAACTTTCGCTAGACGTGTACAGGCAGATGTGGTACCAGTTAGACGGAGCACCAGCTCATTCAGTGGTGTCTGCAAGAGAGCGTTTGTCTCAAATGTTCGGACAGCAGTGGATTGGCCGTTATGGACCAGTGCGGTGGCCAGCGAGGTCACCAGATCTCACGCCACTGGATTTTTTCTTGTGGGGCCACATAAAAAATGATGTGTACTCAACAGAAGTTGAAACCGTTGATGATTTAAAAAATAGGATTATGATATCTTTTAATAAATTAAAAGACATGGCTGCTACTGGTGACCTATTATCAAGAGTAAGAAATAACATTATACGTCGGTGTACATTGTGTATTCAAGAACACGGCGGACATGTAGAATTTTTTTTTTTTTTAAACTGACTACTTATCTAAGTTATCGAACAGTTATTGTGATTAGTGAATATCTCGCGGGTGCCTGACTATTTCGTTAATAATCTGTGATTTGATGTAATGAAATTGAGCATTAATGATGATATTAATGGCGCCAAAACATTACGTCGCCGGTCGCTACGCGATGTCGTCGCCGCGCCTGCCGCCGCGAACTGCACGTGCGCTTTATGAAACCGCGCTGTGTTGCCATTCTTACCGCAGGTCAGTGAACCAATAGATCTAAATGGTGTTCTATTTTGTATACAGTTTTATCCTATTTAGTTTGTTTGAAAAAATCGTTTTGATTAATTTCGATGCTAGGATTTATTTGATAGTTGATAAATGTTTCTATGAACCAGCAATGCCAGTGTTTTCAATTAAAGTCATATTATCTTCACCACGTTGTATACAGGGTGTGTCGTAAGTAGTGGTCCACCATTCAGGATTTGATGAACCAGATAATTAACTATAACAATATTTTTTTTTACCATTTTTACCCAAGGGTTCCGATAATATTTCTTTTTTGTTTTTTATTTACGAAATTTCTACCTTTTATTACAAATTTGTTTGTAGTTTCAACAAAAACCATTATTTTTTCATTTTGATTTCTGTTAATTACTGCTGAATACTAGAGCTATCATGATAAATTATGATTTTTTATGTAAATTCACCTCTTTTGAAGAAAAAGTTAGTTCTTCTCTAATTAGAACCCGAATTTTTAACATACCATCCAAGTTCAAGGGCGATTTTTGTAAAAAAACGTACTACACTGTCAGTGCCCATTTATTTAATAATATGCTTACTAAATACCGATTTCAAAATGGTATCACTCTATCAAATCCTACAATTTAACAAAAAGATATTCAATTTTAATTGAAGCAAAGAAGATTTTCATTAAACTACTTTTTTAAACTTTATTGCGTAAATACTATTACAAAACGTATTAAAACTTAAAAAACTGATACAATGTAACTTTTTACATTTCAAATGTGATTTGTTTTTAAGCAGAAACATGTCAGGTAAAAAAACCTTGACCCTTTTTTACCTGAGACATGTTTGTTAACAAAAACCCGTTGAAGCTCTCGCAGTCGAGTTACGCACAATAGGAGTGATAAGGAAAAGATATGATCTCCTTCATTACTAACGTTGAAATCTCCAGATATCTCGAAATGATTAAGTACGATCTCGTCACTCGTGTCGTGCGTCGTATGCGTTTTGTTTTTATTCTGCCTGTGTTTACCTCCGCTATTTCTTTACCCCTGCCTGACCCCGGACTCTGTTTAATTTGCCTACTGATTGGACTTGTTGTTTTGGTGATCTCTGCGATATTGGCTACGTGTACTGGTGACTTTGGCTTGCTCAACGATTTGGACAAACGTGCAGTGCAGTAACAATTAAAAAATGTCTCGGTACACACCGCGCGAATATGCTGACATGCATTTTATTTATGGCGAATGCAGAGGTGTCGGCAGAGAAGCAGCTCGACTTTATCGGGAGAGATATCCCGATCGAAGACATCCAGACCACCGAGTTTTTGTAAGAGTGCATAACGCATACACTGAGGGAAGGATACCCGGCACAGGCGTAGGCGGTGCAGGTGAAGGACGACCGCGACGACACAACGATGAAGAGGTTATGAACTTAGTTGCAGAAGGTCCTTCAACATCGGTCCGTGTCTTAAGTCGCAGAACTGGCATATCAACTAGATCTGTACATCGGATACTCAAAAGGCATGAACTGCACAGTCAACAGCAAAAGTAGATGATCAAAATCAGAAATTCAATACTAATTTAGAACGGAGTTCGCGTCAGAACTGTGTGGCGTCGAAGCGATTCAAAAGTATGTGATTGTAAATTATACCAAACATTTACTACTAGTACAGCTGCCATATATTCGTGATCAGTTTTGAGTCCAAAAGTTATAAACTCAATTCGCATCAGAACTAAGAGGTGAAAAAAAATTCAAAACTAGGTTAAAATGAAAAATTAAATGATGAAACTGAGGCCACTTAATCATGAGGCAAATAATTCATCCATACTTTTTTTTATTTATCCCAGTAATTTGTTATGTTTTACGGAAAACAGCTGAATTGGATAAAAATTTGCATATTTAATATATGCCAAATTTTATCCAATTGAACCCCGAAAAAAGCATATGTTCATTAAAAATCATATAATTGAAAAACTTTACTATTATAAATGTTTTTTTTTTTTGTAACTTCTGTCAAATGTTTAAAAGTAGCTGATGTGATCATCATCATCATCATATCAGCCGAAAGACGTCCACTGCTGGACATAGGCCTCCCCCAGGCTCCTCCACTTCGACCGGTCTTGTGCTTCCCACATCCATCCACTACTTATAAATATTATAAGTAGTAAAATTTTTGTTTCATATTCACAATGAAAATTGTTATCTATGTTTGTTTTTAGTTACGTAATTTTTGATTATAATAAATATGTGACGATTATTTTTTTTTCTTGAACCCGACGTCAAATTTCTGTCCCACAGAAACCAATATTACTTATATGAGCAGAATAGTTTTAATATAATCCTGAATATTATATACCTACCCTTCCCAGGGTTCAAAATAAGTATACCTACTCTTCTCATTATTTCACTAACACTCAATCCGTCTTCATGCAATGATATAATTCTATGTCGTTCATGCTCTGATAAATGGTGCGTCATATTTTTAATCTAATAGTTTTTGGTTATAATAAATAAATGCAATAGATAACAGACGCACTCAACGCTAACAGTGCGACAAAAGCGCAACAAGTCAATATAAATAATGCCCTAAAGATAAAAATATCAATCTACCTTCCGGTTTTAATATATTGTAGCCGACTGGGCAAAAGCAATCATTGAGTTATGATTTTGTATTGCATCAGCTACTTCTGAACATTGACATAAATTCACAAACATGCAAAGATAATAATAATATTTATTGAATTATCGTTTTGTATCACATCAGCTACTTTTAAACATTTGACAGAAGTTACAAAAAAAAAAACATTTAAAATAGTAAAGTTTTTCAATTATATGATTTTTAATGAACAATTGCTTTTTTCGGGGTTCAATTGGATAAAATTTGGCATATAATAAATATGCAAATTTTTATCCAATTCAGCTGTTTTCCGTAAAACATAACAAATTACTGGGATAAATACAAAAAAGTATGGATGAATTATTTGCCTCATGATTAAGTGGCCTCAGTTTCATCATTAAATTTTTGATTTTAACTGTTCACTACTTTTGATTTTTTTTTTTCACTTCTTAGTTCTGATGCGAATTGAGTTTATAACTTTTGGAATCAAAACTGATCACGAATATATGGCAGAGTAAATGTTTGGTATAATTTACAATCACATACTTTTGAATCACTTCGACGCCACACAATCTGACGCGAACTCCGTTCATTAGTATTGAATTTCTGATTTTGATCATCTACTTTTGCTGTTGACTGTACCCATACCACTATCAAAGGGTGCAGTCATTGCTACCAAGAGATTATCAATTGAGAGTATCATTTTGTAGAGTAATGCTACGCAGAATAAGAGAAGACCCGCAGTCTTTTAATAAAATATTATGGAGCGACGAGTCATCCTGCAAAAAAGATGGATATTTAAATCTACACAATTTGCATTACTGGCAGCTAGAAAACCCGCATCTCATAAGGCAAGACAAATCACAGTATCAATTTAAAATAAACCTTTGGACCGGAATCATTACCGGACACATAATCGCTCCACACGAGCTGCCAGAAACATTAAATGCAGAAAGATATTTAAGTTTTTTGCGAATCGACTTGCCCTTGCTTCTGGAAGGTGTCGTTCCTGAAGTCCAAGAAGACATGTGGCTGCAGAACGATGGCTGTCCCGCTCACTATGCTGTTAGAGTACGAGAGCACCTTGATACAGCGTATCCAAATGGGTGGATTGGGCGCTTGGGTCCAATATTGTGGCCACCACGCTCGCCAGATCTAAATCCCCTAGATTTATTTTATTGGGGTTGCCTAAAAGAAAAAGTCTATAGCAAAGAAATCACAAGTATTGACCAATTGAGGACTAGAATCCAGGCAGCAGCTAGAGAAATCAGTGAAAGCGGGTTTGCCCGACGACTAAAACGGTCGTTTATTAGACGTTGCAGAGCGTGTATAGCTGCGAATGGGGGCCATTTTGAACATTTCGTTTAATTTTAACACGTTAATTGCCATAGTAAAATTTTGAATTGATTTTTGTTGTTTTTTTTTTTATTTTTGTTTTTTGATTGTATGTTCAAGTAAATCACATTATATGACTATTTTAATTGGTTTCCGGTGATTATAATGTAAAATAAAGCAAAAAAAAAAAAGGTCTGGCATATGTGCCTGACGAGGCCCAAACGAAACAAAACATAGCCATTGGGCCATGTCAAGCATTTTGTCAGGCACCGTCCGCCGGCCGCCAATTTATTTGCGCGGGAAATCACTCGGTGCGGCGCGGCGTTCGGCCGTTTGAACAAAAGTACCTACGCGTGTCGTAGTTCATTCCTTGCAGGTTGCAACCAGTCCGGCGCGAGCCATGCGATGTACCTATGCCCCCTTATTACAAAACAAGGTTTTTCTTTAGGTATGGTTTAAACCGTCGAGCCTGTTTTTAGGGTTCCGTACCTCTAAAGGAAAAAACGGAACCCTTATAAGATCACTTTGTTGTCCGTCCGTCCGTCCGTCCGTCCGTCTGTCAAGACCGTTTTTCTCAGGAACGCGTGGAGGTATCAAACTGAAATTTATATATGATACTTAGTTCTACTGTCCCTGGAAGCTGTAGAAAAATCAACCTTCTAAGTCAACGCAATCAAAAGATACAGCCATTTAGGCCGCAAAATTCCGCAAATTTTCGAAACTCGCACGGGAATCAAAACCTACAGGGTACTTCCCGTGAACTTAGAATCTTGAAATTTTGTACGAAGTCACGTCTTATAGTACAGATATAGGAAAAATTACGAAAACCGTAAATTTTTAGTTTCGTCATATAAAAAAAAATATTTTTGACAATTTTGAACTTTTACTTATATACCCACAGGTTTGTACGGAACCCTCGGTGCGCGAGTCCAACTCGCACTTGACCGGTTTTTTTTAAATAAGAACCTAACTGTAATCGAAATACAGCTCCTTTTACAAAACTGACAAGTTAGTCCAGTGCTAAATTGTCAGTTTTGTAAAAGGAGCCGTAATTCTATTTCAGTTCTAAGTTCTTATTTCAAAAACAGGCTCGATGGTTTAAACCATACCTAAAGAAAAACCTTGTTTTGTAATAACCCCTTATTACAAAACAAGGTTTTTCTTTAGACAGTGTTGTTTTTGACAGTGTTTATTTAGTAGTCGCTTCGAATTAGCTGCGGAAGTAAGTGCGCGCATCCATTGCTTTTTTTTTGTGTTTTTGGAGATTTTGTGTGACGATAGCTATTGTAATCATGTCCATTATTGATGAATACGTGTGATTTTGAATTATCGTTGGTAGATCTGCAAGCAATTGACGAACTAGAAAAACAACTGACTCAAAGAGATTCCCCGTTGTTAGAAATTCCATGTTGTAGTGAAAATTGTGACGATACAGAAGTAATTTTTCATAGTCGAGGAAACAGGAAGAGGCGGTATGTGATAGAAAGTGGTGACGAAGAAGAAAACCCAGAATAGCAGGTTAGCACAAGGCTTGAGACCGATTTTTGGTATGAACCAGCGGGTAAGCAAAGAAGAATTATACCTTCACACCTTCACAGAGTGCCCTGGTTTGAAACCTTATAGTTTGAGAAATACGATGGCAAAATCCAAACCAGAGGATTTCTATTGTTTGTTAGTTCCGGATAGTGTGTTTCATGATATAGCTATGGAAACCAACCGATTTGCTGCTCAGACAATTACTAAACTTAGTTCAAAAAATCAACTAAAACGAGGATCGCGACTGCTTAGTTGGACTGATACAAACCAAGACGAAATCAAAAGGTTTTTTGGTTTGATTTTATATATGGGCTTAGTTAGATTGCCTAAGCTAGCAGATTATTGGTCAACAGACCCCCTGATTTGCCAATCTTTCCCGCGTTCGGTTATGTCTCGTAACAGGTTTGAAATTTTGTTACGAATGGTACATTTTTCTAACAACGATAACCAAAGATACGGCGACCGTCTGTTCAAAATACGTGAATTGGTAAATACTTTGAATCTCAACTTTGAAACATATTACTATCCTCATGAAAATCTCTGTATTGATGAGTCTCTGGTACCATTGCGGGGTCGCATTATATTCCGACAATATATCAAATTGAAGAGGCACAAATATGGAATTGAAGTTTTTAAATTATGTACTAATCCAGGCTACACTAACAGAATTCAAATATATGCGGGAAAGAGAGGTGAGACTGAAACTAAAACCCCAACCAATGTTGTGATGTCACTTATGGAAGGATATCTTCAAAAAGGTCATACATTATATACCGATAACTGGTATACCAGTATTGATCTTGGACGCAAATTGTTGGACAAAGAAACGCACCTTGTGGGCACTTTACGTAAAAATAGAAAATATTTGCCTAAAGATGTTATAAACGGAAAGATAAAAAAAGGAGAGTTTAGAGCTAAAGAAAATGAAGATGGCATTACCTGTATGAAATGGAAGGATAAAAGGGATGTTTATTTACTGTCTACGAAACATTCTATTGGATTTACAAGAACTTACAAAAGAGACAAAGAAATAATAAAACCAAAAATTGTAGTCGATTATAACAAAGCAAAATCTTCTGTAGACCTATCTGATCAGATGATCGCATACTCAACACCACTGAGAAAAACTGTAAAATGGTACAGAAAACTTGCTGTTGAACTGTTGTTGAACACTGCATTACTCAATTCTTACATAATTTATAAAGAAACCACGAAGTCTAAAATAGGGATAGTAGAATATAGGAAAAAGTTGTGCAAATATCTAACAGGATCGGGTAAAGAAAACAGTAATCTGACATGCCACTGACAAGAAATAGGAGGCAAAAGCATGAGCTAAAAAAGAAAGAAGGACCTGTAAAAAAAACTAGAAAGTACTGTTCGCGGTGTTATAAAGTAAATGTTCAAACAATAGACAGAAATTATGCTAGAAAGAAGACTAAGCAAGTGAATACTTATTGCCCACAATGCCCTAATGAACCACATTTTTGCCTATCTTGTTTCAACGAGGAACATAAAACAATGTAACTTTTCCTTGGCCTCTGCGACTGATTATTGCATTTCATTACTCTAAATTGCATTTTTTTTATAATTTTCTAAGCTGTGTAAGCCCAAAATATGATTATTTCTTTCAATAAAAAGTTTTTATAGTTTCATTGTGTCGCATTTTATTTTTCCCAATTAAAACCTAAATAAATCCAGTTCTAAATATAAAAGCGTTAGGCCAAGTTGAACATACTTTTTCCAGGGCCTTGTCAGTCACCGGTGGCTGACGTGGCCTGAACAAATAGTGACTCTGTCAGGCACCGGTGACTGACATGGCAGTTAACGTGTTAATGATTGTAATCATGACAAAGATTAATAATAAATGATAAATTATGTCATTTGTTTTTTTTTTTATTCTCTGTTCAAATACCTAAAGTAACAAATAGGTCTAGATAACTCTGCAATAGTAGTTTTTTTTTTTTTAACAAATTGGCACTGACACTGTAGTGCATTTTTTTTGCAAATATCGTAAGTATTAACGCAATAAAGTTTAAAAAAGTAGTTTAATGAAAATCTTCTTTGCTTCAATTAAAATTGAATATCTTTTTGTTAAATTATAGTATCTGTTATAGTGATACCATTTTGAAATCGGTATTTAGTAAGCATATTATAAAATAATTGGGCACTGACAGTGTAGTATGTTTTTTTTTAACAAAAATCGCCTTTGAACTTGGATGGTATATAAAAATTCGGGTTAAAATTAGAGAAGAACTAACTTTTTCTTCAAAAGAGGTAAATTTACATAAAAAATCATAACTTATCGTGATAGCTCTAGTATTCAGCAGTAATTGACAGAAATCAAAATGAAAAAATAATGGTTTTTGTTGAAACTACAAACAAATTTGTAATAAAAGCTAGAAATTTCGTAAATAAAAGACAAAAAGGAAATATTTTCGGAACCCTTGGGTAAAAATGGTATTTTTTTTAAATTGTTATAGTTAATTATTTGGTTCAGAGAAACCTGAACGGTGGACCACTACTTACGCCACACCCTGTATATATTATTATTATTATATTCATCCAAACCAAAGAAAAACAGGAAGCTTAACAGCGATGATGAAATAGAAAATGTTTCCGTTTCTAACGAAGCCCTTGTTGAATCGGAAGAAGATTTTTATGAAGACGATGTGATCGTTCTGGATAGAAATGTCCAGATCAATAATTTTGTGTTGGTTAAATTTGACACCAAAAAAACTGTCTATCATTATGTTGGAATAATCGAAGAGGTAAATCACTCCATGGCAACTCTCAAATTTATGGGAGCGAGTAAGATAAGAAATACGTTTATATTTCCTGACATCGTATATAATATACATATATAATATAATAGAAAAAATAGGGTACATACGTTAATTTTGCATTTAGTGCAGGATCAACTTAATGAGGGTAATTAGGTAAATGTAATACCCTCATTAGTCAATAACAATAAATAATCATAAATCACGTTCGTAACTTCAGTTCATTTTGAGCATTTCTACTGATAACATCTAATGTCACCGTGCGTCTCAGTGATTGTGAATACTGAAAACCATAATTACAAACTTGGATTTGTTTGTTATTCTGAGGAACCAGGATACTTCTTCCTTCGATCATGAAATATTGTTTAATTTAGTTGTTACTTGACTGGGTTCTAGCCTTTCTGATGAAGACAGTGTTACCCTGAAGGAATTTTGTCGAAGGTTCACATGGGCAGTTCAAAAGAGATGGTTACGATCCCACCGCAAAAGTCAAATTTTTAGACGTGATTACAGTAATTAGCTTCAGGAAATTTTTTACTGACCAAACTGCGTGCAAACCGATTTGCTCATTCTAGAACACAACTTAAAATATTTGTGCCGATCCTGTACCATGAACGTCCACGATGACATCGACTTTAACGATGACAAAAAGATCTCGAAAGCAGTTTGAAAATCTAGGTAGCAAGCAGAAGAATAGATGAATGTGACGAACATAAAAGTGAAGAACCTATTGAATTAGCATATTCTGACTACAGCACTTTTAACAAAATGATCGTGAGGATATTGCATCTGCTATTGAATATATGCTCAAAAATCCAGAAGCAGCGGTGAAAATTAAGGAAATGATCGAGAAACCAATTTCTTCACCATTATTTTCACCAGAGAAAGCACTAGATTTACTACTTTCATTAAAATTATCGAAATGGCAATACATCATTCTGAGGGAAACAACAATTCGAGAAGGATCAAAGGATATGCATTCATCTTACTATAAAATACAAAAGGCTAAACTGCAGTGCTACCCTCCGAAGACATTTGTGACTGTAACGGATTCCTCAGCTAAGATTGCACTACAAGCATTACAAAATTAATATTAATATCAAAGTGGGGGGGGGGGGGGTATCAAAAAATGGTGAGTGAGCAAGATGACCCAAGCATATTTATGACCTCTTTGGTTCCATTAAAGTTGATGGATGGAGATGATACCACATCAGTGTGTAATTTTGGTTTAGTTGTGGCCGAGTACAGTTTATGTGTTTATTTGATAGCTTTTACTATTTGGAGGCTTGACAAAGACACCGACAATTTTTTTTAAAGTATTTTTGGTTATGTTTCAATTAACGAGAAAAACCCATAAAAACCATAGAAATGCAATATTTTCTTTCAGATACATCAGTTACTAATAAATTAAGTATCTTCTCATTAAGAGAATGAAAAACTATAATGTTGCTAAAAACTAGATACGTAATACGGTTAATTAAGACGTAATAAATGTTTTTAGCAAAAAACATTAATAATTTTTTGTCGGTCTCTTTTTAAATTACCGCATTTTCTTTTTGATGCAAAATATGTACGACATAATAATACATTTGAATAAAAAATATCAGCTAAAAATAATAAAGGACTGATGAGATATCATTTTTCAAATTTTTGTCTAGGGTTGTCACAAACCTTCTTAACCATTTGATTTATTTATTCTGGGCATTAATAAAATCGTCAATTGAAGTATACTATGATCCCCCCCGATTGGGTTCCCGCATTGTCGTTGCGGGGGGCTCAGTAACCGTGGATTCCGGCCACGGTGAAGCTAAGAGGAACCCAAAGGTGGGGCCGCTCGTCAGGGCTTTTGCCTCAAAGCCGACGACGTAGCGGCCAAAAAGTAGGTTGCGGTGAGGTGCACCGCAACTGAGGTGGGCCGCGATGTCGAATGGGAGGCATCGCGGCTGAGTGTTACGGGCTGCGGTAGAGGAAGAGTGCCGGTGCTTCTGAGCAGCGCTCTTCCCTTCCGTGGCCTGGACGGGGCCGCCACCGTTTGATGGCGGACACGGTGGGGCCGCAGGGGAAGAGGAGTGTCGGTATAGCGTCAGCCGCTCTCCCTATCCCCTGCGGCCGAAAAGTGCGTTGCGTTCCACAAGCGCGCCGTCAAAGATGTCAGCAACCACTGGTGGGGTCCGCAAGGGCCGATGCCTGCCAGGGGTGCGGGTTTGTTCGAAAGAGATACCACAGCCCCTGGCATATGGACTACTGAAGGAACACGGGTGGGTTTTAGTCAGTAAAAGTCTGACACGCCCTCCTGCTCTACTCAGCAGGAGAAGTCATTTGATGATTTCCCACCAAACAAAAAAAAAAAGTATACTATGATTATTTATCACACTCGCAAAACCATCCGTAACATTTTTAACCTATTTCGGAAAAGAAGGAGGTTCTCAATTCGATTGAATATTTTTTACCACTATTTTTATTGATATTGATATTATATGACCTTCATATGCCATAAAGTTATACTTTCCTAAAATACAAAAGACAAAACTTTAACAACATAAGCTGGGAGTACCTCCACGTGGTGAAGGCGGTAACAGTTTTTACTGGCTAAAACTCCCATCAATGTGAAACTTCCGTAGCTTCATACAGATAGATGCCTTCGGGCTTATGTTTGAGTTGTCTTTTCGTACCCGTGAATCTATTAGTGGCACGGTAGCCTACCCGGTAACGCAGGGGAGCAGCCACTAATTATTTTACTGTTACCTAAACGGAATTTAGAAACGATGGAATCGGATCAGTCAGATATTTTTCCTGAGGAGGAATTGATCCGTTCTCCTGGGGCTTGTCATTTCGGGTCTCAACCGAGTGACTTAAGGGAAGAGAATACTGACCCTCAAGATGATCAGCGACAAGTGCCTAAATCATCAATAACGCCTCACAAACATACGCATCTTGACTTATTCAAGATATTAGAAAATAGTGCTCATTTGCAAGGACCCAAATCGCGACCTATTTTTGCTCTTTCGTTTTCGGGAATATTCCCGAAAACGAAAGAGCAAAAATAGTTTTGAGTGCGATTTACCCTAAGGGTATTCCTAATCACACACAAATAGAATTCGACATCTTAAAAAAAAAACTACAAAGTTTATTTCCAAATGCGAACAGCTTTACAAAGCCTCTAGTAGGAATCGCAAAACCTGTTTAGCTAAAAATAAAAAATGGCTTTCTTCTACATCTAATCTTCAACTTCAAGAAACATTACATCAAGTTAACTACAAAAGTCGCGAAAACCAAAGCATTGAGGAGGAACCTGCAACAAGTTTCATAAAAATAATACCTTCAGCCTCAGAAGAAGTTAGACAGTCATTTGATGTTCCTTCTACTTCTAGATCCAATCAGTATGATAATGTTAGCGATCGTAGTCAGCGACGCATAAGAAAATCTCTGGAACAAGAATTAGAGAACTACCCTTCGGACTCTCTGATCAAGGTGTTTTCAAAAATTGTAGTTGATGAAACAGGTAATAAATTAGGAAAAGCTGCTGCTAGTGACTTTGAATTTGTTATTCAAGAGTGTCTAAAATCTCCAACCGAGTCTACCAAAATTGCCAAACTAATAAGGTCAAGTCAAAAAACTAATGAACCTTATTCACCTAATGAAGCTCTATGCTTAATTATAGATAGAAACCTATCTGTTGAAGACTATATTAGTATTCGTGAAGGAGCCAAATCTCGTGGATCTAATATTTACCCTCCCTACTACAAAATTCAAATGGTCAAAAAGTTATGTTATCCCGATGTGGATATACAAATATCAGAACGGGAAGCAACAGTACCGTTATTAAATTTAGTTATGCACACTTTTCGTCGAATTATTGACGTGTGCGACCAAAAAGTTTGGGAGTACTGCAAACAAAAAAAAAAATAGGTACACTCCATTGTATATTCGAGGCTTCATGGGGTTTTGACGGAACTACTGGGCAATCTGTCTACAAACAAAGCTTCAGTGATGGAGACGATGATGAACATTGCCTGTTTGCAACCACATACATACCTTTAAGTATAAAAACTGACGACGGTTATGTATTATGGATCAATTCGAATCCCCAATCTTTCAGATTTTGTCGCCCAATACGAATCCAATATAAGCCAGAAACGACACAACTTATCTTAAGGCGCAGACAGCCGACTTTTAAGGACTTTTTATTGATGATCACGTCTAAACGGCTTGTCTTATGTATTTGAAAAAAATATATGTGAAACTAGACAATTTTCTTCGTCATTTGATATGTGAACATTTTAAATAATATTTTTTATAACATAATGTAATTAATTGGTAAAGTAATGTCTATCGCGGACATAAAAACGATAATCACACAAAAACTATCGGGTGTATTTCCATGAAACTTTCACCATCTAAAAGACAATTTAATCACCAAAAATTTAGTATACGGGTTTTCTTTGAATTGTGTTTGATAAATCAACATGGCTTGTTTTTCGAAAAACTTGATGCGCGTTGAGGCGGGGTCTCTTGCGAGCGACGGGCGGGGTCTCTTGCGAGCCGGGCGGCAGTGCATCGCTGTAGGTAGCTGTCATCTATCGTCGCCTTAAACGAAAAAACCCGAGTTGAAGAAGAAATAAAGAATCTTTCGCTGATTTTTGCTGAAAACTCTTTAGGAAAAACAGTTATTGGAGACCCAAAATTATACTTAACCATCATAGATGGAAAGGTGTTTAATGCCATTACAAACACAACATCACAATTACGGTGTGCCTGTTGTGGAGCTACTTGCAGCGAATTCAAAAATTTAGATCTGATATCTAAAAAACCTGTAAATCAGGAAGCTTTAAGCATAGTTTACACGGAGCCAACACTGGCTGCCAATAAGACTGGCAGCCAGTGCTGGCTTGGTATTGGCCTTGTGTCAACAGTTTTTCAAGCCAAAAGCCAGCGCTGGCTGCAAACGCTGGCGAGAATAGAGCGACCGTGTATTTTTCTAGCCAGTGACCTCCGCCCGCATACCCTTCGACCCCCGCGCCAGCGTTGCGGACACGTGTAGACGAGTCTCGCCAGTCACTGGCGAACGTCCGTACGGTGTGTGTTCTTTGTTGTTTTATTTGGAATTTCTGCGACAAAATGCCGAGGAAATTCAACGAAGAGGATACTTTGAAATTCGTAAAACTTTATAGAGAGCACGAATGCTTGTGGGATAAGCGTTGCGATGCATACAAAAATAAAGAAATGCGCGCTTCGGCACTAGAACAACTTCGTGTAGGAATGAATATAGAACAACTGACTCTCGATGAAGTTAAATCAAAAATCAAAAGTATTCGAAATACGAAATATTTGGAACTCGACAAAATCGAAAAATCTACAAGATCTGGGGCTGGGGAGATCTCTGAGGTAAGTGATTCTCCACAACAATCTCCACAAATGTTGGCTTCTACGCCGCAGCCAACACGTAGTACAAGAGCACATCGTCGGGGACAGAACACAGACAACTTGAACGGATCCAGACAACCCCGACGTGTAACCAAGAAGAAAATTGAACTCAACTTCAAATGGTCTCATGGTCGTTTCCTCCATCGTGCCGAATTAGATCCTGATACATTTGAAAGCCCCCTTCCCGATAGGAAGAATGCATTCAATTACTTCACCGATTTCTTTTCTGAAGATCTATTTGACGAAATTTGCCTATCTTCAAATATGTATTCTCTGCAGACGACGGGCCGATCAATAAATTTGACTGTTGAAAAGCTGCGAAGCTTCTTAGCCATAAAAGTAATAATGGGTTTTGTTTCTATGCCATCTTACTTAGATTATTGGTGTACCAATACACGCTTTTCATTAGTCGCAGATGTTATGCCACTGAAACGCTATCAGCTTATCCGGAGATATCTACATTTTGTTGATAATAATGAAACGAACTCTGATCCATACTTCAAAATAAGGCAAATTGTTGAAAAGATTCGTCAAAATTGCCTCAAAATTGAAGAAGAATCTAGGTTTAGTATTGTTTTTTTTTTGGGTGGGAAATCATCAAATAACTTCTCCCGCTCTGAGTGGAGCAGGAGGGCGTGTCAGACTTTTACTGACTAAAACCCACCCGTGTTCCTTCATTAGCCCGTATGCCAGGGGCTGTGGTATCTCTTTCAAACGAACCCGCACAACCCCTGACAGGCATCGGCCCTTGCGAGCCCCATCATTTCCGTACAAAGGAACCAAAGCAGGTAAGAAGCGGCAATACAATCCCCGTAAGCCACGGAAATGGGGTTTCAAAAACTTGGTTCGGGCTGGAGCTTCTGGGATGATTTATGACTTTTTTTTATACGCTGGAAATGACATGTTTGAAGAATGTAGTTTTACAGAAGAAGAGGAAGGCTTAGGTTAGGGAGCTAAAGCAGTTTTGAGACTGTGTAAAACTATACAGAAGAAGCCGTGTATCGTATACTTTGATAACTTTTTTTCCTCATTGGAGCTAATCCACCATCTCAGGAATACTTATGGCATATTTAGTCTAGGTACAATGCGTGCAAATCGACTGAGAAGTGCTTCTAACAAGCTAAAAAGTGATAAGGTTCTGAAATCTAAAGGAAGAGGATCTTTCAGTCAAACTGTGTGCAACAAGACAAAACTATCGCTTTTGAAATGGAATGATAACAAATGCGTTATTCTAGCTTCTAGTTACGCTGATGCGTATCCTACAACTAAAGTGAAGCGGTATTGTAAAATTAAAAAGCGCAAAATTGAAGTAGACTATCCTAACATTGTGAAGCATTATAATGCCCATATGGGCGGCGTTGATTTGGCAGATATGCTCATAGCGCTATACCGCACAGAAATGAAAAGCAGACGCTGGTATCTTTCTATATTTTCGCAGTTACTTGACATCAGGGTCAACAATGCCTGGTTATTGTACAGGCGAGATGATATGCGAAAAGGTGTTAAAAAGGTTGAACCTTTGAAAGAATTTCGGATCGAAATTTAGAGAGCATTACTTCTTAAAGGAAGGAATGTAGATAAAACTATAATCAAAGATTTAAACCCTGAACGTAAAATAAAAAAAACCTAAACGTCCCAGGCCTGTAGATGACATAAAATATGACACTATCGACCATTTTCCTGAGCATGGTAAGGAATATGGTCGATGTGCATACTGTTAAAAAGGATTTACTACCGTTTTTTGTATAAAATGCAACGTTAGGCTATGTTTTGTTACGGGTAGAAATTGTCACTCCAATTATCACCATAATTAACCATTCAAATGCGTGTAAACGTTTTTTTTTTTCAATAAATATTTATTTTTATTCCTACATTTTGTTTAATTTAAAAGTGTTGGTAAGCTGGATTTGTTAAGTATACACAACAATTCATAGGAACTATTTTTTTTAATCATCGCCTTTTGTTGAGTATACTTAACGTTGTGTTTTCAGGAAACCCTTCAGGCAAATTTTTTTATTTAATTTTTCCGTGTGTTTTTAATGCATGTGAACACAATATATTAACGGCATCTTCCTACTACGACTTTTTTTGTCTTGCCAAATTAAGGGTTAAAAACGGTGTACGTTACCCTAGCAAGAAAGTGTCTCCTAGAGTTATATGAGTAGAACGTATAATGTGTGCCTTATCTGGTGTAAATGTGCCCCCACATAAAAAATGTGTGCCCCCTGTCGTTTTGGAGAAAAACGGAAAAAACGATTCTTGCTGGGGTAACGTTTTTCTAGCAGGAAAATTCTAAACGAATGATCGGAGAGAGAAAAATTGTGCATGGCCAGAGAGCTTATATGTGTGCCAAAATGTGCCCCCAAAAATAAAATCTGTGCCCCTTCAGGTTTTCGAGATATTGCATTTCCTGCTGGAGTAACGTTTTGATGAATCGTATATCTCTAAAACTATTGCATGTGCCCCTGTAGAATAAACATACACGAGAGCTCTTAAGGGGCACACCTTAGTGCCCTAATTAGATTTTAGAAAATATTGATAGTTTTCAAGTTATCGCGGTTTTATGACACTTAGATCCCACTACTTCATTAACATTTAAACAACGCCGACCTAGGCGTACCACGACTAAAAGTATTTATAGAAAAGTAAAGGTAAATCCTAAAAAACAAATCCAACAAAAACAAAAAGATTTATATTTTTCTAGTGATTCTATATTTAGTGATAGACCATGATCCTCGCTAAAACAACCGATTTTCCTGGCGAAATTCTTTGCGATGGGGCGGGGTGTGAGGGCGGGGTGTGCGGGCGGGGGAGTACATGGCGTCTGCTGCGCTCGCGTCGCCTTCCTTAGTAAGTTTTGACTCTCCGCCGCGCAAGCACGTGTGTTGTTTATCTTGCTACCAATCTCTCATCCCGTTAATTTGTTATCGATCATTATTGTTAATTCTTGTTTCTCTTGTTATTCTTTTTGTTATCATTGTTATTTCGGATAACATGGCTTCGTATCCTAATAACGAATACGCAGACATAATGTTTTGTTATGGTTTTGCCGATGGAAACGCGGCTGCGGCTCGGCGAGAATACCAACGCCGCTTTCCCGATCGTCGACTTCCCCACGTTACTGTTTTCGGGAGCACCTATCGACGATTGTCTGAAACTGGCAGTGTTCAAAGAGCACAATTCAACGCTGGCAGACCTCGACGGTACACGGCTGACGAAGAGGACACCATTCTTCAGTGTTTTATTGATGACCCAAACATCTCAACGAACATTGTTGCAAGACAGCTCGGTATGTCCCAGTGGAAAGTGCGGTCGGTAGTACATCTATCAGGTAGACACCCGTACCATTATCAACCTGTTCAAAGATTGCACGAGGGAGATCCTACCAGGCGACTCGAATTTTCTCGGTCTATGTTAAACGCTGACGCTGACCAGGAACATTTCCTAAGAAATATTTTGTGGACTGACGAGTCAAAGTTTGACCGGGATGGAATAACGAATTACCATAACTTACATTTTTGGGCACCTAAAGCAGACAGGAATCCAAAAAAAACTAAAAGAAACTGCGTCGCAAATGAGATTTTCCCTGAACGTATGGATGGGTGTCGTTGATAATTATTTGGTGGGCCCTCATTTCTTGCCCCAAAATTTGAACGGCGAATATTACGAGGAGTTTTTGAGAAACAACCTAGACGATTTGTTGGCGGATGTTCCCGAAGAAATAAAAAACAACCTCATGTTTCAACATGATGGTTGCCCAGCACATTACCGGATTACTGTCCGACAGTGGCTAGACGAGAGATATCCAAACTTATGGATTGGGAGGGGAGGGCCAATTCCGTGGCCAGCACGAAGCCCTGATATCACACCACTTGATTTTTACGTTTGGGGTCATATGAAGGCATTAGTTTATGTGACCCCAATAAATTCAGTCGAAGAACTTCGACAGCGAATAATAAACGCGGCGCAACAGATGAGAACAACGTTCACATCAAGAGTGACGAAAACCGAAGTTAGGAAGAGAATTCGAACCTGCATTCATAATCGAGGGGCTCATTTTGAACAAGATGTGTAAAATTTGTAATAAAATTTGATGTACATTTTTTTATGCATTTTATTTCATACAAATATAAATGACCCTTTCTCTCCCCGCGCCGATTCAAACACATGCCTTGGCACGAATTATGTATTTTAAAATTGACTTTTATACCTTTCTGGAAAGCTTACAGGATAAGCAAGTTGTTTTAGTTATTTGTACGATTAATGTCATAGAATTTTTTGTGACGAGACAACATTTTTGAAGCGTAAAATTAAAATATTGGTAAGATATTATTCTTATATCGCTCATTATTTTCATTATTTTGTTAAATTAAGTAGTTTTAAATATGTCCATAGCTTAATTGAAGTGCCAGCTACAACATCATTTTTAATGGTACCCATTCAAATATGTAGTTTTTTTTTATTTGGAATGAAATGTCAAATTTTGAGTAAATATCGAAAAACCCTTAAAATTCTAATATCTCGAAAACTATTGAATTTCGGCCATACATATGGGGGGTTCAATTTGTTGCATTTTGGCCCCCTTATCAGCCCCTGCCGGATATACGTCGAATTACCAGTAACCCTGTATATCTTGTTGATTTTTAATACTTGATTTTTTTACCTTGTGTTGATTTTTAATAAAGAAATTTTAATCGATTTGTGACTTTTAATTTAATAAACTGAGCTATATGATGCCTTAAAGTGTAAGCACTCGCCCTAAAAAATTGAGATATGAAAGAACATTCCAATTATCACGATTCAGTCTCATTTCATTGTTCAAATTATTCATGGTCACCCTACTCTAATACAGTTTCATACTACTATATTTCAGTGAATATCTCCTAACATATGAATTTCACCGTTATTTTCGCCACATTTATCCAAACTAGGTTACGTTATCGGTCGATATGTACTTTTAACTGAACTTGAACCTACTTTAAATAACGACATAAACGCCATTGTATTTTAGGCACATTGCCGTCCGCGCGGCCAACTAAAATCGACTCGTAACAAATTATTAAACCTATTTTCTAGTATTTTTCTTGTTTATTCGCTGCAACAAATTAGCAACTAATTTTCCATACGCATAAACCTCTAATAATTTGATATTTATGGTGAGTTACTTACCTACCCTTAACCTGGTAACTAAATATAGCATAACTTTTTGTATATAGACGTTTTGATGTTTTTTATTTTTGCAACAAATACAACAAATTAAGGCCTTTCTTTTGATGCATTATTCGCCTATCTGCATTATTTAGTTTCTGTGCAATCACAGGCGATGACTACGGCAAGTGGCGGTTCTAGCGGCCAACTATTTTTGGTCACAGCGTCTTAGTTTTTTTTGCAACAAATTCAGGAAAAGAGGTGTGTATAGTAACAAATTACCACTAATTCCTGGCAAATTGTCATCAAATTTTGTGAGTTGGCCGAGCGGTTGAAACGGACATGATAAAAATGGGCAATGTTTTCTTTATATAACGAGAAAATTGCCTAGTCTAAGCATAGAAAAGATAAAAGCGGGTGTTTTTGATGGCCCACAGATAAGAATATTGATAAAAGATACTAATTTCTCAAGTTCAATGGCCAGTTTGGAACAACTTGCGTAGAATTCGTTTGTTGAAGTTACTAAAAACTTTCTGGGAAATCACAAGTCAAGTAACATGCTGGAGAATTTCAAAAACTTCAGTCACCTCGATCAGTTTCCAGAAAATCTAGGTTCGTATAGCGAAGAACAAGGGGAACGCTTTCACCAGGACCTAAAAACTATGGAGGAGAGGTACCAAGGCCGATGGGATCAGTATATGATGACTGATTACTGCTAGGGGATGCAACGTGATTGTCCTGCTACACCTCATTCGCCAAAATCGCGTAAAAGATTTTTTTTTATGTAAATGTAAAATATAACGTTCACTATCCGACAAAATGCTTGACGTTTTGTTATTCTTGAGAACATTTTACCAAGAAAAACGCGATTTTAAAATCGTGTCGTAACGTATCTAGTCCCTTTATTTCTGTTGATTTTGTTTGAACATTTTAAAATATTAGAAGTTTTGTTAATTCTGAGTTCGGTAGTTTAATTTAGTAATAAGTATAAGAAAATAAGGAGAAATAAGTGATATAACAAGACAGTAGACCTAGACATACTTTTTTTTTTTTTTTTTTTGGGTGGGAAATCATCAAATAACTTCTCCCGCTCTGGGTGGAGCAGGAGGGCGTGTCAGACTTTTACTGACTAAAACCCACCCGTGTTCCTTCAGTAGCCCTTAAGCCAGGGGCTGTGGTGTCTCTTTCGAACAAACCCGCACCCCTGGCAGGCATCGACCCTTGCGGGTCCCATCACTATTTGTGCTGACATCTCTTTGAGGCGCGCGTGGAACACAACGCGCCGTCGACTTGGGCTTGGTCCTTACCGGACAGCGAGCTACCCATTACTCGCCGTCCGCAAGCCCATGCCTACGGTGGCCGGAAATCGGCCTGGGATTCCCGACGCCCAGGGCGTCTCCGTATCCTGCGGCGGCTGGGGTCGCGAGGGCGCATATGCTGCCTCTCCCTCACGTGCGCCGCCTCCCTCTTCGCGAGCATCACTGCTTCGCTGAAGGAGGTGACGGCTCCCCATGCCCTCTCGTTCCGTACCATGGCCTGGACCAGGGCCGGACGCGAGAGATCGCCGCCGCCGATCGCCTCCACGAGGACACGGCGGTGCTCCGCCCAAGCAGGGCAGACCGCCACCGTGTGCTCCACCGTGTCCTCGGGCGATCTTCGCAGTGGAAACACCCGGGCGTTTCCTCCCGCCCTATCCGAAACAGGAACCTCCCGAAACAACCGTGTCCGACGCCATGCCGCCTCTCAAACCACTCCTCAAAGAGGGGACTTACCGCCGCAATCGTGGCGTGCCCAGCACTGGGTTGCGACAATCGCTCTCTCCATGTCACCATGAGATCCTAACGCCCCGGCGTTTGGCCTCCTCGCGCCACTCCCATATATGCGCGAGGACCTTTGCCTCCAGATCCCATGGCGGTAATCCGGCAAGGAGGCCCGCCGCCTCGCCGGAGATCGTGCGATATCCCCGGATCATTCTGATCGCCATGACCCTATGGGACGCCCTCAACCGGCGAGCTGGTTGGCGCCTCAATGTAGGCGCCCACACCGGCGCCCCGTATAGGGCCATGGACCGCACGATCCCCGCGTAGAGCCTCCGGCAGGAGGCGTTTGGCCCCCCTAGATTGGGCAGGAGCCGCTTCAGCGCAGCCCCGGCCCGCTCCAGTCTGGGAGCCAAACGGCGGAAATGCTCCGCGAAGTTCCACCGGCTGTCGAGGACGAGTCCTAGGTACTTCATAGTCGACTCGACGCCGATGTGAACCCCTCCCACCGTTATCTGGGAACCCGTCGGTGGTGCATTCCGAGGACCATGAAACCACATGGCCTCGGACTTGTGCAAGGCCACCTCGAGTCCCAGTTGCCGGATCCTATCGACGATTGTCGCAACCCCTTGTGTCCCTAAGTCGGCCGCCGCCTGGTACGACCTCCCGTGCGCCAGGACCAGCGTGTCGTCAGCGTAACAAACTACACTGACGCCATCAGGGAGGTCGGCGCGCAGCACCCAGTCGTATCCGATGTCCCACAGATGCGGCCCCAGGACCGATCCCTGTGGAACACCGCACGACATCTCTCGCCGGTTCCACTCTCCGAGGTAACCGGGGTAGATGACGGCCCTGTCCGTCAAATAGGCCTCGACCACACGACAGAGGTAGGTCGGCATCCGGTGATACCGGAGTGCCTCCCTTATGCAACTCCAGGGCAGGGTGTTGAAGGCATTGGCGATGTCTAATGACACCGCCAAGACGACCCCACCCCGGGCCACAGCATCCCCCGTCGTGAGGGCTCGCACGCGCATGATGGCATCCACCGTGGAGCGCCCCCTGCGGAAACCAAACTGGCTCTCCGCCAAATCCGGCCCCACCCGCACCAGCCGCCCGACGAGGCGGTCTGCAATTACTCTCTCAAAGAGCTTGCCCACCTCGTCGAGCAGCACAATGGGCCGGTAAGCGGACGGAGAGTCCGCTGGGCGCCCCGGCTTCTTAATGAGGACCAGTTTCCCCGTCTTCCAGCGAAGTGGGAACTGGCCCTCCTCCAAGCATGCGCTTAGGAGCCCTCTTAGTCGAGGCCCGAGAGCCTGCAAGGCCAGGACCCAGGCTTTGCCGGGCAAGCCGTCGGGTCCTGGGGCGGTATTCTTGGCATTCAGCCTACGTACCGCCACTCTCAGGTCTACCTCGGTCACCTCTGGAGAGTCGTCGTCGTCGTCGGTGTGGTCCGCATCGGGCACCGCAGGAGGCGGAGCCATAGGCGGGGGAGCGTGCTCCCCCCGTAAGGGGAACAGAGCGCTCACCACGTCCTGCACGAGATGAGGCCGGAGACTCTGCGTCAGCGGGGGAGCCCACGGGCGGATCTTATCCCGCACCGTTTTGTAGGGGCGTCCCCACGGGTCTCCGTTCAGAGTCTCCAGCGACTCCTCGCGGGCCACCACTCTGGCCCGCAAGATCTCGTCTCGGAGGACGGTCTTCGCCACTCTGTACCCCTCGTACAGCTCCGCCTCAATGGCTTCCGTATCCGGAGGGCGGATACGGAGCCTGCGGTGCCTGGAGTAAAGGTGTCGCGCAGCAACACACGCCTCGCGCAGTGCTGTCAGCTGCGGCGACCACCAGTACACCTGGCGTGAAGCACGACCTGGCTGGACCCGGGGCATTGCCACATCACATATCTCGGACATGGTCTCCCGGAACCACACGGCCTCGTCGTTTATGTCGGCAGGCCTGTCCGGTGATGACACCCAGGCCTGCACGATCGAGGCTTCCAGGAGAAGCTCCCGGTCCAGCTGCTTCAACGCCCACCGCGGACCACACGGGGCCTGTCGGACCGGCGCGCTCGAGGTCTGGGCGGAGACGTCAAACCGGATGTACCGGTGGTCGGAATACGTCTCCACCCCCTCCATGACGCGCCAGTCGATGACACGCGGCGACAGAGCGGGGCTGGCGAACGAAATGTCCACCACCGACTCACCCCGCATCCGCACACACGTGGCGACAGAACCCCGGTTTAGGACGACCAGGTCTGCTTCCAGAGCCCAGTCCTCCACCATCCTGCCCCGCACGTTCGTCAACCGGGAACCCCAAGCCAAGCTCTTGGCATTGAAGTCCCCAAGGACGAGCACGGGGAGGGAACGGAACCCGACGACGACGTCTCTCAACTCCGCAAGGGAGTTGTGGAACTCGGCGAGAGTTCGGCTCGGGGAGAAGTACACCCCTACCACAACAATCTCCCCGAACCTAGACATACTTGAGAACAACCAATTTTAGAACCAAATGAAAGAATACGATTGAAACATATCTTTTTTTGTACTCAATCCAACCTCATACAGAATTTGTGCAATTTGATAAAATGTGCAATTTCTAACAAAATAATCTCGGAATTGAAAACCTTCCTATATTACATGCCCTAGTACACATATCATTATTTGAGCCAGCAAACAAAACCTGATATGTGCATAATAAACACAACAAAATAAAATTAGCTCTCATACACGAATGTACAGTAACCGGCATGAGTCGTGAGCACAAACTGACACCTGCGCAGTAGTTAATTTTTCGGTCATTCGGCTACTTACTGAGTACTACTACTCACTTCCGTGCAATTTTAGTGACTTACGTTTTGGATTTAGTTTATTTTTGGTACCTCGTTTCATAAAATAGTTGTGTTTTTGAGTTTTTGGTTTTAAAATCGTGGTCTGCATTTTTGAAGAGTTCGTGTACTCTTCAAAAATTCCGAGGAGAAAAAAATACAGTTTTAATAGACAAGCAAGGCAAATTGAGTATTCAGTGTATTGATATTCAGTGTAGTGTAAGAGCAACGCTGAGTTAGTATTGGCAAAAGTATACTGGAAAGTTATAAACACAGCGGAGGCAACCAACACCTCAGTAGAAACTGTACGGCGGATCGTTAAAGAAGCCAATGAATGATTCAGAATTTCTGACCGTATTCAGAACGCCAGGAAAGAAAAGACCAAGAGAACACCCTGTCACAGAAGTGGATGTGTGGTTTGACCGGGAGGCTATTAAAAGGTGTTTTCACAACTACCACCTCACCAATAAAGAAATACCTACTGTTGAAAAACTACGACAGAAAATGCGGGAAGATATACATTTTCAAGGGTCTGAGCGCAGTCTTCGCCGTATAATCAAAATGTTGGGTTTCAAGTGGAGAAAAATCGAGAATAACCGGAAAATCTTGATTGAAGAATCCAATATTCGCTTCCAGGTATCTTATATAATGTGCCTCTTAATGTTTAAGTCACGTAGTGTTTCTGTTAATGCTATAATAGTCAAATCTTATTTCTTACTTATAAATCTTAAGACTAACCAAAATGTATTGGTAAAGGTGTGTCCAAACATAAAGCGGCAGCCGCGAGCTACCTGCCGCGCGCGACGATCGCCGCGAACGGTGTTAGTGTTGGTTCGCCAGTGGTTGTGTGTGGACGGACGTATTTTATCAAATAAAATGGATAATGAAACAGCAATTCGTCTTATTGAAATTTATGGCTCCCATAGTCCATTATGGGACACTAGACGTAAAGAATATCACAATAATAATGTGAGAGAAGATCTATGGGATGAAATAGCAAAAACATTCGTACAACCAAAAGCAGCTTTAAAATTGAAAATGAAAAGTCTTTTGAGTTCTTATAGAAGGGAGAGAAACAGAGAAAAAACAAGTAATGTCACCGGTTGTGGTAAGTTTAATCTTATTACATTTTATAACAGTAGGTACTTATTAATAAATCTCTGGCTGTTTACATTTTCACTATACTAATTCTTAATTATCTCTAAACGCGTGGACCGAGTTACATGATTCAAACTTATAAAATGGTTTTAGACCTAGACCTTTTATTTGACACCATAATCGTTAAGATATCTCAACAAACAAAAATCTAATTTTCAAGTTACCCTCGCGATTATCCAACATGTATGAAATGCGTAATTCAATTCTTTAATAAGACACAAAATCAGCTTATGTTTTAGTTGTTATAATGTTCTTTTTTCTGTTGCAGGTAGAAACAAGGCCTATAAATCTAAATGGTTTGCTTATGAAGCATTTAGTTTTTTACATGACAGGAATAACCCTATTGATGCAGTGGTAAGTACCTATTTCTTTTATATTTTTATTAGACTATAGCTTTCCGCCAGCGGCTTCGCCCGCGTGGTCTGGTTGTTTTTTTATAAATTATAACCTAATGTTACTCAGTGAAGATGTAGCTTTGTAATAGTAAAAAAAAAAATCAAAATCGGTCCAGTAGTTTTTGAGTTAAATCGTAACAAACAAAAAAATCTTTCCTCTTTTTAATATTACTTTAGATGTAACGGCCATATTATACATACAGCCCGCATACTGCAAAATCTATGAGATCAAATAATGCTAAGGGGCTGTTTATTAATTTTGGCCATTTTTAACCTAAGGTTATGCAATTATTTAATATCTTTCTTGCCAATCAATTGATCCGTTTGTCATAAAATATCTTGACAAAAAAATACGAATATCAGAAGGAGTGGTAATAAATTGATTTGGAGTAAAGGTAGCTGTTTCAATCGTCGAATCATTTGTTTTTTTTAATAAAGAGTCTCTGCGAAGAAAGTTATGCAAGTGAACAGTAGCTAGAACTATGGTTTTGGCTGATTTTGGGCTTAAAATCATTGTACTTCTCAATACTCTAAATTTTGCCGACATGATTCCAAAAGCATTTTCTACTACTCGGCGTGCTCTTGATAGTCTATAGTTGAAAATCCTTTCTTTTGACCCTTTTGGATGAATTCCTGCAAATGGTGTCATCAAATGTGTGCTTAATGCAAAAGCTTGATCTCCTAATATTACATATGGTATTTTAGTTATGTAGGGTATTTGTAAAATTTCTGGCGCTGGTACATTAAGTTGATTATTTTCTACCTTTCGATACAATTCGGAATGTTTATAAACTCCTCCATCTGAAATTCGACCTTGGCTTCCTATGTTAACATACATAAAATTGTAGTTTGCGTCTACTAATGCTAATAGCACGATACTAAAGAACTTTTTATAATTAAAATATTCAGTGCCGCTACGAAAAGGAGCTTGAATAGTTATGTGTTTTCCATCTAACGCCCCAATAGTGTGCGGAAAATTCCATTTTTCCTCGAAGTCTTTAGATACTGCTTTCCAATCTTGCTCTGACACTGGTAGCTGAAAAAAAAATTAATAACGTTTTATTTATTTTGTTTCAGGATTGTGGCTCACCCTCAGAGCCGGGTAATACAGAACAAGCTATTCCGGTACAAGGCATTTCAGAACAAGGCACTTCAGAACCAGGAACTTCGGAACCAGGAACTTCGGAACAAGGCACTCGAGACCAAGATACAAATACCAAGAAGCCAAGAAAAGAAATGCCCGCTAACAAGAGGACATATCAAGAGTCAGAGTATGATGCTGAAAATCAAATGATAGAAGAAGCATTAGAAGTAATGCGAAAACAAAATGACAGTAGTAATGATCCTTACGTTGCTTTTGGCATGCACATAGCAGCCGAACTAAGAAAATATGATGCCACTATGTTTACGAGAGTCAAACATTCAATAAATACTATACTATACGAAGCTGATATGGAGCTCCTCAATCAATCATCAACACAAGAATATAACGCTGAAAACAGACGAGGATATTTCACTTCACAGTTTACCGATCTTGACTCATCATCTTCTAGTAACATGGGTACTGGCCTTACACAATTGATTCGCGATTTAGACACGGATGTAGATTAATATTGTGAATTAGTTGAGAACAACTGTGATTGACGTATGATGATTGTGTTGTATTTAATTACTACTTAATTATGAAAATAAATAAATAAAAAATATAAATTAAAAATCTGTAGTTTAAAATATTTCACCAAATAATAAAAATAATATAAGTAATAAAGTTCATAATAATTTACCTGTACCATGTCCTTAAGAGCTCTCACTATGGCATCGCACACTTCTGGAATTATTGTTGATATTGTTTGCTTTGATACGTGAAACGTGTATTGTAGGCTGGAATAGGAGTCTCCTGTAGCCAAATAACGTAACGTTATTGCAAGTCTCTCCTTCAACGTTATTGCCGTTCGCCAGTGAGTATCCATTTTTTTAATAAATGGTTCTACCAATGTATGTATGTGTTCGAATTCTTCCAAAGATAATCTTAAAAACTGTGGCGTTCGGTAGTTGATTTCGTAATAGATCCCTTCCAGATTCTTTGTCCTTTGTTGAAAGAGTGGTCGCATCCAACACTGCCTTTTTTTAATACACTTTCTTTTATTCCTTCTTCTACGTAATTTACGAATAATAAGCACAGCAACAACACACGCGGCCGCTTTCATTGTAGTTTGAATACGAAATAAAGAGCGCGGCGTGTCTCGGACATGCCGCGCATCACTGCCGCGCAGAGGGTTTAAACTAGGCGCGCGGCAAATTTGTGTCCCGCGAATGCCGCGCGTAGCTGCCGCGCACCTTGCACGCCGTGTTTGGACACACCTTTAAAGTAAGGATTATGGAAAATAAAAGCATAGATTTCTCGGGCTTGAGTATTTTGAGCTTTTACATTATCACTTGTACACATTAATACTCGTACTTAATCATGACACTTCATTTAGATTCCCAGAATACTTATGCAGAAACTTACTCATTTTGTTCCAGCGAATAACATATTTGCAAAAGATGAAAAAAATCCGGGAAGAGGGAAGAACAATTATTTATACGGGCGAATCCTATGTAGATTCGTCCCTTTCATCGTCTCGGTCATGGTCAGATGGCACAACAAAACGCCTAAAAAAGCCTACTTCAAAAGGGCAACGAATCGTGATAGTCCACTCAGGAACTGAGACAGGTTTTGTGCCAAATGCCCTGCTCACATTTAAAGCAGGCACTAAGTCGGGGGACTTCCACGATAATTATGAACTATGACAATTATGAAAAATGGCTTCACACGCAGACATTCCTACTAAATCCGTTTTGGTAGTAGATAATGCATCCTACCACAATAAACAGTACGACCCTGCACCAAGCTCAAATGCCAGGAAGTCTGAGATGCTGGGATGGTTAAGAGAAAAAGGGATTCAACACGAAGAAAGAATGCTGAAGCCCCAACAGCCAACTACATCATTTAATAAAAAATAATAAAGATCAATTCAAAAAAAAATAGATAAGATTATGGCTGAGCACGGCCACGATGTAATAAGAATACCTCCATATCACCCAGACCTTAATCCCATTGAGATGGCATGGGCTGCAATAAAAGGATATGTCGGCAGTAAGAATGTGACGTGGAACGTACGTCACGTAACAAATCATATTAAAGAAAAAGTAAATGTAATGGGAGCTAATGTATGGACAAAATTATGTCAAAAACTGAAGGAAATTGAGAAGGAATACGTAAAAAACGATATACGACATAGTGGATGCAATGTCAGAACAATTTATAATTCACGTTGATGACGATGACTCCGAAACCAATTCGGAGGATGAGAACAGTGACGATGATGAAGAAAAGAAGAGTGATCAAGTGGCCACTACCAGCAACAACGCTGCGTCTACTTTTATGGAAGGCATATTACCTATTCCGCCGGATTGAGATTTTTTGCAAAAACAAAAATAAACAAAGAAAAAGCGCTTCTAACCAGGTTATAATTTTTTTATTGAGATTATTATGTTTTAGTCACGAAGGCCACAACATTACTGTATCAAAGTTAATTTCAAGTACCACTAATATTTTAATTATAGTTTGCGTAAGTACCTTTCAATAATTTGAGCAAAAGCGGTGGTATTATGTAAATTTGGCCGACAGTGTACATGCGCGAGCTTGCCCCCACTATTGCCCATCTGTGCTCACAACTCGTGCCGGACTCAGTAATAACTATTTCCGTGTATTCCCGTTCGTCCCCTCGACTTCGTCCCCCGAGGGGGACGAACGGGAATTTACAAAAATAATATTTAATTTGTTCCCGATCTCCCAATCCTAATTCAAGAGAGGACGAATGGGAATATGTTCTTCGATTAGTGCCATTCGTCCCACTAAAAAGATTTGTGCAGTAAGTATCTTTATTCGATGTTTCGTAGTTTACTTTTAAATTAGTTTCTTCGTTAGATTTAATCATTATTTTACAAAATTCTTCTCTATTTTTTTATGAATTATAAAACGTATCCTAAGTTTATCATTGTTTCATTATGTTTACCTACACTAAATATAGCAACTCTGACGGGAAGCGCCGGCGATTCTGGTAGTTAACAAAAGAGTGCCGATAACATTGTGTTATTTGCGTAAATCCTATTGGTTTACCTGACATTATCTCCCTTTCCTATCCTTAAATTAGACCGGTCGGGTTAGTGTTGACAAAACAATGAAAGTGCACGGGTGTTAATGTAATAATATATATTCTGTACATGTAATGTGATAATATTCGTACTCATGGTTCAAATGCCAGGAACTCTGAGATGCTGGGATGGTTAAGAGAAAAAGGGATTCAACACGAAGAAAGAATGCTGAAGCCCCAACAGCCAACTACATCATTTAATAAAAAATAATAAAGATCAATTCAAAAAAAAAATAGATAAGATTATGGCTGAGCACGGCCACGATGTAATAAGAATACCTCCATATCACCCAGACCTTAATCCCATTGAGATGGCATGGGCTGCAATAAAAGGATATGTCGGCAGTAAGAATGTGACGTGGAACGTACGTCACGTAACAAATCATATTAAAGAAAAAGTAAATGTAATGGGAGCTAATGTATGGACAAAATTATGTCAAAAACTGAAGGAAATTGAGAAGGAATACGTAAAAAACGATATACGACATAGTGGATGCAATGTCAGAACAATTTATAATTCACGTTGATGACGATGACTCCGAAACCAATTCGGAGGATGAGAACAGTGACGATGATGAAGAAAAGAAGAGTGATCAAGTGGCCACTACCAGCAACAACGCTGCGTCTACTTTTATGGAAGGCATATTACCTATTCCGCCGGATTGAGATTTTTTGCAAAAACAAAAATAAACAAAGAAAAAGCGCTTCTAACCAGGTTATAATTTTTTTATTGAGATTATTATGTTTTAGTCACGAAGGCCACAACATTACTGTATCAAAGTTAATTTCAAGTACCACTAATATTTTAATTATAGTTTGCGTAAGTACCTTTCAATAATTTGAGCAAAAGCGGTGGTATTATGTAAATTTGGCCGACAGTGTACATGCGCGAGCTTGCCCCCACTATTGCCCATCTGTGCTCACAACTCGTGCCGGACTCAGTAATAACTATTTCCGTGTATTCCCGTTCGTCCCCTCGACTTCGTCCCCCGAGGGGGACGAACGGGAATTTACAAAAATAATATTTAATTTGTTCCCGATCGTCCCAATCCTAATTCAAGAGAGGACGAATGGGAATATGTTCTTCGATTAGTGCCATTCGTCCCACTAAAAAGATTTGTGCAGTAAGTATCTTTATTCGATGTTTCGTAGTTTACTTTTAAATTAGTTTCTTCGTTAGATTTAATCATTATTTTACAAAATTCTTCTCTATTTTTTTATGAATTATAAAACGTATCCTAAGTTTATCATTGTTTCATTATGTTTACCTACACTAAATATAGCAACTCTGACGGGAAGCGCCGGCGATTCTGGTAGTTAACAAAAGAGTGCCGATAACATTGTGTTATTTGCGTAAATCCTATTGGTTTACCTGACATTATCTCCCTTTCCTATCCTTAAATTAGACCGGTCGGGTTAGTGTTGACAAAACAATGAAAGTGCACGGGTGTTAATGTAATAATATATATTCTGTACATGTAATGTGATAATATTCGTACTCATGGTTGTTAAAATTGTGTGTAGTATTATATTTTCTTAGGTTAAGTAATTAATTAAGGATCAATTGATGGTTTAGGAAGTAAGTGTAGATATCACTTTTATTTATAAGCTAAGCTCTTTTTTTTGTGTATCTAAATGTTAATTTTATAGAATAGAATAGAATACATGTATCTATAGATTAATCATAGGTACGTATGACACAAAACATAATATCTCACTATATATATTCTGCGGAAAACTACTGATGTAAGTACCTACATTTTTGTAAGTTACAAATATTATTGGATTGTTTATAGTCAATACTATATTGTCTCATGTCTTATTAATTTATGCTAATAATGTACGGTATCAATATTTGTATTCAATTTTAGTATTTTATTTTATATATTAAATATCATTCTAAATTATATTAATAAGTGTGTAATTATTGTCTCCTGTTTTTTAGAGCTTAACAATGTCACAAGAAGCGCATCCTGGTCCCTCTGGTAGTACAGGAAGCTGTTTGCAGTATATACAAAGAAAAGGTGGAATCGTGCTTCTGCGTGCTGGATACCAATTTTTAAGGAAAAGGCAAAACAAAAGTGGAGCTGTTGTATGGGAATGTCATCTTAGAAGAAAGAATAAGTGCAGTGGGACCTTAACCATAAAAGTAAGTACCTACTTTTTTGGCTTCTTTTTTCATGCAAAACCAGACAAAGAGTAAATAAATTATGCACGTTTATTGCAGAATGATCAAATTTTGAAAGAAACCACACACACATCCTGTACACCGGACGACTACAATAAAAACATAATAGACATTCATATTGATGAATGCAAGAAAAATATAACTTTTGATGATGTACCTTGCGTACCAGCCGCCTTCAATTCAACAATTTCGAAAATTTTGGACGAAGGACTTGATAAAGTAACTTTACCCAAAGATATTCCTAAGTTTGCAAACATCAAAAGCACTTTGTATCGCCATCGAAATATCACTTATAATATGAGTAAAATCACTTTCAATGACGTTAAAACGGTTGCGGTTCCTCAAAAATTTCAATCATTTTTGTTAGCAGATTACTGTTACGGTAACACACGCTTACTCATTATTTGTTCCCAAGAAGCTAAAGAAAAATTGATAGTTTAAAAAAAAATATTTGGTGACGGTACATTTAAGAGTTGTCCACCTCCATTCCAACAGCTCTACACCGTTCATGGTGATTTAGGAAGTAATAATCAAAGCACAGATATGACGCCATTATTGTACGCTTTAATGTCAAACCGTAAAAAAGAAACATACGAGATACTTTTCAGACTTGTTAAATCTCAAATCAACGATTGGAATCCTACATCCTTTACCAGTGATTTTGAAGAAACAGCTATGTCTGCTTTGCGTACAATTTTTCCAGAGATAAGTATCCACGGCTGTTATTACCATTTTAATAATGCTATTTGGAGGAAAGGCCGTGAATTAAATCTAACAAAAAATAAAACTTTAAGACGTCAAGTAGCCCTAAGTGCGGTGCTTCCATTATTACCAGAGAAACGTATTTTTGAAGGCTGGTTTTATATCGCTAGCGAAAGCCCCGATGATAGCCAAAGTGAAAAATTTCGGCAATACATGCTATCGCAGTGGCTTCAATCGAATTTCGTAAAAGTGTGGTGCAGTTTTGGAAAACGACACCGTACTAATAACTTTGCCGAAGGGTGGCATTTTAAATTAAATAGTGCCATAGGCAAAAAAAACCCTAATATTTTTAAATTGCTTACGGTGTTACATCAAGACTCTAACTTATACAGCGTGAAAGCAAAACAAAATCCAAAACGGCGTAAGCTACATTCAATCTTGACAGACCAATATATTATGGATTGCCAAATGCAACTTCTTAATTCAGAAATAACTGTAGGACATTTTTTAGAAAAACTTACGTAGGTATTAATCATAATATGTAAAGTGCTCGATGGTTGTGTACGTTGATGTAATCTCTAGGCTTTGTGTGCAATAATTATTACTGCCTACTTTTATGACGTCGACTACTTTCTTCAATACTTGTGATTTTTTTATTGTTGTTACCCTCTATGATGTTTTGTGTTCATGTTTTTTCACTTTGATTTTGTATGTGTTTTTTATTTTGATTTTGAAATTGTGCTAATTTATTGACGCTATTTATATGTAAAATTAATGTGTAACCTGTTCTGATTCCTTATACAATATGTAATACAAAAATGTGACACCGTATACCTATACATATAAGCAAATGTGACTTTTTAAAAATTAGGACGATAAGTTTTTTTTTTGTTATTTTTACCTTGATTTCGTGATATCTTGCCACCATACATATAAGCAACTCTACGAAAAATAGTGACTTATATTTCAAAAGGAAACAACCTGAATGGTAAAAAGTCTGTTTGTAGTGTTTAAGGTAAAAGCACTAATCATAATCATAATCATTTTATTGTCAGGCTACTAAGGCCCATAAATAAAATACACAAATAATCTTAAATAATAATGACAAACTAATACATATTAAGAAACCTTATTTAAACTATAACTATACACGTAAAGTTGTCGGCGTCGTGTTTCGCTGCGAGGTGTCGCGTAATCGTCCTCGGAAACGTCGATATACGACACCTTTCAGCCAAAAGTCTTCCTTCATACAGTGCTGTAGATGGTGGGTTGGAACTCGTACCACGAATGACTTGAAGTTGATGTCGTGGCGCGATTCCAACCTTTCGACCCTCAGAGTCCAGTTGGTCTTCACTTTCAAGTACTGCACCACTTCCTCAATCTTCGTGGAATGATGCAGACGCGAAATGTACAGCTGTGTCGTAGGCACAGCAGGGCGCAGCAGCATGTTGGGACCACTCGGTGCGGTACCACACAAGTTACGAGAGCAGGGCTTCTTTTTCTTCTTCTTTTCTACCTTAATGAAACCCTCCTCATCAACTAGGCCCGTTCTTGGCATGGAGCTACGGACCGCAGTCTGGGCAGGTTGAGTACCCTTTTTCAGTTTGTCCCCTTTTCCGATTTGCCGCTTATGCTGCGACGCATCAGATTTGCCGGTGGCGACAATAGCAGCGTAGACACGAGGGGTCGACGTACCTACGAGTGACGTTACCGCAGCCGGTGTTGTGGTGCGGGCGACGGCGGCGGCGGGCGGCGCTTGCTCAGCGTTATCGGCAGCTGGTGACGCACTTGCGTTCGTCGATTCAAAACTGCCGATGGATGCACTTTGCACCCCTCGACGCGTGTTCACCTTTGAGGCCTCCGGTGACCCAATTACCGAACCAACGTTGCGCAATAATGCTATCTCTGAACGTAGTTCGATATTGTTTTTTTCCGTTACCTCCATTCTGGACTGCATCTTGGTCATCTCCACTTTCAAGGTAGTGATGTCCTTTAGCAGCCGTGTAACATCGACGTGATCGAACGTGACGGGGGGCAGCTTACTCAGCTCCTTCGCCACGAAATCCGGCACGTCGTCCGGGTCCGTCTTCTTCAACATATCGATGATATCTTGAATACTCTTCTCCGTTCCATCTCTGCGACGAGACGGCATCTGGTCAAGTTTTCCAAGTGACTGGAACAGTAACAGCTTTCCACTGCTGATCTCGTCCTCCTTGAAATTGGTCCGACATATCTGCAGGATGCTCACCTCGTCCATGTAGTCGATAGCATGGACTAGGAATGCCAGCAATTCATTGACTATAAGTGGTTTGGAACTCATAGCGTTTACGGGCAGCGGCTATGGCCGTGCAACACGCGAATAAAATTCGTGCCGTGCACAGTGGAAACGCGTCCGTGTTCGAGCGCGCATCGCACTGCACACTAATGCTCGACAGTGAACTAAAGGATGACACTTTCGAAAAAAACGCATTCTGATAAGAATAATAATCATTGAAATTACTTTACTATTGATGTTAGAGACACCTAGTGACATCTGTGGAACGTGGTCAAAAACTTTCATACACTTTCCTAGGCAAATTTCAAAATGGCGTCAGTTGAAAGTAAACAATGTGAACAAGTGAACACGCGCGCTGGGATTCTTAATTTTTTTCTTAAGGAGGCTGATATTTTGCAGGTATGATTTTGTTCCACATTTTTGCGATTTTTGCTACGTTTGTTTTGATATTGTTTAATGTGTAAAATTATTGATTTAGTAAGACCATTGCCTTTTTCTTTTAGTTAGATTTCTTAACAATTTAATGTGTGTCTACTATTAGTACCAGAAATTAGTGAAAACCTAAAAGCCAACACGTGTGTCATTTACTAGGGTCACAGCAAACTGAATTTCTCAGCTCATATTCATGCGATTATTGCCTCTATATCCTATGCATAAAATGCTATTTAATTTTTGTTAGTTTACCATTACCATATCCAACAGTAGACAGGGTGTCAACTATTGGTGTATACTAGGTGTCAACTGTTAGTTCTTTTGATTCCAGATTTGTGTTTAAACACGATGCCGCCTGTAAAAGGACAAATGTTCCGTTATTCTGAAGCTGATATGGAAGCAGCTATACAAGAATGTAGGCGAGGCGTCCCGACAGCTACTGCGGCAAAAAAAATCGGCGTACCAAGAGTTACTTTACTGAATAAAGTGAAGGGAAAGACACCTATAAAACGTAAAATGGGAAGAACCTGTTACATGACCGAAGAAATAGAAAGTATGTTGGTTACATGGGCAAAAGCAATGGTGAAACAAGGTTTTCCAATAGGTAAGGATAATTTGCTAGATAGCGTTAAGAAAATAGTAGATGATTTAAATGTAGAAACTCCTTTCAAGAATGGCAGACCTGGAAAAAGATGGTACACCAGCTTTTTAAAACGTCATCCTGATCTTATAACAAGACAGCCCCAAAACTTTACTGCTTCCAGAGCTTCTGTAACAACATCTAAGTTGAAAAATTGGTTTGAAGAAGTTAGCAGTTACTTGAATGATAATAGTTACAGTGACATTTTGAATGAACCGCAAAGAGTTTTTAATATGGATGAGACCGCTTTTTTCCTAAATCCTAAAGGAAATAAGGTCCTAGCAGCTAAAGGAGATAAATCAGTGTACCAAAAAATTAACATGGATGAAAAAGAATGCTATACTGTACTTCTAGGTGGCAATGCTGCTGGAGATGTTCTACCTCCTATGGTAATTTTTAAATATGAGAGGATACCAAGAGATTTAAGTACGTCAGTTCCTGATTCTTGGGGTATTGGGCGTTCAGATAATGGCTGGATGACCAGAGAGACCTTTTATGAGTATATATGCAATATTTTCAACAAATGGTCACATCTTTCTTTCCATGTCAGCAAATTTTGTTCCGAAAATGGCATTATTTTGATTGCTCTCTTTCCGAATGCGACGCATTTACTTCAGCCAATGGATGTCGCAGTTTTTAGAAGCCTCAAGGGAGCATGGAAGACTGCAGTGCATTCTTGGCGGTTGGAAAATATTGATTCGCCTATTTTACGCAAAGCAAATTTTTGTCCTTTGTTAAACAAAGTGCTGAAGGATACATTGGTACCTGCAATATTTCAAAATGGTTTTCGTAAGTGCGGACTAACACCATGGAATCCTGACGAAGTGTGCTGTGTCCTGGAACCGCCAAACAATGAATCAGCCGATTTAACAGAATTACAGAAAATGGCGAAGATTAAGGAATTGGAACATGGAAAAAAGTTTTTAGAAAAGTACATAGATACCGAAAAAATAGTTAGTTTAAAAATTGTGATGAATGGCTTGGTGACAAAGAAGACGTAGAGTTGTTTAAATTATACAAAAATGTTGAACTATCGTTAAAAAACTTGACAAGTCAGAATTTCGTACCAGAACCTAACAGTGCATCTGTAATAATACCTCCACTTGACGGCAATGTAGACGCAACATTATACACCTTTACAGATAACCCAAAAACACCTATTAAACTGCCTGAAATAATATCTGACAACAACACAATAATATCTAACAGCGCAGCTGAAATAATATCTGCACTTATGAATGACAACAATCATAATGTTACATTAGACGTCCAGGCAGAAAACTTTAAAACACCTATTAAACTAACTGTTAACAATACTTTCCAAAATCCTCACAGCATGAACATGAGTACAAACTTGATGATGCCATCCACATCAGGAATACAAGAAAAAAACTGTAGCGGTATGGGTATAATAATACCAAGTCCCTTCAAAAGAGCTTTGTTTTGGCCAACACCTAAAGAAAACTCCAAAAAAAGAAGGAAAGAAAAAATACCCTCTGTTATATCCTCAATTCAATGGCAACAATATCATGAAAACAAGGAGAAGAAAAAAAATGAAGTAGAGGAAGAGAAAAAAAGAAGATTAGAGGAAAGAAAGAAGAAGAAAGAACAGAACGAAAAAGCAAGAAAACTTAAGACAGCTCAAACTCTAGCTAAGAAAAACCAAAATACTGTGAAAAAGAAAACTTATAAGACTGATTATAATAGTGACACAAGTACTGAAGAAGAATGGGTGGATTCTGGAGATAGCGTAGATGATGTATCTGACGAGTGTGAGAATGGTGTTGAAGAAAACGAATATACAAATGATGAAAATTGCCATGACAAAAGTCAAATCAAGCAAGGTGATTATGTGATCATCAACTTTCCTGGTAAAAAGAAATACCATAAGTTTGTATGCATTGTACAAAAAATATCACGTAGAGATATCGAAGTTATGGCTATGGTCAGCTGTGATCAAACCAAAACAATATTTAAAGAAAACGACAAAGATATTAGTATCATAAGTGAATCTCAAATCGTTGAAGTCCTCAAAGCGCCAAATATGATTATATCAGGTGATAGGATTAAGTATAAATTTGATTTTCCATTACAAGTTGATGGATAACTTTACTAAACTTGGTGTATGTAGGAATAAGTGAGTAATAAATAAATAGTTAAAGTCCTCAACATGTCAAAAATTACTATAACAAGTGATAGGATTAAGTATGTTGATTTTCTGTTACAAGTTTATGAATAACTTGATATGATAGTATATAATTGTTAGTTATTTTGATGATTTAACAGTTGTCTAGTATTAGTGCTAATAGATGTCTATTATTGGTGGTTTAGTATTTTGGCGATGTTATCTATTAGTTCCTTTGACAAAGTGAAAAATAATATAAATTTAAGTTTAAAATATGCTCATAAATAAAGCGTTAATATTAAAAAGTGAATGTTTATATGTTACTGCAGTAATAAAAAAATCTGTAACTGTCATTTTGTGATAAAATATATTTGATTTTAAAGAATAAAATTTGTGTTGTTCTTAAAGTGTCGAGCATTAGTGCCTTTACCTTAATTGTAATATAATACAGACTTTTTAGGGTTCCGTACCTCTAAAGGAAAAAACGGAACCCTTATAAGATCACTTTGTTGTCCGTCCGTCCGTCCGTCCGTCCGTCCGTCCGTCCGTCCGTCCATCTGTCTGTCAAGACCGTTTTTCTCAGGAACGCGTGGAGGTATCAAACTGAAATTTCTATATGATACTTAGTTCTACTGTCCCTGGAAGCTGTAGAAAAAACAACCTTCTAAGTCAACGCAATCAAAAGATACAGCCATTTAGGCCGCAAAATTCCGCAAATTTTCGAAACTCGCACGGGAATCAAAACCTACAGGGTACTTCCCGTGAACTTAGAATCTTGAAATTTTGTACGAAGTCACGTCTTATAGTACAGATATAGGAAAAATTACGAAAACCGAAAATTTTTAGTTTCGTCATATAAAAAAAAATATTTTTGACAATTTTGAACTTTTACTTATATACCCACAGGTTTGTACGGAACCCTCGGTGAGCGAGTCCAACTCGCACTTGACCGGTTTTTTTATTATAAGCTCTATACACTGATTTTTTAATCATAATTTTTAGTTATAAGGAGAATTTTATTCTTAATTAAAAAAACATTATATCGTCCGTGAACTTCTGATACCTCCTAACATTTTTGCGCAAAACTTTATTTTAATGCCATCTTTTGGCAAAAGTCGGAATCTATAGAATGCATTACTCTCCTAAATGTAAAAACCTTCTTATTTGGTCATAATCCGTCCGTAGAAATACCTTCTAAATTATACCGCCCTATTTTTGGCGGAAATTTCTCGTAACTGACAGTTTGCTCGAAGGGCGCGTACCCGGCGGGTGAGTATTTTGGCGTTCGGCATTAAAAGTAAGTTTAAAGTGGTTTGTTATTGCTAATTTGCTATTTATTTACCACCTGAAAGTGTTTCACTACATTTCTTACATAATAGGTACTAAAATAAGATATTGCTATGATTCTTTTTTCGGTTTACGTAACTTTGTCAGATAGGAGTAATTTCTTTCAACACTTTTTACTTCTATTTGGTACGTAATGTTGTCATTCTATGCAGTTAGAAGAAATTTCTTAGAAGTATAATACACTTAATTCTATCTAAATACCTATTTACGATAAATTGGTGATGCCTGAATGCTCATTAATTTGAGGAAAGGCCCGTGCCTTGCTGTGGGATGTTTTATGCTGGTGTTAATAATAATAATCTACGATAATAAATAAATAATATTAATCGTTCCGTCTAAAGAGTATAACTGATTTTTTTTGTGGTATTTCGTTTATTTAAGTGATTTCTTTTTTATTTCAGATTTCGTGATAATGGCATCAAAAAACAGGGCACATGCACTAGTTAACAGAATTTTCAATTCAACTGAAGAAGAGAATGTTTCATCCACGTCTCGTACGCCTTTATCTCTGGTACAGAATGTCCTAACAGAACCACGTTCTGCTGGAAGGATTGAATCTCAGTTAGGGGAAAGTTCGTACGTAAGCTCCCTAATTGCAGGCAATGACCTAGACCTCATTCAATTAGAAGACCTGGTGGCACTTGACGCACCTTCACTATTAGAAACACCGTCTCCGAGGCCAACACCACTGCCACTTAGACGAGATTCTTCAACTACATTTTGTGAGGACTTTTCGCCCGATGACGACAGCGATTACGAACCATTCAATAATCGTGATGCTTTAAGTTCAGATTCAGAAAATGTTCCACCAAATGAAGAGGTAACGAATGAAGAGACACTGGAAGCGAATGAAGAGACACTGGAAATGAATGAAGAGGTAGTTCACTTTGGAGACATGACTGAAGGCCGACGTAGACAAAGACAAGCTAAACCCGAAAGATGGAAAAAAAATATTACTAAGCGACTAAGGATGGAGGGAAAAGAGTATGTTGGTTACAAAAGACCAAAGGGTGAGAAAGTACAAAGCCAACTTCGAAACCAAAGAGTCCTAGGGCCTAGATGCAATTCAGATTTCTGTAGAAATAGTAAGATAAGATGTTGTGATGAAGTAAGAGATGAGGACAGAGAGAAGATATTTCGGCAATTCTGGAGCGACATGGATTGGCATCAACGAAAAGTCTATGTAGCTAACAACGTAACTTTTCAGAGAAAAGGTAGACAGACATCTGAAAATTCGAGAAGAGCAGGTACCTTTGTTTATTTTCTTCCTTTAAGTAATTCTACTCAAGGAACCACAACCAAGAAGCGAGTATGCCGTGAAATGTTTATTCGAACTTTGTGTCTTGGCACATTTTCAGTTCAAAATTGGGCAAAAAAAGGAATAAGTGGCATGCATCCATCAGAAGAAAACATGAATCGTAAACGTCGTCCCAGAGTTCCACTTTCTCAGAGACGTGATGTTCTTGATAACTTTCTTGATGAATTACCTAAAATGCCGTCGCACTATAACCGTCTTAACACTAACAAAGTGTACTTGGAGCCAGTTTATCGTAATGCCACTCACTTATACAATACGTATAAACAATATTGCTCAGAAAAAGGTGCCGATCCTTACGCTAGAAATAAATTTAACCAAACTATCAAATCTAAGAATATAGCTATCCATACAATAAAGAAAGACATGTGTGATGTTTGTGTAGGTCATCAGACCGGTAATGTGTGCGAAAATGATTATCAAACACATCTAAGCAGAAAAAATCGAGCCCGTGAAGAAAAATCTAAAGATAAAAGCGAGGCTATAAAGGGAAACTGCATCGTTTTGACAATGGATTTACAATCTGTCAAGGTGTGTCCGTTTATCACAGCTAGTGCCGTATATTACAAAACAAAATTATGTGTACATAATTTCACGATCTACGATTTGGCCTCACATGAATGTACATGTTACTGGTTTACTGAAACGGAAGGTGATCTATCAGCATCTACCTATGCGTCATTCATCATTGATTACTTATCCCGCCATTGTCTGCCCAAACATTTACCCATAATAATATACTCTGATGGCTGCACAAGTCAGAACCGCAATAATATCCTATCGAATGCACTATTAAATTTTTCCATGCAACATGAAGTGACTATAATACAAAAATACCTTGAAGTCGGACACACGCAGATGGAAGGAGATTGTGTGCATAGTGCCATCGAAAGAAAACTGAAAAATAGATTAATCCACATACCAAGCGACTTTCTCTCAGTTACAAAAGAAGCTCGCAAAAATCCATGTGAATACGAAGCTGTGATGGTGGACTACACATTTTTCAGAAATTTTTCGGCTCCTGAAACATGGCGCTATACTTCTATACGACCGGGACGCAAGGCTGGAGATCCAAAAGTTACGGATATAAAGGCTATTCTATATGACAACACAGGCCTGATTAAGTTTAAATTGGACTTTGATTCCGAATGGGATAGCCTCCCTCAAAGAGTCAATAAAATTTCCTCAATAACAGAATACGCGCCCCTGCATAGAAATAGAATACCTATCACTTTCCAAAAATTTAAACATTTACAGGAATTGAAGTCTGTAATCCCATTGGATTGTCATTCCTTTTACGACTCTTTGCCTCATTGTGAACGTTGACAACGATAACATTCACAATGAGACAAAGAGTCTTAAAATCACTTTATATGTCTTATTTATAAGACATACAAAGTGATTTTAAGACTATAAAGTGATTTTAAAAATATGATTCAAGATGCTGAATAAAAGATACTGATTATTGCAAAAAATAGATTTTTTTTTTTTAAATAACCTTTTGAAGACTGGTTAAGATTAAGTTTGTTTCTCATGTAATTATAAACCATTAATAAATAATTAATTGTGATTTCGAAGCATTTTTTTCTTTTACCTACAGAAATATACTTGTAGATTTTGTATTTGTATAGGTATATTTCTGTATTTTGTTGTTATCTCCTAATTATGATTTATTCTGATAAATCCTGTCTTTCAAACATTACATTAAATGCACAGTTTGGAGGCTGATTCCTCCTAAGTAACTAATGGAAATATCTCCTATCTGAACTTTGTCTTTAATTCTAAAACTTAAAACTCCTAATTACGATTAAAATAATATACAACATAATACTAACTGCATTCATTTATTATTTCATAAAAAGACGTAAAACTAATCAACTACTTTTTTATTTCACCAAAATTCTCCACGGAAAATTTATAAATTAGTTTTATGTTCCTCCTGTAAAATTTCTGTGTAGGTAGATAGAAGATCTCAGAAGTTCACGGACGATATGTAAAAATATTGCGAGTTATCGCAAAGTTGATTCTGTGATTTTTACTGTGGTTTTTATTCCTTAATAAATGACTGATTTTTATTTCAATTTTGTTTTTTTACCAATTAAAACCACCAGTCTTATATTATTTAGTGGGAGCAATAGACCCAAAAAAGAATTAATAAATTATTCCCATTCGTCCCCCCAAAAACTTTAGAGGGACCATCGGGAAAATAAATAACGAATTCCCGTTCGTCCCCCTCGGGGGACTAACGGGAATTCGTTACACGTTTACGTTCGGTTTACGTTCGGGACACGACTTTTTTATTATCTTAGACTAAATTAGATATTTTTTGCCATACTTTGCTGTTTTTAGGGTCCCGTACCGGAAAGGTAAAACGGGACCGTATTGCTAAGACTCCGCTGTCCATCCGTCTGACTGGCTGTCACCAGGCTGTATCTCATGAACCGTGATAGACAGTTGAAATTTTCACAGACGATGTATTTCTGATGCCGCTTTAACAACAACAGAATAAAATAAATATTTAAGGCTCCCATACAACAAACGTGATTTTTTTGCTCGATATTGATAACGGCAACAGGCAAACGCTTGAAATATTCACAGAATATTTAGTTAAATATTCACAGAATAGTTGGTTAAATATTCACAGAATACATAGTTTAATATTCATTTTAAAAATAAATTATTAAATCAAGTCAAAACAAATATTTAAGGGGGTTGCTCCCATACAACATAAGTGAATTTTTGTCGTTTTTATAGATAATGGTACGGAACCCTTCGTCCGCGAGTCTGACACGCACTTGGCCGGTTTTTTATTTTTTCAGAATAACGAAAAAAAAAAACTTTTTTTATGTTGGCCTGAAAAGTTTTCAAATGCACATTTCAGATTTGGCAAGCGCACCTACGACATTTTGGACAGCTTCTTGACAGCTACGACAAGAATGTTCGACACCACCACGTTAGAAGTTCTAACAATCCAATTGTTATGAAATTCAGACATTTTATACCACAATGGTCTTGTGCTTCCCACATCCAGCGGATTCCCGCGGCCTTCACAAGGTCAGCGGTCTACCTTGTAGGAGGCCTTCCCCGTCTTCCGGTACGTGGTGGCCCCACTCCAGAACCTTTCGTCTGTACAAGACCGGTCGAACTGGAGGAGCCTGTGGGAGGCCTATGTCCAGCAGTGGACGTCTTTCGTCTGAAGAACGTTTTTGTATGAGATGCGTACGCATGCGTTCAGCCGCGGAAAGCTATGGGACTCTATACAAAATAGTTTCTTTTCTATGGATAAAAGCTGAACAGAGCTGAATAAGTGTGAGTAGTAGTCCCTTAAACGACGAGTAAAATTTTAAAGCATGAGCCAGATACACTGAAATTAATACTCAACTCCTCAATCAAAATCAGTTTGCAAAATTTATTTTAAACACTTCCACAACCTAATAACCAATTTAAAAATCTTTTTAAATTATTGAAACAATCAGATCTAATAAAATGACGTTCGACACCAACTGTCCAATCTGAATAGTTTTGTAATATAGACATTTTATGACCACAATATTTTGCTACCTGATAAACAAGCAAGTAGGTGCAACTCAGACGAGGCAGACCGTTTTTAGACATGTTTGAGCTATACAATAACAACATAGGATAAGAACATATCCAAGCTTTTTATATTTCATGAACCAGTTAAATGCTAAAATAACTTGCGAGTGATGACTTGTATACGATAAGTACAAGTCTATGCAGGAGCCACTTTTTACAGTCTAGAACATGAGCATGAACATGAATATTACAGTTTTTTCTTAGCAATCGTGATATGTAAACGACCAGTACAAGTCCAAGCAGGAGCCAGATACACTGCGATCAATACTCCTCAACCAAAATCAATTTTCAATAAAAAAAAATTTAACACTTCCAAGACCAACAACAAATTTTAAAACCCTTTTAAAATTTCGAACAGATTTAACAGCTACGACAAGAATGTACGGCACCTTAACTTAATAATCCATTTATTTTGTAATTTAGACATTTTATGATCACAATATTTTGGTACCTGATGAAGTGATGACTTACTAGTTTTTTTTTACATTTTACTTGAGACCCCCAAACTTTTTCTTATTTCAACAACAAAATGACGAAATTACACACAAGTAATTAACTTTGCATTCAGAATCCCTAACCTGAAGAAGACTGCAACTATTCAAGAAAGAATGCTAAAATAATTCAAAACCCAACAACAAATAAGTTGCTTTATACATAAAACCTTATGTTTGATCAAATGCTTTTCATTTAAACCATGTTCACACCCCCACAGCCCCATTTCCATTTAGATTAGACCACTAATAACCATTTTGATTCGCTTTTCATGTTGGATCATCTCGCTGCCATTCATTTAGCAGACTCATGATGTCATGACAAGCACTATCGGCGTCTATCCTCCTCATACTATTAAGTCTCTCCGTCACATGCTTCCCAAAGAACCAGTAGCTTTGGTCCGGCAACATGTTAGCAACCAAAGGGTTCATGGCTAGCAGCAGATCATCTATGACCTCTTTGCACTTGGATTTTTTATTAGATTTTAGTAATGATTTTGCTTTACGACGAGGCCTGTCAGTACGCCGGCTCCGCTGACGGATATTTAGTTCAACATCAGTTTCTAGTTCTGATTGTTGTTCTTCTTTGACGTTCAAACTACTTGACAGCTCTTTGTAATCATCAGAGACTGGTTCGAAGTTCTGAAATGAAAAACAAAAATGAAATTAAGATTATTTTTGATCTTTCTCTGAACTTGATTTAGATAGGTCGTGAAGTTACACTAACAGCATATACATAATAATGATAATAATAATTAATATAAATCTATTCCCGTAGGAGCTTGAGGTAAATGTTGGTTAATATTAAAATGTAAAACTGTATAGATATTGATTTCTTCCATAGTACAGTCGCCAGCAGGTCAAGCTATCTCAAACTGTCAAATTTTCCCAATTGAACATAAACCTTATTCAAGAAGTAAGAACATTCTCCTGACAATAACAAACACAACAGAAAAAAAAAGAATTAGCATAATTGGTGCAGCCATTCAAGTGTGATGCCACGACCAAGGGAAATAGGGATTAATTTTTTATACACAGGATAACTTTTTAAACAGTGCGAAACAAACTGTAACCACGAATTTAGAGTATCATTCTAGACCCCCCCCCCGGGGACAATTTTTTTTCTGGTTTTACAAAAAGAAATCAGCAGTTTCATAGAAAAGTGCGATAGCTACATGGTCAAAATATATGGGACAACAGATTTTTTTTTTTGTATACCCAATGAAAAATTTCTGCACTGGAATGATATGCTGAATTCATGGTTACAGTTTGCGCACTGGTTAAAAACTTATCCTGTACAGTAAACAAACAAATGACACAAACCTTGTCATGCAATGATGAACAGCACACAGCTTTTAAAGTGGCATGCACAATGGTCCACTTGAAGGACTCAGTGCGGAAACCAAACCCTTTACAATAGAACATGGCACATAGACCTACCAGAAAACGGTTATGAGGGTCTACTCTCTGAGTCAACAAAGATACGGGCAGGCCCAAAGTTAGTTCTACACTTTGAAATGTTACTGATTTATTTACTTTTTCGGATGGCTAAAAACACATCAGGCTTAAAGGCAACTATCAAATTGTGTTTTAATTCATTCTAAGTAGTAGTAAATACGGAGTAGGAAACACCGAAACTAGGATTTTTGAGAGAATAGACACTGAGATTTGCAGTCAGCCAAAATTTCAAGAATTCTATGAGTCAGTTTTGTTCTGAAATCTGCATGTGGTATATTAACAGTTGCATATTTAACTTATAATTACCTCATAGTCTTCTTTCTTGCAAACATCTTTTAAAAACTGCAAAGGTTTCCAGAGTGGCCAGCAGGGCACATAAATATCAGCCGGCGTCTGAGCTTTAAGCTTGGACCGTTCAACTCTACGATGATTGTGGTTGAAAGTACTCCTGATGTTAACCCAACGATCTCTGACGGAGCGGGCTGAAATTATCAAAAGGCTAACATAAACCTAACTCTTTTAATACAATCATTTTTCCCCTATAATATGATTTTATTATTTCTTCCCATGGGTGTCATAGAAGGCAACTAAGGGATTTACTAGAGAATGGGCAGCAGAGTTCCCTATGCATTTTACCACCATACTGCGATCGACAACCCGCCTGCCACAACAGTATCAGTGGCACAAGAAAAGATCCTTACACCCAGCAGCAAATCCAGATTCGATTTTATCTTTTGTTTCCAACTAAATCAAAGTATCAGGTACACAAAAATACATTTATTTCACAAAATTCTTACATTAAACAGTTTTGAAATGATATAGTTTACAGGTCCCAGTGCTTAGTTGCAAACTTTTCTGTACAAAACTTTAGTTAGTTCAAAAATAATACAAGATTGGTTATATGGCGTCTTTTTTGTTATTCATGATTGGATTAATATTGAAAAAATACAAACTCGAAAAAGAACGATCTTTTTTCGGGAGTCGATCTTTTGTCGGAGAGGATCGCCGTCCCTACTAACAGTGAATTCCTTTGTTTATGTTACAAGTTTACACTGAAAATATCTATTAAATATTCGGTCGTTACCAACCACCGAACAGGAAGGATTATTAACATTAACTTCCATTTAATAGAAAAACTATTCAAAGTTACAGAGAGGGAAATTACACCATGTGTTGATTTTAGTTTTAAGAACCTTTTTTCTACCTATCGCCATGCTGTCAATCTAGTCAAATTCTAAAAAGGTATCAGCCGCAAGAACAGAAATTCTGGGACCGGTTAAAGGAAGCTGGCAAACTCAAATGATAATACTAAACTACTAATAACTACTAATATTACTAAACTACTTACCAGTAAACCCTCGGCCCAGTCTTGCCGCAAACTCAGCGTAAGCCTTGTACTTTTGTTGAATTTGGTGATTCGTGTTACCAGCAGGCCGCCAGATGTAATCTCTCTGACGAACGAATGCAACAAGATCTAATTCTAGCTTTCGTGTCCAGTAACATGGTTTGCGAGGCATTGGAAAGTGTACACAAAATTTCTAGATAAATGCAATATTGAATTAATTATCTTGGCACTTCGCGTAGTCACAGTCTACTAAACACAGAACACTTATGCCGTGTTCCGAAATGCAACAAAAGTGATATTATCGCGAACCCGACCAAATTGAAGAGTCAAAAAATTTAAGAGCTTTAGATCATTAGGACTGATTTTTATTTTGGTTGGCTTCGCGATATTATCACTATTTGTCTAATACGGAATGCGCCCTTTTACTCTAAATAATTGACAAAGGAATGAACAAAACAATGACTATAGAGAAGCGAAATCAATCCTATCATCCTATGACGCGAATATTTTTTTTTAATTAGTTTTATGGCCTGGTTACAGAGACCTTTTAGACAAGTCTTTACTGACACTAATGAGTTTGCCAGTGACCATAGAGTAGCGATGGGCGTTGAATCAACGAACTAGTTGAATCAACCGTTGATGTCCTGTCAACGTATTAACGTTAACTGATATTGAATCAATTAGTTAAATTCGTCAAAGACGTTTATGAATTTGACTCGTTTGTTATTCAACAAAATTCGAAACTTTCGTTGAAAATGACATCATACGTTGCGATTGACGGTCATGTCATAGAATTTGAACTATGAGTAACGCATGAAATAAATTATTTTTGAAAAAGTATGACGATATTGGAGGAATGGTGCGCGCCGCTCGTGCCGCCTGAGAGAAACCGGTTCATACTGGTTTCATGGTTTGTTTGTTTACGTTTAGAAACGAAGTTCGCTTTCTTTATTTTTTATTTTTGTTTCACTCAATTTGTGACAAGTTACGCACAAGGTCAGAGTTTTTTGTTATTTATCGTAAATAATAATAGGCTTTATAGTTAATGTTTAAAGGAACAGTGTTAGGTGTGTTGTTTTTGTAAATAGGTACTTGTAATTGTTTATACCTATTTGCATAAAATGTCGGGACGCACTAAGAAAAATTTAAATGTTGAATAAATTAACATTTAACGGTTTACTTTGTAAGTTGACATTAATGCACGTTAACTCGTTGACGAATATAACTAGTTGATCAACCAGTTAACGAACGTACAAACGTACGTACGTGTAAATCAACGTTGACGTTTCGTTAACGAAAAAATCTTCAACGACCCATCGCTACCATAGAGAGAGAGACCGGAGAGACAATCGATGGCCGATGGTCGAGCCGTTCAGGGTTGCCAATGGAAATTTATCAAATTCCCCAATATTCTCAGGTTCACGTCAGTTGGGAAAAGACAGTTTGGGATAGCTTGATAATTATGCTGGTGTCTAAACATAATAAATTATATTCAGATGAGACTACATTACTGTTACTTGACTATCAGAAATTATGTTATTTTTTTGGTAATAGAGTATTTTTACTATCGTCGTTGAAGTTCTAACACCACGTAAGTCATTTTTTGGCTGTTTTGACATTTTGATGCCATTCGCTATAGAATCGGAACATGCATCGTTTCTGCTAATCAGAAACACGTATTGGCCAATATAAACTCGTGAAATTAAGAAAATGCAACTACACGGGATCCACCGAATCGGCGTTATGTTTGGAAACAGTACGTAAGTCACTTAGTGCCCTAATGTGTAACGTACTGCACGGTTGCTCCTGACAATTAATGGAAAAAAGGTAAGAAAAATATAATAATATTATTAAAAGTTTGTATTTTTAGTTTTTTAGATATTCCTACTATTTAAATTTGATATTATTATATTGATATAAGCTTATTTTAGTTACTTATTGCTGCTGAAAGTTTGTGTACTGACTTACGGGGCTTTGCTTTAAGGCCCGGATAATCCCTAATCCGGAGTTACGTGGTGTTTTAATGTAACGGTTTTCTGGTTCGCCCAGTGATCATAATTTTAAGTTAAATTGTTAATATTAAATAACATAAAATCTAAAATATAACTTTCGGTTGTAATTAGTGTTTATCCACTTACTCGGTAATTAATAATTGTTTCGGTTTAATTTTCAGGAAAAAGAATCAAAATGAGCAGTGACGAGGATGAAACTATACTTAAACTTTGCAAAGAATTAAAGATAAAGATACCCCCAAAAAACATAAAACAAAAATCACTTACCCAGAATACTATACACCCAATTTCAAACCTTGAAAATCTGGATCTAAATAATTTACCTGTACTAATATTAGATAATAATGGCAATACCACTGTTTCTGATTTACTTACACAGACTTCACTACAAATTTTAACAGACGATCATTTAAATATAATTAGTGAAACCGTAATTACTACATTGGGGGAAGGTGATCAGTCTTCATTAATAATAACAGAAGTTATAGAAACATCTATAATACAAGAATTAGAAGAATTGTTTGAAAACCAAGTGAGCATCGAGAACGTACCTGATGTAACAACTCATCAGCAGGCCTAGACAAAACACATTTCTGTTAGAGTTCACGCCAAACGCTACCCCAAAATGTATGGGAATGACATTACCTGCGGAAAGGTTACGTCATGTCTTTTCCGCAGGTAATCTCATTCTCATACATTTTAGCGTAGCGTTTGGCGTGAACGCTAACAGAAATGTGTTTTGTCTAGGCATGCTGGTACGTTCAGGCCAAAGAATCAGCATTGCCATACAACGTGGCAATGCTGCCAGCCTTTTGGGCACTTTTCCCATTGACAACGATGCGGACGTATTTTTTGATGCCTTATGATTATTTTCTTTTATATACCTGTACATTGAAAAAATGGATTCAAATAAATTTATTTTAATTTTTCTGTTAAATACCTATATCGTTACAACTCAAATTGTAACAGATGGATTAAGTGATAATGAATAGAATTTTTTATTCAAAATGTTAATATTGTAGAAGCTAAAGAAAATGAAAAAACACATGACATCGAATATTGTGGAGATCTTAATTCTAAACGTAAAAGAAAATCTAAAGGTCAAGTAAAGTCGAATAGCAAAAGGGAGTGGACTAAAAATAAATGCAAAAAACCAAGATTAGAGGGAGAGCAGTACATGGAATTTCGACGAGATAGTAAACAAGAAAAGTTTAAGGTTTAACTAAGCTATGATGACGACTACGTATTATTACCCAAAAGACCTAAACCAAGAAGCATTCTGCCAAAACCAAAGTTGTACCAAAGCAGAATACCAATTTCTCAAATAAAATGGAGCCATTTACAATACAAGAATAAAAACGTATCATACCTACTGATTGTCATAGCTTTTATGACGGTTTGCCACATAAGTAAGACCTTAAATTTGCTAGATTTTTTATTTTGTTATTTTATAGTGTTGTGTTTGTATTAAGTTTATTTCATTAGAAGCTTTCGATTTTCATTTTGTTTACTACTATAATATGTTAAATATAATATAATAACTAAGACTGTTACATTATAATGTTATTACAGTATAATTATCTAATGTAAAAATTTATGTGATTTAGTCAATATCGATTACAAGGTAAATTTAAGAATAATAAAAGTGCAATTAAACTTAAAATACTTGTTCAATGTAAATGTTCAAATACTTTTATAACAGTTATATTGTTTAATAAATAAAGACTGATTGCATTGGAATAAAATAAATTAATAAACATAACATTTTTGTTTTTAAATTCCTTATAGAAAATGACGTATGTCATGTCAATTTGTGATATTAAAGTGACAACACAACGTATGTTATTACATTTGGGTTAAATAACTGGTTTTTTTAAATAAATAGTTACTGTTTCTACATTAAATAGAACTTTAAGTAAACACAAATAGTAAATTTTAATTATTATAGTATCTATAAAAAATTATGCAGTTTTTTCTCTCTACCGAAAAGTTGCTATTTTTGACTTCCGTGGTATTAGAACTTCAACGGCGCTAAGTAAGAGAAAAAAATAAAATATATATTCTTGAGATAGCTTAGGCAAAATGCAGTGAGAAAATATAGTTTTAGTTAATGAAATTGTGGTGCATAGTCAGCAATCGCTTGTAAACAGGGTAAACATTATAATAGTGGAATAAATAATTATTCATGCCAGTTATGTACTAGCGCTCGCCGAAAACAGTTGTTTGATTTACATGACTCATAGTAACCAATTAATAAACACGTACACAGTAGGTACACTTACAAAATAATAAATATTATATAATTCATACTACCGGATAGGTGACGAATGTCTGTTGTGAATTGCACAATGAACTCGAGGTGACGTAGCCGCCTTGGGGCTGTAATTTTACTTGTAGAGTTTTGTTTAGTCGTGAAGGCGTGACACAATGGCTTGTGATCGGTGTAAACTATCAACTCTCGTCCCTCGACATAAGGTTGAAAATGCGTTACTGCCATTTAAACTGCCAGCAATTCTCGATCATATGAGCTGTATCTTGATTGCGTTTCACTTAGTCCCTTTGAAAAAAAGGAAAGCGGCTTCCAGTTTCCGTTTTCATACTGTTGTAAAACGGCGCCTACGCATGTTTGAGACGCATCCGTCATGAGTGATAGCGGGGAATGCGTTGTTGGTGAAGTCAAAGTAACAGCGTCGCTTAGACTTGCTTTACATTGATCGAATGCTTCTAGTGCCTCTGGAGTCCACTCTATTTCAGTTTTATCACTTTTCTTCGAGCCGCTTAGGTATTTGTTCAGCTGAGCTTGATATTGGGCTGCTTGTGGTATGTTGTTCCGGTAAGAATTAATCATGCCTAAAAATCTTCTCAACTCTTGCACAGTTTTTGGCATTGGGTATTTGGTGATTGCTTCGACCTTGTCCGGTAAGGGTTTGATACCGTCTTTTGTGATCTGATATCCAAGGAATTCTATTTGCGGTTTACCCAGTACGCACTTGTCTCGATTTATTGCGATGCCATATTCGTCTAACCGTTTGAATACTTCTTGTAAATGACGTCGGTGTTCGCTGACGGATGATGACGTCACTTATATGTCGTCTATTTACACGAAGATGAAGTCGAGTCCCGCTAAGACTGTGTTCAAGAATCTGACAAAGGTTTGACCTGCGTTGCGTAGTTCGAACGGCATTCTTGGAGATTCGAATAGACCGAACGGGGTAATAACTGCGGTTTTTTCTACATCTTGTACTGGTATCTGATTATAAGCCCTTTTTAAATCGATCTTTGAGTATATACTGGTTCCTGGTAATAGGTATGTGAAGTCTAGTACTCTCGGAATCGGGTATCTATCCGTACCGTGATAGCTTTCAATCTCCTGTAATCACCACATAGCCGTAAATCGCCGTCTTTCTTTGTCGTTACGTGCAAAGGACTTGCCCACGGGCTCTTGGAAGGCCTGCATAAGCCTGTCTCTAACATGTGCTCTATCTCTTTTTTCACTCTTAGGTATTTGTCCGCCGGCAGAGGTCTTAACTTGGAGTAAACAGGGTGTCCGTTGGCGATGTTTTGATGGACTACGTCGTGCTTCGGTTGTGACTGAGCGTCAAGAGGTTTCAGAATGTTCGGGTTACGTGCCTCACCGTGCACTATTTCTGGCCACGCATTAATACGGACGTCGGTATTTGGGCGAAAACATGTGAGGCATGCCAGAAAAGCAAGACATACAGGCACAACTCGGCTCCAATCGGAACTTTCCCATCTACAGCACGGTTAGATCACGTGCACATAGACATCGTCGGCCCATTACCAGAATCCAACGGCAGCAGATACATTGTGACAATGATCGACAGAGAAACAAGATGGCCGGAAGCTGTACCAGTAGCAGAGATAACAGCAAAAGTTGTAGCCGAAGCTTTCATAAACACCTGGATAGCGAGATTTGGATGCCCAAGTACCATAACCACAGACCAAGGACGACAGTTCGAGTCAGATTTATTTATCTCTCTAACTAAGTCACTTGGAATTAAGAAAACCAGGACTACCAGTTATCATCCGCAGTCAAATGGCATAGTAGAACGCTGGCATAGGTCAATGAAAACCGCGCTAGTCGCGCGCGGTAATACGACAAAATGGTCGAACGAATTACCCATAGTTCCACTGGGATTACGAGCAGCACTACGACTGAAAGAAAATATAAGCCCCGCGCAAATGTTATACGGAACGAACATCGCCTGCCAGGAATGTTTATCGAGCCGAAAGCGCAAGATACATCACCAGTAACTTATGCAGAGACTCTCCAAAGGACAATGGCAAACCTAAGCCCGTTCAACAATCACCACGCCACAAGTCACAAACCATTTATTCACCCACATATGAAAAACTTTGAATATGTATACGTCAGAACGGATGCTGTGAAGAAACCACTAACCCCGTCCTACGAAGGCCCATTTAAAGTGCTAGAGAAACAAGAAAACATTTCAAAATCCAAATGCCGAAAAAAACATCTATAGTAACAGTGGACAGATTAAAACCAGCTTACATTTTAACTGACGAAAAGGTAAAAGAACCTTTAGAACACTCGAAAAGTAGCAGTAACCAAGTAAACAACCACAAGAATGTTGACACAGCGGAAAGGAACACGACCGCACCGAACACGACACGTTCAGGTCGCGTCATACGTCCGGTGGTGCGATTTGCAATACAACTAGATCAGCAAAAGAAATAGACGAAATGAATCAAAATACAATCGTTCACCACAAATAAGCAAATCACAGCAGGAATAACACACTGCTATAAAACAACCAAAACAGAAAAAGCGACGTTTGGAAAAATGGGAAGCTGGGGCTCAAAGGAAGAGATCGTGGTGGCACAAACCGCCGCCGCAGCCGGGTCTGGAGGAACCAATTTTTCAATCACGGAAGTCACCATGGGTGGCATTTTCATCATCGCCGTCGCAGTATTAGCGGTCTGCCTGTACAAAAAGTGTAGGAAAAGGTTTTACAAGAAGGTGTTACGTCATATTGACAGCAGATCAACTCAGGCGGTTCCGGTCCCAACGGTCTCCATGCGTTGCAGTCAGCACCCGAACGGTGCACAAGGAACCCAAAACGTGTGAAGAATGACCCAAATGAGAATACAGCATCGTTTTACACGAAGAAAACGAAATAAGAAAAATATAACGGCGTAGTGTATTTTAAGATATTAAGTTTATTTTATTTTTATGTGACAAATTTGGACCATAGTATTGCTAAATAATCAGTTTATAGTTAACAATTATATTGTTATGTAGGTGTACTTACAAAATATAAAATGTAAAGTTTTTTTTTTTAAAGGGGGAAATAATGTGGTGCATAGTCAGCAAGCGCTTGTAAACAGGCCAAATATTATAATAGTGGAATAAATAATTATTCATGCCAGTTATGTACACACGGCTACACATCAAGCTATACATTTCCAGTTTACGCTGATCTCGCTTTGTACGGAAATCTTATACAATGCGAGATCAGCTTATATTGGAAATGTATAGCTTGATGTGTAGCCGTGCGTACTAGCGCTCGCCGAAAACAGTTGTTTGATTTACATGACTCATAGTACCCAACTAATAAACACGTACACAGTAGGTACACTTACAAAATAATAAAATAAACTTTAAAATTCAATTCGATGATTTCAGTATTTTAATATGTTTTTTTAACACCATGAAATAGTAGCCGCCATGTATTATTTTCGTTACCAAAGTAATTTGAATTTAAATAATATTTTGCATACAGGAACAGCAAAACAACGTTATGTAGAATAATAACTATTTTTTAAAATTATAAACAAATCTTTATCTTTACTAAATATACTAACAATAAAGACGAAAGATTTGATTGTTTGCTTGTGCTGCTGGGGAGTTTGTTGCGCCACTTCTTCTTCCCAGCTAAAGCACTAGGAAGTGTCGAAGGGTGGGCGTTTTTGGGGGACTGTCTTATGTAATTTTGACGTTCGAAAAGTGCTGACTCTCAGCCTAGTTTGAATAAATGACTTTTGATTTTGATTCTGATTTTGCATTGAATAGGCTCCGAAACTACTGAACCGATTTGAAAAATTCTTTCACTGTTGGGAAGCTACACTATCCCCGGGTGACATACGCTATATTTGATCCCCGCATTCCCACGGGAACGGGAACTACGCGGGTGAAACCGCGGAGCGCTGCTAGTCGGTAAATATAAATGTTGTGTTTTTTTGTGATTTCTTATTAGCACTTTAGAATCTAATTAGGACACTTTTCGAAAATGGGTGTAATACCCTATTGAAATGTTTTTTCAGCAATATCGCGATAATTATCTTTTCGATACATCGAATCGACTACAACTTTTTACTTTTATTTTCGATACGATATAAATATATACTTTTGGGCACTTCTTGCATCAATAGACGTCGGACGAAAAACCAGCTGCAAGTAAGTACCTACACTACCTACACAAACCTCAATCGTTGGTTGGTGTAAGTTCATTTACCTCCATCATCTCTCATTGTATCGGAAGCACGGGATTTACAGTCTCCTCGTAAACGAGAGAAATTAATTGACATTTAACTCACCCCTCTCGCATCACGATATCACCTAGTACACAAGGCTACACATCAAGCGATACATTTCCAGTTTACGCTGATCTCGTGCTGTACGAAAATCGTTTACAATGCGAGATCAGCTTATACTGGAAATGTATAGCTTGATGTGTAGCCGTGTGTACTACCCGTCAACTAGACACGACGAGTACGCTTGGGAGTTGCATTTAAGGCCTTGAATCGAGTGTCGACCAATCGAGCTAATAGGTACTTAATAAACATACGAGTACCTACCTACCATAATACTGCCTAAAACATTTTTTTGCGACAATGCTTGCGGCGGCTTCTACAAAGGCAGGCAATTCAAACAGAAAAATGAATCGTTTAGTGAGTTGCATAGAGTTCATTATTAGTTGGAGGTGTCCCTTACTATGAAAACATTGAACCGAATTAAGACCTTATTTAAATAACTTTAACCGCGTAATTCGGTTGTGAACCTTGAACCCTTGTACAGCCCGGTCGGACACGAGACAATAGATTTCTCAGAATATTTTTAGTAAACTGCGGACCTACTAACCTAGTTTGGTGAAATTTCTATTTTTCCCCGTTAACGGTTATGAAATAAAGTCTAAATTCGCTTATCTTATTTTATTTGTGTACCTATTTAACGATTGCGTATTTATTTAAAAAAAAGTCGGCGCGTAGGCAAAGGTAGCGGCGATCAGCGAACTCTGTCATCTGTGAACTAGGTACCTACGCTTAAATAAATAGACATAGTAAAACGGCAGCCACAGGTTTAGAAACACGTACCTATGGATGTAATTTAATCCATTCGAATTGATTTTCCATATTTACTATTGGCTAATTGGTCCCGTGTGTGTTGCCGGGCGTATAAGAATAGCACCATCCCATTTCTTCCCGTGGGTGTCGTAGAAGGCGACTAAGGGATCTACTAGAGAATGGGCAGCAGCGTTCTCTATGCATTTGATCACCTCACTGCGATCGCCAACCCGCCTGCCAAGCGTGGCGATTATGGCAAAACCCCCCCTTTTGGGGGAGGCTTATGTCCAGCAGTGAACGTCTTTCGGCTGAAATGATGACTATTGGCTAACATTGAATCGCCTGGCCGCCATTGTGGTACTACGACGTGGGTACCTAGCGTTCGAAGTACCTACCTACTCCAGTATATCTTCCTCTAACGCGGTCCGCGTTGCACGTGTGCGGGCGCTCGAAACTGTCCATGATCGAGGAGGCGCTGAGTTGCGGCCAGAATGGTGGAGGTGAAGGGAACTTGAGGGTCGTTGATTCCACGTGCGCGCAGTGAGTTCAGGTATTCCGGCTGAGCTTACAATCCTCTAGCCTCTTCCAAGTTATGGTTCGCAATCCCATAAAAATCCACATTTCACACACAGATTGCACTCATTTTTGGCGCGTAATTAGGTTGCGCGTGCGGTGTACGTGACCTAATACAGCGAAACGCGACACAATACTGGGAAGGAATTCGGAACAAGGAAGGGCGGGCGGTCGGCTAGACGGGGGTCGGGGGCGTGGCTAACGGATCATGCTGTCTGATCGATGAATGGATTTTTCAATGGATATCGTTCGCATGTGTTGCCGTTTGTCGATACGTTTTATACGCACGTATACATTGATCGCAAGGAAGCGTTACTTCGAGTTCTCATTATTTCACTCAAGAAAACAATAAATTTAATGATTCGTGTTTTTTTTTTTTGTTGTTTATTTAAAATAATAGTCTCAATCGATTCTAGTTCGATGATCGAGTTCATGGCTTTCGGTTCCAGAACGACCTAAAATTAGCCGTGTATAGTGACGAATGAACGCGATGACGGAAACTGAAATGAAAGAATCGTTCATCGATCGGGAACTTCGTGATAACTGTAATGACCACAGAGACTATGAAACAACCATGACGAAAAATTCAGAATTGTCTATGGATTCTGTCTAGTGTCTACTACTGCCGTGTTCCGAAATGCAACAAAAGTGATAATATCGCGAACCCGACCAAATTGAATAGTCAAAAAATTTAAGAGCTATCAGATCGTTAGTACTGATTTTTATTTTGGTTGGCTTCGCGATATTATCACTATTTGTCTAATACGGAATGCGCCCTAAGATTTTTTGGTGGTTGAATGACGTTTATAGGGAGGCATTATTGGTTACCATATGAGAAATGAAATGATAACTATTGTACTTTCACACTTATTTTAACTTTGAGGCTTTGACAGCACAGCACAGTGATGCCAATTCAGAGATAGATCAACTACAAAAGGACTAATTTTGAAATGACAAAAAACCAAGATGGCGGCGTTTTTTTTTTTTTTGAGGTTGGGTAATCATCGATTAGCTTCTCCCGCTCTGGGCGAAGTCGTGGGCGTGTTTGACGTGACTTTTACTGACTAAAATCCACCCATAATCCTTCAGCTTCCTGTTTGCAAGGGACCACGGTATCTCTTTCGAACAACCCGGCCCTTGCGGACCCACCTGTTGGTGCTTACGTCTCTTTGAGGCACGCGTGGAACACAACACGCCGTCGATTCGGGCTTGGTCCTTACTGCACAGCGAGCGAGCGAAAAAAAATTAAAATAAATAAAGGGGGATGCTAACCACTTGTTGCAGGTACCACGACGAGACTACTTCTACGGCGACGAAGACACTGTTCTTTGTCGTGCGTACCCGATTCAGGGAGAATTGCTCAGGGACACACATGGCAAACTTGTACGGGATCAAGAAGCGCCTGCGGACCGACTAAAGATTGCCAAGGGTGCTATATGTCCGCAGCCGCCCTACGTTTCGGCCCATATAACGTACGTTGGAAGGGCCATGGGAAGGTTGGAGGGAGTGTACAGCGAGCTACCGATTACTCGCCATCCGCAAGCCTGCGCCTGGGGTGGTCGGGAATCAGCCTGGGACGAACCCGACGCCCATGGCGTCTCCTGCGGCGACTGGGGCCGTGTGGGCTCATATATTGCCTCTCCCTCACGTACGCCGCCTCCCTCTTTGCGAACATTACTGCTTCGCAGAAGGAGGTGACTGCTACCCATGCACTCTCGCTCCATACCATAGCCTGGACCAGGGCCGGATGCGAGAAATCGCCGCCGCCGATCACCTCAATGAGGACATGGCGGTACTCCACCCAAGCCGGGCAGACTTCCACCGTGTCCTTTGGGTGATCTACGCAATGGAAACACGCGGGCGTTCTCCTCTCGCCTTATCCGAAACAGGAACCTCTCGAAACAACCATGTCCGATGAGAACCTGCGTCAGGCAGAAGGTAAAGACGCCGTGGCACCTCTAAATCCACTGCTCAAAGAGGGGACTTACCAGGCCTGCGACAGCTTTAGTTCCAAAAAATGCGTTATGGCGCTACTTTCGGTAGCCATGTTGTTGGCAGCCATTTTGGCTGTTGTGCATATCTGTCAAACTGACAGATTGTATTTTGCGTCATTCGTGTCGAATCTCTGGTTAGTTTGTGTATTATTCGTTCTCCTCGCGTTATTGCTTGAGTTGAGATATAATTCCAAATTCCTTGATCGATACGAATTATACTGCAGTGCTCTGGTGCTTTGGTCCGCGGCCATGGCTCCTATCAAGTGCTGTGTTGTCGGTTGTACTTCAACCAACAAAACTCATCGCCTTTATAATTTACCAAAGGACGATAAACTTAGGGCTTTGTGGCTGTCGTTTTTGGTGTCAGTGAATTCAGAACTTCTTGGTCTATCAAAGGATCAGTTAGTGAATAAACGAGTGTGCCAAAAACACTTCGACAAGTATCAACTGGATGACAAGGGTAATCGTCTCAAAGATGGTTATCCATGTCTATTTTCTACTCAAGAAATCGAACATGGAGTGCCTTTATCTGGTAAGTGTGTTAGCTCTGCATATTAATAGGTACACCACAGACCAAATAAAAAACCAAGACATTGAAACAGCACAGCTATAATTTACAAGTGTACCTCACACTTGTAAATTATAGCTGTGCTGTTTCATTTTTTTAAATCTGTACATTAAATCCTCATTACTTTTATATTTCATTCAAGCTCAATTATTGTGGTTAAATCGACCAAGCGGCATAGGCACATTTAGTGCCGATATAATATTGAATTAAATTGTGTTTTTGATGAAACCAGTCATTTCTGTCACAAATACAAGGAAACCAAATAGCATTTGTTACTTGGCCACTATGTATATTGCCAGTATCACTTGACAATGATAATGACATGTTTTAGTTTCCAATGAACATAGAATCGGGTATACATGTATTATGAAGAATTTCTCCAGATTTTAGTAGAAATAGATATAATCTGATGTTATTCTTTCTGTTTACGATTATTTCTTTATTATAATTATTTAATTAAACTTTATTTGGTTACTTTCAGGTGATCATTTATATGATCATAACTACAGTAAAAAGGAAGACATCGAGGAAATTGAGGAAAATCCAGTTGTTGCCAAAGGTAATGATACTTACTCATTTTTAAATGTTACTTATGCTTTACTATAATTTATGATCTATTTTCTGATGTAAGTACCTTTTCTCATTTTAGAACATCCAGTTGATCATTTATATTCAATACCAGCCACAAATCCTCCTGAATCTTCACTTCTCAATACTGGTAATATTTTTTTACAACTTGTAATTTTTTATTAAGGTTTTTAATTGTATAATTCTTCAACCCATGTGGAACCTGTGTACACAACACAATTGAAAATTGCCAATAACTCTTTCCAACAAACAAATATAATTTTACTTATATGTTTTTCTGTTGCGAAATGATCACATTGATGAAAAAGAATATTCTATTTGTTATATCTAAATATGGTCAGTTAAAAACCATAAAGTTATATATCTGTATGTTACAATATGTGTTTTTGAATAAATAGTAATTCAATCAGAGCCACTTGTCCAATTCTTTTGCCATGAATGGAAAAACAAAAATTCACACAATTAATATGTTTTATTGCAGATTTCACTACACTCAATGTCTTTGAATCAAGTGTAATACCATCAACAAGCAAGTGTGAAAAAACATCACTTACGATACAGATTGACTCTATGGGATCCCAAGGTTTGAATCATAGAAACTTACCTAATTTTAAAATACTCATTTGTATGTAGGTGTAATCTCCGGAACTACCAGTTGGATTTGAAAAATTCTTTTTGCATTGGTTAGCCCAATTCTTGAGGAAGGTTATAGACTCGTAGACGAAGTCGCGGGCAGAAGCTAGTGATTAATAAATTACTAATGTTTTTGAGAGGTTCTTAATAGATTAACTACTTTGTTTTGATTACTTTCAAACAAGAATATTTTTTTTAAACAAAACTGTATTCTATGTTTTAGGACACACCTGTGGCTACTTCATCTCTTAAAGCAGTATTATTGTTTTTAGCTTACTTTATGAATTTTATAAGCAATATTGGAAAAAATATTGCTTTATGAAATAGTGTGATGGCAATGTTAAAACGTTGCTCAGGATCCCTAAATAGTTATCTGATATTTCTGATTTGCCCTTGCTTACAATTCAATATTTCTACTATTTACAAATGTGATCCGCAGTATGGAGCGAACTCAATTAAAACATAAAGCACCAAAAAATCTTGTTATTAGCAGAGGAGGTAAAATATATTATATTGTTTTAACACAAACTTTAAAAAGATTTTTACTAAACTCACAGTAATAGCTTTCTATACCCTAGTTACAGAAAAATAAAGTGCTTAAAATACTCAAAAATATATCCACACAAAAAGACATGATGACACTTGTTTTGCTTCATGGATAGAATCTAAAAGTGTTGTGTCAGTTTATTTATATACTAAATAATGTAATTTTTCTTTAACAGCTAATAAATTGACCACAAACTGCAGGTGCTTTATAAAAAAAATGAGAAAAATTGCCATTAACGAAAACAAGACTCGGAAGCCATTTTTGCAAAGATTGGATGCTGCTAAGACACTAAACTGCAGCCAATTGTTTAATAAAAAATTTGATAAAATGTCGCAACAAACCCAAGATTTTCTACTCATGCAGTTAAAAATGGCAAACACAAAGAAGAAGGCAATGAGATACACTACCAGTGAAAAGCATTTGGCATTGACCCTAATGAAGGAAAGCCCAAAAGGATATAGATTGTTACAAAAAATATTCAATTTGCCCAGTAAAAGAACATTAAACCGTCTTGCTGAAAATGTAATGTTTAATGTGGGGCTAAATGATAATATTTTTAGGCTACTAAAGCACAAAACACAAAAATGGGACACAAAGAAGAAACTATGTTCTATTTTGTTTGATGAAGTTGCTTTAACACCTCATCTCACTTATGTTGAGTACCAAGATGAGATAAGAGGCTTTAAAGACTTTGGGTATGAAAGACAATTAAGGTTTTGTGATCATGCCTTAGTATTTATGCTGAAAGGAGTGTGCTCAAACTGGAGACAGCCTATTTCTTTTTATTTTTGTGAGGGAACAACAGCAGCTGCTACTGTAGTAAGGATTTTAAAGGAAGTGGTTGCTAAAGTGTCAGAGTCAAACTTAATACCTTTAGCGATTGTATGTGACCAGGGCTCGACATTTAGAACAGCCATAAATATGTTAAAATTGGAGACTGAACGCAAAAGGATTTTAAATGAAGAATATAATGGTGAGTAGATAAACTCTCTACAAATAGCCTTTGTATGCATATTATCTGCGTAGCAGCTGCAAATTATCTGGGATAAAAAGTATCCATCATCATTATGTCATAATATCCATCAGTATGTTAGTCCAGGTTATGGTCTATCTGTGTGCCAAATTTCATCCGAATATGTTCAGCTGTTAAACCACAATTGCATAACAGACATCTAAACTTTGACATTATTTTATAAATTAGTAGGATTGTGTTCCATCAAAGTAACTTGTTGTACTCAGTAGCTTTTTTGTTTGCAGATGGAACTATTGAGATGTCAGGACAACACTTAAGTGTAGTTTATGATCCCCCACACTTACTTAAGGGGCTAAGGAACAACCTTCTTACAAAAGACATGGTTTTCAAAAGCAAAGTTGCCACTTGGAAGGATATCGAAACGGTATTTGATGCTGATTGCCAACTAGGTCATACTAGGATGCATAAAAATCTAACAGAGCACCATATTTACGCGGCAAAAATGAAAAAGATGAAAGTGAGTGTAGCTGCCCAAACTCTGAGTGCAACAACCAGTGGAATGCTTAAATACACTGCATTGTTCAGTAAGTTTTTACTTTGTTATCAATATGCATTATCTAATAATACTGAAATCATCCTCTTATCAATCAATCAATCAATCACTCACTCACTCACTTTACTTCACACTATACATATTTATTCTTTGTTAAAAAGAATTTGCATTTTAATTTTTTTAATTAATGAGCCTTTAAGACTAATAGGACATTTGATTCAAACTAATGTACTAAGAATAATACCTGTTGCACTTTCTTGTAGTCTGATGAAATGGAAATGGAAACACTTGTTCTTATTATTGTTTCTTTGTTTGTTATACTTATATTTAATTATGTATTTCAGAAACTACAGCCTCGGGTCAAAATGTCAGTGAGACAATGGCCACAACAGGCGAAGCTGTGGAATTCATGGACAAGCTCTTTGACAGCGTGAACGGATCTCGAGGTAGCACTGTCCGCGGCAAACTGCGTGGACCAATAAAGCCGGACGCGCATCAAATTTTCAATTTTTGGACAGAAGCCAAACAAATATTAAAAAATATAAAATATATTGATAACAGTAGCAAGAAAGCCCTCAAAAATAATAAAATCTATAAGGTTCGAGTTCCTTCTCTTAATGGATGGGTTACAACTATAGAAAGTTTTGAAAGGTTGTCTAAACTGTTGTTCGAAAAATATGACATACAATATTTTTATCCTAGAAATATTAATCAGGATCCTCTTGAGAATTTTTTTGGTAGGATCAGAGCCATCAACTACAGGAACGTCAATCCTGATGCAAATACTTTTCTGAATGCGTTTAAATCACTGCTAATGTCCAACGTTATGGGTCCACATTCAATATACGCAAACTGTGAGGATGATACAGGAGACACAGTTGTAGATTTTGTGAAACTTATATCTTCATCCAATGTTGATGAGAGTTCCTCATCAACATTTGATGAAGATAAAGAAAATTCCATATGTAGTGGACCCATAACAATGACCCAAAACATTAGCAGTGACCAATCACTAAATCCAGTGAACGAAAGATTGCGCGTGCACTCTTCTGCGTATACAGCAGGGTATATGTGCAGGAGAGTGACAAAAAAATTTAATTGTAGGAGATGCTCTGAGACTTATACCCAAACAAAAAGAGATGTATTTCATAGATGGATTGAACAACGAGAATATACCCTTTTAAAACATCATAATTTAACATATCCATCAAAGAAGTTTTTAATGTTATATAGGAATATCTCGGGCCTTATACATGATTATTTGAATAAGTATGCATACAAACAATGTGTAAAAAAACATTTAAAAATTGAATTGTTAAAGAAATTTGATTTAAATTGGTTGGGGTGTACAGATCATAACACCGAAGTGAAGGAATGGTTGCTTAATTTAATGATACGTACCCATGTTCATAATTGGTGCAACATAATTAATAAAATTTTAAAAGGAGGCGTACAAGAGAAACTTGTGAAACAGATGTGTGCACCTCAACAAATTGCCTTTGAAAAATATAAAGCCCATAGGTTAAGAGGAAAAAATAAATAAAAAGTAAAATCTGAAACGTCGTTTTTTTTACATTTCTTTCGTTATATTCGTATCCAATGAACGTAACGGAAGAAACATTAGACATTGCAAATAATAAATTTTAACCCTATAAGAATCTTCCATGGCACATCACTATGCTATCGATATTTTATGCCGGATGGTCAGCGTCATTTTTATAGTACGCTGTGGGACATCACTCGGTGACATTACGACACTAGCGCTTGGCGCATTTTTTGGAACTAATCGTCAACCATTGTACTGTCCTATCTGTCTCCGACTAGTATATAGTTATCTGTGGGACTTACCGCCGCATTCGTGGCATGCCTAGCACTGCGTTGCAGCAAACGCACTCTCCGTGTCGCCATGAGGTCCCGCAGAAGCTCTGTCCACTGTGTCGTGATTTCTCGCGGCAGCAAAGTTACATCCCGGCGTTTTACCTCCTCGCGCCACTCCCATGTGTGCACGAGGACCTTTGCCTCCAGATTCCATGGCAGCAATTCCCCAAGGAGTCCAGCCGCCTTACCGGAGATCGTGCGATATCCCCGGATTCCCCGGATTATCCAGGTGGCCATGACCCTTCTTTGGGATGCGTTCAACCGGCGAGCTGGTCTGCGCCTCAATGAAGGCGCTTACACCGGTGCCCCGTACAGGGCCATGGACCGCACGAACCCCGCGTAGAGCCTCCGGCAGGAGGCGTTTGGGAAGGAGCCACTTCAAGGCTGCCCCAGCCCGCTCCCGTCTGGGGGACAAACCTCGGAAATGCTCCACGAAGTTCCACTGGCTGTCGAGGACGAGTCTCATGTAGTACATACTTCATCGTCAACACGACGCCGATGTGAACCCCTCCTACCGTTATTTGGGAACCCGTCGGTGGCGCATTCCAAGGACCATGAGAACACATGGCCGAACATGTGCAAGGCCACCTCGCTTCCCAATTACCGGATTCTCTCGACGATTGTCGCAACCCCGTGTGTCATCAGTTCGGCCGCTGCCGGGTGCGACCAAGGCGAAATAGTTTTGCTAATAATCTTAATAGAATCTCTGTCTATATTCAATTCACCTTTAAAAAAATACATAAAAAGTAATGCCAATGTCAACACGTTTTTCATGGTAACAAAACTTTTTAACAAAAAAATTAAACCGACTTCCGAACTTAGTTATTAAGGTTAAACACAGCAGGTTTATTATTTTTTTCTTTTCAGTTTTTTTGGCGGTTAAATTTTTTTGTTAAAAAAGTTTTTATTTTCCATTTTTTTGTGGCTATAATCTACTAATTACTGTATGTTTAATTTTTTATTACTTTTTGTAATACACAACTCAGTATTAAAATCTGTGAGTAAACAATCAATCATCCCCTGTTTTCCTACCCTTAGGGTTGTTTTTTTTTAATTTAAATGGGACCAATTTCCAGGTATAGGTAGCCTTTCCAATAAAAAGAATTATCAAAATCAGACTACTCTAAGCAATTATGCGTGGTTTTACATTACAATCAGTGAGTGAACAATCAATCTTCCCTGTTTTCCTACCCTTAGGGTTAGATTTTTTTTTCCAAATTTATATGGGACCAACTTCGGGGTATACCCTTTCCAATAAAAAAAGAATTATCAAAATCGAACAACTCTGTAAAAAGATATGCGTGGTCATATTAATAAATAAAAAAAAAATACCCGTCGAATTGATTAACCTCCTCCGTTTTTTCGTCGTTTAAAAAGTGAGCAAAACAAAATAGTTATGTACAGACGCCAGCAAATCAAACTACCCCAATCCGTCAAATTCTCCCAATTGAACATGAACCTTACGTTTACGTTGTAAAGCTGAAAATTTTTCAAAGAAATTCGACAGATTGGAGTAGCTGGATGTGCTGGCGTCTGTACCATGCTTTTAAATGATAACTGATAGCTCTTATTGGGGTCTATAAGGTCTTGCGTTCATTACACGTTACATAAGAACTTGGTCACCACTTTAATAAAAGTTTTGAGAAATTAAAGTGAGAACAGTTGCTAACTCACTGACAGAGATCCTGTTTGGAACTAACGTTTAGTTCCAATTTTAGGCATGCACCAAAAGATCCTTAAACTTCTATTCCTACAAGTATTAGTGGTTGATGATGTGGTAGAATGCTTTGTGGTAAGTACCTATTTGGAGAAAGGAATAATTACTATGAATGTTTAGAATGGTAATTGCTTTGTTTTAAGTGTTAGGTAGTTCTTTATTAGTGATCGATGGTTAGGTACCAACTATTTCGCTATAGCTATTTCGCATAATATCAAAAATAAAAAACAAACGGGAAAAGTTTCAAGCTAGTAAAAAGCAAAATAAAATAATAATTACATGAATGATAATCATTTATAAATGAAACATCGTCGAAGTAATGTTTAGTCATCGTGGTGCCATCTATCGGGAAACAGACACACTACAGAGGTTTGTGGTATAGCTCTGAATCAAATAGTTCAACTTGAAATGTACAGGCAGCACTTTAACGAATTGTCCTGAAATACTGATTTAATGTGCCAAGGTAATTAACACTTAGCAGAATACGAGGTCCTGATCATCTGTCAGGGGTGCGGGTTCGTTTGAAAGAGATACCACAGCCCCTGGCATACGGGCTAATGAAGGAACACGGGTGGGTTTTAGTCAGTAAAATTCTGACACGCCCTCCTGCTCCACCCAGAGCGGGAGAAGTTATTTGATGATTTCCCACCCAAAAAAAAAAAAGAAAGGTCCTGATCATTGAGGTAATATGTACTCGTACTAACGTACGTACTGATTAGGATCAGCATAATAGCATAAGGTTCATGTTCAACTGGGAAAATTTGACAGGTCTGTACAATGAACAAAACTATTTTGCATGTACTGGTGTCAGGTACAGTCACCAGCAGGTCACGCTACCCCAATCTGTCAAATTTCTTTGATAGTTTTTCAACTTTATTACAAAGGAATAAGGTTTATGTTCAATTGGGAAAATTTGACAGTTTGGGATAAACAATTGAACATAAACCTTAATCTTTGTAATAAAGTTGCAAAACTATCAAAGAAATTTGACAGATTGGGTTAGCTTGATGTGCTGGCCTCTGTACAATAAGCAATCTTTCTCTGTCTTTTTTATTTAAGTTCACCTTTTACGCAGGTGGGGTTTTTGCTTTCTTAAATTTACTTTTTTTAACTGACTTCTGAAAAGGAGACGGTTATATTATATTCGACTGTGCGTATTTTTTTTATGTATGTTCGTCGATTTCTCCCCCATTTGTGGACCGATTCTCAAAATATTTTTTTATTTGAAAGAGTAGGTATGCTCCTGAGGTAGTCCTATTGGCACCAAGTCAGGATCTGATGGTGGAATCCCAGGGAAATCGAGGGCAACCCTCAAATGTTATAGGTATTAACAATGTTTTACATATGTATATTTCCTAAAGTTATTTTTTTTTTGCCATTTGTTTAACGGTTAGGAGTTAGGTGTAGGTTCGGGCATAACTCTGTCATTTATAGACCGAATATATTTGCGAAATACTTTTTTGTTCGAAAGGGGTTTATTCTGAAATGGTCCCATATAAATTTCATATAGATCTGATGGCTCGTTTCGGAGACAAACAACGAACTCTTAAAAAAATGACAGTTTAGTAAATCACACACGATTGCTGCTATCGCAAAAATATGCATTGTTTTGACCCCAAGGATGACGAAATTTCGAATTGGTGTGGGGTAGGTACAGACGCCATCACATCAAGCTACTCCAATCTGTCTTTATTTGATAGATTTTCAACTTAAGCCGTAAGCATAAGGTTCATGTTCAATTGGGAAAATTTTACAGTTTGGGGTAGGTTGACCTGCTGGCGTCTGTACTATAACTAAAAAGTAAAAAAAAAACAACTGACTTCCGGAAAAACACAAACTTTAATTTCGGAAGTCGGTGACTTTGGATATGTATTTTATTGATTTAGTGTCACCGCCTCCCGAAATTAAAGTTTTTTCACTTGGTAGTGTTTTTCCGGAAGTTGGTTGTTTTTTTTTGGAACAAGTTTTTTAAATGTAACTTACACTTTTTAGTCAATATAATAATTTTTGCGCGAACAATAAAATAATTTGTCACAGCTTTAATAAAAGTTTTGATAATCTTAAATCGATGTAGATCCTAAATAGTCATCCAAAATACAAAAATATTACAGAAACTTATGATTTTCAAAGACCTATTCAATGATTTAGAAAAATAAAATAAAAACAAAGTTGACTAACTATGTAGTAAAGGTTTTCGACTTCAATTTTTTTTATTTTTCACAATATGGCGTCTGGTTGAATAGCCATATTCAATTTTGATTACTATCATGACACTTGCAAGATTTGAGACAAATCGATGGACGTAAAAATCATTAAAATAGGCCCAAGGTCTCTATAGTGCCACAAAAGAACAAAAACATACTTACATAAATAGGCTGATGAACACATTACCCTCCTTATTGCACAGTAGGGTAAAAATTAAAGACGGATGTAAGTTTATTTTCTTCGTTAATAACGAAGAAACGTGTAATGTAATGGTATCTATATTTTTAAACAATCACTGCAGCTTCTTCTGACTCGGATATCTAGCCATATAGTAACTCTGCTTAACCCCGTCAGACTGCAAACGCATGATGTTTTGCATTGCCATAAAATTCAGCATGATAATGCGTGTTGCCAGCATTAAAATTTGCATAGTTGTAAAGTGGCAGCGCCATGACATTAGAGCTTATCGAACGCGGCCGGATGGTTTATAACTTCCGTTTCCGTGCAAAATGGCGGCTTCACGTTTCTGTGGTATGGACACTGGATTTTTGGCGTTTTAACTCTTTTGGAAAAACATTTCAAACAGTAGGTTTTCAAAAATTACGTTGTTGTCGTGATATATGATGTTGTCGCCGATCTTCAAACTCGGATTGATGTGTTTACATGTTGTTTGAGTGAATTCGCAAGGGTATTACTATTTATATTATGCTATAAGCAAAATAACACTTAGTTTTTTCTTTATATAAGTAAAGTATGTTTTTTTTTTTTTTTTTTTTGGGTGGGAAATCATCAAATAACTTCTCCCGCTCTGGGTGGAGCAGGAGGGCGTGTCAGACTTTTACTGACTAAAACCCACCCGTGTTCCTTCAGTAGCCCTTAAGCCAGGGGCTGTGGTGTCTCTTTCGAACAAACCCGCACCCCTGGCAGGCATCGACCCTTGCGGGTCCCATCATTTTTTTGTGCTGACATATCTTTGAGGCGCGCGTGGAACACAACGCGCCGTCGACTTGGGCTTGGTCCTTACCGGACAGCGAGCTACCCATTACTCGCCGTCCGCAAGCCCATGCCTACGGTGGCCGGAAATCGGCCTGGGATTCCCGACGCCCAGGGCGTCTCCGTATCCTGCGGCGGCTGGGGTCGCGAGGGCGCATATGCTGCCTCTCCCTCACGTGCGCCGCCTCCCTCTTCGCGAGCATCACTGCTTCGCTGAAGGAGGTGACGGCTCCCCATGCCCTCTCGCTCCGTACCATGGCCTGGACCAGGGCCGGACGCGAGAGATCGCCGCCGCCGATCGCCTCCATGAGGACACGGCGGTGCTCCGCCCAAGCCGGGCAGACCGCCACCGTGTGCTCCACCGTGTCCTCAGTGAGATCCCGCCGGAGCTCTGTCCGCTGTGCCGCGATTTCCCGCGGCATCGGAGTTACGCCCCGGCGTTTGGCCTCCTCGCGCCACTCCCACATTTGCGCGAGGACCTTTGCCTCCAGATCCCATGGCGGTAATCCGGCAAGGAGGCCCGCCGCCTCGCCGGAGATCGTGCGATATCCCCGGATCATTCTGATCGCCATGACCCTATGGGACGCCCTCAGCTTGCGAGCTGGTTGGCGCCTCAATGTAGGCGCCCACACCGGCGCCCCGTATAGGGCCATGGACCGCACGATCCCCGCGTAGAGCCTCCGGCAGGAGGCGTTTGGCCCCCCTAGATTGGGCAAGAGCCGCTTCAACGCAGCCCCGGCCCGCTCCAGTCTGGGAGCCAAACGGCGGAAATGCTCCGCGAAGTTCCACCGGCTGTCGAGGACGAGTCCCAAGTACTTCATCGTCGACTCGACGCCGATGTGAACCCCTCCCACCGTAATCTGGGAACCCGTCGGTGGCGCATTCCGAGGACCATGAAACCACATGGCCTCGGACTTGTGCAAGGCCACCTCGAGTCCCAGTTGCCGGATCCTTTCGACGATTGTCGCAACCCCTTGTGTCGCTAAGTCGGCCGCCGCCTGGTACGACCTCCCTTGCGCCAGGACTAGCGTGTCGTCAGCGTAGCAAACTACACTGACGCCGCCAGGGAGGTCGGCGCGCCGCACCCAGTCGTACCCGATGTCCCACAGATGCGGCCCCAGGACCGATCCCTGTGGGACACCGCACGACATCTCTCGCCGGTTCCACTCTCCGAGGTGACCGGGGTAGATGACGGCCCTGTCCGTCAAATAGGCCTCGACCACACGACAGAGGTAGGTCGGCATCCGGTGATACCGGAGTGCCTCCCTTATGCAACTCCAGGGCAGGGTGAAGTAAAGTATGTTTGTGTTTATGTTTGTTATTTGTTAAACCATGTTTTGTAGTAAGTAATTGTGTTAAACTGTGTTTTGTATTTTAATGATGTTATAATTTAATTCTGTTGTTAGTTTTTAATTTCTTGTAATTTGGTTATGGTTAAAATAAAAAATAATAATAATAATTTATTGAAACAAAAACTCAGTTTACATAAACTCTGTGTTCGATAACAACTGCATTAGTATAATACTGTGTCGCAGTCATTAACGCCCACCTCCACAAAATCGAGACAGAAGCAAAACTAAAAGACTAAAAACTAAGTTAAAAATATTAAAATTAAAAATTAGAACTTAAAATTAAAACTAAGCAATATTTTCACTGCGTAATTTTATGTGAGATTGTGTGTCTGTATGGAAGGATTGTGTATGTTTTGTGCGTGGAGTGTACGTGAGTGTGTGTGAGGTGTGTGTGTATGTGTGGGAGAGGTGTCCGTTTGTGCAAAGGGTAGGGTGTGTTTGCGCATGTTATACTAATACATAGAAAGGGAACTTGGGAAGTGAGTTTAAATTTTTACATATGTTTCTAGTTCTTCATAAGAGAGTGTGTGAATCCATTTATCCGTGATCCTACGACATTCTCGCAAGGTCAGTGGATATATATTAAGCTGTTTATTTATACGATTATACAAAGTGGAGCTAAGAAAGTGATACTGCCTCCGAGCAACTTGAACTCTGGCAGATTCCACCTGGCAGACTCTATCCGATCTGCGTTTTTGGTTGGCGACAACAGTATCGAATGGGAGGTCTGAGTGTTTACGCAACACTACAGCAAGAAGAAATGCGTGTCTGACTCTTGGTAATTCGCAAAGAGCGTATAGTTCGGCAGTTGGAAATCGAACAGGTTTGTGGGTCATGACTTTTAACACTGCCCTCTGTGCTCTTTCCAGACGGAGCATTAAGCACTTCCCAGCCCCACCCCAAGCTGAAATACAATATTTCAGGATAGAATGTGCCAGAGCAAAGTATACTGTTCGTAGTGTGGCATAATCAGCAGATGTTCGCAAATTTTTAAAAACAAATATTAATTTTCTGACCCTGGAAACCAGAGCCTCAATTTGCTCCTTCCATGTTAACGTACTATCAATTATAACACCCAAGTATTTAATACTATGGGTGCGCGCAATCTGAGTACAACCAGTGCAATCAGTCGATTTTAACCCGCATTTATGGGCCGTCAGAGTATAGGGACAGGCAGGTTGAGAGGCTCTACTTGGAGCAAATGTAATGAAGTTGGTTTTTTCTACATTGAGGGTTAGCAGGTTTTCATTTAGCCATTTCATTGCAACAAGCTTATTAGTTATTAGCAAGGTTATTAGTTTAAGTTTTTAACTACCTATCGCATTAGGGTAAACTCTGTAATGATAGTTTAAGCTGTTATAAAATAAATAAATAAATGTTTTGTTCTCATGGGGGCCCATTGTCATATCGTAGTGTTAGCAGACATAACATAAAACATTCCCTGCAGTATTTTAAGCACCAGTTAACTTAGAAAAAGGTGGTTAGAAAGTACTTACAATTAGGTACCATTTTTTGGTCCGGGTTAATGTGTCGAATGACTAGTCATATTTTGTGATGCGCCGATAGAGGCGTCGTCGACAAGTTTACTTGGGCTATTAATCACACGTCCAAAGTTGGAACATGCTGTAGAGATGGGCAACGATTTAGTCGATTTACCACTCATCAGGTTCTGACTAATATCGCCTCGATTTATCATGAGGCGTGTCGGGTAACTTGAAAATGCCTGTTGTAAATCCAGTCATAAGCTGACTATTTAGACCTCCGACGCTGTCTTTCCAGTGCCGTCGCTGGCTCAAGTAACACTTATCCGATTGACGGAGTTTAAATTCACTCCGCTAATAATATTCGTGTCGCATCACTACTGTATTGACATTTTGGATCATCATGCTAGCCCCATTTCAATTTGCCGCGTACTTTTATGTTTGCATGGTTATTATTATACTATACCTACGTAAGTACGCGACAATAAAATGCAGGTTCACAAAAAAATGGTAATATCCAATGATTTTATAAGTAAGTAGGTGTAGATGGGTTACATACACAGCATTCGATCTTCAGAAACGGCACAATAATGCACATATAGATAACATAATATTGCAATAGCACACTACATTCCGATTAGACGTTAAATTTGGATGGCATGATTCAATTACCGCGGGTGAAAAAGAGACAAATATAATTTGCGACAGTACGTCGTCTCGTGTACTAGAAACGATATAGAATAATAATCAGATATGACATTTTACATCAAACCGTGATTTATGCCTAAAAATACGATTCACTCATGAGTTCATGTAGTAAAAATAATAAACTAGTAAAATTGCATTGAAAGTAGGTAGGTAAATAAAAAGTAATGTTGATTTTATAAAAAAATAATATCAATAGATCAATCAGGTTAAGCTACGCTTGCCGTGGTTGATTCGTGGATGGGTGACTATCTTAAAATACGAAGATCCCTTCGTGCCTCGGAAAGCACGTTAAGCCGTTGGTCCCGGTTGTAATTTGTGGATCTTTGACAGTCAAACTCAAAGCATTTATTTCAATTAAACCTTTTACAGGCACTTTGGAAATGTCAAAGAAAAAAAAGAATTATCAAAATCGAACTACTCTGTAAAAAGATATGCGTGGTCATCACGGGCGTAGCCAGGTTTTAGTTTCGGGGAGGGTTCAAGAAAATAAATCGACTAAAAGTAAGTACATAAAATAACACTTTTATAAGAAAAAGTATTAAAGATGTGAAAAATACATACCTACAGAAAAAATCTCCTTGAAGGAATTAGGGGAGTCCTTTTTCGAGCAGTGGGACAATATAAACTATAAGCTAAATAAATAAATAATGTTCCAAAAATCCAAAACAGTATATTTTAATGTAGGTATTAATATTAACTAGTAGTTAGTAATCAATGAGATATGCCGCACGCCTGTTTTTATTTTAATTCTATGAATGTCAATATCTGAACTTTTCGGGGGGGGTTTGAACCCCCAAAACCAACCCCTGGCTACGCCCGTGGTTGTCATACATTAAAAAAAATACGCGTCGAATTGAGTAACCTCCTCTGTTTTTCGTCGGTTAAAAATCGAAGTTGAAGCTAGGTACCCATTCCAAAACATAGATCTCTCTGGAAAAGAACGGGCAAGAAACTCCAAGGACACTCTTTTAAATCATGGGTATTACAAAATCTTGGGAACATTATTCTTGGTGCTTCTATATGTGAGAACAAAGTAAAAAAAAAAAAAAAAAAAGATTCTAAATAAGCCATGGCGGTTAGGAGATGACCAGTCTCAACCGACGGCACCCGTTCACGAACTTGACGCGTGGATCAGCATCATCCAGCTCAACCATTTTCTAGGGAAGTCGTTACGGGTCGTCAGAAAACCCGAAAGTCTAACAACCAGTCTTACCAAGGGGTATCGTATTACCCAGTAACTGGGTTGTGTAGGTCAGATAGGCAATCGCTCAATGTAAAATACTGATAATCAGCTGCATCCGGTCAGACTGGAAGCCGACCCCAACATAATTGGGAACAGGCTAGGCAGATGATGAGAGCTGTAATAAACTTATCTAATGGCATCAGTGACCTTCAAATAAATTTAATTTATTTCTTTTTCATTTGTTGGAAATCTAGAAACAATTAATTAATGTAATACTTACACCTAAAAAATATATTCTCCTTTACGACTCACTTAAATTATTAATGTTTTGATTTGAATTTAGTAGTGTATGTATGTATATATTTAATTTATCCTAACTCATCATAGCCATAATAATAAAAATTACATGCCACCATTTGTACCTACCTACTGTGAGACTGACATATCTGTTCTAAGGCATAATTTTACTCTATGATCGGTAATATTTGACATCTATCAGAAAAGATCTGACGCCATATTTTACGAATTTATTGTTGGATTTTTGAAAATATTAAGATAAATTTACTTATGAATGATAAGTGATTCCTCGAGTTTTAGAAGTTTTTCTTGTATAATTTGTGCAATATCTCGTAACACACGACGGCATTTTCGTGTTTTTGGGTCAGTTTTACTTTTAATTGCACTCCGTACGTGAAGTCCATCCGTTGACGTTGGCGACGCGACACTGACGTCCAATTTGGTCACTTGTCTACATTTTAACGTGCCGCTTGCTGAGCTCATAATAACCAATCTACACCTTTTTACACTTATAATATCATTGGTAAAATCTCATTTAAAAAATATAAATAAATAGGAAAAGATTGTTACATAAAGTTGAGGTAGGTAAATAATTACAGCCGCATGGGTTGATTGAAGGTTAATCTACCCTTGCCCAGGTCGGTTCGTGGATGGGTGACCATCCGTAACATTTCGAAACCCCTCCATGCCCCGGGAAGCATGCTTACGTGTTGGTCCCGGCTGTCACTCGTAGATCTTTCTTTGACAGTCGTAACTTCGACGTCGATGTCTTTGACGTCGACGTCTTTGACGTCGACGTCTTTGACGTTGGGTAGTCAGAAAGCCCGAAAGTCTCGGTCATGTTATCCAGTTACTTGGTGGTGGAGATCAGATAAGCAATCGGTTCATGTAAAATAAATTCATTTGAATGTAAAAATACTGGTAGGTATGTAGCTGCATCCGGTTGGACTGAAAGCCTACAACATAGTTGGGAAAAGATTTCTTCTGGCCTAGGCAGATTGATAGGTTGGTTTTTAGCCGACTACCCCAAAGTAATGGTTATGTTTTTTTTTAATGAAGTACATTGTTACATTAAAATACATCTATCAGAATTCAGATCCCATGTAACTACTTGTTTATTAACATTGTTGGTCTTCGAATTTCTATCGGAAACTTCGTGTCTTTTATTTTTATGTTAGTAATCCTACAGAACTATGAGTTGTACCTATTTTCTTTTTTATTCTTGAAGAGAAGTACTACTCCTAATCGCCTGTATGTACCTAATATATCACATTATTTATGATCAGTATTATTCGAACGTAATGTAAAAGAGGAGTACATTCAAATCTTTTGTAAAGGAAATTGAATAATCTTTTGTATGCGGCGCCTTGTTGTATTAACTGCTCGTAGAGGGGAGGAATACGAAATTGTTGCTATAACACTTTTGTCAGGCGCTTAGTTTTTCTGTATTCTAAAAACAATAAAATTATTTGTGGTAAATAAAATAAATAGAATTCAATGTTGCGCAGTCGTAAGAGATAAATGTTAGGGTTAAAAAGGAATAATTACCCGGCTTGAAATTAGGCTTTTCGCTTAGTCCCACATGAGCTAGAGGCCAGCTAGACAGTTATAAGTTCTACAAAATCTAGTATTGTATATCGTAAGCTGTTTTTGGAACTGATTTCCCTTCAATGACGCTACGAAAAAAAAAACGCGTGCGGTCGGAGGCCCCCGTCAGGAACGAAGTTCCTTACGTGATACTCACACGCACGGAAAGTGTAAGAACCGGTTGTAAGAGTGAGCGAAGCGAACTCAATAAATGTAGCACCCACTCTTAAAGAAGCGTATAAGTCTTACCTGGATAAGAACATTTTTCCGTGCCCCCGTTCCATTTCGTGTTCACTCACGATTTAGGTTTTAATCCTATCTTTTGTTGATTTATTTTCAGTTATTTCAATAATTTAAATCGAGTATTTGAAGAGGAAAGTGTCAGAATTTAACTTAAAATACAGGATACGTTTTTAACCAGTGCGCAAACTGTAACCATGAATCCAACATATCATTCTAGACCCCCAGCGCAAAAAAAATCCGGCGGTTTTACAAAAACAAAAAATCACCTGTTCCAAACATTTTAACCGCGTAGGTTTTGCACTTTTCTATGAAGCAGCAATTTCTTTTTTGTATAACCGACGAAAATTTTCTACACGGCCCCGTGTAGTTTTTTTTTTGTCTAGAATTGAAATTGTCTAGAATAATATGCTGAATTCATGGTTACAGTTTGCGCACTGGTTAAAAACTTATCCTGTATTTCCATGTTATCCCTTTCTTAAAATGTTCCCGGGCCGTCATCAAACTCTGTTTTTTTTTAACCACTAGGAATTGCTTAAGCCTCAATCTTCTAATTTTAAGGTCTTTAGGAAAGTGGTGGATTCTAATTTCGGAACACAGCAACGCGTTTTTTCAAAAATAAAATGAAACTGCCTCACGTCTTGTATTTTATGTTTTGTTGGGAACTAGCTACGAAACCGCCATTTTGACAATTATCTCAGAAAATTTATAAAAAACAACATGGTGGCATTAGTTCCGATTTTGGTCAAGCGCCAAAAGATCCTTGTAAATACATAAATAGAAGTATTCGACGTTCCTCGTCTTACTCGTGAAGTTCGCCGGATACATGGAAAAAAATATAATTAAAATCGGTTTATCCGTTCGGGAGCACGAGGCACGTACTCAACAGCCACACACACACACACGTCAACCTTTGCGCCCGTCGTTTTTGCGTCGGGGGTTAAAAACAGCGGGCGAAGTCCAACTTCGTAATGCGTAAGAACTCCTTTACAGAAATGCATTCGAATGGCGCCATCTACTTAACTTGACTCGCAATAAAAAACTTGCAATTGTAGTCCAACACATAGTTATGAGATGGCGCTAGCAGACTTAAGTCTAGCCAGTGCATGTTCACAAACAAAACTCGTAAAAATAATCTAACCTCGTGTTCACCAACATTTAAATCAACTGATTAAATATTTAATCAGTTCTATATTTAAATCTAACCCGGTGGTTTTAGAGTTAAACTGCGCAGATGATAGAAAATTGTTTTAAACATTACAAAAATGTATTAAACATACCAAGAGGAAAATATTGCTAGGTACCTACCGACCTATTTTACTTTACCGACTTATAATTGCTACTTTATGATTGTTTTGTAATTTTTCATCACCATCATTTCAGCCGAAAGACATCCACTGCTGGACATAGGCCTCGCCCAAAAGGGGGGTTTTGCCGTAATCGTTACACTTGGGAGGCGGGTTGGCGATCGCAGTATGGTGGTAAAATGCATAGTTGATGCTGCTGCCCATTCTCTAGTAAGTCCTTTAGTCGCCTTCTACGACACCCACGGGAAGAAATGGGATGGTGCTATTCTTTTACGTCCGGCACCACACGGAACTTTAATTTTTATAACAACATATTCATAGTTTATTTTGGTAGTGTGTGTCTTGTAATTTATATGAAGTTGAAAATTTTACTGACGTGTAGTTATTTGCATGCCCTAAAGAGGTAAAGTATGGACTGGGCATAAACCCCCAATTGTATCGAGTAAAACCTGTATTTTCAGCAAACTAATTATTCTCATTCAAAAAGATACCTACCTAGTAAGTAATAAATATTGTTTTACTTGATCAAAATCGTAGTAATATGTACAGTCGACTGTACAGTCACGAGCAATAACATGTAAACACATCGCCAAATTCAAAAGCGATTTTCTTTTAAATAGCGATTGCAGCCTTGAGATAACTTAGGTATTTCATTACAGTGTGGGTTCCAAAATATTATTTTCATAATAAAATAAGATTACAATTACTAAAAGTGGAGAAAAGTACTTTTAAAAGTTGGTAAGTGTATACATATTATTGCTCGTGACTGTACATACCGGTATGGTCCCAAAACGTTGAGAGCGCTATTAGGTCTAAGCTGTCCCAATGCATTTTTTACTGTAGATTGATAACATAACAATTTTTCCAGTTGCTTACTAAATTTCACTTGGCATAAAACAATTTTGTCACAGCCAACTTATTTCCTCTGATAACGTCTGTATCACTGCAGGGATCCAGCAGAATATCAGCGTCAGGTATATTTTCCGGACGTATTCCCATTTGGTGCAACCTTGAGATGCACAAGGCACTTTGTTCGTCATTTAAAGAAAGAAAGCATAGGTATTAGTGATGTACCGAACTAGCCGGGAAAGCCGACTAGTCGGCCATATTTCTGCGGAGAGGACCTCAGCACCTACCTATTACTTATTTGGAAATCAATACTGAGTAATTGAAAGACAAAATAAATTCATTATCTTAGTTACACTTAGTATCTCCTAGAGGCTCTCTGATATGTAACACTTAGCATAAACACAGTAAGTGTGTTTTTACTGTATTTATACTAAGTAACCATATAAATTTAGTCATACATTTATCGATTCGAATGAGAGACTGAATAAAAACGTTTGCAGTTAAGTTTACCCACTGTAATCATGCGTTTTGATGTAAAAAAATGCTCGGCAAGTTAAATTTGGTTATCGTGGTCACGGCTGTATAGCTAACTCATTTTTGTCAAAAATCCGACTTACTGTAACTATGCTATTGAGGGCAGATTTGTAGTCGGCAGTTAGTCAGCGAGTAGTCGGCTAAAACCGCTAATAAGTCGGCCCATTTAAAAAGACGGTGATAGAAATGAAATTAAAATGTTTACTGTTACTATATTTTATTATAGGGTCAATTTTACTGTTTAATTTCAATGCACTCTAGAATAGGATAGGAAGTAATAAAAACCCAAGTAAAAATTATTTAAAACTTCTGATAAAGAAGAAGAAACTCTATAGCAAACAATTGGCAATAAGTAGGTTTGTAATTTTGAATATTGTCGATGTCATCCGAACTCAATTGAAAGCAATGATCGGCTAGGCCGACTAGTCGGCCAAAGTCATAGTCGGCCCATCTTTAATTGGTACCGTTTATTTGGACACAGTTCTGTGAAACACAAATACATACATACATATGCCTACATACATTTTATTTATAGTCCATCCTACTTTCACTTTATTTCTAGTACAGACAAGTTTCAAGTTTCTTTGATAGATTTTCATCTTTAGCACATAAATAAGTATAAGGTTCGTGTTCATTTGAAAAATTTGATAGTTTGGGGTACCTTGATGTGCTGGCGTCTGTACATAATATATGTACCTACTTACAGTGACGCCTTCTTCCCATGGGGGTAGGTAGAGACTACAGAACGCCACCTACTACTTTGCTTACAAACTTTTTTTGCATCGTTAACATTCATACATCCGCAGGCTAACACGAGAACCATAGACAAGCGTTTTGTCGTCGGAAGAGTAGACAAAAATGACGTTTCCGTATAGACAGTTGTCAATTTTTCACCGAGAAATGTAGACAAGCGATTTCTATTCTACGGTAGAGTAGAATTAAAAAATGCCATTCTAAGCCTGCTGGTATCGGTCATATGCGGACGCCGCCGCCGGTTGCGAGTAGGTACTACGCACTAAACCTTTCTGAAGAATAGCATCAATAAGTTATTTGTAGTTAATTTTTATTATTACATATTTGCGGCACCTTGTGTTTAATGCATACAGGATAAGTTTTTAACCAGTGCGCAAACTGTAACCATGAATTCAGCATATCATTCTAGACCCCCAGCGTAGAAATTTTTCGTCGCTTATACATATAAAAAGAAATCAGCTATTCCATACATTTTGACCGTGTAGGTATTGCACTTTTCTATGAAACAGCAGATTTTGTTTTTGTATAACCGGCGAAAAATGTCTGCACTGGGAGGTCTAGAATGATATAAGCTCAATCCATGTTTACAGTTTGCGCACTGGTTCAAAACTTATCTGTTATATACTAACGTAATTTTATATTTTTAGGAAGCCCATTAATTAATAAATAACTTTACTTATTTTCTTTTTATTACAAGTTGTTATAGCGGCCATAGTACTTAGTACCTACCTACACACTCTGTAAACAAATTAAGTGTCTATCTACAAGATACAGTCCTGTGACAAACGGACGGACGGACAGCAGAATCTTAGTAATAGGTTCCCGTAAATTCCCATTGGCACCATAATTATCATAATTACGGGTCACTCTCTGCTTCTTTAAGTCGTTCACATGGACGTACCTATTAAAATAGTGGTGGGATTTTCTCGAGCAGTGGATTTTTCAGAATCTAATATTGTGAAGCGCTATATAGTGTGTTTCTGCGCGTCCAAAAAACACAGTGTTCGATTTTCAAATCTTAGCGCTAAGCGTGCCTTTGGTGGCACGTAAGAAAATAATTTGGGCACGACAGCCTATATCACAGTGTGGTAGGTTCAGTGTGATAGGAGTATGGTAAATTAATCTTCTTAAGCCAGAGTCGTTATTTTCAGAAACCGTACCTTCACATGATTCTATTCTATGTTATATGACCTACCAGAAGTTTCACTAATTTGTTCTCTCATTTAAATAAGGTGGTGTGATGTTGTTTACTAGGTATATATTGCACAAGTCTATTTCTGTTTGTAAATAGGGACTACCAAGGATTGTGAAAATATTTAGATTTTTTCTAGTAGTCAATAAGTCAATATTTTTTGTTGACACGTCAATGCCATATTAAATGTATTTTTGGAAAAAAAGCTCGTAGAGGTTAAGAGGTCCTTGGTGAACATCCAGTACGGAGAAAAATTCCGCACCGATTTTATTATGTCTGTGGGATCGTTACATGTTACACCCTTTATAAAAAAGTAGGTGACATCCGTTCCCAAAACTGTTATCGGTGGCGTTCAAAATATATTAATGTCGGTATTTGCATCTAGTCGTCATCATCGCATTACCACTGCTATCGCGCGCTCAGCACACTTTATGTCTTCCGTTTCCTGTGCTGCGCCCCACACATTCACACACACAGCTTAAATACCTTTTTAAAATCATTTTTGGCCTAAATCAACTGTTATCCGTGGCTATGCGACTTGAGTGGGTATTAATGTGCCATAAACTAAGCAGAGTACTTTTTTTAATATTAGAGGGGCTAAGCAAAAAAACAGCCACATCGTTTGATCGATTAGGTTAAGCTCCGGTTGCAGCGGTGCGGGGATGGTTGGTGGATGGGACAGCTCGATTCGTAGATATTTGTCAGACGGTACGGCTCGTCAGAAACCCGAAAATCTGACAACCAGTCTCACCAGGAGGTATTGTATTATGTACTCAGTTACTATTTTGTGGAAGTCAGTTCCATGTAAAATACTGGTATTCAGCTGCATCCGGTTAGACTAAAAGCCAACCCCAACATGGTTGGGTTGGGCACGCCACGATTGCGGCGGTAAGTCCCCTCTTTGAGGAGTGGTTGGAGAGGCGCCATGGCGTCCTCACCTGTCGCCTGACGCAGGTCCTCACCGGACACGGCTGTTTCGGGAGGTTCCTGTTTCGGATAAGGCGGGAGGAAACGCCCGGGTGTTTCCATTGCGTAGATCGCCATGAGGACACGGTGGAGCAAATGGTTGAGGTCTGCCCGACTTGGGCGGAGCACCGCCGTGTCCTCATGGAGGCGATCGGCGGCATGGTCTAGGCCATGGTTCGGAGCGAGAGTGCATGGGTAGCCGTCACCTTCTTCAGTGAAGCAGTAATGCGCGAGAAGAGGGAGGTGCCGCACGTGAGGGAGAGGTAGTATATGCGTCCTCACGGTGTTCCACACGCGCCTCAAAGAGATGTCAGCACAACCTGATGGGGCGCGCAGGGGCCGATGCCTGCCAGAGATGCGGGTTGTTCGAAAGAGATACTGCTGCCCCTGACACACAGGCTACTGAGGGAACACGGGTGGGTTTTAGTCAGTAAAAGTCTGACACGCCCTCCTGTTCCACCCAGAGCGGGAGAAGTTTGAATTTGATGATGTCCGACCCAAAAAAAAACATGTAGGTTTTTTTTTATATTTAGCTATTGAGTTTTTGCAGCTTAAAATTGACTTTAAATAATTTAATTAATGAATAATATTGTGTACATTTGTGTAGAGATTTGCTGATTGAAACTAGGTTCTTTGACTTTGACTTTGAAAAGGCTAGGCAGGTGATAAGTTGTGTAGTACTTTCCCCGACACAGTCATACTTCACGGGGTAATCTTTTAACACGTATTATAAGTATGCATGCTCATTTCTGGGCTGACTACCTAATAAACGAGTTTACAGATTTAATTTTTATCAAACTTAAATGAGCTATCAGTATGAGCCGAGTATCAGCATCAGCGACCCATAACTGGAGCCAAGATGAAGAATACTCGATCCAGTGTCATCGACCCGAGCGTGACGAGAGCGCAAAGTGCGCCTAAAGAAGTTTATAATATTTATATTGGAAAATCCATCAAAACCTACTTTCTGTGACCCGACGACACCGACCGTACGAAAAAATCTCCGAACGAGAATAAGAACTTAAATTAAAATAAAAATCACAGCTACGTTTCGCCGTCCCGAAAGATCCTTGAGCCGATTAATTGTAGTGAAATCAAGCGTATTCCATGTCGAATGTGTGAACTAGCTTCACTCAGGGCCTCTCACTAATTTCGAATAGCGATGCCCAAATGAGTTTGTGTAACTTGTTGGCGACAATTACATGTTTAGATAGCAATAGAGATTTGTTAGATATGTCGTGTTGTGATGGAAAACGCGATGCAAAATGCATAATCAGCCTATAATGTTCCCACTGCTGGGACACAGGCCTTCTCTCTGTGATAAGGACTGGTCCGTAACCCACCTCGGGGGCCCGTTGTGGCTTCATAGATGTCACACGTCTTGGAAATTTTGGGTCTAGGACAAGTCGGTCATATATCACTGAATTCCTTCAAGTACGAGTACACATTTCTTAGAGGCAGGTTCCAACTCGCGGTAGAGTCATTTTGCTGGTTTTGCACAGTAAGTGCAATTTTTAAAGTGCTTGAAAATGCGTGACGGGACTTTTAGTACTAGTCTTGACCTTATTCGAGATGTTCGATCTTATTGGTGATGTTTTTCATAAAATTCAGGTGCAACCTGGCGTGCGTGTGTGACTTACGTGTGTGAATTACCTTGATACACATAAATTAGAATTGATCGCATTTCTTTTTCATGTTGACAGTTCAGCCAGGTTCATTGCGTTATTTCCGTGGTTGAGCAGACGAATTTATTAAACCTATTAAGCAATGGATTCGAAATATCCCAAAAAACTCCACAATTGTGATTGAAAGTACTCGTATTTTACGCAATTAGGGTACAGACGTATACAAGTAAACGAAGCAAAAGGAGTATGTTAGGACCGTAACAGGCCTTCCGAGGGGCAATTCTAGTATATTTAGGAACGTTCGCATTCTGATCTCAGTCCCATCTGTCAAAAAATAAGTTTCGCAAATTTTAGAAACGTTTTTAACTATGGGTCAGGCTTTCAGCAGTTTCTGCCTTCACCTATGGAAAAAGACGTGAGTTTATGTATGTTTGTTACCTAGAATATTATAAAAAAATAAGCAGCTTATGGCCGATTCCTTTAATATACGGACAGTTGTATGTTAAAATTAAGTCTTCTAAATTCACCTAAAATGTATCAAAGACCTTCGCATATAGTAGTTATCACAGGTAGGTATAATTAGCTTACGAAACTATTTATTTGCCCAGGTTGTAAATTAAAAAAATCTGGCCAAGTGAGAGTCGGACTCGCGCACCGAGAGTTCCGTACAAACCTATGATATATTCCTTAACTTATTATACTTAAAAAAATATTTTAAATATATGATGTATGTAAAAAATATGCTAATCGCAATTTTTCTTTATCTTTGCTATAAGACGTTGATTCTATGTTCACGGGAAGTACCCTGTAGGTTTTGATTCCCTTGCGAGTGTCGAAAATTTGCGGCTGTATCTTTTGATTGCGTTGGCTTAGAAGTTTGATTTTTTCACAGCTCCAAGGGACAGTAGACCTGAGAATTTAATATGAATTTCAGCTTGATACCTCCACGCGTTCCTGAGAAAAAGGGTCTTTACAGACAGACAGACGGACAACAAAGTGATCCTATAAGGGTTCCGTTTTTTCCTTTTGAGGTACGGAACCCTAAAAATGCTACTATTGGTAAGCAAAATTATCCGTTTTTGTTAATAGGAACCGAGCATTAATTGCAAAGGCGTCCATTCGTTTACTATTCAATAATGAGTCACGTAATAGAACCCCTTAACTTGAATCAACGCCAACGTACAAGATTCCTGAAGTTTGTTCATTAAACGGGCCATGCTGACCTGTAGTCAAATGTGAAAAGTTTAATTGTAGCAAGTGTTCCTGACTGTGTTATTATGTATATTAAGATGGCAGCCTATATTGACATTATTTTATGTTTGGACATAGGCTGTGAATGAAAGAAAGGAAAAGTATTTATTGGGACTCGCACAGAAAGATCACAAACTGAAACACAGCCATCATCATCGTCATCATCTGCCTAGCCTTTTCCCAACTATGTCGGGGTCGGCTTTCAGTCTAAACAGATGCACCTGAATACCAGTATTTTACGAGGAGCGACTGCCTATCTGACCTCCATAACCCAGTTACTGGGTAATACGATACCACTTGGTAAGAAAGTTAGTCAGACTTTCGGGCTTCTGACTACCCGTAACGACTATTTGAGATCCACAATGGCAGCCGGGACCAACGGCTTAACGTGCTTTCCGAGGGACGGAAGGGTTTTGGTATGGAAAGATGGTCACCCATCCACCACCAAAATGTAAGAACAATTGACTCTCGCGTGCTACCCTGGCGCTGTCCTAAGATAAGATAATACCTATTAAGATACATTTTTTTTTAGGCGCAGGTTGGCACCCTGTTTTCTTGAATAAAACTCGGTCTAGTGATATAATAGATGAGCATTTTGTATCAAAGTACAGTCGCCAGCAGGTCAAGCTATCCCAAACTGTCAAATTTTCCCAATTGAACACAAACCTTATTCCAATTTCTTTGATTTTCTTGAATTTGACAGATTGGGGTAGCTTGATGTGCTTGAAGGCCTCTGTATCTAAAGTATCCAAGCGATAGCGATGAGCATACACTTCGTGAAATACAGGATAAGAATCGTGTTAGCAATTCAGAAACATCAAATCTCACTTGTTTTTTCTCGTTAACCATAGAAGGTCAAAGGAATCCGCTGGATGCGAGAAGCACAGAACCGGTCGAAGTGGTGCTTGCAGTGCTTGGCTTATCTCCAGCAGTGGACGTCTTTCAGCTGAAAAGATGATGATTATGGGAAACTGCAATAAAAATGCCACAGTTACCAATAGCATCGACATCTCTAACCATTTACGAAAATTCTGATCGAAACTTTTATCCAGCTTAGAGTCTCGAGTCGTCTGTGCAACACGAGGCGCCTAATAATAATTGTATTAACTTCCATTCCTTTCTTTGCCAGACTATTTGTTGTTTTTATTATTAAGTATTTTTTGGATCTCTGATTGTAGTTGTGAATATAGCAATATTTTTACTTTATTTCTTTTATAACTTTTATGTAATCCAACTAACGATATCTTGTACAGACGCCAGCAGGTCAACCTATCCCAAACTGTCAAATTTTCCCAATTGAACATGAACCTTATTCCTTTGTAATAAAGTTGAAAAACTATCAAATAAATTTGACAGATGGGGGTAGCTTGATGTGCTGGCCTCTGTACCTACGTTTAATTAATCTGCTAGTGCTGTGCACCTCTGTAAAGTTACTAATTCACTGTTCCTAAAACTATTTGTGATTTCTATTTGTGTTTGTCTTATTGATGTCGTTGAAATGCCTTATTAATGAATAAAATAAAGTGATTATGATGAACCTTAGACTAACTCGTCTCGACCGAAATAATGTTGTGTTGTGTTGTAGGAAACCATAGATACTCGTAAATCAGTTTGGTTCGCTAGTCTCGTGTGCTGCTAATTTGACCTGTGCCAACTTACAGGTGCCAACGGATTTGAACCATGCAGAAACAGGAATACGGACCGCGGTAAACGCAGCTTGACGTTTAATAACAATTGTACAGCTTTTATTTATTTAGCACCGTGCCCATTATTTATATCGGAACAATGTTACGTAAACGTTTTCCAAATTAAATTTATTTGGATTGTTACTGAAGAGTTTCACGCGGCGAACTCTGGTGGGAGGAAAACAAATTAAAAATATCATTCGGAACTGGGGACTGTATTGAAGCTGTGCGGTTCTCAATTAAAAATATTTATGTACACTCACATCTGTCCCCCGATTTTGATAGTACATTTGCCGTTGGATACCGTAAATACATTATGTTGCAGAAAATTTGGGGAACTTCTGTTTTCCTTCGTCATTGTAATAACTTTTTTCGTGTTGGTAATAGTTTTTCTGATTGGAATAATAATTATGTTACTGACATTTAAAAAACACACATTCGCATCCTATCAACTCACACGCATACACACACACTCTCACACTGCACTCACACTTCTCCACACATGTTAGAGAATAGATTAGTTATTTCTACCATATTGTTTTTTTTTTCTCCTAAAATGTTCCCTTTGCCGCGAAAGAGGTCATATTCTCGGTGAGAAGCAGAAGGCCGTAATCCACCACGCAGACCGATTGCGGACATGCCGGTTTCCTCATAATGTTTTCCTTCCCCGTTTTCAGAGCAGTGGTGATGAAATAATTTACACAAAGTAAACTACCCGACTGGGTCCAAAACTACGACCTACAACTCTATAAGTAACTAACCTTTTCCCAATTATGTTGGGGTTGGCTTCCAGTCAAACCGGATGAAACTGAATACCAGTATTGTAGGTACATGGAACCCAGTTACTGGGTAAAATGATATCCCTTGGTAAGACTGGTTATAGACTTTCGGGCTTCTGAATACCCGTAACGAGTGTCAAAGATCTACGAATAACAGCCGGGACCAACAGCTTAACGTGCTTTACAAGACACGGCGGGTTCTCGAAATGTAATGGACGGCGACAAGCCACGAGTCCCTCTCTCTACTTATTGCACTACAATATTTCTAGCTAAATTTATTTTCAATGATCATTGTTCCACCATTCCAGATTACGTATTTCATTATGACAAAATCTTCTACCTGAGCTGCGTAAATGACGAAAACTCAGACTTTTATTGTAAGTAATATTTTTCTGAAAGATTATACTCGGTTTCCTTTTAAAATTCATTTTTTCTTGCCAACACATTAAGGAGTTGTAAGCGATCAAAAGTTAGGGGTTGTGCCTGCCTCGGATGGAAACTGAGGAATTTTTAAATTTTCTTCCGTCGTCTTCTGAAATATGGGAGGGCGAGATTCTTTCTGTTGCGTTTGAATTTTCTTTTATTATGTTTATGGTAAGCTTTTTATTTAAAACTTTAAATTATAATATGTACAGGTATATAAAAAGAAAATAAATGAAAATGAATAATGACATTATCCGTCGTGCTCTTGTCACTGCCGGGGTGCCAGCAGTTCTAGAACCCAATGGCTTGGCACGCGACGATGGGAAGAGACCAGACGGAACGACCATAATGCCTTGGAAGTTAGGTCGGCCTTTGGTGTGGGATGAAACATGTGTCGACACCCTTGCGCCATCCCATCTTTCTTGTACGGTGGGTTGTGCTGGGGCGGCTGCTGCATGTGCGGAAAACCTCAAACGGCGCAAATATTCCAATCTTATTGGAACCTATATGTTCGAGCCGTTTGGGATTGAAACTCTAGGAAAATGGAGTCCGAGTGCCCACTTAGTTTTCCGAGACATTTCCAAGCGATTGATCGACTCTTCACGTGACCAAAGGGCTGGCCTATTTTTCGGCCAAAGAATCAGCATTGCCATACAACGTGGCAATGCTGCCAGCCTTTTGGGCACTTTTCCCATTGACAACGATGCGTACGTATTTTTTGATGCCTTATGATTATATTTATTGGTTTTCACCGTTTATTTATGCTTTTGCATTTCTAATATTACTTTTAGGAGGAAATGCTGTCACGCGGTCGTTTGCGTTCATTCCATACGAAGGTATTCCTTTGTTTTCTCCCTTGTTAATGTTACTAGGCAATTTTTTTTCGAAGTAATGATTATAGCGCTAATTTGTTTTTTGGCGTAGGTACTTATATTTTGTGATGGCGTTATTCACAACAATATATTTTTAAATTGTAGCTGTAAAAATTAAGGAGGCCAAGTTGTAGCAATATAAAAATTTACTTTATATATCATAAAGTTATAATTATGAAATAAATAACAAATTCCTCGATGATAGGCTGTAAATAACACACATTCCTTGGCAAAAATATGCTTTGAAACTCAGATAAAACTAAAAGCGAGTGATACGGTAAGCTCTAACATCACAATCACTAAACGCTTTGTATTAGGTATCATTTCATATAAATTACAATTTAAATATTAGAATATATAATATATAAACACAAGAATAAACAACAACAAACAAACATTTCAAAATATAATAAAAATTAAATTAAAAATTTAAAAAACCCCCGACCCAAACAAAAACTCAAAAAAGTAAAAAATAATATTTATAGGCCTTTTAATTTTAACGTAATATTTTGATCAGGGCATTGTCAAGTCGGGGGACGGCTAGGCCTCTGTTTGGCGTTTTCATTGACCGTCCCCCGACTTGACAATGCCCTGATCAAAATATTACGTTAAAATTAAAAGGCCTATAAATATTATTTTTTACTTTTTTGAGTTTTTGTTTGGGTCGGGGGTTTTTTAAATTTTTAATTTAATTTTTATTTCTTGCTTTTTAAACTTAATGTCTCCCTTAAATCACCATTTATCTATAATCTATTCATTGAGACCTTTTCAATGAGCCCAAACACGATACTTCTGCTGTTTGTTGGTGAATAACTTGGGTTTCCTGGAAATTCCAGGTGTTGCTCCAGCATCAGTTCAAGGTTATTTTATTCGTCTAATATCATTGAAGTAATAGAATCCCAAATTTTGAGTTGATCAGAGGCTAAAATCCGTTTTTCAACCAGAAAATAGCTGATATTCTTCAAACGGCTGAACCGATTTTGATGAAACATGTCTAAGAACACTCCCGACTAATACACCTTTCAAACAAAAAAAACTAAATCAAAATCGGTTCATCCGTTCGGGAGCTACGTTGCCTCAGACAGACACACACACACACCCCTACATACACATACACACACACAGACACGTCAAACTTATAACACCCCGTCGTTTTTGCGTCGGGGGTTAAATATTACGTTCAAATTAAAAGGCCTATAAATATTATTTTTTACTTTTTAGAGTTTTTATTTGGGTCGGGGGTTTTTTAAATTTTTAATTTAATTTTTATTTCTTTCTTTTTAAACTTAATGTCTCCCATAGATCACCATTTATCTATAACCTATTCATTGAGACCTTTTCAATGAGCCCAAACACGATACTTCTGCTGTTTGTTGGTGAATAACTTGGGTTTCCTGGAAATTCCAGGTGTTGCTCCAGCATCAGTTCAAGGTTATTTTATTCGTCTAATATCATTGAAGTAATAGAATCCCAAATTTTGAGTTGATCAGAGGCTAAAATCCGTTTTTCAACCAGAAAAGAGCTGATAATCTTCAAACGGCTGAACCGATTTTGATGAAACATGTCTAAGAACACTCCCGACTAATACAAGGTGTATTAGTCGGGAGTGTTCTTAGACATGTTAAACAAAGTAAAAAATAATATTTATAGGCCTTTTAATTTTAACGTAATATTTTGATCAGGGCATTGTCAAGTCGGGGGACGGCTAGGCCTCTGTTTGGCGTTTTCATTGACCGTCCCCCGACTTGACAATGCCCTGATCAAAATATTACGTTAAAATTAAAAGGCCTATAAATATTATTTTTTACTTTTTTGAGTTTTTGTTTGGGTCGGGGGTTTTTTAAATTTTTAATTTAATTTTTATTTCTTGCTTTTTAAACTTAATGTCTCCCTTAAATCACCATTTATCTATAATCTATTCATTGAGACCTTTTCAATGAGCCCAAACACGATACTTCTGCTGTTTGTTGGTGAATAACTTGGGTTTCCTGGAAATTCCAGGTGTTGCTCCAGCATCAGTTCAAGGTTATTTTATTCGTCTAATATCATTGAAGTAATAGAATCCCAAATTTTGAGTTGATCAGAGGCTAAAATCCGTTTTTCAACCAGAAAATAGCTGATATTCTTCAAACGGCTGAACCGATTTTGATGAAACATGTCTAAGAACACTCCCGACTAATACACCTTTCAAACAAAAAAAACTAAATCAAAATCGGTTCATCCGTTCGGGAGCTACGTTGCCTCAGACGGACACACACACACACACACACACACATACACACACAGACACGTCAAACTTATAACACCCCGTCGTTTTTGCGTCGGGGGTTAAAAATAGTAGCTCACCAGTATCGGGAACAGGGTAACATACCGGTGGTCAGGCCTCCAGAGAGAGGAACCTCCTAACAATGCGAGCCGTGTCCAGAAGTACCGCTTTCTGGATCAAGCCCTTGATCCAGCTGCCCAACGAAAGCCTCCTTAGGTGTTGGTCGAGGCTATCACACCATTCGCAGTTACGACTATCAGTACAATGATTGCTGAGTCCACATCCCACATATCAACATCCTCGCGAGCCAAGTCAAGAAACTTCATCTTTCTCGGCTTTCACGAGGTGACCGTCATGCGAGACCATTATGTCAACGATCATTGCGCGCTGCTCTAGTCGATTCACCACCGCTATATCAGGTTTATTGGTAACAATAGTTCTGTCAGTGATGATGGATTTATCATCACTGACAGTTTTATTATCATTTTTATCACTGAGTATTTCATGAAAAAGACATTTAATCATACATACTTAGGGGGCTTTATTAATGATTTTTATGATTACAATCCTTTAAATACATATGTGTTACAGTCGCGAGTTATATTTTGTTTCAGCCAGACATTGACCTGCAAATTGCCAAAAAATTAAGAATTTGCACATTTTCCTTAAAAATACGGGAATCGCCCCTTCTGTAGGCTTAGCACGAGAACCGTAGAGAAGCGTTTTGTCGACGGAAGAGTAGACAAAAATGACGTTTCCGTATAGACAGTTGACAGTTTTTCACCGAGAAATGTGGACCATCGATTTCTATTCTACGGTAGAGTAGAAATTGAAAGCGTCATGCTAAGCCTACTGGTGGCGTTCAGTAGTGTTTGCAAACGAAAAAAACAGGGTGTTAATATTTAAGTATTTATGTCCCTGGGAATGGATTTGTGCCCGGTTAAGAGTTATAGACTCACCTATCTTTTAACGATTAAAAAAAAAACTGACGTAATATGGACAGTAAACCAAACACACTTACAAAAAACCGCCCTTAACTTAACAAGCTGTCGATATTCACGTTACCACACACTACTGCTTAGCCCTTTAGGGCAAACAGGCGCGATGTTACGTATTAATTATTAGTATTCATGATCATATATCTAGTAGTCCAGTATTTACTTATGCAGGCATATTCCGCGCCACGATACGCTCCTACAAACGTAAGTATACTAAGCACAGACTGTGCCCAGTCGCTTACTTACCGAGGGTAGGGGTGGTCGTGTTTCGCCGCCCCACGTTTTACGAGAAAATATAACTCGGGAAATATAATAAAACTTCCAATAGTGCTGTGTGTGTGGTAATTAAATTGCGGTATTTAAATTGATTTTTAAACGGATCGAGTCGTGTGGTATTTTGTTTTTTTTTTCTGAACGGTGTAAACTTTTTTCTTCATGTGAGTTCATTTTCAGTGAGTGAGTGAAAATTAACTTAGTGATTTTAAAGATAGCTGTTTTAGTGTTAGTGTGGTTAAAATAGTGATTTTTGGAATTAAGGTGAGTGAAACAATTTATAATGTTTTTTTTTTTTAATTCAAAGACAATAGGACATTATTTTTTTTAACTAAACGATTTTTTTATTTGGACTACCGAAACTGAACGTAGTGTGTATTTAGTACCAGTGGCTTAAAACTGTGCAGGTACCTTTCTATTAAGATTCTGATCGTAATTTATACTAACACAAAATTCGCACCTAAAAGATAACTTAAATACCCTTTGCATAGGTAATTATTAAAAAACAAATTGTTAAATTTTACTTCTTCAAATCTCTGTAACTGGGTTGTGGAGATCAGATAAGCTATAGCTCCATGTAAAATACTGGTTGGTTTTTCCTATCCAGCAGGTTTTTTACTGGTTTTTGCATCGGGTGAAGTTGGAAAAAACCTAGGATGATTGACTGAAATTACACCGTCTACTTTCAATCTCAAAACATAAAAATAACATCACCAATCTGTTGATGATGATGTTGATGTTGAGAGATTGTTGTGATCATCATGATATGATTATGCTTAACTCAGCGAGCGGTCAGTTTGTTTCTCGTTAACGCCAGTTGCAATTGTTGACCGACCCCAGTTTAATGACCTACTTCCTAAGTACCAAGTTGCGGTCAGTTTAATAGGTATTATCTAAGTTAATCTTAGACACCGCTGACTTAGTTCGAAGTAAAACATTGTTGTGAGGCACCCTGAGGCTCTAGCACAAAGTAAAGGTAGAGGAAATTCTATGTTTTTTTACTTTTATTTATATAACTAGCTATGCCCCGCGGTTTCACCCGCATTAGTCCCGATTCCATAGAAATATCGGGGTAAAAATTATCCTATGTGCTAATTCAAGTCATGGTCTGCCTAAGTGCCAAATTCGTTCAGCCGTTTTAGCGTAATAGCGTAACGAACAAACGTACAAAAAATCAAATCTTTTCTCTTTATATTATTGGTTCCGATATACTTAAGCTAAAATTCTTGAAATATCTAATAAAATAATTTGTATATGTATGTAAAACGGAAGGAGACAGAATCAAAGTGCATAAGTTCGGCCTCATCTCTGTCAACCGGAAAACTGTCCAAAACGTTAGCAGCTTTGTAACGAGTTTTTAATCGAAAATATAACTATCCTGTAATATTTTAGTTAAGAAAATTGTGTCACGAACAAAGACGAACGAAGCGTGTATTTTAAAGTAGTTCGAATATTACGTTTCGTTTACTCCACGCATTTGTGCTACACCCAGATATTGATAGGATGTAAACGTAACATTTTTAACAGACTTCAAGAAGGTTCTAAATGCGTCTGTTTTTTTCTTTTCTGTATGTATGTTCTGTGGCAATTGAGGATCGATTTCGAATTTTATTGTTCCGGAATTTCTCTGGCAATTGAGGATCGATTTACAATTAAAAAATAAGGATAGGGTATGCCTCAAACGTGGGCCTTTATACATTTCATTAACTTTGCCTGAGTAGTTTTTGTGTTAGTAACGATAATACGTATTTAATTCATTTTATGGATCGTATTATACGTATTTAATTCACTTTATATATCTTGATGATCCTCTACTATTTTCTGGTTAATAGAAGGCATACGAGTTGGTGTTGAGTAGGAACTTCTTTCATTACTCCGTGGGTAGGAACCATAACTAAAAATTGATTAAAGTTATTTTTGACTTTATTGTCTTTTGTAAAAAAAAACAACTACTTAAGAGCTTTTTCTTGCAATAGGGTAGCCACCTCCATTTAACCTAGCTGTTGCCCGCGACTTCCTCTGCAATTCAGGATCAAAAGTAGCATAAGTCCTAATTCAGGTCATGGTCTACTTATGTGCCGTTTTACAGAGAAAGCGTTACAAACAATCACATTGGCTTTCGCATTTATAAAATTCGAGTTACAATTTTTCTGTGTTATCCTGCACTTAGGTTTAGGCTCGTACAGCATTTATAGCAATAATACGCAACATTAAAAGGGTTATCAAAAATATAAAGTATAAAATAAATAATGTCGTAAATAAATAATTTATCAACTTGGAACGATAGACTGTAAAAAATGGGCTAGGTGTAGGTCGGACTCGCGAACTACGGGTTCTGTGCCGTAAAAACTGATATGGTTTTAATTTATTTTTATAAAACAGTTGTGAAGATAAAGGCAATAATAACACTGAATCTATAAAATGTCAGCTGCCTACTCTTTCATGGTAAATAATTTTGTAAAAATGTGAATTGGCTTACACGTAAAGATAGAAACGGATTAAATGTTTACGGTCTTATTTATAAAAGTTATCCAATATCTAAACAGTTATTTAAGTCTGATTTTCAATAGGAAACCAGACTAGCAACTGTTTAGATGTTCGATAACTTTTTATGAATAAGTCCGTTATAATATACCTGTAATAGGCAGAAAGGCAGACAAACGAACATACAGATGGCGGGTTAAAGGGATATTTGTGAATGTGTGGTATCCATGTACCATTTGATTTTAGGACCATTTTGTCGTAGGACGATTTGTTAATAGCACATTTTGCTCTTATAAAGTGTCTTTTTAATTATGGGTTGATTTTCAATAATAAGGCCTAATTACTAAATTTTATTTACCTATTTTACATTTAGTTTTAGCCACACATTGAAAAGGGTTTATCTTTGTGATGGCAAGCCACTCAATTCAATCTTTACTACAGTGCTAACTAAATTAAACTATAATACTTTTATATAATACATAATGTTATTTCATTTATTTAAATGTTCTTTCTTTCTAAAACACTTATTTACTACACTCAACCATTTACTTCTAGGTCCATTCACTAATAGGACATTTTGCTAAAGTGTCGTTTTGATTATAGGTCGTTTTGTTATTAGGACCGTACCTACACTTACATTATTGTAATTTTTGATACGGAGAAAACCTTTTTGGTAAGGAACCCTAAAAAAAGTTGGCTGGAATAACGTTATTTTTGTAACAGTTGCGTGACCGCACGACACTATGGTAATTAGCATGCAACGTTACAGTATGCAGATATATACCTAGCAATAATTATTTTACCTTTGAATTCTTTTGTGGCTACCTATTTTGTAAATGAGAATATTTTAACATAGATCGCGGCCGTTTCGGAGAAAATGAAATGATAATTTTCAGCTATTTGTCGATCCAGCCGTTTTGGAGAATAGCCGAAACAAGTAGACAGACGTCATTTGCTAAATTTAATTTTAACTGACAGACTTAAAATAATGTCGGTAATAAAATAAACATTTATTCTCTCATACATAATTATGTATAGTTAATGTAAACTGGAAGAGCGGAACCACCCAAGTTAGGAGTCACCTTAAGCAAATATTTGCTTGTATTACCAAGCAAATATTTGCTTAATTATGGTGACTCCAAACTTAATAATGTAATTTAGATAAGTCGATGAAATAAACATTTTTATTTTTATTAATTATTATTTATTTATGTAGGTACTTGTGTGACAAAAAGAGAGAATAGAATCTAATTATTTACATATTACATGTTTTTCAAAATGTGTTTTTGTTACACCTAAGTAAGTACCGTACCTTTAAACTTTAATAAGCATTTAGTACGAAAGCTATTATTTCGGCATTACAAAGACTCTTCAGTTTTATTTATTTGTTTAGGATAATCTGTACGCTTACGCAGATTCGCTCAACGTAATCATAAATTACTTAGTAACTTCGTATTTGCAAGTTTTGCTCACATTACAAGCACTTAACTTGTCAGAAATAGTTCTGAAAGATCCTCTTAACAATCTCTGCAAGGTAGTCATAACAATCTCTGCTTATTGTGGAATACCTATACATATAACATCACGACTCTATTTCCCGAAGACATAGGCAGAGGTGTGTTACACATTTTATACGGGTCGAGTCTATAACCATACACTCAACTTGATTTTGACAGCGTATTTGTACACCACAAGTAAAGCGCGCGTCGTCTTATGCCAATTGAATAATATGTTTTACTGGAATTGTCGATTTGCCTACAAATAAATTAACTTGTTGCAGCCTATAGAAAATAACACAATATTTTAAAAGTGCCGATCGGGGCGATTAAATTCGTACATATCGCCTATTAAACCATAGGAAGTGGTAAAGGGCGGGCGTTTTAGGGGACTGTCTTATGTAATTTTGGCGTTCAAAAACTGCTGACTTTCTGGCAAGCTTAAATAAATAAAAAACAGTGTTTGATCGTTAAGTTCCCTTCAAAATGGTTAAGCTGAATGCTGCTGATCCATACGTCATGTTCATGAACGGGCGCCGCCAGTAGGTACTGGTCATCTCTTAGCTGCCACAGCTTATTTTTACGCTTTTAATGTGCACGTCTATTTACAAAGTTCTCACATTAATAATTTCAACATAAACCTTTCACCTTTTTGGAATAATATTATGATTTAAAAAGAGTGTCCATGAAGTTCTTGCCCGTTGCAAATTGACCAATTACGAGCACTTTTGAATTGTCAAAGATTCAGAAAGTTGAAGCTAGTTGCCAATTCAAAAGTGCCTGTGATTGGTTTATTTGAAACTAGCTTTTGCCAGCGGCTTCGCTCGCGCGGAACTTACATCCCCTATTTAACTCCCTTAGGGGTTGAATTTCGAAAAATCTATCCTTAATCCTTGTCTACATTATATAAGGGTTTGGGCTGGGCGTTGATGAGTCAATCAGACAGTCAGTCAGGACTTTTCTTTTTATTTATATAGATAAATGCTTTGAGTTTGAGTTTGAAATAACTTTTGATAATAATTTTTAGATTGATTAAGGTTTTCTTTTGACACGTAAGTACCTAGTAACAAAACATTTCCACTGGAGTGGCTATCGACGAACAACTGACGTCACCGATTCCATTAACTTAGCTTTTACCAAAGTAAATGGATCTGCACGATAAAACATGTAATTTTATACCTTGGTATTAGTTTTACATTTAAAATGCTTGAACTTAATTATTGATTTTCTTTTCTCTATTAATCGGTTGAAGGACAATAAAGACACAATAGAAAATCTAGGGAGCATTAAAAATCCTGAAAAGTGTTTTGCTGATGAATAAATGATAAATGATTTTATTTCTGTAAGTAGTTTTGTACAAAAACTTTTACACGTTAATCATATTTTAAACTAAATGAGGTCGGTGTTTCCTATCTGACTGCTCTGAGAAGATAGGCCGAAACAAACTCAGAGGTCACAGTCTCTTTTAAAGTCCACACATAAACTTAGTCAGATCATGTGAAGATCATGTGGATTGGTGTCTGAAATGGTCTTTCGAGGAAAGAACCATACAGATTGAGTGGACCGCTTCTTCTTCTTAACGTGTCGATAGCAATCTAAATACAGTCAGCCCAGAATTTGGGTACAAGCTTGATATTTTCAAATCAAATCAAATGTTAATTTGCAAGAAATACATTGTTTAACAGGTGAACAGCATCCATCATCTCCTGCAGCGTGCCAACAGTAGGTCACGCTAAACATGCCACATAAATGCCCCATTGTTTGTGGGAAAGCGCCACTTTTACATTCCATGGCGGAGTCATCTGTGAATCTGGTGGACCGCTAAGGTATCTATATATATATAAAAGGAGAAACTGACTGACTGATCAATCAACGCACAGCCGAAACTACTAGGACTAGGAACGTGAAATTTTGTACACGGCTTCCTTTTATAATGTAGGGGAGCACTAAGAAGGGGTTTTTGGAAATTCGACCTTTAAAGGGGTGAAAAGGGGGGATTTTGTTTGTATGAAAAATCTTATTCCTTGAGTTAATAAGCTTGAAACTTGGTACAAATACTTAGTTAAGTAAATTATAAGGTTAGTCATTTATTGTTTTTCATAACTACCCCCTAAAGGGGGATTGGGGGGTGTCAAAGTTTGTATGGAAGAATTTTAACGCGCGGTCTGATTATCTCCAAACTCAGTATTTATAATGATTGTTTTTTACTCAATCACGCAAAAACGGCAGAACAGATTTGATTGAAATTTGGCACACAGACAGATTATAACCTAGATTAATTTATAGGAAACTTTTTATCCCGTTAGTACGTTCCCGCGGGATAATTTCCGACTTCCACGCGGGCGAAGCTGCGGGCGGAAGCTAGTTAATAATAAGACTTTTCTAGACATGGGTTGGATTAGGTAAAAACGATACCTAATCCTAGTATTTAAAAATACCTAATCCATTTACATAATCCGAAGATTCATTCAATATAGCCGCTGGCCTGTTACCGATATTATGTATCGTATGTGGATTGGATAAGAAATATTCGGCATGGAGTATGGACATTGATATATTGTGGAACGGTGGATTATACAAATTTCGTTTTTTATGCAGAGCACTGACTAGTCTAGTGCTATTTCATATAGATGGCGCTGGCGGCAGTCCTAATTAAACTTGAAACTTAACCCCCACATTTTAAGGTACGGAATATCTTCTGTGTAGACTGTACGAATATTTTGTGCCATACCTAATCCTCGACGCTTTAGGTACGGGCTCGTATCGAAAAATACCTAATCAACATACCTACTTAATCCAATATTTATGCCTCACATCTAGTCTTTTCATGAAATTGTCATACAATAGGATTAAATGAACTTTAGAGGGTTGTGTTGATGACTTTAATGATTAAATCATACATACATAACATCACGCTTTGTTTCCTGGAATGGTTAGGCAGAGGTGTACCTATAGTATACCCACATTTCGCCAGTTATGTTTAAGTCTCATGTAATAGGGGCGAGCCTATTGCCATCAGCCGGGCACAAGTCCAGACTCCGGGCTGTTACTGATAAATTCCGGGAAACCCTTGATTTTCATCAAGGGTTTCCCGGAATTTACTTATTGATTATACTTCTGTAAATATATACTGTCTTGGTTGCGAATCATGTTTTAATCAACACACAACCTGAAACTGATCAGAGAAAATTCAATATGGTTACAAAATTTAAAAAAAAACAACAGAAATCATAAATATCATAAAGAATAAATAGTTTGTGTGTTAGCTACAAATAATAATATTAATAATGTACCAGTATAAGTGATAAATAACTTTGATTTTTGAAGACGGTGACTCTGTTTTTGAATTTTTGAGCTCCACACGGGCGTAGCCGCTGGCAAAACCCAGTTAGTGTCTGTATTATTGAAGCAAACTAAAAAAAGAAATGCAGCCGAATTGACAACCTTTTTCTGAAGTCAGTTAAAAATGTTAGAATGTCTACCCTATTAGCATATTACTAGACCAGACCAATTTCAGACAAGTAGAACTTGATTGATGTCATCATAATGACATAATATGTTAATTAATAAACGTATTCCACTATGAATAGAGCTGAAATTATCTTTCATATTAACATAATACATTAACATGATTCGAAATCGGTGATGCGTTATTCGACTATTACTACTTATCAGCGATTCAACACTATTCGAATAGTCTATTTAAGCGATTAATGCAAAATTACACGTAGTACTGATTATTCTAAATGATGAAATATTTTTGCATTCATTTAAATTTTACGTAAAAAAATTCAGTAGGTACCTATTTTCATAGTCCGATGGGACGGCAATTCGACACGACCGGAGAGAGATTAGATAAAGGACTATCTCCAATTTAGGGATCCCCAGACCAGCGCGACGTGACAGAGCCACACGACTCTGTAGATCAATTTCAATGAAGATTTCATAGAAATCGTCGGAGTAAAGTGGCGTCGCACTGTCGCTTCGCGCTTGTCTGTGGGACTTTTAAGTCTTAACACCACACCGCTTTCCCATGAAGGTAGACAGAAATTGCAGAAAGGTCCGTCACCAATATCTTAAGGTTGATGATTGTAATGAAATTGTCTTAATAATACCTTAAAGTATGTTTAAGCGATTGAATAACAGTAGGTATTTTGAAAATGTATAAGATATATATATGCATAGTCCTCAAGACCGTGTTTCGGCCATGGCGGCCAATCTAAACTGAGACTAGCCTCCAGCGCGGGAAATATTATAGTGCACAAGTGTGTGCGCAGACACAGGGGCACCTCTCTTCCCTCACTCCATCATCACCACAGTCCGATGGGACGACAATCCGACACGACCGGATAGTGATCAGGCGCAGGATCTACGGCTTAACGTGGTTTTCGAGGCACGGGAGTATCACACCGCCAACTTTGAAACTCCGAGCTATTACCAAGAGATTCCTAATGTAAAAAGCTAATAACACTTTTCCCGAACTGGGAATCGAACCCAGGACCTCAGCTATCGCCGTCGTACTTGCGACCACGAAATCAACAGGGTAGTTTCAGTACAAAATATAAGGAAATCGGATGAAGGGCCCATGGAACTAGAAACTCTATTCATTAGTAAGTAATTAACATTACGAAACACTAAACATTGAAAATTAAATTGTTTGCAATATGTCATCTAACAAACGTCAATATACCAACAAAATATTGAAAACTATACTCAAGTAGAAATAATTCGTAAAAACTCACGTAACTAGAATGTAATACCTAAATAATAGCCTCCAGACATTAAGGGCTTCCCTGTTTGCATACGCAAAGCTCCATTATGTTCATATAGCTATAACTTGAAACTAGGACCATCGGAGTAAAATAAAAAAAGAAACTGCTAATTACTAATAACGATAATAAAATATATATATCAGCATTTCTGATGTTACAGAATTTTAATAGCGCCGTCTGACCTCCGCCTAAAACCCAATTATAACCTACAAGGAAATTCTGATAGCTAATAATTAGTTAATCATAACTTCTTTCAACGAAAAAAAAAAACAATAGCTTCAGGCAATCAAGCCTACAAAGAGATAGTAAAATATACGTTTCCATGAGCCCCGAACACACAAGGCGAAAACTTTCCAAGTCAGACGAACTTCGTGAATAAATCCGGTGCGATATCGTCACGCGATTCAAACATTACCAGCCAATGTTATTGGCAACATACGAAAATGTTTTGTATCTAAAGTTTTGGAACTTCAGAAATTTAGCACCTCGTGTGAAATGACTCGATATTGTGTTGTTAATGATCGAGTTATGTTACGAGTGTTGTAATCGATTTTTTTTTGAGTAACGAGATAAGTTTTAATTGGTTTGGCTTACTTTGCGAGTAGGTAGTCCTGTGTCTGACAATTATATTATACTATCTATTTCCGTATTCTGGGACTATCTATATACTATAAAACTTTACTATAGGTACTATCTTTTGATATTTTGATGAAATACATACGGCTTTGACCGAATCCTTTATCTTAAAGTTCGTTACAGACTTTGATTAGCTCCGGAACTGATTAGTTTTATTTGGTTGGCCGCAACTTACGAGTGATTTATAAATCGTAGATTCGAACCCAGACAGACGCTTTACTTTGTGTAAATTATTTAATCACCATTGCACTGAAAACGGTGAAGGACAACGTCGTCTGGAAACCGGCATGTCGTAGAACAAAAAAAAAATCTACCAACCCGTATTGGGTCCGCGTGGTGGATACGGCCCAGTCCCTCAACAAGGCCGTATCTGTGAACTGATCTTAGCTCTCCAATGTCATATTACCACATAGATATAAAAAAAAGTCTTAAAACTTAGTCAGCATTTATTATCTGCGACACGAGCATTTTCAATTATAATATAATTCAATTTTACGTTACGTTCACTCCAGGCGTTCGTTCTAGGCCCACAGTTCCCCTCGATAATGTCTTAATTCCCGAGACAAAAAAGTTTCGAAGTATTCTTCACACGACCCAGTTGGCATGACAGTTGAATGGACATGACGTTAAAGTCGCCTTGGGACTGTTTTGACGGTAAACGAGGAATCAGCGGAGCTGAACGGGGAAAGACTTTTTCTGAAGAAATTGTGAAAAAACTGACTTGTTGCGGGCTATGGTTTTCAAAGTCTCCGATGCAAACGTAAATAAAGGGATTAGAAAACGTGTCTATATTTTGTAGTGCTACTTATAAATTGAGAGTTTTTATTTGATTATTTGAATGGCTTACTTTATGAATAGTCCTGGCTGTGACAATTTTGAAAGAATCCTTGTAGAAACTTTTTGCCCTTCAATTTGTAATGTGTGTGTGTGTGTGTGTGTGTGTGTGTGTGTGTGTGTGTGTGTGAAACTAACAAAAACACCTTGATTATTTGAATAATTAAACCCAAAATTCGTAATTTATGCCACCTGAACTTTTTACATTTGACGTTTGAGGTTAATTTTATAACCACAATTTTCGTCGATGTTTTTTCAATTACAATTTAATAATGTTTTTCAATCAGAGCAGTGGTGGCCCAGTGGTAACGACCGCAACTTACAAAATGTAGGTCGTAAGTTCGAAAACAAACAGTCGCTTTGCTTTGTGTTAATTATTTAATAACCACTGCTCTCAACATAACATTGTACATGGTCTACTATGCACTGGTGGACTCACTGCTTTCTTATGGGCTGGCATGCTATGGTAACACATTTAAAACATATTTTGATAAAATAAAAAAATTGCAAATCAGATTCATGAAACTATTAGTAGATAAAAGTACAAAAAACCTTTGTAAAAGTAGTGATTACGAAGACTTATTTTTGGAATGTAAAATGCTGCCGGTTCATCAGAGGGTAGTGTTGTCAGTAGCTTTAGAACAGTATTGTAGCAATGAATTTAAAAACATATTATACGCACAAGATCTCAAAAGAACAACAATATGAGAAGTTTTGTAGTGCCTACATGTAATAACTATTATGGTCGAAGGTGTAGAAATGTGTTAGTCCCAACTATTTTTAATAACCTTCCAGTTGATATAAATGATTGTATCACAAAAACCTCCTTTAAAAATAGAATACATAAGTACCTCTTTAATATATATTGTGAAAGCCTCACTGTAGAGAATAGTAAAAAAAAAAAGTATGTTTTTTTTAAATTTAAGGAATGCAATAGAATGCAAGTTTTAACTAGGTGAAAAAGTGTGATTAAAAAAAAAAAACTATGTTAATAATTAGACATTTACAAAAGTGGAGCTACGTCTGCCAACAAACTGCTATGCAGTATGGCGGAGGTAAATGTAACTTATACGAACTCTTTTTTGTGAATAAACACTTTTTCATTTTTTTTTTCATTTTCAAAATTGTGAAGGAAAACGTCGTACGGAAACCAGCACTGCCGTCCGAAAGCTATATTGCCGTTAACTCACATATGGTCGATTTTAGTTTTTTGATGCCACCGACACACTGATATTTTTATTCAGAAAAAAAAAATCTCAATTTTCCTGTCTAAGCAGTTTTTTTCTACTGTTTATGGATGCCGAGATAAAAAAAAACAGAAATATGCCGTTTACTTGCTATTATTTGATGTGTAATTTAACCAGTGCAGGTTTTGTTTACACTTTTATCAAATACTTTTGGAATAGGTTTTAGGTGCTTCGCTTAGTCTTTAGCTCGACCTACCCACTATTGTATAGAATCAAGTTTATCTAACAGACAGTTGTGTTGCTGGGGAGTTTGTTACGCCACTTCTTCCCAGCTTAAGCACTAGAAAGTGGTGAAGGGGGACTGTTTTTTTGTAAATTTGACGTTCAAAAATGCTGACTATTTTACTATTTATTTATTAAATTCTCTCAAAAAGGTACAAATTCGGTACATGGCATTTTGGTTACAGTTAGATTCAAACCTTTGTGAGAGCTGGAGTCTATACTGGGTTCGGGACCTGTATTACAGACCTCCAGGCTCACACCCTTAAAATTACAATATTAAATTGCAGTTACGTACTACAACATAGATAAGCTCCAAGTACTGAGAGGACGAGAATTTAATTTAAATTTAAGTTAATTAAATTTAAGACTCAACTGATTGTCAGCCTAATTTAAACAAATGACTTTTGATTTTGAGCGCTGTGCTGGTGATACGCTCATAGCAAACCAACTCGTGGTTTTAGGTACTATTGCAATGACCACACTGACGTTTGAAGACACGCTACATGACTACTTAATTTGTCACTTGTTTGACCTATGCTTCTCACCAAAGGTATCATCAAGCGCAGCTCCTACCTGTGTGGCTTCGGCTTAAGAATCTGAAGATTTAACAATAATGTTCAATCCAAAAATCATTACTAAAATTATTTATTCACTGCAAACATGGATACATTTTCATATGTATAGTATCCGCAAATATTCATTACGTTCTGTTTAAATTCATCTCATGAATTGTAATGATTATAATCATCATTCAGAATTATTTGCTAGGCTACATTATTGAGTGAATATATTTTGGTACACACATAAACTCATATCGTCGCCATGTATAATGTATTGTTTTTTATTTTCATTAATGTGTTATGTAGATTGTCGTCATCATCTTGGGTGACTACCCAGTTCACGACTAAGGGACTACTCACACTTATTCGGCTCTGTTCAGCTTTTGTCCATAGAAAACAAAGATTTTGTATAGAGACCGTTCACCTCTCCGCGGCTGAACGGACACGTACGCGTCTCATACAAAATCGTTGTTTTCAGCTCAAAAGAGCTAAATAAGTGTGAGTAGTCCGTAATAGAGATGTGTGGAAGAAAAAGGCATGTTGTGCCGACCCCTAATAAATTGGAATAAAGACAAGACAAATATGATTTATTTACATAGATAACATCACACCTTCCACATTTCCCCAGTTATGTATAAGTCCCATATAATAGGGGCCGAGCCTATTACCATCAATCGAGCACAAATCCAGACTCTGGGCTGCTATTAAGAAATTACAGATAGAATACTAGGTACTCAATAAAACCTTCTTCATCGCGAAGAGGCCTATGTCCCAGCAGTGGGAACATTATAGGCTGATGTTATTATAGTATCCTAAAATTTTTGGAAGTGAAAATATTAAAATAAAGCTTAAATATTATATCTGTGCGTTAATTATAATATATGTTCTTTTTTATAAATATAAGTTCCACTGGTTAAATCCGGCGCGGAACCTATAGTTTCCATTACAATAGAAAATTTATTGTGTCTCATTAGCCGGGATTAACAGATTAATTTAAATAATATTTTCAATGTGGAAGTCCCTAATCTACGTCAGGTTAGATCTCACAGTAATATTATTAGTTTTAAGTTATCTTGCTGCGCCCTAACAGGGTCATGTACAGAGGCCAGCACATCAAGCTACCCCAATCTGTCAAATTTCTTTGATAGTTTTTCAACTTTATTACAAAGGAATAAGGTTTATGTTCAATTGGGAAAATTTGACAGTTTGGGATAGCTTGACCTGCTGGCGATTGTACTCATGCATTAGCATTTATTGTAACAGTCTGGCTTCGTACCTGTGTTTGTGCATTTGCATGCCTTATGGTAGGCTAAGGCTAATGGACACTATTGTTTGTAAGACCTTTTCTTTTGTACCCATATTCGCAAATGAATGAAGGCGCGGGCCCACCGCGGCGCATGCTGTGCACGGGCACGCGGCGCAATTTAGCTGCGTGTATTAATTTGTTTGACAACGTGGGTCTACGTTTCCACTGGATAACACGAACACGACTATGTATAGCGTGGCACGGCGCACGGAGAGGCTACGCACGTGCCACTGCAATCCAATCAATCCAAAACTGCGCTGCGATTATGCGAGCTGTACATAGTCGTGGGTCATATTCGTGCACTCCAGTGGAAACGTAGTCCCACGTCGACAGCGTTGAGCTATGTAACCGCCTATTCGAGTAAGCCACGCATGTATCAATGACGTCAATTCATGCATAGCCTCTCTGTGGGTTGCAGTGGACACAACCACATACATTTACTTACAAAGCGAAGCTTATTACACGTGCGTAGCCTCTCCGTGCGCCGCGGTTGGCCCGCGCCCTAATGATTATGATTAGCTTTAAGCCTAGCTTATAAATATGGTTGTGTACATTGTGCATTAAACAAATAAATAACGCATGCATGTACTTAATAAAATACAATATGGTCTACACATCTAAAGTCTACAATGCCTGCAACGTTCTTACATTCACAAAATATAAAAGAATCTACATATACATTTTAAATACTAATAGTGCGAGTACCTCTGCTTAACCTTCCGGTTGTACAAGCATAACGATATGTGTAGTAGGGAAAGAATCATGTAGGTTAGTAGGCCTGTTCTATTAATACCAAGGTCAGTAGTCACACCGCAGAACTAGCGATCATGTATCTGCAGAACAGTTACTTGCAAAAATCCGTGATTAATTCGTTAGTTTAGTACTCATTTAATATTGGAACTCTATCAAAATAAATATAAAAAGTAAAAAAAAAAAAAACACTTTCATTTTTAAATAGCTTCAACTATTTTGATGTTGACTGTACCAATTTTCTACAAATCCACATTATTTAAATGCTAGACAAAAAAATTAAATAAGTTCAAACGGTAAAAGAAAAAAACACACTTTCGCTTTTCTATTTTGATTTTGACTGTACCAATACTGATTGAGACTGTACCTACATTATTGAAATGCTAAAGAAAATAATGAAAATGAAATATCTAGAACGCACTATCTCTTTTAAGAATATACCGGGAAACGAGTCTATTTGTTGCTTCTCTAGTTTCATTTGAACAAAACTGATCGCTTCAAACGAGATGAAACTGACTAAAAATGAGGCAGTTCTCTGGTACTGAAGTAAAAAATTGTCAAAACGTGACATTCGTGTTAAACAGTCAGGGAACTAGCATAAGTTTACTTACGACTACCCTCCCGAAAATATTGTGTTTGACAACACCCTAGAGGCGTGCCCGAAAAAAAGTAGTGAAAACAAACTTTTCCGATTCGCTATAAAAACCGGTAAACCGTGCCGATCTCTATCGAAACTATACCGGATTTTTATTTATCGTTTCCCGTTTTACCCGCGAGCGGTGTTAGTACTCTTTGTTGTGAATTTAAAAAAACGGTAACCGATTTTTTCTTGCTGTCTTTCTTATTTTGTGTTTTTTTCGCGGCCGTTGTTATTGAAAACTTGTGATGTTCCATCAATGGAGACGGCTTTTTCTACTTTTTAAACGTCTGCAATATTAAGTACACACGGCTACACATCAAGCTATACATTTCCAGTTTACGCTGATCTCGTACTGTACAGAAATCCTATAGAATGCGAGATCAGCTTATACTGGAAATGTATAGCTTGATGTGTAGCCGTGTGTACAAAAAAGGAAAAAAATAATAAATATAGAAATGAAAGCGGTTTTCGGTTTTATTTTTTGCTCGATTTACATTTAGAAAGAGTAACATTTCAATATAAAGTATAATGTTTTGCTAATGTAGCGACCGATGAGTGAGTTTGTGATACTCGTAGCTTGTCAAACATATGAATGCGTATTTTTTTTATAGCGGCGATAAGTACTCTAAAAAAATCCAGTGTCTACCTAGGTTAAAAAATACAACCCTATGAAAGACGGATAGCATACCCTTAGCAATGGGCCGTTGGTACCCATTAGGTACAGAACTCTAAAAAGGATAGAAAATAAAATGTAACCTTTATTCTACGCCCACGGTTTCGCCTACGTGCAAAGGACATATTCCCTAATTCGTGTTTTAATAGAGTTATTAACAGTCTAGTACCTAAACTCTATTGGCAGTGATCACAATGTAGCTATTGTTAAATATATTTACCCCAAAAATTTTACGCTCTTCAGAAATAACACATTAGATACATGTGAAAGATACGTATTACACATAAATAATTTTCAAGGCGAAAATTGATGATTATATTATGCTAAAAGTGTTAATTAAATTTTAATGTAATATATGTAATACACCAACTTATCAGTGTTAATAACTCTATCTTAATTAAAACATGACAATGAAATCCTAAATTTAACATTTAATTAATAAAATATAGGTACAGTCATTATCTACTACAATTTGGAAAAAGAAATAAAAGCTACAAAATCTACGAAGATAATCATCACTCATAGAATCCTTGAATGTTATTTTTAGTTATTTTCTTCTTGTTGATTTTTTTGCGTTTGTGTTCTTTTTCTGTTTACTGCAAAAAAAAACATATTTTTTCCTTAATACAATAGGTGTATTGTTGTGGTGTGGTGCAGTGTGGAGTGAGGGTGTGTATGAGTGAGGACGTGTATGAGTAAGGTCATGTGTGAGTGAAGGTGGGAATGTTTGCTCGGACTATCTAGTTATGTTTTAAGTTCCCCCATTGATAGATTTTTTTCTTAAATATTCATTGGCTCAATGCATGTAATATGAAAAATATTAAAAAAAAAACTCAGTGATCTCCTTGGTTCATCGTCTCAGGAAAATATCGCGATTCTCAAGGATATTTTACTCATCTTCTAAATTATTACCATCATCAGCCACAGGATCATATCATCTCGAAATTACGTCACGAACCACAGTATAAGGAAACGGAGCTTCGTCTAATTTTAACGAAAACAGTATGGCCGCTGCGATAAGGGCTTGAATTTTATAAGCCATAATATTATAAGTAATCAGTCACTGCTTCCATCGCCTTATCTTACGAACCAAACTACGTATTAAATTAACTTTCTTTACAAAAGGGATGAGGCGATTGTCAATCGAGTCGGCCGAGTCATCGAAAGTTTAGTCGATTCAATTTTAGATGAATCTTTAATCGCCTTTTGTGATTTCGTTTTTAGAATGTTTATCAAAATTCAAGTGTGTAAGGGATTTCAGATAGATTAATCACAGCATCATAGCTTATAGGATTGTAAATGAAATATCTAAAATCAATAATAACAAATAAAAACAAAGCTTTTTCGATAAAAATCGCTGCAAATCAATTAACCCTTCGAACTTTCGAATGAAGTTGAAAACATTTTTTCTCACAATCGATTCTTTATTCTAAAATCCGTTTAGGAAATGACTCGTCTAATCGGCGCGTCGCAAACACGCCCCAATAAACTCCTTAGAAAATCAATCTTCGTTTAATTAACTACTTTGAGACGGATACTCGTAAATCGATCGCGAGGAAACTGTCTTCCAATTTAATTTGACGAACCCCAAGGTAAGTAAGTAGGCAATTGTTTTTTTTTTATCAAGATAAAACTTTGCGAAGAATTTTATGCGAAGGCAAGCAATAAAACCTCTTTATTTGAGGTTGTTTTTAATAACGTGGGTTTGTCATATTTTTTTTTCGGAGGCATTTCTCATTTGTGAAGATTATGAGGTTTTTTTTTTCAATTTCTGTTTTACATCTTTACAATTCATACGTACATCATAAGTTGACGTTCGTTTAGTAACCACATGTTTTAACTACTTCAGATATTTTTCATAAAGTGTGGAAAAGAAATAAGAAACAACTAGTTCCCAGCATATACTCGTACCTTTGTATCTCATACAAACCCACCTACACATCGACGTATCTGATCGACTACCCTCCAATAGCCCCCAATCGTTACATCAAACACAATAAGTATACTCATATCTGTCGCCAAAAGAAGAAATAAGCAATAACCCCCTCCCCCTCCACCCGCGTCTAGACTGGACACCGACGGGGTCACGAAATCTTGGCCGATATTTCAAACGGACAAAAGATAATAATTTGAGATGGAACATTATCGAAAAAGCCTTTGAACACGTCCGCCAGATCAAGGGCCAATTGCTTGGACGATTGTCATATTTTTTCTATTCTTTTTTATGTTATCGGGTAGCTAGCCAAACTTCGAGGCCAGCTATCTAATGGTAAGTTGTCACCGTCACCTTTGCACGTCTGAAATAAATCATCATCACCATCATCAGCCTACAGGTGTCCACTGCTGGTCGTAAGCCTCGATCACCATTCTCCTTGATTCTTGGCAACTCGCATCCAGTTGTCCTAGCCAACCTGCGAAGATTGTCGCTCCGCCTAGCGTGAGGGTGTTCTAACCTACGTTTGAAAGCTCTCATGTCTTTGTAATTACACTGGCACTGATATCCTTCAAAACTGAATACAGCAGCATGGCAGCAACATTATGTATGGTGGCACTGCTTTTCCTGTAGTTTCCTTTAGATCTCCAAGTAAGGGTACAGGCACAATCAGCCTATAATGTTCCCCCTGCTGGGACCCAGGCTTCCCCGCAGTCAAAACGAGTGGGCTGTAATCCACCGCGCGGGCCCAGTGCGTGTTGGTAGATGTCACATGTCGGTTGGAGTGTAGCCTTAGGGGCACTATGGAGCGAGGACAGAAAAATTTCGTAATATTTTTTTTTTTCGGAAATTTTCATATTTTATTGCAGTTTCAGGTTGACCTTCGCCATAGAAACTATTTCAGTTCTGGGAAGCATGGCCCTCCGACCTACCGTTTCCGAGTTAGGAGCTTTGGTTTAGGGGCGCTACGGCGCGAGGACTTAGAAATTTTTTGCCAAAAAAGTGTTATTTTTGCAAATCGTTTATTTTTTCGATTCTATCGTATAAAACACCTAAATATAAGGCTAAAAGTGTCTTGGTGTTTTTTGTCTCCGACTAACCGTTTGTCGTAAAAACGATGTGGAAGAGATCCAGAGGTTAGGTATTTTATTTTTTTGGGGGGGGTCTGGATTTATGCTTTCACGGTTGCACAACGACATGCTTCGCTTTGCTTTGCTTGGTAGTATAGATGCAGGCCTACCCTGCCGCCTCCTTCAGAGGTGGCAGGGTGGCGGGGTCTTGAGGGAGAGCGCTGCAGTCGTGTAGATCCTCAAGGCAAGTCTGGTGGGTGTACCTTCCCGAGGTTGCCACCCCGTTCTTGGTCTAATTCCTTAAGAAATAGATGCAACAAAAACCACCAGGCGTCAGTGCTTTCCCGCATTATATCCCTCCTGCCCCAATTCTCAATCCCTCCCCACTCCATCCTACCTAAATCCGTACTCCTTCCAACTTCCGCTCCTAACCGCGACCCTGCCGTGACTGGGTGGTGGCGGGCTCGTCCATCACTAAAATCAGCTGGTGGCGAGTAGGAGCAATTAGTCACCTGCGCTAGGACCTGCGCAGTTGAGCGCCATGAGCGGGGATGAAGGAGTCCTGGGGGGTTGAGCCGAGCGGCTCTGGTTGTAATGTGCCCGTGAGGCAACACGCCCCCTTTGGTCTGGATTTCAAGCGAAACGGTGGCCTTACCCAATAGCCAGGGGTAGGGAAATGGTCACGGTGTCCCTGACAAGACTAGCCTGCATGGCTACCACGGGCTGCATGAGGACCACTCCAACTGCAGCTATCGAAGCCATGTTGGGGCTACCGCCGCTCCACCTGTTCATACAGCAGGAAGCAACGATGGCGGCAGTGCGTCTGAAGGCAACACATCTCTGGAGTAAGAGAGACACTCAACACACCGCGCTGCTTAAGGGACTCAACAGTGAGTTTCCCATTACAAAGGCAATAAATGACCGGGTGCCCAAACAATTTGTCTTTGACAAAAAATACAAAATCCAACTTCATGAGGATCGACGATGCGAGGGCTTGCGCCCCGCAGAGCTACGGATCTTCACGGATGGATCAAAAACAGGTAGTGGCACAGGTGCTGGAGTTTTCTCGGAGGACCTCAACATACACATAGCCACACCATTGGGGGTCCATAACACAGTGTTCCAGGCCGAATGCATGGGCATCTCCCTTGCCGCGTCTGCTATCACGGCCAGGGAAGTTAAAGACCACTCAATCCGCATACTCTCAGACAGCATGGCTGTTCTGCAAACGCTGAACAGTCACACGGTTGACTCTGGGCTGATATACGAGTGCCACCAGCGCCTAAACCAGGTAGGTAGCCTCAATAACATTACCATTCAATGGATCAAAGGACACAGCGGTTCGCTAGGTAACGATGCAGCCGATGAACTTGCCAGAAGGGGGTCGAGTATGGCATCAGTGGGACCAGAACCCATCGCGCCTCTCCCCTTCGGGTATCTACGCACTCTGGTAAGGAAACGAACCAGGGACCAACATCACAAGATATGGCTGGATCTAGGTGAGTGCAGGCAGGCTAAGGAAGCACTTCCTGCGATCGATGCCCGCTTCACAAAACGGGTTCTCCGTCTAACTAAATCACAGCTGCGTGCAGTTACAGCAGCTGTAACTGGCCATGGGTCATTTAACAAACATCTCTTTGTCTTAGGAGTAACAGACAGTCCGCTGTGCAGGGCCTGCATGGAGGACGACGAGACAGCAGCGCACGTGCTCCTAAACTGCCCGGTGGTCGCCAATTACAGGGCTAAATACTTCGGTAACCCAGGTACCCTACGTGAGATTGTCAGCAACACCAAGGCGTTGCTGGCCTTTCTCGAGGAGCTGGGGTGGATCGAATGACAGATTCTCCCACCCGTACGCAAAATACGCGCTTTGACGTGGAGTTGCGGACAACAGCCCGTATTACCTATTACCTATTAGGTATTTTTTTTTTTGGGTGGGAAATCATCAAATAACTTCTCCCGCTCTGGGTGGAGCAGGAGGGCGTGTCAGACTTTTACTGACTAAAACCCACCCGTGTTCCTTCAGTAGCCCGTATGCCAGGGGCTGTGGTGTCTCTTTCGAACAAACCCGCACCCCTGGCAGGCATCGACCCTTGCGGGCCCCATCACTTTTTGTGCTGACATCTCTTTGAGGCGCGCGTGGAACATAACGCGCCGTCGACTTGGGCTTGGTCCTTGCCGGACAGCGAGCTATCCATTACTCGCCGTCCGCAAGCCCATGCCTACGGTGGCCGGAAATCGGCCTGGGATTCCCGACGCCCAGGGCGTCTCCGTATCCTGCGGCGGCTAGGGTCGCGAAGGCGCATATGCTGCCTCTCCCTCACGTGCGCCGCCTCCCTCTTCGCGAGCATTACTGCTTCGCTGAAGGAGGTGACGGCTCCCCATGCCCTCTCGCTCCGTACCATGGCCTGGACCAGGGCCGGACGCGAGAGATCGCCGCCGCCGATCGCCTCCACGAGGACACGGCGGTGCTCCACCCAAGCTGGGCAGACCGCCACCGTGTGCTCCACCGAGCCAAGTGCGGGTTAGTGAAACTCACATGCCTTCAAATTTTTGGTTCTAGGAATGTCGGTTTCCCCACAATGTGTTCCATTACCGATGTACAACACTAGTGAATCCGTATTATCATATGAAAAACTACAATTATCACTAGCTCAGGTAAACTGCGCTAAAGATTCAAAACGCATGCGGGTAAACGACCTCGAAATATCGGTTTCGATGTGATGGGTGAACGTGAGGTGCGTCGGAACTGAGGGGTTCTCATAAAAATATAACAATGTTAGGGTTCCGGGGTGTAGTATCCTGTTGATTCTACATATTTAGTGGATTATATCACTTCACTGGCTCACCACCACATCAAACGCTACCGAGCAGACCTGCTTCACCTTCCCTGTTTCCCGCCATTACTCTCACTCACAGATGTCATTTAGTGACAGCAGCTCTCTCCGCTTGTGTGCATGAGACAGTGTTACCATATCTATTGCATAGATACACTACATCCCTTTCTTATTATATTTTTATTTGTTCAACTCAAACAGGTTATTAAATAGTCATGTAAAATCAAAATCATAACATGTTTACTTTAGTATACATCAATGCAATCAAGTACCAATTAAATTATAACTTTGTATGCCTGATCATCCAGTCTCAATGACATGTTGGACACGGACTTTTTATTTAATCTCATCCTTTTTCCAGTGTCCTTGCTTCTAACAATGACATCCTTCTCATCAGCCTAGTCTGCGTCGTGTGGAATGGGATTCAATCCTTCTCTCTGTATCTAAACCATATCGCCTATGTGATTCCCAAATCTGTAGCTATTCTCTTCCTATTCCCTTTTATTTCAAAAAAATGTAAAATATTTATATTTTTTCTTTTTTTTTTTCGCAAATTAACAAAATCGCAACTCACAACGATTATTTACCAAAATATTTCTACAATTTGGTCTTCAATAGGTAATGATCGCTTGGAAGTAATTTATTTTTATTTACTTATTTTGATCTTATCAAAACGTTTTCGTTAATTTTCCGAAGGTATTTTTTTTTCATGGTGCTGCTTCATTAAATAAAGTGTTTTTTGAATTGTTTTGTTAAAATTTTCCTCCTTCAATATTTATTTATGTAATAATAAATTCTAGCAGGTAACAGAGCTATCTTAGTAATTAATACAGTCACGTACCTACATAAAAATACCCATAGAAAATATTATCAGCCTACAACATCTCCCCGTTAAGGTAAGTACTGGGATACAAACCTACTATCCGTGAGGAACGTGAAATCATGGTTAAGTGAAATAAAAAAAATAACTTGATGTGTTGGCTTGTAGCCACCACATGGGAACACCGCAAGTAGGTTGAAATTGGGGTTTCTGGATCAGATGAGATCCAGAAACACCCAATTTCAACGATCAATCATAATAATCAAATAGTACAACAAATTTCAACCATCATTCATTACATTTGAATAGTACACCCAAATTCAACGATCATTAATTAAATTCGAATAGTACACCCAATTTCCACCATCATTCATTTGATTCAAAATAATGATCCAGTGGCTCTATTCGTTTATCTATTCAGAATATGGAATAATTATTTATCATTCATATAATTCATTATAAAAGGAATTTCATCTTCTGACAGCATTTGGTAGCATAGAATATCTTCTGAATCAGGAACTACACTTCTTACTATACTTCTTGTACAGCCAATTTTTCAGGAAAGGATGTACGTTGCCAACTAGGAAAAATGTAAGGGAAGTGTTGTGACCACTCTTGAGTGTGAGATATTACGTATTTCCAAAAGCTACAATACTGAGTGTTTAATGCTGTTATGGAGACATGTGTATGTATTTATATATTCTTTTCCTTTCACAGCATTCAAATAAAAACATTGAGGAAAATGTATGATATGTTGCATCCAAGGATCTTCGTAAATCTCCCAATCTTCTATTACACCTCCACATGAGAAACAGGCTGCTTTATCATTAACACTATTTCCGCAATAAAAAAATCCAGCGTCAGCCATATCCCTTACCAATCTTTTTCTTGTATCAACCGTTGCCCAATAATAACTAAATGAAAATTCACGCATTTTGAATGCATTATACATGTCATATCGAGGATTGTAATTATTTAGAGACATGTTCTGTTTATTCACTTCTTAGTTCTTAATGTAGATAACTATAAAAGTGTAATGACATAGCACAACTGTTGACAGCAACTTATAACGATTCACATTAGACGGGATTGGTAGGGATAGGAAACTGATCTGTAGTACCCAATTGTGAAAAATTAAACAAGCCATTTATTTAAAGAATTTATTATCTATACACCATTTATTTAAACATATTACATTTTTTAAAGCACATATTTTATCATGATAAATACAACTATAGACATCATGAGAATGTTCATATTTATTGTACAAACTTAATAAATTAGGACAACCTTCATCTTCTAAATTATTTATACTATTATTATTTGAAATATTTTTTAACCATAACACTTTTTCTAAACCTTTCGTGTAAACACATTTATCTCTTAAAATATCTACGATCAAATTCTGATGATTTGAGTATGACACAAATCCTTCACTCCAGTATATCTTTCTATTACGTTCAATCCAACTGACTTGCCGTTTTTCTGGTATCGTCAAATCGTAAAATGGAAATGGTGGTTTAATTAAAAACACCTGAATGTTTTGATTACTTAATACAGCAATTTCTTTAATGATAAATTCATTGTTTTCTGTTTTAAAACCTTGAACATCTACGATGGCAGTCATGATAACCTGCGCACTATGTTACTCAAAGGTTTATATTCCAAAAGTCGATCGTTAATAATCAAACAATATCCAGTTGTCTTATCTGGTATTGGTGCTGAACATTCAATCTCCAACCGCACATCTACGGGACCTGTTTTCAAACTATCGTTTTGTCTTGAACAGTCTATGATAAAGAGAGGGGCCTTCTCCTTGAAATCGGCCAAATCAAGCAAGGGGTCTGCAGGACAGTTGTAATACGACTGACGAAATTTCACATACATTTCATATAATATATTGTATTTGCTCTCAGAAAAATTTAAGTTTAGAGGCTCGTAAGGATAATATTGTGAATTCAAAAATAGTGTTACGTTGGTAACCTCACAATGATCAAACAGTGAACTGTCTTTGGTTTTATTATTTTTTCTGTTGGTTTGCAAGCAAAAAATTACAAATCGAGGTTTCTCTAATTGTGATGCAGTCTTAATTGACCAAGAATGTTTTGTAGTTATAGGAAGCAAAGGATACTCATATAAATCCCAATTTCGAAACGCTATCTGAATAGGTTTATCTCTTTCCAAGTGTTTTAGAAGTGTCAGTCGTTCGCGGTCTGACACTTTTATATGTGGTACACGCCATTGTAATCTTTGTATGTCTATTTGAAAATGCACATCATCAGTCGCTATGATGCTGTTTAAGTTAGAGTTACTTCTATTCAGAATAAGTTCATGTTTACAATTTATCACAACTTTATTGTAATCCTCCGCAAATCCTAAAATCTTATTAAGAGGTACAATAGCACTAAAGTTACCACCATTTTTAAATCCATCTATGTTCCAACCCCACAAGGCAGCAACTTTATTTTCTCCATCATTCATTGAAACGTATGACTTTATTGTCGACGTTATTCCAGAATTTTTAATGCGATCTATTTCAATACCATTTATTTCGTATCTGATATCTTGAAACAAAAACATAACAGGGTTTTTACTGAATGTAATATTTTTCTTAATCGGTTTTCCATCTTTGTCGAAGAACTTTGCTTGGCCCTCGACGTAAATTGAACTGGCTGACGGTAACACGTATATGTCTTGCTGGTGTATGGGAATTCTGATTTCATCGTTTTCTCTAAAGCTGTTACTGTAGGGATTGTAAGAATGGACTTCATAACTTTCAATAGAAGTATCAAAGTGTGGTAATTCATTAATCTGTAGGATATTCATATTTTGAAACCTAAGGCTTTAAGAAAATCTTGATTTGTTTTATTCAATTTTATAACTTTTTTCTTACGTCTTTTCACCTTAGTAGTTGTAGAAGAAATAGGACGTTTTTTGTTTACTGCAGGGTTTTTATAATAATATAATATCATTTTGCTTTTCTTATATGAAGGCGTAGTTGAATATTTTGTTCTTCTCTAAATTTAATACAGTAACCAAATTGATCAACTATCCTAATAGATATAGACGAAATAAAGTTTTTATTCACTGGAAAGTAAATAACGTTTTGCGGTGTTTCTATGATTTGATCAGTATTAGATACAAATTCATGAATAATGTGACTTGGTAACCCGTTACAGTATGAACCGTGTACAAGATCGCATTCGATTCTGATCACAGGGAGAATGTTGTTCTTAGTGTGTACATTTGGTATAGAATTCAATACTGAAAAGTATAGCAAACAGCACTCATATTGACCAGATAAATTCAGAGGTGGATGAAAGAATGTTTCCAATTCTGATTTATTTCCAGAGATGGTAACAGCTACAGACATGCTTGAATACTGAACACTTTTAGAAGATCCTGTTTATTTTATTCCTTTACTACACCAAAAATTCTTTAAAAAACTCAAACATAAGTGCCCACAATTGTAAGGGTGATCACGCTGTATATTATCATAATTATAGTGAACTTTAGAACCTATGTATTTTATAAATTCCTTTGGCGGTTTAAGATTTCCATAACTGTCAAAATATTCAATATAATCATTGTTTTTTGCATAGGCTACCCAATGAGAACCTGAACTTTTAGAACTATCTAAATTGAGAACTCCAGATTCTTTTTTAAAAGGTTTCTTAGGGAGTTCATCTCTCATAAAGACACCTCTAAAATAGGGAATATTATTTCCATACTTCAGAATATCAATGTTAGTTAAGGCTCGTTTGGGTAGCCGATATTTTAGTTTTTTTCTTTCGAAACGAAAATTCCGAGCCCGTTTTTATGAGGCTTAAGATATAATCCCTTTCCAATACAGAGTGATTCCATTTTTTCATTATGTCTCTTCAGTTCACTAAAACGTTCTTTAGCCATCTTGAATTCATTTATAGTTTTTGCTATACCAGCAGCGCCGCCTGCTAAGGCTCCTGCAGCTGATAATCCTGCGAAAATAGGTATCAACGGTAACACTCCACCGGTTTTTGGTATAGGTATAATCCGTGGTAGTTTTATAGATGAGTCATCGGTTAATTCTCTAGCAGCAGCCATAGCTAATTCTATTGCCATTTTCTTGCATTTTGGTTTCAACCTTCGCATTTGTTTTTTCGTTTTAGTAATAATATTTTTTAATTTATTTTTAACACCATTTCTGATGAGATTATTTGAAGATTTCTTATTACATTTAGTTTTAAGACCAGAACCCGTTTTAATTTTTGCCAACATAGCTTTGCTCACTAAATGTGCTGCAATTTTTTCACCTACACGCGCATCAGAGGCAACTGCTCGCTTTTTTGCCATTTTTAATAGAACGAAATCTGCTTTACGTCGATCGTCTAAGTTTGATGACTTGTGATAGGCAATATCGTGTTCTTTGCAATATTCGTCCAATTTATTAACACCTTTATCTCCGCGTATAAGCCTATTAATTAATTTTGTACCAGGACCGCAGTAGTTGTATCCTGGTAAGTGTAATTCAAATGGTAAATGATTTATAAGCCAATCGAGAAGACTTCTCTTCCCAATACACATCATAAGACTGAAGAAATATGGGTATAACTCTTAATAAATACGTGATTATTATTGGGTACTTGGAAATGTTAAATAATGTTCCTTTTATTTTTATTATAATATATTAGACTTATTAATCCAGCTGTTTTCAGTTAATGGTAAACCTAACCATTTTACTAAAACCTTATTTCCTTTTCTTTTTAGAACTTTTTCTACTAGATATACATCAGGATGTTTCGTTTTCTGAAGTTCTTGCTCATAAAATGCTCCTAAAATAGGTTGACCTCTGATTGTATCATCAATTAGATAGGTGATAGGAGTTGTATTTTGTACTATTCGAATTTTAAATATTTCCGTCGACCAGTTGGGAGTGTACCCTTTTTCAAATATTCCTTTGTACTTACTGATACGTACATAATCACCCACTTGAAATTTACTTCTTTTTTTTCTAACTTTGTTTATCAACTGCATGTATCTTTCTAATATGCGTTTTTTATTATTTTTATCTACTTTTGCGGGGATTTCATCAATCGTTTTATGGTAGGTGTGGTTGTATTTATAAATAACATTTTTGAGTGTGCCATCTATTTATTTATAGTTTCCTAATAAACTAAATTCTTTATATAATTTAGATTTCAATGTTCTGATAAATCTCTCAACTATCGATGCCTTTTTTGTTGAGAAAGTTGAATAATGATTAATATGATAAGATTTCATTAGTTTCTGAAATTTATTGTTATAAAATTCTGTTCCATTATCAGTTTGTAGATTTTTGGGGAAACGCTCCTTATCCAACAATATCTTAAAAGTATTACATACCACGCCTTTGTTCTTACTTTTCAAAGGAAGTGCCCATGCGTATTTCGAAAATGTATCGATAACTGCAAGAATAAACCTATATTTTTTATTTTCTTTTGAAATCGATTGCATATCAATTAAGTCTGCTTGCCATAGGTCATCTATATCTTTCATAATAACATTTCTTCGTGTAAAATTTACCCTTGCATTTTTATGAATTTCATTTACCACATCAGCTTTGCTCATGTTCAGAAATTTTCTGTGTCGACTTTTCTTTTATTAATTTTCTATCTCTAATTTAAATTCATGTAAACTAATTATTGTAGTGCTCAAAATTATTACGTATTTAGAATGTAAAGATTAATGTCCACTTTTATTGTCCACTAGTATTAGCTATGTTCATTCCGAATGACTATGTGATACTGAAACAAAATCTTATAAATAATAGTATTTATTCCTTAATTATGTTTGCTTCTTTTAATTCCTCAATTATTGATAAAATTTCATTATCGTGATTTGTATTACCAGCATCTCTTGAAGCTACTAATAATTTCAATCTCTCAACCAGTTCGTTGGGGTCATCCCAGTAAACCAAGTCAGTGTCCTTATTATATTTTTTTAACTTTGGCAAGCTGCCTCCAAGTTTTGCCTGAATTTCATAGTTTGAAGTTTCGGAAAATAATGGTTTGATTATTTCACGATACTTAACTCCTTTGTCACCTCTTATTTGACCATTAGGGTTAAAATCTCTTTTATGGGCATTTGTATGATGTAATATGTCCTTATAGACAAGTTTATCTGTGCTCGAAATTGACTTTATATTAGGTTTTTTTCGAAGTAAGAGTTCTTTAAGGCCAGGTGTTAAATTATACGGTTTGTCTCCGATTTTAATCAATAATACGTTATCGTTATTCAAACTATCAATTTTTGAAATTGTTACTACTGAATTACCCATCATTAAAGTTTTGTTTTGTTTTCTTATCCCAAATGGTATATTTAAACCATCATGAATATCATAAATATCATCGCGTTCTAGTGAAACTTCCAAGTTATCTTTTACTTCATTTTTAGGAGAGCTTGCTAACTTTAATTCAGCGTCATAAAAATCATCACCCATAGCAGAAGAGCTTGTACTATTTTCATCAGACTCTATTGCTTCAGAATTTTCGTATGTTTTATTTTCGTTATTTTTTATATTTTCTAGAAATATTTTAGAATTTACTAGGGTTTTAAGGGGCTCCGAAACTGGTTTAAGCATTTTATCAAACGATAAGTTAATTTCATGTTCCTGATTTTTCAGTTGTTTTAATTTGCTTTTGATTGAGTCGACAGACTTCATTAACTCCATTTTAATATTTTTATCCATGTTATTAAGAGTTTCTTAGATAATACTGTATTCGACTAAGGACACTCTAATACTAATTTAAATTGATGTATGAAATGAATTTATAACTTCATTCATAGTGAATAAAAATGATCGAAATTTTTTCTATACCTTCCATTGTTTAATGATGAGTCTTTATTAATACTAACAAAATTAAATGGCTTACTCCAAACCGCTTTACAAATATTTTTGAATTGATTCCATGACATATCAGAACTTATATGTTCTTCGTAAATATGCTTTAAGTTCACATCGTCTTGTTTAAATATTATAAGAAAGTTTGCATTATCACGTAGCAACTGTTTCGGAATTTTTGAGTAGGTTTGAGATAAGTAAAAGCAATCGATTTGCTTATGTCTACCCATAGAAAAATAATTACGAATGTTTACTTGATTTTCACATGCAACGTCATCAAAAATAAAAACAGAATTGGTTAAAGCCTCAGTCGGAGCTATGACATCTTTGCCATCATTGAATTCATAAAACTTAATCTGAGGCACTATCATTATGACTTCTCGTAAAAAACGATATTTTGGTTGAAAATTTGTCTTGGAATACAAGTAAAGATTCTTAAATTTTAATCCATTTTCATGTAATAACAAACTGATCATTGCATTTGTTTTACCACAATTTGATGGACCGCATATAATACAGCGAATTGAATTAGGTAATAGAACACTATGCCTTATCTGAGGAGTAGGGTCATCAAGATTTATATTATTAACGTTTAGAGATGTGGGTTGTTTGATCAACTTCATCGTGTATATTAATTTAATTTCTGCCTTACATACGCATTATATACAATAAAATATAGGTACTATCATAGGTAATCATTGGATTGGTTTAGATGAGTTTCGACCGATGTTATATAAAGCGGGCTTAAATGAGAAATCTACGACTTGATATCATCAACTGAGTTGAACAACGGGTTTTTATTCTTATTAAATTACCTTTTTATTTATAATCGTAAGTAACTACTCAATTAATATTTTTTCAAGACTAATTAAACTTATTTATTAATTTAATACTTACTATAAAATGTAAATTAATTGTAACATTATGTTTCATTTCAGAAAATGGAAGATCTTGATATTGTTGATGATGTTTTAAAGTCATTCTATTTAACAAAAGAACTAACTGGGAACAATATCGAACAAACTGAGTTCCAGGAAAACCCCCAGGATAAAGTCAAGGATACTCAAGAAAGATCAATAAAAGGAAAAAACAAGAAGTCGAAAAATAATTCTAAAATGACCTTATCCAAACTATTAGATACACCTTCTTCGTCTTTTGTAATTCGCAAGGAGCCAGGAAAAGCACACCATTTAATAAAAATATCTGTTTATGATTTAAGTGACAATACAGTTGACTACAATGATAGTGCTTGTGTGAATGTTCAATATCAAGTCAAAGACAATTACGATGAAATTATGGATGAAACAGAATATCTCGTCGGTAAAATAGTAAAAAAATTAAGTTCAGCTACATACAGACTTTAAGTGCAGTGTTTTAAGATAAAGTTTAATTATGTAGGAAGTTCAATAAAGTTACAATTTCTTATACATACTGTGTTTTTAATTACCTAATAAAGTAGATGAAATTTTAAATCATAATATTAGATATCCCACAGTTTGAGCCCACAATATTATTAGAAAAAAGCACTCTTTGTTTCAAAGAAAGTGTATTTTCTTTTAAATCAATATGTTTTTAGTTCTGACAGTTGCTTCCAACTTCATGTTTGCCTCGATTTCAAAATGATTGTTATGGTACATACATGATATAAATAAGTATACAAGAAAATAAATGAAAAGTCAATTATTATTAGTAAAATATTTAGTTTATTAGGTAAATCTTGTACTTACATTATAATTTGTAATTATCATTACAAAATACAACCAACTTAACGTACGACTGTTTATAATAAATAATAGCAGTAGGTATACATTGTGTAACACAAAAGTTCTAACATATGCAATCACAATGACCCCAAGGTAATGTGTTTATTTGATTTTGTTGAACTATTCTTTTGTCATCTATTCTATTTAAAATTACTTTATTAACTTCCTGTGAATACAGTACATGTTTGCTTGACTTTATCATATTCATCTTACATTTAAAAGTAATATTCTTAAATAAAACTTTGTTATAGTTAGATATTTTCAAACTCTTTGCAATGGGCCTTGATACTCCTTTAGCTTTGTTAATCTGTGTATTTAATGATTTAATACAATAAAGTTTTGCTCTTAAGCCAGTAAATTCGGTTATTACATCACCACCTAATTCATCTTTAAACAAGCCGGGAATTTTATCGTTTAACTTTGGTATACAATAAGGATTATTAAAATCAAAATTACTAGTATCAAATTTCAATATATCATCATTCAAATCTTTATAAAAGTTTTTTGTATGTATTAAGTACAATAAACTGTCAGTATCGGTATAACATAGTTTCACATTTTCACCATACTTTTTTTTAACAAATTCATAATGAAAATTATACATATGTTGTTTAGCATATTCCAGTACAGCAAATCCAATATATATAGGTCTATCTAAAACAAGTTTTTCATGATTCAATTGAACTGCAAGAAAATCTTCACTAAAAACACAAATACTTTGTAAGTTTGGTTTTGTAATTAGTTTCTCTGCACCTACTGCTTTATTTGTTCTATTTTTACGATCATTCCACTTAGTTACTAATTTAACATCAACCTGTTTTCGTTTATTTTCAATAGTTTTTCCAAATATTGAATTATTTAATAGTTTAAAGAAATCTCTTTCAAATGGGGTCATAGCTGATTGACGTAATTGAGTATTTAAGTCGATATACTTTTTCAAAAAGTTTTCTTGTTTAAATTGGATTATACGATGAATTTTTTTCAAAACAAGTCCATTTCTAAGGCATTCTTTTAAATGTATATAATGTATAACATAGTTGTATTTGTCATATAAGTTCGCGATTAACTTTTCCGTCCTCCCTCCTACAGGTATGAACTTTTCTGGAGCGAAAGGCAAATCACTATGTAAATTATGTAAATGATCTGGATACATGATATCAACTTCTAAAATGTAACCATACTCAGCATCGTCAGGTACGTCAAATAAACAAAAATTTACCATTTCGGAACTTGACATGAATTTAAAATCTGATATAGGTAATTTTTTTGTCATTGCATATCCATAAAGATTGTTACAGTCAAGTATACTAAATATGTTGACGGTTTAGAATCATCAAAATGAGGGAGGTAGATGTTATTGGCTTTAGCATATCGGTGAGAGCACTGTGCTAATCCGCCACGTATTCCCTTTTCTATCATCTTGTAAATGTCTAAATCATGAATCAACTCTAGTTGAACACCTGTGTAAAGGAGCATGGCGTCCCAACTTAAACCAGGTGAACTTACATAGTATGCAGGATCGAGATTATAATGCTGAAGACATATTTTTCTAAAATTTTCAAATATATCGCATAATAATAATACATCGCACTTTACATATAAATCAGTATATTCACCAAGACTAGTAATATTAAAGTAATTCCAAACGGTTTGGGCATGTTCATACTCGCTATCAGTTATATGCTTCATTTGCAAACTGTTGTAAAAACAATGTTTTGGAGGGAGTTGTGTCTCATCATATTTATGCCATGAATCAATATATTCATATGGATATATACCTTTCCTCCGTATTAATTCGAATTTTGTGTCGTCAGGAAAATGTGACCTTAAATTAAAAAAATCACTGTCTGTTAAACTTTTACTCAGATTATCAAGACTTGTGTTAAGGAACTGGAATGAATCTATGAATTTAATTTGCAAAGGTTTATTATTACATCCAGTATTCATGATTTTTGTGATGGATAAATATTTTTCTTTTGTTTTTGGTATTATTTTTATTTCGCCATCATATTTTGACAATTCCTTGATAAAGATATGGGAATCATAGCCAGATAAATTATGAAATATGACAGGTATGAATGGACAGACTTTATACATTAAATTACAGTGTGAATGAGCTGCACCTCTATATTCTGATGTAATATGATCATGATCGTGCACTTTGTCATCAAATAATAAGTTTTTACAAATATGACATGTACTTGCATTACGGTAATTATTCATTTGTTCTGGAGTCATCGGTTTCATAACATTTTCAGTCATCAAAATCTCATGTATTGATTTGGTTTCTTCAAGTAATTTCTTAACAAAAACTTGTACACAGTCTGCTCCTTGATAAGTAACGAATTTATTTAAGCTAGTGTCATGGGAACAACACACGTAATATGCAAAACATGAAGGCTCGTGCAATTTATTTTTTATAGTATTTTTATTAGAATTTTCTTCATTAAAATTGCTTAACAGACTTTCAAAATCCGCGTATATAACAAAGTTGATTTTTTGTTGTCTCTCAAAATGTTTAAACTGTAACGTGCTGTTTTTATCTGGTAGTAATGTTAAAAGTTTAGAACAGGCATGAGAATGGAATTTCATTTCACTAGTAAAAAATTGCAAACATGTCTCACATAAATACATTCGACCTTTATGGTGGGAAACTTGACGTTTCACTAAGCGTAAAAGGTCCTTTATCAAACAATAATGAGCTCTGTTATTTTTCTCGAAATACAATAAATTAATATGTTTATCTTTCTTACAATTTGTCACATAAAGAGGGCCAGTTACAGTGTAATGTGCATCCAGTCCATAAATATTAATACTTAAATCACTGTTATTCTTTTCAAACAACCTAATGTCTTTAACGGATGGTGGGAATGACATTCCTTTCATATTAAATATCGTTCTAAAATCTGGGTATGAGCCTGGCCTACAGACATTATTGTTAGCTGGGAATAATGCTGCTAATATGCTCCATAAAAAACAATATTCATCGTTATTTTTAACGTTTATACAACTCTTTGCATTCTTAATAACATATGGTAATTCTATGTAAGAACCACCTCTCATGGGAGAATACTTATTTATATTTATTTCTAAATGACTTAGTGATGTGAATGACCATCCAGATTCGCAGTGCTCAAATTCAGTTAATTTCATCTTAAAAGTCTCTCTTAAATTTAAGTAAATTTCATTCATATCAGTACTTTTATATATAACTTCGTATTTTGTATTAAATGACTTCAGCTGCTGCTCACCTGATTTAGGTAAAACAAAGTAAGCAAACAACTCAAAGTAAACTTTAATACATTTATGTTTTAATAATGATAACTCAATTAGTTTATAAATATTGTCTCGCTTACCATCCAAGAACGCCTCCGATAGGAGGTACTCGTCTTCTATGGATGGGTTTAAGCGATATGTCATTATTCTGTTTTTAAATGCTGTAGCTATTATATCAATATGCTCAAACTCTGACTTTATCAAACAATTCGATTTATGGATATTAGTTCGTTTATGATATCTGTATTCATGTTTCGGTATCTCAATTTTACATTTATCACAATTAATAAAACTTGATGGTGAACCAGTAGAGGATGATTTCACTGAAAAGAAAAATGATGGATAGTTTAAAATATTTATTTAACTAAACAAAACTACATTTAAAATACACATTTGTCTTAGGCTAATTAAAAGATATAGTTTAATGATTATACAGTGATTAATAGTAAGTTATTAGATTAAATACGATTATTAAAATTATAAAAGTTACTTTATTCTACTGGTACGAGCTTATAAAAGTGGGTGCCCGATTTTTAAATTCTTTTCTAGTCTCCTTTATAAATGCATTTAAATGCTTCCATGACTCGGTGTCCGAATTAGTTTTATTTTTAATCGTTATTACGGAGTGCCGCCATCGATTGACTGGTGGTACCCGTTCGATTTCGTCACTATTATAAATTTTTAATTCAATATAAAAACTCCCAGTTTTCTCTTCGTCAATCTGTCGTGAGAAACCATTGGCTAATCTACGAGTCACATAGGAGTAGATAGGTGCTGTTTTTTTACCGACGCTGTTATCCAGTTGGTCATCGTCGCTATCCGTGCCGAAGAGATCACGTACTGTAGCCCTCGGCTTATAAGCCTTCTTACTCGTGGTAGGCTGGCTGCCCGACGCCTTCTCTGCACTCTTTCGCTTCTTTTTGCTGGTCTTTACTGGAGCGTCAACTATCGACTCATCTGATGACGGGAACAACTGGTCAGCCATTTGCTTGAACCTGAAAAAAGAAAATAGTTTTAATTAGGTAATTAGTAAAAGTAATTTACAATAGGTTAATAACTGAAATATCACTTTATTGCTTTATCCGACTGACTTTGTACTCATTTGATGAATGATAGAATAGCAATATGTTTGAATATTAGAATGATCGAATAGTAGTAAGATTGAATATAAGAATGATCGAATAGTAGTATAATTGAATATAGAATTATTGAATAATAAAATTACTATGTGTACACAGATAAACAAAACTATGTAAAACAAAGTGTGACTTACATCTTTTAGAAGATCTGCTAAAGCTTGTAGGTACTTATATGTCGATGTGCTCGTATACCGGTGATACCAGTAGCTCTTGAAGAAGTGTTTTGTAGTCGAACTTCAGCTGCTAGATGCTTAAATAGTGATAAATCGACGTCATATTATCCCAAATATGGAAAAGGGCACATGTTGTCAAAATGCTGTGTCAGTTGTTGGTGTCAAATACGATAGTTTATTTTGCCTCCGATATTGTAATTCTATGCTGATACAATACAAAATAGATAACTACAGAAGGCTGATTCCTTACAGTGAACGATAATGTGCACACCCTTAGACTTGAAGTTCGGTTACTCGCTAGCGTTTGCTATTGGTCGATACAATTAACGTTCACGATTCAACCAACTTCACCAGAGATTATGGTGAGTACGCGTCTCTGTGGACGTGCATTATCGCTCTTTGTATGGAGCTAGCCTTCTGTACCTGTCAATTTTATGGTTACAACTAGTTACTGTTTGGCTTACTATTTAATTTTCACCCGATTGCGTCAAGAAAAAGACGGTAATGTGTTTAACAACTTTTATTTTAAGATAACGTTTCTATGACCGCTATTGTTGTCACTCAAGATCTACTAATAGATTTTGAAACAGTTTTATAGTCTAGCTATAATAATAAAAACATTATTTACAGTATACAAACAATTCTGTATCGGGATATATAACCAGTATAATTAATTTTAATACTTTTGAGGGTGTTAACCACGTTACATAACGATCTATTAAATCATGTATTTATTTCCAACATTCAGATATACCTACCTACGTTACTTAACTACTGCCACCACCTACCTTTCTTTAGGTGACTTAAAAATTATAAGTTTGAATAATGACATAATAATAGTAGGAAAAACCAGGCGTAACAATAGTATGTCGATTTGCTATTTTGTTTTGATCCATCTCCATATAAAGAATTACAACTTACTTTGCAAAGTTAGCATCAATGACATAGGTACTACTTACATACGATGACTTTGCCTGCCAAATCTTTTCAATAAAATGTATGAAAAAATAACGGTGAACAAACGTACAGTTGTATTTATTTTATCAATATAAATTTACGGTAAACAATAAAATGTTTGGCGCCGAGATGTCTTGGGGATCAATTTCACCATACCATTTTTGCCCGAGATATCAACATCTAGCAAAAACGTACGACTTTGAACTCTATTAATCAAAATTAAATGATATATAAATGGGAAAAAAAACCTTAAAATCGATCATTCAATTTCTGCACCTGAGTCCTGACTGGGTCGAACTTTATAATCACGTTATGTCGGTAAGTATTAATAATATTGTCTGTAATATTTATCAAAACAACTAAAATATTAACACACACCACTGCATAATCCTTCAGGGAAACCAGGCGTGATGCTACATATCTGTTACACCAGTCAGTACATATTTCAACATAACGCTTTGTTTCAACCATAATGTTTTATTGATTGATTTGAGACTTTTATAAAGCAGTTGTATTTTTTTCCAGGACTAGGAAGACCTTTTCAATTTTGTACCCATGAATCAACCAGCAGTTCAACAGACACCTGGACAGAAAACGCTCGGTCTTGCTCGTAAGAGACCAAAAGCAGATCAAACTTTTTTTCAATATATAAAGAAACCTGTCTCTCGCGGGACAAAAATAATCAGAGTTGAAATTTACGATACGGACAGTTTTCCAAAATCCGAACAGTCTATGTGTAATTGTGAAGCTGATGTTTGTGTTCAGTATGTTGTAAAATCCATATTATTTGATGATATCTATTCCAGTACGCGAGAATTAATAGCCAAAATTCAGGATGACATCGAACCCAAAGCATAGATTCAATTTAATAACATTTATGTAGTTATTCAAAATACGTGTAAGTGTCTAAGTGTACGTGTTATTAAGTGTCGGCAAGCAACTTTACTATGTAAAATGTAATAATTAAAATGTTTTATTTTAAATAAAATAATGAGTATTAAAAAGTATAGTTCATTTTATTTCTACCTCATAAAAATATTAAGTACTTACTTAATAGAACAGTTTAGCATGAATAGCCACCGCGCTATAAAAGGTAGCGGTGGGTAACACGAGAGAATTCCATATTCAATGCCCGACTGTTCAACCTACCTATAGGTACAGTAGGCACTGCGTGTTACTGTTTTATCAAATATGCACACTTTAATTGTACACTGTGGAGTGATGACTGCCGAGCCTGAGGTTTTTGTAATGAATGATAATTGAAATTGTGTCAACTATTCGAATGAATGAATGATGGTCAAAATTGCGTGAACTATTCGAATGAAATAATGATGGTTGAAATTCGGTGAACTATTCGAATGTAATGAATGAGGGTTGGAATTGGGTGTTTCTGGATCTAATCTGATCCAGAAACCCCAATTTCAACCTACTACCGCAGTTCGGTGGATGCAGATGTTCCCAAAGTGTTCGCTCCGCGTCATTCGGACTCCCACGATAGTTTCCTTCATCGCTTTGATAAATGCAATTAAATGGAGTGTTACCTTTGGTTTCCTCGCGATGTTTTCCTTCACTTTTTTGATACATCCAGTTTAATGGACTGTTTGTTACCTTTGGTTTCCTCGCGATGTTTTCCTTCACCTTTTTGATACATCCAGTTTAATGGACTGTTACTTTCGGTTTCCTTACGATGTTTTCCTTCACCTTTTTGTTACGTCCAGTTTAATAGATGTCAAATGCGTCCAATTTAATGGATGCCCATTGCGTCCAATTTAATGGATGCCCACTGCGTCCAATTTAATGGATGCCCATTGCGTCCAATTTAATGGATGCCCACTGCGTCCAATTTAATGGATGCCCATTGCGTCCAATTTAATGGATGCCCTTGCGTCCAATTTAATGGATGCCCATTGCGTCCAATTTAATGGATGCCCATTGCGTCCAATTTAATGGATGCCCATTGCGTCCAATTTAATGGATGCCCATTGCGTCCAATTTAATGGATGCCCACTGCGTCCAATTTAATGGATGCCCCTTGCGTCCAATTTAATGGATGCCCTTGCGTCCAATTTAATGGATGCCCATTGCGTCCAATTTAATGGATGCCCATTGCGTCCAATTTAATGGATGCCTATCCACCACGCGTAAACAGTGCGTTCTGGTAGATGTCACAGTCTTTCGAAGTATTGGTTCTAGGACATGCCGGTTTCCTCACGGTGTTTTCCTTCACCGTTGATGAACAGTGGTGATGAGTGAAAATACACAAAATGCCTGCCTGGTTTCGAACCCACGACCGTAGTCGGGCTAGACCACCACCACTGTTGTGCTGAAACAAAATGTTATATGTATTATTGTATGTTTGTATATGACAATGAGCGACCTGTTTCCGTCGCAGTTTCTTCAAGGTTATATTTGTTGTATTTGAATCACAAACAACACTGACTTGAAATATTTTGTTTGGCTGCAACAACAATAAATAAGTGTATTTCATTCTTTCTTTCCTTCAATTACCTATCTGCATCTACTTGAATAATAATCAATCCCAGGTAATTTACATGTAGGTACCTATTATTATACTGAACGAACTACCTTGAACGTCATACCTGTCTAAGATAACTTTTGGTTGACCACTTGTATCTACTAGACCTACCTAGAATACCTACTTACTTAAGCTCCTCTTCACCATATCTGGCGACGGCAACACGGAATTCTTTTCTTTCGCGAGCTTTCTGATGACTAGCAAAACCAAATTTGATCTTCCGAACCCAGTCACACCATTATACAGAAGAGCTGACCAACATCACTGTAGGTACGTGTACCTAGGTATAAGAAGGCTTTGGCCGACTTTTGCTTATTTAACACTTCTTGTGTGTGTCTTTATTACCGCTTGTATCTACTAGGTACACTAATGTCCCAACAGTTGCAATGGAATTCAATTTATCGTGATGACATTCAGTTTTGTGTTCCCAAAACTTGGTAATTATCTGAGATTTTGAATTCAAATATTAGTACAGAAACTTCTAAATTAAGTACTCAGTTGATTAAGTAATACTTCCAAAGAATTCCAGAAAACTTGCCTGTTTTGGTACGAAATAACTTTGTACTCCATTATGTACCTACCTACCAAGTGATCTTTTACATGCAAGTATTCTTGTAGCAAATTTACAATTTATTCTTCCTTAATTTCTGTTTATTTTAATTTTGCTGTATAAAATAATCTCTTATTTACTTACTGTAATTTCTTTAGAACCTCAGGTTAATTCTCATTTTAAACAAAAATCACATTTTATAATCACACTGCTGCATTCTAACCGATTTACCTTTATAACAACTGTGCAATTGTGAATTGCGTCTAAAACTCAAAAGTCATCATATAGAATGTTTCTTTCCAATTTTAACCATAGATAGTAATTAAGACATCCAAATTAGTTAAATAAATAATCTTCCAACATGCTGACTCCTAGTGTGACAAACAATACAAACTATGGTGCTGATCTCTTAATAAAGGACTTAATACTTTCACATGGACCCCCATTGTAATAGTTGTAATTGGACTTTACAGGAGGCAGTATTATTATGATAAACTCATTATTCAATAACACATCTGTTCTCACTGGAGGGCCAGGTAGAGATATATGGTATTGTATAATTAAGTTACCTCAGCCAGTCCTGTCCAAATACATGCAACAGGGAGCAGGTCCACGGCCATGAACTTTGCACAAAGCTATTCTATTGCCGAAATCGGCACCTAGAAATTCCTGAAGGGAAAAACCACACAACACTTGGTGTCACCCGGATATCAAACCCAGGACCCCACGCTCAGCAGTAGCGCTTGCCACTAAACCACAAATATTAGTTACTATTAAGTTAGTGCAAATCTTACCAGGTAGACACTCACAGCAACATCTATTTAATTGTGTATTCATAACTATGTTTGAATAGGTTAGCAATCTTTAATGTTAGGTATCTAAGTATTATGCCTTTGTTTCGCATTATGTTACAGTCATAGTACCTGTAACTTATTTACCTTGTAGGTACCACCACATTAAGGAGTTATCTTGCAAGGGTCCAACAGAAGAATGAAACTTCTTCCTTGGTCCTGTTAAGTGAGATTCCTGCTCAAACATAATCAATTTACCAATTGACACATCTATTCATCATAATATGTACCTATATCTTATGAGGGTATTATGTTATTCAAATTAATTATTGCAATAACATCGAACAGCGGTTTGCTGTTATTGTGACTTACCTTCACTGTGCACCCTTTTTTATTTCATGGTATAAACTTATTATACCTATTAACTGGTTGGTACTAGTATATAATCATGGTAAAAATACAAAGCTTTTGTCTTTTCCTTAGTCTGTTCTCTTTATCTAATTTATGTCACCCTAGAAGACGGTTACATGTTAGCATTATTGATAGTATCCATTAGTACTCGCTACGTTCAGGAAATAAATTAAGTGACATATCCTCTGTGAACAGCTCTCCACTATGAGCCTTTCTATTACAGTGAAGTCTAACTATTTTAATCCCTCCTCTTTTTTTATTTTTCACTAGGAAAGCTAGCATTACTATGTATTTTTTTTTTTTGTGCAGCATTCCCTTATCCAAATCACTGCTTGTATTTCAGCTAACATGTGTCCAATATCATAAATTCATAAACTCAAAAGTAATTTATTCAAAATTTCAAACTCGGCTGGTATCAGCACTTTTTTGAACGTCAAAATTACATATTTATGATATCCATTCTGTTTCAAATTAGTACATAATTGGGTATAATTATTTGTATGAAGAGCTAGGTTTTCATTACATACCACAGTCAGAGTTAAAGGAGTCATAATTGTTATGCGCATTACTTATTATTCCTGAAAATTCAAGGTAGGAACAGTTTGAATGTTGTTGCCATGTCCCAGCCAATAAAACAATAAGTAATGCAAGAGTGAATTAAGACATTTATAGGCATTTCTATTAATGGAATACAAGTCATCATCATCATCCTCTTACCTTTGTGCGGTGATAAGGTAGATAGAAAGTAGTTCCTACAACAGGTTGATATTAATATTGTTAATTACTGTTTTCATATAAGCAAGTAGACACTTAGCACTCCTATTAACTTATGACTATGGTTTGTACCCTTTCTTAACTTTATATTGAGTGTAATAGTCATAATGTGATAGCTAAACACGATCAACGTAGAATAGATCTCTGATTCACCCTCAATCATGATTTTATTAACACTGTGGTCAATACTCTACTATAATTCATTTAATAGAAATACAATATTAAAGAAAAACAATAGCTTTCTGCAGTGCTCCATAAAAACCTTACCTGCGGCAAACTTAATTCTCCTCAGTCCGCGTAAGTACTTAACGTAAAATCGTCGGGGTAGATACCTACCTATAATGTTTTTTCACGTATTTTAGAATCCTGAAGATAACACCGACAGACTCCTCAACTCTGTTGGAAATACTTTGTCACTAGATGCGAAATTTAACAACTTACATTAGTTTAGGTAGGTATTATATGCAATGCAACCATTTTTTGTGTTTTATAAATTGAATGAACTGTCGGCCACACACGTACCTGCGATTCGATGTTTTCCATAAGTACCTGATACCTATTGTTTATTTTTTCTGACCTTTATCCTCGTCGCCATTTGTAGTATCCTGTTGATTCTACATATTTAGTGGATTATATCACTTCACTGGCTCACCACCACATCAAGCGCTACCGAGCAGACCTGCTTCACCTTCCCTGTTTCCCGCCATTACTCTCACTCACAGATGTCATTTAGTGACAGCAGCTCTCTCCGCTTGTGTGCATGAGACAGTGTTACCATATCTATTGCATAGATACACTACACGGGGGATGGGAGTTAAATTCAAAATGTAACATAATTAACGCAAGAACTCATATACCCCAATTAGTTAAACGCATAAATCAAAAGTCATTTAGTCAAACTAGGCTGAGAGTCAGCTCCTTTGGAACGCCAAAGTTACATAAGACAGTCCCCCAAAACGCCCTTCACTACTTCCTAGTGCTTTAGCTGGGAAGAAGTGGCGCAACAAACTTGCCAGCAGTACAGCTGTCTGTTAAGTTAGAAGAACTTGATTATTTACAATAGTAGGTAATTAACATTTGCAATGTGGTAATTTCATCGTCATTTTGACTGCACGGTCAATGTGTGTGTTCCTTTCCTCAAAATACCATTTTAGATACCAACCCATGTGGGTTGGTATCTAAAATGGTATTTTTTTCTCTCTGGCATGTATTCCTTAAGTTAATCCAGGTTATAAACTATCTGTGTGCCAAATTTCATCCGAATCCGTTCAGTCGTTTGTGCGTGATTGAGTATCAAACATGTATACATACTAACAATCACATTTGTAATATTATAGTAGGAAGCAGAATAGTAGGATAGATACAATGTTTAGGAACATTATAAGTGTGGCAGCCATTAATGGGAAGGCCTATGTTAAGCATTGATTACGTCATTATTGTTTAAGGGCACGGCAGAACTGTAATTAGCGGGCATAGTTCGGCGAATGACGGCAATAGGGCAAATATTGAAGGTGGATATTTTTGCTTCCCATAAATGTCTAAAAATAGAGAAGTTTTATTGGAAAGCCAGCCGTGCGCCCGATGCTTTCCGATAAATTACGAAGTTCCATCAAAACTTTCGACCTTTATTTAACCCCTGTTAGGGATGAATTATCATAAATCCTTAGTACTCGCCTTTGTTATAAAAGGAACTTGAACGAATCAGGATATTTTCAGTGATTACAAATATAATGCAAAAAAACTGTATTGAAAAAATAAAAGTATTAACACAATTTAGTTTGTACATAACCATATTTGGCAGGGACATCGTCGTCAAAACTGTAACCATGAATTGAGGACATTATTCTAACCCTAGCGTATACATTTCCCATCGTCAGTAATCAAAAAAATTAAGCTGTTTTATAGACAAGTGCAATCAGGCGCAGTCGATATGTATGGAACAGCAAATTTTATTAAAAAAACCAACGAATATATCGCTGCCCTAGTTCAACAGTAAGATATGTTGTAAAAAGTATGTTTTGAGTTATTCATACTTTTATGATTTTAGTGTCATTAATTCACTCGTTGTTAATTGAAATGTGTTTTAATAATTCCATATAAGGACATTTGAAGAAGTCTCAGTGTAGAAATAAAAGAAAAGTAAAAATCTTCCTGACTTTATAAATATCTTAATATGTCAGAATCTTGAACTAAAGGTCGGTAAAAATATGCTTAAATGTCTCAGTGAGACATTGAAATTTAGGCACTTTGATTGCGTTTTACAAATATCCGATTTCTGAACCAGACAGAAGAGCAAATTTTTCACATGAAACAAAACTTATCTCAATTTTGTTTTTTTTAAGATATCTTACTGTTGATTTTTCACATGAAACAAAACTTATCTCAATTTTTTTTTTTTAAGATATGTTACTGTTGAACTAGGACAGCGATATTGTGACCTTATTGGTGCAGTTCTTCAAAAAAGTGCGTAGTACGCGCAACCAGCGTGCGTGGATGACCACATGTATGGACATAAACGAGGCAAAAGGAGTATGTAGCAAGTTGCGTTCTGTAGTTTCTACCACGTACCCCTATAGGAGAAAGGCATGAGTTTACGTACGTAAGACTGACGAAAAACTTCTACGCTAGTCAAATCATATAAACGTACAAGTAGATAGACACCATCGCAGCACGTTGTTATAGTGGTCGCATATGTGTGTCTGCTAAATATTCCAAAGTACGATCCCCCATCGTACAGACGCCAGCACATCAAGCTACTCCAATCTGTCAAATTTATTTGATAGATTTTCAACTATATACCGTAAGCATAAGGTTCATGTTCAATTGGGAAAATTTGACAGTTTGGGTTAGGTTGACCTGCTGGCGTCTGTTCAATGTGTTTCTGGAAATTTCTCGGTAGTAGCTCGGAGTCAAGATTTGGGGTAGTATAACAGAAGCGCTATTTAGGAACGTAATTGGGGGCATCACGCCTAACACCGATAGAACTTATCACATATTAAGTAGACTCCGGATTCAGGTATGGCCGAAGTAAAGAAAACCCGCTTTGGTGGAGATTCACAGATGACTCCGCCATGGAGTGTAAATGTGGTGCTGTCCCACAAACAATAGGGCACTTAATATCTTGTCCAGCATGTCCTGCTGTCTGCACGCTGCAGGATTTCATGGACGCTGCTGAAAGTGCCAAACTCGTAGCCAAATTCTGTGTTTACATTGCTATCAACACGCCAAGAGGAAAGTCCCTTAATAGAGACTAGAACAAAGATTCTGATTAAATACAACTTACACCGAAAAAATCCCAACTAAAAAGTTTTAATCCATTTTTTGTTCGTACCGACCCTTAGTTCGGGCGGAAACTATTTAAACTAAGGACATATACCTCTGCTTTTGACCGACCGTGTAATGAATTAGGGCCGGCCGCTTTGTAAAAGTTTGGGCAAACAGCTTAACTTTCATGGGCTCTCACCTTCAGTGTGTCGGCCTGTTTAAATTGGGACAACCTCAAAAACTACTGCGTTCCTTTACGTTCAAGTCAGGTCAGGTTTGAGGATGCTTCATTTAATTATAGTGCATGACACGGATTGGTATTTTTTTTACTCTGATGTGGTTGGTAAATGGTTTCTTTGGGTACAAGTTATAAATTTAAGTTGTTTTTCGTGTCTGATAGTAACCACGTTGTTCTTCTTAACTACGCAATGGAGTTTTTTTTTTTGTAGGAAATCATCAAATATCTCCTCCCGCTCTTTTACTGACGAAAACCCACCCGAGTTCCCTCAACAGCCTATATGCCAGGGGCGGCAGTATCTCTTTCGAACGAACCCGCACCCCTGGCAGGCATCAGCCCTTGCGGGCCCCGTCATTTTGTGCTGACATCTCTTTGAGGCGCGCGTGGAACACAACGCTCCGTCGACCTGGGCTTGGTTCTTACCGGACAGCGAGCTACCCATTACTCGCCGTCCGCAAGCCCATGCCTACGGTGGCCGGAAATCAGCCTGGGTACGCAATTGAGTTTGATACGGTTTTCACCATCATTTAACTTATTAATTACGGTAGGTTTGTGTTCATAGCATCTTAAATTGTTTTCACTGCTGTGACATAGACCTCCTCTCTTGGAGAGGGAGTTAGCTGTAATTTACCACGTGAGTCCAATGCGGGTTGGTAGATAACGAATGTCTTAGATTTTTTTGTTTTAGGACATGCCGTTTTCCTCACTATGTTTTCCTTCACGGTGATGGAATTGGTGATGGAATTATTTAGACAAAGTTAACCTATAACTCTTAAGCCCGTGCCGTTACTACTGGGCCACCATTGCTTTTGTCTATGTGTAATCATAAACGAATGTTAAAATAAAATTAGGATTTATATGATTTTCGTTTTTACTGTTATGATTTTTTTTATACACCACATACACACATTCGTAAGTTATATTTAAATCCCATGTACTCATGATATTTAATCATAACCGGCGAAATTCGTGCAATGTAGGTACACCTCTACCAAACCATTCGGATGAAACAGTCGTGATGTTATGTTATATTTATGTGTACTTTTTATTAATCGGCGTAGTAAAGTGCCCGCGAGTGGAACGTAGACACATTTAGTAATAAATAAATGAACATAAACAATTTATGGAAGATACGCACAATGTCCAACTCCAAAGATATTGCCTCCAAAATAGTCACGCTTGGCAGAAGGATTACCACTTTCATTAAAAGTCAAATCATTAAAAGCAGAAAGTAGTGGCCAAAAGTTAAAAAAAATGATTCCTCATTCATCTGAAACGACACCCACAGGAAAAGGAATGACCATTGGAAAAACAAGAAAAATATTCTGCAACTTTTAGTTGCTCTTACCTACTTTGAAAACAGTGACACACACTGCTCATTAAAAGTTTCCAAAGCCGTTCCTACCTTCACTGAAACTAGTATACATTCAGCAGTACTCTACTTTTTTTTCACGATCATTTAGTGGTCACAGACTAAAAAAAGTTGTGCAAAAAAACGGCGCGTCGACGCGAAGCCATTTCTTTCTCATTACATGTGTTGCTTGCTCTACTGGTGTTTACTGCACTGTGACTGTCGTAAGAAATAAGAATGGCAAAGTGTTTTTTGAGTGGAACTTGGTTCTGGTAGTAGAGGAATACTAAATGGACGAGACGGTATTTAGATTTTTTTAATGCAATGTTCTGTCTTACTAACATATTAGATATCAGCTTGATAATGGAATAGGTGATTATGTTTACAGTAAGACCCGAAAACCAATCAAAAATACAAAAAAACCAAAATCGTAACAGATAAATTAAATACAGAGCCTTTTGTTGTATTTAAACCGCCATTGAAATACTAGTGCTGCGACATTCTGAATACTCATTGTTGACTTGAGTGTGTAACTGGTATTCTGAATAGCGTCATGGACGATGGACCTTAGAAGGCACAGATATGTCTATTTTAAAAGACAAGATAGGGGAGTTTGTTGCGCCACTTCTTCTTTCCAGCTAAAGCACTAGGAAGTGGTGAAGGGCGGGCGTATTGGGGGATTGTCTTCTGTAATTTTGACGTTCAAAAGTGCTGACTCTCAGCATAGGTAGTTTGAATGAATGATTTTTAATTTTTTTATAGACAAATTAAAGTGTCTTTAAAAATCAGTTTCAGGGATTCGTGTCTGATAATAACTTTATTTGTTCGTTAAAAACTGTAGTCAGTCTACCATTAAGTATTCCAGACAGTCTTAAAACGCGCATTATCGTCTGCATGCAGTACAATGAATAAAATGGACATTACGTGACATTCCACTCAACCAGAAGAATCATAAAGGGTACATTTTGAATAGTTTTCTTGGAAACTGGCTGAAAGCCAGGGCCGGGTCGTGTCGCATGACGTAACAGTGCTTCTTGTTTGTGAAGTCAGCCAAGTGCGTCCGATTAGGTAGGTAAACAGCAGAAGCCTTCTGCAAAACACTCGAATTCAAAAACAGGCGCCGATATTAAAGGTCGTCGTTAAAAATAATGTTATGAAAAATTGGCAGATTCTCCGTTATTTATGAAGGCGCACTGACTGTATTTAAACGTCGATTTTCCGTTCTGAGACGGGTAGATTTAAGGAAGGAAGTACGTCTCTTTCTCGCTTTGTGCGTTGGAGAAAGATAGCATTATTATCAGTTTGGGTTTTTTCGCGATTTTATATTCACTGAGTCAGGTTCCTGTAGTATACTTCAATAAATTATATACTAATTTAATACCTTGGCGTCAATCTGCCAAAAATGGAGGGACAGACTTATGACACCTTCTACAGGACTGGCCCACGATGGCAGAGGACAGACGTGTTAAGAATGTCTAGACAAGGAAAAGAGAGGCCTTTGCCCAGCAGTGGGATATTACAGACTAAATAGATAGAATGTTCTCGAGTTATCAACACTCAAAATTTTACAACGCGTTTTTGTCTCAACATTTTTTACGTACGTAAATAACAACTACTGTCCAATTTATTAATGAAAATAACAATATTATATCACCTATTCTCAAGCTAAATCAAGAGACTGGCGGCATTACCGTAGTAGTATGCAATGTTTAGCATCTGGCTGCGATAGAAGCAAGCCTTTTGAGTCACAGGAAGTGTCAACCAGCCGTTTCGAGATTCCCTTAAAGAGACCATGAGCACTCGGAATCCACCACGGCTCGAAGATTGAAAACCCAAAAGGCTCCAAAATATAATTACCGATAAGGTTATTATACTTACGCCGCTTGAGGTTTTCCGCAGCCTCAACAGCAGAACCGGCACAGCACGCCGATTCAGAAAGATGGTATATTTACTTACATAAGTACATGGCTGATACGTAGTAGTAACCTATTTTCCACAAAGCTAGTGTATAATCCATAAAGAGATTAAAAAATATAATATTAATTAATTTTGTACACCAAAAGCCATTAGCCGTTTGCGGTTTTTGTGCAGAAATTCTATGAAAAGCGGAACGTTTTACATGAAGCGCTACAGCTTAAGCGATTAAGCCGTTTAAGCTGTAAGCGATCAAAAGAGTGTCGTTGATACATGGAGGGTATTAATGTATTTTGAATAGGTAGGCTTTTACAGTCGATCGCAGAGAGGGGAAGTAAGGATCCAGTCCGTGGTAAAGGCGGAATTACACTGCTACCATTGAGATACAAAAAACCCAAGATACACAATCAGTGTCCCAAAAATAAATTTCCGCATAAATACGGCTCAATGTGCAAGGTGTCAAATTTAAATTAATGACGGCCACGAAGGATTCGCTAGGAGGGGTTTGCTATTTTAGCTGCGTGGTTTATTTATTTGCCAGAATTTGTTGCGTAAGTAACAGCCATGGGTTTGGGTGATCCCGCCTACATGTTCATACAAAGCGAAGCTATACACGTGCGGAGCTTAGCCATGGATAGCTATGGAACAGCGCCTTAAAATAAAAGCAACCCCGTAATTAGAAATGTCCAACATCATCTGCCTAGCCTTTTAACAACTATGTTGAGGTCGGCTTCCAGTCTGACTGGATGTAGCTGAGTACCAGTATTGAACATGAAGCAACTACCGTTATCTGACCTCCATAACGCAATTAGGTAATAGCTAGATAATATTATAACCTCACCGTTTGGTTAAACTGGTTGTCAGACTTTCCGGCTTTTGACGATCCGTTTTTTTTTTTTTTTTTAACGACTTTTAAAGATCCACAAATGACAGCCAGGACAAACGGCTTATAATGTACTTTCTGAGGCACGGAGGGGTCTTGGTGTGTAAAGGTGGTCACCCATCCATGGGCCAACCGCGGCATGCGTAGCTTAGTCTGATCGACTGACCCGTGCGTCTGTATATACATATTATACACTGAGCCACAAGCTCCTTTATGTAACCAGAAATGTCATTAAAAATTTAACATACAATTACAGACAGAAGAAATATAGCATCTAGTACTTTAACATAACATAAAATCACGCCGGTTTCCGTCAAAGGGGTTAGACAGAAGTGTATTACAGCCACGTTTCAGCTACTTTTGTTTTGAAGATCCAAGTAATAGTAATGGGGGCGAGTCTTTAGAAACCGGGACACAAATCTAGACTATGGTTTGCCACTGAGAAATAAAAGTGCCGTAGCCAGGACCATGTGCTCCTCAGTCCCAGTAGACAAATGAGTAACCTTGTTTATCTAGGTTTTTTACGACTATAATTTTTCTTTTTGTCATTTGAATTTTTTTAAGAAGGCAATTTCATATTTAATAAAACATTATTTACGTACAACTTTGTTCTCAATGCTTTTACAGACACAAACGAATACTTTAGTTATTGGCAATAACTTCGACAAAAGTTGCCAATAAATTTGATATTACTGTACAATACTTTTACATGAACTTAATGCTTTTGTTAAAGTATTACGATTGCGTTCATTTTGCCTGATGTGTGCTGAAAACAATTTATTATCTTCACCATAAATCACAAGGACTTATAGAGGATTCAATAACCACTTTGAATGTGCAACAAAAACAATGAAATTATATTATTTTCGATAAACCAAGTACATATTTCATGTCCAGCGTAATAGCTATTTCTCTACACTACTTTCAATTGCTATTTTTCTAAAAATAACTATTTTCTCAGATAATGTCAGAGAGCAATACAAGTATATAATAAGGAGTTATTTGCCCACAACCGGACGTATGCCGCACTGAAGATTTACCGGCTACGTGCACGCTACGGCGTAGCTCGTAGCACTCTCTTGGCTACGCCGTAGCTTTCGAGGGCCAGTGATGTATTTTATTTCATGTTACTTTTCTATATTTTTAAACTGTGTTGGATTGAGAGTACTAGAAAGATTCCAGTGTTTATTTTGTTAAAGTTCTCTTGCATTTTACGATTTTCTTCGTACAAAATGTAAGTATGGCGCACGAAATAAACTATACGTTCGGCAATATACCTCTATCTGTTCCTCCAGGGAATAGAGACGTGGTAGTAATATACATAATATATGTTACATACTTCCTACACTGTAGAATTTTCAAACAAACATTTGCGAGGAAAAAGTTCCATGTTTTATTTTCAAATGTTGGCAAGAGAGCGATACAATAAATTTCGCCGTCCCATCTGCAATCGTCGAGCGCATTTTGATAACGAGTGGGAGGGCGGGGGGCGAGGGGTGTAGCAGAGGAGCCAGCTTCTCAACTTCACCTGCATTCAAAGCTTTTACAGGTGACTGACGAGGCCCTGACGAGCTAGCTCTGTTGGAAAAACTTTGTAGGTGTAGTAATTTAAAAGTTTTCACTTAAACGTTTCGGCAACTTTGGTCTTTTAGTAAAATTATATTGTAAACACCTTTATTATTATGATATTGTATTTATTAAGGTACACAAAGCTTTTGTAGTACAGTCGCCGGCAGGTCAAGCTATCCCAAACTGTAAAATTTTCCCAATTAAACATAAACCTTATTCCTTTGTTATAAAGTTGAAAAACTATCAAAGAAATTTGACAGATTGGAGTAGCTTGATGTGCTGGCCTCTGTACATGAGGAAGTTGCAAAATACGTAATATTACTCCCAATTAAAGTTTCATAATAATCAAATAATCTTAAGGAGCTTATTATTTAACAAAAAACCAAAAATTAAAAAAAGAAAGAATTAGGAGTTTAATGCAGTGAGTATGTGCATGCGTAATAATGCGTATGTGTATGCATATGAATAATAGGAACTAGTACCTTTCATGTAAGTGTCAATAAGTACCTATTTTTCAGTGTCATCGTACGCTTTATTCAGGAGCCATGCACGGAGGGTTTTTTTTGAGGGTGATAAATCATCAAATAACTTCTTCCGCTCTGGGTGCAGCAGGAGGGTGTGTCAGATTTTTACTGACTAAAACCTACCTGTGTTTCCTCAGTTGCCCTGTGTACCAGAGGCCACGGTATCTCTTTCAAACATCCACACCCCTGACAGGCATCGGCCCTTGCGGGCTCCACCAGTTGGTGCTGACATCTCTTGGACGTGCGCGTGGAACACAACGCGCCGTCGACCCGGGCTTGGTCCTTACCGGACACTGAGCTACCCATTACTCGCCGTCCGCAAGCCTGCGCCTACGGTGGCCGGGAATCAGCCTGGGATTGCCGACGCCCAGGGCGTCTCCTGCGGTGGCTAGGGCCGTGAGGGCGCATATTCTGCCTCTCCCTCATATGCGTGGTTTAGGCGCCAAGACTTATTAAAAACTAAACAAGACTTCTTTTTTGCCCAGGTACTAAGCAATAGGCTCACCTCAACAAAACTTAACCTAACTTAAATGGTAAGATGAAGTTCTAATTCTAAACACATGTACTTCTACCCCTTTGACGAGAATATAGGCATCATGTAAATATGATTAATATGACGCTACACATGAAAACTGTAAAGCTTTAATCCCAAGATTAGGAGCTCCAAAAACCTTCAGATTAAAAGTGCCTAGAAAAGGATAAAAATTCCCTTTGTTTCTCAACGCAGCGTAATTATCCAGATGTCACCTCTACACAATGGTATCACACAAAAGGATTAACGTCAAAAGCCTCTGAATTGTGTACAACCAGAATTCTCATTGGAGTAATCCCCAAACGGTTTGAAGACTCGTCTCGCATTGGATGGCGGATTACATCGACTTACTTCTGTGACAACCACTGGTAATGTGATTCTTGTGGTTTTTACCGCTGTGCCGACTCCTTTCTGGCAATAAGTCTATCGACACATCTACAGAAGATACGCGACTGGGGTCCAGCTAGTGCCTGCAATGCGCATTGAATTACCAGCAACATATAATCATAACATTACGTCACGTTTTTTATACGCGTAGGCATAAAAACGTTTGGGCAGAAATTCGGCAATAAGTCTCATTTGCGTTTCGTATAAGTATTGCGTCGCGTAATTTTCGATATGGAGCTTCAGAGCGGTCGTATAGTTAAGTGTAAATTTAGCTGCCGAGTAATTGCGACGTAATTTGGTGTGGTGCCGGACGTAAAGAATAGCACCATCCCATTTCTTCCCGTGAGTGTCATAGAAAGCGACTAAGGGACTAACTAGAGAATGGGCAGCAGCGTTCTCTATGCATTTTATCACCGTACTGCGATCGCCAACCCGCCTGCCAAGCGTGGTGATTATGGCAAAGGCCCTGGTTTTTTTTTGGGGAGGCCTGTGTTCAGCAGTGGACGTCTATCGGCTGAAATGATGATGATGATGATGAATTTGGGGTGGTGCGTCGCTTTGCTTTTATCAGATTCCGCATTGTGAGTCAACCCTATCTTTAGTTTTTCCCGAGTGTGGTAAAAGGCAACTAAAGGATTGTATTTTCTTGTTCCCGAGATTAATTTATTAAATACCTATGTGGCCAAATCTCACGTTATTCAAAAAACTAGTTTATGCCCGCGGCTTCAACCGTGTGTATGTCGGAAATTATCCCACGGGGACGAACAACCGAGATAAAAGTATCTTGTGTCGTAACCCAAGTCAAGGTCTAGCCGTGTGTCAAATTTCACTCAAATCCCTTCTGCTGTTATGGCGTGAAAAGGTAAGGACAGACCGAAATACAGAGTTACTTTTACATTTTATGTTATTAGTAGAGATGATCCACTTATTTGAGAATGAATATACTGATCATAAGATCAGACAACACAAGCCAACCCAAGGAAACATGGATGTTCTCTTTTGGAAATCCTAAAGTACACTTTATAAACAAGCGTATTATAAATTAGAGGATTATATCCAAGATAAGAATGCTTGGAAACATGCTGGTCCTGCTCCATAGGACAATCTAGAGTCTAGACAAAATCAAACTGGTTGCTAATTGATTATATAAATAATTATATTTATGACATTGATTTACACTCACACACTGACTTATTTCTTGTTAATATTCTAGGAAAATAGTATACTTACTCTTACAATGTTTGTAAATATGTAAGCACCATGTATCTATCATAGAATTAATTTATCTTTATTACTTCAGTTGCATTTTGATACCTTTTTTGGAATAGTAATTTTATTCTGGGTGCATCGTTTTCACGTATAATTATATAATGAATGTACTATGATAAATTGTATGTAAAACATTTTAAAAGAGTAACGTTGGAGTTTCTTGCCCGTTCTTCTCCATACGAAACTACATTTTGGAATGGGCGACTAGAATCAATTCCGTTTAAATGTAAATGTTGACGTTCAAAAGTGCCTTTTAAGGGCCCAATTGAAATAAATGTTTTGACTTTGACTTTAAACAAAAGTTTAATAAAACTTTTCTTAAATATGGTATTACAGTAAAAGGCTGGTATTGTAACCCGAGTGCTGGTACACTTGCCTCTCTCTAAGAGAGAGTGGGTCGTAATCCATCACACGGGCCCAGCGCGGGTTGGTGGTTGTCCCATATCTTTGAAATTTTAGTTCTCTAGAACATACCGTTTTCCTCACGATGTTTTCTTTCATCGTTTTGAGAGCCTGGGTTCGAACTTACGACCTGCAACTTGTAAGTCGACGGTCTGCTACTAAATGGGACTAGAACAATATTGAGGTCAATACATATCTGTCAGCCACTTATGTAATTCTTTAGAAAAATCAATTAGCCGAATAACTTTCGATTTGTGTTTTAACAACACACCATTTCAAACACCAATCTACATGGCCTGCACTGACTGAAACTGCGATGTCTAAGTTTGTTTCGGCCTTTCTTCTCAGAGTAGTTGGATAGAAAACGCCGACCAGCATAGCTATTCACAACCATTCGACAAGCTATCGTATCGAAAATAACACATTTCCCAACCTGATTTGGCCCCGACAGCAAATATCTGCCGGAAGCAATAGTGGTTGTCTATTTGATGTAAACTAACAAAATAGATAAGTAAGAATTTTCGGGTGTTGGATTTATGAACGGCATTTATAAGACTCCTACAATAACATTGTTTGATGCTCGAAGATTCGGTACGGTCAAGGTGGACCGATGACCTTGTGAAGGCCGCAGGAATCCACTAGATGCGCGAATCACAGAACCGTTCGAAGTGACGGAGTTTGGGGGAGGCCTATGTCCAGCAGTGGATGTGGATGATGATTCGGTACGGAAGCGTATCAAATGGTTGTGAATAGCTATGCTCATCTACTTTATAAAAATATGATGGACGTGTAAACGTGTTTGTAGAAACCTACTTACAGATTTAAGTCATTTATCAAAAAATTAACGGCTTAACAAAAATGAACGCGAATTTTTTTTGTGACCACTTACGTTACACCAAAATGAGTGTTTACATTTACTTTGTCAATAACAAAGTATACTTCAAAATAAGGCTACAGATTCTTATCACAACTAACATACACCAAATAGGGTCATATTTAGACCTTGGTTTTCTTACAATTTTAGTACGGCACGCGACAATTTTCTCCAAGATTATTATAATTAGCTTCCCAAACATGTCAGCCTTGACCACATAGTGATTACGATACTGTAAATGCTTTTTTATTTGGGTAAGTTGGGTAATTTTTTCCGTATTTTTTGTTGTTGTTTTTGTAAAATCTTAGCCTTGTCTGAGCTGTCGCACAGTCGGGTAAAAAAGAGATATGCACTAGAGATTTTTTGGACAGTAACTTACATAAATCCTCATCATTATCTGCCTAGCCTTTTTCCAACTATTTTGGCGTCGGTTTCTAATCTAACCGAATGCAACAGATTTTTTTTTTAGTGTTTTAACTTGCGTACATCCTCATCATCATCATTTCAGCCCGGAATCACCCACTGCTGGATTTAGGCCACCTCCTTTTTCTGCCATACTTCCCGGTTTCGTGCCTCCCTGATCCAGGTGTTTCCTGCGACTTTGACGATATCACTAACCCAACGCGTTTTTGGATGGCCCTGGTCTCTTTGGCCCAACCTTCGGTGACTCAATGACTATTCGGTCACAACTGTTCTCCATTGGCCATCTTTTCGTCTAACAGGGAAGCTTAAGGCGCATCGCCCTGTCTCCGACGTCGTAGACATTTGACCGATGTTGAATTTCGGTGTTATCCACCTCGTATAGCGATAATATGAGCTTTTAACTAGTTTCGTATATATAGTAGATTTAGCCCACGGCTTCGCCCACGTGACGGTTGTACATTATCCCACAAAAACGTACTACCGGGGTAAAAGATGTCCAAAAAATGGTCTTCTAGTGTGCCAAATTTCACTGAAATCCGTTCAGCCGTTAAGGCGTATACAGATAACCGATAGACACACTTAGTTACTTTTGCATTTATAATTTATTTAGTTTCGCAAATCTTTCCTACAACTACCATTACAGATCTGCGATCTAATGCGATAGAGTGGCTTACATGCTAAATTCTTAATCTAAATCCTACAAAATTACATACTATTTATGTGTAATATTATTTAATATATATATTATATAATATTAAAGTATGGACAGATGAAAGCCCACCTACCTATTTACGTGTTGACAAAGATCAAAAATAATTAGGCGCTTTTGATTTCACTCCCACAGCACCATTCTAATCACTGTTGGCATCAAAAATAGTGATGGCAGTAGTGGATTATTTTCCGGACAAATTCTTTCACAATTTGTTTCAAGAATTGTGTCTTAAAAGGTCTCCGTGAAAATGATTGCTTTCTTGGGATTACCTAACACAACCTACATACCGTTACAAGTACTTACCTACTCAAAAATAACTAAACAGACATGCAAATCATAATCAGCCTCTAATGTTGCTACTGCTTTTTTTTTTTGGCTGGGAAATCATCAAATAACTTCTCCCGCTCTGGGTGGAGCAGGAGGGCGTCGTGTCAGACTTTTACTGACTAAAACCCACCCGTGTTCCTTCATTAGCCCGTATGCCGTATGCCGTATGTGGTATCTCTTTCAAACAAACCCGCACCCCTGGCAGATGTTGCTACTGCTTGGACACAGGTTTCGTCTCGGTGAGAGGGCCGTAGTATAGCGGCCGGTAGATGTCATACAGGATAAGTTTTTATCCAGTGCGCAATCTGTAACCATAAATTCAGCATATCATTCTAGGTCCCCTAGCGTAGAAATTATTCGTCAGTTATACGAAAAATGATCAGCTGTTCCATTTATTTTGACCGCGTAGGTATTACACTTTTCTAAGAAATAGCTGTTTTTTTTTGTATAAACGACCGAAAAATTTTCCACGCTAGGGGGTTTAGAATGAAATGCTGACTGCATGGTTACAGTTTGCGCACTGGTTAAAAATTTGCCCTGTATATCTTTGAAGTTTTGGTTCTAGGACATACCAGTTTTTTTACGATGTATTCCTTCACCGTGTTTTTCAAAAATAACTTACATCCCTCTATTATGCTTATGCAAAATACCTATAGTTGACCTTTGATGGAGCTTACGCTTCGCCCTTTTTTCGGCCCCTCTGACCCATGTTAAACGTCACACACAATACGTAACAACTAGCCCCCGGGTCCGCCTGCCATTCATCATATTTTTCAAATGGATGTCAAAATGGATCGATTTTGTATAGCACAATGATTGGGGCCTGGAGGGAAGTTTGTGAATGGATAATAATGTAACGGGATGTTACCTCATGTGTTAGATGTTTCTAAAAGAAGATACGTAAAACGGAAGCTAGTCACACATCCATATTATAATCGATGATTGAAAGTTGGTATTAATTAGGTACATCGTCTATGAAAACTATGGCATCATTTTATTCAATTTTGGCTGCAAAACAGCTCGTAAAAAATACATAGGTTAAACTGTACCTGTAAACTTTCATTTGTCTAAATTAATATTCATCATCATCTGCCTAGCCTTTTCCCAACTAACTTGGGGAAAAATTACTTTTTCATGAAATAGTAATTCAATGGGAAAGAATGAGCTAAGTACAGACGCCAGCACATCAAGCTATCCCGAACTGTCAATTTTTCCTCAATTGAACATGAACCTTATGCTTATAAATCTAATAAAGTTGAAGAATACACAAGCAACTAGAATAATGTTCCCAAGATTCCAATTGATTTGAGATGAGATTCCAATGAAAAATTACCATTTGCTGGAGAAGTTTGACACCAATAGCGATCCGACTAGTGATGGGGTAATTTCTGATTTTAGTAAAAAATACTTTAATAAAAATGAAGTGGTTCGAAGAAAAGCGTTCCTGGAAGGATTTGGGGAAGGCCGTTGCCCTGCAGTGGGACAGTATAAAAAAATAAAAAAATTAAGATGGATTTAATTGTCACGGATTTTATTCACAATAAAAAGGTCTTTTGTTTGCGTTTCTGTGACAAAGAAACCTATTTTTCTTTCGTTCTTTTCTTTCTCTCTCTGTTCTGACAAAACGATTAGTTCAAATTACCTTAGTAATGAAGTAGTATTCAAAGCAAAAATAATTAAATTCTGTTCTTCTATCTTATTTTGCCTGTAACTTTTTTTTTAACTGTAGGAGCTTAATAATGTTTCATTATCGAGAATATGTTCGCGAGAAATTGAGTAAGTACGTACAAAGTTTTGTAGTTGGGTAGGTAATAGTTTACTATGTCGTTCTTCTGCCCTCTAAATAATCTTACTATCTGTACAAGATCGTTGTAGTAAAACCATCCTTACTATAATTTGTAGGTTAATTTAGTTGATCGTTTCAGTTAGGCAACTTGTGTAAATGAGTTTCTTGCCCGTTGTTCTCCATAAAAAGCTTCGTTTTGGAACGAGCAACTGGAAGCTAGTAGTAGTCGGTCAGACTCAGATAGTTCTTCAACTTTCTTGATAATTCAAAAGTTACTGGTATAATTCTAATAAATGCTTTGATTCTAATATCTAATAAACTTCTACTAGAATTTTGTTCACGTCAACTGGCAGGCAATTTGTTCACTCATAATATCAATCGCCATTTGACATGTTAAACAATCTATGCAATAATCACAAATTAATAGGAAAGACAGCAATAGGCACCTTATGCAATGGTTACAACATCGCTACACATCTGACCTAAATCTTTGTCATACGAAAGTCGTAGTCGACTTTTTGGGTAACGCAGCAAATCGACTAACCGGCTTACGTGGCCCATCACTAAAACGAAACTCGAATGAGCTCAAACTAATCTCGCGAAAAAAACTAGCACGAGCGAATGCTCCCGTAGGGTTCTCACAAATCTACTTGGTTATAAAATAAAGCCACGCCTCGATGCTTTACGGCAAGTAGAAGGTACTTTTGTTCCATTACGAATGTTTATGAGCCGTCAGATAGATTGTAAATAAGAAATAAGTCTTTTTTATACTGGCTCGTTGGTCTAGGGTTTGAAAGTACCTTTGGAGACCCAGGTTCGATGCTTAGTTTAAACAGTGTTATTGGGTTTTTCCGTAAGGATCTTTTTTCAGGAGTTGGGACTCCAGATTTGTGCATTGGATTTGGGAGTATGGGTACTTAAAATAACTGATGCAATGTGGGTGTACTTAACGATAGTTTTTAGTTTTTGTCATGATCTGGCAGTTTGAGTAATTAAAATCAAAATATTTTTATTTCATATAAACCTGCATGGGCATGTATGAAACGTCAGAAGCTAGTTGCACGATTCCAAATTGTTGTTTCCTACGGAGAAGAGCCGGCGAGAAACTGCACGGTTACTCTTTTAAAAATGATTGGCTTTAACAATGTTTTCAAATTACAGAGATAAAATGTATGGGAGAACAGTGCAGGCCTGTCAATAAGTACCAGTAATTTATGTGGCCAACATAAATGTCCTTTCTTTGATATTGTTTTTCGAATCGATTATGTCTGGACTATAAAAGAGACTGTGACTTCTGAGTTTAGTTCGGCCTTCCTTCTCAGAGTAGTCAGATAGGATACGCCGACCTCATCGACTTACAGAAATAAAATCATTGATCATTTATCAATATTGTACATACCCTTTTAAAGAATATAGGCGCAAGGTTCCTCATTATCATCATTTCATGCCGAAAGACGTCCACTGTTGGACATAGGCCTCCCCCAAGCTCCGCCACTTCAACTGGTCTTGTGCTTCCCGCATCCAGCGGATTCCTGCGGCCTTCATACGGTCATCACGGTCAACCTTTCGGCCCCATCGGCCATCTGTTAGAATAGCACCATACCAGTTCTTTCCGTGGTTGACGTAGAAGGCAACGAAGGGACTTATCGAAGAATGGGCGGTAGCGTTCTATATGTAGTTAACCGGGCCACCATACTGCGATCACCAATCCGCCTGCCAAGCGTAGCGATTATGGCAAAACCCCCCCAAAAAATTACAAGCGTAGTGTTATGTTCAATCAATTCAAAGAGATTGTGTAAGCTGTCTTTTAAAACACACACACACATTTACAAAAAGCGCGTATTTTTTTCAATAAATCATGATCATCTGCCTAGCCTTTTCCCAACTATGTTGGGGTCGGCTTCCAGTCTAACCGGATGCAGCTGAATACCAGTATTTTACGTGGAGCGACTGCCTATCTGACCTCCACAACCCAGTTACTGGGTAATACGATACCTCTTGGTAAGACTGGTTGTCAGACTTTCGGGCTTCTGACGACCCGTAACGACTGTCAAATATCAACAAATGACAGCCGGGATTAACGGCTTAACGTGCTTTCCGAGGCACGGAGGGGTCTTGGTATGTAGAGATGGTCACCCATCCACGGACCAACCGCGGCAAGCGTAGCTTAACCTGATTGATCGACCCGCGCAGTTATTGTTACTTAGCCACAAGCCTCTCGTATTTTTTTCAATAAATGTCTCTTTGATTTAATTGAATCCCGTAACTAATTACAAAACAAATAAAACCGAAACCAGGAAGTTATTTAGAGGCTATCATTTTGCTCGTTTTGGTTCAGACTCCGGTGAAATCAATGATTGTATCCCACGGGTACGGAATTCAATTCCGGCGTGAAAGTATCGAGGTTCGGGTTACATTCATTTTTTACCATTCGTTCATTCATTCAACTGGTCATTCAATCATGTTACTTCATGGTCTTTTAGTGGGTTTACTGAACTGTGTAGTTTTAAAATAGCAACGCTCCTGTAATCCCCGAAGGCTTAAGTAGAGGTATACAATAGTATACACACGTAATAGGGGACGAGCTTATTGCCATCAATAAGGCACAAATCCAAACTCCGGGTTGCTACTGAAAAATACTTTATGGAAAACCCAAAAACACCTTGCCTAATAATAATTGTAATAATGATTGTAATTGTAATGATAATTCTATTGATTATGATAATTGTAACGATTTTTTGTTTTAATTTTCTGTGGTTTCAAAATGTAAGTACAACTTACATAAATAATGTAAATGTTTGCATGCCGAATGGTAAAATATGGCTGACCTATAATGTATATTAACAACTATTGTGTACTACCCATATTTGCAAAATAAAATCCTTTTCTATTCTATTCTATTCTAGTAGCTCTTGCGACCACTAGATCAACGAGGCAGTTGACGGTGTAGATTTATTGGAAGTAAAGTTAGTAGGTATAACAATGACAGAGGAAATAGATTTTGGCACTTGAGTTTTTGTCGCCATTCCTTCTCAGGGGTGAATAAGTGAATATATCTTATTTAATTTTGTAAATGTAATTTTATTTGCAGGGTTAACTATTTCATTTCATTACTGAAGTAGAAAAGATGACTAAAAGCTGTTAATTTCCATTTATGCGTGAAACAATTTAGGAAGGAGGTTCCTTGTTAGATGAGGAGTGGGAAGGATTTGGTGACATAAAAAAATCTTACTAAATAAGTATATAATTTATACAACTCCATGAAAAAGTGTATAACCTCACACATAAACTTACACCTTCCCTTTCCACGGCGGGCAGTAACTACAGCATGTAATGTCATTCCCATACATTTTGGCGTAGCGTTTGGCGTGAACGCAAACAGAAATGTGTTTTGTCTAGGCCTGCAGAACACGAACTGAACAATCCTTACATACTATTTTGCTTCGTTTACTTTCTTCCATCTGCAGGCTTAGCTCGACGCTTTCTATTTCTACTCTACTGTAGCATAGAAATCGCTTGTCTACATTTCTCGGTGAAATCAATCAAATCAAAATATTTTTATTTCATATAAACCTACATGGGCACTTATGAAACGTCAGAAGCTAGGTGCACGGTTCCAAATTATTGTTTCCTATGGAGAAGAGCCGGCAAGAAACTCCACGGTTACTCTTTTAAAAATAATTGGCTTTAACAATATTTTCAAATTACAGAGATTAAATGTATGGGAGGACAGCGCAGGCCTGTCAATAAGTACCAGGTACTCAGACGAATACAGAATAGAAAATCGTCTACAAATCTACAGTCAGTAAGGCCTACAACGTTCTCTCATTCAAAATATGTAAAATAATCTACATAAATAAAATGAACCTAAATAAAATTGTATAATGTCAATTAATGACGAGATTATGTCAGCATTGTAAAAATAAAAAGAATAAAAAAGAACATTGTATTTGAAAAACTGTCAACTGTTCATACGGAAACGTCATTTTTGTCTACTCTTCCGACGAAAAAACGCTTGTCTACGGTTGTGCTAAACCTGCTGGTCTTACACGCACGCTGGTTACTGCCTACGCATCTGACGTTTCTGAAAAACATGACCGTGACCTTTTGCTTCCGCTCAACGGCATATCACTATATGTCTTTCTAAGGCGTTTCTCGGCGTTTCCATTCAAGTCTGCCCTGTAAATACCTTTTGCTAGTCCCCTTTCATTCATCTTCTCAACATGACTAAACCATCTATAGTTCGACTTTTAATTGTATTCACTAACTAGACTCTTCGAAGCAAAATAATGTTACCATACTAAAATAATAGTGTTGAGGTAGTGAACGATTTTGCGTAAAGAGCGAATGGTAAAAATGGTTTCATTTTAAATTAAACCATTTTCATCACTCGTTATAAAACTTTAAAAATTCATTTGTAAGATGTGGAATATAAGAATAATTAGTCATTTACAAAAATTTTTTTTCTTCTAACAGAAAGAAACTAAATAAATTACTTTACTACTAAGACATGTTATTAATTTAGTATATAAAATTTCATGTAAGTACATTATTTCAAGTTCATTTAATTTCGTTCATTCTTACACCATCTAACTATAATTTCTTTTTGTCAAAATCTGGTAACCCTTCAACTTTCAAGTTACTGAGTACAATTAAAAGTCGAACTATTTACACTTTTCTTTGCTTCTATGTAAGGATAGCTCGCGGCGCTCTGTAATTTCTGCAAAGCCTCAAGGGAAAATCCTGACTACCTATATATGAAAAGGTAGGAGCAACTCTTCAATGCCAAACAAAATACCATTCGTACGACACAATTGTAAATATAACAATAGATCGGCCGAAAATCGAACAGAACAGCCAATTCTGAATCGCATTTAAGTTTTCGTCGGACGAAGAAATTTTATTTATCTCCATGCAATTTTACAATGCACGACACTTCAATCTTAATCTATAAGCAACAAGGTCCACATTGGTGTGTCGCAGGTGCCACCTTAGTGGGATACGAGACTTGCATGAAGAGAAAAATCCTGTATTGTCTGTATACACAAGATGGGCTTGTATCCGACTGTAGAAATGAAAAGTTATGTGTTTGTATTATTCGGAGGTAGCTTTGTATCGGAAATAACTCGTTATTTCTTGTGGAGTGGTACGTGAAGCTAGCTGTAATAAATAAATATAGAATCGAAAATCATAATTAGGACCCGAAAAAAAAAAACAACTGCAATCGATTTCAGAATGAATAAAAATATGATAAAAATCTTAATCCAATGCAAACTAAACTTTAAAAATCGGAATAAGGGTTTTAAGGGTTCCTAAATGTATACTTAGTAGGTTATTCACTGCCACCCCGTTATTTGCACCACATGTACAATGTCCGAATGCCTTGTCCTTGGTTTTGCCCCGCAATGCGGCAGGCCACTTTAATATTTTAGTTATTCGTGACACATTGTCTCGAGGACCCTCCAGCCTATATCCTTGCTGGTCTTACGAAAGATAATGGTGTGTGGACTAAAAGGATATAATAAAAATGATATATTTGGTTGTGTGTTGGGTTATGAACTGTTATGTGCCAAAATGTGTGTCGTTGCTCGATAAAATATTAACATGGCTGCTTATATATACAGATACAGTACATACATACAGATACAGTATTTTTTCCCACGAAGCTACGCGTGTTTTACTTATGGCAGTATACGTTGTGAATGTGAGTGTCAGCGCAGGAGCTCTCGATACCGTTCGAGAAAATGGCGAAGTTGGTTGTGTGTGTGTGTTATGTTTGTTTACTTGGTTAAAACAATTTAATCACGAGTCGCTTCGTGAGATATAAATACTATGCTGACGTGTTTCGTGCTTGACAGTTCTGATTTTTACAAGAAAACATCGGTCTTGCCATCCACCCGCCAGTCATACAAGTTTAATCTATGGTTTACAGTTTACAGAATGTTTATTAAATATAATATCTTCCTTGTTTATTAAACTAATGAATAATTAAAAAAACCAGCATCTATACTACTAAAACATATTTAAATTAAACTTATATAAAACAAAAAATCATAAAACACACATTAAAACGATAATATTCTACTGACGATCAATTAATGCATTCGTCATCGTCTGATCATGATCATTATTTCAGCCGAAACACGTCCACTGCTGGACACAGGCCTTCCCAAGCTCCGCCACTTCAACCGGTTCTGTGCTTTCCGCATCCAGCGGATTCCTGTGGTATCCACAAGGTCATCGGTCCACGCTGTGGGACCCTTTCTAACTCTTAGTCTTCCGATAAGCGGTCCCCACTCCAGAACTTTTGTCTTCTCTCTCCACTCCTTTCAGCCCCATCGGCCATCTGTTCTGGGAGCAATGTGCCCAACCCACTTAAGTTTGACCATTTTGGGGCTATGTCGGTTACCTTGGTTTTCCTGCGGATCTCTTCACTCTTGATTCGTCAGCGTCTGTCATTTGTTAAATATAACAACCCATCTTCTTTTTGCCCGTCTGTAAGGCAGTAGAACTAGCAATGAGCAGCGATTGCGCGACGGCGACGAGTAATTTCTCGCCAGGATACATATTTACCAAACGTGAGTGTCTCAGCGAGTTTCCTGCCCGCCAGGCGAGCGGTGCTGAGCAAGCACTCTCTTTGATAGCTCTTGTCGCTGCGACACACTTTTTGTAAGTTTTTTTAAGCCGAGTTAATCGTTTATATCTAGTCGGTTCCTCTCGTCAGTTGCGGGATAGCTGCCTTAGCCCCATTTTCTTTAAGCTCGCATATTGCTGTCTCCCTGGACTTGAAGCTAAGTAATGACTGTTGCACGGGTCGATCGACCAGGTTAAACTACGGTTTCCGCGGTTGTTCCGTGGATGGGTGACCATCTTAACATTCCAAGACCCCTCCGTGCCTCGGAAAGAACGTTAACCCGCGAATCCCATGCTGTCATTTATGGGTCGATGACAGTTGTTACGGGTCGTAAGAAGCCTTTCGGGCTTCTTACGACCGGTCTGACAACCGGTCTTATCAAGGAGTATCGTATTACCCAGTAACTGGGTTGTGTAAGTCAAATAGGCAGTCGCTCCATTTAAAATACTGGTACTCAGCTGCATCCGGTTAGACTGGAAGCTGACCCCAAGATAGTTCGGAAAAAGTTAAGCAGATGATGATTGCTGTCTCTCTTCCACGCCCGTGTGTATCAAGACGCAACCGTTAAAAGTGCGAAGTAGATTGAATCGTAAGTATATAAAGTAACTAGTTAGTAACTTAGTTACCGATGCGTGGTCATTAACGAACTTCCTTCTGTAAGTTAGGGATTTCCTATTTCATTATTAGGGTTTGTAAGAAGGGCGGTGAACTTAAATGTTCATATTATTAAACGTCTTTAGTATATCTGCCCGACCTGGGTATGATTCCCAGGTCGGGCAGTTCGGAGTCTAGATTCGTACCTGATTGACGGCAATAGGATCGCTCTTATATATAGACTTAATTATAACTGGACAAATGAAGTGCACACGGCTACAAATCAAGCTATACATTTCCAGTATAAGCTGATCTCGCATTGTATAGGATTTCCGTACAGTGCAAGATCAGCGGAAACTGGAAAGTATAGCTTGATGTATAGCCGTGTGTACTCCCGAAGTCCTTCATTTGTCCAGTTCACCTCTGCCTTACCCTTCCAAGATTACAGCCGTGATGTTATGTTATATTTTATTAAAAATAACATTTTATTGACAACTGACAATGAAACGATGACGATGTGGTTGCTGTCTCAAATGAACCAAAAAACAAATGAACAAGTTTAACGAATCGCTTTCAATTGTTTTGGAATGTGTTTTTCAATATTTAAATAAAGAATGACTAGGTATATCTAAATGTTAAATCGCTGCTATCACAATACCTTAGATGAAATCTTACGAGGTCATGGGTTTACGGAAAAGAAAATACCACACTTCCCTACTCTTAAGACGCATGAGAAATATGACAGAAATATGGTCTTATTAATTCTTCACATAGTCCACAAATGACGTCAGATGTGACAATGTAACCGTGGAGACCACGTTCACGAAATCTTAATAGTTACTGTGTAAGTGGGTAACACGCTACCCCTTGACAAAACTGGTTGTCAGACCTTCGGGGTTCTGACGACCCGCAATGACTGTAAAAATCAACAAACAAAAATTCACATACATTTTACTTCCCTGTGGTCACTAGAACGTATATGTGACGTAGGGGTTGACGATCACGCTAATATTGACGATTTTATGTGCTTGTCAGAAATTATAAAAGCACACAATATCTGAACTAAGAATCGGGTTCACAAGTACTATTATGATGATGGATCGTGTGCTATCCGGAAGTCGGAAACCTCTGCAACCCTTCCTTGGCATTTGACCTTCAATTTTATGACATACACGTGTACAAGAATCACCCAATTCTTGGCAAAAAACCTTTCGTTCGCAAATAAAAGTAATATATCAACGTTGTTATTTCGGAGTGTATAAGGATTCGTAAATAGCTATACTAAGAACCTACACTATCACTCACTGTATTCTACTCAACGTGAAAGGTAAGGTATACTTGTCAACACGGTCTAAAAAAACAACCCACAAGTAAAGGCCAGCTTTACCGAACGCAGTATTTCCCAGCCATGGACCATTTAGCAGCAGGTAGGGTAGGCTTAAATGGCGCAGTCGTAGGGCTGCCAAATCGAATCCGGGTAATGGACAAAATATTGTAATTTGGAAGGACAGAGTTATTGGAGCGAATTATAATTTTATTACAGGGGTTTACCGGAAATGGGAATTTTTCCGAGTTTTTCCATGTGGTTTCCGGGAAACGTGTTGATATCCATACGTTTGTGGATTTCGTGTAAGCCGATTAAGAGATTTTTTGGAATGTCTCTTGGAAAACCCGTGCTGCGATAACCAGTGTATAACTACTAAGATTTTTAACAAAATGGCGATCGTCACGATTATGGTGTGGGACAACGATGACCGCTGCGGGCCATTATTATAAACCCACTTGTTGTCATTTAAAAAAATACGAAAAAAAGGTCCATCAATTTTTCAAGTTCATGTCTCTCCTAAGCTGTGTCCACTGTGAAACTATTTCATACCGTGAAAATAAATTAAACCAATCAGAGTATTGATTGCGTAACATACTACTAGCAGTTAGCTTTCATTTTGATAGTTTGACAACATTTATTGCCTTATTTACGTTGTTAACCATAGAAATTGTTCGAACATGTGAAGCAATGAATTAGCAATATCTTTCAAAAAGATTCAGATCCTGATTTATCAATCAGGATCTGAATCTTTCTTCGGATCTGGATCTGAGACAGATTTTGCATGCTTATGCGATAGCATATCAAAGCAAATCAGTCTACAGTGTTCCCAATGCTGGGACACAGGCCTCCTCTCTGTGAGAGGGAGCGGGCTGTAATCTACCACGCGGGCCCAGTGCGGGTTTGTAGAAGTCACATGTCTCCGAATTTTTGGTTCTAGGAAATTCCGGTTTTCTCTCGATGTTTTCCTTCACCATTTTGAGACCAGCGGTGTTGGAATAATTTACACTAAGTAAAGCGTCTGTCTGAGTTCAAACCTATGACCTACATCTCGTAAGTCGCAGCCGTTACCACTGGATCACCACTCTCTTGATTGATAATGTGGTACGTAATTAGGATGCTGAAAGGTTGCAATCGGTCCCAACAGCCAAAGTCACGCTGAAAGTACTCAAACATCGTCAACGGATATTAAAAACGCTCTTAAAACCATAGCATTTGCTCGGTAACCCTACAAACGTATCCCATTAAGTGGAATGAACGAATTTTATACATGCAGGCACCTTGAGGTGAGCAATCAATATTAAAGGGACCTTTTTTAGCAGTGTGTCGACACGCAATTGTGTTTTGGAGAATTGAACTTGTGAAAAATGGTCCTTCTTTAGCTCGAGCCAACTGGTGTGAAGTGTACTTAGTGCTATTAATCGTGATAAAATGTGTTCTTCTGTAACGTTGTATTTACTCGGCATTACAAATATGTTAAAATAAATAATTTATTGATTAATTTTTGAAATTTAATACTAAATGTATTGTTTTAAAGAATTACTTAACTGACACACATAGGTAAGTGTATTGACCCTATTATTGTTCTAGTTCCAATTATTAGGAGATGAGCCTATTGTCAATGCTATATATGAGCAGTGACGACCCACTGGTATCGGTTCAGTTCGAACCCAGGCAGGCACTTTCATTTACTTTACACTCTGTGTATTTAATTTCATCATTTCTGCTCTTAAAACGGTGAAGGAAAACATCATGAGGAAACCGGCATGTCCTAGAACTAAAGCGACTGCCTATAGGACCTCCAAAACCCAGTTACTGGGTAATACGATACCCCTTGGTTGGACTGGTTGTCAGACTTTCGGGCTTCTGACGACCCGTAACGACTGTCAAAGATCCACGAATTACAACCGGGTCTAGCGCTTAACTTACCGTTGGACGCCCCATAATTTCCAAAATTATGACCTTGATTTAGTCCAATTCATTTTCATTGGAAAGGGATGGAATAACTAAAAATTCCTTACATTTTTGATAAGTTTTTAACTTCGATTCTCGCCGAGACGAGCATGCGACTAAATTAAAGTTGTTACTTAGGTTTCAAACCCGAAACCTGGTAATAAGTCTCCTCAAACTAAACACAACAACGACTTAAACGTAAATTTAATAACGTAAATAAATTCACCCCATAATAATCTTAATTGCCTTTAAATTGAAACAAGCCATAACTTAATAAGATCCACTACGCCAATTGAATTTCGTTACAATTACAGAAAACAATATTACATGATTTCCATAATAATATAAACAAGGGTAATAATAGGTTGTTTGTCGTGACCTGAGGCTATTAGAGGCTCCAACCTCCCTCATAGCGTAGTTTACCTACTTATAGCGCGTTAATGAGTTTTACCTAATGCGAAAGGTAAATTTTTGTGGTGTTATCTTAATGGAAAAGGGTGGGAATGGTATTTCAGGTAATCATTTAGCGGTATTGTTCTATGTAAAAGAGTTACACCTTACCTTGCCTACAGAAAATTATATCTAGAATTTAGCTATTTAGGGTTTTCGGTCGAAACTAAAAGAAATAAGTACAGATAGCGGCACGTAAGTGGAACTAAAATGTCGGATTTTGTTTCAGATTACGTGCTTCTGTAATTTGTTTCCAAACTTCAGTACCTACACGTTAAATCAATGACTATGCTAGAAGGTGACTTGATTCTTTATCCATGCGAGGCAACGAGTGCACACCGGTGGTTTGTTCGGTTTGTTTGTTTGGTCGGTCATGTGTTTGTTTGTTTGGTCGTTTGTTTGCTCTTCGGTTGTTTGTTTTGATTCTGGTTCAACTTACGTGCCGCGATCTATAACCAGGGTGAACGAATATAGATGAATCTTGATGAAGAAACCGATAAAATTTCAAATAAAATTTAATTCAATTAATAGAAAACAAACAGTTTTATAAAATTAAATTTTATTCGAAAACATTCATCGGATTCTTCCTAAACTTTAACCATAACCGAAGATCCTGGTTACTTAACGATTTTGGTGACTGTACCTACAGGAAAATTATCAACTTTGCTGCTTATCAAGTCCCGTAGTTCCTCGGTGCGTGGATGGGTGACCATCCATTACATATCGAGACCCTTTCTTGCCCCGGAAAGCACGTTCAGCCGTTGGTTCCAGCTGTTATTCGTAGATTTTGCTAATCGTTATGGGTAGTCAGAAGCCAAAAAGTCTAATAACCAGTCTTACCAAGAAGCATCGTGGTACCCAGTAACTGGGTTGTGGAGGTCAGATGGGCGGTCGATCATGTAAAATATTGGATTCAGCTGCATCCGGTTCAAGTGGAAGCCGATCCCGACATAAGACTAGGCTGACTGAGTTCCGCCACATATTGGTGACAATCTATATTCGACAGCAGTCACCGATAAAAGTGTTCAAAATCAAAATCAAAATATTTTTATTTCATATAAACCTGCATGGGCACTTATGAAACGTCAGAAGCTAGGTGCACGGTTCCAAATTGTTGTTTCACGATGTTTACACGTGATGTCCATTTTTATCTCTTGTTAGGTATCATCGAAGAATATCTATTCGGATCGACGGGGCTTGTTTATACTTGCACCGATAAGTAGATAATTCTGCTGACTTTTTCTGGTCAAGTCATTTACGTAAACTTCTAGACGTAAAACAAAACAAAAAAAAAAAAAAAAATGAATCGATTCTAGTTATTTTGCATACATTAATTATAAAATTTATTTGATTATAAATATAATTTATTTCACACCATAAAATACACAACAAAAATAAAACATTTAACTTGACAATAATTGAAAAGAATTAAAAATAAAGCACTGACAGGTAAATTAATGACAATATGATATGTAGTTACATAGTGCTCACATTTTTACAAATATTGTAAATGTAAATTATTTTCCTATTAATCTAACAAGTAAAAGCTTACGAGTAAAAGTAATCACAGAACACAAAATCGATGACATACAAATCATAAACTGTGCAATTAAATTAACAACCAGTTGTTAATTTTATAGGCCCTTTGCTTGCAATTCTTCCTTATCATCAATATTATAATTGACAGACTTGTTCTACCCACTGCTGAATATCATCATCATTTCAGCCGAAAAACGTCCACTGCTGGACATAGGCCTCCCACAAAAGGAGGGTTTTGCCATGATCGCCACGCTTGGCAGGCGAGTTGGCGATCGCAGTATGGTGGTAAAATGCATAGAGAACGCTGCTGCCCATTCTCTAGTGAGTCCCTTATTCGCCTTCTACGACACCCACGGGAAGAAATGGGATGGTGCTATTCTTTTGCGTCCGGTACCACACGTAATTTATACCTGCTCCTTTGTTTTGTAATAAATGTTCAATTTTCGCCGTCTTTTGTCGAACCAATTAGTACCGGTCATTTGTGCTATCCGGCCTTTGTTTGAAGCTTGATGTCAGTAGGACATATACCTACTCCAATCCTCAAAGTTTGTAACAGTGTGTGTACAAAAACAATTCACCCCACATCATTAAGCGGAAGTTATAAAAGGCTGCTAATAGCGTCATGGTGTTGATGTAGTGTTTGCGAGCGTGCAAACTGGTAATAATATGTACGACATTATTTGGTTTTGAAACTGTACGTTGAATTTTTGCGTACTGGAATAGCAATCAACCTTTTCACAGGTGTGGAGAGTACAGAGCTTTACTTCGTGTAAATTATATCATCACAACTGCTCTCAAAACGGTGAAGGAAAACATCTGGAGGAAACCGGCATGTCGTAGAACCAAAAATGCGAAGTCATGTGGCTTCTGCCAACCCGCACTGAGCCCGTGTGGTGGATTAAAATCCACTCTCTGCTACCAAGAGGAGGCATGTGTCGTAGCAGTGGGAACATTATACGCTGATAATGCTTGTTTTAAATGAGACTAGATCCGCCCGCAGCTTCGCCCGCGTGGAATTCGGAAATTATCCCGCGGGAACGTACTACCGGAATAAAAAGTATCCCATATGTTAATCTAGGTTATAATCTATCTGTCTACCAAATTTTATCTAAATCCATTCAGTAATTTTTTTGCGTGAAAGAGTAACAAACTGTCATACATTCATACATACAAACTTTCGTGTTTATAATATTAGTATGTAAGGTTTCCTTTTGTATTGATATAACTGATGTCTCCTACATTTGATATACGAACAGATTTTTAAGTTTTCTATGGAAGAGCTGATTATTTTTTCGCGATTACGATGTAGCTGTGGTGCAATGTTGGTAAGAATTGCCAAACTTACGTGGCACCGTGGAACCGAAACGTTCTGTAGTGGTGACAGCGTACCGGAAGACGTAGATTTGAAAGGCCTCCCACAAGGTGGGCCGATGACCTTGTGAAGGCCGCAGGAATCCACTGGATGTGGGAAGCACAAGACCGGTCGAAGTGGACGAGGTTGGGGAAGGCCTAAGTCCAGCAGTGGACGTCTTTCGGCTGAAACGATGATGATGGATGATAGTGTTGGACCCATGAATAAAGTTGTTCAGTTTGATGGTCTGTACCACCTGTGAAAAGGTAACAGACTAACTGCTAGAGCTACTTTCGCATTACAATATTTGTAAGGATAGGTAAGCAGATGTCATACTTTTAATTCTGCTTTTCTATGAACTAAAACGTTTCTCAACCTTGAAGATCGATACATCACCACTCATGCAACCTGCTGCCCTTCAAATAAGCTCCACTAACTAACCTAGAAACATTACATTCTATTATTATAGCCTCAAACAATAATCGTTTAAGTTCTAGCAGTTTATTCACCCAAGAAGACAAAGGCTTTTGTAACAATAGCGTCGCGTGTGAACAAAAAACAACAATAAATTAACATTTAATCAGTTTCCCTTAGCATAAACAACACAAACAAAACTATTTTCCATAGAAATAACAGTTATTTTTTGTTTAGTATTCAAAAGTTGGTAATCATATTCGTAGGGGCCACGCTATCAACATAAAATAGATTAGTTTTTTCAATACGTAATCACGGGGTAATTTCTTTATTATTGAGGCAGCGTGTTGTGAGGTCGGTTTCAAATTCGTGTTTAAGTATTTTTTGTTTCAATACCCCCATGGAGGGAATAAAATATAAATGGCTAATGACGAATAGCAACCATATCGATCAGAATATTTGTTACGCGACCACGCGTACCACACCAAAACGACACCATGTGGACGAGCGCTAATTTATATAAAATTTCATAGTATGATCACACGGAAAAATTAACCGTGTGCGCGATGCCGATCACATCACGACGACGTCACATCCACATCGTGACGACACTGTCACAGCCGGAGACGATCTGTCTATCTGCAAACACTAGCCACAGCGGAACCATATCGCAACATCTAGTGACAACGCAACCACATCGAAATTTTGTAGCTACCACAACGCAACTGCAAGAAGCTGCAGTGACACTATTCACTTCGCATTAGAATGATCAACTAGCTTCATCTATTTGACTGATCCACCCCTTGAAAATCAATTCAAAAGACCCTTTAATTGGTTTATTTAAATGCTTCGAGACACAGAATACAGAAAAACCCAAGATACACAATCAGTTTCTCAAAAATTTCCACATTAATAGGGCGCAAGGTGCGCAGGTGTCAAATTGTATCGTCAGCCATCTTTCAGTCAGTCTTTTTGGACATTGCATTGTAAAAACCACTTTTAAGTCATGTGTGTAAGGTTGAATTTGCTAAACAATGTGTTTTATCATAACCTTTTAGTTATGATAAAAACTGTCTCAAAACTGTCCCCAATTATCCGTCAGTGGTTATTCACTGACGTATAAATTGGGGACAGTTTTAAGTATTACTTTGGTTTGAGATTGTGCATCTTGGGTTATTTATATTTCAATGGCTTTTAGTTTGAGTTTAATCCGAGCTGATACCACTGGGCTACTGATGCTACACTACACTCCCTACTATCAACATTAATTTAAGCTAATGGAAAACATTATGACGAGACCAAAGTATGAAATCGCAATGAACAAGCACGGTAACTTCACATGACCAAGATAATGTCTGGACTTCAAACTGTGACACTGTCAGAGTACTCAGATAGGAAACGTCAACCTCGTCTAGTTTTAAAAATATAATTGACGTGTTAAAGTGTTTTTAAAAAACTACTTCTAGAAATAAAATAATGTATTATTGAAATAATATGAAGAACTATTTACCTAAACCGAATGATACGATTGTTATTACAACTGTACGAAATATATAGCCCGTGACAAACGATACTTTAAACAAGAAAATCCCTCTTTAATAACTACAAAAATCAATCAAACCCAACAATCACAGTGAAAACGACAATGATTGCTTGAAAATTGTGTTATTGTTACTCAAGATCACCATCACCATTAGAATGTAATTCTTGATTCTGAAACTAGTATTTAGGTAATGACCTAAGTGGGTGTATCGATCATGTAGTTCACTGAATATTTAAAATGATTCGAGCATTCATTCAAATGAGGCTCTAGGGTTTTTGTTAAAATTGTTTTTAACTGTTCTTGTAACAATAACTAGACGCGCCCCGTTGAAATGCCCTCGCATAAGTCTCGATCAGAGCAATAGTGGCCCAGTAATAACGGCGTCGATTTACGAGTTTTAGACCGTAGTTTCGAACCCATACAGGCAAAAATCTGTTCAAATTTGTGTTAATTATTTCATTACCGGTGCTCAAAACGGTGAAGGAAAATATCTTGAGGAAACCAGCATGTCCTAGACCCAAAAATTCGAAGACTTGTGACATCTACCAACCCGCACTGGACCCGCGTGGTGGATTACAGCCCACTCACAGAAAGGAGGCCTGTGGCCCAGCAGTGGGAAAATAATAGACTAATTATGTAAATCTTGAACCCCTGGGAATTTCGGTATGAAAAGTATCCTGTATCCAAATCCAGGTCTTAGTCTACCCATGTGTCAAATTTCATCCAAATCCGTTAAGCCATATTATTGTGAAAGAGTTACAAACAAACATACATTATATACATACGGGCTCCGCCCGCGTGGATGTCGGTTATTGCGTTAAACAGTAGCCTATGTCCTGGTCCATATCCCAGGCTATATCCCTGCCAAATTTCATAATAAACTAAGGATTACTAAGAACTAATTTAAATGGTTTAATTTACCGACAAATAATACAGTTGTCGGTAAATTAAACCATTTAAATTAATTTTGCTCGTTGTTATTTGTATCAAAAAATTATTTTACACAAAAATTTAATAATATCCCAGACATTTAAATACAGAGTTTATCAAAATTTCCTAGATGTTAGCCTCGATACTAAAATGTACTACTAAAACAAATTCTTATTCACAATAAAGAGATTATGATAATCCATAATCGAACGATGTATCGAGGCCTAATGAAGCAATAAAATATGAATTTCAATCTTCACACATAACATTATTTACGACATGAAATAGATCTTTGAAAACCCTCGCGGCTTTCATGTTTCAACACCTCATTTGTCAAAAACGGGCTATACGAGAAAGTAATTGTATGAAATGTATTGAATAACCATGTACAACGTGGCAGCCATTTTAAATAACGATTTTTCCATTTATTACGCTGAACAACGAATTAGCTTTGAATTTGTGTCTAAGGTTAAACTTCTTTTGTGAGGTTGAATATAAATTAGGGTTATACAACAAAAACATATCCAATAGGCTCTTGATAGGCCTCAAAACATCCACTGCTTTATTAACCTACTAGTTTTTGCTAACGCCTTGGACTTCGCGTGGAGGTCGAAAATTATCCCACAGGAACGTAGGTACTACCGGGATAATTTTGACGTGTGCTCGGGTCATGGGGCCCGAGTGCACGTCTCCTCTTTAAGGAAATTTCTCGCCGGCTGGTCGACACTTCACGTGACCAGAGGGCTGGGTCATTCTTCGGCCAAAGAATTAGCATTGCCATTCAACGTGGCAATGCTGCCAGTCTTCTGGGCACGTTTCCTGATGACAGCGATGCGGACGAATACTTCGACACCTAAGTGTCCTTTTGTTTTTATTTGTTTATTTATTTAGTTTACATTTTTGTGATAAGCTTATGTATTAAATTAAAATTTCTTTTTTAAATGTGTATTCATAATAAAAACATCTGTGTGCCAAATTTCATTCAAATTCATTATATCGTGTTTGCGTGATTGAGTAATAAACACCCAAACGTTTAGATTTATAATATAATTATGTAGGAAGCTACAAACATAACATAACTTCATGACTGAATTCCGCAAAGGCTTTGCAGAGAACTCAGACCCGAAATTTGTCAGATAAGTTTAAAGATCATGTAATTGGGAGCGAGCCTATTGCCATCAGCCTACAAGGACAAATACAGACCATGTCTGAAATCCGTCGCTAAGTAGCGACGGATTTCAGACATGGTCTGTATTTGTACTTTTAAATGTCATTGTACATTCAAGTAGATTTAATAATTTATTTTAAGTAAAATAAATTATTAAATCTACTTTTAATTCTATTTTTACAGATGTTGTACCGAGCCACAAAGAAATTATTAATTTATTAGATTCTGATCATTGCAGGCAACAGATTACCATTAAAAATCAAAATAAAAAAATGGGTAAAAAGGATATCATTGTTAACCCTAAAACTGCATTTCGCCTAGAGGCCTTTAAAGTTAAACTCGAAAATAAATTACCAGTTTTGTCTGCAAATGCTGATCCTAATCATCTATATGATGATTTTTTTAAGATATATTGTAAACAATTTAATTCCACTTTTATTCCCAAGACTATCTCGATTAATAGTAACGTCTCTTTCAGTGATTGGGCTACCATTGGTATTCATAAAAGTAGAGCACGACTTTATGAGCTATACGATGAAAGGACTTCTGTAAACACTGCTGAATTTAATTTATATGTTAGGAATTATTCTAAATTATTTAAAAAAAGTTTGTTGGATGGCCAAGTCGCGTTATTTGAGTTCAAAGATTAAAAACAGTAGTAATGTAATTAAAACGACTTGGAATATTATTAATAGTGAAACGGGAAGGTCTAGCAACCGAAATGCTGACTACAGCCTGTCTATCAATGACAACATAATCACATCGGACTCGCAAGTTGCCGCGGCTTTTGAAAATGTCTTTACAGATATTCCCGTTTCAACTACAAAATCACTAAACTCATCACCTTCAGTTGCTGAGTCTTTGCTTAAGGAAAATGTTAATGTTTGTGATTCAGAATTTCATTTTGAACATATTAGCTGTAGAGATATAATTAAAACCTTTCACACTTTAAATGTAAAAAAGACTGCAGATCTGTGGGGTAATTCTGTAGAAGTTGCTAAGTCTATTATTGACATTGTAGCACCTACTTTAGCTCTTATATTTAATAATTGTATAGACTGTGGGGAGTTTCCTGACCTAATGAAGAATAGTAAAATAATACCTTTGTTTAAATCAGGTAGTACATCAGACCCCACTAATTATAGACCTATTTCAGTACTACCTACCTTTAGTAAAATTTTTGAGAAATTAATTTTAGACCAATTGCAAAGATTTTTTAATAAACATAATTTATTACATAGCAAACAGTTCGGTTTCACAAGGGGTCGTTCAACTACCGATGCCGGTGTTGAACTCTTAGGGCATATTTACAATGCATGGGAAAATAAATACGATGCCTTGGGCATCTTTTGCGATTTATCTAAAGCTTTCGATTGCGTGCTTCATGAAACTCTAATCAGGAAACTCCGCCACTACGGGATCCGGAACACCGCTCTGGATCTTCTTATTTCATACTTGTGTAATAGGATTCAGTGTGTTGATGTAAACGGAAAAAGATCTCCGGGATCCGTAGTATCAATGGGAGTCCCACAGGGCTCAATTCTTGGTCCTTTCTTGTTTCTTATTTATATTAATGACTTGCCTTACCTCATAAAGGATAATCATGATATAGTGTTGTTTGCGGATGACACTTCACTTTTGTTTAAACTTAAACGTCAGCAACTTGTTAATGACGATGTAAATAGCGCAATCTCAAAAGTAGTTCACTGGTTCAATGTTAATAATTTGCTTCTTAATGAAAAAAAGACCAAATGCATTAAGTTTACGCTACCTCACGTTAAGCAGGTGAAAACTAATGTGTTGATAAAGGGCGAAGAATTGAATCCTGAAGATAGCACTGTATTCTTGGGCTTAACTTTGGATGCCAAGCTTCAGTGGGGCCCACATATAACTAAATTGTCGAAAAAGCTAAGCTCTGCAGCATACGCTGTTAGAAAAATTCGTAATTTAACTGATGTAGAGACAGCCCGCTTAGTGTACTTTAGCTATTTTCATAGTGTAATGTCGTATGGTATTCTATTGTGGGGAAATGCCGCCGACATTCAGACTATTTTTGTCTTGCAGAAAAGAGCTGTCCGATCAATTTATAAATTAAGTCCGAGACACTCTCTCAGAGATAAATTTAAGGAGATAAATGTAATGACTGTGCCTTCACAGTATATTTATGAAAATCTTTTATATGCTCATAAAAAAATTAAATTGTTTAAAAAATACAGTGATATCCATAGTATAAATACTAGGAACAAACACAAATTTGTTGTACCATCAACAAGGCTCAAGAAAATAGGTGGGTCATTCAGATGTCAATGTATACGCTTTTATAATAAACTTCCAAGCCATGTTCAAGATCTAAGTCTCAATAAATTTAAATCATTCATCAAACGTAAGTTGTGCCTGAAAGCCTTTTATACCGTTAAAGATTATATTGAGGACAAAAAAGCTTGGGATTGACCTGCTCCAATTTTGTATACTGAATGTTGTTTTTTCTTTGTTTTGCTCTTTGACATTTGATTATTATTATTTACACTTTGACATTTGATTATTATTATATACACTTTGACATGAATATTTACTTTGAGAAGTATAATATTATTTTTGTTTTAATTATTGTGAATGTGAGAACTATGTGGTATTTTTGTTTTTGTATTTCGTCTCTTTCTCAGTTCGTTTTTAATGTTAATCTGGCAGTTTGAGTACTTTATGCGGCCTACCCAAATGTCCTTTCTTTGGTATTGTTCGTCAAATCGTTGAGCTCCTCAAGTTCTGAGTTGAGCCGTATGATTACTGATACATGCGTGCACTGAATGGACAGGTCCACTCAACCTGTGTGGTTCTTTCCTCAAAAGACCATTTCAGACACCAATCCACATGGTCTTCACATGATCTGACCAAGATTATGTCTGGACTTTAAAAGAGACTGTGACCTCTGAGTTTGTTTCGGCCTTTCTTCTCAGAGTAGTCAGATAGGAAACGCCGACCTCATCTAGTTTAAAAAAATATGATTGACGTGTAAAAGTGTTTGTACAAACCTACTTACAGAAATAAAATCATTTATCATTTAATGACATTTAAAAGTTCCTCTGATTATTATCCGAATTAAAAACTTTCGTAACAAACGTTGATAATATGATTTATTACGAATTTTTGATAATTATAATAATTGGCTCATCATTATTTTGTTTCACTAACTACAATACAAAATAATGGAGCTATATCACGTTATACGTGGTAAAAATGTCTGTCAAGGCAAGTACCTATAATAGTACATAATAACGGTAAGGCTGACATCTGTCGGGCGTGCAACCGTCCCAACAGACACCATCTAGTGAGATACTGGCTAGGATTTTCCACAAGCAAATTGCCTTGCAGTACAACTTAGTGTATTCCGAAGTACCACACCACAGGTAAAATTTTGTAAATGTGAGTACCATGCATCCGTATAATATGTTGTTTTGATGTACGTTGACTTGAAAAAGCGTGGTAGTTGAGAGTATGTCATGCTCACATGTCTCACTGATGGTAGCGTGTGTGTTGGATCATTCGGTTCCCTACAAAATGGTTGAGCTGGATGGTGCTGATCCACGCGTCAAGTTCGTGAATGGGCGCCGTCGGTTGAGACTGGTAATCTCCTAACTGCCATGGCTTATTTTTAATCTTATATTTATAATTGTTTTTTTTTTACATTGTTCTCACACATGGAAGCAACAACAATAATGTTTCAAGATTTTGTAATACCAAACGTGATTTAAAAGAGTGTCCTTGTGAGTATCTTGCCCGTTCTTCTCCATAGAGATCTACGTTTTGGAATGGGCATCTATTCCAAAACGGATCTGATCGAACTTTTGACAGTTCAAAATTGCCTGTAAATGGTTAAATTGAAATAAATGTTTTGAGTTATTGAGTTGAGTGAGTTATAATTCTCGAGAATGGTCATGCTATATTGTACTGGGATTGACCTATCATTACATTACTGACAGGAATCTTGTTGCCAATAAGCCTGATATTGTGGTGATAGATCAGTGAGAGTGCCATTGAATGATAGTTGATATCGTTCTCCGTCATAACGAGAATCTCGTGAATTCTGAGAAAGAAAAATACATCGTTGACTTAGCACTTGAGGTGGTCGACATGTGGGACGTAGACTTTGGAATCATTGCACCGATAATCGTTACGGTAAATAGCTTGGTAAGTCCCGTGTAACTAAAAGAGATTCAGGAGCAGCAATGGCCCATTGGTAAGGGCTTCGACTTACAAGTTGTTTTGTCGTCGGTTCGAACCCAGGCAGGCGCTTTACTTTGTGTAACTAATTTAATCACCACTGCTCTACAAACAGTGTAGAAAAACATCCGCCATTTTGGTTCAATTTACGTGCCGCGATCTGTAATCACTCAGCGACGCTCGTTTGGTGCGCAGAACACTCACAGAGATACTCACACTTGGTACATGCGCATACCAGCGATTAATCGCTTATCGCTGCTGAGCACTCGTTGCTCGCTAACTCGTTTCCAGTTGCTACCTTTACTCACTTTTATGTTAGTCTACGGCGACGAGAAAAGTGGCTCCCTTAGCAGGGACGTCTTGAAAGAACGCATAAATAATAAATTATATCTTTCAGTTCTCGATACATCATTATTTAATGTTTCAAGTCAAGAGCAAATATCCTTTAAAAGGGTACTTTAGGCTTTATAAGAACAGTGTTGTGACAAGATATGGGTCCCCAAGGGTATCGATTGTTGAACTGTCGACCTTCGTCGTTTGGTGAGTTTTCGGAACAAAATGTTGTGAGTTTTTCTAAGTCTCTCTGTCACAGGGGCTTTTATCTTTTTAACCGTAGCTAGTTTAAAATTTTACAGAATATGTGTTATTATGGCCGTGACTAAATTACGAGTATAATAGTCACATGGTTCATTTGGAGGTTAAGCTACGCTTGCCGTAGTCAGTATAAATCGCCATTATAAATCGAGTACGTTAAGCCGTTGTTCCGGCTATTATTCGTAGACCTTCGACAGCGTAGTCGCTCACAAAAAAAAAAGTTTTTGTCTGTCTGTCAGTTTGTTTCGGCTAATCTCCGAAACGGCTGTACTGATTTTGACGGAACTTTCGCAGTGGCTCGTCAGGCGAAGCTGCGGGCAGCATCTACTTATTTTATAAAAATGCAATTTGAAATTTGTATTTCATATTACATTCACTGATATTATATTATTATTCAGATACTTAATAGAATTCAATTTATTTACGAATGTCACTAACAAAGATGAACCTAGTTACCCGTACCAAAGCGAGAAGAATGGGCATGAAACTCCACGTTTAAAATTGTTACAGACATTATACCCTCTCGATACGAAGAAATTGCACAAAATATAATAACAAGACACGGAAAATCTTCTGCTCCGAACAATTTTCTACCTCTCGCATTAAATACGAAGGTCTATTGAGCTCCAGTGTTCCGGAATGTGAGCCTGATCTCATAATAGATCTATTGTTTTTTAAGTGTCTGTTCAATTAAGAGAATCATTTCCTAAAGGATTTTACCATTAATTGGTGGTATAATAAAATTAATAGCTAAACCCATTGAATTGTCTAAGGCTTGAGTATATAGAAATGCTAGCTGGTTTTAAGTTTAAATTGATTTTTAATTTTTTCACGTGAAGTTTTTTTTAATTACTTTGTAATTGTGTAACATATTAACAGTTCAACAATATTCATTGCGTTGTTTACGTTGAGCAGACCAATCTTTCGAACATATTATGAAGCAATGGATTATTTGCCATCTGATGCCCAATACGGTTTTCGGCAAGATCCCTCCGTAAATTCGTTTTCGCTCTTAATTTTGAATTCCGAAACCATTTCACAGAGTATATACAGGGTTATTGGAAAAACACCAACAACCTCTTAAGAGGTCATTGTACTCATCATTATGAACAACTTTTACTATGGGACCAAACCTGAAATCGCGAAAAAAATCAGCTGTTTCCTACATTGTGATGAGTTATACGAACATAAATATAAGGAACAGCAGATTTTTTTTCCAATAACCCTGTATAACATGGCCAATTGCCCATACTGTGGCAACTGATTTCCACACATTACGTTTTAAGCTATTTGACACTAATGGCTTAAAACTTAATGTTGTCAGATGTGGTTACCTTGGGATTCCTTAGGTGGCAGGATGAGTACACGAATACATGGAAAGATTATTCACTTGTTTAATCATCTAGTTGTTATACAATGATACTTGATTATTACATATAGTTAACTCACGACACGATAATACTGACCCGAGTGGGGCTCACGGAACGACTGGCCCTTGCCGGTGTCGCCTGTACTTACATTCTTTATGAAAAGTGCTTACATTGCAATTTATGACGATGTACGGTCGCCACACCAGATTTCTTCATAAATACTCATTTATTATTCCATACATTCGCATTACAATGTGTAAACTGCATCAATGTGCAGCTACAAACTATTATTTTTAAATCAAAATCTTTTCTTACTTCTTAGAGGTTGGTGGTATTTTAAAATTAATGGCTAAACCCATTGTTTATCCAGAGATTGAGTTGAGATAAATGCTGGTGTGATTTTAAGCTTAAATTGATTTTTTATTTCACGTGAAGTGCTTTTTTTTTTTTTTTTTTTTGGGTGGGAAATCATCAAATAACTTCTCCCGCTCTGGGTGGAGCAGGAGGGCGTGTCAGACTTTTACTGACTAAAACCCACCCGTGTTCCTTCAGTAGCCCGTATGCCAGGGGCTGTGGTATCTCTTTCAAACGAACCCGCACCCCTGACAGGCATCGGCCCTTGCAGGCCCTATCATTTTTGTGCTGACATCTCTTTGAGGCGCGCGTGGAACACAACGCGCCGTCGACTTGGGCTTGGTCCTTACCGGACAGCGAGCTACCCATTACTCGCCGTCCGCAAGCCCATGCCTACGGTGGCCGGAAATCGGCCTGGGATTCCCGACACAACACGCCACGACATGTTTCCGCCTTAACACACTGACAGTACGTTTACATTTTGACAGTTCAGCGACATTTATTGCGCACTTTTCATAATGAATGTAAGTACAGGCGACACCGGCAAGGGCCAGTCGTTCCGTGAGCCCCACTCGGGTCAGTGTTATCGTGTCGTGAGTTAACTATATGTAACTAGCTTCCATCCGCAGCTTTGCCCGCGTGGATGTCATAAATTATCCCCCGGGAACATACTACCGGGATAAAAGTATTATATGTGTTAATGTAGATTATAATCTATCTGTATGCCAAATTTCATCCAAATCCGTTCGGCCATTTTTGCGTGAAAGAGTAACAAAAATCCACCCATACATTCTAATAATAAAAAACTTTCACGTTCATAATATTAGTTAGGATTTACGTTGTTGAGCAGACAAATTTTTCAAACATATGAAGCATGTATTAGCAATAACCATCAAAATGATTTGATTAACATTGATAAGAGTTTTAATAAAATACTTTCAATATTGTATTTTTTGGACCGCCAGTGTTTATAAACGCGACCGTTTACCTAGACAATTCGGACCCTTCGTAAGGGTCCTCTTGATCTCTCTCCGGTCGTGTCGAATTGCCGTCCCATTGCACTACGAGAGACGTCACGAAAATACTCTTCCAAATTTAAAAATCTGTCACTGATAGAAGTTACACTATTGTGGAGTATCATAGTAGTTTTATGGTAGGTTATCGTTGACTTCCACGCGGGTGAAGCCGCGGGCAGAAGCTATATGTAATATGTTTACGGAAAAAGAGGGGTGTGGGCAATGTAAACGCCAAACAGACGAGGCCCAGCAGTAATGAATGTATGCTATTGTAGAAAGGATAACATTTTCATTAACCGTCCCCCGACGCGACGATGCTTTGATCAAAATATACCTACAACTTCTTATTAAATTTGAAGCGCCATTACATTTATTTTTTTACTTTTTAGACGTTTTTGTTTTTTTATTTTAATTTGATGTAGTTACACTGTGTATGAAAGGCTGTAAGTAACCAGTAGGCTAAGCTACATGATGAATGATACCGTTGGGGTTGAAATAAAAAGAAATGTTACAGGTTATTTTAACTTTCTTTAAATATTTGCTCGCGTATCTCTTTTGAACTGTAACTTGTGTTGAACTATATAAAAGCAATCCGACTCACTGGACTTTCAATCTGTTGTGTAATTTTAGCTGCAGATATCCCAGGGCCGTATTCAAACCTATTTCGTGGTTTTATTAATACCTTTTCTAAACATGCCTTCTGTTCGGACAGTTCAGCTCAAAGCTGCAATGGTGCTCTCTTTAAAAGGCCCTTCCAGACATGTGTATTGTTATACAGCCATACAATCCAAATAATACTATGTTTGGACTTTGAAAGAGACCATGACCATATTCGGTTCGGCATTTCTTCTCAGTGATCAGTCCGCAAGGAAATGCCGGCGCTATCTAGTTTTAAAACATTGAGCAACAAAATAATGACGTGTAAAAGTGGATTGAAAAATCTACTTACGTAAAAAACCGGCTACACTGTCCTCCCATCATCATCATCATCATTTCAGCCGCAGACGTCCACTGCTGAACATAGGCCTCCTCTAAGGGGATTGCCATAATCGCCACGCTTGGCAGGCGGGTTGGCGATCGCAGTACGTGTGGTAAAATACATAGAGAACGCTGCTGCCCATTCTCTATTTATGTCCCTTAGTCGCCTTCTACGACACCCACGGGAAGAAATGGGATGGTGGTATTATTTTACGTCCGGCACCACACGGAACGTCCTCCCATATTTACCTATTATTATCACTGTAATTTTTAAAATTGTTAAAGCCAATTATTTTAAAGTGTAATCGTGGAGTCTCTTTCTGGCTCTTCTCCATAGGAAACGATCAATTAGAACCGTGCACCTAGCTTCTAGCGTTTCATAAGTGCCCAATCAATCTGCCTAGCCTTTTCCCAACTATATTGGGGTCAGCTTCCAATCTAACGGATGCAGCTGGTGTGTTTACGTAGTGCGACTGCCTATCTGACCTCCACAACCCAGATACTGGGTAACACGATACCCCTTGGTAAGACTGGTTGCCAAACTTTCGGGCTTTTGACGACCCGTAACGACTATCAAAGATCCATGATCATTCGTGGATCTTCATTCAACCCGTCAGGGAACGATGGGGTTGAAATAAAATGAAATGTTACAGGTTATTTTAACTTTCTTTAAATATTTGCTCGCGTATCTCTTTTGAGCTGTAACTTGTGTTGAACTATATAAAAGCAATCCGACTCACTGGACTTTCAATCTGTTGTGTAATTTTAGCTGCAGATATCCCAGGGCTGTATTCAAACCTATAAAATTTCGTGGTTTTTATTAATGAATTTTCTTACAATTCATGCAGTATATAGTAATTTAAATAAGACAGGTACGTATTATTTACACTATTCTAAGTGTATTTGGGCTAAATTCGGCCTCGTTGCTCTAGCGGTTGCAACCGCTTCTGCTGAGCTCATGGTCGCAATCATAGCATGGTTCTCATGGTCCTCATGAAAAGCTGCTGCTGCATGATTAGGGACAAATGCATCCACTGACTGGACGGGTCTACTCAATGTGTGTGGTTCTTTCCTCAAAAGACCATTTAATTTCCGTTTGTTTTTTTCTTTCTTTCAATCTACATAGTCTTCACATGATCTGACCATTATGTCTGAACTTTAAAAGAGACTGGGAACTCTGAGTTTGTTTCGGCCTTACTTTTCAGAGTAGTCAGATAGGAAACGCCGTCCTCATCTAGTATATTTAAAAAATATTAGTGACGTGTAAAAGTGTTTGTATAAAGCTACGTACAGAAATAAATTCATTTATCAGTGTCATTGGGATTTTCCATCGGGAATTTTTCAGTAGCAGAGTCGGTGACTTTGGATATGTATTTTATAAATTTCTTGTCACCGCCTTCCGAAATTAAAGTTATTTTTCACTTTCTAGTGTCTTTTGGAAGTAGGTTGTTTTTTTTTAAGTTTTTTTTTTTACTTTTTAGCTATAGTACCTACCCCACACCAATTCGAAATTTCATCATCCTTGGGGTCAAAACAATGCATATTTATGCTATACCGGCAATCTCGGTTAATTTACTGTCATTTTTCAAAGAGTTCCGTTGTCTGTCTCCGAAACGCATCATCCGATCTATATGAAATTTAAATGGGACCATTTCGAAATAAACCCCTTTCGAACAAAAAAGAATTTTGCAAATCGGTCTTATGACGGAGTTATGCCCGAACCTCCACCTAACTCCTAACCGTTAAAGAGTTGTACCTTCCTTCATCAACTCAGCGTCATGATATGATGATGACCATACGCAAGTGTCTCAATAGCTTTAGAAAATATTGTTAATACCTGCAAAAGTCCTGTCAGTTTGAAAAATACGTTAAAAAAAAAGTTGATTCCGATTTCACTTAAACGATTCAGCAGTCAATTGTGAACAAACTATTTTCAGGACTTGCGCCTATTCTGTTATACTTTTTTATAAGACTTACATTCTATCTACCACCTTGCTAACGCGTGCTAATTGCCAGTACGCAGTCTGTAAAGAGAGAAATATAAAAAATCAAGCTTTTAACATCAAACGCCCTTTGAACGCGAGATCAATGGGGAGCTGAATTTGACTTCTTAATTAGCTTCATTAATGCCAAAATTCTGTGACTAATGACGCGATAACAGATTATTTGTAGCGTAAAATATAACTAAGGCTGCACACACGCGAACATCTATGATTTTTATAACATAGATTGTAGTTAGTCATGAACTTAAATTGGGTGATCCTGTCTATCATTCGTTAACCGTACACATTCAATAACGTGTCAAAAATGTAGGGAAATTAGGAGTTACATTCTCCCCTGGCCCATGACAAAGAATTGGACTAAATCAAGGTCATAATTTTTGAAATTAGGGTGCCTCAGAAAGCATTTTAAGCCATTGGTCCCGGCTGTCATTCGTCGATCTTAGACAGTTCATCGTCAGACAGATCGTTACGGGTCGTCATAAGCCCGAAAGTCGGACAAATAGTCTTACGAAGAGGTATCGTGTCACCCAGTGATTGGGTTCTGGAGGTCAGGCAGGCAGTCGCTCCATGTAAAATACTCTTATTCTGCTTCATCCGCTTAAACGAGAAGCCGACCCCAACATTAAATTAGTGATTGACTAGGTAGATGCTAAAATCTCCAACTCCAGCGAATGCATAAAATAACTTATAGACATTTAATTAATTCTATCTATATTTTATGAATGATTTTAAGTTGTTACCCATACAGAGATTAAAAGAAAACCAGCGCTGGGGCTCTGTCTTGCATAGGGTCGCAGCAAAATGCTGAGCGATAGCCGTTTGCGTGGATGTGACGCATGTTCCCCTCAACCTTTTCTTATTTTTGTATACTTACCTGTTTCTTTTTGCGTCATGTTTACCGCAAATAAACGTTTTTTCTTTCTTTTTTAATTCTTAATAAAATTTACAAATCGACACTTTTAAATAAAATGATATTTTCTATTAGCTACTCGCACAAACTTAATTTATTTGTTGGCGAATGGATAAATCCAGAAATACGTAAAATTAGAATAATAAATCACCTTATGCAATAAAGTTATGATAAAAGGTCTCAGTAAGTAAGTAGGTACACATGCAATAAACTTAAAACGTGCCTATTGCCTAATACGTATGTTTGGAGTTGTCGATTCCCCCATAAATAAATTAACTTCTTGAGAGCTGTTAAGGAAAATAATACATAGTTTAAAAGTGTTGATTTGCCCGAATCGGGGCGAGTAAATACACAAATAAAAACCCGTTCGTGCGGATCGGGTTATAAGCGTTTGAAGATATTGTTATCATTGATTTGTGTCTTGTCTCTGACCTTCTGTCTCTTAGTTGCGTAATCTTTATCTATATAAACAAAAAGAAAAGTCCTGACTGACTGACTCATCAACGCCCAGCCCAAACCCTTGGACCTAGAAAGCTGAAATTTTGCTCAGAGGTTCCCTTCATAATGTAGACAAGGAACGAGCATGGATTTTTCGAAATTCAATCCCTAAGGGAGTTAAATAGGCGATGAAAGTTCCGCACGAAGCCGCTGGCTAAAGCTAGTTATTTATATTGTTCTCAGAGGATACCTCCCACACAGTACTTAATTTTTTCTTCTTGTAGTGACTTTCTAATACAAACTAATGTTGATTCTTAATCACAGGTAGGTACTTAGTCCCCTCTGCCCACGTGTAATTAAGCCCTAATTAATAAAATCATGCTGGTTTTGTTAAACCTAACTTGGTAAAAGGTTAGTCATTTGATTGTTCAAAGTTTTCGAATGTGATATGAAGACCTGGGAAAAGGCTAGGTAGACCCATCAGCATCATCATCACATCAGCCGAAAGACGTCCACTGCTCGACATAAGCCTCCCACAAAAGGGGGTGATTTGCCATAATCGCTACGCTTGGCAAGCGGGTCAGTGACTGCAGTATGGTCGTGGATTGATTTTCTGTTATAGATAATTAATTTGACTGTTTTGTCATTTCGTTATAGTACGACCGTAATTATCAAAGTCTGGTTTAATAATATAAATGTGCCAACTACATGCTAGGCCGATAGGACCGAAAGGTTCTGGAGTGGCGACCGCGTACTGGAAGACGTAGCGTTCGAAAGTCCCCCACAAGATGGACCGATGACCTTGCGAAGGTTGCAGGAATTCGCTGTATGCGGGAAGCTCAGAACCGGTCGAAGTCGAGGAGCTTGGGGGAGGCCTATGTCCAGCAATGGACGTCTTTCAGCTGAAACGATTATGATGATGTTGTTTAAAATATTAGGGAAGTTTTTATGATCAGTAGAAAAAACTAACCGACAGTAATTACATTTTTCAGCGGTTGGTAAATTAGTGTCACGGCTAGCGCTACTTCCAAGTCAGATATCTTGCCGACTAATTCCGATTTGTTAACAGCCGACACGTAATTGCCCGTTCAGTCATTTTACTGCTTAACTATTTGTTTAATTACCCATTTAATTCATTTGTTGTGATTAATTTTTATTTGGTTTATTGCTCCGTTTTTACTGCCGTCCAAACCAAAACTACAATAATCGAATGCAGCTTTAAATCAATACCAAAAATATTTGTGATCATTGGACCCAGATAATACTGTCATTCGTGGATCTTTAAGTTGTTACGGATCTTCAGAAGCCCGAAAATCTTACCATGGTGTATCGTGTTACTTAGTAACTGGGTTGTGGAGGTCAAATAAGCAGTCGCGCAATGGAAAGTACTAGTATACAGCTGCATCCGATTAGACTGGAAGCCAACCCCAATATAGTTGGGCACGCCACGATTGCGACGGTAAGTCCCCTCTTTGAGGAGTGGCTTGAGAGGCTGCATGGCGTCCTCACCTTCCGTCTGACGCAGGTCCTCACCGGACACGGCTGTTTCGGGAGGTTCCTGTTTCGGATAAGGAGAGAGGAAACGCCCGGGTGTTTCCACTGCGAAAGATCGCCCTGAGGACACGGTGGAGCACACGGTGGCGGTCTGCCCGGCTTGGGCGGAGCACCGCGATGTCCTCGTGGAGGCGATCGGCGGCGGCGAACTCTCGCGTCCGGCCCTGGTCCAGGCCATGGTGCGGAGCGAGAGTGCATGGGTAGTCGTCACCTCCGTCAGCGAAACAGTAAAACTCGCGAAGAGGGTGGCGGCGCACGTGAGGGAGAGGCAGCATATGCGCCCTCACGGCCCTAACCGCCGCAGGAGACGCCCGGGGCGTCGGGAATCCCAGGCTGATTTCCGGCCACCGTAGGCGTGGGCTTGCGGTCGGCGAGTAAAGGGTAGCTCGCTGTCCGGCAAGGACCAAGCCCAGGTCGACGGCGCGTTGTGTTCCACGCGCGCCTCAAAGAGATGTCAGCACAAAATGATGGGGCCCGCAAGGGCCGATGCCTGCCAGGGGTGCGGGTTCGTTCGAAAGAGATACCGCCGCCCCTGGCATACAGGCTACTGAGGGAACACGGGTGGGTTTTAGTCATTAAAAGTCTGACACGCCCTCCTGCTCCACCCAGACCGGGAGAAGTTATTTGATGATTTCCCACCCAAAAAAAAAACCAACATAGTTGTGAACAGTCTAGGCAGATGATGATGAAAACTCAGATAATAAAGGTTGTACTATAGTTACCATCATGTATCATGTGCCATGACACAGATTGTATTGAACTGTCCCAACCTTTGATGTTTTGAGCACAGTCAGCAAATTGGAACGTGCGTACTGCGATAGAGTCCAATCTCGTGTCACTGGTCAAGATCGAGTTGTCATTTTGCATATACAGCACTAGTACGGACATCAAGTAAATGCTGTTGCATATTAAACCCGCAATGGGCCACAACATAATAGCCCGATCAGCTAGTAATCTGCCATGGTTCATACAAAGAAATTTATGTTGCTAGATTTTGCAATGCGTTGCGGCGCATATGCTAGCGTGAAGTCACTGTTTATTACGTGTATTTTTGTGATTATTTACCAGTACATACAATCAACATTACGCGAAGAATAGGAAAGACCCACACGTATTCATGTTATTAGAAAGAGATTAACATAATTATATATTTAATTACATCACTACCGTGCTGCCACGTCACTGGATGGTACGTGACCAATAAATCAAGACAATTACCTTGTATTTGTCTTGCGAATGTTGAGCGCCGGTTACGCATCTGAAGGTAATATATCATTGGTATTACGTGCAAATTTCTATGGATTTTTTAAGCAAGCATAACGCTTATATGAACTTACTTTGCTGAAAAATGCCAAATAAAGTAGGGTAAGTGCAAAAGCGGAAGATGAGGATGCTGTTAGCGTGCTTGGAACTAAACAATACCCCTAGAAATGTATAAGGATTTTTTGCAAAAACACTTTGCTATAAAGTTACCTAAAGTCGAAAAGGGCATGTTATTTTTTTATTAATTAACTGGGATATTAGGAATGACGGAAAAAATATGATTGGGTACAAGTTAACAAATGGCTCTCTGTCACTTCGTCCTAAATACGGCCCTGGGAAAAATCACGGTCCATTGAATACCTCCAAGTACTTTTATTTTATTGTTATTTATGGCAGTAATATTATTTTTATTTTGTTTTCTTTTATTTGGAATAGTTGTTCAGGTTTATTTCTCTGTAATAAAAAAGAGTTGGGAGTAGAAATCGTAATATGTTTTCACACTTACATATTTGATTGTATTTTTTTTGTTTTTAGTAAAAAAAAAAAAATATTTACACTAGCGTTACAATAAACCTGTAACTGTTTTGAAAACAGAATCAGAAAGACAATTTCCGTTTGTATAATAACGGATGATACTAATCTCAGTTTTTGACATTGATTGTCTCTGAGATAGATTTGAACGTTTTCAAGTAAGGAAATTGGCCTTGTGATCACACGCCATCAAGCCATGGGTTGCTACGGCGTAGTCAATCTGCTACGGCTGCTACAACATCGTAGCAAATAACCGAACCGCTACGTATCGGCCGACAAGTCATTATTTATTAACATTTTGTATGTAGTGGACGTGTGTCGTGCATGTTTAATTAGAATAAATAAATAAATTCACGTTTTCAAAGAGCAGTTTTCACTAACTAAAATGGACACTTCTGGTTTTTCTTTCATCAGATCAGCTAATACAAAAGAAACATGACCAACCCATCCCATTAACTACTTACGTAATTCAGTGCAGTGTTTCTGTTCTAATTAAACGCATATTCCCGTTTGTACTGGCGACAAATGTAAACCCCATTTAGTATTTATGCGGCTGTTTCGTCGCGCCTTAATTACAAGCAAACTTGCTGGAAATTATTCAGTTTTTAATTATAATACTGGATTAAGGAAGTGACCAACTCTGTGTTGGTGTTGCGGCATTATTTTGGGTGGATGTCTGTTTATTTTAACTACGTAATATTCTGAAATGAATAAAGATATACAAATGACAGTAATAAATCATGAACAATTTATCTCGTATCGGTAGAATATTGCGAAAATAACTGTTATTTTGGTGAACAGATAACATATTTATTATATTAAGTAACTAGCTTTTGGCAGCGACTTCACCCGCGTTGAAGTCGGAAATTATCCCACAGGAATGAATTCATCATCATTATCATTTCAGCCGAAAGACGTCCACTGCTGGACATAGGCCTCCCCCAATTTGGAGGGTTGAATGAATTACCAGGATTAAAATATCGTATGTTTAATCCAGGTTGTACAACTATCTGTGTGCCAAATTTCATCACAGTTACAAACTTTCACATTTATAATATTAGTAGGATAAGGCTAGTAAATGCATATTAATGCGGGTTTTGTGTACCACATCATCCACATCATCATCACCCTCATCATCTGCCTCCCCTTTCCAACTATTTTGGGGTCTGCTTCCAATCTAACCGGATGCAGCTGAATACCAATCAGTATTTGATACGGAGCGACTGCCTAACTGACCTCCAGAACCCAGTTACTGGGTAATACCGGGTGGTATTACCCAGTAACTGGGTTCTGTAGAGAACGTTCTTGGTAAGACTGATTGTCAGACTTTCGGGCGTCTGTAACGTGCTTTCCGAGGCCCGAAGGAGTGTGTATAGATGGTCACCCATCCACGGACCAACCGCGGCAAGGGTAGCTTAACCTGATCGTTCGAATCGTATGGTTGATACCGCTTAGCCAGAAGTCTCCTATTCACGTATTGGCCACCAAAATGACTATCTTCATTATCCTAGTCGGATTAGCAAACTCACAATACCAATCGAATGTGAGTTATCCGTTTCATGTTTTCGGAACATCCTTTGAACCAGTTCTGGTAAAAATGCTAACGATGGGTACGTAGAAATTCAAAGCATTTATCCGGAATTATTAAAAAAATGCCGACTAATCTCCTAAAAAACTAAGTAAACAACACAAAATGACAAACACAAAACTTGCTAACTACGTTTTTCTGTGGTTACTGGGTCAGTACTAAAATTCTGTTGGCTCATAAAGAATTCCATTCACTTTGTAGGAGGAAATTTGAGCCGTATACATACCTACACGACCACGAAAAATCTGGAATGTGCTTTTCAGGGTGCATAGGATTTATAAAATTTAAGTCTGGATTTCCCGAAATGGTAGTTTTGCCGCTTTGGGCTATGAAGTTAGCGAAGGAAATATAGCCAGGGATTTTAACACAAATTTTATAGAAATAATTTAAAGAGCTCTTTTTGAAACGTCTTTTCGGGAAACTGTTGCTTTTCAATTTTATTAAAAACTGGCTTTTGCAGCTTCGCCCGCATGTAGGTCGAAAATTATCCCACGGAAACGTATTGCGGAAATAAAAAGTATCATATGTGTTAATCCAGGTTATAATCTATCTCTGTGCCAATTTTCATCTAAATCCGTTCAGCCGTTGTTGCGTGATGAAGTAAAAAACATCTAAATATTCATACATACAAACTTTCACATTTATAATATTAGTAGGATAGTAGGACTGGCTGAAGTACCATCTCCCGGGATGGTGGGCACCTATCCTATGCCATATTTGCATAGCCCAAGGATATTATTTTTCCATACAACCTTCCATCCCCTATTTCACCCCTTTACGGGCCAGTTTCCTAAAATCCTTTCTTTAGCTGACGTCTCCTACTTATGTATAATCTACCTCTGTGCAAAATTTCATCTTCGTAGGTCCGTAGTTTTGAGATTTCGTGTTTAATCAGTGATCGAATGAATGAGTTACCTTTCGGTTATATTGATTAAAAATAACATTAAGTTGGGTACATACACAGCCTGAGTGGTCAGGTACCACTTATCTAACTAAACAGACAGCTGTGCTGCTGGGGAGTTTGTTGCGCCACTTCTTCTTCCCAGCTAAAGGACTAGGAAGTGTTAAAGGGCGGGTATTTTGGGGAGCTCTATGTATTTTTGACATTCCGAAAAGTTCTGATTTTCAGCCTAATTTGAATAAATTACCTTTGTTTTTTTTTTTTTCAATCATCCGGCTTGTTCTCAAACTTCATATTTTAAACACTTTTTCTTGAGAATTTACTCTACGGGGTAGCCGGGACATTGACGCGCGAACTGTTGCCACGGACATGTTTCTGAAGCATCCTGCGTTGAAATTATTCTCCAGTAATAATAAAAAGTTAGCCTATTTATCTCTCAAGAATGATACAAACAAAAATATCAAAACAGACTGAAAATATCAAAGCCTTGTGCCATATCTTGTGTGCATACTTGTTTGCAAATAAATATATTATATTTTGTATTTTTTGATTTTTTGTATCTGTCTCAAGTTTCCAACCTAAATATATCATGCATGTATCTATTTCTTTACATCCAAGGGAATAACTTGCCGTTTTATTTCCTTGAGGGCATACCACTGATTTCCTTCTAAGGAAATTGTATAAATTATTGCACATGTAGAAGAATTGCTTTCGGTAGTAAATCTAAAGCTGTCGGGGAGAAACATCGGTAACTTTGTGTGTATTTCTTTTGAGAGAGATTTATTTTTACTCTATGCTAGTACTTTAGCTTCAATCTGTACCTATTTTCAAACATATTTTGTTCCAGTTTTATTTGCACACCACACTTATACAAGATAACATTAAAAACTTGCACCAACTCGAAATAGGAGGTTCAGTAACTGTTACATAATCATTATAAATTGTCATTCCCATACCTAAGTTCTTGAAAAATGTCTCTAAGATAGTGCAGACTAAGTTATTGTCTTCAAGTGGATCTAGCGTTCCAGTAAAAAAAATCTTGTTCATTCAAACAAATAAGAAAATTAAGGTATTCATTTTAGGACGCGCCCGTTAAACAATCATTCATCGCCGAGTTCACAGCATGAAGGAAGTTGGCAATGTGTTAACGATCAGTTGCCTAATTTTTAACTTATCCTAAGAAGGGCGCACGACGGCGATGGCAAATTGCTTGCCTACGCGCACGATGTGCATAAGGGATGCATACAATCCTTAATGACATAATGCCCTATACAATATAACACGTTGAATTATATATTTTAATTTGGCGCACTTATTCTATTTTATTCTGAAAATGTGTATAGGTGGGTGCGAGGTTATTTTATGTGTGTGTGTGTGTTACATACCTACATATTAAAAATATGAGCGCTAACTAATGGTGTTATAAATCCGAGACTTCGTTTATATGTTGCTTTTATTACTCAGTAACTGTCTGACCAAACATTATCGAATGTTTTCGCAATGAATGTTTTATGTGTGAAAATAAAGAAAACTGGGGTAAATTGCAATGGGTAATAACAAAATACGTGCGATACATCAAAATAATTAAGTAGAGATAAGTCAAAGTCAAATTATTTACAAGCTAAAACATCTATCTTACCTTATACAATGATAAAATTCTAGAAACCATAAGTTTATTATGTTAATGCCTATAATGCCTATAATGTTCCCACTGCTAAGACATATTTCACATGAATGAAAGAAAGAAAAAACAGAAAGATAAAAAGAAAATAAAGAGAGAAAAGAAAATAATAATAATTTGAGACACGCACAAGAAATACATACAATAAAAAAGAAGATTAAATGTAAATCATAAAAACTGTAATAAAAAACATTAACAAAACACACACACACACGGGCATATTTAAACGTAAAAATTAACAAGAAAATGTAATTAAATTTTAGAAGTCCTCTTCCAAAAGGTAGTTTCGTATGGAAGAAAAAATTGTCCAGAAACTCCACTTATTATTTTGTATAATTTAGCATCATAGCGTTATCTGTATTGGACGTAGGTATTTAATCATAATACCTACACGTCAAATAAATAATTTACTGACTTAATTCACCAATTATTTTCTTTTCAGATTTCTGGATTGCAGAGGAGAATGAACATAGATCGGTAAGCTTGATTTCTTTCTATAAGTACCGTAAAACGGGGTAAATAGTGATTGCAGGGGTGAATCGAGACGAAACTTTAAAGTTGATTTTACCAAAAAGGACTCTAATGTGTTTACTGTCAAAATCCACTTTTACAGTTTCGTTTCGTTTCACCCCTGCAGTCTCTATTCACCCCGTTTTACCCGGTATTCAATAATTTTGTCCTAAATCCATTTTAATGTCTGATATAAGACGATCGTTTCTGGACAAGGACATGTCCAGTTCTTGCCCTCTGGTTACATTTTATAAATATAGCGGTTATAAAAATATATCAATATTTACTGAATATTCATTTTCGACTACCTAGGCAATTGTCCATTGACCCACTGGACATGACCTTCAAATATGCTACAAACCGCTAGGAAAACTTGTGGGAATCAAACCCGAAATCGCGACCGGAAAATGCTCAGCCCGAGGCAAACATTGTAGTACCCCATTCTTCGATGATAAATCGTTTAAATCACGGGTTAACTCTGTGTACCGTCAACATCAAAAATAAACATTATAATTTAATTGTAATATTAGATATTAACTTAGTGTTTTTTATCATTACAAAGGTACAAATTGTATTTTTTTGTAAAATAGTATGATAGAACTTATAAAGAAAATATTACTTACTTACTTTTGCTATATTTTTACTTTACCTATACTTTTAGGAAAAAAGAAGTTAAATGAATGCCATTTGAAGTCTATCGTACGATTCGTTCGGTTTCAGATGACACTTGAAATCGTAAAAATCATAGCACGAAAATGTTCTCGGTGCAGATGATTTTTTAATGAGACACGATAATTTAATTTAGCTCGCAAACAATGTGGACGGAAATTTTTAAATTGGAACGTACCTAATTTTACTTACAAGTAATCCCCCCCGAGTGGGTTCCCGCATTGTCGTTGCGGGGGGGCTTAGTAACCGTGGTCTCCCATCCACGGTGAAGCCAAGAGGAACCCAACGGTGGGGCCGCTCGTCAGGGCTTTTGCCTTCAAGCCATTGACGTAGCGGCCAAAAAGTAGGTTGCGGTGAGGTGCACCGCAACTGAGGTGGGCCGCGATGTCGAATGGGAGGCATCGCGGCTGAGGGTTACAGGCTGCGGTAGAGGAGGAGTGCCGGTGCTTCTGAGCAGCGCTCTTCCCTTCCGTGGCCTGGACGGGGCCGCCACCGTTTGATGGCGGACGCGGTGGGGCCGCAGGGGAAGAGGAGTGTCGGTATAGCGTCAGCCGCTCTCCCTATCCTCTGCGGCCGAAAAGTGGTAGACGGGACGGCGCGTTATGTTCCTCACGCGCGCCGTCAAAGATGTCAGCAACCACTGGTGGGGTCCGCAAGGGCCGATGCCTGCCAGGGGTGCGGGTTTGTTCGAAAGAGATACCACGGCCCCTGGCATACGGGCTACTGAGGGAACACGGGTGGGTTTTAGTCAGTAAAAGTCTGACACGCCCTCCTGCTCTACTCAGCAGGAGAAGTCATTTGATGATTTCCCACCCAAAAAAAAAAAAAAAAAAAAACTTACAAGTAATCATATTTTCAAAATAGATTATAACTGGCCAGTCTCTCTCTCATACATAAAAACTTTTTTTTGCAATACTTTCGTTTAGCCTGATATCGTGCCTGGTATCAATTACTAGTTATGTTTACGTTGTATTATGTTTACGGCGCCCTTCGCGTTCAGTACAATAACGCATTCAGGATGCTGATGGAGTTGCCTCGATACATACTGCAGTGCGTCAGGGATGTTTGTAGAAGCGCGCATTGACTGCTTCTACACTGTGATCTAGAAGCGATGCGCATCCCTGGTGAGTAGGGTGCGGGGCAGCACCAACAGCATCCTATCTATGGTAGCAAGTAGGCTAGAACGTGCGTTTGTGAGCCACTGCTGCAAGGTATCGGCTGGGTCTGTCATCTTGCAGCAGTGTTATCACAGATTGTTACATTCTGTGTTAATGTTTTACTAACATATTGTAAGTTTTTGTTACTAAGACTATGACTCCTGTTGCTTGAAAGTAAATAAATAATAATAATAAACTTGCCCTGTTGACGGTACACCGAAATTTATTAAAGCACGTTTCGTGGCCAAACTCGCAGAGGGGCTGGTACCATTAGCAGATTTCACTTATATTACGAGTTTCTTTACAAAGCCTGCAACTGAGAGGTTCTTAAGATAATCACTCTGAGCTTTGTGTAAAGTTTATTTTTGAGAAAATTCAGCGTGCTGCGGTACCCACTAAGTGCGCCGAACGAAAGAGTATTTAATCGCGTGATGAAGCTCCTTTTGGTTTTCATTAACGGTGTTGTGGAGTTTGTAAGCGATTGTTTCTGGACCTATATTATTATTTATTTTACATTAACATTAAGAGCTAACTTCACCAATGAAACTAAACGCGATCAACACATCTTAACCGCGTTAAAAAGCTGTCAGTGTCATCATTATAAAGTACTAGTGTGTTCCTGCGACTTCGTTCGCATGGAAGTCGTAAGATACATAATATACTAAAATAACAGTATGGGGTCGGAGGGACCACCGTCGTTTTTTCTTCAACTCCGAATGTAACGTAGTTTTCTCTATATTTGAAATACCCAGACTTTAATCTGTCCTCAATATCGGCTTCCCCCCCTTGAATCCATAAAAACGATACTCATGACGATTTTTTTTTTATATTTTTACTGCCGCCTTTTTGGTCTTTCATTTTGACCTCACTATCGGCTTCAGCACCCTCGAAAACCATGAAAACAATACCCATGACGACAAAATCAAAAGTTTTTGTAGCCACCAATCTTCATTTTAGATGTTGACCTCATGTTGTTCATTATTGGCTTCAGCACCCTCGAAAACAAAAATATCTGTCTCACGATCTCTGTCTCTTTCTATTAAATATAATAAAAGTTGCATGCAGGGGGCGTAACGCTTTTTTTGTTACGTCACCATTTCTACAATAGGGTATTAAACCCATTTTTGAAAAGTGCTAATAAACCATTAAAAACACTACAAAGGGAAAAATAACTTTAGTTTCGGAAGGCGATTGGATATGTACCTATTTTAATGTTTTTTCACCGCCTTCCGAAATTAAAGTTATTTTTCACTTTGTAGTGTTTTTCCGGAAGCTGTTATTTTTTGGAAAAAAACATCATTATTCACTTTTGCGTTATAGTACCTACCACACCAATTCGAAATTTCATTATCCTTGGGGTTTACATTAAATTGAAATGGGACTATTTCGGAATAAACCCCTTTCGAATAAAAGAAGAATTTTACAAATCATATGACATACATAATTATAAACATGTCGAATTGATAATCTCCTTCTTTTTGAAGTCGGTTAAAAACATTTTTAATTTATCGATTAGTGCCATAAAAATGCATTTCAATTTTTCATTTTCCGTGCGTAATTTGACGAAAACGCTGGACGCAATGGACGCTATATTGCTCTGTGATTTCAGGTATACCGCCGTTTATTTATTTGCCCTAATATCATTTGCCATAATAGTCAACAGCCATAATATCATACGACATAATACTCATTTGCCATATTAGTCACGTGCCAGAATCATTGTTTCCCATAAAGTCACTTACCATAACATCATTTGTCATAATCATTGTAAGCCCTAATTATCACATGCCATAATTATGATATGCCATAACATAATTTGCCATCGACATCGGGTGTGTAACGGTTGTTTATATCAAGAGAAATTGGATGCAATTGGGACTTTAGGGCACCCCGACTCGGACAGGTTAGGTTAGAAGGGGATGGCGGGGTCGTGTGAGCGAGTGGAGCGAGCGAATAGACCCCGCCATCCCCTTCGTGGTTATTTTTTTATAAACCACACAGAAGTAGGAGCCCCGCGAGGCGGGGCTCCGTCGACCTAGCCCACCATCAACCATGCACAGAAAAAAAAACCATGCACAGAATAAATAAGTTTATTCTTATTATACCAAACATTGCGCACCCATCGACATCGACAGCCAGAAAGCTAATAAGTAGGTAAGTATTAGAATTAAAAACAAGTTTAATAATCAAACTATATAATTATAATTAGGTAGTACAATTTCTTTTTTAATGCAAATACAAATTTGATGCTAAAGCACGCAAAAATTCTTCTTTTGTATGCCAATTAAATATTATGTCTAATAATTATTATGGCACATAAAAATAAGGCAAACAATACTTATAGCATTCGTATCTTATGGTATCTAAAATTCGGGCAATTAGTATGTCATATGTCTTTTAGGGCAAATGAAACATTCGGGCAAATGAAATTCGGGTAAATGAAATTCGGGAAAATGATGATTATGGCATATAATCTTCGGGCAAACAATAGACAACCGTGTTTTCATGGTGTTCAAAAATAGATAAAAAAAACTGAAATCTTTGAATTTAATTTTAAAAATTATTTTGTTATTTCATGAACTAAAACTAACATTTTCAGACTGCATTTTGGCAAAGCTATCTCAGTAATATATTTTTAGATTTTTTATGTAGTGTAAATACTATTTTTTTATGAGAAAAATCCCTTATTGTACTCCTACCGCATGCTGCGTTAGAGAACTACATTGTATTTTTGGAACGTACCTAACGTTCCAAAAATGCACACATACCTGAAACTAAAATGTAATAAAACAGTTTGTAAAACCCGTTATAACCCCGGTAACCCGTTATAACACAATATGTTAAAAATACGTGCACCCTTTGCTACGGACTATGCAAATAGCCTAAGTAAACCTCCGCTCAAGTACCTTTATAATAGGCGCTTACAATTCTAAATTAGTGTCGGAATACCCTCACCAATTTGATACAATATGTGGATTACAAACTGTTGTAGGATGATAATGAGAATTTATGTAAAGTTGTAGCTTGTTTTGGGTGAGAATGAAGTACGTAACTCCGCGGTTATGGGTAGGTATCGATACCTAAACATGGTTTAATAAAAATATGAGTTATTTTTTACCGACTTCAAATAGGACGAGGTTCTCAATTCGTCCTTAATGTTTTTTTTTGTTTGTATCAAAATCAAAAAAATCAAGTCATTTATTCAAATTAGGCTGAGAATCAGCACTTTTCGAACGTCAAAATACGTAAGACAGTCCCCCAAAAACGTATGTTCCGCGATGTCCCCGGAAATTGTTGATGGTATTCGATTTTTTATTGGACTGGGGTATGCCTTAGGGGTGTGTCCCCATGTAAAATTTACTTTTCTTGGGTAGTTTTTGCGTTAGCTGCGATAATACGTTTTTAATCCTCTTTGTATATCGTAATGACATTCTACTGCTTCCTGTCTGTACAAATTGGTGTGGGTGCGAACAAAAAGTGAAAAATAAAAACTTTCTCCAATACAAAAGTTTTTTTTGGGAAATATCACACTTTGCTGTTGTGTACGGCATCTATCACGTTCAACAAAAAAAAAAACAGATTTTCTGCACTCATACTTTCACAATAAGCGGTCGTTGACAAAAAAGTCATCCATTTTTATTTTATCGTGTTATATATCGATACCCATCATGTCTGCTGAGTATCGCTAGCTAATTTAATTTAACTTTGTTTTAAAAGTATCACATGAAACTGTAAACAAATGGATCAGAAAGCGTCTGCCTACGGATGTCAATTTGTAGTGCCATATACAAATTGGGATTTTTGGTTTGATTATTTCTAATATTTAATTATTGGGTTGTGGAGTTCAGATAGGCAGTCGCTCCATGTAAAATACTGGTATTCAGCTACATCCGGTTAGACTGGAAGCTGACCCCAACATACTTGAGAAAAGGCTAGGCAGATGATGATGACGATATTTCAATATTTAAACCCGAAATTAAAATGATAAATCAGCTTTGAAATGTTTTCTTTTTTTATTAACAATGATAAATCAATTAGTTTTTTCTGGTAAAAGTGGTGAGATTTTAAGTTAAAACTTTATAAATAAAGTCGAATTAATTACAAATTCCCCTGAGTTTACACTTTCGGCAGATATTTTTGGAAAAGACCTTAGACCACGTAAGTGGTGTATGATTGTTACGCCTACTTATATGTATTTAATGTAATTCGACTACTATCGGGAAAATTCAAATAGGGACACTCATTAAGCCTAGTGTGAACTATAGCATAATCGACCTGTAATGTTCTCAATGCTGGGACACAGGCCCCCTTTCTGTGATATTGAGTAGGCCACCACGCGGGCCCAGTACGAGTCGGCGGATGTCACATGTCTTCTTTGAATTTTTGATTCTAGGACATGCCAGTTTTCTCACGATGTTTTTTTTCATCGTTTGAGAGCTGTGGTGATGAAGTAATTTATGCAAAGTAAGGCGTCTGTCTGTAGTGTAAACTATGCAGTACAATATTGTTTTTTATTCTTAATGATTGCTGGCTGGAATTTTTTGAACCGTGTGTCCTTGTGATGAATGCACAAATTGTTTACAAAAATGGACCTGGCGCAAAGTCGTGCAATATTTTTAACAATCTATGTCTTAGTGCGGGTTGGGTATTATAATGATTGAGTACGAGCGAGGTGTATGGAAGGGATATAGTAAGCGATGGCAGCGCACGGTGTGGCAGAATTGTGTAACAAAAGGGGTTAGTGAAACTTGTCAAACGCTGTTTTGAAGATGGGTTATTATTCTTGTTGTGTTATAAACTGCAAAAATACCAGTGGAAATAGTCAGTGTAAATTCTATTTTTTTAAAAACGTTAATAGATATACTTTAACTACCGTAGAATACTAAAATATGCGAATGTTGTTGGATTAGGAAAGTACTTACGTTTAAACTTGTGTTATAGGGTGTTAAGGTCACCGATGTTTGACGAATGATGTTTGCTCGTATTAAATAACTATTGCCATTAGTTCTTAGTTCTTCGACATTCCTTACGTGTTCAGCTAAAACCATTTTTTTCCCTTCAGCATAGTTTGAGGCTGGAAACTTATTTAATGTTTTACGCTCTCAAAACCAGTTTTTATAATCACATCCATGTTCCCTTTAATTGTTTTAACAAAAATCTATAAAAAAAACTATTTACTGTCTTTCAATATATTTACTTTATTTATTTTTTATCAAAAAACATTATGCACTTGTCATTCACTGTTGGACATATTCCCCTTTTGTTGTGTTTACACGGTGTCGTGCACGTTCCGAATAGAGATATCTTATAGCATCCAAAGTACCTAAAAAAGTGTCTAGACTCCTCAAAAGTCTGAACGAAGAAAGAAAGAAATAATCTAAAATTTGCCCCAGACTTCAATAACACCGCCTCGTTGGTCTAGTGGTCGCAAGCGCTACTGCGTATCACAAGGTCCTGGGTTCAATTTCCAGGTCGGCCAAAGTGTTATTGGGTTTTTCTACCTGGAATTTCTTAGTAACAGCCCGGAGTCTGAATTTGTCCCTGGTTGATGTCAATAGGCTCGCTCCCTATAACATGGAAATTGAAAATAACTGGCGAAATGTAGGTATACAATATGTACACCTCTGTCTACCTAACCCTGCGGGGAAACAAGGCGTGATGTTATATTATAACTACAATAAGAAGATGTCTGTAACATTGTATCCGATCAATAACAGATTACCAAAACATCGTAACACAATTTTTTATAACAACCTTAAGACGCCCTTAAATCAGAATTTAAATTAGCAACAAAAAAACCTATAAAAGGGTCCGTAGAACAATTTCCAAGTAACCACGTACATAGAACACTATCGTTTACGAGCCATACCAAAGTATAGCTCGAGGATCGAGTAAAAATAGGCCTTCTGCCTTCTGGAACTATTAATGTAGGCTTTCGTAATGAAAAAGGAGTACAATTATTGGTAAGTGCCTTTTTATTTCCAGACCGATTTAGAACCTAATATTCTTGAGATTTTATTTTTATTGGACTGGGTAAATGATGTCGTTTAATAAGTCGTATAGATATTTTGACTGTTACTAACTAAATTATAAAAGTGAAAGAATTTAAAGATGTTTGTGACTAGTTTGGAAGGCACTGTCTGTGATACAGTTTATGTACAGGCACCAACTATACATTTTTTTATGTAACTTTCATTTTTCACTTGGAAAATGATTTTGTGAACCTTGAATATGTTTTTGCGAATATAAAATGTATTTATTTAAAAAAAAACATCTTCTATACATATAAATAAAAGAAAAGTCCTGACAGACTGACTGACTCATCAACGCCCAGCCCACACCCTTGGACGTAGAAAGATGAAATTTTGCACAGAGGTTCCCTTTATAATGTAGACAAGGAGTAAGGAAAGATTTTTTTGAAATTCAACCCTTAAGGGAGTTAAATATGAGGTGAAAGTTCCGCGCGGGCGAAGCCGCTGGCAAAAGCTAGTTATTTATAAAACGGATTTCGATAGAATTAGGCACAGAGATATTTGAACCATGATTTGGTACAACTCATAAATATATTTTTTACCAAATATACGAAGTAGTTCTCGTATGATTCTTGTGAAATCACAGGCAGTAACTAGTCTATAATCTTCTTAGAGTTAAAAGCGTCGGGTGCATTTTCCTATATTTTCATGACTCTCCTGTCATAGATGGTTGCCAATAGAATAGTTGTAATAATTAAAATATCAAGCACCCCACGCTTTTTACTCTGAATTGAATTATTGACTTCCTACTACTGTAACATAAACTCTTTGTAATTAAAAATTATTTTTTACTTTTTAGTTCGGTCAGCAATAAAAGCGTGTTTTTTTTTAGTTTTTTTAAACTATTATTTATTTTCCATTTTTTGGTTCGATCAAATTTTTATCGGGAAAATTTTAAAAATTTGAATTAATTTTTTTTTTTGAAATTTTGAATTTTTTTATCGCGTTTTTGCATTGTCATCGGCCCTTAAGACGTCTGCAAAGTTTCAAGTTGATCAGACGTCTAGAAACCAGTGAAAATTAGGCTCAAAGATTCCGTTACATACATAGATACATACAACCCGAGCTAATAAAAGCGTTATAAAAACGTTTATCTCCTCTATTACCAACTCGTTTTATTATTATTTATTTAAAAAGAATCGCCCGGTTTCCTTCTCTCATTATAATTTATATTATTTAAATTAAAAACGTTTCCCAACATAGTATTAAAATTCGCGGTTACCACTAAACATATTTTACTTGCTTGCCGTACCGTCTTTGGAAAAATATGTATTACAACGCATAGCCCAGGCGTTTGCGTCGGCACGCTAGGCGGTTGCCAAGTACGGTCGATAACAAAAGTTACCAAAACTGGTCTGGAATTCATCTACATCTCTACATATTACAAATTGAAGTGGCTTTATGTGTCTGTCTGTGTGACTGCGTTGTTTTTCGAAACTAAACAACGTATTTTGATGCAGTTTCCTCATCATTCAGAGAATTTATTTGGGGAGGTTTATGTTTGCAATCCATAAATATGAAACTTAGGTATAATAAAGGAAATTCGATGTTCTGTCAAGGCAAAAAAACCGTGCGACTAAACCGTCCCATGATAAAAAATATCCATCAAAAAACCTTAGCTAAATGTAATCAATAAGACAAGGTTTATGTTCTTTCTCCAGAATTAGCGTACCTAGTGACAGGTTATATGGGTTCATATCATTATTTAGCTAAATACTTTTTTTAAATTTTATTGACCAAGTTTTTTTTATTTTTACTATCTATCTTGTCATTAGTTATTGACATATAGAGCCCTTTATACCAGGAGACTTTTATTTTTGGTAATATGCGTTATTGTTTATTACTTTGCCTATGTATGTATAGAATCAAGTCCATCCGACTAAACAGACAGCTGTGCTGCTGGGGAGTTTGTTGCCCCACTTCTTCTTCCCAGCTAAAGCACTAGGAAGTGTCGAAGGGTGGGCGTTTTTGGGGGACTGTCTTATGTATTTTGGCATTCCAAAAGTGCTGATTCTCAGCCTAATTTGAATAAATTACTTTTGATTTTGATTCTTTATGTAAAGGGTAAATCTTTCTGATTTAAGCCCGTTTTCCCATGTTTTGATTCGACCGCAAGTTATTCGCACATTGCACTTAAAAAAGTCTTTTGAAATGGTCTTGTCAATTCCTCAATTCATGAAATAAAATACCTACATTTATTTGTAAACAGGTAGGTCTTGAAAATTATTATAATTTAAATGCAGGGCAAATGAAAAAAAATCCTTGACCCTTAAACGTGAATATTTTAAAGACCGAAATTATAGTATTTTAGTATTCGGTTCATTATCGAAAAGTTCTAAATTCTGTTCTTGAGCTGGTTTCAAAAATTGTTTTTAACTACACTATATTTAACAACTTATTCAAAGTTGAAGCGTGTAGGAGTTTATTTCTTTGAGTGGTTTGTGTTGCTAGCTGTGTACCTGCCTTTAAGAATTCAGAAGCATATTAAATTTTTAAGTTATTGTTGTGGAATAGAAAATGAGTACCTAGTTCTCTTTGTAATTATCATTACACTGAGCATTATGTACCTTTATTGGAAAATTATGTCGCAATGTAGAAACTTTTTTTTTGTAGTAGTAGTGGTTTAGTAGTTATTAAAGACTAGCTTATACTCGCGACTTTGCCTGCGTTGATGTCGGAAAATATACCCTGGAAACGGCCTACCGGAATAAAAAGATAGGTATAAACTATCTGTGTGCCATATCCAGGTCATGAACTATCTGTGTGCTAAATTTCATTCAAATCTGTTCCACCGTTGCGCGATTGAGTAACAAACATCCAAACACAAATAATTTCTATTTTATACTAGCTGACCCGGCGAACTTCGTACCGCCATTTTTTTTTCTCCAGTCGCGACTCAGGAAATATAACCCTGCCGATAAAATCAAATCAGTTGGATTATCAATAATTTTACAATAATTCTGATCAATTTTTTTTTCTTATATACAAACCTTGTCCTAACAATAAGGGACACATAAAAAAAAAGAATCATCCAATTTGGTGCAGTCGTTCGGAAGTTATGCGCGTACATACATTTCGGTGATTAATTTTATAAATATAGATTTATATTTCTAAAAATATTAGTAAAATTAGCAGAATTATCTAGCAGAATGCTTTATTTATTTTCAAGGCAAGTAATTTTTTTTCTGATTACGCAATGTAGAATGATGGCAATTTGATTCATTTTTCTTTAGTAGTATTTTGTTTTCTCATTACGTACGACATAGATGCTTGCTAAACGTATTTTTCATTAAAAAAGGTAGATAGACAAACCAATTAGTAAGTAAAAAATGTCACTACTTGAATTAAAATTGACGACCCCAGCCGCCGCAGGATACGGAGACGCCCTGGGCGTCGGGAATCCCAGGCCGATTTCCGGCCACCGTAGGCATGGGCTTGCGGACGGCGAGTAATGGGTAGCTCGCTGTCCGGTAAGGACCAAGCCCAAGTCGACGGCGCGTTGTGTTCCACGCGCGCCTCAAAGAGATGTCAGCACAAAAAGTGATGGGACCCGCAAGGGTCGATGCCTGCCAGGGGTGCGGGTTTGTTCGAAAGAGACACCACAGCCCCTGGCTTAAGGGCTACTGAAGGAACACGGGTGGGTTTTAGTCAGTAAAAGTCTGACACGCCCTCCTGCTCCACCCAGAGCGGGAGAAGTTATTTGATGATTTCCCACCCAAAAAAAAAAAAAGGAGGAGACATTCCGACGCGCGGCGGGTTGAATATAAATCTTTTCACAAATGATATTGTAGTGCCTAGAGTCCCAAATAAGTCAAGAAACAAAAGTAATGCGTTTAATTTCAAGCTCCTTGGTTTGTAAAAAGTTACATTATACGCTACGCAGCCAATTTTTTTCAAAAAAGATTTAAAAAGAAATCTTGCGTTTTTTATTTGACTAGATTTTGCCAGCGGTTTCGATCGTATGGAGTTCTAAATTATCCCACGTGAATGTACTACCGGGATACAAAGAGTGTTCTGCATGTTAATTCAATTTATAAACTATCTGTGTGCTATTTCATCCAAATCCGTTCGGCCGTTAACGGAACAAACATCTAAACTTTCGCATTTATAATATTAGTGGAATAGTAGTATAAAGCATTATGTATAATATCTCTAATTGGTCTCTGGTTTTCATAAACAAAGTTATTAGTGTCTGCGACAGATCACAAAAGGAGGAAAATGTTTGCAGGTTTTTTTTTATAATATCTCCAAAGCAAAACCTTGCATAAATGAACAACCAAATTCATTCATTCCACTTTAAAAGATACTTTCAATCATAATACTTTAAGTCGGTTATACAAAAAAATGGACGCAGCAACACGATAATATCCAGAAAAGCGGCCTTTTTTTTATAAAAATAGCTGTTGTATCGTATTTCAAACAAAAGTTGAACACAGCTGTGGTTGCGGCCTCAGGCTAAAGTTTTTCACAAGGAGTGTGCTGTGGCAAGCGAGACTGGCGGGCATCTATGAATATTGCTGGATAAAAAATATGCGTAGTTTTTTGTTAGTGCTGCAGGGCTCAATTCTTTGCCCATCAGTTTTTCTGTATAGAAAAACAATGTCTGCACCATACCCGATTCTGTCACCTAACATCGTTCCTGTGTTATTGTTAAAAGGGCTTTACATTGTGTAAATTATTTCATCACCACTGCTCTCAAAACGGTGAAGGCAAACATCGTGAGGAAACCGGCATGTCCTAGAACCAAAAAATTGCAGACATGCGATATTCACCAACCCACACTGGGCTCGCGTGGTAACGGCCCACTGTCTCTCACAGAGAGGAGGCCTATGTCCCAGCAGTGGGGTCATTATAAGCTTATATGGGTGTTTGGTGATGATAGACACATCACACATACCAGCATTGTCGGTTTTTGGTATGGAGGGTGATGTATCTGGATTTGAAGATATCCTTTTTGGGTGAAAATCGGATATCACCAAGTCGGCTGTCTGATTTTTACCAACTAATTTTTCTCAATGTAAAAGAACAGTCTTGGTACTTCTTCGTTTGTATGCTTACCAAATGTAAGATGTGCTGTCGCTATAATGTAGCCTTAAGAGATCATTATCTTTATTGTAATTGCAGTATTTAGTTTCTTAACAGATAAGAGTGTGGTTGATGATGTTGCTCTTAGTCTTGATCCCTTAGTCGCCTCGAGACTCGCTAGCAAAGAGGAGTAAATCTTCTTGGCTCAAATAGTGAGATAACCATTTGTTTATTATGATGATGACTTAGTAGTAGCAGGTAGTGAATCTGTTATATGTGTCAAATACATAAGAAATTGGATTTGGATCAGAAAGTTATCGAAGGCTGACACAAGTTGATCATTAGTCATGTCATTTATTTTATAACGAAATACATTGTTTAAACAAATTACAGTGATGATTAATTAAATAAATAAAAAATACATAACCAAAAAACCCGACTGCCTAAAGTGAACTTTAATTAAAATAAAATAAAAGGTGGAAACAAGAAACTTGTTTTATTTAAAAGGAAGATTATTAGACTGAATACTAAGCAATCTCACACTGTCGGAGGCATCTTCTTAAATTTAACTTGTAGTTTTTGTAAATTATTTTTTAACTTTGCAGTTTTTAGTTAATATAATTATTTTTGACGTTAATGAGACCTATCTATGAAACCCTTTATTTTGATACCCCACTCAATAGGTTTGGAGAAAAAAAAAATGTTTTGGAGACAATGTAGTGCCAAAAATCGGCCATTTTTTTTCAATTTTGATATACTCTATGTCACTTTCACAACTAAGACGAATCAAACAGCACCTCTCAAGCTCAAAACGATCAAGCCGTTTAAGCTACAGAGCGTGCCAAAGAAATATACTTAAATAAATACACTCGAAAAACATAACCCTCCTTCTGGCGCAGTCGGGTTATAACACATTACATTCATATTTAAAATGTATGAATCATTCGGTAATTATATTTAATAATCACAAATTTGATGTCCACGCAATCACTGTCCATTCCAAGGTTCAAGGAGATCGCAGAAAGCTATAAGGCCGTCCGTTTTTAGTGTTTTTATTTTGTCATGTATTTTATGGTAAGTAAATAAAAAAAATATCACTAACAATGCATTTATATTAAAAATATTATTAATAATATAAGAGAAGAGTAGTCGGGTTGAGACAGATACAGACAAGTAGAGATGAGAGATCTCATTTCCTCGTTGTATTGCGATAATAAGATCTACTGTTAACGACTTTTACAATCACACAGTCTAGCATTACAAACATTGGGCAAGAAGTTCCATTTTAAAATGACCTTCAAAGATTTCTCACTTAAATTTATCGTTACCAAATCTGGTCACTTCTGCGCAAAATTCTCCAAAAGCATTATCACGATTAGTAGACCTGTAATTCAAATACATTTGGACCAGAGTTTAGTGCCCAGTGCTTGGGCCAAGGATTATGCCCGAAACGCCTTAAGCCCGGTCCTCGAGTGACATTTGTGTCCGAGTTCCCTTGACACTGTAATCTGTCTGGTGTCTGTCTAACATCTGCCTAGCTTAAGTTGTATGAACGAGTAGGTTTACTGTAAAAGTGTTAGGTATTTTTAAACTCGGAGTAGTGTGCTTCTGTAATAAGATTACGTGTGTCATGGGAGTTGGGACAAATTAATGACTGGAAAGAGTTTTATATTCTAAGAAAAAAATCTAGATTATTTTAGTGGAACTAAAATTTTTATGGAACTAGGTACGTACCTAATTAGTTTTTATTTTTTTGTAACCGTAATACCAACTTTAAAAAAAAAATCTTTTGCATAAAACCTCACGGCCAATCGTACTAATCCTAAGACATATAAATGTGAATGTTAATATGTTAGTTACTCTTTCACGCAAAAACTACTGAACGGATCTGGATGAAATTTGGTACACCGATAGATTATAACCTGGATTAACACATAGAATACTTTTATCACGGTAGTACATTCCCGTAGAATAAATTATGAGGTCCATGCGGGCTAAGCCGCTGGTTTAGCTAGTTTAAAATAAAGGTAAATTTATCCCCAAAATAATAACATAGTAAGACAACTTGAAATTAAGAACTTTCCTAAGAGTCAGTGTCTTTAAAGTCACATCGGACACGGATAAAATTATCTGTAAAGTATTTATGTCCAAAGTATCTCGGCCAGTGGTAAAATAAATACAGAATTTTAACAATTATTCTTACCACGAAGTCCTTAATTTTCGAGATGAAGAGCTGGCCAACACTAATATAATTAGTTAATATTCTGTGGCTGTAGTTTCAGCTTTCAAGTTGGTATTGTTGAAAGCAAAACAATTTATGACGAAGGAAAACGGGTTAGTGTTGCGATCGCTGGCATCAGACTAACAAAGGAAAGTAAGCTGCCAAAAGATTATTACACATTCGTCTGCTTTGTCTTCATCCTGTAGACTATCTGGCGTGTTGCCATGGTCATTTTGGCTTTAAGTGATAGAGGGTCTTAGAAGCTGTAGTGAAAACTAGTTTTTTCCATCCTTATTTTTTATGACTGTATGTTTTGTTTCTTGTAAAACACTATCTGTGTCCAGCAGTGGGAGAGTCTAGGCTAACGAAAAAAAAGACACTATCGTCCATCCTGATGATATTGAGCCTTAAGGTGCATCCACACCAAAGTTACTTTTTGTGAAGCAACGTTTACAAGTGTTACTGAACAGGAACGGATAACAAAAATGTATACAGGAAAAGTTTTTATCCAGTGCGCAAATATTAACCATGAAGTCAACATATCATTCTAGACCCCCCACCGCAGACATTTTTCGCCAGTTGCACAAAAAAAAAATCAGCTGTTCCATACATTTTGACCGCGTAGGTATTGCACTTTTCTATGAAACAGCTGTTTTTTTTTTGTATAACCGGCAAAAAATTTCTGTGCTAGGGGGTCTAGAATGATATGCTGAATTCATGGTTAAAATTTGCGCACTGGATAAAAACTTATCCTGTAGTAAAAGCCGCAAAAGTTTTAGAAAGTTACTAAATATTGCTTTACTAAAAGTTACTTATTTCTGGAAGCACCTTTACTAACTTTGCTTAAAAAATATTAAACTTCGTAGTTTGCTAAAGTTTATTTCAGACACCAATTGACACGGTGTTGACATGATCACAAGAAGAAGACAAGACAAGGAAGTACAAGACCGATCGAAGTGGAGGAGCCTGGGGGAGGCCTATGTCCAGCAGCAGACGTCTTTCGGCTGAATTGATGATGATGATGATGATGACATGATCTAATCAAGATGATGCCTGGACTTTAAAAGAGACTGACGTCTGAGTTTATTTCGGCCTTTTTTATCAGAGCGCTTAGATCAAACGCCGTCCTCAACTAGTTTTTAAAACGTGTTTGAAGTGTAAAAGTGTTTGTACAAACTTACAAACACTTTTACACTTCAAACGCGTTTAAACACGTTTTTTTAGGAGGTTTCTCCTTACAGAAATAAAATCATAAAGGATTAAAAACCATAGTCATCATCTGCCTAGCCTTTTCCCAACTATGTTGGGGTCAGCTTCCAGTTAAATCCGATGCAACTGAATACCAGTATTTTATATGGAACGACTGCCTATCTGACCTTCACAACCCTGTTATTAAGTCAGTAAGACTGGTTGTCAGTATTTCGGAGTTCTGACGACCCGTTACGACCCTCATAGATCCACGAATGAAAGCCGCGACCCAGAAGCACGGAGTGGTCTTGGTATGTGAAGATGGTGACCCATCTACGGACCAACCGCGGCACGCTTCGCCTGATCGAACCGTGCAGCTGTTATTTCAGCTCAATGATATGGACTTCGCCTCATAGCATAGTATTGCCTCTTGCATCTTTTCAAAACATCGATGCTTGATTCATTTTTACGTAGATTTCAGTAGAAGAAACAAAATATCCAACAAAGCAAGTTTCTTCTAACTTATCCCACACACAGATTGCTGGCCTTCATGTGGGACATAACTTCAGCCATATGTTCCCTTTTCTACTATATAGTCTTTATGCAGATCCGTCCTTTGTCGAGGACACGAAATTATAGCACAGACGAAACTTTTGTAGCGATGTTATCCTTTCTACTTTCTGTGTCACGTTAAATGTTGCCGTTTACCATATTCCGGCCAAGGACTGCGTTAATGTCCGTTTTCTTTTGAATAGTTGCTTTTTTCGTTATTTCATTTGTTTCTGTTTATGCAATTGTTTTTGCTTCTTCTTCTTTTCGGGCCGATGGATTTATGTATTTGTATTAAATGAGTTTAGCCAAAACCGGTCGAAGTAGCGATGCTTGGGCGATTGCTATGCCCAGCAGTGGACGTCTTTCGGATGAAATGGTGATTATGATAAGATTAGTGCAGCGATCTACTTAAGTTGTTTTTTCATAATATTTGCTGATCTTGTTTTGCTCATTAGTTTTGTTTTCTGGACCATGATCATGTGCAGACAAATAACATGTTCGGTTCTAAGCTGTTAATCGCTCCAGGTTTAAAATGTTATTAAATAGCGCTATTGACGATAGGTTCGTCCGAAGTCACAGCATTTCCTTGCGCACCAACCAGTTCTTGCACAGATTCAACGCACGGGTTAATTGTTCTTAATTTTGTTTGTTTGTTACAGAAGTAGTAATTTTCTGCACGCTGCAATCGGCAATTGTTTTTGTTTTGATTGTGTGTTTATAGGCAATTGTTTTTGTTTTGATTGTGTGTTTGTTATTATTTATTTTCCAGTGTCTCAATGCAATTTATCCAGTAGGCCCTGACATCAAGCAATGGACAAAATTGTAAAATTTAAGAACTGCTTGAATACGAAGCTGTTGGCTATTTTGTAACTATCCATTGTTTGTAATGAGCGTTTTGTTTGTACAGAATAAACAATGTTTCGTTCTTTCTTTAAGTTTCGCTTCTTATTGAAAAATACACTCATACGGGTACATAATTATGAATAATACAATAATAGATAATCACTATAGATTCTGTAAATTATGTGGATTCAAAGAAGAGATAACCGGAAAATAGTAACATTTGAAGTGTAAGAATCTTGAATCTTGAAGAATTTTAAGTAAATAATTTGCAAAATCAAAAAACCCAACCGCCTAAAAAGTGAACTTTAATTAAAATTACTATTATACTGAATACTATAAGCAATCTCATGCAGTCGGAGGCATCTTCTTAAATTTAACAATAAAGACGTTTATTGCCTCCGACTGCATGAGATTGCTTATACCAATATAGTATTTAGTATAATAGTCATTTTAATTAAAGTTCACTTTTTAGGCAGTCAGGTTATTTGATTTTATATTTGTTTTTTCACAGTTTTTGTTTGATATAATTATTTTGACGTCAATGAGACCTATTTATGAAACACTTTATTTTGATACCCCACTAAAAAAAATATTGGAAAAAATATTGGAAGACACAATATGGCGTCAAAAATCGGGCATTATTTTTTTCAATTTTTATATGCTTACCCAGTGTACCCACCATTAAGACGAATCTAACGGCACCTCTCAAGCTGAAATCGATCAAGCCGTTTAAGCTACAGAGCGTGCCAAAGAAATTTACATACATACTTAGGAACACACGCTAGAAAAACATAACTCTCCTTCTGACGCAGTCGGGTAAAAATAATACATAAACCTTTCAACTTCTTAATACAACATCTTGTTGGTTTATTACAACGGCAAAGGAGGCTTGTTTAATTACCAATAATAAAATATATTTTTAGAATCCATTGCCACTTACACTTCCCCCAGGACAAATTTCAAGAAGTGTTTTAAAAAGAATAGCGATTTATATCTGTTCTGAAGAGTAAGGTAAATTAGATTACCTTAATCCTGTTGAGATGATGGTACTTTATCAACTTTCAAGGGAAGTTTTGTCAAGTTTTAAAAGGACAATTTCAAAGATGACTTCGTAGTTTCTCCTTGCTATTAATCTGAAATACGTCCTTTTGTGATTAATGACGATTTTGAAGTTGATCCACTTCTCTTTAATTTTATCCTCACGATAAAATTGTTGAATGAATTGTGATAGAAATAAATAAGAATAGGTTTATGTGTCACAGAAATAAATAGACCTTCAGACCGTATTCTAGCCATGGCGGCCAATTTCAACGGAGACTAGCCTTTTTTAGCACAAGTGTGTGCGTTGACACAGATGCACTCGCTCTTCCTCTCTGCTCTCATAGTCCAATGGGACGACTGTCCGACACGACCGGAGAGAGATCAGGCGCAGAACCAACGGCGTGTGTTTTTCGAGACATCAGGGTATCACACCGCCGACTTCCAAACTCTAGTCTGTTACTAATAAATTACTAATGGAAAACCACGAGACTAGTAGGCTAGTGACAAAAACCAAGAAACCGACCAAAAATAAAGACAAATAAAAAAAATACGAAATCGATCTATGTACCTAGATATTTACGAGCATAGTCGGCATCTGCACGTCGTGACTGTGACAAGAAAGTTTCCACTCAGTGTGTCAAATAAACGTCTGTCGAATAGTCTACTTTTAACTTACCAAGGGGTATTGTGTTGCCCAGTAATTGAGTCGTGAAGGTCAGATAGGTAGTCACACAATCAGCCTATAAGGCCAGGCTGGAGCCAGGGTAGCGGGTGTTACTACTGCTTAGATCGCCCTTAGGACACGGTGGAGCATACGGTGGAGGTCTGCCCGGCTTGGGCGGAGCACCGCTGTGTCCTCGTGGAGGCCATGGTACGAAGCGAGAGTACATGGGAAGCCGTCACATCCTTGCGAAAAGGGAGGCGGCGCACGTGAGGGAGAGGCAATTTATGCACATGGCCCAAGTCGCCGCACGAGACGCCCTGGGGCCTGGGCGTCAGGAATCCTAGGCCAATTCCCAGCCACCGTAGGCGCGGGCTTTCGGACGGCGAGTAATTGGTAGCTTTCTCTCCGGTAAGGACCAATCCCGGGTAGACGGCGCGTTGTATTCCAAGCGTGCCGCAAAGAGATGTCAGCACCAACTGGTGAGTCCGCAAGGTCTGATGCCTGCCAGCGGTGCGGGTTGTTCGAAAGAGATACCGTGGCTCCTGGCACACAGGCAACTGAAGAAACACGGGTGGGTTTTGGTCAGTAAAAGTCTCACAGGACGTGTCAGACTTTTAATGACTAAAACCCACCCGTGTTCGTTCAGTTGCCTGTGTACCAGGGGCCACTGTATCTCTTTCGAACAACCCGCACCCCGGGTAGGACCTACAACTTCAAATTGTCTTATGACTTATTCTGTAGTTGTTACTAGTCATTCCGAAACCAGCTTACTGTGCAGTATAAAGTTGCTATTTGTTAAAGTGGCAATAACATCAATTGGAAAAAAGGATTGTAATGTGGTATAAACACCAAAAACGAACCGAGAAAGACCCAAAGACTAACTCAAGCCTCCAAAGATCTGACAAACCTTTAAAGATAATAAAAACTTCAATGTCCTTAAGATAGGGCCTTAAATTGACGAGTCAGGTAGACCTTAAGCAAAGGATAAGTACCAACCCTAATCTTTCCTCTCTAGACGAACTGCCGAGTGTTACTTTCAAAGGAGACGTACCTAAAGGGTAAGGTATTGTAAAATTCAGAGAATTCGTATTATGTTTCAGGTAGGCGTAGAATGAAGTAATAGTAAATTTATTGAAGGTGGAAGTAAAAGGTTCTTGGCTTGTTACTGAAGATACAGGTATAGGTATATATAATGTGTGAGGGTTCCTGAACCAAGTCTTGGCCGTTTGCGTTTTTAAATCGTATGTAAATTTTTTCCACGTATCGTTTCAATTTACTCCTAGGGTTTACTTTTGAAATATTTTTTTTATTTGCTCAGACGACAATGGTGCACGAGTTAGTAACTTAGGGTAACTAGTACTTAGTAACTTGACCTACTTCGAGAGTGAGTAGTCTGTAATCGACCACGTGTGCCCAGTGTGGGTTAGTCATCATCTGCGTAGCCTTTTCCCAACTATGTTGGGGTCAGCTTCCAGTCTAACCGGATGCAGCTGGATACCCGTATTTTACGTGGAGCGACTGCCTATCTGACCTCCACAACCCAGTTACTGGGTAATACGATACCCCTTGGAAAGACTGGTTGTCAGACTTTCGGGCTTCTGACGACCCGTAACGACTGTCAAAGATCCACAAATGACAGCCGGGACCAACGGCTTAACGTACTTTCCGAGGCACGGAGGGATCTTGGTATGTAAAGATGGTCACCCATCCACGGACCAACCGTGGCAAGCGTAGCTTAACCTGGCCGATCGACCCCCAGAATCCTAACTTATGTTGTAAATGCGAAAGTAAGTTCTTGTAAAGTTGTTTTTATTTTAATAAAGTTTTAATTTTTCACTTTTTAGTTGTAGTACGTACCCTAAAAAAAATCGTTTACCTTCACTTGCTAAGTAAAAAACAGTGACCAATAATCAGAAATTTCAAATAATATTGGACAACTCGGTAAGTATACCTTTTATAAAAAATAAATTATACCAAATCGGTTTATAATGACGGAGTTCTGAGGTAAAACAAAAAACAACCACATTGAGAATCTCGTTCTTTTTTTGAAGGCGGTTAAAATACAAAATATTCCATCGTAGTAAAGTAAATTTACATCTTTTTATAAACAGATACGACTTTAAATTCAATGCAGTTTCTGTTCAACAGAAGACAGCCCTTTATGTCTTAGTGCAATCTTTGAAACCACATTTCTGAGACACGTCTTTGCACTCCATGCAAACAAAGAACAGTTTTCTACACTAAATCAAAATGTTGTTTTAATTAATTATCTTGCAATGTAAAATGTTGGAGCTAAATGATCTTGGAATCTGTGGCGCTTTCCTATTGTTTCTTTAGATTCTAAGTTCTTATAGATGACGCGAAGATTTGTCACAAAGTATGTTTAATTTAATAGGAAGAAAAAAAGGAAGAGGTTCTGAATTTGATTGTATTTTTTTAATGGTTTCTACTTTATAAATAGTTTTCCGTAATTTATAAATCGATTTTTAATGTTCATCTTTTGTTTACTTTGTAGTATTTTGGTCAAGTATTGATTAGTATAAAGTTTTTAAGTTTGCTTCAATAACACGTATTTATTCCACTTTGTGTGTGTTAACGATATCATAATAACTTTATGTCACTGTTATTTACTTAGCAAGTGAAGATGGACGAATTTGTGTGGGGTGGTACCACAACTAAAAAGTTATATATGAAAAGTTTATTTCAAAAATATCAACCAACTTCCAAAAACAACTCTGCAAAGTGAAAATTTACTTTAATTTCGGCCTTTGGTGACAGTAAAACGAAAACACAAAACCAAAGATCAGGACCTGCCGAAATTAAATTTATTTTACTTTTTACCTTCCCTACCCCACGCAAATTCGTCTATCTCGTGTCGGTTAGTTTTTGTTTTTTTATAATTGCTGAATTTGAAATGGCTCTGATTCCAGTACTAACGATGCATGTAGTTCGTGGATTTTTTAGTACCGATTATGATTTACTAGCAGCGCTCCGCGGTTTCACCTGCGTAGTTCCCGTTCCCATGGAATTACGGGGATAAAATAAAGCCTATGTCACCCGGGGATAGTGTAGCTTCCCAACACTGAAATAATTTTTCAAATCGGTTCAGTAGTTTCGGAGCTTATTCAATGCAAACAAACAATCAAATCTTTCCTCTTTATAATATTCCTTCTTTACATTTCCTCTTTATTATTTTCTCTTTATTATTAATTACGAAAATAGGTATAAAGAATAATAAATAATGCTTTAGAGTTGTGAAACACCCTGTTAATAATGTTTACTTATCCAAGGGTAGAAGGTAGACATTACATTCCAATAATGTTTACTTATCCAAGGGTAGAAGGTAGGTACCTATGACATTACATTCCATCATTCATTATATCTCAATATCAGGGTGTTTCAAACTACGACATGCGTCTTAGTGAATGTTCTTTTTAATTTTTCATGTCATTGGATGGATACATGAAGTGGGCTGCCGTTGTCAGACGACTAAAATGACACGGTGTAGATAACATGATTTGCACGTGAAGTTCGTGGAATATCGGCGTGTATTTTGCTGCTATGATATTATAGCTTATCGGATTGACACACTACATGATTATGCAGTATTATAGTAATTTCATACCATTGATTAGAAGTTCTAAGGGCCCGCGAAATTAATTTTTTCTTACGGTTTTTGCACAACAATTTGTTGTTCATTTAATCCCATTGAATGACTTTTTCATGTTATAGTCATTTAATGGGATTAAGTGAACTTCTCTAAGTACATTTAATTATATTAAATGTTATAAAGTTTGTGTTAATGATTTAAGTTAATTATGTAACTACATACGTGTTACGGTTGCGGATCATATTTTAACCAACATACAATCTGAAAACGATTTGCAATTTGCAAAACTCGTAAGATTTTTTTTAATTTCTCAGGATACGTTACCCTTACCTTAAGATCGAATATTACGATTTGAATATGGTAGACTAGCTTTTGCCAGCGGCTTCGCCCGCATGGGCGGTGTTAATCCAAGTTTTAACCTATCTGTGTGCCAAATTTCATTCACATCCGTTCAGCCGGTTTGGCGTGATTGAGTAACAAACATCTAAACATTCGAACTTTCACATAGTAGGATTAAGTTCGTAGTCAATTTGGTAACAAATATATTTTTCTGACAGAACGTACGATATAAAAATGAAGCCTACTTATTAGTTTTTAAATTGCTTGAGAAATATAATAAAACTAGCAAATTAGATTAAATTTTAAATTACAGTTTGCATTCAGATTTTTTATATTAGCCTATTTCGAAGAATAAAAAATAGCTGAATGTTTATTCAGCATTTGTGAACTAGTTTCATTCGCTTGAGATCGAAATTTCTTTTGTATATTTTTAAATATTTATATTAGCACTACTTACTTTTCGATTAAAGTTGTTTAGCTTCTGATTGGTTTTATTATGAACTAGCTGTTGCCCGCGACTTCACCTGTGTTCTAGAATGAAAATTAGCTTATGTTCTTTGCTAGTACCCAGGCTACTTATCAGCCAAATTTCATCCAAATCTGTTCAGTAGTTTAAGCGTGAAAGAGTAACAAACTCACTTTCGTATTTTATTAGTTAGGACTAGCTTTGCTAGACTTTGTCCTGCGTTCTATAACTCGACCGCAGCGCCACCTACCGGATCCAATTGTAAATCTAAACCATTCAGGGACCCACTCAAACACACACAAACTTTCATCAAAAGAGTTCAGTGACATACACACGTACAGAAGAATTATATGTATAAATAAAGACGGAACTCCTCTTATCTACATAAATAATTGGTGTGTATGAAAGTTAGGCTATTTTGGACGCAAATGTTGTTCCAACAGAAATAAAACACATCTGCGGGTAAAAACCTCCAGGCCAGTTTTTGATACAAGGTATATTACAATTAACTTCAGAACTTCTAGTTTTATTATAAGCATGATTTTACATAAGTTTGTAGCTATGTAAGCATCAAGTCCGTCTTTGTACCTTTTTTGAGTGCAAAAAGAATAAATTTTATTTAAATCAACTATGACTAACTGTTAATGATCATTGCTAGAGTAGTCAGTCCTTCTAGTGACATAGGGTGGCGAAAGTACTGAATGAATAATTAATTTGTGAAAACTAACAATATTAATGTTCCGTGTGGTGCCGGACGTAAAAGAATAGCACCATCCCATTTCTTCACGTGGGTTTCGTAGAAGGCGATTAAGGGACTTACTAGAGAATGGGCAGCAGCACTCTCTGTGCATTTTTCGCCGACCCGCCTGCCAAGCGTGGCGATTATGGCAAAGCCCCCTTTTGTGGGAGATCTATGTCCAGCAGTGGACGTCTTTCGGCTTAAATGATGATGATGATGATGATGGTGAAGATGATTTTACATAAGTATGTAGCTATGTAAACATCAAGTCCGCCTTTGTTCCTTTTTTGAGTGCGAAAAGTATAAATTTTAATAAATCAACTATGACTAACTGTTAATTATCGTTAATAGAGCAGTATGTCCTTTCTAGGGACACGGGGTGGCGACAGTCATAGGACTCAATCAATAACTAATTTGTGAAAACTGACAATATTAACCCATTTTATAAGCACTGTTGCTACTAACATCAAAATACAAGCAACGAAAATTTGGAAGTTAAACTGGAATTAAGTTTAATTTAATTTAATTGAATTACCTGGTAGTTATTGGTCATTTTGTTTTTCAATACTCACTGTATTGCGATGAAATTGTATGGTGGAAAAAAAAGCTGTACATTAGAAATATTTTTTATACGAAATACGCAATACACTCCGAATAAATATTTTATAGGGTTTACATTTGAACGGATCAATGGAATTCGGCGAAACTTTAAACATCAGAACATACGCCTGTTTTTCCCAAAGGGTTCTTCTATCTATAGTGTACCTATAGTACCTATACCCACATTTAGCCAGTTATTTAAGTCCCATACAGGGTAAATTTTTAATCAGTGCGCAAACTGTAACCATGAATTCAGCAGCAAAAATCTGCTGTTCCATACATTTTAACCGAGCAGGTATTACACTTTTCTATGAAACAGCTTTTCACACACATCGGACATCGGTCCATCTTGTGGGAGGCCTTCCAACGCTACGTCTTCCGGTACGCGGTCGCCACTTCAGAACTTTTCGGCTCAATCGGTGGTTCTGCGAGCTGCTGAGTTCTTAAGTGGCAGTGGACAGGGCACATTGCTCGCAAGACTCTAGGCTACTATTAAGAAATTGCAGATTCCATCTGGAATTGCACCGGTAGACTACTGGTCGCAAGCGCTACTTCTGAGCATGAGGTCCTGGGATTGATTCCTGGGCCGGGCAAAGTTTTATTACTAATAAATTCCAGATGGAATCTGGAATTTGTTTCAGATGTAGCGCTTGCGACCACTCTGCCACCGTTGCAGTTTTTTACCTAGATTGTAAATACATTTTGACCCCTAACATTAAGTTTATTTGGAACAACTTAAGTTTACAATTTACAAAGGAAAACGAAGATAGCCACAAAAATAAAATACCTACTGTGGCGAAGCGATCAACGGCGAACCCAAAAAATATATACAAAGACACTGTTCCATACTTCCCAAAGAAAATTAACTAAAAATTAATTCAGAAATAAAATATGTGTTGGGCAAAGACAACTCATGATCTTGATTGATGTTTAACAACTTCCCCGTGGAATGGGTCAGCTAATTACGACTATTAAACATGTATCACAACCAATCTGCCACTATAATTATACCTTGAATTATTCACGCCCTAAATAACCAAAATTAACTCCACACACACATTTTCATAAAAAATACATAAAAGCTTCGAACAGCGCGCTTATTTATTTATTTAGGTGACCGCAAAAATCAACGGTAGCCATCTTTGAATAGCGGAATGACCCTTTAATATGGCGGCGCGGGAAACGAATACATTTCCCATTGAAAGCGTGGAGAATCAAAACCCTTCGTGAAATCTACTAGATTTACTTAAAGTTGGAACTCCGTGAATGCTATAGTAATGTAGGAAGAACGATTTAGATCGTAATCAACGGAATAATACGACATTGAAGGAATGAGGAAAGCATTTGTTCGTAGAAAGAATTTACTGGTGTATTATTAAGGTTCTCAATGCAATTTCGACGATTGCTAATCTGATTTGTAAATATGCGTTTCATAACGGTGAGTTTATTGAATAAGAAGCGATTTTGAATAGAAATAGATGAAAATGAAGAAATAGAATTGATGGGAATTATATCACGAAAAATATTAGTTAAGTCATCTTCGCGTGACCAGACGGCTGGCCTATTCTTTGGCCAAAGAATCAGCATCGCCATACAACGTGGCAATGTTGCCAGCCTTTGGGCACTTTTCCCATTGGCAGCAATGCGACGAATTTTTTATGCCATATGATTATTTTCTCTCTGTTTTTGTTATATACCTGTCCATACTATTAATATCACAGTCATTGATCGTTGGTTTTAAAATACTTTTGAAGGTAACGTTACAACTGTTTTCTTTTTAGTAATTAAAATAATTTTCCAAATAATAAATAGGTAGAAAGTAAGTGAAGGAGTACAAGTAGGGAAGACGAGATCTGCAAAACCGCCAGCTGAAACTGGAGCCAAATAGCACAAGACTGAGAAAAACGGGCGACTTTGCAGGACACCTTCACCATAACTGGAGTTCTGACAGAAAAATATAAAAGAACGTAACAAAAAAACCAACACGAACAAAACTATAAATTATACCGCCGTATACGATTTTTTTCCGATTACCCTGTTTTTTTTATGAATTAAAAAGAATTGGCAGTATATAATATTTCTAAATGATCTAAAAAAAAGGTCTTTTGTTTTGTGCATTGAAACTTATGGAAATGCAATATTTTGACCTGTAAAAGTACGTCTGTAAAATCAAGTACATCGAGAAAACTTCGTACCTGACCTCATAAGTTAAATTAAACTTAAGTTATTACTAACCCACTAGATCATACCAACTAGATATAAGAAAATCGTGTATAATCATCATCATCATCATCTGCCTAGCCTTTTCCCAAATATGTTGGGGTCCGCTTCCAGTTTAACCGGATACAGCTGAATTTCAGTATTTTACATGGAGCGGCTGCCTATCTGACTTCCACGACCCAGTTACTGGGTAATACGATACCTCTTGGCAAGACTGGTTTTCGGGCTTCTGACGACCCGTAACGACTGTCAAAAATCCACGAATGACAGCCGGGACCAATGGTTTAACGTGCTTTCCGAGGCACGGCTCCTCCGTAAACTTGGTACGTAAAGATGGTCACTCATCCTTGAACCAACCGCGGCAAGCGTAGCTTAACCTGATCGATGAAACTGCGTGACTGTTATAACTTTAGCCACAAGCCCCTCAAAATCGTGTATAACTAAGCCAAGAAATAAAAGCCTTTTTTATTCTATTGAAGAGAATGAAAGACCCGAAAGAATAGGTGGATTAGTGAAAAGTCGCCCAATTTACTAACCGTAGAAGTAGTTCCAAAGATGGGGTCTGTCAATGAGAATGTGTGAAACAAAGAAGAAATTCAGTAAATCAACGTCCATTATAAAGAATCGTTCGAACCTTCATCAAGTGACTAATGAGGTGAATACAATCAATTGCTATCCCAGAATCGATAGTAGTTAGGGAAAATGGTACCTTTATTGAACCTTAATATAATTAACCTTAAGGATCGACCATTCAAAGGTAATTAATTGTAATAACGAGGGCACGGGAACTAACGTGATATTACGTAAATCGCCGATGAAGGACCTAATGCTAAGATGATTATTATTGAGCTTTAGAAGGCCATATTGATCTGATGAAAGGAGACAGTCCTAGACACAGACATTGTAAAAGCAAAGTCAAAACTAAATTATACTAAAAGAGGTTTAAGGATAATTTAGTTTTTAAGACTTGGGGAGCGCCTTTTCCCAGCAGTGGGACAATAGAGGGTTAACAAAAAGAAAAGAGAGAAAAAGTACAAAGATCTGAAGACTAAATCTGTGAATCTGTCAAAAATGGCCTTAAAATTTGAAACTTTAAGATGGGATGGAACGATTCCAAGTATGAGAATTTGTTTTCTAATTTATAATAGGTATTTTTAAAAGAGTCGTTACTTTATTTAAGTTGTAATGTCAAAAGCAAATGATAAAATTACGGAGCCGCCAAAACGTAGGACACTAAAATACTCTGTTTTTTTTTTTGTCGCATAGTTACAGAACGGTATATTATTAAAAGCCAGAAAATAATTAAGTGTATGATCTAATGTTCAAAGAAAATACTTGTTAAAAAATACGAGTATTACATTAAAATAAAAAGTATATATATATAAAAAAATTGTAAAACAGAAAAATATTTTGCGCCGTAGGTATAGCATGAGCATAATCGACCTATTATATTCCCACTGCTGGGACACAGACCTCCTCTCTGTGAGAGGGAGTGGGCCATAATACACCACGCGGGCCCAGTGTGGGTTGGTAGATGTCACATATTTTCGAATTTTCGGTTCTAAGATATATCGGTTTCCTCACGATGTTTTCCTTCTCCGTTTTGAGAGCAGTGGTGATAAAATAATTTATACAAAGTACTGCTTGGGTTCGAACCCACGACCTACAACTCGTAAGTCGTGGCCGTTACCACTTTCAACTAGCATATTTTATGTAATGATAATAACGGGAATTTAATCAACTAAATAAGTAACAAAAAATACTGTATATCCACTGAGCTATGCATAAATATTTTAGTTAAATTAGAAATGAAAGTTATGGTGGTTGCTCGATCAAACGCATTGCTGTTTTGAACCGTATTTGGTGCCACGATGCGACAAATACCTAAAAATTTGCTTCCTACCGCGCCTCAGACATTTTAAATAAAAAATGCAATTCAAAATCCACAAAAAACCTTGCTAACTCGAATCGCTCCGCGGATCGCTTCTATCAAATAACAGTACCCGCAACTTACATATTCAGTAGGGATCCGGCAACGGTAAACTCGGGTAAATGAAATATGGTTTTAGGAGTTATAAGGGCCCCCACTTAAGGCTTGCCTTGCTCGAGGCGTTTCAGTAAGTAGGGAACAATAATAGGGCCTTAAGTAAGGCAGATCAATAAACAAAAGAACTTGGACTATTAGCTTGATGAAGTGACTTTTGGGACTCAAGAGTGAATTTAGGACAAAGCCATGTGTGTAGAATGATTAAGTTTGCGATAAATCAAAGGTGGGAACCGAAAACGAGGATGTTGTTTACGTATTAAGAGAGTAAATCTGAATCACTGATTGAGGTGATCAACCATAGTAGACGCGATAATAGTATTCTCTGTCTACATAGATCTAAAACAGCACTAATTTCAAAAGAGTCTTTTCTATATGACCCCTAAAATTTTCAATAAACTCCCAAATAGTTGGAAGGAGCTTAATGTCCGCTAATAGAATGTACTGCTAGAAGGGAAAGCATACTACAGTATTCTAGAATTTCTTAATGACAACATCTAATACCGTATAGTGACCAATATTTTCAATACATCTTTGACATAATCCGTACATGCAGCAACATATTATTCCTATGATGATAATTTTAATTGTCATTTAATAATTGTTGTGTAATAGTGATGACGAAATTTAAATATTTGTACGCCACTAAGGCCAAACATGACTGATCTTAACTAATGTCATTTAATAACTTGCATGCTCTGTATGGTGTACTCATGTTTCCACAAATAAAGAATCTTGAATCTTGAGGTATTGTACTAGAAATACGATGGCGATAGCTTCAGACGATCGTATCTAACTGCTTTTATTATAGTTGGCATTTCATTTTAATTTCGTTACCCAATCATCATAATCATCATTTCAGCCGATAGACGTCCACTGCTCGACACAGGCCTTCCCCAAAAATAAATAATAAAATTTTGGGGGTTTGCCATAATCGTCACGCTTAGCAGGTAGGTTGGCGATCGCAGTATGTTGGTAAAATGCATAGAGAACGCTGCGGCCCATTCTCTAGTAAGTCCCTTAGTCGCTTTCTACGACACTCACGGGAAGAGATGGCACACGGAACCGTTACCAAATTAAAAAAAAAAATAGCGCAATATTTACTGGACATCCTACTAATCTATGCATCTACTTCCATATCTATACTAATATTATAAAAAGGAACGATTTGTATATTTGTAACGAATAAACTCAAAAATTACTGGACCGATTTAAAAAATATTTCTCCATTAGAATTCTACATTATCCCTGAGTAACGAAGGCTATATTTATTACTAGATAAAAATAGGGATCCCACCCGTATGAAGCTGCGGGTTTGTTCGAAAGAGACACCACAGCCCCTGGCATACGGGCTACTGAAGGAACACGGGTGGGTTTTAGTCAGTAAAAGTCTGACACGCCTTCCTGCTCCACCCAGAGCGGGAGAAGTTATTTGACGATTTCCCACCCAAAAAAGAAAAAAAAAACCGTGTGAAGCCGCGACGGCCTGCTAGTAATATTATGAATGTGAAAGTTTGTGAGGATGGATGGATGTTTGTTGCTTTTTCACACAAAAACTGCAGAACGGATTTGGATGAAATTTGGCACGCAGGTAGTATAGGCATGGGCACTTATGAAACGTCAGAAGCTAGGTGCACGGTTCCAAAATGTTGTTTCCTATGGAGAAGAGCCGGCAAGAAACTTCACGGTTACTCTTTAAAAAATGATTGGCTTTAACAATGTTTTCAGAGATAAAATGTATGGGAGGACAGTGCAGGCCTGTCAATAAGTACCAGGTACTTAGACGAATACAGAATAGAAAATCGTCTACAAATAATCTACAGTCTGTAAGGCCTACAACGTTCTCCCATTCACAATATGTAAAATAATCTACATAAATAAAATGAACCTAATTAAACATAGTGACATGATTAACATGACAATCACTAAAAAATAGTTGATATTAAAATTGATGTATAATGTCAAATAATGACGAGAATATGTCAGCATTGTAAAAATAAAAAGAATAAAAAAGAACATTGAGAGCAGTTAATAGACTTTCACAAAGTTATGCTGTAATGAGGTACCAGGGAAGCCACATGTGCAGAAGGAATTAATGCCAAACTTCCCTGTCTTCAACGTAGTCTTTTATCTTATAATATGCTTTTTTGATAAGGACACGTTTGATGTGCGTTTTAAACTTTCCATCGCTAAGTTCTGTAACCGACTTTGGCAACTTGTTATAGAAGCGGATACTGTTTATTAGAAATGACTTGCTAGTTTTAGTCAATCTAAATTTTGGAATCACAGTTTCATCTTTACTACGTGTATTCAGATTATGGAAATCGCATCGTTTTTTGAAAAGGCCCTGGATCAACTCATAGAATACTTTTATCCCGATAGTAACTTCACGTGGCATAATTTTAAATTTGCACGCGGGCGAAGGCGCTAGTTTAGGCTAATAGCTTATAATTGTTTATTTAGTCAAACGAAATACAATTTTAGATAGATATTCTATGCAACAAAAAAAAAAAAACAAATCGTTCAGAAGTTCTACTGCTCGATAAATATCTTATATCATTCATATTTTCTAACCCACCTCTATTTTACGTACTTCATTCTATAAATAAAACGACCTATTCCAGTAATTGTATTTGACAGCGAACAATTTATCTTCAATTGAGTGACTCTCTATTGACAGGCTATTAATGTCCAAGTAGAAATTGACTCGATTACAATCGACCTCGTGAGGGTTTTACCACTTTTGACCACAATTCTCAGACACTTCACGAAAGTTGCGATTATTTAACTGTCACTTATAGAAATCTGGGGGTTGAGCACTGCCCTCGCCAAGACGAGCCAAAACAAAAAGCCCATGTATGATTTGGCCATTGTATTTAACTATTGCATTACACTATTTAATACCGGTGTCTTAATTTCTTACCTTAAGCCTATAGAAGTGTCCGTGCAACGGCCTCAAAACGACCAAGCCGTACTTTTGACCAAAATGTAAGTGATGTAGATGATGTATTATATTGTGTGTTTGTATGTAAAGTTTGGGCTTTGCTCTCCAGTCGAGCTGATATTTTTTTGCTGTGAAAGCATTATATACATAAGTCTCCGAAACCTATTTTCCATGTAATGTTTTTGCAGGCATCTCTTGTCGTTTTGTACGACACTTGTAAGTGACATTCAATCTTATGGTGGTAAAGCAATTACGAAGTTGACTAAACAACTATTAAATAAACAATATAAAGAAAATAGGGTAACTATAATACAGAATTAATTTATTACTATTGTTGCTCAAATGTTCATATCGTTTGATCGTGTTCTAGTAAGTTAAATTGGTTTGATTTCAGTGTCGGTAGATTGCCATCGAATTTCATATTGTTTGAATAGGTCCTAATATTAGTTTATTTATAGTGTTTGCTTTATAATTTTCGTGAGAATGGATAATAGGGGCTTATGGACGATTATACTTATACTTTACTAACCGCAATTGGTTAAATAATTGAAGACTGTTTATAATACACTAGCTGCGCCCCGCGGTTTCACCCGCAAACCTCTAGATCCCATAAAATAAACTATAGCCTAAACCAGATCATGGTCTACCCATGTGCCTAATTCCATTAAAAAAAACCGTTAGCGACTGAACGAACGGATATTTCAAAAAAAAAAAAAAAACATAACGTAATTTTTTTTTTCTTAATATCAGTGTTATAAATTTATATCATAAACAACATGTTACGGAATAAACACACTACCGAATACCCCAATTAGAATGTTACGTTAAAATCGTAATACATACATACACTGATTTTTTTCTCATTTGTATGAAACATTATTTATTTATTACATTAATTATTCTGACTGTGGGAGAAAATTGTGGTCACATTACAAATCCATGCGCGCACACTGTCACACATATTTAGGTGTCTAGCGTAGTACTTCGTTCATTTTGATTTGTTTTGACTGCACAGCGGAAGTGTGACTGTAATTTATGTAGTTTTCATAATTTTTGGGGTAACATATTACCCAGGTATATTAAAAACTACAGAAATCGGTTCAGTGAACGATTCTGAACAAATTACTTTCATAATGTACATGATTTTAAATACCTCAATTTTGCACAATAGATCCTGCGTCTCAATTCTCATTTAACAAGAACTATAAATTACTACCAACACGCTCCTGTATCGCACTGTTTTTGCGGCTTAACAAAACTTCGTGCGATCATATGAATTTGTCATTCACTAGCTTTTGCCAGTGGCTTCGCCCGCGTGCCGGTCGAAAATTATCCCACGGGAATGTACCACCGGGATAAAAGTATCCTATACGTTAATCTATATTATATATATATATAAAAGGAGAAACTGACTGACTGACCAATCAACGCACAGCCGAAACTACTTGGACTAAGAACGTGAAATTTTTTACACGGCTTCCTTTTATAATGTAGGGGAGCACTAAGAAGGGGTTTTTGAAAATTCGACCTTTAAGGGGGTGGAAAGGGGGGATTTTGTTTGTATGAAAAATCGTATTCCTTGAGTTAATGAACTTGAAACTTGGCACAAATACTTATCTAAGTAAACTTTCACATTTATAATATTATTGGGATTCACATAAACCCTTCGAAATAAATTTTCTAAGCGATGATCAACAAAATCCGATTCGAAATTAAGAAGAATGACATTATCACTTTTTATAAATAAAATAGAAAAAGAAACCAAGGGACCGACAAAATTATTTCACTCGCGGAGAAATTATAATTTAAGACTTATATTAAGATTATCATAATCAAAATTGGTCCCGTATGTGTCGCCGGGCGTAAAAGAATAGCACCATCCCATTTCTTCCAGTGGGTGTCGTAGAAGGCGACTAAGGAACTTACTAGAGAATGGGCAGCAGCGTTCTCTATGCATTTTACCACCATACTGCGATCGCCAACCCGCCTGCCAAGCGTGGCGATTATGGCAAAACCCCCCAAATTGGGGAAGGCCTATGTCCAGCAGTGGACGTCTTTCGGCTGAAATGATGATGATGAATCAAAATTGTGCTTAAATAATCCATCAAATGTAAGGCTACATTTTTACCAATTTATAAAAATAATAAAACTATGTTTTTTATCTAAGTAAGCCAATATTAGATGACTAAATAAACCATCATAAAGCAACTCGTCCCGCCTGCGAACATTTAAGTTTGCGATAAAAACAAATGGTGGTTATTATCAATTTTATTTAATATCTACAACATTATGAAAAGACCTTTTGATCTGAATTAATTTAGAAATACTTTCAGCCAACCTATGTTAATGTCTAAAAAAAGACATGAGCTTATCAGCACCCAAAAAATTCTCAGATGACACAATACGTATCATAAACGAATTCAAACAAATAATTAAGGGCAATGGTTAAAGAAAGTGTCAAGAGAATACCCTCATCCAATTATCACCGCGATACAGACGTATTAAAATAAGACCCACATTTGAGATTTTTTTAAATATACGCAAACAAAGAAACTTCTACAACGAAACATTTTTATTAAATCTCATCAACACACGTATTTTCAGGATTTTTTCCACTCGAATAATTCGTTTCATTATAATTACAATCTTGGGGTGGATTTCGCGAATCTCTGGGGTGGGATAGACCCCCAGAATCCGGGTTTTACTTTGACAAGGCTCACACGACATGACCTTAGATCCTCCTCCTCCCGCCCTCGAGGGTCCATGATGAGTTCGGGAACAATTATAAACCAAGATATGGAAATTAATCCAAATAAGAGATAACAGCACGTATAATTACTTGGAGTCGTAAAAATTATAATGAAGAGTAAATTATGTTAGATTTCACTTTAATGACGGCATTAATTTTGCTGACTAAGACCTTTTTCCTTGGCCTGAAGTGGGTTTCCGTTAGAGGAAGATTGGTTAAGTCATACTTAAGTTTTTTATTCTCGCCATGAGCCTTTTTCGGGGAAAATTAAGATTTATGGTCTGGTTTTCCTTTTAGGCCTTAACTTCTGTCTTATAAATGTGGAGGCACGGCCTCGGTTTATTCTTCATCAGGTTGAAAAGGAAGTAGTGTAACAAACCCGACGTATATTGCTGCCGGTTGTCTCTAACTTAAGTGACGGGTTTCCGGCTCAGTAAATTGATTCCCGGCGCTCCGTTCCTTCTAAAAATAACATTTCTCACAGGTGTCGTAACAGCGGCCATTTGTATATTGATATCAGGAAAGTCTGGTGTCCCTAAGGTTTACGTCGGCGAAATGACGGTAAATCCGTGTAAAGCTTACTATTTCATAGATAAAAGAAATGATCTTATAAGCCGAGTGGATCCTGAAAATACATTTGGAAAAACCTTTAATGAAAAAGAGGTAAGTATTAATAAAAGGAAAAATAAAACAAAAAGGAAGCTACTATAACCCGTTATTATTCAATAAAGCTTGCATGATTAAAAGGTATTAGGTAGATTCTTTTTGCATGCTGGCAAAAAATGTATGAGAGAAAAAGCCGATAAAAAAACCGTTTCCTAAATATGACAAGGCCATTTTGCACAGGGACTCAAAAACGGGCTATTTCGTAACCGGGCCAAGGCTTCATCGTGTATTTGATGAATTGCCATACCGTGTGCTGTCCTGCAAATCCTTCATACCATTTTTGGGGCATAAATCTGTGCCCCTCACCATGACTACAAGATCCCAACTCTTTATGATACGATAATGCGGTCGTGAATATAAAAACCCTTTGTCTTTTATTTACAAGAAGAAAGAGATGAAGATATGACATTCGAATAAAGGAATTCTGGAATTTCGTCGGAACGATTCCATTTCAACTTTTTGTTAGGATCGCAAAATGTGGGTCCATGATGAATACGTTTTTTGCAGATATCGTGCTTTTTATCTGTAATGCTGCGTTTTATGATCGCGTTGACGTTTTTAATATATTTCATCAAATGTTTTTGGGACGGCAAGTATAACAGTGTCTTATAGTTTTTCTCTATTCACATGTACAGAACCTGTTGTGTTTTAAAATTGATGATTTAAAATTTCATAAGTTAATGTCAGCTTTAAAATATGATTTTATTTGTCGCGCGTATTCTCGCCTTTAATGTAATATTTCTTATCTAAGTTGACCTTAAACCGTCTAACCTTCAAAGTGCGAAGTTACGGGCACTTATTTTTTATGGTGTGACCTTTAATACCCCATGAAAAATACATAAAAGTCCGTAGCTACGAGTACTATTAGTAACTTTCGCGTGATAGAGGAGTTGACAATGCAGGCAGTCGTTGATTTATTGGAAAGGACCCTATAATATGGGGTATTGCCCTCATGTTAGTGGATTTTATGGACTGTTAATGGCGTGTAACAAGGTAAACATGACGCAAAGTTGACAGAACATGTTATTTCCTCATAATTTAGTTCTTTGTCAATAGATTAAGCCTATATTTTGTGAAATTGCCTGTGATCACCGTTGACAACTTTGTTTGCACGGAAATTACTTTTCTATTAGGCAGCAATTTTCAAACTCGTTTTATGTCAGGATTGGGTTAAATGCTCGGCCGTAAAATGTCGCATAGAGTTAATGAAAAAGTTTGGCTTTGAGCGACGTAACTGTCGCACATATGTCGCTTTCTAAAGCTTGATGAGTGATACATACATGTTCACACACTCACGACTTCTTCCCATGGGGGCAGGCAGCAACTACAGAACGCCACCTGTTAAAAACGCCTTGTAACAAGGATTGTCAGGAGCTATTTCACTTAAATCTACATGGGCACTTATGTAATGTCAGAAACTAGGTGCACGGTTCCAATTGGTCGTTGCCTATGGAGAAAAGCCGGCAAGGAACTGCATATGTCACTCTTTTAAAAATAATTAGCTGTTACAATATTTCTAATTTACAATTTTAATACTGTACTGTTCTGAGCAGTGGTGGTCCAGTGTTAGAGGCCGCGACTTACCCACCCAACCCAGACCAGCTTTACTTTGTGTAAATTATTTCACCACTACTACTTTAAAACGGTGAAGGAAAACATCGTGAGGAAACCTTCATGTCTTAGAACCAAAAATTTGAAGACATGTGACATCTATCAAGCCGCACCGGGCCCGTGTAGATTACAGCCCAGTCCTTCTCGAAGAGAGGAGGCCTGTGTTCCAGCAGTGGGAGAATTTCCGTATTCGGCCGTTATCCCTTTTCCTCAGCCGGCCGCCAGCCTGACACCAACCCTCTTTGGGAATGCTATTATTAGTGGTTAACCCGCAACCGCGCGGGTGACCCAAGGTGCTACAATGGTATGCACTAGTTCCCTTAGTTGCCTCCTACGACACCCATAGGATGAGATGGAAAGTATGAGTGTGAATGTCGATGGCTATAAGAGTACGAGAATATCAAATAAACGATGGATGGACTGTGTGAATGATGTAATGGTTAGAAAGGAGATAACTGCCGAGATAAGTGTGGCGGCATCTACAATGCCAAATGCGAACTACGCATCAAAGTCTTGACGTCACACAAATCCTACATCGCGCAAGCAGCGTTTACCGCGCGACTCGTATATATACAACATCCCGACATCAACCGTCGGGCAGTTGCCCACCAGACACAACACCCGTCTGGTCGGAGGATCCTCCCTTTTCCATAGAGTATGAATGAACTTTACACCCTGTTCCTCATACCTCCATAAGACTACTCTTATAGACGTATGGAAGAAAAAGACATGATGCGACCTCAAATAAATTGGGATGAGGGAAGGAGAATTATGAATGTTGATGGGTATTTGGCCTTTAAGGTCAGTTTTTTCTACTTTTCAGTGTGCTTATTAACACATATTCCCTTTACAATCTTCAGCACGCACGTCCACCTGCCACGTCTATTTCCCAAAAGGACTCCAACAGACTGAATAAACTCAAAAAAATGTAATAATTACGACCACAAAAGAGTACAGATTAAATTCAGACAATTACGTCTGTTTTGTAATCAGGGAGTCGTTATCTCAAAGCGGGGGACTCTTGAAAATTTGACATGCGTGCGTAGAATTAATTAAATATTCTCTCTTTTGTAATGTTTTTCGGGTTTTCTGTATGTTTTATACATTTATTCGCGTTCTCCAGGGTCATTGACAGTTTCAGACAAAAAGATTTGGATTAAAGGAACAATTTGCCAAAGTTTTAATATTTCTATTTAAATCTAGCTGACCCAACAGACGTTGTCCTGACCGATACAAAAAGCTCATAGAAGAAAAAGTTATTTTTTCCAATTTGATAAATTTTCTGGAAACTTCCCAGTTTTTTTTTCGACAAAAAACTTTCTTAGCGAACATTTAACCGCGAACTAAAAATTGCCAAATCAGTCTCAAGCGATACGATGCGAGACTAGGAACACGTAACTCTAAGATAGACAACATTCATCAACGTCATCATTTGGGATCAGTATACACTGATCTTATTACAAACGTCTTTTTCAGGCGTTATCTCTGCAGTCACCGGCAGCTACATAGCTATATACATCATTGTTCACACATTCATATAATATTTCCTTGTCTATTTTAGCATAAGCATATTCAGCCTATACTGTTCCCATACAGAGGCCTTATCCTGGTTAGAGGGCACTCCCACTGCCGTACAAACCGCACTGGGCCCGCGTGTGGATACCACGCGGGCCCAGTGCGGTTTGGAAGATATCAAAAGTCTTCGAATATTTGGTTCTAAGACATGCTGGTTTCCTCACGATGTTTTCGTTCACCGTTTTGAGAGCAGTGGCGATGAAATAATCCATTCAAAGTAAATCTCCTGTGGCCTTGTGAAGGCCGCGGGAGTCCGCTGGATATGAGAAGCACAAGACCGGTCGAAGTGGAGGAGCCTGAGGAGGCCTATTTGGGTTCGAACCTACGAACTTGTAAGTCACGCCCGTTACCACTGCTATCGCTTTTACTTAAATTAAAACCTACCGTTAGATCTTATCACAAACAAAAATAAAAAACTCGTTTCATTTTTAATTATGTCCTTGGTCAAGGGTTTTTACCACAGCAGCCATAGGTCATTAGTGGCAGACCATAATGACTTAATTCTATATCGGCTGTACGTCGATAAACGTCTCGTGACCGTTATCGCCATCTTGGAAACCCGAGTTTTCATGACTTTATCGTAAAATGCAGACTTTATTTTCGTTCAAGCACTTATATACTTTATTTTAAGTAGGGCTAGATTTTATGCTGAGCCGAGGCGATAAGTTTTGGTTATAAAAGTAAATTGTAAACCCAGACTAAAATATCAACCGATAAAGTTTGGTTTGGATGTTTGTGAATAAATAGAAAACTACAGACTTCCATAAAAAAAAACTACAAACTGAAAAATAGCTTTTATTTCGGAAGTCCTATATTGACTTTGTACTCTATAAATATACAATAAACAAAAGAAGAATTTAACAACTCAGAAAAATTAACATTTGAATTGAGAACCTCTTCCTTTTTTAAGGTTTATCAGCCTTATAAAATGATAAAACACAAAAAAAAAACATTAATTCAATGTTTATCTGAAGCCGCTGGCAATAGCTAATAAAATATTATATATTACACTCGTTTTTGGTACCGACTTCGACCGCGTGGTAGCGTACGACCGGGATAAAAAGTATCCTATGTGTCATCCCGGGTTATGAAGTATTTGTATGCCAAATTTCATCCTAATCCGTATAGCCGTTTTTGCGTGATTGATTAATAAACATCACATCTAAACATACAAACTTTCACGTTTATAATACTAGTAGGATAACTATATACATTCTTGTTTTTGAGGTTTCATTAAAGTGCCAATTAGTTTAAAAGCATCACTTGGTATTCCATTCAGTATAAATATTTATAAAGATAACTGTATAGGAAGCAGTCTGCGTAAATACAGTGGGGAAACGCCTTTATTTTTAGGTATATTCTCATATTGTATGGCTCCACTCGAATGTTGGGTGTGATATAAGAAGCATGAACGTAGAATAAATGAAAGGCTGAGGAAATGCGTTTCTTGCAAAGCCAGTGTGGTGTGATCAAATCTTATTTTTAAAGCAAACTATTTTTATATAGGAAATAGAGTTACGATGCATTATTTAATGCATTTAAAATTGAGTTACCTTCTTTACAAAAAAAAAAATCGGCTCAATCGGCTGTCAGTTTGGAAATAAACGTAGGTAATAAAATAGTATAGTCAATAATGAACAAACCACTTTCAGAACTTGCGCTTGTTCTGAAACACCTTGTATAATGATGAGTAGAAGTACCCCTTTTCAAGTCCAAAATCATTTTAATTACACTTTGTATACTTAGTTAGTAGGGCAAGTTTGTATTGCTATCGCTACATATTGTTGAAGTGCCCGGCACAAATCGAGAAATACTTTCCGGACTTTATGGCTTTACACTGTCGTGACCAGCCGCTAAGCAGAACCGTAACGCAAGGCAAAGACCACCCATTTCCTTGCTCGGCAATGTAATTTTGCAAGGCAGTGTACCTACATCTGAGACTAAAGACCGCAAGAAATAAAGATATCCATACAAATTACCAAGTACAACACTTTCGTTTTACAGGAAGCGAATAATTTTACATCAGCCTAGGCACCTGACCTATTTCAAGGGGTAAAATAAATGTTTCCGAGCCAAAAGAGGAGGGAGGAAATTCTTCGTTACGTATTCATGGAGTTTATATTTTCATGCGGCGAGTTAAGTGAGTGGCGCAATTTTTTTGTCACTAAGTGTAAGTACACGTCCGTGCAAATAAATTTATCAAGCTGGCGGTTTTAAGGTTTATTTTGGCGATGAAGCAAGATTTTAGAGTTTACACTTAGAATAAAATTTTACCTAGACGTTCTGACTACATGTATGGACGTAAACGAAGCAAAAGAAGTATGTATGGATTTTTTTTTTTTTGGTTGGGAAATCATCAAATAACTTCTCCCGCTCTGGGTGGAGCAGGAGGGCGTGTCAGACTTTTACTGACTAAAACCCACCCGTGTTCCTTCAGTAGCCCTTAAGCCAGGGGCTGTGGTGTCTCTTTCGAACAAACCCGCACCCCTGGCAGGCATCGACCCTTGCGGGTCCCATCACTGTTTGTGCTGACATCTCTTTGAGGCGCGCGTGGAACACAACGCGCCGTCGACTTGGGCTTGGTCCTTACCGGACAGCGAGCTACCCATTACTCGCCGTCCGCAAGCCCATGCCTACGGTGGCCGGAAATCGGCCTGGGATTCCCGACGCCCAGGGCGTCTCCGTATCCTGCGGCGGCTGGGGTCGCGAGGGCGCATATGCTGCCTCTCCCTCACGTGCGCCGCCTCCCTCTTCGCGAGCATCACTGCTTCGCTGAAGGAGGTGACGGCTCCCCATGCCCTCTCGCTCCGTACCATGGCCTGGACCAGGGCCGGACGCGAGAGATCGCCGCCGCCGATCGCCTCCACGAGGACACGGCGGTGCTCCGCCCAAACAGGGCAGACCGCCACCGTGTGCTCCACCGTGTCCTCAGGGCGATCTTCGCAGTGGAAACACCCGGGCGTTTCCTCCCGCCCTACCCGAAACAGGAACCTCCCGAAACAACCGTGTCCGGTGAGGACCTGCGTCAGGCGGAAGGTGAGGACGCCATGCCGCCTCTCAAACCACTCCTCAAAGAGGGGACTTACCGCCGCAATCGTGGCGTGCCCAAAGTATGTATGGATCGCAGAAGGTTTCTGTAGTTTGTGCCTACCTCCTTGGGAAGGCGTTATTTTTATGTATGTACTAGTTTTTGCCAAAAATATCCCACGAGAATGCATTACCGGGTTAAAAAAATATGTGTGTAATCCAGGTTATAATCTATCTGTGTGCCAAATTTCATCCAAATCCATTCAGCCGTTGTTGCGTGATTGAGTAACAAATATCCAAACATCATCATCATCATATCAGCCGAAAGACGTCCACTGCCAGACATAGGCCTCCGCCAAGGGGGGGAGGTTGCCATAATCGCCACGCTTGGCAGGCGGGTTGGCGATCGCACTTTGGTGGTAAAATACATAGAGAACGCTGCTGCCCATTCTCTAGTAAGTCCCTTAGTCGCCTCCTATGACACCCACTGGAAGAAATGGGAATATCCAAACATACATCCTATTAATATTACAAATTTAAAAGTTTTTGAAAATGTTTTGATGCCGGCCAGTAAAAGCCTGACACGCCTTTCTGATCCACCCAGAGCGGGAGAAATTATTTGAAGATGTCCCAGCGTCAAAAAAAACCCTTATAATATTTATAAGATAGATAAAATTAGATTTTTTATAAAATACTAGGTTCCGCCCGCGGCTTTACCCGTGTGGAGGTCGGAAATTATCCCGCGGGAACGTACTACCTGGATAAAAAGTATCCTATGTATTAATCTAGGTTATAATCTATCTGGGTGCCAAATTTCATCCAAATCCGTTCAGCTGTTTTTAGAAAGAGTAACAAATATCCATACATACAAACTTTCGTGTTAATAATATTAGTAAGGATAATTTTATATAAAAAACCTCGTGTGTACCTAATAATCTGTGTGTAATAATAATATCTAATGGCCCCAGGAGTACAAAAGGTCCAACATTTACGAGCCTGAAATCTGAATGCTCAATGATGTGTCCGGAATATTAAAATGTTTACGGGAGGTAAGTGGAATTTCAACAGGCTTCATGATAAAAAATAATCAACCTGCTGAAAAAAATATGGCGTGGGTAATGTTTAGAGAAAAAATACAATGGATTTTTGAGTTATTTGAGTTGCGTTATGTACTGCAAAGGCTGACCCAGATCCACATCGACGAGGCTTATTGGATAGGTACAAAACATGTATTAAAAAACTTTTTTCCGAAACCGACTTCCAAAAAAACACTACAAAGTGCAAAATAACTTTAATTTTGGAAGGCGGTGACAAAGAATTAAAATACACATCCAGTCACCGACTTCCGAAGTTAAAGTTATTTTGCACTTTGTAGTGTTTTTTTCGAATTCGGTTGTTGTTTTTTTGAAAAATGTTTTTATTTTTCTCTTTTTAGTTACCTGCCCCACACCAATTCAAAATTTCATCATCCCTGGGGTTAAAACACACATTTATGCGATAGCAGCATTCGCGGTTGATTTGCTGTAATTTTTTGAAGAGTTCCGTTGTCTGTCTCCGAAACACATCATCAGATCTATATGAAATTTTAATAAATAAATTTAAATTTCGAAACAAACCCCTTTCGAATTTCGCAAATCCGTCTATTTACGACGGAGCGCGAACATACATTAAAAAAAACATGTCGAATTGATAACCTCCTTCTTTTTAAAGTCGGTTAAACAACTAGCTGAGCCGAACGAAAAGCCTATGTATATGTTACTCTTTTAAACATCAGCTAAAACATCAGCTATCTCCTAGTGAAAGTCCCGTCTAAACCGGTCTATAAAAAAATGTTTTTCTGTTTCGTTCTGTTCCGGCTAATCTCCGAAACGGCTAGACCGATTTTGACCTTCACTAACAGATCAGACACTAACAGATTAGACATCCGCGCAGGCGAAGCCGCCAGAACAGCTAGTAAAACATAAACATCACGCTTGTTTCCCGCGAAACGGTACGCAGACGTGTTGAATAAGTATATGTTGTGTATTAGTCCACCCACATTTCGCCAGTAATTGCATAATCAGCTTATAATGTTCCCACTGCTGGAATAAAAGCCTAATCTATTCTATAGGGAGTTGGCGTTGGCCTACTCTATTTGATAGTCTACGCGGGCCCAATGCGGGTTGGTAGATGTCACATGTCTGCGAATTTTTGGTTCTAGGACATCCCAGTATCGGTGAAATATTTTACTCAAAGTAATGAACCCACGACCTACAACTCGTAAATTGAGGCCTTTACCTATGTGCCACCACTGCCCTGAAGTGTCAGCAACAGAATAAATCCAATCACCGGGTTGCTACTAAAAAATCATAAAACACTTAGTCTATTTTTGATTGAATCCGAGACTCGCAATTGCATGACACTAGACCAAAGAGGAAAAAAAAGGATGTGCAAAAAAAAAAACTACTTTTCCGTCAACAAATCGGGTTATGTCGATACGGGAATAGTGAGATACGTTACATAAATTGTACGTATATTTCCCTGCTAGATCAACGTGTAAATAAATATATATGTTTACATTTACATATTATTATTCTACGAGGTACGCGTATTTGACATTCCGTACACGATGTGATTCGCGACTGAAAGGTAGGAAAAGTCAGAAGCCTAGGTGATATTAAAATAGCTTTATACTTAACTAGCTTTTATCAGCGGCTTCGCCCGCTTCATCGGTGTATTATATATATAAACCTTCCTCTTGAATCATTCTGTCTATTGATGGAAGCCGCATTAAAATTTGTTGCGGAGTTTTAAAGATCTAAGCGTACAAACACGAAATGCGACTTTGTTTTATACTAGCAGGTCACCAGCCTGACAACAATCCTACTTGGGAATACTATATAAAATTGTCATATGATTAATGTAATGACAAACAAACGAATGACTCAAAGGCAGGCGTTTTATTAATCAATTTAATTTTATGATCGTATTTTAATTTATAAATTATAATTTTTATTTTATTTATACCTACTATTGAATTAATAATTTTTACTTATATTTGATAGGATTATAATTTTTATTTTATTGCTATTTATTTTTATTCAAATATGGTCTAAAATGGATTGAAATAAACGATTTTGAGTTTGAATTAATGTTTTAATTTGGTGGTTAACCCGCAACCGCGCGGGTGACCCAAGGTGGTACAATGGTATGCACTAGGCCCCTAGTTCCCTTAGTCGGCTCCTACGACACCCACGAGATGAGATGGAAAGTTTGAATGTTAATGTCGATGGCTTCAAGAGTACGAGAAGATCAAAGAAACGATGGATGGACTGTGTGAATGATGATATGGTTAGAAAGAGGGTGATTACTTAGAAGACGACTAATAGAGTAGGATGGTAGAAAAATATATGTTGTGCCGACCCTAAATAAATTGGGCCAGGAGAATGATGAAACTGTTATTGCTCGTGTTGGCACTAGTTATTTTGAAATTATGCGTGTTTAAAAATTTGCTGTGCTCAAGTAGTTGGCAAGGGTTTATCTTGATAACTGATTTATCCGCAAAACTGCGTCTCTGGTCTTAGCATATGATAAATAAGAAAGCAAAGCAAGAGTTTTACTCCGATGATTTTGATTTTATTTCGAGTTTTATTTTTACTTTTTTCATCCTGCCCAACTCTAACCCAACTATGTTGGAAGCGGGGATGGCTTCCAGTCTAACCGCACAGTTGAATACCAGTATTTAACATGGAGTGACTGCATATCTGACCTCAATAATATTGTGTTGCAACAACCAAGCGGTATATCCCTTGGTAATACTGGTTGTCAGACCTCCCGAGTCTCGACTACCCGTAACGACTGTCAAAGATCGATAAATGACTGCCTGGAACAACTGAATAACCCCGTTTCCGAGTCACGGTGGGGTTGACGAACCATCCACGAACCGACTGCGGCAAGCGTACCTTAAATAGACCCGTACGTCTAATATCATTTAGCCACAAGCCCCTTATCACTTTTTTTAGTATCCTAAGAAGTTTTTAAGCTATTGCATAGCTTTTATAGCGGGCTTTGAGAGCGGCGACCGAATCAAGAAATTTCGTAACGAAAATAAAACCTAACACCCCCCACTCCCCCCCGAGTGGGTTCCCGCATTGTCGTTGCGGGGGGGCTCAGTAACCGTGGATGCCGGCCACGGTGAAGCCAAGAGGAACCCAAAGGTGGGGCCGCTCGTCAGAGCTTTTGCCTCAAAGCCGACGACGTAGCGGCCAAAAAGTAGGTTGCGGTGAGGTGCACCGCAACTGAGGTGGGCCGCGATGTCGAATGGGAGGCATCGCGGCTGAGGGTTACGGGCTGCGGTAGAGGAGGGGTGCCGGTGCTTCTGAGCAGCGCTCTTCCCTTCCGTGGCCTGGACGGGGCCGCCACCGTTTGATGGCGGACGCGGTGGGGCCGCAGGGGAAGAGGAGTGTCGGTATAGCGTTAGCCGCTCTCCCTATCCTCTGCGGCCGAAGGGTGGTAGACGGGACGGCGCGTTGTGTTCCACACGCGCGCCGTCGAAGATGTCAGCAGCCACCGATGGGGTCCGCAAGGGCCGTTGCCTGCCAGGGGTGCGGGTTTGTTCGAAAGAGATACCACGGCCCCTGGCATACGGGCTACTGAGGGAACACGGGTGGGTTTTAGTCAGTAAAAGTCTGACACGCCCTCCTGCTCTACTCAGCAGGAGAAGTCATTTGATGATTTCCCATCAAAAAAAAAAAAACACCCCCCACTCCGCCTACCATGTAGCTCGGCCGAGCGTTCGCCTAACGTGTATGTATATGGTACGACTGTACGATATAATAAAATTTGTTTTCTTATCGGTCACCACGCTCAAAAAGTGTAACTTGAATTAATATCAAAGAAAAAAAAAACTGCATGAATAAAAAATTATAATTGCATAAGTTGATAAAAAATGCTATGCAATAGCTTTACCGCGGCAGTCCCTGAGTGCCACACGTATTTTTTTTTACATTTTATCGACGTCTGCTAAGTCTTCCAGATATGCAAAATAAAGCTTACAAAATTGCATACCTACTTGAAAATGAACATTCTCGAGACGAGTATCCTGATCAGTTTTCAAGGGTGACAAAAGAGCTGACTAAGCGTTTTTGTCGGTACGATGAGTACGACCACTTGTGTAATATAAGGGCCGTTGCGGAGATAAGTCACTCTGAGAGAGAACAATCAGATATCTCCAGTTACAAAGGGGACGAAGATGAAATATAAAAGAAATGGTGTTATCCTGATGTACTTTCATTTAGTGAACAATACCGAAACTTAGAATCAATAGAGATTACTGTTGTATGTAGGTAGATCTGTAAAAGAAACACTCTACAGCGTGTATCAGAAAGTTATGATCATATACAGGGTGGCAGGGACATCGACGCGCAAACTGTTACCATGGTTTCAGTACATGCAAGAAAGAAGAAGATAAGAATAAAATACGATTATTTGCGGTAAACATGACGCAGAAAAAGAACAGAAACACAAAAAAAAAAACAAGTTTGGGGAAAATATGCGTTACATCCACGCAATCCATACACGATTTTGACTCCGCCAATGGTCAGCTTATTCAACGGTTATAAAAAAATGTTGCATACATTTTGAATTCGTAGGTATTGCACTTTTCTATGAAATAGCAGATTTTTTTTTAATTACCGACACTGAAAATACTTACCAATTTCTATGCAAGAATAATGTACCGAATTCATGGTTACAGTTTCCGCGTTGATGTCCCTGCCACCCTATATAAGGGGTTGTTTCTGTTTTTGGGTGGGAAATCATCAAATAACTTCTCCCGCTCTGGGTGGAGCAGGAGGGCGTGTCAGACTTTTACTGACTAACTAAAACCCACCCGTGTTCCCTCAGTAGCCTGTATACCAGGAGCTGCGGTATCTCTTTCGAACAAACCCGCACCTCTGGCAGGCATCGGCCCTTGCGGGCCCCATCGGTTTGTGCTGACATCTCTTTGAGGCGCGCGTGGAACACAACGCGCCGTACCCTATATAAGGGTGAAAGGAAATCATCTGTACTATACAAAACTTCAATACCTACTCGAACCAAATTTATAGGACAGCTGTTAATTTTTCGCAATTATGTTGTTGGTGCCATGAAGAAATTTTTCAGTTTGATGGTCTGTATAAAACCTGTGAATATGACAAGGTTCAGGAATGTTATTTCCTTTATAACTTACATTCTTCTCTCACGGATCTTTGACAGTCGTTACGGGTCGTCAGACGCCCAAAAGTCAGATAACCAGTACCTGAGGAGTAACTAAGGAGTATCGTATTGGCAAGTCAGATTGGCAGTCGCTCCATGTTAAATCCTTAGCATAGCTAGCTGACATCAATGGCAATCATTTAATTACTGTTCTGTGTCTCGTAATGTTAATTACTTTGCTTACCTATGTATAGAATCAAGTCTATCTGACTATACAGACAGCTGTGCTGCTGGTGAGTTTGTTGCGCCACTTCTTCTTCCCAGCTAAAGCACTAGGAAGTGGTGTAGGTAGGAGTTTTGGGGGAATGTCTTATGTAATTTTGACGTTCGAAAAGTGCTGATTCGAAGCCTAATTTGAATAAATGTCTTTTGATTTTTGTATTCCGCTACATCCGCTAAGATGGAAGCCGAAGCAAAAATAGCTGAAAAAAGGCTAGGCAGATCGAATAGCCACACCACAACCGACCACACCACACCACAGTCTCCGTAAAAGTACTCGTCCGAAATTGTGAAAGTAGTAAAAGTTTATTTGAAAATTCAAATCAAACTAAATACAACAGACTTGATTTTCTGCCTTCCCCGTCACTCATGGTTCCTACTTGGTATTGCAGAACTAGCTTCCCTTTCGTTACACTTTCATAGAAATATGTTACAGCGCTGCGACATAAACTTTATTGTTGCCAAACTAGTTTAGCCTCTCTAGGTAAGGGGTTTCAGGTAAAACTAGAATTCACTGACATAAATATTGCCGAGGAACGGGGTCTCACGTCCCAGATTGTTTTAATACTTACATCCCATACATCGACGCACAACCTATTAACATGGATTCCGTTATTGATTTAGAACCCTGCTGCGTGGAAATTTTACGTTGGTTATTTAAAAAAATAATAATGCTGTTCTATACATTTGAACCCCATAGGTATTGCACTTTTTTTATGAAATTGCTGATTTTTTTAAACCGACTTCAAAAAGAAGGTTATCAATTTGACATGTTTTTTTTAATGTAGGTATCTTTGGGAATAACTCCGTCATAAACAAGGTGTAACGTAAATAACGCACAACCTCTTAAGGGGTCATTGTACTCATCTTAATGAACGACTTTTACTATGGGACCAAACCTGAAAACGCGAAGAAAAAAAAAAACAGCTGTTCCCTACATTTATGCATAACTCGTCAAAATGTAGGGAAAAACTGATTTTTTTTAAAGGTTACGTCGTGTCCTTTCCGCAGGTAATGTCATTCTCATAAATTTTGGCGTAGCGTTTGGCGTGAACGCTAACAGAAATGTGTTTTGTCTAGGCCTGCTGGTCAACTGCAATAGGCTTGCTCCCAGTGAACTATTCCTACTCCTACTCTTCTACCTACCCTGCAAGCCTGAATCTATTTCATCTTGATTTTCGTACTTCAGCAGTCTGATTTCAGAACTGTCTACAGTAACACTTTCATGCAAATATGTTACTCGAATGGCAACATAAAGTTTATAGTTTGAATTCAACTTTCTGCTTCTTTGCATAGTTAATACTACAGTGACCTATGTAGTAGTTAAATGTAAAACAGGGATGCAGTTTATAGTTTATTTTAGTAGAAAAATGCTTCGGAGGATAAAATTAATTTTGTTTTTCTGCTTTGGGTGAAGCAAAATAAGTAGTGTCTATTATATGTCAGCGTCCCACTAGTGGGCTAGGGCCTCCCTACTCTCCACCTCTCTGTCTAGAGCTCTCAAGGACCAATAATTATTATAGGAGTTCAGCTCATCCACAATTATCATCTTATCATTGATATCGGTTTAAAGAATTTTATTTCTCATAAGAACTTACAGTCCACTTATAATGAGATACAGAGTAGTAAGTATGTTAATACAGTACAACACAATTTCCTCTAGAGTATTAGAAGCTATAATATGTGCGTGCGTGTGTATATGTGTGTATGTATATTATATAATATAATATGTGGCTAAATAAAAACAGCCGTACGAGTCGATCTTTAAGGTTAAGCAACGCTTGCTGAGGTCGTTACGTTGATGGGTTACCGTACATTACGTACCGAGACTCCTCCATGCCTCGGAAAGCACGTTAAGCCGTTGTTCTCGGCTATCATTTGTGGATCTTTGACAATCGTCACGTGTTGCCTGAAGCCCATAAGTTTGGCAATCAGCCTTACCAAGGCGTATCGTATTGTGGAGGTCAGACGCTCCATGTAAAATACTGGTATTCTGCTGCATCCGGTTAGACTGGAAATCGACCCAAAGATACTGCCTACAAATCCTAATACTTTACTACAAAATTGGCTGACACAATTGTCTAATTGTGGCACACTAATAATGTAACTTTTCGTCACAAGTCAGCTTTTAATTTATAAACTACACAAAAATATTAGCTACGCGGATTTTTTTTTAAGCGCGCCACTTGGTTAGTTGATTTAGGTACTTAATACAATGATAACCTACTGTACTATACAGGTTGGTGAAAGTGAAGGCAATAGTGTACTATTTTGTAGACGGCAATTTTGCTCAAACAAAACGTTATTATAATCCTACAATCCAAAAAGAATTGCAAAACTTAAGTGACAGTGGGCAGGGCACATTACTCGTAGAACAGACGACCCTTGGGGCTCCGTAAGCTGCCGGAGTGGCAACCGCGAACCGGAAGATGTAGCGTTGGAAGGCCTCTCAGAAGATGGATAGGACCAGCTAAAGGCAATAGTATCCGCTGGATGTGAGAGGCACAGAACCGGTCGAAGTGACGGTGATTGGGGAAAGCCTATGTCCAGCAGTGGTCGTCTTTCAGCTCAAATGATGAGTCGGCCAATCTAATAAAGTCCTATATAAACCCAAAAATAAGACTTCTTCACTCGTAAACATAATTCGATTGAAGTGATAGCAGAAATATTTCAGCAGTACCCAGAAATATTAAATTCGTCGTTTGGCCCGACGACGCCGAATGAATTTGAATTTTAGCTAAAAATCTGCAACAAAGCTTTTGATATTCAGTTAAGTGATCAAGGAATAATCCAAAGTTCTTTGGATATGTTTTCGCGGTGCGGATTTTCTTTTAAACGTACTGGGTTTTTTAAACGCCACGGTCGATGAAAAAAAAAAACGCATGGAACGACGAGAAGCCAATTTGATTATTTTCGTCTTCTTCTTTTTGAGTCGATGGCAATGGTAAAAATATTAAATTACATTAGATGAGTAGTACAACCCCTGCGTGTTGTAAGTCGTGAGCAGGTACCACCATTGAAGTTTCTATAAACTGATTTTTGTAAAGGTTTCCTTTTTTAGGTGGATTGTGAACGAATGTCAACTATTCTAATAATCCTTAAATATTCCAAATAACACTGTAGATTTTCTTCGTATTTAATACATAAATGCAGACAGCAAGTTTTTAACGTGGACTACGTCAAAAAAAAATTCTTTTTTGTCAATAAATGGGAGAATGAATTTTTAATGTATGTTCGGGCATAACTCCGTCATTTATAGACCGATTTACAAAATTATTTCTTTGTTCGAAAGAGGTTTATTCCGAAGTGGTCCCATTTAAATTTCATATAGATCTGATGATGCGTTTCGGAGACAGACATCGGAACTCTTCAAATAATGACAGCAAATCAACCGCGATTGCTGCTATCGCATAAATATGCGTTGTTTTGACCCCAAGAATGATGAAATAATTAAAAAGTGAAAAATAAAAACTTTTTTCAAAAAAAATACAACCGACGTTAAAGTTATTTTTCACTTTGTAATGTTTTTCCGGAAGTCGGTTGTATTTTTTTTGAAAAAAGTTTTTTTAGTATTAAGTACATCCATCTATACTAATGTAATAAAGCTGAGCTTGTTTGTTTCTTTAAATGCGCGAATCTCTGGAACTACCAGTCAGATTAAGGAATAATATTTTTGCAATGACAGCTTAGTTTATCGCTATTTAACATCGCACTACGTAAGAGCCCACCAAAAAGAATATAAGTCAGTAGAAACGCTATGCAAAAACGAACTAACAACGCGGGGGCGATGCAATGGGACGTTTTGGGTCTGGGGCCCCGACGAGAACCTAGCATTAACGAGAAGAGTCGAACAGTGCATGCCTATCTCAACGAGATACCAGCGCGCGCATATTCCCTCGCAACAATCGTGTCCTTTACGGTTTAGGAGTCCAAGAAATTCCATACACACGAAGAACCGGACGGAAGCTTACTAATAAAAAAGCTTCACATTTGACGACACTAAACACTAGCTTCTCGGCTTCTTCGCCAGAGAAGGAAAAGCTGGAAACAGCAAAAATAAAACCATAAAATTCAGCTTTAAGCGCACTACAATGTTACTGTTTATGACTTCAAAATCGCGTGACGTAGTTCTACGGCAGTTGTTAGCAGTTATAGTTTTAGTTTTTATTACTTTCGAACAACGTGACATGAACATTAAAAATCCAGTTTTACTAGACCTAACTGAATATTTTATGAGTCATTTCGTGATATATTGCTAAATTCTCGGATTAACTGCAGCAAGGTAGTTTAATGTTGTTAAATTGTGTTTAATTTGTTTTCAATTTGGCTCCGATTAATAATACCAATCTGTGCCGACCCACTCCATCACCACGTTTTCTCAAGACTGATTGGCTGTTTAAAACTTATATTAATTGTAAGTCCAGGTGTCACGATGCTTTCCTTCATCAGTGTCAGTGATGTTCTTGGACAAACCTAGAAAGTACATATTTATTTATTCGTTTTATTTTATCCCTTACATTATATAGTTTTTATCTTATCTTAGTTTCGTGTTGTGTACTTAATGTTAGTTCTGTACTCAAAAGCAGGTTAGTCATGTTAGGTGTAAAGGAAAGCCTCTAAACCGTTCCAGGTGGCCTCTTTGCTTATCTGGGCTATAATTTTCCGACTGTTTGTACGATGTTGTCATTCCATCTTTTGAATAGTGTCTACCTTTCCTTGTTTTTTTTTTTGTATGTAGATAATACATATGATATGAAAAAGTCTCAATCCACCATCCAAAAATATAAAAAAATCTTCTGATCCATACTTTCATGATCGCATAACTCAACATAATGTTAATATTGATCACCTAAACTTTTTTCACGTTTTCACTGTTGGCCCCATAGTAGTTTGCCAGAAGAGATTGCAGATAGTGGTAAGGTCGCCCATTGTAGGCATCGTAGTGTTACATGTATTTTTTATGTGTTAACTAGCTTTTGCTAGTGGCTTCGCCCGAGTGGAGGTCGGAAATGATCCCAATTATCCCGCGGGAACGTAGTACTGGAATAAAAAGTACCCTATGTGTTAATCCAAGTTACAAAACTAGCTGTGTGTATTTAATACAAATATGTCAGGCTGCTTTAGCATGATTGAGCAACAAACATTCTAACATTTAAACATCTATATATTCAAACTTTCACATTAAAATATTAGTAGGATAAATAAAAAAAGTTACCCAGGATGATGAGTACAATGACCCCTTTTGAGGATTAAAATTAAACAAAATGTAACGGTGTACATTACGGTCCCGTAGCAGTTTTTGACAAAAGATTTCACAATTTATATACTTTTGAAAGATAAATTCGTAAACCATACAATAAACGCCGCGGTTTTTAAGCCCAGTGCGTAGCCGCCCACTCGGAGGCTTTCTTTAATCCCCCTCGTGGCAAAATAAAAGGCTCTACCTTGTCTCTTTTTATTCGTCTGTAATTTGTACATTTCACGCCACACTGACTGCTTCAAATTCAACTTAGTATTTTTTTCCTAGAAAGTTCTTATTTTTAAATTATTGGCCCATTATTATTTCTTAATCTGATTGTTTCTTTTAGGTCGAGCAAGAACAAAGTATCTAATGGATGTTAACATCATAAAAACATATTTTTTACAAAGAATATTATTCTTATCAAACTCAGGGACATTAATTATTTAACTTCAGTCAACTAAAATTTTCCGTATATTCAAATGACAACTGTACTTTTTTGACAGTTATATGAAATGGCTAGAACCATTGATATACAAAAAATCAAAGAAACACAAGCAGCATCTCAAAAACGTTCGCATAAATAGTGCGCAATATGCGCAGGTGGCAGTCATCTTTCAGTCAATATTTTTGACATTGCGTTGTAAAATCCACTTTAAGTCATGCAGGTAAGGTTGAATTTACAAAAAAAAAATAATATCACAATTATAACCACTGACGTATAAATGGGGACAGTTATGAGTGTTAATTTTGTTCTTGACTGTGCATCTTGTTTTTTTTAATATCAATAGCTATAACACCGCAAAATGATAAACAAATCATTTTGGTCATTTGAATCCGAATTGCAGTTATAAAAGGTACAAGACCTATATCGGAAATCGCTTCATTCGCTACAAGACGTGTCTCCGGTTAAAATTCTCCTCGAGACAGATTCGAATGGTGCAAACAAATCGATGCTGTATCCGTTCAATCTGGTACTGTCACTATTTCTGAACCCTTTGCATTGACATCGCTACACTTGAATGATGGAACAGTGCAGGTTGGCTCGAATAAAACACAGATTGCGTATAAATATCTGGATTTAATGCGTTCTGTTCGACCGCTGATTATCAAGTGCCAAACTCAAATTACAATTAGACAGTTGTCATAGATTAATGACAACTGTCACAACATCTCAATTGAATACCGATAGTGAAATACAACAAAAATAATCGATTATAAATGACATTGACATAGGAAATAACTCGACTAAATATTATTAGGCTAACATGAACAACTTATTTATATACCGAGATATTCTTAACGGTATTTTATTCTGTTTGAATTTAGAAACGACTCTCCGTTTTTTTCTTCAAAAATAGATTAAAATTAAGTTTATTGTCTCCAGAATTACAGCGAATAGTAGTAGTAGGTACACATAATATACAAAAAACTATAATACCGAAAGCGAAAGGTTTAAACGTCAGCATTATGCTTCGGTCCCCCTAGCGGGTTGCTAAGCTCTGGTTTTCAGCTTAAATTCTTGACTCTTGTTCACAAAAAAGAAGAGCTAAACTCAAAGCATTTATTTCAAATAAACCAATAAATTACAGGCACTTTGGAATTGTCAAAGAATTGGATACATGAAGCTAGTTGCCCATTCTAAAGCGTAGTAGGTACCTATGGAGAATAACGGGCAAAAAACTCCATGGACATTGTTTTTAAATCATGATAGTTACGGAAACTTGGGTAAATCATTTATGTTCAAGTTTTCAATGTGAGAACGACCTTAAAAGACGTGCACATTAAAAGCGTCCGTAATTAAAAATAAAAATCAAATGACAATTTAGTAATTAAAATAGGCCATGTCAGCTAAGAGATGACCAGTCCCTCTATGGTCGATGGTCAGTCTCCTCCATATAAACTTAGACCTAGCCAAAGTTCGTACTCCTCCGCCTGCGTAATTTTCGTAAAAAAAGGGGTACAATACAAAGTTTTGTTTCACATCAGTTAAGTACCGCGTGGCTCCTATAGGGGCCATTACAATAGAAAATTAATTGTGTCTCATTATCACGGACACTTGAAAACACGTAAAAAATTAAACACTATGCAACACTTCACTTTCCAAAGCCTTTTCCATCTTAGTACTGAGGAAAAAAAAGGCTTGTGTAACATCGGAGTTTTGAAGAGCCAACGAGTTGCTATATAAATATTTTTATTTGGATCTCCGGAAAGTTTTCGAAGGAAGCACTCATTATGTAAACACGCCTTACTGAATCCACTTCTTGGAGTTTTCAAGAAATCCTGGAGCTACAGAATACAAAGAAATTAAAGTTCAACATTTTTTAAGTTAATTTAATTTGCTTTCGATGCACTGTTGGGTTCGTATCGAGTTGGAATTGTTATGTTTGTTTGAGAATGGCATTGTTCACGGTACATTGACACTATGAAGTCTTGGAAGAGCTTCCTCGACCGAGGACCTTGATTCGATAATCTGTGGGATAGCAGGGTTAACTGGCCAGCAATCTTGCAAGCGCTGGATGCTTTTCGGCTAATAATATCATAATTTGAACAAAACTGAGGTTTGACGTGCTCGCATGCTCGTCTATAATGAAATAAGTTATTTAATAATATTGACGTCCTTAGTGCATTATTGTCGTAATGCATGTGTAAAATTGTTCTTAGTGTGTAGTTTTGTTAATAATGGAGACGAAATAGTGAACCGGATTGCCCTGCTAGGAAAATGGCAGAATGTAGATAAATTAAATCCATCGATTATGAGGGCACCTAGTGCGTCATAGTCGAGGCCGGACATCCGTTTTGCTTGTTGCTGACTCAAAAATCTTACCATCGATTTGCCGCTGTCTAAGCACTATCAACCGATCGCTTCAAAAGTATGAATGTTGCCTAGATGGTGATTTATACAATATTTGTTTTCAACCTAGTTAATCATACTGGAACTCAAACATATTCTTATACCTAAGTACTATAAACTATTTTCCGTACCTAAATGTTATAGAAATTATCTACATGTTTAAAGATAAAATAAGACTTTAATTATTAGTGATTAAGTAAATGTTTACATAATAAATTAACTAACTATGTCACTGTTCATAAAAAATCAGTTAAATATTGTCACAGTTGTCCTAACATAAATACTTATTAAGAACTCATGCCGCCTGTGATACAGGTTTATCCTAGTACAGGCATCATACTCTGTACTACCTATATTATTTCTAAGAGTTATACTGTATTTTACCAAATAAATTTATTGAATAAAATTTATGATTATTTATTATCATTAAAATCAAAAGTCATTTATTCAAATTAGGCTGAGAATCAGCACTTTTTGAATGCCAAAATGATATAAAATAGTCCCCCAAAACGTCCCTTCACAACTTCCTATTTTTTAAGCTGGGAAGAAGAAGTGGCCTAACAAATTCCCCAGCAGATCACCAACACTTTCATTGCCAATCGCTGCGATTTGACTATTGCTTAACGAGTACTATTTAATAAAAGGTAGTAAATAATGACGTTTATTTTTTCTACCACAATATAATGGTAAATTTGGTAGTACCAATAAATATGTATACAAAAATACATTGATCTTGTGGAGCCTGTAGCCTGTACTAGGAATACCTGTGTTACAGGTCTCCAGGGTTTCAAACCCTCGGACAAGTCACCGTTTTCACGTCTACTAATAGAAGATAATGTTGGGATGACATATTCGTGTCTCCGAGGATAAGAATTACCACTATAGCATTATCAGCTTTTAATTATGTTACTGCTGGCACAAAGGGGGAATTGGCTATAATACACCACTCCGCCCAGTGCGGGTTGATAGATGTCAAATAACGGTTTCCTCACGATGCTTCACCGTTTTGTGTTTGATGGATTTCTTCAAATCCTCGGTTTGAACTCACTGGACCACCATTGCTCAGCAACACCACTTTTGGATAACAAATAGTATTTATTTATGTTAGTAGCAACAGATGTATAGCCTCTCCATAAATGAAATCCCTAGGTATCCTAGAAAAAGAATATATCTAAAGCAAAAACATTTCTAAGCAAGACGAGTAAATGTTCAGTGCTTTGCAATAATGCTTACTAACCTGTAATTAAAAAGTTAACTGAGAGAAGCGAGGTATTAACTAAACTCATTTATTAGTTCTGCGGTCTCTTTTAAAGGAGACCTGTTGCAATTTGTATTTGGTAACTAAATATAAACCTATACAAATATAGGGCTTGTGGCTAAGTAATCGCAGCCGCACGGTTCAATCAGTCAGGTTAAGCAACACTTACCGCGGTTGTTCCGTGGATGGGTGACCATCTTTACATACCAAGACCCCTCCGTGCCTCGGAAAACACGTTAAACCGTTGGTCCCGGCTGTTTTTCGTGGATCTTTGATAGTCGGTACCAGTCGTCAGAAGCCCGAAAGTCTGACAACCAGTCTAATCAAGAGGTATCGTATTACCCAGTGGGTTGTAGAGGTCAGATAGGCAGTCGCTCCATATAAAATAATGGTATTCAGCTTTATCCGGTTAGACTGGAAGCCGACCCCAACATAGTTGGGAAAAGACTAGGCAGATGATGAAACCTATTTAATTATAGTTTAGGTTTATAGTAAAAAAAATAGTTATAAATTAATTAATAAATACAACGTTTATACATAACATCACGCCTGTATTCCCCAAAGGTTACGCAAAGATGGACCTTAGCACACCCTCATTTTGCCAGTTATGTTAAGTCCCATGTAATAGGGGCGAGCCTATTACCATCAACCGGGCACAAATCCTGAGCCCGGGCTGCTACTAAGAAATTCCAGCAGAAAAAGGTAAAAAAAAAATTGCCCGACCCAGGTATTGAACTCGGGACCTTATGGTCAGCAGTAACTCTTGTGGCCACTAGACCAACGATGCAGCCACATGTGCAAAGTTTAATCATTTTTTGTCTCAGAATGGCGATGATAGGCTATTACTATCTTTTTCCTTCTAAGGAAACAAGAAAGAGACGGAAATAAATAAGAGCTGTCTTTAGTTAAACTTGGATTCTCTTCGACGCAACTACGACGAACTAAAGTCATCATGCTCAATTTCAAGGCAATCGATACGTAATTTAGTTTGGCAGATCTAAAGCGTCACTTGTTTTTTTCTTTCGCGGTCTGTCAGTGTGACAACACTAGTGTGTAGTGTGTGTGTCTGTGTGTGTGTGCAACACTCTTATTTAAGGTGAATCTAGTCCACATTTTTCCCACACAAACTTCGGGAGTGTATTAAATATTAATCCACTGTTGGACAATGTACATCAAAAATTAAATATGATATAGTCTTGTCTCATTTATTAATATTGTCTGTACGGAAACAGAATACCAAAAATTAGAAACCATTAAAAAGTTAGGAGCAACCAAAGATTCATTTTTCTTGCTAATTTAACCCAACTTTGAACGTGTATTAAAAGAATTGTAAAATCTCAAAAACCAAGTCGGTACCGACAAAAGTTTAATAAACAGTGGAGTAACACTACCAAATTTTTTATGAAAAAAATGTCAACTAGATTCACCTTAAAAAATCGTGTTGACCCTAGTTTCTTTATGCATTTAAAATTGAGTCTCATTGCCTTTATATAAAATTGGATTCAATCGGCGGTAGGTATGCAGAAATACATAATTTTTGAAAAACAACACATATATTAAAAGTTACTGAAATTGATTCAGCAGTCAATTTTAAATCTTGCATGTCTCTTCATTGAATACAGCCGTGAAGTGTAGTTATCGACCAAAACATGCACTGTGGACACTGAAAATCTAACCCCAAAACAGTTTCAACAAAAATCCGTTAGATTAGGATTATCTGGGATATCGAAAACTGAAACGAAATCTCTGTGGATGGTAAATGCATTTTCTCTGCACTTGTATCTTCTATCCGCTCTAAAACGAATATCGACAAAGTAAATTGTTTCTTCCAATAGCTTTCACACTTTTGGAAGTAAACTGGTTACAAAATGTTTGTAGTAGGTAGGTAACAGTAAAAGAAAACCTTGATCGATATTACAGACAAAAATGAAAATGAATTACTATACTAAATAATACGAATTTATTGTTCAGCAGATGAAAAGGCCGTCTACGATTTTTAAATTTTTTTCTATGGCTAATTTTTTTATAATTGATACGATATTTCATATAGTGCATCAAAACTTATGGCTAGCCTGTATTTTAACTGTAAAAGTAAGTCTGCAAAGTCAAGTAAGTAAATCAGTGAAATCGAAAAACTGGCTCTTTTGAACGTTAGCCCATATTATAATGGACATATACAGGGTTATTTGGAAAACACCAATAACCTCTTAAGAGGTCATTGTACTCATCATTATGAACAACTTTTACTATGGGACCAAACCTGAAATCTCGAAAAAAAAAATCAGCTGTTCCCTACGTTTATGTTCGCATATCTCGTCAAAATGTAGGGAAAAGATGATTTTTTTTTCGCGATTTCAGGTTTGGTCCCATAGTAAAAGTTGTTCATAATGATGAGTACAATGACCTCTTAAGAGGTTATTGGTGTTTTTCAAATAACCCTGTATATGTCGATATGAGTTTAAGCCCCTTTCTAAGCAAAGTAAGGCACTTTTGAACGTGAACATTTACATTTTTTTTAAATAGAATTGATTCTGGTCGCCCCTTTCAAAATGTAGTTTCGTATGGAGAAGAATGGGCGAGAAACTCCACCGTTACTCTTTTAAAATGTTTACCTTCTGATTAACCGGCGAAAAATAAAAGGTACAACAGACAAAACAGACAGAAAAAACTAGGCAGATGATGACCTTTTTAGGTTTGAAGGCAGCAGGGATGCTGCCTTCAAACCCAAAAAGGTCATCATCTGCCTAGTTTTTTCCCAATTATCGGCTTTCAGTCTAACCAAATACAGCTAAATATCAGTATTTTACGAAAATTTGTAATAAATACCACACCCACACACGTCTAACAACGGATCAGTCTCAATCCATAACTACACACACACACACACATCACACTTACACAAACGCACACGCATACACACACACACACACAAACGCACACGCACACATAAACACTTCTCACTATTATTTTTTAAGCCCATTCAACAAATATGTACGAGTATTTGATCATCAGTATTGTTATGCAATTATGTAATATTTTGTAAAAATGTGTCAATCCTTTCTAAAGTACACTGTCCTTCAAGATACAGGATTCTCCTAGTTTGAAGGGCAGGCGTTTTACTCTTCTGTATTAGCCATACCTATCTGTTAGATACTAAACAATTTCTGATGTTAACTAGGCTAAGTCTTTTGTCAAATAAACGATTACAGTAAGTAATCGTTTATAATATTATATATATATATATACTATGCATGGAACGACTCAGCCTTAAAATAGTACTAATATATAATGCAAAAAAATAATTAAAACCCTAAACCTCATTATCACAGAAATGGCTCAAAAAGAAAATCCAGTACTTACTTATTAAAGAACAAAATTTCGTTGAAAATAAGCGTCTTTAATCCATGAAGTAAAATTAAGACGAACGGTTTACTGAGACCTGTCTCTAGTGAAGAGCGGTAAGGTGTGACGTCCACGACGCTACTCAAAAGTATCGCGTTCCAAACTCAAATCACCAATGACTAGCCAGAATGTCACAGTCTATGTTCTATGTTATGGGTTTGGTTTCCGCGGTTAGTCCTTCAAGTGGACCATTGTGAATGTCTCAGTCTTAAAGTTCTTTTTTTAATCCGATATAGTAATTTGTGGTTTAAGAAGTTTATTATTCCGCACTAAGAATTATTAATTTGACAGGTGTAATTTCAAACTCCAACACTAAAAGGCAAACGAACAAAGACTTGAAATGTCAGATTACTGTCTGGCTGAATGGATAAAAAAATTAACGAAAGATCTAGTGCTTGGCTGAAAAAATGTATTTTGGTATATAGTGAATGAGATAATCTCGAAAAACCACTGTAAATGCGACGTTGCCAGCCCGCGCGCAATGAACGCTCTTAACAAGGTTGTCGTTGGCTCCATCGTGCATAGACCGCTATTAAAACACTAGTGCTGTAACTTTTTTACTGCTCATTTGCAATTTGAGTTTCAGACGCCACACTTTTGAGTAGCGTCGTGGACGATAGACCTAAGGAAAAAAAGGTTTTTGACAAAGATTAGTTATGCAGAAGGGACAGAGGACAGGGATTATGTAAAGTGGGTGGGATGAGAACTAAACCTTTGTATTTTGTGAAGTAAAGCAGCTATGGCCATAAATTTAGAAGTTGGGTCGCGGAAGACTGTGAGTTCATTGCATGACGCCCAAATTATTTATTAACAGGGTCAATGAAGCTATGAGGAGCTTATGGCTAAGTACACAGCCGCACAGGTCGAGAGGTCGGAGCCCGTGCCTCGGAAAGCACGTTAAGCTGTTGGTCTCGGCTATTATTCGTGGGTCTTTGACTGTCATTACGGGTCGTCAGAAGCCCGAAAGTCTGATAACCAGACTTACCAGTGGGTATTGTATTACCCAGTAACTGGGTTGTGGAGGTCAGATGCTCCATGTAAAGTACTGGTATTCAGCTGCATTCGATTAAAATAGAAGCCGACCGCAACATAGTTGAGAAAAGTAAGAATAATGACATTTTGATGTTGGTCAATCAAAGTATGAAGAATTGAAACAGAACACAGCAGTCCGGAGTTTGTGTGCCTCGTTGATCGCAATATGCTCGTCCCTTATCATATTATACAGGTACACCTCTGCCTAACCCTCTGCGTAAATCAGCCGTGATGTTATGTTATGTGTGTTCAACGTCATTGTCAAATGTCAGCGCACCGTGCTCAAAAGGCTTTAAAAAAGGTAAACATTTATAATACCACGTTCCAAAATATGTCGTATTTTACAAATTATGATTTAAATTAAAAACTCATTTGTATTAAAATTTTAAAACGCAACGTATTTTAACTTGACTATTATGACAAAAAAAGGAAATGTTTACTCGTCTATTTCAATTTCCCAGTTACTCTGGTTTTAGGGGGTTATATAATAATAAAACATTCATGAGGTATGAAAAGGTATACGTCATTTGTGACGTCATGTTATCTCCTGAACATTGAACCAATGTTCCTCGAAGGGGAAGGGTGATGCGCATTTTATGGAGTATTCTATGTCTCATTCTACATGTATATTGAAGAGGTTGGTATGGAGGGTTGGCTTGTATATATCGTATTAAATGGTAGGTGTATTTTGTCTGACGACTCCTGTACATTTCCATAAAAATCATGAAGGGATGATGGAGAAATGATTCCTTTGAATTAACTGTATAACAGTCAAATATGATAAAATTAATATGCCTTCCAAGGTTGGTTTAAATACCAATGTACATTTTAACAACTAATAATACTAGAAAACATCATAAATAATGACGAGAGTCATCATGGTATGACGTACATGGTTTTAGCATCGAACTTGGTCAGTTCAGATCACGGCACGTAAGTTGAACCAAAATCTGAAACAAAAAGAACCGAAAGTTGAAGTGCGTGCACTCGTTGTCGCGCGGAAAAATAATGAGGTCATCGTCTAGCATAGTCATTAATGTATCGTGCACTGAAGTTTGGAAATATATAACATATCGCGGCACGTAAGTTGAACCAAAATACAGGATTTGGTTTAAATTACGTGCCGCGATCTGTAACAAAATTTAATTTAATCAATTTTATTTTGTACCTACGAACATTTAAATTACCGCATCTTGGACGCCCCATTGACAACATCGAGAGTCACGAACACATAGTAAGCAAACGTGGTTATATACGTACCTCTTTCCAAAAATGTATAAAAATAATAATATTTAAATATTATTTCTCTTCCTCAAAGGTGCCTTAAAAATATGAAGATTACAATATCTGATAAATCCTTTGTGGGAGACTGATAACTGAACTAGCCCATCCACCCACCCAAAACAGTGTCTATGTGTTTATTATTAATATTTAAGATATTATTAATGATGTGAGGATTTTGGTATGTATTGACAAAAGCTGGCTATTTTTATTAATGTAACAAGCGGCTTCGCCGCGTTAACCGATTTACAAAAAACCTAAACAGATAATACACTTAAATCTTCCCCATGAATCTTTCTGTCTATTGGTCAAAACCGCATGAAAATCCGTTTAGCTTTTTTATGTTTATCACGACACAGACAGACAGACACGGCGGGGGACTTTGTATTATATTATATATAGTGAAGTAAGACACTCTACAAAGAGGGGTGCAAAAACTTGCAATTCCTTTAAAATGACATCATATTTCAATGTTGAAAGGCAGGGGTTGGCACCGTGCACGCATTGCATACTAAAAACTTCAAGATGTATAAGGTCGCAAAGTTAACAACGTAGTCTTGGCATCGTTTCAGCTGACTGAAGAAAATATGCGATTCATAAAATTGAAAGACGGCTGCATATTACATAAATGTATAGTAACGCGTGGTGCTATTTTAGTGTCTAGAATGACGCTATCAACGTATTAAAAATTAGATTTTGCTTACGACTTCACCTTCTAACATAAAATATAGGTGATTAGGTGATTAAATGAATTAGTACAGCGGTAATTACAAGTTATTATAAGTCTGTTAAAATAATAAATTTGATTAACAAAGGAAAATATACCTCTTCAAGAGGTGTGAAATTTATAAATTAATTGGAAAAGGCGGAAAAATTTATTAAACGAAACAGAAATTAAATCATTTTACATTTAACCGCTGTAAGTAGGTTTGTTGGAAAAACATTTACACGTTAATCATATTTTCAAAACTAGATCAGGTCAGCGTTTCATAATTGACTACTCTGAGAAAAAAAGCCGGAACAAACTCAGAGGTCAGAGACTCTTTTGAAGTTCGGATACAATATTGGCCAGATCATGCGTCTAAAATGGTATTTTGAGGAATGAACATCACATTGAGTGGGCCTGTCCAGTCAGTGCAAGCATTTGTCCAGTAGTCGTGCAGCTCACCTCAGAACTTGAGGAGCTCAACGTGCCGGCGAACTGTACCAAAGTAAGGACATTTGGGTAGGCTGCATAAAGTACTCAAACTGCCAGATTATCATTAAAACTACTACTATTTCGGCTTATATCTTGAACGTGGCTTAAAAGTGTATTATAAAAGCAAATACATTGACATGAGTATGAGCTACCTATTTTCTTGAGCCTTGTTGCAGGTACAACAATTTTTTAATTGTTTCTAGTATTGATTTTATGGATATCACTTTATTTTTAAGCAATTTACGGGCATATAAAAGGTGTTTAAATATATACTGAGAAGGCACAGTCATTTTATTAATCTTCTAAAACGCTCTGAGAGTGTGAGCTGTTCGATCAGTTTATAAATCAAGGCCTAGGACTTCATTTATAAATTGATCGAACAGCTCTTTTCGGCAAAATGAAGATAATCTGAATATCGGCGGAATTTCCTCACAACAGAATACCGTACGATATTATATTATAAAAGCAAACGAATTCGTGAAGACAACTAGTCCCCATAAAGTATTATTTCTGCTACCCCGTATATCACCTCATTCTGACAAGTCAGACAATGGCAGAACAAAAGCACTGAATGCAGATGATAAGTCCTCAGCATTTCCAACGTTTTCTTAGCACTAACTTAGTTTCGGCTTCAGCAAAGAGATATTTCAGAAAGTTTGGTACAGTTGTTACTTAGAGACTGTGTTCTTGAAATTTAGCTTGACGTGCTTTGTTTTAGTATTTTCAAAGAATATTCTACATCTATCTACTTCTATACTTAGGGGGCGACGGCATAATGGTTAAGGAAAACTTCGTGACGAAACCGGTATAACCTAGGACCGAAAATTCGAAGATGTTTTGATATCCAGCAACCCGCACTGGGTGTCCGTCTTGGTTTACAGTCCACTCCCTGTCTCACAGAGGAGGCCTACGTTCTAGTAGTGGGAAATTTATAGGCTTATAATGATGTCATAAGATGCAATTTGAAAAAAATGAGAGCATCTTTACTAATGTCATGCTCACTTAAACATCTCACTGATGGTGGCGCGTGTGTTGGATCATTTAGTTCCCTACAAAATGGTTGAGCAGGATGTCGCTGATCCACGCGTTATGTTCGTGAACGGGCGCTGTCGGTTGAGACTGCTCATCTCCTAACTGCCAGGGCTTATTTTTAATCTCATATTTAGAATTGTGTAATTTTTTTTACATTGTTCTCACATACAGTAGCAATAAGAATATTATTCCCAAGATTTTGTAATATACAACTTCATTTAAAAGAGTGTCCGTGGAGTTTCTTGCTCGTTCTTTTCCATTGAGATCTACGTTTTGGAATGGGCGACTAGCTTCACCTTTTTGACAATTCAAAAGTGCCTGTAAATGGTTTAATTGAAATAAATGATTTGAGTTTGAGTTTGATAAGGTAATTATTTTGCACCTGAATACGGCAAAAAGCCCAACCACTGCGCCGCCGCTCAGGATCTGTTGATCCAGAGCATGGCGCAGTGGTCGATTAACATCGCCGTGGTCGCTGAGCCATACTTTGTCCCGCCCAGGGATGACTGGGTGGAGGACCTGAGCGGCTCAGTGACTCTCATTTCGTCGGCCGCCGCCGGTACCCCGACCCTCGAGAGTGTCAAGAGGGGACGGGGTTGCGTTGCAGCACGGTTCGGGGAGATTGTCGTGGTAGGGGTGTACTTCTCCCCGAGCCGAACTCTCGCCGAGTTCCACAACTCCCTTGCGGAGTTGAAAGACGTCGTCGTCGGGTTCCGTTCCCTCCCCGTGATCGTCCTCGGGGACTTCAATGCCAAGAGCTTGGCTTGGGGTTCCCGGTTGACGAATGTGCGGGGCAGGATGGTGGAGGACTGGGCTCTGGAAGCAGACCTGGTCGTCCTAAACCGGGGTTCTGTCGCCACGTGTGTGCGGATGCGGGGTGAGTCGGTGGTGGTTTTCGTTTTTTCGTTCGCCAGCCCCGCTCTGTCGCCGCGTGTCATCGACTGGCGCGTCATGGGGTGGAGACGTATTCCGACCACCGGTACATTGGTTTGACGTCTCCGCCCAGACCTCGAGCGCGCCGGTCCGACAGGCCCCGTGTGGTCCGCGGTGGGCGTTGAAGCAGCTGGACCGGGAGCTTCTCCTGGAAGCCTCGATCGTGCAGGCCTGGGTGTCATCACCGGACAGGCCTGCCGACATCAACGACGAGGCCGAGTGGTTCCGGGAGACCATGTCCGAGGTATGTGACGTGGCAATGCCCCGGGTCCAGCCAGGTCGTGCTTCACGCCAGGTGTACTGGTGGTCGCCGCAATTGACAAGTCTGCGCGAGGCGTGTGTTGCTGCGCGACACCTTTACTCCAGGCACCGCAGGCTCATTCAGGCGGAGCTGTACGAGGGGTACAGAGTGGCGAAGACCGCCCTCCGAGCTGAGATCCTGCGGGCCGATGGAGACTCTGAACAGAGACCCGTGGGGCCCCCCCTACAAAACGGTGCGGGATAAGATCCGCCCGTGGGCTCCCCCGCTGACGCAGAGTATCCGGCCCCAGCTCGTGCAGGACGTGGTGAGTGCTCTGTTCCCCTCGCGAGGGGAGCACGCTCCCCCGCCTTTGGCTCCGCCTCCTGCGGTGCCCGATGCGGACCACACCGACGACGACGACGACTCTCCAGGGGTGACCGAGGTAGACCTGAGAGTGGCGGTACGTAGGCTGAATGCCAAGAATACCGCCCCAGGACCCGACGGCTTGCCCGGAAAAGCCTGGGTCCTGGCCTTGCAGGCTTTCGGGCCTCGACTAAGAGGGCTCCTAAGCGCATGCTTGGAAGAGGGCCAGTTCCCACTTCGCTGGAAGACGGGGAAACTGGTCCTCATTAAGAAGCCGGGGCGCCCAGCGGACTCTCCGTCCGCTTACCGGCCCATTGTGCTGCTCGACGAGGTGGGCAAGCTCTTTGAGAGAGTAATTGCAGACCGCCTCGTCGGGCGGCTGGTGCGGGTGGGGCCGGATTTGGCGGAGAGCCAGTTTGGTTTCCGCAGGGAGCGCTCCACGGTGGATGCCATCATGCGCGTGCGAGCCCTCACGCCGGGGGATGCTGTGGCCCGGGGTGGGGTCTTCTTGGCGGTGTCTCTAGATCCGGCAACTGGGACTCGAGGTGGCCTTGCACAAGTCCGAGGCCATGTGGTTTCATGGTCCTTGGAATGAGCCACAGACGGGTTCCCAGATAACGGTAGGAGGGGTTCACATCGGCGTCGAGTCGACAATGAAGTACTTGGGACTCGTCCTCGACAGCCGGTGGAACTTCGCGGAGCAATTCCGCCGTTTGGCTCCCAGACTGGAGCGGACCGGGGCTGCGTTGAAGCGGCTCTTACCTAATCTAGGGGGCCAAACGCCTCCTGCCGGGGCTCTACGCGGGGATCGTGCGGTCCATGGTCCTATACGGGGCGCCGGTGTGGGCGCCTACATTGAGGCGCCAACCAGCTCGCAGGTTGAGGGCGTCCCATAGGGTCATGGCCATACGGATGATCCGAGGATATCGCACGAACCCCGGCGAGGCGGCGGGCCTCCTTGCCGGATTACCGCCATGGGATCTGGAGGCAAAGGTCCTCGCGCAAATATGGAAGTGGCGCGAGGAGGCCAAACGCCGGGGCGTAACTCCGCTGCCGCGGGAAATCGCGGCACAGCGGACAGAGCTCCGGCGGGATCTCATGGTGACATGGAGAGAGCGATTGTCGCAACCCAGTGCTGGGCATGCCACGATTGCGGCGGTAAGTCCCCTCTTTGAGGAGAGGTTTGAGAGGCGGCATGGCGTCCTCACCTTCTGCCTGACGCAGGTCCTCACCGGACACGGTTGTTTCGGGAGGTTCCTGTTTCGGATAGTGCGGGAGGAAACGCCCGGGTGTTTCGACTGCGCAGATCGCCCTGAGGACACGGTGGAGCACACGGTGGGGGTCTGCCCAGCTTAGGTGGAGCACCGCCGTGTCCTCGTGGAGGCGATCGGCGGCGGCGATCTCTCGCGTCCGGCCCTGGTCCAGGCCATGGTACGGAGCGAGAGGGCATGGGGAGCCGTCGCCTCCTTCAGCGAAGCAGTGATGCTCGTGAAGAGGGAGGCGGCGCACGTGAGGGAGAGGCAGCATATGCGCCCTCGCGACCCTAGCCGCCGCAGGATACGGAGATGCCCTGTGCGTCGGGAATCCCAGGCCGATTTCCGGCCACCGTAGGCATGAGCTTGCGGACGGCGAGTAATGGGTAGCTCGCTGTCCGGTAAGGACCAAGCCTGCCAAGCAAGTTTTAGGCTGATAATGGTAAAGGTCCTGAACCTTGGTTCACGAGGCTACCATTTCTGCCAAAACTATCTGCCTGGTCTCTTCCCAACTATGTTGGGGTCGACTTTCAGTATAACCGGATGCATCTGAATACCTTTATTTTACATGGAGCTCACCCCCAAAACCTCGAACTGTGGCTTTTTACCAACACAGACCTAAAAAATAATAAAAACAAATCCGCACACAAAATACGACCAACCTCAGGCGCTTCCAGCAACACGGATACGTATGTCAACATTAAAATGCTTCAAAGGGCGAAAAAAATATGTTTTTATTTATTTGGTACCGTAAACAGGGACCGTAATCATTCGGTACTGACCTCGCCCCTCCTGAATTCATAATGTTGGGACCAGAGACAATGGGTGCCGGCTGAAGATTACAAATTACGTCACACTACGGACTTTCTCTTTGGATCTGCACGGTCATTTCCGGTGAGTCTATGGTACAGAAAAGAAAAGGTGGTCCGTTTCATTGTTTTGTTAATTTTGCGAGTGATTTATGGATCGGGAAGACTAGTATGTGAGGGTAGGTTTTGTTACCTTTAAAGGGAGGGTCGAGCGTTATTAATGTATGTGTAGATCAAGATGAGTTGAGGAATTTACACTTAATTCAATTTAATTATGGCTTGTATTTAATCGAATCCTTTTATGAGCGTATTTTGGGGTTTTAGCGTTTACAGTATTCTAACGTAACCTAACCCATTTGGTCGAGGCTTTGTTACCTACAGTAAGAAAATGCCAACATTTCAAAAAGAATTTAATTTATTTTAAAAAGTGTTCCTTTAATTATTTCGAGTGCACATTGATATTGTATGGTCCGAATGCAGCGGGATATTTGTGAGTTATTATGAGTCTTAACAATGATTGGATACCGCTCGCTCATAGAGATTCAGAAAAAAAACTTTCCTGAAAAGAGAGTAACCATACTCAAGTTTTTTTCACTGTTGCATCTCGCAGGTAAACCTAGGAGGCTGCTTGTCTGTGGTTGCCTTAACAAAAAATGATAATATTTCTGTAAGTAGGTTTGTACAAACACTTTTACACGTAATCATAATTTTAAAACTAGATGAGGTCGGCGTCTCCTATCTGACTACTCTGATAAGAAAGGCCGAAAGAAACTCAGAGGTCGCAGTCTCTTTTAAAGATCAGACATAATCTTGGTCAGATCATGTGAAGATCATGTGGATTGGTATCTGAAATCGTCTTTTGAGGAAAGAACCACACAGATTGAGTGGACCTGTCAGTTCAGTGCACGCATTTATCAGTAATCATACAGCTCAACTCAGAACTTGAGGAGCTCAACAATTTGACGAACAATACCAAAGAAAGGACATTTGAGGGGAGACATTAATAAATTAAGGCCTCCAGCCAGGGCTTCAAAACCAAGCGACTACACACTTAGGGCACCTTTGTTGGGTACGGACCTCAGCTTGGGACGGTGAAGCAGCAAGGGACGGCCTGGATTGGAATTATTGTGGGCTGAATTTAACGCAACATGCTCGAGCAAGGGTCGGACATGGATTGGGACGGCAAAGAGGACGGAAGGACGGCAGTCTGTGTTAGTGTTTTCTGAGCGTACTGATGAACATACTACTCTCTAATCGACGAAGGCATCTGTAAAGTCGCCAGCAGGACAAGCTATCCCAAACTGTAAAATTTTCCCAATTGAACATAAACCTTATTCCTTTGTAATAAAGTTGAAAAACTATCAAAGAAATTTGACAGATTGGGGTAGCTTGATGTGCTGGCCTCTGTACACACACGGATATTTTGTGCTCAGTTAGTGCAGTTAGAAATGATGTTACGTATGTATGAAGATTATGTAGAACATAATTCACAGTCAGGTATACCTGTTTACTATACCGGCACTAGAGGTATACCTGTGATCCGCACTGAAACGTAACGAGTGATTTAAATTTCATGAGTTGCTTTGAGGCGCGCATTGTACGTTAATGCAATTTGTATTGCGATTCGTTATTGAAGTATGGTGTTTTTAATGTGTTCAAGTTGAGTTTGAGTTGGTTTGTGGTTTTTATTAGATTATGTATTATGCACAAGACCGGTCGAAGTGGAGGAGCCTGGGGGAGGCCTATGTATGTCCAGCAGTGGAAGGCTTTAGGCTGAAATGATGATGATGATGATGATGATTTAATATAACAGCAAAGGGCTCTTAAACGTTGTAACGTGCCGGCTTCAAAAATTTTCATAATGTGACGATTTCTACAGTTTTACTCCTACAGCTGCTTTCAAGAACTTCGTTCCAAAAAGTAAAAGGTTGAGCTGCATTATAACTGATATATGCGCACTGACTGGATTGGTCCACTCAATCTGTTTGGTGTCGTTTCCTTTTTGTTCTTCACATGATCTGACTAAGATTATGTCTGGACTTTAAAAGAGACTGTGGGCACAGTTCTCTCTTTTAAAGTTCTAAGTTTCTTTCAGTCTTTCGTATCAGAGCAGTCTAAATTATGATTGACATGTAAAAGTGTTTGTACAAACCTACTTAGAAATCAAATCATTTATCTTTTGTAGGTAGTAGGTAAAATCTTAGAATGTCAGTTTCAAATTGCATATCAGTTGGTAGAGCTTTGATGGTAGTTGATCTGAAATAGATTTATATTATTATGGCACATCCGATTTATTATTTCGACGGTGGCAAAAGGCTAGGTGTTGTGATATTTTCGACCTTCGTGCTGAATTTCGAAATACTAGGTCAAAAGGCGTAAGTTTAAATTAGACTAATAATTTTCAGGAAATATTGAACCGAGCCTCTAAAAACTTATTGGCCATCTAATTAGGGAACTTTTAAAAATTAGTACACATTTAAAAACTTTCAGGCTGCTAATTACGCTTTTTTTTTTTTTTTGATAATCGATTTTCTTTTTAAATTTCTGGCCTTTTCTCACAGTTGATGGCAATTACTAAGCTAGGATACTCCAATCAAACTGGTTAGGTTAGAACTGTGAACTGTGAAATTGTCATCCTGTTAAAAAAAAACAGTAACCAGAGACCGCAGGATGTCAGCACAAGTCTAGGAATTTAGAGATTAACAAAAAGAAGCGCATTAGAGTGTTCAATAAAAAAAAGTTGTTAAGCAAAATAGGTTATTATCTGATGTTCAAATAAATACAAGCCATCATTTATGTCTATCATCATCGAAAGACGTCAACTGGACATAGGCGTCCCCCAGGCTCCTTCACTTCGACCGGTCTTGTGCTTCCCACATCCAGCGGATGCCCGCGGCCTTCACAAGGTCATCGATCCACCTTGTGGGAGGTCTTCCCATTTCCCCTACGTCTTCCGGTACGCGGTCGCCACTCCAGAACCTTTCAGCCCCATCGGCCATCTGTTCTGCGAGCAATGTGCCCTGCCCACTGCCACTTCAGTTTGGCAATTCTTCGGGCTATATCGGTTGCCTTGATTCTCCTGCGGATCTATTAATTCCTGATTCGATCGCTAAAGGAAACTCTGAGCATAGCCCTCTCCATTGCCCTTTGGGTGACTTTAAGCCTTCTGATAAGGCCCGTTGTGAGCGATTTATGTCTATAAATAAGTATTATTAAGCCCAAGCGGAACCCCGCAATGGTCTCGACTCCTCCGATCAACTGCACGCAAAAACACACATAATTGCCTTTTTCCGTTACTCGTATATAAAAACGTAATCCCTGTAATAGCCACATTGTAGAAACAAAAGAAGGTTCACTGTGGGTAATTTTTGATGAAATAAAAGTTCAACACCCTAATTGCGTAAAACACTTTCAATCACAAACTAAGGGTTTTGACAGAAATTCCTAAACCACTGCTTCATAGATTTTAGACATTCGTCTGCTCAGCAACGTAAATAACGTAATGAACGTGGCTAAACTGTCAAAATGAAAGAATTTGCGATCAATTGTCATTTTATGTCTGTTATGTGTCTGCCGTTTTTTCCCAGACATAGGCCGTCGTATATAGTAGTTATTTCAACGTTTAAAAACCTTGCCCCTAGGGGCCTACTCTCTAACTTTATCAACAAAGATACGAGCCATTACAAAAGTAGTTCGATATTTCGGAATGAACTTTACTCCCGATTCATTAAATTTTCGTTCAGCCGAAAACACAGGAGTATAGAGACAGCTGTCAAATTGTCTTATTATTTATTCGTAGTTCAGACTCCGAACAAATGTTATGTCCGAAAGTGATACGGAGTAGGAAACGCCTGTAACTTCGGACTTCGTACTTAGGGAGTAGCTCCCAGCATCGGGGCGCTTGAGTGCGGTTTTATGAACCTTCTGCCCATCTTTTCCAATATGGCGGTCACAACGACCCTTAGATTAAAAGGTTTAATCGTTCAACCCTCGAACTGACGCTCGAGTAAGCCTAACGGATCGTATTGACACATCCCAATTGCTCGGCGACCAGCTCCATTGGTAGACGAGGGATTAAACAATTATTTTGAAGAGTGTTTAGTGTGAAGTAATTACTGCTGTAGGGTCTGTTTAGAAGACTAATTATTTTTAAGTCATTTTACTGTCATTTTGATACTACAGAAAAGAGGTTGAGAGATTTTGTTCAAGTGTAGCGATGCCAATGCAAAGGGTACATAAATAGTGACAGTACCAGATTGAACCGGTACGGCATCGATTTGTTTGTACAAGTCGAATCTGTCTCGAGGAGAATTTTAACCGGTGACCCGTCTTGTAGCGAATAAAGCGATATCCGATGCCAATGCGATTATGAAGGTACAGGACCTTTCTTGTATCGATTATGATTGTGCAATTTAAAAAGAAAAACATAACACTACGCCAAGTTTTAAAGCCTTGTTAATATGTATAATTAGTCGAGGAATTCTAATTAATTATGGTTTATTTTAAGATATCTTCTTCAGTCGTATTGTAAACGAAAAGGAATTATTTAGTAACGAACCTCCCACTCAGTTTTCGTGGGTTTGTTGTGACTAACTACAAGCAAAATTAAATAATAACACAGTCTATGTTCTCGAAGAATTAGGCGGAGGTGTATGGTGGGTAGAATAAGTACTATAAAGGTTATCTGCTCAAGACGACCTTACGTTGTACAGGCTATGGCTTATGGCTAAGTCATATCAGGTTAACCTACGCTGGCGGTGGTTGATCCGTGGATGGGTGACCATCTTTACACCAAGCCTCGGAAAGCACGTTAAGCCGTTGGTTCCACCCGTCATTTGTGGATCTTTGACAGTCGTTACGGGTCTTCAGAAGCCCGAAAGTCTGACAACCAGTCTTACCACTGGTAGTCATATTACACAGTTGCTGGGTTGTGGAGATCAGATAGACAGTCACTACATGTAAAATACTGGTATTCAGCTGCAACAGGTTAGACTAGAAGCCGACCCCAACATTGTTGGGAAAAGGCTAGGCTAAAGTTATTTTATAGCCAGCCTGTGCAACCTCAACATCTAGGTTGCACAGGCTGGCTGTAAAGTAACTTTAATCACATTCAAACTGATTAGCTAGCTACTTACTAGCGTGCTAGCTGGTTACTTTTAAGTTACGTGTAACAGAGGGCAAGCTTATTACCAGGCTAGGCATAATATTATACCTGTTATACTAGCGTTTGATAGCGGCTTCGCCCACGTGGAGGTCGTATATTTTCCCACAGGAACGTTTTACCGGAACAAAATCCTCAAGAGTATATTCCATCTGTGTCACGGGCGTAGAAAAATCGGATCAAACCCCCCATGAAAAGTTCAGATATTAACATTCATAGAATTAAAATAAGAACAGGCGTGCGGCATTTCTCATTGATTACCAACTATTACCTACATTAAAATATACGGTGGTTTGGATTGAAAGCAGCTATGACTCTCACCTCCCCTACTCCAAAATCAGTATTGGAATGCTTAGATAAGTGTGACCAAAAACTATATCCAAATATTTAAACATTGTTGCAAATGTTGGCTACCATACCTGTTTCCACTGTTACCCCAGAAAGGACCGTTTGAAGCCTAAGAAGACTTAAAAACGACTTGCGAAACAACGAGGCTTGGAACATTCAGTATGGAATAGAAATTGATGTGAATGAAATAGTGGATATATTTAAAAAGAAAAACAGAAGATTATTTTTGTAATATTCTGTGGTTCTGTGATATATAATAGAACGTTTTTTTTTTTAAGCTTATAGTATATACTAGCTTACGCCAGCGGCTTCGCCCGCGCGAAACTTCCATCCCCTATTTAACTCCCTTAGGGGTTGAATTTCAAAAAATCCTTCCACCTTCCTTGTCTATATTATAAAGGGAAGCTCTGTGCAAAATTTCGGCGTCCTAGGTCCAAGGGTTTGGGCTGGGCGTTGATGAGTCAGTCAGTCAGGACTTTTCTTTTACTGTTCCATACATTTTTTATCATTACATTTTTTTTTTGTATGTTATGTACTTTTAGTCGTTTTATTTCTAACCCCCCCCCCCCCCCCCCCCCCGATACTAAAACCTGGCGACGCCCGTGATCTGTGTGCCAATTTTCATCCAAATCCGTTCTGCCGTTGTTGCGTGATTGAGTAATAAAGCTCCAAATATCTAAATATCCAAACATATAAAGTTTCATATTTATAATATTACTAGCTTTTGCCAGCAGCTTCGCCCGCGTGGAGGTCGAAATATTTTTTTCCACGGGAACGTACTTTCGGGATAAAAAGAATACTATATGTTAATCCAGGTCATAATCTATATGCGTGCCAAGATTCATCTAAATCTGTTCAGCCATTGATACGTGATTGAGTAACAAACATCCAAACTTCCACATTTACAATCATCATCTCCCTAGCCTTTTCCCAACTATTTTGGGGTCGGCTTCCAGTCTAACCGGATGCAGCTGAATACCAGTATTTTACATGGAGCGACTGCCTATCTGACCTCCACAACCCAGTTACTGGGTAATACGATACCCCTTGGTAAGACTGGTTGTCAGACTTTCGGGCTTCTGACGACCCGTAACGACTGGCAATGATCCACAAATGACAGCCGGGACCAACGGCTTAACGTGCTTTCCGAGACACGGAGGGGTCTTGATATGTCAAGATGGTCACCCATCCACGGACCAACCGCGGCAAGCGTAGCTTAACCTGGTCAATTTACAATGTTAGTTGTTATATATATAGTAGGACAGGATACGTAGGATAGTATGATTAGTAGGGTATCCAGTCACAGGGGTTCTTCTGCGAAATTACTCGAACAAATATATTGCCTGCGATTCTTTCGTTCACTACCAAAACTAACATTAAGAGTATTACTATCTCTTACTGCCAGACCGCAAAAGTGTCAAACAAAATTACGTCTCGATTGCCTTGAATTTGGCGTAATTTTAATCATGAAGAAAATCTTAGTTCAACTAAATTTGTTAATTCATATTTATTTCCGTCTCTTTCTTGTTTTATTGGAAGGAAAAAGATAGCAGTAGTCAAAATTAAATTCAGTTTGTGCACAACAGAATCATCACCAATATCTCCTGTCTTATATCTTGAAGAGTATCTTTCCTCAAAAATCAAATACATTATAAACAAAGGCGTGACGTATCCCTTTTTCAACCGAAACCAAGGGTCAAAAGACTTGGGCACGCCACGATTGCGGCGGTAAGTCCCCTCTTTGAGGAGTGGCTTGAGAGACGGCATGGCGTCCTCACCTTCCGCCTGACGCAGGTCCTCACCGGACACGGTTGTTTCGGGAGGTTCCTGTTTCGGATAGGGCGGGAGGAAACGCCCGGGTGTTTCCATTGCGAAGATCGCCCTGAGGACACGGTGGAGCACACGGTGGCGGTCAGCCCGGCTTGGGCGGAGCACCGCCGTGTCTTCGTGGAGGCGATCGGCGGCGGCGATCTCTCGCGTCCGGCCCTGGTCCAGGCCATGGTACGGAGCGAGAGGGCATGGGGAGCCGTCACCTCCTTCAGTGAAGCAGTGATGCTCGCGAAGAGGGAGGCGGCGCACGTGAGGGAGAGGCAGCATATGCGCCCTCGCGAGCCCAGCCGCCGCAGGATACGGAGACGCCCTGGGCGTCGGGAATCCCAGGCCGATTTCCGGCCACCGTAGGCATGGGCTTGCGGACGGCGAGTAATGGGTAGCTCGCTTTCCGGTAAGGACCAAGCCCAAGTCGACGGCGCGTTGTGTTCCACGCGCGCCTCAAAGAGATGTCAGCACAAAAAATGATGGGACCCGCAAGGGTCGATGCCTGCCAGGGGTGCGGGTTTGTTCGAAAGAGACACCACAGCCCCTGGCTTAAGGGCTACTGAAGGAACACGGGTGGGTTTTAGTCAGTAAAAGTCTGACACGCCCTCCTGCTCCACCCAGAGCGGGAGAAGTTATTTGATGATTTCCCACCCAAAAAAAAAAAAAAAAAAAAAAAGGGTCAAAAGACTAAAATTCCTATTGTTATTACAGAGCTGGATGAACACACATTACAGAATCACCTTTTCTCTCCAGACATCTTTTGATATCCAAAAACAATCTCTTACGTACACATCATAATAAAACATAAAACCAACATTACTTTATATCATGAAAAAATAATAAATGTATATCCCATTGAGTGGCTATAAAGGGAAATTAAGTTTCTCAGACGTTACCTGAGCCGCAAAATGTTGGCGACCCCGAAATACCTTTGGGGCGATTTATTTTTTACGTGAATGCTACTAGAGAAAAATAAATGCTAAGCACAGGAGAGGTCAATTTATATCCTACACTTTATTAAGGAGAGGATTTTGTGTAAATCGGTGGTATTTTTTCGAATGAGAACACAAAATGCTGGGGCATTTCAATGTCCTCTAATAAAAAGGGTTATCTCTGGTTGGGACAAGTTATGAACCGGAATGATGCGTAACTGGGTGTACGCAGGGATGATGAAATAAATAAATGAGAAAATAAATGATTACAAGTAAACATTGAAGTTTATTTGACAGTCCCAAACGATTACCATCTGTTTTCACCTTGGTTAAAGTTTGCAATACTTTTATTTTAGCTTAGCACAGACAAACAAAAACAAGAATGAAAACATGATTTACGATTTATGAGTTGTACGGGTCGTGAGTTCGATCCAGACACGCACATTACTTTGTGGTTTAATTTCATCACCACTGTCTCAAAATAGTGAAGGAAAACCAAAAACAGGTGAACCAAAAATCGAGAAAATGTGAAATCCGCCAAAACGCACTGACCTCGCGTGGTGTCGCGTAGGCTGATTATGTTTCATGCACAAATAAATCAGCGTCACTTTTAGTTGGTCATCTTTCACAATTTGGACCGCGCATCCCACATTTTGTACCACATCACAAAGTTTCCATTCGTACAAACAGCGTAATAGCAAATTTGCCGTGTACGGGCTCCGGTTAAACGCACCGCCCCGGTCTTCTCGCCTCCCATTTGCGAACACTTTGATGTCCAAATTGTTGCCAAATTATTTGACAAGCCACCCTTTGTGAATCCAATAACGATTTATTATGTAAATAAGGACTTTCGCAATTATATTTTTGGGATTTTTTATCAAAGTGGTCACTGCCCGGTGGTCAAAGAAAGTCGGATTGGACTGTAAAAAAATGTTTTTTGAGGTAACGGTTTTCGGCTCAAAGAGTTTGTACGCGTTTAAACGAAATCATTAAAGTGGTAAAGAGTTTTGGAAAGGATTTTTGTAAACGATCCATTTGAAATCGTTTGTTAACCGTGTTTTATTTACTTAACTTTTATAAAGAGATTTACTACCCTTTCTTGCGCCTTCTACTCGTCATTCGCACTAAACACGAAATTTTTAGACTTTTCAAAGATTTACAAAAGATCTCTCACTCTCTGAATAAGTCTTGAAAAGTTAAATTTTGATATATTGTGGTGTTAACATATGCATAGCCTTATCGCAACTATGTTGGGGTCGGCTTTAGTCTTACCGGATGCAGCTGAATACCATTGTTTTACATGGAGCGACTGCCTATCTGACCTCCACCACCCAATTAGTGGGTAAAACGATACCCCTTGGTAAGACTGGTTGTTAGAGTTTCGGGCTTCTGACGACCCGTATCGACTGTCAAAAATCCACGAATGATAGCCGGGACCAACTGCTTATCTCTGCAATAAATACTTGGAGTTAAAATAAATAAATGACTATGAAATAGAATAATTTCCGTGCCCTACTTCAAAGGCTTTAAGGCACTTATCACAACATCGAGTATGTACACTCTAATATCGTCGTAATATATGTATATCACGATTATAGCCGTCCACTTCCCGTGTCCTTCCACTAATTAATACATTAACATAATTAGCTGTAAGTTAGATAATACACCGATGGTATCTACGAGTACCTAATACTGGACGCCAAACAGTTTATACGTGCCTCGGAATTTAGAAATAATTGTTCACATATGTTAGTTTCTCACAGTAAGGATCGAAATTGTATTATTAAATTCATGTAGTTTCAAATATAATATCGAATTTAGATGGATGATAAATCACAGCCATTTTCTGACAACTAAAAAGGTTTTTCTTTGAAAATCGTAAGAAACTTCTGAATACGTAACAATCTTGCGCTAGCAGGATTATTAATTGAGTGTAGGTAGTGTTTGGCCTAGTTTGGGACCCGCTGCTTAATCTGTGTAAGCCTTCTGTTAATATATCGCAACACATATAACCACTATGTATATTTAAGAACCTTGTTATGCTTAATAAATAACAAAATTAAAAAAAAAAGTAAATCGGCGATTGGAATGGGAGCAAAAATCAGTTACTACAAAATCCGATTCTCGAATTAAACCCTGAGCCTGAACTTAGGTCAAATTATGGTAGGAGTTACCTAGTTTCGTTAGCATAATGCTGGTATGGTTAAAGAGTTAGTTTTTTTTTTTTGTATTGTGTATACCTAGTTATAGTTATCACGTGTAAAAAAAAAACGCCAAATAAAACACAGTCCTTGTACGCAGAATACCTTTGATTTATTTCCAAAATGAAATTTTAATATCAAACCAAAATAAATTTCATATTAAAAATTTTAATAATTAATATTTGTAGTTATAGCGGCAATAGAAATAAACATTTTGTGAAAGTTTCAACTGTCTAACTATTCCAGTTCGTGAAATACAGCCCGCTACAGAAAACGCCGTCAAAAACGTTTCTTTTACAAACATTTTGCCCATACAAAAAATAACGCTTTTTTTTTGTTATGGCAGTTGTATACACCTTGAAATTTTATTCGTCTTACAACGGCAGCCCACTTCATATATACCATGACAAAAAAAAAACTTTTCTTTTTGTTGAACATTTCGATATTTAAAAATGAAAATATCAATAATTGACTAGGACGCATGACGTAGTTTGAATAGTACGCAAAATACGCGCTTTGACGTGGAGTTGCGGACAACAGCCCGTTTTACCTATGACGTAGTTTGAAACACCCTGATATGAAGTGGAAATGAATTATGGAATGTAATGGTATAGGTATCTTTGATACGTTAACATTATTAAAAAGGGTGTTTCATAATCGCGCCTTGAGGTATTTTATGTCGGATACATTAAGTGTCTTTGTAAGACGACTAAAATGTCACAAAAAAAATTGTACCGAAAATAGTGCGAATCATATTCTATGCCAAAACCACATCCTCCTGATAATTTATTTCAACAACATAAACACCCCATCTCAATCACTAAACCAAAAAATTATTAAAGTACTAAACACAAACTTTCGTCTCTTAATAATTCAAGTAGCTGAAAATTTATGGATATTCGGAGCGAGTTCGAATTTTCTGGCTCAATTCCAAGTCCCGACCTGTTTAACTAGGTTTCAGGATTTTGAAATTATTCATCATTGATTCTGGTTAAAATTGCTAAGGGACTTCCTGCGTGGGGGTACTTAATGTCTTGAGGGAAAGTCTTGACAGGCAATTTGTTGAACGTATTTCGTGGCTTATATTTTCTTTAGTCGTGTGTGGATGTTCTATTTTCAAGGAGTGGTTTTTAGGGTTCCGTGCCCAAATAGTGCCAACGGGGACCTTTAACTCAGATGTCCGTCCATCTATCACAGAGCTATATAATTTGAACTGTATATAGACATTGGAATTTTTCACAGAGTGTGTAGACTACTATGATCGCTTTAAAAAATACAAACAAAATGAAAGTAATCCACTTAAGAAACGTGTTTTTTTTCTACATCTTGTGTTTTAATAAGGTATTCTTATTAATATGTATCTAGTGTTAAATATTAATCGGTGGTATGAAACCCTTGGTGTGCAAGTCCAACTTGGACATGGCCGCTTTTGTGGTTATTTCTCGTGTAGCAAAGCTTGCTCTCGCTTGCTTAGTGAACGGTTATTCAGTTGAAATGATGAAGATGATGATTTATCGATCATCATTATCTATGATGATTGGTACATTCCCGACATAGCCGTTGGCTGTACCTACCTATTAAGTATCGTTTACATTAACCGGTCTAGGTCGCTAAATGTAACATCACGTCTATTTCCCCGAACGATTGGGCAGAGGTGTACCTATGTATAGTACATCCGTATTTCGCCAGTAATGTTTAAGGGCCCGTTGATGGCAATAGGCTCGCCCCATATTATATGGGTGGCGAGCCTATTTCCAACTACTGGCCATTAAATCTAGGCATACTTTGTTTGTTAGAAGGCCTTCATACAGATTTGAGGAACATTTAACAAGCAAACGTCTCACCTATAGTTATTAAGGTTCAATACATTCTATATTATATGCCTGAATCATCATCATCAGCATCATATTTCCATTGCTGGGGCACAGCCCTCCTCTCTATAATCTCTATATGACCAGTGCGTATTGGTAGACGTCACATGTCTTCGAATTTTTGGCCCTAGGACATGCCGGTTTCGTCACGATGTTTTCCTTCACCGTTTTGAGAGCAGTGGTGTAGAAATTAAATACACAAAGGCATTTTAGCCTGCCTGAGTTCGAGTTCACGATCTACAACTCGCAATTTGGGGCTGATACCACTGCTCTCTGCTTACACACAGAAAACATGCACGAGTTAACACACATTCCTTAAAAATACATTCAATGGAGAAGAAACATAAAGGGGTCTTAATGTAAAAATAGCAACGTGACCTTATAGAGTCGTCACACAAAACAGACATTATAATCCTTTGAATGTGAAATGTTATCAACTAAACGTATTTTTCCTTCGCATCGAAAGTACTCACGACGCCATTTTGCGTTCAAACTCCAGTTGATGTTGACCTCTTCTTGTACCGAAAGCCTATACAATAGTAGGTCAGCTCATACTGGACGCTTATCGGTTGATCTGTCTTCGTGTGTACGAAGAATGTTCTTTTTATGTGTCCTCTCTCATTATTTTTCAATTCGATTCGTGGGAGAACGACAAACGTCGGGCATCAATGTAGACTCGTAAAATTTGATACATTCCCGTGAACGTTTCGAGCCAATAGCGTCAGTTTAGCCTTGGATCGTGGACTGAATAATGTTTTTAGCGATCAGTCTTATGAGCTTAAGGTTCTCGATTATGTATGACATACTTATTTCACGAGAAATTGTGTCACGTAAGTTGGAAGGCATTTTCTGAATGTTAATGTATGAAATTCTTTATAAAATGAAATAACATTATAAATGTGAAAGTGAGTTTGTTTTTCGGTAACGCTTTCGGTACATAGATCATAACTGTTTATTTATTTTTTTGGTTGGGAAATCAACAAATGACTTCTCCCGGTGGAGCAGGACGGCGTGTCAGACTTTTACTGACTAAAGCCCACCCGTGTTCCTTCATTAGCCTGTGTGCCAGGGGCCATGGTATCTCTTTCGAACAACCCGCACCCCTGGCAGGCATCGGCCCTTGCGGACCCCACCGGTTGATGCAGACATCTCTTTGAGGCGCGCTTGGAACACAACGCGTCGTTTACCCAGGACTACTTTTCATCCTGGATTGCAGACGAAGTCGAAGTACTTCATAAATATTGTTTTACTTGATTGTTTAATTTATGTGAAACTAGCAACGCCCCGCGGTTTTACCCGCGTAGTTCCCGTTCCCGTGGGAATACGGGGATAAAATATAGCCTATGTCACCCGGGGATAGTGTAGCTTCCCAACAGTAAAAGAATTTTTCAAATCGGTTCAGTAGTTTCGGAGCCTATTCAATGAAAACAAACAATAAAATCTATCCTGTTTATTAATAGTATAGAGTATACAGGAAAAGTTTTTATCCAGTGCGCAAACTGTAACCATGAATTCAGCATATCATTCTAGACCCACTAGTGCAGAAAATTTTCGCCGGTTATACAATAAAAAGAAAATCAGCTGTTTCATAGAAAAGTGCAATACCTACGCGGTCAAAATGTATGGAACAGCTGATTGTTTTTTGTATAACCGGAGAAAATTTAGATGTATTAGACTAGCGTTTGTCTACGGCTTCGCTTTCATGTAGAATTATCACACGGGAATGTACTACCGGGATAAAAAGTATCCTATATCTTAATCCGGGTGATAAACTATCTACGCCCTAATTGCGTTATCAATCGGAATCTGAAACTTTTTGAAGGATATTTTCTATTCAATTGCCTCATAATGTCTGAGAAAATTTTCTGCTCAACAAAGATATTTCGCAATTAATGTTGTTAAACTGTTAAAATGGAACGCAATTACTCCGCCGTTCAACCGTTTATTGCGTGATTGACTAACAGACATGCAAATTACACATTTGTAATATTATATACATAGTAGGATTAAGTTCACAATGTAAACAGAACACTAATACACTAGTAATAGAATCAGAGATTGTGTACATCAAAATAATAACCATCATCATCATCATTTCAGCCGAAAGACGTCTACTGTTGGACATAGGCCTCCCCCAAGCTCCACCACTTCGATCGGTTCTGTGCTTCCCGCATCCACCGGACTCCTGCAGCCCTCACAAAGTCATCGGTCCACCTTGTGGGAGGCCTCCCAACTTTACATCTTCCGGTAGGCGGTCGCCACTCCAGAACCTTTCGGCGCCATCGGCCATCTGTTCTGCGAGCAATGTGGCTGCCCACTTAAATAATAAGTCTCGTTATGATTATGAACACTTTAGTCTACAACTAAGGTGCCTGTTTTGTCAATCGACACGTGTGATTTAACAAAATCAATTAAATGTGTAAGCAACAAACGAGTATTTTTAAGCAAATGTGACAGAAGTTTACAGGTCTTATTATGGTCAAAACTTAGCATATCAAGATTGCTTATTGATTTCTGAGAAATTCCCGACGTATTATGTTGTGTACCTAATGTAGGTTAAGGAAATCAAGTATCAAGTAACAGACGTTTTTTTTTTTTTGGGTGGGAAATCATCAAATAACTTCTCCCGCTCTGGGTGGAGCAGGAGGGCGTGTCAGACTTTTACTTACTAAAACCCACCCGTGTTCCTTCAGTAGCCCGTATGCCAGGAGCTGTGGTGTCTCTTTCGAACAAACCCGCACCCCTGGCAGGCATCGACCCTTGCGGGCCCCATCACTTTTTGTGCTGACATCTCTTTGAGGCGCGCGTGGAACACAACGCGCCGTTGACTTGGGCTTGGTCCTTACCGGACAGCGAGCTAGCCATTACTCGCCGCCCGCAAGCCCATGCCTACGGTGGCCGGAAATCGGCCTGGGATTCCCGACGCCCAGGGCGTCTCCGTATCCTGCGGTGGCTAGGGTCGCGAGGGCGCATATGCTGCCTCTCCCTGACGTGCGCCGCCTCCCTCTTCGCGAGCATCACTGCTTCGCTGAAGGAGGTGACGGCTCCCCATGCCCTCTCGCTCCGTACCATGGCCTGGACCAGGGCCGGACGCGATAGATCGCCGCCGCCAATCGCTTCCACGAGGACACGGCGGTGCTCCGCCCAACCAGGGCAGACCGCCACCGTGTGCTCCACCGTGTCCTCAGGCCGATCTTCGCAGTGGAAACACCCGGGCGTTGCCTCCCGCCCTATCCGAAACAGGAACCTCCCGACACAACCGTGTCCGGTGAGGACCTGCGTCAGGCGGAAGGTGAGGACGCCATGCCGCCTCTCAAACCACTCCTCAAAGAGGGGACTTACCGCCGCAATCGTGGCGTACCCAAAGTAACAGACGATTGATGTCATATTGTTTGAGCAAAATCGGTCAGAAGTTACAGGTTTTATCGTTCGCAAAACTTAGTTTATCGAGAATTGCTTATTGTTGAAATTTTAACATCACGCCTTGTTTCTTCGAAGGGTCCTCTATAGGGTACTATTATGTACTCCTATAGAGGAGGACTCTTAAACATAACTGGCGAAATATCGCCAGTTATGTTTAAGAGTCCCATGTAATAAGGGGCGAGCCTTTTGCCATCAAATGGGTACAAAACCAGATTACAGACTGCTACTGAAACATTTCAGATAAAAAACCAATAACACTTTGCCTGACCCGGGAATTGAACCCAGGGCTTCATCATGCTTGCGTTTGCGACCTCTACACCAATGAAGCAGTTGCTTATTGTTTTCTGAGAATTAATAACGTACGTAATAAAGGCACAATGGCCGTCTATCAATATTAACTAAAATAAACCTATATTGAAGAAGCAAATATCCAATTACATATATAGTATGTAGTTCAATAACTTCCAATATTGTTTCTGTTAAGAGACATATGATTTGGATGTTATACACTGTTTCTATAAAGTTCTAGAACCAATCAGAGGAAAGTAAATAATTAACTTTCTTACTTATAATAATATGTTCAACTTTATTGCTGTTTTATTATTTATATAGTTTGAATTGTTGCTGATATTTTTGAATTGGTCTAAGTGCCTAAGTGTATACATTGTTGTATAATTATACTGTAGTGTTAGGTACTAAAATATATACAACAGAGTGGCAAAGACGTGCAAATTGAAACCATGAATTCAGCACACGATTTTAGTCCCTTTAGCGTAGAAATTATTCGTCAATTATTAAAAAAAAAACTACTGTTTCTAGCAATTTTTTCTTTCACAATCGACGAATTATTAAAATGCAGGGGGCTTCAAAATTATGTACTGAATCCGCGGTTTCAAGTACTTTCATAAAAGAAAAAGGAAAGTGAAGCGTTCATTAGCCATTAAAAAACAAAAAAAACGGCAGAAATTGAATTTTGGATTTCCTAATTAGGTACAATGTACAAATAAAACTAAAACAAAACGCATTAAACAAAAATTATGTTAGAACAACTTTGAATTTAGTTTTAAAAACAGAATTTAACCAAAAAGTTTGAAAAAAGGTTTGGATACCACAGGTATGTTCCGTTGTATGTAATATACCTAGTGGTGGCAGAATAATAATAATAAAACCATTTATTTTCAGGTTACAAAGACCCATAGATAAATACCTTAACCTACATATACATATTATAATAACAAATTATGTTAGTAAATAAAACTTAAAACTATGTTAGTATCACTTTTTTGCACTAAGTCTTTGTGCGTTCCGGTGGCACTAGTCCGCGAAAGCGGCGGAATACCACATGATCATGATGATGATGATGAATAAAGTCATGATCATCTGCCTGGCCTTTTCCCAACTCTGTTAGGGTCAGCTTTCAGTCTTAACGGATGCTGCTTAATATATACCAATATTTTTCATAGAGTGACTGCCCATCTGACGTCCACAACTCAGAGATCTACTCTCAATGCACGAAATCTGTACTACAGTCGAAGTTACGGGTGTTTCCTACTTCCGTATCAATTACACCTTCAAGCGTCATGTAATTAACACGATTACTTTTCTATTGTTATCAAACTCAATGGAGTCTAATAACAATAGAAAAGTAATTAGTTTGCCTAACAGCCAAGGGATTTTTTTTTGGGTGAAAAACATCAAATCTCCCGCTCTGGGTGGAGCGAGAGATGATAGTGTCAGACTTTTAATGAGTAAAACCCACCCCTGTTCCTTCAGTTGCCCGTGTGCTAGGGGCCACGGTATCTCTTTCGAACAAGCCGTACCTCTGGCAGGCATCGGCCCTCGCGGACTCCACCAGTTGGTGCTGAAATCTCTTTTAAGCGTGCGTGGAACACAACGCGCCGTCAACCCGGCCTGGGTCCTTACCGGACAACGAACTACCTATTACTCGCCATCCGCAAGCTCGCGCCTACTGTGGCCGGGAATCAGCCTGAGATTCCTGACGCCTAGGGCGTCTCCTACGTCGACTAGGGCCGTGAGGGCGCATATACTTTCTCTCATGTGAGCCGCCTCCCTCTTCGCGAGCATTACTGCTTCGCAGAAGGATGTGACGGCTACCCATGCACTCTCGCTCCGTACAATGGCCTGGACCAGGGCTGGACGCGAGATATAGCCGCGGCGATCGCGTCTACAAGGACATGGCGGTGCTCCGTCCGAGCCGGGCAGAACTCCATCGTATGCTCCACCGTATACAGCTGAGGGGTTACAGACATAAGATTACTTTGACGCCCGATCTGAGAACGGAAGACAACACAATTTGCCTGTTATTTTCTTCCCGATGTCGAAAAAGTTAATAAATTGAGCGTAGGGTTAATTCCGATGTATCGAACTACTTTTAGACGGGCTCGTATCTTCGGGAAAGAAGGGGAATTTTAGAGTAGGACCGCAGTTACTGGGTGGTGCGATACCTCTTGGCAAGACCAAACTACATGTGAGAAAAAGTGTCACGTCACGACGCCGACGGTAAGCGGTGTCAACCAATCAACTCAGCCTTTCGCAGTCCATTGTGTCCAGACACAAGTCCCACATTAAGCTTAACGGTACACGGTTTCAACTCCAGGACTCGTCTGCTCCATCGACCATCGGTCCTTCGACAAACATGGCCAGCCCACTGCCACTTCAGTTTGCTGCTTACTCTGAAAGCCGAAACCGACATATTGGTTACTCAGGATAACTTCATTTCTGATTCTATTCTTCAAATAAAGTCCTAGCTTAAACCGCTCCAAAGCGCGCAGAGCGACCTTGAATTTGTTACCGGTGTGACTCCATAAAACGACTAATCAAATTATAATTCAGCCATGAGCTCACAACTGTCCTAAACTTTCATGCTCGAAATAACTTGTGTACCCATTCCAAACTTTATGAATTCTCCACAATTGACGGCAAGCTAATACAATTAATTTAAACCAGTTAAATGTTCATACACGCTTCTATAAATGCTCAAACACACCAGGTACTAAGCAAGGTTTCCCAACGGTTACGGTACACCACAAGTCCCAACTATTTGGAAAACCACCCACGCGTTGGTAGCAGTTAGATTATGTTTTTAAGTGATTTTGCAAACTTTCTAGTTGCGAAGTTGGGGAGAGTGATTAATTAATCAACTGTGTGTTAAACGGGAGGTTATTAATCTTTGATTAAGGCTGAGTTTGAAGCATGTGGATTAAGCTTTTTGCTAATTTTAGCGTAAAAACTGTGTAAGCTGTTGTGATTTGAAAGAAAAAGTAAAAAGTGTAGTGTCATGTTAATTTTACGGATAAAATGTGAACGTCAATACAAAATAGCGTGGATCGGTAACATGATACGTATCTATTCTATAATTCACGATCACGGAAGATTTTGAGACTTCAAAAGTGCCTGTAATTGGTTTAATTGAAATAAATGCTTTGTGTTTGAGTTTGAAGTTAAACAACAGACGAATAATTATATCATCAATTATTTTTTTTTTTTTTCGTTTCACGTCATAGCATCAAAGGCAATGTTACTTATTAGTCTTCACATTTGAAAAATCTGGTTTTTAAGGCCATGTTTATTAAAAATTGTTTATTTTTATTGCCTTAAAGTTTACTTATACAAGTGTTTTGTGATGGGCCCATCTACCTACTTTGAGTATACAGAGTGTTTTTTTTTTTTGGTGTATATGTTGTGTTTTTGTTGGTGTATATGTTGTGGCTTAGTTACTTTTAGGAATTGTAATTATAACGTTTTTTTCTGCAATAAATCACAGAAAAATACATAAAAGCACCAACAAGAAGCATAATAAAAAAAGAAACTTGAGCCACGAGAATACACACCTAGTTTCTTTGAAAATACTCCTCTTTCAACTTACATACAAATGCGCGTTGCATCTATAAAGCCGTCGCCTGCTCACATATTAATGAAACTACGTGCCGGTAACACAATACTCCACTCCTCTCTATCTAAATTACTAAGAACTCGACACGCCTTCCGCGTTCTCTGTCATTACCGCATTTCATTAGGAAGCTGGCACAATGAGACTGTATCAAGGTAGCAGGCTGAATTGAGGAATACCTACTTGGAGTAATGATTGTTGATGAAAATTACATTTTAATTTTAATTTTTTTAATATTTTGGAATCTAGTTCCTATTTTGTTTTGGAGGAATAAAAATAAATATTGTTGAAAACCTAATTAACGTCCGTTGCGTAGTTTAAAAGATCTAAGCGTACAGACACGAAACGCGGCTTTGTTTTATATTATGTACAATTAATCGCAAAAAAATAACGAGTTCAAAAATCGATTAACAATTTCCCGAAATTACCGATTTCGTAAATGGACTGCAGCATCTCTATGAAATAATTTATGCTGTAGGTATAAAGGTAACCCTTTCAAGGATAAGTGGGGGCCCAAACTGTGGGGCCCGAACTGTGGGGTCCAAACTGTGAGACATCCCTAAAGTTACTTTGAGTGTTTTTTGGGAAACTGCCGGCCCAAAATTCAGACAGAAATAGGGAAGACGGAAGATCGGATTGGGAGAAACTGAAACAGCGTTTTGTTAAACTAAAGTGATTTAATAAAAATAAATTTAAAAAAATGCAGACCACATGATCCATAAAAAACACAATCAAAACAATAATAATAGGTACCATAAAAGATTAAAATTTTAAATTAATATGAAAAAAATATACAATTAAAAGCATACGTATACACACACACACACAAACTCACGCCTTTCTTTTCTTGCACATAAATAGGTACAAACATTTCAATCATGCTATTTAGCACCGTTCAATTATGCTGCAGCAGTGGTGGCCAAGTGGTAACGGCTGCGACTTACGAGTTGTAGGTCGTGAGTTCGAACCCAGACAAGGCGCTTTACTTTGTGTAAATTATTTCATCACCACTGCTCTCAAAACGGTGAAGGAAAACATCGTGAGGAAACCGGCATGTCCTAGAACCAAAAATTCGAAGACATGTGACATCTACCAACCCGCACTGGGCCCGCGTGGTGGATTACGGCCCAATCCCTCTCACCGAGAGGAGGCCTGTGTCCCAGCAGTGGGAACATTATAGGCTTATGATGATGAATTATGCTGCTAGAATCTAAAGTTTAGCAATCAACCAGCTTGACTTTTTTCAACTACACACATTAAAAAGTCTAAGCAACAAGCATCTTTTTCGGAAACTGCATGTTTTATAAAAAAAAAAAATTATACTTTATTTTTTTTCTTAACAAAGTAGATTGGTATACAGTATTTTTGTTCTCAGAAACATATACTGGCTGATTCTAAAAATGGAAACTATGCGAATGTGCTTTGTTTCCATTAAAATAGAAGCTAATTATTTTTCCCCGTTTCATGTGTTTTCGTTGCTTGATAAATTTGCTGTTTATCTCACTTTTATAATTTTGAGATATACAGTTTTCTGCCAGGGATGCGGGTTGTTCGAAAGAGCTACTGTGGCCTCTGGCACACAGGCAACTGAAGGAACACGGGTGGGTGTTAGTCAGTAAAAGTCTGATATGCCCTCTTGCTCCATCCAGAGCGAGAGTAGTTATTTTATGATTTCCCACCCAATAAAAGAAAGATATACAGTTTAAAAAAAACCAGTGGTGATTGTATTTTTTTGTCATGAAGCGAAGCCATTTGACTGTTGATGAAATGGAGAGAGCTGTAGGAATGCTACAAGCGAGAAGAAATCAGTCCCAGGTATCCCGGGACTTGTTAAAATTCCACTGGGAGCGATTGCCGCAGGATCGGATAAACAATCCCATAAATTAACTGAAAAATCGTTGCCGACAAGCTTCATACAACAGGGCGGTCATACTTTGTATTGAATTACCAAATAATAATAAAAAAATCGTTATTTAATCGTCTGAAATTTAATTTCGTTTTTATTTTATTTTAATTACGTATGTTACGATACTCATATTGTTAATCATTGTAATTAAATTACCAATTGAATGAAAGATTTTCGTTGCTTTAGTCACTGTTGCATCAAAAAATGCTTAGTTATTATTTATAAAAGATCATCATCATCATTTGTTTAGCCTTTTCCCAACTATGTTGGGGTCTGCTTCCAGTCTAACCGGATGTATTTGAATACCAATATTTTACATGGAGCTGCCTATCTGACCTCCACAACCCAGTTACTGGGTAATACGATACCCCTTGGTAAGACTGGTTGTTAGACTTTCGGGCTTCTGACGACCCGTAACGACTGTCAATGATCCACAAATGACAGCCGGGACCAACGGCTTAACGTGCTTTCCGAGGCACAGAGGGGTCTTGGTATGTAAAGATGGTCACCCATCCACGGACCAACCGCGGCAAGCGTGGCTTAACCTGATCGATCGACCCGTGCAGCTAATATTATTTAGCCACAAGCCCCTCAATACAATAGTAAAAAATCGTTCAAAGTTCAAAACCGTAGAAACATGTTGCTTAGACTTTGTTGATGTGTGTATATTGGTGTCGGCTTCCAGACTAACCGGTTGTGCGTCAATGTCCCTGACACCCTGTATGTTTATCCTTTAATGTCCCACTGCTGTGCAAAGGCCTCATTTTCCCTTTTCCACTCATCTGTCCACTGTCATCGCGTACGGAATGGACAGCCATTCGGTAGGAGTCAAGTTCGTCCCCACATCTTCGTATTGGTCAGCCGCGATGTCAAAATCAAAATCAAAATATTTTATTTCACATAAACCTGCATGGGCACTTATGAAACGTCAGAAGCTAGGTGCACGGTTCCAAATTGTTGTTTCCTATGGAGAAGAGCCGGCAAGAAACTCCACGGTTACTCTTTAATAAAATAATTGGCTTTAACAATGTCTCCAAATTACAGAGATAAAATGTATAGGACAGTGCATGCCTGTCAATAATGTCGTCCAGATCAAATGTAAAAAAAACAATGACACTCCGGGAGTACCGACAGAAGTGAAAACTTGAACAATTACGTGTGAATTTTTTGAATCGTCAGGAAATATTTTTTGAATCGTCAGATTAAACAACGTTCAACGTACGTTTAACGTTGTTCGTTTGTGTTGTCAATGGTGTCAGTTACTGTGTCGCGAGTCCAATTGTTTTTTACCATCTCAAAAAATACCCAACGCACCAAAAGAAGTTTTCACTTAAAAAACGCACAGCATTGCAGAAATACACTCACAGTAAAACAAAACTCGCACACACAAACAACTGTCTTCTATACAAATAAATAAAATCAAACCGTCTGTTTGTAATCAATATAAACAAAGAGAGAAGTACTGACTGACTCATCAACGCCCAGCCCAAATCCTTGGACCTAGAAAGTTGAAATTTTGCACAGAGGTTCCCTTTATAATGTAGACAAAAGGAATAAGAAAGGATTTTCCAAAATTCAACCCCTAAGGGAGTTAAATAGGGATTAAAGTTTCGCGCGGGCGAAGCCACTGGCAAAAGCTAGTGTCAAAATATTTGCTTTTTACTAAATGCGCATGATATGAGAGTACGGTACTTATAACAAAAAATCCATTTTCTTAATTTTTTGTGTGTCTCTCTGTTTGTTCCGGCTAATTTCCGAAACGGCTAGATCAATCTTGGCGAGTTTTTCACTGGGATATAGCTGACGTTATGAGGAATAACATAAGCTACTTTTTGACCCGGTAGCATAATTTCAGACATCCGACGCGGGTAAAGCCGCGGGCACCAGTTAGTTCTTATTAAATTCCTTCACGAGCTCAACGAATTACACGTCAGGCCAAAATAAACTGCGCATTGTTAACATGATAATTTGAAGGATAAAGTGTTGTAATGTTGAAAATCTTGGCTCATACGTGTATTCCGCTCACGAAATGAGCCGGCGGGTATATAATGTTAATAAGGGTGGTTTTTGTGTGGATTTTTAATAAGCTATCAATTTTGTGAAGTACATACGATGAGTTAGCCATTACTTTGTACTGCGAAATTTTCTGGTACAACGTTTGACTTCATTTTTCTTTCTTTTTAAAAACAGCAAAAATGACAAAATGCGAAAAGGTGGAAAGTACTTTAAAGAATAATAAAGTCTGCAGGAAAAATTCATCATTTAAAGTTAATATGGGATCAAGGTAAATCTAATTGGTTCAATTAATACAATTATATCTATTTTTTTATTAAAAGTTTAATTGAAATGGAATTAATATCTCAGGGGCATACTCGTATGCGCCTGAGATATTAATTCCATTTGAATTGAACTTACAAAATTACTAAAAATTACTAATTTACTAAATACGTCTTTAAAAGAAAGGATCTTTGCTCGACAGAGAGACAGTGTAGGCTAACTTAAAAAAGGAATGTGAGTTTGTATGTGGAGAGTTAACTTAAGGTGAAATCTTCAGGGCATCCTCTAAAATTCATTTTCTTACGTTTCGTTACGTCAGAGTCAGACTGTATGTTGAACAAAATATAATTCGCGTCCGTAACAATTAAGGCTTTAAACAAGTATAATCATTAAAATAATCAATACAGCCCTCTGAGGGCAGATTTTTCAATAGTCAGAAAACGGTGTCAGAAAACGGTATGGTGCCGGACGTAAAAGTATTGCATCATCCCATTTCTTCCCATGGGTGTCGTAGAGGGAGACTAAGGGACTTACATACTAGAGAATGGGCAGCAGCGTTTTCTATGCATTTGACCACCATACTGCGATCGCCAACCTGCCTGCCAAGTGTGGCGATTATGGCAAATCCGCCCCTTTTGGGGGAGGCTTATGTCCAGAAGTGGACGTCTTTCGGCTGAAATGATGATGAGATTAGAATAAATGTAATAGTTGGACATATTTTCTGAACAGAGACTGTCAAACTGCAATAATTTATCTGACAGATGAAAAATGAGCCTTTATTTAAGGAAAATAGTCATCCAATGGAATTAAATTAATTAAGATGGTTGTCAAGTATTAATGATTTTAATGCTAGTTTCTACCATCGTACATAACACTTTCTTTTTCTTTTTTTTACTGTATATTGTGTGCCTTTTTAGACTGTATTAAATGTATTTTAGTTTTACCTTTTCTTTATTATCATAAATCAGAGTAGTCAGAGAGAAAGCCTCATCTAGTTTTTTCTTTAAATGTGATTGACGTGTAAAGTGTTTGTACAAACCTACTTACAGAAATAAATGATATATAATAGTTCAAACCACGAACAACAGACACATATGATTGAGACATATCGTTATGCCATACCCGTCATTCCTAACGGGTGGGCAGAGGTCCAAGCCCAAACAGTGTTGGCGCAACTCAAGACAGCGTGTAGCACTATATGTTTGAAGACAATAACCGGCCTGTAACATGTTGCAGCTCGTTTACGACCAATTACCAGTACTATCACGTCTCCAGACAAAGTTACGAGTACAAAATAGCTCGTTTTTTCTTGTCTTTCTGTTTTTCCGGGAACGACTCGGTTTTTGCGAAGGAGTGACCTTCGCAAAAACCGAGTCGTTCCCGGAAATACAAGGTGTTACACAATAAATGCGAGTACAGCAGACTTAGCCTGACACTTATGTCAACTGTCTACACGGAAACGTTATTTTTGTATTCTCTTCCGACAAAAAAAACGCTTGTCTTTGGTTTTCATGCTAAGCCTGCTGAAAGTAGTTTGTTCTTAATTGACTATTGAATTAAATTCAATAAGTTTATTAAAAGTACCCGTATTAACGGGTATTTTTATCAAAATATATTTAATATTTATTTTGCTATACCTACCGCCAATTGTACAAAAAAAAATCTTATGTCACGGCAATGTGACTGACAATTTTTTTTAACAACGTAGAGATAAAATACAATTTTAAAAACAACCTCAATCTCGCTTTATAATAGGTTCTTGACAACAGTAAAAAAGTAGCTCATTTATTAGATCTTAATAAAAATAAAAATTGCTAAATGGGCCTGCTCCTGACCTCGATCACGTCTGATGGAAAGCGATTGTATTAAAACTTATGGAAATACAGTATTTTAACTGTAAAATCAAGTCGGTAAAACACGTCATCATCATTATCATTTCAGCCGAAAGTCGTCCACTGCTGGACATAGGCCTCCTCCAAACGGGGAGGGAATTCTCATAATTGCCACGCTAGGCAGGCGGGTTGGCGATCGCAGTATGGTGGTGAAATGCATAGAGAACGCTGCTGCCCATTCTCTGGTACGCCCCTTAGTCGCTTACTACGACACCCATGTGTAGAAATGAGATGGTGCTATTCTTTTAAGTCTGGGCACACGGTACACGGTAAAATCACGTAAAGCATCGTAATCGGAAAAAAATCGTATACGGCATCTTAATCATGCTATATGTTGTAGCTATATAGATAGATGCCAGTGCCTTTTTATAAGGAAACGCCTTAGCCCCGTAGTCATAACAAGCTGATATCAGAATTACGAAAAAAAAAAATTTTTTTTGAGTTTTGAATGTCATCAAATAACTTCTCCCGCTCAGGGTGGGAGCAGGAAAGCGTGTCGGACTATTACTGACTAAAACCCTCCGTATTCCCTCAGTTGCCTATGGCCGCGGTATCTCTTTCGAACAACCCGCACCCCTGGCCGGCATTGGCCCTTGCGGACCCCACCAGTTGGTGCTGACATATAATTGAGGCGCACGTGGAACACATCGTGCCGTCGACCCGGGCTTGGTCCTTACCGGACGGCAAGCTAACCATTACTCGCCGTCCGCAATCCCGTAGCCCCGCAGTGGGAACATAACAAGCTGCTATCAGAATTACGACAGAACAATGATGAAAGAGATACCAATTACTTATTCGTATTCCTGAGCGAGTTGATTAAGTTAGCAGATTAATTTGATGGTTTACGGAATAAACTCATTTAACATTAATTAATCTCTTTGATTTACTTTAATCACCGTATTACGTTCCTGGTACACAATTTCTTAACGTAATCTTGAAATAAGTTATGGGATTTAGTATTGAAACCTTGTTTGCAATGAGTTAACTGCGGTTTGGAGGTTTTCTTACGAAGTTCAAGGATTTTTCTTGCAATAAATTACTTATATGAATGAAGCTCACCGTTTCATTCGGAATTCCGTAGGCATCAATCAAAATCAATCTGCCAAGACCTTCGCCCCGGTTGTCATTTGTGGAAATTTGACAACTGTTACGGGACTTCAGAAGCCTCAAAGTCTGACACCCAGGTTTACCAAGGGGTATCGTATTACCCATTATGTAACTGGGTTGTGGAGGTCAAATATTAATTGTCCCCATATAAGTACTGGTGCTGTGTTCAGCTGAATCTGGTTAAACTGGAATTGGGAAAAGGCGAGGCAAATAATGAAATGTTAAATTGTAGTGATTTCTTTTACTCATTTCATTGTTTTATAGTTGACAAGGCTCTTAGGTTAACTTAAATATTAATTAAAAATAAAAATAAAAAAAACGGATAAGTGCGAGTCGGACTCCCCCATCGAGGGTTCTGTACAAATTTTTAGGTACATATTATAAAAATTTGGACCGCCGTTCCTTGCATAAAGAGCCTGATTTTTTATGACTTCATTACAAATGTGTATTTTCCAGATTTTTGCCTATACTTGTAGTATAAGACGGAATTACTTACCAAATGTTGACCCGAGTATATCGTTTTAATTTCAACTCGATACCTACACGCGAGATTAAGGGTCTTGTCAGACAGACAGACGGACGGACGAACAACAAAGTGATCCTATAAGGGTTCCGTTTTTTACGGAACCCTAAAAACAGTATTCATTATAGACATGTAGTCTATAAAAAAATGCCTAAATAGTTAAAAAACTTGAAAACGTATGCCTCTTTATAAACTCGACTAATGAATAAACTTTCGTAATTTCATCACAGCACATTTCGTTTGAGAAAAACATGCACATGCGGGCCAGAAATGTGACACTTTTCATTTTATTTAATTCAAAACCACTGACGGTAAAGACAAGCCACGTCGAAAGCGTGGATGCAAAGAATAACTTCCTTTTCAAGTAATCACCAACCCAAATGTTAGGTATTCTCTTTGTATTAGTGATTTTAATTAACCAGCAATTAACAGTAAAACTTCGTTTAGCACACAATGCCGGCTACGATTATTTTTTTGAATCCTGTATTAATTTAACATTTTACTGGGGCTTGTGGCTAAGTGATAACAGCCGCACAGGTCGATCGATCAGGTTAAGCTACGCTTGCCGCGGTTGGTCCGTGGATGGGACCCCTCCGTGCCTCGGAAAGCACGTTAAGCCGTTGATCCCGGCTGTCATTTGTGGATTTTTGACAGTCGTTACGGGTCGTCAGAAGCCAGAAAGTTTGACAACCAGTCTTACCAAGGGGTATATTGTTGCCTAGAACTGGGTTGTGGAGGTCAGATAGGCAGTCGCTCCATGTAAAATACTGGTATTCACCTGCATCAGGTTAGACTGTTTGCCGACCCCAACAAAGTTGGGAAAAGGCTAGGCAGATGATTAATTTAACACTTTTTGTCTCGTCTACACTTTTTAAATAATTTTTCTTTAGGTATTGTATTGGCCATTCGAACTTTGAATAAGTATCCTGAGATTTTGGCTTATAGGTACCATAGTTGTGATCAGGGAGGTCCAGTTGACATATGTTTATGTTCACTACGCGTAGTTTGAAATCGCTTAAACTTTATTTAAATTTTATTGACGTCTTTTCTTTTTTTCTTTCATATAAAAAGGGGTTTCCCCTTTTACATGAAAATATCTAATACCTTTAAACGAGCAGTTCTTGTATATTTATAATCTGAATCTCGAAAACGGCTCCAACGATTTTCATGAAATTTAGTATGCAGGGGGTTTCGGGGGCGATAAATCGATTTAGCTAGGTTTCATTTTTAGAAAACGTCGAAGAAAAAAAAACCGGTCATCCGGATATTATATTATTATTGTTGTATTTTAATTACTGTTTATGAATTTATTTAGCGTTATTACCTATTTGTTTAATTTGTATAAATCTTTAAATTTTACTTGGTTCTCATACTTCATTTCCGGGTGACCCACAGCAGAGCATTATGCTAAGTGTAAGCCGTTTCGTCAGTCACAACGTACAGCTGCCACCTATTTCGGGTTCTGTGATTTACAGTCTCTTTAACCTTAGTATTTTCTTCAACATTTAATTTTTATTTAATATGTTAACCAATGTTTTTGTATGTACGTGTTTCTGTGACAAGTTAACCTATTTTTCTTAATTTCAAACGCGTTATTCCACCAACCCGCCGCTTACAAACGCGCAACGCCCTTACTTGTAAGGGGCGCATTTACATCGGGCGAGGGATTAATAAAATATGATGGCGAGAAGTCTGTTCTCTCTCAAGATAAAGTGTTTCCCTCACAAATACAATTTAGCTTGTTCCCTCCAAACACTCCCCTCGGGTTACTAACTATAAACATGTTTTGATTGTGTTTATTATTGACTTAGTAAAAGAGTAGCTGTTATCTATCCCGGTAATGGAGCGAATGGAATTAAGAATAACGATTTTCTTGTATAATGTTGAGTGATGTGATGGATGGGAATAAGTTTGTTTCTATGTGATGTGTGCACGTGTATTAAAATTGTTTTTGTATAAGGAACATGCAATTTAAGCATACATAATAAAAATATTACCAGTGCACAAACTGTAACCATGAATTTAGTAGCGTAGAAATTTTTAATTGGTCATACGAAAAAAAATAACTGTTTCATGGAAAAGTGCAATCCTAACGCAAACCTACGCGGTCAAAATGTATGGAACAGCTGATTTTTTTAGGGTGGAAATGATCAAATAACTTCTCCCGCTCTGGGTGGACCAGGAGCCAGACTTTTACTGGCTAAAATCCACCCGTGTTTCCTCAGTTGCCGTCGTGCCACGGCCCACAGTATCTGTTTCGAACAACCCGTACCCCTGGCAGGCATCAGCCCATGCGGGCCCCTTCAGTTGGTGCTGCCATCTCTTCACAACGCGCCAACGATCTGGGCTTGGTCCTTACCGGACAGCGAGCTACCCATTACTCGCCGTCTGCAAGCCCGCGGCTACGGTGGCCGGAAATCAGCCTGAGATTCCCGACGGCGTCTCCTGCGGCGACTACTGCCGTGAGGGCGCATACACTGCCTCTCCCTCACGTGTGCCGCCTCCCTCTTCGCAAGCTTTACTGCTACGCAGAAGAAGGTGACGGCTACCCATGCACTCTCGCTCCGTACCATGACCTGGACCAGGGCCGGATGCGAGAGATCGCCGCCGCCGATCGCCTCCATGAGGACATGGTGGTGCTCGGCCCAAGCCGGGCAGTCCTCCACCTTATGCCCTTATGCTCCATCGTGCCCTACGGTGATGGTTTTTTTTTTTTTTTTGGGTGGGAAATCATCAAATGACTTCTCCTGCTGAGTAGAGCAGGAGGGCGTGTCAGACTTTTACTGACTAAAACCCACCCGTGTTCCCTCAGTAGCCAGTGTGCCAGGGACTGTGGTATCTCTTTCGAACAAACCCGCACCCCTGGCAGGCATCGGCCCTTGCGGACCCCACCAGTGGTTGCTGACATCTTTGACGGCGCGCGTGTGGAACACAACGCGCCATCCCGTCTACCACTTTTCGGCCGCAGGGGATAGGGAGAGCGGCCGACGCTATACCGACACTCCTCTTCCCCTGCGGCCCCACCGCGTCCGCCATCAAACGGTGGCGGCCCCGTCCAGGCCACGGAAGGGAAGAGCGCTGCTCAGAAGCACCGGCACTCCTCCTCTACCGCAGCCCGTAACCCTCAGCCGCGATGCCTCCCATTCGACATCGCGGCCCACCTCAGTTGCGGTGCACCTCACCGCAACCTACTTTTTGGCCGCTACGTCAATGGCTTGAAGGCAAAAGCCCTGACCAGCGGCCCCACCTTTGGGTTCCTCTTGGCTTCACCGTGGCCGGAATCCACGGTTACTGAGCCCCCCCGCAACGACAATTCGGGAACCCACTCGGGGGGGTACGGTGATGGGTTGAGTTGATTTATGGGTAGCAAGAAACACAAAAATCAGAATAATTACTTCTTCGTCAATGTAAAATACTTCACCACTCAGAAAGGTGTATACCTATATATATTTCTAGTATCGTCAGTTTGTAGAAGCTATTTTAATATGCCAGTTCATATTTAAACACGATGAAATAATAACACATTTATTCGATAGACTATGCCTATTTGTGTATGAAAATAGAGGCAGACATGAACTGAATATAATCCTACCCTTCAATACTCGTTGTTTGAATTATAATTTTAATGGAAAAGTGTCGAGATTCGCAAAATTGTCTGCATGTTTTTTTGTTCCGTATGAAAAGGATTGGTTGATGAGATTCAAAAGCAATCAGACTTGGTAATAATTGTGTACGCGGTTGATAAGTTACTTATGATAGAGCTACACGATGACTGAAATGCAGGCCACACCGCCAGCTAGCGACCGAGTGAGTGAGCTGAGCGAGCATCGTTTTACCTATTTTCATAGATCACACCCCGAACTACAGTGATAAGCTACGGCAGCGATACAAACGATGCTAACGAAATATCCGATGATGCCAGCGATGCTATTCGTTCACCTCATTAGCGTAACTTAGCTATGTAGTTCGTGGTGCGAACCGAAGTATGAAAAGGGTGCTCGATGCTCCCTTGGCTGTATGACGTGCGCTATGCAACTGCGCCCTAGCGTCAATGAGACGGAACGCTCCACTCGGTGAACCTGCCGGCAATGGTTTCTCGCCCGTCCTACCGTAGTTTTCGGTAGGAACCCACATAGTTTAGCTCGCCAAGGCTTCGCTTTTATATATTTTCCCTCGCCTCGCTTCGTCAGCCAGCTCGCTCGCTAGCTAGCGGTGTGGCCTGCGCTTGATGCATGGAAGCCGTCTTTTGTGACAGGTCAGCTCAAAGTTGCAATAGCTCTTGCTGCAAAACGCACTTCAAGGCATGGCCCTACATTGTTAGACTCACATAAAATTCTAATAATATTATATTTGTACTATAAAAGAGACCGTGACCTTTGAGTTTGGTTCGACCTTTCTTCTGGTCAGATAGAAAACGCCGGTCTGATCTAGTTTTAAAAATATGATTGACATGTAAAAGTGTTTGTACAAGCCTACTTACAGGAACAAAAACATTTATATTTAATGATAGACAGATATTTATGTCCAACGACATGCTTTAAATGCATGTCGTCAATAGTAAACTTTTGTATTGAGCTGACCTATCCTAATACGGAGTTTCAATGTAAGTAGAGGTCATCTTATACTGGTGGTGACGTTTAATGTATCTGTTTTGAATATCATATTTAATTTAAATAAAAACAAGTGAAAAGTGGACCACAGTTTGGTTCCAAATCGTTTTGGTATCATAAAATCTGAATGACGTAGATGCATTATTTTGAACATTAGTCTGCAATAAATGCAGTGGTGGCCCAGTGGTAACGGCTGTTGCTTACGAGTTGTCATGGGTTGGAACACTGACAGGCACTTTTATTTGTGTAAATTATTTCATTACCACTGCTCTCAAAAAGGTGAAGAAAAACAACGTGAGGAAACTGGCATGTCCTAAAACCAAAAACTCGAAGACATATAGTGACATCTACCAAACTGCAGTGGACCCGCGTGGTAGAACGGCCCACTTCATCTCGCAGAGAGGAGGCCTGTGTCCCAGCAGTGGGAACATGATAGGCTGATTTTTCATATGCTTATGCTATTTGACATTTTATTTAGTGACAAATAAATAAAACTGAATAAAGTAATCCGTTACCATACACCATTACAACTCCTCACACACACTCCTACACACCCACCCACACTGCACACTTAGATATGCTTAGAAAGTGTTAGCATGACATCCTGTTTGTTTCTGATGCATACAAGTATAGTTATTAAATTGTAAATCCGTTATTGGCTGTAAGATTAGTCTATTTATTTTAATTGAAATTGATAAAGAGCTGTGGATTTTGTGAATGAATAAATAAATTGACACTAATTAATTCTTCTCTTTGTTTCAGATCCAAACATTCGTGAACTTTCATAAAAGTAAGTTTTCACAAATATTTTTATTTTGTGGTATTTAATTTTATCTCTCTCTCAGAGTACAAGAGTCTCAACATAATAGATGGCGTTATGTGTTTGCTATTTTAATAGTACAATAAACAAAACAGTCAAAAACCAATAATACCCAAGCATTTAAAATAAAGAGTTTGTTTCGACTAATAAAGCAATAATACATCATTTAAAGACGAATAGTCTTAAAATAATTGTAATTACATTGTATGGAACCGTACATTACTTTACAGTCTTACGTGCCGTGCATTCTGCACCCACAGCTTTGGTACCTTGTACCCATTATTGCAAATAATATGTAAAAATAGATATCAGTAAATCAGTGTTTAACGAACATTCACGGCGGTCGGTTTTATTTCATCATCCCAATAGAATCACCCCGTTATCATATCACCAAGTGTAGGGATCCCCTACATTTATATTTTTGGTCCTTCGAGCCGGATGATGAAATAAAACCGACCGCCGTGAATGTTCGTACTAATACTGACTTATAAGAACGTTAAAGAGTTTGTTCAACTACCAGTCCGATTTTAAAAAGTTTTTTTGGCTTTGATACACCAATTCTTGAGTAAGGCACACAGTATAACGCTAGGACCCTTAGGAGGCGAGGAAATCAAAACATTAAAAAAATTAAATTTAAAATTTAAAAAACCCCCGACCCAAACAAAAACACCAAAAAGTAAAAAATAATATTTATAGGCCTTTTGATTTTAACGTAATATTTTGATCAGGGCATTGTCAAGTCGGGGGACGGCTAGGCCTCTGTTTGGCGTTTTCATTGACCGTCCCCCGACTTGACAATACCCTGATCAAAATATTACATTAAAATTAAGGAGTTTCCTGGAAATTCCAGGTGTTGCTCCAGCATCAGTTCAAGGTTATTTTATTCGTCTAATATCATTGAAGTAATAGAATCCCAAATTTTGAGTTGATCAGAGGCTAAAATCCGTTTTTCAACCAGAAAAGAGCTGATAATCTTCAAACGGCTAAACCGATTTTGATGAAACATGTCTAAGAACACTCCCGACTAATACACCTTTCAAACAAAAAAAATTAAATCAAAATCGGTTCATCCGTTCGGGAGCTACGTTGCCTCACACACACACACACACACACACACACACACACACACACACACACACACACACACACACACACACACCCAGACACGTCAAACTTATAACACCCCGTCGTTTTTGCGTCGGGGGTTAATAAAGAACGCTAAGCGAAAATTAACTAATAGCGTGGGCAGGCGATGCGATGCGACGGCGATCAGGGGAACAAGACAATTCTCGAGGACTAAGTTGCGGGCAGAATCTAATACATTTATAAATAAAATTAAAAGAAAAAAAAAAAAAAACTTTTATTATTACTCGTTAATAAAACGAACTGTTAAAAATCTTCAATTATTTTAATAAAAGCGATAATATTGCACTGTCACGCGATATACATACGTATGTAAAATTTCAGCTCAAACGGAAACCGAGAAGTGGGTCAAATTTAAGTTGCAAGATTTCATAACAGACACTGGGACAGGTGAAAGTAAATAAAAGCGTATAGCGTAAGCGATAGAGAATCAAAAAATCGTCCGCATCGCAGTCAACAGGAAATGTGGCCAAAAATCACAAACTGAGCACTTACAATGCCTAAATAGCGATTATATCAGAACAAAATTTGTTAGTCTAACAACAAATACAATGGCGGTTCCTAACTAGGTGATAGGAGGTGTTGCCAAAATAATTGGCTCAGCCTAAAAGCGGCGCGCCTTTGTTTATCGGCTGCTCTTAATTAACAGGTTTTTTCATCCGCTAAGTGCTGCTGGGTTAGGTTAAAGTGATAAGTTTAATTATAGAAATAATGTTGCTAAGCGCCTTTTACCATGTTTGGTATGGGTATTTAGAATATTAAAATATTTAACCGTGATCATTCATTATTAAAATCCGCTCATTGTATTTTTAGGGTTCCGTAGCCAAATGGCAAAACGGAACTCTTATGGATTCTTCATGTCTGTCTGTCCGTCCGTATGACACAGCCACTTTTTTCCGAAACTATAAGAACTATGCTGTTGAAACTTGGTAAGTAGGTGAATTCTGTGAACCGCATTAAGATTTTCACACAAAAATAAAAAATAAACAATCAATTTTGGGGGTTCCCCATACTTAGTACTGAAACTCATTTTTTTTCCCCAAACCCATACGTGTGGGGTATCCATGGATAGTTCTTCAAAAATGATATTGAGGTTTCTAATATCATTTTTTTTCTAAACTGAATAGTTTGCGCGAGAGACACCCTCTTAAATAAGAGAATGATAAAACTAAAAAAATATATGCTGTACATTACATGTAAACTTCCATCGAAAATTTGTTTGAACGAAATCTAGCAAGTAGTTTTTTTTATACGTCATAAATCGTAAAGCGCAATTTACCTTTAGTTACAACATTTAATAAAAATATTTTTATTATTTAATAATCTCAAAAAAAAAAACAACCGACTTCCGAAAAAACACTACAACGTGAAAAATTACTTTAATTTTGGTCCCTGTCTTTGGATATGTATTTTAATTTTTGGTCACCTACTGCTGATATTGAAGTTATTTTTCACTTTGTAGTGTTTTTTCGGAAGTCTATTGTTTTTTCATTGGATTTTTTACAGAAAAAATACAACTGAAAATGTTTTTTTCTGAATAGTCATTAATTTTACCATGAACCAATTGAAGGTTATCCATTAATTACCGGACATCCTGTATAATAGGTTTGTACGGAACCCTCGGTGCACGAGTCCGACTCGCATTTGGCCGGTTTTTCAAAAATTGTACACGACGCCACTGTACATTCATAATTCATCATCATTTCAGCCGAAGGACGTCCACTGTTGGACATAGGCCGCTCCCAAGTCCCGCCACTTCGACCGATTCTGTGCTTCTCAATCCAGCGGAGGCCTTCCAACTCTACGTCTTCCGCTACGCGGTCGCCACTCCAGAACCATTCGGCCCCATCGACCATCATCGGTCATTTTACGTGGATGTGACGCATATTTTCCCCCATCTTCTAATTTTTTCTTTATTTTTTTATCAAGTGTCACAATGGCACTGTAGCTAGGGCCGCAAGTCTCTTTAAACAAATATCGAATGACTGAAGTATTAACCTGTAATTTCTTCTAAGTTGTGGTAACAACTTTTCTAATATACCTTGTAAAATATTGCCATTCCATAATTTATTTGTTAAGGAGGCTATTTGTTGGTTTTGTTTAGAAGTTTGTTTTATTGAAGTAAAACTTCTTTGGCAGCTATTCGATAATTGGACGAGAATTGAAAGTAAAATTTCTAGGACGCGTCACGTTTAGGCACAATTCGTTACCTGAGAGAGAAGAAAGATATAATTTTCTCCTTGTCTCACACTACATTTCTCTTAATCTTTTTTTTTTAAGAATCTTTTCCTCTATGTAGTGTGCACGCACATTTTTTTGTTATTACTTAACAACATAAGAAGCTATAAATATGCACCTACAAATGGTGGCAGAACCATCGACGTGCAACTAACCTGGGGCCTAAGTCTACTAATTTATAAACGTTACAATGGTCTCTCAATGGTGTGTTTTTGACAGTTTTTGTATGGCAAATCTGTCAAAAACTTACCATTGAGAGACCATTGTGACGTTTATAAATTAGTAGACTTAGGCCCCTGTTACCATGCATCAATGGTTTTGAAATTCATTTCAAATTCGTTCGCTCGTTCCGTTCTGAAATTAATCGTCGTGAATTAAAAAAAATATAGCTGTTCTTTACATTTTGACTGCGTAGGTATCGCCCTTTTTAATGATCAGCATATTTTTATTTTACTATTCAGGGGTCCGACATCATGTTCTGACTGCATGGTCACAGTTTGCGTGTCAATGTAGTACCTGTATCCTACTTCATAATAATATTTTAAATGTGAAAGTTTGTAGGTTTATATGTTTGGATATTTGTTAGGCAATCACGCAAAAAACGGCTGAACGGATTTGAATGAAATTTGGCACACAGATCGTTTATAATCTGGATTAACATATAGTGTAATTTTTATCCCGGTAGTACGTTCCTGCGGGATAATTTCCGACTACCACGTGGGCGAAGCCGCGGGCACAAGCTAGTAATCCATATTTGAACAGCTATAAATACTGCAGATATTCATTAAAGTGAAGATTAGGGCCTCATATTTAAAAATATATCGCCATTAATAATTTTCCTTCCACCAAATTCCAAGGCAAACAAGAAAATCGTCGCTTCATTTAAATCAACAAACAATTGCTTCAAAAATGATTCAAGTATCGACTGCGAGACTGCGTGTGACACAGTGCTGTGAACGCTATAGACAGGGCTGTCTGTGATTGCTGGCAAATATGACAGCGGCGTGACGTCATATGATAAAGACATTTACGGCTATTGATTTGAATCGGCTTGTATTGAGGGGAATTTGTTCCCCTCAATACAAGAAATACGTACCAATACGTTTTTAGAATTGTATGAGTGAGCTTGAAAATTACTCATGACATGTCAGTACCTTATTCACGACAGTGTTTTATTTACATTTACAAGGTTTAACAGAATAAACGCAAGACCTGAAATTATTTTGTTCCTGATTGAATACTTAATAATTTTCAGTAACTTTTATAACAGGTATTTTTTTAATTGTTGTCGTTGTACTTTGCTATTTCTATTTACCGTCAATTGAGCAAAGAAAATAGAACCCTATTTTAAGGCAATAAGACTCAATTTTAAATGCATGATATAATGATAGCATTATAGCTTTTTTCGGAACAGTAACAGTTGGCTTTAAAAAAAAATGTTTTGGTCATTGTAGTATGCCTTGAACTCAATACTTATAGGAGTGTATGAGGTCTTGCGTTTATTATGATGTGTATAATACACTGCCGAGATGACGACTATTAGAGAAGTATGTCATCATCATCATCAGCCTATACTGTTCCCACTGCTGAGACACAGGCCTCCTCTCTGTGACAGGGATTGGGCCGTAATCCACTACCCGGACCCAGTGCGGGTTGATAGATGTCACATGTCTTCGAATTTTTTGTTCTAGGACATGCCGGTTTCCTCACGATGTTTTCCTTCACCGTTTTGAGAGCAGTGGTAATGAAATAATTAACACAAAGTAAAGCGCCTGTCTGGGTTCGAACCTATGACCTACAACTCGTAAGTCTCGGCCGTTACCACTTGGCCACCACTGCTCTCCTGCTGGAGAAGTATATAAGAAAATGAAATGTTGGGCAATCTCAAATCAATTAGGATAAAGACAGGATAATTGTTATTGTTTTTTAATAAATTCCATAGCTGCTCCAGGAGCATGTTGAAGCTCAGGAAAATAGACAAAGTAAAGAATAAACTAAACAGACAAAAAAAAAAACTGACGCTCTCACACATGCACTCAAACTTATATAAAGGTGGGCTGGACACATCGCACGCTACACTGATAATAGATGGGTCATAGAAACCACACGATGGAAAGGTCGACAGGGAATGAGGAATGTTGGCAGACCTGTAAGACGGGCTGATGATATTATCCAGGACGACTGGACAAATAAAGGCAAGGACAGGGATATGTGGAAAAAGCCGGAGGTGGCCTTTACCCAAAAAGGGGTCTATCAGGGGTGCGGGTTGTTCGAAAGAGATACCGCCGCGCCTGGCACACAGGCTACTGAGGAAACAAGGGTGGGTTTTAGTCAGTAAAAGTTTGACACGAAACTTCTCCCGCTCTGGGAGCTCCTGCTCCCAGAGCGGAAGAAGTTATTTGATGATTTCCCACCAAAAAAAAACCCAAAAAGGGGTCCATATTTCAACAAAAACAGACTAAGTAAATAACATTTGAAATTTAACTTAGGAATATAAAACGGCTTTCTTATTTTATTTATTTAATAAATTCTAGACAAAATACCAACAGAGAAGTAAAACTGAAACCCCACTAAAAAAAGCGAAGTAAGAAAAGTCAACACTGAGTGAATAAGAATAAAGTCTAGAGTCCGCTATTTTGAATTTTCTTTGAAGTAAATTTGATATTTCACCATAAATACGATGTGGTTGTAAAAACGACAAAGTACTCATTCATAGAAATCGGTCCAGCAGATTAGGACGTACGTTGTCAAAAACTAATTCGGATACACAAAATCATGCATAGCCTGTGAAATGAAAACCAGAACCCACCCTTTCTAAATTGCACTCGTAGACAGTACGTTAAAAAAGACAAAGATAGTGCGCACATGTAGACATAGTTACAAAATGATTGAGAATATTTTTTATGTTAATCTACTAGAAGAAAACCACTAGAATAGTCCTTTATTTAGGTACTTAACTAGACAAAGTAGCACTGGGAGCCATTCCACGCAAGCTGTGTAAGTCAGTCCATAATAATAGCCAATTTTAGTGGTAATAAAATATATCTGTTCGCGTTAGCACAGAAAATATGACGAAGCTTGCATAAGCTAGTAAAAGTTTAGATAAATCTCAGTTTAGTTCTGGAAATGTTTCGCATTGCGAGGTTTAGGATTATAGCTGTATGCACATTCTGCATAAATACAGTTTTTAATAAAGTTGTACTATGTTATAGTTCTTGCATTTCATGAGCGCTCAGTCATTGATATTTAAACCTTACACAGACGACATAAGGGTCACATGACACGAAATCATTATCGTCATTCTGTTGCCCATATCAGAATATGTTGGGGTTGGCGTAATACGTCTTTTTCTTCCACACTCCTCTGATAGCCCTTGTCTCGATAACCACCATCTATGCCACCACTAGCTATGTCATATTTCACATACTTCATCTATCTGTCTTCCCTTATAGAAATACACTGTTTTACTTAAAATTTTCCTCAAGCCATTTTCCGTAAATTGCATCAACTATAAGCTAAATGATAATCGAGCAGTATTAGCTTAGTGGTACCGGTGGCGACTTACGATTTGTAAGTCGCAGCTTCGAAACCAGACTGGCGCTTTACTTTGTGTAAGTAATTTTACCACCACTGCTATCAAAGCGGTGAAGGAACCGGCATGTTCTAGAACCAAAAAATACAAAGACATGTAACATCTACCAACCCGCATTGGGCCTGCGTGGTTGATCACAGCCCACTCCATCTCAAAGAGGCAGTCTGTGTCCCAGCAGTGGGAAAATTAGAGGCTGAAAATGTATAAGCTAAATACCATCGACCAGCGAACTGTAACTTAGGGTGTGATTACATCCACACGCTCGATACATCGATGCCTTCATCAAAGTCAATTGCGTAGATGCAAGAACTCAGAATTTACTTTAGACAAGGAGTGTCTGTTCTACGAGCATATGAACAAAAATACCAGCGCTCTCTCAACAAAACTTCTAACCAAAGTTTCTCAAATAAGATATGTTCCAACTAACCAATCTTTCATTCAACTTAGGAGCTCACAAGGCATCAGATAGTTAGACTCAACGTATATTCTCTGCTTAATAAACTATTTACGAGACCTTGTGGTAACCGCTAGAACGTGGTAGCCGCGATTTATAAGATAGACTTGAATTAATGCTGCTAAGTATTAAATTAGTAGGAGGTTCTTTGTAAAGGAGATTTTTGGATTATACCTATTTCTGCAGCCAAGTAGCGTTGCTGTGGTCTGCCTTCAAAGGTATGGGGGCCGGTTTAGTTACAGGCACGTCATCATCATCATCATTTCAGCCGAAAAACGTCCACTGCTGAACATAAGCACCGACACTTCTTCTATGCTTCCTGCATCCAGGGGATTCCTGCGGCCTTCACCAGGTCATCGGTCCACTTTGTGGGAGGCCCTCCTTCGTTACGTCTTCCAGTACGCGGTCGCCACACCATAACCTTTCGGCCCCATTGGCCATTTGTTCTGCGAGCAATGAGTCCTGCCCACTGTCACTTGAGTCGGGCTACGTCGGTTACCTTGGTTCTCTCACGGATATCTTCATTTCTGATCGCGTAGGGAAACTCCAAGCATAGCCCTTTAATTGCCCTTTGGGTGACACAGCCTTCTTTCAAATTGTATACTTTATTTTATACCAGAAACTTGCAGGGCTTGTGGCTAAGTAACAATAGCTGCGCGGGTCGATCGATCAGGTTAAGCTACGCTTGCCGCGGTTGGTCCGTGGATGGGTGACCATCTTTACATACCAAGACCCTTCCGTGTCTCGGAAACCACGGTAAGCCGTTGGTCCCGGCTGTCATTTGTGGATCTTTGACAGTCGTAACGGGTCGTCAGAAGCCCGAAAGTCTGACAACCAGTTTTACCAAGGGGTATCGTATTACCCAGTAACTGGGTTGTGGAGGTCAGATAGGCAGTCGCTCCATGTAAAATACTGGTATACAGCTGCATCCGGTTAGACTGGAAGCCGACCCCAACATAGTTGGGAAAAGGCTAGGTAGATTATGATTTTATACCATAAACCAACCTTTGAACTATTTTTCCATCATCAATCAAATGGTATGCATTACATTAATACACTAAGCCCACTTTCCAAAGGACGTAATCAAATCGCCGCGGGATGATTTCGCGCACTGGATCTTCAACTTACTGCTTAGCGCCGAGAGGTGAAAATCCATGGGTTTTTTTTTTCAACGCGCTTAGGTGTACTTGTTGGATTATCAATGCTTGGTTCAACACCGAGAGTAGAAAATCCAGTGCTCAATAAAATCCCACGACGATATTTTACGTCCTTCGTCGACTTTAGTTGGTGCAAAAATAAAGTTATTAGAGTTTTACTGTGCACCCAAAATCATCGACCACATCTTATTGATAGTTAAAAAAAACTAAAATCTTAGTTAAAATGAAACAACAAAGAAATTATAGCGTTTGCCAAGCAATGACGTAAAAAGTGGTTTGATATTTTCATAAAATGTTTCTTAACGTAAAAATAAATAATATATCTTTATACCTAAAAATAACTTAGACTGATTAGCTTATTAAAGGTAAGTTGCGAACGCCCATCAAAGCCTGTTTAATAAGGCTAGACTTAGTAGGTAATTGACTTTAGTAAATTTTATGTACTTAAGAACAAAAGACTTGATATTTTTTAATAACAGGTGCTTGAAGTATAAATATTTTAATTTAAACTTGCTATTGGTATAATAGAAGGATAAAAGAAAAATCCCACTTAATTTGGATATCTTTTGTTTTCAAAGAGTTTTTAAGTGCCTTTTTGTTAGTTACCAGCACAAACAAATGTTTGTTAAAAAGACATGGAGGAATATAATTATGAAAAGAAAAATACCATCTATTAGACTTTTCTTTTGTCTAGGTACCTATTCATTATTTTTACTGTCAGAACCAAAGACTTTGTCTGTTGAAACTTAACGCTTTTATTTTGTTTCTTTGCTTAATTTTTGCGTATTTTCTGTCTACCTACATTCATCAACTGTGCAAGCGTCTTAGGCCACGGGATGGAATGATCCCATTTAAATATTATAATTTTATATAAATATTTTGATTTTGTATTGTGTGTTTATTTTATCACTAGCTTTTGGCAGTGACGTCGCACACGTGGAGGTCGAAAATAATCACGCGGGAACGTACCACCGTGATAAAAAGTATCCTATGTTGTAATCCAGATTATAGTCCATCTGTGTGCCAAATTTCATCCGATACCGTTCTGCCGTTTTTGCGTGATTGAGTAACAAACATCCAAAATGTTCACATTTTTAATACAGTACGAGTCTTTATAATGTGCACATATCAAAATAAGGGAATCTATGCTTATTTTATCGCCGGAAAAAACAAAAAAAAAAAATGAAAAAAAAAAATATGGAATAAAAAAATTAAAAATTCGCTACAATGGCCTCGGTTTAAGCAACACGTCTTATTGAGAAATTTTACGATTATTGTAAAAACTCATGAAAAACAAAGCATATTTTTGCTAAAAAAACATGTTTATTTTCAATTTAGGGTAGCTTTTTTCCACAATTTTCATTTATGAGGAAGTGCAATTACTTCCAATCATTCTAGAGTTTCATTGCGATGAATTATTTAGTTTAAAAGTAGGATTTCATAGGATTTATTACTTATAATGTCTCTCATTTAATGTTGCACCGGTTGACGTCATTACGTCAATGGCTATCGTTGAAAACCAGCGCTGTGGCTTAGTCAGCGTTATGCTGAACGATGAACGTTTTGCACGGATGTGACGCATATTTTCCTTCCAACTTGATCTTTTATGTGCCTTTTCTTTGCGTCATATTTTACCGAAATTAACGTGTTTTCTGTCTTTCTAATCAAAATGAGTTCTTTTTAACCGACCATGCGATCGGAGTTTTGGGTTCGTTTCAATTATTCCATGAAGGTAGGATATTACGGTGTACATATATTAGCATTAAGATCAAGTTTACCTTGAGGGTCTAAAACTCGGAGTTACGCTGCAAAAGTTCCTTCAAATATTTTGTGGTGTGGGTTCCGATTCGTCACCTGGGGACTTTCATGAAGGTAGAATTTTGGCCGACGACGGGTGTCGTGTAGCGGCGTTTTTGCGGAATGCTACATAACACCCTGACTCAGCGCATTACGTCGCGGACCCAGGTACTTAAATAATAGATTAGTACCTTATGTTTTCTCATATTTATTAGTTTACTAGTTTTTGCCAGCGGCTTCGCTCGCGCGGAGTCCGGAAATTCTCCCACGGGAACGTATGACCGGGACAAAAAGTAACCTATGTGTGTAATCCAAATTACTATCTAGCTTTTTGCCAAATGTCATTCAACGCAGCGCGTTCCGAATTACGCTGAATGCATCCTCAAGTATAACTGCTGATACCACAAACAAGTCGGTAGGTACACCTTGTTTTTCATTTTTATTTCCTTTTCCCAATTATTTTTCTTTGCGTAACCAAAGCGTAAGCGTAACCATTCTTATGACTTTGATTACTAAAAATGCGTTTCAGTACGACCATCCTCATTAAATAATTAACGCTGCGGTATGCATAGGAACGTAAAACATGGTGTTGCCAAAATCTACCTGTGTTGCATTGTGAACTTCAAAATCCTACCAAACGAATTTAAAAATGAAAATCTTTATTTTGCAGGATACTTACGTGGCTAGGATATAATTAAGTTAAACTATTTTTATCCTCTTCCGATTGAAACAGTATCATAATAAATTCATTTATTTCAGGTAAATTACACCCATTGCCACAAATACAAATAAAAATACACAAATTATACAAATAAAAACTAAATAAATATATCAAATGAAATTAAGCCATAAAGAAATAAAATAACAATGCCAAATAAAACCAAATTAAATTAAATTACTTAAATCAAAATAAACTAAATTAGGTCAAATCACAGTCACATGAAATCAGACTTTACAACGTAATAAAAAATAAAATTAATATATTCTCTCCGACACTGGTACAGCAACATGTCTGTTGGAACAATGCCGGCTGAAAGGGCATTCAATTTTAATGAAGTACCATGCTTCATAATATTTCAGTTTTCTCCTTTCATCCAAATCAGTTGGGATCCGAAGGATAGGATTATTTTGTGAGTACTTTATGTATTAGGTATCGTAGTACCTGAAAATTCATGAAAACTACTTATTTAAAAATACTGCAGTATTTTTTGTTCGCAAAAGTAGTTTAATTATTAAAAAAAAATAAGTTTATAATTACACTGTAGGTGGGAATAAACCGCCTCGGCGGGCCGTCAGTCCGGTGTCCAATTTTCTGAACTGCACACCAAGCGAAAATTATTTCAACTTTGCATTTTTATATGCAATAATTTGTTTATAAATGTTATAATTATAATTTCAATTTTGGAACTTTTTGTTTACTTTTGCAAGGTTTTGATTAAAATGTTACTTATGAAGAGTTAAGATGTTATTTATTTCTAAGAAAATGCTGCGTCTTTTTGATTTAAAGCCGCCCAAATAAAAAGGATTAGGTTCTCAAGTAGACGCGTAAATTTTTAGGGTTACCTACTGGAAGGGTAACGAGACAACGGGACCCTATTACTAAACTAAGCCTCCGCTGTTAGTCCGTCCGTCTTTCTGTACGTCCATACGTCTGTCTGTTAGCGGGCTGTATCTTTTGAACAATAATAGGTACACAATAGATATTTGCACAGTGTGTGTACTCGTACAACTATGGCCGCTATACCACAGAACACATATACTCTAGGAGCGCTATACCAACAAATAATAAAAATATGTAGTGTTAAATATTGTACGGTGGTACGGAAACCTTGGCTTGTGGCTAAGTCGCACGGGTCGATCGATCAGGTTAAGCTACGCTTGCCGCGGTTGGTCCGTGGATGGGTGACCATCTTTACATACCAAGACCCTCCGTGCCTCGGAAAGCACGTTAAGCCGTTGGTCCCGGCTGTCATTTGTGGATCTCTGACAGTCGTTACGGGTCGTCAGAAACCCGAAAGGCTGACAACCAGTCTTACCAAGGGGTATCGTATTACCCAGTAACTGGGTTGTGGAGGTTAGATAGGCAGTCGCTCCATGTAAAATACTGGTATTCAGCTGCATCCGGTTAGACTGGAAGCCAACCCCAACATAGTTGGGAAAAGGCTAGGCAGATGATGATGGTACCGAAACCTTGTTGTGCGAGTATGACATCGCACTTGGCACTAGTTTTATTATCAGTATTTCAGGCGAAAGACGTCCACTGCTGGACATAGGCATCCTCCAAGCTCTGCAGCAGCAGCAGATTTGATATACCTTGCAATCAGTAAATTGTAAGTTCTTTAACTTACTAAATAATTTGCATAGTTACCATCATGTTCCCATGTTTATTGTATGTTAAGTAGGTACCTATATGTTGTTAGCAGTTGAATCTAAAATCTGTGTTAAGCTTTGAAATGTGTATTTCTAGCCTCATAAAGTGCCCCATATTATAATGAGTTAATGTACCTTAGGATAAGTGCATTTGTTGATTGTTTATGTAGTTAAATAAAGATATTTGAAAATTAAATGAAAATGACTTCGATCGCCACTGCGGCCTTCACAAGGTCAGCGGTTCACCTTGTGGGAAGCCTGACAAACATGCCTTCCTTTCGTTGTTTTTTTTTAATACAGATACACAAACTCGCGCCATTTTCCCATGAGGTTGGACAGAAACTACAAAACGTCACCTGCTACGATAATTACACACAGTTTTAAGTTATTTCTTGTTATTATTCACAGGTAGAAAATATTTTTCAAAAAGAAATGCTACCACCAACTAATTGACAGTCCATCCCCAACGTTAAACGAGGCAAACTTATACATTTCTAAAGCCAATCTAAATTCATGTACTCTAACATGCCACGATACATGGCAAGTTTCGGTCGCTACGTGCAAAATTTACGTAGTAACAGAGCCGGATTGGATACTAAAAAATCCACGTGGACGGGCTAAATTTTTTGGCTTTTTTCCGTACGGTTATTTTTTGCTAATCCCTGAAGTGGGACAGTATTCTTTTGTTTATTCACATTTGCAACTATATGGAGTTTCAATGTTTTAGGAAGTATTTTAAGAATGTTGGCTGTTTTTGTGTGTGTGTGTGTGCTTGTGTAAAGCTAGGCTTCCTAGAAGAGCGGTCTCTGTATGGACACAAAATTTCCTAACTAACTGAATATACCAATTTTTTACAAAGAGCGACTGGCTATCCAACCACACACTAAATGTATGTGAAAGTGTGTAAGGGACTCATTACAAAAAACTGTTATTTTTAATTTTTTGTCTCTGTTCCGGCAAATCTCCAAAACTGGTGGTCCGGTTTTGAATGAAAGATAGCTGATGTCATAAGTCACACTTTTTGCCCCGGTAGCACGTTTCCGGGGTATAATTTCCGGCATCGACGCGGGCGTAGCCGAGGGCTGGTTTTTACCCACGACGTGACAATGCTTTTATCAAAATATTACCTACAACTTAAAAGGCCAAAACATTTTTTTTTTTACTTTTTAGAGATTTTTGTTACGGGCGGGGATTTTGAAATTTTAAATTTAACTTTTTTATATACTTGTACATAATATATATTTATATATTGGAGTCGCGAGTCGTGGATCGCTTGTATATTGTTATTAAGGTTCGTCAAAATAAATGCTACTACTCACAGAATGTTTTAAGTAATTGCCGTGACTATACATAATAGGTGTGTTTTGAATATACAAGTGAAGTTGTATATTCTAGTGAAGGCAGAAATCAGTTATAGGTGTATAGATGTCGGTGGATCAATCTGCCTAGCTTTTTCCCAACTATATTGGGTCAGCTTCCAGTCTAACCGGATGCAGCTGAATACCAGGATGTAGAATACTGGTATTCAACTGCATCCGGTATGGAGCGACGGCCTATCTGATCTCAACAACGCAGTTACACCCAGTAACACGACACCCCATGGGAAGACTAGTCGTAAGACTCTTGGGTTTCTGACTACCCGTAACACCTGTCCAAGATTTACGAATGACAGCTGGGGCCAACGGCTTAAAGTGCTTTCCGAGGTGTAGAGTAAAGATGTAGGTTTAGACGTATACATAGTTACAAAAACGCTAAGCCAATGATGAGGGGCAATTCTCGACGAGAATACCTGAGTTAGCTCTCTGGAATTGTAAGTTCGAACCCGTTTCTTTATCTTTTATTCAACCTTCAAACAAGGTTCACAAAAACAAATACCCTTCATTGACAATATTTTTCTTTTCAATACAAATCAGCATCCGAAAATTTACATCCACTAAATATTCCACGAGCGTATTGCAGACTTGAAAAAAAAGTAAAAAAATAAAACATGTTTCTTTTATCGAAATTCCAGAAAAATATTGGTGAAAAATACCCAGGGACGCATTCTACGAAATAGTTTTTATGCACGCAAGGAATATTATTAACCCGTTGATGTATAGTCGTTTTTCTACGAGAAATTCTGGGGGTTTTTTTAGGGCTGACTTAGGGGTGGGTCTTTATCGGTTGTTTGATGTGAGGGGATATATCATTTTTGGGAATGCGGGTGGCTTATTTTAGACCATCTGTTCTGTATGCTATGTTATTTAGCCACTTTGTCATGTTACATTGTGGTTGACGACTTATGGTGAAAACATAGGGTATCCCATGAAATACAAATTTCCTTACCTTTTTTGCAATTTTCAGGTCAATTTCAGGTTTTTTTTTTTTGTGGGAAATCATCAAATAACTCCTCCCGCTCTGGGTGGAATAGGAGGGCGTGTCAGACTTCTACTGACTAAAACCTGACAGTGTTCCCTCAGTAGCCTGGGTGCCAGGGGTGGCGGTATCTCTTTCGAACAACCCGCACCCCTGGCAGGCATCGGCCCTTGCAGGCCCCATCATTTTGTGCTGACATCTCTTTGAGGTGCGCGTGGAACACAACGCGCCGTCGACCCGGACTTGGTCCTTACCGGACAGCGAGCTACCCATTACTCGCCGTCCGCAAGCTCACGCCTACGGTGGCCGGGAATCAGCGTGGGATTCCCGGTGCCCAGGGCGTCTCCTGCGGTGACTAAGGCCGTGAAGGCACATTTACTGCCTCTACCTCACCTACGCCGCCTCCCTCTTTGCGAGCATCACTGCTTGGCAGAGGTGACGGCTACCCATACACTCTCGCTCCGTACCATGGCCTGGACCAGGGCCTGGACCAGGGCCGGACTCGAGAGATCGCCGCCGCCGATGGCCTCCACCAGGACATGACGGTCCTCCGCCCAAGCCGGGCAGACCTCCACCGTATGCTCCACCATGTCCTCAGGGCGATCTTCGCAATGGAAACACCCAGGCGTTTCCTCCCGCCTTATTGCAAAACAGGAACCTCCCTAAACAGTCTTGTCCGCTGAAGACCTGCGTCAGGCGGTAGGTGAGAACGCCATGCCGCCTCTTGTTGATCCTAAAATGATTCGGGCGAGTAGAAAGTATGTTTTTATAGAACGTTAATCATTAAAATCACTAATGAAACTCCAAATACATATAACCCTTTCATAATTAAACGCAATAAATAGAAAATTTCATCCAAATACGTTCAGCCGTTTTTGCGTGAAAGAGTATCAAACATCCATTCAAAAAAAAACTTTCGGTTTATAATATTAGTACTTAATAAGAAATAGAAGGAAGTACGATTTGAAGCCAATTGTTACTCAAGGAGTTGTATTACTGATTCCAATAACACTATAACCTGCAAATTGCAGAAACCGTAAGAAATTTCGAATTGCGCTTGTAACCTGGCGCCCCTTAATAAAAGAATTACCCAAAAATATAATGATTATGACCAGACTACGTATTGCAAGTTTATTTAAGGTTAGGTCATTACTAAGCCGGTTTCTGTGTTAATCTTTCGTCACTCGTAGGCTCGCTTCCTCTCTAACTTACTTATTTTGCTGTGCCGGACAGGGTCCATATGATCTAATTATAAGTTTACCACCTAAGAATACCTACATGTGGAATACAATAAAGTATAATGAGTATTGAGTCTTGTTAGAATTATGTATAAACATTGTTCTGACACCAGCAGGCTTAGCATGAAGCTTTCTATTTCTACGAAGAATAGACAGTGCTTTTTCAATACACCGAAAATCATCTAAACAGTCCGTAACCGTTTGCTCCCGAAGAATAATTCTGAAAATATGGTTTAAAGTGTTGTTTTGACTCAGATTTTGAGCAAAAACTAAATAATTAACGTTTATTAACTCAGTGTCATAATAAAAAGCCATTACACCCAGTGTTTATCACTTATATTTGGATTTTAACAAAAAGTTTGCAACATAAACAAAGTGTTTGAGTGACCGTTGTCCCGCTACGACCGAAACGCGTAAGCGACGCGCATTCCACGGCGCTTACGACCTTCTTGCCAAGAACATCATTCGCAGTTTGTATGAAGCTTAATACTCTCTAAACAGCGCTGCTATTTTTATACACTATTAGACGCATCCAGTTTTAATCGCTGTAAGCGCTTTATATTGCCAAATTTGAAAATTATTTCAACGTACCCACGCACGCATTAAGAATGTCAACAATAAATTGTGCTGGATGTATAAAAGACTTTAAGGCTGGGAAAGGTTAGCGATGCTTTCTTTGCAATCACTGGTATGATTTGCTGTGCGCTAATATATCAGAGAAGAGGTTTAAATCAATGCATGCTGATACTAAAAATGCTTGGAAATGTCCTGGGTGTCTAAATAAACAGCCCAAACTTGATAACACCAACACTCCTGTTAGACCCGCCCGGCAATCTAGTCCAGTGACTCAACCATCCCCTGTTGACGGTACGAATGTTACTCAACGTAACAAACCACCTATATGCCACTCACCTGACCGTGTTAATGACACGCTACTGGCAGATATAACAACAGGTTCTCTTAGAGAGATGATAAGGCATGAAATTAACCAAGCATTACATGATACAATCGCAGGATTAATCCATGAACAATTTAGCGTAATTAACAACATGATCTCGGAATTCAAGCAGTCCTTGTCGTTTTTCAATGAGAAATACGAAGAAATTAAGGTAATATTAGAAGATAAGACCTCTAAAATACACATGCTCGAGAAGGAAAATTGTGTTCTTCAAAATTCTCTCAAGGACGTAACAAAACGAATGAACCTATTGGAACAACACGCTCGTTTGAGTAACATCGAACTGCAATGTGTACCGGAATACAGATCAGAGAATTTGACTAGCACTATTTCTCAGTTAGGCAAAGTAATTAAATGCGATATTAAGGATACAGATTTTCAATTATGTACAAGGGTCGCCAAAAAAGACACGCGCAGCGCAAGACCGAGGTCTATTCTTGTCAAGTTCAATAGCCCGCGACTAAGAGATTCGTTCCTTGCAGCATCAGTTCAATTCAACAAAGCAAATTCGAAAAATAAACTAATTTCAAGTCACCTTGGCATAGCTAACGATAAGCCGGTGCCGATATTCGTCGTTGAACACCTATCTCCTGAGAACAAGGCTCTTCATGCGGCGACAAGAGTTCGTGCCAAGGAGCTAGGATACAGATTCGTATGGGTTCGCAATGGGAGTGTTTATTGAAGAAGGACGAAACTGCGCAAAGTGTGGTTGTGGAAGACTTTGAAAAGCTAAAGTCATTAACATAGATCTCATATTACTGTATTATTGTTTCTTTTTTTTATGTGTCATTATAATTTACTTTTTGATTTTGTTTCTAAGAATGTTCACTAGCCTAAACTTTATAAAATTCAATTCCCTAAAATGTTACTATCAAAATACCAGAGGTCTTCGTAGCAATTTATCTGAGGTTCGTCAACGCATACTTAACAGTGATTATGATGTATTCGTCTTAACCGAGACTTGGCTTTGCGAAAGTATTTTCGATTCTGAACTTTTTAATGATTCTTATTCTGTATATAGAAGAGACCGAGAATCGTCAAGCTTGAATAATCACAAAAAAACAGGTGGTGGAGTTCTCGTAGCGGTAACAAATAAATTAATTTCATGTCGCATGACAGACTGGGAAAGTAACTGTGAAGATTTATGGATTATGATTAAAACCAACTCCAATACATCCCAATCCTTAAAGATGTGTGCTGTGTACTTGCCACCACCTGTAAATCTTGAAGTTTTTAAATACTTTATTGATAATTGCAATTCGGTCATTACAACTAATAGCGACTCCTCAACATCAATTGTCGGCGATTTTAATTTGAGTTGTATTGATTGGATACATGAGGCTACTACTGAATCTTGCATACCATCAACTTCTAGCACGGGAAGCCTAAAAAATTTATTGCTCGACTTCTTAGCGCTTAATGATTTAAAACAGCTAAACTGGATTAAAAATTTTCAAAATAAGACGTGAGATTTAGTGCTCTCAGATGTTGAACAAACTGAAATAAGTGGCTGCCTTGACCCTATAAGGGAACTAGATAAGTACCACCCGGCTTTTGATTTGACAATAACTTTTCAAACGTTTACCAAAACTTACTTAAAACCTGCGAGTAAACCCAACTTTCATAAAGCAGACTACGGAGCTATAAATAAATCTCTGAAACATGTCGATTGGACCAAGGAATTCAGTGAATGTGATGGCGTCAATGATAAATTGGAGAAATTTTATGATATAATCAACGAAACCATAAATATACATGTGCCAGTAACACAATTTACACGAGGCAAATATCCACCATGGTATTCCCATCAATTAAAAAAGCTACTTAAAGTGAAACTGAAACTTCATATCAGGATAAAAAAATACAACAATCCAATGGACATATTGGAATTTAATTACATAAGAAAAGACTGCCAAATTCTTACCCAAAAATGTTATGACACCTACATAAATGAAATTGAAAATAAAATTAAGTATCACCCTAAAATCTTCTGGTCACATATTAAAAACCTCCGAAAAAGCAACTCTTCTTACCCTCCAGAAATGACTCTCGGCAATGTCAAAGCCTACGGTAGTAAAGCCGTTTCAAATTTATTTGCAGAACAGTTCTCCTCCGTATATGATCCACCTGACGATAGTCGCAATAATTTCCTTAATAACTTACCTTCTGTCTCGGTTCCGGTTTTACCCATCGACGACCTTTCAATCCTTCCTGAAGCTGTATTTAATAAACTCTCTGGACTCGACATATCTAAAGGTCCTGGACCTGACAACGTGCCCCCAATATTCTGGTTAGGATGTGCAGAGTATTTGTCTTCTCCACTGGCAAATATTTATAATACCTCGCTAAAAACTGGGGTCTTTCCAAATAAATGGAAAAAAGCTAGAATAGTACCTATTCACAAGAATGGGAAACGGGAGGTGATATCTAATTATCGACCCATCTCCATTCTGTGTACTCTGTCTAAGGTCTTTGAATCACTGGTGTACCCAGTATTGCACGACCACGTTAAACAATTAATATCCACTAATCAGCATGGTTTCATGGTTAAAAAATCTACAAACACAAATCTTGTTAATTACGTCACTGAACTAACATCCGCAGTAGATAAAGGTCTTCAAATTGATGCAGTGTACACAGACTTTTCGAAGGCCTTCGACAAAGTAAATCATGAATTGCTGCTAAATAAGCTCCAGTCGTTGGGTATAACCGGTATCACACTGAGCTGGTGTAGAACTTACCTTGAAAATAGGACTTCTTCAGTGGTCGTAGATTGTAATGAGTCAGATCCCTTCATTGCAACATCCGGTGTACCCCAGGGGTCCAATCTAGGGCCGTTGTTTTTTAATGTGTTTATTAACGACATATCAGACATATTTAAATACTCCACACCATACCTTTTTGCCGATGACTTAAAACTGACCCGTGTAATTTTGAATAATGTCGATACACAGCTATTACAAATTGATTTGGATAGTAGAAATTGAGATGGTGTGCCAACAATAGAATGTACCTGAATTGTACTAAATTTTTTCATATAAAATTTACTAGAAAACACAACAAAGTCGAATCTGTTTACAATATTCAGGGAAACACACTAACAGAAGTAACAGTTATTCGTGACTTAGGAGTATACTTGGATAGTAAACTTAATTTTATAAATCATATAGACCAAATGCTTAATTCAGCTTACCGAGCCCTTGGCTTTATTTTGAGATCTTCAAAAGAATTTAAAAAACCATCCACTACATTACTTTTATTCAACAGTTACGTACGAAGCCAACTTGAATATTGCAGCACGGTGTGGAATCCTTCGTACCAAGTCCACATAAGTCGCATTGAAAGGGTTCAAAAGAGACTTGTCCGTCATCTAGCGTTTAGGTTTAAAGTAAGAAATTGTAGATCTTACGAACATAGACTAAATCACTTCAAACTCAAAGATTTAAAATCTCGCCGCACTATCTCCGACATGCTGTTCCTGTATAAATTATTCAATAATGGCATTGACTGTCCAGATCTTCTTAGCAAATTACGCATTAACGTCCCTTCCCGTATTCCTCGCTATCCCGGCCCTTTACTGAAAGCCCCTCAACACAGAACAAATCTAGGTAAACACTCGCCGATTGTTAGGATGACCAATCAATACAACTCACTGTCATGTTCTTCCGACGATATAGACATTTTCTGCAACAGCCTAAGTAAATTTAAGTTGCTGTTACACGCAAAACTCAATATTGAGTAGGTGTTGACCTTCCTCCCTACTGTTCAACTACCTAAGTTCAACTCAATTTATATAGTTTCTTTTTTTTTAATGATTTTGATTCTTGTTGTTTTTACTTTAAATTGTATACTTTATTTCCATATTAATAATTGATTGTTTATTATCTTAATGCAAGCTGTGGTCTCCTATAATTGAAGATGCACAAGGATTCGTATCTTTTTATGTCTTATTTTTAGCATGTAAGGTGTAATCTTTGTTGGAGATCCAAATAAATAAATAAATAAATAAATACAAAGTGACATTTCGTTGCCTCATTTTTGACATCGCACCGTAGATATCCTTCTACAATCTGTCATTTTGTCTTTGTCTAGGTACCTTATAAATGTAGATTATTTCAGAAGAATATTTCTTCTCAAACGATAATCTACAAAACCATGATTCGTTTAGAACGCGTAACTTTGAAAATTAATAGAAAAACATAGCTATCTTCTCCTATTATATATCATTTAGTTAATTAGTCATGTCTATTCTTCCGTCGACAAATCGGTGCTCGTGCTACACATTAACTAAATGTTATACAATAGGAGAAGATAACGAATTATGTTTTTGTTGATAATCCTATATACTTTGTGGCCGTCGAGTAGAAAGTTTTTTATCAGTGTGATTTTGACAGTTTGGGAAGAAATATTCTTCTGAAATAGTCAACATTTATAGGACTTAGATAATGATCGTTAGAAACGAAAGACAAAATCAAAGATTGTAGAAGAATTTCTACGGTGCGATGTCAAAAATGGAGGAACGAAATGTCACTTTTTATTGAAAAAGCACTGTCTATTCTTCTTAGAAATAGAAAGCTTCATGCTAAGCCTGCTGTAGTTCCTTCAAATTTAGTTTTGACTGGATACAGGTACACTGATTCATTAACTGCAAATGTAACTTTGTAATCCTATATATTTCTATGGGATTACAAAGTTATTAATGGGCAAGTTCAAAAAAAAAATGATCTGACCAATATTATGTCTGGACTTTAAAAGAGACTGTGACCTCTGAGTTTGTTTCGGCCTTTCTTCTCAGAGTAGTCAGATAGAAAACGCCGACCTCATCTAGTTTAAAAAAATATGATTGACGTGTAAAAGTGTTTGTACAAACCTACTTACAGAAATAAAATCATTAATCATTTATCATATATCACAGTAATTTCCCCAACCGCGTCGGTAGTTTTCCAGGCTTTAACAATCGTAAGGAGTGCCCACGCAGAAGGGACGGGAAGGGGGCAGACGTGGCAATAGTACGCAGATGGAAAAGCGACGCGTCTTCGTCTTGTCTTTTCTGGCCTTTGTCTGAACTCCGTCGTTTATAAATCGATTTAAAACCATTTTCTTTTTTTTGAAAGGGTATACTTATGGGGTTTCCCATAGCAATTTGGTCAAGTTCTGATTAGTAATTTTTGAGTTAGCTTCAATAGCACGTATTTTTTCCACTTTGTGTTTCTTAATGATGTTATAATAACTGGCTGTTATTGTTATTCACAAGTGGAGGTATACGAATTTGTGTGGTATAGGTACCACAACTAAAAAGTTGAAAATAAAAATAACTTTGTATGAAAACCAAACAAACGACTTCCCAAAAAAAAAAAAACACTACAAAATGAATATTTTAATTTCGGAAGTCAGTGGCTAAAAACAAAAAAAAAAAAACATCAAAGATACCGACTTCCGAATTTAAAGTACTTTACACTATGTAGTGTTTATTTTTTTGAAGTTGGTTATTTTTTTGGTATAAAGTTTTGTAGGAAGATACGTGAAAGGGACGCCGGTTCTGCGATCCGTCTCACGTCCCTTTTTTGTGGCCCACGCTTAAGACAATCTGTTCAATCTATTGCAAAGACGCTCTTATTAGGGCATTGTCATTTACTGTACCATAATATTATACTATTTCTGTGCTTGTGATTATACAACATGTCCCGGAATTAAAGAACACCCCGGAACACCCCAATTATAATGTTATGTTATAATCATAATACCTACGTTGGTTTTTACTATTATGTATACAACATTGTTTATTGATTAAATTAGTTATACTGATTGTGGGAGATAATTGTGGTCACATTACTAATCTACGCACGCACACAGTCGCACACGTTTATGTAGGTATATTGTCCATTTTAGTTTGTTTTGACTGTACGGCGGAAGTGTGACTGTCATTTATGTAGTTTTCATTATTTTTAGGATTTAAAAACTTACCTGTATTAATGACAGAAATCTATCAGTAAACGTTTCTGAACAAACTACTTTCGTAACGTGCATATATTCAGTTGCACATTGTACATCTATTTTGTTAATAAACCAATTTTTATTTATTTATTATATTTATTTTCTTCTGGTTAGTTAGTTTAGAGTAGATAGCCAGTGAGACAGACATCAAAAATTTTTAGGTCTAACTTTTACTGTTTTTAGGTCTTACTTTTAATTGTATACTATTTATTTACTAATTGGTTTACCAAGAATTGTATACACTTGTATATAAGTAAATGAAACAGAAGCAAAAAATCAGAATAAAGTGTAACAATCACTTATAGGTAAACTCAGCATGCACACAAAACGTTGTTATAACTCACAAAAAAATTAAATTAAAGACTATTTTACAAAGTTCCACTGAATAGTACCTACTTAATAAATTGACTAAACTAAATAAAAAATTTAAAAAACTAAAGTTAACAAAACTAGGTAATACAAAAAATAAATTAATATGTAGCCTAAATTGAGAGATTGAGTTAACGCAGGGCCACAGAACTCAATGTTCGGGGAGATACTTATAATAGCTGGCTTCCAATTTGCCTAAACTGTCAAAATGGAGGTCGATCCGATCATACTATGTTATTAAAAAAAACAATCGAATTGAGAACCTCCTCCTTTTTGAAGTCTGCTAAAGAGGTAATATTGTGAATTTGTATGTAGGGGGTAAACTTCGGAACTACTAATCCGATTCCGATATTTTTCAGTAATGGACTTACAGTATTGCCGAGTTTCATAGATACTCGTATATTTTATGTTAAAACAAGAAGTTCGCGCAGACGAAGTCACGGGCAGGAGCTAGTAAAATACATTATAATTCAACACGTTCTACCAAATAATTCCCATAATTATCATACATGTACACACGCATAAAATTATACCCTCTCCAAAAAAACATCTGAAAATCACTGCGTATTTCCGCCATGTTATTTCTTCGGCAGTAACGACCCCATTCGTCCCTGCACACGTGGTGTGACCCTATGTAATAAATCGGTGTATGGCGTCACGTGACCTCAATTTTTCACCTCGTAAAATGTAAAGCTAGTCGCAATATTGTGTTTGCACATTAGAAAAGGTGTAACGCTCTTATAATTTCTACTTTTTGGTTGAAACACTTAGGCCATGGGGTCCGAGAGCCCACTTGGTTTTCCGAGACACCGCCAGGCAGTTAGTCATCTCTTCACGTGACCAGAGGGCTGGCCTATTCTTTAGCCAAAGAATCAGCATCGCCATACAACGTGGCAATGCTGCCAGCCTTTAGGGCACTTTTCCCATTGACAGCGATGCGTGCGAATTTTTTGATGCCCTATGTTCTCTATGTTTTTTTTTAATATAAATGTAGGTAAATACTTTTTGGTTCGTTTTTTTTTCAACAGTCCCAACAGGCAGACACTAGTTTGCGATATTCTTATCTCATCTCCGTCAGTCACACCTGTGAGTCTCTTTCTATACCTCAATGTGTTACAATGACGTCAGGGCGTCAACTGTAGTTTTTCAGATATCAGTGTTTTGAAAATATTAACTGTACATTTTCAACGGAGTAGTGGTGGCCGTGGTGTCAGCTCCGACTTAGAAGTTGTAGATCGTGAGTTCAAACCCAGGCGCCCGTTACTTCGTATACTTCATTTTATCACAACTGCTCTGAAAACGGTTCAGAAAAAAATCGTGAGAAAACTGGTATGCCCTAGAACCAAAAATTCGAAGACATATGACATCCAACAACCTGATTAATGCGTGGTGTATAATGGCCGACTTCCGCTCACACACAGGCCTGTGTCCCAGCAGTGGAAATAATGTAGGCTGATTATGCTTATGCTTTCAATGAAATGTTTCGGACAACATAGCATAGATTGCGCAATTCTATTTTGCCAAAAACTATCCTTCCACAAAAGACGATATAGATTTTCTCATCTATTTTTAATTCCCTCCGAGATGGTCCAATATACCTGAAAAAAAAAAAGCGAATGTTGGCGTAATATGGACTAAGTAAGGAGGGTTGGATTACCTCAGTCAAGGTGAGCCCCGGAAAACTTGATTTAGGCCGCATCTGTTCCTGAGATTTCATTGTTTTTGGGGTTCCGTAGACGTATGACAAAAACAGTTCGTTAGTTTTGGCTTGACTTTTTTGTTCGTATGATATGAAACCTGTTATTTTGGTGCAATAAGTAACGGCCATTAAAGTAAAATAATCAAAGTAATGGCTTGTACAACGTACGCAAGACCTCATGAACCCCCTGTCAGGGGTGCGGGTCCTATCAGGGGTGCGGGTTTGTTTGAAAGAGATACCACAGCCCCTGGCATACGGGCTGCTGAAGGAACACGGGTGGGTTTTAGTCAGTAGAAGTCTGACACGCCCTCCTGCTCCACCCAGAGCGGGAGAAGTTATTTGATGATTTCCCACCCAAAAAAAAAAAAGGACCTCATGAACCCCAATTAGAGTACTTATTTAAAAGCATAACAGAATGGCCAAAACTTTTTTAAAGCTAATTGTTATTTTTACGAAAAACCGTGTTGACCTTAGAATTACTTGATATATTTAAAAGTGAGTCTTAAAAAAAGAAAAAGCAATCGTCGGATATGCAAAAAAATCAGCTGTTCCATACATTTTGACCGCGTAGGTATTGCTATTTTTCTAAGAAACAGCTGATTTGTTTTTTGTATAAACAAAAAATTTCTATTTATTTTTCTTATTTCGATTTCTATTCTATTTCAATATTTTTTTAATTTCGTCCAGAATGATATGCTGAATTCATGGTAACAGTTTGCGCACTGGTAAAAATTTGTCCTGTATATTGAGCTTGTTTTTTTTAATGTATTCATAATTTAATTTTGTATACAGAGCGTATGTAACATTTGGCGGAGAGCCAGTTTGGTTTCCGCAGGGGGCGCTCCACGGTGGACGCCATCATGCGCGTGCGAGCCCTCACGACGGGGGATGCTGTGGCCCGGGGTGGGGTCGTCTTGGCGGTGTCATTAGACATCGCCAATGCCTTCAACACCCTGCCCTGGAGTTGCATAAGGGAGGCACTCCGGTATCACCGGATGCCGACCTACCTCTGTCGTGTGGTCGAGGCCTATTTGACGGACAGGGCCGTCATCTACCCCGGTCACCTCGGAGAGTGGAACCGGCGAGAGATGTCGTGCGGTGTCCCACAGGGATCGGTCCTGGGGCCGTATCTGTGGGACATCGGGTACGACTGGGTGCTGCGCGCCGACCTCCCTAGCGGCGTCAGTGTAGTCTGCTACGCTGACGACACGCTGGTCCTGGCGCAAGGGAGGTCGTACCAGGCGGCGGCCGACTTAGCGACACAAGGGGTTGCGACAATCGTGGATAGGATCCGGCAACTGGGATTCGAGGTGGCCTTGCACAAGTCCGAGGCCATGTGGTTTCATGGTCCTCGGAATGCGCCACCGACGGGTTCCCAGATAACGGTGGGAGGGGTTCACATCGGCGTCGAGTCGACGATGAAGTACCTGGGACTCGTCGTTGATTTTGATTGAAAAATATTTTGATTTTGATTTTGATTTTGCTCTACGCGGGGATCGTGCGGTCCATGGCCCTATACGGGGCGCCGGTGTGGGCGCCTACATTGAGGCGCCAACCAGCTCGCAAGCTGAGGGCGTCCCATAGGGTCATGGCGATCAGGATGATCCGAGGATATCGCACGATCTCCGGCGAGGCGGCGGGCCTCCTTGCCGGATTACCGCCATGGGATCTGGAGGCAAAGGTCCTCGCGCAGATATGGGAGTGGCGCGAGGAGGCCAAACGCCGGGGCGTAACTCCGCTGCCGCGGGAAATCGCGGCACAGCGGACAGAGCTCCGGCGGGATCTCATGGTGACATGGAGAGAGCGATTGTCGCAACCCAGTGCTGGGCACGCCACGATTGCGGCGGTAAGTCCCCTCTTTGAGGAGTGGTTTGAGAGGCGGCATGGCGTCCTCACCTTCCGCCTGACGCAGGTCCTCACCGGACACGGTTGTTTCGGGAGGTTCCTGTTTCGGATAGGGCGGGAGGAAACGCCCGGGTGTTTCCACTGCGAAGATCGCCCCAAGGACACGGTGGAGCACACGGTGGCGGTCTGCCCTGCTTGGGCGGAGCACCGCCGTGTCCTCGTGGAGGCGATCGGCGGCGGCGATCTCTCGCGTCCGGCCCTGGTCCAGGCCATGGTACGGAGCGAGAGGGCATGGGGAGCCGTCACCTCCTTCAGCGAAGCAGTGATGCTCGCGAAGAGGGAGGCGGCGCATGTGAGGGAGAGGTAGCATATGCGCCCTCGCGACCCCAGCCGCCGCAGGATACGGAGACGCCCTGGGCGTCGGGAATCCCAGGCCGATTTCCGGCCACCGTAGGCATGGGCTTGCGGACGGCGAGTAATGGGTAGCTCGCTGTCCGGTAAGGACCAAGCCCAAGTCGACGGCGCGTTGTGTTCCACGCGCGCCTCAAAGAGATGTCAGCACAAAAAGTGATGGGACCCGCAAGGGTCGATGCCTGCCAGGGGTGCGGGTTTGTTCGAAAGAGACACCACAGCCCCTGGCTTAAGGGCTACTGAAGGAACACGGGTGGGTTTTAGTCAGTAAAAGTCTGACACGCCCTCCTGCTCCACCCAGAGCGGGAGAAGTTATTTGATGATTTCCCACCCAAAAAAAAAAAAAAAAAAAAGCGTATGTAACATTTATGATGTGTAATAAATGGTTATCTGTAATTGAGTGTGGATTACAGGTTAACGTATATAGAATACAAGTTTTATATTGTAAACGATAGTTGTAATGTATCTCGTTGGTACGAGAATAAATAAATAAACTTTTCTAAACCAACTCTTTTAAACAAAATAGTTTTTCTAGACTTACACTAACTATCAATTAATACGTGAAGATTCAATTTAAACTACTTTGTTACCTCCACCAGAACCCGAAGTGCCTATTGAACCGACAATTGACCGGTTTTTTCTCTCTTAATAGAATTGCAATGCAATTTGTTTGTCTATTTATCCGGTTCTGGTTGTTTATGTAATAGATAGGTAATCCGGAAAACGAACAGAACTAGATTTAACCAGAATTATCTGGATAAATCCGGTAGCAAGCAATCGGATTAGGTCTTCAGTTTGTCGTTATAATCAGATTACGCTGGATGAATGTCAATAGTTTCGAAATTTGTTGATTTTTGCTCTTCGTTTTTTTGGGAACAAATAGTATCTTCTTGAATCCTCGAGACGTACTTAAGTCTATTTTGAGACTAAATGGCGGCTGTTTCGTTCACGAAATATCTGTCTTCATGGATCTTATGTATTACTGTTTGGATTTTAGCAATTTCTGTTTGATCTCTGAGAAACCTAGAAATATCATAGGTTACCAACATTATAAACCAAAATCTAGTAGGTATCACGCATAATTTGATTTGGTTACTTAATAAACCCAAACATTAAAACCTAATTCTTGACTAGCTTTTGCTAGCGGCATCGCCCGCGTAGCGTTCGGAAATTATTGCGCGGGAACGTACTATCGGGATAGAAAATAACCTTTGTTTTAATCCAGGTTATGAACTATCTGTTTGCCAAATTACATCCAAATCCGTTCAGTAATTTTTGAGTAACAAACATCCATCCATCCATTCATCGTCACAAACTTTCACAATTATAATATTAGTAGGAGTAGGATGTTTGCTGTAATTTTTCAATGTATTGAAATTGTATAAATTATATAATAGTATTGAAGTGAATATCAGATGCCAACCCACCTGCCAAGCGTGGCGATTATAGCAAAACCTCCCAAAAATGACAAGGTGCCTGGGGGAGGCCTATGTCCAGCAGTGGACGTCTTTCGGCTGAAATGATGATGATGAACCTACAACCTATACTGTGCTATTAGAAGATGTTATCTTCAGGGCATTGCGCCTTGTATAAACATCAGAGAATAGCTAAGTATGTACATTTGGAATGCCGTTCGCGTCTGCAACAACAATGCGAGCCTTTGTCCTGTTCTCCACTAATTTGCTTTGAGAAATATCTTCAGACTCCCCCAGGGCTAGTAATGTAGCTTTACTTGTTACACTGATCACAATTATACCACTTGTGGAATTGTAACACTTTATGGCTGATTCCAACTATTTACCGACAATTGTAGGTTAAAATTAAGACAAGTATTTTTACTAATAATGAAGCGAAGACCCAATACCTTCGCATAGTAGACCCTTCTATTTTGAAGTAGCAACCACAGGTATTTTTTTTTTGGGTGGGAAATCATCTAATAACTTCTCCCGCTCTAGGTGGAGCAGGAGGGCGTGTCAGACTTTTACTGACTAAAACCCACCGTGTTCCCTCAGTAGCCTGTATGCCAGGGGCTGTGGTATCTCTGTCGAACAAACCCGCACCCCTGGCAGGCATCGGCTCTTGCGGGCCCCGTCACTTTGTGCTGACATCTCTTTTAGGCGTGCGTGAAACACAACGCGTCGTCGACTTGGGCTTGGTCCTTACTGGACAGCGAGCTACTCGCCGTCCGCAAGCTCATGCCTACGGTGGCCGGCAATCGGCCTGGGATTCCCGACGCCTAGGGCGTCTCCGTATCCTAGGTAAAATTAACTTACGAAACTATTTATTTGTCCAGTTTGGAAATAAAAAATGCTACCATTGGTAAACAAAGCGATCCGTTTTTGTTTATAGCAACCGAGCATTAATTAATTAACCCCTCGTCTATTAGGTAGACTCGTATAGTCTGATGACAATAGAAAATAAGTAATTGTAATAATTACTTGGCACTTGACATTTTATGGAAATACTGATTGTAAAGTCCGCTTACACCGATATACCTTGGAAAGTCCAAAAAGCGAAGGCTTTCATAAAACAATTGAATGGGTTCAGGTTCAAGGAGGAGCCCTAAGGATATATTTCTACAATACAACACCTTACCCAAAGTTTTAACCACAAATAGATTACGATTGCACTTGACATTATAATACTTTGCCGTGAGGGATCACGAGGATTTCCTTCACCGTTTTGAGAGCAGTGGTTATGAAATAATTTACACAAAGTAAACCGCCAGCCTGGGGTCGAACCTACGACTTCAAACTCGTAAATTGCGGCCATTAAAACTGGGCCACCATTTCTCTTGCCACATGCAAATGTTAAAATAAAATTCCATAACTAACGCAAATTCTACAAATATTACAAATTGATTGAAAAGACTAGGAAATGCTTCGCCCACGATCTATTAAATAAAGTCTAATACTACGCCTACGTCGCGTCGCGCAAATGTAATTAATTACAAGTCAATGGTTCAATAGAATCGCTATTCCCAAATAGATTTATAAATCTTCATATATACAGGGTTATTGGAAAAACACCAAAAATCTCTTAAGAGGTTAAAGTTATTTTTCACTTTTTAGTGTTCTTTCGTAAGCCGGTTGTTTTTTTTTATTTTTATTTTTTACCGAAAAAATACAAAAAAAAAAAAAAAAAAAATCTGAATGGTTAATAGTTCTACTTTGAACCATTTCAAGGTTAACCATGAAATACCGGACAGCCTGTATATTTATGATATAGATAACAGAAAGATACATCTACAAAGAATTGATGCATATCCAACCTCAAATAAAGAGGGATAGGGATACGAAGATCATGACGACGTCGTGTATAGGAGGGTACTCTACTTGATTCTTCAGTGGTGGCCCAATGGTAACGCCCCCGACTTACGTGTTGTAGTGAGAGTGAGAGTTACGAGTGAGGTTGTAGGTCAAATCCGGGCAGTCGCTTTACTTTGTGTAAATAATTTCATCACCACTGCTCTCAAAACAATGAAGGAAAATATCATGAGGAAACTGGTACATACCAACCCGCAGTGCGCCCGTCTGGTGTATCTCAGTCCCTTATCGAAGAGAGGTGAGATCTGCAGCATTGAAAACATTAGTGGCTAATTATTTCAACGAGATTTATTTTAATGACATTGCACAAAATGACGTTCTATCGCCGAGAACGATAATTGAAAAGTCAAAAATGTATGGGTCTAACATAAGCTACCGAAAAACTATATTATCAATCCTTTTGAATCATAGAAAGAAATACGATACGCTTTGCAAGCGATTACCATTTTGCCTCGACCCTCTGGCCGTGTGAGTAATAATGGCGAAAAAATTTCACTTATTCGAACCAACAAAAGACTCAAGCATGAGACAGAAATTGCCATGTTCTATAGTGCTACTAAAACTGAATAAAAATAACATTAAACAAGTTTTCATGGGTCTCCAGTGTCCTGTTAAAACACGGCATTTTTACTTTGGAACGCCGCGCCGCTGACGTGAGCCACTTTCGAAAGGGCCATTCCAAATTCTTTCATCCCATAATCCACTTTAAAAAAGAAACGTGATCGAGAATTTCGAAACACCGCAAAATACATTCTCTTTTCCACTATATAACGTTTGGTAGTGATAAACTTGTGACCCCGAAACTTTAGGGTTAAAATAGGGAATTTTCCGAGCTCTGTAGATGGACCGATTTAGGGAAACTCAAACGACTTTTGAGATTTTAACTTGGTTAGACCTTGTTCCGGTTACGGATTTCGTATTTTCAGGTAGAATGAAGGTCTTCTATTGTTATTTAACTCAATAGCAATGAAACATCACGGTGTTTGTAATTGAGGGCTCTACTCAAACAATTCGTCCTCCTAACGTATTTCTGTAATGGAAAATTTCAATTCCATTTTGTCGATTTCGAAGATTTTTTTCCCTTCCTTCTATAAGAAGAGACTTTTATTTTTTGTGAGATAGATACTATTCTTGTGTTGAGAGCAGTGGTGGCCCAGTGGTAACGGCCGCGACTTACGAGTTGTAGGTCGTGCGTTCGAACTCAGCCAGGCGCATTACTTTGTGTAAATAATTTCATCACCACTGCTCTCAAAACGGTCAAGGAAAATATCGTCAAGAAATCGGTATGTCTTAGAACCAAAAATTCGAAGACATGTGACATCTTACAACCTGCACTCAATCAAAAATCAAAATCAAAATCAAAATATTTTTATTTCATATAAACCTGCATGGGCACTTATGAAACGTCAGAAGCTAGGTGCACGGTTCCAAATTGTTGTTTCCTATGGAGAAGAGCCGGCAAGAAACTCCACGGTTACTCTTTTAAAAATAATTGGCTTTAACAATATTTTCAAATTACAGAGATTAAATGTATGGGAGGACAGCGCAGGCCTGTCAATAAGTACCAGGTGCTTAGACGAATACAGAATAGAAAATCGTCTACAAATCTACAGTCAGTAAGGCCTACAACGTTCTCTCATTCACAATATGTAAAATAATCTACATAAATAAAATGAACCTAAATAAAATTGATGTATAATGTCAATTAATGACGAGAATATGTCAGCATTGTAAAAATAAAAAGAATAAAAAAGAACTTTGTATTTGAGAGCAGTTAATAGACTTTCACATAGTTATGCTGTTAATGAGGTACCAGGGAAGCCACATGTGCCGAAGGAATTAATGCCAAACTTCCCTGTCTTCAACGTAGTCTTTTATCTTATAATATGCTTTTTTGATAAGGACACGTTTGATGTGCGTTTTAAACTTTCCATCGCTAAGTTCTGTAACCGACTTTGGCAACTTGTTATAGAAGCGGATACTGTTTATTAGAAATGACTTGCTAGTTTTAGTCAATCTAAATTTTGGAATCAAAATTTCATCTTTACTACGTGTATTCAGATTTTGGAAATCGCATCGTTTTTTGAAAAGGCCTAAGTTTTTGCGAACATGTAATATATTTTCTAGGATGTAAAGAGAAGGCAGAGTTAATATATCAATTTCGCTGAATTTGTTTCTAAGAGACTCGCGAGGCCCCGTTTTATAGATTGCGCGGATTGCCCTCTTTTGTAAAATGAAAATTGAATCTACGTCAGCTGCCGATCCCCACAGCAGAACGCCATAAGACATAATACTGTGAAAATAAGCAAAGTAAACTAACCTAGCTGTGGCTACATCAGTCAACTGCCTTATTTTTCTTACTGCGTAAGCAGCTGAGCTTAATCTACTTGAAAGAGCTCTAATGTGAGCACCCCATTGCAATTTTGAATCTAAAGTAATTCCCAAAAATACAGTTTCCGAAATAGCATCCAGTTTCTTGCCATCAAGTTTTAAGTTTAGACCTACTTGGGGTACATTTGGTAACGAGAACTTAAGACATTTAGTTTTGTTCGCATTGAGTAAAAGATTATTAGCAGCAAACCATTTCGAAAGAACAGCTAGACTATCATTGACATGTAAGACATCAGTATCTTTCCTATCTATTCTAAAAATAAGAGAAGTGTCATCAGCGAATAAAATTATATCACTGGGCCCGCGTGTTGGATTACGGCCCATTCCTTCTCACGGAGAGGAGGCCTGTGTCCCAGCAGTGGGAGCATTATAGGCTGAGTATGTGTATGTGTATACATAACTGTATGTAAGGTGCAAATTGAATTGATCCTAGATCCTAATATCATTAAAACTATGACTGTATAAAAGGGTATTAAACGAAATATATATATTGAAAAACTTATTACACGATTGACGACGTCCATAATGATGAATCACTGACTGATTGACACGCTTTTCTATTTGACATTTATTTAATTTATATTACCTTATCCTCGATGATCTTTAACACTTTTCTTTGTTACTTTGACCTTGTTGGCATTTGACATTTTTATTGTAACTCAAACGATTCGAAATTAATTTGTGTTTTGCATTATTTTGTTTTTCTAATTATTATTTAAATTATAATAGGGTTTATTTATAAACGTTGATTGAAGTTAAGAGATGTTTTTTTTTTTGGGTGGGTATCATCAAATAACTTCTCCCGCTCTGGGTGGAGCAGGAGGGCGTGTCAGACTTTTACTGACTAAAACCCACCCGTGTTCCTTCAGTAACCCGTATGCCAGGGGCTGTGGTGTATCTTTCGAACAAACCCGCACCCCTGGCAGAAGTTAAGAGAGTCGCTGATTATTACTTTAAGCAGCGAGCAGCATTTATAAATAATCTTTAAATTGGTCTAAATTAATTTATAGTAAGTTTTGCATGGCCATGTCACGGTAGATCGTGGAGGACTCTTAAAATAAAACCTCTACCCATGTTTGCAAGCCAATAAATGATTTGATGATACGCTCACCTCGGTCGGTCTGCGAATGGCCCCCCTCCGTGCCTCGAAAAGCAAGTAAAGCCGTTCAATCATCCGTCAATCGTGGATATTTGACAATCGTTACAAGTCCTCAGACGCCCGACTGTCTTAAAACCAGTCTTACCAAGAGGTAACGTATTAGTCGTCAGTTACTGGGCTAAGGAGATTAGATAGGCAGTCGCTCTATGTAAAATACCGGTATTCAGCAGAATCCAGTAAGACTGGTAACCGATCCCAAAATAGTTCAGAAAAGGCTAGAAGGAAATGTGCTTCTCCAAACAGAACTAGGCTGTAAAGTCGCTTATATGCGGCAATAAAGGCCAGATTTATTCATGGACTGTTCCACAAATACCCCTCAGAATATACCTTGAGACTAATTCCTAAGGGGTTTGACAGTTGTGCTCGAAAGAGGATCATTGGACATTGAAGGATATTATTCTGGTGCGACATTGTATGACATGTGGCGGGCGTTCGGCCGACTTGGCGTGTGCCCGATGTGCGTACGGTTGGCAAAACAGGCGCAGTTAAGGAAATATAAACACCGCATTTTTTATTTTAGAATTTGAAGTTGTGAACTTGTGGGCACGCCACGATTGCGGCGGTAAGTCCCCTCTTTGCGGAGTGGTTTGAGAGGCGGCATGGCGTCCTCACCTTCCGCCTGACGCAGGTCCTCACCGGATATGGTTGTTTCGGGAGGTTCCTGTTTCGGATAGGGCGGGAGGAAACGCCCGGGTGTTTCCACTGCGAAGATCGCCCTGAGGACACGGTGGAGCACACGGTGGCGGTCTGCCCAGCTTGGGCGGAGCACCGCCGTGTCCTCGTGGAGGCGATCGGCGTCGGCGATCTCTCTTGTCCGGCTCTGGTCCAGGCCATGGTACGGAGCGAGAGGGCATGGGGAGCCGTCACTTCCTTCAGCGAAGCAGTGATGCTCGCGAAGACGGAGGCGGCGCACGTGAGGGAGAGGCAGCATATGCGCCCTCGCGACCCTAGCCGCCGCAGGAGACGGAGACGCCGACAGGCCGATTTCCGGCCACCGTAGGCATGAGCTTGCGGACGGCGAGTAATGGGTAGCTCGCTGTCCGGTAAGGACCAAGCCCAAGTCGACGGCGCGTTGTGTTCCACGCGCGCCTCAAAGAGCTGTCAGCACAAAAAATGATGGGGCCCGCAAGGGCCGATGCCTGCCAGGGGTGCGGGTTTGTTTGAAAGAGAAACCACAGCCCCTGGCATACGGGCTACTGAAGGAACACGGGTGGGTTTTAGTCAGTAAAAGTCTGACACGCCCTCCTGCTCCACCCAGAGCGGGAGAAGTTATTTGATGATATCCCACCCAAAAAAAAAAAAAAAAAAGTAGTGAACTTGTCACACTCAATTTTAGCATTGTTTTTGGTGTAAAACCGCGAAATTCTAAATTTGCAAGTAAAAAACGTAAGTCTTACGATGATGACTGACTGAGGCTGAGCGTGATGAACATGAATGCTAATCCGCTGCAGGCAGGTGGTCCGGATACCCGTTGAAGGCCGTGGGTGCTGGCTGTCTATGTAACTCGCCGCTCGAAAGCACGAGGAAGTGATCACCATAACGTAGAGACATAAAGACAACAAATGACACAATATCACATAGATACTATGTATGAAAGGAAAGAAGAATTAGGAAGAAACGAAATATTATTGAAAATGTAGACATGCTATTTTGTTTCCGATAGCATGCACTGCACAAATATACCTACCATGATACCCAGACCGCATGATATCATGATAAAAATCCATCCTTGTTACAAATCACGCGATTCACATGAAAACACAATAAATCAACTCTTTGCTGTCTCTCCCAGAACATTAACTGATTTAAAAACAGCCATTTTGATTTTTTTTTATTCATCAAGATTTTTAGGCTGCGTGCTAAGGAGTATCGTTTTACCCAGTAATTGGGTTTTGGAAGTAAGATGGGCAGTCGTTCCATATAAACCTATTTATATAGCTTATCTGGAACTACAAGCCTAAGCGTGTACATCATTTGGCATCTACATTGCCACATACGAACATTACACTGACGTCACGCAGAGTCCTGCATCGTGTAGCAGAGTTCTCCACGCAACTAGCATTTAAACAATGTCCCGACGCCAATTCACTCCGATCCAAAACATACTTCAAAACACCCCTTCCGCTCTCATACACCACACTATACCACACCCCATCCCACTCACACAGCCATCCTCCACACATTATGGGTCATTATGGGTTTATAATTATTAACACACATAAATAAAAGTTTCTATGACTGACTCCTAGGTCACAGGGTTCCCCTCGTTTAGGAGGCAGGGTTTTTCACTATTTTTGCAGCCTCTTCCCAAAAACCGGGTAAATTGATTAAAAAAACCGGGTATATTGGTCAAGAACATATTAATTAGGCATTTTAAACTAAGCTTCTAACTCGACCAGAAAGTTCTACAGAATAAAAATACCGTCATTATCTTCACAATATAGTTCTAAATGAGATGACTAAAATTCTAAGTCAGTTTCACACTAGAAGATTGCTAAGGCCTCGCACAGACGAGAGACTTATTTGCCTAAAGATGTTTGATAAGCCAACAAAACTAACTCGAGCATAATCCTAGACATTTTTATGCAAAATGTCAGCTTGTGGCCTAGAATAAAGCCTTCAAGTCTTAATAAAAGCTTCCTTAGAGTAACGATACTTAAGTATGTCTTCCTTAACTTGAGAAGTTAGCTACTAACCTTGCTGACTGAGTTATCCTTTTGCTATAGCACGGGCGACCCGTTCTAGCTGCGTACGATTTTTACGCCTTGACAACAAATTGAAATACCTTTATTACACGTAAGTTGTATATCAGAGCTGAGATTAGGTATATATGATAGCAGTGGTGGCCAAGTGGTAACGGCCGCGACTTACGAGTTGTAGGTCGTAGGTTCGAACCCAGACAGGCGCTTTACTTTGTGTAAATTATTTCATCACCACTGCTCTCAAAACGGTGAAGGAAAACATCGTGAGGAAACCGGCATGTCCTAGAACCAAAAAAAATCGAAGACATGTGACATCTACCAACCCGCACTGGGCCCGCGTGGTGGATTACGGCCCAATCCCTCTACACCGAGAGGAGGCTTGTGTCCCAGCAGTGGGAACATTATAGGCTGATGATGATGATGATGAGGTTGTATACTCGTATCTGTACTATCCTAATAATAAAGCTGAGAAAAAGCACTAGGAAGTGGTTTGTTTGCACTAGGAAGTGAGCTATCTCTCAGCCTAGTTTTAATAAATGAATTTTGATATTGAAGAGTTTGTTTATTTATAGGCTTTAATCTCTGGAACTACTAGTCGGTATGGAAAAAGTATTTTTGAATTTGATAGCCCAATTCTTGAAGAAAGCTAATGGCTTTACTTAAAATCGCGCTAGGACCCTTAGAAATCAAGCAAAATTATGAAAAGTCAGAGAGCTGTTTTTTTTTTTTTTTTTTTGAAAAAGTTTTTATTTTTCACTTTTTAGTTATTCGAAATTTCATCATCCTTGGGGTCAAAACAATGCATTTTTATGTTATAGCAGCAATCTCGGTTAATTTGCTGTAATTATTCGAAGAGTTCCGTTGTCTGTCTCCGAAACGCATCATCCGATTTATATGAAATTTAAATAGGACCATTTCGAAATAAACCCCTTCCGAACAAAAAAAAGAATTTTGCAAATCGGTCTTATGACGGAGTTATGCCCGAACCTCCACCTAACTCCTAACCGTTAAAGAGTTGTACCTTCATCAGCTCAGCGTCATGAGATGATGATGACCATACCAAATGTCTCAATAGCTTTAGAAAATATATGAAAAACATTGTTAATACCTACAAAATTTGAGGGTTACCGTTGATTTCCCTGGGATCCACCATGGGGGAGAAATCGAGGAACATACATTTAAAAAAAATACAGTGGAACATATTAACTCCTCCTTTTTTGGAAGTCGGTTAAAAACGAATTAATAGCGCGAGCAAGCTATGCGACACGACGTTAGGGTCGGGAGAGCAAAAATTTTAAGCGGACAAAGTCATGGATCTGCCTGTGACTAACATATTATACAACCATGTTTATTATAAACATAAATTCCTTAAAAGATTGTACAAACCGCAACAAAATCCATTGCCTACGTTTAAAAATCACGAAGTCACACAAACAGACACGAAAAATTGGGAAAAAAACCTGACTTTATGCATGTATTTTTATGAATATAGAGATGAACGACTGTCTCATTTTCACATTGCTCGAACATAACAGACCGCGAAAATAGCTCGCTAATCAATTAAGCGATTTTTGTGAATGACTGTTCGAAATTGCTCAACTGTCAAATTCTAAATTGTCAATACAAACGATGTTCAACATTTTGGCATGTGCAATTTGGACATCAAAGCCGGCAGTCGTTCAACAAAAAATTGGTCGTGTGGCCGACCCTTTTGCCAATTAAGTTAAATGGGCCTATTTTAGGCCTGGGTTCCCCACAATAGTTCGATTGGGTTGGATTTGGAACCGCAAACTTTCGATCGGGACCACGTTGGGTTAATGTCACGAGTTGAAAATAAAGGATGACAATTAGGGTCACAATTTCATTTGTTTTGTATTATCATTCTGTTACACAATATTGCAATCATGAATAGGTGTTAAATAATAAATTTACAGGAATACCCAGCATCGTACAAGTCACTTGTACGATGCTGTTTATTACCTTGAGTTGCAGAGGACAAACAGACAAACAGACAGACGTTGCTTTTGTATTGTAAGATTAGCGTATTACTATCGTATGGTGGAATATTTTACAAAACATATCTTTACTTAGTGTAATTGGCCTTTTTCCGTGTTACATCAAAAGAAAAAAAAAAGAAATATGTAAATGTGAAAATAATAAAAATAATATGAAACATGTTAGGATGATTCCATTTTCTTAGATATTTTCATAAACGAGTTTATACATAAATGTTTACTTGACTTTCATAAAATACTAGCTTTTGCTAGCGGTTTCGCCCACGTGGAGGTTGATTATCATCCCACGGGAGGGTACTACCGGAATAAAAAGTAAATGATCCAGGGTAATAACTATCTTTGTACCAACATTCATGCAAATCCGTTGAGTCGTTTTTGCGTGGTTGAGTAACAAACATTTAAACATCAACATACAAACTTTCACATAAATAATATTATTAGTTTGTGCCCGGCTCGCAGTGCAGTGCAGTGGGCAAGTGGTAACGGCCGCGACTTACGAGTAGGTCGTGAGTTCGAACCCAGTCAGGCGCTTTACTTTGTGTAAATTATTTCATCACCACTGCTCTCAAAACGGTGAAGGAAAACATCGTGAGGAAAAACTTCGAAGACATGTGACATTTACCAACCCGCACTGGGCCCGCGTGGTGGATTACGGCCCAATTCCTTTCAATGAGAGGAGGCCTGTGTCCCAGCAGTGGGAACATTATAGGCTGATGATGATAATGATGCGCCCGGCTCCGCCCGCGTGGATGTCCGTTATCACGTAAAAAAAGTAACTTATGTCCTTCTTTATAACCATATCCAGGCCTAATTTCATGACGATCGGTTCAACGGTTTAGGCGTGAAAGCGTAACAGACAAACAAAGTTACTTTCGGATTAATAATATTAGTAGGAATTATAGTAGGACAACTCAATGGAGTCCTGTAATTTGGACGTGTATAAACTGTGTCAATTAAAGGTTATTTCGCGTGCATCATATGAACAACAGTCAGTTACAAATGGTAATCATGCCTGATAGTATACGGCGGATTCTCAGTGAACGAGCAGAGATTGACTTCATTATCATCTGCCAAGTCTCTTCCTATATTGGGGTTGGCTTCCAGTCTAACCAGATGCAGCTGAATAACAGTATTTTACATGGAGCGACTGCCTATCTGACCGCCACAACCCAGTTAATGGGTATTATACTACCCTCTGGTAATTTGTTGGTTGGTTGGTGGTGGTTGTCATTTTTTCGGGCTTCTGACGACCCGTAACGACTGTAAAAGATCCACGCATGACAGCTGGGACTATATATAAAGATGGTCACTCATCCACGGACTGACCGCAGCAAGTGAAGCTTAACCTGATGGATCTAACAATGTGGATGTTATTACTTAGCCATAAGTTCAAATTAAGCAAGCAGAAATAAAGCTACCTACATAAGATATGAATAGCGACGAACAATGGATTTTTTTTGTAAAAAACCTACCTAATTCAAAATCATTTATTTCAATCCATTTTTATATCTTATTTGAATAAAATTAGCATGAAAATTAAAATTATAATCAGAAATAATAAATAACTTTAGAAATAAAATTAAAATTATAATAAATATTAAAATTATAATCTAATAATCGGTTTATCAATCAATAAACTCGGCCTATCGCAGTACTCTGCTGGACATTGCCTCTCTCAAGCTGTGTCACAAAGAAAGAAAGAAAAATAGTTTTATTTGTCACAGAAACACGCGCATTTATAAGATGACAAAACATTAAAAAAACATGATCACAAACACAGATAAGTATACATAGGCATAAAAACATAAATAGTCGGCAGCTGACGGATGGCCGGTGGAGCAGACGAGTCCTGGGGGTCGACTCTCTAACTCTGTCAACGAAGAAACGGGCCCGTTTGAAAGTAGTTCGAAACGTCTTAGTGAATCCTACGTCAATTAACTAACATTTTTGGACAGGAAAAAGTATGTCGGGAGTAGAGACAGCTGTCAAATCGACTTGTCATTCAATCTTAGTTCGGGCTCCAAACAAATTTTCTGACCGTAAGTGATACGGAAACGTCCGTTGCTTCGACCGAAACGACGGACTACGTGCTTAGGGAGTACCCGCTGGAATGGAGACCGCAAATATAGTTTAATACGTCCCCAGTTTATTACCAAAATTTATTTTCCAACCTAACCTTTTCTTAGCTCTTTTCCAGCCATGTTAGGATCCGCTTTCAGAGTAACCAAATGCGGCTGAATATTAATATTTTATCTATAAATTGACTACCATCTAACTCGGTCAATTACTGTGGGATACCGATTTTCTAAGGTAAGATCAGTTGTCAGAATTTCGAGCTTTTGATTACAGTTAAATGGATTTATAATTTAGCATCGAAATATTTATGGAAATTTCTCTATCCATTATTATTGACAGTTATGCGCTTGTTAAGAATGGACCCATCCACAAACCGAACTCAACTACTACACTTAACTTCATATTCTACTTATTTATCCTAACTAATATTATGAATGTGAAAGTGATTTTGTTTTGACGCTGTGACGCTAAAACAGCTGAACAAAATTGGATGAAATTTGGCACATGAGAAGACCATATCCTGAAAAAGGACATGCAGATGAAGTCGCCAGCAATAGCTATTAATATTATAAAATTGAAAGTTTGAAAAAAAATGGCAAAAATGTAGTTTAAACCGGTTTTAACCCGGTGGCACGTTTCCGTGGGATATTTCCCGCAATCCACGTAGACGAAGCCACAGGCAAAAGCTAGCATAAATAAAAAAAAAACCAACAGTGATTTAGACAAGAAACCCAAACAAAAATATTTTTTTCACACGAAAAAAAGGACCTTTTTCCTATCCCTACCTGCATCCATTCAAAAATCCGCTAAACGTATTCCGAATCAGTTTTAACAGCTCCAAACCAGTTTTGTTGCCAGTGTAGCCACTATTCGTTTTGCTGACCGTACTGGGGTATAAAGGAAGCATGGCCGGATATCGGCTCTACATCATACAGCCACTCGTTGCTAACGTGTGGCGTTTTTGGGGTTTTCTCTTTATAGATAGGTACATATCTTTTTGAATATCTAAGGGATTTTGTTGGCCCCTTTATTTTGTAGTAGCAAAGAGTGTGGAACGTACTTCGGGAGCGATGTTTAAATTGCTAGGGGTAGTCATTCGATGATAAGTCAAAGACAACGTCTAGAGAAATTTGATATTTTCTTAAAAACTTGAAGCTTTTCTCTTGAAACGTTCCCGCCTTAAGGTTTTAGCAAAATATTAAAGTTCTATGTTTATGTAAGTTTAGTACTTTTAAGTTCATTAAAAGCTTGTTTTTTTATTAAATTTATTTTACTCCAATGTTAAAAAGTACAGTCAGTATGTACAAAGTATGTCTCTCGTTTGACATAGCATACTGTATATTATTAAACGAAAATTACTATTTCCAAAACACGATAACATCACAACATTATTGGAACAACTAAAACTACTACAAACCCAATTAAAACATTACACACAACAATAATAAGAGATCTCTTCGATAAAACAAATAAATCATACATCTACAATAATAACTAGCCGCAAATAACAGTTTAATTAACTTTAGTTAATGGTAATCTGTTCGTGGTTACAGTGAATTTAGCTGTAATGGAATCAAAATTGTCTAAGTCTAGACTGAGTGGAAAGCTGTTAACGGAGTTATGAAAGTATTTAACAGTCTAGATCTTCGGTCAACACGTTCCAAGCTTTATGAACTGTATAAGGTTATTCTCGGCTTCATCAGGGTCATTAACATCTACCTACTTCCCAACTGTGTTGGGGTCGGCTTCCACTTTAACGGGATGCAGCTAAATACCAGCATTTTACATGGAGCGACTTCTTATCTGACCTCCAGAACCAAGCTTTTGAGTAATCTTGGTAAAACTGTTACCTACACAGGTTTTCGGGCTTCTGACGACCCGTAACGACTCTCAAAGGTCAATGACATCCGGGCCTACGGCTTAACATGCTTTCCAAAGCAGGAAGGGGTCGGTAGGTATGTAACGTTACTCCATCCATGTGCTGACCGCGGCAAGCGTAAACCGACCTGACCGTATCGATCGATCCGTGTGGTTGTAATTATTTAGCATTTTCGACTTTACCAGGGTGCGGTGCAGTTGGCCGGTTCTAATAGATACTACAAGAGTACAAAATAGACTATTCTACTTCCTATTCATATTAAAAACGTGAAAGTTTGTACGTTTTGATAGTCAGATGTTTCGTTGTTCAATTTTTTTCGTTTTTTTCGCTCAATCACGCAGAAACAGTTGAATGGATTTGAATGAAATTTGGCACACATATCGTTTAAAAGGATACTTTTATCCCAGTAGTACTTAACCCGTGGGATAATTTTTGACCTTCACGCGGGCGAAACCACTGACATAACCTAGTAGACAATATAATATTATGGATGTAGATATTTTAAAATCGAACCAATTGTTCGCCATTGTCTCGTTGGTTGGAAGTGGTACTGCTAAGCATGTCGATCTTGGGTACGATTTCCAAGACACTTGAAGATTTGTTCGTGCAAAGTGTAATTGTGTTTCTCTTATTAGTCACCGCATCTGTCTGTCTGAAATATTATTTGAATTAGATAGCCCAATTATTGTGGAAGGTTATTCAACATTTCGCTATAATCCTTAGGCGCCGAGCAAACAGAAGAAGTCAGAAAGAACAATAAGGGAAAACACAGTAATAGCATGGGCCGCGAAGCACAGCAACGCAGTGGGTCGGGGGCGATAATTTTACGTAGACAATGTCGCTGGCAGAAGCTTTTATAAAATTGAAATATATTATACAACCAGCCATTGAAAAAAAAAAAACACTGCAATTTCCACATCATCATCATTTCAACCGAAAGACATCCACTGCTGGACAAAGGCCTCCCCCAGGCTCCTCCGCTTCGACCGGTCTTGTGCTTCCCATATCCAGCGGATTCCCGCGGCCTTCACAAGGTCATCGGTCCACCTTGTGGGAGGCCTTCCCACTCTACGTCTTCCGGTACGCGGTCGCCACTCCAAAAACCTTTCGGCCCCATCGGCCATCTGTTCTGCGAGCAATGTGCTCTGCCCACTGCCATTTAACTATCTACACACTAGATTGAAAATGGTTTAATCTCTGCAGCAAGTTTACCTACCTATATGATGTTGTGTTTTGGTAGAGGTTTTCCTCGCAGCATTGCACTGACAGGAATGGTAGATGGATTGATTGACACCTTCGAAGCTTTACATGGACCGATCGTTTGAAACGTACGTAGAGGGAGATAACACCGCGGGTTTATATGTGAAATTCAAATGTAATGCAGAAGCGCTTGCATACATCATCATATCAGCCGAAAGACGTCCACTGCTGGACATAGGCCTCCCCCAGGCTCCGCCACTTCGACCGGTCTTGTGCTTCCCACATCCAGCGGATACCCGCGGTCTTCGCAAGGTCATCGGTCCACCTTGTGGGAGGCCTTCCCACTCATTTTTGGGGGGGTTTTGCCATAATCGCCACGCTTGGCAGGCGGGTTGGCGATCGCAGTATGGTGGTAAAATACATAGAGAACGCTGCTGCCCATTCTCTAGTAAGTCCCTTAGTCGCCTTCTACGACACCCACTGGAAGAAATGGGATGGTGATATTCTTTTACGCCCGGCAACACATACGGGACTTGCATACTTAACTCATTCGTTTTAGTAACTTTAATTTTCAGTCATTTTACTAATAAACTGTCTACATATTAATTCGTGAAGCAAAAACTTCGTACCCTTTTTACGAAAATCATGGGAAGGAGGAATAAGGGATAGTTAAAGTAAGTTTATATGCAGAACGAGTGCAGAAAGCTAATATTTGTATGTAGGTGATTGAACTTCGACTACTAGGCGACCACTATTTTTATTTTATTACCCATTTAATTGTTTTTTGACTCATTTTACTTTAGGTTTTGATCTATATAAATAAAATGAAAAGTCCTGACTGACTGAAAAAAAATCAGCAGTTTCATAAAAAAGTGCAAAACCTACGCGGTCAAAATGTATGGAACAGCTGATTTTATTTTGTATATCCGGCGAAAAATTTCTGCGCTAGGGGGTCTAGAATGATATGCTGAATTCATGGTTACAATTTGCGCACTGGATAAAAAAAAATCCTGTATAATGCAAAAAAATTACACAATATTGTAATTTTTAACTTACCAAAACTATAATAAATAACTGCCTCTTTGAATCGGTGCCTTGTTTTTACCAATGAACACCTCCTCTAGATACTTCACTCTCTGTACTTAAACTAAAATTCAATTAAGACTAATAACTTTGCTTTTTGGCTAGCACCCTTTACGACTTCCTTTGAGTTTGTATTAAGCTAAGCTAGATTGTGTACGCTATAATGAACCTAGTTGTTAACGCTACTGAAAGTTTTCTTATAATTATTCTGAAAATGAGCAACGTCGCAAATAGCTGTCAAATATTTCACTGTTTTGATTAATTTGGAAATATTGCTGTATGGAAATATTAAATATTGCTAACTAGTGACCTAAAATATTGCAATAATTAATATCTTAACACCGAATATTTAATTTTAGATGGAAAAAATAACTTGGAAACTTTTAAAATGGCCTTTTTACACCTAAAACGTCAAACATCAAATTCAGTGTTATAATTGCAAATCATTATTCATGTTTTAGGTGTTTTAGTTGGCGATATTTCATATTTCCATACAGTAATAGTAACAAATTAATAAAACAGGTAAATATTTTACAGCTATTTGCGATGTTGCCAATTTTCGGAATAAACGCTCTTAAAATTCTTTGTTCACGAAACCAAAAAATGACTCAATATAAAGAAAAAAATTACTTAATCCTAAGGTGTTTGAACCGCGATAATTTATCAACTGCAGCTTACTACTAATTTCGTGTCCTTATCTTAATTTAAATCTAAAATTTTAACAATTAATCAGTAGTCACAATAATTCTTTGCGAAGAAGGCAGACTTTTATTACGTTGCAACACAACACTTTTATAGTTTTAATATAACATAGTATTGCAAGTAAGGTGCGGCTCCAGACTAACAAATTTCGGATCTCTCTAACTTTACAAATGTTTGCTCGAAACTTTCGAAGTACATTCGCGTGTAAAGGAAAACTGAAGAAATCCCCGAGGTGAGGTTGTGACGTCTATTTACGTCTGTTCGTAGTGCTTCGAATCCGAGGAAATACTGCAGGAAATCAATGTTGACGGCTCGAATACTAATCGGGTGGAGTGCTTGTGTTTATATTATGGAGAGCACTAGTGGCCCATTGGCAACGCTCGTGACAAACTTGTGGCAGGTTGTACGTTCGTACCCTGACAGGCGCTTTACTTGTAAAAAATGGTGAAGGATAGCAAAATGTCGTAGAAACAAAAATGCGAAGTTATGTGACATCTACCAACCCACATTGCGCCCGCGTAGTTGATAACGGTCCACTCATCCGCACCAACAGGAGGCCTGTGCCCCAGCAGTGGGAACATTATAGGCTGATTATGCTGATATTTGTCAATGACAAATTATTTGGAATTCCTCTTTAATTATTTGAAGCCCACTAACATACATTAATGTAACGTTTATTAATATTACTCAAAAATAAGTATGAAGTCACGATGAAAATAAAGGTGATCTTTTACCAAATAAAGCGAACTCCGTCAATGCTAAACATTCGTACCTTAATTACTTTAAAAAAAATGTGCAATCATGTTCGTTCTTCTTTTGAGCCTTCCGCTTTTCTCCACTTCACTTTTAGAGCTTAATTAAAAGACTATAAAATATATTTTTAAGTACAAATTCGTCGTTCTCAGCCCGCAGTTCCCGCTTGCTTCTTTCACCCGGGTGCACTCGTTTTATTTATTACTGCGCGGTACACCGGCGACTCTTAATGTCACCCAGTCACGAATTGAGTTATACAAGTTGTGATATTTTTCTTTGCTGACAACACTGATGGATTTTCTTACTTTATGGTAATCAATGAGAGACATGTTTCGGGTTTTAATGTTAAGGAATATTGATGCGAGTTTTTTCTGGTTAGTTTATTATGATTGTCATTACAAATGATAAATCAGAAGGGTAATCGCGTAACACAGTACCAGTACAAATGGCCTTTAGTTTGACAGGTCAACAACAATAATTGCGTTGTTTACGTTGTTTTTCAACTAGTAATTTTTTTAAAGTACTTTTTTCAACTAGTAATTTCTTGAAGTACTTTTTTCAACTAGTAATTTCTTGAAGTACTTTTTAAATCTTCCTAAAGGTTGCTCTTTGATCACTTTTGGTACATGGTTATAAATAAGAGGAGCCATGCACATAACACTCTTTCTCAATAATGCACTTTTATATCCACCAATGCACAACTTGTCTTCGCATTGAGTCCTGTTTCTAGTATTTTTCAAAGTCGGGAATATGTGATCATTTGTTTTAACAATAATAGCTATTTCTATATGGACATACAAAAGTTAACAGATTATATTTTTTTAAACAGGTATACGCAATTACGCAGCTGTCGGTCACGTTAAGAATCAAAATTGATCTAATACAGCGTTTTTGCTGCGTTAATATAGTGTTTTGTCCTAAATGATTCGACCATATGAAGCAATGGATGGCAATATTCTTCAAAATCTAGTGTGTTCCGCACTTAGGGTGAAGGTCTTCATCAGGTGTTATTAGAATTAAAGTCTGGGTTTCTTGATGACATTTAAATTTACGGTGCAGTAGTATTTTGATGAAAGGTCACGGTCACACAAGACAAAGGAATATGTTATTAAGGGGTACCTAGTCGCGGGCTCGAACTCACTGGTGGGCCTGGCTGAAAAGCACGGCCTTACCATTAGTCTTACCAGGCTTCGTGTCCGGCAGAGATACTACCCGTGATGAGCAGTTAGACGCTAGTCTACACGCATAACACTGTTGAGTGAGCTGCAGGATGATCAGCTGTAGTAAAACAGGCGCGTAAAAAATTATGAAAAGTCCTTCGGAAGATCAGATTTTATGAAAAATATACTGCATAAATCAATGAGCAATAAAGTTTATTGAATTTTTCGATAATTGAGCTTTGTCGGTATCGAATTAGTTTTGGAGATTTTACACTTCTTTTATTACCTAAACACGCCAATGTTAGGTTAAATTAGCAAGAAAAACTAATCTTTGTTAGCTCCTATTGATGATGATAATAGGTTCCATACCATATATAGGTTGCTTCTGACGTTTCATTTAAGTGCCCATGCAGGTTTATATGATTTTTTTTTTTTGAGTCTTTTGATCCAGCCAGATATTTCTAGTATTCAGTGGATGGATTGTGACCTAAACAAAAACCTAGTAACTATAGCCGTAGGACTTCGTTGCGAACACTTTCCTTCTAATAAGCTTTATTGTTTAATGAAGAAAACCTTGTCTCAAATGTCTTCTTGAAAAATCTTGTGTCAAATTGTGATGAATGTGGAGGAGTCGATGATGTGTTTCATATTCTGTTGGAGCGTGTCCGGAACGAAAATACTAGAATTTTTTTTTTTAGGACGATATAAAAGGTGTATTGGCTTTTGTAATACCATCCTTGCTTTTCCAGTGTCCAATAGCCGCATAGCAATTGTGCAAGTTAGTTATAAGGTAGATCGTAATCAACAATACAACGTATACTGCTTATCTGGGCTCCGCAACCCAGTAGCTGGTTGTCAGACTTTCGGGCTTCTGAGGACGACTGTCAAAGATCTACGCATGACAGCCGGTACCAACTGCTCAACGTATTTTCCGTGGCACGGAAGGTTCTCGATATATAACTGATGGTCACCCATCCTCGAACCAACCCCAGCAACCTTCGAGCGAACTGTGCCGCTGATATTATTGAGCCACAAGCTACTCCAATCATTTCTTGATGTAAAAAACTGAGCCTGATATGAAATAACTTTTGTCATTTCTCGGTCAGTTTTATACATCGTCCTTGAGTTAGGTCAAGGGCACTTACAAAGCAAGTACAATAAGAGCATGTGTAAAGGGCATTTTAAGGTTATCAAAAGTTATTTTAATTGCGTGTCGCATGACTTTAAAAAATGCTTGAAATTTTTATTAGGGCAATAAAATGCTAGAAAATAGAGTTTAGATTTTGTTTTTGTTTTAATCGAAAGTACAATTTAACAGAGAAAAGGCATGAAAATAAATTAAATTCTGACTTTTCAAAATTAGATCATTACGTATTTTAGGTAGCTTTTTATTTATTTTGTTTATCACCTTCGATTGTCCGTATATTCGCGCCGCTCTGCGCCCTGCATTTACTCAATATGGTGCTACAACAGATTGACTGCTTCAATTTTACTCTGAGTGAATTCACGTGGGCTGCATTTTGTAAAAAAACAATTATTAAAAAAACTAAAAGACACGCTTTAAAAACCAAACTAAAAAAGTAGAAAATTAATTTAATTATATTTTAGTTTTGCTAACTACAAAAGCGTGTTTTAATTTTTTTTTAATTTTATTGAGTTGCCATCGATCCTCGATAAGTCTACAAAGCTTAAATGAAATCTGCCCGTTTGGAGTGGGTCAAAATCAAGTCCAAAAAAGGAGTCGGTTACAAATAAACAAAACATACAGTTGAAGGTAATATAAAAGTGTGTTAACTACTCTTGATACCCATCCACGAACCAACCCCGGCAAGCGTAGCTTAACTTTCTATCGACCGGTGCGTATTTTCATTACGCCGATGCAAACTTCTCACTAAAAATGTTCAAGTAGGTAAAATAAATACAACGCAATAACACTGACAAAAAATCGGTGTGAGTGTGTACTTATAAATTTTATTTTAAAGTGTCAGATTGGAGATCCACTTGAATTTCCCAGCGAACCATATTCGTTTCGAGAGGTTTTCATATAAAAATAATGTTAATTCAACTTTACAGGGGGTGGATTTTTGAGATTTGGCGATAAGGGGAGGTACCTTAATCGCTGTACTTACAGGGAAAATTAGGAGACTGTCCTTAACTTTTCCAGAAATTTTGATCTACAATTTATAAATCCTAAAAAAATAGGCAGTGTTCACTTTAAAAACTTTTTAGATGCTTGTCAATCCTATTTCTTTTAAGGATCAAAAGACCCTATCGTAAATAGTGAGGGAGGTTCGAGTACTAGAAAAGTCAGAAATTGCAAAAAAAACTTTTCCCATTCATTTTGTAGGAAATGAGTCTGACTTTTTTGACAGAAATAAACTTAAAAAAAAAAATACTTCGAATTCCAAACGATTACTGATCATAAGGTACCGTGCGGTGTCAGACTAAAAGAATAGCACCACCCCTTTTCTTCCCGTGGGTGTTGTAGGAGGCGACTAAGGGAACTAATTAGACAATGGGCAGCAGCGTTTTCTATTCATTTTAAAAACCATACTGCGATCGCCAACCGTCCTGCCAAGCGTGGCGGTTATAGCAAACACGGTGAGACCAGCAGTGCGAAGAATCCCCGAAAGAGATCCGGCTACCACAATCACTGAAAATTGGACATGGCAACATTTAACACGCATACACTCCTGACTGATGAGCCAGGACCGGACCTTGAACCTATCTTTCTATAGCGAAGTGTTAGACAAGGAGACGTTATGTTTCCGAAACTATTCACCGCTGCACTGGAGGATGTCTTCAAGGTTCTGAACTGGAAAGAGGCATCAACATCAATTGCGAGTACATCACTCACCTTCGGTTTGCCGATGATATAGTTGTCATGGCTGAGACCATCCAGGACCTCAGTACAATGCTCGATGACCTCAGTACAGCTTCCAAAAGAGTGGGTCTTAAAATGAACATGGACAAGACAAAGGTCATGTCCAATGCCCGTGTGACACACACTCTCATAACGGTCGGCGCTGTACTCGAAGTTGTGGACGAGTACGTTTACTTAGGACAAATTATCCAGTTAGGTAGCAAACTTTGAGATAGAGGTTAATTGTCGAATCCGACTCGGTTAGGCAGCGTTCGGGAAGCTTTGCAATATCTTCTCATCCTACATACCGCAGTGTCTCAAGATGAAAGTCTTGACTAGTGCGTGTTGCCAGTGATGACATATGGAACCGAAACGTGGTCGCTCACAATGGGCCTCATAAGAAGGCTTAAAGTTACCCAAAGGACAATGGAGAGGGCTATGCTTAGAGTTTCCGTACGTGATCGAGTCAGGAATGAAGAGATCCGCAGGAGAACCAAGGTAACTTGACATAGCTCGAGGCATTGCCAAACTTAAGTGGCAGTGAACCGGACACCTTGCTTGCAGAACAGATGTCCGATGGGGCCGAAAAGTTCTGGAGTGGCGACCGCGTACCGTTAGACGTTAAGTTGGAAGGCCTCCCACAAGGTGGACTGATGACCTTGTGAGGGCCGCAGGTTGCGAGAAGCATAGAACCGGTCGAAGTGGCAGAGCTTGGGGGAGTGCGTACGTCTTTCTGCTGAAATGATGATGATGTCGGGTTATAATACTTTTTCGTTACGATACATTTTTATGTTAGGCGATATCTACAATTTGCCTCCTATTGCAAGCTGCGTTAAATAACTTTGTTCCAAAAATCTATATAGTTTGTTGTTTGATAATACACAACTTGATAAATCCACTTTGTTTGTTTATATTGTTCATATTACGTTACTTTTTTTTTCAAATTTATTTAATGACTAATTATGTATTTATTTATTATAATTGGTTAAAAATATCTATTGTAATAATTACCTAAAGTCAACCTCGTAATTCCGTTATCACACTTAGGTCGATTGTCACTTGCTTATTCATCAAACGACAAGATCTACATTTTTGCCCAAGCAACAGATAAGTAGTTTCAAACTCTCTTTTTCAGAAGTATTACAACAATTATGACGTGGATTATAAAAGTGAAGTAAATTATAAAAAACTTTTTTCAAAAAAATAACAACCGGCTTCCAAAAAAACACTACAAATTGCAAAATAACTTTAATTTCGGAAGGCGGTGACTTCGGAGGTGTAGATATTTTAATTCTTTGTCACCGGGCGATTCACCTCAGGGGTGGCGAGGTCATGCCCCTGGGTGTCCACCATCGAACAAGAGCAGATGTTGGACAGTAATGACCTCCCGCGTGTTTGTGCCGTGCGCGGGGACCCGTACGGGGGGATGAAGGAATCCTGGTGGTTGAGTGGAGCAGATTGCACACAACACACCACTTTGGCCCGGATTTCCTCTTACACGGGAGGTCGTGGGGTAGCTACCCACGATCAACCGGCTGAGGCATCCCATAAGAGGGTTGTCAGGCGAGGATCGGCTTAGTGGGGGAGGGCAGCCGGCGCGGCGTGGGGTCTCGGGGTGAGTTGCGGCATAGTCTCGTGTCGTATACAGTCCTGGGATCTTCCGTCGCGTGCGGGTTCGTCAATTTCCTACTAGGTTGATCCTATACCGAAGGAGTAGCTCTGGCGTTCGCTCGTTGAACGGGCGACGTCCCCGACTGAGGGCTCCGTGGCGGGTGGAGAGCTCCAACGGTGAATCTTAAACGTCCAAACCCATGGATAATGAGACTAACCACAATATAACCAAGCTACAAGCTGCGTCCCGCTCGTCGGATGCGCTAACAAACACACCACGGGCCGCATCTTCAGATGCGCCTTCCACAACCAACAGAAGGGTTGCGTCTCAAGATGCGCCTAAGCGACAACCGCCTAAGGCTGCATCTACAGATGCCCCAAATAAAAATAAACGCCCGGCTGCGTCCAAGGATGCGATAAGGAAGGTAACCGCAAGGGATGCACCACAACAGGCTGCGTCCCGAGCAATACCAACCACATCTGCGTCCATGGATGCGCCCCCAAACACAACCCTGACAGAAAGGCCAAGGACAGTTCTCGCTCACGGCGACTTGAAGAGCACTGCAAATGTGGATGCGCCCAAAACACGGTCTGCGTCAACGGCTGCGGTCTCTGAAAGGGACCTGTCGAGTCTGGCCAAAGCCCCACTGGCAGGAGTGTCAAACGAGGACAACTGGCAAACAGTCCAGGGCAAGAAGACGTCCCTCAAGGCGGTGCCGGCAACGGCTGAGACGCCAAAAGGTGCCACCGGCGTTATGCGCAAGCGCAGCGCAAGGCCAAGAGGGCGTAAAAAACCAAAAAATACCAATACGGTACCACCGGCCAGGGCGCAGAAGCGTACGCGTCCCGAAGATACCGTCACGCCAACGGGGATCATCAAGAAGAGCAAGCCTGCTCGCTCCCGTATGGTGGACGGTACTTTGGTGAGCTACGCCGAAGCGGCCGCGTCGTTCCGGAGCAACGAGCTGTGTGTTGCCGTCATGATGGAGCCCTTCTTGGACATGACGCAGGAGCAAGCAGAAGGGATCCACACACAGTCGAAAACCAGCTCCGGGATCTGCTGAAAGCAGCTCCCGATCCAAGCGACACAAACCTCAACACCGCGATCCACTTTAGAGGCCGGGCCCACTTCGCAGAAGGCGTCCTCAAGACGTGGTGTGAGGACCATTTCACACTGGCCTGGCTCAAGGGAGTCGTGACGAACTTACCGTCCCCGCTACCGGGGACCAAGCTAACCGTTCGGCCACAAGCTGACATACCCAAGAAGGTCCTGTGTATGCTGTATGTGCCAGAGACCAGCGAGGACACTACGGAATTGATCAGGATGCTGGCAAGGCAGAACCCTAACCTGAAAATAAACACCTGGACTCTGACACACGAAAGGGTTAGGCAGGAGCCCCCGGGTACCTGTCTCTTCTTTCGTGTGCCGGAGTCCATGGTAAAAACCATAAAGGACCAACAGCGGCGTGTCTACTACCTTATGGGTAGTATATACATCCGCTTCCTGGAGGAGAGTGGAACCAGGGAGGCGGCCGCTGCGTCGACAGCAGCAACAGCCTCGAGTGCGCATGGGAGTGGGCTAGGTCCGTCGCTGCCCGTACGTTCCCCGTCGCCTACCGCGATGGGAACCGTTGGGGGGGCGGTGGAGTTGGCGACTTCCATGGCAGCACTGGAGGTTGTTTCAACAGCGGGATCAACGCATGACCCACCCTCGTCCGGTCTAACTTCGGACGAGGATTGCTTTCCGTCAGGGGAGGGTAGTGAGGGCGAGGACAGCAGCCTCTGCTCCTCTCCTTTGCGGGACTAAAATCCTGCAGACCAACCTCCAGCACAGCCAATCTGCGTCGGCCACCTTGCGCAGAGTGCTGGAGAACAAACAACAACAAGGGATCACCATCGCCCTCATCCAAGAGCCGTGGATCAGGGGTGGCAAAATATGCGGTCTTGGTAACATCGGGGGTAAGTTGCTACTAGATACCTCCGCAAGTAATCCGCGCACCTGCATTTTTGTCCCAAAACATGTACCTAACCTTTTAATTAACGAATTCTGCTCAAGGGACCTGACAGCAATCAGGCTTTTCAGAACCGAACAGGATCTCCCGGACATCGTACTAGCCTCGGCATACCTGCCTGGCGACGAGAACGTGCCTCTGCCAGAGCTCGCCTCACTGGTTGAGTACTGTGAAAAGGAGAAACTGGAGCTAATCATCGCGACAGACTCCAATGCGCATCACACGCTCTGGGGTAATGTCAAAACCAACAACCGAGGTGAGGTAATGCTTGATTTTATTCTTAGTAATAACCTTGTTTTACTCAACAAGGGCTCTGAACCTACCTTCGTAAACGCGAGATCGCAAACAATAATTGATTTAACAATAGCAACCATAGGTATTTCCAACTCTATACAGGACTGGCATGTGTCTAATGAGATATCGTGCTCAGACCACAGATGGATCCGTTATACCATTAATTTTAACCTAACCAAACCACAGCCTAGAAGGGTTCCTCGCAACACAGACCAAGTCAAGTTTGTCAAACTAGTCGAGGCTGAACTAGGTAGATTACCCGCCCTTCCGGCTGAAATACCAGTAACCAACTTAGACGAACATGTAAACAACATTACATCCATCCTCTTATCTAGCTATGAACAGTCGTGTCCCCTCACGGTACCAAGGCAGGGAGCTCGCCATTCCTGGTGGAGTCCTGAACTGGAAAGACATCGACGAAAGCTGAGAAGACTGTTCAACAGAGCTAGGAACACACGGTCGCCGATAGATTGGGACCGTTATACAACAGCTCGGAAAATTTATAAAAAACTGATACGCCTCAGAGGAAAGAATAGTTGGAGGCGTTTCTGTACCAACATTGAAAGTAACAACCAGGCAATGAGGGTCAAGACTTGTCTTGCTCAAGAGACAGACCACTCAATAGGATGCCTGAAAAAACCAGATAATACGTTCACAACAAACGACGCTGAGACAAGCGAACTACTCCTAACCACTCACTTCCCAGGATGCCAGATTGCGACCCAGCAAAGTTGGGAACCGCATAGGGAGAGAGGCACGAGCAGCTTAGATTGGGAAGTGGCGTTAGAAGTAATCGACAAAGACAAAATAACATGGGCAATCAACACCTTCTTACCTTTCAAGGCAGCAGGACTGGATGGTATATTCCCAGCTCTGCTCAGATGGAGCCGTGACTTACTAGCTGATTACCTCGTCAAGGTGTTTCGAGCCTGCCTCGCCCACCGCTACATCCCCTTGAAATGGCGAGAAGTAAAAATAATCTTTATACCGAAGCCAGGTAGGGGCGACTACACCCAGCCCAAATCTTTTAGACCCATAAGCCTCTCATCGTTCCTCTTGAAGACACTGGAGAGGCTGGGGGATAGAAAGATTAGATCCCAAATTTCGGTACAAAGACCATTACATCCCAATCAACACGCCTACTGCGCAGGCAAATCAACGGAATCAGCACTCCATGGCGTAGTTTCACGCATAGGAAATGCTCTCAAAGCCAAACACCCAACCCTAGGCGCCTTCATTGACATAGAAGGCGCTTTCGACAAAACGAACTTCGCCAGCATCGAACAGGCACTTGCCACGCACGGTGTTGCGCGAACGCTCATAGAATGGATTAATAACATGTTAAAATACCGTGCTATTCAGTTTACCGTGAACACCACCACACGAGGAATCGTGAGCAGAGGCTGCCCATAGGGTGGGGTGCTGTCACCACTACTGTGGAATTTAGTCGTAAATGAGCTCATCGTAGAGCTCAACGCCAGCAGTCTTTACTCGGTAGGTTACGCGGACGATATAGCAATTCTGATTTCGGGGAAATTTGAGGGAATCTTATGCGATTTCATGAGAAGGGCCTTCAAAATAATCGAGAATTGGTGCACGAAGCCCGACCTATCGGTTAACCCCTCGAAAACAGAACTAATAATGTTCACCAACAAAAGAACTCTTGGGCCCCACAGGCTTCCAAAACTTTTCAACACAGAACTAACACTTAAAGACGAAGTCAAGTACTTGGGGGTGATCCTTGACAGCAAACTGCTCTGGAACAAGCATCTCGACTACAAACTTAATAAAAGCACAATTGCACTATACCAATGTAAAAAAATGCTAGGGAAAACATGGGGGCTTTCTCCGAAGATCACTCTGTGGTTATACAAATCGGTAATCAGGCCAATGTTGGCTTATGGCGCTCTGGTTTGGTGGACAAGGACTGAACTCTCGACCACCATTACCAGACTACAACGATTCCAACGACTGGCCTGTTCAGCTACCACTGGCTGCTTGAGAACCACCCCAACAGCAGCCATGGAGATAGCCCTTCAACTAACTTCCCTTGACCTGTACATACAGCAGGAGGCGGCGCTAGCTGCCATCAGGCTAATGCATCTAGGCATATGGGGCAAGAACCTTACCAGTCCACACGCTAACATCCTGGACCAGGCGATTGAGTACCAGCCTCTCATCGCTGCCCCGTGTGATAGAATACCAAACCAACCTATGTTCAACAAAAACTATATCATACAAAGAGTAGAGGAAGAAAGGGATCAGTCGGGAGCCAATGAAGTGCGCATCTACACTGACGGCTCAAAAACACAAGACGGTTCAGGTGCTGGCGTACACTCCCTTGACCTCAACATCAACCTTCACCTACCGCTAGGCACACACAGTTCGATCTTTCAATGTGAATGTGTTGCCTTAACACAAGCCGCTACAGCAGTAAAGCGCTTAGGCATCCGGAACTACGGCATAAAATTCCTATCCGACAGCCTATCTGTGCTCAAAGCTTTAGAAAACAAACAAACTAACAACAAACTAATTTTTGAGTGCCATCTAGCCCTGGAGAGCTTATCGACGTCCAATCGTATTGCACTCCAGTGGATCAAAGGGCACAGTGGATCTTTAGGCAATGATGCCGCAGATGAACTTGCGAAGAGAGGCTCTGATATGGAAGTGCTAGGCCCGTACCCACTTCTCCCCCTGCCTTTCTCACAATTTCGTGCGTGGATCCGCCAAAGGTCGACCGAACTCCATAACAACAGATGGTCACGGGCAACAGACTGTAGACAGTCAAAATTGGCTTTACCGATTGTACACCCGCGATTAACCAAAAAACTTCTCAGCCTGAGTAGAAATAACCTTAGAATAATAATAGGAACAATTACGGGCCATAACACACTTAACAAACACCTTTTTAACATAGGCGCCACAGACAGCCCGCTTTGTAGGGGCTGCCTTGACGCCGAGGAATCAGCCGCCCACGTCATCCTGGAATGCGAGGCCGTGGCTTCTCAACGTGAAGAAATCCTCGGAACAGTGAGGTCGCTCCGCGAAGCCTGTGAAGCTCCCAGGAAGCTTCTGAGCTTTTGGGCGGAGCTAGGCTGGCTCTGTTAGCCAGAATCCCCACGCACAACGGACCGAATGGGAGTCTACGTGCGGAAAAGGGAGTCCCATCATCATCATCATCATCATCATGGTGTCAGCCGCAAGCGAAAGGCATTATCATGTCTTTCGCTTGCAGCTGAGATAAGAATGCTAAATGTTCATACCAAAGTTCTGATGCATACGAGACAGCATGATCTGTGTTAATATTAATAATAATGTTCTCACTGCTGGGACACAGACCTCATCTTTGTGAGAGATATATAGGCCGTATTTCACCACGCGGGCCTAGTGCGGGTTGGTGATATCACATGACTTCGAATTTTTGGTTCTAGGACATGCCGGTTTCTCCACATTTTTCTCTTTCACCGTTTTGAGAGAGAAATCGTGACGAAATAATTTGCACTAAGTAATGCGCATGTCTGAGTTCGAACAATATAATATTTCACCAGTAAATAAGTATTTTCGGTCATAGTAGATACAATATAAGTTGTAGCGAAATAAACGATATGTGGCAGAAATGAGACGGCGCAATACCGTGAAATAGATAGCTCAGAAATAATAGCATTGTGTGCTAGCAGTGTTAGATGTTGTGACCATGAGAGAAACTGTAAATGGGATAGGGTCCTGAACAAATATATTACATCAGTTTTAATAAAAATAACATACCTAATGTAAATTTTACTATCCTTCTATATAAATATATATCTATAGTAGTTATTATCAATGTGTGCAAACTTTGTATATTTGGATGTTTGTTACTCAATTACCCAAAAACGGATGAACGGATTTGTATGAAATTTGGCACACAAATGGGTAACCTGGTGGAATAATACATAGGATACTTTTTATCACAAAAGTACGTTCCTGTGGGATGATTTTCGACCTCCAGGCGGGCGAAGCCGTTAGCAAAAGCTGGTAATAATATTATAAATATGAAAGTATGTTAGGATAGATATTTGTTATTCAATAACACAAAAACGGTTGAATGGATTTTATAACTTGGATTAACATACAGGGTAAGTTTTTATCCAATGCGCAAATTGTAACCATGAATTCAGCATATCATTTTAGAACCCCTAGCGTAGAAAACTTTCGCCGGATAAACAAAAAAAAAAATCTGCTGTTTCATAGAAAAGTGCAATACCTACGCGGTCAAAATGTATGGAACAGCTGCTTTTTTTTGTGTATCCGTAGAAAAATTGCTGGTTACAATTTGCGCACTGGATAAAAACTTTTCCTGTATAGGATACTTTTACCCCAGTAGTACGTTCCCGTAGGATTATTTTCGACCACCAAGCGAGAGAAGCTGCTGGCAAAAACTAGTATTCATTCAATAATCAGGAATTTCATTTAAAAGCACAAAGTTAATTTAAAAAGTGTTAAAATGCTCCGGCCATTAAAACATAACCAATTATGTATGTTAAATTGTGATTTTTGGGATTTGGGTTCAATCTAAAAACATCTTAATGTGATATTAAACATAACCTCTAGTAGGTCTAATGCGGCGCCATTGAAACTGGCTTCTCAAACATCCCCTCAAGCTGACTATGTTGTTCCGGGAGACCATGTCCGAGGTATGTGACGTGGCAATGCCCCGGGTCCAGCCAGGTCGTGCTTCACGCCAGGTGTACTGGTGGTCGCCGCAGTTGACAGCACTACGCGAGGCGTGTGTTGCTGCGCGGCACCTTTACTCCAGGCACCGCAGGCTCCGTATCCGTCCTCCGGATACGGAAGCCATTCAGGCGGAGCTGTACGAGGGGTACAGAGTGGCGAAGACCGCCCTCCGAGCTGAGATCCTGCGGGCCAGAGTGGTGGCCCGCGAGGAGTCGCTGGAGACTCTGAACAGAGACCCGTGGGGACGCCCCTACAAAACGGTGCGGGATAAGATCCGCCCGTGGGCTCCCCCGCTGACGCAGAGTCTCCGGCCCCAGCTCGTGCAGGACGTGGTGAGCGCTCTGTTCCCCTCGCGAGGGGAGCACGCTCCCCCGCCTATGGCTCCGCCTCCTGCGGTGCCCGATGCAGACCACACCGACGACGACGACGACTCTCCAGAGGTGACCGAGGTAGACCTGAGAGTGGCGGTACGTAGGCTGAATGCCAAAAATACCGCCCCAGGACCCGACGGCTTGCCCGGCAAAGCCTGGGTCCTGGCCTTGCAGGCTCTCGGGCCTCGACTAAGAGGGCTCCTAAGCGCATGCTTGGAGGAGGGCCAGTTTCCGCTTCGTTGGAAGACGGGGAAACTGGTCCTCATTAAGAAGCCGGGGCGCCCAGCGGACTCTCCGTCCGCTTACCGGCCCATTGTGCTGCTCGACGAGGTGGGCAAGCTCTTTGAGAGAGTAATTGCAGACCGCCTCGTCGGGCGGCTGGTGCGGGTGGGGCCGGATTTGGCGGAGAGCCAGTTTGGTTTCCGCAGGGGGCGCTCCACGGTGGATGCCATCATGCGCGTGCGAGCCCTCACGACGGGGGATGCTGTGGCCCGGGGTGGGGTCAACTTGGCGGTGTCATTAGACATCGCCAATGCCTTCAACACCTTGCCCTGGAGTTGCATAAGGGAGGCACTCCGGTATCACCGGATGCCGACCTACCTCTGTCGTGTGGTCGAGGCCTATTTGACGGACAGGGCCGTCATCTACCCCGGTCACCTCGGAGAGTGGAACCGGCGAGAGATGTCGTGCGGTGTCCCACAGGGATCGGTCCTGGGGCCGCATCTGTGGGACATCGGATACGACTGGGTGCTGCGCGCCGACCTCCCTGGCGGCGTCAGTGTAGTTTGCTACGCTGACGACACGCTAGTCCTGGCGTAGGGGAGGTCGTACCAGGCGGCGGCCGACTTAGCGACACAAGGGGTTGCGACAATCGTCGAAAGGATCCGGCAACTGGGACTCGAGGTGGCTTTGCACAAGTCCGAGGCCATGTGGTTTCATGGTCCTCGGAATGCGCCACCGACGGGTTCCCAGATAACGGTGGGAGGGGTTCACATCGGCGTCGAGTCGACGATGAAGTACTTGGTACTCGTCCTCGACAGCCGGTGGAACTTCGCGGAGCATTTCCGCCGTTTGGCTCCCAGACTGGAGCGGGCCGGGGCTGCGTTGAAGCGGCTCTTGCCCAATCTAGGGGGGCCAAACGCCTCCTGCCGGAGGCTCTACGCGGGGATCGTGCGGTCCATGGCCCTATACGGGGCGCCGGTGTGGGCGCCTACATTGAGGCGCCAACCAGCTCGCAAGCTGAGGGCGTCCCATAGGGTCATGGCGATCAGAATGATCCGGGGATATCGCACGATCTCCGGCGAGGCGGCGGGCCTCCTTGCCGGATTACCACCATGGGATCTGGAGGCAAAGGTCCTCGCGCAAATGTGGGAGTGGCGCGAGGAGGCCAAACGCCGGGGCGTAACTCCGCTGCCGCGGGAAATCGCGGCACAGCGGACAGAGCTCCGGCGGGATCTCATGGTGACGTGGAGAGTGCGATTGTCGCAACCCAGTGCTGGGCACGCCACGATTGCGGCGGTAAGTCCCCTCTTTGAGGAGTGGCTTGAGAGGCGGCATGGCGTCCTCACCTTCCGCCTGACGCAGGTCCTCACCGGACACGGTTGTTTCGGGAGGTTCCTGTTTCGGATAGGGCGGGAGGAAACGCCCGGGTGTTTCCACTGCGAAGATCGCCCTGAGGCCACGGTGGAGCACACGGTGGCGGTCTGCCCTGCTTGGGCGGAGCACCGCCGTGTCCTCGTGGAGGCGATCGGCGGCGGCGATCTCTCGCGTCTGGCCCTGGTCCAGGCCATGGTACGGAGCGAGAGGGCATGGGGAGCCGTCACCTCCTTCAGCGAAGCAGTAATGCTCGCGAAGAGGGAGGCGGCGCACGTGAGGGAGAGGCAGCATTTGCGCCCTCGCGACCCCAGCCGCCGCAGGATACGGAGACGCCCTGGGCGTCGGGAATCCCAGGCTGATTTCCGGCCACCGTAGGCATGGGCTTGCGGACGGCGAGTAATGGGTAGCTCGCTGTCCGGTAAGGACCAAGCCCAAGTCGACGGCGCGTTGTGTTCCACGCGCGCCTCAAAGAGATGTCAGCACAAAAAAATGATGGGACCCGCAAGGGTCGATGCCTGCCAGGGGTGCGGGTTTGTTCGAAAGAGACACCACAGCCCCTGGCTTAAGGGCTACTGAAGGAACACGGGTGGGTTTTAGTCAGTAAAAGTCTGACACGCCCTCCTGCTCCACCCAGAGCGGGAGAAGTTATTTGATGATTACCCACCCAAAAAAAAAAAAAAAAAAAAAAGCTGACTATGTTGAGGCTGCAAAAAGGAAGCCGGCGGGCTACCAACTGCCATGGCTCACCAGGAAATCGCTTAATCGACTAAAAAGCCAAGTGGGCTAGTGGCGGTACTGTTAATTAACTTATCTTTTATGTTATGATGCACCTTTGGAGCCAGTAATTTTATAGATGTTGGAACAACACTTGTATATTGCTGACGCGTTATCTCGTGCTTATGAAATGACGTCGCATGTTAGGAACGTCACAAACCGGTATAGGTAGTGTCAAGAATGTATTCAGAGAACATAAAGAAAGAGAATGAAGTAGTTCACGGTATTAAACAGGACAGTAACATACAATAGAACCTAATTAGCAGTGAGTGAAATAGACGATAAAATAGTAAAATAAATAAAGTGCAATAATGGAAACAGTGTTAACACCGCTGTGTTAATTTGATGAGAATTCGATAGATGTGGCATCGGGCAAGTTGAGTGATAGTTAGGAAAGATGGAAGAAGGGTGGGTTATAAAGCAACTATTAAAGATGGCAGTCATTCCTGGAGCTTGTCGTTTGATTTACGTACCGCATAACAGGAACAAATTGGTCAGGTGAGGGTACTCCAGTGAGATGCAGTGTGACTGTGGAGCCACATCGCAAACTATGCCTCACCTCTTCTCGTGCTCTCTTTGCAATTGAAGACCTTTTACTCGTATGAGGCCATCGATAACACTATCGAAGTGGCAGAATTGTGGTTGAAGCTTGTTTAATACCATCATCATCATCATCTGCCTAGCCTTTTCCCAACTATGTTGGGGTCGGCTTCCAGTCTAACCAGATGCAGCTGAATACCTGTATTTTACATGGAGCAACTGCCTATCTGACCTCCACAACACAGTTACTGGGTAATTCGATACCCCTTGGTAAGACTGGTTGTCAGACTTTCGGGCTTCTGACGACCCGTTACGACTGCCAAAGATCCACAAATGACAGCCGGGACCAACGGCTTAACGTGCTTTCCGAGCAGCCGAAGATGGTCACCCATCCACGGGCCAACCGCGTCAAGCGTAGCTTAACCTGGTCGATCGACCCGTGCAGCTATTGTTATTTAGCCACAAGCCCCACCACACCACCACACAAGCTTGTTTAATACCATCAATAGGAATCATTGACACGACGAAGAAGAACATGACCTTAATTGCGAGAGCTGTAGTTATTTTTATCAATAATCCGTAATGGAAGAGCAGATGTTTTAATCAAGAATCCGCATTTTTGAATGAGATATTTCAGTGATGAAAGCCCTTTTTTACGTTCACACACATTACAGATAAAGGCTTTTATACAAACAGGCGCATTATAGTACAAAGACCTTTGTGCCCCTTTTTCAATCACAAAGCTATATATAAAATCTAATTCGGAAATTGGCTTAAGTAGGTGTAATCCTCGACTAAGAATATATTTGACAAAAGATTTTGAAAGTGTGGGTAGTTAAGTATGTTTTACTTGGTTTTACTGTATTACTACCTACCAAAAAGATTGGACAGTTAGTATTTCTTTTTCTATTATTTGTATTTTAAGAGCGTTCATCCCGCGTGGGCTGGCAAGGTCGCATTTATAATGGTTTTTCGTGATTATTTCATTAAATATAAATCAAAGTAGGCACTGTTTTTGTCGTTTGTATTTATTATTATTTTTAACATTGACTCTAGAAAATAATTGACGGTATGTTGATTTTCTGCAAATACCAAAATATCTGTAAAAAATTGCATACATATAAATAATAACTATCTAGTGCTTGGGTGAAAGACATGTTTTGATTAGATTAGATTTAAAAACTTAATAAGATCATCACAGAGCAGTGGTGGCCCAGTGGTAACGGCCGCGACTTACGAGTTGTAGGTCGTGCGTTCGAACCCAGCCAGGCGCATTACTTTGTGTAAATAATTTCATCACCACTGTTCTCAAACGGTGAAGGAAAACATCGTGAGGAAACCGGCATGTCCTAGAACCAAAAATTCGAAGACATGTGACATATACCAACCCGCACTGGGCCCGCGTGGTGGATTACGGCCCGCTTCGTCTCATGGAGAGGAGGCCTGTGTCCCAGCAGTGGGAACGTAATAGGCTGAATATGTAAGATAATCACGAAAAACGAAATGCAACGTTGCCAGCCCGCGCCGGACGAATGCTCTGATTTTTTTTTGCTGGATGGATCTAAAATTATATTTTTAAGTATTTTTCTTGTATTCTTAGTTAACCTACCGCTGTTTATACCTTGTATATCTTTTTTCTTTTTTTTTTTGGGTGGGAAATCATCAAATGACTTCTCCTGCTGAGTAGAGCAGGAGGGCGTGTCAGACTTTTACTGACTAAAACCCACCCGTGTTCCCTCAGTACTAGTAGCCCGTATGCCAGGGGCTGTGGTATCTCTCTCGAACAAACCCGCACCCCTGGCAGGCATCGGCCCTTGCGGACCCCACCAGTGGTTGCTGACATCTTTGACGGCGCGCGTGTGGAACACAACGCGCCGTCCCGTCTACCACTTTTCGGCCGCAGGGGATAGCGAGAGCGGCTGACGCTAACCGACACTCCTCTTCCCCTGCGGCCCCACCGCGTCCGCCATCAAACGGTGGCGGCCCCGTCCAGGCCACGGAAGGGAAGAGCGCTGCTCAGAAGCACCGGCACTCCTCGCCTACCGCAGCCCGTAAACCTCAGCCGCGATGCCTCCCATTCGACATCGCGGCCCACCTCAGTTGCGGTGCACCTCACCGCAACCTACTTTTTGGCCGCTACGCTTTTTGGCTTGAAGGCAAAAGCCCTGACGAGCGGCCCCACCTTTGGGTTCCTCTTGGCTTCACCGTGGCTGGAATCCACGGTTACTGAGCCCCCCCGCAACGACAATGCGGGAACCCACTCGGGGGGGATACCTTGTATATCTTGGGTTTAATATGACCCAAGAAATTGATGTAAAGCCAGTTTGAATTGTTGATCTAATTTGAAGTTAATCGACAAAATAAAAACAACATTTATAAGTTATTATGAGTCCCACTAACTAAAGAACAACCTTTTTAGGGGCGAAAAGGGCAGTTTATATCGTAAAATCAGAAATCAACATCGTCAAAGTCGCGACAAAACCGCTAGTTAACTATAAAACTTGCCCCCAACAAATAAAACAACAAAGCCTCCTTCGTCAGATATATCGATACAGGCTATAAGCAAGCTTTTGTACCAGCCTTGGACAAAAGGCGTCCGTAAAAGTTGGGCAAGCCACCCTGTATATTACGTGTTCTCCGGATACCTGCATAGCAAAATTTCAATTTATTTTACGGCCTGCTTCGGACAGGGATCGCTGTGGCCAAAATGAAGAACTATATAGTCTACGTACTCTGGTTATCGTGTGCGCTTTATTTGTGCATTTTTTTTTTCGGTATTCAGTGTGTTGGTCAATTCTTTTGTTGGTGGAAAAAGGTGTCAGGGGTGAAAAGGGGTGTTTTTGTTGTAGTGAAAAACTGGTTTTAGTGATAACGGAAAATGAACTGACAAAAAATCAATGACTTTTGTTGTTAAGGACTTTCGTTCAAAAAATAATGTTTTTATTAGAAATATTATTTTAAAAGTTTTTTTTTGTTCAGATTGCCTTAATCCAGTGGTTGCAAGTGCTACTGCTCAGCATGAGGTCCTAGGTTCGATTCCCATGCCGCACAAAATGTTACTGGGTTTTGCTATCTGGAATTTGAATTGTGAATTTGTGCCCGGTTGATGGCAATAGGTTCGCCCCTATTACATAGGACTTACAGATAACTGGCGAAGAGTGGGTGTGACAGGTAAACTTCTGCACAAACCCTCTGAGAAACAAGACGTGATGATATGTATGTAATTATAATATTTATTTAATGGTCCTTCAGGTTAAGCTGCGGTTGCCGCGGTCGGTCTATGGATGGGTAAACATCTCTACATACCAAGACTCATCCGTGCCTCGGAAAGCACGTAAAGCCGTTGGGCCCGGCTGTCATTTGTGGATCTTTGACAGTCGTTACGGGTCGTCAGAAGCCCGAAAATCTGACAACCAGTCTTATCAAGTAACGTATTACCCAGTAATTGGGTTGTGGAGGTCAGATAGGCAGTTGCTCCATGTGAAATTCTGGTATTCAGCTGCAACCAGTTAGACTAGAAGCCGAATCCAGCATAGTTGGGAAAAGGCTAGGCAGATGATTATGATGATGATGAATAATATTGCTTTCTATAAGTACTTGAGGCTTACTTAAACAGGAGCACCACTCATCAACAAAATATTATTGTCCTTTTATTGCAGTAAACATTATTTTTTTGCTGAGACGATTACTAAGATACGACATAAACGATTCCATTTTCCTTGTCCATTGTCTATTATTCGTCGACAGATTTTGTCAGCGGAGATTTAGTAAAAGGTATCGGATGTCTTAAAATATAAGAGGAAAATGTCGCAAAACGTTAATAAAACATAACACGGACAAAATAGGCAGATGATTTATGTAAACTCACATTTACGTAATTACGTGACACAGTTTCAATCGATTGCTTCATTTGTTCGAAAAAATTGTCTGCTCAACAACATACTTAAAAATCACAATGAATGTTGTTAAATTGTTAAAATGAAAACCATTAATATTAGTTAGATAATCATTTATTTACTCAAACATGAGTACAAGGTATACAATACAAGTTGTCAGCATGCAAGAGATGTAAAAAAATAAAAAATAAAACAGGTCATCACGTTTGGCCTTAAACAATGGCATGCAAATATTAATACAGTGATTTATAATGTCACTCCGAACAAATTATTTACTGCTACTGTAATATTATTATGTACTTAGCATAGCATTCATAATGTATTCGAGACTAGGAGATCTGACTAGACTATCTGAGACCAGGAGATGTAAGCACAGGTTTTACTCAGTATGGGCTCTTGTCTCCCACCTTAAAACTTTTTGAAATATATAATGTGTACATTATTATTTGTGGGAGAAAATAAATAAATGTATGATAATCAATCAATCAAATTGTTTTATTCGGGACAACATAGAAACCAATTTTGTTAGTACACACCTTAAATACTACATCTTATACACTAGGATTAGTAACATATTATTATTTAATTCCAACGGAACATTTAGTGAGTCATGTACTTGCGAGGCATTTCATGCAGACAATGATTCCGCATGAGATGCCTCAGTACAGGAGCTCTCGGGTCCTCAGCTACAACTGTCAGGATGCTATTGCTACCCCCCGAATCCTCCTCACAAGCGATGCCACCTTTTTCATGATGATAGCATGGAAACCATCAGTTCGCGATTGGGTTAACATCCCCGAGGCACTACAGAAACGAGGGAGTTTCAACATCATCCTGAAAACATTATTATAATGATGATGATTATGATTTAAAAATATCATAATAATATGAGAGCATTAACAATAATAACATGGTAAATCGTATTCAGAATTTGTAATCTAAAATAATAGTTAAAAAAAAACTAAAAAACACGCTTTTTTAGAAAACCGAACCAAAAAATAGAAAATAAATATTAATAAATTTAAATTAAGAATAGTGTTAAAAGTTTCAATAAATATAAATTAATAATAGTGTGAATAAAAAAAGATATTTTATTTTAAAAAAGCGTTGGGTGCATGGTGTCAATAGTTATAAATATTTTATTGACAGATATTAGTAGAGTGATTATCATTTTGATAATATCCTAAAAAGCACGCTTTTTTTAAATATTTTATTTTTATTTTTATTCACACTATTATTCATTTATATTTATTGAAATTTTTAACTCTATTCTTAATTTAAATTTATTAAAATTTATTTACTATTTTTTAGTACGATTTTCTATAAAAAGCGTGTTTTTTAGTTTTTTTAAACTATTATTTATTTTCTACTTTTTAGTTTGGTTTATTTATAAAAGCGTGATTTTTTAGTTTTTTAAACTATTATTTGTTTTGTAGAATTAAAATTCTCCTTGGTATTCGAAAATTTTTCAAGATTAGAGAAATCGGCTAAAGATAATTATTGGAAATTAAAATTAACATCAAGTCCTGTCTTATCGACTGTAGAGAAAAATTAAAAAAAATAAAATTAAGTTTCTTACCTTATCGACTTAAATGAACAAAAATCATATATTTTGCAAATTGAAAAATGGAATAATTTTATCAAATTAGAGTTTTGTCATCGGTCCTCGATAAATCTACAAAGTTTGAACAAAATCTGGCCGTTTAAAGTGGGTCAAAATCGCGCCCAAAGAAGTCGGTTACAAACATACAAACATACATACACGTGAAGCTAATAAACAGCGTGTAAAATCTGATTCAAATTATGATAATAAGCTTTGTATGCTAGAACATTAGTAACTTTCTTTTTGAATACTACTTCTTGTTTCTTTGTCGTTTTTACTACTGTTGGTGAGTTACGCAGACCTTATTAGGTAATAACCTTGTTAAAGGCTACACAAAGATTCTAAGTATTTACAAGATAAAAAACCCCTTTGATATCAAAAGGCCTCTAGTTGTCCAATCTTCTTGTCTAGCCTCATTAAAAATGGCTTATGTACAAAGTAAGAAAATATTTGAACAAGGCCTTATCCTTTCTGAAGTAAGGTCATTCTACTCGGAGCTTGTATTAAATTAAAGTAAAAAATAACTGAGTACAGTTTATAGAAAATGACCTCTAAGAGAACAGTTTCGAAATGAAATATAACTGCAATTGTGACACTGTTTTATAGTTTCCAATTTTCGCTTTGGAACGGCGATGTTTGAGTGCACTCCTCTCTTGAAGCTTATAGTCTCTTAAAGTAAGAGGCATTATTTACTCTTATACGTTTTTTTTAACAGGGGTTTGTCTGTTTTGAAATTAATTAGGAATTGGAAAATACAATTTTTTGAAATTTATCAAGTCTTTTTCTAACAATGTTGGAGTCGGCCTACATAACCCAGTTACTGGGATACACGAAGTCCTTAAAAACAGAACGTTTAAGTCAAAAACATGAAATAAAATTAGCTAGGCTTAAATTCAAATGGAACAAGTAAATATATTTATGGAGTAAGTCAAAACTAGTCAAACGAAAAAAAAACGTTTCATAAGATTTTCTGAAGTAGATTTCATTTAAAGGGACTTGAATCAAATCTAATTTTTAATGATATAGTCCAAAGTCTTTGAAAAGTACCTACACCTAGTCCTTCTAATAGACACATTATCTTTAGCATCGCATTCAATACGCAAGAGAAACGCCGAAAAATGACAAAACAAACATTTTAAAGCTGTCATCAAAAGTATATATTATCTTATCCGAATGGTTTCCATTACTACAGAGCACACTTTAGTATAATGAAGGGAATCAAAGGGAATAGAGTCGTTCAGCCGCGAAATGAGACGGCATCCAGAAATGACAGACGTTTTAGATGATGCCTTTCGACATTTTTGTTGTGAACACAGAATGATGGGTTGGGTTGCGAGCCTGTTGGGAGTTTTGTTGGGTCTTAGAATAATAAACTCACGGCTTTTTGAAACAGGGGTCATCTGAATTCACCACTTTGGTAAAACAGTAGTATGTGGCACTGAAACTAAGGGCCACACGACCCCGCTACAGCAGCATTGTCGCTGCATCATATCACAAACATCACCGCTTCTTTCTGGTGTTAATTCTCATACTCACTCTTCTAGTTTTCTAATACTAGACAACATGGCAAAGCATCTTGTGGCTTGTTTCTAAGACAATAAGAATACGTTAGGTTTCAATCTGACTGATCTGTTATTTATGACACCACATTACAATTCATAAAATTATTACCGTCCATCATTCTCGATTACTGTACAACAAAACGCCTCTGTATCTAAGCCTACACAGATTCAAGCCTAATGGCATGTTCAGACAACAATTAAATTACCCCCAACATGCTAGCACAATTTCCCGTCCATAAATCGAGCCCGTCAATACAACACGTAATTCCTGATGAGCTTAGGGCTAGGGTCGCTTTATACAGCACAATCTTTTATTCATTATGTATTACGTCACGAGATCGCGACGATGTCCCTGAGGGTTTGTCAATTGTCTTGTTAGATCAGTTATCCATTCTGGGAGATTGGAGAATGGAGAAGTTGGCCCTGCTTTGGAGTTGGTCAATGTATTAGGAGGCATGAGATCGATTCTCGATAGAACTAGACTGGTTTACTTTTGATGCTCCTTTGTACAATTGCATGCTCAGCCTATAACGTTCCCACTGCTCGGTCACAGACCTCCTCTCCGTGAGAGGGAGTGGGCCGTAATCCACCACGCGGGCCCAGTGCGGGTTGGTAGATGTCACATGTCTTCGAATTTTTGATTCTAGGACATGCCGGTTTCCTCACGATGTTTTCCTTCACCGTTTTGAGAGCAGTGGTGATTAAATTATTTACACAAAGTAATGCGCCTGGCTGGGTTCGAACGCACGACCTACAACTCGTAAGTCGCGGCCGTTACCACTGGGCCACCACTGCTCACCTTGTACCTCGCTTTGTACAATTAAACATAGATTATTCTTGAGTTTAACATTAAATTAAATTACTTATTGGGTACATACTACTACAAAAAGTACTAAACCTACACACAGAAATATATAAACTAAAATAAAAACAAAACACCGTCTTATATTCCCGATAATTTCCGCTATTTTCTAGCTGTTTACCGGTCCTATCCACAATGAAGCGGTTTGAACTGGTTTAGCGACGGCGTGGATATCAGGATAAATCCGGTTCTGCGGTGTATTCAACGGTCGAGAGGCAATAAACGTTAACCCTTTGTTGAATAGTAAATACGAAATACGGTGTTTTATCCAGTTTATGTATGTGAGGGTTTTTTGCAAGGTTTATTTTCGGTGTTATTGCGAGCGTTGCGTGCGTAGTCAGAGATTAACTATTTATGCAAAAGAAAAGTAAAGGGGAGGGAAAAATAAACACTATAGTGGTTAGCTTGAATTAAGATACTCAGGCTTTTGCGGAGGCGGAGGATATGTGAATAAATGAGAATTATTTTAGATTTCTATGTATTTTTATTAAAGAGGAAAAAAATCTTAAAAAATATCACGTGCGAAAGCTTAAACATGTTAATAAGTTTATAGATATTTAAAATGTTGGTTAATATCTAAAAATGGATGAAACGACGTTTTGCTATGTGAATGATGTATTATTGATACTATGCAGCATATAGTATAACTGACGCCAGAGTGCAAAACGTAACAGTTTGTAGAATATTAAAAAGGTTTCTTGCTGTCTTCCTTGATAAAATCAGAAACTTTTTCACCAATCATAATCACAGGACCATTTGTATTCCCTCTTGTGATAACAGGCATGATACTGGCATCGGCTACTCTCAGCCGCTGTACGCCGATCACTCTCAGTCTACTATCAACAACACTTCCCATTGCACAAGTCCCAACGTAATTACTCAAACCAGAAAACAAACAGGAAGCATAACATTTCCAATACTCGTCACTGCCCTTTTCAAATTCACTACATCCGCCCGACATAGGGTCAATCATTTCTGCTCCAATAGTTCTGAAGTGCGTTGTATTTACAATAGGAATAAAGTCTTTTATATAATTCACCAAGTCGTCAAGGTCAGCCTCGTTAGACAAATACCCAGAAGTAATAATCGGAGGATCCATTGGATTGGAGCTCCTTAATGTTACTTCTCCTCTAGACTTTGGGCGTAAATTGACAATTTCATTGAACAAACCCATTTTCCCCATCATTGATACAAAAGTGTTGTCACATACATCGTAACTTAGCCTATATCCGAAGGAGCAAAAGAATAAAATCAGGTTTGCGTGTGCCGAAAAAGACATCGTTTCATAGTCTGGATAATTCTGACTTTTGTCTAATGCTGTAAATCCCAGCAAAGGAGAAGCTGGTAAAATGTTAGGGTTTAAAGGTTTTGGCTCGCTTTTTTCCATGGAATGTAGTATAACTACTCCAGTATGGTCTTGCAAATTTTTCCCTACAGGGAGATCTGATATAACATCAACGTTTTTGTTTTCTAAATCTTGTTTAGGACCGATTCCTGACAACAAAAGTAGCTTAGCAGAGTTAAATGTACCAGCAGAAACGATGACTTCCTTAGATGCTTTTATATTTATGGTTTCACCATTTTCTAAGACAGCTTCCACTCCTATAGCGTTTTTGTTTTCGTCGAAAATAATTTTTGTGACTAAAGTATTTTTTAGCACATGGAGGTTTTCACGGTCTTTAGCTGGTGTTAAAAATGCAAAAGCGCTGCTCTGTCGGCCGCCCGTTGCTATATACACAAATGCTTTGGAATAGCCCAGTGCACTACCTGGATCATTAATAATATCATTACCAAGCTCGTTGAAGCTTTTTAAAATATCATTTACGTTTTTGCGAGAATCTTTTGTCAGTACTACTAATCCATTGCTGCCATAATTAATCATATCTGGTGATTTGAGGAATTCAGCGTCTTCGACTCGCTCACTTTTCTTAAAGTATGGCAGCACGTTCTCCCATTCCCAAGTCGGGTCTTTAGTTATTTTTGCCCAATTGTCATAATCTGTGGGATGTCCTCGAGAGTGAAGCATATAGTTAAGAGAGCTGGTACCTCCCAACATCTTGCCTAAGCTAGGTTCAAAATACGGCTTTTGATGGCATTTTTTTGTAAACTCGTCGTTTTCGGTTGTGTAGTTCCAGTCGAACCGAGACCTTTTTAGAAATAAAGTGCACCCTGGTACCTGAAAAGGTTTTTTTTTAATTACAAATCAACACAGATTTAAAGTGTTCGTTGTTATTTGATAATTACTGTAAGGCATTCTGATCAACAGTTTTAACTGCAGTTGCTCCAAAGCTTTATTACTTTTATAACATATTCATAAACTGAAAACTTACAACGCCTTCAACGGGAGCATCTCCACCAGCTTCAATAAGAAGAACATTGATATTTTCATCTTCTGTCAGTCTGTTTGCTATCACACTGCCGGCTGTTCCTGCACCCACTATTATGTAGTCGAAACTGGCTCCATCTGAAACATTGTAGGTGTTTTTTTATTATATATTATTAGTCATAGTCATTTATTCATTAATAATAATTTGTCTCTGAATTTACATAAAATAAAAACAAACCACTTTGATTTGAGAAAAATCAGATAGGAACTACAAATCATCAATAGCATCTAGGACATTATTTTGTTCAATAGAAATTGTTTTGTTTTAAAAGAATTAGTGTGGACAGTTCTTTTCCGATCTATAGGAAAATTGTTAAGTCATTTTACTGATTATACTGAAATTGTGGGCTGTGTTTCACAACATTGAACTTTGAATTAAGCACCTTAAATGTGTTTTCTAAGGCCTTCCCTTACCTCTCATTCTTCAACAGTTTCAAATTCATGAATTGATTATTTACTGTTTCAACTGTATCATATATCGACGGTATTAGCGTGAAAAACTATGACTTTTGGTTCGGATTCAATTGTTTTTTGAAAGTAGTCATTTTTAGATTTTGTATTTGTGGTCTGACTTTTTGGCCCACTAAACAAAATTAAGAATCACGAAGTGAAAGTAATGATGTACTGATATTTTATCGCCATGTACATTTTATGGTTCTTTGTAATACGGTATAATTATGTAAACACCGTGCCAGTATACACGCATATATATAAGATGCAGTTGTTATCAAACTTACCTTCAACAATAGTTTGCTGAGGCCACAAATATGCAGAGAACTGTAGCAGAGCCAGGTATCTTAGACCCGTCTGAATGGTTTTAATTTTGGAGAAGACACCTGCTGAATACATGGCTTTCTTTATACCCTGAGAAAAGAGATGAATTATTTTAATTATATCGTTATGAGCAGCAGTGGTGAACTAGTGTCAACGACTGTGACAATTCATCATCTTCATCTATTGCACTGGGCTCGCGTGGTGGGTTACGGCCCACTTCGTCTAAGCGACAGGAGGCCTTTGTTCCTTCAGTGTAAACTGAATGATTGTGCTTAAAAGATGTGAGGTCTTCAAATATTTTGAGAGTAATTCTGTGAATGCATGTTCGTGTTACAGACAATTTCTTAACTGTTAATCATCAACACATTACATTTTCAACAGAGAACAATAAAACCAGCAACTGCAAGCATTGTATTGCCCGATGTACTCGTATGAACGTAAACGAAACAAAAGGAGTCTGTTATGATTGTGACAGGTGTCGTTGTGTAGTTTCTGCTTACTCCCATGGGAAAAATCATGACCAGCCGATAATGTTCCAACTGGTAGAACATAGGCCTCCTCTCAATGATTAGTAATTTCCTCACGATATTTCCCTTCACCGTTTCGAGAGCAGTGGCAACGAAATAATTTACACCAAGTAAAGCGCCTGGCTGGGTTTGAACCTCCGACCTACAACCCGTAAGTCGTGAAGGAAGAAGGCGCGAGTTTGTTTATGTGTGTAGAACAAAAGAATATAAATCACCACGATCACTCACATTATTTCGCCGATGTTGAATTGCCAAAGTCACAGTGGTATTTCACAGAATAAGATCGCACCAACCAACACTACAAAAGCCCGTTTATAGATGTGAACATCAATCAATCAGCCTAGCCCTTCTGAACTATGTTGGGGCTTCCAGTCTAACGGGATGCAGCTGAATACCAGTGTTTTACATGGCCTATCATTACCGGTGAGAACATAATGTTGTTTTTCCGTAAAGTTGATTACTTAAGTCACATATCATTTATTATTTTATGGCTCGTGTAACATATACTGGCACGTCAGTTATGCTTTTCTGTTACTTAAAGAGTGAAATGGACTACATAAGTCACAAAAATCACACGTATTTACAAATATTATAAATTAATGTCACTTATATCTCTCTGTGTGACCACGTTGTTCTTCAAAGCTATGCAACGATTTTCACTATCATTAAGAGAATTACATAATTAACATGAATCTCCACGTTTTTTGAAGTCCTAAAGACCGTGCGAAACAGAAGCTGGTCGCTTCTTAATTAAATAAAGTAATTACCTTGTTCTGTGAGTAAGTGAAATTGTTTATCCTAGTCGAACCGCTCAAAGTCTATGAATGGCTTTTATTTCAAATTTTTCGATGTATTTAAATGTTATAATTATTTTTTTTATTTTCTAAAATCAGGTGACTTGAGACTGTTTTTTGTACAAAATTGTAAGGGTAACTAATTGTTTTTTTTTTCATTCATCTGTTCACTTGACTGCCGTTTAATATTATTTGCTAGGTAGGTATAGGGTGATGTTTTTGTGAATAGCGGGGAAAATGTTATATGCTAAAACTTTGCAGTCTTTGGTTGTGTTAGTGAGCTGTGGTTGCCCAGTGGTATCGGGGCTGACTTAAGAGTTGTAGGTCGTGAGTTCGAACCCAGACAGGTACATAACATTATGTATTTAATTACATCATCACTGCTCTCAAAACGGTGACGGAAAATATCGTGAGGAAACCGGCATGTCTTGGAATCAAAAAAATTTAAGACATGTGACATCTACAAACCCGCACTAAGCCGAGTGGGCCATACCACTGAGCGGAGGCACTGTATCTTAGCTGTAAAAACAGTTTTGTTTTATTTAACAGTTATTTATTTATTTATTTAAGGACAACCAACAGAGCTTACACCAAAAAATACATGTTTAAGCACTTACAATCTAAGAATTTATAGTGTAGCCTTAATTAAAGGCTGCCACGGTATGCATTAAATTTAGGAGTAGGAAATGCACTTACAAAACAGATTTAATTTATTATTACATGAATAGAGTTTAGTTTAGTTTACATTAAATTATCATAACCATATTTTTTGGACAGATTTTTGATATTGTCAACAGGCAAGTAGAGCTAGCAGTCGCTAAATTGGGATCGTTGCTTTTACGAGTCAGCATTTCAGAACTTTTTTTTTACTTTTTTATGTTACCGGTAAAATTACCTAAAATATTGCTTTCTTTACAAACAAATATTTACCTAGTGTAAATATAATCTGAAATGGTAACTATTTGAAGTGAATATTACCGGTTACACGCTGTATAAAGATGTACAGAAATCTCCTCTATTAAAAACATATCTTTTCTCATACAATTGTTTTACAATGGAAAATTACTTAGTAGAACATTATAAACTATTAGTCTGTATTTTTTATTTTAATTGCGTATTTGCTCTTTTGTGTGCGCACACAGTGACGTCACCTTTAATATAATTGTGTTTTTTTTTTTTGTATAAGTTCGTATAGTCAGCCGCTTGTCAGTTCAGTCACACTTTGACTTTGACCAGGTCATAGCAGGGACTTTCAAGAGAATAAGAGTCGAGAAGAGAGAGTTTTTATAGGTTTTGTTACTATTGACCGTACCTACTAATTACGTTGCATTCTATACATAATGAAACTCCAAAATTTATGTTTTTTACACGCTAAGAATCTTCTTAGCGTGTAAAAAACATTCAATTTTCCAAAAATCTTTTCCTACTCCGTCCTTTTACCACTGACTTTTGAGTTTGTTTATTTTTCTTTTCATATTCAAGCCAGCCTTCCCCGGAAACCGCTTCCTCTTGATATTAGGACATCCAATAGTCGGTAGGCATACACCTATACGTAGGAATATATAGCAAATGAACAAACTTACTTGGCTCATACGAGAAGCAAATTCCTAGTGCTTGTATTTTTGCGACATATCGGCTTCAGCACCGTCTGAAATCATAACAACGACACTCATTTACAAAATGTTCTCTTCTCTATCTCAGATTTTTCATTTCATTCACATCATTTTGACCTCACTATTGGCTTACTACCCTCAAAAACCATGAAAACTAGCTCTCTGTCTGTCTGTTGCTATTATAATTATAATATAAAAAGTCGCATGGAGGGGGCATAACGCTTTTTTGTTACGTGGCATTTTTTTTAATAATCGTAGCGTGACTATTTCAAAAAAAATCTACAAGTTTACGTTTTTCAACAAACTTAGTTGACGCAAGCTGCGTTAAAGAACTCCGTTCCAAAAATGCATAAAAAAAAGCGAAACTTGTTGAACATGTTGTGACTTTGCGGGATGATTTCAATGCAGCTGCAAAGTAGTTTAAATTCTTGTATAATGAGAAACAATATTTTAGGGAGAAATGGCTCGCCTTTTTATTCCCCAGCTACAAATAACGCTTTAGAAGCAACAATGTTTTTTGTGGTCAGGGCGCATATACTGCCTCTCCCTCACCTGCGCCGCCTTCCTCTTCGCGAGTATAACTGCTTCGCAGAAGGAGGCGACGGCTACCCATGCACTCTCGCTCCGTACCATGGCCTGGACCAGGGCTGGACGCGAGAGATCACCGCCGCCGATCGCCTCCACGAGGACACGGTGGTGCTCCGCCCAAGCCGGGCAGACCTCCAGCGTATGCTCCATCGTGTCCACAGGGCGATCTTCGCAGTGGAAACACCCGGGCTTTTTCTCCCGCCTTATGCGAAACAGGAACCTCCTGAAACAGCCGTGTCCGGTGACGACCTGCGTCAGGCGGAAGATGAGGATGCCATGCCGCCTCTCGAGCCACTCCTCAAAGAGGGGACTTACCGCCGCAATCGTGGCGTGCCCAACCCCTGTACCGTTACATGCACCTGTGTGCACAATATTTTGTGCGCATTATATTGCGCGCTACGTAAAAAGCAAAGAACAAAGCCCAGGAAATTGCTGATGGAATTATTAATCGTCTACTAATATCACCGTCATAGATACCGGTAAAATAATTGACTCAGTTGTATCAAATTAAACTCATGGCTTACCGAAATCTGGAAAATTAAAAGTCATTTTCCAGAAATAATTTTTGTGCAATGTTATTTAGTTTGATGTACAGAAAACGTAGTTGACGGATATGTAATATGTCTGTTTACAAACAGCCACTAAACTACTGACTATAAGGTACAAAAGTAAAGTAAATGCCATCAAAAATTTCTTGCAACGTTTTTATAAAAAAAAAAGAAAAAAAAAAACTATTTATTAATAAAGATAAAAGATTTTTAATATTGGTATGGTCACTTTAAGATGTTGTTAGGTTAGCTAATTAGAATATAATAGAATATAACATTTCTTTATTTTGAAAAAAAAAAACATGTTTATAATTACGTAATAATATAGGACTGAAGGACCCTTAAGTAGGGACTGAATAAATTAACCGACTTGGTATTACATGGATCTCACAACTCTCACAATTGTAATCCTATATATTTATATGGAATTACAAACTTATTTATGCAGTTAGTGTATCTTGAAAACTAGACCGAAATTGCAAAATATTTTAGTTTTTCCTTGATTTATACACGAAACCCTAATTGTACTCTAAATTTGAAGCTTCTATGTCTGGTAGAAGTGCCTTAGAGTTTTGATGGTCGGTCAGTGAGTGACAAAATTAAGAAAATTTCAATCAATCAACTCAGCCTATCGCAGTCCACTGCTGGACATAGGCCTCTCCCATGTTGCGCCACAACACCCTGTCCTCCGCCTTCCGCATCCAGTCTGACCCAGCTACCTTTGTAAGGTCGTCGGTCCACTTAGCTGGGGGACGTCCCACACTACGCTTGCCAATACGCGGTCTCCCCTCCAGGACTCGTCTGCTCCATCGACAATCGGTCCTTCTACAAACATCACCAGCCCACTGCCAGTTCAACCTACTTACTCTGCAAGCTATGTCGGTAACTCCAGTTCTTTTCCAGATAATTTTGACTAGTTATAATTATTAAACTACTGGTTCAAATCGAATGAAATTTGAAGTACACTGTGTAAATTCAGGCTTCTAGTTTTATTCACAACGAAGTTATAAGGGGGTCGAAAATGGCCTGAACTGCTGAGAGAAAAGGATGGTACGGCCGTGTCGCTTTTTTGCTCGACTTGGCGGGGGCACTGCCGTACCCCCAGATATAAGCAAGTTAAAGTTCTTATGTATAAGGTAATCAAAAGACTGTATTGTGCCATGCTAACTGATGAATAATCTGTGATTTTCAACTCATTTCCTCAAAGAAACAAAGAGAAAAAAATAGTTTTATTCTAAGGTTCACCCTAGTGGGGCGGAATCCAACAAGATTTTAGAGTAGTGGAATCTGCCCCACCAAATCGAATTAGTGGGGCAGATTCCACTGCAAAAAATTTGGCATTTCACTTTGCTCCACCAGTGGGCCGGCTCGGTGGGGTAAAGCAGAATGATTCTTTACACTCCAATATTTTAGTGATCAATATTTTAAAACTAGATGGCGTGGCATTTTGTAGCTGATTAATCTGAGAAGAAATGCCGAAACAAACTCAGAAGTCATGGTCTCTTTTATAGTCTAAACATTAAACTATTAGGATTTCATGGGAGTAGAAAGAACAATGCAGAGCCATGTCTGGAAGGCCCTTTTGAAGAAAGAGCCTTTGAACCGAATTGACTTAACTGTCTGTTGTCATTTGCATGCATGGTCATTGAGTAGCTCAAACAACTAAGGTTATGTTTATGATCTTTCCACCGATAGAGTGAATGAGTGATTTGAAAATCAAGATAATTTGCCAAATAATCCTCCAAATAACTCTGCTACTGCATGGAAACATATGTCATCATTATCATAATTAACTAAAGACGGACAAGGCGGTGAATCTCTCCAAATTAAATAAAAACAAACAAGTAGGTATACCTATTATCGGGTGCGCCAAAGTTCACCTAAATTTTCAACTCCGATAATTGGAAATCCGAAAATGTTCTTCCTAACATTTTTCATCCTAACAATCACAATTCCTAACTACTCTGTCTCTAATGTTCATAATTCCGAAGCATTCAACTTCATAATGTCAGTAGCAATAAACATCTATTATACTTTTATTTGTTTCCCTATATTTTCTCAACATCTTTTATACTATTATTCATAGTGCCCCCAAGAAACGAATCGTTGCAAAGTCGACTCCACGTAGTCTTGTTTGCCCTACCCCTAGCGTGTTATTTAAAATCGCGAAGGCGCGGAGGGGCGAGGCGGCCCGCGAGCTGAGGAGCAGGTGGTTTTAACGCCCGCCGCCGAGGCTGAGGCTGGCCGGCTACCGGCCGGCCAGCAAGCCGAAGCTGCGGTGGTGAGCGTTAAACACATCTGCGACGAGCAGCTCGCGTGGGATCGCCGGAGCCCCACAGCGCCGGAGCCGTGACAGAAACCATGCCTGCTGCATGTTGCATGCTGCATGCTTGCTTGCATGCTTGCATGCTGCATGCCTGCTGCATGCATGGTCATGGTAAATGTTTCTTTCTGAGTATGAGTGAAAATATTATGGTAATTATGTTTAGGGATAAAAGCGTTATGATAAAAAACAGTAGGAGTTTAAATATATTTACATTAATGATATTATTAATTACAATTTTCGGAAACATGAGTGTTATGAACATCGCCGGTAGCACTACAAATAGTATGAATGAAAACTTTAGGATGAAAATTTTTAGGAAGAGTGATCATTCGGATTACAAATCGTTAGGAAGAACAATTTCGGGTAAAGAACTTTAGTTGAGCCAATATGGACCCCCTATTATCAAATAGTAACCTTAGAATTAACGTTATGATAAAAATTCTTTATTCATATCTTTAATTGTCTCCCCTTCACAAATAAAGAAATCGCAGTAAGAACAAATGAGAAGAAAGAAATTAACTAACACCGTCCGTCGCTATCTTCTTTGATAAAATCAGAAACTTTTTCACCAGTCATAATCACAGGTCCGTTGGTATTCCCTCTTGTGATAACAGGCATGACACTGGCATCAGCTACTCTCAGCCGCTGTACGCCGATCACTCTCAGTCTACTATCAACAACACTTCCCATTGCACAAGTCCCAACGTAATTGTTCGCTCCAGAAAACATGCATGAAGCATAACATTTCCAATACTCATCACTGCCTTTTTCAAATTGACTGCAGGTTCCTGACATAGGGTCAATCATTTCTGCTCCAATATTTCTGAAGTGCGTTGTGTTAACAACGGGTATAAAGTCTTTTATATAGTTCACCAAGTCGTTAAGGTCAGCCTCGTCGGAAAAATATCCAGAAGTAATCACTGGAGGATCCATTGGATTCAAGCTCTTTAGCGTAACTTCACCTCTAGATTTTGTACGTAAATTGATAATTTCGTTGAACAAACCCATTTTTCCCATCATTGATACGAAAATATTGTCACATACATCATAACTTAGCCTATAAACAAAGGAACAAAAAAATAAAATCAAGTTTGCGTGTTCTGAAAACGACATCGTTTCATAGTCTGGATAATTTTGACTTTTATCTAATTCTGTAAATCCCATCATAGGAGAAGCTGGGTGACGGTTAGGGTCAGTAGGTTTTGGCTCGCTTTTTTCCATTGAATGAAGTATTATAACTCCAATATGGTCTTGCAAATTCTTTCCTACCGGAAGATCTGATATAACATCAATGTTTTTGTTTTCCAAATCTTGTTTCGGACCGATTCCTGACAACAAAAGTAGCTTAACAGAGTTAAATGTACCAGCAGAAACGATGACTTCCTTAGATGCTTTAATATGTATGGTTTCACCATTTTCTAAGATAGCTTCTATTCCTACGGCATTCTTGTTACCGTCAAAATTTACTTTTGTGACCAAAGTATTTTTCAGCACATTGAGGTTTTTGCGGTCTTTAGCTGATCTTAAAAAGGCAAAGGCACTGCTTTGTCGGTGACCTGCCGCTATATACATAAATGCTTTAGAATAGCCCAAGGCACTTCCTGGATCATTAATAATGTCATGACCGAGCTCGTTGAAGCCTTTTAAAATATCATTTACGTCTTCGCGAGAATCTTTTGTTAGTCCTGCTAATCCGTTATTACCATGATTAGTCATATCTGGTGACTTGAGGAAGTCAGCGTCTTCTATTCGCTCACTTTTTTTAAAGTATGGCAGCACGTTCTCCCATTCCCAAGTAGGGTCCTTAGTTATGTTTGCCCAGTTGTCATAATCTGTGGGATAGCCTCGAGAGTAGAGCATATAGTTAAGAGAACTGGTACCTCCCAACATCTTGCCTAAACTCAATTCTAAGTACGGTTTTTGATGACACTTCTTTGTAAGCTCATTGTTTTCTGTAGTATAATTCCAGTCAAACCGAGATTTTTTTGCAAATACGGTGCCTCCTGGTAACTGCAATAGAAAGGTTATTACAGATCAATGCAAATGTCAGAGTTATGTTTATCTATATACCTATATGATTTATGTATTTTACTTCACGTAACGGTTGAAAACCATTTACAATATTAAAAACATGTTTGATCTAGGTTTAAACCTAGATTGAACATGTCTTTAGTATAAACATACAACAATTTTCATTATCAAGAATAACGTCTAGAGCATAACAGTATTAATGATTATCTTATCTGATTGCTGCACAGGCAACTAGATCAAAGAATCGTCAGCGATTCATTTTCTCTTACAAAATCCTAATTAATTTATAAATGATTGAAATTAACTTACAACACCTTCCAAAGGAGTATCTCCACCAGCTTCAATAAGAAGAACATTGACATTTTCATCTTCTGTCAGTCTGTTTGCTATCACACTGCCAGCTGTTCCTGCACCCACTATTATGTAGTCAAAACTTGTTCCATCTAAAACAATGAATTTCATTGACGTGTTGTTTATTCTTTAGTAATTGGCCTTATCTGGTATTTTTACTAGTGTGCGACGGAATATAGGATGAAGTAGCTGATGAACCTACCTTCCACAAAAGCTTGTTGGGGCCACAAGTATGCAGTGAACTGCATCAAAGCCAGATATCTTAGACCTGTTTGGACGGTCTTAATTGTAGCCACGGCGTTTGCTGAATACATGGCTCCGGTTCGACGACTCTGGAAAAATGAATATTTTATGTGGCTTATGTGGAGTAGTGGCCCAATGGTATGCCCCGACGATGGCTCCGGCTTACAAATTATAGGTGATTAATTTCATCACGACTGCGCTCAAAACGGTGAAGGGAAATATCGTGAGAACCAAATATTGGAAGACCAACCCTTTTTTTTTTTTTTCTTTTTTTGATGACGGGGAGAAATTCTCATGGATGTCCTTCGCCCCGGGGAGGGCGAAGGGGTCTGTCAGACTCTTACTGACTAAAACCGCCCGGTGTTCCGTCTCTCACTTACGCCGGGGATCACGGGAACTAGTAAGTCTTCCGCGATTTGGAAGACCAACCCGCACCAAGTTCGCATAGTGGATTACGGCCCGCTCAGCAGTGGAAACATAATAGTCTGATTATGCATGTGGTCTTAAGAGATAAATTTAGTAACTGCATGTTTTTTACAGTACATCTAAGCATAGCGTTATAATCATCCCACTGCTAGGAGACAGACCTCCTCCCCCAGTACAAGGTTGTGGACCATAATCTACTACGCTCACCAGAACGAGTGGTCACAGTTCTTCTATTTTTTTGATTCTGTGACATTTCGGTTTCCTTACGGTGTTTACCTCCCGTTTACCGTGTGGTGTCGGGCGTAAAAGAATTGCACCATCCCATTTCTTCCCGTGGGTGTCGTAGAAGACGACTAAGGGATTTACTCGAGACTTTGTTGACATTGAAAAAGTCACTGGATACTTCCCAGGTTAATACCTCGCCAACAAACAAGACAAGCGCCCATACAGTTTAGAAAAATCTTTTTATTTAGTATGTCGCGACGGCCCAGTTGGTTATGTGGTTGCCCGGGGGCAAAGCTTTAATCACCATCAAGCCATTTAACTCAGGATGTGGGTTTAAATCCGGCCAAATACCAATGTAACTTTTTCAATCCATGTCCACCAAGTGTATTTTACTCATTGACAACAGTGAAGGAAATAATCGTGAGAAAACCTTCACTTAAATTAAGTAAATATAAGTCTGAAATGGTCAATCCGCTTTGCGCAAGTGTAGTGAACACTGCTCATGTCTTCTTTGTATGAGAAGAGGACTTTGCCCTCAAGTGGGCAATTAGGCTCGACAATTTATAGTATATTAGGCTGGTATTATAATAGCACACAAATAGAATATCGTAATTACCTTGTGATGGATGTTGAAGAATTTAAATGTTTCTAAACGATATGCTTCGAGTTACGAACATTTCTCAAATTGGACCAGCGGATTTTAAACGAACAATCTAGAATTTTCTGTTTTATTGACGTAATTAACACTTGAACGTTTCGTAGACCACATTAAACATAATCTACTGAGCATTTTATATAACGTGTATTTTATATTTTTATTTTTTGGGAGTTAGTTACAGGTTGATCTTAATGAGGACAACGCGGGAAATATCGTAAGACTGGTTTTCAGACTTTCAGAGTTCTGACGACCCGTAACGACTACCAAAGATCCATGAATGACAGCCAGGAACAATGGCTTTCCTGTCCGAGCAACGGAAGGGTCTTGGTATGTACAGATGGTCTTCCATCTACGGGCCAACCGCGGCAAGCGTCGTTAAACCTAGTCGACCGACCAGTGCGTTTGTTTTTGCATAGCAAAAAACCCCTCACGCGAGATTATAGTCAACAAAAAACGCTGACGTCCAGCAGCAATGACGTCTTTGCGTGCAATTAATTTACATTGTATTTGGAAACTTAAATAATTTTTATTCAGTAAAATGAACCTATGGTGGGAGTAACTTCTTTTTTTGGGTTTTGGCTTCGCACGGTTTGTGCATTTAGCCAGTATCAAGTAATTTTACTTTTCAATCCAGTAAATGGCCCGTTTATTTTACCATTTTTAAATAAACCAAGGCATACAAAAAAAAATCATAAGGCATACAAAAAATACGTCCGCATCGTTGTCAATGGGAAAATTGCCCAAAAGGCTGGCAGCATTGCCACGTTGTATGGCAATGCTGATTCTTTGGCCGAAAAATAGGCCAGCCCTTTGGTCACGTGAAGAGTCGACCAACCGCTTGGAAATGTCTCGGAAAACTAAGTGGGCACTCGGACCCCATGGCCCTAGAGTTTCAACCCCAAACGGCTCGAACATATACGTTCCAATAAGATTGGAATATTTGCGCCACTTTAGGTTTTCGCACCTGCAGCAGCCGCCCCAGCACAATCCGCCGTATTTATGTACAACATCTTATGCCTGTACCTACATTCATAGCAAATAAAGTTCTGATTCTGAAGAAAGATGGGATGGCACAAGGGTGTCGACACATATTGCATCCCACAGCAAAGACCGACCTAACTTCCAAAAAATATTATGGTAATTATGTTTAGGGATAAAAGCGTTATGATAAAAAACAGTAGGAGTTTAAATATATTTACATTAATGATATTATTAATTACAATTTTCGGAAACATGAGTGTTATGAACATCGCCGGTAGCACTACAAATAGTATGAATGAAAACTTTAGGATGAAAATTTTTAGGAAGAGTGATCATTCGGATTACAAATCGTTAGGAAGAACAATTTCGGGTAAAGAACTTTAGTTGAGCCAATATGGACCCCCTATTATCAAATAGTAACCTTAGAATTAACGTTATGATAAAAATTCTTTATTCATATCTTTAATTGTCTCCCCTTCACAAATAAAGAAATCGCAGTAAGAACAAATGAGAAGAAAGAAATTAACTAACACCGTCCGTCGCTATCTTCTTTGATAAAATCAGAACCTTTTTCACCAATCATAATCACAGGTCCGTTGGTATTCCCTCTTGTGATAACAGGCATGACACTGGCATCAGCTACTCTCAGCCGCTGTACGCCGATCACTCTCAGTCTACTATCAACAACACTTCCCATTGCACAAGTCCCAACGTAATTGTTCGCTCCAGAAAACATGCATGAAGCATAACATTTCCAATACTCATCACTGCCTTTTTCAAATTGACTGCAGGTTCCTGACATAGGGTCAATCATTTCTGCTCCAATATTTCTGAAGTGCGTTGTGTTAACAACGGGTATAAAGTCTTTTATATAGTTCACCAAGTCGTTAAGGTCAGCCTCGTCGGAAAAATATCCAGAAGTAATCACTGGAGGATCCATTGGATTCAAGCTCTTTAGCGTAACTTCACCTCTAGATTTTGTACGTAAATTGATAATTTCGTTGAACAAACCCATTTTTCCCATCATTGATACGAAAATATTGTCACATACATCATAACTTAGCCTATAAACAAAGGAACAAAAAAATAAAATCAAGTTTGCGTGTTCTGAAAACGACATCGTTTCATAGTCTGGATAATTTTGACTTTTATCTAATGCTGTAAATCCCATCATAGGAGAAGCTGGGTGACGGTTAGGGTCAGTAGGTTTTGGCTCGCTTTTTTCCATTGAATGAAGTATTATAACTCCAATATGGTCTTGCAAATTCTTTCCTACCGGAAGATCTGATATAACATCAATGTTTTTGTTTTCCAAATCTTGTTTCGGACCGATTCCTGACAACAAAAGTAGCTTAACAGAGTTAAATGTACCAGCAGAAACGATGACTTCCTTAGATGCTTTAATATGTATGGTTTCACCATTTTCTAAGATAGCTTCTATTCCTACGGCATTCTTGTTACCGTCAAAATTTACTTTTGTGACCAAAGTATTTTTCAGCACATTGAGGTTTTTGCGGTCTTTAGCTGATCTTAAAAAGGCAAAGGCACTGCTTTGTCGGTGACCTGCCGCTATATACATAAATGCTTTAGAATAGCCCAAGGCACTTCCTGGATCATTAATAATGTCATGACCGAGCTCGTTGAAGCCTTTTAAAATATCATTTACGTCTTCGCGAGAATCTTTTGTTAGTCCTGCTAATCCGTTATTACCATGATTAGTCATATCTGGTGACTTGAGGAAGTCAGCGTCTTCTATTCGCTCACTTTTTTTAAAGTATGGCAGCACGTTCTCCCATTCCCAAGTAGGGTCCTTAGTTATGTTTGCCCAGTTGTCATAATCTGTGGGATAGCCTCGAGAGTAGAGCATATAGTTAAGAGAACTGGTACCTCCCAACATCTTGCCTAAACTCAATTCTAAGTACGGTTTTTGATGACACTTCTTTGTAAGCTCATTGTTTTCTGTAGTATAATTCCAGTCAAACCGAGATTTTTTTGCAAATACGGTGCCTCCTGGTAACTGCAATAGAAAGGTTATTACAGATCAATGCAAATGTCAGAGTTATGTTTATCTATATACCTATATGATTTATGTATTTTACTTCACGTAACGGTTGAAAACCATTTACAATATTAAAAACATGTTTGATCTAGGTTTAAACCTAGATTGAACATGTCTTTAGTATAAACATACAACAATTTTCATTATCAAGAATAACGTCTAGAGCATAACAGTATTAATGATTATCTTATCTGATTGCTGCACAGGCAACTAGATCAAAGAATCGTCAGCGATTCATTTTCTCTTACAAAATCCTAATTAATTTATAAATGATTGAAATTAACTTACAACACCTTCCAAAGGAGTATCTCCAAAAGCTTCAATAAGAAGAACATTGACATTTTCATCTTCTGTCAGTCTGTTTGCTATCACACTGCCAGCTGTTCCTGCACCCACTATTATGTAGTCAAAACTTGTTCCATCTAAAACAATGAATTTCATTGACGTGTTGTTTATTCTTTAGTAATTGGCCTTATCTGGTATTTTTACTAGTGTGCGACGGAATATAGGATGAAGTAGCTGATGAACCTACCTTCCACAAAAGCTTGTTGGGGCCACAAGTATGCAGTGAACTGCATCAAAGCCAGATATCTTAGACCTGTTTGGACGGTCTTAATTGTAGCCACGGCGTTTGCTGAATACATGGCTCCGGTTCGACGACTCTGGAAAAATGAATATTTTATGTGGCTTATGTGGAGTAGTGGCCCAATGGTATGCCCCGACGATGGCTCCGGCTTACAAATTATAGGTGATTAATTTCATCACGACTGCGCTCAAAACGGTGAAGGGAAATATCGTGAGAACCAAATATTGGAAGACCAACCCTTTTTTTTTTTTTTTTCTTTTTTTGATGACGGGGAGAAATTCTCATGGATGTCCTTCGCCCCGGGGAGGGCGAAGGGGTCTGTCAGACTCTTACTGACTAAAACCGCCCGGTGTTCCGTCTCTCACTTACGCCGGGGATCACGGGAACTAGTAAGTCTTCCGCGATTTGGAAGACCAACCCGCACCAAGTTCGCATAGTGGATTACGGCCCGCTCAGCAGTGGAAACATAATAGTCTGATTATGCATGTGGTCTTAAGAGATAAATTTAGTAACTGCATATTTTTTACAGTACATCTAAGCATAGCGTTATAATCATCCCACTGCTAGGAGACAGACCTCCTCCCCCAGTACAAGGTTGTGGACCATAATCTACTACGCTCACCAGAACGAGTGGTCACAGTTCTTCTATTTTTTTGATTCTGTGACATTTCGGTTTCCTTACGGTGTTTACCTCCCGTTTACCGTGTGGTGTCGGGCGTAAAAGAATTGCACCATCCCATTTCTTCCCGTGGGTGTCGTAGAAGACGACTAAGGGATTTACTCGAGACTTTGTTGACATTGAAAAAGTCACTGGATACTTCCCAGGTTAATACCTCGCCAACAAACAAGACAAGCGCCCATACAGTTTAGAAAAATCTTTTTATTTAGTATGTCGCGACGGCCCAGTTGGTTATGTGGTTGCCCGGGGGCAAAGCTTTAATCACCATCAAGCCATTTAACTCAGGATGTGGGTTTAAATCCGGCCAAATACCAATGTAACTTTTTCAATCCATGTCCACCAAGTGTATTTTACTCATTGACAACAGTGAAGGAAATAATCGTGAGAAAACCTTCACTTAAATTAAGTAAATATAAGTCTGAAATGGTCAATCCGCTTTGCGCAAGTGTAGTGAACACTGCTCATGTCTTCTTTGTATGAGAAGAGGACTTTGCCCTCAAGTGGGCAATTAGGCTCGACAATTTATAGTATATTAGGCTGGTATTATAATAGCACACAAATAGAATATCGTAATTACCTTGTGATGGATGTTGAAGAATTTAAATGTTTCTAAACGATATGCTTCGAGTTACGAACATTTCTCAAATTGGACCAGCGGATTTTTAACGAACAATCTAGAATTTTCTGTTTTATTGACGTAATTAACACTTGAACGTTTCGTAGACCACATTAAACATAATCTACTGAGCATTTTATATAACGTGTATTTTATATTTTTATTTTTTGGGAGTTAGTTACAGGTTGATCTTAATGAGGACAACGCGGGAAATATCGTAAGACTGGTTTTCAGACTTTCAGAGTTCTGACGACCCGTAACGACTACCAAAGATCCATGAATGACAGCCAGGAACAATGGCTTTCCTGTCCGAGCAACGGAAGGGTCTTGGTATGTACAGATGGTCTTCCATCTACGGGCCAACCGCGGCAAGCGTCGTTAAACCTAGTCGACCGACCAGTGCGTTTGTTTTTGCATAGCAAAAAACCCCTCACGCGAGATTATAGTCAACAAAAAACGCTGACGTCCAGCAGCAATGACGTCTTTGCGTGCAATTAATTTACATTGTATTTGGAAACTTAAATAATTTTTATTCAGTAAAATGAACCTATGGTGGGAGTAACTTCTTTTTTTGGGTTTTGGCTTCGCACGGTTTGTGCATTTAGCCAGTATCAAGTAATTTTACTTTTCAATCCAGTAAATGGCCCGTTTATTTTACCATTTTTAAATAAACCAAGGCATACAAAAAAAAATCATAAGGCATACAAAAAATACGTCCGCATCGTTGTCAATGGGAAAATTGCCCAAAAGGCTGGCAGCATTGCCACGTTGTATGGCAATGCTGATTCTTTGGCCGAAAAATAGGCCAGCCCTTTGGTCACGTGAAGAGTCGACCAACCGCTTGGAAATGTCTCGGAAAACTAAGTGGGCACTCGGACCCCATGGCCCTAGAGTTTCAACCCCAAACGGCTCGAACATATACGTTCCAATAAGATTGGAATATTTGCGCCACTTTAGGTTTTCGCACCTGCAGCAGCCGCCCCAGCACAATCCGCCGTATTTATGTACAACATCTTATGCCTGTACCTACATTCATAGCAAATAAAGTTCTGATTCTGAAGAAAGATGGGATGGCACAAGGGTGTCGACACATATTGCATCCCACAGCAAAGACCGACCTAACTTCCAAAGCATTATGGTCATTCCGTCTGGTCTCTTCCCATCGTCGCGTGCCAAGGCATTGGGTTCTAGAACAGCTGGCACCCCGGCGGTGACAAGAGCACGACGGATAATGTCATTGATGCTGGCGTGCCGTGCTATCCGGCCTGTGCTTCTACTGCAGGATAAGCCATGGTGTCGAGGCAGTTGACACCTTCACCGCATTGACAGCGATGCAGAGCCACGCAAGGAGCGCCAAGACGCAGGCATGTAGCGAGAATGGCCCGTTAACAGGCACGAAGTTGCAAAACTCATAGTCAGTCAAGTCAAAGTTAAGTCAATGTTATTGTAAAGCGGCAGTAACTTTACAACAACCTATTAGGAGTTTTTGGGGGGAACAGGAAAAGTCCACGTTAGTCACCTATTTTCACCTTCACAACACTGATGCGCTCACACGTAACTATATTGAATAATTCACTACCAAAATAATTATACAATTTAATTCGCAATTTCACGAAATTTCTTCAAATGAAAAATCGTGGGACATGTTCCAACGCGATCCTGCCAAAAACTCCTGGGAGTTACTGAAAAATAACTGAAATAAATGATTAAGGTGACGAAGTCACCTTTAAATTCTAGTGCAGAATATAGTCCAACCTATAGAAAAGAAAAACGTTTGGTGTTATAAAATTTTAGAGTTTAACTAAAATTTAATCAATACCCTGCTAAAAGCTAGGGGAGCTAAAAGCTTTTCATGAAAATAAAAATAAAATGTAACCCAGCTATGTACATTGAAATGTTAAAACTGGCTTCATCTGAAACTGTTTCAACATTTAAATTTTTCGTCTAGCTTATGATTCTGCTCTAATAACAATCTTTAAAGCTTTTATTTCAAAGACACGTGTCCCGTGTGGTGCCGGACGTAAAGGAAAAGCACCATCCCATTTCTTCCCGTGGTTGTCGTAGAAGGCGACTAAGGGACTTACTAAAGAATGGGCAGCAGCGTTCTCTATGCATTTTACCACCATACTGCGATCGCCAACCCGCCTGCCAAGCGTGGCGATTATGGCAAAACCCCCCTTCTGGGGGAGGCCTATGTCCTGCAGTGGACATGTTTCGGCTAAAATGATTTCAAAGAAACCAAAATACGGGCATTTATGTATTGTTAAGGAGTTGGTCAGTTAGAAAAATACAACTAGTTACTCATTGCAAAGCGTAATTGGCACTGTGACTGTCTGTCATCTATTTAATAGCAAAACATTATATTTAATTTTAAAATTGTCACACGGTTCCGGGCCTCTTAGAAAACACATTAAGTGTGAACTTTATGATCAGACAGCTCGACAGGGGGCCCTAATAAATAACGAAGTATCTTAGTTCTTTAAAATCCTAAAACAATATTGAACTCCTTAGAAACCCATTTCATTTATATTGTATGCGCACTTATGCCAGTTATCGGTCAAAAGCAATATATTGCGTCATTTAAAGATGCAATATTCTTACAAATTCCAAGAACAACGGACAAATTAGCCACATTTGGTTACCATCAAACCCAAACGAACCCTTAGAAACAATAATTGAGAAATTGGACAAAGAAACGATTCTGAGAGAGTGACGCGCAACCCAGGCGTGGTGGTTCTAGGATGGGGAAAGGATGTTTTAAGTCGGGACAGTTAGTTTGGGAGTACGATAGGAGACGGTCGATAGAGGCTAGGCTTGGCATTGGAGACTATGTCTCAGTGAGAGTGTTGTATAAATCGTTAAGTACTTGATAAATGTACAGGTTTAGACTAGGCTTAGTCTAGAATGAGAGTAAGCAGCATGCAAGGCGCGTGAATCCCAAAACGCGAGTTTGTGAACGAGTTGGTTTTGGACGGCGAAAGATGACGCACGGAGTTGAGAGTCCAGACTAGTTAAGTTAGGCGAGATATACTCAGCGAGATAAAATAGTGTTGCGAGCTGTGAGGGATGGTGCAGGGAGTAACTGGTAATAGACGCAGTATTTGTAAGTGATTTGTATTCTAATTCACTCCAAGGAATTACTTGGTAAGCGACAACTTCAATCTTTAGTAATAGTGTGTGCATTGTAATAACTGAGACCTGGTTTTATGGTTCTCGCAGGTTGACTGTATATTGTGAATTATACATAATAGATTGGTGATATCGCAGTAGAGCTATAAATGATCATTTGTACATAACAGATTGGTGATATCGCAGTGGAGCTATTACATAATGATCATTTCTACATAATAGACTGGTGATATCGCAGTGGAGCTATTAATGATCATTCCTTTCAGTATGGCGTAACTACTTTTATGTGTTAACTGACTTTATAATTAATATTAACTACTCTTGTATTGCGTGTCTACTTCCTATTCCGTACCTCGGCAGATATTTGTCACTTACAGTTGGTTTTAGGGAAACGGGGAAGGCCTCCCGCCAAACTTGACTTTGAGCGTAAAGCTCTGACTTTGACGACTGTTGACTTGACTCATCACATTGGGAAGGCAGAACCGTAAATAACTCCTTTCGAGTAAACTAGGCTATAAAGTCGAGCTATTATTGCATTATAAACCGACCAAACGTTAGTGATGATTTCTGTTTCCAAAAAGGTCTCGCCACAAAACATGTTGCGTGAGGATTGTGGCTTGCAGGTCTCTGGGAGAGGGGTTAGGCATCACACACGTTCACTAAAATATATTGGTAGCCGTTCTAAGAACGCTAGGGACCGTGTCTCGTTAAAACTCTACACCCGGCAGATTGTACGCCTATTTCTAAATCGTCACTATTTAGCGAGACACGAAATCTGGATGCACTGCATCCTCTAAATGGGGAAGATTAACGAGATCTGAAGTGACGATATTCCACTTCGGCACGCACCAATTACGATCGCAATGATTTCTGATAGAGACTGAGTCTACGGTGCGCTTGTGCGAGTCTTGTGGTATCTTAGAAAGGGGATAGGCAGTCACAAGGGTGACGTTCACATGAGTACGTGTTTAAAACTACTCAAAACTTGTCTTCCTCAATAACAGTTGAACTTCGCAGTACGCTGTCTTAGGATTGAGTAAGACATTTAATTGCTGCTTAGGGAGCGTGTTCTATTAGAATCGTATAGTGTCCTCAGAGGTTCTATGCGTTAGGTCTAACAGAGCACGTACAATGAGGCAAACGTTGTAAAACGGTTCCCCGTCTCACTAAAGTGGGTAAATAATAAACAGCCACTAATGTTCCCAGCAGTGGGAACATTATAGGCTGATGATGATGATTGAATAAACAGACAAATTAACGTAGCTGTACATAATGAATTTAAGCGCAAGCGCAACGGTCGCTTCACCCCTCCACATAATTAAGACTTTATTGCAGATACTAGCCTTCACCTGTGAGGGAGGAGAATTATGTGTGTTTGTTGGTATGACTGAGTGAGCAATATGTAGTTATCTTAGGTTGAGAGTATTATTAAAGTTCTTATAACTAACTAGACAGATACGTGTTGCTGGGGAGTTTGTTGCGCCACTTCTTCTCCCCAGCTCAAACACTACGAAGTGGTGACGGGTGGGCTCTTTGGGGCTGTCTATAGACTTTTACGAGAGTTGATCCACAACTCTATCTAAATAATTATTCTTAGGTTTTGATTCTCTATCCTTGTCTAGTTAGTACTAATTATTGAATCTAGATTTCTAACTCTATTATTTAGTCATCTCAGCTTTGCGTCACTTTATGGAAGTGTTGACTTAGAATCTCTCTGCTACTTTTAGCTTTCTAAAAACGCATCCAATGTGTTTTCATATATGAATTCTTAAGTATAATTTAAAGCTATTTGGAATTCATATAAAGTAAATCGGTGGGAGAGTGACCAGTCCGGTGACGAGCTCTACAGGGCCGTACGGGGAGGAGTGCGGCCCTTCCCCCTTAGGGGGAACCGACCCAAGAACTAATATTAACATAATTAGGAAAAACGAAAATTTTATCAGCCTGGGGTCATTTTAGGAACAGTCACAGCACCTACGGCGAAGAAGAAACACTTATGTATATTATTCATGAGTTCGGAAATGATGTAAGTAGAACTAGAATTTATGTAAAGAAAAAAGAAATAAAATACATTTACCTCAGAATAAAAGGAATATAATATAATATACAGCAAAGACTCTGAATGATGTGATACGGTGACGATGCGGTGACAAAAGTTGAAAAGAGTACTTATACTTAGATGGTTTGGTCATGTTGAGTTGATGAATGAAAGGTTACTAGCAAAAGCAATTTACAAGGCAGTTGTGTGTGGAAACGCGGGGTTTGGCGGTGTTTCATCTCAAATCCTGTCACACCCTCAGAGGACATATAGTACCTTATTGGTGAAGTTCTTCGGAAATCTTAGTAGCGTAGTACTCGCAAACGGGGTGCGTGTATGAACAGTATGAACGTACCGTGGCAATAGGAGTGTGTTTGGATTATAGCAGGTGGCATTCTTTAGTTGCTGCCTACCTCCATGAAGGAAGTGGGCATGAATTTATATACGTGTTTGTATGCAGAGATGTAAGATGAAGTTTTCATTAAACCAGAAACTGACTAGTATCAGAGCAGCTAGTATTACATCTATTTCTGCCACCATGCAGAGTTGCTGTCTTCTGTATTGGTGTTTTAAAAGCACATGAGCACTTTTGCCCGCGGCTTCACCCACGTGGATATCGGTTATCGCAAAAAAAAGTTACCTATGTCCTTCTCCATATCCCAGGCTATATCTATGCCAAATTTCATGACTATCAGTTCAGCGGTTTAGGCGTGAAAGCGTAACAGACAGACAGAGTTACAGTCAGGGATGTTCCTCTGTCATGGCGTCGCTAACCACGGGCCATCAGGTGTGCCAACTGCATGTTTGAGTGCCAATTTTTTGCTATGATGCTAGCGGAATACCTACATCATCATCATTTCAGTCACTAGTTATCTCATTGTTCTTCGTAGTATATTTAGGTAGTCGTTACTCCCCAGTCAATCAGAGGGTATAGGTACCTAATTTGGTCATTTATTTTTGACTTAGATATAATATTTACATAACATACAGGGTACACCCAAAGGGCAATGGAGACGGAGTTTCCGCAGAGATCCACAGGAGAACCAAAGCAACCGATATAGCCCGAAGAGTTGCCAAACTTAAGTGGCAGCGGGCAGGGCACTTTGCTCGCAGAACAGATGGCCGATGGGGCCGGAAGGTTCTGGAGTGGCGACCACGTACCGGCAGACGTAGAGTGGGAAGGCCTCCCACAAGGTGGATCGATGACCTTGTGAAGGCCGCGGGAATCCGCTGGATGTGGGAATCACAAGACCGGTCAAAGTGGAGCAGCCTGGGGGAAGCCTATGCCCAGTAGTGGACCTCTTTCGGCTGAAATGATGATGACGATACAGGGTTAAATTAAATTAAGCTGGCAATACCAAGCTCAAGTACCTATTGGGTATCGAAAACGAATACTAAAAAAAAAATGTTTTTCATGATTCCAATTTTGTTCAAAACTTTGAATAACACTGTGACTTGTACATTAAAGGCTCGTACAGACTATACTCGTAGAACAATTTATAAGAAAACTTCATGAAAATTGTTCAAAGAGTGTCGCATCGCGCTGTCGCGTCGCGCCTGCTTGGAGAAGGCTTAAAACAACCAAGCGACAAAAATAGCTGACCGATTATGGGCCGTGTGGTGCCGGACATTAAGAATAGCACCGACGCATCTCTTTCCGTGGGTGTCGTAGGAGGCGACAAAGGGACTTACTAGAGAATGGGCAGCAGCGTTCTCTATGCATTTTACCTCCATACTGCGATCACCAACCCGCCTGCCAAACGTGGCGATTATGGCAAACCCCCCCAAATTGGGGGAGGCCTATGTCCAACAGTGGAAGTGTTGATATTATGATGATGATGATGATGATTAAGGGCACTGCCCTCACACCACATCTTTACTCATCTAATGATCTCGAAAACAAAATCGAATGATGACGATTTTTTTTTTTTGTTTCATAAAATTTCTTTATCGATAGCCAAACCGTGGGTAAAGAAATTCCAGCTAATTGAAACTGTATAAGGCTCGTGCAACCTGGCAAGCAAGCTTAACCAGATGGATCGACATCCATCAGCATTGCTATTCTGTAACCATCTCACCGCGTGAAGTGAGCTGTTAGTGTCATTTCACCTAATGCTTGGTCAATCCCTAGCATCAGTGGGATGACACTGACAGCTCACTCCACGCTCACTTTACGCGGTGAGATGGTTACAGAATTGACATGTAGGTTAAGCTACGCATGCCAGGCTTGATCTGTATCCACAGAGCCACCCTGGCAAGCAATATGGAATGGGTGGCTATTTTTACATACCGAGAGTCCTCCGTGCCCCGGTAAGCACTTTAAGCCGTTGGCCCCGGCTGTCATTCGTGGATCTTTGACAGTCGTTACGGGTCATCAGAAGCCCGAAAGCCATGTCTGGCTTTCGGGCTTCTGACCAGTCTTATCAAGAGGTATCATGTTACCCATTAACTAGATTGTGGAGTTCAGATAGGCAGTCGCTCCATATGCATGTAAATGCTGGTATCAGCTGCATCCGGTTAGCCTGGAAGCTGACCCCAACATAGTACGAAAAAGGCTAAGGAGATGATGATCTTCTATTTACATTATTTCTTTCAATATACAGCATGTAGCAGAAATTTGTGGTCATATTTTAGGGACTGGTACAGATTATCAAACTGAACAGCTTTCTCCATGGTCTCTGTGGTGGAAAAAATAGTCAGTAGTCCCATGCATTTGGGGCAAATAGATATTTTTTTTTTTACAAAACCAGTTGTTGAATTTTTTATTTATTATAAAGCCATTTCTCTTTATTTTAGGCGTGAGGAAACCGGCATGTCCTAGAACCCAAATAAAATAAAACATGTGTCATCTACCAACCCGCACGCCCCGTGTGGTGGATTAGGACCCACTCCCTCTCACAGAGAGGAGGCCTGTGTCCCAACAGTGGGAACGTTTACGTAACGTGATTATGCTGATGAAACAGAAGCACTGATGAAACCTCTAAACAAATAAATAACTATTAGTAGCACTTACACACCCACAGACACCCCAAATCACTGTCTCTCTACACACACACACGACACACATCACACACTCATCATACACACTTCACACATCATACACTCATACGCACATCACACATCATTCACATCACACACTCATACACTTTTCCTATTACACCACATCATACGCGTTTACTCACATACTGTTGGCTTCCCTAATATTGTAAAATAAACTTAGCAGATGAATGGATGGCCCTTATAATACAAGATTTTCCTAGCATCGGGGTCATTATTCACAAAAATTGGGCACAAATGTAATGTCATAATAATGTAACATGCATTGTATTTCTTCTTTTTGGAAAATAAATTATTCTAATTATTCTATTCTATGCTATTATGCATTTCTATTGATTTGGTACTAGCTGCTACCACGCTAATAAGTTAAGCCATTGGTCCCGGCTGTCATTCGTAAATGTTTACAAATCGTTACGGCTCATCAAAAACCCTTCAGTCTGACAACAAGTCTTACCACGGACGATCGTATTACCTGCAGGCTTAGAATGACGTTTTAAATTTTTACTCTACTGTAGAATATAAATAATTTCTTGGTGAAAAATTATCAACTGTGTTAACGGAAACGTCATTTTTGTCTGGTCTTCCGACGACAAAACGCTTGTCTACGGTGCTCGTGCTAAGCCTGCTGGACTCTGGATTGTGAATGTCAGAGAGACAGTTGCTACATGTGAATACTTATATTTTCCCTTGACGCAGTTAGATGGTTTTACTCCTGATATTTCTACGGGGGCGATGCCGGTAGAATATCGGGATAAAATCATAGTAAACAAACATTGTAAAATATATGTTCAATTAACCTAATGAAGAAACACTCTGTATAATTTATTTCTCATAGAATTAATTAATTATTATGTTAATTCGTATTATTATTTCTTTATTACGTAATTTTTGTGAGTACAGACACTTTTGAGGTTACAGAAATGAAGAACTATTTCATTTTTGCAGTGTTTGAATTTTAACTAGCGTTCGCCATCGGCTTGGCCCGCGTGGAAGTCGGAATTATCCCACGGGAGCATACTAAAGGGATAAAAAGTATTCCTAATGAAAGGACTTGTTTAAAGAAGCCACCAGAGTCCGCTGACGCTGAGTGATTCAGATCACACCTACTCCTTGATTTAGGTTACATCAAGAGCAACTAAAATAAAATAAAAAAATCTTTCTAAAAACATGCAGTGGCTGAGAAAAAATCAAATCAGACTCCTTTGTTATTGGTACTACGAGTAGCTGCAACATATTTTTAAAACCTACTTTATTGAGTCAACACGCGTATTAAAATTGTGCTGTCTTTTAATTTAAAAAAGTAGTACCTCTATATGTATGGTATATGACTTTAAATAATAACCTATATTATTAAAATGGTGAATGATTTTAATAAGTTTTTTAATCTTTTTTTTAAAGTAAAACGAAATCAATGTCTGGCCCACGTGGTTGTGGTTTTAAGCCATTTTGAACAAGTTATAAACGGGTTTATTACCACGAATATTGGTTTCAACATCAGCGTCCTACACAGCCCGACTTCACCCACTGCGGGATGCCTGGTGCTTCCCTTTACTTTTGCCAAACAACACGCTCCTGTGCCCGCTTCATCCATGTTTTGCCCGCGATGGCAACATTTTTTGATATACATAGATTTTGGTTTAAAATCCTTATGTTTACAACCATACGCGTCGAGCGTTAATCGCGTCGGTCGAGGCCGTGAACGGGCCTAAGATAGCTCTAAGAACTATCATGGTGAGTTATCACTAATATTACATTCATCATTGCGAAGGGACTTCATGTTTGAAGACCCTTAACTGAGGGGTCTAAAAGCAAATCCGCCACTGTCCATTTTGAACGAAAACTTAAGTATGAATGCCACCAAGTAGAGCTCGTTAAAACGAATTTATTACATTTAACAATTTAGATGCAATGTTCCCACTGTCCCATAGTAAATGATGTTTAAAAATTGAGGTGAGAAGCAAAAATGCCACTGTCCTAAACAAATCAGGTGCAAACGCGCCATTGTCCATTTTAGCCAATCACAGACCGCTAAAATCGGCATATTCAAGATGGCCGCAGATGGTCGTGGCTGTGATTTCGTTGTGAAACTGTGTCTGACTATTTTGAGTTTTAAAATTGCATTGCGTGATAAAACGTGTAAAAAATGGAAGAAAATGTGGAAGAAGTGACTCCAGAATGCGCTCGCAAAAAGAAAAGAGCACCAGAGACGTGGAAACGGGCTAGAGCAAAGTTTGAAAGGTAAGCATTTTTCCTTACAATGGCGTGTGTTTGTACAATCAGCACGTAAAGTGAATCTTATTTTTGGATCGGTTAAGCACGATTTTTCTTTTTTATTGGTTACTACCTGAGCCCATGACTCTGTAAGAGTGTAAATCAGATAAAAATAATCCTTGTTTCTGTATTAAATAGGTACCTACCTAATTATTGTTTCTAGGAATCCGGTGCTAAGCGGCAAAAACTGAATTTTTATAATTTTTATTCAGCCCATCTGTCCGTGGATCTGTTATTACCGCATCGTGTGGGTTTTTATTGAATAGGTCTCATAAAATGCAGGTTATTTCAGACTACTTATTGTTACAGGTACTCTACAAGAATGCCACCAGGTTTGCCACGCTGTAATCATGATGCGGAAAATAAACAGTTTAAATGTTGTAAATTGACGATGCTCGATGTACAAAATTTCCATGAAGAATTTTATAGAAAAAAAAATAAAAAGGACCAAGATGCATTTTTATTGAAGCACTGCAGTGTGTCAATGGTGAAAAGACGCCGGCCAAGAGTAGGTCAGCGCCAGCCAACACGAAATATAACAAAATTATTTGTTCGGAAAAGAAATTCATTGAAGTTATTACGAGTTTGTCAAAAAACTTTCATAACTATTTTGGGGGTTACCGAGCACAGAATAAGAAAAGTATCTCGAACATTTGCCAGCACAGGAACCGTAGTTCAAGAAAAAAGGGGTGGAGATCATACATCGGCCAAAAATGTGCATAAATTGAGAGAAGTCAAAAGATTTATAGAATCATTTCAGTGCTTAGAGTCACATTATTGCAGATCAACCGTTATGAGAAAATATTTGCCATCTACTCTAAACATTCGGAAAATGTGGAGAATGTATAATCAGAGCAAAGAACTCCAAGTACGTGAGTGTTATTTTAGATCAATCTTCAACACATGCTACAATCTGGGCTTTGGAAACCCTCGTACAGACACTTGTTCCAAGTGCAATGAGCTGCTTGAACGCATAAAAAGTCAACAGATCCAACTGAAAAAGTAAATTTAATGACAGAGAAAAGGGTACACATGCTGAAGGCCAGAGCATTTTATCGGCTGCTAAAAGAAAAAAGGGACGATTTAGTTGTGCTTTCTTTTGATTGCCAGAAAAATCAGGTATTGCCTAAAATATCTGATCAGGCAACATATTACAGTCGCCAATTATATATATATAATTTTGGAGTCGTAAAGTCGGTGCCAGAAAATACCTTAAACAGGGACAACGTAACGCTGTATACCTGGACTGAAGATGAATATCGTAAAGGCGCAAATGAAATAGCGTCAGCCGTCTATAACACGCTTCAAAATACAATGTACAATGAAAATGTCAAAACTGTTCGACTGGTAGCGGATGGATGCGGCGCCCAGAACAAAAACAGCATTATGGTCGGTATGTGCTCCAAATGGTTGACTCAGGCACCGCACCATATTAAAACAGTCGAACTAGTTTTCCCCATTCCCGGTCACTCGTTTATTCCACCTGATCGGGTTTTCGGTCTTGTTGAGAAGGAAATAAAACGTATGGAGACCATTTTAAAACCTGTGGAATATATAGAAATCTTTAAGAAATATGGGACTGTTGTATTATTGAACAATGTTAAGGATTGGAAAACTGCTCTCGGAAATATAATTCGTCCACCGGGAAACTGGCACTTCCAATTTAACCAATGCAAAAGATTTTTCTTAAAACGAAACAGAAGTAATGATGTTTATGTAAGAGGGGAGCCTAACTATAACGCTGATATCGGAAGTTACAAGTCAGTTTTAAAGAGAGGAAAAACATTTATTGACCTGAACCCGGATTTGATAGAAAAAGACAAAGTTGCAGTGAAGAGAGATAAAATAAAAGATGTTGACGCTCTACTAAAAAAACACTTTGGCGAGAATTGGAATTCTAGGGATGATTTAAACTTCTACAAACACGTAATGCTACGAGCAGATAACGAAACTGAATATTGTGAAGATGAAGAAGTCTGTGAAGTTGCAGTGCCTGATACGGACTTAAGAATTTAATTACATAATTAAAATTGTTTAACGGGACGAATTCAATTGCATAATTAAACTTAATTTGTTACTGTATTGCTAGTTTTTATAAAATAAAGTCTTTATTGAATAAAAAAATTACAACAATTGCCTTGTTTCGTTGACTGTACTTTATCTACTAATAATACGCTTAGAAGCAAATGCACTACTGTCCTTTCCCTTAGCTGCAGATTCGCCACTGTCCAATGTCAGTTAGACGCAGATTCACCAGTGTCCAATGTGAGATGCAAAGTCACCACTGTCATGTCTGTTTATTAGGTTTTTATCGAATTTATATTAGTTTAGAATAGAATGCATATTGATTTCTATTTAATATATCTTCCCAAACATTAAAAACATGCATTGCTATAGACAATCGAATATAATGTTGCTTTGCTAAAGTTTCTCTGAATGACCTAAATAAAATTTATGGACAATGGCGAATTTGCTTTTAGCCCCCTCATTACTTTAAGGCTATCAACACACAATTATCAGCAAAGAGGTCTAGAAACAGTAGCTTAGACAAACACGATGTAAATGAGTGCGTGTCGGGTACTGCGTAGTGAATGAGTGTGTGTGTGCAAATGAGTTGTTGACACAAGTGGTTTGTCTACGTAAGTTGAGCAAATTACTGTTCTAGTTTACAGTTGCTCGTATTTGCTTATCTTTGAGCTCAATTTCCGCAGGGCGAGGGATCGCACAACGGTAAGTAATTTAGACTCAGTTGACTTTGTCTTTATTATTATTAATTTAATATTTTCTTTTTGCATTTACTTAGGACCTTCACAGTAAAATTTTCTTCATTATTAAATGCTAGCTGTTAGGCCCGTACCCACTTCTCACCCTGCCTTTCTCACAATTTCGTGCGTGGATTCGCCAAAGGTCGACCGAACTCCATAACAACAGATGGTCACGGGCAACAGACTGTAGACAGTCAAAATTGGCTTTACCAACTGTACACCCGCGATTAACCAAAAAACTTCTCAGCCTGAGCAGAAATAACCTTAGAATATTAATAGGAACAATTACGGGGCATAACACCCTTAACAAACACCTTTTTAACATAGGCGCCACAGACAGCCCGCTTTGCAGGGGCTGCCTTGACGCCGAGGAATCAGCCGCCCACGTCATCCTGGAATGCCAGGCCGTGGTTTCTCAACGCGAAGAAATCCTCGGAACAGTGAGGTCGCTCCGCGAAGCCTGTGAAGCTCCCAGGAAGCTTCTGTGCTTTTGGGCGGAGCAAGGCTGGCTCTGCTAGCCAGCATCCCCACGCACAACGGACCGAATGGGAGTCTACGTGCGGAAAAGGGAGTCCCATCATCATCATCATCATCAATGCTAGCTGTTGTACGCGACTTTGTTTGCGAGTATTTTCTATAGCATAATCAGCCTATAATGTTCCCACTGCTGGGACACAGGCCTCCTCTCTGTTAGAGGCAGTGGGGCTAATATACCAAGCTGGCCCAGTGCGGGTTAATAGATGTCCCATTCTTTGAATTTTTGGTACTAGGACATGCCAGTTTCTTCACGATGTTCTCCTTCACCATTTTGAAAGCAGTGGTCACATAATAAGTTAATAAATATTTAAAATATCAGTACCTCCGTCCCCTCTTAAAACAGTGTCAAAGTTACAAAAAATACCTAATCCAGCAAGCAATTAAAATATTAAACATACATGTGTATTCTACATACTATGAACTCCCAATTAGGTGCAATAACTTTACACGTCTCTAAGGAGCAATCCCATTAAAATCACTGCTTTTACTTAATGATATGTATAATTAAGTTCGGGTTGTATATTCCAGACGGTTTTCGTATTTACGTCTGTTATTTTAGTATTACGTTTGATCGTTATTAGCTTTGGTTAACTTAAACAGAATTTGTATCATACTTTTTTAGGGTTGCGTAGATAAATGGATAAACGGAACCCTTATAATTTTGTCTCGCTGTCTGGTTGACACACAGCCTTTTTATTCGGAAAAATTGGAAATAAGGTGTATTTTATACACGGGTCAAAACTATCATCATCATTTCAGCCGAAAGACGTCCACTGCTGGACATAGGCCTCGCCCAGGCTCCTCCACTTCGACCGGTCTTGTGCTAACTATAACCTTGTCAAAACTATAGTGTACATAAAATACAGAGTGCAAAAAATCGCAGTCACCATACATTTATAACTGAGAGAGGTAAATAATAATTCAACGCACATAGCAAGGTTGTTCCGTGATTAGTTTTCAAATGTTTTCGTTGTAACTATATTCGTTGCTTCGAGCTTTCCTCGTCATTTGCTATCGCGAACTTTTGATGCTGCATTATTCGGCGTACCATATTTCGAAGTCACGTAGCGGATTCTGAGATTTCGTTGGATGTCAAAATTATAAAGATTATGATTATTTTAGAATACACTAGACACAATTTTTATTAGTTGGTGGATGGTAACAGAAGCGAAAAAATATATACAAACAAAGCTGTCGATAAAATCAATAGTGTGGCATGCGTAAATAATCATTCCAACTACCTACGGGACCCATCACTGTGCGTGGCGTGATTCGAAATCAGCCGGTTTTTTCATTATTTCGTTAGCAAATATCACAAATCCATTTGATGAAACATTATAACGGCTTGTACACACTGACAATACCCCGAGGGGTTTGCCAATGTGTATAGCTTGCCTTATAGACAAAGCGGAAATGTGTGGTATGCCCGTTATTTTACCGAGACCCATGTCTTTAATACCCGTATCCTTGGTGGCATACTTAAAGGAAGGTAGAAGTTATTCGTCAGAAGTCCTCTAAAACAATTAAACTACGTTTGATATATTTTTAGTAACGAACTGCCCCGTTGGCCTCGTCGTCGCAAGAGTGACCTGAGGTCCTTGGTTAGATATTCACGTCATGCAAATTGTTATTGGGTTTTTACAGCCCGTAGTTTGGAAGTTGGCAGTGTGATACCCCGTGCCTCGGAAGGCACGTTAAGCCATCCTGCGCCTGTTCTTTATCTGGTCGTGTTGGATTGCTGTCCCATCGGATTATGCGAGGGAGGGAAGACACTCAACTGAGTGTACCTGTGTCGGCATACACACTGGTGTACTATAATATCTCCCGCGTAGATGGACAGTCTCCGCTTAGATTGTCCGCCATAGCCGAAATTCGGTCTGGATGACTATAATTACTGTATTAGTAAGGATAAAATACAAATATAAAATTATGCAAATCTAATCATAAGAAACAACGCCATAGGAAGTACTCATTTACAAGTAGGTAAAAACTTTTTGAACATCATAACAAAAACAGAACAAGTCATTGGTCCTGCGTCTGTTCATTATCCGGTCGTGTTGGATTGCAGTCCCATCGGATTATGCGAGTAAGGGAAGACTGAGTCTAGGTAGACACACACACACTTGCGCATTATAATATCTCCCGTGTATTTTCTATGCTGAAATTGGCCGCCATATTTCATCATCATGATTTTAGCCGAAAGACGTCCACTGCTGGACATAGGCCTCCCCCAAGTTCCACCACTTCGACCGGTTCTGTGTTTCCCACATCCAGCGCACTCCTGTGGCCCTGACGAGGTCATCGGTCCACCTCGTGAGAGGCCTTCCAACTTAACGACTTACGGTGCGCGGTCACCATTCCAGAACTTTTCGGTCCTATCGGCCATCTGTTCTGCGAGCAATGTGCCCTGCCCACTGGCACTTAAGTTTGGCAATTCTTCGGGCTATGTCGGTTACCTTGGTTCTCCTACGGATCTCTTCATTCCTGACTCAATCATGCAGGGAAATTGCTATAAATAATAATAAAATACTAATAAGAATCATGAAAGTCGAACCAAATCAGACAATGCCAAAGGAAGTTCTCATTTACAAGTTGGTAAAAACTTTTTGAACATCGTAACAAAAACAGCACAACATTTACAACGCCATATATCTTATCAGAAAACGTAAGAAAGGCTGAACTTCCCCTTTTAAACTTGGTAGCCGCTTTGTACAATTCATTAAACGCGAGAAATATTACCATATATACTCGACGCTGCTAAAATTCAAACGTTATTCATAAAAAAAATGAACCTAAAGTGGGTTTTAGTCTGAAATTTGCATGGCTGCTTTGGTGTTTGGCCCAACGTTTGGCGAATAGCGAATATGCCTGCTACATGAATATTTTGGGAACTGAATGACGTTGACATTTGTGAAATGTATTGAAAAATTATTAGAAACTTATTATTCGAATAGTTTATTTTAAGCTATTTTCTGTAAACTTCTAAAGAATATAATAATGATCAAGCATGTGATTTAAATTCAATATTGTACACTCGTATTTTGTAAATGCACGGAATAAAAGGCTTTTTTATTTTTGTTTTATTTACTGAAAAAACAAGATTTTCAAGATTAGCCGCGATTATTTGTGACCGCGTTGTTCTTCTAAAATACGCATTTTGATGCAGTTTTCAACACCATTTGGAGAATTTGCTTCAGAAGATTTGTTTTTAATTCATAAATATTAAACTAAACATAATAAAAGAAATTTCGATGCTTTGTCAAGTCATAAAAACCGTGCAAAGCAGTTGGATCACTAGTTTACTACTAAGATGCAATTTTGAGCGTAGATCGTTAAATTTATAAATACTGGTTTGGGATGACAGAACATTTTTGGGGTTCGCATGGACTATTGTTGGCTTTTTTTCCATTTCTATCTTCGGATTAGGCATACTTTGTTAGGTTTTTCCATAAGAAAGCCCTCAGCAGTATCCTAATGTCTGGGTTGTGCCCGGCCAATGGGGACTTAAACATAACTGGCGAAATATGGGTGTAATAAACAGTTCTGCTTAAACCTTCGTTAAATACAAACGTGATATCATGAATCTGTTTATTTTTTCTATTTTGCTTAGGGTTTGACATGAATTTTAGCCATTTCTATTTTCATTGGCGTGAACAGACTGGACAGGTCCAATCAATCTGGGTGGTTCTTTTCTAAACAGACCATTTCAGACACCAATATACATGGTCTTGACATGATTTCACTAACATTATGTCTGACCTTTAAAAGAACCTCTAAGTTTTTTCGGCTTTTCTTCTCAGAGTAGTCAGATAGGAAACGATGACCTCATTTAATTTTTAAATAAAGATTGATGTGTAAAAGAGTTTGTGGGAACCTATTTACAGAAATGAAATCATTTATCGTATCCCTTTCCGCTCCTATCTTATAATTTGCACTGTTTTCCCTGTACACAGTATGAGTGTAAGTTATTACTCGTAATTTACCGTTACAATTCTGCATATGACCCGCAACTGGGAGCCGTTAAATAATGTCAAAAACATAGAATGTATATTAAATTTAATAACTTTTGAAAACTGCCAGTTGAATTGAAGTAGTAAGCTATTTTGGGAAATGGGAATTGTACAGGTTGAAATTGTGCTGCCAACATTTAGGTGGCAAATTTTTTTATAAAATTTCCGTACCATTGTCGGGAATAAAAGGTTGGTTTAACACGTTTGCCGTGTTTTTGAAGCGAATTTGCATTTGACTAGGTATGTAGAATTGACTTTTTTAGCGAAGTTTGTAACACTGCGGAGTACCAAAATATTGCTAAGTATTTTCAAGTAACAACGTCAGAGTTTTTGATAGATGATGCTGAATTAGAATTGGCTTCCTATCTATCATAATGTTCTTGTTTAGTAAAACATCATACTTAACCTGGCAAACATTGGGCACGCCACGATTGCGGCGGTAAGTCCCCTCTTTGAGGAGTGGTTTGAGAGGCGGCATGGCGTCCTCACCTTCCGCCTGACGCAGGTCCTCACCGGACACGGTTGTTTCGGGAGGTTCCTGTTTCGGATAGGGCGGGAGGAAACGCCCGGGTGTTTCCACTGCGAAGATCGCCCTGAGGACACGGTGGAGCACACGGTGGCGGTCTGCCCTGCTTGGGCGGAGCACCGCCGTGTCCTCGTGGAGGCGATCGGCGGCGGTGATCTCTCGCGTCCGGCCCTGGTCCAGGCCATGGTACGGAGCGAGAGGGCATGGGGAGCCGTAACCTCCTTCAGCGAAGCAGTGATGCTCGCGAAGAGGGAGGCGGCGCACGTGAGGGAGAGGCAGCATATGCGCCCTCGCGACCCCAGCCGCCGCAGGATACGGAGACGCCCTGGGCGTCGGGAATCCCAGGCCGATTTCCGGCCACCGTAGGCATGGGCTTGCGGACGGCGAGTAATGGGTAGCTCGCTGTCCGGTAAGGACCAAGCCCAAGTCGACGGCGACGGCGCGTTGTGTTCCACGCGCGCCTCAAAGAGATGTCAGCACAAAAAATGATGGGGCCCGCAAGGGCCGATGCCTGTCAGGGGTGCGGGTTCGTTTGAAAGAGATACCACAGCCCCTGGCATACGGGTTAATGAAGGAACACGGGTGGGTTTTAGTCAGTAAAAGTCTGACACGCTCTCCTGCTCCACCCAGAGCGGGAGAAGTTATTTGATGATTTCCCACCCAAAAAAAAAAAAAAAAACCTGGCAAACATAAAAGTGTGACATAAAAACACAACATTACGCCTTCTTTTCCCGAAGGGTGTGGCAGAGGTGTACGTACACTACACCGACATTTTGTTGGTTAAAGTAAAAATACTGGTTACTGCTACCAAAATACTGGTATTTAGCTGCCTCCGGTTAGACTGGAAGCCGACCCCAACATAGTTGAGAAAAGGCTAGGCAGATGATGATGTAAAGAAATGAGAACCTGTCAGATAGTAAAGTAAAATTCTGATTTTATAATTATTTATTTTTGTCGAATTAGAAGTAAACGAGCGGTTAGTTATGGGGGAAATATTTAGGTACGTGTATATTTTTTGCAACCCATAAGCGATATTTTTACTACGTTAGGCACCTGTCTCACCACCGGCAATTAACGAAAAGCGAGTAGAGGTAGCAACTAAACGATTTAGCGAGCACGACCAGCGACTGCGAGACCGCGACGAGCGATTTCTCGCTGGCCCTATCAGAATATCAAAGCACTATGCTGAGATGAACGGGAACCTTTTTCGTCTCGCACAGGTCTCCTTTATGCTTTTTTTAAATTATTTCATGATTTTGTTAGAAATGTATTTCTTTCTTACTGGTATATATGTATACTATGCGTGAATCTCTCAGCGAGTGCTCTGTGCGCCAAGAAAGCGTCGCTGAGCGGGACTCTCTTTGCTAGCTTTTGTCGTAGCGACAAACGAGTACTCGCTGGCGATGTCAACAGATATGGATCAAGTTTAAATATACGAGTATGTAACTGTTTTACTAACGCGCTCCAGCGTGTCCTATTGTCTGCGCGCTACAGGATTTGATGAACGCTACTGAAGATACCAAGCTCGACACGCTAACAAACACGCTACAATCTTCTGTACGTTTCTTAAGCGAAAAATTCGTTGATAGCTTGTCGCTTCCTGGTCAACACTGGAACAGGTACTTAAAGGATGTTGTTATTTTTTCATTTGCCAATTTTACCGGAGGCTGCACGTGTTTTCGTATGATCTGAGCTGAGAGAAATTGTTTTTGGGGCGTTGTCATGGTGATTTGACCTGCTATGAGTCTCTTATGAGTTTTAAAGTTTGACCTGCTATGAGTCTCTTTTGAGTTTTAAAAGATTTTCGCAAGTCTATCATACAATTTTGGGATTTAGGAAAAGGTGACAAGGTAAAAAGAAGGGACAGGTTCCCTTCTCCTGTATCAATCAAATCCAATCAACATATTTTATTTCACATAATACTTACATGGGCACTTATGAAACGTCAGAAACTAGGTGCAATTGGTTGTTTCCTATGGAGAAGAGCCAGCAAGAAACTCTTATATAGAAAGCAATCGATTGCCGACTCTACTCGAGTCCGCTGCCATTAAAATCTAGCAAAATGTGGGATTATTGACCAAAATGTCACCAAATGCGAAAGCGGAGCTCGTGACCAAGCTATGTTCCATACGTTGGAGTGTCCATAGGCAGTGGCGTTACTAGGGCGGGGCAGGTAGGGTAAGCCCTGGGCGCCTATTGAATGGAGGCGCAAAATGTCACCAATTTCTTTAATAAAAAAACAAAACATCAATAAACCATTTCATACTGGTACCTTTATATTAGAAATCTGAAGCGCTACTTGAATATATTGTGCAGTACGAGGATGAAAGCGCATTTCTAAATCTGCCAACATTGCAAGCGTTTTTTTAGCAAGTTGAAATTAATACCTTCGTTACTGAAGGCAATAATTGGTTAAGAAAGATTATGCGACCTAGCTTTACTCAGTGTAAACCGAGAAGATAATACGAAGGGGCCCAAATGTGATGCGTGCCCTAGGCGCCATTTTCTATTGCTACGCCCCTGTCCATAGGGTACTTAAACTTGCTCTTCTGAGGATCTAAAAATCGCTACTGATGCCGCGATTGGCCAGCTGCTGGGCCCTACTCATGTAACATAATACAATATTTGCCTTTGCCATCGGCTCGAAAAGTACAAGAAGTAAAGACTATTGACATTGTTCATGAAATGAATAACCTCGATCAAATTACCTTATATGTTGATAAAACATGTTTGTTGTATTAGATATTTTCATTTTTACCCTTTATTAAATTATAAGGTCGTCGGGCCCGACTGTAACCAAATCATGTTTTTTTTTTTTAAATATGTGCGAGTTTTTTACAAAGCCAGGCAAAAAAGACTTCAAAGGACGGTTCGGATAAATTCACAGATTTTCATGAATTTTGTGATAGGCAGTTACCTATTTTTACAGGTCCAGTTTTGGTAAAGTCCTTCACATATGTTATTTCATCATAAATAGTATATATAATATTTTCAGGATTAAATACAACGTTTTTTTAACGGATTTAATAAATCCGTTTTCCAAAAAGATATAGTGTAACCAGCACCTTAATTGCGTAACTCACGATTAATCATAATCGGTTTCAATTTGACAGTTCAACAGTATTCATTGCGTTATTTACGTTGTTGAACAGACATATTTTTTGAACATATGAAGCAGTGGTCTCTGTTGCAAAACGAAACAGGCTATGAAGAATCGTGAGTTACGCAATTAGGGTGTTGGATAGATGGGATCTTAAGGGACCTAGGATAGAGGCTTTTCATTTACCCAGTTTGCTAAATAGTCAGGTTTCAAATGACACTTAATACCAAGGATAAGGATCGCTAGTAGGCTAAGGCACTTATTACAGGTTGATATGTACCGTTTTCTGTTTATGGAGTTGGCCAATCTCATGACGATCGGAGACGCTACACTTATTTTTTTTTTTTTTTTTTTTTGGGTGGGAAATCATCAAATAACTTCTCCCGCTCTGGGTGGAGCAGGAGGGCGTGTCAGACTTTTACTGACTAAAACCCACCCGTGTTCCTTCAGTAGCCCTTAAGCCAGGGGCTGTGGTGTCTCTTTCGAACAAACCCGCACCCCTGGCAGGCATCGGCCCTTGCGGGCCCCATAATTTTTTGTGCTGACATCTCTTTGAGGCGCGCGTGGAACACAACGCGCCGTCGACTTGGGCTTGGTCCTTACCGGACAGCGAGCTACCCATTACTCGCCGTCCGCAAGCCCATGCCTACGGTGGCCGGAAATCGGCCTGGGATTCCCGACGCCCAGGGCGTCTCCGTATCCTGCGGCGGCTGGGGTCGCGAGGGTGCATATGCTGCCTCTCCCTCACGTGCGCCGCCTCCCTCTTCGCGAGCATCACTGCTTCGCTGAAGGAGGTATAGAGGTATGAGGAACAGGGTGTAAAGTTCGCTCATCCTCTATTGAAAAGGAGGATCCTCCGACCAGACGGGTATTGTGTCTGGTCCGGGCAACTGCCCAACAGTTGATGTCGGGATTTTTTGTATATGTTCGAGTGCCGTCGAAAACTCTGATTGCGCGATGCAGAATTGCTATATAGTTCGCCTGTGGCATTGTAGATGGCGCCACTTTTCTTTTTGTGTTTTTCGATTTTGTTGCGAAGCATTTTTATTTGTAGTGCCGCTACATCACTCCCCCCCGGAGACCGGAGGTCGATAGTGGGCTGAGTCAGCGCATGTTATGATGCTTGCCAGTGCCAGTTGTGGTTCCAGTGAGTCGGAACCGGGTGTCACATAGTTCGCGGTGAGTCGGAACTGTTTGCGACGATTCCCCAGTGAGTCGGGGTTGCGCTGCGTTATGCTCCAGTGAGTCGGATCTGGTACAGCGCTGGGTTGAGAGGTTGAGGCTGACTGCTGGCGTCGACCGGGAGATTGGGCTCTCGACCGGCCGAAAGTGCAGTGTGCTGGGCCATGGTTGCTGATGAGGCTGTGGGTGATGACCAGGCATGCGGTTCGCTGCATGCAGGTGGTCTGGATACCCGTTGAAGCCGTAGGGTGCTGGCTGGCTGTGTGACTCGCCGCTCGAAAGCACGGGGTCACCAGTTTAGAGGTATGAGGAACAGGGTGTAAAGTTCACTCATACATTTGCTGGTAAAGGAGGATCCTCCGACCAGACGGGTATTGTGTCTGGTCCGGGCAACTGCCCAACAGTTGATGTCGGGATTTTTTGTATATGTTCGAGTGCCGTCGAAAACTCTGATTGCGCGATGCAGAATTGCTCATATAGTTCGCCTGTGGCATTGTAGATGGCGCCACTTTTCTTTTTGTGTTTTTCGATTTTGTTGCGAAGCATTTTTATTTGTAGTGCCGCTACAGAGGTGACGGCTCCCCATGCCCTCTCGCTCCGTACCATGGCCTGGACCAGGGCCGGACGCGAGAGATCGCCGCCGCCGATCGGCTCCACGAGGACACGGCGGTGCTCCGCCCAAGCAGGGCAGACCGCCACCGTGTGCTCCACCGTGTCCTCAGGGCGATCTTCGCAGTGGAAACACCCGGGCGTTTCCTCCCGCCCTATCCGAAACAGGAACCTCCCGAAACAACCGTGTCCGGTGAGGACCTGCGTCAGGCGGAAGATGAGGACGCCATGCCGCCTCTCAAACCACTCCTCAAAGAGGGGACTTACCGCCGCAATCGTGGCGTGCCCAGCACTGGGTTGCGACAATCGCTCTCTCCATGTCACCATGAGATCCCGCCGGAGCTCTGTCCGCTGTGCCGCGATTTCCCGCGGCAGCGGAGTTACGCCCCGGCGTTTGGCCTCCTCGCGCCACTCCCATATCTGCGCGAGGACCTTTGCCTCCAGATCCTATGGCGGTAATCCGGCAAGGAGGCCCGCCGCCTCGCCGGAGATCGTGCGATATCCTCGGATCATCCTGATCGCCATGACCCTATGGGACGCCCTCAGCTTGCGAGCTGGTTGGCGCCTCAATGTAGGCGCCCACACCGGCGCCCCGTATAGGGCCATGGAGAGACGCTACACTTGAAGTTGTAGACGTTTACCTAGGACAAACTGTCCAGTCAGGTAGGTCCAACTCCTAGAAAGAAGTCAATCGTCAATTCCGGAAAAACCACGCAATATCTTCTCGTCCCACATACCGCAGTGTCACATGACGAAAGTGCAATGGATAGATCTATGCTTGGAGGTACCCTACGTGATCGAATTAGGAATGAAGAGATCCGAAGGTAAACAAAGGTAACCGAAAAAACATTGCTCGTAGAACAGATGGCCGAAAGGGCCGGAAGGTTCTGGAGTGGTTTACGCGTACCTACGGAAGACATAGAGTTGGAAGGACTCCCACAAGGTGGACCGATGACCTCATCATAAAGTGGCGGAGACTGGGGGAGGCCTAAGTCCAGCAGTGGACGTCTTTAGGCTGAAATGATGATGAGTTAAACAGTTAGTACCTCCTATATTACTGGGCCCTATCAGAATTACAGCCACTATCTCAGCATCATGCTGAGATAGTGGCCTTTTGGCTTCGTACAGGAATTTCTTTTTATTTAACTTTTTTTTTGTTGTATAAATCTTATGTTAATTTTAATAGTAGTGTAGCATAGTACACTTAGTGTTTTAGTTGTTCTTTTGTATGTGTTTAATTATCGTATTGTATTGTAGTAAGTTTGTGACATTCCTGTTGCAAGTCCAATAAATATTTTTTCTTTCTTTCTTTCTAAAAAAAATCAAAATCAAAATCAAAAGTCATTTATTCAAACTAGGCTGAGAGTCAGCACTTTTCGAACGTCAAAATTACATAAGACAGTCCCCCAAAAACGCCCACCCTTCGACACTTCCTAGTGCTTTAGCTATCTATATTGCCATTATTCTATATTGCCTACGAATATTGCAGGCAATTTTAATGTAACTACCTGATTACAAAAAGGCCAGTGTATGAAAACAAAATGGCGGCACATAGGCTCGACTCTAAACAGCTGATTCGGTGGCTATTGTTGCCATTTATTTTATTGCCGTTTGTTGCCTGGTATTAATTTGTATGTGGTAACGGAACAATGCGATCGTCACGGGGTAAGCAGTGAATGAAGGGTAAGGTGTGGCTGGTTGTGTGCGTGTCGTATGCAGTGCTCACACATTCATGTTAATGTATAGGAAAACCTGCACAGGATACTCACTTCTTTGGTCACCTCTTAACACTGTCATTCGAAAACATTGAAAAAGCCAATTGTTTTGAAAAGAGTAACCGTGGAGTTTCTTGCCGGCACTTCTCCATAAAAAAACCATCAATTGGGACCGTGTACCTGACTTTTGACGTTTCATATGTACCATGTGGGTTTATGTGAAACAAAATATTTTGATTTTTTTTTGTGTTTTTTTTTATCAAAACAGAACTTATTCTAAAACCTTTCAGACGATGCTGCATGCTTCTGTAATAACTGAAGCCACTTAAAATAAAATCAGACATTATTAGAAGGGTGATTTTCCTAAAAACGTGCTAACCTACCTACTTAAAATATGGCAAATGTCACAAAACAAGTTGACAACCGACGTACAAACCGCTATTTAATATTTTATGAATATCAAAACATGCAAAGCATTCCATTCATTCCCTACTCAAAGTCCAGCATTGTAATTTAGGAAGTAATGGAAACCGCACTATGCGGCGGCGTAACTAAAAGAGTAATTAACGCTAAAATTCGCTATCCTAAATAAATTGATAGTGTTTTGGTATCCAGTGTAATTAGGAAGAATCAATTTACACGAAATTGGGTCGCTGTAGTACCTATTTGTTATTATTCCCTCGGGCAAAATATGTTATCATATTCTTGGATAACTAGGGTTGGGTTATAGGAGATAATTAAAAATAGAAGATGTAGATACAGAAAATAATGTGATAGAGAATGTAGTGACAAAAATTTAAGAATAAGAGGAATAAATAATTTATTTGCATAAAACACGGTATAAACTGTTCTTAAATATAATAGTAATGGCCCAAACATGTTCAGCTAGGATGAAACATAGCATGCAAAATCTCAGGGTTTTTCAAAATGGTCAAAATGGTGCAGCGTCAACATTTTGTATCCATTAATTCTTTTAGACTAGAAACTACACTCATTCAACCACTTGTAAAACTTTATCTTAAACAATTTTTGATGTAATGTTTTGAAATGGCTTGGTATCTTGTTATAGATACGCACGCATAGTGCTAGGCAGTTTTTGTTATACTTGGTAAATCATTTAGTACTAATTTGTAAGGATCTCGTCTGTTTCGAGGATTTACATCATTTGCTGTTTTAAACAGCTCTTTATTCGTAATTACAAACACACATATTTCGTAAATGTATAGAGATGGAAACGGTAACAAATTAAGTTTTTTAAATACTGGTTGACATGAGTCATCAGGCTGAAGGCCACATATTGCTCTTATGCACTTTTTTTGAGCGGCAAAAGAGTAAGCTTAGATGGTTTGGTCATGTTGGATGGAAAGCGATTAACAAAAGGTATATGTGAGTGGAAGGAGGACATAGACCTTATTGCTGATGTTCTTCAGCAAGTTTACGTGTGTAGTACTCGCAACCGGCGTGTGTATGACCTGAAGGCCAATTCTCGTTATTAAAAAACGTTCAAAATCTAGTCGCAGTGTCATCTCAGCGACAACCAAATGTCAAAACTTGTCAAAAATGTATGAAAACTCGAGGTATATTTGACAGGTTGAGACTGAGATCAGACTGTAAATGTTCTTAAAATTACGAGAACTGCCCCTCAAATGTCATGGGCCAAAATAAGTAGTTAAGGATCGTCGCAGATAGCATTTGGTGTTTCTGCCTACTCATAAAGGAAAAAGGCGTGAATTTAAGTATGCATGTATGAAAAATAGAAACGCGTACCTAGTGTGTGTGAAAAGGTTTCTGGAGCGTTCCACCGGGTTATCCTGAAACCAAACTACAATCGAATGATGACGTGGGCCTAACACAAACGCGCAGAGTAGCGTGTTTATAAAATTTAAAATATCTAGGAAAAGTAATGTTTATTCTTTATTTAGACACAGTTCATGAAACTGAAAATACAAATAAAAAAATAAAAGAATGATGTAACAACAATGGTGTGACCGTCACGACTGCACCTGACATAATATGCTGTCTGACGCTGGTTTTTTTAATGAATCATGGTTCATACAAATGTGATCCATGTGTGAATCCCTCTCACAGAGAGGAGGCTGTGTCCCAGCAGTGGGAACATTATAGGATGATGATGGTGATGATGATGACTAATATGACGGAAAGTACAAATAGTTACAAAATTATATAAATAAATAAAATCAAAATTAAATATAAATAGATATTTTAGGCAGAAAAGAACGGAATATCCCCAACCGTGCGCAACCAACAACAGGAGTTATGTTTTAGGCTAAATGCTGTAGGAATTTCATATAACTGAAACATTTAGGGACATTATTTCTAGTTTCTGTTGCGAATCTATCAGATACTGCCGTAAACGTGTTCTTTATGTGTGGATAGTACGCTAACTTACCTAATATGTAATTCGTTTTAAAACTTTATTCAATACTACCTTCTGCCCGCGACTTCATTCGCGAGAAATTTCGGACCCCGACCCAGCACGTCGCATCACATCGCCCACCCGCGCTTATTATTTCGTTTAGCGATCTCTCTGACTTTCTTTCTTAGGTTTAAAGATATTTACTCTCAAAAAAGACACAAAGTCACTTACATGAGAACAACGCTTAAAGTAAATCATCACACATCCATGCATTCAGGTTTTAGAAAAGGTGTAATCTGTTATTTCTTTATGCTCGTAAGTGTAAATGTGCTATGTTAAATAACCTACAAGTAGACTTTCTTTAAAAAAAAGAACACCTTAAACCTAATATTACAACATGCATTCAATAATAAAACATTTAAAACATCTTCTTGTCATAGTATTAGACAACAATTACAAGTAGGTTACCGTTCTCTTGCACCATACAGCGACACCTTAACACATACACTTTTGGATCATTTTATCCCTCCATTTATGAAAAAACACGTGTTGAAGGTCGAACACTGAAAACTTTCGATTCAGATAACCTGCCAATCAATTCATCAATGACTGGCAGAGGATACTCATCCTTCATAGTTTTTGTATTTAGCCGCCTATAATCTACACACACTCGAGTTGTAGCATCTTTTTTCTTCACTAACACGAGTGGACTAGAATACCCAGAGAAACTCCCCAAAACCCTGTTTATTCCGTCATTAAGCCAGTCAATTTTTTTTTTGGGTGCGATATCATCAAATAACTTCTTCCGCTCTGGGTGGAGCAGGAGGGCGTGTCAGACTTTTACTGACTAAAACCCACCCGTGTTCCCTCAGTAGCCCGTATGCCAGGGGCTGTGGTATCTCTTTCGAACAAACCCGCACCCCTGGCAGATTAAGCCAGTCATTCACCTGCCTTTCTACAATACCATGTTTGGCGTCAGATTGCCGGAGCCTTTCTTAAAAAAAGAACTACCGAATTATTAGAGTTTGCTTTTAATCCAACTGGTAGTTCGAATCAAAGAACTCTGAAAACTCTTCAGCTAGAAATGGGTTTTTGTGTTGTGTTAAATTGTGCTAGTCGCAAAAAAAAATTGCCAAACAGGAGAGTTGTACGTTTGACTAAAAATCGTTCGAATTAATGTTACGTGTGCGTCATGTGTGCTTGCTAGAGTCTCCTGTCGATCCAGATACGTCCATGCAGCCGGATTACCGTTGAACGACGTCGATCGTTTTATTCGTTGACGAGGATTTGACTGGTAACGATCCTCCATAAACATTGACCGATGGTTGGTCATTCATCGATATAGAATGTCAATATGAAAAATGTTTTGTTATCGACTGCGGAGTTGACTGCGTTACTTCTTTTTCCCAGCTAAAGCAATAGGAAGTGGTAATGGGCGATCGTCTTGAAGGACTGCCTTATTATAATACCTCAGCGCTTCTCCTTCGCATTTATTATGCGCACAACCAAAATGTGGAAATCTCTGCCTGCGCGTCTTACCGTCCACACTTAATCCGTCTAACTTCAAAACAAGAGTGAACTAGCATCTTCTGGGCACGCTCGTCCGATCTTAGACCTCATCAATCGCTTTCCATCAAGCGTGATCGAGGTCAAGATCAGGCCCATTCAGAAAAACAAAACACTGACGTTCGAAAAGTGCTGATTCTCAGCCTTATTTGATTTCGGCTGGTCGATTTCGTACAACCGCAGTCTGCTTGCATCCTGAACACAGCAACTGTTCGGCGTTGGCATTCACTTACGTCATAAAGAAAATTACTAGAAAACTCGTTTCAAACATTGGTAAGTAATAGAAGTCGGTCCTAAAACACCCTATTCGTTCCAATCCATCAACTCAGTCCCACTCATCCCTTAAGCTGCCAAACCCAAGACTGTCGACTATCGACAAAATGGCCGTTAACCCAGTTATAGCGCCGTCCGTACGAGGCTTTTATTTCTTTTCCTTTGACTGATTAACTATGCCAACTGTTACACCGACTTTCAATTAACTGATCGATGAGTTTAAACGGTCAGACTTTATTTTTGTACGTTCCTGGTCGATTGAGGTATTGATTGAAAGTACTAGGTCCCGTATGTGTTGCCGGGCGTAAAAGAATAGCACCATCCCATTTCTTCCCGTGGGTGTCGTAAAAGGCGACTAAGGGACTTACCAGAGAATGGGCAGCAGCGTTCTCTATGCATTTAACCACCATACTGCGATCGCCAACCCGCCTGCCAAGCGTGGCGATTATGGCAAAACCCCCCATCCTGGGGGAGGCCTAAGTCGGTACGATTTTTAATTTATAAAAATAAAATATTACCCCCTTACGTAATGTTTGACGGCTAAACAATCATAGCCGCACGAGTCGATCGAAGGCTAAGCCTCATACAGAACGTTAAGCCGTTGGGTGACCAACGGCTTAACGTTCTGTATAAGGCTGTATTTGTAGATTCGTAGGATTTGTCAACCAAGTGGTATTGTGTTACCCAATAACTGTGCTGTGGAGGTCTGGTAGGCACTCGCTCCATTTAAAATATTGGAATTGAGATGCAACTAGTTAGACTGGAAGCTGACCCCAATATAATTGGGAAAAAGCTAGGCCGATTTTGGTGTCTTTGTTCTGACTACCCCTTCGGGAAACAGAAGCTCGTCTCCCGTCATGTGGCAATATGTACAGAGGTGTATGGCACCCAGATTTTATACCACATAGTAACGGACGAGCTTACTCGGGCACAATTCTAGGCTGCTTCAGGGAATTTACTACACTGGCCGACCCTAAAAAAGAGCTTTTAATTAAATCAACCAAAGTAACCTCTCTCTGGACCAAAGAAGTTAATAAATTAAATAAATGAACAAACAAACACTATTTTTTTAATTTTTCAACGTCAAAAGTCAATTATTCCAACTAGGCTTTTCTTTTTTTCTTTTAAGGGTGGGAAATCATCAAATAACTTCTCCCACTTTGGGTGGAGCAGGAGGACGTGTCAGACTTTTACTGACTAAAACCCACCCGTGTTGGGATCAGCTGCCTGTGTGCCGGGCCACGGTATCTCTTTTGAACATCCCGCACCCTTGGCAGGCATCAGCCCTTGCGGGTCCCTTCTGTTGGTGCTGACATGTCTTTCATTCAAACTAGGCCGAGAGTTAGCACTTTTGAACGCCAAAATTACATAAGACAGTCCCCCAAAACGGCCGCCCTGCATGCACTCCCTATAGTGCTATTTTTCAAATACCTTTATCATTCTGCCTCATTAGTGTGTTGGACACAAGTGCTACCACCACTGCTGAGCATGACGTTCTGGTTTCGATTCCCAGGTTGGGCAAAGTGTTATTGGATTTATCTGGAATTTCTCAGTAGCAGCTCGTAGTCTGGATTTGTGGCCAGTTGATGGCAATAGGGTCACCCCCTATTACGTGGGACTTAAAAATAACTTTCGGATTGTGGGTCTACTATACATCTGCACTTCTGGGAAACAAGGCGTAATGTTATGGTATGCTATATCATTCTCCCTCCATTGAAGATCACACGCAAATTCCTCGGTACACCGGTATAAGTGTACCAAACTGTGCTACCCACCCCTTTGTAGGTGTGGGTAGCACAATTTGCAATGACACCAGTTAAGGAAACAGTTTAGCCAGTAATTAAAAGTTATAATCGTATCCCTCGGTGCGTTTCGAAATTGCAGTTCGGCTTTGAGAACAGCTGAAAACTATTGAACTGAGGTATGAACTATAATAATTCACGGAATTTTGGTTTTTAGTTTAATAATTACAGTTTTAGTTTTCACTTTTGATATCTTTTTTCGTCTTTGCAAGTTTTTTTTTGAGAATGGTAGGAGGCCGCCAGCCAGGTCTTAAAAAACTTAAAAGCCAAGTGACTACACGGTAAGAGAGCACCCCTTGTTGAGTACGGACCTCGCCCTAGCCGGATCGGAATAGTCTTATACAAGCAGACATTTAAGTTTTTATTATCTCTTTTATCCGATTATATAATGTATGGTATTATAGATCTATATCATTATTAAACAAGGATATCTTTGGACCCAGGTTTAAACGACCGCGCAAATATTTTTTTTGGACCGTTGCCGTTGTTTCGACTCAATTATAGGTTCAAAAACGAGTCTAAAGTCTTCAAATATTGTGAATATTACTTTGCTCGGAATAAAGTACAAAATGTTTCAATGAAACACCTTGGACTAAAATTAAAAATGGTATTAAAGTCTTATAATCATTTATATTCCAAACTAAAACTCAGACCTACCACCGCAAAACACCATTTAAAAAACAATTTATACTTTTAATTTTGAAAGCTGTGCGGAGCAGTTTTATTAAACAAATAACATCTGTTTCTAAACGGTAAAAGATCCGTTTAACTAAAATTTTAGAATTTTCCACAAGAATGCTTGATCTCCATTTAAATAAACGTGCAGACAAAGAAATATACATATTTAAAACGATATGTTGCCTATTATCCCATAGGAACGTGCTTCTAGGTAAAAAGTACGATATTGCTCCTTAAAACATCAGCTATCAGCCAGTGAAAGTCCCATTCTAATCGGTCAAGTCATTTTGGAGATAAGATAAGACAAACACACAGACAGACAAAAAAAATGTTTTTGTTATAATTACCTAGGAACTTTCATATGCATTTAGTAAAAAGTGGTAATTTTGATATTACACACAGACGCTTTTCATTTAATATACATATCCATGTTTTATATACCTACTTTCATGTGCATTTACTAAAAAGTTGTTATTATTACATTAAACAGACACTTCAATTTTTTTTTAAAGGCCATTGCAAACTTACCTAGATACCGTAATCCCGCCGCAATGCAATTACGTTCAGTAAAACTTGCGGCAACTTGCGGTATTGGATTCGATCTTATTGAATAAGCGCGGTAAAAGATATGAGCTCACTCATATTTTAAACCACAAAAACTAACTTATTGTTTTATAAAATCTTACTAGATTTTAGGAAGGTAGTGTCTAGATTTTTTTACAGTATTTGTGTATAGTTTAGATTTTAAATTAAACTAACCGAGTACAGGCTCTAAGAGATTTGCTATGTTTAAAAAAAAATGTTTAAAGCTGAGAAGTGATATCTCTTCTATCGGTACAATAATTTAATTTTTATTTTTGATTTTAATTGAATTTCGGTTTTGATTTTGATTTTAATCGTAGGTATTCGGATTGTTATTTTAATTGCATTTTTATTTTGTATGATTTTAATTTAGGCTACATTTTGGAATGGGCGACTAGAATCAATTCTGTTTAAATGTAAATGTTGACGTTCAAAAGTGCCTTTTAAGTGCCTAATTGAAATAAATGCTTTGACTTTGACTTTGGCTGTATTTCGATTTCAGTAAAGAATTTGGTCGAAAACTTTATTATTTTTTAATTCAAATGTTTGGTGAGTATATGAACTCATCAAATTTTAAGCAGGTGCCCAAAATCAAACGACAAACAAGTTATGCATGATGTGCTTACCTGTAAGAAATTGGTACACTAGTCTGTAAGTTTAGTGGATGTTTCTCATTTCCTCTTTCATTGTATTCAATTGTTGGTGAGTCAAATAAATAAAATAAAATCATGGAAGCTCTTATAGCATTATGATTGGCATTCAGAAGGAAAAAACTTTGCTTTCGCTAAATTCTCATATAATTTTGCCGTAATTACATTGAAACTAACCATTTCTACAATTTTGTTTTGTTAAAAATCAAAATTAAAAGTCTTAGAGTCAGCACTTTTTGAAGGTCAAAATTACATAAGACAGTCACCCCAAAACCGCCCGCCCTTCACCACTTCCTAGTGCTTTAGCTGGGAAGAAGAAGTGGCGCAACAATCTCCCCAGCAGCACAGCTGTCTGATACTCGTAAGTTGGAAGAACTTGACTCTATACAGTAATAGGTAAGTAATTTTTTTTTTTTAAACACAGCTGTCTGTTAATGTGGAAGAACTTGATTCTGTACAATAATAAAAATAAATGATATATACAGTCTAATAAAATGAACAATTATATGAAGTAACTCATACGACCTGTCAGTAGGGACATAAGCTAATTCTGGTGAAAGAACACAAACATTGTCTTGAGTTAATACACAGTGACCAACTATTATTATCGTTTAAGTAGTCGTTAATAGAATAATACCACAGACCAAAGGTTGGATTTTACTTTAGCTTTAATTCAATTCAAATGTAAATCTAACAAAGAAGAGTGAAAAAGTGAGTGAGTTATGAAACTATTATGAATATTACTGTTTTTCGTTTATAAGTGTTTATTTTTGCCTAATATATGATGTTAGCGAAGATGAATTGCGATGCCACCGTGAGAATACCGAAATCTTTAAAAATATCTTAGAAACTCTAGCACCTAGTTGGTAAATTGCTCGAACAGCTCGCTTTTGAAGAACAAAAATATTTTGCATATCAGCGGCTTTGCCCCACAGCATAATGCCGTAGGACATAACGCTATGAAAATAACTAAAATAGATAAACCGAGCTGTCAACGTCAGTATATTGTCTTACTTTCCTGACAGCGTAGGCGGCCGACTGAGCCTTCCCGTTAAGTTATCTATTGTTATGACCAAAAAAACAGCCGAGTCTACGGTTTCAGGCACCTTTTTATCTAATACGATGTTGGGCACTAGATTTCTAACATTCATTAAGGCGAACTTTACACATTTCGTTTTCTTGGCATTGAATACTAGGTTATTTGCCGTAAACCAATCCGTTACCATTGAGAGTGAGCTTACGTCGCCAAAATTTATAGCACTGAGGTTAGGCTAATTTTAATTCTGTTGTGTTATTTGTTAATTAAATCTATTTGAATTTAATTTTCCATCATTTTAAATATTTAGTTACCATCACTAATAAGCTTGTAAAAAACAAGCCTCAAAAAATAGCGTAGCTTCAAAACTGTTTCAAACAATTTTGTACGAACATGGTTTACGCTAGACTCAATTTTGCCTGAAAATGAGAACCATTATTAGTTCATTACACACTCTTGGGTAAGCAAACTACTTTGATTTAATTACGCCCTTTTGGGCGCCAGTAACTTTCAACTGACGCCCAACATGGGACAAAAGCTACGGAGTTCAAAAATTCAATTTCGGTCCCCGAATATGTTGGTAAATCTTTAAAATGTTAAGGAGGAGTTATGCTTAATATCGCAGTGATGATTTATTAATTAATCAAAATAAATTATTTAGTGTGCGTTGTTATCCCAATTTTAACCCGCGATTAACCAGCAAACTTCTTAGCCTGAGTAGAAATAACCTTAGAATAATCATTAGAACAATTTACGGGCCATAACCCCCTCAACAAGACACGGTGGAGCACACGGTGGCGGTCTGCCCTGCTTGGGCGGAGCACCGCCGTGTCCTCGTGGAGGCGATCGGCGGCGGCGATCTCTCGCGTCCGGCCCTGGTCCAGGCCATGGTACGGAGCGAGAGGGCATGGGGAGCCGTCACCTCCTTCAGCGAAGCAGTGATGCTCACGAAGAGGGAGGCGGCGCACGTGAGGGAGAGGCAGCATATGCGCCCAGCCGCCGCAGGATACGGAGACGCCCTGGGCGTCGGGAATCCCAGGCCGATTTCCGGCCACCGTAGGCATGGGCTTGCGGACGGCGAGTAATGGGTAGCTCGCTGTCCGGTAAGGACCAAGCCCAAGTCGACGGCGCGTTGTGTTCCACGCGCGCCTCAAAGACATGTCAGCACAAAAAAATGATGGGGCCCGCAAGGGCCGATGCCTGCCAGGGGTGCGGGTTTGTTCGAAAGAGACACCACAGCCCCTGGCTTAAGGGCTACTGAAGGAACACGGGTGGGTTTTAGTCAGTAAAAGTCTGATACGCCCTCCTGCTCCACCCAGAGCGGGAGAAGTTATTTGATGATTTCCCACCCAAAAAAAAAAAAAAAAAAAAACCCCCTCAACAAACATTATAACATAGGCGTCACAGACAGCCCGCTTTGCAGGGGCTGCCTTGACGCCGAGGAATCAGCCGCCTACGTCATCCTGGAATGCGAGGCCGTGGCTTCTCAACGTGAAGAAATCCTCGGAACAGTGAGGTCGCTCCGCGAAGCCTGTGAAGCTCCCAGGAAGCTTTTGTGCTTTTGTGCGGAGCCAGGCTGGCGTTGTTAGCCAGAATCCCCACGCACAACGGACCGAATGGGAGTCTAGGTGCGGAAAAGGGAGTCCCATCATCATCATCATCATCATATCCCAATTTAAGTAAATCTTTTGTTCGCGATCACTAGTACTTTCACGGCCTTCAACATAAAAAAAACCAATTACAATAACTACCTTACTTATCTGCGTATTTTTAAACCCACAACAAAGAGTGTCAAAGCCAAACAAACAATTAAACGATACATTTCATTTGTTAAAACACCGATAAATTGTAACAGGCCAAAAACCAGTTAATCCGCTGAACTGTCGGGCGCTTCATTCGGGGGGTAGTCGCAATTTTAAACGGATCGACGGTCCAGAAAATTAATATCAAGTTGGCAGTAAAAACATCCGGTTGTCAACTGATCCTTCTTAGCATTCATGAGAAATGCTTTGTTTAATGTTTCCAGAACAACTGTAAGGAGGAATGGAAACTAGATGTGGTTTGAGGGTAGTTTCTAGTTATAGACAAAGCGATCTTACATAATAGGGTATTTTCCAATTTGATAAAAATTGTTTTAATTTGAAGATTGGGACGATATATTTAACAGAAAAATAAAAATAAATTTATTTAAGTCCATTTTCTCAATTAAAAACGATTTAAATCAAATTTAGTTATCGTTGTCTTGAATTTACCGCCAAAACGCTCCTTACGATGACTTTTTATCACGTGACATATGGCGTCAGCTTTGTGTAAACGGCACCGGTACAAATATTTCGTTTGGCGCAGTTTTAGTAGTTTTTGTGCACAGAGGCACCGTACGGCAGTAATTCCACTTTCTATACATTAAAAATCTTGTTAATTATTTACTCGACATTCACTTGTTTACTTACTAACTACTTTGGTTTACACAAAGTTGACGTCACGTGATTAAAAGTCATCGTAACGAGCGTTTTGGCGGTAAATTCAAAACAACGAGAAGTAAATTCGATTTAAATCGTTTTTATTTGAGAAAATAGATATAAATTAATTTACTTTTATTTTTCTGTTACATATTTCGTCCCAATCTTCAAATTATAATAGTTTTTAATAAATTGGAAAATACCCTATTGTCTGTTCAAAGTTATGGTTTAGGAGTTGAATTTGCTTCGGACTGAAGCTGGAAACTGTTCAAGTCCATATGAACATAAAAATATTAATTTATTAATTTTACATACTTTAATTTAGTAATTTTTATAGTTAATATAATCGTACTTTTATATTCTTTATACATCTTTAGTTTCATAAGTTGGCAACACTGCTTCTTGTATTTTTTGAGTTAGAAAATTTGTCTTTGTCATGGCGCACGTTGTGCTCTTTTAAATATTGAATAAAAGTTAAACCTTCAAAATTAATGCATTTTATTTCAACCAGAAACCATTTGCTTTGTAGAAGTGTTATAGAATACCTTTGCGGAATGTGTTGAGTTTTTAATCGGTTGACATCGGCGCGGAGCCTTGGGGCTCTTTTACAATAGAAAATCAATTGTGTCTCGTTAACCGTTCTTGAGCGATTAAACTTAATAAAATGGCAATGTATCGTATTATTTCATGAGAATAAAGTTATAGTAACTACATTCTAACTAACCTCTTTCCAGCAAATCTGTTTGAATGAGGGCCCACTCAGATAGCGTAGCGCTGCACGATTTTCACTGTCAAATAAATATCATCATTGCGTTAGATGAAATAAAATTGAAATTATTTCAACCAGTCTGCGAGTGCTTCGAAGCTGAGGCAAGTGATTTACAAGTATCTTTATTTTCGATGTTATTCTAAGGGACGTGTAATTTAGATATATATAACATAACATGACGCCTTGTTTCCCCGAGGAGTTGGGCAGAGATGTACATTTATTTATTTATTGATAAGGCACTTCAGCGACTTATTCACTAAGACAATACCCAAAAAATAACCGCATAAAGTTTTAGGAATTGTGAATTAGTCACTTACAGAAGTATACAGCACTAGCAGAGCAATTTATAGGACGTACACAATATTACGTTGGTTAAAATTAATACGTAAGTTATTTTTTTTTTTTACAAATTTTAAAAATAGAATGAAAAGAGCTATGTTCACAAATATAATTAGAAATACAAAATGCTTTAAAAACAATAACAACGAAAAATAAAAAGGCTGACAAAGAAGAGAATAGAAGTTACTACAATTTGTTAAGCGGCGCGTGTCGCACAGAAATCTCGAGATTAAGTAGGTAGGTACATATAGAACACCCACATTTTGTCATGTTATGTTTAAGTCTCATGGAATAGGTCAAGCGGGCACAGATCTAGATTCCGAGCCTCTACTGAGAAATTCCACAAAATATCGTAAACCAAAATGTCAATAGTGTTATAATGACTGGCGATTAGTAAGAAAACACAAAAAACTTGTAACAAGTTTCTGATGTTCCCCAAAAATATGTTTTTATTCACGTTATAGAAAAGCAACATTTGATCTTGTCAACGTGTATTAGTGTATTATTGTAACCGTTCCTAAAACTCTTTGTTCTCTAAAACGCTGTAACGTTAACGGTTTGCAAAGCAATTTCACTAATATCATTTGTATGTATTTTCTCCTGTTTACCAAAATCCTGGCCCACGAAAATAATTTAAAACATTCTTCCCTATTATTTGAGCATGTTTTTGGGTACTTTGTATCCAAAAGAGGCTGCTATTAGGGATTTTGTCGCCTAATAACGATCTGATATAGGATCGCATCTATTTACTAACCATATAGAATCTGTTTTGCAATTCATTTTTTTTTTTAAATCTTGATCTAGTCAGATCTTAATATTGTATGTAGGAGATGATCATATTATGCTTTACTTGTAAATTGATGACTTTAAATTTTGAAGTAGTATTTGAGTATTTTGAATATTAGGCTTGTGACTAAGTAATAATAGCAGGGGTCCATCGATTAGGTGAATTTCGTACTACCGGGATAAAAAGTATCGTAGGTGTTAATCCAGGTTATAACCTATCTGTGGACCAAGTTTCATCCAAATCCGTTCTTGTAAGTTTGAGTAACAGTCATCTAAAATACAATCTTTCACATTTGTAATATTAGGAACAAAAAAAGAAAAAATCGCTTAAATATTAGAATAGTAGCATTATAGAAGGATATTATAGAAACTTCTACCTTCTATTCCACACTCAGGAAACGTGCATTTTTCCGCAATGAAAATTTATTTTGTTACCTTCTGGTCCATAAACTATCTCAGTTCAAAAATCATGTTGATCCGATTCTCTGTTGCGAAGTGAACGAAGGAAAAACCAACCAACACACGATATTATTATTCTATAGTCTGACTAAAAATTCTCCGAAGAATTGCCCGCCGATTGAGCCATAGCATTGGAGCATGCTCGAAGAATATCACGATAAATATCTTGTTTATTGATTCCTGACAATCGTACGCAAAATTACTTTGATATAAAACTCCGGATAAGGTTCGATAAGCGTTTCACTTACTTAAAACGTCCATTCGAAGAAGATATATAAAAAGTTAAGATCATCTGCCTAGCCTTTTCTCAACTATGTTGGGGTCGGCTTCCAGTCTAACCTTCGTCTAAGATTGTCTATCTCGACGGTCCCTACGTATAATCCCCTATCTAAAAATGTCAAATTTTACAGGATCAAGCTTCAAAGTTTCAAACACGCGTATATCATGTTCTAGTTAATGTAATGTCGTGATGGATTTAAAGTTCATTTTGCCATCTTAGACTTATTTTTATTAAGCTAAACGATAGTATAGGCTTTTTTTTTTGTTTTGGTTGGGAAATCATCAAATAACTTCTCCCGCTCTGGGTGAAGTAGGAGGGCGTGTCAGACTTTGACTGACTAAAACCCACCCGTGTTCCTTCATTAGCCCGTATGCCAGGGGCTGTGGTATCTCTTTCAAACAAACCCGCACCCCTGGCAGGCATCGGCCCTTGCGGGCCCCATCATTTTTGTGCTGACATCTCTTTGAGGCGCGCGTGGAACACAACGCGCCGTCGACTTGGGCTTGGTCCTTACCGGATAGCGAGCTACCCATTACTCGCCGTCCGCAAGCTCATGCCTACGGTGGCCGGAAATCGGCCTGGGATTCCCGACGCCCAAGGCGTCTCCGTATCCTGCGGCGGCTAACGATAGTATAGGCTGGCTTGAAGGTCAAGAAAACAAAACATTCAAATCACGTATCTACCACTTAGGGGATTTTACGAAGGGACTGTTGATCTGACCTCCACAAATAGATTGGTAAGATTGGTTGTCAGACTTTCAGGCTTTTAATGTATCATGACGATCCGTATTTTTTCTTTCATACACAAAAAAAGTATGAAAGATAAACATAATACGCCGAAATACGTTTATTGCTGGATACAGAACACTAGTTAATTTTTGTATGTCTATAATTATATAAATAAAAGAAAAGTCCTGACTGACTGACTGACTCATCAACGCCCAGCCCTTTGGACCTAGAAAGCTGACATTTTGCACAGAGGTTCCCTTTATAATGTAGACAAGGAATACGGAAGGATTTTTCGAAATTCAACCCGTAAGGGAGTTAAATAGGGGATGAAAGTACCGCGCGTGCGAAGCCGCAGGCAAAAGCTAGTAATAAATAAATACCAAATTGTTTACTAAAAAATCTATGACACTTTTAAATAATGGATACTATAACTATACTATACTGTAACTTTTTAAATAATAGATGTAACACTGCAAATGCACCAGGTAAAATACCTATTGTTGTATACTGTGTACCTTTAAAAAGCCCTATCTACTAAGGGTGCCTGAAGATAACCTCCACTATTTATCACGCCACGCTATCCAGACAGAATCACCGCTCTAAGATTAATACCCCAAATTTGCACTAATTAAAACTGAGTTCCTCCCAACAAAAGCCAGGGTAGCCACAATTTATGCCGGCCGAGTGGACCGGGAAATTAATCTGGTTGGTTGTAAGCAACCGCAGATGCGCTTGCTCTGCTGCCTGCTAGCGTTCGGCAAAAACTGCAGCGAATGGATTTTGATTAGTGTGAGTTAGAAATTTACAGAAATCTGTATTTATTGAGCTGTTGAACAATGGTTTTGGGCCAAAAAATCATTTTTTCAATCATATTGAAAGGTTCTTGAGTGGCGACTGCGTACCGGACCAGTTTAGGAAACCAGTCTTACAAAAGGTTTTCGAGTTATCCAGGAACGGGGTTGTGGAGATAGATACAGTCAGATAGGCAGTCGCTCCATGTAAAATACAAGTATTCAGCTGCATCCGGTTAGACTGCAAGCTGACCCAAACATAGTTCAGAAAACGCTAGGCAAAAGATGGCTCCATTGTAAGTTTGTGTAACTTCTGCAATAAATAAATAATGTATTTTTAACCACAACCAAACACGCCTTCTATCTAGAAATAAATTAGTGACTGTCACCGATCGCGATGGTAATTAAGCACCGAACGTATCCACGCCACGCCTGAGACGTGACACGCCGCGTGACAAGCCGTATCGTGTTCCTAATGGCGGACAAGGTCGCAGAATACTAACAAACTATAGAACAAATATTTGTTTTTGTAATTTATTTTAAGGTCTAATGGTGAAATTGTTGATTGAAAACACGATTATACAATTAGATTTTAGTATTGAATAAACACAACATTACCCCTGAATTTATTGAAGGGGTATGCAGAAGTGTACATACTTACAAAGCACCCTCAATGCGCCAGTTAAGCTCTGTAATTTCTGCCAGGGGTGCGGGTTCGTTCGAAAGAGATACCGCAGCCCCTGGCATACGGGCTACTGAGGGAACACGGGTGGGTTTTAGTCAGTAAAAGTCTGACACGCCCTCCTGCTCCACCCAGAGCGGGAGAAGTTATTTGATGATTTCCCACCCAAAAAAAAAAAACCTCTGTAATTTAATCGAAGATGAGTATATTGCCATGTCTATTATACTTAGAACAAATTCAGACTAGTGAGAAATTCCCGATCTCGAAAGCTCATTAAAAAAAAAAATACGTTGCCCTACACTAGGAATTTCTCTTGTATTGTGGTGCGTTAACAAACATTTAAACTCACATACACAAACGGCCAGACCCGGAACAACTACTTGTAGGTCATACAAATATTTGTTCCGTGCGGGAATCGAACCCGCGACACGCAGCGTAGCAGTCAATCGCTTAACCATGGCGCCAACCGTGCCGTATTTCATCGCTCTATTCGTCTTCTAGTTACATACAAATTAATAAAATTAAAGTGTATTTTCGTAATTTCAGAATAACAGCTTTCAGCTAAATGCTAATTAAAGTACACAAGATAGATCGACGCACAACCATGATTAATTGAATACAAAAATCTGCTGTTTTATACAAAAGTGCAACCCCTACGCCAAATGTATGGCAGCGAAATTTCTTTTCTGTGAATTCATGATGTCGATGTCCTTTCCTCTCTGTTTATGGTACTGATATATAAAAAAAACACTCTTAAAATTTTATCTGTTTAACTTCCACTGGCTGATAGAGAGTGACATAGTCTCGTTAGCACGTTCCCGGGATAATTCCTGAACTCCAAGCAGGCCCCAACTAGCAAAAAGTGGTTTTTAAACTATCCTAGAACCATCATTTATCGAGGACTATATGAGACTTATATCCGCATATAAACCTCGAAAAGGGCCCACTTTATAAGTCTACTTTTACTTATAAGGTATTTATATTAGACCGCTGAAATGACATATACGCCTATAATGATCCTGTAATTGAGTTACGTCAATGCAATTACTCCTGTAAATCTCAATATAAGTAAGTTATAGTAAAAAATGAGATTAATACGCGCCTAGAAATGTATATTGTCAATAGTTGAAGTGAAGGTATCACTTGTTGTGCTCTGTAAAAAAATATTTTTAGGGTAGTATATAAATGAATCAGAATTTATTAATGTCAACCTTAGTAGAAAAACAAAATCTTATTGTTGTCAAATTGTTAGTCTTATAGCTTAGTCGTCGGGGAATGTAAATTTTCTGTGAAATCTATCATGGATTTGATAAAAAAATTAAAGCGCCTCTTGAAATTTGCTTATTTACATTTTAGTATTAATTAATATTAAATAAATATTATTAAGGCAGCTGCCATTTTCTTGGTGAGCATTTCCAAGTACGATATAATGCAAAAATAAGTATTTTTAGCATTTCCAAGCATGACATAATACCAATATAAGTATATTGGTTCTATATTGGGTTATCTCAAAACCGAAAAAGATTCGCCATTGTTACCGATTAAGGTTCCGCAATGCTCAGATGAAAATCGATTGATATTTATAGATAAGTAAGTTAAAGGAATATTTTAAGGGTTTGTTCTACGTGCAAGGTTAAACATCAGTTTTAACATTGTTTTTATTTGACTTAATTATATAACAGGTTGCCGACGGTTTAAACAAGACTATGCCGGGTAACTAAAAAAGATTTCCGACCTTTAAAGAACTTAAAATGGCCTCGGAGTGTTACACATTTCTTGTTGTCTGAGATATGTCTCGGTTGTCACAGCGTGGTTTATATTATCAGTGTACATAATATAGGCCAAAACTGGTATATCGAACTGTTGCTAACTGGTAATCCATCAACATTTGTTCAGAGAAATCTCATTTGATAAATAAGGAACATTGTATACATTTTTTTCAAACATTTGATCAAACCGTTGTGCTAATAGTGTCCTGGGGTTGAAATACTGATGTGTAGGTTTTCTCTATTGGTATCTAGTAATGTTCGTGCGTCTTTAGGCAAAACATTGTTTATTCTCTTATTTAAAATTTTAAGTAAAGAGTTCAATGCAGCATGAGAAATATTGAAATCTAAGGCCAAGTTATTAATAGAATAACGCAGTTCTAAATTTTTGTTATAATCCGAAAGTTCTTCCTGATTATCACTTTCAATATCGCTCAAAGATTTGGTACTTTCGTAGTCTGAACCTCTTCCACCTAAAGTAGTGCTACAATTATCTTGTCCGGAACCTTTGCTAGAATTCGCGATACGGTCTTCACCAGTTAAATTTAAAAAATCGTTGCTCACTGCGGTCAACATTTCTTTATGTTTTTTTTTTACTTTTCTTTTATCAGATCCACTTTTTTTAAACCGCTTCCACTTATTTAAATCCATTTTCAATATTTGTAGACAAAAACAGTTGTAATCAAAATGGCTGATGTTAAATCCTACAATAGAATTTGCAAAACTATATAAAGCGTGTTTTCGCCTGTACTGGTCGTTTCAAGCAAAAGTGGCCTCTTAAGAGATTTAACCAGGATTGTTTGAGATTACTTAGACAATAACACTACTGTGGAATGCCTATATAAATAGGTCTAGGTTTAAAACGGCATACGATAAATCGATATAGAGAACACTTTATCCTACCGAGTGCTGTTATAATCTTGGTGATCAATTATTTTTAAAACGTGGATATGAAATTCATTTAACACTTACTTTTAAGTTTCTGTAAAACCAAACCAGATACATAAATGATTTACAGTAATTTAACTTTAATTTACTTAAATTGGTCATACATTTTTAGCTTATATTAGGTTATAAGTAAAAATAACAAGAGTAATTGCTCCTCAGTGCATATATTCCTGGTACATGCTCCTACAGGACTATAAAGATTTAAATGGTCCGCAGATGATATCATATAGGCACATATAAGTCTGAGTTACCGGAGTAATTACTCCTGAGTGCAATTACTCTTGTTTCATGCTTTTATAGGAGTCTTGACCCTTTATTTGTCAGGAAATATGATCCTATATACCGATATAAGTACAAATTATAGGATTAAACGTACTTGAGTAAAAACAGCATGTATTTATGCTGTTAAAAGCGCAGTAGCGGCCACCGAAACTATCATCGGAGTGTTATAAGTCCACGTAGCATTATAAAATCGCATTCCAGGATTATTTTGCTTGTTGGGGCAAAGCCACGGGCACAGCTAGTTGAACATAACAGTAACGTTCTTTCGCAATAGATTATCGATGTCAAGTTCGCTCCGTAGAAATGATTTTTTGCGGTAACGTGCATCGAAGTCAAGTAGTATCGCAGTGAAGATCTATCGCTGTAAGATGCATTGAAGTGTTAGTGGCTTCGCAGTGACGGTCTTTCGTAGTAACGTGCATCGCAATTTTGTAGCATCGTATTAGCATTTATCGATATTTTATGCGTCGAAATTCCGAATTCTACTCAAGACCCTACATTCAGCCGTCGGGTTTGCGACTACTAAGTGGACCAATGAGGCAGTCATGTTAATTGATCGTTATTTAAACACGTGACAAACTTAAAACTGTGTACCCAACCAAAAAACTTAAAATATAGTTCCATAAATGGTATGGTATCCAGAAACAATTACTACCGAAGCAATATTAAAACCACAATGACACATGAGCGATGAGTCACAAGGAGATAAAACCACAATATCCACTGATACTGTCAGCAGCAATGCCCCGGTAATTGCATTGCCCGTTCTGCGGGTAAGTGATAAATATTCGACTACCTACATTTCGCATTTTAACACAGTTGTACGTAAGCCAGGGGTTGTACATGGCAATTTATTATGCATACGTCGTTCTGTTCGCCTACTTAATTCTTTGCCCGTGTACGTCTAGAACACTTCTTGATGTCTGAGTGGTCACAGTTACGGTGCTTTATTTTTCTCTAATACGGTGTGGTTTTATGTGTAAACTTAAGGTTTTTTCACTCGAAAAGTTTGTGTTGGATCTCATTTTTTTGCAATTTGTAGGTCAGTGTCAGTCCATATAATGAACAAAATATAATTAGCGACAGTAACACGTATAAATTTAATAAAAAAATAATTTCGTGGGCTGCGCTAGCGTTTTCCTCTTAGGCAGCGCCTACAATTGACAGGAGTACGTTAAAAGAGTATGGGAGAGACCTGCGTTCAAAATGTCATCCAAATCTGTCCAGCCGTCATGTGGTCTTATCTTTTTTTTAAGCTGCGCTGTCCCACTCCTGGGCAAAGGCTTGCCTCTACTCCTTCAATATTACGCGAGCCCTCGCGTTCTCCTTCTAGTTTGGATGTAATCTATCCAGTTCGTCAGTTAAGCGATTAAAAATCAATTACAATAGTGAAAATAGAGAATGTTAAGGTTAAAACACTTTCATGGGTCGGGATCTCACAGTACTTCCGACTTGCAAATAAAATCTTCGTCTATTCATCCGCAAACATCGTTTGTTGGATTAGAATCCAAGAAATCATCAAGTGCCGACAGAATGCGAGGAGGAAGTGAAGTGCAGGAGTACACCTACCTAACACCTAACTTTGCCCATTATGTATGTGTTATGTCTTGCGCATATCTTTTGTTGGAAAATTAGAATAAATCAAATGAAATTAATGAAATCTCCAAACGGCTGGTGTTGATACTTCCCGTTACCTAGGGCTGGCGTTTAGCTTATTCAGAAGCTAGGCATTGCCATACAACGTGGCAATACCGCCAGTCTTTTGGGTACATTACCACTCAACAGCCATGCGGAGGAATTTTTAGACGTCATATTTTTCATTGGTTGGTTTTAGTTAAGTTATTTCGTCTAATGTAATTTTTTACATTATATTTTAATTTTGTTATTTATTCATATACAGTTTATTTTAATTTTGAATAATAAATCAAGTTTAAAAAAAAATTCTAAATGCACAAACAACCAAATTCAATCTGCCTTTAACCGGATGCAGCCGAATACCATTAATTTACATTGAGAGACAATCTATCTGACCACCACAATCCAATTACTGGGTAAAACGATACCCTTTGGTAAGACTGGTTTGTCAGACTATCGGGCTGCTGACGACCTGTCAAAGATCAACTGTAGAACAACTGTCAAAGAACCGCAAAAGCTGGGATGTTGGATGCACGTAAGATTCTTGGCATGGCGGTAAAGATGGTCACAATCATGGTCACAAGTTAAAACATCCACGACTTTCTCGAACATCCACACTCACAAATATACAGACTTTCGCAAAATTTTACTATTATTTAGTAGGTTTAGTATGAAGGCTGGCCAACTGTTGTTGTAAATTTGAACCGCATGCGGACAAATCATAGTTTCGCACATAATATAGTTGAGATTAGCTCCAAAACAGTATTCAAAACTCTGTTTGACACGCATACATTGTGTTAAAAGTTATTAAACTACATACATACATTTTACAATGTCATGTTGTTACCCTGTCAAGTTGGTCTGCAGGGACCAGCTTCGTTCCATTTTTAAGCAGAGTTCACCGCGAAATTGAGAAACCACTATATGAATTTGGCTTTTAGAGAGCGTTTTTTTTTTTAATTTTGGTACCTGAGAAAAAAGAGCGAAAAGCAGTCAGCTTTTAACTGTATTTTGCCCGCGGTTTCGTCTGCGTTGACGTTATAAATGAATCTACAGGAATGTACTGCGAAGTTAAATACTATGCCATAATATGTTAATCCAGGTGATAAAACTCTCTTTGTGTTAAATTTCACCTAAAGTCTTTTAGCCGTTTTTGCGTGATTGAATAACAAACATGTAAACATACTAACTTTCATTTTTATAACATAAACGGTTAATAAATGGTACAATTGTTACTTTGCTGGTCATACGTGATTACGCTTTGGCTGATAATCAGGTCGAAACTTACAATGTTAACTTAGTGATATAATGTGATTGTTACCTGTTGTATTGTGAATAAATAAATAAAATATGTGTTAATTGGTTTGTAAGAGGACGTCGCTTGGGCACACCACGATTGCGGCGGTAAATCCCCTCTTTGAGGAGTGGTTGGAGAGGCGCCATGGCGTCCTCCCCTTCCGCCTGATGCAGGTCCCTCACCGGACACGGCTGTTTCGGGAGGTTCCTGTTTCAGACAAGGCGGGAGGAAACGCCCAGGTGTTTCCATTGCGTAGATCGCAACCCTGAAATCTTGAAATCAGAATGAACTAATCCATACATTCTGTCGTGTTATACGAACATAAATGTATGGATCTCATTTTTATTTCACAATGTCAGGGTTGATTCCAATGTAAAAGTTGTTCATAATGATGAGTACAACTACCCTTTTTTAAAGGATTAAAACAATAAAAATGTAACGGTGTATATGCGTTATGCTAGGTATAGTTGAGTCACGGATAGCGGTAGCGGGCAGAAGCTAGAACATAGTAAAGGGTAATTCCAATTTAAAAAAAAAAAAAAACTGTGTACCAAAATTCCAAGCAAGCACATAATTATAAATTCGATACTTTTAAACATCATAATCCGAGCTCCTAGTTCAGTCTTTAATAGACTGTTATGAGACCAGTTAACAACATACGTATCTAAGACCCAAAGCTATTACCTGCAGGTGTACAAGCAGAGATTATGGTCTATGAATCTGCCATAATCTTCGTATAAGTTAGCGCCTACAATGCAGTTATAATCCCCAGTAAGATAGCCTAGTGTTGCCACACGGAATATTGTAGCACTGACGTCTTTACAGTAGGATCCATTCTATTGTTCTGCCATTACTCAGATAGTTACTAGTTTATATTGAAAATCATCATCAATAATCACATTCAAATAGGTATCGCGAGTACTTTGGAGTGGGTCTTAATGAAATCTTAACTAATAATAGAGCTGAAGAGTATATTTATTTTTGTTTGTTTTTGAATGCGCTAATCTCTGGTACCTACTGCCAGTCGGTTTTGTTTTTACATTTGATAGACGAATTATTTAGAAACAATCCTCATGAGTCGAGTAAAAAGGTAAAAAAAAATCAGAATTAACGTCAAGTGAAAACGAATTACCAGTGGGGGCGGGCGATGCAACGCGACGCGGACATTTTGGGATTGACATCTCGCAGTTCAACCTATGAGGTTGTCGTCTGCTTAACCGGACTTGCCTCTGATAATCCTAATAAATTAAGATTACCAACCAGGGCATAAAAAAATTAAAACTAGAGCGACTGCTCGCTAAGGGCACCAACTGTGAGGTACGCACCTCGGCTTCGGGTATCGCTGGTAGAAAGCAGCAAGGGACAAACTGAATCGGACTGATTTTTATTAGGGGACGTACTTAATAATGCAGGCTCAGCGGCGTGGGCTGACTCGAGCAACGGACAAGGCGGACATTAAACTGGACGTCACAACGGGCTTCGGTGGCGAGGTCGGAAGGACGGCGGTTTGCGACGGTGTACTTTGAGGGTGCTAGCTTACTCACTCTCCTGGAGGAGAGTTGTAGCGTCATCGGGAATGGTAAGAGTATGTCTCGGTCGGCGAATATTACTAATACAGGAGATAGTGTAACGGGTGGCCACCGCGATAAGGGATTGGGATGCTTCACAGCTGAGTCAAAGAAACGCTTTGAGAGGCGTTTCATGAACTGCTGGATAGTGGGCATTTTCAGATCCAGATTTGAGATTCTCGTTTTGGACATAGAAGGGGGCTCCCGTGACCTTTTTAGGAAATGGTTGCGGAGGGTCTGCATCCTATGGATGTGATGGGGCTTAGCGCGTGCGATGCCGACGCATGCATAAGTCATGATAGGGCGTATAACCGCGGTGTAGATACGCAATTTGCACCTAAGGGACAATTTGCTACGGGCGGTCAGTACGAAGTGGAGCCTACCGAGAACGAAAGCGGCGCGAGAACGAACCGTCTTTATGTGCACCCTGAAAGCAAGTTGGTGTTCGAGGATCACTTCTAAGTACTTGGCTTGCGTCTCCCAAGGGATCAGCTTACCGTACATAGTGATCGGACTGCGTGCAACTGCCCGACGGTTGATATCAGGACGTTGTATATATACCAGTCGCGCGGTAAACTCTGATTATGCAATGCAGGACTGGTGCGACGTCAGATCTTTGCTGCGTAGTTCCCATGTGGCGTTGTAGTTGCCGCCACAGACCTTAAAAGAGCATAGAGGAGTCTTGAGGAGTCTTGTTCACTTAGGATGGTCGCCCATCCGAAGACTGACCTCGGAAGGCGCAGTTTAATATCGCAAATCAGTCTAATCCAATCGTATTTTATAAGCCATGAGTCGCTATACTTAGTAATAGACCTCATTACAAATTTCTTTGTAGACTAAAAGTACCCTCTTTCCGCCCCAAGTTCAGCTCTTAATCAAAATTCATAACCGCTTTCTATTGGAAGTGCTCTAGATTTCAGGTGACATTGCGAAAAACTGCAAATGTCCGCCCAGAATGTTTTTTAAAAGATAAAATCTTTAAAGATTCGAATCGCCGTTATAATACGAGGACGTATTCTTTAAAAAAAAGATTTTTTGACTGGTCTATGGTTCTGCTCACGATCACGATATATCTGTGAAGATATTGATCTTTTTTCCCCTGTCTTCTACGTTTTCTAGCCATGTTGGCACTGCAAACCCATAGTATAAATATCCTATTTTTATTATTGAACACTTAATAATCTTCAGTAGTGGTCGCCATGTGGTCGAAATGCTAACATTATTCATTTAAAAGTTAATGTATTTCTAATGCCTTATTATATAAAAAATATTAGATTACTGCACCTCTCAATATACACTATAACTGTACCAAATTTCAATACTCCTCCTTCCGTGTAATTTTCGTAGAGAGGTAGGTACAAAACTTTTTGCTTCACGTATTCATATATAGGTACTTATTTGTTTACTTACACAACTTAGGTACTTAAGTACATTTCGTTTCAAGATGTTTTTATAAAATCTTACCTTGACCTTTTTTATGTGTATGGGAAATCATCAAATAACCGTGTCAGATTTTTGTTCCCTCAGTTGCCTGTGTGCCAGGGGTCACGGTATCTCTTTCGAAAAACCCGCACCCCTGGCAGACATCGGCCCTTGCGGACCCATTAGGGCGAATTTCACCAATGAAAATGAACGCGATCAACTCATGACTTTGCTAGGCAGATGATGATGATGACATGTATAAATTCACGCCTTCTTCCCATGGGGATAGGTAGAAACTACAGAACGCCACCTGCTGCGATCCTGAAATACTCCTTTTCCCTCGTTCACGTATGTACATACATCTTGTCATACACGCACGCGGTTTGCAAGCATACGGGGTAAATTTTTAACCATTGCGCAAACTGTAACCATGAATTCAGCATATGTTTCTAGACCCGGCGTAGAAATTTATCGTCAGTTATACAAAAAAAAAATCAGCTCTTCCATACATTTTGACCGCGTGGATTGCACTTTTCTATGAAACAGCAGTTTTTTTTTATAACTGACGGCAAATTTCTGCGCTGGGGGTCTAAGATAATATGCTGAATTCATGGTTACAGTTTGCGCACTGGTTAAAAAAAATTATCCTGTAGGTATATTGTATTGTAGTATTTATGCAATTGCAAATAAACTCCACATTAAACACATCTCGAGGGAAAGTTTATCGAGAATCAGTCATTTATCGTTTCGCCTCGCTCTGTTAGTTTTCGAGTAGAACGTATTACTTTGCCGTAGTTATAAGTTACTTGTAGGAACTTTCATAACATAATTGTACAATGTACCGCCATCAGCGAAAGGCGATGAAATTTACATGTTGGAAATTAAATATTACATTCTTTAGTCTTGGCTTCCATTTTTAGATCTTTGATAGTCGTAACGGGTAGTCAGAATTACGAAAGTCTGACAACCAGTCTCACCAAGAGACATCGCCCAGTAACTGGGTTGTGGAGGTCAGATAGGTAGTAGCTCCATGTTAAATACTGGTATTCAGCTGTATCGGGTTAAACTGGAAGCTGACCTCAATATTGAAGAAGATAAGGCTAGGCAGATTTTACTCGCAGTATTGATTTGTCGATTAGATTTTTTTTAAGGAGTCTTGTTCTGAATTATGGTCTAGTTCAAAATGTTCGATTCCTTCATAATAGCGACATACCAGTGTCATAATTATGGGACATTATTTCGGCCTAATTATGTTAAATGTAATTTAAACAACGTTTCTTTTTTTTTTTTTTGGATGGGAAATCGTCAAATAACTTCTCCCGCTCTGGGTGGAGCAGGAGGGCGTGTCAGACTTTTACTGACTAAAACCCACCCGTGTTCCTTCAGTAGCCCGTATACCAGGGGCTGTGGTGTCTCTTTCTAACAAACCCGCACCCCTGACAGGCATCGACCCTTGCGGGCCCCATCACTTTTTGTGCTGACATCTCTTTGAGGCGCGCGTGGAACACAACGCGCCGTCGACTTGGGCTTGGTCCTTACCGGACAGCGAGCTACCCATTACTCGCCGTCCGCAAGCCCATGCCTACGGTGGCCGGAAATCGGCCTGGGATTCCCGACGCCCAGGGCGTCTCCGTATCCTGCGGCGGCTAGGGTCGCGAGGGCGCATATGCTGCCTCTCCCTCACGTGCGCCGGTCAAGTGTGAGTCGGAGTCGCACACGAAGGGTTCCGGCCACTAGGCAAAATCTCTGAAAACAATGCCTTTCTTGTATGGAAACCCCCTTTAATGTTTAACTTTATTTTCTTTTCTTTATTTTTGCTATAGTGGCAATAGAGATTGGCATTAGAGACACTCTGTGAACATTTCAACTGTCTATCTATTACGGTTCAAGATATACCGCCGACGGACGGACGAACAGTGGAGGCTTAGCAATAGGGTCGACTCGTTGGCACTCTTTGAGTAGGGACGCTTAGTTTGTTTTGCATGGATTTAAAGTTCAACAGTGAACCAGCATTATTCTATTACTATATAAAAATAAGTCGGGTTTTCCTTCCTGACGCTATAACTCCAGAACGCACGAACCGATTTCCACGGTTTTGCATTCGTTGGAAAGGTCTCGGGGTAGGTAGGGTAGGTAGGGTAGGTAGGGTAGGTAGGGTAGGTAGGGTAGGTAGGGTAGGTAGGGTAGGTAGGGTAGGTAGGGTAGGTAGGGTAGGTAGGGTAGGTAGGGTAGGGATTCTGTATGAATGACTATTGGACGGACAGGACAACGTCTGTCAGGACAGCTAGTTTAAATATAAAAACTAGCCGTCTTAAAATAAAAATATGTACATACAGGATAAGTTTTTAACCAGTGCGCAAACTATAACCATGAATTCAGCATCATTCTAGACTCCCTAGTGCAGATATTTTTCCTCGGATATACAAAACAAATCAGCTATTTCATAGAAAAGTGCAATATCAACGCGGTCAAAATGTACGGAGCAGTTTTTTGTTTGTATAACTGACGAAACATGTCTGCGCTAGGGGGCCGAACGATATGCTGAATATATTTATGATTTTTCATGGTTACAGCTTGCGTATTGGTTAAAAACTTATCCTGTATGCATAAAAAAGAGGGAAAAAAACATAGGACATCAAATCAGCATTGTTGTATTCTGGTTTGGAATGGTAAAAAAATTTGAGGATCTCACTGAACAGACAGCTGTGCCGCTGGGAAGTTCATTGCGCCACTTATTTTCCTAGCGAAAGCACTAGGACGTCGAGAAGGGTGGGCGTTTTTGGGGACTGTCTTATGTTATTTTGACTTTCAAAAAGTGCTGACGTTCAGCCTAGTTTGAATAAATATCTTTCAATTTTTGATCATTAGACGTTTCAACTTTTATTATTAGTACTAGTGGTCACCCAGTGGTCGAAATTCGGCCGTGTCTTTTTAATTTGTTGAATAAAATATATTATTATAATAAGAACATTCGTTTTCTGCATTTCTTGTTCATATAAACTCTAAGTGTGCCAAATTTAATACTCCTCCGCCCGCGTAAGCTTCGTAACAAGGGTAGAAAGTTTTTCTTCACGTATTAAATATGTAGAATAAGCAGTGTACCTGTACATAAATAACTAGCGAAATATATGTGAACCTATACTTATTTTACCTTTCTGCTTACCCAAAAAATATAATAGCATATTTAAGTAACCTTGACTTAAAATCATAAACAATCATCATAACCGTTACAATTTCTTAGAACCACAGATAAAGTAGCGTTAGCTTGTAATGGACCGGATTTCTCAATATGGCGGCCGGAAATTGCCTCTGCAGCGGTTATTAGGCCAAAAAGGAAGTGACGATTTCGGAAGGATTGGGCCGTAAACGATTATTTCGTTTGTGTAACGTAATAGTTCGATTAGTAATAGATATTTGCTTAGAGTGAATGAGAATGTCTGAAGTTATTATTGTTATGTAACAAGTTCCTTCGTAATTCATCTATTTAGTTTTTGATACAAGTATTTAAAAAATCGGATAATCAAAATTGCGTCGGCTGTCAGTTGTGCCTAGATAATTTAACAAACAAACCTTACACTGGACCACCATATCTGTGAACATCATTTTAATGTACAGGTATAAACTTTAACAAATTGCAAGTTTAAAAAAGAATGAATGAAAGAGATCATTCAATTTACTGGACTCAATCCAAGAGACAGTCAGAACACTAAGATTGCCCTAGTGCGTGTTTATCTGCAAAGCGAACATAGGTAATAAATGAAATGAAATTAAATGGAATGTTGCCTTGAAATGTTTATTTATGTAAGTAAAAAATATAAAACATTTTACGGCTCGTGCAGACTGGCACCTCGCGCGCCTGTTTGAAGAAGACTTAACGCGTCAATATTTTGTTGGAATTTTTTTTTTAAACTATATGGCGCTTTAGTTATATCAAGGACACTGCTAAGACGTAATACTGCTTATTTTATTATACTGTGTTCAGCGCAGACTCATTAGATGTCACATTAACACAGGCTTGGATTGTTAGCATTTGTTTCAATACTAAGACAATGTAATCACAAACATCACAACAATTACATGATGACATACGGTGCCGAAACGTGGACACTGACAGTTGGGCTGGTCCACAAGTTTAAGGTCGCTCAGCGCGCTATGGAGCGGGCTATGCTCGGAGTTTCTTTGAAGGATAAAATCAGGAATGAAATTATCCGGAGAAGAACCGGAGTTACCGACATAGCTTGTAGACTGAGCAAGCTGAAGTGGCAGTGGGCTGGCCATGTTTGTCGAAGGACCGATGGATGGTGGAGCAGACAAGTCCTGGAGTGGAGACCGCGTATCGGCAAACGTAGTGTGGGACGTCCCCCAGCAAGATGGACCAACGACCTTAAAAAGGTGGCTGGGACAAACTGGATGCGGAAGGCGGAGAATAGAGTGTTGTGACCCAGCCTGGGAGAGGCCTATGTCCAGCAGTGGACTGCGATAGGCTGAGTTGATTGATAACAATTAACTTGTTTTATTTTATTTATTTACTTACTTGATAAATTGTTAGCCATGATCAATTGTCCATTGAATCTTAAGATAATATCATAATAAATTACACTAGTTTGATGAAAAGAATAATCATGAATTAGTTATGATGAATAAACTGATAGTGCTATAATTATTAAAATAACAACAGATAGATCATAATAAGTAAATGGACTTGCATATCGTGGGAAAACATGTTATTTAAATTTAAACAAATAACTGCAACTGCAAGTCGGACTCGCACATGAAGGGTTCCGTACCACAAGCCAAAAAACAAAAAAAACCCGAAAAATACAAGTTTCTTGAATTGAGATCCCGTTTAATTTTTGTCAATTTTATTTTGTTTTTATTTTGTCTAGTTATAGCGGCAATCGAAATACAGCCCTGCGAAATTTAAATTTAAAAATTTATAGATATGAAAAAAGCTCGCTGCTTTGCCCAAAACACATTTGGGGACGCCGTTTTATTGTAGCGCCAATAGAATATACATCCTGTGAAATACAGCGATACAGCCGGCTGACAGACAGACGAACGGACGAACAAAGCGAAAAACAGCGGAGGCTTAGTACTAAGGGTTCCGTTGGTACCCTCTGGATACAGAACTCAAAAATAATTAAATTAAAAATTACGTAAGTATGATTGTTTTCACACTAATTCAAATGACGTCACTAGCAAATATAATTTAACTTTGTAGTCATTATTTGTCTGCCGTGGTCACACAGTTCCGCGTAGAATTTTCAAACTTAAGTGGCAGTGGGCAGCACATTGCTCGCAGAAAAGTTCTGGAGTGGCGACCACGTAACGGAAGACGTAGAGTTGGGAGGCCTTCCAAAAGGTGGACCGATGATGGCGTATGTCTAGCAGTAAACGCCCTTCGGCTGAATTGATGTTGATGATTTGACTGCCAAAGAGCATAGTAACTTTTCATTCATAATATCACATATCACCACGCTTATAATCCTCACGCGGTTTTTTTTTTTGCCTGGGAAATCATCAAAAAACTTCTCCCGCTCTGGATGGAGCAGGAGGGCGTGTCAGACTATTACTGACTAAAACCCACCCGTGTTCCTTCAGTAGCCCGTATGCCAAAGGCTGCGGTATCTCTTTCGAACAAACCCGCTCCCTTTGGCAGGCATCGGCCCTTGCGGACCCCATCGGTTTGTGCTGACATCTCTTTGAGGCGCGGGTCGAACACAACGCGCCGTCGACTTGGACTTGGTCCTTACCGGACAGCGAGCTACCCATTACTCGCCATCCGCAAGCTCATGCCTACGGTGGCCGGAAAGCGGCCTGGGATTTCCGACGCCCAGGGCGTCTCCTGCAGCGGCTACGGCCGTGAGGGCGTATAGACTGTTTCTCCCTCACGTGCGCTGCCTCCCTCTTCGCGAGAATTACTGCTTCGCTGAAGGAGGTGACGGCTACCCATGCACTCTCGCTCCGTACCATGGCCTGGACCAGGGCCGGACGCGAGAGATCGCCGCTGCCGGTCGCCTCCACGAGGACACGGCGGTGCTCCATCCTCACAGGGTTGGGCAGAGGTTACACTGTATATAACCTACATTTTGTTAATTAAAAATTAACATTAATCTGCTTATCAAATAATTCCAACGCGAAGATTAACGCGATTTAATAAATTCACACACTCGTTAAACTCAAAGTTTGTACAACAATTTATTTGCCGGACCAACATTACGTAAATTAATTGGAATTCGATTTATCAACTATAATAATTAAGTATTGGAGAATTTACGTTTAATTAACCGATGCGTTTTGTTTTTGCTCAAATTAATTTTGGTTCAGACTCTGTAATTGCAAGTTAGTTTGGCGAGCGATGCATCAATGTGATCGAGTTCAGTGAGGAGGAGTTTTTTTTCTGTTTTACTTAAAGTCCTAAGACTCTACCTACAGACTCAAAAGAGAACGATTATCGTTAATCTAACCAATGCTAAAAATTGTAATTACAAGATGACGCATCCCAGGATGTGAAAAATCTTGAACTGCAAGTGAAGAAACAACCAATCTCAAAGCTCAAGAGCGTATTGCAGATGGAAGAGAAAGAGAAAGAAAAAAAAGAAAAAATATCTAAGAGCAGGCAAAATCCATAGGGCGTGTGAACAGTGTATAAATAACAATATGCAGCCTTTTAGTCGACATTCACACGGACATTATAAAAACGCGGCCGGATTTATTCATGCGCCGGATTTTCGAGTGAATGATGGTCGGTACATGTCTGACGGAAAAAGCGTCGAGCGTTTCATCGGTCGCGCCTATTCGGTAACGTTAGACCTGCCACACTACGCGTCTATTCAGTCGATCTCCGCTGATGTAACGCCTACTGAGCGTCAAAATACACGTGGCACGACGTTTGCTGCTCTAACGTCGACCGATAATGCGTAAACGGAAACGGAACAGACGCTTTACGCTCGACGTACTAACGCATCATTGGTTGAGTGTGAAAGGTTGAATGTTTTATTACATATTTGTCTGTTCTGGCGCTACGCGACCGATAATAGGTGACGCATTTTCCGTCAGAAATTTACCGACCCTGAGACTCAGCGCGCCGAAAACACAGTGTTCGATTTTGTCGGCGCTACGTCTCGCGTTGAAGATCTAGTGCGCGGAAGAATCATGCCGTGATTTCATTACATTCATGGAAACGTGGGCATATTGTCCCTCTGCAGAGCAAACGCCTCTTCTCATAAAGGGAACCACGAGCATCGATCACCACACTTGCTCAATACGGGTTGGCAATTATGCGTTTATTATTCACTAGCTTTTTGCCAGCAGCTTCGCCCCCGTAGAGATCAAAAGTTATCCCACTGGAACGTACAGCCGGGATAAAAAGTATCCTATATATTAATCGAGGTTACAATCTATCTGTGTGCCAAATTTCATCCAAATCCGTTCAGCCGTTTTTGCGTGATTGAGTACCAAACATCCAAACATCGAATTAATATATCCAAACATACAAAGTTTCACATTTATAGTATTACTAGTAGGATGTATTAAAGTAAATCTTCTGGATTTAAAAATATACTGTGAAATTCTATGTAAATACATTAAAGTTAATATTCTGGACTTTAAAAGAGTTTGTTTCAGTTTTCTCAGAGTACTCGGGTAATAAACATCGATCTCATCTCGTTTTAAAACATAATTTGTATTTGACGTGTAGAAGCATTATTTTGAACGAATTATCATAAATAAATATAATTTTACCGTAATCATGTTTATCATTAATGTAATGTTAACATCAATAGTCGTCTTTTTATTTCTTTTAGACATTATCAAAATCTCTTATAATGACTGTGTTCATTTCTATTTCTCCGAAACTCCAATTACCTTTACACTTTTCAGATTGTGATTATAATCATTGAGAGCACATTCATATATTAATTAGGGCATTAACATCCAATAACCTCCACATATGAACTTATTATTAAACATATTAAATATATTATATTTCATAAAAGATATAATTAGCTTACTCATTCGTTTTGTTTCATTTCAGGTTGCTGCTGAATCAGAAATATATCGAAGTAAGTGGGAATCCAATTAGTACGAATTTATCTTAAGTAGATTTTATCAATAGCTTGTAGGTGCCAATAACGTCAATTCACCAATTACGCTTATTGGCGCCCAAATGAGACTCTCTGAAAAACTCATTACTTTGTGTAATATGTTTTGTGTTATAATATGATCATATAGAAAGAAGTATTTTTTGTAATTCATAGTAGTAGTATTTAATGATTTTTAATATTACAGCTGAAAGTTAAAATTTTTTTTTACGTGGCCGTGGTTTTGATCTAAGCAAAACTGCATTGGCAGATTCTCCATTGATATTTAGATTTAGTTTCGTGGGCTCCTTTACTGCCTTTGCGTAAAAATATAGTCGAAGAGACGTGCGACGTACGGTCGCGGTCAAGAGTCCATTCTCATGCTAAGGATTATATTGCTATGACTAGCGGTCCAGGCCGTACCTACAGCTGTGTGTATAAGTGTATGTAACCAGGCCGCACACCACTGTCGTCGAAAGATACAAAAAACATACCGTCGCACAGAGTACTCTGTCTCTGTCTGTACTGTGTTACGTAGTAACTACGTATGACCTTGGTCGATTCATACGATCGCTAAAATTCACGTTCTAATATCATGTCTCATTAGCTCGCAGCGTATTGTCATTGATTAAGAAACACATAAGTCTGGGTTCAAATCTCCTGATGAGACTTTTATTTTTATTTTCAACAATGATATTCATCAGTTCTTTTATTATTCGTTATACGAGAATGTTTTTTTTAAATTACTTATATTATTATTTAAACAAAGGATTAAGAATATTATGTGATTACAAAATGTTTATTCGTTATAATTTTATGAAGTAGGTATAAAAATAACTACTAATGACTTCTTGTTAACAGTTTATTTTCTCATAAAGAACAATTTATTGAAGTAAAGTAGCTAATTGGTGAACCATGATAATCAGGCTATTGTATCTTAGTAATATAATAATATTGTGCTGTAATTACTACTATGTGCGGTACTCTAAAGAAATCACATTTTTCTACGCAAATCTACCCACGTAAAAATAACAAATGCAGACAAGTTGTCACAATACAATTAAATGACTCAGTAGTACTACTATTGGAATAAATCTACTGCGAGTGAGTTAGTTCTCTCAAACCTCAAAGTTAACAAATTGTATTTAATAGGACTTATCGAAGTTATAGCTTAAGTAATCATTTTCATTACGAAAAGAAGATTGAAACTAAACCTCGAATATAATCCATATTACGGATATGACACAATATTATGTGAATATTACTAAAATCAATAAAAGTCAATAATAATAAATATTTCTAATTTATATCTTAATGTTAATGTTTATGTTTTTTGAGCTGGTTTTCCATGATGCAAACCTTCTGCGTCGAGTGCACAGCGCACTATGAATAATTTGGCAAAATGTCTTGTCTTTTTGAAACCACTAGTGCTGTCGCTTTCTTTTATAAGCTGGGGTCTTCCCTTTGCTTTCGACGGGCAAGGCTACCCCCTTCCTCATATCTTTTCATCCACTGACTCACAGTATTTCACTAAAACAAAAAAGTACTGTTAGGCTACTAAACAAAATACATACTAATATGTATTACTATTTAGAAACAAAATTATTTGAAATATAAATTTCACATAAATATTTAATCTAGGAAATAAATTTACTTTGAAATTTTATATTTTTCTTCTATTTAGACGTTTTGATATTTATAAAACGTTTAAAAAATAACTACACGGATCAGCAGTTATACTATAATTAAATAAGTGCTTAATAAAATAATTAAATCATAATACTCACATTCAGGCCGGTTTCATCAGATATTTGTGATATTTAAGTCCGCTTTTATGCAGCGCAATAATATTCGCTTTCATTTCTATTATTAAATTTGCTTACATTTTAAAATGAACTAGAAGACCGCTAATAGATTAAACACACGTCACTAGCACACAATAACAACCAACACCGTTCTATATGTCACGTCGAATGATTCGTAAGTTAACTATCATTTAAATTTATTTAGGTTTCTGTGGGTATATGGATAAAGTTTTACGAGTTTAGTGAACAAGGCGAACAGAACAAGAAACTATAGTCAAAAGCGATTTAAAAAAAATAAAAAGGCTAGCACACCGCGCGTGGGATTCGAACCCGAGACTCGTTGCGCACGAGGGCGCTAATCCAAGTACAGTAACCACTAAGCTATCACGTCATTTACTTCAACGGTTGAATTTATGAAATACAATCATTTGTAGACGTATGAGAGTGTGTGTGTCTACAGTATAGAAATTACTTAATATAAGAAGGTCGTAAGTTAAACCGTAGTGTCAATCTATTACTTTTTGAGATTGGTACTCCGCTTTTGGATCCTACTGTACGTCAAAATTTAAAAAAAAAAACGTCAAAAAACACACCTCATCCATTCAACATTTATTAAAAGGCCACGGGTGCTTGCTTCGAAATAGAACGTGACTTTGCAAATACACCGGTTAAAAAGCGAGCCATCAATCCGGTACTGACAATTTTGAGGAAAATCCTTGCATGGAACGTAAAAAAACTAGAAAAAATGTCACACGAAATATCAGGGAAAAATCAGGCGCTATCGTATGAATAGTTCTTCACCCTGCCAAAGTGTCATTGAAAGCGACTGAGGGTAGTTCAACAGGAAAGTGAACTGTCGTGTGTTAGGGATAGAGTTGGTTTTAGTTTGATGATGGCAACTAATTATCGCGGCCGTCTGGCTTGAAAGAAAGAAGTGGAAGAAGCCAGTGAAATCATGCGCGACGATAACCTATAATTATAAGGAGACGATTAACGGAGGGCTTCTTTAGTGATGTGCCACCGATTTTATCGATTTTGCTTAATTAATTTACGATACTTTTGAGAAGGCGAAAAATGGTTTTCAAATTCATAGGTTTCTCTTTGGGTTTTTCTTTAAGATTTTCAAAGAAAAGATGCCAATTTATATTATTTATTTAGCCATTTTTTTGTGCTTTAAAATATGTTGACAACGCGTTGCAAACTTTAACTTTTTGATGGTTTTCATTGATATTAAAGTATTTTCAGTGGTCTACCATTAAGATCATTTATAATATGAATATGTTAATTTATAATAGGACTAGTCGTCACAGTGACGCCATTCTATATTTTGATTGTAATCAATTTATTACTGATTACAAACTGACAAATTATACTTTGTATTTACCACCTAGTTGTAGGAGACAAATTGTTAATCTTTTAGCATACAATTTACACCTTAACACTGATACCTGTAGTGTACCATCGATTACTGTTAGTAGTGGTACTAACGCCACTATTGATACACCTAGTAGTTTAAACTACTAGGTGCGACAACGGGAAAGCCGCATGTTTTGAATGTGGTACATCAAAATATGCAGGGTCTGTCCGGCAAAGAGCTAGAGTTAAGTTTATTTCTAGAAAACTATGATGTTCAGATGTTATGTTTGACTGAACACTGGTTGAAGGAACATGAAGTAGTGTTGATCAATGATGATTTTTTTACCGTGCAAAGTGCTTTTGTAAGGAAAACTGCTATTCGCGGTGGTTCTTTAGTCCTTGTTTCAAACAAGTTGAAATGTAAACAACGTTTAGATGTAGTTAATCTTTCTATTGAGCGCACTATTGAGTTGTCTTGTGTTGAACTCGAGCGATACGTCATAGTATGCGTTTATCGACCCCCTTCTGGAGATTTCATTCGTTTCGAATTGGTAATGGAGGATTTACTCAACAAGTTAAAATCAAGTAATAAAAGTATAATTTTGTGTGGAGATTTTAATATTAATATTTTAGATGTTACTCCATTAAGTATTAGACTACTTAATCTATTTAGGTCTTTTAATTTAATTAACTTGTTTTCTGAACCTACTAGGATCACGGCATCTTCGTCAACATGCCTTGATAATATTTTTAGTGATTGCGATGCCAAAAATAAATTAGTTTTAACTGACTTAACGTCCGACCACTGTGGTTTATTAGCTAGCTTCCCTTTATTCTTACACAAAAAGCCGCATAAAATAGAATGCAGGCCTTATACAGCTAGTCGTTGCAACAAATTTAAAAATAATATATCTCGTAGGATTACACCATCTTTAATAGAACATGAGCATCCTAATGAAATCTATGGAGCCCTTTTTGATATAGTGCATAAAGAATACCAGTCTACTTTCAAAACCAAAACCATTGACATTAATGGCACCTCCGTCGGCTTCAACCAATGGGCCACACCAGGTATTTATAAAAGTAGAGCGACACTATACGAGCTGTATGGTTTGAAAAAATACAGGTTTGATACTCCTTTCCTGGAGTATGTCAGAAATTATTCAAAATTATTTAAAAAGATCTGTGCTTTTGCTAAATCTAAATTTTTAAGCGATACTATAAAAAAATCTAATAATAAAATAAAAACCACATGGAAAATTATTAAAAATGAAACGGGTAAATCGGTTAAACAGGAAAAACAACTAGAGATTATGGTCAACAACACATTACTTAATGAAGCTGCTGACATAGCTGAGGCTTTTAATGAGTTTTTTGCCAACATACCTTTAACTACGACTCACACCTTAAATTCGTCCCCGTCTAAAGCTGAAAACCTTTTGCATAGTAGTGTGCCCAAATGTAGTAGCTTATTAAGTTTCGAACATGTAACGCCTCGTGATGTAGTAAATATTTTTAATACACTTAAATCAAAAAACACTGGGGATTACTGGGGCATCTCTATTAAACTTTTAAGTAATATAATCGACATCGTAGCCCCCTATCTTGCTGTTACTTTTAATAAATGTGTTGACTCGGGAACTTTTCCTGACCTCATGAAGATTAGTAAAGTCATACCATTATTTAAATCGGGTAATAAAAATAACGTGGGCAATTTTAGGCCTATTTCTATATTACCGGCATTTAGTAAAATATTTGAAAAATTAATACTCAAGCAGTTGCTAAGACATTTTAATTTAAATAGCCTCCTTCATGAGGAACAATATGGCTTTACAAAGGGTCGTTCGACTACAGATGCGGGTGTTGCTTTGTTGAAACACATATTTAACGCATGGGAGAACTCGCAAAATGCTATTGGAGTTTTCTGTGATCTCTCCAAAGCCTTTGATTGCGTGCACCATGAAACGCTTTTGCGTAAACTGCGTTATTATGGTGTCCATAACGAAGCTTTAAACGTAATAAATTCTTATTTACATAGTAGGTTCCAATGTGTAGAAAGTAATGGTGTAAAATCTTCCGGGCTACCAGTTCAGTTAGGTGTGCCTCAAGGCTCAATACTCGGCCCATTCTTGTTTTTAGTATATATCAATGACTTACCATTCTATTTAAAGGGTATTTGTGATGTTGTTCTGTTTGCAGATGACACTTCTCTTATTTTTAAAGTAGACAGGAATAGACAAGATTTTGACGACGTAAACAGTGCACTCTCAATGCTTACGGATTGGTTTACGGCAAATAACCTAGTACTTAATGCCAAGAAGACAAAGTGTGTAAAATTCGCCTTACCGAATGTTAGAAATCTTGGTCCAAACATCGTGTTAGATAAAGAAGTGCTTGAAACCGTAGACTCGACAGTTTTTTTGGGCATAACAGTAGATGCTAAACTTCAGTGGGGCTCACACATATCAAGCCTAGCGGGAAGGCTCAGTTCGGCCGCCTATGCCGTTAGAAAAGTAAGACAGTACACTGACGTTGAAACAGCTCGGTTAGTTTATTTCAGTTATTTTCATAGCGTTATGTCCTACGGCATTCTGTTGTGGGGCAAAGCCGCTGATATTCAAAATATTTTTGTTCTTCAAAAGCGAGCTGTTCGAGCAATTTACCAACTGGGTGCTAGAGTGTCCCTAAGAGATTTTTTTTAAAGATATCGGTATTCTCACGGTGGCATCGCAATTCATATTCGCTAACATCTTATATATTAGGCAAAATATACACTTATACACTAAAAACAGTGATATTCATAATATAAATACTAGAAATAAGGATAAACTACGTGCTCCCTTTCACCGGCTTCATAAGGTTCATAACTCATTTGTTGGGCTTGGTATAACCTTTTATAACAAGCTTCCCTCTTCTTTGTTAGATTTACATTTTAGTGCGTTTAAAGCCAAAGTAAAATCCAACCTTTGTTCTAAGGCATACTATTCTATTAACGACTACTTAAACGATAAGAATAGTTGGTCGCTGTGATTAACTCAAGACAATGTTTGTGTTCTTTCACCAGAATTAGCTTACCTACTGACAGGTTGTATGAATTACATTCATATACTTAATTGTTTATTTTATTAGACTCTTTAAATCATTTTATTTTTTACTATTGTATTGTACAGTATCAAGTTCTTCTAACTGAACAGACAGCTGTGCTGCTGGGGAGTTTGTTGCGCCACTTCTTCTTCCCAGCTAAAGCACTAGGAAGTGTCGAAGGGTGGGCGTTTTGGGGGGACTGTCTTATGTTTGATTTTTTTGACGTTCGAAAAGTGCTGACTCTCAGCCTAGTTTGAATAAATGACTTTTGATTTTTTTGATTTTGATCGATAATCGTCACTTCTAAAATCAAAAGCCAATCAAAAACAAATGAAATAATGCGATTTATCGAAATATTTTCAAGAAGATTGTCATAAAATCTATCGAAATATTCTTGAGTGACGTGCTTACTATCGATGCTCTACAATCTACAACTCACGGCGACCACTGATGAGGACTTGTTACGTTCATGAATACAACTCGTAGCCATTGTGGGCTGGTCTATTAATTCCGAACTTTGATTTGTATGATCTGTACAAACGGTAATTATGTTAACACCCTGTCTACTGGGTAACTTAAAGAAAATTTGCTAGATTTGCTTTATTACTTATTGATAAGTCGATTTTACCTACGCAACATTTGTAATCGTTGGTTTCGCACCCTTTACACATCGTATTTGTCCTTGGCAAATACAAAATATATCCTATTTTTACAAGGATAAAGTTTATTCGGTGTAGAACTATTAGAAAAAGATTCTAGTTGTTTAAAAATACTTCATACCTATTGGTTTTGTTAATAGTGTAACTGTCATGCAACACCTAGCGACGTGTTTATTATGTTATTATATTTGCAAAACGCTTGTGTCTGATTTGTCACGTGCATGCCATCTTCATGTATGGTCAACCATCCACTGCTACGTAGGATATACACGGATAAATATTGCCACGTTAGCTGCGCGGTTCAGTCGTTCTCCGTTGATTTTCTATGGCATTATTGATGCGCCTGATCTGCATGATGTGCTAGCTGGCTTCTTTGTCCCAAACAATTACTGCCGCGGCAGAAAGCACAGGCTGTTTGCTGTACCTCCATGTCCCACCGTTGCACGTGCTAAGTCCCCAGTACGACGTACATTGGCCGCACTTAATTATATCTTGGACACGAACCCAACAAACGATCTGCTTGCGGATGAATCAACGAAGATTTTATCGGCATGTCAGAAGTACCGTGAGAGGGATTTGTGAAAGTGTTGTTAAGTTTTCACCTGGACTTGATAATTTTGTTTTATTTTAAAGCTGGATAGCTCAGCCGTGGTCTGCAGCTGTGGAGAAGTACTTTAATTCAAGCTTCTTAGCCAGTTCCTATGAAAACAAAAACACAATTAAATTGTTTTATTTTGTTAAGACTTGCTGGCTACCAGTCTAAACAAGACATTTCTAAAATGTTAAAGCTTCATAAAGTAGAACAACAGCTAACTAATCATCTTCACAACCGATAGTTTCAAACAATTCATCTCCATACATCGAAATTGGATATCGTATTTCAAACAACAAACATCCGAACAACGTTACGCGCCGGCTGAGAACCAACAAATTAATTTCAACTGGGAAGTCCGTAGATATTCAGAAGCCGCAGAGGAGAATAAAGCACGAATGCAAGACAAACTGCCACGCGAGGCAAAGTTCGGATGTCGATTGGCACGATTGTTTGAAATTCTTAGAAGGAAGGCAGTCTGTTACTTATTAGTTGCATTAGGCAATCGATTGTCTGGCTGTCGTGTATCTATTTAGAGGATTGTTTTTTGGAGATGTTTATATCTTCGTTTTGGGAATGGAGTTTATATGTGACATTCGTTAGACCTCCTTGAAAGTTTGAACTTTTGGGTGAGCAATAGTTATACATAATATACATACGTACCTGATAAATAAGTAATCTCCAGCATAGCTTGCAGTGAAATCACTTAGTCTTCAATAGCCTACATTTTCATTTCGTATTATAGCAGTACTTAATGAAATTATTTATGGAATTACTAGCTCTAACTCGTGACGTCATCCGCGTGAAATTCGAAAATCATTACATGAAAATGTACTGTCGGGATTAAAGATCCCATATTTTAACCCATACCGTGGTCTACCGTTGTACCAAATTAATTGAAATCCTTCGAAATCAGTCGTTAAGACGTGAAAAAGTGACAGACAGGCAGACAGAGTTACTCTCGCATTAATTATAAATAAAAATATGTATTTTTATTATTATTTAACTACATTAACAACATCACAATAAACTACAAAAATTATATACATTTTGGTTACAACAAATATCTACAATGACTGCACTTCGCCTTTAAATACTGGCATTGGTAAAGGTACTAGGACGGCAGGACCATGCATACAAATGAACTAAACTGAGCACAATATCCAATTTAATAAGGGATTTACGTAATATAAAACTGGCAAATGGACGTATTCCTAATAGCGATTTATCGCAGTTTTTAAATGATTAGAATTGATTTTGCGGAATTTTATAGACGCGATTTTACAGTTAAAATAATGTATTTCTAAGTTTTAATGAACCATTTGACAGATTTGGCAGTAAATAATCTTCAATAATAATCTAAATCTCCCATTATAATTATCGATAAAACACAAAAGGAGCTCATTCTTTAGATAATAATTGACAAGATCTTTCATGCTGTGCATGAATTATGGAAATGCAGTATTTTAACTGAAAAAATACGTTTTTAAAATCAAGTAAATAAGCGAAATGGCCAAAATTTCGTACGCGGCCTTAAAAAAAAAAAGTCTCTTAATTGAAAACGACACGGTGCGTGTATTTTTAATATTCATACCTACGTTCACACCGACCGATATGACATTGCTTGATACAAAATAACTGCAAACTTTTGCATTGAACAGGATTAGTTTCGATTCAAATATAATTAAATGACGAATGATTAGTTGATGCCTATTTAAAATTAACTGCTGTTGTTAACAATCGCGCTGTCAATTACTTTGAACGTGTTTAATAACCAAAGTAATTATAGGTAGGTACTATATTATCATTGTCAGTGTTTCGAATTAATATAGCTAAAACCTTTTATGATTATATAGTCCTATGGACTTGTAATATATACGATGGCAAAACATTAACTAATTATCTTAGTCATTCAGTTTTAGAGTTACAAAGTCGTCATAGCAATGTGCTTACATTTACCTAATTTAGTATTTATAATCATTTACCCAATGATAATATATTAACGTCTGTACTTTCAAAGTAGGTGGTAATTAATTATAGTTACCTTTAAATGAAGGGTTGAACTGGGGCATTAATTGTTAATAGTCCCAGCACGGGCGCCAGTAAGCCCTATTGCCACCCAACATGGGACCTACGTTACAAGTGAAATCGTTAATCATAGTATAACATTACATTTGAATTACTTGAGGCAACAAACCTTGACAATGGTTGGCCTGGTTGTGTTTCTTTTATATATCGTTTTGGCATACAGTTATTTGCTAAGTCGTTGACATTATTTATGTATGACATAGATGGCATTTGTGATTTGGGGTACGCTGTGACACTTAATTTGTGGTATAATAACAAAATAATGGTAGTTATATAAATTATACACCAACATTCACGTTTGAAATTATGAGCGGGTATTGTTAATGCAAACCGTTTTGTGCCTCATTCTAGTTTGATAACCGATCCCATCCCTTTGTCAACTTTCAACAATTTTGAAAAACGTGTAGATTACTCATGTACCTAGACGATGTCACAGAAGGTCCCAAGTCACAACCAATATATCAAACATGATACATGTTCAATCTCACATTAATGTAATCTAAACTGATAACATTACACAACATTAATTAAGACTAAATGCTAAGATTGAGGATATACGATAACATACTTACGTCATGTTATCTATCGTATTACACGAATCTGTCAGTATAGTACCTGCTTTAGTTCTCAAGGGGAGCAAACAGTATTAGCTAGGAAATTCGGAGCAAGTTTGAAATCAGATCCCAAAGTAATTTTCTAGAGTGTTCTTTAAAGTGAAGATATTCCGAAAACCTTACTTGGTTTTCGGAATATCTGGGAATAGAAAGTTATAAAAGGTAATGGTTTCTAACTTGAGTTTGTATTTTGCGATTTGTGTTAGTACCTACTATGCAAGTGCAAATTGAGGCAATTTACCGCTAGCAGCCATTATTTTTAAGGACTATTATCTGTGCTCAGCAATATGTAATAAAGGATAGTGTTTTGAAGACGAGCAAAAAAATAATATAACGACATTGCAAATACGTTTGAAAAACTATGTTGAGAACATTTATGATCTCTCTAGAATGGGCTTTATATTAATACGTTACAGAGCTGCATATCCCAGCTGTTTTGTTAAAAACAGTAACAAATCAAAATTCTGAATTCCCAAAAGACATCGTAATTACAAACAAATTAATGCTACTAACTGCGGCAGTGGTTAGTAAAACTCGGGCGATGTCAGTGTTGTACTGACATCGCCCGAGTTTCATTAACTAAGCTAATTACGATATCAGTTCGTCTATCCAGTGGTTTTGCTTTTTGGGATTTGAAAAAGGGTTATTTTTAATAGCCTGATACCAAATGATACTTTTCTGGTTCTTTTTTAAAATAGTAACGTTCATTAATGAATTTCTCAACGTCACATCCTTCTTTCGCTACTTTGACTTTTGTTGCTATGCATTTAAAAAAAAATTGTGGTCATTTGTGTTACTGTTGACATTGGCGGTTGTCAACTATTACAATTTATTGTAATAACAATAATGAAAATCCTTTATTTCATACCACAGTAAATCCACACAATAAAGTAGTTTTAGTACTAAATAAAACTTAAAGCTAAGTACCCAAAATATTACATATTAATCCTAGGTAAAGTCTGGTACCGAAATTCAAACTATCCACAAAGTACATATAGACGTATGAAGTCCGACCCGGTGCAGCAACATAAGACGTTTCCCTACCGCATAACGTGCTCAGGATGCTGTGGGAACTGGAACGCATTCTGGGAAGGATCGAGCGTACACGGCTTCCGAATGATGAAATCCTTCACCTTAGCAAACATACTCCATGTGTTTAAACGCGGCAGCATCGTCATCTTAAATGCGTTGGAATTTGTACTGCATACGCAGGCCGTTGCATGCCTTTGCGTTTACCTATAGGTAACCTACAGGTTGCATGTATAGAATGACCGGCAGTAAGCTCTGAAGAGTGTCATTTTTGTTTGCTTTTGCCACATCAATATGATCATTAATATATATTCTATTCGATTAATCCAAATTCTAAACATAACATAACCCACCTAAATACAATTCGGCGGGATCTCATGGCGATATGGAGTGTGCGATTGTCGTGCTCAGTGCTGGGCACGCCACGATTGCGGCGGCAAGTCCCCTCTTTGAGGAGTGGCTTGAGAGGCGGCATGGCGTCCTCACCTTCCGCCTGACGCAGGTCCTCACCGGACACGGTTGTTTCGGGAGGTTCCTGTTTTGGATAGGGCGGGAGGAAACGCCCGGGTGTTTCCACTGCGAAGATCACCCTGAGGACACGGTGAAGCACACGGTGGCGGTCTGCCCGGCTTGGGCGGAGCACCGCCATGTCCTCGTGGAGGCGATCGGCGGCGGCGATCTCTCGCGTCCGGCCCTGGTCCAGGCCATGGTACGGAGCGAGAGGGCATGGGTAGCCGTCACCTCTTTCAGTGAAGCAGTGATGCTCGCGAAGACGGAGGCGGCGCACGTGAGGGAGAAGCAGCATATGCGCCCTCGCGACCCTAGCCGCCGCAGGATACGGAGACGCCCTGGGCGTCGGGAATCCAAGGCCGATTTCCGGCCACCGTAGGCAAGAGCTTGCGGACGGCGAGTAACGGGTAGCTCGCTGTCCGGTAAGGACCAAGCCCAAGTCGACGGCGCGTTGTGTTCCACGCGCGCCTCAAAGAGATGTCAGCACAAAAAATGATGGGGCCCGCAAGGGCCGATGCCTGTCAGGGGTGCGGGTTTGTTCGAAAGAGATAGCACAGCCCCTGGCATACAGGCTACTGAAGGAACACGGGTGGGTTTTAGTCAGAAAAAGTCGCCCTCCTGCTCCACTCAGAGCGGGAGAAGTTATTTGACGACGTCCCACCCAAAAAAAAAAAAACCCACCTAAATATTGGCTAACTCTGGAACAAGATGCAAAGCTCATCGCCTATTCAACCTATATTCCCTGAGCCTATTAACCTGTAGAGGTTATTGGCCAACTGAGTCCAAATCTAAATAGAAAATTCACGGCCAGTAGTAACCAATATCAAGGTTAATTCGGGGTTCTCATTAAGGTCAAGATTATTGAGGATATAAAAACGTCTTTATATGTGTTCCATAGTTAATTAGCACCCAATTTCTAGGTGTGATCGATTTTATCTCACTTTTGGAATCTTTGACAACATGAATAAGGTTTTTTTAAACGTCTTAAAAGCTTTTATTTTACAAACGGTTTTTATGTGAAATTCGATTCAAAATGACTTTGTCTACTCTCCTATCGTATAATTCGAATTATAAACTCCAAAACGAGTTTTTACTGACAAAATGTATGAAACTAAAAAAAAAGTTGAAACATATTACAACATTTTTTAACTAACATTTTTTTTTTTTACCAATGCGATATCACCATCGAGTTTCAATTAATTATGGAATTATTTGCGCCATTTCATACAATTTCAAAACTTTTTCTTCATCTTAACTTTGATCTTTTATTTAATAGGTTCAATCCCAATGTATGACAGTAACGAGGTTTTAAAACACTCGTGTGATCCGCTCAGCTCCGTTTTTAAAAGCCATGTCTAAAAGCTCTCATTAAGCAACAGTTTCATGAACTACTATTAAATATCGAGTAAGGTTAGAAATGATTATAGGTATTGAACAGAAGAACCGGAAGCAAGTGATGTTTTGAAGTTAAACGATATAATAACACGCTACTCTAAGAATCGATATAAAACAGTTTATTTTCATTTCTTTAAATTTATTCTACTAAATATATTGAATCAATGTCAAAGGCCGTGTTTTAATCAAAACAACCTGCGCAAGCACGCTACCGTAGCCTCCATTTTTTACGTAAACACGAACTCGTCGCCCAGACAGTCCAACAGAGGGCGCCTGCTGCTTTACCGAACCATTGAGTCAGGATCGCGATGGTTAGGAAACGTAAATTCTTCTTGATAATGTAATTAGTACAAAGACATATATATGTATATTAGTATAGTGAGCAGTGGTGGCCCAGTGGTAGGTGCGTTGTAGGTCGTAGGTTCGAACCCAGACAGGTGCTTTATTTTGTGTAAATTATTTCATCACCACTGCTCTCAAAACGGTGAAAGAAAAAATCGTAAGGAAACCGGCATGTCCTACAACCAAAAAAAGACGTGATATCTACCAACCCTTACTGGGCGCACGCGGTGTATTACTGCCCACTCCCTCGCAGAGAGAGGAGGCCTGTGTTCCAGTAGTGGGAACATTATGGGCTGATTCCGATGATGATGATATTTTCTAAGGTTACTTTAGTTTAATTGAAGTGATTAGCCGTATTTTCATCCTCTTGCTAAAATTATTTGGGATTGGCGCAGCTTTTCATTTTCATCCAAACATCTCTATTGGTCACCCCCTTTCAAATTCACACACGATTTATCCATCGTTTCTTTGGTCATCCTTGCATCTATGGCTGTGCAAAGTTAGGAATATTATACAATATTCATATTTAAACTGCGAGCCTAGGACGAACACGCGACGTTAACGAAATATAAATTCGAACGATTTTTTAATCGTTTTGTGTTAAGCACACTTAGTATCAGCTGTAGATGTGAATAGACTTCAAAAGAATGAAATGTATGTTAAGCGCAAAAAGAGGATACTCCTGTTTTTGGTATATTGAGGGGTCTGTGGCAAAACAATACCATCCACATAGATGGCAGGTTAAGCTAAGCTTGCCTCGGTTTTGTTTTTGGGTGGGTAATCATCAAATAATTTCTCCTGCTCTGGATGGAGCGGGAAGGCGTGTCAGACTTTTACTGACTAAAACCCACCCGTGTTCCCTCAGTTGCCTGTGCCACGGGCCACGGTATCTCTTTCGAACAACCATCACCCCTGGCAGGCATCGGCCCTTTCGGACCCCACCAGTTGGTGCTGCGCGGTCAGATCCTGAATGTACGTTAAGCCGTTGACAGTTGTTACGGGTAGTCAGAAGCTGAAAAGCCTGACAACCAGTCTCATCAAGGGGGTTTAAGCCATTAACTGGGTCCTGAATGTCAGATAGGCGGTCGCTTCATTTAAAATACTGGTATTCAAATGCACCTAGTTAGACTGGGAGCAAAAAACTCCAAAATAGTTGGGAAAAAGTTAGGCAGATGATAATGATGAAATTATTGAAACATAACAACATGCTTACATAAATACTTGAGCAAACTATCATAATAAAAATTAAGTTGATATTAATTCCATTCATTGCGAAGTATTAGGATTGGTTGAAGTGGCGGTGCGGTGGCGGGGGAGGCCTGTAGACCAGCAGTGGAGTCTTTCGTGTAAATGATGATGATTGAGAAGTATTAAACATGTCTGCAAAACTGTGTTCGTTATGGGATTGAGAAAAGGCTAAACCGTTGATAAAAAAAAAAAATTGAACCGCCGAAAAACCGAAAAATAAAAAATAATAAACTAGCTTTGTCCAACCCCAATACCTAAGTTCGGAAGGCGGTGACATATAATCAAATACATATCCAAAGTCACCGACTTCCGAACTTATTTATTGGGGTTGGACAAAGCTAGTTTATTATTTTTTATTTTTCGGTTTTTCGGCGGTTCAATTTTTTTATTAAAAAGTTTTTATTTTATTATTTTTTGTGGCTATAATCTACTAATTACTCCATGCTTAATTTTTGATTTAATACACGACTCAGTATTAAAATCTGTGAGTAAACAATCAATCATCCCCTGTTTTCTTACCCTTAGGGTTGGAATTTTTCTTCGAAATTTATATGGGACCAATTTCGAGGTATACCCTTTCCAATAAAAAAAGAATTATCAAAATCGGACTACTCTGGAAAAAGTTATGCGTGGTCATACATAAAAAAAAAAAAAAAAAAATATACGCGTCGAATTGAGTAACCTCCTCCGTTTTTTCGTCGGTTCGAAAAACCCAACAAACACAAACAGCGTCTCAAAAACGTCCGCATAAATAGGGCGCCATGTGTGTACGAGTAGGTTTCAAATAGTACCATCAATAGACAATAGGTCCGTCCGAAGTCACAGCATTTAGCTGAGCAAGGACCGGTTCGTGCACAGATGCGACGGACGGCCTAGTTGTTTTTATATTTGTGATTTGGTTGAAATAAAAGTAGTCACTAATGCACTCTGCTTTCGGCATTTTGTTTTTGTTTTGCTTGTTAGTAATTATATAATTGCACGTGTCGTACGTAATCCATTTGTCTATGGTCGGTCCCAAGCCTTGACTGACACTATCAGTCAAGTCAATGGACAATATTGTGAAAATTATCGACTTGAATACGGGGCTTTTGGCCACATTGCATGTGTGCATTTTATTTCATAGTGTATTTTATTTTGTGTAATGTGCGTTTTGTTTATGCAGAATAAACATTTTTTCTTTCTTTCTTCTTTTCTTTCATCAGTCAGTCCTTTTGGACAATGCTTTGTAAAAACCACGTCATGTGTATAAGGTTGAATTTGCAAAAAAATTTTTTTATCCAAAACTATATTAAAACCACTGACGTATAATTGGGGACAATTTTGAGTGTTACTTTTGTTTAAGACTGTGCATCTTGGGTTTTTTGTATATCAATGAGCTACACAGATTAATTTTACTCAAAAAAAAAAAAAAAAAAAATACTCAAAGCATTTATTTCAATTAGACCTTTCACAGGCACTTTTGAATTGTCAAACAAAAATCGAAGTTGAAGCTAGGTGCCCATTCCAAAAACGTAGATCTCTCTGGAGAAGAACGGGCAAGAAACTCCAAGGACACTCTTTTAAATCGTGGGTATTACAAAATTTTGGGAACATTATTCTTGGTGCTTCTATATGTGAGAACAATGTAAAAAAATATAATAAAAAAAAAAAAAAAAAATAAGATTCAAAATAAGCCATGGCAGATAAGAGATGACCAGTCTCAACTGACGGCGCCCGTTCACGAACTTGACGCATGGATCAGCACCATCCAGCTCAACCATTTTCTAGGGAACCGAATGATCCAACACACACGCCACCATCAGTGAGACATTTAAGTGAGCATGACATACTCTCAACTACCACGTTTTTTCAAGTCGACGTACATCAAAACAACATATTATAAGGATGCATGGTACTCTTGTTTGAGTTAGGCCCACTGGCTGTAGGTACTATGAAGCAGCTAGATCCAACAAATTGTTCAATTCGATATTCAAAGCGTGGTCCACTGGGATCTGTCCAAGTTATTAGTTCAGGAAGTTTAACGTCATTGGTTGCAACCGGAACTTTGGTTTAGACATATTGCTTTTACAGTTTAACAAGGGGAGTTTCGCTTTGAAACGTAACTACAGAGTAGGTACGGATGGTTATAACGTAACTTATTGGAATGATTTGGAATGCAGTTATACCTATTTTTTACAGTTATAGCTATTTTTTAAAGATGAAAGAGTCGTGTGGAGTGTAAACTTTGAAACTGTAAACATTTAATTTTTATTATTATTTTACGTTTGTGTTATTAAAGGACTTTAGAAAGGAGGAGGTTCTCAATTCGTCTGTTTTAGGGTTCCGTAGCCAAATGGCAAAAAACGGAATCCATAAGGATTCGTCATGTCTGTCTGTCTGTCCGTCCGCGTCCGTATGTCACAGCCACTTTTTTCCGAAACTGTAAGAACTATGCTGTTAAAAGTTGGTAAGTAGATATATTCTGTGAACCGCATTAAGATTTTCATACAAAAAAAGAAAAAAAAAATCGGGGTTCCCAATACTTAGTACTGAAACTCAAATTTTTTTTTCATCAGACCCATACGTGTGGGGTATTGATGGATAGGTCTTTAAAAATGATATTGAGGTTTCTAATAAAAAAAATTCTAAACTGAATAGTTTGCGCAAGAGACACTTGCAAAGTGGTAAAATGTGTCGCCCCCCCTGTAATTTCTAAAATAAGAGAATGATAAAACTACAAAAAACATAATGATGTACATTATCATGTAAACTTCCATCGAAAATTGGTTTGAACGAGATCTAGTAAGTAGTTCTTTTTTAATACATCATAAATCGTAAACCGCAATTTACCTTTAGTTACATCATATAATAAAATATTTTTTAATATTTAATAAGTAATGTATTATATAATATGATTGTACGGAACCCTCGGTGCGCGAGTCCGACTCGCACTTGGCCGTTTTTTTTTGTGTGTATGTTTCGCGATATCTCTGTCAATTGTGGATCTATTTACAAAGTCGGTTACAGAACTTAGCGATGGAAAGTTTAAAACGCACATCAAACGTGTCCTTATCAAAAAAGCATATTATAAGATAAAAGACTACGTTGAAGACAGGGAAGTTTGGCATTAATTCCTTCTGCACATGTGGCTTCCCTGGTACCTTATTAACAGCATAACTATGTGAAAGTCTATTAACTGCTCTCAAATACAATGTTCTTTTTTATTTTTACAATGCTGACATATTCTCGTCATTAATTGGCATTATACATCAATTTTATTTAGGTTCATTTTATTTATGTAGATTATTTTACATATTGTGAATGAGAGAACGTTGTAGGCCTTACTGACTGTAGATTTGTAGACGATTTTCTATTCTGTATTCGTCTAAGTACCTGGTACTTATTGACAGGCCTGCGCTGTCCTCCCATACATTTAATCTCTGTAATTTGAAAATATTGTTAAAGCCAATTATTTTTAAAAGAGTAACCGTGGAGTTTCTTGCCGGCTCTTCTCCATAGGAAACAACAATTTGGAACCGTGCACCTAGCTTCTGACGTTTCATAAGTGCCCATGCAGGTTTATATGAAATAAAAATATTTTGATTTTGATTTCGAAAATTCTTTTTAATGGATGTGGTATGCCTCGCGGGTAGTCCTATGGAAATGTTTATCAACTTTGCTTGGGTAGCTTTTGCGATAGCTTTGATAATACATATTTAATCCACTTTGTGTATCTTGATGACGATCTAATACTTTTTTGTTTCTAATGTTTATTTATCAAGTAATGGTATACGATTTGGTTTGAGGTGAGTACAATCAACGAGCAATTTATCAACTAGGTGCTTTTTTTTTTTTTTTTTTGGGTGGGAAATCATCAAATGACTTCTCCTGCTGAGTAGAGCAGGAGGGCGTGTCAGACTTTTACTGACTAAAACCCACCCGTGTTCCCTCAGTAGCCCGTATGCCAGGGGCCGTGGTATCTCTTTCGAACAAACCCGCACCCCTGGCAGGCATCGGCCCTTGCGGACCCCACCAGTGGTTGCTGACATCTTTGACGGCGCGCGTGAGGAACACAACGCGCCGTCCCGTCTACCACTTTTCGGCCGCAGAGGATAGGGAGAGCGGCTGACGCTATACCGACACTCCTCTTCCCCTGCGGCCCCACCGCGTCCGCCATCAAACGGTGGCGGCCCCGTCCAGGCCACGGAAGGGAAGAGCGCTGCTCAGAAGCACCGGCACTCCTCCTCTACCGCAGCCTGTAACCCTCAGCCGCGATGCCTGCCATTCGACATCGCGGCCCACCTCAGTTGCGGTGCACCTCACCGCAACCTACTTTTTGGCCGCTACGTCAATGGCTTGAAGGCAAAAACCCTGACGAGCGGCCCCACCGTTGGGTTCCTCTTGGCTTCACCGTGGATGGGAGACCACGGTTACTAAGCCCCCCCGCAACGACAATGCGGGAACCCACTCGGGGGGGATCAACTAGGTGCTAGATTTCCTCTTACAGATTTTTTAAAGATATTGGTATACTCACCGTGGCATTGCAATTCATCTTGGCTAACATCTTATATAAAAGGCAAAACATACACTTGTACACTAAAAACAGTGATTTTCAGTTCAGTGGTTGGAATAACCATTGACGGCCGCCATGGCTCACGCACAATGGTCCACTTAAAGGACCAAGTGCGGACACCAAACCCAATAACATAGAACATAGAACAATGATTTTCATAATATTAATACTAGAAAAAAGGACAAACTACGTCCTCCCTTTCACTGGCTTCATAAGGTTCATAACTCATTTATTGGTCTTGGTATAACCTTTTATAACAAGCTTCCCTCTTCTGTGCTAGATTTCAATTTTGATGCGTTTAAAGCTAAAGTAAAATCCAACCTTTGAGCAAAGGCATACTATTATATCAACGACTACTTAAACGATAAGAATAGTTGGTCGCTGTGATTGTGTTCTTTCACCAGAGTTTCCTTGCCTACTGACAGCTAGCTAGCGACCTCGATAATTGATCTATTATATCTAGAACAATTTTAAATTTTTATATGTTTCGTAACCTACCATTGTATGGGCACGCCACGATTGCGGCGGTAAGTCCCCTCTTTGAGGAGTGGTTTGAGAGGCGGCATGGCGTCCTCACCTTCCGCCTGACGCAGGTCCTCACCGGACACGGTTGTTTCGGGAGGTTCCTGTTTCGGATAGGGCGGGAGGAAACGCCCGGGTGTTTCCACTGCGAAGATCGCCCTGAGGACACGGTGGAGCACACGGTGGCGGTCTGCCCTGCTTGGGCGGAGCACCGCCGTGTCCTCGTGGAGGCGATCGGCGGCGGCGATCTCTCGCGTCCGGCCCTGGTCCAAGCCATGGTACGGAGCGAGAGGGCATGGGGAGCCGTCACCTCCTTCAGCGAAGCAGTAATGCTCGCGAAGAGGGAGGCGGCGCACGTGAGGGAGAGGCAGCATATGCGCCCTCGCGACCCCAGCCGCCGCAGGATACGGAGACGCCCTGGGCGTCGGGAATCCCAGGCCGATTTCCGGCCACCGTAGGCATGGGCTTGCGGACGGCGAGTAATGGGTAGCTCGCTGTCCGGTAAGGACCAAGCCCAAGTCGACGGCGCGTTGTGTTCCACGCGCGCCTCAAAGAGATGTCAGCACAAAAAGTGATGGGACCCGCAAGGGTCGATGCCTGCCAGGGGTGCGGGTTTGTTCGAAAGAGACACCACAGCCCCTGGCTTAAGGGCTACTGAAGGAACACGGGTGGGTTTTAGTCAGTAAAAGTCTGACACGCCCTCCTGCTCCACCCAGAGCGGGAGAAGTTATTTGATGATTTCCCACCCAAAAAAAAAAAAAAAAAAAAAAAAAAACCTACCATTGTATAGAATCAAGTTCTTCTAACATAACAGACAGCTGTGCTGCTGGGGAGTTTGTTGCGCCACTTCTTCTTCCCAGCTAAAGCACTAGGAAGTGGTGAAGGACGGGCGTTTTGGGGGACTGTCTTATGTAATTGTTGACGTTCAAAAAGTGCTGACACCAGCCTAGTTTGAATAAATGACTTTTGATTTTTGATTTTGATTTTGTACCATAATTAAAACATGACTAAAACTTACTTAAAAAAAAAAAAAACGCAACCCATTTCCAAAACAACACCACAAAGTGAGAAATAACTTTAATTTTGGAAATCGGTGGCAAAAAACTAAAATACAGATCCAATAACACCGAGTGTTTTTAAGCTGTTTATTTCGAAAAAAAAAAGTTGCTGTGTCATTAAATCAAGCTTTGTTTCATTGGTCTTCTCAATAATAGTAATTATTAATCAGGCTTTTAACGCGATCAGCACATTCAACAGCTGTCAGTGTCACCGATTCGACCGTTCTTGATATTGATCTCGCTCAGTTTCATTTGTGAAATTCGCCCTTAGGGATGACATTTGCCATTTGGGAACTTTGGGAAGCAAAAGTCATGCCTATTTTGTTTAGAAAAAAGTTTCACAGTCGCCGAGAGCCGTCAGTGAACTATTTTACTAAGGCACTACACGAGGGTGGCTAGTCAATGTTTACAATTCATCGCGACGCCATCAGATAAAAAGATGGACAAACGACAAAGGGCGCTTCTAGAGGACACGTTTTTATTTTTCACTCTAAAATATACCCTGTTTGCTTCGCTTCAAACGGATGCAATGGTGACATGTCAAAATATCAGGATATAATATATATATAATATATTTTTATAAAATGTTAATAAATGTACCTATACCCATAAACCTTCCGCAATGGATGTTTTAAATGATAGTGTTTGTACACGAATTACTGCCGTTGCTTAACGTAATTTATGAGGCACGGAAGGGTCTCAATGGATGATCAGGTCACCCATAGCTTCACCTCCGACTTACCACACGTGCGACTATTATCATTTTAGCCATGATCCCCTGAAGTCCAAAATCAAGTACGGATTGATATTTACTGCCAAAGAATTTCTCGTATAACAGCTAGTTTTAAGCGTACTGTGACGTCATTTCCATACACTATCTTCAACCACCCATGTACCTACGCGATACGTTAGTATGTCAATATTTACACAAAGTCAACAGAGGGGGACTTAAAACAACAGCAGAGACACGAGTCGTTTATTTTGCAAACACGTCATCTCTACCAGCCGCATCTTCACGGATGTATGCACTGGGGTATACAGAGATGATAGGTGTCGTTAGCTCGCCTAGAGGATTATACTCGAAAATATAAGGTAATGGTTTTGCGTATGAATGTTTTATGATTATTGTTTTAGTAACAGTTTTTCGACATCAACTTTTTGAATATAACTCAAGTTTTAAAGGTTCTAAATCAAAATCATTTTTCGAAACTGTTTTTAAAGTTATTGGTTTCATTAATAGAAAGAAAGAAAAAGTATTTATTAGACTCGCATAGGAATATCACAAACATAAATACTACACAATCCAATTAAACGACCTTTTTTACAGTCCGTTCAACCGATTCTGACTTCTACACCGTATGCATAAGGATAGCATTAAACGCAAAAAAGTAGTTACTAGTATAATAACAACTGTTTACTGCAGCCTCAGATTATAGAACAAAGGCAGATAGACCGCGCGGAACACCAAGAGTGAGGCCAAAAAACCAAATACTAAAGCGCGGTCTATCTGCCTTTGTTTTATAATCTGAGACCTGAGACCACCAAAGAAATAGAAGTCAAAATCGGTTGATCGAACTGTAAAAAGGTTTAGTTAAATGTCTAATCTTATTTGAAATAGAGCATAGTAACTCTATAATGTTCCCACTGCTGGGATACAGGCATCCTTTCTGTGAAAGGGACCTGGACGTAATCCACCACGGGGGCTAGTGCGGGTTGGTACATGTATAATAAATATGTCTTCGAATTTTTGTCTTATGGTGACTCTGGTCCACATTTTTCCTAAACAAACTTCGGGAGGATATTAATCAATTGTTCGACAATGTACATCAAAAATTAAACATGGTTTTATCTCATCATTAATATTGTCTGTACGGAAATAGAATACTAAAATTAAAGACTATTAAAAAGTTAGAAGCCAAAAAAGATTCGTTTTTCTTGCTATTTTATATATTTTAAAAGAAGGTTAAAATCTCCTAAACTAGTCGGTACCCACAAAGCTCAATTATCTAAAAACTCAATAAACTTCATTGGTCATTGATTTATGCAGTGGGTTTTTCATAAAACCCGATCTTCCGAAGGACTATTCTTAATTTTTTACACGCATGTTTTACTATAACTGATCCTGCAGCTCACTCAATAAATTTGTGCGTGTAGACTAGCGTCTAACTGCTCATCACGGGCGCTACCTCTGTCGGACACGAAGCCTGATAACAGCGTGCTTTTCAGCCAGGCCCACCAGTGAGTTCGAGCCCGCGACTATGTTCTCCTTAAGATGCCTTTCTTCTTTCTTCACGATGTTTTCGTTCACTGTTTTGAGAGCAGTGGTAATGAAATTAAATACACAAAGTAAAGTGCCTGCCTGGATTCGAACTTATGACCTACAACTCGTAAGTCGGGGCCGGTACCACTGAGCTTCGACTGCTCACCACTTAAAGTTATTACGATCGAAATAATAATGTATTTTTCCCACACGGCGCAAATAATGTTGATTTAATGTATAGTTACTTATTGTTTACTATAAGTACATAGACGACTACAAATTATGTTTTCCCAAGCTTCAATATTACTAAAGTTTCTTAACTACTTACGAGTACTTACTCATAACTTTGTTTATCATGACTACTGCGCCTTGCGGTTTCACCCACATACGTCTCAATCCCGTGGGAATATCGGGATAAAAGGTATCCTATGATATTTCCTAATAAATGAGAGCAGTGGTGGCCCAGTGGTAACGGCCGCGACTTACGAGTTGTAGGTCGTACGTTTGAACCCAGCCAGGCGCATTACTTTGTGTAAATAATTTCATCACCACTGCTCTCAAAACGGTGAAGGAAAACGTCGTGAGGAAACCGGCATGTCCTAGAACCAAAAATTTGAAGACAAGTGACATCTACCAACCTGCGCTGGGCCTAATATTGATCACCCAACGGGCATCCAAAAAAAAACGATAAACATTTTTCAGTAAAGTAGCAAAAGTTTAAAATTTAAGGTAAACTATTTTAAAAAATACAACGCCATGCGGAAAACCAGGGACTTTTTAATAAAAAACAAAGGAGGCGAGTTGACTCCATTTTTCACAGAACAACGAGACGAAACTAGTGTTTGGGGGTATCCATTAAAAGTGGGGGGTTAGGTCAAAACTGGGTGCACAACTACCGCCCAAAAAAAATACTGGTGAAAGCAGGAACGTGAACTTTTGTGGAGCAAGTTTCGGCTGGATGTGATAAATTTTTATCACTTTCCATTTAATAAAAGTGCAGCTAGGGAGGACTGCTGTTTTCTGATTTCCATGAAGAACAGTGACATGACAGGAATAAGGCACTTATCTTACCGCTTATGAGGAATCGACTAGATATCATCGATTTTTACCTAGGCGACGACTAGGGTTCCGACTCTGGCTACACTTTTAGATAGCAGTTCTGCAAACATATTGTGCTTGCAGAAGACAGACTTCAGATTCTACTGATTAACAGCAACCAAGTAGGAGTCCATTGTCATGTCAAAAGTAAAACTTGAAGCCTGCTCTATATCTATAAGAATAAAACCCGTTGACCTACAGCTAGACAAGCAAAACTACGTTTACATTTGAAAACAATGCGAGTCACAAATATAACACAAACCAAAAATAAAAAGAAGTCCATTTCACGAAATAAACGGACCGTAACACCGCTGTCCATCCGCTGTGACCAGCAAATATTTCAGTACCACATCCAGCGCATGTATATCCTTGTTCTAAAACCGTATATATTCCGTAGTAAAGCTTCGCTAGCCGGCTGCAGGCAATAACTTATGTTTATCTGAACCAACTGTTGGTGCCTTTTCTATTGTAAATTGTTTCTCTAGTTTCAAGGTAATTATGTGCTGGGAATGTTTTCTTTGTCGATGGCCTATGTTATTTAAAAATCAGAGAACAATTTCATGTTTGAATAGAGAAAACACTTTCAGATGCATAGTTCTCGAGTTTATAACTATAAAACAGTAGGATAAGGTAGTTTGGCACTATGCGTAGCATTTGAGACCAGTGGTAAAATGAAATCACCGTTCAACCAGTACACACGATGAAATATCAAGCTAAGTGTCAACACCAACAAGTGGTGGTGGGGTCCGCAAGGGCCTGGCCTGCCAAGGGAGCGGGTTGTTCGAAAGAGATACCGTGGCCCCTGGGACACAGGCAACTGAAGGAACACGGGTGGGTTTTAGTCAGTAAAAGTCTGACACGCCCTTTCGCTCTGCCCAGAGCGGGAGAAATTATAAAAAAAAAAACATTGCTCTAAAAACGGTGTAGGAAAACATAGTAACGTGACATCTACCAACCCGCAGTGAGCATGCGTAGTAGATTATACCCCACTCGCTCATGCAGAGAGGAGGCCTGTGTCCCAGCAGTGGGAACATAACAGACTGCTTATGCTTGTGTTAAGTTGCGTTTTATAATGCGTGTTCAACCACAGGGGTCGATAGAAAATTAAGCTACGTTTGCCGAGTTCGGTCCTTGGATGAATGACCGTTGGTAACCCAACCAATACATATCGAGGCTCGTCCGTGCCTCGGTAAGTACACCCCACCCAGTCCCGGCTGTCATACCAGGGCATCTCAAGGCTTTTCGTGTTACTTAATAATTGGGTCGTGGAGGTCAGATAAGCCAATAAATAATTTTTCTTTATTTCTTTCTTTTCAGTCGTTCTATGAAATATACTGATTTCAGCTGCATCCAATTAGATCCGACCTCAACACAGTGGAAGAGGCTAGGCAGATTATAATATCAATTCGTATGAATCTGCAATAGTCTATATAATTATGATTCCCTTTATAGTCTGTGGTAATTAACGACGGAAAGATCCAATTACGTATATTATAGCCTAACGTGTTGTGGTTATATGCATAGTGGCAATTACTTGTGAAAATGTAATTAATTAGCGTTCATAAACCAAGCGGTAATCGGTAAATACTGCAGAATATCGCTTATAACATACAGTAAGCCTTGCAAAGCCCGGAAGCAGCAGCAAATATACACATTATCATATATTTTTATTAAAATTGCCTTATTCAGTTTCCTGAACACTGGATTACCTACAGCCGCGTGGTCGGACATGAAACCCGCGAAATCGGATACTACATAGTTGACGATAATTAACAGGCTATCCAGTGCCGACGGTTTAGTATTATCAGAAAATTTATGAGGAACTCACCCTAGATTGGGGAACATAGAATCTTGAGCGTCAGGGAACAGCTACGACTTGCTAAGCAAAGTCATTTTCAAAACGACGATCGTTCGTAGAAAATTAGTGTTGTACCGTGAATCTAGTGTTGTACTCGTACTTATAAACTTACTAATTGGGAGATATTTAGCATCACTCGACTATTTCCGTTGAGACCTCCCCCCACAATGCTACAATATTGAAGCTGCTGAACCACTAATACGAAGACCATTTCTGAATAAAAACTTAATTTGCGCAATTTGGCGAGAAGGCGAGAAGTATAGTAGTAACTGGCTTTTGGAGGTCAGATAGGCAGTCACTCCATGTAAAATACTGGTATTCAGCTACATCTGGTCAGACTGGAAGCCAACTCCAACATAGTTGGGAAAAGGTTAGGTAGATTGATAGATTTATTGTCTGTGTTCAATAAAATAAATAGTGTAGTAGATACCAACCGACACCAAATGTTGAGTGACAGAGATTTTAGACGTATCGGATCGTGTGACCGATTTCCGTACTGACGAAATATTTGACCAACAGATAGTTTTTTCCGGATTTGGATGTTTGTATTTGTAAGATTGTGCGTTTGTAAACACACCCACAATACTGGAAAACATTCCAGTGTGGGGCAAAGATTCTTGTAGGTAATAACTTATAGGCTTTTTTTTATTTTAAGCATATACTGATATGTACATACCTTATCGCGATAGAGATTTATATTAGGTAGCATAACCAGTTTATTATGTTTCTATTGCTAGGATATCAATCAATCTATCAATCATTTATTTTGTTAAACATAGGTATGGTTACAGTTAGTATATTCTCTAAAATATGTGCACTATGTTTTGCCAATATATGGCGTACAAAATTAACACAAACAAGCAGTTATAATTAGGTGGCATGACATTGAAAAATTAAAAAAAAAAAAAAACAAAAGAAAGAACCATTTTAAAATATGTCAGATATGTAAATAGGTCGGTACAATTTTACATGAATAAGGCCTTCTTTCTGTGAGAAGAAGCGGGCCGCCAATCCACAACACGGGCCCATGTGCGGGATGCTAGATGTCTCATGTCTTCGAATTTTTGGTTCTAGGACATGCTTGTTTCCTCCCGATGTTTTCGTTCACAACTTTGAGAGCAGTGGTGATGCAATAATTTACATAAATTAAAGCGCCTGTCTAGGATTGAACCTAGGACCTAAACTCGTTAATCGCGACCGTTACCACTTGGTTTTTTATGGTTTTATTTCTGTAAGTCATCATCACCATCACTTCAGTCGACAGACGTCCACTACTAGACATAGGCCTCCCCCAAAAGGGTGGTTTTGCCATAATCGCCACGCTTGGCAGGCGGGTTGGCGATCGCAGTATGGTGGTAAAATGCATAAAGAACGCTGCTGCCCATTCTCTAGTAAGTCCCTTATCGCCTTCTACGACACCCGCGGGAAGAAATAGGATGGTGCTATTTTTTTAAGTCCGGCCACGCGTACGTTTGTACAAACACTTTTACACGTCAAATATGTTTGAAAAACTACATGTGGTCGGCGTTTCCTATCTGACTACTCTGAGAATAAAAGCCGAAATAAACTCAGAGGTCACAGTCTTTTTATTTTAATCCTGAGATAATATTGTTCAGATCATGGGGAAACCATGCAGATTGGTGTCTGAAATGGTATATTGAAGAAAGAACCACTTAGATTGAGTCATGGACCTGTCCAGTCAGTGCACGCATGTATCGGTAATCATGCAATCATGCTAATAAAAATGTTTGGCAGGTGCCTTGATACATTTCGTGATAAAACATAATTTATATTAAAATTATACAAACGCTATTTATAATATGTTTGTCCTATAAAATCCATATTTTATTATTGAAACACTTTGCGTACACTAGTCAAGAATTCATTATTAGTTTTCAAAGCATTAATAATATATCAAAGCATTTTTACTCTTTGCCATCTGACAAAGATAATTAACTTATTTTTAATATCTTTTAAAAATGCAAACACGTTACTATCTCAGACAATAGTCAACCTTATGAGTTTTAATTAAAGTAGAAAATTAAAAGAAGGCTGTTAAATATGTTCGATCCAGAAGTGAAGTGAAGATCTCCAGCATTTTAAATTGGCTCATCCAATAACTGGTTGCCAGTAATATTGTTTTAAAATAATCGATTAAAATCGTTCCAATTTCAACCTTAAACTGATTGTTGTAGAGATTTAAATCAATAATACTGATCAATTACATATTACTTTGTTAAATGTTATGGTTACTGTTTTATTTGATTGATGAATTGAGTTGCTAATAGATTATTTTTATATAAACTTCATTTTAAATGATATTGACCCAATTTAATTGAAATGTAAAGTGATGGCCCGAAACACAGGTTTCTATAAACCTAGATCGGGTGAGTCACAACCTAACTTTCTAATTCCGGAACATTATCACTTGCACTTGTAAAATATATATTTTAGAAATAGTTTATTTTTAGGCACTATAATTAGGAAATCAGACTAACTTACCTTAAGTGACGTCTGATGGTAATTTTATGAACGGCTCATCCTGAAAACAATTATCTTACATGGTAGTATTCGTCTCCAACGAACTCGGCCGCGTAGTTTTTTAGAGTCCTAAAATATAAAAAATTGAACGCAGCTAGTATTGTCTAGCTGTCAGCAGTGACGTTTAATCTGTCAAATCACTTTTCGACTTCGCGCGCTCGCGCTCCCGCGTAAAATTGTGTGTGGTGTTAATTATACGATATTTCTCTGTTGTGGATTACTTTACTGTGTTACCTTACCATGCCTAGCTCGGACCAAGACGCTATATTGAAGGAAATCGCGAGAATGAAGAAAAAACTTAAGAAAATAAGTCATCGACGTCGACGCCACCGCCATGCCTCACGCTGGCGCTCCCGGGATTCTACATCTCGGACTCGATCACGATCTAGGATTAGATCACGCTCAACAAGTGCATCACAATCACTCCATCGTGATAATCACTCGATGTCACCTCATGCGTCCCTTTCCACGGCTCCTCCGGAACAACTAGGAATGGAAAATGTTGGTAAGTACTTACGTTTTGTTTCTAGGCTAGAAGAACAGCTAATTGGAGTCACACGTCGAGAAAATCTATGGAACGAGATTCCTAAATACACTATTTGTACGTATACAAATTGAGGTGTGAATAAGACGACCTTGACCGCCACCCGTGCCAGTACGAGATACTTCCGCACGAAGATCAGATTTTGATACGAGATATCAATTCTGATATACCCTACCGTATTGTGCGTGACACTAAGCGGTAGTGGTATGGTCCTAGCAAATGTACTACTAGTATATTGCTATATAGTTACAGGAATATGATCTGTATCTATTTCAGATCCTGTTACAATCAATGTCGAGAATGTGGACGAAGCTGAAATCCCACAGGCCTTACTGATTGCCTTGGGTAATGATAAACCCTTAGAGGAAAAGTATGGGCCAGATATCAACAACCTTATTGGCTCAAGGTGGGAAAACACTATATTAAATGATGGTGATGAAATAAAGGATATCTTGATTTATATAAAATTCCCAAAAACTGTCCACTTCTAGAGGCACCGGAATTAAACCCAGAGGTCAAGGCCGCTATAACTGAATCAGCCCGTACCCGAGATCAGGTATTACAAACCAAACAACAACAATTGGGCATTGCCCTGACTTGCCTGGGCCAGGCAATGACCAAAATTTTAGCTGGACATGAGGTATCGGAAGCCCTCAAATTACTCAGTGATGGTACAAAAATCTTGACATCCCTTCATCATGGAGAAACTAATACAAGGAAACAGCTACTAGCACCTCTCCTGGACAAATCATTTACAAAAATGGCTGAATCAATGCCACGAAATAAGTACCTATTTGGTGAAAACCTAGCTGAAAAAATTAAAAATAATAAAGAAATAGAAAAATCAGGATTTGAGTTGAGAAAACCCAAAGCGACATACAACCGTCCGGGAAACTGGGGGGGCCCTTCACGCCAAACACAACAGAAGGCACAAACAATGCGTGGGGGGCACAAACGTCCAGCAGTACAGTCACAAACAAAGAAGCCTTACCAACCAACCAAGAAGCCATTGAAACATGCACCTGTGAACCGCCCCGAGAGGGACTACCAGCGTGCTCGCCCTCGACGCTAATTCCACAATAGGTACAACATGCAGGTAATCTGGCTAGGTACTCAGGTTGTTGGCAGATTATAACAAAGGATGTGGTTATACTAGATTGGGTCCAAGGTTATCATATACCTTTTACATCTGCTCCAGTCCAAACTAGAATTCCATCTCATAATTTCTCTCAATCTGAGGAGTACAACATTAAAAAATCAATTAATGATTTACTAAAATTGGGTGCTATTACACCCTGCCAACCTGACAGTGAGCAATATATTTCAAATATATTTTTGGTACCTAAACCCAACGGTAAATTTAGGTTCATTTTAAACTTAAAATCCCTAAATAAGTTTATCTCAACATCTCATTTTAAGATGGAAGATTTACGTACCTCCACTAGGTTGGTGCATAAAGATTGCTTTATGACAACCATTGATCTAAAATAATCTTACCTTTTAGTTCCAGTTGCTGTAGAAGATAGGAAATATCTTAGATTTCATTTTAAGCAGTTGTATGAATTTACAGCACTACCATATGGCTTATGTACAGCACCTAGCGTGTTCACAAAAATATTAAAACCTGTGATGTCATACATAAGAAGTTTGGGCTATGTAACGGTAATTTATTTAGATGATATTCAGTGTATAGCAAGGACATATGAAGAATGCCTAAACCAATCTCGCCATATCATACAGATCCTAGAATGTCTAGGTTTTATACTTAATTATGAAAAAAGTAACTTAATACCAAGTAGACAATGTAAATTTTTAGGGTTTATTATTAACTCTCAAAATTTAACAATTAAATTGCCATCTGATAAAAAAGAAAAAATTATTAATATGATAAAGCAGTTTATATCACAGAAAAAATGCAAAATTAGGAATCTTGCTCAACTACTTGGAACATTATCTGCAGCTTGTCCAGCTGTCCCTTATGGTCGGCGGCATACCAAGCTTCTAGAAAGGGAAAAGCTCTTAGCTTTACAGTCATCCAATGAAAACTTTGAAAGTTATATGAATATTACATCATGTATCATTCCCGAACTGAAATGGTGGCTGTCTAACATACCTAAAGCTAGAAAATCTTTTGCTTTACAAAAAATTTGTTTAGAAATTTTCACAGACTCCTCACTTACTGGTTGGGGGGCTCATTGCCTAGGTGAATCAATTGGGGGACTTTGGAATATATATAGTTGAGAAAGAACAACATATTAATTATTTAGAACTGGTAGCAGCTTATTTTGGGTTGAGATCATTTGCTAAGAACATGTCAAACTGCCATATATTACTACGAATAGACAACACAACAGCCATATCTTGTATTAATAAAATGGGTAGTGTCCAATTTGTACACTTAAATACAATTACTCAAGACTTATGGCAATGGTGTGAAGATAGAAACATATGGGTGACAGCTTCTTATATTAAGTCCAAGGAAAACACAGAAGCTGACAGAGAATCTAGGAACTTAAATCATGATACAGAATGGTTCTTAGCAGACTATGCTTTTACAAAAATTACCCAACACTTTGGAATACCAGAAATAGATTTATTTGCTACTCGAGTAAACACTAAGTGTGTAAAGTATGTTTCTTGGAAAAGAGATCCCGTGGCCTTTGATATAGATGCATTCACATTAGATTGGAGTAAATATTTCTTTTATGCATTTCCCCCATTTTCAGTAATAACCAAATGTTTAGAAAAAATTAGGGATGACCAAGCAGAAGGTATTCTTGTCTTTCCGTGGTGGCCAGCACAGCCATGGTTTCCCCTAGCAAAATTATTGATGATATCTAAACCAATAGTATTTGATGCTAACACTGATTTGCTTTCATCTCCTTTTAGCAAACAACATCGCCTGAGCTCCCATCTTACCCTGGCTGCAGGACACTTCTCCGGACGGCACTCCAGTTAAGATTACTCCCTCAAGCTTCCTTGGAGGTAATGCTTGGATCATTGGCGCCAGGTACCCAAAAACAATATGATTGTTCTTATAAAAAATGGTGGGCACACTGCCACAATAACACTATTGATGTTTATAAAGCTACTATTCCACAAATAATAGGCTTCTTGTCTGAAGCATTTAATAGTGGCTGTAACTATTCTACATTGAATACACACCGCTCAGCATTATCACTGCTAATAAGCTCTGAAGTTGGGAGGAATGAGAATGTAAAGCGGTTGCTGAAGGGTGCATTCAGACAGAGGCCATCTCTCCCTAGATACACAGAAACTTGGGACCCTGCAGTGGTATTAGAATTCTTAAGTAAGATGCCAGTCATTTTAGATTTAAAAGAAATATCAAAAAAATTAGTTACCTTACTGGCCCTTTCTACTGCCCACAGAGTTCAAACTCTGGCATCAATTAAACTGAAAGATATTCATTTTACTACAGATTGTGTTATCATTAATATCTGTGATGTTCTAAAAACATCTATTAAAACTAAAAACAGTACCACCTTGCGCTTACCATATTTTGTAAACCAGTCAGTGTGCCCAGCGAAAACATTAAAATCATATATGGACAACACCAAGGAAGCTCGAGGAGATATCCCCTACCTATTAATTACCACTAAAAAACCTTTTAAAACTACTCCGCAAACAATTAGCCGTTGGATTAAAGAGGTCCTTAAAGACAGTGGTATTGACACTAGTATTTTTACTTCCCATAGTACTAGACATGCATCCACATCTAAGGCAAAAACAGCAGGGGTGTCAATTGAAATTATCAAAAAGACTGCCGGCTGGTCTGACAGGTCGGCTGTCTTTGCCAAACATTACAATTTACCTATAGTTAGTGGTAGAATTGACCTTACCTTTGCCAATTCTGTTTTAGAATAACTTTGTAAATTTATAAAAGCCCCAAAGAATGTCAACAAAGACTGGACGCTGTACCTTATGATTACTTGGTTAAGTTTAAATTAATATAACACAATAGTGATAGATTACTATTCATTGATTATTTCTATGTTACTTGATTTAATTATTGTCAAAATGTGAAGAATAATTTAACAAAATTATTACTATAAAAATAAGTTTAATACAGTTATGTAAGCTATTTTTGTTAAGATAATACAACTAATTTGTATGGTAATTATATTTTAAATGGTCATTTCTATATTTTGATTTCATCTTTTAAAATACAAAATTTTATAAAGTATTATTGGATTCAACTTTTGATCCTTTTGCATACACACACACAGATGTTGCCATTACCTATCTCTAAACATCTACCATGTAAGATAATTGTTTTCAGGATGAGCCGTGTAATAAAATTAGGAAATCAGACTAACTTACCTTAAGTGACGTCTGATGGTAATTTTATGAACGGCTCATCCTGAAAACAATTAGGTTCCCACCCTGTGTAGATTGTATCTAGACAGGGTATACCCTGTCTAGATCTAGATACAAAATATCACCCGCCCATCAGATAATGGCAACCCTCGTTTATTGCTCTAAAGAAAGTGATTTGACAGATTAAACGTCACTGCTGACAGCTAGACAATACTAGCTGCGTTCAATTTTTTATATTTTAGGACTCTAAAAAACTACGCGGCCGAGTTCGTTGGAGACGAATACTACCATGTAAGATAATTGTTTTCAGGATGAGCCGTGTAATAAAATTGTATGGTAATTTACTACTGTTGGCTAAATGTATTGTTTTTGTATACGTTTTTATTAAATAAATAAATAAATAAAAAATTGTATACTCAAGATGTATTGTGGCTTCTTACATCAAATTATCACATTTCGCAATGAGTATACAGGGTAAGTTTTTATCCAGTGCGCAAACTGTAACCATGAATTCAGCATATCATTCTAGACCCCCTAACGCAGAAATTTTTCTCCGGATATACAAAAAAAAATCAGCTGTTCCATACATATTGACCGCGTAGGTATTGCACTTTTCTATGAAACAGCTGATATTTTTTTGTACAAACGGTGAAAAATTTCTGCGCTAGAGGTTCTAGAATGATATGCTGAATTCATGGTTACAATTTGCGCACTGGATCAAAACTTACCCTGTATAGTTTACCCACATTTCACCAGTTGCGTGTAAGTCCATGTAACAGACGAGGGACCTATTAATTTCAATGAGCACAAATCCAATCTCCGGGCTGCCACTAAAAATTCAAGGTATAAAAACCGAAAAACGCTTTGCCCGACCTGGGAATCGAACCTAATACCTCATGCTCGACAGTACCACTTGCGACCACTTGACCATCGACCATCAATCAACCAACAAAGAAACTTTAACTTGAGCACACCAATAATAACATTTATTCCATTCATTGCAAAGTATTAAGAGCGTCATCCGACGCGGTTTGGCATTGTCGCATTTCAAGTGGTTTTACGTGATTATCTTACTAGGTTTAAATCAAAGTACATATTTTTTTCAGCCATGCACTAGTTTGTTGGTATTTTTAGGTTTGTATGCTATTTACTTTACTGATATGTTGGTATTAATTTATATAAATCGACATATCGACAATTATTTTCTATTTGCATTACTTATTACGATTAAATTTTCGTTTAAGGGTAAATGTGTTTTTTTTTTTACAAATACCAACGATATAGGGCTGAAAAAACAATCTATAAAACTTTTATAAATGCGCCGTTGCCAGCCCGCGTTGGATAAACGCTCTTAAACAGGCATGTTTCAACACTGTTTCGTAGAAAAGTGTCTGTTATTGAAAACGGTTTATCGTATGGAAATAATCTTTAAGCGAAAACATACAAAACGTTTTCAATTAAAATATCAATTAATTGAAATGGCGATTATTAACAAGATTACATTTTGTTTGGTGTTTACTTCGGATGAACCTTTTTGAACTGGTTGTTCTCGCGGATATTATTCCATTTGTTTGTTTTGTACGTACGTTTTATCTCTAGACTGTCGAACTGTTTTGAACATGAGGTCTTCGGTTCGATTCCTAGGTCGGGCAAAATGGTTTTGAGTTTTTATATCTGGAGTTACTCAGTAGCTGCTCGGAGTCTGGATTTGTGCCCCGCTGATGGCAATAGGCTCGCCTTCTATTACATGGGACGTCTCAACGGTGCATTATGTTACTAATTGTAGGTAACTGTAGATATCGACAGGATATTAAGGGGAAAGCGCCGGAGTAGCCTGTGAAATTTAAATTTACTTACGTATTTTAAATTTACTTACGTATTTTATATCTACTTACGTATTTTTTAATTTAAAGTTTATCGTCAGGTTGTATGTTGAAGAATATATATTTTGCGAGAATTATAATCATTAAAATCATCAGTACCTGCAAATTGCATAAAAAACGTAAATCAATTTGAATTTCTTGGGCCATCGTCTCGCATTCCTAAGATGGTTACAATTGGGTTTTTCTTTAGCTATTGTATATCTGACCCTGTATAAATACTGTTGAGTCTGGACACAGGATTTGTGCCTGTTGTTGGTAATAGGCTCGCCCTCTATTACATGAGACTTAAACACAACTGGCGAAATGTGAGTGTACTATACATACACCTCTGCCCTTCCTTCTGGGAAACAAGGCGTGATGTTTTATTTTTAGAACGCAACAAAAAACACAAATAAAGTCTTCAGCTCAAGCCCTCAAAATAAATGAATTTAGGTAAATAAATGTTGTTCAGGTAATTATTTTAATTAATTAATTATATCAAAACATTTGACAGTTGTCGTCCGAGTTCAATGTAATTTGTCGCCAGATTATTTCGAAATAAGTAAAGATATTTTTATTTAATAGTACTAGCACCGAATGACTGAAAGAGAAAATAAAGTTATTTTCAATTCCTTTTGAGCACATTCCGTTTAAGCACTCCAACCTCATTTCAAATACAATTAGCACCTTCAAGACAATTTCTCTTTCATTTTGTATGACCACGATGAAAATTTTAGTTATTTTTATTCGGTGGCCGCTAGCAAATAATTTAAGTGTTTGTGAAGTTAAAGAGTTTTTATAAGGTTACCACAGATAACTAACAATCGGGCACTTAATATTTTGTCCAGCGTGTCCTGTTCTCTGCACGCTACAGGAGTTAATGGACTCTGCTGAAAGTGCCAAGCTCAAACCTAAATTCTGGGCTGACTGTATTTAGATTGCTAGCGACGCGCTAAGAAGAAGAAAATTTATTTTATGATAAATTTATTTATTTTTAATGAAATAAGTGATAGACATAATTTTAATACTAAAAAAAAAAGACAAAATAGATCAACCATTTTTCAGATTAGCTAAAGTACATTCATCTTTTATGGGGTACTGTGTTAAATGTTATAACAAAATACCTTGTGATATATTGCAATTAAATGAAAGGAAATTTAAAACTCATATTAAAAGTACACTTTGTAAACAAGCGTATTATACATTAGAGGATTATATCCAAGATAAGAATGCTTGGAAACATGCTGGTCCTGCTCCATAGGACAATCCAGAGTCTAGACAAAATCAAACTGGTAGCTAATTGAATTATATAAATAATTATATTTTATGACATTGATTTACACTCACACACTGACTTATTTCTGGTTAATATTCTAGGAAAATCGTATACTTACTCTTACAATGTTTGTAAATATGTGAGCACCATGTATCTATCATAGAATTAATTTATCTTTATTGCTTCAGTTGCATTTTGTTACTTTTTTTGGTATAGTAATTTTTTATTCTGGGTGCATTCAGTGCAGGGCGTCTTCACATATTATTATATAATTAATGTACTATGATAAATTGTATGTAAAACATTTTAAAAGAGTAACGGTGGAGTTTCTTGCCCGTTCTTCTCCATACGTCTTCTAGTCTCTATTCTAGTCGCCCATTCCAAAATGTAGGTTACATTTTGGAATGGGCGACTAGAATCAATTCTATTTTTTAAATATAAATGTTGACGTTCAAAAGTGCCTTATAAGTGCCTAATTGAAATAAATGCTTTGACTTTGACTTTGAAGATCGGCTAGTGCCGTCTACTGGGCCTAAACACACAGTCCTTAATTTTGGACGAAGTTACGGGTATTACCTATACCGTAACACTCTAACACATTAGATTGGTTCGTTTTCCAAACTAAGAATTAATGACAACATGATTTGCCAGTTGTCCCTACACTCGATGTGTTTTTGCCTGTCTGAAAAATTTAATTTGACACTTCGTCAAAACAAGAGTGTGACCATTGCAGGAAAAGCGAGTGTACTTTAATTACGAGCGAACGATGCGAGCTCACTTTCCTCTTTCTTTAGACCTCTAGAGACGTCAGCACGTTGCCTCAAAAGTGCGTTGAGCGCATTGCTTCTGTCACACAGTTTAACGCCTCATTTGTGTCGAATTGCGAAATGTGTTGACAAATCCACAAACACGCTGGGTTTGTATGGAAAGTTTTGACAATGCCTTCTCGCCAGCGGCTGCCAAGGCGTTTCCGTGCTGTGTGAGTTACAGAATAGACTGAACAGACCTAATCATTAGTTTATGCGAATACACATCTCACCATGTTCGAAACTAGTTATACAGAGTGGCTAGTACCTCGTTCGATAGCTCATTAAATAAAGATGTCTTCCCCGTAACTTGCTCACTTAGTGCCATAATAAAATTATGAGATAACTGGTGTTAAAATGTATTTGACATAGATGATTTTTGAAGACGGTTAATACAATTCATCTTTACCTTTTGATTGTTTGATGTTTTAGAAAATTAGGTGACTAGGGGATTAGGTTTGTATAACTAAACATTTATTTCGAGTTTAGAAAAAGTGATTTTTAGTGACGGATTCTGGGGAATTTTAAAAATACTCATCGTCTGCGTGCCTAGCCTTTTCCCAACTATGTTGGGGTCGGCCTCCAGTCTAACCAGATGCAGCTGAATACCAGTATTTTACATGGAGCGACTGCCTATCTGACCTCCACAACCCAGTTACTGGGTAATACGATACCCCTTGGTAAGACTGGTTGTCAGACTTTCGGGCTTCTGAAGACCCGTAACGACTGTCAAAGATCCACAAATGACAGCCGGGACCAACGGCTTAACGTGCTTTCCGAGGCACGGAGGGGTCTTGGTATGTAAAGATAGTCACCCATCCACGGACCAACCGCGGCAAGCGTAGCTTAACCTAAAGAATTTTAAAAATACTAAAAATAAAAATCTAGAATTTCATAATTTTTCACCTAGGCTTTATGGGATAATTAATTGTTGCAAACGGGTCACACTATCACGTTCTGGAAAGCATACGTTCAATTACAAGTAATCTTGTAAAATGTGCTTAAAAACTGTTAAGGAATAAATTATGTATTCTTAATCTAAATTTCACACATACTTGTCTCGACTAAAAACTGAAACATTTCACTCACATTTAGACCAGAGCCATAACTGAGACCAAAACATTTTCGCTCCAAAAACATTTCAAAGGAATATAAAACCGAATCTAGTGTCACAGTACATTTGATAAACAGTAGAACAACTATGAACAAACTTTCATATCGATGCAGTCAGACATACGTGCCTGCATGCATTGCAGTCTATGGTTTTGCATCTGCGTTTTGTGTAATTATAAATTACTATTCGACTTTAAAGTTTGGCAACAGAATCGATAAAAAATATCGTTTAAATAGGAATACGTGCAATTACTGATAAGGCAACTGGACAAAACATTGGACTAATGTACTATATCTAATTTAAATATTATCATTTTACACGTAAACATTTATAAATAATTCAAAATCAAAATCAAAATATTTTATTTCATATAAACCTGCATGGGCACTTGTGAAACGTCAGAACCTAGGTGCACGGTTCCAAATTATTGTTTCCTATGGAGAAGAGCCGGCAAGAAACTCCACGGTTACTCTTTTAAAAATAATTGGCTTTAACGATGTTTCCACAGAGATAAAATGTATGGGAGGACAGTGCAGGCCTGTCAATAAGTACCAGGTACTTAGACGAATACAGAATAGAAAATCGTCTACAAATCTACAGTCTGTAAGGCCTACAACGTTCTCTAATTCACAATATGTAAAATAATCTACATAAATAAAATGAACCTATTTAAACATAGTGACATGATTTCCATGACAATCTCTAAAAATAGTCGATGTTCAAATTTATATATAATGTCAAATAAATAATGACGAGAATATGTCAGCATTATAAAAATAAAAAGAATAAAAAAGAACATTGTATTTGAAAGCAGTTAATAGACTTTCACATAGTTATGCTGTTAATGAGGTACCAGGGAAGCCACATGTGCAGAAGGAATTAATGCCAAACTTCCCTACCTGAAGATAGGGAAACGAAACGTAGTCTCTTATCTTTTCTCTATGTCATAGCGAAACCCACATCAAAATTCATTGTGTAGAATGACAGACATGAAATGTGACTTTTTATAGACTGTTTTTAAATAAAAAATTGTAAGAAATGTAGTTTTTTCTTTGTTTATTTTTTTTGCTCAAACATCAACACTCATAAACGAGTGACAGTTGGGATATTTGACAATCGTACTTAATGCTTCGTTGATGAGTCAGTTGGCCTTGTTTATTCTCAACTATGTTTAGGGTCGGTTTCCAGTCTAACCGATGGAGCTGAATATCAATATTATAAATGGAGCGACTGACTATCTGACCTCAACAAACCAGTAATTTGGTTACCTACCCCTAAGTAGGACTGTTTGTCAGACATTTGGGCTTCTAACTACCCGTAACGACTGTCAAAGATTTAAAAAGAATGAGCCGGGACCAACGGCTTAACTCGCTATGTAAGGGATGGTCACCCATCCAGGAACCGACAACGACAAATGTGATTTAATCATTGATTGACCCATGTGGCCGTAACCCCTTCGATTAGCTTCAATTAGGTGTATCTAACAAAATAAAGTAAAGTTGAAATACTGTTTTACATTCCAACTGTGGCAGTGTTAGTAATAATCACGAAACAGGTTTGAAACATTTGGCGTGTGGATCGCAGATAGCATCTAGATTAAAAGCACTCGTGGTGGTACTTTCTAGGTACTAGTGGTACTTTATATGTACTTTGGTGCAGTTTTGTTTAGATAAGGATCTGTGTATAACAGAACTTGAAATAAAGTGGTACGTGAGTTTTTAGGAATGATATTTCGTGATTTGTTAGTTTTTGTGTTTGGAATATTTATGTTGTTATTATATTAAAAACTACCCTACAACTTATTTTATCCTGAATATGTATTTAACCTTAAAATAGATATCAATTCCCAATGGATCAAATCATCGTTACTCGAAGATCAGAAACAAATAAACTGAGTAGGTATTATAGAAAACTGTTTACCATATTTCAGGATATGGAAAATAATATGCAAAGTAAGATATTTTGACATTAATTTATATTTCTTTTCATAATCATAAGCAAACATCACTTACATAAATTATTTATGGGTATTTTGATGACCATTCATAACACGTCCGTATTCGGTGCTGGTTCCGAGCAAATAAGCTGAGTGCACCCCGCGTTCTCAATCGTCATGACCGAAATGTCATTCGTTCCTAGTTAGGCGGATTGGCGATCGCAGTATGGTGGTAAAATGCATTGAGAACGCTCGCTGCTTGCTGCCCATTCTCTAGAAAGTCCTTTAGTCGCCTTCTACGACACCCACGGGAAGCAATGATAATCCAGTTATTGTTAATAAAGTACGATAAGCTACCTTATAACTTACATACAAACTTCAAAATCAATAAATTTCTCAAAACTTCTGAAAATCTGTAAACAAGATTCGAAGTAGCTCCCACGTCATACTAATGACGTCGCTCGGTAATTAACGTATTTGTTAGTTATTCTACAGACTTGTTACACGTACAAGTTTCTAACCAGAGCATGTTTGAAGGAAAATTATATGAATTTGCTTCGGGTGTGCTACTTTACAAGTTGTAAAGTGTCTGTTAAATGTTAAGACTATGGTGGGATATTTTTGTAGTTGTTTTTCACTACCTCATTGGTTTGCCGCCAGCAATCGCTACTGCTGTGCAAGAAGTCGTGGGTCCGATGTCCTGGTCGGCGAAAATAATGTTGGGTTTTCCTTCTGAAATTTCTCAGTCTGGATTTATGAACTCTTGATGGCAATAGGCTTGTCTTCTAAGCTATTACTTGGGACATTAGCATTATTTACGAAATTTAGGTTCTGTCTAACCCTTCACGGATTACAGGCGTGATGCTATGTGTAATTTATACCCTGTAGTACCCTGTAGTTTGCATTTAAATTATTTCTTACGTTGGTATTAATTTTTATCATGTAAACGGATTTTCTTACTTTATTTTTAACTAGCTTCCGCTCGTGACTTCGCCCGCGTGGAAGTCGGAAATTATCCCGCGGGTACGTACTACCGGGATAAAAAGAATCCAACGTGGGTTCGAGTTAATCAGAGAGCGCGTTAAAATTCTTCCATACAAACTTTGAGACCCCCCAATCCCCATTTAGGGGGTAGTTTTGAAAAACAATAAATGACCAACTTTATAATTTACTTAGATAAGTATTTGTGCCAAGTTTCAAGTTTATTAACTCAAGGAATAAGATTTTTCATACAAACATAATGCCTTTTCACCCCTTAAAGGTCGAATTTCCAAATACCCCTTCTTAGTGCTCCACTACATTATAAAAGGAAGCCGTGTACAAAATTTCACTTTCCTACTCCTAGTAGTTTCGGCTGTGCGTTGATAGATCAGTCAGTCAGTTTCTCCTTTTATATATATATATATATAGGATAGATGAAATGGGTTTAGGGGATACTGATCGTAAGCTGTTAAGATCAATTCCTGTATCAGGCAGTGTTTGTCAGTCATTGTTTTCAATGTCGCTTTCTCGTAAGCGGTGTATTAGAGGAGTGTACGACTAAACGCCGACAGACACTACGCCGACCGACTGAACTTGTTGATGTTCAGCCGTAACATACTGCTTACAATTTATAATCTACCAGTTCACAATTTGACGGTTTCACTTCGATACATTATAATCTACCGAAAAATAATGCGTTAAATTGTAAGCTGGTATCAAGAGGATAGTACCTTGCGCTATTCCTAAATAGCCAAGTAACTGCCACTAACATGGAAGCAGCAGTCACCGGCCGCAATTCTAACCTGACCTAACTTATTCGGTCGTTAAGCAGTATGGTGCAGTCCACAATTTATCGACAGATTACAATCTCGCGAGATAGATTATAATCTAACGGTATTTACAATTTTACAGTGACTTGCGTCACTGATGAGCCCTGTCAGCGAAGAGTCCTGCCAGTGAAGTATCCTGTAGGCGAAGAGTCCCGTCGAAGTAAAGTCTTGTCGGTGTTCAGTCTATCGGCGTACTGGTTTTAGAGACTGCCTCGTTAGTTTTGTGATCACTAGAATGACCGCTGAGTTTGGGGTTCCATAATTAACATTCAGATCGAGCAATTGTCATTATGTTTAAGGCTTTGGGCTCAGTAGATGGAAATATCCTCGTCCACTACTAAAAGGGGCTTAACAACAACTTTTGAAATGTGGATTCCTTAACGTAACAACTTCTGAAATGTGGATTCCTCTTATTAGGGACTACCCCTAGTTTTTATTACAATCTGAGCAGATCATCTACCTGACTGATATATTCGTAAATAAGCACAAGCCTAGTTAACATGCGGGTAGGCAGAAACGCCACCTGCTACGATTCTTACATAAACCTTTTTTTTGAGTGTGGGAAATCATCAAATAATTTCTCCCACTCTGGGTGGAGCAGGAGAGCGTGTCAGACTTTTCCTGAGTAAAACCCACCCGTGTTGTCCCTCAGTTGCCTGTGTGCCAGGGACCACGGTATCTCTTTCAAACAACCCGCACCTCTGGCAGGCCTCGGCCCTTGCGGGCCCCAACGGTTGGTGCTGACATCTCTTTGAGGCGCGCGTGGAACACAACGCGCCGTCGACCCAGGCTTGGTCCTTACCGGACAGCGAGCTACCCATGCACTCTCGCTCCGTACCATTGCCTGGACCAGGGCCGTACGCGAGAGCTTGCCAAAGTCGGTTACAGAACTTAGCGATGGAAAGTTTAAAACTCACATTAAACGTGTCCTTATCAAAAAAGCATATTTTAAGATAAAATACTACGTTGAAGACGAAGTTTGGCATTAATTCCTTCTGTACATGTGGCTTCCCTGGTACCTCATTAACAGCATAACTATGTGAAAGTTTATTAACTGCTTCCAAATTACATTGTTCCTTTTATTCGTTACAATGTCTGACATATTCTCGTCATTATTTGACATTACATATCGATTTTAATATCGACTATTTTTTGGTGATGTCATGGAAATCATGTCAGTTGGTGTAAATAGGTTCATTTTATTTATCTAGATTATTTTACATATTGTGAATGAGAGACCGTTGTAGGCCTTACAGACTAGATTTGTAGACGATTTTCTATTCTGTATTTCCATTTCTCTAAGTACCTGGTACTTATTGACAGGCCTGCACTGTCCTCCCATACCTATTATCACTGTAATTTGAAAACATTGTTAAAGCCAATTATTTTGAAAAGAGTAACCGTGGAGTTTCTTGCCGGCTCTTCTCCATAAGAAGCGACAATTTGGAACCGTGCACCTAGCTTCTGACGTTTCATAAGTACCCACGCAGGTTTATGTGATATAAAATATTTTGATTTTGCTTTTGATTTTGAGAGATCGCCGGTGCCGATCGCCTCCATGAGGACACGGTGGTACTCCGCCCAAGCCGCGCAGACCTCCACCAGGTGGAATTTAGTCAGTAAAAGTCTGACACGCTCTCCTGCTCCACCCAGAGCGGGAGAAGTTATTTGATGATTTCCCACCATTAAAAAAAAAAACACCCTGTTCACACATACCTCTATGGAACCACGATCATTTGATCACGTTCAACTGTTGTAAACGATGGTTATAAGGACCCAATGTTCGACAGGTGTTACGAATCAGGTTCACGTACAGCGCAATGCAGTATCTCTGCGGTTTGTCGTTTCGTTAATGCGCTCCAGCCTTTACTTACAATTTCTGTTAATGCAGCAAAATATCGTTCATTTGCTATTACATTTCTTTGGAACTATTTCTGTAAAATTTTTTTGGTTATAAAGAGAAGTTGGAATTGAAATTCAGTATCCTTAGTTTTGTAGGTTATCATAAACTTTAAGATCATTATTTGTCCATAAGCATTGAGGAGATATGTCTCATATTTAAACGCGGGTGGTACCAATAATTTAGTAGTAAATACTCCGATTTGTAGGGCTGATCCTGGATTATGTAGTAAGTAAACCCTTTAAAAGTTACAGGACATTTAAGGTGGCTCCTCACTTCAGACGCTGGATTGAGGATCCACCTCAGAAGTCGAAAACTAGCCGATGGATATTTCTGAAAATTTGGTAGGAATTAGTAGTGTTTATACGTAATCTGTAAAAAATGGGTTTTGTACGGCTGAACTTGAGATAACTACAATGCTTTGATTTGTCTAAAAAATCCATAAATTTACCCGCGCTGTTTCTCGGATGCTTTTTTTTTGGGTGGGAAATCATCAAATAACTTCTCCCGCTCTGGGTGGGGCAGGAGGGCGTGTCAGACTTTTACTGACTAAAACCCACCCGTGTTCCCTCAGTAGCCCGTATGTCAGGGGCTATCTCTTTCGAACAAACCCGCACCCCTGACTGGCATCGGCCCTTGCGGGTCCCATAATTTTTTTGTGCTGACATCTCTTTGAGGCGCGCGTGGAACACAACGCGCCGTCGACTTGGGCTTGGTCCTTACCGGACAGCGAGCTACCCATTACTCGCCGTCCGCAAGCCCAAGTCCGTCCGCAAGCCCATGAGACAAATATATTTCGGAGCCTATTAAATGCAAACAAACAAACAATCAAATCTATCCTCTTTATAATATTAGCATAGATGAAGCAAAGGATTACAATTAGGGTACTAGAATTATCTATACAGTCGTCGCAAGCGATTTTAAAACGACCACATTATCAAAATATTACTAGTTACCCGTAGATTTCATAATCTTGGTAAAACTGTAACTCAATTCTTATTGGTAGATCTTTTCTAGCCATACACTTAGACAGAGTCTAGAATACTAGATTAGCATGGCTGTAGCTGACGCTCTAAAGTTCAGATCAAACGATCGAAACTGCCACTTGCACCGTACAAGCCTTTGTTCCTTGCACATTGTAAACTACCAAATAAATGTGATGTGATTTGTACCTAAACCTACGTTTAACTGGTTTGCCCGAGTACCCACCTACCTCATGAAACTCGTACCAAGACGACAACCATGTTGTCGTTATGTTCTTAGACACTTTGTCACTCAAATCTAGATCAAAACCAATAGATTCTGTCAACCTTATTATCAAGTCATCTTCATATATCTCGGCTGGGTATTTTTTTGGGTGGGAAATTATCAAATAACTTCTCCCGCTCTGGGTGGAGCAGTAGGGTGTCAGACTTTTACTGATTAAAACCCACCCGTGTTCCTTCAGTAGCCCGTATGCCAGGGGCTGTGGTATCTCTTTCGAACCAACCCGCACCCCTGGCAGGCATCGGCCCTTGCGGGCCCCATCATTTTTTGTGCTGACATCTCTTTGAGGCGCGCCTGGAACACAACGCGCCGTCGACTTGGGCTTGGTCCTTACCGGACAGCGAGCTACCCATTACTCGCCATCCGCAAGCTCATGCCTACGGTGGCCGGAAATCGGCCTGGGATTCCCGACGACCAGGGCGTCTCCGTATACTGCGACGGCTAGGGTCGCGAGGGCGCATATTCTGCCTTTCCCTCACGTGCGCCGCCTCCCTCTTCGCGAGAATCACTGCTTCACTAAAGGAGGTGACGGCTACCCATGCACTCTCGCTCCGTACCATGGCCTGGACCAGGGCCGGACGCGAGAGATCGCCGCCGCCGATCGCCTCCACGAGGACACGGCGGTGCTCCACCCAAGCCGGGCAGACCGCCACCGTGTGCTCCACCGTGTCCTCAGGGCGATCTTTGCAGTGGAAACACCCGGGCGTTTCCTCCCGTACTATCCGAAACAGGAACCTCCCGAAACAACCGTGTCCGGTGAGGACCTGCGTCAGGCGGAAGGTGAGGACGCCATGCCACCTCTCAAGCTACTCCTCAAAGAGGGGACTTACCGCCGCAATCGTGGTGTGCCCATATTTCGGCTGGGTTATTGCTATTAAATTAGCGTTTTTGACTCTTCCGCCTTCACATATGATAAAACTAGCTTTTGTCAGCGACTGTGCCTACGTGGATGTCGGTTATCGCATAAAAAGTAGCCTATGTCCTTCTAAATATCCCAGGGTATATCTATGCCAAATTTCATGACGATCGGTTCAGCGGTTTAGGCGTGAAAGCGTAACAGACAGACAGACTGGGTTACTTTCGCATTTATAATATTAGTAGGGAAGTAGGGATAGTAACGAAGTCAAAAGAGTGTCCATGGAGTTTCCTACCCATTCTTTCCATAGGTACCTACGCTATGGAATGGAAAACTAGCTTCATTTTTCCAACTCACCGACCTTGACAATTCAAAAGTGCCTATAATAGGCTTATTTGAAATAAATGCTTTGAGTTTGAGTCAAAACTGTACATTAAATACTTTTGAGCAAAAGTAATTGCTACGAGGAGTGGGAACAATTAGCTTAAGTATGAGCAAAATCGGCCTATAACGTTCCCACTGCTGCGACACAAGTCTGCTTGCGTTTGCCCAGTGCGGGTTGGTAGATGCGACATGTCTGTCTGGTCTAGGACCTGCCGGTTTCCTCATTCACGGTTTTCTCCTTCACCGTTTTTAGAGCTGTGGTGATGAAATAAATTACAAAAAAGTAATGCGCCTGTCTAGTTTCGAACCCACTATCTACAATTCGTAAGTCGGACACGTAACACTGGGCCACCGCTACTCTCACTAGGAATGAGTCTGAAGCTTAATTTTTTGGAATTATTCTCCGTTTGTCTTATTTATTTATTTTTATTTATTATCCAAGGCACACCAACGACATACGAGTATTTACATTAGGTGATGACGAATGTTCAGTACTGTGTAAATACATCTCTTAGGGTACCAATAACAAAGAACGTGATTTAAGATTCGATTACATTTTGAAATTATTAAAATATAAATGAGATGAAATTATAAAATACTAGATTTCGTCACATTGCACTAACACAATACCTACAACCATACAAAATTAAATAAAAAAATCACACAAAAGATAACAAAACTGAATATTGAACAGAATAACATGAAGGTATGTAAATGATAAGAACAAAATACAAATATCTTACCTTACTTTAAATAAAATAAATTAAAATGAAAATTATTAAGTAGTTTTGAACAGATTATTAAATAAAAAATAAAAAAACTAAATACAATTAAAAGAATTAAAATAAAATGAAGAAATTAAACTTATATTAAGTATTATTATTAAATTGTCTGCATGTATCTCCCGGATTGGCAGCATACGGTGGTGAAATTTGGCAACACAGATAGCTTATATAATGGATTAACACACAGGGCTTGTCCTTGCAGTTAATAGGTACATATTTTATATTCCCATGCCGATTTTGCCTGCGGTTATGTCTGTTTTTGACGGCTATGAGCTACGAGCATGTTCCAGCTTCTTGGAAAAACTCGGTTACTAAGAGATCGTACTGATTTTACTTATTGAAGGAATAAATCGTCCAAAAAGTTAAAAAAACATCGCTTATTTCTGCCGAAACGAGATCTTGCTTTACCTTTTTTCACGCTTAAGATGTTAGTTTCACAAAATTCACTCATCCTGTTAAAATATTTATGCTTCTATTAACTAACCGTGGCTTCGAAATATTATGCAAACATGCCAAAATATTCTACCGCAGATTACAACTTTAATACCGCAACCCATTCACTTCGTAAAGGGATCTTGAAAGCTAAGGGAACTGATGGGAAGCTAAGAGGAACTAATGGGAAGTGATAGTTGGTGATTGCACTGACAAGGGGTTGATCCAATCAGGTTTGATCAAAACTGTGGAGTAAGTACTGATTTCTAGCTATAGGTCGTTTGTATCTGGTTTTAATAACAAGTAATGTAGAAGGAAATATTACAGTGACTGTACTGTGCCTAGAGACAAAACACTTTTCTGTTAGCGTTCACGCCAAACGCTACACCTAAATGTATGGGAATGACATTACCTGCGGAAAAGACACGACGTAATCTATCCGCAGGGAATGTCATTCCCATACATTTTGGCGTAGCGTTTGGCGTGAATGCTAACAGAAATGTGTTTTGTCTAGACCTGCTGGTGATGTTCTTCAGAACGGTCCGATGCATAGTGATCGCAACTGGCATGCGTGTATGGCTGGATGTGTAATAATGTTGTTTTATTGCCGGTATGCATTTTTGTTGTATGCGTCAGAACTATTTAACTGCCATCCAGAAGCTAAAATGCCGTTAAAAAAAAAAACGAGTTATGGACAAAAATACAGAAAAATATGAAATGGCTATTTAGTTATACAACGGATTGTAAAAATTCTAGTAAAAATGTTAATTTTTGCCCTTAGTCACGTCAGTTTTCAGTCAGTTTTAGCGTAGTAAATATATCAAACAAGGCAAGTTAACGGCGTTTTTTTTTATCTCGGTATCAAAAAAATAGTAGAAAAATACTGCTTAGACAGAAAGATAGTTTTTATTTTCTGACTATATATTTTTTTTTTGGTGCGAGGTAAATCATCAAATGACTTCTCCCGCTCCGGGTGGAGCAGGAGGGCGTGCCAGACTTTTACTGACTAAAACCCACCCGTGTTCCCTCAGTTGCCTGTGTGCCAGGGGCGACGGTGTCTCTTTCGAACAACCCGCATCCCTAGCAGGCATCGGCCCTTGCAGACCCCACCAGCTGTTGCTGACATCTCTGACGGCGCGCGTGGAACACAACACGTCGACCCGCCTACCACTTTTCGGCCGTAGGGGATAGGGAGAGCGGCCAACGCTATATCGACACTCCTCTTCCCCCACGGCACCACCGCGTCCGTCACCAAACGGTGGCGGCCCCATCCAGGCCACGGAAGGGAAGAGCGCTGCTCAGAAGCACCGGCACTCCTCCTCTGCCGCAGCCCGTAACCCTCAGCCGCGATGCCTCCCATTCGACATCGCACCCCACAGCAGTTGCGGTGCACCTCACCGCAACCTACTCTTTGGCCGCTACGTCATCGGCTTGAAGGCAAAAGCCCTGACGAGCGTTCCCACCTTTGGGTTCCTCTTCGCTTCACCGTGGTTGGGAGAACACGGCTACTGAGTTCCCCCGCAATGACAATGCGGGAACCCACTCGGGAGGGTTCTGATTATTGTGGCATCAAAAAACGAAAATCGACCATATGCGAGATAACGGCATTATAACTTATGGACGGCAGTTAAGGTTACCTATTCAAAACAGTGACGTAAAAAAGTGACTGCTCGGTAGACTCAAAACATTATTTTAAAGTAGTTACAAGTTTGCTGCCTGTTTACCGAATGGCTAGTTCGACAAGGCTTTTGCAAGTAACTTTTCTAAACAATTATTTTTGAAGTGAAAACCTTTTTTAGGTGCGTTGGGTATTTTTTAAGGTGGGAAAAAATCAATTGAACTCGCGACACTTACTGTTACAGTAAAACGGGGTGAATAGAGACTGCAGTGGTGAATCGAATCGAAAGTTTTAAGTGTATTTTACTCTTGAAATTATGATCGTTTTCTGCCAACAAAGGCACTTAATCGTTAATTATAAAACAGTAAACACATTAGAGTCCTTTTTGGCCACAAAGTATCTAATTTCAACATTAAAATCCACTTTAAAGTTTCGTTTCAATTCACCCCTGCAGTCTCTATTCACCCCGTTTTACCTTATATATGTACAAGTATTTACAATTAGTCCGTATAAGCACTTTTTGAGATGGGGAAAAAACAATTGAACTCGCGACACTGTTACCATTACCGACACCTCTGTATTAGTATTTAAAATTAGTTCAAAGTCGTAGTCAAAGTCAAAGTATTTATTTCAAATAACGACTAAAAGGCACTTTTGAACGTTCGTATAAGTTTTCACTTCAGGTATTTACAATTAGTTCGTATAAGCACTTTTTGAGATGGGAAAAAACAATTGAACTCGCGACACTGCTACCGTTACCGACACCTCTGTATTAGTATTTAAAATTAGTTCAAAGTCGTAGTCAAAGTCAAAGTATTTATTTCAAATAACGACTAAAAGGCACTTTTGAACGTTCGTATAAGTTTTCACTTCAGGTATTTACAATTAGTTCGTATAAGCACTTTTTGAGATGGGAAAAAACAATTGAACTCGCGACACTGTTACCATTACCGACACCTCTGTATTAGTATTTAAAATTAGTTCAAAGTCGTAGTCAAAGTCAAAGTATTTATTTCAAATAACGACTAAAAGGCACTTTTGAACGTTCGTATAAGTTTTCACTTCAGGTATTTACAATTAGTTCGTATAAGCACTTTTTGAGATGGGAAAAAACAATTGAACTCGCGACACTGTTACCATTACCGACACCTCTGTATTAGTATTTAAAATTAGTTCAAAGTCGTAGTCAAAGTCAAAGTATTTATTTCAAATAACGACTAAAAGGCACTTTTGAACGTTCGTATAAGTTTTCACTTCAGGTACTTACAATTAGTTCGTATAAGCACTTTTTGAGATGGGAAAAAACAATTGAACTCGCGACACTGCTAACCGTTACCGACACCTCTGTATTAGTATCTAAAATTAGTTCAAAGTCGAAGTCAAAGTCAAAGTATTTATTTCAAATAACGACTAAAAGGCACTTTTGAAAGTTCGTATAAGTTTTCACTTTTGTCGGCACTCCCGGTGTGCCAATGTTTTTTATTTGTACTGTGACGGGTAAAAACCATGAGTTAAATCATTAATCAATATACCTATGTATGTTTCGTCGGTGAATTTGGATGTGTATTTTAATTAGTCGTCACCGCCTTCCGAAATTAAAGTTATTTTGCACTTTGTAGTGTTTTTTTGGAAGTCGGTTGTTATTTTTTTGAAAAAAGTTTTTATTTTTCACTTTTTAGTTACCTACCCTAAATTTCGTCATCCTTGGGGTCAAAACAATGCATACTTATGCGATAGCAACAATCGCGGTTGATTTGCTGTAATTTTTTGAGAATTCCGTTGTCTGTCTCCGAAACGCATCATCAGATCTATATGAAATTGTAATGGGACCATTTCGGAGTAAACCCCTTTCGAACAAAAAAATAGTTTTGCAAATCCGTCAATATACGACGGAGTTATGCCCGAACATACATAAAAAAAAAAAAACATGTCGAATTGATAACCTCCTTCTTTTTGAAGTCGGTTAAAAATATATAAAATCGAATGCTTTTAAGATTGAAAGTACTGATCAACTCTACTGCTGCTGTACAACTATTGTTGTCTCTTCTCTCATCTTATAAGCCTCGACATACTACGCCACAACCAAATCCAGTCTGTCTGAGTAACCGTTTTAAGGTCTTTGTTCCGTCTAGCTGGGGGGCGTCCCTACGCTTGCCGAAACGCGGTCTCCAATCCAGAACCCTTCTGCTCCACTGGACATCGGTCCTTCGATAAAAATGGCCAACCCACTACAATTTCAGCTAGCTTACTAATCTACATACATATCTTATTATCTACAGAGCTTTTTAACGTATGTGGATAACTCTAGTTGGCACCGTAGGTATAACGGACAGGTCACACTGGTTGAACAGTGTCCAACCCAAATGGATCAAAATATTTAATTAGTTTTAAAAGTGTTTTCAATTTTGCTTATCGAAGCTTGTATTTTCAACAAAAAAAAAACTAATTTACGTTTACGTTGAACGTTCGTGCTTGGGCCTTTGTACCTGAAAACATCAACAAGCTGAGAGTAAACGCGTTGAGTTTATGGATACGACGGACGGTGCGTGACGTATTAATTAGCTCCTAATTAAATCCCCAGGTCTAGTTAAATTAGCAGCTAATTTACAAAGCCATTTTAGACCTAATTTCAAAACAAAGTGCAAAAATACCTTCTATTCTTCCCATTAAATACAGGTATGTACTTAACACTGAACTACAGTATTGCTACGGCGTAGCCGATGTAATTGTGCCAAGGCTACGCCAGCTACGCTCGTAGCAGAAAACCAAACCGCTACGCGCTACGTAATGATTGTAACTTTTTTGTTTAAGGTTGTTACGTATATCCTCAACCTTAAGTATGACCACACCTTTCTGATTCACGCTATAACCATATATACGATATAAAAGATGTCGTCTTTTTTCAAATAGAATGGCGTTAATAAAATGCGCTGGTTATCTTAAAAGTTTTAAAACATTTGTTTTATGCAAATTATACTCGTAACATTAAAGTGTTTGTTTTATTATGTCAAAATAACAGCTTATGGCTTAGCGAAACTAAATACTTATGAAAGTATATACGGTGCTTTTAACTAAATTTTTATTTTGCCTGTCTGTCTGTTAGTTCCGGCTAAGCTCTGAAAAGACTGGACAGATTTTGACGAGACGTTCACTGTCTAATCGAGACGAAAGTACCTATGTTAGGTACTTTTGTCTCGGTTTCCATCCACGTGAGCGAAGGCGCGGGGACACTAAAAAAAAAACGAAATAAAAACTTTCCATCCCCTACAACTTTATAAAAAGACACACAATTTTAAGTCCTGTTACATTTTCTAAGATCGAAACGGTATTTACCTAATTTAGTGCATACCGTTTCGATCTCATAAAATATTTTATAACTAGGCCTAACACAACGATCGCTCTTGGCCAATCTATATCTGTTCCTGTCAATGCTACCGAAACAGAATGCATTATTGAATGACAAATTTCCGACTGTTCTGAAGATAGAACTACTATTTTAGGACGAATTTAAAATTCGCCCGAAAATGCCAAGTGCTCTAAATCACAAGCCTGAGTTGAGCACCACAATTACTGACGAATGCTTGCAATGGTTGGACTGGTCTACTCAAATCTGTGTGGTTCTTTCCTCAAAAGACCATTTTAGGTACTAATCTACGTTTATCATCAGCCTATAATGTTCCCACTGCTGGGACACAGGCCTCCTCTCGGTGAGAGGGATTGGGCCGTAATCCACCACGTGGGCCCAGTGCGGGTTGGTAGATGCCACATGTCTTCGATTTTTTGGTTCTAGGACATGCCGGTTTCCTCACGATGTTTTCCTTCACCGTTTTGAGAGCAGTGGTGATGAAATAATTTACACAAAGTAAAGCGCCTGTCTGGGTTTGAACTCACAACCTACAACTCGTAAGTCGCAGCCGTTACCACTTGGCTACCACTGCTAATCTACATTGTCTTTACATAATCTGACCAAATTATGTCTGGACTTTAAGTTAGATTTTGACCCTTTGACGTTTTTTTTTTTTAATGTTGTGTATAAGCTGTTTATCGCCGGATTTTTTCCTACGGGAACGTACTACTGGAACAAAAAGTATAGTGTAGTATTCTTTGTTTAGTACCGCATGTACCGAGGTGGTCTACCTGTGTTGATAACAATTTCATTGAAATTCGTTCCGACTGGCAGAGTTACTTTCACATCACCATATCAGCCGAATGACTGCTGGACATAAGCCTCCGCCAAAAGGGGGGGATTTGCCATAATCGCCACGCTTGGCAGGTGGGTTGGCGATCGCAGTATGGTGGTCCAATGCATAGAGAACGCTGTTGCCCATTCTCTAGTAAGTCCCTTAGTCGCCTTCTACAACACCCACGGGAAGAAATGGGATGCCACACGAAACACATATTTTTACAATATTAGTACAGATATTAGTACCTATAGAGACAATGGCGCGCACCTTGCCTTGAAGTAAATTTTCACTTGTGACTTGGATGATACCCAGACTAGAACTAGTTATATTTACCGTGATATTATTTTTTATGTTATACTTTACGTATCATAAATCAGTTCAGGAGAAAACCAAATCAAGCTACTTTGGTATTGAAGCCAGTACAAAATAGGATTAAGATTTGTGTCAAACCAAAATCGAATCAAAGTAGAAGCTTCACGTTCGAACTATAGTTATTTCGCAGTTCCGCGATAACACAAACAAATAACTGTTCCAAAAACTAGTGATATTTAGAACAAATAAAGTTGGTCCAACTATGACGGGCTAGCAGTTCGCTAGCCTAGCTTCGAAGCTCAGTTTTTGTATAAAATGTTAGCTTGCTTGTTGTTTTAAGCGGGCGGAAAATTGTGGTGTACTCTCCTACTGTTAAATTGGAGGGGTTGTGATTTTAGCAATTTAGACGAGCGTACGGTTTTATCGATGACCCCCGGTTTTTCGAAAGCTTGCTGAAATGGCTTGTCAAGTATAATTTTGGTCGTTGTTATTATCTACTAGCAGCGCTCCGCGGTTTCACCCGCATAGTTCCCGTTCCCGTGGGAATACGGGGATAAAATATAGCCTTTGTCACCCGGGGATAGTGTAGCTTCCCAACAGTGAAAGAAGAAAGAAAGAAAGAAAAAATGTTTATTCTGCACAAACAAAACGCACATTACACAAAATAAAATAAACTATGAAATAAAATGCACACATACAATGTAGCCAAAAGCCCCGTATTCAAGTCGATAATTTTCACAACATTGTCCATTGACTGATAGTGTATGTCACAGAGTACATTATTATATCATAAACGGTGTCAGTCAAGGCTTGGGACCGAACATAGACAAATGGATTACGTACATGCAATTATATAATTATTAACAAGCAAAACAAAAACAAAATGCCGAAAGCAGAGTGCATTAGTGACTACTTTTATTTCAACCGAGTCACAAATATAAAAACAACTAAGCCGTGCGTCGCATCTGTGCTGTGCAGCTGTGAAAGAATTTTTCAAATCGGTTCAGTAGTTTCGGAGCCTATTCAATGCAAACAAACAAACAATCAAATCTTTCCTCTTTATTATCTATATCTAGTAACATGCCCAATTTTGATAAACTCATTTTGATTGACATAGCTCAACTGTGATGATAGCGGCTTACTGTCTAAACTGAAACAGCTGAATGCCATTATTTAACACTGAGCAACTACCTTTGAATTTATAAATGCAAATATTATTATTTGAAGACGATACGTTTGTAAATTATGTGAGTAATATGGGTATAAGTATTATAAAAAAGTCAACACACGAACAAAGTCGCTTTTCGTGTTTTTATTTTTAACTGCTTCTTTTTATACTGAACAATGGATTTTTATGCGGGTATCCACCATCCATCCGGGCACCATCTTTCTCATTTAAATCTGATTTGTCTCAAAAATTTGTATGTTTGAAAGTTGCCATTGCATCCGTGTGAGCAGGCGCAGTTCGTTAGTTTTGAATGAATTACAATAGCAAACAAGAGAATTGTCAAAGACCTATTTATACAATTGAATAACCCGTTTGTTACTAACAGCTTTCAATCGGTTTTTAGCTAAATTGAGCCCTTCTACTCTGACTTTTAAAATTAAATCTATTTCTATTCGTATAATAGTTTACACAGTGAAGAGATGTATAGTATACCCACATTTTGTCAATTATGTTTAAATCCTATACAATAGGAGGCGAGTCTATTGCCATCATAATCAGCCTACAGCGGCCCACTGCTCGGCATAGGTCTCTTCAATTGCATGCCAGTCACCTCAATTCTCAGCGTCAGGTATATTTGCCTGACACATGCTATGCTGGCCTCCCATTTGGTGCAACTTTGAGACGAACACCGCACTTTTATACTCCACCGCACGTTATTTCATTTGAATGTCAAATTTTGTCATAACCTGTAGTGTCATCACTATACTTATGTCATCCTTTCTTCTTTTTTTTTAGTAAATTGACACCTTGTTCTTTTCATGGAATTAGTTATTATCACATTGTGCTTTCTATGTTGTGGTGTGTCTTTTGTATGCACCAAATAAACGATTTATCTATCTATCTGTCTCATCTTATCAATTCTTGGCAACTATCATCTAGCCATCAATCAAACTAGCCTAACGGCGTCCTACCTTACGTTACCCGATTTGCAGTCTCCACTCAAGAACACGTTTACTCCAACGGTCATCGGTTCTAGGGCTAATAATGGCCGACCCATTGTCACTTCAGCTTCCTTATCCTATGAGCTATGTCGACAACTTTGGGTCTCCCGATCATCTCATTCATGATTCTATCCCTCAGAAGACTCCAAGCATTGCTCGTTCCATTGCTCGCTGAGCGATCTTGAGTTTATGGATCAGCCGTACCGTAAGTGGCCACGTTTCGGCTCCGTAGGTCATATTTTGTATTGCCATCAACAGGGCACATTTACACTAAGAAATTTTAATGGTTGTTTTTCCGCAGCGAAATGGTTTTGTCTGGGTAATACAATCGTTTTATAAACAAATAAAATATTAGAAACAAAAATTGGCAGATTAACCATTGTATTGTAGTGCCAATCACGAAGTGTGACAGTTTATTTTGCTTTGAACATTTATGCATCGCTGTGCCCTTTATCGGCGGCGCGTACAATTCGAGTAGTACTTACCTACAAGTAACCTCTGATTAGTGTTACTGCCTATTGATTCTCACGTTTTCGAGTTGACGAATATTTTTTAATTGTTTTAAAATAATAACATCTTAATTTTTTCACTTTTACTCTATGCTTCGAAAGTACTCCTTATGGCAAGTTGTTCTGCCGCGAGAAAACAACCATTAAAAATTCTCGGTGTATAGACTACTAGGTATTAGGTATCCTTAACATAAATATTAAAAGTAACGTTGTATTTCACCAGTGGTGCATTATTTTATAAGTGCATTAAATACTCTTTAAAATATCTTAACAAAACGATGCTCAATCATTTTAATTGACATCAAGAGCAATTAATTCACTCTCAAAACTCCCATTACTGAAGTTTTGATCCAATTAAAGTTTCTGACTGTGATATTAATAGGAACAAATATGTATATTAATGGGTTATCGCGACGATGATATGTCAGTGCGGATATAATTAAGTTCACCTACAAAGCTCGCAAATTGGAAGGAATAGAGCTCGAGGTATACAATTTTACAACAACGTATATATAAAAGAAAAGTAACAATGAACTTATTATGGAACTCCAACGACTAGTTCACATTAACATAGACACACAGAATGAATAACATTCGTCAAATATAAAAACATACTCACCATCTGCCTAGCCTTCACAACTATGTTGGGGTCGGCTTCCAGTCTAACCGAATGCAAAATGTACACCAGTATTTTACATGGAGGGAGTGCCTATCTGACCTCCATAACACAGTTACTGGGTAACACGAACTCCTTGGTAGGACTGGTTGTTGGACTTTTGGGGTTCTGATGACCCGTAACGACTGTCAAATATCCAGGAAGTTCACCAATAGTCAAGTAATATAATATGCTATTAATCATCATCATCATCATTTGAGCCGAAAGTCGTCCACTGCTGGACATAGCCTAAGAGGGGTTTTGCCATAATCGCCACACTTGGAAGGCGGTTGGTGATCGTAGTATGGTGGTAAAATGCTTAGAGAACGCTGCTGCCCATTCTCTAGTAAGTCCCTTAGTCGCTTTCTACGACACCCACAGGCAGAAATGGGATGGTGCTATTCTTTTACGTCCGGCACCACACGGAACAGTATACTATTATTAAGATACGTTATTACACGCACTTTGCGGAGGTCAGATAGGCAGTCGTTTCATGTAAAGTACTGGTATTCAGCTGCATCCGGTTAGACTGGAATAGCGGTGGGTAATCTTTATTCCGAAAGTGAAGACGTCTTATCTAGAGTCGCTCCACGTGTGGTATTCATCATGCACACGAACGTGTTCGTGTGTGTTTATAAATATCTTCTATATATAAAAAAAAGGCCTGACTGACTGACTCATCAACGCCCAGCCCAAACTCTAGGACCTAGAAAGCTGAAATTTTGCACAGAGGTTCCCTTTATAATGTAGACAAGGAATAAGGAAGGATTTTTCGAGATTCAACCCCTAAGGGAGTTAAATAGGGGACGAAAGTTCCGCGCGGGCGATGCCTCTGGCAAAAGCTAGTGTTATTATAAATGTGAAAGTTTGTGTTTAGATGTTTGTTGCTAAGTCACGCAAAACCGTCTGAACGGATTTGGGTTAAATTTGGCACACATATATATTATAACCAGGATTAACACATAGGACATTTTTTATCCATGTATCTAATATAAAAAAAAAACCGGTCAAGTGCGAGTTGGACTCGCGCACCGAGGGTTCCGTACAAACCTGTGGGTATATAAGTAAAAGTTCAAAATTGTCAAAAATATTTTTTTTTATATGACGAAACTAAAAATTTACGGTTTTCGTAATTTTTCCTATATCTGTACTATAAGACGTGACTTCGTACAAAATTTCAAGATTCTAAGTTCACGGGAAGTACCCTGTAGGTTTTGATTCCCGTGCGAGTTTCGAAAATTTGCGGAAATCTGCGGCCTAAATGGCTGTATCTTTTGATTCCGTTGACTTAGAAGGTTGATTTTTCTACAGCTTCCAGGGACAGTAGAACTAAGTATCATATAGAAATTTCAGTTTGATACCTCCACGCGTTCCTGAGAAAAACGGTCTTGACAGACGGACGGACGGACGGACGGACGGACGGACAACAAAGTGATCTTATAAGGGTTCCGTTTTTTCCTTTAGAGGTACGGAACCCTAAAAAAAACCAAAGAAAAAGTATTCATTGCGTTTCGCACAGGAATATCACATACTAAAATAAACACACACTCGTGCAAAAAAAAAAAAAAAAAAAACAATTGTACTACGTTCCCGTGCGATAATTTCCGGACACCACGCAGGCGAAGCTGCTGGTTTTGGCTAGTAACATAAATATATAATTCATATCAGCATTCGATTCAACAATATTTGTGTCAGTTTACCTCCTACGGAACAGTCTTAATCGGGCAGTTGAGGACAGTTATTGAAAGAAATAAACTTGTCCATTTCCAGTAAGTTGGCACTACCGGCTGTCAAATAAGATTATGTCCGGGAAAGTTGTGCATTGTGCCAGTCATAGCAACTTGACAGAAAAATTTAAGTTTCTAGAATAATAAAGGTTTTTGGATTCACTTTTTACGTTTACCCAAAGGTAATAAATAAATCGAATACCTTTAAACGAGCGTTTTCTTGTATATTTATACTTATAATATATTAGGTCTTTACCTATGAAATTGCCGTTCTGCAGTACTGGCCATTTCAAATCAAAATAATTTTTGTTTGGCTAAGAATTCTAATTTCAAATTAATTTTATTTTAAAAACATGGATTTTTTTTTCTAAAAGTAGTCATTTCTTTATTGATTAGTGTTACATTTTCATCGCATTTCAATCTTTTTCGTCATCATGGATACGTTAAAAATTCGAGTAATTATGGAATATGAGTACCGTCGTGGCAGCAACGCGGCACAAGCGGCACGCAACATCAACGACGTTTACGGAGCTAACACTACAAACCAACGCACCACCTGTTATTGGTTTGCTCGCTTCCGTTCTGGAAATTTCGACCTGAAAAATGAACCTCGCGGTCGTCCGAAGACTTTGGTCGACAATGACGAATTAAAGGCGATTGTGGAAGCTGATGATACACAATCTACGGCTGAATTAGCAGCAGCTTTCGACGTTAGCGTCAAAACAATATTGGTCCATTTGCGTCAAATTGGCAAGGTAAAAAAGCTTGACAAATGGGTGCCCCACGAACTCAATGATCGCCAGCGCGAAGTACGCGTCGAGACGTGCCTTGCACTGCTCAACAGACACACAAATGAAGGAATTTTGAACCGCATTGTTACCTGCGATGAAAAATGGATTCTGTTTGATAACCGTAAGCGCTCAACAAGTTGGTTGGATCCTGGTTCAGCACCTAAACAATGCCCTAAACGAAAACTTACCCCTAGAAAAGTGATGGTCACTGTTTGGTGGTCTAGCGCCGGTGTGATTCATCACAGCTTCTTACCAAACGGGGTGAGCATTACTGCAGATGTGTACTGTGAAGAACTGAACACAATGATGGAGAAGCTGGCGCATCTCCAACCAGCATTGGTCAATCGCTCGTCTCCGCTGCTCCTGCACGACAACGCGCGACCTCACACTGCACAGCAGACGGTCTCCAAGTTGCAAGAACTGGGGTTGGAAGCTCTCCGTCATCCGCCCTACTCACCAGACCTTGCGCCTACAGACTACTACTTTCTCCAGAATTTGGATAACTTCTTGGCGGGAAAAAAATTTAATACCCGAGAGGCAGTACAAAATGCCTTTGAAGAATTTGTTGCCTCCCGTCCAGCTGATTTCTTTAAGAAGGGCATCAATAAACTGCCACTGCGATGGCAAAGATGCATTGATTGCATGGGTGATTACTTCGATTAATACAAATAAAAAATTCATGAAAAAAATTCGTTTAAATTTTTTCATACAAAACGGCAATTTCATAGGTAAAGACCTATTATAATCTGAATCTCGGAAACGGCTCCAACGATTTTCATGAAATTTGGTATGCAGGGGGTTTCGGGGGCAATAAATCGATCTAGCTAGGTTTCATTTTTAGAAAACGTCAAAGGAAAAAAAAAACTCGAAAAAACAATGCTCGGCCATCCAGATATTTATTTATTAACAGACTATTTCTGTTTTATGCTCGTGAGTCGGTATTACTGCTTACAGATAAAACGAAAAATTAACCAGTGTGGCAACTGTAACCGTAGTAACCAGATTCTAGACTGAAAAAGTCTACTGTTTCATAGAAAAATGCAATACCCACGCGATCTAATTATATGGAACAGTAAAAAAAAATCCTTTTGTTTTATAGCCGACGAAAATTTTTACGCTGGTCTAGACTTACATGCTGAATTCATGGTTACAGTTTGCGCACTGTTTATTATTTTCCCTTAAGTAGACCCTGTTAGCCCTGTTTACTTTTATGTCTATACAGTTTTTTTTTAAAGTAAAAGTGCGTTTAATAGGCACTCGTTTTTTCGTTAATCGCCACAATTTCTAGGAAGATTTAAGCAATTTAACGGGTTTGCGCCATATTTTACAAGGTGTTAATGACCACTCAGTCCAGTAATTTTTAATGATAAACCCGGAAAAACATAGCTTTTTACTTGGGAAACACTATGGGAAAGACAGCGTTGGGAAAAATAAGCTTGGAAAAAATCTAAACAAAATTACTATTCACGATGTATTTTGAAACAAAGGTTGGGTCATCAAAACTGAATAGGTGGGTACACACCGGCGAAGATAAATATTGACCGAATTTGATTAAATTTTATGTAACACGAACCGTATACCTTTATTTGCTAACTTTATTGGGTCCGGCAGTGAACTATTGTTTGATTTGCATATTTTTACAAATTTGTATGTTACGTAGGTCGAATATCACACGAATATTTTGTTTAGAATTTCTAGATCACACATCTGTTTAACTATAAACATAGCATCCACGAACCTGCTAATATTAGAAATGTGAAAAGATGTATATTTAGATGTTTATACGTTTACATGTTTGTTACTCAATCACGCAAAAATGGCGGAACACATTGGGATGAAATTTGGTAAACAGATAGTTTATAATATGTATAAATATCTACATAGGATACTTTTAACCCCTGTTTGTGCGTTCCCGTTGGATAATTTTCGACCTCCACGAAAAGCTATAAATTATAAATTTGAAAGTGACTGTCACATTTTTACGCTGAAGCCGCTGAACCGATTTCGATACAATTTGGCACTTTTTCTCGGTAGCACATGTCCTTGAGATAATTTAGGCAGGCAGAAGTTAGTATTTAATACAACACTGACAACCCCGTTGTGTATGACTAAGGGCTCATTTTGAAGTGAACATTACCTTTATGGTGAATCTTGTCGACAGTATTTCCATATCAACTTCGGGAATGTATTAGGTACTCCACTGTTCGACGATGTACATCAAAAATTAAGCATGGTATGGTTTTGTCTCAGTATTAATATTGTCTGTACGGAAACAGAATACTAAAATAAAAAGCCTTTATAAAGTTAGGTGCCAACAAGGATTCGTTTTTCTTGCTAATTTAACTTAACTTTGGGCATGAAAGAAGTGTGAAATATCCAATACCAAGTCGGTACAGACAAAGCTCAAATATCGAAAAATTCAATATAACTTTTTGGTCATTGATTTATACAGTGCTTTTTTTTTATTAAACCCGATCTTCCGAAGGACTTTTCTTTTTTTACGCACCTGTTTTACTATAAATGATCCTGCATCTCATTCAATAATGTTGTGCGTGTAGACAAGCGTCTAACTATTCACCACTGATACCATCTCTGTCGGACACGATGCCTGGTGAAACGGCGTGCTTTTTAGCTAGGCCCATCAATGAGTTCGAGCCCGCGACCAGAGTCCCCTTAATGTAAGCTAATAACTTGGCTTGTAAGCTAATCTTTAAATTTATTGCAAAATAAATCGCACAAGGCAGCTGGGAGTTAAAGGACATATTAGCGACCTTATTGGTGATATTCTTCAGAATGTTCAGCTGCACAGTACTAGAAATCAGCGTGCGTATATAACCAGATGTATGAACGTAAACAAAGCAAAAGGAGTAAAGATCGTATCAAGTGGCGTGAGTTTATGTATGAATGTGTAAATTCATCATGTGGATTGGCATAATAATATGGCAGATCAAATGAAAACGTAAAACAAATATGTGGTTTTCAAATATCAATATTTTCCCTCATTTCTATGGGATTTGAGCATAATTTATTTATTTTACCATTCGCAATGTTATTCTAAGGTCAATTAATACCTCGGAAAATAAATAGGAAATCTGCTAAAGCGTTTGACACAAATTTAATGCGGTTTCCGGGATATAATGTTTGTTGGATTTCCTAAATTGTTTGGAATTTTAACCTTTCATTAATTACAATGCTGTAATCAAAGGCTTCATTCACATCCAGAAAATCGAAATTTGTGGTCTCTAATTGCTTAATAATAACAGGGATCCCTCAAGGCTCAATCTTTGGTCCAATTAAATTTAGATTTCCCTTTACATTTACATTTTAATGTATAAATCCCGCATTAAATAAATCGTAACGTAAAGCAAGATGCATTAGGAAGTAGATAACAGCATATTTTACCATAAAACATACCGAGAACGTGGATTAAGGTCAAGAAAACAAATCTTATTCTTTCATAAATTTTCAATTTCATACGCAGTTGTAGGTACTTGGCTTCACCGAGTCAGTGAGTGGTTTAAGTGAAAGGGTTAAGCGTTTAAAGAAGTGAGATAGAGTAAGATGAAGGATTAAAATCAATCTGCCTAGCCTTTTCCTACCTATGTTTGGGTCGGCTTCCAGTCTAACCGGAAGCAGCTGAATACCAGTATTTTACAATGAGCGGCTGCCTATCTAACCTCCACAACTAAGTTACTGGGCAATACGATACCCTTGGTAAGACTGCTTGTCAGATTTTCGGGCTTCTAACTACCCGTAACGACTGTCAAAGATCTACAAATCTAAAGACTCGAACCATTATACAGCCATTGCTTAATTTGCTTTCCGAGGCACTAGAACCCATTCACGGGCCAACCTTGGCAAGCGTTGTTTACCTTAGAGATCGAACCGTGTCGAAAATGAACCTCCGAGTATGAATTTATTTATTATTTTATATCAAAGCAAGGGCTGTAACCCCTGCGCAGTAAAAAAAATCGTTTAATTAAAGTAATAAGACTCTTAAAGTATATAAACAGATCAGATACATGTGTGTAACGGTCCGTTTAGACAAGATAACCTTTCAAAGAAATAATGGTTAATGCTACGGTTGATGAAAAATAAGCATGATTCTAGATATTAATATTAGGTTTATATTTTTGGTTATTTCAACTTAATAAGTTATGAACATAGTGAAAGATAATTTGTGTTTTCTCGCACGAATGTGAATGTGTAAGAAAATGTTTTATTCTCATTTTCATGAAATATTTATTTTCATCTTTCCACTGTATCATTTCTTTTTTACATAATTATATTTCTTTTTTTGCCGCAGAGACTATTATTTTAAACATATAATAATATTCAAGCATTGATAATAATTTCTCATATCATAAAATCTTACATCGCCCTCAACTCATCGCTTGCACCCCAAATCCATCAGGAATAAAGTGGCCACAAAAGGCACAGTACTACAATATAGGTAAGGTATTTTGCCAACATTCCCCCACCTGACATCACAGCATAAATTCCAAAACTACCAATAACGTATTCCTTCAGAAATTCCATAAAACTTTGCCCGTATTCTTGAGATTTGATATTAATAGCAAGTTGGTTCTATGATCGATGTTTGACTTGAAATTGGTTTTGATTTTACCGGTGGGTCCGGGTAGAACGATTAAAGGGTGGTACTGATCTTTCCTCACTTCAATTCTTTAACTTGTCCATGTTTGTTCACATCATCATCACCATGCAACCCAACGTTCACTGCTGTACATAAGCCTCCCCTAAGCGTTGCCACATCGACCGCTCTTGTGCCTCTCACATCCAGCGGATTCCTGTAACTTCCACAATCGGTCCACCTTGTGGGAGGCCTATCCACGTTATGCTTTCCGGTAAGATTCGTATAGTCTTACCATAGTGCCTGAATTTTTAAACAGAAAGACGAAACATAATAAAATTAGTGCTTACTTTAAAAAATGCAAGACTAATCTATTTCCTCTTCTATTGAAGAAATGGAAAGAGCATCGTTATTGGTCTCGTAACCAGTGTGTTAGCAATTTTGAGCAGTTAGGCTTATATATGCTCACGATGTTTTGCCTTCACCATAAACCACACCTTTATACACTACAATATACAAGTTCATATCGTGGTAATTAAGAATTACGTTAATTACCAGAAACTACGACGTGGGAGTTAAGAGTGGACGTATCCTAGATGTTTGTACACCCAAGTCACATAAAATATAATCAGAGCGTGCCCCTTCATATCTGAGACGGCTTAGAGGCTCCCAGCTCCCACTGAATCGCATGAAGTTGTATTAAATTAGGATAAAACACATCGAGTGCCCACACCTAACATAGAAAAGAACGTTTTCTTTTGTCATTACGCAGGTTTTGCGTAGAAGTTTAAATTTGATTTATTTCATAGTCTTTAGTCAGTTTTTATTTTTGTATTATTATTAAACTAGCTCGTGCTAGCGACTTCGCCCGCGTTATGATCAAAATGTATCCCACGGGAAAATACTACCGGGATAAAATGTATCCTAGGTGATAAAATCTGTGTGCCAAATTTCAATAAAAAACAATAGTTTTTCAGAAAATTAGTTACTAAGCAACAGGCCATGTAATTCTCTGGTGTTGACGATCATCCAAGGACCCTGGATAATCTGCAACACCAATAGGTTACCTTATGTGAAAGCACATAAAGTGACTTTTTACTCATCAAAGGGGCAATTCCTGTATTTTAAGAACTGTCATATTCTAATTTCAGTCTTAATCTATCTCAAGTAATTTGACAAGTTTTTGACATTGACTGTCACTGAGTTGAGATTAGGAATAGATGTAACGTTTTTAAAAACGAAAACTGGCCTGTTTAAAAAAAAATCGTTCCATATTTGAAGTAAAAACTTCTTTAGCCGATGAGCGATTTTTGATAGGTGCAAAACTTATGGGTTCGCGTCACTGACATTCTAATGTGACCACGTCACCGACAAGCTAATGTGACGTGTTGTTTTTCCAAAGTTTTAAGGTTTTACTTCGTCATGACTTGAAATTTTTGACTGACAAAATGCCTAATTCGTTGCTTAATACCATAGGTAAAATTACCTTTATAAAATTATAGGAATCTGACAGCACAATTAACCAGAGCCTAGGTCACGTTGAATGACATGGAACAATTAATAGAGGGTGTATTTTTCTTGAAAGTCTGATATTATAGCTCCGATAACCATCCCTGAAATTAAATATTTTGTGACCGAATTTTAATTACCAAAGTTAGTTATTAAATAAATTACTTAGATCTAAGTTTCGTATATCTTAATTGATCGCCGTAGTCATTTTATAAATATTAATAACTATTTTAATAAATTTAAACCAAAATATGATTGAAAAGTTCGTTAAGAAAATCTGTGAAAGTTAAATCTTTAAATCTGAATTTAGGCATCTACCCTTAGGAGGCCATCTTTTCGGTATTCGCGGGTGTGTGACGTCAAAGAAGATCTTCTTGTCTGCTAGTTATTTTATTTTATGTTATTTTATGATAAGACTACGATGTTCACCAATCCAAGTTAATTTAGGTAAAAGTTATTTTTTGTTGGATGGGAAATCATCAAATAACTTCTCCCGCTCTGGGTGGAGCAGGACGGCGTGTCAGACTTTTACTGACTAAAATCCACCCGTGTTCCCTCAGTAGCCTGTGTGCCAGGGGCCACGGTATCTCTTTCGAACAACCCGCACCCCTGGCAGGAGGTACAAGATCTGCCGTGCCAACCTCGGTGATGTTTATAGGCTTTTTTAGACTTTTAACTGTATCAATTTAGCTGATTTACCTTGGAATACCATTAGGGACTGGTCTATTCAAATATGTGTGGTTCTTTCTGTAGCAGCCACGTGCCCGAAATCATTTTCAAATAATAATGCCATAAAATAATCTGTCAAATAAAGCTAATTTCATGTATTAAAAAAAACGACATAACCTACATAAAGGAATAAATATCATTTAAAACCCATTTGTTTTAACAGCATTGACTTACGAGTTGTAGGTCGTAGGTTTGAACTTATAGAAATGGTTTATTTTGTGTAAATTATTTCATCCAGTGTATTCTACCTGTTATGACCTACGGAGCCGAAACGTGGACACTCACGGCACGGCTGGTCCATCAATCCAAAGTCGCTCAGCGAGCTATGGAACGAGCTATGCTCGGAGTAACTCTGAAAGATAGAATCCGGAACGAGGTGATTCGGCAGAGAAGCAAAGTTGTTGACATAGCTCACAGAATTAGCAAGCTGAAATGGCCATGGGCCGGCTAAATTAGCCGTAGAACCGATGACCGTTGAGGTAGACGTGTTCTTGAGTGGAGACCGCGAATCAGCAAACGTAAGGTAGGATGCCCTCAGGCTAGGTGGAGTGACGATCTTCGCAGGGTTACTGGTAGCAACTGGATGAGAGTTGCCGAGAATCGAGCTGAATGGCGTGCAATTGGAGAGGCCTATGTCCAGCAGTGGACTGCTGTAGGCCGATGATGATGATGATTTCATCACCAGTGCTCTCAAAACGGTGAAGAAAAACATCGTGAAAAAACCGGCATGTCCTTAAACCAAAAATTTGAAGATAAATGTGACATCGACCAGCCCGCACGGAGCCCGCGTGGTGGATCACGGTCCACTCCTTCTCATTGAGAGGAGGCCTGTGTCCCAGCAGTGGGAACATTTAAGGCCGACATGTGATGTTAACCTTTTGTGTGTAAGTTAGTTTAACAAACATCCATACACATTTACTACAATATAATTAAGACTTTTAGAACTTACCATATTTTACTACAGTGAAAGAAAAAAAAAATGCGGTGAAACACACAAACCACGAGACTCACCACAGAATGTTGTATCCGATATTCGGTTTCCCGTCACCGCCGAACCGACTCGACAACTGACAATGATTGACAGCGATCCGATTTCTCAATTTACCGATTTAAAACAATCGCTTCACTTCTTTCTATTCGTATTTTCTGAAATAAATTCAGAGTTTTGGGTTTTTTAATCATTTCTGTGATATTGTATTTTCATAAAATTCCTTGATTTTAACTTCTTCTTAGCATGTCAATGACAACCTAAATGGAGTTGGCCCAGAATTTGTGTACGTGTTTGGCGCCATCACTATTGTTTTTCTGTCTTTTTCTCGCAAATTATGTTTAGAAAGAGATCGAAGATCATCATCAGCTGTCTAGCCTTTTAAAAACAATTTTTCGGGTCTATTTCCACTACTACCACTACGTCTAACCAGCCTCAGCTGAAGATTAGTATTTTACGTCTGCCTATCTGACGTCCACAACCATGATACTGGGAACTACGATACTCCTTGGTAAGACTGGTCGTCAGTCTTTCGGGCTTCTGGCGACCCATAATGACTGTAAAATATCCACTAATGACAGCCGAGACCAACGACGCAAGGGGGGGTCTCGGTATGTAAAGATGGTTGCCCATCTACGGACCGACCGCGGCAAGCGTAGCTTAGCCTGATAGGTCGACCCGAGCATGAACATTATTTCATCTCAGAATCTACTACGCATAAATTTTTTCAAAAGAATACAGAAAATGGCTCGATTCTAATAAATTACAGAAAATCATATAAGTAGCATAATGGTCTTAATATGGTGCGGGTTGTTCGAAAGAGATACCGTGGCCCCTGGCACACAGGCTATTGAGGGAACACGGCTGGGTTTTAGTCAGTAAAAGTCTGACACACCCTCCTGCTCCACCCAGACCGTTATTTAATGATTTCCAGCCCTCATAAAAAAAAATGGTCTTAAAATACGAGTAACATGGTAAATCTTTCAATATTGTGTGTACAAACTTACGCTTGCAGTTGAAATGTATGAGAATACTTTTTTTTAAATAAGTTTGTTCTTGTGATAAATTCATCCCAACATTGTGCTTGAACCGACACGCACTTAGCCAGTTCTTTTCATGTGGTTTTTATTCTACTAGCTTTTGCCAGCGGTTTCGCCCGACTTACCCAATTTACACAAAACCTAACAAATTATACAGTAAAGCCCTTGCTAAAGTAATATACATTATCTGTGCATTATTTAAATTTCGCGCCTTCCTGTTGCTTTACACTGTCATTTTTACTATCTATGTTCTCTACTCTGTGGAATGCCAAACTGCGGTGCACAAATTATAAGTTTTACATTAATTTAAGTATTCCTAACTATCCAAGTGATTTAATAACAACAGCCCTCCTTATGAATCATTCTGTCTATTAGTGAAAACCGCATGAAAATCCGTTCAGGAGTTTTTGAGTTTATCGCGAAAAGACAGATCAGACAAACGCGGCGGGGAACTTAGTTTGATAATATGTAATGATGATAGTCATAATATGGGACTCAAATATGACTGGCTGAATGTAGGTAACTTTTGCTCACCCCTACTAAAACACAGGCAAGATGTTATGTTATATGTATATACTAGCTTTTGCCCACGCCTCCGCCCGCGTGGATGTCGGTTATCACGTAAAAAGTAGCCCATGTCCTTCTCCATATCCCAGGCTATATCTCTGCCAAATTTCATGACAATCGGTTGAGCGGTATCAGCGTGATAGCGTAACAGACAGACAGAGTTACTTTCGCTTTTATAATACTAGCATTTTCCCGCGGCTCTGCCCGCCTGGATATCGGTTAGCGCGTAAAAATTAGCCTGTGTCATGTCCTTCTCCATAACTCTGCCGAATTTTATGACAATCGGTTCAGCGGTTTAGGCGTGAAAGCGTTACAGGTAGACAGACTAGAGTAAATTTCACATTTATAATATTAGTAAGAATTAAAAGGGGTTACATTGGACTCAATTAAGTTAATCTTTGCTCACCCCACTATAAACACAGATATGATGTAATATTATTTGTTCCTATTGATTTTATTTATAAACAGACTGCCACGTGTCGTGAACAAAAGCCTTGAACTTCTGCCAATCACCTGTCATCTGCTATAAGGCGACAATTCAATTCAGGGCACGCGCAAGCAAGTTGATCTCGTTCCATTATCGGGTCTACGGGGAAATCGGTGGCAGGTACATAAACAACTCAATCGAGTTTTGTTCGGGTAGTTGGAGGTCATTTTTTTTAGTATTGTTAGACTGGTGGTTTGTCAGGGATCGAGTAATGTGAACGAGTTTCAAGGGTTTTTTTCTCAGTGAATTTGCTGAGAACAAAATCTCAAATGAAAAATAGCATGTAAAGGATAGCCCATTAAGTACCGGGTGTCATTTGTGGATATTATTTTGAAAGTCGTTACGGGTCGTCAGAAGCCCGAAACTCTAGTAACGTAGTAACTGGATATTGTGTGTTGAACCGGCTGCTGATGTGTGTGAGATGGGTTAGGGAATCGTACGCGCGGCGTTCGATTCGTGTTTCAGTCAAAGTCTTATTTAATAATTTATTTGTCCATCTGGAAACTTTCAATAGCAGCTCGGAGTCTCGATTTGCGCCCTTTTGATGGAAATAGGCTCCGCTCCCTATTACATAGGACTTAAATATAGCTGGCAAAATTTGATCGTACTATACAGGAAAAGTTTATATTCAGTGCGCAAACTTTAACCATGAATTCAGCATATCATCCTAGACCCCTAGCGCAGAAATTTTTCGTCAGTTTTCCAAAAAAAAAAAAAAACTGCTGATTCATAGAAAAGTGCAATATCTACGCGGTAAAAATGTATGGAACAGTTGATTTTTTTTGTGGTGGTGCTTGGGGTGTCTGCAACGATATGCTGAATTCATGGTTAAAGTTTACGGACTGGATAAAAACTTATCCTGTATAGGTACTTCTCTGCCTAACCCGTTGAGGCATACAGGCGTAATGCTATGTAATGTTACCACGAACACCACCATTTATGCGAAAAAAGAAAATGTTCCAGGAAAAGGTAAACAAGAAATATAGAAAATTATCAACGGTATCCCAGTAGTTACCACCTGTGTCTCCGAACATCCTTCATCCGCTGAGAGGTTTATTTATGACCTAAACCTTTCATGGCTTTTTTCTCCTTTTGAAGGTTATTAAAGTAATGTTGGAGGATTTTTTTTTTTAAATCGCTGTTTTCGTTGACTGTTTTTTCCGCGTATTTCTTCTAAACCATGCAACAGATTGGGCACGCCACGATTGCGGCGGTAAGTCCCCTCTTTGAGGAGTGGTTTGAGAGGCGGCATGGCGTCCCCACCTTCCGCCTGACGCAGGTCCTCACCGGACACGGCTGTTTCGGGAGGTTCCTGTTTCGGATAGGGCGGGAGGAAACGCCCGGGTATTCCACTGCGAAGATCGCCCTGAGGACACGGTGGAGCACACGGTAGCGGTCTGCCCAGCTTGGGTGGAGTACCGCCGTGTCCTCGTGGAGGCGATCGGCGGCGGCGATCTGTCGCGTCCGGCCCTAGTCCAGGCCATGGTACGGAGCGAGAGGGCATGGGTAGCCGTCATCTCCTTCAGCATAGCAGTGATGCTCGCGAAGAGGGAGGCGGCGCACGTGAGGGAGAGGCAGTCTATGTGCCCCCGCGACCCTAGCCGCCGCAGGATACGGAGACGCCCTGGGCGTCGGGAATCCCAGGCCGATTTCCGGCCACCGTAGGCATGAGCTTGCGGATGGCGAGTAATGGGTAGCTCGCTGCCCGGTAAGGACCAAGCCCAAGTCGACGGCGCGTTGTGTTCCACGCGCGCCTCGAAAAGATGTCAGCACAAAAATGATGGGGCCTGCAAGGGCCGATGCCTGCCAGGGGTGCGGGTTTGTTCGAAAGAGATACCACAGCCCCTGGCATACGGGCTACTGAGGAAACACGGGTGGGTTTTAGTCAGTAAAAGTCTGACACGCCCTCCTGCTCCACCCAGAGCGGGAGAAGTTATTTGATGATTTCCCACCCAAAAAAAAAACCATGCACCAGATTTTGGTACGGTTTTCACTATCGTTTAGAAAATGTATTCCGGAAGGTTTATATGCATAACACATGCATATTATAGTAGAGAAAATCTGGGAATTTCAAAGATCTATATAAATAAAGATATTTCATACGAGATACATCAAATTAATGTACCTACTATGGAATTGTTTACCTTAAAATGGTCTATAGAAAAGTCCGCAATGGTTTATTTCTAGATCCTTAGGATAATTCACAGTAACCATTTTTATCTTTGGGATATTATTAAAAAATGGGTAATTTACAAAACTATTTTAATCAAAACAGTACAAATTATCATCAAATTAAATACGTTAGTTGTACATTTAATGTAAATCAAAATTGCCGTATCAATTTTAGAAGATATCACAGATTTAAAATTATTTGAAACTGGCGGTCGGCTGGCATGCCCCGTTGCCGTCCACGACACGGGTAGGTATTCTATTATAGAATACCTAGACCATAGAATTTCTATAGCTATACGACCTCCATTACATACTCTGTACACCCATGCAAAGGCGGGGCCGGTCGCTAGTTTTAAATATGACGAAAAATATGAAAATTTTCGTTAAATAGGTACTAATGACTAAGTTAAAATAGTGAAGAAAAATTTCCACTTAAAGATAGAACACACACGCACATACATACTCTCACGCTAAATTCCCAAGGGGGTAGGCTAAAACTACAGAAAGTCACCTTTTGTCTCTTTTGACATTTACACATCAGAGGAGCAATTCCCGTAATTTAAGACTAGATTGCGACTAGATCTTGAACATTTTTAATTAAAAGCGTTCAAAATCCAGTCGCGTCAAAAATTTGTCAAAAATGTATGGAAACTCTAGGTATATTTGGCACATTGAGACAGAACAGCCAGTCTGCAAGCGTTCTGGTCATACACGCACGCCAGTTGCGGGAACCTGATCTTTGTGAAGAACACAAAAAATATAAATTGGGACAAAAATCTACTGACTATTAAATTAGTAACTTATGTACCTACATAATTGGCTCCACTAATTAATTTTCAGATGCCTTAGATATAGTATATTAATTATTAATATTAAAGTATTTTTTTTTTTTGAGAAATGGTTTATTAAATAAAATGAAATACCTATTTGATAAAATAGTTGATTTATTTTATTAATTTTATTTGATTAAATTGTGCTTGAATAATAATTATGGTCGTAAACAATTTCGATTCAATTTCGTCAATAATTAATTAACTCGTTGCTGTCGACTTATTATAATATTGCTTGAGGTTAAAAATTAAACAAAATTACATAAACTATATTTCAATAATGAATAAAAATTACTTTTCTATCTGTTCTAATTTATAGTGAACTAGCTTTTGCCAGCGGCTCCACCCGCGTGTGTGTCGTTTATCGCGTAAAAAAGTAGCCTATGTCCTTTTCCATATCTCAGGTTATATTTCTGCCAAATTTCATGACGATCGGTTCAGCGATTTAGGCGTGAAAGCGCGACAGACAGAAAGACAGAGTTACTTTCGCATTTATAATATTAGTAGGGACTAGCCTATGTTACTCTTTTTAACATCAGCTATCTGCCAATAAAAGTCTTGTAAAAAATGGTCCAGCCGTTTCGGAGATTAGCTGAAATAAACAGACAGACAGATTCTTTTTTTAAGTTACAAGTCTCGTATATACTTTTACATCCATTTAGTGAAAAGCCTTTATTTTGACATTGCAAACAAACACTTACATTTTATTTATTTATATGTATAAATAATCCGTATATTGTTTATTATTTGTGTAGATAGCAAACAAACTTCATTAAAATCTCGTCAGAAAAAACATTTTATTTTCATTTTGCGCAACGTCGGTAAAATAGAGGAACCCGTCTTTCTCCGAGAAAATGAAGTGTTCTAATCTTAGACATACACACTAACACACCCTACACATAAACACACCCACAGCCTTCGAAAATTAGTGGCCAAAAGAGCACTAGTGAATTCCCGTCGGCTCGGCTCTAATTAAATGGCAAAAATCGACTCGACTCGGCTTGACCCAGTTGCGGGACAATTGAGTAGACGAGAAATGGTTGGGCCAACTCGTCGTTGTGGGGTGTGTGTGTTGAAGATGTAGCGGGTTGTTTTGGTTCATGTTTATGTTGCAAAGTAAGATATTATGTTAGACAAATACAACTAAAACCGGGTCCTAAACGATCAAAGGAGGACCAGACCAAACGGATCCCACGACCAATAACAACCAACCAACGATTTGAAATGATGTTATTGTATTATAATAAAATACCTATCTATTGACATTTGTTTGGTTTGTATTGGTGCTTTGACTAGGTTCCACACGTTTTTGCCGTCTCTCCTTTATTGCACAGTGTCATGAATTGCTCAATGTTTGGACTATTTAGGGTTGAAATCGGAGATTGCGTAATAATTGTACAAAATTTTTAGGGAGTAACATTTTCATTGCACCATATTTTAATTGCAACGTGTAGGATAAGTAATGCGCAAATATTGCTCACGCGAAAACATTAAAGTTTATGGGCCATCAATGTGATTGCATTTAAATAATGGATCATTTGAGTGCAAAAGCTGATTCAATTATACTGCATAATATGAAACTACGCAAACTTTTTGTAGTAAAATATTGACCATCAAAACATGACGTAAAATACTGACCGTCAAAAACATGACGTAAAATACTGACCGTCAAAAACATCCAAACTCACGACGTCAAAATTACACACAATTTTCCGTAGCTCATGTTTTGTAGGTTTATTAAATTTATCAAACCCTTTAATCAATGCAATAATTTTATTAAGTCTTCAAGGGCGTTTGTTGCCTAGTCTTTTTGACTTATCTTTTAGTCAGTATTGTAAGGTCCATTAATAATATTAATTTTTAAAAAATATTACCATGAAAACAGGTTACAGAAAAATGTGAGACCCTGGCTTGAGAGCTAGGTTATAGTACAGTAGGATCCAAAAGCGGAGTACCAATCTCAAAAAGTAATAGATTGACACTACGGTTTAACTTACGACCTTCTTATATTAAGTAATTTCTATACTGTAGACACACACACTCTCATACGTCTACAAATGATTGTATTCCATAAATTCAACCGTTAAAGTAAATGACGTGATAGCTTAGTGGTTCCTGAACTTGGATTAGCGCCATCGTGCGCAACGAGTCTCGGGTTCGAATCCCACGCGCGGTGTGCTAGCCTTTTTATTGTTTTAAAAATCGCTTTTGACTATAGTTTCTTGTTCTATTCGTCTTGTTCACTAAACTCGTAAAACTTTATCAATATACCCACAGAAACCTAAAGAAATTTAAATGATAGTTAACTTACGACTCATTCGACGTGACATATAGAACGGTGTTGGTTGTTATTGTGTGCTAGTGACGTGTGTTTAATCTATTAGCGGTCTTCTAGTTCATTTTAAAATGTAAGCAAATTGAATAATAGAAATGAAAGCGAATATTATTGCGCTGCATAAAAGCGGACTTAAATATCACAAATAACTGATGAAACCGGCCTGAGTGTGAGTATTATGATTTAATTATTTTATTAAGCACTTATTTAAAGTATAACTGCTGATCCTTGTAGTAATTTTTAAACGTTTTATAAATATCATAACGTCTAAATAGAAGAAAAATATAAAATTTCAAAGTAAATTTATTTCCTAGATTAAATATTTATGTGAAATTTATATTTCTAATAATTTTGTTTCTAAATAGTAATACATATTAGTATGTATTTTGTTTAGTAGCCTAACAGTACCCCTTTTTTGTTTTAGTGAAATACTGTGAGTCAGTGGATGAAAAGATATGAGGAAGGGGGTAGCCTTGCCTGTCGAAAGCAAAGTGGAAGACCCCAGCTTATAAAAGAAAGCGACAGCACAAGTGTTTTCAAAAAGACAAGACATTTTGCCAAATTATTCATAGTGCGCTGTGCACTCGACGCAGAAGGTTTGCATCATGGAAAACCAGCTCAAAAAACATAAACATTAACATTAAGATATAAATTAGAAATATTTATTATTATTGACTTTTATTGATTTTAGTATTATTCACATAATATTGTGTCATATCCGTAATATGGATTATATTCGAGGTTTAGTTTCAATCTTCTTTTCGTAATGAAAATGATTACTTAAGCTATAACTTCGATAAGTCCTATTAAATACAATTTGTTAACTTTGAGGTTTGAGAGAACTAACTCACTCGCAGTAGATTTATTCCAATAGTAGTACTACTGAGTCATTTAATTGTATTGTGACAACTTGTCTGCATTTGTTATTTTTACGTGGGTAGATTTGCGTAGAAAAATGTGATTTCTTTAGAGTACCGCACATTGTAGTAATTACTGCACAATATTATTATATTACTAAGATACAATAGCCTGATTATCATGGTTCACCAATTAGCTACTTTACTTCAATAATTGTTCTTTATGAGAAAATAAACTGTTAACAAGAAGTTATTAGTAGTTATTTTTATACCTACTTCATAAAATTATAACGAATAAACATTTTGTAATCACATAATCTTCTTAATCCTTTGTTTAAATAATAATTTAAGTAATTTAAAAAAAACATTCTCGTATAACGAATAATAAAAGAACTGATGAAATTGTTGAAAAGAAAAATAAGTCTCTTCGGGAGATTTGAACCCAGACTTATGTGTTTCTTAATCAATGACAATACGCTGCGAGCTACCGAGACTTGATATTAGAACGTGAATTTTAGCGATGGTATGAACCGACCAAGGTCATACGTAGTTACTACGTAACACAGTACAGACAGAGACAGAGTACTCTGTGCGACGGTATGTTTTTTGTATCTTTCGACGACAGTGGTGTGTGAGTACCTACTGTGGTGTGCGGTCTGGTTACATCACTTATACACACAGCTGTAGGTACGGCCTGGACCGCGAGTCATAGCAATATAACCCTTAGCATGAGAATGGACTCTTGACCGCGACCGTACCTGTATTCCAAGAGCAAAACCCATTGTAAAAGGTTTTAATAGTAAGACCTAACTAACCTGTATTTCTAAACAAAACCGCTCTCCGTCTCCGCTCGAGGCACACACTAAAGTGAAACGTGCAGTTGTAGGCAATCTGTAACACGTAGTAATTAGCTAGATTTTCATACCTTGCTGCAGCTGCTGAAATTATGCTCAAGCGCCTTTAAATTTATAAGCCTTACTGCGCACAAATTTAATATTTATACATGTTCTGGGAATTCATAATTAATTAGTGTTTAATTTTGTTTTCTAAAACTTTGCATGTCCTCTAGCCTGGAGCATCGATTTTATAAGGTAGGCGTAGTTCTGACTTAGGTACTCTCACATCTCAAACTCATAATTTGTCTAGCCTTTTCCCAACTCAGACCAAAGTGTTTATACAAATCTACTTACAGAAATAAAATCATTTTTCATTTAACTATGTTGGGGTCGGTATCCTGTCTAAACGGATGCAGCTGAATACATATTGCGACTGCATATCTGACCTCTACAATATTGGTATCATATTACCCAGTAACTGGGTTGTGGAGATCGGATAGGCAGTCATCATCATCATCATTTCAGCCTAAAGACGTCCACTGCTAGACATAGGCCTCCCCCAGGCTCCTCCACTTCGACCGGTCTTGTGCTTCCCACATCCAGCGGATACCCGCGGCCTTCACAAGGTCATCGGTTCACCTTGTGGGAGGATTTCGCACTCTACGTCTTCCGGTACGCGGTCGCCACTCAATAACCTTTCGGCCCCATCGGCCATCTGTTCTGCGAGCAATGTCCGTGCCCACCGCCACTTAAGTATGGCAATTCTTCGGGCTATGTCGGTTGCCTTGGTTCTCCTGTAGGCAGGAGGCAGTCGCTCCATGTAAAAATACCGGTACTCAGCTGCATCCAGTTTGACTGGAAGCTGACCCTAGCATAGTTGGGAAGAAGCTAGGCAGATGATAATGATGAGGTAGATTGGATTTTTTCAGTAGTGCGGTCAAGTGACTTCATTTCCGACCTCCACGAGGGCGAAGCTATGGAAAAAGCTATCTATATAAGATATAAGTCATAAGTCATTTATTTCATAAATACATTGTTTTGAAAATTACATAAATGAGAAACAAAATAATAATTAAAAAAAGACATTGAGTACGTCATATTTAAAATTAATTACACGTTTAAATTATAACACCTACAAATCACAGATCAAATAAAATTTAAAATCAACTCTCAGGTAAAAAAATAAAACATACGTAACAAAAAGATTCACAAATAATTATATTATGGCTATCGTTTATCATCTATGATCTATGAATACTAACTGAAATGACTATGGTTATCCGTAGAAAGGTACCCGTTATCAATTTCTACTGACATTCTTGTTAATTCAATTCATTCCTCTGTACGAGATGTCTTTTGATGATAAAACCGCCCGTTGCAGCATCACTTACATCTTCAGATTAAAATTGTATAGGAAAGGTACCTTATAAAAATAATAACGTAAATGTATCTTTTTGTGCTCCAATATTTTTTTACTTAGACATAAATATTTTTCCAATGTCAAATAATTTATCAGTGACTATAGTCGATGATCACTTTATTATGTTAAATGTTATTATTTTAATTTGTGAATACCTTTAGTTAAGTTTCCTGGTCAATTTTACTATACCTAGCATATCGTTGTTTTTTTTTATTAAATAATTATAACATTTATTTATTAAAAAAAATAAGTTAAATATTTAAGTAAATTCGTAATAGAAGTAAAATTAAAAGAATATATGTAGAACTGTTACCTATTTTATGTTATTGCTGAAAAAACCTACCTATTGAAATTAGTTGAGTCAATTTAGTAGTTGTGTAACAGTAGCAGTATAAATCGATATTTGTCGTTGACCGACCGTTTAATTGTTTTTGTAAAAATCCAGGTGTTACCCGCAATCGCGATAGTACCAACACCAATCTCGCCGCTGTACGACCGACATTCGTTTTTCGTCCTTGGACGCAAATGTGTCAAAGCCTTACTCCACCTGCAAATGAGGGTCATGTTTTTTTTTTTCAGTAAATAACATCCATCTTGCATTCATTTTCAAAAAACAGCTGTAAACCTGCCAAGTTCTATTAAAACTTAGCGTACCAACAAACGAACTATTTACGTTATTCATTAAAATATAAATTCATGAAAACGTTGAAAACTGAAAGTTTAGTTCGCCTAAAAGATTTATAGTTAGTTAGTTGCTCCGTTTATTTTTAAGGTTTACCTTTTAGAAATGCTTTTAACCTTACGCTCACTTTGAAAGTTTTTGGTCATTTTAAAATAAAAGATGCAGAGAGAGATTCTATCTTAAAAAGCAGCCTAACCTAGGCTGCTTTTTAAGATAGAAAATCATCAATTTTGGATAGAAAAGTTGAATCATAAAATCACTTAACATCACGCCTTCTTTGCCCGAGAGGTTGGACTGATGTATACCAATAGAACACACACTTCTCACTAGTTTTGTTTCATCATTTCAGCCGAAAGACGTCCACTGCGAGACATAAGCCTCCCCCAAAAGGGGGTTTTGCCATAATCGCCACGCTTGGCAGGCGAGTTGGCGATCGCAGTATGGTGGTAAAATGCATAGAGAACGCTGCAACCCATTCTCTAGCAAGTCCCTCAGTCGCCTTCTACGACACCCACGGGAAGAAATGGGATGGTGCTATTCTTTTACGTCCCGACACCACACGGCACAGTTATGTTTAAGTCCATGTAATAGGATGAGTCTATTACCTAGGTAAATTATTAGACTGTTAAATGTGCGAAAACATAGATTTTTTAAATTAAAATTAGGTGTTTCTATTGTCTTGAATGCAAACAATAAATAAATAAGTAGGACAGTCAAAATCCAAATCTTTGCTCCATCCCACATTAGGTGGGGCCATCTCTCCTAATTTTTCTGCGCCATTACGTTCTGTATTGTTAGTTACATATTAAAAATGTTTAAAATAAAATAAGTTGAAAATAATGTTATACATATGAACATTAACATCACACCTGTGTTCCCCGAAGGGTAAGGCAGAGGTGAACTCACAGAGCACACACACACACTCGCCACTTAGGTGTCACAGAGGTGACACCTAAGTGGCGAGCTGCTACTGATAAATTCCGAATGGAAAAACCCTTAACCAACGAGGCATCATTGTATGAGAGGGACTAGCTTTAGCCAGCGATTTCCACCACGTGAAATTTCTTGTCTTAACATAAAATATATCCTACCATCGCATCGCTTGCCCGCGAAATTACTTCGTTTTCTCTTAGCGCGATCTTCTTGGCTGCTTTTTTTTTTTGGCGGCTCCTAACCTTAAATAGCTACCTTAATAAAGACCTTCCTCAATAATTGAGTTACAAAATGCAAAAAAAAAGCATTGAAATCCGACTGGAAGTTTCAGACATTACCCTCTACATAAAAACTCGTTAAGAAAAAAAAATGATAAATTATAAAGTACAAAAAAAAAACGTTTCGTAAAATCAATTATTAAGATATTTAAATGTTAAATCTATAAGAATTTAAATTAAATATATAAGGAGGTGCTTCCAAAAACAACAAAAGTAGCCAAAACAGAAGTCGCGTTTAACTCAAATTCCCTAAGTTCACTTTACTCAAAAGAACAAATTCCTTACCTTATTTTAACTGACGAAAAAAGAACGGCTCGAGCTCTGGTGGACGCTTCGGCAGACAAACCCGAAAAAGCACGAACATTTACGAAGTTTCACGAACATTTCCGAAGTTGTACGAACTAGAACTTTCTTATTACAAACTGCTTTAAATGCAGTGTACCAGCGAACTTCGTGGAGCTACTTCAGTTTCAAGCACAAGTATTTCTTTAGACTTGAATATCCATTCAGCAGTATGTAAGACGAGGTTTTTCACTGAAATATGGGCCTGAAATTAAAAAAGTATAATGAATAAACTTTGTTGAGGTTGGCTTCCATTCTAACCGGATGTAGTTATATACCAATATTTTACATGGAGTGACTGCCTATCTGACCACAACAACCCAGTTATTGGGTAATACGAAATCTCTTGGTAAGACTGGTTGTTAGACTTTCGGGCTTCTGACGACCCGCAACGACTGTCAAAGATATACGAATGACAGCATGGACCAACATGGTCACCTATCCACGGACCAACCGCGGCAAGCCTTTTTTTTTTTTTGATTACGGGGGGAAATCCTCATGGATGTCCTCCGCCCCGGGGAGGGCGGAGGGGTCTGTCAGACTCTTACTGACTAAAACCACCCCGGTGTTCCGTCTCTCACTTACGCCGGGGATCACGGGAACTAGTAAGTCTTCCGCGATCCCCGCCTAAACCGCGGCAAGCCTAGGTTAACCTGATGGATCGATCCGTGCGGCGATAGTTACTTAGCCACGAGCCCTCAACATCGAACATAACAGCACCTGTTTAAATAAAAGTACAACTACTGTGTAATATGCAAATAGTACGATACTGGTGCTAACGTATTTACTTTTTCGCTACTACTAAAACAATAACACATCGTGAGGAAACTGGCATGTCCTAGAACCAAAAATTCGAAGACATTTGTAACATTTACCAACCCGCACTGGGCCCGTGTGGTGGATTACGGCCCATTCCCTCTCACAGAGAGGAGACCTGTGTCCCAGCAGTGGGAATATTAAAGGCTGATTAGACATATGCTACTAAAACAATACACTACTCTAAAAAAACGCCTTCACAGTTGACCCAAAAAAAAAAAACTGGAATATCTTTAAACATACTATTATGTGTACCTATAGCGTAAATCCGCAAATGCGCAAAGCCGCAGAATTCAAAAGAATACTATTACACTAGGATTTTCGTTCTGTTCATAATGGCGTTGTGAAAAAAAAAAAACTATGAAAACAAGAACAATGTAAAACAAAGAACATAATATACATAGCTACGTAGGAAACGATCATAGTGACGTTTATGTTCTATTGTTTGAACGTAAACGCTTTAGGTTACGTAATGAAAGTCGGCTCTTATGCAGAAAAATATTCTTATATATACTTATGATGAGGTTTTTCTTACGTGCTTACCTTGGGATTGGGTAAATAGTTTAAAGGCAAATGAGGTTTTTTATACAGGAGCTAATCAAGAGGCAGCATCGCTAGTCGGATCAAAACATTCCTTTATTTCCTTATCTTTACCACTCTGCACCAATTCTTGTCCACGTATTTTGAGCTGACGACGAAAGCACGATAAGCCGTTGGTCCTGGCTGTCATTTCTGGATCTTTGGGAGTCGTTACGGGTAGTCAGAAGCCAGAAAATCTGACAACCAGTCTTACCAAGTGGTATCGTATTACCCAGTAACTGGGTTGTGGAGATCAGAGAGGCAATCGCTCCATGTAAAATACTGGTCTTCAGCTGCATCCGGTTAGACTGGAAGCCGACCCCAAATCAACTATTTGGGGTCGGCTTCCAGTCTAACTGGTGCTTTCGATTTAATTGTTTTTTTTTCAACTAAAAAAATCAATTAAATCGGAAGCAGTTGTTGTTGATGAGCGTGTGGACTGTATAAAGGAATGTAAATAATGGATGGTGGTTACTGGATCTAATATTTAATTACGAAACATATATTTAAACACACTAAAGATCACTGCACTGACAATAGGAATCATATGACAAAACTAGACAACAGACAAGCAAAAAAAACAAGTATTCTAAAAAAGATTTATACAAAATTAGAACAGAACTTCCAGCCAGTCGCCAACATTCCGGGCCCCTAGTGGCACACTAAACCCTGGTGGCAACTGGCTGGGGTTCGGCTACCAGCGGTAGGAGTTTGCGGACTGGACGGCGCAAGGTACCTCCTTTAGTAGCCACATCTGCGACACGGACCAGTCCGTCAGGTCCCCTAAAAGTTTTGACTACCCTGCCTAGAAGCCAAAGACCCCTTGGCAAGGAATTGTCAGCGATCAAGACTACGTCACCTTCGCTAATATTCAACTCCTTCCTGCTTCGTCCCCGTGGAATCAACGTAGGCAAGTATTCGGTAAGCCACCTTGCCCAGAAGTGGTCAGCCAGCCTGAGAGCATGTTTCCAATCACATCTCCGTAGAAGGTCCGCATCAGAGAGCTTGACGGGCCACGGAGCCACCGATGCAGAGCCGAGAATAAAATGAAAGGGTGTTAAAGCTTCGGGGGCGTCTGGTGAGTTTGAAACGTATGTTAGAGGTCTAGAATTGACTATCGATTCCGCTTCGATTAGTAAGGTGCTAAAAACTTCCTCTCGTGGGGCCCTGTTCTTCAAAGTAGCGCGCAGAGCTGCCTTTACTGAACGCACCATTCTTTCCCACGCGCCCCCCATAAACGGAGAGGCGGGTGGTATGAATTTCCACGATATTTTGCGGCTGGTTGCAAAGTTCTCGACGTCTTCATTGTAAAGTGATGCAAGTTCGTGGTTAGCTCCGACGAAGTTCGTTCCGTTGTCGGAAAATATCGTTGACGGAGTTCCTCGCCGAGCTATGAAGCGTCTGAGGCTCATAATCGCTGAAGCCGAAGACAGCGATGCGGCTATCTCCAAATGTATAGCCCTTGTTACCAGGCATGTGTATAGGGCTACATACCGTTTTTCCCGCCGGCGACCCACTGTCACTTCTACTGGTCCGAAGTAATCCAGGCCAACATGCGTAAACGGCCGAGTATGGTGGTCAAGGCGCTCTGGTGGTAAATTGCCTGTGGGTGGTGTTACAAGACGGCCCTTCTGTTTTCTACATGGGACACATCCCTTAACAACGCTGCGAATGGTTGCTCGGGCTCTTAAAATCCAAAATTGCTGTCGTATTTCATTCAGCACCGTCTCATGGTTTCCATGCCCAGCTTCAGAGTGTTTGTGAAGAATTATAAGGTGTGCAACTCGATGATGTCCATCCAGAATGATTGGCGACTTAGCACTCTCTCTCACCCCTGGAACGGATTTTATGCGTGAGTCTAATCTCATTAAACCGTCCTCATCAAGGATCGGAGCAAGCGTGGCTATACGGCTACTTTTGGGAACTTGCTGAGAGGCTCTTAACGTCTTCAGTTCTTCTGCAAAGCTATCTATCTGAGCTCTTAGGAATAGCATCTTCTCTGCACCGATTATGTCTTCAGCTGAAAGTTGCGAAGGGGACGTAGTATAGTTAGCAAATTTTGCAAGTAAGCGCGGTGAACGAGACATAGATAAAAACTTTCTTACAGCTTGCAAAACGCGGGCCGATGCCCTTAATAATCGTAACCAACTACTAAAATGAGATGGATCTGGAACAGGTGGTGCAAGTAATGGAGTTTCCGTTAAAAGCCCCACGAATTCTGGTTTTAGCTCAGAAATTCCTGAAGCTTCGCAAGTAATGCACTCTGGTTCGCATGGCCATTCTGTAGATGGTTTGAGCAAAAAAGAAGGACCAGTGAACCATCTGTGTGATGAAGTGAGTTCTAAACGTTTTGGCTTCGTAGCATCATCAGCGATATTAAGTTCGCTTGGAAGCCATCTCCAATTTGATGGGTTTGTAAATTCTAAAATTTCGCCTAATCTGTGAGCAACAAACGCCTTGAAAGTGCGCGCGTCGCTGCGAATCCATTTTAAAACCGTTGTGGAGTCGGTCCAGTAAAATACGGCGGAAGGTTGTGTCCGGTGAGCGAACAAAATACTTTGCGCAAAACGCACTGCTATAAGAGCACCTTGTAATTCGAGACGCGGAATGGAAAGCGGCTTCAGGGGGGCAACACGCGCTTTGCTGCCAATTAAAGCGAGACTGACTGAGCCATCAGTGGTAGTGTAACGCCAATATGCAACGCAAGCATAGGCTTGTTCCCCTCCGTCAGCAATGACATGAAGCTCAATGTCGCTCTGGTCTGGTGTGCCCATGTACCACCGCGGAATACGGATACTAGCTGCTGATGCGAGTTGTTCAAACCAAGATTTACATTCGGCTTCGTAATTACTGGGAATTGGTGAATCCCAATCAGTACCTTCCCTCCAGAGCTTTTGAATTAAAATCCTGCCCTGAATTACTACTGGCATAAGCAAGCCTAAAGGATCGTAAACACTCATTACGCTGGAGAGTAAACCTCGTTTAGTTAGTTTTGGCTGTGCGCCTGTGACTTTGTGCCCTGTGCGAAAACCTAGGGTGTCATTAGAAGGATTCCACTTCACACCTAGAGCACCTACGTCATGGTCAGGAGGCAAGTCGAACTCGGATCCTGAAACATTATGCAACTCCTTAGGTACCAGCGAAAGTGCCTCTGGTACATTCGATACCCAGGAGCGCATCTCGAAGCCACCCAACTTGTGGACTGTGACTATATCGGAAGCCAAATGACTGGCATCGTCGAGGTTAAACTCGCTTGCGATATAGTCGTCCATATAATGATCATAGATAATCGAATGAGTGGCTGCGGGATACTTACACTCGAACTCTTTGGCATTCTTATTTTTAATAAACACGGCTATAAAAGGACTAGAGACCGCACCAAAAATCAATGATGACATCCGATACTCTTTCACTGCATCTTTAGTATTGCCGTTACGCCATAAAAACCTAAGCGCGTCACGATCACCTTCCTTTATTTTTATTTGAGGAAACATTTCTCTAATGTCTGCATTAAATGCGATAGGTCCCTCCCTAAAACGAAATAAAATATTTAACAAGGATTGCAGTAAATCAGGGCCCTGCAGCAGCATATTGTTTAAACTGACACCCCTAGTAGTGGCTGCAGCATCATGTACCACCCTCAACTTGCATTTCTGTGGGTGAAACACACCAAAATGTGGTAAGTACCACCTTATAGGTTCACCAGTTGAAGGTTTTACATAATTTTCATGAAACGAAGATAATTCGCATTCTTCCGCGTATTCTTTTGTAATAATATCGTCTATAAAAGCTTTATAGGCTGACGCAATTTTTTTATCTTTAGCCATCTGCTTTTCGAGAGATTTAAAACGAGATAAGGCTTGAGGGTAACTATCAGGTACGTTATTTATCGCCTCTTTTTTCCAAGGCAAGCCTACTTCAAAACGACCAGTACTTAGTCTCCGAGCTGAAGATTCAAGTAAATTTACGGCTCGTACGTCATCGCTGTTTTGCCTGATTAAATGCTTATGAATACCTAAAGAATCTATTTCGTATTGTTTCTTTATCAGTGCCTCAAGTGAATCAATAGTTCGTGATGCGTAATTGGTTTCGGTAACAGTATGCACAATATCGACAGGTTTAGAAACTGTGGAAATGGCGCCGTGTAGAACCCAGCCTAAAAGCGTCCTTGATGCTACAGGTTCGTTTTTCCTCCCTACGCGCATTTCACGGCTTAAAGACAAGTACCAATCTGCGGCTCCAATGAGCACGGTTGGTACGGCATTTTGATGTGCCAGTAAATTAGACAGATCTAATAGATGATCGTATTTTGAAATTTCGTCCATATCTATAGTTTGCGGACTAATGCGAAGAGGAGTGATGCTGCGTGCGCCTTGTATAAAGTGATGTTCAGGTAAGTGGTGCCCCCGTATATGAAAGTTAACGTAGCATACCTCGGTATCCAGGAACATACCACCTACGCCTGTGACACGTAGTTGTTGCCGGCCGGTGATCTCTGCCCCGATACGTGTGACTATGTCACCGTCGATAAGTGTAGCGGTACTGCCCTCATCAAGAAGCGCGAAGGTGTCAACAGCGCCACGCGGTCCCTCCAGAGTGACTGGCAGGATCTTAAGTAATCCTCGGACGCCCGTTGCAGGTACACCACATGTAGTCGCCACGACGTGGCCAGCTTGATAAGGCTTAACGATATCATTGGTTGCATCCTGTGACGAATTGGGAATATTAGTGGTGGCCTTATTTCTATAATTTTGCGTTGATATATCGCCATGTAGAAGGGCGTGATGACGCCTGGTACAGTTATTAACGCCGCAACGCTTTGCTCGGCAGTTGTTCCATGTATGCGGGTTAGATTTCAGGCACCTATAACATGTTTTGGTTTCTCGCACCCAGCGCCATCTGTCTTCAACAGTAAGAGATGAAAATATCTTACATTTTGTTACTGTGTGTGTTTCGTGGGAATTGGTGAATCCCAATCAGTACCTTCCCTCCAGAGCTTTTGAATTAAAATCCTGCCCTGAATTACTACTGGCATAAGCAAGCCTAAAGGATCGTAAACACTCATTACGCTGGAGAGTAAACCTCGTTTAGTTAGTTTTGGCTGTGCGCCTGTGACTTTGTGCCCTGTGCGAAAACCTAGGGTGTCATTAGAAGGATTCCACTTCACACCTAGAGCACCTACGTCATGGTCAGGAGGCAAGTCGAACTCGGATCCTGAAACATTATGCAACTCCTTAGGTACCAGCGAAAGTGCCTCTGGTACATTCGATACCCAGGAGCGCATCTCGATGTTTTGGTTTCTCGCACCCAGCGCCATCTGTCTTCAACAGTAAGAGATGAAAATATCTTACATTTTGTTACTGTGTGTGTACCTTGTTTACAGTAAGTACACTCAGTGATTTTGTTGTTAGAATCAGTGGCGTGGACATTCATAGAATTTGGGGTCTTACTATGTAAGAAACCTGGGGTCTTACTATGCGAAGAACTTGGCGTTACGTCAACCAAAAAGTTGTAGTTAAGTTGACGCTCCGCTTCAATAACTAAAAACCTAGAAAGAAGCTCTAGTTTAGTAACTGTAGGCTCGAAAGGTCTGTGTGTGGCAGCATAGTCTGTAAAACGATCTCTAGTGTGTTCGCTGAGCTTTAAAAGCACCGTGCGAAGGAGTTCGATTGAGGACAGGTACTCGGTTTGCTTAAGCCACTTTATGGTAGCAATACAGTTTCTCAGTTTGTTAGCCAAAGTGTTTAAATGTTCTGGGCTACTTATCTTTAAACTCCGAAGACCAGCAATTTCTTGTGCGATCAACAGTTCCGGCCGTGCGTAGTTCTGTTCCAAAGCAGTAATCACCTCTTCAGGTTCCTGTGCTTCCCACAAAATAGATGAAATAGCCACCTGGGCAGCACCGTGGACACTGATTGTAAGACGCGCTAAATTCTCTGCGGGGGAAAAAAATGTTTTAGTTCGCTCATAGGAACATTTAAAAGCTAGCCATTCATTAATGTTTCCTGAAAAAGGTACTAGCTGAAGTCTTTTCTGGCGATCCGGTAGTGAAGAAATGGCCTTCGCTAGTTGCAAGATAGAATCTGGTTGAATGTCAGCTGACGTAGGAACCGGGATGTTTACTTCCGGTGCGTGAATGTTGTGTGTCGCTGCCTGTGGGCGTGACCCAAGTTGAGGGTCAGGTATGTTTTGATTACTCACCCATGTTTTAACACGTTCTTTATGAGAATTACGAGAAGAGCTACTATACGACTTAACAGAATGTTCCTCAAGAGAGGCGAGTTTCGCGCGCAGCTCCAACTCGTCAGCTTCTTGTTGTAAGCGTGCAAGTTCACGGTCTTGTTCGCGCTCGCGCTTTATTAGCTTACGTTCACGCTCTACACGCCGCTGCTGAAGTTCGGCCTCAATGGCCAGTTTTTGTGCGAGTACAGAAGACGTGCGCGAGTGTGTAGTGCTGTGTCTAGAGTGACCTTTGTCGAGTGACTTGGTTTCGACACTGAGGCTCGCAGGGAGTACTTTCGTTTCTTGCTGGTGTGTAATGGTTCTAATACTTCCCTCAGGTTGCGAGTTCTTAGTCGTGGTGGCCGCTCGATTTGTTCCGCTCCCACACGGCGTTGGCTGGGCACAGTCGCGAAGAGAGGTCAGAGGATTTTCTTCACGATGTGGTTCAGCAGGGTTTTGTGCCGTCGTTGGGTTCATATTTGACCTCGTTTGGCTACGTGTAACCACCATCGTATGAAATGACGTAATGGAAAAAAAATCAAGAAAAATTATAATGGTAAAATTTAGGCGACGAAAGGACCAAAAATGTTGATGAGCGTGTGGACTGTGTAAAGGAATGTAAATAATGGATGGTGGTTACTGGATCTAATATTTAATTACGAAACATATATTTAAACACACTAAAGATCACTGCACTGACAATAGGAATCATATGACAAAACTAGACAACAGACAAGCAAAAAAAACAAGTATTCTAAAAAAGATTTATACAAAATTAGAACAGAACTTCCAGCCAGTCGCCAACAGTTGTTTTGTTTAAAAACTAGGATCACAGAGATGAAATGATATAATTAAAGTATATAACATTTATTGTAAAACATTTAAAAAAGTTACAGTGGAGCAGTACTTATTTTTCCCTTTTTGAAGTGTCAAAGTCATGATTTTTAGTGCTGCGAACAGACTTTATGTCATAAAGATGACGCTATATTCAATTTAATGTGACGTTAAATAGCCAGTTGACGATCAAAACGCTTCCAACGATGCTCCTCATTTGCCAAATTTTGGTTAGTAATTAAGAAGCTATGAGAGAACAGATGGACATACACACATACCGGGTCAAAATCATAACTGTTTGCTTCGCCGTGTAAAAAAGAACGCAACTGATTTCCCCCAAAAATAAAAAACAGAAAAAAATTAAAGACAGAATATATATAATATACCAACAAATATTAACTCCTTGCTATATAACCCGTACTGTTTTCACAATAACAACGTTTATAGACAATAAAACGTTCCAGCCAGGATCTAGGCAATGGCTAGAACTTAACTTTCATTCGACGCGAGGACAGTGCAAACGGCTCAGTGAAATGGCGAAGCAATATAGAGCGTGGCTCCCAAACTAGCGGGGGACACAGCTTATGGAAATTTAATTCGGGATAGGAATTGGAGAAGTTTATTTTCTAGTTGTTTTCTTGTGAGTTTTAAGTTAGTTTGGGAGCTGGTTTAAATGAACTGAAGATTTAGAAAGATTCGGATTTCAGGTGAACTAAATAACTGCTTTTTGAGATAAAATAAGGAATGCTTTGAAAAACTAGCTTTTAAATGGAAAGCAGAACACTGGGTATTGTGGCGCAGGTTGGGAGATGCCTATATCCAGCAGTGGACTGCGATAGACTGAGTTGCTTGTAGAGTCACTTATGCAACTTGAGTCATGACCCAATCTCAGTATTCCTGGACAATATACAAGCTGATTATGCTGTGTGCCCAGAAATACTGAGATTGTGTCACGAGCCCGGGACACAGGCCTCCTCTCTGCCACGTATATAGGCCAGGAATACTGAAATTCGGTCAAGACAACACCCTTATTACCCTTTGAGGGCCATAACCCGATCTTCAATCTCCGTACGATTTGCAACCTGTCCGGCATTCGGATCGAAAAGCCCTACAAGACGGGAACAATCGGCCAATGTCACAGGTGTCAATTGTACGGACACGCGCAATCGCACTGTTACGCTACCCCGAGGTGCGTAAAGTGCTTAGGTAGCCAAGGTACAGCGGATTGTACCAGGCCCAAGGACCGCTCCTTGTGCACGGAACACAGGACACAGGCCTCCTCTCTGTGAGTGGGATTGGGCGGTATTCACGTGGATGACACACACATGTCTTAGATTTTTTTGATTCTAGGATACAACGGTTCTGTTTTTACCATGTTTTGGGAATAGTGGTAGTGAAATTAAATACTCAAAGTGCCTGCCTGGTTTGAAAAAGGTACTCACGACTTACAATTAGTTAATCGCGGTCGATCACTTAGCCACCACTGCTTTCATGGCCCCATGTCTATTATAAGGGGTAAATACTCATGTATTTGTTCGCGCACACGTTGGTATGGGCTTAGTATTGCTAGGGTCACAGCGAATACTTTTCCGATACATTTAACCCTGTAAGCGGGTAGTTGTACACGCTGATTCGTTTGTTTTGCACACTGATTTTAAAGAAGGATTTGTAGGGCTAAGTCTTTTTAGGGTTGGTAAGCTCTGGATCCTGTAAGCCTTGATTTTCTCTTGTGAGATTATTTGTTATGAGAGTTAGTTAAAATATTTTCGTTTGCAGGTTTTTCCAACGCAGCCAGTATTTTGGGCACTTTTCGGACTGTCAGCGATGCAGACGAATTTTTGATGGCCTAAAACGAAAACACACTCTTCCCTTATGGTATTTTTTATAATATCACTATCTTGTTTACTTCTTATTAAATTGTCTACCGTATTTCTTACCTTTTTATTTGTTAGGAATAGGTAGACACGACAATTTATATTTTAGTTAGATTGTATATTGTACTAAAAGTTAAAAAAAAACCATATATTCAATAAAGTATAAAACTATCCATGTTTTACTGAATAAAAAACTTCTCTATGTTTTTTTGGCATGTCTGACGACTATTTTTTTTCTCTGTTTTATTTATGATTTAAAATAAGACAGTTTAAAAATTCTCATGGATTGGTGCAAAACATGGTTTTAAATGAGTGTCACAGGGTGAAAATCACAAAACACTTTGTGCTTTTTTGAGTCTGAAAATCCTCATAATCGGGTGGAAATTGACCCTCATTGTGGATGCCATAAGTGTCCTATGGTATTGCTTATGAAATCCCACTAAAGTATTTTGCGATGCTTCTGCTTGCAACTAGGTGTAGTAAAATGTTATGACAGAACACAAACTTAACCGACGTTCATATTTGTACATGGCCTAGTAATAGTTATTATGCATGTTCTGTGGTGTTTTGATCTGAAAATATTTCATGTGCTTTTTACATTTTCCCCTGTAGATCTGCACTTAGCTGTATGTATGTATATATTGGAACGAAGTTCCTTATCGCGCGTTGTGAAAGGGGGCTAGAGGGAAAAAATTCATACGAAAAGTTGTAACGACACTTTTTGCTATGGTAAGCTATTGTAAGCTGTGCGTCGTGCGCATGTTTCTCTGTCTGTCTCTCGCTCTCTCTTTCTTATAGAAAGCAATAACGATGGTGACGATGGTGACGACGATGACGACGATGACGATGATGACGATGATGCTGATGATGGGATTTAAAACCCCGAAAACACGAAGTTCCTTATCGCGCGTTGCGAAAGTGGACGACGGTAGACGGAAAAAATTAACACCAAAAAGGAACTTCGTTCCATCCGGGTGTCCCTTGACACCTCTCAAGTTTTTTTTTTTTTTTTAAATTAGAGTATAATTTTTGATTTTATGTTTTCCCCTCTACTATTACACACATTGTATTTTTTATCTTCAATCGCAGGTGTGCTGGAAGAGATTTCTGTAGAAATAAGCACTACCTTTGTACGTATTTTTCTGTTCCTTTCTTCTTGTCTATTTATATGCATGTGCAATGGTAAAATAAATAAATAATTATTATATGATAGCCTCATCCGCTTGCCGCGACGGCCCGTGGATTGGTGACCATCTTTACATACCAAGACCCCTCCGTTCCTCGGAGCACGTTAAACCGTTGATCCCGGCGTTCATTCGTCGATGTTTGACTGATGTTAGGGGTCGTCACAAGCCCGAAAGTCTGACAACCAGTCTTACCCAGTAACTGGGTTGTGGAGGTCAGATAGGCAGTCGCTGTTTGTAAAATACTATTCAGCTGCATCTGGTTAGACTGGAAGCCGACCCCAACATAGTTGGGAAAAGGCTAGGAGATTAGCAACCCACTCTTTCATTTACTTTTCAGTAGACCTACGAGTATATTAGTAAAGTATCTGTTAAGTGTCATTACAACCTGACGGCAAACTGACGTCGAGTTTAAAAAATCCGTCATAGTTGTGTATTTATTTATTGTTTTATTTTTTACATTGTATTAATTATTAATATTTTTAACCGACTTCCAAAAAAGGAGGAGGTTATATGTTCCACTGTATGTAATCTTTTTTTTTTATGTAGTTTCCTCGATTTCTCCCCCATTTGTGGACCGATTCTCAAAATTATTTGAAAGAGTTTCCTGAGGTGGTTCCATTGGCACCAAGTCAGGATCTGATGATGGATTCCCAGGAAAATCGAGGGCAACCCTCAAATTTTGTAGGTATTAACAATGTTTTTCATTTATTTTCTAAAGCTATTGAGACATTTGCGTATGGTCATCATCATCTCATGACGCTAAGCTGATGAAGGAAGGTACAACTCTTTAACGGTTAGGAGTTAGGTGGAGGTTGACAACCAGTCTTACCAAGGGATATCGTGTTACCCAGTAACTGGGTTGTGGAGGTCAGATAGGCAGTCGCTCCATGTAAAATACTGGTATTCAGCTGCATCCGGTTAGACTGGAAGCCGACCCCAACATAGTTGGGAAAAGGCTAGGCAGATGATGATGAGTTAGGTGGAGGTTCAGGCATAACTCCGTCATAAGACCGATTTGCAAAATTATTTTTTGTTCGAAAGGGGTTTATTTCGAAATGGTCCCATTTAATTTCATAAAGATCGGATGATGCGTTTCGAAGACAAACAACGGAACTTTTCGAAAAATGACAGCAAATTAACCGAGATTGCTGCTATAGCATAAATACATTGTTTTGACCGCAAGGATGATGAAATTTCGAATTGGTGTGGGGTAGGTATAATTAAAAAGTAAAAATAAAAACTTTTTTCAAAAAAATAAAAACGACCGACTTCCAATAAACACTAGAAAGCGAAAAATAACTTTAATTTCGGAAGGCGGCGACAAGAAATTAATAAAATACATATCCAAAGTCACCGACTTCCGAAATTAAAGTTATTTTTCGCTTTCTACTGTTATTTGGAAGTTGGTTGTTTTTTTTTTTGTTAGTCTTATGTATATTTGTATGAACTTAAGTATATTCTCATATTAGGTACCTACTTGTTTTATTTTCGTAAGTGAACTGTTAATTGATTTTATGTACCATACACTCTTTACATATCTTTATCTGCTGTCCTATCGCAATTATGTTAGAAGAGATTTCTGTATTAAAAAGCATCACCTTTGTACCTATTTTTCTGCCCTTTACTTCTTGTAGTAACAAGTTAAACGTAATACAAAAATTCGTTAAATCGAAAACGGTACACAGATTCAACAGGATTTTGATCCCGTAACTGCATGCTTCAAAAACTAATCCTTGAAACTCTAAGCCAACACCACATCGCAGTTTACATAAAACATTTAAACTATCAATTTCACCCACACCGTTTAGGATTATCCTTTCTCAAAACAATTAAACTTAGTGCCAACATAATGCACCTAATGCGACACGTATTCAGTATAGAATCGTACGTGTCGCGTGTTAGTTCGTACGTGATTCGTACGAGTGCCCCGCGTGAGTCGTACGTGACCCCGCCGCGTCCCAGTTGCGATGACGCTCGATGTTACGCGTAATATACATATTGCAGCGCAATTGTTTGAAGGATAGTGCCGATAATGGTACACGTAAATGTAACTGTAGACATGTTATACAGGCTGTTTTGAATAAAATATATACACTGCATAAACTTCTTAGCATAGGTGCGGCATCTATATATATAAAAGAAAGTCGTGTTAGTTACTTCACTTATAACTCAAGAACGGCTGAACCGATTTAGCTGAAAATTGGCAGGGAGGTAGTTTAGAGCCAGGAGAAGGACATAGGATACTTTTTATCCCGTTCAGTTGTTTCAGAAATAAAAAAAGTATCAAAGTGGAAGTTGGCTGTCGAAAAACGAAAATTTTCACGGATAGGATAATAGGGTAGATACGGTAGGGTAGGTAGGGTAGGTAGGGTAGGTATTGTAGGTAGGGTAGGTAGGGTAGGTAGGGTAGGTAGGGTAGGTAGGGTAGGTAGGGTAGGTAGGGTAGGTAGGGTAGGGTAGGTAGGGTAGGTAGGGTAGGTAGGGTAGGTAGGGTAGGTAGGGTAGGTAGGGTAGGTAGGGTAAGTAGAGTAGGTAGGGTAGGTAGGGTAGGTAGGGTAGGTAGGATAGGTAGGGTAGGTAGGATAGGTAGGGTAGGTAGGGTAGGTAGGGTAGGTAGGTAGGGTAGGTAGGTAGGTTAGGGTAGTGTAGGGTAGGGTAGTGTAGGGTAGGTAGGGTAGTGTAGGGTAGCGTAGGTAGGGTAGTGATTTTGTATGAATGACTTTTGGACGAACAGGACAACGTCTGTCGGGTCAGCTAGTTCTCCAATAAAACTAAATGCGACCAGCAATTCTAAAACAAGCTGTCAATGTCAATATTTAATAACAAATTTGACACTTACAGCTTTTGAAAGCTGTTTAGATTTGCTAAACGCGTTCACAAACGATTAACTTAAACTGTATTATCCTAATTTAATAACAAACTTAACAACAATAATTTGTTAACAAACTAAAATTTGGCGGTCAAGAATTTCTACGCATCGCTGTCCACTAATTAATAATGTCCCCAAGAAATTGGAGGGCATTGCCTCGTTGTATGGCAATGCTAAGCTTCTGGCTAAGGCCGACCCAACCCTTGGGCCGCGGAAAGTGTCAAACAGCCGTTAAAAGAAATCTGCTCCTCCAATGAGTAATTTTACTTATGTGATCAATAAATGCCTTCAAAAAAATCTGCTGCACCATACAGTTGATTGTGTATATGCTACGTACATACCTATGTCATAAAAAAAACACTTCAGTATGTAGAAAAAAAATGGATTACGTAACTTTTTTAAATGGTTATTTTCGTGAAAATTTATCTCATCCTTATTTTAGTGCGTACTATACTCGCTTGAAGCATGTCCATGCGTTTAACCTAACACCCTGTATAGACGCGAATGTACAGCGGCAACAGCGGAACAGCGAAGGCATGAATTGAGTAAGAAATCGTGAGTTCAATCCCGAAGCTTAGCACTTTTGGCGTGAAGCCACTGAAAGCTGAAGCATATTAATTATCGTAGGAGGAACAGGTTAATGTGGTTACACAACATTTCATTCCTCTCTGAATAAATGAGAGGACAATTTCTTTTGAGAATTTTTGACGAAATGGAGGTTAAGATTTGGTACCTTTGACCTCAATTTCGTTTGATGAAAATAAATGGACAAGGTCTGTGATGAGACAAACGTAGGTACTCAGCAGATGGATGTGCACTCTTTCTTTGAAGGCTGACGGGTTATATGTGGAAGAGAACACCTAATCCATACACATAGACACACACAAACACATTAAATCATACAAACACTGCACATACCTGAACATGCTACAACAATTTTGTCAGCACCTTAGAACTTAAGCTTTTTCTTTCCTTTTTTAATTATGTCTCTGTATTGTAGTAAGCAACCCATGGGAAGTTGCGAAGTAACACCATCACAAGTATCCTTATAATTTACCGGGGCTGCCTCAATTATGTGCTGTAAAACAATTGTATGAGAACCACCCCCCCCCCCTTTAACCAACTATGGAGGAGTCGGCCAAAAGTTAAAAAATTGGGCTTTGAATACAAACGGAAACGTTCTTATTACAAAAGAGTCTCTCACTAGTCGCTATGACTAAGTACCTAATATACGAGTAACAATACAGGTTTGTTGCCACTCAAAAATAACATCCACGCCTGTCAATCATTAAAAATGACACACGATGGCAACAATGTGCAAATAGAAATCATCATCAATCAAAGCTCCCTCTATGATTATGCAATGTGTGTTCTGCACACACGGTCTGAGGCATAGACTAAATATCCAACAGAGGCGACACTTCATAAAACGATCGAGTGAGAATAGAAACAAAAGAGGACATGCCGATTTCCTCACGATGATTTCCTTCACCGTTTTTAGAGCAGTGTGTCGATATGTATATAGATCCTTTTTAAGCGCAATACACACTAAAGCTGCCGACCCGCCGACACAGCCTGTATGAAAAGGCATATAGGCTGCCAGGTTGTGTCAGCGGGCTGCGGCAGCGGCTTTGGTGTCTATTGCGGTTTAGGCTAACTTTACAATGATATGATAATAATCTTTATTGACACAAATTTTACACACATTTTTATGAATGTGTGTGTGTGGGGGAGGAGTATAAGTATGTGTATTGAGTGAGGGTGTGTGTGTGTGTTGGGGAGTATGAGTGTGTGTATAGAGTGAAGGTGTGTGTGTGTTGGGGAGTGAGACTGTTACTCTTCATAAAAACTTAATTAGGTTTTCTGTGGCATCTTAATCCAAACTTTTTAGCCAGGGTAGTATAACTTTTTAAACTGATTTAAGTTAAGTTTCCTAGTTTAGATTTTTTTATCAACAATAATAAAGATGCCAGTACAATAAAATGTTTTTGTGCATCTGATGTTTTACGGCGGGGTACCTACAGGGCACCATTCCAGTCGTTTGGACAGTACAGGAAGAGTACGAACGATTATTTTGTGACATCTACTAATAAGTTCGTAAAAATAGTTTCCTAACCGATAGTACGAGTACATTAGCCTTCTCGTACACCGACGTAGTTGCGTGCCGGAATGGAAGATACAAGAGCACCGCCCGTTGAGCACGTTCGGCAGCAATAAGAAAGGATTTCCCGGCACCACCCCAAGCACATATACAATACCTAATTAGGCATTCACACAGCGCCCTGTAAGTTTGGATCAGTAGTTTATAATTGGCTACTTTTCGCAGATTCTTGAATTATATAGATCAGTTTTCTGATCCTTCCCACCAGCGACGCTATGTGGACTTTCCAATTAAGCTTCTCATCTAGTAGCCAATACAATACCGCTTTTGGTGCCCTAACTAACCTATGCCCAAACTAGCTGTCGTTTAGGCAACCGTGCTCCATCGTCGAACGCATAGCCAATTAACCGTAACGCCTCTGATTCGGAGCTTTTGGATATCGAAACGAAGCGATTCGGAAATACAAGATGTTGATTTGCATCCTAGTCAAATTCAAGGACGTTATTATGCTAATGATTCTCGACCCAAATCAACAATAAAATGGGTAGGTATTTTTTAAAATATTTTTTCCTGTTTACTAAAATCCGTAAGTGTGAACCAGCCGTATTTAAACGCGGCCCGTCTGTTACTAGCCTAACCGCGCTTTCACACACAAACGCAAACAATACGAGTACATCCATTCACAACGCTTGCGCGATCGTTCGTTCGGGCGCCGCTTGCGCTTCTCAGTTCTCGGTAAATTGTTGAGACGTCATTCGATACAAAGTGCAAGATGACGGACAATTACACTAATGCCGAGTTGGTGGAGATGGTCCGCCTGTATGCCATCAGTGGAGACAGCCTACGTGGAGCCATCCGGATGTTCACGGAAATGTTTCCCGATCGGGAACCCCCATCACAGAGCGTCATGCTGGCTGCTACGCAGAGACTGCGGGATCATCGGTACTTTGACGTTCCCCGGCATGCTCAAGCTCGCGGCAGCGTAGGTAGGCCTGCCTGTCGCCTTGCAGAAAGACATCCTGGAATACTTCCAGCGAGAACCACGGGCAAGCACGCGGGAGGCTGGTCGACGCTTTGGAGTGCACCACACCACAGTGTACGTGCAAGGATCATTAGTGCTTTCGACACTTTAAAACGAATGTGTTAGTGTTACGTAAACTAAAGGAAAACCAGCTACGTCGTGCTCGATTGTGCCAAGAGTGTGAAGATGGCAACTTTGAACAACTCCTCCGGGTAACTTAAGTAGGTAATTTATTTATTTGTACATTTTATAAATACGTTGTTAGCTTAATCAATTTTATTAGTGTAAAAATAAGTTGATTTTAAATTTTTAACTACGCCAATAATACCTAAGAGTCGAAAGTATCACCACCTACTTACACGTAACTAGCAAATCTTTCCATTTCCATCAAACCTAAAAAACATTTTTAAACTTAGTAGATCGGTACATCAACTAAGGTAGGTAGGTATTATTACCGGTCCTAAGCCCGTTAAGTACCTAGTAAAGAAAATTTCAAATCAACCAATTTAATCTACAAATAAAAACAAAATCATTACGAAAAGTTTAGGCTGAACGATAGCATTAGAGCAAAACGAACATTTTATTAATCATCTGATACCAGGTCAGTGAACTTTTCTTTGGCGCACTAGTATTACTGTCATTAGTAAGATTTCCGTATTCTAATGATGCTTAAAAAGAGGTAATTATCAAACTAAATTTATGACAATAATGTACCTAGGTGATTTTCGAAATAAAATTAGGAAAAATTATTGCTACCGGTCGCTCAGGTCATTCATTGCTCGCCGCTCGGTCGCGCACGCTTGAATTTGGTTCGTAGGTAACACGTCGACACTCACGCACACAGCTGCATTGTCGCTGTGTGCGTAGTCGGGTGATTCTCTTTTATTTGTATTGAATTAAGGGTTTGATTCTGAAATACTGTTAAATTTCAACAACAAAAAAAAGCAGCGCTTATTAGTTATTGCCCGGTACTGTACTTTTAATTGATTATTTATGTCTTTTATGACAACTACCTGAAATTTGACGAGGATGCAAAACAACATCTTGTATTGCTCTAGTAAAATATGGTATGAAAGTGGTCATCATTTGCCTTTTTGCAACTATTTTTGGGATCGGTTTCCAGTCTAACCGGGTGAAACTGAAAACCAATATTTTACATGGAACGATTGCCTATCTGACCTCCACAACCCAGTTACTGGGTAACACGATACTCCTTGATAAGACTGGTTGTTAAACTTTCGGACTTCTTCAGTAAGGGACGAGTAAAAAATGAGTACAAAAACTAAAAACGTATTTTTTCAGTAGTCGGGACTACTGAAAAAATACACTCTAAAAAGTACGAGACAAGACAATATTGTTATTTCAAAGCCGTGGTAAGATTCGTTAAGGTTTGGCTGAAGAAGTACATGTCAAATTATGATAAAAAGTTTAGAAGTTATGGGACCTGATCAACATACATACTTACCGGTTAAAATCATAACACTCCTTTTCTGTTATTATTTACTCAGGCACAATATAATAATTGCAAAAAAAAAAAAAAAAAAAATGTGAAAGTAATAAAAATAATAGTTGTAAAAATGTTTGTACAAACCTGATTATAGAAATAAAATCATTTATCATCTAATACAAACACAAATATGGGAAGGTTTTTTTTAATTCAATTTAAATCACAGTACTGGTCATCAAAAAAATACATAGAACAAAATAATTATAATTAGTAGGCTACGGTTGGGGCCGAGGGAGAGTCTGTTTAAAACTCCGGTAGCCCGTACAAACCTATTAAAGTTTGCACCCGTGTGTCGGGCTGTTAAGATATTTAATATCATCTCTCAGCGGTTGGAAATTTTTTCCTGCTCATTGGCGGAATTCCAGAGAGTGACAGTTAGTGTGTTGTCCTCCATGTAACTTGGGCCGGCACACGGAGCCGTTACTTGGGACTGGTCAGTCATGGACCGGTGTAGGTGTGTGTGATCAGGTTTTGAGTGGCGTCTCTGGGTGTCTACTTTTCTGTCTATTTTACTTGTCTGTATGACTATTTTTATTACATTGGGTCCTGTCTGTAAAAATAATTGTATGTGTAAATGAATAAATAAATAAATAAATTTTCTAACCCGGCACAACATTAAGACAGCAACATTCTTCGCCTTCGGGTAAAAATTTTAGTAATCCTAACATTTCAAAATCAAGCCATAGAACCACTGCATTTGACAGTCCACCAACTATCATTTCTTTTCAACTTACATCTTTAACAGGAGCCTACTACAGATTACCTCGTAGACACCTACATATATTTTCCTCATTCAATTTTGACTCCAATAAACCTGTTTGAACCCCTATTTACTTTCCATTTTTGTATAACAAACAAAACATATTGTGCAAAGAAAGAGCTTTCGTTTTGCCATCGCTGGCTGTAATAGCAGGATTGACTGCTTTATTGAGATCCCTGGATCCGCCTGTCAATATCATCTGACATCCCCCGTCCCCCATATACATACACATGTAATGCCGGATCTTGTGGTCCCCATACGTTTGTGTTTCAAGGGATATGGGGGATTCGAGGATAAAGAATTTATTTTTACAACGTGTTTTTGGCAATGGAAATGTTCGTATAATAAATGTCGAGTTTTGTAGACGTATTTATAAATCATTTACCAACGATACGTACCCAACGTTTCGTTCGTAAATGATTTATAAATACGGTTGTTTTTATTAAAATTGAGGAGAAAACAATGGATAATTAAAAAAAAAAACATCGACAGTTTTTGACAAACTAAAACGCATCTATGACGGATGCCTTAATCTCCCAATCCGTTTACCGTCAATGTTCCGAGTAGTAACGACACGGGCTGATTTTACCAAAGTCAGATATCTTTTATCCGTAGAGTAAAATTTACGTCTGACAATTCTACTATGGAAGATCTGTCAAAAATTCAAAATTTATTCTCAGGATAAGACTTATTCTAAGTATAAAAGTTTGGTGAAATTCGCCCTAATAGATATTTTACAACTAGGAGTCTTCTGAAAGAAAAGGGAAAGTGGGTTGCTAATCTCTTCTGACGAGGTTCATCATTATTTGCCCAGCCTATAAGTTGGGGTTGGATTTTAGTCTAACCGGATGCAGCTGAACAGCAGTATTTAACAAAGAGCATCTGCCTGTCCGACCTCCACAACCCAGTTACTGCGTAACACAATACACCTTGGTAAGACTGATTGTCAGACTTTCTGAATTCTGACTTCCCGTAACGACTGTCAAAGATCCACGAAAGACAGTCGGGACCAACGGCTTAACGTGCTTTTCGAGGCACGGACGGGTCTTGGTATGTAAAGGTCATCCATCCACGGACGTAGCTTAACCTGATCGATCTACCCGTGCAGCTATTATTACTTAGCCACAAGCCTCACACGTTGTAGAAAGTTATTTAAATAAAAAATAGATTAAAAATATTAAAAAACACGCTTTAGTAACCAAACTAAAAAAAAACAGAAAATAATTTCAAAAAAGCGTGGTGTGCTTTTTGATGTATTGATAATAAATTAATATGAAGCACCCCTTGCTTTTTTGAAATTATTTTCTGCTTTTTAGTTTGGGTTTTAAAGCGTGTTTAAATTTATTTTTAAATTTTTAGTTCTGCTAACTACGAAAGCGTGATTTTTCAGTTTATTTTTAGCAGGTAAAAGCCCTGACAGCTGCCAAGTGGATCTATATGGATCCGACGCAAGCGCAAATATTGAAAATATTTAACTGTCAGGGCTTTTACCGGTTAAACTGCTGTCAGATTTAAAAAAAAAAAAACTGAAAAATAACGCTCGATGTGGGTCAAAATCAAGTCCAAAGGAGTCAGTTACAAACAAAAAACACAGTACTGTTTTATACACGCACGGCTAAAATGTAGGTATGTATGGAACAGCGATTTTTTTAATTACCGACTCTATATTTAAATTTTGGTGGGTCTATAACCAAGTACTGGATTCTTAGTAACAATTTGCGTGTCGATAATCTTTACACCGTAATTAAATAAAAGGCAAGAGTTCCGAATGTCACGTCATCGCCCTGCCCAAACCGCTTAGGAAATTAGAAATTAAAATTAATGATTAAGTTTCTATTACGCAATCTGAACAATGCTCAACGGTACAATTACTGTAGAATGATGTTCTAGAATATCAAAAAATATATACTTTCCATTCTGCAATGATTCCCTTGGCATTAAAGCCCACGCGAAGAAACTCAAGGGCAAGCGCTAGTACACATTTTATGACCATAATATTCTTACTTATTCTACAAACAATCGTATAACGTATCGTGTCGTGTGTATCGTTGGTCTTGTGGTCGCAAGCGCGTCCTGAGGGTTTGTTTCCCAGGTCGGGCAATATTTTATTGAGTTTTCTATCTGGAGTTTCCTTGCTTTTAGTTTGGATGGCAATGGCGAGCAGTGGTGGCGTTGTGGTATTGATTCCTACTTTGAGTAAATAATTTCATCACGACTTCTCTCAAAACGGTGAACGAAAACATTGTGAGGAAACCGACATGTAATAGAACAAAAAAAAAAAAGATTAAAAATACTAAAAAACACGTTTTAAAAACCAAACTGAAAAGCAGAAAATAATTACAAAAAAAGTTTGGGGTGTTTTATATTAATTGAAATTATTTTCTGTTTTTTTAGTTTCCGTTTTTTTTATCTATTATTTATTTTCTAATTTTTCAATTCTGCTCTTTTTAAATTATTTAACTGTCATCGGTCCTCGAGAAGTCTACAAAGTTTAAATGAAATCCGATCCCTTGAAGTGGGTCAAAATCAAGTCCAAAGGAGTAGGTTGCAAACAAACATAACAGTTGAAGCTAATTAAAGCGTGTTAAAAAAATAAAAATAAAACACATGTGACATTTACCAACCCGCGTGGTAGATCACAGCCTACTCCCTCTTGAAGGCAGGATGCCTGTGTTCCAGCAGTAGGAAAATTTTAGGCTGATTATGATGATGGCAATAGGCTCAAAACCTGGGACAGTTACATGGGATCTACTCGCAAACTTAACTGGCGAAGTGTCGGCAAACTATAGGTACGAGTACACCTCTGCCTAACCCTGTCGAGTTATACAGGCGTGATGTTACGTTGTTTATCTTATGTAATAAAGGAAATGTCGTCACGTTCCCGATGAAGGATCGACTCGGTGCTTCCAAAAGCAAATTGAAACAAATTCCTTGAAGAAAATAACCGTAGCCTGAGAAAGCAGATAATGAAAAATATAGGCAGGTCTTTAGGCCTAATGTCGGATAGTACACAATAATGAAGGGAACAGTTTCGAAAAGGGATAGAACTACAAACGTTTTACTAGAAAATGTATCGATGCTTTAAATTGCCATGTTTACAAAGGGGAGACAAAATAATGATTGCTTTTGGATCTTAACCTTTATAAAATGGTAGATAGAATTTATACATGCTACATATACATAGATTCAAGTAAACAAAATTAAAGTGTCTTTGTTATGTCAAAATAACTGCTTTCTACTAAATGCATATGAAAGTATACACGGCAATTATAAGAACAAAAATTGTCTGACTGTCTGTCTGCTTGTTCCGGCTAATCTTTGAAAAGTATGGATCGATTTTGATGGAACTTTCACTAGAAGATGCCTGATATTATAACGAGTAACATAGGCTAAGATGATAAATTTATTTAGCATATCCTCATCATAAAAATAAAATATTTCGTCATTCGAAGTTCTTTCATAACTTTTAATCGTCATCATCATCATCATTTCAGCCGAAATACGTCCACTGCTGGACATAAGCCTCCCCAAAAAGGGGGGTTTTGCCACAATCGCCAAGCTTGGCAGACGGGTTGGCAATCGCAGTATGGTGGTAAAATGCATAGAGAACGCTTCTGCGCATTCTCTATAGTTCCTTAATCGCCTCCTACGACACCCACGGGAAGAAATGGGATGATGCTGTTCTTTCCGTCCGGCACCACGCGGTAGGTACTAACACTCACGTCACGCACTACTTTTAATAACACTCTGTAAAATGAACTTTAACATAACCGAACCACTGTTATAATTAAAATTATAAAAACAGCTGAGCGATCTACGCACGTCCGGCCAAGGCAGTTCTCTGACCGATTACCGGCATTCCTTCGCACATCGAATAATGAACAATTAATTATTTGTTTATATTCGTGTTTCAGTAGTTTTCGATATTCTGACCCAACACGTGGGTAAAGTAATGCCAGCTAATTTAATTTGACCCTATATAACAACGGAAATTTCTTCGAACACTCATCTAACTTGCTAGACGGACTTACAATTTTTTTGTTTCCAAAAATTAACTTCAAAATCAGGACCAATCCCGTCAAACACACTACCATGGTAACCCCATCGGAAGCACTGATCACGTTGATTGAAAATGATCCGTATTGGTGCGTGCCACGGCAGAATGAATATCGCTTGAATTCGATCAACCGCCTAAAGTAGTCGTTGGTGGCGCGTATCATTGTATTCAATAATCAAAAACATAGGTATTAATAAAACCATTTTAGGAAATGTTCGTGGAGTTTGTGGCAAATTAATAACTGCTAACGGGTTGATTTTAAAGGTTAAGCAACGCTTGCCAAGGTCGGACCGTGGATGGGTGACCATATATCTGAGATCCGTGTCTCGGAAAGCACGTTAAGCTGTAGGTCCCGGCTGCCATTTGTCGATATTTGGCAGTCGTTATAGGTAGTCAGAAGCCCGAAGTCTGACAACGAGTCTTACCAAGGGGTGTCGTATAACCTAGCGACTAGGTTGTCAAGGTCAGACGGGCTAATCTTTTTGAATGCTATCTGCCATCAGAAAGGCGAGTGTTACTACAGTTCTATAATCCATTTTCAGCCAATAATGTTCCCACTGCTGGGACAGAGGCCTCCTCTCTGTGAGAGGGTTGGTAGCTGTCACATGTCTTCGAATTTTTGGTCGTAGGACATGCTGGTTGCCTTACAATGTTTTCCTTCACCGTTTTGAGAGCAGTGGTGATGAAATAATGTACACAAAGGAAAGCGCCTGCCGGGATTCGAACTCAAGACCTACAATTCCTAAGTTGGTAAAAAATCAACTCAATAGAAACTACATAGTTGCGCCTGCAATGAGTGACTTATTCGCTAAGTCTATAACAATATGTAGTATCCGTAGTAGGTTGGTTAGCGTGGGAGGCTCTCATACTTACCTATACAACGTGTAACGGAAAGGATATATAGGTATGTATACACCCTTTTCAAGGGCATGGCTTCTTTGGATGATATCAAATGATATTGGAAGGGTTTTTTAATCCTATCTCTACATGTTCAGAAGTTATGAGAACTTTTAATACTTTGATACCAGAAACGGAACTTTTCAAATTGAAATAAAGACATCACTCGGAAGAGATATATCGTGATATTGCCAATTAACGAGGAAAGTTATTGACCTACGTAGTGTAGTGACACGTTTGTTATGATTTAAATTTAAGAAACATATTATAAAACCGAAAATTTGGTATTAATTCTTAGAGTATTTTATTTTGAGCTGATACAATGTATAGTGATTCTATACCAGCTGTTTATCTTTAGTGCTAAAGGATTGCAATAGGGTTTCTATTACACCCTGTATTGTTAAACGCACATTACAAACGCAAGTCCGCTAGCGTTTCCTCTAATGATGATTACCTCTTCAACAGAAAATAATATTGAAGATCGTTTATACGGGTTTTCTCTAATTTCACCTTTATACAATTTGAATTTCTCTAAATATCCTACATTTACTAAATATACCCCGACCTAATGTTTTCCAAGAAAACGTTTGATACTTGAATACTGTGCAAAATACTTTCCACACAAACTGAAAACATCACGCCTGTATTCACAAAAGGGGCAGGCAGAAGTATACTTATAACACCTACTTATACTACCTATTGCCATTAAACGGGGTAAAATACCCCGTTTAATGTTTCGACCGTAAAATGTTTGACTGAGAAACTCATTAACACTTTGCTTGACTTAGGGATTGAACCTGGAACTGTAACATCAGCATACGGTTCTGAACAGGTTTCAGACTTTTTGGTATTTCGGGTCTTTTTCGTATTTCGGCGACTATAATAGGTTTTCATTTGACAACCGGGATCAAAAACCATTTCCAACTATTCGAAACACGCATTAGTGAGCCCCATAATGCCGTCCTTCTCCACGGAAAATGCCTCTGGTACCCCAAAACATTGAAACATATTTAGAAATTGAAGTACAAAGAGATTCTTGACGATCGTCATTTTGTTGTGAATTGGAACAGTTCTCACTATTGCAATAATTTGAATTTCTTGATCCCGCGCAACTTTGTTAGTTTTGTGTTGGTCCTTGGCTAGCACTTACGGGAGGTTGATTGGAGCGGGCGCGTTGGCACATTACCGATGAAAATAGGGCAAAGTGAAGTCTGTTCCAAAAGCATCTAATGAAAAGGTAAACAAATGGTTTGGATGTAATGGGATGAATGTCAATTTGTAGTAGTTTATTTGAATCCAAAAAAATTTTTTACTAATTTTTTTTTTGACTTTTTATTTATCAATTGACGTTAATCATCATCATCATGGTGGCCTCTTTGTTATCCAATCTTGGATGTGAGCCTCTTCCCTCTTCTTCCATTCCTGTCGATCTTGTGCCCGACTTATCCAGTCTCGACCTCCGTGTCGTCGGATGTCATCCACCCAGCGCTGTGGTGGTCTCCCGCGCCCTCGGGTGTCCGCTCTGGGTCTCCATTCTAGGACTCGTATTGTCCAGCGGCTCTCGTCCATTCTCGCAATGTGCCCCGCCCTTGTCCACTTTTTTTGTTTTGACGTTAATAATTAATCTAATTTACAACTACTTAGAATAATGTGAAAAATTTTATGTCTTAAATCAACAAAAGTTCACACGGTTTGTATTTTATAAATATTATATAAATAAATTTTAAAACACTCATAATAATCTATCAAGGAGCTTACTAAATGTCGCAGGATCATGCTGAGATAGTAGCCTTTTGGCTTCGTACAGGACTTTGTTTTTTATTTTACTTTTTTTTTGTTCTTTATGTCTTATTTTAATTTTATTATGTAGTGTAGCATAGTAGTGTTTTAGTTTTTCTTTCTTATGTGTTTAATAATCGTATTGTATTGTAGTAAGTTTGTGATATTCCTGTGCGAGTCCAATAAATAATGTTTCTTTCTTTCTTTCTTTGTCAATTGCCGTTGCATTTTAAAATACTTCATGAAACATCCAATAAAACAATAACCAGTCATTTGCTCTATTGTAAACTCAAATACCACCTGTTCCACTGCAGTATCTAGGTACACAGTAGAGTGAGCAATGGTTTGATTGCACGGAAATGTTCCAAAATGTTTTACATTGGACTTCAATCATTCAGTCCCAATTTTTTTGTAAATTCCGTTTTCATTTGGTAGAGAAAGCTTTCGCAGTGGTCCCATATAAATGTTATAAGCTTTGCAAAGGTGGTTTTTAATAACACGCATTCTGTGCAGTTAGTGTAAGTTGTTAATGTGAGGATTCTGGCGACTGACCGGGGCCACTACACCCACCACTGCTCCAACATTATTAAGTAACACTCATTTAGAAAAATAAAAAAAAGGAGATGAACACTGAGCTTAGTGCTTAGTGCTTAGCTCCCTCTTTTTTTCGTTGTTTAACAAACCAATACGATGAGCTCATGCGATTCCTATTAAAATCTTTACCCGTATATTTTCATCCCCTTTTTTGAAACTAAGTGAAATGGTGAACGTCTTTCCACTAATAGTTGAAAGCGAGCGACTTTAAATCAAATTGTTGGCAACTTTCCTTCTTAGTTAACTCTTGGCTTCGACGACTCTCTGTGCGAACTATTTATTCATTCTCTATGTTTCATAATTTTATTTCTTTTATTTGAAAAAAAATATACGGTTCGCTTTCGTAGCAAAACTTGTTTGTTTTGTATTAAATTATAATAAATTCTTGGTCAAATATTGTCGTGTTCTTTACAAAAAAAAAAAAACGACAGCCTATATCTACAAAAAAGTACTCGCATGCAAAAAGGAACGAGTGTGTTTACTTTGGGTTGACTATATAAGACACTGGTATTCACTTGCTTTGGACCCACAATTTGGTTTCCAAAATCATTTTCTTTAACCTACAGTACTTTATAAACATTCAAACATACATTCAGGCCACGTTCGCTTTTCCCACGGAGGTAAGCAGAAACTACAGAACGCCACCTGCTAGATCCTTATATGGAGGTATGAGGAACAGGGTGTAAAGTTCGCTCATCCTCTTTTGAAAAGGAGGATCCTCCGACCAGACGGGTATTGAGTCTGGTGGGCAACTGCCCAACAGTTGATGTCGGGATTTTGTATATGTTCGAGTGTCGTGGTAAACTCTGATTGCACGATATAGAATTTCTGAGAATAGTTCGCCTGTGACATTGTAGATGGCGCCACTTTTCTTTTTGCATTTCTTAGATTTTGTTGCGAAGCATTTTTATTTGTAGTGCCGCTACACTTACATCCTCTGTTTACCTCGTTTACGTTCGTATATCTGGTCATACACGCACGCCGATTGCGAATACTACACACCTGATCTTTGAACCTTTGACCTGACCGAAGAAGATAACCAATAAGTTGTATGACCTCTATTTACCGTATCATCAAGTCGTACGAATGCAGGCTTGCGAGCACTCCTACGACGCCTTACGAGTCAATATAACAATCTCTTCCAAAATATTGACATCTTTGCCTTACCAACTGGTAAATTTAGATGCCTTGTTCGGGAAACTATTTTGGATATTGCTCCGTAATGTTTAATAATTGGGCTGTATTTTATAATTAGTTTTGTTTCCTCTTTCGTTCTTCTATCTGCATGCCTGTTTAATTTTAGTTTAATTTTATCACTAACACATAATGTGGGTGACTTTATTGTAATTCGTTTTATAAAATTGTAAGAGCAAACGAATTGTTTTATAACATGTTTTGATATTAAGTGGAAAATGTCTTTGGTTTATACATTTACTTACTCTGTAACTCACATTTTGTGTAGCATTGTAAAGTGTAACTGTTTAATTTCCATAATTAAAAACTATATATATCCTCATAAGGCGCCACCTACCGGCGTTTTCACTCACATGTATTGTCATCTCTCAGTATGACCAAACAATCTAAGTATACTCTTTAAAAAATTTGTAACTACATCTTCTTTTTATTATAAATGCTAAAGTAACTATGTCTGCCTGTCTATAACTTATTTCACGCCTAAACCTCTGAACCCATCTTTATGAAATTTGACAAATGAGTAGCCAGGGATCTGAAGAAACATATAGAGTACTTTACATCTTGAACCGCAAACGAAGTCGGGGGCAACAGCTTGTTTGTTATAATCAATCGAAATGCTTGACTCTGTTATTCCTTCGTTCTAGTCTTATCCCAAAGATAGAAGCGTAATCTCCATAACTCAGAAAGTTTACAAGCAAAATTGCTTTCAGTCCAAAGAATTGGAAAGGTATTAAATCAAATTGCTCGATTGGTAGAAAACTCTTTGATATAGGAGCGGAACAGTAACTCATTTAGCTGCGGATTTCTAAATTCGTAATCCAACTCCATTATTTTTTAAGAAAAAAGTACGATTCATAGTTCGTATAACTGGTGGTATTTCTCCTTTATTTTTCTCTGGTTTGTATGTACGATAGTAGATTCCAGACTTCAATATGCTTTGAAGTTGTGAACGAAAGGTTGCCGGCGAGTTTTGCGCACAATATTGTGTTTGAAGAATGCAATTGAAAGCAGCATTGGTAGAATGAAATGGGCAGTTGGATATATTTATTGTTAAGTACGAGTATGTTGTATGCGTGTAGAATATTTATATTTTATACTTAAAAGCTGCTTAGAATTCAAACCTTTCAATTAAATTCAAATTATTTCAGTAACAATTCACATTGCGTTTGAATATAATCCAGCAAGAAACAAAACAGTAGTATAAATATAAAAGAAAACATGCAAATAAATTAATAATTAGAAAATAATATTTAGATAAAATAAAAATACACTACACAAATAAATAAAATTTAATTGTCCATTTGCAATGTAAAAATAACAGTATTTTACTAAATGATCTCACTAGTAAAGAATCATAGTAATATTATAAATGTGAAAGTTTGTATTTGGATTTTTGTGACTCAATGAAGCAAAAACGGCTGAACAGATTTGAATTAAATTTGGCACACACAAAGTTTATCTATCTATATAAATAAAAAGAAAGGTCCTGACTGACTGACTGACTGACTCATCAACGCCCAGCCCAAACTCTTGGACCTAGAAAGCTGAAATTTTGCACAGAGGTTCCCTTTATAATGTAGACAAGGAATAAGAAAGGAATTTTCGAAGTTCAACCCCCAAGGGAGTTAAATGGGGGATGATTACCGAACTAGACGCGGGCGATGTCACTGACAAAAGTCCTACTATCTATAATTCAGGGATTACCAACAATTTTGAGAGCGAGCTAATGGAATGTTATTATGATATGCATGAATAACAAACATACGAGGATTTGCGTGGATCAGCGATCATGAGGAGAAAGCTGTGGTGGCATCAGAGATATAGCGGTTTAAGGATTTACGGAAACGAAATTCTTATCATATCGTGTCAGTGTCAGTTATTCGAGGATAACTCCTGCTGCGGTTGAAAAATTGAACAAGTAATTACAGTTGCTCTTTAAGTTAAACAGTCGGAGAAATTAATTGTCAAACTGATACACAACTGTCAAAGAATGACAGTTACTATTAGAATAAACGGGCAATTTAAGTTGGTAGTCAAATTGGTGCACAATTAATTTCTGTGACTTTACTATCGTAAATCCACTATTTACTTAAAGTGGATCACAAAATGCAAACGCACATGAACGCAAGTAATTATGCAAGATGACACGATGAAAGCCAGGTCTCTAGAAGTCTTTCATCTATTTTTATTTTAATGATAAATGATTTTATTTCTGTAAGTAGGTTTGTACAAACACTTTTACACGTCAATCATATTTTTTATTTTATTTGATGAGGTCGGCGTTTCCTATCTGACTACTCTGAGAAGAAAGGCCGAAACAAACTCAGAGGTCACAGTCTATTTTAAAGTCCAGACATAATCTTGGTCAGATTAAATTTATGATAAGATTAATATTATTTAAGTTATTAGTATAATACCCATTTTAAAATGGAATGTTAGAATAATGTAATTATATCACACGCTTTCCATTATTCAGTATTCATCAAGAATAGACATTGAAATTTTCCGTCATTTATTTAAAAAAAAACAGCTTTTTCCTACAAAATTGCAATACCTACGCGATCAAAATGAACGGAGTAGCTAATTTTATTTTAATAACCAACGAAAAATTTAATCGCAGGTTCAGAATCAGGTCAAACATGGATTCAGTGCATGGTACCCGGTTGCGCGTCGATGTCCCTGCCGCTGCTGGCAACACTCACGGCACCGCCGTCGGCATTTTCTTTTTTCCAAAACATATTTCACTCATGCCTTGCTTTTAACAATTCAAATTCGCGTCACACTCGTCACATTTCACACGCCATCGATCCTTGAATACAAACTTATAAATAAATCTATAAATGGCTCGTATAAATAATATTTTGAGTGCTACTCGCAGAAATGAGAAGTGTGATAGAAAAAAAATTCACCTCCACTCTGCCTTTTCGTATAAAAACCGAGAATTCACGAGCTGTATCGAGACCTTGGAAAGTGTTTCTCAAATATTTCTAGCCCCCTGACATTTTTTGCGGACCACACGAAAGTTACGTTTGCCGCGGTAGGTCCCTAGATGGGCGACCATACATACTGAGACCACTTCGTGCTTCGGAAAGTACGTTAAGCTGTTGGTCCCGGCTGTCATTCGTTTATAATTGACAGTCGTTACGGGGCGTCAAAAGCCCGAAAATCTGATCGCCATGCCAGTGGTATAGTGTAAAGTCACAACTAGTTACTGTGTCGTAGAGGTCAGATAGGCAGTCGTTCCACCTAAAAAACTATTATTCAGCTACATCCGGTTAGACCGGAAGCCAACCCAAAAAGTAGTCGGGGAAAAGGCTAGGCAGATGATGACCACATGGAAATAATTTGGATTTAAACAAATGCGAAAAATTCAACCTCACAACGAAAATTGGCAGTCTATCAGTTTTGTTAGTGTACGAGTAGGTATTGGATCTCCAGTATTGAAAAAATAAATACTTAATGGTCACCAAGTATTTAGTGACTACTACCAGAGATTAGTAGCAGCACCAGCTTTAGCAGTAGTTTAATAATAGTTTTTTAAAATTAAATCAATAAGTTTTGTTATTTAGAGAACAAATTAATCTCAACGCGGTGTAAAAAATTTGCCTTCTGTTTGATTAGCTTCGTTTTTTAACTAAAACTTTACAATACCTATTGATTTTATAATGTAATATTTTAGATAATAGCTTTCTTCTATTTATTGCTAAGTGCACTATAGCTGATCGAAAACGTCGCCCTGTAACATTAGCACAATTATCGAAACCTAAAAACAGTTAACAATTACTTAAAAAAAAAAAATGCTCATTTGTAACAATATCCTAGCTTGTTCCAATAAAGGAAAAGCCAGGATACCATTACATATGGCAAAACGCTTTTTAGAACTTTCTAGTTACCTTTTGCATGACAATAAGAAATTTATTCTACATCGGATCAACAATATAGGTCAATGCATCACACCGATACTATTATCCAACCACGAAACTAACTTCTAAAAAGTTTTTATTTAACAAAACCGCTTCGGGGCTCACGACTCAAAAGTTTGAGAATATCTGAGTATGCAGTACCTTTTATTGAAACACATTATGTTTCCGAGTAGGCCTCAGTACTTCCTGGTTTACGAACAGTTGCCTACATTACCCCGAAGGTAAGATGAGGGGAAAAATTTGAAAAAAAAAGTTTGTTAACATTTAGGAAACACTGGCTCTGGTGAATGGGAATTGGGTCATAGTTACCGTGCAGACTAAATTGAATTTTGGTGAGCGAGAATTCTGGGGTTCTTAGACAATGGTTGAGGGTATTCCTGCTTGCTTTTAGGGTGGTCGTAAAAGTATTGCTTTTAAAGTTTAGTTTTGTTTGGTATTAGATATAGAAGTAAGTACTTCTATCCCATCACAGACCGTTCCTTACTAAGGACTAAGGAAAAAGTAGCTCATTCATTTGATCATAATTGAAATGGTCTTTCATCATCATTTACTTGGCCTTTTCCCACTATGTGGGGTCGCGGTCGATTTAATATGAAATGATCTTTCCTATGGTGCCTTAAAATTTGCAGAAATACAGTTTTATAACTGTAAAATCGCGTCTATAAAATTACGTTAATCAGCAAAATCGCAAAAATTTCTTACCCTACAGTTGGACTATTATGCGAGGGCTATGGCGACCGTCATTGATTATACCAACCAGCCCACCTCCCTCCAGAAGTTGACTAGATCTCCTGGTCTATTGAGAACATCTGTGTAAGATCCGGGTGCCCCGAGGTTTTCTGTCCTCACCTGGGTGACGCCTGTGCATTCAAGGAGCACGTGCTCAACGGTTTCCCCAGTTTCCATGAAAGCCCTGCAAAGAGAACTGTCCGTTATGCCTATTGTGTGAAAGTGTTTGTTTAGCAGGCAGTATCCCGTGATGGTCCCCGTTACCAGGAGCAGGACGTTCCTTTTTAATGTTTAATAAACTTCTTGTTGGCTTGCCATCCAAGGCATACCTTCCCTGGACTGCCTGCAGCCCGGTGCTGAGCTTCACCAGCTAGCGAAGTGCACAAGAATTCATCCACTCGCGCGTGATTGATATTCTGTACCCGCTTGCGTAGCTGGTTGAAAGGGATGGGCACGATAGGTTCGGGTCCATGCGCTGGATGCTCTTCTAGCTAGTTCGTCAGCTGTAACGTTACCTAATGATTCGCTGTTCTTTTATCAATTGCAGTGTCACTGTGTTGCGGTTAGACACCGTTTTTCGTTCTAGTACACGAGTAATTCCAAGCAAGAACTGCAGCACTTCACTGCTATCAGGTTCTTAAAGGAACACCGAAGACTTTATGGAGATCCTGTTCCTTTAAGATCCTTATAGCTAAGTGCTGCAGTTTTTGTTCTTGACTTTAATTGGGTATTGGAATATCGTCATCAACACGTAAAGCTTTTGTATTTCGGGAGAATTTCCCTTTCTTCCTGTGGGTGTCATAGAAGGCGATTATGGGACTTACTAGAGAATGGGCAGCAGTGTTCTTTATGCATTTTACCACCATACTGCGATCGCCAACCCGACTGCCAAGCGTGGCGATTATGGTAAAACCCCCTTTCGGGGGAGGCTTATGTCCAGCAGTGGACGTTTCTCGGCTAAAATGATGATGATGATGGTAAGGACAGTTAGAGTCGTTGCATTCATTTGTTATTCTCTCATGCAAGGTGAATCATCTGCCTCATCTTTTCCCAAGTTTGTTACAGTCGATTTCCAGTTTGACCGGATGCAGCTGAGTACCAGTATTTTACATGAAGTGACTTCCACAACTCAGTAATTAACTCACTCAGTACGTTGTACTTATTACTTGAGATGGAGACGCAAAAACGGTAATGCATAAAAACGTAAGAAATTTGAATTCTCAGGTCAGCGTCAGCTTTTATGTCGATTAAAATATGATTCGTAGTATGGCACTATATAATTTTAATTTTAAATTATAATTATAGCGGCACTACAAATAAAGATGCTTCGCAACAAAATCTAAGAAACGCAAAAAGAAAAGTGGCGCCATCCCAATTTAGAGGTATGAGGAACAGGGTGTAAAGTTCACTCATACTTATGATGGTAAAGGAGGATCCTCCGACCAGACGGGTATTGTGTCTGGTCCGGGCAACTGCTCGGCAGTTGTTGTCGGGATTTTGTATATCTTCGAGTGTCGTGGTAAACTCTGATTGCGCGATGTAGAATTGCTTAGATAGTTCGCCTGTTGCATTGTAGATGGCGCCACTTTTCTTTTTGCGTTTCTTAGATTTTGTTGCGAAGCATTTTTATTTGTAGTGCCGCTACAATTAAAATTTCAGTACAACCCTCAAAACTCAATTCTTTATTGCATTCTATATGTATTATAATTAATAGATGGTATAACCAGTGAGATCAATAAAGCCCCTGTCGGGCACAGCAAAATTAGGAGACAGGAAGAAGGCTAGGTACAAGGGGGAGGGAAGGGAAGGGTAGGTAGGTAATTCAAGTTCATTTAATCTCATTGAATGACTTTTTCTTTCAATAGTTTATTTTATTAATAAGGTTCTTAAACGAAAGCTCCAAAATCCTTGAAAACTTACTAAAACACGTTTCGAGGTCGACAAATACAACAAAAACGTTCAAACCAACCATTTTTCCACGACCTAATAGAGGAAAATACAGTGCAAACAATAGAAGCATATTTACAAACAACTATACAGGCCCAGTGTGCCCGAAATAACCACAAAGTATACTTAACGATAGTGGCTGGAATAGGGCACGATTTGCTGGCTCATCGCCTATTAGCGTCAATCAACATAGAAAAGGAAATTGGTAATGGAATACTTACATACTTAGCTACTAGAAGTCTTTTGTATACCGTTTTTGTTGAACTTAAGTGTACACTCATTTTTAGCTGTTACAATTTATATAAAAGTTTTCACCAAAAAAAAAAAAAAAACAACCGACTTCCGGAAAAACAGTACAAAGTGAAAAATAACTTTAATTACGGAAGGCGGTGACTTTGAATGTGTCATCATCACCATCATCTGCCTAGCGTTTTCCCATCTATATTGGAGTCGGTTTTGGATGTGTATTTTAATTTATTGTCACCGCGTTCCGCAATTAAAGTAATTTTTCACATTGGAGTGTTTTTCCGGAAGTCGGTAGTTTAATTTTTTGGAAAAAGTTTTATTTTTTTGTTTTGGTTATTACCCCACCTATTCGAAATTTCATCATCCTTAGGGTCAAAACAATGCATATTTATGCGATATTAGCAATCGCGGTTGATTTGCTGTCATTTTTTAAAGAGTTCCGTTGTGTGTCTCCGAAACACATAGTCAGATCTATATGAAATTTAAACGGGACTATTTAGGAAAAAACCCCTTTCGAACTAAAAGAGAATTTTTCAAATCGTGCATAAATGACTGAATTATGCCCGAACATACAAAAAAAAAAAACTCGAATTGATAACCTCTTTCTTTTTGAAGTCGCTTTAAAATGAAGGGGCCCGTGGCTAAATGATAGAAGACGCGTGGGTTCATCGGCGGGTTAGACTACGCTTGCCGCAGTCAGTTCGTAGCTGGGTGACCCATCCATTACATATCGAGACCCCGTGACTGCCCCTCGTAGATCTTTGACAGTCGTTACGGGTACTCAGAACACTAATAGTCTGACAACCAGTCTTAGCAAGGGGTATCGTGTTGCCTCAAAGATATGTCAGCATCAACTGGGGGGGTCCGCAAGAGCCGATGCCTGCCAGGGGTGCGGGTTATTCGAAAGAGATACCGTGGCCCCTGGCACACAGGCTACTGAGGAAACACGGGTGGATTTTAGTCAGTAAAAGTCTGACACGCCCTGCTGCTCCACCCAGAGTGGGAGGAGTTTTTTGATGATTTCTCAACCGAAAAAAAGGGGTATCGTGTAATCCAGTAACTAGGTTTTAGAGGTCAGACAGGCAGTCACTCCATACAAAATATTTCACTGCAGTTGGTCAGACTGGAAGCCGAAAAATAATACGCCACCTGTAATGTCCTTACAGAGGATCAGTGGTGGCCAAGTGGTACCGGCCGCGACTTACGAGTTGTAGGTCGTGAGTTCGAACCCAGCCAGGCGCTTTACTTTGTGTAAATTATTTAATCGCCACTGCTCTCAAAACGGTGAAGGAAAACATCGTGAGGAAACCGGCATGTCCTAGAACCAAAAATTCGAAGACATGTGACATCTACCAACCCGCACTGGGCCCGCGTGGTGGATTACGGCCCACTCCCTCTCACCGAGAGGAGGCCTGTGTCCCAGCAGTGGGAACATTATAGGCTGATGATGATGACTGTCCTTACATAAATCCCTAAAATATACTCCTTTTGCTTCGTTTACGTTCATAGACCTGCACCCTAATTGCGTAACACACGATCAATCATAATCCGTTTCATTTTGACAGTTCAACAATATTCATTGCGTTATTTACGTTGTTGACCAGACACGTTTATCGAACATATGAAGCAGTGGATTAACAATCTGTTTCAAAATTATTCAAATTATGATTGATCGTGCATTACGCAATTAGGGTGTACAAGCACGCTGGTTGCGATAATAATGTAATTTTAATTATTAGAAAAACCTTTTCCCAAGTAACCTTTTAGAACTTTCCTGAAAATTACGTGACTGATACCTGCACTGCATACCTACTAATTTCAGGGTAGAAAGGTTAATGAGTCCATCCTTTTGTAAGTACCCAATAAGTAAGCGTAACGTCCGACGTTCCCCTTCTTAATTATATTTCCAAAACATTCTCCCTTAATTAGAAATAATGATCGCAAATGATGCGTCAGTTTCTATCAACACCATTAACACGAATTATATATTCTGTCGCAGGATAAATTGGACAATGTTGTTTTTGGTGAAAATCCTAGGATTTTTGCAATGGATTATTCGATCCGATTACCGCGTTTGACAGTCGTTACGGGTCGTCAAAAACCCGAAATTCTGACAAGTCTTACTAAAGAGTATCGTATTACCCAGTAATTGGGTCGAAGAGGTCAGTTAGGCAGTCGCTCCATGTAAAATCGCTCCGTATTCAGCGAATCCTGGAATATAGGTGGGAAAAGACTAAGCAGATGACGATGGGATTATTGGAAACTAAGAAAGATTTTCGTAATAATACGAGCTAATAACAGGAATTGTGTTAAAAAACCTATTCCGTTTATCCATCAACGTTGAACATAGGTTGGTTTGGTGTTCTATCACACGGGGCAGCGATGAGAGGCTGGTACTTAATCGCCCGGTCCAGGATGTTAGCGTGTGGACTGGTAAGGTTCTTGCCCCATATGCCTAGATGCATTAGCCTGATGGCAGCTAGCGCCGCCTCCTGCTGTATGTACAGGTCAAGGGGATGTATCGTCGCGGTTAGCGATTACACTAAGATAAGCTGTCTTTTTGTCTTTTTTTATTTTTTCAGCCTTTTTAGGGTTCCGTAAAAAACCGAACTCTTATAGGATCACTTTATTGTCCGTCCGTCCGTCTGTATGCCTGTCTGTCAAGAACCTTTATCTCGGGAACGCGTGGAGGTATCAAGTTGAAATTAAAACGATGAACTCAGGTCTACAGTCTCTTGAAGCTGTGAAAAAATCAAACTTCTAATTTAAACGATACGGCCGTTTAAGCCATAAAAAAACGTATATTTCGACACTCTCAAGGGAATCAAAATTTATAGGATAATCTCCGTTGACCTAGAACTATGAAAAGCAAGTAATACCGTTTTATGCTAAAGTATAGGGAAAAATCTGAAAACTATACATTTGTAATTTAATCATAAAAAAACAGGGTCTATAAGCAAGGAACGACGGTCCACATTTTTTATAATATGTGCCTAAAAATTTGTACGGAACCCTCGGTGGGCGAGTCCGACTTCCACTTGTCCAGTTTTTATTAACTCTTTTTTTTTTTTTTGATGGCTCATAACTTTTATTTTAGTATTCTGTTTCCGTACCGACAATAAGTAGTAATTTATTTCTTCAAGAACTTAGTAATATTTTACAGAAACATTGTTTGGCAGTATTAATTTCCAATATATAGATGTAGCCACTGCAACCGAACTAGGCAAAGCCTGTATTTCGGTTTTCAGTGCCTTTTCCCTCGACATTTTAAAATTAAATGCCAACAAAGCAAATATGATTGATTGTGCTACTAATTAATTTTGGATATCTTATAGCTCGCTTAAGTGTTACATTAACTAAAATTATAATTTTTGTCTTTGGTAAAACTAGAAAATGATCTAAGTATCTACGTGAGTGAAGTGTTTGTAAGTGTGTGTAGACAATTAGGTGATTTGTGTAAAGTTTGAGTGATGTGGGTGCGTGTGTGTGATAGTGTATGAGGGTGAGAGTGTGTGAATGTAGAGGTGAGTGTGAGTGTGTATGATTGTGAGTGCATGAGCGTGGTTTATCCGATATTGTTTTATCAATTAAAGTATGACTTTCTCCCTACCGTACAACATTCAGTAATAACTCCGTTTCTTCATAGTTGAGTTGTTGCAAATATTTAGTTACTACTTGTTTACATGTAGATTTAATAAGAGGGTAAATATTCAATTTTTCATTAATTCTGCTATAAAGAAAGATGAAAGAAATTCATGTTTCTACGTCATCATCCATCATCATCATCAGATGAACGATGTAGAGTGGACGTATTATCGACAAAAAACGTCCACATATGTCTCTGTTTCCCATAATCTTGTCTTTTGAATAAAACCTAGGATTTACGTAAAAAACCGATAATTCCTATTATCCTGCGGCATTAAATATACAAACTGGCGTCCCATAATATTGAATTGAAACTCCATTTGCGAAATTACAACGGACTTTCCGAGTTTTATACGAAATTATGAAACAAGTACCTTTTCGCACATTTTGATTAGGAGTCAACGAAGCGTTAGTCGCTGGAGAATTAATTAATTTCGATAATTATATTAATGTAAAAAGAGTGTTTTTATGGATCGGTCCCATAATTAATTCCTGGGACAAATGCTGTAAAATGAGATAAGGGAAAATACTGATTTCATTCTTTGTTTTAACATTTTTGGCATAGTGACGCATAATGTTATCGAATTATTCCGTACTTACCGTTTTAAAGCAATTTCCGGGATAAACAATTTCTAAATAATACCGGGAAAGGTAAGATACACTAATTAGATCGTATTACTAAGTACATTTACAAACATGATTTGAAGATCCGCTTTTAAGCATGAATTGCTTGTGTACAGATTGGTTTTGCTGCCAATTCTGTGAGGATGTTGAAAAAAAAATATGTTTGAACGAGATCTCCTTTTTAAAAGACCACTGCTTTTCTTATTTATACCACAAAGCGATATTACTAAGTCACGATTTTAAAGGCAGAGAGCAGTAGTAGCCCAGTGGATGGGTGTCGTCGCGACTTGCGAGTTCCAAGTCGTAGGTACAAACCCAAACAGACGCTTAACTTTGATTCAATAAATTCATCACCAAAGCTCTCAAAACGGTGAAGGAAAACATTGTGAGGATCCGGCCATATCCTAAAAAAATCGAAGATTATGATATCTACCAACCCGAACTGGGCCCGCGTGGCACTCCCTCTTGAAAAGAGCCTCCGTCCCAGCAGTAGGAAAATTGTAGTCTGATTATGCAACCTCTTTCGAACAGTTTCCCAATTTAGACGAAAGTAAGAAATGAAACCCTGTATCGTGTGGTGCCGGACCTGACGGATAAAGAATAGCACCATCCCATTTCTTCCCGTGGGTGGCGTAGAAGGCGACTAAGGGACTTACCAGAGAATGGGCAGCAGCTCTTTCTATGCATTTGACCACCATACTGCGATCGCCAACCCGCCTGCCAAGCGTGGCGATTATGGCGAATCCCCCCTTTTGGGAGGCTTTTGTCCAGCAGTGGACGTTTTTCGGCTGATGTGATGATGATGATGATGAAGAAATGAAAGTAATCGATATGGTGAGGCCTAACCACAACGACAGACGCGCAAACATGTGACTGTCGCGATCATATAGTTCGGCGAGCCCAAACGCGTGTTCGCACGAACAGACAGCGGACCAGTATGCGGAACAAAACGACATTTGAATACATCGATCGCGGAATCATGCCACCGATCGCTTTGTTTAGGACGCGGATTATAACTTCACATCCATCATTAGGTTATTAAAATGTAACCTCATGATGTTTTATCAACTTGAACTTCTCCATTTTCTACTAAAAGGTCTTGAAACGTGTAATTAGAAAATTTAATGTTATTCCTAAAGTTTTTGACTTTGAAAACAATAACCAGACTTCAGGGCAAATAGCTTTTAGTCTTGCAAAATTCTTGTTCAATGTGTGTAATTTTCAAGGATATAAGTTTGATATTACAGCTACGTAATATGTGAGGCCACCGCTGCCTAACCCTTCATAAAAAAGCGTGATGCAGTCGTATGTTACCACCACTCTTAAAGTTAACTCACCACATGAACTATAAATTCAAACATGTCACAAACTGCATAAATCATCATTCCACCCAAAAGGTTTCCACTGCTGGACGTAGGCCTCTCCCAATCAGCACCACTTCAACCAGGTCTATGCTTCTCGCATCCAGCGGATTCCTGCGGTCTTCAAAAAGTCATCGGTTTACCATCCGACGTCTTTAGGTACGCGATCGCGTCTTCCGCACTTTTCGGCCCCATCGGCCATTTCTTCTTAAATGTGCCCAGTCCACTGCGACGTATGATTGGCGATTCATAAGGTTATGTTGGTTACTTCGGTTCTCCTCATTCGGTCAAGTAGAACCCTCATCTACCTAATCTAGCTAGTTGTATATGGATGAGTGCCAAAACTCTTTGGTCATAGCCCTGAAATCAATAAGCAATATACAAAATTAGTACGATACGATACTAGAATACGAGGCTTTTGGCTATTTTGTATGTGTGCATTTGAAGTATCTTTTATATGCAGAATAAACAATTTTTCTTTCTTTCTTTAATTCCAAAAGCTAGGCTGTCACTTAACCGCACCGAATAACAAGGCTGTTCAGAAAACCAAGGTACAGTAATTTACAAAGTTTTTGCTGTGCCGATAAAAACGAAATATTTTAGGGTTGAGCGTCAGAGAAACGCTCGATCGCTTTTATCAAGATTGTTGGGGAACTATTGGACTTTTGTCGGTTAGTTTGAGACTGAAAATTGTTATAGAGAAAAAAATTTTACCCGGAGTTTTGTTTTTAAACAAAGGCATTGGTAAAGTTTAATTGTGCTTTCGCGGGCTCTTTGATCGAGATGAAGTCGGTACGGATGAACGGCTGTGTAAAATTGTTTTGAGTTTACTTTCTTTTTTGGTCGTGTTTATTTGTTGTTGGCGTTTATTTTGAACGGAATTTATTAGGAACGGTGTATTAGGTATGACGTTGGAAAATTTATGTAAATAAAGTTATTTTAATCAAAGGAAACAAAGCCTATTTGAGTGAAAACGCCGGAACGACGCTCTGGGAGGACATACAGTGACCCTATTGGTGATGTTCTTCAGAAAGGTTAGATTAAAAAAATACAATAAAACTTTTTAACAAAAAGTAAACCGCCAAAAAAACTGAAAAGTAAAAAATAATAAACTTTTTTTGTTTAACCTTAAACGAAGTTCGGAAGTCGGTGACTTCCAACATGTATTTTAAATTTATGCCTTCCGAACTTCGTTAGTAAGGTTAAACAAAAAAAGTTCATTATTTTTACTTTTCAGTTTTTTCGGCGGTTTACTTTTTGTTAAAAAGTTTTTATTTAAAAAAAAATTGTGACTATAATCTACTAATTACTACCTATCCTTAATTTTTATTACTTTTTGTAATACACAACTCAGCATTAAAAATCTGTGAGTGAACAATCAATCATCCCCTGTTTTCCTACCTTTAAGGTTGGTTTTTTTTTTTCGAAATTTATACGAGACCAACTTCGGGGTTATACCCTTTCCAATAAAAAAAGAACGATCAAAATCAGACTACTCTGAAAAAATTTATGAGTGGTCATACATAAAAAAATAACATTCGCGTCGGCTTAAGAACCTCCTCCGTTTTTTCGTCGGTTAAAAATATTTATTTGTACACATAGAATAACATACATAGTTACGCAAAGATTAGGGAAATATTGGTAAGTAGTAATACAGGTGAGTAGTACTCGCAACCGGCGTGCGTATATGACCAGATGTAATCAACTTAAGCGAAGCAAAAGTAGTATGTAAGAATCGTAGCAGGTAGCCTTCTGTACTACCTACCCCATGGAAAGAAGTCGTGATTTAATGTATGTATGAGGTTGTTGAATAGCTTACGTTTTTCATTGTGTTGTACACACAATAGCTTCCGAGAATCCTCGTAACGAGAAGTAGCTTTGAACACGAATTTAATTAAGAGAATTGAATCCTGTTTTATCGGGAAAAAGGTGATCAGTGGAATTACGCCCATAATATAATGAATGCATGTTTGTGAATGTGATGACTGTCAGGATGTTGTTTTTTTGTTTAGTTGCATTTTCCCTCATTTAGTCATGGTCTGGCAGTTTGAGTAACTTTTGCGGCCTACCCAAATGTCCTTTCTTTAGTGTTGTTCGTCAAATCGTTGAGCTCCTCAAGTTCTGAGTTGAGCTGCATGAGATTACTGATAAATGCGTGCACTGATTGGACAGGTGTACTCAATCTGTGTAGCTCTTTCCTCGAAATCCCATTTCAAACACCAATCCCCATGGTCTTCACATGATCTGACCAAGGTTATATCTGGACTTTAAAACCTCTGAGCTTGTTTCGGACTTTCTTCTCAGAGTAGTCAGATAGGAAACGCCGACCTTATCTAGTTTAAAAAGAAAATGATTGACGTGTAAAAGTGTACAAACCTACTTACAGAAATAAAATCATTTATCATTGATGTGACTCAAAGCCTATATTTTCTGTGTTTCATATGAATTTAGTCTAATGTAGTCAAGCTTCTTCTAATTTCCGTGTATTCTTAGTTACAAATGAGTTTCCTTATGTGATCCCATGGGAGCTGTAGGTAACTTGTAACTAAGATATAACTCAAGAATGACTTATAACTGCGGCTTCCGACGCTGTTAATAATCTAGAAGGTAATTACAATTTTCCTCTATAAAAGCAAATTTGTTGTCAGGGTGATAATGTGCTCTTTTCCGCGCGTTTTAAGTACCAAATTACTTTGTGAGATTTATTTCATCACGGTCAAACAAGCGGTGTAGGAAATTTTCGTATGGAATCCGCATGTCCTAGAACCTGAAATTCGAAGACTTGTGACGTCTACCAATCCGCACTGGGCCCATGTGGTGGATTATGGACCACTTCTTCTCAGAAAGAGGAGGCTTGTATCCCAGCACTGGGAACGTTATATACGTTGATTATGCTAAAACCTTGCCATAAAACCTTGTTTGGTAGATACAGTCAGCAAAGATTGTTGGTTACAACCGGAATTCGTTTCACTACTTTTCATTTTACCATTTTTATTTTTCGTTTTAAATTTAATTTATTAAAAGTAACAAAAGATATTAGATTAAAATACTAAACTAAAACTAGATTCCAATAAATTGTGTCTTATAAGTACACCTAAGATTTTTCTTTTAGATCTTTTACCCGGTTATCTCTCAATGTTCATTTAAAGTTGTCTTTGATTCCGATTTTTACAAGATGTTACTATACTTACAACGTCGATCAGATAAAATGTTTCTTTGTGTTTAATGCTTTCATACAGAAGGTCTGTACGACAAATTTCTCCATAGGACCATCATCGTTTCCACAGTTATTATCAAAATAAATGACAATCTGATGACGTTTACATTTTGACAGCTCTTTCTCAGATTTGACATTCAGACGACATTTTGAAATCATAAACCTTCAGGCCCCATCACACGGTATGTCAACACCTCAAGAAACAGCTCTCTGTATAATTTCTACCGTAACATTTCCATTATTTTATATCACATTATAATTTATTCATTCACGAATGCGAAACTTTCTTAATAAGACCAACAAAGTTGATTACTCGGGTTTAAGTAGCCAATAAATTTTGTTTCGTGTACCTGAACATTTATGTAACTTTTTGTTAGGTATTTTTATTTTCATTGTCGATGTTAGAACGTAGATTTTTTCGTGTTATTGTGACCATCGACACACTAAAAAACAGGTTTAAAAAAAGCCCGTTTCATAGAAAAGTGCAATATACATGTGGTCGAAATGTACGTAACAGAAAATTTATTTTTACATATCAACTTAGGGTCAATCTTGTATCGAATCCATGATATTAGACATGACAATGTCCTTGCCACCCTATAAATGCGTAATGATAGGTAATAATATTTTGTTGTCTTACTTACAACATTGCGTAAAACAAGCCTCTAATATTATCTTACTATCTAAGTAAAATGACATATTTTTTTGACATTCTACAAATTCAATTTGTAAAAGGTTACTTAAACTCTAAGACTAGACGAAATTGTTAGAAAGACAGGATAAATGGTAGGACAATATTAGTTTTGTGACATTTTGCGTGTCGAAATACGTTATGCTAGCAATTTTTCTGAACCTTAAAAATGTTAGTAACGGTAAAGCACCGGGACTCTTTTACATAAAATCAATATAAACATTACGCTTGTAGACCCTGAAGGGTACGGTAGTAACGATAATAAACCCACAATGCGCCAGTTGTGATTAAGTCCTATACAATAGGGAGCGAGCCTAATGCCATCAACCGGGCCCAAGTCCAGACTCCGGCCGCTGCTGAGAATTTTTATGGATAAACGCAAATACACTATATCTGACCTGGGAAACAAACTCAAGACTCGACGTTCAGCAGTAGCGTATACGACCACTAGACCAAAGCTAGACTAAAGAGGCAGTCTGCCAAGGGTGTGGCTTGTTCGAAAGAGATACCGCCGCCCCTGGCACACAGGCTACTGAAGGAACACGGGTGAGTTTTAGTCAGTTAAATTCTGACATGGCCTCCTGCTCCACCCAGAGCGGGAGAAGTAATTTGATGATTTACCATCCTCAAAAAAAAAACCACCAAAGAGTCTTTTACATAGGACTTATATGCTGACGTTATTGGCGAAATGTGGGTGCACCTACTACACAGCTTTGCGTATCGCTAGGAGACCTACAGAATTATGTAATATTATTTTATGTTTGTGACATTATAATTAATTTTCCGACCCGCCTAGTTTTAGCAAGAGTTCATCCGGAAGAGTGACCAGCTAGATAAATTCAACGACGGAATCTATTTTATTTCAAATTGTCTTTACCAGATAAGTGAGTAATTAACCTATTGAAGGACACTGAACGAGACACAATAAGTCGAAGTTCTATTGTTATTACGTCTGGGGGCGTTTAGTGTCCCGCACAGTATTGAGAGAGCAGTGGTGGCCAAGTGGTAACGGCCGCGACTTACGAGTTGTAGGTCGTGAGTTCGAACCCAGACAGGCGATTTACTTTGTGTAAATTATTTCATCACCACTGCTCTCAAAACGGTGAAGGAAAACATCGTGAGGAAACCGGCATGTCCTAGAACCAAAAATTCGAAGACATGTGACATCTACCAACCCGCACTAGGCCCGCGTGGTGGATTAGGGCCCAATCCCTCTCACCGAGAGGAGGCCTGTGTCCCAGCAGTGGGAACATTATAGGCTGATGATGATGATGACGTGGTCGTTTGAACCCTGCTAGGCGCTTTACTTTCTGTAAATTATGTTATCACTACTGCTGTCAAAACGGGAAGGAAAACATCTTGAGGAAACCGGCATGTCCTAGATCTTTAAATTCGAAGACAAGTAACATCTACCAACCCGCACTGGGCCCTCGTGGTGGATTACAGCCCAGGTCTGTGTCCCAGCAGTGAAAATATCGCAGGTTGTTTATGTAGTGTTAAAAAGAAAACATCGCCATCGTCACCCATAACCAGCCACTACCGAGAATAAAAAAAAAACATGTATGTCTTTAAAACACTGTTTAATCATTCTTTACTTTACCATGTCTCCAACGGCGGCGATCTCTCGCGTCCGGCCCTGGTCCAGGCCATGGTACGGAGCGAGAGGGCATGGGTAGCCGTCACCTCATTCAGCTAAGCAGTAATGCTCGCGAAGAGGGAGGCGGCGCACGTGAGGGAGAGGCAGTCTATGCGCCCTCGCGACCCTAGCCGCCGCAGGATACGGAGACGCCCTGGGCGTCGGGAATCCCAGGCCGATTTCCGGCCACCGTAGGCATGGGCTTGCGGACGGCGAGTAATGGGTAGCTCGCTGTCCGGTAAGGACCAAGCCCAAGTCGACGGCGCGTTGTGTTCCACGCGCGCCTCAAAGAGATGTCAGCACAAAAAATGATGGGGCCCGCAAGGACCGATGCCTGTCAGGGGTGCAGGTTTGTTCGAAAGAGATACCACAGCCCCTGGCATACGGGCTACTGAGGGAACACGGGTGGGTTTTAGTCAGTAAAAGTCTGACACGCCCTCCTGCTCCACCCAGAGCGGGAGAAGTTATTTGATGAATTCCCACCAAAAAAAAAAAAACATGTCTCCAATGTGAAGACATCCTAACTTTGTCACAAACGCACTGCTTGCATACTAATGTCACAACTCTGCTTATACTAGGCATGAATAACGAGCTCAAACTTCATTCATTATGCCTGAACTGAACACATTGAGAAATGTTCGGGTCGGTAGCCTTTGTGAATTTCTGCAGGCATATTCTTTTGAACGACTTGTCCAAGCGACCGTCTTTTAAAGAAGACAGAAAGAAATACTTTTATTTGCCCCTAAAATAAAGTTCTAAAAAAAAAACAAGAAATGGGGAAAAAATACACAAAACGGATCAGTATATGAAGTACCTAGATCAATAATAGATAAACAAAAAAAAAGGCCAAGAATAATAATTTTACAAACTATTTAAAAAAATATTTAAAATGGCAACATTCCGTTGCGCGCCATCGACGCACGCGTATAAGCGGCATATTGAAAAGTTTTGTTGACAGTGTTCTTGGTTAGCACGTGTGTTTTGAATTTGTTGTTGTTTTTATAGTGATTGTTGATATTTCTGTGACTTGTTAGTTTCTAAGTGTGTTGTCTTTGTGTTTGTAAACAGGTTTGTATTGTGATTGTCGTATTTGTAAACCGTTTTACCCAAGATGGACAAAAATAAGCCTCCCGATCCTGATCCTCCTGACATTTCAGGTCCTACGTTACCTCTGTCCCCGAACCCACTCTCGCAATTTGCGGATGTTGTTTGTAGTGTTACAGGTATGGATTTATCACCATCCCAATTCAACCAACCTTCCCGTAAACGCCCCGGTAACGAAGACATCTTGACACCTTCCCCGCCAAGTAAACAAAAGAAAAGCCAAGTTGGTCGTGACAAATACTCGGCAATGGATAAGGGTCCTTACATCGTTCACGTCTCCCGTATAGAGTCCGAACCTAACTCAGGCACCACCTTACATCCAGTTAATTTTGGAAAGTTTTTAATTAACAACAACATTGCGAACATAGTTCGTGGTGGTGTTAACAGGGTCGGTAGAAACCGAGTATCTGTGGAGTTTGCTTCCCCTCAGGATGCCAACTCATTCTTGGCTAACACTCTGTTATCCAAATACAGCTATATTGCCTCTATCCCTTCATTTAACATCACAAGGTTAGGAGTAGTCACGGGTGTTCCCTCTGATATCTCAGAAGAAGAGGCTATAACTTATTTGTCTGTGCCCTCAGGTTGTGGGCAAATCATTAAAGTGCGTCGACTTAATAGGAAAGTTCAGAGAGACGGGATTAATGAGTGGAAACCAACTGAAACTTGTGTGATCACATTTGATGGACAAGTTTTACCTAAAAGAATCTTCTGCTGTTACACATCCCTTCCTGTAGAACAGTACATATTTCCCACCATTCATTGTCGAAAGTGTTGCCGATTTGGACATGTGGCTACTGTATGTAGATCTAAACCACGCTGCAGCAAATGTGGCCACGATCACCCAGGTGATGGTTGCAACATTTCTGAGGGCGAGGCCTTCTGTATTCTATGTTCGGGTAATCACTTTGCTAACAGCAGGTCATGCCCTGAGCATGGTAGACAGAAAGCCATCAAGACAGTAATGGCAGAGAAATCCGTTCCTTATATTGAGGCTAGCAAATTAGTTCCAACAGCTTCTCGCAACTATGCCAACATAGCAAAAACTCCAACTTCTCAGTCTTATCGCAAGACAGTTTTCCTAAAGCCTAAATCCCATGCTCCTCTTTCCCCGTCTTATGACATAGCTGCTCACCAGCAGATAATTAGTTCCCCCCAACTTTCACAGTCTAATGGCTGCGCTCTAAATAACAATGTCTCTTCCATCAATAGCACTTCTTCTATTATTGAACTATTAATAAAACTATTACCTATCATAATTTCTTCTTCTACTTCTAATTCTCTATCACCGTCCAACGTTGCCGATCAACTTATAACTCTTCTCTCAGAAATTAGAAATGGCGGTTCGCCAAGTATTTCTTCAGTGGAATGTGAGGAGCGTGTGGCATAAAAAGCACGACCTCATATTTCTTTTAAATAAATACAAGCCGTTGGCTTGTTCTATAGCTGAGACTTGGCTTACTCCAAGTCTTAGCTTCCGTATGCCACATTTTAACATCCTAAGATGCGACAGATCAGATGGCTATGGAGGGTCGGCCCTCTTGGTCAACAATCGGGTTCCTCTTTTGCCCTATACTTTGCCTTCACTTACAGGTGATATGAGTATTGCCGCAGGCAAGGCCGAGGGTATCACAGTATTTTCCATTTATATCGCTCATCCTCACCATGATTCTTTAATAATTTTAAGAGATATATTTTCTAATGTTCATGGTCCGATACTGGTCATGGGCGATTTTAACTGCCACCATTACAGATGGGGGTCTGAACGCTGTGATACCTTTGGCGTAGCTTTGGTTGATTTATTGGACGATCTGGATCTCTGCATTTTAAATAATGGTTGCCCAACACGCAGATCTCTTCCCGGTCAACAAAAGAGCTGTGTTGACCTAACATTTTGTTCAGTTGAACTAGCAGCTTCGACCCTTTGGGAATGTACAACCTTGTCGCATGGTAGTGACCACTACCCCATTGTCATATCTTTGCTTAATAAGACGTATTTAGAGAAAACTTCTCCTCCACTTTTGAAGTATAACCTGTCCAAACCAGATTGGGCAAAATTTACTTCATTATTGGAGGATAAAATTGATGTTCTTCCAAATTTAAATTCAAGTTCATTAAATCCTTCTGGTCACTGCCATGCCAAGAGATGTTATGAGGAATATGTTTCAGCCATCACCTCCAGTGCAGACTCCTGCTTCCCATTGAAAAATAGTGTCCAAGATAAAATACCTTCACCACCGTGGTGGGATCCAGAATGCACTTCGGCAATCAGGGATAGGAATGAGGCGGAGGTGTGTTATAATGTGGATATGAGCACCGAAAATCTATTGGCATATTTACAGATTAACGCTAGGTCTAAGCGTTTTCTTCGTAAGAAGAAATGTACAGGTTGGATTAAGTTTTGCACTTCCTTATCTCCCTCGACTCCAGTTTCAGCTGTCTGGAAAAATATCAATAGATTTAGACGTGGGTGTTCTCCATCAATCTCTTCACCAATAACTAGGGAAACTGCTGAACTTTTTTTTGACAAGATAGCACCATCATATGTTCCATTCTCATCTGAATGTGAAAATGCACCTCTACGTAATGTGACAGAGGATCCTTTCGATGCACTTTTCACATTGGAGGAATTAAATGTGGTACTGAAACACGTCCGGGACTCAGCTCCTGGTATTGATGGTGTGCCATACTCTTTCTTAACCCATTCTGGCGAAAAGGCTAAGATCTTCTTTTTAAATATTTTAAATTACTGCTATAGTCATGGTTGGGTTCCAGATCAGTGGAAGTTGCAAATTATTATTCCTCTATTGAAACCAGGCAAACATGCTGATGATCCGAATGGCCTTAGGCCAATCGCGCTTTCTTCAGTCCTAGCTAAATTACTGGAACACCTCATTAAAAACCGCCTCGAGTGGTTAGTCGAATCGAGAGACTTACTGCCGAATCATCAATTCGGTTTCAGGAAAGGGCTTAGTACAATGGACAGTATTGGTATATTAGTTACGGATGTCCGCTTAGCCTTTTCTCGAAATGAATCCGTTGTTGCCACTTTCCTCGACATCTCCTCTGCATATGACAATGTTCTTCTTCCCGTACTCAGGCAAAAACTGCAACAGCTGAGTCTCCCGGCTAAGATGATACAGTGCATATGTGAGCTCCTGTTGTCACGATCATTGGTTCTCAGAGTCCAGGGTGAGGAGTTCGATAGAAGACAGACATGGAAGGGACTCCCTCAAGGCTATGTTCTCAGTCCCATACTCTACAATCTTTATACGGCTGATATTGGATCCTGCTTAAATAATAATTGTCAGATGTTACAATACGCCGATGACATTGTTCTGTATGTGACAGATTCTTGCATAGACGACGCTGCGTCATCGTTGTGCCTCTCTCTGGAGTCTTTGAATCAATGGCTTTTAAGCCATGGGCTGTCGTTATCTGCACCGAAAAGTTCGACAGTGATTTTCTCTCGCAAAAGACTCGTTCCTCATATTTCAGTTAGTATTTCAGGCCATAATATCCCTATAGTTAGTAAAGTAAAATTTTTGGGCGTTATTTTAGATACAAAACTTACCGGCAAACATCACATAAATTTCCCTATCCAAAAATGTGAAAGAATCATCTCAATTTTAAAAGTTCTTGCGGGTGTTTGGTGGGGTGCCCACCCTTACACCATGAAATTAGTCTATAATGCTTTAGTTCGCAGTGTTTTGGACTATGGAACATATCTTCTAATTCCTTGCAACAAAGGTGCTTTGACTGGGCTGGATCGAGTTCAGTCCAAATGCCTTCGGATCATCTCAGGTTGCATGAAGTCCTCTCCCGTTAACGCGTTGCAAGTCGAATGTGCTGAACCTCCGCTGGCCCTTAGACGGCAATATCTGGCCTCCCGTTTTGTGTCTAGATTAATAGGTAGATCCTCCCACCCGCTTATAGGAAGATTGAACAAATTAGATTCCATATGCAGAAGCTCAAATTACTGGAAAAATAAAGAAATCCCCTTAATCCTAAAATCCTTTCGACTATTTCTAAATTTAGTATGCCCTATTGTCCAGTATCCTAGATTACCCCTTTTTAATTTCCCATATGAAGTTTTAAATTTTATCCCAAAAATTTTATTTGATATTGGTATATCCAAAAAATCTCCATCAGCGAATTTGGCTTTCAACGCGGTGGTGGGCGAGCGATGGAATGGTTTTCAATTATTTTTTACGGATGCCTCAAAACTAACCGATCTTAATTACACTGGCGCTGCGGTCTATTACCAAAGCTCCAAAATAATCCTACAATTTAAATGCCCCAAGGAGTCTTCTGTATTCACTGGTGAATGTGTAGCTATACTGGAAGCTTGTCTTTTTATTGAGTCACACCCTAATATTCAGAAAGCCGTTATTTTTACAGACTCCCTTAGCAGCTTGCAAGCCTTAGCCCAGAATCCGTTTAAGAGTAAATTACACAGCTCCCTTATTTTAAAAATTAAAAACTCTTTAAAGTCCAGCGCTAGTAATCAAAAGGATGTTCAGCTGGTTTGGATACCTAGTCATTGTGGCATTAAGGGTAACGAATGTGTTGACGCTTTGGCTAAAGATGCCTGTTCATCTTTATCGTCAGATCTCACATACAACACTCATCAGGGTTACGATCTTTTGTCCATTCCAAAAAGGAATCTGCAGTGTTCCTGGCAGGAGCAATGGAATGCTTCTAGCAAGAAGAAAGGCAGTTTTTTCTATGCCGTACAACCGACCGTTAAACCAAAACCATGGTTCTCCGGTTATAAAAAAGTATCCAAAACTGTCATGTCTGTTATATGTAGAATTCGCTTAGGTTTTTGTTGCACTCCTGTGTTTTTACACAAAATCCGTGTCCGCGATTCCTCGCTCTGCGAATGCGGATTGGCGGAAGGCACCCTTGACCACATATTTTTCGAATGTTCCAATAACGTCCCACCTCTAGATTTGTATAACCGTCTCACCAAATTTAAGATCCCTCTTCCGATAAATTTCCCCTCTCTTTTAACTCATTCCTCTCCTGAACTGCTTGTGGCGCTGATGATTTTCATCCGTCACAATAATATAAAATTATGATTTACTCCCTGAATCTGTGTTTATGTGGTATACTATGTATTTTTAATGTTCTAACAATTATATTTTAGTATGTATTTATTTTTTGTTTGTTTCAGTCCAGTACTAACCACACAAGATCAACATTAAGCCCAACTGTATCATCGAAGATTATTATCCATAGTTTTTTTCTTTTTTTTTTTTTTTTTTTGTGCACACATGCTTTTCCAATTCACTTTAGACATTGGCAGAATAGTCGACATCGGCTTTGCTTGCCATAATAAAAAATAGAATAGAATAGAAAAGTTTTGTTGTCTGTGCGCACAGCTGTCACAGAGAAGAGACTCTTCGAGTTTGACATATAAAATAATAACTTTATGATAACTTTGATCTTGTCAATGTTACGCTAATAACACGAAGCATTTCCAGTGTGTGACAAATGTGATAACGGATAATACTCGTAATTTGTGTTTTGTTGTGCTCGGTGTGTGTGAGTTTTGTTTTGTTTTAAGGTGTAAAGACTTTGTGCAGATAATAATCTAAGGTCAAGATAGTATTACTAAATAGGAATACTACAAAGGTAAACAGCAATTTCTTCTTTAATTGGAAATAATTATGTATAAAGTAAGAGGAATTATAAAATCTTATTTCTGCCAACATGCATAAATGGTCTGTTCCAAAAGAAACTGACGAAAGTGTTAACAACGCTGTTCAGGTTAAATTCTTATGCTTATAATATAGTTTTTCAACAGTCAGATAACTTTTATCTGAGGAGTAAATAGTTGGACTCGAAATAATTTTCATGAATATACCTAGATAGGATCCGATTGATTTCTTTAGGGAAAAACGATCTTGGAGTGATGTAATTAAGATGATTTCTTTAGGGTATAAATACTAGTCGAAAATGTCGCCATAATTGTTACAGCATTAAATTCGGCCCTAAATAATAATTATTCAGATTCAGCCTGTCTCTGGCTACTCTCTTCCAGCGACGCCGTGTAGCCGTGTAGCCTTAGCATGTAGTCGGGCTTTATTTATATATACCTTATGGCGGCCCGCAACCTCGGATCTCTTACGCGTCAATGGCAAATTCCTGTTTTTAGAGCTCTTTAAATAGTGTTTGGCATGTTGGGTCACCCTCCAGATTCCATGGTTCTGTTTTGTCTTTTATTGGGTCCATCTCATTTATCACATTCACTCATAAACACTTAAAACATTGACCTACGGCACTTGCACACAACTATTGCAGAAACACGTTACATAATTTGGCCATTTTGTAATTTCTTACATCAATTTTGTGACGCTCACGCAATTTTGTATTTGGATGACGCTTCGAAATGTTGCCACTTCATAAAGGGTAAAATGTTTATTGAGGATGATATTCTCGTAGCATGTTTGTCTATTTCCTTTTTATTTTATTTTTTACATTTTGTTTTTATTATTTTTGTGTTCCTGTTTAATTCTATCACATTTACATTAAATTATATTATTTTTTCTATAAGTTCGCTGTACCAGTACAGTGTCCTAATTATTGTTTGATGCACCGGGCGACGTCTTTACGTTAAAGCCGGCTATCGCTGAAAACCAGCGCTGGGGCTCTGTCTTGCATAGGGTTGCAGCAAAATGTTGAGCGATAGCCGTTTTGCGTGAATGTGACGCATGCTCCCCTCAAGCTTTTCTTATTTTTGTATACTTACCTGTTTCTTTTTGCGTCATGTTTACCGCAAATAAACGTTTTTTCTTTATTTATTTCTTTCTATTTAAGTTTTTAAGCCCTAGCTCGTCGTCGTAAGTCTCGTTAAGCAGCTAACAACCTCCTAGGTTGATCTGCGCGATGTCATTCCCAAAAAGATATTGCCATTAACTGTTTTATAATTAGGGTTTTCATGAATATTCAAGCCACCAGTTGGCGCCGCTTTGACAAGAGGTCTTCCAGTTCGACAGTCAACTATAAATATTATATGTCATTCGTTTCATTCATTCGTTCACCATTAAGTCCGTAGGCGCTTTGACACTTTTGACAGGTGCCCGGACCTGACGTCTCAGTGCTGCCACCTAGTGAGCATCATTTCAGAAAACCCTCATCTGGTTGCTATTATAGTAACTGGTGGTCGCCATGTCTTATCGGCATCCTGTTAACTATCTTTTTATATGATCCCATAACCACCTTTTGTAAACGCAAAATTATTTTCTAAAGCAAAATTCCGAAGCAATTTCTTTAATCTAACAAAGCAAATGAGCTCTGAAAATTGGCTTTCCACATACATATTTGTGGTCAAAGCGTTAGTGGGTTTTTTCTATCAGGAATTTCTCAGTAAAAGCCCAGATTCTGGATTTGTGCTCTGTTGATGGCAATAGGCTCATCTCCTAAATGGGGCTTACACATAACTAACTAGATACACCTTTTCCTAACCCTTCGAGGAAGACAGACATGGGCTTATGTGTTTTTTAACTTCAATCTTTTTCAATCTTTCATACCCAACAATTCAAGGAAGAATAGATACTTCGAAATATAATTCTAACTTAGGATACAACTTGAACTCACGAAAATTAAGTCGTGCTCAAAAAGTATGAATGTACTACGTAATTCTAAAAAAATCTTTACAAAAGGGATCAAAATTAAAACCGGGAACAAAGTTTACAATAGCCTTTTTGTAACGTTTTTTACCTGTTCCTCAGGTTATGTCGGTTGTGGTTCTCTGTATTCCCTAAAGAGTGAAAGAGGAAGGGGACTTTATTTAGGGTTTTTTTTTTGGGTGGGAAATCATCAAATAACTTCTCCCGCTCTGGGTGGAGCAGGAGGGCGTGTCAGACTTTTACTGACTAAAACCCACCCGTGTTCCTTCAGTAGCCCTTAAGCCAGGGGCTGTGGTGTCTCTTTCGAACAAACCCGCACCCCTGGCAGGCATCGACCCTTGCGGGTCCCATCATTTTTTGTGCTGACATCTCTTTGAGGCGCGCGTGGAACACAACGCGCCGTCGACTTGGGCTTGGTCCTTACCGGACAGCGAGCTACCCATTACTCGCCCTCCGCAAGCCCATGCCTACGGTGGCCGGAAATCGGCCTGGGATTCCCGACGCCCAGGGTGTCTCCGTATCCTGCGGCGGCTGGGGTCGCGAGGGCGCATATGCTGCCTCTCCCTCACGTGCGCCGCTTCCCTCTTCGCGAGCATCACTGCTTCGCTGAAGGAGGTGACGGCTCCCCATGCCCTCTCGCTCCGTACCATGGCCTGGACCAGGGCCGGACGCAAGAGATCGCCGCCGCCGACCGCCTCCACGAGGACACGGCGGTGCTCCGCCCAAACAGGGCAGACCGCCACCGTGTGCTCCACCGTGTCCTCAGGGCGATCTTCGCAGTGGAGACTATTTAGGGTAATGTATTGTATTTTTGGAACAAAGTTTCTTTTCGCGGCATGCGGTGATAGTCAACTGGAAGCAATTGTCAACTTACGAAAAAGCAATATGTGATTTTCTGTATGGAGAAGGGTAGTTTTATGGTTCTTGAGGGTGCTAAAGCCGATAGTGCGGTTAAAATGAGAATCCAAGATGACGACAACTTTATGAGAGCTTCTGAAAGAAAACTTACACTAGATGGCTCTGTAATAAGTATTAGTTGCGAGTATCGCGTAAGGAACTTCGTTCCTCACAGTGATCCTCAAACCGTACATGATGATTTTGTCGAAAGTAATGATTTTGTGACGTCTTCCGTGTGAAATGTCTAGTTTTTTAATATAAAACATATTCTATGGCTATGATGTTAAGATGTGGATAACGTCTTGTGCCACATATGTTTATGCCATCTGTTTTTCTTTCTCACTATCTGATTAATACATGTTTGTGTAACTGTTTGTTTTCCCGAATTAAATAAATAAATAACATCGCATCGCCCGCCCTTGATATTTCTTCGTTTTTTCTTAGTGTTCTTTCTGACTTTTTCCTCGGCTTTTACCTTCCAGAAGAAATGGGCTATAGAATGCCAAAATAAAGACATTTTAGCTCTTTATAACATTTTATTTATAGACTGGTATTCAGTGGCATTTGGTTGGATTGGAAGCCAACCCTAAAATAATTGGGAAAAGGCTACGTAGATGATGATGTAGTGAGAATAGGTTCTCATTGAGGCCAAACTTACGACCCAGTGGGCCCCGCTTAATGGAAAACGACCTAGCGGCTGTTCCAGATGAAGATATCGGGTGGAGGTGGACTCCATTAATAAATATTAGTCCTTGGGAGCTCTGGATAGAGAGAGTAGGAGAGAGAGTAGAGAGGCATTTGCCCAGCAGTGAGACTTCATTCGATTCGAGCCTCGTTCTGTGTGGTACCGGACGTAAAAGAATAAATAGTACCATCCCATTTCTTCCCATGGGTGTCGTAGAAGGCGATTAAGCGACTGTCTAGAGAATGGGCAGCAGCGTTCTCTATGCATTTTACCACCATACTGCGATCGCCAACCCGCCTGCCAAGCGTGGCAATTATGGCAAAGCCCCTCTGTTGGGGGAGGCCTATGTCCAGCAGTGGACGTCTTTCGGCTGAAATGATGATGATGATGAGACTTCAATACCTAGCTACTAATAATAATAACTAATCTCATTGGATGATTTGAATCATGACGATGTCACAAAATATGAACCTCATTTGCAATTTCGTAGTTTCAATACTCCATTTTCAATATACTGCCAATATTAATACCTACGTTCGTTCTCATAAAGAATACTTAGTGAAGATATATTGCGAGAATTTTATACTTACTATCAAATATTGCTCATAAAAATACCAATTCCATTTGAAAACAGATGGACAATTTTTATGTATCATGACACCATATACAGCGCTCCGCGGTTTCATTCGCGTAGTTCCCGGTTCCGTGGGAATACGGGGATAAAATATACCATAAGTCACCCGGGGATAGTGTAGCTTCCCAACAGTGAAAGAATTTTTCAAATCGGTTCTGTAGTTTCGGAGCCTATTCAATAAAAAAAACAAACAAACAAACAATCAAATCTTTCCTCTTTATAATATTAGTATAGATGTATTAGAAAGGTGAGGTCATATTCAAGAGTGTGGTACAGATCATCAAACTGAACAACTTTCTTCGTGGGACCTTTCTTCTCATTCAAAAAGTAGTTCAGTTGAATGGTCTGTACCACTTCCTTAAATATAACTACAACTTTTTGATACATGCTGTCATTTTCATCATCTACTAGCCTCTTTCACGCTGCATTTGAAAATCTGCGCCAGATTTCGGAATTATGCCGAGCTGGGGCTCTTATGTCATTATTTTCACTGTTTCTGTTTCATTTATAGTTTTAAGGATTTTTTTATGCAGTAATACCAATAAATGCATTAATGATAAATGATTTTATTTCTGTAAGTAGGTTTGTACAAACACTTTTACACGTCAATCGTATTTTTTTAAACTAGATGAGGTCGGCGTTTCCTATCTACTACTCTGAGCAGAAAGGCCGAAACAAACTCAGAGGTCACAGTCTCTTTTAAAGTCCAGACATAATCTTGGTCAGATCATGTGAAGACCATGTGGATTGGTGTCTGAAATGGTCTTTTGAGGAAAGAACTCTTCAACTGATTCTTCTTTGTTTTCTTCTTTACCAGCCATATTGAGGTCGATCTCACCGGATGCAGCTGAATAAGAGTATTTTAGTGGAGTGACTGCCTATAACCTCCACAACTCAGTTATTGAGTAATACGACAACCCCTTGGTAAGACTGGTTGTCAGACTTTCGGGCTTCTGACGACCCGTAACGACTGTCAAAGATTTACGCATGACAGTTGAGACCAACGACTTTATATATATCTTTATATACCAAGGCACCCGACATAGCCGGAAGAATTGCATAAACTTAAGTGGCAGTGCGCAGGGCACATTGCTTGCAGAACAGATGGCCGATGGGGCCGAAAGGTTCTGGAGTGGCGACCACCGTACCGGAAGACGTAGAGTGGGAAGGCCTCCCACAAGGTGGACCGATGACCTTACGAAGGCCGCGGGTATCCGCTGGATGTGGGAAGCACAAGACCGGTCGAAGTGGAGGAGCCTGGGGGAGGCCTATGTCCAGCAGTGGACGTCTTTAGGCTGAAATGATGATGATGATGATGATACCATGCTGCATCTTTATATACATATTTATATATTTATACTTATTTTCAATAAATCCAGAACTGACAGAGATATCGCGGAACATATAAAAATTACCGACGTATTGAGAATCCCTCCTTTTTGAAGTCAATTAAAAAGGCTGTACAGATTGATTTGACCTTGGTGAAAGATGACTTCAGGATAATAATTATGATTAGGTAACAAATGAGTCCAGTTGCTTTCAAATTAACGATATTTATAATGCGATCAGTAATGTCTAATATAACGGGTTTTTCAACAAGAACTTTGTTTTTCAATTGGGCCATCACCAACAGCATGACTGTTTTGATATTTAGTTTTTTGTCGTATTCGTAGTAGATGCTTTGGCAATTGTTACAATTAATTCAATTTCGCTCGAAAATGGCATTAAAATAATTAAAATCCACTATGAAAATGGTGGTTCTGTTAAAGTTACATTTTGTAAAATTCGTGATATTTTCGGACAGCATAATCGTCTTCTTCTGAGACCGCTATTAAGAATTTGGTCGCTAAATTTGAGTCGACAGGCTCGGTACAAAATGTGCCAACACCAACGCGTGTTCGGCCGGGTCGTTCACCGGAACACATCACAGCCGTGAGCCACAGTGTTGAAGAAGATCCAAATTTATCTATTCCTCGTCGTTCGCAACAATTGGGGTTATCCAAAACCACCACATGGCGAATTTTGCTTAAGGATTTGGTTTCGAAACCTTACAAGATTCTACTGGTGCAGGAATTGAAGCTGACCGACCATTCACATCGCCGTAGATTTGCTCAATTCATTCAGAAACAACCCGCTGCCGCGCTGGTTTCTCTGAAAAAATCATTTTTTCAGACGAAGCCCATTTTCTCTTGTCAGAGTACGTCAACAAGCAAAATTACCGCATTTGGGCTTCTGAAAATCCAAGAGCAATAATTGAGAAGCCTTTGCATGCTCAACGTGTCACTGTATGGTGCGCTATGTGGTCTGGAGGCGTGATTGGGCCGTTTTTGGCCAAAAACGTTGATGAAAGAATCGACATTGTCAGCGTGCTCGTGGTGGACATTTATCAGATATCATTTTTTATTCATAATTGCCAAACTTTTCTCTTCGTAATACAATAAAAATTTGAATCATCTTCATACATATTCTTTGATTTATTTTGTTTGAGAAAACAAAGTTCTTGTTGAAAAACCCTGTACTAGTATGAAAAGGTATCACGACTATTCGACCCCGGGACAACTCGACCCTAAGCCTACTCTTTACTAGGACACTTTGACCCCGGTAACTTGACCCCACCAAATCGAGCTATTTGTTATGTGGTGTAGTCGAAAAGTCCGTTGACCTAAATGGGGGCTGGCCGGTACAAGCAGCTTAAACCAACACTGCATAGTTGCATGTAACGTAGTCATTAACAAATAAAAATTAATTTCTATTCGGAATTCTTGATAAATTAAAATATTACAGCCAAAATCATTTACCACAAGATTACCACGCTGCACCGCCTCATAATTGTTTGAAACAATTTCGCAATTACACTGGCAACCGTGGGTTTAAGGGGAAGTATCGTCATTGTTCTTCTTCGTCTTACTCGTTGGTTTTGTTATGCAAAATAATGAATTCGTCAGCCGAATGGGCCAGCTGCATTATATTATGAAACATCACACTTTGCATTTAGGTCTGGTTCGTAGTTTGAGATAAGCGAATACTTTACGAGGATAATATTTATGTTTAAATGACAAATTTAATAACGGGATGAAACTTCACTGATGCTTAGGGAGTTTGACAGCTGATTCCAGGTCAACGGCCGCTGGTATTTTAAACAACGAGTTTAGAAAACCATTTTGTTCTGTTTTATCCTAATTATTATGCAGGATAAGTTTTTAACCAGCGCGCAAACGTTTACCATGAATTCAGCTCATTCTAGACCCCAGCGTAGAATTTCCTCGCCGGTTATACAAAAAAAAAAAAAAAAAAACAATTTGCTGTTTCATAGAAAAGTGCAATACCTACGCGGTCAAAATGTATGCAACAGCAGTTTTTTTTTTGTATAACCGACGAGAAACTACGCTAGCGGGTCTCGAATGATATGCTGAATTCATGGTTACAGTTTGCGCACTGGTTAAAACTTATCCTGTATGCCCTTCACGACTGTTTATCCGTGAACTAAGTTTCTCCAGATAATTTGAATTGAATTCTGTAACGAGTAATTTATTGGAAAACTTTAGTTCTCCTTGATTTTGTGATAGTCGTTCTAACTAGTAGCGAAAGCGCGTGGTAGAATAGCCCACTCTCTCTTACAGAGAAGAGGCCTGTGTCCCAACAGTGGGAATATTATAGGCTGATTATGATGATAATTATTACGAAGTTTTTGCGTGGCACCCAATTTATTTTTCTAAAACAATAGTAACCTAAGTTACTTCTTATAGCAACAGCTATCTTCCAGTCAAAATCGCTCCAGCTGTTTCGGAGATCAGCCGCAAAAATCAGACACACAGACGGACAATTTCTTTTTAAATATAGTTTTTGTGATACATGTAGGTACCGGTATATATTATGTTATATGCATTTAGTAAAAAGCTGTAATTTTGAAATTATTTATTGAAACTTAATGGACAAGTAAAAAAATACTGTACAAAGGCGGACTTAATGCCTGAGGCATTTTCTACCAGTCAACCTTAGGGTGATGCAGAGAGAAAACATGGCAGGTACAACATAAGGGATAGGTTACTCGAGAGATAATACATACTAATACATAGATACATACATACATATATTTAACGAACATAAACATTGTCTTGAGAAATAACGATAGGTAGAGGAAAAAACAAATCCAGTAAACCAGCGCTAGGATGATTCTGCCAACTTCTTACGAAAATGCTTACGACCCTTCACTTTAAACGATAACCTACTGGTTGCCATCCTGATATTACTATGTGTAGATAGGCTAAGACTGAGCCTAAAGAAGGTAGACAGTAAAAAAGATATGTCGCCCAAAGTAAACTATTTTCTACAACTTAAGCTGAGAGAAGAAAAAGTGACGTAAAAAACTTGCCAGCATCCAACAAATTATGTATATTTATGTATGAACGAGTAGTTCTAAAAGAAACAAAATAAAATTACTACTTCTTTGTCCAAAGAATAAAGTCCTCGAATTTAAAGGCGAGTAAGAATTAAGTTTCGGAACTAGGACCCATTCAAAGAAAGTATTTAAGTAAGCGAGTTCAGAATTCCTTTTAAAAAGTGCTTAAACTGAAATTGTGAAATGAAATGAAATGTTTATTTATGTAGGTTAGGTAGATCTTGAGATACTTTTACACGTCAATATTTTGTTGGTCAATATTTTAAAAACTAGATGGCGCTGGCATTTCCTTGCTAACTGTTCCCTGAGAAGGAATGCCGAAACAAACTCAGAGGTCATAGTCTCTTTTAAAGTCCACACACATTACACACACACACACACACACACACACACACACACACACACACACACACACACACACACACACACACACAAACGCGCGCGCGCGCAACACACGTCACATTTTATGAGTCTAAAAATGCAGGGCCATATCTGGAAGGACCTTCTAAAAAAAGAGCCATTACAGCTTTGAGCTGACCTGTCTCAGCAGGCGGCATGTATGTATCAATCATCGTGTCATCATCATCATTTCAGCCGAAAGACGTCCACTGCTGGACGTAGGCCTCCCCCAGGATGGGCGGTTTTGCCATAATCGCCACGCTTGGCAGGCGGTTTGGCGATCGCAGTATGGTGGTAAAATGTATAGAGAACGCTGCTGCCCACTCTCTAATAAGTCCCTTAGTCGCCTTCTACGACACCCACTGGAAGAAATGGGATGGTGCTATTCTTTTACGCCCGGCGATATATACCGGACATCGTGTAGCTCAACCCTATTTTAGGGAGCTCAACGACCGACAAGAGGCTACCAGATCTGCAAGACATTTACATTTCAGACAGTATGAAATGGCACATTGAACTGTTACGGAGAAGATTTTTACCATGTGTTTAATTGACAGGCTCGTTGACACGTGGCCGTTGACAATTGTCATACAACTGGCATTTCTACTGTATAATTGCAATCTCTGGATTTAGTGGAGTCGACATTATCATATCAGCCGAAAGACGTCCACTGCTGGATATAGGCCTCCCCCAGGCTCCTCCACTTCGACCGGTCTTTTGCTTCCCACATCCAACGGATTCCTACGGCTAGGTCATCAGTCCACCTTGTGGGAGGCCTTCCAACTCTACGTCTTCCGGTACGCGGTCGCCACTCCAGAACCTTTCGGCCCCATTGGCTGTTCTGCGAGCAATGTGCCCTGCCCACTGCCACTTAAGTTTTGAAATTTTTCGGGCTATGTCGGTTGCCTTGGTACTCCTGCGGATCTCTTCATTCATTCATTCCATTTTCTTCATTTCTCTGAAGGCGAGAATTTCAAAGATTTGTAATGTGATGTCGTAAAAAACATTATGATTTTGCGCTTGCATTGCTAAAAACTAACGCGCGCAAAAATACATTCTGATAATGTGACTGGAGGCTTTTCCGACCTCTACGCGGGCGAAACCGCTGGCGAAAGCTAGTATTTTTTTAAAGTTTTCGTTTTTATAATTCGAAAAATATATATCGCTCGACCAGGCGCACAGCCTTTACTTGGGCAGAGGAAGTTCATTAATTCATGGTAGCCTATTTTGAACGGGCCGAGCAAGAACCTCAGCGCAGGCCAAAATAATGAATGTTTTCATAAAGAAAATTAAACACGTAAAATAATAACTGCCTTATGCTTATCCGAGCTTTCAACCTAATGTTTTAAATATTAACCTTCTTATTCATTTTAACATTAATTAAGTATTACTGTTCCTGTCCAACGTATATTTCTAATAACTCCTTTTTACGTACCCCAAAAGGTATTTTTTTTAAAGTTGGCAAATTACCCTTCATCATTAATAAGGAAAATGGTGGTTAACTTACAACCTTGATAGTTTAAGAACACGTTTTCTTCTACATAAAGCGTCATTCTACCATTCACTCCCGTTTCTTTTGGACAATCCATCCTTTTTTTCATTGGCGTAGCTCTCCATCTTCATCCATCCAAGTTCGTACAACTCATCAAAATGTAGTAACAGCAGATTTTTAACCGTCTTCAAAAAGAAGGAGGTTATCAATTCGACATGTTTATATTTTTTTATGTATGTTCGGGCATAACTCCGTCGTATATAAACGGATTTGCAAAATTCTTTTATTGTTTGAAAGGGGTTTATTTCGAAATGGTCCCATATAAATTTCATATAGATCTGATGATGCGTTTCGGAGACAGACAACGGAACTCTTCAAATTAACCGACTTCAAAAAGAAGGAGGTTATCAATTCGACAGATTTGCATTTTTTTTTTTCGAAAGCGGTTTCTTTCGAAAAGGTCCCATATAAATTTCATATAGATCTGATGATGCGTTTCGGAGACAGACAACGGAACCTCTCAAAAAATTACAGCAAATCAACCGCGAATGCTGCTATCGCATAAATATGCATTGTTATGACCCCGAGTATGATGAAATTTAGAAATGGTGTGGGGTAGGTAACTAAAAAGGCAAAAATAAAAACTTTTTTCAAAAAAATAACAACCGACTTCCAAAAAAAACACTACAAAGTGCAAAATAACTTTAATTTCGGAAGGCGGTGAGAAAGAATTAAAATACCTACACATCCAAAGTCACCGCCTTCCGAAATTAAAGTTATTTTGCACTTTGTAGTGTTTTTTTTTGGAAGTCGATTGTTATTTTTTTGAAAAAAGTTTTTTTTTTGCGATTTTAGCTTTGGTCCCATAGTAAAAGTTTTTCATAATGATGAGTACAATGTCCTCTTAAGAGGTTGTTGGTGTTTTTCCAATAACCCTGTATACAAACTCACAAATTCGCTCACATTCGCTCTCTCTTTATAGTATCAGTATAGATTTTAATTTTAATACATTTGAACCAATTCTCACTAGAGCGAGCATTTGAAGAGTTAATCAACATCATTGATTCCAGTGTTCCCACTTGTGCCCTATTGTAACTAGCACTCAATGCAATAACGCTTCAATTTTATAATGCAATGGAATGAAATGCATTCCTCGTATCAATCGACTATGAAAATGAAGCGAATATACAATATGTATCCAACATCGACACACATTATACTATGTACTTCATTACTTCTATGGTATCCAATTAAAAATATGAACGTGGACAAAGCAAAGAGATCAGATAAGTAAGCATTTTAGGCGTTCTGTAGGTACTGTACCATGCAGGGGAAAAAAGCATCCTATGTTTAAATAATTGATATTTAATTTATTAAACATAATACGTCTATTACAGTTCCAAAGTAAAGCCCTCTTCTCATACAGTCACCACGCTTGCTCCAGGGCCCCAATTCTGTATCGTTACAATGATTCTCCGTGGAATCTTACTAAGTTCAAACTACGTCAATATCCCCTCTCTGCGAGCATTACTGCTTCGCTGAAGGAGGGCCCAGACTGGTTGACGATTTCAAATTTATATTAACTACAAGTCCTCAGGGGTTATTGCGTAATACACTTATCAATAGAAATCGCTTTTTAATATTAAATTGTGTGTACTGTTTATTATAATAATTTTACTTTTTGTCCAATTTGTAAAAATCCTGGCTTGATTTTCGTACGTTGTTTTCGGGTGACCACTAAAAATCAGCGCTGTGCTGTGGGTCCCATAGCACAGCATCATGTTGAGTGGAAGCCTTCTTGTCACAGTCACAGCGTGCAGCTGCCGACTTTTTATGTTCTGTATGCCTATGTTATGAAAATAACTGTGTTGTTATCATGTTTAAAAAAAAAAACATCTTTTTAAATGCACGTGTTTCTGTGACAAATACATCCATTTTTCTTTCTTTCTTTAACTTTGAGAGTTCCACAACATTTAGACACTCTTTTAGAACGACGAAAGAACGGATTAGCAATAAGTTAAAAAAAAATGACAGGTTGCACTCCAGGAGTGCCGGCAGAAGTGAAAACTTGAATATTAACGTTGTGCATTTTTGATATTTTGGAATGGTTAGGGAATAATTTTGCACGAATTGTTTTAATTATCAGTATAAAAGTACTATCATTTATGTGGTAAAATACAATATTTATTTATTGCGCTATCGTACACAAACATGACAATTTATATTACATTAAAAAGTTTATCTCTCAGAAAAATCAAGCCATCAGCTGTCACCATCCATGGATGCGCGTGGCACGCTGTAACATAAACACACACGAACATTCGCGCAAGCGCCCTGCGCCGCCTAAACGAAACAGCAGGCGCAGGCATACATTTTCGCCCGATCAGAAGCAAAATTCCCGAAACATATTCGCAATTTATTGTTGGTGGTCCAGATTGCTCCACTTAATTGATGCTCAAAAAATTGCCCATGTAAGAGGACCTTTAGGGTGCTGTAGTACCTACACCTATATTTGTCAGTTACTTTTAGTCCTATGAGAGCCCCTATAGGTATAACCCCATATTTTTTGCAACAATATGCAAAAAACAAAACAAACTACCTAAACAAAAATACAAAACCATTTTCAGGAAAGAATAAACAGTGAAGTGGAAGTTACCCAGTAACTGGATATTCCACTTTACTGGGCGATCGCTTTCAGTAACCTACTTGTGACTGACTGCATCATACGAAATAAGTTTTAGCTTGAATATGACGAAGCGTTTCGTGAAAGCAAACTGCGACTCGGATATACGAGGAATCGTTGGATTTACACCTTGCAATATATTTTGTGTGATGTACGGATGTAAAATCGGGTACACAATTTTTTTTTTTTTTTTTAAGTGAAAACTCCTTTAGCGGCGTTGGGTAAAAAATGTTAAACTCGCGTCAGGACACGACCAGATCGAAAATTCGTAAGACGTAAGACGGATCTTAGAATATTAACTAAATCATAGAAGGAGGGCTAAAATAGTAACTGAACTCAATATTCTTCCTTCATTTTGACTTATGGTGCCGCTTCGATGTTAGAGAAAGACACTTAAACAGAAAACGTTACGAAATTTCGTTGGTTGTCACTCATTATGTTCAGACTAGTAATGTGACCCACTAAATTTCAACATCGATAGAATTTACAATGCATGTATGTAATGTATTTTTTAATGCATACCATTGCAATTTCTAGGCAGGCGGTTATAATTACAATTCATACATATAACATCTAAATCGTTTTTTTTTTTTTGAAGTTCGTTCAAAGTGATACTACTTTATTCATAAAAGTAAGAAAATAGTTTCATTTTGGACGAACTTCCAAAAACGAACGATGATTGATGACGAACTATCTATTTCGTACTAAATAGTTCGTCATCATTAGTTCTACCCCGAATGTATTTAATTGCTATAGTGATTGATGAAAACAACGTGGTAAACTTCGGTTTTACGATTATTTTTTTTAGTGTAACTAACATAACATACAAAGGTAATCAGCCTATAATGTTCCCACTGCTGGGACACAGGCCTCCTCTCTGTGAGAAGGAAAGGGCCATAATCCACCACGCGGGCCCAGTGCGGGTTGGTAGATGTCACATGTCTTCACACGTGTTATCCCCGAAGGGTTAGATAGAGGTGTACCTACCTATTAGTAAATCCACATTTCTCCAGTAACGTTTGAGTCCCATGTAATAGGGGCGAGCCTATTGCCATCAACCGGGCACAAATACAGACTCCGGCTGCTACTGAGAAATTTCCGACTGAAAAAGACAACAACACTTTTACCGACCCGACAAAAGGTTAACAACTTATAAAATAAACAAAATTGCCTGTATTATAATCTGTTTTAATATTATAAAGAGGTCAAGGTTGTCTGTATGTACACACGGCTACACATTTCCAGTATAAGCTGATCTCGCATTATATAGAACTTTCGTACAGTGCGAGATCAGCGTAAACTGGAAAGTTATAGCTTGATGTATAGCCGTGTGTACGTGGTAATCTCTGGAACCACTACTTAGACAGATTTGAAAAAATCTTTTTGCATTGTGTAGCCCAAAAACAGGGACCGGACGTAAATAATCGCACCATCCCATTTCCTCCTCTGGGTCCCACCCAGAGGAGGAAATGGGATGATTGATTATCTAGTCTCTTAGTCGTCTTCTACGACTAAAATAGAAGACGACTAAGGGACTAGAGAATGGGCAGCAGCGTTCTCTATGCATTTTACCACCATACTGCGATCGCCAACCCACCTGCCCAGCGTTGCGATAATAGCAAAACCCCCTTGGGGGAGGATTATGTCCAGCAGGGGATGTCTTTCGGCTAAAATGATGATGATTATGATGTAAATAATGTCATAAATTCCAAGTTCATTTGATTACATCAATTTCCAACGATGATTTTTTGTTTAAAACTATAATTTCGGAAAGAAAACACAATTTTACAGTTCAGAGCATTAAATATAGGCGTAATATGAAATTAAACCTCGCTCACCATCCTTTGATTCAATGTGTCAGAGATATAAAGTTGTCCAACATATCGCTATGTAAATGTCACTACATTTAGACATGTGCACACAGAATTTAGTCACAGACTGATGTTTGTGCACAGCTTTGGCGAGTCGGGCATGTGTCCGTTTTCATATTCCTCGTGCAGACCTTTTAATCTGCACTGAGAGAATAAAATGATATATAGACGGATATTTGGATGTGTTCGGTGTATATCGTGATATCAAAGAGTAATAAGATTTATGAACTTTATGCCTTTACAGGTTTTAGGAGGGGCAGGTGGCTCAATAATAAACGAAGGTTAATTTATGCTGGCCTTAGTTGGTTTGTGAATGGGTGACTGTCTATTGCATATCGACGCCTTAGAGTGAAAACCTCGTAAAAGTGCATCATGTAAAAGAAGTAACTTTTCAGGAGGAAGAAAAATATTAAGCTAATAGGTACTAAGCTGACGGATGCGAGTGTTTACGAGGTTCTCGTTTACTTTCATAGGAGGCGTTATGAGTATCGAATGAACATATTAGTGAGATCAGGATGAGCGCTGCGAAGTTTTCTTCCTAGAAACGCAATAAAATAAATTTGCACATAAATGCATTACCGAGGTCTTCACTCTAAGGCGCCGTTATCGATTCCCCTCTATGCCTTGGAAAAGACGTTAAGCCTTTAGTATCGGCTGTCATTCGTAAATTTCGATTCGATGACATTCATAATGGATAGTTAGAAGCTCATCAATCTGACAACCAGTTTTACTAAGGGTTGTCGTATAACTGTGCTATGGAAGTCAGATAGGCAGTAATTGTAAAAATGTAAGGTAAAATACAGATATTAAGAGCATTCTCCCAACGCAGGCTGGCAACGGCGCATTAATGGCGGTTTATTTCATAAAATACAAACGAAAGTAAATATTTTTTTCAGCCATGCACATGATCGTTAAATCTAGTCTTAAGGTGAATCTAATCCACATTTTTCTCATCCAAACTTCGGGAGTGTATTACTCCGCTTTTCGACAATGTACAGTAGGATCCAAAAGCGGAGTACCAATCTCAAAAAGTAATAGATTGACACTACGGTTTAACTTACGACCTTCTTATATTAAGTAATTTCTATACTGTAGACACACACACTCTCATACGTCTACAAATGATTGTATTCCATAAATTCAACCGTTAAAGTAAATGACGTGATAGCTTAGTGGTTCCTGAACTTGGATTAGCGCCATCGTGCGCAACGAGTCTCGGGTTCGAATCCCACGCGCGATGTGCTAGCCTTTTTATTGTTTTAAAAATCGCTTTTGACTATAGTTTCTTGTTCTATTCGTAGCCTTTTTATTGTTTTAAAAATCGCTTTTGACTATAGTTTCTTGTTCTATTCGTCTTGTTCACTAAACTCGTAAAACTTTATCAATATACCCACAGAAACCTAAAGAAATTTAAATGATAGTTAACTTACGACTCATTCGACGTGTCATATAGAACGGTGTTGGTTGTTATTGTGTGCTAGTGACGTGTGTTTAATCTATTAGCGGTCTTCTAGTTCATTTTAAAATGTAAGCAAATTGAATAATAGAAATGAAAGCGAATATTATTGCGCTGCATAAAAGCGGACTTAAATATCACAAATAACTGATGAAACCGGCCTGAGTGTGAGTATTATGATTTAATTATTTTATTAAGCACTTATTTAAAGTATAACTGCTGATCCTTGTAGTAATTTTTAAACGTTTTATAAATATCATAACGTCTAAATAGAAGAAAAATATAAAATTTCAAAGTAAATTTATTTCCTAGATTAAATATTTATGTGAAATTTATATTTCAAATAATTTTGTTTCTAAATAGTAATACATATTAGTATGTATTTTGTTTAGTAGCCTAACAGTACCCCTTTTTTGTTTTAGTGAAATACTGTGAGTCAGTGGATGAAAAGATATGAGGAAGGGGGTAGCCTTGCCCGTCGAAAGCAAAGTGGAAGACCCCAGCTTATAAAAGAAAGCGACAGCACAAGTGGTTTCAAAAAGACAAGACATTTTGCCAAATTATTCATAGTGCGCTGTGCACTCGACGCAGAAGGTTTGCATCATGGAAAACCAGCTCAAAAAACATAAACATTAACATTAAGATATAAATTAGAAATATTTATTATTATTGACTTTTATTCATTTTAGTAATATTCACATAATATTGTGTCATATCCGTAATATGGATTATTTCGAGGTTTAGTTTCAATCTTCTTTTCGTAATGAAAATGATTACTTAAGCTATAACTTCGATAAGTCCTATTAAATACAATTTGTTAACTTTGAGGTTTGAGAGAACTAACTCACTCGCAGTAGATTTATTCCAATAGTAGTACTACTGAGTCATTTAATTGTATTGTGACAACTTGTCTGCATTTGTTATTTTTACGTGGGTAGATTTGCGTAGAAAAATGTGATTTCTTTAGAGTACCGCACATTGTAGTAATTACAGCACAATATTATTATATTACTAAGATACAATAGCCTGATTATCATGGTTCACCAATTAGCTACTTTACTTCAATAATTGTTCTTTATGAGAAAATAAACTGTTAACAAGAAGTTTTAGTAGTTATTTTTATACCTACTTCATAAAATTATAACGAATAAACATTTTGTAATCACATAATCTTCTTAATCCTTTGTTTAAGTAATAATTTAAGTAATTTAAAAAAAAAACATTATCGTATAACGAATAATAAAGGAACTGATGAAATTGTTGAAAAGAAAAATAAAAGTCTCTTCGGGAGATTTGAACCCAGACTTTTGTGTTTCTTAATCAATGACAATACGCTGCGAGCTACCGAGACTTGATATTAGAACGTGAATTTTAGCGATCGTATGAACCGACCAAGGTCATATGTAGGTAATACGTAACACAGTACAGACAGAGACAGAGTACTCTGTGCGACGGTATGTTTTTGTATCTTTCGACGACAGTGGTGTGTGAGACCTACTGTGGTGTGCGGTCTGGTTACATCACTTATACACACAGCTGTAGGTACGGCCTGGACCGCGAGTCATAGCAATATAACCCTTAGCATGAGAATGGACTCTTGACCGCGACCGTACATCAAAAATGTAAGATGGTATGGTTTTGGTGCATTATTAATATTGGCTTTACGGAAACAGAATAATAAAATTAATAACCATTAAAAAGTTAGAAGCCAACAAAGATTCGTTTTTCTCGCTAATTTTACCTAACTTTGGGTGTATTAAAGTAATAAAAGAAGTATAAAGTCTAAGTCAGTACCGACAAAGCTCAATTATCGAAAAGTTCAATAAACTTTATTGGTCATAGATTTATGCAGTAGTTTTTTTTTTATAAAACCCGATCTTCCGAAGGACTTTTTTTAATTTTTACGCGCCTGTTTTATTATAACTGATCCTACAACTCACTCAATAATGTTGTGCGTGTAGACTAGCGTCTAACTGTTCATCATGGGTACTAACCTCTGTCGGACACGAAGCTTGTGAGATAGCGTGGTTTTCAGCCAGGCCCACCAGTGAGTTCGACCCCGCAACTAGGTTCCCCTTAATAGTATTTTTTTTTTTAAGAATACGCCTCCGACTGTATGAGATTGCTTATAGTATTCATTCTAATAGTCATCCTTTTCCAAAACAAGTTTCTTGTTGCCATCTTTTTAATTAAAGGTCACTTTTTAGGCAGTCGGGTATTTTGATTTTATAAACTAGTTTTCTTTGACGACACCTGTGGTTGAGAAAATTTTAGTATTGCCTATGTCCAATATTTAATAGATAGGTACCTCCCTATAAATAATCCCTACACTACTTACATGAGTAAGAGATACCTCACAAGGCTGCCCACCGCAAGGTTGTTACCCGATAAGGCAGTGTCGGGTGATGGTATGTGATACTAGTCCTTGCGAGACCTGACCTCTGTGGCTTCACTACCTTGAGACCCATATACGAGTAGTTAAAATGTTTATTTTGTATTGTCTTCAAGTTAGTGTGGTGAAGATTGTGTGTCAGTTTTATTAGAGACTAACTTCTGCCTGCAACCGCATTGCGTTGCATCGCCTGACCACGATTTTACTTTGATAATTGATTTTATTTCTGTAAGTAGGTCTGTACAAACACTTACACTTCAATCACATTTTTTTTAACTAGATGACGTCAGCGTTTTCTATCTGACTACTCTGAGAAAAGCCGAAACAAACTCAGAGGTCACACTCTCTTTTAAAGTCCAGGCATAATCTTGATCAGACCATGTGAAGATCATGTGGATTGGTGTCTGAAATGGACTTTTGAGGAAAGAACCACACAGATTGAGTGGACCTGTCCAATCAGTGCACGTGTTATCAATAATCATGCAGCTCAACTCAGAACTTGAGAAGCTCAACGATTTGACAAAAAATACTAAGAAAAAGACATTTGGGTAAGGGCGAAGGGAAGGTAAAGGACGTTGTTTTCTTTCAGCGTTCTTTCGTTTCCTTTTGCTCTACTCCTAAGGGTTAAAGCGTAGGTGTAGCCTATTACCTTCCTCAAGTATTGGGCGTTCGAAACGTACCAAATCAGCCTATAATGTTCCCACTGCTGAGACACAGGCCTCCTCTCGATGAGAGAGAGTGGACCATAATCCACTAAACGGGCCGGTGCGGTTTGGTAGATATCACATGTCTTCGAACTTTTGATTCTAGCGGGCATGCCGGTTTTCTTACGATGTTTCGGGTGTGGACTTACTCTTTATAACGATTAATTTTAACATGTATTATACACCAAAAAAACATCTCTTAAGGCAATTCACAATGAAAAAGTAACAAGAGCACTTACCTACCCACGTACCCATTTATTATTAAAAAAGATACAAAGTTCTAAAGTCAGCAAAAGGTGTACCTTTAGAAAGTGGAACGATCAAAAGCATTATTTTCTTTACCCCGAAAAAAAACACACTTGCAAACAAAACTAAAAGATAACAATATCTTTTTCACATCGTTAACACAAAAGTCGGGCACACAACACATCAAAAGAAAATGTATCCACAACAGTTTGTTGTACTGGGGAACGCTCAGACGTTTTGATCCGTCGTCTTGTACACTGCGACATTACAAAGAAACCCGGCCCTTTGAACGAAATACCTAATTATGTGTGAATTTAAAATATTCACCGTTGGAGTAAAATGGAGTTTACGTATATGTGCCTTAACTATGAAATAACAGAACATAATTATAACATAACACGTGAATTTTCAAAGGGCTGCACGGGTCGATCGGTCAGGTTAAGCAACACTTGCCGAGGTTGGCCCGTGGATGGGTAACCATTCATTAAATACCGGGACACATCCGTGCCTAAAAAAGCACGTTAAGTCGTTGGTCCCGGCTGACATTCGTCTATCTTTCTATCTTTGATACTCAATAGAAGCCCGAAAGTCTGACAAACCATTCTTACTAAAGGATATCGTATTATCCAGTAACTGGGTTGTGGAAGTCAAGATAATTAATCGTAAATAAATACTGGTAGATTTTTAGCTGCATCCGGTTAGACTGGAAGCCGACCCCAACATAAGAGGGAAAAGAAGGCAGATTGATTTTTGTGTTTGGATGACTAAAGTAACAACAGCAAGTGAAATCACATGAAATAACAGTTTAATTTTATTGAATATTTCAGACACAAAGGTTCTGATACCCAAATATATAGTTTCGAACGAAATTCTACACTGTGTCCAAAAATACTTGTACTCTTGCCAGAATCGTAACTGTTACCAAGTCCAGAGAGTTTTAGCCAGCCAGCCTTTTAAGCCATCAAATTATTTTGTGGTTAATTTAACTTTGAACATTTACGAGTTACAAGCACTGTTATCATAATCGCACGGGAAAGTCTCCTTTGAAACAAAACACAATTTAATTTTGTTTGAAAATAAATGAACATCACGACTACTTACCATGGGGAGTGCATGCAGATTTAACAATACTATTTTATCTGCTTTCTTATCGTAAAAATAAATGATAAACTTCAAAACGAGTTTATATTGACATCGTTTATATACCGTAAAAATAATTGGAGCTTCAATCCCAGGGTATGAAAGTGGATAAAGTAGCATATGAAACTACACATAACCAAATATTAAAACAATAGAAATAAGTAAAAAATAGGAAAACGAGAATAAATAAATACGTTATTTTAGAAAAAAAAAAAACTCATTTTTTGGTCACAAAAACAATTTTCCCAGTAAAAATAGAACATTCCAGAAAAAAGTGAATTATTGGTGTATACACAAATGAAAAGAAAACATAGTGTCACAAATACAGCGTCTTCCAAACTAAGTGAGATTAAAACAATTTTTTTTGAAACGTGCTATATGGTGAACTACATAAAATAAACAGTAGGAAATCATTTAAAAATAATCAAAACAAATTATATAAACTTGTTATATTACATAAATCATACATATATACGCCACTTATTTACATATTCAAATACTATACAATTGGGCATCTACTCTCTTAGCTTGAAATCCGTAGTTTCGGCCGAAATTACGGGTGTTTTTACTCCATGGCACCTTCGTACATACGATTAGAACGGGCCCGAACTAAGGTTTAATGAGAACTGATCTGACAGTTATCCTCACACTCGATTTGGTTTTGCCCGACCGAAAACTTTCATCCGAAATATCGGACCACTTTCGGACGTATCTTCGTTGACGGACTTAGAGTAGAGACACTGGTACATTTAGTACCTAAGTATTTGGAAACTAAAGCTCTAAAAATGTTTGTAAATCCAAAAAAAAAACTAACAAGTAAAAAGTCATTGGGTCATAAATATCCCAAACTGCTTTCCGAGTCTTTAAATAAATCTAGCGAGTGACATTTAACCTACTGTTTTCCGCTTTGGGACAAATATTGCGACCTAATAGACTTTTGGAATTGCTTTTTAATCTTTAAAATAGCTGTTGCAAATTGAGGGTAAACTTTGAGTTTGTTGTTCTAGAAAATAAGGTCTATTTTGGGACTTGTTCCACTTGTTCCATTGGGTGGAGTATATTTTAATTGAATCGCTTTTGAACTAAAATAGAATGGATGTTTTTTTGTTTTATATGCGTTGTTCTCAGCCCGAAAGTCTGACAACTAGTCTTTACCAAGGGGTATCGTATTACCCAGTAACTGGGTTGTGGAGGTCAGATAGGCAGTCGCTCCATATAAAATTCAGCTGCATCCGGATAGACTGGAAGCCGACCCCAACATAGTTGGGAAAAGGCTAGGCAGATGATGATGATGCGTTGTTCTCATAATAGAAGCAACAACTATAATGTAAACCGGATTTGGAAAACCGCAATTACATTTCTTGAAAAGGGAATTGAACTCAGGACCTCATGCTCAACAGTGCTCAGCGCTTCTGACCACTAGACCAACGAGGCAGTTTAAACAATAACCATACATTATATTAACATTGAATATTATCTTGATTTAAAAGAGTGTCCTCGGAGTTTCTTGTCCATTATTTTCTATGGAGATCTACGTTTTGGTATAGGCAACTAACTTCAACTTTTTAACTTCCTGAGCAAGTCCTCAAAAGTGTCAGTACATGGTTTAACTGAAATATATGATAGGCAAATCTGACGAAATAGGTACCAAAACTATTTTACGTGTTTATGGAAGGAAATATGGTGCGGAGGAATGTGGAACTGTTGTAACTAAAGTTTAGTAAGTATGAACGTGGATGGTTAAAAGAGAAAAGAAATGATGCATGGATGTGTAAAAAATAAGGCAAGAAAGGATGTGAATACTGAAATTAAGGTTAATAGAGATGTACGGAGGAAGACATAATGCGCTAACCCCTCAGTACATTAGAATCTGGTCAAGAGAAGGAAAAAGCGTTTAAAAAAGTCATGGAGCTTTGTGAAATTAATGGAAAGCAGAAATATAGTTATCCAGAAAAGAACTGGAATTACCGACGTAGCTATTAGAGTAAGCAAGCTGAAGTGGCAGTGTGCTGGCCATGTTTGTCGAAAGACTAATGGCTAGTGCACCAGAAAAGTCCTTGAATGGAGACCGCATAACGGCAAGCGGGGTGTAGGACGCCCTAGCTAGATGGATTATCAATCTCAAAGAACGACAAAAGAAACGACGCATGGATGTGTGAAAGATAAGGCAAGAAAGGACGTGACTACTGAAAATAAAGTTAATAGAGATGTAAGGAGGAAGACATGCTGCGCTAACCCCGCAGTAAATTAGGATCTGGGCAAGAGAACGAAAAAGGGTTTTAAAAACTCGTGGAATTTTGTGAAATGACGCTCCAGCTAGATCGATCATCAATCTCAAAAAGGTGTCTGGGACAGACAGGATGAGGACGGCGGAGGATAGGGTGTTTTTGCACCGCCTGGGAGAGGATATGTCCAGCAGTGGATTGCGATATACTGAGTTGATTGAATGGAAAAGCGATAAAAAATGCAAGTTCAAATTACTATAGTTAATGAGAGTAGTATACGGGCACATATTTCGGGGAACATGTAATGAGCTACCAATCCGTAGCACATTTATTATTACTAATCGGATTCGTGGTTGCTCTGGCATCCGTTTACCGCAGAATTGTATACGTAAATCAGGTATCAAATTGAAAATGTAAATGATTTAGTATCGGTTTATTTGAGAAACTGTTGAGCGTATGTTCCTAGGTCCTCCTAAATTGTGAACATTTAATGTGGGTCAGTGGTCTCAAATATCATATATTATACGTGAGCTTGTAGAATTATTAAAAAGTAAAGCCCGACTAATTCAAAATCACGCCTCAAAAAGTGTGAAACAAAAACATATTCTCATCCGAAACCCTAACAACACAATACATTCTTACAGTAGTCAGCGATTAAAAGATATAGGGCAAAGTGGCATAAGACCACGGCTTTCGGAAGTCGGGTTATAGTTTTTGGACTTACTTTTAGTAATTCTACAAGCTCACTTGTAATAAATCATATTTGAGGCCCACTATCAAGGATGACCCTAACATTTCCTATTACATGTATTTGGTAATTGACTGAGTAAACAAAGGTGACTGAGATTTATCTAGGTGAAGTAAAGTGTTGTGCCTTTTCACATTCGAAAAAAAACCGGAAAAAAAAACTGCACTTCATGTTCTGATTGTTCAAACAGATACATATTACTTAAGTTGTTGCCTGTGACAAAGTTCGTGTAAATCGGAAACAGACATTAATCTAACCTTTAAGCATAAGCGTGACCATCAGCCTACAATGTTCCCTCTGCTGGGACACATGACTCCTGTGTGTAAGAAGGAGGAAACCATAAACCACCACAACCGGTGTTTCCATCGCGAAGATCGCCCTGAGGACACGGTGGAGCATACGGTGGAGGCCTGCCCGGCTTGGGCGGAGCACCGTCGTGTCTTTGTGGAGGCAATCGGCGGCGGTGATTCTCACGTCCGGCCCTGGTCCAGGCTATGGTACGGAGCGAGAGTGCATGAGTAGCCGTCGGGAGGCGGTGCACGTGAGGGAGAGGGATTATATGCGGCCTCACGGCCCTAGCCTCCACAGGAGACGCCCTGGGCGTCGAGAATCCCAGGCTGATCCCCGGCCACCGTAGGCGCGGGCTTGCGGACGGCGAGTAATGGGTAGCTCGCTGTCCGGTAAGGACCAAGCCCGGGTCGACGGTGCGTTGTGTTCCACGCGCGCTTCAAAGAGATGTCAGCATCAACTGAAGCGGTCCGCAAGGGCCTATGCCTGTCAGAGGTGCGGGTTGTTCGAAAGAGATACCGTGGGCTTTGGCACACAGGCAACTGAGGGAACACGGGTGTGTTTTAGTCAGTAAAAGTCTGACACGCCCTCCTGCTCCACTCGGAGCGGGAGAAGTTATTTGATGAGTTCCCATCCTCAAAAAAAAGGTGCGGGTGATAGATGTCACATATATTCCAATTGAAGGTCTAGGACATGCCCGTTTCCTCACGATGTTTTCCTTTAACGTTTTGAGAGCAGTGGTGATGAAATAATTCAAATAAAGTAAAGCGCCTGTCTGGGTTCGAACCTACGAGCTACAACTCGTAAGTCGCGGCCGTATTACTACTAGGCTACCACTGCTTTCCACTGCTTAGTTTAAACTTAGAACAAAGAGGCATAACGAGAGTGTTTCGGTCATGTTATAAATTCAATTTAATAGCAAATCCGGTTTCCAGAAATGTCCTAATGGAAAACCGGTATAAATATAACTCCATAAAAATACCTACAATACCAGTAATCCGAATTCGAGAAAAACCCGAAATTTAAAAGGTAGCAAAAAGAAAGAAACAAAAATTCCCTTTTTGTGTTACCAATTCATTCTTTTGCTGTAAAAACAAAGTGTCCAAAAAGCCCAGACACTTCTGGGGTCACCATAAATCACGGGACCTACCCGGGATTCGAACCCGCAATAAATATTTCAGCTGACAATTACTTGGGTGAGTGTACTTAAGTATCCAACGTTTAGAGTACATTGATGAGTTAACCCGACTTTAATGAAAGGAGGGTTATGTTGTACACTTACGGCAGGACTATTTTGTTAAATCTGGGCACTATTAAATGACCAGTGAACATGATAGACGCGATGGGTACCATAATTCAAAATATGTTTTTCAATAAGCTTTTTATTACAGATAATTCGGGGTCAATGTCCGAAGGTAGTGTAGTAACTTGGAATTAAAATATATTACTTTTTTATATTTTTCACCCCTTTCTTTTTTGATCATAATAATTAAATACCTATCGATACCCGTTTTCAGTTTTGTGAAGATTTTCCACATAGTTTAATTTGATGGTATATTTATGGCACTTATAGAGGCATATAACTGTCGTAACAGGGTCAATAGACCCTTGACTCGAGACTTATTGCTTTTGCGTATGAAAAATGAAACACCTTTTTACCCGACTACGGAAAAGCCAAAAGCGATAGACACAAAAATAGTCATGTCGCCTATAAACCTACACCATTTTTGTACACACGGCCGTGGCAGGGCCGTGAGGCCGCATATAATCCCTCTCCCTCACGTGCACCGCCTCCCGACGGCTACTCATGCACTCTCGCTCCGTACCATAGCCTGGACCAGGGCCGGACGTGAGAATCACCGCCGCCGATTGCCTCCACAAAGACACGACGGTGCTCCGCCCTAGCCGGGCAGGCCTCCACCGTATGCTCCACCGTGTCCTACACATCAAGCTATACATTTCCAGTATAAGCTGATCTCGCATTGTATAGGATATTCGTACAGTGCGAGATCAGCGTAAACTGGAAACGTATAGCTTGCTGTGTAGCCGTATGTACATATGCTTTAGTTTTTGTTTAAAATATTTCTTGTTCCGTACTTTTTATATCATTTTAAATTTACCGTATTCGGATTACTGTTTTGTAATCTTATTTTTTTATTCATGGAATGAGCAGTGATCACCATCATCTGCGTACTTACATAACATCACGCCTGGTTTCCCCGAAGGGTGAGGCACAGGTGTGTCCTCACACCCACATCCAAATTTCACATTACAAATAATAATAAAAAAGTTTAAAGTAGATACTAGGTTTTTGTAAATTATTTCATCACCAGTGCTCTCAAAACGGCGATTGAAAACACCGTGAAACAAAAATCCAAAAAATTCGAAGACATGTGATATGATGATGGTGGGACACTCCCTCTCACAGAGAGGAGGATTGTGTCCCAGCAGTGGGAACGTTATAGGCTGATTATGCTTCTAGGATAACTTAAACTGATCACCAATTCCTATCAAATGAAAACCAATGAAGAATATTGTAAAGTACTACTGCTCACAAAGTACTATATATAATAAATTTATTAAACCTGCGATTGCTTTGTCCGTAACATTCAAGAAAAGGTTTTTAGCGTCGTTATGGACCCCCAATTACACTTAAGTTTTATGAGTTCCGTACGATATTACGCATGTTATTTGTTACTAACAATTCGTTTCAATGGATTGAAATAAATGTTAGCGATTTTTTTTTTTTGGGTTACTTGATAGGGCTTCACGGCAATTTAATATGTTGCTTCAATGATCTACATTGACATTGGTTTGATTATTAAATTGTTTTAAATTGAGATAATTTAATTGGAGGCCTTTTATGATCTTAATTTAAAACGGATATAGTATAAAACAAAAAACAGCTGTTCCATATATTTTGACCACGTAGTTATTGAACTTTTGTATGAAAGAGCCGATTTTTTTTGTATACCCGGCGATTTTTTTTACGCTAGCGGGTCTAGACTGACAAGCTAAATTCATGGTTACAGTTCGCACAATGGTTAAAAAATTACCCTGTATGTAACCACCGAGCAGGCTTCATGTATCAAATGACAAAGAATTCTGAAAATCGGTCTACTATTGATGCAAATATCGATGGAATATAAACTTCAATAGGACTTGAGAACCTCCTCCATTATAAGAATCGGTTAAAAATAAAAGCAATAATCTTATTTATAAAAATGAATCTCTTTTTTCCTTGGTCACGGCATCACACGTGGACGGCTGGACCAATTTTGCTAATTATTTTTTTGTTGTGTTTCTTAACTGTCGAGATAAGGTTCATATGGAAGAAAAATTATTGAAAGCTGCGCGTAACATATTTTCATAGTTAAGACAGGACAACTTCTGTTGGGTCAGCTAGTTTTTTTTTTTTCAAAAATATCGGTGGACAGTTTTTTTGCAAACAGCAGTTTTACCAGACTACCTAAATAAAAGAGAGTTTTAGGCATGCCTATCTCTTTCGTATAATATTATGTACCTAGGTACTTCTATTTACATGTTCCGGGTGTGAATCAAAGCCTGTGATCCAAATTGCAATAACCACAATTGCTGCACGAACCACTGCACCAATTAAGCCGATTTGTTTTTGTTTTAAAGAGTATTCTAGTGCACTATTTAAATTCATTAGTACCACTTTACAACAAGGGGGCTTGTGGCTAAGTAATTACAGCTGCACGGTTCGATTGGCCAGGTTAAGCTACGCTTGCCGCAGTTGGTTCGTGGATGGGTCAATATACCGAGATCCTTCCGTGCCTCGGAAAGCAAGTTAAGCTGACAGAGAGACGAACTATAGTTTATAATGAAAAATTTCTTGATGATGTTTTTTGTTTGACGTTTTCTAAAAAATGAAACCTAGCTAGATCGATTTATCGCCCCCGAAACCCCCTGCATACTTAAATTCATGGAAATCGTTTGAGCCGTTTCCGAGATTCAGATTATATCCTTTCCTTACTAATATTTACGCGAAAGTTTGTATATATGGATGGATGTAGGTATGGATGTTTGTTACTCTTTCACGCAAAAACAGCTAAAATATTTGGATAAAACTTGGCCCACAGATAGATTATAACCTAGATTAACACATAGGATACTTTTTGGTCCGGTATTACGTTGTCGCGGGATAATTTCCGACTCCTACGCGGGCGAAGCCGCGGGCGGAAGCTAGTATATGCCTACAAATTTACAAGAATTGCTCGTTTAAATGTGTTAGATCTCCTTCCTAATGTAAACGTTCTGCCTAGCCAATATACAAAATCAAAAATCAAAATCAAAAGTCATTTATTCAAATTAGGCTGATAGCACTTTTCGAACGTTAAAAATTACATAAGTCCCCCAAAAACGCCCACCCTTCGACACTTCCTAGTGCTTTAGCTGGGAAGAAGAAGTGGCGCAACAAACTCCCCAGCAGCTGTCTGATAAGCTGGAAGAACTTGATTCTATACAATAATAGGTAAGTAATTAAATTTCATCAAAAAATGGAAATTTCATTAATGAAAATAAAAATGGTTTATACAGTCAAATAAAATAAACAATGCTATGGAGTAACTCATATAACCTGTCAGTAGGTAAGCTAATTCTGGTGAAATAACACAAACGTTGTCTTGAGTTAATCACAGCGACCAACAATTCATATACGAGTACCAAGATCCCTCCGCGCCTCGGAAAGCAAGTTAAGCTGACAGAGAGACAAACTATAGTTTATAATGAAAATCTCCTTTCTAATGTAACCGTTCTGCCAAGCCTGTTCCCAACCATTTTGGGGTCGCCTTACACTCTTACAGCACGTAGCTGAATACCAGTATTTTACATGGAGCAACTGCCTATCTTTCCTCCAAAACTCAGTTATTGGTAATACGAAACCTCTTGGTAAGACTATTATGTCAGAATTTCGAGTTTCTGACGACCCGTAACGACTGTCAAAGATCCACAAATCACAGCCGAGACCAACGGTTTAAAGTGCTTTCCGAGGCACGGAGGGGTTTTGGTATGTAAAGATCGTCACCCATCCACGGACCAACCGCAGCACGAGTTCCTCCTACTTAGCCACAGAATGTTTTAGTTATATAGTTACTTATACTTAATTATCACAGCCTGCTATCAAGGACGGCTTTACTTTACTTGGTTTTGCGTCATGGGTCAACGTAGTTAAATTAATGTTTAAAGTCTTAACTGTGTAGATCTAAGGACCAACCACGGATATGGAGAACGCTAGAATCGCTAATGCGCAAGCAATACATACTCATACGTATAAAATGCGAAAACTTTAAGCCTTTTTCTGACTATAGCATGCGATACAATAAACATGTTAGAGAGAAATAAAGAAAAATTGTCATACAATACACATTTTTTTTAAAGACATTAAATGCACACATATAAAGAAGCCTCAAAAAAGAAGTTTACTTAATTTTTTTTTCTTTACAGAAAAGTCTGTCAACCAGTCTTACCAAGACGTATAGTGTTACCTTGTAACTGGGTCGAACAGGTCAGAAAGGCAGACGCTCCATATAAAATACTGCGGTTAGACTGGAAGCTGACCCAAAAAAAATTAGTAGAAAGCTAAGCAGATGATGATCATTAATTGCGCCGTGAAAGGACCGCTTTTGAAAAACTAGTGCTGTGACATTCTGGCTACTCATTAGTGATTTCAATATAAATTCTATATGTTCTATGTTATTGAGTTTGGTTTCCGCACTTAATTCTTTAAGTGGACCATTGTGCGTGAGCCATGGCAGCCGTCAGTGGTTATTCCAACCAGCCCACCTCCCTCCAGAAGTTAGCTAAATCTTCTGGTCTGTTGAGAACATCCTTTTAAGATTTGGGTTCTCCGAGGATTTCTGTTCTAATCTGGGCCACGCCTGTGCATTCGAAAAGCACATGCGCAAGGGTTTCCTCAGCCTCCATGCAGGCTCTGCACAGGGGGCTGTCCGTTATGCCTATTGTGTAGAAGTGTTTGTTTAGCGGGCAGTGTCCTGTGATGGTCCCAGTCACCAGACGCAGATCCTTTCTCTCCAGGCATAACAGAAATCTGGTCAGCGTGCCACGCAAAGATGACATTGCTTCCCTAGTCTAGGGCTGCCTGCAGCCTGGTGTCGAGGTCCACCAGCTTTGCTGCTTGTGTGTGGGTGTAGTCCTGAAGCCACCTAAGTATCTGGTTGAATGAGATGGGCTCGGGTCCACAGACTGATGCGCTGGATGCCCTTCTAACCAGATCGTCAGCAGCATCGTTGCTTAGTGATCCGTTGCGTCCTTTTATCCATTGTAGTGTCACAGTGTTGCGGTTAGAAACTATTACTCATTCTAGTGCATTGTGACATTCTAGTAATAAACTGGATGTTATGTATTTTTTCCCTAGGGATTGGAGAGCTGAATTACTTTTGAGCGTCGTGAATAGTGGCCCTTCAGTCTTGTCTAATCCATCTGCTCTAAATCTTTGTCATACCCTTAGTTAAAACTATTCAAGCCGGTTTGACGGCTCTTTAAGTAATATATCATATGGGTTCTATTTATTCATAGGTGAGCAAACGGCATCCGGGTCAACCCATTATTTATCCGGGATAAGTAAGGATGAAGGTCGTAGGTCATCCACGCGTAGGACAGGTTTATCCGGGATTTGGACGTGCGAAATCGTTTGTGATTTTTTAGACCTACATTTGGGCCTAGTTTCCGGCTCGAGATGCCGTAATAAAGGCTATATTTCTTATTGTCTCAACGTGGAACGGGGAGTGGGTAACAATGGTTGTATCCTCCGTTCGCAGTTTAGTTTCCAAAGAAGTAAACAATTATGTTTACTTTTTGGAAACTAAACACATAAATTTGGGAACTGTTTTGTGACTTTTTTAATTCTCGTCATTTGAAGACAGCTTTATAAACTAGCATATCAGTTGTTTATTTTTAGTGGAAATACCATAATTGAAGCTTAATGGGTTCATGTCAGCACCAACTGATGGGGCCTTCAAGAGCCGATGCATCCTAGGGTTGCGGGTTGTTCGAAAGAGATACCATGACCCCTGGCATATAGGCAACTGAGGGAACACAGGTGGGTCCCACCCCAAAAAAAATGGGTTCGATTAAAACTGAAAGTCAAAGTTTAGTTCCATTAAACGCGTGTGGTCGTGAAATATAGAAAGAGCGACGGCAGGTCTTTGCACAGGAGTGGCAAAGCGTAGGTTAGTAAAAAAAACTTGTTGTTTATGTTTTAAGTGGAAATAACATCACTTATTCTCGAAGGCAAACGCGCGTGATCGCGAAAAATGAAAGGATTGGAGGGTGGTATTTGCCCAGGAATTGGACAGCATAGGTTACGAAAAACAGAGAAACAACATCGATTGGAAGCAAGGATTTGAATATCATGTAGGTGGGTTGTCTAGTACCATAGTTGTCTATTGTGGTTTTCTTAGTTAATCTTAGAGAACATTCATCTAACATTGAATTAAACTATCTTAATTCTTGCTTCATTTCACATACATATTGTTGATTGTGCCGTAACCTTTTTTATGTCGATACAAAAAATATTTTCTTTATTTCTAAGTGTCGCAGTATTTATACTAACGACTAAGACATATGTTTGTGGCTAATTAATAACGGCCGCTCTGGTCGATCGATCAGGTTAAGCCACGCTTGCCACGATTTTCCCGTGGATGGGGGATCATCTTTACATTACGTTTAGCTGTTGATCTCGACTTACATTCATGGATCTTAGACTGTCGTTTCGGGTCAAAAGCCCAAAAGTCTGACCAACTGTCTTACCAACGTCGTGTTACCTAGTAACTAGGTTGTGCAAGTTCAGATAGGCAGTCGCTATATGTAATGCTCTGGTATTCAGCTGCATCCAGTTAGACTGGAAATCGACCCCAACATAATTGGGAAAAGGCTTGACATATTATGTTTTCTTTTTAAGTTTTCTTTTGTTTGTTAATTTACACTAACATTATAAGACAGTAAAGTATGTAAGTTTGGTTGTACGAGGTAATATTTGAGAACTCTCATCTGATTCCAAAAAAAAGACTTGTACTTAGTGAGGTACAAGCTATTGCTGAGTGCCATAGGAGGTAATTTATGGTATAGTTGACCTACACGCACAGAGTCGCGGGTAGAAACTAGTTTTTAATGTTTTGGAGCAAATACAAAATAAACATTTTTCTTTTGTAGTTCCAAATACCTCAAAACATGGTGCTGTGGTGACTCAGTCGCATCGGTCTCAACTTACGTATTGGAAGGTACCTTACTTTGTGTACTTAATTTAATCTCCCTGCTCTAAAAATGGAGACGGAAAACATCGTGAGGAAACCTGTATGTCTAAGCACCAAGAAATCAAAGACATGTGACATCCACCGACCCACAGTGGGCGCGCGTGGTGGATTATGACCCAATTCCTCTCACAGAGAGGACACTGTGTCCCAGTCGTGGGAATATTATAATATGCTGATTGTAATATGTGAAATATTTGACTGTAAAAACGTATACAAGGTGTAACAGAATAAACAATAAACGCAAGAAAGTGGCTTGTTCCTATTGACTACCGAATCGATTTTCGTAACTGTATGGCCAGCCATACACGGACTGCTCGAGGTGTTAGCCAGTGATCAACATAGACGGACCACTCTTGCAGTCTGAGCCAACAACTTGAAGCTGCCATTGATAACTGCTGGAGCAGTTCATACCAACTGCAACTGCTGGAGCAGTTGGTATGAAATGCTCAACAAGTCACAAAAAGAAGAGTTACAAATGTAGAGCGCAGGCGGAGAGACTGCGCGAGAGCAGTCGACAGCTCGAGCAGTCAGTGTATGCCTGGCGACTGCTCAACCGCACTATGAAATTTCACCGCACGATGAAATTTCACCGCGCTGCCGAACGCCCGAAACAGTCGCGAACTCGCGACTGCTCGAGCGGTTCCGTGTCCGAAGAAGACTTTTGTTTGCTATGCAGTCGCAGCTTGAAGCAGTCGATACTGGCTGCTTCAAGCTGTCCTTGTATGGCCGGCCTAAGATGTTTTTTTTTTCGAAAGTGATATGTTAGGGGTACTTAACATACCACCACTAGGTATGGTTATATGTGGTTATGTTACCACATATAACTGCAGATAGAGCCAAATAAAATTCAATCTTATTCCAAGGCAATAAGATCAATTTGAAATGCATAGTTATACCTAGAGTCAAGCCATTTTTCTTAATAAAAAAAAACAGGAAAGTTTTTGACATTTGTATTATACTTTTAACACTGTACTCTAATTGGGGTGTGTGACTTCTTGAGTTAATTATGTTACACGTTGTATATACAAGATGACACTATAAGGTGACTGTACCATTTTGTCACAAATTCAAAACAAAGGCTCACTAATCTTTATATTAGCGTTGTCAACCAAATGAATGGAAGCCGTCATTTCCTTGCTCCAGACATGTGCTTAAACAAATCCCTACCATAAAGGAATAGCCCGTTAAACAAAATGGTCCCGAAAAATAACGGGCCGTACCAGAAACGAGTCGGTACCACAAATGGGCCTCTGAATAACACATTACCGATAATGTTACCCAAAACACTTAGCAGGTTTTAAAGACCCGAAATAAAAGCATTTTGTATTGAATTAAGATGCCTTTTAGCGGCGTCCTAACACAATACGGAGATTATTAATTTATAATATGTAGGGGAGAAAATGTCAATTTCAAATGTATGTTTTGTAGGACGTAATTTAAATTATATTTTCGTAATAAGTTTATAATTATAATCAATACTAGCTTTTGACAGCGGCTTTGCCAGTATAGAGGTCGAAAATTATCACACGGGAACGGACTACCGGGATAAAAATTATCCTATGTGTTAATCTAGGTTATAAATTGTCTTTAGCCGTTTTTGCGTGATTTAGTAACAAACATCCAAACTGTCACATTTATAATTTTCTGGGCTCGTTTCCGGATGACAGCGATTCGAACGAGTAATTCGACGCATCCGATACGATACGGTACGTTTCGTGTGGTGCCGACGCTAATAACAGCACCATCCGTTTTGTTCCCGTGGATGTCGTAGAAGGTGACTATGGGACTTAGTATAGAAAGAGCAGCAGCGTTCTCTATGGATTGTACCACTAAACTGCGATCGCCAGCCCGCGGGCAACCTTGGCGATTATGGCAAACCACCCCCCCCCCCCCCTCAAATTGAGAGAGGCCTATTACAGCAGTGATGTCTATCAGCTGAAATTATTATGATGACGCGTTAAGGATATTATATTTTAGTAGTTTGTTAGTTAATTAAGCATAAGAAGTTTATCCAGTGCCGATTCTTAACCCACTGCACCTTATTACCTGTGTTTATTCGGCTTAAAGAAACAAGGCCGAAAAAACAGAAATAACCAATCTAACCTAACCCATTATTGCCAGGGGTGCGGGTTTGTTCGAAAGAGATACCACAGCCCCTGGCATACGGGCTACTGAAGGAACACGGGTGGGTTTTAGTCAGTAAAAGTCTGACACCTCCTGCTCCATCCAGAGCGGGAGAAGTTATTTGATGATTTCCCACCAAAAAAAGAAAAATATAACCCATCACAAGTTAGTCGTCTACTATTAACTTAGGCACGATCTTCTTTTGTCCTATAGTTTTAAGGCAAAAATAAATCGAACCGGGATGAAAAGGTTAGCCAGTAAATCTAACAGACTTCTACAATAAACTATCAGCTCATCCCTCTGAAACTCAACCTTACAATATAAATTAAACTCCGTTTAACTGTAAATCCTTCAAAAACCCTCGACTCAATTTATATCAGTTAGCAGTTATTACTGTAAGCTGGGATTACGTTCTCTAACGCCCCATTAAATGGGGAAACCGAACTAAGCGAGCCTTAAGACTGGCTTGTTCTGGGGTAAGCACAGATTAAGGTAACAGGAGTTTTGTCTTTGCAGGCTTCTTTTTTGAAGAAATATATTTTATCAGAACATTGCAATGTTTAAAATGTAATCAATATGGATTAAAATTGGCTAAATAATAACAGAAGGTTGAACGTAAAGCTTCGTTTGACGCGGTCAGTTCGTAGATAGATGAGCATCGTTTTTTTTTTTTTTTTGATAATGGCGAATCATTAAATACCTTCTCCCAATCTGAGTGGAGCAGGAGAGCGTGTTAGACTGTTACTGACTAAAAACCACCCTTGTTCCCTCAGGTGCCTCTGTGCCGTTGTGTGTGTTATGTAAGTCGTTGGTCCCAGTTGTCATTTTTTGATCTTTGACAATCATTACAGGTAGTCAGACGCCCAAAAGTCTGACAAGCAGTCTTACCAATGGGTATCCTGTAACCCGATAAGTGGGTTGTGGAGGTCTAATATCATCTTTATCCTTTTCCCAACCTTGTTGGGGTCGGCTTCCAGTCTAACCGGATGCAGCGGAGTACCAATATTTTCCATAGAGCGACTGCCTACGACCTCCACAACCCAGTTACCGGATTTCACGATATTCCTTGGTAACGTCTCTTGGCTTTCGATGAGGCATAACGACTGTCAAAAATCGACAAATGACAGCCAGGACCAACGGCTTAACGTGCTTTCCGATGCACGACAGATAAAGATGGACACCCATCCACGGAATAACCGCGGCAAGCGTAGCTTAACCTGATCTATCGACTTTTGCAGTTGTTATTGCTTTGCCACAAGCCACCTTTTCTAATTCTAATAATACGACCAGAATAGAAAATCTATTTGATTAAAATCCCTTTAGAAATTATTCACCACCATAGAAAGTTCCCTATAATACGAAACCGTGCAAGGTCGCACGTAATATGTAGGAGATCGTGCAATTTCCTAGGAAAATATAGAGTGTGTTTAAATTAATACTGCTAGACACGCTCTTGTCGTTCGTAGTGTGTATCAATGAAAATATGACGCGCTGTATAATATTTTGCCTCTAGGTTTATATTGAAGGCAACTTATATCACGTAAGCTGGGGTTTAGAGGCAAAGAGTTTGCTTAAGGTAGTGTTATTTGAAAGTGATATCAAAATTAATAAAAAGAAAAGTCCTGACTGACTCATTGACTCATCAACGCCCAGCCCAAACTTTTGGACCTAGAAAGATGAAATTTTGCACAGAGGTTCTCTTTATAATGTAGACAAGGAATAAGGAAGAATTTTTCGCAATTCAACCCATAGGGGATCAAAGTTCCACGCGGGCGCAGCCGCTATTAATGAATATGTTTCTATGTTAATGTTGTACGTGCTACCTGCTTTTGAGAGCACTGGTGGCCAAGTGGTAACGGTCACTACTTACGAGTTGTAGATCGTAGGTTCGAACCGACAGGCGCTTTAATTTGTGTAAATTACTACACTGCTCTCAAAACGGTAAATGAAAAGATGGTGAGGAAACCGACATGTCCTAGAACCAAAAAATCGAAGACATGTGTTTTTCACTAGGCTATGAATGACAATTATTTGACTTTTGTCAAAATTCTGCGAGTACTCTAGGAGTTATGATAGAACAGATGAGCATGCATAGCCTGTTAAAATCATAACCGTCCTTTGGCCGGATAAAAAGTAGCATACATTTTACTTCCCCAGTCGAACCAGTTTGTGACTCCTTACCACCACGTTTACGGTGCTATCACGAAGAGACAATGAATTCAGAAATTAATTGCCTGCTGGCGGAAAGAGCAAAAACTTTCTAACAAAATGCTGGCTAAAAATGACAGTTCAAACTGTTACCAGCAGCAATAAAATATATAATTTAGCAGGAAACCATCAGAATGCCTGTCAAAGCAAAAGTTAGCGAAATCCGGACCGTCGCCGCGTCGTCGTGCCGTGTCGACGCGAAATTACAATGACTACTAAAATGAAACAGCCGCACAGTTTTACAAGTACGGATATTTATTTTAGTGCTGGATGTGGCTATGTGTTGACAGCAGAACGGTATAAATAATGATAGCACACGCAGTGGTCGAGTTTGAATTTCGTTCCTGCACGGAACAAATGAGGTTCAACATGATTGAGAATCAAAAGAAGTCACCTTATTAACCCCTGAAGAAACAGGTTGATATCATTTTGACGTGTGTATCTATGTGTCTGTTTGCGCTATCGTAGCTCGCAAATGGCTGAACTACTATAATTACAGGAAATCTGTTCGGCCGATCAGGAACGGTGAATAAAAATTCTATTTTGGTTAGACGACCATGCCCGGATCAAATTTCTGGATCATTTAACTTACAAATTATATATAATTTTAAGGACTGCATAGCAATTTGTTCGCAGTAGGCGCTCGTACATTTTTTTCGAATTTTTGTATCTCATAATCTGCCTAGGTACATAGGCTTCCTCTCGGTGAAAGGCAGTGGGCCATAATCCACCACTCAGTGCGGATTGGTGGATGTCACATACTCGTACCTAAAAATTTTTTCTTCAACGACATGCCGGTTTCCTCAAAATATTATCCTTCACCGTTTCCGGAACAGCGGTGATGATAAAATAAAGCGTCTGTCCCAGACAGACTTACAACTCGTAAGTCGCTCTCATTACCTCTTGGACACCATTGCTCTGAAATATAATCAAGTTAAAATCAAAACCAAAATATTTCATTTCACATAAACCTGCATGGACATTTATGAAACGTCAGAAGCTAGGTGCACGGTTCCAATTTGTCGCTTCCTATGGAGAAGATCCGGCAAAAAACGTCAAGGTCACTTTTTTTTTATAATTGGCTTCTACAATGTTTTCAAATTACAGTGAAAATAGGTATAGGAGGACAGTGCAGGCCTGTCAATAAGTACCAGGTACTTAGATGAATGAAAATACAGAATGGAAAATCGTCTACAAATCTAGTCTGTAACGCCTACAACGTTCTCTTATTCACAAATTTTGTAAAAGAATCAAAATAAAATGAAACTATGTATTTGAACCAAGTGACATGATATCCATCACAATCACTAATAAATAGTCGATATTGATGTACATATAATTTCAAATAATGACGAGTAAAAACTAAAAATAATAAAAATTGGCATTGTAATTTTGGAGCAGTTAATGAGGTACCAGGGAAGCCTCATGTGCAGAAGGAATGAATGCCAAACTTCCCTGTCTTCACCGTAGTTGAACATCTTATAATATGCTTTTTTTGACACGTTTGATGTGAGTTTTAAACTTTCCATCATTAAGTTCTGTAACCGACTTTGGCAACTTGTTAAAACTGTGACTATGGTTGTGTAGGCTACGACTCCGTGGGAAGGCCTTTATGCAGCAGTAGTACAATACTGACCACTATTCATTGTAATTCTCTTGCCTTTATCCCAATTTATTTGGGGTCGACATCAACATTTCTTTTTTTTTGCATACTTCTCTATAAGTCTTGATCTCGGTAGTTCTTTCTAACCATACTATCGTCAGTCACACAGACCATCCATCGTTTCTTTAGTCTCCCCCTACTCTTATATCCATCGAAATTCTAACTCAAAACTTTCCTCACGACATTTTCCTCATTTGCCCGTATCACATGCCTGCACCATGACAACCGATATCCTCACAAATTTTCGGTAACCGGTGCCGCTTTCAGACCTCCTCTTATTTTCTAATTTCTTATTCTATCCATTCGTGTAACACAACACAAATTCGTCTTAGCATTCCCATCTCAGCTGCATGCAATTGCGTTTCATTGATCCCTTTTATGGCCCTACATTCTGACCCATACACCACAGCAGGTCTAACCATGGTCTTATATTTCATTCCCTTAATCTATATGAAAATCTATAAAAAAAATGGGAATCTATACTTATCTATGCTAACATTATAAAGCTGAAGAGTATGTCTGGTTGAACGCGCTGCTTTCATGAATGACAAATTCGAATTGAAAAAATATATTAGTGTTAGAATCCGAGCAAAAAGAAAATAAAGTCAGGAATACGAAGTGTTCGCACGGGCAGGCGATTTGATGCAACAGGGTGGGTCGGGAGGGCAAGAAATTTTACGAGGACAAAGTCCCGGGCAGAATTTAGTGCAATAATAAAATAAAATCTTAGTGAAAACTGAAACTATGGCTCTGTATCTCCGTGGGAAAGTCTTTAGTAGCTAGTAGTACAATACTGAGCACTCATCATCTGCCTAGCCTTTTCCCAACTATGTTGGGGTCGGCTTCCAGTCTAACTGGATGCAGCTGAATACCAGTATTTTACATGGAGCGACTGCCTATCTGACCTCCAGAACCCAGTTACTGGGTAATGCGATACCCCTTGGTAAGACTGGTTATCAGACTTTCGGGCTTCTGACGACCCGTAACGACTGTCAAAGATCCACAAATGACAGCCGGGACCAACGGCTTAACGTGCTTTCCGAGGCACGGAGAGGTCTTGGTATGTAACGATGGTCACCCATCCACCGACCAACCGCGGCAAGCGTAGCTTAACCTGATCGATCGACCCGTGCAGCTATTGTTATTTAGCCACAAGCCCCTATCACAATACTGAGCACTATTACTATTAATGTTGAGTCCACCCATCTCAACATAGTAATGGGTGGCTCGCTGTCCTGTAAGGACCAAGCCCGGGTCGACGGCGCATTGTGTTCCACGCGCACCTCAAAGAGATGTCAGCACCAACTGGTGGGGTTCGCAAGGGCCGATGCCTGCCAGGGGTGCGGGTTGTTCGAAAGAGATAACGTGGCCCATGGCACACAGGCAACTGAAGAAACATGGGTGGGTTTTAGTCAGTAAAAGTCTTGACACGCCCTCCCGTTCCACCCAGAGCGGGAGAAGTTATTTGATGATTTCCCACCCAAAAAAAAACCCATCTCAACATCGCCGTGCAGCAGCGGCAGTGAAAGAGGGGACAGCGACTCATCAGCCGGCCGTCGGCCGCGCCACACCGGTCAGATATTGCCCGCGTCCACGCACGACTGCGCTTGCGCCTTCTAACGTCCATATTGTCCCGTTCGCATTTAAACCAACCATTTTAATCGTTGTAATTTCATACTAATCTTATTATACATGTTATACAGTCAGTATATTTTCATTTTCCTCCACCAAGACTTATCGTGGCGATCCATTAACGTAATATAAAGTCCAAAATGCCCATTTCCCGATGCCACATCTAGTACTCCTACATCGGGAGGACGTTCACAATTTTCGCTTTGTGTGACTGCGACAAAGGCGACCACTATCTATTGTTGAATTTTTAACAGCCTTCTGCCGTTTTAGCCTGTATTGTACGCCTTTTTGTGTAAAACGTTATACTCCCACAATTGTCCCTAATCTGGATTTCATTTTGTTGTAACCTAGATGTTTTAGCGTTTGAGTTGCCGTTTTAAATGATAAATTTAATTTAATTCAGTGAATTTATTATTAATTAGAGCAGTGGTGGCCAAGTGGTAACGGCTGCGACTTACGAGTGGAGGTCGTGAGTTCGAACCCAGACAGGCGCTTTACTTTGTGTAAATTATTTCATCACCACTGCTCTCAAAACGGTGAAGGAAAACATCGTGAGGAAACTGGCATGTCCTAGAACCAAAAATTCGAAGACATGTGACATCTACCAACCCGCACTGGGCCCGCGTGGTGGATTACGGCCCAATCCCTCTCACCGAGAGGAGGCCTGTGTCCCAGCAGTGGGAACATAATAGGCTGATGTTGATGATGATGATTACTAACTTTCTTTGTTTTGTCCGCGTGGAGGTCGGAAATTATCCCACGTGGACGTACTACCATGATAAAAAGTATCCTCAGTATAATTCCAGGTTACAACCTATCTGGGTGCCGAATTACATCAAAATCCGTTTAGCCATTTCTTGCGTGATTGAGTAACAAACATCCAAACATCTAACTATCCAAACATTTAAACATACTAACTTTTTCATTTATAAAATTAGTAGGACATGATATAGCAGGATTAAAAGCGTTTATCTAACTTCACTTCTTGTATGTCCTGGAATTTTGCAAACATTATTTCACCTAATTCCACTGAAGCTATCGTACCGTAGGCACGGGCTTCGGACGGCGAGTAATGGGTAGCTCGCTGTCCGGTAAGGACCAAGCCCGGGTCAATGGCGTGTTTTTTTCCACGCGCGCCTCATAGAAATGTCAGCACCAACTGGTGGGGTCCGCAAGGGCCGATGCCTGCCAAGGGTACGGGTTGTTCGAAAGAGATACCGCCGCCCCTGGCACACAGACTCTGATGGAACACGGGTGGGTTTTAGTCAGTAAAAGTCTGACACGCCCTCCTGCTCCACCCAGAGCGGGAGAAGTTATATGATGATTACCCACCCAAAAAAAAAGCTATGGTGCTGAAATTTGGCACACACGTTTTGGTTCTTGTAATCATGCAGGATAAAAGCTTGTTTCATGTATTTAAACATATATTTTAACAAACACCTCAATAAGTAAAAAAAAACTGTTTGAATAGGTCAGTGGTCAAGTGTACCTACAAACTGTGGGCTCACAATGTCACCTTATTATAAAATGTCTACGTTTATACTTGTAATTTGTATGGTATAGGTAAACAGTTTTATTTCTAACTTTCTCTTCTAATTTGCAGATATTATTGGTAACCACAAATTTGCCATAAGGTTCTCCCGTAGCGTAGACCTGTATCGTCTATTACTTAAAAAAACATGCTGTTTTATAGAACAGTGCAATGCTTACGCGGTTAAAATGTATGGAACAGTCAATAAAATAAAATCACATTCGAAAAATTTCAACACAGAGGTTTCAGAATCATGAACTGTATTCAAGGTTACAGATTTCCCGTCGACCCTACCATCCTGTAAAGAGATCTAAGCGTTAATAGACGAAAGGGCTTTAAGCACACAGGTAGGCAAAATCAGATTATAAAATTTTAAGCGAATTCACTACCACCTTCAAATCACAATTGTCATTTTTTGACAGTTTTATGAACACGGAAAATTGCCCTAGTGTGTCATTTTCATCCTATTTTAATCCTACTATTTCTACTATCCTACTGATATTATATATGTTGAAAATTTCTGAAGACCATTTTGGGCGAAGTTCCGTGTGTTGCCGGACGTAAAAGAATAGCACCATCCCATTTTTCCCGTACTAGAGAATGGGCAGCAGCATTCTCTATGTATTTGACCACCAAACTGTTACGCCAACCCGCCTGCCAAGCGTGGCGATTATGGCAAATCCCCCCCTTTTGAGGGAGGCTTATGTCCAGCAGTGGACGTCTCTCGGTTGATATGATGATGTGGGCGAAGCCGCTGGAAAAAGCTAGTATTATAAATGTCGAAGTTTGTATGTTCAAATGTATGGATGTTTGTTACCCAACCAAGCAAAATTAAACGGCTGAACGGATCGGATGAAATTTGGCACACAGATAGTTTAGAAACTGAATTTAAACATAGGAGACTTTTATCCTGTTAGTGCGATCCCGTGGGAGAATTCTTGAAGTTCATGTGGGCGAAGCCACTGAAAAAAGCTAGTAGATAAATGTGAATGTTACAAACATTCACATTTGTTTAGATGTTCGGATGCTTGTTACTCAACCACGCAAAAACGGCTGAACGGATCGGATGAAATTTGGCACACAGATAGTATAAACCTGAATTAACACGTTTCCCACGTTTCTGTGGGATAATTCTGATCACCATGCGAGCGAAGCCGCTGGCAAATCTAGTAAACAATAAATTTCCCTGTGTGTACTGGGTGTGCAATTCTAGAGAAAGTACTCTTAATGTAATTAAAGACAATTTGCCTTTGAATGTTCAAGTGTCAGGTTCAAGTACCTTACGCCTCCTTTACGTCTTTTAATTCAAATAGGTGTCAAAGTTCATTGCCCTACATCCTTGCTAACGAATATTAAAATTACGAAAATGTTTATATTTGTTGAAATCAACGAAAAGATTTCCACAAAAAGCACAGGTTCTGAATTCACTATGACCACTTAACGATTCCTTACTCGTAATCACGTCAATCATACACGAAATCTGCTACTATCGTATCAAACTCAGATTATAAAACAAAGGCAGATAGACTAAACTAAAGCCTCGCATTATATACAATACGACGCTTTAGTATTTGGTTTTTTGGCTTCACTCTGGTGTTCCGCGCGGTCTATCTGCCTTTGTTTTATAATCTGAGGTATCAACAATATCGAAAAATTTTTTTGGAACATACAGAATATGACATTTAGATTCCTTACTGTTACATTGGTTTCTAAAAACACGTTATTGACGTAGTTAGAACTTAGTAAGATTCCGCGGGGAATCATTATAACGATACAGAATTGAGGCCCAGCGCTTTTAACTTAACTAGAAAAAGGGTCATAAAATAGTAAGTTACTTTTTTTCAAGTTCAAAACAGGAGTTCAGTGTAATGTTTTTTTTTTCTGTAATTATCATACCTGAATTTCCCGAAAGGTTGAGGCAGAGGAGCACCTAAAGTACATCTACATTTCGCTAGTTATGTTGAAGTTTCATGTAAAAGTGGGGGTACTCACTTTCTTCTCCTAAAATTGTTTGTCCGAAAATCAATATCTATAACATGTTTGCTATAACTTCAATATTCATAATGTTCAAAAATTCTAAATTTTGTTTTACATAAATTATCTTTGCTTCTAAAACTATACTGCCGTATCATATCGAGTACTATAATAATTGAATCTCCTAATTTTGCATGTAATAAAGTCATTTGTCCTAATATAAAAATAATTTAGGGCTTATAACTCTTATTGATAACGGTTTTATTTCTTTGCAGGCATATTATTAATTGTAATATTTATAACAAATTCAATTATCTGGCATGTTATATTATGTGGCATAAAGTTCGGGCAAATGATTATTAGGACAAAAAAAATATGGCACTTTAGATAATGGATAAAAAAGTTAGGGAACACAAAAGATAACCATCAGTGGGCGAGTCATTATCTGTTAAGATAAAAGATTTGATTTATGTAAGTTGGTTTGTACAAACAGTTTGACCCGACAATCATATTTTTAAAACTACATGAAATCGGCGTTTCCTATCTAACTACTCTGAGAAGAAAGGCCGAAACAAACTCAGAGGTCACGGTCTCTTTTGAATTCCAGACATAATCTTGGCCAGATCATGCGAAGACCATGTGGATTGGTGTCTGAAATGGTCTTTTGATGAAAGAACCATAAAGATTGAGTGGACTTGTCCAATCAGTGTAAATTTTGTTTATTGTTTATAAATCGTATGTTAACGTGGAGTTTTTATTATTGTTCCAGATATGACGAAAACGAGTCAAGTTTTGAAACTGGATTGCAGATCATAATATTATTTGGTAAGTATTCAACCGACGTATTTTTATAATTGACAGAAACCACATAACTATATTTGCAACATAAACGTACCCTTTTAATTCTTTAAAGAACGAGATTAATCTAGTAAAGTGACGTCGCGCCTTTTTGTGTGAGCTACATATTATCATTTCCACGAAAGTATTTTAATACAACAACCTTTCCCCGAAATGCCACAGAAATTCTTGACAAAACGAGCAGTTAGTGTCACCAGTGTCAAAATAGTAGGTATTACTAAAATGACGTTGATTGATGTTAGCAACACAGATGGTTGGAGTACTCAAATTGTAACTATTGTTGCGCTTTGAAACCTGTCATTTGTAAAATCGTTGCTAATACACAAGTAGGTATGGCACAAAAATAACAAATGTGTTTTTATTTTTAATGCCATGTAAAATAAATCTACCAACCCACACTGGGCCCCCTAATCCACCGATTAGGGCCCACGCCCTCTCACAAAAAGATCCCTTTGTCTCAGCAGTAGGAAAATTCTAAGCTGTATGATAAAATGAAAGTAAGTAAGGCATCGGCAAAGCATCGGCCTTTGCGGACCACATCAGTTGATGCTGACATCTGTTTGAGACGCACGTGGAACAAAACGCGCCGTCGACACTGGGTTGGTCCTTACCGGACAGCGAGCTACCCATTACTTGTACCCCATTTGGTCCCTTCGGGACACGATACCTATCCTAACCTAGCTCATCATCACTTGATGTCAAATCATCATCATCATCATCATCATTTCAGCCGAAAGACGTCCACTGCTGGACATAGGCCTCCCCCAGGCTCCTCCCCTTCGACCGGTCTTGTGCTTCCCACACCAATCGGATACCCGCGGCCTTCACAAGGTCATCGGTCGACCTTGTGGGAGGCTATCCCACTCTACGTCGTCCGGTACGCGGTTACCACTCCAGAACCTTTCGGCCCAATCGGCCACCTGTTCTGCGAGCAATGTGCCCTGCCCACTGCCACTTAAGTTTGGCAATTCTTCGGGCTATGTCGGTTGCCTTGGTTCTCCTGCGGATCTCTTAATTTCTGATTCGATCGCGTAGGGAAACTCCGAGCATAGCCCTCTCCATTGCCCTTTGGGTGACTTTAAGCCTTCTGATAAGGCCAGTTGTGAGCGACCACGTCTCTGTACCATAGGTCATCACTGGCAACACACACAGGTCAAAGACTTTCGTCTTGAGACACTGTGGTATTTGGGACGAGAAGATATTGCGATGTCAAATTAAATCAAATCATTTATTTCTTTGCAGACATGGGTATATTACATAGATGTTTTTATAATAAAGTTCTCCATATTTTGTTTTGTTTGTTATGTCTTGCACAAATATCTGTGCAATGTCACTTGGGCAAAAAATTGCGACATCTGTATGAATAGGTAGACCAAGTTGGTAGATAGCACTCAAAGTCCCATGTTTCAGTGAGTGATGAGTAATATGCCGTGACATTGATGGATGGTGGATAATAATTGAACTGTTACCAATTTGATCCCCGTTATGTTTTTTTTTTTGTGTTGTTTCGAGAAATGCTGTTCTGATGTTTCATTTTAAATATTGATTTAATAAACATACCAACTTATTACAAAACAAGGTTTTTACTTAAATCGGGTTAAAACCTTAAAGCTAGTTTTTCAATAAAGAAGCCCAATATGTAAAGAAATGCAGTTCTTTTTACAAATTTGACAACTTAGTACGATGCTGAGTTGTCATTTTTGTATTAAAAACTGTACCGAAATAGAAATACCTATGGTTACAAATGCAAAAACTAGCTCAGAACTTTAGCCTAGAACTAAAGTTAGTTCGCGTTTTGTGAAAGGTAAGACGGATAAAGTTATTTACAAATAGCTCTTAAAAATGTATAAAAAAATGAATACAATGAGCTTCTAGGCCTCTGAGAAGGACCACAAATCATGCTTTCATACTATCTTAGAAAACATCGAAACTTTCCCACAGAATTTTTATATGCACGGTCTGATGATCGGAAGGGAAATGATTCTCCCTTTTCCCGGATATCGTGGGGTCGGCTTCCAGTCTAACCGGATGCAACTTAGTTCCAGTGTCTTACATGGACCGACTGACTATCTGACTCCCACAACCCAGTTACTGGGTAATACGATACCTAATGCTAACATTGGTTGTCAGACTTTTGGGCTTCTAACTACCCCTAACGACTGTCAAAGGTCTACGAATGACATACGGGACCAAAACATAAGTGTTTTCCGAAGCACGAGGGGGTCTTGGTATACCAAGAACCCTTGTGCCCATCTACGAAACAACTGCTAGCGCAGCAAGCGCTGCAAGCGCAACTTAGCTTAGCTACCTGCTTTGTAACCAACGAAAAATAGAAGGAGGTTCTCAATTCGACCATATTGTATTTATATTTCGGCATTAAAAAAAGCTTGTTTTCTCCGCCTTCGCTGTTCCCAGACGCGTGTCGCTTGGGCCTCTAACTCGTGGCCACGGGGTAAGGGCGTTCTACATTTCAAAATGTTCGTTCCTAACCCTAAAATACATAAAAGAATGGTTCAAGAACCTACACCGTCTCGTGACAGGACCCCATAACCGTGCCACGACACTCCCATGATAAAATAGTTAATATTTACGACGTCATAAAAAGTGATAGTTTGTGCCTCATGTAGGTAACCTTGAACTATGCCTTGTTAGTTTTACGTTTTTAGTTCCAGTAGATTCTACGGGCTATTTTTTTTTTGGATAACACTTGTAGCGTACTTGATGACAGCATGGCAAATCACAAGCCAAAGTTATTATAACATGAAAATGTTGATTGTCAAAACAACAATTTCGAAACTCATTTTTATTTTTTGAGGAAACCATTTTTAGAAATTACTCGTAAAATTCGAAGACATGTGACCATTATCAAACTGCACTGTGCCCGCGTGGTAGATTACAGCAACTCCTCTCGGAGAGAGAAGGCCTTTGTGTCAGCAGTGGGAATATTTAAGGCTGATTATGTACCCATTTATTCTTGGTAGACTAACTAACGACCTCTTTTTAGTATAAAAATTGGAATGAGCAAGCTGACTCTTAAGCTTATAAATAATGGCATGGTAGGTATATTATAATTCTAGATTTACCTGTGACGTTGCTTCGTGGTCTATCCCTATAAAATCCGTCAATTCACTAATGTAGAAACCGCGAGACTAGTCTATTTCAGTTACTTTCATAGTATCATGTTTTACGGTATTTTGGCAGAAAAGAACCATCAAAGCAGTATAGGGCATCCGTAAGAGAGATTCTTTTAGGGAACTGTTCAAAGTTATTAGTGTCATGACGGTACCTTGTCAATATATCTATGAGAACATCATGTACATCAGGAAAAATTTAAATCCTTCCAGTCAAAGAGGTGAAAGGCACACTATTAGGACTAGCTATTTTGTCCAATTAGTCCAACAAGGTTTCAGACTGGCTAAAGTAGACTCCTCCTTCAAGGGGTACTGTTTAAAATCTATACACATTTAAAAAAGTCAGGTTATTTACACCATTTATAACTCGAGAACGGCTGAACCGATTTTTACTATATTTGATTTGTTGAATTTGTCGCTGCCCCGAATAACAATAACTATTTGAACATAGTAAAAATACAAAGGGATAATTCAGTTTCTAACTCATTTTGTGTGACAGGTAGAGAACACTTTATTCCCTCGAAATACCAGTTTATCATAACTTGAGGAGTTCACATGTATCAGCTAGAAAACGCTTTATGCCTTCGAAGTACCAGGTTATCATAACTCAATAGGAGCACACTTAACATAGGTGTGTCAATAGAGTGCAAACAAAAGCGAGTATCTTTTTATTGAGCTCTAAAGTTCACAAACATCCATTGCCACGTAGAAAAAGAACAAATCAATAAACACAATTGAACATTTATAATATCGGCTAAAATTGTAACCGGATGTAGCTGAATAAACGTATTTTCATAGATCGACTGCCTATCTGACCTCAACAATAACCGTGTAACTCAATACCCCTTGGTAAGACTGATTGACTGACTTTTGGGATTCTGCCTACACGTACCGACTGTCAATGGTCTTCAAATGACAGCCGGGACTAACGGCTTAACTATCTAACAATCCGAGGCACGGAAGGGGACTCGAAGATTCAAGATTCTTTATTTGTGGAAACATGAGTACACATACAGAGCATGCAAGTTATTAAATTACAATAGTTGAGATCAGCCATGTTTGGCCTTAGTGGCGTACAAATATTTAAATTTCGTCATAATGATTACACAAGAATTATTAAATGTCAATTAAAATAAATTATCATCATAGCAATAATATGTTGCTGCATGTATGGATTATGTCAAAGATGTATTGATAATATTGTCATTGAGAAATTCCAGAACACTGTAATATGCTTTCCCTTGTAGCAGTATCTTTAATTTATTTTTTAATTGGCGGACATTAAGCTCCATCCAACTATTAGGGAGTTTATTGAAAATTTTAGGGGCCATACAGAAAACACTCTTGTGCATTAATGTCATTTTAGACCTATGTAGACAGAGAATACTATCATCGCGTCTACTATGGTTGCGATCAACCACTTCTGATTGACGTGGAAATAAGAGCCGATTTGATTTTTCGAAATGTTATAAATGGTCACTCCTCTACGAACCGACAGCGACAAGTGTCCTATGGTAAATATCATGATCACTTATGAAGACCATATCTAATAAAACAAGTGCGGTTTCAAAATGTCGGGTTCTTAAGGGATTCTCCGTAACGAAGCCCTTAGCTACAATGTGAAGTATCATTTCAATGGGTTTTGAACCCGATATTTCTGTTCTCAGAAAGAGGTTTATGTCTAAGGAATAACAGCCAAAAGTGTAGATCAGGCTGAGCTTTGGTCCGAGGTTGGTCCGTAGATGAGTGAACATCTATATATACTGAGACCAATCCGTGCATCGGCAAGCACGTTAAATTGTTAGCCCCGGCTATCATTCGTAGATCTTTGACAGTCATTACATGTACTCAGAAGCCCGAAATCTGAAAACCACTCTTACCTAGGGGCATCTTATTACCAGTAAACTGCCGGTTCATATGATCAGATCTTCCACATGGACAAGATGGACATGTCATAGTGGACTAAAGAGCCGTAACAGCTTTCTCAATTCGACCATCCAACTGTATTAGAGTAGCTCTAGTGCGGCACGACTGAAACTGGCTCCTCAAACATCCCCCCCCCCCCCCAGCTGACTATGGTGAACTTGCAAAAAGGCTTCCAGCGGGCCACCAACAGCCATAGCACACCGGAAAATCTCTTAATCGACTAAGTAGCCAGGTGGAGACAGCCGGTGGCACAACTTGGTCAGGTGGGGGTACTCCGATAAACCACAGTGCGACTGTGGACCCAGCTGTGCCTCAACTCTTGAAGTGCCCTCTGTGCACTAGCACCTACACTATGGAAGACCTTTGTGAGGCCAACGAATGATGTCGAAGTGGCCGAATTCTGGTCGAAGCTTATTCAAAACCAACAATTGGAATCATCGATACGACGATGAAGCGATGTCATAGCTGGAATTTCGTGTATAGCCTGACCGATACCGCTGTACCGCGCCTTAGGTAAGGGCGCGGCGAGACGGGGGAGCAGAGCAGGCCGCTGATTCGTCAGTGCAGGCCGCTGATTCGTCAGTGCAAGCCGCTCATTCGTCACCACTCACAGCGTCCCGTCCCCTGCCTCGCCGCGCATACCTACGGCGTGGTACAGCGGTATCGGTTAGGCTATACCATAGTTACAAATTGGAAAGGGGCAAAAGGTAGGCTGCCTACCAAGCGTGGTGATTAAGGCAAAAGCCCCCTTTTGGGGAAGACTTATGTCCAGCAGTGGGCGTCTTTCGGCTGAAATGATGATGATGAATAGGTATATCATGATCCTTTCTCAGAAACCAATTCGAGGTCATTCAAAAGCTCATACATCACAAATTCACGCATAATACAATTGGTAGGAATGTAAATTAAATTACTTCTGAACCCCACAAATGTAAAGTTCGTTCCATAAGTACTGTAACCACATTAGGAGTTCGAAACAGTCTCGTGAATGTGTCCTTGAAATCCTAAATTATATTACTGTAAGCTCAATACGAATATGTATAACGCTCATCCTTCTGGAACGATGTCAAGTTTAAATGACTAATTGTTTCAGAAAATGTATGAAATTGTACCTAATTGGTTTTCTTTATGTCGAGTACCTACTTAATTATATAGGTTCATGTGAATGACGTTTGGAAGTTTTTTAAATTGTGAGTTTTGTGTTTTATTTGGATGTAATCGAAGACCCAAATCATCATCTACCTAAAACATTTTCCCAAACCAGTATTTTACATGGAGCGACTGCCTATCGGACCTCCACAACCCAGTTACTGGGTAATCGAACACCCAAATAAGTTTCTGCATCAACAGAACCGTACCTAATTATTTGGTTTATGTCCTCAACATGTGTTTGCTAAGTAAAGAATATAGACCAATTTTGATAACAAGTTGACATACAGAAAATAAATGTGCATTGATCATCAGCTTTTTTCACATCATGTTGGACAGTCAAAAAATGAATCTTTTGCCATTAGTTAATCCTAATGAAAAAGTAAATTTGCAATTGGTGGATATCTGGCCAGACAGGTTTCTACTCCTAATTCGTTTCATCATCATCAAAATTTCAGCCGAAACACGTCTACAGTTGGACATAGGCATCCCCAAGGATCGCCACTTCCATGTATCTCCGTATATAAAAATCTATTCGTTAATCCTTCTAATGCTCAAGTTAACCAGCGTTCGCACGGGCGTAAAAATATTGTCGTGGGATTTTTTCGCACTGGATCTTCAACCCTCTGCTTAACGCCAAGAGTTGAAAATCGGACAGCGAGTTAGGATTAATATCGAACGCTGATAATCTTTGAACGCTGAAAATAGGCTTCATCAGAAGGCTAAAAGTCACCCAAAGGGCAATGGAAAGGGTTATGCTCGGAGTTTTCCTACGTGATCGAATCGAAGGAGAATGAACACCGCAGGAGAACCAAGGCTACCGACAGAGCCCAAATAATTGCCAAACTTAAGTGGCAAGGCGCATTGCTCGCAGAACAGATGGCCTATGGGGCCGACAGGTTCTGGAGTGGCGACCGCGTACCGGAAGACGTAGAGTGGGAAGGCCTCCCAAGATGGACCGATGACCTTGTGAAGGCCGCAGGAATCCGCTGGATGCGAGAAGTGCAGGACCAGTCGAAGTGGAGGAGCTTGGGGGAGGCCTATGTCCAGCTGTGGACGTCTTTCAGCTGGAAATCCAGCACTTGATAAAATCTCGCTGCGATGTTTCTACGCCTGATCTGTTTTTTGAATTTCCGGATACACAGAGTGATATGCAAACAAATACATATTTACCATAATATTTGTATAAAATCTAAGCCACTACCAACATCGTCGGGAGGGAAATAAACTGTTAATACTAAGCTCAGTAAACAGATACAAAATGATTTCAGAATGTTGTTATTAGCTAAAAGAGGAAGTTTCTGAATGCGTGGTTAAACTAAAGTTTAATTATAGTGAGGTCTATTGGGATTATTAATATGAAATAGGAACTGAACAGATAACAGCATTGATCGACATATTATAGCGTGTGCTAGCTGACATTCATCATCATCATCATCATCATCAGCCTATAATGATCCCACTGCTGGGACACAGGTCTCCTCTCAGTGAAAGGGATTGGGCCGTAATCCACCACGCGGGCCCAGTGGACATATGTTTGTGGCAAATTATTTTATTATTTTTTTTAGAAAGAAAGAAAGAAAAATATAAATTATAGATCGTTTTGCTTACCAATGGTAGCATCTTTGATTTTGCAAACAGGGGGGTTTACTCTCTAACTCCGTCAACGAAAATCCGGGTCCGTCTGAGTAGTTCGAAAGTTCTTAGTGAATCCGCCAATTTAACTAATTTTTTTGGACGGGCACAAACTTATCGGGAGTAGGGACATCTGTCAAATCGTGTTGTCAAACCATTCTTACCTCGGGCTCCAAACTAATCTTCTGTCCATAAGTGATACGCCCGTTACTTCGAACGAAACGACGGACTTCGAAATTTTGCATAGAGATTCCCTTTGTAATGTAGACAAGGAACAAGGATTTTTCGAAATTCAACCCCTAAGGGAGTTAAATAGGGGATGAAAGTTCCGCGCGGGCGGTAGTTAGTGATAAATATAGAACGAAAATAGAGCACTTGCAGTAGAGCGATAACTAATGAGTTTCAATTAATCATTAGTTTTTATTCAGTAGGGATCCTTTTATTTCTAGCACTTAATATTAATACAATGGCTACATTGTAATATAAACTGCAAGGTGGCAGGGACATCGATGTGGAACCTGTTACCATGGATTCAGTTTTTAATATGCAAAAAAACCCAAGATGCACAGTCTTGAGCAAAACGAACACTCAAAAATGTTCCAAATTATCATCATTATCATCATTTCAGCCGGAAGACGTCCACTGCTGGACGTAAACCTCTGCAGGCTCCTCCACTTCGACCAGTCTTGTGCTTCCCACATCCAGCGGATTCTCGCAGCCTTCACAAGGTCATCGGTCCACCTTGTGACAGGCCTTCCGACTCTACGTCTTCCGGTACGCGGTCGCCACTCCAGAACCTTTTGGCCCCATCGGCCATCTGTTCTGCAACCAATGTGCCCTGCCCACTGCCACTTAAGTTTAGCAAATTCTTCGGGCTATGTCGGCTGCCTTAGTTCTCCTAGGATCACCTAGTCCCCAATTATACGTCAGTGGTTATATAGTTTATGATAATAAACTATTTTTTTCCAAATTAATCTTACAGACATGACTTCAAGTGGTTTTTACAAAGCAATGTACAAAAAGACTGGCTGAAAGATGACTGACACCTGCTCACATTGCGCCCTATTTATGCGAACCTTTCTGGGACGCTGATTGTGTAGTTTGTATTTCAATGGAATCAGTACATAATAGGGTATTTTCCAAATTAATAAAAACTATTCTGATTTGAAGATTGGGACGAAATATGTAACAAAAAAATAAAAGTAAATTGATTTATGTCCATTCTCTTAATTAAAAACGATATAAACCAAATTTGTTTTGAATTTACCGCCAAAACGCTTCATAAGATGAATTTTTATCACGTGACGTCAACTTTGTGTAAATAAAAGTAGTTAGTAAGTAAAGAAGTGAATGTCGAGTTTATAATTAACAAGATTTCTAATGGATATAAAGTGATATTACTGGTGTGCGGTACCTCTGTGCACAAAGACTTCTAAAACTGCGCCAAACTAAGTATTTGTACCGGTGCCGTTTACATAAAGCTGACGTCACGATGTCACGTGATAAAAAAGTCATCGTAAGCAGCGTTTTGGCGGTAAATTCAAAACAACGAAAAATAGATCGTTTTTAATTGAGTAAATAAATATAAATAAATTTATTTTTATTTTTCTGTTAAACATGTCTTCCCAATCTTCAAATGAAAACAGTTTTTATAAAATTGGAAAATACCCACACTAGACCCCTAGCGTTGAAATTTTTCATCACTTATTGTAAAAAACAAAAACCTTCAAACATTTGACAATGCCTAGCATACAAAATTGTGTTTAGAATCATGTGCGGAATCAAGGTTACATTTTGCTCATCGATGTCCCTGCCACCCTGTTTAACTCATTATCTATTCAGTCGATTAAAAGGAAACCTAAATGTAGAAAGGCAATTAATCTCTCCAATTTTTACATCAGAATATTTATTAGAGCTCATTAATTAGTCTACCAAGAATAATTGGGTACGATCGGCGACAATCAATCTACCTAGTCTTTGAGGTTGGATTTCAGTCTAACCGGATGCAGCTGAATACCAGTATTTTACATGGAGAGACTGCCTATCTGACCTCCATAACACATTAACTGCATAATGCGATGACCCTTGGTAAGACTGGTTGTCAGACTTTCGGACTTCTGACGACACGTAACGACTGTCAAAAATCTACGAATCATAGCCGGGATCAAAGTGCTTTCCGAGGCACGGAGGAGTCTATGTAATGGATGGTTACCCATCCACAAACGCACCGCAACAAGCGTAGCTTAACCTCTCAAAAAACAATACATTCTAACAGTAGTAAGCGATCATAACCTTTAGCGTAAAGTGGAATACGATCACGGTTACCAGATGAAAATATTTTCTTGTTTAATAATTTTTCATCATCATTTCAGCCGAAAGTCGTCCACTGCTGGACATAGGCCTCTCCCAAAATTGTGGGGGGTAGGGGGGGTTGCCATAATTGCCACGCTTGGCATACGGGTTGGCGATCGCAATATGGTGGTAAAATGCATAGAGAACGCTGCTGCCCATTCTCTAGTAAGTCCCTTAGTTCCCTCCTACGACACCCACCGGAAGAAATGGGATGGTGCTATTTACGTCCGGCACCACACATAGTATACTTTTTAGAACGTGATTATTCGTCGGCTTTTAGTTTTCACACTTACTTTTGTATTCACTACTTTCCGATGCAAATGAAAGGCTTAAATAAACATCTACACATGTTTTCACACGACATGACCTAAAAACCTCGCCTGGCCTACATACACAAAATTATGTTAACACTACAAAATATACCACAACAACATACGGTACTTTCAACCCTAACAAAACACCAACCCTTTATCAAAAGAGGAACTTATAAATAAGCAGAAAATAATAAAAAAGTTTGCGTGTAAATAACTATTTATTATGGGAGGAAAGATTCTTATTATTTACCGACTGCTGTTAGTAGAATATTACATTCGAAAGATCGTAGTATCGTCATAGTAATATCGTAGCATAGTTCTTTTTTAGTTTTTAATTTAGATGTATGAATTATAATTTAAATAGACTCAGGACGGAGGTAGGCCGAAGTAAAAAGAACCTGCTAACGTGGAGATTTACAGATGACTCCGCCTCGGAGTGTTAATGTGGTGCTGTCCCACAATCAATGGGGCATTCAATATCTTGTCCAGCATGTCCTGTTGTCTGCAGGTTACAGGAGTTGATGGACGCTGCTGAAAGTGCTAAGCTCGTGGCCACATTCTGGGCTGACTGTATTTAGATTCCTATCGAAACGCTAAGAAGAAGATGAAGGACTTATGGCTAATTTTACGCTCGCATGGATTTCACGCACTGGATCTACAACGCACCGCATAGCGCTAAGAGTAGAAAATCAAAAAGTGTGTTTTTCGATGCGCTGGGAAGCGTTCTGTTTGATTCTCAATGCTCTGTCTAACACCCAGAGTTGAAAATTCAATGCGCCATAAAATCTCGCCGCGATATTGGTTGGTATGACGTGGTCTAAGTAATAATAGCCGCACGAGTCGATTGATCAGTTTATTTATTTAATACTTGGACATTTGTGTGCTTTCCAGAAATGTACAGAGGCGGACTTTATGGCCATAGGCATTTTGTACCAGTCAACATGAATGGTTAAGCTACGCTTCCTGCGGTTGGTTCGTGGATGCGTGACCATTTTTACGTATCGAGACCACTGCATACCCCGAGGTATGGTAAAAATAAACGAAGGATAAGATAAGACAGTCCTGCCACGTTTTAAGATTGCAGCAATAAGTAAATAGCGTTTACTGCAAAACCTCTTAACAATACATCCTAGCAAGAATATCGACGCGCAAACTGGAACCATTCATATCAGCTGTTACACGTTACGGTCCCGGCTGTCATTCGTGAATCTTGACCAGACGTTACGTATCGTCAGAATCCCGAAGCACACAGATAGTTTATAACCAAGTTAACATATAGGATACTTTTCATCCCGGTAGCACGTTACCTTGGAATAATTTCTGAACTCTACGCGGGCAAAGCCTTTGGCAAAACCTAGTGTAGGTATATATTTATAATCGATGGTTAGACATAATTTCACATTTACACAGAAACAATTATTATCACACGTTTCAAACGATTCGTGAATTTATTTAGGAATCGAAAGTTAATTAGTATATTTCATGTATTCCAGTCACCTCATTCAAGTATTGAGGTCGAGCTGATCAATAACTAACCTTATTAGGCGGAAAGTACGGCATTGCGTTGTTATTTTAGCTTGGAAGCTTTTTGGAGTGACCTGTAAAAAGGAGGAGTTACATAAATTCACTTTTTCAGTTTATGTATTAAGAGGGTTAGGTAGGTACTGTAAAGGTTGTTCGCCTACCGAAGTCAACCTCACACACATACTGGCAGCCAACGTTTGGGCTTTGTCTATGTTCGAACACTCAGGATATTCTAGAAGATAAACGTCATAGATTTTATATAGGTTTTGTTGCGGGAGCTTTGATAATATTGACAGGCGCGGACTTGTAAGCCTCTAAGTTTTTTGTATGCGCGTTTATTATTTATTCTTCGACCCCGGGTACCAAGGACTCTACGGAGTCCTAACAGTGCATTTTTTTTTTTAATTCATATAATAGGTTGAATTTTGAACAAGTCGTTTTCCAAGGTGAATTTTTTTACCGGTTTCAAAAGGAAATTTGTATGCTCCGCGATAATTCTTTACATTGACCACCGATTTCGATGATATTTTTTATTGGATAGGAATAAGTACCTTAGGAGTGTTGCAAAGGTTGCTGCAAATTAAGTAAGCTTCAGTGAGCCAACAGTGTAACATCTTTATACTTTCGTATCTCATTTCAATGCATAAGTCTCATGTGACATTCTAAATACTCTTGCGTCATAATTCAATGTTTTATTTATCAATATAATTTATTTTTCACTGTGTAGTGTTTTTTCCGAAGTCGGTTTTTTTTTTTTTTTTTTTTTTCAGAAAAAATACAAATAAACAATGTTTTTTTCTGAATGGCCATTAGTTCTACCATGAACCATTTCAAGGTTATCCATTAAATACCGGACAGCCTGTAAATATATATATAATAATCTGAATCTCGGAAACGGCTCCAACGATTTTCATGAAATTTACTATGCAGGGGTTTTCGGGGGCAACAAATCGATCTAGCTAGGTTTCATTAGAAAACGTCAAAAAAAAACTGATATTGGTATTTATTTCCGTAAAATATGATATTTAAAGTAAAAAAATACATCATGTTTTGCTTAAGTCATAGTTTACATACAAAAGGTTTCCCGTCAATACATTACTTTGCGCTGTAAAGCGCATTTGTGTAATTTTGTGAAATGTTTGGCTCTAGTACGATGAATTAATCTTCACCAAGTAAAGTGGCCGTTTTGTTTCGAACCCACGACCTACAACTTGGCAATGGGCCACCAAATTTCTAATAACCCTACATTGCCATGCAGACTAGGAAAAGAAGATTTAAAAGTTCTCATACTAAGTATTCATAACTGACTATCTTGGTATTCTGATTTATTTTTACGACAAAAGTAAAACTATTTTTACCATTCCTTCGCTTGTCAGTCGTGAAATTGTATTTCGTTCTCCGAAAAAAAGAAGCCTTTCTTTTTAGGGTTCCTGTAGGGAAAGAGAAACACTTGTCATCTCAGCTCATTGTTACATTAAAAAAAAAAATTAATAACAGATATACTTTCTGTTATTTATATTTTTTTCCATCACACACACAGTACCTATACACTGAAGCACCGAAAGCGTGCCGAAAGCTATTAACATTATATTTGAATAAAGAACTTCATGCAGATATTAAATATACATTTACTGCTATACATACGGGGATTTTTTAAATCTAGACTCCTAGTGTAGAAATAATCCAAAAGGAACAAAAAAAAAAACCGTTTCGCAGAAACGTGCTAAACCTTAGCGGTCAAAATGTATGGAACATCAACATTTTATTCTTTTACCGACGAAAAATGTAAACGCTAGGGGATCTAGCACGGGTAGATTTTAGTCCGTAAAAGTCTAACTCGCTCCGCCCAGAGCGGGAGAAGTCACTTGATGATTTCCCATCCAAAAAAAGGGGATCTAGAATTCATGATTACAGTTTGCGCCCTGGTAAAAATTGTATCATGTATACAACCAGTATAAGTCTTATCAAGTGGTATTTGTGTTGTCTAGTTACTAGATTGTGGAGGTCAGAAAGGGAGTCGCTCCATGTAAAATACTGGTATTTGGCTGCGTTCAGTTAGACTGGAAGCCGACAAATAGTACTTACTAGGTATTACACCCACATCCAAGGACTTCATCATCAGCCTACAGCAGTCCACTGCTGGGCATAGGCCTCTCCAATTGCACGCCATTCAGCTCAATTCTCGGCAACTCTCATCCAGTTGCTATCAGTTACCCTGCGAAGATACGTTTACCAGTTCGCGGTCTCCACTCAAGAAGACGTCTATCCCAACGGTCATCGGATCAAAATCAGAAGTCATTTATTCAAATTAGGCTGAGAATCAGCACTTTTCGATCTACAGCTAATGTGGCCAGCCCATTGCCACTTCAGCTTGCTTATTCTGTGCTATGTCGACAATTCTGGTTCTCTGCCGGATCACCTCATCCCGGATTCATCTCTCACAGATGCTCCGAGAATACATCCAAGTAGTTATTTCAACTAAATAACAGCGAAACCTTTACCAAATTACAAAAAGCTCTTGACCAGCATATTCCGAGATTATACCTTCACTTTGTACAGTTTAGGGAATTCGATTAAATTCTAGGAAAAAATTCTGTCTCGGCGGCGTTTTGCGGAATATGCTATTACTTTTATTTAAAGAAACACCTGGAGGCGTTTTTTGATGGACAAGATGTAACCAAAGTTGAGTATTATTAGGTCTACGGTTATCTTTATTGGAATGGTAAAATTTAAAAGGCCAGGTGCGTAGTACCCGGAACGCGTGTCTGTATGACCGATGTATAAATATAAACGAGGCAAAATCCTTGCATACTCCATGTATGTATTGCAGCAGGTAGCGTTCTTTAGTTTCTGCCTTCCCCCCGTGGGAAGACAGTTTGATTTTATTTATGATATACTATGGAAGAAATCCATATCTATACAGATTGAAAACGAATTCCCGTGAACACGATGACCATATCTATTAAGCGTCCCCTATCGCCCCTGCCGAGCGCTGCAAGCAAATATAGTCCTTAAGATGTTTAGATATGGATGTCCACGATATGTATGGTAGAATTTCAACGTTTTGAGAGGTGCTATGTAGGTGCGTTTGGTATTTTTTTTGTAAAATGTGACGGGCCTTTAGTGAACTTGCTTCGCATGTACGTGTGTACATGCGAAGCAAGGCTGTATATATTTCCAGTATAAGTTGATCTTGCATTGAATAGGATTTCCGTACAGTGCGAGATCAGCGTAAACTGGAAATGTACAGCTTGATGTGTAGCCGTGTGTACGAGGTTCTGGGTTCAATTCATATGGTCTTATGTTTTTTTCCTTTACCGATAAATAAAGGAATAATATCTTGAGAAAACTTGGAGTTATGGTTATATAAGTCCAAAATTGCCAACCTGTCTTGAGCAAGCGTGGTGATCAATACTCACTCCTCTATATGTGAAGATGGTATTTGGGGACTTTAATAAGCTGATATTAATAGTATTATTTGAAAGTAGGTATGCATAATGTTCCCACTGCTGGGACACAGGCCTCTCTGTGAGAACAAGTGGGCCACAATACACGACGCGGGCCCAGTGTGGTTTGGTAGATGTCACGTGTCTTCTAACTTTTGGTTCCAGAACATGTCGGTTTTCAAACAATGTTTTCCTTCACCGTTTTGAGAGCAGTGGTGATGAAATAATTTACACAAAGTAAAGCGCCTGTCAGGGTTCGAACCTACGACCTAGAACTCGTACCACTGCTCCCAAGGTAGGTATATCCTTTCTTATTTGTTTGATTTTTTGAGACTAAAGATTTCTATTTTGGGGTAAAAAAATATCAAGCGAAGTATACAGGGTGTAACAGAAACCCTATCGCTATCCTTAAGCACTAAAGATAACAGCTGGTATAGAATTACCACACATAGTTTTAGCTCAAAATAAAGTAGTCTATGAATTGATACCAAATTTTCGGATTCATATGTTTCTTCAATTCAAATTGAAAAAACGTGTCGCCACACTACGTAGGTCAATAACTTTCCACATTACTTGCCAATATCACGATAAATCTCTTCCGAGTGATCAACGTATTAAAAATTCTCATAACTTCCGAAGAAGTAGAGATAGGATTCAAAAACCCTTCCAATTTCGTTAGATATCATCCAAAGAAGCGGTGCCCATGTCCTTTACACGTTGTATAGTGTGTTTTTCCTCAAAATATATTTCTCATCATTTATCACACACTAAACGCGTCACCACAACCAATATCACAGCAGATACACGACAATGTAACGTAAAAAATATTAAAGATATTGCCGGAAAAGATAGCTCACGACAGATTAATAATAACATTAGGAGATAAGAGAAATTGCTCTCACTATATCACCGAAGAATAACACCTACAGAAGGTCAACTCCGTACAGTATTTCAAAGAAATGCCGTTCGCGAGTGCAATTGCACTCGCTGCACAGTAGCGCGCATAGCAAGTTACCTACGCTAAAAGAATTTCTGTCTTGAAACAAAAATTAGAAGTTTGAGAAAATACGTATTTCATTAATTGGCATGGTTTCAATACTATTATGTTTTAACATGTATAATATCTATCAATAACTTAGGGAAAAATTCTCATTGTAAATAATAACCGCCGTACGGGTCGATCGCAGGATAAGGAGCGCTTACCAAGGACCATTTGTTGATGGGTGACTATCCATTAATAAAAGCTTTTTTCAAAAAAAATAACAACCGACTTCCAAAAAAACACTTTAAAATGCAAAATAACTTTAATTTCGGAAGTCGGTGACTTTGGAGGTGTAGGTATTTTAATTCTTTGTCACTGCCTTCCGAAATTAAAGTTATTTTGCACTTTGTAGTGTTTTTTTGGAAGTCGGTTGTTATTTTTTTGAAAAAAGGTTTTATTTTTCACTTTTTAGTTACCTACCCCACACTAATACGAAATTTCATCATCTTTAGGGTCAAAACAATGCATATTTATGCGATAGCAGCATTCGCGGTTGATTTGCTGTAATGTTTTGAAGAGTTCCGTTGTCTGTCTCCGAAACGCATCATCAGATCTACAATATGAAATTTATATGGGACCATTTTGGAATAAACCCCATTCGAACAAAAAAAGAATTTTGCAAATCCGTCTATATACGACGAAGTTATGCCCGAAAATACATTTAAAAAAAAACATGTCGAATTGATCCTCCTTCTTTTTGAAGTCGGTTAAAAAGCACATTAAACCGTTGGTGCTGGCTATTCTTTTCGTAAATCTTTGACAGTCGTTGCGGGTAGAAGCTCAAAAAGTCTGAGAACCAGTCTTTCTAAGGATAATCATGTTACCCAGTAACTGGGGTGTGAAGGTCAGATAGGCAGTCGTTCCATGGAAAATACCGGTATCCAGCTGCATCCGGTTTGACTACAAGCAGACCCCAAAATAGTTAAGAAAACGCTAGGTAAATTGATTTCGTTAAGGAGATAATCGTTTTGAACCTTGCGTAGTGTTATGATCGAAAAGCGTGTCTAATGCGTGTATTCTCACTTGGTATGAAACCAACCTTCTGTATTTTTTTCTTGTGTGGTTTCACACAGGATTTATCTAATATATTATTGGATAAATACGCACTTTCGTCTCTGTCAGCATTTGAGGTCGAACTGACCTCAGATAAGGCGGCACATTAATAAAGGAGGCTTGTAAGAGCGGCCATTTTGTTGAAAAGAGGAAAATCGGTTATTACTGTAAGTGATGAGGTAATAAACATTTCTATTTCAGTTGGGCAATTGTCTGTCTACCCTACTCGTTGATTTTATAAAAGCTTAATAATGGTATCTTCAAGACGCTGAGAAAAGTGTCCTATAATCTGAAAATAGTTCATCGCAATTATGTCTTGAGCAGTGATTTAACAGCTTCGACTAACGAGTTGGTATGTCGTTGATTCAGAACCCAGACAGGCGGTTTACTTTGTGCAAATTATTATATTACCCCTGCACTCAAAACGGTGAAAGAAGACATCGTGAGGAAACCGGCATGTCCTAGAATCAAAATTTCGAAGACAAGTGGCATCTACCAACCCGCACTGGGCCCGCGTGTTGCATTACGGCCCACTCCCTCTCACTGAGTGGAGGCCTGTGTCCTAGCAGTGAGAAAATTATAGGCGTATTATGCATGTACATGTATGTAAATTGGTAATTTACAAAATTCGAGGGGTAACCGAAAGTATCAGACGTCTGGACGTCTAATGCTTTCTGTTACCCGTCGTATTTTGTATATTCATTGCAGATAACTATACTATTTGTATAACTGTATTCGAAGAATTAGGCAGATTGTACCAATTAGTTCACCCACAATTCAGGCAGAATGTACCAATTAGTTCACCTACATTTCGCCAGTCCAGCATGTTTGAGTCCCATGTAATAGGAGGCGAGCCGATTGCTATCCAACCGAGCACTAATGTACACTCCTCAGTAGAGTTTTTTTTTTTATAATTTTTGTACTAGTTTATTTAACGATGTGATCTTCCTGTGCGAGTCACAATAAATACTTTTTCTTTCTTTCTTTCTTAGTGTGTGCGAGTCCACTAGACCATCGAGGAAATCAATCATAACCATAAAACAATATAGCTAGAACCTGTTAATGCTAAAATACCATAATTTCCGCCTGTCTTCTTCATTTCATCAGTCCAAAAAACCGTTTGATAAGTACTTGTTCAAAATCAAAAAAATAAACACTAAAAAACAAGGAAGTTGGTTGTGTTTTTTTTGGAAAAATATTTTATTTTACACATGCTAGTAATGCTACCTACTTACCCCACACCAATTCGTATACCACTAGTTGCTATGTAAACAAGCGTACCTATAAAATATGAAGAGTTCTCTTGATTTCTCCAGAGTTCCATCATCAAGTCTTCACTTGATAACGATGGGACTACCTGGCAAGTATATACCCTTTCAAACAAACAAATAATTTTCCAAAAGGGTTCAGGCGTCTTCGAGTAATCGGGGAACATACATAAAAAAATTAAAGATTCCGTCGAATTGAGAACCTTCTTTGAAGTTAAAACAACCCTTTTTTTCCGACTTTCCAGAGTCAGACAAACTAAATACGACGAAAGCTCTCGAAAAGTCTTTACGCTCGACTGCCAAGGCCAAACCTTGAACTTACATTTTTGAACCTTCCCACGTAAAGCATTAATGAATTGTGTAAGCAAATCAGGCCCGTCCTAATTTCTACGGCCTAAGTATAAGTATGCTAGCACTGAACTGAATAGATAAGTTGGCCTGAAAATTTATCATGTCTTGAGGCTAAGGTCAGTTTTGTTCAGGCTAATTTGAGACTATTTTGGACTAGCACCTACTAAGGTCTTAACAAAATGTGTTGGTATATTTTGGATTATAACGTTTCGTAAACGAGTTTAAGTGACATCTAATCTAAACATAAAACAGTAACGAAGAATTTTTGAACGTGACTTACGAGTCGTAGGTAATAATTTGGAAGCCGTTTTTTTTTTGGTTGGGACATCATCAAATAACTTCTCCCGCTCTGGGTGGAGCAGGAGGGCATGTCAGACTTTTACTGACTAAAACCCACCCGTGTTCCCTCAGTAGCTCGTATGCCAGGGGCTGTGGTATCTGTTTCGAACAAACCCGCACCCCTGACAGGCATCGGCCCCTGCGGGCCCAATCATTTTGAGGCGCGCGTGGAACACAACGCGCCGTCGACTTGGGCTTGGTCCTTACCGGACAGCGAGCTACCCATTACTCGCCGTCCGCAAGCCGATGCCTACGGTGGCCGGAAATCGGCCTGGGATTCCCGACGCCCAGGGCGACTCCGTATCCTGCGGCGGCTAGGGCCGCGAGGGCACATAGACTGCCTCTCCCTCACGTGCGCCGCCTCCCTCTTCGCGAGCATCACTGCTTCGCTGAAGGAGGTGACGGCTACCCATGACCTCTCGCTCCGTACCATGGCCTGGACCAGGGCCGGTTGTGAGAGATCGCCGCCGCCGATCGCCTCCACGAGGACACGGCGGTGCTCCACCCAAGCCAGGTAGACCGTGGGTCATTATTACGAGCGTGGGTCAAGCATACAAAAGGTAAAAAAGTTTGTTATGTTTGGACGTGGATCCACGTTTAGGCAAACAAGGGCAAAGATTTTTTGAACATGGATCCACGTCTTAAACATACGAAGGCACAGAGAGGAGGCCTATATCTCAGCAGTGAGAACATTATAGGCTGATTATGCATGTATACATTTTCCACCTAACTGAAGAAGATATCTTCAATAGGCATCAAATCTCGTGACAAACCTGTGACAAATCTTTGCCTTGTTGGTGATAAAACTAACATCACCGTACTCATATCTCACGGGAGTTTATGTCGTACCAACTGCTTTACTAACACCATCAATAAGGCAGGTTGTAGGATATGTTCTGACATAAGTTCCTGATAGTTACTGGGTAGCACGAAACCCCTTGGTAAGACTGGTTGTTGAACGTTTGGCTTCTGACTACCCGCAATTACCGTCAAAGATCCACGAATATCAGCCACGAATTAGTCACGGATAAAAGAATATGCATGGAATATGTTATGGTCACCCACCCATGAACCGATCGCGGTAAACATAGCTTTACCCTTCGATCGACCCGTGCAGCCGTTATTACTTCGCCATATCATCATCATCAGCCTATAATGTTCCCATTGCTGGGACACAGACCATATGTCAAACTAAAATTATTTTCACTGTGCTTGTGTTTTTTGTCAATAGTTTTTTTGAGTCTACTGCACTAGAAATTTCTCCATACTGCGTATTTTCAAACACATTTCTCACAAAGGTACACAAACCCCCACAAAATTCAACATTGCTTCCTCACAATAACGTTCAGTATTACCATAATAATTCAGGTAACAATCCAACCGCGATCTCCAAAGATCCCAAACGCATACAGCAATTACAAAAACCGTAAACTACCATCAAAATCGTGGCCACCATAGCCGTTTGGCCATTATGATCGTGCGTGTCATCTGAAAAACCATTCCCCCACCCTGTGGTAAAGACGGCCGTAATGTCTTCTTTGCTTTGTGCGATATTGGCCCTAAAATTTGCTATATATCTTTTTATGGTCACCCTACTGACACGTGTAAGTGCGTCGTTTTTTTTTTAAGTGTGATGACTTTTTTTTTGGTTTTCGATATTGGTTTTAAAATTTTACGTGTACTTAGTTTTTTTTGAGGTGTAATAAAGTGTGTAAGGTACTGAAAAACTTTGTGAAGACTAAGATGATCTTGAATTATGCTTAAAATTATGCTCATCGAGTGGTTTTATTTGGGTTATTTCTTTACCTTTCACTGCCAGTCAGAAACATCAGTGTAGCCCTGACTCTTGCACTAGGCGTTCACTGAACTTATGTTTCTGATGTTCTTCATTTAATTTAATTTTTATTTGATTTTAAGTTCCTTTTAATTTTATTTTGACTTCAATCTGATTTAATTTTAATGTAATTTTAGCCGTCATCTCCTTCTGCGAAGCAGTAATGCTCGCTAAGAGGGAGGTGGTGCACTGCGGACAGGCAGTACGAGTAAATGTGCCCTCACGGCCCTAGTCACCGCAGGAGACGCCCTGGGTGTCGGGAATCTGAGGCTGATTCCCGGCCACCATAGGCGCGGGTCCACAAGGGCTCATGCCTGCCAGGGGTGCGGGTTGTTCGAAAGATATACCGTGGCAACTGAAGGAAGGATGGGAGGGTGGGTTTTAGTCAGTTAAAGTTTGACACGCGCTGCCGCTCCACTCAGAGCAGAAGAAGTTATTTCATGATTTCCCAAAAAAAAAACAGGCCCATGTTTTATTTAGGGGTGAGTATACTGCAATCAACCAGAGAAATTCCAAATGGAACTTCTTTCATCACTCCGTGGGAAAACCTTATTACACTTTTGTCGACCCAGAAATCGAACCCAGGCACTCCCAGCAGTAGCACTTGCGACCACTAGACAAAATGAGCCAGTTATTCATTCTTCATCTGCGCAGATACCGACATTTCCTCCTACACGCACAGTCAAATAAGTTCCCAAAATAACCGAAAAGAAAAAAATAAACAAAGCCTTTCAAACTTCAGCTTCCAGCCGATCAGATAAGAATCCACGTGTAAAAATGTAACGCGTATTTAACATCCCATGTTGATACAAACTTATTACAACTTCGCCACTTCAATCCATGAGAGCTTTCATGTTTTTCGAGCAGGGATTTTGTGAGAAAAAACTTCTCTTTTAAGACAGTTGCGATTGGCCCGACGAAGTTCAGCTTCATAATCGTTTTCAAAGTTATAAACGAAAGACTTTGAGTAATATTCGAGATTTCCGCTCGCTTGCCTTAGAATTTAAGATACTTCACGGAATTGAATGTGAAATGATGATTTTGTGATTTTAACATCGGTGTAAGTGCTAAAGTTTGCTTCACTTATAGAAATATCGTGTTTGACTGTTTTTAATACTTGTTTAGACTTAGGTCTAACTTCACCTTAAAAAACAGACACTATTTTTTAACCGACTTCAAAAAAAGGAGGAGGTTATTATATGTTTCTGTGTATTTTCACTTTTTTTTGTTATTTATTTTGTGTTACACGAACTGTGTCCAAATAAACGGTATTCTTTCTATGTTCCACTGTATGTATTTTATTTTTATGTATGTTCACCGATTTCTCCCTCATTTGTGGACCGATTCTCAAAGTTCTTTTTAAGGTGGTCCCATTGGCACCAAGTCAGGCTCTGATGATGGAATCCCAGGGAAATCGAGGGCAACCCTCAAATTTTATAGGTATTAACAATGTTTTTCATCTATTTTCTAAAGCTATTGAGACATTTGCGTATGTTCATCATCATCTCGCGACGCTGAGCTGATGAAGGAAGGTACACCTCTTTAAAGGTTAGAAGTTAGATGGAGGTTCGGGCATAACTCCGTCATTTATAGACCGATTTGCAAAATTCTTGCTTTGTTCGAAAGAGGTTTATTCCGAAATGGTCCCATTTAAATTTCATATAAATCTGGTGATGAATTTTGGGAGACAGACAGCGGAACTCTTAAAAAAATGTCAGCAAATCAACCGCGATTGCTGCTACCGCATAAATATGCATTGTTTTGACCCCAAGGATGATGAAATTTCGAATTGGTGTGGGGTAAGTACTATAACTAAAAAGGGAAACTGACTTTGGAAATGTATTTTATTAATTTCTTGTCACCGCCTTCCGAAATTAAAGTAATTTTTCACTTTGTAGTGTTTTTGTGGAAGTCGGTTGGTTTTTTTTTATTGGAAAAAGTTTTTTATTTGTCCATGCTTAAGTGATATCAAGGTGCTTGTTGCAGCCGCACGGGTTCATGTATTAGGTTAAGCTACATTTGCTGCCGTTAATCCGTGGATGAGTCGCCATCGTTACATACCCCTTCGTGCCTCGGAAAGTACGTTTAGGGGTACACTAGTCGCGGGCTCGAACTCACTGGTGGGCCTGGCTAAAAAGCACGCTGTCTCACCAGGCTTCGTGTCCGACAGAGGTAGTACCAGTGATGAGCAGTTAGACGCTAGTCTACACGCACAACATTATTGAGCGCGCTTGCAGGATCAGTTATAGTAAAACAGGTACGTAAAAAATTAAGCAAAGTCCTTCGGAAGATTGGATTTTCTGAAAAAATCACTGCATAAATCAATAGCCAATTAAGTTTTTTGAACTTTTCGATAATTAAGCTTTGTCAGTACCGACTTGGATTTCGAGATTTTACACTCCTTTTATTACTTAAACACGCCCAAAGTTCGGTTAAATTAGCGAGAAAAACGAATCTTTGTTGGCTCATAACTTTTTAATGGCTTTTTATTTTAGTATTCTGTTTCTGTACAGACAATATTATTAATGAGACAAAACCATACCATGTTTAATTTTATTTACATAGTCAAACAGTAGAGTAAAACCCTCCCGAAGTTTGTATGGAAAAAATGTGGACAAGTGTCACCTTTACTGTTGATACTGACTGTCATTTCTTACTCTTTGACTGTCGTCGAATTTTGCAAATCCGTCTATATACGACGAAGTTATGCCCGAAAATACATTTAAAAAAAAAACATGTCGAATTGATCCTCCTTCTTTTTGAAGTCGGTTAAAAAGCACATTAAACCGTTGGTGCTGGCTATTCTTTTCGTAAATCTTTGACAGTCGTTGCGGGTAGAAGCTCAAAAAGTCTGAGAACCAGTCTTTCTAAGGATAATCATGTTACCCAGTAACTGGGGTGTGAAGGTCAGATAGGCAGTCGTTCCATGGAAAATACCGGTATCCAGCTGCATCCGGTTTGACTACAAGCAGACGCCAAAATAGTTAAGAAAACGCTAGGTAAATTGATTTCGTTAAGGAGATAATCGTTTTGAACCTTGCGTAGTGTTATGATCGAAAAGCGTGTCTAATGCGTGTATTCTCACTTGGTATGAAACCAACCTTCTGTATTTTTTTCTTGTGTGGTTTCACACAGGATTTATCTAATATATTATTGGATAAATACGCACTTTCGTCTCTGTCAGCATTTGAGGTCGAACTGACCTCAGATAAGGCGGCACATTAATAAAGGAGGCTTGTAAGAGCGGCCATTTTGTTGAAAAGAGGAAAATCGGTTATTACTGTAAGTGATGAGGTAATAAACATTTCTATTTCAGTTGGGCAATTGTCTGTCTACCGTACTCGTTAATTTTATAAAAGCTTATCTTCAAGACGCTGAGAAAAGTGTCCTATAATCTGAAAATAGTTCATCGCAATTATGTCTTGAACAGTGGTTAACAGCTTCGACTAACGAGTTGGTATGTCGTTGATTCAGAACCCAGACAGGCGGTTTACTTTGTGCAAATTATTATATTACCCCTGCTCTCAAAACGTTGAAAGAAAACATCGTGAGGAAACCGGTATATCCTAGAATCAAAATTTCGAAGACAAGTGGCATCTACCAACCCGCACTGGGCCCGCGTGGTGCATTACGGCCCACTCCCTCTCACCGAGCGGAGGCCTGTGTCCCAGCAGGGAGAAAATTATAAGCGTATTATGCATGTACATGTATGTAAATAGGTCATTTACAAAATTCGACGGGTAACCGAAAGTAACAGACGTCTAGACGTCTAATGCTTTCTGTTACCCGTCGTATTTTGCATATTCATTGCAGATAACTATACGATTTGTATAACTGTATTCGAAGAATTAGGAAGATTGTACCAATTAGTTCACCCACATTTCAGGCAGAATGTACCAATTAGTTCACCTACATTTCGCCAGTCCAGCATGTCTGAGTCCCATGTAATAGGAAGCCGAGCCTATTGCTATCCAACCGAGCACAAATGTAGACTCCTCAGAAGTGCGTGCGAGTCCACTAGACCATCGAAGTAGTCAATCATAACCATAAAACAATATAGCTAGAAACTGTTAATGCTACACAACCATAATTTCCGCCTGTCTTCTTCATTTTATCAACCCCAAAAACCGTTTGATGAGTACTTGTACAAAATCCAAAAATAAACACTACAAAGTGAAAAACAAGGAAGTTGGTTGTGTTTTTTTGGAAAAAAAAATTATTTTACACTGTATGCTAGTAATGCTACCTACTTACCCCACACCAATTCGTATACCACTAGTTGCTATGTAAACAAGCGTGCCAATAAAATATGAAGAGTTCTCTTGATTTCTCCAGGGTTCCATCATCAAGTCTACAAACAAATAATTGTCCAAAAGGGTTCAGGCGTCTTCGAGTAATCGGGGAACATTAAAAAAAAAACATGTAAAAAAGATTCCGTCGAGTTGAGAACCTTCTTTGAAGTTAAAACAACCCTTCTTTTCCGACTTACCAGAGTCAGACAAACTAAATACGACGAAAGCTCTCGAAAAGTCTTTACGCTCGACTGCCAAGGCCAAACCTTGAACTTATATTTTTGAACCTTCCCACGTAAAGCATTAATGAATTGTGTAAGCAAATCAGGCCCGTCCTAATTTCTACGGCCTAAGTATAAGTATGCTAGCACTGAACTGAATAGATAAGTTGGCCTGAAAATTTATCATGTCTTGAGGCTGGGGTCAGTTTTGTTCAGGCTAATTTGAGACTATTTTGGACTAGCAACTACTAAGGTCTTAACAAAATGTGTTGGTATATTTTGGATTATAAGGTTTCGTTAACGAGTTTAAGTGACATCTAATCTAAACATAAAACAGTAACGAAGAATTTTTGAACGTGACTTACGAGTCGTAGGTAATAATTTGGAAGCCGTTTTTTTTTTGGTTGGGACATCATCAAATAACTTCTCCCGCTCTGTGTGGAGCAGGAGGGCATGTCAGACTTTTACTGACTAAAACCCACCCGTGTTCCCTCAGTAGCTCGTATGCCAGGGGCTGTGGTATCTCTTTCGAACAAACCCGCACCCCTGACAGGCATCGGCCCTTGCGGGCCCCATCATTTTGAGGCGCGCGTGGAACACAACGCGCCGTCGACTTGGGCTTGGTCCTTACCGGACAGCGAGCTACTCATTACTCGCCGTCCGCAAGCCGATACCTACGGTGGCCGGAAATCGGCCTGGGATTCCCGACGCCCAGGGCGACTCCGTATCCTGCGGCGGCTAGGGCCGCGAGGGCGCATAGACTGCCTCTCCCTCACGTGCGCCGCCTCCCTCTTCGCAAGCATCACTGCTTCGCTGAAGGAGGTGACGGCTACCCATGCCCTCTCGCTCCGTACCATGGCCTGGACCAGGGCCGGTCGTGAGAGATCGCCGCCGCCGATTGCCTCCACGAGGACACGGCGGTGCTCCACCCAAGCCAGGTAGACCGTGGGTCATTATTACGAGCGTGGGTCAAGCATACGAAAGGTAAAAAAGTTTGTTATGTTTGGACGTGGATCCACGTTTAGGCAAACAAGGGCAAAGATTTTTCGAACATGGATCCACGTCTTAAACATACGAAGGCACAGAGAGGAGGCCTATATCTCAGCAGTGAGAACATTATAGGCTGATTATGCATGTATACGTTTTCCACCTAACTGAAGAAGATATCTTCAATAGGCATCAAATCTCGTGACAAACCTGTGACAAATCTTTGCCTTGTTGGTGATAAAACTAACATCACCGTACTCATATCTCACGGGAGTTTATGTCGTACCAACTGCTTTACTAACACCATCAATAAGGCAGGTTGTAGGATATGTTCTGACATAAGTTCCTGATAGTTACTGGGTAGCACGAAACCCCTTGGTAAGACTGGTTGTTGAACGTTTGGCTTCTGACTACCCGCAATTACCGTCAAAGATCCACGAATATCAGCCACGAATTAGTCACGGATAAAAGAATATGCATGGAATATGTTATGGTCACCCACCCATGAACCGACCGCGGTAAACATAGCTTTACCCTTCGATCGACCCGTGCAGCCGTTATTACTTCGCCATATCATCATCATCAGCCTATAATGTTCCCATTGCTGGGACACAGACCATATGTCAAACTAAAATTATTTTCACTGTGCTTGTGTTTTTTGTCAATAGTTTTTTTGAGTCTACTGCACTAGAAATTTCTCCATACTGCGTATTTTCAAACACATTTCTCACACAGGTACACAAACCCCCACAAAATTCAACATTGCTTCCTCACAATAACGTTCAGTATTACCATAATAATTCAGGTAACAATCCAACCGCGATCTCCAAAGATCCCAAACGCATACAGCAATTACAAAAACCGTAAACTACCATCAAAATCGTGGCCACCATAGCCGTTTGGCCATTATGATCGTGCGTGTCATCTGAAAAACCATTCCCCCACCCTGTGGTAAAGACGGCCGTAATGTCTTCTTTGCTTTGTGCGATATTGGCCCTAAAATTTGCTATATATCTTTTTATGGTCACCCTACTGACACGTGTAAGTGCGTCGTTTTTTTTTTAAGTGTGATGACTTTTTTTTTGGTTTTCGATATTGGTTTTAAAATTTTACGTGTACTTAGTTTTTTTTGAGGTGTAATAAAGTGTGTAAGGTACTGAAAAACTTTGTGAAGACTAAGATGATCTTGAAAATTATGCTCATCGAGTGGTTTTATTTGGGTTATTTCTTTACCTTTCACTGCCAGTCAGAAACATCAGTGTAGCCCTGACTCTTGCACTAGGCGTTCACTGAACTTATGTTTCTGATGCTCTTCATTTAATTTAATTTTTATTTGATTTTAAGTTCCTTTTAATTTTATTTTGACTTCAATCTGATTTAATTTTAATGTAATTTTAGCCGTCATCTCCTTCTGCGAAGCAGTAATGCTCGCTAAGAGGGAGGTGGCGCACTGCGGACAGGCAGTACGAGTAAATGTGCCCTCACGGCCCTAGTCACCGCAGGAGACGCCCTGGGTGTCGGGAATCTGAGGCTGATTCCCGGCCACCATAGGCGCGGGTCCACAAGGGCTCATGCCTGCCAGGGGTGCGGGTTGTTCGAAAGAGATACCGTGGCAACTGAAGGAAGGATGGGAGGGTGGGTTTTAGTCAGTTAAAGTTTGACACGCGCTGCCGCTCCACTCAGAGCAGAAGAAGTTATTTCATGATTTCCCAAAAAAAAAACAGGCCCATGTTTTATTTAGGGGTGAGTATACTGCAATCAACCAGAGAAATTCCAAATGGAACTTCTTTCATCACTCCGTGGGAAAACCCTATTACACTTGTGTCGACCCAGAAATCGAACCCAGGCACTCCCAGCAGTAGCACTTGCGACCACTAGACAAAATGAGCCAGTTATTCATTCTTCATCTGCGCAGATACCGACATTTCCTCCTACACGCACAGTCAAATAAGTTCCCAAAATAACCGAAAAGAAAAAAATAAACAAAGCCTTTCAAACTTCAGCTTCCAGCCGATCAGATAAGAATCCACGTGTAAAAATGTAACGCGTATTTAACATCCCATGTTGATACAAACTTATTACAACTTCGCCACTTCAATCCATGAGAGCTTTCATGTTTTTCGAGCAGGGATTTTGTGAGAAAAAACTTCTCTTTTAAGACAGTTGCGTTTGGCCCGGCGAAGTTCAGCTTCATAATCGTTTTCAAAGTTATAAACGAAAGACTTTGAGTAATATTCGAGATTTCCGCTCGCTTGCCTTAGAATTTAAGATACTTCACGGAATTGAATGTGAAATGATGATTTTGTGATTTTAACATCGGTTTAAGTGCTAAAGTTTGCTACACATACAGAGATATCGTGTTTGACTGTTTTTAAAACTTGTTTAGACTTAGGTCTAACTTCACCTTAAAAACTTTTTTCAAAAAAATAACAACCGACTTCCAAAAAAACACTACAAAGTGCAAAATAACTTTAAGTTTGTATGGAAAACATGTGGACAAGTGTCACTTTTACCGTTGATAGTGACTGTCATTTCTTAATCTTTGACTGTGGTAGTCAGAAACCCGAAAGTTTGATAACCACTTTTACCCAGGGGTATCGTATTATCCAATAACTGAGTTGTCGAGGTCAGATAGACAGTCGCTCCATATAAAAATACTGGTATTTAACTGCATGCTGTACGACTGTAAGTCGACCGCAACACAGTTGGGAACAGGTTAGACAGAACGTTTACATTACGAAGGAGATTTTCAATATAAACTATAGTTCGTCTCTCTGTCAGCTTAACTTGCTTTCCGAGGCACGGAGCGATCTTGGTATATTAATCTCATCTACGAACCAACCTAACCTGGTCAATTGAACCGTGTAATGGTCATCATCATCACCAGCCTATAATGTTCCCATTGCTGGGTCACAATCCTCCTCTCTGTGAGAGGGAGTGGGCCGTAATCCACCACGCGGCCCCAGTGCGGGTTGGTAGATGTCACATGTCTTCGAATTTTGCTCTGGGACATGCCGGTTTCCTCACGATGTTTTCCTTCACCGTTTAGAGAGCAGTGGTAATGAAATAATTTACACAAAGTAAAGCGCCTGGCTGGGTTCGAACTCACGATCTACAACTCGTAAGTCGCGGGCGTTACCACTCGGCTACCACTGCTGCGTGTAATGGTATTCAGCTGCATTCAGTGAGACTGGAAACTGACTCCACCATAGTTGGGAAAAGGCTAAGCAGATTGATTGACTTAGAGGTTATTAAAAATGCGGAAGTAACTTACACTAAAATCAAAATTATTTTATTTCATATGTAACGTCAGAAGCTAAGTGCACGTTTCAAATTTTTCTGTCTGTTTGATACCCTTTCACGCCCAAAACCACTGAACCGGTCGTCATGTAATTTGACAGATTGATAGACTGAGAGCTGTAATGTAATTGCGGAACACACTATCAATGAGAATAAGTATAATTTCGTAACACACTATCAATCAGAATTAGTATCATTTCGTAATACACTATCAATCAGAATTACTATCATTTCGTAACACACTTCCAATCAGAATTAGTATCATTTCGTAACACACGATCAATCAGAATTGGTATAATTTCGTAACACACTATAAATCAGAATTAGTATAATTTGGTAACAGACTATCAATCACAATAATTTTCAAGGATATTACTAATACATTACTTCATATGTTCGAAAAAACATTTATTTCTTTCTTTCCTTAACAAATTTCATCCTTCAGAGATACGTAAACTTTAGGATTATTCTTATCTAGCTTTTGCAAGAGGTTTCACCCGCGTGGAAACCAAACAACTAAAATTGTACATTGTTGTTACATGTACGTACAATACTAGTAGGATTAATTTATTATAATAGTATAATGCCAACAAAATAATGAACTAAAACTTATACAGGAGCGCCATGAAATAATTACAGGCGGCATAGCGACGTAATTAAACGATCAATTACCGTAATTAGGTAATAAGCAGAGAGCGTCATATTATAAGTTCGAAATACTACAATTTTCTACATTATTAATTTGACCTCAAATTGACTGCAAATGATACGGCTTTATGGTTGGAAAAAGGTTTACCGTAAAATTGTAAATTTCAATTAATATTAATGATAACGAGTTATATACATAGGTACTATTGCTCGCCCAGGTGTAGAAAATCGATCATAATTATTTAAATAGAAATACATTATTAACTAAATATTACATTCATCATCATCATCGTTTCAGCCGAAAGACGTCCACTGCTGGACATAGGCCTCCCTCAAAAGGGGGTTTTGCCATAATCGCCTCATTTGGCAGGCGGATTGGCGATCGCAGTATGGTGGTCAAATGCACAGAGAACGCTGCTGCCCATTCTCTAGTAAGTCCCTTAGTCGCCTTCTACGACACCCACGGGAAGAAATGGAATGGTGCTATTCTTATATGTCCGGCACCACACGGAACTATATTATCTACATTTTTAACTATAATATCTGGATGACCGAATTTGCTCGGTTTTGTTCTTTATTTTTGACGTTTTCTATAAATGAAACCTAGCTAGATCGATGTATCGCCCCCGAAAACCACTGCGTACTAAATTTCATAAAAATCTTTGGAGCCGTTTCCGAGATTGAGATAATATAAATATGTACAAGAATTGCTCGTTTCAAGGTATTCCATTTTCTTTCTGCACTTCTTTTCCACATAAACTTTATCTGTGCCTAATATCCTCCTCTGTCCTCCTTATTTTCGCGTACATAAACTAGTTACCTTAAAAAACAGAGCCCACGTACGAGTATAATACGCCTTCTCTATATGTTAATGTAAATTAAACACCCACTTCCTACACGTCTAAAATTAAATTCTGCTTTGTAGAATTAGGCAAATTGACCGCCTACATGGACTTTTTTTTTGTGTATTGCATCTCGCAGTTGACCTTGAGAGGCCGTGACTGCTTAACCGGGCTTTCCTGTGAAGGCTTTTAGTGATACTAAAAGCCTCCAGCCAGGGCATAAAACCTACTTAACCTAAAGCGACTGCACGCTGAAGGCACCCCCTGTGGGGTACGAACCTCGGCTCAGGGCGTCACTGGCGGGATGGGGGAACAGCTAGTGGGGACAGGCTGGATTTTCTTGATTATTATTCGGGGAATTTAAAGCTACTGGCTCAGCTGCGGCGCGGGCTGGCGCATCAACGAGCAAGGGACTGTGTTTGTGTGCTGTACTGGTGGCCCTATTCTTTTCTTGGAGAACAGTAATGGGGTCGTCTGGGTCGGAAAGGACATGTCTCGGCCGGCGGATTCTACTGATTGTACTGGGGACATAACTAGCGGCCTTCACAATCAAGGGATTGCGATGTATCTCGGCTTTATCGAAAGAACGCTTGGAGTTGCGTTTCAGAAATTGAACTATCGTGGGCAGTCTCAGATCGAGATGGGGGATCTCGTTTCGGACGTACCATGGGGAGCCTGTGGCATGGCGAAGGAAACGGTTTTGGAGGGTCTGCATCCTATGGATGGATCGGGTCCTACGTGGGCTGACTTCTTGAGGCTTATTAACTCGTATTTGCTCTCCTGACTCGGCTCGTTATGATATTTCTCGGCTCAAGGGAATTCATGGAAGATGAAAGCTTACACTGTCCGCCCATTACTATTAAGATTGGCATTTGGAAATATTGTAAAAGTCAATTGTTTTAAAAGATTACGTGCGGTGTTTCGTGCCGTCTCTTCTGTATAGGAAACGACCTATTGGAACCGTGCGCTTAGCTTGTGACGCCGTTTAAAAAGTGTCCTTACAACGTGTAATATAATTAATGCAAACCCTTACAACCAAATTAGAGATTTGAGTTAAAAGCATAATACAATGACCAATTTTTTTTCTTACTATTAGGAAAACGGGTTAATGATAAATGATTTTATTTCTGTAAGTAGGTTTGTACAAACACTTTTACACGTCAATCATATTTTTTTAAACTAGATGAGGTCGGCGTTTCCTATCTGACTACTCTGAGAAGAAAGGCCGAAACAAACTCAGAGGTTACAGTCTCTTTTAAAGTCCATGTGGATTGGTGTCTGAAATGGTCTTTTGAGGAAAGAACCACACAGATTGAGTGGACCTGTCCATTCAGTGCACGCATGTATCAGTAATCATACGGCTCAACTCAGAACTTGGTTGTCCCTAGTTATTCATTACTTTATGCATATAAAATAACCAAACTGTGTGCGCCTATATGACACCTATGGAAAAAAGCATGCACACTCCATCTAGTTTTTACTCTTTTACTATGACGTGTAACAGTAATTTCGATGTCCTATTTACAGAATAAACAATTTCATTTCACGATTTTAGTTTTTGTTTCTTTGATTTTGAATAAAAATTGGTAATAACATTGGTTTTCATAAATTAACCGTAAAAAAAACTCCGTTTGAATCATCGTGAAGTTACAATCCACCTGTCAGAAGACTTGAAACGTAATGCCGACTGACAATCTGTCATTAACGTATTTGTTTATTGGAATTTTACTGAATTCTGATGTCATGTTATATTAACGTAGTGTTTTTGAACACGAGCAGGAATATTATGTATAAATACAATAGTATTTTCAGCCTTTATCTAGTCTTCTCACTGTTTGGATCCAGAACTCTTCTAATCCAACAAGCAGGCCGGTGCTGATTTGTCGATGGTATGATTTACACGAAAATAAAACAAAATCAGATTTCAAAATTCGAAACACAGATTATTATTTGGGTATAATTTTGCCAGTAACTAATACAATTAAGTTTGGAATAAAATAATACCACTGAGATGAGCGTCTCAACTGAAAGTCTGACAATCAGTTTTACCAAGGGGTATCGTATTACCCAGTAACTGGGTTGTGGAGGTCAGATAGGCAGTCGCTCCATGTAAAATACTGGTATTCATCTGCATCCGGTAAGACTGGAAGCCGACCCCAACATAGTTGGGAAAAGGCTAGGCAGATGATGATGATGAGCGTCTCGGTATTGGTAATTGTAAGATTGTGGAAGAAGGAGCTTGTGGCTAAGGATTAACAGCGGCACGAGTCGATCGATCAGGTTAAGCCAGATTACCGCTATTGGTCTCTGGATGAGAGAACATCTTTATAAACCAAGACCCTACCGTGCCTCGAAAAGCTCGTTAAGCCGTTGGTCAGCGTTGACAGTCGTTACGAAAGTCTAATAACCAGTCTTACCAAGGGGTATAGTATTATCCAGTATATGGGTTGTTGAGTTCAGACAGGCAGTCGCTCCATGTGAAGTATTCAGCTGAATCCGGTTAGACTGAGAACCGATCTCAACACAGTTGGGAAAAGTCTAGGCGGATTGGTCACTGTTCGATGCGGGGTTTCTTCTAATAAAACAACGGAAAGATACGAAACGTCTATTTAAAAAAAATACGTTTAACATTTTCTTAGGTCTTTCTGTATCCCTGTGAGCTGCCTACACGCCTTTTACTTTTGAGGTTGGGAAATCATCAAATAACTTCTCCCACTCTGGGTGGAGCTGGAGGGCGTGTCAGATTTTTACTAACTAAAACCCGTGTTCTTTCACTTGCCTGTGTGCCAGGGGCCACGGAAACTGGCATGTCCAAGAAACCAAAAATATGAAGAATGGTGACATCTACCAACCCGCACTGGGCCTGCGTGGTAGATTACGGCCCACTGCCTCAAACAGAGAGGACGAATGTGTCCCAGCAGTGGGAACGTTATAGGCTGATTGTGATGACGACATGGTTTTTTTTTTTGAGGGTGGGAAATCATCAAATAACTTTTCCCGCTCTGGGTGGAGCAGAAGGGCGTGTCAGACTTTTACTGACTAAAACCCACCCGAGTTCTCTCAGTTGCCTGTGTGCCAGGGGCCACGGTATCTCTTTCGAACAACCTGCACCCTTGGCAGGCATCGGTACTTGTGGACTACACCCGTTGGTGCTGACATCTCCTACGTGATACCGATTTTGGTAAAGGAGGAAGCACCAGAGTACCCCGTGAAATTACTATTTCATTAAATGGGGTTATTTGATCTTAGAGGGTTGTACTGATGATTTTAATGATTATAATAGGGTTTTTTTTTTTTTTTGGTGGGAAATCATCAAAAAACTGCTCCCGCTCTGGGTGAAGCAGGAGGGCGTGTCAGACTTTTACTGACTGAAACCCACCCGTGTTCCTTCAGTGGCCCGTATGCCAGGGGCTGTGGTGTCTCTTTCGAACAAACCCGCACCCCTGGCAGGCATCGGCCCTTGCGGGCCTCATCATTTTTTGTGCTGACATCTCTTTGAGGCGCGCGTGAAACACAACGCGCCGTCGACTTGGGCTTGGTCCTTACCGGACAGCGAGCTACCCATTACTCACCGTCCGCAAGCCCATGCCTACGGTGGCCGGAAATCGGCCTGGGATTCCCGACGCCCAGGGCGTCTCCGTATCCTGCGGCGGCTAGGGTCGTGAGGGCGCATATGCTGCCTCTCCCTCACGTGCGCCGCCTCCCTCTTGGCGAGCATTACTGCTTCGCTGAAGGAGGTGACGGCTCCCCATGCCCTCTCGCTCCGTATCATGGCCTGGACCAGGGCCGGACGCGAGAGATCGCCGCCGCCGATCGCCTTTACGAGGACACGGCGGTGCTTCGCCCAAGCCGGGCAGACCGCCACCGTGTGCTCCACCGTGTCCTCAGGGCGATCTTCGCAGTGGAAACACCCGGGCGTTTCCTCCCGCCCTATCCGAAACAGGAACCTCCCGAAACAACCGTGTCCGGTGAGGACCTGCGTCAGGCGGAAGGTGAGGACGGCATGCCGCCTCTCAAACCACTCCTCAAAGAGGGGACTTACCGCCGCAATCGTGGCGTGGCCTGGCCACCACTGGGTTGCGACAATCGATCTCTCCATGTCACCATGAGATCCCGCCGGAGCTCTGTCCGCTGTGCCGCGATTTCCCGCGGCAGCGGAGTTACGCCCCGGCGTTTGGCCTCCTCGCGCCACTCCCACATTTGCGCGAGGACCTTTGCCTCCAGATCCCATCCCATTATAATAGGGTATAAGACCCATTTTTGAAAAGTGTCTTAATTCGATTCTAAAATACTAATAAACCACTAAAAAAAACCACAATTTGTTTATTGAATTGATTAGTGCCATAAAAATGCATTTAAATTTCAAATTTTCATATTTCGCGCGTAATTTGACGAAAACGCTGGACGCCATTTTGCTATGTGGTTATGACGTCAGTTTGCTGTGTAAACAACTACGTTTGATATTTTTAATGATAATTGTTTGTGTTACTAAAAAAATAGTTATTATTGGTTATATCTACTTATCGTTGGTTTGCTTTTCCTGAATGTAAGATATCATTTCAATAAAAAAAACTTTGGTTACGAAAATAATGTTGTAAGTACAAAGTTGTTCAGTTGATTAGTTTAAACAGCGTTATAACATGGCGGCTACTATTTCATGGTGTTCAAAAACAGATGAAAGAAAATGAAATCTTAGAAGTCAATTTTAATTTTTTTATTATGTTATTTCATAAACTAAAGCTAACATTTTCCGACTGCTTTTTGCCTAAGCTATTTCAATAATATATTTTTAGATTTTTCTCATATAGAGTTCAAATAGAGTTACGGTCGCGAATCATATAACCAACATACAACGTGACACTGTCTGACTTCGCTGACCCGCAAATTGCAAACAAAGTAAGAAAATTAGAATTTTGCGGGATATCTTAGCGCATCCTCATTAATCTTTTTATCACACACTAGCTTCCGCCCGCGACTTCACCCGCGAGGAAGTCGGAGATTATCCCGCGGGAAGGTACTACCGGGATAAAAAGTATTATATGTGTTAATTCAGGTTATAATCTATCTGTGTGCCAAATTTCATCCAAATACGTTCAGCAGTTTTTGCGTGAAAGGGTAACAAACATCCATACATCTATACATACATAATATCGCGCTTATAATAATATTAGTAAGGATAGCATTTTGTTGCGGTGCCGCGTTGTTTCGCTCGTGTCTATGGCAATCGAACAGTTTATAAATCGAAACTGTTTTTTTTTTGTTGTAATTTGCATATCGATTTTACGGAAAAGCTAATCTAGGAGGTCCAAAGTAGACCTATACTGTATTTCCTAAGCCAAAAGCGACGAAATTTTGCACCAATTGCTACAAATCAACGGACTCTCAACATGTTCAGATACTCGAGTCGCGACATACAAGGTGATTTTTTAGTTACCGTTTAAAAAAAATGAGACCTCACATGTAAAATTAATTGTCAGCTGATCGACTTTGCAAGGGAAGCCCGATTTAATTTTTTCATATTTCGACCCATGTTCCTTGCAGAAAGTTGTTCAATTTCACGGGTACTATCACCCTGATTTTTATTAACGGTGACTAAAACGACACCTGGTATAGTATTGTGTCTTAGCGTTATTCGTTAAGCGGTTTGCCATAATTATTTTCGCGGCGGAGGTGTGTGGAATTTACTTTATTTAGCTTAAAGCTAAATGAAGTTATATTACTCTTTTCCTATGTTTAGGCTCAGTTTATTAAATACAAGACTTCAACGTTTTGGTACACGCTCCATAATTAAAATATCTTTAGCAGAACTGCGAAAATATTTACTCAAAGTCGGTGTGTGGGTTAATTAATTTTGACTATGTACAGAAACAATATCATTTGTGGGTAGATAAGGAACAGGCGTTTCGTGTTCAAGCCTGTAGTCCAATAATGTTTAAAAATATCTGTATTATGGGCTTAAAGATAATGTTTGCTAGGCACATATGCAATGATAGTTGGTTAATTGACGAAAAACCGGAATTGCAATAATACCTTATAATGCTTTGATGGTCCTAACGCAGTAACAATGGAGATAAGTCGTCAGAAAAAGAAATATTCTCCTTGATAAGATCTTTCCATTGGTGTATATTTTAAGGCTATTGGTCGTCGACAATCCCTCAACTTCGGTGCCCAAGCCTTCACATATTTAGGCCATTAACTCTGAACTGACTAACAATCAAACGCGCGGTTCCACTAGCAGTGGTGGCTGCCGCCGTCGCGTCACGATCCTATCCAAAACACGCAATCTCACCGGCCCTATAATAACTGCATTAAGCACATTCCCTATCAGAATTTATATTTGTAACAAGTGCAAGATCCTTCCTAACCCGAAAAAAATCTTGAGGAATCCGGCATGTCGTAAACCAAAAATTTTAAGATAGTCAAAATAGTGTATGTCACATAGATCAACCCGCACTGGGCCCGCATGGTAGATTATGGCCTACTGCTTCTCATGGAGAGGAGGCCTGTGTCGAAGCAATGGAAACATTGTAGGCTGATTATGTTTATGTTGAATAGAATAGAATACATTTATTGTAAAACATGAATATTATCTTCTATCTACATAAATAAAAAGAAAAGTCCTGATTGACTGACTGACTCATCAATGCCCAGCCCAAACCCTTGTACCTAGAAAGCTGAAATGTTGCACAGAGGTTCCCTTAATAATGTAGACAAGGAATAAGGAAGGATTTTTCCAAATACAACCCCTATTAAATAGGGGATGAAAGTTCCACGTGGGTGAAGCCGCTGGAAAAATATCATCATCAGCCTATAATGTTCCCACTGCTGGGACACAGACCTGCTCTCGGTGAGAGGGATTGGGCCGTAATCCACCATGCGGGCCCAGTGCGGGTTGGTAATTAATTTAATAAGGGATAGTGTCTATACAATTGTGCTTATAGTGTGACATATGTAAAATGTATACAGTGCATTGTGTTCTTATTGTTATGAAATAAACATTTTTATTATATTATTTTATTATTCCCAGCCAGCCAGTCGGAATAATCCCCTGATCTAGTCGCTGAGATATTAATGTCACTTAATAAAGCTATTTCTCTTTTCACCTTAAGCTATTCGAGAAACATCACGTATTTAGGTCATTATTCTTTCGCCCACCTTACGACGTAGTAAAAGGTGCAAGATTTTGTCTTTGAAAATGGTTTCTTGGAAGAATACCCTCATACATATATGAATATACGCTTTCTTATAATTGGGAGTAGGCAGAAGTGCGGCTATTCTCACAAACTCCTTTTGCTTAACGTTCATAAATCTGAGGGGCAATTCTCGTAATTTTAAGAACGTTCAGTCTGAACTCAGTCTCAATCTATCAAAAATACCTCGAGTTTCCATACATTTTTGACAAGTTTTTGACATTTGCTTGTCGCCGAGATGACACTGCGACTAGATTGTGTTACGAGAATTGGCGTTCAGGTCTCCGCCCTTTTACTAAAGGATAATTTTTTTTATGTACTTGAACACTGACAACCTAAGACAAAAAAAAAGATATTACATTATAAGAAGATGGGTGGCTCGAGTGGATATTTTGGCCATAGACTTTTATTGTTTGTGTGTGTGTAAGTGGAGTGGCGTTGGTCTGTGCGAGCGATGTGTGTGTAAGTGTGTTTGGTGATTTTTAGGGCGTGCATGACTAAATGATAGTGTTATATTATTTTGTTATAGACTGTGCTGTGATAGTAGAGTGTGCTGTGAGAATAAGTCCTTCTAGGGCGTCTCCCAGGGTTTTCAATCACATCTTCCTTGTTATCTTTTATAAGTCGCTTTTCATTCATCATCTCAGCATGACCAAACCATCTAAACATATTTTGTTAAATTTTTGTCACAACATATTTTAAACCGCACCGTTGCTTTATAACCTAATTTCCTCAGCATAAAATGGAAGATACTACTTTTAGTGATTACGCTAAGTTTCAAGACTGATATTGGTTTCTTTTATGGGTAGAATTTCATAGTAAGCCAGTTATGTTCCTTTTTTTAAACTTATTGCATCGGCTAACGCAAAAAAGCAAAAAAATTACGTAAGGATCGTACTAAGTGGCGTCCTATCCTGCTCTGTTTTCCCCTATTAAAAAAGGCGGTAGTATAAGTATATATCTAAATATACCTACTGACTGTTCTGTTTGCTGGAACAAAACTTGAAAGTATGAATAAAGTGCATAATGGCATTTAAATTATCTACCTATATTACGATGGGTAAATTAGTGCTTTAGTTGTCCATCAATTTTAAAAACATGTAGACGTATGTATGAATCCTATGTAACCTTAAAATCGCCACATTTTATCACTCGCGTCACGACTCACTCAACAATACTATAAAGATTTGTACAAGTTATTTATCGCGTTATGAGTTTCCCCTTTGTAGCTCAAAAGACCATTGTTCAAACTAAATTGAATTGCACGAATAAAATATATTGAAAGCTTTCATTCAAATTCAATTTTCCGTTTGTTTCAGAAACAAATGCGTCGGCTGACGAGCCCGCTCCAGGTATGCTACGGCACGAAGAAATGACCAGCATCACAGCAAAATGGACCACAAATACTGGACGACATGGATGAGAATCGCGTGCATACCACTCGCGCTGCTTACCACCACGGTAGCAGACTTCACGACGGAGTGCCAGAGGCCTTGCGACTGCAGATGGCAATCCGGAAATAAAGCCGCAATCTGCTCAAACTCAAGCCTAAGAATAGTCCCAGCAAACCTCAGCAACGACATACAAATACTCGACCTCTCAAACAATAATCTACAACAACTACATCAAGAAGCATTCAAGAAAGTAGGCTTAAGTAATCTAAAGAAACTGTTCCTTAAAGAGTGCAGCATCGAAGTAGTCCACAAAACTGCGTTCGTAACTCTCGCAATCATGATCGAACTAGATTTGTCGAAGAACAGAATCCGATCACTGCACCCCGATACTTTCAAAGGCACAGAGAAACTGAGATTAATAAACTTAAGCAACAACTTTATCGATAAGTTGGAGGACGGTATATTTCGCAATTTGAAGTTTCTTCAGAAAGTAGAAGCAAGTAACAATAGGATACACCGTATAGGAACTAAAGCATTCGTCAACTTGCCCCAGTTGAAAATATTGAGGTTTAATGGCAATAATTTGAGTCATATGAAGCCGGAAACTTTGATGGGCTTGAGAAACTTATCCGGGTTAGATTTACACAACAATCCATGGCGTTGTGACTGCAACCTTCAGACGTTCCGGGATTGGGTGATCAGTCACAATCTCTACACCCCTCCCACATCGTGCGCCGAACCAACATCTGTACAAGACAAACTTTGGAATGAATTAGACTCGTCCAACTTCGCGTGCCGGCCGACAATACTCGAACCGGTGCCAGACGCAACGGTCAAAAGTTACGATGAAAACGTGACGCTGACTTGCAAAGTAGTAGGGAATCCACCACCTGAAGTCGGTTGGCGATTTAACGGTAAAACTATTGAGATGAAGGCTTTCGGTGAGATTAGATACACCGTGGCTGAGAATACTATGGATTTGATTCGATGGATGAATTTGACTATAATATATGCACGATATAGTGACAGAGGTAACTACACGTGTGTTGCTGAGAATCCCGGAGGTCGCGATGAGAAGACTTTAACCCTAGTGCTTTCAAGATATGGAGGTGTGGGTACCATAGCTGGTATGGATACAGATTCCTTTGCAATTTTAGTTGGCTGTCTAACAGCTATAGTAATTATTTTTGGTGCAGCGCTAGTGGTATGTTACTTTACAACCCAAAACAATGAAATTAAAAGACTGATTAAGAACGATGCTCGTTCTTCTAACGGGGACGTTTTGATAGAAGGATCCGAAGCTTCTGAAACGGAGAAAGGGATGAAAATGGAGGTGAATCCGGTGTCGAAGCCACCTAGAAAGTATGAAGCACCACAGTCCTTTACGAGTGAAGCTACAGAAATGTCGGAACTGAATAGGACTTTACTAGACAACGAATCTGTGTTAGGTAAGTTGAAATATTTTCCATCTATTTTTTTTACTTTTAGGGAAATCGGAATCCCATCTTCAGGTTTAAATTCAGCAGCAAGCGTGTTTTTTTTTAAATATTTTATCCATTATTTATTAATGTTTTTTTTTATAAGACATTTGGGCAATAGTATCTGATCCTTTCAAATATTCACTGGTACTATTCGATACTTTAGTTATGTGTGAATGTAGACTAATAAAATTATTAGGTTGACCGGATGATTAATTGATTTATTGAATAGTATTAAAGAAGAGAAAGTTGTTTTAAAGAACTTTGATCTGATGATATTAAATACAATTTTGTAGTAAAAACTACGGAACACAAATAACTCCATCGACAAAGCTCATCATCATCTTTTTATATGTTAGGGTCGGCTTCCAGTCTAACGTATTGCAGCTATATACTCGTAATATCTTTCGAGAACGCTGTTTGCAGACAAAAAGACACACAGCTAGAAAGACAATCTTTCAAGATAGCCAAACAAAGGCATTCACTACATGTCCTCCAAGAATTACTTACAAGCGAAGTGGCCAACTGGACAAACGTGCACCTACTAGGTAGTTGGGTAGTAACAACGCTGAGGGCTTAGGGCCAGTTCACACCGAGACGTAACGCAACGCCACGCTAGCTAAAAAATTAAGGAAACGGTAAAGTGCTGGCGTTTTGGGGGAGTGCATTTTGTAATTTTGACGTTCAAAAAGTGTTAATTTTCAGCTTAGATTGAGCAAGTTGACTTTGGAATTTGATTTTGTTTTTGACGCTTCTATGGAGTGACACAATATCGAACTTATGTGCTCCACAATAAGGTGCCTATGCGTACATTTAAATAATGTTTATAGACTTTATAAATGTGTCAGAATGTATGGAACTTATAGTTAAATGTCATACTATGGTAAAGTACACGGGTCGTCAGAAGCCCGAAAGTTACAACCAGTCTTGACTTGTACCTATCGTGTTTTCCAGTATTTTGGTTGAGGAGTTCATATAGGCAGTCACTCCATATGGAATATGGGTATTTAACTGCATCTGATTAGACTGGAAACCTACCCCACACTTGGGAAAAGATTATGCAGATGATGATGACCAAGCAAAAGTACTACCTACACTGAACCTTGCTCGTATAAGTGCCAGCCTTCGCCGCAGCTGAGCCTGTAAAGTTAAATTTCCCAATTGATAATAATAATGATGATTTGATCCAGTCTGTCCCTTGCTGTCCCCCTATCAGTAACGCCCTGAGCCGAGGCCCGTACCCCACAGGGGTTGCCCTCAGTGTGCAGTCGCTTAGTTTAAGTATTCTTACACCTTTGGCTGGAGGCTTTAAGTTTTCTTAAGGCAACCACAGGAAAGTCCGGTTATGTAATTATGCATCATAACGTACTCTGATACGCTTTCGCGCTCTCATTTTATAGCTTTTCGTTTATTAGCGAAGTTCGATATAGTGTTCCTAATATGTTCCCACTGCTGAGACACAGGCCTCCTCTCTTCTAAAGGGAGTGGGTTGTGATCCACCAAGCGGGTTTAGTGCGAATTGGTAGATGACACATGTCTTTGAATTTTTGGTTCTAGGACTTGCCGGTTTCCTCACGATGTTTTCCTTCACAGTTTTGAGAGCAGTGGTGATGAAATATTTACACAAAGTGAAGAACTCATAAGTCGCGCGGCTATTGCCATTGGCGTCCAATGCTCCCAACTATAGAGATAAATACTCGTATAGTGTCGTTATCTTAAAAAAATGCGGTGTGAACTGGTCCTTACCCGTCAGCAGAATGCTTAGCAAACTGAAAATTGAATTTAGGTGAAGTCGTGCTGATGTCAAAGAAAAATGTAATATGTGCCAGGTGTTTTCGAGTGAGTTGATAGAAGGTAAAAATAAACAGCTTTGCCTGATGCTTTGTTAGTTTCCAGTTCTGGAGTAAAAAATTACGCACAGCATGAAAGTCACACGTATCATAATATACTAATATATCTTATCCATTTGGGCAGAACGCCGCGATGTTAAACTATCATATTAATAACTTAAATAAAAGGTAGTTCTGATGTCCATTTTGTGGCAGATTACGTCAACAAAAAGCCTCAGGAAGTGATTGAGTCCCTATTAAAAGTTTTAAATTTAATTTAAAATTCAACGTCCGAGTTTTAAAGTTATTATAACTTCGTTACATTTGAACGTGGTACTGAAACAAATTTCTGGAATTATATTATTAGTATCAGAGGCACGATACAAAAGTCGAACTAACTTTTCCTTAGAATTCGGAATTGATAATCAAAATTAAGTTAGAAGTTTTATGTTGTGCTTTCTAAGTTGCCACTTTTTGGGTTGAAAGAAAATATTTTGATATGAATTGTATTACAAAAAAAAAAAACGATTTCAATAAAAACACTACAAAGTTTAAAATTACTTGATTAGCGAAGTTGCTGGCTTTGGTTCACCACTGCTCTCAAAACGGTGAAGGAAAAAATCGTGGGGAAACAGGCATGTCCTAGAACCAAAAATTCGAAGCGCTGATAAATCTACCAACCCGTACGTGGCTGCCCACTCCCTCTCACCGCGAAGGGGCCTGTGTCCCAGCAGTGGGAACATTTTTAGGCTATGATATATTAAGAAACGCGCATTTGACCATTTTAATATATTAAATCTTAAAATATTAAATAGCACATACAAAATACTATTACGCATCATTACAAGACCCGCCCCTAAATAACTCTAACTCTTCACGTGATATCTGATCAGAACACAGATTAAAAAGGGTACAAGCTCACCCCCGCATCCCGGCACCCCTGAAAACAATTACGTAGGTACTTGAGCAGTACAAATTGCCCACCATGGTCCGTTGGTTAAACGTTTTGTTTATTATTCCGTTAATTTCCCCCCGTTCTCAGTAAACAAATTAAAGCTCCAACTGATAAAATTATTCCGTATAAAGTTTCGCTTCAGAAATTCGGACGAATTGGGATTCTTAATTCTGTTTGATCTTGCGTTTTGTTAAATCAAAGTTATTTTACTTAAACTGAAATAAAGCACTGTTATTTGATAAGTAACTAAACAGCTGTAAGCCTTTTAGTCTCGAAAAATTATCGTTAAGACTAAATTATTCGTAAATGTAAATGTTTTATTATTTTGGAAGTGTCTAGGTAAATTTTATTCTGAACTAGTTTTTGCCAAAAGCCTCGCCCGCGCGGAGGTCGGCAATTATCCAACGGAAACGTAATACCGAGAATTAAAGAAAATCCAGGGTAAAATCTGTTCAAATTTCATCCAAATCCGTTTAGCCATTTTTGCGTGATTGAATAATAAGCACATACACTTTAAAAAAATCACGTTTTCTATTTAATTTAACAACCAAAATTCCACTTAACAACCAATTCTTAAAGTACTTAAAGCTTTGTGCTAATTATATCATAAACAAACAAAAATAAGTGAGACTAGAAATTAATTTTAAACCAGTAAAGTTACTAAATAAATCAATATGGCTTCTCAATAAACGTAAAAAATAAATACGTAAAAAACTCGCTGACTGCATAAATTCTTTTTTAATCGTTTAAAAAGAGTTAAACGAACGGAGAAAACAAATAAACATATATTAAAAATCTAAAAGTAATTTGCATACAAATTATGGGTAAAAATGTATAACATTCTTTGCAGTCTGAATTTTAACCTCTCTTGTGGACTAAGTACAGTCATCTCGTCGACGTCTCGCTCAATGTTTACATTAACAATGCAAACACAATAATAAACGAATATTGATGTGCTCCTTTCTTTTCTCTATTCCTTTGGTTCATAACATATCCCAAAGGTTTACACAACTTGATAATAAATTCAAGACAAACATGCATCCATTTCCGATCGCTGCCGTCAAATAGATTTGAAAATGTTCAAACGATAGTTTTCCTTATTTTCTTTCCTGAACTATAAATATTAAATCACTTGGACATTACTGACATCGGGGATGTCATGAAGGGCAAAAAATATATCGTGAGGTAACCTATCTACATGTAATAAAATACAAAGACGATTTTTTGTCCGTTTGTCTGGATGTATGTTCCGGAGTGGCGTTAAAACAGCTAAACGGATTTGAATGAAATTTGGCATACCAATAGTTTATAGCCTGAATTAACACATAAGATACTTTTTATCCCGGTAGTACGTTCTCGTGGGATATCCTCGAGGGCAAAGCCACGGGCAAAAGTTAGTAGTCAATACAAGCCCGAGGGTCGACTCTTTAAGTCTGTCAACAAAGATACGGGCTCGTCCAAAAATAAATGATCCGTCGAAACAAGAGACAAATAAAAACATCCGACGAGTAAAATCACATCAGGATGAGGGACAACTGTCAAATCATGTTGTCATTCATTTTTAGTTCGGCCACAAACTGATCTTATACCCGTAGGTGATACGGAATAGGAAACACAAGGAACGTCGGCTGAAACTACGGATTTCGTGCATGAGTTGAGAGCATATCATATGTCAATCGATATGATATCAATAATATACTATGATATCGCCAATCCGTCTTGAGCAAGAGGCTTGGAGATCATGAGATCAGGTTTGTGCGTTCTTGGAAGAAGACGCCATGCAGTGGGACGTTAATAGGATGGAAATATTGTGTACATATCAAAAATTCACTCGAAAATGTCGTAAAAAAGTGTTCTTGGGGCCGAAATGTCTTCATTAGGTTACTGTACCTTTACAATGGAACATGAAATTTAATGACTACCCAACTTTGTGGAGACAATTGTAGGGAATATTCTGAATTTTTATTCGGCAAAAGTCGGGAGCCCTCAAATGTCAACAGCTTTGACTTGTTTTTGAGATTATACGGTTATGGTAATAACGCCGAGGGTTCCGGCAAAAAATATTTGTTTTAACCATTGTCAGTGTTATTTTCTTCCTGATTTCGCTGAAGCGAAAATGTCTGGTGGCTGTTTTTTGTACAAATTGTAGGGCAGTTGATGTATTGTTGTGAAGGTCAAAATCCTGGCTAAGGCTGAATGTTTGTTGAAAATAATAGCCGTGGTGTTAGGAATGGTAGTTTAAAAACTTAATCTTGCTACCAATTTGTTTGTATTCGTAATTTCATACCAGAACAATCAATGTTCAAAAGTTCGTTGAGCTCCTCAAGTTCTGAAATGAGCTACACGATTAGTGACAACAGCTTGCAGTGACTGGACTAGTGCACTCAAATCTGTGTGGTTCTTTCCTCAAAACACCATTTGAGGCACACAAAATCAAAATATTTAATTTCATATAAACCTGCATGGGCACTTATGAAACGTCAGAAGCTAGATGCACGGTTCCAAATTATTGTTTCCTATGGAGAAGAGCCGGCAAGAAACTCAACGGTTACTCTTTAAAAAATTATTGGCTTTAACAATGTTTTCAAATTACAGAGATAAAATGTATGGGAGGGCAGTGCAGGCCTGTCAATAAGTATCAGGTACTTAGACGAATACAGAATAGAAAATCGTCTACAAATCTACAGTATGTAAGGCCTACAACGTTCTCTCATTCACAATATGTAAAGTAATCTACATAAATAAAATGAACCTATTTAAACATGGTGACATTTCTTCACTAATATACGTTGTCTTAGCATGATCTGACCAAGATTATCTCTGGACTTTAAAAGAGACTTGGACCCTTGAGTTAGTTTCGCCATTTCTACCCAGGGGTAGTCAGATAGGAAATGACAACTCCATCTTGTTTTTTTATATGACCTGTAAAAGTGATTCTGATATCCTGTTTTATTTTATAAACAGGATTTCGGAATCACTTTCATTTCTGTTTCATTTCAACGTCAAAAACTTGACAAAATTTAAGCATTCTAGAAGTATTTATGAGATTTGAATGCGACCATTCTTAAAAAAAATGCATTTGCCTCGTTGCGGGTCTTTTATGTTGACAACGCAAGCAAATCCATCAAATATCCCTAGTATTAAAATATAGGTACTTACAAAACTCAGCAAAAATAATTATTTTTTTCTTTTGTCCACAGCATCAACGGAGGACAACAGCAGACACCATGAGGTGGAACTTCCAAAGATATCCCACGAAGCATTGCTCATGGACCGCCTAGCCCAAGAGCACCAGGCGTACCCACCAGACCTCCTCGCATTTCCTCTCAGAGGGACACAGGCTTCCCCTGCTGGAGGACCTTCGCAAGACACGGAAAGTCCAATCAAATCTCCGGTATACGGAGTCTCAGCTATCAATCCTGCCATTTACAGCAGGTTTCAAGGCCAAAACTTTCAAGGTTCCATCCCCCTCATCAGTTCGAAGGGCTACGTCACGTTACCAAGGAGACCAAGAATGGTTCCCGATAGCAGTCTTCGCCCACAAGTATTCTCTACCCTGAATGGTGTCATACCTTACTACGATACTTTCAATATGAGGTTCTTCAACCATGGTGGGAACTATTACAGTTTGAACAAGAGTGAGATAGATTTGGGTCCTATTGGGAAGATGCCTTTATACGTTGATGACGAGGAGCCTGCTCCATCTCCCGCACCCGGGACGCCTCATGCTACTATCCCCAGGAACAGCTTGAGCTCTCCAAATATCCACAACCAGCTCTTGACTTTGCAAGCCATGTCTGTGAACCAGATAATCAAGTCGGAACAGAGGCCTTTGAAGGTAACCCTCGCGGAACACGAGGGTTTGCTAAGGAATCGTGACTTTAGATCAGGATACTCAGTGAATGTTGTTAGTGGGACCCTCGGAAGGTCCAGAACTGCACCCAAACCACCTCCTAAACCAAGAAAGAAAGTCGCAAGTGAAGTGAAAGAACCATTTTTGATGAACGCTTGTGAAAATGCGACCCAAGTGTAGAATATAGTTATGATGTTTGAAAAGTTTGTATAAAGGTAATTTTAGATGGGGAATCGAATTTGGTTCTGAAATGTTTTGAAAATGGGTCGGCGTTGTTTAAAGTTTAAATTAGTTTATGAATTTTATCGGAACGGATGTAAACAATTCTCCATTTAGCAGCTAAAAGCCAATATTTATAGCCAAAGTCCCTTAAAATTACTCTGTAATTATTAGCACATTTCAAAAATAAACTTATGTTTAGAGTAATCAAATCAAACATCTACGCTCTAATACTGTGAAACTGAATAATCTTAATTATGTACGTCCCAATAATTGCCGAATATGAACATAAAGGTCTACTTTAACGTCAATGCTTCTAAAATCATCTAATTATCGACCATAATGACTTTAACGATACTATTATCACTCTCTCGATAGTTTTCCGGTACTTATAATGGCTGAGTTTGTCGGTGACTGTAATTCCGATCGTTTGGGTCATCAAAAAGATATAACAGTTAAATATAATGCTTGTTATATTAATGAAGATATTAGCCCTTGGCCGCGAGCGACACGCTCAAGCGACACGCTCAAGCGACACGCTCAAGCGACACGCTCAAGCGACACGCTCAAGCGACATGCGTCTTGCGACAGCGATTGCGGAGAAAACAAATGAAAGATATGGTTTAGACTATGTCACCGCGACGTAACTTGCGAAGCGACGAACAAGTAAACGTTGCGTCAAGCGCACGCTTGTCGCTTGACACAAGTCGCATCGCCCTAAGGCTCGATTGGGGCCTGAGGTTATTGGGTGAAATATCTTGGATGTGTTTGTCGGTCTGCGGTGTAGAGTCAAAGGGGATATTAAGGAAATAACTACGAAATTACGCATGCCCTGCTATTCATGTATTGTTTTCCTATACAAGATGTAATAGAATTAACGCAAGAGTTTTGAGTTAAAGATTTGCGCGTTCAAACAAACAAACATTTCAGCTTTATTATATTATAGTATAGATAGATGATGGTCACCGCTATTCTAGGGAAACCGTAATTTAACCACGTGCTAAGTAACGTTTGTAGATCCCGGCCTTAGACACCAGAGTCATAATCCTAAAAGTAAAAACTAAATTAAATATTCGAATGAGAGAACTTTAAAAAGTCTTTATAAAGGCCTACAGTATCACGAAACTTTACCCCAAAAATTCCGTGCCAATGTTTAAAAATTAAATAGTAACCATGACTTGGTACTCCGGCGACCCATAAAATTAAATGACGTCATTTTAAAACCAAATTCAATTTTCCCTGGTAGCTTTAACTGACGCATTGAAGTTGGTAATGGAGTTTATGCTATGTTTCTTTTATAAATATGTTACTCATAGGATCAAAATCTTAGTAGGTACCCATCAAAATCTGCTGACAAAGCCATCAATGAGCCTATATCATATCTCGTATAGACACGAAATATAATGGCTCATATAACATACACATAATTAGCCTATAATGTTCCCACTACTAGGAGGCTGGCTTACACTCTGTAAGAGGGAGTAGGCCATAATCAACGGTGGATATCACATGTCTGTGAATTTTTGGTTCTAGGACATGTGTCTTCACGATGTTATCCTTCACCGTTTTGAGAGCAGTGGTGAAATAAATTTGCACGACTTTATTTCGTGCAAATTTATGTCTGTCTGGGTTTGCCCCATACCCATGATTAATGACACGTAAATCGAAGGCATACCACTGGGCTATCACTGCTCTAGCTTAAAGCTCATTTCGTGCCATATTAGCTAATCAGGAATAGCAGAGCTGATTGCCAAGAATATGGAACTACGCCACTCTTGGCGGCAGTTTTATATACGATTTGGAACAGAATGTTTATGGTTCATTGATGACTCTGAGAACGGCAAAAATTATTTAAGTCAAAAGTGAAAAATATTTATGAAACGAATATTGTTTAAGTTAAGTTTTTAGAGTTTATTTTAGTTATTTTTAATAAGATTGTATCAAAATATCATGAACAGTATACTCAGTGGAAATTGTTTTAAATACCTATAAGACGTTTACAATGACTCCATTTATTTCTGGATTGTTGGCGAAATGCCTGTTTGATTCATTAATAAATAAGTTTATAAATTAAACTTAATATTTGTCTTTCCACGCATTTCTTCAATTTTACTTTCTTCTGAATCAAAGAAGCAAAAAAAACCACACCTTACATTATGAGTTCAGTCAGACCCAAAATGGTGTATACACAGACAAAAAACCATTTGATTGTCTACAACCATTTTACAAAACAGCTACAAAACATAGTAAACAAATTATTTTACCACAAAAAAATATAAGATTGGGCCCAAAATATGTATTCACCCGATGACAAAAACAAGGTAACCAACATAAATCTCCCAAATATGTATACATAAATGAGTACATTTAATACTATAACGACGACGATATGTGTATAAATCTCAAAGTTCATTCAATTCATAAGTTGAACTTCGATAGGAGGTGTCCGAAATAAGTATTTAAGTAGTTAAAAATGCAAACCATAAACTGTAGCATATAAATAGATAAATAATTAAGTCGTGAGTCAACAAGCAAATTCACTTTATTTCAACTGCAGTCACTATTTGATTTATTGCATGAATTTCAGGCGTTTTAATTGAAAAACACATGACGTAACAAATTGAGATTCAATATTAACGTGTAAATATCGAACGGGAGCATTTGAACTCACACTCGCACACAGAGTAACGGAATACAGAACGTTAACGCGTGGTAACTAGACTCATAACAAAATAATATTTTAATTTGGATAATGTTACACACAGTTATTTTGTAAAGAAAATTATAGTATAAATTTTCTTCCATTATGTCATTTTATTTATTATTTTGTGATATGATCAATACTAGATTACTTTATTACAAACATTTATAGGCCCTGTGGCATAAAATACCGCAGTTTTTAGTATATTTATACACCATTTATTTTTGTAATTATGATAAACAAATGAATAAATAACTCATGCCATTAGTCAAGAATAATTTGTTCATTTGTTTATAATTTGTTCATTTGTAATGAAACGTACGTCATTAGACTTATGATAGTCAGACCAGCTGGTAGTTGTCAATGACATGCAATATTTACCGAAACTGCTATGACAAGATAAGTCGGTCAGCAATTTTGTTAGCAGAGGTGACTGTCATGGGTGTGTTGCTAAGTGTTGTTAAGTTCTTTTAAATACAACCCGTTTGTTTCGTTATGCATATATTCCTAGCTCGATCAAGCGAGGATACCATAGTGTGCGCTTGTATGTAAAAAAATATGGAAATACATGCAAGCGCCCATTGCCTTTCTAACCAATATTTTTCAAATAGTAAGGTAACATTCTGTATCTGTTTACTCTGTGGCAGGAGTCGGCGAGAGAGCTCTCGTGCCTCGAAATGTCAATATTTGAATCGTTGAAAATAAGCCTTCACTGAGCTCAGATGGTTTTTACTAAGCCTTTATTGACGTTGAACTTTTTGCAAATATTTAAAATAACTGTGTGGTATAAATAGTATTTGGAGGTACTATTGACTGGAGGTGGCAGAGACATCGACGTGACAAATGTGACCGCACATTCAGCACATAATTTTAATATTTAATAATACATCGGTTGTAGAAAAAAAAAACTGCTATTTTAAAGGAAAACGCAAAACCTTCTGGTCAAAATGTTTGAAACAGCGCTATCCCATAGTTGGGCAAGCCTCTCCCTACGAATTCCAGCTCTTTCGATCCAGGGCTACAGCATTTTTTTTTTAAATAACTGACTGATTTTTTTTTTACCTCACACCCCCAATATCTTGTACTGAATCCATTGGAACAGGTTTCGCGTCGATGTTTCGGTCCTGCATAGTAATTTTTCAGATATCGATTTTGATTTTCTCGTTTCCTTTTTACTTTGAATTTTAACCGTCATAAACCAAAATTAGTGAAGATATTTTCTTATCTACCTTGACGATGATTTTATTCAGTAACTGGGCCTTCGTGGTGGATTATGGCCAACTCCTTCTCACAGAAATGAGGTCAGTGTCCCAGCAATAGGAACGAAATATGCTGATTATGCTTATTTGATAATCACCATCAAATTTAGAAATTGCAGTTTACACTATCATACCTAAGTTTGTCTACTTTTGGTGTTCAATAATGCATATTTTACGACATCTAAAATAGATAACAAATTTTTCATTTCGTTCTTATTGAAACCTAGATAAAACCTCTCTAGTAAACGATATTAAAGGTAGGTAACACAGTTACACTATCAGCTCCAGATAAGCGGATCAATGTCCAGTGACGTAGCCGGTCCTATAGGGGGCCCTGTATCTACATTTGTTGGGGGCCCTTCTCACTTCATTAGCTATTATCATCATCGTAGTCTTTCTCTGCCAGGGGTGCAGGTTGTTCTGCCAGGGATGCGGGTTGTTCGAAAGAGATACCGTCGCCCCTGGCAGACAGGCAACTGAGGGGAATACGGGTGAGTTTTAATCAGTAAAAGTCTGACACGCCCTCCTGCTCCAACCAGAGCGGGAGAAGTTACTTGATGAATAGACAGGCTAAAAAAAAATAGTCTTCCTGCCACTGTCCGATATTACTTAGGGCCGGTGTGACGTTTTCTTATTCCATTCTCCCCTGTCAGTCGAAACGTTATCATTCACTCCCTTCTCTTCACATCAATCGTCATACACTCCATCCATAATTTCCTTGACCTTCCTTTCCCTCTCTATCCATCAACATTTATATGCATCACTCTTTTCTTCCATCTTCATCACATGCCCATACCAAGCCAAACGATTTCCTTTCAACTTTTCTGTCACTGGCGCTACTTGCAAACTTCCCTTTCCATACTAATTTCTAACTTTATCCATTTTCGTTACACCACACACCTTCTCAACATTCTCATCTCCGCTCTCAGTTCCGCCGCATGCAATTTCTTTTCACCCCGTCTCTTTCATGGCCCATCGGGTCCAAACAGTACTACAGTACTTATCAGGGTCTTGTAAATTTTCCCCTTTAACTTGAGAGACATCCGTTTTGCTCCATTTGCGATAAGCTTAAAAAATAAATAAAATAGCATCTTCACTCAGGTATCATAGTGATGTTACCATAAGAGCGAGCGAAGCGAGCTCGTAAATTCTAGCATCTTGAAGCGATTTTCTGTGTGATTTTATTGCATGAAAGCTTCAGAATAAAGCGCGCTTAGTCATACATCATATCTTAGCCATACAAATAACGTTAATTTCCATATAATTTTCATAATCCCGGGCCATCAATAAGAATTTGAAGTTGTGGATAACATTTTACGATTTTTAGTTTAGGGGCCCCTGTAGTCCGTGGGCCCCGTATCATCGAACCAGCTGTTGCGCCGCTAGCTACGTCCCTGTCACTGTCTTGCATAATAGGTCTAAGTGACGAGCGAGCAACCACAAACGCGGCTAGGACAGTAGCTGTAGAACAGTTACTGTGGGACAGTAGCTGTGCCAGTTACAATCAATAGGAAACCGGGAGGATTTGACGTTTACTACTGAATGAGAATCTAGTATGCCTTTTGAATGACTTATAGTACGTTTTGATTGTTTATTATCAGGTTATGTATTATTTAATTGGCAAGTTGTTTTTATTGAATGAGTCAATGAATTAGGTACTTACACATCATCATAATCAGCATATAACGTTCCCTCTGCTGGGGCACAGGTCCTGTTCTTGAGAGGAACTGGATCGTATTCCACCACGCGGACCTAGTGCGGGTTTGTAGATCTCACATATCTTTGAATTCTTGGTTTTAGTACAGAGGCCAGCCCATCAAGCTACCCCAATCTGTCAAATTTCTTTGATAGTTTTTCAACTTTATTACAAAGGAATAAGGTTCATGTTCAATTGCGAAAATTTGACAGTTTGGGATAGGTTGACCTGCTGGCGTCTGTACATGCAATCGATTGTTTCCTCACGATGTTTTCCTTCCCTGTTTTGAAAGCAGTGGTGAAGAAATGAATTAACAAACAAAATGTATTTATTGCCAACCAAAACCGTACATCAAGTTGTAGATTTATCTGGCTCCTGCGCTAGTTACATAACTGTGTTGCAGGAGCCAGTGTGATCCCGTAAAACAGAGACACAGTGTTCAGTTGTTTTATGACAACAATTTAATCTTCTGATTAGTACACTCGCCTTTTACATTTATTTAGCATCTACCAAGTTTGTTTTTAGGTAGTCTATCTATAATTCGTAAGTTTTTTTTTTTTTTAGTTAAAATTCTAAATATATCGGTTTGGTAAAATACCAAAAAGATTTTATTAAAATATATATTTATTTGATGTGGCAGTGAAGGCTTATTTTAAAATAGGTTACTTAGTGTAATGAACTAGTGATATAAAACTGCACGGGTCGAACTATTAGGCAACAAACATTAAACAGACTTCTATAATTTTTTCCATCTCTTAATATTCTACTAGGTGTTTGTGCCTACTTATTTTATTCTATTTTGTAGGTTTATTCGCCCTGTTTTATATTCGCAACGCAAGAATTCTCGATCAGACGTGATTTCAATAACTTTCACGCGTGTTTATATTTTCTATTTGACGCGTATTTTCTAAGCAAGATTTACGGCAAACATAAGAGGAAAGCATCAGAGTAGCGCGTGAAATTATTTTTTTCGTTTGTTGCAATTTGTAGGTCAACGAGGTTGTATATTGATCAAAATATGATTCACGACGATAACAAATATATCTTTGTAGAATGTTTAGTCATTATTTTAATCACACAATGTTCATCATTTCTTACGTATTTTGCAATTTGCAATTGTGTGCAAAATGCATAAAAATGAAGAAATTGGAATTTTTCTGGCGTCCCTGGCACTATCTATCTCGTTAACAACAGCGTGTCATTGATATTAACATCAATTTCCTCAATAACGTTAGGTATCTACCCAATATTTTTTAGACTTTTTTTAACAGAATATTATGTGTTATTTGAAAATATATTTCATACTTAAGTTATAGTTACTTTGAATTGAAAAATTATAATTGGTGTAAAAAAAATGTTACCATACTATTTAATCAGTTTATTGAAAGTAGGTATTAATTATCGGTGCTTACGTAATTAATCAAATGAATTGCGTGAATATAACCTTCCATGCTTTCTTTTGTAGGTGGAAACTGTAAGCACACAGAAACTGGATGACCCTTTGTAAGAGTTAGAATAAGGATCACAAGCGATAGCGAGAAGCGACGCGGAAAACACCAAAGCTGGACTAAAGTAGTCACTAAAATTCAAATTTTCTTATGTTTTTTTACAATTTGAAGTTCAGTTTCAGGTTGTACGTTGTAGTATTTGATAGCTACCTACCAAAGACTACTGAGACAATAGAATGATTTTTTTTAAGAAATAGAGTAGTACTATTTCCATGAAAAACTCATTCCATTGTCTGTAAATTGCAAAACACGTAAGAAAATTAGAATTTCGCGGGGTAACCTAGCGATTCACTCTTAAAACATTTGTTAGTGCAGCAATAGAACGTCTGTTTTGAGATGTAAATCTGTATAAACACCCATGTTACATGTATTAAATACTGACCAAACGGACTGCGCGTGTTCATAATCTTCATCAGTAATTGACTCATTAGATAAAGAGTAAAAAAATATTGGAGGTTAAACCACGTAAAACACGTATATTCGTAATTTGACATTGATAAACAGTGCCGCTGCCGTCTCTCGCTCCCGTTGACGCTCTTTAATAAACATGTGGCCTTATTTCTAACACCTTCGTCATATGATAAATGTTTTCGGGAGGTGCGAATGACATGTAATGGGACTGTATTTGATGGTTATCATCCCATAAAGTTAAGGGTTATCTGAGCCGAAGAAATGGGGTGTCGTGATCATAATATTTGACAAAATCATTGTAAATAGAGCGTTAGATATTTGTGTTATAGTCACTTACTTGTCTGACGTGAATATAAAATAGAATTTAGACAATAGAATATGCTTTTTCAATAATATTACTTTAGGTAATCATTTCAGAAATGGTTAGGCAGTTTAAAACAGTTGTACTATAGCTAAGTTGATTATTTTTTAACAAAATGGATGACATAGCAAGACATGTATCAAAACAGTTGCATTTTTCACACACATCTCAGCACATTGCATTTTTTTAAAGGTAATTTGCTACTAGTTGGTTGTGAAAACGAGTCTGGTGCTGAAAATACAGTCATTTTAGAATATTTGTCCGTTTGATTGGATTTATGTTCCGTGTTGGCACTAAAACGCCTGAGCGGATTTAGATGAAATTAGGCACACAAGTAGTTAATTACATGGATTAACTCTGATGGTACTTTTAATCATGGTAGTACGTTCCTGTAAGGTATTTTCCGGCACCACGCGGGCAAAAGCAAGTTTGAAATAATTTCACCTGTTTATCACTTATCGTTACAGAAGCAGAGCTTTGTGACGACGAGCATACATTCAGGGCATAATAATAAATTCCCGTAAGCACCTTTTCAGGTATAAAAACCCTGAAAAAGGATAACAGCCTGTAAAGCTGTTATCCTTTTTCAGATGTTCGCATGATTTTAAACCGATTCCATTTTTATTAACGTGCGGAATTCCGACAATAAACCTTCTCATTACCATAATATCGAATTTCTGTATGCTTACATTATCCGCGTGCGTTTTACGGTTAAAAATGTAGCCTGTATAATGTATATATACATAGTGTAAAATGTATAAAAGGTATATTTCAAAGTTTTTTCTTATACATATTATAACGAAATTAAATATAGTTACAAATTGTTTATGAGCGTTCAGTAAGTTCGCTTTGTTGTTTTAAGAAAGATACAGTAGTTCATTAGACTTGCATTTTTTAAGAAACAGTTTCTTCACGTCTTTATTTTCTATGATTTCGTTCGGAAGGCAGTCCTTTTCTTGAAATCGTTGTCTTTATTAATAGCAGCCATGTTATATTTCAATGTGGAAATAAATTGTGGAAGACCTACCAAAATTTGGGAATATAACTTTCTCAGTAAAAAGGATATGTCATCGAATACTTAATAAAAATAAACGAAAGTAATACCATACCAAAACGATAAAATATGGAAAACGAAATTGTAGATAATAATATATTTCCATTAAAACGAACCATCTGTATCTATCTTAAATTCCAGTACCTAGATAAAATAAATTTCTACAATTGTTTATTCAATGTAAAAATGTAAATAATTATAGATAATTCAAAGTAATTTGTAAAATGATGAAGTATATGGCGTGTTGTGTAATTATGGACGGACCAATAGTGTGGAGTGAGATGCGAATGGTTTAATATAATAACGAAGAAAATAAATACAATTTGAAATAAAAATATATGTGTTTTTATTTGAAAATCCTTTCAAATATTACTTTAAGCTCACGAAATTCAAATTCTCTTAAGTTTTTTTGCAAATTCCAGGTCAATGTAAGATTTTATGCTGATTAAAAGATGACTCCCGACCGTAACAAATATGTCTCTATTGAACAAGAATCAGCAGTGTTGTACTGCTTAGTCTTTAGTTGGAATTGGCATCAAATGTCCTAATTTCATCAATTAATCATTCAATAGAACTTATACACCGAGAAATTTTAACTGTTGGTTTTCCGCAGTGAAATGGTTTTGTCTTGATAATACAATCGTTTTATACAAATAAAATATTCGAAACAAAAATGGCACAATAACCATTGTGAAAAATCACCACGTGCGAAATTTTATTTTGCTTTGAAAATATATGCATCGCTGTTCCCTTGGTCGGCTGCGCGTGCGACCTCTAGTGTTAGTATTGATTCTCAAGTTTTCGAGTCGTTGTTTTTTTTTTATTATTTTAAATCAAAAGAATCATAATTTTTTTACTTTCACTCTATGCTTCGAAGCCTACTCCTTATGGCAAGTTGTTCTGCCGCGGGAAAACAACCATTAAAACTCGGTGTATGCATGTATTGATGATTATTGTGAGTTTTTTTATTACTAAATATTTATATTGGTACATTTAGATCAACATACAACATAATACTGACCAACAGATTCCAAAAAAAACGTAAGAAAATTTGAATTTCGTGAGCTATCCTGTCGCTTTCGCCTTAACTGTTTAGCGATTTGATTAGCCCTTTATAATCAATATTAACTGTTGCAGTAAGAGTAGCTAGTAAAAATTATGGCACCGTTGGGAACACAGATATTTGTAAACACATCATCAATCCAGCAGTTATTTTAATCCAAAAATATTGTAGACTCTTTCTCTGCTTACCTACTAAGCTAACCATTTCCCAATCATGAAATAGTCAGCTAGATGGACTGTAACCAGATGGAAAATTCTTCATCATCATTTCAACCGAAAGACGTCAACTGTTGGACATAGGCCTCCCCTAAAAGGGGGTTTGTCATAATCGCCACGCTTGACAGGCAATTTGGCGATCGCAGTATGGAGGCAAAATGCATAGAGATGACGCCCATTCTCTAGTAAGTCCCTTAGTCGCCTTCTAAGACACCCACGGGAAGAAATGGGATGTGCTATGCTTTTACGTCCGGCACCACACGACGGAAAATTAGCAAGAAGTATTTACAGGGCAGATGTGAGTGGAAACGCCTGGAGGGGGGATGCTCTAGAAGTCCATATTATAGTGACCTTATTTGTGATCTTTTTCAGAAAGGTCAGGTACTCGCAACTGGCGTGGCTGGCCAGTTGTTTGAATATGAACGAAGCAAAAGGAGTATGAAAAATCATGGCAGGTGGCGTACCTATAGTTGTTTCTGCCTACCCTCATAGAAAGAAGGCGTGAGCTTATGTACCTAAGTAAGTACGACATTGACGATATCATCAACCTAACGCGCTTTTTGACGGACCTTGTTTCTATGGACTAACGTTTCAGACATAGCTTTACTCTATATGCCATCTCCACGTCTAACTAGATGTCCTGCCCAACTCCAATTGAGGCATATCGGAGTATGAAAGAATCATAGCAGGTGGCGTTCTGTAGTTTCTGCCAACCCCCATGGCAACGAGTGAATTGACGTAAGTATGTACGGACATTACTAATTTTACAGATCTCTGCTTTCGCTAAAACACTCGCAGATTATAATCTAAAAACACATTAAATAAATATATTACGAACATTATGTAAATGTTATCATTTCAACTCATTATTTTGTTTGCATAACTGAAATTCCGTATTTTTAATGAGGTTCTTATTTAGATGGTGGTTCAGTCCAGTACACCAACGGAAATGCACTTCATCAAAACAGTTATTAAAAATAATTATGCACCTCGGACTTAGCTGCTTGTACGGCTTTTTGTGTCCTGAACAAAACGTTTCTTTTCATCTTTAGTTTAAATCAAAATCAAAAGTCATTTATTCAATCTAGGCTAAAAGTTAGCACTTTTTTAAGGTCAAAATTACATATGACAGTCCTCTAGAAACGCCTGCCCTTCAGCACTTCCTAGTGCTTTAGCTGGGAAGATGAAGTGGTGCAACAAACTCCCCAGCAGCAAAGCTGTCTGTTGAGTTAGAAGAACTTGATTGTATATAATAGTAAGTAATTAATATTACGAGACACAAAACATGAAATTACATATCGGCTAGCACACGCCAATATACCAATAGCAGCATTAAAAACTATACAAAAGCTGAAATCTATACTTTATAACATTATACGGAGGAAAGATTTGATTATTGTTTGTTTGTTTGCATTGAATAAGCTCCGAACTCAGATTATAAACCAAAGTTAGATAGACCGTGCGGAACACTAAGAGTGAAGCCAAAAGCCAAATACTAAGGCGTCGTATTTTATGTAAAATACAATGCGACGCTTTAGTATTTGTTTTTTTTTTTTTTGGTTTAAAACAAAGACAGATAGATCGCGCAGAACACCCAAGAGACAAAAAAAACAAATACTAAAGCCTCGCATTGTATACAATACGACGCTTTAGTATTCGGTTTTTTGGCTTCACTCTGGTGTTCCGCGCGGTCTATCTGCCTTGTTTTATAATCTGAGGCTCCGAAACTATTGAACCGATTTGAAATATTATTTCACTGTTGTGAAGCTACACTATCCCCGGATGACTTAAGCTATATTTTATGTCTGTATTCCCACGGGAACGCGAACTACGCGGGTGAAACCGCGGAGTGCTGCTAGTAAATAATAAATCATCACCATAATCATCGTCAATCAAAATGTTTTATGTCACATAAATCTATATGCACTTATGAAACTGTTAGAATTGAAATTCCGGGAATCTTTTTAAAAAAGGTTTATTGCTAACCTAACCAAGGACAATTTAATTTGGGGAAAATCCGGTATACGTCCCAACTCTTTGGATGCCAAACCCGAACTGGCTAGTAGACTGTGGGCAATCATGTTCTAGGAGGCCCGGTGCTGACTAAGCACTAGTGTCAGCACTTACCAGCACAGACTAGGGATGTAACAACCCCCCCAACAAGATGAAACTTATATTTTTTTTTTACATAAGTTTCAGGGCGATATGCGAAGTCTAGGGACTGGAATTTCTTCTAATTCCTGAACCTCATCTGTTAAACTGTTAGATTCTATTTTAGTTTTGGGAGTTGGACATTTACCGAATTTTTTACAAAGTTTATAACATAGAAAAATTAAAAGTAGGATAATTATACAATAGGTAATGATAGGATAATGAGATTCATATTTTATGAATGGGCTAGGTTCATTAATAATATTGTCAATATCTGACATTAATTGGTGATTTGAAACAGTTACAAGTTTTTCTAGGTGTAAATCGTTTAACTTTAAAGGTTTTAATTTTGATTTCATTAACGCGAATTTATCTTGGTCACAACAAGGATCATTGATAAGATTAAAATCAGAAATTACAGGTTTAATAACTGTTTTATAATAAGGTTTCGATAAAAGTTCCCTGTCTTTACAATAAGCTTTACATTCCGGTTCTAGACTGATAACACCAGTACCTAACAATTTGTACTCTGTTATCTGTGAATTACAGTCAAGGGTAAGTTTGGTCGGTTCTGACTTAACAAATAGCCATCTATTGTTTTTTAATTCTTGCCAAATATCTATATTCCCATGGAACAATTTAGTTTCGCATTGTTGAGGTAATTTATTAATAATTTTACATAACATCTCGGTTTCGCAAGTAGGCATATCTTGAACTGAGTATGCATCGAGATTATTACATATATAAAACTGATTAATACTTTTGACACATTTATTTAGTTCCTGAAGGCATACATATGTTAATTTATCTTTACTTATAGCTATATAATTACAATTAGGTATAATCATTGCATATGAATGAGGCTGGCCCACATCATGTGGGATAGGTACCGAGATAGGTTTATATAACACATATTCTGATTTATATACTAAGGGAATCTTAATTACAAACACTACTTTACTACTTATAAAATAACACGATAGTTGGGCTAAGTCAGTTAGCACATGGATACTATCTAAACTTAAGCTAACAGGTAGTTCACTATTCTTATTTAAATCCTTAACACTACGCATCAACTCTTCATACAGTTGTTTAGGGGTTAGGACAGAGGGGTGTATAGAATGACTTTTCGTAAACATTATAGCGTTAATAATATCATCAAGTCTAAATGATAAAGTTAGTAAACTAGAAAACAATTCATTATAAATTTCATTCATTTTAGATTCTATATACAAGTCTTTATGTATATTAGATACATTGTTTAATACGGCTGATAAATTTTCAATAGCGTTGCCTAATCGAGCTTCATTGGTTTTGATTATTTTAAGTGTTTCATTATAATTATTTAATGCCGTATTAGTCATCAAAATATTATCTTTTAGAAGAGATGAAAGTTTCTTATCATTGTTTTCTAGGTGTTCTATTGCAGAGTTATACTTGATTGAGTCGTCCTCATCCATTGTGCCAATTACTTGTTTGAAAAGGGAACCGATACCAGCAAACCACGCAGATCTCTTATCTCTATCGGGAATAAGATGAGATATAGCACTGTAATCTTTTAAAATACTGTCAAGGCGAGATGTTAAGGGTTGTAAGAGGTTATGGCATTTTGAGACACTTAGTTCGTTCTGTCGGCAAAGAAATCTAGCAGTTCCCAAAGCAGACTTAATATTTTCTATATGAGGTTGTATATATCCAACATCAGTCGGGACTAATATGTGAAGATAATTATTAGATATTTTCAAGGTTCCCACAGGGTCAAAATAGATTCCAGTACTTTCTTTCATGGGTTCTATAACGTCAGCTGAGATAATGGAGATACACGCCGAGGCGATCCTGAAATAATATTCTAAGTTATAAAACTAATTTACGTATCTAAATATAAAACTAGACTAATCATTTATTTCGGCAAGTTTAACTTCATCATAGTGATGTTTTACATGCCGACGGTTCATCAATAAGGTAAGTGTATTATTTCCATTTATCCGAATTATTTTATATGGACCTTTCCAAATGGGTGATAAGGCTTTACGAAGTCGTAAATGATTTTTCACGTAAACCATATCACCTGCTTTATACTTTGTTGGTTTCGTATGCTTATCGTAATAAGCTTTGGAGGTTATTTTTGATTTTAGTATGTTTTCTACAGCTTTCTCCCTGGAAATTCGTAGACGTTGTTGTAAGATCCTTACGTAATTATTGTATGTGGATTCTAGAGTGGAGTCGTATATGGATGAGGGTATAAGTGCCTTATGACCGAATACTAGCTCATAAGGGGTGAAGTTTGTAGTACTGTGAACTGTTGTATTATAGGTGAGCATGGCTGTATAGACATATCGAGGCCAGTTAGTTTGGTTATCATATACAAACGATTTTAGGTATTCTTTTAAAGTTGAGTGGCTCCTTTCTAGGGCTCCCTGTGTTTGCGGGTGATAAGGGGTAGACCAAAGCTGTTTAATTTTTAAAAAGCTACAAGTTTGTTTGAATAGCTCGGCCGTAAAATTCGGGCCTTGATCAGTTAGGATGGTTTTTGGAATGCCGAATTGCGCGATAAAATGGATCATACATTCAGACGTTTCTTCTGCGGTAGCATTAGAGATAGGATAAGCAGCTGAGTATTTCGTCAAGTCGTCTTGCAGTGTTAGAATGAATCGTAATTTAGCACTTCCTACTTCAGGTAGAGGGCCTACGATGTCTAATGCTACGCGTTCAAATGGTTGCGTCGATGTTGTGGTGATCTGCATCGGTGCACGGTTAGTTTGACGTAGCGCTTTATTAGCTTGACATGGTACACATTTGCGGACATAATTTTCAATGTCACTGCGCATATTACGCCAGTAATATTTTTCTTGGATTCTTTTCAACATTCTGTTAGAGCCTAAGTGGCCTGAAATAGGAATATCGTGATTTTCACGCATAATTTTAGCGATTTCGCTCATAGTTGGATACATTATAATATTTTTGTAAATATTAATGGTTATATTTGTATTATGAAATAGGTACGTGATTATGTTATATATTTTTATTAAATTATGGCTATCAAATGGATTTCTGAAATCTGTGATGCTAAACTCGTTTATATTTTCAGATAAAAGGTAATTCTTTAGGTTTTTCAGACTTTTAAAGATATCATCGTAAGTGGATGTTTCATAATGATACACTTTAGTGAATAGTAAATAATAAATGGTATTCTCTTTTTTAGACGTCAAGAATGAATATAGAGTTCTTTCCAATGCAAGGAATTCTTTACTTTCAGTCATATTACCGATAATTTCGGATACATAACGGTTTGACTCATCAAGGTCAATTGAGGTAGGTATCACAATATGTTTTGATTTTGTCTTTAAAAGGTTTTCATTATGTTCTAGGATTTTGGTATTAAATGTAACTAATCTGTTATTTATTGCTTTAAGGCATTTGGAATAGGTATCGTCATCATTAATGAGTTCACTGGATTGTGGTGTAGGTATATTAAAGTCATCAGGGAGTTCCAGGTTTTCAGGAAGGACAAAATCATCAGGTAAGTCTAAGCTTCCAGGATTTGATTGCGGTGAGGACTGCGGAGGAGTTGCATCATCGGTAAGTATTTGATCAGGGTCAGTGGGGACATTTTCAGGATTAGGTATTGGGTAATTATCAGGTAATGTTTTACTTGGTTGAGTTTCCTCCATGTTTTGTAAAGGATTTATTGGATATCGCGAAAGGGCATCAGCATTTGTGTTTGTCTTACCTTTCCTATATTGAATTTCATAATTATATTCTTCTAATTTAAGGCGCCAACGGATTAATCGAGATCCAGGGTCTTTGCAATTAAAAAGCCAGTTTAGGGGTTTATGGTCTGTTAATATTTTAAACTGACGGCCGAAAAGATAAGGACGAAATGTTTTGGTTCCGTACACAATGGCCAGACATTCTTTCTCTGTGACACTATAATTACATTCCGCTTTATTAAGTGTCCTTGACGCGAAAGCGATTGGTTGATCTTTTCCAATTACACCCTGGGATAATATAGCTGAAATAGCGTAATTTGACGCATCGCAAGTTAAAATAAAAGGTTTTGTAAAATCAGGATAGATAAGGACTGGTGCAGTTACCAATTTCTCTTTCAGTTGTTCAAATGATAATTGTTGATTATTGGTCCAGTTAAAATCAATATCTTTTTTTAGAAGAGCGGTAAGGGACTTAGCGTATTTTGAGAATTCTGGTATGAATCTCCGATAGTATGACGCTAAACCTAAGAATGATTTTATGTCTTTAACGCATTTTGGTACAGGAAAATTCACGACAGCTTTTATTTTGTCAGGGTTAGGTCTAACGCCTTCACTGCTTATCACATGTCCTAGATAGGCGACTTCTTTTCGCAGGAACTCGCATTTGTCCGGCTGAAGTTTAAGGCGGAATTTTCTCAACTTTTCAAAGACAAGAAAAAGCTTTTTGATATGGGAAGATAAATCATGCGAGTATATGACGATGTCATCTAAATACACGAAGCAATGAACACCCTGTAATCCGGACAAGACAGTGTTCATTGTTCTCTGGAAGGTTGCGGGTGCATTTTTTAAACCAAACGGCATCCGCTTGAATTCGAAATGACCTTGGGGTACACTGAATGCAGTTTTTGGGGCGTCTTCCGGAGACATTTGAATTTGGTGAAAACCGGAAGCTAGGTCTAGGGTTGTAAAGTATTTACTTTGACCCAATTGGTCTAATATTTCATTAATTTGGGGAATTGGGTAATTTTCCCCAATAGTAATATCATTTAATTTTCTATAGTCTATTACTATTCTCCACCTCTTTTGCCCGGTGGAGTCATCTTTTTTAGGTACTATCCAAATAGGGGATGACCATGGGGATTTTGATGGTTTAATGATTTGTTGATCTAACATTTTTGTTATTTGAGAGTTAACTTCTTCTTTATGTATTTCTGGAAATCGGTACGATTTTACATTAATTGGCTGTGAGGAATTAGTTTTTATTTCGTGTTGAATTACATCTGTACAGGTTAATTGGTCTCCCGGTAAGTGAAAAATGTCAGAGTACTGATGACAAATTTCGTTAAGATGATATAGTTCCTCCTGATTTAAATGAGATGTTCGCAGTAGTTTAGATAATTGCTGGGACCTTTCTAGGCTATTATTTAATCTATTATGTTGTATTATACTGCACTGAGTAAGATTAAGTGAACTTAAAGTAAGCATAAGGTTAGCGTTTAAGTGAACTGGTTTTTCGGATACATTGATAACTGTCAAGTTAATTCTATTATTGTCCTTTACTTTAACAAGGCAATTTGATATAAGAAGGGAATCGGAAATATGTTGATCTAATATAATTCCCTCTTTCAATTCAGGGTTTTTCACGGAACACTCTATTACTGTTTCGGTACGGGGCTCAATGACATATGATGGTTCATCGAATGATAATTTAATGTTACAGTTATTTATTTCTAAACAGTCTGTCTGATAATTAATGCGACACTTATATTCCGTAAACAGGTCGGTGCCTATTATACCGTCGTAAGGTAAGTTTATATCTTCAAATATTTGGAAAGGATGGGTTATACTTAGTTTTTCATTGAACTGTAATGGTAGTTTAAAACTTCCTACACTTTTCATAGTTTCATTTTTGGAATCTATTCCTTTAATTGTGACGATATTATCTTCTAGTTGCAGAGTACTTGTTATACTTTTCTTTTTCAGAACACAGAGTGATGCTCCTGAATCTATCAGGAAGGTAAGTGGATTTTTATTTACAAATGTTTGTAATTTGATAAAAGGTAAGTATCTTTTCCGGGTAAGGATTTCATATATTTTAAGTTCTTTTTCAGGTTTACAATTGGACTGTTGGTTCAGACCTTCCTTATGGGGCTGGTTACCCTGCGGCGTGGTCCTACTTTTGGAAAGACCGTGAGTTTGGGGCTGGTTACCCTGTCCATTGGTCCTAATGTGTTGTTGGTTCAGACCTTCCTTATGGGGCTGGTTACCCTGCGGCGTGGTCCTACCTTTGGAAAGACCATGAGTTTGGGGCTGGTTACCCTGTCCGTTGGTCCTAATGTTTTGTTGGTACAGACCTTCCTTATGGGGCTGGTTACCCTGCGGCGTGGTCCTACTTTTGGAAAGACCGTGAGTTTGGGGCTGGTTACCCTGTCCATTGGTCTTAATATTAGTAAGGGTAGTATCGGCTTGATTAAAAGGGGTTTGCCCCGTGCGATACTTAAACGGGACATTATTTAGTTTAAAGTGTAATTAATGGGTTCATCTACTTCATCTCTACCCTCCTCTTCATGATTATCAGTGTAGTTTACATGAGATCTTGGTTTAATATCCGTTTGTTTATAGTTAAACGGCGAAGGTCTAAATGGCTGAGGGCCATTTGAAAATCTTTTATTGTTGAACTCACGCAGTTTGCAATTTTCGAGAATATGTCCTGACTTTTTACAGTATCTACAGAAAGAAGAATCGTTGAAAGCAATGTTGGGTTGACCATTGTTACTTTTAATAAAAACTTTCGCGTGAGGTGTATTTGTTTCACTTCTTTTAACGGGTTCAATACCCTTTTGCCTGTTGAAATTTCGGTAGGAGAACTGAAGTATTTTTTCTTCAGATATCGCAGCGTTAATAGCATCATTTAGGGTCTTGTAATCTCTACATCTCACAATATTGGCGATTTTAGGGTTTAATCCTAATATAAATGTATGGAGAGCGAGATCTTCCATGGCGGCTAATCTACCAGGAAGTTCGGTCTTCTTCGTATTGGAAACAGTAACTTCTGTAAGAAGTTTTTGTAAACAGGTTTCTACCCTCAAGGAAAATTGGCTAACGGGTTCTAGACTTCCTTGCCTACAGTCTTGTAAGTCGGTGAGCAGGTGAGCATAGTGTTTGCGTTCACCAAACTGATTTTTCAGAAATTCTTTAAGTGATAACCATGTATCAAACTCTTTAATAGAGCACGCGGTCTCGGCCTTGCCCTCTAATTGACTTAGTACATATTTAAAAACTACGTCTTCCTGTTGAGATGACGCCAAGGATATTGCGCTATCGCAGTTTCTTATGAAAGCTGTTAGCTTGTCTCTGTCGCCGTTGAATGGTTTAATAAACTTTAGCACGACACCTAACGGGATTTCCTCCTCACCTTTTAATTCTTTGATGTCTTTTTTAGCTTCGGTTCTAGCCGTCATATTTGTTTATAAATCAATAAACCTCTGCTTAACCCTTCGGGAATTATTGGCGTGATGATAAATTACTGGTATGGACAAGAGGTGTTTGGTTCTGAGAATTACGTGAGCTACGGATGTTTAAGTTATGCGCAACTGATAAGGACGACTGGGATCGAAGCGTAGGCTTCTTAACACGTTACTTTGAATCTTATAAATATTTTAAGCTAATCTCATAATTATTAACTTATTTTAACACACGAGATTATACGCGATATCGTTACGGACACTTAACGCACAACACACACAAATTTCACAGGATAAGGTAATTTGGACTTACAGGAACAACTTGTAGGAACTCTTCATTCTGGACTCGCTAGATTACGTCTACCTTGGACTTATGGATGAGAAGCCGACGGTTGCCGTCAGGTCGGCGCTGGATACAATATGGTTGGGTGCAGCAAGTGCTACCCAACAACGTAATACCACTTACTACGCAGTGGACCCAGGGCGGCGATATGCAGCTTTGGAACCAGGTCGGAAAGTATCGACCTCCGATGAGATGAGTTCGGGTTTCAGTGTTTATTGGGCGACACAATCACTGGGCACTTTCAGGAACACAGATACACATGAAATTTTACTTCCGGTGACGTATAAACCGTTTTAAGGACACTGGGGACGTCTTATCCCACCGCTGCCACCAAATGTTAGAATTGAAATTCCGGGAATCTTTTTAAAAAAGGTTTATTGCTAACCTAACCAAGGACAATTTAATTTGGGGAAAATCCGGTATACGTCCCAACTCTTTGGATGCCAAACCCGAACTGGCTAGTAGACTGTGGGCAATCATGTTCTAGGAGGCCCGGTGCTGACTAAGCACTAGTGTCAGCACTTACCAGCACAGACTAGGGATGTAACAAAACGTCAGAAGCTAGGTGCATGGTTCCAATTACTCGTTTCCTATAGAGAAGAGCCAGCAAGAAGCTAAACGGGAACTGTTTTAAAAATAATTGGCTTTTACAATGTTTTCAATTTACAATGATAATAGGTATGGGAGGACAGTGTAAGCTTGTCAACAAGTAGATAAAAATAAACTGTCTTCAAATCTACAGTCTGTAGTAACCAGGTACTTAATAAAATAAAAAAAATACGTGTAGTACTCGGGGACTGCCGCGGTAAAGCTATAACATAGCATTTTTATCAACTTATGGCATTATAATTATTTATTAATTTTTTATTTGTGCAGTTTTTTTTTTCTTTGATATTAATTCAAGTTACACTTTTTGAGCGTGGTGACCGATAAGAAAACAAATTTTATTATATCGTACAGTCGTACCATATACATACACGTTAAGCGAACGCTCGGCCGAGCTACATGGTAGGCGGAGTGGGGGGTGTTAGGTTTTATTTTCGGTACGGAATTTCTTGATTCGGTCGCCGCGCTCAAAGCCCGCGATAAAAGCTATGCAAAAGCTTAATAAACTGTCTGCAAATCTACAGTCTACAAGACCTACAAGATTAGAACCTACAAGAACCTGCAAGATTCTCACATTCATAAAATATAAAAATACCTACCTACAACAATAGATAAATAAGATTAAAAAAACCTATTTAAATCACTTGCCATGATTGCCTCACTGATGATTGACAGACGACTATAATACCAACTATTCGAGTTGAAACTAGAATTATATGTATACACATACATACGAGTATATAGATACCCACTGCCGGGACACAGGCCTCCTCTCCGTGAGAGGGAGCGGGCCGGAATCCACCACGCGGGCCCAGTGCGGGTTGGTAGATGTCACATGTCTTCGAATTTTTGTTCTAGGACATGCCGGTTTCCTCACGATGTTTTCCTTCAACGTTTGAGAGCACTGGTGATGAAATTATTTACACAAAGTAATGCGCCTGGCTGGGTTCGAACGCACGACCAACAACTCGTAAGTCGCGGCCGTTACCAGTGGGCCACCACTGCTCTGTACTCGTATGTATGTTATAATGTCAAGTAATGAAAAAATAATGTCAAAGTAAGTAAAAAAAATACATCATAATTTGAGAGCAGTTAATTGACATTTAGATAAACCGTTAATGGGGAACCAGGGAAGCCACATGTACAGAAGGAATTATTGACAAACTTCCTTGTCTTCGACGTAGTCTTCAATGGATATATTTCAGCTGAATTGATGATTTTAGCTGTCAACAAACTTTTCCTGCAATTGTTTCAATGTCGTCAACCAATGTGGTGAATGGTTTGCTAACAGATCCTTTAGCCCACTAGTTGCCTTTTCCCAAATGTCGAAAATTCCTAAATCGATTCAGTGCTAAAGCCTAGAAAACGAATAAAAGACTGAGTGAACGGCAGAGGGATAAAACCCCTGCTACCATGTTTTCGCATGACCAAATAAAATTGATGTTTCTCTATTGTTTCAAAAGGAAATCTTTACAGTGAGCCCATAGGAAAATGAAGACAATGGTACCAAATGCTTAGTTTTACAAAACGCTCCATTAAATCTTTATAATGTTCGTCTGACACGCTACAGACTAATTTCGCACTTACACCCGGATGGGGAGACTTCAATCCTACTCGTACTTTATACAGGGTTTTCCAATAAGAGGTGTTATTTTGAATAGCCCGCTATTTCGGAAGATGGAATTCGTGAGGCTATCGAGGACATAGGGCAGCCACTTTGCGATTTGGTTGTGGAAAATTTTATGAAAAGGATATGGTCCTGTAAGCGTGGTCGTGGTGGTAATTTGCCTGATGTTATTTTCCACTATTAACGGCATACCTTCCTCTTTATAATGAAATAAGGGTCATTCTCAGGAGACTCATTATTTGGTTGACTTCGGTGTCAATTTTTTTTTAATTTAGGCCTTGTTAACATGAAATATCAAATCTAGAGTTAATTTAAAGCATGTTAGTAGTAGAGTGTTAACTCTAGATTTGATATTTCATGCCTAAATTAGAAAACAAAAATGAGACCGAAGTCAACCAAATAATGAGTCTCCTGAGAATGACCCATAAACATCCAATCATTTATATTAAAAAATGCCATTTTTCTTTGAATATCAAAATAACACCTCTTTTTGGAAAATCCGTTATATGTTTAATATGATATATATAACACATATACAATTGTGTTATATAATAATATAAATGTGAATATTGGTATGTTTTTTTTTTTTTTTTTTTGGGTGGGAAATCATCAAATAACTTCTCCCGCTCTGGGTGGGCCAGGAGGGCGTGTCAGACTTTTACTGGCTAAAACCCACCCGTGTTCCTTCAGTAGCCCTTAAGCCAGGGGCTGTGGTGTCTCTTTCGAACAAACCCGCACCCCTGGCAGGCATCGACCCTTGCGGGTCCCATCGCTTTTTGTGCTGACATCTCTTTGAGGCGCGCGTGGAACACAACGCGCCGTCGACTTGGGCTTGGTCCTTACCGGACAGCGAGCTACCCATTACTCGCCGTCCGCAAGCCCATGCCTACGGTGGCCGGAAATCGGCCTGGGATTCCCGACGCCCAGGGCGTCTCCGTATCCTGCGGCGGCTGGGGTCGCGAGGGCGCATATGCTGCCTCTCCCTCACGTGCGCCGCCTCCCTCTTCGCGAGCATCACTGCTTCGCTGAAGGAGGTGACGGCTCCCCATGCCCTCTCGCTCCGTACCATGGCCTGGACCAGAGCCGGACGCGAGAGATCGCCGCCGCCGATCGCCTCCACGAGGACACGGCGGTGCTCCGCCCAAGCAGGGCAGACCGCCACCGTGTGCTCCACCGTGTCCTCAGGGCGATCTTCGCGAATATTGGTATGTTGAGATGTTTATAACTTAGTCACACAAAAAGGGCTAAAAGGATTTAGATGAAATTTGGCACACAGATAACCTGGATTAACACAGAATACTTTGAATCCTGGTAGTACGTTGCTGTGGGATAATTTCTGAACACCACGCGGGCGAAGCGGGCTGGCTAAAGCTAGCAAAGTATAATGATAGTAATTTTTTTGTAAATTTTTTGAAAAACTTATTCTAAATCAAATGGAACGATTTTTTAATAAACACACAAGTAAAACATACTCCTCCGTCCGCATAATTTTCGTAAAAAGTGATACAATATATTTTTATATCCTTATATGCCATCAATAATTTCTGAGGGAGAGAAAAATCTTGATAATAAACATAAAACCATATTTAACAACTCACCCTACCCTTCTAATTAATCGATATCCATAATATCGGTAAAGACCCGAAAAAAACACATAAACATTGTTTGTATCAAAATATGATACGCATAAAAAATTCATAGTCACCTCCCATTATTATTTGGCGGTCTAATTACAAGGCCCACAAAGGTGGTCGGAGGGGATGGCAACATTATACCCAAGAGAATGACCCGAGTTGCCAGGATGAAACGAAAAATACCACGGAAATACCTCGGAAAATGAAAAGTACATAATGTCATTATATTTCCCACGGGCGGTTGGATTAGTGCAGTATTTTTGAGTTAGAATAGAACTGAATGGAGTTTTTTTGGGAAAAAGAAAACAGATTGTATATCGGAAGTCCCAATGTGATGGTTTGAATTCGTATACATATGAATTGTAAATGGATTTATGTACGAAACGGAATTTAGAAAATACACTTTCAAATATTTTGGAAATTTTGAAAAATCGTGATTAAACCTGGATCATATGTTAATATAAGTTTGAAACCGCCAACCCGTCTTGAGCAAGCGTAGTGATCAAAGCTAAAGCTCGTACCTTATTTGTATAAGAAGAGGCATTTACCCTGCAGTGAGACAGTAATTGGCTGGCATTGGCAAGGTTATTTTTTATTGATTTTATTTAATACATTTTTATTCGATTAAATTTGATTTATTTTATTGCCATGTCATTTGTTTTGTTTTGATTTGAATTTATCTGATTTGTTTTAATTTAATTTTATGTGTTTTTATTATATTCGATCTTATTTTGATGTTTATTTATTTATGTTTGTTATTATACTTTAACCTGAAATAAAATGAAATTTATATTGTTTTAATATTACAGAGAAGGTAACCAGCATACGCTATAATGAATGTTATTCAGCTTATTCATACAGAATTCAAGATTTAAAGAGTTACTTGAGAACTAATTTTCATTAGTTTAAAATAACTACACTTAAACTACGTGTCGTTTCTTTTTACTTGTTTACAGCAAATCTTTAGCTCGAAATTTTATTCCATTAAGTTTTTGCAAATAATCTCTGCAATTAGAGTATCACTAGGAAAAAGAAAAGGGGCAATGTTACAACGGACCATAATATACAGGTTGCTTCCAAACAACTGTGAAAGGCACGGAGAAGTCTCGATATGTTATGGAAGGTAACCCATCCACGAGCCGACTGCGGCAACCGTACCTGACGGTGGTTATTTACTAGCTATGAGTTCCTCCCTGCAACCCTGTATGTATACTTTAAACTTACAATGGATCTTTTGTAAGTACTTTTCTTGAGCGACAAAATCATTGAAAGCTAGTCGCTTTCCCTTCGGCGGTGGGCTATGTACCTTATTTCCGGGTAAATTTATTTCCTGGCAACCCCATACATGTCGCTTCAACCCATGAATCACATTTATGTCACCGCCATAATTAACTTATGTGTCATAACATCGTCGAGTTAGATTGCATGTTGTATTACTACAAATGTACCAAATGAATGAATAATATTCGGTAGGTAATAAATTTCTATTGGATATATGTAATTATAAACGTAAGATAGGACGCCCTCGGGGTAGGTGGCGTGATGATCTTCGCAGGGTGGCAGGTGGCAGCTGGATGAGTGTTTTGCTGAAAATCGAGCTGAATGCTGTGTAACTGGAGAGGTTTATGTTCAGCAGTAGACTGCTGTTGGCTGATGACGATGATGATCAGATATAATTTAGTGTGTAAAGTGAAAATATCTAAAACAGAGAAAAAAACAGGACAGAGCACAGAGAATAGTGCACAAAATCTATGAGAGAAACTTGTAAAATTGTCAGAATTTTGGAGTGTTACCTGTCAGTTTTTTTTTTTTTAATAGGCCCCTGGAATGATTACCACGCCCTTTTCCTAGGTTTAGCGAACGGATTATGCCAAAATTACTGTGTAGCTGCGCTGTGCCGTGTGTTTAAAATGTTAGCAGAATAGCTTCAATAATAGATGATGACTGTTTGAAGTTCAGCAATAATAAACATTGCTAATGATGACTGTTTGAAATTTTTTTATGTCCAAAGACTGAATGACAATTGAAAATAATGAGTTTTTCTAGGAACAACAATGGTGTAATTTAAATTAGTTATTTGTCTTTTACTTTTTCTGTTGTCCGCATTTACAAAAAAAAAAAAAAAAAAAAGAACGTCCTTCTCAAAGATTTCCAAATTAAAACGCTCACAGATACAGACCAGACATCCCAAAGAAATTACTGAACATCAAAACTGTACATTAATTCTAATTTAATAATTCGCAACAAAAACCATGTTTTAATTCAACCTGCTCTTTCGTAGCTAATTAGGCCTCCGTCGGCCTAAATTGCCCATTCTTCTGTCGGTCCCAAAACCGTTAGCTGTCGCATGGATAATCATATCTGGCGGACCTTTGATAAATAACTTCCGACACCGTTTTTTGTGTAATTTGGAGCATTCTAAATGTTTTTTATTGTCATTTAGAGACATTTTGAAACCAGCACATGGTTGGTTTTGACACTTTTATTTAATTAAGGACTTGTGGCTAAATAATAATGTAAAATAATGCTGAGGTCAGTCCGTACATGGTTGATCACCCATTACATACCGAGACCCGTCCGTGCCTCAGGAAGCACTTTAAGGGATTGGTCCCGGCCGTCACTCAAAGATCTTTGACAGTCGTTATTATGTGTAGTTAGAAGCTCGAAAATCTGACAATCATTCTCGCCAATCCGGGGTATCGTAATACCCAGCAATGAATCAATCCCAAACAGGAAATGTGTCCAAAAGGCTGGCAGCATTGCCAAACAACGTGGCAATGCTGCCAGCCTTTTGGATTCTTTGGCCGAAAAATAGGCCAGCCCTTTGGTCACGTGAAGAGTCGACCAACCGCTTGGAAATGTCTCGGAAAAGTAAGTGGGCATGGCCCTAGAGTTTCAACCCCAAACGTCCACAGCACTGAAAAGTTGGCTGGGAAAATTTTAGCCCCTTGCCTGGTTGACTCTGAAGTGCCGTGATTGACCGATGCGGTGAATGCCTGGAAAATGGCTTGCCCGGATACAGATCGACAGGGGGAGACCTGTGTCTAGCAGTGGACGTCTTTCGGCTAAAATGATGATGATGGATGATATTGCACCTTTTAACCAAACAGGTCATTGGTTTTAAACATAACTTAAAGTTTTAAAAAGTAAAACCACCGTAACATTTGTTGTTTTTTATTCCATTATTGTTTTTTGATAGAATCAACACGAACAATGTCCCAAGAGCATAACGTGTTTTCAATCAGCCAACAGACGTTACGGACGAAAACATACCTTAATGGTGGTATTCGAATATGTATAGTCGCCCTATCTCTATAGGAAATCGTAATGGTTTCCTAATGGTGCACATAAAGCAGCACTGATCTCGGTATAAAAAGGATTCGGCAGTGATATCTCACAGTCTGAACGGGTCATTTGTAAAGTTAGGGTGTCGATTATCCCTCTATATTGGGTGATGTTTCTATCTTTACATGTTTTTGTTGTGAATTGTCGATAGAAAAGCTATTATTGAATAGTAAAAAAGAAAGAAAATAAATTTATTTGACCTAGGAACAAAAAACTTAAAATAGTATTGAGTGTCTCGCGGCGCGGGCGGCGCAAAATAGTCCCAGTTCTGCCATAAATGCCAAACAACTAGTGCTTAATGCTGGTTTTCAACCGGATCCTAAGTAACGAGGACGTCTTACGGTTGTATATCAGTTATATAGTGTGTGTACACATGTTTTAATAAAAATAAAGAGATAAATAGATACGTGTAACAGATGATAATAAAATCAATTAGATATTTGCTTAAAAATAATATGTTGGTGTCACAGGGAAGTAAAGTTTACGTTGTAGTGTATGGTGTATAATTATAGTTTTGTTGTTTTTTATCGATGATAAAACATGCCTTTTAAATCGGAATGTGTCATTTACTTTTGCCATTATTATTTTATTAGTTAGCAAAGATCGCCCACTTTGTGATAAGTAATGACAATAGACTTAAACTTGTGGACCAGTTTGAGAATGCAACAATCCGGTTCGTTACTAAAATAACTGATGTCACTCGAAAAGTTTGCCACACTTAAATGGAATTGTGCTGGATACGTCTGCCGCATGTCTGACGATCAATAGGCCAAACTTACAACCCAGTGGGTTCCGCTTACTGGCTGGCATATGACATCACGGCAGGCCCAGACGTTGATGGCTGGATGAGCTGGTCTCCTTGAATACAGATTTGTCCTTGGCAGCCCTGGACAGATTATTTTTTTTGAGGATGGGAAATCATCAAAGTAACTTCTCCCGCTCTGGGAGGAATACGAGGGCGTTTCAGACTTTTACTGACTAAAACCCACCCGTGCTCCCCAGTTGCCAGTGAGCCAAGGGCCACGATATCTCTTTCAAACAACCCGCACCCCTGGCAAGCATCGGCTCTTGCGGACCCCGCCAATTGGTGCTGACACTCTTTGAGGCGCGCGTGGAACACAACGCGCCGTCAACCCGGGCTTGGTCTTTACAGCGAGCTACCCATTACTCGCCGGCCGTAAGCCCGAGCCTACGGTGGCTGGGAATCAGCCTGGGATTCTCGACGCCCAGGACTTCTCCTGCTGTGGCTAGGGCCATGAGGGCGCTTATACTGCCTCTCCTTCACGTGCGCTGCCTCCCTCTTCACGAGCATCACTGATTCGTAGAAGGAGGTGACGGCTACCCATGCCCTCTCACTCCGTACCATGGCCTGGACCAGGGCCGGACGCGAGAGATCGCCGCCGCCGATCGCCTCCACAAGGCACGGCGGTACTCTGCTCAAGCCGGGCAGACCTCCACCGTATACTCCACCATGTCTTCAGAGCGATCTACACAATGGAAACTCCTGGGTGTTTCCTCCTATCTTGTACGAAACAGGAACCTCTCGAAACAGCCGTGTCCGGTGAGGACCTGTGTCAGGTGGAAAGTGAGGATGCCGTGGCGCCTCTCAATCGCACTCTACAAGATATCTTTTTTTGTATAACTGACGAAAATTTTTTGAGCTGGGGGTCTAGAGCGATATGCTGAATTCATGATTACAATTTGCGCGCTGGATAAAAACTTATCCTATAAATGTAGCCATAAGATTCCGCCGGAGCTCTGTCCGCTGTGTCGCGATTTCTTCCGGCAGCGGAGTTACGCACTGGCGTTTTGTCTCCTCGCGCCACTCCTATATGTTCGCGAGGACCTTTGCCTCCAGATCCCACGGCGGCAATCCGGCAAGGAGGCTCACCGCCTCACTGGAGAAAGAGAGAGCTGGAATGAGAATTGGGAGCACCCCCAAATCATAAACCCTTGTAAAATTTTAGCTTGGTAAGCTACTTTCTAAAATAAAGTGTTACTTCTAGGTCATCATCTGCCTACCCTTTTCCCAACTTTGTTAGGGTCGGCTTTTAATCTGACCGGAGGCAGCTGGGTACCAATATGTCATATGTAGCGACTGCCTATCTGACCTCCACAACCCCTTGGAAAGACTGGTTGTTAAGTTTTTGGGCTTCTTACGACCCGTAGACTGTCAAAGATTTACGAATGAGAGCCAGGACCAACGGTTTAACGTGCTTTCCGAGGTATCTACAGAAGGGTCTAGGTATGTAAAGATGTTCCACCCATCCGACCGCGGCAAACGTAGAAAGAAAGAAAGAGAAAGAAAAAGTATTTATTGTGACTCGCACAGGAAGATCACATATTAAAATAAACTAGTACAAAAATTGTTTAAAAAAAAATACTTGAGAGTAAAAACTATTAAAAATAAAACAGAAAGTCCTGCACGAGGCCAAAAGGCTCCTACCTCAGCATAATGCTGCGACATTTAAAAAGTGTCGCAGCGCTGGTATTCTGGTATTAGCGTAGCATATCCTGATCGAGCGACTCGTGCAAGTATTATAACTTAGCTTGACTGTCTAAGAATTGTCAACTTTTAAGTGTCGTTTAATAATATGACCCAGTAAGACCGTCACGACAAGTTTAAGAATAACGACTTAATAATTAAAATCGTTGCCGTAAACTCACAAAATTCTTAGAAAGTAATTTATATTCTTCCCCATAAAAGTTTACGAGGTGAGAATAGGCTAATAAAAAAAAACGTCAAGTCAAATAACTGTGTTTTTAATTAAACGATGCAGTTAAAATTTAACTGTCAATTTAACTGATGGATGATTTTTATTAAAAAAATAATAGTTTGTGGGCTTTACTGTGTCCGTTTCCTACTTTAGAGTAACTAAAAGGATATTGATACTTTTCGATAAGGGATGTATTCCGCACCATTTTGTGACTAGAACCAAATTGTTCAATCTCAGCATTGACTTTTGACTATGGCGTAATCAAGTAATAATGACGAATTAATTTATATAATTTAATTTATAATAATGCATGAACGTAATAATTCAATCTATAATTTGTAATACCTAAAATACCTACTTAACATAATTAATTATGATGTTTGCTTACCTATGACATGTAGTCACTATGGGTGAAATGTATATGTGTGTACTTATACAATGCCTGAAATAAAAATGAATTGTTTTTTTTGTTTTTTTTTAGTGGCTTACTACCAGTAAGCCACTAAAAAAAAACAATTCATTTAAAACAAATCATGCCCAGTAGCTTTGACCATTGACCATCTAGATCTTTACGATACAACTCAGACGGTTAATTTGCACTGGCCAAGTTGGGCTATTAGTCAACTCGCCCGAATTTACTCGCCCGAATGGGGCTGAGTGCAGTTTTTAAATAATATAAATTTTTTTAATTGCAACTCGCACGAAATAAATTTGTGTGTATTCGTGGGCGAAGAAATATGTATTAGGTAATTCACACGTTTTGTATTTTATGTAATAAAGTCAGTGTACTGTTTCCATAACTCTTGTCTTCGTTGTTTCCTTAACATTTTGTTCAAAACATGCCAATTGCCTAGTGTATGTGTTTCTGAAATTCTCGATTTACCTACAAATAAAGTAATTTCCTGCGAGTCATATAAATTAAATACTAGCTTTTGCCAGCGGCTTCGCCCGCGTGGAACTTTCATCCCCTATTTAACTCCCTTAGGGGCTGAATTTCGAAAAATCCTTCCTTATTTCTAGTCTACATTATAAAGGGAACCTCTGTGCAAAAAATTTCAGCTTTCTAGGTCCAAGGGTTTGGGCTGGCCGATGATGAGTCAGTCAGTAAGTCAGTCAGTCAGGACTTTTCTTTTTATTTATATTAAATATGGAAGGTAGTTGAATCACACAGATCGAGTGGGCCTGTCCAGTTATCTTATCACACCATTCTGCAGCTTATCAATCGGACTCACACCACATAATATTTCGCAAGGAACACATTCCCACAGAATTTATAACTACATTTATTAAATATCCTACTCCATCTAGAATAACGCCCAGCTTTTGAATGCCAGTGCAACAACTACAAAGTTAGTCCGAGGTATCCCCCGTTTATTAAGAACAAACTTAAGTTAAAGCTAGCTTAAACCAAGGTAACGATTGTTGTAGATTCAAGTTTTGTGCAAGTTTTCGAAGCTGCAAGCACGGTTCAAATGCAAGTTTGTTCAAACTACGATTACGGAGAATTGATGTCATTTGCGTTGATGGAATATTGAGGAAGAAGTTATGTGAATTGAGAAGAGACTTATTTGTGGTGAATATTCTTCTTCTGTGTTGGCACGAGTTGGTACTGGAGGCTTAAATAGTGATGAAAATTTCAATAAAGCATTGTGGTGGCATCTACGCATCACACTGAGATCAAAATACTGCATCACGCAAGCAGAGTTTGCCGTAACTAGCATATGTACAACGTCCTGACATCAATCGTCGACAGTTGCCCACCGGACACAACACCCATATGGTCGGTGATCGTCCCTTTACTACTGAGGATAAGTGAACTTAAAACCCTGTTCCTCATACCTCTTTAAACTGTACCTAATAATGTTCCGCAGGGCACGATACAGACTAGCTTAAATAAGACGTCTATAAATATATTACCTCTAGATATCACTGATTTACGACTGGGTAATTATACGTTAGAAAATTTAGATTTTATGACCCGAACTCGTCAAAATGCATTGAGCAAGCAAAATGGTTATAGTCAATGGTCCTTATCTGTATAAGTACAAAAATTAACCCCGCAATGGGATACTATAATCACATTAACGGTGAGCAGAAGTGGCCTAGTGGTATCAACCCCGACGTCTGAGTGTTCACATCAAGTTTAATTTAATTTAATTTAATCACCACTGTTCTCGAAATGGCGAAAGAAGACATCGTGAGGGAACCAAAAATTCGAAGAATTGTCACATCTACTAACAATTACGATACGAATGTAGATTATGGTCCACTCCCACTAACAAAGAGGAGGCCTGTGGCCAGCAGTGGAAAATTTGTAGAAATATGCATGATGCAATCACATTACTATTTGGCCTCTTCAAACATACTTAATAAGCCATTATACCGTAGTAACATTACCAAAAGGCATCCTTTGAGTCAAAGATACGGTGCATTACTCACGGGACGGTCATTATAACTACACGAAGAGACAAGCCCAATTATAGTGAACTTGGTTAGTTAGGGTCTCTTAGCTGAGCTGTACTCTGTCTGTGGTCTTGTTGGGAATTGTAGGTAAGTATGGGATTTGGAAAAAAAAAACTGCTATAATAAGGGCTACGCAGGCTTCAGACTTTTACTATACTTCGTCTGAGCAGCAGATAACTTGCAAAAGGTTACAGTTAAATTAAATCTATTTTTGGCTCCTACAGACAGGCGACTCCGGTAGAACATTTTTTAAAGTATTCATTGAAATTTTATTGTTTCGCGTCTCGTCTGTATGCCTGGGGGAGCCTGTATGTATGGATGCTCGATCGTTGCTCAAAAACTATTGAACTGTTTTTAGGTGACAATTGAGCAATCGAGTTGCATATAGTTTTTGGTAAAAGAGGCATGTTAAATTACTACATTTGAACACAATTTAAAAATGCCTAGATTTTCCACAGTAACCTAAAGCTGCTGATGGTTTCGGTATTTTGATAATATACAAACCTACAATACAGAGGGTTTCATGGCTAAGTAAAAACACGTGTGAATAGATTTATGTTAAAATCTTCAATCATCTTTGAAAGCACGTTCTGCCATTGGTTCAGGCTGTCATTCGTTGATCTTTGACTATCATTACGGGTCGTCAGAAGCTGGAAGAAGTCCGTCAGAAGTCAATCTTACCAAGGAGTATAGTGTTACCCAGTAACTGGGTGGTGGAGGTCAGATAGACAGTCGCTTCACGTTAGGCCTCCTCGGTGACATCTCAGTCGGTCAGTCGCTTTACGTAAAATACTGGTAAGTATTCAGCTATATCCGGTTAGACTGGAACCTGACCTGTAAAACAGTTGTGTATTGGCTAGGCAGATGATGTCCTCATACATACAATAGAGCCTAATCAAAATATTTTTACCTTTGCATAGATATCACAATACGTATTTTAGTTTTTATTAATTATTACCTTAAAACAATTTGTGACATGTAAGTCTGCAAGATTTTAGAAACTTTGTGTCGTGTATATAATCTACTTTTGTGTTTTTCAATACCTATCCTAAAGATCATTTCGTTTGTAAATAAACCCCAGAACCTTTAGACACACCAAATGAAACACAGTCGAGTTCACAAACACAGAGGAACACAGAAATGTAACGATGTTTGTAGAGACTTCAATTTCAAATGTAAACTTTGCTGTGATTAACAAAGCTTCGTCATAGATGCTTGTTTATTATGCGTTATAAATAGATATACTGGATCAAATTTTCACCAGTGCGCAAACTGTAACCATGAATTCAGCATATCATTCTAGACACCCTAGCGTATAAACTTTTCGCAGGTTTTTATATATTTTGAAACAGCTGATATTTTTTTTATAACCGGCGAAAAATTTCGACGCTAAGGCGTCTAGAATGATATGCTGAATTCATGGTTACAGTTTGCGCACTGGTTAGAAATTTACCCTGTACAGTAATAGATATTCCCGAATTATTAGAATCAACTATTACAATATCTGGCAAACGCTTTACTTTGTATAATTTGTTTAATCACCAAACCATTGCTCCCATAACGGTGAAGAAACTGGTAGTAAATCAGGGATCAGGTTAAGCTACGCTTGCCGCCGTTAGTTCGTGGATCGATGGCCATCTTTATGTGTAATGAGAGTTTTTTTAACCGACTTCTTAAAAAGGAGAAGGTTAAATGTTCCACTGTATGTATTTTTTTTTTTTGTATGTTCCCCGATTTCTCCCTCATTTGTGGACCGATTCTCAAAATTCTTTTTTTATTTGAAAGAGTATACTCCTGAAGTGGTCCCATTGGCACCAAATCAGGATCTAATGATGGAATTCCAGGGAAATCGAAGGCAACCCTCAAATGTTATAGGTATTAACAATGTTTTTCATATATTTTCTGAAGGCTCTGAAGCTATAGAGACATTTGCGTATGGTCACTATCATCTCATGACGCTGAGCTGATGAAGGAAGGTAAGGTCTTAAACGGTTAGGAGTTAGGTGGAGGTTCGGGAATAACTCCGTCATATAGACCGATTTGCAAAAATCTTTTTTTGTTCGAAAGGGGTTCATTTCGGAATGGTCCCATTTAAATTTCATATAGATTTGATGACACGTTTCGGAGACAGACCACGGAACTCTTCAAAACATGACAGCAAATTAATCGCGATTGCTGCTATCGCATAAATATGCATTGATTTGACCCCAAGGATGATGAAATTTCGAATTGGTGCGGGATAGGTATTCTAACTAAAAAGTGAAAAATAAAAACTTTTTCCAGGAAAAAAAACACTTTCTACTGTTTTTCCGGCAGTCGGTTGTTTTTTTTTTTTTTTTGGAAACGGTTTTTATTTAAATATCCCTTTGATCAGTCTGTCGTGCGCAACCTGGTAATGGAAATGGTCCATGTCTTTTTGTTAACATTAAAAGTTTTCAATGACAATTTAACTTGAAAATTTCTACACGTTATATTACCAATCGGGATAGCTAGATCTGCTAGCCATAATCTCCCTAGTCTTGACTTGTATAGATGGTCACCCATCCAGAGACAAACCGTGGCAAGTGCAGCTTAACCTGATCGATCAACCCGTGTGGCTGTTATTACTTAGCCACAAGCTCCTTTATAAAAGATCTGTAAGTAGTGATTATAGTGAGATATGGTATCGTAGCTATTCTCGTGTCGTATGAATAGTTTACGTTTATATGACCAAACGGAGAAAACGGAGCTTAGGGGAGGCCTATGTCCAGCAGTGGACGTATTTCGATTGAAATGATGATGATGATATATGACAAAATAGTTTTAGTGCTTAGGCTTTCTAAACAAGACCTAATTAACCGGTAGCCTTTAACCCTAAGTATACTTGGACAACTTGAACCCAATACTACAGATTGACAAACTCGCTCATAATCGGTTCTGATCACCGCCCCACTAGATGTGGTGATGATTTACGAAATTATGATAAGTTATAATAACGGCAGAGATTTCCCTGTAGTGCATCATTAATATGCTGTTACTAAGATAGCGGAACGGTAGGGCGGGGTGCGTTTGTAAGCGGTTTTGTATTATATAAAACGTATAAGTTTGACATACATTAACCATTATCATAAATTTTTGAACAACCACCACGTATGTGGCCATTTTCAGGCCTAAATAATTTTATACTATCTTTTGCTAGCGGCTTCGCCCACGTTGAGGTAAAAAGATAAAAAGTATTTCATGTGTCAATCCAGATTATAAACTATCTGTGTGCTAAATTTCATCAAAATCCGCTAAGCCGTTTTGGAGTGTTTGAGTGACAAACATCTAAAGATCCACATAGTATAAAACTAAGTCACTTTTCGTGTCTGTACGCTTAGATCTTTTACACTAAGCAACGTATTTAAATGCGGTTCTCATCATGGGGTCTGAGGGGAAGGTTTTATGTACCTACACATAACACAAAGAGCTCCGTTCGAGCGAAGCCGCTGGCAAAAGATAGTTTATAATATTTTAGTAGGATAACTTAACATCACGCCTGCAATCCCCGAAGGGTTAGGCAGAGGTCCCCTAGCGTAGACATTTCTCGTCAATTACCAAAAAAATAAAATACTGCTTTAGAGAAAAATGGCAAAATGTAATGAAGCAGCTGTTTTTTTTTTTTATTATTGTTGAACAATTTCAACGCAGGGGGTTCAGAATCGTGTACTGGATCGATAGTAACAGTTTGGGCGTAATTTTCCCTGCCTGCCTGCCGGCTTGGCCGTTTCGCTACCGTCACTTAGGCGTAAGGTAAAAAATGTATTCACTGTTCATTACTTTTCTGTTTTACAATAAATAGTTCTTGTAGTAACGAAACGGCCAAGCCACATATTTTGATTAACGTGTTGAGTTTGTGAAATTAGGGCTCATAGAATTAGGGCTTATAGAGTTAGGGCGTTTAGAGTTAGAAGCTTAGCTCTACATAAGATCTATTAACTTTTTGACGGTGCGAGCCATATGGTCTTCTTTTGGCAACATTTTACATGAAAATTGTTTTGGTGGTTTGTAATTTAATCAACACGTTTATAATTAAAATCATACTTTATTATTCCATTTACCCTTACTCGCTTCTCGCTCCCAACGGGACCCTACCATAAATAATATAATATAGAAATCGGGACTGACGATGGTCCCGGGAGGCGCCGGATGCGCCGACACGACTACTGGGACAACATGAAATATGAAAACTACGAGATTCCACTGTTTAAGATTAACGTCAAACCGGATCTGATCATGTTTATGAAATTGATAGGGCTTTTCATTTTCTGTAGCGTAAATAGAAATCTGGGATATTTTAGTGCTGTGGAATTTACTGGAATGAAATGTTTATGTGAGTAGTCACGCCGTCACACACGTAATTTTTTTTTAAACTAGATATGGCGCTGACTGTTCCCTGAGAAGCAAAGCCGAAACAAATTTAGAGGTCATGGTCTCTTTTAAAGTTCGAACATTTAAATTATTTGAATTTAATGTGAGTCTAATAATGCAGGGCAATGTCTGGAAGGGCCGTTTGAAGAAAGAACCATTGACTTGGCCGTCGCGTGAAAACACAATGTACCTCTTTTTTTATTAAAAACACAATGAATCTCACAAGTAATACGTATTATATTAAATTAGATTGTTTAGTGCGATTGCCAAGTCAATTTATTTATTTAAAACATAAAAGATTTTTAATATTGATATTGATATGGTCACTAAAGATGTTGTTAGCTAATTACGTAATAACTTAAGACAGAAGGATCTTTAAGTAGGAACTGATTAAATTAACCAACTTGGTATTATATGGATCTCACAACTTTTTACGATAGAAGAACTGAGTTGCGAGACTTGTTTTTTTTTACAATTTATGTTTTTGATGGCATCTCTTTTTTTATTGTAGACAGTTCTTTTTTTTTTTTTTTGTATGTAGTCTTCCTCTTTTTCTTTTCGGGTACTACTTCTTGAGCTTCAGCTACAGATTTTCTCAAAGCCCACTGTCTGCCCTGTCTCAATGGGTTTTTCTCGTAGACTTTGATGTTACAATTTTTGACAAGTCTGGACGGTAACGAAATTGCAAAATATTTTATTTTTTACACTAAATACTTTTTGTATTCTAAATTTGAAGTTTCTGTGTCTGTTAAAAGTGCCTTAGAGTTTTGATGATCGGTCAGTCAGTGAGTGAGTAACAAATTAACAAACTTTGACTAGTTATAATTCTTAAACTACTGGTTCAAAATAAATGACATTTGAAATATACCGAATTTATACAATGCCTATTTGGTTACTAAAAATTCAGGCTTCTAATTTATCTACAACGAAGTTTTAAGGGGGTCGAAAATGGCCTGAACTACTTCGAGAAAAGAATGGTACGGCCGTGCCGCTTGTTGTTGCTCGACTTGGCGGGGGCACTACCGTGCCCCCAGATTTTACATGGAGCGATAGCCTATCTGACTTTCACAGCCCAGTAACACAACCCTTATTAAGATCTCTGCCAGGGGTGCGGGTTGTTCGAAAGATATACCGTGGCTCCTGGCACAGGCAGCTGAAGGAACACGGGTGGGTTTTAGTCAGTAAAAGTCTCACACACCCTCCTGTTCAAACCATTTTAAGATCTGGTCAAAGACCTACAAATGAAAGCTGGGACCAACGGCTTAGCGTGCTTTCCAACGCCCGGAGGGGTCTCGGTAAGAATGATTTATCAATTGCCTGACCTTGGGAAGCATTGCTCACTCTGATCGAACAACCCGGGCGGTTGTTATTACTTAGCCAGTAGCCCCTCTCAATTTAATGAGCAAAATTACAAAATAAAAATCAAAATATTTTATTTCACATAAACCTGCATGGGCACTTATGAAACGTCAGAAGCTAGGTGCACGGTTCCAATTTGTAGCTACCTATGGAGAAGAGCCGGCAAGAAACTCCACGGTTACTCTTTTAAAAATAAATGGCTTTTACAATGTTTTCAAATTTCAGTGATAATAGGTTTGGGAACTTTTTTTTAAGTTATGTAGTAATTAGCAACTGTTTAACCGTACATTTTTGACGTTTGAAAATCTCGTAACTTTAAGCAACGTTTATAAATAAGAGGAAAAATCATCTGCCGAACATTTTTCCAACCACATAATAATATGTTGGTGTTGGCGTATAGTCTAACCGGATGGAGATGAATTCTAGCTGGCAGATCATTTACATGGAGCATTTACATGTCATGCAGGCCCATTTTGGGATAGTTTGATTGATAATGATTTTAAACGTCATGGCATTAAATGAAATTGGTTACCTTTGATAAGCCAGTCTGTGGGTTTATCCATTGGCTTATGCCGCTCTTATTCCTAGCTTCTGCCCGTTGCTTCTCCATGCGTGCTACCGGGACCAAAAGTAGCCATAGCCTATGTTTTAAAACATCAACTAAAGCCCCGTCAAAATCGGTTCAGGTGTTTCACAGATTAGCTGGAACAAACAGATAGACATACAAACACAAAATAAAAAGAAAACGCAGATTACGAATCTCTTCCGTTGACACACTTAAGCCACAGATAATAAAGCTTTACATAATAAATACGCAAATGTAATCTAATCTCAAGTAAAACATTCGACTTACGATGTTTTTGAAACTTTGAGTGCTTTATGCGACCGATAAAGAATAAAAAATTAGTAACTTTTTAATTATTGGCACATTTGAACATTTGTCTTGCAATGTTAAATAGGAAACGTGGTAATTTTTGCGAGGATACCATACCCTTCAACCAAATTAGTACAAATCTACTGGGTGGTAGAAAAAAAACGGGTGGTGTCGAGGGAAGCCCCGCCCCGTCAGGAACGAAATTCCTTACGATTTTTCTTATTTATTTATTTGGAAACTCAACAGCTTATCATTAATTTACGTGAGTTATGAATGTTCACCTCAATATCAATGAATAGCTCAATGCAATTTCATCAAAGTTACTATTAGCATCTAACAGTTTGCTTACACTGCTGAGTGATAGCGAGATGATGACAATTATCTCTTAAGCCAATAACAGAGTTCCGCGGCATTTATAAAGCTAGGTTAACTAGAAAGTAGCGAAAGAAAAAATCTACACAAGTACAACTATCAATAATAGGCAAAGTGCGATTGTTGACACATTGCTCACATTGCATGAAAGTTACAAAGTATGTACCTCAATACTATATTAATTAACAAAAGGAAAATAAAATAAAATATTTTGTTTAACGTTGTGGATTTCTTTCCACTTACCAATTCGAACGTGCTTTGTTGAAATATAAAAAAAACTCAAACTCCGAATGTAACGTCGTATATTCTATTTAGAAAACTATACCGTTATTTTGTTCCACTATTGGCTTCAGAACCCTCGAAAACCATGAAAACGATCTCAGTCTCTCTCTGTCTCTTTCTATTATGTATTATAAAAAGTGGTAAGAAGGGGGCATAAAGCTTTTTCGTTACGTAACGCTTTTTCCGTGTGGTGCCGGACGTAAAAGAATAGCATCATCACATTTCATCTCGTGGGTGTCGTAGAAGGCGACTAAGGGACTTACTAGAGAATGGGCAGCAGCGTTCTCTATGCATTAGACCACCATGCTGCGATCGTCAACCCGCCTGCTAAGCGTGGCCATTATGGCAAAACCCCCCTTTTGAGGGGAGGTTTATGTCCAGCACGTCCACTGCTATCGGCTGAAATGATGATGATGAACGTTTTTTTCCGTTACGTGATGATTTCTACAATTTTACTCCTACCGCAAGCTGCGTTAAAGGACTTTGTTCCAAAATAGGTATAGGCTCTCTCACACACGAGATGACTTCTTGTTTCACTTCTTGTTCTATGATGATTATTAGGATCATTGTTAAGAGTGTTATTGGATTTTTTCAACAGGTATTTCTTAGTCGCATCTTTGATTTTGTTCCCGGTTGCCCGCTCATTGTTAGTGGTGGCTATATAATGCTCTGTTTTTTTTGACGTGACAACGTCTTATAAATTGGTTTGCCGGGTGACACTTCAAGAAACTGCGTTACGCTCCGCTCACGTTATGCGCTCACAATGAGAGCGAGTGAGAGGCACGCGTCCCTTCCACTCGGGCATGGTTAGCCCGCCTAAGAGCGAGAGAGACAGACATAAAAAGTGAAAGGCACGCGTCTATTATTTCATCCTTCTTCCTACTATACGAATGAATATTCACATTAAAATTATTTTACCACTCAAAGTCGTTGTCACGTAAAACTTTCGCCCGTATACCGACTTTACAGGCAACCAATTTTTTTTTAAATATAACACAGCAAAATAACCTGTTTTTTAGACAGGCCATTTACATTTGTATGGTATTCTATTCTTGTTCGAAAGTGGAGTATCTAGAATTCAAATCAGTTACACAAAAGAAACAAATTCTAAAGCACGAAAACTAGAAAGTTGTAATACTTTTCCAACAGGTGGGTTGTACGAGGTACGGAATTCGATTCTCGTTTGAGAGTCCCTGCGGCTGCGGTGACTTTAAAGTTTCCCACAAAGGATTTAAAGACAGGCAGCGGCTGTCATCCTCACAGAACAATGGCTTTAGATACGTTTTTCTTGATTATTTACTATAGAAGAAACTTGGTTTGTCTTTAAGTTGAGGATTGTTTCGAGGATTATGTGAAGTGGAAGAGATATATTACTCTTTATTGTATAAATATCAATTGTAAATATAAGTGAACTCATATAAAAGTATTCGAAGATAGTAAATATTATTCTGGCTAACACTATTTTAGGAACGAAGTTCTTTAACGCAACTTGCGGTAGGAGTAACATTTTACAAATGGTCACGTAGCGAAAAAACGCTATGCACATTATTTTTTTAATAGAAACAGAGATAGTGAGATAGTTTTCATGGTTTTCGAGTGAGCTGGAGCCATCAGAGTGAATAAAAATCCAATATGGCGGCTTATTTTTTTTTCGTCACTTGTCTCGTTTTCATGGTCTTTGAGGGTGCTAAAGCCAATAGTGAGGTCAAATTATAGTTTGAGTATTTTAAAGAGAGCGTAAAAGACGTTACATTTGGTGTTGAAGAAAAACTGTTAGGAACTTCTTTCCAGACGGGGGTACACCGCTTTTTTTTTTTTTTTTTTTTTTGACGCGATTATTCAAATTTTGGAAGTCGTGTCTTTGTATCTGTATTTTAGTTAACGCGTGAGTAAGTCACGTCATGGACTTTGCATTTAATGCAACGACTTATAACCTATCTCATATCTATAGAAGTCGATGTACTTGACACGTTCCGTTTGATAAATGATAAATGATTTTATTTCTGTAAGTAGGTTTGTACAAACACTTATATATATTTTTTTACTAGATGAGGTCGGCGTTTCCTATCTGACTACTCTGAGAAGAAAGGCCGAAACAAACTCAGAGGTCAAAGTCTCTTTTTAAGTCCAGACATAATCTTGGCCAGACCATGTGGATTGATGCCTGAAATGGTCTTTTGAGGAAAGAACCCCACAGATTGAGTGGACCTGTCCATTCAGTGCACGCATGCATTAGTACCAGTATTAGTTTGGTACGATTACGTATATAATGTTTCTTTTAAAATCATGAAATGAATGTAACTTTTCACAATAACCAAATACATATTCAAGTATTTAAATTGTCCACCCACAAAAACAAAAAAACAAATGAGAAACTGTGTATAAGCAGATTAACAATATACCAATCCGATACATGAAAAAGCGTATTTGAATATTTTACAACGTCAAAAAGTCGAATAAAACGCAAGTAGCATGAGCCAAAACTGAATATGAATGTGGTGCAATGGTAAAAATTCAATTGGTACGCGTGCCTCGATTTACATCGAAATGACATTTATTGATATCTGCACCGGGTTATATTACCCGGTGCAGATATCGATTTTAGTGGTACATTTTAAATGGGTTTCTAAATTACAGTGTTGATTTTTGCCGTCAGTGATTGGTTGTAAGTGTTTAATAATCAATTCAGTTCATTTAATAACCGCTTCAAAAAAGGAAAAGGTTAAGAATTCGACTGAAGGGGTCTTTTGTGTACTTAAACACTTTGATGAAATAATTAACAAAATATTCAAACTCAAAGTATATATTTATTTCAATTAAACCATTTCCAGAGTCGTCAGTAAGTCAAACAGTTGAAGCCAGTTACCCATTACAAAACGTAGACCTCGATAGAGAAGAACTAGCAAGAAACTCTAAGGACAGTCTTTTTTTTTCTGGGTTTTGGCTTCTCACGGGTGCATTTAGCCAGTGTCAAGTAATTTTACTTTTCAGTCAAGTAAATGGCCCGATATCAGGCACGAAGTAACAAAAAGTCATAGTCAGTCAATTCAAAGTTATTGTAAAGCGGTAGTAACTTTACAACAACCTATTAGGAGTTTTTGGGGGGAACACGAAAAGTCCACGTTAGTCACTTATTTTCACCTTTACTACACTTGTGCACTCACACGTTACCAAATTGAATAGTTCACTACCAAAATTATACAATATAATTCGCTACTTCACGAAATTACATGAAAATGAAAATTCGTGCGACATGTTCCAACGCGATCCCGCCAAAAACTCCAAGGACACTCTTTTAAAAATAGACATTCGCGCAACCATCAGCGAGACATTTAAGTAAGCATAACGTACTTTCAACTGTCTTGCTTTTTCAAATCATAGAGACATAATAATAACATTATTAACGGCTTCATATTACCCAGATATAAGACATTAAAATTATGCGTCTAATTATTTAAAAAAAGAATCAAATGAATTAAAACTCGAAAATTAATACACAACCATGATTTCGAAAAACAGTTCGCCGTTTTCTCATATTTACGATCTATCAAAGAATCACAAAAACGTGTAACAATTTTTGAACACACGAAATAAACAATTAAAGTTTTGTAGCAGAATCAAATTTGAAGCATCAATTTCAATGAAACCAATTTGAATATTGTCTCAGGCACTTTTTAACTGTCAAGCAGCTGGTCTGTCAAAAAGATTAAGCTATTATAGTTGCCTATTCCAAAACGAAGGCTATGCTCGGAGTTTCCCTACGCGATCGAATCAGAAATGAAGAGATCCGCAGGAGAACCAAGGCAGCCGACATAGCCCGAAGAATTGCCAAACTTAAGTGGCAGTGGGCAGGGCACATTGCTCGCAGAACAGATGGCCGATGGGGCCGAAGGGTTCTGGAGTGGCGACCGTGTACCGGAAAACGTAGAGTGGGAAGGCCTCCCACAAGGTGGACCCAGGACATTGTGAAGGCCGTGGGTATCCGCTGGATGTGGGAAGCACAAGACTGGTCGAAGTGGAGGAGCCTGGGGGAGGCCTATCAAAATCAAAATCAAAAGTCATTTATTCAAATTAGGCTGAGAATCAGCACTTTTCGAACGTCAAAATACATAAGACAGTCCCCCCAAAACGCCCACCCTTCGACACTTCCTAGTGCTTTAGCTGGGAAGAAGAAGTGGCGCAACAAACTCCCCAGCAGCACAGCTGTCTGTTTAGTCGGATGGACTTGATTCTATACATACATATGCAAGGTAATAAACAATAACGCATAATACCAAAAATAAAAGTCTCCTGGTATAAAGGGCTCTAAAGCTTACATATGCAATGGTGGATTATTGTTAGATCATGTCAATAACGAATGACTTAATAGATAGATAGTAAAAATAAAAAAATAAAACACTTGGTCAATAAAATTGAGAAGAGAAAAAAAAATATTTACCTATGTCCAGTAGTGGACGTCTTGCGGCTGAAATGATGATGATGATGATGATTCCAAAACGTAGTAGGTTTACACGGAGAAGAACGAGCAGAAAACTTTATGAACTCAATTTTAAATGAAATTATTTTTACAATGTCAGAAGCGTCGTCTTGCTTGTTAAGTTTCTATTAGAGGGAAAGTAGGTCGGATCGGGGCTCGTGGCTAAGTAACAATAGCCGGACGGCTTGATCTATCAGGTCAAGCTACGATTGGCCATGGATCAGTGGACCACCAAACGCGTTAAGCAGTTGGTCCCAGAATTCGTAGATCTTAATAGATAGTAATAAGGGCCGTCAGAAGCACAAAAGTCTGTTATCCTGTCTTGGCTAGGGTTATCGTGTTACCCACTAACTGGATTGTGGAGGTCAGATTTACAGTCGCTCCATGTGAAATACGGCTAATCAGCTGAATTCGGTTAGACTTGAAGCCGACCCCAAAAATGGTTGGGAATAAGCTAGGCAAATTGATTAGAGAAAGTAGCCCTTATATTTTTAGGTAACGGTGGATCGGGGTTACATTGATTCGCGGGATGAGTTTGATCAAAACTTCCATTTCATATAAAATCGCTAATTGCGTAAAATGAAACGCAACATGGTAGTTTTTTTTTTCTAATTAGGCAACACTGAAGAACTGTTAAATCGTTTCCTGAGGAAATCACTAACAATTTTAATTAAAAAGTTAATTATTTTTCGTGTTGGCAGATTTTGATTTTTGAAATTGTATTGGCATTATAATTTTTGTAACTACGCAGTAAAATGGGGGGGTATCAAAGTAACCCCACATCGTACGTATAACTTTGATCAGTCAGTTTTATTTTTTTCTCATTTAAAGTAATATTTTTCACGTATTATTACACGAATCAAGAGTTATAAAAAAAACGATAATTTGACATTAAAATTTTTTTTTACCACAAATTTAAGAGATATGAACCTTCAAAGTTCGACATTCATTAAAGTAACCCCGATCCACGGTAGGCAGTTTTTTTTACCAAATGACGTGAATTCTAGAAAACATGATATTCTGTGACATCTAACATTTATCATAGTACCCTCTAAGTGGCAGATGTAATGCTGTCACATTTAGAACATTCCCTATGGATGTCATTACGCTCCCTTATAAGATTTCATCTATTTCTGAAGACGATATTAATTCGTTAAAAAATACTTTTAGATTTCTCTTGAGATGAAGTCGTATCTATTTGAGAGTTTCGGGTGGCTCCAGAAAAGATCAGAAAATTATTTTTAGTTACTTAAAAAAATATAACCCGTTTGGTCAAGTTGGCTTACCTATTAGTCAATTCTCACTTTAAAATATACTTTTAATTAATGTATTATAAGAAGATTAAAGAGCCCTCATAAGAAGGCTTAAAGTCACCCAAAGGGCGATGTAAAGGGCTATGCTTGGAGTTTCCCTGCGTGATCGAATCAGGAATGAAGAGATCCGCAGGAGAACCAAGGTAACCGACATAGCCCGAAGAATTGCCAAACTTAAGTGGCAGTGGGCAGGGCACATTGCTCGCAGAACAGATGGCCGATGGGGCCGAAAAGTTCCGGAGTGGCGACCGCGTACCGGAAGACGTAAAGTTGGAAGGCCTCCCACAAGGTGGACAGATGACCTTGTGAGGGCCGCTGGAGTCCGCTGGGTGCGAGAAGCACAGAACCGGTCGAAGTGGCGGAGCTTGGGGGAGGCCTATGTCCAGCAGTGGACGTCTTTCGGCTGAAATGATGATGATAATGAATGTATTATTTTCTGTAGGCGGTTCGCTTGAAGTTAATTAATTTGCAAGGGAATCGAAAACTCAAGAGATACGTTTTAGGCAATTTGCACGTTTTAAATGCTATGCCATATAGTTAAGAAAAAACTTGTATTTTGCTTACTACATCATTTAGAAGAAATCGAACCGAGTTAAAATAAATTAAACTTTATTTTATACTAAGGTCCATATTTTTGTTAGTATTTTGGTGTTAGTAACAATAGTGCTAAGATAGATAGTTTGATTATAAGAGTAACCGTGGAGTTTCTTGTCGGCTCTTCTCCATGGGAAACAACAATTTGGAACCGTGCTCCTAGCTTCTGACGTTTCATAAGTGCCCATGCAGGTTTATGTGAAATAAAATATTTTGATTTTGATTTTGATATTGTTAGTTTTCACCAAATTAATTAATTACTTAATCCTAAGATTGTCGTCAGCCAGTGACTCTGAAAGGGACAATCCGCTCTAGTAGCGATCATTTTTTTTTACTTTCTTGCATAAATTCAAAACGTTTCGGTCGAGTACATTCGAGCACATCTACTTGTAACCCGCCAAGTTATGTCATGTATGTAAAAGCAGCAAATACAGGGATTTTTTTTAACAGTGCGCAAACTGTGCCAAGCTGAACCATGTATTCAGTATATCATTCTAGACCCCTATCGTAGAAACTTTTCGTCGGTTATACAAAAAAAAGCTGCTGTTTCATAGAGAAGTGCAATACCTACGCGGTCAAAATTTAGAAACAGCTGATTTTGTTTTGTATAAACGACGCAAAATTTCTACATCTTGAGGCTTTATCTCAAATTATTACAGAAACGATCGATTAATTGACAGAAACGGATAGATTTTTAAATACACAATTTTACTCATTATCTGCTTTTACTGGAAAGTCACTTTTACACAAAAAAATACTGCGTAACATAACGTATAACATTTAATTAATAAAAATAAGTTCAAACATGAACTGTAATGGTTCGTCCAAATACCTGGCAAAAAACAAAAGATGGCTTGCTGAGCACGTCATCTTGAATTTTCCTTGTTTGTCTCAGAAACTTGTCGAAACGTGTGTCGACTTCTAAACCCTACGTGCAACTGGTAAAATATCCACGAACATTTTTCATTTTACTTTGTATTGGGGACCTTCCCATCTACGGCTATTCCATTGTCTTGATATCGGAGTCAATGGTTTGAAGACTTGTTTGATTAAAGGTTTTTGGGAGTTATTGTAGGACGAAAATGTTGGAAGACGAATAACAGCACGAGTTTTCCCGTCAATAAGTACGTTTTGCAATTTTGGTCCTTGGGTAAAACTACTTTTTCAAGGTTTCAGGTCGTGTCCTAATATTATGCAATCCTTGCGTTCATTTCACACTACGCACTTTTCTATACCAGAAATCGGAATGTGAGATAGTTATCATACTTAGAAAAGCATGCTCAATGTCATGCATGACAGGGTTCAAATTCAATTGCGTCAAAATGTTTACTTTTTAACCAACTTCCAAAAAAGGAGAAGGTTATATGTTCCACTGTACGTATTTTTTTGTTTTTATGCCTCCTTTTATGTTTCTATTCCTTGATTTCTCCTCCATTTGTGGACCGATTCTCAAAATTCTGTTTTTATTTGAAAGAGTATACTCCTGAGGTGGTCCCATTGGCACCAAGTTAGGATCTGATGATGAAACCCCAGGGAAATCGAGGGCAACCCTCAAATCTTATAGGTATAAACAATGTTTTTCATATGTTTTCTAAAGCTATTGAGACATTTGCGTATGGTCATCATCATCTCATGACGCTGCGCTGATGAAGAAAGATACAACTCTTGAACTTAGGAATTAGGTGCAGATTCGGGCATAACTCCGTCATATTATAGACCGATTTGCAAGATTTTATAAAATGCATATCCAAAGTCACCGATTTTCGAAATTAAAGTTATTTTTCACTTTCTGGTGTTTTGTAGAAGTCGTTTTTTTTTTTTTGGAAAAAGTTTTTTATAGTTACACTTCAAATTTCAAAACCAACTTAGACACTGAATGGTGAGACAGTTGAGTAAGTGAGGATGAAGAATAAATTATCTGAGATTACGAATTCAAGTACCTAATTAATTATTTTTAAATTCTTTGGTTCTAGTTTTGTTATTGTACCTACTTCGTTTAAATTTGGTTAGTGCCAGTTCTATGTTGTACCATAGAAATACAAGAGTGAGATCTCCTGTTACAGGTACCTCCACACTTAAAAGAAGGCCTCTATAACTTATTTGTTAAAACCTGTAGATAGTGAAAAATAAAGTTAATGTTATTATTTTGTTTGGCGAACCTGAACGCCTGGCGCGTTGTAGCGATGACAGGGCGAATAATTATTAATGATCGCTTATACAGGGTAAAATTTTAACCAGTGCGCAAACTGTGACCACGAATTCAGCATCATTCTAGACCAAAATTTTTTCGTTGGTTAAACAAAATAAAACAAGAAGTTCAATACCTACATGGTCAAAATGTATGGAACAGCTGATTTTCTTTTTGTATAAGCGACGAAAAATTGCAGTCTAGAATGATATGCTGAATTCATAGTTCTTCATAGTTTGCGCACTGGTTAAAAATTTATCCTGTATTAGGGCATACGACAACTGACAGTGACCATCGAATCATATAAGGTAATTACCAAAAAAAGAGATAAGAAATTAAAACCATTTTAAAACATAAATGGTACCTTTGTACCATTTTTTATTTTGAAACAGTTTTATTTTCTAATTAATTTTGAGAGTATGAATTTACCATTCAATTAGCCCACGATATTGATAGATTTCATTTAATCCTTCAATCACGAAAGAAAATAACCAACAAATTGACGACCAATAATAATACCAGCTGAATGAAAATATCGAAGAATACCCATTATTTTATACTGTGACGACAAACTAATATAGTTTCTGTGGACAAATTGGCATTGGTCCAGCCATTGAAGCAAGAAACAATTGGATATCGAGACGCTTGGCCAGATAAATTGCATCGGATAAGATAGTTCACGATATTGGTCGAGTTATTTTAGTTAATTGAACGGTGTATATCATTTTGGTTCTCGATTTTGCGGAATCGGTAAAAAGGGAAGGTTTTATTCAGTCTTTATTAGTTTTACTTATTTCTTGTTTCAAACTGTTAAAATAACGGATTTATTAAACTGCGTTCTAAAGCACAATGTGCTAATACACTATTATGTATACTTATCTGTGTTTGTTATCATGTTTTTTTCTTTTTTTTAATGTTGTCATCTTTTATATGCACGTGTTTCTGTGACAAATAAAACAATTTTTCTTTCTTTCTAATTCGAAATGGAAAAAAAGAAATAGAAATACTAGCTTATACCATAGACAAACAAAGTGGCCAGCAATAGTCAAATCCTACAAATCATATTATCCCACTGATATTATAGGTAAATGTGAAAGTTTGTATGTTTAGATGTTTGTTACCTGATCACGCAAAAACGGCTGAACGGAATAAATGAATAAGGTAAGGTATAGAATCAAGTATTTCCGTCTAAACATACAGCTGTGCTGCTGGGGAGATTGTTGCGCCATTTCTTCTTCCTAGCTTAAGCACTAGGAAGTGGTGAAGGGTGGGCGTCTTGGGACTATCTTATGTATTTTGACGTTCGAAAAGTGCTGATTCTCAGCCTAATTTCAATAAATGACTTTTGTATTTTGTATTTTTTTATGAAATTTGGCAGTAAGGTAGATCTTAACCTGGATGAGCACACAATTTACTTTTTATCCATATAATGCGTTCTCGTAGGAGAATTTCTGACCTCCACGAGAGCAAAGGCGCTGGCCTTTGCTCTCGTGGTCAGAAATTTGTTCACAAAATTCAGAAATTGCGAAGCGGTTCACGAAGGTTTTGTTGAACACAAACGATAATGACCTACCCTAAAGTAAACAGCGCGTTGAAAAAAAGATTAGCCAGTCAATTGTGGATAGCCTATGCATTATTAGCCTGTACTGTTCCCACCACTGGGACACAGGTCTCGACTCTGTGAGAGGGAGTGAGCCGCCACCACTACGCGTGCCCAGTCTGGGGTGGTGGATGTCTTTTGCTTCTAAGACATGCCACTTTCTTTTTAGGGTGGGAAGTCATCAAACAACTTCTGTCGCTCTGTGTGAAGCGAGAGGGCGTGTTAGACTTTTACTGACTAAAACCTACCCGTGTTCCTCCAGTTGCCTGTGTGCCAGGGGCCACGGTATTTCTTTCGAATAACCCGCACCCCTGGCAGACATCGGTCCTTGCGGACCCCACCAGTTGGTGCTGTCATCTCTTTAAGGCCCGCGTGAAACACAACCCGCCGTCGACCCGGGCTTGGTTCTTACCGGACAGCGAGCTACCCATTACTCGCCAGATGTGTGACGAAATAATTTACAAGTAAAGTGCCTTGACATCGAACCCAGGACCTACAATTCCTAGGACCCAGCCACTGGGCTACCAACGCCCCTGTAAATATGAAAATTCAATTGTACCCCACTTTTATTATTCTTCAGTTTATGTGATGTGATACGAAAAAACACAGTGACATAGACAACTAAAATTCAATTTAAAAGCTGTTGAATAAAATCGGCCAATTCTAGTACCAACACTAGAGTTGACCTTTAGCTTCTCTACTTTTCAAAGTATTACCAAAACGCCGCTTAACAATAATTGTGTCAGCCATTTCTACAAAAACGTTAGGATTATAAAAACAGTCCCCAATGGACAATTAGCAGCAGTATGCCATTATTTATTCATTCAAAGTAATTATAATTTCCGCAAGGCACTTAAACTAATTAAGTAAATAACACGGATCGCCTTCCGTTTGGACAGAAGCACCTACATCACTCTCTGGATTGGGTTTAACATTATGTATGGACAGTGGTGAGTAAATATAAGAGAGGCTTGTGGCTAAGTAATAACAGCACGGGTCAATTTATCGGGTTAAGCTACGCTTGCCGAGGTTGGTCCGTGGATGGGTGACCATCTTTAGATACCAACACTCCTCCGTGCCTCGGAAAGCAAGTTAAGCCGTTGGTCTCCGCTGTCATTCGTGGATCTTTGACAGTCGTTACGGGTCGTCAGAAGTCCGAAAATCTGACAACTAGTCTTACCAAGGGGTATCGTATTACCGAGTATCTGAGTGGGTTGTAAAGGTCAGATAGGCAGTCGCTCTGTGTAAAATATTGGTATTCAGCTGCATCCGGTTAGACTGGAAGCCGACCCCAACATAGTTGGGAAAAAGCTAGGCAGATGATGAGTGGTGAGTTAATATGATAGTATACAGGGTTTCCCAGGAAGCCTCGATCAATCGACCCGTGTGCCTTTTACTAAAGTATAAAGTACGGGGATGTTTACGAATCAAACTGTTTGTTTTCTAATTTTATACGAAAACATCCATTGGTTTCTTAGAAAACTTTAAGCATATCCAACGACCCTGGTTCTTTATCTAGTTTGGTGACTGTACAATCAAAACCCATTGGCCTATTTTCCCACAATCACGCCAATTTCATTCCTAAAACACAAATACATTCTCAACTAACATAACGTAATGAACCAGAGTAATCTAGTGTCCATCTAGTGAACCTCAAAACAAAGTTGGCACGAGCAAAGTCAATTTTTGCGCCATGTTGTTAATAAAATGCGATACAACTCGCAGACAGTGTAATTGCCACCATTAAAAGCTGCCACTGGCGCCCTCTGTACTGACTAAGAATTGCTCTGTAGTGTGTAAACAAACACGGTTCGTGAAAAATGTTCATATTCAGCCTGTAATGTTCCCACTGCTGGGACACAGGCCTCCTTTGGGCTGTGGACGAAATTTTGCACCCATATAGTTTACTAGGTTCTGCCCGCGGCTTCGCTCGCGTGGAAATCGGAAATTATCTTGCGGGAACGTACTACTGGGATGAAAGTATCCTATGTGTTAATCCTGGTTATAAACTGTGTACCTAATTTCATTCAAATCCGTGCATCCGTTTTTCAGTGATAGAGTAACAAATATCCAATCATCTAAATATGTTTGGACATCTAAACATACAAACTTTCACATTTATAATATAAGTAGCAAGTAAGATATTAGTAGGATTGAAAATCACCCCTTAGTTTTGTATTAAAAAAAACGAATCGACAGATGATAACTTTCGAAATTATGACGAAACGAAATTGCCTAATAAGTTCTATAACAGAAAATAAATATATCATAGCATCTGTTGAGGACAGAGGACAAATCTAGCAACGAAAAACACGCGATCACTACTAAGATTTACTATCGGTAAATCCACAGGTTAAACTATTACATCACTATTATTATTACAAACTATTATTCACTAGTTTCGGGCACTTTCGGGCTAGGATGGCTACAGTTCAATATTTCTATCTAAATGCGGTTAAAACTTACGAGACTAGTGCAATCTTTCGTGTCTGGAAGCGAACAGAACGCCACAATCGCAATGTGGGCGGAAGAACTCGCATTTACAATCAATATCCGGTTCCAAAAACTTCTAGTATGTTCGATCCGTTTCTACAGCGCTGCCACGTAGTGTTAGTGGGCCAGTACTACAAGATTAATTCATAATATTACAATACTCATTCATAAAACAGCGCCTCCAGTGCCGAGGAGCGGGTATCAATCGATATTTATTCGTGAAGATTCATTGATCCCGGGCGCCCTCTAATGATGAATATCACAAACGGAATTAGACGTCTCAACCTTTGCTTCCGCTACATGACAACAGAGGTCGCTCCTTGTATATCAGTCACAGCATCTATCCACTCAAGTGAAATGGATTCACAGTAAGTTTTTAACCGAGTTCAAAAAGAAGGAGGTTATCAATTCGACATGTTCATCTAAATGTTTTTGTATGTATGTTCGGGCATAAATCCGTCATATATAGACGGATTAACATTTTTTTTCGAAAGGGGTTTATTCCGAAATGTTCCCATTTAAATTTCATACAGATCTGATGATGCGTTTTGGAGACAGACAATGGAACTCTTCAAAAAATGACAGCAAATCAACCGCGAATGCTGATAACGCATAAATATGCATTGTTTTGACCCCAAGGATGATGAAATTTCGAATTGGTGTGGGGTAGGTAACTAGAGAGTGAAAAAAGAATGACAACAGACTTCCAAACAAAACACTACAAACTGCAAAACAAGTTTAATTTTGGAAGGCGGTGACAAAGTATTAAAATACACATCCAAAGTCACCGACTTCCGAAATTAAAGTTATTTTTGACTTTGTGTTTATTTTTTTTGGAGACTTTCAAAAAAACACTACTGCAACAAACTTGGAAGGCGGTTTAAGTTTTATTATTCACCAAAACTTCCTTTCTATTTTCCGACACTGACCTCGCTACGTCCTACCTCCGCGCGTGTGTGCAGAGGTAGTTTCATGCACTGGCGTCGCTCAATATCTGTTATTCTCGCCGTAACAGCGCCCCGCAACTATAGCCGACACCGCACTTGCATCCCCACTTTGTAAATGGTGTTAAAGATGCAATGATGCAAATAGCTATGTACTCTTTTAAAACTACGATATGTAGTTGATTTTTCTTTTAGAAATAGTACTTAGAATGACTTTTTGAGATTTTCTTTAAGTCAGAACTAACTATGGAAGAAAAAATATACTGTACGAGGGAGCAAAACTGTATAATGAACTACCTGATCATGTAAACAATAGTGACACCATATATATATTTAAAAAAGCCCTAGAATACGTAGAAAACAATACTAACAATACCGATTGTCACCTTGAACTGTTAATTTTCTTTTTGTGAACACAGAGAATCGCACATACTTTTAATAATTATCTTACTTTTCTCAATATGTTAAGTGAACTGTAACGTTCTTTTTTTTTTGAGAAATAAATGACTTTAAACCGAAATACAATACATTGAAACAGCTTACACCTACATAATTATCGTTACTCGTATAAGTACCATAGGCACCCCTACTTGTGTTGGTTGTAATTTTTTACCGATCTGTAACCCATGTTTGAGTAAAAGCCCCTCCATTTTACCGACTTTGGCAGTCTTCATCGAAGTCGTTCCCAGCAACTACCAAAAATACTCTAAATTCCCTTGTCGTTTCTTGTGTCCATCTTTTCTCTTTATACCTTACAATGTGATGAAATGTGACCAGCTTATTCCCATTTGAGATCGAACCCAATGACCTAAGCTCATAAATAGCCTCTTTCCTTAGCCAATTATCTATCACTACTTTTAATAAATCAAATCCCGATTCGAATTATTGATAAATTATTCCAAACCACACTAAATTGTAAATTCACTTGAATAAATTATTCTAAGAAAATCAAACCGGGTTCCGATGGTATACTGTAAGGCCATTACAACGGCTATAGACCACAAAGTGTGTTCGTTTCGTCGAAAACGACCGTAACGGCCACAAAATGTTAATTAAATGTACCGTACTCAGAATTATCGGGCCCACAGAAATCTTAACAAGGTGGTGGAACAGTACAAGGGATTGCACGAAAGTTGGTTTCGACGAATTCACATTTATAACGGAAATTGTAATTTTAAAATCATTTATAAAGTAATAGCGACCCGCCCTGGCTCCGGGTGTACACTGTACAGTGTATATGACGGAGGTAGTATAATTATGTCTCTCCGTGGCATAGACGGCAACGGAGCATGCTGGCTGACCGCCCGTCTAAATCAGTGATACTAAAATATTCCATAGAGTATACCATTAAAACAGACCCAGTTGCACAAGATCATTAACGCTAATGGTTTCTTTAATTTAATGATGTTACACAAAGGTGCTAATGGTGCTTGATTTGTGCAACAAAGGCTGTGATAGATTCCCTCGTTTGACACTTCATATCACAGATTTTGGAAAAGACAATTTTGATCTACAATGCACAACGCATCCAAAGTATTTACTTAGATAAGTATTAATACTGTATTATTTAAAATAGCTTCGTAAATAACCCAATATTTTTCTGTATATTTTATAAAAAATTGGGTTACTGTGATCTGCAATCTTTAGAAGATAGACTACTATTAGGGAGTTTTCTATACACCTTTTATGTTCGTTGACGGACTAAGAGAGTAGAACCCCTGGTGTTGGTCGTGGGAAGATACTTGATGCAGGCAGCATGGGACCAACAGTTGTGATTTGACGTTTGAAAAGTGCTGATTCTCGGCCTAATTTGTATAAATGACTTCTGATTTTGATGTTAGGAGGAGACTCATCACCAGCAGCAGACGTGTTTTGGCTGAAATGAAGAAGATGATGTTAATGGTGAATCATATAATCATGCTAGAAAAAAATTCTGCTGCTGGGGAGTTTGTTGCACCACTTCTTCTTCCCAGCTAAAGCACTAGGAAGCGGTGACCGTCTTATGTAATTTTGACCTTCAAAAATTGCTGACTCTCAGCCTAGTTTGAATAAATTACTTTTGATTTTGATTGTACTAGTTTTTTTTTTTTTTTTTATTTAAATTAATAATGAAACGATGTAAGTAATTAAGAAAAGTGGGTTTAAAAACATCCCACCTAGAACTAAATTATTAACTAAGTTGCTCGTTTAAGTACGAGACATCTATTCCCTTGTTCAGCTCTCTATGGTCGAGCCTAACAGTACAAATTAGCGCAGAATGGACATAAACTTGTGTTATTATTGCGTTTATTGCTGCCCATCCTTAATTACGTCTAAGCTGACCTATATATCAACAGTCCACTGTTGAATGTAACATTTGTAAGGTTATATCGCCTTACTTGGCAAATTGGTCCAGTGTTTGTCGCAGCCGTTTTATTGTCAGTTGTTTTGTAAATTTCGGATGAAGCGGTAAGTTTTTGCAGTGGGTTTCATTAATACAACCTCCACGATACAATCGGTAAACTTGTACGCTTGTTGACAATGCAATTGTTGATTTTTTCGGGGAGTGACGTCACGGACGGATTACGGTGCACATCAGCTGTTCGTGTCAGCACTCATAAAAAATAAAACACCAATCAGTTCACAGTATAATTCTTGTTTACGTTAGCACTATAGTGTTCCTTACGCGTGTGGTTGTTTTCAAAACATTATAACTGCAGTTCGGTAGTGTAAAAGCGCATAAAACTATATTCAATTCAACCAACTATTTTGATGTTGAGGTCATACGGTTACATTGTGCCACTGATACCCCCAAAAAGTGCAACTTTTTACATCTTTTGACAAGAGTAAACAACACTACCACAGATTGTTTATGCGAATCAATAATTCGTTGAGCAGCAGGCGCCATCTATCGTCTAAAAGAGCCGTTAGAAAGCTGTGCGACATCTAGTTGCTCCTAGCCGTACTATGGTGAAGTGTGCAGCCTGCGGTAGGTTTCTTTCTGCAAAAGGGGGCGCTGCGTGTGGCAACTCGACGTGCCTTAACAGATATCACCTCGCTTGCTTGCTGTTGCCCGATACTTCGCAGATAAGCAGTGGCTGGCTGTGCCCCGAGTGCAGGAAAAAGCTGCCCAGGGGAGACAACAGCGCCACACCCGTCAAGGATCTGGGTAGTGGTCCTGCTGTTACTTCAGCAGCAACGTCGACAGCGGCAGCAGCCCCCGTTAAGTTAGCGTCGGGATCCGCAGCGGATTCTGCTACGGCAGCGGCAGCGCCAGTCGTAGGCGCCATGATCAGGTCGCCAGTCGCGGCGACTCAGGCTCGGGGCACTTTGACTAAGCCCCACGTTGCCGAGGCCAAGGTGCTGTCTCGGGCTGGTAGCGAGCAGGGTGCTGATCCCTCGCCAGATACACAGCTGACCCTCCGTGAGGAGATAAGGCTCTTCCGTTGCGAGCTGCGGGAGGTTCGAGACGAAATGCGAGAATTTCGTCGTGAGATGGCCGGCCTGCATTCGTCGTTGGGGGTCTGTACCGAGCGGGTTGACAGCCTGGAAGCCAGGATTGAGGCAATAGAAAGTCGGCAAAGTGAGGCAGTGCCAGACTGCAAAGTGGGCCAGCTCGAACGCGTGGTATTTAAGTTGCAGCTTGACCTCAATGACCGCGAGCAGGATTTACTTGGCTCCGACCTTGAGATCGCTAACATCCCGGAGACTCCTGGTGAGAATGTGTTGCACACCGTCGGGCTGGTGGCAGCAAAACTTGGGGTGACTCTCGACGAACGGGACATAGTGTTCGCGCAACGAGTGGGCCTACGAGCCGAGCGAGAGCCACACACGGGCTCTGCGGGCGGCGCGAGTCCGACCGGCGGAGCGAGCCCGGGGGGAGCAGCGGCGACGACAGCGCGCGGGCGGCGCATCGTGGTGCGCCTGACGCGGCGCGCGCTGCGCGACGACCTGCTGCACAGCGCGCGCGTGCGGCGTGGAGCTACCACCGCGGACCTTGGTCTCCCCGTGCCCCCGCGTCGCTTCTTTGTCAACGAGAGGCTCACCAAAGCAAACAGACAATTGTTTTACCGTGTGCGTGAAGCTGGCAGCCGTCTCGGCTGGAGGTACACGTGGACGAAGTTCGGTCGCATTCTAGCTAAGCAGGGCGACGGCAAGTCTACCCACTGCATCCGCTCTGAGGAGGACTTTGCGCGTGTTTTTGGCTGCGACATGCCTTCTGAAAAGGAAGTCTAATTGCATGGTTCCTGGCAAGCATCATAGTATAGTCAACCTTACTCTAAAACTTAACCTTTTCATATTTGTTTGGTTTATAATCAAGTGTGTAAGTTTAGCTTGTGCGAGACCAGCAATGTTCCTGTTTCAGTATTCGTTGGTTTCTCGTGGTGGCCCAGCTGCTCGACCGAAAACTATTTATGTATATTTTATAAGTATCTCACTTCCGCTAGCTACTTTCACGCCTTCATTATTTCTAATGGTATTTTTAATATATTTACGTTCTCTATATATCTTAACAAAGTTGTTGTCAGCCAAATGGCTGACTATGTATATTTCTACAATATTTACAACACCTAACTTTATATGTTTACGAATTACACGTAATATTGGATATTTCAGTATATTTACACTTCATATTTTTATGACAAATTCAACACTATATAATATTTTCGATTCGATCTACTATTTAAAACATTTTGCTATTATATACACTACTATTTACAGAGAACAGGACAAGAAATCTTAAAGTTGGATTATTCAATGCAGGGTCGCTCGGTTCACGCCATGAGGAGTTTCTTGTCGCTATGGAGAGCCTATCGGTAGACATTATGGCAATAAATGAGACCTGGCTCAGGCAGGGAGAGGAGGGTCGCGCGCCGACAGTGCCGGGCTACCGGCTGCGACACGCGCCGCGCGCGCGCACCGTGCGCGGCGGGCGCGGGGGCGGCGTGGGCTTCTACGTGCGCCGCGGGGTGCGCGTGCGCGCCGTGCCGCACCCGCCGGCGTCGCAAGTCGAGCAGATGTGGCTCAGGCTAAACATCAACTCTCATTCAGTAATCATTGGCACTGCTTACAGGCCACCATGGCTTGATGTGAATGTCTTCCTGGATGCGATTACTGACTCTCTTTCCTCTTTTGCAAATGTGGACAAAATTGTTTTGTTAGGTGACTTTAATATTAATGTATTAAATCAAACTGACAACAAATATAAACTACTGAACAATTTTGTACAATGCTGCAAACTTAGACAAATCACTAGATCACAGACACTGTCAGGGAAATGATGAGGTTGCGTGATAAGTGCCATCTGAAGTCAAAATCGTCAAAATCCGAAAAGCACATAAAATCCTACAAAGAGTTGAAATATCTTGTTAGAGCTGCTTTTGAAAGTGAAAAGTGCGCATATTTTAAAACATGTATTAATAATAATATTAAACAACCTAAGAAGTTATGGAGTCATATAAAATCAACTGTAGCCACCTCTAAAAAACCAGAGCATAGTCTGCCACATTTCTGCAACAACCCAGAGTCAATTAATCAACACTTTTTGGATGTACCGGGCAGTGGTAGGGTCACTACCGCAGATTTAACCTATTTTGAGCACCATCGACATGGTAACAGTCATTTCCAGCTTGAGCCTGTCCAGCAGGACGAGGTGCTGAGGATCTTGCGCAGTCTTAAGTCCAATGCGCAGGGCTCTGACCAAATTTCTCTGGAGATGCTGATGTTAACACTCCCTCGAACACTTGCAGTGATCACAGCTATCATCAATAAATCCATAGTCTCCTCTTCTTTCCCTGATCTGTGGAAAATGGCAATAGTTAGGCCGATTCCTAAAGTACCTAACCCTACTAGCGTGAAAGACCTCCGTCCGATAAGCCTACTCCCATGTCTGTCCAAGATTCTGGAGAGGGTTGTCTGTGACCAACTCAGGGCATATCTTGAACAGAATAATATTTTGCCACTGGCTCAGTCTGGATTTCGCAGGGCCCACAGCACAGCAACAGCTCTCCTGGATGTAGTCGGTAACATACTTGGGGCTAGAGACCAGGGTAAGGGAACCCTGCTTGTCCTATTGGACTTCTCGCGTGCTTTCGACTCAATCAATATTTCACTTCTTCTCTCCAAGCTGTCCTACTATGGGTGTGATGTTGAAACAGTTAAATGGTTTGAAAGTTACCTCAGATATCGGTCACAGTTTGTCCAGGTGACAAGTGACAACGGAAATACCATGTCCTCTAGTCCGAAGTATGTGGACAGGGGCGTGCCTCAAGGATCAACTCTGGGTCCACTTCTTTTCATCCTTTACAGTGCTGACATTACAAGCTGTCTGATCAACACCAAGTTCCACCTTTACGCTGACGATCTGCAGTTGTACCTCCCTTTCCGCTCCCAAGACATAGCTGAAACCATAAGCAGAGTAAATGAAGATTTGGAAAGGATCTCGGCTTGGTCCAGAAGAAACTCCTTGGTCCTAAATCCATGTAAGTCCAAGTATATTGTGATGGGTTCGAGGAACTTCCTGAATAAAATGCTTGCTTGCAACCTGGACCTCAAGATTGATGGTTGTTGTGTAGAAAGGGTTTTGGAAGCCCGTAATCTTGGGGTTGTATTTGACGGGCAATTGCATTTCGAAACCCACATATTGGAGGCCGTACGCAACTGCTTCTACCGACTGAAGCTCTTATATCGCATCCGTCCCTACATAAGTGTGGATATGCGTGTTATGCTGTGTGAGTCACTAGTTTTATCCAAGCTGAATTACGCTGACACTGTGTATGGAGCGTGTATTCTCGGTAGAAGCGACAAATTGATTCAGCGGGTGCAGAATGCTTGTGCAAGATTCTGCTACAATGTCCCACCGCGATCCCACATCACTCCTTTTTTAAATAAGGGTAATTTGATGAAAATGTCAGCGCGCAGAAAGCTTCACCTGGCTACCCTACTCTTTGGCACTATTCTCACAAAGAAACCAGACTATTTATATAAGAAACTGTCTTGGTCACGTGATGTAAACAAGATCAAAACTAGAGCATCTTCTTACCTCATGCTAGCCTCATCACACAGAACTGCTGCCTTCCGTGGTAGTTTCAAATTTGCTGCCTCCCACTGTTGGAATGACCTGCCACCTCCTTTTCGTGCTATAAAGTCAATTGGTACTTTTAAAATAAAATTTAAACAACACCTTCTACAGCTTCAAAAAGACTCCAAACTTTGAACTTACCCCTGGCAGCGATTGTTCTCTAAACAGATATTTACTTCGCTTAATTTGTTTTTTTTCCATACTTATAAGATTTAATTACTTAATCTTGAATGTTGTTGTTCACCCCACGCTTTTACTGGTAGCCGTAGCACCTTTATTCGAATGTTTTTATTGCTGGTCTTTTGTTTGCGTTGTCTGTAATTTGTCGTTTGTAAAAATCATAATCACACAGCACTCTCAGTCACTAGTTTATTTTTATTTTTCCGCATTATCAATGCCGTTACTTCACTACCACACATCACTTTTATTGTATACTGACTGACTACACAAATAACACTACTCACTACTGCACTGTTCCTTATACAGCCGTAAATCCAGAGGAAAAAAAAAATGTAAATAATGTTCATGTACCTATGTCGGCGCTTGCGACCCTTTGCTTGTCACAGGAATGCCACAGAGTGTCTCAGGCTGCTATGGCATCGACAAATAATGAGGTCACGCTTTGCGCTGACGGTATTATGTTTTATTCGTTTATATACATTTACATAATTACATTTTAACTTTAGTACTGATTATTTATTTAGACTGTAACTGCCCGTGACATCACATCGCTCGGGCCCTACCAGAATATCAGCGTTGCGACACTTTTAAATGTCGCAGCATTATGCTGAGGTAGGAGCCTTTTGGCCTCGTGCAGGACTTTCTGTTTTATTTTTAATAGTTTTTACTCTCAAGTTTGTTTGTTTTTTTTTTATAATTTTTGTACTAGTTTATTTTATTATGTGATCTTCCTGTGCGAGTCACAATAAATACTTTTTCTTTCTTTCTTTCTTTCTTTCTTTTTTCTTTCATATTTACAATTCTTTAATATTAAAATGTTGTTGAGAATTTGACACTATAGCCGCCATCTTCAATCTAACGATACAATCGGTAAACTTGTACGCTTGTTGACAATGCAATTGTTGATTTTTCTTTTATATTTACAATTCTTTAATGTTAAAATGTTGTTGAGAATTTGACACTATAGCCTCCATCTTTAATCTCCCTATGGCTACCTCAAGATGGTCGAAAATAACATACTATTCTAAAATCAACTACTTAACAGCTGGCTCACTTTATTCCAATTCTTCTTCTTCGTAGTTTCGATGACTCCCTTTTATTTATCACTAGCTTTTCCTAGCAGCTTCGCCCGCCTGGAGGTCGAAAGTTATCCCATGGGAACGTAGGTATTATCGGGATTAAAATGTATCCTTCGTGTTATTCTAGGTTACAAACTATCCGTGTACCAAATTTCATCCAAATCAGTTCAGCTTGTTTTTGAGTGAATGAGTAATAAACATCATCATCATTTCAGCCTAAAGTAGTCCACCGCTGGACATAGGCTTCCCCCAAGCTCCTTCACTTCGACTGGTTCTGCGCTTCTCGCATCCAGGCCTTCCAAAGCTACGTCTTCCGGTACGCGTTCGCCACTGTAGAACCTTCCGGCTCCATCGGCCATCTGTTTTGCGAGCTATGTGCTCTGCCCACTGCCACTTAATTAACAAACATCTAAATATCTAAACGTACAAACTTTCAAATTTATATTAATAGTAGGATTATGTAATTATATGAAATATACTTATAAACAAAACTGAAATGTCTGTTTGTAATGTGGAAATAAAAGCTTTATACCAAATGCATTATGAAAGAAAATACAGTTAAAGTCATAGAAACATCCATTAGTTTCTTAGTAAACTTCAAGCATATATCCGGCGTTCCTGGTTACTTTATTTTTTGGTGACTACATTAGGCCTAGGCCGCATGTAGTGGTGCCAAAACCAGTATAAGCTGGCCTCGCACTCTTTTGAAACTCCATACTACTCCGGGCCAGCTCAAGGTCAAAGTGTTACGATAGACGTACGATTTACCGATATTCGGCTCTATATTGTATTGGAAACACAATGAGCAGAGAATCCACTCAATTTTCCATATCAACGTAATTCGACAATAGCTCCAATTTGTAGGTATTCAGTTTGGTTGCTCAAAAAGCCTCTGGAGATGCATTGAAATGAATCTTGTGAATGTCTGTACGTACACAATCGGGAATGTTTGATAGAATAGAATAGCCGTTTTAACAAGGCTATGCTACAAAGGCACACTTTAATGCTTGTTTCTGACATCGTACTATACTTGTTGGTTATTTTTGTTTTTTTGCTGTATTTTGTGTACATATAATATAATCTGTGCTAAATCAATATATTTTCTTTCTTTTCTCTTTTTGCTTTTTTTCTTTCTTTTCTTTCTACAAACAAACACACTAAAGTCTGTGCTAAATCAATGTATTTTCTTTCTTTTCTCTTTTTTTGCTTTCTTTTCTCCGTTTTCTTTCTTTTCTTTCTTCAAACTAATTTATGTTAAACACTAGGTTTTATCCGCGTGGAGGTAGAAAATTATCTCGCGGGTACGTACGTAAAAAGTATCCTATGTCCTGACCTAACTCATGGTTTACCCATGTGCCTCTCATCCAACCGTGATCTACTTCTTGATAAATGATTTTATTTCTGTAAGCAGGTTTGTACAAACATTTTGACACGACAATCATATTTTAGAAACTATATCATCTACGTTTCCTATCTGACTCCTCTGAAAAGAAAGGTCGAAAGAAACACAAAGGTCACAGTCTCTTTTAAAATCTAGACATAATTTTGGTCAGACCATGTGAAGACATGGCTTGGTGTCTGAAATGGATTTTGAGGAAAGAAAAGAAGAGGTTTTATTCCGTTGTTTTACTCTACATTATAAAATACTATATATACGTTTGTTAGTATCTATATACCTACGATACATAAACAGTAAATGCTAGAATAAGCATCGTTAGAAAACGCTTATGATAAAATCTAACCTACGTCGACGGCGGGAACGTACGACATCACGTCACGTATTTTGAAATGTCGGCGAGTACCTAATGGATTAGATAAGGTTGGTTTTCAGTCGTGTGGGTCCCGGGTAATGTGAGATCCTCAGGTGGATCTCAGGGGTTCCCTGTACAGGGCCGAACAATGAAACACCTTTGTAGTGCGTTTTAAATACTTATTTCATTTATTCCACTTTTTCGTGTTTACAGCAACGCGCCAGCCATGCTACTCCGTCTTTCCAAAACAAAAAAACCTATGCTAATAATTATTTGAAGGCTCATTCTAAATTAGCTAGTCAGTCCAAGGCCTAGAGACAAAATACATTTCTGTTGGCGTTCACGCCAAACGCTACGCCAAAATGTATGGGAATGACACGACGTAACCTTTCCGCGAGTAATGTCGTTCCCATACATTTTGGCGTAGCGTTTGGCGTGAACGCCAACAGAAATGAGTTTTGTCTAGGCCTGCAAATGTGTTCAACGTTATTTTATAGCCAGCCTGTAACAAAGTAAAGTCGCCTTTAACAGACAACCTTTACAGTACGCATAGTCTTGCGACGATGCAAAGCATATACGATTGAATCCTGCTCATCCGACTCATAGACTCAGTAGAACACATATCGTAGTTGGTCAGATATACCTTTCCTTTTGCCCTAAATGGACGTTAGGTATCGAAGAGATTTACCCCCACAAAGTAAAATAAATAAAGTTACAGTTTCATTAGGTGAATCTAGTTGAATTTTTTTCCACACAAACTTCGGGAGTGAATTACTCCACTGTTAGACAATGTACATCAAAAATTAAATACGGTATGCTTTTATCTCATTATTAATATTGTCTGTACGGAAACAGAATACTAAAATAAAAAGCCATTAAAAAGTTATGAGCCACCAAAGATTAGTTTTTCTTGCTAATTTAACTTAACTTTGGGCGTTTTTAAGTAAGAAAAGAAGTATAAAATCTCCAAAACCAAGTCGGTATCGACAAAGTTCAATTATCGATAAGTACAATAAACTTTATTGGTCACTGAAATATGCAGTGGTTTTCTCATAAAACCCAATCTTCCGAAGGAATTTCCTCAATTTTTACGCGCCTGTTTTACTATAAATGATCCTGCATCTCACTCAATAACGTTGTGCGTGTAGACTAGCGTCTAACTGCTCATCACTGATACTGCCTCTGTTTATGTTTTTTTTTTTTTTTTTTTAGGATGGGAATCATCAAATGACTTCTCCTGCTGAGTAGAGCAGGAGGGCGTGTCAGACTTTTACTGACTAAAACCCACCCGTGATCCCTCAGTAGCCCGTATGCCAGGGGCCGTGGTATCTCTTTCGAACAAACCCGCACCCCTGGCAGGCATCGGCCCTTGCAGACCCCACCTGTGGTTGCTGACATCTTTGACGGCGCGCGTGCGGAACACAACGCGCCGTCCCGTCTACCACTTTTCGGCCGCAGGGGATAGGGAGAGCGGCTGACGCTATACCGAAACTCCTCTTCCCCTGCGGCCCCACCGCGTCCGCCATCAAACGGTGGCGGCCCCGTCCAGGCCACGGAAGGGAAGAGCGCTGCTCAGAAGCACCGGCACTCCTCCTCTACCGCAGCCCGTAACCCTCAGCCGCGATGCCTCCCATTCGACATCGCGGCTCACCTCAGTTGCGGTGCACCTCACCGCAACCTACTTTTTGGCCGCTACGTCAATGGCTTGAAGGCAAAAGCCCTGACGAGCGGCCCCACCCTTGGGTTCCTCTTGGCTTCACCGTGGGTAGGAGACCACGGTTACTGAGCCCCCCCGCAACGACAATGCGGGAACCCACTCGGGGGGGATACTGCCTCTGTTTAATACAAATATTGGTGAGACAGCGTGTTTTTTAGCCAGGCCCACCAGTGAGTTCAGGCCCGCAACTAGATTCCCCTTAAGGTCCTCAGTCCATCTAGCTGGGGGAATCCCACGCTATGCTTGCAGACACAAGATAACATACCTAAGCAATCCCTAAAGCAGATATCCTGTAATTTCATATTAAAAAGGTACTTAACTACTAACTTAACAAGTAACTTCGTTAACCAAACCAGCCGAACACAGAATCCAACTAACAAAAGCCCTATTACTACAAAAAGCCGCTATCATTTGCCGGCAGAATGTAAAGAGCAGTCAACGTATGACTAGGCTGAGATTCTAGGCACGTTTTTAGATAAAACTGCAATACGGTGACGTCAGCGAATGGGACCTGCTCTCTACGTGACCGCGGAACTACGACCTTTTTTGTAAGCGTTTTCCTCGCCACACGAAAGTTTTGCTTGTATTGTAGATGCGTTTACGGACTAAATCTCATGTTGGCACTCAGACAGCGAATACCGTGTTATAAAATGTAGTTTACCATACACAGAGGGTGTAAAAAGATACATCACACAGCCGTCAACTACGCTTTCTGTACATCCAACTAAGTAACATTGCACTAAAATAAATTGCTGGGAAACGACTTTTATTATTGGTGTCAAAATTTACTGTTGGCGGTGTAGTGCAATATATGGCAGTGTACTGCAAATATTTGGACATTTCGTTAGCCAAAGTATCCAGCCTATACCAGCTAAGGGGCGAAGCTATCTATGAACTGGCTAATATGCCACCCAGTTCCTAGGCTTATAATATGTAAGTATTTTGTGTGCTTGTGTGAACAGTTTGCAAGTCATGTAATGCATTATGTACTGACGATGTTTTATAAGCGTTCTATGATAAAGGACTAAATTTAATATAAGGTTTGTTTTAGGTACCTACCTGGTTTGATTGCTAATTTTAATTTAGAAATAGTTTAATTTTTAGACCTAATTTTGTATCAATAAGACTAATAAGTACCTGGTTTGTTTCATCATCATCATATCAGCCGAAAGACGTCCACTGCTGGACATAGGCCTCCCCCAGGCTTCTCCACTTCGACCGGTCTTGTGCTTCCCACATCCAGCAGATACCCGCGACCTTCACAAGGTTATCGGTCCACCTTGTGGGAGGCCTTCCCACTCTACGTCTTCCGGTACGCGGTCGCCACTCCAGAACCTTTCGGCCCCATCGGCCATCTGTTCTGCGAGCAATGTGCCCTGCCCACTGCCACTTAAGTTTGGTAATTCTTCGGCTATGTCGGTTGCCTTGGTTCTCCTGCGGATCTCTTCATTTCTAATTCGATCGCGTAGGGAAACACCGAGCATAGCTCTCTCCATTGCCCTTTGGGTGACTTTAAGCCTTCTGATAAGGCCCATTGTGAGCGACCACGTCTGTACCATACCTGTACCATAGGTCATCACTGGCAACACACACTGGTCAAAGACTTTCGTCTTTAGACACTGTGGTATTTGGGCCGAGAAGATATTGCGAAGCCTCCCGAACGCTGCCCAGCCGAGTCGGATTCGACGATTGACCTCTTTCCCGAAGTTGGACTAACCTAACTGGACAGTCTGTCCTAGGTAAACGTACTTCGAGTGTAGCGCCTCCGTTCGTCATGGGAGTGGGTGTTACATGGGCATTCGACATGACCTTTGTCTTTTCCATGTTCATTTTAAGACCCACTCTTTCGGAAGCTCTACTGAGGTCATCGAGCATTGCACTGAGGTCCTCCATGGTCTCAGCCATGACGACTATGTCATCGGCAAACCGAAGGTGAGTGATGTACTCGCCATTGATGTTGATGCCAGCCCCTTTCCAGTCCAGAACCTTAAAGACATCCTGGTTTGTTTGCTAGTTTTAATTTACAAATAGTTTAAATTTTAAAGATAATTTTGTATCAATGAGACTAATAAGTACCTAGTGTATAGTGTAATAATCGAATATTATAATCTGCGTAATTATTTGTTTAAATGTCATACTTAAGTATGACATTTAAACAAATAATTTGCACGCCTGCTTGCAGGCAGAATACGATGACTTTAAGACTGTAAGATCTTCCCCTGTAAAAAATGTATTTTCTTTCAAATAAACAATTTGAATTTGTAGGTACTTGAATGAACGGTAATGTTTTTTTTTTTTTTTTTGAACAAAAATGTTTTTGTCCGTGAACGTAACAATCGAAAATAAGTTTACATTTCAATAGTTTTATAGCTTTGTGTGTTTAAACATTTCATTACAATAATACAATAGTGAAGCATCAGATTATTTTGTAATATCCGGTCAATCAAAAAAAAACATGTTGGGGACAATGTTGGTAATGAAAACAAAATGTGATGGCAAATATACCTTTCAACTCAACCCAATATTTAAAAAAAATGTCGCTTTTTGTGTATTTTCAGGTGAACATGGGATTTGCACGAAATGAGAGAAACACCCAACTATAGTTGCCATCCTGTACAATATAAGGTCGTTTTTTGCAGACAACCTTTACAAAACCTACTGACTACAGGAAAATATTTTGTGGAAATCTGGACTTAATGGTCGTTAGTAGTATCTAGAGCTTCTCGTAAAAGGGTTCGTGTGTGGAAGTAGGTACTACAACCTATACGGAAGGTTTAAATACGTAGATACTACTTCTATTACATTTTAGGGTTAGGAAGGAAGAAAGAAAATACATTTATTTAGCACAGACTGTACTAAAAAAAGCACACAATATACAGCAAAAGAATAAAAATAAAAAACCAAACAAAAAGTGTGAAGTGTGATATCAGAAACTAGCATCAAAGTGTGCCTCATAGTTGCAGGTACCACACGGATGATTATAACTACTTGGTAACACACTTTTTGGTCTAACTGCCTCTTCTTACTTCTTTGTTGCTTGTGGCTAAGTGGTAACAGCCACGCATGTCTATCGATAAGATTAAGCTACGCTTGTAGGGGTTTGTCCGAGGATGGGTGACCGTATTTACGTAGCAAGATCCCTCCGTGCCTCGGAAAACACGTTAAGCCGTTGGTCACGGCTGTCATTTGTGGATCTTTGACACCCGTTACAGGTTGTTAGAAGCTAGAAAGTTTGACAACCAGTCTTACCAAGGAGTATCGTACTACCCAGTAACTGGGCAGGTCACATAGGCAGTCGTTTCATGTAAAATACTGATACCCAGCTGCAGCTGGCCTAGATGGGAAGCTGACCCTATCTGGGCCATCACGGCTCTCCCGTTGGCCAGGCGTTGATTGATAAGTAAATATTCCCGAAGTAGTAATCAATCATAATAGTCTAGTAATTGTAAGTACTTTGATACCTCAATAGTTTTAATTAATACGAGACCTACTAAAGTGATTAATGAATTTAAAGTTAGACTTATGATAGATTTTCTAAGCTAGGCGGTTTGTTTAGACTACACTTAATCTAGATTATGTCCGCAGTCTGCTTGTATTTCTAAACGTTAAACTGTAAAAAGTTGGTAAGCGACGCGTAGTAGAGTAGATTTTTTAGTAAATTATAAAAAAAACATCGCTCCTTCATAGAAAAGTGCACTAACTCAAAATGTAGCAATATTTTTTAAACTACGAAAACATTCCATACTCGGAGGTTCAGAATCGTGGCTGAATCGTTGGTTTCGCGTCGATATCCCTGCCAAATAGTATGTTTCAATTTTACACGTTAATAATATTTTTAAACTAAATGAGGTCTGTGTTTCCTATCCGACTACTCTGAGAAGGAAAACCGAAACAAATTTAGGAGTTAGTCTCTTTTGAAAACGAGACATGACCCTATAGTAAGCAGGATGAGGCTTTTTAACCGACGAAAAAACGGAGGAGGTTACTCAATTCGACGCGTATATACATATTTTTTTTTATGTATGCATAACTTTTTCCAGAGTCGTCCGATTTTGATAATTCTTTTATTATTGGAAAGGGTATACCCCGAAGTTGGTCCCATATAAATTTCGAAGAAAAATTCCAACCCTAAGCGTAAGAAAACAGGGGATGATTGATTGTTTACTCACAGATTTTAATACTGAGTTGTGTATTCCAAAAAGTAAACAAAAATTAAGCATGTAGTAATTAGTAGATTATGGCCACAAAAAATTATAAAATAAAAACATATAATTAAATACATATCCAAAGTCACCGACTTCCGAACTTAGTTACTGGGGTTGGACAAAGCAAGTTTATTATTTTTTACTTTTCGGTTTTTCGGCGGTTAAATTTTTTATTAAAAAGTTTTTTATCCTCTATCGTTACACTTTCAGATCTCACACGGATGTAAAGCTTGTTTAATTTTGCTGATTAAAAATTTGCCTAATAAAAACATCAACTTACTAATTTAAACTAACTAAAAACTGACCGCCTGTTACACCATAATTATACATGAAATAGATTTTAGAATTTAAGTACCTACATAGTTAATTTTTGCAAAAAATTAACTTTGTTTCGAAATAGCACTAAAAACAAACTTTGATTTTAGTTAGCTGCTGATGTTTAATTTTTAATGAAGTTTTGTCTGAAAACTGAGTGTGTGTTTTTATTTTTAGATAGGATTTAGTTTGACCGCTATTTCAACCGTGTTTTGTGATAAAGTTGTGTTGTGGTAAACTCCTAGTGAAAATGCCTGTTTCCCACTGTCGGGCTAAAGGTCTATTCTCTGTTAAAGGGAGGTTATATAACCATAGGTGATCTATCACGCAGGCACAGTGCGGGTTGGTGGACATCCCATGCTCTCTAAATTATTTCTAAGAAACATCGGTTTTCTTTCGCAGTTTTGAGACCACCATCCATCTGCCTAGCATTTTCTTAATATTGGGGTTGGCTTCCAGTCTAACCGGATGCAGCTGAATACCAGTAGTTTATATGGAGCGACTGCCTATCTGACCTCCACAACCCAGTTACTGGATAATACGATAAACCTTGGTAAGACTGGTTGTCATACTTTCAGGCTTCTCATGATCCGTAACGACTGTCAAAGATCCGCGAATGACACCAAAGTCCAACGGCTTAACGTGCTTTCCGAAGTACGGTGGGATTTTTGTATGTAAAATGGTCACATATACACTAATAACTTAACAATAACTTAACTAAAGCCGTTTAGCGTAGCAGTGATCATGAAATTTGTTTTAATTTTTTTAGTTTTTTGTTCATTAATTTTGCACAAAGTAGGTAAAGTACTTGCCTTTTTTTTGAGGTTGGGAAATCATCAAATAACTTCTCTCACTCTGGGTGGAGCAGGAGGGCGTGTCAAACTTTTACTAACTAAAACCCACCCGTGTTCCCTCAGTTGCCTGTGTGCCAGGGGCGGCGGTATCTCTTTCGAACAACCCGCACCCCTGGCAGGCATTGGCCCTTGCAGACCCCTCGGTCACCTTGCGACGGGTCAACACAGTAGCTCCGCCGCCTACCACTTTTCGGCCGCAGGGGATAGGGAGAGCGGCCAACGCTATACCGACACTCCCCTTCCCCTGCGGCCCCACCGCGTCCGCCATCAAAAGGTGGCGGCCCCGGTCAGGCCACGGAAGGGAAGTGCGCTACTCAAAAGTACCGGCACTGCTCCTCCGCCGCAGCCTGTAACCCTCAACCGCGATGCCTCCTATTCGACATCGCAGCCTACCTTACTACCTCAGGAGTATACTCTTTCAAATAAAAAAAGAATTTTGAGAATCGGTCCACAAATGGGGGAGAAATCGAGGAATATACATAAAAAAAAACACATACACATGTTCCACACATGTAACCTCCTCCTTTTTTGGAAGTCGGTTAAAAACTCATGTACACTATAAAAGCATTTTTAATTAAAAACCTCGTCAAATTACTTTTAAATCTAGAAAACGGTAGCGTTTTTATTATTGCTTCATTCATCACAACCTGCCTGGGCGTCGGGCCTGGGCGTCGGGAATCCCAGGCCGATTTCCGGCCACCGTAGGCATGAGCTTGCAGACGGCGAGTAATGGGTAGCTCGCTGTCCGGTAAGGACCAAGCCCAAGTCGACGGCGCGTTGTGTTCCACGCGCGCCTCAAAGAGATGTCAGCACAAACGTGATGGGGCCCGTAAGGGCCGATGCCTGCCAGGGGTGCGGGTTTGTTCGAAAGAGATACCACAGCCTCTGGCATACGGGCTACTGAGGGAACACGGGTGGGTTATAATCAGTAAAAGTCTGACACGCCCTCCTGCTCCACCCAGAGCGGGAGAAGTTATTTGATGATTGCCCACCCAAAAAAAAAGCAGTAACACAGTTACAGTCCAGTAATTAGATAATAATAGGGATCTAATCGTGTGGCTGTAATTACCCCGTAGATAATTAGAACATAACTTGGTATAATATAATATTATTGTTAACCAATTTACCTAATGATGGTTTGATTAGTACCTAATTAAAAACGTTGTAATTAAATTGATATTGATCGATGACACTGAAGAAACATGGCTCTGAATGGTTGAATCCCATGGAAAAGGGCGAGCCTATTGTTATCAACCGGGCACAAATCCACCGAAGGGAAGTGCGCTACTCAAAAGTACCGGCACTGCTCCTCCGCCGCAGCCTGTAACCCTCAACCGCGATGCCTCCTATTCGACATCGCAGCCCACCTCAGTTGCGGTGCACCTCACCGCAACCTACCCTTTTTGGCTGCTAAGTCGTCGGCTTTGATGCAAAAGCCCTGACGAGTGGCCCCACAATGGGTTCCTCTTCGCTTTACCGCGGGAGACCACGGCTACTGAGCCCCCCCGCAACGACAATGCGGGAACCCACTGTGGCACCACTGTTAAGTTATTATCATGAATTGCAACGGTCTTTTAGATATGTTTTTATTATGACAACTCAGGCAATTTAATGTGTAATTGTACGATGGCAACGCTTGGAAACAACGTCACTGAGCCGTTATTTCTGGGTGGGGACATAAATGTGTTTTAATGTAGGTATTTAAAATGGTAAAATGGAGTGTGGATCATTGGTTGTTGGACAGTCGATGAGAACAGTTTTGAAATTAAAAGTATAAGCAAGTTATAAGTATCGTTTTTCTTCATACTAGGAAGTTTCAGACGGAAAAACCTAATTACATTTGGCCCAACACAGGAATCCACTCCCGGACCTCAAGCTTAGCAGTAGCGCTTGCGTCCAATAAACCAACGAGGCAGTTTTTGTGTAATAAATAAACCGTCACAAATTAATTATCTGCCTAGCCTTTTCCCAGCTACGTTATTTTCGGCTTCCAGTCTAACCGGATACAGCTGAATACCCAGTCAACCCACGGAGTGACTGCCTATCTGACCTCCACAAACCAGCTTTTGGAAATTGCGGTACTCTTTGGTAAGACTGGATAGCAGACTTTCGGGCTCCTGACGACCCGTAACGACTGTCCAAGATCCGCGAATGACAGCCGAGACCAACGGCTTAACGTGTTTGCCGAAACATGGTGGGGTCATGGTACGTAAGGATTAGCTAAGAGAACTACGGCATGCGAAGCTTAACCTGATATATCGACCCGTGCAGCTGTTCTTACTTTGCCACGAGCTCCTCTTTACAAATCAATTCAGCCACTAAAACCACGGAACACTAAACGACTCTAGACGGGAATATCTCAGAGCGTAAATAGATCCTCAAGTGGATTCCTTTCCAACATATTATCTTTCACGGCACATGTATTATGCATGCGAGTCGTGGACCAACTTCCAGCCAGCTAGAAGACATTGTAAAATGGCTTCAGTTAACACATTTTGAGCTCATTTTTTAAGTTACGTTGAAGTTTTGAGTTTCAATTTTGTCTTGGGATTGTGTTTTTGTGTGTTGTGTTGGTTTCTAAAATCTTTAACGGGCCTTTGGAGTTTTCGAGGTCGTGTGGTAAATTTTCCATTAGAACCAAGGACCAAGGATTACGTGTCTTATCAGTACTGATAAAATCCTCCCAGTTAAATAAGGCAAGAGTGAAGAGTGAGAAAAAGGTGAGAGCAATGGTGGTCCAGTTGTGGCCCAGTGGTATCGGTCGCATGTTCAAACCCAGACTGCCTGTTATACTTCAAGTAAATTCATTCATCGTCACTGCTCTCAAAACGGTGAAGGAAAACATCGTGAGGAATCCTAGAACCGAAAATTCAAAGGCACACACTCTGCTCAGCAGTGACGCGAATTATGGCTTGAAAGCCAGCTGTGTGGGTCTTAGCAAAAAATCCGAGGCGCTGCAGAAACGAGGCAGTCGCAACAACATCCTGAAAGCATTATTATACTGTACTTGTTAAGAATTTTGGATTTTCGTATAATACTTACCGACCTTGTGAAATGATCATACATACGACAAAATACGAGTATATTTTCCAACGACTAAAATCTGCCATTCTTGCTAAGTATAAACTTACTACTACTTACTTGCTATAAAGCAGGTTTAACGAACCCTACTTTGGATGCACAATTCAAAATTACCATTTTCACGTATCCTTAGAGGAATTGCACACAATATATCAACGTTTTTGCGTCTTTAAGGAATTTTGTAAAATGGCGATCGTTCTGGGATGTTGGCAAAAACATGACTGATATCTCCAATTTTACATATCTACAGGGTGGTGATAAGGTTATCAAATTAAATAGTACAGAAAATAATAGAATAGAAAACATTTATTCGACACAGACACAACACAACAGCAACCAACACATTAAAGAAAGAGAACGTTAAACATAACAAAAAAAAAATGCAGGATCAGTTGTGCTGAGCGTGACCATACCGAAAGGAAAGACACCCAGCGCTGGTTTTCAGTTGGCACCCCGCAGCGACACACGGACGTAGGTAAATAAAAGTAAACTATTGCAACGGAAAATAGATTTATACTTGAATATTTGTAATAACAAATACTTAAGAATACGTAAATAAATAATGCAAAAGATTTTTATGTGCTACTCAGTTCAGAGTTTTTTTTAATACCCATCATCATCATCATCATCATATCAGCCGAAAGACGTCCACTGCTGGACATAGGCCTCCCCCAGGCTCCTCCACTTCGACCGGTCTTGTGCTTCCCACATCCAATTTTAATACCCACGAATCTACAATATAAAATAGCGTCTTGGGTTATTTATGTTACACGTTGTATACTCACATTGCAAATTATCGCGGAGATTCTTCAAATACCTACATTTCTGCTTAACATGATGGAGTAGCCTGTGGCATTCCAGCTGCCTAGTGCGAAAGCACAGGCCTTGTCAATGAACCAATACACGGCTCTTCATCATAGAGTTGTCGTGGATTCGAAGCCTTTTTTTAACACAGAATTATGAGCATTAAAGTTGGCCTTATTTATAATGCTGTTCCGTGTGGTGCCGGACGTCAAAAGAATAAGCACCATCCCATTTCTTCCCGTGGGTTTCGTAGAAGGCAACACTAAAGAATGGGCAGCAGCGTTCCCTATGCATTTTCCAACCATACTGCGATCGCCAACCCGCCTACCAAGCGTGGCTATGTCCAGCAGTGGACGTGTTTCGGCTGAAATGATGATGACGATGATGATAATGCTGTTTATAGTATTAGATACCGGTTTGAGCAGTTGCGGCCCAGTGGTAACGACGCCGACTTACAGGTTGTAGGTTCAGGCCGAAGCTTTGTATAAATAATTACGCCACCACTACCCTCAAAACGGTAAAGGAAAACATCGTAAAGAAACGTGTCCTAGAACCAAAAATTCTTGAACGTAACATCTACCAACCTACACTGGGCCCGAGTGGTGGATTACTCACTCTTGAAGAGAGGAGTACCCTGGGATGATTATATAGACAGCATACCATAGTTATAGCGTGACAAAAAGTATAGTGTAGTTTTCATAAAGCATGGATGTTTGCCGTCATTAGAGAATTGAAAGACAAATGACATAATTATTTTTTGAGCATATTTTCCACATGATTGTGCTTGATTGCTTAGTTATGCTGGAGAAAGATGCTGCGTATCCCCTGGACAGCATATCCTCTCATCTGTCAATATTTCCTACATGTTCCTGATGAACCTAAGTCTCCTATTAAGTTCTTAGTTTTTCTTTTGCACAATTTGACGTTCTAAATACAATTCTTTGAAAATATTTAGATGTTTTGCGTAACACGCATTGTACAGATGAAGATTTTTGAACAAAAATTAGCCTTTACCAAAATCTCCAATATATTTTTATAAAAACGACGTATAAACACAAACTGCACATGTATTACATTAAATTCATATACAAATCGGCTTTCAAAAGCCTCGGTCGCCATTTTTATCAAGCGAATTAACATATTTCGCTGAACTTCACCCGACTTTAACATTTATAAAACATAAGTTTCCATTGTTACGGTCTGACTTTAAGTTGCTTTAAAGTTTTCTATTATGGTCGGAGGAAATCCTTTTTTAAGTTGTGCTTGGTAAGTTTCTTGAAACTTTTGTTAAAATGAGCGTTGAGATATGCAAGATTGTTGGATGCTGTTACAATATTTTTAGTTGACCTGTTCTGGTTTTCTTTCGGGTAAAAGCGTTTTTTAATGTTGTCTAAACCTTCAATGATACCGCTTGTGATGATATTGAATTTATAGAAGACATATCGGCTTTTTTATAAACTTATTTACATTTCTACAATCAAAGCAAAATTTGAGATATTCACGTTAAGAATTCACTTTGTATTTCATGAGATGTTGAATTATTAGAGAACATATGACAAAAAATTTGCTACTGTAGCATCGACTGATTCCGCTGCTCTCAATAGGGGGACGGCCTATTGCCTATAGCCATCAACCGGTCACGAATCTTAGAAAGCTTGGTGCGTCTCTAATTGTTGTCCTTGTAGGAATCCGAATAATTAATTGTGTAGGAATATAGGAGCTAAAAATCCTCATACAGCTAAAGTACGTTTCAATCAACTCAGCTTATCGCAGTCCATTGCTGGACATAGGCTTCTCCTAGTCCCTCCCATCTTTTTCGTCGTCAGTCCATCTAGCTGGGGAGCGTCCCACGCCACGCTTGCCGATATGCGCTCTCCACTCCAGGTCTCGTCTGCTCCATCGAAGTCAAAGTCAAAGTCAAAGCATTTATTTCAATTAGGCACTTAAAAGGCACTTTTGAACGTCAACATTTATATTTAAACGGAATTGATTCTAGTCGGCCATCGGTCCTTTGACAAACATGGCCAGCCCACTGCCACTGCTAACTTAATTCTTGATTTGATCCTTGAAATAGACTATGCTTGGTATAGCTCGCTCCATAGTACGCTAAACTGTCTAGTAAGGGTTTGTCAAGTAAGTTAGGCGTACCTAATTAGTTAATAATTATTCAATTCAGTTTTAGCTAAAACTCCGCACGCGCATGTGCGGGTCGATAATGCCCTAATAATAATACATTAAGTGCGGCTCAGATAACTAAATCAACATAACTTTAAACTGTTTCCTTAAATAAACTATTGAACTTAACAGTGGTTCGGTGTAACTTAAGTTACTACCTAAAACAACTACTGGGGTCCATTCCGTCAATAAAGAGAAAACCCAATAAATCGACGGTTAACTGTCAAGACCTCCTAACTCAATATGTCAAAATTTAATAGGAGGCGCAAAAAATCTTGAATCTTTGATACGAATGTAAATATGAGTAAACCAAAAATATAGTTGGTTTTAAATATAATAATTATAATTTTAACTAACTTTATGATTAATACCGACGGTCCCTACGTACTTATAGACATGTCAAAAACCGAAGTTTACAGGAAAGCGTTATTAATGTTCAAACGGCTCTAGAAATAGTTCTATGTACAATTTTATTTATATTTTTTCTATGATGTTTTATTTGCTTTAGGAACTTTATAATGGTACAGAAATGTGCACATGGAAAATGTAAACCCAATTGTGCAATTTAAAAAAAAATCCATTTTTGACATGTCTTTATGTACGTAGGGACTGTCGATATAATACTTAAGCTTATCACAAAAATGTAAACTAAATAACTATAATTACTTACAATATTAAGATAATTTTATTTCTTTAATTCTTTCCAATTAATGACTAGGTAGGTACTTACTACGTAAGATAGGAGAAATTTATAATTTTTTTAAAGACTGAATTTGTAGATAGGTCTTGTCATTTCATTTAGGAGGAATTGGTCGCAAAAAAATGTGGATTTTAGAAGAAGTCAAGGAATAAAAGATATGGGCATTGTAAGAAAATAACTTTTAACATAAAATAAGATTAATCACGTTTCATTAACACATATTATACCATATACCATTATTTAGTATCAATAATATAATAATTTCCAAGTGGAGAGCGCGCGAAACACACGACGAGTTCATGCAAGTTGCGAGGCACAAGCTGAAGTTAGCAGCAATTGCCGCCAAATTTTGTACGCTCGCATTTCGTAGGTATTGGCACGACAGACAAAATACCCGAAATATTGCTAATTCTATATTGGAGATTTTAGTACCGTGTGGGATATAATTTTTGCGAAATTTTTTAAAAAGAAAAAGTATTTTGTCAAAATATGTCAGTTAGGAGGTCTTGACGGTTAACCGTCGAAATGTAAACTATGTAGAACTTATGAAGATCACGCATTATCACCCAGGACGTTCAGAGCAGTGGTGGCCCGGTAGTAAGGCTGTGCTGTGACTTATGAGTTGTAGGCCGAAGTTCGAACCCCGAAAGACGCTTTAATTTGTATAAATTATTTCATCACCACTGCTCTCAAAACGGTGAAGGAAAACATCCTGAGGAAACCGGCATGTTCTAGAAACAAAAATTCGAAGACATGTGACATCTACCAACTCGCACTGGGTACGCGTGGTGGAATACGGCCCATTCCCTCCCACAGAGAGGAGGCCTATGTCCCAGCAGTGGGAACATTATAGGCTAAACGGGTGACGTCACAACGTGGGCGCGACATGCACGTTTGAACTGTAGTAGAAGATTGTTTAATTTTAACAATTTTTTTGAGCAACAAACCTTAGTAAAAGTGGGCTTTTAATAATTTTCTTGGGTTTTTTTTAACGTACTTCATGGATTAGAGAAAAAAAACTACATGCATAATCCCTATTTAGAAGACCAAGAGCTGTAGTCGCGTCGTCCTCCATGCAGGCCCTACACATCTGAATAGCTGTGACCCCTAAGTCCCATTATGTACACCGAATAGTCGCGTATTCCCTTCCCATAAGTTGAATGTTCTCGTACGAAAGCGTTAGTAACATATAAATAACGCCGGCTGAAAGTAATTAATTTCCATTAGAAAGTTTCAACAAGTCAAGCCAAAAGTTTAATTTCAGCGGACAAGGATAGATTAGTGGACAAGAGTATTAAAAATACTAGCGTTTTTATTTTAAGTTGATTTTTGTATCGTGAAAACTTAATTACTTTAGTGGAACTAAACTAAATTAATATCACTTTTGATATTTTGAGCTTAGTTCGAGATTAGATTTTTAAACAGTTGAGAAGTAAAAAGTCATAACCTCCTTCTTTTTTTGAAGTCGGTTAATTAAAGACAAAGAGAGCAGTGGTGGCCTAGTAGAAAATGACCGCAATTTACGAGTTGTAGGACGTAAGTTTGAACCCAAGCAGGCAATTTACATCACCATCATAGCCCGACTTCACCCACTGCTGGGCATAAATCATCATCATCATCTGTCTAGCCTTTTCCCAACTATGTTGGGGTTGACTTCCAGTCTAACCGGATGCAGCTGAATATCAGTAATTTACATGGAGCGACTGCCTATCTGACCTCCACAACCCAGTTAATCGGTAATACGATCCCCGCTGGTAAGACTGGTCGGTGGGGTCGTGGTGGATGTCGTAGGAGGTAACTAAGGGACTTACTAGAGAAGGGCAGCAGCGTTCTCTATGCATTTTACCACCATACTGCGATCGCCAAACCGCCTGCCAAGCGTGGCGATTATTGCAAACCCCCCCTATTTGAGGGAGGCCTGTGTCCAGCAGTGGACGTCTTTCGGCTGAAATGATGATGATGATGGTAAGACTGGTTGTCAGACTGTCGGGTTTTCTGACTATCCGTAACGACTGTCAAAGATCCACAAATGACAGCCGGGACCAACGGCTTAACGTGTTTTCCGAGGCACGGAGGGTCTTGGTATGTAAAATGGACCCATCCACGGACCAACCGCGGCAAGCGTAGCTTAACCTGATCGATCGACCCGTGCATCTATTATTACATAGCCAAAAGCCCCTCGTAGGCTGCAGGGCTATAAATGATAAATGATTTTATTTCTGTAAGTAGGTTTGTACAAACACTTTTACACGTCAATCATATTTTTAAAACTAGATACTCGTAAAGTCGGCGTTTCCTATCCTAATCTGAGAAGAAAGGTCGAAACAAACTCAGAGATCACAGTGTCTTTTAAAGTCCAGAAATAATCTTTGTCAGATCATGTGAAGACCATGTGGATTGGGGTCTGAAATAGTCTTTTGAGGAAAGAACCACACAGATTGAGCGGACCTGTTCAATCAGTGCACGCATTTATCAGTAACCATGCAACTCAACTCAGAACTTGATGAGCTCAACGATAACACGAACAATACCATAGAAAGAACATCTGGGTAGGCCGCATAAATTACTCAAACTGCTACACCATGATTAAAACAAAATGAGAAAAAAAAAGAAACCAAACAAAAGAAAAAACACCCACACAATCGAGCTGTTTTTTTTGGTTTGACTTTTTCTAAAAATGAAACTTAGCTAGATCGATTTATCGCCCCCGAAACCCCTTTCGGGGGCGATAAATCGATCTAGCTAGGTAGGAAACGGCTCCAACGATTTTCATGAAATTTGATATGCAGGGGGCTGCATACCAAATTTCATGAAAATCGGTGGAGCCGTTTCCGAGATTCAGATTATATATCTATATATAAAAGGAGAAACTGACTGACTGATCAATCAACGTACAGCCGAAACTACTAGGACTAGGAACGTGAAATTTTGCACACGGCTTCCTTTTATAATTTAGGGGAGCACTAAGAAGGGGTTTTTGGAAATTCGACCTTTAAGGGGGTGAAAAGGGGGGATTTTATTTGTATAAAAAATCTTATTCCTTGAGTTAATAAACTTGAAACTTGGTACAAATACTAAGTTAAGTAAATTATGAGGTTGGTCATTTATTGTTTTTCTAAACTACCCCCTAAAGGGGGATTGGGGGGTGTCAAAGTTTGTATGGAAGAATTTTAACGCGCGGTCTGATTAACTCCAAACTCAGTATTTATACCTTAAACCAAAAATAAAGAATAACATGTATCAGGGTTTCTCGAAAATCGACCCCTGAAAGTAAAAAAGGGTAGTCCGTGATATTAGAAATGTGAAAGTTTGTGAAGATGATTGGATGTTATTTGACACACAGATAGATTATAACCTAAATTAACATATAGAATACTTTTTATCCCGGTAGTACTTTCCTGCGGGATAATTTCCGACTTCCACGCGGGCGAAGCTGCGGGCGGAAGCTAGTATTTCATATTCATGTCCATGTTTAAATAAAATTCATCAATGTCAATATTTAAAAAAAATAACCCACCATATTCTTTCTGGTGCCAAAGCCGATGCTCCTGTGCCAGCCTCATCCAGCTTTTGCGCCCATGGCAACTGTGTCGTCCGCCCATATCACCGCCGGACAACTGATATCTCATCTTCCAGTTGGACGCCACGCTATCACAGTCTTGCCCCGTCTTTCATAAGTGCGCCTTGCCAGGTGTCCAGCCCAACTCCCTGTCTAATATCGGAGACCTTCGTACGTCTTCGTATCTCGACGTTTGGAACTCGGTCTATTACCCTGATGCCAAATATGGAAAGCTCCAAAGCTCTCTGTGTAACTCACAGCCTGTAAACAGCAGGTACTACATTATCATCATCAACACATCAGCCAAAAAAAGGTACTTCACTTTATGTAAATTATTTCAGCACAGGGCCCTAATTCACTATGGCCACTTAACGATTCCTTACTTCGAAATGACGTCAATTCCTTAGATCACACGACATCTGCTAATATATATCAACAAATTGTCTTGGAACATACAGAATATGACATTTCGATTCCTTACCGTTACATTGGTTTCTACAAAACATGATATTGACTTAGTTTGAACGTAGTAAAATTCCACGGGGAATTATTATAACCATACAGAATTGGGGCCCAGCTCTTAAAATGGTGAAGGAAATCGTGAGCAAGCTGACATGTCCCAACACCAAGAATAATTTGAAGTCATGCGCCATCTACTAATCCACACTGGGCCCGCGTGGTGGAATACCGCCCACTCCCTCACACATAGTGGAGACCTGTGTCCCAGCAATGGGCACATTTATAGGCTCATTATGCATAAAAGCAATTTCTTTAGACACAGGGTGGCAGGTACATACATCGACGCGCAAACTGTAACCAATTTATTCAGCCAATGATTCTATACTTCCTAGTGTAGTAGACATTTTACGTCGGTTATTAAAAAAACATCTGCTGTTTCAAAGAAAAGTGCAATACCTACGCAGTCAAATGTATGGAAAAGGCATAGAATTTCAATGTGTCATAATTATGTGCTGAATTCATGGTAACCGGTTTCGTGTCATTTCATGTCTCAGCCACCTTGCAAAGGCTTAAGTTTATATTTCGTTTTTTTAAGTAACACAGAGCATATATTTTCTTATTCACTCAGAACTGATTTTCAGCAGAAATAAGTCCAAGGCAAAAATATTGGTTTACACAAAAAAAAAGCCCTGACACTTACGTCAGCCATTTGTCATACTCACTCATTTCGGAGACCAAATTCGATTTGGAATTTCCATACATTTGAACCGTTATAAGTCTCCGATCAATTTCAGCAATACTTATACAACTGCACTCTAATGGAAAAAGAATGTCCAATTTGATAAATGCATGCGTTTCGAGGTATTTTAGTGGGTAAATCGTGTCAACATTCTAATATTGAAGATTTTTTAGTGTTTTTTTTTTTTAATCTATGTGCTTTGAAGGATTTTTGGTGGGGAAAATGTTATGCTGTCTCTTCGCTCGACCAGTAAGACTCAAAAAGGTGACACGTATATGAGAACCTCCGGTCGTGGGATCGGCCGCATATAGTAGAAGAAAGAAAAAACGTATAGTTGCGGTAAACATGACACAAAAGAAACAGAAATACAAAAATAAGAAAAGGTTGAGGGAAACATGAAGACAGAGCCCAGCCCTGGTTTTCAGAGACAGCCGGCTTTGACGTAATGACGTAGCCCGGTGCCTCAAACAATTATTAGGACACTGAACTGGTACAGCGAACTTATAGTAAAAATAATATAATTAAATGTAAATGTGATAGAACTAAACAGGAATATAAAAATAATAAAAACAAAAGTCAAATAAAAGTCGGGGGTGCGGTGAATGTACACGTATTTCCATTCAAAGTAATCCAAAGCCCATTGTGAGCGACCACGTTTCAGTGCCATAGGTTCTCACTGGCAACACGCCGTGGTCAAAGACACTTTTGTCTTAAAACACTGCGGTATGTGGGATATTGCGTAGCTTCCCGAACGCTGCCCAGGCGAGTCGGATTCTAGTTTCGAAGTTGGGACTACCTAACTGGACGGTTTGTCCTTGGTAAACATAATCGTCCACTACTTCGAGTGTAGAGTCTCCGATTTTCATGAGGGTGGGTGTGACATGGGCATTAGACAAGACCTTCAACTTACATCTCATCATCAGCTGCCTAGTCTTTTCCCAGCTACATATGTCGGGGTTGGCTTCCAGTCTAACCGAATGCAGCTGGATACCAGTATTTTACATGGAGCGACTGCCTATCTGACCTCTATAACCCAGTTACTGGTTAGTATGATACCCCTTGGTAAGACTGGTTATCAGACTTTCGGGCTTCTGACGACCCGTAACGACGTCATAGATCCACAAATGACAGCCGGGAGCAACGGCTAACGTGCTTTCCGAGGCACGGTGGGGTCTTGGTATGTAAAGATCGATCGACCCGTTCGGCTGTTCATTACTTAGCTACAAACCCCAACATCCATACCTTTAAAAACTTGGACATACCAGAGCTCATTAAACATTTGACACACGAATCCTTTCATATAGGTAGGTATACTTTGTACTAGTTAGATTTTTCTAGAAACTCAACTCATATTAAACTCGTTAATCCACAGTTTATCCATTGTCAGCTTATTTATTCGTGTAAAATAATCCCCCATCACAATAATTATGATTTAAAAACATCAAAATTCCGCTGAATAACCCTCCACTCAGACGAGGCTTAATTTTAAGTGGGTGAACGACATTTAACGCGAATATAATTAACTTGATACTACACGTGGGGTATTAATGGTTTGTTATGGATAGCAAAATAAATCAGTGAGAGTGATCAATAAACCTCGTGCCTTCTTTTAGACTCAAAGATGCTTCGGTTTGTTGTGAATTTTCTATATTGTTGTTACATCACCACTGCTCTCAAAACGGTGAAAGAAAACATGTAGAGGAAACCGGAATGTCCTAGAACAAAAAATTCGAAGACATGTGACATCTATCAACCCGCACTGGGCTCGCGTGGTGGATTACGGCCCAGTCCCTCTCACAGAGATGAGTTTATGAGTGGGTCGTCTTTTAATAAAAGTTTGACAAACCATGCTATAATCAACGTGACAGACGCGTTGCCCGCATTGCATACGACAAGTATTTTTTTACAAATGTAACAATAATTCAGTTCTTATGCCACTTTAAAATTCAGAAGCTTATCAAGTAATTAAACTAAACTATAATTTTAAATAAGAAATGCTCCTTAATTTCTGAAATAAAACAGAAATATTTTCAAAAAGCCAAGCCTGTGGGCTCCTTAAAAAATAAAAATTGTCGCTGTGACCGCAGTGAGAGTGAAAGGATTGAAAAAATAAATGTTGGCTGGGTATTAGTGAAGTATATATTTTCAGTTCGTGTTCATTTAATAATAAGCTGTTCAGGATTAAAATAAATATTTTTATGGTTGATATTTAAATCGTATCTGGATATTAAAACATTTTAGTAAAAGATTTTTGTTTATAGCGAAACTGTCGTCTGTAATCTCCGTGTGAAATTATCCAAATTGTGATAAAATTTGAGAACAATTTTAAGGATTTGTAGATGTGCAAAAATACAATTCAATTTAGTTTAACTTATTAATTTTTAATACAGTTTTTCAAGATTACAAAAGGAAATTTTTAAGATTCACCAGAAATTAACATACAAAATTACACAGAAATGGTCATCAACTTGTATGTAACTCATATCGTAAAGTTCTTATTAATAAATCAAAAATAGTATCATAATGACAGACTGTAAGCACGTGCAATTCTAATGAAATTAAAAAGTTTTATTATAAATTTATAATTTTAACACACCTTCCTAAAAAAAATCTATTAAAGTACAGATCGATCAGAGTTCCTAATTCAAAAGACAATTATTAAATTACGCAACAACAACAATAACAACATTTGTCACCTATACAGGAAAAGCTTTTATCCAGTGCGCAAATTTTAACCATGAATTCAGCATATCATTCTAGAGCCCCTACCATAGACATTTTTCGCCGGTTATACAAAAAAAAAACAGCTGTTCCATACAGTTTGACCGCGTAGGTATTGCACTTTTCTATGAAACAGCTTTTTTTTTTGTATAACCGGCGAAAAATTTCTGCGCTACGGGCTCTAGAATGATATGCTGAATTCATGATTAAAATTTGCGCACTGGATAAAAACTTATGCTGTATTTTTTTGAAAAATATCTTTTTTTTAGTTTATTTAAAGTGTATGAAAATGCACTAACTGGATATTAAAACAATCGTGGACACCCACTCGTGTTAGGCAACAGTTTCATGAAAATGAATTCAAATAAATCATACGTATGAAACATTTTGATTGTTTATCCATTATTTATCAAATTTATTTATGTCTAAAACTACTACAGTGTCTTTTAAATAAACAGACGGTTTAAACTGATTATATAGGAAGACTTAGAAGTAAACAGGTCGTAAAATGAAATTGCGATAGAAATTAGAAGCGGTAGCAATTAGCGAGATACAAATTGGCACTGGCTAAATGTTTTTGTTACACTTGCAGAGAGTGTAACAAACACAATAAGACATTATGTATTTGTGTAAATACACTCACACAAATATTATACATATTGTGTCTAATTGGGCGGAACCAGGAAGGTTTGTCATTAGCTGCGCCACCGCAGAAATATTTTCTTAAGTGAGCATGCTTAAAGTTTGTTGATTGTATTCATGTACTTTTACCTATTGCAGACATTAATGTATTACAGTGTGATGGGTTTTTAAGCAAGTAAATTTGCGTGAAATTTCTAGTATAAAATCTTAAAAAAAGGATAATTTATAGCCTGTGTAAACGTTTTAAGATTGGTACGAAATGGTGTGTTACATGATAGTTTTAATGCTTTATTTGGGATTGTTTGTAGTTTATTGTATTTGGTTTCTGCCAGACTGGACCAAACAGGTGCTGTTTAAGTTAAGCATGGTCTTACTAACGTAGAAAAATAAGTATATTCGTTGAGGGACTGAGAATTAATTTGCGATTTAAAATAGGTGTAATGAATTTAGGACTTTTGTACCTTTCCTTATAATTAGTTCAGTGTTATTGTGCCAGCTAAGGGATTTGTTCAATATCATGCCTAAATACTTAACCGATTCACGCCACGATATCTGAAAGTCATCCATTTTAACGAATCTGGTGGGTAGCGAGCGTTTTCTAGTAAACAGAATTCCTTCGGTTTTGTAGAATTTACTTTCAGTTTCCAGGTCTTGAAGAATTGGCTGAGAAGTTCAAGTTGAAGCTTTCCAGTGACTATGTCAACGTCTTTGTCTGTCGTGAATGTTCTGAATGTGTCATCGGCATAGATGGAAAGTTATGTGTATTTAGGTATATCGTTCAGTAGGTCAAGTATATAAATGGCCCAACGAGCGAACCCTGAGATACACCAGCTGGGATGGTTTTGGGGGCAGAATGCTCTTTCTCTACATAAATAGAGAAGAGAATTACTTTTTAAAGAGTAGGTAATCGTGTAGTTTCTTGCTCTCTTCGAGTTGAAACCGTGCACCTATCTTCTGACATTTCATAAGTACCCATCCATATAGGTATGTGATAAATAATGTATTTTAATTTGAGTTTGCCTTGCATGTTGTAACATCACGCTTATAAGGCCCCACCTTTATAAGCGTGATGTTACAACATGCAAGGCAAAAAAAAATTGTTTTAAATATATATTTTAACCTTTATTTTTTTTAACTTTTTAGTTATCGCTGGACGGATTTCTCAGTCTGTTCATCTTCTCCGCCACATTGGATTAAGAATGATGTCACTTTATTTTTCGAGTTATTCTCTGCAAGCCCTTTATATTGTAGGTGTGCATTAAAAACAATAGTCCGCTGATCCGCCATGTTGGATTTAGAATGACATCACACAGCTAATCATGCATTGTCATTAAAAATAAACGTGTACACAAAATTTCATGTCAATCGGTCAAAGATATCTGCTTCAAAATTGAGTTGCAAGATTCCGAACAAACATAGTTAAATGCATACATTGCAAGTTATATAAAAGCTTGTAATTATAAGATGCATTATGCACTTGCTTGGAGAATCCCCTTTGAAGAATTTCCTGTCCGCCTTTCCTTCTATCATCTACCTATCTTTTTCCCAACTAGGTTGAGGTCAGCTTCCAGTCTAATCGGATTCAGCAGAATATCAGAGTTTAATAAGGAGCTGCCTACCTAACATCCATAGCCTAACTACTGCTTAGACTACTGGAAATTTATTCCCTTTTTTTAATCAAAATTAACACCACAATTCTAAGGTTCACACCAGTTCAAATATATAATATCTCATCGTAAATCGATATCAATCCAATCGCAACTCGATTTAAACTGCGCTTATCTGGGCTCCCATCAAATGACGGTTATCGTCTACTGATGAGTTATTGCGTCTAGTTTAGAGACTTGGGTTTATTATGGCCTAAAGGTTTTAAAGTGTGAGTGATGAGCTGCTAGCGGAGCGATGGTTTGCATTTCTACCTATGAAGGACACAATCTAGACAAGTGAAATTCTAAATAATTAGCAACTACCCGATATTACTACTGATCTCATCAAGATCATTTCAGCCAAAAACGTCCATTGGCTGGACAAAGGCCTCCCTCAAGCTCCGCTTCTTCGTCCGGTTCTGTGCTTCTCGCATCGGTCCACCTGTAGCGGCACTACAAAAATACTTCACAAAAAATATCAAGAAACGCAAAAAGAGAAGTGGTGCCATCTACAATGCCACAGGCGAACTATTCTAAGAAATCCTACATCGCGCAGTCAGAGTTTACCACGAAATTCGAATAGATAAAATATCCCGACATCAACTGTCGGGCAGTTGCCGAAGAGACACAATACCCGTCTGGTCGGATAGGATCCTCCTTTATCAACAAAGGTATGAGTGAACTTTATACCCTGTTCCTCATACCTCTAAACACCCAATTCGAAGTCTTTCGGTATGCGGTCGCCACTCTGGAACCGTTCGGTTCATCTGTTCTGTGGGCACTACTGATCTACCAATAGCTCTCTCGGCTCGGTTTTCGGCCATCACCGAAAACCAGCGCTGGGCCTCTCTTTTGTATAGTGTCTTGTATAGGTGGCTCCAGTGCAAATTGTTAGATGTCACATGTCTTCGAATTACTGTTTTTAGGACATACCGGTTTCCTCACGACTTTTTCCTTCACCCACGGGTTCGAACCCACGACCTACAACTTTAAGTCAGGCCCGTTAACACTTTGCCACCACTGCTCTCAAATATTTTATGTTTGTATGTATTTATTGTACACATGTAAATGGTATGGTATCCCACAGAATTCAGCGCCTTCAGTGTTGCCTCTCCTTTTTCTTCTTAGTTTATCCAAAGGTTGTCTCGACGTGGTCACCTTATGTAAAATGTCTACATATATACGTATTTCTATTCTGTCTATTGTCTTTGTAACACCAAAGTCAATTAAAAATGTCTCCATAAATTGTAACCAAAGCTTGTTTTTCTTTCAACTTTTCTCATTAAAAGCAATTTCAAAGATCAACAAAACTTTTTGACCGTTGTTCTGCTGTTTAATTTTACACCACTCTTGCACAAAGATAATTTACTACCTGCGCCCCGCGGTTTCACCTGCATACGTCTCAATATCGTGGGAATTTCGGGATACAAATTATTTTAAGTCCAGTATGTCAAGTCATGTTCTACCCATGTGCCAAATTTCAGTTTAAATCAGGGGTATTATTAACTTTGTGTAGTTTTTGGGTCACCAAGATACAGGTTGCGCCTAGTTTGGGACCCGCTGCTTAATCTAAGTTTTATGAGTGAGAATTTCACACCATGTATTACCACTACGTTTAATGCGTTTAAAGCTAAAGTAAAATCAAATTTTTGTTCTAAGGCATACTATTCTATTAACGACTACTTAAACGATAAGAATTGTTGGTCGCTGTGATTAAGTCAAGACAACGTTTGCGTTCTTTCACCAAAATTAGCTTACCTACTGACAGGTCATATGAGTTACTCCATATCATTGGTTATTTTATTTGACTCAGGTATAAACCATTTTTTCTTTTTAATTTTATTAATGTAATTTTAATTTTTTGTTGAATGTTAATTAATTTATGTCTCCCAACTTAACAGACAGCTGTGCTGCTGGGGAGTTTGTTGCGCCACTTCTTCTTCCCAGCTACCACTAGGAAATGGTGAAGGGCGGGTGTTTTTCATTTTTTGTTGAATGTTGAGGCTCGGTTTTCGGCCATCACCGAAAACCGAGCCGAGAGATTTGCGATGTTAGCAGAGAGCCTGACAATATACCACCGTCAGGCAAAGATCTCTTCTCATACAGCGAATACATAGGTACTTTAGGTGTTCGTTCACCAGAATTAGCTTACATACTGACAGGTTATATGAGTTACTCCATAGCATTGTTTATTTTAGTTGACTGTATAAACCATTTATTTTTTATGAATGAAATTTCCATTTTTTTTATGTAATTTAATTACTTAGGTACCTATTAATGTATAGAATCAAGTTCTTCCAACTTATCAGACAGCTGTGCTGCTGGGGAGTTTGTTGCGCCACTTCAACTTCCCAGCTAAAGCACTAGGAAGTGTCGAAGGGTGAGCGTTTTTGGGGACTGTTTGATGTAATTTTGACGTTCGAAAAGTGCTGACTCTCAGCCTAATTTAAATAAATTTGATTTTGATTTTGACTAAACATGAAGAATTTCTAGAAATAATCGTAAACTACATAATTATTTACTTAAGTTATTAGTTAGTCTGGCCAATGAATCAGCATTGCCATACAACGTACAAAAGCTAACCAGCAATTTTTCCGTTGATACCGATGCGAATTTTTTGATGCGCTATGAGTACTTCCTTTTTATATACTTGTACATTTTACTATATTGAGGCCGTTCGTTTTTAAATTATCTAATCAAATAAGTAAAATGAACAGAGGAGCAATTCTGCTAATTTTAAGAACGTTCACAGTCTGATCTCAGTCGCAATCTGTCAAAAATACCTCGAGTTTCCATACATTTTTGACAAGTTTTTGACATTTGCTTGTCGCCGAGATGACACTGCGACTAGATTGTGTTACGAGAATTGGCCTTCAGGTATTAAATAAATAATTAAACTAATTAATTAAATTAATTAATTATTATTTATAATTAATCAGGATGGCAACCAACCGTTTGTCCTTCAAAATTAAGGTTCGCGAGTACATTCGCAAAAAGTTGGCAGTATCATTACAACGGTAATGTTTTCTCATTGTTTTACTCATTTGTTTTTAGTTAATTAGTTTATTTATGTATATTTATTTGTGCTTATATTTATATATAGTTAGATATATATATTATATTTATAGTTTAAATAGTTTTATGCACTTAATTTCTTCTCATTTATTGCACCTACCACTGTTTGTCTCTGCATCACCCAAAGGTCGACTGGTAGAAAATGCCTATGGCATTAAGTCCGCCTCTGTACATGTGTGTGCATAAAGTATAAATAAATAAATAAATTATAAATTAAATATTATTACAAAGTTATCCTAATTAAACGTAATGTGGGACGTCCCCTAGCTAGATTGACCGAAGACCTTAAGAAGGCTGCTGGGACAGATTGGATGCGGAAACCGGAGGGCAGGGTGATGTGGTGCAACCTGAGAGAGGCCTATGTCCAGTTTGGACTACGAAAGGCTTAATTGATTCAACCAAATCACATAGACACACACACCCACACACATCACACGGATAGTTTAACACATAAGATAGTTTTTTTCCCGGTAGTAGGTACGTTCCCGTGGGATTATTTCCGACCTCCATGAGGGCAAAACCGCGGGAAAAATTAGTTATAAATAAAATATTTAAGTAGACAAGTATAATATTCGGAAAAGCTTTTAACTTGACCCCTGAACTGACCTTGGAAATTCCTCCCAAAATATAGATACTAAATGATCCCAAAGATAAATTGTTTTGAGACGACCTATTAATTAATATTGTCAAGTATTTGGAACAGATGTTTATAATTAACGGTACCTCTGCCGTAAATTGAGGTACCCATAGTTACCGTTTTAGAGGGTTTACATTTAATTGGTCATAACAAAACATAATATCACGCCTATTATCCCTGAAGGAGTAAATTGAGATACACATTTTACTAGATAAGTTACAAGTAAAATTTCATTGTTATGGACTAACTAGTCTATATCTATAATTATGTAACAATGAAAAAAGAATATCCCACCCGTGTTCCTCTACCTACCTACCCTACCTACCCTACCTACCTACCCTACCTACCAACCCTACCTACCTACCCTACCTACCCTATTATCCTATCCGTGAAAATTTTCGTTTTTCGACAGCCAATTTCCACTTTTATACTTTTTTATATTTCTGAAACAACTGAACGGGATAACCCTACACAACCCTAACCTACCTACCCTACCTACCCTACCTACCCTACCTACCCTACCTACCCTACCTACCCTACCTACCCTACCTACCTACCCTACCTATCTACCCTACCTACCCTACCTACCTACCTACCTACCTACCTACCTACCTACCTACCTACCCTACCTACCTACTCTACCTACCTACCCTACCTACCTACTCTACCTACCTACCCTACCTACCTACCCTACCTACCAACCCTACCTACCTACCCTACCTACCTACCCTACCTACCTACCTACCCTATTATCAGCCAATTTCCACTTTTATACTTTTTTTTATTTCTGAAACAACTGAACGGGATAAAAAATCCTCCGTCCGTCTCCTGGTTCTAAGCTACCTCCCTACCAATTTTCAGCCAAATCGGTTCAGCCGTTCTTGAGTTATAAATAGTGTAACGAACACGACTTTCTTTTATATATATAGATAAAAGGGTCCATCCTTCAGGCATTTTTAATTCACATCCACCAATTTCACGGGATGTTTTTCAGGATTTCAGGCCACAAATTTCAAGAATCTCGGAGTAACCCTGATTACTATGTAAATGACTGTGGCTCGAACATTTAACGACTGGAAGTTAAACTTAACCCTAGTTGAGGAATTTCAGCGAATTATTTCGAATAATACCATGAGATGTTGAATCTTCTTTGTTGTTGAGTTTTGGGTTAATTCCTGCTGGCAAAATATGACGATATCACAGTATTACTGTTTTTCGCTGGTGGTGGCATGTGTGTTGGATCATTAAGTTCCCTTCATAATATTTGAGCTGAATGGTGCTGATCCATACGTCATGTTCGTGAACGGGCGCCGCCACTAGGGACTGGTCATCTTTTAGCTGCCACGGCTTATTTAAATTCTTCAGATTTTTTTTTTTTTTTTTTTGTTACTGCCGCCTGTAAAAAGACATTCTCATAAATGTGCATGCTTTTTTAGATCTCCTCAAATGTATATTTCAACATGAATGATGTAACCATTTTTTTTTTTTCATTTTTTTGATTTAATAGAGTGTCCGTGGAGTTTCTTGACAGCTCTTCCCCATAGGGACCTACTACCCTTAGGAATGGTACTAGCTTCATCTTTCTAACTGCCCGACCCCTTGAAAACTCAAAAGTGCTTGTAATTGGCTTATTTGAAAAAAAAAAGAATTTTAGTTTGTGTTGACCATGTTATGATTAACAGTTTAACACCGATAACGACCCTCAGACGCTCAGCTTTGCTCTGTGCACCGATCACGACCCCAGCGCGTCTTTTTTAGTTTTTTTTTTTTTGGTAATGTTATCTTGCAGGTCAACCTAGGAGGTTGCCGGTTGCTTAATCGGACTTGCCTGTGGCTGCCCCTGTAAATTAAGGCCTCCAGCTAGAACTTTAAAACTTAAATCTATGCGACTACACGTTAAGGGTAATTCTTAGAAAATTGTCTAGTGACTTTTACAATGTTTGTAAATATGTGAGCACCATGTATCTGTCGCAGCCATCTGGTTAAATTAGCCAGCTAATTAGGCGCCTAGGCCGTTCATTAAACGCCGGCATCCAATTAAATAGCTGAAGGACAAATAGCCAAGTAATCGAGCGCAACGTTTAACCAGATGGCTGAATGTCGTGTAGTCATTTAGTAAAATTGGATGCCTATTGATGAATTTGTGATATTAAATATTTAAATAATGATAGATAATGATAAATATTTAATAGTGAAATATTTTTAAATTAATAATTTCACTTAAAATTGCACACAAGAATGAAAAATAATATTCATGGTTTGAGCTATTGACGCCATATTTGTTTTGGTAACTTCTAGCGCCGCAGTGGAAAAAAAAACAGAACTAAATTTGAATCACTTTGCTGAGTCTCGGTCAGTCATCTTCAAAGGGCTGACTTTCAATACCCCAAGTTGTTAAACGTCGAATGATTCTAGTTCAATTAACTATCTAACTAGGCATCCAATTGGATGGCTAATTTAACGAGATGGCTGCGACATATCTACCATATAATTAATGTATCTGTTATTGCTTTGTTTTTAATTCTTTTTACCTATTGTGGTACTGTAATTGTATTTTAGGTGCATTATTTTCGCATGTAAATTAATTAGTTTTCCATTGTAAAACATTTTAAAATAGCAATTATTGTAAATGTGAAAGTTTGTGAAGATGTTTGGATGTTTGTTACTCAATCACACAAAAACGGCTGAACGGATTTGGATGAAATTTCGCACACAGATAGATTGTAAGTTAGATTAACACATAGGATACTTTTTATCCCGGTAATACGTTCCCGCGGGATAATTTCCGACTTCCAAGCGGGCGAAGCCGCGGGCGGAAGCTAGTTTGAAATAAATGACTTTATGCAGCCTTTATGGGTACTGGAAGAGGGCAGCAAGAAGAGGACTGGATCGGAAAGAATCAGCGTGTCATCGGAATTTCTTGAATTTTGGAGCTACGTACTTGAGATCTCATTGGCGATTAATTTACGTAAAGAGGTATTTACAAGGAGAGGGATTGTAAGAATGCGTCGTCACGGTAAAATTGTTCAGAGCTTTTTTATTAAAAAAGTGGATATTTTTGTATTGATTTTGAAACCAAAATATACTTTCTTACATTTTTTGTTACAAAATTTAAATAAGTTCAAAGAACTAACTGCAGGAAAATAATACTTAACGATGATAATGTTAAACTGTATTTTTGTAAAGAATCGTACCTCTTAATCATTAAATGGAATACGAAGGTCTTATAAGATATTCTGGGAAAATACGCTTCAAGAATAACTTAGTTTTTACGAACGAAGTTTTAGTACGAACCTAGAATATTCTGTATATTTATGATTACCTACTACTGCTATAATTAGATTTACCAGTAAGTACTGGAGACTGTTGCAAAATTACTTTTAAAAATATCTTAAAGATCTTTATGAAAAAAACATGATAGGTACAACAAAACGAATTCCCAATACTCCGAAGCGAATAAATCACGTACTAAAAGTATTTAATTTAAAAAAGAAATTTCATCCCCTAACCTGCGTTTAGACCAGGAGATAAGAAGACGCCGGTCACGTTTTACTCCCTGTAACCCTCTAGTACCCCTTAAAAATTTAGGTCAATTACTGGCACATACTTCGGTTTATTTATGTGGGGTGAAGTGACCCTATGTGGCGGTAGTGTTATAGCGCCATTTCAGAGTCCATTTTTCATAAATATCACGTGTGGGGTTGAAATTTGCAATGCGGAGGTTGGGTTTTTTAATTAATGGGATGAGCTGTTGTGATTATATTTTTGGAATGAAGTTCTTTGACGCAGCTTGCGGTAGGAGTAAAATTGTAACGAAAAGCGTTATGCCACCTCCATGCTACTTTTTATTATATTTAATAGAAAGAGATAGAGAGTGCGATAATCTTCATGGTTTTCGAGTGTGCTGAAGCCAATAGTTAGGTCAAAATAGAAATCCAAGAAGGCGGCTACGAAATTTTAAGAATTTGCGTCATGGGTGTCGTTTCATGGGGGCTTGTAACAGCCACATGGGTCGATCGTTCTGGTTAAGCTACGCTTGCTGCGGTTGGTCAGTGGATGGGTGACCATCTTTACATACCAAAACCCCTCCATGCCTCGGAAAGTAAGTTAAGCCGCTGGTTCTGGCTGTTATTTGTTGATCTTTGACAGTCATTACGGGTCGTCAGAAGCCCGAAAGTCTGCCAACCAGTCTTACCAAGGGGTATCGTGTTACCCAGTAACTGGGTTATGGAGGTTAGATAGGCTGTCGCTCCATGTAAAATACTAGTATTCAGCTGCATCCGGTTAGACTAGTAGCCGACCCCAACATAGTTGGGAAAAGGCTAGGCAGATGATGGGTGTCACAACATGGTTTTTGAGGGTGCTGAAGCCGATAGAGGTCAACATGAAAATTCAAGATGACAGTTGCAAACATTTTCAAGGCTTCATCGTGGGTGTCGTTTTCATGTCGTTTGGGAATCTAAATCTCCATATCGAATTACATTTGGAGTTGAAGAAAAAGCATAAGGAACTGCGTTTCTGAAGGGGGTCCCCCGACCTCACACGATTTTTGTTATTTTGAGTGAACAAATGATGAAGTAAGTAAGTAATACTTTATTTGCCAAAATGTAGGTGTACAAAGTAGTATGCTGTTGTTGAAATACCCAGTTATTTCATTGTCTTTCAGTAGGTGTTCTGATTTTAGTTTTTTGATACGGATTTTGACAAAAAATTACGCTAACGAGCGTTCATGCGAAAAAAGCGATGGTACAAATTTTACGAATATTTTATCCAATTTTTCCACCATCAACGTTATACAACACTGCAAATGGTGCCAATTCCCTTGCTGACAAACCGAACTAAAATCAGAGAATAGACATCTACAGCCAGACAGCTTGAGACACGTACCTACGGTTAAAGAATAATAAAAACTAAGTTACAGATAGCAAATTATTTTATGTCTTGAACGTCGCCGTTTTTTAAACCATTTTAGTAATTGAATGTTTCTAGTTGCTCTGACGTGTCAACTACAGGTATACATAAATAGTTAGTTTAACTAAAATTGACAGGTCTTACCTATGTTCTTATTTTCTATTAGAGAGAAAAATATAGCATACGAAGCATAATCCTTTTACACATGCAGCCTGTGGGTGAACTTTATGCAAAGGGCATATAGTGGCCTGCGCATACAATTTATCCATACGTTCCGGGTGTTGATGATATTTGCCGACGCGGGTGTTGATAGTTTTTCGGCCACCATGCGCAAGAGATGCGCATCTCTGCGACGCCGTATTTGCGGCAGCCCCAATACCATTCTTAGAACGTTGGCTGATAGTTGGGACTCGCCGATCTTGGGGCGAAGAATACGACTGCATGCAGTCAAGTAAACAGTCCCCAGGATTGGCGTGCCTCGCGCAGCGTCTTCCTTAGTGTATTAATGTTATTAAGACCAGTTTGTAAGTCTTCATTGTTACTAACAAATATGGAATGGATTTTGAAAATAACTGCTTTAATTTATTTGGGTATTTATAATCAGCCTATACTGTTCCCCTTGCTTGTTTCTAAGACATGCCAGTTTCTTTATGATGTTTTCTTTCACCGTTTTGAGAGCAGCGGTGATGAAATTATTTTACAAAAGTAAATCTCAGGCCTGGGTTCGAACTCACGACCTACAACTCGGAAGTTGCGGGCGTTACCACAGGGTCACGAAAAAGATGGAAATGGTCTACATTAAGTGTAGCATGTGAACAAGGGAATCGAGAGAATAAACAAATGTTAGTAACGTGTTTGTTAGAATTTGTCAATTAGTTTCGGTCTTTAGCAGATCCCATATCCATGTGCGCATCAGGTCGCAATAATAATAATAATAATTTCTTTATTCAAGCAACTCCGACCCAGAGGGAAAAAAGTATGTCAGTATACATGAGAATTATAGACTCGTAACCAGCAACCAGCGTACGTGTATGACCAGCGTGGTTATTGTGTAACACACTAACAGAAACAATGGATTGGATGTCATTTCGACAGTTCAATAACATCATTGCGTTATTTACGTGGTTGAATGAATGAATGAATGAATGAATGAATGAAATGCACCGATCCCAGCGTGGCTTGTCCAGACTCAGACCAGCGGGCTTAGCATGACGCTTTGTATTTCTACGAAGAATAGACAGTGCTTTTTCAATACAAAGTGACATTTCGTTCCTACATTTTTGTTATCGCACCGTAGATATCCTTCTACAATCTGTCATTTAGTCTTTCGTTTTTAACGATATTTGTCTAGGTCCTTATAAATGTAGACTATTTCAGAAGAATATTTCTTCCCAAACTGTCAAAATCTCACCGACAACAAACTTTCTACTCGACGGCCACAAAGTATATACGATTAGCTACAAAATCATGATTCGTTTAGAACGCATAACTGTGATAATTAATAGAAAAATATAGCTATCTTCTCCTATTGTCCATCATTTAGTTAATAATCATGTCTATTCTTCCGTCGACAAATCGGTGCTCGTGCTAAGCCTGCAGTGAAGAAAAACTCCGCCCTAGCGTGGTAGATTATGGCCCGCTCTCTCTCATGGAGAGGAGCCCTGTGTCCCAGGCGTTGAAACGTTATAGGCTGATTTTGCTGTCCCTCTCGAGGACATACAATTTTAGCGTATTTCAAGAATTTGTCACTTAATAAAATCTCAACTTTAATTAACACAAACTATTTAATTACTGTAATACTTGAGTGCAATATAATTAACGATGCTGGCAGTACACATCAGTGGCACATAAATCACTGTCCGGCTGCAGGCGACGCGTGCTATCCGCCTGTCCGGCTGTCGTGACGTCACACAGATATTAACGTCACATGACACTGTAGGTTTCATTATGGCCTAGGATGCTGGTAGTCTTTGCTTATCTGTGATGAAGTTCCGAAATTTCACCCCTCGCTAAGCCCCGCTCAGGGGTTGTAAGTATTTCGCAGAATCTTTAAGGGTTAGGTACGGTTTACATTCCATTTCCAAGATGTTTGCAATCGCGGTCGGTATCTCGATACCTCGATGCCGATACTCGCTTTGATGGCAGAGTCAGTTCAGTTGCTCAGTAGTGTGTTTGTGCTGTACTCCACGTACTCCAGAAGAACAACTTGAACCGATTTGGCCAATCACGAGCTAGATCACATCGATGCTTGGCGTCCGCGCGTTGACCGCGAATAAAACCCACAAGCAGCCCGTTATAGATCGCAGTAAGGTTTCGTGTATATTAGCATGCATTTGTTATACATGGAGGTGACATCGAGGTAGCATGCTAAACTGCGTATCACAGTATTTCTTCGGCATGTTATTACCCTTTGACCTGTTGCGTCAAGTGACACGCGCGCTCGTCACCAGTTTCGGAAAATACCATGCGCTGACGCTAAATGTTTTTTGAACAAACACGCGCGCTCGTCAGCTGTTACATCAAGTAATATTTGCGCTCGTCATCCGTCTCGTCAAGTGACACGGGCTCTCGTCACCAGTTTTAGTACAATACTCCGTCTTGGACTGTGCGTGAAACGCTCTGAACAACTTCTGTCGTTTGTTTTCTCCGCAGTAGCAAGAAAGAAGCGTGTCTCTAGAGCGTGTAGCTCGTGGCCACGGGGCAAACGGCGTCATTTGATCTTTACTTCTTGCTATCTATCTGTTACCACATCATGATCATCATTTCAGCCGAAAGACGCCCACTGTTGGACATAAGCCTTCCCCAAAAGTGGAGTTTTGTCATAATCGCCACGTTTGACAGGCGGGTTGGCGATCGCAGTATGATGGTAAAATGCATTGAGAACGCTGCTGCCCATTCTCTACTAAGTCCCTTAGTCGCCTTTTACGACACCTATTGGAAGAAATGGGATGGTACTATTCTTTTACGTCCGGTACCACACGGAACTCCATCTATCATCCAACTTTATATCCTTGCCTGAAAAAAAAAAAACTGAAAATTCTAGTCTAGGCCGTTGTTTTATAAGCACAGGTCGTAAAGTACAATTTATATAAACGAGACTTTATTGGCTTGCTCGCCGGGGACAAATTATTTCGGAGCCATACACTTTGTTAGGTAAAACTACTTTTAAGGCTAGTATACTGTCTAGTTTATGGTGTAGGTAATAGGATTGCTGATCTGGGAGCAATATGTTTTATTCTGGCTTTCAGACTAATCTGAGAGAGTTAGTGTTTTGTTGTAGAGAGCTGTTGAATTTGAGCAGGTGACTCGGCTGGTAATTTGGGCATAGACATGTGAGATTACCTGACACCAGCGGTGCACATCACTAGCCCTTTCCACTTCACTGCTTAACTTCACTGCTCAAAATCATCATCATCATCAGCTTATCATGTTCCCACTGCTGGGACACAGGCCTCCTCTCGGTGAGAGGGATTGGGCCGTAATCCACCACGCGGGCCCAGTGCGGGTTGGTAGATGTCACGTCTTCGAATTTTTGTTCTAGGACACGCCGTTTTCCTCACGATGTTTTCTTTCACCGTTTTGAGAGCAGTGGTAATGAAATAATTTACAAAAAGTAAAGTGCCTGTCTGGGTTCGAACCTACGACCTACAACTCGTAAGTCGCGGTCGTTATCACTTGAAAACCACTGCTCCCAATAGCTCTGCACTGCTGCTCAAAATAGTCAATTAAATATAATAATATCAATTGTGCAATTCCCATTGAAAGAATGAATTATATAAATACTAGCTTTTGCCAGCAGCTTCGCCCGCGTGGAACTTTCATCCCCTATTTAACTCCCTTAGGGCTTGAATTTCGAAAAATCCTTCCTTATTCCTCGTCTACATTATAAAGGGAATCTCTGTGCAAAATTTCAGCTTTCTAGGTCCAGGGCTTTGGGCTGGGCGTTGATAAGTCAGTCAGTCAGAACTTTTCTTTTATTTATTTAAAAGATAGATAGGATGTTAATGTTAAAATATGAAGTATTTCTGAACGGATCTATTGTGATGAAGCGTTGAGTGAACGGAATTACAGAGTGAGGTAGTGAAGTGTGAACGATTTATAAAAACTTTTTAATAAAAAAATATAACCGCCGAAAAACCGAAAAGTAAAAAATTATAAACTTGCTTTGTCCAACCCCAATAACTAAGTTCGGAAGGCGGTGACAGTGACGGTACATATATAATTAAATACATATCCAAAGTCACCGACTTCCGAACTTTGTTATTGGGGTTGGACAAAGCAAGTTTATTATTTTTTACTTTTCGGTTAGTTAGTAGTAGTTTATTTATTTTATGTTTTTTGTGGCTATAATTTACTAATTACTACATGCCTAATTTTTGATTACTTTTTGTAATACACAACTCAGTATTAAAATCTGTGAGTTAACAATTAATCATCCCCTGTTTTCTTACCCTTAGGGTTGGAATTTTTCTTCGAAATTTATATGGGACCAACTTCGGGGTATTCGCTTTCCAAAAAAAAAAAAAGAATTATGAAAATCGGACTACTCTGGAAAAAGTTATGCTTTGTCATACATAAAAAAAAAGTATACGCGTCGAATTGAGTAACCTCCTCCGTTTTTTCGTCGGTTAAAAAAGGATATACTAAGTTGGATGTTTTTAATTGATTTTACGGAGATACAAAAGAAGAAGGCTATTATAATAAAAAGAAGAAGTAACAAACTGAAGAAACGTTTTTTTTTTTTGTTTTTCATTTATGCTCCGTCATAAATCAACAAATTGGAATTATTAGCATCATTTTTGAGATGGTGATTGCATTGTGTTGTTAAAAGCAAACAGAATTTAGGCTCTTTGTATCGAAGCTATCTCGGAAAACGCCGATTTACTTTAAATCCTCTGGGTAATATTGCGACAGATCCGTATATCAAATTCCCCGCTAATGCTTATCATCAATTTATGCTTGAATGAAGTCATAAATTAGATGTTTAGGCCTGACAAACGAACCTTTGCATTAGAATACAGGATTTATCTTGGTCAAAACACAGACATGAGCAATTTTTTAATTTATTGATAATTTATTCCAACTAGAAGCCAGACTAAATCAATGAGTGTTTTTTTTTTAAAGTTTGAATAATAAAAACAGAGCCGTCGAAAACATACGCCCTTCGGATGAAAGGATAAAAAAGATATTTTCACAGTCGGGTAATTTAATTTTTCTTAATATTCCTTCTTTATGCGTTTATTTTAGGTTGTTCGATTGTACCTATCGACTACATCGTTAGCGCAGTGGTTAAGCGATTGACTGTTGTACGTGTCACGAGTTCGATTACCGCACGGAACAAATATTTGTATGACAAACAAGTAGTTGTTTCGAGTCTCGCTGTTTGTGTATGTGAGTTTAAATATTTTTTAACGCACCCACAATACAGGAGAAATTCCTAGTGTGAGATAACGTTTAAAAAAAGACCTATATGGTTTTATTTTCCTAAAATCGAAAACGGCGTTTTCGAGACGTCAATAAATATGAATGAATGAAATGCACCGATCCCAACGTGGCTTGATCAGACTCGATTAGTCGAATGAACCCCAAGATTTGCGCTTCATGGTGTTACAGAGGCCACTGCATATCAAGAAGAAGAGTATCCAAAATGTTATGTTAATAAGTAATATAATAATAAAATAATAATATAATATAATAAAAATAAAAAACCACGTCCGTCTACCTACCCACGGTATCCTAATAAAGAGCTTGATACGATTCTAAAAATATAAACCCTCTATAAGGATGAACTGCCCGTTGGTGTAGTGATTGCAAGAGAAGGGTTCGATTCTCAGGTAGGGAAAAGCATTATTGAGTTTCTCTATTTGGATTTTCTCAGTAGCAGCCTGGTGTCTAGATTCGTTCCCGGTTGATGGCAATAGGCTCGCACCCAATTACATCATCATCATCTGCCTAGCCTTTTCCCAACTATGTTGGGGTCGGTTTCCAGTCTAACCGGATGCAGCTGAATACCGATATTTTACATGGAGCGACTGCCTATCTGACCTCCACAACCCAGTTACTGGGTTATAAGATACCCCTTGGTAAGGCTGGTTGTCAGACTTTCGGGCTTCTGGAGGATCCGTAACGACTGTCAAGATCCACAAATGACAGCGGGGACCAACGGCTTAACGTGCTTTCCGAGGCACGGAGGGTCTTATGTAAAGATGGTCACCCATCCACGGACCAACCGTGGCAAGCGTAGCACGCTCGCACCCTATTACATGGGAGTTAAACATACGTGTCTAAATGTAGTTGTACTTTAGGTACACCTTTGCGCAACCCTACCGGGAAATAAGGCGTGATGTTATTATGTACAATCAAGATTCACTAATGCAATCGCATACTAAGGGCTATATTGCTATGAAGTGGCGGTCCGGGCCGTACCTACAGCTGTGTGTATAAGTGATGTATTAACACAAAACTCACCGCTCCACTCACACACTGGCGTTAATCTATGTATCTTATACATACCGTCGGCGACGACAGACATGACCTTGGTCGGTTCATACCATTGCTAAAATTTACTTTTATAATTTGAGTTCCGGTAGCGTGCAGCGTATCGTCTTGGATTAAGAAACTCATAGGTCTGGGTTCAAATCTCGCGATGAAGCTTTAATTTTTCTTTTTAACAATCATCTTCATCTGTTCTTTTATTATTCGATTTATTAATATACCAGAATAATAATGTAACATTTTTTTATTATTACTCGTATTGTTATTTAAATAAAGGTTTACATACTCAGCCTATAAACGTTCCCACTGCTGGGACACAGGCCTCCCCAATGGGAGGGAGTAAAATAAAGGTTTACCAATAATAAATGATTACAAAATGTTTATTCGTTATAACTTCATGAAGAATGTATAAAAATAACTAATAATAACTTCTTGTTAAAACAGTTTATTTTCTCATAAAGAACAATTTATTGAAGTAAATAAGCTAGTTGGTGAACTATGATAATCAGGCTATTGTATCTTAGTAATATAATAATATTGTGCTGATTACTACTGTGTGTCGGTACTCTAAATAAATCACAATATTCTACAAAAATCTACCCACGTAAAAGTAACAAATGCAGACAAGTTGTCACAATACAATTAAATGACTCAGTAGTACTACTTTTATTCTACTGCGAGTGAGTTCGTTCTAACTCAAACCTCAAAGTTAACAAATTGTATTTAATAGGACTTAAAGAGGTTATAGCTTAAGTGTTCATTTTCATTCCGAAAAGAAGATTGAAACTAAACCTCAAAATAATCCAGATTACGGAGAAGACAAAATATTATTTGAATATTACTAAAATAAATAAATATTTGTAATTTATAACTTAATGTTAATGTTTTTTCCGTTAACTATGTTTTTTGAGCAGATTCTCGAGCTGGCCTTCTGCGTTGAGTGCACGGCGCACGGTTCGTAAAGATGTGTCGAATAATTCGGCAAAATGTCTTGTCGTTTTGAAACCACTTGTTTCAAATTCGCTGAACGTGTGCCTGTTATAGGAGCTGGGGTCTTCCACTTTGCTTTCCACGGGCAAGGCTACCGCCTTCCTCGTATCTTTTCACCCACCGACTCACAGTATTTCACTAAAACAAAAAAGGGGTAATGTTAGGCTACTAAGCAAAATACACACTTTATGTATTACCTACTATTTAGAAACAAAATTATTTAAAAGGGCAATTTCACATAAATATTAAGTATAATGTTATTTTCATCGTTCTATAATCTAGGAAATAAATTCATCGAAATTTTATATTTTTAGTCTATTTAGACCACGATTTAGACATTATGATATTTATAAAACGTTTTAAAATAACTACAAGGATCAGCAGTTATACTTTAATTAAATAAATGTTTAATAAAATATTTAAATCATAATACTCACACTCAGTCCGGTTTCATCACATAGGTATTTGTGATATAGGTATTAAGTCCACTTTTATGCAGCGCAATAATATTCGCTTTCATTTCTATATTTAAATTTGCTTACATTTTAAAATGAATTAGAAGAACGCTAATAGATGAAACACACGTCACTAGCACACAATATCAACCAACACCGTTCTATAAGTCGCGGTGAACGAGTCGTAAATCATTTAAATTTATTTAGGTTTCTGTGGGTATAATGATAAAGTTTAACGAGTTTAGTGAATACGACGAACAGAACAAGAAACTATACTCAAAAGTGATTTTTAAAACAATAAAAAGACTATCACACAGCGAGTGGGATTCGAAACCGCGACTTGCTGCGCTCAAACGCGATAATCAAGTGCGGTAACCGTTCAGCTATCATGCCATTTGCTTTAACGGTTGAATTTAGGAAATACATTCATTTGTAAACGTATGAGAGTGTGTGTGTCTATAGTATTATAACCTATAGAAATTGCTTATTATAAGAAGGTCGTAAGTTAAAGCGAAGTGTCAATCTATTGCTTTTTGAGATTGGGGCACCATTAGTGGGGGCTACTGTACCTTTAAAAGGACAATTTTTGGTAATTCAATTGTAGCTAATAAGTTCAAAACAAGATCACTTTTCAAGCAGTGTGATGGCAAATTAAATTTCAATTCAAATCAAATTTAGTTTTTTTTTTTTTTTGGAAACATGGGTATTATTAGTACATTGGTGTTTTTATAGTAAAGTTCTCCAATCAGTTTGTTCAATCAAATATGTAGTTACAGTCGGGTACTTTGCTGTTTTCAATTTTATTATTTAATAAATCACGAATAGCGTAAAAAATATTAAAATCTTACCTGTGTTCTGTAATAGTGTAGAATCCGCTCCATCAGTCACTATACCAACGGTACCATCTTCCCATAAAACACCTCAACAAAACACACACATTCTCACAGTCACACACACTCACGCACCAACACGAAAAACAGCAGCAATATCTATGAACGTTGTAACGATACCAATTTGAAAGAACGGCAGGCGTCTTCATTTACCCGCCGTACCAAATTCAATTTATGTGACAACCTGTCCACGGGCTGAAATTCCATTTCCATTCCAGAGAATACGACTGGTTTTGGTACAAGGCTTAAGAGACAGCTGGAAAAATGATGCGACGTCGCGCCCCTACAAGGTGTGACAGAATAAACACGATTCGTTCCTAATAGGGTATTTTCCAATTTATTGAAAACTATAATTCTAAAATGAAGATTGGGACGAAATATGTAACAGAAAAATGAAAGTAAATTGATTTATATCCATTTTCTCAATTAAAAACGATTTAAATCGAATTTACTTTTCGTTGTTTTGAATTTACCGCCAAAACGCTCGTTACGATGACTTTTATCACGTGACGTCAACTTTGTGTAAACCAAAGTAGTTAGAAAGTAAACAAGTGAATGTCGAGTTAAATTAACAAGATTTTTAATGTATAGAAAGTGGAATTACTGGCGTACGGCACCTCTGTGCAAAAATACTTCTAAAACTGCGTCAAACTAAGTATTTGTACCGATGCTGTTTACACAAAGCTGGCGTCACGATGTCACGTGATAAAAAGTCATCGTAAAGAGCGTTTTGGCGGTAAATTCAGCGGTTCGGTTCGGTTTTGCGTTGATAATGTTACACTTTGTATATCCGAAGAGTATTTTTGACGTTTTTTTACGAAAACAAGCTTTTAATGTCGATGTATTTCCCATCATATTTGTGAACATACTTAGCTTCTTTTCGTTTAAATCTTTTGTAACCTGTGTAATTAATCCAATGGTTTCAAATACGTTCTTTTATAATTGAGTTCTCTGCTAGTGCTGTGCATTTCTGTAAGTGCAACCCTTTTACTAATAAAAACACAATAAAGTTATTCCAAGTTACGCCTAAGTGTCCTTTTGTTTTTTTTGTTTTTTTTTTGTTTTGTTATTTAGTTTTAATTTTTTATCCAAAAAATGAGACTTTATTATCCTGGAGAAACCAAACAAGTTCCTAACAAGTTTTAAACCTATGAAAATGTATTGTTATTCATTTGTCCTGGTATAACTGTATTCCGTCTTTATTAGTAAGAAGAGGGTATGTGATTTTTCGTTGCAACGCTATGTCAATATAAATAATGGGTAAACTTAACTTTGGCTAACTGTTATTGGGTTTTCAATCTGGAAATTCACACACAGCTCAGAGTCTAGATCTGTCCCCAGTTGATGGTAATAGGTTTGCCCCCTATTATATGAGACTTAGAACATAACTGACTAAATGTAAGTGTACTATAAGTAGGTACGCCTCTCCAGCCGGGACCGCTAACTCTTATAACATAAGTCAAAACACCATATTTAGTAATTTTTTTTCACCAAATTAAACATCTAATTTTGCATGTACATTTAGAGCTGACAACCGAATCGTAATGCTTTCATTCTTTACAAAAGAAATTGACATTTTCCGGCATTTAATTCTGGCTAAAAATAACTTATTCCTTGCTACCTTGAAAATATTTAATTCCATTTAGAAATACTCCAATGGTTCCGGTGTAGACCTTTGAATTTGAGTCAGTGAGTCGACGGTTGGATTTTCAGTCTTAAGGCAGTTAGATCAAGGGCTTGATTCAGAAAACAGTACCTACTTATGGACACGGTGCGTACTTAATGTTATGAGGTTCCTTTTGGAGCCCTGATCGCTAGTAATTCGAACCATATTCTTAAATACCGTTTGAGTAATATTTATAGATCGTGGCACGTAAGTTGAACCAAAATCAAAACAAACAACTGAAAGTAGGAGCGCGTGCACTCATTGCCTCGCACGGAAAAATAATGAGGTCCTTCTAACCTGTAGCATTTTCATTGATGTAACGTGAACTGAAGTTTTGAAATAAATAATTACAAATCGCGGCACGTACGTTGAACCAAAATCAGCCATTTTGGTTCAACTTACGTGCCGCGATCTGTACCTATCCGATTATAATTTTGCTTAATTTTCATAAATACAATATTAATAAATTAACAACCTGCCTCTTCTCCGCATGATTGTGATCTGTCGATGTGTACTGCATGCGACCGGTTTATAAAATCGATTGTAAATTTGGAAAACCCAAGCTATCATAGATTCAGACACAAAGAGCAATAACTTTAGTTTATACTAGATGCTAGCCACGGCTACTAACGCCTGCTTCCATTTATCCTAAGTGAACATGCTACCGGGAAAAAGAATGCTTGGCCAATGTTATACAATCAGGCTATCTGCCTGTGAAAATCCCGTCAAATCGGTCCAGCTATTACGGAGATTATCCGGAACAACCATCTGCTTGTTCCGGCTAATCGGCCGCTATCGGCTGTTTATTAAGTACTAATTAATTATGATCATAGCTGAATTGAAGTGCCAGCTACAATATCATTTATAAAGGTATCTCTTCATGTAGGTTCTTTGTATATTCGGAAATAAATTCCAAATTTTAGTTAAACATCGAATAACCCTTAAAATTCAAACATCTCAAAAACTATTTATTTTCGGCCACACATGTGGGGTTTCAATTTGTTGCATTTTGGCCGCCTATATAATCCTGACGGGGTATACGTGGAATTTAAAGTAACCCTGTATGTATTATGTATATGTAGAACTAGCTTTTGCCAGCGGCTTCGCCCGCGCGGAAATTTCATCCCCTATTTAACTCCTATACGGGTGGAATTTCGAAAAATCCTTCCTTATTCCTTGTCTACATTATAAAGGGACCCCCTGTGCAAAATTTTAGCTATCTAGGTCCAAGGGTTTGGGCTGGACGTTGATGAGTCAGTCAATCAGTCAGTCAGGACCTTTCTTTTATTTATATAGATAGAAGATAGATAGATAGATGTAAGATAAACCTAATGATTGATAAGAAACCATCAGACACCTAATGGATTAAGGACATTAATATGTCACATACTTGACCTTTGTTCTGGCGGATTGATCAACCGGTTCCTGATCCCTTTGGGTTTAATATGAGGAAGAGATGGAACGCCCCTGCAATTCCCAAATAAATGGTGACCGCAAAACTAGCCGCCTCGCAGTTCTTCTGTTCGTAGAATCACATCCTTTAGTGGAAGTTTTTCGTGATCGTAACTTAGCAATTTAACTGTCTTTTCTGGAAAACGGTATTTTCCAATTTATTAATAACTATTTTAATTTGAAGACTGGGACGAAACATGCAACAGAATAATAAAAATAAATTGATTATTATCCACTTTCTCAATTAAAAACGATTTAATCAAATGTATTTTTCGTTGTTTTGAATTTACCGCCAAAGCGATCATTACGATGACTTTTTTATCACGTGACCACACGTGAAGTGATTCTAGATCATGCCGGTTTCCTCGCGATGTTTTCCTTCACCGTTTTGAGAGCAGTGGTGATAAAATAATGAACACAAAGAAAGGCGCCTGTCTGGGTTCGAACCTATGACCTACATCTCGTAAGTCGCGGCCATTGCCACAGGGCCACCACTGCTCCATAATGCTCGTATAATATTCACTACGCGAGGTTTGCAGGGCTGTGAACGATTGCAGTGATCGGATCGACCACCATTTTGACAGTTTAGGCAAATTGAAAGCCAGCTTTTGTAAGTATCTCCCCGAACATTGAGTTTCTTGGTCCTGCGTTGTCTCAGTCTTTCAATTTAGGCTACTTATTTATTACTTACGAATTTTTTGTATTACCTAATTTTGTTAGCCATAGTTTGTTTTGATATTGTATTAAGTTTATTTTAATTTAATTCAGTTTAATTAATTTATTGAGTTCCTTCTATTCAATGCAACTTTATAACATAGTCTTTTATTTCTACTTTTTTTAAAGTTACAGCAACGTTTTGTGTGCATGCTGAGTTTACCTATAAGTGATTTTTACACTTTATTCTGATTTTCTGCTTTTGTTTCATTTACTTATACCAGTGTAAACAATTGTTGGTGAACCAAATAAATAAATAATATATTACTTATATAAATGTGATAGTTTGTATGTTTAGATGTTTGATAGTCAATCACGAAAACACGGCCTAACAGATTTGGATGAAATTTTGGTGAAAACGTGTCCCGTTTGCACCACTCTACTAAGACTGAGGGCATCGTTGAGTACATACGGGTGAAGAATAACTGGACCTTGAGGGTGGAGAAGTTGGAGGCCCGTCATAACACCAACTTCAAGTCGTTTGTGGTGCGCGTTCCGACTCACCATTTGGTGACCTTCCTCAAGGAAGAGTTTTGGCCGAAAGGGGTGCTGTATCGCGACGGCCAGCTACGCGACACCTCGCAGCGTAACACGACGTTTTAAATTTTGTTTTACAAAATATGTATTAGTTTATAGTTATTGTTTTTATACTTATATATGTATTGTGTTTTATGGGTTTTAGTTGCCTGAATAAAGGGAAAAATAATAATAATAATAAAGTTTATAATCTGGATGAACACGTAGGATACTTGTTATACGGGTACTACGTTTCCATGTGATAGTTTCGCACCTCTTGCTTTTTATGCTACCTTCATTTTCAAAACAGTGCAGGTATAGAAAAACGCAATCGTACAAAATACAGTCCAATCTGCCGTAAGCACTCCGGCTTGGGACCTAGTCGTAGCAAAACTAAAATAAAATTACCGGACAAGCAAGTACTGCATTGTGCGCTTTCTTTTGTAAACTTCCTTATCCCGTAAACTGGTTTCTGGTTCCCACTAGTCTTGAAATAAAAGTCCTTAGAATCCGAGGTTCTATTGAAAAATGTCCGTGGGTTTCTTTTAAGTTGTAGGGAATATTTTGATAAAGGATTGTCACGTCAGGGGACGGTCAATGAAAACGCCAAAAAGACAATGCCCAGCAATAATTAATGTAACTATGCTATTGTAGAAAGGATAACATTTTTATTACTTAGCCGTCCCCCTCCTAAACTTAATATAGTAACAGTTAACACGCCACGATCGACACATTAGAGGTTTTTTTTTTTGGGTGGGAAATCATCAAATAACTTCTACCGCTCTGGGTGGATCAGGAGGGCGTGTCAGACTTTTACTGACTAAAACTCACCCGTGTTCCCTCAGTAGCCCGTATGCCAGGGGCTGCGGTATCTCTTTCGAACGTACCCGCACCCCTGGCAGGCCTCGGCCCTTGCGGGCGCCATCGGTTTGTGCTGACACCTCTTTGAGGCGCGCGTGGAACACAACGCGCCGTCGACTTAGGCTTGGTCCATACCGGACAGCGAGCTACCCATTACTCGCCGTCCGCAAGCTCATGCCTACGGTGGCCGGAAATCGGCCTGGGATTCCCGACGCCCAGGGCGTCTCCGTCTACGGCAGCGGCTAGGGTCGTGAGGGCGCATAGACCGCTTAGATTAGGGTCACGTTTAAATCTGCGCAGCTTTACGTATGTTTCTTACAGTGAAGTTTATTACTCATTTATTCGCATTCCTCGTCCTCATCACCATTTTTCTATAACCTATTTGCTATTGAGACCTTTTCAATGAGCTCAAAAACGACACTTCTGCTGTTTGTTGGTGGGTAACTTGGGTATCCTGGAAATTCCAGGTGATGATCCAGTATCAGTTCAAGGTTATTTTGTTCGTCTAATATCTTTGAAGCAAAATACCAAATTTCGACTCAATCAGACCCGTGAAAGATGCTCATATCCCTTCAACAACCAGAAAAGAGCTGATAATCTTCAAACGGCTGAACCGATGTGTGTCTGTCTGTAGCACACAGACACACATAGCGGTCAGACTTATAACACCCCTCTTTTTGCATCGGGGGTTACTAAAAATTGGGTTTTCTCGAATCCTATGAATTTTCGCCTCGGCTTAATCGGGTGCTGAATTGTTGCCAATGGATCAAACTATCACGTCCTGGAAATACGACAAATTACGAGTCACGCTCTATAATTAGACACTTTGTGCTTTACCGTCCACGGTAACGTTAGTACGTGCACGTATTTCCCTACATTTTATGGACTTTGACGTCCACGATAATATCGCCACGTAGGCGCACATTGTCTACCCTAGATTCGAGATTCCCATAAAATGCTTCACACTTTATTTTTGGGCTTAAATGTATATTAGCTGTCTTTTCTCGTTACTTCATGGCGACAACACTGTATAAATAAGGATAAACATGAAACACAGACATGCACGGATGTGCTGACTACAATTTATTATTATGGCGTAACGGAATCGGGTCAGAATGAAACTCTTGACTTATATTCCTTGGAAGGATGAGAATCTGTTAGTATTTTGGTAGGATAAGTTAAGATGTTGCGGTTTAAAGGAAGATTTAGGGACGAAAATTTAAAGTGTATGCTTATATGGTTTGGTCCAAACAAAAGGTATTTTTAATGGCATATGTGAGGGGAAATGCCGAGAGGGTACTATGAGGATATAAGGTCTATCTATTCATACACGAAATATCTGAAGGGGTCATTGTACTCATAATTATGAACAACTTTCACTATGGGACCAAACCAGAAATCGCGAAAAAAAAATCTGCTGTCCCTACATTCATGTTCGCATAACTCGTCAAAATGTAGGGAACAACTGATATTTTTTCGCGATTTCAGCTTTGGTCCCACGTGAATATTAATATCTACACTAATATTATAAAGAGGAAAGATTTGTATGTTTGTGTCGAATAAACTCCAAAACTACTAGAGTGATTTTCAAAATTCTTTCACCATTAGAATGCTAAATTATCCCTGAGTAACATTGGCTATATGGTAATTAACTAGGAAAAAATAGAAACCCCACCCGTACGTCGCCGGTACGGGCCGTTAGCCATTGATATTTTGTGACTGAACATTGTATCGATTTTCTCCTTCAAGATTTAGACCCGCATAAAAAACGCCTTAGAAATACTCAACTTTTATATTATGAAAAGCAAAAGATTTAAAATACGACTAGCCTTTAAAAATGTTAGTAACAAAAATCGCACGAGGTACGCCGAGAAAATGGAAGAAAGTTATTTTATAACGGTTTTTTTCTCGTTCGACAAATTGTTGTAGTGCTGGGACCTTAATGAATAGTAAATGAATGGAATCGTTGAGCTCCCCTAAGTTTTTAGTTGAGCTACACGATTACTGTCAAATGCGAGCACTGACTGGACAGGTCCATAAATGTGTCGTGTGTGGTTCTTTCCTCAAACGACCATTTCAGACAGCAATCTATAAGGGCTTCTCATGATCTGACCAAGATTATGTCTGGACTTTAAAAGTGACAGTGACCTTTGAGTCTGAGACCAGTGAGTTTGTTTTGACCTTTTTTCTCAGAGTGGTCAGGTAGGAAACGTCGATCTCGTGTAGTTTTAAAAATATGATTGATGTGTCAAAGTGCTTATTCAAACATATTTACAGAAATAAAATTATTTATTATAAATATCTATAATATCGACGTAAAAAATAAGTGGTGACTTATTTTTTACGTCGATAATACGGTGGTATTATCACAACAAAAAGATCTGACTGTCATTTTACAACACAATCATCGCAACACATATAACAAAATTAATTCTGGAAGGTTTGTGTGTATAGCACAATCAGTCTATGTTCTCATTGCCGGGAATAGGGCCTCTCTGTGAGAGGGAATCGGCCATAATCCACCACGCGGGTCCAGTGCGGGTTGGTAGATGTCACATGTCTTCGAATTTTTGGTTCTAGGACATACTGATTCACTCACAATGTTTTCCTTCACCGTTTTCAAAGCAGTGGTGATATACTCGTAATTATGTTGGATCATTCGGTTCCCTACAAAATGGTTGAGCTGGATGGTGCTGATCCACGGTCGATTTTTTTTTTTTTACATTGGTCTCACGCATAGAAGAAACAAGAATAATGTTCCCAAGATTTTGTATTACCCAACTTGATTTAAAAGAGTTTCCGTGGAGTTGCCCGTTTTTCTCCATTGAGATCTACGTTTTGGAATGGGCGACTAGCTTCAACTTTTTGACAATTCAAAAGTGCCTGTAAATGGTTTATTGAAATAAATGCTTTGAGTTTGAGTTTTAATTAAATACACAAAGTAAAGTACGTACCTACGTAAAGTGCCTGACGGGGCTCGAAATCACAACTCGATAACACTAGCCCACTGCTCTCATATCCTCAATCACAGAAACTAATTCCACAACTATAACAGAATGATAACCCTCCCACAATAATAAACTTTAATTTATATCTCTTTAATCTAAATCAATATCTCGACTGCCAGCACCCCAATCCGATCGAGTTTCAAATAACATAATTCTAACTTTATCGACATCGATACCAGCCCGTCTCTACGGTCATCAGTGACCGGCCTGGGGCTAAAAGTTGTCGTCGCTATTATTATGGCAGGAAATTCCCCTAGTTTTCCGGGAGTTAGGAGTAGGGTATCTGTGAAATGCCATGTTACATCTGTCTGCAGTTGTCACTGATATACTAACTGATTCGGGTTGGTTTGTCTTGTAAGTAAAGGCGTAAGGATGTCTTTTTTGCGGTCTAATTGGGAACTGATTAACGCCGTCGATAAATAAGTCGGGAAACATTTGGATTGATAAGAGAAAGAAAGATGATTGTTTATTCTGCTGAAATAAAACGCAGTCATTACAGAAAAAAGATACATAAAATCATTGATATTCAATGTACAGAGGCCAGCACATCAAGCTACCCCAATCTGTCAAATTTCTTTGACAGTTTTTCAACTTTATTACAGGAATAAGGTTTATGTTCAATTGGGAAAATTTGACAGTTTGGGATAGCGTGACCTGCTGGCGACTGTACACTTACAAAGTAGCCAAAAGCCCCGTATTCAGGTAGAATAAGTTTTATAATTTTGTCTATTTACTAACCGGCTTCAAAAAGGAGGAGGTTCTATGTTCGACTGTATGTATTTTTTTGATATATGTTCACCGATTTCTCCCCCCATTTGTGGACCGATTCTCAAAATGTTTTTTTTTTATTTGAAAGAATATGCTTCTGAGGTGGTCCCATTGGCACCAAGTAAGGATCTGATGATGGAATCCCAGCGAAATCGAGGGCAACCCACAAATGTTATGTAGGTAATATAACTAAAAAGTGAAAAATAAAAACTTTTTCAAAAAACAAAAACAACCGACTTCCGAAAAAACACTACAAAGTGAAAAATAACTGTAAATTCAGAAGTCGGTGACTTTGAATACGTATTTTATTTATTTCTTGTCACCGCCTTCCGAAATTAAAGTTACTTTGTGTAAATTATTTCTACAACACTGCTCTCAAAACGGTGAAGGAAAACACCGTGAGAAAACATGTGTCTTAGGACCAAAAAATTGGAAAACGTGTGACATCTACCAAACCGCACTGGGTGGATTACGGCCCATTCTCTATCGCCGAGAGGAGGCCAGTGTCCCAACAGTGGGAACAATATGGGCCGATTATGATGATTATGACTTATTCTCAATGGGACCAATCATAATCACGAAAAAATTATGAACTGTCCCATACAAAACTTCAATACCTACTCGACCCTAATTTATGGGACGGCTGATTATTTTTTCTCAATTTACACAACAATGGCTATTATGTTCGCATCACATATTTTTACTAAACAAGATCAAACTGTCAACTTACATTCAAAAAGTTTGACTCAGCTCGTTAGGCTGTCAAGTTATTTTATAAATATTTATAAAAACATCTTATTTCGCATTAAGAGGCGTTGTTATAGGACTCTGAAACTGTTTACTGTCAGTCGAGTCGTGAAGATAAGCTTTACGAGGATTAGCTCTAGAGGTCGAGGTCGGAGGGAAAGATGAACGAGAAATGAGCGTAGCTGTATGTTGTTCATTTGAGGTGCACAACAAAAAGGAGATGAACTGAATACTTTTTTAAATGTTAGAATAGTCAATAAAATAATAAATCCAATTAAATCTTTGAAGGTAAAAAAAGGATGAAAAGGAATTTTATCTATAATTCTCTTTCAACCTTTAGCAAAATCAAAAGGAATACGATTCGTTTCAGTCAATCTTGATCATATCCAACATAAATTTAAAGAAAATATTAACAAAATAAACCAAATTATTTCGCCGCATTGTGTGAGCCTTTGGTAGGGGTCAAACTTATGGGTTTGCTTCACCAACATGCTAATATGACGGCGTTTGTCGTCGGTGCGCCATCGACACGCTAACGTGACGTGTTGCTTTTTTTTTCTCGATTAATATGAGCATTAATTTGATGTTTCGTAAGTATTATAATATTTTCAGCACTATTGCTAAAAATCAACCAACCCATTTCTTATAATACAAGAAATGTTTAAATCTAGTTGTATCCTAAAAGTATAGCGCTATTTTTTTTGTATTCACATCTTTAAATGACACGTCTTCTTCCAACCTCACTGACCTCTTTCTCGCCCCGCTCATCTGCATTTATAACCAAATCTCCAGATTTTAACTGCAGAACACAACGAGGTTTTAGTGTTTTTTACGAAACTTCTATCGAGCGGTGAGTTGTAAAAAAACTCTTGGCTGTATTAAAAATGTATGGAAGAATAAAGTGTTTGAGATCTTTTTAACAAAGAACTTTTTTTACTAGATCTTTCAAGAGAGTGCTGTTAAACTCTTGTAGTCCTTGTAACCATATTTTTTAAGAACGGTTATTGTATACAACGGGGGCTTGTAGGGGGGCTTGTGGCTAAATAACAATAGCTGCACGGGTCGATCGACCAGGTTAAGCTACGCTTGCCGCGGTTGGTCCGTGGATGGGTGACCATGTTTAAATACCAAGACCCCTCCATACCTCAGAAAGCACGTTAAGCCGTTGGTCCCGGCTGTCATTTGTGGATCTTTGACAGTCGTTACGGGTCGTCAGAACCCCGAAAGTCTGACAACCAGTCTTACCTAGGGGTATCGTATTACCCAGTAACTGGGTTGTGGAGGTCAGATAGGCAGTCGCTCCATGTAAAATACTGGTATTCAGCTGCATCCGGTTAGACTGGAAGCCAACCCCAACATAGTTGGGAAAAGGCTAGGCAGATGATGATGATGATGGTTATTGTATACAAAATATTTATGTGGCAGGCAGTTTAGCTATCACCATCGTCTAGATGGTGGCCATATAGTAAGTGAGGTGGAATTATTCTATAATTTTCGGACTGAATTAACAAGGAACCCATTGTTCGTCATTAGTTATAAACGTAAGAATAGAGGAAATCTATTTAAATAAAAAGAAAAGTCCTGACTGACTGACTGACTCATCAACGCCCAGCCCAAACCCTTAGACCTAGAAAGCTGAAATTTTGCACAGAGGTTCCCTTTGTAATGTAGACAAGGAATAAGGTGGGATTTTCGAAATTCAACCCCTAAGGGAGTTAAATAGGGGATAAAAGTTCCGCGCGGGCGAAACCGCTGCCAAAAGCTAGTAGCAATATAAAATATTTACTGTCCAGGTAAAACAGTAAGCAAGCATAGGATAACATCAGGTGACGACATAATGACCATCTTAAATGTTACCTACAGCTAGTTACAGTATAATTTATTTGCCGGTGAACCCCAAACTACACAGTAAGTCTGTATCTTGGGGGTCGTATGAATTTAGGATAGGCACAATTACCGCATCGGGGTTTTTTTTATTGAGGATGGGAAATCATCAAATAACTTCTCCAGCTCATTGAGTCATCCTCTAATATTAAAAAATAAATATATATGTTAGAGATAATAACGTACAATAATTTACAACGTCAGTTATTTTATTCAATTGATTTGAATAGCAACACCGCGCAGACATCATAGACGATTGACGGCTTGTCAGTGTCGAAGCTGTCAGTGTCAATGTATCTATCAGTAGTGCGTTAGATTTTTGAGAGCTCTCTTGCTCCCGAGACAGCGCCTGCGCCGGTCGTGCGCACTGATTGATAATAAAACAACATGGCGGACATCAACATCGACCACGCGGACGATAATCCATTTGAATCTGCGACATAAATATGTGATGAGGATCATATCTCTTTTGTTCTGATAAGCAACTTTTTTGGATTCCTGCTTGGTAATTAAGTCACCTAGAGATAACTAAGCAAAGTCGTCAGATACAGGGTTATTGGAAAAACACCAGCAACCTCTTAAGAGCTACTCAAAAAATCAGATGCCCTTACATTTATGTTCGTATAAGTCATCGAAATGTCGGGAACAGCTGATTTTTTTTCGTGATTTCAGGTTTGGTCCCATAGCAAAAGTTGTTCATAATGATGAGTACAATGATCTCTTAAAAGGTTGTTGGTGTTTTTCCAATAACCCTGTATAGTTGAGGTTTAGGAAGAAACCGATGTTTTTGAATGAAATTTAATTTGATAAATTTAATTGTCTGTTTGTTTTCTATTATTTTATTTAAAAACGTCAATCGATTTCTTATTAAACTTCAACTATATTATCCGATGACCCTGGTTACGTATCTCTTTTGGTGACCGTACATACCTACTTTTTGCAAATTACTTTTTGGGGTTGTTTGTAAAGTGAAATGTTAGGGTATTTTGAGAGAATTCTTTGTGTAATTAAACCCAGTTTTAGTACGTTTAAAAATTCGTTTATGTTCACTTTTACACCTCACCTTAAAATTGCCTGAGACTTAAAATTGTTGAGGTAGGTAGGTACCTATGCAGAAATGAAATTTTGACGCGCACCGTAAAATGCCTAGAATAATTAATTAAAAATGTTTCATATCCCATTTAAAACATTTTTATATTACAACTGGCTGTGGAAAATAAAAGCTAGAGTTATGAAAAAAATATTATTTCGGTGAAAAACTTTCTGTAAAATAACGGGTAGGTAGGTTTTAAACGAGAGTTTTATTTCAACAGTAAACGGTACCAAAATATTCATAGTATTTTATAAAAAATACGTATATGTATTGGAATTCCAAACTTTTCTCTAACATTCATACATTTTTACATGAATTAATTCATTTAACGTTTTTGTAAAACATTCTGAATATTTTTGATTCTGCCTTTCGTTTATCGCAAAGAAAATACTCGTTTTTGACTACAAGAAGCCAATAAGGCATGTTACACACTTGTTCGGGTCGGCATAAAGGTAAAGTCCGAAAGACGACCATTACCGCAAACCACAGTGGCAAAGCTGCCTAATAGCTATGACAGACCGCAGCGACACGACTGGCTCCGTGGAAGCGTTTTCACGAGTTACATAGTAAGCAGTGACAAATCTGCTCAGATGGCTACCTAGTCATATATGTCGGTAGTAATTGCTTCGGGTCGGCTTTGTTGTTCAACAACTGCTGCTGAATCAGATTTACCGATTCGAACAAGTGGGTATCACGCCTAAGAGAAAATTGTAAGTAAAATTTAAAAAACACATGTGTTTTTCAACACACTTTTGAAGAAAATAATACTAAAAAATCATTTTGTCCTTGGAGTTTTTAGGTAGTAAACTTTCCATAACGTTAATTAAGGGCTTCACATCTTATATCGGGCGGTGTACAACATAAATCATTTTCTTCTTACCGAGTACTTGTAGACATTTTAATTCATAAATAAATATAATTTCAACAGTGAAAACGAGTTGTGATTTTTTTTAAGAATGGCTGGAAAAAATAATCAGTTTTCCTATGCGCGCGTATCTAACAATGGCGATCAGCCATAGACTAAAATAATGAGGTTTCTTTTTTTGGCTTTTCGCGGATAGCGTTTTAGCCACGTACAGTAGGGGGAATTCAAAGTTTTCTTTATTACAGAGAAACAAAAGTTATCGAGTGAACGTTTTATTCATTAAAAACGTACAAGTTGAAATTAGCTATTTAAATACGAAGTTGCATGAAGTGAGCAAGCAATAGGTACATTCATTTATTTGTACTATTGAACACGGTCTTTTTGAATGAAAACTTTTTAAGAACAAAGCAACTAAACCAATAAAAAAACCTATATCTCACTTGTGAATAATAGTAATGAAAAAGTCACAGTTTGATTATAGGTGTCATTATGTGCCTAATTGCGGTGAAATTAGAGCCATTTTATGAGCAAGTGTGTTGAAAAATTATTAACCAGTCAGCCCAAGCCTGAAAACACAAATATTGTCATACCACGCGCGTCTAAACAAAAAATGAAACCACAATTAACCTTTAATTGAAACAGCACGTTACCCAGTGGAAATTTTGTTACAAAAAGAAAAAAAAGTACTTGAATCCACATTTTAAATTGGAACAAAGTCGAGTAGAATTCTCAATGAAACAGGAAAAACATTCAATTTGAAATGTCAACTGCGAGATGGACCACATTGATTGATGACCGAACGTTTGCTAGTGTGGACATAGCTGAATTCCCTATTTTTTGTATGAAATGCAACCGTCGCTCGTGCCGTTTACCTACGTGATGAATGGAGGTTACATTAGGTACCTATTCTCCGAATATCAGATGTTGTAGTCACCGAGATAGGTATAAATGTATAAAAATGCATTACACGTGAAAAAGTGTACGAAATTCCCTAAAGAAAAAATAATTTTGATTGAATGATGTTGTTTTGTTACGATACACGCATTCTTGGTCCAAAAAAATACCATATTGGTTATAAGCTAGTTTCAGTTTTGTAAAATTTCCACTGTACACTTCTATGATTTCATTCATGAGTTATTATATCAATAATACTAACTGTGTTAACTCACAATAAATATTATTGGAAACAACATCTCATTTCAATACTCATATTAGCAATATACATATATTCTAAAAATACGCAGAAGATACTTTTTTCCAAGCATAAGTAAGTACCATCATCATCTGCCCAGCTTTTTCCCAACTATGTTCGGGTCAGCTTCCAGTCTAACCGGATGCAGCTGAACACCAGTATTTTACTTGGAGCGACTGCCATCTGACCTCCGCAACCCAGTTACTGGGTAACACGATACCCCTTGGTAAGACTGGTTGTCAGACTTTCGGGCTTCTGATGACCCGTAATGACTGTCAAAGATTCACGAGCAGCCGGGAGCAACGGCTTAACGTGCTTACCGAGGTGCGGAGGGGTATTGTTATGTAAAGATGGTCACCCATCCACGGACCAACCGTGGCAAGTGTAGCTTAACCTGATCGATCGACCCGTGCGGCTGTTATTTGTTAGCCACAAGCCTTGTACATAAGTAAGCACCATCTATGTGAATAATTATCTCAGTCATGAAACGTATGCTTTGAAGATAAATGTAGGGGAACGAATACATCTTACGACAAAAAAACAATAACAAAAGTTATAAATAAGTACCGTTTGTTCCATTTCTTATAACAAAGAAAACATATTCTGAGGGACTAGCAAACATGAAATATAAGTCAAAGCACAAACGCATCTAATAATATTCCCCGAACTTTTCCCTTAAGGGGAAAGAACACAACAATATTTGTTCCCGTATGTTAAAGTACAAAGTTACTATTCTGGAAGTTGTTCGACACTTCTTCCAAATTCCCGTGTAACACATCAATACTTAGGGGTATTTCACATATGTTAGGGTCGGCATGAGAGCTGGGCAGCAAAATCGGATATAATGTAGATGTCATTTAACTATCAAGTCAGCCTATCGCAGTCCACTGCTGGACATAGATCTCTCCTACTACGCTGCACCAGAACGCTGTTCTCCACCTCCTTATGTACCATCGCGGACAATGGCCGTCGTTTAATTCTTAAGACATTAGGGTGTAAAGTGATCCATCGCTATTGACCGCAGTTGGAACTATTTGCTCCGGAAAAATCCGCTTGAATTGTTCCAAGCCGAATCGAACATAAATCAGCAAAAGTAGGTGTCAAAACGGATTATCAGCCGGTCGGCACGAGCCGAATGAAAGCCGAATATGTATGAATATTAATTGTATCGGGTCGGCTTTGTTCTTTAACAAATGCTACCGAATCGAATGAGCCGACCCGAAAATGTGTCTAGCGTCCCTGATAAACAACCAGCACCCGTCGAAATGAAATTTTGTATGCACACAACTCTTTGGGAAGTATTTCGAGTAGCGTTAATAATTCACCCCTTTGACTTGTAATAAGTTAACGAGAACGAGTTTTCTTAGAGACGGAAGGTGTAATAAACGTATTTAAGACGTGTCGGTAATATTAATAATAAATGGAAAATGAGTTAAAATTGCTGTTTGAATATTTTATTAAGTACATTACTTGGTTTCAAAACTGTTGGGGTCGTTGCTGTTTACTGCGGTCACCGTTATTATGTTGCGGCAAGAACTCTGCAAGCAAGGCTAATTTGTTCGAATTTTTTAACCTACTTCAAAAAAAGAAGGAAGATCTCAATTCGGATGTATTTTATTAAATTGTCATCATCATCATCATTTCAGCCGAAAAACGTCCACTGCTGGACATAGGCCTCCCCCAAGCTCCTCCACTTCGACCGGTTCTGCGCTTCTTGCATCCAGCGGATTCCTGTGGCCTTCACAAGGTCATTGGTCAATCTTGTGGGAGGTCTTCCCACGCTTATTAAATCCTTTTAATAAATGTTTGTTAAAAAATATTCGTAGGTTTAACTAGAGAGTATACTTGTCCAATGGTTCCTTAAAAATTTGGTCCTGTTCTGGATGAGTGGTTAATGATTTACTTAGCTCACGTTATACGTTACGTTATACGTTTCTTTCCACTTGGTGAATGATGTTCTAGTAATAATAATAATTTCCTATCACTGTTATTTACTTAGCTAGTGAAGGCATACGAATTTGAATGGAGTTGGCACCACAGAGAAAAAGTTAAAAAAGAAAAATTCCAAAAAAATAATGACCGATTTCTAAAAAAAAAACTCTGCACAGTGAAAAATAACCTCTAATTTCGGAAACCAAACATACCAACTTCGAATATTACAGTTATTTTTCACTTTGCAGTGTTACTTTGATACATAAAAACTTCTAACAAACATTACCCTTCTTTTAGGCTTCACCACAGTCCGGTCTCCCCCGAGTGGGTTCCCGCATTGTCGTTGCGGGGGGGCTCAGTAACCGTGGATTCCACCCACGGTGAAGCCAAGAGGAACCCATAGGTGGGGTCGCTCGTCAGGGCTTTTGCCTTCAAGCCATTGACGAAGCGGCCAAAAAGTAGGTTGCGGTGAGGTGCACCGCAACTGAGGTGGGCAGCGATGTCGAATGGGAGGCATAGCGGCTGAGGGTTACGGGCTGCCGTAGAGGAGGAGTGCCGGTGCTTCTGAGCAGCGCTCTTCCCTTCCGTGGCCTGGACTGGGTTTGATGGCGGACGCGGTGGGGCCGCAGGGGAAGAGGAGTGTCGGTATAGCGTCAGCCGCTCTCCCTATCCCCTGCGGCCGAAAAGTGGTAGACGGGACGGCGCGTTGTGTTCCACACGCGCGCCGTCAAAGATGTCAGCAACCACTGGTGGGGTCCGCAAGGGCTGATGCCTGCCAGGGGTGCGGGTTTGTTTGAAAGAGATACCACAGCCCCTGGCATACGGGCTACTGAGGAAACACGGGTGGGTTTTAGTCAGTAAAAGTCTGACACGCCCTCCTGCTCTACTCAGCAGGAGAAGTCATTTGATGATTTCCCACCCAAAAAAAACCACAGTCCGGTGAAAGGAGAGATCTTCTAAAGAGTGTTATAAAAACCCACGGTTATAACCACAACGTTGGTTTTAAAATTTAAACTCGCGTTTTAAGCTGAATTTGCCTTAATAAAATATTTATAAAACTCGACTGCCCCATTTCCGTGCCCCTACAATGTTGTAGTTAAATTAAAATTTAATTTCAGGCAATGTATTCATACTTAGCGGGTACGTAAGGTGTTAAGCACTTTTTCAACGTTTCACTACATAATTTTAAAACTGAAAAGTAAAAAGCCGTTAAAAATACGTCTATTTAGTTTATAGATACTTAACTACGATGCAATCAAAATACATGAGTGAGTATAGAAATACTCACTCATGTAATCGTGAAAAATAACTTTAATTTCGGAAGTCGGAGGCACTAAAATAGGTATAGATCCAAAGACACCGACTGTTGTTTTTTTGCTTCGTGTCAGTTTTGCCATCGACACGCTAAGAAGAAAAATGTCTTAAGACTTCATCATCATCATCATTTCAGCCGAAAGACGTCCACTGCTGGACATAGGCTCCCCGAGGATGGGGGGTTTTGCCATAATCGCCACGCTTGGCAGGCGGGTTGGCGAGCGCAGTATGGTGGTAGAATGCATAGAGAACGCTGCTGCCCACTCTCTAGTAAGTCCCTTAGTCGCCTTCTACGACATCCACTGGAAAAAATGGGATAGTGCTATACTTTTACGCCCGGACACCACACGGGACATAAGACTTATCCATTAATTAACAAGTTCATTTGCGTTTAAGTTCACTTCCCAAAGTTACTCTCAGCAAAATGACTTGCCGTCTGACTGACAGAGAGACAACCTAAGCTGTGAAATTGTTAGTGCTTATGGAAGAATGAAAAAGTTTTCAATTTCTTTTTATCTGTACTAGCGAGACGGTGTCCTGCCGAAATTTCAATCATTCATTCAAAAGTCATATAGAACAAAAGACGTTCAGTTTTCCAAATTGGAAAAAGTGGCGGAGTAATAGCAGGAATGCCTTTCAATTTGACAGTTTTACATCATTCATTGCATTATTTACGTTGTTGGGCAGACAATTTTTTTGGACATATCAAGCAATGGATTAGTAATATCCGTAAAATAATGCAGATTGATAGTGTGTTACGCAACTAGGGTGATGGTTTTTAAAATTTTAGTTATTTCGAAAATTTTAGCCAAATCTGTCCATCCGTTCTCGAGGAACGCAATTATCAACGAACAGCATTTCATTTTTACAAGCTTTTATTAAACGTGCCTTGTTATTTAATCTATATAAATAAAAAGAAAGGTCCTGACTGACTGACTGACTGACTGACTCATCAACGCCCAGCCCAAACCCTTGGACCTAGAAAGCTGAAATTTTGCACAGAGGTTCCCTTTATAATGTAGACAAGGAATAAGGAAGGATTTTTCGAAATTCAACCCCTAAGGGAGTTAAATAGGGGATGAAAGTTCCGCGCGGGCGAAGCCGCAGGCAAAAGCTATTTAGATATAAACTGTTTTCGATTCAAAATTTGTAAAGAGGCGAGGTTTTGTCAGCTTTCAACTATAACTACTGATGGAATAGATATATCAACAAAACATTACCTTCATTACATAGCGAAGAAAGTAAATTACATTAAGGTGTACTAAAATGGTTGTAAAGTCAGGTAAAATTATTTTAAAACAAATTTACTAGCAACCAAAATTGTCCGTGAATCCAAATAACAGCTGTCATTCTTTGATAGTTGTAAGATATGCTTTAATACGACTTATTGACGTCGGGTGTCAATTTGCCAAAAAATGTTTTGCGTGACTGTACAAAGAGTAATTTCTTATCTCACAATTAGCGGTTTTTGCCGCTTACTTAACAAACCGCGCCAAACAACTTTAGAATGTACAGAATTTGCATAAAATATATTATTATTAATTATATAACGCTTTTTAAGGCCTTCTGCCAGTCGCTTTACACGTGCAGCCTGTGGACGAAGTATACCCTTCGGGCATACAGCGACCTGCGTGTACAGTACAATAACGCATTCAGGGTGCTTCTGGGGCTGCCGTGGCGTTATAGTGCGTCAGGGATGTTCGCGGAAGCGTGCGTCGACGGTTTCGCCGCGATTATGCGGAAGCGATGCGCTTCAATGTTGGCGCGCCTGCGCTCCTCCACCAATAGCATCCTGAATGTGTTTTCAGACCGGTGGGACTCTCCCCTCTTACGAAGATGGGTAAATGTCCACACACACGTATTCAAATAATCTTGTGTCGGTTTCATTGGTTGTCTATTATTATTTAATACTAACATTAGGCTAAGTTACACTACTACTAACATTATATGGATGTTTATTCCGTAATAAAATATTTGAATTGAATTGAATTGAATTGAATATACGATCAACAGCGATGATGAGTTCAAAACAACTTTTATCGGACCAAGATTATACCTGCACCCTAATTGCGTAACTCACGATTGATCATAATTGGTTTCGTCTTCACAGTTAAACAATATCCATTGTATTATTTATGTTGTCGAACAGACACATTTTTCGAACATATGAAGCAATGGTTTAACAATCCGTTTCAAAACGATACAGATTATGATGAATCGTGAGTTACGCAATTAGGGTGCTGGACTTTAAAAGAGACTGTGAGTTTGTTTCTGCCTTTCTTCTAAGAGTACTCAGATAGGAAACTAAAAACCACATTTCTTTAAAAAAAAAATATCGTTGACGTGTAAAAGTGTTTGTACAAACCTACGGTAGATACAGAAATAAAATCATTTATAAATTACTAAGTTCGAAAAACCATACTTTTCAGGCTATAGGTACTCGTTTATCCCATACCATAGTTTGCCATCCTATAATTGCGGGTTGAACAGATACACTGATACAAGATAACACCCTGTATAAGGGTATAAGGGTTGCGCTCAAAGTCTGACTGAAGAAAGATCGTGAGGCGATAATGCCATAATGATCAAACTTAGAGGTTAATTAGTTTGTATCTTAACCCTTGTCTGCAATAGCGCACATTTGTATCGGAACAAGGTTCTCGCACAATTTGCGTAACACACCATTTTGTTTCGCAAATTGTGCGAGAACCTTGTGTAAACATAATTAGCCTATAATGTTATCACTGCTGCGGCACATGCTGTGAGAGGGAATGGGCCGTAATAATCCATGCAGGCCTAGTGCGGGTTGGTAGATGTCACATGCCTCCGATTTTTTGTTCTAAGACATGCCGGTTTCGTTTTTTTGTTCTAGGACTTGCGGTTTATTTTTTTTGCTACAGGACATGCCGGTTTCGTTTTTTGTTCTAGGATATGCCGGTTTAACTTTTTTGTTCTAGGATATGCCGGTTTCGCTTTTTTGTTCTAGGACATGCCAGTTTCGTTTTTTTGTTCCAAGACCTTCCTGTTTGGTTTTTTTTGCATTTTGCAGGTCAATGTCAGGTAGACAAAATATGATTCACGATCGTAACACGTATATATATCAAATGCAAATATCAATATCAAAACTCAATCATTCAAAATAGGCTGAGGATAAAGAAAAACTTTATGAATGTCAAAATTGCATAAGCCGAAATTTCCTGCCCTTTACTACTACCAAGTACTTTAGCTGATACGAAGTTGCGCAACTCTCCAGCAGCACAACTGTCTGTTCAGCTTGAAGAACTTGATGTCTGATGATATGACTGTCACAATTGCTTCTTGATGGGTTGTGTGAAATCAACAAAAAATCGCCCATAACCTTGTATTCTAGCTGGACATAGTTAGAGATCAACTTAATACAACTTGGCATCCTTCCATGATAAGTGGCTGTTTTCATGTAAAGCACAGTGCAAATAATTATATGTTTATCATCACCAATTTAAATCGTCCGCTTATCGCGTATGAATATCACAATCACAAATTGGTGGTATTTTGAAATGGCTATACCTCGACCAATTGACCTTATGTGTCACTTGCCATCGCCCTTGGTCTCAAGAGCACCACAAAGGAACAAACACACACATAAGCTGAAAACACATTACCCTCCTATGCATCGCACTGTCGTTTAAAAAGGCACGAGCATTGACACATGTATTAACTAAAAGTTCAGATTTCCTTGCAATGTTTTTCCTTGCTCAAGATAAACTCAGAAAGTGCATATGAATTAAAAACGTCACATATGCACTTACCCAAATTTGAACCCACAACCTCGTGCATGCGAGACGCTCATTCTTAAAATACTTTATGAAACACACGGAGACAAAACGGCACAAAAAATCATAAATAAAAATTCAAAAAAACCGTTTTCATTTCGCTTAATACTCACATTAACATAATTCGATGGCGCGAATTTCCCTTTACAAATGTCAAAATAGATTATATCTCGACTCTCGAGTGACGTTTCTTTTTATTCGAAAATCGAACGAATATCATGCTTAATTTGTGTTTTATGAATCAAATGTGAGGAAAAGGAAATATTGTTCCATTTTTAAACGATTTGTAGGTTTGTTCGAGCATACAGCCTTTGCTGTCATATAACAGTGAAAGTAGGTTGAATGGAATGTTAATTTAATTTTAAAATGGTGTTACATTTGGGCATACTGTCAGTTCTTGGAATAATACGAATGAATTTGTATGAACAGCTATCTGAAGCTACCGTACGTATCTTTCATGATACTTAGTGTTGTTTTATTTTTACTGAGACATAATATCGGCCAGATATGGTTGACTGAGACCAAGTGAGCCGTGGCGGCCCAGTGGTAACGATCCCAATTTACAAGTTATAGGGCATGGGCTCAGATCATAAAACAAAGGCAGATAGAACGCACGGAACACCAAGAGTGAAACCTAAAACCAAATACTAAAGCGTCGAATTGTATGTAACATACAATGCGACGCTTCGTGGCGTAGTAACTCGAGTTTTGAATCAGTATTGGGTTTTTTGGCCTCACTCTTGGTGTTCCGTGCGTTCTATCCGCCTTTGTTTTATAATCTGAGCTGGTGGGGTTGAACCCAGGCAGGCGCTTTGCATTGTGTAAATAATTTAATCACCACTGCTCTCAAAACAAATCAAGGAAAACATCGTGAGGAAACAAGCATGTCCAAGAACAAAACAAATCGAAGATATGTGATTATCTACCAACCCGCAATGGATCCGCGTCGTGGATTACCTACTCTCTCACCGACAGGATGCCTGTGTCCCAGCTTTGGGAACGTTAGAGGCTGATTATTTCGTCCCAGCAGTGGGAACATAATAGGCCAATTTCCATGATTTTGTGTGATGCAGCGTCACGCATCTACCTATCCGCGCTGAAAAACCCAAACTTCAGAGATATGCTGTAGTATAATGATGACTGTGGCGCGCACGACTCCATGGGTGGACGCGCATCTATAGTTGCGCATCCACCTTAAAACGTATATTTCTATTGCGCAAACGCGTTAGTAACTCTTTATATGAAGTGAAACTGTCTTTCTCTCTAAGACGCCATGGCGGGTGCTGCTAAAGGCAGTATTGTCGACTATCTCCATACAAACCAATCGTATGACCGTTCACTCGCAATACGACACAAATTTTGTGTGACGGCTTTTAATGGCGGTATGTGACAGAAATTGTGCACTTAACGCACTAATTTAATTTGTACTCTAGACGTAGCCGACGCTTTGATTCCGCGGTCTAAGGTCTTTCTACCAGAATACCTAAATTCAAGAAGTAAGTTTATAGAATTTCATTGTTTCTTAATCATACTACGTATTATGAAGATCTTAGACTAGATATCTAGGTAAGATGGAATAAGACTAAATAGTCTTACTCCGAGGAGTTGCCAAACTTAAGTGGCAGTGGGCAGGGCACATTGCTCGCAGAACAGATGGCCGATGGGGCCGAAAGGTTCTGGAGTGTCGACCGCGTACCGGAAGACGTAGAGTGGGAAGGCCTCCCACAAGGTGTACCGATGACCTTGTGAAGGCCGCGGGAATCCGCTGGATGTGGGAAGCACAAGACCGGTAGAAGTGGAGGGGCCTGCGGGAGGCCTATGTCCAGCAGTGGACGTCTTTCGGCTGAAATGATGATGATGATGATGAGTCTTACTCCGTCTATAGAGTTACCTACTAGACTCGCAAAACTTCACATTAAAAGATTTAATTGTTTCATAAACTACCTTACCAATTTCAACTAAAACCATAGTCTAAGAGCTCCATGGATGAAGCAAGATTGTTTTCATACTAAACTTGCAAAACTCTACATTGGTAAACAAGATTTTTTTGTTTCTTAAAAACCTCATATATTATATACATACCTAGGTATGTAAGACTGTCAACCTGCTTGATTCACAAAAATCTAGTTAATACATTTGTAGACAAGATTTCTTTGTTTCTTAAATTACCTCATCTATATTGCCTAAATATACAGTCTAAGAGCTCTATAGATGAAGTAAGATTGTCTACCTACTTTGCGTGGACTCGCGAATCTCTAGATGAGTAAACAAGATTTTTTTGTTTCTTAAAATACCTCATCTATATTGCCCAAAATATACAGTCTAAGGTCCCCATGGATGGGGTAAGACTGTCTACCACGTAGACTCGCAAAACTACATGAGTAAACAAGATTTCTTTGTTTCTTAAAATATCTCATCGATATTGCCCAAAATATACAGTCTAAGGTCTCCATGGATGGGATAAGACTGTCTACCACCTAGACTCGCCAAACTCTACATGAGTAAACAAGATTTCTTTGTTTCTTAAAATATCTCATCGATATTGCCCAAAATATACAGTCTAAAGGCTCCATGAATGGGGTAAGACTGTCTACCACCTAGACTCGCCAAACTCTACATGAGTAAACGAGATTTCTTTGTTTTTTTAAATATCTCATCTCTATTACATACACATTAACCTGGCCTAAATATTGGTAATAATTCACCAATATTTAGGTAATACAAGTGAAGTATTTTAAGAAACAAAACAAAACAGTCTAAGAGATTTAAGTAAGAAGTACGACTGTCTAATAGATTCGCAAACCTCTAACTTAGACAATAGTAAACAAGATTTCTTTGTTCCTTAAACTACCTCATCTATATTGTTAGGTATCTAGATACCTAGTCCAAGAGCCGTGCAACAAGATACACAGGCTGTAAACTTAAAGTGGAACGTGGATCCGCATAACTCCTCGACTTTACTGGCGATTAACGAAAAATTAAACTGCTTGTATTTAGATTGTCGCCACCCCGCTTCTCATTTGCAGAATACTAATTAAATAAGTTTAGGGGAGGCGCCCCTGAGCGCGAAACATGGAGTCATGAAGGAAGGTAAGGCACGAAATGAAATTCTGTCATGGAAGATATTATGTGAGCGCATTCAGATGAACTCGTTCAAAGGTCTTTGTCGCAGTGTGGGCTTTAGTCCTGAACGCCAATTCTCGTACTTTAAAAAACATTCAAATTGGAGTCACAATCTCATCTCAGAGACTTTAAAAAACGAGTAAAAATTGTTGTTAGATATACGGGGATTCAGGTGTTGTAGGCGGGGGTAACGGTGTTCCCTTGACGAAGGCGTGAAAGTAAACCAGCGTCAGACGAATTAATCTCTTATATTTCACACGTATAATACGGTAATCAACATAATCTTAGTACAACACAATGGAAAGATACACGTTATAACACAGAGGAATAGGACATTACGTATCCTTATGATCACACAACATTTTAATTACAACAATGAGCACAACAGAATAACATAAATCCGATGCTTATATCCTGGGAGACTGGCTAGCTAGATAAAGGGAACATCGCGACTAATAGCGGACAGCGGAGTCACTATTTCACAAACACTTATTCTTCATGAAGAAGTCTACTAGACTAGTCATCAAATAGTCAACAAGTTATCATGATAACTTGTTGACTATTTGATGACTAGTGAGTTTATACAACGAAACATGGTTCTTATATCACATTTTCCCCATAGCGTAAGTTGCATTTGTATTTATCTATTCCCGGCCAATCTACCATTCAGGAACGCGGAATTACAGCCTTCTCGGGGAGCAGGTTTCGACCTGTCGAGCTCTGGTCAACACGTGATAAATAGTTCAAGGATTTACAACATTTACTGGATTAGCGTGATCGTTATTGGAGCGCATCGTATCTAACTTGTACTATGGTGTTTTAACTATCTAAGATAATTTTAGGTATTTCTAGTCTACTTATCATCTTATTTCTATGAATAGGTACAACAATCGGGTAATGTATTATGAGTAAGTTATACAGGTAAGTGTATAGTTGCTTATTATAATAAAAATAACATTACATAACAATGGTAGCTCGTTTTATTGGGCTTCGCCTACGATTGTAGGTTAATTAAAATTGAATTAGACTGCGATATGAATGTGAAAATTAACTTCACACTTCATGATCCATTATGTTGGACATAACATAAAAAAACGGCCGCCAAAAAAAAAACTGCAAAGTGAGAGATAACTTTAATTTTGGAAATCGGTGTCTCGTGTTATTTTTGCCACCGACTTTATAGTTGAAAGACGGAGTTCTGGGGGAACTTCATATGCTGATTATGCTTACGGTATGAAAATATATCAAGAATTCGAAAAAGTAACGGTGTTTCATTGCAGCTCTGCTCATGTCTTATGTGAGTAAAGTCGTAATTAGTTTTTTTTTTCGACAAAGTCGGTAAAACACTATCATCTGCTTAGTTTTTTCCGATATTGGGGTGGGCTTCCAGTCTTACCGGATTCAATACCGCTATCATCCGGGAGAGCACGCATGCGTTTTTTTTTTTTGGGTGGGCAATAATCAAATAACTTCTCCCGCTCTGGGTGGAGCAGGAGGGCGTGTCGGACTTTTACTGACTAAAACCCACCCGTGTTCCCTTAGTAGCCTGTGTGCCAGGGGCGGCGGTATCTCTTTCGAACAACCCGCACGCACCCCTGGCAGAGGGCACGCATGCGGGCTCACACAATAGAAAATCAATCAGTAAAGGACGCTGGCATTGTGTTTTTTTCAAAATTAAGTACCTACTTGACTTTTGAGCGCCGCAAAGTCTATGCTGGCTTCCTTTTCAGCCCACTGTGCGTTGGGATTTACAGGTTAATTCCAGTACATGGAGCGACTGCGTATCCAAACTCCACAAGCAAGTAACTAGGTATACGATACCTCTTGGTAACTGGTTGTCAGACTTTCGGGCTTCTGACGACCCGTAACGGCTGTCAAAGAGTCACAAATGACAGCCGGGACCAACGGCTTAACGTGCTTTTCGAGGCACGGAGGGGTCTTGGGATGTAACGATGGTCACCCATCCAGGGACCAACCGCGGCAAGCGGAGCTAAATCTGGTCGATCGTCTCGTGAGGCTGTTACTACTTAGCCGCTATTCACATAACTATAATGCAATTTTAACTAATAAGAATAGCCTCGTTACGCAATTACGTATTTTCATAAAGTGAAAATGGGTTGTAGTTATTTTAATGATGTTGTATTTAATAAATTATGATTTATAACTTAAATGCTAACATATTACCACTTTTTTGCTATAAAAGTGTACAGAATTTCATTAAAATAATGCTTATGAGAAAAATAGTTTGGGTTCAATGAAAATTAATGAGACTTTTTGTTTGAATTAATAAAGTACCAACGTGACGTAGGAATAATTATTTCTCATTTTATTTATTTTACATTTTAATAACATACAGGGTTCATTCAATTTGTTTATTCATGGCAACAATGTCGCCCGCACATTTCGCCGCCGAACAAAATCAAGAGTCATTTATTCAAACTAGGCTGAGAGTCAGCACTTTTCGAACGTCTAAACCGTCATCTCGTCTTCCAGTCTGTGAATCCCACTCTTGCACAGCCTTCTTCACTTGTCATCACTGCGCCTTGCCAGTAGTCATGCCCAATTTGACTTGATTTCCATAGTACGCTTTCTGATATCGAAAACCTTCGTGCGTCTTCTTTCGAGTCAAGCCGTCGGCTTTTCCCCTTTTCCTTCTACCATTATTTGGCATAGAGCGACTGCCTATCTGACCTCTGCAACACAGTTTCTGGGTAGCACGTTATCCTTTGGTAAGACTGAAAGAGAAGAAAGAAAATATTTTAAGCTATTGCATAGCTTTTATCGCGGGCTTTGAGCGCGGCGACCGAATCAAGAAATTCCATAACGAAAATAAAACCTAACACCGCACTCCGCCTACCATATAGCTCGGCAGAGCGTTCACTTAACGTGTATGTATATGGTACGACTGTACGATATAATAAAATTTGTTTTCTTGTCGGTCACCACGCTCAAAAAGTGTAACTTGAATTAATATCAAAGAAAAAAAAACTGCACAAATAAAAAATAAATAAATAATTATAATTGCATAAGTTGATAAAAAATGCTATGCAATAGGTAGCTTTACTGCGGTAGTCCCCGAGTGCCACATGTATTTTATTTTTTTAGAACAGACTGTATAGCACACAATATACATTAAACAGCAAAAAAGTGTAACATCAAAATCAATTAAAAGTGTAAGGTGAGAAGTCTGAAACTAGCATTATAGTGTGGCTCACGGCTGCGCTGAAAAGGCACAGTTCAGCATAAATGCCAGACAACTTGTGCCTGACGATGATTTTCAACTGGTCCTGACATCTGAGGTGACGGATGTAAATCAATCTCAGGCATGGAAGGGTCTCCATATTGATGGTTACCCATCCACGAACTGACCCCGGCAAGCGTAGCTTAACCTTCGATCAACCCGAACCGCTGTTATATAAAATACCACATCCATTCCTTCTTCAGTAGGTATAACCCACTCATTTACGGAAGGCATGAATTCCAAGCCAGAGATAACGACGAATTATCCCTTCACAAACTCAACGACTTAGTCTAAGTAATTAAATCTGCCAGTGTAAACATCTCGGTGCTACTAATGTATCTAGTACAAGTTTGCTATAATTAATTACGACTCTAATTTTAATTAAATAAGGTTGTTTATTGATTGGTAGAAAGTTTTAACACGTAAATGTGCAACGTTGCTGGAGAACTTAAATGTGTTCTTAAATTCGGTGTGAAATAAGACCTAGGAGTCTGGATTTCCGACCGGGTGACGGAAATACGCTCGCCCCCTATTAGTTGACATTTACACGATCGTAATAAAATCGCGGTGGGATATTTTCGCGCACTGGATTTTCTACTCTCTGTGTTGGACCGAGCATTGATAATCCAACAGGGTCCAGCGCGATGAGTCTCAGCGCGTTAAAAAAACACAGTGTTAGATTTTAAATTATCGGCGCCAAGCCACATGAGAAACTAAACGGAAGCAGTGCGTTCACGTAATTCACTTAAAGAAACAAAACAAATAATATGAGAAAATACTTACATACATATCTACATTATACAGGTTTCCATGTAACTTAGCTAGGACGCCCGATTCAATTATGTTAATTTCCTTCTATTCGATTTAACCCCACATTGTAAAATTATATTAGGTCTTAACCTATGAAATTGCCGTTCTGCAGTACTGGCCATTTCAAATCAAAATAATTTTCTTTTGGCTAAGAATTCTAATTTCAAATTAATTTTATTTTAAAAACATGGATTTTTTTTTCTAAAAGTAGTCATTTCTTTATTGATTAGTGTTACATTTTCATCGCATTTCAATCTTTTTCGTCATCATGGATACGTTAAAAATTCGAGTAATTATGGAATATGAGTACCGTCGTGGCAGCAACGCGGCACAAGCGGCACGCAACATCAACGACGTTTACGGAGCTAACACTACAAACCAACGCACCACCTGTTATTGGTTTGCTCGCTTCCGTTCTGGAAATTTCGACCTGAAAAATGAACCTCGCGGTCGTCCGAAGACTTTGGTCGACAATGACGAATTAAAGGCGATTGTGGAAGCTGATGATACACAATCTACGGCTGAATTAGCAGCAGCTTTCGACGTTAGCGTCAAAACAATATTGGTCCATTTGCGTCAAATTGGCAAAGTAAAAAAGCTTGACAAATGGGTGCCCCACGAACTCAATGATCGCCAGCGCGAAGTACGCGTCGAGACGTGCCTTGCACTGCTCAACAGACACACAAATGAAGGAATTTTGAACCGCATTGTTACCTGCGATGAAAAATGGATTCTGTTTGATAACCGTAAGCGCTCAGCAAGTTGGTTGGATCCTGGTTCAGCACCTAAACAATGCCCTAAACGAAAACTTACCCCTAGAAAAGTGATGGTCACTGTTTGGTGGTCTAGCGCCGGTGTGATTCATCACAGCTTCTTACCAAACGGGGTGAGCATTACTGCAGATGTGTACTGTGAAGAACTGAACACAATGATGGAGAAGCTGGCGCATCTCCAACCAGCATTGGTCAATCGCTCGTCTCCGCTGCTCCTGCACGACAACGCGCGACCTCATACTGCACAGCAGACGGTCTCCAAGTTGCAAGAACTGGGGTTGGAAGCTCTCCGTCATCCGCCCTACTCACCAGACCTTGCGCCTACAGACTACTACTTTTTCCAGAATTTGGATAACTTCTTGGCGGGAAAAAAATGTAATACCCGAGAGGCAGTACAAAATGCCTTTGAAGAATTTGTTGCCTCCCGTCCAGCTGATTTCTTTAAGAAGGGCATCAATAAACTGCCACTGCGATGGCAAAGATGCATTGATTGCATGGGTGATTACTTCGATTAATACAAATAAAAAATTCATGAAAAAAATTCGTTTAAATTTTTTCATACAAAACGGCAATTTCATAGGTAAAGACCTATTATTTATTGCAATAGACTGTACCACACTTATTAGAAATAAATAAATTGAAAAAAAAAAAAACATTATTTTGATAACGTTCTCAATAACTTCGTTATGCCTTCTGCGTGTAGTTGACCCACAGATAGCACGTAGGTATATGTAGAGAGTGACACAAACGAAATAAAAATATGGTCCTCTGCTTACCCATTCTGCCAACACATAATATTAGGTAGGCGTAATATTAGGTATATTTGAAAGAAGACTGAATACAAGTCAAGCTATGTTTAGCGCGATCAGGCTCTCCATTATTTTCACATCGAGACTTTGTAGAGTGTTCTAAGTCTCGTAGAGGACATTAATCACGAAAGCACGCCCCGGTTGGCCATTAGATATTGAAGAAAAGTCATTGCAGGTGCTGAAGGTGCTCATACGTATGTGGGAATCATCACTATTGTATTGTATCTATAGATTTTATTATACAATAAAATACACCTGAAGAGTTTGTCTTTTTGTTTGAACGCGCTATTCTTTTGAATTACTAGACGGAATTGTTTTATTTTTTTTGGATATAACAGCACAATTCTAGAGAAATATTATAAGCTCATCATTACGTAAGGCTCAAAAAAATCACTGCATCTGGTTAGACTGGAAACCAACCCCTTCATAGTAGATAAAAGGTTAGGCAGATTGACTGCTCTCCAAACGGTGAAAGTACATATCGTGAAGAAACCGTCTATTCGCCTTAAACCAAAAATTCCATGGCATGTGACACCAACCCTCACTGGGATATTTTATTTTTATAGTGGGACATCATCAAATAACTTCTTCCGCTCTGAGTGAAGCAGGCGTGTCAGACTTTTACTGACTAAAACTGACCCGTGTTTCCTTAGTTGCCTGTATTCCAGGGGCCATGGTAGCTGTTTCGAACAACTCGCACCCGTGGCAGGCATCGGCCCTTGCGGACCCCACCAGTTGGTGCTGACATCTCTTTGAGGCGCGCGTGAAAACAACGCGCCATCGACCCGGGCTTGGTCCTAACCGGACAGTGAGCTACCTACCCAATACTCGCCATCCGCAAGCTTGCGTCTACGGTGGCCGAAAATCAGCCTGGGATTCCGAACGCCCAGGGCGTTTCTTGCGGAGGCTAGGGCCGTGAGAGCACATATACTGCCTCTCCCTCACGTGCGCCGCCTTCCTCTTCGCGAGCATCACTGCTTCGCAGAAAGAGGTGACGGCTACCCATACACTCTCGCTCCATACCTGGACCTGGACCATAGCCGGACGCGGGAGATCGCCGCCGTCGATCGCCTCCACGAGGACACGGCGGTGCTCCGCCCAAGCCGGGTAGACCTCCACCGTATGCTTCACCGTGTCAACCCGCACTGGGCTCAGATGGTGGTTTACTGTGTTCCGGCATCGGCAGTAGGAATGTTATACACTGATAATGCTGCCCATATCCACAAAAGAATGGAAGTAAATTTCAAAAGCCGATAAAAACCCTACTCCAGATACGTTTTAAGCTCCTTGTTTATTTTGAATTCCACTATCACCACACGAGGCGGATTACCGTTTTAAAATTACAACATTCTGTACCATTTACATACTTATCAAGTATTAAATTGGTGTGAAATAATTAAAATAGTGCATAATTATGTATTTTTCAAGTGCTGCCGCACAACGGGCAACTAGTGATCGCCAGTACCATCAACTAAAGTTGCTGGCCACGTTTCTTCACGATCAAATATATTTTAAGGTTGCTTTTGTTTGTGTTAAAGTTTTGTGTTGTTTTTTTATACTTTGACAGTTGTTACGGGTCGTCAGAAGTTCGAAAGTCTGACAACCTGTCTTACTGTTACCGGGCTTTGGAGGTCAGATAGGCAGTCGCTCCATATAAAACACTGGTATTCAGCTGTATCTGGTTAGACTGGAAACCGACCCCAATAACGTTGGGAAAAGGTTAAACAAGTATATTGAAATGGTGTGTGATTGTGGTACATGTGAACGGGACCTTATAGCGGCCATAATTATTTGCAACAGCTCTTAATTAACACTCACTGAACAGATGTAGATATAATATTTAAAATGCTTTATTGAATACAGGTGAAACATTTTTGATATGAACTGGCCACTTTTTATGCAAGGTCCTATACAGAATTTATTTTATTTTATTGATATTAATTTATATTGCTATTTATTATTAATTATTTTGTAGTATGAAATTTGTCACTTAGGTTTGGCAATTCTTCGGGCTATGTCGGTTGCCTTGGTTCTCCTTCGGATCTCTTCATTTCTGATTCAATCACGTAGGGAAACTCCGGGCTTTCCATGCACTCTCGCTCCGTACCATGGCCTGGACCAGCACCCTAATTGCGTAACTCACGATTGATCATAATTGGTTTCGTCTTCACAGTTAAACAATATTCATTGCGTTATTTATGTTGTCGAACAGACACATTTTTCGAACATATGAAGCAATGGTTTAACAATCCGTTTCATAACGATACAAATTATGATAAATCGTGAGTTACGCAATTAGGGTGCTGGGCCGGACGTGAGAGATCGCTGCCGCGGATCGCCTCCACAAGGACACGGCGGTGCTCCACCCAAGCCGGGCAGACCTCCACCCTATGCTCCACCGTGTCCTCAGAGCGATCTTCGCAATGGAAACACCCGGGCGTTTCCTCCCGTCTTATCCGAAACATGAACCTCCCGAAACAACCGTGTCTGGACCTGCGTCAAGCCGAAGGTGAGGACACCGTGCCGCCTCTCAAGCCACGCCTCAACGAAGGGACTTACCGCCGCAATCGTGGCGTGCCCAGTTGTTTATTTTGTTGTTTTTACTTTAACAGTCGTTATAGATCCTCAGAAGCCCTAAAGTCTGATAACCAGTCATACCAAGTGGTATCGTATTACCCAGTACCTGGGTTACCAGACCGGCACTCACTCCTTGTAAAATACTGGTACTTAGTTGCATCTGGAAGGACTGGAAGCCGCCTCCAACATAGTTGGGATAACGCTAGGCAGATGAAGAATACCAGGTTTCCTCATGATGTTTTCGTTCACCGATGTCAGTAATGTCTAAGATTAACTCGGAAAGTACATGTGAATTGAAAGTCACATTAGTACTTCCCCGGAGTTGTACCCTCGTTCATGAGAGGCGGTATCTTATTCGAGCAACCCACACCCCTGGCAGACATCGGCCCTTGCGGGCCCCATCAGTTTGTGCTGACATCTCTTTGAGGCGTGCGTGGAGCACAAGGCGCCGTCGACCCGGGCTTGGTCCGGCCTAGTTGCGGTTAAATTACCAAGAATAGTGAATTATTGTTGGCTCATAACTTTTTAACGGCTTTTTTATTTAATATTTTGTTTCCGTACAGACAATATTAATAATGCGACAAAACCACACCATATTTAATTTTCGATGTACATTGTCGATCAGTGGAGTAATCTACGCCCGAAGTTTTTATGGAAAAAACATTTTTTGACGACGTAAACAGTGCACTCTCAATGCTTACGGATTGGTTTACGGCAAATAACCTAGTACTTAATGCCAAGAAGACAAAGTGTGTAAAATTCGCCTTACCGAATGTTAGAAATCTTGGTCCAAACATCGTGTTAGATAAAGAGGTGCTTGAAACCGTAGACTCGACAGTTTTTTTGGGCATAACAGTAGATGCTAAACTTCAGTGGGGCTCACACATATCAAGCCTAGCGGGAAGGCTCAGTTCGGCCGCCTATGCCGTTAGAAAAGTAAGACAGTACACTGACGTTGAAACAGCTCGGTTAGTTTATTTCAGTTATTTTCATAGCGTTATGTCCTACGGCATTCTGTTGTGGGGCAAAGCCGCTGATATTCAAAATATTTTTGTTCTTCAAAAGCGAGCTGTTCGAGCAATTTACCAACTGGGTGCTAGAGTGTCCCTAAGAGATTTTTTTAAAGATATCGGTATTCTCACGGTGGCATCGCAATTCATATTCGCTAACATCTTATATATTAGGCAAAATATACACTTATACACTAAAAACAGTGATATTCATAATATAAATACTAGAAATAAGGATAAACTACGTGCTCCCTTTCACCGGCTTCATAAGGTTCATAACTCATTTGTTGGGCTTGGTATAACCTTTTATAACAAGCTTCCCTCTTCTTTGTTAGATTTACATTTTAGTGCGTTTAAAGCCAAAGTAAAATCCAACCTTTGTTCTAAGGCATACTATTCTATTAACGACTACTTAAACGATAAGAATAGTTGGTCGCTGTGATTAACTCAAGACAATGTTTGTGTTCTTTCACCAGAATTAGCTTACCTACTGACAGGTTGTATGAATTACATTCATATACTTAATTGTTTATTTTATTAGACTCTTTAAATCATTTTATTTTTTACTATTGTATTGTACAGTATCAAGTTCTTCTAACTGAACAGACAGCCCAAGCAGCAAAAACTAGTACTATAAAAAACCATAGAACGTTTTGTAAAAACCTGTCCTTGGTCCTATAAAACCCCAAAGAACGTATCTTTTATTCGGAAGTGGCGCATTTATATCTCTGTTCAGTGACAAAATAATTTTATTGCAGTGTTCCAAATGACGAAACAGTCCATTAAAATCTATGTAACAGCGATGCAGGTCTCAAAATAGTGATGTACTGGCTACTGTAGGACCTTTTAGAGTACTTTTTCATACTATACAAGAGTTTATACAAGAGTTTAGTTTCCTTTACCTCACATTTTTCATTCACCATTCATTATTTTACATTCGTGATAGTGCAGAGTGCAAAAAATAATTAAAATAATTTTACAAAGGATACAAGCAATCTGAGGTGAGTAAGATTTTATTTTGTTATTATAATATTAGTCTATTACGGTGGAAATGATGTGCGACTGCAGCTTTACTGATAAACTAGGGATAGGTTTACCATGAATTTAAAGTGCCCCCCTCGAATTGTTGAGCTTTTACTAAAATATTTATCATATAAAGTGATTTCGATATTCTAAGAGCCATTATAGTACTTGCCGTGATAATGTTTTCACTGTCAGTCAACGTGGATTCAACCAAAAATTAGGGTTCTATGTGAGCATGACTGAATATTAACACAGTGTTTTTTTTACTATTTTTCTGAAACGGAATGACTGCTGAAAACTGCTGTCAACATTGTGTTTTTAGAAGTTTTTTTAAAATATTAACTTGCAATGTATGTATGTTTGTCCAGGTGGATTCTTACAACTCAATTTTGAAGCAGATATCTTAAACCGATTGAGCTGAAATTTTGCATGCATATGTATATCGCGTGACAATGCAATATTATGATAACATGGAGCTGATCTGATGCTGGAGCTGGAAGGTGGCCATAGGAACTCCGCAATGACACGACTCAACCCCAACGAATTTGGCTTCGTTTGATTCGTATTGATGAGTACTTTGATTTTATCTGGTAACCAGGGCCTGATGCTGGAGCTGGAAGGTGACCATTAGAACTCCGCACTAAATCGACACAACCCTATCGAGTTTGGGCTCGTTTGATTCGTATTGACGAGTTCTTTGATCCTATATGGTAACCAGGGTCTCATGCTGGAGCTGGAAGGTGGCCATAGGAACTCCGCAATGACACGACCCAACCCTGTCGAGTTTAGGTTCGTTTGAAAACATTCCCAATCATAACTAAAAAATAAAAAACAAATTAATGGTAAAAAACAATAAAAGTGGCGGTTTGACAGCTTATCTATAGAAAATATGTCAAACCGCTATTTTTATTCCTCAGATAAAAGTTATCTGACTCTTGAAAAATCAGCCCTAAGAGTCCTGTTTTATACTAGCTTTAAATTGAATATTCCTGTGAAGAGAATATTCTAAAATTGTATGTTTTTGACATATTTTAGGTACCTGATATTGTATAAGCTGAGTTAATTATGTGGGTTGATTTTAACGTAAGATCAAGACTGATAGAAGAATGAGAAATGAAAGGTTTTTCTTTTTTAGTTCAAAATAAAGAACCATTTAATTAATAAAGATTTTTATTTATATACCATCTGCGTAAATAATCTTAAGAATTAGTAAAATGTCTTTATTATACAGTATGTAATAATAGCACAACATATGTTGATAAGCATAGCAAATGTTGATAAGCATCTGAATGTAATGTATATTTCAAGATTATGAATCCAATCTTTTTCGAATGTTGAATCATTGCTTGAAGATTCAGAAAAATCGCTGGAGTCAGGACTCTCTGTAGAAATCTTTGTAAGACACATTTTGTACGGAACCGTATCCCGTAATTGTGATAGAAACATTTATCTACATGTATGTGCCACTTTTGCGTCATTATAGTGATAGATACCCAATTATAATACTAACAAGCGCATTGCTAGGCACCAAAAAAGTTGTAATACAATAATTCTGCTCTATAATAGTGTCTGTGTGATATGCTTATCGGAAAAATTATAATATGCATCTAAAAACTATTATAGTACACTGACGTTCTATTAGCGTGATCTGAAATTAGCTTACATCACAAAAACACTCTATTGTAAAGTGTTTGTTACTAATACTGCACACGTACTATAACAGCGATCTGAATATCCACAATATCACAATATCGGCCTGTAGTTGCGTGTTCATCACTGCTATAACGAAACTACTATTACAGTTCGTTTAGAACTCTTATTACGCTAATCAGATAAATAGACGCACCTGTTAACAATTTTATAGAACAATATTATTATGTACTAGTTATATTAGAACTTGCTATAGTACTTGACTATAACGGTTGTATAATATGGCGTAGTAAACGTTTACATTCTTTGTTTATAGGTATTTTTAGCTCTCTAAGCATTTAGAGCAATAATGTACTGTCGAACGCTTTTATGCAACACTCTGGCACCGCTAAAACCTTAATAAATCGTTTATAGAGCTTTTTAGAGTTATGAGCTGAAATAATAGGACTGAATTGCTGGTTGGGAGCTGTGCTGCTGGGGAGTTTGTTGCGCCACTTCTTCTTCCCAGCTAAAGCACTAGGAAGTGTCGAAGGGTGGGCGTTTTGGGGGGACTGTCTTATGTTTTATTTTTTTTTGACGTTCGAAAAGTGCTGACTCTCAGCCTAGTTTGAATAAATGACTTTTGATTTTGATTTTGATTTTGACATGGACTCGTTTCACCTAAGCCGCCGAAATACCAGGCGGTCATGACTCGGTAGGAGCACCTAACCTAACATAGTTATGTTGTGTCAGCTAGGAAACGCTTAATGCCTTCGAAATACCAGCTAGAAAACGCGCTCAACCACTGGACCGTCACGACATTTATGTATACAACCATCACGATACATATGTGTAAAACCATCAAAATACATACAATTTCATAGGTTTAATAATCTATACTAATATATGAAGAGGAAAGATTTGATTGTTTGTTTGTTTGCATTGAATAGGCTCCGAAACTACTGAAACGATTTGAAAAAATATTCCACTGTTGGGAAACTACACTATCCCCGGGTGACATAGGCTACATTTCATCCCCGTATTCCCACGGGAAAGGGAACCACGCGGGTGAAACCGCCGAGCGCTGCTAGTTATTAATAAAGCTTTGTGTTTTTAATGATGGCCCGGTTGAGAAAAAGTACGGTTAAACGGACAATTAATAATTAAAATTTAGTCTGTTATTGTTATTGGTATAGACCTCCGTCGGGGTTTGTATTTAAAACGATTTTTTCGCAATGAAATAGCCTCTAGTTATTTTTTCAATCAGTATTCTGATGTGGTTAATTTTTATTTAATTTATAACATCACGGCTGTTATTCTCGTTGGCTTGGGCAGAGGTGTAGGTATCTACAGTACACCCTCATTTCGCTAATTATCTTTAAGGCCCATGTAATCGAGGGCGAGTCTTTTGCACTGGGCACAAATCCAAACACAGGGCTGCTGTTTAGAAATTCCAACAGGGTTAGCACCAGAACCGTAGGGAAGCGAGGTGTGAGTTGTTCGAAAGAGATACCGTGGCCCCTGGCACACAGGCAACTGAGGGAACAGGGATGGGTATTAGTCAGTAAATGTCTGACATGCCCTCCCGCTCCACCCAGAGCGGGAGAAATTATTTGATGATATGGGAACCCTCAAAAAAAAAAAACTGGACAAGTGTGAGTCGGACTTGCCCACCAATTTGTAGGTACATATTAAAAAAACTGGACCGCCACCCGTTCGTTGCAGACCCAGTTTTTAATAATTTAACTACAAATGTATAGTTTTCAGATTTTTTCCTATACTTGTAGTATAAGACGGTATTACTTGCCAAATTTAATATTTCTAGGTCAAAGGAAAATACCCTATGCATTTTTATTCCCTTGAGACTGTCGAAATATACGTTTTTTGTAACATTAACGGCCGTATCTTTTTTCTACGTTAACTTTGAAGTTTGATTTTTTCACAGCTTCAAGAGACTGTTAACCTGAGTGAATTTCGACTCGATACCTCCACGCGTTCCCGAGATAAAGGGTCTTGACAGACAAACAGACGGACGGACGGACAACAAAGTGATCCTATAAGGGTTCCGTTTTTTACGGAATCCTAAAAAAAACCGTAGAGAAGCGTTTTGTCGACGAAATAGTTGACAAAAATGACGATTCCGTAGACTGTAGACTGTTGACAGTTTTGAACCGAGAAATTTAGACAAGCGATTTCTATTCTACGGTAGAGTAGAAATAGAAAGCGACGTGCTACCTGCAGATAGAAAAGCCCAATGACAGTTTGCCCGGAATGGAACCCAGGAGCTCATGCTAACTGTATCAGATTGCTTCATTGGTCTCGTGGACAGAAGTGCTAGTTCTGAACATAGCACTCCTCACCTCCTCCTCCATAAGCTCAATAATAATGTTGAGCTTCTGAAGGAGCCCGTCCGTCCACTACCACCAAACCTTTTTCTTCCTTCACACAGCGTTGTTTATATTTTAAAAGTGAAGGTGTACCTACAGACACGGGTAGGAGATATTTTCGAACCGACGAAAAAACGGAGGAGGTTACTCAATTCGACGCGTATATTTTTTTTTTTTTTTTTTTTTTTATGTTTGACCACGCATAACTTTTTTCAGAGTAGTCCGATTTTGATAATTCTTTTTTTATTGGAAAGGGTATACCTCGAAGTTGGTCCCATATAAATTTCGAAGAAAAATTCCAACCCTAAGGGTAAGAAAACAGGGGATGATTGATTGTTTACTCACAGATTTTAATACTGAGTCGTGTATTAAATCAAAAATTAAGCATGTAGTAATTAGTAGATTATAGCCACAAAAATTATAAAATAAAAACTTTTTAATAAAAAAATTGAACCGCCGAAAAACCGAAAAATAAAAAATAATAAACTAGCTTTGTCCAACCCCAATAAATAAGTTCGGAAGTCGGTGACTTTGGATATGTATTTGATTATATGTCACCGCCTTCCGAACTTATTTATTGGGGTTGGACAAAGCTAGTTTATTATTTTTTATTTTTCGGTTTTTCGGCGGTTCAATTTTTTTTTGCTTACTAAATCGCCGGCAGAAGCTAGTGTCCCATACCGGTAACTCTTTACTATCAGGGGTTCACCACCCAGAAAAGGCAAAAAAAACAATCATAAATAAAAGAAATCTCCTGCTGCTTACACTACAGCTAAACAAAGGTGTAATAACAAAAGTCCAGTCGTTCACACACATTTAGCGCGTGCAGCATCATAAGCTAATGTTTGCGCTCCGGCGTTGCTTGTACAGCACTCGTGAGCGCAGCGAGCGCAAGCTCGATCTAGGAGCGGAACAATATTGACTGGGCCCATTCTGAAATGGCGAATTAAAAAATACGTGAAAGATTTTTTGTGCTGTAGCAGAATTAGGGTAAAGGATAAATTAAATTTAATCACGTACTGAGGGCTTACATAAGCGCCAGTCGCTTTCACAGCGTTGCGTTGCTACCAGGATTGATGCATATACGAGTACATTACATATTTTGAAATCAGAAATGAAATTATCCGGAAAAAAACCCGAGTAACTGATAAAGCTGTAGTAAGCAAACTGAAGTGGCAGTGGGCTGGCTATGCTTGTCGAAGGACCGACGGCAGGTGGAGCAGACGAGTCCTGGAGTGGAGACCACGTAGCGTGAGACGCTCCCAGCTAGATGAACCGACGACCTGAAGAAAGTGACTGGGACAGACTGGATGCGGAAGACGGAGGACAGGGTGTTGCACAGCCTGGAAGAGGCCTATATCAGGCACTGGAGATAGTCTTCTCCCAGGGTGTGCTTTATCATCATCGTTTTCGCTGATAGAATTTCACTTTGACTAGACCTTCTGGGGGCTACTTCTAGGCTAATTTTAGACCACGGTCGTACGGATCTAAAAATTTCGCGGCGTAATTACTAACGAAGTCAAATTGATAAATATTTTATTTTTTTAAACAAAAAAAATGCGAGGAAACAAGTCAGATCCTGAAAGTATATTTTTTTAATTTTTGTCCGTTTGTTTGGGTGTATGTTCCGGATTGGCCCAAAACAGCTGCACCAATATGGATGCAATTTAACACACAGGTAGTTTTTAACCTGGATTAACACATCGGGTACTTTTTAGAAGTACATTCCCGTAGGATACTTTTAAACTTCCACGCGGGCGAAGCCAAGGGCAAAAGCTAGTTAAAAATACTTCTTGGAACTCCGTGCTTAAAAATGAACAAGCAAACGACTCTGAAATAGGTAGGTAAAGTGACTGCTTTACCTACCTATTTCAGACCAGTGTTTATGTTTTGAAATAACCTATTAAATACATTTACACTATTAATTTACTTCGTGCAACTTAATGCATTGAAGACTTTATCAGGCGTTTTGTGTGACGGTGAATTCGTTGTAAGTCCACCTACATAGTTTTTATGTCACTTCTTTGTAATCTCCGAAGACATACGCATTTTACAGTTCCAGTCTAGAAATTTAATTGTTCCTAGCTTATCACACATCTCAACAACCAGTCACAATAAATTAAGCTATCCTGGACAAAATATAAACCGTTCCTTCCCAACAAAGACTTCCACATTACACAACTACCAAACAGCATAAAAAAACAAGCCGCTATAAATACTTAAGCTGTTAAAGCTCTAATAATAGCACAGCTTTCAGCATCTAACTGGGCGCTTCGGTCAATAAATCGAGCGAACAGTCGATTTTGCACCGGAAACTTACGGACAAAAGAAATTAAAAAGTTTAAGCCCGGAAGAGATTGCTGGTTCTCTAAGTCTTAAAAAAGGTTTTATTTCGACTTTGTCTGGTGAGTTTTTTAAACTATGGTATTGCAAGTTATGGGTAAGTATAACAGCCGCAGGAGCTGATCGATCAGGTTAAGTTATGCTTGCCGCGGTTGGTCTATGGATGAGTGACCATCTTGTCATTTCACCCCTCCGTGCCTCGCAAAGTACGTTGAACCGTTAGTCTCGGCAGTCATTTGCAGGTCTGTGGCAGTCATTGCGGGTCGTCAGAAGCCCGAAAGTTTGACAACCAGTCTTACCAAGGGGTGGAATACCCAGCAACTGGGTTGCGGAGGTCAGATTAGCAGTTACTTACTTATTTTTAAAAGAGTAACCGTGGAGTTTCTTGTCGGCTCTTCTCCATAGGAAGCTCCATAAGAAGATAAATTGGAACCGTGCACCTAGCTTCTGACGTTTCATAAAGGCCCTTGCAGGTTTATGTGACAATAGTAGCGCTCCGCGGTTTCACCCGCTTAGTTCCCGTTTAACGTTGGAATACGGGGATAAATATAGCCTATGTCACCCGGGGATAGTGTATCTTAACAGTGAAAGAATTTTTCAAATCGGTTTAGTAGTTTCGGAGCACACAACAAACAAACAAACAATCAAATCTTTCCTCTGTATAATAATTAGTATAGGTAAAATATTTTGTTTTTAATTTTTGACGTCTTGTAAAATACAGGGGGAGGTCTATGTCCAGCAGTGGATGTCTTTCGGCTGAAATGATGATGTAAAATATGCATATTCAGCTACATCTCGTTAGAGTAGAAGTCGACCCCAACATAGCTGAGAAAAGTCTAGGCATTGCATTGAAGTCCTGTGAATCAAAATAAAGAAAATTGTATAAACAGCGGGATAATTTCGTAACAGAAATAAAATTTTAAGTTTAATTTTGACAGTTCACCTATATTCATTGCGTTATTTACTTTGTTGAGCAGACGAATTCTTCGAACCTATGAAGCAATGGATTAGCAAACCTTCAAACCTATCGGATTGTGATTGAAAGTGTGTTACCGTAAACCGGGGTTACTTTAAACAATATTGAACTTTGAAGGTTCATATTTCTTAAATTTGTGGTTATAAAGAAATAAAAAAATTGTCCAATAATCGTTATTTTTGTAACTCTCGATTCCTGTACTATTACTTAAAAAATATTGCTTCATTTTGAGAAAAAAATCAAAACTGACTGATCAAAGTTATACGGGTTACTCTGATACCCCTCCATGTTATTGCGTAATTACAAAGTAACCCCAATATTATAATTGCCAATACAATTCAAAATCTGTCAACTGGAAAAATAAATAAAGTGTTATTGAATTCCCAGCGTGTCTTCAGGAAAGGATTTGACTGTTCTTCAGTACTGCTAACCTAGAAAAAAGAACTACAATGTTGCGTTTCATTTCACGTAATTAGCGATTTTTTCCGAAACGGAAGTTTTGATCAAAGTCATCCCGCGAATCCAAGAAACCCCGACTAACCGGTACGTGCATAATGCATTCAGTCGATGCAAATCCATTGCCTCTAATGTTTAAAACATTGTCTGACTTACGACGTAAATAACGCAATGAATATCGTGGAACTCTTACAATGGAAACCGTTTCTACTGTTATTTTGTTATACAACTATCCCTCTGCAGGCTTAGCATGACGCTTACTATTTAAAAAAAAAAAAAAACCCTTTCTATTTCTACGAAGAATATCCTTCTACAATCTGTCATTTTGTCTTTCGTTTCTGGCGATCTTTGTCTAGTTCCTTACAATTGTAGACTATTTCAGAAGAATATTTCTTCCCAAACTGTCAAAATCACACTGACAACAAACTTTCTACTCGACGGCCACAAAGTATATACGATTATCTACAAAATCATAATTAGTTTAGAACGCATACTGTGATAATTAATATAAAAACATAGTTATCTTCTCCTTTTGTACATCATTTAGTTATGTTCTATGTTCTATGTTATTGGGTTTGGTTTCCGCACTTAGTCCTTTAAGTGGACCATTGTGCGTGAGCCATGGCGGCCGTCAGTGGTTATTCCAACCAGCCCACCTCCCTCCAGAAGTTGGCTATGACTCCTGGTCTGTTGAGAACATCCGTGTAAGATCTGGGTGCCCCGAGGGTTTCTGTCCTAATCTGGGCTACGCCTGTGCATTCGAAAAGCACATGCGCGACGGTTTCCTCAGCCTCCATGCAGGCCCTGCACAGGGGGCTGTCCGTTATGCCTATTGTGTAGAAGTGTTTGTTTAGCGGGCAGTGTCCCGTGATGGTCCCAGTCACTAGACGCAGGTCCTTTCTGTCCAGGCGTAACAGACGTCTGGTCAGCCTGCCATTCAAAGATGGCATTGCTTCCCTAGACTGCCTGCAGCCTGGTGTCGAGGTCCACCAGCTCTCTGCTTGTATGTGTGTGTAGTCCTGAAGCCACCTGCGTATCTGGTTAAATGGGATGGGCATTATGGGCTCGGGTCCACATACCGACGCGCTGGATGCCCTCCTAGCCAGTTCGTCAGCAGCATCGTTGCCTAGTGATCCGCTGTGTCCTTTTATCCATTGCAGTGTCACAGTGTTGCGGTTAGAAACTGTTACTCGTTCAAGTGCATTGTGACATTCTAGTATTAAACTCGATGTTATGTATTTTTTCCCTAGGGATTGGAGAACTGAAGCACTATCGGAGAGTATCCGTATATGGGTGTCTGTGACTTTCCTGGCTTCTATCGCGTGTACCGCTTGTATAATGCCCACACATTCCGCCTGGTAGACGGTGTTGAACATTCCCAGCGGGCTGGATATGTTTATGTTAAGATCGTGTGAGAAAACTCCGACTCCGGTTCCGGTGTCAGTCTTAGATCCATCTGTGTAGACTCTTAGCTCTTCCGGACCTGAGTGATCATTCTGTTCTTCTGTGAGTGTCACGTTGTAGTGCTTGTGAAAGCAGTGCAATTTCGGGGTTTTATCGCAGGGTGATGCCATCATTGGTTGTCGTTTGATCGCATTGTCCCTAATGCGTATATGCTTTACTCTAGAGTCTTTGCCTAGGGTTCCAGCTATGTTGAGCCTGAAGGCAGCCAGGGCCGCCTCCTCCCGCACGATAAGGTGTAGAGGAGGCAGCCCCAGCATTGCCTGTAGGGCAGCGGTGGGTGTGGTTCTCATGCAGCTAGTGATTGCTACACAGGCGCACCGCTGCAGTTTTTCTAGGTCTTTTTGGGCTGTACTCAGGTCTGTTCTGGGCCACCAGACTATTGAGCCGTATGTGATCATTGGTCGAATAACTGTGGTGTATAGCCAGTAGGTGACTCTAGGGCTAATACCCCAGTTCCTGCCAAGCATTCGCTTGCATTGCCACAGGGATAAGCTGGCTTTTGTAGTGATGTAGTTAGTATGTTTTGCCCAGTTCAGCTGCTTGTCCAAAAAGATGCCCAGGTATTTGGTTTCAGTTGATAGGCTTAGGGTAGTCCCAAACAGACGTGGGAGTTGTAGTTCCGCGATTTTCCTCTTTTTTGTGAAGAGGATCAGTTCGGTTTTTGTGGGATTTACTGTTAGTTGGTGTTTGTTGCACCAGTCTTCGACTATTTTCAACGCTTGGCGCATAAGGTTGCATAGGGTATTTTCATGGGTGCCATTTATTATAATGGTTAAATCATCAGCGTAGCCTACGGTGAAGTAACCTTTGTCGTTTAGTGATTTGATGAGGCTGTCTACGACCAGGTTCCATAGAAGCGGCGAGAGGACGCCCCCTTGCGGGCAGCCCTTCGCCACTACTGCCCTTGTAGTGTCGTTCACGGTGACTTGTACAGCTCTCAATTTGAGCATATTGGTGATCCACCCACTCAGTGTCGTGTCTATATTGTGTCTGTCAAGGGCCAAGCGTATGCTGTTGAACATAGTCTTGTCAAAAGCGCCCTCAATGTCGATAAAAGCAGCCAGTGCTGAGCATTTGTGGTTCACTGCGCATTCAATTTTGGCTACCACACTATGGAGTGCGGATTCTGTTGATCTGCCAGTGGAATATGCGTGCTGTTGTTTGTGAAGTGGTTTCATCCGGAGAGATCCGTCTCGGATATGCCTATCACACAGTCTCTCGAGGGTTTTCAGTAGGAAGGATGTGAGGCTTATGGGCCTATACGCCTTGGGTTGAGTATAGTCTGGTTTGCCTGGTTTGGGTATGAAAATGACTTTCACCTCGCGCCACGCCAGGGGTATGTATCTGAGTGCTATGCAGGTGCGGTAAATCTTCACCAAGCATGGTGTCAAGTGGTCAACCCCCCACTGCAGTAGGGCTGGGAAGATACCGTCTAGTCCTGGGGACTTGTAGGGCTGAAAAGTGTTAATAGCCCACTTTACCCTGTCTTCTGTTACTATACTAAGGGCTCTGGACCAGTCTAGGTCTGTAGGTGTCCATTCTGGCTCAGCCTCCCACGTCCTGTTCTCCAGGAGGTTGCAGCCTGGGAAGTGAGTCTCGAGAAGGACCTTACTGGTTTCATAGTCGGTTAATGTGTATGAGTTGTCGGGTTTTTTCAGCGCGCCAAGGCTTCGATCCTGATCGGTCGATAGGATTTTCCTTACCCTTGCGGCTTCGTTGTTGGTTTCGATGGATTCACAGAATTTCCGCCACGCCATCCTTCTGGCAGTTCTAATCTGCTTTTTGTATAAATATTGGGTTTCTTTGTATTGCTCCCAGTCGTCCGGGAGCCTAGTGTTTTTGGCTCTATTGAATTGTTGTCTTAGTGTATCTCTGAGTTTACCCAATTCGGCGTTCCACCAGGGGTTCCTGACGCTGTTGTTTGGTGGCGCCCTTAGTTTGCAGCATGCGTGGTATGCTTCAATTAGGTATTCTGATAGTTTTGTCACGGTGTACTCCAGTTGTGCAGTGTCTTTTATGGTTACTTGTGAAAGGTGCCTTTCTAGTAAAGCCGCCAGAAGGCGTTTGTACTCGGGCACCTTAGTGCGCCGCGGGTTACGTTTTGGTTCTGGCTCCTTTATGTGGGAAGCAAGTGTAAACCGGATTCTTCTATGGTCTGAGCTCGAAGGCTCGTCAGATACGTGCCAGTTAGTAATGAGGTTTGTCGCGTTTTCTGTGGCGAGAGTTAGATCGATGATTGTTTGGCCTCGGACTGTGACCCAAGTGGGTTCAGAGCCTCGGTTAACAATGTTAAGGTTAGTAGAGAATAAATAGGTGGATAGTACCTCTCCTCTGGAGTTCGCTGACTCACTGCCCCAGAGCGGGTGGTGGGCATTGGAGTCGGTGCAGATGATCAGTTCCAGCTTGGCGCGCTCGCAGTGTTGCACTAGGTCGGTCATCTCTTTTGGCGGGCAATTATTGTCCTCGCCTGGCATGTACACCGAGGCCAGTACAACATCTGGAACGTCACATGCAGTCTGGAGCCTGACAGCTGTCAGATCTCTGGAACAGAATTGAGTGAGTGGTGTGGTAGGGATTTCTTTGGGAATATATACACAGGTTCGTGGTTTTTCTGCACCATGTGTATTGAGGATCAGCTTACCTCCGATGTTGCTGAGGCCGCAGATTCTGTTGTTTCTGATCCACGGCTCTTGGATCAGTGCGATGGTTCTGGGTTTAACCTCCAGGGCCCTGCGTAAACTAGCCGTGGCAGTCTGGCTGTGTTGGAGGTTGGTCTGGATGACATTTATGGGCGGTGACGGCGGTGGAGTGGAGTTAGTCGGAGATGGATCCATCGGGAAATCTCTCCGCTGCCTCCACTCTGAGATGGTCTTCGGGTGCGTCGCCCGGCGAAGAGGCAAGCAGTTGCTCGTTCCAGCCAGGCGATGAGGGGGGTATGGTGTCGTTGTCGTCGTCCATTGCTGCTCGGGCCATGACCTCCTCGAGCTGGGCAATGTCCATGTCGTTCGTCTGTGTCGTTGTCGGTGCGGTCTTGTCGTCTGTGCTGTCAGTCTTTTTGTCACAGGGTGGGGTCGTGGGCCAGAAGCGCACGTATATCGACCCCAAGAGGTACGATATCCGGCGCTCCCGGGCTAGGACCCTGTCGGCTTCCTCCGGTGGCACACCTAGGGTCAAGTATGTCCCGTAGTTGTCGCCACCGACGGTAGTCGCCCTGTACAGTGACCACCTAGCAATGTCATACCAAGTATTCTGACGAATCAGAATACTTTGGAGCCGGGCTACGTCACCCTTGTAACGGGGGACGAAAAGCGAGGCTCGGACACGGGTGGGCACGTCGGACTGTTTGAGTACTGTCAGTGCGAGGTCGGTCTCTTTGAGTTTAATTAGGGGCACGTTTCGGGTCAACCAGGTCAGGGCATAGTCGTCCTCGCACCAAATCTGCACGGTGCCTTCCGCTACCCGTGGGTATCCGCGGAAAGCCGGGAGTGGTGCTGTCGGATCTGTGTCCATCAGTCGGGCTTCCAGGTCGGTCTTGACGTGCTCTGCCTCTTCCTTGGTCAGGTCTCGAGAGGGGGGAGGGAAGCAGATTGCTACGGCCAGCCTCGCAGGAATATCCTTCGTGGCTCGCGCGTAGGTTCTCTGCTCGCCCTGAGCGGAGTGGACCCTCACACGCTTGGCGAGCCCCTGTAGCGTACTCGGCGAAGCCGTGTCGTCAGGGCGCTCCCTCTTCGCCGGCCCTGTACCACTTGGTCCAGGCTGCGGCTTGGAGGTGCCCGGCAAGATGTTAATTGCCGGCTGCGCCTGTGCGTGTGTTGGTCTATACCGCCTACCTCTGTTCTGTCTAGGTCGAGGTCGGTCGAGGGTATTGTCGGAGTTCTGGGGTTGGCTGTCGGTCCCAGCAGACTTTGTCGCGTCCGGCCGCGTTTCGCGCTGGGTTTCCCCTTCGCGGACTAACGGCCGTTCGCACGGCTCCGCGTCCGGCCGCGTTTCGCGCTGGGTTGCCCCTTGGCGGACTAACGGCTGGTCGCGTGGCTCCGCATCCGTCCGCTTTTCGCGCTGGGTTTCCCCCTCGCGGACTAACGGGCGGCTGCGTGGTTCCGCGTCCGGCCGCTTTTCGCGCTGGGTTACCCCTTCGCGGACTAACGGCTGGTCGCGTACTGCCTCTGCCTGTGCCTTTTCGGCGGCCGATCGCGCCTCGCGCTGGCTATTGCCTGCGCGGGTGTGACGCTTTCGGTTACCGACTCTTCTCTCCAGGGCAGGGATTTTTCCGCGCTTGTTCAGCAGGCGTACTTCGTCAACCGGGAGAGTATTGGAGCTGCCAGGCTCGTCATCCTTCCCCGTCCCTCTTCGTCTGTGTCGGTCTTGGTCGTTGTCAGGGTTGGTGATGCTATTACGCACAATGCTCTGTTGCCAGAGGCTCGTGGTTGGCATACACCGGGTGGCGGGTTGTGGCGCTTGGATAGCGGCCGAAGTTGGGTTGAATGGCGCGTTAGTCGCAGCCAGTTGTGGGTTGTTATTTGGCGCGTTGGTCGCTGCCTTTGGGTTGGGCGCTGTGTCAGCAGCCGGCTGCGCTGAAGAGCGCGGCAATAAGGTGCAGTCGGTTGCCCCCCCCAGAATACGTTGGGGACTGACATCATTTAGTTAATAGTCATGTCTATTCTTCCGTCGACAAACCAGTGCTCGTGCTAAGCCTGCTGGTCCTTATTTCTCATGTAGTAACCTCCTCTTTCTCTAAAAACAATATTAAAAGGTATAATCAAGCTGTAATTTCGCAGAGTAAGCAGACTTTATGACGCCAAGCTAAGTGCACGTGCACTTAACATAAGCTATCTGCTTCCTAACTAGCTGAGTAACTTACTACCTATTGACTTTATCACCGCTTTCAGGGTTCCGCAGTTATGTGCATTAAAAGAATATAAACGGTACCTTTATGAAGTTGCCTTTTTATGTGTTTGCATGTCTTTTGTGGATGATTTTCTTGAAAACAAAGTGGATGTTTTGATTTTGGCGTGATATTAAGTCCATGGGTTTCACAAGTAAAAAAAAACCATAGATTTAATATGAGAAAATGTAGAAATCTTTAAAAAAAAGTGTTAAGCCTCCTCCATGCACTTTTTTGCTACATAATTGTAAAGAGGAAAAGACAAAGTTTTCATGGTACTTGAGGTCAAAATGAAAATCCAAGATGGTGATTGTTTACGGTGAATTTTCTAATTTATTCAGCAGACAGAAGTCTCCCGATCCCACACTTATTATTTCTTAATAGATTGTTATGAGCTCACCAAGTCTATGTCTGGACTTTAGAAGAGACTGTGACAGAGTTTGTTACGGTCTTTCTTCTCAGAGTAGTGTATAGGAAACGCCTACAACAGCTCGTTTGAAAAACATAATTATTAATTATTGACGTGTACCGTGGATCGGGGTTACTTTAATCAATATTGAACTTTGAAGGTTCATCATGTCTCTTAAATTTGTGGTTTTAAAAAATACAAAAAAAAAAATCATCGGTTTTTTATAACTCTCGATTCCCGTAATAATACGTGAATAAATATTACTTTATAATGAGAAAAAAATTCAACTGACTGATCAAACGTATACGTACGATGTGGGGTTACTTTGATACCCCCCTATTTTATTGTGTAGTTACAAAGTAACCTCAATTATAATGCCAATATAATTTCAAAAATAAAAATCTGCCAACACGAAAAATAATTAACTTTTTTTAATTAAAATTGTTACTGAATTCCTCAAGAAACGATTTAACAGTTCTTCAGTGTTGCTTAGCTAGAAAAAAAAACTACCTTGTTGCGTTTCATTTTACGCAATAAGCGATTTTATATTAAATGGAAGTTTTGATCAAACTCATCCCGCGAATCAATGTAACCCCGGTCCACCGGTAAGTGTTTTTTGTTTAACATCCACAAAAATAAATGTTAGTTAAACACAGTGGTGGCCTAGTGGATCGGCCCCTAGGTTGTGATTTCAAACCCAGACAGGCTCCTTACTTTATGTATTTAATTTCGTCACCACTGCTCTCAAAACGGTGAAAGAAAACATCGTGAGGAAGCCGGCATGTCCTAAAACCAAACATTCGGAGACATGTGACATCCACCAATACGCAATTGGCACGCATGGTGGATTATGGCGTACTCTTTCTTACAGAGAGGACACCTCTGCATAAGCTGTTTCTACTCTAACTAGTTGAAGAAATTAATTGCAGTAGTCAAGAAAATTAAGCTACTTAAGTTAGTTATATTATAAAATCCACAAAAATACACAAAGTAGGCCAAAAAATATTCACAACTGTATTTCAACGTTTCATTTTCTCGCCTCACCTATGAATTATGCAATAGCATAAACTACAAACCCCAACATTGCAGCGTAGCACCAATTGCTACGCCTCGTAGCTGACCCCAAAATTGCTACGACGTAGCATTGACGTCACAGCTAACATGTCCCTAGGCGGTTAGTCTGATGTTTGCTATTGGACACTAAAGTTAGCTAATTGACGGTACTAGGTCCCTAGTGATGACTTTGATGACACTTTTGGCCTGTCCTATGGGTTTCGTGATCAATTTCCTAGATGGAGCACGGTTTGATAAAAGACTAAAATGTATATAACAAACCCTCGTCTAGAATCATGTGCTGTATTGACACAGTGTACGACTAAACGCCGACGGGACTCTTTGACGACAGGACACTTCGCCGACAGGACTCTTCGCCGACAGGGCTCATCAGCGACGCAAGTCACAGTAAAATTGTAAATATCGTTACATTATAATCTATCTCGCGAGATTGTAATCGGTCGATAAATTGTGTACCGCACCATACTGCTTACCGACCGAATAGGTTAGGCTATAATTGCGACCAACCGCGCGTGAGCCGAGCGATCGAAGCGAGCAGTGCTGCGGCAGCGGCCAGCGAGCGCTTCTTCTATATTCGTGGTAGTTACTTGACTATTTAGTAATAGTGCAAGGTATGTACTATCCGTCTTGATACCAGTTCACAATTTAACGGTTTCACTTCGATAGATTATAATCTACCGAAAAATTATGCGTTAAATTGTAAGCAATATGGGTGGTTCACAATCTGTCGACAGTTTAGAATCTCGCGACATAGATTATAATCTAACAGTAATCTAACTATCGGAGATAAGTTGCGTCGCTGATGAGCCATGTAGGCAAAGAGTTCTGTCGACGAAGTGTCCTGTCGGCAAAGAGTCATGTCGAAGTAAAGTCTTGTCGGTGTTCAGTCTGTCGGCGTTCAGTCGTACACTCGAATTGACATCATGGTTACAGTTTGCTCGTCGATATCCCTGCCCCTGTGGCCCTAGTGTGAGTTTCATTTAACCATCTCGATCTTATGCATCGACCGCGTTCGGTGCTCCGATTGGTCCTTCACCAATCCGGGGTCAATCGAAGCGCCGAACGCGGCCGGTGCGTTAGATCGAGATGGTTAACAGAAATTTACACTAGGCCATCTGTATTTTATGTAAGCATTATCTTGTTGGAAAATTTGAATCGTATTTTACAACGTCCATATACCTACGTAGGTAACCGGAAGCTATTCAGAAGTGGTAAAAATCGTTAGCCAGCATTATTTCCACAGCACTTACCAATGTAATAAAAAAAACACTAAATCTGCCCGCAAGAAAATATATCCCTTTTTCACACCTTTTAAATTCCAGCCGTTAAATGCAACCAACACGTTGTTTAGCGTTTAAACCAACCATAAAGTACATTGCACACAATCCTACAGTGAGGCCCGTTGTATACGGCACGGTTTCTAACTACAGACGCCAGCACATCAAGCTACACCGAACTGTACAATTTTCCCAATTCAACATGAACCTTATGCTTACGGTATAAAGTTGAAAACCTATCAAAGACATCTAACAGATAGCGGTAGCTTGATGTGCTGGCGTCTGTACACTGGATTTTCAACGTACTGCTTTACGCGGAGAGTCGAAAATTGAACAGTGGGTTCTTTCGAGGCGCTGTTCTGCAGTATATTGGATTCTCAATGTTTAGGTCAACACGGAGAGTTAAAAATTCAGTGCGCGAAAAAATCACGACGCGACATTTTTACGTCCGAATGCCGTCGACTTAGGGTCTACTCACACTTATTCAGCTCTGTTCAGCTTTTGTCCATAGAAAACGACGATTTTGTATGAGATGCGTAAGCTTCCGTTCAGCCGCGGAAAGCTGAAGGGACTCTATTCAAAATCGTTGCCGTGCCTACACACGGCAAATCACCTTCGTAAAATTCGTCTGAGAATATATGTCAAAGAATAACAAAACAGTAATTCATTTGAGGAAGTGAGTATACAAAATAGAATAAAAAACAAGAGTTTGATATGTCGCAAAAATGTTTTTAGTATCTAAAAATCCAATTTTAGAGTATTTTGTACGTAATTACGTTACTATTAATATTCATTTGAACTAAAATAAACGACTTTTTAAATGTTAAATGATTTTATTTCTGTAAGTAGGTTTGTATGTACAAACACTTTTACACGTCAATCATATTTTTTTTTAATTAGATGAGGTCGGCGTTTCCTATCTGACTACTCTGAGAAGAAAGGCCGAAACAAACTCAGAGGTCACAGTCTCTTTTATAGTTATTGTACAAACACTTTAAATGAAGTTAAGGGTTAAGTAGAAAACGTCGAAAACATTTATGCATTTCGTTATAACCATGGCAAGACAGAAAACATTTTTGGAATTGTAATATAATTTGTAACATCATCATCATCATCTGCCTAGTCTTTTCCTAACTATGTTGGGGTCGGCTTCCAGTCTGACCGCATCCAGAAAATTTTACATGGAGCGACTGCCTATCTGACCTCCATAACTCAGTTACTGAGTAATACGGTAACCCTTGGTAAGACTGGTTGTCAGACTCTCGGACTTCTGACGACCCGTAACGACTGTCAAATATCCAAGAAAGACAACCGAGATCGCGCATTCGTAACATTGTAATAAAATCCATAGCAATTTAGATCTTAAGTTATTAGTCGAACTGTAAAACCCACAATCCTGGAAATTACCCTTTACAACGTACCTGGTGTTGCTGTAATTTTTCACGGCAAGAAATTCGTGTGTGTACAACGGGCCGAGGAAGCATGCACCAAAACACGGCACACTTAGATTTTCAAAGCACATCAAGTTAGAATTAAGTATAGTATAAATTACCATAAATTATACTTGGTAAATTAGCATAATTTGTTGTACGCTCGGAATAATTTATGGAATAATTGAAATTGTGGGGGAAATAGTAATCGAGTTAGTATTTTTAACTTGCCACGAGTATACCAACATAACATCACGACTGTAATCCCCGAAGGGGTAGACAGAGGAGTGCCTATGGTATACCCATATTTTTAACTGACTTCAAAAACGGAGGAGGTTCTCAATTCGTCGGAATCTTTTTTTATTTTGTATTAGCTTTTTTTTCCCGTGTTTCGTCAGTTGCCTGTGCGCCAGGGGCGACGGTATCTCTTTCGAACAACCCGCACCCCTGGAAGGCATCTGCCCTTGCGGTCCCCTCGGTCACCCTGCGACGGACCAGCACAGTGGCCTCGCCGCCTACCACTTTTCGGCCGCAGGGGATAGGGAGAACAGCCAACGCTATACCAACACTCCTCTTCCTCTGCGGCCCCACCGCATCCGCTATCAAACGGTGGCGGCCCCGTCCAGGCCACGGAAGGGAAGAGCGCTACTCAAAAGTATCGGCACTCCTCCTCCGCCGCAGCCTGTAACCCTCAGGCACGATGCCTCCCATTCGATTTCGCGGCCCACCTCAGTTGCGGTGCACCTCACCGCAACCCACTTTTTTTGGCCGCTACGGCGTCGGTTTTGAAGTAAAAGCACTGACGAGTGGCCTCACCGTGGGGTTTCTCTTCGCTTCACCGTGGCTGGGAGACCACGGCTACTGAGCCCCCCGCTTAATTTGATACATAAATTGTTTGTTTTCTATTTATTAAATTAGGTTTTATTCGAAAACGTCCTTCGGATTCTTACTTAACTTCATCTATATCCGACGATCCTGGTTACCTACCTACATAGATTTTTTGGTGAATGTACAAGCATACATAAAATCTCCTTCATTGGTGCCGATTCTGTTGTCACAAAATTCTCTAAACTAGACTAAAAATCACCAAAATTTTGTTTATTCCTGTCAAACTTCCTATCCACGGGGCTGTGCAAACAAATACCTACCACGTTACGAAGCCAAAACGTATCACGTGCGAGTCGCAATTGTCAAATTCGATTTTAGTTGTGTCAAAATTGTTTTTAAATTTAGAGATATTTTTTCGCAGAATAGCTTTAAGATTCTCATAGCCAAAAGTAAGGAATTTTAGTGATAGTTTAGTTCGGTGTACAACAGAATCGGCACTATTGTCTAACAGTGTGTTTATTTAAATCCTGCCCCCAATTCACAACATACAAATACCTACACCAAGCAACATTATACAAATAGGTACAAATAAAGTGTAATTTAGAAATCCGAATTTTACGACTGTGACCGTTATTTTAGATTGGACTAGCCAAAATTATAATCCATAAAACATGACAGGATTCACAGAGATTAATAGCCATGTGTAATGTGTATGATAATAGCAACACATTTTATTTTATTATGGACTAGCAGCGCTCCACGGTTTCACCCGCGTAGTTCCCGTTCCCGTGGGAATACGGGGATAAAATATAGCATATGTTACCCCAGCCCCCCATAATATAGGTTCCCAACAGTGAAATATTTTTTCAAATCGGTTCAGTTGTTTCGGAGCCTATTAAATGCAAACAAACAACGAAATCTTTCCTCTTTATAATATTAGTATCTAGATAAAGCTGATAAGGGCTAGCGCACACAACAAATCGGTAGAAAGTGGACTGAACATTTTCAATTTTGTATTTTTCACAATTTAATTTTCCACACGATTCTTTCTTTTGAAAAATTATGTCTTTCTAACCAAATACCCGGTTCTCACCCTGATACGGCTCGCATTTGAAAGCAGGCTGGACTGTAAAATAATATAGTAACTGAAAACTTCCAACAGTTAATAGCGAGTAAGAAATTTAGGGAAACATTTATTGAATATATTATAGAAGTAGAAGTCATGCATTATTATCAACGTCGTGAAAACCCAAACATTAGCATTTCCTACAAGGGTTGTGATATTGAAGAAGCTAATAAGGCTAAGTTCTTAGGCATTATTATTGATAGCCAGCTTACATGGAAACCTCATGTTGAAGAACTATGTAAGAAACTTAGCAAATCCGCATATGCTCTTTTTCAACTCTCAAAGAAAGTTAACAGTCAGGCTCTTTCTACGGCGTACCATGGACTGGTTGCCTCTGTTTTGCGGTATGGCGTCATTTTGGGAGCAGTCGACTGATAGGGAGCTGGTATTTAGATTGCAAAAGCGATGCATCAGGTCAATGTGCGGACCTAGGACAACTGATAGCTGTGTTCCCTATTTTAAATCGTTAAAAATTCTAACATTGCCATGTTTATATATAATGGAAACTGCTTCGTTTGTGAAGTCCAACCCACATCTATTTCAACAATTATCAGAGGTCAGGAAAAATCCGATACGGACCCAATATATTAATCAATTATGTCAAGCAAAATGTAAAACTGCACTAATGCAAAAAAGTTTTTTTGGTATTGCCCCACTCATATAATTATAATAGAGTACCTAATAGTATAAAAAATATGACTACAATACAATTTAAAAGGGAGCTAAAAGATTTTTTAATTTTGAAAACCTATTACACGATTGACGATTTTCTTAATGATAATTCACTGACTGATTGACATAGTTACTCTGATTGACATAATAATTTTGATGCTGGTTTTATATTTCTGTTTGACATTATTTAGTCTTTTTTATTGCTGTGACCACGCTGACATTTTTGATTTGTATTTTTCCTTTTTTAACCGACTTCAAAAAGAAGGAGGTTATCAATTCGACATGTTTATATATTTTTTTTTTATGTATGTTCGGGCATAACTCCGTCGTATATAGACGGATTTGCAAAATTCTTTTTTTGTTTGAAAGGGGTTTACTCCGAAATGGTCCCATTGAAATTTCATATAGATCTGATGATGTTCCGTTGTCTGTCTCCGTTTCGGAGACAGACAACGGAACTCTTCAAAAAATTACAGCAAATCAACCGCAAATATTGCTATCGCATAAATATACTTTGTTTTGACGCCAAGGATGATGAAATTTCGAATTGGTGTGAGGTAGGTAACTAAAAAGTGAAAAATAAAAACTTTTTTCAAAAAAATAACAACCGACTTCCAAAAAAACACTACAAAGTGCAAAATAACTTTAATTTCGGAAGGCGGTGACGAATAATTAAAATACACATCCATAGTCACCGCCTTCCGAAATTAAAGTTATTTTGCACTTTGTAGTGTTTTTTTGGAAGTCGGTTGTTATTTTTTTGAAAAAAGTTTTTATTATTATTTTTTTATTTGTAATACCAATGTTTATTTTTGAATTTTTATTAGAAATGTAAACCTTTGCATGCCCATGTGACGGTAAAATATGGAGAACCTTATTATCAAAAAAAAACATCTGTGTACTATACCCATGTTTGCAAAGAAATAAATGATTTGATTTGATAATTTGATTAGCTAAAACTGTTATACTCAAATAAAAATAAATAGAATAATAAAATTATGCGAAATAAATATATTAGTATAGGATTTATTAACTAACTTATAAGAAATAGCTTATAGAAATAACATAAGGTAATAGAAAATAGTATAATAAAAAATCAACAAAAAATAAAAAACAAAAAAAAATAGTTAAGAAAGATATTAGCCATGTATGATCTTAGCCTTATAAGAAAAGAAGCTAAATAATGATCTCTGATCATGTCAGAGGACACTGAGCTCAGGCAGGAGTGGGTTTTAGCCGGTAAGAGTCCAGACTGCGTCACTAGTGAGGCAGTCTGGGCGTCCATGAGGATTTCCACGCCTGCCAATACAAAAAAAAAAACCAGTATTTTACATGGGCGACTACCTATGTGACCTCCACAACCCAGTAAGTGGGTAATACGTTACCCCTGGGTAAGACTGGTTGTCAGACTTACGGGCTTCTGACCACCTGTAACGATTGTCAAAGATCCACGAAATGACAGCCGGGACCATCGTTGTAACCTGCTTTCCGAAGCACGTAGGTGTCTCGGTATGGAAAGATGGTCATCCATCCACGGACCAACCCCGACAAGCGTAACGTAATCTAATGGATCGACGCGTGCGTTATTCGAGCCCTCTCGAGATGCCATAAACATGTAACACGAGAATTTTTTTACTTTTTAAGTTTAAAAGATACGCATCCCTGTGACATATAGACGGACGAACGGACAGACAAGTGGCGTTGGCTTAGTTTAAGGGTCCCACTGTGACCCTTTGGGTACGGATCCTAAAACTGCGTTAACTGTGGTGTGCAGTTAATGTGAGTGAAGGCTTTATACGCCTCGCAAATTAATGTGTTTTTAGGTGGTTCAACTGTCTAGGCAATAAAAAGGGCAACTGGATCTAGGGTCGTTGACAGTCACACCTGATAGACAGACTGAAATTTACTTTGCAATGTGTTAAGAGAAATTGACCTTTATATCCATGGTAGTTATGGTTATTTTTTGTATATTCTGTAACAATGGGAAAAATGATCACTCTTGCGACGAAAGTATCTAAGCACAGAAATAAAACAAAACCTGAATTTGAATGAAGGCTCATACAGACAGCCGCAACAACACAACAACAACGACAGTGTGACGCGATTTTGGTAGTAGGTAGTTGTAGTGTAGTTTCATCGAAATTGTTCTACTAAAGTCGCGTCGTGCTTGTCTGCGGGGGACTTAATGTACACCACACATCTCTCGTAGCATTCTCATCTCAGTTGCATCTAATTGCCTGTCATTCATCATTTTTGTGTTTGTATATCTTCCCTTGTGGAGTCACAGTGTATTCCCGTATTAGTACCTCCATCTAGTGTTAATTCTGTGCTTAACTGTATGATGTACTTTGCCATCGCTTTGCACGAGTGAACCGAGTTACCGAACGCCGAAGCAGACTTGGAGAAGCGCGCCATCAAGTGCTATGGCTCCAGAACTGGAGCGACCGTTGGAATCACAGAACATATATTCAGTTTTGGTTCTGCCGATTAAAATCAGCATTCTTCGGCTTCTATTGCCATTTGTCTGATCTGCGCTGGACATAAGTTCCATCATCACCGACAAAAATAATGTCATCGGCAAACAGCATGCACCACAGTGCCTCCTCCTGTATGTCAGATGTCAGAACATACATAATAAACAGGAAGAGGTCAGGGCTGAAAAGCTGACCCTTTTTTTGGGTGGGAATCATCAAATAACTTCTCCCGCTCTGGGTGGAGTAGGAGGGCGTGTCAGATTTTTACTGACTAAAACCCACCCGTGTTCTCTCAGTTGCCTGTGTGCCAGGGGTCACGGTTTCTCTCCACGCACCACGGTGCCTCCTCCTTTATGTCCGACGTCAGAGCATCCATAATCACAGGAAGAGGTAAGGGCTTAAAGCTGACCCTTGGTACAAGCCTACAGCCACACTGAACTCTTCGATATCTGCATTCTGATATCTCTTGTCAGCAGCCGACCCGACGGATGTATGAGATCTGCTGCATAGCACAAATAACTCTAGTTACTTCCCGGGAAAACTAGAAATAAATCCCTAAAAATGTTCCATTTGTAGACACAATTTTCGGCGATAACCAACATGAACAAAATTCCATGTCAATTTAGTAACTTTCCACGTTGGTTTCAATTCAATATCAGCTTCGCTTTTGAAATTGTCACACTGTTGCCGACATATATTATTAATATTAACAATTTAATATCCCACATGACGATAGTAGCTTTATTTTTTATTAAAGACTCGTTTTTCCAGGAGCTGTGCCCGGGTGGGGTCGGAAATCATATAACCACGAACCTACAAGCGACATAAAAAGTAATATATGTCCTCAGAATACAGAAAGAACCAGAAGCCGCGTTCAACTGATATTGCAAGCTGCAGGCTGTGTCCAACCAAAAACAAAACAAGTGACCCCCGCTCGCCTCACTTCCCACCCGCGTAATATTGCTAGCTCAGACATTATTTGCCCATTTTTGGGGTAAACGTTGTGAGTATTGGGGGTACGAAAATAGTAAAATCAAAATGTTATTGTCCTTTTCTATACATGCATTAATACATACGGTTTGCTTTGACAACATTTTTTTTTCAAGTCGTTGAAAATATTTTTTAAAGTAGTTTTATACATACTACAATGAATAAAAGGCCTCAGTAGGTGATAAAAAGAAGGGAAATCAAAACTCTTAAATATGCAACACGTACAAGATGGACCCATTATTGACGATGACAATTACTAATTGAACAAATTATTCAATAATTAAATGAAAAAATACCTGAATGCACTACTTGCACATGAAATGTGATCCCCTTAGAATAATAACGCATAGAAACCTAGTACGAGTGCAAAAAGTGAGGCAGCAAAAACTTAGCCATAGTGGCTAAGTTTACTCGGCGAGCCGTCAGTACTCAAGGTCACGTTCCGTCGAACACAGCTCGCGAGTTTTTATTTTAAAATAATTGAAAAGGACAGTTTTTATCGTGAAGGGATGTCATAGCACTTCAGAAAAAACTAAAAAATATGATCAAATTATATTTCACTAGTAAATACTTAAATTTTATACGTCATTTTTACGTAAATCGATCATCAAACAAAAATTCTAATAACCTAACTTATCACAATACAGTGTTGCAATTTGTGAGAAAAAAAAATGCCCACATTGTTTTCGATTTTGTTCTTAATTTTGTTTAGCAAAGAAAATTTTTTTGATGTACCTACTACCTACGCTATTAATGGTTAATTTATTTCCTTATATCCCTACTTCCCTACTAATATTATAAATGCGAAAGTAACTCTGTCTGTCGGTCTGTCACGCTTTCACGCCTAAACCGCTGCACCGATCGTCATGGAACTTGGCAGAGATGTAGCCTGGGATATGGAGAAGGACATAGGCTACTTTTTTACGCGATAACCGATATCCACGTGGGTACAGCCGCTGGCAAAAGCTAGTTATTAAATAAATTGAATTTTACCTTCCGTAAAAATATATCGTTTTACATGAAAAATCATCTTCATCTTATCCAGTTCCTGATAACATAAAATACTTTTCTTGTGCGTTTCCCATATTTTTTGTGGGTAACGGTCTGGTTATGGTATCACTGAAAGCTATATTTGTGTGCGTTTGAAGAACGTGGACACATTCGGCTCACGCACATTATATTTAAGAGTAGTTTTTGTGGCTTCAGTATTAGGCGCTCTCAAGGCTTCTGGTACTTTTTGTATTCTGAGTCTATGTCCTAACTTAGCACCTTAATTGCGTAACTCACGATTAATCATAATATTTTTCAATTTGACAGTTCAACAATATTCATTGCGTCATTTACGTTGCTGAGCCGATACATTTTTCGAACATAAAAAGCAATGGTTTAACAATCTGTTTCAAAATGAAACAGATTATGATTAATCGTGAGTTAGGCAAGGGTGCTGGTCATGGCACACGCTGGCAGAGTGTGCCGCTTGGACGGAGCGGCGTCGTGCCATCATCTCGGGAGTAGGCAGCGACCTGTCGCTGCCGGCCGTTGTAGACTCGATGGTCGACAACGAGGATTCCTGGGATGTGGTGGTGTCCTTTACGCTTCTGCGAAACAGTCACTTCGCAGAAGGAGGCTGCGGAGAGGGAGCGGGAGATTACTTCCGCTAACCCGATCTGCAGCAGACGCACAGGCGTCGGCGGAGGGCGGACAACTCCCTCTTCCAGGCCCCCTAAATGGGTCCAGGGACGACGGACTGGGGGATCCGTCGCCCCCTACTTCTAAGAAGTCCGGGTCCCAAGACCCAAGATGGCGGCGCGTAGTGTTCCACGCGCGCCTCTCTTTGATGTGGGGGGGAGTTTAACACCTCACTCCTCCCTGGCGGGAGGTGGCCCGCAGAGGCGGGCCGGTACTAGCCGGGGATCGCGGAAGTCTCACTAATTCCCGTGATCCCCGGTGTAAGTGAGAGCCGGAACACTGGGATGGTTTTAGTCAGTAAGAGTCTGACAGATCTCTCCGTCCTCCCCAGGGCGGAAGACATCCATGAAGAAATCGCACCGTTATCAAAAAAAAAAAGGGTGCTGGTCATGGTTGAAGTGCCATAATTGCCTAACCCACTATCAATAAGAATCTCAATCATTTTGAAGAATATTTCTAATCCATTGCTTCATATGTTCGCAGAATTTGTCTGCTCAACAACGTAAATAACGCAATGAATGTTGTTGAACTGTCAAAATGAAAGCCATTCCTACTGTTAATGTGTTACGCAATTACCTCGCTGTAGAATTTTCATTGAAATTCGTTAGGACGTTAAGGCGTGCAAAGGTAACAGACGGCCATATTTCATTACCGGCAACACGCACTGGTCAAAGACTTTCGTCTTGAGACACTGCGGTATGTGGGACGAGAAGATATTGCGAAGCTTCACGAACGCTGCCCAGCCGAGTCGGATTCGACGATTGACCTCTCGAAGTTGGATCAACCTGACTAGACACTTTGTCCTAGGTAAACGTACTCGTCCACAACTTTAAGTGCAGCGCCTCCGACTGTTGAGAGTGGGTGTTACATGATCAAAATTTTTATTTCATATAAACCTGCATGGGCACTTATGAACCGTCAGAAGCTAGGTGCACGGTTCCAAATTGTCGCTTACTATGGAGAAGAGCCGGCAAGAAACTCCACGGTTACTCTGAGCATTGGACATGACCTTTGTCTTGTCCATGTTCATTTTAAGATCCACTCTCTTGGAAGATTGCACTGAGGTCATCGAGCATTGTACTGAGGTCCTCCATACTCTCAGCCATAACCACTATATCATCGGCAAATCGAAGGTGAGTGATGTACTCGTCATTGATGTTGATGCCAGCCCCCTTCTAGTCCAGAACCTTGGATACATCCTCAAGTGCAGCGGTGGTAAAAATTAACTTTAGTTAAATATGCATGTTCATCAGTCACTGTTAATCTAATGGGGATGGCAAGATAAAGCTCATCTCAGATGGCGCTGCGTGTGGTTGTTCCCAATGGCGTCAGTTTGACATTTTTTGAAGCGTGTATCAAAACAAGAAAAAACATATTTTGGGCGATTAGTGTGGTTTAGTAGGGTTGTCCAAACACTTAAAAACGTCAATCGTATATATTTTTTTACTAGAATATTTAGAGACCCTATGTAATGTTATCAATTTAGGTATATGGATACTATCATAAATTGAAGAACTATCGTTTATAACACCCACCTGTAGTAACACTTAATGTTTGGTAATCATTTTCATGAAAATGATCTCGACTTATCCTCGTCGTTCTAATAGGCAAAAAGTTTTTAATTCTTACGGCAGCTATCCACTTTCTTCTTATACTAAGATTTATTGGAAATTTGTGAATGCCTACGTTTTTACACCCAATTAGACAACACTTAGTCATTTTTACGATATTTGTGATCAACTTCTAAATAAGCTATACAATTTGACAGTTATTTTGGAACAATCGTCAGCAGCGCCAATTTGACAGTTGGCTTCCCCATTCAGATACGATAGCACTTAATAAGCCGTCACCTAACACCAACGAATGCAAACTTAAGATTAATACAAAGTTTCATAATACTTCCATACAATTCTGTACCATTGTTACCTTGTTGGACAAAAGCTTGTATTATTCTGTACTGCTAGGTGGCGACGAATAATAGCATTATCTTAAGGAAATTCTAGAGAAGAAAGCGTTATTTTTGTATATAAATAGGGTTGTGCAATGCATGTGGGCAAATGAAAATCAGCTTTTAGGTGAAAATATCTGCACTCTGTCCCGGGGACCGGCCGGATACTCGTTGAAAGGGTTTTTGAAAGGGTTTTTTTAAGCGCTTAAAAAATAAACCCTTTGATACATGTTACACCCTCGAATGGGTGCAATGTAACCCCTTCCGAACAAGTTAACCTTTAAATACCCTGTAACACTGTAACAGGGTAAGCCATTCCATTCCAACACATTGTAATATCCACTCTTTGTAATCGACATTAGTTTGAAAGTTGTATAACCACGACCGCACGTGACATCTATCTGCCCGGCGGCACCATGGTTGCATGTACCGAGCGACTTGTAAACATGGAATACTAATTATTGCCAAAATGATTTTACAGTTCAATTTTGTTTGTCGCTCATGCTAAACACATTGTAACATTTCTTTTTCGTGTTTATACTTGTTTAAATTCTCATCATTCGAAACTCGGACGGAACTATTGAAGTAATTAAATGCAATTTAGCTGTGTTTTTGTTTAAGTGTGTGTGGTATTGCTGCCTACTTATTATTGTTATTATTATAATTATTTAGTTACTTTTTCTGTGAAAATGCCACAGCCGAGGCGAGATGCTGGACACTGTTATTATAGCCCGGTGAAATTAGCCCGAAAAATAGGTGTAGGTACCTACTCTTGCATAAATTCCCAAGAAGCATAATTTTTGCATGAACGTTAGGGATACCATTATATTGAAATTGTGAAAAGTCGTCCCCATCGTTCCCCTGTGTGCAATTTTTTTATACAAGGCATAGTTCGCAAAGATGTTTTTTTTCTTGCGAAACGGTTAGTTTTATGACAAAATTAGCTGACTCACAAAAAATGTAGATCATGTAATCATCTAAGTACATACATACATAAATTGTCCTTACACTTTATACCCTAAGATTTAACATTTCTGAGAAAAAGCGTTTCTATAATATACTCTCTGTCCGTCAGAGCACCCCCTACAGAAACCAAACCGGTTCCGATCAGATCAGGTCCGGCCCCTCTCTTGCCATGTGCTGAATGAGAAGGTTTGCAATAATTCTCTCGAAGAGTTTTTCCACCTCATCCAGCAAGATGCCCTTCTTTTTTTTTAGCAGGACCAGCTTTCCAGTCTTTCACTAGCGTGGAAACTGGCCCCTCTCCAAACATGCACTCAAGAGTCCTACTAAGCGGGGCCAGAGAGCCCTGATGGCCAGAACCCATGCACGGCCAAGAATGCCGTCTGGTCCTGGAGTGTTTTTGGCCTTAAGCCTTTATACTGCCGCTCTCAGTTCTACCTAGGTCACGTCAGGCGCGTCGCCATGCGCGTTTTCCGCGTTGGGCACTATAGTAGGCGGAACCATATCAGGTGGTGTGTGCTCCCCTTGAGAGGGGAATAAAGCGCTCACCACTCTCTAGCAGCGCTGGAGGCTATGGGACAGTAGGGGCGCCCACGAGCGAAGTTTGCCCCTAACCAAACGGTAAGGTCGCCCCCTCGTATCCCGTCCTAGATTTGCCAGCAATTTATCATGAGCTTCGGCCCTTGCCCGCTTAATTTCCAGCTGAATAGCCTTCTTATGATAAGATATTTTTTTATTTGTCCAAAACATGAGTATACACACATAGCATGCAAGATGTTACGTCAAATTATGATTAAGACAGTCATGTTTTGCCAGAACGGCGTACAAATATAAGATGTCGGACGCTACACAGCATCAATTGATTCTAAATTCGTCCATTAGACACAGCAAATAATATATCAATTAACAATACAATTTACCACCCATCACCACCACTCCGCCACCGCCACTTTGTACACCTCACACCGTTCCGCCTCTCTTACTAGCGCTTCTGGTGTTCGTCGGCGCATTCGTCGGTGCCTAGTGTAAGGGCGCCACGCCGCTACGCATGCAATGTGCAACTGCGCAATATCTTGTGACGTCCAATACACCTGGTGCCTGGCAGATGGAGACTGAACGCGGAGCAACACAGCACCACAGATTTGGGTAATGGCCTCCTGGAACCATTCTGCTTCGTCGTTAATATCGATAGACCTGACTGGTGAGTCCAACCAGGCATGCACCATTGAGGCCACCAGATGATCTTCCTGGTTCAGTCGCTTGACCACCCATCGCCAGTCATCCTCAACCCGGGGAACTCCAAGTTGTGAACGCGGCGTTGAAGTACCCCATGACTAGGACGGGGTGAGGACGGCTTCGACTGACGACTGGGTTCAATTCCGAAATAATCTCAAAGTCAGCGAGAGGTCGGTTGGGTGAGAAATAAATCTCCACGGCCATAATATTTTCGACTAAGGCCGCTACAAAACCCAGTCCCGACTGAAGGTCTCAGGGGACAGAGTGCCAGCGGCCAGCTTCAATCTAAGTGTCACCAAGCCATCAATGTCACCAATCCTGTCATCCTTGGGAGGAACAAAGTATGTTTCGGCGGCAATAGCAACGTTGATCAACCACTTCGCCGTACCTGGAGCAAAAGGTCCTGAGCCCTGGCGCAACGATTGATATTGGCTTGGAGAAGACAGACCTTCGTCTGGGGCCATTACTGGGTAACTATCGCCTCCCCGTCAGCCCTTTCCTGGGCGTTATTTCCGGCGGGCGGTGAGCGAGCTGACTTAGAGGGCCCAATGTTACAATTTGAGTCAGTTTTTTTTATCCCTCGTGCATGCCTTGCTGCCCGTCTGGTGGTCAGCCGGCCTGATCGATGGCGCTTAAGAAAAACGCGTCAAGTACAGTACCTCGTAGGTGGCGTGGAAATGTTTGCATATTATAGGGAATACAACTTAAGTAAATTTTAGAATCGCTTTTTCTCAGAAATGGTGCATCTTAGGGGATAAAGTGTTCTGGCTAGTCCCGGGATACCGTCCGAACTCCGGTGAGGCAGCGAGCCTCTTTGCCGGATTGCCACTATAAGATCTGGAGACAAAAAGTCCTCGCACATGTGTGGGAGCGGCGTGAGGAGGCAAAACACCGGGGCGTAACTCCACCGCCGCAAGAAATTACGGCACAACGGACAGCTCCGGTGGGATCTCATGGCGTCATGGAAAGTGCGATTGAACGACGAACCCAGTGCAGGGCACGGAGGGAAAAAGGGGTCTCGGCTTCCTCACCTTTCGCCTTACGCAGGTTCTCACCTGACACGGCTGCTTCGGGAGGTTCTTGTTCTGGATAAGGCCGAAGAAAACACCCGAGTGCCACCATTGTGTGGATCGCCTGGAGGGCACGATGTAGGTCTGCCCTGCTTGGGCGGAGCACCGCCGTGTCCTCGCGGAGGCGATCGGTGGAGGCGATCGGCGGCGACGATTTCTCGCGTCCGGCTCTGGTCCAGGCCATGGTACGGAGGAAAGTGCATGGGAAGCCGTCACCTCCTTCAGCGAAGCAGTAATGCTCGCGAAGAAGGAGGCGGAGAGCGTAAAGGAAGAGGCAATCCTTGTGCTCTCGCGTCCTTAGCCGCCATAGGAGACGGAATGGGCGTCGGGGGTCCGTAGCGGACTCCCGGCCACCGTAGATGCGGGCTTGCGCAGTGCAATGGATAGTTCGCCGTCGGTAAGGACCAGACCCGGGTGGACGGCGCGTTGTGTACCACGCGCACCTCAAAGAGATGTCAGCAATAATGAAAGGGGTCCGCTAGGGCCAATGCCTCCCACGGTCGCGGATTTGTCCGCGAGAGGTACCGTGGCCCTGGCACAGGCAACTGAAGAAACACGGGTGGGTTTTAGTCAGTAAAAGTCTGACCGCCTTCCCGCTCCGTCCAGAGCGGGAGAAGTCATTGATGATTTCCCATCCAAAAAAAAGGGGAATAAAGTGTAAGGTAAATTTTTGTAGATACATAATTGCATGATCTACAATTTTTATCTGACCTATTTTTATCATAAAACTAACCGTTTCGCAAAAAAATCCAAATAACCCATATAAGCGAACTTTGACCTTGAATGAAAACAAATTGCACACATGCGATCGATGGAGACTTTTCATTATAATGGTATCCCTAACGTTTATGTAAAAATTCAGCTTCTTAGGAATTTATGCAAGGGTGAATGTCTATTTTGACCGCACCATCCCTTAACTATCGTCATTTGTTGTATCGTCATTCGTAATAACTAAATAAAAATAGTAGGTAACACAATGAGGCGCCACACCGCCGCGCCGCTCGGGTACAAGTATAAACATGCAGCTCAAGTTGATTAGGTAATTCAGGGTAACACGAATAAAAGCTTTTCGTGAAGGTAACCCCTTCAAAGGATTAAGACATTGAAGGGGTTAACCCCTTCACGTGGTTACCATAGTAAATGTGTTAACCATTTCGCTGGGTTTCGCGCATGTAACTCGAACAAAAGGTAACACTGCGATATGAATTACCCCATGTACGGGTTACCCTGTCAAAAGGCTTAACTCTTAAGCGGGGTTGTCCGGTCCCTGCTCTGTCCGAATAGAAAGCAATATACGAAAGCCATTTTTGTGGCACCATAGACATACTAAATAAATTGCAGTCATGGCTACTGCCGACAGTGAGTGAAAACATAAACCTTTAAAAAATATAACACGTCACTTTAGCATTTCGGTGACTCGGACCCATAAATTTTGCTCCTACCAAAAGTCGCTCATTGCGCCTTAAAAAGTTTCCGACTTTCAACAAAAAATGTTATAATCTGAAAAATCATTTTAAATTTGAAATTCGGTGTCTTTGGTTTTGTTGTTTTTTTTGCCACTGACTTCCGAAAATGAAGTTATTTTTCAATTTGTAGTGGCGTTTTATGGAAGTAGGTTGTTCTTTTATCGTAATTAATTTTTCACAATTTAGTTGTAAGTTCCTCACATAGTACCAGTAAGTTACATTTGTAGTTAAAACCATGTCATTTGGTTTAAAAAGTTTTTTATTTGAATTAGTTATTATTTTCTTTTACATGTGTTTTTTCTATTTTGTTGTTTATCATAAAGACCCATATATGTTTAGATTTTTTTACCATTTTCTATTTTGTTAAATACCTAATACTTTTTGACAGGCCTGCACTGTACTCTCATAACTATTATCAATGTAATTTGAAAACATTGTAAAAACCAAATATTTAAAAATTAGTTTCTAACCGTGGAGTTTCTTACCGGCTGTCCGATATAGGAATCAACCAATCGGAACCGTGCATCTAGCCTGTGACGTTTCAGAACGGTTTATATTATAATATAATATAAACCGTTCTGAAACGTCACAGGCTAGATGATGAAAAAAAAAATTGATGACATTCGAAATCGAATTCAAAATATTTTATTTCTTATATTATAAGAAATAAAATATTTTGAATTCGATTTCGAATGTCATCAATTTTTTTTTTCTAAATCTTAGTTCAGCATTCTCAAGTCAGTGGCAAGGCAACCCTAACGTTCTAGTAGAAAACATGGCGACAAGTCTGTGACTAAAGACTTCGCTTTCTAGAAATAAAGTGTTTCTTAATCTTTTATTGTTTTATGTCTAAAGAAAAGAATAAATGAAACATTAAAATTTATTATTCTGACTTGCACAATCGTCTACTTGCAGATTAAATGAAATTGCACATGTTAGCGGATGGGCGTACCTCATTACATGTACCTTGCTTGCCCCTATGCCTGTAGGCTTTATTTAGATACTAGCTGTTGCCCGCGGCTATGCCCGCGTGGGGGTTGAAAATTATCCCACGGGAACGTACTACCAGGATGATTTATCTGTTTAGATATTAATAAAATAAACAGTTATCTGCCTGTGAAAGTCCCGTCAAAATCGGTTCAGCCGTTTCAGAGACTAGCCGGAACAAATAGATTGACAGGCAAAAATTAAAAAAAAAATATGTTGGTAAATGTACCGTGTATACATCCATATGCATTTAGAAAAACGCGGTTATTTTAATATTACAAAGAGACCCTCCAATTTTATTTATCTGTATAGATGTATAGAAGATTAAGTTCTGTTTACGTTATTATTTCTGCTTCAGCATCGTCTTCTTCTGCCAGGGATGCGAGTTCGTTCGAAAGAGATTCCCGCCGCCCCTGGCATATAAGCTACTGAGGGAACACGGGTGGGTTTTAGTCAGTAAAAGTCTGACACGCCCTCCTGTTCCACCCAGAGCGGGAGAAGTTTTTGATGATTTCCCACCCAAAAACAAAAGCATCGTTTTCTTGTTGGTATATTGGAGTGTGTTAGCTGACAAACAATCTGCCTAGATTTTTCCAAAAAATGTTCGGGGCAGCTTCGTTGATTCAACCATTGATATCTATTTAAATATCCTATTTATAAATACAGTGTAAACTCTATATCATCAGCCACAGCGCGTATTTACGTTGTTGAGCAGACACATTTTTCGAACATAAAATGAAGCAATGATTAGCAAAACCTATCCTCCAAAATCATTCTTATTGTGAGTTTGTGTTACGCCATTAGAGCGGACCTTTCAATTTCGTAATATACAGGATAAGTTTTTACCCAGTGCGCAAACTGTAACCATGAATTCAGCATATCAAAGTAGAACCCCCGCCGCAGATTTTTTTTGTGCGATAAACAAAAGAAGCTGTTTCATAGAAAAGTGCAATACCTACGCGGTCAAAATGTATGGAACAGCTGATTTTTTTTTGTATAACCGATGAAAAATGACTGCGCTGGGGTGTTCAGAATGATACTTATGCTGAATTCGTGGTTACAGTTTGCGCACTGGTTAAAAACATCCTGTAGAGTTGCACTTGCAGCATTACACTGATAATATACTAACTTAAGTACAAACATAAACAGACTTTGAAAACCCAGTAACAATCAATTGGCAATAACATGCTGCTGTGCGTAAAGTTAGTTAAAAGTAAACGAAAACCACTCTTACTGCTACGCTATAACGGTGCATTCAATATCAAATTTTAACAAGCGACGGCGACGTGCTGTTGACACTACAAATAGGTATTAAACCGACTTCAAAAAAGGAGGAGGTTATATGTTCCACCGAACATACTTTTTTATGTATGTTCCCCGATTTCTCCCCCATTTGTGGACCGATTCTCAAAATTCTTTTTTATTAGAAAGGTGTTTATTCCGAAATGGTCCAAATCGGGTGTTTCAAATCGGGTAGTAAGAGTGATCCCTCTAATTATAGGCCTATATCTGTGCTTCCAGCATTGAGCAATATTTATGAAAAAATCATGCTAGACCAGATGTTGTCACATTTTAACTCAAATGGGATTTTACATTGTCGACAGTTTGGTTTTACGAAAGGTAGGTCGACGACTGACGCAGGAGTAAAACTTATCAGTCACATTTTGGAATCCTGGGAGAATTCCCAGACGCGATTGGCATTTTCTGTGACCTCTCAAAAGCGTTTGACTGCGTTGACCACAATACACTGATCTGTAAATTACACCACTACGGAATTCGTGGACAGGCTGCTGATCTAGTACTTTCAAATTTATCAAAAGGCAGCAAAAAGTAAACTTTAATGGGGCGACGTCCTCGGGGTCTCTAGTTAAGATGGGCGTGCCTCAAGGTTCAATTCTTGGCCCTTTTTATTTCTAGTGTATATTAATGACCTTCCTTACCTGATGTCTAACTTCTCGCATATAATTTTATTCGCTGATGACACTTCTCTTATTTTTAGAATAGATAGAAAAGATACGGATGTCTTACATGTCAATGATAGTCTAGCTGTTCTTTCGAAATGGTTTGCCGCTAATACTAAATGTGAACAAAACTAAATGTCTTAAGTTCTCGTTACCGAATGTACCACAAGTAGGTCTAAACTTAAAACTTGATGGCAAGAAATTGGATGCTATTTCGGAAACTGTATTTTTGGGAATTACTTTAGATTCAAAATTGCAATGGAGTGCTCACATTAGAGCTCTTTCAAGTAGATTAAGCTCAGCTGCTTACGCAGTAAGAAAAATAAGGCAGTTGACTGATGTAGCCACGGCTAGGTTAGTTTAGTACTTTGCTTTTTTTCACAGTATTATGTCTTATGGCGTTCTGCTGTGGGGATCGGCAGCTAACATAGATTCAATTTTCATTTTACAAAAGAGGGCAATCCGCGCAATCTATAAAATGGGGCCTCGCGAGTCTCTTAGAAACAAATTCAGCGAAATTGATATTCTAACTCTGCCGTCTCTTTATATCCTAGAAAATATCTTGTATGTTCGCAAAAACTTAGGCCTTTTCAAAAAACGATGCGATTTCCATACTCTGAATACACGTAGCAAAGATGAAATTGTGATTCTAAAATTTAGACTGACTAAAACTAGCAAGTCATTTCTAATAAACAGTATCCGCCTCTATAACAAGTTGCCAAAGTCAGTTACAGAACTTAGCGATGGAAAGTTTAAAACGCACATCAAACGTGTCCTTATCAAAAAAGCGTATTATAAGATAAAAGACTACGTTGAAGACAGGGAAGTTTGGCATTAATTCCTTCTGCACATGTGGCTTCCCTGGTACCTCAATTAACAGCGTAACTATGTGAAAGTCTATTAACTGCTCTCAAATACAATGTTCTTTTTTATTCTTTTTATTTTTACAATGCTGACATATTGTCGTCATTAATTGACTTATACATCAATTTTCTTTAGACTTCAAAAAGAAGGAGGTTATCAATTCGACATGTTTATAATTTTTTTTTATGTATGTTCGGGCATAACTCCGTCGTATATAAACGGATTTGCAAAATTCTTTTTTTGTTCGAAAGGGGTTTACTCCGAAATGGTCCCATTGAAATTTCATATAGATCTGATCATGCGTTTCGGAGACAGACAACGGAACTCTTCAAAAAATTACAGCAAATCAACCGCGAATGTTGCTATCGCATAAATATGCATTGTTTTGACGCCAAGGATGATGAAATTTCGAATTGGTGTGGGGTAGGTAACTAAAAAGTGAAAAAAGTTTTTTTTATGTAGATTATTTTACATATTGTGAATGAGAGAACGTTGTAGGCCTTACTGACTGTAGATTTGTAGACGATTTTCTATTCTGTATTCGTCTAAGTACCTGGTACTTATTGACAGGCCTGCACTGTCCTTTGACATTTTATCTCTGTAATTTGAAAATATTGATGAAGCCAATTATTTTTAAAAGAGTAAGCGTGGAGTTTCTTGCCGGCTCTTCTCCATAGAAAACAACAATTTGGAACCGTGCACCTAGCTTCTGACGTTTCATAAGTGCCCATGCAGGTTTATAGGAAATAAAAAGATTTTGATTTTGATTTTACCAAGTTTTACCCTAATCGGTTCAATAGTTATGGCATAAAGTGATAAAAAAAAAACCGAATTGATTTAACTCGAGTTAAGTGGATTTTAATTCGAATTGACTCGAGGTGAATATAGTCCGAGTTGGCACATCTCTAAATCCGAGATTCCGAGCATTGAGCTACGACAGCGAGCGTCGACGGCGACATTTTGACACTTGCCTTCCCCATTATTGTGCTTGCATGTTATTGGTGTTGCCAGCAAAACAAAAGACTGATTAAAATATAACTGTTTTGTTCGATTAATCTTCGTTTAAGTACAGACGCCAGCACATCAAGCTACTCCAATCTGTCAAATTTATTTGATAGATTTTCAACTTTATACCGTAAGCATAAGGTTCATGTTCAATTGGGAAAATTTGACAGTTTGGGGTAGGTTGACCTGCTGGCGTCAGTACGTTACACTAAATAAAATGTCAAACATTTATTTTAAATTACTTTATAAAAGTCCTTTCAAAAATAAATTTACACCTTATCTGAGCCTCTAACTACCATTGATAACAAAATATCTGAATACCAACAATGTTATTGTGGCGCTTGATCAAAATCGGAACGCAAATGCACAAAACATCATGTAATCATTTGTGCGCCAAAAGATCATTGTAGCATGACTGTACTAAGCACAATAAACAAGTCCGATATCTCTGTCTCTTTTACGCTAAAACTGTGTCGGAGACGGTCGGTCGGAGTCGAGTTCAAGGTCGTAATATCAATATGGGCGACGGAATGCCGCTATCGTCTCGGAAACTATGCCAATGATTAGTGCTTTTTAAGCAGAGAGCGCTTTCGTGGACCACAAAGCAGATCAACCTTATTGCACACACAGTGCACAGTGTACATTCTAAAACAATTGTGTTGTTTCTGATCGACATTGATATCAAAAAGAGGGAATCGGTTCCTAGTGGCGTAGCGTGTGTTTGTGGACAATGTAAATATTTTTCGAGGCGTATTATGACATCATTCGTTGAGCAGGTAAGGTTTCTTCAACCTGACCTCGGTCACTCTCACATTTTATGCATGTTTGTTTACATTTGATTGATAAAACAATTTAATTTTCTACCTACTTACCTAAGTACTCATTTTGTTTTTATCATTATTATTTGTTAAATACTAGGCTTTTGGGAAGGACGTTAATGTGCATTTTATGTTTATTGCGTAGGTAATGTGCAGTAATTTTTGTACTTTCTTTGTTTTTTAATTCTTATCAAATTTTATATTAATTGTTTTGCTAACCGAAGGCTCATAAACCCTGTTGAGTATTGTGATATCATGTTATTTCTAATTCTAACTACCTACTTCAATTTATAGGTTTTTCTTTGTTTTTGTATATTTTATATACGAAACCGCGTCATGCTTTCCCTCTGTTCATTGTATAATTTTATTGAAAATCAAATTTAAAACACTTTGAGTCACATAATTTTATATTTTTACATCAAGTGGGTACCAGGTACCAAAACTCTTATAATTGTCATCGTCTTGGTTAAATTCGATACATACAAATTAAAGTCAATTCAATTAACATAGAAAGGTCAATACGTACCTAGGTACATTGTTTATTCGGACATCTTGTAATGCAAACATTTTTTTCGCTTTTTTTTATCTCAAGAAAAACCTTTGTTGTGTCTTTACAGATCAATGAAAGGAAATAAAAGTTCCCTATTCCTGAAAACGAATTACGACTTACCTACTTACAACCGCTGATTAACAGCCGAACAACAAGATGAATCAAACAAGTACGTACCCACACAATACCTAACAGTTTCTTGCCAAAGTTTCAATATACTACTTACGTGCATTGCTCACCCCATTATTAAAACATCATGGTGTTTCTAAGTGACTTTTGCTAACAAACAACTAACTTTATGATCAGTTAACAGTAACAACTAACTTTGAAAACAGTTTTTGTGATAAGTACGAAAATACGGGATGTTTTCGTTACAATTAACTGCATCATTTTGTTCTTCACACTAGGGATATACCTAGAGTTTTCTAGAAATATAAATTACGAGTATATTTGCGGTCTACAAAATCACTACTGTGACAGCTATAGTATGCATCCTGATTCAGGAACACTTTAATGTGCGTGGTCCCACATGCACTTGACCAGTTTTATCCTATTTTGGATCTCCAGCATCTTTTCTTATTCATCATAAATCTGCCTTGCCTTTTCCCAACTATGGTGCGGTCGCCTTCCAGTCTAATCGGATGCAGCTTTTATATGGAGCTGACGTCCACAACCCAGTTACTTGGTAATACGATATCTCTTGGTACGACTAGTTGTTAGACTTTCGGGTTTTTGACGACCCGTAACGACTGTCAAAGATCTACGAATGACTGCCGGAAACAACGGCTTAATCTGAAATTAATATCATAATTTGTTTGATTTCAGAAGGAAGTGTAAATTCATCAACGTCAACTATTGGAAATATAGAAGATGTATTGAACACAATTTTGGACGTGCAAAGCAGCTTGAGTGCTGCATACCAGGAAACGAGTTTAATATTGAAAAATGCTTTTGAACCCATACAATTGTTTGTACCTGAGCTCAAGAAAAACCTATCTTTGCCACAGACGCCAATTAGTGAAGATCCATCTTCACGACAAGTAAAGCCAGTGCAAATACTAGATCCGTCTTCTGCAAGACCAAAACTAGCATCTAACCCAGATGAAACATCTCCTCAACAACCTCAATCATCTTCAAATAAAAAACCACCTTCTAAATCACTAAAATCTTCATCAAAATGGATGCTTAAACATAAAGGACCTGGTTTAGGTTTAACAGAGCTCATGCCAAACTCAGGAATCTATGTCTCCAAAGCAGAAATTACCAAGTGCAACCTCATTAAAACTGACATGAGGAAATTTGGAAGAATCCTTCTACCAGTAGTCTTTTCAAAAGAAGCTCTTCAAAAATGTACTTTCAGTGGCAGGAGCAAGCTGAATCGGCTTACCTTTGATGAACATGCTAAAAACACATTTCTGGATTATGTGACTAAGCACGCGAAAGAATCTGGCTGGGAAATAGTTAATCGTCATAGTTTGATGCACAGTGTGAACTGTAAGATTAACTATTTGTCGAAGCATAATTTTAAATATAGTCCAATCAAAATAGACTTTTAACCTTGGAATAATTCGCAGTACTAAAGTTGGTATAGTAAACTGTTTCCACAGAGGACGGAATCGTCGCGCGCAGTTTCTATAGACGGCAGTAGGTACTAATAAAATTCATGGCGCGAAGGTGCGCTGAACTCGCAACTTCTGTCACCGACTGCCTCCAAAGCTGTCAAATCAAATCAAATCAAATCAAATCATTTATTTTTGCAAACATGGGTAAATGGTACATAGATGTTTTGATAAAAAGTAGTCCTCCATATTCTACCGTCTCATGGGCATGCAAATAATATTAAATTCCAAAACGAGACAAATTCTATTAATGTTATACCTAATAAAAATAAATGTCAAATCATTAGAATACAAAACAAAAATAGAAACAAGAAAATAGACTAATAACATTTTTACAGTAATGTCAAAAAAAAAAGTAATGTTAAAATGTCAATCATAATAAAAAGTGTCAGAATAGGAACATGTAGGTACAATGTATGTCAATCATCATCAATCAGTTCAGATATTTATCATTAAGGAAGTCGTCAATAGTGTAGTAGCTTTTCTCGATTAATATTTGGTTTAGTGCCCTTTTAAATTTTATTACAGTCATATTTTTTATCACATCAGGTACTTTATTATAAATACGTGGGGCAACACCAAAAAAGCTTTTCTGCATAAGTGCGGTTTTACATTTCACTTGGCAAAGTTTGTTTACATATTGAGACCGTATCGGATTTTTTCGAATTGCTGACAGTTTTTCAAATAATTGTGGATTGTTTTTTACAAATAGTGCAGTTTCTAAAATGTATAAAGAAGGAAACGTTAAAATTTTTAAAGACTGAAAATAGGAAATACAGCTATCTGTTGTTTTAAGACCGCACATGGACCTTATACATCGCTTTTGCATTTTAAATACCTGTTCCTTATCAGTAGACTGCCCCCAGAAAATAATGCCATACCGCAAAACCGAGGCAACCAGTCCATGGTACGCTGATAAAAGAGCCTGACGGTTGACTTTTTTAGAAAGTTGATGGAGAGCATACGCGGATTTGCTAAGTTTTTTGCACACAACTTCAACATGAGGTTTCCAAGTGAGTTTGCTGTCAATCACTATACCTAAAAACTTCGCCTGAGTCTCTTCCTGAATATTAGAGCCTTGGTAAGCAATACTAACATTTGGGTTTTCGGTGCGTTGATGAAATTGCATTATTTTCGTCTTACTTAGGTTTATTACTAGATTATTATTACTTAACCAGTCAATTATGTCATGCAAACAAGTATTTATGTCCTGCTCGTAATTATTATGATTCGTACACTCAATTACAGCTGTACTGTCATCCGCAAAGAGAACCATCTTGTTCGATGTTACTTTCGGGAGATCGTTAATGTATATTAGAAATAGTGGCGGCCCCAATACGCTACCCTGTGGAACACCATATTTTACATACCTTGGTTTAGATGTATATATGGTTTCTATTTTAGTTTTCGGACAAATTCTAGAAATTTCTGTGTATTGCAGTCTATTACATAAGTATGATTCTAGTAACTGTAGGATGTTCCCTCTTATACCGTAACTATGTAGCTTGTGTAGCAGAATTTTATGGTCCACATAGTCAAAGGCTTTGGTCATGTCAGTATAAATAGCACAGACTGGATTCCTCCTATCTACAGACGACATGATGTTTGTTAATAGGTCGAAGAGTGCCATATTAGCGGTAGTGTTCTTACGAAATCCCCTTTGTTCGTGACAAAATAATTGAAATTTTTCGAAATAAGTGTAAAGAGAGTTGCAGATAACTTTTTCAAAAATTTTGGAAAAAATGGGAATTTTCGCTATTGGTCTATAGCTTTTTAACTCTGATTTGTCATCTTTTTTGTGTAAGGGCTTTATTATAACTATTTTGAGCCTGTCTGGAAATATGCCATTAGCAATACACAAATTAATTATATGCGCTAATGGAGGCGCTATCACTTCTTTAGTGAATTTTATGACTTTTGTAGAAACAGCATCGTAGCCAACAGTGTTTGTGTTTTTTAGGCTAGAAATTATTTTTATAATGTCATCTGTTGTAACAGGTTGCATGAACAGGGAATTCAATGTCTGATTGTTTAAATTAAAATTATTTAACGGGATGTCAGTTTTAGTATTATTTTCAATTTCGTCAATAAAATAATTATTAAATTCGTTTGCAATGTCTTTGGGGTGTGTAAACGACAGATTACCTCTATTTATGCACATGATTGACTCTTGTGGCAAACACAGTTTGGTTTTATTTATTATTTGCCAGGTAGCCTTCGATTTGTTTTCAGCAGTGTTTATAAAATGATTATTTTGTGCTCTTTGTGTTAGCTTGATAATTTTTCTATAAAGTTTTGTATAGTTTTTAAGAACTCTTTTATTCAGTGAGTTCGAATTTAACCTATATACCCAAAGCAACTGCCTTTGCTTTTTGCTACATATTTTTATTCCTCGAGATATCCATTTCGTTTCTTTATTGGTTTTGATGGTTATCATTTTTTCCGGAAAACATAATTTATAAAAAAGAGAAAAATCATCCATGAAATTATCAAAAGCTTTATTTGCGTCTTGTGCATCAAAAACTTGAACAAAAGACAAACAACTGAGATGTGTTTTAAATGTTATTAAATTATTCATGCTTATGTCCTGTTTTTTAGTTTTCCAATGCTGTAATTTACATGTTTTTTTAACAGGTATTTTAAGTATTTGAGATGTATGATCCGAAAGCACCAGATCTACAACTTCAGCCTTGCAGTCTTTCCTAAAGTTGTGTGCAAAATTATCTATACAGGTGTGACTACTTAACCTTGTGGGAGTATAAAGAGCTAGTTTTAGATTGTACTTCATAAGAAAAAATTCTAAGTCTAGTGTGGCCTTGTTTCTTTTTAAAACATTAACATTAAAATCTCCACACAAGACAACCCTTTTATTTGATGAAATACAAACTTTTGTTAAGATAATATCCAATTTTTCATAAAATATTTCGTAGTTAGGCTTAGGAATTCTGTATATACAAATAATAATAATTTTATGATGTCAGTTTCTAAACGTCATTGGTGTCATAGTGCGAGTAAACGGTGACAAGGTTGTTTTGTGTAGGAAGTACCTATAGATAATATCACTTTTAGCAGTGGCATCCGAAGCGTCTGCATAGGCCTTCGTTCTCTGAGTTCTTTAAGTCTCCACTGAAGCACTGATCACTTCCGCATTTGTGTTAATGACAGGATCTGAGAGGTGGACATTAATAATAACGATACAGCTTCTAACTAAAGTAGCTATTATCGCACACAATCAAATTGTTGTTTTTTTCTTTTTTTCAATAAAGCCTATATTATTTGGGTGTGTTATTTTTCTCATCTATTGGCTATATTTCCACTTTCCAACGCAGATTTTTTTTTTGGAAAACCGACTAACAATTTCTGCGCTGGGGGTTCTAGAAATTATGCTGAATTCATGGTTACAGTTTGCGCACTTGTTAAAAACTTATCCTGTATAGAAGATTTCAATTTTATCTCTCGACACATTTTTTAAACAAAATTAACCTCAATAATTGTCAAATAAAAAACATGATGAGGTATATACAGTTTTATTCAAAAAAAGCCATTAGTAGTTTTATTCAAAAAGAAAAAACTATTTTGCTTAGGGCCGTCTTTTATCTGATTGACGTGTAAAAGTGTTTGTACAAACCTACTTACAGAAATAAAATCATTTATCAATAGGCAGTTATCTTTTATTTGAACAATAATTCAGACAGTTTGACATATTTTCTATACAAAAACTGTCACTGTCAAATCGACTTATTTATACCTCAGTTATAAGTTACCTGACTATCGGTTCAACCGTTCGGGAGCTACGATGCCACAGACAGACACACACACAGACACGTCAAACACGTAACAGCCCGTCGTTTTTGCGTCGGGTTTAAAAATTAGCTCTCAATAGTTTAGTATCAGCTTTGCAAGAAGTAAAAACTCATTGAGACACAAGTAATGTCGGATTTTCCGACGTCGATACTGTTCACGCATCCAAGATTTCAGTCTGTTCATTACTTTGTTTGTAAAGGAATTGATAGAGAGTCGGTTGTCTTAGACAACGGTAGCTGTATCACAAATTCAAGCTAGTGAATACACCCGTGGACAGTGGCGTTTGACCACTTTTCAACCTTACGCAGGCTCAGACTTTGACAAAAGTCGAGTAACATTTTAGTTTTTATGATCTTATTTTGAGCTTAGTGTTCAAAATCAGACCAAAGTTAAATTTAAAGAAAATTAACTCTCTTCGTATGATCTGACCAAGATTGTGCCTGGACTTTATGAGAGACTGACCCTTTTGTTTTTGAGGCTGGGAAATCATCAAATAACTTATTCCGCTCTGGGTGGAGCGGAGCAGGAGGGCGTGTCAGACTTTCCATTTTTTTTTAAATATCTACAGTTAGGGTTGCCAACTTTTTTTACAAGAAATAAAGTATATTCGGGTCTATGAAGAATATTAAACAGTATTTTAGAAAAATGAACAGTATTTTATTTATTTCGTGTTTTATATACATATTTTTTAGAGTTTCTCGCACAACTTACTAATTTACAATCTTTTTTAAAAACGTCATACGCCTCATCACAATTAAAACTGAAATTAAATTAATAGACGCTCTATTTCTATCCACCCGCCACTTATCATTCATTACTGAAAAAACTCTTTCAGTAATGCTGAGGTGGCGGGAACAGAAAGTAGATATTAAATATTTATTAAAGTTGTAAAACAAAAACAAGGTCCACGCGAAAAAAGGTTATGTTCTGAGAACGCACACACTCACTCGCATGTCTGTCAGTGAGTAACAGTCTTTAATATTTGACATTAACAGATTCGTTCAGAAACTCAGTGTGATTTTTTGTGGCTGCGCGCACTGAGCAGTGACCGCCCTCTGACTAAATAAAAACAATACTTAATAATGTGTTTGCATTTTGATGCTAAAAACAGTATTTTGTATACTTTATTTTTGTTCAACAGTAAAAAGCATAATTTAGTGAAAAACAGTATAATCCTGTTGAAAACAGTATAGTTGGCAACCCTATCTACAGTCGCCAGCACATCAAGCTATCCCTAACTGTCAAATTTTCCCATTTGAACTTGAACCATACACATACGGAATAAAGTTGAAAATCTGTCAAATATATCCTACAAAGTACGGAACCTTAGCTAGGTAATTTCCTATACTTACTAATAAAAATACTGTAATACAATGCACATAAATAATCATTTTCTGTCAATTCAGATGATTTGTAAAAGTAGCAGTGTAGGGTAACGTGGTCAAACGCCACTAACCGCGCTTGTACTGCTTACGTACATTGTAGGTGGATCTTTATTGTTATGCTGTGTTTTTTCAACTATCAAACGTTGACTCATTAGTCAACGTTTGATAGTTGAAAAAACACAGCTTAACACATTTTTTTATATTATCTACTAGCTTCCGCCCGCAGCTGTGCCTACGTATGTGAAAAAACAAAATCTCCGGTAGGCATTTAAACAAGAAATGGCGATATTTCTGTCCCTTTTACGAGCTCTCAAAATAAGAATAATCAATTCATAATGGTTAAGTTCCGAACTCTGGTTCAAGGCCTTGATAACACACGCGTAGATATCAATGGACCTTGGTCAAAGTTTAGGCACCGTACCCACCGCCAGCGATTAACAAGAAGCGAGTGGAACTAGCAACTACAGACGGCGACGAGCGATTTCTCGCTGGGACGCGTATGTGCCAAGCGTGAGTTTCTCGCCGAGAGTTCCTGCTCTCCAAGCGATCATCGCTGAGAAAGTAAACTCATTGATAGTTCTGGTCGCTGCGACAAATGAGCACTCGTTGATGTGAACAGTCAGCATTAATTTAATCTCTAGAAACACAGTCACTATTAAGTAATCTCTAGAAATCTTTAGAAAAAGCTTTATGCCCCAAACTTATAATTTTAGGGTCTCTATTTTTGGAGTATTTAGGTTCATAAATACTAAATATTGGAGTGCCTCATTCAGATGCGTCATTTTCGCAAAAACTAAACAAAATCACCTGACGCCTTGTCTTATTAGCTTGTGTAGAGAACTAGCTAGCAAAAAATGCTGATTGCTAAATAGTTCTGTCGTAGCGAGGACAAGCCTTTCGAAGCAACGATAGAGCCATTTTGGCCTACCCATTCAAAAGAGCCCGTTCTTCCAAGGGACTTACAATCTTTTGCCCGTTTCTTGAGCGAAAAACTCATTGAAACTTCGCTTCCTCGGCTGCGATGGAGCAGGCGCCTTACTATGAAATGTTGCGATATTAATGCGTACCCATCTCCTAGGGTTGTTGTCACATAGAAAAGTTGACATCTTACTCTAATCAATAAAATCATCTGCCCAGCCTTTTTAAGCACATTGCTTCGGATATTCTGTTTTTTCTAAACTATTCATAACGGAATTGGAGAGTTTACTTTCTCGGCTTATACAGAAAAGCTTACCTAAACTCGATTTACAGCCAGTGTTATGAAACGTTTGATTTTTGTATCTGGCCACAACCATAACTGTTGAAATTCCCGAATTAATTTCGCTTAACATAAAGGACCTATCATAAATTATAAGACTTTTTTGAATTCCTTGTTGAACGGCTTGAGTAGTTTGAAGGTTCAAATTGATTAGTTAGACTAGTAAATTGGAATTCAATTTCAACACAAGGTAAGTACAGAGGCCAGAACATTTTATTTTATTTATGTAGATTATTTTACATATTGTGAATGGAGAGAACGTTGTAGGCCTTACTGACTGTAGATTTGTAGACGATTTTCTATTTTGTATTCGTCTAAGTACCTGGTACTTATTGACAGGCCTGCGCTGTCCTCCCATACGTTTAATCTCTGTAATTTGGAAATATTGTTAAAGCCAATTATTTTTTAAAGAGTAACCGTGGAGTTTCTTGCCGGCTCTTCTCCATAGGAAACAACAATTTGGAACCGTGCACCTAGCTTCTGACGTTTCATAAGTGCCCATGCAGGTTTATATGAAATAAAAATATTTTGATTTGATTTGATTTGATTTGATTTTGAACATCAACCTACCCCAATCTGTCCAATTTCTAATTTGCGATAGCTTGATGTGCTGGTGTCTGTACTTAAAAATATTTAATTTTTGTATTAATGAAATAGGGTTTAAATTAAAAATTTTATGTATTTTTCATCCCTGACGATATGTGTAAAGTCCGAAGGCGTCGGCGTCGGTCGGAGAGGAGGTGGATGTGGCGGGCGTGGCGGGCGCCGGCTCTACTGAAATATTCTTTATAGATATATGATTAGTTGCGGCACTAGCGGCTAACAAAGCAGATTCACTTTCACAAGCGAATGTAAATAAAACATTGTTGCTACTTGTTAGTCCAGGGTTTCTTTTGGATGAAATCAATATTTTCTTTGGTGTTCCAATAAAATATGGTGATTTGTAGTGTTTTTGCAAGCTAAAAATATCGAATCATTTGTATTTATTGCACTTCAGGTAGGTTATGTGATTAATGTATCGCAAAATGTTTTTTTTTTTTTTTTTTGTATTTCCTTTATATATGTTTTATCTGTTTCCAAAATGTACCTATATTTAATATTTTTACTTCGTTAGCTTAGTTGCTCTATTGTGCATGCTGTGGTCTCCTATACCTAAGTGAAGGAGAACACCTTCTTAATACTTGATGTTAAGTCATGTATTGTGTACGTCTTTTGTTGGAGATCCTAAATCAATAAATAATTTCAATGGAAACAATCAAAACGTTTGTATGTACAGAGGCCAGCACATCAAGCTACCCCAATCTGTCAAATTTCTTTGATAGTTTTTCAACTTTGTAACAAAGGAATAAGGTTTATGTTCAATTGGGAAAATTTTAGGTACAGTTTGGGAAAACTTGACCTGCTGGCGACTGCATCAATTTTTTTTTTTCTAGTAGTCAAATCTAGTAACAATTACTTTATTTCAGCAGTTAAATTATTTTTCTCTTAAAGAATAAATTATTTTATTTCAGCTGTCAGCAGCCATTTTATATTTCTAAACTATTATTCACCTTTTTTAAGGTAAGTTAGAAATGAATTTACAACACCAGCTGTTTGCCATACTTGCCATATTATTATTCCCCCAAAACGTCAAAACAAATATTTACACCTCAAATGATACGGATAAAAATGGATGAACGTGGCAAAATAAAGCACTAACGTAAAATGTACGGGATTTGACAGCTTTTTGGGAGCTTCCTTGACAAGCAGCGCCACCAATAACTTTCATTTGGATCTATGTCGCACTGTGTTGCAATGTCAAACTAGCTTACAGTGAAAAATAAACAATGTTTATAAATATTGTGTGAAGTAGTGTCGAAGGAAGTTTCTCGCATGACAACGACAAACAGGTACCAATGCACTTGTTTTTACTCTTAGTAGTAGTTTTCTTCATATGTATTGAATTCTACTAGTAGGTATCAATAGTGAACATTGTATGATTGTAATCACAGCTTTCTACCGAGTTTACACTTTGTAAAAGTTAAACATAGGTACGGTACCATAGTTTAATATTTGACAACTCGCTATGAATCTATTCTAGATTGTTTGATTAGTCCTATTTCCAGAAACAAATGAAAGTGTAAACAAGCAAACGAAGGGTTTTCAGATTGTCATTTTTGTCATGTTATGACATTGATAAAAATATTAGCAAATACAAAAGTATGAATTATTTTAATGCGCCATTAGCATACCTAGTACTTACCTACATATTTAATAAGAATATTGGACAGCAAAACAATATTTCCGATAATATTCCAACTATCAGTAACCTATGTACCTACTCAAAAGTGTCAAGTTACATAATGTAGGTACTCAAAAGTGTCCACCAACCAGAATGTTAGAATGAATTGACAAGCTGAACTCGGGTGAACAGTATTGTCAATGTCTTGACACTGTAAACATATTTCAACGACATCTAACATAAAGTATGTACTAGCTCTTACACAGTAAGATATAATGCATCAAAATCTTTCACCGAGGTTGATTTTCAATTTGCCTGATAGTGTCTGCTGCCTTTGACAATCATTCTGTACTTAATACTAATAAAGATTGGTTCATTGATTGTCCCTGATAAGTGCTTTACTCAATTCAATCATAGTAGGTAGTACCTAAATATATTGCAAATAATAATAAACTTTGTAGTAGAGCGTTAAGGATCACAATCAAGCTTAATGCATTTGTGGCTATTTGAACAATGTGTTTTTAATCCTAATCCTTAATCTAATGTTATTGTAAATGGAAGTACTTCTAAGTAAAAATACAGTGTATGGTTAGTAATTGTGGTGTTTGGTGGTTTGCATTAATTCCAGGACACGTATAGCACTTCACCTTATCATAACTAGAAAATGTGGGTGGACCTTTCATAAGGCCTTTCCATTGTTAAGTGAAACTGGGCCCAGGCTCGACTGACAGCATTCATGTAGGTGTTAAAATTTGAAGATATAATGTCATTAACCATCCTGCATTTTGCCCGCGTGGTGAATTACATCCCACTCCCTCTCACTCAGACCAGTTGCCCAGCAGTGGCAACATTATAGGCTGATTATGCTTATGCTATTTTTTTTTAACTATATTTTGATTCATAATATATTTACTAAATACCAGTTTATAATGAATTCAAGCATGTAATCTTTAATTTAATCAGCATTAGTCTGCGCTCAATGCCGCACCTCATTGTTACACTTGCACTACTAAAATCGCCTTTACTGCTACAATTTTAGGTTTCTATCAATGTCAAATTATTCTCATAGGCATGCAGTTTATTGTACAGATGCCAGCACATCAAGCTACCCCAAACTGTCAAATTTTCCCAATTGAAAATTAACCTTATGTTTACGCAATAAAGATGAAATTCTATCAAAGAAATTTGACAGATTGTGGGGTAGCTTGATGTGCTGGCGTCTGTACTAATTAAAATTGAACTACATATGGACAACTATTAGAGCATGTCCTCAAATAACTTATTATGCATGCCGATTTTGAAATGCCATAGTATGGTATTTTTTTAAATAATGCCTCATTGGATTTGTCGTTGCAAGCGCTACTGCTGACAATGAGGTCCTTGGTTCGATTCCCGGGCCAGGTAGTGTTATTAGATTTTTCTATCTGGAATTTCTCAATAGTTAGTTTGGAGTTTGGATTTGTGCCCGGTTGATGGCGATCGGCCTACCTCCTATTACATGGGACTTTAATAACTGAAGAAATATGGGTATACTATAAATACACCTCTGTGTAACCTTTCAAGGATTTATAATATATATACATATACTTATGTTGTAAAATATATATATATTATAAAATTGCAGGCAATATACCCATAAACAGACATTGAGAATAAAAATAAAAAAAATTAAACATTCAAAACACAGGTATTTATAGGTACCCAATAGTCTTCAAAAATACGGATATGTATTAAGTTTGTACTTTTTTTACAGACAATGGCCAAATTTGACACTACGGGCTATTTAGTTGTGAAAATATCTGACCCTCATAAGGATAAAACTATCGGCCGTAAATGCATACCTGCATGCTGGGCCGAAAACCTTCTTGGCCATCATTATTTAATAATTCGTTATCCCGAAGAAGAAAACATTAAAACTAGGAAGCAAGTTAAAAATAAAGAGCCATCAATAAAAACATGGCCGTGTTATTGTGCATTGATAATGTTTAGAACAGGTACTTAAGAGCCATCAATAAAAACATGACCGTGTTATTGTGCATTGATAATGTTTAGAACTAAAAATAAAGAGCCATCAATAAAAACATGGCCGTGTTATTGTGCATTGATAATGTTTAGAACAGGTACTTAACATTTTTAGAAGCGATGGTTTCTACGGTGTACATAATGACTGGTAAAATGAAGGACATACCTAGTTTATCTTAAGGGTTTTTTTTCAAATGGTCATTCAGATGCAAACTGTAGGTTTGCCACTCCTGCACATAATAATTTATGCTTACCTATTGTTAGGGAAAAGAAGCACAAGATTCACAAAAACCAAATGAACCCAACACCTTAAATATTATAAAGGTCTTAATTCCTTGTTTTCTAAATAATTATTTGAATCGAAAATAGAATTCTAGCTAAATACTCCTTAATTATGTCCCTCGTTTAACTGGTCGCCATGTACATAATTTTTATTTAATTTTTAATGTTACAAACTCAAGAACAATTTATCTTTTCAGATTCGTATGAAAAAGCAATTGAATTTATCACAGAAAACGACAAACAGGATTCACCTACAGCTGCTGGTGAACGACCGAAGAACACGATGAACGAAACAAGTAATTATCATTCAATCGCTCCTTTTAAAGACTGCTGTGGTGTGATTACCCCGATTTCCTTATTGCAGATAGTGGGTTCGTACCCAGACAGGCACCATGTTTGTGCAATTTATTTCATCTCCACTGCTCTCAATACGTTTGTTATAAACATGAGGTAGCCGGCATGTCCTATAACCAACAATTATTAGACACTGGACGCTCGGGAATGATCGTGTACGCTCGGGAATGAGGATTCAATATGCGCTTCGCCGCCGACGTGCGCGGTCGCCCTCGCGGTGGCCGCCTTGTGTCGATGCGCGGGCGCGTGTCGATCTCTTATAACGACGGCTGCCAGGGGTGCGGGTTCGTTCGAAAGAGATACCGCAGCCCCTGGCATACGGGCTACTGAGGGAACACGGGTGGGTTTTTGTCAGTAAAAGTTCTGACTCGCCCTCCTGCTCCACCCAGAGCGGGAGAAGTTATTTGATGATTACCCACCAAAAAAAAAAACCCGCCTTGGCCCTGTGTGGTGTATTAAAACCCACTCTCGCCCCGGAGACTTAGCACTCAAAGTCAAAGCATTTATTTCAAATAGGCACTAGGAAGGCGCTTTTGAACGTCAACATTTACATAAAAAAATAGAACTGATTCTAGTCGCCCCTTCCGACATGTAGTTTCGTATGGAGACAAATGGGCAAGAAAGTAAACCGTTACTGTGTCTATCTAATGTTTAACCATATTTTACATACATTAATAATATAAATTGTGTATGAAAACGATGCAATTAGAATAAAATTACCATGCCACAATAGATAAAAATAATTAAAAATGAAGCAATGACAGTTTAATCAACGGGAACTTTAAAGGTTGAATAAGCTATTCTGCTTCTTCAGAATTCCAGCATAATTATGTTAATATTCTAACTTATCTGTTTTTTCAGAAGCTTGTGCTATTGCAACTCCATCAACATCAGGTAAACGTATACATTCAGAAGAAATTTACAATAATACTAATGAGGATACTCTACCGAAGAGAAAACGCGAATCAGCCATACGTTCCGGTAATAATCTCAGAATGTTAATACAGAATAAAATGTTACATTATATCCCCAAACAAAAAGTTTCTCCAAAAAAGGTTCTATCCTTACGAAAAGAAGCTCTAACTGAAACTCTGGAAACCTTAATTAGTTCTGGTCAATTTAACAAACTAGACAAACTCTACAGCAAAACTATTGCAACTAAATCACATGGTTCAACAGTTAACGATGAAGTTATTATAACTGATGACAGTGACAGTAACCATGAACCTGATAAAATACCTCCACTTGATAGAAATATACTAGAACCTGTACCTACAAATCAGCTTAATCCAACAAATAATAAAACGCCGGGAAGATCAAAAACTCCATTGCGCGAGACTGTTATTGCTACTGTCAGTAACAGTGAACCTGATAAAATACCTCCACCTGATAGATATATTCTAGAGCCCGTGCCTACAAGTGACCTTAATACAACAAATAAAAATAAAACGCCGGGAAGGTCAAAAACTCCATTGCGCGAGACCGTTATGGCTGCTGATACCAGTGGCAGTAACAATGAACCAGATAAAATACTTCGACCTGAAAGAGATATACTAGAGCCTATACTTACAAATGACCTTAATCCAAAAAATATAAATAAAAGGCCGGGAAGATCAAAAACTCCATTGCGCGAGACTGTTTTTGCTACTGCTGCCAGTGAAATTAACAGTAAAACTGATAAAATACCTCCACCTGATATATATATACTAGAGCCTGTACCTACAAATGAGCTAAATCCAACAAAGAAAAATAAAACACTGGGACGATCAAAAACTCCATTGCGCGAGACCGTTATCGCTCCTAATGCCATTGTCTGTAACAATGAACCCGAAGGAAGACCTCAATCTGATGGAAATAGACCAGAACCTGTACCTCAAAATGAACCTAATTCGACAAATACAACTATAAACCCTGGAACATCAAAAGCTCCTTTGCCTGAAGCCGTGGTTTCGGACCCATGTGAAATATCTTCTACAAATTATTTGGACCAGCTTGAAAAAACAAAAAGTAATGTCAAAGAAAACCAGTCTTCATTAAATGCAGATGTTTTAGTCCTTCAAAATCTTATACAGAATCTAGCACCTGAAAACGGAATGGAGCATCAGTTAGCGGATATAAAACACTTAAAAGATATTTACAATTCTATTTTAAAGGTCAAAAGCAAGATGGATGCTGTATACCAGGAGAAGAGTATACAATTGAGAAAATCTTTTGAATCTATTAATTTGTTTGTGCCACAAATCAAGAAAGGCCTATCATTACCAACGATTCAGCAGCTAAAAGAAAATTATCGGCCTAAGAATGATGAATCAAAAGATGTATCTTCACGAAAAGAACCATCTCATCCACGAACCCCTTCTCTTCAACAATCGGAATTGTCTTCTGATTCAGAATCTTTTTCTCATTCACCAAAATCCTCAATATCTACTAAATCTGTTTATGTGGCAAAATGGACACTCAAACATCAAGGACCAGGTCCTGATTTAATAGAACTCATGCCAAATTCAGGAATCTATGTTTCCGAAGATAAATTGAATCGATGCAAACTGCATGGAACTGAAATGAGAAGCTTTTCAAGACGTCTTTTACCTCTAATATTTACAGATGAAGCTCTATCCAAGTGTTCTTACACTGATAAGAGTCGGAATAGAAAGGCATCCAGGTCTAAGGACAAGAAACTTGGCTTAGATGAACATGCAAGAAACGTATTATTAGATTACGTTTATAAGCATGCCAAAGAATCTAAGTGGACCATTGTTAGTCGGGAAGTTATGAACCAAAGTTTGAGAGATAAATTACGTAAGAATGGTAAATCTTCGATCTGTTAATGCAGGCATTAGAATATTTTCATATATCATAATTTGTTTTTTTGTCTGTGTTATTTCAAAAAGTAATGATGATTTAAAAACTAACGGTTTTTATTTAATAATACTTATGTTCATTTTTTTTTTTAATGGACATTACCGGAAAGCGCTTATATGCATAAAAAGATTTTAGTTTGAAGTTATTTTTAACCGACTTCAAAAAGAAGGAGGTTATCAATTCGACATGTTTATATATATATATTTTTTTATGTATGTTCGGGCATAACTCCGTCGTATACAGTATGTTAAATAACAGAGGGCGTTCCCCTAAACTCGTTAATCTATATTAGATGGATAGGCAAAATTCTTTTTTTGTTCGAAAGGGGTTTACTCCGAAATGGTCCCATTGAAATTTCATATAGCTCTGATGATGCGTTTCGGAGACAGACAACGGAACTCTTCAAAAAATTACAGTAAATCAACCGCGAATGTTGCTATCGCATAAATATGCATTGTTTTGACGCCAAGGATGATGAAATTTCGAATTGGTGTGGGGTAGGTAACTAAAAAGTGAAAAATAAAAACTTTTTCAAAAAAATAACAACCGACTTCCAAAAAAAACACTACAAAGTGCAAAATAACTTTAATTTCGGAAGGCGGTGACAAATAATTAAAATACACATCCAAAGTCACCGACTTCCGAAATTAAAGTTATTTTGCACTTTGTAGTGTTTTTTTTGGAAGTCGGTTGTTATTTTTTTGAAAAAAGTTTTTTGGTGTATTGGTTGGTATTTCATTTAGTATGTTACTGTATGGAAAAGCTATTTATTTTGTAGGTACTGATTCCATGTTAACATGTTGCGCGTCAATGTCCCTGCAACCTTGTATTTACTTCTGTTGTATATATTGCTTTCAATAAATGTCTTATTTATTACTGTTATTAAACTATGATTTAAGTTGAATGCTAATTAATAACCCAATAGATCACTTTTGTGTGTTTAAAATCCAAGTTCTAAAAGAGTCAAGGAAATTAATGGTTAAGCAAATACAATTTGCTGTTTCATTCAACTGTCAAATAATGACAGTTGTGATTTAAATATACCCACGGAAAATTTAAGACTATCTGCCTTATAACTAATATACCTAACTCTACTTAAATATTTTTGTAGGAATAACATTATTTAAGAATTCTTGGCATCCATTCAAGTAACATACTATGAAACTGATATGGCGTCCATAAAATATAGCGGAATATATTCAAGAGCGAAATTGGGACATTTATAGGCACTTTTAGATATTATCTCCGTATATGGAGTTTCTTATGGTGTGTTCTTTCATCGCTTAAAGGTAGAGATAAAAAGTAAGGGTATAATCATTTTTGATAACATATTTTGAACACCGTTGGTTTTATTACAAAACATGGTTTTTCTTTAGCTATCGTTTTTTAAACCATCAACCATGTTCCTTTTTTAATAAGACCCTAACAGAAATTCAATCACAGTTCTTTTTACAAAACTGACAACTAAGGCTAAGTTGTATTTTTTTTTTTTTTGTACAGGGGCCAGCACATCAAGCTACCCCAATCTGTCAAATTTCTTTGATAGTTTTTCAACTTTATCACAAAGGAATAAGGTTTATGTTCAATTGGGAAGATTTGACAGTTTGGGATAGCTTGACCTGCTGGCGGCTGTACTAAGAACTTCACCCACATCGAAATAAAGTTGTGAATGCAAAAACTGGCTCAGAGCTTCAGGCTAGGACTCAAGTTAGATGGGTTTTGTAATAAAGATGCCGTTGCTCGTATGTTGCAACAAAATTAGGTAGGTAGGTAATATGTTTTGTATGAGCATAATTGCGTAACACACCATAAATCACAATCTGAATAATTTTGAAGGATATTGCTAATGCTTCATATTATGTTCGTAAAATTTGTGTGCTCAATAACGTAAATAACGCAATGTATGTTGTTGAACTGTCAAAATTAAAGCCATTCCTAATGTTAGTGGGTTACGCAATTACTCTGCTGGTATGAAGAATAAATTTATTCCAGGTACGCCCGGCTACACATCAAGCTATACATTTCCAGTATAAGCTGATCTCGCATCGTATAGGATTTCCGTACAGTGCGAGATCAGCGTAAACTGGAAATGGATAGCTTGATGTTTAGCCGTGTGGTGTACCTATAGTTCGGTCCTTGTTCATATTGTTAGGGTTCCTTAGCCGAAGATTATCAACAACTGGATACTATCTATCTATATAAATAAAAAGACAAGTCCTGACTGACTGACTGATTGACTGACTCATCAATGCCCAGCCCAAACCACCCCTTTATAATGTAGACAAGGAATAAGGAAGGATTTTTCGAAATTCAACCCCTAAGGGAGTTAAATAGTGGATGAAAGTTCCGCGCGGGCGAAGCCGCTGGCAAAAGCTAGTTATCAATAAAATAATCATGTTGCCTGCACCACGTGTCTGTCTGTCCGTCACAGGGATCTGTATCTTTTCGTACAGTTTTACTGATTTTCCGAAAGTTCTATTGAAATATAGTCCTTAAGTTATGTTGAGTAAATACTTATGTGAAGTGTTTTTTTTACCTATAACTTAAATAATAATAAAAAGTGAGCTCTTTATGTTTAGCTGCTATGTTTAGTCGTTAAGTTTAGTTGTTAAGTTATTATGTTCGATAGACTGATGCCAAATTATGGAACTTTCGTTAAAAAAAAATTGTTGAGTAGATATTGCTGTCAAAGTAGAAGATTCATACATAATGTACTAACATATTTCGTTATTAATATATCTAAAAACAGGAATATAATGTAAATATTAATAGTTGATAGGCACACTATCAAATTCGGTCTAAAATCTGTAAAAGAAGTTGTATGTAAGAAATAAAAATAAATAAATAAAATATCTTCAAAATATTGCTGCATTTTTCTTTACCTACCGAACGATTATTAAGTCAGTTTAACTTCAACTTACCAATAGTTGAAAGTTACAAAGACTGCAAGACAAAGCCGATAAAGTTGAAACTTTAAGTTGGGGTTCGTTTCGAAGATATAAATGACTTCGAAGATTAAGTTTACCGTCCGCTAACCAGTGTTGAGGTTAACGGCGATTCGAACGGATTGAAATGTTGGAACTTGAAGTAAAAAGTGTTTTTTTTGCTATTTACAGACAAGTAGGTATAGATTGCAGCATTTAAGTTTAACCAAAATCAGAACGAACAACAGCAGGTAGGAGCGCATGCTTTCTTTGCCTCGCACGGAAAAATATTGATATCAACTCCTAGCATAGTCATTGATGTAACGTGTACTGAAAATTGAAAATAAATAACCGATCGCGGCTCGTAAGTTGAAATTAAATCCGCCGTTTTGGTTCAACTTACGTGCCACGATCTGTAAGTGTCAGGTTGTATGTTGATGACTAAGATTCGGCGACAGTAACAAATATGGGTTTACATACCTACTTATAATAATTTAAGTCATCAATCAATAGAGCCCTCTAACTTCATTTTATTCGATTGAATGACTTAATTTCGCAGGGCAATCATGTAGCTTCAGCTCGAGGGTTTCTCCCGTTTTTTTTTTAGGTTAGGTAATCAAATAACTTATCCCGCTCTGGGTGGAGCAGGAGGGCGTGTCAGACTTTTACTGACTAAAACCCACCAGGAACATCCTTCAGTTGCCTGTGCGCCAGGGGCGACGGTACCTCTTTCGAACAACCCGCACCCCTGACAGGCATCGGCCCTTGCGGAACCCACCAGTTGTTGCTGACAACCATGAGGGCGCGCGCGGAACACAACGCGCCGTCGAACCGCCCGCAACTTTTTTTTTTCTAGAGGACCCGCCGCCTGCCCCTTTTCGGCCGCAGGATATAGGGTGAGCGGCCAACGCTATACAACACTCCTCCCCTGCGGCCCCACCGCGTCCGCCATCAAGCGGTGCCGGCCCCGTCCACGCCACGGAAGGGAAGAGCGCTACTCAGAAGTACCGTCACTCCTCCGCCGCAGCCTGTAAACCTCAGCCGCGATGCCTCCAATTCGACATCGCGGCCCGCCTTAGTGGCGGTGCACCTCACCGCAACCCACTTTCTGGCCGCTACGTCCGCGTCGTCGGCTTCGAGGCATAAGCCCTTACGAGCGGCCCCGCCTTGGGGTTCCTCTTCGCTTCACCGTGGCTGGGAGACTATGGCTACAGAGACCCCCGCAACGACAATGCGGGGGAGGGTTTTCCCCGTGAAATTCAAATTTTCTATCGTTGTATGACTATTTCATGTAAGCTTAGACGGTTGTATTGATCATTTTAATGATTAATTTATTGAGGATTTTAATGATTAATTTATTTATGATTTTAATGATTAATTTATAGGTGATTTGAATGATTAATTTTTTGATGATTTTAACGATAGTTCTGTATCTTATTTACGTATTGGTTACGCTGTGGTGCCAGACGTAAAGAATAGCATCATATGAATAACTTGCTTTTACTGTTATTTATTTTGTAAGTGTTCGAATTTGAGTGAGGTCCTCAACTAAAAAGTGAAAAGAAGCCACTGACTGAAAGATGTCGCTTAAGGATTAATTTTCCCGTTTTTGCACGAAACCCTAAAAATAGAGTAGGTGGTAGGTACCTAATCATCATCTGCCTAGCCTTTTCCCAACTATGTTGGGGTCGGCTTCCAGTCTAACCGGATGCAGCTGAATACCAGTATTTTACATGGAGCGACTGCCTGTCTGACCTCCACAACCCAGTTACTGGGTAATACGATACCCCTTGGTAAGACTGGTTGTCAGACAGAGTAGGTACCTAATATCTACCAAAATATTGTATTATACAACATTTTCTCACAATGTTCAGAAGTACAGTAAATTCTCGCTCCAGGGCTTTCCAAGCCGCTGAAACCAACAAAATACTGATGAGTTAAAAGTTGATACAACTGTGCTATATCACTCGAACGGAAGCCTTTGTGCAGTACAAAGGCATAATTGCATAGGACTGCAGTCCACAATGAACCACGGAATAATGTTTTCTAACAAGTACAAATAGTTTTTATTGAGGGAAATAGATCCAGTAGGTAAACGACGAGCCATGCAAATGTACCGTCGGACATGATCTTTTTTTTTTGAGGTTGGGATATCATTAAATAACTTCCCTCGCTCTAGGTGAAGAAGGAGGGCGTGTCAGACTTTTTGAACCGACGAAAAAACGGAGGAGGTTACTCAATTCGACGCGTATTATTTTTATTTTTTATGTAAGACCACGCATAACTTTTTCCAGAGTAGTCCGATTTTGATAATTCTTTTTTTATTGGAAAGGGTATACCTCGTTGGTAAGTTGGTCCCATATAAATTTCGAAGAAAAATTCCTACCCTAAGGGTAAGAAAACAGGCGATGATTGATTGTTTACTCACAGATTTTAATACTGAGTTGTGTATTAAATCAACAAAAATTAAGCATGTAGTAATTAGTAGATTATAGCCACAAAAAATTATAAAAATAAAAACTTGACATATAATTAAATACATATCCAATGTCACCGACTTCCGAACTTAGTTATTGGGGTTGGACAAAGCTAGTTTATTATTTTTTACTTTTCGGTTTTTCGGCGGTTTACTTTTTTTATTAAAAAGTTTTTATATTGAATAAAACCCACCCGTGTTCCTCACGTGCGCCGCCTCGCTCTTCGTGAGCATCACTGCTTTGCGGAAAGAAGCGACGGCTATCCATGCACTCTCGCTCCGTACCATGGCCTGGACCAGAGCCGGACGCGAGAGATCGCCGCCGCCGATTGCCTCCACAAGGAAACGGCGGTGCTCCGCCCAAGCCAGGCAGACCTCCACCGTATGCTCCATCGTGTCCTCAGGGCGATCTTCGCAGTGGAAAAACCCGGTCGTTTCCTCCCGCTTTATGCGAAAAAGGAACCTCCCGAAACAGCCGTGTCCTGTCAGGACCTGCATCAGGCGGAAGGTGAGGACGCCGTGCCGCCTCTCAAGCCACTCCTCAAAGAGGGAACCCGCCGCAATCGTGGCGTCCCCAACCGTTGGACATAGGTTAGAATGAAATAATGTAACAAAAAAATAAGCAGGCGTAGTACGAATCCGTGTTCGTGAAAACGTTTAGTCACAACGGTAACCTTTTTTTTTTTTTTTGATGAGGGGGGAAATCCTCATGGATGTCCTCCGCCCCGGGGAGGGCGGAGGGGTCTGTCAGACTCTTACTGACTAAAACCACTCCGGTGTTCCGTCTCTCACTTACGCCGCACAACGGTAACCTGACCTAACCTAGTGAGAAGGTCCCATAATAATCCATAGTCGGTCAGACACAATCATACCACTTCATTTACAAGTATAGAGCAATCTATACTTGTAAATGAAAAGTCACATTGATATAAAACTAATCTACTCAACGATGGGATTCTTTAACTCAGCCCAGTGTAGCGAGCAGCACCCTAATTGCGTAACTCACGATTCATCATAATCTGTATCGTTTTGAAACGCGATTGTTAAACCATTGCTTCATATGTTCGAAAAATGTGTCTGTTCGACAACATAAATAACGCAATGAATATTGTTTAACTGTGAAGACGAAACCAATTGTGATCAATCGTGAGTTACGCAATTAGGGTGCAGTTTCGTGATGCGAGAGCGAAGCGAGCCCACATGTGACACAACTCGACTGAGCAGAGCAGTTATTCTAGCAATGAGCGAACGGAGCGAGACCCCCAAAGACAAGCGAGTGCAAACATACAAGCATGCAGGGTAATTTTTTTACCAGTGCGCAAAGTGTAATTATGAGTTCAGCATAGACCTCCTAGCGTAGAAATTTTTCATCGGTTATACAAAAAAAATCTGCTGTTTCATAGAAAAGTGACTATTGTTTGACTATTTTTTTTTTTTTATTTCTACTGATTTTGACCTGCGCGGTCAAAATCTTTGGAACAACAGATTTTTTCTTTTGTTTACCCGTTAAAAGATTTCTAGAATGATATAGCTGAATTCATGGTTACAGTTGCGCTCTGGTTAAAATTTTAACCTGTAGACTAAACTCGAGCGAGCGAAGCAAGCCCACCTACTCCACGAGGTAACTTCAAAACCAGACAAGTGATAGGAGCGAGCCTTATCCGCAAGAGCGCGAGGAGAAAACCTTGTCTCTTGAAAACTTCTTCAACTCTCACTCACACGCTTAGGTATGTACAGAGGCCAGCACATCAAGCTACCCCAATCTGTCAAATTTCTTTGATAGTTTTTCAACTTTATTGCAAAGGAATAAGTTTTATGTTCAATTGGGAAAATTTGAGAGTTTGGGATAGCTTGACCTGCTGGCGACTGTACTACAATTAAACACAATAGAGATGTGACTTATTACTTGGAAAATAGTTTATATTTTTACAATGTTTGTCAACATGTGAGCACCATGTATCTATCATAAAATTAATTTATCTGTTATTGCTTCAATTTCATTCTTTTTACCTATTTTGGTGTGGTAATTTTATTTTGGGTGCATCGTTTTCACACATAATTAATAATAATTATAAAAGGAATGTAAGTATGTTAAATATTGTATTTAAAACATTTTAAAAGAGTAACGATGGAGGTTTTTGCCCATTCTTTTCCATCCGAAACATTTTGGAAGGGGCGACTAGAATCAATTCTATTTCAATGTAAATGTTGACGTCCAAAGTGCCTTTTACGAGTAAGTGCCTATTTGAAATAAATGCTCTGATTCTGACTTTGACAGTACTCCGAGCGAAAAGACGTTATCACGTCAAGAAATGCTTCATACACGTGATAGAAGTGAATCTTCTTACAAAATAAAAATTATGAGCAACAGAGAGAGTAATATCTTTCTTCTCTTTCGTGTAACGAAATGGGCGATGACGTGACGCGTCCTTGAAATTTCCGTACAATCCATTATCATGTGAGCATTGTTCTCATCGAGAGTGTAGATACAATGAAACACTTATGTCGGCGCGAAATAAAAAGGCAGTAAGACATGGCAGTAAATTTTCGCATGGCGGCTCCTCATAAGGTTGCTAGCGATAAAATGTTACATGCCCTAATAGGGATGGCACGTGTGTGTGATTGTTGTGTAGAGGAACGTGGTTATAGTATTTAAAATAAAAGGCGTGTTGTCCGTACGACGTATATATTAAGACTGTACTGTACTAAACAACATGTGGCGGCTAAGGCTCCCACTGAATTATATATATAAGTATATCTAAACTAGGTACTTAATGCTACACACACACTACATCACCCTCCTTAAATGGAAAAAAAAATGTATCTTACCTACTAATTTTTTTTTTCTTTTTTGTATTTTACGACATTTTTTTTTTTTTCTAAATTACATAAGGTTTCGTACGGTTTTTATGTACTGTGTCTACGTTACAATTTTTTATTATCTTAACATTAGGTCCATCTTCTTCAATCACAACATACGGTCCGTTATACAATCTGTCCATTTTATTAGTAGTTTCATTCCTTATTAAAATTAAATCATCTTTCTTATAACTAATCGGATTTTTATTTTTATCATAAATGACCTTTCTTTTTATCTTACTATCTAATAACCTTTTTCTCGCATCCTTATGTGCTAACTGTAATCTATATTTTAATTCTAAAGCATAATTGTCTGCATTATACAGTGGCTCGAAATCATCTTTTAACCTACTTGGAATGTTACATGGCTTACCAAATACGAGTTCATACGGTGTATAATTAGTTGACGTGTGTATTGTTGTATTGTAAGAAAAACACCAAAAGGGAAGCCAATGGCTCCAAGTGTATGAATGTTCCTCACCTTGGATACGTAAAAAGTTACGCAAGTTTTTATGTGTATTTTCTAAAGCTCCAATGCTTTGGTGGTGGTAAGCAGTGGAATTTATTTTTTCTATTTCTAACAACTTACATACTTCCGTCATAGTTGAAGACATGAACTCAGTACCACGATCAGTTGCGATTATTCTCGGTACGCCATACCTTAAAATAAAATTACTTACTAAAGATCTCGCTACGACTACAGTTTCCTTTGTTGGAAGAGGGTAAGCTTCCACATATTTTGTAAGCTCGCACTGAAGGGTTAATATGTACTGGTTACCTTCATCGTCTCTGTCTAGTGGTCCCACAAGATCTAGGAAGATCTTTTCAAACGCTGCTTTCGCTGTGGTTGTTATCACCATGGGCTCCTTGTAGCTGGGTGAGTGTTTCATCACCTGACACTTAGTACACTTAGTTACGTAATTTCTGACGTCACTTTCTAGTCTTGGCCAGTAGTACTTACTTTTGATGTTGTTCACCATTCGACGAACGCCGGCGTGTCCGCTCGAAGGCAATAGATGATAATCATTTAATATGACTGTCATTTCGTCCTTATCGATAATTCTCCTTACATTTTTTTAAATATGTATACGAGGTGGTGGTGGTGGTAGTCCGGACCACTCATTTCTACTTTCTATTTCTTCACATAATTCTTTTATGAATTTATCGTTATTCTTTTCTTTTATCATACAAACTTCTTTTACATTTATTTTCTTACAAAACTCACTTAATATATCCACAAATACGTCTCGCGTGAATTGTGACATATATTTAAGATTAATATAAATAATTAACTGCTTTTCTACGTAAGCTAAACATTCTTGTTCTCTACTTATTATTTTTCCCTCTCGGAGTCTATCTAACTCTTTATCTTCTATAAATTTCATTTCTACTGAGTCAATTGGTTTTTTTAATAGCTCCACGATTTTTGGTTGATCAGGCCTCAAATCAGTGGTTTTACTTGAAAAATCCAGCGAACTTCCTTCCCCTTTTAATTCTTTTAATCTGTTTTCCTCTTCTATTTTCTTACTCTGAGCTCGCGTTGTCACAAATATATTTTCATTAATTCTTTTCAAATCATCCGAAGTTAAGGTTATTCTACTTAGGGCGTCTGCTATTACGTTATCTTTCCCTTTTATATAAACAATCTTATGGTCATATTCTTCTAACTGTAACCTGAACTTTATTAATCTACTAGATGGGTCTTTTATACTAAATAAATATATCAATGGTTTGTGGTCTGTCATAATTGTGAATTTTCTTCCAAATAAATATGGTCTATAATACTTCACGCTCCATACTACAGATAATAATTCTTTTTGTATTGTTGGGTAGTTTAATTCTGCTTTATTTAATGGTCTGCTCGCATAAGCGATTGGCCTCATGTCTTTATTGCATAAGACTGATCCTATCGATATACCTGATGCATCCGTTTGTAGTATGAATTCATTTTCTGTCGAAAAATCTGGGTACTGTAAAATAGGAGGAGTCATAAGTGCTCCTTTCAAAGTTTCAAAAGAAGTTTCACAACTTGTTGTCCAATCAAATTTTGTGTTTTTTCTACATAGTTTGTTTAATGGAATAGTAATATCTGCAAAATGTGGAATAAACTTACGATAATAATTACACATAGCAACGAAACGTCGAACGTCGTCTGAATTTTGCGGTGTTGTATAATTTTGAATTGCCTTTACCTTCTCAGGATCTGGCAAAACACCTTCAGCAGTTACAATATGACCTAGGTATAATAATTCCTTTTTACAAAAATTACTTTTTTTTGGGTTTATTTTTAAATTGACTTTTCTTAATCTTTCGAGTATTTTTATCAAATTTTGATTATGAGTTTCTAGGTTTCTACCAATTATAATTAAGTCATCCATATATGTTATGCATTTTTCAAAATTTAGTCCTGACATTGCTATTGACATGATACGTGAGAATGCACCTGGGCTAATTTTTAATCCCATCGGTAAGCGTGTCATCTGATACTGCCCAGAGCTAGTAGTGAAGGCTGTTACGTTCCTGCTATTTATTTCAAGGTCAACTTGATAATAACTTTGCGATAAGTCTAAATGACTGAAATAAGTGCAACCGGAAAGAGAGTCTAATATTTCTGTAATGTTTGGTAGCGGAAACTTGTCATCTTGTATTTTCTCATTTATTTTTCTATAATCGACTACTAATCTCCACTTTTTATTATTATTTTCGCTTTTCTTTGGAACGAGTAGTATTGGACTATTCCATTCACTATTAGTTGGTTCTATTATTTCATTATCCAACATCTGCCTAATCTGTTTATCAATTTCCGATTTCGTAGATTGTGGTAATCTGTATGGTTTTGTATAAATAGGCGTTGCTGCTGGCTTTAAGTTAATTGATTGGTTCATAATACTAGTAGTTGTCAGCTTATCACCTTCTAAATGGAAAACGTCTGCATACTTTGCACAAATCTGTTCAATAGTTTTTTGTTCGTCTGGTTGTAAATAATTTAGATTTAAAGTAGATAAAAGTCTTTTTACGCGGTGTGTATCTGTTTCTGTGCTGTTATATTCACAAATAACGTAATCTGTTAGTTTTTCTATTTCGGGTTTGAAATATGGTAAGCTAATGTCTTCTTCGCCTGTATTTAAAATTTTAATTGGAATCTTCCCATTTTGTGGTTGTACTATACTTCCTGCTAAAAATATGTTTTCTGATAATTGTGTTGGTATAACCACGTAATCACTTTGTGAATTTGATTGTATTGTTACGAAATGAATTGATTCACTTCGGCGTGGTAAATACAGATTTTTATTGAAATCGTTCCGGCTCATTTCTATTAAAAACTCTTTGTTATTACTTTGCAACTTTAAAACATTGTTTAATAAGTCAATGTTTGCATTATACATTCTAAGAAAGTCTAAACCGATAATTCCATCCGCTTGGCATGGCATGTTATTTAATACATGGAACTTAAATGTAAACATTGCTGATTCTCTGTAAGTTGAATATGAATCTGTTTGTTGGCTGTAGTACAATTGTAATGTTAAGTCAGCTAATTCATTGGAATAAATGTTCCCACCGATACCTTTGATTGTTGTATCGTTTCTTTGTAATGTAATATAATGTGGTATTTTATTTTTAGCTATAACTGATAATGTTGCCCCTGTATCTACTAAGAATGTACATAACTTTGTACCTATTTTAAATTTTACGCAATCTAGTCCCTGACATGTTAATATTTTATGCTCGAAAAAACGTATTTGGGTTATTCAACTCACGATTTTCTGTAGTACTCTCTTGCTGGTTTGCTCGTTGGTCAGCAACATATGCAGCCTGTTGTTGGTTGTCTCGACCATTCAATTGTCGATTTTGACCTCTATAACCACGTCCACGTCCGTAACCTGACTGTGATTGGAATCGCGGGGTATTATTTCCTCGTCCTTGATTGTAGTAATAATTACTCCGTCCTCTGTAGTTCGAAGTATTGGAGCGTCCACGATACGAAGAATTGTTATTATAACTATTATTACCTTGACTGTAGTTACTTCGATAGTTGAACCCACGGCCGCGAGAATTATTATAATAATAATTATTACCTTGATTATAGTTACTTCCATAGTTGAACCCACGGCCGCGATTATTTTGCCATCTTCCTCTGCCGCCTGGCTTACCTCTTAAGTGCATTACCGCTTGCTGGGCCGACTGGTCCGGCTCCTCATCTTGTGCTGCTCGAATGGCGTCCTTCAGCTGCTGGTAATCGCGAGCCGCAATGATTGTGCTGAGTCTTCTGCTGCGAAGACCCTCTGAAAACCGTTTTATGGCATATTTTTCATTTATTGGTTGTAAAACGTCACTAGTAGCTTCGTTATCATTTGATTGAGAAACAGTTAGATTTATAAAAAGCTCTTCTAACTTACTACCGAACTCTGCTATACTCAATTCATTTTGTGTTAATTTATTCATTTGCATGAGTATCGAATTTGCCGACTTTTTTGTTAAAAGAAATGATTTTATATCTGTAATTAAAAGATCTGTACTGGTATAATCGGTCTTCAACTTTAGTTTTGCTAATTTTGTTAGTCTAGTTTTAAGCACAAAAGTAATTAGTAATTTCTTATCTGCTGCTACAGTTAAACAAGAATCATACATTTCTATACCTTGTATAATTTTTTCCGTGGTCTCCTCATTACCATCCATCCCAGGAATAAGTGAACTCGCCGTTCTTAAATCGAAACTTGCCATGTTGTCAGATGATTTTGACTCACTGTAACTAATTATTTTTATAAATGTGTCTTCTATAGATTTACACAAATTATCAATCAATAGGCTTGAATAATCAGAAGTTAAGTGTGTCACTTCTAATTCCTTAATACATTTTTTATAAGAGTTATATATTTCTTTTGCTCTTCTAATTTTACTTAGACCTAATTCTCGTAATCTTTTCTCTGGACCTAATTTCCTAAGACTTACTCGAATATAATCTAACTCTTTATATATGTTATTAAACCGTATTTCCATAAATCAAACAGCTTATTACTAATAAATACCATTTAAAAATAATCACTTAAAGTTCATAAAATGTTCATATCTTCGTAGACACGATGTAGTTATTTTTCGGGTTATTTTAGTTATTTTTGGGTAAGTTCATATTATTTTATGTTTCACTTTTTGACACTAATTGCACTTCACTTTTTTTTTTCACTTTAGGCAGGTACTCACTCGCATTGGTACTCGTTCAGTCCGTTAGGAAATATTCTCCTCTGTAGGGCGGCTTCGTCCTCGGCCTGATATCCGTTCTTGCATTCTTCTAATAAAATCCGTCTGCATGCCGTTTTCTATTCCTGTACGCACCCAGTCACTATGACATTTCCTGTATTGGGCATATAATACGTATAAAACAGCTCCAGCACAAACAGCTACCATCACCCCCAGTAGGATATTGCTCGTTCGAAAGTGTGAAGAAACATCAGCGCTGCCGTTATTTTCACTGCCGTGTTGTGTAATTATGGTTTCCTTGTTTTCACATAAACATTTACTGCACTCTTTTCCCATTTTGTTTTATTTTGAATTTAAGTTTAAATTAGTCTTTAACACAAGCCGAGTATAGTGTCTTTTTAAATTCACAATCGCTCTCATAATGCACGGTGGTCGACGCGGTCCCACGGTTAGACGCTGAGATCGTCACATTTTTCCCGTCGCGACGGCGACGCAATCCGACACCGTGCCTCTGGCAGGGTCGCCATGTAGAGGAACGTGGTTATAGTATTTAAAATAAAAGGCGTGTTGTCCGTACGACGTATATATTAAGACTGTACTGTACTAAACAACATGTGGCGGCTAAGGCTCCCACTGAATTATATATATAAGTATATCTAAACTAGGTACTTAATGCTACACACACACTACAGTTGATTTTTATTCATTACTAAGGTTTTGCGGCTTAGCCCGGGAAAAAGTATCATATGTGTAAATCTGGGTTATAAACTGTATGTATACCAAATTTCATCCAATTCCGTTCACCCGTTTAAACGTGATCGAGTAACAAATCGTCGGCCTAATTCGTTAACCTGCTAAGTTCATTTTGACATAGTTTACAGGGCAAAGAAAAATCTGAATAATATCTCAATTAATTTATCAATCAAAATTTTGAAAATCCCGTTGGTTTCAATAATTTTTCTTGATATTTTAACAATAAATGTAGCAGCATAACTTATACACATTTTATAAAATTTTGTAAAACAATTATTTAGCAGTTTGTCGAGGTGAAGTTTCAATTTGCTTGAGGACTTAGCAGTTTTCTAAATTAAATAAATTCAGTATGGTGTATAGATTAATGAATTGTGCAGTAAAACGAATTCAATCAGTACCTAATCAAAAAAATTATTGCTAAAAATTAAACAATCAGTCTTCTTTAATAGGAAACAGGGTTAAAATATCTAAGATAAATACTCTTTTCATAAACAATCTGTAATAGTTTTAATATACGTTATTATGTGTTGGTTTTGTAGTATTACGTGTTGTACTGTTGTTACGTGTTCGTAATACTACAAAACCAACACATATTGACAGGATACTCCTAAGTATTTTTTTATAATTATTAATGACAGCCATTTAATATTGTTTTGCTACGAGGGTGCGTTTTTAAGTTCGCGGAATGGCGGGGTTGAAGAGGCGTCTCATTAGTACGTACGTCAACGAGTTGAGAGATTCATTATTAGTATAAATACCGAGTATTATTACGATGAACTACCATCAACCAAGCAACTTAATCGGGAAGGCAGCAGAAGGGAGCAACGCGCCTTTATAAACTTCCTTACCAAGCAAGGAAAAACGTCCAAACCATTACGAAAGAGATGTTCTCCGTTTATGGAGACTCTTGCCCTAGTAAAACCATGATTTACAAGTGGCATCGTCTATTCAAGCAAGGACGAGAATCTCTTGAAGACGATCATCGGCCTGGGCGCCCCATCGAAGTGACCACACCAGAAATCATCGCTAAAGTCGAAAAAACAATATTGGAAGACGCTCGTCTTAACAAGTTATGTTAGCAGAAATGGAACAGCTTGCAGAAATGGTTGAAGTATCCGATAAAACCAAATTCTTCATAACCATCTCGGTATGGCTAATGTCAGTGCAAGATGGATGCCGAGAATGCTCTCACCGCCGCAAAAGCAATAGCGCGTTGAGAGTGCACTTGCATTTTTGGACCTCTGTAACGAAGACCAAGAGTCCTTGAGTCGAATTGTGACTGGAGATGAAACTTGGGTTCATCACTATGAACCTGAATCTAAACAAGACTCTATGCAGTGGCATAAAAAAGGCACACCACCGCCTAAGAAGTTCAAGGTGTCGCAGTCGGCCGGAAAAGTCATGGCGACTTTTCTGGGATACTGAAGGAATCCTGCTGATAGATTATGAGGACAAGGGTTTAATATAACTGGAGAATACTGTGCGTTAATTTTGGAGCGTTTGAGGGAAGCTATCAAAGAGAAAAATTGACAAAGGCGTCTTGCTCTCGCACGACAATGTGCCTGTTCACAAGAGCCGTGTTGCCCTGGCTGCCCTACACAAGTCTGGCTTCGAAATAATTAACCACCACCCACCATATAGTCCAGACCTGGCCCCCTGCGATTATTATCTGTTCTCAAACATGAAAAAAGAACTTCGTGGCAAGAAATTTTTAAGTGAAGGACGCAGTTTTAGTGTATTTTAAGGATTTTTTTTTTTTGTTTTTGTGATGATATGCATAAGCTTATTGAAAGATCTGAAAAATGTATTAGGCTTGCAGGTGAATATATCGTAAAAGAAAATTAAATATAATAATAAAACAGAAACAATTTTCCAAAAATCTGAAATTAACAATATTTAGAAATCAGTCTGAAAAAGTACAAAACAGGTCCCAACAGGATTTAGCAGGTTTTCGTTCTGGAGATTGACTGTTGTTCAGAAAGCAGTTTTTCGGGCATAGCATTTGTCACCTTTTTTGGCTAATATCGCACTTATTCCTTAAACGATACGGTAGATATTAGACTGAACTTTTTAACTGGTATAAAAAGTAAATTTTGTCAAAAAATGGACTTAGCAGGTTAACGAATTAGGCCGACGAAATGTATAATAAATAACTTAATTAAGTAACATGTATAATATTAGTATGATGAAAAGCAAAGCAGGCGAGCGTAGGCCGAAAGCCGTCAACCGCCAACAATTCATTCTAATAGGTCTTTACCTATGAAATTGCCGTTTTGTATGAAAAAATTTAAACGAATTTTTTTCATGAATTTTTTATTTGTATTAATCGAAGTAATCACCCATGCAATCAATGCATCTTTGCCATCGCAGTGGCAGTTTATTGATGCCCTTCTTAAAGAAATCAGCTGGACGGGAGGCAACAAATTCTTCAAAGGCATTTTGTACTGCCTCTCGGGTATTAAATTTTTTTTCCCGCCAAGAAGTTATCCAAATTCTGGAAAAAGTAGTAGTCTGTAGGCGCAAGGTCTGGTGAGTAGGGCGGATGACGGAGAGCTTCCAACCCCAGTTCTTGCAACTTGGAGACCGTCTGCTGTGCAGTATGAGGTCGCGCGTTGTCGTGCAGGAGCAGCGGAGACGAGCGATTGACCAATGCTGGTTGGAGATGCGCCAGCTTCTCCATCATTGTGTTCAGTTCTTCACAGTACACATCTGCAGTAATGCTCACCCCGTTTGGTAAGAAGCTGTGATGAATCACACCGGCGCTAGACCACCAAACAGTGACCATCACTTTTCTAGGGGTAAGTTTTCGTTTAGGGCATTGTTTAGGTGCTGAACCAGGATCCAACCAGCTTGCTGAGCGCTTACGGTTATCAAACAGAATCTATTTTTCATCGCAGGTAACAATGCGGTTCAAAATTCCTTCATTTGTGTGTCTGTTGAGCAGTGCAAGGCACGTCTCGACGCGTACTTCGCGCTGGCGATCATTGAGTTCGTGGGGCACCCATTTGTCAAGCTTTTTTACCTTGCCAATTTGACGCAAATGGACCAATATTGTTTTGACGCTAACGTCGAAAGCTGCTGCTAATTCAGCCGTAGATTGTGTATCATCAGCTTCCACAATCGCCTTTAATTCGTCATTGTCGACCAAAGTCTTCGGACGACCGCGAGGTTCATTTTTCAGGTCGAAATTTCCAGAACGGAAGCGAGCAAACCAATAACAGGTGGTGCGTTGGTTTGTAGTGTTAGCTCCGTAAACGTCGTTGATGTTGCGTGCCACTTGTGCCGCGTTGCTGCCACGACGGTACTCATATTCCATAATTACTCGAATTTTTAACGTATCCATGATGACGAAAAAGATTGAAATGCGATGAAAATGTAACACTAATCAATAAAGAAATGACTACTTTTAGAAAAAAAAATCCATGTTTTTAAAATAAAATTAATTTGAAATTAGAATTCTTAGCCAAACAAAAATTATTTTGATTTGAAATGGCCAGTACTGCAGAACGGCAATTTCATAGGTAAAGACCTAATATTAAAACAAAAGACTAAACAATACATTATCATGTGAGCATTGTTCTCATCGAGAGTGTAGATACAATGAAACACTTATGTCGGCGCGAAATAAAAAGGTAGTAAGACATGGCAGTAAATTTTCGCATGACGGCCGCCTCATAAGGTTGCTAGCGATAAAATGTTACATGCCCTAATAGGGATGGCACGCGTTTGTGATTGTTGATTTTCAGTGAGAGTTGAAGAAGTTATCTAAATATTGTGTGAAGTTACCTCTGTTTGTGGGGAGCTTGTGGTTATGTAATATAATAAGGACTAGTGGTCGCCAAGTGGTCAAAATTCGACCCAATTAAAAAAAAAACATTTTGCACTTCTGCTCCATATAAACTTTAACTGTGCCAAATTTCACTACCTTCCTACGTCCGCGTTATTTTTTTAAAAAGGGGTACAAGTTTTTGCAGCACGTATGATGATAGTTAAGGATAAATTATCACATTCGACATCCGAGAATATTATCTTCTGTTAGGCTATTTCAAGTCAGGTAGGAAGATCTAGCATTAGCCCCTTGGAAGCTAAATCTTCCATGTAAAATACAGAATTTCAGCTGCATCCGGATAATCTGGAAGCCGACCCTTACATAGTAGGGAAAACGATAGGCAGATTGAAATGCTTTGAGTTTGAGTTTGATATCAAACCGGACAGCCCTGCGCCTACCGACATTAAACACAATTGACGATGGCGCAATCAGACGCGGAACAACATCACTCACGGTGTTACCCGGAGATTAGTTGTAACTAACGTTCGCTCTTCGCCCTTCTGGATTGTTCGAGAAAGATTCGGTGTTGTTTTACTAAATCTACGAGTGAAATAATAGGGTATTTGCCTGGTTTTTCTTGATTGAGTACGGGCTTTTGTAAACAGTAAGGAAATTAATTGTGAGCAGTGGTGGCTCGGTGATATCGGCTCCGACTTACCGAGTTGTAGGTCGTGAACACAAACTCAAACAGGTTCTTTACTTTGTGTAAATAATTATAACACCATTACGCTCAAAACGGTGAAGGAAAATATCGTGAGGAAACTGGCATGTCCTAGAACCAAAAATTCAAACGTGACATCAATCCACCAGCACTGGGCCCATGTTGGAGATTACCTACGGCTCATCTGGGGCTGTGCCCGCCTGTGTTCCAGCAGTGGGAACATTATAGGCTGATTATGCAAGGAAATTCGACTAACCTTCTCATGTGTGTGTCCAAGACCGGGGCTAAACCAGGCGACAACGCGCGGCATGTCATGGCAAAGGATTTTTTCGTATTCGTTTTCACACCCTTACCCATTGTCACAAGCAGACTAGAAAAAGCCGTGGGAAGCTGCGGTATGCCGCGGAAGGCATCGGACTATAAAAATTAGAATGCTTTGCCGTGCAAAAATGGCGCATCGCGCCGCCTGGTGTAGGTATCTACATGTCGCAGGTGGGTGTCCAATGAGCTAGCTGTTTTACAAAACAGCTCGGTTATGTAAAACAGCTGAACAACTGCGGTTTTACTGAGTTGGTTCTATGCTCTGTAAAAGTTTTCTCAGATATTTTATTCGGATTTAAAACGCGGAAAAACAAGTGATTTTTTTTACAAACAATTAAAAAACATATCCCAAGTCACCGACTTCCGAAATGAAAGTTATTTTTTTTTAATAAACATTTAAAAATATTGTTTTACATATTTTCGAGTTTAGTATTTTAGATTCTAAAATGTGACGTCACAAATCTTTTGACCCTCCTGTCCCTTGTCACACTATGTCACATTTCGTTGACCTCCTCCCCCTCTTTAACGTGTGACGTAATTACTAGACTAATCTCAAATGTTAATCACTGCCCACTGCTGGACATAGGAGCTTTACCGAATCAGCATATAGTAAGGGACAGGCTCCATTACCAGCCTTACTATATAGTAAGGGACAGGGCTCCATTACCAGCCTTACTATATAGTAAGGGACAGGGCTCCATTACCAGCCTTACTATAATAGTAAGGGACAGGGCCCCATTACCAGCCTACGGTTTTCTAATCCTATTATTATTTTAAATTAATCGGAATATTAATAAGCATGAACTATTTTTCCCAACGTGAGCCAAAGTAATTACAGCAGCGAAATATTTGCCGTTAATTTTGGTCACGTTCGTTGAACAAGTCTATAATTTTTGCAATTAGTATGAAAGTTGTATAATTACTCGTATATTGCGCTCAAGAACGAAAAAGTAATAGTGATTATGACTGAAACATTGGAATTGGGTCATAAATAATGCAAGTTTCTTTTCGTGAAAGTCTGGATTTTCTTTGCCTAGATTTAATTTACGTTCACAATAAAGAAGTTATTAAAAGAAAGTTGTTATTGTTTCAATCCAGGACAAAAGCCTCGTCTTTCATTAAGAAGCAACAAAAATTAATCATCTTTTGCTGGCGCATCTACTGCATGGTCGCGCTTTCAGACAATGGAGACCAGGATACTGGTGATGTTTTCCTTCACCGTTATTCAGTATCTCATCTCAATCAGCGTATAGATACTTAATGTCCCCACTGCTTAGACAGAGGCCTCCTTTGTTCGAGAGGGAGTAGGCTGTAATCTGTGCCCTGTGTAGGTTGGTAGATTTTTAGTTCTATGACATGCCGGTTTCCTTACGGTGATGTCCTTCACCGTATTGAGAGCAGTGGTGATAAAATAATTTAAACAAAGTAAAGCGCCTGTCAGGGTTCGAACCTACGACCTAAATTCGTAAGTCGCAGCGGCTACCACTACCTCTTGTCAGAATCCACAAAAAAAAAAAAAATTGGCATTATAACAATTTAGATCAGGTTTTGAACCAGACTCTTAAAAATGCTTTAGGAGCGATTCGTAAATTATCCGACCCACCGCCTTGAAGCATTTATCAAACATTGTAACAATAATTGTCACCATGACCTTGTCAGGGTTGTGTACAAAATTAAAAGCAAAATCACGTAAAATATGTCAAATGAAACATGCACGCTGACTTGCAATTTGTACCCGAATTAGCTTTAACCCGCAACTTAGGTACGATTCACACTACTCTGGGAGTGTTGGGCCTGACGATAGCGAACCACAGGGTTGGTATACTACGCTCTTGAATTCTGTGGCTGCGTACCATGTATGGTCCTTAACATGAATACATCCTCTCGCCATCGAGAAGTGAGGAAATTGCCACCGAACCATTTTAAGTATCACAGTTTGATACTAGACAAAATGTAAGGTAATAAAATGGTATTAAGCTTTTTTTGGAGGGTGGGAAATCATCAAATAACTTCTCCCGCTCTGGGTGGAGCAGGAGGGCGTGTCAGACTTTTACTGACTAAAACCAACCCGTGCTCCCTCAATTGCCTGTGTGCCAGGGGCGACTGTATCTCTTTCGAACAATCCGCACCCCTGGCAGACATCGGCCCTTGCGGACCCCACCAGTTGGTGCTGACATCTCTTTCCTGACATGTATGTTCTTACCGGTAGGTTGTTTTTTGTTTTTGGAAAAACTTTTTATGTTATGCCCGACCGTCGCTCGGGGCATATTAAAATGGCGCAGAATTTGCTTCGTAATCTAATATTTGAATGAGAAAGCTTTTGATTTTTGTGTTTGTTTGTTACGCCTTCACGCTAAAACAGTTAAACCGATATACATGTAATTGTGCACATGGGTAGACCATGAACCGGATTAGGACATAGGATCCTTTTTATACCGATATTCCTACGGGATCGTGACTATTGTGGGACGCAACTAATATCTTATATCTATACTAGCGCTAAACTTGCCACCCCCAAGATACTTTTTAGCACACTGCTATTCTTACGTTTCTTCCTAACTTACCTACCCATTAGATTTCAAAGAATGCGAAAACAATCAGCTAGTCAGCAAAATGGTAGCTGATCAGCAAGCTTACCACGAGAACCGTAGACAAGCGTTTGTTCGTCGGAAAAGCAGACAATAATGACGTTTCCGAATAGACAGTTTTTCACTGATAAATGTAGACAGGCGATTTCTATTCTACAGTAGAGTAGAAATAGAAAGCATCATGCTAAGCGTGCTGGTGGCCCAAAGGGGTAATTGTGTAACACAATAACAATAGGAATGCTTTCATTGTGACAGTTCAACAAGATTCATTGCGTTACTTACATTGTTTTTCTTTCATTTTTTTTTCTCTGTCTCCCTTTTCTTCCAATCTATCAGTCACTATCTATTAGGACATTCAGTAATTTTTATGACTTGTTAGATGTCTTGCTTGGTATGCGTCCTATGACACATCCTAGTTTTTATATAGCATGTAGCTAAGTTTGTCCAATGAAATCCTGTGGAAATTTGTGTTTTAGCCTGCGTATTCCTTCTTTATCCATTAGGTGGTTTGCCAGGTTATTTAGGTGGCGAGTTATTCTTTCCTTGTATGACCTGATATAGCTTTTTATTTCTTCTTTGACTGTCGGAATTTTCAGATCATGATGTAGTCCTTCATTTGTTACAAACCATGGAGCGTTTGTAATTGTTATTAGAAGCTTGGTCTGGAATCGCTGAATGATCTCTATATTAGAGTGTGATGCTGTTGTAGCTGTGTGTGTAGCTGGATGTCATAGGTCCATATAGGCTTGATTATAGGTTTGTATAAGAGGGTTTTATTCGCCAGATGCAATTGAGACTTTTGTCCTATTATCCAGTAGAACTTTCTTAGTGTCAGTCCAAGTTGCTTCCGTTTTGTGAAAATGTGTTTTTTCCATGTAAGACGTCTGTCGAGGTATACACCAAGATATTTGACATGTTCAGCTTGAGGCAGTTGAACTCCATTGAACTGTACTGGTGGGCAGGTATTCTTCCTCTTAGTAAATGTGACATTTACCGATTTAGTCTCGTTGGCTTTTATCCTCCATTTTTTGAGCCATAGGACTATATCGTCCAAACAGGACTGCGGCTTAGCTGATGCTACTTTATGATCAGTATAGGATACTAGCACAGCTGTATCATCCGCAAAGGTTCCTGTAGTAGCTAAATTTGATATTGGGAGGTCAGCAGTATGAATCAGATATAAAATAGGTCCTAGCGAACTACCCTGAGGAACGCCAGCAGTAATAGGGCATAGTTTTGATGAAGCTTCGCCACTCTGTACAAAGAAAAACCGATCTCTCAGATACGACATCAAGATAAGGAAGATGTTGGTTGGGAAGCTGTTTTTTATTTTATAGAGGCGACCTTCATGCCAAACTCTATCAAACGCTTGAGAGATGTCAAGGAATGCAGCAGCGCAATATTCCTTTTCTTCAAATGTATTGTGAATTTTTTAAAGAGCCTGTGGACTTGATCTATTATGCCATGACCCTGTCGAAACCCAAATTGATGGCCGGGTATTGAGTGTTTTCCTTCAATTATAGGCACTTAACGTAATAGAAGGAGCGCTTTTTTCGTTACTTCGAGCCCAGCAACCGTTTGCTTGCCAAAGTGGGGGGACACCGTTTTACCTATCCCGTGCCCGTCAAGCCTGCTGATGGCCCAGAGGGGTAATTGTGTAACACAATAACAATAGGAATGCTTTCATTGTGAAAGTTCAACAAGATTCATTGCGTTACTCACATTGTTGAGCGGACAAATTTTTGAACACAGCGATGGATTAGCAATTTCCTGCAAATGATACAGATTCTGAATCAGAATCTTAGCGTAACACATTGTCAATCAGAATTTCTGATTGACAATGTGTTACGCAATTAGGGTGCAGGTTGCGACGCCATTTTGTATTCATCTTGCCGTAAAGTTACATTATTGCATTCCAAATACGTTTTGATACGCCCCGATGCGCCTCGACGCTCTACGACGCGCTCGCTCAGGTGTGAATCGCACTCAAAATTGCCCTTTGTTTATTCTTTTAAAAAACAATTGTATACGAATTTGATTTTCTTTCGTATCTTCAGCTGTGGCACTGTTTAGCAGATATTCAGTTACAATTTAGGTACCTAAAATATGAATACTAAAATACTTTTGCACGCGAACAGCGTGGCATATAATTTGTTATACTGGGTAAAACCAGCCGCACCGGTTGATCGATCGATCATCAGGTTGAGCTATTGTTGCCGCGGTTGACCCGTGGATTGGTGACCATATTTAGACCCATCCGTGCCTCATAAGTTAGTCCCGGCTGTCATTTGTGGATTTTTGACAGTCGTTACAGGTTTGAAGCCTGAAAGTCTGAACCAGTGTCACCAGAGACTATCGTGTTAGATATCAAGTACCTAAATGGATTGTGAAGGTCACATAGGCAGTCGCTCCATGTAAAATATTGGTATTCAGCTGCACCCGGTTAGACCGGAAGCCGAACCGAACATAGTTGGAAAATGGCTAGGTATGATTGATTGGTGACTTTGAAAACAATCGACAAAATGTCCGGGCGTTCTACCTATCAACATGAACAACTTTTACTATGGGACTAATTTCGAATTCGCAAACAAAAAACGATCTTGCCATGTTAAGGTACATACATCATCATCATCATCAGCAGCCTATAATGTTCCCACTGCTGGGGCACAGGCCTCCTCTCGGTGAGAGGGATTGGGCCGTAATCCACCACGCACGGCTACATACACACACACGCAATTGAACCATTTTATATAAAACTAGCTTCTACCCGCAACTTCGTCTGCGTTAAATATCTTTTGGTCTTAGCGTGATGATATATAAATTCTATAATAGCCTTCCTCTGGGCTATTTAACACTGAAGTAATTTTTCAAATCGAACCAGTAGTTCCCGAGATTAGCGCGTTCAAGCAAACAAACAAACTAGTCAGCTTTTTATTATTAGTAAAGACTAGCTTTTGTCAGCGGCTTCGCCCGCGCGAAACTTTCATCCCCTATTTAAATCCCCTAGTGGTTAAATTTCGAAAAATTCTTCCCTATTCCTTGTCCACATTATAAAGAGAACCTCTGTGCAAAATTTCAGCTTTCTATGTTCAAGGGTTTGGGCTGGGCGTTGATGAGTCAATCAGTCAGTCAGGACTTTTAATTTTATTTAGGTATTTAGAAGTCGATATTTTTGACATACTTTAATAGAATACTTATTAAGGAATACAAATTGTAGAAAATGAAATGAATTGTTGTCGATGATACATCTTTTTAAGGCTGATTCTACTTTGACCAGTTCCTTGATGATGAGATGGCTGTGAATCTACTGGCAATAGACTACCTATTCTTTATAAATAAACTCTTCATTATCATTTTCCTGTCCTTACCCAATTGGGTATTTAGGGTCGGCGCAACATGTCTTTCTTTGCCCGTCGCTATCGGCACACATGGTGTGCACTTGACATGCGAGGGGCACGCTTTTATTAGTTTGGTATGTATCTACATCATCATATCAGCCGAAAGACGTCCACTGCTGGACATAAGCCTCCCCCAAAAGGGGGGATTTTCCATAATCGCCACACTTGGCAGGCGGGTTGGCTATTAATAATGTATCTACCTGTCCATATGTATTATGGAACGGAATCTTTGATCGTGATTTCGACCCACTTCTTACTTCACTTTATTGAAACTTAGCACACTTATAAAGGGCCGATGACGATTCAATAATTTCATAAATTTGTGCCGTTATCATGGCCAAAAAAAAAATTGTGTAATAAGCCGAACTAAAAAAATATAGGTAAAATAAATAATATTTTGTTTTTCAATGATATTTTTTTTAGTTTATTTTTATTCTTCCACACTTCTCTGTTAGTCGTCATCTCCGTAGTCACACCTTTTCTAACCATATCATCATTTACACAGTACCTTCATCGTTTATTTGGTCTCTCCCCCTCTTCTTTACAAATGAACTATCAATACGAAATTACAAATACAAACCAATAAATGAAAACTTCTTCCAAAAAAAAAAACAACCGGCTTCCGGATAAACATTTTATAATGAAGAAATTTTGGAAGCCGGTGACAAAATCAAAATACCATGTTATTTTTCACAGTTATATGTTCGTCACCGACTTCCGAAATTAAAGACAAAACAATGAATATTTTTGCGATAGCTGCAATTGCGGTTCATTTGCTGTCATTTTTTTAAGAGTTCCATTGTCTGTCTCCAAAACGCATCATCAGATCTATATGAAAACTAAATGGAACCCCCCTCTCGGAATGAACTACTTTCGAAAAAATAATTTTGCAAATCCGTCTATATACAGGGTTTTTGGTAGAACGTTGAACATACGAAAATGGTGGATAGGTGGTGGTCTGAATTTTTTTTTTTAATGCAAGCTAAAATTAAGATTTAAGTATTTTTTAAATCTTAATGTAAGTTTGGGGACTCATAATTTTTTTCTAGCTGACATCTGAATAAAGCAATAATTTTATAAGAATCTGCCAACATTAAAGATAAAAAATAAAAATGCCTGTTTTACCCATTTTTTATAAAAAATACACTTTAAAGCTAAGAAAGTGGTGAAACTAGAAGAAAGCAAAAAAAATGTTAAAAAATATACAGGGTGCAATAGCCAAATAAATTAAGGCTGAGTAAGTAGCAGATGACCCCACCTATCCACCATTTTCGTATGTTCAACGTTCTGCCAAACACCGTGTATATTGACGGAGTTACGCCCGAACATACATTTAAAAATATGTCGAATTGATATCTCATCCTTCTTTTTGGAGTAGATTAAAAAACAATTGAATCAAAGTTAAAACTCTATACAAACAGAGACTGTAACCAATCAATTCTGTTTAAACATAGAAACTAGTTTGATCGCTATTTGTTTTAAATACGAATGTCTGAAGGTGAAACTAGATCGATGCGATAAGAACATGAAAATAAAATTCTATGTGACCTGCACTGCCACTAAGATATTAACAATTTATATGCAAAAAATATTTTTTTTTAGTAGTTTGAGAAACTAAGGTTTTGCTACGGCTTTTGTTCGGCTGGTCTAGTTTAAAAAGAAACATAGATTTTTGAAATAATAACTTCTTTAGACGTGTTGGGCATTTATTGAGACGGAAAAAACAATTGAACTCGCGACATTGTTACCGACACCTACACAATGAACGTACGAACGAACAATGTCGAACGTACTATCGAGGAAACTTACAGCTGACCAATTTGAAAACAAAATCCCGTGCAGACAATGACCACATCTGTTAGCAAGTGTTACTATAGCGGCTGAGCGCTACAAGCAATAATAGTCCTTACGGTGTATAGATTGCGCACGCCACGATTGCGGCGGTAAGTCCCCTCTTTGAGGAGTGGTTTGAGAGGCGGCATGGCGTCCTCAGCTTCCGCCTGACTCAGTTCCTCATCGGACACGGTTGTTTCGGGAGGTTCCTGTTTCGGATAGGGCGGGAGGAAACGCCCGGGTGTTTCCACTGCGAAGATCGCCTTTAGGACACGGTGGAGCACACGGTGGCGGTCTGGTCGGCTTGGGCGGAGCACCGCCGTGTCCTCGTGGAGGCGATCGGCGGCGGCGATCTCTCGCGTCCGGCCCTGGTCCAGGCCATGGTACGAAGCGAGAGTGCATGGGTAGCTGTCACCTCCTTCTGCGAAGCAGTAATGCTCGCGAAGAGGGAGGCGGCGCACGTGAGGGAGAGGCAGTCTATGCGCCCTCACGACCCTAGCCGCCGCAGGAGACGGAGACGCCCTGGGCGTCGGGAATCCCAGGCCGATTTCCGGCCACCGTAGGCATGAGCTAACGGACGGTGAGTAATGGGTAGCTCGCTGTCCGGTAAGGACCAAGCCCAAGTCGACGGCGCGTTGTGTTCCACGCGCGCCTCAAAGAGATGTCAGCACAAAGTGACGGGGCCCGCAAGGGCCGATGCCTGCCAGGGGTGCGGGTTTGTTCGACAGAGATACCGCAGCTCTGGCATACGGGCTACTGAGGGAACACGGGTGGGTTTTAGTCAGTAAAAATCTGACACGCCCTCAGCTCCAGACAGAGCGGGAGAAGTTATTTGAGTATTTCCCAACCAAAAAAAAAAAAAAAAACTTTGTATAAATGATAGTTTCTTCGATAGTACGTTGAACGTTGAACGTCGGTCAAAAAATACAAACGTAATTATTTTTGTATAAATACTTACTGAAGGGTTTTAAAAGGTTAGGCACACTATCAAAATGAATCTGAATCATTATGAAGTAAACTTATGCTAATATATTGCTCCATCATCTGCCTAGCCTTTTCCCAACTATGTTGGGGTCGGCTTCCAGTCTAACCTGATGCAGCTAAATACCAGTATTTTACATGAAGCGACTGCCTATCTGACCTCCACAATCCAGCTACTGGGTAACACGATACCCCTTGGTAGGACTGTCAGACTTTCGTGCTTCTGACGACCCGTAACGACTGTTGAAGATCCACGATTGATAGCCGGGACCAACAGCTTAACGTGCTTTCCGGGGCACGGAGGGGTTTTGGTATGTAAAGATGGTCACCCATCCACGGACCAACCGCGGCAAGCGTAGCCTAACCTGGTCGATCGACGAGTGCCGTTGTAATTGCTAAGCCACAAACCCCTCATACATTGCTTCATAATATTCGGAAAATGTGTCTGCCTAAAGAAGCAATGACTGTTCTAGAACCAAAAATTGGAGGTCATGGACATCCGCCACCCTGCACTCACTCCACGTTGTGGATAACAGGTCATAGCCCTCTCACAAAGAGGAGACCTGTGTCCCAGCAGTGGGAACATTATAAGCTGATTATATTACACTATGTTATGTTCTTAAAACAAACATAATATATTACTGTAACGATTGTTTAATTATGCCGTATCACTTATGTATTTTACGGTGTGTATGTCGCCGTAAAATTGTAAATCCCTTTTGATTATAATTAATCGCGAGATAGTCGCGAGATTGTGAACTGTCGAAAGATTGTGAACCGTAACATAGTGCTTAGAATTTAACGCATTATTTTTCGGTAGATTTTAATCTATCGAACTGAAACCGTCATATTGTGAACTGGTATAGTAAGATGGAACTTGCGCTATTACTAAATAGTCAACTGCCACTAACTAACTTGGAAGTAGCGATCACCGGCCGCTGCCGGGGCACCACACGCTTCGCTCGCTCGGCTCGCGCGCGGTTTTCCGCAGTTCCCTACCCTAACCTATTCGGCCGGTAAGCAGTACGGTGCAGTTCACAATTTATCGACAGTAATCTCGCGAGATAGATTATGAACTAGCGGTGTTCACAATCATACGGTGAAATGCAATAAATAATTAAGTAAACATGGACATTTTGAACTGAAAACAAACTAATGGGGATAGTAAAAGTTAGATACGGCCACTTAGTGTAGTATTTAAGTAGTTAAGAAAATACAAACAAACTTGCTTACTCAAAAGTTTGAATGTATGTAGTTAGGTACCATCATAATGCACATGTGTTTCTGAAAAGATACGAGTATCTTAAGTGCCATTATAGCTACATCGACTCGAAAACTTAAATAATATTAGTTACTAGCGACCTGCGCCTGCTTCGTACAGTTTTTTTACATCGAGATTTCATAGATCAATAATATCTTCGATATGTAAAAGGTCCCTGAAACGAAAAACTTCATTTGACAAATTGCGCAAGTTTCAATGTTCTGTGTGTTTGTTGTTAACCAGATATCTGTTGCCCCAGGATTGTCCTTACTCAGGTCATGGTCGATTAGTGCGCCAAACTTCATCGAAACGTTTGGCGATACACATACATTCGCATTTATGATTTTCGTTTTAGAGAATTAGGTTTTTTTTTTAGTTTAGGTATTCATCAAATAACTTCTCCAGCTCTGGGTGGAGTGGGATGCGTGTCAGACATTTACTAACTTAAAACCCACCCGTGTACTTTCAGTTGCCTGTGTGCCAGGGACCACGGTTTCTCTTTCGAACAACCCGCGCCCCTGGCACTGCATCGGCCCTTGCGGACCCCACCAGTTGGTGCTGACATCTCTTTGAGGCGCGCGTGGAACACAATGCGCTGTCGACCTGGGCTTGGTCCTTACCGGACAGCGAGCTACCCATTACTTGCCATCCGCAAGCCCGCGTCACGGTGGCCGGGAATCAGCCCGGGATTCCCGACAGGATAGTGATGGGATGGCTTTAATTGCATTTTGTAGACGTTCCATTTTCGCATCTATCACATGAAAATGTACACATGTAATGTATTATGTAGTAAGATATAAACAGTTCTTATAAATATTATACTTTGTAATATTATAGTAAGCTAGCTTTTGCCAGCGGCTTCGCCACCGAAAATTATCCCACGAGAACATACCATCGAGATAAAGAGTAACCATGTATTGTTCCAGGTTACAAACGATCTGTGTGCCAAATTTTCATCCAAATCTGTTCAGCTGTTTTTGCGTACTCGTTTGCGTAACAAACATCTAAACATACAAACTTTCATGTTTACAATATTGGTGATTACTGCTCTGTATATTTTAAAAGTTTTTTTTTTTGTTAAATCATTGTTCTTCTCAACCAAAGCACCTGCTATCGAATCTCTTCACCACCCTTGGTGGTCTGGTAGAGAATGCCTAAGGCATTAAGCCCGCCTTTGTTCCCTTTTTGTATGCGAAAAGTTTAAATAAATAATTAAATAATCCTTCCGAAATAAATTTTATGAATGATGGTTAACACCACTTCAAAATCCGTTGTGTAGTTTAGAGGTACACCGTAGTCACACCGACAAACACGAAAAGAGACTTCAATTTAAAATACGTAAGTAAGTAGATATTATTTGGAAGATAGATATTACATTCGTTCATACACAATTACACATATTATGTTTGCCTTGCGTTATTGAAGAAATTTCTAGATTCCTCAAGTCTTAAAGCTTTGCAGAGGCGTTTATCAAAAAAATTACAAGATCTTTAAGAATGTGTTAGAGAGTGTGAGTGTGATTGGGTTTGTGTGTGTTGTGAACGTCTGAATAATTTGTAATATTAATTTTCTACACATAAATAATATTTTCCGTTTTGTCGTAGAAGACATCTCTATTCATCTTTATTAGCTTTTTGCAGACGGATATTTTTAGGTCTTTTATATTGCAGCACTTTATGGCTTTGTTGTAAATGTATGGAAATGAGTAGTCTGGGGAACGTCTAGCCATAAGGGAATTTACTTGAGGAATGGGAATCCTGATTGTGCACTTTGACATTCGTTCTTGGTAATCGGCCCAGAATTTAAATTTTCTATGCAAGGGTTGCGTTGAGATTAAACAGCTGACGAACACGGAAGACCGGGTAGTCATTGTAGAGTTGATTGGTTGGGTACAAGAAAGGCTTCTTGAGCATTACTTTAATGACGGCTCTTTGTGCTCTTTCAACTTCGATAAATGCAGTTTTACCAGCACCACCCTAGACAGAGATTCCATATTGAAGGACAGACTGGCAAACACCAAGATAAACAGTGCGATGTATAAGGATAGGTGTACATTCACGTAGTTTTTTCATAATATGAATAAGTTTTCTGACTCGCCCGGAGAGTGAGGATATAACATGTTCTTTAAAGATAAGTTCTCGTCTAAAGTAATTCCTAAATATCTCATGGAGTGACTACGTTCGATTACGGTACATAAACTGTTTATGGATATCTCATAAATTAAGCTGTTTAAGCAAATGATTTTTATGTAAAACTTTACTCATAAAGTTGTACAAAAATTAATTGTTGTTTGTGTAAATCAATACGAAGTAGGTAGTTACCTATAAGTATTCATAAGGATCACTCAGTTCAGCAAATTTAAAAACATTGAATTACTCGTAACTTTTAAAAAAAAAGGTATTTGTTTTGTGGAATTTATTGTACAAATATATTCGGAACATACATTTTAGGATAAAAAATTTATGTACGGAAAAAGTCAACCTAAACGTTTTTGCAACGATCTCTCAGACAAAATGGTGGCTGTACTGAGTGATCCAATGATACTGTCATAGATACCTGGAATTAGCTTCAAATCCCTAGATGGTTTTATATAACATTGTGACAATTTGTTGACAATTTTTTTAGATATAAATTTAATCAGTAGAGTAAGTTTTTGTTGAGATTTAGATGATGGCCGCTTTTGCAAAATGTCTGAATTGAGTGATCCACACTTTAGGCAATAACTGAAGACCCTTGAGAGTGACAATGTTTTTCTTTGGGCTATGAGTTTTGACTATTTTTGACTAAATGTACAATCAGATTTTGTCACGAAATAAAAAAAGACCACTCAATCCAAATGCACGTGCTCTAAACTTGATCCCAAGACTAAATATGAGATATAATCGCGTGTCATCTGCGTAGGCTATTAATTAGGCAGATAAAGATTTAGGATGTCGTTTATGTAGAGTAAGAAACGAGTTGGGCCGAGTGTGCTGCCCTGCGGGATTCCAAAGCCGATGGAGAGTAGGCTGCTAGAAAGATCACCGAGTTCCACGAATTGCCTTCTATTAGATAGATAGCTTCTTAACCAATCCAGGTGTATTCCCCTGGATTGGTTCAGAAGCTACCCATCTAATAGAAGGCATACGTGGTACTCCACGTATGCCTTCACGACCGTAACACTTAGATATGTATCTACAGAATTAAAATCATTAAAACCATCAATAGTTACTGTAACCCGATTGAATGATATTTCATGATTAAATAAACATTTGTATAGTTAGCACCTGTTGTAAGTAATTAGTTAAGTTACTCTTTCGTTCGCTTATGCCCTACCTAGAATAGATGGGTGAAAATAACAAAACTTGTTTTATATTTTGAAATATTGTAAGCCAAAGCCTTTTATTATAATCACATAAGAACGATTAGGAAATATAGTTTAGATTACGAATTAGTCATTGTTTTTTGTGGGTTATTGTGAAATGAATACGCATCTAAATGTTAATATTAAAATAAAGTTTTTTTATTCTTGTTTTTTTTTTTTTACTTAATATAAGAAAGTAATAGGTAAGTAAAAAATAATAAGTGTTTCCAATATTTAAATACATTAATAATTATGTCTTTTCAAAATCAGAAAACCCAAAAACAAAACTTTACAGTCTTAAAATAAACAAAAAGCGCAAAAGATACATTTCCCGTACCGGGAATCGAACCCGAGCCTCCTGGGTGAAAGCCAGGTATCCTAGCCACTAGACCATACGGGAGATACAAGGCTTATCGAAATAGTGATTAAATTGGAACTAACACGAACAGCTGTGCAAACTTTATCTTTTATTGGATCGTCACAATCACGAATTTACTTAATTCAAGGGCAGTTGGTCTTTAGATAAAACTCTAAACTAACGTGTCGATGACGTCAGCCCATATCATACGTAAATTTTTGTTTTTGTATTTATTTGTTCTACTTAATGTTATTTAGTCATCCAATTTAGTACGTAGTGTAGATGGTTAGCTGTGTAATAAAAGTGCAATAAGCATTCTAATGTTAATAATAATTAAAAACGTTTTTATTAATCAGGCACACATCCAGACTGCTACTAAAAAAACCGGATGGAATAACACTTTCCCCGACCCGGGAATTGAACTCAGGACATTATGTTCAGTAGTAACCTGCCTAATGCTTGCGAACACAAGACCAAATTAAAATTATAGAAGATTTTGCCGAGGTTTGATAGTGGTAAGAATCCGCGGGCAATATTACTTACCATATAGAATTGGGGCCCGGGTTATGGCCATGGTAACTTTAAATAGTGTCGTTATGGGCGATAATAGTTATTATTGCAATCCAATACGGGTATAGCATTAGATATTAACTATTTAATAATAAATAATTCATCACTGAATGTAGTTTCAGCATTTTAAATTTTGCGGTATACCTATTTTTAATTATAATTGTTATTGAAGAGATAAACTGCTTTTAAAGAAAATTAAGAGGTGACTTTGGTTATTTTTTTGACTCATTATGTTTTTATTTCCATCACAGTATGCAAAAAAAAAAAAAAACTTTAAAATAGGTTTTTTTTTTTTTTTTTCAAAATTATTTATTTCTAAAGAGAAACACTGCTTGAAAAAACCACCTTTTTTACCGTTTTCAAGAAATCTACGCCTTAAGCCACGCTTGCAGGGTTTTTTTTTTTTTGTTCTGGTATGCAGCTGCACGGGCGTAGCCAGGGGGTGGTTTTGGGGGTTCAAACCCCCGAAAACTTCAGATATTAACATTCTTAGAATTAAACTAAAAACAGGCGTGCGGCATATCTCATTGATTACTAACTACTATTACCTACATTAAAATATACAGTGTTTTGAATTTTTGGAACTTTATTTTTTTATTTAGCTTTAGTTTATATTGTCCCACTGCTCAAAAAAGGACTCCCCTAATTCCTTCAAGGAGATTTTTTCTTTAGGTGTGTATTTTTCACATCTTTAGTATTTTTCTTATAAAAGGGTTATTTTATGTACTTTTAGTCGTTTTATTTTCTTGAACCCTCCCCGAAACTAAAACCTCGCTACGCCCATGTTCAGCTGCATCCGGTTAGATCGGAAACCGCTTCAAGATAGTTCGGGAAAGACTAGACAGAACATGGTGTTTTTAAACAAAAAAAAAAAAAAAAACAATCTTAAGTACTTATTACATATATTTAACGAAAAAAATACTTCCAGAATCAGGGCAGGCCCATATCTTCACAAGTTATGTGCAATCTTTTTAAAATCCCTACTGTAATCTATTCAGGGCCTAAGCAAACGAGTGTTAATGGTCCTTGGGACCTCCGAGGTCCTAAAATAACAAAATTCGCATGATTTGTTTGGAAATCGCACATTTTGTCGAGTAAAAAAAGATTTGCAATTTTTGTTTTATTTGAGGTGGGTATGTAATTTTCTTCGGGGTGTTTTGTTTAGAAAATGCGACTGTTTTGATTTTGCTGCTTAAAAAAATATGAAAGGAAATTCGTAGGTAGAGCAAGCAAGAAAAGTCATTAATATGACATTTACATCATCATCATTTCAGCCGAAATTAATGAAATGAAATGTTTATATAAATATGTAGATCTTATAAGACACTTTTACAATATTGTGTTGGTCAATATTTTATAAATAGATGGCGCTGGCATTTCTTAGCTGACTGTTCCATGAGAAGAAAAGCCGAAACAAACTTAGAGGTCATGGTCTGTTTTAAAGGCCAAACATTATATTATTTGAATTTTATGTGAGTCTAGGCTGTGGGCGTTTTGAAGAAAGAGCCATTGCAGCTTTGAGCTGACCTGTCCCAACAGACGGCATGTTTGTATCAGTCACCGTGTAGCTCAACCCTATCTTAGGGAGCTCAGCGACCCGTCACAAGACGCTACAAGATCTACAGAACATTTGTGTAGGCCATTTGCAAAAAACTCAAAACCACCAGAGGAATTTAAAAGTCAATCTAGCCTGCATAGTACTCACATTCACAGTCAGTTTTTTCTTTAAATGTCATAAAAAATAATGTCACGTAAATCAATTCTAAATATAAATTGTCAAAAGTATTCTAATAAACTTAGCTTGTAGGTACCCATAATAGTTTGTTGCTTGAGGGTATAGGTATTATTATTATTTTATTTATTATTATTTATTTAAATCGAACACAGATGATTCATATAATAGTTAGTAACACTTATAGAACTATGTTAGTAAACATTCACCATAAATCTAATTCATAAACCTATTATAATTACTATCTGCGTTTCCCGCTGCACCAGACCTGCAGCTGTGCATACTGGTCCAGTGCACCAGGAACGGGCAATCAGGCTTATTCACTATCACCTTTAGGATGCTGTTGGTGCTCCCGCGAATCCTTCGCATCAGGGATGCTGATCTTTTGCGCATAATAGCTTGAAAGCTGTCTGTATTAGCTTCAGCAAACATGCACGATGCGCTACAGAACCGCGGAAGCCCCATCAGCACCCTAAAGGCGTTATTGTACTGTACGCGTAGAACGTTGTAGACCCTCTGCGTATGCCTAACCCACAGGCTGCATGTGTAAAATGACTGGCAAAACGCCTTGAACAGAGTGAGTTTCACTTCCCTAGTACATCGCGCAAACCTACGGGCCAGCATATTACAGCGGATCGACAACGCTCTTCGCTCCCTTTCAATGTCACTGTCATCACTCAGGTCCTCATTTATTATGTGACCGAGGTACTTAAACTGCGACACTCGCTTCAGTGGTACACCATAAAGAAACACCGGAGGAACTTCTCTTGGCTTTTTAGTATCGTATCGTATTGGAGCAACTTAAAACACTAACATCTCCCATTGGTCACTTGGTAATTGCGCACTAACCAGTTGAAATGGCTTTTAACGGTTAGCCATGCTGGTTATTCCGTGGAGATAATTTTGCAAAATTCTGCAAAAAAAATCAGGGTGTCATTATTGTAACCATTTTTAATCGGTTGTTAAATATAAGTTATTTTTTAATTAATACTTAGGACAGCCAACCAGACATATTCCCCCTTATTACAGAACAAGGTTTTAAACCATCGAGCCTGTTTTTTAAATAAGAACCTATCTGAAATCGAAATACAGCTCCTTTTACAAAACTGACAAGTTAGTCCAGTGCTAAATTGTCAGTTTTGTAAAAGGAGCTGTAATTCTATTTCAGTTCTAAGTTCTTATTTCAAAAACAGGCTCGATGGTTGAAACCATACCTAAAGAAAAACCTTGTTTTGTAATAAGGGGGCTTATGTCAATCAGGATTTCATAAATCCAGTCTATATTTCTCCGTTAAACAATTTCTCTAAAATCTCGCAGATATTTTCCATTAAACAAAACTTAAACAAATGGACCAAAAGGAAAACACAATCAGTGAAATCAATCCATCATCTGCAAGAACATTAAGATAAATGAACGTGCCATTGTGGCGAGTCGTTATACAAATTCCATTTTAGACAAACGTTCCAGTTATCTAAAGACGAAATATTATCGAAAATCCCTAACGACTCGTTTTTGAGCCGACACCTATTTAATGGCTGATCGTTTCGGCGATCGCCCTTCATTTCCTTGGCCCGATGAGCTCATTTAACCCCCTACTTAAGGGTAGGCGCATCAGGGCGATTGGTCTTGAGATTATTAAATTGGAACGGTAAGGGTGGAGTGGCTAAGTAACAGCAGCCGCACTGGTCCTTCAGGTTAAGCTACGCTTGCCGCTGTTGTTTCGTGGATGGGTGACCATCTTTCAAAGTCCAGGTCAAAGCATTAACATATTTAAAATAGGCACGGCACTTTTGATCGTCAACTAGAATCAATTCTATTCTAATGTAGGTACATTATCTACATTAAAATAAATGGGCCGCAGGAGTTCGCTGGATGCGGGAAGCACAGAACCGGTTGAAGTGGCGGAGCTTGGGGGAGGCCTATGTCCAGCAGTGAACGTCTTTCGGCTGAATTGATGATGATGATGATGACGATGACAACATTACATTAAAATAAAAGTGATTTTAGTCGCCCCTTCCAAAAGATACATTCGTTTGGAGAAGAATGGGGAAGAAACTCCACCGTTACTCTTTTAAAATGTTTTAAAATATTGCTATACATTATTTATATATTTATATGAGAAGAGTGTGACCTAGATTGAAATAACCATACCATAACAGGTAAAATAATTGAAAACTGTTCGCATCAAGACTCCGTGCTTCGGAAAGCACGTTAAGCCGTTGGTACCGGTTATAATTCGTAGATCTATGTCAGTTGTTACGGGTCGTCAGAAGCCCGAAAGTCCAACAACCAGTCTTACCAAAGGTTATTCTATTACCTAATAACTGAGTTGTGGAGGTCAGGCAGGCAGTCGCTCCATGCAAAATACTGGTATTCGTCTGCATCCGGTTAGACTAGAAGCCGACCCCAACATAGCTGAATTACTTGACAAGTGTAGCACTTATAGAGTATCTACTGCAAGCAAGGCTAACGAGATAACCTACTTGTAATAAACTGCTCACGTTGTGAATAGTGACTGACCGAAGCTCCGAAAGTCCGTTTTCGTTTTCGGCCAAAAAAACAAGATTCGACCAAATTTTTGCTTTCGGCCATGAACCAGCCGAAGCTACCACCAAGCAGAAAATTAGCTGTGCGTGAATTGTTGGACATCATTCGGCCTTCTTCGTAAAGCTCGACAATATAGTGATGTTCGGCTAACTTCGAGGTGAATTCAGTCCGCTCTGGTTTCACTCAGCTGAAATAAACTGACGCGGTTTTGTTTTGAAATCGTAAAGCGTGGTTATTTTGTAACTTTTTTTGCTTATAAAATATTGTCATGTATTATTATCATCCAGCGGATACCCGCAGCCTTCACAAGGTCATCGGTCCACCTTGTGGGAAGCCTTCCCACTGTACGTCTTCCGGTACGCGGTCGCCACTCCAGAACCTTTTGGCTCCATCGGCCATCTGTTCTGCGAGCAATGTGCCCTGCCCACTGCCACTTAAGTTTGGCAATTCTTCGGCTATGTCGGTTGCCTTGGTTCTCCTGCGGATCTCTTCATTTCTGATTCGATCGCGTAGGGAAACTCCGAGCATAGCCCTCTCCATTCCCTCTGTGGGAAGCACAAGACCGGTCGAACTGGAGGAGCCTGGGGGAGGCCTATGTCCAGCAGTAGACGTCTTTCGGCTGAAATGATGATGATGATGATTATTATCATATTGGATTAATTGATTACATAACATAATCAATCAATACAATAATAAATAAACGAAACGTTTGTATCCTCTAATGGAATTATTGAGTTCAATTTCTTTTAAAGCTTACCTTTTTAGCTTTCTCTCCCTAGGTGTAAAAAAAACAAACATTTTTATGTGTAGGTAGACCGGAAATATTAATAATTTTTTAACCGACTTCTTTAATGTCTAATACCTTTTCGGCTTAGTTTTCGGACGAAAATAAGACTAAAGCCGAAGCATCGTTTTCGTTTTCGGCTGAAAATCCATTTACGGTTGGACACCAGTTACTACTCTCTAACTCATTTTCAGAATCAGAATCAGAATCTTTATTTGTTAAACATAGGTATTTATACATTGGTGTTAGGTTAACATATTCGAGCGCTATGTTTTGCCTTAAAGGCATACAAATTTTAATTAAAATGTAACTTAACAGACTAAAATACTTAAAGAAAAAAAAAAACTATAAAACAAACATTAAAAATAAAGCGAAAAAATACTAAACATTAAAAATTATCATTTATAAAATCATGAACACTATAATAACATAATAATTTATATTGGTAGTAAACTCCCAGAAAGATATTAAATTACAAAATTGTTTAGTGGCTTACAGTTTCAAGTAAAAGTCGAAATTGAAACATCTTTCCCAACTAACTATGGCTTTTATTATAATTACTTAGTTTGTAACAGAATCCTTTCAATTTAATTATTTCGTGATAGCTACTTGTTGTTTCACGTAACTTAATCTTGTCTTTATTTTGTTAAATAATATTTACAAAGCAGATGTAAGTGAAAACGCTCTAGAAGGACACATTATAGTGACCTTATTGGTGATGTCGTTCAGATAGGTCAGGGGCGTAGTCCTCGCAACCGGCTTGCGATGAATTAACGTATACGAAGCAAAAGGAGTATACGGTGATTTTTTAGTCACCGTTAAAAAAAAAACAGGGTGATGGTACCTACCCGTGAAATTGAACAACTTTCTCCAAGGAACATGGGTCGATATAGGAAAAATAAATCGGACCTCCCATACAAAATCTATCAGCTCACTATAGATTTTGCATGGGAGGTCCGATTTATTTTTTCACATTTTGACCCATGTTCCTTGGAGAATGTTGTTCAATTTCACGGGTACCATCTCCTTGAAAATTTTTAACAATTACTAAAAAATCACTCGGTGTAATGCGATCCTATACTTACTCCTTTTGCTTTACTGCAACGATTTGTAGGCGTGTTTTCCCGTTATAAATCCCGATATATTCGTACCACCAAACTTGAAGCTGCGGGCAAAAGCTAGTAGGTACCTAATACCATATGGATAGTGAAAGTTGGTTGGTGGTTCAGTCACGCAAAAGCTACAGAACAGATTTGGATGTAATTTGTTTATCGTCATCGTCATCGTTTCAGCCAAAAGACGTCCACTGCTGGACATAGGCCTCCCCCAGTTTGGGGGGGTTTGCCATAATCGCCACGCTTGGCAGGCGGGTTGGCGATCGCAGTATGGTGGTCAAATGCATAGAGAACGCTGCTGCCCATTCTCTAGTAAGTCCCTTAGTCGCCTTCTACGACACCCATCTGTATAAAATCTGGGATACTTTTTATCCCGGTAGCACGTTCCCGTGGAATAATTTAAGATTGTCACGCGGGCGAAACCGCTGACAAAAGCTGAACAAATTTGTATGAAATTTGGCACACAGATAGTGTATTTATAACCTGTATTAACACAGGATACCTTTTATCATAAAAGTTCGTTCCCGTAGGATATTTTCCGACCTCCGAAAGGCCTCGCAGAAGCCAGTGTACCTAGGTACCACAATTTATTTACGGTTAACTATTTTGAGACTTTTAATCAATAGCCTTGACAAACCTTCTAAGCAGGTGTTGGACACAATTTCAAACTTTCTAAAACAAAATTTAAATAAAATAAAAAAACAAAATTAATCGCGAAACTCAATGACGAACTTACACCGTGCGCCCGATCTTACGTTAAAATGACGAAGATACCGAGTCCTTGCAAAGTTTTTTTCTGAAGGCAATTAAGGTTGAACTTTACAGAGGGACGAGGCAGATTGTTTTTATATATCTTTAGTTTACGGAAACGATACTAAGTTTTTAATATCTAGACCTTAATGGGTTTAAAAGGAGATTAGATTTTCTTTTCATACTGAAGTAGTTAAAAGCGTAATTACACGGCCAAGTTGTATCAACCTCAACTTATAGTACGAGTTGTAGGTCGTTAATTCGAACAGGCTCTTTAGTTTTTGTAAAAAAAAAAAAACATCACCACTGCTCTCAAAACGGTGAAAGAAGACATCGTGAGGAAACCGTCATGTCTTAGAACCAATCATTCGAAGACATGTGACATCGACCAATCGGCGCGGTATATTACAGCCTACTCCCTATCCCAGAGAGGAGAGGAGAACATTATAGGCTGATTATGCGTGTTTGCAATGCATTAACACTTTGGCCGACCTAGGAATCGAACCCAAGACCTCATAGTCAGCAGTCGCGCTAGCGACCACTTACAAGCCTCATTTGTTTTTTTATTTTTATTTACGTTCTTCCTACATTTATTTCTTGTTGGTTTTGATTTTATATTTATGTGTTCCAGCAGTGGGAACATAGGTGTATAAGTCGGATCATATCATGGGCAGAAACCGTTTGATATGAGCAAATTTCATTCCAACAAAAAAAAAAAAAAAAAAAAATGAAAACCCTGAAAAGAGTACCTTCTACTTTATTTCTAGCGTAGCGGCACTATTCTGACAAACGTTAGTGTCGCAGTTTATGTCAGGTAATATCCGCACAACTGACACTCGAGAAATAAGGAATATACTGAAACAAACGTAATAATGAAATAGATAAATGTAATAAAGTACCCAAGAATTAAAAGTAACAAAAAGAGCTATCTCTTTTGAAAAGGATATAAACCTATTATTAGGACAGTACATAATATAAAGGAAATGAAAACATCAAATGAATTAGGTACACTAAGAGGGTATATACACAATGGGCGGTGTGGTGGGGTGGGTGTGAGTAGGTTTGTACAAACACTTTTACACACCAATCATATTTTTTTAACTAAATGAGGTTGGCGTTTCTTATATGACTACTCTGAGAAGAAAGGCCGAAACAAACTCAGAGGTCACAGTCTCTTATAGTCCAGACATAACCTTGGCCAGATCATGTGGATTGGTGTCTGAAATGGTCTTTTGAGGAAAGAACCACACAGATTGAGTGGACCTGCAATCGGTGCACGCATTTATCAGTAATGATGCAGCTCAACTCAGAGAGTTTCCAAGCTTGCGCTAATTCGCCGTTTCAACTCTTTTAAGTGACAATTGAAAATACTCTAGCGAACCTTTTATCATGAACCTCTGTAGGAATCGCTTTCATTTTGACAATTCTATATCATTCATAGCGTTGTTTACGTTGCCAAGAAGACAATTCAGACAAAAGTCTTCAAAATGTTTCAGATTCTGAGTACCTATTAATACTATGTTACCAAATTAGGATGCTGGTTTAAAACTTACAACATCATCAAAGTCAAAGTCATATCAAGTATTTCAAATAAGTACATGATAAGGCACTTTTGAACGCCAAAATTTAAAAAAAAAAAAAAAATAACTTGGTGTCCTCTTCCACCAGGTAGTCAGTCTCGTATGGAGAATAATGGGCAACAAACTCCACCGTTACTCTTATATAATTATGTGTGAAGATGATGCACCTAGAATAAAATTAGTATACTTACCACAATAGGTAAAAATAATTAAATCCCACATCTATTTCTTAACCTCTCCTCTATCTCTCTTCTCTCCTTTCCTGTAATTTGAAATCATTGTAAAAAAAGCCAATTATTTTTAACAGAGTAACCGTGGAGTTTCATGCCGGCTTTTCTCCATATGAAACAACTAATTGGAACCATGTTCCTAACCTAATAGGTTTATGTGAAACTAGCTTCCGCCCGCGGCTGCGCCCGCGTGGAAGTCGGAAATTATTCCGCGGGAACGTACTACCGGGATAAAAAGTATCCTGTGTAAGATAATCATGTCATAATCTATATGTGTGCCAAATTTCATCCAAATCCTTTCAGCCGTTTTTGCGTGATTGAGTTACAAAGATCCAATCATCTTCACAAACTTTTACATTTACATTACGGACTACCCTTTTTTACCCCTTTAGGGGTAGATTTTCGAAAAACCCTGATACACATTTTCTTTATTCTTGGTTTTAGGTATAAATACTGAGTTTCAAGTTAATCAGACAGCGCGTTAAAATTCTTCCATACAAACTTTGACACCCCCCAATCACCCTTCAGGGGGTAGTTTAAAAAAACAATAAATGATCAACTTTATAATTTACTTAGATAAGTATTTGTGCCAAGTTTCAAGTTTATTAGCTGAAGGAATAAGATTTTTCATACAAATAAAATCCCCCCTTTTCACTCCCTTTAAGGTCGAATTTCCAAAAACCCGTTCTTAGTGCTCCCTACATTATAAAAGGAAGCCGTGTGCAAAATTTCAAGTTGCTAGTCCTAGTAGTTTCGGCTGTGCGTTGATTGATCAGTCAGTCAGTTTCTCCTTTTATTTACATTGATAAAATATTTTGATTTAAAAAATAAAACAATGACAGGTAAATTAATTATGTGATAGATACCCATGGTGCTCACATATTTATAAATATTAAGAAAGTCGAAAGTTATCCTAGAATTTTAACAAATAATAATTTCGTGTGTGAGTTTAAGTAATCACAAATTATACAACTAAAGCAACCAGTTTGATTTTGTCTAGATCATCATCACCTTCATCATATATTCTAGCCTTAGAGCCTTTGTTACAATTTATTTAGAGTCGGCGCTTTCTGGAAGGGCCGTCTTTCATTTTTCTTCTTCTATACCTTAGCCTTACCTTATTATCCTATCTACTTCTTTATTAGTCATCATCTAAAAAGACATCCCTTTTCTAGCCAAATAATCTTTCACACAGTCCATTGATCATTTCTTTAGTCTTCTCTTATTCTTTTTATTTTTATCGCTAACAACGTCATCATCATCATCATCTGCCTAGCCTGTTCCCAACTATGTCGTAGTTGGCTTCCAGTCTAACCGGATGCAGCTGAATACCAGTATTTTACATGGAGCGACTGCCTATCTGACCTCCACAACCTTAGTTACAGGGCTTCTTTTTATCGCCAATAACATAGTACACAATACCAAAAATCCACCTCCAAATCACGTCTAATTCCAATCTACCTACGCGAAGAGCCGTTGAAAAAACCGTTTCAAGCTTGAAGAGGCTTTCAATTTCCGTTAACACAAATCAATCCCTATAGTAAGACGCAGGCAAGTGAGGCAGTACGTCGAGGCAGTGTCGAGTACGTGTGAAGACGTTTGTGGGCAGATAAGCGATATCGGGAGCCCATTTGCCGCATAGCTGATAATTTCCGCTGTGCGATGGCGTCATTTACCCTTCGAAGAGTTTAGCGTGTGGCTCCAGTGTGAGAGTTTGTATGATGGTTCTTAATTCCTTACATAAATAATTATAGCTCATCACGCCTATAATAAGATGGGTGTACTAAGGTAGCTCCGAAAATTCAATTGATCTTACGTTTTTTGCAACTTGTAGTCCAGTGTCAGGTTTTATTTTGGTTAAAATATGATTCGCAACTTTTACAATTATGGCATTATAGAATTACAATAATTAAAATTATCAATATAACCTAATATGTTCATTTAATCTCATTGAATTACTTTTGAAGACAATTTTGACTTTCGCGTGTACCCTGGCACCCTTAATTAAACCAGCAGCGTGAGGAAATTGGTATGCCCTAGAATTAAAAAAAATCGAAGACATGTGACACATAACAGCACTGGACTCGCGTGGTACTCGTAGATAACAGCGTGGGCTGTTAACTCCCTGTCTAAAAGAGGAGGCCTGTGTCCCAGCTGTGGGAATATTATATAGGCTGATTATAGTGCGTTTGTATTCCTCGAAGGATTAGTCACCGGTTAAATTAAATTAAATTATTTATTTGCATAAAAAGAGGGTACAAACAAAGTGGAGCTCTGACTCCTGCGCTAGGTAAAAACACCTGTGTTACAGGAGCTAGTGTCTTCTCCCAGTCAATAGATTCTGGATTTTATGCAATATACAACCATTATTTTTACATTATGATAAACAAAATTAATAATTATTAAAAGGCAAAATAGTAGTTAGAATAATTGTTAAAATAAGTCAAAAATGTAATGATGCCTAAAAATTATTTTTATGTAATACATCTATTTAACATGACAAAAAGAGAATTAAAAATTACGTTAACAATAGATTTATTATGTTTCTACATTTGTGTGAATGTGAGTGTGAAGTATAAAGAGTGTGTGTTTTATGTGATGATGTGCGGACTGTGGTGGTACGGGTGCCCTCAGTACACCCAAATTTCGCCAGTCATGTAAAAGGGAGCGAGTCTACTGTCATCAACGGGGTACAAATCCATACTCCAGGCTGCTGGTGCGAAATTTCAGATGGATAACCCCAATTACACTGTTCCCGACACTAAACCAACGAGGTAGTCACAAATAATTATCTTATACTAAGCTTTTGCCAGCAAATTCGCCCACGTGGAAGTCGAAAATTATCCCAAGGGAATATATACAGAGATAAAAGTATCCTATGTGTTACTACAGGTTATAATCTATCTGTATGCCAAATTTCATCCAAATCCGTTCAGCCATTGTTGCGTGATTGAGTAACAAATATCCAAAAAATTTAATATCCAAACATACAAACTTTCACATATCATATTAGTAGGATAGGATATCGCGTATTTGGTGTTGAACCGAGAATTGAGAATCCGACAGAACGCTTCCCAGAGGTTCGATTTTTAACTCTCGGCGCTAAAGCATTACGTGTAAAATCCATTACGCGAAAATTCTCGCTACGATATTTTACGTCCGCACGAACGCGTTCTTGGTTTTATAATTCACGTAAACCGAGAACCTAACAATTTAGTCCCACGCTAGCAAAGAGACCACACCCAACGTCTTTAAAGCGACCACGCGTTCTGCCGCCACACTGCCAATTACCACACCATTTCGAACCTTAACACCTTTTCTTAAGGTCCTGAAATTTTCAGCATAGCTGTCCACATGAACAAATATTTTAGTTAATATCTCGAACTGTCTTCAGCCATTACTGACTGTCAGAGTCATCGGTGAGCGACTCGATATTTGGAAAAGATAGTGAGGTTGATAAAATCCTTAGTGGAAATTCAAAATAGACCCTACTACAATATGGTCGGTTAAACGCATGTTTCATAGATGTGTATTTCGTAAATTGTGGGGTAGTTTATCATGAGTAATGACACTTTTAGTGGCTTGATCGGTTTTGGGATCACATAATGTGGTGTGGTTCACTTGATTTTGTTTTGATCTTTTATGGGAGACTTTGATGATATTATTTAGTTCTGAAAAAAAAAAAAAAACATTATTTTGTCTAAGTAAACCTTCGATCAATAATCTATTATTGATCGAAGAAGTAAACTTAAAGTTATTGATGATTTTCTCTGCGTATTTTTGATTTGAGACTAATTAAAGCATGCAGCATCATTGTTTAGCAAACGGCTTATGAACTAGTTTAGTACTTTTATCCACCACAGAATTAACACAAAATATATTAATTATTTCGAAAAAAAAAAATTGTTGTGTATATCATTTCATCACCATTGTTCACAAAGTAAATTCACGGTGAAGGAAAACATCGTGAGGAACATTTCCTAAGACATCACATCCGTAACCACGCACTAGGCGCTCCGAGTGGATTATGGCCCTCTTACTGTCACTAAGAGCCTATAGTCTGCCTATGTCCCAGCAGTGGCAACATTATAGGTTGATATGCTGTATTGATTATTACAAGAAAATTAAAGCATGAAGTATCTGCAGTGTACGACTAAACGCCGCGGCCGACAGACACTACGCCGTCACACTGAATACTGACAAGACTTTACTTCGACGCGACTCTTCGCCGACAGGACTCTTCGCCGACAGGACACTTCGCCGACAGGACTCTTCACCGACAGGCGACACAACTTATCTCCGACAGTCAGATTATCGTATGCAGCTGATTACACTGGTCAACAAAAAAACACTTTTTACATGTAACATTAAAACTGGTCTAGTTATGTTTTGGACAAGGATAAGGATTCTCGAAATAAAATTAGAATGCTTTAAATACGAATAGTTTTTTCGTAATTTCATTTCATAAGATTTTAGAAATGTTGAGTTTTTATCAACAAAAAGAAGTTATATTCCAATAATAATATAAATGTATGTTTGTGATTTTCGTCTAAATTTTGCTTCAGTGACATATCGTTTTAATGTCCAACAGTAATCCACTAGGATACTTGGACTCCACTTGCCCTGATATCGTTTTTCTATGGTAGAAATGGTTTGATGAAATTTTTCACATGTTCATCACTGACGGTGCCCAAATTTTCAGGAAAGAAGTCTAATTTTGAATTAAATAAACGTATTTTCAACGACATATTACAGCCCAAAGCCTCATATGTAGATAACAACTCCGCGATAATACATTTACGGTCACTTAATCGGTGATTTCCTAAAAAAGTTTAAGTACTCGTAACTTTCATGAAAGATTCCCAAGCTGATTTTTCCAAATCACTAAGCTTTTCTTTACCAAATCATTGAGATATCCTTAAGATAGAAGATGTGGCTCATTAGATGAGGATGAGGAAGCTTTTTGAAAGTCTAGATCTAATGTGTCGTATTCGATTGTTTCTGGCGTAGCGGCCATATCGGAACTTTGAGGAAGTTCTGGTACAGGTAGATCTTCACTATGCGGGAGCGGTCTTTTAGCTAATGGTAGGTCAAGATATATCATTATACTTTTTGTTTTAATTGTAATATCAACCTTTCGTATCAGTAAAATAAAAATCACAATCAGATGAGTGGTTGGTTAGTTTTGTCCAAATCATAGGGATTGCAAAAGGCATAGATCGAAATCTTTTCGCCCAACCAGTAAGAAGACCCACACATGTAACACAAAAGATGTGTTGAACCCTGTTTATTTAACTTATTTACTAATGATGTCAAATTGCTTCGGAATCGCTGAGTTTTAAAAGTAATGTCGCCACAAATGTAACAACATTTGTCAGGATAATTTTTAGACTTTCTTAACAATATTTAAAATCATTTAACTCTGAAAACAACAAAACACTTCGCTCTTCAAATAAATAAATTCTTTGAATGCAAAAGTGAAACAAAAACGGTATTTTTTTTATTTTGTGGGTAGTAGCTGTAACACGAAAACGTGACCTGTTGGAATCAAAATAAATATTGTGATAAAATGAGGGTAGGTAGTTAATTCAAAATTAGTAAGCACCTTTCTTGTTACAAAATTTTGTTGACCAGTGTTACCAGTATTTTACATGGAGCGACTGCCTAACTGACTTGCAAAACCCCGTTGCTGTGTACTATTATGATAATTTACCCCTTGGTAAGACTGGTTGTCGGACTTTTGGACCTCTGACGACCCATAACGGATGTCAAAGATCTAAAAATTACAGCCAGGAACAAAAATATAATGTGGTTTCTATTTCCTATGTAATGGATGCATGGTCACCCATCCAAGAACCGATCGCGGCAAGCATAGCTAAGAGTATGATATGGATAAAATAACCATAAGGTAACCTTGTTTTGAAAACTGGACCTCTTATTGAATATATTTACCAAGTTTTTGCCTTTATTTGATTTGAAACATAATTAACAGCTGTGTTTCAATTAATCATAATAAATTCGTAACAGTCTGCGTTAGTGTTTACTCTAATTAATTACTTAAATCATTGGAAGGGTTAATTTTGTATAAAATTAGGTACCTAACTACTAGTATTTGTATAAAACATTACTTAATTATTTTGAAAGTTTACTTGTAATGTTTGTACGAAAGCACAATATTTATTTAAATTTATGTTTTTTTTTTTTGGTTGTGAATTCATAAAATAACTTCTCCCGCTCTGGGTGGAGCAGGAGGGCGTGTCAGACTTTAACTGAATAAAACCCACCCGTGTTCCCTCAGTAGCCTGTTTGCCAAGGGCTGCGGTATCTCTTTCGAACAAACCCGCACTCCTGGCAGGCATCGGCTCTTGCGGGCCCCATCGGTTTGTGCTGACATCTCTTTGAGGCGCGCGTGGAACACAACGCGCCGTCGACCTGGGCTTGGTCCTTACCCATTACTCGCCGTCCGCAAGCCGACGCCGCTTTACCGACGCTTTTCTTTTTTGGGGATCTTTAAAATGTAAAAGTAAAATTTATTAATCTCCTTTGCTTACCTCCATCCAGTTTTCAAGTAACTCTTCTATCGCTTACGCTTACTTCAATCAAAATCAACTCACCCTATCGCAGTCCACTGCTAGACCTTTCCCAGGCTGGACCACAACCCTGTGCTCCGCCTTCTACATCCAGTCTTTCCCAGCAACGATCGAAAGGCGTAGTGTCGAACGCCCCCAGCTAGATAGACCAACGGGTCCATCTAGCTGGCGAGCGAGCCACACTACGCTTGCCGATACGCGGTCTCCACCTAGCATCTTAATAATAGTTCGCTAGACCGTATTTCGGCCAATCTCAACGGAGACTTGCCTTCGGCGCGCGGCGCTGGAAATATAATAGTGCACAAGTGTGTGCGCAGAAACAGACTCTCGTTTCCCTCACTCTCATAGTCAGATGAGATGGCACGCAGTTCGACACGATCCGAGAGAGATCGGGCGAAGGACCACTGGCACTTATGCTCCACCTTGTATTTTGTCCACAGTATTGCCAACGCATTAATATTAAGTATACAATGTTTTTATCTCACGGAGCATGTCGCTTCGTGAGAAAATGCAATAACAGTTACGCGGTTTCCGTGTAAAGTATCAAATCAGGGCGACATCTAATTAAAATTTCCGTTTGTCAGTCGTAAGCTGTAAGCAGCTTAGGTATTTATAGCATTCAGTACAAATTGGTAAATGTTTTGAACGAATCAAATGGTTTTGTTAGGATTTCTGTCTAATGAGGTTACGTAGGTAATTTAAAATTAAAGTTGCTTTTTGTGTCTATATGGCCATATTATTCTTGTGAACTACACAAATGATTTTAATGCGGTCTTCGCCATCATTTGGATATTTTGTACTGGATGGTTTATGTTTTACATTGCAATTACTCTTATGCAAAAAAGGTCTTACGTCCTCATAATATCCATAAATACATTAACGTGACTACAGATATCGAGCAATGTTGCTTAAGTATGCTTATAACCTTGTTTTAAAAACTGGACCTCTTATTTAACATATTTACCAAGTTTTTGCCTTTATTTCATTTGATACATAATTAACAGCTATGTTTAAATTAATCATAATATATCGCGTAGAAAGCGTAGAAATTTTTCGTCGGTCATACAAATTTTTTTTACCTGTTCCATAGATTTTGACCGCGTAGGGATTGCACTTTTCTTTGAAACTGGTGTTTTATTTTTTTGCATAACCGACGAAAAATTTCTGCGTTGCCTAGAATGTTATGATGAATTTATGGTTACAGTTTGCGCACTGGTTAAAACTTTACTCTGAAAATGACCTTTGGCCGTAACCATGGGTAGGTAATTAATTCTGTTTGAATGCCACAGTGGTATGTCACGATAAATGCGTTGCGTCGCAGCTTGACAATGGCATTTGTGCTGTGAATTATTGTGATAGATATTTGCTGCCATGCTCCCCCATCCGTGCCTCGGAAAACACATTAAGTCGTTGGTCCCGGCTGTCATTCGTGGATCTGTCACAATCGTTACGTGTCGTCAGAAGCTCGAAAGTCTGACAACCAGTCATAACAAGGGGTATCGTATTACCTAGTGACTGGGTTGTGGAGGTCAGATACGCAGTCGTTCCATGTAAAATACTGGCCACAGCTGCATCCGGTTTGACTGGAAGCTGACTTCAACTTAGTTGGGGAAGGGCTAGTAGATAATGATGACTTGTGGCCATGCTATCGGGGAAGTAAATGGGGGTAGTAAGCGTCCAAAAGTATTTCTCATCAAAAACTTGGTTTTCTCGTCAGTTCTTCAGGAGCCTTAGGGAAGCCTTCCAATTCAAATTAAATGTTTAGCTCTATTATTATATAAGTACCTAATGTTGAAGAACGTGTGTAATGTAATGCAGCAGTGTATATTATACCTCTATTCCAGACTATTATCAAATGGTCATCAGTTACAATAACAGAGCTATAGGGGCGTAATTAATTCCATAAGGACGTCTGCAACACGTCACGGTGAATGCATTGCATTGCAACTTGTTGAATACTACGACTTAACAGCTTGATACTTGGCGTCTCTCTTGGTTTTTAGGAGAAGTTATGACACTTGGTCGCGATGTACTTGTTGCTTTTTGAAATGGTTTAGAGTTCATGAATTAAATAGAAGATTACTATATGCAGTATTCTTAAATTTTATTGTTGTGTGATAAGTACTTTAAAATGCATTTTTGGAGGATGTGATTTACTGGCATAATTTAATCTGTCAAGTCCGGCTAATGAGACACAATTGATTTTCTCTTTCTCCCTATCGGGTGCGGCTGGAGTTTGACCGGTCAATACTCAATTTATTAAAATACCAGCTTCCACCCGCAGCTTCGCCCGCGTGGAAGTCGGAAATTATCCCCCGGGAACGTACTATCCGGATAAAAAGTATCATGTGTTAATCTCGGTTATAATCTATCTGTATGCCAAATTTCATCCGAATCCGTTCAAACGTTTTTGCGGGAAAACATCCAAACATATAAAGGGGTATGAGGAACAGGGTGTAAAGTTCGCTCATCCTCTATTGAAAAGGAGGATCCTCCGACCAGACGGGTATTGTGTCTGGTGGGCAACTGCCCAACAGTTGATGTCGGGATATTTTATCTATTCGAGTGTTGTGGTAAACTCTGATTGCGCGATGTAGAATTTCTAAGAATAGTTCGCCTGGAAAAAGGCTAGGCAGACGATGATGAGTTCGCCTGTGGCATTGTAGAAGGCGCCCCTTTTCTTTTTGTGTTTTTCGATTTTGTTGCGAAGCATTTTTATTTGTAGTGCCGCTACACATACATCCGTACATCCATACATACAAACTTTCACGTTTATAATATTAGTAAGGTTTAGTATAACATGGTCAGAATTTATGATGATGATGAAACAAATCAGGAAAAAATATCGTGATGGAAGTTTTTAAATATGGATGAATAGAGAGAAACTAAGAGAAGGGGAATACCAAAGCAACGTTGGATGGACTAATGAACTATCGAAAATTATATGGCTAGAAAGGGGGTGTACCAAGATGACGAATAATATAGAATTATGGATTAAAAAGACCTGCTCCGCCAACCTAAAATAAATTGCGATAAGTCCAAGACAATTATGACAAAACGTCATCAAAACATAACAACACAAGTATCAACCACGTTTAATCTCACATTTCACGCTATAGAACGCGAAATCCCCAAAGCGTAATCGCTTCATTTGCCTGACATGTCATAACTTATGACATAAACGAGTGCTATCTTCAATGTGATATATTAGGGGGCAATTAGAGCCTCATCTTACCTGCTAATGAGTTTAAGTAGCGGTTAAACCTGGGATGAAAAAGGGCAGGAAAGGGGACTGAAAAGTACTTACGTTAACGCGTATGTGTGGTTGTGGATTTGGTTTTATGAGACTAAAGAGGTACTTAACTGTGCTAAGGTGCCGTATCTGATGTAAAATGTCGAGTGGTCTATGGTCGTGAGAATTAAATGTGTATATTTACATCGTATTCTTAGTTAACAAGCTCAACAAGATGTAGTTAGCTAGCGACCTCGACAATTGATCTATTTTATCTAGAAAAATTTAAATTTTAAGTGTCGTAACGTTAATTACGTACCTACCTACCTACCATTGTATAGAATCAAGTTCTTTTAACATAACAGACAGCTGTGCTGCTGGGAAGTTTGTTGCGCCGCTTCTTCTTCCCAGCTAAAGCACTAGGAAGTGTCGAAGGGTGGGCGTTTTTTGGGGGACTGTCTTTTGTAATTTTTGACGTTCAAAAAGTGCTGACACCAGCCTAGTTTGAATAAATGAGTTTTGGTTTTGAATCTTATACTAATAATAAAAATGTCAAAGTGTGTATACTTAGTGTTTGGATGTTTGTTACTCGATCACGCAAAAACGGCCGAACGGATTTGGATGAAATTTGGCACAAGATAGTTCGTTTACTGAATTAATCTTATTACAATATTATAAATATGAAAGTTTGTATGTTTAGATGTTTGCTACTCAATCACGCAAAAACGGCTAAACTTATTTGGATGACATTGGGCAAACAGATAGTTTTTTACCTGGATAGGTTCTACCTAACTCATATTATACTTTTATCCTTGTATTAAGTACGTTCCGGTCGGATGATATACAAATCTATTATTTTTTTGTAAAAATTTATGAAACAGATGAACAGAAAGACATTTTTTTTAATAAGATGCTATACATTTTTGAGACACGCTGTCTATTGTTCCATATGAACTTTGCGTTATTCGTCATTATTGGCTCTCATACATGTATATGCTCTCGGGCGTTGAAAGATCATAATTAATACCCATTGTAACCGCAATATACATCTAAGGCTCCTGCAAGCAGGCGCGATGCGGCAGAGCAACGCAACTCTCCTAGTTATTTCTATGATAACTTCATGGAAATTCTTCTAAAAGTGTCGCATCCCACTTGAAGAAGCCTTCTTCATTCAAAACCTGTCTGATCTGATGCCTTATTTCCCCGAAGGTTTGGGTAGAGGTGTACCTATAGTCCATCCACATTACAGCAGTTATGTTTAAGTCCCATGCAATAGGGGGCGAGCCTATTGCCATCAACCGGGCACTAATCCACACTCCGGGCTGTTACTAAGTAATTCCGGATAGAAAAACCCAAATACACTAAGTATGAGGCCCTGGGTTCTAAGCAGCACTTGCAACCACTAGACCGAGTCAGTCAAGAGGCAAGAGGATGTATAGAAAAGTCACCTAAGTAAACAGTACGCTGGCAACTGTCGTGTCTACCTATTCCTAACAAATAAAAGGTAAGAATGGAGTAGACAGTTCAATTTAATAGGTAAATAAACAAAATAGTGTAGTTATAAAAAAGGGTACCTGCCTGGAAAATACGCACTCAAGGGAGAGGTGAGGAAAGTAGTAGGCAGAACTAAGTAACCGCGATGTCTGCAGCTCAGGTGTCAAATAGTGCTTTCCACTTAACTTGATAATTGCGTTAGGCCAGGTATGCGGTTTAGGTTTCCCATACAGTGCTCCACTTAGTCCATATATTAGTTATGCTAATCCAGGAGCTGGTCCACCTATTCAAGGTCATATTCGGAGAATTTTGCTGGTAATCGTTGTCTTTGGCTGCCTTGGCAATCGCGCAACCTTGATGCAATAATGGATATTACGTGTTCCTTAATGTTCCTTGTGAGGGGCTTGTGGCTAAGTAACAATAGCTGCACGGGCCAATCGATCAGGTTAAGCTACGCTTGCCGCGGTTGGTCCGTGGATGGGTGACCATCTTTACATACCAAGACCCCTCCGTGCCTCGGAAAGCACGTTAAGCCGTTGGTCCCGGCTGTCATTTGTGGATCTTTGACAGTCGTTACGGGTCGTCAGAAGCCCGAAAGTCTGACAACCAGTTTTTCCAAGGGGTATCGTATTACCCAGTAACTGGGTTGTGGAGGTCAGATAGGCAGTCGCTCCATGTAAAATACTGGTATTCAGCTGCATCCGGTTAGACTGGAAGCCGACCCCAACATAGTTGGGAAAAGGCTAGGCAGATGATGAACGTGTTCCTTAATAGAGATTAAATATGATTTTGTTTGATTCGATACTCACAGTCCCATTTTTTTTAGTCCCGAATTATTTTTAGCTAGAATCTTTTACAACTTCACTTCTCTCCGAGAGTAATAGTGTTCTGTGCTTCTCTCTGTCATCCTCCTTTTTTCTTTTTTCAATCCTTTCAGTTTCGTTTTTCTCGCAGCCACAGATTATCTTACCTGCCGGTCTAATCGGCAAAGACAAACGTCTTTGATAAAAACCGAGAGTGCGTATAAGAATCTTAAAATAATAATTTAAAATTCCGTTATGTAGTAGACAACGTAATTAGGTAGAAAAAACCAAATTTAGGCCATCCAAAACGATATAAAATTATTTTTAGTCAATACAATCATAATGCAACCTTCCTTGAATAGACTGCATAGACAATTAAAAGAATAAGTAGACATCAGTTTGACACGTTTGACTTAAATGTCATAACAATAATATTATTAAGAACTAAGATAAATGTTGACAAGATCAGCGGCACTTCGAGCACGCCTACCACCTCCGGACTCGTCGCTCAGCTCCGCCTCGCCGCCGCCGGTACCCAGCCCCACTGCGGGCGCTGTGACAACACCGGCCGCGGTAGTTGCGTCGAGCTCGAGCTCGAGCGACGAGTATTTCTCTCCGCCCACGACGCCACCACCTGCTCGTCGACGGGGAGGACGCCGGCCGCGGGACGGCTTAGGACCTCGAGGCCCACCGGCCTCTGATAGGGTCCCAGCTCCCGGCGGAAGTGTGCAGCGCATGAGATGGACACGATCCATCAACGAAAACGTCATGCGCTCATACTATGGGGCTACAGAGGGAGGAAACAACCTGACCGCGTACCGTGTTCGGATGCTCTCTCTTTTTCAGGTGCTTGAGCCAGCTGTCAACGTTTCGGCACAACGACTGTCGGATCAGGTGCGGGTCATCCAGCGTAATCATATGTTGGATGACACTGTACTTGATCGCCTACGAAATGAAATGCAGAGTAGCCATGTCATCGTCCCCCCGTCGCAGATAGTTGTGGTACCACCACGGCTCAACACAAGTCACGCGCCTCAAGCTGACGAGGAGAGTGTTGACAGGGCTACAAACGTAAGTACCCAGTGCAGTGAGGAATTGAGGAGTGCTTTGGAGGGTGCGATTCGAGAATAACGGTTCATGTCGCCCGAACTTAGACCACGCTTACCTCGTTTGCCCATGCATAATAAGAATAGGGCGCTGGTGGCGGCTTTGGATTCGCAGTTGTCAAATTATTTTGATGACTGCGAAGACCTCACCGATACTAATTCGATTCTGTACTGCGCGGCTGTAGCGGCTTGTCGTGTAGCTCATGTCAAATTCGCAAATGACTCTAGAGGTACACGACCGAAACCAGCCGTTCCAGCTTGGCAGTGCAGGATTGAACGTCGTATTGGTGGGGCCAGGGCCCTCATCGGCAAACTAATCTGCTTCAGGGAGGGCAACACTCGCCCTAGAGTGATGCGCTTTGTGACGGGCATTCTCAGGGACTGATACCAGCCCTCAAGATTATATGTCCCGTGTCACAGAGCGCATAGACTTCCTGAAGCAGAAAGTGTATGCATGGGCAAACCGTATTCGTCGGTATAAGCGCCGGGTAGACCGATACACTCAGAACCGCACCTTCCAGTGTGATGAAAGGTGGGTTTATAGGGCTTGGGAGCGACCGAACCAAGGTGTGGCTGATACGCGCCTACCGGAAGATGACGCCATGTGCTCTTTTTGGCGCAATATCTGGTCGGTGCCTGTCAGTCACGATGGGCTCGAGAAGTCGAGTGAGCCTGCGATCCTATACCGGAAATGGGGGCTATTACCATCTGCCCCCAAGATGTAGCTCGTGCAGTCCGTCCGCTGCCCAACTGGAAGTCTCCAGGGCCGGACGGGCTGCACAACTTCTGGATCAAATGGTTCATGGGATCGCATGCTCGGTTGGCGGCTCAGTATCAGGCTGCTTTAGAGTCTGGTTCGCTACCCCAGTTCCTGACTACAGGAGTTACCCACCTGCTCCATAAATCAGGTAGTACCGCGGAACCCAAAAATTATAGGCCGATCACGTGTTTACCGACGGTCTATAAAGTTCTTACATCCATTTTGAGAGCTAAAATTTACAATCATATAGACACCAATTCCATTATGTCTGTCTCTCAAAATGGATGTCGGAACGGGTCCCGCGGTACTAAGGAGCTGCTCCTCATTGATATGGCCATTAGCCAACAGGTTCGCCGTTCCCGAAAGGATCTTTCGACATGTTGGATAGATTACAAGAAGGCCTATGACTCAGTGCCACATACATGGCTCATGAGGGTGCTAGAATTGTATAAAGTAGATACAACTCTGCGCACCTTCCTGATGTCATGTATGGGGCAATGGAGGACGGTCCTTCGATATCCAGGATGTCGAAACATCCAGAGGAATAGCGAGCCGATAAGGATCGAGCGAGGTATATTTCAGGGCGACAGTTTGAGTCCGCTTTGGTTCTGCCTAGCCCTGAATCCTCTAAGCACATTGCTGGAGGATTCTGGTATAGGCTATCGGCTGAGGAGAGGTGGTCAGGTTATATCCCACCTCCTCTACATGGATGACCTAAAACTCTTTGCCCCCAACAATTTGCAACTGATGGAGCTACTGAAAGTAACTGAAACCTTCAGTAGCGCCATCAGGATGGAATTTGGTGTGGACAAATGTGCGGTCATGCATGTAAAGCGAGGGGAGATTATGGAATCCGTGGGAACCCAACTCTCGGATTCCATAAACCTTCGAGCCCTCTCCGCAGCCGAAACCTATAAGTATTTGGGTATGTCGGAAGCGTTGGGCATCAATGTCACTGACATGAAGCAATCGTTGAAGGAGCGCTTCTTTGGCCGCCTGAAGAAAGTATTTAATAGTCTTTTATCAGGCGGAAACAAGGTGCGCGCCTTCAACGGTTGGGTCATGCCGGTTTTGATGTACTCTTTCGGCATACTCAAATGGACTCAGACCGAACTCGACGCCCTGGATAGGAGGGTCCGTACGCTGCTGACTGCATATCGAATGCACCATCCACGGTCATCGGTAATGAGACTGTATATCCCGCGAAAATGTGGAGGTCGAGGGTTCTTAAATGCTAAGACTCTCCACAATCGCGAGATATGCAGTCTCAGGGATTATTTCCTAGAAACCGACGTGGGTATGCATCGAGATGTAGTTGGGGTGGATAAGGGCCTCACCCCGCTCTCCTTGGCTAAAGAGAACTGGCGCAAGCCTGTGTGCTTGACACTAAGGATCGCATGGAGGTATGGCAGAGTAAGGAGCTCCACGGACACTTTTTTCGGGCCCTACATGGACCCGATGTAGACCAACTAGCGTCCGTAGCCTGGCTGCGTTTCGGTGACCTCTTTGGGGAAACCGAAGGTTTTGTCTGTGCAATTATGGACGAAGTTATCATGACGAACAACTACCGGAGATTTATTGTGAAAGATGGTACGGTTGACATCTGTCGGGCATGCCACCGTCCGGGAGAATCAATCCGACACATAATCTCCGGTTGTTCTCGTCTAGCTAACGAGGAGTACTTGCATAGACACAACCTTGTAGCCAGGATTATCCACCAGCAACTTGCTCTGAAATACAGCCTTGTGGAATCAGAAGTGCCGTACTACAGGTATGTGCCCGACCCAGTTCTCGAAAATGGACATGTCACACTGTACTGGGATCGATCCATCATCACTGACAGGACTATTGTTGCCAATAAGCCTGATATAGTGGTGGTGGATCGACTAGAGCGGCGTACAATGATCGTTGATATAACGGTCCCGCATGACGGGAACCTCGTGAAAGCCAAGAAAGATAAACAAATCAAGTATCTTGACTTGGCTCACGAGGTTGTCGACATGTGGGATGTGGACTCAGCGATCATTGTACCGATAGTCGTTTCAGCCAATGGCTTGATAGCCAAGAGCCTCGACCAACATCTGAGGAGGCTCTCGTTGGGCAGCTGGGTCAAGGGCTTGATCCAGAAAGCGGTACTCCTGGATACGGCTCGCATCGTTAGGAGGTTCCTCTCTCTGGAGCCCTGACCGCCGGTAGCTTGGACCTTGTTCCCGATACCGGTGGGCTACTATTTTTTATATTTTTAAATGTTTTTATATTTTTATAATAATATTTAAAAATGTAATTTATATGTATTTTTTAACGGAATAAAGGGAATAATAATATTATTATGTAAAACGATGGAAAATTCTATTGTAAATCAGGTAATTATAAATAGACGAATCGTTTAAGACTGATTCGCAGAGTACTAATACAGAAGAAAACAAAGTGTGAAATATAAATAATGCAAAAGGATATTATAACATAAAGATGATGTGGATGAATGAAAAAGAAGTGTAAGTACAGTATCAGTAATAAACCGATACTATACCTCACAACCACAAGCTCTTAGGAGCCATCCCTAAATTACGTCACACAAATTTTATTGTTTTTTGACCCCCCCGTCCTTGTCACCGGTGGTCACACTTGTGAAACCCCCCTTGTGTGACGTCGCATATTCTTAAATTTTATATTTAGAATTAACTAAAAGCAGCAGATTTTCCAATAAAAAAAAAAACTTTAATAAAATTAACATAAAGTCAAATATTTTAGCTAGATAGAACTTGATAGAAGTAGCCTTATAAATATAGATCGCATAAGTCATATTTTAAAGTTTTGTCGAGTTTTAGTATTTTAGATTTTAACATCCCCTGTCCCTTGTCACACAATGTTACATTTCATTGACCCCCTCTCCCTCTTAACGTGTGACGTAATTTATGGATAGCCCCTTATTGCAAAATACCTTCGGGAATAATCCATCACCAAGCGAAGCAAAACCAGCATTACAAGTCTTTGATCGCCAATTCTAATTCAAAATGTAGTGCCAAACTGTCATGGCCGGTGAATTCAGCTACGTTAGCTTAAACGATCACAATTAAGTATATTGCGTCCGTTGCCGGTTGAGTGCGGTGCATGCGGGACCGGCAGGGGAACACACGGCAGCGGAATTAATACTGGCTAGGATTTACAGACGGATGTGCAAGGTATGGGCAGAAGCGTATACTGTCTGTTATAATTTTTCAAATATTATATATATCGACTTATTATATATCGACGATGATCTTCTGTGTCAATGTCAATCGGGGATCAAAATATCCTGGACTTTATTTATTTTTGGCAGCATTGATTTGAAATCGACTTGATTGATAAAATAACTAACAAATAAGTGATATACTGCGAACCTGTAAGATTACAGGTTTATTACAGGTCTCTACAAAAGTGAGCTTCTTGTTCATGCACTATCCTAATTCCCTAACTAAAATATAATACTGTTAGGACAGAAGTGAAATCACAATTTTAAAAACGAATTATTTATTTACCTAAAGACTAATCACATTCATTTTATAAAAATAATTATTAAACTTAGCAAAACTACGATCAGAGGAACAAAATCATCACTTATCAAATCAAGGAAATCAACAGGAGAATAACGAGATACAGAGATACCAGATTGCACCGAACGGCCGACGGACCGACAGTGCTACCGCACGCTACGCAGTCCAACGAAGAAAAAAGGGCCGAACAGTTTTTTTTTTTGTTTTTTTTTTTTTTTTGGTATTGGCATCTCGCAGTTGACCTTGAGAGGCCGTGACTGCTCAACCGGACTTTCCTGTGAAGGTTTTTAGAACTCTAAAAGCCTCCAGCCAGGGCGTAAAACCTACTTAAACCTAAAACGACTGCGCACTGAGGGCACCCCCTGTGGGGTACGAACCTGCTCGGCTCAGGGAGTCGCTGGCGGGGGGGGGCAGCTAGTACTACTGGGGACAGGCTGGATCAAGATATTATTTTCATGATTATTATACGGGGAATTTAAAGCTACTGGCTCAGCTGCGGCGCGGGCTGGCGCATCAACGAGCAAGGGACGGTCGGGTGGGCCGAACCGCCGCCTGCGGTGGTTTATATAGTGGCCGGGCTCCCCGCGTCCCTGAGCTGGGTAGTGATGACCAACAATACTATAAATCCGAAAGGAAGTCTGTTTAATTGTTACGCTTTCACGCTAAAACGGCTGATCGGATTATGATGAAGTTTGGTACACAGATAGACCATGACCTGGATAACGACCTAGATTACTCTTCATCCTGGATTGAAGACGAAGTCACGTACAAGCTAGTTGTCGAGAAGCGTACGAAAAAAGGTGCTACTAGTCTGTGGATAGTAATACCAATCGTTGGTCCCGGTTTCTACCCATTTTTTCCCTGCTCATGCCCAAATGTCTGCTGTTAAAGTTTACCTCGCCATCTTTGCCTGCCAACATAGGTACAAATAACAACAACTTATTTCGATTTTACTCGCCTGTCTCTCATAACTTAAGCTCGCTATATCGCAGCTAAGTATTCAAAGCTGATCCTGAGCGAAGGTTCTAGCGGCGACGTCACTCAGTACGAAGCTTGTTCAAAGCTTTACCCACGTACACTACTGGCTATTTGATATTGACAAGGTTTTGGAACGAGAGATAGAACTTTTTAACATTTATTTATTTGACCATTTATATACCGAACAAAAAATACAGTGATGTTTATTTCTAAAGAAATCTCTTCCAGAATTCCTGCCTGTAGACACCCTGCGTAAAACTAAATAAGATATAGAGGCAATACGTCGTCTTTAACAGAAGAGGTCTTATTGTCTTCTATGGAGGAGACGTAAGTAAATGAAAGTCAATAATATTCTGAATAATGACAGGTCTATTGCCACATTATGGAATGAACAATATTGTAACGACGTTCCACCGAGTACGTGAGGCTCCAACGCAAATCAATCAGCTCACTGCATTTCGAGGGTTGTAACAATCACCGAACACTAATATACCCCTCAATATCACCATCCTCAGATCCGCTTCAATCTTTCTTCTCGATCTTCCTCCTTGACGGGCTGTCCATGCCTCAGTGCCCGGGCTTACGTTAAGTTGACAGCTGTCAAAATCGTTCTAAAATCAATAGCATTGTTGAATCTTTAGACGTGCCGACAGATACACAAATCACTTATTGCCTGTACATACCAAATCAAGCAAGTCGCTTAACGTGCTTTCCTAAGCACGGAGGGACTACTGTCCCGGCTATCATAAGTTTTTCTTTCAGAGTCGTTACGGGTCCTCAGAAACCCGAAAGTCTGACAAGCAGTCTTACCAAAGGGTATCGTATTACCCAGTAACTGGACTGTGGAGGTCAGATAGGCAGTCGCTCCATGTAAAATACTGGTATTCAGCTGCATCCGGGTAGACTGGAAACTGACTCCAACATAGTTGGGACAACGCTAGGCATGTACCTATTAAGGTACTCAATTTCCGAGATGAGCATGTATTTTTAAGCATTCTGTTGCTAATGGATTCTGCATTTAATTATGTAAATTACATGTGTAATGGTAGTGCAATAATTACTGTCATATACAATATAGCCATCGCACAATAGTAGTTCTGTAATATCCAATACAGTGTGTCAAACACATGAGTTGACATCACTAAATCGGCTCAGCCATTCACGCTTGTATTGATAAAGGCAGATGCTGATGTACGCGAGCGTAATATCCATTAATGTTCACACTAATCCTAACTAATATTTTGTACGTGAAAGTTTGTATATATATAAGGATGTTTGTTACTTTTTCACGCAAAAACGGCTGAACGGATTTGGATGAAATTTGGCACACAGATGTTTTGTATCCTGGATTAACACTTATGATACTTTTTATCCCGGTTTCCGTGGGATAATTTTCCACACGCGGGCGAAACCGCTGGCAAAAGCTAATATTATAAATGCGAAACCAACTATGTCTGTCTGTTACGCTTTCACGCCTAAACTGCTGAACCGATCATTGTCATGAAATTTGGCAGACATATAGCCTGGCATATGGAGAAGGACATAGGATCCTTTTTTACGCGATAGCCGACACCTACGCGGGCGGAGCCGCACGCAAAAGCTAGTGAGTATTATAAATGCGAAAGTAACTCTTTCTATACACCTGTCTGTCAGTAACCTTTTAACGGTTTAGCGGCTGAACAGATTTAGATGTAATTAGGCATATAGAAAGCCTAACACGAGAACCGTAGAGAAGCGTTTTGTCGACGGAAGAGTAGACAAAAAGGACGTTTCCATGTAGACAGTTGACAGTTTTGAACCGAGAAATGTAGACAAGCGATTTCTATTCTACGGTAGCATATAAGCAAAATAGCGTAGCGTAGCGTAAGCATTATGCTAAGCCTGCTGGTAGACCATGTCAAGCTGTATTGCTAATATTGCTATTGTTTTTAACCGACGAAAAAACGGAGGAGGTTCTGAAATCGACGCGTATTTTTTTTTTTTTTAAAGAAAAAGTATTTATTAGACTTTGCACAGGAAAATCACAAACATACTTGTACCTAAGTACAACACAATAAAATTAAAAACTAAAACACTACGCTACGCTAGGTACTTAATAAAATTAAAATTAGATTTAAACATAAAAAAAATAAAAATAAAAACAAGATCCCGGACGAGGCCAAAAGGCCACTATCTCAGAACGATGCTGCGACATTTATGAAGTGTCGCCGCGCTGGTATTCTGATAGGGCCCGGGCCCTTTTTAATCTATGACCATGCATAACTTTTTTCAGAATATTCCGATTTTGATAGTTCTTTTTTTATTGGAAAGGGTATACCCCGAAGTTGGTCCCATATAAATTTCTAAAAAAAATCAACCCAAAGGGTAGGAAAACAACACAGATTTTAATACTGAGTTGTCTATTACAAAAAGTAATCTAAAATTAAGCATGTAGTAATTAGTAGAGTCATAAAATAAAAATGTTTAACAAAAAAAAAAAACTGCCGAAAAATCTGAAAAGAAAATAAAAAAAGGACCTGCACCCTAATTGCGTAACTCACGATTGATCATAATTGGTTTCGTCTTCACAGTTAAACAATATTCATTGCGTTATTTATGTTGTCGAACAGACACATTTTTCGAACATATGAAGCAATGGTTTAACAATCCGTTTCAAAACGATACAGATTATGATGAATCGTGAGTTACGCAATTAGGGTGCTGCTTTGTTTAACCTCAATAACTAAGTTTGGAAGTCGGTGCGTTTGGATATGTATTTTAATTTTATGCCACCGACTTCCGAACTTGGTTATTAAGGTTAAACACAGCAGGTTTATATTTTTTTTCTTTTCAGTTTTTTCGGCGGTTAAATTTTTTTGTTCAAAAGTTTTTTGTACTACTCTGTCTGGTTTTTGAAACATTTATGGACCGAAGATAAGTTAATTCAGCCTATGGTGTATTAGGTTAAAGATGTGGTGTGATGCCGACCTACATAGATTTCATTTTTTTTAATTCTTGAAATTGACTTTTTATCCCAGTAGTACGTTCCCATTTACGTGAGATAATTTCCGACAACCACGCAAGGAAAAGGTAGTTTTCCGCGGGTAAAATGTAGTTTTCTCGTTATTTATGCTATCATTTACTGTCAAGAAAATTACTGTTGAGGGCTTGCGTCAAACCCAGATGGCGGACATTGAAGTGTCGTTTCTACGCCCACAAATATTCTCGGTTGAAAAGTTCCACGTTCCAAAGCGTAGAATTATATCTATTTCATAGCCAGACGGCTTTATATGTCAACTTGTTTCAATTTGTCAATGACGTAACGCCTGTATTTGAAAACAGTCTTGTTTTATATTACTTAAAACTAGCTTCTGGCCGTTACTTCGCGGAAATACACAATATACTAAATTAACAAAACTCTCTCACCCACCGCATCGCATCGCCCGTCTACGCTGTTGCTTTGTTTTCGCTTAGAGTTGTTTTTGACAATATTTTTTTTTTACTCGACTCTTATGTGTTGTCGCTTGATGTTAAATATCATATAGCCTTTCTCAATCATTAGGCTATCAAATGCAAAAAAAAAAATGGTCTAATCCGTTTGTTAGTTCCAGAGATTAGCTCGTTCAAACAAACAAATTCTTCAGCTTTATTATTTACTAAGTTTTGCCAGTGGTTTCACCCGCGTGGAGGTCGAAAATTATATCACAGGAAAGTAGGTACAATCGGGATAAAAAGTATCCTATGTTTTATTCCAAGTTACAAACTATGTGTGTGCAAAGTTTCATCCAAATCCGTTAAGCCGATGTTGCGTGATTGAGTAACAAAAATCTAAGTATCCAAACATCTAAACATACAAACTTTCACATTTATAATATTAATAGAATTTGTTTTATTAGCCTGTGTTGCCGCAGTACTGAGGAAAGGCCCCCTCAAATCTGTCCAAGCATGGATTTCCAGGGCCACCTCAACACAACCATTTTTATTATTAGTATACTCGTAGATACAATATAGTTCTATCAAATACTAGCAAGGCTCCGCAGTTTCAACCGCATAGTTCCCGTTCCCTTGGGAATACGGGGAAAAAAATAGCCTATCTCACCCGGGGATAGTGTAGCTTCCCAACAGTGAAATAATTTTTCAACTCGGATCAGTTTCCTCTTCATAATATTAGAAGAAGAAGACCAGCAACGCTCCGCAGTTTCACCCGCATAGTTCCCGTTCCCGTGGGAATACGGGGAAAAAAATTGCCTATCTCACCCGGGGATAGTGTAGCTTCCCAACTGTGAAATAATTTTTCAACTCGGTTCAGTTTCCTCTTTATAATATTAAAAGAAGATGACCAGCGGCGCTCCGCAGTTTCACCCGCATAGTTCCCGTTCCCGTGGGAATACGGGGAAAATAATAGCCTATGTCACCCGGGGATAGTGTAGCTTCCCAACTGTGAAATAATTTTTCAACTCGGTTCAGTTTCCTCTTTATAATATTAAAAGAAGATGACCAGCGGCGCTCCGCAGTTTCACCCGCATAGTTCCCGTTCCCGTGGGAATACGGGGAAAATAATAGCCTATGTCACCCGGGGATAGTGTAGCTTCCCAACAGTGAAAGAATTTTAAAATCGGTTCAGTAGTTTCGGAGCCTATTCTCTCTCACTCTTTGTAATACTATTATCAAGTATAGTAACAAAGTAAAGATAGATTTGGAATTCAGTATACATACGTACCTGCCATTTTCAGTGTAGCTCGCTTTTCTTTTCACAAAATCTGTCAATTAGTTGTCTTATTATTTAAATTAGGTATCCTACGTTCATTATTATTCCATCCCTTTCTGTCTATTTTTACGAGTTGTAGTAAATTTAGGTAGAATTTTAATTTCGTTGTCCTTTCAAACTTTTTATTCACGAACGTTACTTTTAACTTAAATAGCCATCATTTACCAATGAGAAAAAAGTCAAAAGTTCGCTTGTTTCATGTAAATTTTTTTTACGTCTTTACCGCTACATGAAACCGGTGTTCTTGAAAATTGCAAAGGCATGGGTGTTTTGTAATCTCGAAGTGACGTGCGCTTTGCTTATGGTAAACAAGTGTACGAACACGTTGTGAATGTTTGCGTGAAGATGCACACACACGCATACATACAATCACACTTCCGACTTCGCCAATGTCACGGACGGTACCGAGAGCTCTTGCGCTTACGCGCGCATTAACAACGTGTTTTTACAGTTGGTAAACTTAAGTAAGGCGTTACTTCGTGAGATAAAAATACTGCAAGCTAAAATACGTTTTGTATTGTTTGATTTAGTTTCAATTCCATGAGCACAGTAAATATTAACATGATTATAATCATACGATTTTCTCAGAATCAGTTCGGAGTCTAGATCTGTGTCCGTGGATGGCATAGCTGGCGAAATGTGGGAATACGTCATTGATATTTCCTTTGCTTGGCAGCCTATAACATTCCCACTTCTGGGACACAGGCCTCCTCTCGGTGTGAGGGAGCAGGCCGTAATCCACCATGCGGGCCCAGTGCGGGTTGATAGACGACACATCTTCGAATTTTTGGTTCTAGGATATGCCAGTTTCCTTAAAATGTTTTCCTTCATCGTTTTGAGAGCAGTGGTGATGAAATAATTTACGCAAAGTAAATGGTCTGGCTGGGTTGAAACCTACAACTAGGAAGTCGCGGATAGTTAAGTCAGGTTCGCGTAAATCATACCCCACCTGAACAATAATTGGGCGATCTAGTAGGTTAGTAGTTAATACCGCACAAGTCAAAAGCAGATAGTTATATTAACCCTAGCGTGGCTTATCGGGCATCTACGCGGCTTACGAACGGTTAACATTAAGTTCGCTATGAACTAAGTGAATACGACTTACTGAGTTGTAAGTGATTTAGTTAGACACATTTCGAGTATGAGAATTTGTAGATTAATGGAGTATTGATTAAAACTAATATTCGAGTAGGTATCTTCGGTTATGTTGAAGTTTGTGCAAAAAATTAACCAATACGTTGTTGAATGGGAGACGATCATGGCTAACTGTTCATCATTTGCATAGCCTTTTTACAACTATGTTGGAGGCAGCTTGCAGTCTAACCGATGCGGCAGAATACTGCTGCTGCTTGTGATGACTGGTCATCTTGCTGACCATTGTTTTTGCCATTGTAATTAGTAATTAACTGTTTATTTATTTTACTCCGAACGTCCTAGCTAAACATTTGTTGCTACAAGTTAAATCTAAATGATATACGTTATATGATATACCCATACTAGCGTAGTTCAGCATAATTTGAGTCGCTCATAATGAGTCTTGCATAACATTCGAAACGTGAGAAGAGTTAATGCATACCGTAACATTGAATGAAAGCGAATGTAGCGTAATTTCGGCGACTCACTTTGAGCGGCGAAAAGTACGCCGCTAAAAGTTCGCTCAACTTGAGCTAGTCTATCTTCAATAAAGCCCACACCTTTATACTCAAGTAACTCCTTATATAACATTCAACCACCTTTACTAACAATATAAATAATCCGGTCGCTCCTCACATGATCATTGATCAGCAACTAACGGCTGTTAGTTAGTAGCTCATTGGCGTAGTTACTACACGTAATAACTGTAACGCACAGTAACTCTCCGTGTGTTTCGTGCAGATAACGAATGTAAACAGGCTATTAATTGTTTGTTAGGGGAGGGACGGATGGCGAGCTTGTTGTCGAGCGGAATTGTTGGGTGTTGAAATGTTTTGTCGGGTTTTGGATGACGATTTGAAATTTTTAAAGATTTTCTTTGGTAGCTGGTCACTAGAGCCTTTAAATGATGAATTTGTTACTGACTAGCTGTTGCCCGTAAGTAAACAGTAGCATATGTCTTTACCCAGGTCATGGTCTATTTGTTTGCCAAATTGTAGCGATATTATTAGCTATATTCTGGCATAATCCTGATGATATTGAAACTGCACAATCAGCCCCTTAAGTTTCTCACAGGCCTTCTGTCGGTGAGAGGCCGTAATCCACCAAGCGGGTCCATTGCGGGTTGGTAAATGTCAAATGTCTTCGAATTTTTTGGTTCTAGGACATGCCGGTTTCCTCACGATGTTTTCCTTCATCGTTTTGAGAGCAGTGGTGATGAAATAATTTTCAAAAAGTAAAGCGCCTGTCTGGGTTCGAACCTATGACCTGTTAAGTCCCGGCCGTTACCACTTATGGCCGATTCCTATATTTTACGGACCGTTATTGGTTAAAATTAAGATTCTTTTAGCGTTACCAATAATGAAGCAAAGACCTCATAGCTTTGTAGACCAATATGGAAGTAGCTAAAATTAGCTTACGATTCTATTTATATGCCTGATTTAGAAATACAAAATCGTTGAACAAACAGTATCGTTGTGTTTACCAATAGTGGGCACTATTGGTAAACACAACGATACTGTTTTGTTTATAGGAACCAAGCATTAGTCACTATTGTTCCACTCCACGCTGAACCACTAATACGATGACTACTTCTGCTAAAGGCTATTCTGTGCCGTTATATTTAAGAATTTTTGCTCGCTATTCCCGCCGCCCGTGTGTCGATTTCATAACTAGCGTTCCCACACATATAACAGAAAATTCATTAACATAATATATTGCTAACAGCTGCAAAACGTAAAGTGTGCGAACAGATAATATATGGGTTTTATGATATTTGATCAACGTGTCAATGGGTCCGGAATTAATTATGGGTGAAAACATTAGTCATCATTTACCTAGCCTTGTCCCAACTATATTTTTTGGGGTCAGCTTCCAGTCTAACCGGATGCAGCTGAATGCCAGTATTATATTTACGTGGAACGACTGTCTATATAACCTCCATAACCCAGTTAGGTTCGGTAATTAAAGTCTGTCTTAAAATTACATTTTTGTCAGAAACTTTTTTGGGCATATGGTTTGGTGTTGAATAGTGCAAGTGATGACGAAGAAGATACAGAAAATGGTTGTTCTGCTTGTGCTGCTTTGATTCCTGTACCAGTAGCAGATTAAATGAGAAGTGGGTTCCGTGTCTGGAACGCATAGGCTGCATGCAGGTCTCGCGAAGATTGCACTGGGGGCAACCTGCAATAAGTCTGTCATAATTTTTTACCAGATTAAAATAAGACTTTTGACTGATTATAAAACAACTGGCCTCGTAATACAAGATTTAATATTTGTTATGTTAATGTTTCATGTTAAATATTTTAGTTCGTACAAATATGCCAAAGATAATTAAAGTATTTTTGAAGTGAAAACTTCTTTAGCGGCGTTGTAAATTTTTTTTTGCAATGGGTAAAAATGTTAAGCTCGCGTCAGGACACGTGACCTGATTGAAAATTCGTAAGACGGATGGAGAGTAGACAGCCGGCCGGCGCGGCGTAGGAGAGGAAGTATCCCCCTCTCTTTCGCGGCGAAAATGTATGCCTGCGCCTGCTGTTTCGTTTAGGCGGCGCAGGGCGCTTGCGCGAATGTTCGTGTGTGTATGTTTGTGTACGATAGCACAATAAATAAATATTGTATTCTACCACATAAATGATAGTACTTTTATACTGATAATTAAAGCAATTCGTGCAAAATGATTCCCTAACCATTCCAAAATATCAAAAATGCACAACGTTAATATTCAAGTTTTCACTTTTGCAGGCACTCCCGGAGTGCAACCCGTCGTTTTTTTATTAAACAAACATTAGTTTTGTTTATAATTCACAAAAAAGAATGTTTATCTATCAAACATAGTCTAGATACCCAGCTGTCACAACTTACCTTGGTACCTGTCACAATTTACCTCGGTCTTAGGAGAGTTGTGACAAAAGGAGTAGCTTCAGTTTTCATAGATTTTCTCAGAATCCTTATTATTTTCATTGATTATGAAGCCTGTTTTTAAAAGAGTAAGGATTGAGCCACATTGTGGCATACAGTTCATAATCGTGGTATGTTTTTTTGTTGAGATATGTTCTTTTAAGTAAACATTGTCACAAATCTCCTCGGTCTCCCCCACTGGATAATATAAAACCCCTTGGTAAGACTGATTGTCAGACTTTCGGGCTTCTGACGACCCGTAACAACTGTCAAAGATCCACGAATATCGAATGCCGAATCCACGAATGCCGAATCCACGATCAGTCTGACAAACAGTCTTACCAAGGGGTACGCTTGGGTAAACTTGGCGATTACTTCACTCATATTCTTACCCAGTAACCCACCCAATTAAATGTTTATGATATATTGACACTAATGCCATCATGCTGCCATGTCAAGCTTCGCCAATCAAGGGTTGAAAGGTCATTCCAGAAGATTAATTCAACATTCATTTCGTTATCACGTCGTTGAGCAGACACATTTTTCGAACATATGAAGCAATGTATAAGTAATATCTTTCAAAATAATGCTGATTATTTTTGATAGTATGTGACGCAGTTTAATGCTGATTATTTTTGATAGTATGTGACGCAGTTGTATTACAAAAAATGCAATTGGGAATAATGTACACACGGTTACACATCAAGCTACTGATTTCCAGTATAAGCTGATCTCGCATTGTATAGGATTCCCGTACGGTGCGAGATCAGCGTAAACTGGAAATGTGTAGCCGTGTGCGCCTACATCTTTATTTGGTTGTCCAATTATTTATCACACTCTCTAAGTAATTCAAAAGAAATTGGCATAATTATAACAAGCTAACAAAACAAAGGAATATCTCATGAAAGAGTACGAACTACCACTTAGCTAATTAAACAAGCTACTAATTGGAAGAACAATACATTCTGACAGCAGAAAATAAACTTAATTACTTCACTTCTTTATTGCAACTCTGATGTTTAATTAAAATGTATATTTTTTCTTTTGGTTGAAATAGAGCTTTGTTTTGGTAAGCACACTAGTTTGTGCTTTTATGAATAACTAGCTTTAGCCCGCGGTTTCGGTCGCGTGGAGGTCGAAAATTATCCTACGGAAACGTACTACAGGGATAAAAGGTATCCTCTGTGTTAATTCCACTAGTAGTTATAAGCTGTCTATGTGCCAAATTTCGTCCAAATCCGTTCAGTCACTTTTACGTGATTGAGTAACAAAAATACAATCATTCAAACATCTAAACATACAAACTTGCCCCCCCGAGTGGGTTCCCGCATTGTCGTTGCGGGGGGGCTCAGTAACCGTGGATTCCGGCCACGGTGAAGCCAAGAGGAACCCAAAGGTGGGGCCGCTCGTCAGGGCTTTTGCCTTCAAGCCATTGACGTAGCGGCCAAAAAGTAGGTTGCGGTGAGATGCACCGCAACTGAGGTGGGCCGCGATGTCGAATGGGAGGCATCGCGGCTGAGGGTTACGGGCTGCGGTAGAGGAGTGCCGGTGCTTCGGAGCAGCGCTCTTCCCTTCCGTGGCCTGGACGGGGCCGCCACCGTTTGATGGCGGACGCGGTGGGGCCGCAGGGGAAGAGGAGTGTCGGTATAGCGTCAGCCGCTCTCCCTATCCCCTGCGGCCGAAAAGTGGTAGACGGGACGGCGCGTTGTGTTCCACACGCGCGCCGTCAAAGATGTCAGCAACCACCGGTGGGGTCCGCAAGGGCCGATGCCTGCCAGGGGTGCGGGTTTGTTCGAAGGGTGGGTTTTAGTCAGTAAAAGTCTGACACGCCCTCCTGCTCTACTCAGCAGGAGAAGTCATTTGATGATTTCCCAGCCAAAAAAAAAAAAAACAAACTTGCATATCCTACTAATAGTCATAGTCCCAACAGACGGCATGTATGTATCAGTCCCGTGTAGCTCAACCCTATTTTATATGGACCTATTGTGTGTTTATTTCACCGTAAGATTGTGAACACGGTTAGTTTATATTCTATCTAGCGAGATTATAATCTGTCGATAAATTGTTAGCTGCAAAAGTCAAGTAACTGCCACACAGCGCTCGCCGGCCGCTGCCGCGGCATAGCTCGCTTCGCTCGCTCGGCTCGCGCGCGGTTGTTTGCAGTTCGAACCTAACCTTACCTATTCTGGGCACGCCACGATTGCGGCGGTAAGTCCCCTCTTTGAGGAGTGGTTTGAGAGGCGGCATGGCGTCCTCACCTTCCGCCTGACGCAGGTCCTCACCGGACACGGTTGTTTCGGGAGGTTCCTGTTTCGGATAGGGCGGGAGGAAACGCCCGGGTGTTTCCACTGCGAAGATCGCCCTGAGGACACGGTGGAGCACATGGTGGCGGTCTGCCCTGCTTGGGCGGAGCACCGCCGTGTCCTCGTGGAGGCGATCGGCGGCGGCAATCTCTCGCGTCCGGCCCTGGTCCAGGCCATGGTACGGAGCGAGAGGGCATGGGTAGCCGTCACCTCCTTCAGCGAAGCAGTGATGCTCGCGAAGAGGGAGGCGGCGCACGTGAGGGAGAGGCAGCATATGCGCCCTCGCGACCCTAGCCGCCGCAGGTACGGAGACGCCCTGGGCGTCGGGAATCCCAGGCCGATTTCCGGCCACCGTAGGCATGAGCCTGCGGACGGCGAGTAATGGGTAGCTCGCTGTCCGGTAAGGACCAAGCCCAAGTCGACGGCGCGTTGTGTTCCACGCGCGCCTCAAAGAGATGTCAGCACAAAAATGATGGGGCCCGCAAGGGCCTATGCCTGCCAGGGGTGCGGGTTTGTTTGAAAGAGATACCACAGCCCCTGGCATATGGGCTACTGAAGGAACACGGGTGGGTTTTAGTCAGTAGAAGTCTGACACGCCCTCCTGCTCCACCCAGAGCGGGAGAAGTTATTTGATGCTTTCCCACCCAAAAAAAAAAAACCTTACCTATTCGGTCGGTAAGCAGTATGGTGCAGTTCACAGTTTATCGACAGTTTATGATCTCGCGAGATAGATTATAAACAAACGGTGTTCACAATCTTACGGTGACATATACAAATATGACATAACATCACGCTTTGTGTCCCCGAAAGGTTGGGCAGAGGTGTACTTGGAGTTTAACTAACAACTGGCCTTCTGATTTTGCCAGGTACAGACACATCAAGCTAACCCAATATGTCAAATTTCTTTGATAGATTTTCAGCTTTATTCCATAAGCATACCCATAAAATAAACCATGTTCAATTGGGAAAATTTGACAGTTTGGGGTAGCTCGATGTGCTGGCGTCTGTTCATCATACATTAATATTAAAACTGGGTAATAATAACGGCAACAGGCAACAGTCTGACAACCAGTCTTACCAAGGGGTGTTGGATTACCCAGTAACTGGGTTGTGGAGGTCAGATAGGCAGTAGTGTCATGTAAAATACTGTAATTCAGCTGCATCCGGTTAGACTGGAAGCCGACCCCAACATAGATGGGAAGAGGCTAGGCAGATGGGCGACGGTATCCCTTTCGAAGAACCCGCACCCCAGCAGGCATCTGCTCTTGCGGGCTCCATCAGTTTGTGCTGACATCTCTACAACTATTTAAGGGTTGAAATACAGTTTAAATTAAGAGAACAAAGTTATTAATTTAAGCATTTATTTAAAATCTTATAATACAATTTAAATACAGCCTTATCATAAATCACTTGACTATTAATAAATTAACAATAATACTAAGAATCAAATTATAATAACTCCAGTAAATTCAGGGAAAAGTTGTTTAGCAAATTGACTTTCTACATAAAATACCAAATGTTTGGCAAATATTGGATCCATTTTATGAGGTACCTACTATTTTTGTGTATTTTTAATACAGAGTCAACATACCTATGATAAAGTTCTGTAAATTATTTATGTAGCATATTTCAACTTAAATATTCCACATATTGAAATCAAAACCACCATTATTTTCCGATTGTGTGAAATAACTAAGTGACGTAGTCTGTCAAATTTATCCCCGACGGAAATCCTTTGTCTCGCTCTCTCCTCTAATGACGTCATCAAGTCTGACTGAAGCCGGTAAGAAGGTGTGATCATCATCATCATTTACATCGACATGTTAATTTACAGGTCAGCGCGTTTCAGTCCAAAATTGAACTTTGTCCAGTTCAGTTTCAGGTCTATTTTCCGTTGTTTCAATTGTCTTCAGTTACAATTCTGTCTGTCTCTAGTTCTAATGATCTTTGCAGGTCTCTTGTACTTATTATTATGATTTCCCTGTTGAACAAACAAGAAAATCTGTTCAAAGCTTTGAAGGTAATGTTTTTCTGGAGTTCTTTTCAGGGAATATAAAAACATAATTATTTGGCCCACCACCAGCAAAATGTATGAAAATAATCTTATTAATGCAAATAAAAAATATGACGTTATGGACAAAGTAACGAAACCAACTACACTAATAAAGAAAATCAAAGAAACTTAATTGTCCCCACATGTTTATTTGACATGATTCTAAATCAAGAAACTATTACTAAATATACTAATAAACTATATTTATTCTTAAGGTAAGAATAAACCATAATCGTTTTTTTCAGAATTTGGGATAAGTTACTAAACTAGACTAAATATCTTTCTGTTATACACAGAATAAAATGAGAAACTGTTTGAAGAATGTGAGAACGAATATCAATGTGGAAAAGGAAATATTTATGTAACATTATAATGAAACAAAATAAATGTTTTTAGTATATAGTACCTACATATTAGTATCCGACAGATGGCGACCTTTGAACGTTTTCCAGAACAGTTCCCTGAGTAGCCACAGTATCACGAGCTTCATCTTGTTGTCCTTCTCATTTTCTGGTTCACTGTCTTGTCTATCCAAACTATCGTCACGTTCACGTTCCTCCTTATTCCCACAGCAGCAAGGTTCAGATTCACAGCACTTTTCGCAGTGGCTATGTGTTGATTGGCCTTCGCAGCTATTGTCGTGGCATGGTCTTCTGTGGTCACAACATGTTCTGGTAGAGGCATGGTGACAGCATTCTGATCTATGGTGATCAGATCCACGAGTTCCTTCGCATCGTCGTCTACAGCAACATTCGGAGCAGTTAGATGGTCCACGACGTCCACAACAATGCTGATCAGCGTTGCGCCCAAACCAAGAATGAGGTCTATCAGTTCCTGGGTTGTGGCAGCTACGTTCATGTCTGTGTCCACGGCTGGAAGTTCCACAGCAATGGCATTTTGATGGTCCATGGTGATCACATCCTCTATGGCCATGCTCGAAGGGTCCCCATCTTGGAGGCTCAGGTTCACGGTGACAATGACTTTCAGGACTGTGATCAAATCTTGGCCTGCCGAATGGTCCAAAACTAGGCTTATGGCTGTGGTGATCAGAAGATTCACCACGGAAAGGACAGCTAAAAGGAGGTCCACCCATTCCTGCGAATTGAGGGCCAAAATGGCCGCCGAAGGGTGAGTTGTTCTCCCAAGGTCCTCTCATGGTTTCGATTTATTGATCTCTTTATGGTTTATTGCACAAATATGGTTATCAAGATTGTCTGAATTGTTTCTAACTTTTTTAATGCAGTTATGGTCCACTTTTTGTTCAATAGACTACGTACAGATATTTTTGCTTTGAATGAGTTCATTCGAATGACGGTCATATCGACACACACAAGTTTATATCGTACTGATAGTGACGCAATATTTCCAACTGATTTCAAGTGCGATTGTACTGATGTATTTTTTTTGGCACAGATGTCTTGTTTTGATTAAAAAAAACTTTTGACAAAAAAATAACAACCGACTTCCAAAAAAACACTACAAAGTGCAAAATAACTTTAATTTCGGAAGTCGGTGACTTCGGATGTGTGTTTTAATTATTCGTCACCGCCTTCCGAAATTAAAGTTATTTTGCACTTTGTAGTGTTTTTTTGGAAGTCAGTTGTTATTTTTTTGTAAAAAGTTTTTATTTTTCACTTTTTAGTTAGGTACCTACCTCACACCAATTCGAAATTTCATCATCCTTGGCGTCAAAACAATGCATATTTATGCGATAGCAATATTCGCGGTTGCTTTGCTGTAATTTTTTGAAGAGTTCCGTTGTCTGTCTCCGAAACGCATCATCAGATCTATATGAAATTTCAATGGGACCATTTCGGAGTAAACCCCTTTCGAACAAAAAAAGAATTTTGCAAATCCGTCTATATACGACGGAGTTATGCCCGAACATACATAAAAAAAATATATATATAAACATGTCGAATTGATAACCTCCTTCTTTTTGAAGTCGGTTACAAAGATTGTTCACTTGTTATTTGATAGGTTACCATTAGGTTTATTTTTAGAATTTTCATGTGTCTGAAGGTTGCTGCTTTCTTTTATGTGTCAGAATGTTGGGCCACAAAAAGTATGAATGAAGGGCAATTGTATACAGCAGAGATGTTAAGACGGATGTGTGGTATTGTGTGGATAAAATAAGAAATTTGCACATAAGAGGAAGTCTGAAAGTGGCGTCGGTTACTGATAGTTCGTGTAGAAATCTGTTGTCATGTTATGGGCATGTGATATGAAGGAATAAGCAAAATATCGTGAGCAAATGCTCTAGGCGTCGGGAATCCCAGGCCGATTCCCGGCCAGAGCAGGCGCTTGCTTGCGGATACCGAATAATGGGTTGCTCGCCGTCCAGTAAGGACCAGGCCTCGTTACGACGGCGCATTGTGTACCACGCGCGCCTTCAAGAGATGTCAGCACCAACAGGTGGGGATCCGCTAGGACCGATTCCTGCCAGGGGTACGGGTTGCTCGAAAGAGATACCTAGGCTCCTGCTACACAGGCAACTGTAGGAACACGGGTGGGTTTTAATGAGTAAAAGTTTGACAAGCCTTCCCGCTCCGTTCAGAGCGGGAGAAGTTATTTTATGTTTTTACTCTTACAAAAATAAAACCGACCTTGCTGTTCCTGCCATGTTAGAAAAATTACATTAAATTTTAAAGACAATTTCACTTATGGTAATAAAGTTTCAGAGGTGAAAACTAGTCAATTGGCTATTAGATTAAAGAATAAAGATAAAAGTGACCGGAAAATTACAATTTTAGCACCTAATTACGAGCATGTTTAAAGAGGCGTTGACGTCATTTGGTCATGGCTGTTTCACCGCTTGGAAGTTGTGTATTTTCCTGTGTCAATATGAGAAAATGTAGCTAACAGTATTTACAAACAAACTTGCCTCATAATAATTTTATTTTAAACCTTATACTCATATTTAAAACAGAGTCCAGTTTGCATTAAACAGTTTTTTTACATCTTAAATAAATTATCCCGTTGAAAAAAAAAACACATTAGTCTGCGTGCACTACTATTTATAATAATCAATGACACACCCACAAAGGTAGGTACATACATGAAAATGATGTAATTTATGCAATTCATACATAACATATGATATCTATAATACTTTGTTTTGCTTTATTAACTTTAATCTTATCAAACTACTTGAGTAAGATAGTAAAAATAGCTGTATTAATTTTTTTCATAGGGCTGATTTTTAAAGTTCCGTAAAAACGGAACCCTTATAGGATCAATTTGTTATCCTTCCTTGTCTGTGTGTCAATACCCTCTATCTCGAGAACACGTGAAGGTTTCGTGTTGAAACTAACACGATATACTCAGGTCTACAGTTTATTGAAACTGTGAAAAAATCAAACTTCTAAGTTAACGTAAAAAAAAGATGCGGCCGTTTTTGCCGCAGAAAACGTACCTATATTTCGACACTCTCAAGGGAATCAAAATTTATAGGGTATTTTCCGTTGATCTAGGACTATAAAATTTGGCAAGTAATACCGTCTTTATACAACAAGTATGGGAAAAAACTGAAACTATACATTTGTAATTAAATACAGCTTTTGTCTTTAAAACATACCAAACTATCAGATTTATCCTTTATATAAAAGTCATCTGAGTATTGAAAAACTTAGCCCTAAAAGTTGGAAATATTTTTTAAAGTAATAGATTGTATAAGTCTTTTATCTGCATCCGTCATCCAACTGTAGCTATAATTTGTGACACACTGCTACGAGTGGGTATATTGATCTATAACTGTCCCACTGTATGGCAAAGACTTCTTGACACACAGATAAATTATGACAAATAAGCACCACGCTTGCTCTCTGGCAGTCTTATTCCCAGAATGTTGGGCTATTTGAAAGAGCCCCCTGAAAAATGGGTTGAGGTGCCATAAGTTCTGTGGGGTAGGACATGTTTCGCCCCATCCTTCAATGTAATAAAATAATTCATGCACTTCCACCAACTATGGCAAACGTGTACTGGAAAGCCGTTGGTCGCACTGGATTTTTGAAAGTCGATACGGGTCGCCAGAAAACCGAAATTGTGACAACCAGACTTACAAACGAGTATTAAGAACTTGTACTTAGAACTTTAACTTTGCTTAAATTAAGTCCAAAATTTATAAATGGCTCGAGGGTTCTAAAGACAAACCGTGGCCCGCAGCGGTCTGGCTAAGTTTTGATAATAAGCTACTATTACTGGCTTATATGGGCTCCTCTGCCAACCACATCTGCTTTCGTGTGGTGTTATAATAATCCCAAGTTGCATCATAGTATACTTATTTTATCTGATAACATGCTTTCATCAACGTATCAGTAACTTCATCAGCATATCAGTCCATTTTGTAACTGATCGAAAACGTTGCGTCATTTTGAGGACAAAACAAACTTGTGTATGTTGATATGAGCGGCATTCGAGTGAACACATTCAAATCAAGAACAACGGTATCTTATTGCTAAAATCTTATGTACCACACAAAAGTTTTGATTATACAAAATAAGTATAGAAAATCTCAATCATGAAGGGACAAGAGTTTGATGCTTATGACATACCCTTTGATGGGCACTTTGCACCTCAAGTGGAGAAAAAACGAAGATCTTTTGGGTGTCCTTTCCGTAGTCATGGTCAACATGACCACAACCCAGGTTATGTACCTTTTGGCCCACATGGATTTGCTCACGGTCCTGAAAACCATGGACATCACCACGGGCCAAACCATCATAAACGTGGACCTCCCGAAGATGGCCATCGAAGACCTGGCTATGGTCGCTGGGACCACCTAAACGCGATGGGAATGGACCATCAAACCACCGCTTCCATGGACCTCCTGGATTCAGACCCGGTCATGATGGCAAACCTCACGACTTCCACGGTCATGGAACTAGCAGCCACAAATTTGGAGCGCAACCCTGGTGGTTTGGACGTGGTCCATCTGACGCAGAGCGTCCCTGGACTGGTCCTTGGGGAGCACCGGATCAGCGCAGATCCTGAATATTGCTCCTTCGACTACCTGATTCTTCAAAACAATTTCCTTAATATCGAGCCGTTGAAACCCTCGGGCCGTGGGGTCCGAATGCTCACGGCCTCTTTAAGGAAATCTCGAAAAGGCTGGTTGACACTTCCCGTGACCCAAGGGCTGGTTTCTACCTTGGCCAGCGGCTAAGCATTGCCATACAACGTGGTAATGCTGCCAGTCTCTTGGGAACATTACCAATCGACAGCGATGAGGACGAATTTTTTGAAGCTATTTTTTAATTTGTGATAAGGATTAGTTAAGTTAGTATTTCATTGTTTTTTATTTATTAGTTGTGTTAGTAAATATTAGTCAGATTTATTTTCTTTTATACAACATGACATAGTTTGTTTAGTTTGAAGACAGCTTAGTTTAATTGTCAAATTACCTTTTTACTGGACTTGCATTCAATTAATTATACATATCAATTGGATGTAAGTGCACATTTTGTCAATAGTGTACTACTTTTAAGTATTAATTTTGAACTTATTGGTATGGTGACATATGGTTATTAGGTTCTTGTGATTTATTTGGATTATCAGTTAGATGCTATTTATGTATCACTAAGGATGCTCGAGTAGCGCGGTCGTGATACAGAAGCTGTTGAATACTTTGTATTATTTATGGTAAAATAATATGCACGTATATAGAAATGATCTTGAGAAAAAAAAAAATTACACCTTTATTTATACAATTATTTTACATAACTTAATTTTATTCGACAATATCCATCGGTTTCTTACGAAGATTCAACTATTGTGACGATTCTGGTTACATAAATTATACTTCACAGCTTTTCTGTCCCAGTGCATACCAGGATTCTCGTTTTACGCAATTCTTTCCACATTCCTCATTGCTTTGGGTAAGTCTTGTTATTATCGACCCATCTCGTTGATATCCTTTTAGCGGAGGATCCTTCCTTTTCTATGGAGGATGACCACAAACAAACGTGAAGCGTGACATCATGATCACCAATTCCAGCGGCGAGTCGCCGAAGTTGCCAGTCTGTCGCGACGGTTACGTTAATGTTTTGCCACGAGCTGTATTGGTCAAAACTAGCTCTTCATCATCTACCATTTTTTTATTAGGGGTTAATCCTCATGGATGTCCTCTTGTCCTCATGGATGGAGGCTTGGTCAAAACTTGTCATAATGGGAGAATAATTATTTTAGGCCTAATTGAATTGCTCTCATCTATAAATAATCTACACTAATATTAAGAGGAAAGATTTGATTGTTTGTTTGCATTGAATAAGCTCCGAAACCGCTGAACCGATTTGAAAAATTATTTCACTGTTGGGAAGCTACACTATCCCCGGGTGACATAGGCTATATTTTATCCCCGTATTCCCACGGAAACGCGAACTACGCGGGTGAAACCGCGGAGCGCTGCTAGTTCATTAATATTTTCAGTTTCATTATCATCTTTCCAGTCTTTTCCCAATCATGTTGGGGTCAGCTTCCAGTGTTACCGGATTCAGTAGCTGAATACCAGTGTTTTACATCTGACCTTCACAACCAGTTTACTGAGTAACACGATACCTCTTAGTAAGACTGGTTGTCGTACTTTCGGGCTTCTGACGACTTGTAACGACTGTCAAGGATCCACGAATGACAGCTGGGACAAACTGTTTAACGTGCTTTATGAGGCACCTAAGGGTTTTGGTATGTAAAGATGGTCACCCATCCAGGGACCAACCGCGGCAAGCGTAACTTAACCAGATCGATCGACCCGTGGGGCTGTTATTTCTTAGATGTCAAAAATAAAGTTATGTCATTGTGGATCATGATAGTGCAGTGATAACTGTGTTTATTTACTTGTAACTTGAATTACATGATAATATTATTTAAATCTTGATTACTTTGTATATCTTGAGAGGCTTGTGGCTAAGTTAAAATAGCTGCGCGGGTCGATCGATCAGGTAAAGCTACGCTTGCCGCCGTTTTGTCCGTGGATGGGTGACCATCTTCACATATCCCTCCGTGCCTCGGAAAGCACGTTACGCCGTTGGTCCCGGCTGTCATTTGTGGATCTTTGACAGTCGTTACGGGTCGTCAGAAGCCCGAAAGTCTGACAACCAGTCTTACCAAGGGGTATCGTATTACCCAGTAACTGGGTTGTGGAGGTCAGATAGGCAGTCGCTCCATGTAAAATACTGGTATTCAGCTGCATCCCGTTAGACTGGAAGCCGACCCCAACATAGTTGGTAAAACGCTAGGCAGATGATGATATCTACTTTGTATATCTTGGGGTCTACCATGGCTTGCTGATTATGTGACGTGCAGATAACACAAAGCCTTTATAAATCACTCTACTGATATGACTTTATGTAGACGGTGCAGTAAGAATGGATTTTTCTGAACATCTAAGCGTTTATCTGCTCAATTGGATTTCGTTGTACAGACGCCAGCACACCAAGCTACCCCAATTTGTCAAAGAGTGTAGCCGTACTTCCATAGGCAAACTGCCCCCGATAGGAACCTATATCGTAACTTATGTTATATTGTAGAGGATGCTAATAGTAGTTTATTGATTAGCTATTAGCTCTGTACCTTAGTTAATTGAGGAGCTATTTAAAAAAAGTGTCCGGAGACGACTTTTTTTCAAAGTGATATATCTCTGTTGATTTTAAAGCTAGAAAAATGAAACAAATTCCAGTGTTTATAGTACACTTTACAGTTTATTTTATATATATTTTCATGAGCCAAGCCTATAAAAAAATGAAAAAAAATATTAAAAATATGCAAAAAAAAAAATTGTATTACCACTTTGAAAAAAAAATTTAATTACTGTCTATACCTTGCCTAACAGCATGTCAAGTTTCATTAAAATCCATAGGGTGCAAGATGTTGATAAAAATTTATTAAAGTAAGTGGACCACCTTATGACCACTTTGTTGACGCTTTCAAATTGTGTTAGATTTTAATAATCTTTAGCAAAGTAGCGTTTTGACAGTTTATAAAACGTACTATCAAGATTCACTAATGCAGTCGCATACTAAGGGCTATATTGCTATGAAGTGGCGGTCCAGGCCGTACCTACAGCTGTGTGTATAAGTGATGTATTAACACAAAACACACCGCTCCACTCACACGCTGGCGTTACTCTCTGTATTTTATACATACCGTCGGCGACGACAGACATGACCTTGGTCGGTTCATACCATTGCTAAAATTTACTTGTATAATTTGAGTTCCGGTAGGGTGCAGCGTATCGTCTTGGATTAAGAAACTCATAGGTCTGGGTTCAAATCTCGCGATGAAGCTTTAATTTTTCTTTTCAACAATCATCTTCATCTGTTCTTTTATTATTCGATTTATTAATATACCAGAATAATAATGTAACATTTTTTTATTATTACTCGTATTGTTATTTAAATAAAGGTTTACCAATAATAAATGATTACAAAATGTTTATTCGTTATAACTTCATGAAGAATGTATAAAATAACTAATAATAACTTTTTTTTAAACAGTTTATTTTGTCATAAAGAACAATTTATTGAAGTAAATAAGCTAGTTGGTGAACTATGATAATCAGGCTATTGTATCTTAGTAATATAATAATATTGTGCTGATTACTACTGTGTGTCGGTACTCTAAATAAATCACAATATTCTACAAAAATCTACCCACGTAAAAGTAACAAATGCAGACAAGTTGTCACAATACAATTAAATGACTCAGTAGTACTACTTTTATTCTACTGCGAGTGAGTTCGTTCTAACTCAAACCTCAAAGTTAACAAATCGTATTTAATAGGACTTAAAGAGGTTATAGCTTAAGTGTTCATTTTCATTCCGAAAAGAAGATTGAAACTAAACCTCAAAATAATCCAGATTACGGATAAGACAAAATATTATTTGAATATTACTAAAATAAATAAATATTTGTAATTTATAACTTAATGTTAATGTTTTTTCCGTTAACTATGTTTTTTGAGCTGATTCTCAAGCTGGTTTTCGATGATGCGAACCTTCTGCGTGGAGTGTACGGCGCACGGTTCGTAAAGATGTGTCGAATAATTCGGCAAAATGTCTTGTCGTTTTGAAACCACTTGATTCATATTCGCTGAACGTGTGCCTGTTATAGGAGCTGGGGTCTTCCACTTTGCTTTCCACGGGCAAGGCTACCGCCTCCTCATATCTTTCCACCCACCGACTCACAGTATTTCACTAAAACAAAAAAGGGGTACTGTTAGGCTACTAAGCAAAATACACACTTTATGTATTACCTACTATTTAGAAACAAAATTATTTAAAAGGGCAATTTCACATAGATATTAAGTTTATTGTTATTTTCATCGTTCTATAATCTAGGAAATAAATTTACATTGAAATTTTATAATTTTTATTCTATTTAGACATTGTGATATTTATAAAACGTTTAAAAATAACTACAAGGATCAGCAGTTATACTTTAATTAAATAAATGTTTAATATTTATATTTAAATCATAATACTCACACTCAGTCCGGTTTCATCACATAGGTATTTGCTCAGATTAGAGAATAAAGGGTATTTGTGATATAGGTATTAAGTCCACTTTTATGCAGCGCAATAATATTCGCTTTCATTTCTATATTTAAATTTGCTTACATTTTAAAATGAATTAGAAGAACGCTAATAGATGAAACACACGTCACTAGCACACAATATCAACCAACACCGTTCTATAAGTCGCGGTGAATGAGTCGTAAATCATTTAAATTTATTTAGGTTTCTGTGGGTATAATGATAAAGTTTTACGAGTTTAGTGAATAAGAAGAACAGAACAAGAAACTATACTCAAAAGTGATTTTTAAAACAATAAAAAGACTATCACACAGCGAGTGGGATTCGAAACCGCGACTCGCTGCGCTCAAACGCGATAATCAAGTGCGGTAACCGCTCAGCTATCATGCCATTTGCTTTAAATGATAAATGATAAATGATTTTATTTCTGTAAGTAGGTTTGTACAAACACTTTTACACGTCAATCATATTTTTTTAAACTAGATGAGGTCGGCGTTTCCTATCTGACTACTCTGAGAAGAAAGGCCGAAACAAACTCAGAGGTCACAGTCTCTTTTAAAGTCCAGACATAATCTTGGTCAGATCATGTGAAGACCATGTGGATTGGTGTCTGAAATGGTCTTTTGAGGAAAGAACCACACAGGTTGAGTGGACCTGTCCATTCAGTGCACGCATGTATCAGTAATCATACGGCTCAACTCAGAACTTGAGGAGCTCAACGATTTGACGAACAATACCAAAGAAAGGACATTTGGGTAGGCCGCATAAAGTACTCAAACTGCCAGATTAACATTAAAAACGAACTGAGAAAGAGACGAAACACGAAAACAAAAATACCACATAGTCCTCACATTCACAATAATTAAATCAAAAATAATATTATACTTCTCAAAGTAAATATTCATGTCAAAGTGTATATTATAATAATCAAATGTCAAATTGTAAATAATAATAATCAAATGTCAAAGAGCAAAACAAAGAAAAAACAACATTCAGTATACAAAATTGGAGCAGGTCAATCCCAAGCTTTTTTGTCCTCAATATAATCTTTAACGGTATAAAAGGCTTTCAGGCACAACTTACGTTTGATGAATGATTTAAATTTATTGAGACTTAGATCTTGAACATGGCTTGGAAGTTTATTATAAAAGCGTAAACATTGACATCTGAATGACCCACCTATTTTCTTGAGCCTTGTTGATGGTACAACAAATTTGTGTTTGTTCCTAGTATTTATACTATGGATATCACTGTATTTTTTAAACAATTTAATATTTTTATGAGCATATAAAAGATTTTCATAAATATACTGTGAAGGCACAGTCATTACATTTATCTCCTTAAATCTATCTCTGAGAGAGTGTCTCGGACTTAATTTATAAATTGATCGGACAGCTCTTTTCTGCAAGACAAAAATAGTCTGAATGTCGGCGGCATTTCCCCACAATAGAATACCATACGACATTACACTATGAAAATAGCTAAAGTACACTAAGCGGGCTGTCTCTACATCAGTTAAATTACGAATTTTTCTAACAGCGTATGCTGCAGAGCTTAGCTTTTTCGACAATTTAGCTATATGTGGGCCCCACTGAAGCTTGGCATCCAAAGTTAAGCCCAAGAATACAGTGCTATCTTCAGGATTCAATTCTTCGCCCTTTATCAACACATTAGTTTTCACCTGCTTAACGTGAGGTAGCGTAAACTTAATGCATTTGGTCTTTTTTTCATTAAGAAGCAAATTATTAACAATGAACCAGTGAACTACTTTTGAGATTGCGCTATTTACATCGTCATTAACAAGTTGCTGACGTTTAAGTTTAAACAAAAGTGAAGTGTCATCCGCAAACAACACTATATCATGATTATCCTTTATGAGGTAAGGCAAGTCATTAATATAAATAAGAAACAAGAAAGGACCAAGAATTGAGCCCTGTGGGACTCCCATTGATACTACGGATCCCGGAGATCTTTTTCCGTTTATATCAACACACTGAATCCTATTACACAAGTATGAAATAAGAAGATCCAGAGCGGTGTTCCGGATCCCGTAGTGGCGGAGTTTCCTGATTAGAGTTTCATGAAGCACGCAATCGAAAGCTTTAGATAAATCGCAAAAGATGCCCAAGGCATCGTATTTATTTTCCCATGCATTGTAAATATGCCCTAAGAGTTCAACACCGGCATCGGTAGTTGAACGACCCCTTGTGAAACCGAACTGTTTGCTATGTAATAAATTATGTTTATTAAAAAATCTTTGCAATTGGTCTAAAATTAATTTCTCAAAAATTTTACTAAAGGTAGGTAGTACTGAAATAGGTCTATAATTAGTGGGGTCTGATGTACTACCTGATTTAAACAAAGGTATTATTTTACTATTCTTCATTAGGTCAGGAAACTCCCCACAGTCTATACAATTATTAAATATAAGAGCTAAAGTAGGTGCTACAATGTCAATAATAGACTTAGCAACTTCTACAGAATTACCCCACAGATCTGCAGTCTTTTTTACATTTAAAGTGTGAAAGGTTTTAATTATATCTCTACAGCTAATATGTTCAAAATGAAATTCTGAATCACAAACATTAACATTTTCCTTAAGCAAAGACTCAGCAACTGAAGGTGATGAGTTTAGTGATTTTGTAGTTGAAACGGGAATATCTGTAAAGAAATTTTCAAAAGCCGCGGCAACTTGCGAGTCCGATGTGATTATGTTGTCATTGATAGACAGGCTGTAGTCAGTATTTCGGTTGCTAGACCTTCCCGTTTCACTATTAATAATATTCCAAGTCGTTTTAATTACATTACTACTGTTTTTAATCTTTGAACTCAAATAACGCGACTTGGCCATCCAACAAACTTTTTTAAATAATTTGGAATAATTCCTAACATATAAATTAAATTCAGCAGTGTTTACAGAAGTCCTTTCATCGTATAGCTCATAAAGTCGTGCTCTACTTTTATGAATACCAATGGTAGCCCAATCACTGAAAGAGACGTTACTATTAATCGAGATAGTCTTGGGAATAAAAGTGGAATTAAATTGTTTACAATATATCTTAAAAAAATCATCATATAGATGATTAGGATCAGCATTTGCAGACAAAACTGGTAATTTATTTTCGAGTTTAATTTTAAAGGCCTCTAGGCGAAATGCAGTTTTGGGGTTAACAATGATATCCTTTTTACCCATTTTTTTATTTTGATTTTTAATGGTAATGTGTTGCCCGCAATGATCAGAATCTAATAAATTAATAATTTCTTTGTGGCTCGGTACAACATCTGTAAAAATATTATCTAGGCATGTGGCACTACTAGGGGTTATTCTTGTGGGCTCCATAAATAAGTTTACAAGATTGTACGACTGAAATAAACTTATTATTTTACTACAATAACCTGAGTTATCCAATAAATTAACATTAAAATCACCGCAAACAATAATGGATTTGTTCGAGTTACAAATCTTGTGTAATACTTCATCCATTACCTTTTCAAAGCAGTCATACAATCCTGAAGGTGGTCTGTACACACTTAATACAACAAACTGCTCCAATTCTATACAGGCTATTTCAACTGTCCGCTCAACAGAGAGGCTCACGATATCCTTACGTTCTTTAAATTGTAACAGGTTACTTACTAAAATTAATGAGCCACCATGTATAGCATTTACTCTGCTGAACGAACTACCAACCTGGTGATTATTAAAATTAAACATGAACTGGTGGCATTTAAGCCAGTGTTCTGTCATACAAAGAATATCTATATTGTTACAATTAAGGAATAAATCGACTTCTAAATCTTTGTTCAAAAACCCTTGAATGTTTTGATGTACCAGGTTGATACCATGTAATTCTTTTACACTTTTGCAAGAGGTTGCCTCCATTGTCTTACTTTCTAATTTAAATGAAGATCAATGTCAAAATTATTTGCCAAATTATTGGCAGTACAGTTTAATATTTCATTGCATTGCTCAAAAGGAGCAAGTTGTTTAGCCAAATTTTTGGCTGAAATAGAAAAAAAATATGATAGCGACACAGCTATCTGTCTTCTATGATAGTTAGAAAGATAGTACATCACAATATTATATCTATCTTTTGTCAAATGCAAATTATTACCAACATAATTGTTGGTATCAACTAGATTAAACAAATTATTATTAAAAGTCAAATTATACAAAGTCATATTTATCTCATATCTTAACCTATTTTCTTCCTGTGGCAAACCGATGCTATATGGGAATGTAAACAAAACTATTTTTCTTAAACTAAGATTACTCAGGGTTCTATAATACTGGAGCAATTCTCCTTTGTTCACTTTTCCCCTATTACCCATAAAAACTATTAATGTGGTGTCTCGGCTAAAATTACATTTAATAATTTGTTTCATAATATTAAATAATGAACAACCAGGCATACAGTAATTTATTATAGAGTGACCTGGATATTCCTCTGTCAACAAATCGCCTAACTCTTTTCCAATTTCATCACAGAATAACACTATGTCATTTTTTTCAATTGGCTTACACTGTTTTTTGGAACTGTAAATATCAGGAAAGCTTAAATCAACACAGGGCTGTGGTAAGGTGGATTTGCATGTTGTCAATGAACAATCCGGTGTAGGTACATTGGATGGTGTTTGACACTGCTCACAGTTGTTTTTTTGTGAGTTTACCAGCTCATTCATTGCCAACACGTATTCCCTCATGATATCTTCTGAGGTATCATATCTTTTAGTCATTGAACTTAGTTTTTCCTGTAAATGGTCAAGTTCAGATTGCAAGTTCTCTGTGTCAATGTTGTACCTCCTAGTACTTTGCTCCAAATTTGAAGAATACATATCTAATAATTTAAGCAAGTTTAGTCGTTCTCTATTAAGTTTCACATTTTTTATGAAGAATTTATGTCTTTTAACTAACTTTTTCGTTTTAACAATGTATTTATTGATCTTTATGTATTTTTAAGTTTATTGTTACTAGTTCTTACCCTCATTGAGTTACCTGACTTTGAATCGTTATCACCTGTCAAATCTATAGTGTAACATGGTTTTATGGCAGAAACCATTGAGGGGGCGACCGGCATCAACTCATCGAACAGACTTTGATTCAGCGAGGCGGTGATGTTAAGATTTGTAGTCTGAAGTTCAGTTATTTGACTATGAGCCTCAAGTAGCTGCTGTTGTAGTAAATGTTTGTGACTAAGAGCTTGTTCATACTCTATGCTACACTGGCTGAATCCGTCCACAACGAGCTGAAGTCTGTCGCGTTCTTCTATGGCATCAGTGTATTGAGTATATATCTGAGCCATTTCACTTTTCAACTTCCTATTCTTTTCATGGGCATCAAAGAGCACCCTTTCATTGTCATCTATTTCCTTACTGAGTTGGTCACAGGACTTCTTTGACGCCTGTAATTCGCTCAAAGCCTGATTGAGTTTGGACTCTTCGAGGCGAGCACGGGCGCTGCGAGTCATAATCATGACTATAACTAATAAGGAAGCGACAAGAAAGTGAAAGAGAGAAGGTAGTTATGCCAGCAGTCTAGGAGATGATTATTTTTAGTGGAAATATGAAAGTTAGATGTAAAGAAGGAGTCCTGTCACCAAACCAAAGTAAGGTTATGTTTACGTTCAAAAGTCACTGGCATACGTAGCCGAAATTAAAAAGAGTACAATGTAACAGCTGGTAAAAAAAAAAGAGAGTACGCAAACAAACTAATAGCACGTAAAATACAAAGTATTGTACCTGATATCAAGATGACAATGCAAAAATTCACTTGTGCCGGCAACTGTCAACGATTCACATTGAAATATTTACACTTATTTTACACTCGTTACGTGAATCTAATACGTAATACACTTTATTATTCTGTTTACTTGAAGAGTAATTGGAAATAGGCCATAAAAACAAAGAAATCTAAAGTTAAAAATTAAAATTACGAGAGCAAATTTAAATCAGCTGTTAGCTGTTGTGTTGCCACAGGAAAAAACCCTTTAACGGTTGAATTTAGGAAATACATTCATTCGTAAACGTATGAGAGTGTGTGTGTATATAGTATTATAGCCTATAGAAATTGCTTATTATAAGAAGGTCGTAAGTTAAAGCGAAGTGTCAATCTATTGCTTTTTGAGATTGGGGCACCATTAGTGAGGGCTACTGTACATTCACGGTTGATGGTGTCACTAGCCTATTACAATATTATAAAATATCACGTTCTGTTTCACTTCATCTTCGGTTTGCAATGTTTTCTTTCGTTTTCTTGTCTACCGCAATATAAAGCCACAATTATTACATTTCCTAGACTTACGGCCGAATACTGAAACGTCACTCAAATATTTAGTTCAGTAATTAATTTATGTTTCACTTTTGATTCATTTTGTGTTCAGATATTTCATTTCGAGTGAAAGGTGCCAAATGCAAAACGAAACACTTGTCTTGTGTGTTTTAATTTTTAATTTGATTTTGTTTTCATCAGTCATATGCTGTTATAGCGGCAATAGAAATACATACCTACTCAGTGAAAATATCAACCGTCTACATATTGCGGTTCACGAGATACAGCCAGACAGACGGACGGACATCGAAGGTTTAGGAAAGGTTACGGAACCCTAAAAATGATCAACTCAACTTCAGCCCCCGCTAAACCCACGTTGTCACAGAAAACAGTATGTAATAAAGAAAAAAAAATTATTTCACTTTGTCAATCGTGTTAATTTATTCTTATAAACATTATTAGGAACTAACAGATGAAATTCGTAACATATTACAAAAATAAAACATTACTAACTATCTTTTAAATCACAAAAATAAACCAATTATACATATGTTATCATATAAATAGGTTTATTCTAAAAAAAAACTATGCCAGTATGAGGTTTGTACATAATTTACTTGATCCAGGTCAGTTTAGTATTCAGGTAAAAGTGATAAATAATCGAATTAATATAAACTATATTTCAATGATTATCTAACTGCCATTCTTTGCCAGTTGTATGAAATGACAAATTGATTCGTCTGACAATTTCATAAACAATTGATTTCCCCGACGGTAGATACATAATGCCATCGTCTAGTCTTTTGTCTCGCTCTCTCATCTCTTGACGTCATCAAGTCTGACTGAAGCGCACTAACAAGGTGTTAATCATCATCGTCATTTACATCTAAATGTTAATTTTCAGGTTATCATATTCCAGTCCAAAATAAAACTTTGTCCAGTTCAGTTTTAGGTCTATTTTCCGTTGTGTCAATTGTCTTCAGTTACAATTCTGTCTGTCTCTAGTTCTAATGATCTTTGCAGGTCTCTTGTACTTGTTATGATAATTTCCCTGTTGAACAAACAAGAAAATCTGTTCAAAGCTTTGAAGGTAATGTTTTCTGGAGTTCTTTTTCAGGGAATATAAATACATAATTATTTGGGCCACCACCAGCAAAATGTATGAAAATTATTATGTTATTGAAAATATTATAAAATGATATATGATTATAGACAAAGTAACGAAACAAACAACGCTAATAAAGATAATCAAAGAAACCTGATTTATATTTTTTTTTTTTTTTTAATCAAGATCCTATTACAATATTTATTCTTCAGTTAAGAATAAACCATAATAGTATTTGAGAATTTAGGAGAAATTACATAGCTAGAAATTAATTAAATCGAAAACTGTCTGAATAATGTAAGAATATGTGTCAATGTGGAAAACTATATGGAATACAAAATATTAGTGTAACTCATATCGCAAAATATGTTATAGATAGTGGAACAATAAATGTTGTAGTATATAGTACCTACATATTATTATCAGACAGATGGTGACCTTTGAACGTTTTCCAGAACAGTTCCCTGAGTAGCCACAGTATCACAAGCTTCATCTTGTTGTCTCTCTCACTTTCCGGTTCACTGTCTTGTCTTTCCAAACTATCATCACGTTCACGTTCCTCCTTATTCCCACAGCAGCAAGGTTTAGATTCGTAGCAGTTTTCGCAGTGACCATGTCTTGATCGTCTTTCGCAGCCATTGTCGTGGCATGGTCTTCTGTGGTCACAACACGGCCTGGTAGAAGCATGATGACAACATTCTGATCTGTGGTAATCAAATCCACGAGTTCCTTCGCATTTTCGTCTACAGCAACATTCGGAGCAGTTAGATGGTCCACGACGTCCACAACAATGCTGATCAGCGTTGCGTCCAAACCAAGGATGAGGTCTGTCAGTTCCTGGGCTGTAGCAGCTACGTTCATGTCTCCGTCCACGGTTGGACGTTCCACAGCAATGGCATTCCGATGGACCACGGCGGCCACATCCTCTGTGGCCATGCTCGAAGGGTCCCCATCTTGGAGGCTCAGGTTCACGGTGACAATGCCTTTCAGGACTGTAATCAAATCTTGGCTTGCCGAATGGTCCAAAATTAGGTTTATGGCTGTGATGATCTGAAGAGTCACCTTGGAAAGGACAGCCAAAATGAGGTCTACCCATTCCTGCGAATTGAGGGCCAAAATGGCCGCCGAAGGGCGAATTGTTCTCCCAAGGTCCTCTCATGGTTGCGATTTTATTGATCTCTTTATGGTTTATGGTCCACTTTTTGTTCAATAGACTACGTACACATGTTTTTGCTTTGAATGAGTTCCCTCGAATGATGATCATATCGACACACACTAGTTTATATCATACTGATAGTGACGCAATATTTCCAACTGATTTCAAGTGTGATTGTACTGATATGCTGATGAAATTTCTTGACATAGATGTTTTGTTTTGAGAAAAAGTTTGTTCACTCGTTATGGGATAGGTTAGTAGTAGGTTTATTTTCGGAATTTTCAAAAGTATTTTAGAGATTGGATCCATTTATAATTTCTGGGTGTACTCACTGTCAACATAATTTATAATGTGCCATTTGCAGGAGTGAAAGTTGTTATGCGGAGCTTATGTTTTGTTTGTATTTTCTTATACTGACTTGAAAAGCAGACTAATGAAATTATTTTATAAGTGTATACAAATCTTATTTTTGTCTCATATTTGTTTATACAACACGACCTTTTTGTATCGAAACTTTTTAAGAACAAAGGAACTCAACCAATAAAAAACAACTTATAACCCACTAGTGAAAATAGTAATGAAAAAGTCACAGTTTGATAATAGGTGTCATTACGTGCCTAATTGCGGTGAAATTAGAGCCATTTTATGAGCAATTGTGTTGAAAAATATATTATTTCACGTTAACGATTCACCCATTTCGGGTGAATAAATTCGTGAAAATCGGCTAATAGGTCATTCGCTCAACTCACAGAACTCCAGAAATACATAGATAACCCCAGCATGTTCTTTCATGCATCTAAAAACATGTTACAGTCAGGTTCGCCATCCATGAAGGCGTGGCTGCAGAAAACTTAAGTTGTTTAGACACAACGAGCCACATTAATTAACACTAAACTGTCCAGTGACCGAAAAATTGTTCATCATTAGGAAGTTGTGTACTTGCCTGTGTCAATATGAGAAAATGAAGCTTACAGCAATTACAAACGAACTAACCTGATACATCATTTTAGTATGAACCTTATTTACATGTTCCAGAAACGAGTCTCCATTGAAAAATGTTTCTTATATCCTAACCCATTGCATGTTTTTTTAGTGTTTAATGTTTTATTTTGTCATACTTTTTCTGGTCTACAATAAAGCGTAAATAAATAAATAGATATATATCCCATTGTAAAAAAACATAAGTCTGCGTGCGTTGCTATAATAATAAATGCCACACCCACACCGGTACACCCACCCGATTCGCGCCGGCGTCCCCCAGGGCGCCGTGCTATCCCCTCTCATCTTTACGCTGTTCACCAGCGATATCCCCAAGAGTGGTAAGGCACAGTTGGCTCTGTTCGCAGACGACACGGCCATCTACCACTCTGGGCGTAGTTCCAAAGCGATAGCCAAATCCCTCCAGACCGCAGTCAACGTACTCGGTGCATGGTTTAGGAAATGGCGAATCGAACTAAATCCGGACAAGAGCCAGGCGGTTCTCTTTAAGAGACCGCAGCGCCGCCAAGACCCCCTCCCGCCCATCTCCATATTCGGCAAGCCGATCCCTTGGGAAAAGCAAGCCAAATACCTTGGAGTAATTCTAGATCAGCACCTCTCCTTCTCTGAGCATATCAGGAAGGCGCGCTCACGCGCCGCCTTCGCTCTCGGAAGGTTGCATTCTGTTCTGAACGCACGTAGCAAATTGTCACTCAAGTGCAAATTGCGTATTTACACGGCGTGCATATGGCCCATCATGACGTATGCATGTGCAGTCTTTGCACACACGCACCCCCGACACATCCATAGGATGCAGACCCTCCAAAACCGTTTCCTCCGCCAAGCCACAGGCTCCCCATGGTACGTTCGGAACGAGATCCTCCATCTCGATCTGAAAATGCCCACTATTGCTCAATTTATGAAACGCAACTCGAAGCGTTTCTTCGATAAAGCCGAGATACATCGCAATCCCTTGATTGTGAAGGCCGCTAGTTATGTCCCCAGTAGAATCAGTAGTATTCGCAGGCCGAAACATGTCCTCTCAGACCCAGACGACCCCATCACTGTTTTCCAAGAAAAGAATAGGGCCACCAGTACAGTACACAAACACAAACGACGACCGTCCTACCGACCTCGCCGCCGAGGTCCTCGCGCCCCGCGAAGACTCCCGAGTAGCGATCAGACCCCCGACCGTCCCTTGCTCGTTGATGCGCCAGCCCGCGCCGTAGCTGAGCCAGTAGCTTTAAATTCCCCGTCTAATAATCATGAAAACAACTCGATCCAGCCTGTCCCTGATAGTACTAGCTGCCCCCCCCCCCCCCGCCAGCGACTCCCTGAGCCGAGGTTCGTACCCCACAGGGGGTGCCCTCAGTGCGCAGTCGTTTTAGGTTTAAGTAGGTTTTACGCCCTGGCTGGAGGCTTTTAGATTCCTAAAAACCTTCACAGGAAAGTCCGGTTGAGCAGTCACGGCCTCTCAAGGCCAACTGCGAGATGCCAATTCCAAAAAAAAAAAAAAAAAAAAAAAACACACCGGTACATGAAAATGATGTGATTTATGAGACATGTAATACTTAGGTACTTTGTTTTGGTATATCGATGTTAATCTTATCAAACTACTTGATTTGGATAACAGCTGGATTCATTGACAGCTAAATTAAATAGGTAATGTTTTTAAAAAGTGACGGATTGCATCATTGTATCACCTAATTCCATTACGTATTAGTGGTGTCTTTGTCTACAATTTCTAGTATAATTATTATAACGATATCGTGCTATCTCGCCCTGTAACTCTTTTGATACAACGAAGATATTAGGAACAACCTCCATGCTTGTTCACTCCCTTATCTTCTCATCGAATGCCGGGTAACTTTCGATGGTGAAGTCAGGAATATTAACTTTTAAGCAAATTGACTACTAATTTAAATTGCCCGAGGGAACATTATAGGCTCATTATGTATGTATGTAGCATATTCCATCTCTTGGGTCCTGATCTCCTCTCGATGAGATGCAGTGGGCCGTAATGTACCACCCGGGCCCAGTGCGGGTTGGTAGATGTCACGTCTTCGAATTGTTGGTTCTAGGACATGCCAGTTTCCTAAATTTTTTTTACCGTTTCAAAAAGAATATCAATTCGACATGTTTATATTATATTGTTTTAAAATATTTTCGGCCATCACTCCGTCATATATAGACGGATTTGTAAAGTTCTTTTTTTGTTCGAAAGGGGTTAATTTTTCACGTTTAAGTTTTTTTCCGGAAGTCATTTGTTTTTTTTTTTTTGAAAAAGGTTTTTTTCTGCACTGTTTTGTTTCTGGCTCTGACTAGTAGTTTCAGAGATTGAGACTACCATACAAACAAAAAAAAATTACCTACCTATAATATTGTCTAGATAACAACTCGTCAATCGTCATTCTTCAACAGTTTATAAAATTGCCTTAACACGGCCAGTTTTGTGGTGCTGTAGGTCATTGTTCGCTCAAACCCTTTGTTTTTTGCGTTGGAACTCGTCAAATAACTTCTCCCGCTAGAGTAATAAAGTCTTAGGTACTATGCAAATAAAACATTATTTGGCCTACTTGCATGGATCAGTAAATAACGTCATCTGATAAATACTTAATTGAATCAAAGATAAAGTAGTGGTGTTCCGCGTCAGCCTAATAGCTGAATATGTTTTTAATATCAATAGACATAGAATAAATTAAAAATTCTAGTTACGTCAGAAGCCCTAAAGTCTTACAAAAGGGAATCGTGTTACTTAGTAACTGGGTTCTGGCGGTCAGATAGGCAGTCACTCCATGTAAAATACTGGTATTCAGCTGCATCCGGTTAGACTGAAAACTGACCACTGGAAGAATAAAATTAATAGAATCAATAGAATTATCTTTATCACAAGAAGTGGGTCAAAAAAGTTTCAACAAATTACATCCAGACTGGCACCCTTAAATAATTCACAGCATAATCAAGTGTTATTCAGCAACATCCAGTTAGACTGGAAGCCGAACCCCAAAATATTCGAGTAAAGGCTGTGCAGATGATTTATCTACCTGAAGTGGCTTGCCATGTTTTTTTTTTTTGGATGGGAAATCATCAAATAACTTCTCCCGCTCTGGGTGGAACAGAAGGGCGTGTCAGACTTTTACTGACTAAATAAAACCCACCCGTGTTCCCTCAGTAGGCCAGGGGCTTTCGAACAAACCCGCACCCCTGGCAGGCATCGGCCCTTGCGGGCCCCGTCATTTTTTGTGCTGACATCTCTTTGAGGCGCGCGTGGAACACAACGCGCCGTCGACTTGGGCTTGGTCCTTACCGGACAGCGAGCTACCTATCGCCATCCGTAAGCTCATGCTTACAGTGGTCAGAAATCGGCCTGGGATTCCCGACGCCCAAGACGTCTCCATATCCTATCCGTATCCTGCGGCGGCTAGGGTCGCGAGGGCGCATCAACTGCCTCTCCCTCACGTGCGCCGTCTCCCTCTTCGCGAGCATCACTGCTTCACTGAAGGAGGTGACGGCTACTCATGCACATCTCTCATACCATGGCCTGGACCAGGGCCGGACGCGAGAGATCGCCGCCGCCGATCGCCTCCACGAGGACACGGCGGTGCTCCGCCCAAGCCGGGCAGACCGCCACCGTGTGCTCCACCTTGTCCTCAGGGCGATCTTCAAAGTGGGCTTGCCATGATGCTTGCATAATTCCTATCACGGAACTGGGGTTGCTCTGCTGTCCACTGTCAAATTCCTATCCGTCAATCATAATGTAGTATTTAAGTTAACCTGTACTCAAAGCTTTTGAAAAGAAATTTGATTTGATTTGGTAATCGATGACCATTGCTGTCATAAGTCAGTATTCTTGAAAAGAGACCGCAAATTGGCAAATTTTGGTTTAAAGCTAGGAGTTTCCCCGATCTTCGCAGGGTGGCTGATGGATAAGAGTACCTCAGGTAAGGAGGATTAAAAATAACTAAAATAATATGAAGTGTAGTCTAATCTTTTTCGTCTCTTAATAGCATACGCCTCCTTTCCTGCCATGCTTTCCTGTTTTGTCCCCACTGGCTTGCATAAAACCGAAAAGAACAAACAAAGCCGAAATCTATAAAACGTAACGTTCGATCTTTGATTTTGACATGTTCCCGTCTCTATCTTGCACGTGTAGTTTGATGGTTGTGCGAGAGTGACAAGAATAAAGGTTAAAGTACTAAGTTACGGTAATAGATTTTAGCCATAGTTTTCACAACAGGCTTATTACTGGCTTACAAGGGCTCTCCTGCCTAGCACCTCCGCGTTTTTGGTCTGCTTGTATTGTTATGTAAATCACAAGTTGCATCATACAAACATTTTATCTTAATTTTTTCACATTTGGTTATCAGTAATTTCATCAGCATATCAGTCCATTTTGTAACTGGTCGAAAACATTGCGTCATTTTCAGGACAATATAAACTTGTGTATGTTGATATGAGCGGCATTCCCGTGAACACATTTAAAGCTAAAGCATCGCTATTTCGTTGAGAAACTCTTCTCTACCACACTATTTGTTTTATTACAAAACAAAAATAGAAAATCACAATCATGAAGGGACAAAAGTTCGATGCTGGTGACATACCCTTTGATGGGCACTTTGCACCTCAAGTGGAGAAAAAACGAAGACCTTTTGGGTGTCCTTTCCGTGGTCATGCTCAACATGACCACAAACCAGGTTATGTACCTTTTGGCCCACGTGGATTTGCTCACGGCCCTGAAAACCATGGACATCATCAGGGGCACAAACATCACAGATGTGGACCTCCCGAAGATGGACAACGAAGACCCGGATGTGGTCGTTGGGGACCTCCTAAGCGCGACAGTGATGGACCATCGGAACACCGCTTCCATGGACTTCCTGGATTCAGACCCGGTCATGATGGCAGACCTCACGACTTCCACGCTCATGGAACTAGCGGCCACAAATTTGGAGCGCAACCCTGGTGGTTTGGACGACGTGGTCCATCTGATGCAGAACGTCCCTGGACTGGACCCTGGGGAGGACCTGATCAGCGCCGATCCTGAATATTCCTCCTCCGATAACCTGCTTATTATGGCAATTTCTGTGACAATGTGGTGAAGCGAAATAGTTTAGAAAATATATTTTGAAGAACGTTAAGTTTTGTGCAAGCATAGTTTGTATAAGACTTTTATAAAATGAATTAGGCATATCAATTGTATATAAGTGCACATATTGTTAACTATATATGTTAATACTTTTTAATTTAGTTTTGAACATATTGATATGGTGACATATATAATAAGTTACTACTAATAGCTAAACTATTAATAGTTTCTTGTGTTTTATTGGACAGTCGGTTAGATTTTATTTACGTACTAAAATGTTTTGTTACGTAAGAGACTCACGTATAACGGCTTATAAATGCTGTCGTAGCTTTCAGCAAGCTGTTATATTATATTTGTTTTATACATAAGTTTTTAAATAATGTAAATATGTAATTATGAATAAATGAGTTTAAAAGAAAAATGCGCTAAAACCTTTTGTTTCAAGGTAAAACTGTTTTCCACGACTTCGCTCCTATCTTCATATGCCGTCTGTCACTCATCATCATCATTACCGTCACAATACGAAGTAAACTGTTCGACAAAGTCCCCTGGGGCGAACAATACGCTCTCTACATTTGGTTGCCGACAGAATGGATCTTTTCTCATGTAAACTGAGCGCGTTCGCAAGGGTAACCTTATACGTGTTATGACAATGTTTTTAATTTAATGATAGATGATTTTATTTCTGTAAGTCGGTTTGTGCAAAAGTGTTTACTTTTACACGTCAATCATATTTTTAAAACTAAATGAGGTAGGCGTTTCCTATCTGACTACTCTAAGAAGAAAGGCCGAAACAAACTCAGAGGTCAGTCTGTTTTGAAGTCCAGACATGACACACAGATGACAAGTTTTTAACCTGGATTAACACATAAGATGCTTTTTATCCCTGTAGTTCATTCTCGTGGGGTAATTGCCGACCAATATTTCCGACCAACATACGAGTGAAGCCGCTGGCTAAGCTAGTTTTTTCATAAACTGTTAAATAACTACACAACCCAATGGTCACACTGCAAAGGGTCGTGAGAACTAGCGCGACGCGATAATCGCGTCGCGACACTCGTAGAACAATTTCTATGAAAACTTCATGTAAATTGTTCTACAATTGTCGCGTCTCGCTGTCGCATCGTGCCTGTTTGAAGAAGACATAAGCAAATGGTCGATGGTGACACGAAGCAACGAAAAATGTGGGAAGAATTACGTTCAGGTCCGGTGAATTATGCGTTGCATATCGACAAAGAATCCGTGTGAATGTAAATGAATTTTCAAATCAAATCAATCGAAGAATTTTGGTCGGTACCTACCCTAGTCGTTTCCTTGTCGTCGGTGGGACATGTACTTTGTGTCACAGTTTAAATATGGACAGTATGTAAACCAGGCGTATTTATTAACGTTTAACGGGTTTTGTGTTGTGCCTTAAATTGAAACTGTTCAGTAACAAAATCTTGTTTTTTTTTTTTTCAAAATATTTTGGGTTGATGACGTCATGATTACATAACATTACATAAGTGTATGTTTTAGACAAACATTTGAATCTCTTTAGATTTATCTTCTTCGTTTGCTATATTACCGTTAATCCTTCAATTTGATTTAGTTGTGCAGCTGCGGTCAATTACATCAACACAAGAACAAAGTGCACAACTGTTTTTAATCCCCAACGCAAAAACGACGGGGTGTTATAAGTTTGACGTGTCTGTGTGTGTGTGTGTGTGTGTGTGTGTCTGTCTGAGGCAACGTAGCTCCCGAACGGATGAACCGATTTTGTTTTTTTTTTTTTGAAAGGTGTATTAGTCGGGAGTGTTCTTAGACATGTTTCATCAAAATCGGTTCAGCCGTTTGAAGATTATCAGCTCTTTTCTGGTTGATGAAGGGATTTGAGCATCTTCCACGGGTCTGATCAACTCGAAATTTAGTATTCTATTACTTCAATGATATTAGACGAACAAAGTAACATTGAAATGATGCTGGAGCAACACCTGGAATTTCCAGGATGCCCAAGTTACTGAACAACAAACAGCAAAAGTATCGTGTTCGGGCTCATTGAAAAGGTCTCAATGAATAGATTATAAATAAATAGTGATCAGGACGAGGAATGAGGATAAATTAGTAACAAACTTCACTGTGGGAAAAATACGCAACGATGCGCAGATTTAAGCGAGCGAAACATTAAGTTTAAAAAGCCGGAAATAACAATTAAATTAAAAATTATAAAAACCCCCGACCCTAACAAAAACCTTAAAAAGTATTAATCATAATATTTATAGACCTTTTAAGATGAAGGTAATATTTTGATCAAGGCATTGTCAAGTCGGGGGCGGTCAATGAAAACGCCAAACAGAGGCCTAGCATTTTCATTAGCCGTCCCCCGCCTTTACAATGCCTTGATCAAAATATTACCTCCATCTTAAAAGGCCTTTAAATATTATTATTAATACTTTTTAGGGTTTTTGTTAGGGTCGGGGGTTTTTTTAATTTTTAATTTAATTGTTGTCGTCATGTTTACGTTAACGGTTAATCCATTACCAAACATGTGCTATCACTTGCACCATACTAACCATCATCCTCTGCTTAGTCTTTTCCAAACGATGTACCAGTATAACCGGATGCAATTAAATACCAGTATTTTACATGGCGACGACTGCTTTTCTGACAGCCACAAACCAGTTACTGGATAATACGATACCCCTCGGAGTGATTGTCAGATTTTCGGGCGTCTGACGACCCGTAACGACTGTCAAAGATCAATAGATGACAGCTAGGATCCGTTAGTCCTTGCTTATCGTGCATTACCAGGCACAGGGTAAAATGTATGTAAAATTATCACAAATCCATGAACCAACCCCGGTAAGCGTCGCTTAACCTAATCGATCGACTTGTGTGACTGTTGTATTAGAAAAAGACTTATTTCACTTTTCATAATAATTTATTAACACTAGGTACTAACACACAATTAATCTTTTCATATGTAGTTATAAAGACACTTTATTAAAAAAAGTAAAGTCCTATCACTTTTAAAACATTATACAAAAATTATAAAATCTATCTCACTATCCTCTAAATGACAAGAAACAGTTATTAATATGTTAACATATCAATAAGTTCTTATTTAGAAAATCTCATTTATTAAATACTTACAAAACAATGGCTGTGTATCGACGGCCGTCTATTCAATCTATTCAACTAAATATTCAGGTACAGGGGCCAGCACATCAAGCTACCTTAATCTGTCAAATTTCTTTGATAGTTTTTCAACTTTATTACTTACAAAGGAATAAGGTTTATGTTTAATTGGGAAAATTTGACAGTTTGGCATAGCTTGACCTGCTGGCGACTGTACAATAAATTATTTCTATGTTTATCTTTGTAAGCCATTTTTTTTACAGGAATGAAAGTTTTGTCTTCAACTCCAGGTACTCACGAAGTCACGATAGACACATTTTTCTTCAATTATTTCCACGTTATCCGTCACATTAAACACATTGAGACCTTGGGCTTGAGCTTTTCAGGGTCTCTGGTCAGGTCTTCCCCAAGGTCCAGTCCAGGGACTTCTTGCGTCAGATGGACCACGTGGTCCAAACCACCAAGGTTGAGGTCCAAAGTTGTGGCCGTTAGGTCCATGTCCGTGGAAATCGTGACGTCTGCCACCCTGACTGGGTCCAAAGCCGGAAGGAGGTCCATGGAAAAGAACACCGTCTGATGGTCTGTCTTCGCGTTGAGAAGGACCCCAGCGTCCACATCCAGGTCTTCGGTGGCCATTTTCTGGAGGTCCATGTCTGTGATGGTGAGGCCCATGATGATGGCCGTGCTTTTCAGGGCCGTGATCAAAACCAGGTCTTCCATAGGGTCCAAAACCTGATTTACCGTCATGGTGCCTACTTAAGGGACAACCCCAAGGTCTGCGTTTTATTTCCACTTGAGGGGCGTAGTACCCATCGAAGGGTAGGTCACAAACATCGAACTCCTGTCCTTTCATGTTTTTTTTTTTACTAGTCGCTGATTTATGCACAATATTGGTGTGTACAAGATTTTCTGGATCAATACTTGAAAGCACGAAAATTATTCCTGCAGAAGATTTTCTCAATTTAATACAGAGATGTTCTTGTTTTGAATGAGTTCACTCGAATGCTTGTCATATCAACAAACACTGTTTATATATTGTACTGATAGTGACGCAACTTTACAATAGATTACGATTAGGGCTGAACTGATATTCTGATGAAACTGATTGTGATGAGATAAGTTGATGACGCAATTTTGTTTACTTCGACAGTATTTTAGGCATCACAGCAATTAGAATTTTGAAGTGTGTGCTGAGAAATACTATAATGTTGTTGCTCTGGTTGGGTAAGTTCCCTTTGTGACATAGGCATCCAGAGTTTCAGATTCCCTGAGCAATTTATTTGATTTTATTACAACACTAGCTTTTGCCAGCGGCTTCGCCCGCGCGGAACTTTCATCCCCTAATTAACTCCCTTAGGGGTTGAATTTCGAAAAATCCTTCCTTATTCCTTGTCTACATTATAAAGGGAACCTCTGTGCAAAATTTCAGCTTTCTAGGTACAAGGGTTTGGGCTGGGCGTTGATGAGTCAGTCAATCAGTCAGTCAGTCAGGACTTGTCTTTTTATTTATATAGATTATGAGTAAGTAAGTTTTGCAAAGATATAAGACAGATATAAATTAGTTAATAAATAAGTTTCTCAGGGCTAAGAGGGTAGTAAACGGATCAAAGAAACTTCATTATTATTCAAATCAAACCAATAAAAAAAAATTGGAGCTTTCGAAAATAATAAAGAACACAGGACATAATGATACAGAATTTCAAAAATTATACCCTCAAAGGGGTAAAACAGTTTACAATTTTCCGAAATAATGAATCTCACTGTATTTAGCTCTACAAATACCACAGAGTCCTCCAGTACTGGTCATTTATTTCGTAATATGACGTATTAATAAGCGATGATGTCGCATAGTTAACGTCGCCCATTGAAGTTTATGTTATGTTCTTATCTCAAAATTGCTTGAAAATTCAAGCATTATTGTGTAACCATCTTCATAGAGATAAATTGAAAATGCTGTACTGGTCAAATATAATGCGAGCAGCGGCCAACAATATTATAAACAAAATCCATATCTGTTGTGTTTAGCGGCCGAATAAATAACAATGAAAACAAGCAGAGTATCTATCATGTAATTTAAAAATATCAACCAAGGAGGTAACTTATTAAATATTGTATTTTAATTGCGAACTGGCTCGCTGATAGGGCTGTGATTAAAGTAAAAAAGAAACAAATGGACATAAGATTTCAAAAAAATTAAGATTAAGATTTAGAACAAAAACAAAAACAAAATAATTTTTCTCAAGTCTTTCTAGAATCTAAAATTAATTTAAATTCTGACTGATGTTGCGTGCATTATTTGGGAAAAGTATACAAGCCGTAGCCGTAACCAGCACCCTAATTGCGTAACTCACGATTAATCAATACATTGTCAAACCATTAACGGTCAAACGGGGTGAATAGAGACTGCAGGGGTGAATCGAAACGAAACCGTAAAAATGGATTTTGACTGTAGACACATTAGAGTCTTTTTTGGCTACAGACGATCATAATTTCAGCAGTAAAATCAACTTTAAAGTTTCGTCTCGATTCACCCCTGCAGTCTCTATTCACCCCGTTTTACGGTACTTCATATGTTCGAAAAATATTTCTGCTCAACAACGTAAATACCGCAATGAATATTGTTGAACTATCAAATACGAGGGCGGGTCAATAAGTCCGTGATTTTTGGAATAAAACACAGATTTTTTGATAAATAAATCATTTTATTTTTCAACGTAGTCTCCCTTGAGCTCTATACACTTTGTCCAAAGCTTTTCCAATTTTTTTATCCCTTCCAAAAAATATGATTTGTCGAGGTCCTCAAAATAGGCCTTTGTTTGCGAGATGACTTCATCATTGGAGTCATATCTTTTTCCACCAAGCCATTTCTTCAGGTTTGGGAACAAGAAGTAGTCACTCGGAGCCAAATCTAGAGAATAGGGCGGATGAGGGAGCAATTCATAGCCCAATTAATGGATTTTTGCCATGGCAACTGCACATGTGTGCACCCTTGCATTGTCTTGGTGGAAAATAACTTTTTTCTTGGCCAAATGAGGTCGGTTTTTTTTTTTCAAATCGTCATTGAAGCGCGCTTCAATGACGATATATATACCTATTGTAGTTTTTATTATTGGGGAAGGTCCTTCCCTAAGAATTAGGCTGTCAAATACAAAACTAATTTGTCAAATCCGACTGGCAGTACCAGAAATTATCTCCCACATACAATCTTACAGATAAACAATATTTATCTCGTTATATAATTAGTATTGATAATAAGTTTAAATATACAAACAATTTCTTGTGTAGACTTCTTCCTAGTCCTTGGAGCCGGCCAATCACGAACGCTGACCGGAATCCTATTGAGTTTCATACAAAAACACTGTCGTGACTAATCAAAAAGTAACGCCTTCATTAGGTACAATGTGAAAATGTAAATATTTAGCCTGATTGAATAACATAGTAAGATTAGTATCACAAACAATGTTTTTACTGTGAATCATGAGTGAAGCAGCTGTAGCTGTGTTTATTTATTTTTAATACATACATAAACTCACACCTTCTTTTATGGAGGTAGACAGAAACTACCGAACGACACCTGCTACGATACTTACATACTTCTTTTGCCTCATTTACGTTCATACATCTGATAACACACGCGCGCCGGTTGCGAGTAACGCACCTGATCTTTCAGAAGAACATCACCCATCAGGGCAGTATTGTGTCCTCCTAGGGCGTCCCCTATCTGCGTTTCCACTCACATCTGCCATGTAAATACTTTATGTAATATTTAATAACTTGAGAAAAGTCATCATTATATTAAAATATTGATTTAGAAGTACCTTCTCTTATAGACAACGCATATCGTGTGATGTTCTATAGATTGTGTAGCAATAATGGACTGTTTTGAACTCTCAAGTGGGTCTACAAGTTGTTGATGTTGCGGAAATCAGTATCTATCTATGTAATAGGGAAAATGCTTATTTCAATTTTTCGATCATAATAATTTATTAACATTAGTCACTAACACATTATTAGACTTTTAATGCGACACTCTCCACAGTTTTCAAAAAATTAAACACAAATAATATATCTAATTAATTATTATCCTATGAATCATAATAACCGAATAGGGAATCATTTTTTCTTCACACTTGTAAGTACAAAGTTAGAAAATCACATAAGTATACTAAAAACACCATCTTGTGCATCTATTGCATACAGGATAAGTTTTTATCCAGTGCGCAAATTTTAACCATGAATTTAGCATATCATTCTAGACCCTCTACCGCACAAATTTTTCGCCGGTTATACAAAAAAAATCAGCTGATCCATACATTTGGACCGCGTAGGTATTGCACTTTTCTATGAAACAGCTGTAATTTTTTGTAAAACCGGCGAAAAATTTCTGCGCTAGGGGGTCTAGAATGATATGCTGAATTCATGGTTACAGTTTTCCTGTATATTACGTAAGTATTCAGGTACAAATAATATTTCTAATAATATTTAAAAAAGAACTAGTAAACATAATTATAATATATCACTATCACGCACTTAAGATAGACACATCATAAATCTTATTGGATTGTTTTTACGTCATCACTTCAAACTCACTGAGGCCTTTTGGCTTTTCAGGGTCTCTGAACAGATCCTCCCGAAGGTCCAGTCCCGGGATGTTCTGCGTCAGCTGGACCACGTCGTCCAAACCACCAGTGTTGAGGTACGGAGTGGTGACTGCTAGGTCCATGTCCGTGGAAGTCTTGAGGTCTGCCATCGTGACCGGGTCCGAAGCCAGGAGGTGGTCCATGGAAAAGAACACCGTCTGGTGGTCCAGCTTCGCGTTGAGGAGGTCCCCAGCGACCACATCCAGATCTTCGGTGGCCACCTTCGGGAGGTCCATGTTTGTTATGATCAGGTCCATAGTGATGGCCGAGGTTTTCTGGGCCGTGATCAAATCCAGGTCTTCCATAGGGTCCAAATCCTGGTTTACCTTCATGGTGTCTACTTAAGGGACAACCCCAAGGTCTGCGTTTTATTTCCACTTGAGGGGCGTAGTACCCATCGAAGGGTAGGTCACAAATATCAAACTCCTGTCCTTGCATGATTTTGTTTTTCTTTACTAGTCACTGATTTTATGCACAATATTGGTGTGTACAAGATTGTCTGGATTAATACTTGAATGCACGGAAATATTAGTGCAGAAGAATTCTCAATTGAATACAGGGATGTTCTTGCTTTGAATGAGCTCACTCGAATGCCGGCCATATCAACAAACACTGTTTATATCGTTCGGATAGTGACGCAACTTTACGATAGATTAGGATGCACTGAAATGCTGATGAAACTGATTTTGATGTGATAAGATATTTGTATGATGCAATTTCAATTTGTTTATTTTGAACATGTTTTGGGAATCGGCAGATGTTTTTCAAATATTGGAACGACGGAATTGAAATGTATTTTGGAATTGGAACTATTATTTTCTGAGTTTATTGAAAGCTACCATAATTTGGATGTTGAAGCTTCTCCTCTCAAGGTGAACCGATGACCTGACGAAGGGTCGTGGGTTTCCATCCGTTCTAGGTTTGTTGACTGGTCATTATGGCAGTTCATAGGGAGTCCTTTGTTTAGCAGTGGACTTGTGTCGTCTGAAAATAAGTTGTCTTAATATTTACAATTATGTTTTTAACGTTGTTTTTTTATCTTATGTCAGCAACTTAACCCATCACATACACGCTTGGGCGGAGCACCGCCGTGTCCTCGTGGAGGCGATCGGCGGCGGCAATCTCTCGCGTCCGGCCCTGGTCCAGGCCATGGTACGGAGCGAGAGGGCATGGGGAGCCGTCACCTCCTTCAGCGAAGCAGTAATGCTTGCGAAGAGGGAGGCGGCGCACGTGAGAGAGAGGCAGCATATGCGCCCTCGCGACCCTAGCCGCCGCAGGATACGGAGACGCCCTGGGCGTCGGGAATCCCAGGCCGATTTCCGGCCACCGTAGGCATGGGCTTGCGGACGGCGAGTAATGGGTAGCTCGCTGTCCGGTAAGGACCAAGCCCAAGTCGACGGCGCGTTGTGTTCCACGCGCGCCTCAAAGAGATGTCAGCACAAAAAGTGATGGGGCCCGCAAGGGCCGATGCCTGCCAGGGGTGCGGGTTTGTTCGAAAGAGACACCACAGCCCCTGGCATACGGGCTACTGAAGGAACACGGATGGGTCTTAGTCAGTCCGACACGCCCCCCAAAAGCGTGGGGTGCTTGAATATTTTAATTATTACAACTATTCTATTGGCAACCATCTATGAGAGGAGAGTCATGAAAATATAGGAAAATGCACCCCACGCTTTTTACTCTGAAATGAATTATTGACTTCCTACTACTGTAACATAAACTCTTTGTAATTAAAAATTATTTTCTACTTTTTAGTTCGGTCAGCAATAAAAGCGTGTTTTTTTAGTTTTTAAACTATTATTTATTTCTATGTATCTTTGTTTCTTTACAAGTGGGATTCTTTATACCCTCAAAGCACCCTAACGTAATCGTCTATAACTGAACTACTTATTTTTGCGTGGGTAGGTTTTGGAACAAACATTTTATACACGACATAAAGTCAGATTTCATCACGGGACACTGCCCGCTAAACAAAAGCTTCTACACAATAGGCATAAAAGACAGCCCTTTGTGCAGGGCTTGCATGGAGGCTGAAGAAACCGTTGCGCATGTGCATTTCGAATGCACAGGCGTAGCTCAGATTAGAACAGAAACCCCGCGGAGCACCCAAATCTTACACGGATGTTCTCAATAGACCAGGAGATATAGCTAACTTCTGGAGGTGGGCTGGCAGGAATAACCACGGATGGCCGCCATGGCTCACGCACAATGGTCCACTTGAAGGACTAAGTGCGGAAACCAAACCCATAACATAGAACATGGAAGATCAGATTTTGTCGCCCATGGACGGGTGAACATCTTTTCGTCAAGACTTCTCCGTGCCTCAGAAATCACAAGTGATCCCGGCAGTCATACGTGGATCTTTGATAGTCATTTCGAGTCGTCAGAAGCCCGAAAGCCTGACCAGTCTTACCAAAGGGTATCGTATTACCCAGTAACTGACTTGGACAGGTCTGGTACGCAGCTACATCCGGTATGACTGGAAGCTGACCTCAACAAATTTGAAATAAGGCTAGGCAGGTGACGAAAGGTTTAGTTCTGTATACAGCTTTGTTTACTTTGGGAAATGCATTCCTGATAAGACGTTATGTTATCTTATTATTGATATAATGATTATCTTATCAAAACACTTGAAATAGATGACAAAAATAACTGTACTTATTAATAGGTAAATGATGAAGGTATTGTTTTTTGAAATGGAGACGGATTTCATCATACATGTTATCTTAATCTATCCCAAATTGTGGGTATGTTTGATAATATCAATAATAGTAACTAGCTTCCGCCCGCGGCTTCGCCCGCGTGGGTTTCGTAAATTATCCCACGGGAACGTACTACCGGGATAAAAAGTATCCTATGTGTTAATTTAGGTTATAATCTATATGTGTGCCAAATTTCATCCAAATCTGTTCAAACAAACATCCAAACATCTTCACAAACTTTCTTTATAATATTAGTAGGACAACTATATTACAAATCGAAGTGCTCAATTTTAGGAAAATTATACGGCGCGTGGTAGTCGATCGCGGGTGTGTGTTTAGTGAAGTACGCTACGCACATATGCTATCCGCTATGCGTTGGACGCCCAGGAACAAACCAGCGCGGACTAAAAGCTAAACCCCGCGTGTCCCGAGTTTTATTACTGATTTACAGCGTTACATTCAACAATTGCTTAAACATATTAGTTTTAGTTTTAAATAAACAATATCTTTTTCTAGCAAACTGACTTAGTAACCTTAGTTATAAAATACTTTTTGTTTGAATTTCGATTAAACATATACAGATAGAAAATATAATTTCAGACGAAAAATTATCATAAATTCTGTGTTTTACGGAATTATTTTTGGTGAATTACTGTATGAAACATAAAAAAAATGATTTGAGCATTCCAAAGAACAAGGTATAGTCCTACCATGGACATTTTTATAAATTACTAAACTATTGTATGTTCCATGTAATAAAGCATCTAAAGATGCCCAAAAGTACAATTTTATCAAACATAATTTGCCGAAACAAGGATTTTACTGACGTACGAGTATGTGAACAAATTAAAATATTTGTTTAGAACACTCCCTAGACCGATAATGAAATTGTCTAGGACATATTTTTGTTTTGAATTTTTGGCTATATCGAAACCATAATCACTCATCAAATATCGAGTAAAACGTTCAAATTCAAGCAAAAATGTGATAGCGCCCTTAAACACTAGCTTTTGCCAGCGGCTTCGCCCGCGTGGATGTCGAAAATTATCCCATGGTACCGAACTATCAGGATAAAAAGTATGTGTAAATACAAGTTCCAAACTGTTTACATAATTTCATCCAAATCCGTTCATCCGTATTTACGTGATTGAGTTACAAACATCCAAACATACAGGATAAGTTTTTATCCAGTGCGCAAATTGTAACCATGAATTCAGCATATCATTCTAGAGCCCTTAGCACATACATTTTTCGCCGGATATACCCGGCCGGATTAACCGGCGAAAAATTTCTGAGCTGGGGGTTCTAGAATGATATGCTGAATTCATGGTTACAATTTGCGCACTGGTTAAAAAGTTACCCTGTATAAACATGCAAACTTTCACATTTAAAATATTAGTAGGAAGTAGGTCTGCTTAGGACTTGAAAGTAAAGTACCTATCAGGGTTCGAACCTAACTCGGTAAGTCGCGGTCGTTGCCACTAGGCCGCCACAGCTCTTTGTGTAAATTATTTCATCACCACTGCTCTCAAAACGGTGAAGGAAAACATCGTGAGGAAACCGGCATGTCCTAGAACAAAAAAATTCGAAGACATGTGACATCTACCAACCCGTACTGGGTCTGCGATTATGTTAACGGCCCACTCCCTCTCATAGAGAGGAAGCCTGTGTCCCAGCAGTGGGAACGTGATTTGCTGATTATTTCAGGACTTAAGAGAAGGGAGTGAATGATACCGTGATGGTTAACAGAGGAGAATGAAAGGAGAAAACGTATCGTGCTGACCCCAAAGTAACATGGGAGAATTGTAGGATTATACTAAGTCATCACCTGATGACTTAATATTTCAGACGACATAAACCCATAAACAAATGCCTTAGCCTAATTATACATATTTAAAAATTTAAACTAAACTAACTAAAAAAACTACAAAGTGAAAAATAACTTTAATTCCAGAAAGCACTGACTTTGGATTTTTATTTGAAATTTTTGTCACCGCCTTCCAAAATTAAAGTAATTTTTCACTTTGTAGTGTTTTTTTCCAGAAGTAGGTTGTTTTTTTTTTTTTTTTGATAAAGTTTTTATTCTACACTTTTTAGTTAAAGTACCTCCCCACACCAATTCAAAATTTCATCATCCTTGGGGCAAAACAATGCATAGCGACAGCAGCAATCGCGGTTGATTTGCTAGAATTTTTTAAAAAGCTCTGTTGTCTGTCTCCGAAACGCATCATCAGCAGGCAAAATGTATGGGAATGACATTAACTGCGGCAAGGACATGAAGTAACCTTTCCGCAGGTATTGTCATTCCCATACATTTTGGCGTAGCGTTTGGCGTGAACGCTAACAGAAATGTATTTTGTCTCTAGGCCGTGATCTATTTAAAATTTAAATGGGACCATTTCCGAAAAAAACAAAAAGTAAAGTTCCTTTTGAACAAAAATAAATATATATCAACATGTCGAATTTATAACCTCCTTCTTTTTGAAGTCGGTTAAAAACGTCACACTTTCGGGCTTCTGACGACCAGTAACGACTGTCAAAGATCCACGAATAACAGCCAGGACCAACGACTTAGGGTTCTTTCCGAGGGACGAGTCTTGGTACGTAAAGTTGGTCACCCATCCACGGACCAACCGCGTCAAGCGTAGCTTAGGCTGATCGATCGACTTATTGCTTGGCTACAACGCTCTCCATTGCAAAGCAGATCGTTTCGGAAAATTAATTAATTCCACATTGAAGTTCAAGTATTCAAGTTCAGATTGCCTATCTATTCACTACACTGTAATTACCATAAAATGTTATAGACAAGTTATTTGAAGTCTCCATTTATGAATATTTTCTGAAACTGAAGAAAATAATTAATTTAGGACCTTCAAAATATATGTAGGTATTTATTTAGTTAAATTAAAACTGCCTGCCTCGTTGGTCTAGGAGTCGCAAGCGCTACTATTAAGCATGAGGTGCTGGGTTCGATTCCCAGGTCGGCAAAGTGTCATTGGGTTATTCCATTAAGAATTTATCAGTAGCAGTCCGGAGTTTGGATTTGTACCCAGTTGAGGCCAATAGGTTCGCCCTTTACTACATGGGAGTTTAACATAATTGACATTTCGCCAGTGAGTGTGTAGGTACTATAGGTACTGCTCTGCCTAAATCTTCATGGTATACCTGCGTTATATTGTGTAATTTGTACCTGCGTTATAAAGTGTAAGTGATATTAGTGAATACTTTAACTCACAGACTGGCTTATCACTTGTTAATATTCTAGGAAAATCGTATACTTACTTTTACAATGTTTGTAAATATGTGAGCACCATGTACCTATCTATCATAAAATGTATTTATCTGTAGTTACTTCAATTTCATTCCTTTTACCTATTTTGGTATGGTAATTTTATTCTGGGTGCATCGTTTTCACACAAATAATGAATGTATATTAAATATTGTACTTAAAACATTTTCAAAGAGTAACGGTGGGGTTTCTTGTCCATTCTTCTCCATACGAAACTACATTTTGGAATGGGCGACTAGAATCAATTCTATTTTAATGTAAATGTTGACGTTCAAAAGTGCCTTTTAAGTGCATATTTGAAGTAAATGCTTTAACTTTGACTTTGAAGGCATTGATATACAAAAACCTACTGAATGACAATAAAATCACGGCCGTCAAATATAAACAGTCACAATTTTAATTTATGTTCGAATCCGGCGGCCATATTATTGTGCAGGTTGTTTCAATTCATCCGTGACGTCACCGTTCCGGTTGCCAGCGGTTGCACAGTCTGTTACAACGTGCAGAATATTAATACTGCAGCTATGTTACAAAATAATGAAGTAGTTTCAGTACAGTATTTTACGTTTTCGGGATTTTCTTTTTGTGTGATTTTCAATTGACTCAGGGTTGCCCCTGAGTCAATTGAGATATTTCTTGAAATAGTCATTCAATAGGACTATATGAACTTTGAAGTTTGTATTAATGGTTCATATGATGATATTATTTTTCTGTGAATACCTCATTTATGTTTTCCATTTCTTCCAGTGGGTGTTGTAGAAGGCGTCTAAGGGACTTATTAGAGAATGGGCAGCAGCGTTCTCTGTGCATTTTACCACCATACTGCGATCGCCACCCCGCCTGCCAAGCGTGGGAATTATGGCAAAACCCCCCACAAATGACAAGCAGCCCTGCAAAACGGCCCCTAGTACCCGGCGGCCCGCCTGCCTTTGACTACGGTAGCGGCCAAGGTTACGGTGAGGCAAGGGGTGCTAAGTTTTCTAGGGAAGGCCTATATCCAGCAGTGGACTTCTTTCGGCTGAAATGATGATGATGATGATGGTGATGAATAACTACGTACGGATTAGATCGAGAATTATATTTTGTTTAACATACAGCCTGAAACTGACCAGCCAATTGGAAAAACCCTTGCACTTCCCCTTTAAAGTAACTTTTCCATATACCTTACACGTGACCCATCCTTGATTCGCACGGTTTTACGACTTGAAAAGCACCGTGTTTTATTTTTAAGTTAGGATATCATCAAATAACTTGTCCCGCTCTGGGTGGAACAGGAGGGCTTGTCAGACTTTTACCTACTGACCCACCCGTGTTCCATCAGTTGCTTGTGTGCCGGGGGCCACGGTATCTCTTCGAACGACCCGCACCCGTGGCAGACAACGGCCCTTGCGGGAACCCCAGTTGGTGCTGACATCTCTTTGAGGCGCGCGTGAAACGCAACGCGCCTTCGACCCGGGCTTGGCCCTTACCAGACAGCGAGCTACCCATTACTCGCCGTCCGCGTCCGCAAGCCCGCGCCCACGGTGGCCGGGAATCAGCCTGGGAGTCCCGACGCCCAGGGCATCTCCAGCGGCGATTAGGGCCGTAAGGGCGCATATAGTGGCTCTTCCTCATGTGCGCCGTCTCCCTCTTCGCGAGCATTACTGCTTCGCAGAAGGAGGTGACGGCTACCCATGCACTCTCGCTCCGCACCATGGCCAGGGCCGGACGCGAGAGATCGCCGCCGCCGATCGCCTCCACGAGGACACAGCAGTGGTCCGCCCAAGTCGGGCAGACCTCTACCGTGTGGTCCACCGTGTCCTCAGGACGATCTACGCAGTAGCATCGTGGTATTGGTTTAGTTAGAAAACCACGGGGATCTTTGCAGGGAAACACCCGGGCGTTTCCTCCCGCCCTATCCGAAACAGGAACCTCCCGAAACAACCGTGTCCGGTGAGGACCTGCGTCAGGCGGAAGGTGAGGACGCCATGCCGCCTCTCAAGCCACTGCTCAAAGAGAGGACTTACCGCCGCAATCGTTTCGTGCCTATAATTGAGTAGGTTCAATTCCAATGTATGAGAGTAGTGTATGAAACTGCACATAACTAGGTATTAAAACACTCGTGTGTTCTTCTTGTTTTTCTGAACAATTTCATAAACAAGTATTATTTTTAGTCTCCTTTCATTCATATTCTCATCATAACTATACCATCTAAGTACATATTGCACGTTATTCTACATATATTAATCAGGCAGAAGCGTTCCTACTCAACATACAACAGACACTTGCTAGTTTCCACAAACTCGTTAACAGTCCTTCAACAAACCATCAGAACTACTCGTAACGTTTACAGCCCAAAATACTAACACAGGAACAGGCTAAGCTGCCACCGAATATAATTAGAATTGCAGCCACCGTTTCAACCTAATTTCAATTCATACTGGAAATTAGACTAGCTTTAGACTTAGATAATTTCAAACTGCGCTCTCCTAGGCAAACATAAGGCTGAGCGTATAATGTGGCAATCTTAGAAGTGGAGTCGGTAACTCGGTAGGCATTCAAGCCTGGGATTTTGGGGAGTTTATGCGGCCGGTTGAGGTGCAGTCTTTTTGACTTATTTATGTCAAGAGCTATAGACCTTCCTCGTATTTTTTTTAAATTTCATTGAAGCTGATTAATTTGTCACTCATGAATTATGTTTTCATAGAGAATTCCTAGTTTACCATGAATCATTATCATCATCTGTTTAGCCTTTTCCCAACTATGTTGGGGTCGGCTTCCAGTCTAACCAGATGCAGCTGTATAACAGTATTTTACATGGAGCGACGGCCTATCTGACCTCCAGAACCCAGTTACTGGGTAAACACAAGACCCCTTGGTAAGACTGGTTGCCAGACTTTCGTGCTTCTGGCGACCCTTAGTTTAACCTGAATACTATATGAAATTTAAGAGAATTTAGGGGATGTGGTGACAGAAGCAAAGAATAAGCACCATCCCATTTCTTCCCGTCGGTTTCGTAGGAGGCGACTAAGGGACTTACTAGAGAATGGGCAGCAGCGTTTTCTATGAATTTTACCATCATACTGCGATCGCCAACCCGCCTGCCAAACTTGGCGATTATGGCAAATCCCCCCAATTGGGGGAGGCATACGAGTATGTCCAGCAGTGGACGTCTTTCGGCTGAAATGATGATGATGGGATCCATATCCCATATGGCTATCTGACCTCCATAGGTCAGATAGCCTGACACACACATAACATACATAATCGCCTGTAATGTTCCCACTGCTGGGACATAGGCCTCCTCTCTTAGAGAAGGATGATAGTCAGACACTTCATGTAGGTAAAATACTGGTAGCAGCATCCGGTTTGACATTATAGGATGGCCTATAACGAGAGCCAGTTGGAAAGCAAATATTTTAAGTTAAAATTGCCACATTACCTTGCTTCAATTTAGTATTGCAGAAGACTTCTAATGCGAGATATTTGCTTATTACTTAATTGGCAAGGTAATATTTAATTGTTTGCAAACACAAACTCAAAGCATTTATGACAATTAAACCATTTACAGGCACTTTTGAACTGTCAAAAATTCGATCAGTTGGTCAGAAAGTTGAAGGTAGTTGCACATTTTTTTAAAATGTAGATGTCTATGGAAAAAAACGGGCATGAAATTCCAAGGAGCAAGCCATGACATCTACCACGTGGCACACTGGGCCCGCCCAGGACATCAATTCTGTATCGTTATAATAATTCCCCGCGGAATCTTACTACGTCAATATCGTTTTTTTAAGTAACCAATGTAACGGTAAGGAATCAAAATGTTATATTCTGTATGTTCCGAGACAATTAGTCGATATTATTAATACGAAATTAGCGGAATTCGTGTATGATTGACGTGGTTACGAGTAAGGCATCGTTAAGTGGTCATAGTGAATTCAGGCCCTGTACCTACGGGTTGGTGATGTTACATCGTGGTGGAGAGGTATGGTGTCGCAAGTTGGAAGATGTTCTCCTATATCCAACTACGAACCATGATAGGCTGAGTTACTTTAGACAACGGGACTACTATACATAGACTAGATACAATTAGATTAATTAGACTACTATAATTTTTAAGCTACATTGAAACAATAACGTCGCACTATAATGTGTCCTATGTATTCTAAGTCGTGTTCAAATGTTGCGGTTGTGTGTCCCGGCCGATAACGACTACCACCCGGCCTATGAGGCTCAACGCACCGATTTAAATAATGCTAGGAACTGTTGACAGTTATTGGAAAGACTGTGTCCTAACTGTGATGTAGGTCTGTGGTTAGGTTAGGTCAGACGGGATCGATAAGTCTAGGGTGTTATTGAAACTTTGTTATTACAAAAAATACATGTGGCACTCGGGGCTGCCGCGGTAAAGCTATTGGCATAGCATTTTTTATCAACTTAATATTTATTATTTATTTATGCAGTTTTATTTTTATTTGATATTAATTCAAGTTTTTTCTTTGATATGTAAAAGCTATGCAATAGCTTAAAAATACAGTAAAATTGTGTGTATGGACCAGTGTGACTTGTGTGTGAATTAGTAGGTACTTTCTGAGTTTATCTTGGACATTGCTGACTCCGGTGAAGGATTAACATCCAGATGAAACCTGGACAGTTTCTTAAACAAATACATAAAATTGGTGAGTCTGTTTGTAAAAACAAAATAACCGCTTTTTCCGGCCTATGAAAGAAGACGGAGCTCTTTAAAAAAAAGTCCGTTTGTTCTGGCTCCGATCGATTTTGATTACATTTGGTAAGGGTATGGTATGCATTATAATTTGAACATGTGAGTACCGTGCATCCTTATAATATGTTGTTTTGATGTACGTCGACTTGAAAAAGCGTGGTAGTTGAGAGTATGTCATGCTCACTTATGATGGTGGCGCATCGCGCCGCAGCTGAGCCAGTAGCTTTAAATTCCCCGTCTAATAATCATGAAAATATCTTGATCCAGCCTGTCCCCACTAGTACTAGCTCCCCCCCCCCCCCCGCCAGCGACTCCCTGAGCTGAGGTTCGTACCCCACAGGGGGTGCCCTCAGTGCGCAGTCGTTTTAGGTTTAAGTAGGTTTACGCCCTGGCTGGAGGCTTTTAGAGTCCTAAAAACCTTCACAGGAAAGCCCGGTTGAGCAGCCACGGCCTCTCAAGGTCAACTGCGAGATGCCATTCACAAAAAAAGGTGGCGCATTCGGTTCCCTAGAAAATGGTTGAGCTGGATGGTGCTGATCCACGCGTCAAGTTCGTGAACGGGCGCCGTCGGTTGAGAATGGTCATCTCCTAACTGCCATTATTTTGAATTTTATTTTTTATTACTTTGTTCTCACTTAAAGAAGCACCAAGAATAACGTTCCCAAGATTTTGTAATACCCATGATTTAAAAGAGTGTCCTTGGAGTTTCTTGCCCGTTCTTCTCCATAGAGATCTACGTTTTGGAATGGGCAACTAGCTTCAACTTTCTTTTTTTTTTTTTTTGACAATTCAAAAGTGCCCGTAAAAGGCTTAATTGAATTAAATGCTTTGAGTTTGAGTTTGAACCCTGAGAAAAGACATAGGCTTATTTTTATCGACTTATCCTAGAGATAATATGTCTGATATCGCCAACCTAGCTTGAGCAAATCTGATGATCAATGCTCGTGCCTTCTATTTGTCTTCTCATTCAGAGAAGACACAACCATTGATCATCACGTTGGTATAATAATAATATTAGTTTCATAATCGGTTAAGTTGTTTAATTATTGGCATTATTAACAGCCAAAACATCTACCTTAATGTCCCCACGATGTGGACTCAGGGTTCCTCTTTGTGGCCGTAATATGGCCCACCACACGGGTTGGTGAACGTCAATAAAGGTCATTTATTCAAAAAGGGAGAGTCAGCTCTTTTTGAAAGTCAAAATTACATAAGACAGTCCGCCCTTCACCACTTCCTAGCTGGGAAGAAGAAGTGGCGCAACAAACTCTTCAGCAGCACAGCTGTCTGTTAAGTTAGAAGAACTTGATTCTATACAATAGTAGGTAATTAACATTAAGAAACCCAAAAAACAGATGGCAGATTTAATGCCATATATCAGCTAGCACATGCCAATATGCGAACAAAACATTGAAAACTAGGTACTCAAGTAAAAATAAATAAAGAAGAAACGTAAACGGAACTTATAATGTAAATAAATGCCTCCAGGCATAATGGGCGTGGCCGCTTTCATATGCAATTCTGTATTTTGTATTGTGTAAAGCTATAACTTGGAGTCATCATTTCAGCCGAAAGACGTCCACTGCAGGGCATAGGCCTCCCCCAAAAGGGGGTTTTGCCATGATCGCCACGCTTGGCAGGCGGGTTGGCGATCGCAGTATGGTGGTAAAATGCATACAGAACGCTGCTGCCCCTTCTCTAGTAAGTCCCTTAGTCGCCTTCTAGGACACCTACGGGAAGAAATGCTATTCTTGCTGATGGTGCTATTCTTTTACGTCCGGCAACACACGGAACTTACAGTAACAAAATTTAAAACTAGAATAAAGGTAGGTAGGTACAAGCTGGACAAATGAAAATTGCTTTCAAAACATTTCGTATTTCTAGAATTACTCTCAACAGGATTGACATAAGTTTTTCAGTAGTTTATGTTAATCCCATAAATTGCTGACTTTTGCATCATCATCACCGTTGACAGGACATCACTTTGTCTAGACGACTTATTGTAACTATTGACATTCATGTTTTCAATAACACGTAGTCCCCAAGGTTATTGTAAAAGTAAAGTGCGTGCCTGTTGGGTCTCCGATAAGTCACCAACGAATGAAAAAGAATACGAAAAGAGATCCGTCGGATACCAGTGTTGTATGACAATATTAATAAAAAAAAAAAACATCCGACTTCCGAAAAAACACTACAAAGTGAAAAATTGCTTTAATGTCGGAAGGCGGTGACTACCCCACACCAAATCGAAATTTCATCATCCTTGGGGTATTTTCAAAGTCAATCAAATCAAAACAATTATGCGATAGCAGCAATCGCGGTTGATTAGCTGTAATTTTTTTGAAGAATTCCTTTATCTGTCTACGAAACTCATCATCGTATCTATATGAAATTCAAATGGGACCATTTTGGAATAAAACCCTTTCGAACAAAAAAATATTTTGCAGATCCGTCTATACATAACGGAGTTGGGCATAACTCCGTTATGTATAGACAACGACTAAACATACTTTTTTTTTTTATAAACATCTCGAATTGATAACTAGAAGGCATTTTTTTTTTGAAGCTAGAAAGCGTAGTTGTTTTCCTTGAAGATGTGGATTACTAGCAAAGGCCCGACCGACAATGGACCGATCCCCCCAGACTGGGGTGCGGGTTGTTCGAAAGAGATACCGTGGCCCCTGGCACACAGGCAACTGAAGGAACACGGGTGGGTTTTAGTCAGTAAAAGTCTGACACGCCCTCCTGCTCCACCCAGAGCGGGAGAAGTTATTTGATGATCACCCACCCAAAAAATAAAAATAAAGGATGCGTGCCCTCCCGGACGATAGCGGTATTAAACGCAACTGCAAGAATAGTGTCACTGTTGCACAGCGACACTATTCACACGTAACCACTACTCATCCACATTTTGTCACTGCGAAGTAGTGTGGTTGGGGAACTATGTGATTGGGCCTCATAACACGGTCCCCTTTCCACCAGAAACATTACCTCTCTCTTCTCTTAGAATTTACACAAGACACAATAAACATCAACAGGAGTAGTTGCGACATACGAATTGTAGGTTGTAGGTTCAAACCCAGACAGTCGCTTTACTTTGTGTAAATTATTTCATCACCACTGCTCTCAAAACGGTGAAGGAAAACATCGTGAGAAAACCGGCATCTGCTAACTCGCGCTGGGCCCGCGTGGTGGATTACAGCCAGCTGTGGGAACATTATAGGCCGATAACATAAGAGACATGTAACATCATTGACTGTACTATCTCAACTCCATTTCCATTCGAAACCATTATGTAAAAACTACATGTGACCCGAAGTTCTCTATTTCAACACAAGCATACTCGCTGACAAAGGCTAGTCAAATACGAAATTTACCCAAAATTTCACGCAGACCCCACTCTCAATATAAATTCTACGCCTTGCGACATAAGGTTGCTTTTCGATTGTAAGAAATGTAAATAAGAAGTCACGTAGGTCGTTACTTCCGCCAGTTGTCGCTACAGTTAGGGATACGGGATTTGTAGGGTGACCATGGGTTGTAGTAATTTGTGGTGTGATGGGACAAGGATTTTATGATGTATGGTTCGACGAGTTTTTGTTGAGCGCGAGAATAAGGACGGGTTATTTTGGTTAGGGTATGCCTTTTTATAATACGAAGATTGTATAGCAGTCACATTTTATTGAAGAACTTTTTTAACAAAAAACTATTTTTTCTCCAAGTAGATAAGTACATCACATAGTCGGAAAGTACTCGAATGTTTGCTACACTCAAAACCTGTTACAAACACCATCATCATCATCATTTCAGCCGGAAGACGTCCACTGCTGGACATAGGCCTCCCCCAATTTGGGGGGGGCTTGCCATAATCGCCACGCTTGGCAGGCGGGTTGGCGATCGCAGTATGTTGGTAAAATGCATAGAGAACGCTGCTGCTCATTCTCTAGTAAGTCCCTTAGTCGCCTCCTACGACAACCACGGGAAGACATGGGATGGTGCTATTCTTTACGCCCGGCACCATACGAAAACACCAGTGGTGACCTAATTTTATATTATATTTATTATTTATTCCATTAACATTTGTTTTAACAGGTGGGAACCCAATATAACACAACAACAAACACAATACAATCCCCAATCCTAATACAATTTATATACGTATCTTCATTTGCTTTATTTGGTGAAGCTACGCTTGCCACGGTTGGTGCCATCATTTTACCAAGACTCCTCCGTGCCTCAGAAAGCACATTATGCCGCTGATCCCGGTTATTCCTAAATCTTTAAAAGTCGTTACGGGTGATCAGAAACCCAAAAGTCCGACAACCAGGCTTACCAAGGACTACCGTCCTACCCAGTAACTGAATTTTCAAGTCTTTTCATTTTTACTTCCATAATCATAACTTAATTAAGCACAATAAATTCCTGCTAAAATCTAATTAAGCACAGCCACCCTACCCGCGCAAACTTACGGCCACAACTTGAAAGTGGTGATTTTCTAACGACTTCAAAATGGCTCCATTTTGCTAGTTTATCCTTGCTGAAAAAGCAACACGACGTCGCTTTTTTCCGTCACTTTGTTAAATGAGACAGCTGACTAGTTTTCAACATATTAAAATCACATAATTGAAAATATCATTATTTATTATTACTTTTAATTAGTTGTTGTTCTTCCGAGTGGGTATCGTAGGTATTACTCAGTTAAAGCACCAGGAAGTGGTGAAGGGCGGACGTTTTTGGGGACTGTCTTTTTTAATTTTGTCGTCCAAAAACTGCTGATTCTCAGCTTAATTTGAATAAATGTCTTTTGATTTTGATAGGGGGCGAGCCCATTGCGATCAACCAGTCTTACAAAAATGCCTCTCATTTCCGTACATTTTAGACAAGTCTTGACATTTTATCGCTGCAATAAGATTTCTAATAGATTTTTATCATTTTTTATTACGGGAATTGGCTTTATGTAGGCAAAAACCAGACTCTTATTTCTCTAACATCGATTCACCGAAGCGAAGTTGATCACCCTCACTCAACTAAAAATTGAACTTACATGAATGAACAGTGCCTACATACCTTATTTACGAAACTCTCATAAGCAGTTTAGGTGCCTCACGCGACCTACAAGCATAACTTTCAAAGCATACTTATTTAAATTTATTCACCGAAGCGAAATCTGATAAACTCGAGACGAACTAGCTATTGGCTAGACGTGTATTACGGAAATTAAGGTATCTTACGTGGCTCTGCATTACCTTTTCAACCTTTCAAAAGATTTTGTAGGAAAATTGCGTCGAAAAAATAGGGTTATGTATCTTTTGGGTGGTTATGGGTGGAGATACGTTACTTTGATAGTGAAAACATGTGAAAGAGGCTTATGGCTAAGTAATACAGGGTTATTGGAAAAACACCAACAACCTCTTATGAGGTCATTGTACTCATCATTATTAACGACTTTTACTATGGGACCAAACCTGAAATCGCGAAAAAAATCAGCTATTCCTTACATTTATGTTCGGGTAACTCATCAAAATGTAGGGAACAGCAAATGTTTTTTGCGATTCATCGTTTTCATTGGAAATCATCAAATAACTTCTCCCGCTCTGGGTGGAGCAGAAGCGCGTGTCAGACTTTTACTGACTAAAACCCACCCGTGTTCCCTCAGTTGCCTGTGTGCTAGGGGCCACGGTATCTCTTTTGAACAACCCGCACCCCTGGCAGGCATCGGCCCTTGCGGAACCCAGCAATGGGTGCTGACATCTCTGAGGCGCGCGTGGAACACAAAGCGCCGTCGCCGTCGACCGGGACTTGGTCCTTACTGGACAGTGAGCTACCCATTACAGCTGCATTCGATTAGACTGGAAGCCGACCCCAATATAGTTGAGAAAAGGCTAGGCAGATGATGATGATGATGATAGTGCAAACATGTGTTGGGATGTTTCGCCTGTATTTCATCGGTTTTTTAGCTTAAGCGGAATCTAGTCGCGGGCTCGAACTCACTGGTGGGCCTGGCTAAAAGCACGCTGTCTCACCAGGCTACGTGTCCGACAGGGGTAGTACCCGTGATGAGCAGTTAGACGCTAGTCTACACGCTCAACATTATTGAGTGAGCTGCAGGATCAGATATAGCAAAAGACGCGGGTAAAAAATTTAGAAAATTCCCTCGGAAGATCGGGTTTTATAAAAAAAAAAACCATTGGATAAATCAATGACCAATAAATTTTACTGTTTTTTTCGATAATTGAGCTTTGTCGGTACCGACTTGGAGATTTTACCTAGACTTCTTTTGTTATTTTAACACGCCCAAAGTTAGGTCAAATTAGCAAGAAAAACGAATCTTTGTTGTCTTATAACTTTTAATGGCTTTTTATTTTAGTACCTATTCTTTTTCCGTACAGACAATATTTTTGAAGTTTATTGTCGAACAGTGGAGTAAATACACTTCCGAAGTTTGTATGGAAAAAATGTCTACTTGCATCTAATCGGTAAAATATTACCAGCGTGGTAATTCTATAAACACGCTAACATGTTATTACTTTGTTGAGTGGACATATTTTTGAACATAATTGAAGCAATGGTCTAGCAATAACGTTTAAAATGTGTGTTACGCATGTCCAGGTTTACACGTGGTGTTTTTTTTTTCGCATTTCAGAAGCAGGACTACCTATATACTACATACAGCCAATGGTTTGATAGCCTATTAGCCTCAACCAACACCTAAGGAGGCTCTTGTTGGGCAGCTGGATCATCGGCTCGATCCAAAAAACGGTACCTACTCCTGGACCCGGCTCGCATTGTTCTTCGGACATGCCGGTAGCTTGGACCGTTCCCGATACCGGTAGGCCACTATTTTTCATATTTTTAAATGTTTTCATATATTTTATATTCCAATATTTAAAAATGTAATTTATATGTATTTAATGGAGTTAAGGAGACAATAATGGTTAATTTTACTAACCTTACGTAAGAAGATTAATTCTTGTTAACTTGAAAATGTTACCTGAGTTATCATAATAAATTAAAATAATAATCTGGAAATCCCATAACGTCTTATTTCAGGTAACTAGCCACCTTGGGACCGACAGTTTAGAATAATATTCAATGTTATTCTTTCATTTCACTCCAGAGCATGAATCTCCACGGTCGGTCGTTATTTTTCTCGTAATCTTAAGTGGGGTTTTGCCACTTGATGTCCTGCGAAGATGGCAGTTTTTAACCAACTACCGACTATGCTGAAGTGCGATACAAAGGGCTCGTGGCTAAGTAATCACAGCCGCACAGGTCAATTCAGGGTTTTTTTTTGTTTTTTTGATGGTGCGATATCATCAACTAAGTTCTCTCGCTCTGGGTGGAACAGGAGGTCATGTCAGACTTTTACTAACTAAAACCCACCCGTGTTCCTTCATTTGCCTGTGTGCCAGGGGCCACGGTATCTCTTTCGAACAGCCCACACCCTTGGCAAGCATCGGCCCTTGCGGACGCCACCGTTTGGTGCTGACGTCGATTGAATGTTAAGTTACGCTTGTTGACATATTGGTCTGTGCATGGATGCCCAACCATTCATATCGAATGCACCCTAAGCCAGATCTTTGACAGTAGTTACAGACAGTCAGAATCCCAAAGGTCTGAGAACGAGTGTTATTAGTGTTAGTGTGTCATTAAGTGTTTTCGTACTACTCAGTAACTGAAAAGTTTACAAAAAGTGTACATTTAGCCAACAGTATTTACTCATACTATTACTTATACTCACAAAGTCACCCAAAGGGTAATGGAGAGGGCTATGCTTGGAGTTTCCCTGCGTGATCGAATCAGGAATGAAGAGATCCGCAGCATATAGCACATAGGCCGAAGAATTCCCAAACTTAAGTGGCAGTGGGCAGGGCACATTGCTCGCAGAACAGATAGCCGATGGGGCCAAAAAGTTCTGGAGAGACGTAAACTTGGGAGGCTCCCCACAAATTGGACCGATGACCTTGTGAGGGTCGCAGGAGTCCGCTGGATGCGGGAAACACAGAACCGTTCGGAGTGGTGGAGCTTAGGGGAGGCCTATGTCCAGCAGTAGATGACTTTCGGCTGAAATGGTGATGATGATTACTTATACTTAGTGCCACGTTTTTTTTTTTTTTTGTATTACAAGAACCAGTAAAGATGGTTTGGAAGGGGAAATGTTAGGTAGCGATCCACCCATCATCATCTTCAAGTGCAACAAGATGCAGATGAATACCATTATTTTACATGGAGCGACTGCCTATCTGACCTCCACAACCCAGTTACTGAGTAATAAGAGGTAGTAGGTACTTGTCAGAGTTCTGGGCTTCCGACTTTCTCTATTGACTGTCAAAGATCAACAAATGACAGCCGCGACCCGCCCAATATAGGTTTATTCAAACCTGTGTTTTTGGCAATAATTTTACATTCAGTACACTAGGAGTGATACTCGTATAAGTACTTATATCTTAGTAGCTGAAAGACGTCCACTGTTAGACCGAAAAGTCGGGGGATTTGTCGTAATCGCCACGCTTGGCAGGCGGGCTGGCTATTGCAGTATAGTGGTAAAATGTTAATAGAACGCTGCTGCCCATTCTCTAGTAAGTCCCTTAGTCGCCTTCTATGACACCCACGGGAAGAAATGGGATGGTGCTATTCTTTTACGTCCGGTACCACACGGAACTTATACTAAACTGTATTTACTACAAATACCGTTAGGTTCCAGCTAGCTCGAGTGACACAGTAGCATGCCAAATGCGCGAGCATTAAATTACACGTCCAGTATGTACTGTGACCACATACCGTGAAATTCGCTTCTGCCCGCGCGTAGTTCGATACACATCGACGGCAAGTTTGGCGAACAACCTAGCTTTTTTGTTAGTTTTTTGGAGTAACTTTGACATTAGGATCTTCGTTTGTAAGTGAAGTAAAGTCAAAGTTACTCCAAACAAAAAAGAGGTTCAATCTCCTAAACATCTGGTGCTCCGTGAACGACTACCACTCGGTATCGCGGAGTCTAAGTGACTATACTTTTCACTATGATAGCATATTTACAGATAAAAAAAACGGCCAAGTGCGAGTCGGACTCGCCCATGAAGGGTTCCGTAGCAGCAAGTAACATAATCCGATTTATGACGTATTAAAAAAACTACTTTCTAGATCATTTTTTTTTTTTTTTGAGTTTCAGTTCTGAGTATGGGGAACCCCCAAAATTTATTGTTTTTTTTTTCTATTTTTGTGTGAAAATCTTAATGCGGTTCACAGAATACCTAGACCAGCACCCTAATTGCGTAACTCACGATTGATCATAATTGGTTTCGTCTTCACAGTTAAACAATATTCACTGCGTTATTTATGTTGTCGAACAGACACATTTTTCGAACATATGAAGCAATGGTTTAACAATCCGTTTCAAAACGATACAGATTATGGTGAATCGTGAGTTACGCAATTAGGGTGCAGGTTACCAAGTTTCAACAGCATAGTTCTAATAGTTTCGGAAAAAAGTGGCTGTGACATACGGACGGACAGACAGACAGACATGACGAATCCATAAGGGTTCCGATTTTTGCCATTTGGCTACGGAACCCTAAAAACTGGTTCCATACCATAAGGTAAACACGCAGAATTATCACGTTTCTTGTATGGAGATCCCTTTAATTTTAACTTTGTTTTTATTTTTATTAAGTACTAACTGACCTGACAGACGTTGTTCTGTCTTATCTATGAACATTGAATTCCCATTTTATATAGGGTGAGTGACCGATATTTAAACATAATTATGATTGTATGTACTCATCATTATGAACAACTTTTACCACGGGACCAAAGCTGAAATCACGAAAAAAGTCAGCTGTTCCCTACATTAATGTTCGCATAACTCGTCAAAATGTAGGGAACAGATGATGTTTTTTTTTCGCGATTTCGGGTTTGATTCCATAGCAAAAGTTGTTCATAATGATGAGTACAATCATGTGTTTAAATGTCGGTCACTAATTACCAGTCACCCTATATACTCGTATGTTACGCGCAACATTCTTAATGTTTTCTTTCATTAGAACTTTCTCCTGACAATAACAAACACAACAAAAAAGAATTAACAAATTTGGTCTAGCTGTTCACGTGTCCATGATCAAGGGAAATGAGGATTAATTTTTATATATAATAGAAGATAGATTTGTAGTTATAGCGGGATGAAGCTATCCGCAGGGGAACCAAAGTAACCGACATAGCCCGAAGAATTGCAAAACTTAACATAACGGAACGCGCTCCGTTCCCTCTTATATAGGGCCCTCGGATAGTTCCAGAACCTTCTACCGTAGAAGCATCTAGAATGTTCGAGTACATATCGGCCCCTACTGAACACATGTCGATAGTTCTAGAAAGTTCTAGCATCAAAATTTCCACAAAGATCTTAACTATTAATTCTGCTACTCGATACGAGATGGCGTTAGTGGTAACCAAACATTAATCGTGCCGCGCAACAGTACGTTTTGATTGGTCAACTCTTCTTTATCCTCCATTTAACGGGTAAATCATTACCGTGTCACAATTTAACGGGCTATGCACATATAGTGAAATTGTCATAATATTATTGGCTTGCAATATCACTGCAAGTGTTTAGTGGAGATATAATGTCACTGAAATGAGTCAGTGAAATCGAGAGAAATGGACGAGGCCATTGACAAAGTTGCGTGCAATTATAATTTGACTGGTGAAAATATAATATCGCTGGTTTGACAATATTCCTGCGACATACGATAGATGGCAATAGGTACGCCCCCTATAACATGGTGCTTCAACAAACCTAGCATTAAGTGGGTGCACTATTTCAACCAAAAGAAGAATTTTTCAAATCAGTTTATAAATGACGGAGTTCAGAGTCAAACAAAAAATAAAATACAACCAAATTGGAACCTCCTCCTTTTTTGAAGTCGGTTTAAAAGTCGCCGGTCACAGCGGGTATAAAGTAACTTGATTTTGTTACAAATATTTTAAGAATTTCACCATCGAGACATTTTGCGGTTAAGTACGGACTAATTATTAAAAACTACGACTACTTATAATATTTAAGACTTCTCTGACTGTTTAATATTATTACGAATACTTATCTTAAGTACTCCCTTAACGATTATTACCCCTTGTTATTACTTGAAAGCAGTTAATTTCAAACATTATGCTCAAGTACAAAAAGTACTTGATATTTCGAGGTTTGTTATCTCAAATGGATGCTTAGGAGGCTCATTTTGTACTTAAAAAGGTACGTTTTTGGCAAAATTATACAGTGCTCCAGTGCACCTGGAATTCGGAAATTATCTCACGGAAACGTGTTACTGAGACAAAAAGTAGTCTAAGTTCGCAATCATTATTATTATTTAAATCACTAGATGACTTAATTTCATTTCTTGAGTATGTCTGTATTTCATAACATTTGTTCACGGTTGTAACATGACTGAAATATGTGAAATTTAAAATAATGTTGCAAAATGCAGCTAAAATTCTTAATCCACTTATTTTCCTTATAATTGTAATTTACTTGGTACTTTTAGTAATTAGGCATGTCATATTTGTTTAATTATAAATTCGATGATGGCCCATGATAATTTATTAGATAAGTAATTAAAACTTTTTTCAAAAAAATAACAACCGACTTCCAAAAAAACACTACAAAGTGCAAAATAACTTTAATTTCGGAAGGCGGTGACTTTGGAGGTGTAGGCATTTTAATTCTTTGTCACCGCCTTCCGAAATTAAAGTTATTTTGCACTTTGTAGTGTTTTTTTGGAAGTCGGTTGTTATTTTTTTGAAAAAAGTTTTAATTTTTCACTTTTTAGTTACTAACCCCACACCAATTCGAAATTTCATCATCCTTGGGGTCAAAACAATGCATATTTATGCGATAGCTGCATTCGCGGTTGATTTGCTGTAATGTTTTGAAGAGTTCCGTTGTCTGTCTCCGAAACGCATCATCAGATCTATATGAAATTTATATGGGACCATTTCGAAATAAACCCCTTTCGAACAAAAAAAGAATTTTGCAAATCCGTCTATATACGACGGAGTTATGCCCGAACATACATAAAAAAAAAAATATATAAACATGTCGAATTGATAACCTCCTTCTTTTTGAAGTTGGTTAAAAGGATATATTTAGTTATTAGTGTATATTTTTGAACAAATAAATGACTCACAATATTGTAAGTATTTAAAAAAAGAGGTAAATAGATAGTGTTGACATCATCACTATCTACATACCTCTTTTAATCTACATAGATTCAACATGATTCATCAGTTTATCAAGTTCGACGATCGTAGCGTTAAATACAAGGGTTGGCGATTTTTGTAAAAACAACAAAACCCGCTGGCGTTCCTCTCTCTCACATCCCATTGATGAATATTTATGTATTTAGTTAAATAATACTAATTATTTATTTTGATAAGACTTGGTATAAAATGTTCTTAAATATAATGATTTTGGCACAAACAAGTTCAGCTAGAATAAAAGATAGCACGCAAAGTCTCAGGGTTTTTCAAAATGTTACAAATTACAAATCGTCAACATTTTGTATCCATAAATTCTTTTAAACGATAGAAACTATGTACAGACGCCAGCACATCAAGCTACTCCAATCTGTCAAATTTATTTGATAGATTTTCAACTTTATACCGTATGCATAAGGTTCATGTTCAATTGGGAAAATTTGACAGTTTGGGGTAGGTTGACCTAGGTACTAGCGTCTGTACACTCATTGAACCACTTGTATTAGCTTAAATTTATTATTTATAATCATCATTCTATGCTACAAGGAAATCACTTAAGGCGGTACCCCGACCAAGAAACCTTGAGCATTCGTGCCCTCTTTGCCGCACCCCACCTCTACAATACTTCGTAAAACATTGCTAGCGCCACCTGGCGAACAACTAACGAATGTAACAATCACTGACCTTAGAATTCACAGACAGGGCATTCGATATTTTTTTGGAACGAAGTTATAAAGCGCTGTTTGCGGTAGAAGTTAACTAGTAAAAATCGTCACGCGAAAAAGCGTTGATACTTATATGCCCCCTCGATGCGACTTTCTTCTTTCGAATTCACACTGAATTTCGTCAAATGAAATCAAAGATGGCGGCTGCAAACATTTTCCAATGTTTCGTCATGGGTATCGATTTCTTAATATTTGAGTAATAAAGCCGACAGTGAGGTCAAAATGAAAATCCAAGATGGCGGCTGCGAAAATTTTCTAGTTTTCGTCATGGGTGTCGTTTTTAGAGTATTTGAGGGTAATAAAGCCGACAGTGAGGTTAAAATGCAAATCCAAGATGGCGGCTGCAAAAAATTTCTAGTTTTCGTCATGGGTGTCGTTTTTAGAGTATTTGAGGGTAATAAAGCCGACAGTGAGGTTAAAATGCAAATCCAAGATGGCGGCTGCAAAAAATTTCTAGTTTTCGTCATGGGTGTCGTTTTTAGAGTATTTGAGGGTAATAAAGCCGACAGTGAGGTCAAAATGCAAATCCAAGATGGCGGCTGCGAAAATTTTCTAGTTTTCGTCATGGGTGTCGTTTTTAGAGTATTTGAGGGTAATAAAGCCGACCGTGAGGTCAAAATGTAAATCCAAGATGGCGGCTGCAAAAATTTTCTAGTTTTCGTCATGGGTGTCGTTTTTAGAGTATTTGAGGGTAATAAAGCCGACAGTGAGGTCAAAATGCAAATCCAAGATGGCGGCTGCGAAAATTTTCTAGTTTTCGTCATGGGTGTCGTTTTTAGAGTATTTGAGGGTAATAAAGCCGACCGTGAGGTCAAAATGTAAATCCAAGATGGCGGCTGCAAAAAAATTCTAGTTTTCGTCATGGGTGTCGTTTTTAGAGTATTTGAGGGTAATAAAGCCGACAGTGAGGTCAAAATGCAAATCCAAGATGGCGGCTGCGAAAATTTTCTAGTTTTCGTCATGGGTGTCGTTTTTAGAGTATTTGAGGGTAATAAAGCCGACCGTGAGGTCAAAATGTAAATCCAAGATGGCGGCTGCAAAAATTTTCTAGTTTTCGTCATGGGTGTCGTTTTTAGAGTATTTGAGGGTAATAAAGCCGACAGTGAAGTCAAAATGCAAATCCAAGATGGCGGCTGCAAAAAATTTCTAGTTTTCGTCATGGGTGTCGTTTTTAGAGTATTTGAGGGAAATAAAGCCAACAGTGAGGTCAAAATGAAAATCTAAGATAGAAGCTGCGAAAATTTAAAAAAATTTCGTCATGTGCCTCATTTCCATGATTTTTGTGGACGCTAAGTGTGCCTCATGGTACTCTATCAGAAACATAATGCGGTGTTTATTTTTTAGATTGAAGGTTAGTTACCTGTTATTCAGACAGTGATAAAAGTATAAAAATAATAAAAAAACAACAAAGTCAATGATATTATCATTTATTTTAGAGTAGGCAGGCATATACAAATTATTATTAAGGTAACTTTTTCTAGTTTACATATCCCTAAAATCTAAATAACGTGTACATGTAGGCATGTTAAGGTCAGAAGGTTCATCACTTTCAGCTGAAAGTGACTGTGAGTTACGAACTCTCCTATCTAAATCAGGTGAGTTACCTGATTTAGATAGGAGAACTCTATCTAAATCAGGTAACTCAATCTCTTCATTTAATTGAGGATCAATATTTTCTCTACCTTTTTTTTTGCTTGTTATTGCCTCTTCAATGTAGGAAGGATTCCTTATAGTCATACCTCGAGGGTAGCGGGGGTCGACTAATTCTGGCAACAAACAATCTACGTAAAATGATGTAAACTTTTTTTTCATTTTCTCCTTCCAGAATGTATCATCTTTAACAATGTATTCCGTTTTCAGCGGAGAGTTTTCATTTGACCAAACTGCAAATATGCACTTTGACCGTTTAGTAATGTGTAGTTGACCCTGCACTTGATAATACCATTGGTGGTTTTTATTGATTTCCAGCCCTTTTTTTGTGACTTTCCAAAAGGTCACTTTCCTTTTTTTGATTGCTTCGTCTAAACCTAATTTGAATGCCGTTATCGGGCATTTAATTTCAACGATTGTTTCTTTGCTACATAGGCCATCCGGAGTGGCTCCTAATAATGGCAATTCTTCGTCAATGAATAGTACACAAGGATCAATTTTAATTTTTTCTTGCTTCTCTAATTGCTCGATAGCAATTTTTTCATTGTCCTTGCCATGTTTTATTGACGACACATGGTCAATGTTACTTTTGTACAATACATTTTTTATAAAGTTATGACAACTTGTGTCACTTCTCCGTGTGATAACTTTTCCAAAGTTGGAAGCGGTTAACAGTGACCTACGCAATTCAAGCCATTCGCTGCATTCGCTTTGTAAAACTGTTGTCCGTTCGATCAAATTTCGTTCCTCATTAGTTTTTTTTAAATTTTCAATGAAATTGTCTTTAAGTTTATTAAAAACATCGATAGGCATATCGGGTTTTGTGCAGTCTTGACCATAATTGTGGTCCTGTTTCGACTTTTCTGAGAACATGGCTCGTTTTTTTGGTTTTCTATTTTGTATTCTTTTCGCATTTTTATTTATCCGTTTGTTTTCTAGCCGTTTTATTTTGCCTCGAGGGCTGTGTCCTTTATTCATTGATTTATATAGCCTAGAAATCGTTTTTTTTTTCATTAAATGCTACGGCAGCGGCATGACATCTGGTTTGATAGGAATTTTTTAAAGAAAAATTTACTCTCTTGCCACCAACCAACTTAGCTACCACGCTATTAAATCGTTCAACCACGTTGCTATCAACGTCATACATGAGACTGCGAGCATGTCCTGCTACGTTTTGGATGATAAAACATATTTTTTGCCACAAAGGGCTTAAAATAAAATCATTTGGCAAGTCCGTTTTGCCGATATTATCACAGAAGTATGATCGGCACTTAGTGTGGTCACCGAAGCCATGGAGGTGGCTAATTAATAGGTCGTCAAACAGAAGTTGTACATCAGAGTTAAATTTATGTTTTTTAATTAATTTGCAAATTATAAATCTTGTTTTTAGTATAGCTCTTTTTGTAATGAATTTTCGGTATTTTATGTTATATTTAGTATCTGTGGTGAGTGCTTGTAATTTATTGCACAAATTTCTTAAGATGTGGTTCCGGCACTCTATTTTTTCAACAGTGAGGTCAGGATACGGCCTAGCCTGTAATATTTTTGAGTAGGTGCTAGCATCACCATCGGATATGAGTTTTCCGTAAATTAAATTATACATTCTAATGGATTCTTTAAATCCTTCCACAATTATTTCACTCTCCATGTTTGTGGATGGACCACTGTAATTTTTGAAACATTTGTGTTCTGAAGGATCAGCATTGTTGTTTTCTGCACGGGCATTTCTCCTGTATGTTTGCCAATAATGGCAGCTGCGCCCGAAAGAGCATTGTAATTCTTTTTATAACTACGTTTGGACCAGCAACCATCAGCAACGACATCTATTATGGGAATTCCATCTTTGTTCACCCTGCCATTAGAAATTGCGAATAGTTTTTCTCTTTCTGCAGCTTGATTCATAGATTCTACTAAAACATCTTCCCATTTCCTACTGACAAGGTCATGGTTCTCTGAATACGTCTTTTCAGATAACAACGGGAGGTTGATTGCAGACATAAGTTCATCCAGCTGTGAATGCCCCCCACCTATTGCAATAGTACCTGCGACAGCGCACGTATTAATACTTAGGTAGTTGTCACTGCAGTTGTCTCCATTAATTACAAACTTTTGATTGCAAAGCCGACATTTAAATGTAAATTTTGACTGTAGACCAATTAGGGTTTCAGCTACGAGGTCAAGTTCTGTGAAGCTACATCCAAGTGGTCCATGGTTTGAAATGCGTTTTAATTCAGAAAGGAAGTGGCTGACATCAATAATTCTTCTGTTTATATTTTTTTCGTAAGTTTCTGGTTCCTTTTCATACGAAACTTGTAACTAAAAAAAAAAACAAGTTTTATTATGTAGGTACCCAAAAGTAGAAACTGTTATTTATTTTCAAACATAAATGCCCTTTCAAACTTTTATTTTTATTGAAGTTCAAAACACACGTGGAAGGTATCAGAAATTTACCTCTTCAATGTTTTTATTGGTTTCTTCAGTGTTTTCAGCTTCTGTCAAGTCTCTTGTAAAGTCTTCTCGTAAACTGCAAAAGAAAAATATTTTGCATTATGATGGCAGATTTTTAAGTTTCGGGTGACTATATGTGACAGGGATAAGATATACTTGCAAAATACTAGGGCTTGTAAGTACGGGTACGTATGTAAAAATACCGGGGTGGAAAACCAGGTTTTAAAATACTTGAAAATATTTGGTAGCATTAAGTCTCGTTCGCAGCCGCCATCTTGGATTTTCATTTTGACCTCACTATCGGGTTTAGCTCGCTCAAATACAATGAAAGCGACACCCGTGACGAAAATTTTTAAAATATTCGCAGCCGCCATCTTGGATTTGAATTTGACCTCACTATCGGCTTTACCACACCTTCCTCAAGAATTGGGCTATCTAGCGCTAAAAGAATTTTTAAAATCTGACTGGTAGTTCTGGTGGTTACCCCCCTAACAAACAACCAAATTTTACCTCTTTATAATAAAGCATGTTAACTAACAGAGGGCGTTCCCGTTAACCCGCAATAGTATAGTGTCCATTCATGCTAGTGAAAATATTGAAAGAGAAAAATAATAATAATAATAATTTGTACGTATAGGTAACACTCTGTACACGCTCACTTGTCTTTTAGCTTGGAAAGACAAGTGCGACAAGTACGCGTGTACAGAGTGTTAGTTTTACGTATGAAATTAATATTTTTCGTGAATATTTTATGATAAAAAAATAAAAAAAGTTTTTTTTTTCGATTTAAATATTTTTCTGGCATGTATGGACGCTATACTATTGCGGGTTAACGAGAACGCCCTCTGTTAGTTAACATACTGTATATTGGGTGACTGGTAATTAGTGACTTAAACACGTGACTTTACTCATCATTATGAACAACTTTTACTATGGGGACAAACCTGAAATCGCGGAAAAAGTCAGCTGTTCCCTACATTTATGTTCGCAAAATTCGTCAAAATGTATGGAACAGCTGATTTTTTTTTTTGCGATTTCATGTTTGGTCTCATAGTAAAAGTTGTTCATAATGATGAGTAAAGTCACGTGTTTAAGTATCGGTCACTAATTACCAGTCGCCCTATACGTATAATGTGTCTTATTTGTACAGAAGTGAGGATAATTGGCGCGAACTAATCTAAAAGAAGTTGAGGCGATTAGCTAAAGTTACGAATAAACATAATGTTTACGCAATTAAGTACCTACACAGATTGCGGTTCATTTTCTTGACGCACTCGAGCAGCTTCGGACCGAGCGGGTACTTCGGGCACGGGCACCGAACTCGCAACCAGCGCGGCAGCGCCTGCCCGCGCCGCCGAACGCCGCCGAACGCCGCGAGCCGGCTACCAGACATACTTGTATAGGAAATCGATCCTTGTTGCTATATAAATAAGGAGCATAATCGATTTTGCAACTTTTTTTTTTTATCAAAGTATTTTTTTGAATCAAAGTATTTTTTTGAATCAAAGTTTTTTTTGAATCAAAGTATTTTTATGAATCAAAGTATTTTTTTGAAAATATGATTGTGCTCCTTATTTGTATGAAGACATGAATGGATTTCTTATGCGAGTATTCCTGGTGTATTCCAGTTCTCAGCCAGCGCCCGACTAGCAAATAGGTACTTTCACAATTGCTAGTATTTCCCGCCCACACAGAGGGTGTATAATAGGAATGTGCTACTTTTTATGAAATGAAAGTTCTGTTTTTATCGCCAATTAAAATTAGTACGACATGTAATGAAATTGTACTTTAGCATGCTGAAAAGGAAATTTACCCTGTAAACGCTACGTAACCGAGAAAAGGATTATATTATCGAATACTTACTCATTATTGCTTATTTTCATCGGTTGTATATTCGAAATTTCCATTAGAGGTGCATCACTTTGGTTATCTTGTAACCTAAAAAATATTATTTATTTTAAAAACAATAAATCTCAAATAAATAAAATCAATACATAACAAGCACAGAACCACGTAAGTACTGAATCAATGTGAATGTTCATGTCTGTAGTTTCATAACTCTATGGCACACGCATGATAACGAAGATTTGCGCGAAGATTCATTTTTATTTGTTGATAAAATATTATATGTCAATGATGAGATTTGTGATTTTACTCACACCTTAGAACAGTACTTATTAGGTTTATAGTAGGTAGGTACATACCCGCTATCAACGAAATTTTGTTGAGAATGTGTAGATGTTGTTGGTGTTACGTCATAACTATTTTGTCCTTTTCTTTTAGCCCAGCTACAAAAAAAAAAAGATAAATAAATTGCATTGTTTTTAATAAAAATATATTTTATAGTAATTTAAAATATACGATACTTAGATAAATAAATAATTTCACTGTTATTTAGAATAATACTATGAGACAGCTTACCGAACTTCATTTATCTTAGCCATTATTGCACGTCTTTGTCGCGCAACATTCTTGCACTTTGGCATTTTGATTGTTTACACAACAGTAGCGTCCTTTCGCAAAATTCAATAGTTCTAAATACACACACAAAGCGTCCTTTCGCAGTAAATAACACAATAAATAACTAACACAAAAATCTATAACCAAAACAAACGTCAATAACAAACTATAAACATAGACTATTATCTACTGATAATGTGACGAGTCACGTGATCGACGTGGTGACAAGCGATACGTGTTTCACCCTCGAGCCCTTGCGGCAGACTGAATCCCGATATGGGGCGCATGAGTTACAGTAGTGAATACGCCCAGATTTTGGAATAAAATCTTTATAAAATCTAAATTTGGTATTTTGAAAAAAAAAAAAACGTTGTAAATGTTCGTTATTAAATTGCCTATCCATCAGTGTCAGTAGCAAAATTAAATAATGTTTACTTTACGAGTAGATTCATTTTATCAATCATTATTTCACATTTTTAAGGTTTCGTTGGAAGCAGATTAATTAAACGTATACATATGTAAAAAAAAAAAAAAAACGATCCGTTTGGACTCAAGATTATGTAGAAATTTAATGTATTTTTATTAGTTGATATTTCTTTTTAAATAACAAGTAGTTAGCTCCTAAAAACTGTGCAAAAAACGGCTAGCGCGGGGTTTTGGTCAGGGAGCCGCCTTAAGGATTTTTTATGTGGATTAAAAACCCGGAAATAAAAATGATCCAATACTTGTCAAAAAATATTTTGTACTAGCTGTGGCCACGGCTTCGCCCGCGTGGATGTCGATTATTATCCCGCGAGTACGTGCTATTGCGACAAAAAGTAGTAGTCTTACTCCTTATAAAATCAACTATTTGCCAGTGAAAGCCCCGTCAAAAAGCCTTTTCTGAAATATTTTCCTGAAATATTTTCCTGGAACAAACAGACAGACAAAATGTAAAAATGTGTTTTCTATTATATTAAAAAGCTGTTATTTTGACATTACAAACTTACAGACTCTTCAGTTGTATTTATTTGTAAATGTAAATTAACCTATGTTATATATAAACAGGTCTACTCATATTGGAACTACCTACATTATTATATCTGAAATACTTATGAATACCATTTCATAAGCATTTCAGTTCAACCCTACTTGCAATCGATTTCACAACGTTGTGCCTCTATTGTTTATATAAACTACTTTCAGCGGATATGATCGGCATTCGAATACACTCGTTCAAAGCAAGAACATCGATATTGAAGCGTCAAAATCTTCACCATGAGAGGGTACTTTGACAACGACTTCTTCGGCGGCCATTTCGGGCCTTCTACCTGTCCCGGCCGTGGTGATTTTTCCGGTCATCGTGGTACACGACCAGGTTTTGGACCTTTTGGCCACAGACAAGAACATCATCAACATGGTCCTGACCATCACAGATGTGGACCTACCGATGATGAGCATCATAAACCTAGATGTGGTCATCATGGATGTGAAAGTGATAGTGAAGGACCGGCGGAACGCCATTGCCATGGACCTCCCGGCTTTAGGGGATGCGATGGCAGACGTCCTAATTTCCGCGGACATGGACCAAGCTGTCACGGACCCTGCTTTGGGTGCAGTCCTCCTACCTGTCCCTTCCGTGGTGATTTTTCCGGTCATCGTGGTACACGACCAGGTTTTGGACCTTTTAGCCACAGGTTTGATCATAGTCCTGAGAGACAAGGACATCATCAACATGGTCCTGACCACCACAGATGTGGACCTACCGATGATGAGCATCATAGACCTAGATGTGGTCATCATGGATGTGAAAGTGATAGTGCAGGACCAACGGAACGCCATTGCCATGGACCTCCCGGCTTTAGGGGATGCGATGGTAGACGTCCAAATTTCCGCGGACATGGACCAAGCTGTCACGGACCCTGCTTTGGGTGCAGTCCTGAACGGCATTGCTTCGGACGTCGTGGGCCATCAGATTTCCCTGACTGTCCCTGGAGAGGACCTTGGGAAGGACCATGGGGACCTGATTGCCATATGCATGGATTTGGTCGCGGTGGAGCTAGACATCCATGGTTTAGCCATAGAAGACCATGTCCCTGCTATTCCGAAGAACAACCATCAAGAAACGCTGATTGTGAAAAATGCCGTGAAAAAGAACCCTGCTGTTCTGGGAATAAGGAAAATGTAGGACGTGGTAAAGGAAGTAAGGAAAACGGAACCTGTTGTGATGAGGAAAAAGATCAAAATCTTGGTGATAGAGTGTTAGTTCAAAGAATTGTTTTGGAAAAAGAGACAAGACCACATTCTGTTTGAAGTAGTGACGTAGGTACTTTTTTCATTCATGTTTATTTTGTTTACATTTCTGACTCCTGTTAGAAGCGTTCAAAGATACAACCTTTGTATATACCACTTCTATACATATATTATTTATGAGTCATTTTCATAACACAAGCCCTTGTCTCTTTCGATATAGATGTTGACATATTCAATCCTTGTATTATATTATTTCAACTACTTACTTATCAATCACTGAATCATATTTTAAGTGAGTCATTATACTGTGTTGTTTTTTTAAAAACGAAACAATATTATATCAAAGATGAGTGTTACTTATTTATATCAGTTATGTAGGCTCTTTATAGAGGTAGAATATGAAAGACTACTCTACTAATGCGAGGCCTTTTGCCCAGCAGTGGGATGATTCAGACTGTCAGTTTTATTGGTCTAAACTTATATCCCTTTATTTATAAACGTTGCTTAAAGTAAAATAATGATTAGCAACTGTTTAACCACACATTTTTGCGTAAAAACATCTCTTAACTTTAGTCATCATTTATAAATAAACCCAAATATTATAAGGAAAAGATTACACTTTTTGTATGTTTGATAAGATTCAACGCTAAAACGGCTTAACAGATAAGACTGTGACCTGACGAAGGACATAGGCTACCTTTCATTCTGGATGATGACGAAATCACGGTCAACATCTAGTACTTTATTTAAATCACCTGTATTTTTATTTATTATTTCCATTACTTCTTTTACATATGATTAATTTTTATTTTAGCATAATTTATATGCTCACGAATTTACTTCAAATACGATGATAAGAGGTCACTGAAACCTGATTCGAATTTCCCAAAAAAAGCAACAAAAGACCATGAAATTTTATGTGTCGGTCTTGAGAAAACATTGTTGACGCAGAAGAACACGAAGAAGAAATTACAACAATAGCTCAATACTTGGCAGAAACTGGAGTAGCCAATGCATACGTTCTACAATATGGCAAAGATGATGATCCGCAATAGACGGTGGTTTTAACGATGGCGAAGAACTTAAGGCAAGAAATCAGCCCGCCAAGCCAGAGGACCTGTAGAAGATGGCGAGAAAGAAATAGATGAGACCCGCACATACCAGGGAAGCATGGCATTATAAAAAGGAGGCCTATATTCAGCAGTGAGTTGAACGAGGCTGCCGATGAAGATAGTGAAGAAGAAAAGCAAAATAGAGCCCCACTAAAAACATCTGAATGTGACAGTAGCTCGAACACCTAGACATATTTTATTCTGACTACATACTACTTACAGTTTATATTCCAGTAATTGAACATAATTCTGTACGAAACATGCAACATACTAAATTTAATAAAAACCCATAAAAATGTTTTTTTTTTTTTAACTTTAGAAATCTGTAAGATGCTAATGTACTGAACAAATAATACTTATATCCCATCACTACAAGCTGTATACAGGTGCCGTTCAGACACTAAAATCAATTTTAATGATAATGTTAATAATCTTTGTTGACACTTTAACATTCATTTTTATGAACTCCCTAGCTCCTGCGCTTAGTGTACACTGTATTACAGGAGCTAGTGTCTTCCCCTAGTTACAATGTTACTTATTATTGATGGCTTATTAAATATTAATAAAATGTTAGAACAGTTTATTAATACTGAACGGCATGTTACAAAATTTTGTTTCAGGGCCTGAATTCACTATGACCACTTAAAGATTCATTACTCGTAACCACGTTAATCACACATGAAATCTGTTAATATCGTATTAATAATATTAACAAATTATCTTGGAACATATAGAATATGACATTTGGTTCCTTACCGTTACATTGGTTTGTGCCTCATTCCGACCTCGCCGCCTAACTCCTCGCGCCCCGCGAAGACCCAGAGTTAACGATGAGACCCCCGACCGTCCCTTGTTCGTTAAAGCGCCAGCCCACGCCGCAGCTGAGCCAGTATAGTTAAATTCACCGATTGCTAATAATAATGAAAATATTTTGATCCAGCCTGTGGGGGGGGGGGGAAAGCAAGTGGGGACTTGCTGACGCCCTGAGCCGAGGCCCGTATCCCGCAGGGGATGCCCTCAGCGTGCAGTTGCTTTAGTCTAAGTAGGTTTTATTCCCCGGCTGGAGGCTTTTAGTGTCACTAAAAATGCCTTTAAAGTCCGGTAAAGCAGTCACGGCCTCTGAAGGTCAACTGCGAGATGCCATACACAAAAAAAGGCCCAGTGCCGTTAGCGGAAGTGCTCATATGCCGTTCGGGAAAGTGCCGTTGAAATCAGTGCCCTGAGTGGAACACCACATCTTTTTCGTATACTAAATCTAAACCTATACTAAAAATAGTATTTTCCCAGAACCTTATTGCGTAATACACTTTTAATCATAATCCGAACAGATAAATAGGATATTGCTAATGCATTGCTTCATTATAACTGCTCAGCAACATTATTTTTATCAATTTTGCTCTTTTTATCGATGTTATCATTCTTTTTTTATCTATTTCAATGCGAATCAGCTTAAATGTTGATGAGGATGTTTGCCCAATCGCGTACTGATGGTTTCCATGCTGTAATCAGGAAAAAAGTGGTATCGCTTGTGAGGATGATTCGGGGGGTAGCAATAGCATCCTGAGAGTCGTGGCTGAGGACCCGAGAGCTCCTGTACTGAGGCATCTCATGCGGAATCCTTGTCCGCATGAAATGCCTCGCAAGTACATGACTCACTATGCGTTCTGTTCGAATTAATAATAATATGTTGCTAATCCTAGTTTATAAGATGCAGTATCTAAGGTTTGTAGGTACCTACTGACAAAATTGGTTCCTATGTTGCCCCGAATAAAACAACCTGAATTTAATTTCTTATTCGTCTGTAGTTGTTGTCTTTACACTAATTGAAAAAGAAATAAAAAATCAAATCAAATCAAATTTCTTTATTGCATTCATGTGTACATTGAGTTGTTTTACAATAAATATAAGTTCCAACATGAAACCCGCACTCTAATTGCGTAACTCACGATTGATCATAATTGGTTTCGTCTTCACAGTTAAACAATATTCATTGCGTTATTTATGTTGTCGAACAGACACATTTTTCGAACATATGAAGCAATGGTTTAACAATCCGTTTCAAAACGATACAGATTATGATGAATCGTGAGTTACGCAATTAGGGTGCCGGTTAGGGCACGGCAACGTAATAATAATTTATAACACACTAACTTAATAAAAATAAAATATATTGGTTTTTTTTTGCATTATTGCATGACTGTATTAAAATGTGTAATTATTAGTTAATCTAGCTATTGTATTTACTAATATTTGGTTCTAGGTATTCTGTGACGGAGTAAAAGCATTTATGTAAATCTGTTTCGTTTAAGAATAACAACGTAGTCAAACTTTTTTTGCCAAATAGCTAGGTAAGTGCTTTCTAAGTTTCTACTTAAAGATTTCCTATTTAATGTAGGTAATATGCAGATATTTTTCATTAGTCACAAGAAAACACACATTCATACACATGTATGCCACAACATTTTATTTTATTTATTTTACTTTCTTATTATATTATTATTTTAATACGAACACACACTTCACTATGTGATTATTTTATAATTCTAGCGTATGGTACTCGTGGGTTGCAGCTGAAAATCAGCGTCAGGTGGGGCACATTGTGTTGCCATCTGGCAATATGCTGAGCTGAGGCCCTTTTGACATTATTATCATTGTTGAGGTCCTTGTTTTCTGTTTTTATTTTCTTTTCTTTTTAAATAATTTAAGGTTTTTATTACTGATATAATGCCAATAAACGCAATTTTCTTTCTTCCATTCTTTCGACATGAATAACGTGTGCTGCCGGACGTAAAGTCCCGTGTGGTGCCGGACGTAAAAGAATAGCACCATCCCATTTCTTCTCGTCATCTCGTGGGTGTCGTAGAAGGCGACTAAGGGAGTTACTAGAGAATGCGTTATTACACCATACTGCGATCGCCAACCTGCAAGCCAAGCGTGGCCATTATTGCAAATCCGCTCCATTTGGGGGAGGCCTATGTCCAGCAGTGGACGGCTTTCGGCTGAAATGATGAGTCTAAATGAAAGCCATTACACTATTGCTAGTGTGTTGTGCATTTACCCAGCTGTTACCGATTCCAAATAAATGAAAAATGTTACAATCCGCATAATCTTTTCCTAACATGTTGAGGTCAGCTTCCAGTCCAACCCGATGCAGCTGAATACAAGTATTTTATATGGAGAGACTACTTATCTGACCTCCACAACCCAGTTACTGGGTAACACGATACTCCTTGGTTGGAATGATTGTTAGTCTTTTGGGCTTCTGACTACCCGTAACGACCATCAAAGATCTACGAATGACAGCCAGGACTAACAGTTTAACGTGCTTTCCGAGGCAATGGATGGTCACTCATCCACGAACCGATCGCGGCAAGCATACTTTCGATTAAACCGTGCGGTTGTTCATCAATCAGCCACAAGTCTGAAATTAATAAAAAAATAAGATTGACACGAAAATACAAAAAAAGCTCTTTCATAATTCATTTTCCGATAAAGTACACCCGGATACACGTGTATTTCAAACTTTGAAAGTACACGTGTTTATTACCATTTATATTGTGTATAAGTGTTGTCGAGTTTTTAAACATGACACGTGTCTGCATATACTGAAAACTTTCCTGAACAGATTTTGTTCCATAGTTTGTTGGGAAACCAGTGCACTTTCTAACAAAATTATGTGGAACATGTGAAGTTACTCCTGCAGGCTTAGCACGAGCACCGATTTGTCTACACAAGAATAGACATGAGACTATTAAATAAATGATGTACAATAGGATAAGATAGCTATGGTTTTCTATACATTATCACAGTTATCCGTTCTAAACTAATCATGATTTTGTAGATAATCGTATAGAGGTACTTTGTGGCCGTCGAGTAGAAAGTTTTGTTGTCAGTGTGATTTTGACAGTTTGTGAAGAAATATTCTTCTGAAATAGTCTACATTTATAAGGACTTAGACAAATGTCGTTACAAACGAAAGACTAAATGACAGATTGTAGAAGGATATCTAGGGTGCGATAACAAAAATGTTGAACGAAATGTCACTTTGTATTGAAAAAGCACTGTCCATTCTTCGTAAGCGTCATGCTAAGCCCGCTGGCCAGGAATAATGAAAGTACATAATAGGATTTGCTTCCGTGAAAAGCGATTATGATATTATGCAAAAGGATGGAAATAGAAACTGTATCTGGAATATCTGTAAATGGAAGTGTCATGCTGGTGATGGCGATACGTGTGTTGGATCGTTCGGTTCCTTACAAAATTATTAAACTGGATGGTTCTAATCCACGCGTCATGTTCGTGAACGGATGCCGTTGTTGAGACTGGTCATCCTCTAACTGCCAGGGCTGGTTTTTAATCTTATACTTGGAATTTTATTTTTATAGCAACAAGATGAATATACCCAGTGATCTGTAATGTCTTGATTCAAAAGCACTCTTTTGAATCAAGATATTACAAAACCCTGGTTACGAAGAAAAACGGGAGAGAAACTCCAAGGACACGTTCTTACCTTCGTTCCTCCCTTAGAAACACGTACCGCGGTCAGTTTATGACCAAACCACGTGACTATAGTAGGTTTTTAGACTAACCCACTCAAAAGCATTGCATAAAAAGAAGAAAGTTTAGAAAGTAATATTACAAAAAAAAAAAGTCTAAACTACAGACAGACAATGCGGCCAAAAGCTTCGTATTCAACTAATAAAATTTGTTTTTTCGATTGCTTGATGCATATTATTAAATCCTAACATAGCCCTAATAAGCTTAAAAAGGCGGAAAGTAAATTTGTTTATTCTGTAACGTTAATAGGGCTAACTCCAATGGCTGTAGCGCCACACATCCCAACGGAATCATCTCATAGTCTAAAAGGCTAATCGCATGATAAAATCGAAACAAAAACTGCACAAACAAGATTCACACGACAAAATAAAAGAATAAAATTTCACTGTTTTAGTTATTAAATCATCCTTTGGGGTCAAAAAAATGCATATAGTGCGATAGCACCAATCGTGGTTGAATTGCCGTAATTTTTTGAAGAGATCATTTTTTTGAAGAGATCATTTTTTTGAAGAGTTCTTATTTAGAGAATTGCTTCCACTTTTATCTATTAGCTTCTTGGTCACACCAAGACCGAAGACAATACTTATTGCGTAATTACTATGTTGTGACACTGTCTACAAAACAAAACAAAGCGGATTGCAGAGTGTAAATCATCCAGTTGAACTTCCTACCATTCTTTAAAGACATAACAAAAACCCCGAAGGCCGATTTAAATTAAACTGAGTCAAACAGCCAACTCAGTCTAAAAGGATATCTTTCAATAATAATATTTCTTGAGCAGTCCAATTAAGGGTGGGTTCTCCAAGCTAGGCCCATTTCTGTAAGGATTTTTGCAGATCACTGAGAATTAGATTTGAGTGAGCGGCGTCATTTAAATTCTTTAATAATTGGCAGGGTAGGGTACACGGTACGAGTGGATTACGATTTTGTTTAGTAAATGGTTCTTCTATTGTTTTATTTTATTGGATAATCTTTACTCCGTGGGATGATCATAAATAGTCCACACTGGTTTAATAAAAAAGGTAACTATCAAAATAATATTTTTCAACAGTGCATCAATAACTTACATGCAAACTCCGCATGCTTAAAGAATTTGTACAAAATGTATAAAGAAAATTGAATTTGTCTATCCAAAATATTTTCTAATCGCTCTAGCCAAACCGTTTTTTCTGTTCAAAGTTGCCTTTATCACGTTATCCATTGTTTGCAATTTGCGACAAGCATGACGGCGTCATAAAATTAATTAAAAAAACCCATTTAATATTTGGTAGGTATCACACTTATTATAAACAAAAGTTGTTTTTCGTGTCTGTGTGTGTGATCGCATCGTTATCCTAAGCTATGCATCAGATTTTGATGCGGTTTTTGCCATAATTTAGAGCACTGATCCCATTCAATTGATTGATGCGCATAAAACATTATTATTCAACATGTACTCGTATATTAGAAAAAAGCTAGGTTTTTTGTCAAGTAATCAAATGACCAAAACCTACCATGCGAAGCAAAAGCGGTCGCTAGTCTAAAATAATTCAATCCTGAAAGTTTTACACATAACGATTGAGAGTCCGTGTTTTCTGTGTTTTAGACGAACCTTGAAGGAGAACCTTGAAGGTTCGATTAAAAACAGTATCATTAAATTAACCTCTTTGTACTAAAATTCTACTTCAAACTGGCAGTATGTGTGCGATATTTTTACTCTGACATATAAAGATAGTGTTTATTTGCCAACAGAGTTTTTTAGATTTCCTAATAGTCTACATTAAATAGCTAGGTTCACCCATAAAAAAAACTAAAATAAGACGCAAGGATGCTTTTTGCTTATAATACGAACTCCATACAAGGTCGAGACTGTCTCGTAAACTCCATTGGTGGTACGGATAGATTTTTGCAGTCCAGAAGTACATTAAAAACTGTTATCTATACTTTATACTAATAATAAAGAGGAAAGATTTGATTGTTTGTTTGTATGTTTATTTGTTTGTTTGCACTGAATAGGCTTCGAAACTACTGAACCGATTTGAATATTTATTTCACTCATATTTGTTCTGTTTTATCCCCGTATTCCCACGGGAACGGGAACTACGCGGGTGAAACCGCGGGGCGCTGCTAGTAATTTATAACTATAAATGAAATGATCTTGCTAATAAATCAAAAAACCTTATCATAAATCGCTCCCATCTCTAAATTACGTCCCTATTGAAATCAAGAGAAATCATATATTTTACTCGACAGTCGATAAGGTGGGTGCCGATTGAAATTCCTTTCGCGCGCCGCTACCTTTGAATACTGATACAGTCTATCCATATTATACAGAACAGGTAGCAAATGTTTTATTTTTTTTATTATATCTTTTGTTTCTATCTGCCTTTTTACATAGTTTTTTAGTAGGTATATCTCAGATTAACTGACATTATGACGCATAGGGTTTTTTTTTGGATGGTGGGAAATCATCAAATGACTTCTCCCGCTCTGGGTAGAGAGCAGGAGGGCGTGTCAGACTTTTACTGACTAAAACCCACCGTGTTCCCTCAGTTACCTGTGTGCCAGGGGCAACGGTATCTCTTTCGAACAACCAGCACCCCTGGCAGGCATTGGCCCTTGCGGACCGCACCAGTCGTTGCTGACATCTCTGACGGCGCGCGTGGAACACAACGCGCCGTCCCGCGTACCACTTTTCGGCTGCAGGGGATAGGGAGAGCGGCTAACGCTATACCGACACTCCTCTTCCCCTGTGGCCCCACTGCGTCCGCCATCAAAAGGTGGCGGATGACGCATAGGGTACAATGATAAATTATTAGATTTCTGTAAGTAGGTTTGTACAAACACTTATACACGTCAAACATATTTTTTTAACTAGATGAGGTCGGCGTTTCCTTTCTGACTACCTTGAGAAGAAAGGCCGGAACGAACTGTTTTTTTTTAAATCTAGACATGATCTTGGTCAGATGCAAAACCCAGTACTTACGATTTTTTGGCGTTTAAATGACTTTGACAAGAGAGCGCTGTTGGTACTCATTTGTGAAATTGTATTGGGAAAAAAAGATGGCGGCGCTCGTTCTGATTTTGGCCACGTGCCATCATGATCTTAGTATCTACATGTAGTGTACGCTGTGAAAAGATGTCTATGTATCTTATACAGATTAAATACCAAATGCTTTTTTTATATAGCGTACAGTGCTCTATGGATCTTTTAGCGCTTGAATGACATTGTCAGAAGGGCACTGTCAAAATTGCGCTGTCGTAGCTAGTTCCTAACACGAGCTATTAATACAAGGCGTGAGGTGTATTTTATTTTTGCGAAAATGACGCGTTGGTGTGTTCGTAAATGCTTCAAAATCGGAGTCCACTATTTCTCATATAAAATTAGAAGACTGTGGTTTAAAGCTATTCGAAGAGATTGAATTAGATTTGTTTTGAAGAAAGTGATTACGAGGAAATATCTAACTTGATTTTAAATATTGAAAAGACCTAAGATAACAAAACAGTTAAATAACAACAAAATTCATGAATAAACACAGAATGGAATGAATGAACGTAATGTCAAATTTACTGTAGGCCGTAGGTTAAGCGTAGCTTAAACTAATCGATCGACGCGTTTAGCTGTTATTAGGTACTTAGCCGCAAACTCCTCTGCATAAACATAATCCTCTGAGTGAAATTATTCCATTTCAAATCAAGGCATTCCTATCCTTATTTCACTCGCATACTTTCAAAAGAAACCTCCTTAGTCCTTACAATACCACAAAAACTTCATACTACCCACTCGTATTGAAAACAAAAGAAAGACGAACAAGAAACTATTTCCAATGTAACTCCCACAGTTATTTCCGAACTCTCCCGAAGTACGAACGATACATATTTTCACAAAACTTCTAGTACACTTTAACAAAAGTTTTATTAAAAACGGCCCGATGAACTGGTTTTTTTCTTTTGCAACTCGATAATCGAGTCGTTTTAAACTTCGAAAGGAGGTTCAAGAAAAAAAAGTTCCAAGTTATAACTTCTGTAGTCTGAGATGTAAGTTGGAGTCGCTAATTAGATCTGAGATTTTAACTTAAAAATTTACAATGTTTAAATGTTTTTATTTTAATTTAGTTTTGATTTAGTTTAATTTTAGTTTTGGTAATGTTTTAGTGTAGTTTCAGTGTACCTACTAAGCTATGGAGTGCTGGTTTAGATAGCCAGTTCGGGTTTTGCTGCTGAGGAGCTTTCTGCGTTACTTCTACAGCTAAAGCACTAGGAAGTAGTGAAGGGTGGGCGTTTTGGGGGACTTGTCTTATGTAATTTTGATCATCGAAAAGTTCTGATCCGCAGCGTAATTTGAATAAATGACTTTTGATTTTGGGTCTAATATTCAGGTTTTGTGTTAAAAAGTATGTCAATATCGCTGCCTGAATTCAATAATGGCACAAGACAAAATTCCACAATTTGAGAAAACGCACAAATAAATATTGTCAGATAAGTGCGCGCGCACAAATTAGCTCTTACTGCTGTACCTTTATGGAATATAAAGTTCATGTTTGGTTTTTATACATCTATATTATAACTACAGTCGCCGACAATAATAATTTTGAATTATTTTTTGTTATTTTGATTAATATGAGGCTCAGAAGATGACGACTCCGAGTTGTGCCAGTATTACATTGGTTTTTTTTTTACTTTTTTTATTAATGCCACGAATTATCTTATAAAAGATAATAAAACAAGAATACAATTTCACGAAAAACTAGCCTAGTAGAATATAAAATTAGAAGTGCTCATGAATGGAAATAAAATATCATAAATAAAACCACCATAAAAGTTTACTAACTTAATATTTTATTAATTAGCATAGTTTTGAGTGTGTGATTTTCTAGAAATCGTATTAAAAACAGTTTTAAACAAATCAATAAACGAAATATAACAAAAATTTATCAACATAAACTTATCAAAACTTCTTAGATTTCAATAAACTCTCAAATCACAAAAAAACAGCCTTATGATCCCAGTAGGAAATTACTAGGTACCGAGCAAAAAATTCGTTAGTTATCAGTTTATCACACATTAATTAACAATCTCTAAAATAGGTAATCAAAGAGTAGACAAGAACGTAAGTTCTTTAAAAGAGTAAAACGTGCAGTTAAGTTGACGAAGTTTTTTTCTCTGTAACTTTTTAAAGATTTTTTTCAGAACTTAAATCAATCATGTTTTAAGTTCTGAAAAAAATCTGCATAACAACGTGGAATAGTATTAGAATTAACTAATGACATCAAATCTTGAAATTTTCTTTGGGAAATGGGTATCTTATCAGGGTAAGCTTTCTTTAGTTGCGCATCGTGTATTAATCTTAATTGTTTTCTAGTTCTGCTAGATCTGATGTTGACTGATTTGTAGATGTCATCTTTGTATGAAGTCTTATAGGAGAAGATACCAGGATTATCTTTTTCCACTCGTAAGACACAAATGTCGTTAAAATTAAATCTCTCCCCATCAGTGTTTACATTAAAATTGGTTGCAATGGTGTCTACTAGATCTTTTAGGTCAAAGAAGAAGCCATGATCTAATTCATGCACCTTAAATGATTCGCCAGATTTTCTTGCTGTTGAAATTAAAGTAGTGTATTGCGATGGTAGATATATTGGGTTAGATTTCAACGCTTTCTTGATATTTTTTTTCAATTAATGAATGGCTTACATCTCCTTCGTTTTGTGTATGGCCAACAACCAAAAATTTATGTGTAATTCTTTTTATGTTAAAATTTGACACAGCGTATAGATAAGCAGCAATTATGAATTTGTTCTTTCCTTGACCACCACAATTATCGGAATACAGTACCACTTCTACTTCGTCGACATCTTTAGAGCAACCAGCAATATCCTGTCTTCCAGAACACGTTTCTAAGTAATGCAGTAAGCAAGACCCAATCTCATTAGATCCTTTGTGCCCTTCGCCTTCATGCCATACGTAGCAATTAACTGTGCCCAAACCTTTCTTATTCAAGTCACAAATGGTAAAATTGTATGTGGACAACTTGCTTTTATAATAAAAAGTCGAAACCTCACCTTTTGGGGTTGGTAAAGCGGCCTGAAGATCGAAGCATGCAACTCTGTAATTGTTAGAAATTCTTGTTTTGTCTTCATCTTTCTCAGTTCTAGCTATATTTTTCTCTTCATGGTGTCTCATGTACTCGATTTCTATGGCTAATTTTTCACCGTGATCTTTATTTTTGTATGATTCACAAAATTGACATAAATCTTTTTTTGGCTTAAAAAATTCGATATTAAATTCATAATTAAATATTTGTCTATATATTGAGAAAGTAACGAAATCACGATTTTCTCTTTGACAATCTTGCTTGTAATCTCTATATAGGTCCATCAGTGTTCTTCCACCTTCTATGTAATTTTTAGAACGAAGAGAATCTGCTCGCGTGTAGTGACTTTCAACTGTCGGAATACTAGAAATATGTTTACGAGCACCGTCTTTTACTTCTTTAGGTATCGTCGCGTGTTTTTCATGTTTGCCTCTTCGATCTTCTGTGGTGAAGCCTTTCTCTGTCTTTTCAAGTACAGTTCTGATGCATCGGTTTGTTATACCTAGAGTAGAAATAAAAAAATGTTTGCAGACTCTTACCTTCTCTTGGTCTTTGTATATAAAAAAGTATGGTTTAATTTGCGAGCTGTCCGATTGTCACGTAGAACAGGATATCTGTATTTGGGTTGAATCAGTTCCATGGAATTTGCAATGAATTGTCTTTGTCGGTTAAGGTCTTTCAAAGACCAAAATAATTGGAAACATTCCTTCCGTTCTTGTTCGCTTATTTTAAATGTGCATTTACGTCTGCAAGAATCATTGCAGGGAAGCCCTATTGTCCTTGAAGGTACCAGATTACCTTTTTTTAGAGCTTTGTACTCCTGTCCTGAATTACGTAATTCTTTTACTCTATTTCTTTTCCACATTGCAGGATTTGCTTTTCTTTTGCGAGTTTTAGGCTTAATATTTTCTTCCTGCCCACTTTCAGATAGGCTTGATAAACTTTCATCTGACTCAGAGATTCTGCATTCGATCCTATTAACATTTTCATAATCCGGATCGGCATCAGAGTCATCGATTTGTGATTCCGAAGTTAAAGATACATCTGCTAGAATCGCAGAAGTTGGAATTATATTGACGTCAATGTCATGGTGCTCTGGAGACACACTGGTGGGTAAATCAAGCAGAATATCATATTGCGAAGGGCTTTTTAATGGAGATAGATTCAGGGGCATTGGCTGTATATTAGAACTTTCACAATCAGTCAAATCGTCTTCTGTAGGTTCAATTCTAAATTCAGACGTTGGCAGCAATATCGAAGGACTACCAGGACTACAGGATATGTTATTTGGATCGTTTACCGTGTCTTGGTTATCCATTGTTCGGTAATTTATAATTATATCTGTATCTATAGATGCCGAACCCTCGCACAAAATTTCTCTCTCCGGGACGCTTGAGAACGTTGGTCTATCGTTTTGCGAAGAAATTATTTTTGATTGTTTGTCCAAGCTTTCAGGTTGACTTTGCGAAAACTCGAAATCTGATGCAGTCAATGCTGAGTCACATAAAATCTCAGCTACATTCGACACACAATTTCTGCCAAACAGATCCGTCATTAAATCATAATCAAGTCCGGAGAAACATTTGTTTTCAATTGTGTTTCTAGCATCACTTAATTTTTTTACACCTGTGTCACTTACTGATGAAGCGTGTTCACTTCGATACGGGGTTTGATCTTCAGATCTGAAAAAAAAAACAGTTATAACATATTAATACATACACGATACTATGCGGGATTATGGAATTTGCGTTAGATTACACGATGTCAATTCGCATTATCAGTTCTTGGACGCTACATTGTTAAAAGATTTTTATTTATCAATTTAAATCTTTAGAAGAATACATTACACGTTGGGGCAAATCATACTGCTGGATTAAGTTTTTACTTGTGATAATGGAAAAACAATAGAAAATTACAATCAACTACCCACGTACTCGTATAATATTTCTAGCTGGACTGTTTTCGACTTGTAAGTTATTAAAATTTAGTTTTACGCAAACAAGTTTAGTGCTTTTCACTTTTCACACTTTGGTGACTTATGTTATATTATTAATGGCGATTATTTTTATTTAAAACAAAATAAATGACAACTTACCGTGGAACAGCAGTCATATTTTTGTTAGGCATCATGATTAGCAATTCCGGAGATACACCGGCACAACTTAGAAAACTCCGCGATATTTGTGCAAAACTGGCACAACTCAAAAGTGACACTATTGCATAACATTAAGCGTGCGATAGCCGCGAGCACAAGCGGCCGACTAACGATGAGCCGATGTTGCATGAAAGAGATGCAACGTTATCGTTTATTCACTAATGACACTTACGCCTCCAACCGGGTAGTTTATGAACTAACGAGTTGGGTCTATAATGCATAAAATAAAGTACCTAATTTAGAACAAGAATTCATTGTTAACTCAAATTGCCACAAATTCGACTTGTGCCACTATTGAATTCAGTCAACGATATCAACCTTTGGAAGTTTAAAATTCGAATTTTACGTTTTAAGAGTAGATGAAACTATTTTCTTTTAAAAATCCTGCGAAAATTGTTTACTTCCTAATGAATGAGCAGGGTTCGATAATAAACTTGAACGCATGTATTCGTAGGACAAAATGGCGACGTAACCCATTTACTGTCCATTGTCATTGGTTTGTATGTGCACTTATAGTGCATTACGGCATTTTATGACTTTAAGCGGTCCACAACTTGAGTTACGAGCATAGAGCGTTTATAGGTATAGAGAAGTATTTTTTTTCTGTTTTTTTTTTTTACTGCTTCTTTAGTCTAGTGGTCACAAGCACTACTACTAAACATGTGGTCCTGGTTTCTATTTCCAGGTCGGATAGTGTTTTTGGGTTTTTCCAACAACAATTTCTCGGAAGTGTAAAAATAATAGTGACAGTGACACACATGAACAAAGTGTTCTTATATCATCGTATCAGACCCTAAGAAACTGGAACGGACTTGTGTAAAATACAATCAACACTGTTCTTAGTTTTAAAATAATTACCACGAAGAAAAAAAAAAGTATATAAAAATTACAAATTACAATTGCTTAATAGTCTTACAGGCTTGATGATAATCATTTTTTTAAGAAAGGGGTTCTTTTTAATAAAGGATAAAAAAGTAATTTTTCAGTAGGAGCCCGGAGTTTGGATTGTTAGCAAGAAATAGGACTGCCCCTTGTCTTTTTACTTTTTTGTTGAGAAACGTTGTTACACGGAACTTCAACATAATTGATGACATGGAGGTGTTACCAAAGGACTAGACCTTCGACAATTACAACCATGATGCTTATGTATTTTATATATAAATCGATTGACGCCTATCTTTTTCCACTGTGCAGAGTTTCACAAGAACACAGTATTTAATGTGAATTTTACCTCTTTTGTTTTGTCACTTCTTACAAAGCAATATCGACCCTGAAACTTCAAATTGTTTAAAATTCTTCAAGGACTATACGAGACACAGGAGTCCACAAGTTAAAATTATGTTTCCCCTGTAACAATAATTTTAGGAGAATTTATTTGTAATTGGTTTAAGGAAATGTAAGAACACTATTTGGTTAATAAACGATTTTTTCTATTATGTATTACTTCTGATTTTGATTTTTTTTCTTAATCTTAGTTGTTATGTGTAGGATATTATCATTCATGATATTGCCATTCCATGTATTTTCACACTCTATGGTCTGGATGGCGAAATGAAAATAATTCCATTAATATTTATTCAGATGAACTCAAGTGTTATTTATATGACTCCGGTGAACTTAAATTAAATTCATATGGAAATTCTATCTCTGCTCTGACTCCTCCTGCATGTAAACTTTTAAATATTCCGGTATGAAAGTAGATACATACCTACTGTTTATTTTCTCTTGGGACGTAGTTTTTTTTTACTGATATTATTGGAGTGTTGAACCTGCTTACCTGCACGTTAATAACAACTAATCTAATACCTTTAAACGAGAACTTCTTGTATATATATAATATGAATCTCGGAAACGGTTCCAACAATTTTCATGAAATTAAGTATGCCGGGGGTTTCGGGGGCGATAAATCGATCTAGCTAGGTTTCATTTTCAGAATACGTCAAACAAACAAAAACGATCAAAGCTTGGTCATCCAGATATTAACTTATTACGTATTTAATAAAAATAACAAAATTATCATCCTCATCATTTCAACCGAGAGACGTGCACTGCTGAACATAGGCTTCTCCCAAGCATTTTCAAGCTGGGAGTAGTCAAATTCATAGAGAACGCTGCTGTCCATTCTCTAAGTAAGTCTCTAAGTCGCCTTTTATCCACAGGAAGAAATGGGACGTAGCTCAAAAACATTATTACAAAGTAAATCCCCAATCAAGTTCTATCTAAACGGATAGTTAATCAAGGCGCACCTATTCAAACGAATCGTAATAAAATGCAAACAGTTTGCAAGATGGTACCAATAATAATTTTCATTAAAATCCTTCGTAGTTAATTACCTGGTGCTCCTTGGAGAACACGAAGAGATGATGTTGAAACTAGAAGTGACGAATAAATTATAAGATTTATTTGACATCAAATAGCTTTTGCCAGCGGCTTCGCCCGCATGTACCAGGACGTAGTACCGGGATTAAAAGTATCCTCAGTGATTATCCAGATTATAAACCATCTGTTTTGAAAATTTCATCCAAATCCATGCAGCCGTTTTTGTACCAATCTGGAAAATACATGTAGGCAAACAGACAGACTGACAAAAAATCTTCATAACTATTTTATTACAAGTATGTACGAGTATGTACAGTCGCCAGCAGGTCAAGCTATCCCTAACTGTCAAATTTTCCCAATTGAACTTAAACCTTAATCCTTTGTAATAAAGTTGAAAAACTATCAAAGAAATTTGACAGATTGGGGTAGCTTGATGTGCTGGCATCTGTACATTGTACATGTAATTAAATAGTAATGAAGATTTTAAAATGACACCGCGGCCCGCCCCTGGTTCGCAAGGTTTGTATGACTCGGTAAAACATCGAGATTTATAAATACGTACACATAAACACAAACCTTCCCGAATAAGTACTCTAAATGATGGCGAAACCCGCATCAGCATCCGCTTCATGGTTTAGAAGAACAAAGCGGTCACATAGACAAACACCACTGATGTTGTCAAAACATCGACATACCTGTGCTTTAAATCAATACTGCCATTTATTTATAGCGCAGGAATGTCGCAGTCGCCGCGCCTGTATTTTTACTAAACACATAGTAGCGTTCTTGCGTAGGCGAATAGGAATTAGGGTGAATATCATCAATGACACTAAAGTCGATCATATTTCCCCTCCGAGTGGGTTCCCGCATTGTCGTTGCGGGGTCTCAATAGCCGTGGTCTACCAGCCACGGTGAAGCAAAGAGCCCCAAGGTGGGGCCGCTCGTCAGGGCTTTTGCCTCAAAGCCGACGACGTAGCGGCCAAAAAAGTAAGTTGCGGTAAGGTGCACCGCAATTGAGGTGAGCCGCAATGTCGAATGGGAGGCATTGCGGCTGAGGGTTACGGGCTCTGGCGCAGGAGGAGTGCCGGTACTTTTGAGTAGCGCTCTTCCCTTCCGTGGCCTGGACGGGGCCGCCACCGTTTGATGGCGGACGCGGTGGGGCCGCAGGGGAATTGGAGTGTCGGTATAGCGTTGGCCGCTCTCCCTATCCCCAGTGGCCGAAAAGTGGTAGGCGGCGGGGCCACTGTGCTGACCCGTCGCAGGGTGACCAAGGGGCCCGCAAGGGCCAATGCCTGCCAGGGGTGCGGTTTGTTCAAAAGAGATACCGTCGCCCTTGGCACACGGGCAACTGAGGAAACACGGGTGGGTTTTAGTCAGTAAAAATCTGACACGCCCTCCTGCTCCACCCAGAGCAGGAGAAGGAACTTGATGATCTCCCACACAAAAAAAAAAGCGTTTCGTATTTCATGCAGGAAATTAAGATAGAAAGTAAGACAAAAAATATACTTATGCTAAAAGATACACAACATGTACAAATATTGTTTTTCTTAACAACCAGTAGGTACCTACCAAGGTATGTGTTCCTCACACATAGTTACAACATGTACTTCCCATAACTATATACACGATAAATAAATAAATAAAACATTTATTTTACACGTCAATCATATTTTAAGAACTAAACAACGTCGGCTTTTCCTATCTGTCTATTCTGAGAGGAAAGGACGAAAACCACTCAGAGGTCACAGTCTCTTTTCAATTTCAGACATAATCTTGTTCAGATCACGTGAAGAGCATATGTATTTTTGTCTCTAATTATCTGGAGAAAGAACCAAACAGATTGAGTGGACCTTTCCAGTCCGCGAACGCATTTATCAGTAATCATGCAGCTCAACTCAGAACTTAAGGAACTCAACAATTTTTATTTTATTTAATTTTGGCATACAAACTCACTACAATCTCATTGCGGCAATGATAAATGACTTTACTTCTGTAAGTAGGTTTGTACATACACTTTTTCACGTCAATCATATTTTTATAACATAGATGTGGTCGGCGTTTCCTATCTGACCACTCTGAGAAGAAATTTATAATTAGTTTTTGCCAGCGGTTTCGCCCGCGTGGAGGTTGAAAATTATTATACGGGAACGTACACACGGCTACACATCAAGCTATATATTTCCAGTATAAGCTGATCTCACATTGTATAGGATTTCCGTAGAGTGCGAGATCAGCGTAAACTGGAAATATATAGCTGGATGTGTAGCCGTGCGTACTACATACTACTACTACGGGATAAAAGTCTCCAATGTTTTATCCAGGTTATAAAATATCTGCATGCCAAATTTCATCCAAATCCGTTCAGCCGTTTTTGCGTGATTGAGTAACAAACAGAAAAAAATACATACTATCGCATTTATAATATTACTACTAGCTTGTGTCTGCGGCTTCGCCCACTTTGAGGAGGAAAATTGTCCCACGGGAACCGGGATAAAAGTATCCTATGTGTTAATCCAGGTTACAAATTATCTGTATGCCAAATTTCGTCTAAATCCATTCAGCTGTTTCTGCGTTATTGAAAAACAAACATCCAAACTTTAACATTTATAATATTATAATATGGTTGGATCTTTTCGATGAGATCGTTAATTTTCAAGAACGTATTTCAGCTATTCATATTATGCTTGCCCTGCACAAAGTGCGCTTAGCTGTAGAGCTGTCGGCTCCGAGCTACGAGTTGTTCGTAAGTTAGAACCCAGACAGTTGCTTAGCTTTGAATAGTTTAATTCATCACCACTGTTCTCAAAACGATGAAGAATATTAATAAATAAAATAAATATAGGAAACCATCGTGACGAAACCGGCATATCCTAGAACCAAAGATTCGAAGTCACGTCACATCTATCAACCCGCACTTCGCTGGCTTGGTGGATTATGGCCCCCTTCCTTTCAAAGAGAGGACGCCCATGTTCAGCTCAGTGATAACGTTTATATATGTACAGGATTTTTTTTTGTATAACCGGCGAAAAATTTCTGCGCTAGGGGTTCTAGAATGATATGCTGAATTCATGGTTACAGTTTGCGCACTGGATAAAAACTTTCCCCGTATTATAATTGTTCTTACTACTACACAAACCCTACAAAAACAATCTTCGCCTTGTAACATCCAGTAACTCTATCATTTCATATGTCCAAAGACGGTAGAAATTCATTAAAATTTCTCATTGAGAGTGACTCATAGCGGGGACCGAGAGTCGTGTTGCGTTCCGTTGCATCTTCACAAACGTTGCTCAAACATTATTCATAAAGTCCCAGAATGTTCCAGAATCTTCTAATTGTTTTTAAGCTTTCATTTTGACAATTTAATTTAAGGGATATGTTACATACATGGCAGCGGCGAGGTGTCAATTTTTCCAAAAGAGAAGCCGAATCGAAGTCGGCTTTAACTTACTGACTTACTTGGCCAAAGAATCAGAATTGCCATACAACCTGGCAATGCTGCCAGCCTTTTGGGTACTTTTCGCATTGACAACGATGCGGACGTATTTTTTGATGCCATAAGATTATTTTCTTTTTATATACCTGTACATATTATAATTTAAAGTTTTAAACAAATACCTCAAGAATATTACATTTACTGACTTATCAATAAAGAATACTTACTATAATTCTAAAATTAATATAGGAATGTAATTAATTAAATAAAATATACATTAAATAGAATACATTAAAATTTAACAGCTGAAAACCAAATAAAATGTGCAATATTCGACCATCTCGTTCTCACTGACGCATTTTTCTATATCTGTCTCTGTCATAACCCGATGTACAGCGGCTTGCTTTCGTCCATATAAAGCGGAATATTTAGTTCCCGATTATGACGTTTTGGCACCGGGTATTTTTTTTTTTTACTGTTATCTAATTTTTTTGTTTGAATTAAATACCCGTAGTGTTATTATATTTTTTGCCAATAGTAGGCACTATTGACGTGCCATTTTTCAAAAGCGGTAGAGATGCGAATCACCGAAGGGAAGCCGGTAGAAATCGTGTTATATGGTGCTTTCGCCACTGATACATGATGTTTTAGCATTTTATGATGTTTCTTCAATGTATTGGTAACATCAGACGCTTCTGGTAATGCGATTATGGGTTATATTTTGTAGCGGCAAGATATATATTTGTTAAACACGCCTGTTTTGTACTAAATCAGGAAAGCAAATAACAATGGATGGGCGACAATACATTACATATCGAGACACTTCCGTGCCTCGGAAAGCACTCTAAACCTTTGGTCGCGGCTGTCATTCATAGATCTTTGACAGTCGTTACGGGTAGTCAGAAAACCAAAATTCTGACAACCAGTGTTACCAAGGGGTATCGTGTTATCCAGTAACTAGGATCATCATCATCATTTCAGCCGAAAGAAGTCCACTGCTGGACATAGGCCTCCCCCAAATTGTCCCCTTGCCTCACCGTGGTCTTGACCGCTACCGTAGCCAAGGGTAGGTGGGCCGCCGGGCACTAGGGGCCATTTATTTATGGTGCTTGTCATTTGGGGGGGGTTTGCCATAATCGCCACGCTTGGCAGGCGGGTTGGCGATCCAGTATGGTGGTAAAATGCATAGAGAACGCTGCTACCCATTCTCTAGTAAGTCCCTTAGTCGCCTCCTACGACACCCACTGGAAGAAATGGGATGGTGCTATTCTTTTACGTCCGGACACCACACGGGACTAGGACCGGACTAGGGGTAACTAGGATGTTGAAGGTCAGATAGGCAGACGGTCCATGCAAAATACTGGTACTTCGCTGCATCCGGTTAGACTGGAATCACGAAATCAATTTCGCACAATTCAAAGCACTAGCTATCTAATTCTTGATCCCCATTCTCGAAACTTTTCGAAGCTTTTCGTGTTTGTACATAGGCCAGCACATCAAGCTACCCCAATCTGTCAAATTTCTTTGATAGTTTTTCAACTTTATGACGAAGGAATAAGGTTTATGTTCAATTGGGAAAATTTGACAGTTTGGGATAGCTTGACCTGCTGGCGACTGTACGCTTAGATCTTTTAAACTACGCAACGGATTTTAATGCGGTTTTCATTAATAGACAGTGTGATTCAAGAGGAACGTTTCTATGTATAGTACACTGACATACGCATGGGTGAAGCCGCTGACAAAAACTAGTATATAATAAGAAAACCAACAGCGAAACCTTATTAAATCCATGGCCATCGAGATTGGGCCATTCAACAATTTCTCGGACATTCTAAGAATAATAATGGATAAATATTTCAGTAACTGCCAATCTTATTATCATTGTTTGTTCATATGTTTAGTTTGGGTGACCTGATTGGCTGATGTAGGGGGATATTTGTCTTTGGGCATTTCTGTACGCAGCAGAGAAGGGAAGACGACCATTTTTTATATTGTCCCTACTAGATGTTGCCCTCAACTTTATCTGCGTGTACAATCTATTTCACAATTTTTTGGGATCTGTACATAAAGCGAGCCAATGGAACTCTATTGCTAAGCCTCCGCTGTTCATCCGTTGTTTGTCCGTCCATACTTCTGTCTGTACTGGACTGTATCTCATGAACCATAATAGGTAGATAGTTGAAATTGTCGTAGAGAGTGTATTTCTACTGCCGCTATTATAACAAATAATGAAAATTAAATAAAGTTCAAAATGTAAGGGAATAAAGGAGCACACAATAAACGTGTTTAAAAATAATTGAGAGCATACATTTTGACCGCGTAGGTATCGCACTTTTCAAAGACAAAGCAGTTTTTTTTTTTATGAACATCAATAAAAATTACACTAGGGGACACTCTAGTGGGTGGTCAAAGAAAAAGGCATTTTTCTGGATGGGAAATGATCCAACGACTTCTCCCGCTCTGGGCAGAGCGGAAGGGCGTGTCAGACTTTTACTGACTAAAAACCCACCCGTGTTCCTTCAGTTGCTTGTGCCGAGGCCACGGTTACTCTTTCAAACAAATCCGCGACCCTGACAGGCATCGGCCCTAGCGACCTCTTCAATTCTTGCTGACATCTCTTTGAGGCGCACGTGGAACACGTCACGCCGTCGACCCGGGCCTGATACTTACCGGGCGGCGAGCTACCCATTGCTCGCCGTCCACAAGCCCGCGCTTACGGTGGCTGGGAGTCCGCCATGGACTCCTGATGCCTCGGGCGCCTCCTGCTGCGGCTAGGAGCGCAAGGGCGCAATCTTTGCCTCTCCCTCACACCGTGGTTTCCACCCTGTATTTTTATCCTCATTAAGATATAACCCTTTTAAACAAAATCGCATTAATGACAACATTGAAATGAAAATAACGCAATACGTATATACAAAATAAAACTGACAACACAAAAGCTTTTACAACTTCTGTCAGTCTGTGCGTAAATTATGCTAAAACGTCTGAACTTTGTTTGATGGGGTTTGCAACGCTGAATAATTTTGCACCTCATAAGGGTACCTTTACACTAAAGTTATCGCTTTAATTAAGCTAACTCATAAAAAAAAGCTAATTAAAGAAAATATTTCTGCCCACCGTTTTCCGAACGATGTACATTGGAGTCGGCTTCCACTCCAATCGGATGTTAGAATATCAATATCTTACATGGAGCTTAACGTGGGTCTCACATACTATTTAAACTAACCTTATCTAATAGTATCATATTGCAGTGGTGGTAAAGGATCTGACTTACGAGTTGTAGGTCGTGGGTTTCGAACCTTGGCAGGCGCTTTACTTTATGCAAATAATTTCATAACCACTGCTCTCAAAACGGTGAACAAAAACATCGTGAGAAAACCGGTATGTTTTAGAACCAACCAAAAATTCGAAGACATGCCTTGTATGACATCTGTCAATCCGCGTGCGATACAGCGCACTCCCTCTCGACTAGAGGAGGGCTGTATCTCCGCAGTGGGAGCATTTTAGGGTGATTTTGCTCAAAGTGTACGGGTCCACTCATATTTCGCCAGAGGTCCCATGTCTCACAGGGGGCGAGCCGGGCATCGGGAACAACTCAAGACACCACACACAGGCTGCTACTGCAAAATTCCCGATTGACAAACCTAATAACACTTTTCCCGACCTAGGAATCGAAACCAGGACCTCATGCTCAACAGCAGGCTTAGCATGATGGTTTCTATTTCTACGTAGAATCATCATCATTTCAGCCGAAAGACGTCAACTGGTGGACGTAGGCCTCCCCTAATTTGGGGGGTTTTGCATAATCACCACGCTTGGCAGGCGTGTTGGCGATCGCAGTATGGTGGTAAAATGCATAGAGAACGCTGCTGCCCATTCTCTAGTGAGCCCCTTAGTCGCCTCCTACGACACCCACGGGAAGAGATGGGATGGTGCTATTCTTTTACGTCCGGCACCACACAGAACGTAGAATACACTACGTAGAATTTACAGTGCTTTTTCAATGCAAGTGACTTTTCGTTTCTCCATTTTTGATATCGCACCGTAGATATCCTTCTACAATCTGTCATTTTATCTTTCGTTTCTAACGATCTTTGTCTAGGTCTTTATAAATGAAGACTATTTCAGAAGAATATTTCTTCTCAAACTGTCAAAATTACACTGACTACAAACTTTCTACTCGACGACGGCCAGAAAGTAAATACGATTATCTAGATAATCATAATTCGTTTAGAACGCATAACTGTGATAATTAATAGAAAAACATAGCTATCTTCTCCAATTGTACCTACATCATTAAGTTAATAGTCATGTCTATTCTTCCGTCGACAAATCGGTGCTCGTGCTAAGCCTGCAGCTCTCAGTAGTACTAGGTAATCGAAATAAATATTAATATTGTAATTTAATTTGAAAACTGCCTTTACATTTACACAAAAGAGCTGAGTAATTTCACATCAAAAATCCAGACCGTACCTACTATTTTGTTCGTTCCAGTACCAAAGTTGTAAAATAATAAGCGCTAACTTCTACCAACCCAAATTAGTCCATCAATATTCCTCCACTTAATACTATTACGAAGTTCTAAGTATTCAGAAGTATGACGAGTATTTGCATATTTCTTAAGGGGTCGCCGTGCATGTAAACTTCGCGCTTTAATTGGAATTTTACCATCTCTCTCGAAGGCGCGAAAGTTTTAAAGCAACGTGGGATCAATTTCCAATTCTGAGTATTCTATTCGCGTTCGCTAGGATATTCAGGGATGGCTCTTGTGTCGATGAAATTTTATCGATGGTTGTAATATTTTTTAGTTTCTGTATAGGGATAAAAACGTACTCGTTTCGTCTTAATTTCTAGAGACAGTTGTATAAATGTTTATATTTGAAGATTATGTCTCCGTAGGTACTGTTAAGTTTGTCTGTAAAAGGGAACCTTTCGTCATGCAGGCTGGTAGAAAAATGATTCTGGTGGATTCGATTGGATCGAATTTAGAAATAATTTCAAAATTCAATATGCGAGCATTGTTTCTATCTATCGACATACCTACTCGTATCTGTGATAGGTGCACAAAAGGAAACATGTCATCTTAAAATATATTGCAAAATTATATATTCATATTCAGCGCCTGCGCCGTTTAGATTCCGGTTGTGTTGTTCATGTTCTACATACGAGTATTCTAGGTATTAAAACTTGTATAACGCCTGTGATAGTATTCCTTTTTACTTTCTTGTATATACTACTACCGTGATTTTCTTCACGTTTCCAATAACAACCATTTAGCTTGGGGACAAGCGACACACTTGACTCACAAACACTGACAAAAACTAGCACTAATCGAAAATATGTTTCCTCAAACCCGCAACATTTAAACGGGACGTCCGTTTAAATATTGCGGGTTTGAGGCGATACAACATGGCGTTATAATAAGGACGAAACCCTAAAAACTGACGTGTACTTAAAAAAAACACAAATTCCTAAATCTTATCTTTAATTAAAAATATCAGTATCGGCAATAAATCTAGAATATCACAAAAGTTTACTTCAGAACAACTGCGCTGCTCTTCTGGCGCCTACAACAAGACCAGCCCAAGTCTCACGGCACACCTGTTCAATGAACCTAGGATCCAGATTAAAGCCTTGATTACCACCGGAAAGTCCAGGCAACTCAAAAGTGTAGGCCAAAGGAATTCCAATAAAATGAGCATAGTCTTCGGATGCCCCAGCAGCCCGGTAGTTAAGGACTAACGCGGAGTTGCCAACCACGTAGCGAGGGAAGTTTGACAAGGAATTACTTCGGATAGCATCAGCCATGGCAACACCAACTGTGTGAAGATTAAGGCCGTTATGAGAGAGTCCGCCATTATGTCCCCAAGGATACAAGATCATGCTACCGAAGCTATGCATGGTGATGTACAGGGCAATACGGGTACGATGCTGTTGAAGTATATCCCGGACGACTCTCGTCTCGATCTCGGAGAAGGCACGGTTCCCAGCGTAGATGTCGGAACAGGGGCTGTTGCTGGTCCCGACAGTGTTCCAGGCGAAGTCATAGTTTCGGTTGCCATCGACTCCGGGGCAGAGATTACTGCTGGCGTGCGTATTGGTGGAGCGGGTCTTGCGCCAAAAACGAGTCTAGAAGGGAAAAATGTTTTATTTAGTTGACTTATGACCAAGCTTTGCAGTTACTATCTCATTAAATTTAAATTTATACTAAGATGTTAAAACTTTTTTAACAAATAACAAGCGACTTCCTTTGAGCTCGGTGTCTTTGGATTTGTATTTTAGTTTTTTGCCACAGACTTCTAAAATTTAACTAATTTTGCACTTTGTAGCGTTTATTTTAAAAGTCAAGTATTATTTTGTGTTAATTTTTTTTTTCTCTTTTTATTTATGGTACCAACTACTTGGCTACTTGCTCTGTAAACAACAGTGACGGGTAGTACCAGAAAAGCATCAAGATACACAAACTGGATAACATACTTAATAACGAAGCTATCGCAAAAACTACCCAAACAAAATTAATGTAAATGAGAGAAATACCCTATTGACTACCAATCCACAACAGCCGGAGACATCGTGGAAAACACACAAAAAAATACAGACGAATTGAGAACCTTTATGGAGTCAGTTTAAATAGTATACTTACATTGGTAAAAGTGAACTCATACCCATCAGGGTTGACAACAGGCATGAGGATCCAATCGTAGTTATTAAGGAGATCAGGCTCAGTGACATCCTCAGTCAGTTTCCTGATGGCCCAAGTTACGGTTGGTGGAGAGATCCATTCCCTGGAGTGGATACCACCATCGATGAAAATTACCGGTTTCCGTCTATCTTGGAAGTTGGTGGTTGAGATCCTCAGGTATCTGATAGGCCGTCCTTGAAAGGAGTTAGCTGGTGTCACCAATGTGGCCTGCGGGAACCTAGCAGCTATATCTGCCATGTAAGCGTAGATCTAGAAATAAAAACAAGTATTAAATAATAATTTCGCTTAGTGAAGAATGCAAGAGTGAATTGAGCGTTTTCACTATTGAATACGGAAAATGTCGTGAGGAAAGTTTTGAGTAATAATGTGGATATCCACATTAATACCAAAACTTACCTCCGTGTGGACAGACATGTCACCTCTAGCATCGGTTGTCAACGATTTTGCGACTTCATAATTGCAGCCGCGTTGCGTTCCGTGCGGTGCCGAACGTAAACGAATACCACCATCCCATTTCTTCCCTTGGGTGTCGTAGAAGGCGACTAGGGGAGTTACTAAAGAATGGGCAGCAGCGTCCTCAGTACATTTTACCACCATACTGCGATCGCCAACCCGCCTGCCAAGCGTGGCGATTATGGCAAAACCCCCTCTTGTGGGAGGCTTATGTCCAGCAGTGGACGTCTTTTGGCTGAAATGATGCTGATGATAAAAGTGGCTATAAGTGTAGACGACGCACGACCAGAAAAATGATGGATGGACTGTGTCAAAGATGATATGGCTAGAAAGGGAGTGACTTCTGAAATAATCACCAATAGAGAAGTATGGAAGAAAATACATGTTGCGCCGAGCACAAATAAATTAGAATAAGAGCAAAAGAATGTTGACTGACCGTTGTCACTTTTACAAAAGTTCCAAACCTAAGAGAGTTAGACTTGTTTGGTTTAACCCGATCAAAAATCTAACGAAATTAGTACCGAAATCTTCAGTGTATTCAATATTTGCATCATGTTTGTCTAAATCCTTTAATCCTAGCGACTTCTTAGGTTTCATTAACGATGTGTGTTTCACGTCTAATTGAGTTCTTTATCTGCTTAAGAGTGATTAGTGAATCGGTTGTACTTAGTTAATTAGTGGTAGGGTACTATCAATCATCATAATTGTTTTTTCCATTGATATTTTCACCAATCGAGTATTTGTTATCATGACAAATCATTGATCAACCTATGACAGATGGATTAGTTTATTTTGCTGATACGCTAATCACCAACGAAATTGCACATCATCATTATCATCATAATTTCAGCCTGAAGACGTCCACTACTGGACATAGGCCTCCCCCAAGTTCCGAAACTTCGAGAGGTTCTATTCATCCAGAGGATTCCTCCAACCTTTACACGGTCATTGGTGCACCTTGTAGAAATCCTTCCAAATCTACGTCTCCCGGTTTGCGGTCGCCACTCCAGAACGCGATCAATTTGCCCTGCCTATTGCTACTTCAGTTGGACAATTCTTCGGGCTATTACAGTGGTTCCCCTGTGGATATCTTTATTTCTGATTCGATCACGTTGGGAAACTCCAAGGTTTTTTTTTTTTGAGGTTGGGAGGTCGTGTAAAAAAGTAGCATACGAGTATGTCCTTCTACATATTCCAGGCTATATCTCTGTCAAATTTTATGACTATCAGTTCAGCGGTTTAAGCGTTAAAGCGGGACAGACAGAGTTACTTTCGCATTTTATAATATTAGCAGGGAAGTACGGATTTACCACTTGAGATAATATTACTTTGCTTTGCTGCTCTGTACTTACCACGGCCAGCCGTTGGTAGTTATTGTAAGGCATAGATTTGACTCCATTTCTAGAAATCGACTTTGTCCAATCTTGAATAACCTCATCGTCGTGGTCGAGTGCACTGTAAAGGAAGATGTATATTATAAGCGCGGGATGACGATGAAGAGTATATAAGATATTTTTCAAGGCTCAAAATCATAAACCAACACCAATTAGTACAAATAGTAAAGAATTTTACAATTAAAATTCACATTAAAGAAAAATATTATGAAACATAAAAAATTAACAACTTATTCTAATATCTTTAAACGAGCAATTCTTCAAAGTCGAAGTCAATCTGAATCTCGGAAACGGCTCGAACGATTTTGAGGAAATTTAGTATGCAGGGGGTTTCGGGGGCGATAAATCGATCTAGCTAGGTTTCATTTTTAGAAAACGTCAAACAAAAGAAATGAGTGAAGCTCGGGACATCCAGATATTGTTTGTTAATGCAAACTAGCTTCTTTAGTACAATATTATACATAACAAAGTTATCATTAATAGCGTCATTTAATTTGAAACGCGATTGGATGAAGTCTTCACATCCTGGTTAACGTCAGTATTATGTATGGCAATATTCATACCAGAGTTATGTTTTTTTACCTAACAACATAATGATCAATCAGTGGGATTAACTTTTGCCGATTAAAATGTACTTTATTAATATATAAAGGTACAATATTTTTCTTTAGAGGATTAAGGGAAAAGTATTTTATGAGTTATGAACGTTGGTGTTAAAAAACGATTTTGAGGAAACAACAACTTTTAATAAATATATAATAACAAATTGTTGTAAAACGAAAAATAAAATAAAAAAATCTATTTTTAAATCTCTCTTCTAAGTCTTTCAATAATGACCAGAAAAAAAATACACATCTACATACGTCTAGACAAGAAGCGCTTTAAACATAGGTACAGAGGCCAGCACATCAAGCTACCCCAGTCTGCCAAAATTCTTTGATGGATATTCAACTTTATAACAAAAACATAAAGTTCATGTTCAACAGGAAAAATTGGACAGTTTGAGATAACTTGATGTGCTGGCGTCTGTACATAAACCATTTTAGAACTCTAAGTAGATTTAAAGACCCTTTAAAGTACTTAGTAATACAAATATCCAAATAGAAGAATTGATAAAAACTTACGATTTAATATCATCAGCATGACTTCTGTAGCTGATACCCAAATTTTCCAAGGTGTTGATAAATTCTTCTTGGTGCTCAGGTTGCACTAAGACTAATGACTCCCGTTCTACGTGGGCTGGACTTAAGAAATCCAGGTCCAATTTAGCACCAAGAGCATTCAGGTTTTTCACCTGCTCTTCGGTTGAAGCTCCTACGTAGTATGACTTCCATCTGAAAGAAATAATTTTGGTTATATGAACACTTAGGCATACATTTTAAAGAATATTTAAAAGGAAAAATTTAATCTCGCAAATTCTGTGATTTTTTTAACTTACATTTTTTTCAGTTAAGCATCATATGTTCGTCTAAATACATCATATCATGTAGAATGAAATAGTTATGATTTCTATTTTGTATAGTTGTGCTACAACTTTTTCGATCATTTTAAGCTCATTCAATGTGATGTCTTGACTTCTCGAAATTAATTGGTAAAAATGCGAGTATTTTTAACGATTGTAAAATATGGAATTTGAAACCTTTCGTCCAGATCAAAAGTAAGAATAAGTAAAAACTTTTTAATTTTAAACTCTAAATAGAATAAAAAACGATGTTAAAAAAAAACTTACCCGATATATTGTTCATGTTTAGCATAGGCCAAAACGAAGACGGTTGCGAGCACTAGCCACTTCATCTTCACAATTAGAAAATGCGAGTTTCTGGCGGGAGTGGTGACCAAAGTTTATATAATAACTTTCAGCTGATAACAGTGACACCACTTTATCTTCAAGTACCGATAACTGACGCGTGCGAGATAAAACAATATGTAATTAGTTTTAATTACGTTTTAATTATGATTAATCCAGCAGGCATTTACATGTGAGCGTAGATTGTGGACAAAACCTGACATGTTTTTGAAAAATTTGGTAGAAGAATCAACGAGTTTTCTTAGAATTATTTGTTAGTTCTTGGATGTGCAACACAATATAGCGAGAATATTTTTAGTATCTCGGACAACCATATCAAATCAAACTTAGCAAACAAGTACCTATCCTGTATAAAGAATGTATACAGGATAAACATATTTCAACTGATTACAAAACAAGGTTCATATTTAGTTCAGGTTTAAACCACCAACGCAGTTTTTTAATAAAGAACCCAATACGTAGAAAAATGCAGTTCTTTTTCCAAAACTGCGAACACAGTCCGGTGCTAAGTTGTCATTTTTCGGTAAAGCACTTTACTCAAATCGAAATAAGGTTGCAAACGGAGACTGGCTAAGAACTGGCTAGAACTAAATTTAGATCGAGTTTAATAAGACGGATTAAGTACGAAGGCACCGCTCATGTTTCTTCAGCAAAAAAAACTTCAAAAGTAATTGAGTACTTTACTTTTCCACCAATAAATAATTAATCTAAAATATCAGTACAAACAGTAATAATAAGATAATCACTTAGTCTAACTTCAACAACTTTCGAGCTCTCTTGGTACCTGCAATGATACTAGCCCAAGCAGCATGGCATACCTTTCTAATATACTGAGGATCTAGATGGAAACCGTGGCGATGAGCTGGCTCAAGACCAGGCAATTCATATGTGAAGGCCAAGGGAACTCCAATTTGGTGAGCGTAATCTGCAGAAGTACCACTACATTTGTAAAGTTTCTCTGCTGTGGAGCCGACAATGAGATGAGAGAAGTTTTTTGGAGCAGCACTTAAGAAAGCATCGGCCATGGCAACGCCAACCGAGTTAAGCGCTTCGTGGTTATACGAGCGCGTGTGATTATGACTCCATGGATACAATATGAAGCTACCATAGCTATGCACGGAGAGGTACAGTGCAATGCGAGGAAAAAGCCTCCGAAGTATATCCCTTATAACTTGCGCCTCTATTTCGGAAAACGAGTGTTTTCCAGGGAAAATATATGAGCAAGGGTCACTTTCAGTTCCGGCGGTGTTCCAAGCGATATCGAAGTTACGGTTTCCATCGACTCCAGGGCAAAAACGATCGTTGGGGAGCTTTCTGGAGCGATTTTTACGCCAAAAACGATTCTGGAAAGATACGAAAACATGTAACTTATGTAAATACTTTCCTAAATTACAATAAACATAGTAGTTTTCGTCTATCGTTATGGTTTTGGAGGTTAGATAGGCAGTCGTTCCGTGTATATTACTGGATTTGGCTGCTTCCTGTAAGACTGGAAGCCGACCTCAACACAGTTGAGAAAAAAAAAAAAAAAAAAAAAAAAAAAAACACACTTGAGAAAAGACTAGGCAGATGATTATGATGATAGTAGTTATCGTCTCAAATTCTCAATTGACCTAATATAAAAGTTCTATAAACTAAAACAGGAAAAGTTTATACTTACAGCGGTAAAAGTGGACTCATAGCCATCGGGGTTGGCAACGGGCATAAGGATCCAATCAAAGTGTTGAAGAAGGTCAGGCTCCGTGACATTCTCAGTAAGCTTCTTGATAGCCCAAGTCACGGTGGGGGGAGAGATCCATTCCCTGGAGTGCATACCACCTTCGATGAAGATAACTGGCTTGGTTTTGTCTTGGAAGTTGGAGATTGATATAAGCATGTATCTTATAGGACGTCCCTCGAAGGAATTGGCAGCTGTCACCAAAGTAGTGGTTTGTGAGTGTTTAGCGGCGATATACTCCATATAGGCGTTGATCTAGAAATAATATTATTCGATGATTGACAAAGATTCAATTAGTTATTTGCAAGAGTCATAGGGTAGAGTATAATCGTTTATCTTTGAATGGATACAAAGGTTTTGCTTCTATTGCTAACATAATATTTTATGGCGCAATTTTTATAATTAGATGCTTTGTAAAAGATTTGAAAATAACAGACCCAATTATAACTCAAACCTACGATCTCTCCCCCCCGAGTGGGTTCCCGCATTGTCGTTGCGGGGGGGCTCAGTAACCGTGGATTCTAGCCACGGTGAAGCCAAGAGGAACCCAAAGGTGGGGCCGCTCGTCAGGGCTTTTGCCTTCAAGCCATTGACGTAGCGGCCAAAAAGTCGGTTGCGGTGAAGTGCACCGCAACTGAGGTGGGCCGCGATGTCGAATGGGAGGCATCGCGGCTGAGGGTTACGGGCTGCGGTAGAGGAGTGCCGGTGCTTCTGGGCAGCGCTGTTCCCTTCCGTGGCCTGGACGGGGCCGCCACCGTTTGATGGCGGACGCGGTGGGGCCGCAGGGGAAGAGGAGTGTCGGTATAGCGTCAGCCGCTCTCCCTATCCCCTGCGGCCGAAAAGTGGTAGACGGGACGGCGCGTTGTGTTCCACACGCGCGCCGTCAAAGATGTCAGCAACCACTGGTGGGGTCCGCAAGGGCCGATGCCTGCCAGGGGTGCGGGTTTGTTCGAGAGAGATACCACAGCCCCTGGCATACGGGCTACTGAGGGAACACGGGTGGGTTTTAATCAGTCGTTTTTTTTTGGGTGGGAAGTCTTTTGATGATTTCCCAGCCAAAAAAAAAAAAAAAACCCTACGATATCTAGGGTACCATGCTATTGAACTTAGCTACCATATTCTCTTTACATAACTTTTTCCACCTTTGTTGAGATCGGTCCCAGTTCTCAATATAATTGGACGCAGCTGCCGTTTCCTTGCTCACACATATTATGTATTTGTATACCTATTTCAATTATCCTTGCTCTCATTGGCTCGGCTGGCTAACAAATTAATATAAGATTGTTGTTATATAATAGGATAGGATATATGTATATATCTGTGTATCTATTTTAGTATATTGTATATTTATTTGTGCCAACAACATCCCCATTTCATATCCAGACCAATCGCTGGCCATGCCAAGGTTGCCTGGAAGAGATCGCGGAAAGCGATAAGGCCACCCATTGTATATTTTGTAGTGTACCTTGTTTTTTGTAATGTATTTTTTGTGGTGTACAATAAAGTATATATAAATAAATAAATAATACTATGATTTCAATCATCAATAAACTATGCCTATCGCAGTCAACTGCTGCACATAGGCTTCTCCCGAACTGCTCCACACAGCCTTTCCTTCGTCTTCTTCATCGTGTCTGTCCCAGCCACCTTCTTAAGGTTATCGATTATTAGGATCGACCTCTTAATCGTTGCTTACACGATTCTACGCTTTACTTACTTTATGCCATCGCTGATAGTTATTGTAAGGCAAAATATCATCTCCATCTCTAGCAATGGATTTCGTCCAATTTTGGTTCACTTCATCGTCATGATCGAGTGCTCTAAAAGAACATCATGGTATCGTATACATTATTATCGCTGAGCATTAATACTTAAATTATTCTTTTTTTTTTTCTTGCATTTGCATCACAGTCATCATCACAGTTATTTGCCCCTTGTTCCAACAAGATTCCTGAACAAGAACGATAAAAGAGATTTATTTTAGCTGTTTCTTTCATTTTAATCGTAGTACCGTTCGATAGACTTTCAGTTTTATCGACTTAATCAATGTTTAGTCGAGCAATTTTAATGGAGTAGTAGTACTACTCGTATAAAACATTCGAACCTTTGAAATCAGCACCTTAATTGTGTAACACACTTTCAACCACAATCCAAGGGTTTTGTAGGAAATTCCTGAACCATTGCTTTATTCATTTGAAAAATTTGTCTGCTCAGTGGCTTGACTAAGAAATGAATCGACATCGTGATCGATTGACATTTTTTGTGCGTTTTGCAAGTCACCGCCGTTGGTTGTCATTTGTTATAAACTGTCTAGTGTCAAATAATTAACACAATTACTTTTCTATTGTTTAGACGAGCGGATAATTGAACTTCAACCGACAGAAAAATGCAACTTACGATTTAATGTCATCAACATGAATCCTGTGCTGGATATCCAAATGATCCAAGTTCTTTATAAATTCTTCTTGGTGCTCAGGTTTCACCAAGACCACTGCCTCTCGGGTCGTGTGGGCTGCACTTAGGAAATCCAAATCGACTCTTGCACGAATAGCATTCAGGTTTTTCACCTGCTCCGGTGTAGAAGCATTAACGTAGTAGGATTTCCATCTGTAAGTAATTTCATTGCAGTCACGCAAATATTTTGAAGTAAATAAGGAATGTTCTACACTGTTGAACCTTTAAAAACTGTGGTTCTATGGTTCTAGGAACCCCCGTCATATTTTTTTCAAGTTTATCAGTGATGGCGAAAAGCCCCTTAAACTTATCTTCAATCTAGACAGAAAAAACTTTAAAAGTTTATAACATTCCCAGTACTTAGACGTACTTTTAATTTCCCGGCAATTTAATCTTAACAATTAAAGTTTATGTCATTGTCCTTTGAAGATTCGTAAAAGTAAAAAGAGATTTTACTTTTTTTATATTGCGAGCGAATATTTGCGCGGGGATTATGAGCGGGGATTTGACCATACCCTTTTTAGAATCAGTGTTATCACGTAATTCGAAACACGTATTCTTCGTTTCGTATTTATAAACAGAAAATTAAAATAATTAATAACAAATAATATTTTAGCCCTGGGAACTTCTTTTCTGTTTTAGTTTTGATTATTTGGTAACAATACCAAAAGGGTGGATAATTTCTTGCGAATATTCTATGCCGTTTCTTTTGATTGAAGAATTCAGTTTTCTATGATTAGTAAAATTGATAATTTTATTATTTATCAAACTGAAAATAACTTGTAATAACCGCTACACTATTTAATGTGATAACCAACTGTATAATGTATACCGATATACATGAAAAGGCCTATAAAGATAGTTTGGTGGTCTTTTTTAAAAAACGAAATAAAAAAGAACAAAAAATATAAATATAATTACCCTGCATAGTGTTCATTTTTGGCATACGTGAAAACATATAGGGCCGCAAACACAAGTAATTTAGTCTTTGCACTCATTTGGGACACGCCCAGCATACTTCTTGATAACACCGATTCCACCTAGTAGCTTAACCGAAGCGTGCGAGATAAAATAATTACTTTTAATTATTGTTAATCTACGCGAGGTGTGCGTATATTAAGATTAAGGGATTAATCAACGGCACGTATTGGAAAATTCCCCTGAAAAAAAAAAACAAAATGTTATGACAAAAAAAGATAAATTTAAAATAAAAATTAAAATGTTTTTCATCAATTATTTTTAAGTCCCATGGAATAGCGGGTAAATAACAAAAAAAAAACGTGTTTTGTAATAACAATAGTTATAGTTAAAACAATTTAGTAAGTACTAATATCTAATAATTCAAAAAATATTTGATTGATTGTATGTTTGTTTGTAACGCTGTCACGCTGAAAACCGCTAAACGGATTTGGATGAAATTGTGGACATTGGTAGGACATAGGACACTTTTTATCCCGATATTCTTAGGAAATCGATACAAGTGAAACTCAGGGCGCAGCTAGTTTAAAATATTTACCAGCCATTATTGGTAAATGTACGAAAAAACCGTGACTTGATAAAAAATGCATTTGAAACAGAAAACTACATTTAAGCAATATACCTACCTACTTAATACACACCATAAACTGAAATATCGTTCATGTTTTATGATACCTGTTAAAGCAAATAAATAAAACATTCGATTACATACATACACCCAAAACATTTAATCGGTGCCGAGAGGTTGCCGCTGACAGTTGAGTTGGTTCAAAATTTCAAATTCACTTAATTAAGGAGCTGCTCAAAATCGCAATGAAGAATAATATATTATGATCCCAAACTAAATTACCTCGAAAAGAACTGAATTAGCCAACATAGCATGCGGAGTTGGCAACCTGAAGTAACAGTTGGTGGGCTATGTCTTCAGAATGACATGGTCTGTGAAGCTATGTTTCAAACCTCACATTTGCGTATTGTGGGACACCTCCAAGTAGACTAAAATGAAAAGAGTTCTTCCAAAAAAAAAAAAAACTATTTACAAAATCAAAAAAGCCGACTGCCGAAAAATTGAACTTTAAATAAAAAAAAAATTAATTAGAAACTTGGTTTAAAAAGGATGGCTATTAGACTGAATACTATAAGCAATCTCATGCAGTCGGAGGCAATAAAGGTCTTTGTTGTTAAATTTAAGAAGATGCCCCACTCAGTTTTAAGAAAAACTTAGTATTAAGAAAAGAAAAAACAGACACCATATGTCGCCAAAAATTGGCCATTTTTTTTCTATTTTGATATCTAGTGTCAATCTCACAAAAAAGACGAATTTAAGGGCACCTCTCAAGCTGAAATCGATTAAGCCGCGTAAACTACAGAGCGTGCCAAAGAAATATACATACATCATCATCATCATTTCAGCCAAAAGACGTCTACTGCTGGACATAGGCCTCCCCTAAAAAGGGGGTTTTGCCATAATCGCCACGATTGGCAGGCGGGTTGGCGATCGCAGTATGGTGGTAAAATGAATAGAGAACGCTGCTGCCCATTCTCTAGTAAGGTCCTTAGTCGCCTTCTAGGACACCCACAGGAAGAAATGGGTAGAAGAACTTGATTCTATACAATAATATATTAACAGAAACACAAAAACATTAAATTTGCCATATGTCACCTAGTACATGTGAGCATATGTGTACTCAAGTAGAAATAAATAACAAAAAAATAAACGTAAACAGAATTTGCAATCTAAATAAAAGCCTCCAGGCATAAAGGGCGTGCCCGCTTACATATGCAAATCTGCATTATGTAAACATAGCTATAACTTAAAGTAACAAAAGTTAAACTAGGACACTCGAAGAATATAACCCTCTTTCTGGCGCAGTCGGGTTAATTCTCCTGACCTTACCCCAATTTATGTATGGTCGTCGCAACATGTCTGTTTCTTCCACACTTCTCTATTAGTCGTCATCTCCGTAGTCACACCCTTCCTAACCATATCAGCATTCACACAGTCCATCCATCGTTTTCTTACTCTCCCCTTACTCTTATAGCCATCGACATTCATATTCAAAACTTTCTTCACGACATTTTCCTCGCTTTTCCGTATCACATGTCCATACCATGACAACCGCTTTCCACACAACTTTTTAGTCATCGGTGCCAGTTTCAGGCATCCTCTTAAGTACTCGATTTGTGTACTTGACCATTCAATCATTAAAAAATTATATGGATTTCTAATGAGTAATCACGATCAATGACACGTGTTTATTGGCATTTTAATTATTTTATTACACATAATCTTCGATAAGGATTTTAATCTCGATAATCCAATGATTTATACGAGTCACTTTTTGTCAAGCTACCTACAATGAGGGTAAACATAACAGCTCACTAGAATCAGAAAAATTAGGCGTAGTCCACATATAAGAAGCATCATAGAAATTAATAGCATGGATAGGTTATGTTAACCAATCGATCAATCTACCTAGCCCTTTCAAAACAATGTTAGAGTCGGCTTCCAGTGTGACCGGATGCAAGTCAATACCAGTATTTCACATGGAGCTACTGCCTATCTTACCTCCATAGCCCAGTTACTGGGTAAAACGATACTTACCCTTTAGTAAGGTAAGACTGGTTATCAAACATTCGGGCTTCTAACGACCTGATGGCAAGCGTAGCTTAACCTGATCGGTCGACACGTGTGGCTATAACTTCTAAGCCATAAGCCGCAATTAGCTGAAACAGTATGCGCGCTGAAGAAAAAGGCCGCGTCGATACCGATGGTATAGGCAAAACGATTTTGCCGATTGCAGTACACCGAGACAGAACAATGACTGTACAGTATTTGCTTCAAACTGTAATTTGGTTTGGTTTGCAGGTGACTTACTTAACACCCTCAGACGTATTAAAAATAAAACTTCTAGTGTGTCTCGTTCAGTGTCCTTCAATTGGCTAAACTAAATTAGGTTAAAAGGATCTCGGCAAGCATTTAGTACCTTGGTGGCTTTGCAATTATAGATTCAAAATCTAAGCTAAAAGTCATTAATATTCAAACTAGGCTGAGCATTACCACATTTTGAACGCCAAAATTACATAAGACAGTCCCCCAATACGCCCGCCCTTCACCAGTTCCTAGTGCTGTCGCTGGGAAGAAAAAGTAGTGCAGCAAACTCTCCAGCAGCACACCTGTCTGTTCAGTAAGAAGAACTTGATCATCTATAGTAAGTAATAAAAAAGTAATTGAAATTATGAAACACTAAACATTAAAATATGTGATTTGTCGTTATATCAGCTAGCACACGCCAATATATTAACAATAGCATTGAAAACTATACTCAAGCAGACATAAAAAATAGGCAAATAAGAGTTGGTGGGGCAGATAGATAATAGAACCTAAATAGTTGCTGACACCTAAATCTTGTGGAAAAACAGGGATTAAGAAAATTAACAATAATTATTTTATCTATAGCCCTTTCAGATTCAGATAGGAACATATGACTGAAAGATGATAGTGTTATCTTTTTGGCACTGTTATAAAAACAATGATGTGTCTAAATGCGACATTCGGACAAGATGAAGTTACTAGTAGTGGTTGCGTTGTTTGCTCTGGCTTGTGCCAAACATGAAGAATATATCGGGTTTGTAATATCTTTGATATTATTGTTTCAGTTCAAATCAGTAGTAACACTTCGACTTGGAAAACTGCCCTTACAGTCACGAATTAACTAAAAGTCATCCTCTCTGTCTTTGCCTAGCCTTATCTCATTTCAATTGGGGTCGGATACTCTCCTCAAAAAATTTCTCCAGACTTTTCGGTTCTGGGTCGTCGAGTCATTCACTTTGGCTTGCTTCAGGTCCTTGTTGATAACAGACATCCAAGTGAGATGAGTCTACTTTGCTTCTTTGGCCCTGAAGGACTTGCTTAGTCATATGTTCCTTGGGCCTTCTCATTACATGGCCATACCACCTCAGGTCGTGTGGTGACGGACGTAAAAGAATACCACCATCCCATTTCATCCCGTGGGTGTCGTTGAAGGTGACTAAGGGACTAACTAGATAATGGGCAGCAGCGTTCTCTATCTAATTTACCACAATACTGCGATCGCCAACCCGCCTGCCAAGCGTGGCGATATTGGCAAAACCCCCCTTTTGGGGGAGGCCTATGTCCAGCAGTGGACGTCTTTCAGCTGAAATGATGATGATGATCATCTCAGTCGTGCTTCAAATACTCATCCTGTTGAGCTATTCTGTAAATACCTTAACTGGAAAACTTAGGTGAAGTCAGCTTCAAATTAGTGATTAGATCAGTTGCACACAAAGCATGACCACCGCTGTAAAAACGGCAGAGATGAAAGACAAAATTACAGATAATATAGAAAGGGGCTTCTACGGGCGACGCGATGTGAGAAATGAAGAAAAGAAATGTTAGAAGACAAACTTCAGCAAAAGAATCAGAGTAACAAAAAGTGGTGTGGTACGCGTGCTTAGCTAATAAAACTACCAACAATAGGATATACAAATATGGCATTAGATGACATTGTGAAAAGTACAGATGACCAAAATAAAGTGTGGTTAGTGAAAAATCGACCTGCACTGGGGCCCTGGGGCCTCCCAGGGCACTCTCACTCACCGAGAGGAGGCCTATGTCTCAGCAGTGGGAACATTAATTATATGCTTATACCCCGTGCCTCATGACTTTGGTGAAAAATTATATTACGAAAATGTCAAAAAATTCTTAGTCTTCACCTTCAGCAATCTCAATGAATTATTTAGTATCGTCTCGTAACATTAAATAATTCATTGAGATTACTGAAGGTGAAGACCATTCCACTATAAGATTATTGTCTTTCTCATAATTGCAATTTATTTCTTTACAGATGGAAATCCTACTACATCGAGCTTTCCACTGACAGCCATTTCAAAGCTTTCCGATCCATGGTAGATAAATATGAGCTGGATGTCTTAAGCCATCCGATCTTGGGACGCGAAGGTGTCTTGCTGGTGAAACCTGAACATCAATCCGCTTTTATCCAAGATGTGGAAACTGAGGGTATTGCTTACAGGATTCATGCGGATGATGTGAAAAGGTATTTTTTTTTTTTGTAACCGGACATAGATAAGACCAACCCTAAACCCAAGGAACTACAGAACGCCTCCAATTTCGAATCATTCAAATTCCTATTGCTGTCTACAGACGAAGTAAAAGTTACAATTAAGAAGGATTCTCGGAATAGTCAGATATTTCCCTTATTAATTATATTTTGTGGCTGAAAAAACGATATGGTAAAAAAAAAAACATAATCTGTAGCTACAAATACTTATAACGTACCCAATCTAACAGGATTTTTTTCATTCTTTGGTGTCCAACAAATCTATATAATTAAAAAGAAAAGCCCTGACTGACTGACTTATCAACGCCCAGCCCAAACCCTTGGACCTAGAAAGCGGAAATTTTGCACAGAGGTTCCCTTTATAATGTAGACAAGGAATAAGGAAGGATTTTTCGAAATTAAACCCCTAAGGAAGTTAAATAGGGGATGAAAGTTCCGCGCGGGCGCAGCCGCTGATAAAAGCTAGTAATTAAAAAAAATCTGTTATAAATATTTATAAATTTATATTATTTTCTTGTCAGCCAATTGGATTATGATGACATTCTTATCGACTTGCAAAAGAGAGCCACCACGAGGAACGGCGGTCGTCAGCTACCTTATGACAATTATCAAGAAATCGAAGCGGTAAGTAACTAAATCTTTATCTAATTATTCTATCATGATCATATTCTTCTAGATTTTCATCAAGTGTCTGTGTCTGAACCTTAAATATTTCAACATTTATTTCATTTGCATTATTTAAGCCGTTGGTCCCGGCTGTCATTCATAGATCTTTGACAGTCGTTACGGATCGTCAGAAGCCCGAAAGTCTGACAACCCGTCAAACAAGAATAGATCAACAAGATTGTACACAGACATAGACTTTTTGTGAGTTTCGAAGTGATGCTTGTAGAACGGCCCTACAAAATCAATATTTCAATGAATCCTATTGATACGCAAGTTATTCAAAACATTTAAATTTTTTAACAGTGATGGCATCGGACTGTAGAAACAATTTGGTTTACCTAATTATTTAAATTCTTATGCATCGATTAGTTTACACTTAATTATTTGATACTGCGTTATTTTTTGTGAACCGGATCGCGTCCTCAAAGGGCACACAAAACTGCCGATAGTTACGTAAAATAATATGTGTCAAACAAACATCTTTTATTTGCGAAATCTCACTAAGTTAGCCCCCAAAATTTCGAACTATGAACAAAGTAGCTTTGTACATAATGTCGTCACATCATGGCTCCAACAGTCGCACGTTTGTACTCGGGTAGAAAATTACAAGCAGTAATTGAACTTGTAATAGTTTTGTTGGGTTGGGATTACAGTACTATTTCATTGATAAAAACATTAAAAGCAAATTTCGTATGGTTTTCAATGCATGTTCCTTCAACACCTAGAATAGTATTTGCACCTGTTTGCGAAATATTTCATGCACTAAAATATCGACAAGGGCATACAAAATCTCGCTGTTGTAAAGTTGCAATCTTAACTAAATCAGCTACAGCTACCGAAATCTAAACCAAAACGGTATTATCAAAAAATGTGAGCTATCTTATCAAAATTTTGTTCTACTTTGAGATTTACGATTCGTTTTACACATTGATAGTATTTTTCTTCATTCACGCTAAGAATATAGTGACAATGAAATTATATTCAACTTAATAGATTCACTCATATGAGGAAAAATATTCGGGAGCTCGTTTTCCTTAAAAATCCCTAAACGATTTTAAACTCTTTATGAGACTTGAAAAGTACTACCAAAAACAGCTGTGCGATTCCGTGATCAATCAGCTGTTTTTTTTTTTCGTGGATTATAGATATTTTTTACGACTTTCTAAAAACCATAACATAACAGCTAGTTGGTTGCCTTATTGTACATAAAAGTGTAATTTAAAGTTTAGTTTTTTTTTTTCATTTCCATATCTATACCCACGACAGGTAAAGTATTGCCAGCTAATTTAATTTGACTCTGTATGTATTTTCTGATTTGAGTTATGATTAATTACAAAAAATTACAATTTACAGATCAACGATTACATCGACTACATTGGCAAACAACACCCTGACGTTGCTACTGTTGTGAACGCTGCCAACTCCTTCGAAGGTCGTCCCATTAAGTACGTCAAAATCTCCACCACCAACTTTGAAGATGAGAGCAAGCCCGTGATCTTCATCGACGGAGGCATCCACGCCAGAGAATGGATCTCTCCCCCCACCGTCACCTGGGCCATTCATAAGCTGGTCGAAGATCTCACTGACAGTGACCTCCTGGATAGGTTCGACTGGATTCTCCTGCCTGTTGTCAACCCAGATGGATATAAATTTACTTTCACCAATGTAAGTAACCTTTTTGTTTGAAAATAGATACAAAATACTTTGCCCCAATTTTATAGAATATAATTACAATTAGGAGTATGTAAGGCGTCCTGTACTTTCTACCTAGTGAGTTCTTTTCATCATAATCAGCCTAAAATGTTCAAACTAAACATGTTCCCACTGCTGGGATACAGGCCTTCTCTCTACGAGAGAGAGTGGGCTGTAATCTACCACGCGGAACCAGTGTGGGTTGGCAGATGTCACATGTCCTCGAATTTTTGGTTCTAGGACATGCCGGTTTCCTCACGATGTTTTCCTTCACCTTTTTGAGAGCAGTGGTGATGAAATTATTTACAGAAAATAAAACACCTGCCTAGGTTATTTTTTTACGTAAGTCGGTGCCGTTTCCACCGGGTCACCAATGCTCTCGAGTTTGTAAGTGTGTATATGTAATTCAAATGACAGAAAACGTCTTTAATTTGTATATATTTTTTTCTTGCAGTCTCGTTTCTGGCGCAAGACTCGTTCCACTGACCAGAGCATTCTCAGCGGCACCTGCCCAGGAGTCGACGGCAACCGCAACTACGACTTCTTCTGGAACACCGTCGGTACCAGCCTTACTGCTTGCGCCGACAACTACGCTGGTTCCAGGCCATTCTCCGAAGTCGAAACCAGGGTTGTCAGGGACATACTCCATGAACACTTGGCTCGCATGGCTCTATACATCACCATGCACAGTTTTGGCAGCATGATCCTCTATCCATGGGGACATGATGGTTCCCTATCTCAGAATGCTCTTGGCCTTCACACAGTAGGCATTGCTATGGCCAATGCGATCAACGAACAATCCCTACCCAACTTCAGATCTTACGTTGTGGGTAATTCAGCTCTAGTCTTGAACTATCCAGCTTCAGGAGCATCTGAAGATTATGCGCATCACATTGGAGTGCCGTTATCGTATACTTTTGAATTGCCCGGCCTCTCGAATACTATTTTAGGCTTTAACCTGGCTCCTAGATATATCCAACAAGTGTGCAATGAGACTTGGGAAGGCATCATCGTTGGTGTTAGAAGAGCCGGTGACTTGTTTACAAATAAAAGACTCTAATTTATCTGCAGTTTTCTTTTATTAATTGTTATTTTAAATCGAATAGTTCACCTATGTTTATTTCTGAAGCCACACAAAAACCATAATTCATAAAGAAAATAAGTGGTGCTCTGTAAATTACCTGTATCTGATGGAGTGCACCCCTTATTTTGGACACAACAAGTGTCAATTTACCTTGATATCGAAATTCGCTTTTTAATTTGATAATTCAGCGCCCTCTAGCATCAGCATAGTGCACCGAAACTATAGCTGTAGTCTTACCTACTCATTGATATCAGTGTTTTAGTATTGATTGTGGATCGCTATAGACTTATGACCTCAAAAGAATGTCACTAGATGGCACTGTTTCGATTGGAGGAAAAGTCTGCGGGTCTAGACCCGCAGACTTTTCCTCCAAAGCGCAAATACTAGTATTTTATGTTTTTTCTGGTTTTATGATTATTTATCTCACATCTCGTTCTCCTTAACTGGTCCCTCACTCTTCCGCGTCGTACTCATTGATATCTGAAAAGTGAATCTTATATTCACTGGCATTTCCCCTGACACCTGAGGGCTAATTCCCTATAGAAAAAACATTCAATTCATGTCTAAATCTCATCTCAGCGATAAGGTCAAGTTTTTGGTACTAACTGTTAATTTTTTTCCAAAATCTGGATAAATTATATGCTTTTATGACGGATTGATACTGAGATGCGAACTTTATTAAAAACTAGCTTTCGCCAGCGGCTTCACCGGGTTGTAGTTCGGAAATTTCACCACGGGAACGTATTATCAGGATATAAAGTATCCTATATGTTATTCCAGATTACAAACTAACTGTGTGCCAAATTTAATCCTAATCGGTTCAGTCGTTTTTGCGTGATTGAGTAACAAACATCCAGAACATCGAAATATCCAAACATCTAAACATACAAACTTTATTTTACTCTCTCGTCTTTTATTTCGCTATTTATGCCTATTGATATGATTTTTTAGTTAATTTATCTGCAATATGGTCAAAATGTCTAGCTTCGTGCAATCTTCTTTTGAATGTTTCGACACCGCCGGATAAGAGCAGACATTGTGCCATATACAGTGTTTTGCAATAAACAATAGTAAACAGAGTGGTATTATAAATATATCGTTGGGTCAGTTTGCCAGCTTGTTGGGGAATGTCTTGGTAGGCTAGGCGGAAGCCTTGACGAACAACTAGTGCAAATTTGTGCATAAAATAACCATCCGCCATAATGGTATGGTAGGTTTATAAAATGTAAATTGAATTTGGAGGAATACGTAAAAAAACATAATACTTTTCTTGGATGTTGTATACAAAATACTTTTTAATAAATTAATCATGCTCAACGACATATATTGCTGACAATTACAACATAATTTTTTTTCACTTAGACTTCAAATTAAATATTCGTGAACAAATCACCAGCTCTTCTGGCTCCGACAACAATACCTTCCCAGGTCTCACTGACAACCTGCTGAATGTACTGAGGATCTAGATGGAAACCGTTACCAGTTAAAATAAAACCAGGCAATTCATAGGTATAAGACAGAGGCACTCCAATGTAATGCGCGTAGTCTTCCGCTGATCCAGCAATACCGTAGCCGAGAACAAGAGCAGAGTTGCCAACAACATAGTTCGGGAAGTAAGGAAGAGCTTTGCTTTGGATAGCATTTACCATGCTAACACCCACAGTGTGGAGACCAAGAGCATTTAGAGATAGAGAACCGTCATGTCCCCATGGGTACAAGATCATACTGCCGTAACTGTGAATGGTAAGGTACAAAGCTGTGCGAGCTAAGTATTCGTCAAGGATATCCCTCACAACCCTGGTTTCAACTTCAGAAAAGGCTGAAGGACCAGCGTATATGTCAGAACAAGGGTTAATGCTGGTTCCGACGGTGTTCCAGGCAAAGTCGAAGTTGCGGTTACCGTCCACTCCCGGGCAAATTTGACTGAGTGAGGTGGAGTTAGTAGAGCGAGTCTTGCGCCAGAAACGATTCTGAAAACAAAAATTTATACAATCAATTACAGCCGTATATATAATTGGTAGGTAAACCCAAATACATAAGATGAATAGCTTTTTTCTTGTTAATTTGTTTCTTCAAAATACAAGAAGAAAGAATAAAATTAATAAAAAACCGGAAAAAGTACTTACATTGGTATGCGAAAATTTATATCCATCGGGGTTGACAACAGGCAGGAGGATCCAGTCAAATCTATCCAAGAGGTCACTTTCCGTTACATTTTCGACCAGCTTATGAATAGCCCAGGTGACGGTGGGGGGAGAAATCCATTCTCTGGCGTGTATGCCTCCATCTATGACGATCACGGGCTTGCTCTCATCTGTGAAGTTTGTAGTGGAGATCTTGAGGTATTTGATGGGGTGACCCTCAAATGAATTAGCAGGGGTCACTACTGTAGCAACATCGGGATATGTTTCGCCAATGTAGTCGATGTAATCGTCGATCTGTAATGATGATAATTACACAGTAAGAATCAAGCTACAACAAAAAAAATTTTAATGGACGATATTTAATTTAGTAGTGTTTTCCCTCTATGTTTGATTTAGTTAGATGTGGATATCATCATAATTTCAGCCGAAAGACGTCCACTGCTGGACATACGCCTCCCACAAGCACCACCACCTCGACCGGTTCTGTGTTTATTGCATCGTGCGGATTCTTGCGGATTTCTGCAGCCTTCACCAGGGAACGGTCCATCTTGTGGGAGGCCTTCAAACGTTACGTCTTTCAGTACGTGGTCCCCTCCACTCCAGAACCTTCCGGATGTGGATATAATTATGTATGTTATAATACATTAAGCTGAACCTACCACTTCCTGTTCTTGGTAATTATCGTAAGGAAACTGGCGACCACCGTTCCTGGTCATGGTTGATCTTTTCTGCGCCTCGATGAGTTGATCATCGTAGTCAAGGGCGCTGAAAGAGAAAGTTTTCGTTTCATCAGATTTTTCCTTATGGATTAGAGTAAGATTAGAGCAATAGATAAGTGTGTGACGTTACTATATACACCACAAAATACGTGCGTACTAGTTTTGGAACAGGATTTTTCAGGCTTTTGGGCCTCGTGCGGAATTCTTCAGATTTATCTCCGACAAACTGCAGTCCCTAAAGCCCAAACATGATTGGAGAAGTTTTTTCCGACTCTGCCAAGACACTGAACTCAAAAGGCCCTGAACCTTGTCTTTATAGTTTTTATTTCATAAACCATATATTTAAGTTGATGTCATATTTACCTTTTGATATCATTGGAATGGATCCTGTAAGTAATACCCGCGGCTTCAGCATCTTGGATGAAGCCAGCTTGATGTTCAGGCTTTACAAGCGCCACACCTTCGCGGTTGAAGATCGGGTGGCTTAGGAAGTCCAGCTCATATTTCTCGATCAAGGGTCCCAAGGCTTTAGACTGAGCGTCGGTAGACACTCCCACATAGTAGGATTTCCATCTGTAATGTGATAATATATGTCAAATATTAGTTACCAGCTTATGTGGATTTCAGCCTTTTCATAGACTAGATGAAACTGCGATAGAGCTGTAGTTCAACTCGATTATGGAATTATCGTTTAGTTTTCACTTCTTCGTTTTTAGATATTTTTCTGCAGTATTTCAGATAGGGTTACCGAAAGTGAATTGTAATTATAAAAATGCCTTTTACAAGCTTATGTTAAGATCTAAACCAAGATTTAAAAGGACACGTGTACTGCTGCAACTGTTAGATTTTTCTATTCATTTTATCACAATTATAAGTGTCTCTTCAGTTGACACAAAACTATTCATCATTAAAATTAAAACTATGGATATTCTTACTAACCCGATATAATCTTCATGCTTGGCATAAGCCACAGCAAGCAAAGCCGCCACCACCAGTAACTTCATGTTGAACGAATGTAACACATAGAATCGTCATTATTTTTATAAACATCGTTTCAAAACTGATAGCATTGTTAATCTTATTAGATACGGTAAGTCAGTAAGTAGTGATAAATTTTTGCGGTAGATATTTCGTAAAATCTTTGGGTCATAAATTTATGTTTTGATTATTCTGAACAGTAGCGTATACGAAGCTATAATTGTCCTGCGACGCCGCCTGCAGTTCTTAGTCATCATCATTATTTCTCCTGAATGAGGTCCACAGCTGGATGCAAGCCTTCCCCAAGCTCCGTCGCTTTGACCCAGTTCAGTTCTTAGTATAGTAGGATATTATTCAGCCTATAATGTTCCCACTGCTGGGCCACAAGACTCCTCTCTGTATACAACAAGGGTGTTGTATAACAACCAACTTCCTTTGACAGAGAGGAGTCTTGTGTCCCAGCAGTGGGAACAGCCAGGGGGCCAAGTGCGGGTTAGTGTCGTTTTTAGCATTATAGCTCCTCTATGCAATTTTTTGTCTCTCTCTGTATTTTTATATTTATAGGAGTGTGCGTACGTAAGGAACTTCGTTCATGATGTGGTCCCCTGACCGGAAACAATATTATTTCTTTCTTTCTTTTGACATTTCTACATATTTCAAAGTAAGTTAAAATTACAGATTTAACAAGACTTTTCTAAGAAGAAGATTCGTTCATCATCATCTCAGTCCGGACTCACCTTTTGCTGGGCATAGGCCTCCCCCATTTTACGCCATACTTCTCGCATCCATGCGTTTCCAGCGACTTTGACGATATCATCAAGCCAACGCGCTTTCAAAGAAGTGCCTTCAATACTATCGTGATTGTCAAAAAATTATGTGAATGCTAATTCTACAGTTTAGTGCCTAGCATAACACTTGAGTGAGTCTAGAAGAAAAATGTACATAATAACACTATTCAGATCAAATTTCAATGTATATAGGAACTTACAGTAGCCATTAGATCTACGGATTTATATAATCAAGTATTAACAGTATCACAGAGGTGTTATCAAAACTTGTCTGTAGCTGTTTTAGATAATAATTATTATTGTAAATAATATTTTTAATCCCTTCCTTAGGTTTTTCTATTTCGCACAGTAGCTCACTCGATTAACTTCGTCATTCAGGGTTTTTACCTCCATAAATTGTTCTTTATTTTATTTTATTTTTAGGCTATAATAATAACTTTCAAGTTTTTTCTTACGATCAAAACTATTAATTAACTGTTTATTAGCAGCCTTGATTTCTTTTCTTCCACCGTTAGTGGGAGTCTCTTAGTAGATTTTTACGTAACCGATTTTTGCACGTATTTTTTTTACCATTTTTTTTAAACGTGATTATGGATTATTTTTGCAGACGATGTCTGAGAAGAAACAAATAAACAAACAGCACCCTAATTGCGTAACTCACGATTCATCATAATCTGTATCGTTTTGAAACGGATTGTTAAACCATTGCTTCATATGTTCGAAAAATGTGTCTGTTCGACAACATAAATAACGCAATGAATATGGTTTAACTGTGAAGACGAAACCAATTATGATCAATCGTGAGTTACGCAATTAGGGTGCTGGTCATAGTTTCTTTTACAACCAAGACATTATATTTCATCGATCTTATTAGTTTTCACGACTAGAAACATCTTCTCTCAATCCTTTTTCCAATCATGTTGGTTTCGGTTTCCAGTCAAACCGGATGCAGCGGATAATTTACATCCTCCACAACCCAGTTACTGGGTAATACGATATCACATGGTATCATACCATCCAACCTAAATTTGAATGCCAATTGCACGTCTTAAATGACAAAGTATAATTGTTCATGTGACAGTTAGATACGATTCATGATTAGTAAAGATGTAAATTGAAACTTTACTAACCTGGGACAGGGATTTTTTGTCAAAAGTGATACAGAAATTACAACGACAAACGTACGTCGTCGTACGAAGCGAACTATACTCGTCTCGTGCCTCATCTGTCGTCATCACACAGCCTGTGTGCAGTCCCCTTTAATGAATCACTCGTCAATTCTATACTCAGGATTAAACCGGTTTTTTTTATCACACTTTTGTGTTAATACCTAAAAGTAGTACGTTCACGTGCGTACATACACGATTATAAAAATCAAACGTCATCAGCTGACAAACACATTTGGTTGGAGTTGAACTAAGAGCCCATCATCTATGACGCGACTTACTAACACGTTATTCTTTTTCTTAGTGTCCCATTGCAAAAAAATAAAAAAAAATACAACAAAATTAGAGAACTGAGTTAAAAGCGCTTAAGACGACCATAACTTATTTTTATAGCTCACGAGGCTGAAACTGTTATTATTAAGTAAACTGTGTTGACATGCTATCTGAATCTGATGATGGAAGAAAGCTTTTGGCCACAGGATGTGGTATTTCGTCGCTTTCGCGGACTAATGCCACTGGAACGCACAAAGACTTAGTGCAAAAAAGTAATACTAACATAGTTTTAAGTTTTATTTACTAACATAATTTGTTATTATAATACGTATAAATAGGTTAAGGTATTTATCTATGGGTCTTTGTAATCTGAAAATAAATGGTTTTATTATTATTATTATTTATTATTACCTTATGCATTTAAAATTGAATTAGCCTTGCAATAAGACTGAATTTTCTTTGGCCCAATTGGTAGGTAGGTAGGTATGGCAGAAACCATTTTTTTTTAAAGGTACTAAAATCGATGCAGAACACGATTAGGAACAAACTACTTTCAGGTTTTGTGTCATCTTGTATAGGAACCTAAGTATAGTTTTTTGGTTTGGCCCAAAATTCAGCAATCCGAATACCATTCGCTGACGAAACCATTAGGTCCTCCCGTGTGCAGGTGATAGGGCATTCGGTACAAGATAAGAGGTGAGCCATTGTCTGTGGAGAGATGCCGCATACACACCGAAGGTCTGAGCCGTTCATGAACCCCTATTTGTGGAGGTTATCCTAGCTTCGGCATTCTTGGGTACCAAGTCTATTAAAGGTTTTCTAAGTCGGCCACGGTACTTCTATCTGGATGGGAGCGCGCTATTGATTAGTATCTGATTGGCTGTGTGGCTAAATAACAATAGCTGCACGGGTCGATCGGCCAGGTTAAGCTACGCTTGCCGCGGTTGGTCCGTGGATGGGTGACCATCTTTACATACCAAGACCCCTCCGTGCCTCGGAAAGCACGTTAAGCCGTTGGTCCCGGCTGTCATTTGTGGATCTTTGACAGTCGTTACGGGTCGTCAGAAGCCCGAAAGTCTGACAACCAGTCTTACCAAGGGGTATCGTATAACCCAGTAACTGGGTTGTGGAGGTCAGATAGGCAGTCGCTCCATATAAAATACTGGTATTCAGCTGCATCCGGTTAGACTGGAAGCCGACCCCAACATAGTTGGGAAAAGGCTGGGCACATGATGATGATCTGATTGGCTGTGTCGTTAACGGACCATCATTGGGTTGTGAAATTCTGGTCTTTCATTAGTGGACGTGGACAACATCGGAGTAACATCGTGAACGATGGGCCTTACTTTGCATAAAACTCAAAACTGGCAACAACATTACGTAAAACCCTTAACATCTTAGCTTTTAATCCATATTATTACTTGATATCATTTATCTATTTAATCCTGACTGCTTAACATACTACGGTAGTGCCTATTTTCACTATTATTATACAAGCGAATTAAAGTGTAGGTAGGTACTAAGGAAAATTGATTAAAAAATAACAACCGACTTCCAAAAAACACTACAAAGTGCAAAATAACTTTAATTTCGGAAGGCGGTGACTTTGGAGGTGTAGGTATTTCAATTCTTTGTCACCGCCTTCCGAAATTAAAGTTATTTTGCACTTTGTAGTGTTTTTTGGAAGTCGGTTGTTATTTTTTTGAAAAAAGTTTTTATTTTTCACTTTTTAGTTACCTACCCCACACCAATTCGAAGTTTCATCATCCTTGGGGTCAAAACAATGCATATTTATGCGATAGCAGCATTCGCGGTTGATTTGCTGTAATGTTTTGAAGAGTTCCGTTGTCTGTCTCCGAAACGCATAATCAGATCTATATGAAATTAATATGGGACCATTTCGGAATAAACCCCTTTCGAACAAAAAAAGAATTTTGCAAATCCGTCTATATACGACGGAGTTATGCCCGAACATACATAAAAAAAAAAAAAAAAAAAAAACATGTCGAATTGATAACCTCCTTCTTTTTGAAGTCGGTAAAAAAAGTAAACTATTGAATTCTTTCGAGGTAATGGACCGAGTTCCAAACGACCAGATTAGAAGACGGTCTTCGATATCGGAAAACGTACTATGGAGCTCAAGTGGAGTTGGGCAGGACACCTGGTAAGGCACTGTGATGACAGGTGGAGTAAGGCTTTGACAGAATGGCGTCCAAGGACTGGAAGACGAGATGTCGTCCGGCGGCGAGATGGGCTGACGATACTCGAAAGTCGGAGCCGTTACCACTGTACCACTACGGCTACACACCTGTTTGATTGCCATGAAACCATAATCATCATCATTTCAGCCAAAAGACGTCCGCTGTTGTACATAGGCCTCCCCCAAGCTCTGCCACTTCGACCGATCAATAACATGATTATTCAATGTGAAAACAAAATTAAATCTACGTGTGACCAGAATCTATTGCTCTATCTCGTTTCGTACACGGACGTCGTCATTGGAACTACGAGACTTGAAATAGTTAATAAAGTCACCGGTTGGCCGGAGAAGACAACGCAAACGGATTTATAAGCACATGAGGACAGAACACTTTTAGAACGAATAGGCTGTCCGCAGTTGTGATTCAACATCATCATCATCATCATTTCAGTAGAAGACATCCACTGCTGTACATAGACCTCTCCCAAGCACCACCAGTTCGATCGGATCTGTGCTTCCCATGACCTTCACCAAATCATCGGTCTACCTTGTAGGCCTTCCAATGCTACGTCTTCCAGTATACAGTCACCACTAAAGGATCTTTCGGCCCCATCGGCCATCTGTTTTGCGAGCAATGTGCCCTGCCCACTGCCACTGTTGTAATTGGATGATCAAAAAATAACAACAATAAACATAAGAGATGGCAAATAAACACAAAAATAATATGGCCCAAAATTTTTCAACGTAAATATTATTTGCTGACGCAGCTATTAGATCTTCACGTATGCAGTTGACAGAGCATGTGGTTCAAGATGAAAGTGCGAGTCTGTGAAAAGACGCTGCATACACACCAGAGATCTGATCCTTCCATGAACCTCTACTTGTGGACATTATCTTTACTAGGGTAAAGGAGCCTGCCGAGCGACGTACTAAATTCCGACCTTCTGTCTTAATAAATTTCACTACCTCTAATCGAACCCAGAACACCACACTCAGTAGCCACATTCGCCACCACTGAATCAATTAGACTAATTCATTAATAATATTAATGTTTCCAGTTTTCATGTTTGATACCTATAATCAATAATTAATTATGGATTTTCCAAGTAGTCTTCATTCAATTTAATCTTAAAACGAACTTGGTTATCACAATCAACTATGTAGATTAATTATTGACAAGTTCTTTATCCGTTTTTTTATCAGATGCTCTTGCGCATATAACCAATCGATTGGTATCATTTGTAGTATTTGCTGATTTAGTGGCTTTTGTACCACAGATTCATCATGAAGTACTTACTGGTATTTTCTTTGTGCATACTTGGGGTGTTGGCTAAACATGAAATTTATGAAGGGTAAGAATGTATTTTATTAATTTGGTTGAATGTGCCAATGATTGGGATTAAAGTAATTAAAAAATGATAATGACCCAAATTGTATTTTTCTTATTTATTTTAATTTACCTAGATGATCCACTTTAATGATTTCCTACTCATATTTTCCTGACAATAATAGTTTTAGAGCAAGATTGCTTTGTTTTTATTAAAAAGATATGACTACTACTGAATTCCGTCAAATGACGAGAAGGCTTGATAGCAACACCCATGATTAAAAATAACGACGTATTGTTTCTTCTTTTCAGCCACGCAGTATATGAAATTAATGTAGACTCTGTTGATCAAGGAAAACTAGTCCATGATGTAGAAGAGGAGATGATGTTAGACGTATGGTCGGAGGCAATACCTGGTCATCCAGGAAATGTTCTCGTTCCGAAGGTCAAAAGAGAAATCTTTGAAACGATCCTTAAAAACGCTGGTGTACAGTACAAAGTTGAAGCTGAAAATATTAAAGAGTAAGTTTTTGATGTTTATGCTTGTATTATTTAAGAACATTGCATAAAGGTAGGTGGTCTATGTCTAGCAGTGAAAGTCTTTCAGCAGAAAGAGGATGATACTGATAATTGCGTTATGTGAATGTTCAAAGTATTTTTTTTTTTTTTGCAACTATCGGACCGTTCGTAAAAAGTGAATTTTGCAATTAGACTCGATCAATCTGCTTAGCGTTTTCCCAACTACATATGTTGGGGTCGGCTTCCAGTCTAACCAGATGTAGCTGAATATCGTTATTTTACATGGAGCGACTGCCTATCGGACCTCTACAACTCAGTTACTGGGTAACACAATAACCCTTGGTAAAACTGGTTGTCGGACTTTCGGGCTTCTAACGACCCGCAACGATTGTCAAGGCTCGGAGGGGTCACGTTATGTTAAGATGATCATCAATCCACAGACCGAGCGTGGCAAGTGTAGCTTAACCTGATCAATCTACCAGTGTTGCTGTTATTACTAAGCCACGAGTACCTTGTTAAATAGACAGACTCGACCAATTAAAATGTGAAAAATTTGTAAGAAATGATCTCATGGTTAAATTCAATGGAACTTGTCTAGGAGAGTGTCTTGTTCGGTGTGGTGCCGGACGTAAAAGAATAGCACCATCCCTCTTCTTCCCGTGGGTGTCGTAGAAGGCGACTAAGAGACTTACTAGAGAATGGCCAAGCGTGGCGATTATGGCAAATTTTCTTTTTAGGGGAGGCGTATGTACAGCAGTGGACGTCTTTCGACTGAAATGATGATGATGAAGATGTTTAGGAGAGATGAAACAAAACAAAAATTGACTCAATAAAATAAGAATAGCAAGCGACAACCAAATATTTATAATAATGTCGATTTCAGGCAGCTGGACTTAGAAGACCAACTCCTAGCAGAAGCAGCAGCCAAGAGCAACAGCACCAAGTCTCGTCTTGGCTTTGACAGAATCCACACATACGCAGAGGTAATTAAAACCATAGCCCATGTGACCATTAAGACTACAATTGAATGAAGTTAAAGCTGAAGATAGGAAATGAGATAGCAATGAAATTGAAAATGCAAAGTCATTTTGATTAAAAAAATCCTCGACCTTACGATACATAATTAAAATTATGATCAGAATCGCCCATCCGCGCTAATACTTTTTTATAGCTTAACGTTATTCCTGAGTGTTTTTCTTTTTGCTCGGCTCTGAAGCTTGGCTCGTAGCGTGATCTTATACCTATAAATAACCTTCCTAAAGAATTGAGCTATAAAATCCAAACAATTTTTTTTATCCTACTAATAGTTTCAGGGGTTAGCGCGTTCACACAAATAAAAACCGAAACAAGTTCTTCAGCTTTATTAGTAATGATATATTGCATAGAGTGTATAGTGACAATTCTGAAAAATACAACAGTTTTTGTTTTCACAATAACTATGCATTTAAATACCAGTGATAGGTTGTGGAGTTCTGTTGTGAAAGTAAACATTTCTACAGATTTAATTCTGTCATCATTTCCAGGTTGACGCTTATTTGGATGAGCTCGCTAGGCAATACCCCAATGTAGTTACCGTCGTGCAAGGTGGACAGAGTATTGAAGGCCGACGCATCAGATACCTCAGAATTTCCACTACCAACTTCCAGGTAAGATATAATTTTCCTTAAAGAGATTTTAGCTTCCTACACGAAGAGGATACTGATAAAATGCTCTCAACAAAACTGTTAACATTAACACATAGTTTACGATATGTTGGTAATGAAAAAGCTCATTTTGTAGTTTCAACATTTTTTATTCACCAAATCTGAAGGAAAATTACGGAACAGAACCAAAGCAGTATCTGATTACATAAGAGAACTGACTTCGTTGGCAATTAAAACCGTTTTCGTAATTCTTACCTTAAATTCTAGGACACCAGCAAACCAGTCGTCATGCTGCAGTCTCTTCTCCACTGTCGGGAATGGGTGACTCTCCCAGCTACTCTCTACGCCATCCACAAGCTGGTGATTGACGTCACAGAGTCAGACCTTATCCAGAATATTGACTGGATCATCCTGCCTGTTGCCAACCCTGATGGATACGTCTTCACCCATAGTAACGTAAGTTGATGCGTTTATGATCACAACGAAGAGCAGTGGTAACAGCCCCAACTTACGAGTTGTAGAATGTAGGCTCAAACCTAGGCAGGCATGCAAAACCGTCCAAGAACCAAAAATTTGAAGACATGGGACATCCACCAACCCGCACTGGGGATGTGGTGGATTACGTCCTAATCTCCCGCAGAGTGGAGGGTGATTAGGAAATCACTAATATCTTTGGTTTAAACCACCTCACTGCGGGTACTTCCCAGCTTGGCATATCAGTTATTTACATCTTCATAATGACCTCTACTCAATTCAGTGTCTTGATTACAAGTGGCTATAATCTATTAGCAAATGGATTATTGATCGCATTATCGTAGTTCGTGGCGTTACACTGAATTGTCACGAAATCACATGCTTTTAGAAGACCTACTTCAAATCTCTTTAAAACTATTACCCATATCAGATCATGATTAATATCTACACGACACTTGAAAGTATTATGGAAATACCCACGTGTTTCCCTAATTGACCAAAAATAATTATCTGTCGTAAGATTCGGTCATCAATAAACAATATCGATGTTAATATATAATCACTTCCATTTGATGTAATCTTAGTTATATCGTTCTAGCTTCTGCCTACGGCTTCGTTCGCGTAATGGTTTTTGTTCTCCAACCCATCCTGCTGTCGCATCGCATAGTCCGTCCAGACTGTTACATTCGTTTTCGCTTAGCGCTGTTCTTTACTTCTTTTTGCTCGACTATTTAAGGGTTCTAGCGAGATATTAAAATAGCCCATAACTTTCAGCGAGAGAATTGGGCTATCAAATACAAAAAAGATTTCCAAATCTGACTGGTAGTTCTTGAGGTCAGCGCGTTGGAACAAACTCCTCAGCTTTATTATGACCTTCATTTAATTTGATATCATTCGATCAACTAAATTTTTGCGTTTGCTATGTTTCTCATTAAAACTACCAGCTGCCAATTTCGTCACTTAGCTACGTTATAATCGTACTCCCGAAATCAACCAAAACTCACTAATTATCTCCTATTATCTTCAACAGGAACGTTACTGGAGGAAGAACCGTAGACAGAACCTAGCTGGCAACATCTGTGCCGGCGTTGACCTCAACAGGAACTTCGGTATGGGTTGGGGTACTGCCTCCAGCAACAGCCCTTGCTCGGATACCTTCCACGGCACTGGGCCGTTTTCCGAGCCCGAAACGGCCATCATCCGGGACATTATCGCCGCTCACAGGACCCGCTTGGCCTTGTACCTTGACATCCATAGCTTCGGCAGCATGATCCTCTATGGATATGGAGACGGTGTCCTTCCACCAAATGCTTTGCAACTCAACTTGGTTGGAGTTCAAATGGCTCAAGCTATCGACAGAGTCAAATGGCCTAGCAACCGAAACTATATTGTTGGAAATATTTACTATGTCTTATACGCCGCCTCTGGTGGTGCCAGTGATTATGCGAACGAAGCTGCAGCCCCATTCTCTTACACCTACGAACTGCCTGCGTATAGGAATAGTCAATGGCTTCAAGGTTTCCTTGTAGACCCTGCATTTATTGAGCAGGCTGGTTTTGAGACCTGGGAAGGTATCAAGGTTGGTGCTAGGGCAGCTGCAAACGCTTTTAGACAAGGCAATTCGGTTTAAGATGGTATTTAATGTTTTGACTGATAGTTTGTAATTAATAAATGATTTGAAACTGATGTTTAGTTGTTTGTTTTTGGGATTTCTCCTGTCCTTAATCCAATATATAATAATTATATATCACATAAGCTCTCGCCTCCCATAGGTCTAGTGGTCGCAAGCGCTACTGCTGAGCATGAGGGTTAGGGTTTGGTTCCCAGGTCGGGTAAAATGATATTGGGTTTTTCTATCAGGAATTTCTCAGTAGCTGCCAAAGTCATGATTTGTGCCCGATTGATGGCAATAGACCGGGCGAATCTATTCCCATGTAATAGACTCGCCCAGTCTATTACATGAGACGTAAACACAACTGACGAAATGTGGGTAAACTATAGGTACAGTCAACCGTCAATAACATCGGGAAGAACAGACAGTTCAAAATTTTCTAAACAACCATGAAAATTAAATATTGACTCAATGACACAAGGAACGTTTCAGAATGAAGAAATTTCACGACAACTGTCATTATGAAAAGAACTTTATCCAATTGCAATAATGTTTAATTTTCTTAGTTGATCTTTCGAACAGTCTATTCGTCATGATATTTTTTTACGCTGACTGTACATACATCTCTGCCAAACCTTTCGGGATAACAAGGCGTGATGTTATGTTACATATAATCTCAAACAATATTTAATCATATCAGATCTGATGATGATAGCGTCTCTATATAGTTACGCAATATTTTCATAGATTGCGCAATATTACCAGAATCACTGTAATTGACAGGCGCTAAGAATTCTCCTAAGAAACTCATACAATATTTGCAAAGTGATCTTATTCACTTGCTTACTTACACTTGCAAAAATACCCTCAACGTTTTTCGGTTTTAATATTTTCAAATTTACTTGCCATTCCAAAATTATCCTCATGCTGAAATCGACGTTATATTTCCCTGTTATTAGCTCACTATAAGAAAATTAAATTAAATCCTCTATCGATATCCTTCTTATGTCCCAACTCTATCCGCGGAGTTTTCAACACCGAATGGTAATGCGGTGTAATCCCAACGTCGGAAGTTTTCAATGAATTTAGAATACCGCTGCATCGCTGCAACTGAAGATTTCCCAACATTTTTTCAATTTACTAATTGAATTTTGTCTTCAAACTAGCATTAGTGCAATGTGATCACAGATTTCTTGGAATGGAGAGTAGTTTTTATGCCGCAAACGTGAGGCGTGCATATTCGATTTAATAAAGTATTCTTACCCGAATAAGGTGAAACAAAACGGACCAGTATGTATGTTTTGGCTTTTAGAATCCTAAAAACCTTCACAGAAAAGTCCGGTTGAGCAGTCACGGCCTCTCAAGGTCAACTGCGAGATGCCATTCATAAAAAAAAAAAGTAAGTATATTCGTACGTATGTTCATGCGTTCCCTCATAACTTCTAAGCTACTTATCATAATTTGACAAATAAGGTATTCCTTGGAAGCATCTTGATTGACCGGCTATGTGACGTTACATTACATTGAATAAGGCGCCTTCTAGAAGACTTAAAGAAACAAAAGTACTTTTTTTTAAATTGAGGATGCCGTGTTGATTTTCAAATGAATTTTCAAATAATTAGCACATTTCAAAAATGTACGACCTGATCCCAAACTATTGAAAAAAAAAAAGTTCTTAACCTAAAACCCGACTACTAAATTAAACACGTTCTGATAATTAAAAGTTACTAAACGAGTGCGGAACGATGAAGGAAAACATCGTGAGGAAACCGGCATGTCTTAGAACCAAAAAATTGGAAGACATGTGACATCTACCAACCCGCAGTGGGGCCCGCGTGGTGGAATACGGCCCAATCCCTCTCACCGAGAGGAGGCCTGTGTCCCAGCAATGGGAACATTATAGGCTGATGATGATGATGATGAAACGAGAAATAATAATATTCTCACCTGAAAGCCATAATGGGGTTTTAATTTTTGAACTTTACTTTTTACTTTTCTGACATTAGAACTATGAGAAACCAGGCGGGAGCCGAATCGGACGCAGTAACTATCCTAGGGCACTACGACACATGTAAACCAAACTATCACAAAAAAAAACTAGAAAGATATAAATTTTCATATTTCTCTAACTGTGTCAGAAGGGGTTCTGGCTAAGTAAGCCGCAGAAAATCTTAAAGGTTAAGCTACGCTTGCCGCGGTTGTTCCGTGGTAGGGTGACCATCTTTACATACCAAGACCCCTCCGTGCGGAAAGCACGTTAAGCCGTTGGTCCCGGCTGTCGTTCGTGGACATTTGACATGTCGTTACGGGTCATCAAGCCGGAAAGACTGACAAACAGTTTTACCAAGGGCTATCGTTTTACCCAGTTACTGAGTTGTGGAAGTCAAATAGACAGTCGCTCCATTTAAAATACTGTACTAGAAGCCGACTGCAATATATGGAAAAAGGCTAGGCAAATGATGGTTTTTTGTCTGTGCCTAAATCTCTTTTTAACTATCTGTAAATCTTTTATCTCTTCAACAGTAATAAAATAAATATTACCTACAACCCTATACTCAAAAACACATGAACCTCACAACATCTTACAAACCCAACCACTCGATCCCTAACTCCTTATCTGAAAGAAAATCCTGCATTGTTTTTCGATAGAGGTGGGCAATAATAGAAGAGAATTCGCTTCGGATAGCTTCACGTCGTAGTGGGGGTAGAGAGAGGGGGGGGGGCAAGAAATATTGCCCCAAGGAGCGACGTGACATGCCGACGAGAGGTGGACAATAGTGAGGTGTGTTAAGTTAGGGGATTTTAAAGCAGCTTATAAAGATTACTCATAAATAATTTAAAGCCAAAAATTAAAATCATTTGGATTACTTTCTTGTGACCTAGATCGCGGCTGATGGATTTTTTTAAATTTATTTTTTATTATTATTTATATATTTCCAATTTATCGTGTTACCCAGTAACTGGGTTGTTTAGGTCAAATAGGCAGTCGTTCCAGGTGAAATACTGGTTTTCAGCTGCATTAGGTTAGACTAGAAGCCGACCCCAACTACAAAATTTCTTATTATGATAAAAAAGTTTCTTGTTGACCTATTTGATTAAGCAAATCAAAATTATTTATGTGATAGATAATTTTTCTTTTAAAAGGTTTTTAAATAGTCTCGAACTTAAAAAAAAAGACCTAATTAGTCATGATTACCTTAATTATAACGGAGCCAATATGCAAAGCTGTTGAGTGCAGTCTTAATTGACAAAAAACTAAAGCCTGACTTCTGAAAACGCACGCTCTTAAAACTTATAAAACTTTTTAACAAAAAATTAAATTGCCGAAAAAACTGAAAAGTAAAAAATAATAATCCTTTTTTGTTTAACCTTAATAACGAAGTTCGGAGGGCGGTGACATAAAATTAAAATATATATCGAAATTCACCGACTTCCGAACTCTTTCAATATTTTTTTGTGGCTATAACCTACTAATTACTACATCCTTAATTTTTGATTACTTTTTGTAATACACAACTCAGCATTAAAAATCTATGAGTGAACAATCAATCATCCCCTATTTTCCTACCCTTAGGGTTGTATTTTTTTTTTACCAACTTCGGGGTAATTCATGTATATCCTTTCCAATAAAAAAAGAACTATCAAAATTGGACTACTCTAAAAAAAGATATGCGTGGTCATCGCTAACCACTGTTTGAACGTACTGTTTTGTAAGAGTGGGCAGGTACAACCCACATGCAAACATATCCACATACTTACCGTTCAAAATCATAACGATCCTCTCTAATTCGCCGTAGACCGGGTAAAAACTACACGAACTTCACAAGTGGCCATCATGCTTAGAAAAGATGATTCCTATCTCACCTTATCGATACCTAAATACACTACACAAGTACATCACTACCCTAGAATGTCTGTCTTGCTAGGTACACGACTACGTTGTTGCCCAAGAAAATATGTCACACGTAGGATAACTGGAAAATTCTTAAATTTATCACTGAAGCACATTCTTAGCGTACCCTTCTTGTTGCTGAGATTTTTGTCTATAAAATTGTGTTGGTATGACAATGTGATTATTGTAGCATTGTAGTAGGAATGTTATTATGACGCTGTTAGCGAGACTACTAAGAATTCATCATCTGCCTAGCCTTTTACCAACTATGTTAGGGATGGCTTCCAGTCTCACCGGATGCAGCTGAATACCAGTATTTTACATGGAGCGACTGAGTATCTGACCTCCACAACCCAGTTACTGAGTAACACGATACAAGAAACTACTAAGAATTGGGTTGCCAAAATACCCTAAACGTCTTATAACAAAACGCGGTCTAACTTTCGTTTTAGCTTAAGCCTCTGAGCTAGTTTTTTGCATTTATAACTCCTGGGTTCGATTCCCAGGTCGGGCTAGAGCTATTGGGTTTTTTATCTGTAATTTCTCAGGAGCAGCCCAGAATCTGTATTTGTGCCCGGTTGATGGCAATAGGCTCGCCCCCTATTACATAGTGTAGGATGGTCCGGGGATTTTATTTTAAGCACAGTGATTGTTTTAATGGTTGTTTTATTTGTAAGATAACACTGGATTTTAATAATGCAGCACAAATGCACATTTTCTATTAGCCATCTTATTTCTTCACCAGGTAGTGGTGTGCAGATTCATTAGTGTTGTGCAGAGTGTTGCCACAGATACAAAAAGTTAACTAACACCTTCTCCTATTTTTTTAAATTTAATTATTTAACAATTTTGAAAAATACTAATACTTAGGTACAGCATTTTATGGCAAGATTCTGCACTAAATTTTATATAACAAATATTCTTTATAATAATGTATTTAAATATTTTTTAAATTAACAATACCTTTATTTATGTAAGTGGTTCTCTTAAAATTAATCCTAAGTTTTACAGTACAAATGTTTAATTTATTTATTTAGTTTTCTTAAACTATAAACTATGTGATAAGTTTAAAAGTTATTAAAATGTATTTACCTACTGTATTAATCTGTTACAGTGAGCTTCAAATTTAATTTTACCAAGCGCTTTGGTAAAAATATCAGCTACTTGCTGATCTGTGGGACAATAGTTAACAATAATATTTCCTTTTATAAAATGTTCATGAATAAAGTAATATCTAACATCTATGTGTTTTGATCTTTTATTGAATGATCCTGTCTTAATTAATTGTATAGAACTCTGGTTGTCTATATTCAGATTTATGTTAATTTTACAATTAAGTAATTCACAAAGTAATGATTTTAGAGACAATGTTTCTTTACAGCAATCAGCTGCAGCAATATATTCAGCTTCTGTGGATGATAGAGTGACTATTGGTTGTCGTTTGGAACACCATGATATAGGTCCATTAGATAACATTATAACAAAACCTGTGGTACTACGTCTAGTAGTTACATCATTCGCGTAATCTGAATCACAATAAGCATTTAATATATTAATATTTCCTCCTTTTAAGTATTTTATGCCTTTATCTCTAGTTCCTGCTAAATATCTTAAAATTTTCTTTACTGCTATGACATCTGTCTGACTAGGGTTTTCTATTTTTCTACTAGCTTTATTTACTGCTTCTGCTATATCTGGTCTGGTTCTTGTTGATAAATATAACAATCCACCAACACATTCCCTATATGGAAAATTTATCTGCTTTAATGTCATGTTTGTCTGTGTGTCAGTTTCTTTATTAATGTTACAAGGTATACTAGTAGGTTTAGCATCTATCATGTTAAAGTTTTTAAGTAAATTTTCAATAAATGTTTCTTGTTTTAATGAAATACCTATGTCATCTTTACAAATTTCTAGACCAACAAAATTTTTAGGATTTTTGAATATTTTAATTTGAAATTGCAATTCTAGACAATTCAGAATGTTCTCTAATTCTTTTTTATTAGTTGAAATAGCAAGTCCATCATCTACGTATATAGCAATTATTACATTTTTACTTTTATTAGTGAACACACATCTATCAGTTTTAGTAGGAATCAATCCTAGTTTTAACATTGTCTTGGTAAAAGTCTTATTCCAAGTAATTGGTGCTTGTTTAAGCCCATACAAAGCTTTATTCAATTTACATATTTTGTTAGGTTCTTTATCATAACCATCTGGTATATACATATAGATATCATCATCTAATTCGCCATACAAAAATGCAGTTTTAACATCAAAAGTAACAATTTCAGAATTTTTAGACGCTGCAATAGCAAATAGAGATTTAAGAGCTGACTGACTTACCACCGGGCTGTATATTTCATCAAAGTCTATACCTCTCTGCTCAAATCCTCTTACCACCAGTCTTGCTTTATAGGTACCGTCGTTTTTCACTTGAAATACCCATTTATTGGTGAGTATCTTCTTACTGCCTGCCTCTGATTGGTCTATTAGACTCCATGTTTTATTTTTCTTTAATGATTCCTTCTCTGAATCTATTGCCTTCTCCCAATTTTCTTTTTCTATTCCTGTGATAGCCTCTTTGTAGGTAAGTAGTACATAATCCTTAAGCTTCTCTGGTATTTTTCTTGTTCTTTCACTTCTTCTTGTACCTAGTTCTGTGTTGGGTATGTCTATGTTTCGCTCTTCTATCTGTTGTACTGGTCTTCTTAAGTTCAAGTTTTCTTCTTCTGTACTTATTGCTTCTTCTGTATTTATTATATCTTCTGTATCTATTACATTTTCTTCTGTATTTATTATATCTTCTGTATCTATTATATCTTCTTCTGTATTTATTATATCTTCTTCCATGTATATTACATTTTCTTCCATATTTATTGTATTTTCCTCATTTGATTTTATTTTATCTTCTTTATTCTCATTGAATATTATTATGTCTCTGTGTATTTCTACTCTTTTCTTTTCATTGTTCCAGAGCCGGTATCCATTGTTTGCATATCCAATCATTGTTAGTCTTTTACTTCTTGGATCTAACTTCCTTACTGGTTCTAATTGTTTAGCATACACCGTACACCCAAATACTTGTATATTTGAAATATCTGGTTTTATCTTATACCACATCTCATATGGAGTTTTGTTGTTAAGTGTTTTACTGGGCAGCCTATTGAGTAGGTAGGTAGCACAGTAAACAGCTTCTCCCCACATCTCATCTTTCATGTTTGAGTCAAATAGCAATGCTCTGACTTTCTCAAGTATAGTGCGGTTTAGCCGTTCTGCCTTTCCGTTCAACTGTGGTGTGTATGGTATAGTATAGTCTAGTTTTATCCCTTTGTTTGAACACCATGTTTTCAGTTCGTTGCTTCTATATTCTCCTCCATTGTCACATCTTATGCATGAAACTTTTTCATTCTTTTCTCTCTCTTTTTCTTCTATATACTCTTTTATTAGAGTAAAAGCTTCATTTTTATGTTTCATTAAATATGTTTTTGTGATATGGCTGTAATCGTCCAAGATTGTTATGAAATATCGATTTCCATCATGAGTAATCTTATCAAATGGACCACATATGTCAGTATGAATGATTTGCAATGGGCGTTCTGCTCTTTTCCTTTCTGAAGTAAATGGTAATCTTGTTTGTTTCGCTTTAATACATATCTCGCACTGCTCTATTCTTTTATTTCCTTCTAACAATATTCCATCAGCCATGTTTGGTAATATCTCTAATATGTCTTTTCCGGGATGTCCAAGTCTTCTGTGCCATTCTAAGGCAGTTCCTTTCTCTTTGGCTAAGAACAGAGTATTTTCATGATTGTCTTGGTTTATGTTTATGTAGTACAATCCATTTTCTTTATCTCCTTTGAGTATCAACTGTCCTTTTTTATATATTTGAACATTGTTTTGTGTAAACAACACAGTTCCATTGTTGTTTGTAACCGAGTTAACTGACAATAAGTTTTGTGCCAGATCAGGAACATATAAAGTTTTTGATAGTTGACAGTTCACACCTTGTACAGTTCCAGCTCCTTGGGATTGTATGGTGTCATTGTTAGCAACAGATATTTGGGACTGTTGTTCCTCATATTTACTTAAAATGTTGATGTTATTTGTCATGTGTGAAGTGCTTCCTGAATCTACTATAAATTTCAATTTATTATTCTTATTTGCTGTCTCATTTGTTAGTAGTGCTGTATCTTTGTTTTCTTTTTTATTGTTTTTAGTTCTGAAGAAACAGTTTTGTTCAATATGATTTGTTTTCTTGCAAATTGAGCATTGTTTGTTTTTATTTTTAAATCTGCAGTCTTTTTCTTGATGGTTTGACTTTTTGCAAATTTTACACATTTTACACTGTGACTGAAAATGTCCTGTTTTGTTGCACTTGAAGCATTTTTTATTGTTTACAGCTTTGAATGCAATTTGTTCTTCGCAGTTAGAATTGCGGGTCTCCTCTAACAATAATCTATTTGTTAGATTTATTAGGGTCTTTTCATCGTTAGATGTCGACTCCCACGCGGTGGCAAAGTACTTAAATCTCTCCGGTAAACAAGTAAGTATTTTTGACATGATCAGGTCATCATCTATTTTGTGTCCGAGGTTGTTTAATCTCACAGCTAAATTTTCAATGCCAGTTATTAACTCATTTACCGTTTGTTTATTATATTTGTAGTTGAAGAACTCTTGTAGCAATTTAGATTTATTTCTTGACTCGCTTCCTTCGAACAAGTCACAAAGTTTTTTATACATTTCTTTAGCAGATTGGCAATTTAAAATATGAGATTTTAATTTCTTATCAATCGTTTGTAGTATAATCTTTTGCCCTTTGGCGTCCTTCTGTTCATCGAACTTTTCTTCGGATTTTTTGCCATTTGTTACTTCACTAAGCCCATGTGATTTTAAATAAATTGTTATTTCGAACTTCCACAGATGAAAAGATTCGGCATCTATTAGCTTTTCTATATGTTGTTCTTCGTGGTGATTCATTTTATAGAGCACTGGTTATTATTTTTATTTTATTTGCTATTTCTAGCAATTTTATTTTAGGCACGATTTGCGGCACACGCTTTTTATAAATTTACAACCAATTGCATGAACCACGCTCTGCTACCATGTAGGATGGTCCGGGGATTTTATTTTAAGCACAGTGATTGTTTTAATGGTTGTTTTATTTGTAAGATAACACTGGATTTTAATAATGCAGCACAAATGCACATTTTCTATTAGCCATCTTATTTCTTCACCAGGTAGTGGTGTGCAGATTCATTAGTGTTGTGCAGAGTGTTGCCACAGATACAAAAAGTTAACTAACACATAGGACTTAAACATAACTGGCGAAATGTGGGTGTACATGTATAGGTACACCTGTTCAACCCTTCGGGGACACAAGGCGTGATGTTTAACTATATTTCAACAACAAACAATTGGGGTAATGTTCTAGGACGAATGTACTCAGGGGTAGAAGAACAGTGCCAAAATACTAAAGGTAGAATTTGAATTAAAAAATAGCTGTCATTATAGTCTATTTGCGTTAAGAAAATAGTGACTCATCGTTGTCACTCAGCTTATTTACACCCCTTAACCAATTAGATCCTCCTGATACGAACAATGCTAAATTTGGTTACCGACAGAATTGATATTTTCTCATGTTCACTGAGCGAGTTCGCAAGGGTAACGTTACACGTGTTATGTTTTTAATTTGTAAGTTGCATGCGACATGGATATTTATGGTGTAAATTATTGCATGAATTGTTAACTGCACTACCGAATTGGGGACACTGTAATGGTAGCGTATGTACAGACGCCAGCACATCAAGCTACCCCAATCTGTCAAATTTTCCTAATTGAACATGAAACTTATTGTTATGTTTTAGAGTTGAAAATCTACCAAAGAAATTTGACAGATTGGGGTAGGTTGATGTGCTGGCGTCTGTACATTAATAAAATAAAAAATCGATAAACATTATGCACAAAGCCAATAGTCTTAACGTACGACATTTCCTTAAAAACAAGATTATTTCAAAGAAAAGCCCTCAAAAAGAAAACAAAATCAAAAGTCCGCCACGAACCTCGGATAAGCCGCATTTTATAACAGATTACTAAAATAATCAATTCTTTATCATCTCCGCCATATTAAATTCTCAAAGAGTCGCAAAGAGTGCGAATCTTTTAAAATTAAATCTCGCCATTTTTTTAACGTAATTCGGTTCGGGATCTGTTTCCAATTTGTGAAGATTGCCTTTAAAAATCTCTCGGAGAAAAATAAGTCGGTATTAAAGAAGTTATTGAAAGATGTAATAACGATTGTTTTAACGGCTATTTTAAATACTTTGATGAGAATCGGGAAAGCTGAAATAACGATCTACGAGTATTACTTGAAGATAATGTTGCTGAATAAACTTTTGATGTTCAAGAATACACTGAGTACATACTTATATTTGCTCAGCACATAAGTTATTTCTCCGAAATGTTTTGAATTCAATCATGTTCATTGTGGGTACTTGACTGAAGCCCTATCAAGTAACAAATACATATATCAACAAAATATACACCTCTAAGGGGATAGGAGTTTAAACACAAATATTGATATTTCTTCCGCCAAATTGATCAGACTAGCGTTGGTTCATTTCCAAATCAATTACTTACTAATCTGTCTAGCCTTTTCCCAAATTCTTTTCAAAAACAAAAAAGTTCGGGTCAGCTTTCAGTCTAACCGAAAGCAGCTGAATACTAGTATTTTACATGGACCGTCTGCCTATCTGACCTCCACAACTCAGGTACTGGATAATACGATACTCATTGGTAAGACTGGTTGTCGGACTTTCGGGCTTCTGACGACACGTAACGACTGTCAAAGATCCACGAATCAACGCACGACCAACGGCTTATCGAGCTTTCCGGAGTGGTCTTGGTATGTAAAGATGATCACCTATCCACGGACCAACACAAAAGCTCATTTATGATAAGTTATTCTAAATTGTACTGTCTTACTTGAATTTGAAATAATATTATTATAAATTATTATTATTATTATAACCACAGCAAGCGTAACTTTACCTGATCGATCGACCCGTTCAGCTTTTGTTAATTAACCACAAGCCCAAGATTTTAATTTAAAAAAAAACCCTTGGTTATTTTAGCAGATTTTTATTTGTAAAACCGACAAAAAATATCTACGCTAGGGGGTCTAGAATGATATGCTGAAGTCATGGTTACAGTTTGCCCACTAGTTAAAAGGACATTGACCAAAATCAATATCGCTTTAAAGGATAAGAGTATGGCCATAAAAATATACTCATAAATTATAAAATATTTTTTTAACTTTTCTCAGTTCCCATTATCGAAATCGTGTGTGGGGTTAATATTTTGTATTTAATTAGTGATTTATTTGATTTTATTGCACTTATTTTTAAATGGCGTATTTTAGTGCAATGGTGTTGCCAATTTCAAGAACCTCCCCCTAAGCGGTCTTAACGGATACTCTAAGGCAGGGATGGCAAACCACTGGCACGCGTGCCTTTGGTGGCACGCAACAAAATAATTTTGGCACGGCAAGTCACAGTAACAAACATAGAAATCTGAGCGTGATCATTTCATCTTCATAGGCCTGAGTCGTTACTTTCAGAAACCGCACCAATGTCGCATGATTCCAGTTATGCTTGCATTCTGCTAAAAGCAATATATGAACCTACTACCAGACAGCAGAAGTTGCACTAATTTGTTCTTTCATATAAATAATGTGGTATGATGTTGATTACTGTATAATAGTACAAGTCTATTTCTGTTTGCTAATAAAGGTAGGTACCTATTATTGTGAAAGTATTTAGCCTTTTTCTAGTAGTCAATAAGTCAAGATTATTTGTTGGCACGTCAATTGCATATTTTTTCTTTTTTTTTTCGGAAAAATGGCTCTGAGAGGTTAGAGGCTTGCCATCTCTGGTCTAAGGGCAGACACAAGAAATGTCTTAACTGAAATTATTTTTAAATCTCAGCCTTTTATATATAGTTTCAACTATGACATTTTTCCTCATTTTTTTTTTTTTTAATTTGCTTTAACAAAATCATATTCTTCTATTGATTAAAAATATTTCTTTATTTGACAAATCACTAAAGGTCAGGGTGATTTAGATTAATTGTCGGTAACACTGTCATAAGCAATATGAAAATTGAATTGTCAAAAGTGTCACTGACAAATTGTCGGCGGTCGGCAGCGAATTTTGTTGTAACTTAAGCGTTGATAGTTATTGTTTGTTGTGCTATTATATAACTTATTATTGCGTTGAGTTCGTGTCCAGTCGAGTCTTCGGATTCCTGCACGACAAAATCTCTTTTGAAGACCATTGTACTATTTCTGTGCTGGTGGTGTGGATTGTGTAGAACGTTTTTGCGATTACGGTCTGTGTCCTCTGTGCAGTAAATCACCAACTATTTTGTTAAAAAGGTCACGCTGCGTAAATTGTTCCCTTTCTTTGATACATCTCCTACCCCGTCGTCAAGTCGGGGATGCAATGGATGTAATGTTAAGAATTTTACGATCCTGGATTACTCCAGCAACGGTTAGTATCTCCTGTTTATTCAGTTATGTTACAATTTGTTAGAATACACATACTTTTTAGATGTGTGTGCAATGGTAAATGGGTACATTGTGTTATATTATCATTAATATTGTATTGATAATAAAGTTATTACTTAGAAACGGTTGTCCAAGCCTTTTAGCACTATTTTCATGTAAATGCATCATGATGAGATAAAAGCCACCAGTTATACTTTTCCTAGTTTGATTCGATTTTCTTTTAATTTTGCCTGTTTGCGGCAATAATGTATATTTTCTATTAAACTAATCTAAGATTTGATCTTATCAGAATATAGGTATATCTATTATTTTTATTTTTAGATGTCAGTGGAGGATGTTCTTTGTCAAAAATGTTTTACCGTACTAGAAAGAGCATCTCTTAACTTTTCAAGTGGATCAACAATTGTACGAGCATATGAACATCAACAAGTGTGCTTTGTATGTGGATCGTCCATATTAAGAGCTAAGACACACAAACTGTCAATTGATAGCCCTGAAGGAAATATAATGTCGTGCATACCTACTCAACAGGTATCTATCCTTTTAATAACACTTATCTATCCTTTTAATACCATTTTGTGGTATCTTAGTTGGGCTCAATTTAGGTCTGTTGAGCCGCCGGCTCCATTTTTAGACAACATATTTTATGAATATGACGATACTTAATATGGACCAATAAAACTATTCCATTCCTATATTCAAGCATTTTTATTTTCTATTTCCTATGCTAAAAGTCACCCAAAGGACAATGGAGAGGGCTGTGCTTGGAGTTTCCCTACGTGATCGAATCATGAATGAAGAGATCCGCAGGAGAACCAAAACAACCGACATAGCCCGAAGAATTGCCAAACTTAACTGGCAGTGGCAGGGCACATTGCTCGCATACCAGATGGCCGGTGGGGCCGGAAAGTTCTGGAGTCCTATCACATGGTGGACCGATGACGTTGTGAAGACCGCTGGAATACGTTGGATGCGGGAAGCACAGAACCAGTCGAAGTGGCGGAGTTCAATGGGGGAGGCCAATGTCCAGCAGTGGATGTCGTTCAACTGAAATAATGATGATGCAAACCTACACTTAGCATGATTTACCTATGTAATATGATTTGTTTGGGGTCACTCATTGGTTTGTTCGAACTATTCTATGCTGTCGTTAGTGAATTCAAATCATATTGTTGTAAAGGACTGTTTTTATTGGTGAAAGGTTTGTTACAAAACTAACCTCAAAACTGAACAGAAAATCAAAGAACTACTTAAACCCTACAAAATACATGGATAATTTTTATTTCATTTGAAAGTACGACATCAGCCTTCTTTTACATCCAATTTATGCTATCATACAAAAATATTTGATGCGCAACGGCGGTCCATAGCAAAATGGGCAATCTCTTTTTATCCTGTAGAAGTCCTTCGAGTAGGTATTATTGATAAAAAGACTGAAAATCATTTCAAAAATTTAATCTAATCATTTCATCAGCGGCCACAGCAACAGCTTTCCATACATCATCAACAATACCATCAATATCTTCTTCTGCTATAACAACTCCATTATCACTTTGTACAACATCTATACTAAAAGTATACAACACTCCTTTCTCTCTCGCATAATCAGTGCTTGTTCCCGAAGCCCTATCAAAGATTACTGATCCAACGTTCAAATTGTAAGCTTCGTTCATTGCATTAACCATATCAAAACCTAAAAGATGGTGTTGTCTGAACATTCCACTAGCAGCTCTTTCATAATTCCAAGGATATGTGATATATCCTCCATTATTTTGGAAGGATATATACAATTTGAGTCTGGAACCACTACTTTCGATGATGTGTCGGATCATTTCGGTTTCTATCTCGGAGAATGGCTCGGTGCCTCCGTAAAGATGGCTGCAGGGACTGGAACTGGAGTCGAAGTGAAGCCAGTCCAGGTCAAAGTTTCGGTTGAGATTCACACCTGGACAGACGAGGCCCATGTGACTGGTACTGCTTCTAGATTTCTGCCAGAGACGAAGCTGAAAGAAATTGTAGGAAAAGGAAAAAATATTATTTTGTTCAGTTCGGCATGATGTTCGACAGATCTATTTGGTGCCACATTATACTTAAATAGTGAAGTCTAAATACTTTGAAACGCTATTTCGATACTTGATTCGTAATTTTATACGTTATTATTTACGATAATAGTCTTCACCAATGTACACTGATGTATTTACGATTACAATGTCGTTATTACATTTTTTTTTTTAACTAAAGAGAAATAAAACATAACTTACATTATTCCGAGTATATTCATAACCATCAGGATTCAAAACCGGAACCACAATCCATTCCAAACCATCCAGAAATCTCTGCTCACCCAAAATATGTTCCACTATATTCAACGCGGCTGGAATGGTAACCCAATCTCTAGGATTTATACCAGATTCTATGGCGACTATGGGTTTTTCTACAGCTGTGTTGGTATTACTGGTAACTCTGAGATATACTAGTGGTCTGTTCTGGTCTGTGACTCCATATTCGACTAATTCTACTTTAGCATTTGGGTATTTTGCTTGCAGTGTTCGAAGGTATGTTAGAATCTGAAAAAGTAAAATTATATTGACATTATTATGGGTATTGCAGCATTGAAACGTGGTATATGGGTAATTGCTAAGAACCGTACAGTTATGAAGTCAGACTGCAATTAATGACCACATGAAGATTGATCATGGAGGTAAGTACGATGTTATCAGAAGGCAATATTCAAACTCAAACTGAAAAACTCAAAGCATTTATTACAAATATAATAGCTACCTTTGAAATGTCAAGGGATCAGTCAGTCATAAACATGAAACTTGTTGCCTATTCCAAAGCGTATCAGGAACCGATGGAGAAGAACGGGCAAGAAACTCCACAGACACTCTTCTAAATCAAAATATTGTTACAAAAAATGGGTTGCATCATTAATGTTGAAATTATACAAATGTGAGAACGATGTACAAACAGGTGCATATTAAAAGCGACCGTGATAAAAACAAAACTAAAATAAGAATACAGAAATTCAAATAGGTCGGGGTAGCTTAAAGATGACCAGTGCCTACTAACGGTAGTACATGTTCACGAACATGCAAGACAAGAAATGACGTGAATTTAGCAATTAACCATACTTTCTTAAAGATCGATTCTAAAAAAGAAATAAATGCTTTGAAAATCAAATCCAAAATTGCGGGTGCAAAAATAACGATAATATTGAGATATAGTACATATATGTCAATTTCATTCATCTGTAAGCACTTTTAACCCGACATCCAATAACAGGAAAGACAGAAATACAATCTACAAACAGAATAATAAAAAACCCGATCTTTTCCCTACTAAAAATTTCCTGCAAATATTCCAACTCCTCAGTCGATAAGAATAGTTGAGAGCCACACACGTGTAGTTTTGCTCAATTGAATCTAAGAACTTACGCAGGCGCCTTTTATACTCTGCGATATATTTTTACTCAAGGAAAATTCTTCTTTGAAAATACAACGATCGTATTTTGCCCCAAAATGATACACAGAAGCTAAAATGTTCTATTGTATGAGTACATTTCTATCGAAGGATGGCCTTGTGGGAGCAAAGTGGACCAATGACTTTGTGAAAACCGCAGAGATCCGCTGGATGCAAGAAGCACAGAACTGGCTAAAGTGGCGGAGCTTGGGAGAGGTTTATATCCAGCAGTGGACGTCTCGCCGAAATAAGATTAGACGTTTAAATAAACGTTGAACAGTCCGTTCAACTGATTTTGACTTCTATTGCGTTGGTAGCATGATAAATGGCATCTGCATTAAACAGATGATATTGTAACCACTTTATTGCGTTTAGTGCCATCCTTATGCCTACCAAATAGAATTCAAAATCGGTTGAACGGACTGTAAAAAGGTTTATTTAAATATCTAATCTTATTTCAAATGGAGTATATACATATATATACACGAAATAGAACAATAATATATTTTATTCTGTACATATTTTCGCTAACGTCTGTGTAACATCTTAGATATCCTAAACTACGCTATGTAGTTTAATGTAGTTTTCAACATTATTTTAGAGCATTTATTCCCGGAGGTTTGTGTGAATACATGAATTATTGAGTTAGATATAGCACCTAAGTTCGTTATTTTGACATGTCACATTAGTAGACCCGTGTGTACCGTTACGAATTAAGCCTTAGCATAATCGGTCAATAATTTTCCCACTGCTGGGACACAGGCCTCCTCTCTGTGAGAGGGAGTGGGCGTAATCCACCACGCGGACTCAGTGCCGGTTTAATACTTACTTCATCATAACTATGATAGCGTTTGACATCAAATGCATCAGCAGCATCGACATTGTTATCATTCTTTGATGATCTATTTTGACTCTCCTCTTTTGTTAAGAATCTGAAAAACACATTATTTTCATGATTAATTGCTTTGATATTTAATTTTCTACGTCCCCTAATCTTCAATCAAAATCAAAGTAAAGTCAATATATTTCAATAAGACCAATAAATGGCTGTGTTGGCCTTCACAAATTAAAAGACAAAAGAGAAATTGATGGTTAGTAGTTGCCCCTTCCAAAAGGTTGTTTCATAAACATAAAGTACACTGAATTAAACTACGAAATCAAGGTCTGTATTTGTATCTTTTTAAGCCGAGACGTAAAATAAACTTATATTCCTTTATCTAATGTGTAGAAATGTCATTTAGGCCTTGATAATAAGATTAGACCAAGAAGCTTGTAGATAAAAGTGGAGGCAAAACTAATACCTATGTGAAGACAACTGTGGTTAAACGCTCTCTTTCTAAACACGTACATAAGAACGGAACAGTTTTTTTTTTTTTTTTTTGGATGGGAAATCATCATATAACTTCTCCCGCTCTGGGTGGAGCAGGAGGGCGTGTCAGACTTTTACTGACTAAAACCCACCCGTGTTCCTTCAGTAGCCCGTATGCCAGGGGCTGTGGTGTCTCTTTCGAACAAACCCGCACCCCTGGCAGGCATCGACCCTTGCGGGTCCCATCACTTTTTGTGCTGACATCTCTTTGAGGCGTGCGTGGAACACAGCGCGCCGTCGACTTGGGCTTGGTCCTTACCGGACAGCGAGCTACCCATTACTCGCCGTCCGCAAGCTCATGCCTACGGTGGCCGGAAATCGGCCTGGGATTCCCGACGCCTTGGGCGTCTCCGTATCCTGCGGCGGCTAGGGTCGCGAGGGCGCATATGCTGCCTCTCCCTCACGTGCGCCGCCTCCCTCTTCGCGAGCATTACTGCTTCGCTGAAGGAGGTGACGGCTCCCCATGCCCTCTCGCTCCGTACCATGGCCTGGACCAGGGCCGGACGCGAGAGATCGCCGCCGCCGATCGCCTCCACGAGGACACGGCGGTGCTCCGCCCAAGCCGGGCAAACCGCCACCGTGTCCTCAGGACGATCTTCGCAGTGGAAACACCCGGGCGTTTCCTCCCGCCCTATCCGAAACAGGAACCTCCCGAAACAACCGTGTCCGGTGAGGACCTGCGTCAGGCGGAAGGTGAGGACGCCATGCCACCTCTCAAGCCACTCCTCAAAGAGGGGACTTACCGCCGCAATCGTGGCGTGCCCAGCACTGGGTTGCGACAATCACATACTCCATGTCGCCATGAGATCCTGCCGTAGCTCAGTCCGCTGTGCCGCGATTTCCCGCAGCAGCGGAGTTACGCCCCGGCGTTTGGCCTCCTCGCGCCACTCCCACATTTGCGCGAGGACCTTTGCCTCCAGATCCCATGGCGGTAATCCGGCAAGGATGCCCGCCGCCTCGCCGGAGATTGTGCGATATCCTCGGATCATCCTGATCGCCATGACCCTATGGGACGCCCTCAACCTGCGAGCTGGTTGGCGCCTCAATATAGGCGCCCACACCGGCGCCCCGTATAGGGCCATGGACCGCACGATCCCCGCGTAGAGGCTCCGGCAGGAGGCGTTTGGCCCCCCTAGATTGGGCAAGAGCCGCTTCAACGCAGCCCCGGCCCGCTCCAGTCTGGGAGCCAAACGGCGGAAATGCTCCGAGAACGGAACAGTGTCATGTGTTTTCTGTCTCCTATGTATGTATTGCTCGCAGAACAGATGGCCGATGGGGCCGAAAAGTTCTGGAGTGGCGACCGCGTACTGGAAGACGTAAAGTTGGAAGGCCTCCCACAAGGTGGACAGTTGACCTTGTGAGGGCCGCGGGAGCCCGCTGGATGCGAGAAGCACAGAACCGGTCGAAGTGGCGGAGCTTGTGCTCCCCCAAGCTCCGCCACTTCGACCCTATTCGGCCTATGTCCAGCAGTGGACGTCTTTCGGCTGAAATGATGATGATGATGATGATGTATGTATTCGTAAAGTAATCTTCATTTAGGTATTTAGAGTGTTGCCTCCACTTTTATCTATAAGCTTCTTGTATTAGACCCTTCTTGATAGGTAGCTCACACAAAACACAATAAAATCACAATATTTTCATGATTCATTGCTTAAATATTTGAATACTCTACTTTTTTTAAATTAACTTCAAACAAAGTCTAAACCAAATTTTATATGTAAAACGAACCAATGAAAGTCACTTTTGAAGGTCATAAATTACAGAAAAAAGAGGAATTGCTTCCAAACACTGAAATAAATTAAATCAAGGTCTCTTTTAAAAGCCTAGACTTTCGTAAGCTAAAGTGACATCTCCCGGGGCTGTCTAAGAAATGTCACATAGTCCTTGTAAATAAAATTAGATCCTGGCGGGTGGCCCGTACGAAACAGTCATTATTAATACTTTTGAGTTTTTAAGCCTCCCGATTTTTCGGTACAAAAATGGTGACATTTCAAAGAACGAATCGAGATTCACAGCATCCAAATTATGCTAACCTAAACATCCAATCTAGCATTAGCAGAACCTCTTTTTTATTTATAAATATAATTTACTTTAAGGTTTTTGTTTCTTTCTGGAACTAAATGAAAGTAGAAGGGCAATTCCCGTAATTAACGTTGACATCAACCAACCCACAAATCCTTAACGATAACATCACGCCTGTATTACCCGAAGGATTAGGCAGAGGTGTACCAAAATACACCTATATACGCCGTTATAGAGGGCGAGACTCGCCCTCTATTACATATCCATTTACCATCAACCGAGCAAAATCCAGACTCCAAGTTGCTTCTGAGAAATTCCTAGCGAAAAAACCTAAAAGTACTTTGCCTGACTTGGGAATCGAACCCAAGACCTCGTGCTCAGCAGTAGCGGTTGAGACAATTAGACTAATTGGGCAGACTAGTCATTATCAGTTTTCAAGGAATGTAGACACTCTGTGGGACAAATTGATCCAAACCTCATTTCAGTAAGTAGTTAATTAAATAAATATCGGAAATTATTTACCAGCGGGTAATATTGGCTTAATGATTATGTGGGTAATTATAAATATTTTTCGAGATTATTTATCTTCACTGCCTGTGGGTGCACGATATAAATTTTATCAGCCAAAAGAATTCTGACGCCAATCTGATTCGATAACAAGTACCTAAATGATTTTCAGGTAATGAGTGGAGATGCGGCCCTAGTGTGAGTTTATATACAATCCCGACTTTACGCTTCGACCGCCTTCAGCGTTCCGATTAGCTCTTCACCAACTCAGGACCCCAATTATGTATGGTTATAATGATTCCTGGGTGAATGGTTCCGTGTGGTGCTGGACGTAAAAGAATAGCACCATCCCATTTCTTCCCGTGGATGTCGTAGAAGGCGACTAAGGGACTTACTAGAGAATGGGCAGCAGCGTTCTCTATGCATTTTACGACCACGCTGCGATCGCCAACCCGCCTGCCAAACGTGGCGATTATGGCAAAACCCCCCTTTTGTGGGAGGCCAATGTCCAGCAGTGGACGTCTTTCGGCTGAAATGATGAGGGACTACTCACACTCGTTCAGCTCTGTTCAGCTTTTGTTCATAGGAAACTATGATTTTATATGAGATGCGGACGCCTCCGTTCAGCCGCGGAAAGCTGAACGGACTCTATACAAAATCGTTGTTGCCTATGGACAAAGGCTGAACAGAGCTGAATAAGTGTGAGTAGTACCTTATTAATACGATATTAGCCGATTTCGTGTGTGATTGACGTGGTTACGAGTAAGGAAAAGTGGTCATAATGAATTCAGGCTCAGGGCCAATCGTAGCGCCGAAAGTGGGCGATGCGCAAAGTCAAGATAAAATAAACTCATACTTGGACCACAGTGCGTCCTGCCTATTACGGAGCCGAAACGTGAACACTCACGATACGGCTGGTCTATAAATTCAAGGTCGCTCAGCGTACTATGGATCGAGCCAGTGCCTCGAATGGATAGAATCCGTAACGAGGTGTTCCGGCAGAGAACCAAAGTGTTACGAGTATGTTGACGATATACTCGTAGCTCACAGAATAAGTAAGGAAATGTGGCAATTTGCCGTATTAGCTCATATTAGCCGTAGAATCGATGACCGTTGAGGTAGTCGTGTCCTTGAGTGGAGAACGAGAGCAGGACACGCTCAAGCAAGGTGGGGCTACGATCTTTGCCGGGTGGCTGGTAGCAGCCGGATGAGAGTTGTCGAGAATCAAGCTGAATGGCGTGCGATTGGAGAGGCCTATATCTAGCAGTGGACTACTGTAAGCTGATGATGATGATACAGCCAAGATTTCAAATGAACATCAATTTGAAATTAATTAACTAGGATGATCAGTAAGAATGGAAAGTGTCTAAGCAAGCAGATCCTTATAGGGGAACTGTCTGCCATCTGCTACCGACTTAACAACCGATCACCAGAGAGCAACATTGCGATATCTTCCGTCGCATAGCATGAGGTCGATCGGTTGCGATACTCAGGCCGAGTTAAGTTTCATTCGGTTTTTCTACCCGGAATCTCTCCAGAGCAGCCTGGAGTATATATTAATGCCCGGTTGATGGTAATAGGCTCACGCATTATCACATGGGAATTAAACATAAGTATGTGGCGAAATGTGGGTGTACTATACAGGGTTATTGGAAAAACACCAACAACCTCTTAAGGGATCATTGTAGCCATTATTATGAACAACTTTTACTATGAGACCGAACCTGAAATCGCGAGAAAAAAAACTGCTGTTCCTTCCATTTATGTTCGTACTAGCTTTTGCCAGCGGCTTCGCCCGCGCGAAACTTTCATCCCCTATTTATCTCCCTTAGGGGTTGAATTTCGAAAAATCTTTCCTTATTCCTTGTCTACATTATAAAGGGAACCTCTGTGCAAAATTTCAGCTTTCTAGGTCCAAGGGTTTGGGCTGGGCGTTGATGAGTCAGTCAATCAGTCAGTCAGTCAGGACTTGTCTTTTTATTTATATAGATAGATAATATAGACAATAACTCATCAAAATGTAAGGAACAGCAGATTTTTTTTTCGCGATTTCACTTTCAGTCCATAGTACAAAGTGAGGCTACCTGCCAGAAAAAATGGTCTTTTGGTATAGTGGAGACAGAATTTGATATTACAATAAAAAAAATACAATACTGGGTCCTACTCACTCATACACATCCTCAATATACACATCCCTGTCTATACCCAACTCTTCCAGCTTCTCTTCAAACCAGTTGAAATGAGAAGGTGGCACCATCACCTTGCCGACCACCCCATACTTGAAACTTGGTCTTCTCCAGAAGTCTACTAGGTCATTCTTCAGTAGACTGATGTCATCCTGCTGGTTTTCTGAATCTAATTGTATGTTGTAGACTTTAAATCTGGAAAAGAAAAATTGTATAGTGTTACTTCCATGATATCAGAAGGCCAGATCTCGTAATTACAAACGTTCAAAATTTAGTCGCAGTCTCATATCGGCGAAAATGAAATGTCAAAAACTTGTCAAAAATGTATGAAAACTCGAGGTATTTTTGACAGATTGAAACTGAAAATAGACTGTTGACTTCGGGAATTTCCCCTATTTCGGGTAGTCGGACTGAAAAGCAAATTTTTGAGAAAAAGTATAAAAGGTTTTTAAATACAAAAAAGTAGTTTTTTTTTTAAATAACTTTTTTGTTTTCCTTCTTCGCGGGTCAAGATTGAAAGACTGAAAACTCCAGGTGAAAGAAATCTCTAATGTAGCTGAATGGAAATCTTAAATACATTTACAGCCATCAAACAGTGGCGGCCCCGTCCAGGCCAGGGAAGGGAAGAGCGCTACTCAGAAGTACCGGCACTCCTCGTCCGCCGCAGCCTAGCACTAGCACCCTCAGCCGCGATGCCTCCCATTCGACATCACGGCCTGCCTCAGTTGCGGTGCACCTCACCGCAACCGACTTTGTGGCCGCTACGTCGTCGGCTTTGTGGCAAAAGCCCTGACGAGCGGCCCCACCTTGGGGTTCCTCTTCGCTTCACCGTGGCTAGGAGACCACGGCTACTGAGCCCCCCCGCAACGACAATGCGGGAAGACTGGGGGGTATATGTACCGTGTATACATCCATACGCATTTAGTAAAAAGCGGTTATTTAAATATTACAAACAAACACTCCAATTTTATTTATCTGTTTAGATATAGATATTGATTATAGATATTGCTAGTCCATTGATCATATGTTTGAAAAAATTGTGTGCTCAACAACGCAAATAACGCAATGAATATTATTGAACTGCCAAAATGAACTGATACTCTCTTACGCAACTACCTCGAACGCTACTGATTAAGTTTCTACCTGTAAAGATTGGCATCACATTCATTATTCTAAGATAAGAACGTCATACGATGTGTTCCATCATGCAAATTGCAATTTAATCCAAGATAAATGCTAATTATTGTGGATTCTAATGTTATCGCTGCTGTATTTTTCTTTTTTTATATTAACTAGTGACCCGCCCCTGCTTCGCATGGTTTTAACAACTCACAAAATATCGAGACTTGTATTTTAAATGTACGAGTAAGCTTATTTTCATGTATTTTACATATTAACCTTACGGAATAAAATTAATTAATTCTCTAAACAGTGACAGATACGAAAAGCAACTTAAATTGAAAATATGTTTTTATACAGATAACAAACAAATATAAATAAATATTAAACGTAATTATTTAGTAAACAAATAAAGCCTAGGTACTTTTTTCAGGTTAAGAAATCATCAAATAACTTCTCCCGCTCTAGGTGGAGCAGGAGGGCGTGTCAGACTTTTACTGACTAAAACCCACCCGTGTTCCTTCGGTTGCCTGTGTGCCAGGGGCCACGGTATCTCTGTCGAACAACCCGCACCCCTGGCAGGCATCGGCCCTTTCGGACCCCATCAGTTCGTACTGAAACTTGTGTGAGGCGCGCGTGGAACACAATGCGCCGTTGACCCGGGCTTGGTCCGTACCGGACAGCTATCTATTACTCGCCATACGCAAGCTCGCGCCTACGGTGGCCGGGAATCAGCCTGGGATTCGCCCACGCGTCTCCTGCGGCGACTAGGGCCGTGAGGGCGCATATACTGCCTCTCCCTCACGTGCACCACCTCCGTCTTCGCGAGCATTACTGCTTCGCAGAAGGAGGTGACGGCTACCCATGCACTGTCACTCCGAAACGTGGCCTGAACCAGGGCTGGACGCGAGAGATCGCCGCCGCCGATCACCTCCACAAGGACACGGCGGTGCTCCGCCCAAGCTGGGCAGACCTGCACCGTATACTCCATAGTGTCCTCAGGGCAATCTACGCAGTGGGAACATCCGAAACAGGGAGGACCTGCGTCAGGCGGAAGGTGATAACGCCGTGGCGCCGCTCAATCCACTCCTCAAAGAGGGGGGGACTTACCGGCTCGTAAGCGTACTAAGATTAACATTTTGAGAAAATTACTGTGTTAAAATCCAATTTGTGTTTCTGCCGGGGTTAAGTTTATTACGCCACTTCTTCTTCCCAGCTAAAGCACTAGGAAGTGGTGTAGAGCGGGCGTTTTGGGGGACTGTCTTATGTAATTTTAAAGTTCGAAAAGTGCTGATTCTCAGCCTAATTTAAATAAATTACTTTTGATTTTGATATTGGTATTTCGAAACAGTTCTGTATGTAATCTAAACTGAACTTAAAACTTTCCTTTAAAATATAAAATAAAAACTAATGAAATCAAAACTGTACATTGAATATTTTGGAAAAATAATAATTATATCAACTATAATTTAGATTTTTTGACAGTTTATCTGTTTGTCTGGATGTATGTTCCGGATTTGGGTAAAAACGGCTGAACGGATTTATAATAGATATGCAATGAAATATTCATTTATGTAAGTAGATCTTATAACACACAGTCAGGCACACGTCAATATTTTAAAACTAGATGGCGCTGGCATTTCCTAGCTGACTGTTCCCTGTGAAGAAATGTCGAAACATACTCAGAGGTCATGGTCTCTTTTAAAGCCCAAACATTACATTGTTTTGAATTTTATGTGAATCATAGAATTTTATGTCTAGAAGATGGGGTAAACAGATAGTTCATTACCTCGATTAACACATCATCATCATTTCAGCCGAAAGACATTCACTGCTGGACATAAGCCTCCCCCAAAAGGGGGGATTTGCCATAATCGCCACGCTTAGCAGGCGGGTTGGCGATCGCAGTATGGTGGTTAAATGCATAGAGAACGCTGCTGCCCATTCTTTAGTAAGTCCATTAGTCGCCTTCTACGACACCCACGGGAAGAGATGGGATGGTGCTACTCTTTTACGTCCGCCACACCACACAGTAATACATAGGGTTTAATACCGGTAGTACGTTCCCGTGACATATTTTCCCGTATCAGCGATTTTCGGGTAAGTTATTTTTAAACGTTTTTTAACCAAAAATATTACTAGTGACTAATCTTCACAATTATTTTCACTTGTTATAAGAGACAGTACATTTTCACCCTGCGTACCCTTTTACTTCAGTTCATTACCTTTTACGACTTGAGAGAGATAAGCAATTTAATGTGATTCTATATTTTTTGTAGTCGGCTGAACTTAATGAAGGGTGAATATTAAACTGAAACGGTTTTTTTTAATACTTGGTCCTATGAAAAAAGTATTATTTTCCTGTTGTTGAGTCAGGAATTTGCATGTTTTGGTTATTTTTTTTCGTCTGAACTATTTCAACAGGGGCGTTATTTTGTAAGATTTGCATTCATTTTGGAAGCGAAATCATTTATTTTTTATATATAGTACTTGTGCTTGCGGTTTCGCCCGCATAAAAGTCGGAAATTATTGCATACTAGCTTTTGCAAGCGGTTTCGCCCGCGTAGAGGACGAAAATTATCCCACGGGAACTTACTACCGGGTTAAAAGTATCTTAGGTGTTAATCCAGGCTATGTACCAAATGTGTGCCAAATTTCATCTAAATCCGTTCGGCCGTTTTTGCGTGATTGAGTGACAAACATTTAAACATCTAAATATCCAAACATTTAAAACTTTCACATTTGTAATATTAGTAGAATAGTCGGATCATCACTGGGACTAAAAGTAGCCCATTTTACTGCTTATAACTTCAGCTATCTACCAGTGAAAGTCTTGTCAAAATCAGTTCAGACGTTTCGACGATTAGCCGGTACAAGTGCGCTGCGCGATTGATAAGTGATTTATGAAATTCCTTTCACTATTTTAAATTTCAAATTAAATTACTCAATTTGCTAACTCAGGGGATTGTATAAAAATCGAAAGTCGAAAAGAAGTCCACAAAAATACTTGAATTCTCATACATATAGGTGCAGCAGTGTGTGACCTAAATCCGCACTTAAGTCACGCTTTTCTGTGACTTAAGAAGTCAATTCTTACACAGAAAAGCGTGACTTAAGTCACACGGGTTTAGGTCGCACGTGCTGTAGATACATGTGACTTAAGTAGGCTATTATTGCACGGCGTGAAGTAAGCGCCCGTGTTTAGCTAAAGGTGCTAAACGCGTGCAATAATGGATTACTTAAGTCACACGTATCGTAATGTACTTATGTATTAAAGATAAATCATATCAGCATATTAAAATTATCTCAGCTGACCATAATCCGTTAATCAAGTCAACAATTAGTGGTCAAAGGGGGTATTAGTATCTTCAACACGCTTGGCACACGAAGGTGATCGCTGTTTGGTCTATCCCCTCCTTTCCCTTGACGTAATTCTTCAACTAACAGTTGGTATGGTCTATTCCCGTATTCTGTTCCGTGTGGTGCCGGACGTAAAGAATAGCATCATCCCATCTCTTCCCGTGGGTGTCGTAGGAGGCGACTAAGGGACTTACTAGAGAATGGGCAGCAGCGTTCTCTATGCATTTTACCACCATACTGCGATCGCCAACCCGCCTGCCAAGCGTGGCGATTATGGCAAGCCCCCCCAAATTGGAGGAGGCCTATGTCCAGCAGTGGACGTCTTCCGGCTGAAATGATGATGATGATGATGATGGTCTATTCCAAAGGAATGTTATGAAAGCGTAAACAAACCGTTTTCACATTAAGTTCTTACGCAATTACGCACTAAAGGGAATAAGTAACAAAGTCATCTATTTTTTTTTCAACTTTATATCTCACCATTTTTCCACCAATTATTAATTTATATAGCATTATTAAATTGTAATTCAAAAATCTGTTCAAGTTCTTCATTCCTTTCAGAGTTAGTCGGTAAACTTAACCCTTTCAAGTCTTTAAAAACGTTATAATAAAATTCAAGCTGCAGCCTCGTCTCATCGACATACAATGTCAAAATCCGGTAAAAAAATTAGGTAGGTAAGTCGATTGTATTATTGACACATTGAGACAAATTAAAATTTTAACGTTCATAAAATTCGAGAATCGCCTCTCTGACGTCATAATTCATTCAAAATACACTAAATCCTCGACGAATTTCGGCCACGGTGGCCAATCTCAAGAAGATTATACGCAGAAGATATTATAGTGCACAAGTGTGTGCTCAAACACAGGTGCACTCTCTGTTCCTTTACTCTCAAAGTCCGATGGGACGGTAATCGAAAACGACCGGAGAAAGATCAGGCGCAAGACCAACGGTTTCTATCCAAACACAGGGCTCTCACACCACTAACTTGGAAACTCCAGGTTGCTATTGAGAAATTCCTAATGAAAAACCTAATAACACTTAGCCCGACGCGGGGATCGAACTCAGCGCCCCACGCTTCACAAGTAAGTGGTACTTATTGACAGGCCTGCGCTGCCCTTCCATACCTATTATCACTGTAATTTGAAAACGTGGTAAAAGCCAATGATTTTTAAAAGAGTAACCGTGGAGTTTCTTGCCGGCTCTTCTCCATAGGAAGCGACAATTTCGAACCGTGCACCTAGCTTCTGACGTTTCATAAGTGCCCGTGCAGGTATGATCAGCATCATATGTTTCCTTAGTCCTATGTCTAAGGAAACCGAGCCTTGAAGACTTTCCCTGGAGGAACATTGACAGGCTTCCGCTCGACCCGCTTTTTCAATTAAATTAATCTTGGTTCTTTTATAATACTTAAGTACTTATATGAAATAAAATATTTTGATTTTAAATACCAAAGGGGCATTCAGCAAAAAAAAAACTAACACAGAAAGCCCAAATTTCCACAGACGTAATAAAATCGTGGCGGGATTTTTTCGCCCGCTGGATCTTGATCGCTATGCTCAGCGACGAGAGTTGAAAATAGAACAGTGATTTTTCGACACGCTGAGACTCACTCGCGCTGCATTCTATTGGATTCTCAACGCTCGCTTCAATACCGAGAGTTGCGAATCCAGTGCGCGAAAAAATCCCGTTGCGATATTATTACGTCTCTGTTAATGTCGACTAAAACTCACCCTTTATACTCCTCATTCTTAGCATCCACAAAATAACAAAACACAATCACAAAATATAAATAAAATAACATTTTTAGAGCGAATAACTTAGCCTGACCGCACTACTATAGGTATTAATTCGAAGATAAATTATAATTTGTTTATTAAGAAGGAATGTTATCTTATCCAAGTAAGTAAATTATAATAATTAATCCACAGAAATGATAAAGGTACGTTCAGACAGGACGAAACACGCGACGCATGACGTGCACTTTCGAGAACTATATGATTACTAGCTGATCCGACAGACGTTGTCCTGTCCGTCCAAAAGTAATTCATACAAAATCCCTGCCCTACCTACCCAACCTACCCTACCCGCCCTACCTACCCTACCAACCCTACATACCTACCCTACCAACCTTACCTACCCTACCCTACCTACGCTACCCTACATTACCCTACCCTACACTACCCTACCTATCTACCCTACCAACCCTACCTACCCTACGCTACCCTACACTACCCTACCATACCCTATCCTACACTATCCTACCTACCTATCTACCCTACCAACCCTACCCTACCTCCGCTACACTACCCTACCTCCGCTACCCTACCTACCTACCTACCCTACCATCCCTACCTACCCTACGCTACCCTACATTTCCCTACCATACCCTACCCTACACTACCCTACCTACCTACCCTACCTACCCACCCTACCTACCATAAATTGAGATGTAAGCTATCCTATCTTTCAAGTTGGATCAAACTGCACACGGTGTACAAATTTGATTAAAATCGGTTAAGTACGAGTAGTTTAGGACTCCATCGCCGACAAACGTGACACGTAATTTATATATATTTAGATAAGACCAGGTTCGCACGGTACCACAACACCCCTTGGTAAGATTGGTTAAACTTCCTGACTTCATCATCATTTCAGCCGAAAGACGTCCACTGCTGGACATAAGCCTCCCCCAAAAGGGGAAAAGGGGTTTTACCATAATCGCCACGCTTGGCAGGCGGGTTGGTGATCGCAGTATGGTGGTAAAATGCATAAAGAACGCTGCTGCCCATTCTCTAGTAAGTCCTTTAATCGCCTTCTACGACACTTACGGGAAGAAATGGGATGGTGCTATTCTTTTACGTCCGGCACCACACCGAACAAACTTCCTGGCTTAAAGAAGACTATTATCTGACTATTGTCAGACCATTGAAAATGGGTGTATATTTTTTGTTTGTTATTATTATTTTCCTTTAGGGCCGAGGCCGATGCGATTTACGGACAGTTGTAGATTAAAGTTATTATTGTACCTGTATTTTTAACAATAATGAATTAAAGACCTCTGCTAGGGGTGCGAGTTGTTCGAAAAAGATACCGTGTCCTCTAGCACACAGACAACTGAAGGAACACGGGTCGATTTTAGTCAGTAAAAGTCTCACACGCCCGCCCTCTCGCTCCACCCAGAGCGGGAGATGTTATTTGATGATATCCCACCCTCAAAAACCACAAAAAAACATCGAATTACCTTCGCATAGTAGGTAGATCGTATTTGGAAATAGCTATAACAAGTAAAATTAGCTTACGAAATATTTATTTCCCAGTTTGGAACAAAAAAAATGCAACCATTGGTAAGAATAACGATCCGTTTTTGGTTAAAGAAACCGAGCATTAATTAATAGAACTTCTTATGGGTATCGCATTACCCAGTACCTGGGTTGTGGTGGTCCGATAGGCTGTCATTCCATGTTCACTGGTACTCAGCTGCATCCGGTTAGTCTGAAAGCCAATCCCAAGGTTTTTGGTCTAAAATCACAATGTTAAGGTAATGTGTAAAAATTAATGTCGACGTTTCCTCGTATGAAAATATACCCTTTTTTGTTTGAGGGTGGGAAATCATTAAATAACTTCTCCCACTGTGGGTGGAGCGGGGGGTGTGTCAGATTTTTACTGACTAAGACCCACCCGTGTCCCTTCAGCTGCCTGTGTGCCAGGGGCCACGGTATCTCTTTCGAACAACCCGCACCCCTAGCAGGCATCAGCCCTTGCGGACCCCACCAGTTGGTGCTGACATCTCTTTGAGGCGCGTGTGGAACACAACGCGCCGTCGATCGCGGCCTGGTCCTTACCGGACAGCGAGCTACCCATTACTCGCCATCCGCAAACCCGAGCCTACGGTGGCCGGGAATCAGCCTGAGATACCCAACGCCCAGGGCGTCTCCTGCGAAGGCGAAGGTGCTTATACAAAATATACTCTCTAAAGTGTGAAAATAACAAACTGATATTATTATTACTCCTCCCTTTCCTTCCATCTTTTCAGTAATTAATTTATTTACGGTTCTCACCTTATAGCCTTTTAATTTAAAGTCGGTTTTTCCTTTCGTTTATTAATTTTATGCGTATGAAGCCGTGGGTGGCCTTTCATTACTTGGCGGCGTTTGAAATACTATGATAATAATAAATGTAGGTCGAATATCTAAGAGGGATCGATTTTTCTCTGGGTGTTGGTGAAAACCCGTCTGCCTTCAAACAAGCGTGAACAGGCCATCTTCTGGGTACGCTCGTTCCAGCATAGATCTCATCAATCGCTTTCCATCAGGCGTCATTGAGGTCAGGAGCAGCTCCCACTCAGAAATGAAAAAAAAAAAGCAGACATGTCACCTCTAGCATCGGTTATCAACGATTTTGCGACTTCATAATCGCAGCCGCGTTGCGTTCCGTGTGGTGCCGGACGTAAAAGAATAGCACCATCCCATTTCTTCCTGTGGGTGTCATAGAAGGCGACTAAGGGACTTACTAGAGAAGCAGCAGCATTCTCTATGCATTTTACCACCATACTGCGATCGCCAACCCGCCTGCCAAGCGTGGCGATTATGGCAAAACCCCCCTTTTGTGGGTGGCCTATGTTCAGCAGTGGACGTCTTTCGGCTGAAATGATGATGATGAATTGCAGTCAATCGTTTTGACGACTTTCTTTGGTTGCAATAGCAAAGTCCCTCGTGTGTTATTTGCTTATGATAAAATATCGTGTCTGCTATATCCCTAATACTTTAAAGAGATGATGTATAATAATCTAAATCTTCAAATTATACTTCCATACTAATATTATAAATGCGAAAGTATCTTTGTCTCTCTCTCACCAGTTCGTGACTAAAACACTGAATCAATATTTATGCAATTTTTCAAATAGAGACTTTGAGGTAACTTTTCATGCTGTATTTTTTAATGAAAATGTTACGTTCTAAAAACATTACGTTGGCAAAGTCGCAGTTTTATAATAATTAAGTTGCTACCGTATGACTTTGAGAGTGGCTTGTGGCTAAGTAGTTAAGCTACGCTTGCCGCGGTTGTTCCGTGGATGGGTGACCATTCTTACATACCAAAACCCCTCCGTACCTCGTAAAGCACATTAATCCGTTGGTCCCGGCTGGCATTTGTAGATCTTTGACAGTCATTACGGGTCGTCAGAAGCCCGAAAGTCTGACAACCAGCCTTACCAAGGGGTATCGTATTACCCAGTAGCTGGGTTGTGGAGGTCAGATAGGCAGTCGCTCCATGTAAAATACTGGTATTCAGCTGCAGCCGGTAAGACTGGAAGCCAACCCCAACATAGTTGGGAAAGGCCGGGTAGATGATTATAACCGTATGAAATGTGACAAATCGTTTTAATTTCTTTTAAAATAAAGTAGTCTCCGACTCGTTGATCTAGGGTCGCAAGCATGAGGGCAAAGAGTTATAGGGTTTTTTCCATCAGTAGCAGCCCAAAGTCAAGTATTGTGGTTGATGGCAAAAGGCACGCCCCCCTATTACATGGGACTCAAACATAACTCGTGAAATGTGAGTGTACTACAAAGTTCTGCCCAACCTCTCGGAAATTACGAGCGTGATGTTATATTGTATGTATTAATAGTAAATAAATAAAATATATGTGCGCGTTTGTGTTATAACACAACTGAGTAAAAGTGTTTATCCAAACCTCATCACAGAATGAAAATCATTTATCTATACTAATCTAATAAAGAGGAAAGATTTGATTGTTTGTTTTTTTGCATTGAATAGGCTCCGAAACTACTGAACCGATTTAAAAAAATATTTCACTGTTAGGAAGCTACACTATCCTCGGGTAACATAAGCTATATTTGATCTCCGCATTCCCACGGGAACGAGAACTACGCTGGTGAAACCGCGGAGCGCTGCTAGTCTATCTATATTTTAATACGTGAAGCAAACACTCATTGCACCCATTTTTATGAAAATTACGCAAACGTAGGAGTAACTTTAACTGTGCTAAATTGAAATTTGAATACAGAGAGCTTATATTTCTTTAATATGAATGAATTTCCACCTCTGGGTGGCCATTAATATAAACAAATACGTTAATAACTTAAAAATCTCATCTCTTACCTAACATAGGATGTTAAAAGATTTTAAAAGATGTTAGAGGTCGACATTATGTCGTCCAGTTAACTGATGATACTTCAACAAACTGTAGTTACAATCTATCACCGCTAATGCATTAGTGCAATCTATACCACGGCTTTGTTCTAGCTGTCTTTGTTTTAGGAAAAGCTTGAAACTATGTTGGCAATAGAAATAAACCTATGATGCTATATTTCTGAAGTTGGCAGGTAAAGATCGAGTGTGGTTTTAAAAGGTACAATGCACTGGGAGAGAAAAAATAAGTGTGGTTTAAAATTATTTAGAAAAATTTCGCAATCATGGAGATGCACCGATACCTAAACGGCTACCGCAATAGTATTCTATTGCTAAACACAGCTCTCTTCATTGTCACTACTTTATCCGTCACGTACGCCTAATATATTCATTCCAGAAGCAATTTTAACAAAATATGGATAGAAACTCCACGCAGATTACACAAATGATGCTTGAAGATTGTCAACTCAAAAATCAGACTCAGATCAGACTTTCACTAATTTGTTTTATTTAATCATGCAAAAACAATCACTACAAAAATAAACAAAGTAAAGTCGTCAATGTATCAGTAAACATTTATTTACATAATATACAAAATAAATATATTTAATAAATTATGGAGGATCTCTTGCAAAAAGCACTTCTACATAGACAAAATTTTATTTTATTTTAAAGGTTCCTTTTATTGAAATTATTGCGAACAAATCTGGCACCGGTCTTAATACCCTCCCATGTCTCGATTCCAGCCTGTTCAATGAAAGCAGGGTCAACGAAGAAGCCGAAACCACCAATACCGAACCTGTGTCCCGGTAGCTCGTAAGTGTAGGAGTAAGGTACACCAACAGCCATAGCGTAGTCACCAGCACTGCCGGAAGCCTGGTACGATAAGACTAAGGCAACATTGCCAACTATATAGTCCGAATTCCAGCTCATTTTGACAGCATCAATTGATTGTGCCATTTGGACTCCTAATAAATGCAACATGAGGGCACTTGGGGGGAGGGACCCAGTTCCATAGCCATACAAGATCATGCTTCCAAAACTGTGGATGTCCAAGAACAGTTCGATACGGTTGCTGTACTGATCGAAGATTCCTTTGACGATGGTGGTCTCAGGTTCGGAGAAGGGAGCAGCTCCGTGGAAGGTGTCGCTGCAGGCGAAGTTGCTTGAGGCTTCAGACCAGAAGACGTCGAAGTTCCTGTTGAGGTCTACTCCGGCGCAAAGGGGGCCGTAGTTGGTGCTGCGGTTCTTGCGCCAGAGACGGAACTGAAAGTGGAGTTTAATAATGAACGTTAGCTTTTATGACTGACTATTTTTTCACTGGTTATATGTACTAAAAGATTTCATGGTTATTTAATTTTTCGACATAGGAAAACTGTTACTTGCTAATAATCGTCACATTATGCCAAGGTCTTTTACTTGCACTTTGAAACGTTCTTTTAACAAACGCCATAAAAAAGAAACAGCAAAGTGCAAAAATGAAGAACTTGTATCGTGATAGTGCTTACGGCCTTGCCTCTCTCCCCTCTTATATTTATCACAAGACAAGACAAACAGAGAGCAGGGCCCCAATTCAGTATGGTTATAATGATTCCCCGCGGAATCTTACTACGTTCAAACTATGTCACTATCGTGTTTTTTAGAAACCAATGTAACGGTGAGGAATCGAAATGTCATATTCTGTATGTTTCAAGACAATTTGTCGATATTATTAATACTATATTAACAGATTTCGTGTGTGATTGACTTGGTTACGAGTCATCATTTCAGCCGAAAGAGCCCACTGCTGGACATAGGCCTCCCCAAAGAGGGAGGAGGGTTTTCATAATCGCCACGCTTGGCAGGCGGGTTGGCGATCGCAGTATGGTGGTAAAATGCATAGAGAACGCTGCTGCCCATTCTCTAGTAAGTCCCTTAGTCGCCTCCTACGACACCCACTGTAAGAAATGGGATGGTGCTATTCTTTTACGCCCTGGCACCACACGGGACCGTGGTTATGAGTAAGGAATCGTTTAGTGGTCATAGTGAATTTAGGCCCTGTAGTGACACAATGGTGACGGCCAAAACTTAAACCCAGACAGGTGCTTTGTGGTACAGGTACCTACTTTGTGCAAATTATTTCAAATGATTTGTTCAAATGATGATGATGATGATGATGATTATGCTTATGCTTGAAACCACTAAACTACATCACCGTATTACTCTCAGCATAAAGTTCAGTTCAATATCATTAAAGTATTGGAATAACAAATTTTGACACGATCAGTCAACCAGAAAAGAACTGATAATTTTCAGAGGACTAAACCGATTTTCATCGAACATAGCCAAGAACACTCCCGACTAATTCACCTTTCAAACAAACATAACAAAATTAAAATCGGGTCATCCGTTCGGGAGCTACCATGCTACAGACAGACACAAACACACACATACACACGCGTCAAATTGGGTCATTCTCAGGAGACTCATTATTTGGTTGACTTCGGTGTCATTTTTGTTTTCTAATTTAGGCATGAAATATCAAATCTAGAGTTAACACTCTACTACTAACATGCTTTAAATTAACTCTAGATTTGATATTTCATGTTAACAAGGCCTAAATTTAAAAAAAAAGACACCGAAGTCAACCAAATAATGAGTCTCCTGAGAATGACCCACTTATAACACCCTGTCGTTTTTTCGTCGGGGATTAATAATCACTGAGTACAAAATAATCCTCCTAGAATTGATCACATACTTTTATCTTCCATCCCCAACATTTTGGCAGCACAACGGTGGCGGTTACTTAATTGGCCAATAATTTAATATGTGACGTGGGAGTATCAGGCGTCATTTTATTTTGCAAATAAAATTCGGTGACCAATTTTCCATATTGGCTGCGGTCTCAAATTGTGTGCAATTATCGAGTAACTGTTTTAGCTTTTCGGAGTTTTAATAATTAATGGTTGATTGATGGTTAAACTGCAAAAGTTTGGGCTGATTACGGGGATTTAAATTGACGACGCTGAGCAGAGGTGGCCCAATGGTAACAGTCGTGACTTACGAGTTTTCGGTCGTAGGTTCGAACCCAGACAGGCGATTAACTTTGTGTTAATTATTTCATCACCACTGCCCTCAAAACGATGAAGGAAAACATCGTGAAGAAACCGGAATTTCTTAGAACCAAAAATTCGAAGACATGTGACATCACATGAGTCCGTGTGGTAGATTATGCCCGACTCCCTCTCACCGAGAGGAGTCCTGAGTCCCAGCAGTGGGAACGTTATAAGCTGGTTGTGCTAAGTGACGGGAATTTTTTCACATATGGCGGAATTAACTTGTGATCCTTTTGTGCCTGAGATAGCAAGAGACACCATCATCATCATCATCATCTGCCTAGCCTTTTCCCAACTATGTTGGAGTCGGCTTCCAGTCTAACCAGATGCAGCTGAATACCAGTATTTTACATGGAGCGACTGCCTATCTGACCTCCACAACCCAGTTACTGGGTACTACGATACCCCTTGGTAAGACTGGTTGTCAGACTTTCGGGCTTCTGACGACCCGTAACGACTGTCAAAGATCCACAAATGACAGCCGGGACCAACGGCTTAACGTGCTTTCCGAGGCATGGAGGGGTCTTGGTATGTAAAGATGGTCGGGCCACGGACCAACCGCGGCAAGCGTAGCTTAACCTGACCGGCTTAACCCGACCCGTGCAGCTATTGTTATTTAGCCACAAGCCCCTCTAAGATAGCAAGAGACACCATTCAGGAAAATGAAAATCCTGGTAACCAGTCTAGTTTTAAAACATCAATACGAGTAGACCCAAGCTTAAAAATGTCAGATAGGAGTAACTAGCGGAGTTAGTCAAGTTTCTGGAACTGGAAGAACAACCTGGAAGTTGTCTCCTACATAGTAGGAAAAAACGGATTGTGTAAGTAAGCGCATAATTACTTATATGTATTTAAAAATATTTTAAAAAGTAAATTTCAAAAGTCTAATAATCCGACTGAGTAAAAAGTGAACTTAATTTTTTTTTTAGTGAAAGTTTTATTTCAAGAAGTCGTCCCTTCAACTTGACCATACCATAATCAATTTCATGCAGTCGGAGGCAATAAAGGTCTTTATTGTTAAATTTAAGAAGATATTTTTCAAAGACCTGATGAGACTCCACTTGACATAGTTCGACTTCCATTTCTTTCTTTTTCACAATATGGCGCCTGTTTGTCGCCATAGTGAAGTTTAAATTAAGACAAATCGATTGACGTAAGAATCACAACAACAACATGCCACAAAGGTATTAGTGAGTGTATGTATGTTTGTTCCTAAGTATGAGTATTCATAGGGTGATAAACACATTACCCTCCTTTGTATCGCGCAGTCGAGTAAAAGGCCCGGTGCGACCCATCTGTGGAGTGCGATCCTTCTTACGAAAGTGATACTTAGATTTGTGCATTTCGGTGCTGCTCGCCAATATGTTCTTCAGCTTTTAAACCTCTTTCAAATACGTGATTGCTTACCTCTCCATGAGTGTGAACGTAACCATCAGGGTTGGCAATGGGCAGAATGATCCAGTCGATGTCCTGAACTAGATCTTGCTCGGTGACGTCAATGACCAGCTTATGGATGGCGTAGAGGGTGGCTGGTAAGGTGATCCACTCACGAGCGTGGAGGAGAGATTCCATGAAGACTATTGGTTTACTGGTGTCCTGGTAAATAATTATCAGTACTTGTAAGTTTCATCAAAATAAAACTGGCTATTAAGTAAAAAATACAAAATGTAATGTGTAACATAATTAATTAACCCAATTAGAGTAACTATTGAGTTTAAAGCACGATGACTTAAACTTTTTTTAAGTTGTTGAAGCAGCACTTTATACATTTTAAATTTAGTCTTATTGCCTTGACATAAGACTGAATTTTATTTGTCACAATTAGCGGTCATCATCATCATTTCAGCCGAAAGACGTCCACTGCTGGACATAGGCCTCCCCGAGGATGGGGGGTTTTGCCATAATCGCCACGCTTGGCAGGCGGGTTGGCGATCGCAGTATGGTGGTAAAATGCATAGAGAACGCTGCTGCCCATTCTCTATAAGTCCCTTAGTCGCCTTCTATGACACCCACTGGAAGAAATGGGATGGTGCTATTCTTTTACGCCCGGCGACACATACGGGACCGGTAGAATTAGCGGTACGTATGGCTAAATACATATTTTTTTTAAAGTTATACAGTATTACTGAAAGTAATTTACTGAAATCGATCCAACACCTAGTCTATTTGGAAAACACTATTTTTAGTTCTTTCATTTATTCTGGTACACCTTCAGATGTATGAAACAGATGTTTTTACAGTAGTACAATATTTATTATAACGAGCACCGATTTTTCGACGGAATAATAGACATGACTATTAACTAAATCATGTACAATTGGAGTAGATAGCTATGTTCTTCTAATAATTATCACAGTTATGCGTTCTAAACGAATCATGATTTTGTAGATAATCGTATATACTTTGTGGTCGTCGAGTACAAAAATTGTGGTAAGTGTGATTTTGACAGTTTGAGAAGAAATATTCTATTGAAATAGTCTACATATAAAAGGACCTAGGCAAAGATCGTTAGAAACGAAAGACAAAATAACAGATTGTAGAAGGAAATATACGGTGCAATGTCAAAAATGGAGAAACGAAATGTGACTGTGTTTAGAAAAAGCTCTGTCTTTTCTTCGTAGAAATAGAAAACATCATGCTAAACCTACTGGTATTGTGTTTAGAATTCGTTAAAAAAAAAAAAAAAATGTTTTATCTCGCTACTCTTTTTTATTGACTATAAAACAAGAGGACTTTATGTATATAGACTTTATGACTGGTAATTAGTGACCGATATTTTAACACATGATGGTACTCATCATAACAGGAGGGGCTTGTGGCTAAATAACAATAGCTGCACGGGTCGATCGGCCAGGTTAAGCTACGCTTGCCGCGGTTGGTCCGTGGATGGGTGACCATCTTTACATACCAAGACCCCTCCGTGCCTCGGAAAGCACGTTAAGCCGTTGGTCCCGGCTGCCATTTGTGGATCTTTGACAGTCGTCACGGGTCGTCAGAAGCCTGAAAGTCTGACAACCAGTCTTACCAAGGGGTATCGTAATACCCGGTAACTGGGTTGTGGAGGTCAGATAGGCAGTCGCTCCATGTAAAATACTGGTATTCAGCTGCATCCGGTTAGACTGGAAGCCGACCCCAAAATAGTTGGACAAAGGCTAGGCAGATGATGATGGTACTCATCATAACAAACAACTTTCCCAAAGAAACATTTTTTTGTTTATTTAACTAGCGAATGTTCCCATCACCCCAATAGAATATTGAGTAACTAACAAGAATAATACACCAACAACTGTAATTTAATTTAGTTACCTACAAATAAAAACAAAATAATCCACCTTTACCTGCATAAATCTTTTGTCATTAATTTAACCACCCGTACAGGGGCCTTAGTCTCCTATTTTTATAAATTCGTCATTCCAACACGATCCCATCGTCATTTTGCTAAAAGTTCGTAATCTGCTAAATTCATAATGGTCGATCAGTGGTCGGTCAATGGTCTCGTAATATAATTGTGTTATAATGGCATTGTCGTATTGCTATTATTATAAAACCCGTTAGTAGAAATACAATATAATAATACAATACAAAAACACTACTAAATTTGAACATTTATTCATGCCAGAATTCATTTGAATGAATATATTTTATATTATATTCTTTTTTAACATATTATTTTAGGAACTGTAAATTTTTTGGCAGATTAGTCATTCATTTGTCATTATGTACGAGATTACCAATAAACGCCACTTCTTTCAATGGAGTGTCAGTGGCTGACCACTGGAAAGTCATAATGACGCCATTATATTAGTAGATTACCTAACTTGTCAAAATCAACAATTATGAAATCAATGATACACCATTCTGACACTATTGTAATAGCAGACTTGAGGCCCAGATCGCACGCGCGCTGTCAGCTGTTAGTCGATTGACCCCGGAGTCAAGCGACACAGCTGCATGGTAAAAGTGGATTATTATTTTTTGTTTGTAGGTAACTAAATTAAATCTCAGATGATGGTGTTTAATTCTTGTTAGGTACTCAATATTCTATTGGGGTAATAGAATTGGAGTTAATAAGATAGATTTAAAAAATAGTTTATTTGGTAAGTTGTTTGTTATGATAAGTACAATCATGTGGTTAAATATCGGTCACTAATTACCAGTCACACTATATATTGATTTATTTTCTGATGTGGGTTTGTAATTTTTTGGATAGTTCGTTTTATCAGATTTGCTACCGATTGTAATTGGTCTTAAATTGCGTCATAATGATGCTTATTATTAAGTAATCTCTTTTAAATCCCATTCTTGCTTACTGTTTAATCTGTTGTTAAAAGATAAACTCAGAAATTTTTGATATATGTACTCGTACATTTTTAAGTAGGTGATATGGAATATGATGAAATTAATCAATCAATTTTATCTTTTACGTGCCTGTTAATTAAGATACGATATCATCATTATGGAAACTACGTTTTGTTTGTTTTTATGTTTATCTCGATCAATCATGAAATATCAAAGAAATCTATACATACATACATACATATATACGGTCAAAATCATGGTTTTAAAAGAGAGCGTTTTGAACGCAAAAGTGTGATAATAATTAGAAGAACAGCTTTTGTCGTAAAATAGAAGAAGATAGCTGATCTTCTTCTATTTTACGACAAAAGCCTCGATTATAGTTTCCATGAAAAAGGCGAAAGCCAATTATTGACTTATCTAAATCATATTTTCCGAAATACAGTAGCTGTCTTTTTCTACTATAAAGAAGAAAATTTTAATGAGTCAACTGCCATAAATACGCTACTACACGGGACTTCCATCATCATCTGCAAAGCCTTTTCCCAACCGTGTTGGGGTTGGCTTCCAGTCTTACCGGATGCAGCTGAATACCAGTCTCTTACATGGAGCGACTGCCTATCTGACCTCCACAACCCAGTTCCTGGGTAATACGATACCCCTTGGTAAGACTTGTTGTCAGACTTTCGGGCTTCTGACGCCCCGTAACGACTGTCAAAAATGCATATATGACAGCCGGGACCAACGTGCTTTCCGAGGCACGGAGAAGTCTTAGTATGTAAAAATGGTCTCCCATCCACGGACCAACCGCATGAAGAGTAGCTTAACCTGATGGATCGATCCGTACGGCTAATATTACTTAGCCACAAACCCCACCCACAAGCATAAAAGAATATAATATATGTCATAAATTGGTAGAAATGACTAAACTAGTTATCTATATATATATAAGGAGAAACTGACTGACTGATCAATCAACGCACAGCCGAAACTACTAGGACTAGGAACGTGAAATTTTGCACACGGCTTCCTTTTATAATGTAGGGGAGCACTAAGAAGGGGTTTTTGGAAATTCGACCTTTAAGGGGTGAAAAGGGGGGATTTTATTTGTATGAAAAATCTTATTCCTTGAGTTAATAAACTTGAAACTTGGCACAAATACTAAGTTAAGTAAATTATGAGGTTGGCCATTTATTGTTTTTCTAAACTACCCCCTAAAGGGGGATTGGGGGGTGTCAAAGTTTGTATGGAAGAATTTTAACGCGCGGTCTGATTAACTCCAAACTCAGTATTTATAACTTAAACCAAAAATAAAGAATAATATGTATCAGGGTTTCTCGAAAATCTACCCCTAAAAGTAAAAAACGTGGTATTAGAAATGTGAAAGTTTGTGAAGATGATTGGATGTTTGTTACTCAATCACGCAAAAACGGCTTAACGGATTTGGATGAAATTTGACACACAGACAGATTGTAACCTAAATTAACATATAGAATACTTTTTATCCCGGTAGTACGTTCCTGCGGGTTAATTTCCGACTTCCACGCGGGCGAAGCTGCGGGCGGAAGCTATTTTAACATATCAATCAAATTACAAATTCTGACACCTCTAGTTTGTCTATGATTTTGTATTTTCTTAATACAGTTAAAGACATGGAACCTTACTTCAAAGTTGGTGCTGGATATCTTGATGTACTTAATGTCTCTACCTTCGAAGCTCTTCCCGGCGTTCACCAGAGTCACGGTGTCAGGGTAAGCTTCAGCCAACATGTCGAGGAAAGTGTTCACCTGAAATAAGTTACACAATATTTGATATTGCATTTTGGAACTAATGATCAACTGGAAATAATTATATTGATTAAGAAACTGGTGACGCCAGTAATCAGCGAAGGTCTGTTTCTGGACGATTTAATAGGTAATCTATAAGACGAGTAGTTCCATGTGATGCTGGACGTAAAGAATAGCACCATCCCATCTCTTCCCGTGGGTCGTAAGAGGTGACTAAGGGACTTACAAAAAAATGGGCAGCAGCGTTCTCTATGCATTACCACCATACTGCGATCGCCAACCCGCCTGCCAAGCGTGGTGATTTTGGCTAAACCACCCAAATTGGGGGAGGCCTATGTCCAGCACTGGACGTCTTTCGGCTGAAATGATGATGATGATGATGAAGACGAGTAAGTAGTAAGCATTTCAATATCAGGATTCGAACACATGACCTTTTATTTCTTCAAAGTTCAAGTTCAAAGAATAAAATACTGGCCTGGTGATATGTGTAGATCTGGTCGAAGGGAAGAGAGTCCAATCTTGAAGCATTGCTCTTCTTTGATGCCGCAGAATGAAGCTTGTCTTCCAAATCAAGAAGTCTGAAAAAATAAGGTTTCCTTATACACCTGACTAGAGATAATGATATGAGAAGGTATACTTTGATGGCCGCTTTGATGGCTCACATAATTTTTTAATCTACTTTGTTTGTTATTCTTGTTACATAATATAACAACCAGCAAGCTAAGTATGACGCTTTTAATTTTTACGATGAATAGACAGTGCTTTTTAATCCAAAGTGACATTTCGTTCCACCATTTTAGACATCGCACCGTAAATATCCTTCTACAATGTAATTTAGTCTTTCGTTTTTAACGACCTTTGTCTAGGTCCTTATAAATGTAGACTATTTCAGAAGAGTATTTCTTCCCAAACTGTCAAAATTACACTGACAACAAACTTTCTACTCGTCGGCCACAAAGTATATACGATTATGTACAAAATCATGATTCGTTTAGAACGCTTAACTGTGATAGTTAATAGAAAAACATAGCTATCTTCTCCTATTGTATGTACATCATTTAGTTAATAGTCATGTCTATTCTTTCGTCGACAAATCGGTGCTCGTGCTAAGCCTGCAGAAAATCTTTATTTCGCAAGGCGTAGTCGGAAGTGTATGGTAAAACCAGGATAGTTTCCCCAGTAATAGTGATAGTGAACTAGAATCATTACAATCGGGGCAACTATGGGTATAGTTGCCCCGATTGTAATGATTCTAGTTTCGCGGATGAATCGCATGCTATTTTATTAATCTATCGAAAGACTCTTCAGCTATAACTAGGTTGACTGTGTCGCAAGTCTATGTGCGATTGCATAGCAAGGCAATGCGATCAAAGTTTTTATGGGATAGATGCCCAGTTTCTCGGCGAGGCATCTATCCTAAACGTAATTTATATAGATTAGGCAACCATCCCTATGTGGGATAGTTGTCCTAAAACATAGAGGTTTGCTAAAATCGCTAATATTCTGGAGATAATAAAGATAAAGCTTTTTACTTTTACAAATAAAATATTTTGCTTTTCGTGCTGAGAGATACAGGATAAGTTTTTAACCTGTGCGCAAACTGTAACCATACAAAAACAAATCAGCTGTTCCATTTTTTTATATAACCAACGAAAAATTTATGTGCTGGGGTGTCTAGAATAATATGCTGAATTCATGGTTACAGTTTACGCACTGGTTAAAAAATTATCCTGCATGATTTCAAAAAGTGTGGCAACTATCCGGTTTTTAGCCTATAGATAGTGACATCCCACGTTATTGCGAAAAATTCTATGAAATAATTTACACTAACTTAAGCGCCTGTCTAAGGTCAAACCAAAGACCTACAACTCGTTATCACTGGGTCACCACTGCTGTCACAAAATATCACATCACAAAATTATTTCATCTTCAACTTACTCCTTAATATTATCAGTTTCAACTATGAACTCTACGCCAGCAGCTTTAAGTTCATTTTGGAACAGCTCCTTCTTCTCCTTAGGAACGAGGACCTGTCCATCGCGCCCAGGTAGAGCATGGGACCAGACATCAAGGTCTAATTTATGACTGAGGTGGTTGATCAGCTCAATCTGGTCTGTGGACTTCACTGAGACTTTGTATAGGCCGTATCTGGAACAAAACAGTTGAAATATATTAAAAAATCATTTTCCAAACAGGCTTATGAAATCCTGTAGAATTTTTAGAGGATCAAATCATCATCATCATCATCATTTCAACCGAAAGACGTCCACTGCTGGACATTGGCCTCCCCCAGGCTCCTCCACTTCGACCGGTCTTGTGCTTCCCACATCCAGCGGATACCCGAGGATCAAATATTTATTTGCAATTGCTGGAGTCGAAAGCACAGTGCAACAGTCACTGCACAAATGGAGATTCAGAAATACATTGATTTTAGGGAGAGAGTGTGAATGCCTTACGTTCCAAGGTAAGAAGTCTAGATATTAGGGTAGATGTGATGCCAAAAGACATCGTTAAAATGGCCAGCACAGCCTGGCGGATGGCCTTCGTAACTAAAAATAGAAAGAGTGGCATTTAGGTGGGAAAACTATCTTCACAGCACTCTTTATTTATTTTTGTCTTTTCACCAAAAAGTTTATTTTCGTTCATTTCTTTCTGTTCCACATAAAAACCTTACATCCTTACCCATCATAAATCTCGTGTTTGGCTAAAGCCAAGCCCACAAAAACGAACAAACCGACTAGCCTCAACATGGCTACCACACAAACTACCCACAAAATAAAACCAAACTATATTATTATCTTAATCAGTTCTCGAAATAATTATCGCTATCGATAAATCATTGAGAAATTTGGTTGATAAGGTTGATAATAATTAATTAACATACTTAACAGTTAATAGTACCTTTTCACAGACCTGTCCTACTCAAATTCAAAGCATTTATTTCAAATAAACCAATTACAGGCACTTTTGAATTGTCAAGGTCGGTGAGTTAGAAAGATGAAGCTAGTTGCCCATTCCAAAGCGTAGGTAACTATGGAGAAGAACGGGCAAGAAACTCCATGGACACTCTTTTAAAATCATGATTTTGTTACAAAAAGTTGGTTACATCATTATGTTGAAATTATCAATGTGAGAACGATGTAAAAAGTGCACATTAAAAGCGTCCGTAATACCTACCCTACACCAACCTAAACGTCGGCAAGAGCCCTCTCCCATTTCTTTTTCTCTCGATATTGTTTCTTCTTGTCAATTCTTGACGAAGCCATCAATTTGGACACATAATAAGTCCGCTTTGGTGCTTGTGTGAAATAAAAAAGACACACAAAGACACCTACTTAATTATAGTTAAGTACCTACTTTTCACTTTGTAGTATTTATTTTGAAGTCAGTTGTTTCTTTTACTTCTGCATCAATTTTAATAAATAATTATGACCAAGCCGTGGGTATTTCCTTAAAATTGTTTTGTTTTTTTAAACGCTTTTAGCATCATTTCGGTCTTCTGGCATCCATGAATGTAAGTGATAAGAGTCCTCCCGCAATCAACAAATCATCTGCTATTTGTGCAAGCAAGCAAGGAACAAAAAGTCTGTCAACAAGTCTTACCAAGGGTAATCGTGTTACCTAGTAACTGGGTTGTGGAGGTCAGATAGGCAGTCGCTCCATGTAATAAATACTGGTATTCAACTGTATACGGTTTGACTGGAAGCCGACTCCAAAATAGTTGGGAAAAACATTGGCAGGTTGATTGAGAACCGAAGGATATAAGGATAATTTAAATTCTCGGTCGGAATACTAACTTCTGGGTAGAATTATCAAAGAAAATGTGGAACTATTTCGCTCATACTTCGATAACATCTAAGCCTCCAAATAACCTGACCAGTACAAAATGGACAGGTTATTGTGAGGCTTATATCCAGCAGAGAAATCCTTGGAAGCATAATCAGCCCATAATTTTCCGACTGCTGGAACACTGGCCTCCTTTTGGTGACAGGGAGCAGGTTGTAATCTATCACACGGGCCCAGTGCAGGTTCATCATCATCATCATCATCATTTCAGCCGAAAGACGTCCACTGCTGAACATAGGCCTCCCCCAAGCTCCACCACTTCGACCGGTTCTGTGCTTCTCGCATCCAGCGGACTCCCGCGGCCCTCACAAGGTTATCTGTCCACCTTGTGGGAGGCCTTCCAACTTTACGTCTTCCGGTACGTGGTCGTCACTCCAGAACTTTTCGGCCCCATCGGCCATCAGTTCTGAGAGCAGTTGCGCCAGTTCGGGTTGGTAGATGTCAAATGTTTTCGAATTTTTGGTTCTAAGAGATGATGGTTTCCTCAAGATGTTTTCCTTCTAGGTTTTGAGAGCAGTGATCCTGGTGAAGAAATAATTTACACAAATTTAAGCGCCTCTCTGGGTTCGAACCTACGACCTACAGCTCGTAAGTCGCGGTCGTCACCACTTGGCCACCACCTTGCAAATTCATACATAATTGAATCGAAAATACAATTTTAAGTAGAAATTCATTAATTGCAATTTCTAACAATGTCTAAAAACGAATGCAATTAATTATCCGATAAGATATCACAACGTGAGAGATCATTTTGCGTATCTGCGTAATAAAATTAACCTACCAGGCTCATTGAGGTTATATGTACTAACGTACAGTACATATTACCTCAATGACCAGGCTATCAAATCAAATCAAATCAAAATATTTTTATTTCATATAAACCTACATGGGCACTTATGAAACGTCAGAAGCTTGGTGCACAGTTCCAAATTGTCGCTTCTTATGGAGAAGAGCCGGCAAGAAACTCCACGGTTACTCTTTTAAAAATCATTGGCTTTAACAATGTTTTCAAGTTACAGTGATAATAGATATGGGAGGACAGTGCAGGCCTGTCAATAAGTACCAGGTACTTAGACGAATACAGGATAGAAAATCGTCTACAAATCTACAGTATGTAAGGCCTACAACGTTTTCTCATTCACAATATGTAAAATAATCTACTTATATACAATGAACCTATTTAAACAAAGTGACATGATTTCCATGACAATCACTAAAAAATAGTTTTTATCTTATAAATATAAATGGTATAACCAATTAAATAAAATCAAAGTAAGTACTAACAGTTGGTACAAAAGCTCGCCCCTGGTACGCCATATATATGTTAAAAAATCTGACTTCCCATGCAAAATCAATAGTCAGCTGATCGATTTTGTATGGGAGGTCTGATTTTTTATTTTCATATTTCAACCCATGTTCCTTGGAGAAGGTTGTTCAATTTCACAGGTACTCATCGCCCTAAAAAATGTAAACGGTGACTAAAATTCACCTTGTATACGTAGATTATTTGTTTCCTTTGCGTTTAAATATTTTATTTTGTGTTCTTCCTGTACGAATCGCAATTATATTTTTGATTATTTCTTTTTTTGTTTAAAACCCATTCCTTTCCTTATAGGAATATGCTACCATAAAGAACTTGATACATTCAAAAACATTTGGCATTTACTCATTTCAAAGGTCAAACGTCACAAAACACCCAGAACATTCGCAGGGTGCAGCATTTTAATTAAATAGTACAAAATAATCGCATCGCAGAATGCAAACTGACAACATAATTAAAAACGTCATTCCTCGTGTTAAATAACGTTGCAAAATTGCTTGAGTCAACAGCTGCAAGAATTTCATTTTATATGCTTATGTACATTTTATTTTTATTTCTGTACATTAATTAATTTTGTGAAATATTACATGGTTTATAAGGCACCGTCAAATCATACACGTATCACACACACACAGTGGGTGAGTGTGTACCCACCCACTCACTTTAAGGGACTACTCACACTTATTCAGATCGGTTCAGCTTTTGTCCACAGAAAACAACATTTTTGCATGAGATGCGTACGTGTCCGTTCACCCGCGGAAAGCTGAACGGACTCTATACAAAATCGTTGTTTTCTATGGACAAAAGCTGAACAGAGCTGAATAAGTATGATTAGTCCCTTAAGCTGAGATGTCTAAAAGCTAGGGTTTGACAAACAAAAGGTGGTGGCGCGGCTGGGGAGTGTAGGTATTCCCTGGCCGCACCACCACTGTTTCGAGATAGTTCCAGTACTTCTAATTTGCAGGCCACATCTAGTTTTTCTTTTAATTTTTTCCTTTAAAAAATATCACAATAGATGATACTATATTCACATTACAATCTAGCCTATTAGCTAATAGGTAATTTAATAAATATAACATTAACTGCTAAGTAAATATAAAACTAAGAAATCGTCCAATAATGTATTTCGTGTTCACTGTAAGTGTTTTTTATTAAAGTCAGCACTTGCACTATAGTTTAAGTTTACTTACACTGCACTGAACTAAGTCAAACCGTCTTATTACAAAACGTGATGTAACTTTAGTTCTAGCCTAAAACTAGTCAGTTTTTGCATTATCAACTTTTCTTCTATTTGGGCAAAGTGTGGCAAAACAAATCAAACTCAGCTGACGCCGTCATAAGATCGTCAAATGCAGAAGAATTTCTATCCAACAAATCGGTGGCCCAATGATATGTACCTACCTTAATTCGTTCCATTTTTTTTTTATAATAGTTAAATATTGATGTGATTGTATAATTCTGTAATGTAAATCTATTTTTTATGTAACTGTTGTATGCCCTACGGGCGGGACGTAGCTGATCACGATTAACTATTGAAGACCTGTATTATGTACCTACCTATGATCCACAATAAAGATATTGAGATTGAGAAGTAACGCATGCGGTGCAGGATAGAAGGTGGAGCCACTGTCTGTGCGGAGGAGCCGCATGCGCAGTTGATATCTGAGCCGTTCGTGAACCCCCATCTGTGGAGATCGTCTTTGCTCCATTTAGTTTCATTCTTTCTTTTTTATCTAAAATCAACAATGGAAATGAAATTAGTGAATTGTTTATTCTGTACCTGTAATAGAATGTCATATTAAAAAAAAGATAGATTTTGTCGTCCTTTGCACGACGAAATCGCAAAACAAACTCAGGAAATAAATATTTCAGAAATTCTTTTATAAAATGCCATTTCACGCTGCAGAACTAACAACTGCAGCTTGTTTGCTCAGGTATTATTAACTGGTACTATTAAATAATAACCTTTTATTACGAAGGAAATAATACTTCCGTTGGCGTCAATTATATTTTAATAAGTCTCAGATAAAGCAAAGGATACACGAACAGCTTGTGGGTGAAATTTTCTTAGACTGTTTAGTTCAATAGGTTGATTATAGCCTGGTTTTATGGAAAATAGGTCAATTATTGTTTGTTACCCAACTGCACGGCTGCAAAGACAGGGTTTATTATTTTCAAGTGTATCTATGTATCTTTGTATATAGTATGTGAAATTATTTATAACCACGAAGCATCCTAACGGCTTCCCATTGTTTTGGGAAAATCAAAACTTTTTCCAAAGTTTTGATTTTCCAGCGGTGACTTTGGATATGTATTTCATTAATTTCTTGTCACCGCCTTCCGAAATCAAAGTTATTTTCCACTATGTAGTTATTTTTCGGAAGTCGATTGTATAATCAGGAATTTCTGGAGGTTGATGGCAATAGGCTCGCTCCTTATTACATGGGACTTAAACATAACCAGCGAAATGTAGGCGTACTGTTATGTAGATACACATCTGCAGAACATTTCAAGGACTAACGGCGCCATGTTATTTTATATAATCAATCCTACGTTACCTAATAACATTTGCTCGATATACAGACAAAATAAAACACTTTCTTGAGGCTGATTGCCTGACATTTGCCAAATGACGCGTGTAAGCGATTGTATCGAAAAACCCACTCGTGAGAACTATGCTTACGATTTAATGGTCTACTAATGTCTTTATATTACAATGGAAAAAGTAATAAAATACGTGCCACATAGGGTTTTTTTTTTTGAGGGTGGGAGGTCATCAAATAACTTCTCCCGCTCTGGGTGGAGCAGGAGAGCGTGTCAGACTTTTACTGACTAAAACCCACCCGTGTTCCCTCTGTAGCCTGTATGCCAGGGGCTGCGTAATCTCTTTCGAACAAACCCGCACCCCTGGCAGGCATCGGCCCTTGCGGGCCCCATCACTTTGTGCTGACACTGACATCTCTTTGAGGCGCGCGTGGAACACAACGCGCCGTCGTCGACCCGGACTTGGGTCCTTACCGGACAGCGAGCTACTCATTACCCGCCGTCCGCAAGCCTGCCACATAGGGCTTTTAGATTACATTAGTAAAGGCCCTTGTGTAGGTAGGTGTTTTTGTTTCACTTTAAAAATAACTAGCTTTTGCCAAAGACTTCGTCCGTCGCTTCGCGTGAACGAAGCTCATATTACTCCGGAATCTTGTAGCTTTAAAGCTTCCATAGACTGGCGCGATGCGACGATGTGACGCGAGTCTTGTAGATAGGTACATATCATTGGGCCATCGAACGCATCATGACTGAGGGGGAATATATTGGAGCAGTGATTTGTCGGATAGAAATACTTCTGCATTTGACGATCTTATGACTGCGTCAGCTGAGTTCACGCAACTGAATTTTGTGCCAAAGACGTTTGATTTTTTTTGCCATACTTTGCCCAAATAGAAGAAAAGTAGATAATGCAAAAACTGACTATATATATGAAGTTCCATGATGATTTCATAGAAATTCTTCTAATTTTTTTTTATGGATGGACTCAAAACTGCTTAACCGGGTTTTAAGTTTATCCATTACATTTTTTTTTAGAAATAATCAAATCTGTCCTCTTTGTAATATTAGTGTAGATGTGTAGACTAGCGACCCGCCTCTGCTTCGAACGGTTTTTAGGTCTTGTCGATACATATTTATCCGTTTCATAGTTTAACAGCCACACTCAGAGACGCCTAACGGTTACTTAAGAGGTTCCTTAGGAAAAATTAAAAATAGTTCACTCTCACAGCTACACTCAGAGACGCCTAACGGTTACTTAAGAGGCTCCTTAGTAAGAATTAAAAATAGTTCACTCCCAGAGTCAGTTAACGGTTCGTTAGTGGCCCTTAGTGACAGTTAAAGTTAAGTACAGCAAGACCTTTACTTAACTTGTTAATTATTGATTTTGAAATTTAAGATTGTGGTTATTTTTTTTATTTTTACCAGTGAATTAGCTTTTGCATTTATTTAAAAGCAATAATATCTGATTTAGCAGACTGTATTGAGTTTGTGGACTATCCCAGAAGATGTAGAGAAGTAGGATCAAAGCGGCATTTATGAGATTATTCTGATCCCTTTACTAAATACCTACTCTATTCAAGAATTCCATGCACCATTTAGATTTAAATTTAGATATACATTGTTGATGTAGCACAAATGAATGAAAACTCCAACAGCAATGGTTTTACAGTGCGACAAGCCTTGGTTGAAGAGTTTTTTGCTTAATAAATAAAAATGCACAAATTAATCAAATAATTATACTTTTATTTTGTTTCACCAAAAAGCGTCAAATCAGGATGACTGTTTTCCATTTTTTTTTTTATTCTTCTAATTCTGTTTTAGCTTTTGCTAACAATGTTTTGTTCCTCTCTTCCTCCAATAATGCAGTTTTTTTTTCATACTCGCTAGGTTGTTGTTTATTTGAAATCTATAGAAACACATCTGGTGCGGATAAGAATACCTGCACAACCTATTATTACAAACTGTCAAAAATATTAAAAAACTAAAAGGGAATGCAAATATTTTTATCAATAGGCTCCAACAAAGATCTACGTTCATACTAATAACAAAGCATTACGGAAATAATTAAATAATTAATTCTATTACAACGCTCGGCAATAAACAAATACCAAAACTTCCCGAGTTGCCGTGAGGTCCATATCATCTGGCTACTTTCTAAAATGCTTACTATACAAATGGCACCTATTTCTTTCCTAAGATCTTAAATAACACGTGCCTAGAACTATCTTTAATCTAAAGATAAAACCATGGGATTGGCCGTTTTGCACATTCAGATGAAATTTAAAATTCACAACACAAAACTTTCTCGCCCGGCGAATGAAACACAAACAAAAACATAAATTATTATTCCCTGTTTTGACACTGACAATTGGTTGCCATAGCAAAAAAGTCGCAATCGCTTTAACTTATTTAGTGAAAATAATTGTTTCGCTTTGTATTTTAGTGAAAAAATACATTTAGAGAACTGATTATCATTTATATTACTACGAATAATAGTTTTCAACGTGTTTATATAAACTTTTTTGTGGTTTATAATGAACTGTTTTTAAATGTGGCTACACCAAGGCTTTATCGATATGAAATCGATAAGACGATTTGGAGATGCTTCGCCCTACGGTTACTTAAACCTGTCGTTTGCTAACGAACCCTTAAATTGTGTCTCTGGGATACACCGTTGATTAATTTATTTAAGGCTACTTAGTTAAGTAATCGTTAGGACTAATTTAATGTACCTTTCTGAGTGTGGCTGTCAGTCAGTTATCGGTTCGTTAGTGGCCCTTAGTGACAATTAAAGTTAAGTACAGCAAGACCTTTACTTAACTTGTTAATTATTGATTTTGACATTTAAGATTGTGGTATTTTTTTTACCAGTGAATTAGCTTTTGCATTTATTTCAAAGCAATAATATCTGATTTAGCAGACTGTACTGAGTTTGTGGACTATGCCAGAAGATGTAGAGAAGTAGGATCAAAGCGGTATTTATGAGATTATTCTGATCCCTTTACTAAATACCTACTCTATTCAAGAATTCCATGTACCATATAGATTTAAATTTAGATATACATTGTTGATGTAGCACAAATGAATGAAAACTCCAACAGCAATGGTTTTACAGTGCAACAAGCCTTGGTTGAAAGGTTTTTTACTTAAAATTGATACCTTTATAAATAAAAATGCACAAATTAATCAAATAATTATACTTTTACGACTAATAGTTTTCAACGTGTATAGATAAACTTTTTTGTGGTTTATTATCAACTGTTTTTAAATGTGGCTACACCAAGGCTACTTAGTTAAGTAATCGTTAGGACTAATTTAATGTACCTTTCTGAGTGTGACTGTAAGAGAGCAACGCAGTCCCACAGACAGACCCAAAAAGTAACTTTAATTTATAATGATATAAAGACGGTTCAAGTACATTTATTACTAGACAACCCTGGACAATCGTCGACCGTATCCTTACCATCCAGTTGAACCACCAGCACCCGTAACAGTAGCTATGATTTTCGCATTGACAGTTCAACAACATTTATTGCGTTATTAACGTTGATAAGCAAAGCATTAAAATTTTGTCCAACATACCTTTGAAGCAATGGATTAGTAAAATCTTAAAAAAAAACGAAACTGATATAATGTTACGCAATGAACGTACTGAGCACTCTTGTCAGCCAGGGCCGCGAACCTTACTGGGCCCTAATTCACTACGACCACTTAACGATTCCTTGCTTCGAAACCACGTCAATTCCTTAGATCATACACGACATCTGCTAATAAATTTCGACAAATTGTCTAGGAACATACAGAATATGACATTCGATTCCTTATCGTTACATTGGTTTCTACAAAACACGATATTGCCGTAGTTTGGACATAGTAAGATTCCGCTGGGAATCATTAATACCATGCAGAATTCGGGCCTTGATTGGAATTGGCTTTACTACTACATGTGCCTATGCTCGTAAAGCCAGTATGGACACAGAGAAGAAGAAGAATATGAAATATATGAAAACACAAACAAGTAATATTAAAGTGAGCAGGTTAAGCCATTAACGCCAGCACAGTTTGAAAGAAAACAATATTCTACGGGAACTTTATGTGGCTGACTGTCACACCGGACTGTTGTATTATTATGTCTTTGAAATAAACAAAAAACGTGTGGGGACCTCCGCCAGGAACGAAGTTCCTTACACTTTTTGTTTAACTCCGAATGTAATGAAGGATTATTAAGATTGTCAAACGCCCATGATGTAAAATTTGTAAATTTTCATAGGCGCCATCTTGGATTTTCATTTTGATCTCACTATTGGCTTTAGCACTCTCGAAAACCATGAAAACGATCTCTCTCTCTGTGTGTGTGTTCTTTTATATTATACATAAATAATAGAAAGTTGCATAAAGTTATTACTTACGTTTTTTTGTTACCTACTTGACAAAATCTACTATTTTCTACAAGTTTAATCCTACCGAAAGCTGCGTTAAATAACTTAGTTACATAGTACAGACGCCAGCAGGTCAACCTACCCCAAACTGTCAAATTTTCCCAATTGAACATGAACCTTATGCTTACGGTATAAAGTTGAAAATCTATCAAATAAATTTGACAGATTGGAGTAGCTTGATGTGGCGTCTGTGTCTTTTCTTCTTAGCATGTCGATAAAAATCTAAAAACAATCAGCCCAGAAGTTGGCTACAACCTTGGCACTTTCAGCAGCGTCCTTCAACTCCTGTAACGTGCAGACAGCAGGACCTATATCTCAAATAGAAATGAAAGTGAACAACGAAATTATAGCTGCATGGGCAGACTAGAAAAGATATTGCGCCGACCCCAAGTTACATAGGACAATGACAATATTTTAGCAGGCAAGTACTTAGTTTAAAGACTTTTTTGTTAACTTTCATCTGGAATAATAACTAAAAGTAATAGTTTTCTTATAACCGAAATAAATTATAAACAATGAGCAAAATAAAACGTATCGTTCTAATTAATTAAAGCGCCTACAAAAACCCCATTGCATACAAAACCACAGACGTGTTTGCTGCACCGTAAATGAACAAAGGCGCGATCAGTAGCGTGCAATACTTCTCGTTGAACCAATATCAATGCTTTCAAAATGATACAATCGCGTGCACGTTCCGCTGATAACTACCGGTTACTTAAGTGGAAACGAAGCTTAGATTTACCGTCCGTATGTGTGTTATATGTGTTTTATCGATAAAAGACTGACCCATGATTCTCGCGAAATGTTTTCGGGATTCGTTTGACGGTTTTGAAAGATATGTAAATTGATAAAACATTTCGCTCTTTAATTTGTTTTTTAACGAGCAGTGATCATTGAAAATATATCTAAGTAGTGTTCATATTCTAGACACAGTACTTATCTTTAAAAAAAACCGGATAAGTGCGAGTCGGACTCGCCCACCGAGGGTTCCGTACAAAATTACATATTATAAAAATTTGGACCCCCGTTCCTTGCATAAAGACCCTGTTTTTTTGTGATTTAATTACAAATGTCTAGTTTTCAGATTTTTCCCTATACTTGTAGTATGAGACGGTATTACTTGCCAAATTTCATAGTGCTAGGTCAACGGAAAATACCCTATAAATTTTTATTCCCTTGTGAGTGTCGAAATATACGTTTTTTTGCGACTTATACGGCCGTATCTTTTTTACGTTAACTTAGAAGTTTGATTTTTTTACAGTTTCAAGAGACTGTAGACCTCAGTATATCGTTTTAATTTCAACTCGATACCTCCACGTGCTCCCGAGATAAAGGGCATTGACAGATGGATGGATGGACGGACGGACAACAAAGTGATCCTATGATGTTTCGGCCCTCAGGGCCGAAACTGCATTAAGCGGACGCCCGCGCGGTTTCATACAAATGTGCACCGTCGCGGTCCCACGCGCGGGCGTCCGTCGCGGGGCAGGCTACTTTAAAAGTCGCGGTAGCACGTTCCCGTGGGACAATTTCCGACATTACGCGGATCCTGCGAAGCCGCGGCCAGGAGCTAGTCGTAAATAAAATGTCCCCGCGACTGGCATCATTACGATCCCACCTCGCGTGTCCACGCACATAGACCCGCGACGGTTGACCGTCGCGGGCGCCCGCTTAACGCAGTTTCGGCCCTGACGGTTCTCTTTTTTTAGGGAACCCTAAAAATTACATAAAATGAAAACTTGGCTGGTTTTAATCAATCACCCTGTTAATAAAAGGTAGGAGACCATCGTTATTTAGATCTCTGTCTGCATTATCCATCGAAAGCACTTACAAGTCATCGCATAATATTTGAATCATCATAATAGGGTTCGCCTTTTGCCAACTTTCTTGGAGTCAGCTTCTACTTTAGACGGATGTTGCTGAATGTTGCCAGTTACTGGGTAACTTGGTATCCCATGGCAATAATTGAAAAAAAATCCTGACACATAAATACAAAAAACTTTTTAATAAAAAAATTTAACCGCCGAAAAACCGAAAAGTAAAAAATAACAAACCTGCTTTGTCCAACCCCAATAACTAAGTTCGGAAGACGGTGACATATAATTAAATACATATCCTAAGTCACCGCCTTCCGAACTTATCAGTAAGAATTATCAAAATCGGACTACTCTGGAAAAAGTTATGCGTGGTCATACATTAAAAATATATATATTAGGTCTTTACCTATGAAATTGCCGTTCTGCAGTACTGGCCATTTCAAATCAAAATAATTTTTGTTTGGCTAAGAATTCTAATTTCAAATTAATTTTATTTTAAAAACATGGATTTTTTTTTCTAAAAGTAGTCATTTCTTTATTGATTAGTGTTACATTTTCATCGCATTTCAATCTTTTTCGTCATCATGGATACGTTAAAAATTCGAGTAATTATGGAATATGAGTACCGTCGTGGCAGCAACGCGGCACAAGCGGCACGCAACATCAACGACGTTTACGGAGCTAACACTACAAACCAACGCACCACCTGTTATGGGTTTGCTCGCTTCCGTTCTGGAAATTTTGACCTGAAAAATGAACCTCGCGGTCGTCCGAAGACTTTGGTCGACAATGACGAATTAAAGGCGATTGTGGAAGCTGATGATACACAATCTACGGCTGAATTAGCAGCAGCTTTCGACGTTAGCGTCAAAACAATATTGGTCCATTTGCGTCAAATTGGCAAGGTAAAAAAGCTTGACAAATGGGTGCCCCACGAACTCAATGATCGCCAGCGCGAAGTACGCGTCGAGACGTGCCTTGCACTGCTCAACAGACACACAAATGAAGGAATTTTGAACCGCATTGTTACCTGCGATGAAAAATGGATTCTGTTTGATAACCGTAAGCGCTCAGCAAGTTGGTTGGATCCTGGTTCAGCACCTAAACAATGCTCTAAACGAAAACTTACCCCTAGAAAAGTGATGGTCACTGTTTGGTGGTCTAGCGCCGGTGTGATTCATCACAGCTTCTTACCAAACGGGGTGAGCATTACTGCAGATGTGTACTGTGAAGAACTGAACACAATGATGGAGAAGCTGGCGCATCTCCAACCAGCATTGGTCAATCGCTCGTCTCCGCTGCTCCTGCACGACAACGCGCGACCTCATACTGCACAGCAGACGGTCTCCAAGTTGCAAGAACTGGGGTTGGAAGCTCTCCGTCGTCCGCCCTACTCACCAGACCTTGCGCCTACAGACTACTACTTTTTCCAGAATTTGGATAACTTCTTGGCGGGAAAAAAAATTAATACCCGAGAGGCAGTACAAAATGCCTTTGAAGAATTTGTTGCCTCCCGTCCAGCTGATTTCTTTAAGAAGGGCATCAATAAACTGCCACTGCGATGGCAAAGATGCATTGATTGCATGGGTGATTACTTCGATTAATACAAATAAAAAATTCATGAAAAAAATTCGTTTAAATTTTTTCATACAAAACGGCAATTTCATAGGTAAAGACCTATTATATACGCGTCGACTTGAGAACCTCCTCCGTTTTTTCGTCGGTTAAAAATATATCTCCATAAAACTACAAACATCTACGGTGTAACACCATTTAAGCTTCACCAAGTTCAAACGACATATTCATATTAAAATTTATGACTGAACTTTAAATAGTTACGGCCAACGATGCAATATAAGTTTCATTGTTCCACTTACCAACTTGTCGGTTAATGGCTGCCTGTATTATGCTGTAAATATTACAAGAAGTATGGCGCGGGTCGGCCATCTTTCTTTTCTGTTTGGCGCCAAAAGTTGGAGCTTGTAATTTCGTGTTATTTGTTCAGAGTGAAAAAGGGTTAAGACGGTTTTGAGTATGTTGTTTCTTTTTAACCGACTTCCAAAATAGGAGAAGGTATAGGAGAGAAGGGATAGGAGAAGGAAGGGATATGCTCCACTGTATGTATTTTTTTAATGTGTACCTATGTTCCTCGTTTCCCCCCCATTTGTGGACCGATTCTCAAAATTATTTTTTTATTTGAAAGAGTATACCCCTGAGGTGGTCCCATTGTCACCAAATCAGGATCTGATGATGGAATCCCAGGAAAATCGACGGCAACCCTCAAAATTTGTAGGTATTAACAATGTTTTTCATTTATTTTCTAAAGCTATTGAGACATTTGCGTATGGTCATCATCATCACATGACGTTGAGCTGATGAAGGAAGGTACAACTTTTGAACGGTTAGGAGTTAGGTGGAGGTTTGGGCATAACTCCGTCATAAGACCGATTTGCAAAATTTCGGAAAAAGGGGTTTATTTCGAAATGGTCCCATTTAAATTTCATATAGACCGGATGAAGCGTGTCGATGACACACAAATATCACGAAAAAAATATGTATTGTTTTTTTTTTAATTCATCATCATTTCAGCCGAAAGTCGTCCACCGCTGTACATAGGCCTCTCCCAAAATGGGGGATTTACCATAATCGTCACGCTTGGCAGGCGAGTTGACAACCGCAGTATGGTTTTCAAAATACACAGAGAACGCTGCTGCCCAGTCTCTAGTAAGCCTCTTAGTCGCCCTTTACCACACAAACGGGAAGAAATGGGATAGTGCTATTCTTTAAGCCCGTCACCACACGGAAAGTTTTTAAATTTCTTTTGCCCAAAATTCAGCAACGCGAATACCATTTGCTGACGTCATTAAGTCCTCACGTGTCAATTGACAGGGTATGTGGTGCAAGATGGGAGGTGAGCCATTGTCTGTGAAGAGACACCGCAAAAACCATCGCTTCGTTGGTTTCTTCTACCCTTATAGCCATTGACATTCAGACTCAAATAGCAATATAAATAAAAAGAAAAGTCCTGACTGACTGACTCATCAACGCCCAGCCCAAACCCTTGGACCTAGAATAGAACCCCTAGGAGAGTTCAATAGGGGATGAAAGTTCCGCGCGGGCGAAGCCGCTGGCAAAAGCTAGTTATAAATATGAGTCTAAAATCACTTATACGCGTTGAGCAAGCTTTACACACAGATAATATACTGTTTATATATCCAGTCGTTACTATTCAAAAAAATCACATTACTCCTTTAATCAGAGCAGATATTGCAGAAGCCGTGAACCGTGTTCTACATATTACTAAAAAGCAAAAACCCAGTACGGTAAACATACGAACCACACATGTAAACCTCGTTCATATATTTTAAAATGTCCAAAAACTACTCCGTTGTGTCTTGCGCTATGAATAGTATTTCGTTTAGAATTCAGCTCTTAAAGAAATTCTTGTATCTCCACTAATGTGCTGGGTTAAGGTGTGAGCGGGAGCGACTTACAGAAGAAAAGAGACGACATACATCACTCACACACAACACTTGAGGTCACAGTGGAACTCCTTGTGAAAGTATTCGTTACGGGATGTACTGCCGGCAAAATTCATCATCATCTGCCGAGCCTATTCCCAAATATGTTAGGGTCAGCTTCCAGTCTAAACAGATGCAGCTGAATACCTACCAGTATTTGCCCGTGACATCACATCGCTCGGGCCCTACCAGAAAACCAGCGCTGCGACACTTTTTAAATGTCGCAGCATTATGCTGAGGTAGGAGCATTTTGTCCTCGTGCAGGACTTTCTGTTTTATTTTTAATTGTTTTTTTATTACTCTCAAGTTTTTTTTTTTTAATATAAGTTTTGTACTAGTATATTTAACTATGTGATCTACCTGTGCGAGTCACAATAAATAATTTTTCTTTCTTTCTATTTTACATGGAGCGACTGCCTACCTGACCTTCACAACCCAGTCACTGGGTAACACGATACCCCTTGGTCAGACTGGTTATCAGACTTTTGGGCTTCTGACGACTCGTAACGACTGTCAAAGATTCACGAATGACAGCCAGGACCAACGGCTTAGCGGGCTTGGTATGTATGTAAAGATGGTCACCCACCCACGGGCTAACCGCGGCAAGCGTAGCTTAACCTGATCTGTGCGGCTGTTATTACTTACAAGTCCCCCCTGCCGTCATTATTACCAATTTCTTATTAATCGCCTAGCCTTGTCTCAGCTATGTGGGGCTCGGTTATTAGTTGTTATTTTCAACATTATTTCTGTCATATCCTTAACTGTTATGTTCGAGTTATAGATAGATTGAAGGTTGAAACACTTACTTTACATACATACATACTCAGCCTATAATGTTCCCACTGCTGGGACACAGGCCCCCTCTCCGTGAGAGGGAGTGGGCTGTAATCCAACACGCGGCCCCAGTGCGGGTTGGTAGATGTCACATGTCTTCGAATTTTTGGTTCTAAGAAATGCCGGTTTACTCACGATGTTTTCCTTCACCGTTTGAGAGCAGTTACTTTGCGTAAATTATTTCATCACCGCTGCTCTCAAAACGAAGAAACTGGCATGTCTAGAACCAAAAATTCGAAGACATGTAACGTCTACCAACCCGCATTGGATCAACATGGTGGATTACGGTGTACTCCCTCTCATAGAGAGAGTGTAGGACTGTCCTGTGTCGCAGCAGGGAACATTATAGGTTGATTGTATGTGTAATGTCACAACCACAGTGAGGAATTCTCTACCAGCATGAGATGATCTGTGTTCTCTTCCACATTTAACTCGTCTACTTTCAAATCAAGAGTGAACAGGCATCTTCTGGGCGCGCTCGATCCATCATGTACCTTATCAATCGCTTTCCATCAGGCGTGATCGAAGTCAAGACCAGGCTAATTAATAATTCGTATTTGAACTGCATCATTGAATAAGGAAGATAAAGAGATGGCAGCGAAATCTTCATAATGGACCGTCATGAAAATATTAGCTGCTCTACAGAGAGAGTTCAAATGCATCAGGGCTCCAATTCTGTGGAGTTATAATGATTGTCCGCGGAATCTTACTACGTTCAAACTACGTCAATATCGTGTTTTTAGAAACCATTTTCATAATCTGTACGTTCCAAGAGAATTTGTCAATATTAGTAATACGATATTAGCGGATTTCGTGTGTGATTGTCATGGTTACGAGTAAGGAATCGTTAAGTGGTCATAGTGAATTCAGGTCCAGTAAGCAAAGGCAAGCTTGAATAGAAGAAGAGTGGGTCCCATTATCATCGTGCTAAAAGATTTCTCCGCGCTTTTGTTGAGCATGAGGTCCTGGATTCGATTTCCAGGTCAGGCAAAGTGTTATTGGGTTTTTCTATTTGAAATTTGTCAGTAGCACTCCGGAGTCTGGATTTTCCCAGTTGATGGCAATAGGCTCGCTCCTATTACATGGGACTTAAACACAACTGGCGAAATGTTGGTGTACTATAGGTACACCTATAGGGAACACCTAAAAGCCTCAATTTGTCACTTATAAATTAAAGTCAACGAAAACTGCCTCCACGAAGGCAATGTCGTTAGAGTCATCAAAATAACTTATGTGTCGCATAAATCGCTTAGAATTCAAGGCTTGCACGCTTCCCGCCCTAACTCAAGTCAGCGACAGGAAGTGAGTGTTGGAAAAATGGCCGCGTTTCCGGCACCGTAATGGCGGCATGCTCACTACTCGGGCCGGCCCGGGAATTGGTAATACTGCTGTTCTACCTTCACTATATTTAGTTGGGTGATGTGCAGAAATGTAGCAGAGCCGAGGGACTGGACATGTGACGGTAGCTTTCAAAGCTTTTCGTATCTCTACAACGAATTTCAACTGGATTGCTATTTGTTACAAATTTGTTAGTTATGTTTCTACTCTATAATCGACATTTCGTTTTTGTTTTGATATTTGTTGTTTTTGTAATGTGCGTTTTGATTGTGGATAATTTTTCGTTCTTTGTTTTTCCAATTCATTTTTAATCGACTTCAAAAAGGAGGTTCTCAATGCATCCATATATTTTCTTTGATTGGGTGACTGGGCGGGTCACACTAGTCGCATGCACAGTGACTGCTGGGCAATTGTCGCCACACAGTGAGTGCCTGAGGATGGACGGCGCCGCCGAAGCCGGCCGAAGAAAGGTGGCGTGACGACCTAGACGCGTATTGCAAGGGCTGGATCGAGGAAGCCCTGGAAAAGGATGCCTGGAAGGATTTGGGGGAGGCCTTTGCTCAGTAGCAGTGTAGCCTTAATGAAAAAAAAAAGTGTGTTCCGCAATATCTCTGGCAATTTTGTATCAATACCGTCTTTTTTTGGAAGGGCTATGCCTCAGGGTTGTTCCCCTGTAAATTTTGTTAACATTGCTAGGGCATTTTTCTCCCAAATAAAAAAAATACTACAAGGTGAAGAAAATTTAATTTCGGAAGTCGGTGGCAAAAAAACTAAATTATGAAGATCGAAAAAGCACTGACTTAAGACAATAATAACTCAGAGGTCCCAAGGTCGGGCAATTATTATTATTATTTTGCGTTCGATAACTCTTAGTAGCAGCCAAGATTTGTGCATTGGAAATGGCATTAGTAGTAAAAATAAGTTTCAGATTCCACAAAACATACTGGGCCATATTCATAAACTATGATTAAAGTTAAATGATGATTAAACGTGAAAAATGTATGGTTAAACAGGCGCTAATCACTATTTAACTTTAAGCAACGTTTATGAATAAGGGGGACTTTTTGCAAACTTATGCTAGCTTCTTAGAAGATCGGCAGAAACTTAACAAACTTACCCTACCCCCCTCCTCCTTAACTTATCCTACCATGGCGTCCTAAAATATCGGACTAAATATAGGTAATATAATAATTTCTTACAATAATAGGCATTCCCCTGACCCTCAGTCAGATAGCCTGAGAGCAGTGGTGGCCCAGTGCTATCGGCCGCTACTTACGAGATGTAGGTCATAGGTTCGAACCCAGACAGGCGCTTTACTTTGAGTAAATTATTTCATCACCACTGCTCTCAAAACGGTGAAGGAAAACATCGTGAAGAAACCGGCATGTCCTAGAAAAATTCGAAGACATGTGACATCTGCCAATCCGCACTGGGCCCGTGTGGTGGATTACGGCCCGCTCCCTCTCACAGAGGCCAGATCTGGTCGTTGTTGGTGCGGGTTCCAACTCAGTATCTAGAAACCTTCTTGAAGGAAGAGTTTTGGCCGAAAGGTGTGGCATACCGACGTTTTCGCTAAAGGTTACGCGATACAACGCAGCGCAACACGACGCCGACACAGTCATCACTTCGTGTACAACAGTTGTATTTAAATGTAATAAAAATATGTATGTTTAGGTTAAAGTATTTATCTATGGGCCTGCGTTGCCTGAAATAAATAGTTTATTATTATATAAATATAGCCTGATTATGCTTATGCTGAACCCCAGTATATAATTCTCTTAACTTGTAAGCATACCTACTCTTTTTTCAGCCACTACATAAAGCATACACAGTTGTACGAGAAACACACAAGAATGACAATGTCATCCATACAGTTTGCATTTGGTCTCCACTTTAATTAGGACCCCTTTTGCACACAAACGAATAACTTGGCTCACGAAATGAAGCGACTGGTTAACTGTGACGTCACTTGATATTAAGTTTATTCTCCATTCTGCATCCTAATACATTGGCAATCTCAAAAGATTTTGAAGAATATTGCTAGTCCACTGCTTCATGTTTTCGAAAAATTTGTCTGGTCTGCAACGTAAATAACCCAATGAATGATGTTAACCGTCAAATTACAAGCTATTGCTACCGTTAGTATGTTACGCAATTTACTTGCTGCGGGGATGTCTTTAGAATTCGTTGAAATCATAGTTTTAATTTTATTCGAAAAAACTTAACTGGCGAAATATGAGTTTACTACAGGTACGACTCTATCTAACCCTTTCGTACCCACTCCATATTAAAAGTTGTATATTTTCATGAGTACCACTTAAAGTATGTTCCTCGTTTAACCTAACATACCTACTGCTACCGCTATTCTTCATTTCGTGTGCCGAGTCACAAAGACGTCAAAGAGTAAAAAAGAATGGACGCAACTCGTCGGGTTACGTAAGTGCGTCGTTCCTTTGTGACGCACGGTCCAGTCCTGCTTATGCCCTGCTTGTAAGGGGCTTGTACCATCTGCAAGGGTTTATTTACGAAGTTTTCTATCTTACTACTTAATACTCCGATGTAGGTACGATGTTTGGTGTCCTCAAAATAATTGTAGTGCTACAATATCATTAGTTTTTGTACTAGCAAGCGTGTAAGCAAACGGAAATTCTTAGTCCGAATTTTGAATTTGTGTTCGGTAATTATGTCTATATGAGGGCAGTGGTGGCCCAGTGGTTTCGGTATTACACTGCGCCACCACTGCTCTCAAAACGGTGTATGAAAACATCTTGAGGAATGTTCTAGAACCAAAATTTCGAAGGCATGTGACACCCACCTGCAATGGGATCGCGTGGTGTATTATTGCAACATTATAAGTTGATCATATTACCTCGGCAGTATTTACGATATTCGGCGAAATCTGTACTTGAAACACGTTTGCGGTATTTAGATATCCCACACACTGTTAATCTAGACTGCGCTGTAATTACGAATTGTTAATGAGGATACGCAGTTAAGTCAAGAAAATATGAGTGCTGTTATTGTACGTGTGTAATCAAAGCAAGTTTTACAGTTTTTTTTTTATTAATAATTTGATGTTTAGGATTTTTTTCTGGATTTGTTCTCTCCGCGTCATAAATAATCTGTTATCAAAGTTACCGGTTTAGGAAACCGATGTCGAAAAAAATTATTTTCGTCTAATTGATAGTTAAACAATACTATCTATTGCTGGCCCCAACTACAATACCCATAAGATGAATTTGGTATTCAAAAAACTTCACATTTATAAAACCCTTTCTTTTTCTGCATATAAATTAAAAAAGATGCCATTATTACACTGTTACACCTTGTCAGTCTCAAGATAATACGAATGGTTATTGTTGTATGGTAAAGTGTTTAAGTCAAAAAGTTCAAGGAATCCTGAAGTCATTTCACTAATATAAAAAATTTGAAAGTTTGTAAGTTTGTTTTTCAATCACGCAAAATCGACTCAACGGGTTTGGATGGAATTTGGCACGCATTCATTTGGACCGACAATTTTATCAATTTTTATCCCGATAGTGTACGTTCCCGTGGGATTATTTTCGACATCCACTCGGCAAAAACTAGTATTAAAATAAGTTCTTAGAACAAAAAATATCATAGAAAAAACCGTATCAAAATAAAAAGCAATGAAATATCCAAATATTACTTCAACCGCTTTTACAGATTCTAGGAAGAAAAAAGCTTGCGTAAAAGGTAATAGCTATTTAAGAAAACAGCGTATGTAACAAAAGTAGCAGATTACGAAGTCGCCTCGGCGACCGCTGCAGGTGACATTGTTAACGGTATACAACATTCTTTTTAGTATATGCGAAACCTGAATATAGTTTGTTCAGAATAAGGAACTGAATCGATTCCAATAGTTTTTACACCATGTTATATTTTTTCCCAATTTTTGTTATTTTTAATAATCACCATTTAATTACAAAACAATTGCCATACGGTTAGGTATCTACTGCCTAGTTATTATCAATGAGCACAAACCAAGCTGGACGCGCGGGCGGCGCGTGGGGCCTATGGTGACCATGTTTGACAACTAGGTAACATTACAAGGTTATAACTTTGTGATTTTTCATGATACAGCTTTGAAATTTTGTACATAGATTCTTTACATAAGAATACTAGACATGTGTTTCAGGTTTCGCATTTATTAAAAATAAGGTTGTATAAGGAAATACCAACCGTGTCACCGTTTACTTGCACTACGACACAAGTGACATATCGAAACTGAAAGCTTTGAAGGCGGTCCATGATAGATGTTGTATGGAATAGAATATATTGAATTGCTTTAAAACATAGTAGGCACATTAAGCTCTTATTAATACAATGATGATCATACATGTTTTGCTATATAAATATATAAACTTGTTAAATGTAAAATTTGAATTCAAACCGTATAAAATTTTAAAACGACACATTACTTTGTTAACTGAACTTCGGGCCACATCGACGTCTCACAAAATCCTGCATCGTACAAGCTGTATTTACCGCAAAACTAACTTACATACATACCAATGATCAGGCTCATTCTGATCCAGCCTGCCTTTGCAGCGACACCCTAAGCTGATCTCCGTACCCCATACGGGCGACTTAGCGTGTAGTCGCTTAGTTTCTAAATTTTTAAGCCCTGGCGGAGACCTTAACCCATTAAGACCCGAGTTCACCAACTACAACATAACCACTGATTACGTAACCGTCTTGTTAGTATTAAACATGCGTTTTAACAAACAGCGTTTTTTTCGAGTTCACTATTCAATTCTACCCAACGGTTAAATAACCGAACGTTTTTGAATGAGTGAGTCGAAAATGACCGAATGATCGAATGGTTTAATTTTTTTTGTAAAAGACGCTACGACAAATGCCGAAAGAAATGGGGTCGGAAGCATCTGGCTGACAAATTTAATGCTTTCGGCACTCACTGCAAATGTTCTTGGCTATTCAAACTTCTTTTCAATTAAATCAAGTAATTCCAGAGCACTGTCTACGTTTGTATGTACGAAATCTCGTACCAAAAGCTTTTCGTCATATTCCTCGAAATTATTGTGACGTGTTGGAATATACGGGGAGTGTGCAAAATTATAAATTATCTTCAAAATCATCTAACACATCTTCAAAGAATAAGTAACTCAAAGCGTCTTGAATTTGAAACTAAAAGTGATTCACTATGCAAAACTTCAAATCAGAAAGCATAAACCAACGGTTAAACTGAGTTGGCTACGTCGTTTAAGCTAACCATCCGATTACAGTACGTAACCAATGGTTAGTGCTTGGTGAACCGGCTGTTTTAAAATTAACCATGCGTTGGTGAACTCGGGTCTCGGGTCTCGGGTCGGGTTGGTGACCCGAGTTCACCAACGCATGGTTAATTTTAAAACAGCCGTTTTAGCCATAATCGACTGATTAACAATATTTTGCTGTTCACCAAGCACTAACCATTGGTTACGTACTGTAATCGTATGGTTAGCTTAAACGACGTGGCCAACTCAGTTTAACCGTTGGTTTATGCTTTCTGATTTGAAGTTTTGCATTGTGAATCACTTTAAGTTACAAATTCAAGACGCTTTGAGTTAGCGCTGAGAGTTCTTTGAAGAAGATAATGTGTTAGACGATTTTGAAGATAATATATAATTTTGCACACTCCCCGTTTATTTCAACACGTCACAATAATTTCGAGGAATATGAAGAGAAAGCTTTGGTACGAGATTTCGTCCATACAAACGTAGAGAGTGCTCTGGAATTACTCGATTTAATTGAAAAGAAGTTTGAATAGCCAAGAACGTTTGCAGTGAGTACCGAAAGCATTAAATTTGTCAGCCAGATGCCTCCGACCCCATTTTTTTTCGGCATTTGTCGTAGCGTCTTTTATAAAAAAATGTTAAACCATTCGATCATTCGGTCATTTTCGACTCACTCATTCAAAAACGTTCGGTTATTTAACCGTTGGGTAGAATTGAATAGTGAACTCGAAAAAAACGCTGTTTGTTAAAACACATGTTTAATACTAACAAGACGGTTACGTAATCAGTGGTTATGTTGTAGTTGGTGAACTCGGGTCTAAGGCAGCCACAGGTAAGTCCGGTTAACCAGCCGACAACCTCTTTGGTTGCCATGAGAGATGCCATTCCCAAAAACCCTCCACCCTCTACAGGATACATTTTTAACCAGTGCGCAAACTGTATCCATAAATTACTGTACACATAAATTAGTCATCGGTGATACAAAAATAAAATCTACTGTGACCGCATAGGTATTGCAATTTTCTATGATACAGCAGATTTTTTTTTTTTTTTTTGTATAACTGGCGAAAAATTTGTGGGTCTAGATTGATACACTAAATTCATGGTTACAGTTTGCGCACTGGTTAAAAACTTACCCTGTATAATAACAATAGGCTCGCACATAAATTACGAAATGGGGTATACTATAGGTACACCTTTGCTTAACCGTTCGAAGAATGCAGGCGTTATGTTTTCTTATGTGTCTGTTAACCTATTCTGTCCTCGATTCTCAGGTCGGGCAAAACGTTACTGGGTTTTTCGATCTAGAATTTTCAGTAGCAGCCCGGTGTGCCCGGATGATGGCAATTGGCCTACAGGTACTATAGGTACACCTCTGCTCAACTCTTTGGGGAAAGAAGGGGTGATGTTATGTTTATGCCGTTTTTAATAAGAATATTTTAATTCTAAAGTCTTATCCACTCTAAACCTTGCATCATCCGCATCGCATGTAATTTATCAAAGTCAGGGCAAAGCGTCGCGGCGTTAATTACCTTGTGTCGGATCACTCATCGGCGTATCGACGCCGTCGATGTGTACGTCGATACAGACGCTGTATTTAAAACTGTAGGCTCAACGTTGACGCGGCTCAGATCGAATAGACGGTCTGTAACTTGGGGAAGAAGTTAAATATTCGGTCCCGATTGTCACTCGAGTAGAAAAAGAAAAAAAAAAATTAATTTTATGAGCGTAATCACAAAACACCTTAAAAGTATGAAAACAGAAAAAAAACGACCTCAGCTCAGCAGATCTCAGCTAAAATTGCACACCCATACATTGCATGAACACTATACACAAAATATGGAAAGATGGAATACAAATGGGTGACCATCATTGTTTCGGTCACCAGTTAGATATATTTATCTACCATGCTGAACTGAATATGCCATTATTTCACAGAATAAATAACATATAGTGGAATGGCGCGCAATTTCGGATTAGACAATCTCTACACACTAGCACTTATTAGCCTATCGTCCACGACGATACGCATAGGTAAGTAATGAGTGAATCGCCTACAAGGAAACAACTGTTCTTCTAACAACGGACAGCTGTGCTGATGTTTGTTGAGCCACTTCTTCTTCCCAGCTAAAGCAATAGAAAGTGGTGAAGGGCGGGCGTTTTGGGGGACTGTCTTATGTAATTTTTACGTCCAAGTGCTGATTCTCAGTCTTGTTTGTTTAATTCGCCTTTTTGATTTTGAACAAATTTCACAACACTAATATAATTCAGTGGCAGCCTTTACAAGGCGCAACTAACTAACTAGTTAACATCGCATTAGAATGGCTAGCCAAAATTCTGTGGTATTTATTTATGTTTGCCAGGCATACAAAATTTCATCATCGTCATTTCAGCCCAAATACATCCACTGCTGGACATAGGCCTCCCCCAAGCTCCACTACTTCGACAGGTTCTGTCCTACCCCATCCTACGGCCTTGACAAGGTCATCGGCCCACATTGTTGGAAGCCTTCCAACGCTACGTCATCCGGTACGCGGTCGCCACTCCAGAACTTTTTGGCCCTATCGGTCATCTGTTCTGCGAGCAATGTGCCCTTTATACTGCCACTTAAGTTTGTCAATTCTTCGAGGTATTTCGTTTACCTCGTTAGGGAAACTCCAAGCATTGTTCACTCCATTAAAAGTCATTATGAGCGACCACGTTTCAGTGCCATAAACTATATATAGTAGCACTGAAAAAAAATACTAAATAATAAAAAATCCTCAGTGGAAATCTTTTCAATTAACACTTATACAAATAATAAACATAATTCGCTGAGTTAATAAACCCGAAGTATCTCAAAGAAACATCAGCAAATATCGAAGCAAAAAACACCGGAACAATGCCAAGATAAAAAACATCAACTACAAGTTACATTTATCTCTAATACGGAACATTAACCGCTTTGGAGATCAATAACAGTGTTATTTTATTTCAATCACGTCGTTTTCCATTATTACCATCATTTTACAAATATTCCGCTTTTCCAATGAAATGGAACGGAGAAATAGCTAGTAGCAAGTTATAAGGGTCAGGGTCACTTAGAATATAAATGGTGATTATTTATTTTCTTAAGCTGACACAGGGAGCTGTGATGGCCCAGTGGTAACAACCTCGACTTACGAGTTTTAAGTAAGGGGTGAAGGTTTGAACCCAGCCAGGTGCTTTCCTTTGTGTGAATTATTTCATTTTCATCACCACTGCTCTCAAAACAATGAAGGGAAACTAGAATGTCCTAGAGTCAACATCTTAAAGACATGTGACATCTACAAAGCTGCACTGGGCCCACGTAGTGGATTACAGCCAACACCCAGCGGTGGAAAAATTATAGGCTTATTATGCTTCCTACAGGATGGCAGGGTAAACATCGTTGTCACTTAAACCATGGGTAGTTGACTTAAATACCAAATAAACGAGCAAGTACAAAAAAATACGCGCGAGAAATGAGCGACGCTACGACCCGACGTGACGTGCGCTCGCTAGCAAGGCTGACAGCTGAATGACTAGAGTCGCGAGTTCGCGACCAGTGCGTCGGAGTCGGGCCACGCGGCGTGGTCCCCGTGCCCCGCGCCCCCCCCGTATTGAGACGTAAGTTTGTTGCCCTCGCGCGTAGGGTGAAATGTGGAAAAAAGCAGATTTTCTTTAAAAAAAAAAGGTTGTATTTTTTCATTGATTTTCGTTCTATAAACCAAACCAAACAACTGATTTCAAGGATAACGATACCCTTACAGCCTGTATAAACTTGTATAATTCCAGATACGACAAAGTTTTTTCAACTCTCGATGTTGAGCCGAGCATTGACATTCCAAAGTACCTACAAGCCAAAAATACAATGCTGATTTCGAACTCTTAACGCTAACCAATTCGTGGAAAATCTAGAGCGCGATAAAAAATCACCCCATCTAAAAATCTCCTAGCTAAAAAACCGCGTGCGTCCACGCGTTTTTTTTTTTACTAGGAAATTTTCGTCTCCACGTAGGCTAACGCACTAGCCACGTGTAGAACTGTATCCGCATGTAGAAGATATTTTTTATCAAACCACACGTTAAATCATTTCCTCTGAAATGCCACAGTACTAAATTACATTAATGATTCACAGAGCGAAGTTGTTCTAAGCCACACTACTTAAACTCCGGACTTGCGTATGAAATTACTCAGATAAATATTTATTTTGATCTTGCATATTCGTTTTGACTTGGCTAATGCCTGTGACGCTTACTAGGATTCCCAGGAAAGATGGGTTGCGTATGGATATCACGACAACTTGCACCCGAGACAGTTCGACCCAGACAACTCGATCTCGCGACAATTGGACTCCAAGAAAACTCGAATCGGACAACTCGACCCCAGGAAAACTCAACGCGGACAACTCGATCCCAATAATTCTGCTCAGATAACTCAACTCCGACTACTTGACCCAGGGAACTCAACGGTACCTTTGAATAAGCGATGAAAAGGAATGCTAATGGAAAACAAAAAACGATGGGATGCTGAACTTAGGACTTCAGTTCTCCCTCCCACCTCCCACCAATCTCATAACAGTTACAATAAATGAAACCGAAATTAAATGAACTGCCTCCATAACCAGCTGGCTACGCGCCACCACCAACGGTCTCCTGAGCATGTTCTTAGATCGGTGGGACTCCCCTCTGTGGCGCCACTGGGTAAGAATCCATACCAGTTGATAGTTAAAGTATTATCACCTTATTACCGTCACCATATGACATCGCTACAGTCGCTGGCACTTGCTAGATGCGAACAGCAGAAGATAGAGACCGCTGGTCATCTCTGGACGAGGCCTTCACCTTCGAATAAGAGGGGTTCTTGCTAAAAAGACTTCGATGTAGTCGTTTAAGTATTTATAAAAATTAAATGTATTAATCAATTAAATAATCTGAATCTTTAATAATAGTAAAAAAAAAAAATTAAAAAAACCTCCGACCCAAACAAAAACTCTTAAAAGTAAAAAATAACATTTATAGACCTTTTAAGTTGAAGGTAATATTTTGATCAAGGCATTGTCAAGTCGGGGGACGGCTTATGAAAATGCTAGGCCTCTGTTTGGCGTTTTCATTGACCGTCCCCCGACTTGACAATGCCTTTTTATTTCTTGCTTTTTAAACTCAATGTTTCGCTTAAGCCTGCGCAGCGTTGCGTAGTTTTCCCACAGTGAAGTTTGTTACTAATTTTTTATCCTCATTCCTCGTCCTGATCACCATTTATCTATAATCTATTCATTGAGATCTTTTCAATAAGCCCAAACACGATACCTCTGCTGTTTGTTGGTGGGTAACTTGTGTATCCTAGAAATTCCAGGTGTTGCTCCAACATCAGTTCAAGGTTACTTTGTTCGTCTAATATAATTGAACTAATAGAATACCAAAGAAGATGCTCAAATCCCTTCATCAATTAGAAAAGAGCTGATAATCTTCAAACGGCAAAACCGATTTTGATGAAAGATGTCTAAGAACACTCCCGACTAATACACCTTTCAAACAAAATTCAAATCGGTTCATCTGTTCGGGAGCTACGTTGCCTCAGACAGACACACACACACAGACACGTCAAACTTATAACACCCCGTCGTTTTTGCGTCGGGGGTTAAAAAATCATTTAATTAATTTTTATTGTGATAATTATAAGATAAGCATTGTAAAGGAAAATGAAAACAATTTTATATTTTGAATTGAAATGTATTATGTTGATTGCATGCAGTATTTTATATTTTTTAAATTCAAACAGCAAGAAATAAAAGGCTATTTTTATTACTTGCTGCACATAACACCATAGACTCAAGTCTGAAATAAAGAATTTTATACACAATTCCTCCTAAGTCCAAAGTTTACCGACTCCGAACCAGCCGTTCCGTAGATTTAATGTGGATTATAAATCAAAAACAGGAGAAAGGCCGAAAATTTTATCCAAGTACCTCCCGTGGAGAGGGAGCTCTGTCGGAACTGTTAACAGATGTATGTCTGTTATCAGTCCCTCCGTTCTCACCTCAGATTGGAACTGTGGGAAAACATGGAGGAAGTTGGCCTCCCATTTCAGTAAATGAATTGTTTATCGTGCAAGGCAAGAATTAATGAATGGTTTGACTTAGCAGGCGTAGTTTACAATTATTATTTATGTAATAATACATATTCGGGCTCGTGACTAAGTAGTTAATAACAGTCGCACTGTGGATGGGTGACTTACCAAGACGAGAGGTCTTGGAAAGCAAGTAAAGCGGTTGGTCCCGGCTGTCATTCTTGGATCTTTGTCAGTCGTTACTGGTCGTCAGAAGCCCGAAAGTCGGACAATCAATCTTACCAAGGGGTATCCTGTTACCCAGTAACTGGGTTGAAGAGGTCAGATAGGCAGTCGCTCTATGTAAAATACTGGTATTTAGCTGCATCCTGGTAGACTGGAAGCCAACCCCAACATTGTTGAAAAGGCTAGACCGATTTATATAAATTTCATATACCTACAGCATACGGTCGATCAAAAGCAGGTGCATATTTTGATCATAACCAACAATTTAATAAACCTATATTATTTTAATTAGCAATTAGTCATTTTCTGTAAGAAAACACACATAAGTATGTTCAAACTAACAAGTCATATTTCCAATTATGTAGTAGGTAAAAGCAAGAATATAAAATAAAATAAAAAAACAAAAACAACCGCATTCACAAAAATAACCTTAACAAAAGCGGTAAGAAAATCCGCCATTTGCAAAACCGTTGCTCTGCGGCCGCCCCGCCATCTTTAAAAGACAAACTTAATTTGGCGCGTAAACAACAGCCGGGCTTCCATCTATCAAATTAATGAGAGCTGCCAATACCATGCGACCTCCCTAATCTGAGTCGGGGAAGCTGTATTGCACTAACGCCCATACTTTTGCGGTTTATTTTGTGCCAAGACTCGTTGTATTCGAATTCACTTGAAGACATTGCAAATGGGATCAGATGTATAGTTCGACCATCTGCAATTTTGGAGGGGAACATTCATTTAAATTAATTTAAAATAAAAAACATAATCATCTGCCTTATCCTATTGTTTTACTATGCTACGGTCGGCTTCCAGTCTTACATATTGCTGCTGCTTCAATCTTTTTCTAAGTATATGAAAGAGGCGTCAAAAATCTATCTTGATTTCAATAAAGTCATTAGATAGTAATCAATATTTCAAGCATACATGACGCAGAAAATTACTGGAATTTAAAATACAGTCATAGATAATGTTATACCTACTAGCGAGTACAGTCAACCATCAGTTATAACAATTTGACATTGATAGCGCCTTTATGTCGTAGCAGTAAGAGCGCTTTCGTAATGCAAGTCTTACCACTGATGTGCTGTTGATTGTCGCTAAATGTCAAAAACGTTATCGAGGCTAACGCAAAAACTACTTAAGCAAAGTTAATACAATTTAGGGACCACCCCTAAAGCATACTTACCCTATTATCCATTAAAAAAAACGAAATCCATCCGCAATTGATAGAGATATCGCGTAGCAAACATACAAAAAAAACATACAGACCAATTGAGAACCTCCTTCTTTTTGAAGTCGGTAAAATACATACAATTTTAACCAGTGCGGAAGCTGTAACCATGCATCAAACCCTGTAAAAGCATACATCAGAATGTAGAAAAATACCTTTTAACTAAACGACGAAGTTTATACATTACCACTTAACTTCCACCCCAGTGGGGTTCCCGCATTGTCGTTGCGGGGGGCTCAGTAGCCGTGGTCTCCCAGCCACGGTGAAGCGAAGAGGAACCCGAAGGCAGGGCCGCTCGTCAGGGCTTTTGCCTACAAGCCGAAGACGAAGCGGCCACAAAGTAGGTTGCGGTGAGGTGCACCGCAACTGAGGCGGGCCGCGATGTTGAATGGGAGGCATCACGGCTGAGGGTTACAGGCTGTGGCGGAGGAGGAGTGCCGGTACTTTAGAGTAGCGCTCTTCCCTTCCGTGGCCTGGACGGGGCCGCCACCGTTTGATGGCGGACGCGGTAAGGCCGCAGGGGAAGAGGAGTGTCGGTATAGCGTTGGCCGCGCTCCCTATCCCCTGCGGCCGACAAGTTGTAGGCGGGACGGCGCGTTGTGTTGCACGCACGCCGTCAGAGATGTCGGCACCAACTGGTGGGGTTCTCAAGGGCCGATGCCTGCCAGGGATGCGGGTTGATCGAAAGAGATACCGTCGCCCCTGGCACACAGGCAACTGATTGAACACGGGTGGGTTTTAGTCAGTAAAAGTCTGACAAGCCCTCCTGCTCCACCCAGAGCGGGAGAAGTCATTTGATGATAACCCACCCTCAAAAAAAAAAACACTTTATCTTCATCATCATGGGACACGTGTTGACTTCAACACATAGAAGTTATTGACACTTCGATTAATAAACGATAAACAACGGTTTTCAGATGAGATTTTTTTCTTGTTTCTTACATTTTAGAGTATGATTCTTCAGTGGTCAGGGTTTTAGTTTTTAAATTAGTTCATGGCTTTAAAACCTTTAGAAGGGTTATATTAAATTTGTGAGGGACTAATGAGCACACATACATACATACATACTAGTCAAAATCATAATCCCTTTTGCCTCGTCGTAGTCGGGTAAAAACAAAACTGTTTTTTTTTTTTTTTTTTACACTTAGCCCTGGAAATGCGTTGCCACCATGCTTATTGCTTCTGGAAACATAACAAGAACATCAATAAATCATCGCATGCGTCCGCTGCGTCAAGTAAATGAATACAACTGCATTTCCAACATTCAAAATGGCGCGGGTCATCAGAATTATAGCCTGCATGGCGAGGACGTTTGCGAATAAGCAGTGGTAGCATTTCTGTAGCTCAGGCATGGATGTGCGGGCTTCAGTTGAATTATACAGAGCTGAAGAACTACTGTGTTCATCAATGATTTATGGCTGTTTGTAAATTAGTCGACTAAGGGCTTTTATCTTTTATCCGTAGAGTAAAATTTACGTCTGACAATTCTACTATGGAAGATCTGTAAAAAATTCAAAATTTATTCTTAGGATAAGTCTTATTCTAAGTATAAAAGTTTGGTGAAATTCGCCCTAATCCATAACATTTTATTTGCGAAAAAGTCATATTTTAATTACAGTACAAAATATTAAACCAAATTCACTTACAAGTTCCTATTTATACTAGTTAATACGTATATTATATTATGGATAGGTAAAGTGGTTATTACACTATCCAATTTGTAGAAACTATTTAGGAACAGTCTAATTAGGAAATGGGAAACTAGTGATCACACTAGACTAAATTGAACTCTAAATCGGACAGACGACTCAGTTATGACGTAGAATTACAATGAGTTGCAACAATTTAGTGCGGTTGGGACCTTCCAGTCACACTAAATCGGATCCAACTGTCCTAACTTCGATTACATCTTCCGATTTCGTAATAAGATTTCCTACAAATTGGATAGTGAACCTACTACGCACTTAAGGTGGGTTTGGACTACCTGATGGATGGTTTCAACCAGGGAGTCTACTCTTTAAGTCCATCAACGCAGACGTAGCCCCGTCCGAAAGTATTTGATCCGTCAAAACAAGTGTCAAATTATTTTTACGGATGGGCTAATACATATCGGTAGTAGGGATAACTGTAAAATCGTGTTGTCGTTTATTCTCAGTGGGGTCCCCAAAACATGTACATAATTATGTCCGTAAGCGACACGGACTCGGAATCACCTGAAGGTGAGACCCCTAGATGTCTAACGGGACTTCTCGACCGCTGGAAAAACCAAGAAAGAAAAGTTTTTTTCTACGTTTTGCCAGCTGTCGGTAATTATCTCACTAGAACGTACTACCGGGATTAAAAATATCGTATAGTATAAACTAAGTTATATCTAAACTATCTGTGTACCAAATTTCATCAAAATCCTTTTGACAGTTTTTGCGTGACCGACTAACAAACATCTAAATTACAACACACACAACTACATTTGTAATATTAAATAGAAAGATTTTGCAAATTGGTATCAATACAACGTGTAACAATTAACGCAAGACCTCATTCACCCCAATTAGAGTATTGCGTTAAAATCATATCTAATACAATAACAAAAACTTTTTTTAAAGCTATCTGTTACTATTATGGAAATCGTTTTGACTCTAGCATTGCTTTATGCATTTCAAATTGAGTCTATTACATTCAATTGAGATTGAATGTTCTTTGGCTCAATTGGCAGTAGGTATGGCAAAATACTTTTTTTTATAAACCTTCGTTAAACATGAGTGAAATCAATTCAGTAGTCACTTTTGAACAAACTTCTTTCAGGATTAGCGTTTTTTTCTGTTTCGCCTCGTATAGTAGGATTTTGCAATCGGTATCAATAGCTCCATATATTTCCGCAACAAACACAGAGGACTGCAGAATAGTACAGCTCGCATTTACCCTCCGACACAGCTTTTGTTATCCCTCACCGGTGATTGAGCTCATTCAACTTATCGCATCGCCATTGCATTTACAGCGTAGGCAGGGCTTAAGGTAACATCTGTGGAAAACATTGCAGGAAAACAAAAAAAACTACTAGAGAATATTTTTGTTTGTCCCTCGTATCAGCGACGTGATTGATGAGAGAAATCGCTTTCATTTCGACAGATCCGCAACAATCACGACGTTGTTTACGTTGCTGAGCAGACCATTATTATTTAAAATTATAGTTAGTCTTATGGATCGGAAGCTCACTTCTATGTATTTCTGCGTTTGTTTAAAAAAAAGTCAAATACTTTTTTTTTAAACAAACGCAGAAATACATAGAAGTATTGATTTAGAAATAACCGAATAGAAAGTACATCACAGCAGACAGAAAGGACACCGAAATAATTGAAATCTATAAATCCTAATAGACGTCCATCGCTTCCGAGCTCTCAAGCAAGTGACTTTCAGTATAGTATTAAGTACTCTGTGCAAGTGACCGAGGTGCATCTGCGCCCCTCTGAAGTTGTCGCCCCTTCCACTCAAAATGGTCACGTGAACTTCTTCACTTGACAAATCCTCTAAGAATAGTGTAAATTAAACAATTTTACAATTCCAGAAATTAGTATTAGGCAACAAACTCGACGTTTTGTATTAAATTTGTATGTTACAAAGTCATACTTTTTTCCATAACGTTTTATTCAAAACGTGCCAGTTGCCTAATACGAATTGTCGATAGATCTACAAATAAATCAACTTCATGCGAGTCGCCTACAGAAAATATATGATATTATTTAAAAGTGACGATTCTCCCGATTCGAGCGAATTAATTCGTACGAGTCGTCTAATAAATTTCTGTCTTGATTGGCACAGTATCTGAGAGACCTTTTTTGCGGTGGGAAATCGTCAAATGACTTCTCCTGCTGAGTAGAGCAGGAGGGCGTGTCAGACTTTTACTGACTAAAACCCACCCGTGTTCCCTCAGTAGCCCGTATGCCAGGGGCTGTGGTATCTCTTTCGAACAAACCCGCACCCCTGGCAGGCATCGGCCCTTGCGGACCCCACCGGGACCACCTATGGTCTGGTTTGATTTCTGCAGGGAACCAGTATCTTTATGAAAAAACTGGGTTTTTATTGGGATAAAAACTATTAAACGTGTTAATCCAGGATATAAACTATCTATGTGCCGTACGGGACGTTACCTCCCAAAAAAAAAGTCTACTATTTTTATTTTTTATTTAATCGTGTTTAGCTAAGACGTGCAACTGAAGCAATAGTGTGTGAGTGAGCGCTTGTGATGTGGTGTAATGGGGAAAGTGTATGAGTGTCTGATTTGACTGATGTGTAATTTGTGTCGTGTGTAGAGAGGGAAGGTGTTTTAGGGTGTCTGTGGGTTTGTAAGTGACATGATATTAATAGATATTTATTTGCATTGGGGTTTCATCAGTGCTTCTGTGTCATCATCATATAGGGTGAGGAATTTTTTTTAGTTACTTTTTTTTACATTTGTGTGTGTTTAGTGTATGTGTGTTATGTTTTTGATGTTATTTATTGTACGTAAAGGCACTTAGGTAGGGGTAGTGATGTCTAGCGACAAATACCAAGTTAAGAATCTCTTGTGAAAAATCAAACTCGTATCATCAATTCAATATTATAATGGTAGCTAAATTAGGTAGGAAACAAGTACTTCCATGACGAGTAACAAATGTTCTATTGATTACTCGTCTTTTACATTATTTAAAACGTTATCGCCGCTGGCCGATCCGGCGTCCTCGGCCCCTCTGTCGTTGGCGACGTCTGCCAATCTGGCGTTGGCGTCTTCTACCATTCTGGCCGCGGTCGGCTGATAATCTGACGTTGGCGTCGTCTGCCAGTCTGGTGATGGTGTCGTATGCCAATCTGGCGTTGGCGTCGTCTGCCAAGCTGACGTTGTAGTTTTCTGCCAACCTGGCGTTTGAGTCAACGACGATGTTGTCAACCACCACGGAGGTAACGTCGTTGTCCACCAAGGAGTTGTCGGCCTCGTCGTTGACGACCAAGCAGTTGTCGGCCTCGTCGTTGACGACCAAGCAGTCGTCGGCCTCGTCGTTGACGACCAAGTAGTCGTCGGCCTCGTCGTTGTATACCACGGAGACGTCGGCGTCGTCATCGTTGTCGTTCCCCACGGAGTTAGTGTCGTGGGCACAGGACTCACAGGCTTATCATCATCACAAATGACAGGAAACTCCTTCTGGCATGCCCTGTCAAACTGTGCTACTGCCTTCTTTTCAGGAAAATTGTCAGTCTGATTAGAATAATGAATACAGCCTCTTGGCAAATTGTCACCAAATATGGTGCATATTTTCATTAGGAACCAGATGTCTTCTACCCCAAAGACTGTGCTTCTTGGCTCCAGTTCTATAATAGGAGTGAAGTTGATACCGAGCTCGGAAAATTTCGCTGATGCTGAACCAGCTCGAGATCCTCCATAAGCCACGCACTGCTTAAATGTTGCGGGGTCTATCCCGGCCTCACACAGGCAGTATGCGCTCGGGTTTCCTGAAAACCATAAAAATAATAATTGATTAATAAACGTGTGTTTAGGTTCTGGTTATCGTTAGTTTTTTATTGAACCCTGTGTTTTGATGTTCACTCAATGTGGTATTGCCAATTAATATGTAGTGTCTTACAGAAACATTATTAGAAGGTGATGTTGAGTAGGTATAGGTCGGTACTGTAGAAATTATAAAACATAGTTTAATAAGGAACTCTTACAGAGAAATACCACCACCATTAAGGAAGAAGCGCTAAAGAAGAAAATTTTAATTTCGTGGGCTATCCTGGAGCCAAAGAGTGAAGAGTATGGGTGTTGGTGTAATTTCATCCATGAAAAACCACCCATTGTGGGAAAAGAAGCATCCACCACCTCCCGATTTCGTTAATGCCCAGGAACAGTTGCCTCCCAGGTGTAATCTGCAGTGGCCCATATGGAAAGCTTTAAATCGATTGCATACCCAAGTAGGCCGCTGTAGACACAATTTGTCATAGTGGGGGATTACTGACTCATCCAACACCCCGTGCGAGTGCGGTGCTTCTGATCAGACCATGCACCACTAATTGCTGGAGTGCCCTAAGAGCCCGTTCACCTGCACCTTGGATGATCTGAATAATTCCACTGTTGCTGCAATTAACTTGGCTACCTCAGATTATAAAAAAAGGCAGATAGACCGCGCGGAACACCAGAGTGAAGCCAAAAAACAAAATACTAAAGCGTCGTATTGTGTATAATGCGAGGCTTTAGTATTTGTTTTTTTGTCTCTTGGGTGTTCTGCGCGATCTATCTGCCTTTGTTTTATAATTTAAACCAAAAAAAAACAAACACTAAAGCGTCGCATTGTATGTTACATAAAATACGACGCCTTAGAATTTGGTTTTTTGGCTTCACACTTCGTGTTCCGCGCGGTCTATCTGCCTTTATTTTATAATCTGAGTTGGCTACCTACTGGGCTCTAGCCGTATGAAAAAAAAAGTGTACGAGTACCATCGACACGAAAAGAAGAAGGTGTAATTTCAGATAAACGAGGTATTTCACCACTATCCCTAGGACGACGGTGACCACTTACTCTATGGACGTAAAAATATTGCAGTGGGATTTTTGTGCGCACTGGTGTCGGCGCTAAGCAGTACATTGGAGCGTACTGCTTAGCGCCGACATTTGGAAATCGAACACGGCCCTAATCGATTCCTTACTTCGAAACCACGTCAAATTCACGATCACACACAACATCTGCTAATAAATATCAGCAAATTGTCTTGGAACATACAGAATATGATGATGAACACACAGAAAAAACTAACTACACAGACTACTCAGACAGATATGAAACGTCGACCTCATCCAGTTAAAAAATATAAGTGACGTGTAAAACTGTTTCTATAAACCAACTGAACGAAAAAAAAAAATTGAAATTTTTTACGTATTTGTGAAGGGATCTTACAAGTAGAATGAGCAATAATCTATTTGGACATACAAAACATGAAAACACAAGCTCTATGTTCCTTACCTTCAGCCTCGCATTTCAAGTACTGTGCCTGCAGAAAGGTGTTTAGCTTCAAGTCTTCTAAGGCACACATTTGTGCTACAGAATACCTTCCACTGCCCAGCATATAATAGTCCACCATGATATCCCCTCCAATATTATCTACAATCCATGGGTAAGTCCTGGTGAAGAATTCCACGTCGGTGTGAACGTCCCCATACACGGAAATGATCTGGGCAGCGTGGGTGCTGGCCAACATGGCGGATAAAATCAACAGAATCATTGTAGATGTTTGTCTTACTCTTCTTCTTGTAACAAAACGAGAACTGATTCCCGAATTACTGACTAAAAATACATTTTTCTTGCACTTGCAGAAAAAAATTATTGTTTTGTAGTTTTTAAGTTTGTCAGCCCGTTATGTTATTTTATGTATTGGTGATTATTTTATTGCAATGTAGTTTAAATACCTAAATCGGTACAGTCGACGATAATGGTGCTAAGCAGGAGATGGTTAATCAATCGTATTTTTTCGTAAAAAACCATTCTTATAGTAGGTACACACAAAACTGACAAAACACAAAAAAAAACTACAACTGAAAACAAACGCGCTGCATTTCATTATAGTTCTTCTCTTTTGTCCTTGACGCGAACAGTTTGTAAAAAAATAAAAAAAAGAGTGTGAGGTCGAAGCAGCCCCGTCGTCGTCAGGAACGAAATTCAAACTGAGGATGCAAGATGGCAGCTACGAAAATTTTAACAAGGTGATATTTTTTCGCAGCCATTATCTTGAATTTTCATTTAGACCTCACTATTGGCTTCAAAACCTTCAAAAACCATGAAGACCTTTTTATTTCTCTCTCTCTCTCTCTTTGTCTCTTTCTATTAAATATAATAAAAATTCAATCAAGGTTTATTCGTTACGGGACGATTTCTACCAGTTCACTTCTACCGCAAACTGCTTTATGGTTCCAATAATTCATGTTAGACCGAGAATCAACACTCTTTTAACATCATCAAGCTTATTAAATCTATTCACCCCGCCGCAGTCCACTGCTGGACTTTCTCAGGCTGCGCCACAATGCCCTGTCCGTCACTCCCTGACACCAGTTTCGTAAGAACTGGGCTACCAAATGCATAAACAGATAGTTCCAGAAATTAGCGCGTTCAAACAAAAAACGAACTCTTTAGCTTCATTAATAGCTTGCTTTATTATTTGGCTCGTATTATAATTTTTGTAACTGGCTAAGTAATAACACCCGTCAGGTTAAGCTACGCTTGCCGAAGTAAGTCCACGGGTGGGCTACCCAGTACGTATTACCCAGTAACTGGGTTGTGGAACTTAGATAAGCAGTCGCTCCATGTAAAATACTGGTATTCAGCTGCATCCGGTTAGACTGGAAGCCAACTCCAACATAGTTGGGAAAAGGCTAGGCAGATGATAATGGAACTTCAAACTAATTTTATAGACTTGTGTCGTTAACTGTACAGACGATATTTTGTGATAAGATACAGGGAATTTTCTTAATCTATATTAATGTTTTCTATTACTGTATTTGAGAAATTAGTTACTAACCTAACTTTTTATTTGCGTGGGGGCCTCATGGATCCTCCGTCTGGGAAGAACGGAGGGTAATGTGAGAGTCCTACCGACTAAAGCCCGGCTGTTCCTTCTAGTACCATGTGTAGGGGGTCCGGGAGATACTTGTACAATCGCCGTACTCCTACCTACCTGCCTAAAGAGGGCATGTAATGGAATTATTTACCTACCCATCTCCCTACTAATTAATATTATAAATGCGAAATTAACTCTGTATGTCTGTCTATTTCTTACGCTTTCACGCTTAAACTGCTGAACTGATCGTTATGAAATTTGGCAGGGATATAGCCTGGGATACGGAGAAGGACATAAGCTATTTCTAACGCGATAACCGACATCCAAGCGGGCGAAGCCGCGGGCAAAAGCTAGGAATATATGTAAATAGTCCTCCTTATTGATTTCGAAAACGACTACCCTTGGCAGTTCTTGTTTCCTGGCGGGTATATAACTCGCCAGATCGAATTTTGTTTTAAATACCCGGTCACAACTAATGCAATATAGTTGGCCGGTAGAGTTAAAGCAATAGGTATGGAGGGGCTAGGTCTCTTTTACAGATTTGACGTTTTTCACCGTTTACCCAAAATGGTTTTCTCCTGTGAGATGGCGAAAGGTAATCAGAAGCATGGTCAACTTATCCGCTACAAGGATGGGTTCAAGAGGCATCTAAGCACTTGTGCTATTCACTCAGCAGGTTGGGACTCGCTTCAAATCGCGTCTTGGCGCCCCACTGTCTACAAAAATGTAGAAATTTTCGAAAAAAAGAGCGCCTTGATACAGTAACCAAATAAAATAAAAACCGGCCAAGTGCGAGTCGGACTCGCGTACGAAAGATTCCGTACCATTATCTATAAAAACATCAAAAAAATCATGTTTGTTAGCCGCACTTAAATATTTTATTTTATTTTAATTTAATTATTTATTTTAAAGTGAATATTAACTACTTAAATATTCTCTGAATATTTCAAAGCATCTTCTTGTTGCCGTTATCAATATTGAGCAAAACAGTCACATTTTTTGTATACGAGCCCCCTTAAATATTTATTTCATTCTGTTTATTGTTATAGCGGCAACAGAAATACATCATCTGTGAAAATTTCAACTGTCGAACTATCACGGTTACCGACGGGCAGACAGTGGAGTCTTAGTAATAGGGTCCCGTTTTACCCTTTGCCTACGGTACCCTAAAAACGTCAAATAGCAACAGCCTGTTTACGGAACTAAATAAGGAAAATTAAAAGTAATTAGGTAAGTATTTAGTTAATCAGTGATGATATCGATGTCATCAGTATCACTGTACTGTGTGTTTATTGTTTTTTTTAAACATATTTTGTGCCATCAGATTACAATAGATACATATTCCGGATATAAACCACTATCTCGCACCTGCGGACCTGACTAGATAATCGTTTCTACGTAATCATCAAAACAAAAAAAACCCGAAACCATAATTCATCAACATTGTCCTGTTCTTATCCTAATTTATTTGTGGTCGGCGTAACATGTATATTTCTTCCACACTTCTCTATCAGGGCGCGTTCAGACGACACGCGCCCGCTAAGCGCACGCCACGCGCTTCAGCACCCGCGTCTAACTCGCTTTGAAATGTTTTGTTTATAATTTGAGTCTTGTGGCACATCAATAGATCTCAAATTGCATTTATCGAAGTCCAACCACACACGTCTCGCGCCCGCCTCGCGCCAGCTCCGCGCTCACCTTGCACACGCGTTACACGCACCCCGTCCGTACGCCTTGCGCCCGCCCTTCGGCTAGTGTCGTATTGAACGCTGATTTCGCGCCTGCCGAACCGAGGGTGGGTGTAAGGCAGGCACAACGCGTGTGCGTTGTCGGCGCGGGTCGTTTGAACACGGCCTTAGTCGTCATCTCCGTAACACCCTTTCTAACCATATCGACGGTCCCTAAGTACAAGCCCCTAAATGGTAGAAACGTGATTTGCATGTTTTGTTTTCTTTACCTTCAATCCAGTCTATACTATCGTTTAGTTTGACAAAAATAAGTCTAAGATGGCAAAATAGAAAGAAAGAAAACAGGAACACACAAAAATAAGAAAAGGTTTAGGGAAACATCCGTCACATCTACGCAAAACGGCTATCGCTCAGTATTATATTGCGACCCTTGCAAGACAGAACGTAGCGCTGGTTTTCAGCGACAGCCGACTTTGATGTAATGACGTCGCTCGGTGCATCAAACAATTATTAGGACACTGTACTGCTACAGCGAACTTATAGAAAAATAATGTAATTTAATGTAAATGCTATAGAATATACTAAACATGAATATACAAAAATTATGTAAAAAGAAAAAGGAAACAGACATACATGCTATGAGAATATCATCCTGTATGTAATGTAATGTAATTTCATGATAGATTTAAAATGCACTTTAAATCTATCATGACATTACATTAACTAGAACATGAAATACACGTGTTTTAAACTTGGAGCGCTCTCCTGTAAAATTTGTCATTTGTAATTAGGGGATTATATTATATACGTATGTAGGGACCGTCGATATCATCATTCACACAGTCCATCCATCGTTTCTTTCGTCTCCCGCTACTGTTTTAGCTATCGACATTCATACTTAAATTCAATTCCATAATTACCAAACAATATTGCTCGTGGAGGCCCCCCTCCAGGGGGAAATCGGGGTCGTGGTAAATAACAAAAGTGCACGGATCTATCTTCAAGTTTAACCTTTCCGAGGTCGGTCCATGGATGGATGACCGTCATAACATACCGAGATTCCTCCGTACCTCAGCAAGCTGGCTAAGCCGTTGGTCCTGGCCGTAATTTGCGGATCTTTGACAGTCTTTACGAGTAGTCAGAAGCCCAAAGTTCTGACAACCAGTCTTACCAAGGGGTATCGTGTTACCCAGTAACTGTGTTGCGGAGGTCAGATAGGCAGTCGCTCCATGTGAAATACTGGTATTCAGCTGCATCTGGTTAGACTGGAAGCTGACCCCAACATAGTTGGGAAAAGGCTAGTTAGATGATGAGTTCCTTCGTAGTTTTCATGATTTGCGTCCGTTCTTTTATTCATATTGATTATACTCATAAAACCCTATTCCACCATATTAATCTGTTACGTAAAATAATAAATACTTTTTTTAGAAAAATCGCTACGAATAAATTCCACATTTATGGAATCGACGAAAAAACTTGCAAAATGAGTGTAGCGCATTCAACGATTAACCATGTTGACTGACATAGTGATGTAGCACTGGTTGTCGATATAGTTCACGTCGATAAAATACACATCCATAGGTGAATACAAGACTATTTGTCCTAAATAAGCCTTATATAGTGCTTATAGAAGTGTTGTGAGCGTCATAAGGATTGTTGATATAAATATCTATCAAGACGAGAACAATCATTATGCGATAGCTTTGACTGGCACCTGAGTCCTCAGTTGTCCAAGCTCTAGCAGCAAGTGCTTAGCGAGAGCCATTTGAATTAATACTTGAACCTGGACACATTTATTGTTTTTATTTATTTTTTAAGCTTAAAAATGCAAATTAAAAATCCTACATTCACTAACTGGATACACAGCCTAAATTGCTGAGTCTAGAACATGAAACGTTGCACAAGTATTTATTTCATAACGTAAGTGATCACTAAGGATGGATTTTTGAAAAAAAATCATGTAAATGAATATGAATGTTCGTCATTTTGTCGATGGCGGGCAGATGGCTTGAATAAAGCAATCATCGACATCAAAAATGCTTGCGAACGTCACTATTTTTGCGTGAAAGAGCGTTTGGCATTTGACCCAATCCCGAAGAGAACAATAATTTACATGCACCCCAACTCTGGCTTCACCCCTTTTTAACCCCATTTACCCCAGCACGGGATTTTGTCACAAAAAAAAAACAGGTTTTCGCAACAAATTGAACAGCCGAATTAACTTTTAAGACTTCAAGAGTTTGTAGAAGCTATTAACCTCACTTTGTTTTGTCCGAAAGGGTAGCCAGAGGTATACCTGGTAAATTTTGCCTGGTATACCAACCAGTTAAGATTACGTACCATGTAATAGAGGGATCCTAATACCGATAACGGGGCACAAATGGGACTCATTAGAAGGCCTAAAGTCGGCCAAAGAGCAACGGCGAGGGCTATGCTTGGATTTTCTCTACGCGATCGAATCAGAAAGGCATCCATAGGAGAATCAAGGTAACAGACATAGTGGGCCGAACTCATTGCTCACAGAACAGATCGAGTTCGATGGGACCGAAAGTTTCTGAAGTAGCGACCGCTTACTAGAAGACGTAACGTTGGAAACACAAGGTTTACCACTGACATGGTAAAGGCAAGAGGAATCCGCTAGATGCGAGAAGCATAGAACCGGTCAAAGTGGAGGTGCTTGGGGGAGACCAATGTATAGCAGTGGATGTTTTTCTCCGGATATGATGATGATGAACGATAGGCACAAATCAGGCAATCTACTGATTAAGCTTGCTACTAAGATATACCTAAAGGAAAACCCATTAGCTTTGCCCAGCCAAAAATCTGAACGCAGGACCCAACCAGGCAGCCGAAATACTGACTACTGACCTATTGGTGCCTAAATGACATTGACAGGGGAGCGTTCTTGGTATTATAAACATTTGTGAAATTGCCGCAAACATTGTTTTGACGTTACAAGATGGCGGCGATAGTTTACCGATTTTGGTCGCGCGTCAATAGAATCCTACGAACCTCACGGATCGACCGATCAGGTTAAGTTACCCTTACCGCAGTTGATTCGTGGGAGAATGATCGTCTTTACATACCATCCGTGCCTCGGAAAGCAAGTTAAGCCGTTGGTCTCGGATGTCATTTGTAGATCTTTGACAGTCGTTACGGGTCGTCAGAAGCCCGAAAGTCTGATAACCAGTCTTACCAAAGAGTATCGTAACCCATTGACTGCGTTGTCAGAAGTAGGTAGTCGCTTACGTTAAATACTAATATTCAACTGCATCCGGTAAGACTGGAAGCCGACCGCAACATTATTGGGAAAAGGCTAGGCAGATTATGAAGTAGCGTTGCAATTATCTTTGAAAACCAATACACTTATAATTTTTATTGTCTATGATTTAAGTTATCTTGTGAATGTTAAGGTGTTTTAACCGAAATCCGTTAAGTGATTCTAAAGGTTTAATGAACCTATTGGAAACAGATAAATACAACTTAATTAAAGATAACGATAATAATACGATATCAACATCCACAAACCCAGCTAACGACATCTGTGACGAAAATCCAATATCAATGTAGTTTAATAACATCATGACATGCCCTAAAATCGTCGTCGTCCACATAAATTATCCTTTGTGAAATATTAATAATGAAACCACTAATGCCATCTAGTAAGTTTGTAGCACACTACAGTTATAAAAACTTGTCAGCAGATGGCGTTGTTATTAATTGTACTGTAATTTGACATTGTTTGCAGCAGGTAGCTAAAAGTATGGTTTCCTTTGAAAAGTCGTGAATTATTGTAATCTAAAATTATCGAGCCGGTGTTATAAAGTTGGTAACAGCAGGTCAGTCACGCACGGAAAGTTTGCTCGTAATTTTCGTGGTGCTGCGTTTAGTATAACTTGGTGCTCGACCAGTCCAATTCTGGCAATGACCTATTAACTCATAATAAACTATGGAGAGTCGGAGAGATAAATTCAGAGATTTTATAAATTCATTAGATTAATTTCAGGATTGATCCTTTTCCCATAGAGAATCACTGGGTTCATCTCTCAGTTCTTCTGTTACAGGCCATTTGCTCCGAATCTATGTACCTACCTACTCGACTGATTAAGTTAAAAATTATTATTTACTTACAGATTACAAGAAAACCTATAAAAAGTTTAGTATTTTGAAATAAAATCGTAAATCTCAATATTGTGGCTTATAAACTTACATTTGCATGTCTTTCAACGATAATGTAAAGTAGGTACTTATATTTTTGGAGTAAAATATATTTTTATAAAAAAAAAATGGTGGATAACAAATTAACCATCGTACGGAACCCTTACCACGCGAGTTAAACTTCGTTCAGCAATCACAACGTCCGGTTTTTGTTAATAAATGAAGAAGTGCACGCTTGTTTAATTTTAATGATGCCAGCCAGGCTTAATTCCAATGTAGGAAGTATAGGAGACCCGACCCTGCTATGATTGGTGCATAATTATTGTGATTACGACAGTCGCTAACTCATTGACTATAAGGTCCGGGTCGGAATTTCGGTTTCCAAACAGAACATTTATACCTACATATGTACCAGCTTGCCCAGTGGTCAAAATTCGACCATTTCTTATTTTTATTCTTACTCACTATTATACAAAAATATTAGCTTCTTGCTACACTCCTTCTCGATATTATAAACTTTTACTGTGCCAAATTTATTACTCCTTCGTCCGCGTAATTTTAGTAAAAAGGGGTATTTAGCTTTTGCTTCACGTATTAATATATACATGCATATAAGTAGAATTATATGGCAGTTAGGCTTTTTTAGGTGCTTCTGTATATGTTAAGATCAAATCAAATCATTTATTTGCATATATACAGAAGCTGATTATGATGATGTTATGTATGTAAGTATGTAAACTTAGACCAGTTGTGATGTTTTCGTGCTAGTACTTTGTTTTTTGAAAAAGATCTACTTCTGGACAATTCTAACATGCAAGGTCTGCCCAAAACAGACATCTATAACAAAAAAAAACATCCCTGCTTCTTACGAGTAAAATGGCAAGTATACTTTCCCAACTCAGCGCTCCACCGTCCTTGAACGAGCTCTATAATTCCCGACTCCGTCTATCTCCTTCATTTAATTCCATTCGAAATTACAAATAGCTTCTTAGGGCGTTCCCAACGATTACATTTGAAACTTAAGGCTATTACAAACAATTTATGATGGCTCTGACTTTCGAAACTCGATTTGGGGAAGTTCCCAAAATAATCGCACAGATTTGTCGGCAGTTTTAATGTGGGGTCAACGGGTTTAAGGTGCGTCGCGACTTTGAGAGTTTTTACGTTTTTCTACAAGCTTTAGAATAATCGGTTTGATTTGGGAAAAGTTTGGTCAAGCTTTGATTGAGCGTATGCTTTGCAATTACTATAAACAAGTCCCAGGGGCAGACACTGAAGGCTGCGGGTGTCGACCTCAGGACAAGCTGCTTCTCACACGGACAACTGTACGCAGTTTGCTCCTGCGTCACCAGTCCTGTCTCTATGTAGGTAAATTTTGGCTCCTGAAAACAAAACTGCAAAGTAGTTTAAAGGGAAATTTTATCAAAATGTGTCTGTTATTATATTGTCTTACGACACGCGAACGAATTAGCGGGCAGAAACTGGAATAAAGAGATAATACTATAGCTACTAACCTACTACCATAGATAAAACACTATATCCTTCTACTGTCATTCGTGGATCCTTGACTGTCGTCACGGCTCGTCAGAAGCCCGAAAGTCTGAAAACCAATCCGGTAACGGTTAGTCTGGAAGTCGAACCCAACATAGTTGGGAAAAGATGACGTCCACTGCTGGACATAAGCCTCAACAAACAGGGGGTTTTGCCATAATCGCCACGCTTGGCAGGCGGGTTGGCGATCACAGTATGGTGGTCAAATGCATAGAGAATGCTGCTGCCCATTCTCTAGTAAGTCCCTTATAGCGGCAGATGATATAGTTATACCGCCATTACTGATTGCGTTGGTAATATTACCGCCACTGCAAGAAAGTAGTGCTCTGAAAGAGAGCAGTGGTGGCCCAGTGGTAATGGCCGCGACTTACGAGTTATAGGTTTTAGGTTCGAACCCAGACAGGCGCTTTACTCAGTGTACATTATTTCATCACCACTATTCTCAAAACGGTGAAGGAAAACATCGTGAGGAAACCAGCCTAGAACCAAAGACATGTGACATCTACCAACCCGCACTGGGCCCGCGTGGTGGATTACAGTCCACTCCCTCTCACAGAGAGGCCTGTGTCCCAGCAGTGGGAAAGTTATACGCTGTTTATGCTGAAGAAATCACTCGCAGAAACTAAGGCTGCAACTTTACCGGTGACCATTCATACATTTCGTTAGAAGACGAACGTTTTGCTAAATGGTTGCTTGAGTACAATTGACCTTAATTGTTTTTAGAGCCATTAAAACATTAAGTTCTATCATTTTCTTTGTTCAACTGGGAAACTTTGAAAAATTGGTCCGTCTGTTGTCATCCTAACAAAATGATAATTGACTTCTATTTCTGACATCTTTTAAAATTATTTTAGAAATATTTGTATTCTTGTACTCTTACAGCCTTCTACAGTAATACTCAAACTTTTCCAGCATCTTCGCCCGCGTGGGTTCGACAATTATTCCACGGGAACGTACAACCGGGATTAAAAGTATCATTATAATCTATCTGTGTGCCAAATTTCATCCAAATCCGTTCAGCCGTTTTTGCGTGATTGAGTAACATCTAAACATGAATTGATAATAATCATTTATTTTAGTAAAATGTAATGAATTAATGTTTGGTACAATGTAATCATTCAATTGTAATTATTAGAATCATTACAATATTATGTTATGTAATAATTTAATTTAATTAATTCTTAGTTATCGTTTTGCTATACCCTAACAGGGTCTATATTTCTGTAACATCTTTTTCACAATACGGAATTCAATAATTAAATAAACATACAAACTTTCATATTTAGAATATTAGCAGCGCTCTCCGAGTTCACCTGCGTGGTTCCCGTTCCCGTGGGAATACGGGGATAAAATATAACCTACGTCACCCGGGGATAGTGTAGCTTCCCAATAATTGAACGAATTTTTCAAATCGGTTCAGTAGTTTCGGAGCCTATTCAATGCAAGCAATCAAATCTTTCCTCTTTATAATATTAGTAGACTAGCAGCACTCCGCGGATTCACCCGCGTTGGTTCCCGTTCCCGTGGGAATACGGGGACAAAATATAGCCTATGTCACTCGGGGATAGTGTAGCTTCCTAAAAGAGAGAGAATTTTTCAAATCGGTTCAGTAGTTTCCGAGCCTATTCAATGCAAACAAACAAGCATACAAACAAATAAACAATCAAATCTTTCCTCTTTATTATTAGTATAGATTAGTAGGATAGTAGGATTTCTCCGCATTACATGCCAATATCATGATCACCGATTTCTACACAACTTTTCTCACCGTTCGATGTAACGCGGGGCATGAGTTCCTGCAAGATGTGAAGGATACCTTAGCCAACATTGGGACAGAATCGGCTTAAGAAAGAAAATACATATTAACTAGGTCAAATTAAATTAACTGGCAATACTTTACCTACGTGTCGTGTACATACCTATCGAAATAGAAAAATAAAGGAATAAAAAGAAACTTTTTTTTTTTCATTTTTCTTCCGTTTTATACGAAAACATTATTAACAGGATGTTTCATAATTCTAAAACATTATTTATTTTTCTTCACACTTTTGATCTTAATTAATGGTAACATTTTTTTAATTCGCGCCTTGAGGTATTTTATGTCTGATAGAGTGGACCACCTTTATAAGACGACTAAAATGTTTACAGTGTATAAACCTGCATCGAAACTCGGAAAATGAGCTCCTTAGTATATTTATAGCACCGCGCCATATGTAGATATTTCAAAAGGCTTGCCGGTATCTACATACACTCTTATACAAGATATATTTTCCTTCAATATACCGGCATTACGTTGGCTCGATTCCCTGAAGTTGAATAGTGGTGAGGTATGAAAACATATCGATATTTTATGATAAATTAGCTGGGAAATCTGAATCTCTCAGTAAAAATATTCTCAGTAATCAGTCCTGGTGGGAAAACCACCAGGAATGATTACTGAGAAATTAAGATTAGGACTTCGGACTACTTCCTACTTCAAGGGATTTACATAATAACTGGCGAACTGTGAGTGTAGGTACTATACAAATACACATCTCCGCCTAGCCATTCGACTAATACAGTCGTTGTGATAGTATTATTGTTTATGTACGTATATTTTACGTAACAGCATACTTAGGTCTCAATTAAAGGGCCAACATGTTCAAAACGTTAGACATAATTAGTATAATAAGGGTGTTCGATTCAACTGTGCCTAAGCCCATGTTTTAAACGTATTATTTATGTTAATCGCTCTTAAAAGATGGTTGGTAATGTTTTTTTAGGTACAAATCCTTCATCTTTAGGATTGCGTAGTCAACAAAGAGCTCATAGTTCCACCATCCACCATGTCCGTCCGTATCGTCTGTCTGTACTTAGGTCAAATGCTCTTAGTGAAAGCTGCAATTTGGTATTTTTATACATGTACTAGCTTTTGCCAGCGGCTTCGCCCGCGCGGAATTTCCATCCCCTATTTAACTCCCTTAGGGGTTGAATTTCGAAAAATCGTTCCTTATTCCTTGTCTACATTATACAAAGAAGCTGTGTGCAAAATTTCAGCTTTCTAGGTCCAAGGGTTTGGGCTGGGCGTTGATGAGTCAGTCAGTCAGTCAGGACTTTTCTTTTTATTTAAATAGATAATAACACCGAAAACGTGGTAAATTAAACTCTTTTTTTTAGGGTAACTGCTCTACACGTTTATGGGGGATGATTTTTTTACTCTTCTATACCATGGTTTCAATATTGTGCGTGTGAGAAAACTATTTTTCGATTCAATTACATAAAGTGCAAATTTTTGTTGAACGCATGTGTACCCAAGTGTACCGGAAAAATGGTTGTTTTAGTTATCTGAAAAATGTCACGGCAATAATATAATATAACGAAGTTGTAAGTAGGCTTTACTAGTTAACGAGTAATAGTTGACCAACTTATATTAGCAGTTGGAATGTTTGTTTTAGATACCTATTTGAGAACATGTTTTCAACGTTCTTGGGATAAATTCATCTCAACTTCGGATCATTGTACGTAATTCGATACGTACTTACTTGGCCGGTTTTTCCTTGAAATTTTATGCACCTACATAATACAGACATTAAATATTGCAGGAATTATAGGATAGATCGCTTCACCAAGACCGCTCACAAAGTAGGCGAGCAGTCCACGGGACGACCTATACCATCCAAAAATAATTTCGCCCTTTTAGGACATTGCCAAGAGTTACCAAGGCCCAATAATTTCCTTACTCAATAGATTGAGGCACGAAGTAATCTTGAAAAAGTCTCCGACCTACACTATCCGTGTGAACGAAACCATAGCGCGATTCAGGAAATGGTACAGCGCCATCTATCGAGCAAGGGGTCAAACTTTTGCGCTTTAGTTAAAATGTTTTTGTTTTGTTTCTATTAAGAAAATTGTCTTTGTAGCTAAGTAAAAACACTTATAAAAAATATTTCGAAGTTTTAATTCAAGTAGATGTATTTTTTTTGAGCTAAATCCACAGTAAATATTTTTTACAAAAACAAAAATGGTATCGATTATTTTGCCACATCTCTAGTCGCCTTTGTAAGGCAATCTCCCTATTTACGGGCGTACAGCGGTGCAGACTATTAAATCGAAGCTAGGACGGTATGTCACCTGAACTAATATCGATTATAGCACAACACTATCGTTTTTATCGAGATTGAGGACCATTAGTTTGTTTATTAAAAGACGGTTTTTATACTAAAGATTAGATATTTTTTCATCTTAATGGGAAGGTCGGAAAATGTATCAAAATATTCTTTACTATTATTAATATTTTATTTTGTAAACCCGTCAATTCGTATTTTATATAGCTTGCAATGCCCTGAGAACGTTGATGAGAGAAAATTGTTTTTTATTAAGAAAATTCAATGTACAGACGCCAAGCTCATCACGCTACCACGATCTGTCAAATTTCTTTGGTGGATTCAAGTTCAATTGGGAAAATTTGTCAATTTGGGGTAGCTTGATGTGCTAGTCTGTACCTAAGAGCTGTTGTTTCTGCCTACACCCGAAAGAAACAGGCGTGAGTTAATGTATTATGCAAGGAAAGAAAGGATGAAATATTTATTGTCACAAAACAGGTGCTTATAAAGGACAAGTTAGTACCGATCTAGTAAAACGAAACAGACAGCCCTTTATTCCGAAAAAACATTTACAACTAGCTTTTGCCAGCGGCTTCGCCCGCGCGGAACTTTTTTCCCCTATTTAACTCCCTTAGGGGTTGAATTTTGAAAAATCCTTCCTTATTCCTTATCTACACTATAAAGGGAACCTCTATGCAAAATTTCAGCTTTCTAGGTCCAAGGGTTTGGGCTGGGTGTTGATGAGTCAGTCAGGACTTCTCTTTTTATTTATATAGATAATAGTTACAACAAAAATCACACAAAATGTCTCGTATTTCGGTGTGCCTCATGACATAGGCCTCCTCTAACAATTTCCGCTGTAGTCTGTCGCGAGGTACCCCTCCAGTTTGGACCTGCTGTCAGCCTTATTTCTTCTTCCCATCGAATGAGCTGTCTTCCCCGATTTCTTTTGCTATCCCTTGGATACCACTCTGTCACTACTTTACTTCACTTTCCTTTAGTGTCTCGCATCATGTGGCCAGTCCACCTCCACTTTTTTTAGCTTATTCTTGTTAGAGGTCACTTTTGTTTTGGACCGGAGATCTGCGTTTCTTTTTCTATCTTGTCTCTTTGAACCTACCATGCTTCTCTCCATTGCTCTTTGAAATGTCTAGCATTTCTCTGAGGGATTTGGTTAGTGCCCATGTCCCACACCCATAAGTTAAAAATGGGAGTATACATGAGTTTGTAGTGTGTAAGTCTTATGTATGTGTGCTCATGTACTCTTATGTTAAGAATATTGATTCTTCACCTACATAAACTATTGTACTCAACGATGTTGACAGTTTTGGTTTGTACCGAGAAATGTAGACAAGCGATTTCTATTCTACGGTAGAGTAAGAAATAAAAGGTATCATGCTAAGCCTGCTAGTATATTCATAAACAAAAACAACAATACCTTCGTTTTGAGCTTCGCCACAGTCGGGTAGTAAATCTCAATTTCCAATGATAATAAACAATAATCGTTTTCATTCAGCCGCTCCATTGCAAACGCTAAATGATTCGAGTTCTTGAACACTCTATAGTAAGGTATTGAGAGTTTTGCTCAACTTTGATTGTTTTACCTATTCCTTCTCGTTGCTATTCGATTGTGCTTGATATCGATTGTCACTGGTTGGCTAGTATCGGTTTTGTATTTACTGTTATTTTTAACCGACTTCAAAAATGGGGGAGGTTATAGCCTTATAGGTTTATGTAGGTACGTACATATGTTCATCGATATTTTCATGAGTTGTGGGCCAACTTTGTTTTTTTTTTCTTTTGAAAGGGTATACTTACTCCGGATTTCCGTGTGGTTCTGGACGTAAAAGAATAGCACCATCCCATTTCTTCCCATGGGTGTCGTAGAAAGCGACTAAGGGACTTACAAGAGAATGGGCAGCAGCGTTCTCAATGCATTTTACCACCATACTGCGATCACCAATCCGCCTACCAAGCGTGGCGATGATGGCAAAACCACCCTTTTGGGGGAGGCTTATGTCCAGCAGTAGGCGTCTTTTAGTTGAAATGATGATGACTTACTCCTGATGTGTCTGATAAAGTTTATCTGAATAATAAATCTAACAGTTTGACAAATTGTCTATACAAAAGCTGTCAAACCGACATATTTATTCCTTAGATAAAATCTTTCTGACTATTGAAAAATCAGCCCTTAGTGAGTGTTGATGATGTTATAGGTAATAACTTCATCAACACTAATGACTTTTAATTTTGAATATTGCAACAAAAGGAAGCCCCGTTTTTAAAAAAAACATTAAAACTTATCAGTAGGTCCAGGTAACACTGAGTTTCCCCTTCTAGAACGTCGTCTCTGTCTGTCGTCCATGATATTTGTATGAACAACAAACATCAAACTTCATATAGGTTTACAATAGATACAGGGGCCAGGACATCAAGCTACCCAGTCTGTCAAATTTATTAGATTTTCAACTTTATTACAAGAACGTAAGGTTCATGTTCAATTGGGAAAACTTGACAGTTTGGGATAGCTTGATGTGCTGGCATCTGTACACTACTTCTTTTAAGCGTGTCGATGGAAAATTAACACGAAAAATATATGAGTACCGGGTTTCAATTTGTTAGGCCCCATATTCGGGAACGCGAATACCGCTCGCTTTCGCAGCTTTAGCTTATGAGGTCCTCACGTGTGTAGGTGACAAGGCATGCGGTGCAAGATGGGAGGTGAGCCATTGTCTGCGGAGAGACGCCGCATACACACCGGTGTGGAGGTTGTCCTTGCTACGGCCTACTAAATCTTTTTATGGTTTTCCAAGTAGGCCACTGTAACTTTCGCCTAGATGGGAGGCTCTCTGATGGGTTACTGAAGAAATCGGGAGTCCTAAGTTCTTGCCAAAGATCACGTCTTCCTGTGGAGGTGTTGGACTCACGCACCCAAGAATTTTTCTGCGGCTGTTCTTCGGCCCCAATACCATTCTTAGAACGTTGGCTGATAGGTGGGACTCGCCGATCTTGGGGCGGTGGATGCGACTGCGCGCAGCCAAGTAGACAGACCCCAAGATCGGCGTGCCTCACGCAACTTCTTCCTATGTGTATAAATGTTACTAACACTAGTTTGTAAGTCTACATACAGAAACAAATTTGGAAGTATTTCTGAAAATATATGCTTTTTTATTTATTTATTTATGCCTCTGTGGCAATGCATTCAAGTTGTTCATTGGATGGCGTGAGCACAGACATAGGACACTACTATAGTGTGGCTCTATCTGTGTGCCGTTTCTAGGTGCATTTTGGTCCGAACCACTTTCGACAATCCTCTTGATGTAATCCCTTTAGTGGCCTTTTACGATACCAGCAGGGCCTGAATTCACTATAACCACTTAACGATTCCTTACTCGTAACCATATTATGTAAATCACACACGAAATCTGCTAATTGTCTTTGAACATACAGAATATGACATTTCGATTCCTCAACGTCACATTGGTTTCTAAAAAACACGATGTTCACGTAGTTTGAACGTGGTAGGATTCCGCGGGGAATCATTATCACCATACAGAATTGGTGCCCAATTGCGTCCGGGTTTCCCCAGATTTGTTAAATTATCCGGGGTGCGTCCGGGCGGGGCTTCATTTGTAGTCCCGGTTTAAAAATGTTAAGTCTTGAGCCGCCCGCGACACACGCACTGTGCCCGCACGTCGCGTTCAACCGACGAACGTAATAAAATTCTGTCTGGTTAGGTACATTAATAATGATAAAAGATGACTAGGTCCAAAATAAATAAAAAGGTGATTTATGACATTTTCCACTATTTTTATTACACTGACTATGTTTAAAAAAACTTGTTGACATGTCCGGGTTCTGGAATCTAAAAACCAGGGTTTCACGCGTCTTGTCCTAGTTGCCATATTTTAGAGGTGACAACCCTACTTTGGGGCAATATCTTCCAATATGTTCATGTTGTCGAAAGTTCAGATTTTCAACCTAGTTTGAATAAATGACATTTGATTTAGATTTTAGTAGCGAAGTACAAAAGGAGGGTGGGTAATTGTCCAACTAATCATCTTCCTAGTCTTTTCCTAACTATATTGGGGTCGGCTTCCAGTCTAACCGGATGCAGATTTAAAAAAAAAAAATCAGTTTCCTTTTAATTTGAATAAAACCAAATTATATTGTTCAAACTTATACATCATCATTTCAGCCGAAAGACGTCCACTGCTGGACACAGGCCTCCTCCAAAAGGGGGGTTTGCCATAATCACCACGCTGGGCAGGCGGGTTGGCGATCGCAGTATGGTGGTAAAATGCATAGAGGACGCTGCTGCCCATTCTCTAGTAAGTCCCTTAGTCGTCTCCTACGACATCCACGGGAAGAAATGGGTTGGAAATAATTGTTTAAACACTGTATTATTACAATAATGGTACGGTATCAGTAAAATTGGTTCAACAACAAAGAAAATATAGACTAGCCTAGGGCACGCAAGCATTTCTTAGTAAAATACATTTTCTTGAAGACAGTATGATATTAATACTGTCTTTGTTTGTCTGGGGATTCGTTTAATGGAATAAACTAGAAATGCTCAGTAAAATGGTGGACTTCATTGAAATGGTTTGTTTATTTATCTTGTTGTTATAGGAATATTAAAATGCTCTCTTCACACCTATGTCGGGTCGGCTTCCTGTCTAACCGGATGCCGCTGAATACCAACATTTCACATGGAGCGCCTGTTTGTCTGACCTCCATAACCCAGTTACTGCTTTCCGAGGCTCGGAGAGTCTTGGCATGCCAAGATGGTCACCCATCCACGAACAAACCGGGCAAGCGTAGCTTAATCTGATCGATCGACCCGTGCGGCATTTATTGGTATGATAAGGTTGGTAGTTATTGTTATATAAGTAAGGTGAACACATCACTTGAGTCTCGTCCTTACCCCGGATAAGCCCTAGATCTTACTGCAGGCTTAGCATGACGCTTTGTATTTCTACGAAGAATAGACAGTGCTTTTTCAATACAAAGTGACATTTCGTTCCTACATTTTTGATATCGCACCGTAGATATCCTTCTACAATCTGTCATTTAGTCTTTCGTTTCTAACGATATTTGTTTAGGTCCTTATAAATGTAAACTATTTCAGAAGAATATTTCCTCCCAAACTGTCAAAATCTCACCGACAACAAACTTTCTACTCGACGGCCACAAAGTATATATACGATTATCTACAAAATCATGATTCGTTTAGAACGCATAACTGGGTCATATTCAAAATAATTGTAAGTTACGGATAGGAAACAGATATGAAAATTATTTGATTGTAACAGAAAATTAACAGAAAGGAATTATTAGGGCAAGTTTAAATAGCACACGTTTGTAAAATAAATAATTAACGTTGATACCTATTACAGTTCACATACTAAGATTTGGGTATAAAAAGCTACGAGTGCGAAACCGGAGCGGGTCTTTAGATAATTCTAATAAATTAAAAAAAAAGTTGTTTTGGCTAACCTGCGGTGCAGTAAAGTTTTAATATTTTATTTTCATTAATTCACACATGAGACAATGTGAATAACGCCTTATCATTCATATCTGTTACGTAACAGAAAAAAGTAACAGATAAAGTAACGTATATGAATTAATTGCACGTGTCTAACCCACAAATTTATTTATTTCCACAACAATTCACATGATATGCGAATCTTTTCTATTTATAACAAATATCACAGTACAAAGCCATTTCCTAGTATGAGTAATAAAACTGTAAGTACTTACCGCAATTTTAAACGAGTCACATTGAATATTACTTTTAAAAGTCTAATTTTATTCGACGACGAAATGAGCTGAAAACCGATATTGAACAAAACGGCCTATAAATGATATTCTTATGTCGTGTAGTGATAGCTAGTGAACTAATTTTGCTAGTATAACAAATGTCTTTATTACCATGGATATAATGTTAAAATATAATAACAGAGAAGAATAACAGAAATGTGTAAAATCAGGACGCTCGAACCTAAATTAAATTTGAAGAACAATAAATAGTATTTTTATATTTTTTTAGTGAAATGTTGAAAGTATAAACAACATTCTCCGATTTTTTTTTTTTTTTTTACTTTTGTGTAATGGTTAATAGTTAAATGTTTTTTTTAGTTAACCGTCACCGACGTGGACATTGAATACCTGTATGAAATGGAACCTACGCAATGTCTGGTTTAATTTGTATTAATTTATTGTTTAGCTATTTCAAGTGTTTCATAGCTTTTTTTCAAGCTCAAATAAACATTTAATCTGTTTATTTATGAAATTCTAGTCAGATAGATCTCATTAAAAAAATAATTGGGTTGGACATTAAGGCAGTAGTAAATATACAATTATTTTGAATATGACCCAACTGTGATAATGAATAGAAAAACATAGCTATCTTCTCCTATTGTACATCTAATCATGTCTATTCTTCCGTCGACAAATTGGTGCTCGTGCTAAGCCTGCTGAAAACAAAAGAAAACCTACAATTGGAAGAATAAACAAACAAGCAATCCATGTATGTAAAAAAGTGTGCAAAGAAAAACAATCTAGAGTAGAAACTACCCACCAATGGAAATATCCAAGATATTAGCTAGAATTTTTAAGAAAAGACTTAATATGGTGGAACAAAAGACTTTCTGATAGCTATTTGTTGGAACTCATTACGAATGAAAGAATACGTGTAACAATGGCTATTGTTTTGTTATTGAAAATTAAAAAGTAAACTGTGCTCACATATTCTTGAGAGGTGCTGGAAATACAAGACCCGGCCGTTATATATGGAGCTTTGGGATTTAAGAAAAGTAAGACTTCGCTGATTGTTTTCTCTAGCACTGGTACCTGTGTGATCAATGATAAATTATCATGAGTAAAAATATTGTTAAAACAAAACGTTTGGAATGGACAGTAATAGTTTAGTAGTTTACTTCCACAAAACGGCACGGGAATGCATACTTCGAAGACAACATCCGAGGCGTCGGTGGGCATCTTCGACGGAGACACCATGGCTTGTCTAGCTAGCGACTAGCAAATCTTCCTACAACATGTGTAGATCGTGATGCAAGGGCAGCAGCATCCACCGCAGCCACCGCAACAACAGCCACAGCCTCCGCACAGAAGGTAAAGAGTACTTGGATAAGAGCCTAAAATAGGTCGAAAGTAAACCAAAGTTGTGGAAAATCACTATTTTTAAGAAGATTTAAATGTGTGTTTTTTTTTTTAGTTTTTGATATGTGTGTATTACGCGAGCGATTTGATTGTACTAGTAGTATTATCTAATATTAACATTGATTATTTTTTTGTTTTTGCTAGCTGAACCCGCGTCTTTTCGTTCTTTCTTTCTGACCAAAACCAAAAGAAACAAACAGATTGACGAACAGACAAAAAATAAACCGTCTCCGATCCGTCGTGGGTATTTTTTTTTTTCTGTTAATTTTACCATATATAGATACTTACGTTACGTATGCTTATAGTAAAAAGCTGTTATTTTGTCATTACAAACTGACACTCAAATAATATTTATTTGTATAAATTAGAAAATAAATGTATTAAGTATCTAATGATGTTCAAATAACTAAGAGATTAGTAATATCTATATAATTTACATAAATTATTTAGATTTATTTACTATTTTTATTATTTAGGACCTGCATACTCCTTGTCAAGACAAATCAAACGAGCCTGAACTAGAAAAGGTATCGTCGTTTTATAACAGAGTTCTCATAACCTGCTCCCAGGGTGCCAAATTCTGGCTCCATCATCAGACCCTGGATATCATCTAGAATCTAAGGAGCTCAAACAAAAACAGAGTCAGAAATCAAAGTCTCTTTTAAATTCCAGATATAATTTTGGTCAGATCATGTCAGGAGCTTGTAGATCTGTGTTTGAAATGGTCATTTGAGGGAAAAACCACACGGGTTTGAGAGGACCTGTCCAGTCAGTGCAAGCATTTGTCAGTAATTATGTAGCTCAACTCCAAAGATGCGACAAAGTAGCTCGGCTTTACGGAATTATATGGTGGGCTACTATTTTCATATTTTTAAATGTTGGTATATATTTATTATATATTATTCGAAAATTTAAAAATATAATTTATATTTATGTTTCAACGAAATAAAGGAAATAATAATAGAATCAGCAAAACAACCTTCTAAACGAGTATTTCATGAAATACGAGTAGTTTCCTACAATATTCCCACTGGGGCCTAATATACTATGGCTACTAATTAACGAGTCCTTACTTCGAAACCACGTCAATTCCTTAGATCACACACGACATTCTACTAATATCGTATAAATAATATCTACAAATTGTCTCGGAACTTACAGAATATGACATTTCGATTCCTTACCGTTATATTGGTTTCTACAGAACACGATTTTGACGTAGTTTGAACGTAGTAAGATTCCGCGGGGAATATTTATAACCATACAGAATTGGGGCCCTGATCGGGACACAGGCATCCTCTCTGGGACTGGGCTGTAATCCACCACGCGGGCCCAGTGTGGTTTGGTAAAACTCGGTGCACCAATTTACGATAACGTAGGTAATAAATAAATAGTGCAGCAGTGGTGGCCACGCAATAGTAACCCGCGATTTACGTACCTATTCAATTTTCAATTCAATTCAATTATATTAGTAACAATTCACATTGCGTTCGAAAATAATCCAGCATGAAACATAATGGTATTTCAAATATAAAAGAATACTGTATGCAAATACATTTAAAATTGGAAAATAATAGTTAGATAAAATAAAGTAAAAAATTTAAAATAAAGTAATAAACCACATGTCAATAAAGTACGGTAATAGCATTGTAGGTCTAGGTTCGAACCCAAACAGGCGCTTTAATTTGTTTTACACAAAATTTTATCACCACTCAAAACGGTGAAGGAAAACATCGTGAGGAAACCGGCATGTCTTAGAACCAAAAATTCGAAGTCATATAATGACATCTATCAACCCGCATATTTATGGGCCCGCGTGGTGGATTACAGCCCACTCCCTCTCACCGGGAGGAGGCCTGTGTCCCAGCAGTGGGAACATTATAGCCTGTTTATATGTAGTTACTGAAAAAATGACTTACCATGAAAGAGTTATTACTAGTTTCAATAACAATAGTTCGAAGGTATACAAACTGCACGTACTCGTATTTCAGTTACAAACTCATGTTTTCAGTATCGCTACGGAGTTCAGTTTCCCCGATGGAATCTTTAAACAAGTTATATTTTGGTTCACGTATTTGCTGAACCTGTTCCCCACTGTACAAAGTTCCATTTCGTTAGGTAGCTGGCACGTTCATGAGCGGAGCGATAATCCTCCTTATACAGGGTTATTGGAAAAACACCAAAAACCTCTTAAGAAGTCATTGTACTCATCATTATGAACACCTTTTACTAGAGGACCAAACCTGAAATCGCGGAAAAATTCAGCTGTTCCTTACATTTATGTTCGCACACATCAAAATGTAGGGAACAGCTGATTTTTTTCGCGATTTCAACATGAAATCTATAAAAAAAAATATGGTTAACCGTCTGTTTAACCATACATTTTGACATAAAAACAGCTCTTACCTTTAAGCAACGGTTATAAATAAGAGGGTTAACGTCCAAGTAGATCTTGTGGTAGTTTTCTTAAATATCTTCACCATTAACCTTTTTAGGGTTCCGTACCTATATAGGAAAAAACAGAACCTTTTCAGCATCAATTCACTGTCTGTACTTCCTACCGTCTGTCAAGGTGTCAAACCCTTTTTCTAAGGAACGCGTGGAGGTGTCAAATTAAAATTAATACGTATGTCTACAGTCCCTTAGAATAAAAAACAATTAAGCTTCTAAGTCAACGCCTTAAAAAAATACCCGTAGATACTTACTTCTCCGTGCTTCCATTACCTATAAATAAATAAATTCATTTATTTCAGGTAAATTACACCCATTGCCATAAATAGAAATAAAAATACACAAATTATGCAAATAAAAACTAAATAAATATATCAAATGAAATTAAGCCATAAAGAAATAAAATAACAATGTCAAATAAAATCAAATTAAATTAAATTACTTATATCAAACTAAACTAAATTAGGTCAAATCACAGTCACACTAAATCAGACTTTACAACGTAATAAAAAAAAAAAAAAAAAAAAACCTTTAACATGGTAATGAAATTTTGCAAGAACCTAAGTCAGAAAATCGTGAAGTGTAGCTTTCTCCAAATACAAACAGACGCAGCTGGACAGAATATAACATCACTTTTCTTGACCAATCCTTCGCTGACACTGTTTCTACTAAATGAATTATTTTAATTGCGATTACACAGAAACACTTACAGGCACTTACATCAGTATAGAGGCCAGGTGTTCTGCCGTCCTTTAACTAGAAAGGCGTTAGGCCCTAAAAGCTGTTACCGAGAAAATGACAAAAAACGCGCGAATCGTTATTTATTAAAAACTGTGATACTACTTACTGATTGTAGGACACATCAATTGATACTACATAATAATCATTTCATCCGGCAGTTAAAGTATTTAAAAGAAAATTTAGCTAAGAAGTGTTTCAAGTGATGGATTCATCCAAAATTATGTTACTTAATGGCCTACAAACTTTTCATATCTCAGGAACTATTTCTATTGTAAAAATGTTTGCTAGACGGAAAGACAGAGAATTTTGAACTCTCTTAGATTCTATTAAAAAGTAAAAATGTAGCCTTTCTCGTTAAAGAACGGCAGTGTTGGTATAGCTACAAATGCCAATTAACGTCAGTTTCCATCAAGCTACACAAAATTGAGACCCAATCATAAACATCGATATAAATAAAACGAAAAGTCCTGACTGATTGACTGACTCATCAATGCCCAGCCCAAATCCTTGGACCTAGAAAGCTGAAATTTTGCACAGAGGTTCCCATTATAGTGTAGACAAGGAATAAGGTTTTTTTTTTTCGAAATTCAACCCCTAAGGGGTTGAAAGTTCCGCGCGGGAGTTGTGATGAAATTCGCCCTTAGGAAGTTTCTAGCATTTGTTTTTGAAGTGAAAACTTCTTTAGGCGCGTTGGGAATTTTTTAAGATGGTAAAAAACAATTGAATTCGCGACACTGTTACCGACATCACTGACAACACGAACGTACGAATGAATAACCTTGAACGTTGATTGAACGTTGTTTAATTTCACGATTCAAAAAATATTCACGTAATTGTTCACGTTTTCATTTCCGTCGGCACTCCCAGAGAGCCACTTTGTTTTGGAATTACATCTCACAGGTCAAGCTAGGACCTGCTTAACCGAACTTGCCTGTGGCTACCTTAATGAATTAAGGCCTCCAGTCAGGGCTTAAAAACTTAAAAACTACACGCTAAGGCTTAGGGCGTCGCTGAAACAGGGAAGCAAGGGACAGACTAGATCGGAATGAAGTTTCTAGTATACGCTCGCTACCGCCTATTAATAAGACCTGACCCTTACCACTTTGTTTTCCAATTTGTTGTAAAGACCGTAAGCGAGTTACAGAAGTTTTAAGTAAACATTTAGTGGAACAGGTTTAACTACGCTGCGCAGAACGTTCTAGATCTTGAGAGGAGAAGAATATAGCAGATGTTTTAGGGTTCTGTGTGAAATAGTGAAAAAATTAAGTTTTGTATGTCTACCCGTCGGCGTCATGTATGATGATGATGGGGCTCCCTTTTCCGCACGTAGACTCCCATTCGGTCCGTTGTGCGTGGGGATACTGGCTAAGAAAACCAGCCTAGCTCCGCCCAAAAGCACAGAAGCTTCCTGGGAGCTTCACAGGCTTCGCGGAGCGTCCTCACTGTTCCGAGGATTTCTTCACGTTGAGAAGCCACGGCCGCGCATTCCAGGATGACGTGGGCGGCTGATTCCTCGGCGTCAATGCAGCCCCTGCAAAGCGGGCTGTCTGTGGCGCCTAAGTTAAAAGGTGTTTGTTAAAGCGTCATGTAAAGAAAAGACGAACTTTAGGTCTTCTCCACCATCGGCGATGATCAATAAGACACATGTACGCAACTAGCCAAAATTCCCTTTGACGCATACATACATACATACATAAACTCACGAACTCATCCCATGGGAGTAGGCAGAAATTACAGAACGCCACTCGCTACAATCCTTGTATACTCCTTTTGCCTCGTTTACGTTCATACGTAAAAATAAACGTTCAAAATCTAAGCGCAGTCTCATCTCGGCGACAATCAAATGTCAAAAACTTGTCAAAAATGAATGGAAACTCAAGATTTTTGACAGATTGAGACTAAAATCAGACTGTAAACGGTCTTAAAACTACGAGAATCGCCCCTCTGGTCATAAACGCACGCCGGTTATGTGTAGTATTAGGCGTATAAGGCGAGTATTACGCGCCTGACCTTTCTGGGCCTAAGCCTAGTCCTAGGCCTCTCCCAGGCTGCGCTATAATATCCTATCCTCCTTCTTCCGCATCCATTCTGACCCAGCCACCTTCTTCGGTCGTCGGTCCATCTAGCTGGGGGGCGTCCCACACTACGCTTGCGACACGCAGTCTCCACTCCAGAAATCGTCTGTTCCACCGGCCATCGGTCCTTCGACATACAAATAGGATACTAGAAGAACATTAAGCATCATCTAAACGAAAGCTAGTAATTTCATTACAGGGCTACACACATTTATTCAATATAACCTGGCATATGAAAAAGCTCTTCAATATGACACGGTGAGTCGGTGATACAGCAGTGACTCAGCCACGCGTGTGCTGAGTATGGTAGTCGATAACTTCTGCCGAGAGCTAAGAATCGTTAAAGGAGGAATTCAACCATTTTCCTCCATTACATGTTTTGTGTACGTGAATAACTAATAAACAAAATCTATGTACGGCCACCAAGACAGTTAAATAACCAGAGTCGTCGTATATAAGTAGCTGAAGTTTAATAAGAAACTGATAGACATTTTTTAATGAAATTTAATTTAGCAAATGAACTGTTTGATTTCTATTAATTAAATAAATTATTATTAATTCATTAATTTGGGAAATTTTGCAGATCATCATCATCATTTCATCATTGGTGGACATAGGCGTGCCCCAAGCTCCATCACTTCGGCAGATTCTGTGCTTCTCGCATCCAGCGAATTCCTGCGGCCTTCACAAGGTCATCGGTCCACCTTGAGAGAGGCCTTCTAACTCTATGTCTGCCGGTACGTGTAATACCACCTTCTACCCCTATTCGCACATCATGGCCACATTCATACGTGCAACCACTGAATTATTCGGCTGTGAATATTCCGATAGTGAGCCGAATTGAAGCCGCATCGATATCGTCGTCAAATATCCAACCAATCGATGTTAGGTTCTCAATGTACACATCGATTTTAATTAATTACTCCATCGAGATTTTTTGTGACGAAATTGTTGTTTTTAGGGTTTAGTTTTTATTGGGATATCGGGTTTTTTAACCGACGAAAAAACGAAGGAGGTTCTCAAGTCGACGCGTATTTTTTTTTATGTCTTCCGATTTTGATAATATTTTTTTATTGGAAAGGGTATACCCCAAAGTTGGTCCCATATAAGAACAGGGGATGATTGATTGTTTACTCACAGATTTTAATACTGAGTTGTGTATTACAAAAAGGAATCAAAAATTTAGCATGTAGTAATTAGTAGATTATAGCCACAAAAAAATATAAAATAAAAACTTTTTAATAAAAAATTAAACCGCCGAAAAACCGAAAAGTAAAAAAAATATAAACCTGCTTTGTCCAACCCCAATAACTAAGTTCGGAAGGCGGTGACATATAATTAAATACATGTCCAAAGTCACCGACTTTTAAAAAGACTTAAAACTTTTTTTTTAAGTTTTTTTTATCACGTGGATCGGGATGTAACTTTGTTAATTTTATTTGATTACAGTCCGGCCGTCGAGATAATGTGTTCCTGACACCTGTCATTGCTACAATTCTAGTAGATCAATTGCGGATCAATTTTGCCGAACACGAAAAAACTGCTGTTTCAGAGAAAAATGAAATCTGGTCAATCTGGTCATGTTCGTCAAAATACACAGGATACATTTTTAACCACGGGCCTCAAATGTTACGCCGGATATACAAAAAAAAAAAAAAACTACTCTTCCATTCATTTTTACCGCGTAGGTTTTTTATGCACTTTTTTATGCAATAGCTGATTTTTTTTTGTATAACCGGTGAAACATTTCTGCGCTGGGGTATCTAGAATGATTTGCTGAATTATTGGTTACAGTTTGCGCACTGATTAAAAACTTATCCTATATGAAACGAATAATATTTTTTAATAGCATAATCAGCCTATAATGTTCCCACTGCTGGGATACAGGTCTCCTCTCTGTGAGACGGAGTGGGCCGTAATCCACAATGCGGGCCCAGTGCGGGTTGATCGATGTCACTATATCTTCGAATTTTTGGTTCTAGGTCATGTCGGTTTTCTCAAGTTATTTTCCTGCACTATTTTGAGAGCAGTGGTAATTAAATACTTTACACCAAGTAAGGCGCCTGCCTGGGTTCGAACCTACTCGTAAGTCGTGTTACCACTTCAATTTTTTATTCCAATACGTAAGCGTTCAAAATCATGTACTGAAATATCCCTGGAACACGGTATGAATAAAAATGAAATGCCGTTTTTTTTTTGGTCGGAAATCATCAAATAACTTCTCCCGCTCTAGGTGGAGCAGGAGGGCGTGTCAGTGCCGTTCGTTAGTAAGTGAATCACTTGAGAACGATACCGATTCGATTATTTTTTCGTATTAAAATATTCGATTCAGTTCGAATAAAGTTGTAATGGAAAAAAATGGAAGCTCCCCGGAACATTTTCGAATTGGGGAAAAACTGTACGACTTTTTTTTTGATATAAGATATTTGTATGTAGGTACAGGACATCGTCTGTTGGGTAAGCTAGTTCTTAAATACATATATAGATGCAAAACAAGAAAACTGCCATAAAAGGTGGTACTCATAAGTATATTAAACAGGATGTAAAATCCTGGAATCAATTTTTTTAACAATTTTATTTCCACCTTCTTTGTACAAGAAGCCTTCTTTGCGCTTCTTCGCGGTCCTTGCATCGTTTAACTTGCATCTTTTTTTTAACTGTTCTTCTGTCATAACATTCTTGGCAACTAGGTTTCGAAACTTCTCATAGTCACAAATAACTCCACAATCTTCTATCTCAAGGTACGCTTCTGGTTCTTCTGGGCTTCTCAGGTAAACTGGCTGAAAGACAGTAAAAAAATATTGAAATATGCACCGTGACATTTTTATCGTCTGACAAAGGTTGTTCACTCAATGTTTTCGACAAAAAATCCTCTAGGCGCGATTAAAACATTGTTATTATTAAGATAATAGGTATAAAGAAAAATACATAATATTTTTGAATTATGAAACACCCTCCCTGTTGATAATGTTTACGTATCAAACGGTAGAAGATATCTACCTACCATTAAATTACATCATTAATTCCATCTCCATAACAGGGTGTTTCAAACTACGTTATGCAACTTATTGAATGAGATTTTCCTTTTTTTTAATTATGGAAAATGTGTTTTATTTTTATTTTTTATATAAATTAATGATTAGTAGTCATTGGATACATGAAGTGGGCTGCCGTTGTAAGACGATTAAAATGTCACGGTGTACTCGTATATCAGTGCAGTAAAGTTCTCATCATCTGCCTAGTGTTTTAGTATAACCGGATGAAGCTGAATACCAGTATTTTACATGGAGTACTGCCTATTATCTCTACAAGTTCTACAACCTAGTTACCAGGTAATAAGACCTTTTGGTAAGACTAATTGTCAGACTTTCGGGCTTCTGACGACCCGTAACGACGGTCAAAGATCCACGAATGACAGCTGGAACGAACGGCTTCACGTGCTTTCCGAGGAACGGAGGGTACTATACCAGTATTTTTCACGTATACCGACTGAAATCATCGTCATCATCATTATTTCAACCGAAAAACGTCCACTGCTGGACATAGGCCTCCCTCAAAAGGGGGGATTTGCCATAATCGCCAAGCTTGGCAGGCGGGTTGGCGATCGCAGTATGGTGGTAAAATGCATAGAAAACGCTGCTGCCCATTTTCTAGTAAGTCCCTTAGTCGCCTTCTACGACACCCACGAAAAGAAATGGGCACATTGAAAAGCTGATAAAAAATTTGACGTCTGTTAACCCAGAATAAGCAGACCTTAGTTGCCAGTGCTAATCAGTCATCACCTTGTGTTGTGATAACATAGCATAATCAGCTTATAATGTTTCCACCCCTGGGCGTCGGGAATACCAGGCCGATTCCCGGCCACCGTAGGCGCAGGCTTGCGGATGGCGAGTAATGGGTAGCTCGCCATCCGGTAAGGACCAAGCCCGGGTCGACGGCGCGTTGTGTTCCACGCGCGCCACAAAGTGATGTCAGCAGGAACTGGTGGGGCCTGCAAGGGCCGATGCCTACCAGGGGTGCAGTATGTTGAAAGAGATACCGCCACCCCTGGCACACAGGCAACTGAAGGAACAAGGGTGGGTTTTAGTCAGTAAAAGTCTGACACAAGAGTGTTAGAAGTTATTAATGATTTCGCCACCTCAAAATAAAAAAAAATACGGCCTCTTTGTGAGAGAGAGTGAGTCGTTGTTCATCACGAGGACCCAGTGAGGGCTGGTAGATGTGACATGCCTTCGAATTTTTGGTTCTAGGACATACCGGTGTCCTCACTATAAGCTTTACCGTTTTGAGAGCAGTGTTGATGAAATTTTTAACGCAAAGTGAAGCGCCTGTTTACCCACGACCACTCGTAAATCGGCGTTATTACCACTCGGCCGCCACTGCTCTCTGCTATACATTATAATTATTATGGACTAGCTTTTTCCAGCGGCTTTGCCCGCTCGGAACTTTCATCCCTTACTTAACTCCCTTAGGGGTTGAATTTCGAAAAATCCTTCCTTATAAGGAATAAGGAAGGTTTACGTTATAAAGGGAACCTCTGTGCAGAATTTCAGCTTTCTAGGTCCAAGAGTTTGGGCTGGGCGTTGATGAGTCAGTCAGTCAATCAGCCAGGCCTTTTCTTTTTATTTATATGTATATAGATAGCATATAGCATTATAATTTTTGTCTTTATCAGCAACTTATCGCATGTCCTTCATGAGTGGAGAGAAATATTTGCTTCTCATTCCAAAGACGTAGCAAAACTGGTCCTGGATTGTTTATAGTCCTAGAGCCTACAACAATAAAACTTATGAAGTAAGTTTGAAGTCTGAATTTGTGCCCATTTGATTGCAATAGATTCACCCCCTACTACTTGGGCCAGCGAAATATGGTTGCACTTTAGGTGCACACTAATTTTTTTAACTTACCACTACAACATACTTCCCGCTATTCTTACACCTCCTTAGCTCCAGGGAGTAGACAGCACAGTATCTTGGAAACCCCTGTCTCGGAATAACTCTGGTGGCAGCCGTGAAGGAGTACACGTTGAAGTCATGGGCTGATAGCACCCTAAGTCTTGGGATTTCGGTCCCAGAGATTATCTGGTCAGCTGTGTCGAAGAATTCTTTTAAAAGCACACCTAGGGAAGAAAGATTTCATCAGTCAAGACATTATGTACGCTATAGCTACAAAAAAAGACGTAGTTGCGATAGCCACTTGGTGATGGCGAGTCACCGAAAAACGCACAGTACCAGTTAGCACATATTTCTTTTTTTGTTCAGTAATCTAAAATCTAAATTAATATGTACTCGTAATTATACATCATATAAGTCTTGGGGGCCTGGTGACCCGTAACATAGACATTTTATGCCTTTTTCGGCAGCTGTCTCTCACAAATGTTAGGCCTTTATAGGTATGAGGAACAGGGAGTAAAGTTCGCTCATCCTCTATTGAAAAGGAGGATCCTCCGACCAGACGGGTATTGTGTCTGGTGGGCAACTGCCCGACAGTTGATGTCGGGATTTTGTATATGTTCGATTGTCGTGGTAAACTCTGACTGCGCGATGTAGAATTTCTGAGAATAGTTCGCCTGTGGTATTGTAGACGGCGTCACTTTTTTTTTGCGTTTTTAGGGTTCCGTACCTCTAAAGGAAAAAACGGAACCCTTATAAGATCACTTTGTTGTCCGTCCGTCCGTCCGTCCGTCCGTCCGTCTGTCAAGACCGTTTTTCTCAGGAACGCGTGGAGGTATCAAACTGAAATTTCTATATGATACTTAGTTCTACTGTCCCTGGAAGCTGTAGAAAAATCAACCTTCTAAGTCAACGCAATCAAAAGATACAGCCATTTAGGCCGCAAAATTCCGCAAATTTTCGAAACTCGCACGGGAATCAAAACCTACAGGGTACTTCCCGTGAACTTAGAATCTTGAAATTTTGTACGAAGTCACGTCTTATAGTACAGATATAGGAAAAATTACGAAAACCGAAAATTTTTAGTTTCGTCATATAAAAAAAAATATTTTTGACAATTTTGAACTTTTACTTATATACCCACAGGTTTGGACGGAACCCTCGGTGCGCGAGTCCAACTCGCACTTGACTGGTTTTTCATTTGTTGTGAAGTATTTATTTTTGTAGTGCCGCTACAGGCCTATTTTTTAAATTAAGCTATTTCTGTCCACGAAAACATTTGTGATCAAAAATGAAATAAATACTTAAATGATTACAAAATATTATTAAAATTATTAAGTTGTGGCGATGCTAGAAGGAATGGAAAGGAATGCATAGGCCCGGCTATACTTCCTTCTAGCATTGCCACAATTTCCGTGACCACCGTTCGGTTTAAGAAAAAGAAAATCCAGAATTATCATGACTTATATTATACTTACCAGATTCCAAAGGCACATAAGTTTGGTTTCCGTACATGTAATTCACAGCCAATCCTGCAGCCTGCCGTACGGTGGGCTGCAGTCTTCGGTTCAAATCACTCAAAGGCATTCCGACGCTTTCCTATAAAATAATTACGTGATGATTTTTAGTATATTTCATGATTTTTAGTACAGTATAGTTCACTCCTACCGCAAGCCACGTTAAAGAACTTCGTTCCAATAATAATAACGTGTCTATACAGGAGATCTTCGTCAGGAACGTAGTTCCACACGCTATACCTGCACTCGTGTCTAGGCTGGCAGGGACATCGACGCACCCCTTTGTTGAAAAGTTTTCGTTGGTTGCCTGATGATCTAATTGGTCAAGGGGCGTGGCTAAGCTGAGTAATAAGGTTTTTTTTTTTGGGTGGGAGATCATCAAATAACTTCTCCCGCTCTGGGTGGAGCAGGAGGGCGTGTCAGACTTTTACTGACTAAAACCCACCCGTATTCCCTCAGTAGCCTGTTTGCCAGGGACCACGGTATCTCTTTCGAACAAACCGGCCCTTGCGGACCCCACCTGTTGGTGCTTACGTCTCTTTGAGGCACGCGTGGAACACAACACGCCGTCGATCCGGGTTTGGTCCTTACCGTACAGCGAGCTACCCATTACTCGCCGTCCGCAAGGTCACGTCTACGGTGGCCGGAAATCGGCCTAGGATTCTTGATGCCCAGGGCGTCTCCTGCGGCGGTTAGGGCCGTGAGGGCACCTATACTGCCTCTTCCTCACGTGCGCCGCCTCCCTCTTCGCGAGCATCACTGCTTCGCTGAAGGAGGTGACGGCTCCCCATGCCCTCTCGCTCGGTACCATGGCCTGGACCAGGGCCGGACGCGAGAGATCGCCGCCGCCGATCACCTCCACGAGGACACGGCGGTGCTCCACCCAAGCCGAGCAGACCGCCACCGTGTGCTCCACCGTGTCCTCAGGGTGATCTTCGCAGTGGAAACACCCGGGCGTTTCCTCCCGCCCTATCCGAAACAGGAACCTCCCGAAACAACCGTGTCCGGTGAGGACCTGCGTCAGGCGGAAGGTGAGGACGCCATGCCGCCTCTCGAACCACTCCTCAAAGAGGGGACTTACCGCCGCAATCGTGGCGTGCCCAGCACTGGGTTGCGACAATCGCACTCTCCATGTCGCCATGAGATCCCGCCGCAGCTACGTCCGCTATGCCGCGATTTCCCGCGTCAGCGGAGTTTGGCCCCGGCGCGGCGTTCGGCCTCCTCGCGCCACTCTCAGATGTGCGCGAGGATGAGTGACAAGGATGAGTCACTATTTTCTTAACGCGAATAGACTATAGCACCCTCGAGAATCATGCAACTAGATTTCTTCCTTTTATAAAATACGTAGATATGTAAAAAGGGTTTGGTAAAAATATGTAAATAATAATAAGAGAAATGGCCGGACGTAAAAGAATACCACCATCCCATTTCTTCCCGTGGGTGTCGTAGAAGGCGACTAATGGATTTACTAGAGAATCGGCAGCAGCGTTCTTTATGCATTTTACCACCATACTGCGATCGCCAACCCGCCTGCCAAGCGTGACGATTATGGCAAAACCCCCCTTCTAGGGGAGGCCTATGTCCAGCAGTGGACGTCTTTCGGCTGAAATGATGATGATGATGATGAAATGGCCAGACAGCAATTTAGTATGCGGGTCTGATTGCCCAGGATTTATCGGATGCCTCGTTAGTTTAGCGGTCGCAAGCGCATCTGCGACCACTAAACTAACGCCCAACTACAACTAACACTCAATATCACTATTGCTATTGGGTGTTTCTGTTAGAGACTTCTCAATAGCAGCCTGAAGTTTGGATTTGTGCCCGGTTGATGGCAATAGGCTCGTGCCCTAAAACATGGGATTTAAACATAACCGGCGAAATGTAGGTGTGGGTTTCTGGGTTTAAGTATGTCTATCCCTTTGGAGGTAATGTTAAAGTCTCTTATGAAGACTATTTCAAAAGAAATGATGCTGACATGAGAGACGAATATTATTTATTCTTGTGTGACTTACCTGACTATCATATACATCAGCTAGCCCATAGAGAATCAGCGGATTTTTAGGCAAAATAAAACCCAGATGCTCTGATACTATATCGACCAGCTCGTCATATATCTGCATATCTTTTGGGTTCTCATCAACGGCTATTTCAAAAAAATGGGACCTCAATTCTGGGCAATGTAGTACAGATAGATTCTGCAAAAAAAAAAAAAAACAATATTAAATCTCTTTTATTCAATTCAGGCTGAGAATTCACCACCTCCTAGTGCTTTCGCTGAGAAGAACGAGGGGCGCAAGAAACTCCCCAGCAGAAACAAGAATTGTAGCGTGGTCATATTTATTTGACTATCTGCGGTAGAGGATACCATTCTACATCACCGCACATTATCTTCATTATTCGGCCGCAATTTTTTTACTGGTATAGGATTCCCTTAAGGATCGTCACAATGACAAGTCTCCCGCATACTGCAGATTCCTGCTATATTCACCACTATCCTCCCACGGTGAAGAAAAACATCGTGATTAACCATGCATTAAAGCAACGGTTTCCTTAGACGGCGGTGTCCGCCACAAACAATGGGTTTGACTTTACGGTGACAAAAAAAGCGACCAAGTGCGAGCCGAATTCGCACACGACATGTTCCGTATCTCATGGCAAAACACTTCTTGTATGTAATAGTCAAAATTAAATTAAGTTCAAAATTAAGAAAGTCTCGTTTAATTTATTAACGTTATTTTATTTGCTGTCGTAGCGGCAATATAATTACACACTCTGTCAACTGTCAACCTATTACGGTTCATGAGATACAGCCTGGTGACAGACAGACGACAGTCGGATGGATAAGCAGCGGATTCTTAGTAATATGGTCCCGTTGCCACCCTTTGGGTACGGAGTCCTAAAAACTCTCTCTAGGCAAACACACCAAACTTACTTTAATTATTAACGTTTCAACGACGTCATAACTAAATTAAATCAAAATTGAACTGAATTACAACTAAATCAAATTAAAATCAAAACAAACCGCGCGCGCGCTTCGTTTAGCGACCGCACTAATGACCGTCTCCGAAATACATAAATAATAATACTAGTTTCTTCTGTGTATAAAGCGTACTACACTGCAGTGGCGCATTTCATCATCATCATCATCATCATCAGCCTACAGCAGCCCACTGCTGGACACACTCGAGGGCCTCTCCAATTGCACGTTATTCAGCTCTATTCTCGGCAACTCTCATCCAGCGGCTACCAGTAACACTGCGAAGATCGCTAGCCTGAGGACGTCCTACCTTACGTTTTCCGTTTCGCTGTCTCCACTCAAGAACACGTCTACTCCAACAGCCATCGCGCATCTGTGTGACATTTACTGACAGATAATATTATAACACATAAATCTTAATACTAGTAATTACTTACAGGATCGGCAGAAGCTGAAGTCACATTCATTTCCACCGGTATCAGTTCCATATCTTCGGACCAAAATCCTTTAGAGGAGTAGGCAGCAGTTATAGCAATTTTAGCCGTCATTCGTGTTCGGTTCATATCTGTGGATCGCACGAAGATGTCCGAAGAGCTGTAGCATGATGAGAGGAAATGGTTGTAGCGACGACGGAGGAACTGACCAAGGACGAAGCTGCGGGCTTTGCCACTCTGTGGAAAGATAGTAATACTAATCAGCCTTCCTTTACTCTTTCACCTCGACTCGATTCTGAGCCAAAATGGGCTAATCCATCTTAAAGAAGCAGTGCTGGCCTTGTAGTAACCGCTGCGCACTATGATAAATGACTTTATTTCTGAAAGTAGGTTTCTACAAACACTTTTACACGTCAATCATATTTTTAAACTAGATTAGGTCGGCGTTTCCTATCTGACTACTCTGAGAAGAAAGGCCAAAACAAACTCAGAGGTCACAGCCTCTCTTAAAGTCCAGACATAATCTTGGTTAGATCATGTGAAGATGTGCAGTAGCAGCCGGAGTATAGATTTGTGCCTAGTTGATGGGAATAAGCCCGCCCCCTATTACATGGGACTTGAAAAGTGTGTGTACTATAAGTACACCTCTGCCCAACCCTTCGGGGAAACAAGCCGTGATGTTATGTATAAAAGAAGATTAAAAAAAAAACTGTCAAGTTACAGATTTAAACAAACGCAAACTTACCTCTGTCAGTTGCCCATAGCCATATGGTGCCGACATATTGGCTAATTCTTCCGGATCGTCACTCAAATAGATCTCTGCTTTTTCTGGTGTTCGATCTCCGTGGCGATGGACCTGTTGACAGTCAATATGATTAGTCATTTATTCAAATTAAACTAAGAATCAGCATTTTTCGAACGCGAAAATTACAGAAGCCAGTCCTTCAAACTACTTGCCCTTCACCACTTTTTATTGCTGAAGAAGAAGAAGTGGGGAAACAAACTCCCAAGCAGTTTGCATATGAGCTGCGGTTGCAGTGTCTCTACAATTACTGTTCATTTTTTTCATATTATTTTATTATTGTATGTTTCTTTTATTCCGGATCACACATAAAAGTATACACAATCCATTTAGTATTAGTAATAGTGACTTAAAAATTATGTTAGTAGCACTTACAAACTAACCTATCAACAACTAATTTAATACCTACGTGACTCGACACATGTTGGTCCGTGCCTGCGCACCCAGTATCTAATGAAGGGGTTGTCCACATTTTCCAAAAAACCACAAGGACCTTTACTAATACAATCTTAAAGCCCTATATGGCGGGCTTGCGGACGGCGAGTAATGGGTAGCTCGCTGTCCAGTAACGAGCAAGCCCAGGTTAACGGCGCGTTGTATTCCACGCGCGCCTCAAAGAGATGTCAGCACCAACTGGTGGGGTCCGCAAGGGTCGATGCCTGCCAGGGTTGCGGGTTGTTCGAAAGAGATAACATGGCACACAGGCAACTGAAGGAATACGGGTGGGATTTTATTCAGTAAAAGTGTGACACAAAAAAAAAACTTCTCCCGCTCTGGGTGGAGCAGGATCCACCCAGAGCGGGAGAAGTTATTTGATGATTTCCCACGCTCAAAAAAAAAAACCTACCCATTATTGACGCCTTTCTTTCTCATTATGGAATGAAAATCGTCAACACGAACTTTCGCAAATATCTATGTTATTGAAAGCCTTAAGTCCCATCGTAGGGTAAAGGACTGGTCCCTTATGCACTTCTCTTTATTTAAAGCCGCTATGGACCAGTTCTTGTTGAAGGAGTTTAGGTCATCCCGCCATCTCCGTCTGGATTCGCCGCGATGTCGCATTTTCAAATAGTATGTCCATTGTCTAGCAGTGGATTGCGATTGGATGATTGATTGATTTACCATTTAGAAAATAATAACAGTACGGTGATTAAGTTAATCTTACCAGAAACGCCATCACCAGTTCAGTATCCTCGACAGTTTTACAGCATTCTTCAGCAATTCGATCTTGGATGCACAGCAAAAACAAAAACACACATGTTATCAACATAATTATACATTAAAATGACTGAAGAATCTTAACATACGATAGCTAATGTCCTTGTCGTGTCTTTATGGTTGTTAAATCCATACATACATAGGATACTTAATTTACTTACTAACATAATAAATGCGAAAGTAACTCTGTCTGTTAACTTTCACGTCTAAGCGGCAAGGTAGCTCGAAATTCAAATTTTCTTAAGTTTTTTGCAGTTTGCAGGTCATTTTCAGGCTGTAAATTGGTTCTATTTAAAAAATGAATCTCTGTTTCTTTTAGCCACGACATCACACGGGAACGGCTCGAACAATTTTGCTAATTAGTTTTTGTTGTATTTTTTATTGTCAGGAGACGATTCTTATGAAAGAGAAAAATTAAGAAAGTTGCACGTTACATTAAAAAATTAAAAAAAAAATTACGACCATATTTACTTTTGTAATATTATAGCAATGCGAATTCAATATTCATAGTTAAGACAGGACAACGTCTCTTGGGTTTTTTTTTGTTTTGGGTGGGAAATCATCAAATAACTTCTCCCGAAACAGTCGTGTCCGGTTAGGACCTGCGTCAGGCGGAAGGCGAGGACGCCATGCCGCCTCTCAAGCCACTCCTCAAAGAGGGGACTTACCGCCGCAATCGTGGCGTGCCCACGTCTGTTGGGTCAGCTAGTATAATATGTTTCGCGACTGTAACACGTAGTTTCAGATTAGTAGTTTCAAAATTGTAATCATAAAAAAGTTTATTGATTTGTATGATTACAACCCTATTTTTTGCTGACATCTCTTTGAGCCGCGCGTGGAACACAACGCGCCGTCGAACTGGGCTTGGTCCTTACCGGACAGCGAGCTACCCATTACCTACTCGCCGCGCCTACGGTGGCTGAGAATCAGCCTGGGATTCCCGACGCCCAGGGCGTCTCCTGCTAGGGCCGTGAGGGCGCATATACTGCCTCGCGAGCATTGCTGCTTCGCAGAAGGAGGTGACGGCATGCACTCGCGCTCCGAACCATGGCCTGGACCAGAGCCGGACGCGAGAGATCACCGCCGCCGATCGCCTCCACAAGGAGACGCCGGTGCTCCGCCCAACCCAGGCAGACTTCCACCGTATGCTCCACCGTGACTATACAACCCTCCAAGTTCAGTTTACCCCTATAACTATTTAGAGAAAAAGTCATTCAACGGGACCTTACCCATACATTCAGTGATGACCTCAGCGTATCCACCGGATTTTGAAATTCGGCACACGGAAATACTATCTGCGTGCTACTTAACTCTGGATTTAAATTCTGATCGATTGACATTGGAATTATATTGGCTTTATATTGGAATTAATATTAGTTTGAAGAGTAAGCCCACTGGTCTAGGACAGGATATTTTGCTTTACAAGCAGTGCGATCATAACGCAGGCGAAGCCGCGGGCAATAATAAATCAGTCATAATTACTGCATTCATATATTTTAAAAGGCAATAAAACAAAAAATGTAAGGCTATGTCCAGAGTGCTAAGGTAGGCGCGATATTCAAACATTACCTATGTAAACGCCGATTTTTCCATATTTAGTGAAGGGACTATTGACCAGTACGTATGACGATTTCAGACACCAATCCACATGGTCTTCACATGATCTGACCAAGATTATGTCTGGACTTTAAAAGAGACTGTGACCTCTGAGTTTGTTTCGGACTTTCTTCTCAGAGTAGTCAGATAAGAATCGCCGACCTCATCTAGTTTAAAAAATATGATTGACGTGTAAAAGTGTTTGTACAAACCTACTTACAGAAATAAAATCATTTATCATTTATGTTCATCTGTTCCCTCATAACTTCTACACTACTTATAATGATTTAACAAATAAGCTATCGTTGCAAGCGTCTTGATCATTCGATAGTGATGTTATATTAAATTGAATATGGCGCCCTCCAGATGCCATAAAGTGAACTAAAAAAACAAAAATTCTCAACTCAAAATCCACATCATCATCATTATCTGCCTAGCCTTTTCTGAACTATGTTGGGGTCGGCTTCTAGTCTAACCGGATGCAGCTGAACACCAGTATTTTACATGGAGCGACTGCCTATCTGACCTCCACAACCCAGTTACTGGGTAATACGATACCCCTTGGTAAGACTGGTTGTCAGACTTTCGGGATTCTGACGAACCGTAACGACTGTCAAAGATCCCATAGTATATTTATCTGAAAATATATATCTGAAAATCCACATAGAAATCGAAAAAAAACCGTATACGGCCACTTAAAATACTCAAGTATTAATAACAGGATATATATACAAAAATTCACCCATGGTTCGTTCGGAACGAGATCCTCCATCTCGATCTGAAAATGCCCACTATTGCCCAATTTCTGAAACGCAACTCGAAGCGTTTCTTCGATAAAGCCGAGTTACATCGCAATCACTTGATTGTGAAGGCCGCTAGCTATATCCCCAGTAGAATCAGTAGAATCCGCCGGCCGAGACATGTCCTTTCCGACCCAGACGACCCCATCACTGTTCTGCAAGAAAAGAATAGGGCCACCAGCACAGCACACAAATACAAACGACCGTCTTTCCGACCTCGCCGCCGAGGTCCTCGCGCCCCGCGAAGACCCCCCCCCCCCCCCCCCCCCGAGTAACGGTCTGCCCCCGACCGTCCCTTGCTCGTTGATGCGCCAGCCCGCGCCGCAGCTGAGCCAGTAGCTTTCAATTCCCCGTCTAATAATCATGAAAATATCTTGATCCAGCCTGTCCCTGATAGTACTAGCTGCCCCCCCCCCCGCCAGCGACTCCCTGAGCCGAGGTTCGTACCCCAGGGGGTGCCCTCAGTGCGCAGTCGTTTTAGGTTTAAGTAGGTTTACGCCCTGGCTGGAGGCTTTTAGATTCCTAAAACCTTCACAGGAAAGTCCGGTTGAGCAGTCACGACCTCTCAAGGTCAACTGCGAGATGCCATACACAAAAAAAAAAAAAAAAAATCACGCCCTCTTCACATGAGGTAGGCAGAAACTACGCATCTTTACATAGTCCTGTTGCTTCGTATTTTGCTTGCTAATTATGTATTCGTTAATGGAACCCGGTAAAGTCATAAAACTCATCAACAGTGAATAATAAATGACTCGTGATTTGAGTCATTAGCACGCAATCGGTCAAATTAGTTTACAATGTTACGTAGGTAGGTTTTAAATAAATATATAGTTAAATGAAATGCTGTTTGTTGTTAACTGCTGGGAATCGAACCCTAACACACCAACTTGCGCGCGACCTAGGCCCTAATTCACTATGACCACTTAACGATTCCTTACTTTGAAACCACGTCAATTCCTTAGTTAAATCACACACATCTGCTAATAAATATCGACAAACTGCCTTGGAATATACAGAATATGACATTTAGATTCCTTACCGTCACATGGTTTCAACAAAACCCGACATTGACGTAGCTTGAACGTATTCAGATTCCGAAGCGAATCATTATACAGAATTGGGGCCCTACACATGCAGGCGTCGTGATCAAAACGTAATCAAATCAAAAGGAATAACGATAATCAGCCTACAACGTTCCCACTGCTGGGACACAGGCCTAAACTCTATGTGATGGTGTGGGCGAAAAACAACTACGCGGGCCCAGTGCGGTTGGTGAAAATCACATATTTTAAAATTTAGGAATGCATGATTTTTATTAGAGGAAGAAAGAAATAAAAATGTATCTATTGGCATTTCAACAAAAAAAAGAAAATTAAGGCCCCTCGCCCAGGACGACTTTTTGTAGCGATGCTTTCTGCATCGCTGCTATCACGCGTTAGTCGCGTTTGCAACGTGCGAAGGAAACGATGCAAACAAGCAGCTACATCAATACACATACGCGACAGCATCGCGACTGTATCCAATATTATCTCGACTGAGCGTATCTTGCAACTGTAGCGGTGACAGGCGACGCTTTCATATTTCTGTGTCGATGCTGAATCGCGCGACTGAAGCGTGACAGCACCGCGATAGTCATCACTTCAGCCGGAAGACGCCCACAGCTGGACATAGGCCTCCCCCAATTTGGGGGGGCTTGCCATAATCGCCACGCTTGGCAGGCGGGTTGGCGATCGCAGTATGGTGGTAAAATGCATAGAGAACGCTGCTGCCCATTCCCTAGTAAGTCCCTTAGTCGCCTTCTACGACACCCACTGGAAGAGATGGGATGATGCTATTCTTTACGTCCGGCACCACACGGTACAAGCGCGCTAGTAGCGATACAGAGTGTGGGCGAAGGTACACAGCCAGCGACAGCATCGCGGCTGTATCGATACACATGCGCGACAGCATCGCTACAAAAAGTCGCCGTGGGCGAGGCCTATAAAAATGCTTAGGTATAATAAAAGGGCTTCATCTCAGCATAATATCGAATATGAACACCCATTTGATGCTGATTTATAATGTCTTATAATTCTTCTGTACAAGTGTATGACACTGAACTCCTAAACGGCTGAATCGATTTTGATGACGTTTACTGTGTGGTCCTTGGACGGTTTATATTCACAATTGGACCCGATAGGTGACTTTGTTAGGCAGGATAACGTCTTTCCTGTCCGCTAGATATTAATATTTATGGTTGAAAGTCTTATAAAATTTCAGTGGAAGAAAAAAATCCGAGAAAACCATCCGGACAGTAGAACAGGGGTTTCTAACGTTCACCCATCCCGTTATGACCGCGGCAAGAGCTACTAACCTGCGATTCGATTTTATCGCTGCCATTAAAGCCCACGAGCCCGTTAATACCTAACAAACATTTACTATAATCTACATAACGAGGAAAAAATTGCTAAAACCATCAATTTTGTAGGTACTAATTAACCTTAAAATTAATTCTTACCGAAATTAGGACAAATGAAAAACCATACCTCAATAATTAATATTATCTTGTGCCACAAACATGAATAATTGCTGTGCGGTGTCTTGATACATCATCATCATCATTTCAGCCGAAAGACGTCCACTGCTGGACATAGGCCTCCCCCAAGCTCCACCACTTCGCCCGTATCTGTGCTTCTCGCATCCAGCGGACTCCCGCGGCCCTCACAAGGTCATCTGTCCACCTTGTGGGAGGCCTTCCAATTTTACGTCTTCCGGTACGCGGTCGCCACTCCAGAACTTTTCGGCCCCATCGGCCATCTGTTCTGCGAGCAATGTAGGGCACATTGCTCGCAGCCACTGCCACTTAAGTTTGCCAATTCTTCGGGTTATGTCGGTTACCTTGGTTCTCCTGCGGATCTCTTCATTCCTGATTCGATCACGCAGGGAAACTCCAAGCATAGCCCTTTCCATCGCCCTTTGGGTGACTTTAAGCCTTCTTATGAGGCCCATTGTGAGCGACCACGTTTCAGTTCCATATGTCATCACATCTTGATACATAATAACGATTAAAAGCATTGACTAAACAGTAACAGACGCACGGGTCGTTCGAACCGGTTCACGGGTGCCCATTAGGGCTTTCACTCTGGGAATCTCGGTCTCGAAAATTTCGAGAGTCTCGACGATTTTTTGGTATTTTCGAGACTCGAGACTAACATTTTCGGTCACGGGAATAACGAGACTTTTGAGACTTGAGTCACAGGAGGGAATACAATAAAACTCGCCAATTCACTGCGCATCCGTATTATGGAAATTAGACTGATTGAGGCAAGTCAAAATCAAAATCAAAATATTTTTATTTCATATAAACCTGCTTGGGCACTTATGAAACGTCAGAAGCTAGGTGCACGGTTCCAAATTGTTGTTTCCTATGGAGAAGAGCCGGCAAGAAACTCCACGGTTACTCTTTTATGTATCTTACAATACTTGCACAGTCCTTCTCAGTTTTTTGAAAAGAAGCTTGATGCAACAGTTTTTCAAACATTAAGCAACGACGAAATTAGTGTCTTTAAAAGAATTGTGCGAAAGGTTAAATAAATCCACATCCACAACTGACAAATCTGACAATTATAGTGCAAATACCAGTTATTTAAATGATGCAACGATTGCGAAGGTCACAAATTTAACTACAGAAGAACAGCTGGAATGTGAGCTAAATAATATGTTAAACCCCCAAGAACACAAAGGACAGAATACAACTTCTATGTCTATCCATGACTTGCAAACAACCATGCACGTAGAAAAAGCTCTCTTTGAAAATGGGGGCGACAGAGGGAAATACCTAAATTATTGCTACAACTATTTAATATCTATTCCCCCCACCTAGTGTAGAAGCAGAAAGAGCTTTTTCTAACGCGGGTTACTTTTGTAATAAAATTAGGTCCTCTCTGTCTGAAACGACATTAAACGCTCTTTGTTTTTTACGTGCCCACTACAAAAATGAAAAAAACTGTAACAAATGATTTTTCTTTTTATTTGCGTTTGTTTAAAGTACTTGATTTAAACTTTTTTCTAAAAAATAACAACCGACTTCCAAAAAAACACTACAAAGTGCAAAATAACTTTAATTTCGGAAGTCGGTGACTTTGAATGTGTATTTTAATTATTTGTCACCGCCTTCCGAAAATTAAAGTTATTTTTTCTCTTTTTAGTTACCTACTCCACATCAATTCGAAATTTCATCATCCTTGGCGGCAAAACAATGCATATTTATGCGATAGCAACATTCGCGGTTGATTTGCTGTAATTTTTTGAAGAGTTCCGTTGTCTGTCTCCGAAACGCATCATCAGATCTATATGAAATTTTAATGGGACCATTTTGGAGTAAACCCCTTTCGAACAAAGAATTTTGCAAATCCGTCTTGTATATTAACATGTCGACTTGATAACCTCCTTTTTTTTGAAGTCGGTTAAAAATATCATGTTTTTACTTTCTAATTGCATAGCCTATAAGTAAGAAAACCTAGTTTTGAAATAGTCTCGAAAGTCTCGTTTTCTCCGGGAATTTCGAGACCACACCTAGTCTCGTTATTTTTTTCCCGGGACTCAGTAATGCATCGAGACTGAAAGCCCTAGTGCCCATGCATTACACATCCAGCCTTTGGTCCCGGCTGTCATTCGTAAATCTTTGACAGTCGTTACTGGTGGTCAGAACCCCATTAGTCTGGCAACCAGTCATACCAAACCCAGTAACTAGGTGATGGGGGTCAGATAGGCAGTCACTCCATGTAAAATTCAGCTAGATCCGGGTATACTGGAAGCTGACCCTGACAAAATTGGGAAAAGGCTAGGCAGATGACATTTTATTATTTTCGTCTTTGACATTTCTCAGGAGTCAGAGGTTACGGAACTTTGGAAGACGTACAAGGGAACGAAGTTAACTCGCAGAAACAATACATATCCAACGACCAACTCGTGGCCCCGAAGTGACAATGCTTTGATCAAAATATAACCTAAAACTTAAAGGCCTTTTTTTTCCTTTTTAGTGGTTTTTGTTTGTGTCGGGGGTTCCGTGTGGAGCCGGACGTAAAGGATAGCACCATCCCATTTCTTCCCGAGGGCGTCGTAGGAGGCGACTAAGGGACTTACTAGAGAATGGGCAGCAGCGTTCTCTATGCATTTTACCACCATACTGCGATCACCAACCCGCCTACCAAGCGTGGCGATTATGGCAAATCCCCCCAAAAAATGGCAAGCACAAAAGTTTTGGAGGAGGCCTATGTCTAGATGTAGACATCTTTCGGCTGAAATGATGGGGGTTTTTAATTTTTTATAACCTTTTAATTTCTGCTTTTCAAACTTAATAAAGTACTAGTAAGAAACATTACGATCGACACATGCCTCACTTAAATCTGCGCAGCTTTACGTATGTTTCCCACAGTGAAGCTAGTTACTAATTTATCCTCATTACTTGGCTAAGTAACAATAGCTGCACGGGTCGATCGATCAGGTTAAGCTACGCTTGCCGCGGTTGGTCCGTGGATGGGTGACCATCTTTACATACCAAGACCCCTCCGTGCCTCGGAAAGCACGTTAAGCCGTTGGTCCCGGCTGTCATTTGTGGACCTTTGACAGTCGTTACGGGTCGTCAGAAGCCCGAAATTCTGACAACCAGTCTTACCAAGGGGTATCGTATTACCCAGTAACTGGGTTGTGGAGGTCAGATAGGCAGTCACTCCATGTTAAATACTGGTATTCCATCTGGTTAGACTGGAAGCCGACCCCAACATAGTTGGGAAAAGGCTAGGCAGATTATGACTCTATGCTACTCCATCATCGGACCCTGATCACCATCTATTTCTAACCTAATACCTTTTAAACCTGAGACCTTTTCAATGAACCCAAACACGACGGGTTACACTGCACCCCCTCCTCTATCTGTCGCTCAAACACCAAAACAGTGGAAGTTTCTTGTGTCTCATATTTTGGCCGTATTTTTTTCAAATAAAAACGAATTCTCGAAGTGACCCAAAAGCATTAACAATAGGTTATGAGGTAACGAGTGACTTAACGAGCATTGCATAACTTTAAATCAATTAGAACTCTGCATGATTTTTATGATAGTTACATAGTAACTAACATTTTATCTCAAAATTATACTGCCGTGTCAAAAAAAAAACTGATTGATAATTCACTAAACAATGACACAGGTTCAAGCAATTCGTTCAAGTATTATTCAAATTAACCGACTTTTTACATTTTTACCGACTGCAGTTAAGAAGGAAGTAGTGATAATCAATAGGTGTGATTTTTGTGATGCCAGATGTTGTTCAGCAGAGTTGACAGAATTAACAAACGCATATCATTTCACCCGGAAAGATATTTTAAAACTAATAAAAACCTGAGATTCTTGCTGTTCAATTATTTCATTTATAAGGGACCTGGCCTAGCTGCGCATGGGTTTTTCGACTTCACAAAACATTTTAACAATCTTGGATAGTTTAATATTAAAGTATATTTCCTTGAGTACATTTTTTTTTAATTTTTTATTATTCTTATAAAACACTAGCTTTTGCCAGCGGGTTTGCCCGCGTTGCGGTCGAAAATTATCCTATGGGAACGGGAAAAAAAGTTAAAAAAAAATTTCTACTAATCCAGTTTATAAACTATCTGTGTGCCAAATTTCATCCAAATAACTTCAGCAGTTTTTGCGTGAAATAGTAACAAACATGCATCCATTCATCCTCACAAATTTTCACATTTATAACACTAGCTATTTCCAGCGGCTTCGCCCGCTTGGAAGTCTAATATTATCCCACAGGAACGTACAACCGGAGTAAAATATATTCTATGTGTTAATCCGGGACTACAACTATCTCTACGCCAAATTTCACCAAAATCCGTTTAGTAGTTTTTGCGTGAACGAGTAACAAACATCCATCCATCCTCACAAACTTTCACATCTATACTAATCTATACTTCTCGCCCGCGCGGAACTTTCATCCCCTATTTAACTCCCTTAGGGGTTGAATTTCGAAAAATCCTTCCTTATTCCTTGTCTACATTATAAAGGGAACCTCTGTGCAAAATTTCAGCTTTCTAGGTCCAAGGGTTTGGGCTGGGCGTTGATGAGTCAGTCAGTCAGGACTTTTCTTTTTATTTATTATAGTATAGCATAGATATTATACCACTGAAGAGTTTGTTTTTTTGTTTGCTTGAACGTGCTAATCTCAGGAACTACTGATCCGATTTGAAAAAATAATTTAGAGTTGGATAGCCCATCTATCGAAGAAGGCTATAGGCTATATAACATCATGCCAGGAGGAGCCGAGCAAAAAGGAAAAAGTCACGAATACGAAGAACTCGCACGGCCAGGCGATTCGATGCGACGGGGTGGGTCGGGGAGCAAGATATTTGACGCAGACGAAGTTGCGGGCAGAAGCTATTTTATAATATTAGTAGGATTTAAAACATTACTGGTGTCGGGAACAGGATCCATGCTACCGGTGCTCAGGGCTCCCGAGAAAGAAATCCTAACGATACGCGCCGTGTCCAGAAGTACCGCTTTCTGAATCAAGCCACAGAGACCAAGATGCAGCTGCCCAACGAAAGCCTCCTCAGGTATTGATCGACCCCCGAGTGGGTTCCCGCATTGTCGTTGCGGGGGGGCTCAGTAGCCGTGGTCTCCCAGCCACGGTGAAGCAAAGATGGGGCCGCTCGTCAGGGCTTTTGCCTTCAAGCCGATGACGTAGCGGCCAAAAAGTAGGTTGCGGTGAGGTGCACCGCAACTGAGGTAGGCCGTGATGTCGAATGGGAGGCATCGCGGCTGAGGGTTATGGGCTGCGGCAGAGGAGGAGTGTCGGTGCTTCTGAGCAGCGCTCTTCCCTTCCGTGGCCTGGACGGGGCCGCCACCGTTTGATGGCGGACGCGGTGGGGCCGCAGGGGAAGAGGAGTTTCGGTGTAGCGTTGGCCGCTCTCCCTATCCCTTGCGGCCGAAAAGTGGTAGGCGCGTGGACCACAGCGCGCCGTCAGAGATGTCAGCAACAACTAATGGGGTCAGAGCGGGAGAAGTCATTTGATGATTTCCCACCATCGAGAAAAAAAAAAGGTACTGGTCGAGGGTCTTGGTCATTATGCCATTGGCCGTCACGATTATTGGCACAATGACTGCTGTATCCACCTCCACCATGTCGACTACCTCGCAAGCCCTGTCAAGATTCTTAATCGGCAGGTCTTTTTCAGCTTTCACGAGGTTTCTATCATGTGGGTGGGATTGCTTTAATATCAGTCATTATTGTGCTAGGCTTAAATCGATCTATCACTACTATGTCTGGCTTATTGGCACCAATGGCCCTGTCAATGATGTTAGATCGTTCCCAATACAAAGTGATATTGCCATTTCCGAGAACTGGGTCGGGTACATAACTTTAGTATGATAATGTAGGCAACTATATTTTTATTATAAGAAGTCTTTTTTCCGTGTCGTGCCGGACGTAAAAGAATAGCACCATCCCATTTCTTACCGCGGGTGTTGTTGAAGGCGACTAAGGGTCTTACTAGAGAATGGGCAGCAGCGTTCTCCGTGTATTTTACCACCACACTGCGATCGCCAACTCGCCTGCCAAGCGTGGTAATTACCTATGGCAAAAAAAAACCCTTTTGGGGGAGGCCTATGTCCAACAGTGGACGTTTTTCAGCTGAAATGATACCGTTTGGAATCATTCCTCTAAATGATGGTAGAAACCGCATCAAAATCCTGAAATTGAATGTTACGCGGTCACACTGACAGGCGAATGGCGTCTTTGTTTTATAATATTAAAATCTATTTAAATATTGTCAAACAAAGTTTTTAAAGATTTTTTACTTTTTCTGCAAACCAGGATGAAAAGTAGCCCATGTCCTTACCCAAGTCATGGTAAATCTGTGTGCCAAATTTCATCCAAATCCGTTCATAACACGGATTTACACATACGGTACTACATACTTTTAATCTTGGTAGTACGTTCCCTTAAGATATTTTCCGATATCCACGAGGGCGAAGCCGCGGACAAAAGCTAGTATTAGTTTTAATAACTTCTGGCGCAGTCGGGTAATAGGACATATTTTTTTATATTCAGCCTAGCTTTTGCCAGCGGCTTCGCACGCGCGGAACGTTAATCTCCTATTTAACTCCCTTAGGGCTTACATCTCTCTACATTATAAAGGGAACCACTGTGCAAAATTATAGCTTTCTAGGTCCAAGGGTTTGGGCTGGGCGTTGATGAGTCAGTCAATCAGTCAGTCAGTCACGACTTTTCTTTTTATTTATATAGATTACTGAATCACACAGTGCTCTTTAAAAGTCAGTTCTCAAATTAAAACAATTTATTACTAAAGTTATGAGTACGCCAAATTACTGATTAACAATAATTGTTATCAAATAACAGTAATTAAATCATGACAGAGACACGCAAAAATCATAACATAAATGTACACGTAATACGAGAACTAAGTCATACAAGAATCTTATCACTGAATTGTCTCAAGAATTGCTATACATAGGGCGTGCGCGTGCGCCGCATTCAGTGCCAAACCGCGCGCGCGCCTCGATAGGACAACATTGAGTTATAGTTTTTAAGTGATTTACCTGAGTTAATCGTAAGTATTTTTACGTTTTTTTTTTTTATTGAATTGAATTTTCTATGAATTAAGGTAGATATAAAAATCCGTTGTTACAAGTATGATAGAATATTTGTATATAATCTACCTGTATAGCTTTTTGTGGAGTTTTTTTCTGTTATTTACCTCACATTAATTAGGTTTTTTTTACATTATTTTGAATAAACCGGCAACCGTATCGGTTAAGTTGATTAACTTCAATTTGACCATAAAATTTAAGATTTTATTGTAATTAAGGGGTGAAAAATAGCATACGTTTTTGCCTAAAATGAATAATTATTCGCAAAATCTTTACTGTGAATCACTTCATAACCGTTCTGCTCAGTTGACGTTACCGCAATTTCATATGTTTTTAATGTTTCCTCCATGGTTAGTTTTTTATTAAATGCCTGAGATTTTAATTTTTATTGGAAGGTTTAATGCTTTAGTTTTTAAACTTCTTTAATTTATCCTGAAATTAACCAAACCATTAATTATCTCAGTTAAAATTATTTTATTGAAATTATAATAATTATCATACAAAAAACTGACTTAGTTGCCATGCATAACATAGTAACATACATCCATTTAGTATCCTGTGAGACTGGGAGCTGACCCAAATATAGTTGGGCAAAGGCTAGGCAGATGATGACAAAAAATGAGTAACCTATCTCATAATCTGCCTTTTCCCAACTATGGTGGGGTCAGCTATGAGTCTAACCTGGTGCAGCTGAGTACCTACCAGCATTTTAGATAGAGCGACTGCCTATCAGACCACTACAAACCAGTTACTGGGTAAACCCCCCCTTTGGTAATGGTCAGACTTTCGGGCTTCTGCCGACCCTTAACGACTGTCGAATCTACGAAAGACAGCCGGGACAATTTTAACATATTTCCAAAAAAGCCTCTATTGTAGTTCATGGGGCTTGTAGCTAAGTAATAAACAGCCACTCGGGTCGATCGATCAGGTTAAGCTACGTTTGACGCGGTTGGTCCATCGAAGGGTGACCATCTTTGCATACCACAAGACCCCTCCGTACCTCGGAAAGCACGTTAAGCCCTTGGTCCTGGCTGTCATTTGTAGATCTTTGACTGTCGTTACGGGTAGTCAGAAGCCCGAATGTCGCAGTCCTTTGAACTGGTTGTCAGACATTGTTATCCATGGTATGGTTGTGGAAGTCAGATAGACAGTTGCTCCATGTAAAGTACTGGTATTCACCCGCATCCAATTAGACTGGAAGCTGACCCAAACATAGTTGAAATTGAAATGTACCTATTTATTTGCCAGATTACTACTTCCACTACCAAAATGTACTTACTCGTACATGGTAAAATATTTTTTGTCTCACTATATTCGACTTATCAGTCGTGCAAATATTTCTAGTACATACATAATAATATCATGAAATTACATCAATGTCATCTCATTAGTCTTACACATCACTATCATAATAAAATTTACAGTCTATCAATTAGGTTACCTACATTATAAAAATATATTAAATTAGTTTAAATATATTAGATTATTTCTCAAAATTAAGACAGTTCATCAATTTATTGATAAGATTTTTTAAATAATGTAAATATTTATAATTTAAATAAGTGCTCATAAATTTATATAGTTATAAATTATGTCAGTTTAAAATTTAAATAATCATCTATTAAATAAAAACATCTGTCACAAAGCCAATTGTTTAAAGTTCTATTAAATTCTGAATTATTCAGTTTTCAAATTTTTTCTGATAGTTTATTATAAATATTCACCGCCATGGTGTAGCAGTTTCTTTTACATAATTTTAATAGTTGGGAAGAGGCTAGGCAAATGATAATGATGACAATGATAACAATAGTTTAGTAAAATAGTTAAGTAAATGCAAAACCAGCAAGAAATATATCTTGGCAGTAATAATATAATTAAAAAAATAGTTTAGTAAGTGGTCGCAAGCGCTACTGCTGGCCATGAAATTGGATTCGATTCCTAGATCGGCCAAATTGTTATTCGGTTTTCCATTTTGAATTTATCTGTAGCAATCCTGAGTTGATAGATAGCCCCAGGTTTGCCGGCTATCTTGTTGCGCCACTTCTTCTTCCAAGCTAAAGCACTAGGAAGTGTTGAAAGGCTATGAAAAACAGTGATGATCCTCAGCCTAATTTAGCTTATCGGTTGAGTTGAATGAATTTATATGATTTTTCACTAATAATCATGATTTTTGGGATTTTTGGGAGAGCGATTCACACGAATTTATTTGTGAGTGAACCGACTACTCCAGAAATATGTACTGGGTAATCGGTACATTTTGAATTTTGTGCATTAAATAACTTTATTTCAAAAGAAAACAATCGACTTCCGCAAAAAAAAACCGAATTTGGTCAAAAAAAAACTAAAATACATATCCGAAGACACCGACTACCGAAATTAAAGTTATTTTTCACTTTGTAGTGCTTTTGAAAATGTTTTTATTTTACACTTTTTTGTAATGATGCTTCGTCATCCCACACCAATTCGTTTACCACTACCTGCCATGTAAACAACAGTGACAGGAATCAGCAGAATGTCATCAAGATACACAAAGTGGTTGATAAAATAAAATACGATTTGTGTTCGTATGACCGATTCCTATAATCTAATCAGGCATTATTGCCGTGGTTAAAAATTAACAATAAATATATTCGCCATTGAAACGATAAACTCAGTGATAATTTTTAATGATAGAAAGAAAGAAAGAATACCGTTTATTTGGACACAGTTCGTGAAACACAAAATACAGGAAAAGTTTTTATCCAGTGCGCAAATTGTAACCATGAATTCAGCATATCATTCTAGAACCCCTAGCGCAGAAATTTTTCGCCGGTTGTACTAAAAAAAATCAGCTGTTTCATAGAAAAGTGCAATACCTACGCGGTCAAAATGTATGGAACAGCTGATTTTTTTTTTGTGTATCCGGTAAAAAAAATCTGCGCTAGGGGGTCTAGAATGATATGCTGAATGCATGGTTACAATTTGCGCACTGGATAAAAATGTACCCTGTATAATAACAAATAATAACAAGTGAAAATAAATAACTGCCACAATGTGTGCCTCACGGCCGCGCCAAAAAGGCTGACTTTGGTATAATCGGCACAGAATCGCGTAAGTTTTCACTTCTATCGGGTTAGTATAAGCACCGACGTTTTTTATTTTCTAAATTACCACTAAAGTAAGTACTATGAGGACGCTGACGAGCCCTCTGAATAAGTAGGTTGAAGGTAGTTATAATAAAACGCTGATGGGCGTAACAAAATCAAATTTCACGTTTATTTGAAGAATTAGAAGCTTACAAGTCCGCGCCTGTCAAGAGAATTAAAGCTCCCGGAACAAAACTTATGTAAAATTATTTGACGTTCTTATTTTAGAACTTCCTGACTGTTCGAACATAGACAAAGCCCAATCATTGGCTGCCAATTACGTAAGGTTGTCCTCGGTGAGTGAACAACCTTTACAGTACCTATAACAAAATTGTATAACTGGTCAGAAACGAACGGTCCCTTAATTAACAGGACATAAAATTTAATGATTGATTTACTGTCAAACTATTGCTGTTTTACTATCGTAAAAACTATTTAGAAGTTAAATAACAGGTTTAAATGGGCCTGTTCATTTAAAAAAAATAAAACAATTAAGTCTTAACCTCAATTGATAGTAAACTATGCCTATAAAATACCTACTTTTCTTCGCGCAATTTTTAAATAGCGTAGTTTTTTTTTTTTTTTTTTCACGAAATAATTTAACTATTTCGATTCGTCCCTGGCTAAAGATTAGGGCAAATGTCAACCACAGACACAAAATCGTAATCGTAATTTCATAGAACTCTTTCCCGTTTTCCCACTTTTCCTTTTACTGGGGGAAGTACTGTCCTGGCCGTGTCTAGGGAAACCCATTTATTTACCTTTCTATTTCCTTTAACAATATTTTACCTTCCTCCTACGTCTAGAATTAGGGTCAGTACACACCGAGGCCTGATGCGACGCGACGCTGCGCGCACTTTTTAAGATCACGATACAAATTAGATCTTATTTACTCTATGATAAGGTATACGGGCTGCACAATACGGTGCATCTCAGCGTTCTTCGACGCGCTTTCGCGCTCGTAGTGAAATTATACCTTTTCGTGTTGTAAATAAGTTAGATATTCTGTTGCATGTTAAAAAGTGCGCGCAGCGTCGCGTCTCGGTGAGAATGAACCCTAAAGGTTTGTCAGTGTTAATGAAACCGGCATGTCCTAGAACCGAAAATTCAAAGACGTATGACATCCACCAACACGAACTGGGCCCGCTTGGAAAAAATGAGTGTAGACTTATTGATCAATTTGTTTAATTAATAAGGATTTTTGCCAACCTCATGGCCAGTTACAAGCGTCACTGGCCATGAGGCTGGCAAAATTCCAGGTTTATAATAAATAACAGGTTTAACTAGGCTTGTAAATGACAAAAAAATAAAACAATTAAGTGTTAACCTCAATTGATACAACAATAAACTATGCCTACAAAGTACCTTTTAAATATACTTATCTTCGCTCTTTTTTTAAACTGCCTAGTCTAACCTAGAAATATGTAGGTCTAATTTCTTTGAATTATTCATTACGTGCCTAATATACGCATAGACCTAGTTGATAATGAAATAACTACTCTACGTTGATAGTAATATGTACAGTAGCCCTCACTAATGGTGCCCCAATCTCAAAAAGCAATAGATTGACACTTCGCTTTAACTTACGACCTTCTTATAATAAGCAATTTCTATAGGCTATAATACTATAGACACACACACTCTCATACGTTTACAAATGAATGTATTTCCTAAATTCAACCGTTAAAGCAAATGGCATGATAGCTAGGCGGTTACTGCACTTGATTATCGCGTTTGAGCGCAGCAAGTCGCGGTTTCGAATCCCACTCGCTGTGTGATAGTCTTTTTATTGTTTTAAAAATCACTTTTGAGTATAGTTTCTTGTTCTGTTCTTCTTATTCACTAAACTCGTAAAACTTTATCATTATACCCACAGAAGCCTAAATAAATTTAAATGATTTACGACTCATTCACCGCGACTTATAGAACGGTGTTGGTTGATAATTGTGTGCTAGTGACGTGTGTTTCATCTATTAGCGTCCTTCTAATTCATTTTAAAATGTAAGCAAATTTAAATATAGAAATGAAAGCGAATATTATTGCGCTGCATAAAAGTGGACTTAATACCTATATCACAAATACCTATGTGATGAAACCGGACTGAGTGTGAGTATTATGATTTAAATATAAATATTAAACATTTATTTAATTAAAGTGTAACTGCTGATCCTTGTAGTTATTTTTAAACGTTTTATAAATATCACAATGTCTAAATAGAATAAAAATATAAAATTTCAATGTAAATTTATTTCCTAGATTATAGAACGATGAAAATAACAATAAACTTAATATCTATGTGAAATTGCCCTTTTAAATAATTTTGTTTCTAAATAGTAGGTAATACATAAGTGTGTATTTTGCTTAGTAGCCTAACAGTACCCCTTTTTTGTTTTAGTGAAATACTGTGAGTCGGTGGGTGAAAAGATATGAGGAAGGCGGTAGCCTTGCCCGTGGAAAGCAAAGTGGAAGACCCCAGCTCCTATAACAGGCACACGTTCAGCGAATATGAAACAAGTGGTTTCAAAACGACAAGACATTTTGCCGAATTATTCGACACATCTTTACGAACCGTGCGCCGTGCACTCCACGCAGAAGGTTCATGGCAAACAAGGCATCATGGAAAACCAGCTCGAGAATCAGCTTAAAAAACATAGTTAACGGAAAAAACATTAACATTAAGTTATAAATTACAAATATTTATTTATTTTAGTAATATTCAAATAATATTTTGTCTTATCCGTAATCTGGATTATTTTGAGGTTTAGTTTCAATCTTCTTTTCGGAATGAAAATGAACACTTAAGCTATAACCTCTTTAAGTCCTATTAAATACGATTTGTTAACTTTGAGGTTTGAGTTAAAACGAACTCACTCGCAGTAGAATAAAAGTAGTACTACTGAGTCATTTAATTGTATTGTGACAACTTGTCTGCATTTGTTACTTTTACGTGGGTAGATTTTTGTAGAATATTGTGATTTATTTAGAGTACCGACACACAGTAGTAATCAGCACAATATTATTATATTACTAAGATACAATAGCCTGATTATCATAGTTCACCAACTAGCTTATTTACTTCAATAAATTGTTCTTTATGAGAAAATAAACTGTTTTAACAAGAAGTTATTATTAGTTATTTTTATACATTCTTCATGAAGTTATAACGAATAAACATTTTGTAATCATTTATTATTGTTAAACCTTTATTTAAATAACAATACGAGTAATAAAACAAATTTGTTACATTATTATTCTGGTATATTAATAAATCGAATAATAAAAGAACAGATGAAGATGATTGTTGAAAAGAAAAATTAAAGCTTCATCGCGAGATTTGAACCCAGACCTATGAGTTTCTTAATCCAAGACGATACGCTGCACGCTACCGGAACTCGAATTATAAAAGTAAATTTTAGCAATGGTATGAACCGACCAAGGTCATGTCTGTCGTCGCCGACGGTATGTATAAAATACAAAGAGTAACGCCAGTGTGTGAGTAGAGCGGTGAGTTTTGTGTTAATACATCACTTATACACACAGCTGTAGGTACGGCCTGGACCGCCACTTCATAGCAATATAGCCCTTAGTATGCGACTGCATTAGTGAATCTTGATAGTACGTTTAATATTCAGGAGACAACTGAAAAACATTCAATAGAACTCTTGACTCCCGTGGAACATAAAAAAGAAGACTGGAAGCCAACGCCGACATAATTATGTAGTTGTGATCAGTTGGGGGTTAAAACACTAGGGCCATGGGGTCCGAGTGTCCACTTAGTTTTCCGATGTATGATGAATCAGCATTGCCATACAACGTGGCAATGCTGCCAGCCTTTTGGGTTATTTTGCCAACGACAACGATACGGATGTATTATTTGATGCCTTATGTTTATTTTCTTTTGTACATATTATTATTTTAAGACCAGTAGTTTATTTTATTTTATTATAAATAAATAAAAAATTGCCAAAAAAAAAACTCACAGATAAATATTGTTGGCAGAAGAAGTACCAAAAATCTTTACATCCTTTTGCCAGTTAATATTTATGTGACGGGTCGCATCGTATTTAATATCGGTAGCTCACCACTACCGATCGTATCACAATATGTAATTAGTTTAGAACGTCGCACATTTGTTCGTGGCTGTCAATATAGTCTTTTAAATATGGAAACCAAATAACATGGCCAAAATTCACTGAAGACTTAATTATGGCTACAAGCATTACAAAACATCATTAAATACTTCAAACCGGAGAATGAAAACGTGAGGAAGACCGGTCGGCAAATCTGAGTGCCAAAAATTCGAAGATATTTGTCATCCACCCACCCGGACTGCCTGCCAGGGGTGCGGGTTGTTCGAAAGAGATACCGTGGCCCCTGGCACATAGGCAACTGAGGGAACACGGGTGAGTTTTAGTCAGTAAAAGTCTGCTCCACCCAGTGCGGGAGAAGTTATTTGAAAATTTCCCAACCTCAAAAAAAACCCCCACCCGGACTGGACTCGCGTGGTGTAACATGCCCCACTCCCTCTAATAGAGAGGAGATTTATGTCCCTGCGGGCTTAGCATGACGCTTTGTATTTCTACGAAGAATAGACAGTGTTTTTTCAATACAAAGTGATATTTCGTTCCTACATTTTTGTTATCGCACCGTAGATATCCTTCTACAATCTGTCATTTAGTCTTTCGTTTCTTACGATATTTCTCTAGGTCCTTTTATATGTAGACTATTTCAGAAGAGTATTTCTTCCCAAACTGTCAAAATCACACTGACAACAAAACTTTCTACTCGACGGCCACAAAGTATATACGATTATCTACAAAATCATGATTCGTTTAGAACGCATAACTGTGATAATGAATGGAAAAACATAGGTATCTTATCCTATTGTACATAATTTATTTAATAGTGTTGTCTATTCTTCCGTCGACAAGTCGGTGCTCGTGCTAAGCCTGCAGCAGTTGAATGTTATAGGCTAATTATGTGTGTATGTAAATATGTTATTATGTACCCAAAAGTAGATTATCTCAGCATTATTAACAATTTTTATTATCAGCTAACGTCACTGAGAAGTCATCTAAAATCTCCAGTTCATTATGGCGGCAGGTGTCCGTTTTATCTTAAGAATTATTTTACTCCACTGTCTCCCTCAGTGAGGAGGCATGTGTCCCAGCAGTGGGAAGGTTATATGTTCATGGTGTTAGTTAGTTAGTAGGTCACAATCTATAACTGACAGCTGGTCCCGTAGCAGTTATAGGAACCCGCATTCATAACTTGAGATAAGTAACAATTTTAAAACAATGTCAGATGATGCGGCGACGGCAACTGATAAGGATTTCAACTCCAAATTTTCGCGAAATTCATATTTTCCTAAGTTTTTTGTAATTTGTAATCTCATTGAATGGCTATTTCTGTAAATTATATTATAAATATTTCAAGAAATATATTAAATTTTGATTATGTGAACATAGAAGGATGTGTTGATGATTAATTATAATCTATACAAATAAAAAGAAAAGTCCTTACTGACTGACTGACTCATCAACGCCCAGCCCAAACCCTTGGACCTAGAAAGATGAAATAAGCTCAAAGGTTCCCTTTATAATGTAGACAAGGAATAAGGAAGGATTTTTCGAAATTCAACCCCTAAGGGAGTTAAATAGGAGATGAAAGTTCCGCGCGGGCGAAGCCGCTGGCAAAAGCCAGTTATCTATAAAAACGGCAAAAAAATCACATTTTTTGTATGGCAGCCCCCTTAAATATTTATTTTATTCTGTTTTTTAGTATTTGTTGTTATAGCGGCTGCAGAAATAAATCATCTGTGAAAATTTCAACTCTCATAACTATCACGATTCATGAGATACAGCCTGGTGACAGATGGACAGACAGACAGACAAACGGACAGCGGAGTCTTAGTAATAGGGTCCCGTTTTACCCTTTGAGTACGGAACCCTAAAAATAAAGGAAAATTTGTTTTTCGCGAAAATTTTGACGCGAAATCCCTTATCAGTTACAGTTGTGGTTCCCCATTTAAAATAGTTGACCGTAGGTCATAGGTCAGGTACCATTGGTCCGGGTTTCTCCAGATGTGCCTTTTTACCCTCGTCCAGACATTGTCCGGCTTTGTGATTTTTCCAGACTTTTCCATTTAAAGGAAAAGCCACATCACTCCCCTCAGGAGACCGGAGGTCGATAGTGGGCTGAGTTAGTGCATAGTGTGATGCTTGTCAGGGCCAGTTGTGGTTCCAGAGGGTCGGAACCGGTTGAGGCTGACTACTGGCGTCCACCAGGACAGGTTTTGAGGGCTCTGCTTATGAACCGAGCAGTGTGCTGGGCCATAGTGGCTGATGAGGTATGAGTGATGACCAGGCATGCGGTTCGCTCCATGCAGGTGGTCAGGATACCCGTTGATGCCGCGGGTGCTGGCTGGCTGTGTGACACGCCGCTCGAAAGCTTGAGGAAATGATGATGAGACATGTAAAAGTAAATGTTTTATTTTACAAGAAGCATTCACAAGAATTTGGTACGTAGTTAGTTGGTCAGAAATTAAATGATTACCAATACAGCACCGTTACTGCCTAACACTATTCAGCAGAATCTATGGTCAGAAATTAAATGATTATCTACCAATCGGCACCCTTATTGCATAACACACTATTCAACAGAATCTACATAAATAACTTTGAAGGTCTTTGCTAATTCATTATTTCATATGTTCGAAAAAATTGTCTGCTTGGCAACGTAAACAGCGCCATGAATGTTTTGGAACTGTCAAAATTAAAGCGATTCCCAGCAAGCTTAGCCAAAAAAAAAAAAAAAAAGCCTGACGCTTTCTATTTCTACCGTAGAATAGAAATCGCTTGTCTACATTTCTCGGTACAAAACTGTCCACTGTCTACACGGAAACGTCCTTTTTGTCTACTCTTCCGTCGACGAAACGCTTCTCTACAGTTCTCGTGTTAAGCTTGCTGATTGTATATTACGCAATTGATACAAACCTCTGTAAAAGAAAGATTTAAAAGTCAAATGTCAAATTTGTAAGGACTTTTAAAATTTCGAAATATTAACCCTAGGCAGAAGGAATTTACGAATAAAACAAACCTTAACATACCTACCAAGTTGTTTGCTAATCGCAGGTAGTTTGAATAACAAACAAAAAATGTGACTAACAAAGCTTGGTCAATGGTCCCGGTTAACCGAAAATCAACTGTTACTAAGACAAACTAATAAAATTTTCGCCCATACATATATTTAACCAACAAAATTAAGCACAAATAATGACTGAATAATTATCTACAAGTTTTTACCTCAGCGACCTTCTAAAAAACCTTTAAATGCAAGACATTGAACTTTTTATGTAAAGATTAGCTCTAACCTCAGATGATTGCACTTTTTATGACATTGTTGCTTTTTACGCGTTTTCTAATGAACATTATCTTGTCCTGAATGATTTTTTAACTTTAATTAATGGCACTGTGGCGGCATCTACAACGCCACATACGAACTACGCATCAAAGATCTAATGTCATCGCGGAATCGAAGTTTACCGAGCGACTGGTATTTATGTCAAAGCCATATGGGTAAATTAGCCAGCTAATTGGACGCCTAGGCCGTTCATTAAACGCCGGCCGGCATCCAATTAAATATCTGAAGGATAACTAGCCAAGTCATTGAGCGCAACGTTTAACCAAATGGCTGAACATCGTGAAGTCATTTAATTTTAACCAGATGGTTGCGACATGTATACAACATCCCGACGTCAACCTTTGGGCATTTGCCCACCAGACACAAATCCCGTCTGGTCAGACGATCCTCCCTTTTCCTTAGAGTATAAGTGAACTTTACACCCTGTTCCTCAAACCTCTATAGAAAAACATAATCCTTACGGGTCAGTATTACCAAGGTGTTTCCTGTTTCCCAGTAGGCAGGTTGTGGAGGTCAGATAGGCAGCCGCTTCATGTAAAATACTGGTATTCAGCTGCATTCTGTTGGAATGGAAAATGAACAAAATGGTGAACAGGCTAGGCAGACAGAAGAATAAAACACAATCTTGTCCAATGTTTGATGTCAGGGTCATCCAGTTAGACTGAAAGCCGACCCCAACACAGTTGGGGAAAGGCTAGATAGATGATGCTTGATGTGGCCAGGGAACAAAGACAATATACATTGTGTAAATGTTACGACATTGGCAAATGACAACAAACAAACAATCACAACAAAAACAAGATACCGATTGCGGAGTGAAAAAATAACTACTTTTGTAACCAATAAAAAGAATAATTAAGCCGTGCGTCGCGTCTGTGCAAGAACAGAAGGCCGGTAAAATCTTCCACATCTAGTCGCAGTCTCATCTCGGCGACAGTCAAATGTCAAAATAATGTCACAAATCTATAGAAACTCGAGGTTTTTCACAGATCAGTCTGACAAGAGAGCAGACTGTAAACGTTCTTAAAATTACGAGAATTGTCCCTCAGGTCGTTGTTCATCAATATGCTGTGAGTTTAGATCAACCTGTCGTCAACAGCGCCGATTTTCAACAACCACCTCTTGAATAATCAACCAACTAACGATAATAAAAACATCACGCCTTGTTTCCCCCAAGGGTTGATTGAGCAGAGGTGTACCTAGGTAGGTGTACATATAGTACACCCCCATATTTCGCCAGTTATGTTAAAGTCCCATGTAATAGGAACCGACCCTATTGCCATCAACTGGGCCCAAGTCCAGTCTAAGTAAGGCCTTCTACTGAAAAATTACAGACAGCGAAAACCTAATAACACTTTCCCAAACCGGGAATCAAACCTAGGACCATATGCCCGTCAGTAACCAGCCGACCGAGGAGACACCAACGATGATGTGGCAAATTAATGACGTTATATTAACCTGCTTGTTTGTTTCCAAAGAAGCGGTAAATCCATAAGATTGCGAAGATCAAGGAATAAACCGGTTCGTTACCTTCTCGGTTTGTCGGTTAACCGTGACCAGTGATAAATGAATGATGAATGATTTTATTTCTGTAAGTAAGTAGTTTTGTACAAACACTTACGCGTCAATTATGTTTTAAAAATAAGATGAGGTTGACGTTTCCTATCTGACTACTCTGAGAAGAAAGGCAGCAGCGGCGGCTCTTTTAAAGTCCAGACAAAATCTTGGTCAGATCATGTGAAGACCACGTAGATTGGTGTCTGTAACGTTCTTTTTAGGAAAGAACCACATATGTGGAAATGTCCAGTCATTGCAAGTATTTATCAATAACAGTGTAGCTCAACTCAGAACTTGGAGGAGCTAGCTAGCAAGGAGCTCAACGATTCGACAAATAATACCAAATAAAGAAAATTTCGGTAGACCGATATAAAGTACTAAAACTGCCATATTATCCTTTGAACTAACAGAAAGAGTGAAAAATATGGCCCACGAGGTCTTCACATTCACAATAATAATTAAATTACAACACATCTTACCGGGATTGAATGATAGGCATTCAAAGCATACAGACGTGCACATCAATGCATTTAAAGAAATTAAATAAATTAACGTTTGCATAAATAGTGACCTAGTTTTTGTGTATTAGCGTGTTATAAAGAGAAACATTTTAAGTGATAAATAAGTTAAAATAATGAAATGACTGGATAATTTGTGAATATTGTGATATATGGAAGGCAGCCCCTTTAATCGGAGCGCGATGATGCGACGCAGCCCTCCACCGACACCGACCCCGATCCCGGTACCGACCCCGGCTCGGACTCCGCCCCAACAAGTAAGAAAGGACCAAGATGAAGTTATTGAAGTAGTGTCCACTCCGGAAATCCAGAACTGGATGGGATCTATTGAGCAGTGCCTCAGTGAGGTCTGTTCTATTGCTACTGATGGAAAGCTTAACGCTGAGCAGAAGCTAAAAATTAGCAATCTTTGCCGAAAAATTGGACATGGAGTTTCGCAAATGGCTGTTCAATACCAGTCCCTTAAGCAAAAAGCCATACAGACCCATACCTCTCTTAAAACAATGACCGAAGCACGAGACCTATCAGACTGTCTAACAGAGATGAACCGGACAATCCAGGAGTCCTGTACGAAACAGGATGCGGCCTCATCTTTTGCAGATATGGTGAAGAAGGGGTCCAACAGCTTTGTTCGCCCAAATACCTTTAGCTCCGTGGCAATTTATCCCTGTGATAACTCGAAAACCAGTGATGAAACCAAGAACATGGTCCAAAAAATCATAAGCCCTGGAGAAATGAAGCTAAAAGTACGAAGCGTACGCAAAATAGGAAAAGGAGGACTGATAATCAGCACTGAGACCAAAGATGACCTGGAAAAGCTAAGGCAAACAGTCCAACTCGCTTCGTCAGGGCTTACCGTCGACGAACCTAAAAAGCGCAAACCTCGCATTATAGTTATAGGAGTTCCCACAGCAATGGCTGAAAATGAGGTTTTTAAATGTATATACGAGCAAAACTTGACGGACAAACTGCCAACAATGACCAAAGATATATTTTTGTCCTCCGTAAAACTGAGCCACAAGTCTGGCAGGAAAGACGCTGAGAATTGCAACTACATCATTGAAGTTCCAGCCGTCATTCGTAAGGCCCTCATCACACAGGACAGATTATTTATAAATTGGACGTCCTGCCCGGTACGAGATTTCACACTTGTAACTAGATGTTACAAGTGCCAGCAGTACGGTCATGCAGCCAAGACCTGTAAAATACCTGTCCCCACATGTGGACATTGCGGTGAAGAAGGGCACTCAACCCAGGACTGCGAGAAGAAAGCCAATCCACCTAAATGTGCTACATGTTTGCGCTTTAAAAAGCAAGCCAATCACAAAACAGGAGACACAGATTGCCCGGCTAAAAAAGCTGCCGAATACAGGTACATTAATTCGATTGATTATGAAGGCGCCTAAGAGCGCCACATACTTGAGTAGATTTTAGGCTTATTTGTTTTTCATTTTTATTTTATTTTAATTTTATTTTTGTTGTTATTTTAAGTTTAATATGGATGATAATTTAATTACAGATATAGATAGGTAACACATTTGTAACTGTGTCAAAGACATGTGACGTTGAGGACTGCATAAAATATCTTTCCGACTATCAAAATTCACTAACCGTACTAACTCAAAATATTCGTAGTATTTTTAAGAACATAGACAGCTTTAACGTTTTTGTTCATAGACTTAACTTTGATTGCGATATAATGGTACTTACCGAGTGCTGGCTAGCTAATCGCTACGAAAATCTACCAGTAATACCGGGGTACACCGTATTACATACCACAATAAACCACAATCAGAATGATGGTGTCGTAGTCTTTGCTAAGGAATCATTAAAGGTCACGGCTGAGGAACATAATCTACAAGACTGTATGAGTAATTGTTTAGTCATCAAAATTGGTACTACTACAGCGATAATCGCTATGTATAGATCCCCTTCCGCTAGAAATCTAGATCCTTTTAACAGATCCTTAAACCAGCTTCTCCAAGCACTTAGCCCATTTAAGAATATCATACTAACGGGTGATTTAAATATAAATATTGGTTCTGAAAACTGCGATGCAGGGACCCAAGATTACCTTAACATCTGCTTATACCATGGTTTTCTTCCCGCTCACACATTGCCTACTCATCAAAGTGGTTCTTGCCTAGATCATATGATGATCAAAACTAGCCTATCTTATATTACGCTTGTTACTAATTCAACAATTACTGACCATCACGCAGTTCTACTAACAGTAAATTTATCGCTGCCTAAGCTAAATCGTCCTCTGACTATTAGCAAATTAAACATGAATAAACTCGAATATGATTTATGCAACATTGATTTTGGCCTAGTTTACAATACTGCTGACGCTAATTTGGCCTTATCGTATTTAATTAAACATATCAAACAAGCAATATTACGTAACACGACAATTTCTACAGTAAATAAGAAACTTTATAATATTAAGCCATGGATTACTCCTGGATTAATCCGATGTATAAGACACAGAGACAAACTTCATCAGCGAACAAAAAGATACCCTGATAATGTAATAATTCGAACTACCTATAAAAGATACAGGAATTTTTGCAACAATCTCCTAAGGAATATAAAAAATAATTACGATAAAAATCAATTAAATAGAGCAGGTAAAAATAGCAAACAACTTTGGAAACAAATTAAAAACGTCACCAATATGTCAAAACAGCGTGAATCAAGTTCGAGTTTACTGCTTTTAAATCCTTCATCACCGCTCATATCAGCTAACAATGTAAATAACTTTTTTATAAATGTTGGGAAAACTCTTGCCGAGCAGATTCCGAAATGTAGCGACCAACCTACTTTATGATAGCTTTAGGATAGCTGTGACCCAAAATCTTTTGCTATGTTTGACACTGATGAAGATGAAATAGCCCGAATCATTTCTGGGCTTAAAGATGATTGTGCAGCTGGATGGGATAATATAAGCAATAAGATCCTTAAACGCTTCAAGCATATTTTGATACCTCCTTTAACGCATATATTTCGAATCTGTCTTGCCGAAGGAATTTTCCCTAGTTGTCTAAAAAAGGCAGTTGTAATCCCTGTCTTTAAATCAGGAAGTAAAACCGCAGTTAATAATTATAGGCCAATATCCTTACTCCCCTCAATTTCAAAAATACTAGAGAAAATTATAAACAGTAGACTTGTTAATTATCTAGAGAAAAACAACATTTTATCGACTGCGCAATTTGGTTTTAGACCGAAACTATCGACAGCCGATGCGGTGCATAGCCTGACTGATTATATTTCAGAAAACCTCGGCAAAGGAAACCAGACCCTAGGAGTCTTTCTCGATTTAGCCAAAGCCTTCGATACGGTGTCTGTTTCTATTCTTCTGGACAAATTAGAGACCATAGGAATAAGAGGAACGCCGCTGAAACTTTTTACTGACTATTTAGACGGCCGATACCAGTACGTTAGAATAGATAATATTACGAGTGATGAGCAGAAAAATACTGGTTTTGGTGTTCCTCAAGGGAGTATTTTGGGCCCCACAATATTCCTGATTTATATTAATGACTTGTGTAATCTAAATCTTAAAGACGGTAAAATTATATCATATGCCGACGACACGGCGTTAATATTTAGTGCTAAAACCAGTAGCGAACTGTTTGAAATCGCTCAGCTAGGTTTAAATTCTGTGACTAATTGGCTTCAAAGCAATTTACTAACATTAAATGCCGACAAGACTAAATATATTCACTTCTCCATGCGCAAGCCTCAACTCAACATAACTAACCCTCATCTATATGCCCATCAATGTGGAAATCATACAGTCAGCATGTGTAATTGCCCTTTTATCATCAAAACGAGCTACATTAAATACCTGGGGGTAGTAATGGACGACACACTTTCTTTTAGAAAACATATAGAAAGCCTAACTAAAAGAGTGCGCAAACTAATATATGTTTTTAAAAAATTGCGAACGTTAGCAGATTCAAAATTAATCACACAAGTTTATTTGGCTCTATGTCAGTCAATTATTCAATACTGTATCACTTCTTGGGGTGGTGCACCTAAAACTAATTTGCTTCCTCTTGAAAGAGCTCAGAGAGCAATTTTAAAGGTAGCAAACTTCCATCCCTTCTTCTTTCCTACAGATCTGCTATATAAATCCTGCAACGTACTCACTGTTCGCCAGCTTTTTATTATGCACTTAGTATTAAAACAGCACACCATGCTTACCTATAATGCTGAAAACACCAACAAGAGACGGAATGATATAGTATGCATAACGAATGCAACCTCAAAACATGTCTTTGTAGAAAGATTTTACACTTTCTTAGGCCCATTTCTGTACAATAGATTAAATAGAAAACTAAGTATCTATAAATTAAATTACCATAGCTGTAAAAAAATTGTACTTAAGCATTTACTATCCATCGATTATGCACAGACAGAAGATCTACTTGTTGTATGCAAATAAAAACCGCTAACATGCATTTTTACTTTTGTTGACCTAAGTTCTATTTTAGTTATTTATACACATTGTTAATTTATTATTTTAACTATTTCTGCATTTTGTAGCCTGAAGCACAGGTTCCACCTAGTTCAGGCAAATTAGCAACTGTGCTCTATTTTATGTGTTAAGGTATTCATTGTAAATGTGTCCCCTTTTATAAATAAACGATTTTATTATTTATTATATTATTTATTATTATTACCACCATACAATCCCGCCTGACCTTTACAACCGCTTAATAAGCCCCCACGCAAATAAAAAGTTAGGTTAGTAACTAATTTCTCAAATACAGTAATAGAAAACATTAATATAGATTAAGAAAATTCCCTGTATCTTATCACAAAATATCGTCTGTACAGTTAACGACACAAGTCTATAAAATTAGTTTGAAGTTCCATTATCATCTGCCTAGCCTTTTCCCAACTATGTTGGGGTCGGCTTCCAGTCTAACCGGATGCAGCTGAATACCAGTATTTTACATGGAGCGACTGCCTATCTGATCTCCACAACCCAGTTACTGTGTAAAACGATACCCCTTGGTAAGACTGTCAGTTTCGGGTTTCTGACGACTCGTATAGACTGTCAAAGATCCACGAATGACAGCCGGAACCAACGGCTAAACGTGCTTTTCGAGACACGGAGGGGTCTTGGTATGTAAAGATGGTCACAAATCCATGGACCGACTGCGGCCAACGTTGCTTAACCTGATCAATTGTCCCGTGCGGCTAATATTACTTAGCCACAAAAGTATTACCAGCTAATTTTATTTGACTCTGTATATTAAACTACGTATAATTTTACAAATAACTGAATATTTCGGTTTCTGAAGACGTTAACATTCCATGTAGGTTGGGCATAGGTAAAAATCAATCAACATAAATAATTTAAATATGTATAACCTTGATAAGGCCTTTTTAATTATTAGTATTTTACTACCTAAGGATTAAAATAATATGAGATTCCCGAATAATAACATAATTATCTATTAATTAAAACAAACTATCGTATGAAAAACCGGTTAGCTCTCAAAATTTAAACGGTAAAACGAATGGGTTTTTTATGGTTATCAATCAGTCAATCATAAATTTGAACAGGGTTTTATGGGTTCGCAGAATAAATTATAATAAAAGGGCAAAAAAAACTGTTTTATTGAAATAAAAACACCGTTATAGACGGTGATATAAAATTTATTATAGGCATAGAAAACATTTAATTAACCGGTTTTTAGCAGAAAAAACGTTGTTACTAATCAACAACTGTCAAACCAGTCTTTATGGTGTTTTCTACCTATTTTTTTCCTCATGAGTAGTCTTCATCTGAAAAGAACGGATGGTTATAAATAAATAAATCATTTATTTTCAGTTTACAAAGACCCATAGATAACCACCAACTCAAAGATTATCTTAACCTAAATATACGTATAATTATAAAATTGTGTGTTAGTAAATAAAACTTAAAACTATGTTAGTATCACTTATGTGCACTAAGTCTTTGTGCGTTTAAGCCGGGCGGAAACTCCCGGGTGTTACCATTACGTAGATCGCCCGAAAGACACGGTGGTGCATACGGTGGAGGTCTGCCCGGCTTGGTCGGAGCACCGCCGTGTCCTCGTGGAGGCGATCGGCGGCGGAAATCTCTCCGACCCTGGTCCAGCACCCTAATTGCGTAACTCACGATTCATCATAATCTGTATCGTTTTGAAACGGATTGTTAAACCATTGCTTCATATGTTCGAAAAATGTGTCTGTTCGACAACATAAATAACGCAATGAATATTGTTTAACTGTGAAGACGAAACCAATTATGATCAATCGTAAGTTACGCAATTAGGGTGCAGGTCATGGTACGGACCGAGAATGCTCGCGAAGAGGGCGGCGGCGCACGTGAGGGAGAGGCAATCTTTGCGCCCTCATGGCGCTAGTCGCCGCAAGAGACGCCCTGGGCCCCGGGAATCCCACGCCGATTCCCGGCCACCGCGGGCTTGCGGATGGCGAGTATTGGGTAGCTCACCGTCCGGCAAGCAACAAGCCCGGGTCGACAGCGCGGGTGAAATTAATTTGATGATTTACCACCCTCAAAAAAAAAAACATCGTCATACAAACCTCGCACATGCAATAGAGATTCTAAATGACAATATTTTTTTCCAAAAACATGTAGACTTTCGGTCTTAGGACGACCCGTAATGACTTTCAAAGATCGACTAATGACAGCCGGGACCAACGGCTAAGTGCTTTCTGTGGCACTGAGGGTTTTCATCCAAGGACCAACAGCGGCAATCGTAGCTTAACCTGATTGATCGACACGGGCGGCTATTAAGTAGCCACAAGCACCACAAAGATCAAATACATAATTCTAAAGCTCACTAATTTGTTTTTAAAGTTAATCAAAATATAATTTCTAAGTCTTGACTAGAGATTAATATTTCGTACAGACGAGGCATAAGGCCTTGTGAATTCTTAGCCTTTATACCATCCCAACACAAAATTCGTTTCAGACAAATTTTGATTTCGTTCATAAATGAATGAGGCTTTACTCGGTTTTACATAAATTATTTTATATATTTACACATATACCCCCTTATTTAAAACGCTGCTTAAAGTTAACTAATAATTAGCGACTGATTAACCATACATTTTTGACGTTTTAACACCTCTTAACTTTAATCATCGTTTATGAATATGCCACTATCATACTCGTATGTCTAGTCACTTATAATCTATTCTTAATTAAAGGTATTTATGTGTTATTATATAGTAATTAAATATAATTAACTACCAATAAATGCATCCGATGCAACTATTACGTAAGAACTGCGATAGCATGTCGTGACTTCGTGAGTCTGTCAATTATGTCTGGATGTTAAAATCTTTGCATAATTTTCTTCTATACATAATAATCCAATATGGCATCTCTATTTCCTACAAAATCAATCAGCCTGGCCTTCTCCCAACTATGTTGGGGCAGCTTCTAGTATAACCGGATGCAGCTGAATACCAGCATTATAAATGGTATTTTGAGGAAAGAACCACACAGATTAAAGTGGACCTGTCCAGTCAGTGCACACATTTGTCAGTTATAATGTAGCTCAACTCAGGACTTCAAGAGCTCAACGACTCGACGAACAATATCAAAGAAAGAACTTTTTGGTAGACCGCATAAAGTACTGTGAGAGCTCTACTGAGCTCTCAAGGTACCGGTGATAATTTCGATAATAAATAAAATACTTGGTAATCTTTAACCGGTGGCACTCCACCTTTAATAGGGAATTAACTCATTATTGTATCGCGCCTGACAATCGAATGAAGCTTCCGCAACAAAACCTAAGTAAAATTATTTGACATTCTAAAGGTAAAAACTTCTCGATTATTCGAACATAGACACAGCCTAACTATTGGCTGCCAGCAAGCACGTGAGGTCCCTCGAGAAGCGAACAACCTCTACAGTACTCACCTGCCATACCATTTTTAAATGTTACAGAAAAATAAAATTAAAATTCGTAATTTAAAACTTTTCATAGTAACTAATTCATTTCATTTTGTAATAATATTCAGCTATGTAAATGTGTATACAAAACGGTATTTAATGATGTAGTGTAATTATTATGGCAATAATTAAATCTTCATTGAATTTTGGCTCTGCCAGTTGGTTTCCAAGCGAATGTTAACGAAAAAATCTATTGACAGCCACGAACAAATGTGTGACGTCCTTCACTAATTGCATATTGTGTTACGTTCAGCAGTGGTGACTTACCGATATTGAATACGATACGGCTTGTGACATAAAATTATGTTTAAATTTTAGGTACCTACTTGTTCTATGTTAGTACTGGTATTGTCCACCTTAAAATATTTTGCAAATGGCTTACGTGATTACCTCAATATTTCCAGTCTCTCCGGATGCAGCTAAATACCAGTATTATACATGTAGCGACTGCCTATCTGACTTCTACAACCCAGTTATTGGGTACTACAATACCCCTTATGGTTATGAGACTTAGGGCTTCGGACCAGTCGTAATGTCTGTCAGAAATCTGCAAATGACAGCCGGTACCAACGGCTTAAGGCTTGTATCCACGCCAAGGACCTTCAGCATTTGGGCGCACTAAATTTGTCGGCGAGTGCGGGGTGATGTATCCATGCAGTATTTAATCGGTCGCACTTTTAATTTATTATAACAAAAATAATGCATATTTGTAAAAAGTAACAAAATCAAATAATTTTCCTTTGTATTGCAAAGCAGACGAAATTTTTTTTTTACTCTTTAGTTAATAAATGAAGGAGTAAAATGGTTTCATCTCAACGATTTGGACGTGATTCGGTGTTTTTTTTTTTTCTTATTATTTGATACCCATAGAAAAGTTATGCCTGAACCAAATGACGTATCATATTATTTAGATTACTAACAATTTTTTTTCAAATGTAGTTTCTTTGTAAATGCCCACGAAAAGTGGTTCCATCTGCATGCTGTTTTCAACCATTTTTTGAGAGGGCAACCTTAATGTGGTTTCTAAAGTACGTAGGAGTCTCGAAACATAATTTTATAATACTGATTTGGCGAAAAAACGGGTTAGAAAAGGGGTGAATACAGATATGACGACTGATAGAGATGGAAGAGAAAGACATGTTACACCAACCATTTTTGTATCAAAACACACTTCCACAGTTACGGACGGTCTTGCAAAAAATAGCAAGGCTCTGTTGACTTTTGTATGTCCTTTATAAAGGCAACCACATAATTATAATGTTATAACTTCATGTCAAACGTTAAGACGTATCGTCCACGACACTACTTAAAAGTAATGTGTTACAAACTCAAATCACCAATTGAGTAGCAAGGATGTCACAGCACTAGTATCAAAATGGCGGTTCGTAGATGCGATGTAGTTGGTAACTGTTTGTTCCATCGCTTTCATTGTTACTTCTCATTGCGCGGCCTTTTTTAGTTTGATAAGTTCTTTGTACTAACCAGTGGACCAATGTTGTCAGATCAAATAAAAATAGATACTATTATTATTTCTAACGTGAAGATCCCACGTTCCCACTGACGTATTACAATCGTGGCGGTATTTTCTCGCTCATTGGATATTCAACGCTCTGTTTACCGCCGAGAGCGGAAAATGGAACACTGTGTTTTTAGAAGTTCAGCACCGGGACTTTCCACTGCTGCGTTCCAGCAGTGAAAACATTATCACTACATATTATAAAACAAAGTCCTCCGCCGCGTCTGTCTGTATGTTCGCGATAAACTCAATAACTGCTGAACGGATTTGCATGCGGTTTTCACCAAATCAAATCAAATCATTTATTTTTTGCCAACATGGGTAAGGGTATAGATGTTACAATGTTTTTATAATGTTCTCCATGCTCTGCCTTAACATGGGCATGCAAAATTTACACATACATTAAAATATAACTTTCAAAACACTTAAAAATTATTATGACAAATTGGAAAATCATTTTAATCGTATTTTCAATGTCAATAGAGAGGAAGGTTTATATGCAAGTACTTATAATTTGTTAAGATTTTGTGTAAATTGGTTAACGCAGGCAAAGCCGCTGGCAAAAGCTAGTAGGCTGATATTAATTAATTGACACACTCACACCAGCGCACTCATGCACTCTTAGTCACACCTACCAGGCTACACTTACACTCACTTATACTCACACACATACTTACACTCACTCATGCACACATTTGATGTAATTTAAGTTAATGTTAATTTATGTAGTTTTAACATGAAAACTACATATACATTTTGCTTTTAATTTAGGTAACACGTCTTGCTATGGAAGTGCGGACTCTTCCAATACAGACATACAATTCAAAAAAAATGTTTATACCTGTACTTTTTTTAGGTTAAGGACACATTGGTGATAGATTTTGTATTGTAACACGACTTTTTTGAGAAACGTCGTGGATAACAGGCTTTACAATGACCAAATCAAAAATGGTGGCAAAGGTCAGATGTTGTAATCAGAAACTGCCCTTTCCAAGGTTTCTGTGCCTTAAGTAATGTTCGTAATTTTATATAACATTAAAGGTCACAGTTGAAAGGTCTTGGCTGAGTACAAGACACCTTTGATCAAGGTTAAGTTAGGGAAAAATCTGAGCGAAAAAGCATTTTTCCGCGTTTGAATTGGCGCAGTCAGTTTGACCATGGACAGATTAATCAGACAAAGTTCTTGATCTGTCGTGTCACGGAAATTAAACCGGACGTCGACTGCCATATATTTTGAGGAAGCATGGATAATTACGACGCACGAAAGTCTAGCAACTTTCGAACATCCGTGAGGCCATAATCGTAATTTCTGATAAATGGCCTTCGCTCCTAAAGCGTAACTAAACGTAATCAGCCTATGATGTTCCCACTTCTGGGACACAGACCAGGCCTCCTCTCTTCGAGAGGGAGTGGGCCGTATGCCACCACGCGGGCCAAGTGCGGATCGGTAGATGTCACATATCTTTAATTTTTTGGTTCTAGGACATGCCGGTTTCCTCACGATGTTTTCCTTCACCATTTTGAAAGCAGTGGTGATGAAATTATTTGCACAAAGTAAAGCGCCTGCTAGGTCTTTCTAAAAATTCATTAATTTAGTCGTATCATGAAAAATTTTCATTAACTGCAGGTCAACGAAATCATCGTTAAAATAGGCTGTAATTGCAAATGCATCAAAATCAAAATATTTTATCTAGATTATGTTTGTAGGAAGTAATCTCTGGAACCACCTGTCCGATTTTGAAAAATCTTTTCGCATTTGATAGCCCAATTATTGAGGAAGGTTATAGGTTATTTAACATCACGCTACGACGCATAGGAGCCGAGAAAAATGAAGTAAAGTATGAAAGAAGGCTTAGTGTAAACGAAGTAATAGCGCGATGGGATACGACGCGACGGGTGCCAACTTTTTACGCGAACGTAGTCGCGTGCAGAACCTCGTTTCTCACAAATCTACATGGGCACTTAAAACGTCAGAAGCCAGGTGCAAGGTTCCAATTGGTTATTATAAATGCATTTCTTCTCTGCTTGAGAAGAAAGTTTTGCTTTATAGTAAAGTATCTAATTAGAACCTTTCAGCCCCATCGGCTGTCTGTTTTGCGAGCAATGTGCCCTGCCCACTGCGACCGCATACCGGAAGGCGTAGATTTGGACGGCCTCCCACAAGGAGGACCAATCACCTTGTGAAGGCCGCAGGCATCCTCTGGATGCGAGAAGCACAGAAACGGTCGAAGTGGCGGAGCTTGGGGGAGGCCTATGTCCAGCAGTGGACGTCTTTCCGCTGAAATGATGATGATCAAATTAGACAGGAAAATCGAAAATCTTATTGCTTGCAATTACTATTTAATTATAAAATAAATAATATATTAAAATAAAATAATAATAAAACACAAGAACAAACAGACCTACATACTTAGCACAAAACTGATTAATACCGGTTTAAACCGGCTACATTCGTCAATACATAGATAGATAAGTAAATATGATTATATTGCAAAATTTATAATTATAATTTACTATGAGGGCTTGGCGATTTTTTGCAAAAAGTCTAGGCTGGTAAAAAGAAAATACCTTTTATTGAGGGCATTTTCACCTTGATTATGTCTCGCATTTATTTTTTACTTTATTTATTTCAATTGTCCTTGGTCTGGGGTTTTCTTTCTGTCTGTAACCGAATGTAAGAAAACTGTACAGGGACTTTTATTGGTTGAACTGTTTCATAAAGAACAAACCTTATCCTGAGCGTATTGTCCGAGCGATGGGTCTCGGTGTTGTTGGAGAGGTGGATGCACCTGCATGCCAGTTCGTCACCATTTATTAAAAAATTAAGTATTGTTTAAAAAAAAAAATTAATTGAATCGAATGAATTTTAACGTAATGAATTGTGAATGTGCTGTAACTTTTTTTTTTATTAACTTAAATTTATTAATTATTTTTAATGCAGTTTTTATGTGTAATATTATAATGTACTTAGAATTTATTTATTATGAATTTATATTTCCGTGTAATTTGTACCGCTTAATATGGGAATAATTTCCTGAAATAAATGATTATTTAATTTAATTTATGTCCGAAGGGATATCCCAACGATAGAAATGTTGAACTTCGATACTTACAAACTTCCATACTAACTCGATTTAACCACTTTAGGGTATGGATTTACAAAAACCCTCTTTTAAAGGCCGTTTTCGTCGAAAAGGGCTTGTGGCCAAGGTAAAAAAAGCCGCACGGGTCAATCAATCAGGTTAAGCTACGCTTGCCGTGGTCGATCCAGTTTGAGTATTACGAAACACCTTGGTAAAACTGGTTCTTTCGGGCTCCTGACGATTCGATATGACTTTCAAAGAATGACGAATGAGAGCCGGGAGGGGTCTTGGTATGTAAAGATGGTCACCCATCCACGGACCAACCGCGGCAAGCGTAGCTTAACCTGGCCGATCGACCCGTGCAGCTATTGTTATTGAGTCACAAGGCCCCACAGTTGGGTAAAGGCAGATGATGTAACTATTTCTTAAAGGACAAGTTGTGTGCCCGATAGTATATACCATCGACAGAAATGTCAAACTTCCATTCACTATATCACCCCGTTAGGAGATGAATTTGCAAAAATCCTTCCTTATTGCTCGTTTTCCTTGTATAATGAACTCTTGTGCAATTTTTCTTGCTTCTAGGCCCAGTGGCTAAGGATGTGCGTTATATGTCAGTATTCTTTTAGCTATATTTACAGTGCAAGTTACTTCCTTGCAACATCCGTTTCCTGAACAGATAAATGTACTAATCACAAGTAACAGAAAGATAACACATATATCACATCAATGTATGGAATATCTGTGACGGGACTCATTAATAGCAAATAAACATTATTAATAATAATATTATCACAATTTATTAAGCAATTCAACACGGATATAGGTACATTCACGTCAACAAAACAGGGGAAACAAGGATCTTTCCCCTGGCTTTCGCTGGCAAAAGCTGTTTCTTACATATTAATATAAACGCGAAAGTTTGTATGCATGGCTGTGTGGATGCAAAAACGGCTGAACGGATTTGGATGAAATTTGGCACACAGATAGATTATAACCTAGTTTAGCACATAGGATACCTTTTATCCCGGTAGTACGTTCCCGCGGAATAATTACCGACTTCACCAACAGTTTTTTTCTTTTTTTGAAATTGGGCTATCATCAAATACCTTCTCCCGCTCTGGGTGGAGCAGGAGGGCGTGTTAGACTTTTACTGACTAAAACCCACCCGTGTTCCCCTCTCAGTAGCCTGTGTGCCGGGGGCCACGCATTCTATTTCGAACAACCCGCACCCCTGGCAGGCATCGGCCCTTGCGGGCCCCATCAGTTTGTGCTGACATCTCTTTGAGGCGCGCATGAAACAGAATGCGCCGTCGAACCAGGCACTCTCGCTCCTTACCATGGCCTGGACTAGGGCCGGACGCGAGTGATCGCCGCCCCCGATAGCCTCCACAAGGACACGGCGATGCTCCGCCCAAGCCGGGCAGAACTCCAACGTATGCTCCACCGTGTCCTCAGGGCGATCTTCACAATGGAAACACCCGGGCGTTTCCTCCCGCCTTATCCAAAACAGGAACCTCTCGAAACATCCGTGTCCGGTGAGGACCTGCATCAGGCGGAAGGTGAGGATGCCGTGCCGCCTCTCAAGCCACTCCACAAGGACCCCTCTTTGAGCACGCCACGATTGCGGCGGTAAGTCCCCACTTACCGCCGCAATCGTGGCGTGCCCAGCACTGGGTTGCAACAATCGCACTCTCCACGTCGCCATGAGATCCCGCCGGAGCTCTGTGCGCTGTGCCGCGATTTCCCGCGGCTGTGGAGTTACGGCCCCGGCGTTTGACCTCCTCGCGCCACTCCCAAGTGTGCGCGAGGACCTTTGCCTCCAGATCCCATGACGAATTTAAGACTAGCTTAAATTAAGTCAATATTTACATACCTCTACCTCTATTAATATACCTCATGAACATCATCATCTGCCTAGTCTTTTCCCAACTGGGGTCGGCTTCCAGTCTAACCGAATGCAGCTGAATACCACTTTTTTACAACCACAACCCAGTAACTGCGTAACTCGATACCCATTTTTAAGACTGGTTGTCAGACTCTCGGGCTTCTGACGACCCGTAACAACTGTCAAAGATCGACGAATGACAGCCGGGACCAACAGCTTAACGTGCTTTCTGAGGCTCGGGACCAACAGCGGTAAGCGGATATTAACCTTCGATCGACCCTTGCGGCTATTTTTAGTTCATGAACAAATAACTTTGAATACATTTGTATGGACCCAAAAAATAGATTATCTCAGAATTATTATAGTTTTTATCCTCAGCTAACGTCACTGAGAGGTCATCCAATATCTCCAGTTCATCCGTTTTGTCGGCACGTGTCCGTTTATCGTAAGAATTATTTTACAAGCCAGATAAGTGCACGTTCATAACAATCTGAAGTTCACTTTAATGAGGCGCTTCCTAGGTCTGCGCATGAGTCGGTCACGTGATTGAGCGAGAAACTATGATATTTTAGTATAAATAAGTGATTTTGGCCAAACTAGCGTTTTTTTCGATAATTTTTTTGTACAGACGCCAGCACATCGAGCTATCCCAAACGTTCAAATTTTCCCAATTGAACATGAACCTTAATGCTTTTGGAATAAAGTTACAAATCTATCAAAGAAATTTGACAGATTAGGGTAGCTTGATGTGCTGGGGTCTGTACATTTTTTATGGAAATAATATCTTACCTAATGAGCTTATCTACTACACCATAATTTGTCAACATTGTCTTTGTCTTTTTGTGTATCTGTGGAGAACGTTGTTGGTTGCACATTTATATAACTTCCTATGTACTATTTATTTGTAAATATAATGTGTAATTGTTTGTTCTTCCAAATAAATAAAATAAAATAAAAATAATCGAGTGCAACCTGCTGTAAGTGTCAATATTCAACTACAAAGATGACACTGACAGATCGCGAACGCCGTTCGGATGAGCTATTCGTTACAGGTGAAGGCTCGCATTTGATATACGTATAAAGAAATATGAAATGCATACTGTTTAGTGCAACGGATGGTAAAAAATCTAGTAAAAATGTAAATTATAAGCTCTTAGCCAATTTTTTATTCAGTAATGTTGCTTAACTGCGTTTTAGTGTAGTAAATGTATCAAATATGGCAAGTTAGCGGCGTTTTTTTTTTATCTCGGCTTAGTAGAAAAATACTGCTTAGACAGAAAGATATTTTTTTTTCTGATTATGGTGGCATCAAAAAACTAAAATCGATCCTATGCGAGTTAACAGCATTTTGGCTAACATAGCGCACCCCCTTTAAACTATCCTAGCTGGATACGCTAGTTTCACAAAGCCAGAGTTACTAGTTTACTATCCTGGTTTAAGAAACTAGCCTCGCATATCTCGGGCAATAGCCCTGGCCTGTCTGATCGCAGTTTGATGACATTCGCTCAATTATCATAGCTATAAAGTTTACTAATCATGATAACAAAAAGTTTTTATCTGCACATAAACACAGGCCCATTATTGCTCGACAATCACACGGCACCAAAATCTATAAATGTTTTTATTAAACTTATCTTTTGTCGTTGAGACATTGACTTACAAATTACAATAATAAAAAATAGGTTAAATAAATGATTAACTTGGGGCTTCTGGCTCAGTATTATCAGCAACACGGATCGATAGATCAGAATAAGCTGCGCTTACCGCGGTTGTTCCGTGGATGGGTGACCACATTTATATACCAAGAGCCCTCCGTGCCTCGGAAAGCACGTTAAGCCGTTGCGTTGGTCCGTTGTCTTTGATAGTTGTTACTGGTCGTTAAAAGCCGGGAAGTCTGACAATCAGTCTTACCAAGGGGTATCGTGTTACCTGGTAACTGGGTTGTGGAGGTCAGATAGGCAGTAACTCCATGTAAAATACTAATATTCAGTTGCATCCGGTTAGAATAGAAGCCGACCCCAAAATAGTTGAGAAAATGCTAGGTAGATGAGAATTGTATGTCAAAGTCAAAGTATTTATTTCAATTAAGGCACTTTTGAACGTCAACATTTACATTAAAATAGAATTGATTCTAGTTGCCCATTCCAAAATGAACTAAGTATTCATATTTTTCTCATTTCACTGTACAAATGTCATACACATGTAACATGTGACATTCAGACTGGCTCCGATAAACTTTAAATAAGGTCTTGCTATTAATAATAGTGTCTTATTAGTATTGTAATGTTTTGCTAAGGTAATAACAGGGCATCCTTAGATAGATTGTGTAATTACTTGTGACCAATCTGTTACTCTATCCACCAGGTTTAACATGACGCTTTCTATTTGTACTCTACTGTAGAATAGAAATCGCTTGTCTACATTTCTCGGTGAAAAAGTGTCAACTGACTATACGGAAACGTCATTCGACAACAAAACGCTTGTCTACGGTTCTTGTGCTAAGCCTGTCGCTAGCTATAGCACCGTAATTGTGTAACATAGGTACTTTCAATGAAATACGAGGGTTTTGAAGGAAATTCCTAATACCTACATTGCTTCATGGGTTTTAAAAGTTCGTCTGTTCAACATCGTAAATAATGCAATAAGCTTGGGTGAACTGTCAAAAGATTTCTGCCAGTGACTTTGTTCGCAATACATCCAGTGCCTGCACTTTTTTTTCTTTTTTTTTTTCAATTCCATAAGTCTCTGGCGTGATGGTGAATAGCTTAAAACCTTTCTCTATAATTCAGCTATAGACTGCGGAAATGTTTTTCAAATACGACTGGTAGTTTCAATGTTTAGCGCGTCCAAATAAACACACAAACTCTTCAGCTAATAATTATCTACCTACAAATTATTATCGTGTCTGTTGTTTTTGTTTATTTACAAAAAAAAGAAACTATCATGAAGGCAGAGTGTGCCAATGTGTTTTTAGTTAGATAACATTTTATTTTTACTTTGTTTATTTAGCTGTTGAAGTGATGACTTTGTGGAAACTGTTACGTAACCTTTGAACTGATTGTGGGCATGCCACGATTGCGGCGGTAAGTCCCCTCTTTGAGGAGTGGTTTGAGAGGCGGCATGGCGTCCTCACCTTCCGCCTGACGCAGGTCCTCACCGGACACGGTTGTTTCGGGAGGTTCCTGTTTCGGATAGGGCGGGAGGAACACTGCGAAGATCGCCCTGAGGACACGGTGGAGCACACGGTGGCGGTCTGCCCAGCTTGGGTGGAGCACCGCCGTGTCCTCGTGGAGGCGATCGGCGGCGGCGATCTCTCGTGTCCGGCCCTGGTCCAGGCCATGGTACGGAGCGAGAGGGCATGGGGAGCCGTCACCTCCTCCAGCGAAGCAGTGATGCTCGCGAAGAGGGAGGCAGCGCACGTGAGGGAGAGGCAGCATATGCGCCCTCGCGACCCTAGCCGCCGCAGGATACGGAGACGCCCTGGGCGTCGGGAATCCCAGGCCGATTTCCGGCCACCGTAGGCATGGGTTTCCGGACGGCGAGTAATGGGTAGCTCGCTGTCCGGTAAGGACCAAGCCCAAGTCGACGGCGCGTTGTGTTCCACGCGCGCCTCAAAGAGATGTCAGCACAAAAAATTATGGGGCCCGCAAGGGCCGATGCCTGCCAGGGGTGCGGGTTTGTTCGAAAGAGACACCACAGCCCCTGGCATTCGGGCTACTGAAGGAACACGGGTGGGTTTTAGTCAGTAAAAGTCTGACACGCCCTCCTGCTCCACCCAGAGCGGGAGAAGTTATTTGTGATTTCCCACCCAAAAAAAAAAACCTTTGAACTGATTATTATTATATTCGTGGTGTTATTATTATGCAGGTAATAGGAAAAGGGTTTCGTTGGTCTACTGTTCGCAAGCATGACGTCCTGGGTTCAACTCCCAGGTCGGGCAGCGTTATTGGGTTTGGAGGAGCCTGGATTTGTGATGACAATAGGCTCGCCTTCGGGTGAACTAAAGGTACCTCTGCCTCATCCCGGGACGCAATGTTATGTCCTCTGCATAACATATGTACCTATATCTATCGCTAAATAGGCATAAAGTTTACCTTGAAACTGTGAAAGAGGCCCTTACTCAAATAATAAAGTAGGTAAGATTTTTTTTATCTCATAGGTACATAACTACTATTAGATGGCCTTGATAACAAATAAGAAACGTAGCCCTTCATTATATTATCATCTGAGTAATAAAATGTATTTTTTTTTGTCGTTTATCTGTATAGATATTTACATTGTTTAAAAACGACCGGTCTTAAAATAATGATATATTGGTGCCGATTCTGTTGTACACCGAACTAAACTATAACTAAAATTCCTTACTTTTTACTATGAGAATCTAAACGCTATTCTGCAAAAAAATATCTCTAAATTTAAAAACTATTTTGACACAACTAAAATCGAATTTGACAATCGCGACTCGCACGTGGTATGTTTTGGCTTCGCAACGTGGTACTTGTTTGCCCTACCCCGTGTTTTTTTTAGAGCCAGCAGCGCGCCGGGGTCGGCAGCCTCGACGTGATTTATATGGAATTTTCACTTTTTTCATGGAAAATATGAAAAATTATTATCCACATGTTGAGTTTTATAGGTGTTTCAGGTTAAAGGGGGTCGAAATTTTCATTATTTTTGCGATAGGACACACCGTTTTCGAGATTTTGGTGATTTTTAGTCTAGTTTAGAGAATTTTGTGACAACAGAATCGGCACCATTGTAGAAGTTTAAAAAAGATAATAATTATGAGGCATCAAAAAGTTCGTCCGTATCACTGTCAACGGGACAAGTGCCCAAAAGACTGGCAGTATTGCCACGTTATAAGGCAAAATAAAATAGTAATCTATCTATACATATTCTATAAATATACAAATGAATCCCTAAATCACGTGAACGGCTGGACTAATTTTGCTAATTGTTTTAATTTTTTTGTTGTTGTGTTTGTCACTGTCAGAAGAAGGTTCTTTTGAAAAAAAAAATCCGCGTAACATATGTAGGTATGTATATAAAATGCGAATTCAAAATTCATAGTTAAGACAGGAATACGGTTAATACGAAACACCACGCTGCGCTCGAAAACGGGAATCTTAGGCGTAGGCAAAAGGGCTGCCAGGCTAAAATGGGACTGGGCGGGTCACACTAGTCGCATGCACAGTGACCGCTGGGCAATTGTCGCCACACAGTGGGTGCCTGATGATGGACAGCGCCGTCGAGGCCGGCCCAAGAAAAGGTGGCGTGACGACCTAGACGCGTATTGCAAGGGCTGGATCGAGGAGGCCCTGGAAAAGGATGCCTGGAAGGATTTGGGGGAGGCCTTTGCTCAGTAGTGGGACGGTGTAGGCTAAATGAAAACAAAATGAAGACATGACAACGTCTGTCGGGTCAGCTAGTAAAATAATTATAAAAATTAGCTCGACAAATTTTTTTTTTTTTTTTTTTTTTTTTCATTCGTATATCTTTGACAATAGTCACGGGTCAGTCAAATCAAACTACTAGTCTTACCAAGGAGTATCATGTTACCCAGCAACTGGGTTGTGGAGGTTAGAAATAGGCAGCTCGTGTGAAATACTGGTATAAAGCTGCTACTTCTGGTACTTGTCTATGCAAATAGAAAAAGGTTAAAAATAAGGAAAACTTTGATTAATAAAAAGAACGAACAATCCGCATCTAGTCACCTTTTGCTTTTAAAATCTTATTCGATTAATTTTTCTTTCAAAAACAATCGAAAAAATCAAAATTACCTACTTCTGTCGATTAATGTCAAAAGGTTAACAATTCCTATTGAATATTGTTATCTAAATGCTGTTACAGTTTTATTTCCTTTTTTGATAAGAATAGAGTCAAAGACAAAAAGATCAAGAAACAAAAGTAAAATAACGCCGCAATTTGCAAAAGAACGTAATTTATTTTGCATTTTGTGTACTAACCTTGATAGATGCTCCTTCCTTAAGGGGAATCTAGTCGTGGGCTCGGACTCACTGGTGGGCCTGGCTAAAAAGCACGCTGTCTCACAAGGCATCGTGTCTGATAGAGGTAGTTTCAGTAATGAGCAGTTAGATGCTAGTCTACACGCACAACGTTATTGAGTGAGATGCCATGATGATGTCATTTATACTGCCGTCCTTTAACTAGACAGGCATTAAGCCCTAAAAGTTGTTTCCGAGAAAATGGCAAAAAACGCGCGAATCGTTATTTCTTAAAAACTGTGATACTTACGTTACTGATTGTAGAAAACATCAATTGACATTTCTTTCTGTTTATCCTAAAAAATCCTTTCCAGTTAACGGCCTAAAAAACTCTCAGATCTTGGGAACCATTTGAATTGTAAGAATGTAGATAGAAAGATAGAGAATTGTGAACTCTCTTAGATTCTATTAAAAAGTAAAAATTGACCAAGTGAGGTTTAACTCCTTTCTAGTTAAAGGACATTAAGAAAAGTCCTTCGGAAGATCGGGTTTTATGAAAAACCCACTGCATAAATCAATGACCAAAAAAGTTTATTGAACTTTTCGATATTTTAGATTTGTCGTTACCGACTTGGTTTTGAAGATTTTACACTTCTTTTATTACCTAAACACGCCCAAAGTTACGTTAAATTAGCAAGAAAAACTAATCTTTGCTGGCTCTTAACTTTTAATGGCTTTTAATATTATTTTGGTATTCTGTTCCCGTACAGATAAATAAAGAGACAAAGACATAACATGTTAATTTTTTAAGTACACTGTCAAACAGTGGAGTAATGCACTCCCGAAGTTTGCATAGAAAAAATGTCGACTAGATTCACCTTAAGGATTTACATCAGATAAATTATTGTAGAACACCTTCTGCCCATGACTTCTGCGTAAAATATCTTGTTTTGTTATGTATGTATTTATTTTATGTCATCATCATGATGTTTTTCGTTTTTGCTTAGCGTTCTCTTTTTACTCGACTCCTTAGGGTCGTATGATGTTGAATAGCTTATAGTATTTAGTACCATACATTATGGTGGATACGTATGCAGGCTGGCAGGGGACAGCGCAAACTGTTACCATGAACTTAGCACATGATTCCAGACCCCTAGCGTACTTTCGTCGGTTATCAAAAAAGTAATCAGCTGTTTCATAGAAAACTGCAATACCTCATCACCATCATCGCATCAGCCGAAAGATGTCCACTGTTGGACCTAAGCCTCCCCCAAAATGGGGGGAATTTGCCATAATAGCCACACTTGGCAGGCGATTTGGTGATCGCAGAGTGATCTGTGAGAGAGTGAGTGATGAGGTAAAATGCATAGAGAACACTGCTGCCCAGTCTCTAGTAAGTCCCTTAGTCGCCTTCTACGACACCCACGGGAAGAAATGGGATGGTGCTATTCTTTTACGGCCGGCACCACACGGGACCGAAAGAAAACTGCAATACCTACGCAGTAAAAATGTACGGAACAGCATTTTTTTCAAAGTTATGTCCTGAATCCGTCGTAACAGGTTGTGTACGTCGATGTTTCTACCGCCGTTTCATAAATAAATTTATAATACGGTATTTTATTTCAGAAGATGTTCCGGTATCTAGTCCTGTCCTACCTGCTGGTGCTGTCCAACGTGTCCTGCGGGAGCCCCATCAGCAACGAGGTCATTGAAGACCAGGAACTGGTGTTTGCGTTAGTTGTAAGTAATCTTTCACGAAGGTCGGTCATCACAAAGAGATGCCTAGTCTTACCCCAACAATGGTTGGGTTAGCTTCCAGTCTAAGCAGCGGCAGCTAAATACCAGTATTTTACATTTGAGTGTCTACCTATCTGACCTTCACAAACCAGTTACTGGAGAAACCATTGTATTACCCACTAACTGAGTTTTCTAGGTCGTGGGAGCAGTTTTACCACGGGGTCTTCCCCTTTTGGTAAGAGGGGTACTCCCCGTAGTAAGACTGGTTGTCAGACTTTAGGGATTCTGACGACCCGTAACGACTGTCAAAAATCCCCGAATGACAGGCGGGACCAATGGCTTAGCATGCGTTGCTGGACACGGAGAGGTCTTGATATCTGATGAATGGTCACCCATCCATGAATCGACCGCGGCAAGCGTAGCTTTACCTTCGATGGACCCGTACAACTGTTTTTTTTAGCTACGAACATTATAATGGTCCGACAACAAAATGGATCTAAAATTGACATCGAATTGCATCAACAACCTGTCTTGAAAAACATTAACGTTCTGAATCACCTTACTTTATCGCCCAGTACAAAGATAATTACAGGAAAATGGAATATATTGTTTTAATAACAAAGATTTTGCTATTGCATATTATTGTTTTTCATATAATATGCTGGGTGCTTGGCATCGGAAGTGCGTACCCATCTTAATTGCGATTATGTCTCTTGAGTCTTGACCTGTTTCTGCCTAATTGTTTTTATTTTTGAGCAATGGTGGCTTAGTGGTAACAGCCACGACTTCAGACTTGTAGGTCTCAGGCTCGAGCCCAGACTGGGGCTTTTAATACACATACATACTCAGCCTATAACGTTCCCACTGCTGGGACACAGGCCTCTTCTCAGTGAGAGGGAGTGGGCCGTAATCCACCACGCGGGCCCAGTGCGGGTTGGTAGATGTCACATGTCTTCGAATTTTTGGTTCTAGTACATGCCAGTTTCCTCACGATGTTTTCCTTCACCGTTTGAGAGCAGTGGTGATGAAATTATTTACACAAAGTAATGCGCCCGGCTGGGTTCGAACGCACGACCTACAACTCGTAAGTCTCGGCCTTTACCACTGGGCCACCACTGCTCCCGTAACGTTCGGCTTTTAATGATGATGAAATAATGTAGGTTTACAGAATAAACAATTTCATCACCACTGCTTTCAAAAGAGTGAAGGAAAACATCGTGAAGAAACCGGCATGTCCTAGAACCAAAAATTTTAAGACATGTGATGCCTACCAACCGGCACTGGGCTCGCTTGGTGAGTTACAGCCCACTACCTTTCACAGAGAGGAGACCTGTGTCCCAGCAGTGGGAATGTTATAGGCTGAGTTGGTAGTAGATTTGATAACCTATTAATACTCCAGACTTTGGATAGAATAAAGTTGTGTGTTAAAGTGTAAATAATATTTGTTTATATAATCATAGGTACTTAGGTTTTTGTCAGCCAACTCTCTTTCGTATAGAGGAGGCCTGTGACCCAGCAGTGGGAACAGTATAGGCATTTGAAGCTAATAGAGGGTACTGCCAGAGGTGCGAGTTGTTCTAAAGAGATACAGTCGTCCCTGGCACACAGGTAACAGAGGGGACACGGGTGGGTTTTGTCAGTAAAAGTCTGACACCTCCTGCTCCATTCAGAGCAGGAGCAGTTACTGGATGATTTCCAAGCATAAAAAAGGCCAATACAGAGTAGTATTAGGCGTTACTTAGGAAAATAATTTTGATAACAGTTGGCTACTTCGTCGGTATAGTGGTCGCACTTGATCTACTGCTGAGTACTGATCGTGAAGTCCTGGGTTATTTTTTTCGGTCGGGCAGTGTTTTTGGGGTTTCCAGAAAAACCGAGCCGTTTTCCGTGTTCGCCCTGCCTCTGCGACTTCACGTCAAAACCTCCAACTACCAATACACCCATTTATGGCTTCTCTTCTTCCTAAATTTTTGCTTAATGCACTGTACACCATCTTTATCTTACAAATGCCCGATATACACGATAACACGAGGCTAGTTTCTCCCAGTATAGTATACTTTTGTTAATAAGCTAGGAAGTTAATAATTCTAGCTTCGTGCACACAAAGCAATGCTAGTACGCTAGTAAGAAAACCAGTGAGCCAGCGTCTCAAACTAGGATAGTGTCATAGGATGGTGAACTATTTTTTGAGCTAGTATTTCCCCCACCGCTGGTTTTACTATCTTGGCTCGTGTACTAGCTTCATGTGGCTGGCGAAGCCAGTATTCGTATCTTTATGACCGCAACCACGTTTTGTAGTATACTGGCTCAATTATCTGGCATTGTGTTAACAGCACTAGAATGCCAAATCCGGATAGTACATACCAAGGTTCTAGCTTGCTATCCTAGCTTTGATAATCTACCCTGGTGTATCTCGGGCTCAACAGATATTAAAATCCTAGGGAAGATATCTTTAGGGGTAGTTTTAGGTTGTGCCGTTGTGTTGTAGTAGCAAAACTGTTGCTATTTATTATTATAGTTTCTTTATTGTTGTACGAATAACCCTAAGGCAATTCGCACACTGCACCGCATCATGCAACGTAGCGTGGGAATGCGTGTTCTCACGCAGTTTGCAATTATCTGTGTTTGTATAGAAAACACGCGTAGTGCAACACAGAAAACGCATTGACGCGCAGTGTTGCAGGGCACGCCGTCACGCGCCTATACGCGGAGAACCCCCGCGCGTAGCAAGACGCATGGTATGGCTCACCGAGTTCTGCAGTATCGTGCGTGATTTTGACAGAGCTAGACGTACTATTTCGAAATGGATCTCAATATCGATCGATTTATATTCAAAATCGAAACTCGTGAAACATTTTGATTTCTTTATTCATAAACCAAACAGATAATATAACTGCAGCATCCTGAATGAGTTCTAAATGAATAACCATTTTTAGTATAAAAAACAATGCTCTGCAATGTACTATCACCACCGCAAGCTGCTGTGAAAAGAGGCCTCAAGACCACCGCATGACTATACTGCAGCTCCGCGCGGGTGTGCAGAGAAATCTGCATGATGATGCAGATCTGCACTCACGCATCCGCACGCGTGGCTCCGTCGCCACGCACCCCGCAGCGTAGCGCGTGGCAGTGTGTGTTTCGCCTTAACATACATCCTTATCACCTTTTTGACACCCACGCGTCGACATGGTGGTTCACCATTCACTACTGGGAATCGCAAACACTAACTATCAAAGTAACTATATTGTGCTCCTAACGAAAAGGTTACGACCTTATTACTTACAACGACAGCAAATCTCAAGATTAATTTATGCAAATTATCTTGTAAAGACAATAACAAGATAAGCTTAGCTGCCACCTTTCGTGACCCAGTGTGATAATGATTTTACTACGTTCCCATTTGAAGAGGAAAACCTAATAAGTTATGTAAATATAAGGAAAATTGTTTTATTAACAATAGACGGATTTTTAAAAACAAATAAGCATTGGATGCATTCGTGATGAATTGATAATGATCAATTAAATTGCAATATGATTGGTGCATTGTTTGTAGTCTTTTTTGTTGTTGGATAGAACATTTGTACATCTTTGACACTGTTACGGGTACCGGTACCCGTTGGTCAGATGCCACCAGTCTTACCAACGGGTATCGGTTTACCCAGTAACTGGGTTGTGAAGGTACGATAGGCAGTCGCTCTTTGTAAAATATTGGAAGGGAAATATAAAATATTCGAAGGGTGGGCGTTTTGGGGGGACTCTCTTATGTTTTTTTTTTTGACGTTCGAAAAGTGCTGACTCTCAGCCTAGTTTGAATAAATGACTTTTGATTTTGATTTTTTTTTAATTGGTATTCAGCAGCATCCGGGTAGACTGGAAGCCGACCCGAACATAGTTGGAAAAGGCTAGGCAGATGATATTTTTTTTAAGACCTTGATTTAATAATTAAAATAATAAAATAATTATAAAATAACATATTTTAATAATGGTATATCTGAAAAGAATATTGGGCGATCTAGAAAGGACTGTCAAGCCTAATTTTTAACCGACTTCGTGATAAATTATTGAACATTTGAATCAACTAAGAACACACACACGTTGAATGGATATTAGTTTATTTATAAAGGGCCTTTATTAAAGGCCTCAAAGAGACCATAAACGAAATCTTACTCTCTTAAGGGTACACTAGACGCGGGCTCGAACTCACTGGTGGGCCTGGCTAAAAAGCACGCTGTCTCACCAGGCTTCGAGTCCGCCAAAGGTAGTACCCGTGATGAGCAGTTAGACGATAGTCTACACGCACAACATTATTGAGTGAGCTGCAGGATCAGTTATAGTAGAACAGGCCCGTAAAAAATTAAGAAAAGTCCTTCGGAAGATCGGGTTTTCTGAAAAAACCACTGCATAAATCAATGACCAATTAAGTTTATTGAACTTTTCGATAATTTAGCTTTGTCGGTACCCACTTAGTTTTGGAGATTTTACACTTCTTTTATTACTTAAACATGTCCAAAGTTACGTTAAATTATCAAGAAAAACTAATTTTTGTTGGTTAAGCGATTGACTGCTGCGCTGCATGTCGCGGGTTCGATTCCCGCACGGAACAAATATTTGTACGACTTACAAGTAGTTGTTCCGGGTCTGGCTGTTTGTGTATGTGAGTTTTAAATGTTTGTAAACACACCCACAATACAGGAGAAATTCCTAGTGTGGGGCAAAGACAAAAAAAAAAAAAAATGACCAAACCCAAACCATGTTTAAGTTTTGATGTATACATTGTCAAACAGTGGAGTAAAACCGTCCCGAAGTTTGTATGGAAAAAATGTGGACTTGTTTCACCTTAAGACGAATTTCACCAACAACACTGACTAATCTTAACGCGCTTATGTGCTGATCGCTGCTAGTTTCATTGGTGAAATTCGCCGAATAATAATTTGATCATTTATAAGCCCTGATCTGATGTCAAAAAATATTATGATATCATTAAAAAAACTATTATTATGGGTGACCAGTAATTTTCTAGAACTCGTTCCATTATTAAAATGGTTCTGTATTTACAGCCTTTCAAAAAATTAAAATAGTTTAACCTAAAATAAATGTATACCTAATGTATTTACTTGTTTTTCTGCAGGTCAACAGGCATGGGGAAAGATCACCAGATGCTGATGAACTGTCTCTATCGGATCAACAGGACTTGATCTTGAACCTAACAGCAATAGAAGGACTAGAGGGATTGACGAATGTAAGTAATCATTTCGACAAACCATCTCACTTTTCCAGCTTAGCGTAGGTCATCATCATCATCATTTCAGCCGAGAGACATCCGCTGCTGGACATAGGCCTGCCCCAAGCACCGCCACTTCGACCGGTTCTGTGCATCTTTTGGAGGGAGGTTTTGCCATAATCGCCACGCTTGGCAGGCGGGTTGGCAATCGCAGTATGGTGGTAAAATGCATAGAGAACGCTGTAGCAAATTCTATAGTAAGTCTCTCAGTCGCTTTTTACGACACCCACGGGAAGAACTGGGATGGTGCTATTCTTTACATCCGTCACCACACGGAACGTAGCGTAGGTACTGTGTGATAAAACTATATGGGTTTCGCCATTAAGAATTATATGTCATAGCCATTATTACTCTCTTAAATGACAATAGGCTCGCTCCCATTACCTGAGAGCAGTTTTGAACCTGTGGCAACGGCCCCGATATACAACTTGTAGGTCGTAGATTCGAATCCAGTCAGGTCCTTTACTTTCTGCATATTATTACACCACGTCGTGAGGAACCGGCACGTTCTAGAACGCGCGGAATCAATGCACCGATCACATTAAAATTATTACGTTTATTCGACGCTTTCCTGTATACAGCAACGCGCCTGTTAGAATACCCTGACTTTCAGAAACAACAAAAAAAATATATAATTAATTTGAAGGCTTATTATAAATGCGACTGCCTCATTGGTCTACTGGTCACAAGCACTGCTGGTAACTATGTGGTCCTGGATTCCATTCCCAGGTCGGGCAAAATGTTATTGGGTTTTGCTACCTGGAATTTTTCAGTAGTAGCCCAGAGTCTGGATATCTGCCCGATTGATGGCAATAGGCTCGCCCCTTTTACATGGGACTTAAACATTACTGGCGAAATGTGGCTGTACTAAATAAACCTCTGTAATACCTTTCGGGGTAACAAGGCGTGATGTTATGTTGTGACTATTCAGAAAACGCTCGAATGTGACAAATGTTATTTTGCAGACTATGTTATATGGTTTGGTTTCCGCACTTATTCCTTTAAGTGGACCATTGTGCGTGAGCTATGGCGGCCGTCAGTGGTTATTCCAAACAGCCCACCTCCCACCAGAAGTTAGCTATATCTCCTGGTCTGTTGAGAACATCCGTGTAAGATTTGGGTGCCCCGAGGGTTTCTGTTCTAATCTGGGCTACGCCTTTGCATTTGAAAAGAACATGCGCAACGGTTTCCTCAGCCTCCATGCAGGTCCTGCACATGGGGGCTGTCCGTTATGCCTATATATTTGCAGACTATCCGGATTACCCAGACATTGGGTTGTGGAAGTCAGATAGGCTGCTCCATGTAAAATACTGGTATTCAGCTGCATCTGGTTACACTGGAAGCTGACCCAACGTAGATGGGACATGGCTAGGCAGATGATGAAAATATACCGTAGATTACCGGCAAGAATTGTGATGAAATAACCATATGAAAATTGCAAAACTGACCTCGGGAAATGGCTTGATATATGGCCTTCCACGGTCTGGTCATTAGGTGTAAACACTATTGTAATGTCAACTATGTATCTATGCATGTGTAGTGAAGGTAATTGAATACAGTGTTAGATACACATAACAAAGTATGTATCTTTAAAAACGTGACGTGGGTTAACGTATCAAAACGAAAAAAATCACGTTTTGTGTGATTGTTATGTGCTTGATAGGTTTTGAATTAATTTTTAAGTATCATTATTAAATTAAAGAGTGACAGTAACAGCTGCAATTTAAGAATCGTATGTAGGTCGTAGGTTCGAACACAGACAGACGCCTTACTTTGTGTATATATCACCGTAAGATTGTGAAGGCCGTTAGTTTATAATCTATCAAGCGAGGTAATATATAAATTTCATCACGACCGCTCTATAGACGGTGAAGGAAAGCATCGTGAGGAAACCAGCATGTCCTAGAACCCAAAATTCAAAGACATGTCACATCTAGCAACTCGCACTGGGTCTGCGTAGTGGATTAGGGCACTCCCTCTCACCGACAGGAGGGGCCTGTGTCCCAGCAGTGGGAACATTATAGGCAGATTTCTCTCAAACATCTGGTACTTAATAATTATCTTTTTTTCCACAAGACATTTATGCAACTATAGATTGCATAAATGTCTTGCACTTGTATAAACAAATGGATCAAAATTTGCCAATTTGTGGTGCCACTTACAACTTATCTGTTTTGATTTTTTGGGTATTTCGGTAAACCCGAAATTGTAATTTTTAGATATGTTTCATTTCACAAATGAGGTAAATTTTGTGACCTCAATTTTTCCGATAACTTTCAATTAAAATTTCATCATGTTATTCAAACAATAATTGTTGGAATAAGTTCTTAAAAATACCTAAAGATTAATGAGTTATTAGTGAGTAATTGCGTAAGTTTTTAAATTTTTGGTCAGGGTTTGTGTACGCTTTCATCAGATTGTGTGAAAGTTTTGGAACAGACTATATATGAAATATTTTAATAAAATATATGCTGCTTAGCTTACACAAAAATCTTTAAAAACCTTCAAATATGTAGCTTCAGATTTTTGTATGTTATCAAAATTACTGAATATTGACTAATTAACTCTGCTTTTGACTGATTGCCAATAATTATAACGATTAAAACATGATAACAATATTTTACTTATTGCCAATCTGGTACGGAAATTATATTTGAATGTGAATTTCTTATCTACGTAAGATAACAGTTCGTTTGGTCTTTCCGCTTGTTAACTGAAAAGTAGCCTATTAACTGTTCCACCAGTAACAACCGCTGAATGATGTAGTATAGTAATCTTATGATGGGCAGCATTTGGTAGCACGAGCATCATCATCATTCCAGCCGGAAGATGGCTTCCCCCAAGCACGCAAGCATAGACTGGCTGCATCCAACAGATTCTCGCTACCTTCACAAGGTTACGCGACCACCTTGTGGGAAGCCTTCCAACTCTACAATACGTCTTTTGGTACGCGGTCGCCACTCCAAAACCTTTCGGCCCCATCGGCCATCGGTTCTCCGAGCAATGTGCCCTTCCCACTGCCACTTAAGTTTGGTAATTCTTCGGGCTATGACAGTTGCCTTGGTTCTTCTACAGTTCTCTTCATTTCTGGTGCAATCACGTATGGAAACTCCAGACATAGCCCTCTTCATTGCTCTTTGGGTGACTTTTAGCCTCCTAATAAGGCCTATTGTGAGCGACCACGTCTCAGTGCCATAGTTCATGAATCATCACTGGCAAAACACAATTCCAAATATAATGTTCATACAAGGTATACCTACAGAAAAGTGAATGGGCTACGAAACAATCTAGAACTAGACACATCATCACTTGATGTTCGTAACCTTGGCTGTACGTTCATTACCTACAACGCTCGGGTTGCTATAAGGCCATGTAACAATGACGTCATTGCTTTACAGTTGATCCACTGAAAGTATACGGTCTTTTGTAATACATGTAAAACTGACTCGCCGAAACAATAACAATTTATTAGCAACCTGCAACGCTTTGGAATGGGCAACTAGCTGAATTTTCTGAGTGATTAATGATTTTGTTTCTGTAAGCAGGTTTATACAAAAACTGTTACACGTCAATCATATTTTAAAAACTAGATGAGGATACTGTGACCTCTGATTTGTTTCGGCTTTTCTATCAGAGTAGTCGAATAGAAAACGCTCAGTTTTCTATTCGACTACTTTGATAGAAAAGCCGAAACAAACTCAGAGGTCACAGTATCTTTTGAAGACCAGACAAAATCTTGGTCAGATCATTTAGGGACCATCTAGATTGGTGTTTGAAATGGCTTTTTGAGGAAAGGACCACAGGGGTGCGGGTATGTTCGAAAGAGGTACCGCCGCCCCTGGCATACAGGCTACTGAGGGAACACGAGTGGGTTTTAATCAGTTAAAGTCTGACACGCCCTTCTGCTCCACCCAGAGCGGGAGAAGTTATTTGATGATTTCCCACCCAAAAAAAATTAACCCACATAGTCTTCACATTCGCAATAATAAAAACCAAATAATGCTTTACTAAGGACTGATTTTAAATAGTCAGATAACTTTAATCTGAAGAATAATTGTGTCAATTTGACAGCATGTCTATACAAAAGCTGTCAAGCCGCAATATTTATTCTTCAGATTTATGATAATTGACTATTGAAAAATCAGCCCCTAGGTATTTTATATAAATACGTCGGCGCGTTGTGTTCCACGCGCGCCGTAGAGATGTCAGCAACATCTGGTGGGGTCCGCAAGGGCCGATGCCTGCCAGGGGTGCGGGTTGTTGGAAAGAGATACCGTGGCCCCTGGCACACAGGCTACTGAGGGAACACGGGTGGGGTTTAGTCAGTAAAAGTCTGATACGCCAAGTAATTTGATGATTTCGCACCATCAAAAAGAAAAAAAAAGCTCTAGGTAAATATTAGAATGATGACTCTTTTGACCATCAAAAATGCCTGTAAATAATAGGTCTTTACCTATGAAATTGCCGTTTTGTATGAAAAAATTTAAACGAATTTTTTTCATGAATTTTTTATTTGTATTAATTGAAGTAATCACCCATGCAATCAATGCATCTTTGCCATCGCAGTGGCAGTTTATTGATGCCCTTCTTAAAGAAATCAGCTGGACGGGAGGCAACAAATTCTTCAAAGGCATTTTGTACTGCCTCTCGGGTATTAAATTTTTTCCCGCCAAGAAGTTATCCAAATTCTGGAAAAAGTAGTAGTCTGTAGGCGCAAGGTCTGGTGAGTAGGGCGGATGACGGAGAGCTTCCAACCCCAGTTCTTGCAACTTGGAGACCGTCTGCTGTGCAGTATGAGGTCGCGCGTTGTCGTGCAGGAGCAGCGGAGACGAGCGATTGACCAATGCTGGTTGGAGATGCGCCAGCTTCTCCATCATTGTGTTCAGTTCTTCACAGTACACATCTGCAGTAATGCTCACCCCGTTTGGTAAGAAGCTGTGATGAATCACACCGGCGCTAGACCACCAAACAGTGACCATCACTTTTCTAGGGGTAAGTTTTCGTTTAGGGCATTGTTTAGGTGCTGAACCAGGATCCAACCAACTTGCTGAGCGCTTACGGTTATCAAACAGAATCCATTTTTCATCGCAGGTAACAATGCGGTTCAAAATTCCTTCATTTGTGTGTCTGTTGAGCAGTGCAAGGCACGTCTCGACGCGTACTTCGCGCTGGCGATCATTGAGTTCGTGGGGCACCCATTTGTCAAGCTTTTTTACCTTGCCAATTTGACGCAAATGGACCAATATTGTTTTGACGCTAACGTCGAAAGCTGCTGCTAATTCAGCCGTAGATTGTGTATCATCAGCTTCCACAATCGCCTTTAATTCGTCATTGTCGACCAAAGTCTTCGGACGACCGCGAGGTTCATTTTTCAGGTCGAAATTTCCAGAACGGAAGCGAGCAAACCAATAACAGGTGGTGCGTTGGTTTGTAGTGTTAGCTCCGTAAACGTCGTTGATGTTGCGTGCCGCTTGTGCCGCGTTGCTGCCACGACGGTACTCATATTCCATAATTACTCGAATTTTTAACGTATCCATGATGACGAAAAAGATTGAAATGCGATGAAAATGTAACACTAATCAATAAAGAAATGACTACTTTTAGAAAAAAAAAACCATGTTTTTAAAATAAAATTAATTTGAAATTAGAATTCTTAGCCAAACAAAAATTATTTTGATTTGAAATGGCCAGTACTGCAGAACGGCAATTTCATAGGTAAAGACCTAATATTTTAATTGAAATAAATGCTCTCAGTTTAAAATTACATAAATATAAAATTTGCGACATATAATATCACTTTAAAGAACCGACTTTAAAAAAGAAGGAGGTTGTGCATTCGACGAGCATTTTTTTGTGAATCATTTTTTGTACGCAATTCCAATGCAGGTAAAATCTACAATTGAATTTGAAAACCTGCGGCGTAAATAAATTACTTTTACGTGTCCATTTCTATTCGGATCATGGATTCTGAATAGAAAAATATGCAAATAACATCGGATACACGGTATTGATTTACAAACTGTTATATTAGCTATGAACGAAATCTAATAAATATATTCGGATCCATTTCATTTTAGCCAGGAACTAACTTTTATTAATTCCTTTCTGTTGCTATAATTAGGGCCACTTAACCAAAGGGTGCCAACGGGACTTAATTACTAAGAGTTCGTTACCGTAATAGATAGACTCTTTAAATTTTCTCAGAGTGTAGTAAAACAATAGCCGATTATAACAACAAATAAATGCCTGTGAATTAAAAAAATGAAAGGGGTACCCGTATAAAAAAAAATGACTCACAGTTGTCATATTAAATCTCGACCTGCTACACTGCATCGTTCTACCTGTGACCTGAATGTTTACCACTAACTCCAAGTCAATTTAAACCAAACTTAAATCTCTAAAACACATAACATCACGCCTGCATCCTCTAGGCAGAGGTGTACCTACAGTACATTTCACCAGTTATGTTTTAAGTCCCATCGCGTGTAATACGATTTTGACCCCAGTCCTTGTCACATGTGGTCACACTTGTGGAACCTCCTCCAGCCTTGTGTAACGTCACATATTTTTAAATTTTGTATTTAGAAGTACCTACATAATTAGATGAAAACAGCAGTTTTTCCATTTATTTATTTTTTTGATTAAATTAAAAATGATGATGAATAAAATTAACATAAAATCAAATAATTTATACACTTAATGGTGATTTTAACATGTGGCGTCACAAAGCTTTTGATCCCCCTGACCCAAGGGCCGATGAAATGTCACACGAAAATCACACACAGACACACACACACATCATACTTCGTTGACTCCCGCCCACTCCCTCAACGTGTGACGTAATTTTGGGTGTCACCTAGGGGACGAGCCTATTGTCATCAACGGTTGACTTTTTGTGACTCCGGGCTGCTCCTGCGAAATTCAATGAAAAAGCCCAATTACACTTGTCTCGACCTGAAAATCGAACCCAGCGGTTAATAGCGAAACTGCGAAACACTAGTTCAGTAGCAATGGCTCTCATAATGGCTGTCATTTTGACAGCGCAACAACATTCATTGCGTTATTTACGTTGTTAAGGAGACATATTTTAGAACATATGAAGCAATGGATTTGCAATATGCGTCAAAATAAAAATAACTCACGTTGTGATTGATGTTGGTTGTTGGACTGGTTCAGCAGTAGCTCTTGCGATCACAGGAATAGAGAGACAGTAACAAAAAAAATGTAAGAGTAATCTAAAGTACATAAATACGTCACTTTTTTACTTTAATTATGTGTAAAAAGGGGGTAAAAGTAGAACAACAGGCAAATATCGCTTTCCCATTGAGTCAATCAAAACATTATTAAGTAATCAACTTACAATTTTTTTTGAATTCTAATGAGTACTTTTTTTTGTCCAATATAGGTAGAGAGTGGTGCCGGACGTAAAAGAATAGCACCAACCCATTTCTTCCCGTGGGTGTCGTAGGAGGCGACTAAGGGACTTACAAGAGAATGGGCAGCAGCGTTCTCTAGGCATTTTACCACCATACTGCGATTGCCAAGCGTGGCGATTATTGCATATCCCCCCCTTTTGGGGGAGGCTTATGTCCAGCAGTGGACGCCTTTCGGCTGATATGATGATAGGTAGAGGCCCCCGTACTGCTGCTCTCTAAAATTTCAAGTCACTAAACTCCCTATCATCATCATCATCTGCTTAGCCGTTTTCCAAGTATGTTGGGGTCGGCTTCCAGTCTAACTGGATGCAGCTATGTCCAGCATTTTATATGAAGTGCTAAGAACAAATAAACTCCTCATTAAATTTAAATATCTCTTCATTTCAGGTTGGAAAACGAAGAGCTTACCAGATCGGAAAGTTCTATCGTCAGAGGTATGGCTCCCAGGGTCACAAGATGATCTCCAACCTCTATCTTCAAAATGAGATATCCATCAGGAGTACTGACAAGGAACGGACCAAGATGACCATCCAGGTGGCCATGGCTGCTGTCTACCCACCAGAGCCGGAACAGCAGTGGGATGAAGGTCTGGGCAAAGTTTGGCAGCCGGTTCCTTACAAGGCTGTACCGTTGTCTGAGGACTATGTAAGTAGCTGCTCTTTTGTTTTTTAATCTTTCAATAGACTTCGAACCCAAGTTGGCCGGAGCAAAGACAATCTCCTAACTAACGAACGATTAATTTAATGTTCGTTTAGGATATTTGATATATTTTCGGAAATTTGATATATTTTCAACTATGTATGAAATACCTAATGGATGGAATAGATCTGCCGCAGAAATATTTTTACGATTGTCTAATTATTCACTCGCAGACAAATTGTATGATTCGTCATTTTGAACTGAGTGAAATAGGTTAGGTTCTCGGCGTGAGCATAGGCACACGGCTACACATTAACCTAAACATTTCCATCAGGCCTAGCACGAGAACCGTAGACAAGCGTTTTGTCGACAGGAGAGTAGGCAAAAATGACGTTTCCGTGTAGACAGTTGACAGTTTTGTATCGATATCTATTCTACGGTAGAGTAGAAACAGAAAGCATCATGCTAAGACTGCTGTTTACGCTGATCTCGCACTGTACGGAAATCCTATACAATGCGAGATCAGCTTAAACTGGAAATGTATAGCTTGATGTGTAGCCAGCCGTGTGTACCATTCATCAAGTGCTCAACCGCTAAATCTATCAAGAAGTTACGTCTCATTTATATAAAAAAACAAAGATAACTACAATATCGCCGCTGTTATCAAACCAAGTTCAAGATCACTGTTACATAATAATTACAGCTGAAATAAACTTTAGTCTCTGATAAGAGCGTAATCGTATCAATCAATAGGCAGGCATAGATAGTTGGTACTGATGTAATTGAGCTTCAAAAGTACCATTTATTTTGTAAAAGACAATAATACGATATTCTAATAAGATTCAAATAACATAGATACAACAAAAACTCCCGAGTACATACTCGTAAATATTGACATTTCGATTTTAGGTAAAATGGTTTTCGACATTTTTAAACGATCGATATTTTAATCACTCGGCATTTCAATCTTAGATATTTCAAGTTTAGGTACAAGAGGTGCAGTATAAAATCTCTCGATAATTCTGGTCCACTCTAGTACTCTCAGACCTCAGAACAACTTGCTTGCGAATCAGCCTACGACGTTCCCACTGCTGGAACACCGGCCTCCTCTCTACGAGAGGGAGTGGGCCGTAACTCACCACGTATGGCCACTGCGAGTTGGTAGATGCCACACATCTTCGAATTGTTGGATCTAGGACATGCCGGTTTCCTCACGATGTTTTCCTTCACCGTTTTGGAAGCAATGGTGATGAAATAGCTGTCTGGGTTCGAACCTACGGCCTACAACTCGTAAGTCGCTGCCTTTACTACTGAGCGACCACTGCTCTCCCATACCCATCATCATCTGCCTAGCTTTTTCCTAACTATGTTGGGGTCAGCTTCCAATCCAACCGGATGCAGCTGAATTTCAGTATTTTACATGGACTGACTGCATATCTGACCTCCACAGCCCAATAACACGATACGCCATGGCAACTATGGCAAGACTGGTTCGCAAATTTTCGTGCTTCTGACGACCCGTTACGACTGTCAATGGTCTGCAAATTACAGCCGGGACCAACGGCTTAGCGTGCTTTCCGAGGCACGGTAATGGTCACCGATACAAGGACCGACCTCGGCCAGCGTTGCTTCACCTTGAAGATAGACTCGTACGGCTGTCATTATACAGGCTGTTAAAGAAATTGCGTGCCACAGCTTCAGAATGAGTTCAGTGTCGATAAAGGAACCAATAAAAAATAAATACCTAAAAAAAGGAAAAAAAAATGATAATTATTTTATGGTGAACCTAATGTAGTGTGTGTAATTAAATAGCAATCGTTTAGAATTTATTAAAAATTGCATAAAATATGTTTTTATTTTGTTTAAATACTATTTAATAATTTCCTAGATTTTACTTACCTACTATCGAACGCAATTAAATACCTATACGCCCGAACACTTCGATAACGCTGGGTAAAGGATAGGTATTTCTTCTTCCTACTTTAGCGTGCTTATCTTCTTCAAAATTAAAACTTTTTTTTTTTAAGTTCCTTTATCGATACTGAACCTACCCCTAAGCTATGGCACGCAATTTCTTTAACACCCTGTATAGCCATAATGTTCCCACTGCTGGGACACAGGCCTCTTCTCTGTGAGATCCCAGTGGGGCGTAACCCGGGCCGAGTGCGAATTTGAAAGATGTCACATGTCTTCGAATTTAAGATTTCTCCTAGGTTTTAGGCAGTTTACTCATTGTGATTTCCTTGACCGTTTTGGGAGCAGTTGTGATGAAGTAATTTACACAAAGTCTAGCACCTGTTTGGGTTTAAGTTGCGGCTCTCCCATAGGTACCCATATGGATTCTAATCTACTTGTGTTAGTCAAGGAAGTATTCTTTCTTTTTGTACGATAGCAAATCTAAGAACCAATTAGGTTAACTTAGATTTATAGCAACCGCACAAAGGTCAGTTTCTTCCACAGAGTTAAGTCGGAATTTAATTTAAGAGTTTGTTCCTGGAATATTCCGTTCAGTTTTACCTTTGTTTTATCCTTCTATTTCTGTACAAGATTTGTATTTGTATTTCCTGATTTGTTCAACAATCTGTATTAAGGAAGGTATTTTTTGAAGGTACAGATAAGATAGGTTTACTTGGCAAAAACCTATGTTTTTGTCACTGGTAAACAAATATTATTTGTATGTTACTAAGGAAACATTAAAAGAGTCTTGTGGCTAAGTAACAACAGCGGCACCGGTCGATTGATCAGGTTAAGCTACGCATGCTGCGGTTGGTCCGTGGATTTGTGACCGTCTTAACATAACAAGACATATCCGTGCCTCGGAAAACACGTTAAGCCGATGGTCCCGGCTGATATTCGTGGACAGTTGTTACGAGTCAACAGAAGCCCGAAATTCTGGCAACAGTGATAACCAGTTGTACCAATATTATTAGTCAAGGCATATCAAAACAACAAAATATGTAATTAATCACGGTAACAAAGTTGCATCCGCGATCTGATATCAAGGTCGCGGGTGCAACCAATTTAAGTTATCGTTTATTTTAAACTAACAATAATTACACTCTTATAAAAGATTAATTAAAGTTTAGTTTTGATTTCTTCTTACTTTTGCAAAGTTTTAGAATGTTAGCTCATTATTTCTATGAATAAAGTAAACTTTTATATCTTTTGTATCGCGGGTGCAACAAGTTAACAGTGTATTCTAGCAGTCAATGATTCTTAATAAATAACAACATATACTTACATTTTTTGGATCATGAGGATAAATGAATATTGTCACTTCACGTTTAGCTGGTAAAACATACCCTCAAACCGTCAGCAGCAGCTGTTTCGCGCCAGTGTTTCTAGGTATGATTTTACGGATTGTACCAACTCTTCGGATGGTAATACTTTCAAACGCACCAAAAAACCAAATATGGAGTAAAATCAAATTTAAATAAATTGAATAATACATTTCGACTTTCTTCTTTGCACTAATAAGAAAAAAAACAACTATTAGCGTGATTTAAAAAATTCTGTCGGGAATCGTCTATAGCGGAATCGCCCAAGGGGTATCGTATTACCCAATATAGGATTCTGGAGGTCAGTTATAACTACTAGTTATACTGTCGATCTATGTAAAATAGTGGTATTTAGCTACATCCGATTAGACTGGAAGCTGACCCCAACATAGTTGGGAAAAGGCTAGATAGATAATGAGAAGTTAGAGCATAGATTTATTTGACAAAAGCCTAAGTACCTATGTTTATATTACTGGTAAACAAATATAACGTACAGAGGCCAGCACATCAAGCTACCCCAATCTGTCAAATTTCTTTGATTGTTTTTCAACTTTATTTCAAAGGAATAAGGTTCATGTTCAATTGGGAAAATTTGACAGTTTGGGATTGCTTGACCTGCTGGCGACTGTACATGCAACATTTGAAACTTTGACCTATGAAAAGTCAGGGGTATTAATTAATAGATTATCAAATCTACTAAAAATAAAAACGTCCATTATTTTATTCAACAACTGCCATTCTTTCCGCCAGTTGCAAAAACGACCATTAACATTTAAAATCGTCATTAAGTACTAATCTTCCATTAAATTGTAACAGAAAGTAACATTACCTACACTAGATTTTAATGGTTCTTTAATTGAAAAAAATTAAATTTAAAATTCCCCCCAACCCAAACAAAAATTAAAAAATATATTTATTGGCTTTTTAAGTTGAAGGTAATATTTTGATTAAGGCATTGTCAAGTCCGGGGACAGCTAATGAAAATGCTAGGCCTACTCTGTTTGGCGTTTGAATAATTCATTAGTCGGGAGTGTTCTTAGACATGATTCATCAAAATCGGTTCAGCCATTTGAAGATTATTAGTTAAAAGTAACCTTGAACTGATGCTGAAGCATCACCTGAAATTTTTAAGATACCCAAGTTAGTCGGAGAACGGTCAATGAAAACGCCAAACAGAGAAGGCCTAGCATTTTCATTAGCCGTCCCCGGACTTGACAATGCCTTGATCAAAATATTACCTTCAACTTAAAAGGCCAATAAACATATTTTTTATTTTTGTTTTAGATTGTTTGAAAGGTGAAACTTTCAAAAAAAAATCGGTTCATCCGTTCGGGAGCTACGATGCCACAGACAGACACACACACAGAGACACGCCAAACTTATAACACACCGTTGTTTTCGAAGTATCAAACGAGACAATCTGGCACAGTTTTTATTGCACAAAGCAAGCATCATTAGCGCCTTAATTTTGTGCAAAATCATTAAATTATTGATTTATTAGCGTTAATGATCCGTAATGTAATTAATGTTTGTCTTTGTGCAATTGGATGAGATATATTAAATGGCTATAGCACACCAAATTGACGTAGTCTGTGAATTTGATCAACAAGTGATTTCTCTGACTGTACCAACAGTCTTAGGAAGTTACAGCTCGATTCAAACTTTATGGCGGCTCGGAACACGAGGCGAGTCGCTGCGCAGTAACAAATTCATGGGTCAGCGGGGTTGAGGGGTGGGGTACTGCGCAGCGTGTAGCTCACTTCAGAGCCGCTATTAAGTTTGACGCGATGTATATTTATGAACGTAGAGATTAGATAGGTTTATTTGACAAAAACCTATGTTAACAGTGCTGGTGTACAAATGTTATTGAAAGTTTACAACTCATACTTTAATCTATGTCAACAAAAAACTTAAAAAATAACAACATGGTTTGCTGGTTATCTTCCTCCTCATAAACGAAGATGTAAAGAACATTGACACTATACACTAGTATCTAATTAGTAGGTTTAATCCATATAATTGTTAATGGATGGCCATTGGCCCCATAATATTATTTTATGTCCAATCAAAAATAGACTGATTATGCATTTAATCAGCCACTAGGTACATTCCATCATCATCATCATTTCAGCCGAAAGACGTCCACTGCTGGACATAGGCCTCCCCCAAGCTCCGCCACTTCGACCGGTTCTTTGCTTCTCGCATCCAGCGGACTCCCGCGGCCCTCACAAGGTCATCTGTCCACCTTGTGGGAGGCCTTCCAACTTTACGTCTTCCGGTACGCGGTCGCCACTCCAGAACTTTTCGGCACCCATCGGCTATCTGTTCTGCGAGCAATGTGCACATTATTCCTCTGTTATTTTAACCTAGGGATATATCTTAAGAACTTATTCATCTAATAATTCTTCTTCTTTTTCCAGCTCCGCTACTACTCCAACTGCCAGCGCTTCATGACTTTAATGGCTGACGCCAAGAAGTGTTCTTTGAACGTAGAGTTCGCTCCCTACATGGACCTCATTCCTCTACTGAAGAACAAAACTGGCGTGGACTTCACTGAGAACCCTCTGATGTTTGAAACGCTGTACGACTTGTTTAGAAGCACGGTAAGTTTAATTGTTTAATTGCACTTCAAAGATACATTTTCTTGCTGTTTCAGTGATTTAGGGGCAGCAAATGCTTACTGTGGAGGCTCAGGTTCGATCCCCGCGTTAGTCATCGGTTGCCCAGTTAAATATCGTATTAGGCGAAACATAGTTGCAAACTTAGGACATTGTTGCAATTTTCGAAATTAGTAGGGCACTTCAAAAAAACATTCTTTTGCCAGCATCCTTACCACTCACATAACAGACTGCAATGCAATATTTCAGGAATTGTGTTGCTATCAACATTTGGATTAAATTATGTAAAAAACAACACAAAAATTCGTATGTAACACTTGCTATGTTAATAAATAGCAGTGACAAAAAATATTATAACATCACCAACATATAGGTACTACGTGGAAAAAAATATGTATTCTTGAAGCTAACTCAAAAACGACCCTAAGTTAATCAAATTAAATGGGACCACAAAGATCCATTAAAAAAAAACGAAATCTATCCACAACAACGACATGGTTGGCGCAATGGTTAAGCGATTGACCGCTGCACTGCGTGTCGTGGGTTCGATTCCCGCACGGAACAAATATTTGTATGAACTACAAGTAGTTGTTCCGGGTCTGGCTTTTTATGTAACATGTGAGTTTAAATGTTTGTAAACGCACCCACAATACAGGAGAAATTCCTAGTGTGGGGCAAAGTTTAAAAAAAAAAGAATTGCTGGAGATATCGCGTTACATATGTAAAAAAAATACAAACGAATTGAAGGCCTCCTTCTTTTTGAAGAACCTAATTTAAAAACATTGGTATTAAGTTCAGCTCATTCAGAATCACAATGCAAAGTCAGGTTGCCTCGTCACCAGTAATATGACTTCGGCTATCGCTTAACGACCAAATATTAAATCTTCAAATACAACTGACGTATACACTTACGAAATATGCACAAATTAATTTTGACATTTACACAGCTGCACAATCACCAATATTATCTAAACAAGCAAAATCCGAATACCATATTAAGTCAATACGACTTCGTCTACGTAGGTAGGTATAATATTTTGTTGTTCACAAATAACTACGGTTCAAAATATCATTTATTTCTCAAAGATTTACATAATCGCCTAATGAGAAACAAAGTTTTAAAAATAATAATGTAGGTAGGTAGTACATAGTAGTGACTTTGCCATAAAAAATTACCTACCCTTACCCACTTATGTACCAGAGTTATTAAAATACCTATTTTAATAACTCTGGTACATAAGTGGGTAGATCGCAGTAAATCGCTCAGAACGCGCGTCGTTGTACACATCGAGCGCGCTGTTCCTATCAGCACTATTATAAAGCACCGTGCACACCATGCATTACTAGACAACAATGAAGATTCTCCATCTTCCTTCTCCATGAATTGAGTATATAATTCTGACCCCATCGATTTTTTTTTTCAGTATATGTATTTAAAAAATAACTTTCATACTTTCTGGCCGCCTAGGTAACTATCACTTTTCTATGAAACAGCAGATTTTTTTTTTTAAATAACCGACGAGATTTTTTTTCTAACCAATCATGTCCTTTTAGTTAGATAATCAACATGGCTACCTTTAAAGAGCTTTCCGACCCCAAATAAATTGGTATTAGAGCTAGAAATGATGACTCATGAACTTTCTTTCTTTTTAGATCGGACTGGGTCTGAATATTCCTGAATGGGCCACTCCGTTGCTGCCTAGGCTGAGTGAAGCTGGCAGACTAGCGTACAGGCTGTACTTCAGAAATGACGAGATGAAGAAGATTGGCGGTGGTAAGTTATAAATTATACTATTTCGACATTATTACAATTCTTGATCCTTCTCTCTCTCAAAACGTAATAAAAATAGGGCTGTTTTTGTAAAGTCCAATTTTGCTTCAATTATGTTAAGCATCATCAGTTGGTCTTTTAACTGGTATTCTGCTGCATATTATGGGAAAAGGCTAGGCTACATTTAGGATTTCTTATCTAGGCGCCATTTTGAAGGCACACACACACACACACACATACACACACACATACACACATATACACACACACACACACAAACACGCGCGCGCGCACGCTGGCGCAAATACACATACCACACCATACCACGTATCATATACATGCGGGACAGTAACAACTGTACCATCATTATCTACCTCATTTAACATTACTTCTGTCTTCCTTCTTCAGGTGTCTTACTTAACCAGTTCGTCCAAGCTGGCAACGACTTCATTGCCAAGAAACCTGTGACCCAGCCACTTCGCCTGTTCTCTGCCCACGACTTCAACATTGGAGCCCTTATGGACGTGGCCAGCGTTAAGAATGACCAGGCTATTCCTGAGTATGGGTCCGTGTTCGCGTTGGAGCTGTACAGGTCCAGAAGTACGGGAGCTTACAGTGTGCTGGTGAGTTTGTAACAACAGTTCCTTACATATGGACATAAATAAATCAACTCAGCTTATCGCAGTCCACTGCTAGACATAGGCCTCTCACAGATTACGCCAGAACACTATTCTCACCTTCCGCATCCACTCTGTCCCAGCCTCTTTCTTAAGGTCGTTTCGGTCGATCTAGCTGAGGAGCGTCCCTCCGTATGCTTGCCTACTCGTCAGCTCCACAGGCCATCAGTCCTTCGACTGTAAGTCTTTTAGAAAGATCGTGGTTGATATGGCAGAAAACAATATAAGTTAAATTTGTACAAAAAAAACTGTAGGTCAGCAAACTCTTCAAAAGAAGATGATAGTAGACAGAAAAGTTAAAAATGGCATTCCTTCCAAATGCCCTTTGCTCGTTGAACCAACCTATAATATATCATTTCTTCACTTCTTTCCAGCCGGTCTACCTCCCAAAGGCAGGCGAGTCTTCCGCCAAACTCCTGAGGATCAAGGGCTGTGACAGCTCGAGTTACTGCGGCTTCAACAAGTTTAAGGAGCTGACCGAGGCTTTCCTATTGCCAGAGAAGGAGTTCTACCCACTATGTGGCATCAAAACTGAGTTATAGTTTACGAAGAAGTATTAGAAATTATTTATACTAGTGCTGATGTTAGTTTGATATCGATATAATCGCCATTTTAGGAAAAAAGAACCTTAAAAATAAGATTCCGTGAGAGTGAGAACTCTTTGTCGCCCAGCTAAATTTGATCCAATTTCCATTTAACAACAGCTTTAAAATACACTTGCAATTGATGTGAATTTCACTGGCCAAACTAAGAAGGCATTCTGATGGGTAGTTTCCGCATTTTAAACTGTGTCTCAATATGTCAAAAATACCCCGAAACTGTCAATTTTTTTGACTAGTTTTTGACATTGAGTGTCGCTGAATTAAGATTGCAACTAGATTTTAAACGTTTATAATTACAGGAATTGATACGCTTCCGTACCGAATCGAACATCTATCAATGTTATCGTAGTAGTCTTCTAATCGCTGTTCACAAATCCAAAACTTGAATATATTTTCTCAGTTTAAATCAAATAGACGACCGCTATTCTTACAACAGCTGTTTTTTGTCGAGGGCAAGGCAAATCAGATTATCGAAATTATCATACGGTAGCCTATCGGATGGTTGTATGTACCTAATTGTGAATAGCTACTGTACCGAACAGAGCAAAAAATGTATTTGACAACAAAAATTGCAATTTTCTCCATAATCAATGCGACGTAATTATCGAAATCGAAACTTTACTGGCCCTATAATGTTAGTTGACATTTATTATTTCAAAGGACGCTACTTAATTTCAGTGGTTGTTAATTAACGCCTTGTGTTCACTAGGCGACAAAAATGCGATGTTACGGGTGACAGTTAACAAACATAACGTCCCTAGTCAATACGAAGTGTTATCCTAATCTTCTGTAAGCCTTAAATACTATTTTATGGACGATTTAATAATTTCTAACGTCACGATATTATCGCACACGTCCACGACACGACAACACAAGGAAGTAGGTACAGTACAACTATTTTCTGTCCCTCTAGAATCACCGCATTTCTGAAAACAAACGAACATTCCTATAATTTTCAAAATAAATTACATAAAGTTAAAAGAGCATTAATAACTCGATATACTTGCTTCAAAGTCGATAAAGAGCGCCCGGTCTGCACCAAATGCAAAAGGCAATAGGGTATTTTCCAATTTAGTGAAAGGTATTCTAAATTGAAGATTGGGACGAAATATGTAACAGAAAAATAAAAGTAAATTGATTTTTATCCCATTTTCTCAATTAAAAACGATTTAAACCAAATTTATTTTTCATCGTTTTGAATTTACCGCTAAAACGCTCCTTACGGTGTCTTTTCATCACGTGACGTCAACTTTGTGTAAACTAAAGTAGTTAGTAAGTAAACAAGTGAGTGTCTTGTTTATAATTAACAAGATTTTTTATGGATAGAAAGTGAAATCACTGGTGTGCGGTGTTTCTGTGCACAAATACTTCTAAAATTGTGCCAAACTAAGTATTTGTACTGGTGCTGTTTACACAAACCTGACGTCACGATGTCACGTGATAAAAAGTCATAGTAAGGAGCGTTTTAGCGGTAAATTCAAAACAATGAAAAATAAATTTGATTTTAATCGTTTTTAATGGAGAAAATGGATATTAATAAATTTACTTTAATTTTTCTGTTAAATATATCGTCCCAATCTTCAAATTAAAATAGTTTTTATCAAATTGGAAAATACCCTATTGATAGAAATCCGCCGTTTTGTCGTCGTGTTTTGTTTGACTGAAGACGTGTAATGTAAATGAGCCATAACATTTCGTTCGTTCATATGAGAGCTAAGACCTAAAAAATATAGGTTGTAAAAAACACCAATATCCCATCTTTGTTCACAACGAGATTAGTTAATAGCTTTGGCTCTGAACGATTTAGATTCTTAATTTTATAAGAAAAAGTACGAAAAAATATATTTTTACTTTATGTTGAATGTTTATTTACGAAGAAAGTGTTATTTAAAGAAGACAAACATAATAATAGATCGTTTATATTTAACATACTAGAGCCCTTGAACGTTAACAATTGTCGACATCTTGAGACGAAGGCACTCTAGCGAAGTATCTCCAAACTTTTATAAAACAACGTATCGTTCAAGTAAATCTTATTGTTACCAAGAGATGGCGCTGTTATAAAATATTGTAACTACTTAAGAGTAGAGTAGAACAACTGTAAGAAACGGGTCTGTATTTCTGTAAGCCCCTTGTAGGGGTAGCGTGAAGCTAAAATAATATGTCTGTGATATTAACGAATAGCAGAATGTTCGTACAAAATAAATATTTTAAGTGGAGAGTGTGTTTTGTTTTTCCCTAACTAAAACTTCCTAGGTGTGATTTCAAGAATTTAATACAGTAGTCACTACTTAAATGAAGGATTTGTAAATAAATTACCCTTACATCGAACAGGGATTTCTTAAACCTTGAAGTGTCAGGTAATTAACCTAGTTTTCTATCGTTATCAGACTCGGTGAGTCTGCTTAACAGCCGAGGGCAAAATTATAAGTAAGAAACGGTTCGTTTTTCTTTTAAGGACTAGCACTACTGCTAGGAAAGGACTAGATACCTTCCTAATGCATAGAAATTGAATACTTATGAACTTGCAGCTATCAAATGATTAGAAGTAGGTACCTATTCAAGCAACGCACCTAAGCGGTGACGGAAAACATCGTGAGAAAACCGGAATGTCCTAGAACCAAATATTAGAAACCATGTGATATAAGAAACCATCCATCAAAACGCACTGGGCCCGCGTGGTGGATTACGGCCCGCTCTCTCTCACCAGCAGTGGGACCACAAAATGTAAACAATTTTTGCCTCTAAAGGGCGCCATTTCTCCCCAGGGTTCCCGCATGTCGTTGCGGGGGGGCTCAGGAGCCGTGGTCTCCCAGCCACGGAGAAGCGAAGAGGAACCTCAAGGTGGGGCCGCTCGTCAGGGCTTTTGCCTCAAAGCCGACGACGTATCGGTCAAAAAGTAGGTTGCGGTGGGGTGCACCGCAACTGAGGTGGGCCGCGAAGACAAATGGGAGGCATCGCGGCTGAGGGTTACAGGCTACGGCGGAGGAGGAGTGCCGGTACTTCTGAGTAGCGCTCTTCCCTTCTGTGGCCTCATCCAGGCCACGGAGCGGAAGAGCGCTACTCAGACTTTTTTTTTGGGTGTTGGCTTCGCACGGTTTGTGCATTTAGCCAGTGTCAATTAATTTTACTTTTCAATCAAGTAAATGGCCCAATATCAGGCACGAACTTACAAAAATGTCATAGTCAGTCAAGTCAAAGTTATTGTAAAGCGATAGTAACTTTACAACAACCTATTAGGAGTTTTTGAGGGAAACACGAAAAGTCCACGTTAGTCACTTATTTTCACCTTCACGACACTTGTGCACTCACACGTAACTAAATTGAATAATTCACTACCAAAATTATACAATTTAATTTGCAATTTCACGAAATTTCATGAAAATGAAAATTCGTGCGACATGTTCCAACGGGATCCCGCCAAAAACTCCTTTATAGAACTTATTGAATTAAAAGCATAAAATCACAGTAATTCAAAAACCGAACAGTAAACTTTTCACAACACACAAGACCAAAAATAATTCCATAGGTTGGTATTCTTTTTGGCGTCTGGCAACCCACTCTCAGACAACTTAAATCTGAGCAGATTTAAGTGAATCCGTAAACAATAAACAGAAGCTCGTCACAAGTTTTACAGAGCGCTTTTTAAGACCTTCAAATTAAAAATTCTCTGTACCTAAGTACTCTGTGTTGAGCTGAAAAGGTGCTTTTAAGCATCTTACACAAGCACGGATTTTGTAGAAGTGTGAAAATATTTTTCTGCTGTTCCTAAGTAAATACAATTTGAAGGTCATTTTTGTTCCGTGTGGTGCCGGACGTAAAAGAATACCACCATCCCATTTCTTCCCGTGGGTATCGTAGAAGGCGACTAAGGGACTTACCAAAGAATCGGCAGCAGCGTTCTCTATGCATTTGACAACCATACTACGATCGCCAACCCGCCTGCCAAGCGTGACGATTTTGACAAATCCCCCCCTTTTTGGGGAGGCTTATGTCCAGCTGTGGACGTCTTTCGGCTGATTATGATGATGACATTTTTTTTTTGTATGGCATCTCGTAGGTAGTTGACCTTGAGAGAGCGAACTGCTTAAGCGGACTTTCCTGTGGTTGCCTTAAGAAAACTTAAAGCCTCCAGCCAGGGGCGTAATACTACTTAAGCTAAGCGACTGCACGCTGAGGGCACCTCCTGTGGGGTACGGGCCTCGGCTCACGGCGTCACTGATAGGGGCACAGCAAGTTGGGACAGGCTGGACCAAATCATCATTATTTATATTAATCGGGGAATTTAACTCTTCTGGCTCAGCTGCGGCGCGGGCTGACACTTCAACTAGCAATGGTCGGTCGAGGGTTGGTCATCCTCCATAGAAAAGGGAAGATTCCCTTTACTATGGTGGACCAAAACTTTACGTTAATAGGTGGCAAATAGTAACTCTCTGACCAGACGGGTGTTGTGTCTGGTTGGTTACCTGCCCAACGGTTGATGTGAGGACGTTGTTAATACAGGATAATTTTTTAACCAGTGCGCAAACTGTAACCATGAATTCAGCATATCATTCTAGACCCCCAGCGCAGAAATTTATCGTTGGTTATACAAATATAAAAATCAGCTGTTCCATACATTTTGACCGCGTAGGTATTGCACTTTTCTATGAAAAAGCTGAGTTTCAGCCCATTTAATCGAGTTTCCTATGACACAAGAAAGTCATACTTAACTAAATTTTCTTAGATCCAGACAAAGACATTACATTATTTACTGAGTATCTTAAATCTTTTGGTATCTAGTTATTCCTTAGTCAGACAGGAAATGTCGACTCCACCTAGCTTATTTTTTTGTATAATACGACCTGTAAAAGTGTTTCCAATATCCCATACCTACTTACAGAATAGATAATTTTATTTCGTTTCATTTCCAAGAAATATCGTATCACCCAATAACTGGGTGGTCTAAAAGGCGCCTAGGGTTATTTGTAAGTCTAATAGACCTAAAACTTGAGGGGTTGTCTCACCGAATCACTGAATGAAATCTATTGCTTATCACATATGGATCAAAGAAGATTGGATTTTGCACGTCACTTCTATTTAATTTAAGTAAGATTCAGAAAAGTTTTTTTTTTTTTTTTTGGGTCAAAACTCACGCCGTTTTGCGCCCGGCTAACATTCGTAGATCTTTGACAGTCTTTTTTGTTTGAGAATGGAAAATCATCAAATAACTTCTCCCGCTCTGGGTGGAGCGGGAGGGCGTGTCAGACTTTTGCTGACTAAAACCCACCCGTGTTCCTTCAGTTACCTGTGTGCCGGGGACCATGGTATCTCTTTCGAACAACCCGCACCCCCGACAGGCATCGCCCTTTGCAGACCCCACCAGTTGGTGCTGACATCTCTTTGAGGCATCTTGGACAGTCGTTAAGGGTCGTCAGAAGCCCGAAAGTCTGACACCCAGTCTTACGAAGAGGTATCGCGTTATTCAATAACTGGGTTGTGGAGGTCAGATAGGCAGTCGCTCCATGTAAAATACTGGTATCCAGTATTCGGTAAGACTGGAAGCTGACCCCGACATAGTTGCGAAAAAGCTAGGCAGATGATGAAGATATACATAGTTGACATTGTGGTACAAACATTTAGTCTGTCTACAGCCTGGAAAAGGCCCCATGCATGCAAATATGAAAAAGGTTTAGGAAGTAATACAAAAACACATTTCAGGCCCGAATAACGTTCGTATCTATTTAATAACAGAGCTGTGACGAGGGTGCTACCATCTCATATTTTGTTACCCAAGGACGGAATGTGCCTAAATTAGGACTCGTCCTTTTAATAACCTCAGATTTATAATTTGGGTTTTGAAGCAGAAGTTCTGTAGGAGAAACTCCAGTAGGTGATAGGGGTATGTATACTGGATTATACAGGTACATTGACGCGCAAACTGAAACCACGATTTCAGCACATGATTCTGAGTATTTCTGAGGCGCTAGAGTAAAAAAATCGACGGATATACAGGGCCGTCTTAACCATTGGCAACTATGGGCAAGTGTTCACGGGGCCCCCTATTTCATGCCAGCATCGTCTCTAGTGGCTATCAGAGGAAGGGTCCTAAAACTGCCAGCTCACTTCGCCATAGCTCGCTTCGTTTTAAAACGGAGCTGCGGTTATCAAAACAAAAATCTGCTGTTTCATAGAAAAGTCCAATACCTAGGTGGTCAAATTGTAAGGTACAGCGGATTCAGGATTCATTCATGTACCTATGTAGAGTACTAAATCCGTGGTAACAGGTTGCGCGTCGATGTCCCTGTCACCCTGTAGGTATACTGTATATATGTTGGTAATTCTGCTTTATCCTCTTTGACAGTCTAAACAAGGTAAATGTTACCCAGTTACTGGGTAACACTTAACGTGTTACCCAGTAACTGGGTTTAGACGTCAGATCGGCAGTCGATCCATGTAACATTCTGGTACTCAGCTGCACCCAGTTAGTCTGAAAGACGACCCTGACTGGAAAAGACTAAGTAGATGATGCATAATTCCGAATTATGAGCGTTAAACAGAAGCGTGTAGTAACCAGTTCTGATACCCTGATCAAGTCTCCGAATGAAGAGATCTGAAGGCCAATTCTACTAATTAAAAACGTTCGCAGTGTCATCTCGGCGACAATCGAATTTCAAAAATTTGACAAAAATGTATAGGAATTTTTGACAGATTGACACTGAGATCAGACTGTGAACGTTCTTAAAATTAGTAGAATTGCCCCTCTGCAGGAGAGCCAAGGTTACCGACATAGGCCGAAAAAATGCCAAACTTAAGTGGCAGTAGGCTGGGCGTGCTCGCAGAACAGATGGCCGACGGAGCCGAAAGGTTTTGGATTGGCAACCGTGAACCGAAAGACGTAGAGTTGGAAGGCCTCCCACAAGGTGGACCGGTGACCTTGTTAAGGCCGCAGGAATCCGCTGGATGCGGGAAGCACAGAATCAGTCGAAGTGCCGGAGCTTGGGAGTGGCCTATGTCCAGTAGTGGACGTCTTTCGGCTGAAATGATGATGATGATCATCAAGACTATACAGTGAAGTGGTGTACACACTGGTGGCAACTCGCCTTTGAGTTTGACTCTTTACAATTTGGAGCAACAACCTTTATAAGGGAAAGGTACATTGTTAAAGTAGAAGAGGTACATTACATTATATGTATACCTGTACATATACACAGTTGGTACACACGTTTGCTTTCGTCTCGTGACAAATGTGCCAGTGGAGCTCAAAGAATCTCGTGATTGATCCTTTGGGTTTAAGGGAGAGGACATGTTAAAATCTATTAGAAGGATAAATAAATATGTTGATTGCCTCGTTGGTCTTGTGGTCGTAAGAGCTACTGCTGACCATGAGATGCGATTCAGAGGTCAGACAAAGTGTTATTGACTTTTTCTATCAGGAATTTCTAAGATATAGTCTGTAGTTTGGATTTGTGTCCTGTTTGTGGCAAAAGGCTTGCTCTCTACTACATGGGAATGGAGGTTTACTATAGGTACACCTCTGCCCAACCCTTCGGTATAACAAGGCGTGATGTTATGTTATGGATGTATGTTAAACATTTATGATCATCATCAGTCTTCAGCAGTCCATTGCTGTGCATAGGCTTTTCCAATTGTCCGCCATTCAACCTGCCTGCAAATATATTTGTTGCACCTAACCTGAGGACCTGTCGTCTTCACCATTATTCTGATTTCTGCAACTCCTGTTTTCCAGAACTCTCGGTATTGACAAACCGCTACTCGGTGAGTCCCAGAGAAAATAGAAATTAAGGACTGCCATATTACCTACGTCTTAATTACCTGTTAACCAGAACATGAAATTGGAGAAATAACGATAATTATGTTCCAACTGTTGAGCAATAGGTAGAATAGCATACTATAAATAATACGGGTTGCTGCCGATAGAGGGTGCCTTTTTTTAATTTCCCTAGCAGTCCGCTAAGCCTTTTCTCAACTACGCTGACTTTGGTTTCCAGTCTAACCGCATGCAGCCACATACCAATACTTTACATGGAGCGACTGCCTATCTGACCTCCACAAATCCAGTTACTATAAGTACCCACGATATCGCAAGACTGGCTGACACTTTTGGATTTCTGACTACCCAGTAACGTCTGTCAATGATCTAGGAATGACAGCCGGCACCATGATGATGATGTGATGATGGAGACTCCCTTTTCCGCCCGAAGACTCCCATTCGGTCCGTTGTGCGTGGGAGTTCTGGCTATCAAAGCCAGAGCCTAGCTCTGCTCAAAAGCACAGAAGCTTCCTGGGAGGTTCACAGGCTTCGCGGAGCGACCTCACTGTTCCGAGGATTTCTTCTCGTTGAGAAGCCACGGCCTCGCATTCCAGGATGACGTGGGCGGACAGCCGGGACTAACGACATAACATAATGCTTTCCGAGGCTCATAGGGGTGTCGATAAGTAACGTATGGTCCCATCCACGCACCGAACGCAGTAAACGTAGCTTAACTATCGTATGACCAGTGCCACTGTTATCTTTTAGCCTTGAGCCCCTTTCATATTTCCCTAGAACTTTCTTGAAATCGCGAGTCGCTCCGCTTATGTTACTAAGAACTCTCCCTTACACGTCCCTTGGGTCGAATCCGACCGTAATTTACGTAACGTCACGGGAAATGTAAATTTTTCGCATAATTTATGCTTTTGTCTTAGCTAATGTTTGCAAAAAATAATGGAATATAAGTAATCTAATTATCTTTAAGCCTTTGTGAATGTTGGTTTAATTCTTTTGAATTTTGAGCCCTTATAATTATATAATAAAAGCGATAGTAAATGAATAGGAAGTATTTCCACCAGTATGCGTCACTGCACTGTACAGTCATCAAATGTGCTGAACACTAGTACCTAAAGGACAATGTCAGGAAAAAGATGACAAAAGTTAAAGCTTCACTTCTAACATGAGGTTTAACAATGGATTTACTGACCTGAGACTTGATCAAAATCAGAATTTCAGCCGAAAGACGTCCACTGCTGGACATAGGGCTCCTCCAAGCACCGCAACTTGGACAGGTTCTGTGCTTCTCTCCTTCAGCGGATTCCTGCGGCTTTCAGTTCTTCACAAGATCGTCGATCCAACTCTACGTCTTCCGGTACGCGGTGGCCACTCCAGAACCTTTTGGTCCCATCGGCCATCTGTTCCGCGAAGAGTGTGCCCTGCCTACTGCCACTTAAGTGGGTTCTGTAGGTAATATATAATACACTAGCTTCTGCTCGCGACTTTGTCTGCGTCAAACTTGCTCCCCGACCCACCCCGTCGCATCGAATCGCCTGCCCGTGCGAGTACTACGTATTCGTAATTTTTTTGTCTTTGCTCGACTCCTAAGACTCGTGGTATTATTATATAGCCTATAGCCTTCCTCGATAAATGGCCTATGCAACACTGAAATAATTTTTCAAATCGGAACAGTAGTTCCTGAGATTAGCGCGTTCAAGCAAGCAAACAAACTCTTCAGCTTTATAATATTAGTATAGATAATAATATTATAAAATAATATAATATAAGTATATCTAAGTACCTAAGTAGTAAGTACATTAGTATAGATAATAATATTATAAAATAATATAATATAAGTATATCTAAGTACCTAAGTAGTAAGTACATTAGTATAGATAATAATATTATAAAATAATATAATATAAGTATATCTAAGTACCTAAGTAGTAAGTACATTATTTACAACTGCTGTGAAAATCATTGAAACATTGATTTTCTTTTCTACAATAAAGGCTCTGCTTATTCGTCTCTCTCTCCTTATCCACTTCCACGAAATCGAAAACAAAAAATGATAAACGAGCGATCGACTTCACCCATTAAAGGTGACAGCACAGATTATTATACGATAAAAATACAAAGTGGTAAAAGAATTAGAATGTCCTAATGAAAGAAAGAGATTTTTCCAAAAGAAATCAACGCGCGACTCATCCGTGTGCTCGTTCACCCATATATACACAGTATATATACATATAGCTCATGGAAAGCGTTCGGTGACGATGACGCGAGTTCCATGATTTTTGTTCACCCAAAAAGTGCTCAACGCGCCTAAAGAAGTTTTCCTTTCAAAATCTTAAAAAAATAAGTACACACATTTGATAATGACTCTTACATCCTGTATCCCAAGTTCCGTCATCAATATGAAAAGTGCTTAAATTTTGCATATGCAGAAGGTACCTACTGAAATAATTAAGGCTACTAAAATCTCAAAAATTCCATACTGTTCACTAATACTGCCAAGTCTACGAAACAGCAAACGCAATGCCACTATGCAAGTATGCAATAGTGCCAATAGAACCAACTTGGAACCGTTGAAGCTGAAATGGCACTTTCAGGAATTTTTATGGGTATTTCTCTGCCATAACTACTTTCAATGAAGTGGTTTAGGTTTTTACGTACTTTGTGCTGAAAAGCTAAATTTAAGCAGGACAAGCAAAGGAAATCCGAAAAATCAACATTTTCTTAAGTTTTTTGCAATTTAAATAATCCTTTTTGTATGACTTTTTAATGAATAAAGGGATTACATGAATTAAGAAAGTTGTTTTGATGATTTTAATAATCATAATTCTTTGCAATGTGCTATGTAAACACATAGGTGCATGTTACGGTGGCGAACGGTGTCGAACTCGACGTATGCCACATTTGGCACCCGCTTCAACAGCACCTGAGTTAATGGCACCTGAGGTATTCCACATACGGCACCGTTCGATATTTTTCGCAGATGCCATTAGTGGAATAGTTTATTATTTAAATGTTATTCCAAAAACGGCACCTACGAATTAGTAGGTACTAGTCTTGGGACGTTCATTTATTTATGACGTCAAAATTAAAAATTCGCTTAAAATCAGTAGAGAGTTCAAAATATATCCGTCCCACTTAAGTAGTTTAAGAGTGTTTTACTCTAATACATATTTACATTGTTCATAACTTTACTAGAGTTAAGACGCTAGTGTTCCGTCGGGACTTAGCGAGAGCACACACACACCTCTCCTGCTAAATAAATATAATAAATAAAACAGTAGAAATTATAACTGTGTCTTTCATTGGTTCTCAAAACCCAACAGTAATATGATTAAAATATAACTTCCATGAGTCTTAAATAATTTTAATATCACAATCAGTTTCCTTGATCACATGTATTACAAAATTAGCATTGAGATACAATAGAATTTAGAAACAAATACTTTTAGGTTTTTAAACGATTATTTCTCTTCTTGGTTAACTTTGTCATCTTACTGTTTTTTAAAATATGATAATCAATAATTGGCACTTCTATTGTAAAATTAGTCGTGAGTTATTTCTTATGTACTATAAACATTAAAAAATATATAATACTTAAAAATAGATTACTTAAATATAGGTTAGCGCATACCGGACATGTGGTTAAATATTGTCAATGGCTATTTTATTATAAACGCAACTTTTCCATACAGTGACTAAGAGAAATAAAGCTACAACTACATGCGATAATTTTGTTTCATTGTATCAGGTCGACGTCGCACTATAGAATGAAATATAATATTCAAACTGCATTGCCAATTGTATCGTAAACCGTCTATAAAATTAGGGGTTCTACATCACAGGACCGTCGACCGGTTGCGAGAAATTTCAATTCTAATCAGATGAAAAGTGATATCTGAGTTTAATAGATAAAATGTGTGGAGAATTGGGGGATCAGGATCACATTCCGTGCGACGCGAGGAAGAAGTGATCCAGAACCCCCAATTCTACCCTACTGCCGTGCAGTAAGTCATTTTAGTCAGGTACTCGGCAGGTCACCGAGCGAAAAAACCTGAAACTAGTAAGTTTTTATTTTATACCCTGTCAGAAATCTCTGTGCACGAAACTTGTGGTGCTTAGCTAATCATGCTATATATTTATTATCATGTTACTAAACTCTCTAATGATTCTAATCGAAATTGTAATTTTAACGTCCCATAAAAATTAAACGTCCCAACACTAGTACCTACTGATGTGTAGGTGCCATTTGTGGAATAAATTTTTAAATAATAAACTATTCCACTAATGGCACCTGCGAAAAATATCGAAAGGTGCCGTATGTGGAATACCTCAGGTGCCATTACCTCAGGTGCCGTTAAAGCGGGTGCCCAATGTGACCTTTAAACAACTTGACCCTGAGATAACTCGACCCCGTGACTATTCAACTTCAGGACACACCAACTCGGACAACTCGACCCCGACAACACGACCCCGACAACTCGATCCCGACAACCGGACCCCAACAACTGACAACAACTAAGAATACCAATGACACTGACGTGATCTGAAGACGCAACCTTCGTGCCACTATCAAGTTAAGTTATGTATTTTAAATGTAAGACGAAAATACATAATTGAAGAAACCCTCACATAATGTTCCTTCACCGTTCGTGATACTGATAAGTATACTACGATTAATTTAGCGAGTAGAGATAAATGTACGTAATTAAAATCAAGTAATTATGTTAACAATGTAGCAAACATTAATAAATGAACAATAACATCTAAGTAAATCTCTCACATCTTAATTATAATGATTATAATTAAATGTTCTGAATATCTAATGAAAGCCGTACGTAACTGAACTGACGACGACGTTATGATTAATCAACTATCTAAAGCCTTCTCTACGGTTTTATGTGAAATATCTATAAATATCTGATGAAATATTTTACTATTCAAGTAGCCATTAATTTTCTTTTGTTTTTTTTTTTTTTTTTGAGCGTGGGCAGTCATCAAATAACTTCTCCCGCTCTTTCATGTCAGATGTTATGCACACACATATAAACAGACAAGAATAAAGGAACAGAAAGATACGTACAGAGGTAATGCTAATTTTTACAAAAATCTCTTCCAGCACACCTGCCAGAGGAGAGAAGTTAACAGAGGTACCAATGTAAACTTTGTAGGAGGTATACTTAGGTACCTACTTACATTACTTGTTTCCGAGTTCTTAGTAATATAACTGTATTAATTTGGGCTATATTTTATTGAATTCAAATGAACGTTAATATTTTTCGTACTATCACTCATGAAGGTAGTACCTACATGTTGGGCAGGTATTATTCTTACTGTATCTGTGTAGTTCAGTTAGCAACCGCGTGCTGTTTGCATAACACACTATCAATCATAATCTGAATAATTTTGATTTATATTTCTAGTTACTACATTGCGTCACATGTTTGAAAAACTTGTCTGCTCAACCACGTTAAGAGCGTTTATTCTGAAAGTTAGCATCGTCGCAAATAGCTGTAAAATATTTGCCTGTTTTTATTAATTTGTTAATATAATACATATTACTGTATGGAAATATGAAATATCGCTAACTAGTGACCTAAAATATGAATAATGATTTGCTAGTATAACACTGAATTTGATGTTGTAACCGTTTTAGGTGTAAAAAAGGCAAATGGAAAGTTTCCAAGTTCTTTTTTACTTACATCTAAAACTTAATATTCGGTGTTAAGATATCAATTATTGCATTTCATAATCAATATTTTAGGTCACTAGTTAGCGATATTTAATATTTCCTTAAAATTTTGCCAGATTAATCAAAACAGTGAAATATTTCACAGCTATTTGCGACGTTGCCGATTTTCAGGGGTGCGCCAAAGTTCACCTAAATTTTCAACTCCGATAATTGGAAATCCGAAAATGTTCTTCCTAACATTTTTCATCCTAACAATCACAATTCCTAACTACTCTGTCTCTAATGTTCATAATTCCGAAGCATTCAACTTCATAATGTCAGTGGCAATAAACATCTATTATGCTTTTATTTGTTTCCCTATATTTTCTCAACATAACCATCTTTTATACTATTATTCAAAGTCATATCTTTTTTGCAAAATCGACTCCACGTAGTCTTGTTTGCCCTACCCCTAGAGTGTTATTTAAAATCGCGAAGGCGCGGAGCCCCACAGCGCCGGAGCCGTGACAGAAACCATGCCTGCTGCATGTTGCATGCTGCACATATATTTTTTATAACACTTGGTAAATGTTTCTTTCTGAGTATGAGTGAAAATATTATGGTAATTATGTTTAGGGATAAAAGCGTTATGATAAAAAACAGTAGGAGTTTAAATATAATTACATTAATGATATTATTAATTACAATTTTCGGAAACATGAGTGTTATGAACATCGCCGGTAGCACTACAAATAGTATGAATGAAAACTTTAGGATGAAAAATTTTAGGAAGAGTGATCATTCGGATTACAAATCGTTAGGAAGAACAATTTCGGGTAAAGAACTTTAGTTGAGCCACTATGGACCCTTATTAACGAAATGAATGTGCTTGAACTGTTAAAACGAAAGCCATTCCTAGTGTTAGTGTGTTACGCCAATACCTACCACGCTCGATCAAAATATTCTGTCAGTATTTTTCATACCTGGACCCAAATCGTCTGAAAGAAAACACCTATTATAAAACTTAAAATCGCATGACAGATACCCTAATTTTGTTTCCATCGTAGTCTGACAGTAAACCACATAATTATTCATTTAAAATAATAGTAAACAAACGAACGATCACTAGACGAAACGCCGAATGTAATAAACCACTCAACGTTATGTCGATGACCGTAATATTGCTATACAGATTCAGTCAGGCGTTCACGTTTATTATGCTGTGTTCAAGTTGAATTTAAATCAGAATCGATATTCGTATTTCTGGAACAGTAGTTAAAGTACTGATATTAGTTTTTGCTCATTTCCTTGAAGGATTCATTTAAGTATGAACTGTTTTCCGTAAATAGGCAGCTTTAGCAGCGTATTTATAGTGAATTTATAACAAAAATTCAATAGGACAACGATTTATGGTTTAACTTTAACTTTGTGCAGCCTGGTCCCAAAATCCAATGTCCCTACCCTCAGATTATAGATTAAAGGCTTTGTTTTATAATCTGAGTTTCTACCTATGAGAAATGTATTGGTATTGCATACAAAGATAATTTGTGTCAATATACGTATTTTATTTAAAGTTATTTAGAAAAGGGTACAAGAAATAAGACTGCTTTACACATCTTTACCTAGGTATGTAATTAGTTACATTACAAACTTAGTTTTCGGACTCATTCATCATCATCATCAGCCTATAATGTTCCCACTACTGGGACACAGGCCTCCTTTCGGCGAGAGGGATTGGGCCGTAATCCACCACGCGGGCCCAGTACGGGTTGGTAGATGTCACATGTCTTCGAATTTTTGGTTCTAGGACATGCCGGTTTCCTCACGATGTTTTCCTTCACCGTTTTGAGAGCAGTGGTGATGAAATAATTTACACAAAGTAAAGCGCCTGGCGGGGTTTGAACTCACGACCTACAACTCAAGTCGCGGGCGTTACCACTTGGACATCACTGCTCTCAGACTCATTACTTCTAGTAAACCCTAAGTTCAACTTGACTTACTCGTAAGTACGAGCAACAAAACACATGAATCCGTCAACGTGTACAGTCACGAGCAAATTATTGCTAATCACTTTAAAAGTTGGTAAAAGTTAAAGTGATTTTCTCCACTTTTACTAATTGTAATCTTATTTTATTATGAAAATGATATTTTGGAACCCACACTGTAATGAAATAATTTAAGTTATTTCAACCCTGCAATCGCTATTTAAAAAAAAATCGCTTTTGAATTTGGCGATGTGTTTACATGTTATTTGCTCGTAACTGTAGGTCTTGCTCTGTGCCAAATAAAATAACACTGACGAGAGCTGCTGTCTGTGTCAATATTTCGTAATAATTATGACACTGACAGCTATTGAGCACGGTATATAAGTGCAGATCGTGATCATTGGTGAAATCCACCCTTAAAGAGAATCTAGTCGCGGGCTCGAACTTACTAGTGGGCCTGCCTGGCAAAGCACGCTGTCTCACCAGGCTTCGTGTCCGACAGAGGTACCTAGTACCCGTGATGAGCAGTTAGACACTAGTCTACACGCACAACATTATTGAGCTGCAGAATCAATTTTATAGTAAAACAGGCGCTTAAAAAATTAAGAAAAGTCCTTCGGAATATCGGGTTTTCTGAAAAACCACTGCATAAATCAATGACCAATTAAAATTATTGAACTTTTCGATAATTGAGCTTTGTTTGTACCGACTTAGTTTTGGAGATTTTATACTTCTCATATTACTTAAACACGCCCAAAGTTAGGTTAAACTAGCAAGAAAAACGAATCTTTGTTGGCTCATAACTTTTGAATGGCTTTTTATTTTACGTACAGACAATATTAATAATAAGACAAAACCACACCACGTTTAATTTTTGATGTAGGTACATTGTCGAACAGTGGAGTAATTACACTCCCGAAGTTTGTATGGGAAAAATGTGGACTAGATTCACCTTAAGTCCTTAACCTTCCGTCCAATTCTATAATTTTAATTTTTCGATTTAATTTTAATTTATTCAACTTTGCTCATTTTGACTTTATTTTATTTTATTTAAATTGATTAATATTTTTTTTTAAATATTTTTTTACTTCGAATTGTTTGTTTTAATTTTATTTTATTTAAATTGGTTAATTTTTAGCTTTAATTTTAAACTATTTAAAATATGTTAGTAAATTTTAATTTTTGAGTATAAAATTAATTATGACTGTATTTCAAAATAATTAATGTATGTGTACATACATATGGATCGTGATATCCGAAATAAAACGTTTTTTTTTTTTTTTTAATCTCACCGTGAAAACTTAGGTGAAGTGAGCCGTCAATAGAGTCAATCCCTATAATATCTCACTTCGAGATCACTTCACCTAAGTCTTCACGGTGAGATCTTTACATAATAAACCTGCACCCTAATTGCGTAACTCACGATTCATCATTAATCTGTATCGTTTTGAAACGGATTGTTAAACCATTGCTTCATATGTTCGAAAAATGTGTCCGTTCGACAACATAAATAACGCAATGAATATTGTTTAACTGTGAAGACGAAACCAATTATGATCAATCGTGAGTTACGCAATTAGGGTGCTGTAATAAACCGACTGGTCTTAGCACGTTACCATTCATTGACTAAGTATTCTACCTACATAAAGAACTCAAAGTCTTCGAAACAGCCTTCCCAAAACGAAAATATCACTGCCAAAAATAGAACGTCATTCAATACTTTTGTGAATTCAATTTTAAACCTCTCCGTACATAAATCACTTTTTCTCATTCTCAAAATGGCGGAAACGGGCTACCCCGTACGAGACGCGAATTTAAAGTCTTGTTTTACATTTCGTCGCCGTTTTTAGGGTTCCGTTGTTGACAGTTAAAAAACCATTGTAGCTTTAGCTTTATTCAAGTTCCTGTCATCTGTGTCCTGTTTTTCGTGGAAATAATGTCGTTGCCTTTGTCATTTACTTAGGGAGCATGATTTTGAAAAATAAACTTAAAAATAATGTATTATACTAACGCCTTATTTCTTCGAAGGGTTGCCTTCTCGCCAGTTATATTTAATTTGGGAGTGTGTTTGCCATCAACGGGGCACAAATCTCCAGGCTCCAGGCTGCTACCAAGAAATTCCAGATTGAAACACTCAATAAAACCATGCTCGAACCCAGCAGGCTTAGCATGATGCCTTTTATTTGTACTGTACTGTAGAAAATAAATCGCTTGTCTATATTTCTCAATGAAAAACTGTCAACTGTCTATACGGGAACGTCATTTTTATCTACTCTTCCGACGACAAAACAGTCTTTCAATCATCAATCATCTCATTTCTACCAACCAAGTAGTTTCACAGTCGGCTAGAATACTATGCATAATCAGATATCAATACTTTATTTAGGTAATTATGTCTCCAACTTAGGAATATACAGAACCCTCAACTTAACCTCAGGAACTTACTACATATTTTTGGTGGTGGCAATCTCATCAATTTCCTTGATGACATGGCAATGTAACTTGTAAGGGAAATATCAAATAAATCAGTTTTATAGCGCGTAAGTTAGAAGTCATGGGACGGAATACATTACGCTATGTTCTTAGGACTGACCGATTTCTTTTGAATCGTGAGGACTGAAGAATAATGTGTTAGATCAATGGATATATTAGAGTTGGTTATCGACTTAAGTACCATACCTACCTACTTATTGTAAGAGTCATTGATTTAAATAGTAAAGATACGGTCGTCCGAACATGTCATTTGATGGACGCGGTCGCCCTACAAAAAAACACTAACGCCATCTATTAGAACTACGATGTCAATCGGCGTGTCTGCTTCTAGACGTAACCTTGTAAGAGCGGGGTGTGGTATTCTTCGAGGTACAAAGAAATAAAATAAAAACCTTATCATCTGCCTAGCCTTTTCCCAGCTATGTTGGGGTCGGCTTCCAGTCTAACCGGATGCAGCTGAATACCAGTATTCTACATGGAGCGACTGCCTATCTGACCTCCACAACCCAGTTACTGGGTAATACGATACCCCTTGGTAAGACTGGTTGTTAGACTTTCGGGCTTCTGACGACCCGTAACGACTGTCAAAGATCCACAAATGACAGCCGGGACCAACGGCTTAACGTGTTTTCCGAGGCACGGAGGGGTCTTGGTATGTAAAGATGGTCACCCATCCACGAACCAACCGCGGCAAGCGTAGCTTAACCTGATCGATCGACCCGTGCAGCTATTGTTACTTAGCCACAAGCCCCTCTTTATATTTTTCAAAATTTATATTTGTTGCAGTTTGTTTGTGTTATTTTCCATCGAATAAAACAATTTAAAAAAAAACTTGTTTTTTTGGTAATCTGGACATATTTTTCATTTTGGATTCGTAGTTTTTGTTCTGACGTTGGACTTTTTAATTTGCTTTTAATAAACAATAAAAATCAATTTTGTACAAAATTTAATCATAGAGTAATATTATTAAATCTTTTCATTTCATCGGCTACAACGAGCGCCGCTGCAAAGTTATGTCGCGCTTTTACGCCGCTTCGCGTCGTCTTTGCCAAAGGTGAGACAAATATGAAAGTAAATTGTTAATGTTAGAAGTCGATTTAATGACATATTTTTAACTTACCGGGGATATGAAATGTTATCATTTTTTTTAATGTGCTTTTTGTCGTAGTTCACGCAACCCTTCACGGCACAATTTGGCATTTTTACTTGCAAAAATTTACGAGCGCTCCGATGACAGCCGATCACGTTCTAGTTACCTTCGCTATAGGGAAGACCATTTTGGGACCAAGTTCGTGGCGTCATTATAACGTGCGGTCCGCCCAGTCCTTTTATATAGGTGTGTCAATGGTGAGAGTAAAAGTTATCTTCGAGCAAAATAGCTGCAAGGAAATCGTCACAGAGTTTTTTTTTTTTGTATATGGCATCTCGCAGTTGACCTTGAGAGGCCGTGACTGCTCAACCGGACTTTCCTGTGAAGGTTTTTAGGATTCTAAAAGCCTCCAGCTAGGGCGTAAACCTACATAAACCTAAAACGACTGCGCACTGAGGGCACCCCCTGTGGGGTACGAACCTCGGCTCAGGGAGTCGCTGGCGGGGGGGGGGGGGGGCAGCTAGTACTATCAGGGATAGGCTGGATCAAGATATTTTCATGATTATTAGACGGGGAATTTAAAGCTACTGGCTCAGCTGCGACGCGGGCTGGCGCATCAACGAGCAAGGGACGGTCGGGGGTCTGATCGTTACTCGGGGGGGGGGTCTTCGCGGGGCGCGAGGACCTCGGCGGCGAGGTCGGAAGTCACAGAGTACCTACATTATACTATTTATACTAAATCGTAAAAAAGCAAAGTGATTCTGTACAGCTTAATAGAAAAACCAGTGGTGTGCAGTTGCCACCAAAACCGGAAACAACCATAAAAATTGCGTCACGAGAGTTAAAAGGCAATAAAATGTACCTAATGAAATAATTTATACTTTCAAATTATTTTGACACAATCTCTTCTTCAAGGATTTGTGAATCAGATATCTTCTGCCTCTTTCTTAAAATGTTAACAGGTTTCCACGTCCCTACCTAGCGCTGGCATTTTTCGTGTATCGTAGTTTCCCAGATCTCAGATGCTCAAACACCCAGACCCGGAACAATTATTCGTAGGCAGATTTATTGCATTAGCTATCGGAATTCTCACCCTTTCAGATATTTGCATACGTAAGCTCAAAATCAAACATGGCTGACTAATTAGGGTCTACGACGTTGTGACATATGTTAGCCGTTTAGCTGTTGCCATAGAGTGGATAGGCATTTCTCGGAATTATACAAGTATAGAATGTCTACCTGACCGACTAACGGCATGGTGTATGCAGGTTTAAAAACCGAAATTTACGAGCTTAAAAAACGGTTAAATTCAGTAAAACGAAAAAAAAAACATGGGCTGGCGATAGTTGCTAAATAACGCTTTTGTATTTTCTGTCAGGCACCAAGGATGAGTCAACTCATATTAGAATAGTGCATGAGACATACTTAAGAAATTCCAAAATTCCAATTTATTTTTACATCGTTATCTTGAACCAAAAATATTTAATCTTTGAGTGTATTTTGGTGTTCCATTAGGCGAGGGTTTCTCAAACCGTGATACCTACATGAACCCTTGAAGGTTGGTCAGTTGGGTATGGCGAGATTTTCACAATGGCAGCAATAATTTAATCAGTGACAGATTCATACTACGTAGTCTTGTTTTCATTTAATTTTTGCAACATAAAAATAATAATGAGGCATTAAAATGGAGAAACCTGGCAACCGCTGCCACAGTAAACACATAATACTTAGTACTAATTCCCTGTTAATTATATACCTAATAATACGTATTTGCCTGGTAAATCAAGTAATGAATGGGCAAATGATGTTGCCCATCCCTCAAGTAGCACATAACATTAATAGTACATATTAATTACAGTTAATTGCAATCAACGGCCTACGACCAGTTCGCTGCTTTGAATGCTCATCATATCTAGGTTGACAGTGATATAGAGAACTTTAAAACTACTTACATAATTTAATGGGTTTATTTTTTATATTAGGTCTTTACCTATGAAATTGCCGTTCTGCAGTACTGGCCATTTCAAACCAAAATAATTTTTGTTTGGCTAAGAATTCTAATTTCAAATTAATTTTATTTTAAAAACATGGATTTTTTTTTCTAAAAGTAGTCATTTCTTTATTGATTAGTGTTACATTTTCATCGCATTTCAATCTTTTTCGTCATCATGGATACGTTAAAAATTCCAGTAATTATGGAATACTAGCTTTTGCCCGCGGCTCCGCCCGCGTGGATGTCGGTTATCGCGTAAAAAAGTAGCCTATGTCCTTACCCATATCCCAGGCTATATCTCGGCCAAATTTCATGACGATCGGTTCAGCGGTTAAGGCGTGAAAGCGTAACAGACAGACAGACAGACAGACAGAGTTACTTTCGCATTTATAATATGATGAGTACCGTCGTGGCAGCAACGCGGCACAAGCGGCACGCAACATCAACGACGTTTACGGAGCTAACACTACAAACCAACGCACCACCTGTTATTGGTTTGCTCGCTTCCGTTCTGGAAATTTCGACCTGAAAAATGAACCTCGCGGTCGTCCGAAGACTTTGGTCGACAATGACGAATTAAAGGCGATTGTGGAAGCTGATGATACACAATCTACGGCTGAATTAGCAGCAGCTTTCGACGTTAGCGTCAAAACAATATTGGTCCATTTGCGTCAAATTGGCAAGGTAAAAAAGCTTGACAAATGGGTGCCCCACGAACTCAATGATCGCCAGCGCGAAGTACGCGTCGAGACGTGCCTTGCACTGCTCAACAGACACACAAATGAAGGAATTTTGAACCGCATTGTTACCTGCGATGAAAAATGGATTCTGTTTGATAACCGTAAGCGCTCAGCAAGTTGGTTGGATCCTGGTTCAGCACCTAAACAATGCCCTAAACGAAAACTTACCCCTAGAAAAGTGATGGTCACTGTTTGGTGGTCTAGCGCCGGTGTGATTCATCACAGCTTCTTACCAAACGGGGTGAGCATTACTGCAGATGTGTACTGTGAAGAACTGAACACAATGATGGAGAAGCTGGGGCATCTCCAACCAGCATTGGTCAATCGCTCGTCTCCGCTGCTCCTGCACGACAACGCGCGACCTCATACTGCACAGCAGACGGTCTCCAAGTTGCAAGAACTGGGGTTGGAAGCTCTCCGTCATCCGCCCTACTCACCAGACCTTGCGCCTACAGACTACTACTTTTTCCAGAATTTGGATAACTTCTTGGCGGGAAAAAAATTTAATACCCGAGAGGCAGTACAAAATGCCTTTGAAGAATTTGTTGCCTCCCGTCCAGCTGATTTCTTTAAGAAGGGCATCAATAAACTGCCACTGCGATGGCAAAGATGCATTGATTGCATGGGTGATTACTTCGATTAATACAAATAAAAAATTCATGAAAAAAATTCGTTTAAATTTTTTCATACAAAACGGCAATTTCATAGGTAAAGACCTATTATCAATTTAGTGATCTGTGGTGGACTGGTGGATATAGTATTTTATAATGTTAGCAGGTCTAACTGAGCGACTAGCTTCCGGCCGCCACTTCGTTCGCGTCGAAATTGTGAGATATAATAATTACCTATGCAGACACTTTTTATAAAAAGTCCCTTGGTGAGGCCGAGGGACTTTTGGGATCCATTGCGTTACATTGCATCGCCCGTCGCGCTTTTAATTCATTAACGTTTTTTCTAAAGTTTTTCTCTTTTTGCTCAGTTCCTAAAAGTCTTAGTTGACAAAAAAACAAACACTTTTGCTATATTATGTAAAAAAATTTTTTTAGAAACTAACATTATAATAAAGCTGAAGAATTTGTTACTCTTTTGTTTGTTTGAACGCGCTAATTTCTGGAACTAACACAAAGATTCGAAAAAAAAAATTGCATATGATAGCCCTACTCTTGAGAAAGATTTTAAGTTATATAACATCACGTTAAATAATTATAACACGCAGACGAACGATGTCGCAGGTAGAACCTAATACCTATTATCATTACCATATTTATTTATAGATGGACAGTGTTTATATGGTTTGTTTGTCAATATTTTGTTAAATTGTTTCTTGTTCCTATAAAATCGTATTGAATAATAAGTTGAAATTAGGATCCAAATCGGTATACAGTGAGATATTACCTATCGTTAGTGGCCTTCACATATTCGTATACAGTTCTTTATTCAATACAAGTGTTAGATTTTACAATAATGTCATTTCCCTTTTGGCATTTTTCTTTATTTTATTCATTGAAAACACATGTAGGTGTACAGCTGTTGCGAGTAACTAACGCTGTTATTGATTTCAAGTTGTCAGTCTAAATTATAGTAAACGGAGACGGTTAGTAGCCCTGTTTCCAGGCAGTAGATGGGCGACCCTTAAGGTCAACTCTAAGTGGCTACAAGGTTACCTTTTGCCTTTCTGGGCGTCATCGGTATGAAAATTCACTTAGAATGAAAGACGAAGGGACGTTTATTCAACAACACAAATTACATCACACATTCACACCTTTAATTTCTGAAGGGTAAGGAAGAAATGCACTTAGTGCACCCAAATTGCGCCAGTTATGTTTAGCTTAATCAGCCTATAATGTTCCTACTGCTGGGACACAGGGCTCCTCTCTTCGAGAAGGAGTGGGATGTAATTTACCACGTGGGTCCAGAGCTGGTTGGTAGATGCCAGAATTTTTGATATTAAGATCTAGGACAAGTCCAATGCAAAAGGGCACAGATCCAAAAAGTCCTAATGGAAACATCCAACAACGCTGTTTGACCCAGGAATCGAACTCCAGGTTTCGATTCCTGGGTCAAACCATGCAATCATGCCCTGCAGTAGTCCTTGCGATGACTAGTCCTAGGAAGCAGTATGTTAAAACGTAGAAAAGAAATGCGCGGAGTATTTTATATATAAGTCTAGATCCAGTTCTAATTAAGATTCTGATTAACACAGCTAATTTTATTTCATCATAAAGCTAATACAATTTACTTGATATAACGACTACATTAAGCCAAATTCCCTTAGCAACCTTATCCTAATCAAAATAATAGTACATAAAGAAAACAAAATACAACCCACTTTGCATCATGTTTCGTGTAATTGAGACAACCTATACTTATTACCTACTCTTTGAAAATTAGGATACTGATCGTTTATATTTAGATTTTTGCGTATCTCAATAGATATGCTAAAGTTCACGTTTTCCTATTACTAACAAAAAAATTACAATGTTTCCAGCCAGTATTTATTAATATTCGGTGCGGTAGGTAATTACCTATTGATTTATTAATGAATGGCGGATTCTCGCCACAGTGTTGTTGGTTAGCACGTGTGTTTAGAATCTTTAGCTGTTTTCAAGTGATTGTTGATACTTTGTGACTTTTATTTTATTGTAAACGTGTTGTCCTTGTGTTCGTAACCAGGTTAGTGTTGTGTTTGTTTTGTTTTAAACTTCGTTTTCTCCAAGATGGATAAAAACAAACCCCCTGATCCTGATCCACCCGACATCCCACGTCCTCCTACCCCTTTCTCTCCTAATCCACTTTCTCAATTCGCGGATGTTGTGTGTAGCATTACTCAGATGGATGTATCACAGACCCAACAGAACCCACGCAAACGCCCCGGTGACGAGGAAATTCGGACACCCACTCCTCCAAATAAGCAGGCAAAAAGCCAAATAGGCCGTATAAAATACTCCTCAATGGATAAGGCTCCTTATCTGGTCCATGTTTCTCGTGTAGAAAATCAACCAAATACTGGCACGACCTTACATCCCGTAAATTTTGGCAAATTCCTTATGAATAACAACATCACAAACATTGTTACTGGTGGTGTTAACAGAGTCGGTAGAAACCGTGTGTCAGTGGAGTTTGCTTCCCCTCAGGACGCCAACTCTTTCTTGGTAAATAGTATGCTGTCCAAATATAGCTACACGGCATCAATACCTACATTCAATATCACAAGGATGGGCGTTGTTACCGGTGTTCCTTCAGATATTACAGAAGAAGAAGCCATAACTTATTTGTCTGTACCCTCAGGTTGCGGACAAATCCTAAAAGTTCGCCGTATCAATAGAAAAACTCAAAGAGACGGGATTAATGAGTGGAGGCCCACTGAAACATGTGTTCTGACCTTTGATGGACAAATATTACCAAATAGAGTTTTCTGTTGTTACACATCCCTTCCTGTTAAACAATATATATACCCGACAATTCAATGCCGCAAGTGTTGCAGATTTGGGCATGTAGCAACCATATGCAGGTCTAAACCACGCTGCAGTAAATGTGGCCACGATCACCCAGGTGATGGTTGCAACATTGCTGAGGGCGAGGCCTTCTGTGTGCTTTGTTCGGGTGATCACTTTGCTGATAGCAAGTCATGCCCCGAGTATGGCAGACAAAAGGCTATTAAGACTGTCATGGCTGAGAAAACAATCTCCTATGCTGAGGCTAACAAGATTATCCCAGTAGCTTCCCGTAAATACGCTAACATTGCCAAAACCCCAATTTCTCAGTCCTATCGCAAAACTGTGACACTTAAACCGAGGACCCATGCCCCCCTTTCCCCATCTTATGATAGTGTTGCTCATCAACAGATAATTAGTTCTCCCCAACCTTCACAGCCAAATGGCTGCGCTCTTAATAACAATAATCCCATGTCTAATAATGTCAGCTCTATTATTGAACTCCTTATAAAACTTTTACCTACTCTTATTTCTTCTTCTTATTCCAACTCCCAATCACCGTCCAACGTTGCCGACCAACTTATCTCTCTTTTATTTCAAATTAAAAATGGCATCCCGCCTAGTTTTCCTTCAGTGGAATGTGAGGAGCGTGTGGCATAAAAAGCACGACCTCATATTTCTCTTAAATAAGTACAAGCCGTTGGCTTGTTCTATAGCTGAGACTTGGCTCACCCCAAGTCTTAGCTTTCGTATGCCACACTTCAACATTCTCAGATGTGACAGATGTGATGGCTATGGAGGTTCAGCTCTCCTTGTCAATAATCGGGTCCCTCTTTTGTCCTTTTCTTTACCTTCACTTACAGGTGAAATGAGTATTGCGGCAGGAAGGGTAGAAGGCATTACAGTGTTTTCAATATACATTGCCCATCCAGAGCGTGACTTTTTGATCACTCTAAGGAACATCTTTTCCAGTGTCCAAGGACCAATTTTGGTGATGGGCGATTTTAACTGTCACCACTACAGATGGGGGTCTGAGCGCTGTGATGCCTTTGGTGTAGCTTTAGTTGAAATTTTGGATGATCTGAATCTGTGCATTCTTAATAATGGTTGCTCAACACGCAGATCGCTTCCCGGTCAGCAAAAGAGTTGTGTCGACCTTACATTTTGTTCAGTTGAGTTAGCCGCTTCAACCCATTGGGAATGCACGACCTTGTCGCATGGTAGCGACCACTACCCTATTGTCATATCTTTAGTTAATAAAACTTATTCAGAGAAAACATCTCCTCCACTTTTGAAATATAACTTATCCAAACCAGATTGGGAAAATTTTAGATCATTATTGGAGGATAAAATTGTTGCTCTTCCAAATTTAAACTCAAATTTATTAGATCCTTCTGGTCACTGCCATGCCAAGAGCTGTTATGAGGGCTTCGTTAATGCCATTTCCACCACTGCGGACTCCTGTTTCCCACTGAAAAACAGTGCCTATAACAAAATTCCCTCTCCCCCATGGTGGGACCCAGAGTGCACCTCGGCAATCAGGGGTAGGAACGAGGCTGAGGAATGTTACAATGCAGACATGAGCACTGAAAATCTGTTGGCATATTGTCAGATCAATGCTAGAACCAAACGTCACCTACGCAAAAAGAAACGGGCGGGCTGGGTTTAATTCTGCACCTCTTTATGTCCCTCTACTCCTATTTCGATAGTTTGGAAGACCATCAATAGGTTTAGACGTGGATGCTCCCCCTCAGTCTCTTCACCTATCACTAGGGAAACAGCTGAACTTTTTTTTGATAAAATTGCCCCTCCTTACGTTCCGCTCCCTTCTGAATGTTTTAATATGTCCCTGCAAAATGTATCAGAGGATCCTCTGGATGTGCCATTTACTTTGGAAGAATTGAATGTGGTGCTCAATCATGTCCGGGACTCAGCTCCTGGTATTGATGGCGTGCCATATTCTTTTATAACCAATTCTGGTGCCAGGGCTAAGTCCTACTTCTTAAACATTTTAAATTTCTGCTATGCACATGGTTGGGTACCAGATCAGTGGAAATTACAAATTATTATTCCATTACTGAAACCAGGTAAACATGCAGATGATCCGAATGGCCTTAGGCCAATTGCTCTATCTTCAGTCCTGGCCAAATTACTAGAGCACCTGATTAAAAACCGTCTTGAGTGGATTGTCGAATCAAGAGATCTACTGCCGACTTACCAATTTGGTTTTAGGAAAGGGCTTAGCACAATGGACAGTGTTGGTATTCTGGTTACGGATATCCGCTTAGCATTTTCGAAAAATGAATCCGTGGTCGCTACTTTCCTGGACATCTCCTCTGCTTATGATAATGTTCTTCTTCCGGTACTCAGGCAAAAATTGCAACAGCTGAGCCTTCCGACGAGGATGATACAATGCATATGCGAGCTACTGCTGTCCCGTTCATTGGTCTTGAGAATCCAGGGAGAGGAATTCGATAAAAGACAGACATGGAAGGGACTTCCACAAGGCTTTGTCCTCAGTCCCATACTTTACAACCTGTATACGGCTGATATTGGGTCCTGCCTAAATAATAATTGTCAGATCTTACAATATGCCGATGACATTGTTCTGTACGTAACAGACTCCTCCATAGTTGACGCTGCATCATCTCTGTGCCTCTCCCTGGACTCTTTAAATCAGTGGCTTGTAAACCATGGCCTATCGCTGTCTGCCCCAAAAAGTTCGGCGGTAGTTTTCTCTCGTAAAAGACACGTCCCTCATGTTTCAGTGAACATTTTAGATAAAAATATTCCTGTAGTTAATAAAGTTAAATTTTTAGCCGTTATCTTGGACACAAAATTAACTGGCAAACATCATATAAATTTTGTAATAAGTAAATGTGAAAGAATTATTTCAATTTTAAAAGTTCTTTCAGGTGTTTGGTGGGGTGTTCACCCCTACACCATGAAACTAGTTTATAATGCTCTGGTTCGTAGCGTTGCTGACTACGGATTATACCTCCTCATTCCGTGCAATAAAGGTGCTTTGGTTGGTCTGGATAGGGTTCAGTTTAAATGCCTTCGAATCATCTCAGGTTGTATGAAGTCCTCCCCCGTTAACGCATTGCAGGTTGAATGTGCTGAACCTCCTCTGTCACTAAGACGACAATATCTGGCCTCTCGTTTTTTGTCTAGAATGATATGTAGATCCTCCCATCCTCTTACAGAAAAACTGAAAGAGTTAGATACCTTATGCAGAAGTTCAAATTATTGGAAAAATAAAGAAATCCCCCTAATATTAAAATCCTTTCGTCAAATCCTAAATCTAGTATGCCCAATTGTTCACTATCCTAGTCTACCCCTTTTTAATTACACTTATGAAGTTTTAAGTTATGTTCCTAAAATTGTTTTTGATATTGGAATATCCAAAAACTCCCCGTCAGCAAACCTGATTTTCAATGCGGTGGTGGGTGAGCGATGGAATGGTTTCCAATTATTTTTCACGGACGCTTCGAAACTAACAGATCTTAATCATACCGGAGCTGCGGTCTACTACCAAAGCTCTAGAATAATTTTACAGTTTAAATGTCCTAAGGAGTCTTCTGTATTCACTGGGGAGTGTGTGGCTATACTGGAAGCGTGTCTTTATATAGAGTCACACCTTAATATCGAGAAAGCCGTAATATTCACAGACTCTCTTAGCTGTCTACAAGCACTAGCAAAAAGTCCGTTTAAAAGTAAATTGCACAGCCCCCTTATTCTTTCAATTAAAAAGTCCTTATTATCTTGTGCTAATTGTCAAAGAGAGGTTCAGTTAGTTTGGATACCTAGTCATTGTGGCATTAAGGGTAATGAGTGCGCTGATGCTTTGGCCAAAGATGCTTGCTCATCAACAGTAGCCGACCTCACCCACAATACTCTTCAGGGGTATGACCTGCTAAACCTTCCACGAGTTAATCTCCAATCTTCATGGCAAGAACAATGGAATACCACTGGAAGAAGAAAGGGCAGGTTTTATTATGCAGTACAACCAACCATAAAACCAAAACCATGGTTCTACGGTTATAAAAAGTTATCAAAATCTATCGTATCCGTCCTTTGTCGTATTCGTCTAGGTTTTTGTAGTACTCCCGTGTTCTTACATAAAATACGTGTTCGAGACTCCTCTCTCTGCGAGTGCGGATTGGCGGAGGGCACTCTGGATCACATCTTTTTTGAATGCTCAAACAACATTCCACCTCTAGATCTGTATAGCCGTCTCCCTAAATTTAAAATCCCTCTTCCTATTAATTTCCCCTCCTTGCTAACTTATTCCTCCCCTGAACTGCTTGTGGCGTTGATGACGTTCATCCGTCACAATGACATAAAATTATAAGTTATTCTTTCTGTGTGGGTGTGGTATGCGTATAGTTTATGTTTTAACAATTCTATTACTTATATATTTATTTTTATTTTTTGTTTGTTTCAGTCCCATACTAACCAATCAAGATCTACATTGTGCTCAACTGTATCAATCGAAGAATTTTACTTGTGTATTTATTATTATCACCAATTTTAACATGCACACTTGTTTTTCCAATTCACTTAGACATTGGCAGAATAGTCGACATCGGCTTTAATTGCCATTAAATAAAAATAGAATAGAATAATGAATGGCGACCAAGTTTTAAGAGGTGAATTATTATCTCAAGATGCACTCAAACTTATTTGCCTCAATGCCAAAAGAAAGCATTTAGTCTTGGGCTGTTTCGTCATATTCTGGGTCATTCATCACGGTTTGACGGTTAAGTTTAAAAAAAGTTGCGAAACGTAAATTCGATTCGCATTTTTCTTATTTTAATGTTGTGCCAAATTTCAGCCAGTCACAGGAATCTTGCTCAGTAGTGAACTGACACAGTTTTCTAGATTACAACGGTATCAAGCCGATGATGGTTTCCGGCACGATTGGATGTCCCATTTTGCAGTTTTTTGAATTGGAGTTCTGGGCCTTAAACTAGTGGACGTACATACTTTCATAAGTACGTATCACCTGCAAAAATCACATTAGGAGGGTCTTTCTGATCATCACTATTTGGATACTAGCTTCCCTGCCTGAGACATCGCCCGCGTGAAATTTGGACACCGATCCACCGCGTCACATCACTTCGCTCGCCCGCGCTTTTCCTTATTTCCGGTTATTGCTAACCGGAAATAAGGGAAAGCAAGAAGATACAATGACAAAAAAGAACTGAAAGAATGCTCTTTCAGTTCTTTTTTGTCATTGTATCTTCTTTTAAAGCGCACCGTTGCCTTACCACGTCATTCCTCAGCCACATTCATGGTCACGATACACATGCTTCGCAAGGAACGCATTTCACACCCAACATGTTCCATAAATAAATAAGCATAGGCACCAGCACACCGTTGTGAACCAGTCGAGCTTTTTTTGAACTTCAACTACCTACTTGGTCACAACCATTTACTTTATTTCCCGCTTTTACATTCCTTTCCACATCTTCATCAATCTTTCCATCCCTTGTAAACAGACACCCAAAATATACAGTCACTTACTTGCTCCACACTCTAATCATTTATTTTTAAATCACACAACGATTCATCCTCTTCGCTTTCAAACACCATGACCTTCGTCTTATTCAAATTTATATTCATCCCTTTTATCTATGCTTCATCCATCACAGTCACCATGTCTGTTATTTATTAGTTTTTGTTTCATTTAATTTAATCACTGATGCAATAATAATTAATTTAATAAATCGTTGACTTTTCAGCACATTTCTCTAAAAAAAAGTACAACATAAATTCTAGATCAAAAGCTACACCTTGGGTAGTAAATACCACCCAAATTTTAAAATTTCATTTATTGGATTAATCCTCATGATAAACCTACGTCAGAAATTCACAATTTAATAGCGCTCAATTTTGTGTCTATTTATTTACGCATCCAATATTTAAATGTGTTCTTGGAACTTTAGTATTAAACTTGTAGTACTACCTAGCAAGGTTTATTTTCTTAAATTGTTCTAGTTCACACACAAATAGGTACACACGCCTACACATCAAGCTATACATTTCCAGTATATACTGATCTCGCATTGTCAGGATATCCGTGCGAGATTAGCATAAACTAGAAATGTATAGCTTGATGTGTAGCCGTGTGTACCTCTACCCACGGACCTAACATCTTCCTACTTCTTGATATTAGGTACCTGATTATGAAGAAGTGTGATCCTTCAAGTCCAACATTAATATTAAAAACCTTTAACAACAAAGTTCATCTATTTTTATATTGCTCAACTAGGGTTGCCAGATCAAAATATCGAAATTCCGGAGTAAATTCCGGACATTTGATGAAAATTCCTGACTTTTTTGAAAATTTAATATTTCATGACATTAAAATGAATATGTTATGTGATGTTAATTGTTACATTTGATTTCTCAAAAAAATTATCACTCTTTCATTAAATTGAAGAAATTCCGGACGGTTTAGGATTCCCTCCGCATTCCGGACATAGACCTATATTACCGGACATGTCCGGAAAATTCCGGACGTATGGCAACCCTATGCTCAACTCAATTCGCATCAGTCATAATTATTGTCCTAAATTTTTCAAATAAAATTTAACAATAGGTACTAACTTCGCGTTATAATCTGCTTACACCTATGTCTAAATACTTATTCTTCCTAGAAGTATCCAAATACTTATTCTTCCTTAACGTGCATTAGATAAATGTATCAGCTGCCGTTCGGCTTTAGTATTGTACAAAACATTGCCGTTTATTTTTACTGAAAAAATACCTCGGCAAAAAACCGGTTACTCAGGTAAGTAGTGTCCCCTCCCTAGCGCACGAAGTGAAGTTGATAACACTTTCTGTGCGCCCTGTGCAAGGCGAAATACGCGAACTTCAAGGCAAACGCAGAGTGCAGCGGCTTTGTGTGTTCGCTGTTCGTGACTTAAACAAAAACAAACCATTTATTGACGCACAAAACCGAGTTTTAACACGCACTCACTTCGTAATTTAACAACAAAACCCAAAACAAACGTACTAACAGTGAATTGTAACGTTACAACAACTCGGCAAGTAAAGTTTTTGGAGTTTTGTTTATAGTAATCGCCGCGGCAACCTGGCCGAGTTACGGAGCGCAACAGTTTGTTAGACGTATACACGCGCGTCGCCTCCTTCGATTTTGTTAGGTTATACTTCTATGTCAGTCGTGCAGTTGAAGACAGCGTGTTACGTCGCGCCGCTGCTTCGCGCGTTGTTATCGTCGAAAACTTTTATCTTGTGTCAAAATATCGTCGATTAATAGCGCAAAATCGATCCGAATAACGAATTATAATCGAAAAAGTGTTTTTTTAAGTGTTTGTGTGATTTGTTGTGGTAGTTTTTGTGTAATAACGAGTGCATTCTTTGGTGATTCATCTCGTGACAAGAAATTGTGTACCTACAGTGTTGTATCGTGGATGTATTGGTCAAATTATGTGTGGCGAGTACGAGTGAACTTAGTTTTTTTCTTCGAAAAGATATGCAGAGGAATTTCATTTGAGGGCGATAAAAAACGGTAAGTCTCTTTTGTAATTGGACCGCAGTTATGAATAACCAAAGCTGAATAGGTAATCTTTTGTTCTATATTTTATTGTTTGCTGTCAGAAATGTGTACGGAATGTTTGGCCATTTAGAAATTGTGTTTCTTCAAGATAAGAGCGATAAAATGCTTTTGTTTATTAAAATATCTGCCGGGACAATGTAGTGATTAAATTTTCCAAGAATGCCAACAGGCTTCGGTGAGTGTACCACAGAGTAACAAAAAAGTAAATTAGGGTGAAATCACCAGGAGTCGGCTGTAATTGGCCTATAAAAAACTTTTAATAAAAAAATGTGAATCAGACTTCCCTCCGAGATTTAGCCGAAAGTGTAAACAAGACACTTAAAAATTACGGTTTGCTTCTACTAATTTTAATTAAGTTCATCATGCATTTAACGATTTACCTTAGCATTACTATAGGTTACGTGACGGCTTGAATTAAAAAAAAATACAATTTTATTTCTTACAAAACTGGTTTTTAAACAATCTATAGACAGGCAGAATAACTTGTTTCCTTTGCTTGATTCATAATGGTACGACGCCGGATGGCCGGCAGCTGATGACTACAGCACCTATTAATATTATTACGATTAAGTATGAATCAGAATCGTTTAGATAATTAAACAACATTTTACGACACTAGTGCAAAATAGGAAATAACAACTAAGTATGTACCTAAACGAAGAAAGACACTAGGTAGGTATGGTCTTTTTTTGTAATTAAAACGGATCTGATGATGCACACAATAAATCAATGTCGGTAAACGAATCGGAAATTCGGAATATTTATAGGTTTTGTAAACCTAAAGAAAATAATTGTTTGTACAATGGCACCTAACTCCCAATGAACTCCATTTAACTTGGTGACATATCCTGCCTATGTATTTGTATAAAAAAAATCATACGATAACGATAAAAAGTCTGCCCTATTCTGCCACTTTACTTCTACGTGTAACCTAGGTAGATACCTAAGTGGGTAGAAACGAACCTACAAATTACATAGTATCAATCCACTGGAAACCCAAACAGACTCATCAAATCTTAATTACGTATGTGCGAACATAATATCATGTTAATTTGGCAACGAGCGTTAATTTGACACACACCTACTCAATAATAATTCTGTGGCCTGGTACTAAAAGGGCCCAAGTACGTTATTATTGGCGCAGCCCTTTTATCACACATTTTTTAACTAAACGGTATGAAAGCGCACACTACATTGGCCTTCTTTTACATAGTGAAAGATTATCGATGCTTTTAGCACAAAAAATATAAATATCATACTTTTTCAATAAACTGGCATTAAAACCTCATTACGTACAAAAACGTACTTTATTCTTTTTAGCACCATGCCACAGAATTTATCTTGATCATGTTAGCATAAGTTCAGAACGATTTAGAGGAAACGCGTAGGTTTAAGCCAACAGATTCCTTCAGTAAAAAAGTAATCCTTTCTGTGATACCTACCTAGGTTCCTAAGTAATAAGATAGTAGCAGCAATTTTGGGAGGTTGACCCTCAAAATACCAACACTATGACTAACTGGCAAAACGTCATTCGTATATCTTGGACTGTCGTTACGGATAGTCAGAAGCCAAATGGCTGACAAGGGGTGTCATGTCATGTCACCCAGTAACTGGGTTGTGTTGGTCAGATAGGCAGTCGCTCCATGTAAATACTGGTGTTAGCTGCGTCCGGTTAGACTGGACGCCGACCCCAACATAGTTGGGAAAAGGCAAGGCAGATTGAACGGCAAAATGTGAGTATGTAGTTATTAAAATACACCTCTGCTTATCCTAGAAATACAGGCGTAATATCCAAATCAGGTGGATTACTGCCAACTCCCTCCCACCGAGAGGCCTGTGTCCCAGCAGTGGGCACATTATAGGCTGATTATGTACGAGTATCGTAGTCGGATACTTTTCTAGGCATGGAGGTTAATGACCCGAGTGACAATTTTCGCTCCGGTCGCGATGATCTTAAGCTACCTATCTATTATAACTAGATGTGAAACCAATGACCTTGGCTACCTTATTATCATTACCCAACATTATATTTCAAGGTCTAATACTGAATGATAACCAGTTTTTCTCGCGTTGAAGAAAAAATGCGTTTTAACCTGATTTGTCCAACAGATTTGTTTTGTTAGTCAGTCGCATTCGCTTGATTTTATTCACAAAAAAACATCATGTTTCAAAATGTCTAAAATATAAACGTCATCTGAATTTCACAATATAAAATCTTCTCCCCAGGAGACTACAACGGTATCACTTACTTTGCTTCAAAATCTAGCTTCGTCTTTCTTAGCCTTTATTCAAAACGCTCCGCATTGTTAGCCATTCTTCTGTCTCACTATCTAAATACCTAGGGTACACGGTGTTACCTAGGTACTTATAGGGTTACCAGATAAAATATAAAAAAGTGCCCAACAAAAGGCCTAAAGGTTTTTTATAGCAAACGAAATTCACAACGTTGTGAAAAAAATAACATTTAAAAATGAATAAAAAAATTGTTACCAACTCAAGTTTTTTGAATAAGATCACGTTTTTGTTTGTGTTTTATATAATTTTCTCGTAAAAAATCTTAAAAATCTACCGAAGGTATTTGAAAAACTCCCAAAAAATCTGAGATTTACAATGCTATCCGAAATCCTGTCAAGAGCCTAAAAATAATGAAATTGTGGGATACGGTAAGTTAGTAACCCTACCTAGGTACCTAAGTACGTAATAGTTGCTCGCCAGTCGATGGTATCGCATATCTAGGCTAGATCTCAGCTTAGCTTAGAGTTTATGAACTATTCGCTTCACTGGTATGACTGGTATGATAAAATGCCTAAACTAAACCAGTAAACGTACACCACGTTTACTGGTTTAGTTTAGGCATTTTATTAATGTGGATTTATACTACAGTGGGAACTTGGGAAATAGTAAACAAATTCTTCATTTTTAACCGACTTCAAAAAGAAGGAGGTTATCAATTCGACATGTTTATATTTTTTTTTTTTTTTTTTATTTATGTTCGGGCATAACTCCGTCGTATATCGACGGATTTGCAAAATTATTGTTCGAAAGGGGTTTATTCCGAAATGGTCCCATATTAATTTCATATAGATCTGATGATGCGTTTCGGAGATAGACAACGGAACTCTTCAAAACTTTACAGCAAATCAACCGCGAATGCTGCTATCGCATAAATATGCATTGTTTTGACCCCAAAGATGATGAAATTTCGAATTGGTGTGGGGTAGGTAACTAAAAAGTGAAAAATAAAAACTTTTTTCAAAAAAATAACAACCGACTTCCAAAAAACACTACAAAGTGCAAAATAACTTTAATTTCGGAAGGCGGTGACAAAGAATTGAAATACCTACACCTCCAAAGTCACCGCCTTCCGAAATTAAAGTTATTTTGCACTTTGTAGTGTTTTTTGGAAGTCGGTTGTTATTTTTTTGAAAAAAGTTTTTTGTTACTTAGATATAGGTACCTACACCAAGTAACTCGCCTGTCTGTGTCTGTTGGGGGCGACTAGCAGTCTTACCAGATGCAGCGAAATACCAGTATATTACATGAAGCGACTGCCTATCTGACCTCAACAACCCAGTTACTGGGTAATACGATACCCGTTGGTAAGACTGATTGCCAGACTTTCGGGCTTCTGACTCCGTCAAAGATCCACAAATGACAGCCAGGGAATATGCAGGCAGTCGCTCCGTAAAACTACCAGTATCAGCTTTATCCGGTTAGACTGGAAACCGACCGCAACATAGTTGGGAACAAGCTAGGCAGATTGAGAAAACGATAAAAAAAAAACTAACAAAGATTGAGACCTCATTTAGAAAGCAGTACTCCTGGACACGACACGTGTAGTCAGTAGGTTCCTCACTCCTAGAGCCCTGACTGATCGACTTTTTCACACTTGAAAAGTGCCTGTAAATGCTTTAATTGAAATAAATGCTTTGAGTTTGACCCCCGGCAGCTTGTTTTTGCCTGCTCCTGATGCCAATGGGCAAATATTTAAAAATGTACATAATTAGTAAAGAAATCAATAAACGAAGATTGAAACTGAAGATTTACTGTAAAGTCCCCAATAGAAGGATTCTAGGTTTTACAAGGAGGTACGGTTTTTTTTTTTTTTTTTTTGGTGGGAAATCATCAAATGACTTCTCCTGCTGAGTAGAGCAGGAGGGCGTGTCAGACTTTTACTGACTAAAACCCACCCGTGTTCCCTCAGTAGCCCGTATGCCAGGGGCTGTGGTATCTCTTTCGAACAAACCCGCACCCCTGGCAGGCATCGGCCCTTGCGGACCCCACCGGTGGTTGCTGACATCTTTGACGGCGCGCGTGTGGAACACAACGCGCCGTCCCGTCTACCACTTTTCGGCCGCAAGGGATAGGGAGAGCGGCTGACGCTATACCGACACTCCTCTTCTCCTGCGGCCCCACCGCGTCCGCCATCAAACGGTGGCGGCCCCGTCCAAACCACGGAAGGGAAGAGCGCTGCTCAGAAGCACCGGCACTCCTACTCTACCGCAGCCCGTAACCCTCAGCCGCGATGCCTCCCATTCGACATCGCGGCCCACCTCAGTTGCGGTGCACCTCACCGCAACTTTTTTTTTTTTTTTGGGTGGGAAGTCATCAAATAACTTCTCCCGCTCTGGGTGGAGCAGGAGGGCGTGTCAGACTTTTACTGACTAAAACCCACCCGTGTTCCTTCAGTAGCCCTTAAGCCAGGGGCTGTGGTGTCTCTTTCGAACAAACCCGCACCCCTGGCAGGCATCGACCCTTGCGGGTCCCATCACTTTTTGTGCTGACATCTCTTTGAGGCGCGCGTGGAACACAACGCGCCGTCGACTTGGGCTTGGTCCTTACCGGACAGCGAGCTACCCATTACTCGCCGTCCGCAAGCCCATGCCTACGGTGGCCGGAAATCGGCCTGGGATTCCCGACGCCCAGGGCGTCTCCGTATCCTGCGGCGGCTGGGGTCGCGAGGGCGCATATGCTGCCTCTCCCTCACGTGCGCCGCCTCCCTCTTCGCGAGCATCACTGCTTCGCTGAAGGAGGTGACGGCTCCCCATGCCCTCTCGCTCCGTACCATGGCCTGGACCAGGGCCGGACGCGAGAGATCGCCGCCGCCGATCGCCTCCACGAGGGCACGGCGGTGCTCCGCCCAAGCAGGGCAGACCGCCACCGTGTGCTCCACCGTGTCCTCAGGGCGATCTTCGCAGTGGAAACACCCGGGCGTTTCCTCCCGCCCTATCCTAAACAGGAACCTCCCGAAACAACCGTGTCCGGTGAGGACCTGCGTCAGGCGGAAGGTGAGGACGCCATGCCGCCTCTCAAACCACTCCTCAAAGAGGGGACTTACCGCCGCAATCGTGGCGTGCCCAAAAGGAGGTACGGTTAGGTAATTACTCTCGTTGTGTTTTTTTACCGCTCTTGGTTGGAGCAGCAGGCCTTTCAGACTTTTACTGACTGAAACCCACCCGTGTTCCTTCAGTTGCCTGTGTACCAGGGGCCACGGTATCTCTTTCGAACAACCCGCACTCCTGCTAGGCATCGGCCCTTGCGGACCCCACCAGTCGGTGCTGACATCTCTTTGAGGCGCGCGTGGAACACAACGCGCCGTCGACCCGGGCTTGGTCCTTACCTGAAAGCGAGCTACCTATTACTCGCCATCAAGCCCGCGATTATTCTCGGTGTCAAATCGGAACCAAACTCCGTGTCGTCAACACTTCTTAGCTCAACAGTTCCGTAAGTTGCGTGGTCATTGAACTGCCACAAACGAATCCACAGAACGAATCTGCTGTAATGTAGTCTTGGCTTTAGTTAGCCTTCAGTTTTTTCTCGGCACGTGCCATAGGACTGCCTCGTTGGTCTAGTGGGCACAAGCGCTGCTGTTGAACATGACGTCTTGAGTTCGAATTCAAGGCGGTCAGTGTTAATGGGGTTTCCAATCTAGAATTCCTCAGTAGCAGCCCGGAGTCTGGATTTGTGTCCGGTTGATGGCAATAGCAAACATAACTGGCGTAATGTGGGTGTACTAGGCCCACCTCTACCTAAACCTTCGGGGATTACAGGCGTAATGTTATGTGTATAAGCCATAGAGCTATTGGTACATAACTCATTACGTGGTGAAATGGCTTATTCAGTTAGAAACGTTAGACTAGTAGTAACGGCCGCGATTTACGAGTTGTAGGTTCGTAGGTTCGAACCCAATCAGGCGTGAAGGAAAACATCGTGAGGAAACCGGCGTGTCCTAAAACCAAATATTTGAAGACATGTACCAACCTGCACTGGGCTCGCGTGGTAGATTACGGCCCACTCCCCCTCACCGGGAGAAAGCCTGTGTCCCAGCGGTGGGAACGTTATAGGCTGATTATGATACGGACGTTTCCAACTCCGTATCACTTATGGATTAAAGATTAGTTAGGGGCCCGAACTAACCATAAATCCCTACTAGTTTAGTTATAAATGCGAAAGTAACTCTGTCTGTCTGTTACGCTATCACGCCCAAACCGCTGAACTGATCGTCATGAAATTTGGCGGAGATATAGCCTGGGATATGGAGAAGGACATAGGCTACTTTTTTACGCGATAACCGACACCCACGCGGGCGGAGCCGTGGCAAAAGCTTTAATTCTTGTAGGAGCATTACACTTCATTTGATGCTCAATTTTGGCTCGAAACAATCGTTAGTTGAACACTTTTTTGTGTAACTTTTTCATTCAGTTGATGTGTTGTGTAAATAACGATACCATTAGCTTGAGAAGTAACACTAGCCGTTACAAATAGCCACCATTATATTAATATTAGGTTGCTAAATTAACGCTGATGCCGACTAATTAGTCTGGTATCTAATTTTGCGCTGAATATTATTATGGCCATGTTCAAAGTGTCAAATACTCCATCATAATGTTAAAACGAAACGACTACGGGGTTATGATCGCTATGTATGTTTGTATGTATGTATATATGTTCATCTGTTCCCTCATAACTTCTAAACAACTTATCATAATTTGACAAATGTATCGTTGGATGCGTCTTGGTCGTCTACTGGTTATAGGGTATGATGACGCGACATTAAATAAAATATGGCGCCCTTTTGCAGACATAAAAAAAAAGATTTTGGGTACTTATTTTATTTACATGTTCCTCACCAGGCTACTGATTGAAGGTAAAATAACATCCTAGCAATTGAGTTAAATAGTCTGAAATCATCACAGAGAGCAAACATATCGCACACCTAGATCTATACTGAGACAACTCAAAAAAGGTCATTTTTCAGGAGACGAAAAAAACGTATATGTACCGGACGGGCGTGATCGCTTGGACACGAAGGGTGTGTAGGGAGGGTGTATTCCTATCCAGGTTTTATCCCAGTGTGTATGTAGGTCTCCCAGTCCACGCGGCGCTGACGTCCTGCACCTATAGGTTCCAGATATCTTCAGGGGCGGCTACTATCTTCCGTTCTTCACGACGTTACCAACGTTTTGACGACTGACAGAGAAACGGGTTCCAGACTTTCGTCTAGGAAGGGGTTGTTTTTGAGACACCTCTGTGAAGGGGTACTTTACCTGATTAAATAACACACATTTTGATTTAATCTTCAGGAAGCAATTTAGAACTTTTACTTGTACTACATGTTAATTAATTTAAGTTTAAAATAACAAATTTATCTTGCCGATGACTACAAATTAGGTGTTAATCTATATTTTCTAAGGTGCCTCGAAACTTTACCGTAACGAGGGCCGCAAATTGCTTCCTGTTTTAACTTTTATTTATTCTATTTTTGACTATCGATACAATGGAATATAGCATACAAAACATTATTAAATTACTGTACATATGGCATGTTATATATCCCTGTATTCCCCTTGAAATTTCCCATCCCCTGAGATAATTCTGTATGTACTATATCTTCCCGTACTGAAAGATTATTTCAAGAAAACCCGAAAAATTATGAAAAATGTTACCAATAAATATATTAAAAGTTGATTTTCTCGAAAACTACTGAACTTATTTCAATTCTGGTTACAGATACCTCAGGGTGGTTTACAGACCCAAAACAATCTAATATTAAGAACGTTACACATATGACTTTCAGGGCGTGACGCGCCCTGAAAGATGGCTAGCAAAACTCAAATCTTAAAAATTACTTAGCTAAAGCAACACAACTTTCAGAGCTCAATTGAGTGGGTTTATCTTTAGACTACGTTAGGGGTAGTTACGCCCAGGGCTAGGTCTCGGTTCTAGGTTACCTGGACGCACTTGAGACTATAAATTACGGCTATACAGCCCACTTAAATGAGGTCTGAAAGGGTGGTACTTACGGTTTTCTTATAGTAGGCACTTATAACCACTGTCTATTGGTTTAACTATCACTATTATCTTTATGATTTTAAATTAATGTCAAAAACAAACTATTAAACTATATAGTGACGCATCGTCGCGAACAGTATATTTGCATTTTTTGTTAGGGAAGCTATACAATTTAATTTGATTCTAGGTAATAAATAGCTTGTAAAATGTCACAGTATACAAGCTGGGGCTGAAATTCAATACGTCAATTTACTATCAATTCATTTCATGTTGATCCATCAAAACAAAGTCAAATCAAAATATAATCACTAAATATTTACGTACCATATCAAACAATACTGGAACAAGTCAAAATATCGTTAAGTAATGTGGCAGAACAATTCACCATCACCGTAACGACTCTAATTAACTCACGTATACGTGTCATCAAAACTGTAACAATTTGAAATGCCCGCGTTTTCGTTCTTGTTAATACCTGCACTCCTTATGGCAAGTGAAGATCAACTCACAATAGACTTGTTTAGGTGGGAGCAGATGGCAGACGTTGATTCAACAAAAGAAAGTTAACGCTACCTAGCGATTAATTTTATGAGCTTTTATTGAACCTGTCACGTTGGATAGTTGCGTATGAGCACCGAGCATTCGAATACAGGCATAACTCAAAATTAACGATTTTTGAGTTGTCTCAGTATAGATCTAGGTGTGCGATATTTACTGGAGAATTGGTGTTGATCAATTCTCCTCACAGAACAGCGAAGTTAAAACATCGTGAGGAAACCAGTATGTTCTACAATCGAAAAATCGAAGATATATGACAAATATCCACCTAAGCACCCGCACCAGGCCTACTCTCTAACCCCGTTTACGAAGATACGGGCCCGTCCGAAAGTAGTACGAAACTTCTTAGTGAATCCTACAGCCAATTAAGTCAAATCGTGTTGTCTTTCACTCTTAGCTCGGGCTCCAAAGTAATCTTCTATCCCTAAGTGATACGAAGTTGGAAACGCCCGTTAGTTCGACCGAAACGACGGACTTCGTGCTTAGGGAGGAGGCCCTTAGACCCGCGTGGTAGTAAGCGGCACTCTCCTTCTCACCGAGAGGAGACCCGTATCTCAGCAGTGGGACCATTATTCGCTGATTACGCTCATTCCTACTCTGTGTAAGAAGAGGTCTTTGCCCCACACTTGAGCAGCAACAGCCTGGTACTTAATAGTTAAGAACTAAACAAAAACAACTCGAAAGTTAATAATACACACTTTCCGACTACACAATCTAGTCAGAGTGCTCTTGAACTGTCGATTAAACCACCTATCTTACAGAAAATTAGATTTTTTTTCCACACAATACGATCCAGACGCGAGGGTCACAGTAAATGGAAAGTTCAGAAGTCTCAATCCTTACAACTAGCCAGAAATTTGTCAAACGTTACTTACTCTATAGCAGGCTATGAGCCACGCCTGGCACTTTGTTTCTTTCTAAACGATGATATTATATTTTGATTGGAATTAAAATGTTAATTAGCTACGACCTAAACTACAAAATACATGTCATGTAATAATGCTGAGACCCCCCTATAGTAACTATACTAATATTCCGAGTACACGAATGATAGCCGGAACCAACGGCTTAACGTGCTTTCCGAGGCACGGAGGGGTCTTGGTACCTATGAAAAGATGGTCACCCATCCACGGACCAAGCGCGGCAAGCGTAGCTTAACCTGTTCGATCGTTCTGTGTAGCTGTTATCACTTAGCCACAAGCCCCTATGAGTACAACCTGAAACCCACAATAAAATCCAGGATAGTTGCAAACTGAACCTTCTTTTCCTACATTTATTGCGTGGTCCTGAGGACGCCGCCCTCGCTATCTTACATCCACTAGTTGGATCGCATATACATACTACCTACATAGGTAGTATAGGTACATAGTGTAATTATGTGTCTTGTAGTCGTATTAGAGAATAAACTTGGCAGCTATGTGCAGACTTGTGGAAGAAACGTGCATCTAATGTTATTTAAACATTTTCTAAAATGGAGGAGGTATGATTTTAAAATTCAAACGTTTTTTCGAAAATTTCTGAAAGGTTAAGAAGTCGGCGTGCAGAATATTTAGTGGAGTTCTCTGGATAATTAAAGGCTGTTGGGGGTGATAACCTTTCAAAGTTTTCGACTTACGTCGTGTTCTCTGTCTAGCCTTAGTATACAGTGTACAAATTACACCCATTCATAAACTCACGCCTTCATTGTATTGGGGTAGGCAGAAACCACAGAATGCCATGTGCTTCGATCTTTACATACTAGTCTCGCTTCGTTCACGTTCGCACACGCCGGTTGCGAGTGCTACGCCACCGACGAACATCACCAATAAGGTGACTACACTATGTCCTTCTAGGGTCTCCCCTTCCGGTGTTTCCACTTACCTCATCATCTGCCTAGCCTTTTCGCAACTACGTTGGGGTCGGCTTACAGTCTAACCGGATGCAGCTGAAAACCACCACAACCCAGTTACTGGGTAATACGATACCCCTTGGTATACATCGCGTCAAACTTAATGGCGGCTCTGAAGTGAGCTACACGCTGCGCAGTACCCCACCCCTCAACCCCCCTGACCCATGAATTTGTTACTGCGCAGCGACTCGCCTCGTGTTCCGAGCCGCCATAAAGTTTGAATCGAGCTGTAAGACTGGTTGAAAGACTTTAGGGCTTCTGACGGCCCGTAACGACTGTCAAAGATCCACGAATGGCAGCCGGGACCAACGGCTCCGAGGCACGGAGGAGTTCTGTATGTAAAGATGGTCACCCATCCACGGACCAACCGCGGCAAGCGTAGCTTAACCTGATCGATCGACCGTGCGGATATTATTATTTAGCCACAACCTCTGCCTTGTAAATACCTTTTGTAGTCGCCTTTAATTCATTCTCAACGAGACCAAATCATTTAAGCATACTCGTGGCTAAGTTTTACCTTATCTGACGTCGAGTTGAGTTGAGAGTTCATATTTTTTTCACAGATGTGTTGTACTATTAGAAGGCTGCTCACAAAATTTTAAGTTGCGAATACAAACAGTTATCGAGAAAAAAAATATTGAAAATTGAAATATTTTATTATTTGACAGAAAGTATATCGAATATCGCCTTGAAACGTTCCGTGTTACGTTCTGTAAAACTTGCGACTGTTTGTATTTTGTTTAAAATATGATAATAACCACTATTAATACTATTTTTAAAGTAAATTATTTACAATATATATAAAGCAGTTAGCAATTTTTTTTCTTTGATATGGAAATAATGCAATTATGTTTTTTAGACGTCTAACGCTATTTAGAACGAAACGTAACGACTCCATTTTGACTAAGTTGGCACCGGTTGTCAAGTATTTTTCTATAGCAATCTGAAATCCCTTCCGGGGCAGAACCAACATGGGTGGGCAGTAGGTATTTAGACTTTTTTATAACCTCCCGGAACCACTTCCGGGGCAGAAACGACATAGAGTAGAGTAGGTCGATATGAGTGACAAGAGACGAGTGTTGCAAATCCGACTCGGACCGGTTAGGTTAGAAGGCGAAAGCTCATCAGGTAGGTAATAGGTTAGGTTAGAACTGTGACCAACCGCGCGCGAGCCGAGCGAGCGAAGCGAGCGGTGCCGTGGCAGCGGCCGGCGAGCGCTACTTCCAAATTAAACTTGACACGTCGACAAAAGTTAGGTTAGGAAATTTAAAAAATCATATTACTGGAGGGGGGTTTCGCAACTTTTCCTTTGGGGGTGGGTTCCTTCCTACCCCCCTTCCCCCAACCCCCTCGATCCCCCCTAAATCGACGTCATATAAGGTACATTCCTACCATACTCGTTTCAAATTACGTGACTGTACCTAATTTTGCTCGAGATCTTTCCTATATTTTTTTTTTTTTTTTCAAAGTCAAACGTTGTCTATTCAAACTAGGCTGAGCGTGAGTATTTTTGGAACGACAAAATTACATTCGACAGTCCCCCAAAACGCCCGCCCTTCACTGTTATCTTCACCATTACAAATTGACAGCCCCTAAGCACCTTATTTAAATATTGAAATAATGGTTGGTTAAATCGATGGATCCTCATTGAACCAGTACCTAATGATTAACTTGTTTGTTTACAAATAAACAAAAATGTACCGTACTAAACCCCTTTTTTATGAGATTCAGTTCACTTAAAAGTTTATGTACATAGTTCAAGTTTATGTACATAGCACATGAATACAAAAAGTTAATATTTTATAACTAAAATAGTTTTAAAAAAACTTGGTCCAATTTCGATGACTGAGCGACAAATAGTCCCTAGTATAAAAATGCCACACAATGACTCAACAACCCACTTTCTGCCGATCACGTAACCGCAAAAAGGCGTGAAAATACGGAAGGAAAAACGCAAGACTGATACTTAAGGAAATGGGAGCCTTCCTTCATGCTCCACTTAGTTACCCTACACCTGATTACACGAGAACGAAATCTACAGGGTGTGTCGAAAGTTGATGCTGTATGTAGGTCTGTACTTACTGGGCTTATGTAATCAATAGATTAAAGTTGAACGTGGTTTAAAGCTAAACAATCAGAAAGAATGTGGGTGTTTTTAGGTACCATCGCGGACAGAAAATCTAAGACATTATTCGGCATCAGGCTCAATCCCCACCCACACAATTACTTTTTTGTATAGACAATAGATATATTTACCTATGATAATTGTAGACTGTGAAATGTTTTTGTTACCAACAAAAACATTTCACAGTCAATAATATTATAAGTGACTAGCCTTTGTCAGCGGCTTCGCCTGCGCGGAACTTTCACCCCGTATTTAACTCCGTTAGGGGTTGATTTTTCCTTAAATATATTTTTCATTATAAAGGGAGCCTCTATGCAAAATCTCAGCTTTCTAGGTCCAAGGGTTTGGGCTGGGCGTTGATGAGTCAGTCAGTCGGGACTTTTATTTTTATTTAAATAGATTTTACTCTGCTCCTTAGGGACGTAGCGTGATGCTAATAGCGTTCCTTTTTATGTTAATAACCTATAACCTACCTACATCAAGAATTTAGCTACAATATGCAAAAATATTTTAAAAATTCGACTGTTAGTTCCAGAGATTACGCCGTACATACAAACGAATAAATTTTACCACGTTATGTTTCACAGAAGGACTGGGGAGAGCTGTACCTACGGTACACCCACATTTCGCCATAAAAATCCTAGTATAATAGTATACCTAAATGTGAAAATTTGGATGTTTGTTACTCAATCACGCAAAAACAGCTGAACGGATTTGCATGAAATTTTTCAACTAACTAACTAGCTTGTGGCTAAGTAACAATAGCTACACGGGTCGATCGACCAGGTTAAGCTACGCTTGCCGCCGTTGGTCCGTGGATGGGTGACCATCTTTACATACCAAGACCCTCCGTGCCTCGGAAAGCACGTTAAGCCGTTGGTCCCGGCTGTCATTTATGGATCTTTGACAGTCGTTACGGGTCGTCAGAAGCCTGAAAGTCTGACAACCAGTATTACCAAGGGGTATCGTATTACCCAGTAACTGGGTTGTGGAGGTCAGATAGGCAGTCGCTCCATGTGAAATACTGGTTTTCAGCTGCATCCGGTTAGACTGGAAGCCGACCCCAACATAGTTGGGAAAAGGCTAGGCAGATGATGATGAGTTTATAACCGGGATTAACGCATAGGATACTTTTTATCTTGATATTACGTTCCTGTGGGATAATTTCCGACCTCCACGCGAGCGAAGCCGCTGGCAAAAGGTAGTATTTTATTCGTACTTTATAGGTAGATGAAAGTTGTTTCGAAACGATAAATTAACTAATACTTGGTAATTAATTAAGTGAACAATAATGTTTAAATAATGTTTAAAACGAGTTTTAGTCAAGTTTAAACAATGTTTGCCTGTATTAAAAAGTAAGTTAGTAAGTAGGTATGTATCTACATTATGCAAGTTTTTGTTAACAGTCTAGTGGATTCAAAAGTGATGATTTAAAGTTGTAAATTACTTTACAATCAATAATAACTTGTTGATTAAATAAGTAAGTACCTATTTTCAAATAAAACATGTTTATATTGTACTTTAAAGACCGATACTATGTAATTTTAAAACAAAGTTTGTTTATTTCTGAATATTATACACAAAATTTTCAACTTGACAGTACAGTAAAAAAAATCATAGTACTTACTATGATTTAAAACAGAAATAAGGTTGGGTACAAAAAAATAGGATGTTAAGCTAGCGAATTTCGCACGTGGTGATGTTAATAAATTATCATCTGCCTAGCCTTTTCCCAATTATGTTGGGGTCGGCTTCCAATCTAACCGGATGCAGCTGAATACCAGTATTTTACATGGAGCGACTGCCTATCTGACCTCCACAACCCAGTTACTGGGAAATACGATACCCCTTGGTAAGACTGGTTGTCAGACTTTCGAGCTTCTGACGACTCGTAACGACTGTCAAAGATCCACAAATGACAGCCGGGACCAACGGCTTAACGTGCTTTCCGAAGCATGGAGGGGTCTTGGTATGTAAAGATGGTCACCCATCCACGGACCAACCGCAGCAAGCGTAGCTTAACCTGGCCGATCGACCCGTGCAGCTATTGTTATTTAGCCACAAGCCCCCCGGTGATTTTAATAAATATTTATTATTTTATTTTACTTTGATTCGACCAAGGTATGGTGAGTTATCAACAAATTAAAAGTAAATTAAAACTCAATATTCGTTTATTGGTCTCACGCAGTGTGTTAATTAGGTTTGTCATTATCATTCTACATCTAAATTGAATTGGTACTATTAAATACGTTTACTTTATTCTTTACTAGACGGCAATCGCCACTGATAAAAACTGGAATTTGTTCTCAACGATTTATTTTCTATACCTTACTAGCTTTTGCTACCGACTTCGCCCTCGTTAACCAATTTACACGGAGCCTTAACAAATTATACACCTAAATCTTCCCCATGAATCTCCCTGTCTATCGGTGTAAACCGCATGAAAATCCGTTCAGTAGTTTTTGAGTTTATCGCGAACAAACAGATAGACGCGGCGGGGAACTGACGCTTTTGTTCCCTGCAGGGTTAAGCAGAGGTCTACTTATACATATAAAAGTTCATCTTCATTTCGTCAATTTATCTTCAAGTTCCATGACATCAATCGGATACAAATCCAGACTCCTGGCTGACTCAGAAATTGCAAATGGAAAAACCAATAACACTTTGCTCGACCCTGGAATCGAACCCACGACAGCTCAGCAAAAGTGCCATTGGCGATCACTAGATCAACGTGGTATCGATTTCTTTTTTCTATAATAATGTCATCAATATTAAAATAATATGATTGTCTTCATTTTTTTCTTCTATCAAACAAAACGCGTGGGTAAAAGAAAATGTTCCTTAGTAAAAGTCGCCTTTTGGAATGGCCTAAAAGGCGCCTAGAGTTATTTACAAGTCTAAGAAAGACCTTAAACTTGAGGAGGTTGTCTCACCGCATCACTGAATGAAATCGATTACTTATCTCATGAATCAAAGAAGATTTGATTTCTTACGTCACTCGTAAGATTCGGGAAGTTTCAAAAATGTTTTAGGTCAAATACTTCGTTTTGCGCCAAGCATACGTAGATCTTTGACAATCGTTACGGGTCGTCAGAAGCCCGAAAGTCTGACAATCAGTCTTACCAAGGGGTATCACGTTAGTCAGTAAACGGATTGTGGAGGTCAGATAGACAGCCGAAGTACGGAAGGGTCTTGGTATGTAAAGATGGTCACCCATCCACGAACGAACAATTCGTGCGGCTGTTATTACTTAGCTACAAACCCCTTTAGAAACAAATGTGGCGGCATCTACAACGCAACATGCGAACTACGCATCAAGACTTGACGTCACACAAATCCTACATCGCGCAAGCAGAGTTTACCGCGCGACTCGTACATAAACAACATCCCGACATCAACCGTCGGGCAGTTGCCCACCAGACAACACCCGTCTGGTCGGAGGATCCCCCTTTTCCATGGAGTATGAGTGAACTTTACACCCTGTTCCTCATACCTCTATACAAACAACATGTCTTATTACAGCAATCATACTAACCATGTGATGTCCGCCCATCATATAGCTACCACACTAAAAGCCATACATAATCCCATACACGTATGTAAATCAATTCCCATCACAGCCATGCTATTCTCTCCACAACATCGTTACAAACTAGTTAGTCGAGTTCAGTCCTGTTTAGTTCAACGGCTATACTACTTGTTTTCCTAAAATAAACGCCCTAACTAGACACTGACTTAATAAGGCGTGTACTGTGTCAGACTGACTATTTATCTCGGCATCCATCAGCGTGACTATTTATGGAACATCCCTAGTAAGAACAGTGGTGCCCCATTGGTATTGGCCCCGCCTTACGGTTTATAAGATCTCGGGTTCGAACCGAGGCCTGCTTTACTTTGTGTAAATAAAATTATTAACACATTACGTAAATTTAATAATATTATGTAGGTTCGAACTCAGACCGCTAGGCGCTTTACATGGTGTCAATAATTTTCATTACCACTGCTCTCAAAACAGTGAAGGAAAACATCGTGAGGGAACAGGACTGCCAGGGGTGCGGGTTGTTCGAATGAGATACCGTGGCCCCTGGCACACAGGCAACTGAAGGAACACGGGTGGGTTTTAGTCAGTAAAGTCTGTGACACGATAAGCGGGAGAAGTTATTTGATGATTACCCATTCTCAAAAGAAAGGCGTGTCCTAGAACTAAAAGTTCGACGATAGTACTATTGATTAATAAGTCGACAGCGACGTCCGACACGAAAGTAATAATACCGTGGCGGGATTTTTCGCGCACTACATCTTCAACACTTGGTGTAGAGTTTAGAGTTGAAAATCGAACTGTGTGTTTTTTCGACGTCCTTAGACTCACTCGCGCTGCACTCTGTTGAATTTTCATTGTTCGGTTCAACACAGACAGTTGAAAATGGAGTGGGCGACAAAATCCCGGCGGGATTTCGTTACATTTCCAGTTTACGCTGATCTCGTACTGTACGGAAATCCTATACAATGCTAGACCAGCGTATACTGGAATTGTATGGCTGATGCTTAGCCGCGTGTACGTCGTCGACTAAAGATAATGACCACGTGCAAAATAACACGTTAGTTACCTTGATAACTTACAACGTGCAGTTTCTTTCCGTAAATCATGCTCGGGCGCAATTTGATCGTGCTACCTTGTTTTATCGTTATTATTATTTATTTCCTGCTGTTTATCAAGAATTCCGTCTTTATGACTCAAACAGTGATTCAGTTATTAGTTACCTACTTATTCTAAATGTTATCACGTGTGTAGCTTTGACATTGTCTTACTGTCATAGTTATTTAGACGTAAACCAAAAAAGGTACTAGATGAAAGAAATAAAATAAGTTCCGTCAAACGGGGTGAATAGAAATGCAGGAGTGAAGCGGAATGAAACTTTAAAACGCATTTTAACATTGAAATAACATACCTACCTGTGTTACCTGTGTAGGTAGTTGGGTGACAAAAAGGACTAATTTCTTTTCTGTATCTTGGACTTTATTATTTCAACGTTAAAATGTATTTTGACAGTTTAGTCCCGATTCACCCTTGCATCCCTATTCACGCCGTTTCTAGGTTTAGTACCTAGTAAATTTTTTTTCATTCTTTTATTTAGTTCCTACTTATCTTTTAGCGCTTCATGGCAGTGACAACGCCCCGGGCGTTGTTGGTAAAAAAACATTTGTGAAATTGATGTATGCACTAATCTGTATTGATTTAATTAAACCAATAATAAAACTGAAACGCGAAACGGTCGTCTTAGGGGCGCTAATCTCTGCCTCTGGAAGTACAAGTCGGATTTAAAAAAAAACTTCATTTGATAGTCCAGTTCATGGAGCGGCACCCTAATTGCGTAACTCACGATTAATCATAATCGGTTTCAATTTAACAGTTCAACAGTATTCATTGCGTTATTTAAGTCGTTGAACAGCCACATTTTTCGAACATATAAAGCAATGGTTTAACAATCATTTTCAAAACGAAGCAGATTATGATGATGCGTGAGTTACGCAATTAGGGTGCAGGCTATAGTATAACATCATGCTAGGATCATTAGGAGCCGAGCTTAAAGAAAATTAAAAAGAACGCTAAGCGAAAACGAAGTCATAGCGCGAGCAGGCGAATACCGGGAACAAAAATAATCACGCGGGAAAAGCTAGTTGTATTGATAAAACAAAATGGCGGCGTGAGTTCCGATTTTGGTTACGCGCCAACAGAATCTTGTAGCGTTGTGAACATTCTGAATGGCCAGTGACACTGTGACATTGACCTATGCCTTTGTTTCGGCGTCTTAGATAAAAAGTGAGACGAAAAGCCGGTGACAACTTGTATAAAAATCTAAATTACATGGTTGAACCTGTTGCCGACCACTTGATTTGTGAGCTGTGGGTCCTGGCCAGCATTGCCAGATATTTCTTCGGGCATAAAAGGATTTTTAAACCTTTTGCGGGATTCTTTCTTCAAAAGCAGGACATTATAAAAAGACGAAAATAATCAGTAGTTTTTTTTTATCAACCGGCTTTATTAAGACTTATCTTTTTATTTGAGTTTCAAATTAAGTTCACAATGATGATAATGATGATAGACAGTCAATGAAAATATGTTACACTATACTCATAATCATAAGTCATAACAATGGCACCATCGAGCAATCCCCAAAAAACGGTAGTGACCTAGTCAAAAATCGGGACGTAACATATGGCAACGCTGGTCCCTGGCGTTCTATTATGCCACTGCAAAAAAGACATGGTCCTATCGGTCTTGTATAGCTCCATCTCTCTCTCACACTATAAAAATGGTGGCATTAATACGTCATAGTACGGACCCGGTAATTGTCTCTCGTGTTTTATACAAGCAAGTTTTTATGTAGGTACCCAAGTAAAAAGCCATCTACTTCCTCGGGTAGTCAGCACTAGAGAATTTATTGTCTGCGCTCAATTGTTTCCTTAAAGTGCACCCAGATGTTGATAACTTGCCTGCGCAATGAACTGTTTTGGATCCCGCAGACAGGCGTGACACGACTTCGATAAACAATTTCCATGAAGTTGTCACAGGAACTGTCCCACCAGAGTCGCGTTGCACCTGTATTCCATTATTTTATGATAAAAACTTTTTTAATTTGTCCGGTAGTCCTCTAATCACGGCGGTAAAAATAGGATATTTTTTTAAATTTTTAGCGGGTCATATTTTCTTTACTAATTCGTTGCTGAAAAAAAGAAAATGCCAGGGACGTGTTTACAGCAAACCTTGATTATATGAAATAAAATTCAGGAAGAAAAAAGGGGAACACTTTTAAAAAAAGGAGAATCGCACGCCCTGTTCCCTCTTAAGTGAAACTTTGACAGTCGTTACGCGTCGTTAGAAACCTGAAAATCTGACAACCCGTCTTAACAAGGCGTCCGGTATTACCCGGTAAGTGGTTTGTGGAGGTCAGATAGGTAGTCCCCATATAAAATACTAGTATTCAGCTTAGTGATGGGTAACTCATGAATTTTATGTGAGGATGAGGGAGCCCCTCAATTTGCTTCGTGAGGTCCTCACGAGGGACCCCTCATTTGAGGTGAGGAATCGCGAGCCGAACTCAAACGAAGCTCCAAGTGAGCGAGGCGGGCGGGTGCAACGACGACTCACGAGTCACGACTCTCCGATAATCCGATTATTCACGGCCTCACTCTCTCACACACATCATTTTCTTTCGCTTATTAATTTTAGACCGCCAAAATAAACGAATCAATGACCCTTTATTACCAATCTAATGCTAATGCTTTAAGAGTTTATAATAATTAATCGTAGCTGAAATAATTTTAAATAATGGTTACTGTGCCATGGTGTTGTCAAAACTTCAAGATCTCACCTCACCTCACTCATTCTCAATTCTCCATACAATTTTTGAGTCGGTTCATTCGCTCACTGAGCTCACTCAATCACTCAATCCTCATTCGCGAGTCACGAACTCGCTTGCCTCGATTTCCTATTGTCAATAAGTTCAATGTCAATTTTTAAATGAGGGCTGATGAGGAATGAGGTGGTTGAATATTGAAATTCGAGTAACTCTTTCAATTTGCGATCACGAGTACCTCAAATGAGGGGCCTCATGAGTGAGGGACACATCACTAATTCAGCTTTATCCGGGTAGACTGGAAGCTTACCCCAACATAGTTGAGAAAAGGCTAGGCAGATGTTGTCATATAAATACATAAACTCACGCTTTCTTCCCATCAGGTGGAACAGAACTCCACCTGCTACGATCCTTAAATACTCTTTTTGATTCGATAACGGGCATACATCAGGGCATACGCACGCCGGTTCACCAATAAAGTCACTATATAATGTCTTCTAGAGAAGCTCCCCTCCCGGCGTTTCCACTCACATCTGTTTTATTATTGTTCCCGGGACGGCCGCCATGGCTCACGCACAATGGTCCACTTGAAGGACTAAGTGCGGAAACCAAACCCATAACATAGAACATTATTGTTCCCGGAAAATGAGGCTTTCTTATGTCGTTGAAGACGACTTACCACTCAACATAATTATACTAGAATCGCCAATCCGTCAGCCAAGCGTGGTGATTATCATCTCAATCCCTCCCTTGACCCATTCATTTAAATTGTCAGTCGGGATTGATAATAAGTTAGGGAGAATCATAGTTTCAAGTTGAAGATTGAATAGAGTTCAAAATGGCATGTCTCCAATTTTGAAATTGGCACAAAGTAGTGGATAAGTACCTACTTCGGCACATTGACAAGTTCGGTAGCCTTTTGCTAACTGAACAGTAACTTTAACTTCTTATGCTGCGTTCACAAGACTTGCATGAGAAACAGAAGCTCTAGTGTGAGTTTCATTTATAAACCATCTCGATCTAACGCATCGAGCGTGTTCGGTGATCCGATTGGTCCTAGATTGTTGAAGGACCAATCGGATCGCCGAACGCGCTCGATGCGTTAGATCGAGATGTTTAAAAGAAACTCACACTAGGGCAACAGGGTGTGGACAAGATATACAGTGTTAGAGTTATAGAACGCTTGGAACCTAACCTAACCTAAAAAGTATCCTATGTCTTCATCCAGGTCCAGGGTGCTTAAACGTCAGGGATTGGCTGGACTCACTGAGTCTAGCCAATCCCTGACGTTTAACTGATAATTCCAATGACGATCTATCGGAATTATATTCGAGAGTAAGCACCCTGGTCGATCCAGGTAGACTATACATGTGCCAAATTTCATCCTAATCCGTTCTGGTGTCAAACAAACACGAAGAACAAATCTTTTTGTCACAATTAGTTTAGATAAAGGACTATGTGGGACTTATAAATACAGCTATGGACTTCACAAGATCTTTACACTTGCATATAGCCTTAAAATGGATCCGCATCCTCATTTGTTTTAGCTAAATATGGAGCGACTGCTATCTGGTAATGCTATACACCTTGGTAAGACTGGTTGTCAGAGTTTTGGGCTTGTAGCGACTCGTATTGACTGTCAAAGATCCACGTACGACAGCCGGGACCAACGGCTTAAACTTACTTTCCGAGGCACGGATGGGTCTTGGTATGTAAAGATCATCTATCAACGGGCCTACTACTACAACCGTAGCTTATAGCCTTATTGTTCTACTCACAAGCGCAAGTGCTCTTACTGCACAAGAGCTGTAGCCCTTACTGGAAATGTCTGACTTTGTGGTTTTCAATATTATCATCATCCCACTTGTAAAAAAGGAATAAGCCCACGTTCCCACGAACGTAATTAAATCGCGGCGGGTTTTTTTCGTGCACCAGATTTACAACGCTCGGCTTAGTGCCGAAAGTAGAAAATCCATTTTTTTTTTTCATTTAGCCTACACCGTCCCACTGCTGAGCAAAGGCCTCCCCCAAATCCTTCCAGGCATACTTTTCCAGGGCCTCCTCGATCCAGCCCTTGCAATACGCGTCTAGGTCGTCACGCCACCTTTTCTTGGGCCGGCCTCGACGGCGCTGTCCATCATTGGCACCCACTGTGTGGCGACAATTGCCCAGCGGTCACTGTGCATGCGACTAGTGTGACCCGCCCAGTCCCATTTTAGCCTAGCAGCCTTTTTGCCTACGTCTAAAATTCCCGTTTTGGAGCGCAGCGTGGTGTTTAGTATTGAAAATCCATTGTGCGAGAAAATCCCGTCGTGTTTTTATTACGACTATGTGAATGTCAACTAAAGCGTTTATTAATTACACTTGGCTGAATTTAGTGATCTTAATTCATTCGTTTCCGAATTTAGTCAAGTATAATCGCAATTAGCAAGCTAGCATCCATAGCTTTTAAAGTTGCTTCTGAATTTAGATGACTAAATTCAGCCAAGTGCAATAAAGCCCTTATGTGATCGGCATTTGTTTTCAGACAAGGACGCTACTACCCATCCTTGTCCATTCAGTAACAGTCCTCATAATAAAACAAATGACAGTCTGCCAGTTGGCAATCCAAGAACAAATGAATGTATAGTCAGTCAGCTTACGTCCTAGATCCTGAGATAACCTCCTTCCTTAGTGACGCCAGTGTTATTGTAGTGCCAAATTGGCACTGAAGCTAATTCGGCTAAACTTGCATCCGAAACGGATGTCATATGACTTAATAGATGATATAATATCTTGCATTGTTAGGTGTTGAATACAAAGAGCTTTTGGTTAGTTTTGAGCATATGAATATGGGGTAATTTCGAAATTCCTTAGTCTACATTTCTTTACATAGTATAAAGCAATGTCGCTTTTCGTGTTTGTACAATTGATCTTTTATACTGCGCAACGGATTTTAATTAGGTTTTCATTAATAGACAAAGTAATTCAAGAGGAATGTCTTACTTATCTACTAATATTATAAGAGGAAAGATTTGATTTTTTGTTTGCTTGCATTGAATAGGCTCCGAAACTACTGAACCGATTTGAAAAATTATTTCTGTTGGAAAGCTTCACTACCCCCGGTTGACATAGGCTAATTTTTATCCCCGTATTCCCAAGGGAACGGGATCTACGTGGGCGAAACCGCGGAGCGCTGCAAGCATAAAGAGGTAAAATCTGTTTGTAAGTTTGTATGTAGGGGCTAATCTCTGGAACTGCCAGTCAGATTTCTATCTTTCTAATTAGCCTGTATTGTCCCACTGTAAGGCAAAGGCCTCCCTGACCCTCTTCCACACACCTCTTCCTCTTCTCTTTTGCTAGTACTGGCCAGTCCTTTCGGTAGGAGTCAATCTCGGCCTGCTGCGATGGCGTCATGCATTAAGTGGGACCCAATCGCTGGTTCTCTTAGTTAGGCCATTTGTCATCTCACATTCGCCAGACATGTCTGGCGCAGTCGGATTTGATATGTGATGATATTTTTAGAGATTATATAGGCTACTAGCTTTTGCCAGTGGCTTCGCTCGCGCGGAACTTTTATCCCCTTTTTAACTCCCTTAGGGGATGAATTTCAAAAAATCCTTCCTTATTCCTTGCCTACATTATAAAGGGAACCTCTGTGCAAAATTTCAGCTTTCTAGGTCCATGGGTTCGGGCTGTGCGTTGACGAGTCAGTCAGTCAGGACTTTTCTTTCTATTTACATAGATTTAACTTCACATTAACACGCGGCGAAGTCGCCAGCAGAAGCCAGTACTTAATACTTAACATAGCTTCGGTCGGTTGAATCTTCGTAAGAAAACCAAATTATGCACATGGTTGGGCTTCGCAACTTCATAGAGCCTGCTAACCATCCATTGATACCTCCATAAAAGTTTAAGACGCATTCTGATACCATCATATGGTCCCAAATACGAAAATTCGAACAAATTGCCAAAACTTGGACGTAGCTTGGAAATCATGCTTCTTTATTAAAAGAACGTTATAGTGAATAATACTATGTCTATTTCTGTACTTAAATTTGTTCAAATAACACCTTCATACGTCAACAGTTCGGGTTTTCTGACCGAATACTCTGATAAGAAACACCGAAATCAAGCAACCCAACCAACTCTTTTAAAGTCTAGACACAATCTTGGTCGAGCCATATGAAGGCCATGCAGATTAGTGTTAAAGGTGATATTTTGAGTTAAGGGTACACTAGTCGCGGGCTCGAACTCACTGGTGGGCCTGGCTAAAAAGCACGCTGTCTCACCAGGCTTCGTGTCCGACAGAGGTAGTATCAGTGATGAGCAGTTAGACGCTAGTCTACACGCACAACATTATTGAGTGAGCCACCACTGCATAAATTAATGACTAATTAAGTTCATTGAACTTTTCGATAATTGAGCTTTGTCGGTACCGACTTGGTTTTCGAGATTTTACACTCCTTTTATTACTTAAACATGCCCAAAGTTAGGTTAAATTAGCAAGAAAAATGAATCTTTGTTGGCTCATAACTTTTTAATGGTTTTTTATTTTAGTATTCTGTTTCCACACAGACAATATTAATAATGAGGCAAAACTATACCATGTTTAATTTTTAATGTACATAGTCAAACAGTGGAGTAAAACCCTCCCGAAGTTTGTATGGAAAAAATGTGGACAAGTGTCACCTTAAGAACCACACAGATGAGTGGACCTGTCCAGTCAGAGCACGCATTTGTCAGTAATGGTGTGGCAACTTAGATATATAAGAAGCCCAACCTAGTAGCCCATCCTCTCAGAATTACAACATGCCCAGTTCAATAACAATATTGCAAAGTTACATTAACATAAGCAAACATTACAACATCTTCTTGGTGCCAACCAACACTGCAGGTACAACACAACACAAACCGTTAACTCGAATATAGCCTTAATAACAAACTAAGTGAGAAAGTTATTGCAACATAAATAAGCACATATATCCCTTACGGCACCCCATAAGAAGCGATGGGGTCCCTTCTCTTGGTTACAGACATAACTTTACGTGTAATGTAAAATCAACATCAGAACCCGTCTTTGATTTGAAACATAATTAATATTCATTAGGGCGCGTTTTGATGAGTTTCCACCCAATAAGCAGGTCTATTAAGGATCATGGCTGATAACATACATAGAATTACGCCTATTTCCCATTGAAGTATGCTTCTGCCTTTGGTACGCAGAAGCCTGGGAAACCCGGGGACGTTCTATAGTTTCTCCTGGAGAACGTTTCCTGCTAAGATCCTTGCATACCCTTTGCTACGCTGCATACAGGATAAGTTTTTAACCATATTATTCTAGAAAAATATATAAATAAATCTGCTGTTCCGTACATTTTGACCGCGTAATAGCTGACGAAACATTTCTGCCTAGAATGATATGCTGAATTCATGGTTGCAATTTGTGCACTGGTTAAAAACTTATCCTGTATATCTGCTCATACATGCACGCCAGTTGCGAGTACTGAGCACCTGACCTTTGTGCCGTAGAACATCTCCTATAAGGTCACTATATGTTCTCCTAAGATGTCCCTAACCTGCGTTTCCACTCACATTTGCCTTGTTGTACCTTTTGTTAGTCGCCTTTCGTTCTTCCTCTCAATTATGACCTATGACCATGACCAGTTAGTTGTGTACTGCGATAGACAAAATTGATTTTATTTATTTAACTCAAAAATCGCTTAAACGGAGATATTACAATTGGTCATAAAAACATTGTCGGTGGCGAGACGATAACGGTGATTTTCTATTTATCCAGATGTGCGGTACTTGGGGTACCGTAAAACGATAAAAAAGTCGGTAATTTTTTTCATAAGCAGGTACTGCATTAAGTTTTGTAGCCGAAATCCCAGTAGAATGCGGTATACGGTGCAGTTGGGCCATACATTCAACTAAGTATTTCTATTCTAAGAAATTTTAAAGCATGGACTAGCTCTTAGTTCCAGGCTAAAATTTCGTTTAAATTGTTATTTATTTCTTCGCTAATCCGGCTGCGGAAAACTGGGAAAATGGAAGGAAACTTAGGATAAAGATGCAGGAGTTACTTACTACTTTAGTAAATGACTTGAACCATGTGTTTACTTCTTGAATATGTGATGAATTTTCTCGAGTAAGTTTACATGTATACTCGTAGGTACTGTACCTTCTACAAAGTTATTGACAATTTAAAGGATGTACTGCGTCCGAACTGAAATTATTAACTGGTTTTAGACAAAAACCCGCTTTAACTGAGACGTAACGTCACCGTTGTTCCCTGAATATTTCATAACCGTTAGGGTCAAACGGTTTAGCTATAAAAAGTGACCTCTTTTTAAAGGTCAGTCCTACGATTGTACCGGATGGTCCCTCGCAAAAAAGATTCTATTCGGATTCGTGGGTGTCATATGAAATTAGAACTTAAGGTGAATCTAGTCCACATTTTTTCTATACAAACTTCGGGAGGGTTTTACTGCACTGCTTGACAATGTACATCAAAACTTAAACATGGTATGGTTTTGTCTCATTATTAATATTTGTCGGTACAGAAACGGAAAGATTAGTTTTTCTTACTAATTTAACGTAACTTTGGACATGTTTAAGTAATAAAAGAAGTGTAAAATCTCCAAAACTAAGTCAGTACCGACAAAGCTCAATTATCGAAAAGTTCAATAGACTTAAATTGTTCATTGATTTATGCAGTGGTTTTTTTAGAAAACCTGATCTTCCGGAGGATTTTTCTTCATTTTTTACGCGCCTGTTTTACTGTAACTGATCCTGCAGCTCACTCAATAATGTTGTGCGTGTAGACTAGCGTCTAACTGCTCATCACGGGTACTAACTACCTCTGTAGTCCACGAAGCCTGGTGAGACAACGTGCTTTTCAGCCAGGCCCACCAGTGAGTTCGAGCCCGCGACTAGGTTCCCTTTAAGGTTAATATTTTAAGGTGGAAGTTCCAGGGTAGGTCACGAAATTCAAATTTTCTTAGGTTTTTTTGCAATTTGCACGTCAGTGCCAAGTTATATGTTATTTATAATATGATTCGCGTAACACGTATGTAATTACAGAAAAAAAAAAATCACCACTGCAACCCTCTAATTCGTTTAATTCCATTGAATGTCTATTCTAGAGATGTCAGCACAAACTGATCGGGCCCGCAAGGGCCGATGCCTGCCAGGGGTGCGGGTTGTTCGAAAGAGATACCGCCGCCCTTGACACACAGGCTACTGATGGAACATTGGTGGGTTTTAGTCCGTAAAAGTCTGACATGCCCTTCTGCTCCACCCAGAGCGGGAGAAGTTATTTGATGATTTCCCAACCCAAAAAATAAAAATAAATGTCTATTCTATGAAAAAGTACGATACTCCTTGGTAAGACTGGTTGGCAGATTTTTTGGCTTCTGACGACCTGTAACGACTGTCAAAGATCCGCGAATATCAGCCGGGACCAACGGCTTAACGTGTTTTCCGAGTCACAGCAGTCTTGGTATGCAAAAATGGTCGCAAATTCACTAATCCCCTATGCAAGGCCGGTGCCTTGCATAGGGGATTGGTGAATTTTCGTGGTGTTTTGCTCATTCCGCATTTGATAGCACTTGCAATATATCTTCACTATTTTAACCATTCTATTCAATTATACATCTACATCGGGGCAAACATTTCAATCTCAAATTGCATCTTAACTAATTAAGTAGTCGTTTGTTCTCTATGAAATTCGAAGATAAATTAATCAGGAAACTACGCTTATCTGGCTTTCTTCTTTGTTGTTAGTTGGACAGCTTGCTTGTCGGAGTTGCTCACTGGATTGTAGTTTGAGATATTTTGTGACGTTAACTCGTTTTTTCTACCATTTAAGGTACAGTAAAAATTATCCATAAGAATTTATCGGCTCTTCACGTGACCAGAGGGATGGCCTATTTTTTATGTTTTTTGGCCGAGGAACCAACATTGCCACGCAACCAACATGGTAATGCTGTCAGCTATTTGAGCACCCTTCCTGTTGACATTGATGCGGTATGGTTCTTTTCTTTCTTACCCATATACCACCAACCACCACCTGTTGACAACGATGCGGTATGATTATTTTCTTTCTTATATAATATACTTGAACATGTTATTAATATAAGACTCAGAACATATCTCTTCACACTCTACCTAACTAGACAATGGCAGAGTCTAATTTTCTAACAAACTAAGCTGAATTAAACTTTCTAAATATAACAATTTTAGATTGTGTACTTAAAAAAACAACTCTTTGAATATTCGTAAAAAAAAAACCTAAACTGTCCAAGAAGATGCCTTTGTCATAAACAGCCACATATGCCTGGTATAAATTACCCTTTATTTCCGGTCGAAACCTCAGTAAATCCTCTCACTTCCCTCTACCGTGAAACTCCGCAGCATGTAGTATTTTAACCTAGAAATACCCACCTTAAATTAAAGGTGAAAACTTGTGGACCTGGCGTTTCACCTGCATACTGCAATAAAGGATGCCGCTTGAAACCACATGCGACATACTACAACGATATTGGGGCAGGTAAGCTACACAGTAAAATAATGTATTGCTGGAACCTTGTGAGGCATGTAGGAAGTTTGCTGAACACTGGCATACCAAATTTCCAGACTTCTAGAGTATAAAAACAACGACCTGCACAAAATAAAGAAATGCCCTAATAACGTCGTAGTAGACTTCAGTTAGAATAAGTATAGAATAGAATAGAAAACATTTATTCGACACAGACACAACACAACAGCAACAAACACATTAAAAAAAGAGAACGTTAAACATAACAAAAAAATCAGTATCAGTTGTAGCAGTAGCTTTGTTACTGGACCAAGGCTACTGTCTACATCTGCAGGCTTAGCATGACGCTTCCTATTTATACTCTACGGTAGAATAGAAATCGCTTGTCTACATTTCTCCGTGAAAAACTGTCAACTGTCTGTCTATACGGAAACGTCACTTTTGTCTACTCTTCCGACGACAGGACGGTTGTCTACGGTTCTCGTGCTAAGCCTATCGTAGGTAGGTACTCTGCGTTTTTTTGACGTCGTTTAGTTCAGCTACTGTAATTTCTGGTTGTGGACTGTCTTCATGCAGTTGTGAATTGGCATTGTTTGTTATTTTCTAGCTTCTCGCTTTACCTTGCTGCAGGTTTTTTTTTTTTGTCTAAATCAAAAGTCATTTATTCAAATTTGGTTGAGAATCAGCATCAAAATAACACAAGACAGTCCCCAAAAACGCTCGCCCTTCACCATTTCCTAGTGCTTTAGCTGATATGTGTACAATTGATACTTGAAATAGACGAAGATACATTAAACCTTTCCTGCCATGACCAATAAAATTCTCTAATGTATATCAATTAAAAACTACATACTTGGTATCGTATCGTATAATCATCGGAAGAGCACAAAGGTTTAATAATGAAGTCTTTAATCAGCAGTTAGCTTTTAATTTAGCTCTCATTGCCGTCGTAATATCGGTATATTCTCATAGATTGGCTGCCGATGGCGTAGTTACGGTAATGAATAGGTTAACAAGCTCATCTCATGAGCTTCATTCAGTAACCAATTCAGAAATTGAACTTGATCAGCGTGGGATTCATACTACTTAATAACGTTGCTCAGTTCTGTTGTATTAGTTGGATCTATGATACTTGAATATAGTACACTAGCTTTTGCCAGCGGGTTCGCCCGCGCGGAGGTCGGATATTTTCCCACGGGAACGTGCTACCGGGATAAAAGGCTATCCTATATGTTAATCCTGGTTATAAACTACCTGTGTGCCAAATTTCCTCCAAATCCGGTCAACCGTCTTTGCGTGATTGAGTAACAAACAAATATCAGAACATAAAAAATTTCACATTTAATACTACTAGCTTTTGCCCCCGGCTCCACCCGCGTGGTTGTCGGTTATCGCGTAAAAAAGTGGCCTATTTCCTTCTCCATATCCCAGGCTATATCTCTACCAAATTTCATGACGATCGGTTCAGCGGTTTAGGCGTGAAAGTGTGACAGACAGACAGAGTTACTTTCGCATTTATAATATTAGTAGGAAAGAAGGGATTACTATACTCTGACCCTTCAATTTCTTAATACGCGATAACCAACATCCACGCGGGCGGAGCCGGGGACAAAAGCTAGTGTGTTTAAAGACTTTTCGTTAAACGGAGAGTAAAAGAAAACGATATGATAGCAACTAAGAATATAATAACCCAAAGACAACCCATAGTAATAAGACTTAGGGCCAACTTCTAACAGGCGCGACGAGACACTTGTAGAACAATTTCCAAGAAGTTTTCATAGAAATTGTTCTACGTGAGTCGCGTCGTTCCTGTTTGCAGGAGACTTTAATAGTTGGGAAGTACCTACAGTAATTAAACACGTGCTTAGACAATACCAACAAACAAACGAACACCTTTCTAAGAATCCCACTATGCGTACAAAATATTTACGACCTTATTGTTTTGTATTTCTATTGTGTTTAAATATGAGCGCTTGTGGCTAAGTAATAATAGCCATACGGGTCGGTCAGGTTAAGCTACGCTTGCCGCGGTTGGTCCGTGGATGGGTGACCATCTTTACACGCCAAGGTTCCTCCGTGCCTCGGAAAGTACGTTTAGCCGTTGGTCCCGGCCGTCATTTGTGGATCTCTGACAGTATAACCCATCCATATATTCACAACCGCAGTATGGTTTATGGACTACTCACACTTATTCAGCTCTGTTCAGCTTTTGTCCATAGACAGCAACGATTTTCTATGAGATGCGTACGCATCAAAATGCTATACAAAATGGTTGTTTTCTGTGGACAAAAGCTGAATAAGTGTATCTCCCTTATTCTCACATTACTTGTGCCGATAGGACAAAAGAATATCTAGTCCAATATTTCGTCGATAACTTACTCCCTTGTCGGCACTAACTGAGGATATACTTAATAAATGTTGTCTCTCTGTACGTGTAGCGTATAAAACTCTACGATTTATGACGTCTTATCTCGTTCTTGTTTTCCTTTCCCCAGTACAAAATCGGGGCACAGTTGTGTTTGTTTACTGTTTTCATGGTTTCTAGATCAAGAACTCTATCAGTATTCTGCAATACACTCCATGTTTTTTTAAACTAGCTTCTGCCCTCGTCTTAGTTCGCGTGGAAGTCGTAAAACACCACAATGTACTAAAATAACAGCCACATTTTCCGCCTGCGCTTATTTCGTTTTCTCTTAGTCTTCTTTCTGACATTTTTTCCTTTTGCTCAGCTGCTAAGGGTGGTAGCGTAATCTTAAATAGCCTTTAAGGGGAACCTAGTCGCTGGCTCGAACTCACTGGTGAGCCTGGCTAAAAAGCACACTGTCTCTCCAGGCTTTGCGTCCGACAGAGGTAGTATCAGTGATAAGCAGTTAGACGTTAGTCTACACGCACAACGTTATTGAGTGAGATGCAGGAATAGAAGATCCTGGTGCGTTAAAAATTAAGAAAAGTCCTTTGGAAGATCGGGTTGTATGAAAAAAGCACGTATTGTCCCACTGTAAGGCAAAGGCCTCCCTGACCCTCTTCCACACACCTCTTCCTCTTCTCTTTTGCTAGTACTGGCCAGTCCTTTCGGTAGGAGTCAATCTCGGCCTGCTGCGATGGCGTCATGCATTAAGTGGGACCCAATCGCTGGTTCTCTTAGTTAGGCCATTTGTCATCTCACATTCGCCAGACATGTCTGGCGCAGTCGGATTTGATATGTGATGATATTTTTAGAGATTATATAGGCTACTAGCTTTTGCCAGTGGCTTCGCTCGCGCGGAACTTTTATCCCCTTTTTAACTCCCTTAGGGGATGAATTTCAAAAAATCCTTCCTTATTCCTTGCCTACATTATAAAGGGAACCTCTGTGCAAAATTTCAGCTTTCTAGGTCCATGGGTTCGGGCTGTGCGTTGACGAGTCAGTCAGTCAGGACTTTTCTTTCTATTTACATAGATTTAACTTCACATTAACACGCGGCGAAGTCGCCAGCAGAAGCCAGTACTTAATACTTAACATAGCTTCGGTCGGTTGAATCTTCGTAAGAAAACCAAATTATGCACATGGTTGGGCTTCGCAACTTCATAGAGCCTGCTAACCATCCATTGATACCTCCATAAAAGTTTAAGACGCATTCTGATACCATCATATGGTCCCAAATACGAAAATTCGAACAAATTGCCAAAACTTGGACGTAGCTTGGAAATCATGCTTCTTTATTAAAAGAACGTTATAGTGAATAATACTATGTCTATTTCTGTACTTAAATTTGTTCAAATAACACCTTCATACGTCAACAGTTCGGGTTTTCTGACCGAATACTCTGATAAGAAACACCGAAATCAAGCAACCCAACCAACTCTTTTAAAGTCTAGACACAATCTTGGTCGAGCCATATGAAGGCCATGCAGATTAGTGTTAAAGGTGATATTTTGAGTTAAGGGTACACTAGTCGCGGGCTCGAACTCACTGGTGGGCCTGGCTAAAAAGCACGCTGTCTCACCAGGCTTCGTGTCCGACAGAGGTAGTATCAGTGATGAGCAGTTAGACGCTAGTCTACACGCACAACATTATTGAGTGAGCCACCACTGCATAAATTAATGACTAATTAAGTTCATTGAACTTTTCGATAATTGAGCTTTGTCGGTACCGACTTGGTTTTCGAGATTTTACACTCCTTTTATTACTTAAACATGCCCAAAGTTAGGTTAAATTAGCAAGAAAAATGAATCTTTGTTGGCTCATAACTTTTTAATGGTTTTTTATTTTAGTATTCTGTTTCCACACAGACAATATTAATAATGAGGCAAAACTATACCATGTTTAATTTTTAATGTACATAGTCAAACAGTGGAGTAAAACCCTCCCGAAGTTTGTATGGAAAAAATGTGGACAAGTGTCACCTTAAGAACCACACAGATGAGTGGACCTGTCCAGTCAGAGCACGCATTTGTCAGTAATGGTGTGGCAACTTAGATATATAAGAAGCCCAACCTAGTAGCCCATCCTCTCAGAATTACAACATGCCCAGTTCAATAACAATATTGCAAAGTTACATTAACATAAGCAAACATTACAACATCTTCTTGGTGCCAACCAACACTGCAGGTACAACACAACACAAACCGTTAACTCGAATATAGCCTTAATAACAAACTAAGTGAGAAAGTTATTGCAACATAAATAAGCACATATATCCCTTACGGCACCCCATAAGAAGCGATGGGGTCCCTTCTCTTGGTTACAGACATAACTTTACGTGTAATGTAAAATCAACATCAGAACCCGTCTTTGATTTGAAACATAATTAATATTCATTAGGGCGCGTTTTGATGAGTTTCCACCCAATAAGCAGGTCTATTAAGGATCATGGCTGATAACATACATAGAATTACGCCTATTTCCCATTGAAGTATGCTTCTGCCTTTGGTACGCAGAAGCCTGGGAAACCCGGGGACGTTCTATAGTTTCTCCTGGAGAACGTTTCCTGCTAAGATCCTTGCATACCCTTTGCTACGCTGCATACAGGATAAGTTTTTAACCATATTATTCTAGAAAAATATATAAATAAATCTGCTGTTCCGTACATTTTGACCGCGTAATAGCTGACGAAACATTTCTGCCTAGAATGATATGCTGAATTCATGGTTGCAATTTGTGCACTGGTTAAAAACTTATCCTGTATATCTGCTCATACATGCACGCCAGTTGCGAGTACTGAGCACCTGACCTTTGTGCCGTAGAACATCTCCTATAAGGTCACTATATGTTCTCCTAAGATGTCCCTAACCTGCGTTTCCACTCACATTTGCCTTGTTGTACCTTTTGTTAGTCGCCTTTCGTTCTTCCTCTCAATTATGACCTATGACCATGACCAGTTAGTTGTGTACTGCGATAGACAAAATTGATTTTATTTATTTAACTCAAAAATCGCTTAAACGGAGATATTACAATTGGTCATAAAAACATTGTCGGTGGCGAGACGATAACGGTGATTTTCTATTTATCCAGATGTGCGGTACTTGGGGTACCGTAAAACGATAAAAAAGTCGGTAATTTTTTTCATAAGCAGGTACTGCATTAAGTTTTGTAGCCGAAATCCCAGTAGAATGCGGTATACGGTGCAGTGGGGCCATACATTCAACTAAGTATTTCTATTCTAAGAAATTTTAAAGCATGGACTAGCTCTTAGTTCCAGGCTAAAATTTCGTTTAAATTGTTATTTATTTCTTCGCTAATCCGGCTGCGGAAAACTGGGAAAATGGAAGGAAACTTAGGATAAAGATGCAGGAGTTACTTACTACTTTAGTAAATGACTTGAACCATGTGTTTACTTCTTGAATATGTGATGAATTTTCTCGAGTAAGTTTACATGTATACTCGTAGGTACTGTACCTTCTACAAAGTTATTGACAATTTAAAGGATGTACTGCGTCCGAACTGAAATTATTAACTGGTTTTAGACAAAAACCCGCTTTAACTGAGACGTAACGTCACCGTTGTTCCCTGAATATTTCATAACCGTTAGGGTCAAACGGTTTAGCTATAAAAAGTGACCTCTTTTTAAAGGTCAGTCCTACGATTGTACCGGATGGTCCCTCGCAAAAAAGATTCTATTCGGATTCGTGGGTGTCATATGAAATTAGAACTTAAGGTGAATCTAGTCCACATTTTTTCTATACAAACTTCGGGAGGGTTTTACTGCACTGCTTGACAATGTACATCAAAACTTAAACATGGTATGGTTTTGTCTCATTATTAATATTTGTCGGTACAGAAACGGAAAGATTAGTTTTTCTTACTAATTTAACGTAACTTTGGACATGTTTAAGTAATAAAAGAAGTGTAAAATCTCCAAAACTAAGTCAGTACCGACAAAGCTCAATTATCGAAAAGTTCAATAGACTTAAATTGTTCATTGATTTATGCAGTGGTTTTTTTAGAAAACCTGATCTTCCGGAGGATTTTTCTTCATTTTTTACGCGCCTGTTTTACTGTAACTGATCCTGCAGCTCACTCAATAATGTTGTGCGTGTAGACTAGCGTCTAACTGCTCATCACGGGTACTAACTACCTCTGTAGTCCACGAAGCCTGGTGAGACAACGTGCTTTTCAGCCAGGCCCACCAGTGAGTTCGAGCCCGCGACTAGGTTCCCTTTAAGGTTAATATTTTAAGGTGGAAGTTCCAGGGTAGGTCACGAAATTCAAATTTTCTTAGGTTTTTTTGCAATTTGCACGTCAGTGCCAAGTTATATGTTATTTATAATATGATTCGCGTAACACGTATGTAATTACAGAAAAAAAAAAATCACCACTGCAACCCTCTAATTCGTTTAATTCCATTGAATGTCTATTCTAGAGATGTCAGCACAAACTGATCGGGCCCGCAAGGGCCGATGCCTGCCAGGGGTGCGGGTTGTTCGAAAGAGATACCGCCGCCCTTGACACACAGGCTACTGATGGAACATTGGTGGGTTTTAGTCCGTAAAAGTCTGACATGCCCTTCTGCTCCACCCAGAGCGGGAGAAGTTATTTGATGATTTCCCAACCCAAAAAATAAAAATAAATGTCTATTCTATGAAAAAGTACGATACTCCTTGGTAAGACTGGTTGGCAGATTTTTTGGCTTCTGACGACCTGTAACGACTGTCAAAGATCCGCGAATATCAGCCGGGACCAACGGCTTAACGTGTTTTCCGAGTCACAGCAGTCTTGGTATGCAAAAATGGTCGCAAATTCACTAATCCCCTATGCAAGGCCGGTGCCTTGCATAGGGGATTGGTGAATTTTCGTGGTGTTTTGCTCATTCCGCATTTGATAGCACTTGCAATATATCTTCACTATTTTAACCATTCTATTCAATTATACATCTACATCGGGGCAAACATTTCAATCTCAAATTGCATCTTAACTAATTAAGTAGTCGTTTGTTCTCTATGAAATTCGAAGATAAATTAATCAGGAAACTACGCTTATCTGGCTTTCTTCTTTGTTGTTAGTTGGACAGCTTGCTTGTCGGAGTTGCTCACTGGATTGTAGTTTGAGATATTTTGTGACGTTAACTCGTTTTTTCTACCATTTAAGGTACAGTAAAAATTATCCATAAGAATTTATCGGCTCTTCACGTGACCAGAGGGATGGCCTATTTTTTATTTTTTTTGGCCGAGGAACCAACATTGCCACGCAACCAACATGGTAATGCTGTCAGCTATTTGAGCACCCTTCCTGTTGACATTGATGCGGTATGGTTCTTTTCTTTCTTACCCATATACCACCAACCACCACCTGTTGACAACGATGCGGTATGATTATTTTCTTTCTTATATAATATACTTGAACATGTTATTAATATAAGACTCAGAACATATCTCTTCACACTCTACCTAACTAGACAATGGCAGAGTCTAATTTTCTAACAAACTAAGCTGAATTAAACTTTCTAAATATAACAATTTTAGATTGTGTACTTAAAAAAACAACTCTTTGAATATTCGTAAAAAAAAAACCTAAACTGTCCAAGAAGATGCCTTTGTCATAAACAGCCACATATGCCTGGTATAAATTACCCTTTATTTCCGGTCGAAACCTCAGTAAATCCTCTCACTTCCCTCTACCGTGAAACTCCGCAGCATGTAGTATTTTAACCTAGAAATACCCACCTTAAATTAAAGGTGAAAACTTGTGGACCTGGCGTTTCACCTGCATACTGCAATAAAGGATGCCGCTTGAAACCACATGCGACATACTACAACGATATTGGGGCAGGTAAGCTACACAGTAAAATAATGTATTGCTGGAACCTTGTGAGGCATGTAGGAAGTTTGCTGAACACTGGCATACCAAATTTCCAGACTTCTAGAGTATAAAAACAACGACCTGCACAAAATAAAGAAATGCCCTAATAACGTCGTAGTAGACTTCAGTTAGAATAAGTATAGAATAGAATAGAAAACATTTATTCGACACAGACACAACACAACAGCAACAAACACATTAAAAAAAGAGAACGTTAAACATAACAAAAAAATCAGTATCAGTTGTAGCAGTAGCTTTGTTACTGGACCAAGGCTACTGTCTACATCTGCAGGCTTAGCATGACGCTTCCTATTTATACTCTACGGTAGAATAGAAATCGCTTGTCTACATTTCTCCGTGAAAAACTGTCAACTGTCTGTCTATACGGAAACGTCACTTTTGTCTACTCTTCCGACGACAGGACGGTTGTCTACGGTTCTCGTGCTAAGCCTATCGTAGGTAGGTACTCTGCGTTTTTTTGACGTCGTTTAGTTCAGCTACTGTAATTTCTGGTTGTGGACTGTCTTCATGCAGTTGTGAATTGGCATTGTTTGTTATTTTCTAGCTTCTCGCTTTACCTTGCTGCAGGTTTTTTTTTTTTGTCTAAATCAAAAGTCATTTATTCAAATTTGGTTGAGAATCAGCATCAAAATAACACAAGACAGTCCCCAAAAACGCTCGCCCTTCACCATTTCCTAGTGCTTTAGCTGATATGTGTACAATTGATACTTGAAATAGACGAAGATACATTAAACCTTTCCTGCCATGACCAATAAAATTCTCTAATGTATATCAATTAAAAACTACATACTTGGTATCGTATCGTATAATCATCGGAAGAGCACAAAGGTTTAATAATGAAGTCTTTAATCAGCAGTTAGCTTTTAATTTAGCTCTCATTGCCGTCGTAATATCGGTATATTCTCATAGATTGGCTGCCGATGGCGTAGTTACGGTAATGAATAGGTTAACAAGCTCATCTCATGAGCTTCATTCAGTAACCAATTCAGAAATTGAACTTGATCAGCGTGGGATTCATACTACTTAATAACGTTGCTCAGTTCTGTTGTATTAGTTGGATCTATGATACTTGAATATAGTACACTAGCTTTTGCCAGCGGGTTCGCCCGCGCGGAGGTCGGATATTTTCCCACGGGAACGTGCTACCGGGATAAAAGGCTATCCTATATGTTAATCCTGGTTATAAACTACCTGTGTGCCAAATTTCCTCCAAATCCGGTCAACCGTCTTTGCGTGATTGAGTAACAAACAAATATCAGAACATAAAAAATTTCACATTTAATACTACTAGCTTTTGCCCCCGGCTCCACCCGCGTGGTTGTCGGTTATCGCGTAAAAAAGTGGCCTATTTCCTTCTCCATATCCCAGGCTATATCTCTACCAAATTTCATGACGATCGGTTCAGCGGTTTAGGCGTGAAAGTGTGACAGACAGACAGAGTTACTTTCGCATTTATAATATTAGTAGGAAAGAAGGGATTACTATACTCTGACCCTTCAATTTCTTAATACGCGATAACCAACATCCACGCGGGCGGAGCCGGGGACAAAAGCTAGTGTGTTTAAAGACTTTTCGTTAAACGGAGAGTAAAAGAAAACGATATGATAGCAACTAAGAATATAATAACCCAAAGACAACCCATAGTAATAAGACTTAGGGCCAACTTCTAACAGGCGCGACGAGACACTTGTAGAACAATTTCCAAGAAGTTTTCATAGAAATTGTTCTACGTGAGTCGCGTCGTTCCTGTTTGCAGGAGACTTTAATAGTTGGGAAGTACCTACAGTAATTAAACACGTGCTTAGACAATACCAACAAACAAACGAACACCTTTCTAAGAATCCCACTATGCGTACAAAATATTTACGACCTTATTGTTTTGTATTTCTATTGTGTTTAAATATGAGCGCTTGTGGCTAAGTAATAATAGCCATACGGGTCGGTCAGGTTAAGCTACGCTTGCCGCGGTTGGTCCGTGGATGGGTGACCATCTTTACACGCCAAGGTTCCTCCGTGCCTCGGAAAGTACGTTTAGCCGTTGGTCCCGGCCGTCATTTGTGGATCTCTGACAGTATAACCCATCCATATATTCACAACCGCAGTATGGTTTATGGACTACTCACACTTATTCAGCTCTGTTCAGCTTTTGTCCATAGACAGCAACGATTTTCTATGAGATGCGTACGCATCAAAATGCTATACAAAATGGTTGTTTTCTGTGGACAAAAGCTGAATAAGTGTATCTCCCTTATTCTCACATTACTTGTGCCGATAGGACAAAAGAATATCTAGTCCAATATTTCGTCGATAACTTACTCCCTTGTCGGCACTAACTGAGGATATACTTAATAAATGTTGTCTCTCTGTACGTGTAGCGTATAAAACTCTACGATTTATGACGTCTTATCTCGTTCTTGTTTTCCTTTCCCCAGTACAAAATCGGGGCACAGTTGTGTTTGTTTACTGTTTTCATGGTTTCTAGATCAAGAACTCTATCAGTATTCTGCAATACACTCCATGTTTTTTTAAACTAGCTTCTGCCCTCGTCTTAGTTCGCGTGGAAGTCGTAAAACACCACAATGTACTAAAATAACAGCCACATTTTCCGCCTGCGCTTATTTCGTTTTCTCTTAGTCTTCTTTCTGACATTTTTTCCTTTTGCTCAGCTGCTAAGGGTGGTAGCGTAATCTTAAATAGCCTTTAAGGGGAACCTAGTCGCTGGCTCGAACTCACTGGTGAGCCTGGCTAAAAAGCACACTGTCTCTCCAGGCTTTGCGTCCGACAGAGGTAGTATCAGTGATAAGCAGTTAGACGTTAGTCTACACGCACAACGTTATTGAGTGAGATGCAGGAATAGAAGATCCTGGTGCGTTAAAAATTAAGAAAAGTCCTTTGGAAGATCGGGTTGTATGAAAAAAGCACGGCATAAATCAACAACCAATAAAGTTTATTGAACTTATCGATAATTGAACTTTGTCGGTACCGACTTGGTTTTGGAGATTTTGCACTTTTATTATTTAAACACGCCCAATGTTAGGTTAAATTAGCAAGAAAAACTAATCTTTGCTGGCTCATAACATTTTAATGGCTTTTTATTTTAGTATTCTGTTTCCGTACCGACAATATTAATAATGAGACAAAACCATACCATGTTTAAGTTTTGATGTACATTGTCAAACAGTGGAGTAGAACCCTCCCGAAGTTTGTATGGAAAAAATGTGGACTTTTTTCACTTGTGTCAGCTTCCTCAAGAACTGGGCTCTCAAATGCTAAAAGATTTTTCAAATTGGACTGGTAGTTTCAGAGATTAGCGCGTTCAAACAAACAAATTCTTCAGCTTCATTATTAGTAGTTAATGTAGGTACGCACGGCTACACATCAACCTATACATTTCCGGTATATGCTGATCTCGCATTGTACAGGATTAACAGGATTTCCGTACAGTGTAAGATCAGCGTAAACTGGAAATGTATAGGTTGATGTATAGCAGTGTGTACTATGTAGATACAAGTGGTAGAAAAAGATTCGAGTTTTTCTTCGTGCCCTTTGTTACGACACCTGTATTGCCTACTGCTATCGTACCGCCAAGTGATGTATGAAACATGCGAATTCATCTATAAACTATGAGGTCATCAATGCACTCGCGTAAACAGCGACAAACAGCTATCTTTTCTTTGTAGAACTTGATTCATCGTTTCATAAAGATTAAATTACAATGTCACCTTGGCAGTTTGGAGTTGAAACTCCAAAAACAAATCCTCTGTAATTCTAGGCTAAATGTGACTTTCGGATCACTGGATTTAGGAACACAGAAAGGGAAGAACCGTCAATTTTAATTGAGCAAAGCTCCTATTTGGAGTTACATCATCAGCTGCCTAGCCTTTTCCTACCTATGTTGGGTTCGGCTGACAATCTACCCGAATGCAGCTGAACACAGTATTATATATGAAACGACTACCTATCTGATTTCCACAACCCAATTACTGGGTAACAGGGTGCCTCTAAGTTAAGACTAATTGTTAGAATTCTGGGCTTCTGACCACCTCAAACGACTGTCAAAGATCTACGAATGTCACTACGACTTAAGGTGCTTTCTAAGGCATGGAGGGGTCTCGATACGTAGATGGTCATCTACGAACTGACCGTAATTGTTATCATTTAGTTACAAATCTTCCTAAAGAAAACAGTGTGGAAATGGAGATGTATGTTGAAATAACATGTTGTAACACGAGAACGATTTGAAATAATCAATTACAACGCATAACAAGAAACTCGATACTTTTGTACTTTATTGTAAACTAAGAAAATGTAGGTACTTATTGTGAAACGGCCCCCACGCGAAACGCCATAGCTTACGTTAATTCTGCTTAGTCACACTAGTTATGTAATGGCTTTTCATGACTACGGTGGAAAGTTGATTAACATGAATTAATTTATCAAAGACACGTGTTTAATTTGATATTGTAGCAAACGACAACTCGTTTTGCGTCGACTACTTTCTTAATATGGAATTTGTTAGTAAGTTTAAGTTCACACATAAACATACGCCTTCTTCCCAAGGCAGACCCTACAGAAGGATCTGCTTCGATCCTTTCATACTCCTTTTGCTTTATTTATCATCATCATACATTATCTTCATGTGAGTTTCTTTTAACTATCTCGACTTTAAGCAGCGACCGCGTTCCGCGATACGTAAAGTCGAGATGGTTAAATGAAACTCACACTAGAGCCTCTGGTCATACACGAACGCCGGTTGCGAGTACAACATACCTGACCCTTCTCAAGAACATCACTAATATAATAAGGTCACTATAATATATGTCCTCCTAACCTAAGATCTCCTCCCATACGTTCTGAAGTACATGAACACAGCTTAATTTACACTAAAAGTGTGTTAATAAATTTCAAGTGACTCCAAAAATTCTGGCTTGCAAACATGGCGCCAGAAAGTCTATCGTACTCCCCTCCCTCAAAAAACCTCAAGGGTCCTTAACACGACGTGCTTAAGTACCGATACTGGTGTCACCGCCCTCTCAAATGTTCTCAGGTACCCCTTTCTTTCTTGTCCAAAAAACTTGACTTAATTTAGAATTCTGGGAGCGAAATTTACATGTAAGGGTGCTACACACTTGTTCGGCTCGACAAGATTCGGCATAGCTGGGCAGAAAAATTCAATATTACATATTATAATTATGTTCGAGAAAAGGCTCGAATTATCGCTAGCAGGGGCGATTTTACAACTCGATGATTTTTATGGCGCAATGCACTTTCAATACTCGGTGTTGAGCCGAGCATTGAGCATCCTACATTTCATAAACACACACACACACGCGCGCACACACACGCATGCATGCACACACACACTTTCTCTCTCGCATACATACACACTTACGCATAGTGCACAATGGCGCTAACATATTCTTTCACCCTACTTTATTGTTAAGCCTAGACAATGTTTAATCACCTTATGTCATTACTCAGTTTAAAATAGGCATTTTTATGTGCCTCTCTAGAATAGCAATCCATGAGTTTCATGTAATACGCTTTTCACCATCTGGTAATACCACGCATGGACTCCACGAGACAGGCTTGACCTAGTGTGCAGTTCATAAGCAAAATGATTCCTTTGCGTCTTATTCTTGTTTTTTTTTTCTTCCTTGTTAACTTAGGCACTAATATAGACTTTAAGGAATTGTAAAGCACTGTTTTTGGTAAAATAAACATTATCTTATCTTAAGTGCATCCCAGCGTGCCAAAATGATGTGAATGCCGAAATGAAATTGACGTGGTTTCGAAGTAGAGAATCGTTTAGTGGTCATAGTGAATTAGGGCCCAACACGCGAGAAAAACGCCCATTGGTACGAGGATTAATGCCGAACCGACCTGAACACGATTCAGCGAGGGTAGCCACTCGGAGTTAGTCGATCACCAAGCCCCAAATGAAAGTTGAATAGGTGTAGTAATAGCTTCGGGTAGGCTTTGTTGTTCCCCCCCCTCTTGAATTGATATGTCCCGACCCGAACAAGTGTGTAGCACTCCTTAAGGACTTTTGAATTGACTTCTCGCTAAAATAGGCTTGAAAGATGGCGTTACGAATCATGAATCTTGGATTTTAACTTTCTTTTATTTGGTGCCACTGAAGAAGATTGGAATTAAATTAAATGAACTGTGAGTAATTTTGGAACGAAATTATTTTTTAAGCAAAGGAGCAATCTATTTTTTACGTTGTAATTTTAGCAAGTAAGTTTTTTAAATAAAATTATAATCAAACAGAAAAAATATTGAGATGTAGGTTCTCTCCTTTTTGGGATTTCATTTTCAGATTATTAAATATTTTTGCTTTTTCATTTGAACGAGACTGTAAATAATACGATACATTTAGAATTTAAGAATATTTATGAAAACAAATCAGATTCAAGCAGACATTTATTTTTTATTAAAGATACTACGCGACGTTGCGTGACTTTCAGGCTATCCATAAAGTTGTCTAGTCCGTAGCTGTCCTAATACATCATCGTTTACATTGTTATTCAGGCCTATAAACTATAATTTATGTCATCGGAGGAGCCAAATAGAGCAACAGGTCCAGAAAGTTAGAACGTGATCGAGTAAGGGGCCACAATAGCCCTACGGGTTAGAAGTTGTCTAGCAATTTTAAGAGTCCAATGGCTGAATTACAAAAGGCAACTCAATTTTGAGTCAACGTTTAGTGTTGGAGGCATGTCGATACAGCAATATTTAATTTAAACGTTAATTGTCTTTCGCGAGTCAGGAAATGTAAGATGAAGTTACCTACGTACTGAATAATTACCAAATTAAGTAACAACTTTTTCTGTAATGTAGAAGGATCGAGGAATTATATTTACTTGACCAAAGGGCCCATATGCCTCCACTTCTGAGCACATAAACGCCACTGACGCCGTGATTGGCATGGCCACTTCCTGGGCCTTCAACGCAAATCCCTAAATACCTAATAATTTTTATGTGATTTGCGTATAATTTTCACCGACTCCAGAAAGGAGTAGGTTCTCATTTTTAACCCCCGACGAAAAAACGACGGGGTGTTATAAGTTTGACGTGTCTGTGTGTGTGTGTGTGTGTGTGTCTGTCTGAGGCAACGTAGCTCCCGAACGGATGAACCGATTTTGATTTAGTTTTTTTTTCTTTGAAAGGTGTATTAGTCGGGAGTGTTCTTAGACATGTTTCATCAAAATCGGTTCAGCCGTTTGAAGATTATCAGCTCTTTTCTGGTTGAAAAAGGGATTTTAGCCTCTTCCATGGGTCTGATCAACTCAAAATTTGGGATTATATTACTTCAATGATATTAGACGAAAAAAATAACCTTGAACTGATGCTGGAGCAACACCTGGAATTTCCAGGAAACCCAAGTTATTCACCAACAAACAGCAGAAGTATCGTGTTTGGGCTCATTGAAAAGGTCTCACTGAATAGATTATAGATAAATGGTGATTTAAGGGAGACATTAAGTTTAAAAAGCAAGAAATAAAAATTAAATTTAAAAAACCCCCGACCCAAACAAAAACTCTAAAAAGTAAAAAATAATATTTATAGGCCTTTTAATTTGAACGTAATATTTTGATCAGGGCATTGTCAAGTCGGGGGACGGTCAATGAAAACGCCAAACAGAGGCGTAGCCGTCCCCCGACTTGACAATGCCCTGATCAAAATATTACGTTCAAATTAAAAGGCCTATAAATATTATTTTTTACTTTTTAGAGTTTTTGTTTGGGTCGGGGGTTTTTTAAATTTTAAATCTAATTTTTTAGTAACGTATGTTCCGCGATATCATCGGCAATTGAGGACCGATTTCGAAAATTATTTACATTTAAAACTTAAATACAGACCCAAAAACATCGACTTATGAAAAAAAATAAGGTTATATATTTCAATTCGCAGGGTTTTTTTTTTCTGTAAAAATTTTTTTTAACCCCCGACGCAAAAACGACGGGGTGTTATAAGTTTGACATGTCTGTGTGTGTGTGTGCGTGCGTGTGTGTCTGTCTGAGGCAACGTAGCTCCCGAACGGATGAACCGATTTGGATTTTTTTTTTTTTGTTTGAAAGGTGTATTAGTCGGGAGTGTTCTTAGACATCTTTCATCAAAATCGATTCAGCCGTTTGAAGATTATCAGCTCTTTTCTGGTTGATGAAGGGATTTGAGCATCTTCCACGGGTCTGATCAACTCGAAATTTGGTATTCTATTAGTTCAATGATATTAGACGAACAAAGTAACCTTGAACTGATGTTGGAGCAACACCTGGAATTTCTAAGATACCCAAGTTACTCACCAACAAACAGCAGAGGTATCGTGTTTGGGCTTATTGAAAAGATCTCACTGAATAGATTATATATAAATGGTGATCAGGACGAGGAATGAGGATAAAAATTAGTAACAAACTTCACTGTGGGAAAACTACGCAACGCTGCGCAGGTTTAAGCGAAACATTAAGTTTAAAAAGCAAGAAATAAAAATTAAATCAAGGCCATTGTCAAGTCGGGGGACGGTCAATGAAAACGCCAAACAGAGGCCTAGCATTGGGCACGCCACGATTGCGGCGGTAAGTCCCCTCTTTGAGGAGTGGTTTGAGAGGCGGCATGGCGTCCTCACCTTCCGCCTGACGCAGGTCCTCACCGGACACGGTTGTTTCGGGAGGTTCCTGTTTCGGATAGGGCGGGAGGAAACGCCCGGGTGTTTCCACTGCGAAGATCGCCCTGAGGACACGGTGGAGCACACGGTGGCGGTCTGCCCTGCTTGGGCGGAGCACCGCCGTGACCTCGTGGAGGCGATCGGCGGCGGCGATCTCTCGCGTCCGGCCCTGGTCCAGGCCATGGTACGGAGCGAGAGGGCATGGGGAGCCGTCACCTCCTTCAGCGAAGCAGTGATGCTCGCGAAGAGGGAGGCGGCGCACGTGAGGGAGAGGCAGCATATGCGCCCTCGCGACCCCAGCCACCGCAGGATACGGAGACGCCCTGGGGGTCGGGAATCCCAGGCCGATTTCCGGCCACCGTAGGCATGGGCTTGCGGACGGCGAGTAATGGGTAGCTCGCTGTCCGGTAAGGACCAAGCCCAAGTCGACGGCGCGTTGTGTTCCACGCGCGCCTCAAAGAGATGTCAGCACAAATAGTGATGGGACCCGCAAGGGTCGATGCCTGCCAGGGGTGCGGGTTTGTTCGAAAGAGACACCACAGCCCCTGGCTTAAGGGCTACTGAAGGAACACGGGTGGGTTTTAGTCAGTAAAAGTCTGACACGCCCTCTTGCTCCACCCAGAGCGGGAGAAGTTATTTGATGATTTCCCACCCAAAAAAAAAAAAAAAAAAAAAGGCCTAGCATTTTCATTAGCCGTCCCCCGACTTGACAATGCCTTGATCAAAATATTACCTTCAACTTAAAAGGTCTATAAATGTAATTTTTTACTTTTAAGAGTTTTTGTATGGGTCGGGGGTTTTTAAAATTTTTAATTTTTTCTATAGCCATCGACCCGAAAATAAATGACTAGATCGACAAAACAATTAACTTAAAAGACAAACATCACTTTCGCGGCAAAGTTACCTTTCACGTCAACGGGCAGGGTTCTACAGAAAAATAAACAACGACACTATTTGATTTATCGAACTAGAACCGGTGCAGGTGCTTACAACAGAAGTAAATAAAAACAACGTCAGTAGCTACCAGTGCTTGAGAGAAGCCATTTTCTGTATCAATATCCTCAAGTGGTCTTTTATCAGGAGTCCTGGACACAGTCTCGGTAGACATATTATTTATTTAATACATCACGCACACAAATGTAAAGAAAGATGCGGACTAATGGCATACGTATTTCTACCAGTCTAGCTTTGGGTGACAGTGGTAGGTGAAATTACGTAAGTCTGGTAATAAATATTATTTATTTATAAATAAAGAATCGACATATAAAGGCAATTCGTGGTCTTTATCAGAAGAGGTCTTATTGTCTCCTATGCGTGATGCGGGCGACGTAAGTAAATGAAAGTCAATAAAATTCAGAATAATGACAGGTCTGTGATCACACTTTGGAATTAACAAAATTGTAACGACGTTCCACCGAGTACGTGATGTTCGAGCGCAAATCAATCAGCTCACTGTATTGCGAGGGTTAGGACAATCACAGAACAGTAATATACCACTCCAATATCACCGTCCTCAAAATCCATGTCCGCTTCGATCTTAACTTTCTGGCGGGCTACACTGCCGCAGTACCTACCCGGGGTTACGTCAAGTTGATAGCTGTCAAAATCGTTCTAAAATCAACTCTGTAAGTTTAGCTTGTTATCAAATCAAATTATTTCATTTCATATAAACCTGCATGGGCACTTACGAAACGTCAGAAGCTAGGTGCACGGTTCCAAATTGTCGCTTCCTATGGAGAAGAGCCGGCAAAAAACTCCACGGTTACTCTTTTAAAAATAATTGGCTTTAACAATGTTTTCAAATTACAGTGAAAATAGGTATGAGAGGACAGTGCAGGCCTGTCAATAAGTAAAATACCTGTCAATAATAACCTTTAACCTTTAGACGTGCCGACCCATATTATACCTATCTATTACAAATACAAACTATAAATATGTATTACAGTTTTGCATAGTCAGGGTGCAACATTGGGTTGTCACAGCTGTGGCCAATTGCTAATTCATTGCTTCATATGTTCAAAATGTTGTCTGTTCAACAACTTAAATTATGCAATGAATGTTTAACTGTCAAAATGAAATGCCCCAAGTAAGCAGCTCCTACAAAGGAAACAAAAAGGTCATAAAGCAGAGACACAATCTCGCAGGTAGGAATGACTGCACTGCAATTGGGACACTAAGCTTCAAAAATGCGTTTATTGGCATTACATCCTAAAAAAAACCTTAAAACGATTACCAGAAAACAATGATTATATGCCAAAAGGGCCTCAGCTCCGCATAATGTCACATGGCAACACAAAGTTTACCACCTGACGCTGATTTTCAGCTGCAACCTACATACTTCTCATAATATAACTCCCGTAACAAGATACCTGTGACAAACATACCTACACCGGGTGTCAAAGCCAAAAGTTACGAACTCACGCGTAAATCTTGGAAACTTGCCTACCTTGGCAGAAATTGTTAGTGTTCTTGTTTGAATTCACTATCTTATGTATTTAATTGAATACGTTTGTACGTGTGTGTTTGTTTGGCTTGTGGCTAAGTAACAATAGCCGAACGAGTTGATCGATCAGTTTAAACTACGCTGGCTGCGGTTGGTCCATTGATGGGTGACCATCCTTACATACCAAGACTCTTTCATGCCTCGGAAAGCACGTTAAGCCGTTGAACCTGTCTGTAATTCGTAGCTCTTTGTCAGACGTTACGGGTTGTCAGAAGCCCGAAAGTCTAACAGTGGAGTATGTTACCCAGTAACTGGGTTGTGGAGGTCATATAGACAGTCGCTGGAGTTGTAGGTCGAACCCTGACTGGCGCTTTATTTTGTGTAAATGATTTAATCACAAAAGGGTGATGGAAAACATCGTGAGGAATCCAGCATGTCCTAGAACCAAAATTGAAAACCAACCCACACCGGGCCCGCGTGGTTTATTACGACTCACTCTCACAGAGAAGAGGCCTGTGTCCCAGCAGTGGGAACATTGAAAGCTGATTATGTTCAATATTCTTGTGTCATCAAAACACACGGCCTCTTCGGCGGTTGCCCTGATGACAATTGAATGGGTAAAGTGGCTCATTACATAAGCACTTACCTGTATTACTATTGATGAACTCGTTCAAAGGAAGACATTTTGTTGTCATGTGTATTGTTTACCGATTGTATTGTTTGAAGGAACTCACGACCCGGATACACGACATTTCGTGTTTATTTATTTATTATTAGTATGCATTATTATATTAAGGAGTATTATTATAGAAAACACATTGGCAAAGAGCCAATCAAAGCCAAAAGTCGGATAAACAGAAGGTACGCAATCCCATGTAAAATACATGTAAGCAGATCGTATTGCGTGGATGTAAAATGAGGTTGTCACTGGTAAAAAATATACTATGGTAGATACATAAATACATCATCATTCCAGCCGAAAATCGTCCACTGCTGGACATAGACCTCTCCCAAAGGGAGGGAGTGCTATAATCGCCACGCTTGGCAGGGGGTTGGCAAGCGCAGTATGGTGGTTAATTGCATAGCGAACGCTGCTGCCCATTCTTTAGTAAATCCCTTAGTCGCCTTTTACGATACCCACGGGAAGAAATGGGATGGTGCTATTCTTTACGTCCGTTCCATCACACGGATATACATACTAATACTATTAAGTAACTAAAATAAATGACGACAACAGATTACTACGTGAACAAGATCACAAAACAAGTAATAGTCCTTCACGATCATAATGAATTATCAACCAAAAACTAAGTGTAAATTAATATGAATAGCATTAAATTATTATGGCACCCGACTGAATAAATTCAGGAGAAACTTTCAGTAGTTTTGTGAACAAACAGTTTTATGTTAGGCGTAAATGGGACACGGCGCTGAAACGCGAATATATCATTTATGTTGGAATCAAAGTTTTTGGTAAATAATGTAGTCGTGAAGGGACTCGGAATATATTGTTTAGTGCTTTTGTTACCTTTAGGACTTTAAAATAACATAATCAGTCTATAATATCCCCACTGCTGGGACACAGGCCTCGTCTCTGTGTGAGAAGGAGTGGGTCGTAAACCACCACTCAGGTCCAGGGCCCCAATTCTGTATCGTTATTATTCGTAATAATAATTCCGCACGGAATCTTAGTACGTTCAAACTACGTCAATGTCGTTTTTTTTTTAAACCAATTTAACGGTAAGGAATCGAAATGTCATAATTTTGTATGTTTCAAGACAAATTGTCGATATTATAAATACGACGAGAGCAGTGGTGGCCCAGTGGTAACGACCGCGACTTACGAGTTGTAGGTCCGTAGGTTCGAACCCAGACAGGCGTTTTCTTTATGTAAATTATTTCATCACCGCTGCTCTCAAAACGATGAAGGAAAACATCTCGTGAGGAAACATGCCCTAGAACCAAAAATTCGAAGAAATGTGACACCTACTAATCCGCACTGGGCCCGCGTGGTGAATTACGGCCACTCCGTCTCACAGAGAGAAGGCCTGTGTCCCAGCTGTGGGAACATAATAGGCTGTTTATCGTGGTTACGACTTTACGAGTAAGGAATCGTTGAGTGGACATAGTGAATTCAGGCTCATTGCGGGTTGGTTGATATCTTTGAATCGAGGATTCCGGCGACTGGGAACGCAATCAACCCGAACCGCGGTTCCAGTCGCCGGATTCATTTAATTTTTAATATTTTCTTCCGGCGACTTGACCACTCGTAATTGAATAACAAAATCTATTGTTGAAGCCAAAAATAGTACAGTGTTTAAAGTAAAAATTAAAGAAAAAGCTCTTTGATTCGAAAACATTAATCGATATTTGTAACAATTAATTATTATAAAAAAAAAACAGGTTATTTACACCATTTATAACTCAATAAAAAAAACAAAAAAAACTAAACTCATTTCACAGGGAAAAAAAAAGGATAATTCATTTTTTCATATATTTTGTGTGACAGCTAGAAAACGCTTTATGCCTTGCCCAATTTCAAAGGCATTTTGGTCATTCCGTGTGCCCTATTATCATCGCCGCATGCCAAGTACTGCCAAGCTAATAATAAGTTTAAATATAACGTTCAAATATTCCCGGGCACATAGTAATTAGAAAGGTTTACATTCAACAAAGGACCGGGCAAACAAAGACAAAGGACCTAAAAATAAAAATTGTTTTCCCAAAGGAATATTTATTTTGTACCTGAGCTAAAAAGCTGAAAAGTATGGTCCAATTTAATTAGGTTTAGAAAATAGGAGTCAATTAATTGTAATTGATATTTTTTTCCGTCTGTAAATTCTGTATCAGTTTTGTACCAGTTTTTTTTTACAAAACCTTCCAAAGAGCTGGACTTGTGCAGTAACTTTTCACCATAGCCTCAAAAGATGTGTACGCGATAAAAAATCAAGTAACCTTTGTCCTTCTCCATATCCCAGGCTATATCTCTGCCAAATTTGATGACGATCCGTTCAGCAGTTTAGGCGTGAAAGCGTAACAAACAGACTTACTTACGCATCTAAATATTAGTAGAGATTTGGTATAGCGTAATCAGCCTATAACGTGACCACTGCTGGGACACAGGCCTCGTCTGTGTGAGAGAGACCTAATGGAAATTGTAACTAAACTATACATTGATTCGATATGGAACACAGATTGTAAACAATCAAATTATATCTTGTCGAAGTAATACTGCATCATTTTGAGGCCGACTGTATCATCGTCGATCACCTCATCGCTAAGGTAAATAGGTACTTCCTTCAGGAGAGGAGGTCGTATCAAATACAGACTTATTGACCATCTAATGACTCAAGGACACTTTAAATGAATTGAGCCCTTTTTACTTTCTGGCCTTTTATCATAGTTGGTCGCAGTAAGCAAGGGTATCCCAAACAAAAAAGGAACTATTTGAGGTTCTCAAAAAGAAGCGCAATCATTATAATTAGATGAATGTAATTAAAGCGCATATTTTTGTGTGCCTCAAATAACTTCTATAATCTTTTCAAAAATGTGAATTTGATTACTCACGTAAAACATGCCATTCAAAAATGAGCCTTCTTGAACATTTGGGCTGTAAATAACCAGTAGTTTATTGCATTACCTACAAACCTATAATTATCGGCAACGTTTATGACCACCAAGGTTATGTTATACCACAGTTATCACCGTGGACATAAATCACCCAGTAATTTTGAAATTTTGACGATTAGCCGCGCCCCGCATTTTTACTCGCATAAATGTCACGATCTCTTGCGAACATCATGATAAAAAGTATCCTATGTGTGCTAAACCTATGTACCAACCCGCAATGGGCCCACGTGGTGCATTACGGCCCGCTCCCTCACAAAGAGGAGGCCTGTCCCAGCAGTGGGAACATTATAGGCTAAGTTACTAATCTAGGTTGTGGTCTACTCATGTGCCAAATTTCATCCGTACTGCCGTTTCACCGTGAAAGCGCAACAAAATCAAATCTTCTTTAATATTGGTTTAGTTTTTTTAGTTATCTTTAATAGAACTAATTTTGGCTAAATAATTATGAGGCGACGGACAAAAACAACTTTTAATAAATCAGTTCCTGTAAAGCCCACATTATCCCACGGTTGGGAAAAAGCTTGTCCCCATGACTTGCTACCTGGGTTACATTTTCTCTGCGAAATACAAAATTGCCTACCACGACATAAGAATTGGAGAGTAACAATAAATCACCCTTTTGTCAAGGATTTTACGAGCACATGTGGAAGTAAAAACCCTCAAATAGACATAAAAAAAGGAAATACATTTCCCTGTATCAAAGTCAAGCAAAAAGAAAGAGAATTTAATATTAATATTCTGATGTTATTTAACTTCGTTTCAAAGAGTACTCTAACATTTTAAAAATGTAGGATGTTAATTTATTAAATGTTGGAGCTGTAGTTTATTTCAAAATTTTGTGTTTGTTTTGTGTTAGCACAAGGGGAAGTCTGAAAGTGGCACCGATAGCTGAAAAGTTGTGTGGAAATTGGTTGTCATGGTACGAGCATGTGATATGGAGGAATGAGGAAAATGTCGTAAGGAAAGTTTTGACTATGAATGTCGATGGCTATTAGAGTAGGGTGAGACCAAAGGAACGATGGATGTACTGTTTGACTGATGATATGAAAGGGTGTTGAGGGTGTCGTAGAAGGCGACTAAGGGACTTACTAGGGAATAGGCAGCAGCGTTCTCTATGCATTTTACCACCATACTGCGATCGCCAACCCGCCTGCCAAGCGTGGCGATTATGTCAAAACCCTCCTTTTGGGGGAGGCCTATGTCCAGCAGTGGAAGTATTTCGGCTGAAATGATGCTGATGAAAGGGTGTGACTACGGAGATGACGACTAATGGAGAAGTGTGGAAGAAAAAGACGTTGTGCCGACTACAAATAAATTGAGGTAAAGGCAGGAGAATGATAAAAGCACCGGTGGCCCAGTGGCAACGACCACCATTTTTTTTTTTTTTTTTTTGTTGGTGGGAAATCATCAAATAACTTCTCCCGCTCTGGGTGGAGCAGGAGGGCGTGTCAGACTTTTACTGACTAAAACCCACCCGTGTTCCTTCAGTAGCCCTTAAGCCAGGGGCTGTGGTGTCTCTTTCGAACAAACCCGCACCCCTGGCAGGCATCGACCGTCGCGGGTCCCATCACTTTTTGTGCTGACATCTCTTTGAGGCGCGCGTGGCACACAACGCGCCGTCGACTTGGGCTTGGTCCTTACCGGACAGCGAGCTACCCATTACTCGCCGTCCGCAAGCCCATGCCTACGGTGGCCGGAAATCGGCCTGGGATTCCCGACGCCCAGGGAACGACCACCACTTGCAAGTTGTAGATAACAGGCGCTTTACTTTGTGTAAATTATTTCATCACCACTGCTCTCAAAACGGTGAAGGAAAACATCGTGAGGAAACCGGCATGTCCTAGAACCAAAACTCCAAGACATCTACCAACCCGCACTGAGCCCGCGTGGAGGATTACGGTCCACTCCCTCTCACACAGAGGAGGCCTGTGTCCCAGCAGTGGGAACGTTAAAGGCTGAGTATGCATGTTAAGCAATGCTAAAGTGGGGTTTCACAAGTTCCTAATGATTTTTTTCATACTAAACTTAATTGGAAGTCTCCTAATATCTTACTAGATAAACAGACAAAGCAGGGGCTAGTTGCTAAGGTAATAATTATAGCCGCACGGGTAGATCGAAGGTTAAAAGTACGATTGCCGCGATTTGTTCGTGAATAAGTGACCATCTTAACATACCGAAACCCCTCTCTGCCTCAGAATGCACGTTAGGGGGCGTGCAATAATTACGTAAGGCAATTTTGGCGATTTTTCGACCCCCACTCCCGGTCTGGTGAGATGTCATGAGATTTGACTCGACCCTCCCTTCTCCCCATAATCTCACGTGAGATATTTCAAAATACGTGTTCTTAGTGTAAAAACGTTAATCTGTGCTTTTTTGCGTTGGATTTATGCGTTGCGTTTGGCTGGTTTGGCTGGCCGGTGGCGATTTAACCACCGAGGAGCTACTGTGCATTTTGTAGGATTTAGCCATGTTGGCGGAAAAACATGTTTTAGGTACATAATTTGACCGGGTTTTCATAATTGTTTCTATGCGGAAAAAATATAAATTATGATATTTGCCGAGACCCTCCTCTCCCCCACGTGACATTGGGTGAGATTCGACTCGACTCCCTCTCCCCTTAAAGGCCTCACGTTATTAAGGGACGCCCCCTTAAGCCGTTGGACCCGACTGCCATTCGTGGATCTTTGACAGTCGTTAGTTCGTAACGGGTAGACAGAAGCCCAAAAGTGTGTAAACCAGTCTTACCCAGCGTTTCTTGTTAACAAGTAACTGGGTTTTGGAGGTCAGATAGGCAGTCGCTCCATGTAAAATACTGGTATTCAGCTGCATCCGGTTAGACTGGAACCCGACCCCAACTGAAAAGGCTAGGGAGATTGATAGAAACGGACAAAACAAGAAAGTATTAGAAGGAAATGAAGGCTGTCAACAGACAACTGTCAAACAAGTTTTCATATTAAACTTCGCATGTTAAAATGGCAGACTATTACATATTCTAAATGTGTCGTCTAAACCTATTTAGAGTTATGGTTTAACCCAGTTTAGTTTGACTATTATATTATTTTTTAAAGTAAGTTTATATACTGAGTTTACCTAGGACGTTACTGACAGCGGTGAAGGAAAATCGTAAGGAAACCAGTACCCTAATTGCGTAACTGACGATTAATCATAATCGGTTTCGTTTTGGCAGTTCAACAATATTCATTGCGTTGTTTACGTCGTTGCGCAGACACATTTTGCCAACATATGAAGCAATGGTTTAACAATCCGTTTCAAAACGAAACAGATTATGATGAATCGTGAGTTACGCAATTAGGGTGCTGGACTTATGTGTAATTCCGTGGGAAACCACCACGCGGGTTATAGTGCGGCTTGTTAGATGTCACATGTCATCGAATTTTTGGTTCTAGGACATGTTGGTTTCCTCATGAAATGAAATGTTTATTTATGTAAGTAGAACTTAGAAGACACTTTTACATGTCAATATTTTGTAAGTCAGTATTTTAAAAACTAGATGGCGCCGGCATTTCCTAGCTGCCTGTTCCCTGAAAAGAAAAGCCGAAACAAACTCAGAGGTCGTGGTCTATTTTAAAGTCCAAACATTATAGTATTTGAATTTTATGTGAGTCTAACAATGCAGGGCAATGTCTGTTTGGGCCCTTTTGAAGAAAGACCCATTGCATCTTTGAGCTGACCTGTCCCAACCTACGTCATGTATGTATCAGTCACCGTGTAGCTCAACCCTATTTTAGGGTGCTCAACGACCCGTCACTAGACTCTACCAGATCAGCAGCACATCTGTTAATCTGTTGATAAAAACGAAAATATTTTTCCTTTTGACAGCCACAACAACAATTACCTGAGAAAAGTACGATGTTTTAAGTTCAGTCAATGACTTAAGTGATGAATTTGTGTCAATGTTTTCGTACACAAAACTATCTAGAACAGTACCTACTGATATAAACGTTAAATAATATCTTATTCAACAACGTAAAATAAACGCGATAAGTAAGTAAGTAATCTTATCAATCTTGTGATATTTGGTCATGTCTAAAAGTGGATCAGTTCTTGGATGCTCTATGAATATAAACAGAGGACGAAATGATAAACAAAATACTCTAAAAAAAAATACGTACTATCCCTCTGATATTCGAAAACGTGACAACTATCAACCCGCACTGGGCCCGCGTAGCGGGTTAGGTACTACTCACTTATTCAGCTCTGTTCAGTCAACAACGATTTTGTATGAGATGCGAACGCACGGACTCTATACAAAATCGTTGTTTTCTTTGGGCAAAGGCTGAACAGACCTGAATAAGTGTGAGTAGTCCCTTACGGCCCACTCCCTCTCAATGACGGCAGGCCTGTGCCATAGCAGCGGGACCACTATAGGCCGATTTATAGACTCTCAACTTAAGCTATCGCAGTCCACTACTGGACATGGGCCTCTCCCAGGGTGCGCCACAAAACCCTGTGCATTCAATGCATGCTGTCATGCTCTCTGATACCTATATATTATTTTTTCCTTAATTTCAAATAGCGGTGCACAGAATTACCTTATTTCCATTTTAATCGATATAAGTAGTGCAAAATAGTGTCTGACTAAAATGGCTGTGAAACGTCCGAACAGACGGAAATGACGACATCGGGTTCCATTTTTGCCATTTGATTTAGTAACCCTAAAAAACACTTGAAAAACTTGCTCCAAACGTGATTACAATTTTAGGCTCGCGGAGTAGTTGCGAAACACTCATCATCATCTGCCTAGCCTTTTCCCAACTATGTTGGGGTCGGCTTCCAGTCTAACCGGATGCAGCTGAATACCAGTATTTTACATGAAGCGACTGACTTCCACAACCCAGTTACTGGGTAACACGATACCTCTTGGTGAGAGTGCTTGTCAGACTTTGTTGCGAAACACACCAACAGTAGAAATTGCTTTCAATTTGACAGTTCAACCATATTCATTGGGTTATTTACGTTGTGGAACAGACTAATTTTTCGAACATTTATCATCTTTTTTATAAACGTTGCTAAAAGTAATGATAAGCTCCTGTTTAACCATAAGGACCCAGCTCAGGTCGACGGCGCGTTTCGTTCCACGCGCGCCTCATAGAGATGTCAGCACCAACTGGAGGAAGGGGCCCGCAAGGGCCTATGCCTGCCAGGGGCGCAGGTTGTTCGAAAGAGATACCGTGGCTCCTGGTACACAGGCAACTGAAGGAAAACGGGTGGGTTTCAATCAGTAAAAGTCTGACACGCCCTCCTGCTCCACCCAAAGCGGGAAAAATTATTTGATGACTAGCTTTTGCCAGCGGCATCGTCCGCGCGTAACTTTCATTCCCTATTTAACTTCCTTAGGGGTTGAATTTCGAAAAATCCTTCCTTATTCCTTGTCAACATTATAAAGGGAACGTCTGTCCAAAATTTCACCTTTCTAGGTCCAAGGGTTTGGGCTGGGCGTTGATGAGTCAGTCACTCGGGACTTTCCTTTTTATTTAGATAGATTTCCAACCGTCAAAAAAAAAAACATAAATTTTGGACAATTAAACACTTCTTAACTTTGGGCAACGTTTATAAGTAAGAGGGTTTAATGTATGGATATTGCAAATCCATCGCTTCTTGTTATGATGCAATGGATATGCCATAATCCTTCGCAATTGTTCAGATTCTGATGTATGTTGTGTTGCGCAATTAGGGTTCTCGTTTTTCAAGATGTTTTCCTTCACAGTAATTCAGATAAAAACAAACTCAAAGGAAAAGGGAAACAAAAAAAAATCTCCCACATATATACTAGTATCTATGTCTACATACATATATGTATATCAAAACATTTTCCTGTTACATAACTGTTCTTCAAATAACATAACATCACGCCGTGTTTCTCTGAGGGGTTGGGCAGAGGTGGACCTACAGAACAACCAAATTATACCAGTTATGTTTAAGTCCCATGTAATAGGGGGCGAGCCTATTGCCATCAACCGGGCACAAATCTAGACTCCGGGCTACTACTGAGAAATTCCCGACGAAGTATCGAATCCAAGACCTTATGCTCAGCAGTCATGCTTGCGAGCACTAGGCCAACGAGGCAATCAAAACAGGGCCTGAATTCACTAAGACCACACTCCTAACCACGTCAATCACACATGAAATCTGCTAATATCGTATTAAGTAATAATATCGACAAATTGTCTTGGAACATACAGGATAATTATGACATTTCTATTCCTTACCGTTACATTGTTTTTTTTTTTTAACGTTGTAAGATTGCGCGGGGAATCATTATAACCATTCAGAATTGGGGCCCTGTGCTTTAACTTTTTTACTTCACATACAATCTATTTCCATCGATTGACTACTTTATCACAAATTGTGCAATTTACGACATATTATTATCTTACAGAATTTCAAATTTTCTCTGATACGTAACAACTAGGGTTGCCAACCGCACTCTAAAATAGAGTATTTTACTCTTTTTCTTATGGGTGTACTCTATAATCTATAACACTAATAGAGTACGCTAAAATACTTTTCTTACATAAACTGTCATTATTATGTCTGTTATTAGAGGAAAGTGCTTTTGTTTTTCTACGGTTTTTCTACATTTTCAACTGTGGGACTATTATTTGTCAGTAGATACTAAATATGAAGTGGCGAGAATAAAGGAACATGGCTTTATTAATATTGAATAAAATGAGCTCCTGATATTATTAACGTAGAATTATGATGTTTTACAATTGTGATGTTTGGTCTTACAATTGTTGTACAATCATTAAAAAACATAACCCTCCTTCTGGCGCAGTCGGGTAAAAATATTATACATTAAAAAATGGTACTCTATTTCTTGAATGATTGCTCTTTATTTACTCAATAGGAATTCAGAAATACTTTTCTTCTTATAGAAAAAATTGGCAACCATTGTAACTTGTAACTATACCTACAACCACTATCAGTGCGATAATAGTGACAAGCCCCTACCCAACATAGTGGCCCAATTTCTTCAATCTTTTACAAGATAAACTACTCCATATTACCTACTTTTCAGTCCCAAAATTTTCATTACATTTCAAGCCTTGACCTCTATAAAATAATGCTCATTATTAAACGCATTACTTTCAATATTATTAGTCCGTTAGGGTCACTTTTACTGTTTTAATTGGCAATTCTGTCCCCTGAAACTGCTTGGGATCATTGTCAACAGTACCTTTATATAAAGCTTTTATTAAGTATGTCATACCTAATATTGTTCTTGATTACAATTTAATAGAATAGAGGACGATATTGTGTTTTTATTCGTTGTGATTTTGTGTGGGTGGTAAGAACAGACTTGGTGGAGGTAGGCGAGCTAAATTGTCTGCTGGAGTCTAGTAGTTATCAGGTTTCTTTGAAACTATACTTTTCAGTACACCTGATCAGTTATAATATTAAAAGGGCTGAGGTAATTCCCTAAAAGAAGTCTTCGAAGAGGAGTGGTATCCAAAACTAGCCATGGCCCTGACCAAACCCGTCAAGCATCTAAAGAACTAACAATAATACAAAGTTCTTGACTTCTTCAACCAACTTCTAATTAGTTAATCCGTAAGAATTCACGAAACAGACAGAAATACTAACTTAATCCTTAACGATAGGCGAACACAAAATTCATCTGAATTTTCTCAAGCTACATTAAACACCAAATTCAAACAGAATTATAATACCTTTACAGTGTTGATACTGCTTGCCTTTCTGCTCATCCTGTAAAGGGAGACAAGCCGTGTAGACAAACAAGGTGTTCAGCTAATCCGGCATCAGGCTGCCCCTAACTTTCGCCTTCTGAGCGCATGAATTAATTACATTTTAAAGTTACCCGATTTGTGAGTCAAACAGTTTGGGTATCCGAGTACCCATCTATGTTAAGCACATTGGCAACAAAGCGTTGACTTCAACGGGCCGTTGTATTGATCAATGTGCAAATGAATTATAGGCTAGGGACAAATTTGAACGAAAAACGCGTCAGTATTCTGGGGCACACTTCGTCAAATCGCTTTGTTGCCGCTGCAACAAGATTGTGCAGAAACATTTTTAATCGAGTTCAAAAAAAGGAGGAGGTTCGATGTTCAGCTGTACGTTGTTTTTCTTCCATAAATATAATTACCATACCACAATAGGTAAAAAGAATTAAAAATGAAAACAAAAATACAGATAAATCAATCACAATTATGGTGCTCACATATTTACAAACATTGTAAAAGTAATTATACGATTTTCCAAGAATATTAACAAGTCAGTGTGTGAGTTTAAGGAATCGGAGTGTAAATCAATGTCATAAAAACAATGAATTTAAACAATTCAATTAGCAACCAGTTTGATTTTGTCCGAACACTAGATTGTCCTATGGAGCAGCACCAACATATTTCTAAACATTCTTATCTCATAAACGGCAGTAGTGCTTGCGACAAAGCAGTCAAAATCATCGAATCAATAAGTAAACCAACTCCGGTACCAATTTGGGTACAAATAACTCACAGTCCATTATAAAAACGAAAATTCCATTCAAATCTCAATAGATGCAACGAAGTCACACACGCTTGCATTAGAAGAGTATTCTCCACAATAGTTCATTTGAACTCTCTCCAACTCAATTGTCAGTAAACGCCTCACAAACTCGATTATTGTCACTTCAATTTCTTTCAGATTTACTAGCTTGTTCTTGTCACAGTCAATAAAATACTGATTCATGTCTTTATAGTTTTTAGAAATGAAAACTTCTTAAAGCGCACGAAACTGAACTGTCACGCTTAGGTCGGTGACGCTGAATCGGGTATAATCGGCACCAATCGGACGGTTACGCTGAATCGCATATACCTACTCGCTGCCCCTTCTCCTGATGATAATCATTCACAGGAAAAACTAAGCCAACTGTCCTTACTGGAACATGACAGACATAAAGTATGTCTGTTAATGTTAACAATAACAGTAGTGTTAATCCAGGCTATATATGTGCCAAATTTCATCAAATCCGTTCGGCTGTTTTGTCATGAATTCATGATTGAGTAACAAACATCTTGAATTCTAGACATACAACTTTCACATTAATAATATTAGTAGGATAATAGGAAGAAGGATCATATAATATAGTGGGATTCTCTGAGAAAAACGTGTAGTTATCTTCGTCGTACAACTACCTAGTTAGCGATACGATAAATCTCATTACAGTGTCCTGCGGGGCAAATGGATCATGTTCGAGAAGGAAGCCTAGATATATCGAAAATATGGCGGAAGAGATAAAAATACTGCAAGGTTATTTCGTCGAAATATTCCATAAACGCAAACCAATGATAACAACGAAATTCGCAGAAATCATGTGTTACTATGAAACAATTATCATTCAATAATATTATGTAAATATTACGGAAATAACTTACATTGTAATTTTATTCCTATCAACGACTGAAGGCTCTCCCAGACCGGTGCCACGCGACTATAGTAGACCAATTTCCATGAAGTTTTCACATAAATTGTACTATTAAAGTCGCGTCATGCCTGTCTGTGGGGGCCTTGAATCGAACGCAGCAAATAAATGTAATAAATGACATCAAAATAAATCTTATTCTTGCTAACAAACGACAAAGGCAGAATAATGCGCCTCATCGCTTCAAGATTGTCATAGTATACAAAGCCGTGGGAAATTAGTCTTCAAATGCACACAACCAAACTCGATCATAATTATATGGCAGCCTTATCCATCTGTATGATATTATATAACAACTTTACAAAGATCGTTGCTCCACCTATCAAGATCTCCGAGTCCATTGACATATACAACCAATTTATATCCCAAACCAGTTCTGGCCTTTTTATCTCATTAACTTTAAAAAAACCGGTAACCATCGAAACACGTGTTCTGCAATAAGCATTTAATTTACCGAATTTACCGAGCTACCGTGTTCTTGAGTCGAGACCGTGAATCGGCAAACGTAAGGTAGGACGCCCTCAGCCTAGATGGAGGGACGATCTTCGCAGGGTTACTGGTAACAAATGGATAAGAGTTGCCGAGAATCGAGCTGAATGGCTTGCAATTGGAGAGGCCTATGTCCAACAGTGGACTGCTCTAGGCTGATAATGATGTTTTGTTATGTACAAGTTACTGTACTTATTCCCAACGAAATGTAACATTGGCGTCAAAGGCTTTACAGAAACGCCTCGTTAATCAAAAGAGATTACCTAAAGTATGTTTTGATAATCTTAAGTCTGTCGGTTTTAAAGGTGGTAATAAATTTCACGCTATTTCGGGATTAATTCCCGATCATTACGGAGAAAATGTTGATGGTATGTAAGAATGAGATCATTTTGTCTTAGATGATGAAGGCCACGGCGCATAACTTAAGCCTCATTGTTAAGCTTTATTGTTTTGAAGGTCAGGGTTAGACTAGAATGTAGGCTTATAGGCTTAGTAAATTCTAGGTTATCTTCCAACTTGAGGAAGCTCCAGGGTAGCTCGCGAATTTTAAATGTTCTTACGTTTTTTGCAATTTGCAGATCAGTGTAACATTACGTTATATGATGATGAAAATGATTCGTGACCGTAACACATAGGTATGTCTTTAATCAATTAATTAATATTATTAAATTAATACTATTTCATCATCATTTCAGCCGAATGACGGCCACTGCTGGACAGACAAGACCGGTCGAAGTGGAGGAGCATGGGGGAGGCCTATGTCCAGCAATATTATTTAATTAATATTATTTAATTACTATTATTTTATATGAATGGAATTATAATAATTCAAATCTTCAATACAACCCTCCAAGTTCATTTAATTCAATTGAATGTTTTATTTTTCCATGAAAAGGTTTAAATTCCGAAACTTGTCTTTGAAGGCTTTGGTACAAAGGAAGATTATTTGGAAATCGAAGCAATGTTTTCGCTGAACAAACCACTCAAAGAAGGCCATAATAACAAACCAACAGGCCATAAAGAACGGACAAAAATAAGCGCTAAAGAATATTATCAACCTAAAACAACAAGGATCAACGACACACGGGTAGAGGATTAAAATGACCTTCGAAAACATTTAGATTTTTTCAAATCAGTTACTGGGTAATTTACCCAGTAACTGATCTGTGGAGGACCGATAGGCAGTCGCTCCATGTAAAATACTGGTATTCAGCTTTATCTGGTTAGATTGGAAGTCGTCCCTAACATAGTTGGAAACAGGCTAGGTAGATTGAAAATCATTTCGAATACATTTTTGATTCTGCAGTGCTATTCTGTTAAATATCACCGTGATAACTTGGGTGAAGTGAGCTTAAAGTGAGTTGTCATTATTTATGAATCCCTAGTGCCACCATGTCGATTCTGTAACATCTCACCGCGTGAAGTGAGCGTGGAGTGAGCTGTCAGTGTTATCCTACCATTTAGGGATTGACCAAGCATCAGGTGAAACTGACAGCTCACTCCACGCTCACTTCACGCGGTGAGATGTTACAGAATAGCAATGCAGATGGATTGATAGTTCACTTCACCTGAGTTATCGCCGTGAGATTTTAACAGCATAGAACGGCTGATCAGACCACTGATGAAATGGTGACTGAGAGTAGAGACACAAAGCGGAGAAAGGCCGATGGCAAGATGACTTAATCCATTGAACTAGGATAAGCTTGACTCACTTGGGACAGTAGTGGCCCAGTGGAAACGGCCGCGACTTTCCGAGTTGTAGGTCGTAGGGTGTCCTAGGGCGCTTTACTTTTATAACATCACCATTGCTCTCAAAACAGTGAAGGAAAACATCTTGAGGAAACCGGCGTGTCCTAGAACCAAAAAATCGAAGATTGACATCTACCAACCCGCACTGGTCCCGCTGGTGGATTACAGCCTACGCACTAAGGCCTGTGTCCCAGCAGTGGGATCATTATAGGTTAGTTATGATGAAGCTTGATACAAGGCAAAAAGGGAGGAATTTTATGCGCAGGAAGAGAGTTGTAAAAATCTGTTCATAGAAAGTAATTCGTCACGATCACGTGATTCTTTGCACAGAACGATAAGTATATGTCGCAGCTATCTGGTTAAATTAGCCAGCTAATTGGACGTCTAGGCCGTTCATTAAACGCCAGCATCCAATAGGATGCATCCGATATATATCAATGGTTTCTCATCAATAAAAGCTGTGCTATCTCCAATGAAGTGGACAATTACTCTTGACTTCGGAGCGTACAAATTGCATTGTGATACGCGTGTACCTTTCATTTTTATCTGCGCCTGCGTTCAATAGAGAAAGTTATTAAGACCACGAGGTTATTGGGCCGTTGTTCATTTGTTTGTTTGTTGTTATTTGACCATATAATTTATTGTTGCTCTCAATGAAGAATGTGCAGGTAGAATTCAAGTTTGTGGTTTGAATGATGTATTTGTTTTGTCATGAAAGTGGCTAAATTTTTTGGTTGTTTTATGACAAATTATCGTATAAATGTTGATTTTATTTTATGTTTCGTGTTCTGTATTCCAAATTGCACTTGAATGAATATATGAGAAAATTCAATCAGTCTAGATCTGGACCTTTTTCATGTGGCTTTATCTCACAAGAAGATAGTTCAGTGAAGTTATTATGTGAGTATAAAAGTCGCTTTTGTGTGTATGTCTGTTACTGACCGCTTCATCATCATCATCATCATTCACAGGCCGACTTCACCCACTGCTGGCATATACTTAAATGCTTGTCTTTGCGTGCATAGAAAGGCACTTGCGATGAAGAGAAAATGCCGCCAAATCTAAAGTTGGTTCTGGATGAAGCTGTAAATATAATTAATTTCGTCAAATCACGTCCACTGGAATCCTGTTTTTTCTCATTAATGTGTGAAGATTATGGTAGCAAACATAAAACACTACTGCGCCATACAGAAGTCAGATGGTTATCTCGGGGTAAAGCTTTGACGAGGCTGTTTGAACTTAAGAGCGGAACGTTTTTTTACAGATATTTCCTTTAATTTGAAAAACCGTTTGCATGATAAAATTTGGTTATTCTGACTGTCTTTTGTGGCAGATTTCTTTCAAAAACTAAACGAATGAAATGTATCATTACAAGGTAAACAGACAACAGTGTCCCGGGCTTACCACGTACTGACCCCTTAGCTCCTCTAAACTCCGCAATGGATTTTCACCATCAATTAGAGAATTTATTGAACTTAGATATAACACAGATATCAAGATGTTTTGCCACCACATCAATACATAGCAGTCGTGCGAAGCAGGGGCAGGTCGCATTACAATGTTATTTTTTATTCATTTTTTTTTACAATGCTGACATATTCTCGTCATCATTTGACATTATGCATCAATTTTAATATCGACTATTTTTTGTGATTGTCTTGGCAATCATGTCACTTTGCATAAATAGGCTCATTTTATTTATGTAGATTATTTTGGGATTTGTAGACGATTTTCAATTCTGTATTTATATTCCTCTAACTACCTGGTACTTATTGACAGTCCTGCACTGTCCTCCTATACTTATTATCACTGTAATTTGAAAACATTGTTTAAGCCAATAATTTTTAGAAGAGTAACCATGGAGTTTCTTGCCGGCTCTTCTCCATAGGAAGCGACTATTTGGAACCGTGCACCTAGCTTCGTAAGTGCCCATGCAGGTTTATATGTAATAAAATATTTTTATTTTATTTGAGACTTATATTAAGCTTTCTTTTCTCTTGAATAAGGCATTAATAGTAAACGATAAACGAAACCACATCCCAATGACGCATCATACCTTTAATGACCCTTATATCGTACGGAGCCCTACATATAATGTATAGCTATATATTAGGTCTTTACCTATGAAATTGCCGTTCTGCAGTACTGGCCATTTCAAATCAAAATAATTTTTGTTTGGCTAAGAATTCTAATTTCAAATTAATTTTATTTTAAAAACATGGATTTTTTTTTCTAAAAGTAGTCATTTCTTTATTGATTAGTGTTACATTTTCATCGCATTTCAATCTTTTTCGTCATCATGGATACGTTAAAAATTCGAGTAATTATGGAATATGAGTACCGTCGTGGCAGCAACGCGGCACAAGCGGCACGCAACATCAACGACGTTTACGGAGCTAACACTACAAACCAACGCACCACCTGTTATTGGTTTGCTCGCTTCCGTTCTGGAAATTTCGACCTGAAAAATGAACCTCGCGGTCGTCCGAAGACTTTGGTCGACAATGACGAATTAAAGGCGATTGTGGAAGCTGATGATACACAATCTACGGCTGAATTAGCAGCAGCTTTCGACGTTAGCGTCAAAACAATATTGGTCCATTTGCGTCAAATTGGCAAGGTAAAAAAGCTTGACAAATGGGTGCCCCACGAACTCAATGATCGCCAGCGCGAAGTACGCGTCGAGACGTGCCTTGCACTGCTCAACAGACACACAAATGAAGGAATTTTGAACCGCATTGTTACCTGCGATGAAAAATGGATTCTGTTTGATAACCGTAAGCGCTCAGCAAGTTGGTTGGATCCTGGTTCAGCACCTAAACAATGCCCTAAACGAAAACTTACCCCTAGAAAAGTGATGGTCACTTTTTGGTGGTCTAGCGCCGGTGTGATTCATCACAGCTTCTTACCAAACGGGGTGAGCATTACTGCAGATGTGTACTGTGAAGAACTGAACACAATGATGGAGAAGCTGGCGCATCTCCAACCAGCATTGGTCAATCGCTCGTCTCCGCTGCTCCTGCACGACAACGCGCGACCTCATACTGCACAGCAGACGGTCTCCAAGTTGCAAGAACTGGGGTTGGAAGCTCTCCGTCATCCGCCCTACTCACCAGACCTTGCGCCTACAGACTACTACTTTTTCCAGAATTTGGATAACTTCTTGGCGGGAAAAAAATTTAATACCCGAGAGGCAGTACAAAATGCCTTTGAAGAATTTGTTGCCTCCCGTCCAGCTGATTTCTTTAAGAAGGGCATCAATAAAATGCCACTGCGATGGCAAAGATGCATTGATTACATGGGTGATTACTTCGATTACAAATAAAAAATTCATGAAAAAAATTTGTTTAAATTTTTTCATACAAAACGGCAATTTCATAGGTAAAGACCTATTATTACTGATATAATAAACCTTAAAGAGTGTGTTTGTTTCTTTGTCTGAACGCTCTAATCTCTGGAACTTCTAATCGGTAAAAGAAAAAATCGTATTTGATAGCCCAATTCTTAAGGTTGGTTAAAAGCTATTTCACATCACGCTACGGCTCCTAGGTCCCGGCTGTCATTCGTGAATCTTTCGCAGTCGTTACGGGAACTCAGAAGCCCGAAAGTCATACAACTGGTTAAGACTGGTTACTAAGCCAAGGGGTATCGTGTCACCCAGTACTTAACTGGGTTGTGGAGTCGCTCCACGTAAAATACTGGTATTCAGCTGCATCCGGTTAGACTGAAAGCCGACCCTAAAAATAATTAGAAAAGAGCAGGCAGATGTGTATCTTACGACTTCCACGCGAACGAAGTGGCAAGTGGTGGCAGAAGCTAGCAATAATATTCTCTCCACATTTTCCCCTTCTAACATAATGTGATACTTAGATACCGTTATCCTTTTCCAAGAAAAACAGCGAACATACTTAGTCATATTTCCACCAGCTAAAGTATTAACCGATTACTATTCTGCAGACAGACTTCTGGAATAGCTCAGATTTCGTCTAGGAATACTTAAGTACTATGATTCACTTAAGCTGTAGATTAAGTGAGTGTTTGGAATCCTTTTTACTTAAGCTACTTTGTAGTTCCTCGGAAGAGAACTTGTGAATAATTATAAGAATTGTTATTGTGATGTGTTGTTTATCTCATAGGATTTATTTAGAATTTTATTTACATACTGACGCTAAATTCAGGGAGGGGTAAATTCACATAATTAAAAAAATTCGCAGTCTCATCTCGACGATCAAAAGCTTGACAAATTACAGGACTGGCCACTCTGTTGTTTTCTGTGCTCTGTGTTCTTCAGTTTCTCTAATCATTTAATTTTATAATAATTTTTAATAATTTCTTTTTTTTTCTAATAATAATTGACTTACTTTAATTACTCTTTGGTAGCCGATCTCATTAATTTATGTACAGACGCCAGCAGGTCAACCTATCCTAAACTGTCAAATTTTCCCAATTGAACATAAACCTTATTCCTTTGTGAAAAAGTTGATAATCTAGCAAAGAAATTTGACAGATTGGGGTAGCTTGATGTGCTGACCTCTGTACAACATCTTATACCTATAGGTACCTACATTCATAGCAAATAAAGTTCCTGCTGCCCAATTTTTTTGTTACATTTATCGAGATTTTAAATCTATTTTTAGATTACAATAATTTACTCATTTTTTTTGCTTTTGTTTCAGGTAAGGAAAGGCTCGTGTAGCTAAGTAATAATGACTCCACGGTTCTATCGATCCGGTTATGCTAAGCTTGCCGTAGTTGGCCTGTGGATGGGTTACCATCTTTACATACTGAGACCCCTCCGTGCCTCGGAAAGCAAGTACACCGATGGTGCCGGCTGTCATTCGTGGATCTTTGACAGTCGTTACCGTATTACGCAATAATTTCGTGCATGCAGTTGCAGCTGCAACCTGTTAGACTGAAGCAGACACCATCATATTTAGGAAAAGGCTAGGCAGATGATGTTCCAGGTAAGAAACAAAATTAACACTCAGTCGATCTTCGTAGTTGAAATCTTCTTCGTCGTATCGATGATTCCAATTGGGCTCAGACAAGCTTTGACCAGAATTCTGCCACTTCGACAGCGTTATCGTTGGCCTCACAAAGGTCTTTCGTAGTTGAAATAATTAAGGAAAACTCGGCAAGTTACACGTGGACGATGCCGCAGGCAATTTTGAATTAACCAGATTCATTAACCTACCTATTAGATAGGTACATCGTCCACAGCCTGAAGGTACTGTCATAATCTTAACTCGAGCACAGAGCAATTACTATAAGTTGCGCAAAACAAATTAATTGCCAAAAACAGGTTCAAGAAAAATTACAAAAATACGCCTAAAAACTCCTCTTTTTACCCGACTTCGGCGAAGTAAAAAGGAGGGTTATGATTTTGAGCGGTATGTATGTATGCTCATCTGTTCCTTCATAACTTCTAAACCACTTATCTTAATTTGACAAATGAGGTATCGTCGGAAGCGTCTTGGTCGTCCGCTGGTTAAAGGCCGTGTGAGCACATTAAATTGAATATGGTGCCCTCAAGAATGTCCGTGTTGGGTTTTAAATGAAAGGTCTTACATATAGCTAACCCCAATCCCTCCTGCTCCACCCAGAGAAGGAGAAGTTATTTGATGATTTCCCATTTTTTTACAAGTTTTTTTTTAAAATGTTATTTCCTCTTTTTAAATGCACGTGTTTCTGGGACAAATAAATCCATTTTACTTTCTAAATAAAAAATAAGTTACCCGACGACTGAAAAGTCACGATTTTCTTTCTTTCTAAAAAAATAAAAAATCAGTTCAAAAACTGAAACCCGACGTTTGAAAAATCACGTCTGAAACTACTGAATTGAAATGAAACAAGAGAATATCCTCATCTGAAAGCCGTAGTCGTATGCCACCGAAAAATATATCCTAACAGGATATATTTTTAGGTGGCATACGACTACGTAGTAAGCGATCATAAGCTTTAGGGCAATTTTTTTTTTTTTTTTTTCTATGCAATTTATTTCAGTAACAATTCACATTGCGTTCGAATATAATCCAGCATGAAACAAAACAGTCATACAAATATAAAAGAATACATGCAAATATATATATATAAAAAAAATAAAAAAATAGATAAAAGAAAATTAAATTAAAATAAAATAATAAACCACATGTCAATAACATTACCACAAAGTGGCATACGACCACGGTTTTCAGATGAGGATACTTACTTTCTTGTTTCATACTTTTAGAATGTGATTTTTTAATATTCGGGTATTAGTTTTCGAACTTAAAAAAAAACATTTGCACTCCGGGAGTACCGACAGAAGTGAAAACTTGAACAATAGGGTATTTTCCAATTTGTTAAAAACTATTCTAATTTGAAGATTGGGACGAAATATGTAACAGAAAACTAAAAGTAAATTGATTTATATCCATTTTCTCAATTAAAAACGATTTAAACCAAATTTATTTTTCGTTGTTTTGAATTTACCGCCAAAACGCTCCTTACGATGACTTTTTATCACGTGACGTCAACTTTGTGTAAACTAAAGTAGTTAGTAGACGTCAACTTTGTGTAAACTAAAGTAGTTAGTAAGTAAACAAGTGAGTGTCGTGTTTATAATTAACAAGATTTTTTATGGATAGAAAGTGAAATCACTGGTGTGCGGTGCCTCTGTGCACAAATACTTCTAAAACTACGCCAAACTAAGTATTTGTACTGGTGCTGCTTACACAAAGCTGACGTCGCCATGTCACGTGATAAAAAGTCATCGTAAGGAGCGTTTTGGCGGTAAATTCAAAACCACTTTGATTTTAATCGTTTTTAATGGAGAAAATGGAAATAAATAAATTTATTTTTATTTTTCTGTTAAATATATCGTCCCAATCTTCAAATTAAAATAGTTTTTATCAAATTGGAAAATACCCTATTACGTGTATTTTTTTCATCGTCAAAACAGGATTTCACATTGAGTCCTTGGGTCCTGATTGCGCTCGGTAAATAAATGATAAACGAGCTATCGACTTCAGCCATTAAAGGCAACAACACAGATTTATAGGATAAAAATACAAAGGCAAAGAAAGGGATAAAAGAATTAGAATTTCCTTATGAAAGAAAGGGACTTTTCCAAAAGACATCAACGCGCTACTCATCCGTGTGCCCGTTCATCCATATACATATACACAGATATATATATAGCTCATGGAAAGCGTTCGGTGACGATGCCGCGGGCTTTGTTCACCCAAAAAGTGCTCAACGCGCCTAAAGGTTTTCTCTTCAAAAATCTCGTCCGTTGAAAAGTTGATGACTTTGCCTCGTTGGTGTAGCTATAGTGGTTGCAAGCGTGACTGCCTAGCTTGATATCCTGGGCTGGTTCCCCAGGTCGTCATTAGGAAATTGTAAGTAGCCGTTTGTAGTTTGGATAGTTGCCCAGTTAATGGCAATAGGGTCGACCCCTATTACATGGGTTTTGGTGACGTGGTTAATCCTTACACACGATCTGATTAAGATAATGTTTGGACTTTAAAAGATACTGGGACCTCTGAGTTTGTTCCGGGATTTCTTCTAAAAGTGGTCGGATAAGCAACACCGACCTCATCTAATTTTTAAAATATAATTGATAGAATTAAATGAAATTGTTTATTCAGTAAATTACGATGTTGGGTTCACTTTTAAAAGTCATATTATAAAAAAAAAAAATGTTAGATGGAGTCGACATTTTCTATCTGAATATCCGTGAGAAGTGGCGAGACAAACTCAAGTGTCAATGTCTCTTTTAAAGTCCAGTCAGGGCAAGCATTTGTCAGTATCCGTGTAGCTCAACTCAGAACTTGAGGAGCTCAACGACTCGACGAAGTAACTACAGTCTGTAGAAGACCGATAGAGACCTTTAGTTGCGTCCACCAGTTCCAGTAAAGTCTAGACTTTTATTTAACCAGCAATGCCTTTGGCAAGGACACACCCTTTCACTCTTTCGTATTTGCATTCATATATGTGGCTGATACAAGTTGCGAAATATGACTCTCTATCAGACGTCACCTTCTAACAACATTTTTACACAACTCCTGTTGTAAATACCAAGTTTTTAAAACCACATAACATCGTACCCAGTATCGATTTATTCTTGACGACGGGCATAGGTATCGTCCTGATAAGAGATAACGTGATAACAGTATGTGCTTTGAGGGGAGCGGCCTTATCGCTTGCAAAACGGACTGGACTGTACCGCAATGTTGGTAGTACTGACTCACGACTGTGTACGGTCGGCAATATAAGTAATAAAGATAAATTATTAAGTTGGTTCAAATTTTTTAGGCGAAATTTTCGTGACCTCTGAGAATATACATCTACATATATCTATACCATTAATAAAGAGGAAATATTTGATTGATTGTTTGTTTGTTTGCATTGAATAGGCTCCGAAACTACTGAACCGATTTGAAAAATTATTTCACTATTGGGAAGAAGCTACACTATCCCCGGGTGACATAGGCTATATTTTATCCCGGTAATAAGCGGGTGAAACCGCGGGGCGCTGCTAGTTCTGAATAAAATAAAATTCATCCTATGGGTCAGTTCAGACCGAAACAAAAATCCCCGGGCAGGCTCGAGCCTTCACTGGCCACAATTCAAACCGCTAGCAACCGAGTCGCGAGCATGCGCGAGACGACTGTGTCGACATCCATAAAATTTTCTACTTTAGGCTATGGTAATGGTCCTATTTTCAATGGACCTAGTAAATTGCTCGGGCGTTTTCACGTTCTATCTGAACTGAAACTAAGAGATGACCCTCTTGAATGCTTAAGAAAAAGAGCTTCATATGACAATGTTGCGATGTAAGTGCCTATTACATTTATAAAAATCCTCAATTCCAAATGATTTTAATTGTGATTCTAATTTTAATTTTGATTTCTGTTTTTTTTTTTTAAATTCCAGAATGACTTGTAATATTAAAATTGAAGTTCATGCAAATTGAAAGTCTTAACAGGTATTTATCTAAAACAACATTGCGACCGCAGGATACATTGCACCTACAGTTAGTTCGTCTACTTCCAGTAGCTAACTACATATAACTTATCTAGTATCACGACATGACCAACAGACATAACATCACGACTTCTCCCCGAAAGGTTAGGCTGAGTTGAACCTAGAAAACATCAACATTTCGCCAGCTATGCTTAGCACAATGTGCATATAATGTTGTAATCTACCACGCGGGCCCAGTGCGGGTTGGTAGATGTCACAGTCATGTCTTTGATTTTTTGGTTCAGGGCATTCCGTTTCTTCACGGTGTTCCTTTACCGTTTTGAGAGCAGTGTCGATGAAATTATTTAAACTAAGTAAAGCGCCTGCCTGGGTTCGAACCCACGAGGCCACGACATAAATCTCGTAAGTCGTTACCACTGGCCATCAATCGTCTCTAATTATTTTAAGCCCTATGTAATACGGGACGAATGAACAATTTAGTTCTTAATATAATGTACCTCCATATCGCAATTATCTTCTCGTCCCACATACCGCAGTGTCTCAAGACGAAAGTCTTTGACCATTGCGTGTTGCAACGTGGTCGCTCACAATGGGCCTCATAAGAAGGCTTAAAGCCACCCAAAGGGCAATGGAGAGGGCTATGCTTGGAGTTTCCCTGCGTGATCGTATTAGGAATGAAGAGATCCGCAGGAAAACCAAGGTAACCGACACAGCCCGAAGAATTGCGAAACTTAAGTGGCAGTGGGCAGGGCACATTGCTTGCAGAACAGATGGCCGATGGGGCCGAAAAGTTCTGGAGTGGCGACGGCGCACCGGAAGACGTGAAGTTGGAAGGCCTCTCACAAGGTGGACCGATGACCCTGTTAGGGCCGCAAGAGTTCGTTGGATGCGGGAAGCACAGAACCGGTCGGAGTGGCGGAGCTTGGGGGAAGCCTATGTCCAGCAGTGGACGTCTTTGGGCTAAAATGATGATGCCTCCATAACATCACAATTACTATATTCTCCTAAGAGTTACGCAGAGCTGTTTAGTACATCTACATTTCGCCAGATGTAATCATTAAGGTGCTCTAGGTTTTGCTTGTGAACTTTGTTTCCGTTCTAGAGTGGTGTAGTAAAATATAAAGAGTCCGACTTTTGTTGCCGACCGTACCTTTATGAGGTATGGCAGGATTGCAGGGTCGTCGACTCAAGTTATGTAGCTGTACTTATCATGTCTAGGGATGGTTTTCAAAGGCAGTATTATTATTGTGAATCACAGAACCCACAGGGAATTTGCTTCTTTGAGCCGATTTAAAAATATGGAGTCTTGAATTACTGGATAGGAGTTTGTAAGTATTCAGAATGTTTAAGTATCCTACTAGTATGAAAGTGAAAGTTTGTGAGAATGGATATATGGATGTCTGTTACTCAATCACGCGAAAACAGCTCTACGTATTTGGATGAAATTTGACACAGAAAGTTTCTAGCTTGGATAAACACGTAGGGTAATTTTTATCCCGGTAATACGTTCTCCTAGGATAATTTTTAACCTCCACGAGGTCGAAGCCGCTGGCAAAAGCTAGTTCGACAAATAAATAAAAAGAACAAAACGTAAACGTGGAACCATTACGTTTACCTTTCCTGTTCTCAGAAGTCTCTTCTTCTATTAAAGTCAACTGAAATTTTTGAAGTAACTTCCCTTTTGTTCCTTTACTGTTTTGAATAATATCTTAAATATTTAAAATAAACTTCCTCGTGTAGATATTAAATAAACATTTTCATACATTATCCCAAAAAGGTTTCCTTATCTTCATTAATGTAAAAACATTCTTTCATTTCAAAGGCAGCCGGTGGATTGTCAGTTCACAAACGCGTTCATCCGTCTCTCACATCAAAGCTACAAAACAGATACCAGTCCAATTTAAACGACAAATCTTTTCCTTATAGGTGCGTTCTAGTTTTTTGCCGGAAATTACTATTGTTATGACGACGAAATAGCGGAAAATTGAATAATTTCCACTGGAAGTATTTTTCTCTTGTATTTTTTGCGGGTTTTTTTATGGTCGGATAATATTATCAGTGAAGATATATTTTTAACTACTTTGTATTTTTCCTGGAGTTTGAATTTGTGCCCGATTGATGGCAATAGGCTCGCCACTATTACATGGGACTTAAGCATAACTGGCGAAATGTGAGTGTACTATAGATACACCTCTGGCTAACCCTGCGGGGAAACAAGGCGTGATGTTATGTTTATTGTTTACTAGTTTTTGCCAGTGGCATCGCCCGCGTGGAGGTCAAAATTTATCCCAAGGGAACGTACAGACGCCAGCAGGTCAACCTATCCCAAACTGTAAAATATTCCCAATTGAACATGAACCTTATTCCTTTGTAATAAAGTTGAAAAACTATCAAAGAAATTTGACAGATTGGGGTAGCTTGATGTGCTGGCCTCTGTACTATAGGGATAAATGGTATCCTATGTGTTAATCTAGTTTACAAACTGTGTGCTAAATTTCAATCAAATCCGTACAGCCGTTTTTGCGTGAAAGTTTGGATGTTTGTTAAAGCCTCCAAACTTTCTCATCTATACTCTATACTATTAATAAAGAGGCTAGATTTGATTGTTTGTTTGTTAGCATTGAATAGGCTCCGAAACTACTGAACCTATTTGAAAAATTCTTTCATTGTTGGGAAGCTACACTATCCCCGGGTGACATAGGCTATATATTTTATTCCATGGGAACGGGACCTACGCGGGTAAAACCGCGGAGCGCTGCTAGTTTATAATATTACTAGGAAGTACGAAAAATCGTACTCCGCTGCATAACCCTTCGTGGATTACATGCGTGATGTTATGTAATGTATATTATTATGATACTGCTCATATATACCAATATCTTTTCTCAAATTCAAAGCATTAATTTTAATTAAACCATTTAGAGCATGTTCATCTTTCACAGAGTAGGTACATCCATCGTTTCTTTAGTCTTTAGCTTACTATTAGAGCTTTAGTGTCATTATACTGATAAAACAGCGTAGCAGGGACATCGACCCGCAAACTCAAACCATGAATTCAGCACAAAGTTTTAGAACCCAGATTTTTTTTGAAATTTTTCGTCGTTATCAAAAAATATTCTGCTAGTGTCATAGTTTTTTTTTTTAAATATCCGACTAACCATCTTTACATACCAAGACCCCTTCGTGCCTCGGAAAGCAAGTTAATCCTGGCTGTCATTTGTGTATCTTTTGACGGTCGTTACGGGTCGTCAGATGCCCAAAGTCTTACCAAGGGGTAACGTATTACCCAGTAACTGAATTGTGGAGGTTCAGATAGGCAGTCGCTCTATGTAAAATACTGGTACACAGCTACATCCGGTTAGACTGGAAACTGACCCCAACATAGTTGGGAAATGGCAGGCATATGATGATGAATAATACTAACACTGGGGGTTTCAGAAAAAAATCCATGGTAAGAGGTATTGCGTGAATGTCCCTGCCACCCTGTATATTTCTTGCGACTACCCACGCAGAATACGATTACATTTTATAATACCAAAACGACTTACGTCAAAGTCAAAAGAGGTCGAGACTCGAGAGCTAACCCTCAGTGACACAAATCGTTACACGTGTCTTGAGTTCTTGACCGACCTTATCTTAATTTTCTTTCACAAGAAAGGATGAACGATTTTCAATTTAGGCCGTTTGTCCACCACCACTGTCAACGGGTCGTCAACGAGAACGAAATTACGGCGCCGATGTAGCGATACCACCAAACACTCAAATTATTATATTATGCTATAATCGTAACGTAACACATTGCTGATTTTTTATTATTATGTAGAAAACAATGTTTATTTATTAAATTAGTTATACTGATTGTGGGGGAAATCAGGTTCGGTTCGAATAATTTCGATCCTCGATGACATGTTGTTGACGTTGGCGGTGGTCAACCGGCCTTGCTCTCAATAGCCACCGACAAAAAGTCGACACCCACCGACTCATACCATCAAAGTTATTCAAAAAATGGAGCTCTCACGAACTTATCGAGACAAGACCACATCAGGACAGGTTTTTATCTATACATATAAATATTTAACCAAAACCTTTATTATGGGGGTACTTTGTGGTCGTTCCACTAACATCCGCCAAAGGGTCGTGTCGCAACAAGCGCAAGTTACTTATAGTGCAGCATAGCATAATCAGCCTATGATGTTCCCACTGCTGGGACACAGGCCTCCTCTCTGTAAGAGGTAGTGCGCCGTAATCCACCACGCAGGTGCGTATTGGCGGATGTCACACATGTCTTCAAATTTTTTGGGTCTAGAACTAAAGGAAAATTGTTTATTCTGCACTATCAAAACGCACATTACGAAAATAAAAAATATACATAAAATGCACACATACTATCAAGCCAAAAGCCCCGTATCCAAGTTTTAACAAAAGTTTAACAATTTTGTCCATTGTATGTCAGGGCTTGGGACCAAAGACGATACAAATGGATCTGCGTTGCGACATTGTTCACTGTCCTAAGACATACCGGTTTCCTCACGATGTTTTCCTTCACCGTTTTAAGACCTGTGGCCTAACGCCAATATAAAACATACTTCCTCCATAGGCTCTTAGATATTTGTTTTGTTAGTCCTATCATTCAATCTAGAGTCTAGACACAGTCCAAAAAAAAACATAACTGTTTATTGCCGATAACGTTTACTATAATCGCCATTTCTGGGAATCGGTGGTCCGTTACAGGCCCTTAGCTGGCCCTTATCAGATTAAGGACCTCGAGGAAAAAGGTAAAAGGCCCATTAGAACAATTTTCCTGTACGTGTGGGATCCCAAACGGGCCCAATTATGTGCTTATATGGTAGGTGCTATTACCGTATGGTTTAGTGGTGTTGACTGGCCTATTTAGCCGTGGAAAGGCGACTAATGCCCGGAATTATACTCACAGAGGCGAAAATTAACTTAATTATGTACTAGATTTGGGGTAGCCAGAGATAAGGATTTTTGCTGTTCACGGTCGCTTATGCGGACAAATACAAAAGGATCCCTAAAGTAATTTTTCAAAAGGGTTTTTTGTTTTTCATTTTTTATAAATGTATAATGTCATCATCAGCTGCTCAGCCTTTTCACAAATATGTTGAAGTTGGCTTCCAGTCTAATCGGATGCTGCTCAATGCCAGTATTTTACATGGACCGACTGCCTATCTGACCTCCACAACCCTGTTATACACGATACACCTTGGTAACACTGGTTGTGAGACTTTCGGACTTCTGACGACCCGTAACGACTGTCAGTGATCCACGAATGACAGCCGAGACCAACGGCTTAACGTGCTTTCCGAGGCACGAAGGGGTCTTGGTATGTGAAGATGGTCACCCATCCACGGGCAAACCGCGGCAAGCGTAGCTTAACCTGGTCGACCGACCCGTGCCGCTAATGTTACTCCCCAAAAGAGATAAGTAACTTGGCTCGTCAGTTATACATAGTTGAAGTGTAGTAAGAAACCGATATATTTTTAAATGAAATTGAATTTGCTAAATGAACTGCTACACGCCTCCTCTCTGTGAGAGAGAACTGTTTGTTTTCTATTATTACATTTTAATCTAAGATCTGCCTGTACTGCCTGTCAATGGTTTGATCGAAATTAATGATTTTGAGTTTGAGTTTTGCCAGCTGAATACCATTTTTTACATGGAGCGACTGTCCATCAGATCTCAACAACCCAGATACTGGGTAGCACGGTATCCCTTGGTAAGATATCTTTACTGAATTCCCACTATAGTCTCGTCCTTAAAAGTGATATCGGAACTCTTGCGATATTTTTCTTGAAGCCCAAAAAAAAAAGTAATAAGTAACCACTCGAGCTTACGCCATAATCTTAAGTAAACCATGAAAATTGCGAAAGCAATTTATAAAGGATTTTATCGCCAGCACTCTGCTTGTTTTATTATTATTCTTAACCATCAGGATAGATTATATTATTATTAGACCGGCTATAGTCACTAAGTATTAACTTAAATTCCCACTGGAGAAGAAATAGATTTTCATTAATAAATCTGTAGTCATCATCTCAGGTGAAAAACGTCCATTGCTGGACATGGGCCTCTTCCAAGCACCGCCACTTCGGACGCTTGTGCTTCTCGTATTCAGCGGATTCCTGCAGCCATCACCAGGTCCACGTTTTCGGAGGCCTTTCAACCCTCCGTCTTCCGGTCCAGAAGCTTTCGGCTCCTTCGGCCATCTGTAGTGACAAAAGTTCTTCGTTAGAATTTAATTATAAATTTAAAGATTTATTTTTAACCGACTTCAAAAAGAAGGAGGTTATCAATTCGACATGTTTATATATATTTTTTTAATGTATGTTCGGGCATAACTCCGTCGTATATAGACGGATTTACAAAATTATTTTTTTGTTCGAAAGGGGTTTATTCCGAAATGGCCCCATTAAAATTTTATATAGATCTGATGATGCGTTTCGGAGACAGACAACGGAACTCTTCAAAAAAAAAAAAATCAGCAAATCAGTCGCGAATGCTGCTATCGCATAAATATGCATTGTTTTGACCCCAAGGATAATGAATTTTCGAATTGGTACCTCACCTGGGGTACCTGCGGTTGGTAACTAAAAAGTGAAAAATAAAACTTTTTTCAAAAAAATAACAACCGACTTCCAAAAAAACACTACAAAGCGCAAAATAACTTTAATTTCGGAAGTTGGTGACTTTGGATGTGTATTTTAATTCTTTGTCACCGCCTTCCGAAATTAAAGTTATTTTGCGCTTTGTAGTGTTTTTTTTTAATTATTTCATCACCACTGGTCACAAAACGGCGTCGGAAAACATCGTAAGGAGACCGACATGTCCTAGAACCAAAAAATTCGAAACATGTTACGTCTACCAACCCGCACATGGTTCACGTGGTGTATTAGCGCCCACTCCGTCTCACAGAGAGGAGGCCTGGGTCCCAGCAGTGGGAACAATATAAGGTGATTACAGATTTATTTTTAGTCTCTATTGTTCCACTGCACGGTAAAAGCCTCCCATTCTCATTTCCACTCCCCCATCTTGTGACAATTATTAACAAATAATCTATTTACAAGATACTAAAATACCTACCAAATATAAGAGAACCGTCTCATCGCAAATTCGTCGTCATCGATATTAATTTGGTCTTAATAGATATTAGTTTCGTCTTTATGACAGTATTCCCCGGTGGATGAAATAGCTCGGAGTTAAGGCTTCAGCGTAACTAGTATGGCGGACTACGTTTAAGTAACTTGGACATAGAAATTGAAAATTCGGAATTGAAATGGTGAATGGAGACTGCCCGTTGAGTTGGTATTAATTATTTCTCCGAAAGGCTTGTTACAGTTTTTTTTGCGCTGGCAACACTGGTGACAGGTCGTGAAAAAACGACCTCGTAGTTAAATATTAATAAATTAGTTTAAAAATTGTGTTTATTGTATGTTAAAACTATTGTTTATCTTAGAATCTAAATATAAAGTGTTTCACAAAGTGTTTGTGCCGTGTTTTTGTCGTGATTATTCATAATATTCGACACTTCGAAAAATCATCTACCGGCTGTCAACTTTTGAAACTTTGGACTGCGGATTTGAATTCATCAAACCCGGGGAGTATTTTGTTTTATAATATTCATTGTTCTAATAATGTTGACACAATACAACATCTGCAAATACTGCTCAGGGTTATGAGCAACGTCCAGTACACACCGGCACCGTTTGTCTCCTTTCGCTTGACAATTATTGTGGAAGCAAAATCGAAGACGAAAACACTTGCCCCAGACATAAAACCAACACTACAAACCTTACTTCACACATATTAATTATCCCAAATTGATTGACTTTTGTTTAATTAATGGTAATTTATTATGTACTAATCTCATGTCCAAATACATTATTACATTGATAACATTACTCTCTCTGTGGAAATTAGCTAGCCCAGTTATTATCTTAAACGATAATACAAGTTTTCCTGTAAACAGTTAAAATTGTGATAAGCCCCAGAATAAATTGAATAGCTTCCCTTTTTCTTATAAGTACCTCCATTTTTATTTTATTTTTTAAATTCTCTTCTTAAACTTCATCTTTTGTCTGTTATTTTTATTTATTTTAAATTACCTATTTCTTCCAATTTTACTCTCATAATTATCTTCCCAAGTTCTAAACTTATCTAGCTTCCTCATACACTTAGCTGTTTCTTGTCACATTCCAGGTGCTACTTGGGGTAATTTATAAATATGATGACCCGCGGAGCCACCGTTTGTGACATGAGTGACAAGCTGAAAGCAGCGCTGAAGGAGCTGGAGGCATCAAGAAAAGAATGTGACCAGCTGCTACAGGAAAGAGAGGACAGTGAGATTGAAGTGAAGAAGATAATTGACAAAAACACTCAACTCAAGAGCCAGCTTGTTGAACTTCACACTCAGCACATGGACATACTTGACCAGCATCGCCATCTTCGTCTACTAGTGTCAGACTTCCAACATTGCAGTGACACTCATGACCAGGCACTGAAACGGATATCAGGCCTTGAAGCAGAATTATGCAAGGCCAACAACACAATTTCCACTATCAACTCTCTGAAAGCCAGCGAACAGGTTGCCAACACCAGTAACCTTTTCGATGAGCTGGTTGGTAGTATATCCGGACTGGAGTATGTGAAGCCCACCGTTGCCATAGACCTGACTGGGGACGATACCATAACTAGATGTCCAACTCTAACTAGTCATAATAAAATTAAGAAATATATTAAAATAAGTAAGAATATTAAAAAGTATAAGAAACTTTTGAAGACACAAAGTGTTTACAAATTTAACCTAAATCTTAGGAAAGAACGTGTCAACTTACAAAGCCAACTAAATGTATGTAATAATAATTTGGAAACAAGCAGATTAATGTATAATGTTGACATACAAAACCTTCATAAGGAATTACTGAGCAGGGAAAATACACTTAGAGAAATATCTTGTAAGTATGAGTCTAGTCAACAAATGTTGAGCGAACGTTTGCAGGAGGCCTGTGAGTTGGTGGACCTGGTTAAGTACAATGCAGAGAGGTATGAGTCACTGACTAACAATCTCACCTGTAGTTGTGCTCCCACTCCACCACCTCTCATGTCACAGCATGTTGTTTCTGCCGCTTCACCCATTTTGACTCATACTACCCTAGACAGTGTCTATCCCACTCAAAGTAATGTTTTGGTATATTCTGATAGATTAGGAACAGGTTTTGGATCATTGTTAAATAACCGCTCCAAACATACTATTACTAATTGTTGTTACCATAACCTGCATTTTAATGAGCTTGTTCATAAAATAAAACACACAAAATTGAATGAGCAGACTACTGTAGTTCTTTTAATTGGAAACAGTCTGAGTTTAACTAAAAGGGACATAGTTAATGGTATTGACACCCTACTTAAATTAAAATTAGGAAAAATAATATTATGTGCTTTGCCATATTCAAATCATTTGAATTATGAAGAAAATGATTACATTTTTAGCCTAAATAATTTAATGCATATTTTGACATGTCGTCATAGTGACCGTTTATTGTATTTTGATACTAACAATTTTGTTAGAGATTTTGTACTAGTTCGGGAACATATGTTTCTTCCCAAGACTAGTCGACATGTATTAGCTACTTTGTTAGCTTACAATATACACGCAGTTATTGATAATTTAACTGAGACTAGGTTAAGTGACGAAACAGTATTATCTAGTACTTCTAATAATACTGTAATTAATTCTTTAAACTTTTAGACACGACAAAAGAGAAGCATAATAAGTGTATTTTACTGTATCACCAAAATATAAATCGCTTCTCTGGCAAAATCCTAGACGTGGAAATGTTAATAGATAAATATCATATGGATATCTTATGTTTTACTGAAACTTGGTTAAAACCGGATAGGATGTTGTTTAATGTAAATAATTTTTCAGTTGCCAGTGCGTACAATAGGTCTTCGATGGGGGGTGGTACTTTGATATTGTGTAATAGTTGTTTCAAATATAAGGAAAGAAAGGATATCACCGCTTGCTCTGTTGATCGCGTATGTGAGGTAGCATGTGCAGAGGTTGAGGGCCATACTTTCTTGTCTGTGTATAGACCACCAGCCACGAACTTGTCATCATTTTTGATAGTTATGGAAGAAATATTAGGTAAAATATTCAAAGATAATAAATTAGTTTTTGTATGTGGTGACCTAAATATTGATTTATTAGTTAATTCACCAGAAAAAAGTAAGCTTATCTCTTTGTTTAAATCATTCAATTTAAAATGTATATTTAATGAAGCGACTAGAATAACAGCAACCACAGCTTCATGCATAGACAATGTATTTACCAATTACAAAATAAAGGACTCATCCTTAATTAGTGGCGTCAGGTCAGACCATACTGGTCAGCTTGTATCGTTTGACTTAGATAAAAAGTTACATCTAGATAAAACCATTGAATTGAGACCTCTGACCAAAAATAAACTGAAATCTTTTAATAATAATGTTCTTAGCAATCTATCAACAGCGAGTTTTGATTCACAAGACCCCAATATAAACTATGGCACATTTTTTTCTACAGTATGCAAAGAATTCAATAAAGCATGTCCTGTAAAAAAAGTTACAATAACTACTAAACCAAAATTTAGCGAATGGGCCACTACTGGCATTAGAAAAAGCAGAGATATCTTATATAATTTGTATCACGAAAAATCATTGACTTCTGATCAGGCCCTTCATAATTATGTAAGAAAATATTCTAAAATATTCAAAAGAGTCTGCGCTCACGCTAAATCTAAATTAATAAGTAACAAAATTAGTATCTCTAAAAATAAAATAAAAGCTGTGTGGCAGGTAATTAACAAAGAAACTGGAAACACAAAACAGCGAGATCAGAATGAGTTAGCTCTAAAAATTGATAATGAAATCATTTCAGATAAGTTACAAGTTGCTGAGACTCTAGAAAATTTCTTTACCAACATCCCAATAGAAGTTACGAAATCTCTCCCCTCATCATCTGTATTAGCTGAATCTCTTCTTAAAGAAAACTTCAGCAAGGACATTCCAAGTTTTGAATTCAAACCCATTTCTATTGCCACAATTAAAACAGCATTTAAAAGTCTTAACATAAAAAACACTGAAGACTTATGGGGGATTTCCGTTAAGGTTCTCGAAAATATCATTGACACAATTGCCCCTGTCCTAACAGGCATATTTAATCAATGTTTAGACAACGGTACGTTTCCTGACTTAATGAAACATAGTAAAGTAGTACCAATTTTCAAATCAGGTAGTAAGAGTGATCCCTCTAATTATAGACCTATATCTGTGCTTCCAGCATTGAGCAAAATTTATGAAAAAATCATGCTAGACCAGATGTTGTCACATTTTAACTCAAATGGTATTTTACATAGTCGACAGTTTGGTTTCACGAAAGGTCGGTCGACGACTGACGCAGGAGTAAAACTCATCAGTCACATTTTGGAATCCTGGGAGAATTCCCAGGACGCGATTGGCATTTTCTGTGACCTCTCAAAAGCGTTTGACTGCGTTGACCACAATACACTTATCTGTAAATTACACCACTATGGAATTCGAGGACAGGCTGCTAATCTTGTACTTTCCTACTTATCAAACAGGCAGCAAAAAGTAAACGTTAATGGGGCGACGTCCTCGGGGTCTCTAGTTAAGATGGGCGTGCCTCAAGGTTCAATTCTTGGCCCTTTTTTATTTCTAGTTTATATTAATGACCTTCCTTACCTGATGGCTAACTTCTCGGATATAATTTTATTCGCTGATGACACTTCTCTTATTTTTAGAATAGATAGAAAAGATACAGATGTCTTACATGTCAATGATAGTCTAGCTGTTCTTTCGAAATGGTTTGCCGCTAATAATCTTTTACTCAATGCGAACAAAACTAAATGTCTTAAGTTCTCGTTACCAAATGTACCCCAAGTAGGTCTAAACTTAAAACTTGATGGGAAGAAACTAGATGCTATTTCGGAAACTGTATTTTTGGGAATTACTTTAGATTCAAAATTGCAATGGGGTGCTCACATTAGAGCTCTTTCAAGTAGATTAAGCTCAGCTGCTTACGCAGTAAGAAAGATAAAGCAGTTGACGGATGTAGCCACAGCTAGGTTAGTTTACTTTGCTTATTTTCACAGTATTATGTCTTATGGCGTTCTGTTGTGGGGATCGGCAGCTGACGTAGATTCAATTTTCATTTTACAAAAGAGGGCAATCCGCGCAATCTATAAAATGGGGCCTCGCGAGTCTCTTAGAAACAAATTCAGCGAAATTGATATTCTAACTCTGCCGTCTCTTTATATCCTAGAAAATATCTTGTACGTTCGCAAAAACTTAGGCCTTTTCAAAAAACGATGTGATTTCCATAATCTGAATACACGTAGTAAAGATGAAATTGTGATTCCAAAATTTAGATTGACTAAAACTAGCAAGTCATTTCTAATAAACAGTATCCGCTTCTATAACAAGTTGCCAAAGTCAGTTACAGAACTTAGCGATGGAAAGTTTAAAACGCACATCAAACGTATCCTTATCAAAAAAGCATATTATAAGATAAAAGACTACGTTGAAGACAGGGAAGTTTGGCATTAATTCCTTCTGCACATGTGGCTTCCCTGGTACCTCATTAACAGCATATCTATGTGAAAGTCTATTAACTGCTCTCAATGTTCTTTTTATTTTTACAATGCTGACATATTCTCGTCATTATTTGACATTATACATCAATTTTAATATCAACTATTTTTTAGTGATTGTCATGTTAATCATGTCACTATGTTTAATTAGGTTCATTTTATTTATGTAGATTATTTTACATATTGTGAATGGGAGAACGTTGTAGGCCTTACAGACTGTAGATTTGTAGACGATTTTCTATTCTGGATTCGTCTAAGTACCTGGTACTTATTTACAGGCCTGCACTGTCCTCCCATACATTTTTTTACCTGAAAACATTGTTAAAGCCAATCATTTTTAAAAGAGTAACCGTGGAGTTTCTTGCCGGCTCTTCTCCATAGGAAACAACATTTTGGAACCGTGCACCTAGCTTCTGACGTTTCATAAGTGCCCATGCAGGTTTATATGAAATAAAAATATTTTGATTTGATTTGATTTGAGTACTTTTCGAAATTAGGAAGGTAGGTGAGAGGAAAAGCAATGACCATCTTGCATGCCTAGTCTTTTCCTAACTATGTTGGGGTCGGCTTCCAGTCTAACCGGATGCAGCTGAATACCAGTATTTCACATGGAGCGACTAACTATCTAACCTCCGCAATCCAGTTACTGGGAAATACGATACCTCTTGGTAAGACGGTTGTCAGATTTTCGGGCCTACGGGCCTTTGACGACTGATAAAGATTCACAAATGACAGCTGGGACCAATGGCTTAACGTGCCCGAAGCACAAAGCGGTACCTGGTATGTAGAGATGATCACCGAACCATAGACCAACATCGGCAAGGGTAGCTGAACTTGGTCGATCGATCCCTAAATCAAGCTTGGTGTAGCCACAAATGATTTCATTGCTGCAACATTTACTCAATTTTAGAATCATCTCAGTGGTAACGGCCGCAACTTACGTGTTGTAAGTCGTGGGTTCGAACCCAAACAGACACTTTACTATGTGTACAATATTTCATCACCACTGCTCTTGAGACGGTGAAGAAAAACATCGTGAGGGAACCGGCATGTCCTAGATACAAATTCAAAGATTTCTATCATACAGTGGTGGATTATGGCCCAATCCCTCGCACCGAGAGGAGCCCTGTGTCCCAGCAGTGGGAACATTACAGGCTGATGATGGTGTAGAATCATCTAAGTGCTGCGGCGCTTTTTTCCCTATTGAAATTACAGCTCAATTGCACTGCTAGATTTCATCAGGATACTTCTAGTCTAAATACCATGGCTTTTAGATCATGTTTTGCACTAACACGACAAGCATTTCCTTCACCTTTTAACGACATCCATATAAACAAATTGAAGGTTTTTCTCCAAAATCTTGCAAAGTTTCGCAAAATCTCGTCTCACAGGCTAAACTTTTGCAGTTACAAAGTTTAACGTTTCTACTCATACAACATACGCTTCAAACAAACCTCCCAAATTAACTAAGAAATAGCTAAGTAGACGGTTACTTAATATGCGAAATTTTACAATATCCCGCGATGCTTCACATCACAACTTGCTGGGATTTCACATCGTCATTAAAACACCTAATGTTAATTAAGTTTTATTAATTAAGTTACTGTTTATGTGACTTTTACTTACTGTGAGGAAGTGGAAAATCAAGGAAAAGTGGATAAGTTAAGTTAGGGAGCCACAGGTCTAAATTAATCTATATAAATAAAAAGAAAAGTCCTAACTGACTGACAGACTCAAACCCTTGGACCTAGAAAGCTGAAATTTTGCACAGAGGCTCTCTTTATAATGTAGACAAGGAGTAAGGAAGGATTTTTCGAAATGCAACCCCTAAGGGAGTTAAATAGGGGATGAAAGTTACGCGCGTGCGAAGCCGCGGGAAAATCTAGTTAGTCTATACTGTTATTATAATATTTTAAAGAGGAAAGATTTGATTCTTTGTTTGTATTGAATAGGCTCCGAAACTACTGAACCGATTTGAAAAATTCTTTCACTGTTGGGAAGCTACACTATCCCCGAGTGACACTGACCCGAGTTGCGGGTTGTACGAAAGAGATACCGTGGCACCTGGCACACAGGCAACTGAAAGAACACGGGTGGGTCTTAGTCTGTAAAAGTCTGTCACGCCCTCCTGCTCCACCCAGAGCGGGTGATGATATCCCGGACTAAAGAAAAAAATACTCCTGTTAGGCACAACAAAGTAGAAGAGAGGAAGAGTGCTGTAATTAAATTAAAATGGAATTAAATAAAATGCGACACAAAAATATAGAGCTTAATGTTTCATGAGAACACTTCACTGATGAACAGAAAATTCTTCAGAATATCGCGCTTAAACTACTCCTGTAGCTTAAGTGCAATATTCTGAATTTTTCATCATAATAATAAAGCTCGTAATAAATACTTTTCTTCAGTGAATTCTATCATCATAGCCAGCATTTTACCTGTTTTTAATGCGAAGCCTGTCTTTTGTTTAGTAATTGTTACTCAAACAATTCACAAAATATAAGCACAAAAAGATACACTCGTAATTTTCTTCTTATTTCATAAACTTCTTAATATTTTATTACAATTTTAACAAAAGACGTCCGAATGAAATTACAGAATATAAAATACGACAGGCTTTCTGAGAATATACAATAATTTGGAGATAGCAGTTTAAATACTAGGAAGTATGGAAGACACTTTTTGAGTCTTGCTTTTGTTATTTAACTGCTGATCTTGAAATACTAATTCGCTTCAACGTCGTTAACGACGGCTTCGTAAACGACATTTTGTTTTTCTTGTTCCCTGCGAAATGGTTAACGTCGACCCCAAAAAATCACGTCTTTTATACTCCATTTATTATATTAACATCATCATATCAGCCGAAAGACGTCCACTGCTGGACATAAGCCTCCCCCAAAAGGGGGGGATTTGCCATAATCGCCACGCTTGGCAGGCGGGTTGGCGAGCGCAGTATGGTGGTAAAATGCTTAGAGAACGCTGCTGCCCATTCTCTAGTAAGTTCCTTAGTCGCCTCCTACGGCACCCACTGGAAGAAATGGGATGGTGCTTTTTTTTTTCGCCCGGACACCACACGGGATTAACATATAGATGATTAAATAAAAATGGTAAATAGATTACATTGCTTTGTGTGTATCGTGAAATAACGGAGTTTATAAAACGTTTACTACCTACCTAACGAGCATTACCCACTCCTGCAAATATTTTTATGCGATCAACAGGTTAAGACATGATTTGTAAAATCGACCTTCCAAAATTTTGTCATAAACCTATCTTATCTCGTTACAGCAGCGAGATAAGTCACTCAGCAAGAATATTCAGATATGCTGCAAAACAATAATAGTAGTTTATGAAACTGTTGTACAATTATTGACATTAATACCTAGTTATGTGCAGTTTCAGACACTACTTTATCTACTCCCATACATTGGGATTGAACCTACTAGGTAAAAGATCATTGTTAATAGAGTAAGCAATAATTGTTTTCTAATGCTATCAAAATAGCGCGCCCTACATATTATTATGCGTTCCATTAGAAGAAAAAAAAATTGTTGGAAATTCCTCGGTGATATTAACTTCTTTGATTTTCCCTGTATCTTACTAGTAAAAAAAATAATTAAAAAATGTGTTAGTGAACAAGTGTTGTAATACGAGTTTATTTTTTTAATTTCGGTATTGTGTTCCTTTTAAAGCTTGTAATATAATAATAATATAATTGAATTATAATTTTACGATATGAGAGCAGATAAAATACTATGCAACTACTATGTACTACTGAAAGTTCACTATAGTTATAATAAAACAACAACTGCCATAATCATGTACTAAAAACTCGCGTTTGGCACAAAAGTTGAGTGCTAATGCACTTGCAGAAAACTCCATGCTCTAATGGCATAATTGGCTCGGCTAAATGGATCAGTGTGTAGATTAGGATGTTAATATCAAGTGACTCTATACTGTAAGTAGTTATCAAAAAGCACGTTTAGAACATTCTAAGAAAAATAATAATCATATAGTAGTATATTATGATACAAGTGAGCTAAGTTGCTCATTATACACGAGGTTGTGGGTTGCAGCCCGAGCCGTAGGCGAGGGCGTAAATCAGCCGAGTGTCTAGTGAGCAAGTTGCTCACGAGTTTCATTCGCACTTTTACAACACACTTGCGAGGAAAAACAAACCTGTATTGCATAAATCGCTTTACCACACAGCAACAAATGCGTTCCAAACAAAATATGAAAACTATGGGAAATGGCGCGCAAGTTTTTTTTTTTTTTGCACGCGCCCAATGCTAGGTGATTGATTACATATAACCATACGGCCTAATTAAAAAATATCATTTTAGTGATAAAATGCAAATCATCATCATCATCATATCAGCCGAAAGAAGTCCACTGCTGGACATAGGCCTCCCCCAGGCTCCAAAATGCAAATATTTTATAACAAATTATTGTGAATAAAAAATAATTTGATGATGATGATGAAAATTTTTTTCGTCTTAATATGGACACATTTATTTATTCCAAAAATTTTAATGGATTTTCAGCGGCATAAAACCTCATTGTCGTTACAAAAAAAAAAAAACTGTACTACCCGGTTAAATTGAAAATGCTCTGTTTACTCGCATATAATTTGCAGTTAGGAACTAACTTAACTTTGTAGGGATACTTCTATTATGCACTAGTGCGTAATATTATTATGCACGTGTGTGTTATAGTTCGGTTTATGGCCCTAAGAACGATGTAATAAGGCTCACTTTACGAGCAAGTGTGTTGAAAAATATATTACATCACGCCTGAATTCTCTAATAGGTTAGGCAAATACAGGATACGCTTTTTAACCAGTGCGCAAACTGTAACCATGAAATCAGTATATCATTCTAGACCCCTTAGTCTAAAAAAAATCCTCGGTTATTAAAAATCTGCTGTTTCATAGAAAAGTGCAATACCTATGCGGTCAAAATGTAACAACATGGAACAACAGATTTTTTTTTTGTAGGACGTAACCAACGAAAAATTTCTACGCTGGGGGGTCTAGAATGTTAAGCTGAATTCGTGGTTACAGTTTGAGCACTGGTTAAAATTTTATCATATATGGGCGAGCCGGACACAAAACCAAACTCCGGGCTGCTACTGAGGAATTCTAAATACAAAAACCCAATAACAATTTAGTCGATCTGGGTATCAGACCCAGGAACCCATCATGTTCAGCCGTAGCGGTTACGACCAACGAGACAGGTAGGTAAAAAAGTACTACCAAAAGTTAATATTAAGTAGGTACTGGGTGAGAGTTGCAGAATATTTAGTAACTTTTTTATCTTAGTAAAGTTCCAGAGGACTGGGAAACCTTATACAAAACGAGTTTGAAAAGTTATGACTTGCACACACGGCTACACATCAAGCTAAAATTTTCCAGCATAAGCTGATCTCGCATTGTATAGGGTTTCCGTACAGTGCGAGACCAGCTTATACTAGAAATCTATAGCTTGATGTGTAGCCGTGCGTACCAAACAAAAGATGTCCTTATTAAGAGTAAGAAATAAACTTGCCTATAAATAATGTCAATGTCAACGGCTACAAGAGTAGAGGAAGCCTAAAGAAACAATGGATGGACTGTGTGAAAGATGATATGGTTAGAAAGGGTGTGACTACGGAGATGACGCCTAATAGTGAAGTGTGGAAGAAAGACATGTTGCGCCGACCAAAAATAAATTGGTGTAAGGGCAGGAGAACCAAAGTAACCGACATAGCCCGAAGAATTGCCAAACTTAAATGGTAGTGGGCAGGGACATTGCTCGCAGAACAGATGGCCGATGGGGCCGAAAAGTTCTGGAGTGGCGACCGCGTACCGGAAGACGTAAAGTTGGAAGGCCTCCCACAAGGTGGATAGATGACCTTGTGAGGGCTGCAGGAATCCGCTGGATGCGGGAAGCACAGAACCGGTCGAAGTGGCGGAGCTTGGGGGAGGCCTATGTCCAGCAGTAGACGTCTTTCGGCTGAAATGATGAAGGGCATGAGACTGATGATTTATCTACCTATAAATAATTGTCATCATGTATTATTAAACGTGGGTCTTATGAGAAGGCTTTAAGTCACCCACAGGGAGAAGGCTATGCTTGGAGTTTCCCTACGTGATCGAATCAGGAATGAAGAGATCCGCAGGCGAACCAAGCCAACCGACATAGCCCGAAGAATTACCAAACTTAAGTGGCAATTGGCAGGGCACATTGCTCGCAGAACAGATGGCCGATGGGGCCGGAAGATTTTGGAGTGGCGACCGCGTACCGGAAGACATAGGGTTGGAGGGCCTCCCACAAAGAGGACCGATAATCTTGTGAAGACTGCAGGGATCTGCTGGATGCGGGATGCACAGAACCGGTCGAAGTGGCGGAGCTTGGGAGAGGGCTATGTCCATCAGTGGACGTTCTTCGGCTGAAATGATGATGATTATAAACGTATAGCCATTGTATTAAGTTTCAAATGAACTCGCCAGCACAGAGATGAACCCTGAAAGGTTTTCGTTGTTTGGCTAAAACCAATGTAAAATTGGCTTAGTGTTTTGGATTTAAATAAATAATAAGTTAATCTAAGACAACATTGAAAATACGAAAAACTCTGTGTAGAAACCCGAGAATGTCCGGGATCTTTGTATGCAGAGAGCATTTGCTCTGAAGAAAACAATAACAGTCTGGAATTTAAAGTACGCAATCTTTTCAACCTTTTCAACTACCATTGGATGTAACATATTCTTTGCAGGAAATAAAGATATAGCCCACGTAATATAACAAAGACCAAAGAGCAAATATTGGTGCTCTGCGGAATTTATCGACTACATTTGAGGCAAACGAAGTCTCAAGGATCTTGGAGCACTATAAGCAAAAACCAACTTCCTTAGTACTTCAGGGATTAAAAGTGCAGGTTTATTATGCAAATACGAATACAATATTTACATTAAAGCACACAGCGAATGTTACCGACTCTCAAATACTACTACAATTGACGCAAAACGGTTTAAGAAAGCTCGAGCAGCGGCCATTTTCTTTAATTGGCTCGACTTGAGGTCCAATTAAAATAAATTCCATGTTTTTGTTTAATTCCCTGATCAGCTCCTGAAATTAAACAGCTCCTATTTCTTTGGAAGTTTAATGGAGTAATTACTTGGTGTTTAAGTTAAAAGGTCAGTTTGTTTATCAGGTGGGAGTTTACAATGTTGCCGATCTAAGTGATAAAGGTATTCAATTAGGTGATGTTGGTGTAATTTGCTTGCCCTTACCGCGTCTTTGGTTTGGGGAACAGTTTTCTTTGAGGACTGCCTCGTTGGTCTAGTGGTCGTAAGCGCTACTGCTGAGCATGAGGTTCCTGATTCGATTCCTAAGTCGGGCAGTGTTATTGGGTTTTCCATTTAGAATATTTCAGTATCTGTCTAGGTTCGTGCCTAATTGAATGTATAGGGCTAGTTCTCAGACTTTCTGGCTTCTGACGACTGACTAACATTACATCTGTCTGACTAACAAGTACATTGTCTTGCCGCTGACCTCAGAGACGATGTAGACATTGAGAGGGAGCTTAGGGCTCTAGCGGTCCGGAGTAATATGTTGTCCCGTAGATTTGCGCGATGTACAGACCAAGTAAAATTAACACTTTTTTAGGTTTGTTGCCAAAGTTTGTACACGGGGAATCTATGGGTCAATTGTACTAAGAAATCACTAGATGCCCTGCGCGTCCAATATAACAATGCTTTTAGTATGTTGTTGAGGCTGCCTTGTTACTGTAGCGCGTCGGAATTGTTTGCGCAAGCCCGCACCGACGGCTTAACTATGCAATTAAACGCAAAAAAACTGCGTCGCTACTGAGGAGAGTGAGGGGTATTCAAAACAGCATCCTGAAAACTGTAGCCGAGAGCTTCGGCTCTCCGATTGTACAGCAGTTTGTGCGGAGGTTGGTTTTTACTAACACTAGGCAATAAGTTATTTTCTTGTATGTTAGTAACACTAAATGGATATTTTTGTCTGAAATAAAGTTATTCTATTCTTCTTCTATTACAGCCGGGACCAATGGCTAAACATACTTTTCGAGGCACGGAGGGGTCTTGGTATGTAAAAAAATGGTCGCTGATCCACGGACTGATCACGGCAAGTGTAACTTAACCCGATCGATCGACCCGTGCAGTTGTTATTCCATAGCCACAAGTATTAAAACGTATATTCCTAGATTATAAGCCAAAACACCCAAAACTATAGGCATCTCGCTTTGTTTCGGACAAAATGATAACACCAGATATGATTTAAGACTTTACGCATTGCGCTTATAACCGCTCTCAGTCCGCTAAGCCCAAAGTCTTTCATAATTAGGCGTCCGTGACTAAACCTTTTCCCGGCTTTTCAGGCTCAAAAAACAAATCCCGGGAAAAAATATAAGTACACAAATTGTCGTTCTCTTAACTGCGGTAAACTTAAATAAGCTCAGGTGTTTAGTAGCGAGGCCGCAGATTCGATTCCCAGCGGGGGTCGTTGTAATTTGTAATCTTATTAGAACAGCGCTCTCGAGAGTGCCGGTGGAAAATTAAGTTTTTAGAAGGCACGTTTTTCTAGTAATTACGAACTAACAGTTTAGTATAAAGTTTTCAACTGTAAGTTTCAAGTACTTGGGCCCTACCACAATCATTTGCGTGGCAGGTGATGTGCAGGGCAGCAGCTTGAATAATCGTTTTGAAAGTCATTGCTTCATAAGCCCGACAAATGTATCTGCTCAACAACGTATATAAAGGCTTGTTCAGACAGGCGCGACTCGACAGTGCGACGCGATACTAGTAGAACAATTTTCATGAAGTTTTCATAGAAATTGTTCTACAAGTGATGCGTCGCGGCTGTTTGTAGAAGCCTTAACGCAATTAATGTTGTTGAGCTGTCAAAATTAAAGCCTTAACTATTGTTACGCAACTACCCCGCAGATCAAGATGATAGTTACACGTGATAGAAAAATCCCATGACACTGTGGTTTTCGTCTATTATTATCTAGCTATAGGAGTGTATAGCAAGCCACCTTGTTTTATAGAATATAATAGTTTATTTATAAAACATAGGTATTATTTTAAATGTTTTAACCCTGTTTTAACAACGCACTATGTAAGAGCACGATCGCACGGAAATAAAAATATCGCAGCGGGATGTTATTGCGCTCTAGATTTTCAACTATCGGTGTTGAACCGAACAACAGAGTGAAAAAACACATTGGATTTTTTTTACTCTCGCCGCTAGGCGCTCGTGCGTACGTGGACTATCCAGATTCTTTGATGATGCATAATTTATCTTAGTTCTGTTTTCCCAATTGACCGTGAGCCTGGATCTCGCAGAGTAGAGGTCTAGATCCCTGCACTGGGAACCTAATACATTGTTTTTTTTATTCTATTATCCTTCAATGTCCCACTACTGAGCAATCTAGTAATAGCGTCGCACAAATCGTTCCAGGCATCCTTTTCACCTTCGTCTAGGATCTTCAGAGCGCAGCGTGGTGTTTCGTATTTTGTCGTTTCGGTTAACGCCTAAATGCTGCAATCCATTACTCTTTGACAAACCCCAAGGCGAAACGACAACCAGGTGAGCAACCAGGTTTGCACACCGTGGGTTAGGACGGGCAGTATTATACATATCGATGAATTTCGCTTCAGGGAAATCGTAGAAAAGATTGTACTAGGCAAGGATTTTCTTCCTTCTCCCAGCACTGTAGATTTTGTTTATGTTATTTTTAAAGGTTACTATTTCTTTTCAGTGGCACTTCTCTCCCATTTCTGTATAGTGACGTAACATTGAAGGTTTTTATTCGATGTCCGAAGCAATTTATTCGTGAAGTGTGACGAGCGTCAGGGGACTCTGGTCCCGGGTCGTACGTTGTTTACGTTCAAACTTGCGTATTCAATATGTTACAGGTTTACTGTTAATACTGGTCGCTGATTTTGACAGGTATTTTGTTGAAAGGTGCTTTTTGTGCACATAATTTCATGTTGAACTATGTATGTAACCAATATTATAATTTAAAAGACACCCAGGTCGATAAATCAGGTGACTATTTTCATATATCCCTCTACCGCCTCGTAAAGCGTGTTAACGCGTTGGTCCTGCAGGCCTAGATAAAACACACAAAATGTATGGCAATGACATTACCTGCGGAAAGAACACGACGCGGACGTAACCTTTCCGCAGGTAATGTCATTCCGATTTCTGTAAGCGTTCACGCCAAACGCTACCGTTTGGCGTGAACGCTTACAGAAATGTATTTTGCCTCTAGGCCCTGGTTGTCATTCGTAGATCTGCTTATCTTACGTTTTTTTGCAAGTTTGACGTGCAACCTTAGCGCATCTCCCTCATATATTTTATCAAATTGTATACTTCTAAATATTTTCCCGAGATTCTTTGCACATAATTTAAGGCCTATTGGTCGATGAATGAACATAGTACCTACTTACTTGCCTTAATTATGATCAAAATGAAATATTTACAGCTTTACTAATTAATAAATTGCTAAGGAAAGATGAGGAGGAAATCTTTTGAAGATATCTGTCAATAAGTTTAATTAACGCAAACTAAGTTCTCAATTTTAATTTTCAGGAAATAAGATGATATCCAGAAATACACATTTTTAATTATATAATTAAAAATGTGTATTTCTGGATATCATCTTATTTCCTAATATTTCCTAAGCACGGGTATATACCCGTGCTTAGGAAATATTTCAAAATCACAAAATAATTGAATGAGAAAATTGGAAAATACAATTCTTTCGTTCCGTTTTCTTGTCAGTTTCAATAAAATGGTTAATTTATTTCCGATTTCCTTTAATAATGAATAACGTACATAATAATATTAATCGTCTGATCGAATCCAATAAGGAAGAAACGGAAGTCTTACGCTTCCAATGGGTAAAACAAAAGTAACTTAATCGAGATTTTAATATATTTTATAAGCTTATAAAGCTCTTGTTTACATAGAGGAATTATAATAATTAATTGAAAAAATATATTTATTTATATATTTAGTTAGTTAGTTATTTAATTTAATAATAGTGTAAATAGTAAATAAAACATTTTGAAAATAAATCAGGTCGAAAATTATTATTATTTTATTTTATTGTTACCAGAGGGCTGGCCTGTTTTGCCCAAAGAATCACTTGGGCACTTTTCCCATTATATACTTATAGCGATGCGAACGAATTTTATGATGCGCTGTGATTGTTTTCCTTCTTTTTACGTACATGTTCTTACATATTATTTATATGATTTATAAAGTCTATTAGCATAATTATTATACAAATAATAGAGTTATTAAAAACAAATATTTTAATAGATATAGAAAGATCAACTTTCTTGGATACATATATCGCATGTATTTTTGCTGCTACTAAGAATTTCTTAATAAAATAACCTCTTTGCCCAACCTTGGGATCACTTGTAGTACCTACATTGATATTTGCCAGTTAAGTGCCATGTAATAGGGGGCGAGCCTATTGCCATCAACAGGGCATAAATTCGAACTCCGGGTTGCTACTACTAAATTCCTGATATCATTGCCCGACCTGGCAATCAAACCCAGGTCTTCAAGCTGAGCAGAGCTTTGCGACCACTACACACAACAACCATACCTTTCATTGCCTTTTGGTGGGGTTCAACGCCCTGTAAAATTTTGCGAGTCAAGACGAATAGCGATACTATCAACCTGACAAAGCATAATAGAATTGAAGTCTCTTCTCTACGAATGTCTCAATTGAATCTTATAGAGATAGGTCATTAACCCTAGGTGGAAGTACTTTGTATAACAATGCACGTGATTGTCAGAGGAACCAACCGTAACCAAGTGATGTGTCGTTTGTATTAGGAGCCATTGATAGGTTGAGTGAGAAGGATCAGTTGATACAAAACCTAGCAAAGAATGGCCTTTTTTCAAAGTCAAAGACGAAGCAAATTATTTATTTCAATAAGTTATTCTTGTAAATCCCTATAGTGTCAAAATTTACAAGAACGACTACAATCTTGTTGTCCCTTTCAAGAGGTAATTTTGTATGCACACAATGGGTTGTGTTGTGTGCATACAAAATTTCAGTACAACAGTAGCTGGGGTTACTGTATAGTGCGATACCCTTTGGTAACACTGGGTGTCTTCCTGTCCCTTGGCCTGGTGGTCAAACTTTCGGGCTTCTGAAAACCTGTAGTGACTGTCAAAGATCCACGAATGACAACCCGGACCAAAGAAATAACGTACTTTTGTACGTTTTTTGCTAGTGTCTATGATGTGTGATGATGATGTGCAGCGATGTGATGAACAGTGTCTAATGACAATTTCATGAAAAAGTAATTTAATGGGATTACATGAATTTATTTAATTTATACCAACCCGCACTGGGTCCATGTGGTAGATTACTGCCCACTCTCTCTTACAGAGAGGAGGACTGTGTCCCAACAGTGGGAACGTTATCGGCTGATTATGCTATGATATATGAATATAGAGAGATTTAATTATTATAATTCTGTAGAAACCTAAAAAAAAATTTATTAAGCTCTGTTGAACGTTTGTTCTGTTTCATCATGATACCTTACCTATTTATTTTTATAAAACATGTTTGAATAAGTAGTCTTTACTTTGAACGTTTGACAATACATTCAATACCCTTGCAAACACTATACCCTTTGGTAGGACTGGTTGTCAGACTTCGGCTTCTGACTACCAGTAACGACTGCCAAACGTCTACGAATGACAGCCGTCAGCTTTACGTGTTTTACGAGGCACAGAGGGTACTTGATATATACATATAATGGATGGTCACCCATCCACGAACTGACCGCGGCAAGACACGAATACATACAAAAGCGATAATAGTTCTAGAATCCTTAGATCATTCCTCAAACATATGACGGGCCTGCCTCAACCACCCATTGTATTCTAGGCGGATCTTCTGATAACATCTGTCATCCGGTACACCACTTAAAGGTCCACTATAACTTGAAGCAACTATGATATATTTATGTAAACATCATTGTTCCATGAGTAGTAAGTGGTTGTATTTAATGGAGCATTAAATTAAACAGTATGTGTGGTACAGCCATTGATTCGTGGCTTGAGATCGTTTAGGATAACAGTGTGTCTATTATTTGTAACAAAGCGTGACCCGAAAGACGTTGTTCTGTCCAAATTTCAATAATTCATACAAAATTCGAATAGAGATAATACACATTCAGTTTTCGGAACACAAACAAAAACACAAACGATTCGATTAATAACATATCTTGGAACTTCGCAACCCTACTTTGTCGGCTCCTCATAAACCAGTACACTACATTATTTTCGCCTCAAGCTTCACAAAAAACCCCAAAACAACCGCATCCAAGTGTCGTTCTGTCCCATATTTTTATGATCGTACCACAAACAAAAGATATTAAACCGCCCAACTGAGTTATTGGTCCAATATCAGTACAACAATGGCCGCCAACAATGACCCATGGCCACAATGGATAATAAATAGATGGGCCAGAAAAATGCCAGAGTCTCGAAATTGTTCCGTTTGTATCCTTTTATTGTGGTTTGCGGCAATTATGTTGGAAGATGCAGCCTGGCCCAATTTTGGGAAGTATTTGTACTCGTAATTGTGTTGGTACAGTGTCTAAAGGCAATTATATTTTTTGGGAATTGTCCTCTTATCATCTTCCCAGATTTCTGTGGCACGGAATGCACGTTTAAGCCGTTGTCATACGTAGATCTTAGTCTTACTTACAGTCGTTACGGGTAGTCAGAAGCCTGAAAGTCTGAAAACCAGTCTTATTAAGGGGAATTGTGTTACCCAGTAACTGGGTTGTAGAGATCAGATATGCAGTCGCTCGATGTAGTATAATCAGCCTATAACTTTTCCCCTGCTGGGACATAGGCCTCTTCTTGTTGAGATGGAGTGGACAATAATCCACCACGCAGGCCCAGTGCGGGTTAGTGGATTTCACATGTCTTCAAATTTTTGTTTCTAGGACATGCCGGTTTCCACTCGATGTTTTCCAGCACCGGTTTGAGCTCAATGTAAAATACAGGTATTCAACTGTATCCCGTTGGACGGCCCCAAGTTAATTGGGAATAATTTAGGCATATAGGTAATATTTGTACTGGGAATTTTGTGGATACAGTATCTTAAGGAAATTCCATTTTGTTGAAATTACCCTCTTATCAAGTACTTCCGACTCATTAACAAAAACGATGTAATTTTGACTTTCGTAACTTCCGAAAGATAAGCCAATTATACCAAACTGCTATGACCAATTTGATTGTGTTCATCGAATGTGGGATTTCTGACAATTTCCTCATTCTTTCGTTCATTAAGAGACACAAGTTTAGCTCAAGCTCGTTATGTGATGTTGATATTATAATTATACTAGTTTTTTCCCGCGGCTCTGCCTGCGTGGATATCGGCTATCGCGTAAAAAAAATAGCCTATGTCCTTCTCCATATCCCAGGCTATATCTATGCCAAATTTCATGACGATTGGCTGAGCTGTTTAAGCGTGAAAGCGTAGCAGACAGACAGAGTTACTTTCGCATTAATAATATTTAGTAGGGATGATATTGTAAAGAGATGTGGTGGCGATAACGGCCCCGACATACGAATTGTGAAGTCGTGGGCTCAGCCTCGAACCCAACCAGGCGCTTTACCACAAGGTAAAGCGTCTGGTAAACAATTTCATCACCACTGCTCTCAAAAAGGTGACGGAAAACATCGTGAGAAACGATGATGTCCTAGATCCAAAAAAATCGAATACGTGTGACATCTACCAAGTGGTAAGTTACAGCCCGCTTATTTTTACAAGAGAGGAGGCCTGTATCCCAGCAGTGGGAATATTATAGGCTGTTTGTGCTTGTGAAGAGATAAAAACGACCTCGAACCTCAGAAATAACAACGAAACAAACGTTTGTTACATACTTTGTTCCATCCACCAAAGGTCTTGCATCGAACACAGTCCAATCTTCTCACAATCGCTCATAGTACGTACGTTCCACTAAAATTATGCATGTATGAGCGGACCGTTCGCTCTGTTTGCTTACTCCCGTGCATTCAGGAATGCGCTATTGATGCAGAGGTTCTAACTGCCGCAAACGACTGTTGATTTTGAAGTCTTAACTTGGTATCATGTGGTTTCCCGTTAAACTTACTCAGCTGTCTGCATCTCCGGATATTTTAAAAACCAGAGAGCAAGAGGGACAACTGGTAATCGCGTTTCCCATTTCTACAACGATTTCCTAAAGAAATGACTTTTCGGTAACTTGTGTCAGTTCGGAATCCGCTGGATGTGGGAATCACAGTCCCGGTCGAATTGGTGGAGCTTGGAGGTGGTCTATGTCCAGTAGTGGACGTCTTTCGGCTCAAATGATGATGATGTCAGTTCCATACTTACTCGTATTTATTTATACCTATTTAATCCTTCACGCACAGAAATGTACTGTGGTGCACTTTATGTCATAGCCATTTTCTACCAGCCTGCTTTTGGGTGATGCAGTGACAAACATTCGTAGGTGCAATTACAAAAGTCGAACAATAAATATTAATTAAAATATAAAGATAGGTACACAATTATTACGGCCTGGCCACGGGACACCCGCCATAGCGAAAATTCGCGCGGTGCGACCGCCGAGGCGTCTAGCGACTGAAACAAACGCATAGAAATGTACTAATCAAGCCACGCGGGGCGGCGACCGGCGGGGCGACCGGCGGAATGTACCAAGCGAATGGCACGGGCGACCGGCGGCGCGGCCGGCGAGTGAAACAAATACATGAATCAGTACGGCGCGAGCCACGGCGTCAAGCGGCAGTCGCGGCGACTAGGGCAGCGATCAAACGAGTTTAGTTGTTTTCGCCGCGAATAATGAACACCGAGACTTTTATAGCTGAAATAGGTACTAGCAAAGCCACCTATTTGGAAGTCTGGCCACCCACAGCATAAATATAAACATATAGTGAAGTGATTGTGGGAAGAAATTAAAATGAAATTTCCAGATTTTCTCGTACTTCTTGTGGAATTCTCCATCTATACCTCAATTCCTATTCAACTTTATACTACACAATCTCTTCAAAATATTATATCTTGAACAAAAAAACTATTACTTTCTAGGCAATATCGAGATAACTTTGATAAAAACATTTCGCTCTCGGACTTCCTTACTGGTCGCGGCGGCGACCGTGACTCCCCGTGACCTGCAAACGATGCCGCGCGAATTGTCGCCCCGCCTGTCGCACCGCCGTACGCACCGCCGATCCCCGTGGCCAGGCTGTTATATCTGTTACAAACTTCATACATTTTTGGAATACCTATATGTAACTAACTGTAATGCCATATTTTGGGATCATAATTTTGTTGCCTGAATAATGTATTACCAGGTAAATCTGAGTTATGTTTAAAAAAATACCTAAACACATTGAAATACAAAAAACTTGTATGTCAATACCTATATATATACAGCAATAATCTGACAGAGTAGCTTCATGAATCGCTTTTGTATTTTATAAATCATCGATTAACAATTTATTTTTCATTTTCAGGTACTGAACTTTATTTACTTCTACCATCTTCAGCCATCTTTATGCCTACAATAAATAAAAATACAAGGTATGTAATAGTCTAGAAACTATGCATTTTACAAAAAAAAACTACATGAATAATTACTCAGATGATTTTTATAGTTTAATTTGTTACAAAACTATTTAGAATGTAAAATGAGTCGGAATTGTAAAAAAAACGACGGGTTGCACTCCGGAAGTGCCGGCAGAAGTGAAAACTTGAATATTAGGTCTTTACCTATGAAATTGCCGTTCTGCAGTACTGGCCATTTCAAATCAAAATAATTTTTGTTTGGCTAAGAATTCTAATTTCAAATTAATTTTATTTTAAAAACATGGATTTTTTTTTCTAAAAGTAGTCATTTCTTTATTGATTAGTGTTACATTTTCATCGCATTTCAATCTTTTTCGTCATCATGGATACGTTAAAAATTCGAGTAATTATGGAATATGAGTACCGTCGTGGCAGCAACGCGGCACAAGCGGCACGCAACATCAACGACGTTTACGGAGCTAACACTACAAACCAACGCACCACCTGTTATTGGTTTGCTCGCTTCCGTTCTGGAAATTTCGACCTGAAAAATGAACCTCGCGGTCGTCCGAAGACTTTGGTCGACAATGACGAATTAAAGGCGATTGTGGAAGCTGATGATACACAATCTACGGCTGAATTAGCAGCAGCTTTCGACGTTAGCGTCAAAACAATATTGGTCCATTTGCGTCAAATTGGCAAGGTAAAAAAGCTTGACAAATGGGTGCCCCACGAACTCAATGATCGCCAGCGCGAAGTACGCGTCGAGACGTGCCTTGCACTGCTCAACAGACACACAAATGAAGGAATTTTGAACCGCATTGTTACCTGCGATGAAAAATGGATTCTGTTTGATAACCGTAAGCGCTCAGCAAGTTGGTTGGATCCTGGTTCAGCACCTAAACAATGCCCTAAACGAAAACTTACCCCTAGAAAAGTGATGGTCACTGTTTGGTGGTCTAGCGCCGGTGTGATTCATCACAGCTTCTTACCAAACGGGGTGAGCATTACTGCAGATGTGTACTGTGAAGAACTGAACACAATGATGGAGAAGCTGGCGCATCTCCAACCAGCATTGGTCAATCGCTCGTCTCCGCTGCTCCTGCACGACAACGCGCGACCTCATACTGCACAGCAGACGGTCTCCAAGTTGCAAGAACTGGGGTTGGAAGCTCTCCGTCATCCGCCCTACTCACCAGACCTTGCGCCTACAGACTACTACTTTTTCCAGAATTTGGATAACTTCTTGGCGGGAAAAAAATTTAATACCCGAGAGGCAGTACAAAATGCCTTTGAAGAATTTGTTGCCTCCCGTCCAGCTGATTTCTTTAAGAAGGGCATCAATAAACTGCCACTGCGATGGCAAAGATGCATTGATTGCATGGGTGATTACTTCGATTAATACAAATAAAAAATTCATGAAAAAAAATCGTTTAAATTTTTTCATACAAAACGGCAATTTCATAGGTAAAGACCTATTATTAACGTTGTGCATTTTTGATATTTTGGAATGGTTAGGGAATAATTTTGCACGAATTTTCTCATATCACTGCACATTGATAACAAAGGTTTGTTTACGTTTCATATTTCGTCGAAATATAAGTTTTTATGATGCTATTTGATGCAAATATTACCTAAAATGATGTAATAACTACTTCTAAATGAATATTTATCCACTTATCGTCGAAAACAAACAAATAATAAGAAAAAACACTATAAAACTAGAGAGCATACCACAAAAAAGTAACGATGACCAACGAGTTCGAAACGTCACTTTCCCGGAGTGCAACCCGTCGTTTTTTTTTAAAACCCACGGAATACAGTTGTACTGCATTCCGTGGGTTTAAAAAAAAACGACGACATACAAGTAAAACAGTTTATATTTTATAAAAACAAAACGTTTCCGAAAATTGATTTTACTAAAGTTAATCAATATGTGTAGCCTTATCCCAACTATATTGAGCTTGGCTTCTAGTCTAACCGGATGCCTTTGAATACAGTATTTTACATGGAGCGACTGCCTTAGATCTGACCTCCACAACCTAGTTATTGAGTAACACCACCGTACCGTAAGTAATACTGGTGGTAAGACTTTTAGGTTTCTGATGACCCGTAACAGCTGTCTGAGTTCTTCGAATGACAGCCGGAACCAACGGATTAGAGTTAGTAGAGCATTATTAGCCTATAATGTTCCCACTGCTGGTACACAGGCCTACTCTCAGTGAGAGGTAGTGGGCCACAATCCACCTCGCGGGCCCAGTGCGGGATGGTACATGTCACATGTCTTCGATATTTTGGTTCTAGGACATGCCGGTTTCCTCATTATTTCTCTCACCGTTGTGAGATAAGTGTTGACGAAATAATTTACACAAAGTAAAGCGCCTGTCTGGGTTCGAACCTACGACCTACAACTCGTTTTTTTTTTTTATCGGGTGGGAAATCATCAAATGACTTCTCCTGCTGAGTAGAGCAGGAGGGCGTGTCAGACTTTTACTGACTAAAACCCACCCGTGTTCCCTCAGTTGCCCGTGTGCCAGGGGCGGCGGTAACTCTTTCGAAAAACCCGCTCCCCTGGCAGGCATCGGCCCTTGCGCACCCCACCAGTGGTTGCTGACATCTCTGACCGTCTACCACTTTTCGGCCGCAGGGGATAGGGAGAGCGGCCAACGCTATACCGACACTCCTCTTCCCCTGCGGCCCCACCGCGTCCGCCATCAAACGGTGGCGGCCCCGTCCAGGTCACGGAAGGGAAGAGCGCTGCTCAGAAGCACCGGCACTCCTCCTCTGCCGCAGCCAGTAACCCTCTGCCGCGATGCCTCCCGTTCGACATCGAGGCCCACCTCAGTTGCGGTGCACCTCACCGCAACCTACTTTTTGGCCGCTACGTCAGTGGCTTTAAGGCAAAAGCCCTGACGAGCGGCCCCACCTTTGGGTTCCTCTTGGCTTCACCGTGGGTGGCAGTCCACGGTTACTGAGCCCCCACGCAACGACAATGCGGGAACCCACTTGGGGGGGACCTACAACTCGTAAGGGCGCTTTCAATTTAGACGTTTCAAACAGAAACAAAAACAAAAACGACGCCCCCCTAAAATTTCCATAATCTTTACCCTAGGTTAAAACAATATCCAAGCATTTTTTGTTTCCGTGCGATTACTGTGTTTGTCGCTTTTGGAGTTCCATATAGCAGGACGTAATTCAATTTCATTTATAAATTCTTCCAAGTTTATGTCATCCATTTAAAGCAAATAAATAAATGAAAATTCAATGAAATTACTCGTAGCTCTCACGCCTAATAACCGCACTAGTCAACATCGAAATGAACGCGTGGAGTTTGCGACGTTACCGTCCTGTTGTCGACCGTTCGCGGTACCGACGCCGTACTGCGCGCTTGGATGAAAACAACGTCCGTGTGCAATACGACAAACGCACCGCTTCGGCACCGCAGCGGTCCGACACGAAACGTCTAAATTGAAAGCGCCCTAAAACGCCTACCAATGGGCCACCACTGCCTTACAAGTAAATATTGTACGAAAACTTTAGGAGACTATTTTGGTAAGGTAGGTAATACATATTTATCTTCCTAACTTTCGGGCAGAATTATGATAATCTGACTTAAACTTTGTGAAAGTTACGCGTGTATTAGACTTTCATAATCTTGTTTTAAATATTAGATTAAATCTCACGGTGGATTTTTTGGCTAAACAAATATTAGGTTGAGGATTTGACTCTGTTTATTTTAAGGGTTCCGTACCTTTTTAGGTAGGTAAGCTATTCTTGAGTATTAAAAAAACCTTCAAAGATTTCAGCGTTGTCCGTCTCTCTACGTAAAGGTAAATATCGGCAAAATTTAAATTTTAATCATTAATTTCAAAAATCAAGTAACTGAGAAATAAATGTGAGTTTGACATAAACTGTCAAATAGCCATAGTTATGCCATAAATGATGAATGATGAGAGCAGTGGTGGCCAAGTGGTAACGGCCGCGACTTACGATTTGTAGGTCGTGAGTTCGAACCCAGCCAGGCGCTTTCATCATTTCAGCCGGAAGAAGTCCACTACTGGACATAGGCCTCCCCCAATGTGGGGGGGGCCAGGCGCTTTACTTTGTGTAAATTATTTAATCACCACTGCTCTCAAAACGGTGAAGGAAAACATCGTGAGGAAACCGGCATGTCCTAGAACCAAAAATTCGAAGACATGTGACTTCTACCAACCCGCACTGGGCCCGCGTGGTAGATTACGCCCCTATCTCTCTCACCGAGAGGAGGCCTGTGTCCCAACAGTGGGAACATTATAGGCTGATGATGGTGATGATGCCATGAATATCAACTATCTGACTTTAGAAAAATCTGCCATAAAGCTAGGATTTCCTAAGATAGCGGTGGCCGCCACATAGCGAACGTTAGTTACTGTTGAGTGACGTCACTGAAACGTTATTTATGAAAATGAGTGTGTGTGTTTTACCCTAGGGAACGTTTTTTGACACTGTAAAGTTGAACTACGCTACCGTTATTTACATTACGACCGCTATGTAGCGGCCACTTCAATTCTAGGAAACCGCAGCTTTATCATTATGTCACAAAAATTAAATTAAATGCGGTTTATAAAAAATCGCAGTACTTCGTATTAAGTAACAAATGAAAATAAAACCCGGCTTTTAAAACGGTAATTTACTGAAAATACGTGCAACTAACTTAAATTTCAATTTCCAATTAACCAAAACAATTAAAAACAAACTACTACGTTTAACAAAAGTTTTGCATATTTCCTGGAATCCCATTATCACGGAACTACTATTTCAAAAATGTAAATTAGACTGTCAGGCACGCGAGCTAACTATAGAATCACGTTATACCTACATCTATCGCTACAAATATTATAAATGCGAAACAACTCAGTCTGCCTGTCTGTTATGCTTTTACGCCTAAACCCCTGTACCGATCTTCATGAAATTTAGCAAATATGTAGCCTGGGATATGGAGAAGAACATAGGCTACTTTTTTACGCGATAGCCGACAGGCACGCGGGCGCAGCCGCGGGCAAAAGCTAGTATAACAATATAATACAGGTGAAGACTTTGTTTGAACGCGCTTATCTCTGGAACTACAAGTCGTCTTTGAATCATTATTTTTGTAAATGATAGCCACATTTTTGAGGAAGGTTGTAGACTATTAATCATCACGGCGTGACCCTTAGGAGCCGAGACAAATGAAAACGAGTTAGAATGAACGCTAAGCGAAAACGAAGTAGGTAATAGGGTGGGCAGCCGATGCGATGCGACGGGGTAAATCAGGGAAACAAGAAATTTCACGCGGACGCAGTCGCGGGCAGAAGCTAGAAAATGTAAATATGCGGGCAGAACCGTATATTTACTTTATATACAACCTTTGTTTTAGTTTATGCGAAACCCGAAACACGTGCTTAGTCTTTTTATGTAAAGAATCTGTGTACAAAATTTCAAAACTGTATCATGAAAAATCACAAAGTTATAAGCTTATGTTACTTAGTTGTGTACCCAAATATGGTCACCACGCGGCCAAACCCAAGTCTTATTTTTCGTCGAACAGACTAAAAGAACCTTAGCAACCACAAAATATTCTAGACGCCTGTTTATTAAAACCAAAAAACATCATAAAAGATTACTTAGGCATCAAGCCACCTTTATCCAAGTACCAGAAATAATCTCGTTACAAAACCTTGGAAAAACATGTAAAATAGCTTAAAAGGTGGTGGTAATCTGGAAAAATGTGTTCTGGCGATGTCCTTTTTTTAGGGTTCCGTCACTAAGGATCCCGCTCTATAGACTGATATCCGTCTATCCGTCCGTCGTCCGTTCGTCCATTTGTCCGTTTGTCACAGGGCTATCTATATCTTTAGGTAGACACTTGAAATTTTCAGTGTGTACAGATAAGGCCACTATGACAATAAATTATAATAATAAAACGTGTTTTTTTAAACTACATGAAACGACTGCCTATCTGACCTCCACAACCATGTTACTGGGTAATACGATACCCCTTGGTAAGACTGGTTATCAGACTTTTGGGCTTCTGACGATCCGTAACAACTGCCAAAGAACTGCAAATGACAGCCGAGACCAACGGCTTAACCTGCTTTCCGAGGCAAGCAGTTTTTAAAACAAAAAAAAAAAAAAATGTAGTGTTAAATAATGTACGGTGGTACGGACCCCTTCGTGTGCGAGTCTGACTCGCACTTCGCGCTCGCCGCTTTTTTTAGCGTACATAAGAAAATTAAGGAAACATTTCCATGAAATTAAAGAGGTATTTGTATTTACTTTCCTTTTCTTTTGTCTTTTGTTCAAAAGAACTTGTGATGGGAAGTAAAAGTACAATTGAAAATGTGACGCTTTCCTCAATCCAATCTTCAGCACACTTAGAATAATATAACATCACGCCAATTCACGCCTGTATACCCCGAAAGGTTATGCAAAGGTATAACTTTAGTACACCCACATTTCGCCAGTATGTATTAGGAGACTTATATTCATCAACCGGACACAAATTCAGACTCTCGGCTGTGACTGAGAAATTCAGACTCTCGGCTGTGACTGAGACATTCAGACTCTCGGCTGTGACTGAGACATTCAGACTCTCGGCTGTGACTGAGACATTCAGACTCTCGGCTGTGACTGAGACATTCAGACTCTCGGCTGTGACTGAGAAATTCAGACTCTCGGCTGTGACTGAGACATTCAGACTCTCGGCTGTGACTGAGACATTCAGACTCTCGGTTGTGACTGAGAAATTCAGACTCTCGGCTGTGACTGAGAAATTCAAACTCTCGGCTGTGACTGAGACACTCAGACTCTCGGCTGTGACTGAGAAATTCAGACTCTCGGCTGTGACTGAGAAATTCAGACTCTCGGCTGTGACTGAGAAATTCAGACTCTCGGCTGTGACTGAGACATTCAGACTCTCGGCTGTGACTCAGACATTCAGACTCTCGGCTGTGACTGAGAAATTCAACTCTCGGCTGTGACTGAGACATTCAGACTCTAGCTGTGACTGAGAAATTCAGACTCTCGGCTGTGACTGAGAAATTCAGACTCTCGGCTGTGACTGAAAAATTCAGACTCGGCTGTGACTGAGAAATTCAGACTCTCGGCTGTGACTGAAAAATTCAGACTCTCGGCTGTGACTGAGAAATTATGACTCTCGGCTGTGACTGAGAAATTCCTGATGCGAAAACCCAATAACAATTTGCCCGACCTGGGAATCGAACCCAGGACCAGTAGTAACGCTTGCTACCACTCGAGCAACAAGGCAGTCTACCAATATCTATACTTAATAAATAAAGCTGAAGAGTTTGTTTGCTTGGACGCGCAAATCTCAGGAACTGCTGGTCCGATTTGAAAAAATATTTCAGTGTTAGATAGCCCATTTATTGAGGAAAGCTACAGGGTATATAACATCACGCTAAGGCCCTTAAGAGACGAGCAAAAAGAAAAAAAGTCGCGAATACGAAGTACTCGCACGGCCAGGCGATTCGATGCGACCGGGTGGGTCGGGGAGCAAGAAATTTGACGCAGACGACTTGCGGGCAGAAGCTAGTGTATTATAAATGTGAAATTTTGTACGTTTATATGTTTGTACGTTTGACGCAAAAAATCAAAAATCAAAATCAAAAGTCATTTATTCAAACTAGGCTGAGAGTCAGCACTTTTCGAACGTCAAAAAAATAAAACATAAGACAGTCCCCCCAAAACGCCCACCCTTCGACACTTCCTAGTGCTTTAGCTGGGAAGAAGAAGTGGCGCAACAAACTCCCCAGCAGAAAATGCTCTAAACAGATTTGGATGAAGTTTGGTACAGATATAGTTAGAACACATGGGATACTTTTAATCTCGGTAGTACTTTCCCTTGGGATAATAGCTAGTACTATATAAGCTAGTACTAAATAAAATTATCATCTACAATTTAAACCTGATAAATAATAAGGCCGGAAACTTAAAACAACTGACGGAGCAAACTAAATCGCCACCAGACAGCTTTTTTGTCCAACTAACCTTAAACTGCGATAAAGCACGTTCTCTTCACTCCGTGATTTGCCGAGATACTCTAAAGGATCCTTAGGAAAAACCCTATCATCTTAATGGCACACCTTGAGAGTATCCAAGAAAATTATAGCCTTGGAAAGACAGAAAACTAATTAAGAATTGTCTTCGGCTTACTAAAAAGGAAAAATTGAAAATACGAAAGTAATTGTGATTAACTGTTATTTGGTAAAACGTTTCTAATTCCAGAATAAAGTGAAGGACACCTTCTGAAAATTTGTTAGTGGAATCATTTTTAAGCCAAAAAGTTTTTGATAGAAGTCTCTAGAAATATAAATGTAAAGTGATATTTGTAATATTTTGTTACATAGCAAAAATCAATACATTACGTTCTTGGAGTGACTCGACCGAGTACTTCATACAAAACATATACTCGTATATCTATACAAACATATAATTAAATAGTAATGAAATCAAAACTGTACCTACATTTAATATTTAAAAAAAAGTTTACGAGTATGATGCTGAAAATATAGTTTTTAGATTTTTGTCAGATTATCTGGATGTATGTTCCGGATTTGCGTAAAAACGGCTGAATGGATAGCAATGAAATCTGGCCCATATACATATAGTTTATAATCTGCAGTCTTGGCACAAGAACCGTAGACAAGCGTTTTGTCGTCGGAAGAGAGTAGACAAAAATGACGTTTCCGTATTTGACAGTTTTTCACCAACAAATCTAGACAAGCGATTTCTATTCTACAGTAGAGTAGACTCGTCGTAGACATAGAAAGCTTCATGCTAAGCCTGCTGGAATACGTATAATATATAGTCTGTAGAGCAGTTTCTGTCGTGCAATGAGCAAAGAAAAATATGCCTTATAGTGTAGAACATATTTCATATGTTAAGAAGTTGGCCCGTAACCCTCCAGACCAACACGAAAGAAAACTATAAACAAGTCCTGAAATACACTCACGTGTTTTTACCTGACTGCGGCAATCCCCAAAAGGAGGGTAATGTTTTCACACGTGTCGTCATACATGATCTTTATAGGTCACTCGGAAATAAGTTCTAAGAAGGTTGCCAAAGTGGCATTTATACTCCTAATTTTATGTGCCCAAGGAAGGCACGTAACATCGCCGGTCAAGGCTAATAGCTTTCCGTAGCCAGTTTCGGTACTTACTTGGTTCCTTGAACTTCACAAAGATTTCGGTTCGGCTGTAAAAGGTGATATATACGAGTTTTAGAAGTCGTAAGTCTTGGTAAGTTAGATTTGGTTGTTATTTTGCTTGAGAAAGCTGGCTATTTGTAGTTTGTGGCGTTAGAATGGACTTTCGGATCTAGATTGTGTTGGCGTTACGTGTTTCAGTGGCTAGAGCTGTCGTAAAATTCGATGCTTTACAATATACATCTAATAAAACGTGCCAGCTGCCTGTGTATGTGTGTTCAAGCTACGTTTCTTGCGGTTGGTCCATAGATCGGTAACCATCTTTTCATACCAAGACCCTTCTGTGCCTCGGTAAGCACGTTAAGCCGTTAGTCCCGGCTGTCATTCGTGGATCATTGACAGTCGTTATGGGTCGTTCGTAGCCCGAAAGTCTGATAACCAGTTTTAAAAGGGTTGTGAAGGTCAGCTTGGCAGTCGCTCCATATACAATACTGGTATTCAGCTGCATCTGGTAAAACTGGAAGCCGAGCCCAAAATAGTTGGGAATAGGCTAGGCAGATGATGATAAGTTTACACATAGTTTACCAAGTTTACTAGTTCAAAACTTAATTTATGAATGTATCGTCCCACACACCGCAGTATCTCAAGACAAGTCTTTGACCAGAGCTTGTTGCCAGTGATGACATATGGAACCGAAACGTGGTCGCTCACAATGGGCCTCATAAGAAAGCTTAGAGTCACCCAAAAAGGGCTATTCTTTGAGTTTCCTTGCGTGATCGAATCAGGAATGAAGAGATCCGCAGGAAAACCAAGGTAGCCGGCATAGCCCAAAGAATTGCCAAACTTAAGTGGCAGTGGGCAGGGCACATTGCTCGCAGAACAGATGGCCGATGGGGACGAAAAGTTTTGGAGTGGCGACCGCGTACCGGAAGACGTAAAGTGGGAAGGCCTCCCACAAGGTGGACCGATGACCTTGTGAGGGCTGCAGGAGTCCGCAGGATGCGGGAAGCACAGAACCGGTCCAAGTGGCGGAACTTACGGGAGGCCTATGTCCAGCAGTGGACGTCTTTCATCAGCCTACAGCAATCAATCCACTGCTGGACATAAGCCTCTCCAAATGTTATCATTCAGCTCGATTCTCGGCAACTCTCATCCAGCTGATCCCAGCCACCTTGCCAACATCGTCGCTCCACCTAGCCTGAGGGCCCTAGCTTGCGTTTGCCGGTTCGCGATCTCCAAATTATTTCAATTGCTGAAACTTAATGCTCAAAACTGTCACACCTAACCTTTCTATTTTGTAAGCAGCATAGATTGAAAAGTCAACACTCCAGACGAGTATTTGACCCCTGCACTGACAATACATAAATAAATATGAAGTGGAAATGTCTTCGTTGGCGAAAGACGTTTGTCTGCAATCTCCGATACCATTCAATATTTTTATTTTCCGAGCGGATTCTTTTCTCCCGTCCCTTTTATTTACTGAAGATCGTGTCTGGCATGTAATGCCTTCTTCCAGTTATTTAGCCATTGTCTCCTTGCAATAATGCCTCTAGCATTAGACAAAAAAGTTATTTAAACTGACTAGTGAGCACCTAACGGGTATTATAAGACGCGAAACGAAGCTTATAATCACTCGCTATCCCAAAATATTGTGTTATTTTTAACGCACATTGTGGTAGGAGTAAACTTGTAGTGATTTATAGAAATGTTCACGTAACGAAAGAGCGTTATGCTTCCTTCATGCGACTTTTACTATATACGAGCTTTGCCAGCGGCTTCACAACAGAACAACCAGGATAAAAGTATCCTATGAATGAATCCAAGTTATAAACTATCTTAGTGCCAAATTTCATCCAAATCCGTTGAGCCGTTTTAGCGTGATTGGGTGACAACCAAACTTTCACATCTATAATAAGAATGAGACAGAGAGAGTGAGACTGTTTCTTGGTTTTCGAGGGTGCTGTGCTGGAGCTAATAGTGGGGTCAAAATAAAAATCCAAGATGGCGAAATTTTTCATCATCGGTGTCGTTTTAATGGTGTCCGACCATCTAAATCTCCATATCGAAATTCGCAGTTTATGAAAAAGCGTACGGAACTTCGTTCCTGACGGGGGCTGCCCCGACCCCATAAGTGTTTTATTATTCGTTTCTAGACCATGATTACGGAGTAATTGCATTAACTCAATGATTTTAAACTAACGCTAATTAAATAATCCAAACATAAATGCACAAACAAACGTATATATAGCTCCAACTGTCACCCCTTATCAAACGCCTTCAAATATTAACGAATGAAAATTACAATACCCTATGCAAGCCTTTAGCTTTGCAAACCCCACAAAATCCTTGGCCCTTTCCTGCCCGTAAATCGTTGAGATCATTCACAATTTACACGTACAGAATTTAAACACGTCTTCCGAAGTTTCTCGGCCAAATTGGGGATCCTGAAACCCCTAGTTTGGCCATCAAATGTTACTGGAACTTTACAGCCCACGGCCGAGATCATTGGAATTGCTTCCATGTTTATTTTATTGTACCAAGTACTAAAACAAAACAGGTGCGAAATCGTTCCTGTCTTCTTGTTTTGATCCTAGTTTGGTTGGCTAGGTTTCGGAAGTGTAATTGAGTTTCGGCTTAGGAAATGCTGGAGATTTTTCTGGTGAGCGAAATTTAACATTTTACCGTTACGTGACTTGAATTTGTGTATCTTATTAGTTAGCTTCCACCCTGGTAGTTTCGAGTCTGACTTACTTCATATTTGTAACACATTTTCAAATCATATTATTTCATTTCACATAAACCTGGACTTGTGAAACGTCAGAAGTTAGGTGGACGGTTACAATTTGTCGCTTCCTATTGAGAAGAGCCGGCAAGAAACTCCACGGTTACTGTTTTCGATGTTATTATATTCACATCTTGATGTCACACATTTTCGATGAAATTATAAGTGGCCATATGAGGCTATGAAATAGCAACCGCACGATTCAATCGATCAGGTTAAGCTACACTTGCAGCGGTTCGATCGTGGATGGGTTGCCATCTTTATATACCAAGACTTCCGTGGGTTTCAGAAAGCACGGCTTTCAGTTATGGATCTTTGACAGTCGTTACGGATCGTCAGAAAGTCTGACAGCCACTCTTACCATGAGGTATCGTGTTTTCAGTAACTGGGTTGTGAAGGTAAGATCGGCAGTCGCTCCATGTAAAATACCGGTATCCAGCTGCATCCGGTTAGACTGGAAGCCGACCCCAACATAGTTGGCAAAAGGCTGCTCAGATGATAAGATGATTATAAGTGGCCATATTTTGTTGTAGAGTGTGTAGACTTCTAGACCCATTCGTCTAAAAACATAATATTGGTATTCAGTAATATTTTATTGAAGACCCTTATTATGGTTTTTAAGGCCTCAAAAGCCGTTGTTGGCCTTGCTCCAATTCTAAGATGGACAGAATCAGATTTGCTTTTTTTTACACCAAAATCCACCCCGTCTTTCTAGTATGCCCACCAAAATCCGGAAATACTAGAAAGACGGGGCTCAGAAATATGTCCGCGCAAGCTGGCCTCCGATTTAACAGGACTTAATACGTCTTCGGCGAAATGGGTCCAACCTTTAGGGAATACAGCCGTGATGATACAATAATATTATATGAAAGGTGAAGGTTTAGAATTATTATTATTGTGACCTATAAACAACACAGCCTGTGAAATACCCACGCTTTGTCGGGTAGTGAATAGGGATTAAACCTGATCCTACGGCCATCTTTTTCACTTAACCTTCGGGGATGCTTACGTTTTTAAATACAAAACTAGCAACCAGCTTTATGTAAAACTAGCTTTTGCCAGCGGCTTCGCCCGCGCGGAACTTTCATTCCCAATTTAACTCCCTTAGGGGTTGAGTTTCGTTAAAATCCCTCCTTATTCCTTGTGTACTTTATAAAGGGACTCTCTGTGCAAAATTTCAGCTTTCTAGGTCCAAGGGTTTGGGCTGGGAGTTGATGAGTCAGTCAGTCAGTCAGGTTTTTTCTTTTTATTTATTTAAATAGATACTAGTATTCATCTATCTACGGTTAGACTGGAAATCAACCCCAAAATCCAAACATAGTTGTGAAAACGCTAGGCAGATCATCATCATAAATGTATTATACCGGAATAAATCATCTTAATGATAGTGCAAACCTCATCAAAATGCGTTGCGTAGTTTAGAAGAACTATGCGGGCACACGAACAGACACGAAAAGCGACTTCATTTTATACTATTTATTTATAGATATAGATTCGACACGTGTTAGTTTTTGCTAGTCTAGTCTAGTATTAACGAAATAAACATTTCTTCAGCGCTTGTTCGCGTTAAGGTGTCAAGTCACGCAGGACTTGGGACAAAATTAGGTGACCTAAGTGGAATGCGATGCTAGAATAGAAGCGAATCTTTATTGTTTATTGAAAAGGCTGACACTAAACACCTGCGTCCATACTTGGTCCTCTGTGCATAGCACTCCGTTTACCTCCCACGAATGTAAGAATGAATACTCTTCAAATGTTATTATTTAAATCTTTAAGTGAATTCTGTGCCTCGGAAAGCACGATAAGCCCTTGATCTAGGCTGTCATTCGTGGATATGGACAGGTTTTACTCACATCATCATCATTATCAGCCTATAATGTTCCCACTGCTGGGACACAGGCCTCCTCTCGGTGAGGGGGTTTTTACTTACGGCTCGTCAGAATTCCGAAAGTCTGTCAATGAGTCTCACCCAGTAACTGGGTTGTGGAGGTCATATAAGCAGTCGCTCCAGATAAAATACTGGTATTCAGCTGCATCCGGTTAAACTGGAAAACGACCCCAACATATTTCTTGAGCAAGCGTGGTGATTATGGTGGTGATCAATGCTCCTGAAGTTCCTTGTCTGCATGAGAAGAGTCCTTTGCCTGGCCGTGGGACAATCATAGCTTTGTATTTTTATAAAGACATACGTTCTTATTCATAAAAAGTAGTTATCGAGAATCTAAACAGTTGCTAAAGTCTGGTTTCGTATTGAAAACCAGACTTTAAACAACTGTTTAGATGTTCGATAACTTTTATGTGTATAAGACCGTAAGTAGCTAAAAGAAGTTTTGCGTTAATCTTAATCAGAACCAAAATGAATTATCCACGAATGAACACGAAGCACATTTGAGTGTGAAGTGAGGAAGACCTAAAATACCTATCAACAGCTATTATCGAATTTGATCGTGAGTTTCGCTTTTATACGGATTCTTTCAGTTTTACTTAAGCACCTCGCACACTATGCGTCTATGCGGCTACGACAGCTCGACGACAAGACGGTGATCTGTCATATGTGACTAGCATCGGGTGAGCCCGTGCAGCATGCGTCTAGACAATAGGTTCTCAATCTTATTTTGTACACCACTCACCACTTAGTTTTCTTTTCTCTAGTGCCCCATTCACATGACAGGATATGACCCGCGTATCCTATTTCTGAGTTTAAAGAAGAAAGTCTCAAAAGTCCACGTTGAGAACCTATGCTTTTGTTTACTTTTTTATTGCTGCATGGGCCTTCTCTCGACCTGGTTTACGCTTGATGAGGTCTATGATTGAATGAACGTGCTCAGAAGCCTGTTCACTCTTGTTTTCAAAATTCAATGTTGGACGAAAACACAGACGATGGTTTAAACGGTCAGCGATAAATAGCGAGAGAGAGCGATTCCCCTAGCCTGTCGTTGCGAATTTGCAACTCGACATCAAGTGTGCGGAGCTTTGAACATAATAATATATGAAACAGCCCGTCGTGCGTTGCGTCTAGTCGCATCTCTCCTCCAGTGTGCGCCATGTCTAAACAGACCTATAATAAGCCACCGTTTATAAAACGTTTTCTGGACAGATTACCTTTCGACCGTACGACCGACTTTAGCACCATGTTATGTAACCGTAACAGGTGTATATAAGTTAAACTTCTTGGCGTAGTAATCCGTCATCGCCACCTGTTCTCCCAGTATTTGTTATGACTAGACTTCTCTAAATATTTACTTATGAAGAAAGCCGGTTTACCATGATTCGGTTTTTGTGTTACTTTCGTGTTTACTGTGTATGGTGTCGAATTTGTACGTAAATGTTTTTGTAAAAGCCGTTTTTTGGGCTTTGTTTGTTTTACGACTACCGCCGAGTGAATGTTTTTGGAAGGTTTTTTTGTGCTAATTGGTTTCTTTCTTTTTTTTGGATGGGAAATCATCAAATAACTTCTCCCGCTCGGGGTGGAGCAGGAGGGCGTGTCAGACTTTTACTGACTAAAACCCACCCGTGTTCCCTCAGTAGCCTGTGTGTCAGGGGCGGCGGTATCTCTTTCGAACAAACCCGCACCCCTGGCAGGCATTGGCTAATTGGTGCGTACATTTTATATGGCGGATCGGTTGAAATTTTCAGAAGCAGCCTGCGGGGTGATTGCGTAACATACTAATATTATAGTCGAAGTTACTTTCATTGTGACAGTCAACAAAATTCATTGCGGTATTTACGTTGTTGAGCTGATTTTTATACGCTTTTTATTATTATTAGCTTCACCTGTATGTATGTATGTTTGTATGTTTGTAACCGACTTACACTTACTCGTAGTCTCGTACACACTAAAAAAAGCGTGGGGTGCTTTTTAAGATATTATCAAAATGATAATCACTCTACTCATATCTGTCAATAAAATATTTATAACTATTGACACCATGCACCCCACGCTTTTTTAATTTTTTTTTTCACACTATTATTAATTTATATTTATTGAAATTTTTAACACTTATTTTCTATATTTTAGTTCGGTTTTCTATAAAAAGCGCGTTTTTTAGTTTTATTTTTTTTGGAACTTAAATGCTGTAATTCATTACCAATACGCTTCAAAATTATTCAGTTTCTGGTTGATAGTGTTTTACGCAATTGGGGTGCGAGTATGAGTTTGTTTTTTGTGCCAATCTTCGCGGAAAGCGTATTATGGAACTCAAATGGAGTTCGCCAAGACAACTGGTATGATGACAGAGCGGCGTCCAAGGACTGGAAGACGAGATGTAGGTCGTCCTGCGGTGAGATGGGCGGACGATATTGTTGCCATAGCGGCCAAAACCTGGATGAGGCTTGCGTAGGAGCAAGTAGGATTGGCTAAAGAAAATAGATGCTTATGCCCAGCAGTAGGTGGAGTCGGGCTGTGGATGAAGATGATAAAAACTTAACTGCCGAAATCTGAGTGCATTGTTACCTTCGGGGAACATAGACATTTGTAACGTGAAACTGCAGTTACAAATAAGAGCGGTGCCGGTGGCCACAGTGACGGCTGTCTTGAAAATGGTGGCCGAGGGGTTCCATTTTGCGGTTTCAAAAAACACTCTCAAGAAAAACATACCAAGTGACATTCATAAATAACGTTTCAGTGACGTCATACGCTCGTAAATTGCAAACGATTTGCGGCCACCGCTCTTTTGGGAAACCGTAGCCTAAAACCAGGAACGCGTAGACGTAAAAATATCGCGATGAGAAATTATCGCGCACTGTAATTACTACTCTCGATGTCGAACCAAGCTTTAGTAATCCAACAAAGTGAGATTTTCAACTCGGCGCTAAGCAGCCGCGATATATTTTCGTCTGCTAACGTGGAAGGACTAAACTCATCAACTCCAAAACCCATTAGGGGCTATCCATAAATTACGTGATACAAATTTAATGATTTTTTAACCCCTCCCCGTCCTTGTCACAGGTGGTCACACTTGTAAAACCCTGTCCCCCCTTGTGTGACGTCACATATTATTCAATTTTATATTTAGAAGTAAGAGTAGCTATGTAGAGTTGTAGTGTTTAAGGTTTTAACATGTGACCCTTGTCACACAATGTCACAATTCGTTGACCCCCTCCCCCCTTAACGTGTGACGTAATTTATGGATGGCCCCTTAATCAGTTATCAATTACTTGTACGTTCGCATGACGTCATCCGATGCATGTACCACTGGCCTTGAATGCAAGTGCAGTGAAGCGGATAATGCGAAATGGAACCATACGCTCACATGACTGAATGGATGGAATTTCACATACGAGCTGCTATTGATTGGGCTCTGTCTACTGTATCGTGGAGGTAGCGGTTGAGTGGAGGAGGTAGAAAGGGGCTTTCTTTATTGTGGTGTGTAGGTACGGAGTTTTTGAAAGAGGGATATGGATATGTGAGCTTTTGCTGAGGTAATTTAGGAAACGTGTAATGAACTTATGTGCGTCACTGTGTTAAGTAGTTTAAGTACGCTGCTTAATTAATAATAATAATAAATTTTACCAAACATTATTACCTTAAAATTCGTTAAATATTTATAACTAGCTTTTGCCGGCGGCTTCGCCCGCGCGGAACTTTCATCCCCTATTTATCTCCCTTAGGGGTTGAATTTCGGAAAATCCTTCCTTATTCCTTGTCTACATTATAAAGGCAACCTCTGTGCAAAATTTCAGCTTTCTAGGTCCAAGGGTTTGAGCTGGGCGTTGTTGAGTCAGTCAGTCAGGACTTTTCTTTTTATTAATATGTAAATATAGATAATTCTGTAAAACTGTTGTTGACATTCATTTTGATAAATCCAGTGGTCCCCAAACTAGGCGGTGCCTGTATCTTGGGTACCTGAGTTGTGATTATGCCACACAATTCTGTTTTTACTGGTGTTGATATGGGCATAGGTAATTACAGCCAAGCGTACGTTACAGCAACAACGGGTCGAATTTCACGTAAAAAAAAACGGTGCGGCCCGACGTAGTATGCGTTGGTTCACAGAAAATGTGCGAAAGTGATGAACAAGGATGCACGCTTTGAATGTGTGCGTGATGTCAAGACACACATACACACTTCCGACTTGGCTACAGCGTGTTTGTAAACTTGGTTACCTCAAATAAAGCGCATGTCGCTCCGTGAAATAAAAATACTGTGCATCAATACAGTTTCCTAAGACTTTGAGAAAGTTTCAAAGGGCAACTCCACCGCCCTATCCAAGTTGTACAACTGCGTTACTATCTAGTCTGTGGAGACAGAATGTACTACTTACAAGTATAGATACTGTGGCGATTGTGTGGCTAAACTTACTACGGCAAGTATCAAGGAAAGTTTGATCACTCGCTGTTGGTCGTAGCAGGCGCTTTGTTACACGACCGAGGCTACTGTCTACATGTATACATCTGTAGTCTGTGGATGCGTTCTGTTGACGTTGTTTAGTTCAGCTACTAGTGTAGTTTCTGGTTGTGAACTGTCTTCATGCGGCTTTGAATTGGGTTTGTGTCCTAACTGTTGACTATGTTGTTTTGTAGCTTCTCGCTTTACTTTTGCTGCAGTTTTGTAGTCACATCACAATCGGCCTTTAATGTCCCCACTGCTGGGACGGGCTTCCTTTGTAAGAGAGAGTGGGAGTAGTTGGAGGTCTTCGAAATTTTGGTTCTGAGACATGGCGGTTTCCTTCATCGTTTTAAGAGCAGTGGTGATTAAATTAAATACACAAACTAAATTGCCTGCCTGGGTTCGAACTCTCTCGGGTAAGTCACCATTACTCTATTTTAGTAGGTTTGAGCATTAAAGAGATTCCGTCCGGCGTGTGCTTCTATCCTAATACTTTTTTCACCAGCCATCTTTGCTTGATTATTGTTTTTGGGGGTGCTTGTAAAATTATAAGTTACTAGCAGCGCTCCGCTGTTTCCCCCGCGTAGTTCCCGTTCCCGTAAGAATACAGGGATAAAATATAGCCTATGTCACCCGGTGATAGTGTAGCTTCCCAACAGTGAAATATTTTTTCAAATCGGTTCAGTAGTTTCGGAGCCTATTCAATGCAAACAAACAATCAAATCTTTCCTCTTTATAAATTAGTATAGATATAATATCCAGCTTTATCTTAAGAAGAAAGAAATGTATTCAAACAAGATATAAGCCACTCCAGACAGATAGGTTGAAAGCCTAACTTCAGAGAGAATAACAGAAAAGATAGAACTAAATGTAGTTAAAATAGCATTAACAGTTACTTCCCGTGTTTCATTCCTGGGCCTCGCCAAAAAGAGCGCACAGTTAACAAATAATACCATTAACAGCGAAGTTTATGTATAAAATATTAATATAAAATACATACCAGAGTAGATTCGTACAGAAGGTTGACTCAGGCTAAGTTCTAGAGTGTCCATAGAGTTTATTGCCCGTTCTTCTCCAAAGAGACCGACTAGGCTTGGAATGGGCAACTAGCTTCATCTTTCAGGATGCCTAATCCCTTGACAATTCAAGGGTCCCTGTGATTGGTTTTCTATATAAATAAAAAGAAAAGTCCTGACTTACATGACTCATCAACGCCCAGCCCAAACCCTTGGACCTAGAAAGCTGAAATTTTGCACAGAGGTTCCCTTTATTATGTAGACAAGGAATAAGGAAGGATTTTTCGAAATTCAACCCCTAAGGGAGTTAAATAGCGGATGAAAGTTACGCGCGGGCGAAGCCGCTGGCAAAAGTTGGATTCAAATAAATGCTTTGAGTTTGAGTTCTAAAAGTGGGTGGACAAATATCTGAGCACCAAGTAACTAGAACTATTGCTATGTGTCATGTAGTATTTCTGAGGTATATTTGCCTAAAGGACTGTGTCTGTTCCAAGAATGAGGACGCGCAAGCACAGACATTTATTACTTAAAGAAATCTAAAGGCACTTAGTTACCTACATTAACTTTTACCAAGCTAATCTTGTCTATTTTGAGTTTTTTGCCGACTGGTCCACACTTCACGTGTTCGGAGGTTGGCTCGCTGTTTGGCCAACGATTTATCATTGCCATTCAGTGTGGCAATGCTGCCAGTCTTAGGGTAGTCTCCAGGTACAAAACAATACAAGCTGAACTTTCCACAACATTTAAAAGAAGAAATTGTAGACTATGCTAAAAGTTCCGTCTTATTTCACGATTTTAAACCAAGTGGTCCTTCTAATACTCTTACATATTGTCAGATAAATATTTAAGTATCGCCAGCATCTTAAATATTAGTGTGTTCATTAAACAGCCGTTTGCAAGAGCTCTTCCAATTTATCATGACAGAGATGATTATAGTACGTAGCTCCTTGAATAGTCTTCACTGTTTGAAGTATTGAGCATCGGTGTTTTTGGGTCAATTATTATGATTACTGCTAATTAGAAAACGAGATAGCGAAGGTACACAGAGTGTGTTGACTCAATAGTACCTAAATAAATGTAATATGTTTAATGATTTGGGCGAAGTTATTCAAATCACATTATTTAAATTTGCACACATGAGTAATTGGTACATAGACATTGTCTTAAAAAAGTTGTCCTCCATATTCTACCGTCTCATGAGCCATGCATATATAATATTCAATTCCAAAATTAAACATAAATTCTATTGATACCGAATAAATATAAATGTCAAATCATTAGAATTACAAAAAAAGGAAACAAAAAAAAAACAGACTAATAACAATAGTGAAATTTTTATAGTAATGTCAAAAAAAAAGTATCTTTGTCAAAGTGTCACTCAGAATAAAAAATGTCAGAATAGGAACATGTATGTCAATCATAATAATAGTTTATCAAAAAATTCAGAGATTTATCATGAAGAAAGTCGTCAGTTGTGTATTTTGTTTAGTGCCCTTTTAAAGGAGAAAGGAACGACTCCATAGTTTCCTGGGCCCAGGTGTTAACTCAATCAAACTAGCCTTATTTGTAAGAGGATATAATAACAAGGCCTCACTGAAAATTTGGTGAAATTTGGCTATCCAGGAATCAAGTTATATGAAGTATAGTAAAAGTGAGGTTACATTATACATTGTAGTTTTTTTATGTTATTTGTGAATTACTTTTGAATGGTTTCGGTTGTGTAATGGTTTTAGGCATGGAGTGTTAGTAGATGATGATGATGATGATATTTATTATTCATCTTCAATAATTATGAGAATATCGTCTAAGAATTGTGCAGGAGGTACTATATTTTCTTGGTATCTTGCCCAACTGAGATACCACATTAAGCGCGTGGGCATAGCAGCCTATAGTCCTTCTATCTACAATACAATTACAATAATAGCCTTTTTTTTTTTTTTTGGGTAGGAAATCATCAAATAACTTCTCCCGCTCTGGGTGGAGCAGGAGGGCGTGTCAGACTTTTACTGACTAAAACCCACCCGTGTTCCTTCAGTAGCCCTTAAGCCAGGGGCTGTGGTGTCTCTTTCGAACAAACCCGCACCCCTGGCAGGCATCGACCCTTGCGGGTCCCATCACTTTTTGTGCTGGCATCTCTTTGAGGCGCGCGTGGAACACAACGCGCCGTCGACTTGGGCTTGGTCCTTACCGGACAGCGAGCTACCCATTACTCGCCGTCCGCAAGCCCATGCCTACGGTGGCCGGAAATCGGCCTGGGATTCCCGACGCCCAGGGCGTCTCCGTATCCTGCGGCGGCTGGGGTCGCGAGGGCGCATATGCTGCCTCTCCCTCACGTGCGCCGCCTCCCTCTTCGCGAGCATCACTGCTTCGCTGAAGGAGGTGACGGCTCCCCATGCCCTCTCGCTCCGTACCATGGCCTGGACCAGGGCCGGACGCGAGAGATCGCCGCCGCCGATCGCCTCCACGAGGACACGGCGGTGCTCCGCCCAAGCAGGGCAGACCGCCACCGTGTGCTCCACCGTGTCCTCAGGGCGATCTTCGCAGTGGAAACACCCGGGCGTTTCCTCCCGCCCTATCCGAAACAGGAACCTCCCGAAACAACCGTGTCCGGTGAGGACCTGCGTCAGGCGGAAGGTGAGGACGCCATGCCGCCTCTCGAACCACTCCTCAAAGAGGGGACTTACCGCCGCAATCGTGGCGTGCCCAACAATAATAGCCTTATATTGAATCTCGTCCTCTTCGACAGCTGTCAAGTAAAATGTAAACGAAATATGTTTTGCGACTTATATGGCGGGATTGTAAACGTCGCTCGATTTTAATAGATACATACATGCACGCCACTGACGAATAACTGATAAAATCGCATCATCATCCAAGACTCTTCTGCCAATAGATAGAGTTACTGCGACCAGTCGCAATGGTACAATTCACGCAGAAATCCATGTCGTCACCGATCGATAGGCGTCACCGATCAGCTGTCCAAAATAGAGAGCCAGCCAGGTAATTCAAAGAAGCAAGATCCGTCGAACAGTCCTATGTAAAGCCGAGGTCGTGGAGTTATACAATTTTTTTTTTTTTTTTTTTTTTTTTTTCCTTCTATGGCAACTGAGCCGATGCCGACTATTCTGCCAGTGTCAAGTGGTGACGGCAACGCATCAAGGTGAGCCGTCGAACTTTGCACTTCGTGATAGGTAGATATTTTAGTAAATTAGTAGCTGGAACAAGACAATTTTTGTTAGTAATCCATTTTTTTTTTTAAATACATAAACAACACCACAAATGTACATACAATAGAATATTTACAACAACTACATTTTGATTTCATTAGTTTTTAAAAAAATTGATAAAATTTGAATGAGTTTAGGGGAGAAGTTAATCAAGACGGAATGGAAGTTAGTAGGGAGGGGGATTTTAAGTTTGGAAAGCTTATGATACAAGTCAAGGGATTGAGAATTTAATGGACAAGAGAAAAATATATGGTCCAGAGTTCCATCATCAAGACCGCATTCGCACAGGGAACTGTCACGAACACGGATCTTATTTAGAAATACTGGACTACAGCAGTGACCAAGTCTTAGTCTACACAGGGTCGCAACAGTTTTTCTGGACAGTTTGGGACATTTAAAAAACCAAGGTTTCCGCTGGATGCAGGGTTGAATACTGGCGTAGTACGCGCCCTTGAGTTTCGAACTTACCTGCCATACTGCTGACCACGAGTCGTACAGCTTATGTTTGGTGTCAGTCCGTAAGTCATAGCTATGCACCATATAGTGTTTTCGATCCACCGGGTTGGATGTAGCAAATTTAGCTAGTGAGTCAGCGCACTCGTTGCCACCTATACCCGAGTGACTGGGAACCCAAGCTATCTCAATGTTTAAGCCGTTTTTAAACAAGTGAATAATAAAATAAGAATATCAAATATTATTTTGCTGTGAATTTTAGATTTAAGTTGGTTTTGTGCTATAGCTTGAATGCTACTGCGAGAATCTGAGAAAATGACAGAATTTTTAATGTTATGGGATATAATGAAATTGATGGCTTCTAGGATACCGATACATTCCCCAGTAAATACTGAGGCTTCTGGTGGGCATTGGAATAGAAGAGCGATTCTGGAATTTTGGAAATATGTTGAAACACCTGTACATCCTGTTGAAGATAATTTGGATGCGTCCGTATAAAACAAATTCCAACCCTCCCAATATCTTTTAATGGCCCGATCGAATTCGCCTTTTACGTTCTGGGAGTTTTTGGAGATACCAAGTCCCAAAACGACCTTTGGCCTGAAATGGACCACCTCATACGCAGAAGAAAACACTGGAAGGGACGGGTACTGACAAACAGGCGCGGAGAGGTCTTTAAGCTCTCTGTACCTATTCATCAATGGGAGAGATTTATTATTCCAGTAGGAAGATGCGTTAAGAGAGAGGTAGATTTGTTCCAAAATGGGAAGTAAGGGATGGGACGAAAGGGAGAAAACTTTTGACAAGAAACGATCAGCTAGGTATTGTCTACGAAGGTTGAGTGGAGGTTCTGCACATTCCACCTGGAGAGCATTTATAGGGGAGGATTTCATAGCACCAATAATGATCCTCAGACATTTGGCCTGGATGGAGTCCAGTCTACGCAAGGCTTCTTTGTTACATGGCTCAATTAAGTAACTGCAGTAATCCATTACGCTTCTGATCAACGCATTGTAGACTATTTTTAAGGTGTATGGGTGGGCACCCCACCAGACACCTGCTAAAGCCTTGAGGACCGAAACCGAGCGTTCACATTTTTTAACTGTATTATTTATGTGGTCCACTCCCGACAATTTATAATCCAGGGTAACCCCCAGAAACCTGGCCTTCTCCTCAATTGGGATAGTTTGACCGTCAATATTAATGTTAATCTGGGGGATAAGGCGTCTACGTGTAAAAACAACTGCGGAACTCTTTGGAGCACTTAAAGACAACCCGTGACCTAAGAGCCATTGGTTTAATGAGGACAAGGAGATATTCATGGAATGAGCGGCGTCTTCAATAGAACTGCCACAGACCAATAATGCAATATCATCAGCATATTGGAGTATTTTACAATTAAAATTTAGGCAGGAAGGAAGATCCGAGGTATAAATATTATATAAAGGGGGACTGAGCACGGATCCCTGAGGAAGACCTCTCCAAACCGACCTTGGCTCGAAGCTCTCCCCGGGAATCCTGAGTTGAACACTCCGATCTGAAAAAATACTGCAAATAATTCTCCGAATCCTAGCCGGGATTTTCAGCTCTTGCATTTTATGCCTGAGAATTGGGAGGAGGACAGAATCATAAGCAGCTGAGATGTCTAAGAAAACGGCTACCACAGAGTCATTTCTACTAAGGGCCAGCCGGATCTCTGATGTGAGGGTACCCACACTATCAGCTGTACCCAGACCTTTCCTAAAACCGAACTGAGTCGTTGGGAGCAGTTTCCTGCTTTCTACAAACCATTCTAGGCGGTTTTTAATCAAATGTTCCAAGAGTTTAACAAGGACGGACGATAGAGCAATTGGTCTGTATGAACAATGATCACTAGGATCTTTACCAGGTTTTAATATGGGAATTATGACTTGAACCTTCCAATCAGGAGGAATATAGCCGAAAGAAAAACAATAATTGACTAAGTCCAGGTAATATTTATGGGTCTTATCACCACCTTTAGAAATGAAGGAGTAAGGGAATCCATCCACTCCAGGAGCAGTATCCCTCACATGGGTGAGAACAGATTTGAGTTCAATAAGAGTGAATGGCCCGTCTAGAGGATCATCTGAAATCATCTGAGAGTTCGAAGCGGCACACTCGTCAATACAGGGGACATAGACCGGTGCGAGCTTAGAAACAAATTGGTTGCCCAGTTCCGCAGATAATGCGTTCCCGGACGGGGGCATTAAACTATTTCTGAAGGATTTCAATTTACGCCACACAACTGAAGCTGGAGTGGATGGACTCAGTGAGCTACAGTACTTCTGCCACCCTTCTCTTTTCTTATTTTTGAGTAATTTCTTGGACTTAGCCAAGATATGTTGAAAAGTAATGATGTTTTCCAGGTTCATGTCCGAGTTAAAATTCATTTCAGCCTCATTCCGGGCCCTGACCACGGCAGAGCAGTCCCTATCCCACCATGGCGGGGATGGAATTTTGCCCGTTGGCGGTTTTTTTGGAGGGAAGCAATCATCTGCTGTGGAGGATATTGTATTGGAAAATAAGGAAAAGCATTCGTGGGCAGACTCAGGATTAATAGGTGGAAGAGAAGAGACGCGTAAGTCTAAGATCTTTGAGTAAAGGTCCCAATCCACTGAGTTCAGCTGGTATTTTAACAAAGGCGGGGATGATTTTTCAGGAATAGACTGGGAAGGGATTTCAACCACGATGGGATAGTGATCACTCCCATAGGTCAGATTCAAGCGATTCCAATTAAAAAGGCTGGCTATGTTATATGAGCAGAATGTCAGATCAACACAGCTGTTATTCTGTCCTGGCGCAGACCTACGTGTGGATCTACCGTCATTGATGACACATAGGTTGAGTTCATCCAATACATCCACCAGGCCCATACCAAAATTGTCGCAGATTTCTGACCCCCATCTATAATGGTGGCCATTAAAATCACCCATTACAAGTACTGAACCTTGAATTTTACTCAGCAGACTTTTAATTGTAATAAGATCTTCAATTTGGGGGTGTGCAATATAAAAACTGAAGATATTTATATCCTCAACCTTAACAGCAACGACATTAATGTTGTCGCCAACAAAGGGTAGAGGAATTGGGGAGAATGGTACCTTGTTATTAATGAACAAAGCACATCCTCCATATCCATCTAATCTGTCATAGCGAACACTACTGAAGCATGGGATCCTGAAATTACTATCAGAACGAAGCCATGTCTCAGCAATGCTACAGACTGATGGTTTGAATTTGTTAATTAGAAAGAGCAGGTCAGGTTTCCTGGGAGTAATACTCCTCACGTTCCATTGAAGGAATGTCTGGGGATGGAAAATTACTAATGTAATTAATAATTGATGACAGTTTGTTGGCAACGTGGTCTGGTAAGGATTGTCCAGGGTTAGCTAATACAGTTATTAGCATATTGGCTATAATATTCAGTATATTTTCTGACTTATCGGGGGTGCTTGTACCTTCCCTGGGGAGGGCACAGCCATTTTGGGAAGGAGAGAAGGAGTAATCCTGAGTAAGGGCTTGATGAGTCTGCTTGTCATAGCTAGGTGAAAGGGGGGTGTGAGTTTTGGGTTTTAGAAAGACTGTCTTACGGTATGATTTTGATGTATTGGAGGCGGGACCGGGGTACTGGGGCAAACTAGATCTTGTTTGAGATTTTTGGGATACTCTAGACACTTCAGCATACGATTTTGAAACTGGAGGGAAAACCTGACTTGCTTCCGCATAAGAGACAGATTTTTCGGCCATAAGGGCTTTTATGCCCTTCTGCCGGCCTAATTCAGGACAAGCTTTATCATTAGCATAGTGGTTGCCAGAACAAGATACACAGATAGCATATTCAGTGGGAATTTGGCATCCATCACCTGGGTGGTCTTGACCACATTTATAGCAGCGAGGTTTTGAGCGGCATACTGTACGTGTGTGACCAAAACGGCAACAGTTGAAACACTGAATGGTTGGGTACATGTACCTCTCGACTGAAAGGGCAGAGTAGAAACAATAGACACGTTTAGGCAAGACTTGTCCGTCAAAAGTCAGAACAACAGTTTGAGTGGGTTTCCACTCTGTGACACCCAGAGAAGAGACCTTTCGACTCATTCTCCTTGCTTTAATAACGGGGCCGCATCCAACAGGAACCTTGATATTCTCTATAACCTCATCTTCTGTCCACTCTGTTGGTACATCCCTAACGAGACCCAAGCGAGTAATATTAAACTGTGGAATTGTAGCTATGAAATTATTCTGGGCTAATGAGCGACTTATCAAGAAGCTGTTTGCATCTTGGTGTGACTTGAACTCAACTGAAATACGGTTCCGCCCTAGTCGTTTAACACTACCTAGGAGGATGTTGCTGTAGTTATTTTGAGTCAAGAACATTCCAAATTTAATTGGGTGTAGAACAGTACCAGACGTGTCGCCGTCTTTTAGAGATACGTGGACAACATATGGCGGATTATCCCTAATTGTGTAAGCCTGCCTGCCAATTTCTTTTTTTGAGAGTTTTGGAGGGTTTATTATGTTAGTCGGGGGGGAAGTGGCAATTCTTTTCCGACTTGCAGATTCGGAATCCATTGGATTATTTGCCAAATTGTCATCGGGGAGAGAAACTGTTAATACCGGAGTGTAGTCAAAGGGATCAGGAGGGTCAGGGGGTTTTTTGGTATCCATGGTAGATGCCGGGTAAAATGTTTAAAATAAATAAAGTTGTGTGTTAAAACAAACCTTATGCTACAACACAAACACAAAGAATACAAACGATTAAAGTTCACACTTGAAGGATTCACTAAAATCGAAAGAATTCGTAACACAAACAAAAGCACGTGTTGCTTTCACCTCTACCCACGAAAAGTCCCGAGATATACAATAAAATAAATTAATAATTTACAAAAAAAAAAAAAAAAACTGCCTGTCATCTGTCAGTCAGTGACCAATGTTGCCAACTGAAGAAAATATAAAGGAATTCGATTCCCTATAAATCGATTCCACGAAACGATCGATTAGCACTTGTCACTCGATTTTCATACATATTCTGAGAATTTAATGATTTATTTAGTATCGGTTACTAAGAATTTAAGCATGTTTTAATCGATTATTTAGTATCACAACTTAATTTCATTTTTCTCGCTTCCTAGATAGAAACTTGGTACTATATTTTGTGATTTCCTTTAGAAAAATATAACGGTTTTTTTAATACACATTTCAACTAGTTAACTGCTGGGCCCAGGATTTCCCATCTCCTTTTAGTACAGTCATATTTTGTATAACATCAGGTACTTTATTGCCATGCGCTTTAGATCAAAGATCCACGGATGACACCCGGGATCAACGGCTTTACGTGCTTTCTGAGGTACGGAGGTCTTGGTATGTAAAGATGGTCACCCATCCGAGGACCAACCGCGGATAATATCCATAAGGAACTCTGAATCTGTGTGTTGTAAGAATTAAATATTAATATCAATATAAATATTAATATTTAAAAATATTTTCCAGTCTAAAGATTGTTATACGTTTATTCAAATTAAACTAAATAAAGAACCCATTTAAGATTCATCATAAAAATCCTTTATAGACTCAGAACCGGCCATCAAGAAAAAACAAAGCAACACCAATAAATTACAGACGATTAATATTTCTTTGATGGTAATAGGCTCGGCCCCTGTGGGCCGAGCCTATTACCATCAACCGGGCACAAATCTAGACTCCGAGCTTCTACTGAGAACTTCTACATGGAAAAACCTAATAACACTTTGCCCAACCCAAGAATCAAAACCAGGACCTCATGTTAGTTTGAACATTATACTCTCACGAAGACAATACGAGGACGACATACAGGATAAGTTTCTAACCAGTGCGCAAAATCAGCTGTTCCATACATTTTGACCGTGTAGGTATTGCACTTTTCTATGAAACAGCAGATTTTTTTTTTGTATAACCGATACAAAAAAATCTGCGCTGGGGTTTCTAGAATGATATGCTGAATTCATGGTTACAGTTTGCGCACTGGTTAAAAACATATCCTGTAATATTGTAACCATATTGGTGAAGTTTTTCTGATGTTATAAACGTAAACGAGGCAAAAGGAGTATGTAGGGATCGGAGCAGTTGAAGTTCTGTACTTACTGCCACCCCCATTGGCGAAGGCGTGAATGTATTGTCTTCATGAATGTATGAAGACAATACATGATGCTCCTATCATAGGATCCTCCCTCGTTCGTAATTGAAGGAAAACTTAGCCCCAAGTTAAACAAGGGAAAATCACATAAGACTGGCATCACAAATTTAGGAAATTAATTTATAACTCATACTTAATTACTCAGTTCTTACAGGCAAAACTTCGGCCGCCATAAAATATTAGACACCATATTTTAAGGGTCTTTGTTTTACGAACAATGGTGTTCCAAGATGGAATCTTTCGAGGAAATTGGGTGATACGTGTGGAATTGACTAAGTTGGAAGAATAACTTGGCTTTGAAGCAAGGCCAAGAAAGTTAGTCGTGTGAAGCAATTAAGTTCTTTGCAATGAAGATAAAATATTATAGAGGGGATGAAATACGATCGTTTATACGGAACAATAAATAAGAGGAGATAAAAAAGAATGAACCGTTTTACTCTCAATAAAACAAGGAATTCCCATGTAACAGTACATGGGCCTTAAACATAACTGCCGAAATGTAAGTGTGCCAAAGGATAAGTTTTTAACCAGTGCGCAAACTGTAACCACGAATTCAGCATATCATTCTAGCGCAGAAATTTTTCGTCGTTTATACAAAAAAAAAAAAACTGCTGTTCCATACATTTTGACCGCGTACCTAGGTATTGTTCTTTTCTATGAAACAGCTGATTTCTTTTTCTATAACCGACGAAAAATTTCCGCGTTGGGTTCTAGAATGATATGCTGAATTCATCATGGTTACAGTTTGCGCATTGGATAAAATTTATCCGTATACAGTACCTACATAGGTGCACCTCTGCCTAATCCTGTACTTCGGAGAGCGTGCTCAGGAGCTCCACGACCTGATCCCATCATCGCCTACCAGACTTACTTTTACTATAGTTCTACCAGATGTACTGCAGGGTATCCGCACTTGGTTGATATCTCGACCAGCCGTACTCAGCGGTTCTCCTCCACATTAATTACGCTCGCAACCAAAGTGTGGAACTCTCAGCCTGCGTCTGTGTTCCTTTCCACATTTTAAGCCAAGCAAGAGAGATCAGGCATCTTCTGCGCACACTCGTCCCATCATAGACCTCATCAATCCCTTTCTATCAGGCGTGATCGAGGTCAAGACCATAACCATTAGCCAAAAATAAAAAATAAAGCCTTTTTGGAATACAAGCGTCTTTCCACAATTGGGTATCTTTTCAATTTGCGATTGCGAACAATAATCACACTCTTAAACGGTCAATAAGGCTATCTTTTCCTTCTAAATTTGGTGTTCTAAATGCGTCCGACGTCTCCCAAACTACCAATGTGATGAAATATACATTATAACTTGAATCCAAGGATTGTAATGATGAAACTTTGGTTATTTGTGGAGCAAGTTCTGCAACACCTGGACGGACACTAACAGTTAAGCTAAAATTGCGAATTTTGAATGAATAAATGAAAATGGTCGCCTAAAATGGTGGAGCGTCGGAGTGCTCTGAAATGTTTACTCTTTATGCGTCATAATGTCAGCTGCAATACTTCCTCTGAATATAGAATTTCTCTGTAAATTGTACAAAGTATTTTTGTAGTCTGCCTTATTCCTAACAATTCATGAATGCCAGAGGTGAGCAAGAACGTATACATCAACATTAATTTAGAAGAGAACAAAGAGAAGTAGATTAGAACGCAGAAACGAAAAAATACGTGAAATTAAGTAATGAAATATATTGATAATCCTGTTTTACAAGACAACTGACAAACAGATCTGAAACTCACAAACACTTGATTGATTAACACTAATCTTCTTGAAAGACTCCTCCAAGTCAAAGTTATCCGGCAATTAAGTATATTTACAAGCTTTCGCCAGCGGCTTTGCCCGCCTGGAGTTCAAAAATTATCCCACAGGAACGTAGTACGGGAATAAAAAAGTATCATGTGTTAATGCAGGTTTTAAACTGTCCGTGTGCCGAATTCCGTTCCGGGTTTTTGCGTGATTGAATAAAAAACATCCAAACTCACATTTATAAAAGTAATAAGATAGCAGATTGTGTGCCAAATGTCATCCAAATCCGTTCAGCCGTTTTTGCTTGATTGAGTAACAAACTTTCACATTTATAATATTAACAGGATTTACACAAAATTTAACAAAAACTCTTTATGTGAGAGAAGGCTTCTCATTATAAGAAAAGGATTTATTTTACTGACTGCTCCAGTTCGAGTGATCTTCAGAAATGCGGTCGTTTTCTTGGCATTTACGGAGAACGCTCCTAAAATTCAGCTCGGTATTCCCGAAAGTGTCTTAAAAGTAATCTGGATTATATCTCTTTTACAATTTTAAAGCCTTCTAGGACCTATTTGTGGCCTTTAAGTGGAACTGGGATGTTATTTTGCTGTGTTTATTACAGATGAATTTTAGGAATGAATTCTGTAGTGATTGCTATTGGGATGTTTGCAAAATAAATTCTGCATTTATAATGACTGGATACTAGTAACTTTATTGTTAAAACCTTGTTCTTTTTTTTTTAACAATATAATTATGATTCACCGACGTCAAAAGGAGGTTCTCAATTCGTCTGATTTTTTTGTATGGTGTTTCCGCTATACCCGCGGCTACTGTGGATCGATTTCGAAATATTTTTTTTATGGATAGCGTATGCCTCCAGGCTGGTGTTAACTTTGCTAGGGTGTTCTTTGCGTTAGCTTCGTTGTTATGTAATCCACTTTGTATTGTTTACATAGCAAGTAGTGGTATACGAATTGGTGTGGGGTAGGTACCATAGCTAAATAGTGAAAAATAGTTTCTTCCAAAAAAAAACAACCGTCTTAATTTTGGAATTCGATGACAAAAAACGAAAATTCTGATTCAAAGACACCGACTTTCGAAACTAATGTGTTTTTTTTTTTGAAGCCGGTTTTTTTTTTTTTGGAATGCCATATTTCAAGAATGGCAGTACATTAATAACAGCAGGATATTGGGCCAATGAAGTATCCAATCAACTCAAACAGAACGATGCGGAAAAAAAAACGAAATTACGGTCATCAACATCCATATTGAATTCCGCAACTTAGGATCAATTATAGGAAGCTGGGTAACTGAATGGCCCTTGTCTACAAGTTCCCAGTAAATGGGTAACTCAATATTGAGTACCCAATACCCAACCTGATTGAATCACTACTTAAAGGTTACATCTTCAAGTGGGGTGGAAAGTACAGTCACCAAAAGAAATTAGTAACTAGGGTTGTCGGTTAAAGTTGAGGTTTATTAAGAAACCCATCGATGTTTTTGAATGAAATTCAATTCTATAAATTAACTGTTTGTTTTCTATTAATACAATTTTGTTTTATTCGAAAACATCCATCAGTTCCTTACTAAACTTCAACTACATCCGACGACTATCTTATCTCTTTTGGTTACCGTACAGTCACGAGCAATAATATGTATACGCTTACCAACTTTTAAAAGTGATTTTATCCACTTTTACTCATTGTGATGTTATTTTATTATGAAAATAATATTTTGGAACCCACACTATAATGAAATACCCAAGTTATCTCAAGGTTGCAATCGCCATCTAAGAGAAAATCGCTTTTGAATTTGGCGATGTGTATACATATTAATGCTCGTGACTGTACTTCGTTCTTGGAAATGATAAGTGATAAATTGAAGTCTTCTATTTATATATTAGACTAGCTTCTGCCCACGACTTCGTCCACGTCAAATTTCATGCTCCCCGACTCACCGACCGACGAATCGGCTGCCCGTGCGAGTACTTCATATTCGTAACCTTTTTTTCTGTTTGCACGGCTTCTAATAGCCGTAACGTGACGTCATATAGCCTATTGCCTTCCTCGATAAATGGGCTATCCAACAATTTTATTTTTATTTCGAACCTTCTGATTTTAGGGCGTTAAGAGCGTTCAGCCCACGTGGGTTGGCAACGGCGTATTTATAGCAGTTTTTCGCGATGATTTCATTAAATACAAACAAAAGTAAACATGTTTTTTAGCCATGCACTAGATCATTGGTATTTTTTTGTTTGTATGCTATTTTTTTGCAGTGTTTTTGCTATTTAATTACAAAAATCGACATACCGTCAATTATTCTCTGTTTGCATTATTTAGTATGATTAAATATTTTTATTAAAGAGTAAATGTTAAAAATAATCATAAATACAGAATATCAAGTGCTTGGCTAAAAAAAAATTGTACTTTTGTTTGTTTTTAATGAAATAATCACGAAAAACTACTATAAATGCGTTTTTGCCAGCCCGCGTGGAATGAATGCTCTTAAGATAATATTAGTGTAGATTGATCTATTGATTCCATATTGGTGCCAATTCTTTTCTTAACTAACCAGCTTGCTCCAGCGGCGTACCACGCGTGGATGACAAAAAATATCCCACGGGAATGTGTATTTTTAGGGTTCCGTATCCGAAAGGTAATTAACGGGATCCTATTACTAAGCCTCCGCGGTCCGTCCGTCTGTCTATCAATGGACTGTATTTCATGAAAAATAAATGGTTTTTCAATCAAAAATCAAAATCAAAATCAAAATATTTTTATTTCATATAAACCTGCATGGGCACTTATGAAACGTCAGAAGCTAGGTGCACGGTTCCAAATTGTTGTTTCCTATGGAGAAGAGCCGGCAAGAAACTCCACGGTTACTCTTTTAAAAATAATTGGCTTTAACAATATTTTCAAATTACAGAGATTAAATGTATGGGAGGACAGCGCAGGCCTATCAATAAGTACCAGGTACTTAGACGAATACAGAATAGAAAATCGTCTACAAATCTACGTCAGTAAGGCCTACAACGTTCTCTCATTCACAATATGTAAAATAATCTACATAAATAAAATGAACCTAAATAAAATTGATGTATAATGTAATCATCGATTAACAATTAATTTTTCATTTTCAGGTACTGATCTTTACTTCTGGACATATTTTTACTAACAACGAATAATTATACAAGGTATGTACCTAATAGTCTCCAAACTATTCATTTTATTACCCGACTAAGTCAAAGCAAAAAGGGGGTTATGATTTTGACCGGTATGTGTGTATGTAATACACATTATCATAATTTTGCAAATTAGATCCTTGCCACCTTAACAATATATTCTAACAGTAGAAAGTGATCATATGTATATGACCACGGCTTTCAGATGGTAATATTTTCTTGTTTCATACTTTTTGGAGGCTTATTTTTCAGTTTTAGTTTTTGAATTTACTTTTTTACTTTGTGGGTTAAAAGTGCCTGTGAAAGGTCTAATTGAAATAAAAATAAATAAAAAATAAAGTTACTTAGATGTTTGATCCCGTTCGTCAGTCCCGGCTGTGTTATTAGACTTTGTCAGCCGTTACGAGTATTTCGATACTGAAAGTCTGATTGTCAGCCTTACCAAAGGTCATCGCGCTACCCATTAACTGGGTCGTAGAGGAGGCAGTCGCTCAAGTATAATACTGGTATTTGGTAGCATCCGGTTTGACTGGAAGCCGACCCCAACAGCACGCACCATGAGGCAGATGTTTGATCAGTATCCATTTTCATCATTTCAGCCGAAAGACGTCCGCTGCTGGACATAGACCTTCCCAAGCTCCGCCACTTTGACCGTTTTGTGCTATTCGCATCCAGCGGATTCCTGTGGCATTCACAAGGTCATCGGTCCACCTTCCAATTCTTACTCGTCCGGTACGCCGTGGCCACTCCAGAACCTTTTGCACCATCTGTTATTCGAGCAATGTGCTCTGCCATGTCCTTAACCTTTGTTCTCCTGCGGATCTCTTCATTCCTGATTCGATCACGTATGAAAATCAAAGCATAGCTCTCTCCATTGCCCTTTGGGTGTCTTTTACCCTTCAGACCCGTTCATACATAGTATCCATCTTGGTGTAATGAAATCATTTAGCGAGATAATTGTGGTTTATGAGGCTTGTGCTTAGCTAATAGTAGGTTGACATATACGTGAAGTTAATTATATTGATTTACTGCAATGCCGTCGTTTGGATTTTGGATAGTTTATAACTAAAGTAACTTGCACAAGAGGAGACTTATTAGAAGTTCTATTATCGTTTTTAATATAATAGGCATCATCTGCCTCCTTTTTTAGGGTTCCGTACCTCTAAAGGAAAAAACGGAACCCTTATAAGATCACTTTGTTGTCCGTCCGTCCGTCCGTCCGTCCGTCCGTCCGTCCGTCTGTCAAGACCGTTTTTCTCAGGAACGCGTGGAGGTATCAAACTGAAATTTCTATATGATACTTAGTTCTACTGTCCCTGGAAGCTGTAGAAAAATCAACCTTCTAAGTCAACGCAATCAAAAGATACAGCCATTTAGGCCGCAGATTTCCGCAAATTTTCGAAACTCGCACGGGAATCAAACCCTACAGGGTACTTCCCGTGAACTTAGAATCTTGAAAATTTGTACGAAGTCACGTCTTATAGTACAGATATAGGAAAAATTACGAAAACCGTAAATTTTTAGTTTCGTCATATAAAAAAAAATATTTTTGACAATTTTGAACTTTTACTTATATACCCACAGGTTTGTACGGAACCCTCGGTGCGCGAGTCCAACTCGCACTTGACCGGTTTTTTTTTTTTTTTTGGGTGGGAAATCATAAAATAACTTCTCCCGCTCTGGGTGGAGCAGGAGAGCGTGTCAGACTTTTACTGACTAAAACCCACCCGTGTTCCTTCATTAGCCCGTATGCCAGGGGCTGTGGTATCTCTTTCAAACGAACCCGCACCCCTGACAGATCATCTGCCTCCTTGGTCTAGTGTTAAAGTTTGGAGACGATCTCTAAGATAATCTAATCGTTTGGAGATCTAGGCGGTTGGTGTAATTTGGGTAGATCGTGTCGTTTACTGGTCGTTTGACTGCCTCGTGGTGAAGTGGTTGCAAGCACAACTGGACCTCACGCTTATCAGAAGCGCTTGCGACCTGGGTTCGTTTCCTGGGTCGGACAAAGTGTTGTTGGGTTATTCCATTTGACATTTTTCATTAGTAGCTCAGTCTTGTGCCCGGTTGATGGCAATAGGCTCGCCCCCTATTAGGTTCATGGGTGTTGGGAAACTTGAATAGATAAACTATAATCTTTATCTATCTATGTTCTTTATATAAAAGGAGAAACTGACTGACTGATCCATCAACGCACAGCCGAAACTACTAGGACTAGGAACGTGAAATTTTGTACACGGCTTCCCTTTATAATGTAGGGGAGCACTAAGAAAGGGTTTTTGGAAATTCAACCTTTAAGGGGGTGAAAAGGGGGGATTTTGTTTGTATGAAAAATCTTATTCCTGGAGTTAATAAACTTGAAACTTGGCACAAATACTTATCTAAGTAAATTATGAAGTTGGTTATTTATTGTTTTTCTAAACTACCCCCTAAATGGGGATCGGGGGTGTCAAAGTTTGTATGGAAGAATTTTAACACGCGGTCTGATTAACTCGAAACTCAGTATTTATACCTAAAACCGAAAATAAAGAATAAAGTGTGTCTGAATTTTTCGAAAATCTACCCCTAAAGGGGTAAAAAAGGGTAGTCCGTAATATAATAAAAGTGAAAGTTTGTGAACATGATTGGATCTTTGTTATTCAATGATAGAAAAACGGCTAAATGAATTTGGATGAAATTTGGCACACAGATAGATTATAACCTAGATTAACACACAGGATACTTTTGATCTCGGTAGTACGTTCCCACAACCACACGAAAGCTAGTTTTAATATTAAATGCATTTTCGAAAAACGTGTGCTCGATTTAATGTTCTTTTGTAGACAGTTGTGATATTGATATTAACGAAATACAGATAAAAAATATTATATATCACAAACCTATACAACAGGCACGAATTCTTAATAGAAAGAAATCTCTTTAAACTTATAGCCGCAGGCGAATATTGCCAATATCGAGTGATTATAATAATATTCATCTTCTTATACGAAGATACCGATATATGAATGTGAAATTGGCATCGTCCCTATGGGAGGACGTCGAGATTTGTATACATATTTATGACAGGATCTATTTTATATGGAATCTTCGTTTTAGAGTTGTGCATATTTGTTTTTATTGTAGTTGGTGAAATATGCAGATGTACCTACGTATTGCTTGCAGACCTGGCAGATATCACATATCACTCCTAAAGTGATATGTGATATCTGCATTTCTGCATCATGCAATTCATGCCCTAGCTTCATTTACCTACTGCAATAGACATATAAAAATCTGATAACATTTTTTTATAAATGATCAAATGTCGCCAACAAAAATGGCGGCAGGTCACGGCACTGGGACTCCCACATTCCGCTTGAACTTAGGGGAAGATATATAAAACCATGGTAAGACCTGCCGTCTTATGTGGGTCAGAAGTTGGTCCTAAAGGGATAAATGAAAGGCCATTGCATGCAGCTGAGCTGATAATGTTACGAAGAATAGAATAAGAAATGGGTACATAAGAGGAAGTCTAAAATTGGCACCGGCAACTGAAACGTTATGGGGAATTCGGTTGTCATGGTATGGAGGAATGAGGACAATATCGTGAGGAAAATTTCGAGTATGTTTTGAGTAGAAGAGACCAAAGAAACAATGGATAGACTGTGTGAATGATGATATGTTTAGAAAGGGTGTGACTACGGAGATGACGACTAATAGAGCAGCGTGGACGAAAAAGAATGGTGCGCCGACCACAAATAAATTAGGATAAAGACAGAAGAATGATGATGATCAAAATGTCGTCAGGAACGTTTTGAGTGTGACACGAGTAGGGGAAGACTTCACAATCAGCAGCGGGCTTAGCATGACGCTTTGTATTTCTACGAAGAATAGACAGTGCTTTTTCAATACATAGTGACATTTCGTTCCTACATTTTTGATATCGCACCGTAGATATCCTTCTACAATCTGTCATTTAGTCTTTAGTTTCTAACGATATTTGTCTAGATCCTTATAAATGTAGACCATTCCTGAAGAATATTTCTTCCCAAACTGTCAAAATGTCACCGACGACAAACTTTCTACTCGACGGTCGAAGTATAAACGATTATTCTACAAAATCATGATTCGTTTAGAACGCATAACTGTGATAATTAATAGAAAAACATAGCTATCTTCGCCTATTGTACATCATTTAGTTAATAATCATGTCTATTCTTCCGACGACAAATCGGTGCTCGTGCTAAGCCTGCAGGAGACGTTTTACAATTAAATATTGTTGCGCAACAACACTATTAAACATATCAAACGAATGCCTTAGTTAAATCTAGACCTCAATATGAATCATTTTGAAGGCTAATCCATTATTACATATTTTATTTTGGAAAAAATTGTCGGCTCAGCAACAAAAAGTAAACGACACCAAGAATAATGTAGAAGTGTAAGAACGAAAGCCATGCCAACCAAATAATTTTCTACCACAAGAAATGTCTGGACTGTAAGCGACTGGGTTGTAGAGGTCAGATAGGCAGTCGCTCCATGTAAAATACTGGTATTCAGCTGCATCCGGTTAGACTGGAAGCCGACCCCAACATATTTGGGAAAAGGCTAGGCAGATAGTTGATGATGAAGAAATGTCTGGACTTTAAAAAGCCCGCGGAGGTTCTTTATGAACTGATAGTAGATTCTACCATTATTTCCAAATAAAACAACAAGTTTCTTTAACTGAGTTACTCTATCCATTAAAACGTGGAACATAAACTGCTAAATTCAAAACATTCTGTGATTATTTTTCGCTATGCAGAGCAGCCGCTTCAACGAACAGACAGACACTGGTCTCACCGGTTTCCTAATAACCCATCTAAAAAGACTTAACTCCATCATCTCCAATGAAAACGCTACCTTAACTGTTCTCGATAAAGTTGAAATGAATATTGAAGCGCCTGTATTGTTATTGATAGTTAAGTGCGGGGAAACATACAAGGGATTTCCAGTCCTAAGATAAAGGTGGGAAGATTAATTTTCGCGAAGCATTGTTGTTTATAGTGAGATGCTGATTGCAGCCGTAGGCAATTCTCTGGTACACCACCTAGTTCGAGTCGAGGCAAAAACTGCGTAATATAGATAAAACCGTTTGCAAATTGAGCTTTTGATTCTCTAAATGTATGGTTTATTGGTTGACTCGCACGAGTTAACTCGCCCAAAGCGGGCGAATCGTCACTTGTAATCTACTACAAATTTTATACAGATAATTAAAATATTAGTGTGTTTGTTATATGTATTAAAATAACCGTTTTTTACTAAATGCATATGGATGTATACACGGTACATATACCAAAATAACAATTTTTGTCTGTGTGTCTGTCACTTTGTTCCAGCTAATCTCTGAAACGGCGAGACCAATTTGACGGGACTTTCATTGGCAGATAGCTGATGTAATAAGGAGTAACTTAGTTAAATTCCATGCGGACTAAGTAGCGGGCACAGCTAGTAATACCTATAGAATTTCTATAGGCGACTCGCACGATGTTAATTTAATTGTGGGCGAATCGACAATTTAAGAAATGTGCATTAGGCAACTGGCACGTTTCGTATTAAATGTAATAAAATTAGTGTACTTTTTCCTTAACTTTTTGTTGTTCAAAACGTGCCAATTGCCTAATAGATATTTCTGGAATTGCTGATTCGCCCACAAATAAATTAACTTCGTGCCATACATATTATTTAAAAGTGATCATTCGCCCGATTCGTGCGAGTAAATTCATGCGAGTCGACAAAATGTATTAGTCTGTTATCATATGTCTATCGACAGTGCAAGATTGCTTCTTTGATTCTATATGTGATGTGACAACTCAATTTCTTGGTGAAATGTCTTGAGAAGGCAATGTGTGGTTGCAAATAGACTATAGGTACAAGTTATATTATTTGCATGTCATGTTATTTTGGACGAGGAGCTTCTGGCTATTATTAATAACAGCTGTGCGGGTCGATAAGGTTATGTAACGTGTGTAGTGTTTACCTATAACTTAGTTTTTAATGGTCTTAATTAATACAGTAAGTGCTAAACCGCTACAAGGTTAAGTTTACGGCTATGCTTGCCGCGGTTGGTCCGTGTCCCGGCTGTCTGTGACAGTCGTTACAGGTCGTCAGAAGCCCGATAGTCTGATAACCAGTCTTACCCAGTAATTCGTTTGTGGAGGTCAGTTAGGCAGTTGCCCTGTGTAAAATACTGGTAATCAGCTGCGGTTAAACTGGAAGCCGACCTCAAAATAGTCGGGAAAAGGCTATGCTGAATAGGGTATTTTCCGATTTGATAAAAAGTATTTTAATTTGAAGATTGGTATGATTTAATTAACAGAAAAATAAAAATAAATTTACGAATACACATTTTCTCAATTAAAAACGATTAAAACCTAATTTATTTTCCGTTGTTTTGAATTTACCGCCAAAACGCTCCCTACGATGACTTTATAGCACGTGACATGTGATGTCAACTTTGTGTAAACGGCACCGGTACAAATACTTAGTTTGGCGCCGTTTTAGAAGTATTTGTGCACAGAGGCACCGCCCACCAGTAATATCATTTTGTATCCATTAAAAATCTTGTTAATTATACTCTCGACATTCACTTATTTACTTACAAACTACTTTTGTTTACACAAAGTTGACGTCACGTGATAAAAAGTCATTGTAAGGAGCGTTTTGGCGGTAAATTCAAAACAACGAAAAATAAATTTGGTTTAAATCGTTTTTAATTGAGAAAATGGATTTAAATCAATTTACTTTGATTTTTCTGTTACATATTTCGTCCCAATCTTCAAATTATAATAGTTTCAATAAATTTGAAAATACCCTATTGCTGATGATGATACGATTATTCTATATATGGCAGAGGGGTAATTGTATAACACGCTAACAGTAATGGCTGTCACTTTGACAGTTCCACAATATCCATTGCGTTATTTACGTTGTTGAGCAGATATTTTTGTCGAACATATGAAGCAATGGATTAGGAATTTCCTAAAATCCTTTTGATTGTTTTGAAAGTGTTTTCAGTAAAATCATTTCATCTACCTACATGGATATAGCTGGTATGTGAAGAGCATACCAATATAAAAAACTTTTTTCAAAAAAATAACAACCGACTTCCAAAAAAACACTACAAAGTGCAAAGTAACTTTAATTTCGGAAGTCGGTGACTTTGGATGTGAATTTTAATTATTTGTCACCGCCTTCCGAAATTAAAGTTATTTTGCACTTTGTAGTGTTTTTTTGGAAGTCGGTTGTTATTTTTTTGAAAAAAGTTTTAATTTTTCACTTTTTAGTTACCTATCCCACACCAATTCGATATTTCATCATCCTTGGCGTCAAAACAATGCATATTTATGCGATAGCAACATTCGCGGTTGATTTACTATAATTTTTTGAAGAGTTCCGTTGTCTGACTCCGAAACTCATCATCAGATCTAAATGAAAATACAATGGGACCATTTCGGAGTAAACCCCTTTCGAACAAAAAAAGAATTTTGCAAATCCGTCTATATACGACAGAGTTATGCCCGAACATACATAAAAAAAAAAAAAGAAATATAAACATGTCGAATTGATAACCTCCTTCTTTTTGAAGTCGGTTAAAAATGGCGCCTAGGGCACGCATTACATTTACGCACCCCTTCGTAAATTATCTTCTCGGTCTACACTGAGCAAAGCTAGGTCCAGGTAGACCTTTCTTGACCAACTTGCTAAAAAATCAGTCACAATTTGCAATGCTGCAGTTTTAAGCAGAATTTGAATAGAAATGGGCAGATTTGGAGTACGTTTTCGTGCCCATACTACACAATAAATTCAAGCAGCTCTTTAGATCTCTTAGATGTAACAGTATGAAATTGTTTATTGAAGTTTTTTTTTTTTATTTAGTAATTGGCGATATTTCCCGCCCTCCCCTCGATATAATCATTCCCGGCGGAATCTTACTACGTTAAAACTACGTCAAAATTGTGTTTTTTAGAAACCAATGTAACGGTTTGGAATCGATATGTCATATTCTGTAGGTTTGTTCCAAGACAATTTGTCGATATTATTAATACGATATTATCAGATTTCGTGTGTGATTGACGTGTTAACGAGTAAGGAATCGTTAAGTGGTCATAGTGAATTCAAGCCCAAGGATCGTGCCCTGCCTGCACCACCCCTACTTACACCTCTCCTAGTATGGGTACGTGCAGACCGTAGCAGGTGACGTTCTGTAGTTTCTGCCTACCCCCACAGGAATAAGGAATGATCTTATGCATGGTGTGTATGGTTAATTTTGATCGCCTTTGCTCCATTTGAAAGGACAAGCAGCCTAAATGGTATTTAAATATTCTGAATATATGCAACTAAACAGAATGCGTCTGTAACATAATCCTATTAATCTAGATTATTCTAACCCAAATAGTAAACAATTGACCTGTATTATGTGTTAATTACCATCTCGACATCTACAATATTGAGTGGGTTAATGAATTCTAGTATAATATGATATAGTTTACTACGATAGTAATACATTACATACTAATACATATTCAAATCCTTAATTCGAATTGACTTCCGAAGTCTCAACTTATAACTGAGTAATGTTGTTGTTGTATGTTGATTTCCGAATTGGTAGTCATGAAAAACTTCATCATCTGCCTAGCCTTTTCCCAACTATGTTGGGGTCGGCTTCCAGTCTAACCGGATGCAGCTGAATACCAGTATTTTACATGGAGCGACTGCCTATCTGACTTCCACAACCCAGTTACTGGGTAATACGATACCCCTTGGTAAGACTGGTTGTCAGACTTTCGGGCTTCTGACGACCCGTAACGACTGTCAAAGATCCACAAATGACAGCCGGGACCAACGGCTTAACGTGCTTTCCGAGGCACGGACGGGTCTTGGTATGTAAAGATGGTCACCCATCCACGGACCAAAAGCGGCAAGCGTAGCTTAACCTGGCCGATCGACCTGTGCAGCTATTGTTATTTAGCTACAAGCCCCAAAACCCCAAGCCATAAAAATCTTGAAATTTTAATTGTATTGCAAACTGAACTTTATGAATGGGTGTTAAAGTCTTCATCATCATTATCTCAGCCCGGAATCACCCACTGCGAGGTATAGCCCTCTCCCTTTTTGCGCCTAATACTTCTCGGTTTCGCGCGTCTCTCATCCAGCAGACTCAGCAACGCTTTCTATATCTACTCTACCGGTAGAATAGAAATCGCTTGTCTACATTTATCGGTACAAAACTGTCAAATGTCGACACGGAAACGTCATTTTTGTCTACTCTTCCGTCGACAAAACGCTTCTCTATGGTTCTCGTGCTAAGCCTGCAGGTGTTTCCCGCGACTTTCACGATATCGTCTACCCAACGCACTTTTGGATTGCCCTAGTTTCTTTAGTGTTAAAATACTTTTTCCAAAAACACATATTTATATTTGTTTACATGTTTGGAAACGAAATTGCGAACACAGAATATGCAGGGTGGGATACATCGACGCGCAAACTGAAAACATTAATTCAGCACACGATTCTAGCGCGGAAATTATTAGGCTACTTCTAATAATCTATATCTACGAAGATTATAAAGAGGAAATATTTGATTGTTTGTTTGTTTGCATTGAATAGGCTCCGAAACTACTGAACCGTTTCGAAAAATTCTTTAACTGTTGGGAAGCTACACTATCCCCGGGTGACATAGGTTATATTTTATCCCCGTATTCCCGGGGACGGGAACTACGCGGGTGAAATCTCGGAGCGCTGCTAGTCGGTTATAAGAAAAAACTGCTGCTTGATAAAAAACTGCAATATGCGGTCAAAATGTATGGCAGCGCAAATATTTTCAAAATTCAAAGACATCTAATATCTACCAACTCACACTGCGGACGCGTTTTAGATAATTACCCACTATCGTATAGAGGAGGCTCCTGTCCCAGCAGTGGGAACATTATATGAGTCTTAATAATCACTCGACTTCGTCGAAAAACCTAATTTTAACATTTGTCACTACTTACCTACGTGACTTTAATCAGCTGCCTCCGGTAACTATTTAGCCTACTTTTGATCTCATTACTGTAGCTACTTATTGATTAAACTGGGCTAATGATTTGATGACGTCAGGGTAGTTTTCTGTCCATTATATTGTAGCAATAAGGCATAAGGACCTGTACGGAACGGCAAAATTTTGCACATACGTAATATAATTTAACACCCTCCGTCGGGAAGGCCTCCCAAGAGGTGGACCAATGACCTTGTGAAGGCCGCGGGAACCCGCTGGGTGTGGGAAGCACAAGACCGGTCGAAGTGGAGGAGCCTAGGGAGGCCTATGTCCAGCAGTGGACGTCTTTCGGCTGAAATGATGATTATGCACTAAGGATAAACAAGCAGGCAACAGACAAAGCATTGACGTTATACAGGGTTATTTGAAAAACACCAACAACCTCTTAAGGAGTCATTGTACTCATCAATACGAACAACTTTTACTATGGGACCAAACCTGGAATCGCGAAAAAAAAGTCGGCTGTTCCTTACGTTTATGTTCGTGTAACTCATCAAAATGTAGGGAACATTGTTGTTTTTTTTTCGCGACTTAAGGTTTAGTCCTATAGTCAAATCAAATCAAAAGTCATTTATTCAAACTAGGCTGAGAGTCAGCACTTTTCGAACGTCAAAATTACATAAGACAGTCCCCCAAAAACGCCCACCCTTCGACACTTCCTAGTGCTTTAGCTGGGAAGAAGAAGTGGCGCAACAAACTCCCCAGCAGCACAGCTGTCTGATAAGTTGGAAGAACTCGATTCTATACAATAATAGGTAAGTAATAAAATTTCATCAAAAAATGGAAACATTAATAAAAAATAAAATAAAAAATGGTTTATGCAGTCAAGTAAAGCTGCATACCAGTATTTTACATGGAGCGACTGCCTATCTGACCTCTACAACCCAGTTACTGGGTAATACGATACCCCTTGGTAAAACTAAGGTTGACTTTCATGCTTATGACGACCCGTAACCGACTGGCACAGAATCACAAATGACAGCCGGGACCGAAGGCTTGACGCGCTTTCCGAGGCACGGTATGTAAAGATGGTCACCCATACACGGACCAACCGCGGCAAGCGTAGCTTTACCTGCTCGGGTCGATCGATCACTTGGGGTTGTTGTTACTTAGCCACAAACCACTCATACAAAGCACTACATGGCTATGCGAATCTAAAAACGAATAAATATTTCCTTGGTTTCCTAAAAATAACTAGGTAAGAATTTCTAAGCTAAATTTAAGTTCAGCTTATCCAACATTATCTGTGTGCCTTTAAACCTGCTCTAAAAGTTTTTTCTTTCGAGTCTCGTGCATTCCAAACCGACATGGTCACCTTCTGCATATTAAGTTTACCCACATCATTAGTTTTCTTTTAACCAATTTAGGCTAATGATCTTATGACGTACGTCCGATACAAAGAGGCTCTTAGACCGAAGATAACAGGGTTTATAAATAGGAGCCATTGTTTCCTCTCCTGACGCTTTCCGGTCATTATTTATGAGATGATCTGATCGGAAAACAAAAGCAAATCTGCGAAGTTTGGAAATAACGGAGGAAGTCTGTAGGTAAACGCTAGAATAGGATATAATAGGAATAGTTTTTAGCTGCGTCGTTAGTCTAGTGGTCGCAAGCGCTACTACTGAACACGAGGTCCTTGGTTCGCTTCCCGGGTCGGGCTTATAAATGTTATTGAGTTTTTCCATCTGGAATTTCTGGGGCGTAGATTTTTGCCCGGTTGAAAGCAATAGTCTCGCCCGTTACACGGAACTTAAACATAACAGGCGAAATGTGGATGTAGTATGAATATATCGCACCTTTAGAATTAAAGAGACCCAATGCGAAATTAGCCGCAAGCAAAATAGGTCTCTTTAATTCTGAATTATAAAGATCTAATGCGAAATTAGCCGCAAGCAAAATAGGTCTACAATTCTGAATTATAGAGACCTAATGCGAAATTAGCTCTGCCCACCCCTTCGGAGAATACAGGCGTGATGTTATGTGAAGCATTTATTTCAATAATACCATATCAAGACACATTTGAATTGTCAATGAGTCGGTCAGTTAAGTCAGAAAGATAAAACTAGTTGCCCAATCTAAAGTGTAGCTCTTTATGGAGAAGAACGAGCAAGAAACTCCTTAAAACCCATCTACATACAGGATAAGTTTTAACCAGTGCGCAAACTGTAACCATGAATTCAGCATATCATTCTAGCGAAAAATTTTCTGCGCTAGAAGCTGTTTTATAGAAAAGTGCAATACCTATGCGGCCAAATGTGTAGAACAGCAAATTTTTGTTTTTTTTGTATAACCGACCATAAATTTCTGCGTTGGGGGAACGGAATGATATGCTAAATTCATGGTTACAGTTTGCGCACTGGTTAAAAACTTATCCTGTATACAATAAAATCAATCGTTCGTCGAAGTCCAAACGGACGTAATAATATCGGAGCCGGATTTTTTCGCACATTGGATCTTCAACGCACAGCTAAGCACCGAGAGTTGAAAATCGAACAATGTATTTTTTCGACGCGCTTAGATCCACGCTGAGGTGCACTCGTCAACACGCAAAAATATTAGAAAAGGTAGTTTCAAGTTACATACAGCTCTCCAAGACGTCAGTTAGGCAGTTGTTATTACTGATAACTTGTCGGTTTACGTTTGTACACTAATCTAAGTGGCCTATGCCCTCAACTTGACTTCATACTGTGGAATGCGATAAGAGACTTGAACGCTCCAGTTTATTTTAATAAACATACCAAGAATTATATTTGTTCGTTCCTTACACATACTAGTAATCAGACTAAATATTCCTCCGTTTCTATCTGTACAACAAATAAATAAAATTGAAGTACATATTTGTTTCTAATGTTAAAAATAATAACTTTTTATTAAATGCTGCTTATGAAAATAGTTCCGGCTAATCTCCGAAACGGCTGGACCACTTTTGACGAGACTTTCAGTGGTAGATACCTAGCTGGGCCCCAATTCTTTATGGTTATAATAATTCCCAGCGGAATCTTACTACATTCAAACTACGTCAATATCGTGATTTTTAGAAACCAATGTAACGGTAAGGAATCGAAATGTCATATTCTATATATTCCAAGACAATTTGTCGATATTATTAATACGATATTAGCAGATTTCGTGTGTGATTGACGTGATTACGAGTAAGGAATCGTTAACTGGTCATAGTGAATTCAGGCCCAAATGTTATAAGAAAATATGACATAAGACGTAGGCTTGAACTTCAGTCACAAACGCCAACATAAGCAGTCACATAATCTAATCAGCCTATAAAGTTTCCACAACACTGGGACTCAGACCTCTTCTATAAGAGGCCTTAGGCCGTAGTCAGTCCACAATGGTCCAGTGTGGGTTGGTGTTGGTGGATGTTACATGTCTTCGAATTTCTAGCCCCAGAATATTACCTATATTATGCTGTCTCAAAATGTATCTGATAAATTTTAAATAGATATTTTTATGGTATTAGCCGATGGGCACATCTAGTAGTAAGACCTGTAAGTCCTGTAAGTGTAATTGTGTAACACACGAACGGTAAAAATGGGTTCCATTTGGTAGTTAAAAACATTGATTACATTATTTACGTTGTTGAGCAGACACACGTTTCTAACATACAGGGTAAGTTTTTATCCAGTGCGCAAATTGTAACCATGAAGTCAGCATATCATTCTAGAACCTCTAGCGCAGAATTTTTTCGCCAGTTATGCAAACAAAAATCAGCTGTTTCATAGAAAAGTGCAATACCTACGCGGTCAAAATGTATGGAACAGCTGATTTTTTTTTGTATATCCGGCTAAAAATTTCTGCGCTAGGGGGTCTAGAATAATATGCTGAATTCATGGTTTCAATTTGCGCACTGGATAAAAACTTTTCCTGTATACGCAACGGATTAGCTACTCCTTCAATATAACTCAGAATGTATGGAAAGTGTGCTGCTGGTACTAAAGTTACGCATCGGGTATGTTTTCTTCATCTCAGCAGTTCCTTGTGTCTGGAATGCTTCTCTAAGCATAATAAATCCCTCGGGATTGGTGGAACAATGCATTTGTCATGCCTGACCTAGTCTTTAATAAATTAGTGGACTAGTTTGGAGATGGTCTCCAAGATAATCTAATCCCTTGCAGATCTAGGAGGATAATGTAATTTGGGTAGATCCTTGTGGCTTAAGTTAAAGGCGCACAAGTCGATCGATCAGGTTAAGCCACAGTTGGTCACCCCGGGGTTGAGGTCACAAGCCAAGACCCCACCGTGCCTCGGAAAGCACGCTAAGCCGTTGGTCCCGGCCATCATTCGTGAATCTTTGACAGTCATTATGGGTCTTCAAAAGCCCGAAAGTCTGATCACCAATATTACCCAGGCGTATCGTATTACCCAGGTACTGGGTTGTGGAGGTGGAGGAAGGCATTCGCTCCAAGTAAAATACTGGTATTCAGCTGCGTCTGGTTTTACTGGAAGCCGACTCTAACAAAGTTGGTTTCCCAACTTTAGGCTAGGCAGATAATGAGTGTCGTTTCTCCTTGGAAAAATACTCTTCAGTTTTCCGCAACCAAGAGGTAAACAACATTTTTCTGAACACCAGAAATGCAACTCAATGATATTAAAAACGCTGTTACAACATTATTCCTCTTTATTCGCACTATAAAAGCCGAGATCGCTTTAATTAAAGTAGCATTTTATTCTTTGCATAACTAGGACGAAGCCACAATTCCCAAGTAATAACTGCACACAATTTTCTACCAAGCTTTTAAAACTTTGTAGTCTTTGGACGCGGATGAATAGGGTAACACTGAATATTGCAGGAGCTGCCCGAGTTGCCACGTCGTAAATCCAGCCCAGAATATTTAAGATATCACCGAATTAATCTAGACATCCCAAATGACGGTCAGCCTGACATAAAAGGTAAACTTGGACCTCGTATAAGTGCGGTAAAAGGACGCAGAATTTATATTTGCCACAAGACACACTGGAGATAATTGTCAGGTATGAAACATACAAAGCCTCAATATGCTCACAAATTGCCTAAATGGTCCAAAGTTTTTCCTGTCCCTCGCTCCGTCAAATAAAACTGCTCACTCGCAAGTTGAAACAGAGTCTAAAATGGCATATGAAACATTTTCTTCTCATGAAACAAATATTTAAGGAATTTCATTGTGCACGCGGAAAATTGCTCGGAAATAAAAAGTTGTACATCTACGGAAGAATTAGATGTGAAAATTTTCTAATATATCATTTTCCTCTATTATTCAGCGCTCTAATAAGAGCTTTAAAAGTTTTTAATAAGCGAACTGCATAGAACTAAATGAGGTTAGTTCAAGCTTTTAGCACTAAACGCATACGCGTGAATAAAAAAGTGTAAAACCTGAAAATATCGCTGGAGATTTTTATCGAGCTGCTTTGAACAGCAATCATCTTTAGTCTGAGGCGTTCTACTTATTTCGCGATAGAGCCTTTTTTCAGGAATGTTACGGCAATTCGTTTACGGCCTGGTTTTAAGAAAAATGTTCATGAATTTCGCGATGTTAAGATGTTTACAACTTGCTGTCTTGCCAACTTCCGGGCTGTATTTCGTGTATGCCCTACTTTCAGAGCCTTCACGATGTACTCTCCTGGCTTATATACCTAAATTTCATTCTAGTTTAAAGCTGGCTGCCGCCTCTGTTATAAATCACTTAGAAAAATATGTGTTGTGCTCATAGAGAGTGCTCGTGCAATCAGTAGATGGATGGTGGTGTCTGTACTGGAAACATTATCGTGAACACTCTTGATAGTTAAGTCAATGTCCAATTTGAACCAGATCTTGTACATTTTGAACTATAGATCAAACTGTTTACTCACCTAAATCAACATTATCCAGCTAAACATCCATTTTCCAATGACTTTTACTACAAACTTTACCCGTATCATGTCAGGTTACCCGTTCAAGAGCCATTTGACAAATAGGACATCCCTTTTTGAGTCTTAACAAAAGACTAACACAGATTTCCCCTCTATCTATTTCAGTCACGTTCTTGTCCACAACTTTGTCATCCATCATATAGTTATTTCCATTCATCCTATTTATAGGCGGATATGACCTGACCTAGACCATTTCCCAGTCCCTCGAGTAAACCGAGAATTTATACCTAGTATAACAATGAAACCTCTGGAACCTTTTATATGATTTCCTCCTATTTTTCTAGGAGGGTGTATTTTATATGTGCTGTGATGTGAAGCTGATTTATGTATGTGAATTTGTGTGTCTAGGTTCTTGCTAAGATTTGCTTTTAACAGTGTCTTTTATGTATGAAGGCTTCCTATTCTGTGATTTTTGTTTGGGAATTTTTGTCTAGACAGCGTTTGGTTGGTCTAATGGTCGCCAGTATGATGATGTGTTGGGTGCGATTTCCAGATCGGGCAGTGTTATTTGGTTTTTCTATTTGGAATATCTCAGTAGGTGCATGGAGTCTGGATTTGTGTCCGGTTGATGGCAATAGGCTCGCTCCTTATTACTTGGTAGTTAAGCATAACCATCGAAATGATGTGTATAGTACACCAGATATAGCAATAGGTATACCTGTGCCCAACCCTTTAGGGAAACATGGCGTGATGTTAGGTATATTATGTAACTTAATAATAATTTCAGTGCAAACACGATTTAGGTCAATTGAGCGCTTGCATCTCCATAGCTTTAATGATTAATAAAAAGGTCTCAATGAAAAGCTTAGAGATCTTGGCCCACCATTATCGAAACTTATATATAAATAAGTCTTTCGTGATAACAACTAGAATATTTCCAATATTACCAAACCGTCACTTAGTTCAATACATTAATTTAATCCAGTTTTTTGGCAACAGTTATCATGACAAATAGGCCATGTCTCCTTGACTCATAAATATGAAAGAACCATTTTCATAGGACGATACGTCCGTTGCTTCAACAACTAGGGTTGCGGAGTAATTTGTATTATCAACATGTACTCCTCGGATATGTTCTGTGTCAATCTTGAATTCTTGATATTTGGGTCAATATCGGGTTGTCCGTGAGTGAAATGTTATATTTTTATAGAAATATTATACCAATACGTTTGTTTTTGCGGGGGATTGGAGTGGACTTCTAGTGAGGATGTTGTCATTATAGCTTGTGATGAGAAATGGTCTACTTAATTCGTTCATCATAAAATAAATGGATTTTAGAGTTCACTCGATTATTGTTAGTTTAAAAATATACAGAGTGGCATACATCGACGCGCAAACTGAAACCAAGCATGTGATTGTTGAAAAAAAAAAAGTCTGCTGTTTAATAGAAAAATGCAAAATCGACGCGGTCAAAATGTATAGCCGGGCAATTTTTTTTTTGTTCCGGATCTTGTACTGATAATGCATGGTAACAGTTTTTGCGTTGAATTTCCTGTTATCGTGTATAGAAGGAAGACTCTCTTACACTCTATCTTATTCTCTTTATTATGTACACCTAGCACCATATGAATTACGGATACACTTTTTCACGACAGTAGTTCTTTTTTTTTAATTTTTCTCCAGCTCTGGGTGAAGCTGGAGGGCGTGTCAGACTTACTGACTAAAACCCATCCGTGTTCCTTCAGTTGCTTGTGTGCCAGGGGCCACAAATAGTAAAAAAAAAAAACTTGTTTTACAACTAGTCGAGGTTGGTATGCAAAAAGTCTACTCTATATTACTTAAGTCTAATGGCATGTATCACATAATAGATATTCCGCTGTCGTAGCGGAAACATATGGCTCCATTTCGTATCGAAAACCGATCCAAACCCACTTCGACAGTATAGGTCAACAGACAAATGCACTTTTCATATAATATCATGTAACTTTTCCATCTAGGTTCCTGTCCAATCCCATTTGGTGCCACCTTTGCTATATCGACATCGACTTGGCCGGGTTTCCAATGTCGCCTTTTATGTTCACTCCAGTTCCTCTACATATCTATTTCATGGTGTTCGTTTTGTGCATGTTTTGAAAACATGGTTAATTTTTCACGCCTTTTGCCTTTTATGGGTGCATGTAGAGATATATCGTGTCGTGTATCTTTAAGCCAGCTTCTTACAATGTTGCTACATCAATATCTGCTGAACCTGTTACGAAATGGTAGCTACAATACAGCTTTACTAAATTAAATTAAATTAAATAATCATTTATTTCAGGAAATTATTCCCATATTAAGCGGTACAAATTTCACGGAAATATAAATAAAAATTACATTCTAAGTACATTATAATATTACACATCAAAACATTACATTACAAATAAATAATACATCAAAGTTAATAAAAAATAATAAATTAAAGCTCATTCGATTCCAATTAATAAAAATTTAAAACAATACTTAATCATTTAATAAATGGGGACGAACTGGCATGCAGGTGCATCCACCTCTCCAACAACACCGAGTCCCATCGGTCGGACAATACGCTCAGGATACTGTTAGTGCTGCGTTGGAAGCGACTAAGGTGTGTTCGGCATGGGTCCCACCATATATAACAAAATACCAGATAACATAAAAATTTCCAAATTCAAATGTCTATAAAAGATACTGTCAGCCCTATTACTAGATAAGAGCTATTATTCAATAAATTTTATTTTTAAATGACACTACACTTTAAATATTATATTTGACATTACTTGGTTTACTTTAATATGATATTTTTTTTGTCAATTTTAATACAACTTACTTTTTGCATGCCTATATTTATTTTTTAATTGCTGAATGGTCCTACTCTTCGACCTCTTCAATTTCGCCTGATGGAAAGCGATTGATGAGGTGTATGGTGGAATGAGCGTGCCCAGAAGCCTGTTCACTCTTACTTTGATGGGAACATAATGTAGATTATACAGGGATAACAAGTTTTGAAACCGCCTTTATTTACTATACTTACTTTCTTAGTATCCTTAAACGACAATGATTATGTTTATTGTGCTACTTAAAATTAAAAAAAAAATGTTTTATAAAACCTTTAAAAAAAAAATCTTGCACTTTTTGGTCGTCAAGCACTTAAAAGTACTTTCCTGAGCGACTTTAGCGACAGCCGTCAACGTGATGTCAGCCTTCGATAAGACGTCGACTGCAGCTGACGGTGTGAAAGCTTCTACCTCTGTAACCAATTTAAATTCTCTGTTATTTATTTTTGCGCTTTTGCAGTTGTCGCCTTCTCCGTTTGATCAGCTCGTGATGAAGTTCCTTAGAAGTCTAGTCAACCTACTTTTAGTAAAACTTAAAAGAGATCACAAATATCAACGGTGGTTGACGAAAGTCTGAACTTCAACTTTTGCTTAAAAAACGTAAGAGAATTTGCCCTGGCGCTATTGATGAGTTTAATTATTATAGTTATGTAAAGCCATATTTGTTTCGGTCGCGAACCATATTTCAATCAACTTACAAGCTGACATTGACCTTGTAATTGCAAAAAAAAAAACATGAATTTCGCTGGCTATCTTAGTGCCTCTTCCTTACTTTGTAGTTCTGATCTCAACAGCCTAAATACACAAAGGGAACAGGACTGGTGACGCGGAAGCAAGCGACATACATGTGTCCGAGTGAGAAGCAGTTCGTCCTGAGGTCGAACCCCGTAACAATCTGTACTATTAATAAAGCTTATGAGTTTATTTTTTTATGCTTTAATCTATGTCGCCGCAAATCCCTCAGGGAACTATTTAAAAGGATTAAAAATCTCAAGTCAAAACCACCACCAACCTGTATAGCAAAATCAGCCTATAACGTTCTCACTGCTGTGACACAGGCCTCCTCTGTAAGAGGGCGTGGGCCGTAATCTAATACACGGGCCTAATTCGGATTGGTACAAACCACGTCTTCGAATTTTTGATCCTATAATATGGTTTTCTCACGATGGTTTCCTTCACCGTTTTGAAAGCAGTGGCGATTAAATAGTTCATTTACGGCCTTCAACATGTAATTTGGGGCCGTTACTACTAGGCCAATACTTGTCCTTATGTATACCATCTTCATTTCAGAAGCTTCTACAAACACCACATCTGAAGCACACTTGCAATATGTCCCCAGAAACGTTCCTATTTACCCGACCAACATTAATGGCCACTAATTCCTATGCGCATATCTGAATACAATTGTTGGTTACACCCGAGCGGTTGCATATGATACAAAATATACACACGAGAGCTAGCAGACTTGGTAGAATATGTGTTTGTTTAAGTCTTAGACCGTAATCCTTTACGTAGAATACTTGCTTACTCGACTCAAGAATATAGAGTAGCGTAGAGTCATCTCAACATCTCTCACCCTTGAATTTGTATAAATATATTATAGTAGAAATGTATGCATGTATGTGTATTATACGTTTACAAACTATTTATGTACCAATCTTATTTGTAATTCATAATGATATATTACGAGTATATAGTTTCTTTTTAAATCATTGTTCCTCTCATCCAAAGCACCTGCCATCTCTTCGCCACCTTTAGTTGACTGGTAGAGAATGCCTAAAGCATTAAGTCCGCCTTTGTATTTTTTTTGTGTGCGAGAAGTTTGAATAAATAAATAAATAATCATGAAAAATATAGTTTTGGTGATTTATAATTAGAATTTCGAGGTTGAATAAATAATCGAATTTTAAAATAATTGTGTTGTATAATGTGGAAGCTTGTAATTTAGCAAATTTTTTTCTTGCCTAATGATTTTTAGCTTGTTATTTCTTTAAGAATATATAAATATAATATAAATATTAAAGCAATCAAGTTGTAAGTGGTACTCAAGGTACCCAGCTTTTTTCCAACTTTGTTGTGGTCGGCTTCCAGTGTTAACGGATGCAGCTGAATATCAGCATTTTACACAGAGTGGCTGCCTATTTGACCTCCACAACCCAGTTACTGTGTAATACGATACCCCTAAGTAAGATGGATTAGGTATAACAATGATAACTTTGCCTTTCTTTGATATATTTTATAGCAATCATTTCAAAGCCAATTTACTGAATTAAAACAACCACTATCTTCTATAAACCCTTATAAATTGAGTTAAGAGTCTTTATTTTTCTATCTAAAAGCCTCAATTAGACCTTCTCAGAAGCCTCGGACCGAAGGACCAAGTCTTTATTTAGGCTACCTACGCTATCTATAACTTTAATGGTACTTGTGCAGGCTATACGCGTTAGTTTCATTTCATTCGACGTGAGGAGTGTTGTTATTACAAATTATATGGCTCCACCACCTGGTGCTATGACCAGTTGCGAGATAAATTAATATATAATAATGGTGATCGAAAAACGGTGTGTATTTTTGGCATTTTAGTAAGGGATACTTGAGGTAAGACGATCGAACGACCTTTAACAAATTTGTGTAATTAGTTCAGCTTTTATTGACTTGAGAGCGGAGAACAGTGTTGACCCAGTTGTAACGGCCACGACTTACGAGTTGTAGGTTGAAACCGAGACAGGCGCTTTTCTACGTAGGTAGGTGATGTTCTATAGAAAGATCAAGTGCGTAGTACTCGCAACCGACGTACGTGTGTGACCAGAGGCTCTAATGTGAGTTTCTTTGAACTATCTCGATCTAACGCATCGAACGTTCGGCGCTCCGATTGGCCTTGTATTGGTGACGGACCGATCGGAGCGCCGAATGCGGTCTATGCAAAGAAATTCACACTAGCTAGGGCCTGCGATGTATGAACGTAAACGAGGCAAAAGAAGTATGTAAGGATCGTAGCAGGTGGCGTTCTTTAATTTCTGCCTACCCAAATGCGAAGGTGTGAGTTTATATATGTATGGGTACCTACCCACACTATGGGTTTTCCCGCTAAAACCGCAGAAAGTTTACTTTCTAAATTACTTCTCTTTTCAACCAAACGCTCTTTAGACCCTCAGTATTATCTACCGTCACCTCATGTCTACCGCAGGAAATTTCGCTAAAAGGCTCTTTTATATATTTTAATGGTTTTACAAAAGATGTTAAAGAATGGAACATAATATTAACTGATGTAACTTGGCGCTGGATACAAAAGGAATAAATTTGGATAACGTTCCATAACAAAGGGGCTTAGAATGTTTGGAGATTGATTAAGGTATACATACTTACATTCTATTTTTGGACTGTTTGATAAGATCTTTCTTTTTGAGTTTGTTTAGTTTTAATTACACGTGTGGTCGCCTACAGCAATCCATCGCTTGGTATTAATTAGGCTTTGAATTGTAAACGATTCAACACTGGGCGTCTAAAAAGGCCGCTTTGGCAGAGTGAGAATAGGATAATATTATGAATTTAAAATCGTAAAATGGTTACAAACTGACAATTCATATTATTATCTGCGTAGACAGGACGCAATTCATCCGTTTGACAGTTTTGTATTGAAATTCGTAAAATGGTCATCAAATTATTTTCTAAAGTCAAATAGCAGAATCATAGGGGAATTCAGGAAGTGAATTACTTTTAGAGGAAAGGCTTAAGGCGACGATAGATGACAGCTACCTACAGCGATGCACTGCCGCCCGTCGCTCGCAAGAGACCCCGCCTGAACGCGCATCAGGTTTTTCGAAAAACAACCCATGTTGATTTATCAAACACAATTCAAAGAAAAACCGTATACTAAATTTTAGGTAATTAAATTGTCTTTTAGATGGTGAAAGTTTCATGGAAATACACCAGATAGTTTTTGCGTGATTATCGTTTTTATGTCCGCGATAGACATTAATTTACCAATTTATTACATTATGTTATAAAAATATTATTTAAAATATTCACATATCAAATGACGAAGAAAATTGTCTAGTTTCACATATAATTTTTTCAAATACACAAGACAAGCCGTTTAGGCGTGATCTTCAATAAAAAGTCCTTAAAAGTCGGCTGTCTGCGCCTTGTAGCGTTTTAGGCCCCCGGTTCTCGGCAACTTTCATCCAGCTACTACCAGGCACGCTGCGAAGATCATTTCTATATCTAATAAATGAATGATCTATTTATTTGCAAGAATATAGGTACCTAACATAAGTTCTTAAGATCTATGGGCTTCACTATATTCGGCATTTCAGCCATGCAAATATTCAGATTTTACATCTTGGTTATAGGTACCTACTTATGCATGCAGTACACATTGAGTAGTTAGCAATAACATAAAACCCTAAAAATAATTTCATAAATTAAATTAAGATTACAATGCAATTAGTAAAAAAAATAATTAAATACAATTCTAATAATTTATATTAAAAATAGCAAACAAAAATAGTGATGTCCTAGCCTGAGAGCGTCCTTATCTTACGTTTTCCGATCCGCGATCTCCACTCAAGAACACGTCTCCAATAAGTCTTCGGATCTATGGCTAATATGGCCGGCCCATTGCCACTTCAGGTTGCTTATTCTGTGATCTATATCGACAACTTTGGCTCTCTGCCGGATCACTTCGTTCTGGATTCCATCCCTCAGAGACTCAAGCATAGCCCGGTGCTCCAAAGCACGCTGAGATACCTTGAATTTACATACACGTTTTGGTATTTAGAGGTATTTTCATTTTAAAAACCGTAATTGTTCTTTCGCTGTTTAAGAATGGTACTTATATGTTGTCGAAAACAACTTATATATCTATGCATAAGCTATTGTGGCTACTAGCAAAAAATATTTATTTATTTATTCACGCCAAACATACAAATATCCTTACAGGCTAGACCCAATGCGATATTGTACTAAAACTAACTAACTACTTAATCATACTTTCCACTTCTTGTAGCATAACAAATTTTATAGGTAGCTAACCTTTCAAATTCACCCAAAGCGCAACAGAATATGTCGACGTCATCAGCAATGAGGTAATATAATTATATAAGCAATGCTTTTACAACTGCCAAAATTAATGTATTTTCAACCAATCCTTAATTACCAATAAGCTGAAGAGTTTGTATATTTTAACGCGGTTTTGAAAAAAATATGTATGCTTTTGGTAGCGTAATTTAACATCACGCTAGGATCCTTAAAAGCTGAGCAAAAACAAAGAAGCCCTACAGAACGCTAAGTGAAAAAGTGGAAAGCAAGAAAGCTGCGGGCAGAAGCTAGAATCATGATAATGCACATAAAATTAATAGTTGTTCGAAACACATCATAATAAAACAACATTGCATATAGCAACATAAAATCTTAATATTTCACTCATAAAATATTTTATTGCCAAAGCGACTCCACGCACGATCAATAAAACGTAAAGAACTATTCCGAGAAACCTTAAAGACGTCTCATTGTGAAAAAAAAAAACTATATCAAACGCAATTTCGCTTGTTAGAGTTAATGATGAATTCGTTGACAAAAATGTTCAACCATGAAGAATTGCTGTTTTTGGAGACAGTTGGGTAAAAATGGGGTTCTTTTCTTCGTAGAAAATCTCGTAAAATAGTACACTTTCTCACTTTCTTTTTATCGTTGAAGAGTTCTGTAGAAGCTTTAACACGTGTTATTTTACCCTCAAGTGGACTAGAATACATAAATGTGACACCTAGGTACCTCCTAAAAACCAGGGACCGAAAACCTTTATAAATTACGGTACAGGTATTGAAGAATTTCGGTAACCTCTACGACTTACGGTTACCGTTATCTGGGTAACCAAGAAAAATAAAACCGGTTACCTCTATTTAGGTTACCGTTTTTATATCGGTTACCGAAAAATGTCCTTGATTACGAGGAAGAGACGGAATATCGCACTGCCGACAATTTGTTGCATTAGAAAACACTACATTAGTAGACGAATCGTCGTGCTGCTGTGTACGTTTATTTGGTTCGTCTTTTTGAGTATTTGAGTTAAAGTAAAAAAAAGGAAATGAGCCAGAGTGTGATAATATTACATTAATACATTGTAAACTAGTAGAATGCCATTTGTTTATCTTTTTCTCTCGCCAAACTGCCATAGAAATCAACTTGGTAATTTGGGTTTGTTTAAATTTGCGGAGAATCGTACGCCCGTTTTTCTCATAGAGGGCATCATTTCCTTGTAAACAAAGCGCATAAACATAAGCTTGCATTTTGTTTGAGCGTGCTAACAGCGCATAGATTCTGGGCTCTGGAGCAAAAAACGTCTTTTTTTTTTTGGGTGGGTAATCATCAAACGACTTCTCCTGCTGAGTACCTAGAGCAGGAGGGCGTGTCAGACTTTTACTGACTAAAACCCACCCGTGTTTCCTCAGTAGCCCGTATGCCAGGGGCTGTGGTATCTCTTTCGAACAAACCCGCACCCCTGGCAGGCATCGGCCCTTGCGGACCCCACCAGTGGTTGCTGACATCCCTGACGGCGCGCGTGCGGAACACAACGCGCCGTCCCGTCTACCAATTTTCGGCCGCAGGGGATAGGGAGAGCGGCTGACGCTAAACCGACACTCCTCTTCCTCTGCGGCCCCACCGCGTCCGCCATCAAACGGTGGCGGCCCCGTTCAGGCCACGGAAGGGAAGAGCGCTGCTCAGAAGCACCGGCACTCCTCCTCTACCGCAGCCCGTAACCCTCAGCCGCGATGCCTCCCATTCGACATCGCGGCCCACCTCAGTTGCGGTGCACCTCACCGCAACCTACTTTTTGGCCGCTACGTCGTCGGCTTTCAGGCAAAAGCCCTGACGAGCGGCCCCACCTTTGCGGGAAACCAATCGGGGGAGAGCAAAAAAAAAAAAACACCTCTCTGGTTGCTAGTTTGGTAGGGTTTTTTTTTTCTGAGTGGGAAATCATCAAATAACTTCTCCCGCTCTGGGTGGATCAGGAGGGCGTGTCAGACATATACTGACTAAAACCCACCCGTGTTCCCTTATGCCAGGGGCTGTGGTATCTCTTTCGAACAAACGCGCACCCCTGGCAGGCATTGGCCCTTGCGGGCCCCATCAAATTGTGCTGACATCTCTTTGAGGCGCACGTGGAACATAACGCGCCGTCGACTTTGGCTTAGTCCTTACTGGACAGCGAGCTACTCATTACTCGCCGTCCGCAAGCTCATGCCTACGGTGGCCGGAAATCGGCCTGGGATTCCCGACGCCCAGGGTGTCTCTGTATCCTGCGGCGGCTAGGGTCGCGAGGGCGCATAGACTGCCTCTCCCTCATGTTCGCCGCCTCCCTCTTCGCGAACATTACTGCTTCGCTGAAAGAGGTGACGGCTACCCATGCACTCTCGCTCCGTACCATGGCCTGGCCCAGGGCCGGACGCGAGAGATCGCCGCCACCGTTCGCTTCCACGAAGACACGGCGGTGCTCCACCCAAGCTGGGCAGATCGCCACCGTGCGCTCCACCGTGTCCTCAGGGCGATCTTCGCAGTGGAAACACCCGGGCGTTTCCTCCCGCCCTATCTAAAACAGGAACCTCCCGAAACAACCGTGTCCGGTGAGGACCTGCGTCAGGCGGAAGGTGAGGACGCCATGCCGCATCTCAAGCCACTCCTCAAAGAGGGGACCTACCGCCGCAATCGTGGCGTGCCCAGCACTGGGTTGCGACAATTGCACTCTCCATGTCGCCATGAAATCCCGCCGGAGCTCTGTCCGCTGAGCCGCGATTTCCCGCGGCAGCGGAGTTACACCTCGGCATTTGGAGCGCGCATTCACTATCGTTCACTCGCTCACTCATAACGCGTCGTAGATACGACACCGCTGCGAAGTGGCTGTCGATAAGCGCCCTTGGCGTTATGAAATTAGAGTTAAAATTGTTTGGGTTCTTCCATGAAAGCGATGCACTAATGAACATAATCTTTAGAACTCGTATTTATATTTGTTAAAAGAATTAAATATGGATTGATTGAGTTCAATCAATTTTTGCTGGGACTCCCCAAATGTCAACCTCACCTGCGCGCGGTACACCCTGCCACTGACAGACGAGGCGCTGGCGACCGACCGATGCAATACAACCATCCAACAAGCCAATCTAAATTCTACAGAGCGATGACGGGCAGCAGCGTCATCGAATCGTCTGCGAAAGGACTGGCCCTGTGGTCACCAACCCGCATGCCCAGCGTGGTGAATATGGGCTTACAATGGACTTTCGATGAGGCTGGACCATCACCTCGCTGAACTTGAGGTAGAGTTAGGTCGCATTAACTGACATATACTGGGATTATCTGAAGTCCGAAAACAGGGGGAGGATGCGATATCCCTGGAGTCAGGCGACCTATTCTACTTCCGCGAGGGTGATCAGCTGTCCCAAGGCGGTGTCGGCTTCCTGGTCAACAAAGAACTCACTAGCAGCGTTGTGGAAATCAGTAGTGTGTCGACACGGGTAGCGTACCTTGTACTAAAGCTCACTGACAGGTACTACCTGAAAGTGATACAGGTATATGCGCAAACTTCGACATGCCCTGACGAAACAGCCGAGACCTTGTACGAGGACATTGCCAAAGCAAGGCACTTTAAATATACATTTTCGGGCTGAGAGAATCCGCATGATGAGGCCTACCCTCTGACCTACGCAGCTCCAAACTGCACTAGGATCCGAAAAGTTCCAACTGGAACTTCAAAATCGTTTCTCTCTGCTGGAAACCACAGCACGGTTGACGAGAAAGCCAACGAGGTGGTCAAACACTACGTGACGTGTCCCGCAAACTTTACCCGTCGCAGCATAAAGTAAGGTGTCCAAACTTTCCTCGGAGACTCTCGGACTTATGAGGGAAAGACGAGAACTGCCATCTACGCAGCCATCTTCGTCAGAGAAGAGGGCCTTAAATCTAAAAATAAGAAAGCTGATGCGACGCGACCTTCGGTGCTCCAACATCCGCGACATTAAAGTCGCGATTGAGCAAAACCGAGGGTCGAAAGAGTTCTCTCAGCAATTAGGGAGGCCTCATCTGACGAAACTAAGAACTGAGGATGGCAGAATCATAACTTCAAAGTCCGAGATACTCGAGGAAGTCGAGGATTTTCACGAGCACCTTTACTCAACGCGGACGGAAAAACTAGCGGAACATAGTGCAGATGACCACCGAGCCGATTTAATGTGCCACTACACGGAGGACATCCCCGATGTTGACCAGTGCGAGATTAGGGCGGCTCTCGAGCATCTCAAGAACAAACGACAGAGATCCTTAAAGCGGGCGGGGCTCCAGTCCTAAGAGAGCTAGCGAGTCTCTTCAACTCTGTCATCCAAGAGCGTACAACGCCCGAGGCGTGGAGCAGAGGTGTGGTGGTTCTGTTCTTCGAAAAAGGTGTTAAAACCTTGCTGAAGAACTGTAGACCCATCTCACTTCGAAGCCACGTCTACAAGCTGTTCTCGAGGGTCGTCACGAATCGTCTCGCCAGAAGACTTGAAAGTTCCAGCCACCAGAACAAGCCAGTTTTCGAAAAGGCTTCAGTACCGTAGACCACATCCATACTGTTCGGCAAATTGTACAGTAGACTGAAGAGTACAACCAACCTCTGTGTATGGCATTTGTGGATTACGACAAAGCCTTCGACTCCATCGAAATATGGGCAGTTCTGGCCTCTCTGCAACGATGTCGAATTGACTGGCGCTATATCGAGGTGGTAAGATGTTTGTATGACGCTGCTACGATGACTGTCCAGATCCAGGATAAGGAAACAAGCCCCATCCAACTGCTCAGAGGGATGCGAAAGGGGGATGTTATAACCCCGAAAATGTCGCCAACGCGTTGGAGGACATCTTTAAGACATTGGACTGGACAGGGTATCAATATTAACGGCGAATACATCTCACGCCTTCGGTTTGCCGATGACATCGTCATAATGGCAGAGACACTGTAACAGTTAGACCAGATACTGCACAGCCTAAACGGATCCTCTCGGCGGGATGGCCTCGACATGAATTTGGACAAGACGAAAATCATGTGCAATTCTCCCGTCATCCCGAGGCCAATCCACATCAAAGGGTCGCTTCTCGAAGTTATAAAGGAGTAGGTCTACCTAGGGCGAGTCATCCAGCTCGGTAGACATAACTTTGAGAAAGAAGCTGACAGGAGGGGAGGATCCGGTTGGGTTGGACAGCGTTTGGAAAACCACGTCAAGTCTTTTCGTCAATGCAAATGATAAAATCAGGAATGAAATTATCCGGAAAAAACCAGAGTCACTGACATAGCTTGTAGAGTGAGCAAGCTGAAGTGGCAGTGGGCTGGCCATGTTTGTCAAAGGACCGATGGACGGTGGGGCAAACGGGTCCTGGAATGGAGACCGGGTATCGGCAAACGTAGTGTGGGACGTCCCCCAGCTAGATGGAGCGACCAACTTAAAAAAGTGGCTGGGAAAGATTGGATGCAGAAGGCGGAGGATAGTGTTGTGGCGCAGCCTGGGAGAGGGCCTATGTCCAGCAGTGGGCTGTGATAGGCTGAGTTGATTGAGTTAAATTTGGTCATTTAAGCTGTCCGAAATTTAAATCGTGTTTACTTCACTATGCATTCAATGATGTATTGTTCCAATCAAAATGTGCCAAATGACCCAATGAACGGAATGAATATAATGTTCTAGGGGAACCGCGGAACCAAAATGAGCGAACGAGTGCCGGTGCCAAAGGAATAACTAAGGTGAACCGGTACCGGACCCGGTCTAAATAAGTGAATCAATTCACATTCCGGAATAAGATTATCCAGCTTTTTGCGCTTCCAATTAGAGATAGAGATGACGGGTGCAAATCGAATTCGAATTAGATAATGACTTCTGGGAGGTTACGACTATGTCGGCTGTTTATTCGTTGTCTACCTACCCATTCACTAGTAGGCTCATTTAAAAAAAAGTTCTTTTTCGTATGTTTACTTCCATTACTAATCAAGCTTATGATTATTTTCATGCAGTTCAGGTTTGAATCAGTTCAGGATAAAAAATTCGTCGGCTTGACTTTCCGCTGTCGCACACCGTGTTCGTGTTATAGACAATAAGATAACATACAAACGTGAAGTCGCGCCCGTAATCTCCAAAGGGGTTTTAATAAGTAGGTATAACCCAAGCAACAGTCGAAACAACTTAAATCAACACGTGAATGAAGCTCGAAGACGTCGGAAGTACCTAGATGCAATTCTACTTCGTATAATTTATGAAATAAAAATAATCATGCGGATCAGCGGATGCATATTTTTTAGCAACGATTGGTGAGCTGTTTGACTACCTTCATCAGCTCGAAAGCATAAATTGCAAATAAAGAAACATGTCGGCCACAGTGATGACGACATGAGTGATAAAACATAGGCGACACCATAAGGGATATTACTTTTTATATAAGGAAAATCTTCAACCAGAAATTTTATTTTACTTATGCTCCTATAATAAAATATAAATCCACATAGGTACTTTTATTAAATAGTAATAATGGTCTGTCTATCTATTTACGAAGCCAACCAAACAATCCAACATTCGCTAGCAAACTGAGAAGCATGCAGTGTGGCGGCGCCGATCAAACGATCGGCTCCGCCTGCGCGCGAGTCGACTCGACTCTGACACACACAAACGCGATCCGCGCCCTTTGACTAATGCCGACGGCACGTGTAAGATAGAGGTAATTTTTATTTCGGTAACCGGTATTAATACTGGTTGTATGAAATTGAAGAATTTAGGTAACCTTTAAAAATACCGGTTAAAAAAATAAAGGTTGTAACCGAAAAATACCGGTATTTTTCATACCGGTTTCGGTCCCTGCTAAAAACCTCGAGCGTAAAAGAATAGCACCATCCCATTTCTTCCAGTGGGTGTCGCAGGAGGCGACTAAGGGACTTACTAGAGAATGGGCAGCAGCGTTCTCTATGCATTTTACCACCATTCTGCGATCGCCAACCCGCCTGCCAAGCGTGGCGATTATGGCAAACCCCCCCCCCCTTTTGGGGGAGGCCTATGTCCAGCAGTGGACGTCTTTCAGCTGAAATGATGAGGTACCTCCTGCCGAAAGTCATTACAGTTGTCACGTGTGAGTGTGCACGAACATTTCTTATGTTATAAACAAGCTGTGCCCGAGGCTTCGCTTGCGTGGATGTCGGGAATTATTCCAAAGGATCGTGCTACCGGTACAAAATGTTACTCCTTATAACATCACCTATCTGTCACCAAAATTGGTCCAGCCGTTTCGGAGATGTCGGAACAAACAGACAGACAGATAGATTTTTCTGTTATATAAACCGTATATGTATACTTTGAAATGGATTTCTTAAAAAGCTATTATTTTGAATAACAAACAGACGCTTCAATTTTATTTATTTGTGTACATTCTGTAATGTAGAAACATATTCCTGATCCAGGACCTAACTAAAACTCGTGTCCTCAATTTGAAAGCTAAACCACAAACGTTTTGGCGACCGTTTGAATATCAAGTACCCAATTTATATCTCGCTCATTTCTGAACAAGAATAAAAAACAAAGGACAGCTAAGCCTTTTCCTTAAACAAAAACAAAAGACGCGAAACCTTAAACAAACAAAAATCGCAGGCAGATTGGAAACAATTTAACAAGCAACCCACACAGTATAGAAAGGTACAGAAGGTAAACTCTACATAACGAGCAAAAAGCGCGCCTCACGGTACAACGAGAGCAAGCGCACTCGCGACTGTCATTGGGTTGCGATTTACACATTGCTCGTGTAGACAAACACTGCATGTTAAATGTATTACTCGATCTTTCACTAAGAGGGAGGTAGTAAGACATTCATTTGTATTTAGAAGGATTCTACTTTATTAAGCGAGTTTAAAATAGGAGGAGGTTCTTAATTCGGTTGAATAATTTTTTGGCGACTTTATTTATATTTTTGCTCCGTGATATCTCTGCTAATTGAGGAGGGATTTCGATTCTTTTTTTATGAATAAGGTATGCTTCCGGGATGGCCATATACAAGTTTTATTAACTTTACATCGGAAGTTTTTGCGTTCGCTTCGATAATACGTTTTTAATCCACTTTATCTTATGACATTCTGCAGCTTCCTGTCACTGTTGTTGACATACCAAGTAGGTAGAGGCATACGAATTGGTGGGGAGGACCATAACCAAAAAGTGTAAAAAATAACTATCCAAAGACACCGACTTTCGAAATTAAAGTTATGTAAAAGTCGGTTGTTTCGTTTTTATTTTTTATTCTTAATGTTTTGACTGTTTTGACCTCAGAAGTCCTTTATTTATAGATCGATTTGTTTTTTGCTTACCGCTGTTTGGACCTGACCTTCTGTATCTACTATTGCGTGATTCTGGAAGCATCCTATTGGGGATCGTGGAGCACGAATTGCTCCGGTCTTTTGTCATAAGCCTGTTGCTCAAAGCGAGTATAAGGCGCTCAATTTCGCAGCATTGCTGGCGGTATTCGGGGAAAAATAATCGGCTAGCGCTTTTAAAAGGTTGAATGTGTGTGTTTCAAATTAAAAAAAAATCCTTGCAGATGTGGGTTGCAAAGTTATGAAGATAGTATACCCCAAGGTGTAGTCAAACCATTTTCATAATTACATTTATTTTATTATTCATATATTAAAACTTCATGTGCACCATATTAGTAACCGCACAAAGGCGGGTTCGATGCCTTGAGAATTTTCTACCAACCTGTCTTGGTGATGCAAAGCCATAACAGGAGAGAATAATTTTTTATATGTTTTTTTATTTGTATTGCTGAATGGGCCAGCTGTTGGCCTCGATCACGCCTGACGGAAAACGATTGATGAGGTCTTTGAAGGAACGAGCGAACCCAGAAAAATTTTACTCTCGTTTTGAACACTGGAAACACAGGCGCAGGGCAGGGAGTTCCACACTTTGTCTGTGGGCATAATGAATGTGGAGGACACGCGCTGAGTACGACTGGTCGGGATATAAACCAACTGCGGATCCGGACCCTGCAATGCGTTTGGTAGTCCGGTAGTAAAAAGGCGATAGAGAAATAAGATCGTGGAGCTCCTGCGCACTCTCCGAAGTACAGTCTGTAGAAGAGCGACAAGCAAGCAACATTACGCCGATTAGCCAGGCTGTGCGATGAGCCGAAAGACGTCCAATGCTTGGACATCGGCCTCCCCCAAGCACCGTCACTCCTACTGATTCTGTGCTTCTTGCATTCAGCGGATACTTGCGGCCTTCACCAGGTCATTGGTCATTGGTCTTTATATACTTACTAGCTTTTGCCGCGTTAACCAATTTACACGAAACCTAAACATTCCTGATAAATCATTCTTGTCTATTGGTTAAACCGCATGAAAATCCGTTCTGTAGTTTTTGAGTTTATCGCGAACAGACGAAACACACAGACAGTCGCGGCGGGGGACCTTTTTTTACAATATGTTGTGTAAGTGACACTCCACACAAATGTATATGCTAAGTATGACACTGGCAGTAATAAATAATCAGTAAAATTTTAATAGAAGCTTTCAGGAACTTCCAGCAAAATAAAAGAAAAACTAAGCTTTAATAATTTTGCCTTAGCATCGCGGAGATTTTTTACAATTTGCGCCAGAGGCTTCATAAGGAAAAGTCCATTGCAGTAAGCAATAATTAAAATGATAAGGTTTCCACCGAGTAAGGTTTTCCACGCCTACAGATATAAAAATTAAATTATTGTAATTGAAGATCTTTTAAGTGGATCTTGAAGGTCTTGTGGTGTTAGTTCAATTCACTGCACCGCTTTGAAATCTGTATTATAAGAGAACCTTTTTGAATTTTTGGTTCGGTTTGTTGTACATATGTATTTTCCACTCGTTACCGGTGGTCCCGTTGGGTCGACCCATTACAGAGGCCCCGTCCAGGGGTAATTTTAATTACACGTGGTTCCATGGAATTAGGTATTGATCCAGGACTTCTGACTATATCGAAAGAATATGAAAACCAGCAGTAACATACAATAAAATGTACCCACTCATTCATAAGCATATAAAATAATTCCATCCTTGGAAACAAAAACAGAACCAGAACTTGCGTATATTGAAAATGATGAATTCATAAAAGATACAGTAAAATAGCAATTGAATAGGTACGCATTAGAAATGTTAAGATAGTTTATAAGTCATTAGTGTATCTAGACCTCGGAGCGTAGAAATTTTTACGTCGGTTATACAAAAAAAAATCTGCTGTTTCATAGAAAAGTGACCTACGCAGTCAAAACGTATGGAACAGTTTATTTTTTTTAAAATAACCGACAAAAAAATCTGCACTAGAGGTCTAGATTGATATGCTGAATTCATGGTTACAGTTTTCGCACTGGTAAAAACCCTGTATTTCTTCTCTGTCATGTAATGTAAGATTAACGGGACCCGTCTTTGAAATGTCACCTTCATCTCTCGTCCAATTAATTTTATCGAATCGCCGCTGCCTAGAAGTTTTATATAAAAAACTAATTACAAACCTACATTTTAACAAGAGGATATAAATGATTCCTTACATAATCAGCCTATAACGTTCCCACTGCTGGGACACAGGCCTCCTCTCTGTGAGAGGGAGCGGGCCGTAATCCACCACGCGGGGCTAGTGCGGGTTGGTACTTGGTAGATGTCACACATGTTTTTGAACTTTTGGTTCTAGAACTCGCCGGTTTCCTCACGATGTTTTCCTTCACCGTTTTGAGGTTATAAATTATCCCTTATCGCGAATCAAATATTTGTGTGCTACTGTCAGATCATAAGATTATTCCAAACCATGTTCTTACTTCAAATCACAATCATCTGCTGGCACTCTGCCAAATTGCGTTACGATGTACGGTAGTCCGCTTGCCGCATCCTGTCACCCACAGGATGCTTTCATATGGGGTGACTAAAGCCGTTCCATTATACTTTGGACGTGTAGTGGGCCTAACTTCAAGACATCTTTTATGCAAATTAATATATTAGTTATTAAATATTATAAACTAGCTTCTGTCTGCGCATTCGTCCGCGTGTGATTTGTTGTTTCATATATCACAAGCTTTTGTCAGCGGCTCCGCCCGCGTGGATGTCGGTTATCGCGTAAAAAAGTAGCCTATGTGCTTCTCCATATTCCAGGCTATATCTCTGCCAAATTTCATGACGATCGGTTCAGCGGTTTAGGCGTGAAAGCGTGACAGACAGAGTTTCTTTCGCATTTACGATATTAGTAGGGATCAGGGGCGGCTGTCCCTTAAGTGCACTCGTGCGCTGAACTACCAGATTTTAATAGGTGTCGAAAGAATCACAAAATGTTTAATAATCGCATTGTGGCCACTAATTGTGGTATATGTAATACTAACAAAACTGACGAAACAATATAAGCTCTTTGTTTCGCGGTACAGAAGATCCCTCGTGCGCTATGCCGAATCGCACGGCGAATATTCATACATTTCTATGAGATCCGAGCTAAAACGCCTAGCGCGTGAGACAGAAGATAGTTGACATAACTGTATGGAGCGATACGGAGTAATTTGTTCATTCTCGTGCGCCGCACGGGGGAACCGAAGTTTGTCGAACTGAACCGAATATTACCGAACGTCGATTACCGAGAGCGCCCGAGGTTTGGCGAAGTTTGCATGCCGGCCATAATGAATGACCGACTCATTATTGTCACCGCGAAGTTTAGTTTACGTGAAACTGAATACTATTGTTTATTTTTTATTCGTTTAGATTTAAATTACTTATCTGAAATAAATAAATTTTATTTATTTACTTATTACCCCTAATACTAAGTGAGCTAGTAAAGTGCACCACCAGTTCCATGATCTACCAGCCGCCACTGGTAGGGATAATACTCTCGGCAATACTGTAGCTCATAAGAGAAACATTTTCGGAATCGGATCAAGAGTTCCGAAAATTACTCCCTTCATACAAACTCATAAACTCTTTAGAATATTATTAACTAACTATGCCCGCAGCGTCGCCTGCGTGGATGTCGGCAATTATCTCACGGGAACGTGCTACCTGGAAAAAAAATAAAATCGGTCCAGTCGTTTCGAAGATGCGCCTGCATAATCAGACAGACACACGCGCAAAAAAAGTTGTTTTGTAAAGCTATAAAAAAAAATACAGTATTTTTTATCTAATTCATTTTATGATTACATAGATTCAATCAACGCCCAATTCGCATGCCCTTTCGAACCCCTTTATAAAACTTGATATCATGCAATTCCCTTAAGGGCCAACCAGATCCCTAACAGCTCATAGTAGTTAGTAAACCATTTCCTCCTTTTAGACCCTAGAGAAGTACCCACCACTATAAGTACCATTGAGGACGGATCGGGTCAATTATTAACGATGACACATGATCAAGTGTCTCTGACTACCCTCTAACGAAGATGCTTCACTTTTTAAGTAACCCTTTTTCCCAACTAAGTATGTTAGGGTCGGCTTCCAGTCTAACCGGATGCAGCTGAATACCAGTATTTTACACAGGGCAACTGCCTATCTGACCCCCTCAACCCAGTTACTGAGTAATACGATACCCCTTGGTAAGACTGATGGTGAGACTTTCGGGCTTCTGACAACCCGTGACAACTGTCAAAGATCCACTAATGACAGCCGTGACCAACGGCTTAACGTGCTTTCCGAGGCACAGAGGAGTCTTGGTATGTAAAGATGGCCACCCATCTACGGACCAATCGCGGTAAGCGTAGCTTAGCCAGATCGATCGACTTGGCCACAAGCCCTTCACTTTTGTTAGTATCCGCCGCGAAATTATTTTGCACATCATGTAAACAGGGTGTAGAAAAAGTTTCCGGTTGTTGTACATAAAAGAAATTGTTGCGGGCAAAGTTTTGAGTTGGCTTTTTAAAAATGTTTTGCTAGAACTTTCTTTTCGTTGTTGTCTAAATTACTTTTAATTTTTGTGCACAGAATAGAAAGAAAAATGTAGTAGTATGAAGCGAAGCTGTCGGAAATAGTTAATAATTTGCTGCTAATTATATTTCTAGATTTTAGAGAAATATCTTAAACAAGACTTCTGTGAGAATTTTGTTATGAATTTAAAGATTTTTAATTTTGAGTAAACTCAAACTATTAATTTCAATTAAGTAAACCAGTTGCTGGCACTTTTAAACTGTCAAAGGGTCGTCAGTTAGTAAAAAAGTTGAACGCTAATGGAAAAAGAAGTAATAGCTAGCGTCGCATCGCATCGTATCAGTCGGGAGAGCAAGAAACTCCACGCGGATGGGCCAGAAGCTAGTTACTTTATGAAAAGTATCCCACAGAAAATAATCTTCAAAAGGGATAAACCGTTCAAAAAGTCTTCTTTTTAACGGTTTACTCTCCCTTTTGTTTGCCGGTTACTTAACAGCCAGACAAAAAAAGATATAAAAGATTTGCTCGTCGACTTAATTTAAACATAGCTATTTTGAGCGCCGACTTATTTCAGTCTCACTGTTTGCGACAGGGGTGGAAATGTGATGTATGCTTTTAGAATATGGTATTGTTTTGGGAATCAATCATCGTGGAAGCGAAACATTGTTCTAGCTATAAATCATATCAATAAACTGATGAACTGTCGTAACTATGAGATATAATTTAATAAAGTAATTTAATATATTTTATAAATCATTGTGCTTAATTAATATTAACGATGTAATTTAATATATTTTATAATGTGTTGTGCCTAATTAATATTAACGAAGTAAGACTGTAATTTTTTAATTTTATTATGGTTATGATATGTATGACTAATGAATGAGGATGAAATTGATGTAATTTCATGATCATTATTATGATGCAGCTGTCAAATTTTTCCAATTGAACATAAACCTTACTTATTCTGTGATAAAGTTGAAAATCTATCCAAGAAATTTGACAATTTTGAGTAGCTTGATGTGCTGGTCTCTATACTAGAAATATTTGCACGACTGATAAGTCGAATATAGTTATTTTACCATGTAACTATGTATGTACAGAAGCCAGCACATCAAGCTACCCCAATCTGTCAAATTTCTTTGATAGATTTTCATCTTTATTCCATAGTCTTAAGATTCATGTTCAATTGGGAAAATTTGACAGTTTGGGGTAGCTTGATGTGCTGGCGTCTGTAACTTTATTCTGCAAAATAAATAAATGCTGTAATTAAACATAATTAGAATATAACGTTCTACTGCTGGGACATAGGCCTCCTCTCGATGAAAAGGAGTGGGCCGTAATCCACCACGCGGGCCCAGTGCGGGTTTGTAGATGGCACATGTCTTCGAATTTTTTGGTTATAAGATATGCCGCCGGTTTCATCACGATGTTTTTCTTCAACGTTTTGGGAGCAGTGCTGGTAAAATAATTTTACACAAATTCAAGCGCCTGACTGGGATCGAATCTATGACAATTAGGCCATCACTCTATACATAATATGTGATAAGTTTTGGAAGGCATCGCGAATATGTGATATCGGAAGAACCCTATCTATCTGGCGAGACAACTGCGAGTTGCCTACTCAGTGAAATTCAGAAGAATGTGATACCACGTTGTGATCGAAGACATCGGACATCACTTTAGCAGTATAAAAACTTGACACAGCGACTCTCCATCTGGCGTCCACAAATCAGTTACTGTATAAGACTGGTTGTCAGACTTTCGGGCTTCTGACAACCCGTAACGACTGTCAAAGATCCAAGAATGACAACCGGGACCAACGGCTTAACGTGCTTTTCGAGACATGGAGGGGTGTCGATGTATAAGCCATGTACCTATATGTCGTGGCCATATCGTAGATTTGCTCACTTCATGAAATGCTCGAGAAGACCGAGGTTCGGTTTGGTTAGGTTCCTTTAAACCCTGCAGATCCTGGTACCATCGACGAGACAACTAAACTAGATTATATAAATCAGGGTTGTTTTCGTAAACCCCGGTGGATTATTGTTACGGACGACGAAGCTTGCACATGTATACATGCACGTTAACTTGTTACAAGTATGTAAAAATGACCACGGTTGTTATAAGTATGTAAATATTACCACGCTGTTTTAAGTATGAAAATAATACCACGTGCGGGATTCGCCTGTATACGTGTGCCCCCAATGATCTGTCCGTCGTCATGTTAATAAGTAAGATTTTGATAGATGTAAGATAATAAAGATTAATTTGCTAAATAGGGATTATTAATAACATGTACATTAGACTAGGTTTGTTTTACTTCCAAAAGATATAAGTAGATGGTTAAGTAGAATTGTAAGGCAGCGCGAAGCGCGGCTCTGATTGGTCGATAGACCCACCAGAAACCCACCCCCGCTACGCGGCGCCATTTACCGTTAGTTTTTAGTGTAAACTGTATAAAAGACGGGCGGGCTTGCGGCTTAGTGACTTCTCACTCGACCGCCAAGCAGCAAGCCGCCCTGGAAACCCTGGAAATAAACGAAGATACAACAAAAGTGAAGTTTTACTAAGAAGACAGAAACAACATAAATACAGTCCACCTCGTCAGTTGGTCCTTCGGTAGCCGGATGAAGATAGAAAAACGCCACCGCCAGTCGAAGATTTAATTATCAAGTATGAAGAAATCAAGTGTGAAAACTAGAAGCGTTAGTGCCAGGGAAAATAAATCGGAATCGGACTACGATAGTCGTCATCCTCGTACGTTCGAAGATCCGCCAAGGTCGCCGCCGACCGTCGCGTCTGCGCTCCCGCGCACCCCGTACGGTGCGCCCGCGGCTGGGGCCGACCCCACCGCCCCCGCGCTCGCGGCCGCACCCCCCGCCACTGCCGCGGCAGGGAGAGTTGCATCGACCGCATCCGATACCGCGTCCGCCGCGCCGGCTCCTCGCCCTCTAGCGGCAAGTAGAGACAATACGACCACGTTCGACTATGGCGAATCGCTCGCCACACCATCCGCGTCGTATTATCCGACGACTTCCTCCGCACTTCATAACCAGGACTCGGCAAGAACTATGACAGCTGCATACGATACTTCAGTTAGGGACACAGTAAGTACGATACGTTCAAGAAGATCGTACGGTAGTGACGTAGCACGAGTGAAAAAGGCAGAGTACGAGGCACAAAAGAGGATCGCTGCGATAAGGAACGAGCAACTAGAACTGGAAAAGGCGCTCGTCAACAAGCGATTGGAATACGAAGTGTCGGCGATAGAAGCAGAGGCCGAGGCCCGTGAAGAGGGTTCGGTGCGCATGAGCAAAGACAGGATGGACGAGTGGCTTCAAAGTATTGACCGAAGTCACCCGCCAGTTGGGAATCAACCAGAAGAGGAGCAGCCGCGACAATCCGCCGCCGTGCACGCCGCCCCAGAATCTGCAGTCTACGTCGAATCTGTCACACGTATTAATACCGCCACATCTGCCAGGAACGACCAACGAAGACAACGGTCAGCATCGCGGTCGCCTACTAGAAGGGAACACCGAAGCGAAATTGAACAGCTGGCCGACACGCTGGAGAAGATGATACACGCACGCCCGCCGCCACGACAAACGATCGAGCTACCTGCATTCTCGGGAGCAGCTACTGAGTGGTTGCCATTTAAGGCGGCGTACGATGACTCATCAAAATTATACAAGTTTTCTACGATGGAAGACTTAGCAAGACTACGCAACTGTATCAAGGGCGAAGCAAGGGATGCAGTGTCAGCACTCCTGTACACCGCGTCCGACCCGCAAGTAATTATCAACACATTGGAACAATACTACGGCAGGCCGGAGATATTAATGGATCGTGCGATGGAAGATTTGAAAAAGTTACCTCGACTCACGAATGCGGCCAGTGATTTAAATTCGTTCGCGGTAAAGTTCCAGAACATAGTGTGTGTGCTTTCAAAAGTGGACAAACGCGGATATTTATGGAACCCGATGATAGTGCGCGAAGTGACTGAGAAGCTGAGTCCACACATAAGATCAAGATGGTGTGATTACGCTTATGATAATGCGGAATCGTCACGCGAACCGGAAGTGATACTGCTGTCCAGATTCCTGATGCGGGAGGCTGACCGAGCCATGAAGTACGCCTTCACGAATACGACGCTCGCGCCAGCCCCGAAGAAGGAAACGAGAAGTGGGACGCAAGTCACTACAAAGAAGAAACCGGGTCGCGAACTAGTTTACGCAACAGCTGAAAAACGAGAAGAAATTAAACAAGAGTGTTTGTGTTGTGACGGTGACCACGAAGTGCCTAAATGTCCAAAGTTCCTGAAAATGAACCTCGACGAAAGGTGGGAATGGGCGCGCACTAACAAGGTATGTTTTAAATGTGTAACAAGACGTCACCGACGCGAGCATTGCCGAGCTAAGCGATGTGGCCAAGGGACCTGCAGCCGCCCGCATCACGCGTTGCTGCATAAAGAAAGAGAGGCGCCGCCTAGCAAAGCAACCGACCGCGACGTCGAGACCGTACGGCCACAAGAGGCAGTGATGGCCGTCTCCGCGTCGAGCACCTCATCGCAGCGAGTATTTTTGAAAATGTGTCCCGTGATATTAAAGGGGCCCGGCGGGCAAATATCGACCTTCGCCCTGCTAGATGAAGGGTCGACAATATCACTCGACGAGGAGCTGACGCGGCACCTGCATATAAGCGGACCGGCATCGACGTTACGCATCCAAGGAGTGTCTTCGAAAAAACAAGAGGAATGCAGCCAGGAGGTCAGACTACAGGTAGGCGGTCAAGATGGGGACTTCCAGGAGCTGCGTGCACGTACCATGAAAGACCTGCAACTTCATAGTCAAGCGATAGATAGGTCGACATTAAACAACTATCCACACCTCCGAGACATAAGTAGAGGCGCTTTCTATGAAGAAGCCACACCAAAGCTGCTAATAGGGGCCGACAACTGGCACCTGATAGTCACCCGTGAACTACGTATGGGCAAGAAGAATGAACCTGCTGCCTCCCACACTCAGCTAGGATGGGTGATCCACGGGACTGCACCGCGCGCCACACTAAAGGAACAAGAAGGACAAGTTGTGCTACATCTATACGACGTGTCTGCAACAAGGCAGACAGATGATTTACGTCGAGTAGAGGAGCTGATGAAGTCACACTTCAAGATTGACGCCCTAGGAGTTTCTTTGGCAAAAAAGGTCAAACCGGAGGATAAGAAGGCGATTGACATAGTTCACGGCAGCATGAGAAGAATTAGCGATCATTATGAAGTCGGGTTACCATGGCGAGATGAAGACGCTTCGATGCCCAACAATTACAGCTGCGCTCTAAGAAGACTAAGGACGATAGAAAAGAAGATGGATTCATCACCGAGCTTCGCAGAGAAGTACAGCGCACTTGTCCAGAACCTACTGAACAAAGGATACGCCCAGGAGTGCGACGGAACGGAAAACGCAAATAAGAAAGCATGGTACCTACCGCACTTCCCGGTCGTGAACCCAAATAAACCGGGAAAGATGCGCCTAGTGTTCGACGCTGTACACCAATAGCGTGGAGTATGCCTGAACGACTACCTACTCGAAGGTCCTGATCTCCTGAACTCATTGCCCGGGATTTTATTCCGGTACAGAGAGCGTCCAGTAGCCGTCACTGCCGATATAGAAGAGATGTTTCTCCAAATAAAAATAAGAAATCAGGATCAAGCCGCACAAATGTTCCTTTGGCGAGGGGAGGAACGTACCAAGCCGCCGAAGATATTCAAGATGACGTCAATGATCTTCGGAGCTTCATGTTCACCCTTCATCGCGCACACAGTACGAGACGCCAACGCCAAAAAGTACACGCAGGAGTACCCTAACGCCGTGCAAGCTATAACATCAAGCCACTATATGGATGACTACGTGGACAGCGTTGCGACAGAAGACGAAGCAATCCAGACAGCGCTCGAAGTCATGAACATCCATCGGAACGCACACTTCAATTTGAGAGGCTGGTGCTCGAACAAACCCGACGTGGTAAAGAGCATAACACGGGAGAAACAGGCACACGACACGGAAGTATGGTTCGGACGCAGAGAGGAAAACACGGACAAGACGCTAGGTTTACTTTGGCAGACGGGCTCGGACGAGCTAGGTTTCAACACCGGACTAAGTCGACTGTCACCCGAAGTGAAGATTAGGGCCAGAGCGCCGACGAAGAGAGAGGCCCTGGGAGCAGTGATGGCGGTCTACGACCCTCTGGGACTCATCAGCCACTTCACAGTCACCGGCAAGATCCTGCTGCAAAACCTGTGGCGCCACGGCATCAGGTGGGACGAGGAAATCCCAGAACAAGACGCGCAGAACTTCGAGGAATGGATTCAAAGCCTGGACGAAGTGACGAAACTACGCATACCAAGGTGGTACGGCAAGGACACGGGCGATCTCATAGACCTACACGTCTTCTGCGACGCTAGCGAACAAGCCTACGCAGCAGCAGCCTACTGGAGGATCCGGAAACCAGATGGGAGAGTGGACGTAAGACTGATCGCAGCAAAGGCGAGAGTGACGCCGCTAAAATCCGTCACTATCCCGCGACTGGAACTACAGGCAGCGGTGATCGGCGCGCGGCTCGCAGAGACAGTGTTAAAGGAGCACCGAGACAAACCCAAGAGTGTCACCTATTGGACGGACTCCCAAACAGTCCTACGATGGATCGAGAAAGACGCCGTGAAATATACACCTTTCCTAGCACATCGCCTAGGAGAGATTGCGGAACTAACCGACGCTAGCCAATGGAGGTGGGTACCTACCGATCATAATGTAGCAGACGACGCTACGCGCCCCGACTACATCATGCATATGAAACCAGGAGACAGATGGTTCACCGGCCCCGCGTTCTTGTACGACGACCACGAATCCTGGCCGAAGGAAAAGGTCAAAGACGAATCAACTATAGACGAAGTAACCTATGCGACCACAGAAAGAAAAAGAGAACGCCCTTCTTACCTGAACGACGTGAACAGGTTCTCATCATACGAGAAGCTAGTACGAGCTACCGCAGTGCCCTTCCTCTTCAAAGAGAAATGCAAAAACAGGACCAGCCAGATGACCGTCGACCTAATAGAAAAGGCCGAGAAAATATGGCTGAAACAGGCGCAGCTCGACGATTACGAAGAAGACATACAATTACTGAAAAAGGGAAAGCCGGTACCTAAGTCTAGTAGTCTCTACAAACTAGACCCGTTTATTGAAGATGACGTCCTTAAAGTTAGGGGAAGGATCGGACACGCAGCGGTCTCAGACCAGAAGAAGAGACCGGTGATTTTACATGGCAAACACCCATTCACACGATTACTGGTGGAAGATGCACATCAACGAGCCGGTCACGCCAACAACGAGCGCGTAATCAACGACCTGCGACAGCGGTACTGGATAGTCAACCTACGCCCGACAGTACGAGCCATAGCGCAGCGCTGTCAGCTGTGCCGCGTTAGAAGAGCGATGCCAATAAAGCCAACTACGGGGGACCTACCCGTAGAACGTGTCATGGAAGCGCCGCGAGTCCGCGACCCTTTACCTACTGCGGAACCGATTACTTCGGGCCAATGACAGTGGTCATAGGAAGACGACACGAAAAACGGTGGGGAGCACTGTTTACTTGCCTGACGACTAGGGCAGTCCATCTGGAATTAGTGTCGAGTTTGTCTACCGACTCGGCGCTAATGGCGATAAGGAGAATGGCAGCAAGAAGAGGTTGGCCCCGAGTCATGTATTCAGACAATGGCACCAACTTCAGAGGAGCAGACGCTGAATTACGCGCGGCATATAAGGAGTGGGCAAAGAACTTTGTTCACTTTGACCTGGAGCACCGAATGATGTGGAAGTTCATCCCACCAGGAGCGCCACATATGGGGGGAGCGTGGGAACGACTCGTACGTTCTGTTAAGACGGCGCTAGGGGCAACACTACATCAAAAGGCACTGAAAGAAGAAGTGCTACTGACGCTGCTGACAGAAGCCGAGCACTCTGTCAACTCTCGGCCTCTGACTCATGTCTCTGTCGATCCTAAGGATCCGGAGGCCCTCACACCTAACCACTTCCTTATTGGAACCTCCTCAGGTCTTCCCCGTACTGGGCCTTGCGAAGAGGCCAGCCGCAAGCAGTGGAGAACCGCCCAAGCGCTCGCCGATCATTTCTGGCGGCGCTGGGTGGACGAGTACTTACCTACACTAGTGCCCCGAGGGGCGTCAGATGACCAGCGACGTCCCCTCCAAGCTGGCAGCCTAGTCGTCATCGTCGACTCATCACTCCCGAGGGCAACATGGCCTCGAGGCGTCGTGGAAACAGTCTACAGTGGTCCAGACGGCAAGGTGCGGTCAGCCGACATCCGAACAACAGCGGGCATCCTACGACGTCCAGTCACGAAGCTCGCCGTCCTCTGCTTGGGAGATTAGGCTACGGTAGCCCTGCGCCGAGGGGAGGATGTTACGGACGACGAAGCTTGCACATGTATACATGCACGTTAACTTGTTACAAGTATGTAAAAATGAGAGAGATGTAAGATAATAAAGATTAATTTGCTAAATAGGGATTATTAATAACATGTACATTAGACTAGGTTTGTTTTACTTCCAAAAGATATAAGTAGATGGATAAGTAGAATTGTAAGGCAGCGCGAAGCGCGGCTCTGATTGGTCGATAGACCCACCAGAAACCCACCCCCGCTACGCGGCGCCATTTACCGTTAGTTTTTAGTGTAAACTGTATAAAAGACGGGCGGGCTTGCGGCTTAGTGACTTCTCACTCGACCGTCAAGCAGCAAGCCGCCCTGGAAACCCTGGAAATAAACGAAGATACAACAAAAGTGAAGTTTTACTAAGATCAATAATATTGATCGAAGACAATCATCGTCATAATTTTGCCATTTTACAAAATGAAGATTAATCCGTCCATTGGTGAAAACCCGTTCGATAGTTTTTGAGATTACCGTATTCAAACAGACGCAGCGGGGGACATTGTGATCTTATAATATGTAGTGAAACGATTAAAAAGTACGCTTCCTATAATTTCCGCAGTAAAGAGGAAACTACCTACGTACTAAGATTCTCATTTTTTATAATAATAATTTTGCTATCCTGTTCTTAAATTGACTTCATCGTTAAAATCCTATAAACAAAAAGTGAACAAGAATTACGGCTATTAAAATTCAATGTTAAACAGTATCCTTTTCAAATAATTATGTCTATAATTAGCCAGGATCCTAAATCCGTGTAATAAACACAGTTTAAATCACAATACAAGGGTTTTGGGGGAAATTTCTGATCCATTACTTCGTAGGATCGGAAAATTCGTCTATTCAACAACGTAAATAACGCAATGAACGTGGCTGAACTGTCAAAATTACTGACAATGCGATCAATTCTCATTTTAAACGAGTAATCATCTTCTTTTAGTCAACGTGACAGGATTTTTTTTGCGCAATGGAAGATGCGCATCCACACTCTGCTCAGGACCGACAATTGAAAATCGAATAGTGTGATTTTTGACGCGCTGGGATGCCCTCTGTTGGATTCTCAACGTTCGATTCGAAACCGAGAGTTGAATATCCCGTGCGCGATAAAATCCAACCGCGATATTTTTACGTCTGTGCGAATGTCTCGCACAATGGACGTGGAACTGAACTGTCAAAATGATAGACATAGCGATCAATAGTCATATTATGCTGGCACTTCAATTGGCGTATTTGTCCCGATATTCGCGTAACTTGATCAATTTGAAATATATCCTTTAATTATTGGGATAAAGTTCAATTTATGTTGATGAAATAACGGTAATATTTGGGCACACGGACGCATTAAGGCTTGTACAGACTAGCGCGATGCGACGGCACGACGCGCCACTCGTAGAACAATTTCCATGAAATTTTCACAGAAATTGTTCACCTGTTCGTGGGAGCCTTTATATGTTACGCAATTACCCTAAAGCTCAATATTATACTCCACATGTACATATACCAATAATTATTTTCTTCTACCGAAACTCCTTGTTAATCAAATTAACACACCCCACACAATATTCCTTGTATTATTAATATTACAAATTGTTTACATTCCGGAACCAACACGATTGTAACTCCGTTACGGCTGCGGTTCTGATTTACCAAAATCTTAAGCTTCCTTTGTTTACAGACAGTGATTTATGTTTCGTGTGCAAACGATGCATAGCGAGATGGTTTTATGAATTGTTTCTGAATTCGTAGGATCTAGAACTTACCTTATTTTTCCGAAACGTTTACGGTTAACTATAGTCAAATGTAGGTCAAATTCTTCTGAATTTCCATAAAAATACAGGCATAAGTAGCATGAATAACTATAGTGCACTTAGTTAGTTTTCATGTTTAACTGGGCAAAAACCTAGATTCCTGGGTTAGCATAACCAGCATATAATGTTCCCACTGCTGGGACACAGGCCTTCTTTTAGTGAGAGTTGTGGGCCGTAATCCACCAGTGCGTTAGTTGATTTCATATATAAGTCTTTGAATTTTTGGTTCTGGGTCATGCCGGTTTTCTCTCAATGTTTTCCATCACCGTTTTTCATTATTGGGTTGCTACCGTGAATTTAAGTAGGTACCCTGTAATGGAAAAATAACTTTTCAACTCATGTCAACTAGTGCGAGTCGGAGTCTCAGACGAAGGGTTCCGTACCTACGTACGTTAATTTAACAATGTTTTATAAAAACGAAAGTTGTATGAATTGTACTTTACCGTTTAATTATTAACTTTACATTATTTTTATTATTTGTTATTTTAGCCGCCATAGTAGTTAATACTCTGTGAAGATTTCAAGCATCTATTACGGTTCATAAGATACAGCCATGTGACAGACAGACGGACCTTAATAATAGAGTCCCGTTAGCACCCTTTGCGTATAAAACTCAAAAAATTACTAACTTCAACTCTAGAACTTATTACTTAAAACTTGATACTAATGTAAATAATATTTGTTTCAGGTACTTGTACAGTTATGCAGTAACTAGATTACGTCACATGTAAGTTAACACGAGAGTTTTGGTGAAATTCAGCGCTGCAGCGCTGTATCGCTGCAAATGCTGTTCAGACTAAGCTGCTAACTACTTTTCAGCTTATGTAAGCGCAATCTCTTTTTCAGCGGTACTACGGCAAACTGTTTGTTTTTTAGGTGCCTGATTTGCTAAGTAAAATTTTGTGTTGAATCTAGCTAAGGGGCCATCCATAAATTGCGTCACACGTTAAGGGGGGAGGGGGTCAACGAAATGTGACATTGTGTAACAAGGACAGGAGGGGGTCAAAAGCTTTATGACGTCACATGTTAAAATCTAAAATACTATACCTAACTCGAAAATATGTAGACCAAAAACGTAAAATTATTACTTACTCGATCTGTATATAAGTATGTATATACAAGGCTTCTTCTATCTATATAACATATTTGACTTTATGTTTGCTTTTGTTAAAGGTAATTTTTAATTTAAATAAAAAAAAAAACACTTCTAAACATAAAATTCAAAATATGTGACTAGGGGAGAGGGGCTTTCACAAGTGTGACCACCTGTGACAAGGACGGGGGCGGGGTCAAAAAACCATAAAATTTTTGTGACGTAATTTTCGCATGGGCTGTCCATATATTACGTCACATACATTTACGGCTAAGACCATATGTAGGCCACCTTTTTTCTTGAGTGATCTTGTAAGCAACTAAGCGATTGTTGTAGAAAATAACCCGAACCTGGGAATCGAACTTAGCCCCTCAAGCTCAGCATTAGCGCTTGCGGCTTGCACTACACCAACAAAGTACCTACACCTAATCTGTCTGTAGGAATATAGCCTATCTGCCTAGCCTGTTCCCACCGTTATAAGGATCGGCTTGTGCAACCGGATGCAACTGAATACCAGTATTTTACATGGAGCGACAGCTTATCTGACTTCCAGTTTCTGAATAATACAATACCCCTTTAGTAAGACTACTTGGAAGACCTCCGGCTTCTACTGACCCGTAACAACTGTCAAAGATCCTCCAATGACACCCGGGACAAGTAGGAGGCAAAATTAGTAAAGAAATACACTACAAAATCGTATAGTCTAACTCAATAGATCCCTCATTCTTCTTCAAAGAAAAAAAAAGGTATTTACATTAGTACCATTCACAAAGGCCAGAGCCCTATGCTAACAAGTGTATCTAGAGCAGATGTTCCTAATTGAACTTAATTTGTCGGCAGTGTCGTAATCGCTGGGAACTACCGACTGCCGGGGTTTTATGAATAGTCCTTTACGCGATACAACAAAGATAAACACACAGACAATACTCTTTTGCTCTTGTAGAAGCTTTTTAGGCAAAGTAGACTGGGATTTAAGTTTTGAATTGCAGATTTTGTAGTCTACTTGACTTCCGTCAGTGTAAACTGCCCCGATTTACGAATTATGCTCTCAAAACGGTGAAGAAAACATCGTGAGGAAACCGGTGTCCTAAAACCAAATATTCGAACTCATTTGTCACCGCTCTGAGCCCGAAATTTCAGTTCTCGAAGAGAGGCTAGCAAAAAAGCTAGAAACTAAACTACCAACATTAAATGTGAGTTACATTTAATTTTGGTTATATTAAAATGGTTTAGACACAAGGGATAGCCTCCGTCTGAACATTTTAACAGAGATTAAATTAATACTCAAAATCCACCAGACTTGAAATAATTATCTGCGAAAGCCAGATTCGGAACCCTTTACATTTGATATTTGAAGTAGATTAAAATTGTAGGCCTTAGTCGACATTCACACGGACATAATAAAAACGCGGCGGGCGTTTTTCGCGCACTGGCGTATCAACTCTCTGTTGAACCGAGCTTTGAGAATGCAGCGCGAGTGAGTCTCAGCGCGTCGAAAAAACAGTGTTCGATTATTTATCAGCTCTCGGCGCTAGGCAGTGCGTTAAAGATCCTGTACGCTAAAAAATCCCGCAACGATTTTATTACGTCCGCGGGAACGTAGGCTAAGGTCGCATTCACACCCAACGTAAAGTTAAAGCCGCTGACTGTGAGCGTCAGGCAATGTCCTAATTGTAACCAAAGCGATCATAGCGCAAACAAGTTCGCCAGTTTTTCGAACTCAAACGTGTGACATAATGAACGCAACGATCGCGTATTTGCGCGACCCGTTGCTTTGGTTACACCACGGTGTTAGGTCAAAATGTATGAATTATAATTTTTATATAATTAATAAATGGAATTAAAATGCGAAACGAATATGACAAACACTAAATTATTCCTAAAATCACAATCACTCATTAAAATCAGAAACCCTAAAATTTGACAAACGGTCTTACCAAAGGGTATCGTGTTACCCAGTAACTGGGTTGTGGAGGTCAGATAGGCAGTCGCTCTATGAAACATTTCGGTATTCAGCTGCATCCGATTAGACAGGAAGCCGACCCCAACATACATAGTTGGGAAATGGCTAGGCAGATGATTATACTTAAAAAAGAAAATCTTAAGAACACATCCCGTAACAGCGGGCGTTTGCAAAATATCACGGAACATTCGTCGGTATAATTTAAACCATTTTATTTAACAAAGAACCGCCTATTACCGTAAAAAATTAGATTTCTTATACTACCCTCGCTTTTTTGTCCACAGGCTCTCATTATCGATACACTTGCTTATTATATTTTCTTAAGTAATGCCCGGGTTACACGAGCTAGTTTTTAAAGCTAGGACAGCAAGATGGTGCTAGTAATAAAGAAAGAAAGAAAAAATATTTATTGTGACTCGCACAGGAAGATCATATACAAAACTAAACACACAATCATACTAAAACAAAACTATAAAAAAACAAAATTTCTTGGAAGTAAAAAAAAAGTTACCTAGCCCCTAGTCACTCTGGCCTCGCGAGTAAGCTAGTGAGAAAGTTAGTAAACTAGTAATCTGCCTAGCCTTTTCCCGACTATGTTGGGGTCGGCTTCCAGTCTAACCGGATGCAGATGAGTACCAGTATTTCACATGCAACAACTGCCTTTCTGACCTCCACAACCCAGTTTGAGTCATAGGTTAGAACCCAAAGAAGCGCTTTACTTTGAAAAAATAATTTCTTCACCGCTGCTAACATCTTGAGGAAAATTTCCTAGAATCAAAAAAAATCGAAGATATGTGACATCTACCAAAATAATATGCTGGTTCTGAGGATCCTACTCTCAAAAACTAGACTTATGTACCCCGGGCATAATATTGGATAATGGTGGGGATAGGGAAAATCCGCAACTGCGGAGGTAGCAATTTATGTTCTTACCAATTATCGGGGGAGACCCACAATTTTATTAAACCGTAAGAAAATATTGTTCCAGCTGCGAAGTGGGCGAAATCGTCCCATTTCCATACTAGGTCCTATATTACAGAAATCTGAATTTACATTGTCATTGGAAATGAGAATCTGTGTCTTGAATTATTTTACGATCGTAGTTAAAGTATTTTTGTCTCACGAAGCCACGCGCGCTTTACTTGTGGTAACCGAGTATACATCCATGCTGTGAATGTGGCACCGGCGAAGTTGGAAATGTGTGTGTGTTTTGTATTGTGGGGTGTGTTTATGCAAAGTTGGAAGTTTGTGTGTGTTTTATGTTGGGGTCTGCTTCAAGTCTAACTGGATGCAGCTGAATACCAGATCTGACCTGCACAACCCAGTTCGGGTAACACTTGAGTTTTGGACTTCTGACAACCCGTAACGACTGTCAAAGATCCACGAATGACAGTTGAGACCAACGGCTTAACGTCCTTTCTAAGGTACGGAGTCTTGGTACGTAAAGATGGTCACCCATCCACGGACCAACCGTGGCAAGCGTAGGTTAACGTGATCGATCGACCCGTGCGGCTGTTATTACTTAGGCAAGCCTCTCGTAGATTTAATCGAACAGCTCAATTTGTTTTCTTGAGATTGACAAATACATTTCCTCTAGTTACCATTTGTCAAGACTAAGCTTAGAATAAATTGAAACATTTGAGAAAGGATACCTAGTTAGTTATTTCTGGCTATTTAACTATATGCTAATTAGAGACGGGCCGACTATGACTTTGGCCGACAAGCCGACTAGTCGGCCAAGCCGATCATTGATTTTGGTTGAGTTTGAGTGAAATCGGCTATGTTCAAAATGGCAAACCTACTTATTGCCAATTGTTGGCTATAGCTTCTTCTTTTTTGTTAGAAGTATTAATTAATTTTACATTCGGTATTTAATTTCTGGATCGAAGGCCAATTAATTAAAGGACCAAACTAAGAGTTCCTTTTCCTTACTATCCAAATATCCTTGATTGCTCTGAAAGTAAACTGTAAAACTGATTCTATAATAAAAAACATACCTAACAGTAAAGATTTCAATTTTATTTCAATCACAGTCTTTTACATTTTTAAGCATAATAATACAAGTAAAAAATGGTGGTTTTAGCCGACTACAAATATGGCCGACTAGTTGGCTTTCCCGACTAGTCGGTACATCACTAATACTAATAATAATATCTCGTCTTTGGCAAAGCTTTTAGCCTCATTGAATGTGATATAACAACATAGGTAACATCACGCCTGTGATCCCCGATGGGTTGGGCAGAGTTGTACCTATAGTACTCCCACATACCACCATTTATGTTTAAGTCCCATGTAATAGGGGCGAGCCTATTGCCATCAACCGGGCACAAATCCTGACTCTGAGCTGCTACTGAGAAATTCTAGATTAGAAAATCCTACAATATTTTACTCGAACCGGGAATATGTTCTTCTGAATCATGCTATGTATATGCTTTATAATACTTATGTGAGAGACAAAACCGTTACAGACAAGTTATTGTAGTCGAAAAATTACATTGTGCCGACAATAAAGTTGTATTTGCGCGCAATATCCAAGCGAAAAATTGTTGTTTTCACCGAATATAAAACAAAATCTGTTTGATCCATAAACTTTAAACGTACAAATTCATCCATGAGTTCTACGACTCTAATATGATAAACTGAGGAAATAAACCATTAACACGCTTTTATGTCCTTGGCAACCATTCAAACTTATGGTTACGTTACGGCCATTATACCCGACCTATGTTGAAGTTAATTAGTAGGGGCTTAACCTTTTCACCGCTACCGTCGTGTACGAACGTCAAACGTAATGTATGAAACGTCACGTATGATACAACGTCAATTTGTTATTGAAATTACTCATTGTTGTACGCCTTTTTTCACGTGTATTTTTTGTGGGAGAAAATCCTGACATGTACAATGTTATGAATCCCAATTGTGCTGTTATATTTTTTTCATAAATATTTTTCGTATAGGTGTAGGTACAATTTATGTTTAGCTGTGCACACAGGCTACAAATTTCCTGTACAAAATCTCACCTTAAACCCCAAAAGCCGTCATTTCGCTCCAGAAAATATAACCTCAATATTACACACAAGAAACTCCGTAATTCTCCATGCAACTAAAATGTACAGCATCAAAGTTCAAAGCACGACTTGGCAACGGCAGGGCATACCTTCGCCATCCTAACGGCAAAACGGTACTTCACTTAAATAAATCCACTCAGATATGATCTAAGTTACCGTGTTCGGATACTTCGTGACTGCACCTAACACGACCAGTTAGCTATGAGCTCAGTAAGTGAAGTTACATCATTATTCGTCACGGTTTAGGGTTGGTCAAAGAAATGGTGGTTCTCCTTCTCTGGTCGAAAGGTGGTAGACGAACGTGTCCAGTATCTTAAGTCGATAAATAATTGTTTTTCATATTCAGTGACTGTTTTTATTCGTAATATAACAATGATGTTCGTGTGTAATTGTTGTTAAAAAAATGTCGTGATGTGAGTTTTTATGTTTTTTTTTTTTTTGTTGTGACATTTGGTAACCTTTTCATATTTTTTTGGTACATTCTTTACATAATTATAATTACTTAACGAATTGTGACATATGATTCGATGCCTCCTATTATATTAATTTTTAAGAAAGAAAAATGTCTGGTATCGCAGCTATTTTGTAGCATTAAGAAAGAAAAACCGGTCAAGTGCGAGTTGGACTCGCGCACCGAGGGTTCCGTACAAACCTGTGGGTATATAAGTAAAAGTTCAAAATTGTCAAAAATATTTTTTTTTATATGACGAAACTAAAAATTTTCGGTTTTCGTAATTTTTCCTATATCTGTACTATAAGACGTGACTTCGTACAAAATTTCAAGATTCCAAGTTTACGGGAAGTACCCTGTAGGTTTTGATTCCCGTGCGAGTTTCGAAAATTTGCGGAATTTTGCGGCCTAAATGGCTGTATCTTTTGATTGCGTTGACTTAGAAGGTTGATTTTTCTACAGCTTCCAGGGACAGTAGAACTAAGTATCATAAGAAATTTCAGTTTGATACCTCCACGCGTTCTTGAGAAAAACGGTCTTGACAGACGGACGGACGGACGGACAACAAAGTGATCTTATAAGGGTTCCGTTTTTTCCTTTAGAGGTACGGAACCCTAAAAAAAAACACTTTACTGCAACTTGAAAACGTATAATTTCGTTAAAATACAAAAAAACACCAAATATATAAAAGGGGTTAAATAACAAGGGCAGGTTTGAGTTTAAAGAACGAGTCAAAATTTGGAGGTATTCCATAATCATGTTTTACGAAAATTATTTTAGTAGGTACACGACCTATCTATCTCAAGCGATGGCAATCGATTAAATACAGGTTTATACAAACAAAAACGTTAAAACTTGATAATCTGTCACTGATAATAATCATTTATCTATAAAAATAAAAAGAAAAGTCCTGACTGACTGACTGACTCATCAACGCCCAGCCCAAACCCTTGGACCTAGAAAGCTGAGATTCTTCACAGATGTTCCCTTTATAATGTAGACAAGGAATAACGAAGGATTTTTCGAAATTCAACCCTTAAAGGAGTTAAATAGGGGATGAAAGATCCGCGCGGGCGAAGCCGCTGGTAAAGGTGGATATCGATAAAAACCTTAAAGATTGATTTTCACTTCACTCAACAACTCAGTTGATTTATACTTACCCAAATAATCATTACGCAAAATAAGCCTACCGTTTAAAATCTCCAAAACTTCCAAAGATTATTATCTACAACCGAGCCACCTCCAAATAATCTTTAGAATAACATCGTTGCTATAAAACAGATTACCATCAAAACACCGAAGGAAACTTTGCTAAATACAGCCCAAGTCTTTACTGCTAAATAGCAATTTCGCTTTCAAAATAACAACATCTTATAATAAGATATCTTTGCAACACTTTTAATACACTTTGGTCTTTTCAAATTAACTCTGGATTAATTTCAGACCTCGTCTTAAGTCCTATCAACAAACCATGGCAGAACCACCCTAGGATTAACCAGGCTCACAATTCATTTGTTCCTAGGCTTACTTCGCTGAAGTAAAGTCATCTAGTAAAATTACTTTTTGTTACCAGGCGCCAGAGAAAATATATTTTGATGAACAGGCATTTTCAGCTAAGACACCTATTTTGTTGAAGTTTCGAAAGTAAGGTTGTTTCCAAAGTATTCTGCTTGCGTAAGGGATTATGTGGGATAGAAACGTAATCTCTTTTAATAATCCACGACGGGTTAAAAGCTGAGTTATATTCAGAGTAGAACAGTAATCGAAAATAAGGACTAACTAAAGTTGGTGTTTTAGCTGGAATCTGTGTCTCCTAGTAGCCGTATATCGATAACCTGGAACTCAAAAAAAAAATGGGTACTCCTAGGCAAGGGTGCGCCATCTTTGATCGCATCATCGCTTGCCATCAGATGCTGTATTTACTAGGCAGATGTTAGAGGAAGCGCTGGGAGTACAAACACATAATACAGGGTAAATTGTTATCGAGTGCGCAAAATGTTACCATGAATTCAGCATATCATTCTAGACCTCTTTCGTCGGTTATACAAAAAAATCGGCTGTTCCAAACATTTTGACCGCGTAGTAGGTATTGCAGTTTTCTAAGAAACAGCTGATTTTATTTTTGCGCTTTTTACGAAAAAATTCTGCGCTGGGGTTCTAGAATGATATGCTGAATTCATGGTTATAGTTTGCGCACTGGTTAAAAACTTATCCTGTATAGTGACCTTATTGCTTATGTTCTTCAGAATGTTTGACTAGATGTATAAAAGTAAACGATGGAGTATGAAATGTTCGTTACAGGTGGCGTTCTTTAGTTTCTGCCTACACCCCTATGGGAAAAAGGCGTGAGTCAGACTGATGTAGATAGAGGTAGAACGCGAGCCTTCAAATAAATAATAAAACTAGCACAGTTACCTTTATTTATTATTTGACAGAATCACAAGTTCATAAAATTACCCCATGAAAGAAAGAAAGAAAGAAAAAATGTTTATTCTGCACAAACAAAACGCACATTACATACAATAAAATCAACTATGAAATAAAATGCACACATGCAATGTGGCCAAAAGCCCCGTATTCAAGTCGATTATTTTTAACAATATTGTCCATTGACTTGACTGATAGTGTCAGTCGAGGCTTGGGACCGACCATAAACAAATGAATTACGTACGACACATGCAATTATATAATTATAAACAAGAAAACAAAAACAAAATGCCGAAAGCAGAGTGCATTACTGACTACTTTTATTTCAACAAAATCACAAATATAAAAACAACTAGGCCGTGCGTCGCATCTGTGCACGAACAGCACCCTAATTGCGTAACTCACGATTGATCATAATTGGTTTCGTCTTCACAGTTAAACAATATTCATTGCGTTATTTATGTTGTCGAACAAACACATTTTTCGAACATATGAAGCAATGGTTTAACAATCCGTTTCAAAACGATACAGATTATGATCAATCGTGAGTTACGCAATTAGGGTGCAGGTCCTTGCTCAGCTAAATGCTGCGACTTCGGACGGACCTATTGTCAACAGCGCTGGTATTCTGCAAATACCTTCTGGAGTGACGTAAAGACGCTCATCGTGTGATCTAATAATTATGTTATGTTATCGGGTAAGTACAATTTTCCTCGAAAAAATTATGTAATAGACGAACCTATCATGTATATAAATATAAACATATCCATAATAACGGAATCCAATTTAAGAAATCAATAAAATACATAGACTAAGACATTAATACAGTGTTAATAGATATAAATGCTAAATAATAACTTTAATGTCGTGTACCATGGGAGTTGCGATGGTATGGCGGCCATTTGCGGCATTTGCATAGCATGCTTTTCAGTCAAAGCGTAGTTTTATTACTAATACAGCTTAATAGTAATAATAAGGATAATTTTGATTTTAGTGGGCCGAATGGATCAAGGCTCTTTTCGATGTACGAAGAAGTAATTACCACTGGCACAACCAATCATTTTAAAACCAAACCATTTACTCAAATGACATTGGCACAGACCGGACCCAGCCAGGGCGGAATCAGACAGAGGCCACTCACACTGTTGGAAAGCCATATCCATTGCCTATATGCCGTGACCCTTGAGGTAAGTATAAAAAGGGCGGCTATTGTTAATAGATCCTAGTTGTAGATCATGTGGATTGTTGTATCTGCATGAAATATGTCTTTAAAATACTCAAAAAGTGCTTTTTTCGTGACATGACATGTTCCTATTATACCTGCTTATACCTATAGCTTGCAGACTGTGTAGGGACCTAGGTACGATGGTACGTACAAATCACCCTTCTTTTACCCCCAGGGCACACCGGAACTTCAGTGAACATTCCTACATTCGCGATAAGCGCTACCACACACATTCATCAAAAATTGCATACACAGCATACATTTTCTTGTATTAGGGTTCGCGATAAAACGTGTACCTACTTGCAAAAATCCCTGTTGTGTGGCTCCAACATTTTGTATACAAGGATTCATAATATCCGAGTGCTAACCGACCTACCTTCCTATGCTTCTTACAAACTTTTTTACCACAAAACGCTATCCATATGTTATTCAAGGTGTAACAGAATTTAGAAGAAACTGATTTCCTTGACGTTGGAAAACTTTACAGGCGTTACGGGTATCGGGAACTAATATTTATTTTATGGGTTATCTTAACAGCCTTTTTTACAAAAAAAAAGACAACTGACTTCCAAAAAAAAAAAAACTAATACAAAAATAACTTTAAAATCGGATGTTTATCATAGTTTTTTGCCACCGACTTCCGAAATTAAAGTTATTTTTCACTTGTTAATGTTTATTTTTTTGTTTTGAAAAAGGGTTTTTATTCTTCGATTTTTAGTAGGTATGGTATTCTTCCACTGACAGTGACTGGATATTTTATAACACTCAAGATACACAATGTGGATTAAATACGTATTATCGTAGTTAACTAAGAAATTACCCAAGAAAAGTTTGTAATATTTATAAGTGACCACCGCGCAAGCGTCCTCTACCAAATGAAAAAGAAATTTCAAAATCGGTCCACAATTAGCGAAAATATCAATGAATTAACATACAAATACATATACAGACAAACATAATAACCTTCCCGTTTTTAGAAGTCGAATAAAAGTAAAATTTCGGTTAGTCATGGTTGAAATAAAGTGCTTTGAATTATTTATAGAAACCAAAAAAAAAAGTCTGAAAATACTTAACAAGTATCAAAACTTCTACGTGCATGCTATGAAAGAGACTATAGTTATAAGCTGACGTAAGTCTTAGTGTTTCAATTTTATTATTTTATGTGACGAAATATTTATAGTATTTTTTACGATTTGAGAAGTTATGAATGTTTCTTTCTTCCTATTGTGAATACCATCACCATAATTCATAGCCCCCAATATCCCACTGAAGTTTATAGGCCTCACTTAGATTATACCATGCGACACTGTAGTGTAGAGCACTTGGAAAGATTTTTATACCACATACATATGTATGGGGCTCATTCGTTGTTGCGTAATCAGCCTATAATGTTCCCACTGCTGGGACACAGGCCTCCTCGTGGTAAGACGGAATGCACAATTCTTTTGGATTTTTTGGTTCTAGGACATTCTTCATTTTCCTCACGATGTTGATCCTTTACCGTTTCGAGAGCAGTGGTGATAAAATAATTTTACCCAAGGGAAAGCACTTGTCTAGGTTCGAGCCTACAACCTCCAAATCGTAAGTCCCGGCCACTACCACTGGGCCACCGCTGACCGATTAGTAGACTACAAAAACTGCAATTCAGTGCACTTTGTTTAAAAAAGCCTTTACAAAAGAGCACTTAGAGTGTTGACTGTCTGTTTATCCTTGTAATATCGTGTAAAGGACTATTTTCAAGTTGGAAGTCGGTAGTTCCCAGCGATTACAACACTCATCATCAGCATTCAGCCGAAAGACGTACTGCTGGACATAGACCTCCCCAAGCTCCGCCACTAAGACCGGTTTTGTGCTTCCCGCATCCAGCGGATTCCTGCGGCCTTCACAAGGCACTTCTGACAAATTAAATTGGTGCCTCTGGGCCACCACAGCTCCTCTATTAATTGTTAAAATCGCTGTAATGGTCTATCCCAAAACTAGAGTCTTCCACAACTCAACAACATTTGTTATTACTCTGTCATCGTTAGAAGTTTTTCCTCCCACAAAACCGACTTAAGTGCCACATAAATACATGCGTATCGACGATAAATTTGAATCTACCCTACGTTTTGTACCCCCACTTAGGACCCCCCGCACAATAAGTCAAGTCCTAAGCAAAGTTGGGGTGCTCCCCCGCGAGATATGCCTGAACATCGATAAAATGACACTGAGGGGATGAAATGGAGTTATGAGACGCGAAGTATTTTTATTTGTTTGAAAACGATCCATTTTTATGTAGATGCAGGTTTGAGAAATTGTTGGTGTGTGCCAGATATTGTGGTTATCATAAGTGAATTGAATGATGATGATATATTTAAGAAGACTTCCTGCCGCCCTTATCTCAATTTGTTTGGTTTTGACGCAGAATGCCCGTTCTTCTCCATAGTTACTACGCTTTGGAATGGGCAACTAGCTTCATATTTCCGACTCTTTGACAGTTCAAAGTGCCTGTAATTGGTTTATTTGAAAATAAATTGTTTGAGTTGGAACCTTTTTTTTTTCTGCCATTCTGATACCCAGAGTTCAATTTCGAGATTCTACACAATCCATTCGATATTTGCTTGATGGTCTTCGAAGAATCGTAGCAGAGTAGCGTCAGCATAAGCCACCGAGTTAGGAAGATTAGGTGGTGCAAGAGTTCACTATTGACGAACATAGCCATCCATATTTCCAACACAACAATCAAACATTATAGAGCTATTGTGTGATGCAAAAATCCTGCTCAGGTGGAGATTCACAGATGACTCTGCCCTTGAGTGTAAATGTGGTGCTTTCCCACAAACAATGGGGCTCTTAATATTGTGCCCATCATGTCTGCACGCTACAGGAGTTGGTGGACAAATTTTGGGCTAACTGTATATAGATTACTATCGACACGCGAAAAAGAAAATTAAAGCTTTATGTAAAAATACTCAATTCCCATTCACCTAAAGTCCAAAATACAGCAGACGAATCCGCTTATAGTGATTGACGTTTTTATTAGTCCTTAACACAGGGAAGTCCATCCAACTGTCTTTGGGAAAATGGGTTGACAGTTCATTCCGTTGTGGTTTCTACAAAAAAGGGCATTCTTTTTTTAAAACCAACACCAAAATATCCCTTCGCACAACTTTTCTAATTAAAGCGGAATTGTGAACCGAAAAGTTTTTTTTTTTTTGTTTTTAATTTTTAATCATCCAGATGTCCATGGGACAGTAATTAGAGGTCCTATCTTGACCCCAAAGTGGCGTAAATCAGTTAAAACATTCTTGTTTGAGTTTAAAAGGTTACGCACGAGTAATTTAAAGAGGTTAGCTAAATAGACTGAAAATGTGTCGTTTTATACAAAAGACTGGTATAAAAGATAAGCACAAAGTTAGTTTGGGTTTGTTTTAAAGAAGAAATTACTGAATTTGCAAGGCTTAGACAGATCTAGCCTTGATATAAGCATTGGCTTCATGATTTAGTAATTGACAACGGTATAGCGCATGGTTTAGGCTAAACTGGTGGACCTAGAGATGTGAAATTCTACCAGCCCTGTGGGGGTGAAAAGGGGTGATAAATTTTGTATGAAGTACCAACACGCGTACAAAGTTGCGGGCATAAGTTAGTAACATATAAAACTCATCAAAATTGTGCTAAAAAGCAGCTTTAGTGCTGAAACGAAACAGGAAATCCCTGCCGGCTTATTCAAAGTTAAATTAGTTGAAACATACTACTTATTACTAAATTGCCGACACACAGAATTTTAATTATAAGTTGGTAAACTGCGTTTGATTAGAAAGTATGACTTTTAATGCATGTATTTCTCATAGGTGGTAAGCTCAAAGGCGTTTGACGTTAATTTCCTGTCAAGAATAAACACATAGTTGACTCTGGCTATACATCATACATAAGGTTACCATGATTCTCTTACCTTTATGCCAATTGATTGTACTTATGTATTTTTATTCCGTTCCGTGTTGTGCCGGACGTAAAGAATAGCACCATCACATTTCTTCCCGTGGGTGTCGTAGAAGGCGACTAAGGGACTTATAGAGAATGGGCAGCAGCGTTCTCTATGCATTTTACCACCATACTGCGATCGCCAACCCGCCTGCCAAGCGTGGCGATTATGGCAAATCACCCCCTTTGGGGGAGGCCTATGTCCAACAGTGGACGTCTTTCGGCTGATATGATGATGATGATGATTTTTCTTCCATACTTATCTTTTAGTCGATCAGCTTAAGCTTCGCTTGCCGTGGTACCTAGGTCTCTGGATACGTGACCATCTTTACATGTAATGGACGGGGTGTTGATCTGTGAATGACGGTCACCCATCTACCAACCGGCCGCGCTAAAACTTTTGATCGACCAGCGCGGCTGTTACTTTTTATCTACGAGCACCACAAACATAACATAAAATGGTTTTCTTGTACTCCCCGCTAAGTGACGAAGCTTGTTCTGCATAATAGTGCTTTGAATACTCAATTTATAGTTACGCGCGTATTTCAACCCCAATAGAAATTTCACCCCCTTTTCAAATCGCTTGGTTTTATTTAATCCGTTTGATATTACTTCTTTATGTCATGTATTTCCCTGGGGTAGGTAGAAATAAAGTGTCTGTACTTGTTGTCATACTGTAAAAATATCCGGTGTCTTGAATAAATTCAAGAAATTCCCACAAGCGGCCATTATAATCTAGCGATGGGGGAGTAAGGAAATATTTAAAATGAGTCTAGTACAGACTCCAGCACATCAAGCTACCCCAAACTGACAAATTTTCCCAATTGAACATGAACTTTATTCACTTGGAGTAAAAATTTAAAATCTATCAAAGCAATTTGACAGATTGGAGTAGCTTGATGTGCTGGCGTCTGTACATATGTCAAGATATCAACGTCGCCGCGTCAGTCATTGTTCCATTTCCTTAAGACATTGCAATAGAGGTTAATTAGTCATCAATTGTTACTCGTATATGCGTACCCTGGGAAAATACAAGTTTATGTATACTCTAACCAGAAAAAAGAGTTTGAGGGCTTTTACTTTTGTGATGATTTCCACAATTTTACTCCTACCGCAATCGTTTAAGAACTTCGTCCCAAAAATCCGGAACAAAAATTCACTATCCCCGGCATTTTGTATTACAATCATAACAGGGAGTGCCTACACAGCCCGAGCTAGCGGAACAAATTCACCCTTACACCCTTTATCCCCGAAGATATTACGGAAACCATAAAGCGTTTACTCACCTTCTCCACTGCCCCGAAAAATAGGAGGATTCCGATCCCATCAAAATATTAGCCGGCAATCTCGAGACTACCCGGACTTTCGTTGAAAACATTAGCATTCTTATGGAGAAGGAACTCTTTCATCAGTCCCATCGCACGTAATAATCATTGCATTTGGTCGGTGCCTAGAAATGATTCGATTGTGGGGTTGGGACTTAGTGGGGGTAGAGGAGCGAGAATCGGAAGCGGGTTACCCGTATTTTTGTTATAGTCCATTCTGCTTGTTTAATATTAACGCGCTGGAAACGCTGGTGTTCGCAAGTACACGTACAACCACGTACTTTGGGTCCATTCTGTTAACGATGGGGTTCTCAGTATTGCCTGGGAAAAGAATGAATGCTATGATGTAGATCGTAATGGTTTGACTAACTCACAATGACTAGCAACTTGAAGTTCGTGGAAGTAATCCAGGAAAAATAAAGTTTTAAAAATTGGTGAGGGGTGAAATGTAAAGTATGCATCTACAAAATAGTCAAGGGTTGCTCTTAGACTTATACATGATCTTTCATGTATAATTGTAAAACCATTCCCTAGATGCGCAACCACTTGAGACTGAGGACTAAAAAGTCCTAAAAATATATTCAATGTTCATGTATATTAAAAAAAGAGAAAAAAAGGTAATAGAGAACACTGCAAAAGCGACGCATAAGTTAGCTAACCAAGAAAAATAAATAAAAACTTTATTCTTGTTTATTTGCAAAGGATTAAAAAGCTATTTCTACTTATTTATTTACTACCAACAACCAGTTACTTAGTGCAAGTAAAACTGCAGCTTTTATTTAATCCTCTTAGATTAAATTAAACATTCCGGAGTAGAAAAACAAAAGGATGAATAATTGAGCTGTTGCCGTATCTAAACAAGGATATAATATCTTAATTGTTTTAAGTTTAAAACTATAATTTTCCCTGTATAAACATCCAAAACCAGAAGTATGAAAGTGGTTACTGGTGACTGAAAAGTCACGTGGAAATCGATTGCCATGGTATGGGCATATAATGCGGAGGAGTGAGAAAAATACTACATTACACAACATATAAATATATTACTTAGAAATATAATTGTTGGGTACTTTAGTAATCACTATTGCAATACACCAATATTGAAAAGTAGGTTTATATGTGATCTGCGGCAACACTTCCCTTCCAACTGTGACACTGGTCCAATACACACGTGAAGTTAAATAGTCCGTCTTTTTATTTATTTTCTTCGGCACCAACGCTACCAGCACCTCATCAGCAACCATCACCTATTACACCGCTGCACAATAATAGTTAGATAATTTTAAGACTATTCAAATTTATGGGTAATACAAATTGTTCTTGTCGCATACGTTTAAACCAAAATGCTATAGGGCAGTTGACAAACGAGCGTGCGGAATGAGCTCTCTAGACGGTGAAGGAAAACATCGTGAGGAAACCGCCGATGTCCTAGAACCAATAATTGAAAAACAGTGACATCTACCAACCACACTAGGCCCGCGTGGTGGATACCGCGCATTCCCTCTTACCGAGAAGAGGCCTGTGACCCAGCAGTGGAATTGTTTAAGGTTGATTATGCTATGCTATAGAGTAGTTTAAACCGTTCGAATTTACTTTACGTTTACTTCACGCGTTTTGGCCAAGGCCGCTACTTTCATAATCAAGATGTTCTATCGAAAATCTAGGTCTTCTCTTCTATCGATTAAATATGTAACTACATCTTTGGTTAGAATTATAGACGTATGAGGAACAGGGTGTCAAGTTCACTCATCGTCTTTTGAAAAGGGAAGAACATACGACCAGATGAGTGTTGTATCTGGTGGGCAGTTGCCGTATAGTGCTTGTGTGGATAACTTCGCTTGTGCGATACAGAATTTTGCGCGAAGTCCGGGTGTTAAGTAGTTTGCACCTCGATTGACTCCAGAGCAAAAACGCTAAAGCATTTTATCGCTACCGCTTACCAACATGTGCCGCTCTAGTCCCTACAGATCCATATCGAGGGGCCTTTATAGTTCTTTTGTGCGATAGAAACCCTACGAGGGGTCCACGTTACGTTATTATGTGTATTTTATTGATAGAAGGATTTCAATACCAATAGATTCCTACCCTCTTTGATCTATTCAGATTGAAGAGTTTTGTAAAATTGGTCCCTTATAAAAGTGTTTTGTGGCGGTTTTTGTTAGGTTTGACTGCCTTGTTGGTAGATTTATCTAAATAAAATATGCTCGATCTTGCACTACATTTAATTATCTGTATATTATACGTGAAGAAAAAACTTTGCACCCTTTTTTAAAGAAATTATGCGGATGGAGAAGTATGAAGTCACAGTTAAAGTTGATGTGGACAGGGAGTGCAGAAAACGGAATAGTTTTGATTATTGCTGATTTAAACCATGAATTATGGTCAAACGAACACTGGGCGACCATTATAAAGCCACTTATAATATGTTCCTACAATAATTTCAAGCGTCTTGGACCACTTCTTTGGGCTACTGCTTTTAGTGGTAGCAAGTGCGACGTCTGAAGGTCCTGGGTTCAATTTCTAGGACTTTACTGGAACAATTTCTATGAAAACTTCATGGAAATTGTCATGTCGCGCTGTAGCGTTGCGCTGGTCTGGCTTTACTGGGAACGTTACTTAGAAGAGAAATTCTCAAAAACACATTATCTCGCCGATGCCCGATTAATGATATACAGCCGTAATACCCAGTAACTGGACTGTGGAGGTCAAATAGGCAGTCGCTCCATGTAAAATACTGGTATTCAGCTGCATGTGGTTAGACTGGAAGCTGACTCTAACATAGTTGGGAAAAAGCTAGGCAGATGAATATAATAATTATATCGCCGGGTTAAAGGCAAAACCAATTATTTAGTCTAAAAAAGTCAATCTAAAATTATCCGTAAACGCATTTTGAAAGGGTTTTTTTTTTTGTTGCACAAATGACGTTTTTTTTTTTTTTTTTGTTTATTAAGTAACTGTATGAAACTTAGATTATTATAGAACGGGCTCTTATATTTGTGACTGACATAATTTTATTACTAAGGACATAATTTTAATAGCAAACTTTCCAAATGTGCTTACGGAAATTTTTATATTGACTCTGGGCCAAGTAATTGGTTATTATATTGAACAGCCCTCTATGTAATTAAGACTTAAACATTACTACGAAATGTAGGTGTACAACACATCTCTGCCTACCCAACGAGGAATACTGGCAAGATTTCACGTTGACTTTTCAGAGATTTTATTGTTTGAAACGGTGAAACGATGCATCATCATTTTATTTCGCACAACAACCCTTCAGGCTAACTAATGTGTTTGGGTACCTTTTATACTAAAAAAGTTTATACCGAGCGATCTGACAAAGGTGACGAACCTATGTTTCTTTGAGTATCACAAGGGTTGGCTTGACGCCTTTAAGGAGGGTAGTTGTGACCTTATGTTGATGTTCTGTAAGTATCTTTTTCAGGTAATACAATACTTTATTTCTTGTAAGGATGTGTTTGGCGTAAAATATGTCTTTGGACTTAGCGTATCGATGGCAAAACATCTTTGGCCCAAAATTCAGCTGTGGGAACACCGCTCACTGACGCAGTCATAAGATGAATGAGAATGCACTGGGCATGCAGCGCAGGATGGAAGGTGGGCAATTGTCTGTGATGAGGTGCCGTATACGCACTTGAGATCTGATAAAACAGAAGAAATACGAGTATTAGTAGGCTAGTGCCAATTCGTTGACGAACATTTGATTTTATTTGAAGCATCTCTTGCATACTTTTGTGGTTCATCAGGCAAGCAAATTAAGTGCTATTAATGATATATACGAGTAGCTTAGTAGTCTAAACTTTAAATTCCTGGGCACGACTCCATAAACGAGAATTTCCTAACTCAAATCTTTGTCAGACCTGAGAGCCAAATCTAAGACCGCTTAGACTTCACAATCAGCCTAAAATGTTCCCAGAGCTGGGACGGGCTGACGAAATTATTTACTCAATGTAGAGCGCCTGCCTGGTTTTGAACCCACGACCTACAACTTGTAAGCCGGTACCACGTACCATCACTACCCTCTACCACTCCACCTACCATCAGTCCATGACACACGAATCCATGACTCTCAAGTCTTCAATGACGTTGGATATTTGCTGCTCAATGTTGTGTGTCATTTCACTTTCGTGTGATTTTGGAATATCGACATCGTTTTCTTCGAGCCATTTATTGACAAGTAGGGTTGCCATATGTGTTCAAACCAAAATCGACTAAATTTTGCAGAAACTCCAAAAAAGTAAAAAAAAACTGCTGACGTAAGCACTATCCAGACTCCATGTCATCAAAAGCAAAGACCCCCCCGCCCTCCTGTAGTGCTTTCGTAGTACTTGAATGGCCCCATACATACCCGTCAAAATAATACCCTCCTTTTTGCTTCGCCGTAGTCGGGTAAAAAGAGAGAAAATAAAGGTAAGGTGACGATACCCTTTATTGTATAAAGAGTTGACAACTAGGTAAGACGTGATAATAAGGTGACAAAAAAAAGTTTGATTGGCATAATACAGAGTGCTTTTGGTAACGTCAATATTAAGATTATGAAAACATTACCTGTTGGATAATTGACGAAAATATTTCAAAGAAAAATATGTTATTTAGTTACATAATAATGTAACAATAGTAGTTTGTGAAAGCTTTGCATAATGAGAGGCATTAAAACACGATGGTTTTTAAAAGTATCACACGAGTGTTTTAGTAATATATCTAGTTATGTGCAGTTTTATACACTACTTTACCTACTCCCGTACATTGGGATTTCAGCTACTAAATAAATATAATAAAATGGCGCGCCACGCATATGCGTTCCATTAGAAAAAAAATTATTGATGGAAACTTCTTGAATTTGCCCTGGATCGTATTGGTAAAAAAAAAGACTATTTTGTTAGAGAAAAAGTGTTATAATATGGTTATATTTTAAAGTTTCGGTACAGTAATAAAGTATATCAATAAAAACTCGTTTTGAAGTTATAATTTGAATTTTTCGTTATGCTTATGAGAGTAGATAAAATAGGCCAGGTAAGTCAATAAAAAATAACATTTGAAGACAAAAATGTAACCTATTTAACGCTTATAGATAACACAAGGCGAGTCTTTCGATTCGCCCACGTATGTCCTCCAAGCAGGGACTGAATACCGATAAAATTTTGGTATCGGTATCAAAGTATCGATATATATACTGATATTTGGGTACCTCTTTATCGATATTGATACCGATATTTCTATTCAGTATACTTATATCTATACTTTAACGAGCCTTTATCAGTATTGATACCGGTACTAAAATACCGATATATTAAGAATAAATACCTATACCCGTGGCCGCGTCATCTTTGCGATTTACGCCATCCATTCCCCGTCCCGTTTAGTAAGGATCTGGGACACTTGCGCGAAAGACATTTGCGCGAAAGATACTTGCGCGAACCCACATGCGCGAAAAGACATTTCCGCGCACAGACTTTTGCGCGAAGGGACACTTGCGCGACAAGACATTTGCGCGACTGTACCTTTGCGCGAACGGACATATGCGCGAAAGACACTTGCGCGAACGACAGTTGCGCGAAGGATACATGCGCGAAGCCGCTTGCGCGAAAGATACTTGCGCGTGATGTGGATTCACTTGCGCGAACGGACAGTTGCGCGAAAAAGTTGCGGAAATGAAATTTCTTCATAACATCACGACTGTATTCTATCAAAGGGTTGGCCCCAAATACCCGGAAAACGACACCCATGATGCAAATTTCGAAAAATTTCTCAGCCGCCATCTTCGATTTTCATTTTGACCCCATCGGCTTTAGATGCCCCAAATACCCTGAAAACGACACCCATGATGGAAAATTCGAAAATTTTCTCGGCTGCCATTTTGGATTTTCATTTTTCAAAATCAAAATCAAAAGTCATTTATTCAAACTAGGCTGAGAGTCAGCACTTTTCGAACGTCAAAAAAAATAAAACATAAGACAGTCCCCCCAAAACGCCCACCCTTCGACACTTCCTAGTGCTTTAGCTGGGAAGAAGAAGTGGCGCAACAAACTCCCCAGCAGCACAGCTGTCTGTTCAGTTAGAAGAACTTGATACTGTACAATACAATAGTAAAAAATAAAATGATTTAAAGAGTCTAATAAAATAAACAATTAAGTATATGAATGTAATTCATACAACCTGTCAGTAGGTAAGCTAATTCTGGTGAAAGAACACAAACATTGTCTTGAGTTAATCACAGCGACCAACTATTCTTATCGTTTAAGTAGTCGTTAATAGAATAGTATGCCTTAGAACAAAGGTTGGATTTTACTTTGGCTTTAAACGCACTAAAATGTAAATCTAACAAAGAAGAGGGAAGCTTGTTATAAAAGGTTATACCAAGCCCAACAAATGAGTTATGACCCCACCATCGGCTTCAGATGCCCCAAATACCTTGAAAACGACACCCATGATGGAAAATTCGCAAATTTTCTCAGCCGCCATCTTGGATTTTCATTTAGACCCCACCATCAGCTTTAGATGCCCCAAGTACCCTGAAAACGACACGCATGATGGAAAATTCACAAATTTTCTCGGCCGCCATCTTGGATTTTCATTTTGACCCCACCATCGGCTTTAGATGCCTCAAATACCCTGAAAACGACACCCATGATGGAAAATTCAAAAAATTTCTCGGCCGCCATCTTGGATTTTCATTTTGACCCCACCATCGGCTTTAGATGCCCCAAATTCCCTGAAAACGATACCCATGAAGAAAATTCGAAAATTTTCTTGGCCGCCATCTTGGATTTTCATTTTGACCCCAACATCAGCTTTAGATGCCCCAAATACCCTGAAAACGACACCCATGATGGAAAATTCGAAAATTTTCTCGGCTGCCATCTTGGATTTTCATTTTGACCCCACCATCGGCTTCAGATGCCCCAAATACCCTGAAAACGACACCCATGATGGAAATTTCGAAAATATAGGTACCTTAGGTAGGTACCTACAAGTATAAAGAAGGAATTTAAAAATCGGTTTTCTTCATATTAAAATGCCTATAAAAACATTATTTTGCTTTTTACGCCCCATCACATTAATCATGAAAACATTTACGTATGTATGTAACCTATATAATTTATCAGTGGTTAGAAATGTAAAAACACTAAGCACGGCTCACGAACCGCTTTTGATCAGAGGCTCGCCGTCGCCGCTAACTGCATGCACTGTTGCCGTTCCGTTTCGAGCCAAGAACGCGCGCAGCTCTCCCGCGCCGATGCGCGGTGGCGCGATGTGCGAGCTCGCAACGCTGTGTAGCCTGATATCAGTACTGAGTTTCGATAAAATTACCGATAATTTTATACCGATACTCAAAGAAGTGGTACAAAGTATCGATATGTATCCCTGTTATCGATTCCATTATTAGTATTTTCTTTAAAATATCGATATATTTTGAATATCGATATCGGTCCCTGCCTCCAAGCACCGAGAATTCCTTTATAGTTTAGCAAAGATTACAAATCTATAACACAACCTTGATACATACTGTATCGTTAGTATGGAATACAAGCTTCTGCCCGCGACCTCGTCCGCTTGAAATTTCTTATTTTAACAATGGTTTTAACACAAAATATATCCTTGGCGTTTGTTTTTTTCATTTTTAATCTGTTACTTAGAGTCATAGCGTGATGTTAAATATTGGGCCATCTAATGTAAAAAAGGTTTTTTCAAATTCGACTGACAGTTCCAGAGATTACCCTATCCCATACATACTAACATACAAATGAACCTTTATAATATTATTAACTATAAATATAGTAATGTCGACTTAACTTACAATCTGCGGTCCACAAGCTATAATGCCGTTAACTCGCATATGGTCGATTTTCGTTTTTTGATGCCATCATAATTCCAGGCCGATTTCCGGCCACCGTAGGCATGAGCGGATGAGTTTTTATCCAGTGCGCAAATTTTAACCATGGATTCAGCTTATCATTCTAGAGCCCCTAGCGCAGAAATTTTTCGCCAGTTATACAAAAAAAAACTGCTGTTTCATAGAAAAATGCAATACCTACGCGGTCAAAATGTATGGAACAGCTGTTTTTTTTTTTTTTGTATAACCGGCGAATAATGTCTGCGGTAGGGGTCTAGAATGATATGCTGAATTCATGGTTAAAATTTGCGCACTGGATAAAAACTTTTCCTGCATAGTAATATGCAGGGTGTTTGGCAGAACGTTGAACATACGAAAATGGTGGATAGGTGGGGTCATCTGCTACTTACTCAGCCCTAATTTATTTGGCTCTGGCCCCTTGGATTTTTTTTAAATGTTCAACGTTCTGCCAAACATCCTGTATTATGAAATGTGAAAGTTTGGATGTTTGTTACTCAATCACGCAAAACGGCCGAACCTATTGGGATGACAGATGGTTTATAATCTGGATTAACATATAGGATACTTTTTAAAGTCGTTAGCAAAAACTAGTTTGAAATAAACAAGTCACTTATCACTAGAAGTCACCAAAAAACAAACAAACGAATACCAACAGCAGTCACTGACTTAATCTTATCAAAATCAGCAGATAATATCTCTCTGGCAATATTCCGACGATACCAGGATAAAGTCTTAAGTTGTTCCCAAGTCCCAACTAAGAAATAAGGCGCCTCCTCGAGCGAGCCACCTCATTAGTAAAGGCTCAAGTTCTCCTGTAAGAGAACACGGCTTAACTGGGTAGGACCAATGCTTAGTTTATATGCGCTTTTACTGCATAGTGACGTGTAGAAGGAAATTTGTAATTAGAGAAAAACGGCAGCGACAGAATATGTAGATGAAGTTCTACATACTTTCGTGTTATTTTTAAGGTGGGATTAACACTGAATTTGAATTTGCTTTCATTTTAAAACGACTATTATTTCTCGTTGCACAGTTGATTGTTCTTTCTTTGATATTGTTGCACGATACCTGACAAATGCGCGCACTCACTGGACAAGTCCACTCAATCTGTACGTTTCTTGCCCCAAAATACCATTTCAGACACCAATGGTCTTCACATGATCAGGCTAAGATTATGTCTAGACCTCTGAGTTTTTTTCGGCCTTTCTTCTCAGAGTAGTCAGATAAGAAACGCCGACCTCATCTGGTAACCAAAAATATGTTTGACGTTTAAAAGTGTTTGTACAAACCTACTTACAGCAATAAAATCACTTATAAGGAACCTATTATGGATCTAAATTTAGCATTCTCAAAAACGCCATACGCATACGCCCATGACATATGTCTCATTATCTGTCTACATCATCATCTGCCTAGCCTTTTCCTAATTATGTTGGGGTCGGCTTCCAGTCTAACCGGATGCAGCTGAATACCAGTATTTTACAGGGAGCAACTGCCTATCTGACCTCTACAACCCATTTACTGGGTAATACGATACCCCTTGGAAAGACTGGTTGTCAGACTTTCGTGCTTCTGACGACCCGTAATGACTGTCAAAGATCCACAAACGACAGCCGGGACCAACGGCTTAACGTGCTTCCCGATGCATGGAGGGGTCTTGGTATGTAAAGATGGTCATCCATCGGACCAACCGCGGCAAGCGTAGCTTAACCTGATTGATCGACCCGTGTAGCTGTTATTACTTAGCCACAAGCCCCCCATTATCTGTCTACATAATCAGTCTATAATGTTCCCAATGCTGGGACACAGGCCTCCTCTGGGTGAGAAGGAGTAGGCCAAAATCCACCACGCTGGCCCAGTGCGACTTGGTAGATGTCACATGTCTTCGAGTTGTTGGTTCTAGGACATGCCGGTTTCCTCACGATGTTTTCCTTCACCGTTTTGAGAGCAGTGGTCAAGAAACTACACAAAGTAAAGTTCCTGTGTTACCACTGCTCAAACTAGGCTTCGACTTCTCACACCATAATTCCCTATGAACCCCAAAACAATCTTCCCTATTTCCGGGTAACAACCTTAACACTATAGCTTACCTCAACCCCTCTCCAACCCACTGCATTATGCGAACTTGTTACTTTAAACTCAAAAGCTCCATATATCTCCCAAGTTCTCTCCATACGTGCCATTAAGAGAAGAACTGTTGGTTTTTACTGGTTAATTAAAAGGCTATTAGGTTAATAGGATAGTCATTGGTTTAGCGTTAGCGGTTGTTGTTTATCCGAATCTTTGGCATTCGCAGAAGCTGAGTCTTCCATTGATACTTGTACGTTTAGCTGTAACTACGTGCGTATACACATACGCACGTAGTTACAGCTAAACGTACTACAAATAAATAAAATTTAATGGTCTGTTTGATATACGACCTCACTGTCTGTTCTATTCCTGACTAAAAGCTTCTTTAAGGTAGATGCGCTAAGGTACACGCGAAATTCAAAATTTTTGTGTTTTTTTTTTGCAATTTGAAGGCCAGTGTCAGGTTATACATATATTTGTTAAAATATGATTCACGACCCTAACTCGGTACCTAAGTATTTACAAAATAAAAATCACCAATACAATCCTCTTAGTTAATTCAATTCAATTCAATGACTATTTCATGGAAAAGTCATCAACATACAACCTGAAAATTACATGCAAATTGCAAAAAACGTAAGAAAATTTGAATTTTGCGGATTACCTTAGCACATCCTCCTTCTGTACTGTATTTCTAAATGGGCAAGCATCGATTAAACAGTAAACCTTAAACAAACAAAAACACCATAACCTCTTTTTAGGGAAACACTGGCCCAAAGTTGTGACGATTATCCCCCCACATGTGCGATTAAGAAACAAACCGTTTTTAGCTGATAATTAAAAAGTAATTAAGTAAACAGGGCCGCATTGATCCAGCGGTGTGAAATTAATAGTCTGTTAGATGGGCTTTTTGTGTAATTGACTTCTGTGGTGCGTAGTGATGTGCCGAGAGTTTATAGTGATTGTCGATGTTTCTTCGTTTAGATAGTTAAAAAGTCACAATGCTGTTTTAGAACATAATGTTTTCATGAAAAACATGAGTAAAATAGTAGTGCATTGGAAAACATCTGCATAAATTACTAGTCATGGGTAGTCAAGCGCCCGAAAGTCTGACAACCGGTCTTAGTAAGGGTTAACATATTACCCAGTTACTGGGTTGTGGAGTTCAGATAGGCTGTCGCTCTATGTAAAATACTGGTATTCAACTGCATCCGTTTAAACTGGAAGCCGATCCAAACAAGTTGGGAAATGACTAGGCAGATGAAATAACTATTAGTCACCGTTTATTATGCCACTGCTACACATGTAATTTCCCAAAATGAGAACTTAGGTATTCTCCTAAAGAAATGTATGGCTACCGCTTTGCTTGCCTTTTACTGGTTTGGAGTTTACTAGTTCGGAGAAATAAGGATAACCGTTTTAGTTTTTATAATTATTCCGCTCACACCATTCTTCTGATAAATAGCAACAAACAATTTAGGCTATCTAAAATCCATTTATTTCCTAGTATGAAAACTTTTGTATATGGACAAAAAAAAACGTAGGTATGAGTACCGGTTTGCCTACCTTTTATTGGTTTTGTGAAATAAATATTATCCCCGTTTTACAATAACTTTCCCACTCTCACCAGATTCCTATGATTAATACCAGTATCTAAAATCCTGTTAGCTATTAAACAAGGTCGACCTACATACTGTATCAAACGGTATTATCCACAGCTATCTGTTAGGCCTATCATAATTTATAAACACAGCGCTCCTTGTTTATAAATTCACAACATAGTCTACTACTTACTCAGTACTTAGTCATGAGTCCTAAATTATTTGGAACCTAACTTTATTGCTGTTTCTAGCTTGGATAGCGAGTAGCTTGACCTACCAAGTAGCAACCGTGTACATGACTGGCGATTGTATAGTGGTGCTATATTGTTTATATGTGCAACTTTTTTAAATTTAATTTCTGAGATGTTTTAAATGTTACTTTGATTTATTTCAATTCTGTGACTTCTGAAAATGTATTGTATTCTGTTGCTGTATTGTGAAATTTTATGTAGCTAATACTAGCTTCTGTCAGCGGCTTTGCCCGCGTGGAATTCGGAAATTATCCCACGGGAACGTACTCCCGCGATTAAAGGTATCCTATGTGTTAATGCAGGTTTTAATCTATCTGTGTGCCGAATTTCATTCGAATTTGTTCAACCGTTTTTGCGTGATTGAGTAACAAACATCCAAACACACAATCTTTCACATTTATAATATTATATAATAATATTTAGATTATACATTTATTAAAAAGGATGGGTTTTGCCTAAAATAAATAGAAAAATCCTAAAATGTTGTCCTTTAATTGGATTTAACGAAGTCTTGAAAAAAAAAAACCTTTACTCGATAAATTGGCTAATCCTTTCATCCACATCCCTATTCCGCTTTGGTTGAACACAAAGGTATGTGCTCAATGCGGATTGAAGGGTAATCCTTATACCCGCGTTCCCATCACAAAGAGTTGGGGTATTACAAGTCAAAAGTCATTTTTAGCTTCATCTCTTTACAGGTAAATTTTTGGAGTATGATACAAAGGTCAAAGGTGAATGAGTGGTCATTACTAGGTAATAGGATTGTATAGCCGTTGGTCCCGGTTATTATTTGTAGATCTTTGACAGTCGTTATGGTTAGTCAAAAGACCGAAAATCTGACAACCTGTCTTTGCCAAAGGGTTTCTTATAAAATAGGTAATCTACTAATACAGAGTGTTTGGCAGAACGTTGAACATACGATTATGGTAGATAGGTGGGGTCATCTGCTACTTACTCAGCCCTAATTTATTTGGCCCTCGCCCCCTGGATTTTCCCCTGGCACGGCGGGCTCTTAGCATGAATGGAAAAAAAATCCTCTAAATTTTTCACCAAACCTGCCCATCCCGCGCCATCTCACCGTGAACATAAGCACTCCCATTCCCAGTGGGTACTTTATCTGAATTACATCGCATCATAATACTGACGGTTCAAATTGAAAGTTTATGCCCGTCCTCCCTCGCCATTCAAATGTCCAGTCGTTAAAATACAATTTTCTTTTATTTCTGTCTTTAGTAGATAGCTGTTTGTTGTCTAGTGGTCGGAAGCGCTACTGCTGAGCACGAGGTCGAGGTTTCGTTTCCCGGGTCGGGCAAAGTGTCATAAGGTTTTCCCTATCTGAAACTCAGTAGCAGTCCGGAGTCTGTATTTGTGTCTGATTGATGGCAATAGGCTCGCCCTCTATTACATGGGACTTAAACATAACTGTGAAATCCACCAACCAACACTGGGCCCGCGTTGTGGATTACAGCCCACTACCTCTCACAGAGAGGAGGCCTGTGTCCCAGCAGTGGGACCGCTATAGTCTGATTGTGATGATTGTGAAATATATCTGACGAAACGAAGAACGAACGACCCTTCGGGAATTACAAGCGTGATGTTATGTTATATTTTTTAAGGAAATGAATCTTTTAAAACAGTGTTCATGGAGTTGCTTGTCCGTTCCGTTCATTGGAACCCTTCTTATTTGGAATTGGTAACTAGCTTCAACGTTCTGACTGACCGACTCCGTGACACTTCAAAAATGCCTGTACATAAATGTGGTTTAATTAATAATGTATGTGTACTATTAAATAAAAAATAATTGAAATAAATGTTGAAACTAATGTGGTTTTCGATTTTATGGTGGACCATTTTTAACCCTTATGAGTTAAGCAATAATGTTGAACGGTCGTCGACCGCCAGTGTCCGCGATGGTACTTACATAGTAAAAAAATACAGATTCTCAAGCCTTGTCCTCATTTAGGCAGGTGTATGTCGGTTCCAGTAAGTACTGAAACTGGTTTTTAGATCAAAATTCGGAACTGGTGCCGAAACCGTGTTCCGAGACAAATGTGCCTAGAGTGTACAAGGCTTGAAACTTCTCTCACGTCCAGGCCATTTATAAACTTAGCTATTCCAAATATATTTTCAACTAGTTTTTGTCTGCGACTTCGTCTACATTTATTTTGTATGTAGTATAGATGACTCTCTGTTTATATTTAGCTGAAGAGTTTCGTCTTTTTTTTTTGTTTGTTTGATCGCGGCAATCCCTGGAACTTCCAGTCGGATTAAATTTTTGATAACCTAATTTTTGAGGAAGGTTATAAGCTATGTACCATTACACTACGGCCATAAGGAGCCGACCAAACACTTCAGAAAGAACGAAATAATAGTGCGAGTGGGAACCGAAATAATGGGGCAATGCAATGTGTCGCGGGCAGAGGAATTCTGGATGAAAAGTGGCCCTACGTCCTTCCTCAGCTCCCAGCTTACTTCTTTGTCAAATTTAATTACTTTCGGGTCAGTGGTTTAGTCTTGAAGAGGTAATATACAGAGAGAAAGAATTGCTCACTTTCACAATTATGTCGTCATCATCATTTCAGCCGAAAGACGTCCACTGCTGGACATATGCCTCCCCCAAGCTTTGCCACTTCGGCCGGTTCTGTGCTGCCCGCATCGACCAGATTCCTGCGGCCTTCACAAGTTCATCGGTCCAACTTATGGGTGGCTTTCCAAACGCCGCCGCCACTCTAGAACCTTTTGGCCCCATCGGCTATTTGTCCTGCGAGCAATGTGCCCTGCCCACTGCCACTTAAGTTTGGCAATTCTTCGGGCTCTGTCGGTTACCTTGGTTCTCCTGCGGATCTCTTGCGGGAAACTCCAGTCATAGCCCTCTCTATTGCCCGTTGAGTGACTTTTAGCCTTCTAATAAGGGCTGTCGTGGGCGACAACGTTTCAGTTCCATAGATCATCACTGGCAACACGCACTGGTCATAGATTTTCGTTTTGAGAAACTGCTGTAAGTGGGACGATGAGAAATTGTGTAGCTTCCCAAAAGCTGCCCAGCCAAGTCGGATTGACGATTGACCGCTTTCTCAAAGTTAGACCTACCTTACTGGACAGTTTGCACTAGGTAATCATACTTGTCCACAACTTCGAGTGTAGCGTCTCTGATCGTCATGAGAGTGGGTACCTATTACATGGGCATTCGACATGACCTTTGTCTTTTCCATGTTCATTTTAAGACCCACTCTTTCGGAAGCTCTACTGAGGTCATCGAGCATTGCACTGAGGTCCTCCATGGTCTCAGCCATGACGACTATGTCATCGGCAAACCGAAGGTGAGTGATTTACTGGATTTACTCGCCATTGATGTTGTCGCCCATGTAACAAAGATGGGCATTTGTATTGTCCATGTTCATGTCAGAATAATATGTAACTAGCTTATATTTCATTCTATTAGTATTGTATAGATATTACTTAAATACCAACTTGCTCAACATTATATACCTCTCAATTGTGACTAACTGACCGTATACAGCTGTTTGTACCAAGTTCTGAGCTAACCTACTTTGTGATAGAACTGGGCAACGTGATCTGAATTTAGAAGTTAGTCTAACAATATGAGTTTAGTTCGAGTGCTTTTTAGTGATACTTTCGTGGTATGATGCAGTTTGAATTTGGTTTTGAATGTTTTCGAAGTAAATTCTGATTTTGAGCTTTACTCTAGTAAAATGGTGTTTTGGGAATCATTTTAGCTTCTTGCAATATTTTAATGAAATACATACTTTTTGTGGGCAGGGCAGGACATTGCTCGCAGAACAGATGGCCGATGGGGCCGAAAGGTTCTGGAGTGGTGACCGCGTACCGGAAGACGTAGAGCGGGAAGGCCTCCCACAAGGTGGACCGATGACCTTGTGAAGGCCGCGGTCATCCGCTGGATGTGGCAAGCACAAGACCGGTCGAAGTGAAGGAGCTTGGGGGAGGCCTATGTCCAGCAGTGGACGTCTTTCGGCTGAAATGATAATGATGATGACATACTTTTTATTGAAAATTGGTTTTTCTAATAAATAATTGGGCTTATGTATTTTTATTTTAAAAATCACCTAGTGGGTAACGAGCAAAAGCCCAAGGGCAATTTTTTAACTCCCCTTATAATTATTAGCAAGCAGGTAGGTATTGTTAAGCCAACCCCGAAATAATGGGGAAAAAGCAAAGCAGATGGTGATTATGAAAATTAATATTATAGCTAAAGTAAAATTCTGTACGTAAAAAGAACAAAGTCAATCAGTCAACCTGGTCTTTCCCTACCATTATTACTTATATACATGGCGCAACTGCCTATCTTAGTAACTTGGTAACACGATACCCCTTGGTAAGACTGGTTGTCAAGGTAACGGCCAAAAAGATAAAATGTCACTCGTAAACAAAACCAAAACAAACGGTAAACCTTTTAAAATACATAATCCCCAGATCATATTATATTCTTCTTCAAAAAAATACAAAGGTATTTCAAAAAGATCATGCCATCAAGGGATGCATAGACGCTTCAACCCTAAGTTGTCACCCCGTAGCGGCACTTATTCGCCTCCTGGCTTTGCATAATTTAACTTGCCAAGATATGCTTGAGGACGTGTTGACTTGCGACTTTGAAGCTAAAAGATTCTTCGTTTGCGATTGCTTCGAAAGTCTTGGGAAATTCCGGTTGCATATTTTTTTTTGTTCGATTTTATAAAAGACGGTGTCGTGGCTCTCAATTTAAGACTGATCGGTTTTAAACCGGGGAACTTGTGGCTAAGTAATAACAGCTGCACGGGTGGATCAATCAGGTTAAGCTGCGCTTGCCGCGGTTGGTCTGTGGATGGGTGACCGTCTTTACATACAGAGATCCTTCTGTGCCTCGGAAAGCACGTTAAGCCGTTGCTATCGGCTGTCATTTGTGGATCTTTGACAGTCATTACGGCACCCTAATTGCGTAACTCACGATTCATCATAATCTGTATCGTTTTGAAACGGATTGTTAAACCATTGCTTCATATGTTCGAAAAATGTGTCTGTTCGACAACATAAATAACGTAATGAATATTGTTTAACTGTGAAGACGAAACCAATTATGATCAATCGTGAGTTACGCAATTAGGGTGCGGGTTGTCAGAAGCCCGAAAGTCTGACAACAAGTCATACCAAAGGGTATCCCTCTACCCAGTTACTGAGTTGTGGAGGGCAGATAGGCAGTCGCTCCATGTAAAATACTGGTATTCCGCTGCATCCGGTTAGACTGTACGTTGACCCCAAAGTAGTTGGGAATACGCTAGGCAGATATCTATGTTTTTAATTTCTAACCTACCGTTACTTGATATCTCAATGTTGTATTACAATTACAATGCTTCTTGAACTACTCCATTTGTAGGTAACTACATAATAAATATTATTTATTTGTAATTTTTCGACTAACAAGCTGACAAAGGCGTTCGTTATTCAAAGCATAATATTTGTTGATTCATTGTATTTCAATACCCAACGCGATACGTACCTAAAGTAAATACCTAACAATTTTTTCTATTATCCGACTGCCTGACGCAAAGGAGGGTAATGTGTTGACTATCAGCCTATGTATGTAAGTTTTTTCCTTTACTTGTGGCACTCTAAAACCCAAATGCGTGGGTCGATTTTGATGATTCTTACGTCATCGTCATTCGATTTGTCTTAATCTTACGAGTGTCACTAAATAGGTACATGGTACAGGTACAAGCTCGCCCTCTTGTACATGGGACTTAAACATATCTGGGGAAATGAGACATGCCTAAGGTACACCACCTTTGGCGTGTGTCAAACATAGCTGGTAAGTAGTATGAAGGTATCCTTAAGACTTCTCCATAACTGCCTACCCCATTCGAGGCGATACAGGCGTGATGTTTTGTACCTTGTTTTTTGTCAGTATCTGTTACACTTACAAACAGTCAAGTTACTCATAAATGTCGTAATATTTGAAACCACAGTTATTCATGTTATTTTGTGGTTGTAAACATGTTGACCGCATTCCTTCTAATGGAATCACGATTACTTATGAATTATTGAAGAAAAATTATGTAGAATTATTATTGTGGCTACCTACAGTATCCTACTCCACCCAATGTCCGTCGGTTATAAAAAAAAATCTGCAGTTTTATAGAAAAGTGCGACCTACGCGGACAAAATGTATGGAAATGTACTGGGATCTATCAATAAAACACGTTTGTGCGATTAATTTCGTTAGTATCCCTAGAGCTTTCTACAAAATCGAATATATTTTTTGTTCTTCCTTTTGGCTTGTCAGCCCTATCTCACGTCTACTGTTTCCTCTATTCTATTCTAAATTAGTTTGACAGTTCAAACATATTGAAGTTATTATAGCCAACATGGACAGCTGTATGGTCCGGTACGGTACCTCTTCAGTACCTTACTTCACCGAGATAAGAGTTACATTGCAATGACTCTTTACTCATGGTTTTACATCGCTCGTGATTGCTTACATAGAAAATTGAGACCCAAAAAAAAAGTCGCAACACAAATCATGCGACACAAAAATCGCTCGTTAACACACAATGAACTCATCAGCTTCTGTTCCCAGCTGCAACTTGCAAGTCACACCCTCAGAAATTCCAATTCTACCCAGTATCTACCCTCAAATGCTCGCTTACAGCCCCGCCCCATAATTTGATTAATATTTATTATACTGTCAAAGGTAATGACAGAATTGTATGAGGTAATTTTAGGAGAATAGCTGTGAGCCTGATGGACAGGGAGGAAATGCAAATGGGGACATGTTAGGGATTTTCGTTGTATTATTTGTGAAATTGAAATGTACGATTTGTTTATTTTTTTAACCGACGAAAAAACGGAGGAGGTTACTCAATTCGACGCGTATTTTTTTTTTTTATGTATGACCACGCATAACTTTTTCCAGAGTAGTCCGATTTTGATAATTATTTTTTTATTGGAAAGGGTATTCCCCGAAGTTGGTCCCATATAAATTTCGAAGAAAAATTCCAACCCTACGGGTAAGAAAACGGGGATGATTGATTGTTTACTCACAGATTTTAATACTGAGTTGTGTATTACAAAAAGTAATCAAAAATTAAGGATGTAGTAATTAGTAGATTATAGCCACAAAAAATTATAAAATAAAAGCTGTTTAATAAAAAAATAATTTTTTATTAAAAAGTTTTTGCTATGGAGAGACGGTCCTCTTGTAAAGTGTCTATAGATGAATGGAGACATGTAGATCCTATTATATTCTACTGATATAATAAATGTGAAAGATCGTATAAATGTTTGTTACTCAATCACGCATAACGGCTGAACGGAGTTTAATGAAAATTGGCCGATAGATCGTTTATTTATAATCGTGATTAACACAAAGCACACTTTTTATTCCGGTAGTACGTTCCCGTGGGGTAATTTCCGACCTCTAGGTACGCGGACGAAATCGCTGGCAAAAGCTAGCTAGTCCATAAAATGATAATTATCTAGATTATTCAATGGCTTAGGTTTAGGTATAGTTTCATTAGCATTTTGCCCTCGAATTGGATGTGTTTCGCCGATTAGATAAATTCGGTAATGTGTAAACAAATTGCCATCTCCACAATCAGTATTTTCATCGGTCAAATCAATGAATCCCCCTCCCCCTCTCTATCCCCTTCACTGCAAAATTCATCAGGCAGATAACGCTCCCAATTCGCGTGCATCCCCATCGGTCAAAAGGTTGGCTTTCATAACATCCTGCGAACGAGCTATTCGGCCATCTTCCGCCACATTTATCACAGAAAACCTCATATTCAGGTGCTCGTCGGCCAAGCTTGACTCCGTAACCGCCTATGGGTTACGGAAACAACTTATCATCCTCCCGCGAGCAACCTACCGTCCTATCCCATAAACTATATCAGAACCTGCTATAAATTCTGGTAAAAATACTATAGCCTCGGCGTTTTAGCGTATCAGTTTCGTGTCAAAAGTCGTTCAGTTTCGGGTCGGTGTCAGCTAGGCCGATGAATATTTTTGAAGAAAAATGGCTGAAATAAATAACAAATATAAATAGGATGTTTAAGAGGCTTGCTAGAAATAGGTTACATAGTGAAAGGATTTACATAATCAGCCTATAATTTTCCCACTGCTGGGACATAGGCCTCTCGGTGAAATGGAATGGCCTGTAATCCACCACGCGGGCCCAGTGTAGGTTGGTAGATGTGACTTGTCTTCGGATTTTTGGTTCTAGGACATGCCGGTTTCCTTTCGTTGTTTTCCTTTACCGTTTTGAGAGCAGTGGTTATGAAATAATTTACACAAAGTAAAGCGCCTGGTTCGGAACATGCGAACTACAACATGTAAGTTGCGATTGTTACCACTGAGCCAACACTGCTCCTGCAAAGGACTTAATTTAAGTAAATAGACAGCAGCTTCCTTCTTAGCAAATGCCCCTTGTTTCATTAGGAAGATGTAGGTAGCATCGGCGTTTTGGGGGTTCTCTTTGTTAATTTTGACGTCTAAAAGTATCTACTGAATTTCAGCCTAATTTATGTTAGTGATTGTTCATTGTATTATGTTCACCAATCAGCCTAGCCATGATGATTGCAGCAATATCCACCTTACTGTTCAGACATTGTGGAGCCTATAACAGCAATAAATTCCTATTTACCTACATGCTAATGGCGGTTTTCAATCTTGTCTACATGAGTAGGTACCACCTACCAATTTTTCGAGACATTGCCAAGCCAGAGCCAATTTTCTGGCCAAAGAAACACCATTGCTATTCAAGGCGGCATTGCTGTCCTATGATTCCTTTGCCCAAATACGCACTTCACCCAGTTTTTATAGGTACATAAATGTTATACAGGGTGGCAATGACATTAACGCATAAACCCATGAATCCAGCACATGATTCTAGCCAGCCCCCAAAGCGCAGAAATGTTTCGTCGGTTAGCAAATAAAATATCTGCTGTTTCATAGAAAACTGCAATTCCTACCTGCTCAAGATGTACTGGGAGGTTCAAAATCACCTTATCCTAGGAAATATGTAGTGCGTCGATGTCCCTGACGCCCTGTGTAATTTTTTTGAGACTTTTACCTTATAAATAATGAACAAATATCTTGTTTGAAAACTTAATAAACTATGATAAAAATCTCTAGGAAACTAAACGAGTCGAGCTACGCAGCTTTCGAGCTACCTATCGTCCTATACGTATCCGTTGTTGTTTCCACTATGGAGCAATACAACTGAGCCTATCGAGTTTTATTGAACACAATTCAAAGCCCGGTTCGCGTGTAGGCAGTGTTTTATTTTACTGATAGATCAACCCAATCACAGTTCTTGCCTAACTGGCGATTTAGTCTAGATTTTTCCAAGCTTTATTGGGCCAGTACACCGAATGGCGTACCATTCTGACAGAATTCAATATGTCTGTTCACGGGTGAATCACCTAATCGGTTTTATGGTTCTTTGGCATAGAAGTAGGTTGGTACCAGCACTGTAATCTCTATCTGAAAATGACTTATATTGAAGGATCAAAGCAATTCCATTGCTTCTTTTGGTTAAAACGGAATGTTTGCTGACGACGACGTCAATAACGCAATGAATGTTTTTAAACTGTCCACATTGAAGCCATTCTTACTGTTAGTATGATACGCAATTACCACGGCGGGCAAGGATATTGTGTACTGGTTAGTCACCAACGCTTTACATTAATGAACTATCGCAATTCACTGTTGGATATAGGCCTCTCCCAGACTGCGCCACAACACACTGTCCTAAGCCTTCCGCATCCAGTCTGTCCCAGCCGCCGGACTCGTCTGCTCCAAAGTTTACTTAAAATCTTACTATCACTGCTTTTCCCACAGAAAACCCGCTGTCTATGTTTATTCCCGATTTCAATTCAACGTTCTACACACTTAACATCAATACGTTTCGCCCAAAGTGTAGCCTGTAGGCCACAGTTGACAAACGACGCAGTAGGACAATTAATCCGAAGACTATATCCGACTTGAGTTACTGTTATATCCTCCTTTGTGTTACCAATCTAGTGCTCATGTTATGGCTAGAACACAGAGTAGGAAGAAAATGGAGTGCTCACACCCTTATCTCTGTAAATGTCAAATGGTGCTAAAGGTTTTGTTGAGGAAAGTAAATTTAGAATTTTAACCATTGTGATCGGATGGCAAAAAAGCGCTTTGGGTTGAATATATGATTACTGTTGCGATAAGCATCTAAAAACCTTATAACTAGCATTGAGTGATTCTGAGCTAAAATGTAATGATGATAATGGAATTACGGTATATTTTTTTGGCACTTGTTGGTCGTTATGTTTAAGTCCCATGTGATACGGGGCCAGCCTATAACAGGGCACAAAAAATACTGGCGAAATGTGTTCGTACTATAAGGTACGCTTCTGGACAACACTTTTAGGAAACAAGGCGTGATGTTATGTTATGTGTCTTATGTTTGAGGTCGTATCATGTTGGCATTTTAATATCAGGATATTTCTGCAGATGTTTTCCTCGTTGGCTTTGTAATTGATCAAATTATCACTCCATTCTATCGCTTCTCTTAGTTTCTTGTTCCGACGCCATGCAATCGATATATTTAGCTTAAGTTACAGACTTGTGGCGTTACGAATGAAGTCTAGACGCTGAATTAATTCTAATTGATTTTTTACTATGTTTTACAATTAGCTAAGATTAAGTTAACTAAACCACTTCAAGGATAGGTATGGAAAGCGATATCCGCAGTTATCGAGATGATGTATGAAAAAACATTTCGAATAAAAAAATATACTTCCTTTAGAAAATACTTGTATACAATTAAGTTTTCGGTTTATCCTTTCCATGTGTGCTATTCTTTTATTTATTTTCTTATCAAAATTAATTTTATTTTGAACGTCTTTGTTTCTTTTACCACCTGTAGTTCTGCTAGGGGTGCGGGTTGTTCTAAAGAGATACCGCCGCCCCTGGCACACAGGCAACTGAAGGAACACGGGTGGGTTTTAGTCAGTAAAAGTCTGACACGTCCTGAGCTGCGCCCAGAGCAGCAGAAGGTATTTGATGATTTCCCATCCTCAAAAATAACAAAACACCTGTAGTTACAATTGAAAATATTCGATTATATTCTATTTTCAAAGTAAATATTGTTAATTTTTATCCACTACCATAGGAGTCGACTAGATTTTTATTTAAAAGGTGATTTCCAAAACTTTTCATGAAAATGCCTAAAGATTTAGTTGACTCATAAATATTTAGCACGAAAATAGAACATTGTTCTGTGAATAATTCATAACTTCCTAACTTACTTTGAAAGCTCAAAATTAAGCCAATTAGTGCTAATTTTTAAAGTAAAATTATCATCTCGACGAGTTACCAGTCGCCCTGATAATACAAAGACATTGTTATGTTCTAGAAGTTTCTAAATCTTATTCCGACTGAATTTTACAATTTAACTTAATAATTAGTCCAAAAGATGGGACGTACCGCCTATAATTCATTTTTGTTACCTTTGCGTCACTTTAGTCTCCATTTAATTTAAATTTACCTTCATTTTAAGTTACACCACTGATAGTGTTGTCAAGGGCTATTATGTCAAAGACTTTGAAAACGAAATATCGTTTTCAAACCGCACCCTAAGGCCCCTCGCCCACTCGGCTACTTTTTGTAGCGATGCTGTCGCGCGTTTTGTAAGCGCGCTTCTACATCACTACTATCGCACGAAACGATGCATACGCGCGGCTGTATCGATACATCGAAACAGCTGAATGAAGCCTAATAAGATTGCGACTGAAATGACAGCATTGCGATAGTAGCGTTACAGAATCTGGGCGAAGGTACACAGCCAGCGACAGCATATCGATACACATGCGTGACAGCATCGTTACAAAAAGTCGCCGTGAGCGAGGCCTCTTATGGCCCTATCTTACTAGGACACCATGGTGGCACTACCATGGTGGCGCTGCCAGCAAAATATACACAGCTAGCAAGCATTCGATCGGTTGCGCAACTAACTATACATTTTTGACAGCGCGACTATGTTTGCGCCGCCACTGGTGTCCTAGTGAAATAGGGGGCCCTATTAGAGCAAGAATATTGCGGCGGTGTCTTTACACGCACTGAATTTTGGACTCTCGGTGTTGAACCTAGCATTGAAAATCGAACAGAGTGCATCCCAGCGTCTGGATAAAACGCAATGTTCGATTTTGAACTCTCGACGCTAAGCAGTACGTTGAAGATCAAGTGCGCAAAAATCCCGTCGCGATGTTTATACGTCGGATCGAACATTCACAATCCGAGGGTTTTGAAGAATAGCCTAATCCATTGCTGCATAGATTAGAAAAAAATCATTTGCACAACAACGTATATACGCAATGATCGTGGCTGAACAATCAAAAGATATCGTGATCGATTTCAACTGTATGTGTAACGTGATATGTAGATATTATCCGCCGCCTTAGTACTAAACCTGAGGCTAATAACGTCATCAGCTGAATTCCATAAAGCTAACGAAAAATATTTACAGGATGTAATAAAACAATTACTAAGGACATTATGCACTAAGGCAAGTCGGAATTCTGTGAAAGGTGTAAACATAACCCAGCAGGACTTCCGCTAAAACCAAGACATGATGGGTGGTGTCACAGTTCTGTTTAGTGACGATTTCCGGTAAACACTACCTGCGGTGACGCAAGGAACTAAGGCTGACGAGGTGAATGCTTCGTTGAAAAGGTTAAGTCTATGGTCACAAATTTTTAAACTGCGCTTGATCATCAACACGCGAGCTCGGCTTAGCGGGAATTCATATGCAAAAAATTCACCGATGCTCTTATAATGATAACATCATCCTATACATAATACGGGTCCCAGCAGAACATTTCAAAATACATATTCCTAAAACTCAAATCTGTGTACAAATTACAGCCATTACATTCAAATCTCACATAAATATATCTACCTATTTAATTATGTAAATGGATCAGCGTAACAAATCTTCAAGACAATGTGTTAAATTTCCAAGTCAATTTGTTCAGGAATTCGTCGTTTTCAGTAAAGAGGATGTAACTGTATCCGAGTCTATTAATACTAGCTTCTACTCGCGACTTCGTCTGTGTGGAATTTCTTGTTCCCACCGACCCATCCTGTCGTATCGCATCGCATGCGCGCGTTCTTTCTGACATGTTGATTTTGCCTGGCTCTTAAGGGCCTAGCGTGATGTTAAATCTGCCCATAGCCTTTCTCCAGGATTGGTCTATCAAAATCAAAAAGATTTTTGGAACGAAGTTCCTTATCGCGCGTTGTGAAAGGGGGCTAGACGGAAAAAAAACATACGAAAAGTTGTAACGACACTTTTTGCTATAGTAAGCTATTGTAAGCTGTGCGGCGTGCGCATGTTTCTCTGTCTGTCTCTCGCTCTCTCTTATAGAAAGCAATAGCGATGTTGACGATGGTGACGATGGTGACGATGGTGACGATGGTGACGACGATGACGACGATGACGATGATGATGATGGGCTTTAAAACCCTGAAAACGTGAAGATCCTTATCGCGCGTTGCGAAAGGGGGCTAGACGGAAAAAATTAAGACCAAAAAGGAACTTCGTTCCATCCGGGTGTCCCTTGACACCTCTCAAGTTTTTAAATCTGACTGGTAGTTCCAGAGATAAACGCGTTCAAACAAACGAACAAGGAAACAAACACTTTCGCTTTATTATTAGCATAAATATGTCATCGGTTTAGAAAGCTGTCGCACAGATCTTCGGGTAGGTCGTGTTTTCTGTATTTTTCTTTTATTTGCTGTACCTAAGGCCAGTAAATGCTTTTTACTTTATTTTATTCCTTTCTTTATAGGTATGAGAGACAGAGACGACAGTCTACTAAGTTGAACTTTTTTCTAAAATACCAGTCAATAAAATCATAAATTCTACACTCTATTACAGACGCCAGCATATCACGGTACCCCAAACTGACAAATTTTCCCAATTGAATAAGAACCTTTTTTTTTTGCAATAAAGTTTAAAATCTATCAAAGAAATTTGACAGTTTGGAGTAGCTTGATGCGCTTGGCGTCTGTACATTTAATCCCATTGAATATCAAATATACAAATTGGGTGAAAAGAGGGTTGTTTTGATGATTTCAATGATTATTATTCTGTAAGGCCATATCTGTAACGGTCGCGAAACATATTTTAATCAACGCAACTTGACACTGACCTGCAAATTGCAAAAAACGTAAGAAACTTTGAATTTCGCGAGCTACGTTAGCGTATCCACCTTAAGGGGAACCTAGTCGTGGGCTTCGTATCCGACAGAGGTAGTACCCGTGATGAGCAGTCTACACGCACAACATTATTGAGTGAGCTGTAGGATCAGTTATAGTAAAACAGGCGCGTAAAAAATTAAGAAAGGTCCTTCGGAAGATCAGGTTTTATGAAAAAAAAACCTCTGCATAAATCAATGACCAATAAAGTTTATTGAACATTTCGATAATTGAGCTTTGTCGGTACCAACTTAGTTTTGGAGATTTTACACTTAAGGGCACACTTTGCGCGGGCTCGAACTCACTGGTGGGCCTGGCTAAAAATCACGCTGTCTCACCAGGCTTCGTACCCGACAGAGATAGTATCAGTGGTGAGCAGTTAGACTATAGTCTACACGCACAACGTTATTGAGTGAGATGCAGGAGCATTTTTGGCAAAAAAATCGCGAAAAAATTTAGAAAAGTCCTTCAGAAGATCGGGTTTTATGAAAAAACCACTGCATAAATCAATGACCAATAAAGTTTATTGAACTTATTGTTAATTGAACTTTGTCGGTACCGTCTTGGTTTTCGAGATTTTACACTCCTTTTATTACTTAAACAAGCTCAAAGTTAGGTTAAATTAGCAAGAAAAACGAATCTTTGTTGGCTCATAACTTTTTAATAGCTTTTTATTTTAGTATTCTGTTTCCGTACAGACAATAATAATAACGAGACAAAACCATACCATGTTTAATTTTTGATGTACATAGTCAGACAGTGGAGTAAAACCCTCCCGAAGTTTGTATGGAAAAAATGTGGACAAGTGTCACCTTAATACTTAAACACGCCCAAAGTTTGGTTAAATTAGCAAAACGAATCTTTTTTGGCTCCTAACCTTTTAATGGTTTTCAATTAAAGTGTTCTCTTTCCATACAGACAACATTAATAATAAGACTAAACCATACCATGTTTAATTTTTGATGTACAACATTGTCAAACAGTGGAGTAATACACTCTCTAAGTTTGTATGGGAAAAATGTGGAGTAGGTTCACCTTAACGGTCGGTTACTGTGAATGTGCTGGGGAAAGCTCTGTTGATTGAATGGAGATGGTGTGGCTCAATCTGGAGCCCTGAGTTATGGGGTGTGACGGTGCGACGGTGTGAGGGTGTGATATCTATTTTATGGTTATGTCATGGTAATTTGTATGGGAGTACGGGGCTCTGCACGTAAATGGAGCGTGTTTCTCGTGTTTAGTGTTGTCATCATTATCATTTTGTTTTTGGGACGAAGTTCTTTAAAGCAGGTTGCGCTTGGAATAAAGTTATATTTTCATTAAGTTTATATAGTAGCGAGAGAGTGAGATCATTTTCATGGTTTTCGAGGGTGCTGAAGCCGATAGTGTGGTTTAAATTAAAATCTAAGGTGGCGGATGCGAAAATTTTCAAATAGGAGTATTTTGAAGAGAGTAAACGACGCGTAAGAGTAAAAACGCGCAAGGAAAGTTCTTTACCTACTATCTAAGCTCTTAAATATTGCTGTGGCTGCAACCATCCTAAATCAATCATTAGGAACTGACGCCTTACTACGATCTTGGTCACATGGAGTATGTTGTTCAGTTTGATGGGTTGTTCCACACACCCTTAAATATGACCTCCTGATCCACGCTGGAGTAAATGATAAATGATTTATTTCTGTAAGTAGGTTTGTACAAACACTTTTACACGTCAATCATATTTTTTTAAACTAGATGAGGTCGGCGTTTCCTATTTGACTACTCTGACAAGAAAGGCCGAAACAAACTCAGAGGTCGTGGTCTCCTTTAAAGTCCAAACATTAATTATTTGAATTTTATGTGAGTGTAACAATGCAGGGCAATGTCTGGAAGGACGTTTTAAAGAAAGAGCCATTGCAGCTTTGAGCTGTCCTGTCCCAATAGACGGCATGTATTGTATCAGTCATCGTGTAGCTCTATCCTATTTTAGGAAGCTCAACGACCAGTCATAAGACGCAACCAAATCTGCAGGATATTTGCGTAAGCCATTTACAAATTACTCAAAACCACCATTGCTGTATGTAAGCACGAGAAACAAAGTCACCCTCTGTTAGCTTTGAGCCTGAATATCATCTTAGTTTGTTTATTTACTTGTGTTACTATAATATTGCAACAATATTATTCTAAGTGAAGGCTGTTTGCGTATTGTGTACGTCCTCCTCCTACGTCTATCCTCTGAGGACCTATTGCAACCGTCTGTGGAGACCATCCATATTAAGTAGAGGACATTTACGGTCTGAGCAGCATACTGTTGCCTAGTTACGTATTGTGACCTATTTTTACATAGCGGTTTACAAACTGTGATACTTATTTATTTATGTGACCGTTTTTGTACCTCTTATCTTATTTTATATAATGTGTAACTGAATTGATGCACATAATGAAAAGTTGGTTCAGAGTCTTTTATTGAATCGATTTTTCACAACAGTGTGTTTTTTCGACGCGCTGAGATGCACTTTGTTGAATTATAAATGCTTGGTTCAACGCCGACAGGGTGGGTCCCAATTCTGTGTCGTTATAATGATTCCCCGCGGAATCTTACTAGGTTCAAACTACGTCAATATCGTTTTTTTTTTAAACCAATGTAACAGTAAGGAATTGAAATGTCATATTCTGTATTTTCCAAGACAATTTGTCGATTTTATAAATAATATATTAGCAGAACTCGTGTGTGATTGACGTGGTTACGAGTAAGGAACCGTTAAAGTTCATCTACATTTCCACAGTCATAACACGTCACGTCATTACAGCTGCCGTCTGTATTGTCTTCCAATGTAAAGAAACTACGTAGGTGTATGGTTCCACATGAGATTTAACATCATAATGCTTATAATGTCATAGCAGCGGATGTAATGCATTGATTTGAAGGTTACCTTCAAGACGCGAGTGACCTCATACCATCACACCACATTTTTAGTATTCATACACATACATAACATCACGCCTGTTATCGCTAAACGATTGGCAGACGTGCGCCTATGTTAGCATTTATGTACACCCACATTTCGCCAGTTATGTTTAAGACCCATTAATTATTAGTAGACATTCAGCGATCTGTTTGCCTGTCCGTTACTGCAGTCCTTGAGAACCATTTACGTTCAATTCAGAATAAATATAGTACTTACTTAAGTTACATGTAAGTAAGTAGTCTAGTACTTAATATAAAAAGTTTCTCTCCACGGGTTGGCGACCGCAAATCCAATCCAACCGGTGACGCTATTACATTTCTGGGCTAAAATAAGCACAAGAAAGCTGATTCACCTTAATCCCGGCTTACAGTAATGCGTCCACTAATGTGTACTTATAGCACATATGTTAATGAGAGACTTCCTCTGGGGTTTGGAGTCAGTGATTCATGATCGTAAATAGATATCGGACACGAGACTGTTTAAAGGCCAGATGTTCAGTGCATGTATGGAGAGAATTGTTGATGCAGTTTTGTTTTAAAGTCGATTTAAATATTATCTTTATGATATGGGTCCAATCGACGTTCGTGGATGGGTGACCAGACCATCTTTACGTACCAAGACCCCTCCGTGATTTGGAAAGCGCGTTAAGACATTGGTCCTAGCTGTAATCCGTGGATCTTTGACTGTCGTTATGGGTCATCGGAACTCTGACAACCAGTCTTACCAAGGGGTATCGTTTTATCTGGTAACTAGGTTGTGGAGGTCAGATAGGCAGTCGCCCCATGTAAAATACTGGTATTCAGCTGCATCCAGTTAGACTGGAAGCTGACCCCAACATAGTTAGGAAAAGGCTAGGCAGATGATGATAGTGGGTAGTATTTTTGTCAGGTTAAATGTTCAGCATGTCGATTCAGTAACCATCAGACCGCGTGAAGTGAGCGTGGAGTGAGCTGTCAGTGTCATCCCACTGATGCTAGGGATTGACCAAACATTAGGAGGAATGACACTGGCAGCTCACTTCACGCGGTGAGATCGTTACAGAATAGCAATGCTGTTTAGTTTTAATATACTACTCTTGGTCTTCCCTTACGAAGTAAAAATAAAATAGCCATACTAGCAAACCGCATAGTGCTTCACTGAGGTGCGATCTGCTGATGTGGCGACATGTCAAAACATCTATATTTCTTTGCCAGGTACAATTACAAATACAAAATGTTTATTTCTTTAACAACTAGTTTACATTAGTTTGTGATTGGAGCCTCCTTTTAAGCATGATAATGCCTGTGTTAGGAGACTCCGCACTTCCATGGCTTTGGCTATTTGTACAAGTTAGAATTACATTTTTTTAATTTCGTCAAAATTCATTGTGCAGTTTAGAAGAACCGGATCATTCCTCCGTATCACATGCCCATAGATACCTGTCTATTGATATACTAATAAATATATAGTTTACGCCAATATTGTAACACAATACTTGTACAAATATGAAGTTACCAGTTGCCAGCGGCGCAGTAATCCAGTTATTATCATATGTTTTGTATCATCTGTGTATCAAAAATATACCCCTGTTGTAAATAATTAACACGTAGGAGATCAAATATCATGATAGACCAACGTTTGATGTAATGAATGCACCTACATTGTTGATGCGTTAATAAAAACAACAGAGAATTGTGTCGGATACTCGGATGCCTGTCATTGCGCGCTATTTGTGGTCAATTGGGGAACTGGGTCATCGTGACGTTTACGAACTGGAAACTAACTAGTCATATAAACATCATGCATTGCCTAATGGGGTAGACAGATGTACATTCATACGGTCTGGTATAGGAAGACGCGGTGGCTATATCGACGCGCAAACTGTAACAATACAATTCAGAACGTGATTCTAGACGACTTGCGAACAATTTTTAAGTCGGGTAAAAAAATAGTGCAATTCAAAATATACGGAACAGCTAAAAAAAATAAAAATAACCGAAGACAAAATTGGACCCAGGCCTTTCAGAATCATGAACTGAAACAATGGTTCTAAAGACAATACTGGCTTACGGTGTGATGATGAACTGGAGATCCTTGCTGTATTGCTTCCCTGTAGGTATAAGAAGAGAATGACTCTACTCAACTACAGTTCTTTTCATTTCAAAATAATTGTACTTATACCATAACGCAATATCAGTAACAATAACGTACAAACCTACGAATACTGAAAGTGTCCTAAAAGGAAATCATGAATCAAATTTAATGTTTTATAGGCCAGCCGCAAACCACACTAATAATAACTACAATCGTTTCAAATTCAGCCAGAAATATTCCTAACATTTGTATGCCTTGACAAACACACATACATACCTACATGAACAAATCATGCATTCATAAACAAGGCTTATTATTCGATTCGCACGAATTTACTCGCCCGCAACGGGCGAATCGACTGTTTTAAATAGTAACCATGAATTTAGCATATCAATCTAGACTCCCATAGCGCAGAATTTTTTCGCTGGTTATAAAAATAAAAATCTGCTGTTTCATAGAAAAGTACAATACCTACGCGGTCAAAGTGTATGGAACAGCTGTTTCTTTTTTGTACAACCGGCGAAAAATTTCTGCGCTAGGGAGTCTAGAATGATATGCTATATTCATGGTTACAATTTGCGCACTGGATAAAAACTTTTCCTGCATTATTTTTTGTAGGTCATTCCCACCATATTAATTTATTTGTGTTTGTTTGAATATTATGCACTTTATTGCTTGTAGAGAGCTTTTCTCATAACTATTAAATTAAATGCAATAAAATTTAAATTGTACCAATTGCCTATTTCTGGTTCGCCCACAAATGAATTAACTTCGCGCGTATCGCCTGTCCTAATATCCTATAGAGGTATGAGCAACAGGGTGTAAAGTTCGCTCATCCTCTATTGAAAAGGAGGACGCTCCGACCAGACGGGTGGTGTCTGGTGGGCAACTGCCCGACAGTTGATGTCGGGATTTTGTGTATGTTTGAGTGTCGTGGTAAACTCTGATTGCGCGATGTAGAATTGCTTAGATAGTTCGCCTGTTGCATTGTAGATGGCGCCACTTTTCTTTTTGCGTTTCTTAGATTTTGTTGCGAAGCATTTTTATTTGTAGTGCCGCTACAATCCTATTAATATTATAAATGTAAAAGTTTGGATATTTGTTACTCGATCACGGATGCACACATATTGTAATTTGTAACCTAGATTACCACATAAGATACTTTTCAAACCTAGTAGGTACGTTCCCGTAGGATAATTCGCGATAATCAAGCGCGCCTTGCCTCTGTCAAGAGCTATTAGAAAATGATAAATAATTTAAAAGTGTCGATTCGCCCGATACGTACGAATTTACTCACATTCGTGCGAATCGACCCTTAAGCATACTGCATGCTTGAATGCTTGATTCTGCACTAATATTCAGCCAATGCGGAAATGCATTCCAATGAGCACGCGTTGATATTATTGAGCTATTTAGTAGGTACTTGTGGAATGGTCCTCAGTAATATGCTAACAGCAACGGAGTGGTCATAAGACACTTCTTAATACAAACTCCAGTCTGGTATTGAGACTTGACTATTAACAAAAATCTTACATAAGACAGTCCCTCAAAACGCCATTCCTTACTCGCTTTAGCTGGGAAGAAGAAGTAGCGCTCAAACTCCCCAGCAGCACAGCTGTCTGTTCAGTTAGAAGAACTTGATACTACACAACAAGGATCAGTGATGGCGCAGTGGTGTCTTGACAGCCGCTTTACTTCGTGTAAATAATTTCATCACCACTGCTCTTAAAACGGTGAAGGAAAACATCGTGAGGAAATCGGCATGCCCTAAAATTTTAATTTTTAAGACTGTGACGTAGACACCTACCAACCCGCACTGGGCCCGCGTGGTGGTTTACAGCCTACTCCGTCTTGGGGAGCGTTCAAGTATTACGTAACGCATTTTTGGTAGATTTTAGACCCTCCCTCCCCCCCATGTAACGCATCGTAACGTTTTTCTGTACCCACCCTCCCCCTCCCTAAATGTTACGTAACATCTAAGTGACCATTTTTACCTACAAGTCACAAGAGAATACAGGAGAAATTCCTAGTGTGAGGCAACGTTTCAAAAAAAAAAAAAAGCGATTCACGGACGTGAGCACTATACCACGCCAGATTAGGTTCTGCTGGATCCTGTAAGCTATCTTCAGGCTTTCTATATTCCGCCGAAACATCGTAGTCGACAATTTTCATTTCACTCCAGACCTTAGCAAATGTTTCCCCAGCGTGCTGAAAATTGCGTTTTTCCAAATCATCATCAACATTAATTCCTTTGTCGTCAAGATGAGAACCAAAATTTTCATGTGACAGGTTGTCTGTGGTTGTGTGTGGCAGGACTGTCAGGAGGACTCCTGACAGTCGTTTGCTGTGGGGGCCAGGGCCAGATCGAGGTTTTATTGCAGCAGGATTGTTTTTCCGACGTTCAGCTTTCTCAAGTTTCCTTTGGCCCGAATTTTTTTTGCACGCATTTTTTATTTACAATCGAGGGATTCCCAGTAAAACATAAACGAAAAGGGTTGCCAACTTCACCATTTCAGCTGAAAGACGTCCACTGCTGGACATATAAATAGCCCCCCAAGCTCCGCCACTTCGATCGGTTCTGTGCTTCTCGCATACAGCGGACTCCCGCGGCCCTCACAAGGTCATCTGTCCACCTTGTGGGAGGCCTTCCAACTTTACGTCTTCCGGTACGCGGTCGCCACTCCAGAACATTTCGGCCCCATCGGCCATATGTTCTGCGAGCAATGTGCCCTGCCCACTGCCACTTAAGTTTGGCAATTCTTCGGGCTATGTCGGTTACCTTGGTTCTCCTGCGGATCTCTTCATTCCTGATTCGATCACGCAGGGAAACTCCAAGCATAGCCCTTTCCATCGCCCAGGGTGGCGTTCCTTATGCTCAGAATATCCGCAAGGTATTCGCTGAATGTCATACAGGTTTACGCCCCGACCTCGTCACATCCCGACGATGAGGTGGAGACCATATATGAGGATATTTCCAGAGCCATGGGTGGTTTCAAAACTCACTTCACCGTTGTCATGGGGGACTTCAACGCGAAACTGGGCAAACGAAGCGATGGTGAGTTGCGAGTGGGGCAATTTGGAGTTGGACGTAGGAACCACCGGGGTCACCTACTGGCTAGTTTTATGGAGAAGGAAGGCCTCTTTATGATGAACTCCTTCTTCAAAAAACGTGAGCACAGGAAGTGGACCTGGCAGAGTCCTGACGGTGCAACCAAACATGAGGTTGAGGTCATTATGTCGACGAAGAGGCAAGTATTCAATGATATATCTGTGATCACCGCGGTGAAAACTGGTAGTGATCACCGTTTGGTAAGAGGCACATTGAATCTCAATATGAAGCTGGAAAGATCTCGGCTGATGAAGTCTACGCTCCGTCCAGCACCGATCCAAGTTCAAAACCCCGAGAGCTTTCAGCTCGAACTCCACAATCGTTTTGAGTGCCTAGGGAGCTCAGTGGACGATTATAACGATGGGTTCGTGGAAACTGTCCATACGGTATTTTTTTTTTTTGGGTGGGAAATCATCAAATAACTTCTCCCGCTCTGGGTGGAGCAGGAGGGCGTGTCAGACTTTTACTGACTAAAACCCACCCGTGTTCCTTCAGTAGCCCTTAAGCCAGGGGCTGTGGTGTCTCTTTCGAACAAACCCGCACCCCTGGCAGGCAACTGTCCATACGGTCTGGTCTAAGTTCTTCAAGGCTCGTCGTACTAATTGCAAAAAGAAGCTCTCTGATCCTACCTTGCAGCTCATGAAGGAGAGGCGCGAGATGGTCCTGCAGTCTTCAGACGTTGCGCTCGAGTACCGGCAGCTTAATAGACAGATCTCTAAGTCCTTGAAAAGCGACCTCCGCCGCTTTATTACAGAATGTATTAAAGACGCAATAGAGCGGAATAAAGGCTCCAAGGTCTTTGCTAGGGATCTGTCTATTGGGCAGAGTTAGCTTACGAAACTGAAGACCGATGAAGGCAGGATCGTATTCACCAAGCCTGAGCTGTTGAGAGAGATTGAGAGCTTCTATGGACAGTTATACACGTCGACAAGAAACCCTGTTACGAATCTGGCAAACGACCCAAGAGCTAGATTGACCCGATACTGTACTGAAGACATCCCGGACGTCAGCTTGTACGAGATTAGGATGGCTCTGAAGCAGCTTAAAAACAACAAGGCGCCGGGTGATGACGGAATCACGGCTGAACTCCTAAAGGCCGGCGGGAAACCCATTCTTAAGGCCCTCCAGAAGCGGTTTGATTCCATCATACTCGAGGGCAAAACGCCACAGGCATGGAACAGCGGTGTGGTGGTACTTTTCTTTAAAAAGGGTGACAATGCCCTTCTTAAGAATTATAGGCCCATCTCACTTCTGATCCATGTCTACAAGCTGTTCTCCAGAGTCATCACGAACCGTCTAGCGCGCAGTTTTGACGACTTCCAGCCTCCCGAACAAGCCGGATTCCGTAAAGGCTTGTTCGGGAGTAGACCACATACATACGCTGCGGCAGGTTATACAGAAGACCGAAAAGTATAATCTGCCTCTCTGTTTAGCGTTTGTGGACTACGAAACAGCCTTTGATTCGATCGAGACATGGGCTGTACTGCAGTCCCTCCAACGGTGCCAGATCGACTATCGGTACATCGAGGTGTAGCGGCACTACAAATAAAAATGCTTCACAACAAATATCAAGAAACACAAAAACAAAAGTGGCGCCATCTACAATGCCACAGGCGAACTAACTAAGCAATTCTACATCGCGCAATCAGAGTTTGCCACGCTACTCAGATAGATAAAATATCCCGACAACAACTGTCGGGCAGTTGCCCGGACCAGACCCAATACCCGTCTGGTCGGAGGATCCTCCTTTACCAGCAAATGTATGAGTGAACTTTACACCCTGTTCCTCATACCTCTAAACTGGTGACCCCGTGAAAGAACGTCAGCGCAGCCTTCGTGCAACACTTCGGCGTGACGTCATCATCAACATCAAGATCACTTCCTCAAGCTTTCGAGCGGCGAGTCACACAGCCAGCCAGCACCCTACGGCTTCAACGGGTATCCTGACCACCTGCATGCAGCGAACCGCATGCCTGGTCATCACCCACAGCCTCATCAGCAGCCATGGCCCAGCACACTGCACTTTCGGCCGGTCGAGAGCCCAATCTCCCGGTCGACGCCAGCAGTCAGCCTCAACCTCTCAACCCAGCGCTGTACCAGATCCGACTCACTGGAGCATAACGCAGCGCAACCCCGACTCACTGGGGAATCGTCGCAGACAGTTCCGACTCACCGCGAACTATGTGACACCCGGTTCCGACCCACTGGAACCACAACTGGCACTGGCAAGCATCATAACATGCACTGACTCAGCCCACTATCGACCTCCGGTCTCCGGGGGGGAGTGATGTAGCGGCACTACAAATAAAAATGCTTCACAACAAATATCAAGAAACACAAAAACAAAAGTGGCGCCATCTACAATGCCACAGGCGAACTAACTAAGCAATTCTACATCGCGCAATCAGAGTTTGCCACGCTACTCAGATAGATAAAATATCCCGACAACAACTGTCGGGCAGTTGCCCGGACCAGACCCAATACCCGTCTGGTCGGAGGATCCTCCTTTACCAGCAAATGTATGAGTGAACTTTACACCCTGTTCCTCATACCTCTAAAGAGGTGTTGAAGTGTCTGTACGAAAACGCCACTATGTCAGTCTGACTCCAGGACCAGACCTCGAAACCTATCCTTCTACAGCGAGGTGTAAGACAGGAAGACGTTATCTCTCCGAAACTCTTCACCGCTGCACTGGAGGATGTCTTCAAGGTTCTGGACTGGAAAAGGGCTGGCATCAACATCAATGGCGAGCACATCACTCACCTTCGGTTTGCCGATGATATAGTTGTCATGGCTGAGACCATAGAGGACCTCAGTACAATGCTCGATGCCAACTTGGGACATTTTAATTTCCTTTTTTTATAAAAATAAAAAAGTTACGTAACGCGTTGTTCCAATACCCCCTCCCGCCCCTGTAACGCACCGTAACGTTTTACAAGACCCCCCCGCCCCCCAAATTGCGTTACGTAATACTTGAACGTTCCCTTGAATAGAGGCCTGTGTCAAGCAGTGGGGTCTTCATTGGCTGATAATTAATAACTCAGTAACAGTTTGCCTAACTCGGGGATCAAACATTGGGCATCCACGCTCTGTGATCGCGCTTGCGAACACTAGAGCCTAGACCAGCCTTTCCCAAAGCTGGCGATAACGCCCCCGTGTGGGCGCTGCAGACCTAAAGGGGCGGTAAGAGACCCGATAATTCCGGTCAATCTCCACTAATATAGCTCATCATCATCATCATTTCAGCCGAAAGACGTCCACTGCTGGACATAGGCCTCCCCCCCAGGCCCCTCCACTTCGACCGGTCTTGTGCTTCCCACATCCAGCGGATACCCGCGGCCTTCACAAGGTCATCGGTCCACCTTGTGGGAGGCCTTCCCACTCTACGTCAATATAGCGTATATAGCTAATATAGATACCTTCTAATATACCTCACAATAATTAATTTAATTTGAAGTTACAGTGGTTTTTCAGTAGGTAAAAAAATACGGACGCTAAAAAATAATTTATTCTCAAAGTGGGCAGTAGACAAAAAAGTTGAGGAACCCCTGGTCTAGACCAACGAGGCAATAGAGGCGAAGAATCGAAATTTCGTACCAAATTGTACCAACAACCAACCAACACTACCCAATAATAACCAAACCAATACCAACCAATATTTGAACAAACAATTACAATAATTTTTAGTCCAAAATAAACCGGTAATTGTCAGGCAAAGTTTTGCCACTGACCTATTCTTAGTTAGTATCGAACAAGGTCGATAAGCCATAGTTATGTTAATTTCATACTTGAGCTAAATATTAAGGTACTTCTCTCTAAAATTTTTGTTCTTTACTATTATACTCCGTTTGAAATAACATTAGACATTTAAATACACCTTTTTAACAGTCCGTTCAAGTGATTTTTACTTCTATTGCGTTCAAAACACGATAAATGGCATCTGCAGTAAACAGTTGGTATTGTAACCAATTTTTTGCTTTTAATTCCAACCTTATCTCTACGCAATAGAAGTCAAAATCGGTGGAACGTGCTGTAAAAAAAGTTTGATTAATGTTTAATCTTATTTCAAATGGAGTATAATTTTAATTAGCGTTAAATCTTCACAGACAGGACAAGACTAACAGAAGCTATCAAAAATACATTTAAGTATTTCCTTTTGATATTAATGGAATTTATTTTTGTTTCAGGTAAATAATGAAAACATGTTGACTGTATTCCTGGCTAAAAGTTTTCTACGAAATCGGTAAGTTACCGCGTCGTTTTCGGAAATCTGTTTGCTGCTTCTCTTTATGAGTTTCATAAAACGGGATTATGAAATATGTATGTAAGAGGATGTGGAGAAGCATCTATGTGTGCTTAGACTGTTTAAAAATTGTATACCACTTGCTTTCCGAGCGCCGAAGGAGTCTCGGTTTCATGAACTGACTGCGGCAAGCGTACCTTCAACTTCGATGGATCCATGTGGGTGTTATGATCAGTAACCAAGAACCCCAGCGGCGTTTCTTAAAACTTGTATTGCATAACTTTAAATATTTCACACTTTGCAGTGTTTGTCATTTTGAAAATTCAATAACATTCATTGCATAATTTACTTTGTTGGGCAGACGAATGTTTCTAACATATGAAGCAATGTATTAGCAATTTCTATCGAAATTCTTCTGATTGTGATGGAAAGTGTGATACGCAATCAAGGCGTGATGTTATCTTTTATCATGACGATATTTGCAAAAATTTCCACGGCCCATTTACAGTAATTAGCAGTCTCTACAATGAGCAAATATTTGTAAAGTTCTGTCTTCAACTGTACCCAAACTAACCTATCTAAAGGTGCGCTTACACTAACTAAAATTATTCCACCCTGGTCACTTCTCGTCAACTATGACGTCACGACTACATCCAGCCATTTGGGGCAATGGCAACCTGTTGCCAGAGATACGGCCACACAATATCATGCAATATGGAGCAACTTAAAAAACTAGACTAGTGTGGTGCCAGACGTAAAGAATAGCATCATCCCATCTCTTCCCGTGGGTGTCGTAGGAGGCGACTAAGGGACTTACTAGAGAATGGGCAGCAGCGTTCTTCATGCATTTTACCACCATACTGCGATCGCCGACCCACCTGCCAAGCGTGGCGATTATGGCAAGCTCCCCCAAATTGGGGGAGGTCTATTTCCAGCAGTGGACGTCTTCCGGCTGAAATGATGCTGATGATGATGATCCATTATTGTTGCCGAGCAAACATTTCTCAAAAAATTGCCCGTGTAAGAGCACCTTAAGGCATAACGGGGTCACTCCGAACACAATACCATTGTTTGCGTTGCCTTAGTTAATATTCTTTCTAGTATTCATAAAAAACCCCAAAACATCACCCAATCACGCGATTCTAAACTTTATGACCTAGATGTAAAGTTGGTATTCACACGCGACTATAATTTGTAATCGATATTGATGTTATAATAACAACTATTTCTGTAGTGTATAGCTCTGGTTTTTGTATTATTAGTGCTATTCAATTATATGATTTAATGTCTATGTAATAAAGGTTATTATCCCTTACATTTATGCTACCATAAAGACAGGATGCGATGACTAAGCAATGAGTCAGATTAGGGGATAAAAAATGTCTTTGGAATGATAACGAATGTAATTGAGCGGCTGAGATTTTTCTTACTCATAAAAGATGTGAATAAACCGACAAATTGTGTACAAATTACTCATGTCTTAATAAAAAATCGGTTCTTTTTAAAGAAGTTTTGCGAGTATTAACGCTTCTTCAGACAGGGGCGATGCGGCGCGATTCTTGTAGAACAATTTCCACGAATTTTTCATAGAAATAGTTCTACGAGAGTCCCGCCGCACTGTCAAGTCGCGCCTGTTTGTTCCAGCCTTTGGTATTCTGATATCTGAAGACTTTGACGGCTCTAAACTACTCTACCTATTCCTTCAGGGATATCTATCGTGATGTCATGTTAGGCTTTTGTCTCAGTCATAATAGCCGTATCTACTGGGGCCTAAGTCTACTAATTTATAAACGTTACAATGGTCTCTCAATGGTGTGTTTTTGACAGTTTTTGTATGGCAAATCTGTCAAAAACTTACCATTGAGAGACCATTGTGACGTTTATAAATTAGTAGACTTAGGCCCCTGGTCGATTGACCAGATAAAGCTACGCTTGCTACAATGGGTACGTGGAAGGATGACCATCTTTACATACCAAAACCTCTCCGTGCCTCGGGAAGCACGTTACGCCTTTGGTCCCGGCTGTCATTCATGGACAGTCGTTACGGGTCGTCAGAAGACCAAAAGTCGGACATCCAGTCTTACCAAGGGGTATCGTATTAACCAGTAATGTGGAGGCTGTCGCTCTATGCAAAGTAGTGATTATTCAGCTGCATCTGGTAAACTGGGAGCCGACCCCCACAGAATTGGGAAAAGGCTCGGCACGCATGTTGATGTTGTATGTCACTAAAGTGGTGTAAAACCTTGAAATAGTTTGAACTACTTCCCCGATCGAGCTCGTTTACAAAGCCTGGCTGGGGGCGGCTTCCAGTCTAACCGGATTCAGCTGAATATCTGTATTTTACATGAAGCAACTGCCTGGTTGTGGAGGTCAGATACCTCCACAACCCAGTTATTGGAGAACACGATGCCCCTTGGTAAGACTAGTGGTTGGGCTTTCGGCAAAGACCTACGAATGGCAGCCGGAACCTTCTGCTTAACGTTATTTTCGAGGCACGGAGGGGTCCTGGTATATTATGTATAGTCGCCCATCCACGGAACGACCTTGGCAAGCGTTACTTAACTGTCGTAACCCCTTTTATCAATTACTTAGCCACGACCCTCTATTACTGGCAAAAAAAAATTGGTCACAGCTGTTACCTTTTTAATTCCTCGATCAGAACAGGAGCCAATTATTTCCCCGATCCAATAAGAATAGAAACACTATCATATTATTAAATAAGAATCCTTATAAAGTTGAAATTAAATTTCCCAAGAACTTCGTTGGATACACACAATGAAGGCAAGCAACATTTGGCGATGTGTAACAAACCTGTCTCTCCATAAAACGAACTTTATTTCAAAGGGAGGGTCTTCTTTGGGAAGTCCACGACAGACGGTCGACGAAGACTTATAATTGCTTTAAAAGTTTAGCAATTATTGAGTAAAGGATCAATTGGAACTGAATCCAAACACGGCGGCTGCTTGCCTTTGTGAAGTTAAGTATTAGGAAATTTGCTTTGTTGTTTGAATTCGCTCATAGGACAATAAAATCCTGCCAAGAAGAATTTGCCAAGACTTACTTACTTGACGTTGGTAAATTTTATATCTACATGAATATTTACTGTGTAAATTATTATATTGTTTTAATTACTGTGATTGTGAAGACTATGAGGTTCAATTTTTATTTCGTTTTTCTTTTTTTTTCTCAGTTAGTTGTAATCACGATCTAGTAATTTATCCGAATGTAAAGGACATTCGGATACGACGGATACATAAATACTTTAAAGTTTAAATAATTACTTTGTATTGTTTGCAAAACCGTTGAGCTACATGACTAATGCGTGCACTGACTGGATAGGTCCACTCAATCTGTGTCAAGTGTGGTTCTTTCCTCAAAAGACCATTTCAGACATAAATCTACATGGTCTTCACATGATCTGACTAATGTTATGTCTATGTAGTCATATAGAAAACGCCGACCTCATCTAGTTTAAAAAAACGTGATTGACGTGTAAAAAAAGTGTTTGTACAAATCTACTTACAGAAATAAAATAATTTAACATTTTATCATTTACATAATGCTTTCACTGTTGAAAAAATCTCATCTAATAATTATAAAGACAAGCCACTAATTCTACAAGACCTAATTCTACAGACCTAATATTTTGGACAAAATGTATGGCTTGGCCATTTTGGACAAAATGTATGGCTTGGCCATTTCGCGGTCTGTCATTCATTAGTTCAATAGAACAGTTCAACGAATTTTGACAACACAATAAGCTGTCAATCAAGCTTACTAAGTTGAACAAATAGTTGACCTCTATGACCTCCGTATTTATAACTTAGACCTTGTGTTAATGTAAGCATATTGCCCTCATATTTCATTGACATGAATATGGCAATGTGAAAACACTTTGTAGAAAACCTCCATTACCTTTGATGTCGCGCAGTCGGGTAAAGTTATTTATAATATAAAGACAATCATCATCTGCCTAGCCTTTTCCCAACTATGTTGGGGTCGGCTTCCAGTCTAACCGATTGCAGCTGAATACCAGCATTTCACATGGAGCGACTGCCTATCTGACCTCCACAACCCAATTACTGGGTAATACGATACCCCTTGAACCAGTCTTGGTTGTCCGACTTTCGGGCTTAGGACGACCCGTAACGACTGTCAAAGATTCACAAATGACAGCCGAGTAGTTAGTATGTAAAGATGTTCACCCATCCACCGCGGCAAGCGCAGCTTAACCTGAACGATCGACTCGTGTGGCGTATATTACTTAGCAAGTTTTCATTAATAGAATTCAATGGTATACAGTTAGAGTTCGACGTAAAAATATCGCGGTGGAATTTTATTGCGGACTAGATTTTCGACCAGTTACAGTTCGACGTAAAAATATCGCGGTGGAATTTTATTGCGTACTAGATTTTCGACCAGTTACAGTTCGACGCAAAAATATCGCTGTGGAATTTTATGGTGGACTAGATTTTCAACTCTTGACGTCAATTTGACGTCTTTGCAAACGTGGGGTTAGACAACTTGTAAATTACAAACACTTCGTATTGAAAGAACGACTCAACAGTTCTAAAAGTCGTTGACATTTCAACTAGCACAGTTGGACAGTAAATACTTGTAGACTATTTGTAGTGCCAAACGATTTATTTTCATGAACTTCTTTAGAGAATAAATGGCGTAATGGATTGAATTGTGTTATTGTTATTTATTGGCTTAAGCCAGACAGACTACAGACATTTTAGTTGTCTACAAATGGTTCTTATTTCTAAAGCACAGATAACGAAACAGTCATCTGAATTTAAAACTACTACTTACTACCTTTTTTTTTTTCGTTTTCCGCGCACTAAGTATTTCTTTAATAACATAGAACATGATGGAGGAGGCTGCCGTGTCGTGCCGGACGTAAAGAATAGCACCATCCCATTTCTTCCCGTAGGTGTCGTAGGAGGCGACAAAGGGACTTACTAGAGAATGGGCAGCAGCGTTCTCTATGCATTTTACCACCATACTGTGATCGCTAACCCGCCTGCCAAGCGTGGCGATTATGGGAAACCTCCCCAAATTGGGGGAGGCCTATGTCCAACAGTGGACGTCTTTTGGCTGAAATGTTGATGATGATTTACAGGAGGACGCAATTACAAAATAGTTTAGACTGGCTCCGCATAATGCATAATCAGCCCACTATGTTCCCACTGCTGGGACACAGGCCTCCTTTCGAGGAGAAGGAGTGGGCCGTAATCCACCACGTGGGCCTAGTGCGGGTTGGTAGATATCTTTGAGGTTTGGTTCTTGGACATGACAGTTGCCTCACGATGTTTTCCTTCACCGTTGTGAGAGTAGTGGTGACGAAATAATTTATACCAAGTAAACCGCTTGTAACCTTATCAGAAGGCTTAAAGTCACCCAAAGGGCAATGGAGAGGGCTATGCTCGGAGTATCCCTAGAAATGAAGAGATCCGCAGGAGAACCAAGGTAACCGACATAGCCCGAAGAATTGCCAAACTTAATTGGCAGTGGGCAGGGCACATTGCTCGCAGAACAGATGGCCGATGGGGCCGAAAGGTTCTGGCGTACCGGAAGACGTAGAGTGGGAAGGCCTCCCACAAGGTGGACCGATGACCTTGCGAAGACTGCGGGTATCCGCTGGATGTGGGAAGCACAAGACCGGTCGAAGTGGAGGAGCCTGGGGGAGGCCCACGTCCAGCAGTGGACGTCTTTCGGCTGATATGATGATGATGATGATGAAACCGCTTGTCTAGGTTCGAACCCACGACCTACAACTTGTAAGTCGGGCCCGATACCACTGGGCCACCACTGGTCTCAGTGGCTCAGATCAAGAAAACCGGAAAACATGAAACCACTTTTTAAACCTAGAAAAAACAGTCAGTTCCAAAATATGGTACCAAAAATAAAAACACCAAAAATATTCACTTTACTACTAAATACACGTACCATTCGTGCGTTGTCTCGATTTATCTTCACCCCGCGCCGACTGGGGGTGAATGCAAATTACCGACGTGACGATGCCCGTCTGCTGTATAAATAAACTTATTGTTGCTTCTGTTGCTTCCAAGCTTCCATTGCTTATTTTTGTTGCTTTCGTTGTTTATTGTCAGCATGTGGCGTTTTGTGGCTGTAAGTCAATGAATGGGATGTAGGTGGCGATTTTAACGCGGTTGTGAACCTGAAAGTGATGGTGTTTTGTTTATAGCTTAGTTCGCTGTTGGTTTTCCATTAGGAATTTGTCGGTTTGTTTGTTTTTACCTATTATTACATGGGACTTGAAGGTTGCGCGAAATTATGATTCGCGAGTGAATAACTGTTTAATGAAAAAGTCATACAGCGGAGTTAAATAAACTTACAGGATTGTATTCATGATTTCAATTCGGTAAAAAATTCAATGATTGTAATCAATACATGGTATAATATAAATGTAACGGATCGCTGTCTGTACATGGAAAATTATGAGAAAAAAAATATTATTGGGACCTTTATCAACGCAAATAAATAGCATCCAAAACAATGATTGTTAGAATTTTTGTCTGTTTGTCTGTTTGAAAATATCTAAAAGGGAAAGTATTACCGGGATTAAAAGTATCATATGTGTTAATCCAGGATATAATAACTATCTTATGTGTGTGCCGAATTTCATCCAAATCCGTTCTGGCGTTATAACGCCAATCCGGACAACGGACAATAATTCTTCGTTACTATTTTATTATAGGTATGTATGTATACAGTGTTGAAATCCTTTTATAAGATTACATTTTGTTAAATTCTATACAGTGGCTCTTTATGAAATAGCCATTTATGAAACCAAACATTTCGTTAATGTCTGCGGGTAAGCCACGCACAGAATCAAAGCAAAAATGAAAATTGACAAATGTTTTAGTATTCATTGAAATTATTTCACAAAGGGTTTTATATTAATAAATGTTTTTTTTTTTTGTTCGGCTTTAGTTTAAACGTCACCTCGCTGTTTGTTAGAACACGCTGATCTCTGTAACTACCAGTCGGATTTAAACAATTGTTTTTGTATTTGATAGCCCAATTGTTGATGAAGGTTATAGGATATTTAACATCACGCTACCACCCATAGGACCCGAGCAAAAATAACAAAAAGTCAGAAAGAACGCTATGCGAAAATTAAGTTGTAGTGCGGTAATACGCAGCGACGCGGTGGGTGTTTTTTTTGGGGAGAGCGGGAATCATCAAATAACTTCTCCCGCTCTGGGTGGAGCAGCAGGGCGTGTCAGACTTTTACTGACTAAAACCCACCCGTGTTCCCTCAGTAGCTTGTGTGCCAGGGGCGGCGGTATCACTTTCGAACAACCCGCACCCCTGGCAGGCATCGGCCCTTGCAGACCCCATCAGGTTGTGCTGACATCTCTTTGAGGCGCGCGTGGAACTCAACGCGCCGTCGACCTGGGCTTGGTCCTTACCGGACAGCGAGCTACCCATTACTCGCCGTAAGCAAGCCCACGCCTACGGTGGCCGGGCCGGGTGCCTGGGCACGTAGCACGTGGCGTTCAATGGGTTCTACCTATTCCCTTAATATGTGATGACAAAGGCCTCCTCTGTACCTACGAGAGAGAGTAGGCTGTAATCTACCACTTCGGCTCAGTCCGGATTGATAGATGTCGCATGTCTTCGAATTATTGGTTCTAGGACCCGGCCGGTTTCTCCACGATGTTGTTGTGGTGTTAAAATTATTTGCACAAACTGAAGGGCCTGCCTGGGTTCGAACCGGTGATCTACAAATCGTAAGTAACCACTGCTAAGCACTGCCATATTTTATGGCTAACCCAAAATAAAATTCCTACTACCAAAAGTTAGAAATAAAAGAAAAATAAATACATCTGATAAACATATCGGCGACACGCCACGACATGGGGGGCGAGAGGAGGGGTAGGTAATCCGACACTAATCCTACATTACGACATGGAGGCAGGAGGCATTGAACCTCGGCTTAGTTATTTGTTGTACATACATCAATAAATTGTGACCTAATTGTGTCAAATTATACTCCACTGCATTGCACTAGGCGTTTGAATAATTAGGCTAACTTTGTCGAATTTAGGTGCCATGATTGGTGAAATTGCATAACTTAAAGGTGGCTTTAAACTAATTTGCATGTAGATACCAGAGGGGAAAGTATTTATGAGTATCAACAGATAAGGGAGCCGTGAAATATCATCATAATAATTTGTCGTTGCGCTTACAAAAATAGCGCGCTTAAATTATGTGAAAATAGCTGTTTAAAAAAAATGGTTTATGATGCAATTGTGACCCTTATTTCAATAAACGGAAGCTATAACAACCGTTTCGTGGCAACTTAAATGTTTTCATAGTGTACAATAATGATTAATATTGAGTAAAAGACCATGCCAAATACAGTTTTTCAGTTGCATCCGGTTAGACTGGAAGCCGACACACACACACATAGTTGGGAAAAGCTAGGCAGATGAAATTGAATCAAAAATCTAAAATTCAAAACAAAACAGCGATTTTAGTAAGCGTATAATTTTAAAAATATTAAAACATCTGAGAGAATATTAAAACACAAGTACTACATAAAATTATCGCTGAGTACTTAATACGCAATTTCCCTAAACAATATTTTTTATGGAGATATGTATTAAAAATACCCAAACGGATTTGGCGAACTGGACGGAAATTGGACATTAATACACAATACATTATACGCAATTGGTGTATTAATACACCTCATGTATTAGTACCCCCATATTAATACACCTCTCTCCAACCTTTCCGGGAATACATAAATAAATACCTACCATCTTCCCATGTCTGGAAAAATAAATGAAGAAAAAAATATATACGTAAATTGGTTTGAAAATGTCCCTCTGCTGGACAAAAGCCTAAACGCACAAAGGAAACGATTGTGTTTCATTTGTATTAAATACTTATTTTATTTAAAACGTGGCGTATAAAAAATGTATGTTACATGTAAAAAGTAAGTACACCCACATGGAGTAAATAATCAACAGAGACTGAACGTTGTACAGAGGCCAGCACATCAAGCTACCCCAATCTGTCAAATTTCTTTGATAGATTTTAACTTTATTTCAAAGGAATAAGGTTTATGTCCAATTGGGAAAATTTGGCAGTTTGGGATAGCTTGACCTGCTGGCGAATGTACCATCGCTCTACGAAAGACACTCTTTTTTCGTCGCCTCCGCCAGAATGTGAAGGTAAATGCACATTAAGAAAATTCAAGTAAACTCACGCCGAGTTTTATGTGAATGATTGTTACGAAAATTATTGTTCTTCTTATGGCAGAAACTACAGAACGCCACCTTATGCCAAGGCCTTTCTCAAGTTCATCTAGGAACTCTTTTCGCGCCACCTCGTTCAAACATTCATACGTTCATAATTCACATAGCAAAAACGCAAAACGTGTCATTGATGACGAAACAATGACAACATATTCCAGATCATGCGCTGTTGTCCTGGTTTTACCACGTACATGACTAACATGAACGTGTCCTAACACAGGGCGACTGTATTACCCCTTGGAATCTGTTGTCAACCTACTCCACGCACATGCCAACAGCGTGCAAATAACGTCCTATTTATCATATCACTTATAAATGCCATAATAATGACCGTTAGTTGACTCACGCCATTACCATTGTCAACTAAATTATTCATGTTACACAACCTCTGTTTGAGTGACTTATTAGCGCTGGCAAAAACCACGTGGACGAGGTGGTTAACGGCACCCCAGAATATTGCTAATCTATTGCTAGAAATGTTTGAAAAAATTGTCTGCTAAACAACGTGAATAACGCAATGAATATTGTTGAACTGTCAAAAATGAACCCATTCCTACTGGTAGTGGGTTACGCAATTCCCCCTCTGCACGCCTACCATGACCACCATAGAAACGGGTTTTATCGACGGAGGAATAGACAAAATGACGGTTTGTGATTGTTTATCTGTCATTTTGTCTATTCTTCCATCGACAAAACCCATTCCTACGGTGGTCATGCTACGCTGGTTACAAGTAGAGAAGAAATTACGTCTTTCGGCTTAACCGTTCCATGTACAGAAGTAAATCTACATACTCTAAAATAAAGGCGCTTTCGTCTAATCAAGAATGTGTGTGTATGTCTGTGTGACCGCTTAGATCTTCGCAACTACATTGTGAATTTTTATGCGGGATAAACTATCATTCAGAGCATTTGTTCCGGAAGATTTATAAGTCTACAAACAATAAATTATTTTTATCTTAGATCATCATCATCTGCCTAGCGTTTTCCCAACTACATTTGATTTTGTAGTTGGATGCAACTGAAATTAATATGGGACGAATACCTATCTGACCTCCACAACCCACTTACTGGGCGACACGATACGCCTTGGTATGACTCTTTTTAGGCTTTCGGACTTTTGACGACTCGTAACGATTGTCAAAGATGACTTTTTATCTTCGCTGCTAGCACATAAATCTCGATGTTTTGGCACGTTAGCACGTCACCAATGGAGCAGTAAATAATAATTTCGGAGTCCTGTTTTGTTATGTCTTCGAAATCCATTTAAGGGATGTGAATATTATATAGAATTTTGGCTGTATTCGAATCATGAAATCACACAGTTCTGGGAACTATTTGTAGCCAATTCATCAAGCAAATATTTGTTCCGAACGGTTTCTCCTGAATGCCGTCAGGCAATAATTCGATCACGCAAGTCAATCACTCGAATTGCAATGAATCCTATGCATTGCTGAAACAGTCGACCGCTCGTCCTCGTCAGTGGCACTTTGAACCTTGAGTTATCCTAGCGTAGTACGGAGTTTCAATGGAATAAGAGGCCAGGATATGTTGTTACCATTGATTCTACTAGAACACCACGATCGCGCGATCGTAAAAATATCACGGCGGGATTTAATCGCATGCTGGATTTTAATCTCTCGGTGTTGCACCGAGCATTGAGAATCCAACAGCAGAGCAGAGCTTCCCGACGATTTTCAACGCGTCAAAAATATCCGATCCCGACGCGTCAATAATTCAACAGTGTTCAATTCTCAACTCTCGGCGCTACGGTGTGCGTTGAAAATTCCAGTACGCGAAAATATGCCGTCGCGATATTTTAACGTCCCAGTTCCATTTCAGTGTACTGGTTCAATAGAAAACGCTATCAAACCTAACACCTATATGTATACAAATTGGGCTGACCGTGTGAACGATCGTCGACCTTACTAGGATCATACACATACAATTCAGCACATAATATTTTACTAACCCACCATTGTGTGCGCCTCCTTTGTTTTGAGCAGCTCATTCAACCGCAAGGCTAACACGAGATTGTTTTAAACTGTCAAAGACAAATGGTTGAGCATGATAGAATGTAGGGTAAGTTTTTCCTTTGAATTTTGAAAGGTGGTTTTTACACTTGAAGACGCAGAATGTTCAGATCTAGAGAGGCCTCAGTCGTGGACAAAATTAAATGCGATTGTCGAGATCACATATTATGTCAAGCACATTGTGAAAATGTGACCCCGGAAATCCTTCAAAGGATTTTAAGGATGTCTTGAAGTTCTAAACGTAATCATTAAGGAACAGATTATCCCTATATGTCGAGTTCCTTAAGTTCTGAATTGAGCTGCATGATTAATGACAAATGTGTGCACTGATTGGACAGGTCCACTCAATCTGTGTGGTTCTTTCCTCAAAATACCATTTCAGACACCAATCAATCAAATCAAATCAATCAAATCAAAATATTTTTATTTCATATAAACCTGCATGGGCACTTATGAAACGTCAGAAGCTAGGTGCACGGTTCCAAAATGTTGTTTCCTATGGAGAAGAGCCGGCAAGAAACTCCACGGTTACTCTTTTAAAAATGATTGGCTTTAACAATGTTTTCAGATATAAAATGTATGGGAGGACAGTGCAGGCCTGTAAATAAGTACCAGGTACTTAGACGAATCCAGAATAAAAAATCGTCTACAAATCTACAGTCTGTAAGGCCTACAACGTTCTCCCATTCACTCAATCCACATGATCTGACCAAGACTATACTTTAAAAGAGACTGTGTGACCTCCGAGTTTGTTTCGGCCTTTCTTCACAGAGTAGTCAGATCGGAAACGCCGACCTCCCGTAGTTTTTTAAAATATTGACGTGTAAAAGTATTTGTAAAAACCTACTTACAGAAATATTATCATTTATGATTATTATTTTTCTATCCTAGCATAGATACGCAACTAAGGAAATGTATCATAAGAATGGTCTTGACCGTTGTCCATGCATGTTCCTTTTGTGTCACCGGAGTCGCGGTCGAATCGTTAACGCAAACTGTCTCAAAGATGAGTAACCTTTGCATCAACGTGTGTAGCTCTTTCCTTGTCTTCAGATAATAAGATCATACAAATACTCTCAATGTTTTTCTTTCACTGAAGTATGTCAGAAAAAAGTTGTACTCATGAGCGAAGTAACTTTCCTTTCGCCTTTACAAAGATAAACACAGAAGGCTGTTTTTCCAAAATTTACATACCAACAGATGCCTAACAAGACTCCGAAGTGGGTTGTCAACATTCAGGCCGAGTTATTTGATTTATTAATATTTTGGCCCGACCCAAAGTTCAGAGAGGCTTAAACAAATCTGGAACATCTACCTCAGTTGAGTAAACGTGCCTAAACAAGTTTGGGTTAGTATTTATGTCCACAATTAGTGTTGTAGGCTTATGAATGACCATCTGTTAATTGTTATAAGGCAACTAGTGAATAGTGATTTAATTATGGTTACGCTATCTACATCTATACTTCAAAATGGATAAGAGAATTCGTCGCTGTCGCTGGATACCGAACTTATAGGTAGGGAAACTAAGAATCGCCATAATGACTGGTCCTGCACTGTCCTGTATTGTGTAACTATAACGGTTATTGAACATGATCATGACGCTATAAATTCATACTAAGCTAAGCAGGTTTCGTTAAGAGAAGACTTCTACGTTGGGAGAAGGGGGCAGCTTTACCGGAAACCTAATATAAGGTGGTAATAGGGTAGCCTGTGAGGGAGGTCCAAAAAAGAAGCTTACCTCGAAGGGCTTCCTGAAACACCACCATGTATGTTCAGCGATTAATTATTTAGGAACTAGACGGTTTAATATTTTTAGAGAAATTCTCACTGGCCTTTAATTCTTTTAAGAATCGTCATATATTATGTGTGGCTATTGAATTACGTCCCCAGTTCGATTCTCAAGTCGGGAATTTTTCCATCTGGAATATCTCAGTAGCGGCCCGGAGTCTGAATTTTTGCTAGGTTGATGGCAATAGGCTCGCCAATATTACATGGGACTTAAACATAACTAGCGAAATGTGGATGGACTATAGATCAGTGGCGAAACCACCATATAACACGATTCCTACCGGCTGTTCAGGGATTCGCATCGGCAACTCTACCGCTATTAAAAACGACGACGACGAGAGCAAGCTGCTGTACACCGGGCTATGACAGAGACAGATATAGACAAATGCGTCAGCGAGAACGAGATGGAGGAGTATTGCACATTTTATTTGGTTTTCAGCTGTTCAATTTATTGTATTTAATTGTTTACATTCCCATATTAATTTTTGAATGATAGTAAGTATTCTTTATTGATAAGTCAGTAAGTTAAAGCCGACTTCGCTTCGGCTTCTCTCTTAGACAAATTGACATTTCGCCGCCTACTATAGATACACCGCTGCCTAACCCTTCGCGAATACAGGCGTGATGAACATACGTGTTGTCTATCTATCGCAAATCTTGCAATATCTTGCCAGACAAAAATCGTCCGTATAACACCGAATTAAAGTCATCGCTCTTCAGAAGTAAACCACTCACTATGTAATGTCCTAATTTCGTTAGTTCGCGTTCAGTCTAGCCATAAATCGGCGGAGTCTCTGTCGGACTGTCTACTGTGTACTCGGTCTAGCCCTAATTCGTCAAGGACAGACGTCCATTACGACCTCCAAGGCGTTGTTTATGTCTTGTATTAGTGCGTCCGATGTTTGTATGGGACTTGAATGGGACTCGTCGAGGGCTTGAAAGTTTGTTGCGTGTTGTGATTGAGGAACAAACATACAAACTAGTAGATACTAAAGTTATTTTTTTTTTGAAAACTTCACTAGCTCACTTCATTTAAATAATTTAGTTAATTGATATTGACAACCTCCAAAAACCAAATACTAAAGCGTCACGTTGTATGTTACATAAAATGCGACGCTTTAGTATTTGTGTTTTTTGGCCTCACTCTTGGTGTTCCGCGCGGTCTATCTGCCTCTGTTTTATAATCTGAGTTAACAACAGAATAAAGAGTATTTAATTCTAGACCAGCAACTTGCAGCTAGCAATAATACATATTTTATCTAGTTAGTACCACTTCAAACTCGGAAATGTTTCGCAGAAAAAAGAAAACGCTACGTAATTGAGTGACGTTTCTAAATGGTCCAAAACGACACTATAACTGAAATTTTAAACTGTTGAAAAAGCTGTCGCTTAGCCTGGAAATATTCTAAAATTCAGTATACCTTCGCCTACACAGGTTTTTTCACGAAACACAACACTGGGTTTTAGGTGACAGCCGGCTACCGAAACGGATACGAGCAACAAAACTGAACAAAACAATTCATTCCGTTTTGCCCAGTCTTTTATTTTAAATTCAGCTGACGACACAGCTTCGCTTTTATTCCTAGAACGAATAGACACCATCGTATGGATGGGATTATGAGAGGATTAAAAAAAACTATTTTTGCGGTACAAAAAATAGTGTATTCACGAGTAGCGATGTTTAAATTGTAATAGGGGCAGGGCATATGCATGTATTTTTTATATATTTTTATTCGATAGTTTGTTTACATCGCCATAAAAAAGAAAAAAAATATTCAACGTCAAAAATGCTTTTCTCATAGAAAGGATTTTTTTTATTTTTTTCAAAAAATTCGCTTTTCCATACATTTAGACCGCATAGGTATTGGACTTTTCTATGAAACAGCAGATTTATTTTTTTGTATTACCGACGAAAAATTTCTGCGTTTGGTCTAGAATGTTTTGCTGAATTCATGGTTACAGTTTGCGCACTGGTTAAAAACTTATCCTGTATAGTCAACCTACACGGGCACTTTAATGCCCTCCATTTGACGCGCTTGGTGTGACGTCATAGTCGGAGACATTGACAACAGACAGAATATACAACAAATTGACATTTATTGTTGTCATAGACTTTTATGTCACATTTCCTTCTGACCAATGGCATCGCTTTTCAAATATTTGAATTTCCCTCAAAAGGGGGGCATAATTATAAAGTAATACAGTTAATAAAAAAAAAATGATCCTTATTTGAATCACATGTATGTCCCCTACTCAGGTCATAACCGAGGCAGCCAGACTGCTTATCTTTTATAGCTTTTAACACGGCATGAGGTCAAACATGGTATGAACTTGACAGCTATACGATAACAGAATGAAGTAAAGTAAACGATTTTTTAATTCGAAAGTCGTTCCTAACTAAGGCATGAGTAAATTCCTTCATACAAATTCCAAGGCTGAAAAAGGAGTGACTAAAATTGACTCAGACATCCCTTGTCCCGAGAGACTCGAAGTATTACGAGTAATTCTGAGAATTTTCCTACCTACCCCACGTTCTTTCTCTTAATGTTGTTTATTTATTAATTTAGACATCCTTCAATTATTTTTACAGGCAGAACCCAAGGTAATAAAAGTAGTCATACAATGCTACACCCAGAGACGCAACACAAAAACTGATCACTCACCAACACGGGTCCATGACTGACCAATCCCAAGAAACGGCTCCGTGTGCCGGCCCAAGTTACATAGAGTACAACACACTAACTATCACTCTCTGGAATTCTGCCAATGAGCGACATATCTCCTCGTCAATCTGTCTCCTCCACCATATTCCTGCAATCATATTGTCATCATACAAAAGCCTTGACGTATTTGCCCAAACATTCGCGTTATTTCACTAACACAAAATGAACTTCATCTCAATAAAGGGTACATTTTAAATTGATCAAGTAACGCGAATATTTAGGCAAATACGCAAGTGATGTGCCAGCATTAGTTGGAAATAAAAACAATAACAAATAGACTTTTAACAAGCAATCAATAGCAAGGGCGAACCGCTTGATGGCCAGGAGCCGTTATCGTGACGGGCCGAATGAACACTGCTATTAACACGCTGGGTTTTTTTTAATTCTGTGTACTGGTCGATAATTGCTGGTGGAGACTTCGTGTCTGCTGTTCCTGTTAATTCGATGAATAGGGGGTATGCCGTATGGTCTGTCAGTTTTATGATGAATGATTTGATGTGCTAAATGCTTTGAGTGTTAAATAGTTCTTCGAATGGTTAGCATTTTAGATCTGTGTTCCATTGAACTGCAAATTGGTATTGACAAATAATGTCAACATGATTTGAGATAAATAATAGCAGTTTCGATGCCAAGATTCTAGTATGTATTGGACCGGGACGAGGAGTCAATATGGCACTAAATATTATATGCTTTAGGTTTGAGTTGCTAAAATGGATCTACATATAGAAATTGAAACAAAACATCAGAAATGACGCTGATAATGTCCACTGCTAATCCATACCTTTTCGAGATTTTTTAACGGTTTCACTGTCTATGAAGAAGACATGATAGTTAAAAAACAATCGTTGTGTTCTTGAGTGGAGACAGCGAATCGGCAAATTTAATGTGGGCGATCTTCGCAGGGTGGCTGGTAGCAGCTGGATTAGACTTGCCGAGAACCGAGCTGAATGGCGCGTAAGACAATCCCCATGAATCAAATGAAGTAATCACATTATGATTCATAGGGTACCAGGGAATGAATTAAACACGTTGTTGCACAATCAGTCTATAATGTTCCCACTGCTGGGACCCTGGCCTCTCTTCGAGAGGTAGTGGGATGTTATCTACGACGCAGGTCCAATGCTGGTTGGTAGATTTTACAGGGTACATTTTTAACCAGTGCGCAAACTGTAACCATGAATTCAGCATATAATTAGAACGCTAGAACCCCGCAGAAATGTTTAGTAGGTTATGCAAAAAATACCTACACGGTCAAAATGTATGGAACAGCTGATTTTTTTCTGTACAACCGATGAAAAATTTCTGCGCTATGTGGTCTAGAATTATATGCTGAATTCATTGTTACAGTTTGCGCGCTGGTTAAAATTTTGTCCTGTATATTACGACATGCCGGTTTCCTCTCTAAGTTGTCTTCACCGTTTTGAGAGCAGTGGTGATGAAATTATTAATAAAAAGTAAAGCGCCTGTCTGGGTACGAACCCACGACCTACACTAACCTAACTTATGTGTGGTAACAGCCTACACTAACCTAACTTATGTGTGGTAAACAGTGGTAACGGCCTAACTTACTCGGTAAGTTAGGCCGTTACCACTGGGCTATCACTGCTCACTATGTTGTTGGTATTTCCCTTATTCCAAATACATTAATCACTTCTGTAACAATTTCTATACAAAATAAGTTGATGGCGACACGATAACAGCGAAGTAATCATATAATCGCGGCTATCGTGTCGCCATCTCTAATTATGTATAGGAATTATAATAATAATAATAATAATTTATTGAAACAAAAACTCAGTTTACATAAACTCTGTGTTCGATAACAACTGCATTAGTATAATACTGTGTCGCAGTCATTAACGCCCACCTCCACAAAATCGAGACAGAAGCAAAACTAAAAGACTAAAAACTAAGTTAAAAATATTAAAATAAAAATTAGAACTTAAAATTAAAACTAAACAATATTTTCACTGCGTAATTTTATGTGAGATTGTGTGTCTGTATGGAAGGATTGTGTATGTTTTGTGCGTGGAGTGTACGTGAGTGTGTGTGAGGTGTGTGTGTATGTGTGGGAGAGGTGTCCGTTTGTGCAAAGGGTAGGGTGTATTTGCGCATGTTATACTAATACATAGAAAGGGAACTTGGGAAGTGAGTTTAAATTTTTACATATGTTTCTAGTTCTTCATAAGAGAGTGTGTGAATCCATTTATCCGTGATCCTACGACATTCTCGCAAGGTCAGTGGATATATATTAAGCTGTTTATTTATGCGATTATACAAAGTGGAGCTAAGAAAGTGATACTGCCGCCGAGCAACTTGAACTCTGGCAGATTCCACCTGGCAGACTCTATCCGATCTGCGTTTTTGGTTGGCGACAACAGTATCGAATGGGAGGTCTGAGTGTTTACGCAACACTACAGCAAGAAGAAATGCGTGTCTGACTCTTGGTAATTCGCAAAGAGCGTATAGTTCGGCAGTTGGAAATCGAACAGGTTTGTGGGTCATGACTTTTAACACTGCCCTCTGTGCTCTTTCCAGACGGAGCATTAAGCACTTCCCAGCCCCACCCCAAGCTGAAATACAATATTTCAGGATGGAATGTGCCAGAGCAAAGTATACTGTTCGTAGTGTGGCATAATCAGCAGATGTTCGCAAATTTTTAAAAACAAATATTAACTTTCTGACCCTGGAAACCAGAGCCTCAATTTGCTCCTTCCATGTTAACGTACTATCAATTATAACACCCAAGTATTTAATACTATGGGTGCGCGCAATCTGAGTACAACCGGTGCAATCAGTCGATTTTAACCCGCATTTATGGGCCGTCAGAGTATAGGGACAGGCAGGTTGAGAGGCTCTACTTGGAGCAAATGTAATGAAGTTGGTTTTTTCTACATTGAGGGTTAGCAGGTTTTCATTTAGCCATTTCATTGCAACAAGCAGAGCGGACTCTGCATATGAGCGGGTTTCTAACCAATCCTTACCATGAATGAGCATGACGGTATCATCCGCGTAGGTTATGATTTTAGCATTGGTTAGAGCCAGATTACACAGATCATTTATGTAAATAAGAAACAGGGTAGGTCCAAGGACGCTACCCTGCGGGACTCCATAGGTTAAAAATTGCTGTTTGCTAATGTGATTTCCTATCTTTACGGTTTGAGAACGCCCACTCAAGTAACTCCTAAAAATATCCAGACACACTCCTCTAACACCAATATGCTCCAACTTTTCCAGTAAGAGGGGAACAGAGACTGTGTCAAAAGCTTTCGAAAGGTCTAGGAAAATTGCTATTGTTTTGAGTTTATTCTTTATATTTTTTGCTATAGTTGCAGTTACTTCTAATACTGCATCTTCTGTGCTTCTACCTGCTCGAAAACCATATTGGTTCGCTGAAATTATGTTGTTTTTATTGAGGTAGTTAAGTAGACGACTATTTACAATTTTTTCCAAAATTTTGGACAAAATTGTAAGAACAGAGATAGGTCTGTAGTTATTGACACTGCGATGCAATTGTAATTATGCTAGACGTTCGTGCTAACTTGAAGGGGAGACCTCAGACTTAAAGCCGACCACTGCATGCATACAAAATTAATGGGAAAAATTAGACTGATAACATTTTATGGGCTATGGTTTTTGTTGGCAGGTCGGAACCTTAGCTTTGTGAAACAATTACTATGAAGTTTTCATAGAAATTGTTCTAAGAGAGTCGTGCTGTGGCATCTTACCTGTCTGAGGTAGCTTTTATTAACCAGACCACCATTTTACGCGATCTAAAAAGTTCTACCCTAAAGCTCTGAACTAGTTTTTGCATTTCCAATTTTATTTCGATTTAGGTAAAGTTCAATGACAACTTAGCATTGGACTAAGTTGTTTTAAGTTCTACCCTGTACGCACCATTTTATCCTGCGTCCGAACTCACGGCCTACACAACTCGTAAGTCGGAGCCGGTACCACTGGGCCAGTACTGCTCTCCAATAAATATACCACTTATCATTGCACACAAGTCTCAAGAGTTAACTGCTGGAAAACGGGTTACTGACTCACTGTACTAAACTAAGTGAACTTGCAGCTGATCCGAACACAAACTTGTATTATTATTGTGATTATTAAAACTTGTACGTCCTGCTTGCTTAGCTGAGCTGTATAATATATGAGCACTGCAAGCAGTTCCTGCAATAGTTTAAATGGGAATAATATGTCTGTAAAGCTTGTTGTTGTAGCTGTTACAATGCCATCATCATTTCAGCCGAAAGACGTCCACTGCTGGACATAGGCCTCCCCCAGGCTCCTCCACTTCGATCGAACAAAATGAACCGGTCGGAATAGCCAATGTGATCCAATGCAATAACTGTTACAATGGCCAATGTCGTCATCATTTCAGCCGAAAGACGTCCACTGCTGGACATAGAACTCCCCCAGGCTCCTCAGAAAGCCCTTTAAGCTGGTGGTCCCTGCTGCCATTCGTGGATTTTTGACAGCCATTGCGGGTCGTTAGAAGTCGCACTAGACCCGTGTGTTGATAACAGCTGTCGGAAATAAGATGCCTGTGTCTCTGCAGGGGAATCATTTTATGCTGACTATACTATACATGGTATGGCTTGACATATGTAACTCTTCGTTTACCCAATCCGAGATTGAGATACTATTCAACAAGTATGCGAATCAACCCAAACCCATAGAGCGTAAAGATTCTTGCCAAAGACCCAATAAATGAACAAATTGTTTCGAGAATCTTCCAGAGCTTTCGTTTAAACTTTGTTGAGGTGACGGAGGACAGAGAGGTCAAAGGACAGACCTGACCTAAGTTTAAAATGGAAAAGTTTTCAAGTTATGGAATACTTTATGAGACTTTAAAGTATGACGATTTGTTAGAAGAACAGGTTTGGACGATTGAGGAGTGATATCAACTTATAATATTAGGGAGCAAATGCTGTAGGCAGCTGTTGGCTCAACAAAAAGCTGACTTTTTTTTGTGTAAAAGAAAGCATAAACTCGTATATTTACACCAGAGGTCTAGTCTCTTCTTCATCAGTGCTATAAGCCACTGTTTTTGGGACTAAAAATATCACACTCCTCAAGCAAATGTAGGGTATCATCAAAATCATGGTTCATCATCCTCAAGCGCATCATCGCTTACCACCATCTTCATCATCATCGTGATTATCATCTGCCTAGCCATTTCCCAACTGTGGTGGGGTTGGCTTTGAGTCACACCGGATACATCTAAATAATAGTATTTTATAGTAGCATAGCTATTCACACCCATTTGATACGCTTCCGTACCGAATCGCACATCAATAAATGATATCCTATGAGTCTTTCAAACGCTTTACAAAAATCCAAAACCCGTAAATTTTATCAATTTGAATCAAATAGACGACCGCTATTCTTCCGACAGCCGTTTGCTGTCGGGGACAAGGCAAACCAGCACCCTAATTGCGTAACTACCGATTCATCATGATCTGTATCGTTTTGAAACGGATTGTTAAACCATTGCTTCATATGTTCGAAAAAGTGTCTGCTCCACAACGTAAATAACGCAATGAATATTGTTGAACTGTGAAAACGAAACCGATTATGATTAATCGTAAGTTACGCAATTAGGGTGCAGGTTATCGAAATTATTTCATTTTTGATACGATATCCTGTCGAATGGTTGTGAATAGCTATGCTGATCTCAACCCATATCAATATGAAGAAAAACATTTTACACATGACAAATCAAAACAAAGGCTCCGTAGTCCTTTTTCACAACCAAACTATTGTCACAGGCAATTGGGAAGCAAAAAGGATGTATTGTCATGAAATACGAGTACTTGGCGCAACAAAGACTACTTTGCAGTCAGAATTCAGACGACGTAATCGTACGCCCGGAGCACTTCTAACTTAGTAGCTAGGTAGTTAGTACTAGTTTATTTTCATGTCAAAGGGACTTGTCTTTGTGTAGACAAGTAGCGTAGTTTTCGACTAGTTAACAGTTTTTATAGCTACTTCAAAAAAAGGAGAAGGTTCGCCGTTATTCCGTTATTTTTGAAAAAAACATTTTTGTTACCTCAGAACTACATCATTGATATACCGAATAGCTTTTGCGGCGGTTTCGCCCGCGTGGAGGTCGAAAGTTATCCCGCGGGGACATCCTACCGGGATTTCAAATACTTATCCTTTGTGTTAATCCAGCAGGCTTAGCACGAGCACCGATTTGTCGACGGAAGAATAGGCATGATTATTAACTAAATAATGTACAATAGGAGAAAATAACTATGTCTTTCTAATATATTAACTATGTTTATCTAATAATTTACATAATTTGTTGAAATATGAGCGCGAGAATTTTTATTTTAGAATGTCTATCTTCTCAAAAAAATAACAATAACAAAAAAAAAAAACAAGCGATGACCTATATTTTTTATGGTTTAAAATGCATGATGTCTATATTCTTAGCATAAAAAATGAATAAAACCACCTACCTTTAGTACAAAATGAATTAATCACAAGCATCACAAAACAAAACAATTACAATTGACTGACGTAAATTTTAACAAAATATTTTATTTGAACGTTCCAGGGTTTTCCTATCTTAAAACGTAGCATAATTTATGCATGGAATTAGAATGTACGGTTTTCACAGAGTACTAAATAGTCGATTTTTTGTAAAAAATTAAAATAAATGCGTCACTCCGCAACTGTGCAGGCTGGGACAAGGTATGTCCCGTGGTCACTCAAGGGGACAAAACCATGTCATGTTTAATTTTTGATGTACATTATCGAACAGTGCAGTAATACACTCCCGAAGTTTTTATGGTAACAATGTCAACTAGATTCACCCTAAAGACGCAGCCCGCGAATAGATCCCACGCGATATTAGTACCTCCGCGTGTACGTCGACTAAATAACATTTATAACTCAGGAACGGGCACTAGTCCCGCTTTTTAGATTCATTTCTCTCTCCTCCTACCATACTTTATTAATACAGGGCCCCTTCTCATTCACTAATAAATGCAACTTCTTTCTCATTGCGCTGCACATCAAAAGCGTCTCAGTGTCCGCCATCTTACTTAAATTCAAAAGTAATTTTCTGCGCTGCTGAAGGATCATCAAGGGGCAATCTTTATTTATCTCAGTGTGGCTTTAAAACTAAGTAATCTTATGAACGTTGAGGAACTTGTTAACAGCAGCCACCCAGGTCGATCTTCGAGGTTAAGCAACACTCGCCGAGGTCGGTCCATAGATGGGTGACCAACTTTACATACCAAGACCCCTCCGTCCGTGCCTCGAAAAGCACGCTAAGCGTTGGTCCCGACTGACATTTGTTGATATTTGTCAGTCGTTACGGGCCAGAAGCCCAAAAGTTTGTCAGCTCCCAGGAGGTATCGTGTAAACCTAGTAATTGGGTTGTGGAGGTCAGATAGGTAAAATACAGGTATTCAGCTGCATCCGGTTAGACTAGAAGCCGATCCCAACATAGATGGGAAATGGCTAATCAGATTGATTGTTATCGTTGATATAATGTGAATTTTTCTAGACCCATAGTAATTTAGTTTTTCTACTCTCATCTTCTTTTAAATAAGCACTGCCTTTTCTAATTCAACCCCACTTTTAGGACCAGTAGAAGTCCAAGATCTATTTAGTATGTAAGAAATTAACTTACTTGAGAATCTAATAAGGTGGCAGATGGTTCTCACCAGCGTAACTAAGCCAAATGAACCCCTATGTTTTTAGCATAAGGTTTATATTGCGGTAAATTGGGTACTATTAAGGATGCACACCAAAAATTAGGGTAACGACTGAAGTTTCCAATGAAGGTAATTGGGGGAAGTTCATGTGAGAAACTCGCATTTATCTTAGAGTAAAGTGTTAGTTTTATTAGAGGAAAGCTATTACTTCTTGTAAAATAGTGATTCACTGGAATTACGGAGTTAACATGAGCAGAGGTATTTGTGAAGAGTTTTTTTTGTACTTAGTTATTTTCTGTTTCTATTATATTCTGCCAATGGAAAAAGTTGCCTAGCCAGTTTCGTAGAGACGAGGATGCCTGTTCCTTCTCAAAAACTTCGAGCACATGGGGCGACTGCCTATCTGACCTCCACGACCCAGTTACTGGGTAATATGATATTTATTTAATACTTCACGCACAGAAATGTACAGAGGTGGACGGCATTTTCTAACGGTAAGACTGGCTGTCAGAATTTCGGCCTTCTGACGGAGGACCCGTAACGACTGCCAAAGATCGACGAATGAGAGCTTTGACCACGTGCTTTCCGAAGAACCAAGGGGTCTTGTGGTATGTAAACCTGATTGATCTTGGTATCAAACCGAACCAAGCCCACTAAAAACTAACTAACTACCACTCAAAAATATTTTGGGAGTGTTTCCGTAAAAACATACTGACTCTTTGGATTTGGTAATGTTGATCATACTTATGGGCTTTATTTCTATCTTGACAGTGCAGATATCGTCCAACCAATGTCTATGGAGAGCCCTTGAATTTCTTGTAAAAAAAAACCCGTCTTTCCTGTCGCGCAATCGTGTAAATATAACCTCAAGGGATGGTTTACTAGCATAATAGCTTAGTTCAAAAACGTCGTAAACAGGTAAAGACAAGAATGCAATCTTCTTTTGTAAACCTGGAGTCCTACTAACCCTCAAAGAGAAATAATGAGTTAATGTTTGTAATGAAACTAGCAGCGCTCCGCGGTTTCACCCGCGTACTTCCCATTCCCGTGGGAATACGGGGATAAAATATAGCCTATGTCACCCGGGGATAATGTATAGCTACCCAACAGTGAACGAATTTTTTAAATCGGTTCAGTAGTTTCGGAGCCTATTTAAACAAACAAACAAACATTACTAACAAAATAGCTTAGTCCAAAAATGTCATAAACAGGTAAAGACAAGAATGCAAGCTTCTTTTGTAAACCTGGAGTTCTACTAACCCCCAAAGAGAAATAATGAGTTAAAGTTAATAATGAAATGTTCAGAGCTTGAAATTAGAGTGCATCTGCTTCGGACATAACTTAAATTAATTTTAAAGTTCATTGTACTCCGAATCTCTTAGGGAGCCCGCACTTGGCGGGTCAAAAGCTGCGATTATTCCCAAGAGCACCTAATGTTGTTTCACAAAGACTAAGATTATGACACTCAAAGCATTTGTTTTTTTGAATATTAAACCATTTACAGGCACTTTTGAATTGTCAAGGAGTCAAATTAAAATATTATTACAAAATATTGGCATTTAACCATGGGCGTTTCCTGCCAGGCGTGCGGGTTGTTTGAAAGAGATACCACCGCCCCTGGCACAAAGGTAACTGAGAGAACACGGGTGGGTTTTGGTCAATAAAAGTCTGACACGCCCTCCTGCTCCAGCCAGAGCGGGAGAAGTTATTTGATGATTTCCCAAACAAAAAAAAACAAAAAAAACGATGGATGTTTGTCAAGATTTTTGTTACTCAGTAACTTATGAACATACATCAGCCTTTAATGTTCCCACTGCTGGGACACAGGCCTCCCCTCTTCGAGAGAGAGTGGGCTGTAATCCACCACGCGGGCCCAGTGCGGGTTGGTAGATGTCACGTGTTTTTATTTGGTTCTAGGACATCTCGGTTTCGTCACAATGTTTTGCGTTACCGATTTGAGAGCAGTGGTGATGAAATTATGCACAGAGATTAAGTTGCAAAATTAAATATTTTGCACTTACTACAGAAATACTTCAGTTACTTCCTATAGCCGCAGTTTTTGTACATAGTGCGTTACATTACGAAGTAGTACTAATTTGACAAAGAGGATAACAATGTTTTCTCTTACCGTTTATACAGTCATGAAAATTTCATCTCCATAATATACTGCTTAGTGCGTCCTACTGGATTTAGTAAAAAATAATAATAACCTACTTCAACCTTTTGAAAGGTTCAAGTAGGTTTTCATTTCAAGGTTCTCTGTACTTGTCTTGCGATATCTCCGGCAATCATGGATGGAAATCGAAAATTGCAAATTTTTTGGGTTGAGTGTACTTCAGGGGTGGGTCCGTATTAATTCTATTAACTTTGTTTGAGTCGTTTTGGTGTACCTAAGTTTAATTACTAGCAGCGCTCCGCGGTTTCACCCGCGTAGTTCCCGTTCCCGTGGGGATACGGGGATAGTGTAGCTTCCCAACAGTGAAAAAAATTTTCAAATCGATTCAGTAGTTTCGGAGCCTATTCAATGCAAACAAACAAACAATCAATAAAATCTTTTTCTTTATTATTAGTATAGATAATCACCTTTTTGTATTTTCATGATGGTCTAATATTTCATGTCACTGTTGTTTACAACTTTACATAGTAAGTATTCGAATTGGTGTGGGGGAACACAATCTGATTCGCGACACTAACACGAACAATGTATTCACAGAATTATAATATGTTATTTAAACCATTAATACAACCCTTTTATTTAATGTTAAAGTCATTCAATGGAATAATATGAAGTTGAAGTGTAATTTTGTAAATAAATAGGTAACTACATACTTGCTACTGTCACTGTCACGAATCATATTAACTTACAACCAACCTGACACTTATACCTGCAAATTGCAAAAAACTAAGAATATTTAATTATTTATTTGAATTTTCCGGGCTACCGTAGGGGCGTCCATTAATAACGTGAGACGCTTAGGGGTCGAGGTGAATCTCACCCAATCTCACATGAGGAAGAGGGGGGGTCTCGGCAAATATCACGTAATAATTTTTTTTTCCGCAAAGAAACAATGTAAAATTGCGAGATTACTGGGTTAAATTAAGTAAAACATCTTTTTCCGCCAATATGGCTAAATACTACAAAATCATATTTATCGCGATTATGCGAACGCAACAAAGTAGCACAGTAGCTCCTCAATAGTTAAACCACCACCGGTCAGCTAAGCCAACCAAACGCAATGCATAAATCCATCGCAAATTACTAAAAAAATACGCATTTTGAAATATCTCACGTAAGATTATGGGAAGGGGGTAGGATCGAGCCTAATCTCACGACCTCTTATCAGAGCAGGGGTGGGGGTCGAAAAATCGCCAAGATTGCCTCACGTAATTAATGGACGCCCCTTACAGAATTTTTCTCATTACATTCAACTTCTATCACGGGGAACTGGCGAAATGTGTGTGTAATTTACACTTGCAGTTCTGCCTAGCCCTTCGGGAAATAACAGGCGTGAATGTTATGAAACGATCTCAAACTAAGCGAATTTCAATTTCTTAAAACAATACGAGAACATGATTGTGTAACAACCACAGTAACAAAGGTTACGCTTGCTTCCTTGACGTAAACGTTAACTCTGACGTTTAAGTTCGAGCGAAACGTTTGCAACGTCACTCACGTTTAACGAGAAACCTGCGCCATTTGTGAGATGACATGATTTCATGCTCATTAACAACATTATTGTTATTATTGCAGAGATTGTACATATCTTTGTACATACACTAGCTTTTGTCATCGGCTTCGCTTGTGAGGAGATCGGAAATGATCCCACAGTTACGTACTACTGGGATAAAAAGTATCCTATGTGTTAGTATGTGTGTTAGTCGACTCGCACGAATCGGGCGAATCATTACGTTTTATTTTTATTTATTAACCAGCTTCCGACCCCGGCTTCGCCCGCGTGGAGGTCGGAAAATTTTCCACGGGAACGTACTAACGGAATAAAAAGGTTATAATCTATCTGTATGCAATTTCATCCAAATCCGTTCAACCGTTTTTGCGTGATTGAGTAACAAACATCCAAACAACTTCACAAAATTTCACATTTATAAAAGTTTAGTAAGATAGTAGAAAAATATAATATTTTCTGGTTACTTTATTTGTGGGCGAATCGACGATTTCAGAAATACGTACATACAATTGGCACGTTGTTTGTAGAGTTGCCCCCAAATAAATTCACTTGGTGCGAATTGCCTAAAGAAAAAAAAAATTTAAAAGTGATGCCCGATTCAGCTGAGTTGTAGGGCGAGTCCACTAGTAAGCCATTTAGGGGTTTATTTATAAACGTAGCTTAAAGTTAAGAGACGCTTAAACGTCAAAAATGTAGTGTTCAATTCAACGTTTATAGGGGTTAAATTCCACGAGCAAGATTAAATCTACAACCTTCTGCTGGTTCCAAAGCTTACAGATAACCATATAACCACATTTTTCCCTCACAGCTCACACAGGAGCTCCTCAAAGGCTTCTACCGAATCTCAATCACTCTGGACAGCGCAAGGACTAATCCGATTAGCAGCATTTTGAACTAACTGACCTATATAGGCTGTGGTTTCCAAAGGGCCGTACTAGAACGTGCATGGATGGTGACCGATTACTGTACGTTTGGTAGAAGCTGGAAACAGCACCCTAATTGCGTAACTCACGATTGATCATAATTGGTTTCGTCTTCACAGTTAAGCAATATCCATTGCGTTATTTATGTTGTCGAACAGACACATTTTTCGAACGTATGAAGCAATGGTTTAACAATCGTTTGAAAACGATACAGATTATGATGAATCGTGAGTTACGCAATTAGGGTGCTGGTTGTGTTCGATGATGCATGAGTATGGGTTGCTCGTTTAATTAGAAAAGGGTGTATCCGGGTTTAAGGATGGGACTTGGTTATTTTCTAGCTAGCAATTGAGCAGGATTTTGGGTATCATAAATGTAGGCCTATGCTAGAACATAAGCTTTCATGTCACTTTCTACCAGGCAAGATCGAGGTTAAGAGCCCCTTTTTCCTCAGCGGTAGTCAGATAGGAAATGTTTTCTCCCATCTAGCTTATATTTTAACTAGCTGTGTCCCGTGGTTTCACCCGCTGATAATTTTTTCTGACTTTGTTTCTTTTTGCTCGGCTCCTTTTGGTCGTAGCGTGATGTTATATAGCCTATAGCCTTCCCCGATAAATGGTCTATCTAACACTAAAATCATTTTTCAATTCGTATCAGCAGTTCCTGAGAAAAGCACGTTCAAACAAACAAACTTTTCAGATTTATAAAATGAAGTATAGATTTGATGCATAGAAGTGATTCTAATGTCGTATTTAGATACAGAATAAACAATTTCATTTTAGAATAAACAATTTCATTTTAGAATAAACAATTTCATATTATTTTGCAGGCCCATTGGGCATTTTTTTAATGTCCATTAGATAAGATGCTTTTATTTGTCCAAAACGTGAGTATAGAATACACACATATGGCATACAATATGTTGAATGTAATTTGTAAATCGTCCGTTCACTATCACCAGAACTGATTGACTGAGTTTTCGCAGTTGGCATGATTTTTAGATACTTTTTATGAATTCTAGGCTACGCGAGAAAAGTCAAAAATATTATTTCATCATTTCAACATTCTCCTGCCCTTACCATAATTTATTTGTGGTCAGCGCAACATCTTTTTCTTCCACACTTCTCTATCAGTCGTCATCACCGCTGTCACACCCTTTCTAACCATATCATCATCCACACAGTTCATCCATCGTTTCTTTGCTCTCTTCCTATAAGAGTTTATAGGCATACATTCCATGACAACCGATTTCCACACAACTTTTTGGCTATCGATGCCACTTTCAGACTTTCTCTTATGTACTAATTTCTTATTCTATCCATTCGTGTAACACCACGCATCCCGGCCCGCACGGCACGATACCTGCCAGGGGAGCAGATTGTTCGAAAGATCTACCGTGGTCCCTGGCACACAAGCAACTGAGGGATAACAGGTGGGTTTTAATCAGTAAAAGTCTGACACGCCCTCCTGCTCCACCCAGAGCGGGAGAAATTATTTGATACCCTCAAACAAAAAAACCATCACACATCCCTCTTAACATTCTTATCTCTGCTGCATGCAATTGCCTTTCATTCATCCCTTTTGTGGCCCAACATTCTAACCCATACATGACAGCACGTCTAACCATATTATTCTTTCATAGCTTACCGAAAACAACAAAAAAGAAAGAGGTTGTGACACCGACGCCATTTTAATTGCTTTGTGTCACTCTATTCGTGCTACATTGTAATAGTAATTAATAACATAATTTTCCACTAAATTCTAAACCCACCTGTTGCCACCGAGGTAGGTACCATAATTACACGATGTATTCCTATGTTAATCTGCACACATATTAAATATTCATAGCTCGCTCCTGCTGGACAATGGAGCTATCCTGATTGACGGACGGAATTGGGAAACTTAATTATGTTTGGCTTTACGAGGACTCGTAAAAAACGGGTTAGCTGTTATTAGGTTTCGGCGAAATAAGATGCGGATGAAAGAAATTCATGGAGACTGTTGAAAATGGAGGAAAACAGGAAATGAAACCATTCTAGACCCAGAAACATTCTAGCGTAGTGATTTTTCGTTGGTTTTCAAAGACGAAATATCGTTTCATAGAAAAGTGCTATACCTACACCAGGGATGGCGAACCAATGGCACGCGCGCCAATGATGGCACGCGACACAATATTTTGGGTAGTAACTATAGAGTTTCGAGTTGATAGTATTTATCTTTTATTTTCTTTTGTACTATCAAGATTCACAATAGCAGTCGCATAATAAATGGGCTATATTGCTATGAAGTGGCGGTCCAGGCCGTACCTACAGCTGTGTGTATAAGTGATGTATTAACACAAAACTCACTGCTGCACTCACACACTAGCATTTTATACATACCGTCGGCGACGCACAGACATGACCTTGGTCGGTTCATACCATTGCTAAAATTTACTTGTATAATTTGAGTTCCGGTAGCGTGCAGCGTATCGTCTTGGATTAAGAAACTCATAGGTCTGGGTTCAAATCTCGCGATGAAGCTTTAATTTTTCTTTTCAACAGTCATCTTCATCTGTTCTTTTATTATTCGATTTATTAATATACCAGAATAATAATGTAACAATTTTTTTGTTATTACTCGTATTGTTATTTAAATAAAGGTTTAACAATAATAAATTATTACAAAATGTTTATTCGTGTTGGGGGTGATCAAAAGTAAACTCGTTCGTAGTAAGTTCTAGTATATTTTCTTGAGATAGAAATGGAATACAGACAATAAAAAGGTGAGCGCGACAATTATGCGTACGCGCGGTTCTCAATCAGTCGGAAGAAGGGAAGAAGAGACACTTGTCAAGTGACAGATGAAACATGGCCGCCACTAGTCGCGTTCCATCGCCGTCCGCTTCAATTGCTGGATTGTAGGCATTAATTCATTCCAGCTCCGTTGCAAACATCCTCCCCCCCCTTGGGGACATGGTCCCCAAGGAGCTCTTGGGAATTTAGTAGGGCTAGTCTAGAGACGGGCCTATGAATGACGCCGTTCTCTGTTTTGACGTCGACTACCCTGCATACACCGTCAGCTCCCGGATACAGCTTCAGAATGCGGCCCATGAGCCATTTCATAGGTGGCAGTTGGTCGTCCAAGATGAAGACCAGGTCGCCGACACGAACTTGGTGCTGTGCTTGCTGCCATTTGACACGTTGCTGCAGAGTGACTAGGTAGTCTTTCGTCCATCGGGACCAAAAATGTTGTCTTAAGCGCTCAATTAGCTGGTATCTATTGATACTGACTCGTTCGGTAACGGGTGAAGGTAGTGAGGTCAATGGTCGACCCACAAGGAAGTGCCCAGGTGTAAGTGCAGACAGATCAGATGGATCAGCAGACATTGAAGTAATCGGACGTGAGTTCATAATAGCCTCAATTTGTGCAAATAGTGTGTATAATTCTTCAAAAGTTAAACTAGAGTTACCCGCTATTCGCTTTAAATGATATTTAGCCGTTTTGACTCCGGCTTCCCAGATTCCGCCGAAATGCGGTGCATATGCGGGAGAGAATTTAAATGTTATGCCTTCCTTGCTCGCGTAGTCGCAAACTAAACGTTCACTTTCCCTGAGCAGTCTGTTCAGTTCATTATTCGCTCCTACAAATTTTTTACCGTTATCACAGTATATAGTATGAGGTTTACCTCGTCGTGAAATAAATCTACGCAAGCACAAGATAAAGGCATCGCTACTTAAGTCGCTTACGACTTCCAAGTGCACAGCTTTGGTACTGAAACAAACAAATATGCATAGATAGCACTTGGAGGTCTTGGCACCGCGACCCTTTCTATTTAAGATTAAAAAAGGTCCTGCAAAGTCAGTGCCACAAGTCGCAAATGGTGGAGCAGGAGTTACACGAGGTTGCGGTAAGTTACCCATTATAGGATTTAAAGGTTTAGCTCTAAATCTTTGACAACGAACACACTTTCTAACAGTAGTCACAGCTAATACTTTCCCACTTGTAGGCCAGAATTGCTCACGGATAGTATTTAAAAGTTGCTGAGGGCCCAGTGTAGAAGACGAAGATGTTCTTGCTCAAATAGAAGTTTAGAGAAAGCGTGTTTGGAGTCTAGTAGTATGGGATGCCTTTTCCCATATGGACAGTGAGATGCATTATCAATCCGTCCACCGACACGCAACACACCGTGTTTATCCAAAAATGGGTTCAAAGAGAGAACTCGTGATTTAGAATTTAATTTATTTAAAGTTTCAAGTGAGTGAATTTCTTTTGAAAAGCATTCTCTCTGTGACGCCTTAGCTATGAGTACCAGTGAGTTGTTCAACTCAGAGCAGGTGAGTTCACCATTTAATTTAGTATGCACATTTTTAATATTATTTATAAATCTTAGTACATAAGCAAATATCCTTTGCAGTTTATATAGTTTAGAGTATTTCAGAAATGGTACAATATCAGTAAGCCGAGTTTTAACATTTAAACTTATTTTTATTTCAGGTAAAGTAGAAGTAGATTTAGATTGGGGCCACTCATGTTCAGACTTGGTCAGGAAGGAAGGACCATGCCACCAAAGAGTATTATTATGCAGAAGACGTGGTTGAATGCCCCTGGACGCCATATCAGCAGGATTATGCTCAGAAGGTACATGACGCCAAGTAGTTATATCAGTTAATTCTCGAATTTGTTCAATCCGGTTGCTTACATAAGTTTTGAGAGTTTTAGGTGGGGTGTATAACCATCCTAAAACTATGGTAGAATCTGTCCAAAATACTGAGCGTGATATCTTAATTTTTAAAGAGTAAAGTACTTTGGAGTATAGTTTTGCACTAAGTAATGCGCCTAACAATTCCAGACGGGGAATTGTTTCAGATTTTAAAGGAGAAACTTTAGTTTTAGCACATAATAAGTTACATTTAACTTCACCTAAACTATTAGTCGATTTTAGATAAACACATGCACCATATGCATCTTGTGAGGCATCAGCAAAGCAATGTGCCTCTATATAAATAGGAGAACTACAGAAAATGTATCTAGGTACCTGAATATGAGCAAAATGTTGTGTTTCATTGTAGAATTCTATCCATGAGTTTTCAATGTCCTTTGGAATTTCATCATCCCAGTCGACTTTAAGCAACCAAAGTTTCTGTAATAAGATTTTATGAAAAATAGTGCAAGCAGATAAGAGACCCAAGGGATCAAATATTCGACACGAGTTCGACAATATAGAGCGTTTCGTAGTTTTAGGACTAGATTTAATTTCGACTGAATAGTGCAAAGTATCAGAGCTAGGTGTCCATTTCAATCCTAAAACAGAGGATTGCTTGCTAAAGTCTTGAGATTGGTCAGTAGTAGGTATGTCATCAAAAATATCAGGAGAATTTGTTCTAAATTTACGCAAAGGGAAACAGCCTTCAGCAAGTTTGTCAATTACTCCTGAAATGTTAGCCTTTAACTGCGATTTTGAGTTCGACCCAGTATTCAGGTCATCAACATAGAAGTCATGTCTAATAGTATTGGCAACAGCTTCATCTGTACACTCCGCTGCGAGTTGAACTAGACACCTAGTACTCAGATACGGAGCTGAAGCTGTTCCATAAGTGACAGTATTCAGCTGTAAGGTTTTTAATGGTTGACTTTCATCTTCCCTCCAGAGAATAAGCTGCAAGTGACGCTGTGATTCATTTACCATGACCTGTCTATACATTTTTTCCACGTCACCTGTCACCACATAAGTATACTGACGAAACCTGAGCAAAATTGCCATTAAATCATCCTGAACTACTGGTCCGACAAATTGGATATCATTTAGAGATTTATTTGAGGAAGTTTTACAAGAGGCATCAAAGACTACTCTTAAGCGAGTGGTTTCACTGCTTTCGCGAATTACAGCATGATGAGGAATATAGTATCCGAAGCTAGGACGTCTTACTTCAGTCAAATGTCCTAATCGATGATACTCGTTAACAAATTCAGCATAGTCATTCTTCATTCCAGATTTGTTTAGTTTCCTTTCCAAATTTAAGAAACGCCTTTTAGCAATAAGATAAGAGTCCCCTAGAGCCTCACTGGGGATTTCACGCAAAGGAAGCTTTACACAAAACCTTCCATCATTCAGGCGGACAGTGTTTTCAATAAAGTGATTTTCACAATATTGTTCCTCATCAGAAAACTTAATATTTTTATTTGGCAGGGCAGGAACATCCTCAACTTCCCAGAATTTAGACAGAGAATCCCTAATCTCCTGAGAAAAGTTTGAATGAGTAGTAGCAGTAGTAGGGCTCATACCGGTTGGGCCTGACACGAGCCAACCCAGCTTAGATTTCTGTAGTGTAGGTTTATTTTTCCCTAACTTAATTTGTTTAGAATCTACAATTTCCCAGTAAACATCAGCACCTAGCAGTAGATCAATTTCAGAGGGTATATAGTAGGTAGGATCTGCTAGTTCTTTAAATTCAGGAAGATTCCATTCAGAAGGGTCAATCCTTGAGCTGGGCAACATGCCAGTAATATCAGGCACTAAAAGACATGAAACATTCGTATGGAATAAATTAATCCGCGATTTAAGTTTTATGTTACACCTTTTAGTAGTATTAGTTAGCTTATTATTTATACCAGCAATTGATATATTAGTATTAGAACAAGACAAATTCATTTTCTTTTGCATTCTTTCAGTTATAAATGAAGACTGGCTTCCATTATCCAGTAGTGCTCTAACAATGTGTGATTCAGAAGATTGACTATCAATTATTTCCACTTGAGCAGTGCATAGGAGGATCTGTCCAGGCATTGCTGCGGAGAGTGATACAGGATTAAACATTGCAATAGTTGAAGTTGCCTGAGAGGAACTTGCTTCTTGAGGAAGTGATGTCGCAGAAGACTTGTCATCAAGTGAGTTTGTCTTGTCATTATTGGACTGTGATTTATGTAGCAGTAAATTGTGCCTTTTGTTGCAGAATTTGCAAGAACTATGTTTGCAGTGAGCAGCAAAATGACCAGGACGCAGACAATTATGACAGAGCTTATGCTTGGAAACTTCACTGTATCGAGCATCCAATGACATGTCCTTGAATTTATCACACTTGTAAAGTAAATGATCTTGTGAACATACAACACTGGTTTTTCCATTGGTGTTAGAAGAAACAAATAATTTAGTTTGTTTGTCTTTAGAGTAAGAACGTTTTTCAGTTTTAATAGTAGCATCATTCTTGCTATACTGCAAGGTTTCTAAAACGTCAGCACGATTTCGTAAGAAAGTATAGAACTCCTTGATCGTTGGAGAAGCAGCAATAGTATTCCTGTGTTCTTCCCATGTGCGACTTGTGGCGCCATCTAGTTTTGACACCATAATGTATACAAGTAAAGTATCCCAGCGGGATTCAGGATCATTTAAAGAAGATAGGGCTCGAATATTTTTAGAATAGTAATCTATCATAGAGCGAAGAGATTTATAATTTTCTTTATTTATTGTGTCAAAACTCAAGATAGCCTTTAAATGATTATTCGTAAGTATCCTCTTGTTATCAAAGCGTTCCGTAAGCAAATTCCAAGCTAATTTATAATTCGCAGTAGTGAAGTCTATTGACTTGATTATATCAGTATCAGTAATGAAACTTATTTATATCCGGAATACTATCATTGTTGTTAATTAAAGAATCGAAAGTGTCTCGAAATTCCATCCACTTCAAATGGTTTCCATCAAAGGAAGGCAGCTGAATGGTAGGTAATTTAATGTTATGGTTGCAGAAATCTTGTTTAATATTCTGACAGCTAGACAGTGAATTGCAGTTTGTATTTTCAGGTATTACATCATTAGGACCAAGACTTTCAATTAACAACTGAGCTGTAGCAATGTTTGAGCAAAAATCACTTTCAATCATGTCATTTTCCTCCAACTGATCAGAATCCAAACTTTCAATTTTAGTTTTTAAATCATCAAACTGATTCAACAACTCTTTAAATCTTTTTAATTTTAACTCAGTTTCAACAAGTATTTGTTTAGGAATGCTGTCAGTTTCTATCAGTTTTACAGTATTTAAGTATTTTGAAAATATAGTTATTCTAGCCTTTATCGTACCACGTTGCTGAATAAGAGTTTTCAATTCAGCAGACAAAGTGAAAGCTTATAAGAACTGAACAGACCGTCAAGAAATTAGTTATCCTGGTATCAGATACCACATGTAAAGTTTAACAAAGAAAGCCAAACCGTGCAAGTCGCGCAATAGCTACGACAACAGCTCGTCAGTCAGCAACACACAAGAGCAAGGCAGGTCACACAGCGCAGGATGCAAGCAGTAGTTGTAGCGAGCAGGTAGACTTATAGCAGCGCATTCCAGCGAAACCTAAGAAGCAGGTGCACACGGAGAATCTGGAAAATGCCAGGGTGTTCCCGTAAGCGAAGTGCGAGTAGGAAGAAAAAGGGTTAGGGTAGGTTAAATTTGTCGTTTTTAAGTAGTGCCTACCCACTAAGAAATTATCATTAATCTAGGTTCATAGAATGGAATTGTAAGTAGTAGAGAGTAAAATAGTTAGGAAGGCATAGGTTGTCGTTTAAATTAGTACCTCCCTAATAGAAGATTATCGTTAATCTGACTCCATAGATTGCAAGTAGAAAGTAACTAGTTAGTTATAATATGCAGGCATACATCTCATTTAAATTAGTCTGACTCCAGATGCAGTATTATATAAGGCAAGAACTCGGCTATTTAAGCATTTTAGGTTACGGTAATATGCTAAAACTGGGCGTACTTCCCTGTAAGCAAACCAAATCACTCACTACACAGGCCCGTAATGTAATCAGGTCTTCTTATGAGCGGGGTTTCATTTGAGCAGCAGCTCGCCTTGTGTCTTCTAATGATAGGCGCCGAGGTTCGATAGGTTGGCAGTGTTGGCACCATGCGGTTGCGTCGCCGGCCGCGCCGCCGCGCCGTCAGAACTCAGTTATTATCTTCAATAGCTAGATCACGTCGGGGTCACCAAATGTTGGGGGTGATCAAAAGTAAACTCGTTCGTAGTAAGTTCTAGTATATTTTCTTGAGATAGAAATGGAATACAGACAATAAAAAGGTGAGCGCGACAATTATGCGTACGCGCGGTTCTCAATCAGTCGGAAGAAGGGAAGAAGAGACACTTGTCAAGTGACAGATGAAACATGGCCGCCACTAGTCGCGTTCCATCGCCGTCCGCTTCAATTGCTGGATTGTAGGCATTAATTCATTCCAGCTCCGTTGCAAACAATTCGTTATAACTTCATGAAGAATGTATAAAAATAACTAATAATAACTTCTTGTTAAAACAGTTTATTTTCTCATAAAGAACAATTTATTGAAGTAAATAAGCTAGTTGGTGAACTATGATAATCAGGCTATGGTATCTTAGTAATATAATAATATTGTGCTGATTACTACTGTGTGTCGGTACTCTAAATAAATCGCAATATTCTACAAAAATCTACCCACGTAAAAGTAACAAATGCAGACAAGTTGTCACAATACAATTAAATGACTCAGTAGTACTACTTTTATTCTACTGCGAGTGAGTTCGTTCTAACTCAAACCTCAAAGTTAACAAATCGTATTTAATAGGACTTAAAGAGGTTATAGCTTAAGTGTTCATTTTCATTCCGAAAAGAAGATTGAAACTAAACCTCAAAATAATCCAGATTACGGATAAGACAAAATATTATTTGAATATTACTAAAATAAATAAATGTTTGTAATTTATAACTTAATGTTAATGTTTTTTCCGTTAACTATGTTATTGAGCTGATTCTCGAGCTGGTTTTCGCGATGATGCGAACCTTCTGCGTGGAGTGCACGGCGCACGGTTCGTAAAGATGTGTCGAATAATTCGGCAAAATGTCTTGTCGTTTTGAAACCACTTGTTTCATATTCGCTGAACGTGTGCCTGTTATAGGAGCTGGGGTCTTCCACTTTGCTTTCCACGGGCAAGGCTACCGCCTTCCTCATATCTTTTCACCCACCGACTCACAGTATTTCACTAAAACAAAAAAGGGGTAATGTTAAGCTACTAAGCAAAATACACACTTTATGTATTACCTACTAACAAAATTATTTAAAAGGGCAGTTTCACATAAATATTAAGTATAATGTTATTTTCATCGTTCTATATTATAATCTAGGAAATAAATTTACATCGAAATTTTATATTTTTATTCTATTTAGACATTATGATATTTATAAAACGTTTAAAAATAACTACAAGGATCAGCAGTTATACTTTAATTAAATAAATGTTTAATAAAATATTTAAATCGTAATACACACACTCAGTCCGGTTTCATCACATAGGTATTTGTGATATAGGTATTAAGTCCACTTTTATGCAGCGCAATAATATTTGCTTTCATTTCTATATTTAAATTTGCTTACATTTTAAAATGAATTAGAAGAACGTTAATAGATGAAACACACGTCACTAGCACACAATATCAACCAACACCGTTCTATAAGTCGCGGTGAATGAGTCGTAAATCATTTAAATTTATTTAGGTTTCTGTGGGTATAGTGATAAAGTTTTACGAGTTTAGTGAATAAGACGAACAGAACAAGAAACTATACTCAAAAGTGATTTTTGAAACCATAAAAAGACTGTCACACAGCGAGTGGGATTCGAAACCGCGACTCGCTGCGCTAAAACGCGATAATCAAGTGCGGTAACCGCTCAGCTATCATGCCATTTGCTTTAACGGTTGAATTTAGGAAATACATTCATTCGTAAACGTATGAGAGTGTGTGTGTCTATAGTATTATAGCCAATAGAAATTGCTTATTATAAGAAGGTCGTAAGTTAAAGCGAAGTGTCAATCTATTGCTTTTTGAGATTGGGGCACCATTAGTGGAGGCTACTGTACATATTAAGTATATTTTTAAATATTTTTACAAAAATAACACAAAAACATTTAAAAATATAAAAAAATAGTGGCCCATTGGCATCAGGAGCAGGGTCCTTGATGCCGGTGGTCAGGGCTCTAGAGACAGGAACCCCCTGACTATGCGTGCCGTGTCTAGGAGTACTGCTTTCTGAATCAAGCCCTTGATCCAGCCGCGCAATGAGAGACTCCTGAGATGTTGGTCGAGGCTCTTCGCTATTAGGCCATTTACTGTAATGATTATCGGTACAATGATTGCTGAGTCCACGTCCCACATGTCGAAAACCTCGTGAGCTAAGTCAAGATACTTGATTTTCTTATCTTGCTCAGCTTTCATGAGATTCTCGTCATGAGGGACAGCGATATCAACAATCATTGCACAACGCTCTCAGCAATCTATCGCCACAATGTCAGGCTTATTGGCTACAATAGTCCTGTCAGTGATGATAGATCGATCCCAATACAATGTGGCGTGACCATTCTCGAGAACTGGGTCGGGCACATATCAGTAGTATGGTACTTCAGACTCCACAAGGTTGTACTGCAAAGCAAGTTGCTGGTGGATAAGCCTAGCTACTAGATTGTGTCTGTGCAAATACTCGCCGTTAGCAAGACGAGAACAACCAGAAACGATATGTCAGATTGATTCACCGGGACGACGATAACTTCATCCATAACCGCACAAACAAAACCTTCGGTTTCCACGAAGAGGTCGCCGAAACGCAGCCAGGATACAGACGCCAAAAAGATAGTATTTATTATTATTATTTTCCCAATAATCACAAAGTCAAAATTGTTTGATGGCACGTCTGTGACCTCGTTAAACATTTCTTTATAAAAATGCCACGTTGAGACGTTAAGGTTCGCTATCCCTGACCTACACGGTTAAAATGTATGAAACAGCCAATTTTTTATTGGTAGTGACCGACGAAAAATTCAACGCCAAGGGGGGCGGAGTGTTGAATCATGTACTGCATAACAGGATGCGTGTCGAAGTACCTGCCACCCTGTATTTGAAAAAGCTCGCATACGTTATCTCGCCGAATGTTTAGCGCTTCTGCAGAGCATGCCCTCTTGGATTCGATTTCTAGGTCGGACTATGATTTAATGGGTTTTTTCATTAGGAATTTCTGAGTATCTGCCGGGAGTCTGGTTTTGTGTACGGTTGATTGTAATAGGCTCGCCACCATGGACAACATCACATACGAAATTTGGGACAAAATGGGTGTACTGTAATGCACACCTCTACAATCTCACCTCTTCCTACCCCTTCGGTGATTACAGGATTGATGTTATTATAAACAGATATGTGATCGAATATGGTGCACATCCACCTGACAGTCGCCTATTTACTCATATCTTGAAGACTCCTAGGCTGCCTATCGGTAAAGCAATGATATATCAGCCTACAGAGCATTTATAAAATGTAGTTATGCCTACGATTTTCAACTGAAATACGGACGAAATCACAACGCAACTACAGAGCAATTTGTAACACTAAAATCGTCTGATTCGATCACGCGGACCGCAGCCAAATTCCCGAAATTTAGATTTTACAACGAATCACCCAATAGGCATATCTATATACATATTTATCTAACACGTTCTGTGGTCACAAATCCATTCTAAATGTATTTTATACTAATATTATAGATATAAAACATGAAAGTTTATATGTAGGGGGAACTACCAATCGCAATTGAAAAACTGTTTTTGTATTTGGTAGCCGAAATCTTGAGGAAAGGTAAAGGTTATTCAACATCACGCTACGTCCTTAGGAGCCGGGCGAAAAAGAAAGAACGCTAAGTGAAAACGAAGTTAAAGCTCCAGTGAAAAGTCCAGGCCATGGTTTGAAGCGAGAGTGCATGGGTAGGCGTCACCTTCTACGAAGCAGTAGTTGCTCGCGAAGGGGGAGGCGGCGCACGTGAGGCGCAGTATTTGCGGCCCTAGCTGCCGCAGGAGACGCCCTGGGCGTCGGGAATCCCAGTCTGATTCCCGGTCACCGTAGGCGCGGGCTTGCGGCGGCGAGTAATGGGTAGCTCGCTGTCCGGTAAGGACCAAGCCCGAGTCAACGCGTTGTGTTCCACGCGCGCCTCAAAGAGATGTCAGCACCAACTGATGGGGCCCGCAAGGGCCGATGCCTGCCAGGGGTGCGGGTTGTTCGAAAGAGATACCATGGCCTCTGGCACACAGGAATCTGAGGAAACACGGATGGGTTTTAGTCAGTAAATGTCTGACACGCCCTCCTGCTTCACCCAGAGCGGGAGAAGGAAGTTATTTGATTATTTCTCATCTCGAAAAAAAAAAAAGCTCGGGCGAGCGATGGGATGCGGGTGTGGTTCTAGTATTCTATATTTCAAACAACTGTAGCAGCCTAAATGCTCTACAAATTAAAGTACTTTAAATAGTAAAGTCCATTCAACAAACAAATTACATTACAAACAGAGGATTCTGTTTAAAAAGTCTTCCCATTTCTACTATTTAAACATATTCATGCCTTGTATTAAAAACGACACCGATCTAACTTGCATTTCAAAAGCATTCATTCTCGTAGCCACTACCTATTATTTTTGCCAATTAATTACATTTGAGGGTAGTCGAATAATTTACTTTCTCTTCTCCGTTGCGTTCAAATTAATTGACATCACTTCAGATTAATGAGCTAGCCTTTTTTTTTATAAACCATTATCTTGAAAAATATTGTTTTCTTTAACGGATTCAGAATTCGGGCCATCCTTTATTTTCATGTAAAAAGAGAAAGTTTTGCCGAGCAAACGCCTCTTCTCATACAGAGGGCTTTTGGGGTGCACGCGTGGTTCACTGCGCGTGGTTGGTATTGAGCACCACGCGTGTTCAAGACGGGTTGGCGATTTCAAACTTAAGTTCGTCCGCGATTTCATCAGCCCTCAACGTCCCGCGGCTACGTTTCTGCCTTTTGCTTGGCTTCAAAAGGTCGTAGCGCCTGTAACCTCAGAAGGAGAATAGGGCTATCAAAAGCAAAACTATTTACTATACAGATAATAAAGAGGAAAGATTTGATTGTTTGTTTGTTTGCATTGCTCCGAAACTACTGAACCGATTTGAAAAATTATTTCACTGTTGGGAAGCTACACTATCCCCGGGTGACATAGGCTATATTTTATCCCCGTATTCCCATGGGAAGGGAACTACGCGGGTGAAACCGCGGGGCGCTGCTAGTTTGTAATAAATCCGATCTTTAGCGTCAGAGTTTACTTTCTACATACAAACTTACGTTTGCGACTTACTTAACTTACTTGCGTTTGTAAACAAATTTCACCTCTTTATAATATTCGTGTAGATACGTCCAGGTTTCCTCACGATGTTTACCTTCACCGGCTTCAACTATATCAGTTATGTCCAAGAAAAACTCAGAAAGTAAATATAAATTCAAAAAGTCACATTGGTACTTGCCCGAACTTGTAAAGCTAGAATGCACCTAAAATGGTTTGGATTAAGGCTATGAAATGATTAGGTTTCAATGTTTTTGTGTGGGCTTGTCAGCTCACAAATGCCTGTGATAGTCGACCAATAGATATTTTCTTAAAGTACTGTTATTTAGCTCCACCCAGTTACTGAGAGCTGTCCATAAAATCATTCGGAAAACGCGAGCCAGATGATGAGTGATAACAAAAGTTAAAATTAAAATTGTAATCTTTCCATAATCACACATAGAGCTTACCTTTACCAAAAAAACAGTCATTTTCCAAATCACATCATTATCCGTTCCACACATCAGAATCAGATAATCTACCCAGTTTCTTTCAAAATGGTGTCTTCACAGTATTATTTTTATGCAAGAACAGTGCCGTTACTTTCCGAGGGAACGCCGTTGCCATAGCAACGTAATTCCCGTATAATCCCCTTTATTTTAGCTTCATCCCCTCGCCTTACCTTCTTACCCCAACGTACATTATCCGTCAGCCCTTGTCAGAGGGTGCCTGTCACACCGTAGTGAGAAATCGATCAGAAAATTTTATTATTTAAATATTGGTGAGTAGCAAGTTCTAAATTGTTTAGGGATTTAAGGGTTTTTTACTTCCTCAGAATTTTGAAAATGTTGGATGAACGTTCATTATGAGGTTAAAACCTCCAGTAAACTAATCGCTACAATTTAAAATGTCGTGTTTGCTGTTGCAATCGGTCAAATAAAAGAATAGGTACTAACTCTTTAAAATTGTTCGCCACATACTATACAAACTTTATATTGTTTAACAGTCTATGACAGTCGTTACGGGTCGTCAGAAGCCCGAAAGTCTGACAACCAGTCTTACCAAGGGGTATCGTATTACCCAGTAACTGGGTTGTGGAGGTCAGATAGGCAGTCGCTCCATGTAAAATACTGGTATTCAGCTGCATCCGGTTACACTGGAAGCCGATCCCAACGTGATTGGGAAAAGGCTAGGCAGATGATGAGTCTACACTCAACAGTTGCCGTATTTGTGACCACAGTAGCATACAAAATGAATAACAATCTTTATCTTAACAAACAAAAAAATATGTTAAACACACAGAGGACGTTAACACGGAAGCAATTAACTGTAGTTATTTAAGTACAAAAGTATTTGTTAAATCAATATTAGTGTGACACCTTTAACACCCAGTGCACCGATAAGTAGCCATTAAAAGTGTCATAATGACACTAGATAGTGCTCTTTGTCTATTAATTACCGAATATAATTGATAACGGGTGTAAAAATGAGTTACTAGTTACCACATTTTAATAGAAGGATGACAGATGATAACCTTTGGTAGGTATTTTATAGTTTTTCTAGTCCAAGATTTAATGAGCTTGGTAATAACAATGTTTTTTTTGTAATTTTTTTCAGATTACACAAGGGTTTGAGAGGCCATTCCTATGGAGGAGAATCGGTAAGTAATATTCTTTACTCTTATAATAATAGTATGTTTAAATACCACCTAGTTCGTGAACGGCCTTTTTTTGGATGGGAAAATCATCAAATGACTTATCCCGGTCCGCTCAGAAACAAAAGACTTTTACTTACTAAAACGCACCCGTGTTCCTTCAGTTGCCTGTGCCAGGGACACGGTAACTCTTTTGAACAAATCCGTGACTCTGGCAGGGTGAAGAGGCTGACTTGTGTAATTTTGATGTCGAAATCGTCCTGATTCTAAGCCGAATTTGAATAAACCACTTATAATTTTGCCCCAACTTATGTATCTAGCAGAATTCATTTAGATTCTGTTGTATTCATATAATACCGCATATCCGGAGGTTGTAAAACAAGTCCGTTTGAAACGTGACAGTTTTGTTAAAACAAGCAAATGAATGCCGAATAATATAATCGTTAATTTGCCAAGCACATGTAGTAAATCACGAGCAAGTACAACAAAAATGGTAATGCAAACTGTATTTGGTTTGGTTTGCATTTAAACTGTTTTTGCGTTAGGGTCATTTTTCTGTTTAAAAAATATATTGAATAAAATTGTGAAGAAAAATTGCATTTACTGCAGATGAGAAATTCCTTGACATTCACAAGAAATTTCGCGATCATATTTATAAACACTACGGTGTAAACGCAGCCTCGTCTAAAAGTCCAACCCAAGAATTTGTCTATTGAAATGCCCCTTACATTTTCGTCAAAAGCTCCCTACGTTACACTGCAGTGCATTTTATACCCCCAACAAAATGCAGTTTAGCGTGATCGTAATATAGATTTGATATTTCGGTATTATTACACTGCGTGGGTTGGGGATGGAACAGCTGTCATCTTCATAGTACGTAAGTTTATTTACTTTTCTACTGTGTTTGATATTAACAAAAACACGCTTGCAGCAATCCTTTGAAGAGTTCCTTTAACAATTTCCGATGTTCTGTAACAGACAAGTTTGTATTCAGTTCGGTAATTCCGGAAATATTCAGTGTATTGAATTGAATAGCTCTTTCTTTTTTCAAAAGTATCTGAGCCAGTATTATGACATCACGTAACAAAGAAGGTATTGCATTGGAAATAGTCAAATTAAGACCTTATTACAAAATAAGGTTTTTGTTAAGATTCTGAGAAGGCCAATTCTCGAAATTTAAAACGTAAAAAATCTAGTCGCCGTCTCATTCACACTCAAATGTCGAAAACTTGTCAAAAATATATATATGGGAAACTGGAGGTGTTTTTGACTGATCGAGACTAAGATCAGCACCCTAATTGCGTAACTCACTATTAATCATAATCGGTTTCAATTTGACAGTTCGACAATATTCATTGCGATATTTACGTTGTTGAGCAGCCATATTTTCCGAACATATGAAGCAATGGTTTAATAATCTGTTTCAAAACGAAACGCCATTAGGGTGCAGAACGGTTTTAAAATTACGCCCCTGGCACACAGACAACTTAAGGAGCACGGGTGGGTTTTAGTCAGCAAAAGTCTGACACGCCCTATTTGATAATTTCCATCCCAACCAAAAAAAAAAAAACTTCGTTGTAATACAGCAAAAGAACATAGCTTTCCTAAAACGATAACCATATTTTTTGACAGTCATTCATTCTGCCTAGCCTCTTCCCAACTTTGTTGTGGTCGCCTTCCCTATGTGTCCTCGATGACCCAGTTACTGGGTAACACGATACCCCTTTTTAAGACTGGCTGTCAGACTTTCGGGCCTACCCGTAACGACTGTCAAAGATCCATGTATGACAGGCTTTAAAATTATTATATAATTTTATCACAATGTATTATCGTAATTTCGTTTGTATACTCAGAGCATATAAATCAGTGATTGTATTGAATGTAAGTGTATGCAATTACAATTGTTTGGCTTGTCAGTTGAGGTGATAAATCAGTTTTAATTGTATGTAACTTTATATTTTATAGGTTCAGTGCATATTGTGAGGTTTTTAATCGTTTAATGATATTAAATAACATAACTTCACGCCTTGTTTACACAGTTACTTTTTCTGGATTTGTACCTAGTTGATGGCAATAGACTCGCCCTCTATTACATGGAACTTGAACATATTGTAGTTTATTTATAAACGTTGCGTAAAGTTAAGAGGGTAATTCCTACACTTCTTAGTACTAGTCTAGTTTGGATTTACTACAGCCCAAACTCAAGTTTATCAGGACCTCACAAACAAGAAGCCTGGTTGAAACCGTAGGTGTAACTCCACGAGTCTACGGCAAAGCAAATAACTATTAAACTCTAAAGTTCTAATCGTGAAAACATGTTAGTGCTAGACAAACCTACAGAACTGAAGTATTATATAAGGCTGAAATGCCACCAATGTCGAGCGCAGCTTTTTTATTTTGTAGACCTGTATTATGGTCCCATTGCTGGACAAAGGCATCCCTTTATTTTCTTCCAAACTTCGGATGTCTAGTGCGATCTCTGGCCATGTTGGCCCTGCAAAACTAATCAGATCAGGTATGTCAAACATGCGGCCCTTCTCGCATAGCCCTGCGGCACGTTGCGGCCTGCGTGGGTCGCAAAAATTTATAAAAATCACGCTCCGGAAGCTGAACCGGTTGATGTCATAGAAATTCAATGTCAGATATAAAAATGTGTGTCTTGGTGCACTTGACAAAATATGTCAAATTACCGGTAATCTGACATATTTCCCGGGAAAAGGAGGTAACACATTTTTCTATGAATTATTAAATAACCATGCAAACCATTGTTTTTTTCTTCTTTTGGGTGGGTTTTGCGGTCCACTGATTCTACGGTCCTTACGTGTTTGGCCGACCATTAATTTTGAGTTTGACATGCATCAATCAGACCATTACATCACGCTCGCCGTGGTCTCCCTTGACGGCGATGTCCTCTTCCCTAAGGTGTCCAGCGAGTGACCATCTTTGCCCATCTCTCCGAATGCATTCGTGAGACGTGAGTCGAGAATAGCTTAGCTGTGAGATTTGTTCCACCCAAGTCAATGTGCAACACCAGACCAAAAAATATACAAGTTAAATTAGCTGGCAATACTTTACCCAAGTGTTGTGTATTGATATCGAGAACTACTTATAGCTTATGAACATAATGCAGTGCTGCATAATGTAAGCGGGCACGTCCTTAATGCCTGGAGGATTTTATTTCGGTTTTAAGTTGTGTTTTTCTTTTTATTATTTATTTCTGCTTTAGTATGTTTTCAATGTTTTGTTAGTATATTGGCGTGTGCTAGCTGACATAAAATATGGCAAATAATTAAATTTAATGTTTTGTGTTTCGTAATGGCAATTACTTATTATTGTACAGAGTCAAGTTCTTTAACTTAACATACAGCTGTGCTGCTGGGGAGTTTGTTGCTGCACTTCCCAGCTAAAGATCTGGTCGCAAAACTATCATCTTTGCCACTACTGCAAGTCGCACTAACTTCGGTAGCACTACACCTATGAACTGTGAAATTGGGAAACTACAATAAAATCGCCACACGAACCAACAGTATCGACATCTTCTCTAATCCTTTGCGACATTTCCGATTGAGACTTCTAACCAACTCGGGGTCTCGAGATTTCTGTGCGACACGCGCGCTCCTATCTTCTTTGTCAGCCTTTTTTTCTGTTGTTATTATTTTTAAAGCATTTTGTATTTCCACTTGTATTTGTGTGAACATAGCTCTATTTTAACTATATTTCATTTTCTTAATTTGTAGTTTTATTTTACAACTTGTGTGCATTTTAACTAACTGTAAATTGTTCTGCTAGTGCTGTGCACTTTTGTAAGTGACTAATTCACGATTCCTAAAACTGAATGTGATTATTATTTGTGTATTGTCTTAGTGAATAAGTCGTTGAAGTGCCTTATCAATAAATAAATAAATAAAGCACTAGGGAGTGGTGAACGGTGGGCGTATTGGGGGACTGTATTATTTCATAACGTTTAAAAAGTGCTAATTCTCAGCCTAGTTTGAATAAATGACTTTTGATTTTGATTCATCTGCGGCATTTATATCTTTTACTTACACGGGACTTACAATCTTATGGAACTTGAGCGAGGTAGCTTAGTCCCTTGCTCGTAGGCGCGGGCCGTGGTATAGATGCCTATAGTTAGTTGTTTTTCTTAGGTGGAAACCCAGCCTTAATGTTTACTTACAAAACTAAAAGTCCACTCTACAATACCAAACTTTACGAGTTCCGGAACTCGTATTAAAAATGTGCTTTGTAAACAAGTGCTTACAACTCGAGCTGGGGAATAAATATTTATGAATGGCGCCTAAATTATTTTTCATGCTTTTTCTTTGTTGTTTTGAGAGAATGGGCAGAAAGTGGAGCCTTGGTAATAACAATAGGCTTAAAATATTACTGTTAGGCCCCGATCACACTTACCACAACCATACAACAACGACGACACGTGGTCTGGCTCTAATTTGAAAGAAAATAAATAGTTAATTCACCGGACCATAAAATCTAAAGGATGGGCATCACTGTACACCTGTACTAGCTTCAAGATACTGAATAATTTATGTTATAACACAACATCACGCCCATATTCCTCGAAGGGTAAAGCAGGGATGTACACCCATATTTCGCTAGTTATGTTTAAGTCCCATGTAATGCGGGGGAGCCTATTGCCAGCAAAAGCCCAAAAGCTAATTTTTATTTATCATATTCTATGGTAGCTACAGTCAGCGACAAAAGTAAATCCAGATTATAAACTATCTGTGTGCCAAATATTATCTAAATCCGTTCAGCCGTTTTTGCGTAATGGAGTAACAAACACACTAACTTTTATATTTTTGTTATTATAGTAAGATTATATAGTAGGATGTAAAACACTCAGTACAACTAACTACTACATAATAAATCGTCCAGAACATTATCGGTCACGAAAGCGTTTACTTCGGTTATTTCTGTATGCACGTGCGTGTGAGCACGTGTAGTGTCAAACACCTCTGGGTAATACAAATGACAGGATCAGGGTCATTTTAATGTAAATACCTACTAGCATTGATTTGCCACTTTGTTCGCGTTGAGTTTGGTATTTTTGCCACGATTACGTCGAATTTCAATAGGAGATTAGTAAACGGTAATAAAGATGTGCCTTAAGCTATAAGCGTTATAAATGTTGAATTCAAGCTTGCCCAAGACGAATACCCTCTATATCCCCGAGCAGAATACTCTACTTTTCACAGTTTCTGTGCAGTCATCATTCAACATCATCATAATTGCTACCGAAAGACGTCCACTGCTGGACAAAGGCCTCCCCCAAGCACCGCCACTTTGTCCGGTTCTGTGTTTCTCGCATCCAGCTGATTTGTGCAGCGTTCACCAGGTCATCGGTCCATCTTGTAATAGGCCTTCCAACGCTACGTCTTCCAGTACGCGGTCGCAACTCCGGAACCTTTCGGCCCCATCGGCCATCTGTTCTGTGAGCAATGTCCTACTGCCACTTAAGTTTTGCAATTCTTCTTCTTCTTGCCTGATTCGATCATGCAGGGAAACTCCAAGCACAGCCTTCTCCATTGCCCTTTGAGTGACTTTCAGCCTTCTTATGAGGCCCATTGTTTGCGACCACGTTCCAGTACCATATGTCATCACTGGCAATACGCATTGGTCAAAGACTTTCGTCTTGAGACATAATACATAAACTCAGTCACTAAGTACACACTCCTTACCGTCCTCATATTCACCTGCTACGATCCATACATACTCCTTTTGCCTCGTTTGTGCTCATACAACTTGCACGGCGGTTGCGAGTACTACGCCTTTTTAAAGCAATTTTTAACCGACTTCCAAAAAAGGAGGAGGCTATTATGTTCCACTGTATGTATTTTTTTTTAAATGTAAATGGTAGTCTGGTTTATAAATCCAGAAATTAATGCTTTACAGACACGTTTCGTACCAATATACTAACCGTGCTAGACAAAACGGCTACACATAAATCTAATTGTTGCCTCTGGGATGAAAAGAACTTTATCAATTAATTAGGTAAGATTAATTAGAGTAATAGCGGAATAGTAAGATATGGGTTGCTTACTCGGAAGAAATTCGTGAAATATGAAGGGGAAATAGTAATTACCTGTTTCCTTACTCTGCCTATCCTTTCACACGTTTTTTTTTTTGTATTATGCCCAGCTTTCACGAGGCTTTGAAGTAATAATAGCCGCGTTTGTTTTGGGGGTCTGTCTTATGTAATTTGACGTTTGAAAAGTGCTGACACTCAGCCTGATTTGAATTCATGACTTTTGATTTTGGTAGTTAAATCGATGGTACTCAAAAATTGAATAAACTGTCACACTAGCTTACTATATATATATAATTTTTTATATATTTTTTAGTTCGGCTAACTAGAAAAGCGTGTTTTTTTTTAATTATTTGTTTTTGGTCGGGCCCCAGGCCAAAAAACAAATAGTAAAAAAAAAACTGATGAAATTACGCACAAATTTATAAAATTATTTAATTGTCATCGGTGCTTGATAAGTGTGCTAAGTTTTAATTTAATTCGACGCTTTGAAGTGAGTCAAAATGACGTTACGACGATTCCGTTATCTACATACATACATACCAAGCTAATACAAGCGTGTTAAAAAAGAAGGTAGTTCTGTATACACGAGCTTAGGTGGACTAGCTTAACTTGCTATCCTAACTTCACAAACAGTTTTTAAATAACAGCTGTTTCATAATCCGCTTTACGACCTAAAATTCCGGACTCTCGGAATGGCTTGCTTGTTAAAGGACTAATTAGCAGAATACTAAATCATAAAATGAGCAAGTACTTAATTCTAAAAATGGCTGTTTTGCAACAGACTAAATAAAAGATAGTACAAATAGTACGTACACAATCCGGCGGATCTATACATTTAAATAAATCAAATTAAAGTGTCTATTTGTAATGTCAAGTTAACAGCTTTTTACTTAATGCTGCAAATTATATGAACGTATTTGCGCTGTCTTAAACTATTTTGTAAATATTGTATGTCTGTCTGCCTTTTTGTGCCGCCTATTCTCCGAAATGAACGGACCGATTTTGATGAAATTTGGAGGACACTACTTTTATCGACATACAAATAGCCGAAGCCGCGATGGGAAGCTAGTTCATAACAAAAACGAGTTCTTGACCGATACGGATCTAAGCTATTACCGACCCGTTCCAGTTAAGAAAGTTAAATATTAGTTGTACAATATAACTGTTGGTAGAAGCGTGATGTTACGGACACTATTTGAGTTCTGATAGCCGTTACCATCCGTAGCTATCTGGAATCGTTTGTTCATAGTCCGTTTACATTTATTGATAAAATATGTTTATTCTTTACATTGCTCGAACTCAAAACCGTTAGGTAAACCGAGGTGATTACCGCGCGGGATTTCATGCCTATCCTTTCCGAATTAGGCTGATTTTGTAATCTGGCAGAGAAATAGGCTGGGATATGTCGAAGGGCATAGCTACTTTTGTACGCGATAACCGACATCTACGCGAGCGGAGCCGCGGGCAAAGCTAGTGTCAAATTCAGTTGTAAAACACAAATTCGCGTGACGGCTGTTATAGCCGCTTTCTTTAGAAACTCAATCTTTAGATTGTGTTTTTTTTTAAGGGATCGTCCTATGGTATGATTGGTTGTCAAATCTTTCCAAAGCATTGATGTCTGCGTCTGATGGGTGTATTAAGTTACGTTCGTTTTATTTCGAGGGGGAAATCATTAAAACTTACGGGGATGCAATTGACGTTTTTTTTAAGAAAAGCCCTGCGGGGGTTTTTATTACAGCATGTGTGGGAGCTTCCGGGAAATTCTCGGGATCACAACGACGATACCTACTGTTATTTCCGTGGGTTTATTTGCACGATTTTTTTTTGGCTCCCACGGATACCTAATCCAATTATTTTCATCAATAAATCTGCCTAGTCTTTTCCCAACTATGTTGGGGACAGCTTCCAGTCTAACCGGATACAGCTACCAGTATTTTACATGGAGCGACTGCCTATCTGCCTATCTCTAATACGATACCTAATGGCAAGACTGGCTGTCAGACTTTCTGGCTTCTGACGACCCGTAACGGCTGTCAAAGTTCCACCAATGACAGCCGGGAACATCGGCTTAACGTGCTTTGCGAGGCATGGAGGGGTCACCCAACCCTGGTAAGCGTAGCTTAAAGCTCTATCATGAATGAATGAACGAAATGCACCGATCCCAACGTGGCTTGACCAGATTCGATTAACGAATGAACCCCAAGATTCGCACTGGCCCCTGGAGCCTCATGCTTCATGGTGTTACAGAGGCCATTGCATATCAAGAAGTAGACCGGGGGGCGCGGTAATGGTCAGGTAGACGTGCTCTTAGGATAGGAAAGATTTATTTATAGGGCATCTTTTCACGGCGTCGGCCGGCATGTTGATTCTGGTTTCTTGGGTAGGTTCAACTGTTTTCTTACCTCTTTTCTATGACGTTGCTTCTCTATATTATTTTGATGGCTTAACATAAAAACATGTACGACTTAGAAATTTTTTTGAATCGAGAATCCATTCGAGCTAGAATCATTTTACAGGATACTAGGCCTTATAGTCAAAAACCATAGGTACACTTAAATGTAAAGTCCCCGATTTCATATGGTTAAAAAGGTGCACTAGAAAGGCTTTTTTTTTTCAATATATCACCTTACCCTGGTCGATCAACATGTGCGACTGTTATTTCACTCAGCCACAAACCACCAGAAATCCATAAGATTTCGCCCAAATAATCCAAGTTTACATATCTATGCAAATCAGACATCAAAGTAGGATTATATTCAGCCCACGAACTGAGCCTATTTTCACGTCCCAGATATTCTAAGATAGAGTTTAGGCAGAAAATAAGTCTGACATTATATAAATCCTTAGACAATTTGCCCCGTAGAATTTTAATATGGTGATTTAAATAATGACCTGCGAAGTTTCGAATGGTCCAGGTATCTTGAAAAGGGCGATATTTTCTTTTTATTCGCAAATTCGTGGAAAATATTGTGTACCTTGATGTTTTATAAGGCTCGAAGGTGTCACAAATAAATATGTAAATTATAAGGGTCGCCAAATGTTTGGAATTGGCTTCGCTCAAAAGAAGTCGATGAGAATACGTTCAACTCAATTTGCGCATTAAATGTAGGATAGTTCAATTTTGTGTAAAAGAAGAATTTATTCGTTTTAGCGCGTGATGTTGGTGACTTCATCATATCAGCCGAAAGACGTCCACTGCTGGACATAAGCTTCCCACAAAAGGGGGGATTTGCCATAATCGCCACGCTTGGCAGGCGGGTTGTTGATCCCAGTATGGTGGTCAAATGCATAGAGAACGCTGCTGCCCATTCTCTAGTAAATCCCTTAGTCGCCTTCTACGCGACACCCATGGGAAGAAATTTTACGTCCAGCACCACACGGAACCTGTTGGTGACTTAAATAACATTAATTAATTTCATTCGCTCATCCATACTCCATCCATTATCAGTCCAAAATGTTCCCACTGCTGAGACACAGGCCTCCTCTTGGTGAGTGGGAGTGAGCCGAAATCCACCACGCGGGCAATGCGGGTTGGTAGATGCCACATGTCTTGGAATTTTTGGTTCTAGGACATGCCGTTTTCCTCACGATGTTTTCCTTCACCGTTTTGAGAGCAGTAGAGACGAAATGATTTACACAAAGTAAAGCGCCTGTCGGGATTCAAACCTACGACCAAGACAAGTCGCTCATAACCCGTCAAAAAAATCCAGCCTGATACTTAATTACAATCTTTAGGATAAAAACCTCTCTTTATTTATAAGTTTCAATGTAAGTCCACGTACGCACAGACTTAAAAATATCGCGATGGAGTTTTTTCGCGCTCAGGATCTTGAGTGTACTGCTTAGCGCCAAGAGTTGAAAATCGGGCAGCAGCGGCGAGGTGTAAATTTTTCTAAGAGAGAAGCCGGCGCGAAGCAGGCTATAACTTACTTAATTATCAACAAATACTTACTAATATTCTAAAATTTATATAAAGAATTAAATACAATGAAATTGTACAGCTGAAAAACAAATAAAATGTGCAATATTCCTCTATCTCGTTTTCGCTGTCTCATTTTTTTACACCCGTCTCTATCGTAACCCATTGTACAGTGTTCTCATCCAATATCAAGCGGTGCCACGTGACCTAAAGTGACATAATTGCGGTATCGCTGTTGTATGAATTTTTAGTTCCCGATTATGACCTTTTGATGTTTAGAACATTTGTTTTGTTGTAGTTACACAAAGCTAAAAATAGGCGGTTTTTAAATGTTATGGCGAATTAAAAATACTCGTAGTGTAACTATGTATAACTTTTGGCAATAGTAGACACTATTGACGTGCCATTTTTCGGGAATCGTGTTATATGGTGCTTTCGCCACTGCCGGACAGTATGTTTTTTCAACGCTGGGATGTACTCTATTCGATTTTCGATGCTCGGTACAACACCGTGAGTCGAAAATCGAGCAATAAAATCCCATCGCGATATTCTAATCTAAATCAGTAAAGTAACTATTGAATGAATAAAGCCAAAAATACCATACCAAAATAACCTTATAAATCTCACAGATAAGGATAATAACGCTACTGAATACCTCATTCTTTAGCCATAAGTCTTTCAATCCCAACGGAGCGAAGGTCAATGCACCTTTATCTAGCAATAGATCGAGGGAATGAATACTTTGATAGTGATTCATTCCGATGGACCGGTTCAGATTACCAACAGGTTCTTTCATTGTTTTCGGTCTTTAGAAGCTTGAGGAAACAAGTTTTTTTTTGTGACGATGTAATGATTCGTTTTGTTGGTAGAAAACTGACTGGTTTACTCATAAGAGTTCATGGAGCTTGTAACTGAGAATCCTGAGGGGTGGTATCCACTTTTACATTTTTGTATGTCATTCTGCCTGTCTTTGTACTGGCTAAACTCCGAAAAGGGTGAACCGATTTTGATGAAATTTATTATGGGGATACTTTGACCCCTGAAGAAGGACATTGGCTAGGCGAGTGGGAGCTAGTATCAAAATATTTGAACGAGTTCGCAGGAACAGTTAATACTGAGATATACTCCTACTGTAAAATTGTTTGTTAATGGTTCATTAACATTTATGGACGTCTGTTGGCTGGGCTTTAGAGATTAAAATGAGAGGGCTCATAACCGTCCTATAATTATGAAATAACTGCCTCCAATGGGCTTTCGAATTGGGTCGTTTTGAGTACAATTTGAAGGCGGGAATGAATACCACCGGCTATCTTGGGCAGTTAGCCCACAGACATTACAAAAACATAACATCATGGCTGTTAAGCGCCTCAAAGAGATGCCAGCACCAACTGGTGGGGTCCGCAAGGGCCGAAGCCTGCCAGGGGTGCGGGTTGTTCAAAAGAGATACCGTCGCCCCTGGCACACAGGCAACTGAGGGAACCTGGGTGGGTTTTAGTCAGTAAAAGTCTGACACGCCCTCCTGCTCCACCCAGATCGGGAGAAGTTATTTGATGATATCCCACCCTCAATATAAAAAAAATGGCTGCTAACTTGAAGGGAAAGGCAAGAGTTTTCACATAATTTAGCCAGTTATGTTTGAGTCCCATGTAATGGGAGAGTCTATTGCCAACAATCGTGCACAAATCCAGATTACGGGCTGCTTATAAGAAATTCCTGATGGAAAACTGAATAAAGACTGCCACAGATAGGTGCGACGCGACAGTGGAAGCCTTCGCACTTTGATGGACCTGGGAATCGAACCCAGGACTGAAAGCTCAGCAGTAACACTTGCGACTACTAGACGAACGAGGAAATACTTATTTTAATACATTTCTTTTAGGACGACCTAAGTTTCAAAATCAAAATCAAAATATTTTTATTTCATATAAACCTGCATGGGCACTTATGAAACGTCAGAAGCTAGGTGCACGGTTCCAAATTGTTGTTTCCTATGGAGAAGAGCCGGCAAGAAACTCCACGGTTACTCTTTTAAAAATAATTGGCTTTAACAATATTTTCAAATTACAGAGATTAAATGTATGGGAGGACAGCGCAGGCCTATCAATAAGTACCAGGTACTTAGACGAATACAGAATAGAAAATCGTCTACAAATCTACAGTCAGTAAGGCCTACAACGTTCTCTCATTCACAATATGTAAAATAATCTACATAAATAAAATGTTTGAACGCATATAGTACCACTCCCCCCGAGTGGGTTCCCGCATTGTCGTTGTGGGGGGGCTCAGTAACCGTGGATTCCAGCCACGGTGAAGCCAAGAGGAACCCAAAGGTGGGACCGCTCGTCAGGGCTTTTGCCTTCAAGCCATTGACGTAGCGGCCAAAAAGTAGGTTGCGGTGAGGTGCACCGCAACTGAGGTGGGCCGCGATGTCGAATGGGAGGCATCGCGGCTGAGGGTTACAGGCTACGGCAGAGGAGGCTACGCTCTTCCCTTCCGTGGCCTGGACGGGGCCGCCACCGTTTGATGGCGGACGTGGTGGGGCCGCAGGGGAAGAGGGGTGTCGGTATAGTGTTGGCCGCTCTCCCTATCCCCTGCGGCCGAAAAGTGGTAGACGGGACGGCGCGTTGTGTTCCACACGCGCGCTGTCAGAGATGTCAGCAACCACTGGTGGGGCCCGCCGATGCCTGCCAGGGGGCGGGTTGTTCGAGGGAGTTACCGCTGCCCCTGGCGCACGGGCAAATGAGGGAACACGGGTGGGTTTTAGTCAGTAAAAGTCTGACACGCCCGCCCTCCTGCTCTACTCAGCAGGAGAAGTCATTTGACGATTTCCCACCCAAAAAAAAAAAAAAAAATATAGTACCACTAGCTTTTGCCAGCGGCTTCGCCCGCGCGGAACTTTCATCCCCTATTTAATTCCCTTAGGGTTGAATTTCGAAAAATCCTTCCTTTTTCCTTGCCTACATTATAAGGGGGAACCTCTGTGCAAAATTTCAGCTTTCTAGGTCCAAGTCAGGACTTTTCTTTTTATTAATGTAGATAGATATTGATCATTCATCCTTAGATTCAATCCGTCAAACGAATAGTACGAGATGGGATATTGGCAATATCGGGGCTCAGCCAAATAACCTCTAGCCGTATGTAATGCTCTTCATGCTCGTATCAAAAGCCAGTCATATTTGATACTGAGGACAGTTGTGCGAGGGGACTTAGGTCGATATCTGTATCAGATCACGCTTCATTCATGCAATAGCGCGAAGTGTTTCGTCACCTTCGCACGTTTAAAGAGTTTAAGGTTAATGTATCTAAGTTAATCCATTACTCCTCCATACCTTTCGATCTTGGTGGCCAATGTCAGTTATCTCATATAAAAAAAGCAACCGACTTCCGGAAAAACACTACAAAGTGAAAAATAACTTTAATTTCGGAAGGCGGGGACAAAAATTAAAACATATACCCAAGTCACCGACTTTGAATTTTTTGAAACAAGTTTTTATATTTCTCTTTTTAGTTATAGTACCTACTCCACACCAATTCGAAATTTCATCATTCTTGGGGTCAAAACAATACATATTTATGCCATGGCATCAATCGCGGTTGATTTGCTGTAATTTTTTGAAGTTCCGTTGTTTGTCTCCGAAACGCATATAATCAGATCTATATGAAATTTAAATGAGACCATTTCGGAATTAACCCCTTTCGAACAAAAAAAGAATTTTGCAAATCCGTGTTTAAATGACGGAGTTATGCCCGAACATAAATAAAGAAAAACATGTCGAATTGATAACCTCCTTCTTTTTTAAGTCGGTAAAAAAAAGAAAGAGAGAAAGATTGTTTATTTGCATAAACAATCAAAACGCATATTACAAAAAAAGATACATAAAATGCACTCATACAAAGTAGCCAAAAGCCTGGTACTTAAGTAGTAAAGTTAAAATTTGTCCATCGCTTGTTGATGTCAGAGCTAGGGACATAGTGGATAAAGTATACAAGGGTGTGCGCAGGCACACACAGGTGCTCTCTCTCTCTCGTCCCTCACTCTTATAGTCCGATGGGACGGCAATCCGACACCACCGGAGAGAGATCAGGCGCAGGACAAAGGGTTTTTTGTTGAGGGTGGGAAATCGTCAAATAATTTTTCCAGCTCTGGGTGGAGCGGAAGAGCGAGTCATACTTTAACTGACTAAAACCCACCCGTGTTCCTTAACTTGCCTGTGTACTAAAACTTCATAGAAATTGTTTTACAAGTGTCCCGTCGCGCCTGTCTGCAGAAGCCTTAAAGAATACAGCATAATAATGAAACAAAAAAAAATTATGAGTTCCATTTGCACCATGAATGCATAAGTTTGACTTAAGCCAGCAGAAAACTTAACGAATAACAGTTGGAAGTTGCTCAGTATATTATTGTGTGAGCACCACTTCGCAACTATTTGAATGTTACCGAGTGTTTTTCATTATAACTACGCGATTTTCATCCTAAATGGCTTTTGAAAGTTTTTGGGGTTGTACTTTCACTGTTTTTGTAGAATGATAGAAGGAAGTTATAGAATACTTATTTTGTCTCAACAGTGCTGAGTAATAACGACCGCACGGGTGAATCGATCAGGTTAATCTATGCTTTCCGCGGTCAGTTCGTGGATGGGTGGCAGTCTTTACCCACCGTGCCTCGGGAACCACGTTGAGCCATCAAAATCCGTTCAGCCGTTTTTGCGTGATTGGGTAACTAACATCTGAGCATACAAATTTTCACATTTATAATATTAGTAGGATCACTATGATTTTACAGTTTAGTCACTGTCTTCTCGTCCTATTAAACGTCAATTAGGAGTTAATTTAATTGAACCTTATACTAAAGAAGCGAAGCCTAGCCTTCTGAATTTCCATCTAAAAGCACCACTAGAACTTAACGGTCCTTATCAAGAAAACTGTCTACTCTCATTTCGAAAATCCCAGTTTTAACAGAATCCTATTAAGACCTTACAATGCTGCCTGGATCTAGGACATAGATCCAATTATTGCGTATCAGAATATAAATCTCGCAAACATTTATAACAAGAATCGAAAGTTGGCTTAAGCTGAGTTCTAAGTTATATCGACTAGCTTTAAGTTAGTCTGCTTGTAAAACTTATGAATGTCTTAAATTGAAAAAGTTTGTATGTGAGTATAATGCGTGGGTAATTTGATTTAAATTTATTAAAATGAGGGTAAGTATAAGTTTAATATGGTTGTTCTTTGGGATTTAGATGTCAGTAGGTACCTAGTCAATTTACCGAAATAGTGGAGAGAATTAAAAAAAAATGCTGCCCTATACATTTTGATCATAGGTACTTCTATGTCTTGTAATAATAAGTTTTTAGTCCCTTCTTCAACACTAGAACATCATATAGTCAGAAGCAAATCATGTTTCATAGTGTTGTGTTAGTTAATTAAAACGATTAAAGTACTTGTAACAAAAAAAAATGTCTTATTAGAGATTCACCATAGAGTAAGTACGAAAAATAAACCATAGCCAAATCTAGTTTTACACACAGGTATACATGTATAGTGAAGACTTCACTATACATGTATACCTATGGTGAATCTCTAATAAGACATTTTTTTTTTGTTACAAGTACTTTAATCGTTTTAATTAACTAACACAACACTATGAAACATGATTTGCTTCTGACTAGCATAACAATTCTACGCTAGGGATCTTGAGCTGAATTCACGGTTACAGTTTGCAATCTGCCTAAAAGCCGATCAATCTGTCGAAAAGCTTATCCTTTTCCCAACTATGTTGGGGTCGGCTTGCAGTCTGACCGAATGCAGCTGAATATTAGTATTTTACATGGAACGACTGCCTATCTGACCTTTACAACCCAGTGACTGTGTAACATGATACCTCTTTGTAAGACTGAGACTTTTATCACGTGACGTCAACTTTGTGTTATAACTTATAAGTGAATGTCGAGTTTATAATGAGTAAGATTTTTAAAGGATATAAAGTGATATTACTGGTGTGCGGTGCCTCTGTGCACAAATACTTCTAAAACTGCGCCAAACGAAATATTTGTTTACACAAAGTTGACGTCACATGTCCGTGATAAAAAGTCATCGTAAGCGTTTTGGCGGTAAATTCAAAACAACGAAAAATAAATTTGATTTTAATTGAGAAAATGGACATGAATAAATTTATTTTTATTTTTCTGTTAATTATATCGTCCCAACCTTCAAATTAAAATAGTTTCTATCGAATTGGAACATACCCTAGTATCGATGCGATGTATAAGAAGTTTTTATAAAAAAATATTTTCTGCTCTTTTAGTTTGGTGTTTAAAGCGTGTGTTTTAGTTTTTTTAATCTATTATTTACTTAATTTTTTTTTTGGTTTTGCTAACTACAAAAGCATGATTTTCATTTTTGTTTTCATTTGTTTTTGTTTTTTATTTGTGGTCGGCGCAACATGTCTTTTTCTTCCACACTTCTCTATTAGTCGTCATCTCCGTAGTCACGTCTAGTCTATCCATTGTTACTTTGGTCTCCCCCTACTCTTATAGCCTTCGACATTCATGCTGAAAACTTTCCTCGCATTTTCCTCATTCCTCCGTATCACATTCCCATACCATGACAACCGATTTCCACCAGTGCCACTTTCAGACCTTAATATCTTCAACAACCAAAGATTAATAACCAATAACTTCTCTTTAGGACTTCAGGTAAAGTTGTCAACGTGTTCCGACTTGTATTTTACGACGTCACAACACGAGCCTCCTATAACATAACCTCACGTAGCGTCCATAAACCAACACTATAGATGTTAAGCCCATAATAAGTTTTGTTGATACTGTTACTATGGCAACTCGAAGGCAAGTCGATAGTGCCGTTGTTAGTTTTTTATGCGATCATAAATATTTCGGTATAGTAATACGAAAGCTAAAAGTTTGATCCGTCCGTTCATCTGCTGGCTAACTGGCTTAGCACGAGAACCGTAGACAAGCGTTTTGTCGTCGGAAGAGTAGACAAAAATGACGTTTCCGTATAGAGAGTTGACAGTATTTCACCGAGAAATGTAGACAAGTGATTTCTATTCTACAGTAGAGTAGACATAGAAAGCGTTATGCTAAGCCTTGGTAAACTGTTGAAATTTCCACAGAATGTGTATTTCTGTAAAAAATTAAAGGGTCGGGTCTCAATACAAGAAACGTGTTTTTTTTTCGGCGTTTATTGAACGGAACGGAATACGGAACCCTTTGTGTGCCAGTCCAACTCGCACTTCGCCGTGGTTTTTTTTTTAATTTGATAGGCCGATTCTTGTGGAAAGTTACAAGATGTTTAACATTTCGCTATGACCGTCAGGAGCCGAGAAGAAGGAAGAGAAGATTAGAAATAATGAAATAAAATCGCGGGCGGGTGCAATGCGATGCCAAGGGTCGGGGAACAAGCAGTTCCTCCATGTAAAATACTGGCATTCAGCTGCAGCTGCAGTTTAGGTTAGACTGGAAGCCGGCAAATGCAAGGCAGACGATGATATTTGTGGCAACCAAAGGCGTACCTGACGGTTGCCACTTAACTGGTGGGGTCCGCAAAATCCGATGCCTGCCAGGAGTGCAGGTTTTTCGAAAGACATACCGTGGCCCCTGGCATACAGGCAATTGAAGGAACAGGGGTAGGTTTTAGTCAATTAAAGTCTGACACTCCCGCTCCACCCAGAGCCGGAGAAAATATTTGATGATTTCTAAACTTAAAAAAAAATGTTGCCACTTACTCATACTTAAAACACTTGCAATATCAATGTGTAAGCTAGCTTCGCTGGATGCGAGAAGCCCAGACCGATCGAAGTGGCGGTGCTTCGAGGAGCCCTAGGTCCAGCTGTGGACGTCTTTCGACTGAAATGATAATGATGAGATAGTGAATGCCTTGACAACCTTAGACAAAGTAGAAATGTCACATGTGTCTGTCATTCATATAGTTTGGCATCAAATGTTCTTTGATGGTCATACATTCCGACAAAAATTGAATACAATCTCTACACGTGTACTACACGTGTACACAATTATTGTGACATTCGACCTATTTTCTTGTTCATTACCATGGAAACGAACAAAAATAGTTTGGCTTACAGCGAAATTTACTCAACTTATTACTAACTTATAAAATACATTTCATCCATACATAATATAAAATAGTTACGAAGTCAAAATTATTCAATTAATGTTTTTACGAAAGGTAATTGCTACGAAGTTTTCTAAACGAGGCTGATGCCGAAAATATAGTTTTTAGAAATTTTGTCCGTTTATCTGAATGTATGTTCCGAATTGGCGCCTAAACGGCTGAACGGATTTGGATGAAAAAAAGGCATACAGAATATTTATCATTTTCGGAATTCGGTATTTGGCCTGCATTAAAATATAAGGTACTTTGAAAAAGAAAGGAAATAGGTTTATTTGCGGTAAACGTGACGCAGAGAAAGGACACTAACACAAGAAAGAACAAGTTGGGGGAAAATATGCGTCGCATAATGCTACGATCCTATGCGAGACAGAGCCTCAGCGCTGGTTTTCAGCGACAGCCGGCGGTGACGTAATGACGTCTACCGGGGCAGCATACTATAACATAAAATCAACAAAATAAGAAATAAAATAAAACCGATAGTACGTTCCCGTGAGATATTTTCAAACTCAACACGGGCGATGCCACGGGCAAAAGCTAGTAAAGACTTAAGAGTAGTCAAGTGAAAAACGAATCCCTTTACGTCACCTGGTCAAAGCTTCACAATCTAAATGGTCGGGAAATATTAAATTATACTTACAAGTAAAAACACTCAGTTTTGTCAAAAAGTCCAAATCATTTATTCAAATTAGACGAAAGGAAACTTTGTACTTTTTTCTACTTTCGACTTTTGTTTAAGATTTGAATCCTTACTGATTGCGATAGGGTTTGGAGTTCCAATTAAACCAGTTTCTGATTCTGATTGATTTGCTTTTGTTTTTGATGGAAGCTTAAAAATCTCTAATCACCTAGAGTTAAAAATGTGGAGTCTTGGATTCCTTTTGCATTTCGTCCCTGCTGGGTAAAAGTCTCCCCATAGCTATCCCTGTGTGTTGCCTTTTCCGGAAAATCTCCCATAAAGCCTTAAAGTAATCACGTCAGCGATTACTAGGCCTTTCTCTTCGTCTTCTAGCACCCACTGCGTAACTACTGATTATTGGAAAGAAGTTCTTTAACGTAGGTAGTAGTAAGTTCTAGAAAACGTCACGTAAAACGAAAAAACGTTATGCGACTTTTTATTATGTGTTAAAGAAAAAGACACAAAGAGATCATTTTTATGGTTTTCGAGAGTGCAAGCCAATAGTGAGGTCAAAAACAAAAATTCAAAATGGCGGCTGAGAAAATTTTCATATTTTTCGCCATGAGTGCCGTTTTCATGGTTTTCGAAGATGTTATCGACGATAGTGAACACAAGATTAACTGACGTTACAATCATTATCCGACACGTTTTTTTTTCTAGCCTAGAAAATTATGATTCGAAGGACCATAATCTATTGCAACACTTAGTCGGATTGCTTATCAAGAAATCCTACACACTCATAGTAACTAATAAATCTGAAGAGCAAAATTGAGATATATACCAAATATGTTGTATTGGCCCATGGTAAGGGTTACCCAAGTAATTAGTTGTCCAAACTTGTCCACAGACTGTCGAAAACAACAGGAAAGCTCAATCATAAAATATAGTTTGCAACAAATAATATCAGCACCGCCATTTGTTTCAAATAGCAAAAGTTGACGAAGTATAAAATAAATTCTTTGAAGCTATAATGGCTTCATAGAATCTATTTTATAAGGAAAAATAATGAGTCAGTTTGAAAAGTTTGAAGCTTTTTTGCTGTCAAGATATTTTTTGGTGGTATAAAAGACTTTCGTTTCCAAATTATCAGAATTTGATACTGAAGAATCTTTATCGTGATTGTCTGAGGATATTTGTTTGAATGAAACTTGTCATTTACATTATATTAATGCGCGTTCTTATGCGTTACTTTATCGCTGTTATATACGAGTGTGAAGATAACGGTTAAACCCTAGGGTTAAACCTATAAATTGTCTGCAATATACCAGTGTACATTATCAGAGATAGCTTCAACTTATGAGATGAGACTAATTAATAAATATAAAGTTATATCCTAACTTAACTAAAACTAATCACAAACTAAATAGCGTCGAAATTTCATCCGCATTGCTGTCGACTGGTAATGTACCCTAGAGTATGGCGGCATTAACACGTTGTTTGGCAATGCTTAGCCTCTGGCCAAGGTATCAACCAGCCCTTGAGTCAGGGGAAGTGTCAACCGGCCGTTTCGAAATTTCCTTAAAGGGACCATGATCACTCGGAGTCCACGGGGTTTCAACCCAAATGTAAAAACTAAAAAGGTTGTGATAGTTACGTCGCTTGAGGTTTTCCGCAGCTGCAGCGCCAGCACAGCACGCCGAGCCAGGAAGATGGGATGGCGTAAGAGTTTTGACACACGTTGCGTCATAAAATACATATATTCATGATGTATATAGCAGCACGCCTAGCATGTTCTCTTCTACCTCCATTCTACGAAGAAACGACATATCTTCTACACTTAATATTTGTTTTCTTCATTACAGATCTGTCATTCTGTCTTTTAATTCTTCATTTTCTACGACGGTATTTTATAGCAAAACTGATGGCACTGCCATACTTTTCCTCAAGCAATTTGATTTGTTGTTCGAGTCTACTTCCAAACAATATGCAAACTTGATTATTTCTAGGGAAGTGTTTTCTCAAGCAAAATATGTTTATTTTCCTGTTATATAAATATTACTTGGATGACAGCGCTTCAAGAGTTTCATTTACGAACGGTCGTCATATTGAGAGAAGGTTGATTCAATTTATCTATGATCTTCCACTTTTTCTTTTAAATTGATGAAATTGCTGCTGTTTTTTTGACTACATTACGCTATCCTGTATTTTTCGTCCATCTACCTTTTTACCAGAGATCGGAATAGGGAAAGTATATTTACCTATACTTCGACGGATATAACATAGAGTGGATAAAACCTCCTTTAAAATCCCAGAATGATAATAGGTTACATTTTAATCCATGGATTAAAAAATCACCAATCAATTTTATTTTACTTAAACAGCGTGGATTTCTGAGATCGGGCAGTAACAGCAGGTACATTAACCGTTGTCGCTACTAAATAATGGTCTTAGGACTTTTTAAGAAATTTTGATCTGCATTCACAGGTTTTCAAAAAAAGTCAGCAAGAAAATTGTCAGTTTTCACAAAAACCTTTTTCATGCCAATATATTATTGATCCAGCCACGTTTTGTATTTTATGTTAAAAAGTTACTGTATTTTTCCTTAAGTTTTCGTTGTTTTCTTTTGGAATTGTCGATTCGCTCACAAATAAATTAACTTAACGAGTCGGCTTTACATAATTGTATATTTGCCCGATTCGGAAAAGTAAATTCCTGTAAATCGACTAATAAGCCCTCTATGATACTTTCTTCCTCGAGTTTAGGTAATTATAATCTACCTATTCCGACCTCTGCTTAGTACCTGTTTAAGATCTCTGTTTCATACAGTATTCAATGTTATAACCGTACAGTAACTGATAGCCGAAACTCTCACTGACCACCTTTTATCTATGAACTGGCAACTTTAGAAAGTCAAGCAATCAGAACACTCTGTTTTTCTTAGCACGAACTAGAATACAAGACAAACTAGCAAAGAACTGACTTCTGCAAGTTTATTTCGAAGTCATTACAAGCGCCGAAGTCAGCTCCAAAGACCTTCCTGCATAGTGCCAAGCCAATAAAACTTAGTGTCGAGAAGAAAATCAAATAAGAGCTGACGACACTTCCCGTGAACACAATAAATCAAATCATAATGAAATAACGCCACTTGGAACCTTTTTAAGTGCTGTATCTCTGGCCCCTTTGAGGCCAATGAAGCTACAATTTTATTAGTAGTATACGGACAACTTGCTTTGTTTTAGTGTTGAAAGCCTGTTGGGAATGATTTTGGTGAAAATAAGCGAGAGACTGGTGGACAATATTATGGTTAAAGTTTATATACGCAGCTTTAGAGCTTCAAACGTCTGCGATGAGAAATTTTGAGGTTGTTTAGCCGAAAGTTCTTGGTAACGATATAAAGGGTACCTAGTCTGAAATATGTTCGTAATATAAGAGCTGGTAGATAAGCTGCGGTAGATAAGAAATTTTGCTGCGGTTTAGGATAAGGTAATATCCTAAACCGCATCAAAATTTCTAGAATTATTACGTGGGTAACTAGCGTATGATAAAATAGTAAAAGCCATACGTAGATGCGTATATCCTACTAATATTATACTATAGGTATATGTAAAAGTTTGTCTTTAGATGGTTGGATGTATGTTACTCGATTACGCGAAAACAGCCGTACGGATTTGTATGAAATTTGGCGCACAGTTTATAACCTGGATTAACACATAGGATACTTTTTATCCCGATAGTACGTTCCCATGGGATGATTTTCGACTTCCACGCGTGCGAATCCGCTGGCAAAAGCTAGTGTTATTATATAAAGGTATTCTGCTGCATCCGGTTAGATTGGAAGCCAACCCCAGCAACGTCAGGAAAATCCAGGCAGATTGACAAATTGATAACTATATTACAAGATGAAATAACGTTGAAAATATTCGTGTGATTGTCCTCGTATTTGATATTGCTGTCAGTAATAAAGCTAATAACAACAATTCTTACAAATTGTTAGAGCCTTTAGAAATGACGTAGGTTAAAATGGAAAATCGACAAACTGTGTCAACAAGTCTATTAGCCTGACGGAAGAAACTGTAGCAAACCATCAAAGATAAAAGCCTTCAAGACATTAATAACCCATTACTTAGCACTTAGTGCAAACACAACGCGAAAAGTGACTTCCTAAAAGTTGGCCAAGTGATATTTCTGTATATCCCGCGCCGCGGAGTGGGACACCCGAAATGCTTGAACTTTCAACGAAATACCCGGAGATGACCGAAAAGTTCTTTTTACTATCGCTATAAAACCTTCTGGCTATAAATTGATATCTCTCTGGCTCAAACTTTCGAAGTTACACCGCAGAAACTCTTCGGAATTCAGCCTTAGATACCTGCTCGGATTTTAATAGCTGCCTTTCTAAAGGTGGCGACTAACATGGATATTCCCTCGATGTGAGAATGTTACAAGTCGAATATTCGGCATGTCAGTAAAGCGAGTCGATCAGCTCAATGATGAGCGCCGACCACACGAGCGTGCTCCACCCGGCTGTCGGTTTTTTGGCGAATCTCTTTGAATGTTACATTACAAGTCAGTCGCTACCGCATGCAGCTGGAATGGAAGCGCACGCGTCGCACTCGTTGCTCTGTTTGTGTGGTAGTTTTGTCCGACCCAATCCACCAACTTCATTTCTCATTTTGAACAGATTTGTTGTCCAAATACGCTTTCTTTTCTTCTTTAAATTGCAATAACGGATTAAAAGGAACGCAGCGCATACTACCTGCACGTCCGCCATTTTGACTACTAGTCCTGGGGATGGAGCACAGTCAAACAAATTCGTCGCGAAAATTCAGGTGTCATGCGCGTTTGCTCACAACGAAAAAAATATCGATGCGAATATTCATATCGAGCAAATGCTCATGTCAGTTGCCACCTTTATTTGACGGAATCACCATCTGTTGGATGGAAATTACCTCCAGCACATTTTCGGATGCCTAATTTCTATACACATAGGATAATTAATTGGATTGATTATTTGGTTGCTAGGAACGGCGTAAATATCCGTTGTCGAGTGTATTAATAATCAGCGAAGTACAAGTAATCAATTATAACAGATGCTTGATTGTTTTCTGCTCCACAAATAAATTGGAGGTTAATTCATTCGACATCTGAAGCGAATGATTAGCAAGGTTGTTTGTTACTGACGATACGAAGAGAATGAGCGATTGTTTGCAGATGCTATTAATTATTCTGAAGTGCTAAACAAACTCAGGCCTTTTGGGGTTCGTCAGAAACTATAGAACGCCACCAGCTGCGTTCCTCTAATACTTCTAATCATCATCATTTTCTATGTCCACGTACATACTTCTTGCTTTGCGCGCGCGCTGGTTTCGAGTACTACGCATGTGACCTTTTTGAAGGACATTTCCATTATTTATCATTCTAGGACGTCCCATTATTCACTCAATACAGGGTGACACACCCTTCCACAACATTATCATGGATTGAGTTCATGATTCTGGACTCCCCAATATATATTTTTTTGGCTGGGTAATCATCAAATAACTTCTCCGCTCTGGGTGGAGCTGAGGCCGTGTCAGACTTTAACTGACTAAAACCGACCCGTGTTCCCTCAGTAGCCTGTATGCCAGGGGCTGTTGTATCTCTTTCAAACAAACCCGCACCCCTGGCAGGCATCGGCCCTTGCGGGTCCCACCAATTGTTGCTGACATCTCTTTCAGGACTGCCCTTCGTTGAAATTTGTCGTTGGTTCAAAAAACGGAACTGTTGTTTTCCGAAAAGTGTGAAAATGTATGGTGTACAACATTTTTTTTTTAACCTACCAAGAATTTCTACGCATGTTGGTTCAGAATAATGTAGGTACTGAATCCATGATAACAGGTTGTGCGTCGATGGCCCTGCCATCATATATAAATGCATTCTCCCCTGTGTTTCCACTACATCTTCTTTTATATGGTTTAAAATAATATCAGAATACGGTTTGGTCATAAAAGTACCTACCTAAGTTATGATTGCGGAGACCTTCAAAGGGGTCAGAAGCCTACTCGTAGGCACGCATGCATGAAAAGATGAATGAATGTGGAAAATGTGAGAGAGTGGTGTGAAGCGCACGTAGCGAACGTTATTTCCGCAAACCCATGGAAAATTGTATGGGTCTGTTGTAGGTATGTTGTGGTATTATGTCATATAATGTTGATACTGTGTACAGTTTTGATTATGATGCCATTGTATGGCAGTCGGCAGAGTATGTTAGATGGACATCCGTTGTAATATGAACAGTTTTATGCATGACTTACACCGAATACTCTTAATTCCAAAAACTAGTCTACTACTCTAGTCTGTCTGTTTAATGTATATCTACCATACACATTAAACTGATTATAGAATTAGTAAGTAGTACTTCTTAAGAAAGTGATGGATGAGAGACACTATACGAGTAAACAAGCGAATTTTGTGTGTTTAATTTCAATTTGTGAACAAATTTGAGCATTCGGCTCACATAAGAAAACTGTTTATTAAATGATACTGTCAAATTAATATTATTTTCAATTAGGTAAAAAAAAAACTGTTTTACACGTCATAAGTAACTTAATAAGTAAATGTTTTGTAACTAGATCAATTCGGTGTTCCCTAACGTTTCGGTCCTCTCAGAATAAAGAGTTTGACCTCTGTGTTTGTCTCAGTCTTTCTTGGTAGGTACCTACCAAGAAATAAGTCAAGTTCAAGGCCATACATAATCTTGGCCAGGCCATATGAGGGCCACGCAGATTAGTGGAGATAGTCTTTTGGGAAATAACCGTACTGATTTTATTATGTACACCATAGGAATTACAGACATCCCTACTAATATTATAAATGCGAAAGTAACTCTGTCTGTCTGTCTGTCTGTCTGTTACGCTTTCACGCCTTAACCGCTGAACCGATCGTCATGAAATTTGGCCGAGATATAGCCTGGGATATGGGTAAGGACATAGGCTACTTTTTTACGCGATAACCGACATCCACGCGGGCGGAGCCGCGGGCAAAAGCTAGTAAATGTATAAATTTTAAATAGGTTGCCACAGTGAGCGATTACGACGAGTTAACGGCCGCGACTTACGAGTTGTATGTCGTGAGTTCGAACCCAGCCAGGTGCTTTACTTTGTGTAAATTATTTCATTACCACTGCTCTCAAAACGGTGAAGGAAAACATCGTGAGGAAACCGACATGTCTTAGAACCAAAAATTCGAAGACATGTGACATCTACCAACCCGCACTGGGCCCGCGTGGTGGATTACGGCCCAATCCCTCTCACTGAGAGGAGGCCTGTGTCCCAGCAGTGGGAACATTTATAGGCTGATGACGAGTGAGCGATTGCATCGCTAAATCAACATCATTATCAAAATCATCATCGAAATTCAATTTACAGTAAAAAAAAAAAACAATCAACTTTTACAGTCTTCAAAATGATCTACAAAAAAAATCTACATCGTGAGACACGCACTTTACGAAAACGTCTTCACAAGATATTCAATAAACTCACGCATATATAGGATCGATCTACCCTCGGCAACGATAAAAGTAGCGCCTGGGGCACATCATCTTCATTTGGCAACATAACTTGATAGAGGATTTTGGTAAAGATAACAAGGTATCAATGACCTTTGATAACAAGCCTCGTTGAATTTAGTTTCTGTTTGTCATATAAATTGGGTTGCCTTTCGATTCTGTGATAGTTTGTTTAATGGTTATTGTTGGTTTATGATTCTGTTTGAATGATTGGTTATTTACTCCGGACCCAGGTTGGCTGGAGCAAGGAAAATCTGTTCAGCACTTTGTATAACACACTTATTTGATGATTTCCCAACCAAAATGTAAAAAGGGTGTTACAACAACCTGAATCACTTTAATGGACATTTTTCATCTTCATCTGCCTAGCTAGACTTTTCCCAACTATGTTGGGGTCGGCTTCCAGTCTAACAGGATGCAGCTGAATACCAGTATTTTACATGGAGCAACTGCTTATCTGACCTCCACAACCCAGCAAGAGTAACACGATAACCCTTGGTAAGACTAGTTGTCAGACTTTTGGGCTTCTGACGACACCCGTAATGACTGTCAAAGATCCACAAATCACAGCCGGGACCAACGGTTTAAAGTGCTTTCCGAGGCAAAGAGGAGTTTTGGTATGTAAAGAAGTTCACCCATCCACGGACCAACCGCAGTAAGCGTAGCTTAGCTAGGTACATCCTGTATCTTGGTGACCCAAACAGTACACAAAGTTAGTAATTCTGCTAGCGCAAGACTTACAAAGTCAGAAGTTCCTTACGTTTTTTTTTAATTTATATTTATGTGAGAACAAAGAAAATAAATGACATAACTTGTTAGATACGAGTACCTACAAGACAGTTTAAATATCGCAGCACATTCTGTGAAAGTTTCAATTGTCTACCTTTTACGGATCATGAGATACAGCCCGCTGACATACAGACTGACGAACTGCGGAGGCTCAGTAATAGGGTCCGGTTGGTTAATCTTCGGGCACGGAATTCTAAAAATGTATGGTAATATTGGCAAATAAAAGAGCTGTTACTCAGTACTTTGTACAATAATTTCCCGAAGCATTTTCGTGTGCTATTATTTTTTACGTTCTACTCGAAAGAACTGCCGGTACCTACCCTCGTTAGAGTTGCTTTGTCCAGCAATTATCTATTCTTTCTCTCTCTATTTTTCAGATCAATTTTGTGTTCGACCTGTATAGACACCGAAGTAGATACTTTTGAACTTAATACCCAATTTCACTGTTCAGAAGTCTGGGGCCTGTTCTGAAGTTTGATAGGCGTTGCTCAATGGCTCAGAAATGTAAGTCTGGCTGAAATTTTGCATTTCAGCAACGTTGCCTTTTAGTCAACCTTTTACGTGTCTTTTTGGGTTTTCATGTCTTTTAATTCGGTTATTAAAGAGTTCTGAAATTGCTATTGATGACAAATTAAAATTTGAAATACTAATTTGATTTAAAAACAAAGGTCTGCAGAGAGAACTTTGTTTTTAAATCAAATCTAGTAAGTAACATCTGTCTAACAAATAAAATAAACGGTCAGTCAATTTGTTTATTAGACAAACAGGAAAATAGTATACAAGGTAAGTTTTTATCCAGTGCGCAAATTGTAACCATGAATTCAGTATATCATTCTTGAACCCCTAGCGTAGAAATTTTTCGCCGGTTGTACAAAAAAAAATCAGCTGCTTCATAGAAAAGTGAAAACCTACGCGGTCAAAATGTATGGAACAGCTGATTTTTTTTTGTATAACCGGCGAAAAATTTCTGCGGTAGGGGTCTGGTTAAAAACTTTTCCTGTATACAAAATCATGTACTGAACAATTTTAGGAGAATCCTTTGCTGTTCTAACAATGGTGAGGAAAAACATTGTGAAGAAACCGGCATGTCCCAGTACCAACAATTCGAAGACATGTAACATCAACGCGCACTGGCCCAGCGTGGTAGATTACCGCCTACTCTCACAGAGAGGAGTTTTATGTCCCAGCAGTGAGAACATTAGCATATGCATAATCTACATATTATAATGATCTGCTAGGAGACAGGCCTCGTCTTTGTGAGAGGGAGTGGCTACATTATTGGCTGATATTTGTGTATACTCATCGGTATACTCAGGCGTCGGATGGTGAGTATTTCAAGAGTTTATGGAATATGGTGGTAAAATGCATAGAGAACGCTGCTGCCCATTCCCTAGTAAGTTCCTTAGTCGCCTCCTACGACACCCACGGGAAGAAATGGGATGATGCTATTCTTTACGTCCGGCACCACACGGTACCACACGGAACTTACTAGAGAATAGGCAGCAGCGTTCTCTATGCATTTTACCACCATACTGCGATCGCCAACCCGCCTGCCAAGCGTGGCGATTATGGCAAGCCCCCCAAATTGGGGGAGGCCTATGTCCAGAAGTGGACGTCTTCCGGCTGAAATGATGATGATGATGATGGAATATGTATATTCGTGAATTTCAATATTTTCATTCACGACATATATTTCAACTAGCTTTTGCCAGCGGCTCCGCCCGCGTGGATGTCGGTTATCGCGTAATGTAGCCTATGCCTTTTTCCATATCTCTGCCAAATTTCATGACGATCAGTTCAGAGTTACTTTCGCATTTATAATATTAGTCGGGAAGTAGGGATAACCATCCAACACGAATATCGCCTACACATCGTTAAACCGATCCAAGGAACCGTCCTAAGTTCAGCAGTGGACAGTTATGAGCATATAAAAGGACATACCAATCAATTTTCAATACAGCTACTCCATTCCACTTCCTACTATAAATGTCAGGCTCATAAATCAAGTCTTTGAGCGTTTCCTAATAAAATCATGGAGTCGAATGCACATGATTATAGCGAGACATGTTGGTGCATTAATTATTTGGATCTTGAATGGTGTGACCAGGCATCTTGTAATGAGTATTGGAGAATAACTGTTCCATGTTATGGGTTATTTACATGTATCTTGTGGCTTAATAATAACAGCTGTACGAGTCGATCGAAGGTTAAGCTAGGCTTGCCGCGGTCAGTTCGTGGATGGGTGACCATCCATTTTTATATCAAGATCGCTCCGTGCTTCAAAAAGCAAGTTTTTTCTACAACAATGTTGTGGTCAGCCTCCCGTCTAAACGCATGCAGCTGAATACCAGTATTTAACATGGAGTGACTGTACCTCCACAATCAAGTTATTGGGTAATGCGATACCTCGTGGTAAGCCTGGTTGTCATACTTTCGGGCTTCTGACAAGTGACGACCCGTAACGACTGTCGAACATCCACGAATGACAAGTTGGGAGCAACGGTTTTTCGTGATTTCCGAAGCACAGATGGGTCTTGGTACGTAAAGATCACAAGCCTCACCCATCCACGGAAAAATCGCGGGCAACCGTAGCTTAACCTGATCAATCGACGCGGGCGGCTGTTATTACTTAGCCAGAAGATAGATATCTTGCCAAAAAAATTCACCACATGTATAAAGATCTGTATAAATAAGAATGTTTGTAATAACTAAAATACTTAAAATACGAATAATATAAAAAAACCTAGAAAATGTAGTGACAAAAAGGGTATGCTTAGGGCAGCTAACAAAAGGTATTTACAAGCTAGATGTGAGTTGACTCATCAACGCCCAGCCCAAACCCTTGGACCTAGAAACCTGAAACTTTGCACAGAGGTTCCCTTTATAATATGGACAAGGAATAAGGAAGGATTTTCGAAATTCAACCCCTAAAGAAGTTAAATAGGGGATGAGTGTATAAAAACTTTTCGTAAGGTCTTTTTAAAGAAGAGTAAAGTTAACCCAGAGGCGAGTTCACAAATCCTATTTCACGCTTCTAATTTCTATTGAATTCGCTCATTTTGATAACAATGGCTTCATCTAAAAGGTAACTAATAATACTCGTAGTTACCTGGAATTTCCCCAAAATGGGATGTTTAGTTAAATTGGCGAAGTGTTTGAAATGGCAGAGGTTGCGACTATAATTACACCAATAACCGCTGTTTATTTAGAGTAGCACTTAATGATGCTCAAATGGGAGATAGGAAAATATGCTTGTTTCACTGTTTGCAAAACCAAAAGGGTATTTGCGTAATATACCTACAATCGGTAAGAATCGCTTTAATTTTCACAGTTCCACAACATTCATGGCGTTTTTACGTTAATATGCAGACAATTGTTTCGAACATATGAAAGAATGGATTAGCAATAATAAGCTTAAAAAAAAACAGGTTCTGATAGATAGTGTGCCACGCAATAAGGGTGTTGTATTGTGCTTAGTCGTAGTCAGAAATGTGTTCTCGAGTTATGTTGTAGGTCCCATTTAATAGAAGGCAAACCCGTTGGTTATCCTACTAATATTATAAATGTGAAGTTTGTGAAGATGTTTGGATGTTTGTTACTCAATCACGCAAAAACGGCTGAACGGATTTGGATGAAATTTGGCACACACATGGATTATAACCTAGATTAACACATAGGATAGTTTTTATCTAGGTAGTAGGTTCCCGCGTGATAATTTCCGACTTCCACGCCTGTGAAGCCCGGGCGGAAGTTATCACACATAACTTCACGTCTGTAGTCCTAAAAGGGCTAGGCAGAGGTGTACCTTATAATAGGTACACCCACATTTCGCTAGTTATGTTTAAGTCCTATGTAATAGGGGCGTGAATATTGTCATCAACCGGATACAAATTCAAAGACTGGGCTGCTACTCAGAAATCCCAGGTGAACAAAACCATTAACACTTTGCCCGACCCGGGAATCGAACCCTGGGCTCTTGCGACCATTAGATCAACGAGATAACGGTTGCTGGATATTATTGGTTTTGATTTGCAACATTGTGTTTACCTCGAAAAGCACGTTAACCCGGTCCCGGCTGTCTTTCGTGAATCTTTGACAGTCGTAACGGGTTTTCAAATGCCCGAAAGTCTGACAACCAGTCTTACCCAGTAACTGGGTTGTGGAAGTCAGATAGGCAGTCGCTCCATGTAAAATACTGGTATTCAGCTGCTGTTTAGACTGAAAGCCGATCCAAATCTAGTTGGGAAAAGATGATGATTTGTAACAAATTGTTTTAATTGTTGTTTTTTCTTCATTTCAGATGTTTGCTTTTGTGACGGAAGAATATCATCATAATTAATTAAGGTAAGATTTGAGTTTGTATTTTATGAACCCAGGAGACCTGTTTGAATAGATTTTAGAAGGGAGTTAGAAACAAGCTGCCTGTAGTGATGTTGTACCCTTTTTTTTTTTTTTTTTTTTTTTTTTGGTTGGGAAATCATCAAATAACTTCTCCCGCTCTGGGTGGAGCAGGAGGGCATGTCAGACTTTTACTGACTAAAACCCACCCGTGTTCCTTCAGTAGCCCTTAAGCCAGGGGCTGTGGTGTCTCTTTCGAACAAACCCGCACCCCTGGCAGGCATCGGCCCTTGCGGGCCCCATCATTTTTTGTGCTGACATCTCTTTGAGGCGCGCGTGGAACACAACGCGCCGTCGACTTGGGCTTGGTCCTTACCGGACAGCGAGCTACCCATTACTCGCCGTCCGCAAGCCCATGCCTACGGTGGCCGGAAATCGGCCTGGGATTCCCGACGCCCAGGGCGTCTCCGTATCCTGCGGCGGCTGGGGTCGCGAGGGCGCATATGCTGCCTCTCCCTCACGTGCGCCGCCTCCCTCTTCGCGAGCATCACTGCTTCGCTGAAGGAGGTGACGGCTCCCCATGCCCTCTCGCTCCGTACCATGGCCTGGACCAGGGCCGGACGCGAGAGATCGCCGCCGCCGATCGCCTCCACGAGGACACGGCGGTGCTCCGCCCAAGCAGGGCAGACCGCCACCGTGTGCTCCACCGTGTCCTCAGGGCGATCTTCGCAGTGGAAACACCCGGGCGTTTCCTCCCGCCCTATCCGAAACAGGAACCTCCCGAAACAACCGTGTCCGGTGAGGACCTGCGTCAGGCGGAAGGTGAGGACGCCATGCCGCCTTTCAAACCACTCCTCAAAGAGGGGACTTACCGCCGCAATCGTGGCGTGCCCAATATTGTACCCTTAAGGTGACACTTGTTCACATTTTTTCCGTACAAACTTCGGGAGGGTTTTACTCCACTGTTTGACTATGTACATCAAAAATTAAACATGGCATGGTTTTATCTCATTATTAATATTGTCTGTACGGAAACAGAATACTAAAATACAAAGCCATTAAAAAGTTATGAGCCAACAAAGATTCGTTTTTCTTGCTAATTTAACCTAACTTTGGGTGTGTTTTAAGTAATAAAAGGTGTGTAAAATCTCGAAAAATAATAAATTCCCAGAAACATTTTTAGCTTATGATTTTAGTTAGTATTTTGATAAATTTCACCTTGTTGTATTAATTAGGAAAATATATTAAACATAGAGAGACAGCGAAGAAAGCTTCTGAATTCCTGTGCAATTGCTTACCATTTTATCCTAGTTTTATCCGACTAATGTTAGAAACGTGAAAGTTTGTATGCTTGTTACTCAATCACGCAAAAATGTCTGAACGGATTGGGATGAAATTTGGCTAACAGACAGTTATGCCGTATACGGTATAACCTGGATTAACACGTAGGATACTTTTAATAGTGCGTTCCCGTGGGATAATTTCCGACTTCCACGCGGGCAAAGCCGGTGGCAAAAGGTAGTTAATGTTTTAAATGTGAAAGTTTGTATGTACCTATAAACATTTGTTACTCAATCTCGCAAAAAAGGCTGAACGTATTTGGATGAATTTGCGCACACAGATGACAGCCTCTGTCCTGTTTTTTTTATCCCAGCAGTACATTCCGTGGGATAATTTTCGACCTCAGAGAGTGCGAAGGCGTGGGTGATAGCTAGTACATCATACATTTGGAAATGAAAGAAACATACGACTTGGACTATAAGACACTCATCCAGAAATATGTGACAATTTGACTTACGACGTACTCCAACTGCTTCTACAGCTTCCATTACAAACGAAGGGATGGATAACATTTTTACAGTCCTCAAAGTGTCTCGTACATCTAATGTTTTTTTATCTCTGACAAGCCTGCTACTTTGAGTGGCGTATTCCACTTTTTTAATCCATTAGCCGCTATTGCATTTTCTGCGATGTTTCCAGTTTTAGGCGTATGAGTACGTGTCAGCTTAATCTGTAGGCTAGATTTTGCGAAGTTTCGGATTAAGCTGCGTCGTCAAGTTGTGGAAAATATTGTGGTAGGATTAGCGAGGCAACTCTTGTTATTGTTTTTTTCGAAAAGGCGAGAAATGTAACCCATATTCTATACTAATACGTATTATAAAGAGGAAAGATTTTATTGTTTGTTTGCATTGAATAGGCTCCGAAACTACTGAACCGATTTGAAAAATTCTTTCACTGTTCGGAAGCTACACTATGTTACCCAGGGATAGCCCTGGGTAACATAGGGTATATTTTATCCCCGTATTCCCACGGAAACGGGAAAACCGCGGAGCGCTGCTAATGTTTAATAACGCTCGGTAAAATAACTAGCGAAAATTATAGCGATTCTATTTGGATATATATTCATTAATTGTTATCATCAGTATACACTTTTGTATATCTAACTGTTTTGCCTTGCCTTAGGGCACTCAGAAAAGCCTAAAGTGTCGATTTTGAATCCAAACAGATTAATATCAGGACGGATAGCCTATTTGCATTATTCATGAAACAGAGGATCGACCTCTTTGCTAAACGTAGGTATTGAAGCTAGTATTTCATAAAAGCGATCATTTAGAACCCGAAGACGACTCTTTACTTGGGTTTCATCGTAGAAGGCAAATAGTATAAGAGAGTCTACGACAGAGTACGACAGAGAGTCTGTTCTAAGTCATGGCTTGTTTTTGAAATGATGCAGTTCAAATAATACCACCCTCCCAATTATTTTAGGATCGACTAATTGGGTTCCACTCTGACTGGAAGCAGCTGAATACTTCTTTACATGGAGCAAAACTGTGTGGTGCCGGGCGTAAAAGAATAGCACCATCCCATTTCTTCCAGTGGGTGTCGTAGAAGGCGACTAAGGGACTTACTAGACAATGAGCAGCAGCGTTCTCTATGCATTTTACCACCATACTGCGATCGCCAACCCGCCTGCCAAGCGTGGCGATTATGGCAAAACCCCCCCTTTTGGGGGAGGCTTATGTCCAGCCGTGGACTACTTTCGGCTGAAATGATGATGATGATGGAGCAACTGCCTATCTGACCTCCAAAACACAGTTAAAAGCTGTGCACATTTATGCACAGCTTTTAAGAATGACGAAAGTTAATTGTGTCTTGGTATATACAAAGACTCGATTAACTTTCGTCCACGATTATTTAACACTAGCTTTTGCCAGCGGCTTCGCCCGCGTGGGCGTCGGAAATAATCCCCCGGGAACGTACTACGGGTATAAAAAGTATCCTATGTGTTAATCCATGTTGTAAACTATCTATCTGTATGCCAAATTTCATCCAAATTAGAATGGCCGTTTTTGCGTGCTTAAGTAAAAAAAAAAAAAAATGTGAATTTTTTTAAAGTTTTTCTTTCAAAATTTTCACATTTATTTTATTAGTACGAAGTAGTGTGTTTACTGTGTGTTTTTTTTTTTTTCAAGATTTAGAGACACTTAAGAAATCACAGTGATGAACGGAAAAAAAATCTTCTACACATTTTGAACCTTTTAATGGCTTGAAGTTAATACAAAGAATAGAAACAGAATTTTATATTTTACTCAAAGCAGATTAAATTTTTAACAGAATATAACATTTTATATTTCATTCTTATTTTTCAACAAGAACGACTGAGCTCACATTAGAATGATTACTTATCATATTTGAGATGTTAGCTTCCCGCATACGATGATCTCTGTACAGGATTTACCTATCATAAAGCAAAAATATTACGGGAAAACTCTGGGAATACACTGCTATTCTCGTGCCGTTACGAGTCATAGGAAAATATCTCGTGCTGAGGTTAATAGATAAACTTTGCTGCCTTCCTTGCTCACAAGTTAATCTTTAGAGTGTGTTGGATGAACTTGTGTTGTTAAAAAATCTATACAGATAAATAGAATTGGAGTGTCTGTGTCTAATATTAAAATAACCGCTTTTTGGATGTATACACGGTACATATACCTACCAAAATATCATAGTTTTCAATTTTTGTCTGTCTGTATGGTTGTTCCGGCTAATCTCTGAAAAGGCTGGACCGATTTTCATGGGAGTTTTACTGGCAGATAGCTGATGTAATAAAGAGTAACTAAGGCTACTTTTATTTTAGAAATTGTATTTATTTTTATTAATATCCATACAGATAATAAATAACAAAAATAACTATTTTGCGCGGACGAACTCGCAGGCACAGCTAGTCTTCAATATAAACAACGAAAATATATAGGCCCTTTCCATGTACCTACTACCAACTCTCCAGTTGGATGACCTCCCACAAGACGTCCACTGCTACACTTAGGCCTACCCCAAAGGGGGAGTTTTGTAGAGTATGGTGGTAAAATTCATAGAGAACGCTGCTGTCCATTCTCTAGCAAGTCCCTTAGTCGCCTTCTACGACACCCACGGGAAGAAATACGATAGTCCCATGCGTCCGGCATAACACGGAACGCTAATCCTGCTGCGCAAACGCAAACACAATAAATGTTGCTGAACTCGAAATAGCCCCTATTCCTACTACACAATCATAACTTGTGGCCCAGCCCAACCTCTCATTTTAGGTTTGCCTATAATCGGCTAAAAAGATAACCTTCCATACCTATTACGTCACTAAAAGCACTTACTATCAAACGTTGGAAGAGACACATTAGAAGCCACGCCTCGTAAAATCTTACGCGAAGGTGCGACGCTGGGAAGTGGCAAATGGCTATCATAACTATTGGCGGAAGAATTTCTTGGAGAATCCAGACCTCTAGAGGTATTATAGGAGTAAATGTGTTTGAAAGATTTCTGATAGAGCTAGTGTTAGGTATGTTGAGGTATTTTAACTTTGAACAAAATTATGAAGCGATGAAGATGCAGTGACGAAAATTGAAAAGAGTATGCCTTAATGGTTATGTCATGTTGAGGTGATGAATGACGGACGGCTAACAACAAGGCAGATGTGAGTGGAAACACCGTGAGGGAACGCCGGTGGAGGATATACAGGATAAGTCTTTAACGAGTGTGCAAATTGCAACCATGAATTCAGCATATCATTCTAGACCTCCCAGCGCAGTAATTTGAAAACAATGTTAAGGCTCGTGCACACTAGCGCGACGCGACGGTCGCGTGCGATTCGGCGATTTATATCCTTAGAACAATTTCTATGAAAACGCGCGCGACACTTCACACAGGGGCGATCTGTCGCGCCGCGACACCGTCGCCCCGCGACGACTAGCGCGACTGCAAATTGGTACATTTTGTATGGCGTCGCGGCGCGACGACGCGATATCGCGGCGACAACGCGATATCGCGGCGACGAGCAGCGCGACAACAATGTTACATTTTGTATGGTGTCGCAGCTGCGCGGACGCGACACGTGCCGTCGCGCGCGAATCGCGCGCGACACCACACGAGAGGGTATAAATAGCGGTGCAATCCAAGCTGAGCTCAGTACTAGACGAATTTTCGTCAGAGGACTAAGGTAGGTCTGTGCCCGTTTGCGGCATAGGGTTAGGTTAGGTTAGGTAAGGGAGGGTGAGGAGGGACCCTCTCCGAGGAGGGTCTCTCCTCTGGGGAGGGTCGACCCTCTTGGGAGGGTATCCCTCCGAGGAGGAGGGCCACTCCTCTGAGGAGGGTATTCCTCCTCCGAGGGTCCCTCTCCTAGGAGGGTTCCTCTCTGAGAGATCCGTGTCTCCCTGAGTTGAGTGATAGTTTTTTTTTTTTTTTTTTTTTTTTTTTTTTTTTTTTTTTTTTTTTTAGCGCATTTATGTGCTGTCGGGAGGACGTGTCGCGCTCGAAAAGATGGAAGCCCTGGTGTTTCATGGACCCCACCATCGACCACCGGCGGGCACCACTTTAGGTAGTGAGCTAATCATGGAGCGGGATCACATGACATACCTACTTGGGCTAGGAGAAACTTCGGCCAGCACTTCTACCGACTTGCCCCGAAGTTGATCAGCACAGCTTCCACTCGAAGTCGGAATCTGGCTGGACCGAGTGCGGAGTGCCGACGGCCTAGCACGGGGGTGGTGCACTCGATGGATGGCCCTGTACGGCACCCCAGTGTGAGCGGCTCCCGGAGCCTACGATGAACTGCCAACCATTTAGCGGAAAATCCATGCCACAGTATATCATATTGCAGTTGATCAACTAAATTAATTTTGCTTAGGTTCGATATTTTTTCCTTACTTTTAGGTACCTACATTTTATGGTAGAACTAATATTATTACTTAAAATGCCCTATGTTGGGTAAGTGTCCTGTAAGTTACCTATTGAGCGTTTTCATATTATCAGATATCGACACCAACCCGATACCGATATGTTGCCAGCTATACGCATACCGATTCGAAACCGATATAATTATTATCGGCTTGATGATATTGGTGAATATCGATGACCATCGCGACTCACCTAACGATCACAGTATAGTAAGTATCGACGTCTTGAAGTCGGCAGTGGGAATAAGTGTGATCAAATGAAAGAATGGCCAGTTGTCTCACCTCTATTGTGCTGATATCGGTGTCTTAAGGATAGCAATAGGGTTTCTGTTACACCTTGTATAATGTGTTTTTTTTTTTGTGTGTGATATCATCAAATAACTTTTCCCGCTCTGGGTTGAGCAGGAGGGCGTGTCAGACTTTTACTGACTAACACCCACCCGTGTTCCCTCAGTAGCCTGTATGCCAGGGGCCTGGCAGGCATCGGCCCTTGCGGGCCCCATCCGTTTGTGCTGAAATCTCTTTGAGGCGCGCGTGGAACACAACACGCTGTCGACCTGGGCTGGGTCCTTATCGGACAGCGAGCTACCCATTACTCGCCCTCCGCAAGCTCACGCCTACGGTGGCCGGAAATCAGCCTGGGATTCCCGACGCCCAGGGCGTCTCCTGCGGCGGTTAGGGCCGTGGTTGTCGTTGGTGTCTTACGACTTCCACGCGAACGAAGTCGCAAGCAGAAGCTAGTTACAAATATAGCACTAGTTACAGGTTTTGCGGTTGTTAGGTGAAAATTATAAATGCAATGGTTTTAACATTGCAATAAGAACCCTTGAGCAATTTGTTCTTTGAGAAAATAAATGTCTTTAAACCAAACTCATGCTTCCAGACCCAGAGGTTGGGGCTAAGCGTTAGTTGTCAGTGAATTTAAGAAATTTATCAAGTAAACAAGCCGTGAGCCCGACGGTATTCTCTTCGACAAAGATGGTAGATTTCCATACAAATTTTCATGGGCCCGCGTGGTGGATTATGGCCCACTCCCTCTCACAGAGAGGACTGTGTCCCAGTAGTGGGAACCTTATAGGCTGATTATGAGTTGGTTAAGTAGAATAATGAATGATTCCATAACCTGAATACACGTAGTAAAGATCAAATTGTGATTCCAAAATTTAGACTGACTAAAGCTAGCAAGTCATTTCTAATAAACAGTATCCGCTTCTATAACAAGTTGCCAAAGTCAGTTACAGAACTTAGCGATGGAAAGTTTAAAACGCACATCAACGCATTATCAAAAAAGCATATTATAAGTTAAAGACTACGTTGAAGACAGGGAAGTTTGGCATTAATTCCTTCTGCACATGTGGCTTCCCTGGTACCTCATTAACAGCATAACTATGTTATTATATTAACTGCTCTCAAATACAATGTTCTTTTGTATTCTTTAAATTTTTAATATGCTGACATATTCTCGTCATTAATTGACATTATACATCAATTTTATTTAGGTTCATTTTATTTATGTTGATTATTTTACATATTGTGAATGAGAGAACGTTGTAGGCCTTACTGACTGTAGATTTGTAGACGATTTTCTATTCTGTATTCGTCTAAGTACCTGGTACTTATTGACAGGCCTGCGCTGTCCTCCCATACATTTTATCTCTGTAATTTGAAAATATTGTTAAAGCCAATTATTTTTAAAAGAGTAACCGTGGAGTTTCTTGCCGGCTCTTCTCCATAGGAAACAACAATTTGGAACCGTGCACCTAGCTTCTGACGTTTCATAAGTGCCCATGCAGGTTTATCTGAAATAAAATATTTTGATTTTGTTTTTTTTTTTGAGAATAGGCTAAAAATGGTCGTACTGTTTCGCTTACACTGTAACCATATTCTTTTGCTTATGATGCCGCCGCTCAGAAAGAACCTTAAATATTGTGACAACATATGAAGAAATAATTACCGTACTTTATTGTCTAGTGACGAACCTACTGCTCCAGTTGTAATTTATCGAATCTATTTTTTTAGGACATCAAAATTAATTTAGTACATAATACAGGTTTTTTTTATCCAGTGCGCAAATTTTAACCACGAATTCAGCATATCATTCTAGACCCCCTACCGCAGAATAAAAACTTACCCTGTATATAACCGTCCCCGGTCTTGTCGGATTACGGACGCATTGGACTATTTACCAAGTGTCATAGATGCGAGTATATGACATAGATACGAACTTGATTGGGAACATGAGCACCGAGTTATGCTGTCAGCGCATAACCTGACTGCGTTAGCACGGCGCTATTTTTCAAGCACGTTATAATATTTTATCGTATACAATAGTGACAGTGACTGTGTGTTTGAATTCAAAATTGAAAGCCAATATTTTAAAATCACGGATTCGAGAAAAAATCTAGGTATACAACCGACAACCGGACACATTGTATACTATGTAATATTAATGTAGGATATGGTAGTAGGGAAGACAATTCGGTGGAGAGGAACTATCACGGATAAATCTGATTAAAAACTTCTTAGAAAACTGCGTTTTATACAAACTTCTTCATAAACGGCGATAAAAAATTAAAGACTACTCTCACTTGACTATTATTTTATCGATAATAATTTGTAATGTATCAACACTATTTTAAGATGACAATTAAACGTCATCATATTGTCTCGAAATAATCACATTTTCGAAAATAATTTCTGTATTCTGAGACAATTTTATTAATTAAAACTAATTACAAGATATTTTTTGAGGTGGGGCCGCTCGTCAGGAATTTTTCTGCCAAGCCGACGACGTAGCGGCCAAAAACGTAGGTTGCGGTGAGGCGCATCGCAACTGAGTATCGTATGGGAGGCATCCATTGAGGTAATATGTACTGTACGTTAGTACATATTACCTCAATGGAGGCATCAGGGTTACAGGCTGCAGCGGAGGAGGAGTGCCGGTGTTTCTGAGTAGCGCTCTTCCCTTCCGTGGCCTGGACGGGGTCGGCACCGTTTGATGGCGGATGCGGTGTGACCGCAGGGGAAGAAGAGTATCGGTATAGCCGCTCTCCCTATCTCCTGCAGCCGAAAACTGGTAGGCGGTGGTGCCAGTGTGCTGACCCGTCGCAGGGGAACCAAGGGTGCCATGCAGAGGGTCGTCTGGCACCCGTGTGCTATTTGGTCCCTGGGGTGGTTACGGCGTGCCATGTTTTCTAGTCGGACGGAGCGGCAGGGTCGTGAATGTTCCCGTGTTCCAGCCACAAGCGGCACTGGAGGTCACTGTGGAGTTTTAGTGACAAAAAATGTGCCGCTTGTGACGGGGACACGAGAACATCGCGAATCTGCTGCGGACGTCCGTCTCCGGACCCTCCTCGGAGGCTCCCCACCTCAGAAGGGAGTCCCTCCTCGGAGAGGGGACTCCGCAGAAGGATAATCCAAACCCTTCTGCGGAGTTTAGGAATTTAGGTATTTCAAAGAATTCGCAGATCAAACTCTTATTAGTCCAGTGCTAAATTGTCAGTTTTGTAAAAGGAGCTGTAATTCTATTTCAGTTCTAAGTTCTTATTTCATAAACAGGCTCGGTGGTTTAAACCATACCTTAAGAAAACACTTGTTTTGTAATAAGGGGGATTATCTCTAGTAATATTATAAATCCGAAAGCAACTCTGTCTGACTGACCGCCTGTCTGTCTGTTACGCTTTCACGCCTAAGCCGCGGAACTGGTCATCATGAAATTTGGCAGAGATATAGCCTGAGATATGGAATAGGATATAGACTACTTTTTACGTGATGACCGACATCCACGCGGGTGGTGCCGTGGGCAAAAGCTAGGCTTTATTTATACTTTTAAAGTAGGTTCGGATTACTTCCAACAAGTGGAAAGTTGTCAGAGGAAGCCTCTGAATCTAGAAATAAGGATTTTCGCACACATTTTTCAAGAGCTGCACAAAGCATAATAATAATTAAGTAATCAAAATTTGGACGATGAGGCCGAAACCGATATATAGAACTTGGCTTTTGTACAGACGCCAGCACATCAAGCTACCCCAATTCGTCAAATTTCTTTGATAGATTTTCAACTTTATTACATAAGTTTAAGGTTCATGTTCCATTGGGAAAATTTGACAGTTTGGGGTAGCTTAATGTGCTGGCGTCTGTATATTATTATATGAATCTTTTCCAGGGTTTAAAAGCGCCCCGTTACACTAATCATTGTTTCACGCTAACTTTATTTCATAAAATATCTATGTTTTTATATTATTCCAAGTGGATTAGACCACGCCCAGTAAACGCTCAGTTTTTTTTTGGATCGTAAAATGAGTTGCAGGCGACTACTTTTACGAAATTACATAAATTGAAAACTAAGAGAAGAAACGTTTGTATTCCTACCGTACTTAGCCCACCAGGTGGTAGGTTTGGTCACTAACCTACCTCACTTACAGGGGGCTCAGTAGCCGTGGCTGCCCTTTACTGTCACCGACGCAGCGGCCGGTTCCCGTAAAAAAAAAAAAAAAAAAAAAGGGAGACACGGATCTTGAGAGAGGTACCCTCCTCACATCCTCGGAGAGGGGCCCTCCTCAGAGGTTTGGCCCTCCTCGGAGGGACAACCTCTCAAGAGGGACGACCCTCCTCAGAGGGAATTCCTCCCAAGAGGGACGACGCTCCTAAGAGGAATTCCCTCCCCAGAGGGACGACCCTCCTAAGAGGAAATCCCTCCTCAGAGGAGAGACCCTCCTCGGAGGGGGTCCCTCCTCACCCTCCCTAACCTAACCCCACGCCGCAAACGGGCACAGACCTACCTTTGTCCTCTGACGAAAATTCGTCTAGTACTGAGCTCAGCTTGGAATGCACCGCTATTTATACCCGGTGTCGCGCGCGATTCGCGCGCGACGGCGCGTGTCGCGTCCGCGCAGCCGCGACACCATACAAAATGTAACATTGTTGTCGCGCTACTCGTCGCGCGCGATTCGCGACGTCGCGGCGTCACGAGTCGTAGCGGCGCGACGAGTTGTCGCGCCTGTGTGAAAGGGTTTGCGTCGCGAATATCGCAGAATCGCCACCGCGACATGTCGCGCTGTCGCGTCGCGCCTGTTTGAAGAAGCCTTTACGGTAAGGAATCGAAATGTCATATTCTGTATGCTCCAAGACAATTTGTCGATATTATTAAAACGATATTAGCAGAATTCGTGTGTGATTGACGTGGTTACGAGTCGAGATCGTTAAGTGGTGATAGTGAATTCAGGATCAGGCATGACGTGACGCTACGGTGCGGACGCGATTCTGGTGGAACAACTTCAATGAAGTTTGCACAGAAGTTGTTCTACTACAGTCGCGCCTGTTTGTGGAAGCTTTTACAGTGGGCCCCAACGTCAAAGGTAACAAGACCACTCTAGTAAAAGCTAGCCTCCGTTAAGTTTCCATAGAAATTGTTCTAGTAGATTCACTTTGCGCCTGTAAGTAGGAGTCTATACAGTGCTTCGAAGGGCACAAAATCACGGATATTCTTCCAATATTTTTACTATTACTTGTGTTTCAGGTTTAGTTAACCTTTAAAAAGGTTAAATAAAGCAACCAGTTCTACGTAGTGTTTATCATATATCTTGTCGGCGTATAAAAAACGAAGCCACTTATCTTAATGTTCATCTTTTCGTTTGAATAGTTTTACAATGCTTTTGCTTCTCTCTAGAAATAAATTCATCTAATATTGCCGTATTTTAAGATAATCCTTTCAATAATATCTCATCTTATAACATTAATACATTGTTATTAATAACTAGCTTTTGCCCGCGACTTCGTTCGCAAGTTTCTTGATTTAACATCAAATATATACTATGGAGCAGTGGTGGCCAAGTGGTAACGGCCACGACTTACGAGTTGTAGGTCGTGAGTTCGAACCCCGCCAGGCGCTTTACTTTGTGTAAATTATTTCATCACCACTGCTCTAAAAACGGTGAAGGAAAACATCGTGAGGAAACCGGCATGTCTTAGAACCAAAAATTCGAAGACATGTGACATCTACCAACCCACACTGGGCCCGCGTGGTGGATTACGGCCCAATCCCTCTCACCGAGAGGATCACATACAGGGTGGAAGGGGAGATCGACGCGCAGCCTGTTCCTATGAACTCAGTACATGATTCTGAACTAAAATTAAAAAAAAATGCTGTTTTAAAGAAAAGTACAATAGGTACCTACGCAATCAGAATTTATAGAACAGCTAATTTTCAAAGTTCAGAATCATGTACGGAGACGATGTCCTTGCCATCTTGTATAGGAGTTTGTGCTACCTAACATGGCAATTATTTAGCACGTGCATGCCCACTGTCTAAATTGTTTACGTAATCTTATCTATCTCTATGTATTTATTTACTATAAATATAAATAAAAAGAAAAGTCCTGACTGAGTGACTCATCAACGCCCAGCTCAAAACCCTTGGACCTAAACCCTTTATAATGTAGACAAGGATTAACGACGGATTTTTTCGAAATTCAACCCCTAAGGGAGTTAAATAGGGGATGAAAGTACCACACGGGCGTAGCCGCTGGAAAAAGGTAGTAGACAATAAAAACCCTTTAAAACTTCGTTTTTTTAACACCAAGAACAGCAATAATGCACCACATTCCCATGTTTGTTTTAACATAGATAGACCCGTGCAATATCGGCTTCACAAACACATGTTTCGCACGTGTTTATTTTAAACCAAACCGTCTTGAAACTTTGTTTTAAAATGAGCAAATACACATTTAGAATGCAGTTACTAAATCATTCTGTGTAATTAGTCTTAAGGCGGGTCTTGATGAATGATTCGGGGTTTGGAGGGACAAGTTATAAGAGTTAGCGATTTATTTGCGAATGAGAGACCTTTTTCTTTCTTAGAATGTTACAAAATACAGCTACTTCAACTTGCTTATTTAGCAAATGACTTTATTTATTTATTTATCTTTGGGTTAGAACTGAGAAATTCTAATTTATTGAAAAACACTCCCCGACTTGGGGATTTAACACATGACCACACACACGGCAGATTACCTAAAGCAACCAAGTTTTTCGAAAGTTCACACTTATTTTTTATCAGATACCCAAAAATTAAGAGATCCACTTCAAAGTTTTTGTGAAACAATTTAAGCTCGGTCCTAGTGATGGCTGCAAAAAACTGTTTTTTTGGGAAAATCTTATTGGTTCAAGTCACTGACATACTAATGTTAACAGTACCTATATCGGTAGCTATGAGTATAAGGCATGTATATTTTAGTTGGCTAAGAATTAATAATTTTAATTTAAAAATTATGACGTTTTAATTTTGGATCATAATCTGCCTACTCTTCCCCAACCATGTGTGGGGGGGGGTGGCTTATAGTCTAACCAGATGCAGCTGAGTACCGTATTTTACATGAAGCAACTGCCCATCTGGTCTTCCTAACCAGTAACTGGGTACTAATATACCCCCTGGTATTACTGGTTATCAGATTTTCGGGCTTCTGACGACCCGTAACGACTGTCAAATATCAGATCAGAAAAATGACGGACGCTACCAACGGGTAAACGGGCTTTCTGAGGTCTTGATATGTAGGAGTCCCATTCACGGACCAACCGCAGCAAGCGTAGCTTAACCTGATCAATCGACTCGTGCGGCTGTAATAACTTAGCCACAAGCCTAACTGGTGGGTACTATAATAAATTTAAACTTATTTCATAGTTTTATGTTGTTACTTACGTCGGCAGTCCCCATGACTGCCAAGAAATTTGTTTTATATAATTTTTGTACGAGTGTGTTTATTTTACTATGTGATCTTCCTGTGCAAGTCACAATAAATACTTTTTCTTTCTTTCTATATGATTTAATTTCTCACTCGCCCCGCTTGTAACTTGCCCCGGTACCGCTTTTGTTTACCAACGTCTCTGTTTAGCCGGGACTAAACTTATCTTGTTTGTCTGACGAATTATCTAGTCTACACAAATGGTTTGTCTCATAGATAGCCATCGTTTAGATTAATTCTAATACGGTGGTATTTGATGGATGGCTTGCATTCTTGGGTCCGAGGTATTTATCTGGCTATGATCGAGAATGTTGTGATTTTTTTATTATCATCATTGGCCGCTTTTTCCCACCACTGCTGAGTAGGCTTCTTCGCTTTTGTGCCATGCTTCTCTGGTCTGTGTTTGAGTCATATAGTCGATCCCGGCTGTCATTCTTCATCTTTGACGTCGTCAGAATCCCGAATCTCTGACAACCAGTCTTCAGTCTTACCAAGGCGTATCGTGTCTACAAGCAACTGGGTTGTGTTGTCGCTCCATACTGGTATTTAGCTAGATCCGGGAAGCCAACTCCAACATAGTTCAGAAAAGGCTGATGAAGTTGACGAATAAGTGGTATTTTCAATGACGAAACGTACTAAACGACTAACTTAACAAATTCTAAGAAAACTTCGCCAGGTGTGACGACGGAGGTGGTCCAAATTCTTCGATACACGTTGCTTATTCAACATTACATGTTAATTGCCAAACTGGTACGATTTATAAGGAAATGTTTGAGTAAACATTTGTTGAAATGCACCGTTCACTCATCATATTACAGAGCAACATTTGCTGAGCTGCTGGATATAAAGAAAATTTGTATTTAAAAACTGAGATAGTAGATTTAAAAGATGGATGTCTCGTGACCCATATGGCTTTTACCTTTGCTAAGCATTGCCATACAACGTGGCCATGGTAAATTCATTGAATCCCATTGATTATCCCGTTACTTTTTCATGAGATTAAATGAACTTAGAGCATTGTAGTGATGATGTCATCATCATCATTTCAGCCGAAAGACTTCCACTGCTGGACATAAGCCTATCAAAAGGCGGTTTTGCTATAATCGCCACGCTTGGCAGGCGGGTTGGCGAATGCAGTATGGTGGTAAAATGCATAGAGAACGCCCATTCTCTAGTAAGTCCCTTAGTCGCCTTCTACGACACCCACGGGAAGAAATCGGATGTGTAAATGTGATGATGTAAATGATTATAATTCAGTAAATACATACGTACATACAGCTTGACACTTACCTGCAAATTGTAAAAACGCTTCCCTCTTAACTGAGGATATTATATTGTTATTTTTATTAAAGACGGCTTTACACAACTCTGCCCAACGGGGCTCTTCGGGGAAATAAGGCGTGATAGAAACGTATATATGTGTTATGGATTAATAAAAAATCTCAAAGTGGTTTTTTTCCGAAAATTGCAATAACCTCGACAAAGTAGATGACTGTGGCGGAAATTCTTCTACCAACCAATTCAAGGGAACTTTTAACAATGCCCTTAATCCTCCAAAAACTGAGCGTCCCTTACAAATTACGCTATTACATTAAAATAATATCCTCCCATTAAGAATTCTGCCAAGCTAGCCGTACCCATGGTCTGTAAACATTATCCCATGACAGTGATGTATCCGTGCAGAACTGGGGCCTTTGGCAACCCCTCCGAGACGTATTCCGACGTATATTTGATTTATTTCCTTCTAATACTTAATATATGATTGTCTGATACTTTTGGGGACTTGATTTGTTTGTAAAAGAAGAAAGACAGTTACATAGAAAGTTCTTATGCAAGGTATGGCAATTGAGAATCATGGTTTAAGGTTTATCCGAGTTTTTGCCTGGTAACGAAGGTCGGCAAAAGACAACGGCCAGCCCTGTTTAGCCGATTTCTTTTGTTTTATTTATTTGATTATCCATTTTCGCTTACGATCTACTCGAAAAGCCGCCTTGTACTTAGTGATGCTTTCATATTGTCTTTTATTTTTCTCATAGGTGTGTTATAAAGCACTCAGAAGAAAGTGTGATTCCCAACTACACCCTCGTTAGTTATCGGTCACTTTCTCCCCTCTATGAACATTATACCTACTTTTATAATTATTATCTAATTCTACCAAAGGATGATCGAACTCACCGTACATACAGAATCTACCTAAAACACCACTTAATATAGTAGCCCAATTTCAACCGTAGCTCGGTAATAAAATTACGCAAGGTACACCCTTACTAACTAACATACAGTGTCCCAACTACTGTAACACACTTGAAATTTTAAACCTAATTTAGTGTTACTGGCCACTTCAAAAGGCAACTGCCATACTCTGATTGTTTACACTGTGGCGTAAATATTTTATGCTGTGGTCGCCGAGGCTCTAGTGGGTAATTTTCACTATGTATTTTCAGGATTTTACGTTTGTTTTTGGTCGTTGAACGACGTTTTTGTCATTACTGAGAAAATATCTTACTATCTTTGTTTAATAAACGGCATTCCGGTACACTTGAAGCTCAAATCTCTTCTGTTATTTTAAATCTTCTAAAAGGAAAATTCAAAAGAAAATCCCGATGTGCTCTCGCGGTTATTCCATTATGTACTTTCAGGAATTACGGAAATGTTTTGATGGTTGAACGACGTTTTTGTCAGGACCATGTATATGTATCTTATTAATATATTTTTAAATATACAGATGTATATATTCTTGAAAACCCAATGAGCATATAAATTTCAGATTGATATTTTGGATATAGATAGGAATATTTATCGGAAATCACTGTGAATCGGAAGCAGTATGTATGATTCCTACGAACTAAAATAGTTTCTGACTCCAAAAGAAAAGATCCGGACTTCCGGTGTTCTGCTATAAGGTCGATGGCTGCCAATTATTTAATTTAGAACAAAGATACAAATATGGGTTCTTTGTTAGGATATGGATAAAATCAACACAATATTATGACCGTAACTTTGTGTTGCTAAGTGGGATAGCATAGCCTAATAAATTATTACCTCGATAAACGGAGTTACCGATATAGTTTTACCGGCAGTGGGATGGTCATGTTTGTCGAAGGACCGATGGCCTGTGGAGAACACGATTTCTGAAGTGGAGACCGTGTATTGACAAGACTAGTTTGGAACGTCCCTCTAGATGAACCGACGACCTTAAAATTTTGGCTGGGACAGCCTTGTTTTGTTTTTGAGGTTGGGAAATCATCAAATAACTTATTCCGCTCTGGGTGGAGCAGGAGGGCGTGTCAGACTTTTACTGACTAAATCACACACGTGTTCCTTTAGTTGCCTGTGTGCCAGGGGCCACGGTATCTGTTTCGAAAGGTTTCGAACAACGCTACCCCACCAGTTTGTGCTGATATCTCGTTGAGGCGCGCGTGGTACACAACGCGCCGTCGACCCGGGCTTGGTTCTTACCGTACAGCGAGCTACCCATTACTCGCCGTCCGCAAGGCCACGCCTACGGTGGCCGGACAGCCTGGATGCGGAATTCGGAGAACAGGGTGTTGTGCCGCAGCCTTGAAGAAGCCTATCGCAGTCCACTGCTGAACATGGCCCATGTTCAGCAGTGGACTGCGATAGGCTTAGTTGTTTTACATACTTAGGTATTCTATTTTATTATTATCCATTTATAGCCACACTAACTTGCGAGCGGCTTCGGTCGCGTGAAGGTGAAAATTATCTCACGTAGACGTACTACCAGGATAAATAGAAAATGTTATGTGTAATACAGGTTACCTTCACATTTATTACAATACTAGCAGCGCTCCGCGGTTTCACCCGCATAGTTCCCGTTCCCGTGGGAATACGGGGATAAAATATAGCCTATCTCACCCGAGGATAGTGTAGCTTCCCAACAGTGAAAGAATTTTTCAAATCGGTTCAGTAGTTTCGGAGCCTATTTAATGCAAACAAACACACATTCAAATCTTTCCTCTTCATAATATTAGTAAAGATTAGTTGGATAGTAGAATGTTCGACCATATCTCACCTGATGGAAAGTGATGGTAAACTTTCTGAGCCTATCTTGGGAATCAAGCTGCCCTCCAGTTTCATAGAAATAAAATCCTAAAATCGGCCAGTTATTTGCACCCTCGTAAACTCTTACAGCCTTTGTTTGGGCATGATCATCATAAAAAAGTTTTTCTATCAATGAACTCTCATTCAGGAAATAAACACCGATTTGTAGTTTACAAACTGAAAGTAGTTTATATTTACGATACCTTTTAGGGTTCCGTAGCCGTATCCCAAACGGTGCCAATGTGTTCATAGATGGGTCCGTTTTGACTATCCTTTCCAAAATCAAAGGGTAAGGACTGCACCGGTTAGGTATAGGTACTAACAATACTAAAATTGATTTGTTTTAATACAATTTGTTACTAACTCGCTAAAATCTCGTGATTCCATGTTTGTGATATTTTGATTATGCTATTCATTTTTCTGGAATTAATCAATAATAATTATTAATTTATCAAAAAAAAAAAAAAAAAGGATCATCGATGACCATGATATTTCAACATTCTTAATTATATTATACAACTAATAAAGGGCTGTATTTGTTAAACCGTAATAAATAGTCAGTTGCCATTTTTAACAGACTACCTTGTAAGAATGTAACAAAGGATGTTTTAAAATGTGCAAACCTCGTTTTTTTCTCCAGCTTGTAAGGGAAAGAAGTTGACGGAACTTTTAATGGGAGTACAGCTTGCTCATTTTTACTATAGGTAAAGACGGAACCCGTACTATGCGAGTTTGACTCGATCTTGATCATGGTTTTATTATTATAGTTGGGCTTTCAGAAGTAGAAGTGATAGTTATTGGGACGAGTTCTGTTGTGTTTCGGCTATATCTATAGCACTAAACTTTAACTGTTGCTGCTTTTTATTCGCCCATGAAATAGGAAAGAAATTAAATGAGGGCAATCAAATCAGGTTGCTCTTAAACTTCCAAACTTTAGATTACTTGAGCACTTCAGATTGTAGTTTTACACCTTCTCATTCACGCCTTCTTTCCTTGTGGGTAGGGAGAAACGACAGCCAACTGCTAAAATCCTTACACACTCCTTTTGTTTCGTTTACGTTCAAATGTATATGTCGCAGCCATCTGGTTAAATTAGCCAGCTAATTGGACGCCTAGGCCGTTCATTAAAAGCCGGCATTCAATTGAATGCCTAGGCCGATAGTTAATTGAACTAGAATCATTCAACGTTTAACAACTTGGCGTATTGAAAGTCAGCCCTTTGTAGATGACTGACCAAGACTCAGCCAAGTGATTCAGTTCAGCTATTTCCATTGCGGCGCTATTAGTCAAAACAAATATGGCGTCAATAGCGCAAACCGTGAATGTCATTTTTCGTTCTTGTGTGATAAATGAAATTATAAATTAATTAATTTAAAACATTTCACTATTACTAGTTACTTAGTAGTAGGTACCTATTAGTAAAAAGTAGTCGTACATAATTAATTTGTGAACTCATTGTCACCCTGACCAAACATCACAAATTCATCAATATCCAGTTTAACTAAATGACTACACGACATTCAGCCATCTGGTTGGCTAGTTGTCTTTCAGCTATTTAATTGGACGCCGGCGTTTAATGAATGGGCTAGGCGTCTAATTAGCTGGCTAATTTAACCAGATGGCTGCGACATACATACATTTCGTCATACATGCACACCGGTTGCGAGTACTACACACCTTGACCGTTCTATAGAACATTAACAATAAGATTTACTATATTATGTCCTAAGGCGTCCCCCTTCCGGTGTTTCCACTCACCTCTATCTTGTAAACGAATGCCTTTTGTTAGTAGCCTTTCATTAATCTTTTCAATATGACGCAGCATATGCAGTTGAATACCAGTATTTTACATGGAGCTACTGCATAAATCCGACCTCCACAACCCAGTTAATGGGTAACATGATATCCCTTGATAAGACTGGTTGTCAGACTTTCGGGCTTCGGTCTCCCTGTAACGACTGTCAAAGATGACAGCGGGGCCCAACGGTTTAACATGGTTGCTGAGGCACGGAGAGGTCTCAATATATAATGGATGGTCACCCATCTTCGGACTGGCCTCGGCAAGCGTAGCTTAACCTTTGATCGACCCGTGCAGCTACCATTATTGAGCCACGAAGTCGTTTCTTCAGTTGCTATCTCGTCTGTCTAAATAAATACTGAACTCATTGATATACAAAATTCCCTTTCAGCATTCTAAAACATAAAATTCTCAACATTTTTCAGGCCCTTTTTCGTATACCAAATTGATATAATGAAAGCGACATTTCTATCCCTAACTCTGGCCCCATGGGTCCTGATAGAAGATATCCGAAAGTGACAAATTACGATGGGAAAGCACATAAATAATAGGATTTCTGTGCGCAGTGACGGGCCATGAAAATTGTGTATTGATTTGGTAGAATTATTCACTGTTATGTGTCTGTTTTTTTTTTTTTTAATGTTGAACGTATTCAATGAATGTCACAGCTTTTTAAGTTACTAGAAGTCGGTCACAAAAGTCCGGAAGTAGCTTCACAAAATGGATTATTGGAACTCACCATAATTCTTCTTAATTGAATCCATACAAAGAAATTAAGAGTTCAACTGCCTAGTCATTAAAACAATTAATCTAATGTAACCGAACTTAGCTTGCCTTACATCTCAGTATATATTAGTCTATGGCCTTACAGACGAGGGAATATAAAGTGAAATATCTACAGGCTGGCAGAGAAATCGACGCGCAAACAAAAACTGTAACCATGAATTCAGCACAAGGATACTCGACCCTCTAGCGTAGAAATGTTCAGTCAGTTATTTATAAAAGTTCAGCTGTTTTATAGAAAAGTGCTACGCGGTCAAAATGTATAAAACAGCTACTTTTTTTTTTAACAACCGATGATTTTCAACGAAAGGGATTCAGAATAATGTAGGTACTGTACTGTGCTGGGGCGGCTGCTGCAGTTGCGGAAAACCTCAAACGGCGCAAATATTCCAATCTTATTGGCACCTATATGTTCGAGCCGTTTGGGGTTGAAACTCTAGGGCCATGGGGTCCGAGTGCCCACTTAGTTTTCCGAGACATTTCCAAGCGGTAGGTCAACTCTTCACGTGACCAAAGGGCTGGCCTATTTTTCGGCCAAAGAATCAGCATTGCCATACAACGTGGCAATGCTGCCAGCCTTTTGGGCACTTTTCCCATTGATAACGATGCGGACGTATTTTTTGATCCTTTATGATTATTTTCTTTTTATATACCTGTACATATTAGAATAAAAACTCAAAGCATATATTATACCGGCTGATTTTTTTTAGCGTCTGGAAAAAAATAGGGTATAATAGGTGAACGGAGTAGACCCCTATGGCACAGAAACTACACTTTTTTTTTTTTTGAAAACTGAAATGATATTAACCTATCAATGAATACTATTACTTATTTGTAGTAAACTTTTCATATTAAAACTAAAATAAAATAAAATTTAAAAAAAAACAAAAAATTGGCAAATAATATCAAAATCCAACTTATAGGCACCCTACTCTACGCGTAGAAATTATCAATGAAAATTCGTAGCGAAATTCAATCCTTTGAAGCCGGCCGCTTTTTTCGCAGGCGTAGGTACCGCTCACGTTTCACCGCATACGCATTCCCTCCCGCCCGCGCGCGCCGCTCCGCTCTCCGTTTCTCCAGTCACCTGCGATTGGTCACAGCGTGACGTCGATCGCTGTTTTTTCCGCGTGTGCTTCAACTGCCCAGTGATTGTTTTCATAATGACGTACGCATACTCCAGCATAGAGTACCTTGCCATGATGAGGTATTATTTTTTGTCCGGTAAAAATTTAAATGGTGCGAGGCGATTGTACGCCGACGAAGAATACCCACAATCCCTTAGACGTAACGGAATCCCTGACCCCCGGAACCCCAACACAGACTTGATATTCCGCACTTATCTGCGGTTCCTTGACCATGGCCAGTTTCAGCTCCCCGGTCATGCCAGGGGCAGAGGCCGGCCACCCTAGTCTATACATGTTGAAGATGCCATTCTGGAATATTTCCAGCAACAACCGAAGAGGAGGAGCACCCGGCAAGCAGCTCGTCGATTTGGCGTAAACCAGTATGTGGTATGGAAGCTACTCCATTCAATGGATATGCATCCATACCACTTCTTACGCGTGCAAGCTTTGCATGCTCTGGATCCTGGACCTCGTATTGAGTTCTGTCGCTGGCTGCAGAACCAACCGCAGGAGAACATTCTATGGACCGACGAGTCCATATTTACCCGCGTTGGTATCTACAACGTACACAATGAGCACTGGTTGAGTTTTCAAAACCCACACAAAATAAAAGAACACGCAGCTAATCGCTCAACCACTTCACTAACGAGCCGTCTTATTCTTACCGCATTTTTTGGCAATTCGCTTAGTCCACTATGCATTTGTTTCAATGGTTTTAGATTACAATAATAATTATTAAGTAGGATTCTTTTTTTTACACATCAAGTTATAACCTTCGAAATACAGATGAATGTGAGTGATTGTTATAAGAATTTAATATCAACAGGTTTGTTTACATTTCTATCAAAGCTTTACCGATCTTAAGAGACGTAATTTATTTTGTTTACGGTTTCAAGACACGCGTCACACAGTGTATCAAATTATTTGCCTACTACAACTCCACACAGCACGGTGACGTGTGTAGGTACACGCGCAAATGTATGCGTAGGGATCAGTTGCAAAGATATACACTTCATCATTCTTCATTCATGGGTGATCGCAGCTGACGCTCGTTTACTATTACTATTTTGGCTATTATTAGTTTTACGCGCGTGTCGTAGGATGTTTTCTTTTTCATGTATTTTAAGGATATTCCGAACTTTTATTAAATCAATGGTACTAGGGAAAGGTCAGCGTATATGAGTTCTATTCTACTTACACGACACGTCATATTATTGTCCAGACGCTAAAAAATGTCATCCGGTATTGTTCTCACTGCTGATTATATCGTAATTCAATCGGTACTGTTTTCATGACAACGACTTGCGCGTCAATACAAAATTGATTTATTGACAACCAAAAACGTAGACCAAGTTGTAGATTTCTCTGGCTCCTGCGCTAGTTATAGGTATAACTGTGTTGCAGGAGCCATCTAATTGATCTTGTAACAAGATTATTTGTAATGTGGTCAGTAACCATGGCTTTAGCCAACCTTGGATATGGTGGCAGTCTATAGACACACCGAGAGATTTGTTCAAATGGCGATCAATGTTTGGCCAAGTTAAGAGACAACATTGAAATGGTCCAGTTGAAAACCAGCGTCATTCACTTAGTTGTCTGGCATTTTTGCTGAACTGGGCCTTTTTAGCGCAGCAGTGAGGCGCATATTTCTGCTAATTTCTTACAACGCACTTTACACTTTTCTGTTTACTCTTTTTATATTTCTTTTGTTACTTGTAGTGTATGTTGGATTATGTTCCTTGTAGTCTGTGTTAAATACATAAATGTATTTTCTTAATAGGTATCAGACTGCCTCGTCGGTGTAGTGGTCGCAAGCACTATTGTTGAGCACGAGGTGTTGGGATTCTATTCCCAGGTCGTGCAAAGTATTATTGGGTTTTTCTACCTGGAATTTCTCAGTAGTAGCTCGGAGTCTGGATCCGTGCCGGGTTTTTTTTGGTTGCGAAATCATCGAATAACTTCTCCCGCTCTGTGTGAAGCAGGAGGTCGTGTCAAATTTTTACTGACAAACCCACCCGTGTTCATTCAGTTGCCTGTGTGCCAGGGGCACGGTATTTCTTTCGAACAACCCGCACTCATGGCAGTGCTTGGGCACGCCACGATTGCGGCGGTAAGTCCCCTCTTTGAGGAGTGGTTTAAGAGGCGGCATGGCGTCCTCACCTTCCGCCTGACGCAGGTCCTCACCGGACACGGTTGTTTCGGGAGGTTCCTGTTTCGGATAGGGCGGAAGGAAACGCCCGGGTGTTGTGACACGTGGAGCACACGGTGGCGGTCTGCCCAGCTTGGGCGGAGCACTGCCGTGTCCTCGTGGAGGCGATCGGCGGCGGCGATCTCTCGCGTCCGGCTCTGGTCCAGGCCATGGTACGGAGCGAGAGGGCATGGGGAGCCGTCACCTCCTTCAGCGAAGCAGTAATGCTCGCGAAGAGGAAGGCGGCGCACGTGAGGGAAAGGCAGCATATGCGCCCTCGCGACCCCAGCCGCCGCAGCATACGGAGACGCCCTGGGCGTCGGGAATCCCAGGCCAATTTCCGGCCACCGTAGGCATGGGTTTGCGGACGGCGAGTAATGGGTAGCTCGCTGTCCGGTAAGGACCAAGGCCAAGTCGACGGCGCGTTGTGTTCCACGCGCGCCTCAAAGAGATGTCAGCACAGAAAATGATGGGGCCCGCAAGGGCCGATGCCTGCCAGGGGTGCGGGTTTGTTCGAAAGAGACACCACAGCCCCTGGCATACGGGCTACTGAAGGAACACGGGTGGGTTTTAGTCAGTAAAAGTCTGACACGCCCTCCTGCTCCACCCAGAGCGGGAGAAGTTATTTGATGATTTCGCACCCAAAAAAAAGAAAAAAAAACTCATGGCAGTGCTTCGTTATAAAAGATCGACACGCGTCCGTGCACGGACACACCGGCCATTGCGTGGGCATCCGCGCGTCGGCGGCAAAGCGCGTATTGAATCCTCATTATCGAGCGCTCAGTGAAACAAGGCGTGATGTTATGTTTCACATGCCTGTAATTTCTTTAAAAAAAAGGTTTGTAGGTACTTAACCTACTTTCAAACAGAAACAACAATACTTCTTTGAGGCACTATACAGGATAAGTTTTTAACTAGTGCGCAAACTGTAACCATGAATTCACCATAATTATCATTTTAGACACCCTAGCGCAGAAATTTTTCGTCAATTATACAAAAAAAAAAAAAACCTGCTGTTCCATTCATTTTGACGTTTTTCTGCGTGACTAGAATGATTATGCTGAATTCATGTTTACAGTTTGCGCACTGGTTAAAAACGTATACTGTATAGTATTGTGTTAAAACTACTTCCACTATGACCTTTCGAAAGGACCTCGACAACTAAACTGAGGCTAAACATCAGAAATCTGTGCTTAATTTCCTCAAATATGACATCAATATCGTATGATATTTTCCGCACGATCTATATAGTGGGTTCATATTCACCCCAAGGCGCTTATGTTCCAAATAAGCTTCCTTAGGTGTATTGGCGTAGTGACGTATCGGCGTATCGTTCCAACTAGCGATGATACGCATATTTGATTAGCTACACGTGATGTTTATTTGGTCTATTATAGCTGAATAATATCGTATGTTCCACTTTGTTTATAAGCTATAATGGAGATGCTTGTAATTTGGTAAATAAGTCAGAAAAGGTTTATACTGTACAGCGACACATTCCCCAACATCATTTAAAGTTAAGTAGTGATACATTTTTTGATATAGTCCGAAGAATTGTCAAGCTTAAGTGGCAGTGGGCAGGGCACATTTCTCGCAGAACAGATGGCCGATGGAGCCGAATCGTTCTGGAGAGACGAAGCGTTTTTTTTGTATGTGGTGTAATACACAAAGTGATCCTTCTGATTTATCTCCACAGTGATTTCAATAATGAAATATTAGTATTAGTACCATCTATCAATACTCGGGCTTATAAAGAGTCTACTGTGTACATATTTAGCAACGGATAATGGTAGACTTTGATTAATATAGCGTTGGTTTGCTTAGCTAAGAAAACACGTGTTATACTAACAATTACGTTATTGTAATTTTAGGATTTAATGTTCGAGAAATATTTTTATATACAGGGTTATTGGAAAAACACCAATAACCTCTAAAGAGGTAATTGTACTCATCATTATGAACAACTTTTAATATGGGACAAACCTGAAATCGCGAAAAAAAAAATTGCTGTTCCTTACATTTACGTTCGTATAATTCATCAAAATGTACAGCTGATTATTTTTTTCACGATTTCAGGTTTGGTCCCATAGTAAAAGTTGTTCATAATGATGAGTATAATTACCTCTTTAGAGGTTGTTGGTGTTTTTCCAATAACCCTGTATAGGGCAGGCCTATATTTAGGGCAGGTTAAAGTGGGAGTGGGCAGGCCACGTCGCACGAATGCACCCGGAGAAATAGGATTACCATGCTAGGATATATTTCTGTTCATTTTGATGTTCGTGCAGAATTTTGTGGTTAGGCAAAATAAATGATTTTTTATGATCACAACATTTAAAACTCAAAACTATTTCCACGCTTTGACGTAAGCTTTATAAATTCAGAGATTCGCGTCACCGTACCAAACATGCTTTTAGTCTAATAGGACGTTTGATTAAAAAAAAAAACAAACGCCGCGCCTGACTGGAGTTCGAAAAGGCTTTACCTACTGCAAAACATAACCCTACATTTTCTGTACCGCAGTCGGGTATAAAGCCGGTTAATTTCCGTTTTCATACTTTGGCATTCATGGGGTTGTCCCATAAAGCACATTCTTTGGTGATTTTTCGTAGAAGCAATTTTTTTATGGTAGAATATACCCTTTAGTGTTTTTTTTTAATCACTGTTTTGAACCTATTTTGTGGTCGCGATGCGCTATTTTCAAATACCAAATTTGCTTCATACCGCGCCTTAAGGACGTGTTTTTAAGTTACATACGAGTAGGTAATCTACTGGAGAAGGCTAAACCCCTAGAAGAAAAAACTCTGGTATTGCTATCGTGACTCACAACTATATAGAGGGGTGCATCGGGTGTCTAGCGCACCTGCACCCTAATTGCGTAACTTACGATTAATCATAATCTGTTTCGTTTTGAAACGGATTGCTAACCATCGCTTCATATGCTCGAAAAATGTGTCTGCTCAACAACGTAAATAACGCAATGAATATTGTTGAACTGTCAAAATGAAACCGATTATGATTAATCTTGAGTTACGTAATTAGGGTGCTGGTCTGGCAGGTCTTCAACACCATTCTGACTGGCTAATCTAGCATGAGATATGGTAAATACTCTTTATTATACGACTAGCTGCGCCCCGGGGTTTTACCCGCATAAGTTTCGATCCCGTGGGAATATCGGAATAAAAAATTAAAATTGTCGATTTGCCTGTTTCGGGCGAGTAAATTCGTGCGAAACGATTATAGCGAGGTATCAAAATAACAAAATAAAAAGTAGGTAATTTGTTGTCAAACTAGGCTGAGAGTCAAAATTAGGGTCAAAATTACATAAGACAGTCCCCCAAAAACGCCCGCCCTTCACCACTTCCTAGTGCTTTAGCTGGGAAGAAGTGGCGCAACAAACTCCCCAGCAGCACAGCTGTCTGTTATGTTAGAAGAACTTGATTCTGTACAGTAATAAAAATAAATTATTTATACAGTCTAATAAAATAAACAATTATTTGAAGTAAGAGTCATAATTTCAGCCGAAGACGTCAGACGACAGCTGAACGAGGTTGAGGAGGCCTACCTCCAAACGGGGAGGGGATTGCCATAATCGCCACGCTTGGCAGGCGGGTTGGCGATCTCAGTATAATGGTAAAATGCATAGAGAACGCTGCTGCCCATTCTCTAGTAAGTCCCTTAGTCGCCTCCTACGACACCCATGGGAAGAAATGGGATGGTGCTATTCTTTTACGTAAGAGTGAAGTAAGAGTAACCCTGTATTTTTTGATCTGTGGAGTAACTGGAGTAACCAATCAGTCATTCGGTAAGCTAATTCTGATGAAATAACACAAACATTGTCTCAAAAAAATAAAAAGTCATTTATTCAAATTAGGCTGAGAATCAGCACTTTTCGAACGTCAAAATACATAAGACAGACCCCAAAAACGCCCACCCTTCGACACTTCCTAGTGCTTACTAAGTTAATCACAGCGACTAACTATTCTTATCGTTTAAGTAGTCGAAATAGAATAGTATGCCTTAGTAGTGTATGGAGACAATTGCACCGACCCTAACTAATTAGATAGAAAGGAGTAGGATGTTGACTGACACTAGAGAAGAAAACTCAAAAATTTCCATATTGTACCACTTTTTGTCCATGGTTTGTAAGCACTATACCATAATATGTCACCATAAGCTTTCGTTGTCGGACAATCCCAAACTGATTTGTATTCACCCTCATATGCATATCTCTGTTTTTCCCTTTTCTATCTTTATTTATGAACGTTCCCCGCCCTTATCGCGGATTGTGTTGTTATTCCTGAAGAGGGTAGTAAAAATATTATGTTTTAATCGTGGCGGGTAGTTGTGTTGTACGTACATTTAATTTTGGATGGTTTGCGTCTGGCGTCTGGTTTTAAATTGCCGTTAGTTAATTAATAGACTTTAGAATGATAAGCGCTGATGTGGGACCTTACATGGTACTTCAAGTACCTAATAATTACTATACAGGGTGGTAGGCAGCTGGCAGGGATTTTTTTTTTCAAAATGATTTATAAATGACCGCGTTATGACCACTTTTCTTCGAAAATGCAGAAGTTTTTTTTTGATGACCGACGAAACATTTCTACGCTAGGAGGTCTAATAACATGTATGCACTGAATTCATAGTTACAGTTTGTGCGTCGACGCCCAAATGCAGACTGCGCGTACAGCACCATAAGAGAATTAGTGTGAGAGACGGAAAGAGCAATATCTTTCTTCTCTCTCATGTAACGAAATGTGTCTAAACACGAACTTTCCTTGAAAGTTAAGCATAATAATGTAATGCATGCAAGCAATGCATGTAAGCATGATAATGTAGTAGGCTGCAACATTGTTAAAACTATATTTATTTTTGTTATTTGTAAACATTTTATATTGTAGCTGTTTATTGTCCCATTATAAATAAAATAAAAAAGCCTCGGTAATCGGTTTGTCGATTTGTCGTTATTAGCATAAATAAAGACAGTCGAAATTAATAAAAGCTTGTAAAAACAATAGTACCTATGGATATGTAAATTAAGCTCAATTTCGTACGCATTTATTTCAAACTAGCTTTTGCCAGTGGCTTCACCCGCGCGGTGGTGGTGTATTATACATATAAACCGTCCGCTTGAATCACTCTGTCCATTGATAAAAACCGCATTAAAATCCGTCGCGCAGTTTAAAGATCTAAGCGTACCGCAGGCCTAGACAAAACACATTTCTGCTAGCGTTCACGCCAAACACTACGCGAAAATGTATGGGAATGACATTACCTGCGTAAAGGTTACGTCATGTCCTTTCCACAGGTAATGTCATTCCCATACATTTTGGCGTAGCGTTTGGCGTGAACGCTAACAGAAATGTGTTTTGTCTCTAGGCCCATATACAAAAAGCGACTTTGTTTTTAAACTCTGTAATGATAGACCAATTACAGGCACTTTTGAATTGTCAACGGGTTTTTCAGTCAGAAATATGGAGCCAAGCAATTGCCCATTTCAAAGCGGAGGTATTAACTTAATATATATAACATCTTCTGAAATAACTAGATCAATACATCCCAGTCTGTTATTCTAACTGAATAAACTCAACAAAATCATAATTTTCTTAGAATGCCGAAACAAAAGAATAGATAATGTTTTTAAGCCAAATTCTTGGTAATGTAAACGATACGTATAATATTTAAAAGAACATCTGCTTTGATCAAACGAAAGAGATACCTTATGGTATGATAATAAACCAACCTACTTGTAAAAATAATATCTTGAATGGAGTATTTTTTGTGGCCTGTACCGATAGATACCTATTACCTATTATGTATTGAGACCAGAATCGCCCTTCAATCGATTGAGTTGGTGTGATTGTGTGGTTTCCTAAGAATTCCTTACGTACTGTAGAGCTTAACGTCATCGGCTTTCTCATCCCTCTCATTTCAAATTTGAAAACATTACAAAAGTCGGAGTCGGTATAAATAGTTGGTAGGTACTTTATTTATCGTCGTAAAGAAAATTCAATGAGTCCCGAATTACTGAAGATCGTGGTCACTGGATCAGCGGACAGTCATTCTCCATCTAATCCGGTCCAAAGTCACCAACACCACTTGCTGAAATTTATTGGAGGGCGTGGCTTCTTTTATTTATTAACTATGCATGACTTACAGCTAAAACAAAAAATAAATAAAGATTGGTATGTGATACTGACAGCCAATTAAGTAGAAGTGAATCTAAAAACACACTTTTGCTAGAACTAATTCATTATGATTTTTTTCAAAGTAGTGATCATCACATAGTTATTATTATTATAAATCATTTTAGTTCAGAATTCATTATTACATTCCTTTTTATTATTACAGGATGACCCTAAAGCCTCCCGCAGACAGGCGTAACGCGACAGCGTGACGCGATTTAATTAGAACAATTTCTAGGAAATATTTATGGAAATTGATCTACTATACTCGCGTCGCTCTGTCGCGTCGCGCCAGTCTGCGGGATCCTTAAAACTAAAGCTCAGTGTGTCAAATAACAATGGAACAAAGCCACAAGAGTAAAACTTAATAATTCTAGATAGCAAATATGTATCAGCAATAAACCAGAGCACAGCAATATCGTTGCTCCCTTTTATCGAAATTACCAAATTAATTAATTAATATAATCTTCCAACTTCCAACTATAGCGTTGATGTTAATAAAAGCTGCCACCACGAAATAATGAGACACAGAAAGACAAAAAGGTCAGGCGGTAGCGTAGTTTAAGTTCATATCGTTACAGTTAGATCTGTCTTTGTAGGGTAATTAAAGTATATGTAAGTACCGGATAGTTATGCTACTGACAGCGATGATAGTCTTAAAAGCCATTCTTGGATTGTGGATGACGGAAGTTTCCTAGCAATTTCTTTCTTAACTGTAATGCACTACCCAGATTGATTCGCAATAGCTTTGAGTGTAAAGGGAATAAGATATGATACTTACATACATACACACATACATACTCAGCCTATAACGTTCACACTGCTGAGACACAGGCTCTCGGAGTGGGTCATAATCCATCACACGGGCCCAAGTGCGTGTTGGTAGATGTCACATGTCTTCGAATTTTTGGTTCTAGGACATGCCGGTTTCCTCGCGATGTTTTCCTTCACCGTTTGAGAGCAGTGGTGATGAAATTATTTACACAAAGTAATGCGCCTGACTGGGTTCGAAAGCACGACCTCGTCAGCGCGACTCGTAAGTCGCGACCGTTACCACTCGGCCAACAGTGCTCCTCAAGATACTTACATGTCGAAATTATTATAAATGATCTTTATATTATACACTTTATATTAATTACATTATACAATTTCAATCACAATCCGAGAGTTATTAAGGAAATTCTTAATTCATTACTTCATAGATGGAAAAAATTCGTCTTCTCAAAAACACAAATAATTCAATGAACGTGGCTGAACAGCCAAAATGTAAAGCATTGGGATCGATTTGCCATTTTAAGTGAGTTACGCAATTACCTCGCTGGTTAGTAATAAGGGGAATCTCAAACCATGCGAAACCAATCAAAATTGTAGCAAAACCCATGCGAAATCAGTAAAAAAATGTACCAAAACCCTTGAACCCTTGAAACCATTAAAAAAAATTTGCGAAACCAAACCTTCTGCCTCCAACGATATTGTGTTCCATAAATTATAAAACGTTGTTAATTATAATATAGTATATTGACAATGGCGTCGCTTTATAGGCATTCTGTCATTTTTTGGCGACGGTGGCTCAACTTTAGTGTTAGGCAACAAAGCCTTTTGTATCCTTAAATATTATTTTGTGACAAAGGAAGTCTTTCAGACGTGTCAGCGTAAATAACGTTGTTTGACATAATTTTTAAGACTTTGAAAGATCTATTTGTTGACCTTTATAGAGCTTTGGCACCTTTTAGCGTTTTTTTTTTTTTTGTACTGAGTGTTCTTTTTTTAAATAATTTTTGTGTAAAATGTTGTATCTGTCTTTTGGCTAAAAAGTATTTTCTATTTTTGTAAATACAGCTTGCCTTTGCGACTTTGTGACTTTACTATGGGACCAAAATTGAATAAAAATCGACCTTTTCATTTAAAGGTTTCCCGATTGGAACATTTTGTAAAAGGTCAAAATTCTTTTGTGAATTAAAAATAAGTCCCGTAGTTATAGTTGTTTATGTTGATGAGTAGAACAACACCCCTTAATTTTCGTCGACTGTTTTCAAAGTTACCCCGTATGATGAAATGAAAAATACACGAAAACGAAGTTGCGTGCGATTCGAAATATATGATTATGGCTATAATGTTTCTGTCTATAACGCCAAACCTATAGATCACTTAAAGATCTTGTTGCTAGCCGAGATTTCCTCAATTACAGTTTTTTTCACAAAGCGACGCACGCTTTACTTGTGGTAACCAAGTGTTCAAACACGCTGTGAATTTGTGCGTGAAGACGAGTAGTATCAGCACATAAAAATAAAAACACACTACCGCCTTTGCTATTGTCTCGGAGCTCCTGTGCTTACACACATTCACACCGTATTTGTACACTTGGTAACCACAAGTAAAGCGCGTGTCGTTTCGTGAGACTATAACACTGTACAGAATATCTAGCTGTATGTATGTCTTTATTTCATCTAAATGATGTAACTAAAATACACACAACTCTTACCGAGTAAAAAATTATCCAATAGGGATTTTTTTTCTTAAAAAAAGATAAGAAATCTTTATTAATACATTTCTGGCCTCTTTTTCTTATTTCCGCATTTCCGGCCTATACCTTCTAATTAATTTCTGTCGGGAGAATTTTTCTCGGATACCCTCTTTTTTTGGTATTATTCAATTCCTACCTTTTTATTTGGGCTCTTCCGAATGATTACCTACATTTTAAGATTTTCACTAAAATTGTGGGACGTTGTTCTGTTAATTATTGGGTAAGTACCAAATTTATTCATATTTCCTTCATAAATTACTTAGGAGTTTGTTTTCAAAAATATATTAACAACTTTAATTTGGCCGGTAATTTTTATTAGTATCCGGACTTGTTTTCGTTCAATTTCACTGACTGCAATACTTAGTATTTATTGGTAACGGTAACCGTCCCTGCTTTACGCTCTTCGCAAGGTCTACCTTTTCTTGGTCACAACTGCCATCGGCCATCTGTTCTGCGAGCATTTAACTACAGACTAGAATCAATTCTATTTAAATGTAAATGCTGACGTTCAAAAGTGCCTTTTAAGTGCCTATTTGAAATAACTGCTTTGAATTTGACTTTGTGTGTAAAATTAAATGAAGTAGCAAAACTTCACAATTCGCAAAACAACAAAAAGAACGTTAATTTTTATTTTGGTTTTTATTATTTGTTGTTGTTGTAGCGATAACAGAAATACACAATCTGTGAACATTTTAACTGTCTACCTATTACGGATCATGAGATACAGCCCGCTGACAGACAGACGGATGGGCGGACGGACGGACAGCAGAGGCTTGGTAATAGGGTCCAGTAGATTACTCTTCGGATACGGAACCCTAAAAATGGTTATTTTCGCATCCAAACGACCAAAACATTAACCCCCTTATTTATAGACGTAGCTTAAGATTAAATATTGGTTAGCGTCTGTTTAACCATACATTTTGACGTTTAAACAACTGATAACTTTGAACATCATCATCATCATCATTTCAGCCGAAAGACGTCCACTGCTGGACATAGGCCTCCCCCAAGCTCCGCCACTTCGACCGGTTCTGTGCTTCCCGCATCCAGCGGACTCCCGTGGCCCTCACAAGGTCATCTGTCCACCTTGTGGGAGGCCTTCCAACTTTACGTCTTCCGGTACGCGGTCGCCACTACAGAACTTTTCGGCCCCATCGGCCATTCGTTCTGCGAGCATTTGCCCTGCCCACTGCCACTTAAGTTTGGCAATTCTTCTTAAATTAGACGGTAAATAAACATCTGAAATGTTGCTGGTGCACATCGTGCGAGCTAAACACATGTTACAGCAACCAACGGAATTATTCATTATTCCTACAGCCTCCGCTCAAGATAGAGTGTACCAACCGAGTAACCAAGAGAGAACTACTCCCAGAGTCAATATATTTTCATAATAGTTAACGTTGAAGCGGGTTTAAAAGAACAACAAACTGTTAATCCTTCAGAAGTTTAACTACTGTAGAAATATTATGATTTAAACTTACTTTTACAACAAAATAGACGTCTCATCTGCCAGCTGCGCAGGAAAAGTAGTGAGACAGTTGATGTGCAGTTGAAATCTTATATCTCAATACGGCTCATTAGTCAATTCGCACGAATTTACTCGCACGAATTGTGTGAATGTAGAATTGATTTTTTGGGCGAACCGACAATTCCGGAAATACGTACATAATAGGCTACTGACTCGTTTCATTACATTCAGCTGCGTCCGGTTAGAAGTCGACAACATCACTACATGTTATAAAACAGTCTTCCGTCACGTCGTCTATCTGTCTGTTAACGCTTATCTCAAAAACGACTGAACAGATTTTCATGCGGTTTTTTCACCAATAGACTGAGAGGTTTAGGTGTAGGTATAAAAATCACGGGCGAAGCCGCTGGCTAAAGCTTGTTCAAATATATAGGAATAAAACTTGACATATTGCGTTTCTGAAGTCACTTCATCGTCAACGACAGCATGCTTGTTGTTTCATTCAACGCAATGTAAGCGAATGAGAACGGGATAACATCGAAACCGCGCTCGAAAATTTCACAAAAATTATTCCGGAAAATACGTTTGTGAAAAAAAAATTGACATTTAGAATCTCTATTATATGTTCGAGATTTTTATAAAGTTTTTTTTTTTCAATGTATGGGTATCTACATTATGATCGGCCAAAGTTCAGATACTAAAGTGCATAAGCCTTTTCAGAAAATGTTGGGAAAAGGCCAGGCAGAGGCAGATCGATATTTGCTTTTAAGTTCATTATAAATACCAAACCAAGTAGTTCCAAGTGATCATTACTGTGAAGCTACGTACAAATTGGCTTAGTCTTAGTACAAAATAAGGGACCAGACGTTCAATTATTAATAAACCGTCTGGTTTAGATACAGCTGGAAACAAGTCCCTGTAGAGTTGTAAGAAGCTGTTTAGAGTTTATTAGGTATATTGGAGATGCAGCTTACGTATTTGTTAAGTCCGTTGGATGAATTTAAGAGACTAATGACCAGTGATAGGAATAGGTAGTGCCTATTTGCCTAAACTTCGAAGAATAGAGACGAGAAACGGATTTTTCCCAAATCCCGGGAAAAAAAAATTAGTCCTAAGGAAGTCTCCGTTTCTTGTCTCTGTTTTTCGAAGTTTAGGCAAATAGGCGCTACCTATTCCTATCACTGCTAATGACCAGTTCTGAGGTCCTCAGATAAAGTCTCGATAGCTGATTTGACGGCAGCGGCTTTGCCCGCGTGGAGGTCGAAAATTATCCCACAGGAAGGTATTATCAGGATAAAAGTATCATATGTGCTATTCCAGGCTACAAACTATCTGTGTGCCAAATTTCATGCAAATCTGTTCAGCCGTTTATGTGTGATTGAGGAACAAACATCTAAACATACAAAGTTTCACATTACAATATAAATAGTATCCTATTTTAATCAATGTATAATTTGACACTGACCCGCAAATTGCCAAAAACTAAAAAAAGAAAAAAAAAACTGCTACCCTATGGCATACACCTTAAGCAAAGTTTGCCAAGGTCTCATCATCTTCATATTTTTAAATAAAAAAAACTGTGTTAGAAATGAGAATCAGAAGAAACTAAAACTTAGCAACTATTTAGTACCGATAGAGAGACCAATTGAAGGGGTGAGTGGACAAAGGTGTTAACTAAAAAACAGTTCGAAATATAAATCATAAAATTAAGGTAGATTTTACAGCTTGTTATATGTATGTTCGTCAGTTAACACCTTCGCTTGGGTCTGTATTTTTGACACGAATCAAAATTTGCGTGTTTTGAACTCATCAGTCGATTTATCATCACTTAAAACCTATGTTCATGTAAAAAAGTAGATTATATCAGTGTTGTCAGATAACACCTTTGTCCACTCACCCCTTCAATTGCTCTTTGAAAAAAATAAAAAATAAACTGATTTGCCGTCTCGATTAGGGCAGTGGTCGTTTGATACGGATCGCGGGTTCTACTCACCATCGATCGTAATTTAATTGGATTTTGGTTGAGGGAAAACATATCAATGGCATTTCATCGGGTCCAGCACGGAGATGCATCGACGGCCGCTGATGGAGGCGGCATTGTCCTTCATTCAAATACGTCACGTTGCAGTACCTATGGTACAAAACTGATATACATCCGCCATCTTACACTTGGTCTGAACCCCACAGGTGGATTTAGCGTGCAGTCGCTTAGTTTTAAGGCGGAGATTTCTTGAAAAAAATCAAAAAGAGTTTTTTAAAGCAGTGTTTCTCGTTAAACTTAAATAATTTTGAAAGCGAAAAAAAAATGATATTTTCAAGTCTTTTTTGCATGCAGTGATGTAACTCAAAACATAATTAAACATACTTCAAACATCAAAAAAATCATCAACTACCTTGTAAGAGCTCAACGCACTTTCGACGCCACGAATTGTATAAGACTCTAGACGTTGCCGGATGTGGCGATTCTGTGCTCTGCGGTCCAAATCAATAACAAATCTATAAATGTTATAATATCGTTTGTCCGTCTGTCTGGAATCTGGATGTATGTTCCGAAAAACGCAATGTGCGTTTTCAATGTATAGGAAATACAGAAAAAAAAGCAGTGAAAACGAACATTCCGTATTAAATGTTTTTTCTGTTATGAAAATCATTTATACAGCAAAAAGAAACATAACTATGGTATCAATAAAGGGTTTCCCGTGCGCCTGACGAGTGTAACCCAATTACATGTAAATGCGTCGGTGTGCGACATCCGGTGGCCTTTATTTGACGTGTAACGTGCCACAATTTGACGCTGTTTACGTTCATATCATAGCGCCATCGTTCACGCATTGTGGTTTGGGGAAAGTGGCGAGAGATAGCCTGGAAATTGTCCCAAAATGCTAGAATCTAGATAGTCTTAGTGTCATCGACGTACAGTGTTATCATGGAATTCATGGATGCAGTACACAATTCCAAACGCCCCTGCGTAAAAATTTTTCGTCCGTTATTTAAAATAAAATTTAAAATAATTAGCTGTCCCATACATTATGACCGCGATCCTTAAGTTCTGAATTGAGTTCTTTTTTTTTTTCATATCTTTTATTTCATAAACAAAAATACATTTGTGTCGAAATATAGGAATACACCGTGAACTTAATATTAATAATATCGTGATTACAAGCAACCAAAAAATAAAAACACTACAGCGAGAATACATAAATATCAAATCTTCTTAATGATTACATGTCAAAATATTATTTATGAAATTATTGCAATAGGAACATTCTAAAATGAAGTTGCACGATTAGTGACAAATGCGTGTACTGACTGCACAGGTCCATTCGATCAGTATGGTTCTCACTTTTTTTTAATGATACACCTGTTTTTTATGAAATAACCGGAAAAAAAAAATCATTTTCTGAATAAATTCATGGTTACAATATGAGCGTCGCTGTGCCTGCCAATCTGTAAATAGTCTTAGTCATGTCATGATGGCGATCGTGACTAAATGACAGCAGACGCACGGGTCGATCGAAGGTAAAGCTACGTTTGCCGCGGCCGGTTCGTGGTTGGGCGTTAATCAAAAACCTGAAAGTCTGACAAATAGTCAAATAGGCAGTTAAAAACTGATATTCAGCTGCACCCGGTTAGACTGGAAGCTTACCCGCAGATGATGACGATCTACATTCGCTATTGCTTTTACCTTGAACCACAACTTCGCTAACTCCCAATTTTTTCGTCCACAATGTATGTATAGCACGGATCACATATCGGCACAGTCGGCGTATTTATGTGACTCCACGATTTCATTCGCTTTGTATATATAGATGATCAAACGCTTCAGTTGATGGTCTGATATGTTGAAGCGTATGTAATCATTTAATGATAAGTAATGCCTGAGGCACTCAAAAAAAAGCAGTGCGCAAATTGTAACGCATCTATGCTGATAAAAATTTACACAGTAATGTATTTACATTACTGTGTAAATTTTTACCCAGCATAGATGCGTTACAATTTGCGCACTGCTTTTTTTTTTTTTGGTTGGACAGTCGTCAAATAACTTCTCCCGCTCTGGGTGGAGCAGGAGGGCGTGTCAGACTTTTACTGACTAAAACCCACCCGTGTTCCCTCAGTAGCCTGTATGCCAGGGGCTGCGGTATCTCTTTCGAACAAACCCGCACCCCTGACAGTTTGCGCACTGGTAAAAGTTTATCCTGTATTATTTTCATATTTTTTTTGGTTCTACTAGTTTGGCTGGGTACATATCTCAGTCAGTTTCTAAGACACTCATGTCCAGTTTTGGGTTAAACAGTGAGACAAATTAATTGTTTATCAGCTCAATTTACCGTATTTTAACCATTTCATTCAAATGTCAAAGAATGAATGAAAGATTTGATTTTAATGTACAGACAATATGTTTGTAGTCACTTAGACTGGAACCCGACCCCTTCATTCTCGAAGTTGGAAAAAGGCTAGACAGTTGATGATGATGACTATGTTTAGTCACTTTAATAAACATTTCCCTGACTTTTGAAAACCGGATGATAATAATATCTATTTGATAGTGCTAGTGTTCAGTTAATGAAGCACTTCTTAATATCTATTGAAATATGAATTTTCTAACGTTTTTTGCATTATGCAGGCTAGCCTGGCACTTCCATCTTAAGCATTATTAAAGACCGTGACATTAAAAAAAAACAGGGGCACTCCGGGAGTGCCGACAGAAGTGAAAACTTGAACATTTACCTATGAATTTTTAAAATAGTCAATACAGGATTTCACATTGGGTCCTTGGGTCCTAATTGCTCTCGGTAAAAAATTATAAACGAGCGATCAACTTCAGCGATTAAAGGTAACAGCACAGATTTTTATGATAAAAATACAAAGGGAAAGAAAGGGATAAAAGAATAAGAATTTCCTAGTGAAAGAAAGGGACTTTTCCAAAAGACATACAACACCTATATATGTTTACACAGTATACATATAGCTCATGGAAAGCGTTCGGTGATGATGACGCGGGTTCCATGATTTTTGTTCGCCTAAAAAAAGCTCAACGCGCCTAAAGAAGTTTTCACTTCAAACATTTTGCAAAAACCGTAAGAAGTTTTCATTACGCGGGCTATATTGAAGGGATCTCCTCCAACTTGAAATCCTCAATACAGAAACCGGGTATTTGTCATACAGGAACTCAAAATCATAGACGAACGTAACGCATTTAATCTCATAGTGCCACTTGACTTCACAATATGTATTTAATTATAACACCAGTACCCAATACGTACCAAATTATAACCAACTCGATTCCTCATAAAAGTTCTCGAATTAAAATTAAAACAAAGACACTTCCTCATATACAGGCTGCTCCTTTATTACTCGTCGCCATTAAAAACAATCCGACCGAGTTAACAGGAAGGAGAACCAATAAAACACTTTAAAAAGTTTTACACAGATGTATAAAGAAAAGAAACGGTTGACGTAATGGGTTTTTGTATTTGGGGGCTTCCGGTGTTTCAAGGTTTTTTGATTGGGGTTTGACAATTGGTCTTTTCTTAGAATATTAGTATTTTAGTAGATCTAGATCTAGAGACCAGATGGCCAGTTCTCTGGTGTTAAAACCTACTTATCAAACTCAACTTTGTTATTTAACATTTGGATTTAGGGTTAGGATAAAATTTGGCTAAAATTTGGATTTAGGGTTAGGATTGAAGGCCCCCAAAGACCTCTATACCACCAAATATCACTTACATATTATGAAACAAAACCCCACGCCGCGTCTGTCTGTCTGTATAATCGCGATAAACTCAAAAACCTACCAAACTGATTTTCATACGGTATGGATTCGGAGTGATTCATGAGGAAGGTTTAAGATTATAATTCATTAGGTTTTGTGTAAAATGGCAGAATATGACGATGATCGTTGGAGATGTCAGATTTTTTTTGCCGACTTTAGCTTTACTGGCGTTTTGTATGTTTGTTACTCAATCACGCAAGATCAGCTGAATGGATTCGGATGATGTTAGGCACACATAGTTTATGATCTGGATTGACACCTATGATACTTTTTATCCCGGTCGTAGTACATTTCCATGGGATAATTTCTGACTTCCACGAGGACGAATCCGCGGGTAGCTAATAAGCTAATAAAGCATATAAATAGCTAATAAAGTATATTAAGGTCAAATCTAATAAGGCAGAAGCTGACCCCAAAACATTCTTGAAAAAGCTAATGAAAAATTGGCAACAAACCACCAAAGAAAAAGCAACTGTAATTGGCAAAAGACTACAAAATTCCTCACTACAAAACTTAGACATAAACTTTCCATTCTCTCATCAAGTGTCAAAGAAAAGAAATCCAATAAAAAGTTTAAAAACTTGTACACACAGATGAAGAGCGTATGGAAATGACAGCGTGAGCTGACGTCACAAAACATTGCCATGACGTCAATAAGTTGACAGAACACGATTGATATCACAATTTGAAAAGTTGTTATTGAATTTACAAATTTATTATGTGGGAGATGAAGTGGTATTTTGTGATTTGTCGATGAGTTGTTATAGTAATTGGAGTTTCTTTTTGCAAAAAGAAATATATCGTGAAGAATCAAATATAAGTAGTATTAAAAAACTGTCTTAACTGAGCGGTTCTAAACTACATTCTGTTTTGTGTTAAGTTTTCGCGGCATACCTTTGATGATCTGAGTTTATAATCGGAAAAATATTACTCGGGAGCCAAGCCAAGCTTTTTTTTTTTTTTTGGGTGGGAAATCATCAAATGACTTCTCCTGCTGAGTAGAGCAGGAGGGCGTGTCAGACTTTTCCTGACTAAAACCCACCCGTGTTCCCTCAGTAGCCCGTATGCCAGGGGCTGTGGTATCTCTTTCGAAAAAACCCGCACCCCTTTGCTGACATCCCTGACGGCGCGCGTACGGAACACAACGCACTGTCCCGTCTACCACTTTTCGGCCGCAGGGGATAGAGCGGCTGACGCTATACCGACACTCCTCTTCCCCTGCGGCCCCACTGCGTCCGCCTTCAAACGGTGGCGGCCCAGCCAAGCCAAGCTAGAATCACGCTTACTCGTAAATAAATTGACCTGAGATCCCTCTTAGATCACATCGAGGAAAGGGGATCGTAGCGTTATCAGAATAGGGTATTTTCAAATTTTTCAAAAACTATTCTAATTTGAAGATTGGAACGAGATATTTAACAGAAAAATAAAAATAAATTGATTTCTATCCATTTTCTCAATTCAAAACGATATAAACGAAATTTATTTTTCGTTGTTTTGAATTTACCGCTAAAACGCTTCGTACGATGTCTTTTTATCACGTGACGCCAACTTTGCGTAAACTAAAGTAGTTAGTAAGTAAATAAGTGAATGTCGAGTTTATAATTACAAAGATTTTTAATGGATAGAAAGTGATATTACTGGTGTGCGGTGCCTCTGTGCACAAATACTTCTAAAACTGCGCCAAACTAAGTATTTGTACCGGTGCCGTTTACACAAAGTTGACGTCACATGTCACGTGATAAAAGTCATCGTAAGGAGCGTTTTGGCGGTAAATTCTAAACAACGAAAAATAAGTTAGATTTTAATTGAGAAAATGTGTATTAATAAATTTATTTTTATTTTTCTGTTAAATATATCGTCCCAATCTTCAAATTAAAATAGTTTTTATCAAATCGGAAAATACCCTATTATGTAGTTACGATCATAAATGCATCATAGGGTAGGAGGGGGTCCCTTATTCAATCTCAAATTAACTGATTACTTTGGGGTGCGATACTTTTAAATGTACAGTCACCAAAAAATATTAGTAGCCAGGGTCGTCGGATAGAAGTTTAATAAGGTACCGATGAATGTTTTGGAATAAAATTTAATTTAATTAATAGAAAACAAACAGTTCATTTATCGAATTAAATCTCATTCGTAACATCCATGGGTTTCTTACTGAAGTTCAACCATATCCGCCGACCCCGGTAACTTAGTATCTCTTTTGGTGACTGTACGTCCGGCACACCCAGAACAGTACGGCCCGCTAGCACTTCGCTATTTGGCTACAATTTTTACCCAAACGTGAGTAACAACAAAATTTGCAAAACAGTGTTAACAATTACGGGATAAAAAGAATTCCATGATAAGGGCCCCAATTCTGTATGGCTAAAATGATTACCCGCGAAATCTTACTACGTTCAAACTACGTCAGTATCGTGTTTTTTAGAAACCAATGTAACGTTAAGGCATCGGAATGTCATACTCTGTATGTTCCAAGACAATTTGTCGCTAATATTAATACGATATTAGCAGATTTCATGTGTGATGGACGTGGTTACGAGTAAGGAATCGTTAAGTGGTCATAGTGAATTCAAGCCAAGTTGTATTTTATATTATTATTTTTAACAATACAAGCGAAGAACAACTGTACCCTAATTATAGCGTAACACACTATCAATCAAAATCTGAATAATTTTAAAGGATATCCATTGCTTTACATATTCGAAAATGTTGTATGCTCAACAACGTGAATAACGCAATGAATGTTGTTGAACTGTCAAAATGGAAGCCTTTCCTGCTGTTAGTATGTTACAAATTCAAAATTCAAATACATTTTTTTTATTTCAGACCATGGATCCATATAGTGTTAGTTTAAACTTAGCCTGTGTTAGTAAACTTAATCTATATAAATAAAAAGAAAGGTCCTGACTGACTGACTGACTGACTGACTCATTAACGCCCAGCCCAAACCCTTGGACCCAGAAAGCTGAAATTTGGCACAGAGGTTCCCTTTATAATGTAGGCAAGGAATAAGGAAGGATTTTTCGAAATTCAACCCCTAAGGGAGTTAAATAGGGGATGAAAGTTCCGCGCGGGCGAAGCCGCTGGCAAAAACTAGTAAATCTATATTAATAAAAAGAAAGTCCTGACTGACTGACTAACTCATCAACGCTCAGCCCAAACCCTTGGACCTAAAAAGCTGAAATTTAGCGCAGAGGTTCCTATTATGTAGACAAGGAGTAAGGAAGGATTTTTCGAAATTCAACCCCTAAGAGGGTTAAATAGGGGATGAAAGTTCCGCGCAGGTGAAGCCGCTGGCAAAAGCTAGTTGAAAATAGAACAACTGAACATTAATTGGCTACATGTACCTACATGTGCACGCACATGTCTGCCAGCCCAGAGCTCGCGGACAAAGTTGATGGACCTTTTATCAAAAAGGTCCATCAACTTGTCCGCCAGTGTAGCTAAAATATTGTTACGCAATTACCCCTCTGTTTTCTCCTCCAAAAGTCATTCTGATACAAAGGCCATCATCGTTATCTGCCTAGCCTTTTCCCCAACTATGTTGGTGTCGGCTTTCAGTACCGGATGCAGCTAAATACCAGTATTTTACATGGAGCGACTGCCTAACTGATCTCCACAACTCAGTTAATGGGTAACATGATACCCTTTGGTAAGACTGGTTGTCAGACTTTCGGGCTTCTGACGACACGTAACGACTGTCAAAGTTCCGCGAATGACAGCCAGGACCAACGGCTTAACGTGCTTTGCGAGACACGGAGGGGTCTTGGTATGTAAAGATCAAGAAGTCACCCATCGACGGACCAACCGCGGTAAGGTAATTTCTTAGCCACTAGCAACTATGAGACTGATACAAAGAACATGTGGCTAATTCCTACTAAAAGCTATTAAAATGTCGTTTATTATTTCTATATTTAGAGAGCGTCATTAAAACAGAAGCACTTCCAGCGTCGTAGGTCAATGCATGTTTTTGTACATCAGCTTGTAGGTCATTGCCTTGTATCGCGTTGCCTTTGAAATTGTATCACAGTTGCACCGTATTACGTATTATCTGTTTTTTTTACTAACCTTTTTAATAGAGTTGTTTTAAATATAGATTACAAATGCCCGGTTCTTTTTATCTTACTAATCGTAATTAGTACACGAACAAAGGACGATTGGCGCTAGCGTCCCAAAAATGGAAAATTTGTCAATAGACTTGAGACGTATCTCATTTACATGGTGTTGGCATACTAATATTTCTTTACCATAGTGATCACCGTCACAATTATGGGGTTTTCAGGGAAAAGGCGAAAATGTTACGACTGTAGTACAAAATACGTTTGATTATTAAAAAAATAATTGAAAAACGTTTAGTTATTTTCCGTTATTTTCCTTAACTTAACCTTAACAAAATTGAAACGCAATTCTCATACCGAACGCTAAAATCCTTATGCACCATCCATATTTAATCTTATAAATTAGGAAGTAACTGTGTCTGTCTGTCTATCAGTAACCATTTTAAGTCTAAACTACTAAACCGATCGTGAAACTTATAGGTAGCCTACTACTTGTCATCTTGGACCGCAAATGAATTCACGGGTGAAAGCTAGCTTATCATATTACATTTTAATTTAACTAGCAAAATTGCTCACAAAAGTTTTTAAAAACCAATTTAGCAATTACTTCCTTAGATATCTAATATGTAGTTTATAGTAAAAAACTTTTTAATAAAAAAATTGAACCGCCGAAAAACCGAAAAATAAAAAATAATAAACTAGCTTTGTCCAACCCCAATAAATAAGTTCGGAAGGCGGTGACATATAATCAAATACATACATATCCAAAGTCACCGACTTCCGAACTTATTTATTGGGGTTGGACAAAGCTAGTTTATTATTTTTCGGTTTTTCGGCGGTTCAATTTTTTTATTAAAAAGTTTTTATTTTATTATTTTTTGTGGCTCTATTCTACTAATTACTACATGCTTAATTTTTGATTTAATACACGACTCAGTATTAAAATCTGTGAGTAAACAATCAATCATCCCCTGTTTTCTTACCCTTAGGGTTGGAATTTTTCTTCGAAATTTATATGGGACCAACTTCGAGGTATACCCTTTCCAATAAAAAAAGAATTATCAAAATCGGACTACTCTGGAAAAAGTTATTCGTGGTCATACATAAAAAAAAAAAAAAAAAAAATACGCGTCGAATTGAGTAACCTCCTCCGTTTTTTCGTCGGTTCGAAAAACATTGTGAATTTCGCGATATTGTGCGATCAAATTGATCATTTAGGGCCCGCCATAGACAACATGATTCAGAAGGCACAAACTATGCGCTTACTCATACAAAACAACAGCCATTAGGGGCTTACAGCTAAACGTATCGCCATGATAGGGGCTCGTCACGCGCTCAAATTAAACTGTTCGTCATTCCGGATATTGGGCAAGTTCACCGGACCTGGATTGAGTTGTTACTCTACATGAAGGCTTCTAAAGACAGGCGCGACGCGCGATTCTGGAAGAACAACTTCCATGTAGTTTTAATAGAAATTCTTCTACCTAAAGCCGCGTTGCACCTGTCTCAGGCAGGCCTAACATCACGCCTGTAATCCCCGAACGATTAGCTAGAGGTGCACCTATTAGTACACCCACATTTCGCCAGTAATGTTGAACTTGAAGGGTAGAGGTGTCGAGTGTACACACCTTAAATAGTTATAAGTAATATCTTAGAGAAAAGAACTATATATTTTATCTCAACAACCAACGTCAGAAGGTACCAAAAAGTTTAGCCGTTTAATAACAGTTCTTCATCTGTGACTCTCATCTTTGCCACTAAATAGTGTGTTTAGATGTATTAAGTATAGACATACGAGTATATACGTATAAGTGTTAATTTTATGTAATGTTAAAAGGCACGATGGGTTTGGCGTATCTGTTTAGACAAAAACCCCTAAACAAATAAAGAGAAAAAAAAGAGACACTATGGTTCTCATCTAGCGAAAACTTAAAAAAAACACTTGGTTCGTTTATGTCCTTCCGAAATAAATGTTGCATCGAGCACACTCGTTTTATTCAACACCATGTAATAGGGGCGAGCCTATTGCCATCAAGTAAAAAGGCGAGTAAATTGGTGCGAATCGATTTATAATCCGCGCTATCGACCACTATACCAACGAGGTTATTATGTATTAGAATATATTAGAATAGCGTTATGTTTCTGTAACAGTAAGTTTTATGATCTTCGCTTCCCATAAAAACATTATTGTGAAGATATCGCGTTCTCTCTGCAGCGGTAGACTTTTATTAGCTTTTATGATAATAACATTATGATCTTGTGAAATGCCCACTATAGTGTAGCGAAAGAGGGGCTCGTGGTTATATGTATTATAACATCTACACACCTGCGAAAGTAAAGCTGCACTCGCCGAGGTCGGTTCGCGGATGGGTAACCGTCCATGACACATTGAGACTCTTACGCGTCTTGGTGAGCTCGTCAATCTCTTGATCGCGGCTGTCATTTGCATATCTTTGGCAGTTGTATTTTTTTTTTGCGTGTTGGAAATCATCAGCAGGAGGGCGTGGCAGACTTTTACTGACTAAAACCCACCCGCGTTCCCTCAGTAGCCTGTGTGCCAGGGGCCACGGTATTTCTTTCGAACAACCCTCACCACTGGCAGGCATCGGCCCTTGCAGGCCCCACCACTTGTGGTGCTGACATCTCTTTGAGGCGCGCGTGGAACACAACGCGCCGTCGACCCGGGCTTGGTCCTTACCGGACAGCGAGCTGGCAGTCGTTACGGGAAGTTGGAATCCCAATCGTCTGAAAGTCGTATTATCTAGTTATAGAAAGAAAGTATTTATTGTGACTAACACAGGAAGATCACATAGTAAAATAAATACACTCTAGTACAAAAAATAAAAATTTGGGAGTAAAAAATCATTAAAAATAATACCTCAGCATAATGCTGCGACATTTAAAAAGTGTCGCAGCGCTGGTATTCTGGTAGGGCCTGAGCGATGTGATGTCACGGGCAGTTACAATCTAAATAAATAATCAGTACTAAAGTTTAAATAAAATGTAAATATTTTGTATAATATATATGTTATTGAGTTGTGGAAATCAGATAGTGCCTATCTGACATCGTCGCTGTCGCTTCAAGTAAAATACTCATATTCAGCTGTATCCGCAGTATCCGGTCAGAAGTCCGGAAGCGACTCCAACAATCCAATAGTTGGGAAAAGCTAGGCAAATTCATTGATCTTGTAAAATGTTTTCTATAATGTAGTAATAGATGATGTTTTGTAGAAATATCAAACTAGCAGCTGATACCAACACGTACTGAGCCAGCGTGGTGTAATACGGCCCACTCCCTTTCACCAAGAGAAGGCCTGTATCCCAGCAGTGGGAACATTATAGGCTGATTATGAAGTACGAAAAATGATCCTACTATCGAACTTCCTACAAAAAAAAATTCTGGATAAAAAACAGAAGTACAATCAAATTTTATACATAATTAAAGTCTTACTTACTAAAACAAAACACTACTAGAACATTTACCACTTAGGTATTATAAAATATTATAAATGTAAAAGTTTGTATGTTTCGTTAATTAGATGTTTGGATGTTTGTTACTCAAATTATCACATAGGATATTTTTCGTCCCAGTAGTACGTTCCGTTGGGATCATTTTCAACTACCATGCGGGCGAAGCCGCTGGCAAAAGCTAGTATGGACATTCACCGCAAATTTAAATAAACAATACGCCTAGAACATTATTTATCTATTAATTAGTGACGACTCTAATTAACCCGACTAAACAAACGACTGTCCACATTTAACCCTAAAAACAACACTATGTTAATCGAAATCTCATTTAAATCACGCACTAAATAGTAATTACTGCCTCGCTAGCGCCTGTTACTGAGCGTCAGGTCCTCGGTTCGATTTCCGAATCGGGGAAAGTGTTATTGGGTTTATCCATTTGTGCCCGTTGATGCCAATAGGTTCGCTCCCATGGCAGTTAAGGTGGAAGCTCCAGGGTACCCCACGATCTTCGTTTAATTCGATTGAATATCTTTTTCTGTGGGGGTCTAGAATGATATGCTGAATTCATGGTTACAATTTGCGCACTGGTTTAAAACGTTTCCTGTATAGGTAGGTACAGCTCTACCTGACCCTTCGGGGAAATACAAGCGTGATGTTATTTTATTATTCACGCACAAAATAGTAATGCACCAAACACCAAACAACTCCCGAAACAATCCGAAAACGCACGAAGTTGACCGACCGCTTGTAAAATCAGATCTAACCCGTCGGCCGCGCGCGGGGTAAATATGACCACTGTCAACAAACGGGCCCAGCTGATTGATTACAACGGCCCGTGTAATTAAGGTCGCTTGTTTGTCGAACGGACGGCCAGAAATTGGCCCATCCGGGAGCGTTTGAGAAGCGTAAACGCGAGTTTATCGCGAATTTTGTGATGAAAGTGGAGTTACAATTGTCCTTTGAAGAAGTTTATGAGTTCCGTGCTTGTTTTGTGTCGTGCTTGTGTATTTGAGGAAGCAAGAGGATGATTCTGAAGAATTTGTATCAGAATAAGTTTTGAATTGTTTTTGTGACTTTTGATTGTAAATTGTGTCGATCGTCAAATGTTTGATAAAGATTGTGTTGAAGGATTTATTAAACGAACGTAAGTTTAATTTATTACATAATTTTGTGTTATGAATCAAATTGAATCAGTTTATTGCAAAAATATTAGTTCTAAAAAGATAAAAACTATTCGAAGTATCAAACATGCACTCTGTAAGGGCACTGTAAAACAAAACTAAAGATAAAATCATTGCTTTACAATGCAAAAAAATAATTTGATTAATAGAAAACAAACAGTTCAGTTATTAAATTAAATTTCTTTCCAAAATATTCATCAGTTTCGTACTAAACTTCAACTATAAACGACGACCCTGGTTACTCACCTATGTCTTTAGGTAACTTTGCATTTTTATTTAAAAAAAAAAGTGTTATACCAAATTTACTCGCTTTTGCCGATATTATCCTACGGTAACGTACTACCGGGATCAAAGTATCCTATGTGTTAATCCAGGTTATGAACTAAATGTTAGCCAAATTTCATCCCAATCCGTTCAGTAGTTCTGTGTGAAAGAGTAACAAACATGCATCTATCCTCACAAATTTTCACATTTATTATATTGGTAAGAAGTACGATTAGTAGAAAGTAGGATTTTTTTTTTATACTTCATAGATATTTGCAATAATTATTCTTCGTGAAATTAAAAATTCATAAGAGCAATTAAGTTTTTACAAAAGAAGCGCTCCAAATGAGTTTTTCGCCGGCCATTATTAATTTCTCTTGTCGGTAGGAGCAAGTTTACTTTGTAGTAAAAAAACACATTTTTTACTTCAGAACATCGCAATTACTTTTTATCGTTAGCTTTAAGCTTCTGCCAAAGTGGATTGCGAGTTATGTCATTCATTCAGTACGACCTTAAATTCTTCGTTCAATCTTTTCCTTCCCATTCCTCGTTCAATTGGTCCGTTCGATGTTGACGTTCCCTATATTCGTATTTGCCCCTAAAACCTTCGGTTATGTGACCGTTTGATTTTGCAGGCGTTTCTTCGAATTCCCTTGGCGTGTTTTCCTTCAATGAATCTGTTTGATTGTATTTTTGTACGCTTTGTCGTAGATTTATTTGAAAGCATTATATTTTAGGAGATGACGGGACAAACTCAACCTTTTTTTTCTATGATTGGTAACAGACTGAAAGCGAATCTAAAATAAAATTATAAAGAGGCAAAATTGTTTGTAAGAGATCCGATTTCAAAATAAAATGAAATGGCCATAATGGGACGACCTGCCGATGAGTAAATTCAAAACCTAAAACCAGTGTACAGAAAAATTACGTTGTAATAATTATGAAACAAGAAAATATTCTCATCTGAAAGCCGTGGTCGCTCAGATTATAAAACAAAGGCAGATAGACCGCGCGGAACACCAAGAGTGAGGCCAAAAAACCAAATACTAAAGCGTCGCATTTTATGTAACATACAATGCGACGCTTTAGTATTTGTTTTTTTTTTTGGTTTAGATTGTAAAACAAAGGTAGATATATCGCGCGGAACACCCAAGAGTCAAAAAAACAAATACTAAAGCCTCGCATTATATAGAATGCGACGCTTAAGTATTTGGTTTTTTGGCTTCATTCTTGGTGTTCCGCGCGGTCTGTCTGCCTTTGTTTTATAATCTGAGCGTGGTCGTATGTCACTTTGCACTAAAGCTGATGATTGCTTACTATTGTTAGAATGTGTTGTTTAGTTAGGGTATGAGGTATACGACCAGAGCTTTATGGTAAAGTTGACTTACATACAGACGGAAATCGCAAGCAGAAGCTTAATGAATACTAATGTTTCCGTAACTTTCAGCATGAAGTCGATAACATCCAATACGTCTGCCAGGTTTAGTCATTTGGCAAAGAAGACGCAGTTAGTCTTGGCAGGCTCATGTGCAACAGTGAATGTTTATTGGCTCAAATGGCATACAATAATGGGCCTATATTGTTCTCACTGGGACATACAGGACATAGGCCTCCTCTCTCTTGAAATTATCATCATTATCATCATCGGCAGCATAATTCCACCCACTGCTGAGTATAGGCTTCTTCCCTTTTGTACCATGCTTCTCTGCGACCTTCTGTAGGCCGTCCACCTACCTCTCCGTCGGTCTACCAACGCTTCATCGTCTCTCGGAAACCATATCTTTAGGGCTCTGTACAAGTTTTGACATTTCAACAACAGACGTCACATATTCATATTTTCTCTCCTTGTTCTCACACACTATTGTCTACATTTCTTTTTCATTTCTCCTTTCGCAGGTCTGCTGGAAGAAATTTCTAAAGAAATAAGCAGTACCTTTGTACTCATTGGTTGTTTATGCTGTCTCTTCTATGTATTTTACTGTGTGTACATAAATAATAAAATAAATAAATAAACATTCTTTGCGTTGAGCAGACAAATTTTTCAAACATATGAAACAATGGATTAGCTCAAATAGGGTGCAGGTCTAGCCATGATCACTTCTTGAAATTACGTAGTTCCTTGAAAACCCAAACTTTAAGTCCAGTCTGTGGTAAATGAGACCGAACAATGGTCCATTACACGGTTCTTGTAAAATGGCACAATTTTTAACTGAATGTGCTGCAATTAACGTAAGCTTTCATCCGACTCATCACATTGCTGCACAGTCGTTTGAATGGACACTAATTGAGACCACTGACCTTTTGTGACATTGAATAGGTGGTATCTTGAATGTTTTCCTGGCGTTGGTCTTACAAATTTTAATTTATAAATACTCAGCTCCGGACTTGCGAACTTACTTACTAATACAATACTAAAATCTGAGTATAGAATCAATGTTACCAATGTTACCTAGCATTTTTTGTTGTCAAACAGCAGGCTTAGAACTAGAACCGAAGACAAGCGTTTTGTCGTCGGAAGAGTAGACAAAAATGACGTTTCCGTATGACAGTTGACAGTTTTTCACCGAGAGATGTACACAAGCAATTTCTATTCTACAGTAGAGTAGAAATAAAAAGCGTCATGACGCTTTTATTTCTTTATATAAATATACCTGTGATACTTCCAAATAGGTCTGCTATGCAAACCTATGAAGTCTTTGCTTCATTATTGGCAAAGATACAAGGGTCTTAATTTGAATCAATAACGGTCCGTAAATTATAGGAATCGGTCATTAGTCGATTCGCCTCGCTGGTTTAGTGGTCCAAGCTCCACTACTGAACATGATCTATTTTTAATGTGTACGTTAAACCTTATAATAATATTTATAAAGTAGGTAATAATTCTCCCTTTTTTTTTCGAGGTTGGGATATCATCAAATAACTTCTCCCGCTCTGGGTGAAGCAGGAGGGCGTGTCAGACTTTTAATGACTAAAACCCACCCGTGTTCGCTCAGTAGCCTGTGTGCCAGGGGCCACGGTATCTCTTTCGAACAACCCGCACCCCTGGCAGAATCATTCACCCTCATATGCTTTACTTAAAGTCATGAGATGTTTAAACGTCAAAAATCCATGGTGAAACAGACGCTAATCATAACTTAACGTTTACAAATAAGGGGGGTTTTATCCGTCTGTCATCAATCAGACCCCAACGGCGTTCTAGGGTTAAGCATTACTTGATTGATCAATTTCTTGTCACGCATCGGAGGGTTGAAATAAATAAGGTGGGAGTTATTGGAAGTAGATGTTGTATTATGATGATTTCATCTGAGAGATATTTCGTGGTAAAACATTTAAGTTGAATTAAAAGCTTGAGAGTAAGTAATCACAACTGCACGGGTCGATCAGGTTAAGCTACTCTTGCCGAGGTTGATCCATGGATAGGTGACCATTTTTACATACCAAAACTCCCCCGTGCCTAAAAAGCACGTAAGCCGTTGATCCCGGCTGTCATTTGCGGATCTTTGACAGTCGTTACGGGTCGTCAGAAGCCCGAAAGTCTGACAACCAGTCTTACCAAGGGATATCGTTTTACCCTGTAACTGGTATTCAGCTGCATCCGGTTAGACTGAAAGCCGAGGCACGGAGGGGTCTTGGTATGTAAAGATGGTCACCCATCCACGGACCAACCGCAGCCAGCGTAGCTTAACCTGACCCATGAATGACAGCCGGGATCAAAGTTTTATAAAAATGTGGCAGTTATTTTAGTGCATTTGTGTACAGAGGCCAGCACATCAAGCTACCCCAATCTGTCACATTTCTTTGAACTTTATACCAAAGAATTAAGGTTTATGTTCAATTAGGAAAATTTGACAGTTTGGGATAGCTTGACCTGCTGGCGACTGTACCTTACACCTCCCACGCGAACGAAGTAGCGGGTAGAAGCTAGTTTAGACTAAAAACAATTTTTGTCAAGAGCATGTTAAAATCCCAAAAGATACCACAAGAATCTGACTGAATTCTATTATTTGTGACTTGTTCGATATTCTGGTTTGTTAACACCTAGCTCTTTCAGCGATGTTACTGTTGTAAAACCTACTTTTTGTTAAGTTTTATATGCCATTTGTAATGAAGATAAAAAGACGTTCCAATGTTAAAATACTGCTCTCGTCACTTGAAGTTTCAATAGCAACCGTCTAACAACGTTTACTGAGTTTTCTTTCTCCTATTTCCACATATTTATTTAGAAACCTGATTCTTCAGACCACACTCTCAACACGTTATCAGCACGAAGCTCTGTATATTTTATCTACATTATTAGTGAAATAGTAAATACGTAGATAACATGTCGTCTGCAGTTTCTGGTATGTCACTAAATGGTATTCCGATACTTTATAATAAAGAAGGATACACTGTGTGGAAATTTAAAATGCAAATGTTATTAATGCATGAAGGATTGTGGGAAACCGTAAGCGGAGTAGTTCTCGAAGGGAATAAGACGCCCGACGATGTACGAAAGGATGAAAAGGCTCTATCTAAAATATGCCTTACTGTGGATGGCGCTGCTATTTCGATTGTTCGACCAGCTAAGACCGCAAAGGAAGCGTGGGATGCTCTTATGAAATCCTACGTGGATCGAAGTTTGGGTCGTAAACTGTCGTTGGAACGGAAGTTATACAGGTACTCCTTATCTGATTTTTCTGATTTAGAAGCTTACTTAACGGCAATAACCACAACAGCACTAGACCTGGCCGATATTGGCAAAACCATAGAAGATAGTTCTTTAGCAGCTATCATATTGGGAGGTCTAACCTCTCGCTATGAGCCCATGATAATGGCGCTTGAGAATGGGAGCGTTGAAGTCACAACAGATTTGGTGAGGACTAAGTTGTTGAGTGAAATGACGAAGGAGACTAAAGATGATGTGGCTGCATTGCATACTAACAAGCAGGTTATTTGCTTTCGATGTAGGAAGCCAGGGCACAAGAGTCCTAATTGTCCTCTCAAAAAGAAGGAGAAAAAGGCAAAGGCAAGGTGCTCAGCAGAAAGTTGTTGTGAAGATAAGGGACTGACTGTTTCTAGTTCAGGGAATATGGATGCGTGTATCACGGAATTGGTTTTGGATGGTGTCACAGGACTGGCTTTGTCTGCACCTAGTGTTCAGATGTCTGAGAAGTGGATTATCGACTCTGGTGCGTCTACCCACATGACTCCACATGCTGAATGGTTTAAGAGTTACCGACCCTGTGATGGGAAGATAACTGTAGCAAATGGTAAAAGTTTGCCGGCTGTGGGTTTAGGAGATGTCGCTATTGACACAAAAACCGATTTCAAGAAGATTTGTAATGTTGTACATGTTCCTGGACTAGATTGTAATTTACTCTCAGTCAAAAAGGCAGTAGAGAAAGGTTTCTCGATTGTTTTTGATACGAATGGCTGTAATTTTTATAATTCTAATGATGTTTCTTTGATAAATGATCCTGTTTTACATGGTTCTACTTATGGTGGATTGTACACTTTAGATTGTACAGTAAAACCAAAAGGTGTTTCAGCTTATAATGTTCACACTGATTTGTCCCAGTTTCAGCTTTGGCATAAGCGTCTAGGACATCTCTGCCGTATTGGTATGGATCTACTCAAAAAAGGTCTAGCTGTTGGTGTGGAGTATACTGAGATTGACAAAGAACCATGCGTACCTTGTGTAGAGGGTAAACAGTCCAGGAAGCCTTTCAAAAGGATAAAGTATAAGAAGGCTTCGTCACCATTAGAATTAGTCCATACGGACGTTTGTGGTCCCCTGACCACTGAATCTTTTAAAGGTAACAAATATTTTATTATTTTTGTAGATGACTATACACGTTTTATATCCCTTTATTGTATGTCATCTAAGACAGAAGTTCAGAAGTATTTTTGTGCTTTCCAAGCACTTGTTGAGAGGCAGACTGGCAATAAGATTCGAACCCTTCGGTCAGACAATGGTACTGAGTATGTCAACAAGGAGCTGACAGACTATTTGCAGGCTCAAGGGATTCGACATGAAACGTCTGTACCATACAGCCCCCAACAAAATGGGATAAGTGAACGTTGCATTCGTAGTATTGTGGAGAAGACCCGTTCTTTGCTGGCACAGAGCTCTTTGTCGAAAGTTTTTTGGCAAGATGCTGTTGAGACCATTGTTTATTTAAAGAATAGGTCACCCCATCGTGCACTTGATGGTAAGACGCCATATGAAATGTGGTATGGTAGTAAACCTGACCTGTCTCATTTAAGGGTATTTGGTTGCCGAGCTTTAGTTCACGTGCCTTCATGCCAGAGAACTAAGCTAGACATAAAAACTTCTGAACATATCTTCGTTGGATATTCAGATGATCGAAGAAGTTATTATTTCCGTAGCGCGGAAAACCCTCGGAGGTTGATTAAGTCACGGGATATTACGTTTTTTGAAAATATTTTTTCAGGATTGAAGGATAAATCTGTTCAGCCTGAAGCTGTTGTGAGCACTAATGTCATTAATCTCTTTTCACAAACTTCTGCAGATACAGCATCGCCACAGGAGATTTCTATCTCATCTGCTTCTACTTCTTCACGTACTTCAGAAGGTGTGAACATGGAGGTAGAGCAAGTTGACGATTTTGTGGACGCGACTGATGAAGCTGGTGGGGTTGGTGACACGGAGTCTCTACATTCGGGTGAACAACGTGATCTGTCCCTGGTTCCTTCAGATGAACCCAACGATGTATGTCCTCAAAGAAGGTATCCTGAAAGAGTACGTAAACCTCCAGATTATTATTCATACGGCACTCACGGTGTTGATTTGTTGTATGATGATCCGAAAAGTTATCGTGAAGCTATTAATAGCGATGACAAAGATAATTGGATCTCCGCAATGAAGGATGAGTACAATGCCTTATTGAATAAGCAGACTTGGACATTAGTGGATAAACCAAATAAAAAGATTATTCCATGTAAATGGGTGTTCAAGATAAAGAGGGATGTGAACGGTGCAATAGTCAAGTATAAGGCGCGACTAGTTGCAAAAGGTTTTAGTCAAGTTTGGGGGACTGACTATAACGAGACTTTTGCCCCTGTGGTTCGAAATTCATCTCTGCGTACCCTTATAGCGTTGGCAGCAGAAATGGATTTAAAGATCCAACACATTGATGTCGATACCGCATTCCTCAATGGGGACTTAGACGAGGAGGTGTACATGCAGCAGCCTGAGGGATTCGCTGAGCACGGGGCAGAAGGTAAAGTCTGTTTGCTCAGAAAATCCATTTATGGTTTGAAGCAGGCAGCTCGAGCCTGGAATATCAAATTGCATGAAATTCTATCGAAAACTGGTTTTACACGAACATCTTCGGAATCATGTGTTTACTTGAAAAAGTTTGGTAATGAAACCATAATACTTGCAGTGTATGTTGACGATCTAATTGTCTTTTACAAAGAAAAAAGTTCATTTGACTCTGTCAAAAATGACTTAGAAAATTTTTTCTCGCTAAAAGATTTGGGTGCATTGTCGTATTGTTTAGGCTTAAATATTAACCGTGTTGACGGTAAAATCATGGTCAGTCAGAAGACCTATATCCAGGCAGTGTTGGAGCGGTTTAATATGCGAGATTGCAAGGAGATGTCCACACCTTTGGAGAATAACAAGTTGGAGAAAGGTAATCCAACATCTCTTGGTGAATATCCTTACCAAAACTTGATAGGATGCCTCATGTACCTAGCTGTAAATACGAGACCCGATATAGCCTATGCCACAAGCTATTTAAGTCAGTTTAATAACTGTTATGATAAGAGGCATTGGTTGGCCGCTAAAAGAGTGTTACAGTATTTGAAAGGTACTATGAATTACTGTATTACTTACAGGAAAGTTGGTAGACGTGTGTGTGGATACACGGATGCTGACTGGGCAAACTGTGTACATGACCGTCGGTCGTACACTGGTTACTACTTCACGCTAGCAGGTGGACCTATTAGTTGGGAGTGTAAGAAGCAGCCGACGGTAGCCTTGTCGTCTACAGAAGCTGAGTATATGTCCTTAACAAGTGCTGCAAAGGAGGCTATTTTCCTCAGACGGTTAGTGTGTGACGTTACTGGTTTTGCTGACAGGGTGTTGCTATACAACGATAGTCAAAGTGCACAGAAACTTGTGCTAAATCCGATCCACCATAATAGAACAAAACACATTGATACGAGATATCATTTTATTCGTGAAAAGGTTACTGAGGGTTTTATAGATATAAAGTTTACACCTACGGATAAAATGACAGCCGATGTTTTAACCAAGCCCTTAAGGCGCATAGCTCATCATAGGTGCGTTGTTAATATGGGTTTAGAGATAAATAGGTAGAATAATTTTCTATTTATTTATTTTTCGTCGGTTTATGTTTTGTATTTCTGTATAGTCTGGTAGTAATGTTTTATTCTTTTCTATTGTGTTTAGCATTACTACTTTAACTTTTTATTTCCATTAAGGGCGGATGTTGTAAAACCTACTTTTTGTTAAGTTTTATATGCCATTTGTAATGAAGATAAAAAGACGTTCCAATGTTAAAATACTGCTCTCGTCACTTGAAGTTTCAATAGCAACCGTCTAACAACGTTTACTGAGTTTTCTTTCTCCTATTTCCACATATTTATTTAGAAACCTGATTCTTCAGACCACACTCTCAACAGTTACTGGCCAGAACATCCTAAATATTCAAATTGTTGGCTTGTAGATAGAGGTAATAAAACTAAATTTACGGGCTATCGACTTTGTATAGGCTGCCCATAACAGCCACGGATATAAACCTGAAACTATTATAGAAAAATGGACGTAAAATTTTACAAAAGTTAGTTTTATGGATATTTTTATGAGAGCAGTGGTTTAATGGTACCTGATCCAGTGATGAAGGTACCGCTTTGATAAAGGGTACTTTTTGGTTGATTTACACGTCACATCACATAACATTATGTATTATGAAATACATAAAATGAATTGTGGACGTAACAAAATGGCGACTTTAAAGCCATTTTGTTACGGCCGCAAATCATATGTTAATCCGACTTCGAAAATAAGGTTATCAATTCGCCGTTTTTTTTTTAAATTTGTGTTCGGGCATAACTCCGTCATATATAGACGGAAATGCAAAATATTTTTTTGTTCGAAAGGGATTTATTCCGAAATGGCCCCATATAGATCTGATGATGAGTTTCCAAAATGACAGCAAGTCAGCCGCGATTGCTGCTATCACATAAATATGCATTGTTACGTCCCCAAGGATTATGAAATTTCGAATTGGTGTGTACGATAACTAAAAAGTGAAAAATAAAAACTTTGATACTTTGCAATGAAAACACTACAAAGTGAAAAATAACTTTAATTTCGGAAGTCGGTGACTTTGGATATGTTTTGTCACCACCTTCTGAAATTAAAGTTATTTTTCACATTGTTGTGTTTTTCTGGATGTCGGTTTTTTTTTAAAGGTTTTGAGCAATGTACAGCTTGACACTGACAATGTAAATTGCAAAAATAACCTTAACTAGGTTACCTATAGGGTTCATATTAGTGCATCAATTTACTGCAACTACCGCAATCTAATTTAATTAGTCACTGTGTATCGCAGAGTTTAGTAGAAATCCGCGACTGTTTATCTTTTAATCATTGCCTAATTAAATTCAAAAAAAATCTGCATAATTATGTCAGTATAGTCATAAGCAGAACATTTATAGCTTGTGGAAATTGTTCATCTGAACTATTTTTGTATGTGACATTCCAATTAGTTTCAAATGTTTTATTGTTCTGTGTTTCCGGGCTCGTACCTATTGTAAACAACAGTTTTATTTTTGAAACGGTTTTCAAATAAAAACAATTTTCTCCACCAGTGGGCATTTTTTTACTAGCATAAGATAATATAATTTTTCGTCGGTTATTTAAAAAATTATTAGCTGTTTCATATGAAAAGTGCATAGCGCATCTACACGCTCAAAATGTATGGCAGACACATGTTTTTTCAATCATCAACGAAACATTTCTGCGCAGAAGGGTTCAGGATCATCAGAATGTATTGAAGTATGATGTCCATGCCACCTTATAGATTAGCTTTTGAAAACATAATACATACTGTTGTTTGGAAAAATGAAATTTGCCAAACAACAGTATTAATTTCGAATCGTGCAACTTTAGCACATAAAGTAAAACATTAAATTAAATAACATATCTCCTCCTAAGCCATTATGATTCCGTTCTTACATAAGTTCTTTACGATCATAATGTTATCGCCATACTAACTAGCGGTCGTAAAGATGAGTCGTAACGCTTCCGCAGGTGTCTCCTGCGTCTGTGTGTGGTTTTAATATTGAGTTATGAAGAAAAACATTATTAGAATACGTCACTGGACGGTTTTTACCGGCTTCAAAAAGAAGAGGTTTTCACTCGGTCATGACATCTCATCGGGCCCTGTCAGAATACCAACGCTGCGACACTTTTTTAAATGTCGCAGCATCATGCTTAGATAGGAGCCATTTGGCCTCCTCCACGTTACTTTTTTTTTCACTTCCATTTTTTATTATTATTTTGTTCAGTTTAAGATTTTCCTGTGCACGTCACAATCAATACTTTTTTTTGTATGTATGTGTTGCAATATCTCCAGAAATTCTAGGCCGATTACGAAAATAGTTTTTAATGGGTAGGGTATACCTCAGGGATGGTCCTATAGTTTTTTTAACTTCGCTTGGGTAGTTTTATCAACTTTGTATACTTTCTATCACTGTTCTGTACATAGCAAGTAAGTAGTGGTATACGAATTTCAGCGGGGTAAGTACTATTATTAATAAAAAACTGGTAAAAAAATCACACTTTCGGAAGTCGATGTCTTTGGATCTGCATTAAATGACTAACTAAACTTCATGTTTTTTTGCCACCGGCTTCCGAAATTAAGGTATTTTTACGTTGTCGCGTTTTTTTTGAAGACGGTTGTTTAGTTTTGTTAAAAAGTTTGTATAAGCATATATAAAGTAAAATTATAAGCCTACATAGAGCATATGTAACATATCGCAGCATAAACTAAGTGTGTTTGAAATTTGACGGTTTATACGCCATTTTATGATGTCCCAATAAAAGAGCCATTAGCCCAAGATCAATATCTCAGTTAACTGGATATGAAGCCAGCATCGTATTTATAGGTATAGTATTTATATAGCATGATACAACAAAAATACATACATAGAGCAACAATGTTTTTTTTTTAACTAGTTATCAAATTTAAAGTTATCCTCACAAATAGTCTTTTTGATCATTGCTAAGTTCCGTGTGGTGCCGGACGTAAAAGAATAGCACCATCCCATTTCTTCCAGTGGGTGTCGTAGAAGGCCACTAAGGGAATTACTAGACTATGGGCAGCCATACTGCGATCACCAACCCGCCTGCCAAGCGGGGCGACAGTCCAGCAGTGGACGTCTTTTGGCTGAACTAATGATGATGATGATGATCATTGTTAACTTTATTTGTAAGCGGTATTTTTAGCAATATTTTTTCGTTATTTGCAATCAAAACTTGCACCACTTAAACCACGTTCGTACGTACGTTAAAATACCACGGCGGGGTTTTATCTTGCACTGGATTTTCAACTCTCGGTGTTGAACAGAGCGTTGAAAATCCATCAGAGTCCATCAAAATTCATCACAGCGCGTCGAAAAAACAAACTCCGATTTTCAAGTCTCGACGCTAAGCAATGCGTTAAAACCCCAGAAAGTAATTTGATAGGTGTAATGGCCTCAAAGAGATGTCAGCACCAATTAGTGTGGTCCGCAAGGGCCGATGCCTGCCGGGGGTGCGGGTTGTTCGAAAGAGATACCGCCGCCCCTTGCACACAGGCAACTGAAGGAACACGGGTGGGTTTTATTCACCAAAAGTCTGACACGCCCCGCTCCACCCAGAGCATCAGAAGTTATTTGATGATTTCTCAACCACAAAAAGAATAAAATAGGTGTAATGTCAACTCCTATACTAAAAAACGAAAACACCAAATGGCTTGAAATTTCAGAAAAATCTGGGATTTAATAAAAACTTTATCCATAAAAAAAAACAACCGACTTCCGAAAAAACACTACAAAGTGAAAAATAATTTTGATTTTGGAACTTGGTGTCTTTGGTTATGTATTTTAGTTTTTTGTCAACGACTTCCGAAGTTAAAATTATTTTTCACTTTGCAAGTGCTTATTGTTTTTTGGAATTCGGTTGTTATTGTATTGGAAAAGTTTTCATTTGTCACTTTTTATTTATGGTGCCTATCCCACACCAATTCCACACAGGAAGCAGCAGCATATCATCGAGTTACATAAAGTAGATTAAAAACGTATTATCGAGGCTAACCCAAAAACTACCGAAGCAAAACTAATAAAATTTAAATGAGACTACCTTTGAAGCATACCCTAAACATTAAAAACAGAATTTTCCAAATCCATCCACAATTGACGGAGACATCGAGTAACAAACATACAAAAAAAACATACTGACTAATGATGAGAACCTCCTCCTTTTTGAAGCCGCAGCCGGTATAAAAAAACGATCTTTAGATGAAAGTCGGCCCATGTTTGGCAAAATGGGAAAAAAATACCAAGTGCATTACTTTCTTTGGATATTTCTAGTCGTTGCAATACATACGAGTATTACTTCCTCCAGGTAGATGAAAGTCAGCCCAATGGAGCGACGCGTGAAATCAGCAGTGACTGCAATGTCTCACTTTCTACCTGCTATCGGTAAAATAGAGTGTTCACTCTCACTATCGTTCAACTCCAAATGTAGCCTATTGTTGTGCGAAATTAGCTTAGTTTGTGGTTTTCGAAATGAACTGGTCTATTTGGCATGAGGCTTTGTTTAATCTTCTTCTTCTTCTTCTATATAAATAAAAATGAATCGCCGAAATGTATGTACGCGCATAACTTCCGAACGACTGCACCAAACTAGATGATTCTTTTTTTTAATTGTTCCTTATTCCAATTCAATATTCATAGCTAAGACAGGACAACGTCTGTCGGGTCAGCTAATTCTTAATAAAATTTACGGATTTAAAAGTTTCTATTCGCCTGTTCCGGGCGTAAATTCGTTCGAATCGACTTTTGTATAAGCCGCTAATATGTTATTGAATGTTATGTTAATTCATAGTTACGTAATAAATAATATGCACTTCAAACTATTTTCACTGAATTTGAGATGTTTTTGACAAAACATATAATTATTTCAGTTGTCTTTTTTGTACGCGCACTTATATTAATTTATGTTGTGATAATGGTTCTCATTGTGAACTAGGGGTGAGAGGCCTCTTAAGCAATTGCATATCTTGTAGGTCATGTCTATCAAAGACATATCATGACCGGCAAACTGTACACATAGCAATTTTGCATGGCAACAGAAACCCGCGGTTTTTTTAAACAAGTGCGTGTCTGTCCACGCACAATGAAGGCTTGCGTAGTTGGGATGAATTTATCTCAAAAACAAACTAAATATTGTAGTTGGAAAACATGTTCTCCCATTCATAGATGGTCACAATAAATTTTCTAGCTGCAAATGTAAGTTTGAAATTAATTTTTTTAAATTTTAGTATGATAAAACTACTAACTTTTAACGGTTGTCGGACTATTTCCTTTATTTGTACTGTGAGACCTTGCTTCTTGCCAAATTTCTTTATTCTAGGTCAACGGGAAGTCTTACAGATTTTAATTCCCTTGCGAGCGTCAAATTATGCGCCATACACGGAGCATAAACGGAATTATCTTAACATTGCGTTGACTTAGAAGTTTGATTTTTCACCGTCGAGGGTAGCATACCTGAATATTTGATAATCATTTCAACTTAATACCTCCTCGCGTACCTGAAAAAAAGGGCTTTAGAATAGAATAGAGTATGATTTATTTTGCAAATATGGGTAGTACACAATATGTAGTTGTTAAGATACATTAAAGGTCAGGGTCAGGTCAGGGTTTTGACAAACAAACAACAAAGTGATCCTATAAAGGTTCCGTTTTTCCTTAAACAGTTGAGAAACAGTTGCGCCTCATTATCGCCCTGCTGGCAAAAAACTGTTAATTAAGCAAGGCTGAGAATCTGCACATTTTGAACGTCAAAACTACATAAGACAGTCCAAAACCACAAATTTTCTTACAAACATTGTTATTAAATGGATTATTAATATTATCATGGTGGGAAGTTATTATACCACCATGATGAAATTGATATTCCACTTGGTAATGAAAACTACAACTATTATGAAATAGTTCCATGGTTGTAATATAGCTATGGAATCTCCCAAACATCCGTTAGCAACTTTTTATTACTCATACATGTTATAAACTTACCGTACATAGCATAAACGGTACCACAAGGTATTTAACAACCGCAGACCATGTGCGGTTATATGTATTCATTTGTCGGTCCATATGTTTATTATGGAACAATTATTTTATAATCGAAACTGTATTTATAAACTCAGCTTATCGCAGTCCACTGCTGAACATAGGCCTCTCCCAAGCTGCGTCACAATACCCCGTCCTACGCCTTCCTCATTCAGTCTGTCCCTGCCACCTTCTCAAGGTCGTCGGACCATCTACGCTTGCCGATACGCGGTCTCCACTCCAGCACTCGTCTGTTCCATGGGCCATCAGTCCTGCGACAAACATAGCTAGCCCACTGCAACTTCACTTGGCTTACTCAGCAAGCAAAACTGCATAATGGACGAAAATAGGGCTTTGATAACTCAATTGGACTATCCCAACAGTTTATTAAGCCAGCTAGTAGCTAGCTAGCCAGCATTTGTCAGCCACAGCAATAACCTTGGGTTAGTAACATGGTGAACAGAATCCCATTCACAACTATACGGATAGCAGCAGGGGTGGCCCAGTGGTAACGGCGGCAACTTACAAGTTGTAGATCGTAGGTTCGAACCCAGACAGGCGCTTTACTTTGTGTAAATTATTTCATCACCACTGCTCTCAAAACGGTGAAGGAAAACATCGTGAGGAAACCGGCATGTCCTAGAACTAAAAATTTGAAGACATGTGATATCTACCAACCCGCACTAGGCCCGCGTGGTAGATTACGGATTACTCCCTTTCACAGAGAGGAGGCCTGTGTCCCAGCAGTGGGAACATTATAGGCTGATTATGTGACAACTACACGAACAAAACCTGTCCACAATTTTCCAACCCATCGTGTAAAATGCAAAATTGAATTCCTCATTCATTTGGCCACTATTTATTTTAAATAAAAACCTATCCATTGACCGTAAAGTACGTAAACGGTGCGGTCTCAAACAAAAACATGGGCGCTATGGAACTGGGTCATTTATAGACTCTACAGAATTCGACCCGTAAGGCACGCTACACATAAACGACTGAGTGATTTGTTGAAAATATTATATGAAAGACACGATTTATTTTTATAATATAGGATTTCTGACTGGAGAAAGAAGGATGGTGGTCTTGTTTGGCTTGGTTGTTCTAAAACGATTTTGGATTTCCATTACATGTTTGTTGCCCAATATTTGTGTGTCAGGTCTTGTGTACAACTTTTGTTGGAGATCATAAATAAATGATTTATTACATGATAATTAGGATAAAATTGTGAGTAATATTACTAATTAGTGCTCTCTTTTGTTACAGGTAAATATAATATCGTGACTTCTGGAACACTTGCTTTTGATAAGGTACCAATGTAGATACTTACTTGTTTATTTTAAGAAATAAAACTTACACAATGAATGACCTTTTAGAATAACCTAAAATAATATAGCAGAAGTAAAACATTTATATAAAACATATTTTAACAAGAATGTACGTCAAACTATCTGTGATTTTTGTCCTACAAATAGAATGTTCGAGTGGAATATCATAAAATAATATAGGCATACCTATATAAGCAAGCATAATAATACCTAAAAAAACATCATTACAGAGTAACATCCAATACCATTTGAAAATTTCAAATTAATAGTATCAAACGGGCGTCACTAAGAAGAGAAGAAACACTACTAATCATATTTATTATAGGCAAATTACTTTAAAGAAATTACAAAATACCATTAACATATTTATAATATTACACAGTAACATAATACTCGTAACAACATGAAAGTCAAAGTGAAACCATGCATGGGTAGCCGTCACCTCCTTCAGTGAAGCAGTAATGCTCGCGAAGAGGGAGGCGGCGCACGTGAGGGAGAGGCAGTCTATGCGCCCTCGCGACCCTAGCCGCCGCAGGATACGGAGACCCCCTGGGCGTCGGGAATCCCAGGCCGATTTCCGGCCACCGTAGGCATGAGCTTGCGGACGGCGAGTAATGGGTAGCTCGCTGTCCGGTAAGGACCAAGCCCAAGTCGACGGCGCGTTGTGTTCCACGCGCGTCTCAAAGATAATAAAATAATAAAAATAAACAAGTAAATAACATAATGGGCAAGAAACTCCACCGTCACTCTTTTTCTTTGTAAGTAACCTCCTATTATCATTTCAAAGGCAGAATTGTCGACAAACTAAGCTGAGACGAAGCACTGTTTGCATGTCAAAATTACATAATACTCTCCTCCAAAACGCCCTACACCACTTCCTAGTACTTAAGCTGGGAAAAAGAAGTGTCGCAACAAACGCCCCATCTTAAAAGACTCCGTTTTACCGCGAAAAATCGCAAGTTCACGCCGAATCTTCCAAAAATATCTATAGCGCCAATTACGAAGGCTTGCAATTAAAACTGTAGCTTAAATTGGAGCCGCTTGGGGCACTAATTGCGATATGCCGTGTCAACCTTACAGTGGGAACGATAAATCTACCTTCTGAATATTGTATTAGTACTGAACATTGCAGGGTTGTGTTGAAGAGTTTATTATGGTTTCCGAATTAATCTTTATTTGACTGCCGCGTTTATGTAGTGGTCACTCGGTCTCTTGGCTTTATTCCTCATTTGAGAGGTAGTTACGGAAAATCATCGCCGAATAGGTTCGTCCGAAGTCACAGCATTTTGTTGAGCAACGGTCTGTTTTTGCACAGATACGATGCACGGTATAGTTGTATTGTCATTGTTACAAAAGTAGTTATTTTTCACTCTAATTCGGCATCTTGTTCTGATTTTGATTGTTTGTTTGTTGTCATTAGCCAGTGCAGTAATATTAACGCATTGTTTATTGTCTTTGGTTCCTGGCCCTGACACCAAGCAATCGAAAAAATTGACAAACTTTAACGTGACTGAATACGAGGCTAGGGCAACTGCCAAAAGCCTCGTATTCATTAAAAAAGACAGACTCAATACACACATACTTATTAAAGTATGTTTGTATTTTTTTGTAACGTTCGGTTTGTTTGTTCAGAATAAACAAATTTTCTTCACTTTTCTTTCTCATCACAATTTATTTGAGGCCAGCTAAACATGTCTTGTTCTTCCATACTTCCATATTAGTCGTCATCTCGATAGTAACTTTCTTTCTAGCCATGTCATGCTTGCTTGTCAGTAACGGAACTACTATAAATAGTCCAAGATTCCCATGCAACTGTATGCGCACGAAGGCATCAAAATGCAAAAGATAACATATTATGCATGCCTGCACGATATACATTCTCGTATATTTATGTCTAGATGTCCGATCGTTATCTGCAGTCACGTTTGAGAATCGTAAAAGTTCCGATTACGATTGACATCACGAATATAGAACGTTTTAAAGTAAGTCTCGTACCAGGAAATATTGCAACATATTTGCTTTGAAGCGTGCATGGGCTTCCTAATGATTGCTGCAATGAAGGGCAAAAGGAAATAAGGCTTAAAATTAGCATCTAGAACGACGCTTCTGTCCTTTTAACTGACTTGAGTAAGATAAGTCATCATTCTGGGTGCTAGGTTCTTCATCATCTTGGGTTTTTCAGACAGGAATTTCTCAGTAGCAGGCCAGAGTCTGTGTGTGTACCCAGTTGATAGCAATAGGCTCGCCCCTGTTACCATTACTGGCGAAATGTGGGTGTGGTATAGATACGCCTCTTCCTGACCTTGCGGAGATTACAGGTGTGATGTCCTCCACATGTGCCGCTAGCACGTGTTGGAGGAGCTGTGGTGGCCCAGTGGTAACGGCTGCGACTTACAAGTTGTAGTAGGGTAGGTTTGAACCCAGGTAGGCATTTTACTTTCTGTAATTTTCTTCATCACTACTACCACTCTCAAAACGGTAAAGGAAAACATCGAAAGGAAACCGGCATGTCCTAGAACAAAAATTTGAAGACATGTGACATGTCCTATGGTGGATTACGACCCACTCCCTTTCAGCGAGAGAAGTTCTGTGTCACAGCAGGATTATGATGTGCCACTTCAATACAGGCAAATGCCTAGTCTGGGGGTCACCGCCCACTCTTTTTGTACAATAGTATTACTTACCAATAAATAAATAAAAAAAATGTAGGTCCGTACGAATCTTTTAATAGGGTATTACACACATTTTTGAAAAGTGTCGTAGTTAGATTCTAAAATGCTAATAAACCACAATAATAAACAAAAATATTCATAATATAAATAATAACAATCAACTCGAAAGCCCCTAATAGCTAGCAGCAATCGTTCAAACAATCACAGACGGTATTAGTCGTTTATAGTAATTGTCTATAATTACGTTATGGTTTCCTATCAAATAGCGGTTTCTCTTTCATTCGATTGGTTTCAGTCACGCATAGAAGGAAGCTCACGAGTTACCATGCATTAAGCACAAATGGAATTGGGCTACTTTAAAACAAATTGTATAAAAACTGGTTGTATCATTGTATGTTTAAAGCTTCGCGCTTTGTCACTCAAAAAAATAATGAAAATATGTAGATAGAACGTTCTTATATCGAGTAAATTTCATTGTTTCGTGTATTCCTTTTACACGATACTAAGACAAAGTCAAAAAACATACACTTAAATGTTAAGTCCCGATGTCATATGCTTAAAAAGGTACACAGAAAAAGCATTTTTTTTTTTTCAATATATTGCCTTAAGAATCCTACGACCGAAGCTCGCAACTAGGATTCGGGCGGAGACAATATTTCGTCTGAAAATTGCTATCGTTGCGCTAATGTTAGTACCTGTCGAGGATACATACCTACAGTGAGCAGTACGATCACACACACATTAACAATGGCTTGACGCGATAGCGCTACCAGCTACTGACCATTTATGATGAATTTGGATGTGTGTTCCGTAATACCAAAAATGATGAATGAAAACTTATTGTATTTTAATATTTTTTTCGACATTTTACAACTTGATAATATGAGCTATGCTTCTGAGACAACAATATTACGGAAATTGTTGGTTATAATACCAAAAAAACAGTGAGAAAACATGTCATTTACGCTGTAAAAATGTGCGAAATGCAATTCGCTTAAACTTCATTTCAGGTAAGTATTTTGGAAAAAAAAACCCCTACGAGCCTAGATAAATACTGTCTGAATCCGAATATCATCATAATATGATGGAAATATGCTCAAGTTGCAAATGATTTAGGTATTACGTATGTATGGACAGTTCATTGTACGTAGGCCTCTTAAATTAGTCGAGCTGCTCGAATACTGATAAATACGTGCACTGATTGAACAGGACCACTGAATCTGTGTGGTTCTTTCCTCAAAAGACCATTTCAGACATCAATCTATATGATGTGCACATGACCTGATCAAGATTATGTCTGGACTGTAAAAGGGACGATGGCCTCTGAGTTTGTTTCGGCCTTTCTTCTCAGAGTAGTCAGATAGGAAACGCCGACCGCAGCTGTTTTTGTGCCTTTGTTGTCCTATTGCTGAGCAAAGGCTCCCCCAAATCCTTCCAGGTACCCCTATCAATCGATCACACCCTTGCAATACGCGTCTAAGTCATCTCGCCACCTCTTTTTAGGCCGGCCTCGGCGGCATCGTCCATCCTCAGGCATTCACTGTGTTGAGATTATTGCCCAGAGGTCACTGTGCATGCAGCTGATGTGACCCGCCGATTCCCATTTTATCCTGGCAGTCTTTTTTTCTACGTTTAGGGTTCCCGTTTTGGAGCAAAAAAATTAAATAATGCATAAGTGTTTGCACCTACTTACAGTAATAACATCGTTTATCATAGACAGGACCTAATTAGTCAGCTCGATAAATTCCAAGTAGCAAATCAAGCCGACAGTCGTTGATAACTACGTGTATTCCCAGCCAGTAGAATTTATTACTACGTATGGAATTCCCCAAGTAATTCCCTTTGTGCCTGTGTTGTTTTATGTTTAACTTATAATGCTTGTACAGACGAATGTCAATTAAATATGATTGAGGATTTATTAAGAAGGTTGAGCAGGGGAGCCATATAAGTTGAGCGACCTGTAGTTCTATTAATGAACTTAACACTATTTCTTCGTGGCAGTGGGCAGAGCACATTGCTCGCAGAACAGATGACCGATGGGGGCCGAAAGGTGTTGGACTGGCAACCGCGTACCGGAAGACGTAGAGTTGGAATGTCTCCCACAAGGTGGACCGATGACCTTGTGAAGGTCGCAGGAATCCGCTAGATGCCAAGTGGCGGAGCTTGAGGAGGCCTATGTCCAGCAGTGGACGTCTTTTCGCTGAAATGTTGATGATGATGATTAAAGCGAACCCACGACCTATAACACGTTATTCGCGGTAGTTACCTCTGGACCATTACTGCTCACTGCTCAGGACTAGATTGTCCTTTATTGAATTTCTCCCATTAGGTATTCCCGACTATTTACCGAGTCAATTAATGGTCTGACCACAGAGTACCCTACATCGGTACTCCAGCTTTTACGAGCGAAAGAAAAAGGCAATCACATTCGTAAATAAATAACGTAGATAGGAAATTATCTCGTGTGGTATTCCTGGCAGTAAGTAGGACTTTTTTTTTTAAATTGAAGCAGCAGTCCATTGCTAAGCAATTGGCTTTTGCGCTTACGATTCTTGAATTCCTTCTCCATAGGTACCTACCACCTACCTTGGGTCAGCCAGCTTTTAACAAAAAAAAACCGGTCAAGTGCGAGTTGGACTCGCGCACCGAGGGTTCCGTACAAACCTGTGGGTATATAAGTAAAAGTTCAAAATTGTCAAAAATATTTTTTTTTATATGACGAAACTAAAAATTTACGGTTTTCGTAATTTTTCCTATATCTGTACTATAAGACGTGACTTCGTACAAAATTTCAAGATTCTAAGTTCACGGGAAGTACCCTGTAGGTTTTGATTCCCGTGCGAGTTTCGAAAATTTGCGGAAATCTGCGGCCTAAATGGCTGTATCTTTTGATTGCGTTGACTTAGAAGGTTGATTTTTCTACAGCTTCCAGGGACAGTAGAACTAAGTATCATATAGAAATTTCAGTTTGATACCTCCACGCGTTCCTGAGAAAAACGGTCTTGACAGACGGACGGACGGACGGACGGACGGACGGACGGACGGACGGACGGACGGACAACAAAGTGATCTTATAAGGGTTCCGTTTTTTCCTTTAGAGGTACGGAACCCTAAAAAGGAACGCAATCCTTTAGGTACGAACGTTAAAAGCTGACAGTAGTCAGCATAACGGTAGTATAGTAATACTACCTCAAAATAAAAAGTCTGGTATAATTGATCATGGATACCGGTGACCTTTTAATGTATAATATAGTAGACCTACACAGTAGACCCAGAAACAGACATCTATACTATTAATAAAGAGGAATGATTTGATTGTTTGTTTGTTTGCATTGAATAGGCTCCGAAACGACAGAACCGATTTGAAAAATTCTTTCACTGTTGGAAAGCTACACTTTCCCCGGGTGACATAGGCTATATTTTATCCCCGTATTCCCACGGGAACGGGAACTACGCGGGTAAAACCGCGGCGCGTTGCTAGTAATTTATAAAGGCCAGAAGTTGGTTGGATTACTAACAACATGTTGCAGACAGCAGCTGGTCAGCGTAATCCCTGACATTAAGATTGTAAAAATTTCTAAAAGAAAAAGAAAAGTCGTACATCTCTTCGTACAGTTGTACACAAAAGTGTTTAGAAGGGTTAAACAACGATGTCAATTTTTTTGGGTTTTATTCCCGATGTGTGTGTAAAGAGTCCAGGCAATAATTAGGGTAAATCACGGTCTGATTTCTAACCGAATAAAAAAGTTTTTTTTTTCAAAGAAATAAAATGTCTCTTCGGAACAAAAAATTAAGTCAAATACACACTAATACATTGTGACTACATAAGCCTTGTATCCAACAAAAAAAAAAAAAAAACAAATAAAGGTTCATCATCATCATCATTTCAGTCGAAAGACGTCCACTGCTGGCCCAAGCTTCTCCACTACGACCGGTTCTGTGCATCCCGCATCCAGCATATTCCTACGGCCTTCACAAGGTCATCGGTCCACCTTGTGGGAAGCCTTCCAACTCTGCGTTAAAAAAACAAAAAACGTAAAAAAAAAAAACAAAACCAAAGATACAGACTTTTGAAGATAAAGTAATTTTTTGTTTTGAAGTGTTTTTGTTAGAATTCTGTTAAAGTATGTATTAAAAAAAAATCGGAGTGTTTTACCACATGGCTTACGATTTTCCGAATATAATTATTTAATTACCCTCCAAATAACAGTTTCTTCCTTCTGTTTGCTTACAAGAACTATGATTGTTGATTTGAATAATAAATAAACACAAATTTTGCCAAAACTAAAAACCTATGCTTAGAAAACCCATGTTTAGCGGTGGATTAACGCAAATTTAATGATGATCATAGCATTAGAATTCATTCACAAATATTGTTATAAAAATCCAATTTGCACAGTAATGAAACGTCTAGTCTAACATGCATATCTATTTATAATTATATTATACATTTTATAAATTAAAGTAATGTCTATCGGTGTGATCGCGTTTTTCTTCTAAACTCATCATCTGCCTAGCCTTTTCCCAACTACGTTAGGGTCAGCTTCCAGTCTAACCGGATGCAGCTGAATACCATTATTTTACATGCAACGACTGCCTATCTGAACTCCTCAACTTCTAAACTATGCATCCGATTTTGACGCGGTGTTCACTTTAATTTATAGAATTTATTCCGGAACGTTTATGTCTGACAGGTCATGTCTTTATTAACTTAATTGTTTGTTTTTATTTGACTGTATAAATTCATTTGAATTTACTTAGTGTTGACATAATCTACTCATTGTTTTTAATTTTTAATAATGAGTTAAATTGCAAGACGTAGCTAGCTAGCGACCTCGATAATTGGTCTATTATATTTAGGACAATTTTAATTTTTTATATTTCGTATCCTACCATTGTATAAAATCAAGTTCTTCTAACATAACAGACAGCTGTGCTGCTGGGGAGTTTGTTGCCCCACTTCTTCTTCCCAGCTAAAGCACTAGGAAGTGTCGAAGGGTGGGCGTTTTTGGGGAACTGTCTTTTGTAATTTTTGACGTTCAAAAAGTGCTGACACCAGCCAAGTTTGAATAAATGATTTTTGATTTAGATTTTATAAATAAATCTCAATGTTTTGTCAAGTCATAAAACCGCCGAGAGTCACACAAAACAGTAACACAAAATTAGTATCACTTATTACTTCGAAATCTAGACACATCAAGATTTTTACGCGTGTCCACATAGTTAAACTCAAAATGAAATCACTTTTATGTTATCGCCAACAATTTTGAGAAATCAAATTCAAATTCAAATGTTGTTGGTTTGTTAATGCAAACCAACGCAAATTTTGAGACCAACATAAATTTCGAGATCAACACAAATTTTGAGTTTCCACACGCGTGTCCAGTCTTTCGTGTCGAGTTGGTGACAAACCCAAACCGTAGAAGCAGAGGGGTGGGTCGCAAGATGGTTTATAAAAAAAACATTCCCAAGTTTTCTTACTATCTCTTTGGCTTCCCAATAACAACCAACCGTGAGTGATCCACTCAACAGAAAAATAATAAAAACAAGTCGAATGATATTGAATTGATAAATTATTTCCCTCACTGTGCATGTTATTCTTTGTTCAGCGAATAAGAAAAACATAATATTAGATCGGTTCCTTTTGGCGATGTTATGATTCGAGTCACGAGTATACATATAGACTGCAAATGTGGTTTCTGTATTAAATATGTTTTGTTACTAAGATATTGATATTATAAAAATGACTTTGTATGAAATCATGTCTACTGTTACATAGGGGTGTTAACATGACAGCTGTCATGCACTATCATATATACCATCAAGCTTGTATTCCTTGAGGGCGTAGGCAGCAGTTTATTGTACACCTACATTTCGCCAAGTTTGTTTATTTCATCTATGTATAAATATGTGAAGCTAAAACTTTGACCCCTTTCACGAAAATTACGCGGATGGAACAGTAGTATGAAATTTGGCCAAGTTAAAGTTTTTATTACATAATAATTTAGGTATTTCTCTTTAAATGAACATTGGTGGAATTTCGCCACTGGGTGACCTGTAGTATGATTTAATTACGGGGCGAGCCTTTTCATCAACAACTGGGCACAAATCAAACCTCTAGGATTCTGCTGAGAAATTCCGCATTAACACTTTTCCCGACCTGGGGGGGGGGGGGGGGGGAATCATACCCAGGAACTACGCTCAGCAAATGTACTTCTACAAGACTGAAATATACTAACATACTCGAAGCTAAGAACTTTTTAAATGTGCTCTTACAGTAGCTGCAATAAATTCGGTAGTTACGTCGATATTTCGTTGAATTTCATCAAAAATTGAATTCTGGAACGGCAATAACTTTAGTTTCTTCCATAAATGTATTGCGAATTTTATTGTATGTACCTTTTAAAAGTACGTACTTTACTTTTATTACATTTATTCTGGTTTCAAGTAAATTTTCGAGACAAGTAGGTTAAAGGTTGAACTCATCGTTTTGTAATCCAATTTCATGAGAAATAAGAAATCCAGACATCTAAAGAAATAATCAGTTCTGAAAATTGACTACCCGACGACCTGTGAACCGATATCCAATATCATTTCATTTTAAATCTTAATGCTCACAGTTAAGGTCGTAAATCGTCCGTGAGATTTCTTTTAATAAAACCGCATACCCCACGAAGTATGTCTTCACTCATTTTGTATTAGTATCATCAATTTGATGAATGAACTTTGCTCGCGACTGTACGTTGAGTCGGATTACACCAGGTGTTTCCGCTCAGGTGTTGGATCTCATAGACTTGATTGTATTAGATATATTATGTACTTTATTATGTATTGTGTATGGTTTAGAGTCGAATGAGCCGTCCTCTGGGCATTAGTCATGCATAAATGTACGAGAGATGATTCGGAAAAATGAGCTCTGTGATCTAATTTTGATAAGAGCGAAGCGAAGCGGAGTGAAATCAGGAAATACCTACTTGTTTTAATGATGAAATCTTTCATGTCTCTTAAAAGTAAAGTAAAACTGAGTCAGCACAAGGGGTCATCCATAAATTACGTCATACGTTACGGGGGGGGAGGGGTTGACGAAATGTGACATTGTGTGACAAGGGACATGTCAATAGCTATGTGACATCACATGTTAAAATCGCCATTATCTAATATTTGAGTTTATGCTCATTTGATTAAAGATATTTAATTGAAATAAAACATTTGGAAAAACTGCTGTTTTAATTTAATTAATTCTAAATATGAAATAAAATATGTGACGTCACACAAGGAGCAGGGGTTTCTCACAAGTGTGACCACTTGTGACAAGGACGGAGTCACAAAACGATAAAATTTGTGTGACGTCATTTATGGATGGCCTCCAACCAGCTTTTAATGTAGCGGTTGCGACAACTATACCAACGAGCATTAGGCTTTAATAGACTATTACATTTTATCTAAACTAAGGGCTGATTTTTAACCGACTTCAAAAAGGAGGAGGTATTGAAAAATAACTTTATTTTTGGAAGTCGATGACATAAAACTAAAATAAATATCCAAACAACGCCGACTTCCGAAATTAAAGTTATTTTTCACTTTGAAGTGTTTTTCCGGAAGTGTTTTTCGTTTTTTTTTTAACAGATAATTTTTATCTGAGGAATAAATATGTCGGTTCGACAGCTTTTGCATAGAAAATATGTCAACTGTAAGATTTATTCTTCAGATAAAAGATACCTGATTATTCAAAAATCTGCCCTTAGTAAACTTTAATATTATATAGATATTTTGGTGTTGTAATTGTACATTTGTTTGTTATGCTGTCACACTAAAACGGCCGAACAGATATGGATGAAATTTCGTATATAGGTAGACCATGACCTGGATTAGGACGTAGGATACTGTTTATCCTGATATCTTAACGGGACCAAGACTTATGCGACTTTTCCAACTATGTTGGGGTCAGCTTGCAGTTTAACTGGTTGCAGCTGATTACCTGCATATTACATGGATCGACTGCCTATCTGACCTCCATAACCCAATTACTGAGTAATACGATACCCCTTGGTAAGACTCACTTATGGACTACTTACGCTTATTCACCTCTGTTCAGCTTTTGTCCATAGAAAACAACGATTTTGCACGAGATGCGTACCTCGTGCAAAATCGTTGTTTTCTATCGACAAACGCTGAACAGACCTGAATAAGTGTGAGTAGTCCCTTAAACCACATAAAACATAAACATTAGCGACCCGAACCTACTAAAATGTTCTGATACCACTTGGAACAGCTCCAAACATTACATGGTGGATAGAGATAGTACTAGATTTAGTACAAAGACACTAGAGAAAATACTGACTTGGTTTCGAGTACGTCATGAACGGCTATTATAGATTATAAAAGTGGCTTTCGACTACTATGATATTTTGTTTAATAAACAGTAACAGTAGGACATTATATAAATGTGTCCTATGTGAAGTAAGTACACATGTATGTGTTTAACATTAGTATTTATCATTGAAGTATTGTCCCGTATGTGTCGCCGGGCGTAAAAGAATAGCACCATCCCATTTCTTCCAGTGGGTGTCGTAGAAGGCGACTAAGGGACTTACTAGAGAATGGGCAGCAGCGTTATCTATGCATTTTACCACCATACTGCGATCGCCAACCCGCCTGCCAAGCGTGGCGATTATGGCAAAACCCCCCATGACTGGGGGAGGCCTATGTCCAGCAGTGGACGTCTTTCGGCTGAAATGATGATGATGATGATGACTGAAGTATTTTTTTATTTTAATGAATTAAACTAATTTGACCGTATTCTAAAACCATTAGTTAATTAGTACTAAATCCTATCATACTAATCCGTGTTATATCCCTACTTAATATAAAAAATGCGAAAGTAACTCTGTCTGTCGGTTACGCTTTCACGACTAAACTGTTGAACCGATCGTCATGAAATTTGGTTGAGACATAGCCTGGGATATGGAGAAGGACATACGGTACTTTTTAAGCGATAACCTAGATCCACCCGGGCGGAGTTGCGGGCAAAAGCTAGTATAATATTATTAATATTTATTAGCCCACTAATAAAATGTTATAAATGTGAAAGTTTGTATGTTTAGATGTATCTTACTCAATTACGCATTAGCGTCTGAACGGATTCGTATAAAATTAGGCACACAGATTATATATAGCACAGAGATTATAACCTAGATTTACATATAGGATACTTTTTATCCCGGTAGTACCTACTTCCAGGGACTGAATTACCCAAAAATTAAGGTACCTTTAAATTTCAGTATGACGTCATACCGTTAAATAAGGATAACCAAAATATTTAGATATCGTTTTTTTTTTTCAGTAGCGAATTTTTGAGGTAGTTAATGCATACCGGTATATACCGGTATATTTCGGAAGAAAATGTACAAAATACACAAGTTCTAACGCGTTCGACCCCCCGCGCTGACTCCGCGCACCCGCGCCGCTCCGTCTCGCATGTTTTTCGGTACCGAAATCGTATAAAGGTTAAAACCGCTATTTAGCCCAACCTTTATTTATAAAGGTTTCGTTATAGCTCAACCTTTATTTTAATCCGGTACCGATATATTTTTGAGGTATCTTAACCTCTAAACGTAACCGCTTTCAGTCCCTGCCTACTTCATCCAAATCCGTTCAGCCGTTTTTTCGTGATTGAGTGACAAACGCCCAAACTTTCATATTTATAATTATCAGTAGGAAATATCGATATCTAAACATCCTGCTGTTTAGATTTTGATATCCATATCGTTTTGCGAGTTTCGCTAGGCAATTTAATCGAACCCTGTATACATTTCCCCTAATCTGTAGACAGTACCCACCTTCACAAATCAGTGGAACTTATCAGCACATCCAAGGTGCTAATATGTAAATGCGACGCTCCAAATCCCGGGCTTGCCGGGATCCCGGGATCCTGCCGACGCGGGACAAACAGAATAACATATAGTTGGGGCTCAGTACGGATCTTGGGATCACGCATCTGTTGTGCTCGTATCATTCTTATGCCATGGGTGTTGGATTATTAAAATCGTTGAATTTTTTTGACGTTATTCTGAAGGGGATTTTGTTTTTGGATGTGTCGCTTTGAGTATTATCGATTTATTCTCTTTTGGGCTGATTATTGAGGTAGCTTCTGCGCTAAGGTCTGTCTGCAAAATTCCATTGTACATCACATCAAGCTACCACAATCTGTCAAATTTCTTTGATAGTTTTTCAACTTTATTACGAAAGCATAAGGTTCATGTTCAATTATAGAATAGCTTGATGTGCTGGCGTGTCCTTACGTTTATGCAATTTGCAGGTCAGTGTCAGGGTGTATCTATTTAATACCTTTAAACGAGCAATTCTTATTTATTTAACCATTTATGTACAGCCTATATAAACAGACAAGAAGATTAAAACAGAAAAATAGGTACAGAGGTGATGCTTATTTCTAAAGAGATCTCTTCCAGCATACCTACGATAGGAGAAAAGATAAAGAGAGATTCTTGTTTATATATAATCTGAATCTCGGTAACGGCTCCAACGATTTTCATGAAATTTAGTATGCAGGGGGTTCCGGGGGCGATAAATTGATCTAGCTAGGTTTCATTTTTAGAAAACGTCAAACAAAAAGAAGACTTTAGCCATTAAAAGGTCACAACATAGATTTTTATCTGAAACTCGATGCGCCTAAAGAAGTTTACACTAAAAAAAAAAAACGAGCAAATGTCGTTCATCCAGATATTGTTGATTATAATATGATTCGCAACCATAAAAAATGTGGTTTGTTCTTGGGATCAGTTCATCCCAACTACGGAACCCTTCAACCCGGGTTTTTCCACGTCTTCTGATTCACTGTTTCACGATCAAAGTAATACAATACCTACCAACTCGTACAAAAGAGTATCAAAGTTTCATTCAGCAAACATTACCAATTACATTGTGGTTTTCTCCATCCCACTGCTCTTAATTCACTCAGAAACATTTATTTATCCATTATAAACAGCCCTTAACATTAAGCCAACATCGAAGTACCTTTTAATCCGCCTCAACGACTACAAACGTTTCTCCGAAATCCTAATAATACGCTACTCGTACATTTTCAAATTATCCACTCACCCTCAATTATTAACAAAAAGAACACCAGAGAATTAATGAAAAAAGAGGTAAACGCTTATAACAGATTCCCATCTCTCATCGGCAGATACCTAGACTAAATATCCAGATATTTAATTTTGCCCGCGTATTCAATTTGGGGCAAAAAACGCTACCACAGATGGTTCTGAAGTATAATCAATCAATTTCAGGAGAAATTGCAGAATCATTATGAAAACAGTTTATTATCGATATTATGGTGAATAGCGGTTACCGTTCCTTTGGAAGGAAGCAAACAAGTTACGCTGTAGAGCCTATAGAGCTTATACAATCATATTTAAGGCCGTAGTACAGACCATCAAAGTGATCAACTTTCTACATAGGACCAACATCGTAATCGCCAAATAATTATCAGCTGTCCCAAACACATTTGGCCCAAATGTATGGGACAGGTTGACGTGTAAAAGTCCGACACAACAAATAACTTGTCAATTAATTTAGGATTTTAAAATCAATTTTATTAAAGTATTTTTTACGATGACAATACGTCACTAGTCGTGCTAAACGCGCACTTCAAGCGAGCAGCCCGCTCTCCGGCGAAGAAACGCCTGTAAGCGGTATGCTCGCAGGGCTATCTCCCTGTGACCAAAAAATTCTCACATTCACTAATATTCGCAAACGTGTCTGTATCCTAACTAACTAACTAGTAATAATACAAATAACTGTTTTAAACTTTCATGCAAAATAAAAACTAAATGAGAATGCTAGTATATTGTCATTAAAGGTGCCACCTCGCCGATTTTGCGCGAACTAAGAAATCAGTCAGAATCTGTGCGAATCCTGACTGATATCTTACCAATCCAGTTTATGGGTCTCAAATTGATGACAAGTCGGTGGTGGATGTCTCTCGAGGCGGTTATAATGAGTCTTCAAATATCTTTTTACAAAAGTTCATTTACAAACATCATTTCATTTCAGCTGATATTATTTTCGCGATTACGATTTAAAAGTCCCATAGATAAATTTGTTCAATTCGATGGTCTATAACACACCCTTAAATGTACCACACATTTCTGATTCGTACTGTAGAGATGTAGGAAGATTCAAAACAAAAATGTGGCAACAACACTCCTGCATGTTTTATGGACGTCAATCGTGTCGCGGCGGTTGTTTTGTGTCACAGTTGTCACATCGACAATGTCCTTTGTAAGCGACATATCTCCGACGTGTGGCATGTCCTTTAAAAGGGACAAAACGACGAATCTGTCGTGTGCGCTGTTCGATGCGACTGCAAATTTCGGCGATTAAACGCAACGACCGACTGCAGCCGAAAGTTTCAGAGGGGCAGTTCTTGTAATTTTAAAGAACGTTTACAGTCTGATCTGTCTCAATCTGTCAAAAATATCTCGAATTTCCATAGACATATTGTTGACAAGTTTTTGACATTTGATTGTCGCCGAGTGGAGATTGTGACTAGATTTTGAACGTTTTTAATTACGAGAATTGGCGTTCAGATATTTTTTTCAAAGCTAAGCACCTGGCTTCGGGTTGCAGAGTCGCATGCCCTCGCGACAGGTCTTGAAGTCGAGCTACTGCAGTCGAATGTCGCATAATGTGCGATGTTTGTTCGTTATAAAATGATCGTGATTTTATAGTAATTGAGGTGTTCCAGTGATTGGTGTCATTGCTGCCACTTATGGCTTTATTCAAAACGATAACAATTAAACCTTTTGATTAATAACTGATACGTTGAGAGTCCTTGACTAAAATTCTGATGACACAAGGATATATTGCCCTTTTTTTCACATTTATGATAATGGTTGACCAGTATTCCGGTACACCTGATTGTGTGTGGGCCTGTTGTAATGTTCCCACTGCTGGGACACAGGCCTCAGACAGAGAGAATGGGCCACGTGGGCCGAGTGCATTCAAAGCATTTATTGCAAACTAACTTTAATTTCGGAAGGCGGTGACAAATAATTAAAATACACATCCAAAGTCACCGACTTCCGAAATTAAAGTTATTTTGCACTTTGTAGTGTTTTTTTGGAAGTCGGTGGTTGTGATTTTTTTGAAAAAAGTTTTTATTTTACACTTTTTAGTTATCTACCCCACACTACTCCACCAATCGAAATTTCATCATCCTTGGGGTCAAAACAATGCATATTTATGCGATAGCAACATTCGCGATTGATTTGCTGTAATTTTTTGAAGACTTCCGTTGTCTGTCTCCGAAACGCATCATCAGATCTATATGAAATTTTAATGGGACCATTTCGGAGTAAACCCCTTTCGAACAAAAAAATAATTTTGCAGATCCAGTCTAAATACAACGGAATTATGCCCGAACATACATAAAGAATAGATAACCTCCTTCTTTTTGAAGTCGGTTAAAAATAGCTTTTTCCTACGGCTCCGCCCGCGTGGTGGTCGATAATGATACCAAGGGAACGTACTACCGGATAAAGTATCCTATCTGTTATCCTGGTTATAAACTATCTGTGTGCCAAGTTTCATACAAATCCGTTCAGTAGTTTTTGCGTGAAAGAGTAACAAACATCCATCCATCCTCACAAACTTTCCCATGGATAATATTTGTAGGAAAACCCAAATACAGGCACTTTTTAACCGACTTCAAAAAGAAGGAGGTTATCAATTCGACATGTTTATATATATTTTTTTATGTATGTTCGGGCATAACTCCGTCGTATATAAACGGATTTGCAAAATTCTTTTTTTGTTCGAAAGGGGTTTACTTCGAAATGGTCCCATTGAAATTTCATATAGATCTGATGATGCGTTTCGGAGACAGACAACGGAACTCTTCAAAAAATTACAGCAAATCAACCGCGAATGTTGCTATCGCATAAATATGCATTGTTTTGACGCCAAGGATGATGAAATTTCGAATTGGTGTGGAGTAGGTAACTAAAAAGTGAAAAATAAAAACTTTTTTCAAAAAAATAACAACCGACTTCCAAAACAACACTACAAAGTGCAAAATAACTTTAATTTCGGAAGGCGGTGACGAATAATTCAAATACACATTCTAAGTCACCGACTTCCGAAATTAAAGTTATTTTGCACTTTGTAGTGTTTTTTTGGAAGTCGGTTGTTATTTTTTTGAAAAAAGTTTTTATGAATTGTCACTATTGCTATGCATAAAAGCGCGACAACTGCACTACCAGTCTCAAATGTCATACTCTTGATAAACAGATCACGTTTAGTGCCATTTCTGCCCTCAAAATAATAACAGATGACCGTATACCGAAGGTACACCAGCCCATATAAGTACTAATGACATGACTGATTTAGCAACATTCCATATACATCGGTCGTCACGATGTAGGTCGGTTATCTCCGTTTAAGGCGACCTCAGTATCTTGTTACAACTGCGATAATATGCGCAATTATGTCATAAGGCAATGACCCAGAGAATTTGCTAACACTTGTACTTTTTAAAGCATATTAAGTCGGATTTATTTTTAACATAATATCACACCTGTAATCCCCGTACGTTTAGGCAGAGGTGTACCCATCATCATCGTCATCGTTTCAGGCGCAAGACGTCCACTGCTGGACTTTGGCCTCTCCAAGAACTGCCAATTCCGGTTCTGTGCTTCTCGCAGCGGCCTTTACCATGTCATCGGTGCACCTTGTGCGAGGCCTTGCAGCGCTAAGTGTATCAGTACGCGGTCGCATTCTATAACCATTCGGTCCCATCGGCCATCTTGTTTTGCAAGCAATGTGCCTTGCCCATTGCCACTTAAGTTTGGCACTTCTTCAGGCTATGTCGGTAACCTAGGTTCCCCTACGGGTCTCTTTGTTTTTGATTCGATCGCGTAGGAAAACTCCACGCAGTACTGCTTGGAGTATTACTATCAACCGGGTACAAATCTAGACTCCCGGCTGAAACTGAGAAATTCCAGATGGATAACCCAATAACATTTTGCCCGAGTTAGGAATCGAATCCAGGACCGCATGTTTAGTAGTAGCGCTTGCGAGTTGCGACCAAAGAGACTGTGTGCTATATTTATCGTCCCTAAAAGGCAATGTACAGTCATTAAATCGGCTAGGCGGCTGTGCGATAGTTGATCGATTTTGTAGCAAAATAAATTATGAAAATATAAATAACCTTAGCCAACCTAGTTATGAATACACCTCGCCCGTCTGCACTAGATTAACTAAGTATATTATTATGCAAGCTCAGCGGTCTATGCCCACCGGATGAGCCATGTACGCTTTAAGATACAGAATAAAACTCGCCTCCAAATCGGCAGTACGTGTTCTCATTTTAATCCTAAGTAGGTAGTTTAGTTTATTTTTAAATATGGTTTCTCACGCTCCGAAACCAAAAGTGGCGCAGCCGGTAGGATTTTCTCCAGAAATCCGTAGTTTCGCGTTATACGTCGTCAAAATTCGACTTTCGCGTAAACCTACGAAAGAAGAGGAAATCCTTCGAACCAAAGAAATATTCTTTTGAATCGCGTGAGTGTTGAAATCGTCGAGTATGGGAGTCACGGGCGGTTGGTGAGTAAAACTTTTCGCCAATCCTATGTTCCCCTATTCCTCCTGTATTTTTCATAAGTTTTAAATGTTATTTTCGAGATCAAATCTTGCTCATTATAACAGTGTTTAGTCTTTAGTTGATAATTCTGTATCAAAATTATATGGTCTTATCTCTGTTCAATTCACAGAACATAAAACATAGAGTAGTGTCAATGTTAGAGAGTTCACATTTTAGTATAATATTCTAATCTTGAAAAGTTGAATATAGTAAAATAAGTTGTGTTAACTGTTAATTCTATGAAAAGTAGTTATCTAAAGTAACTTTTAAGGAAAAAACTATTTTTACAAATTCTTCATTATTAAAATAGAAGTATTATACATTTTATTTTCCAAATGTATCCAGTATTCCCGATTGTAATAGTGCTTTAATTGTGTGTTTATTGTATTTTAAGTGTATTTGTAAATTTTAATAGGATTGTTTTAAAGCGAGCTGCAACCTCTGACCAAATCATTACTCAATAATCATGACGACGCCCACGCCCACAATAGTTGCAATTGAACCAATACCAAACGAAATTGTAAACTTAATCCCACTGTACAACGGTGATAAAAGACAGTTAAACCTTTATTTGAGAAAATGTCAGTACGTAGTTGACCGATTTAAGGGCAGCGAGGAACAAAATCTTTATGTTTTTAATGTTTTAACGAGTAGATTGAAAGAGGATGCAGCTGCGCTCTTATCGGAACGCGAAGATATTGTTACATGGTCGTCATTCAAGGATTTGCTGATTCAACATTTTGGAGACCCACGTAGTGAAGCGTGTATTAACATTGAATTAGAATCTCTAAAAATTTAATCCGGCGAAAACTTTTTAGACTTTTGTAATAGAATCCAAAATGTTCGGTCGTTATTAATGTCAAAGGTGAATATAATTGATGATATGGAATTAAGACGTGCTAAGTCAATTATCTACAACAATACGGCTCTGAATGTATTTTTGTACAACCTTCCTGAAAATATGGTGCGTATCGTTAGGCTTAAATCGCCAACAACCTTAGAAGCAGCTTTGAGTATCGTACTTGAAGAAGTAAATTTCTTAGATCAATATAATATGCGTAACCGCATTCATGGTAATAGTCAAATTTCGGGATCAAGTTCAAGGCCATCGGTAACCCAACCCGAGTCGAACAAATCCACTGTACCTTTTCAGTCTACACAAATTAAGATACCTCAAACAATGGGTCAAGGTCAATCATTCAAGCCACTATTCGAGCATCGTCCCCAAGCGGGTTTGCAACCGACTGGTTATAGGAGAGCTCAACAGTTTGGTTATAGACCACCACAACCATTTGGCTATAGGCCACCTCAACCGTTTGGCTATAGGCCACCCCAACCGTTTGGCTATAGGCCACCTCAACCGTTTGGCTATAGGCCACCTCAACCGTTTGGCTATAGGCCACCTCAACCGTTTGGCTATAGGCCAACTCAACCATTTGGCTATAAACCACCGCAACAGACTGGATCAAATCTTCCCCAGGTATTAAAACCCCAAAATCAAGACAGTGACGTATCTATGAGAACAGCCCAACCTAAGCAGCAACATGGTTTTAATTTAAATGAACTCACTATGAACGATCACGAAGTATTAGAAGTTTTCTTACCAACAGATAATCCAGAATTGATAAAATAATTTTTGAAACAATACATAAAACCAAAATTTAAGTACTTCATTTATTTTGAAAAAAATTAACATCGGAAATTATTCGGTAATGTGATAATTCAACTTTTAGGAAAGATTTAATTAATTTTCTTGAATGCACGGAACGAGTAATTTATGTAGAAGATGAAGGAGAACAGAGAGCTATAATAGTTAAGCATCATGAAGGACACACATGCCATCGCGGCATCAAAGAGACATTAGTGAGGCTTCGCAGGCATTATTATTGGGACAGGATGCAGGAGACAGTAGCGGCAGTTATAAATACTTGCGAGGCATGCCAGAAAATGAAATATGATAGAAAACCTATTAAACTTAAGCTACAGCTGACACAAACACAGAATGCTCCGTTTCAGGAATTATTTATAGATCTCTTTAGTATTGAAGGTAAAACTTATCTAACCCTCATAGATGCCTTTAGTAAACTAGGGCAGGCTATCGAAATTCAGAACAAATCTACCCCCGAAGTTGTCCGTGCTCTAATTAAGTATTTTTCATACTACGGCGTTCCTAAAAGAATAAGTTCCGACCCAGGGTCTGAGTTCAATAACGAGTTGATGAAGGAATTTTTAAGCTTACTTATGGTTGAACTTCTCCCATAACTTGGCACACCCAATAACCCCATTTCAATGAGTTTGATACAACGATTTCACTCCACTATAATTGAAATATACAGATTGGCGAAGTACGAAAAACGATGCACCGATGCGGCATCAGTAATGACGTACTCGGTTATGGCATATAATCATTCCATTCACTCTGTTACCGAACTCACTCCATTCGAAGTTGTTTTCGGACATCATACAAGTAATCCGTTTAGTTTAGAGTTGGAAAAGCAATATTTTCAAAAAATAGTCAAGGATCATGCAAAACGAACCAGAGTCATATACACGTGTTTGACAAATAAAATGGTAGCAAGCAAAGAAAAGCGTGGAGAAAGAAAGGGTGATGGAGTTGAAATTGAGTTTAATGAAGGCGAGGTTATTTTTGCGAGAGACGTGAACAAGCGTAAAAGTAAAGACAAACCAAGATACGTAAAAGCAAAAGTTATAGGTCAAGCTGAAAGAAATATTTTACCAATTCAAATAGGAGAAAGAATTACTAAAACTCCTATTAAAAATGTAAAGCGCCCTCCGCAGTTGGTGCGGCATCCTGTCGGTGGTGATGCCCTCGCTGGCACTTCATCTGCAGAATCTTGAAGGAAACCCAGGTATATTCCCGGTAAAAGAAGGTCAGGCACACATTCAAACTGATCACTGGACTATAGTCAAGCTCATTAGTTTGGAAAAGATTTATAACGATTTCAGTCACATATCCAGCAATTACCAACAAATGTGTAAACTTATCAATTTGAATGCATCATATTCTCAAGAATTCACAAGTATGAAAATACATACAGAGTTTATACGTGATATAACTATTGAAAAATATCGGCAACTAGTTCCGCAAAAACGTTCTAAAAGAGGACTTATAAACCCATTGGGTTATATTATAAAATTAATAACTGGTAATTTAGATCACGATGACGCCGTTAGATACGAAGAACTTATTTCCAAATTAAATCACAATCAAATAATTGCTTCAAAAGAATTCACAATTGTCTCCAAGATGTTTGATAGTTTCATTAATGTAACTGAAACAATCAATCAGAACACTGCATATTTGCATAATCGCCTAATGAAGATTGAACTGCTTGTGAAAGATTTATCTGTTAATCAAAACAATTGGATATTTTTAACTTACCTTACGGGATTATTTTCTGTATTCACGAGTAGTTTTCGTACTATCTTTGCTAGGCTAAATGAAATTGAAACAGCATTAGCGTTAAGTAAATTATCTGTGCTACATCAATCAATTGTGAACTCTACAGAGTTATTGTATCATTTAGAACAAATTTCTTACTCTGGAAACTTAGTGTATCCTCCACTAGAAACAAATTTATTGAAAATAGAGGAGACCATTCGTGTAAAGTCATTTATTAAAGATAATCAGATAACATTTATAATGGAAATTCCACTTACGGATAATTTATCATATAATTATTTCAAGATATATTCCTTACCAATCTTTCATGAACCTGAAAATAAAACCTTAGCTATTATTCCCAAATATCCTTACCTTCTGGCGAAAGGAATGAAATACTTACCGCTAATAAAATCATGTCGACCACTCTCTGCTGGCGATCAGTTCTTATGAACTTACCTGTGCGGAACAGTTGATGAAATTTGAAGATGACCATACTCCAAATCCAAATTGAGAAAGTCCGGGTCCAGCAAGTAAGCTCCGCTAGCTGGCTCCTTTATAGTAGACTGAGAACAACACTGACTAAACAATGCGGGGAAGAGACCAGTAACCAACTTGTATTCGGCACTTACCTGGTGACAATAGACGAGCCTTGTGACTTGAAAATCCATGGAATTCACATTCACCGACGTGTTTCTGTTGAACTGGAAGTTTCGGAAAAGATTCCCATTGTCACACTACCCCAGTTAAACGTAAAGGACAATCTCTCCAAATCAAGCGCAGTTAATATGGAAGGAATCAGTTTAGACGAAGTGAAATATATGGCCTTTTCGTTAAAGCATAGTGAAGTGATCGAAAGTGTTTTGAACAAAAGGAAAGACCTTAACTTCAGTGAAAATTTAGGATATGTCACCCTAGGTTTAGTTATTTTTAGCTTTCTCACCTTTTTAGTTTATAAGTATAACCTGGCTAAAATCGCCGAAATGTTTATTGTTTTGGCGAAATTATCGGAATGACTCTCAAATCGAACCTTCCGATAATTTCGCTCTTAGGGTCGGAGGAGTTATGAATACACCTCGCCCGTCTGCACTAGATTAACTAAGTATATTATTATGCAAGCTCAGCGGTCTATGCCCACCGGATGAGCCATGTACGCTTTAAGATACAGAATAAAACTCGCCTCCAAATCGGCAGTACGTGTTCTCATTTTAATCCTAAGTAGGTAGTTTAGTTTATTTTTAAATATGGTTTCTCACGCTCCGAAACCAAAAGTACCTTAGTGGTACTTACTAATACATATTACAAGGTTGATAGACCAATTAGAAATATTTACTTTTCTTTTTTTACTGTGTCGTCACAATATTCAAGCAATTCATAACGACACGTTTTTCTTTACTTTGAAGAATGACGTCTATGTATTATGTGTTTTGTTGAGTAAATTCTCGCGGATTCATTATTCAAGAGGATTCTTCAGATGGATAGCGACACCCGTATTCTTTTGTTCTGTATTTTACTGAGTAGCTCGGTACACGTGTAGAGGTATCGCAGTATTTTGAACTAGCTTTTGCCAGCAGCTCCGCCCGCGTGGATGTCGGTTATCGCAGCTAAATTTCAAGAGGATCGGTTCAGCATTTTAGGCGTGAAAGCATAAAAGACAGACAGAGTTATTTTCGCATTTATAATATTAAGTAGGGATTTTTTGAAATTTGTGAGGAAAACGAATTCGAAAAGGGCCGCAATTATTTCTTTGATTATTTACATAGTTAATGTCGAGGTATGCTATGGTTTGGACATTTTATCCGTTGCTATTTTTACTTTGTTTTTCCTTTAAAAGCCACAAGATTAGTGAACTGATTAGGAGAATACCGTCCTTCATTTTGCGTACCGTGTTTCAGCGAATTTTTTCCGCAAAATGGAGGAGAGTGGGCTCTGGCACCTAATGCCCGCTTTCGTTAAGAAATTCCTCCGTGATGCCTCTATCATACCAAGAGGGAGATCTGATTAAAAGTTATTTATTACTTTATTATGCCTGGTACCTTCGCTAAATGTAATTAAAGCTAAAAGTAAGTAGCTTTTTTAATGCTTTCCTGTACTTTTACATTATATTATTCGGTCAGAAAAATATGTATACCTATATTTTTTTGAAATCGACTTTGTAGATTCTTACCATCTTCTCCATAGGAAACAACAAATTGGAATTGTGCACCTAGCTTCTGACGTATCATAAGTGCCCATGTAGGTTTATGTGAAATAAAATATTTGATTTGATTTCTGATCTTAATTATTCATATAACATTAGGCGTTGACTTCGTGTTAACGACACCTTAAAATATTGACCCTACAACATTTCAAATGCTTACTTGTAAGTTTTAGTACATATTAGTAGAGAGCCTGATCTCTCTCGGGTTGTGAAGGGTTACCTGCCAACCCACCACGAGTGAAGGAAGAGACGGTTCACCTGTGTCTACGCACACACTTGTACACTATAATTTATCCTCCCGCGCTGAAGGCTAGTCTCCGTTGAGATAAGCCGTCAGGGTCGAAATACGGTCTGTAGGGTATCTATTACAGTTTAAGAGGTTCCTGCGGTGGACCATTATGGATAAAAAAAACACTGAAACATGATAAGTACGTAATAGTCATAATGGTACACTTACCCAAACATAACAGAGCGGCACATACGAATTCCCAGTCCGTATTCTCTACCAATTTATTAGAAAAAGGAAAGACGGACACGCATGCAGTCCCAGGAGGTCGCCTTGAGGGGCAGGCAGGATAACAAGCTACACTTTTTATTTCCTATAATGGCAAATAAGCTTTGCGTTATTTATACATAATTCGGTATTCGGGCAATGGAGAGGGCTATGCCTGGAGTTTACTTGCGTGATTGAATCAGGAATGAAGAGATCCGCAGGAGAACCAAGGTAACCGACATAGCCCGAAGAATTGCCAAACTTAACTGGCAGTGGGCACATTGCTCGCAGAAGAGATGGCCGATGGGGCCGAAAAGTTCTGGAGTGGCGACCGCGCACCGGAAAACGTAAAGTTAGAAGGCCTCCCACAAGGTGGACCGATGACCGTGTGAGGGCCGCGGGAGTCCGCTGGATGCGGGAAGCACAGGACCAGTCGAAGTGGTGGAGCTTGGGGGAGGCCTATGTCCAACAGTGGACGTCTTTCGGCTGAAATTAATGATGTAATGATGATGATTTCGGTATTAAGTCGGCCGTCCACTGCTACGTACGAAGAGATATGCGTTTTAAGAGCAGTGGAAATGACATAATTTGCACAAAGTAAAGCGCCTGTCCGTAAAGTCTTCACAAAATTGGTGCCTGAAGATGGAATGCGACGCGGTCGGTACAAAAGCGGTGGCGAGGTAGTCTGGACGCGTACCACGAGGGCTGGTTCGAGGCGGCGCGCGGGAGAACAATCCTGGAAAGACATAGGGGTTTTTGCTCAGAACAATATAAACTAAACTAAACTAAAGGCGACTGTCTGGGTTCGAACTGACCCACAACTTATAAGTCACGGGCTACAACCGTTCCATATAAAACGCTAAATTTGTTCATAACTCTGACTGCTGCAGCAAAAAACGGAAAGTAACAATATGCACGTTCAAGCAAAACATTTCACCTACCTAGTTCGGAAACTGAAACATAGCACTTTAGCCTTACAAAAATAGACTGCAAAGTTTTGTGGAACATCACGTATGCGCGTTTGTTTTTCATAACGTTCAGTGCTGTTGCTGAATTGCAGCGAACTGCTGTGTATATGGCACAGAGGAATGAATAAATGGAGTTGTTATGTTTGTGTAATGGAGAAATCCGATCGCAAGGCTGGGGTATATCGAAAATACGCCTTGATTAACACTTGAGCTTGTAAACAAATATAATCCTACAGACCGTATTTCGGCCATGGCGGCCAATCTCAACAGAGACTAGCCTTCGGCGCGGGAGATATTATAGTGCGCAAATGTGTGCGTAGACACAGGGCCACTTACTCTCATAGTACGATGGGACGGCAATCCGACACGACTGGATAGAGATCAGGAGCTCAGTTATTGGGTTTTTCAATTAGGACTTTCTTAGTAACTGACCGGAGTTTGGAAGTTGGCGGTGTGATACCCCCGTGCCTCGGAAAGCACGTTAAACCATTGGAAACAAATACTGAGTCAACGTATAGTATCGTTTCAGTTTTGTTTATTATATTGTAGTTTTCTCATTTTGTAGGGGTTCGTGGCTAAGTAGCAATAGCTGCACGGGTCGATCGATCAGGTTAAGCTGCGCTTGCCGTGGATGGGTGACCATCTTTACATACCAAGACTCCTACATGCCTTGGAAAGCAAGTTAAACCGTTGGTCCCGGCTGTCATTTGTGCATCTTTGACAGTCGTTACGGGTCGTCAGAAGCTCGATAGTCCGATAACCAGTCTTAACAATGGGTATAGTTTTACCCAGTTACTGGGTTGTGGAGTTCAGATAGGCAGTGGCTCCATGTAAAATACTGGTATTCAGCTGCTTCCGTTTAGTCTGGAAGCCAACTCCAACATAGGAAAAGGCTAGGCAGATGATGATTTTATTAGTCTTGAATAAAAAGTTAGAACTTTATGATAAATGTGGAGCATTCACTCATTTATTTTCATTTTGTGCACATGCTGCAATATTATTAGGTTTTTGTAGTATAAGAATGTGCATGTTTGTCCTCCAGTTGCTCACTTCTCTGTGGTTTTAAAGAAATATAGGAAATCAAATATTAGGTCTTTGTTGTATATCACAGTCTGAGCGTTTGGGTTGGTTCTGTTCCTATGTTACTTTTAGACATTTCCTATGACGAGATGTTGTGAAAAGGAAAGACAGTGAAGTTACGTTCCTAGAAACGGATAGCAAACAACTCTCGAGTTAAACAAAGTCTTTTCTTAGAAGTTGAAATTTTCTTACGTTTTTTGCTAGGTACATATCAATGACAGGTTGAATGTTGATAAATTATTTAAAAAAAAAACGTAAGAAAATTTGAATTTTGCTGGGTACCATAGCGCATCACTACATAATTATTCTAGAACGACAGTCGCCACATTCGTCTGTCTATTAGCGATAAACTCAAAAGTACTGAACGAATTTTCATGCGATTTTCGCCAATAGACAGAGAGATCCATGAGGAAGGTCTAGGTGTACAATTTGTTAAGGTTTTGTTTAAACCGGTTAACGCGGGCGAAGTTGCTTGCAAAATTTTGTGAGTAATAATAAATGGGTATTTTTATTAGCTAACGACCCGCAACTGCCACATGTTAAAACTTTGAGATTTCTATATTAAAATTATGGTATTGTCTACAACGGGAATGAACGCTCTAAATGACAGTGAAAAACACATCTAATTCCATTGTATAGTTAAGAAGATTTTAGCGGTTACACACAGACTAGAAAAGCGACTTGACGAATTTCTACATAATAATATGTACATATGTCGCTTAACTCACTTAATTGGCACTTAAAATGGGTTCTCGCTATGCGAGGTTGAAGGCCGCCGTGCGGTTTTACTGGATAACAGGGGTAAGAAAAAAAAACAACGTTCTTGAAACAGGCACGACGTGACACTTGTAGAACAATTTCCTTGGTGTTTTCATAGAAATTGCTCTACGTGGGTCACGTCGCGCTATCGCATCGCGCCTGTTAGCAGGAGCCTTTATGAATTCAAAGCTTAAAGGATTTAAGAATCGTAACAGGTGGCTTTCTTTAGTTTCTGCCTACCCCCGTGGGAAAACAGCGTGAGTTTATGTATGTGTAAGCCAATGCCGTTTTTCTAAACACAAATTGATGATAGTGATAACATCTACACAACAGCAATAATCTACTCGATTATCGAGAATCGGGCAAATCGACACTTAAATAAAATAAAATAAATCTAAAGGCGACTCGCACCAAGTTAATTTATTTGTGTGCAAATGGACAACTCCAAAAAATCGTTTTAGGCATTTGGAACGTTCTGAATGTTATGCAATAAAGTTATGAAAAAAAAAGTCACTGCAAGTACATTCAATAAAGCGCATCACTTGACGGATGCAGGTGACCACATCGTCAGCCTGTATTAAGAAAATCTGAAGGCCAAGTGTCATCTCGGCGACAATCAAATGTCCAAAAACTCGTCAAAAAAATTATGGAAACTTGAGGTATTTTTGAAAGATTGAAACTGAAATCAGACTGTGAACGTTCTAAAATTACGAGAATTGATCACCTCAGATCTTTTTCTAGTATGTAGGTATTTGGATATGTGGATAAAGGGAACCGCCAGTATCAGCACTCAAATTGCGAAACACACTGTCAATTAGAATCTGAAACATTTTGTGTAGGATACTGCTAATCCATTGCATCATATGCCTGAAAAATTTGTCTGCTTAGCAACGTAAATAACGCAATGAATGTTGTTACCACCGCTGGCCTAGGAATCCTTACTTTGATCAGTAAAACAGGCTTACTCAGACAAAAATAATCCCTACACCACAAACTCTGAAAATCATCTCGATTTTAACAGTCTACCTAACGAGAAATCTCATGCGGTACATACAAAGCGTATTTACGAAACGTCATACCACTGACAGCTGTCAAAACTGTTGCTATTTCCACGTTGTCCATGCGCTTTACGATCGAGAGTCGGTACTGGAATAATTTTAGCTACAGCGCGTGAAATTAATGGGTTTCCTTGGAATAGGGTATTGTTAGGCAATATTGATTATTTTGGAGTGGTTAAATAGGGTAATATCCGTTTACATCTGTATTTTTTTTTGGTGGATACTAATTTAATTGATTATTCTTTCAGTTGTAGATGGCTGTAGAGACTGTAAGGCTTTTTGCAAACTGTTCAAAGCCACAAATCCAATGAAAAAATTAACATTTGACAATCGTTTTAGTGTAGAGTTTAAGAGCGTTCATCCCACGCGGTCTGCCAACGTCGCACATATGATTATTTCATTAAAGATAATCCAAATTAATAAAAAAATCTGCCAAGCACTGGAACATTGGTGTTTATAAATATATTTTTTTTACATTTGCTCGTAAATAAAAACATTTGATCGTAATAAGTATTGAAAGTAGAAACAAAATTACGGTATGTCGATTTTTATTAGCATCATCATCATTCATCTTCATCATTTCAGCCGGAAGACGTCCACTACTGGACATAGGCCTCCCCCAAATTGGGGGACTTGCCATAATCGCCACGCTTGGCAGGCGGGTTGGCGATCACAGTATGGTGGTAAAATGCATAGAGAATGCTGCTGCCCATTCTCTATAAGTCCCTTAGTCGCCTTCTACGACACCCACGGGAAGAAATGGGATGGTGCTATTCTTTACGTGCGGCACCACACGGTACCGGTACGGTTTTTATTAGCAGAATACCAAAATAACTGTAAATTAATAGCATGCAATCGTATAACTAACAGCAATCTAGTGTTAGGCTGGAAAAATAGTGCTTTCATTTAAACTTAAAATGATAATCACGAAAAACCACTTGACACGTAATGTTGCCAGCCCACGTGGGATGAACGCTCTTAAGAGCCCTCTTACGAGCCTTCAAATAATTAGTTGCTAATTTGTAAATTACTAAATTAAATTATGAAATACTTATCGCTCGGTAGTGCACTTAAATGTAATCAACATCAGAAATTAATATTTCATAATTTCATTTGCATTGAACTTATTAATATTAAAACTCTGTTGTTATACAAGTTAGTAAAATAGGTTAACACAACAACAAGTTACGTATATTTTCCAAGTAATATTATAAATGCGAAAGTGAGTTAGTTTGTAACGCTTTCACGATAAAACGGTTTAGGATTAAATTTAACACATGGGTAGACCATGATCTGGGATTCTGGGTTAGGGCATATTAAGCTTTTTATCCCGGTAGTAAAACTCTATTCAAAAAACAAAACTGTTTGTCAATTTAACAAATGCATGAAGGTGTAGACTTATGTTATAATTAGACGATGAAAACTTCAGACAAGTAAGGAACTGCCTAATTACTCATTAAATTATTTTATTTATGTAAGTAGGTAGGTTTGTACAAACACTTTTACACGTCAATCATATTTTTAAAACTAGATGAGGTCGGCGTTTCCTATCTGACTACTCTGAGAAGAAAGGCCGAAACAAACTCAGAGGTCACAGTCTCTTTTAAAGTCCAGACATAATCTTGGTCAGATCATGTGAAGACCATGTGGATTGGTGTCTGAAATGATCTTTTGAGGAAAGAACCACACAGATTGAGTGGACCTGTCCATTCAGTGCACGCATGTATCAGTAATCATAAGGCTCAACTCAGAACTTGAGGAGCTCAATGATTTGACGAACAATACCAAAGAAAGGACACATTACCATATAGACATACATGACCAGGTGGGTAGGTAGTGTTGGTACTCTCACAAACATAAAAATTAAAGTCTAGACTTTAATTTTTCCAGACAAATTACTTCCAGACTTTTATGTGCTACAGCAATTAATTTCCGTTGACGTAATTATAGTGGTAGCTGGAGGAGGTGGTCGTGTTGTGTGGAAGGATTACCAGCGTGAGTTACTCAAGAGATTTGTTCATATCAAAGTAAATTGGAGACAAATTGCGCCGGGATTCCAGTTTGGTGCAAGTTGTGAGCGGTAAGCGGGCAGCGATATCAAAACGTGATGTTTTAATTCATCATTCTCTTTGGGCTAATTGAGCTGCACGGGTCGAAGGTTGTATGCTATGCTTGCCGCGGTCGGTTCGTGCATGGGTGACAATCCGTTACATATACAAAATTATTTTTTAGTATAATGCGAAACCTGAATATAGTTTGTTCAGAATAAGTACCTAACTGAATCGATTCCAATCATTTTTACTCCATGTTATATTTTTTCCAAAAAGTGTGACGGAAATTTTTATCACCACAATACAATCGCCGTACGGTTTTTTTTTATTTTTTGGGTGGGAAATCATCAAATGACTTCTCCTGCTGAGTAGAGCAGGAGGGCGTGTCAGACTTTTACTGACTAAAACCCACCCGTGTTCCCTCAGTAGCCCGTATGCCAGGGGCTGTGGTATCTCTTTGAAACAAACCCGCACCCCTGGCAGGCATCGGCCCTTGCGGACCACACCGGTGGTTGCTGACGGCGCGCGTGTGGCACACAACGCGCCGTCCCGTCTACCACTTTTCGGCCGCAGAGGATAGGGAGAGCGGCTGACGCTATACCGACACTCCTCTTCCCCTGCGGCCCCACCGCGTCCGCCATCAAACGGTGGCGGCCCCGTCCAGGCCACGGAAGGGAAGAGCGCTGCTCAGAAGCACCGGCACTCCTCCTCTACCGCAGCCCGTAACCCTCAGCCGCGATGCCTCCCATTCGACATCGCGGCCCACCTCAGTTGCGGTGCACCTCACCGCAACCTACTTTTTGGCCGCTACGTCGTCGGCTTTGAGGCAAAAGCCCTGACGAGCGGCCCCACATTTGGGTTCCTCTTGGCTTCACCGTGGCCGGAATCCACGGTTACTGAGCCCCCCCGCAACGACAATGCGGGAACCCACTCGGGGGGGATCGCCGTACGGTTAGGTACCTACTGCCTAATTATTATCAATGAGCACAATACGACACTGGACGCGCGGGCGGCGCGTGGTGACCATGTTTGTGTAGACAACTAGGTAACGTATAACAAGCTTATAACTTTGTGATTTTTCATGATACAGTTTTGAAATTTTGTACATAGATTCTTGACATAAAAATACTAGACACGTGTTTCGGGTTTCGCTTGTACTAAAAATAGGGTTGTATATCAAGATCTCTCGGTCCGTGCCTCGGAAAGCAGGTTAAGCCGTTGGTCCTGGCTGCCATTTGTAAATCTTTGACAGTCGTTACGGGTAGTCAGAAGCCCAAAACTGTGACAACCACTCTTACTAAGGGTTATCGTGTTTCCCAGTAACTGTGTTGCGAAGGTCAGATAGGTAGTGGCTCCATGTAAAGTACTGGTACATACCTGATGAAAAAAAAAAACGAACTTTAATTGGTTAAATATGAGGCTTTGGGCTACTTTGTATTTGTATTTTATGTAAAAAAAAATTGTAACGTACAGACGCCAGCACATCAAGCTACCCAAAACTGTCAAATTTTCCCAGTTGAAGAAGAGGTTTTGTAATAATGTTAAAACTCTATCAAAGAAGTTTGACAGATTGGGGTTTTTGATGGGAGGATTTGCTGTGCTGGCGGCGTCTGTACATTTTCTTTGTGCAGAATAAACAAATTAAAAAAAAAACATTCGTTTATACTGGAAGTTGGGAATAGGCTAAGCAGACTTTTGTCATTCATAATTCTCTTTCTTCTTTTACAGGTAATTACATGGTTAAAAGAAGACAGGTGACACAACTTTGTAAGTCCACACTATCAATCTGATTTTATTTTAGTGAACCATTATTAAAAAGGATATAGTTACCGACTTACAGCAAATATATTAAAAAATATATAAATAGGTTAGTTAATTTCCATATTTCACTTTTATTAAGTCTTGCAAAACGTGGTGACGTTGTCTTCGCCTTAAAATTTAAGGTATTTTCCTCAGTCAATTATTTTTTTTGAGTAGAGGTGGCTCCGACTTAGGATTTCTAGGTCGTAGGTGTTAACCCTGCCAAGCACTTTGTGTAAATTATTTTATGACTACTACTCTCAAAACGGTGCAGGAAAACATCGTGAGGAAACCGGAATATCCTAGAACCAAGAACTCCAAACATGTGTCGTCTACCAACCCGCACTAGGCCCACTTGCTGGATAACTGCCAACTCCTCACAATTTGGAGGAATGAGTCCCAGCAGTGGGAGCATTATGTTTGATCTATTTTTAATTCAATAATTCATTACTCATCCTAAGAATCTCATGATACAATACTGTGTACACAAGCAAAATCACGGAACCTTTTATGTAAATTCATACACCTACAACGAGTGATGTCGTAATGTACTTGGAGCTAAAGGAATATCGTATTACACTACTAATAAGTATGCAAATTGCTGTGGCACGCTTTAGTATGTAGGTACGTTTGTACTAGATTATTTAATAAATAATAACTTGAAACACGTGACAGTCCGATCAATATAGCAAAAATTACGGAGAATAAATTCAGAAGAAGAAAAATATTGGAATAAGTTGCTAACCTACAGACAAGCTACTTAGTTTTCAGACTGGTTATAGAAGTTCTTTCAGTGGCTTTAAAGTTAAACCATGTTATAGTCGCTACTTGAAGAAGAAATTATGAAAACAAAAACGGCCAAGTGCGAGTCGGACTAGTAGGTACACGAAGGGTTCTGTGCCACAAGGCAAAAAGGTTTTTATGTATAGAAATACACATTTCAAGTGTGTACCTATTACGGATCATGAGATACAGCCCGTTGACAGACAGACAGACGGACGTACAATGGAGAATCAGAGAACCGTTGGCACCCTTTGGGTACGGAACCCTAGAAAGTGATACACTGATTAGTAACTCAGTTCAACAGTTTCTAAATTTTGAATTAGAATGTTTCAGCTTTAGTATACAATCATGTAAGTAGTTATAATAACTTAAACCTGTAACCGCAAAAATGAGTAAATAGGTGGAGAGCTATATTGTTATCTGGTGCCGCCACTGATTATATCTTTACTTTAGACCTTTAACTTGCACCATACACCAACAACTCACTAACAGATTTTTCCTCATTAAAATATATACAAAGGGTGTTATTTCCAACATCTTAGAGCCCGTTCACTAAGTCGGGCTGTTGCCACCCGGCTTGCGGAGGGTTGTACACAAATTCGTACTAAACTTTATATTGTCATTATAAAAAAAATAACATAATGAGCCCGTCATTCAAAACGTTTCTTAGAAACCCGAAAAACTTTAAATGATTTTATTTCTGTAAGTAGGTTTGGACAAACACATTTACATTTCAATCATATTTTAAAAACTAGATCAGAAGGCCAATAATTCTCGTAATTAAAACCGTTCAAAATCTAGTCGCAGTGTCATCTCAGCGACAAGCAAATGTCAAAAATGTATGAAAAATCGAGGTATTTTTGACAGATTGACACTGAGATCAGACTGTGAACGTTCTTAAAATTAGTAGAATTGCCCCTCATGTCGACGTTTCCTATCTGACTACTCTGAGAAGAAGGACCGGAACAAACTCAGAGGTCACAGTCTCTTTTAAACTCCAGACATAATCTTGTCCACATCATTTGAAGACAATGTGGATTGGTGTCTGATATGGTCTTTTGAAGATAGAACCACATGGATTGAGTGGAATTGTCCAGTCAGTGACCGCTCATGCAGCTCAACTCAGAACTTAAGGTCACAGTTGGATAACTGTGACATCTGCCGCATGCGGGGGCAGGCGTAATGACATAAGTCGCCATTCACACGGATGCATGTACAATTTCTCCCGTAAGTCGACCCTCGCACGGACGTAATCATGGCGGGATTTTTTCGCCTTTCGCATTTTTTGCAGACGCAACTCATTCTCGAAAATGCACGCACTGCAGATGTCACTCAATCATGGATTAAGAAGTTACTTCTTATGATTAAGAAGCAAAAATGATGTGTTTGGTGCAAAGTATACGTGTCTACGACATAAAAAAAAATTACAACACGTCAACACGGTGGGAATGAAACTATTCGACTAGGCGCAGAAAATTTCGCAAGCGACGCCGACGGAACGGAGCCGTTCGTATGCGTCGACATCCTGCCGGACGCGATCGGCTGTCGCCGCGTTCCTTCGTATCCTTTCCGATGCGAGCCGTTTGGTGGAAATCATCCTTTACCTGAGAAATTGTACATGTTTATAACTCATTTCTTCCGGTCGGCGGCACCGCCCTTTATCTTGCCGTGTGGGCGTAGAAACGACGCAAACTTTCCGTTTTGCGGCTTACAGTAGCTATTTGTTATTTTTGGGGATTTTCCCGTAAATTATATCACGTTGAGTGAAAATGTTCTCAAGTGGTGGCAATGACATTAAGCTTGAACATCTTCATGGCCCTTGCTACGTGACTACGCTGAAGCAAAATGGAGGGTTATGGTTTAGACCGGTGTATATGTATGATCATGTGTTCCCTCATAACTTCTAAACTACTTATCATGATTTGACAAATGAGGTATCGTTGGAAGCTTGAACGTCCGCTGGTTATAGACTTTGTGACGTCATACATATGACGCCCTCTAACGGACATACAGTAACGAACTAAAAAGAAAATCACCGATGTCGTGTTGGATATCAAATAGTAGGGCTTATTTAGCTCATTTCAAATATATATTGCGAGCCAACCCCAAAATAATTAAAAATAAAAACCTAGGAAACTATGGACTACTGAAAAATTACGCTCTGAAAAGTATACAACAAGAAAATATTGTCATCTGAAAGCTGCCACCTAAACAATACATTCTCACAGTAATAAACGATCATAAGCTTTAGACCAAACTGGCATACGACCACGGGTTTCAGTGTAGAATATTTTCTTGTTTCTTACTTTTTCTATTCCTATGTTTCAGGTAGAGTACAATAGTGCTTGAGTCCGGTAGTTAGGTACAAATGTTTTGTGATACTATTGTCACGCGTCGTACAAATAAGGAAGATCCATTATTCTTTGTTGTGGAGATAATACACGTAGGTTGGACTGACAGGGCCTTAGGCAACCCATTTGGTAAGAAAAATTGAGCGTCTTTGGAATAAATGTATGTACTTCAAGATACACTACAATTTCAATGTTAGGTAGTTACAGTTAGAAATTAATGTTTGTTTGATTTTGATTTGATCGGAAATATCGATCTTAACTTAGTACGGTCATCAAAAGAGCTAAGTAATCAAGTTCGTCGGATATAGTAGAAGTTTATTAAGAAGTAAGAAACCGTTGCATGTTTTCGACCTTTTTTAACCTTTTGAACTAATAAATAAGTTTAAAATAAATTTAAAGTAATAGAATTTAAGGCGGGGATAGATGAGTTTTAAGGACTTTAAATTGAAGATCACGTCTAAACGGCTTGTCTCGTGTATTTGGAAAAAATATATGTTAAACTAGACAATATGTGAATATTTTAAATAATATTTTTATAACATAATGTAATTAATTGGTAAAGTAATGTCTATCGCGGACATAAAAATGATAATCACGCAAAAACTATCGGGTGTATTTCCATGAAACTTTCACCATCTAAAAGACAATTTAATCACCCAAAATTTAGTATACGGTTTTTCTTTGAATTGTGTTTGATAAATCAACATGGGTTGTTTTTCGAAAAACTTGATGCGCGTTGAGGCGGGGTCTCTTGCGCGCGACGGGCGGCAGTGCATCGCTGTAGGTAGCTGTCATTTAGCTTGCAAAAATTAATGCAACTTGTATGTTTGCATGTAATTTGGAATTAGAAATGCTAAAATAATAAAAAAGCAACAAAATAGTCAACGTTTCAACATAAACTACATGATTATTCATTAATTACATTAAGCGTGTATGGCAGACAACTACGATTTCTTAATAATATATTATTATTATTTTTTTGCCTTTCGAACGCCAACATCAGCAATACCTACTCGACATGCGCGAGCGTGCCACAAAATAAAATACAAGATATAATTTTGTAATTCCTATTTATTAAGTAAGTATTTATATCGATTACCGGGCTTGGCATACAGGACACGGAGATGCCGTTATGGTGTGGCGTTCGAAAGGTTAATAGAATAAAACCAGTTCATTTGTCAATTGAAATTTAATTCGTAAACATCTATTGATTTCTTACTGAACTTCAACTGTATCTGACGACGATACCTATTGTATAAAAATCATAGAGATTTTTCTATGTTTTTATGTGTCTATGCCAGATTAATTCCCGATATCTCTAGCTCTTTTGGCTAATTAGTCAATTCGCACGTAAATACTCACGGAACGGGTGAATCGACACTTAAATAATACATTATTTTTGAACCGACAAAAAAAAACGGAGGAGGTTACTCAATTCGACGCGTATATTTTTTATTTTTTTTTATGTATGACCACGCATAACTTTTTCCAGAGTAGTCCGATTTTGATAATTCTTTTTATTGGAAAGGGTATACCTCGAAGTTGGTCCCATATAAATTTCGAAGAAAAATTCCAACCCTAAGGGTAAGAAAACAGGGGATGATTGATTGTTTACTCACAGATTTTAATACTGTGTTGTGTATTAAATCAAAAATTAAGCATGTAGTAATTTGTAGATTATAACCACAAAAAATTATAAAATAAAAACTTTTTAATAAAAAAATTAAACCGCCGAAAAACCGAAAAGTAAAAAATAATAAACTAGCTTTGTCCAACCCCAATAACTAAGTTCGGAAGTCGGTGACTTTGGATATGTATTTAATTATATGTCACCGCCTTCCGAACTTAGTTATTGGGGTTGGACAAAGCTAGTTTATTATTTTTTACTTTTCGGTTTTTCGGCGGTTTATTTTTTTTATTAAAAAGTTTTATGTAGGCGATACGCAAGATGTTCATTATTTGAAGGGGAATCGACAATTCCAGTAATACGCAGTAGGCAATATCATCATCATATCAGCCGAAAGACGTCCACTGCTGGACATAGGCCTCCCCCAGGCTCCTCCACTTCGACCGGTCTTGTGCTTCCCACATCCAGCGGATACCCGCGGTTAAGTTATGAATGATTGAAATTCGAATGTTATTACTTCATTGCATAATATCCAAAACATACCAATAGCTTAATACGTAAATCTGGAGAGGTGGGTTCGCCCACAAATATATATACTTCGTGCGAATCCACTAATAAGCTGCTCTTTCGTATTTCTCAGGAACTGTTCCGTATTCTTACTAGGAAACCCTAAAAAATACGATACCAATATAATTTTCCATTACCGAAAATATGACTTATGATCCCCCGGTCTTACAATCACGTACCAGGTCATTAACGGGCCGATAACGGGTGTCCCCCAATTAATGGCCACGATCCCACCCTGACGACTTTCCGATATCCGGCATTAGGCACTTTCGTACGCATCCGACACTTGGGGACCCGAAAACATGATAATTTACTTGTAAATGTTTGTAATAATGAAACAAAAATGGCAAAGAAGAGGTTTTGTGTCGAAGTGAAGAAGTCTAATTTAGAAGTTATTTTTTTGATAGAAAAACAACTTTTCGATAATGGTGTCTCGATTCCAAGGAACGAAATTCACTAAAAAATGTTCTGGAATGTTATTGAAATATTTTTATGTTCTAAGAATTCCCTGAGATTATTATGTTGGAATATGTCACATTTTCAATACGTTATTACCTAACTTCCAAGTATAAATGTTGAAAAACGGCTTATTATGCTCAGAAAAGCAAAAAAACACTTCTGTCTTATACTCGTACCTAAAACGTCAATATATTAAATCCTTATTTTTCTGCAGTATCAAAACAACATAGGAACATAGCAACAACGAATGAAATGTATGAAAAATTACCACCGTCATTATTTTTAAGGACCCCAAGATTTCCCATAGGACCTCTGGATTGATTGACCTCGGTCATTCACGGACAAAAATACCTCGGAAAATCACATTTAATACAACTACATAAACAAGGTGATATTTTAGATATAAATATGTGTTTAGTAAAATAAGCTTGTACTCCGCTTTGTAAGAGAGAAGAAAAAATTTCACATCGAATTTGTTGGTTCTAGGACATGCCGGTTTCCTCACGATTATTTCCTTAACCGTTTTGAGAAATAACTATCAGGGTTCGAACTTACGACATCGAAGCCGAAAGTTCGGACAAAGGCTCGGCAGATGATGAATTGCTACTAAACTTTTCTATAAATAAAAACTACAGATAGAAATGGAAGTATTTTTAGTCTTTCCTTTGACCAACATCGAAGCGCATTAATGCTGTAGCTCGAGGTGTTCAAAAGGGGTTCACCGACACAGTAAAGGCTCACATAGACAGGCGCGACGCAAATTTATTCGAACAATTTCCATAAAGTTTTCATAGATATTGTTCTATGAGAGTCGTATCGCTCTGTCGTGTTGCGGCTGTTTGCGGGAGACTTAAAGCAAGGTTTCAGTGGTTTCATTTGACTCTTGTGTTTGGTATACTGCGGTGTCATTAGGCACACTTCCAAGTACTTGTCACTACTTACTTTTTATAACAGTCTTTAAATCCAATACGTTTCCGAAATTGTTAAGGACTGAAATACATTAGGGAAAAGTGCTCTGAATGTGGGATTTTAAGTAGGATAGTAAGATGGCTCTAAGAGGGTTTGTGCCTACGGAATAAAAGCCACAAAGTTCGATCGAACAGTTTAAGTTACAATTGCCATCTAAACGTACCAAGACCCCTCCGTGCCTCGGAAAGCAAGTTAAGCCGTTGCCGTTGGTCCCAGCTGCCATTCGTGGATCTTTGACAGCCGTTTCGGATCATCAGAAGCCCAAATGTCTAACAACGTCTTACCAAGGGGTCATCATCATCATCATCATAATTTCAGCCGAAAGACGTCCACTACTGGACATGGGCCTCCTCCAAACTCCCATTTTTGGGGGGATTTGCCATAATCGCCATGCTTGGCAGGCGGGTTGGCGATCGCAGTATGGTGGTATAATGCATAGAGAACGCTGCTGCCTAATCCCTAGTAACTCCCTTAGTCGCCTTCTATGACACCCACGTAAAGAAATGGGATGGTTTTATTCTTTACGTCCGGCACTACACGGTTACAACTGTGTAACACAATACCCCTTGAACTATGGAGCGATTGCTTATATGATTGTCACAACCCAGTTACTGAACTGGGTTGTAAAAATCAGATAAACAATCGCTCCATGGTAAATACTGGTATTCAGCTGCATTCAGTTAGACTGGAAACCGACCTCAACTTAATAGGTAAAAAAAGGCTAGAGGTGGTGTTAAGGCTAAGGCTTATGGCTAAGGAAGAACAGCCTCACGGATTGATCGATCAGGTTAAGCAACGCTTGCCGCGGTTGGATGGGTGACCATGTTTACATACTAAGATCCTTCCGTGCCTAGTAAAGCACGTTAAGCTGTTGGTCGTCAGGCTGTTACTTCGTGGATCTTAACTGAGCTGCATCCGGGTAGACTGGAAGCCGCCCACAACATAGTTGGAATAAATCAGATCACTTTGATTTTGACGCTGTCGCAAAATCTGAGGTAAAATAAAGTGTGAACGGACTGTATACAGGCATATTTTTTTGGGTGGGAAATCATCAAATAACTTCCGCTCTGGGTGGAGCAGGAGGGCGTGTCAGACTTTTACTGACTAAAACCCACCCGTGTTCCCTCAGTAGCCTGTGTGCCCGGGACGGTGGTATCTCTTTCGATACAGGCATCTGTTATCAATTACCATGGATTCAGAAGGTACCTATACAAAAAATACAAAATTTATTTCTTGACAAACAAACGGGTACACCAAGTTGTAGATTTCTCTGACTCCTGCGCTAGTTAAATATAACTGTGTTGCAAGAGCCAGTTTTCTCCCGTAATACATGAGGCAGTATTTTGTTGTTATATGACAAGAAAAATAAATAACAAAAGCAAACAAAAAAGAAATGAAGTATGAATAAGATAATAATGAGTAAGATTCTGAATTTCCAGTGTTTAAACTGTTCGTAGGTGGTTAAAAAAGAAAATGCTGTTCCATACGCTTTGACTGTGTATTCTATGAAGTGAAAACTTCTTTAGGCGCGTTGGGCATTTTTAGATATGGGAAATAACAATAATTGAACTCGCGACACTGTTACCGTTACCGACACCTCTGTACCTACGAATTTGATGTGAAAACTTCTTTAGGCGTGTGGGCATTTTTAGAGATGGGAAATAACAATAATTGAACTCGTGACACTGTTACCGTTACCGACATCTCTGTACCTACGAATTTGATGTAAAAACTTCTTTAGGCGTGTGGGCATTTTTAGAGATGGGAAATAACAATAATTGAACTCGCGACACTGTTACCGTTACCGACACCTCTGCACCTACGAATTTGATGTGAAAACTTCTTTAGGCGCGTGGGGCATTTTTTAATATGGCAAAAACAATTAAACTCGCGACACTGTTAAAAAAATACACACGTACGAGTAATTGTTCAAGTTTTCACTTCTGTCGGCACTCTCGGAGTGTTTATCTGTTGTTTTTTGTTTATAACCATAAAAAAGTGATGAATGCATGATTTCAATATGCGCGACGTTGTCCGCTGCTTCCTTGTATACATTTTTTCGTCAAAATAAGGCATTAAATCCGGTTCCCTGATTTTCAATCAATACGTAGCCATTTCTTAAAGATACGGCTAAAACTAATTACTAAAAGTAATTTGGTACGAACATTAAACACTTTTATGGTCACTGGAGGCTTTAGAGAGTGTTCCTAGAAGGCTTTGGTAGACAATGAGCCCACATCTGCGGGGTCTGAGGCAGACCGTGAAATGGAAGGTGCTAAGTCATAAGCGGTGGGGTTTGTGGTAAACTGACTAGATGGCAATAGACTTGCTCCTGTGGCGCATCAAAAACGCCCAAGGCGAACTACAATTCGAAGAACTGACGTCACACAAATCCCGCATCGCGCAATCAGTCTATCTCGCGACTAGTACATATGTCACCGTAAGATTGTGAACACCGTTAGTTTATAATCTATCTAGCGATATTATAAACTATCGATAAATTGTGAACTGCACCATATTGCTTACCGACCGAATAGGTTAGGTTAGAACTGCGACCAACCGTGCGCGAGCCGAGCGAGCGAAGCGGGCGGTGCCACGGCAGCGGCCGGCTATCGCTACTTCCAAGTTAGTGGCAGTCACTTGACTATTTAGTAATAGCGCAAGGTACTATCCGTCTTGATAACAATTTATCGACAGTTTGTAATCTCGCGACATAGATTATAAACTAACGGTGTTCACAATCTTACGGTGACATATAAACAACATCCCGACATCAACCGTTGGGCAGTTGCCCACCAGACAACACCCGTCTGGTCGGAGGATCTTCCCTTTTCCATAGAGTATGAGTGAACTTTTACACTCTCCTCCTCATACCTCTATACTCCTATTACTACATGGGGCTCCAACATAACTCCAAATGTGATGTCCCCAAAATAGTTGGGAAAAGGCTAAGCTGATTGATTGATTGATAATAAGAAACCCATTACTGGGACATGCCAGCTCAAGATTAATAATATAAGGTTCCTCTGTACTACATTTAAGGATCGCCAGTCGTTCAGGCCATAATCGCTATAAGCGTATAACTTACACAAGTTATTGTAAACACACAGTAGTACGAAGGCGATCATGCAGAAAATAACAGCAAATTCCGTGATTCCTATCCTACACTCAAATAGGTTTTTGTAATCACTTCTGAATCTGCGTGAAATTTCTTGTTCTAACATAAAATATATCCAATGGCATCGCATCGCCTGGTCGTGATATTACTTCGTTTCATCTTAGCGTTATTTCTGACTATTTTTCTTTTGACTCGGCTACTAAGTGTTGAAGCGTGATTTTAAATGTTCCTCAAAAATTATGTTATCAAATGCAAAAATATTTTTTTAATTTCCGACTGGTATTACCAAAGATTACCCCGACATACAAACTTCCAAGAAAAGGTAAAATTTTGAAGTTTGTATGTAGGGGTACCTACATACAAACTTCCAAATTTTACCTTTTCTTATAATATTATTATTATTAAGTATGTAGGACATGACACCAATGTTCATGGCATTTAGAGTCCTTAAATCATAGTTAAGGTTTTAGCCTGGGACAGGCCCATGTCCAAAATCAAAATATTTTTATTTCATCTAAATAAAATAAAATAAAATAAAATCTTTTTAATTCAGGCATATTTGGCCCATACATATTGTTAGTAGAAAGACTTAAAACTATGTTAGTATTTAAAATAGCAATTTAATTTAAGTATTTGCCACCCTCTGGGGCCCCGGGCACACGCACTTGTGCTTGAACCCAGTGCCCCAGAAGGGGGCTGTCCAGCTTGTGGCTGAGCACGTTCAGGATGGTGTTGGCGCTCCCACGCGTGCGGAACATGAGCGACGCGATTCGGCGCCGCAGCACAGTGTGAAAGCCGTCTGTGTGCGCATGCGCAAACATTGCAGACGCACTACAGCAGCGTGGGAGCCCCACCAGCACCCTGAACGCGTTATTATATTGGATTCGGAGAGCGTTGATCGCCCGCTGCGGTAGTTGACCCACAGATTGCAGGTGTAGAGAGTTTGGCAAAATGCTTTAAAGAGTGAAATCTTTACTTTCTTTTAAACTGCACCTTGCAAATCTGCGTGCCAACATGTTACAGCGGACCGCCATCGCTCTCCTCTCCCTTTCGATGTCCTCATCGTCTTTTAAATCCTCAGTAACCACATGGCCGAGGTATTTAAACTCTCTCACTCTTCGAAGAGCGACAGCGTTAAGCAGCACAGGTGCCACATCCCCCAGTTTACGACCCTTGGCTTGAAATATCATGACCTCGCTTTTCTGTACATTGTACAGGAGACCATGTACCCTCGCATATTCCTCACACACGCCTATCAACTTTCTGAGCGCAGCTATTGATGGGCTGAGCAACACCATATCGTCTGCGTAACTGATACTGTTGATACAGTGACCGTCGATCGAGCATCCTACTCCGACGTTGCTCAGCCCAACAATCAGCTCGTTCACGTACAAGTTGAAGAGTGAAGGAGATGTTAACCCCCCTGTCTCACTCCACACTCCAACCTGTACTCGTCAGAAAGTTCGCCGAGCCATTTGACCTGGTTAGTTTGGTGGTCATACCAATATTTAAAAATATTAACTAACTCACCCGGCACCCCTGTATCCTTGAGTTTACGCCAGAGAATATCATACCTAACCAGGTCAAACGCCCTGGACAGATCAAGAAAGGCTGCATACACAGATGTGCTCCTATCCGTGTAATACCTGACGGTCTGCTTGAGAGACATAACCGCACATTCTGTTGAAAGTCCCGGCCTGAAACCGAACTGTGCATCGTTTAAATTTAGGTGTTCTTTAAGCCGTCTCTCAAGCAGGCCATCTAGCACCTTAGAAGTGGATGTGGCTAATGATATCGGGCGGTAGTTGCACTTATCGGAATTATCTCCAGTCTTATTTTTAATTATAGGCACTACCACTGTCTTCATCAGTTCACTTGGCAGGTAGGAATGCCTAACACAGAGAGTAAATAACAGTCCTAGTAGCCTCGGAAGGTGTGGCCCCGCATGCTGGAAATGTTCGATGCTAAGGCCGTCGTGTCCGGGTGACTTCCCTCGAGTTATGCCCTTTATTATTAGAGCAACTTGTTTTGCTGTAACACGGTCAGGCACCGCTGACACGACGACCTCATCATCCCTGTTCAGCTCACCTTTTAGCGGAGACTCCACTTGAAAGTGACATTTAAACATATTAGCAATGTCTTTTGGTTCGCTGATGCCGTTGACACTCACTGGGACGCTAGGTTATGGATTTAATTTCTTTGTTTGTTTCCAAAATCCTTTAAAATCTTTATTCCTATGTTTGGTAGCTAAAATATTCATTTTTATTAACTCTTGGTTATTCTGACAATAGTGTAGTTTGCTTTTGAATTTTTTTCTCGATTCATACATTTCATTATAAATGTTACCCCTCTTAGGTCGACCATAAGACACCCAGGTTAAAAACTTCTGCCTAGCCTCCCAGTGAGCGTCACGAACATACTTATTCCAGCCGACAATGTGACGACTGCGGTGGTGTCCGCAGCCACCCCCACGACCCACATAGCTGTCAACAGCAGCCTCTCGTAACGCTATTACAATGTCACCATAAAGCGTGTCTATCGCTGCCAAGTGATCCTTGCCACTATCATTACACATGCTGTCACAACACTGATGGAATTCGTGAGGAAAGCCTAATTTCCTTAGTTTATCATTACAACATTTACTATATTTTTCTGTTTGGCTTAAACCCCTGTCTCCCCATATAATTTTATTTGTTTTGGTAAGCGTTGGCTTAATGGTTCGACAAACTGATTTTAAGTTACACTGAATTTCTACTGGATAGTGATCAGACCAGAAAATGTCGTAACATACCTTTACTGAAGTAACAGTCATTAATGCAGCGCCCGTAACAATACAGTGGTCTAGCCACCTGCAGCTGCCGTGCGCTTCACTCACAAAAGTGTAAGTATCAGAATTAGAGCCCAACATCTGCAGGTCCACACACGTCCAGTTTTGTTCATTACAAAATTTCTGGAGTTCATTGCCAAACAATTCCCCCGGATGAGCGTTAAAGTCCCCCAGGATAAATACATTTTCAATATTGTTACTCTCAACTACTGACGTAATTTCGCTTAAACATTGAACAAATTCCAAAAGATTGTCTGATGAGTCGGTAGGCATATAGACAGAAAAAACGAGTATCAACCGATCCGACCTTAATTGCACACATATAAACCTGCATGGGCACTTATGAAACGTCAGAAGCTAGGTGCAGCTAGGTTAGAAGCTATGGCAGTCCAACTATGGACTGCCATAGGCTGAGCCGATTGTTTCTGGCTACCCTACCCTTTTACGCACGGTAGCGGTCATTGGAAAGCGCAAAACCAGGATGGCTGGGACAGGGACGCACAAACCGTTTTACGTAGGTTATTTAAAAAAAAAAAAAAACTCATCTGTTTCCTAGAAAAGTGTTTTACGTTGTCAAAATGTATGGAACAGCAATTATTTTTTGTACAACCAATGAAAACTTTAAATGCAGGTGGGTTCAGAACCGTGTATTGAATCCATGGCACTGATGCCATGGATTCAATACACGGTTCTGAACCCACCTGCATTTAAATTTTTCACAATGTCTGAACATTGTGTAGACATTTACGGGTAAAGCACAGTGATGATAAAAAATAGCTACCATTTTTTGAAATGCTAATTTTAGTATCTATCGATAAGAAATAAGATGAAGCTTTCATTTTACCAGCACTTGAAGTGCCACTCAATGAAGTGATATTGATACTTGCTTATTAAAAGTGGCTTTTAGTATTACTTAAAACCTATTTGAATAAAACATAGTACTTTAAAGTTTGCCAAAAATAAACAACTTTTCTTAATTAAATTAAAATAAATATCTGGATGCCCGAGCCTAGCTCGGTTTTTTTTTTGTTTGACGTTTTCTCAATTTGAAACCTAGCCAGACTTATTTATCGCCCCCGAAACCCCTGCGTATAAAATTTCATGAAAATCGTTGGAGCCGTTTCCGAGATTCAGATTATACGTATTCAAGAATTGGTCGTTTAAAGGATTTATCCACACGCGATTACAATGAATTATCGACCAATAACTAAACAAGATTTTAAATAGAAGACAATACCCATTAATGAGATACATGGTGATGTTGGGATAGCCAATCGTTTTGTAAATCTATACATCTATTCTATAGTTGCAAATAAAAAAGAATTAGTGTCTGTTTGTAATGCCAAACCGAATGCAGTTGAATACCAGTATTTTACATGGAGCGACTGCCAATCTGACCTCTACAATTCAGTTACTGGGTAACACGATACCCGTTGGTAAGACTGGTTGTAAGACTTGCGGGCTTCTGATGACCCGTAACGACTGTCAAAGATATAGAAATGCTAGCCGGGACTAACAGTTTAACGTACTTTCCGAGGCACGGAGGGGTCTTGGTAAGTAATGGATCTTCACCCATCCACGGACTGACCTCGGCGAGCTTAGCTTAACCTTAGATCGACCCGTGCAGTATTCTGAGCTTTAGCTATTTATACACGAGCTTATCAAGGAGTTTTTCGATTACGTATAAGAAATAAGAATGTTCTCAACAGCATACAATATATATTTTCTACCCAACAGTTCAGAAAGACTGATAAAAATCAAACACACATTTTATTACCGCATTTTTCCTTTTCCTCAGACGCCTTCGTCGTAAGCAAGGCGTTTGATCGACAAGGGAACGCCCGAACCCTTCAGCCGACTCAATAGAGCGAGGGAATCCATGTTAAAATACTATGTTTATCTATTTCGGAAGGTCTTCGTGTAATCTTGTTCTGATGTCTTTCGAAAACCCATTTTAGGGATCAGACAGAGAACTGACGATGTAAATGGGAGTATGCTCTGGGGAGTAACGAACGGAGTATAAGTTGTGAATTCATACGTTGCTAGGACGGTCCTTATGTTTCGATTGATTCTAAGTTTATGACATTGATTTACATTCTGTGATTTCTTTAATTCACATTCTGACTTTTAGCTTGTGGAAATGTTAGGTAATTGGTATACTTGCCTTTGCAATGTTAGTAAATATGTGAACACCATGTACCACCACATCACGCACTGCTAAGCGCCGAGAGCTGAAAATCGAAACAGTGTGTTTTTTCGACTCGCTCAGATGCACTTGATGTTGAATTTTCAACTGTCGGTTCAACCTTGAGAGTTGAAATTGCAGTGTGCGATAAAATCTCGCTGCTATATTTTTACGTCCGTGTGAACTTTAACTTAGGTGTTAACAAATGATATTTACAACTTCAAATATAGTAAATACTGGCTTCCGTCTGCGTGGAAGTCGTAAATTATCCCGCGGGAACGTACTAGCGGGATAAAAAGTATCCTATATGTTAATCTAGGTTATAATCTATCTGTGTGCCAAATTTCATCTAAATCCATTCAGTAGTTTTTGCGTGAAATAGTAACAAACATCTATACAAACAAAATTTCATGTTAAAACTCGAAATATTAGTAAGGATATACAAGTTCTGACTTGTAAAAACATGGCGCGTGTAACACACTATCTTCTGCCCGTGACTTGGTTTTCGTGGTAATAGTAAAATACACAATACTATTTTTTTTTTTAAACAGCCACATTTTTAAAAACCCCTGGCGCGCCCGCCCTTTGCCTTCGTTTATGCTTGGCGTTGTTTCTGACTTTTTTTTTTGACTTTCTGGCTGTTATGGGTTTTTCAAATCCGACTGGTTCTTCCAGAGTGGTCAAACAAACTTCTCAGCTTTATTATATTAAGTTTAGTTTAGTATTAGAATAGATGGCTTCCAACCAGTGGCGTAGCTACCACCGTATCAGCCGTATCAACGATACGGGGCCCCCAAGCTATTGGGCCCCCTAGAACCCCGACGTTATTATACAGCATGTAAAAAAACACCTCAAATACTTGTTGATGATGTCGCTCGTGCTTTCTCTCTCCTCCTGAGTCAAGACGCTGACAGGACTTTCGTTTTGATTTTTTTTAATGAAATATCGTCTTTTTAAGCCTGGCCGCAGAGGGGTAAAAGGGGGGGGGGGGCGTAACGAATTCTAATATGGGGCCCCTTTAGGACTAGATGCGCCACTGCTTCCAACTTCCAATTACAAATTGCTATGAGAATACTAGTCCTGAAAAATTTTACACAACCGCGTCTGAACCGATTAATTAATCTAAAGAAACGTACAAATATAAAATGTTCGTCATTACAGTTTCTGTTATCTCCTGCTACCAGCCACCCCGTCTAGATAAGGGTTGTTTATTTTATGGTAATAGGCTTCGGGGGTCGCAAAACAAACTACGATAATGGGGTGATAATTTTGTAGGGAACAAAATATGTTCTCGTGGCTCACCTGAGAATGTTGTGCTTGTTATTGTTGCTAATTTGGTGACAGTATTGTTTTGGTAAAGTGGAGGAGCTTATGGCTGAGTAGTACCAGCCGCACGAGTCGATAGATCAGGTTAAGCTACACTTGCCGCGGTTGGTCCGTGGATGGATGACAATTAGAGATGGGTCGAATATTCGTTTTATGTTCGAAATGTAAATGTTCAGCAGGTTTACCGGATATTGGTTTCAGGCCGATCATTTGGCAAAAATGCCGAACATTCTACCGAATAATAATGTATTAAAAAAAAAAAAATCTGCAGTAACGGCGTCAACAGGTGGAAAGGACGTGCGCTTTCTTGAGTTTTTAATTATATTTTTTGACGCACGATTCACCGCGACAGATCCTGTCGAATATTCGGTTCGGTATTTGTTTTTACCAAATATTCGGCCGATCATTCGTATTCGGCAAAATCCGTATTCGGCCCAAAACTAATGATAATCTTTATACATATACCAAGACCCCAATCGTTACGGGTCGTCAGCAGGCCGAAAGTCAAACAACCAGTCTTACCAAGAGGTATCGTGTTACCCAGTAACTGGGTTGTGGAGGTTAGATAGGCAGCCGCTCCATGTAAAATACTGGTATTCAGCTGCATCCGATTACACTGGATGCCGGAACCTCAACGTTATTTTGACATCAGACACTACAATTTTATTAATCACTAGCTTTTGCCAGCGGCTTCGCCCGCGCCGAACTTTCATCCCTTATTTAACTCCCTTAGGGGTTGAATTTCGAAAAATCCTTCCGTATTCCTTGTCTACATTATAATGAGAAACTTTCTGCAAAATTTCACCTTTCTAGGTCCAAGCGTTTTGGCTGGGCGTTGATGAGTCAGTCAGTCAGTCAGGACTTTTCTTTTTATTTATATAGATTTGTACCTATATTATAGATTTACAAAATAATTGGCTATCCCAACAAGCCGAACCGAAAATAGTTAGGAAAAGCTTAGAAAATAAATATGTGGCCATGGTATGCATGCTGCGAAGCAATATTGTCTACTTTTTACAGTTAGTGCATTCCTTCAATGGAATTTTTAAATAAAAATTATAGCAGGTTATAGCTCTATGTGCAAATCTACAAATCCAACAAATACAATACATATTCGTGTGTAACTCATCGAAATGGGCGCACCTGTGCATTCAAACGCACAAACTTGATAACGTGTCGATATTGTGTCCATCGTGTCGGATTTACATCGACACGTGCTGTTGAACAGGGAAATTGAAGCTGTTTGAATGGCAGATGAATTATAGCCGATTTTATACTCTTAGTCCTACCACATACCTACCTTTTATCTTTATTTTTGTGTTTATTTTTAAGTAATATTTTTTATTTCTTTTGTATTTTGATGTTATTATTAATCTTGTTATCTCACAGTCGTTTTAACTTGTTCTTTTGTTATACTTAGTTGGTTCTTAATTCCATGGTACTTGTGCACGATTTTTACGTTTATGGGGCATGCGGTGCTAACCTATAAGAAATTGTACATAACCTTATATTTATGTAAAATAATATTTTAAATTTTTTAACAGTGTTAACAATTGTTGGTTGGCCATTTAAGAAAATAAATAAATAAATACTTTACTATACATTTTATAAATGCGAAAGTAACTCTGTTTGTCTCATACGTTATCACGCCTAAATTACTGAACCGATTGTTATGTTTTATAAGTATCTATCTCACCTGGGATCTGGGGAAAAAAAGTCTACTTTTCATCCTACAGGTCATTGGCAGGTTGTATGTAGAACGAAATATGATTCACAACCTTAATATGTATGTATATACAGAATTTAATAATTACGTCAACAAAACAACCCTCTTAAAATTATTGAATCCCATTGAATGACTATTTTATGAAAAAGTGCAGTCCTTGTATGTAACTGAGGTTAAAAGATGAAAAAATCTAGTCCACATTTTCCCATACAAACTTCGGGAGTGTATTACTCCACTGTTCGACAATCATTAAAAATTAAACATGGTATGGTTTTACGTTGGTACGGAAACAGAATACTAAAATAAAAAGCCATTAAAAAGTTAGGAGCCAACAAAGATTAGTTTTTCTTGCTAATTTAACCTAACTTGAAATTGAAAATCAAACACTGGTGCCGATTCTGTTGTACACCGAATGAAACTGACTAAACTATGACTAAAATTCTTTACTTTTGACTATGAGGATCTTAACGCTATTCTGAAAAAAATATCTCTAAATTTAAAAACAATTTTGATACAACTAAAATCGAATTTGACAATCGTGATTCGCACGTAGTATGTTTTGGCTTCGCAACGTGGTACTTGTTTGCCCTAATCCCGTGATTTTTTTAGAGCCAGAAGCGCGCAGGGGCGGCAGCCTCGACGTGATTTATATGGAATTTTCATCTTTTTAATGGAAAATATGAAAAATGATTACCCACATGTTGAGTTTTAGAGGTGTATTGGATGTTATAAAGGGGGTCCAAATTTTCATTATTTTTGCGATAGGATACACCATTTTCGAGATATAAGCAAAAGAAAAGGAAAAAAAAATACATTACCATTTTTGCATCAGACGTCGAGTTGTCGTCGGTGTGAATTTTAGTTCTTGACAACAAATTTTAGGTTCAATAGAATAATGAAATTGACAGCAACAAAACAGCAAAATTTCCGTTTTCACTAAACTAATAACTCAGCGCAATCTTAGTGCTGTCAAACTAAAATATAGTTAAGTTGTGTCACTTTAGTCAATTTCAGAATGGGAAATCGTCGTTTGACAGGAATAAACTAAATTTTGGTGATTTTTAGTCTAGTTTAGAGGATTTTGTGACAACAGAATCGGCACCAGTTGTTTTTTCGACGCGCTGAGACTCACTCGTTCTGCGCTCTGTTGGATTATCGATGCTCGGTTCAGCACTGAGAGTTGAAAATACAGTGCGTTTTATAATGTCCGTGTGACGTCGATTAAAAGTTCTTTATGCTTCTTTAAAAGCCCATTACATGGCACATACGAAGGGCTTGTGGCTAAGTAATATAAGCAGCACGCACGCTTAAGCTGCGCTTGCCGCGGTTATTCCGTGGATGGGTGACCATCTTTACATACCGAGACCACTCCGTGCCTCAGAAAGCACGTTATGCCGTTTGTCCCGGCTGTTATTTGTGGATTTTTGACAGTCGTTACGGGTCGATTGAAGCCCGAAACTCTGACAACAAGTCTTACCAAGGGGTATCGTATTACCCAGTAACGGGGTTATGGAGGTCAGATAGGCAGTCGCTCCATGTACCTAAAATACTGGTATTCAGCTGCATCCGGTTAGACTGGAAGCCGACCCCGACATAGTTGGGAAAAGGCTAGGCAGATGATGACTTAGGTTTTTATTTTCAAATTATGAAAAGTACACCATCTTTATCTATTCCACATATGGGATAGTTGCCTAATCCATATAAATTACGTTTAAGATAGATAGATGCCAAAAACTTTTATCGCATTTTGCCTTTCCATGCAATCGCACAGACATGCGACACGGTCAACGGAGTGTTCGATAGATTAATAAAATAGCATACGATACATCCGCGAAACTAGAGTAATTACAATTGTGGCAACTATCCTGGTTTTCCCTATACCCACTCAAAATAACCGTACAATATTCAACCAGAATTCCACAAATAAATCTTAGGTCAATTCTCAATCATTCATTCGGTACATGACAGATCGACATACAGGTTGCTATAAACTGGTTTAAATAAAAGGAGATTAGTTACGGACGGGATGCAATGGAGCTGCCCGCGCCATTCGGCCCTCAGGCGTATAGTGGGTCGGCGAAGTGCTGGCAATATGTGCTTGGAAAATGTCGGGTATGTTTTGTTGGAGATAGGATTTAATAGTGTTATCGGTTCAAAATGTGGAGATAAATTAATAATGGTAGAAATATAAATAATTTGAAGGGCTTGTGACTACAGCAGAACGGGTCAGCTAGCTTCTCAGCTTGCTTACAATACTATAATTTTCAGACGTGGCCCCAGTTTATGAGTTGTATTTCATGGGTTCGAGCCTAAGCAGGCCTGCGCTTTATTTTGAGTATAGAGGAGCACACATTTCTTTGATAGTTTTTCAACTTTATTTCAAAAGAATAAGTTTCATGTTCAATTTGGAAAATTTTCAGTTTGTTTAATGTGCTGGCGTCTGTACTTAAATAATTTCATCACCACTGCTATAAAAACGGCGAAGGAAAACATCGTGAGGAAACCGGCATGTCCTAGAACCAAATAATCGAAGACATGTTACATCTACCAACCCCCACTGGGCCTGCGTATATTACAGCCCACTTGCTCTCCCCGAGAGGAGGTCTGTGTACCAGCAGTGGGCACATTATAGGCTCATTATGATAAACAAGCTGACTATATAATGACATAACAGAAAAAGTTGTTCAAAGGACTTCTCACAAAATCGCAGACACTTGTAGCTGTAATATTTTGCCTACATACATGCCATTCGTCTAGACCATTTGTTGTCTAGTAAATGAGGTAAATAATATGTTTTTTATACCTCATTTACTAGACAGCAAATGTCTAGACGACATTCAATTACAATAACATGAAATAATGTTGCTAGCTGAAAAACCGGTTTCTGAAATTCTACCATACATAAAAAAACTCATTTATAAACTCATGCCTCCTTGCCTGCCGCAAGATCCAGGAACTACAGGGCCCCAATTCTGTATCGTTATAATGTTTCCCCGCGGAATTTTACTACGTTCCAAATTACGTCAATATCGTGTTTTTTAGAATCCAATGTAACGGTAAGGAATCGAAATGTCACATCCTGTATGTTCCAAGACAATTTGTAAAGTCAAAGTCAAAGCATTTATTTCAATTAGGCACTTAAAAGGCACTTTTGAACGTCAATATTTACATTAAAATAGAATTGATTCTAGTCGCCCATTCCAAAATGTAGTTTCGTATGGAGAAGAACGGGCAAGAAACTCCACTATTACTCTTTTAAAATGTTTTAAATACAATTTAACAAAGTACATTCATTATATAATCATGTGTGAAAACGATGCACCCAGAATAAAATTACTACTATACCAGAATAGGTTAAAAAAATGCAATTGAAGCAATACAGATAAATTAATTTTATGATAGATACATGGTGCTTACATATTTACAAACATTGTAAGGGTAAATATACGATTTTTCTAGAATATTAACAAGTAATAAGTCAGTGGGTGAGTTAATCAATGTCATAATATAATTCAATTAGCAACCAGTTTGATTTCGTCTAGACTCTAGATTGTCCAATGGAGCAGGACCAGCATTATAAATTATATTAATACGATATTAGCAGATTTTGTGGTCATAGTGAATCCAGACCATACAAACGGGATTGAAACGGATTTGATGACCACATCACTCCAGTCCACCTAAAGCCGTTTTAGCGGGAAGGCTTTACAAACAAACTCACTATCGCATTTATCGGAACTAATATTATAAATGCGAAAGTAACTCATAAAAGAATAGCAATCCCGTTTGTGTCGCCGGGCGTAAAAGAATAGCACCATCCCATTTCTTCTCGTGGGTGTCGTAAAAGGCGACTAAGGGAGTTACTAGGGAATGAGCAGCAGCGTTCTCTATGCATTTTACCACTATACTGCGATCGCCAACTCGCCTGCCAAGCGTGGCGATTATGGCAAAACTTATGTCCAGCAGTGGACAGTCTTTCGGCTGAAATGATGATGATGATGAAAGTAACTCTGTCTGTCTGTTACGCTTTCATGCTTAAACCGCTGAACCGATCGTCATGAAATTTGGCAGAGATATAGCCTGAGATATGGAGAAGGACATAGGCAATTTTTTACGCGATAACTGACATGAAATCCACGCGTTCTGAGCCGGCGGGTGAAGGCTAGTAATATTATAAGTTAGCATTATATAATCATACGAGTATATATATGAATCTAAAGAATCAAGTGGGCTTTTAGCCTGGCACGTGCCAATGTGGCTTCTGGTAGAGGCACGTGTATTGATATTTTGTAAGAAGAACGAACTAATAGAATATGTATGAGTGGCTGAAGTTCGGAGTAGTTTTTGTTATACTACTGTCAAAAGATTATTACTTTGCGTGAGGTTTTCTTTTCCCGTACAATTGGCTTTTCGTATTATTGAGCAATTTATCTCTGTGCATCGGTGGCTATCGTCACGTACCAAGACTCCTTAGTGCCTCGGAAAGCACGTTAAGACGTTGGTGCGTGACGATGGCAGGTGACGATAGCCGTGTTTGAACATCAATACATGAAATTGTGGCTGCCGTTGGTCCCGAGGCACGGAGGTGGTCCCGGCTGTCATGCGTGGATCTTTGACAGTCGTTACGGGTCGTCAGAAGCCCGAAAGTCTGGCCACCAGTCTTGCCAAGGGATATCGTGTCACCCAGTAACTGGGTTGTGGATGTCAGAAAGGCAGTCGCTCCATGTAAAATACTGGTATTCAACTTCAACTGGTTAGACTGGAAGCTGACCCCAACATAAATGGGAAAAGGCTATGCAGATTGATGCCAAGGGCATTTTATCTGTATTTTGAACCGACTTTAAAAAGGAAGAGGCTTTCAATTTTTCCGTTTTTTTTGTAGTTATGTTCTAATATTTCCGGTTATTGTGGATCGATTTCGTAAAATTTTTGGATGATCTAGGGGTGGTCCCCACATAGATATTATTAACTTTGGTTGGGTAGCTTTTGCGTTAGATTCGGTAATACGTATTTGTGAATCTTCATGATTTTTTATACTTAGTGTAACTATTGTTTACATAGCATGTATACTCCGTTTGGAATAAGATTACACGTCAGCGCAGCTTACGTTCAACTACTTCAGCGTGACGTCACCATCATCACTTCCTCAAGCTTTCGAGCGGTGTGTCACACAGCCAGCCAGCACCCACGGCTTCAACGGGTATCCTGACCACCTGCATGCAGCTTACCTAACGTGACCATTTATTCTTTGACTCAAAACGGGACATTATTGAGGTTTAATTGAACAGGTAGTCAATAAAAAAAAACACTTTTTTAGTTCTGTACCTACGATACTTTTCGCATCTGACATCTGAGGGAGTAGGTATTTATTTGCTTGCTATACGAATATTTTGCTTATAATAATATCAGTTCAATGTTAACATTGAACTTGACACTTGTGTTTCGGCATTTTAACGTATGATTCCAAAACAAAAGAAGTTTAATTATTTAACAGGTCAGGCAACTTACTCGAAAATCAAACAACAACAAATAAATATCGAGAAGTGGGCGAACGAAAAACCTGTCAAACAGGAGGATATTTCTAATTTGTTAAAAACTATTTTAAATCAAACAAATTTTTCGTTGTTTTGAATTTACCGCCAAAACGCTCCTGGTGAGTTTTTTATCACTTGGCGGGTTGTTCGAAAGAGATACCGCCGCCCCTGGCACACAGGCTACTGAGGGAACACGGGTGGGTTTTAGTCAGTAAAAGTCTGACACACCCTCTTGGGAGCAAGCAAATGGGTGGTGGAGACCCAGAGCGGGAGAAGTTATTTGACGATTTCCCATCCAAAAAAAAAAACAAAATACACGTGACGTCAACTTAGTATAAAGTAATAAAACAAGGGAATGTCGAGTTTATTATTAACAAGCTTGTTAATGGATGGAAAATGGTATTACTGGTGTGCGGTGCCTCTGTGCACAAATACTTCTAAAACTGCGCCACATAAATTATTTTTACCAGTGCCGATGCCGTTTACACAAATCTGAGGGGCAATTCTGGTAATTTTAAGAACGTTCACAGTCTGATCTCAGTGTCAATCTGTCAAAAATTCCTATACATTTTTGTCAAATTTTTGAAATTCGATTGTCGCCGAGATGACACTGCGAACGTTTTTAATTAGTAGAATTGGCCTTCTGAAATCTGACGTTACGTCTCGTCACGTGATTAAAAAAGTCATCGAAAGGAGCGTTTTGGCAGTAAATTCAAAACAATGAACATAATCGTTTTAAATTGAGAAAATGGATATAAATCAATTTATTTTTATTTTTCTGTTAAATATCTCGTCCCAATCTTCAAGAGGTTAATTTCATTAAAAAAACAAATTGAAAAACTGCTATTTAAAAATGACTTCTAAATGTAATTAAATCGTTTGTAATTGAGAAAATGAATTTAAATCAATTTATTTTTCTGTTACATATTTCGTCCCAATCTTCAAATTAAAATACTTTTTAATAAATTGGAAAATACCCTACTAATCAACAAAGCGCGAGCGATGACGTTTTTGGCCACTCTCGGCTATCGTCGTGTCGACCGACGACGCGGTCTCGTTCTTGCACACTGCTCGCGTCCGGCCGGCGCGCGGTTGAGCGGCTGCCGTTCGGCCGGCTCGACTACTCAAATTTTCGCACGGTTTCAGAAAACGGGACAATTTTGCGTCCCAGAGTTTTTTTCGGGGACACCGGGACTCGTTATTATAAAAAGGGACAGTCCCGTTCAAAACGGGACGTCTGGTCACGTTAAGCTTACCGCATGCCTGGTCATCACCCGAATCCAAAAGTTCATCGAAAACGTTTTATACATAACTGTTTATTAACACGGTTTTTTTAAAGGGTTGTTTAAAAAAACAATTCCACCCAGGAAATTCCAGGAAATTGAAACCTTTCATAACTGTTACACACAGATGTGACCGCAAACCCCATTTTTATTAAAATTTGAACACAAAGTATGCTAAATTGCGAGCCCGTAGAGAAATAAAATCGTACCATTTTTTTATGAAGACCAAATTGATTTCATCTCTTCTCGTTTCTAACACAATGTCCATTTCAATTTGGGCCTTCAAAGAGAGCAGTCGGTTTTGCCTATTTTCCATTTTTTTTCAACCTTTTAACAATTTCCTCGTGATGGTTTCTTTTGAAATGAGCATATATTTGGGAATTGGAATGAATGATATGTAAGCACTCCTTCTGTTAAAATATAAATGGACACAATTGCAAAACTAATTTAATGATTCTTTATTGATAGAAATAAGCTGTCAAGGATTATAAAATCGACAATTAGTAAGTAAGCGACATATATGTATCCTATTTCGACGTAGTGAGTATAAATTATACAAAGTAAAGACTATTCACATCATATAAACAAACAAGAGCTCATCTTGGTGTCGATTCTTTGGTCGGGAAAGGTGTTATTGGGTTCTTCCATTTGGAATTTCTCAGTAGCCGCCTGCAGTGTGAATGTGTGCCTGGTTGATGGCAATCGGTTCGCCCCCTTTAACTGGCAAAATCTGAGTGTACAGTCTAGTTCAATAATGTATTGGCAGGGCACTGTCAAGGATTCAAAATCTTGTGAGCGTTGGATAGCTCAATAAATTCTATAGAACCTATTGGTAAAAGATACCTCCTCATGTGAAGGGTTCAATAATATACTGTGCATTAGGCAATAACATGAAAAATTACGAGAAAAAGCAGTCACATATTAACTAATCTAAAAATCTTGACCACAATTTAATGATGCCTGGGTATACTCGTAGTTGTCACAATATTATGAACTTTTTTGACGTTCCTATATTTTTGAAGCCTGCAAGGGCCAATATATTAATGAACTCGACTGTACCTACTAAAGATACACCTCTGTCTAACTATTCAGGGATAACAGGCGTAATGTTATGTTTTACATACCTAGCATTACTACATAATTAGTTACAACTAATTGATTAATCTTTCCACATCTTAATTACCTACAAATATCGCGTTCACAAAAGCACAATATTACTTTATAACTGTGTTTAAAAATCTTACAAATATATTTTTCTACGACTCACTTTTCAATAGTTCTTTCACAAATGCAAAGAGTATTCAGTAGGTAGGTATTGTCTTTGATTCAGACACAAAGAGTTTCTTCTATGAAATACTGCTACTGACAACGCTCATTTTATTTTTCCTGCAAGTTAAAGAGCTATTGAAAGAAATTGGTAAGTTAATAGCTTTCGATCAGTGTATTTAGTATAACTGCAGCAGAATGGAACGGAAGCGAGGCATCTCGAAATAGTATTTACAAAGTAATGTCGCTGTTTTCGTGTGTCTGTTTCTCCGCTCATTTCTACTGAAACACGCAACGGATTTTGATACGGTTTCCACTATCATTTAGAGAATTTCTTCCGGAAGGTTTATAATAATAATAATAAAGCCATTTAATCCGAACTTCTACATAGTTTGACTTAAATACTAAAAGAATATATTCACAGAATGTCTCTTCGTTCGGTGTGCCTTACAGCATAGGCCTCCTCCAACGACTTCCACTGATTCCTATCAGCCGCCACTCTTAACCAAAGGGGCCCAAAGTCATTTTCAGTTCGTCCTCCCATCTCCTCACTTTGCGACCTCGGCTTCTAAACCCATCTCTTGGGTACCAGACTGTCACCTGTTTCCGGAAGGTTTATATGTAGTATAAATATGTAATACATGCATATTATGGTACAGAAAAATCGAGAACAATCAATATCGATCAAAATCATTATGAAGGATATTGCAAACTCATTGCAATTTTCGAAAAAGATTGATCATCAACGTAATAATTTTAATTTTTAACTTAAATGAATTGTTACAGCGGCAACAGAAATATACACTGTAAATTTCAACTATCTATCTATTACGGTTAATGAGATGCATCCCGCTGAAAGACTGACTAACAGCAGAGGTTGAGTGATCACAATAGATGTAAAATACACCCACTGATACAAAGATGCCAAGAGCCTCGTATTCAAGTAATAAAAGAAGATTCGCAAGCCTCTAAACGAGTGCATTTCTAAGCAAGATCTTCATTTACTTGCAAAATAACTTCATCAACATCTCCACACACAATATCCCGATTGTCGTTTTCTATTTCCTCTTAGGATAAGTGAAGACTTAATCGGATGTCAGTCAGGGCCGCGTGACAGTCAAGTATTTACGTCACCGCAACACAAGCGCTGTGACAGGAGGGTTGAATTACGGAACTGTTTGTGTTGACTACTGTTTGTGTTGTGTGTTCAGTCTGCTAGAGAGATGGGTAAGCAGGCGGAAGAGGGACATCTAAGGGGGTCTGTGTTCCTGATAGTAATATCCTGCGATTCTTTAAGTCATGAAAAATGATTATATTTCTCAAAAACTTTTACACGTCAATCATATTTTCAACATTAGATGAGGTCGGCGACTTTGAGAAGAAAGGCCGTAACAAACTCTGAGGTCACAGTCTCTTTTATAGCCCAAATATTATTAGGTCTTTACCTATGAAATTGCCGTTCTGCAGTACTGGCCATTTCAAATCAAAATAATTTTTGTTTGGCTAAGAATTCTAATTTCAAATTAATTTTATTTTAAAAACATGGATTTTTTTTTCTAAAAGTAGTCATTTCTTTATTGATTAGTGTTACATTTTCATCGCATTTCAATCTTTTTCGTCATCATGGATACGTTAAAAATTCGAGTAATTATGGAATATGAGTACCGTCGTGGCAGCAACGCGGCACAAGCGGCACGCAACATCAACGACGTTTACGGAGCTAACACTACAAACCAACGCACCACCTGTTATTGGTTTGCTCGCTTCCGTTCTGGAAATTTCGACCTGAAAAATGAACCTCGCGGTCGTCCGAAGACTTTGGTCGACAATGACGAATTAAAGGCGATTGTGGAAGCTGATGATACACAATCTACGGCTGAATTAGCAGCAGCTTTCGACGTTAGCGTCAAAACAATATTGGTCCATTTGCGTCAAATTGGCAAGGTACAAAAGCTTGACAAATGGGTGCCCCACGAACTCAATGATCGCCAGCGCGAAGTACGCGTCGAGACGTGCCTTGCACTGCTCAACAGACACACAAAGGAAGGAATTTTGAACCGCATTGTTACCTGCGATGAAAAATGGATTCTGTTTGATAACCGTAAGCGCTCAGCAAGTTGGTTGGATCCTGGTTCAGCACCTAAAAAATGCCCTAAACGAAAACTTACCCCTAGAAAAGTGATGGTCACTGTTTGGTGGTCTAGCGCCGGTGTGATTCATCACAGCTTCTTACCAAACGGGGTGAGCATTACTGCAGATGTGTACTGTGAAGAACTGAACACAATGATGGAGAAGCTGGCGCATCTCCAACCAGCATTGGTCAATCGCTCGTCTCCGCTGCTCCTGCACGACAACGCGCGACCTCATACTGCACAGCAGACGGTCTCCAAGTTGCAAGAACTGGGGTTGGAAGCTCTCCGTCATCCGCCCTACTCACCAGACCTTGCGCCTACAGACTACTACTTTTTCCAGAATTTGGATAACTTCTTGGCGGGAAAAAAATTTAATACCCGAGAGGCAGTACAAAATGCCTTTGAAGAATTTGTTGCCTCCCGTCCAGCTGATTTCTTTAAGAAGGGCATCAATAAACTGCCACTGCGATGGCAAAGATGCATTGATTGCATGGGTGATTACTTCGATTAATACAAATAAAAAATTCATGAAAAAAATTCGTTTAAATTTTTTCATACAAAACGGCAATTTCATAGGTAAAGACCTATTATATTATTAGGATGTTATGGAGAGCAGTGGTGGCTCTGTGGTAACGGCCGCGACTTACGAGTTGCAGGTCATAGGATCGAACCCAGCCAGGCGCTTTACTTTGTGTAAATTATTTCATCATCACTGCTCTCAAAACGATGAAGGAAAACATCATGAGGAAACCGGCATGTCTTAGAACCAAAATTTCGAAACCATGTGCCATCTACCAACACGTACGTGGTAGATTACGCCCCACTCCCTCTCACAGAGAAGAGGCCTGTGTCCCAGCAGTGGGAACATTATAAGCTGGTTATGCTGTGAGTCTAACAGTGCAGACCCATATCTGGAAGGGCATAGTGAAGAAAGAGCCATTGTAGTTCTAAAATATTGACCAACATAATATTGACGTGTAAACTAACGTGTACTTACCTAACATAAAACTTATCATTTCAATAAACGGCGACGGCGATCTCTCGCGTCCGGCCCTGGTCCAGGCCATGGTACGGAGCGAGAGTGCATGGGTAGCCGTCACCTCCTTCAGCGAAGCAGTAATGCTCGCGAAGGGAGACGGCGCACGTGAGGGAGAGGCAGTCTATGCGCCCTCACGGCCATAGCCGCCGCAGGAACACGGGTGGGTTTTAGTCAGTAAAAGTCTGACACGCCCTGCTGCTCCACCCAGAGCGGGAGAAGTTATTTGATGATTTCCCAACAGAAAAAAAAAAATCATTACAATAACATAAAATAAAATTGAGCCAAGTGGTCTCGGGATCTAAAGATGGTCATCCATCAACGGACCAACCGCAGCCCGCGTAGCTTAACCTGATCGATCGACCCATGCGGCGTTTATTACTATTTATTCTATTTATGCATCTTGCATAAGACATTAATAGAACCCGACGTCATTTAGCGAATGACTAGAATCGCCTGTGCTAAAATGATCATTTACTATATCGAACATCGAGTTTTCATTGGCCGTAATATTTAATGATAAGACACACAACAGGCCAATAGATCGGAAACTGTTAATGTTTCAATGCTCCATTAGCCTTTATTTTACAAACCACTTTATGAGAAAATGCAGAAGGCAATCGGCAATGCGTCACTTTGACATTCACTTATGCTTTACCTTGACAATCACGTAAGCTTTTTACTTTGACACTCACATTAGATAAAATATATTCCTCGTCTTGTCTATTAAACCCTGTGTAAGGTAAAGCTAGGTTAGCTAGGCCTTTTTACGTCATAAACGTCGGCAGTGACGCAGAGTGCGCACGGCGCACTCCGACGCAGACAAGAAAAATCACCGGAGTGCACTCCGGACACAAACGAAGGGATAATTTTTTACTTCAACATTCACAAAAAGCTGTTTTCGTAGAAATTTGCAATACCGACACGGTCGAAATATATGGAATAGCTACTTTTGAATCGACGTTAAAATTTCAACGCAGGAAGGTTTAGAATGATGTACTGAATCCGTGGTCACAGGCTGCGCATCGACGTCCCTGCCATCCTGTATAATTTAACAGCCTTGTGTTTGCTTAGTTCGTCTGTCTCTGGTTCGTTTTCACACATCGCTCAAAGTGATCCTTCTGTAAATAATTTGTACAACCATCGTTAATGATATCATATCAGATCTCATCGTTTTAACAATACTTTAAACAATAAGCTAGATAACTAGTACAGTTAGATAACAGCGTTGATTAGACTAAGTTTTTGAGTTCAAGTTATCTTCATAGCCTGAGATAATTAAACGTTGGGTTTTCCGTTTATGTGTGAAGCTAAATCGCTTCTCGGCCTTTTGGCTAAGATCAAAGTGTAGTGTGAAGCTAAAATGTAAGGATTGTAGTCCAAGGTGTTCTGGTGGTCTACTCCTAAGCACGAAGTCGGTAGTTTCGCCCGAGGTTACGGGCGTTTTCTATTAGTTCGGGGCCCGAAATAAGAATGAACGACATTAAGTTTTGACTGTAGTCCCAGTAGATCGGTATGTATGATTTCAAAATATTAGGTAGCGACGATAAGAGTGACTGAAGATCGAGTTAAGAGGCCAGCATCAAGCAGTGGACTGCTAATGCTTGTACTGATTATGACGATAACGGTTACTGGTATTTGAATTAAAAATATTCGACAACATTCAAAATATTTATGGCATTACGTAGGACACTCGCAAAAAATGAAAATAAATGTTCTATAGGTAAACGTTTTCTTATTAAATCTTTCAAATGACTTTCCACTAGCCTTGTATACAAAGTTTCATGCGTCAGAACAAATTTTCGAAACACTTTTTCCAGTCCGCCGCAGACACCTCGTTTGCAGCTTGCTCGAACGCTGACAGCGCATCTTCTGGCGACGAAAATTGTATCCCTTTGAGCTGATTTTTAATTTTCGGGAACAAAAAGAAGTCACACGGTGCTAGGTCAGGGCTGTAAGGAGGGTGACCCAGGAGTTTGACCGGCGTGCTGTCCAGGAAGTCCCTCGTTTTGAGCGCGGTGTGCGAAGTCGCGTTGTCGTGTTGGAGCAGTAGCCCGCGGAGCCCTGTGTTTGGTCGCTTGTTGCTCACAACTGAGAAAACTTCTGTCAAGCATTTGGTAGTATACCATTCAGCGTTGATGCTTCTTTGGTTCTGTAAAGGAATTGCCACTAAGTAGCCCGTCATTGAAAAAGCTCGCGATCATCTTCCCCCCGTTTCTAAATCGCTTCACTTTGGTAGGCGTTAATTCGTTTTGAAACACCCAAACCGTCGACTGGCGCTTCGTTTCTGGATCGTATTGATAAATCCAAGTCTCATCACCTGTAATGATGTCGTAAAATGCCGAGACGAGCCTGCTTCAATTTCTTTTTATCATATCACAGCACCATTCCACCCGGGCCTGCTTCTGAGCATCGGTGAGGTTGTGCGGCAACCAGCGTGAAACTATCCTCCTCACGCGGAGATGCACGTGTAGAGTTTCGTGAAGGCTTCCCGATCTAACCTGCAGTATGTGCTTAATCTCTTGATACTTAACTTGCCTATTGATTTTTCACTACTAGCACGTTTTCTTCCATAACAGCCGTCAAAGGGCGACCACTTCTTTCTTCATCCCCCAAAGTTAGTCGACCGCGCTTGAATTCGTTATACCAACGATACACGGTTGCCTCAGAAGGAACTTCATCCATGAACGCTATTTGAAGTCTATCGTACGGTTTCAGGTGACCCTTTAAATAAAAATAAAAAATCATAGCGCGACAATGTTCCCGGCGCAGATCATTTTTTTTTATGAGACACGATAATTTAAATTAGCTCGCAAACAATGTGGAAGGGATTTTTGGAATTGGAACGTACCTATTTTTACTTACAAATACCTAATAATATTTTCAGAATAGATTATAACTGGCCAGTCTCTCTTACATAAAAATCATTTTTTCGCAATACTTTCTGAGTGGCCTGGTATTGTTTTCACTAATAACCTCGTTGGTGTAGGCGCTGCTGTTGAGTATGAGGTTCGAAGCCCAGGACGGGTAAAGTGTTATTAGAGTTTTCCATCAGCAATTCCTTGTGTCTGGAATCTGGATTTGCGCCCGGTTGATGGCAATAAGCTCGCTCTCTATCACATCATGGGACTTAAACAACTGGCGAAATGTTGGTGTACTATAATGCACTACTCAGCCTAACTCTAATGTTATGTTTTTAATAATCACATAAAATAGGTATGTAATTTAATTTTGCAGAAACAAAACTTAAATCAATACTTCAAGTTTCCAATAAATCTATAATTACCATCCCCGATTTAAAGTTTTATCATCAAAATGGCTTGGCAGCCCATCGAGTCGAGTGCCTCTTATAAAGTTCATCCTCCACAGTTAATAAAATATATGGCGCTGCAATTTAAGCCATCGAGGGAATCGATTGCCGCGGTGGTGGATGGGCTACTTTGGCTCTGCTTTATTTTTATTTTATAGTAAACCTTAATAGCTGTCCGCTTGGATTTATCTTATTTTTGGTATTTTTTGAAAAGGGAATTCAATTCTGATTTGGTTATGGAATGAGCATGTATCATAAAGGTGTGGTCATATTTAAGGGAATAAGTACATCAAACTAAATAACTTTCTCCAAGGGATCCACAGGCCTATTAGTCTTATTACTCGCCAAAACGGGCGAATCGACCCTTTTAATATAATTTTATGCAACAAAGTTACGAAAAACCGACGTAAAGCTATATTCTGGCAAATTATAAATTTGATTATATATTAAACTTACTACCGTGTCTTCTGTGCGCTAGTGTACTTAAATTTATTGCAAACAATTCAAAACGTTCCAATATATATTTCTGGAGAAGTCAATTCGCCCACAACTTAAAAGTGCAATAGGCTTTCGAAATCTTCAATCATTGTTTCTTAAATCAAAGGATTGTGCATAGTGGTAAAATATGTATTTATTTAGGTTTACTAAATGAAGTTTACAGCATGACTAATGGTGAATTTCACCATTGAAACGGCGAATTCAACAGCTGACAGTGTTAACCATTTCACCACAGTGACGTCACTGACAACTCTTGAACGCGGTCTAGATGTGTTGGTTTCAAACGTCAAATTCATGATATGAATTTCGCCCTTAGAAGGATTACTTAGAAGGATTGCTTAGAAGGATTGCTTAGAAGGATTGCTTTCAATAAGGAGGATGCGCTAAGGTAGCTCACGAAATTCAAATTTTCTTAAAATTTTGCGTTTTGCAGGTAAGCTTGTTGCTTGCTATGTTGATTAAAATATGATTCGCAACCGTAAAAAATAAGGCTTCAATACACTCTTCTAATTTAATTTTATCCCATTAAATTACTTTTTCATGAAATAGACCATAAAAGCCAACAAAAAGTTCTTGTGTAATTTAAACTACTGCAGAATTTGTAATTTGTGTCTCTGCAGATCAACATCAGACAAATTCACAGCAGCTCTATTTACAAAAGACTCTTTTAAAGAAGCTCCCTTTCTAACTCCTGTATTGCTTTCTTCCAAGATTTTTTTTTTAAATTTTGTATGTGTGTTTATTTTACTATGTGATCTTCCTGTGCGAGTCACAATACATACTTTTTTTTTTCTTTCCTTCTCTTTAAATACGAGTACAAAAAACGGCTAACATCTAAAACACATAGTTTAAATTCCCACAAAATTCTTCAGGTCTTCAAGAATTTAATCTGTAATAAGTACTTACTTACATTGGACTTCTTGCTGGCACTCTGCCCACAGCCGCCCAGAAACAGTAAAAGCCTTAAGTTATGTAGTACGACAAAATTGTTAGAACGAAACCACATGTTCACTAAGAAATATAATGCTGATATTTCGAAAAAAGATAGCAAGGGTACTTTTTGGGAGGAGATATCTTTTTGGTCCGTTTTTTCTTTCGCGTAGTCGGCTGGATATCGTCCGAATGTCGTACAGTCAGCGAATTAAACCTGTATTTATAGTGCTACATATCAGCCAGTATATGTCTTGGTTGTACATGAGATTCCTTCAGAAATTGCTGTAATGAACTGGGGAATACGGAGTTCTACTTTACTAGATAGTTACGGCTTTTCCCATGGGGGTAAAGCAAAAACTACAGGCACGTGTAACGCGCCTTGCTTTTGCTTCGTCCACGTTTATTTGGTATTTATTTTGAAACCAGTACCATAATTGCGAACACTCAGAAAATCACAAATTTTTATTGTTGCTAATCCATTGCACTTGCTCGAAGAATGTGTCTACTCAACAACGTAAATATCGCGATAAATATTGACAGCTGACAGATGCGTGCACCGTGCAATCAATCTGTGTGGTTCTTTCCTCAAAATACCATTTCGGACACCATTCTACATGGTCTTCACAGGATCAGACCAAGATTATGTCTCGACGTTAAAAGAAACTGTGGCCTCTGATTTTATGAATGTTCTCGAAATAAATTTAATTTGATAAATTAACTCATCGTTTTCTTTTTTTTTAAATTTCATTTCATTCGAAAACATCCATCGATTCCTTACTAAACTTCATCTATATCTGATGATCCTGGTTATTTATCTCTTTTGGTGACTGTTCCTCAGCATTTTTGAGCTTCAAACGGAATCACACAAAACCATCTTCTTTGCCCTTTAACATCTATTTATACGGTTTACTTAGTTAAGCCATAGGGGCCAGATAGGGGCTTGCGGCTAAGTAGCATAAGCCGCACGGGTCGATCGATCAGGTTAAGCGACGCTTGCCGCGGTTGGTCCGTGGATGGGTGACCATCTTTACATACCAAGACCCCTCCGTGCCTCGGAAAGCACGTTAAGCCGTTGGTCTGGCTGTCATTTGTGGATCTTTGACAGTCGTTACGGGTCGTCAGAAGCCCGAAAGTCTGACAACCAGTCTTACCAAGGGGTATCATATTACCCAGTAACTGGGTTGTGGAGGTCAGATAGGCAGTCGCTCCATGTAAAATACTGGTATTCAGCTGCATCCGGTTAGACTGGAAGCCGACCCCAACGTGATTGGGAAAAGGCTAGGCAGATGATGACTTAGTTAAGCCATCAAAAACCAAAGTATCGTATTTTCTCCCTCTGCCACGAAACTTTCTACACTCTCATAACTTTGACATTTAAATGAAGTACAAAAAAACTGTCTTATGATACGTTGGTATGTCTGAAGACTAACGAGTTAGAATTGATTCATTTAACATATGCGCTTGCTTAATAGTAGGGGCAATCAGACAGACGCAAGAGTTGTGTGGATATGATTCCATGCAAGCCAACTGACATTTCTTTACAGTTTTGTACTTAACAATAATGTTGTGCCTGTTCCACCAACTACCTACAGATAAACTCTTAACATAATCAGCCTATAATGTTGGTACACAGGCCTCCTCTCTGTGAGAGGGAGTGGGCCGGAATCCACCACGCGGGCCCAGTGCGGATTGGTAGATGTCACATGTCTTTTTTTTCTTTTTCGAATTTTTGGTTCCTCACGATGTTTTCCTTCACCGATATGAGAGCAGTGGTGATGAGATAATTTTCACAGAGTAAAATGCCTGACTGGGTTCGATACCTACGACCTATGATAACTTCTCCCGCTCTGGGTGGAGCGGGAGGGCGTGTCAGACTTTTACAGACTAAAACCCACCCGTGTTCCCTCAGTTGCCTGTGTGCCAGGAGCGGCGGTATCTCTTTCGAACAACCCGTTGTTTTGAAAACTTCAGAAAATATATTTTTATTAATTTATTTAAAAAAAAAACCCCATGTCTATAAAACATAATATTTTTTTTAAAGAAATTAGTAAATATCTTTTTTGAGAACACTAATATTTTTGCAGAATTTCACTTAATGTCTACTGTCTTAATCCTACCTATCCTTCACTTTTATCAGATAATTGTAAAAGGAATAAAAATAATGACTGCTAACTTAGCTCTCTGGTTATATGCTTTACAATGGCTTTTATCGATTCGCTCGTGCCCTTTACGAGAGAAATTTTTTTGCATTTGCATTTTCATTTGGAAATACCTATTTCAATTTACCAAATCCCAATTTTCCAAGATATTTTTTGTAAGTATCAAATAATAAAATAACCAGAGAGCTAAGTTGGTCATTATTTTTTATTCCTTGTTAGTTTCCTAGGTCTAGTTTTCAATTAGAACTAGAACAAAGCATAAAACATCACTATCTACAAAACTTACTCAATTATGTCCACGCTACTCCAACGCCGTACCCAACCCGTAAACAACTCGTGTGGGTCAATAAAAGCGTAACCCCGGTACAACAGGCCCTCATTGACGGCACTGTCCATTGTGGGGTTATCACACACTGGTCCATTGTGGACCACGATACACTGGTACTTACGACCGCCATATACTAGTACTTACGACCACCATAATATTATTGAAGTTCATGAGCATTTATTGTGCAACGAATTTATTTGATTGGGGTTATTAAAATATAAATTTATTGATTTTATTTAATAACTAGCTGTGCCGGCGACTTCGTCCGCGCGGAATAATATTTTATTATTATTTATTTATATCTGTATAGATATTAATAAAAATGAAGAAAATTAACCTAAGTTAGCTATCTGCCAGTGAAGTCCTAAGTCCCGTCAAAATCGGTCCAGCCGTTTCAGAGATTAGCCAGAACAAACAGACAGACGGCCAAAAATGGTAAAAAAAAACTTTTTAATAAAAAAATTAAACCGCCGAAAAACCGAAAAATAAAAAATAGTAAACTAGCTTTGTCCAACCCCAATAAATAAGTTCGGAAGGCGGTGACATATAATCAAATACATATCCAAAGTCACCGACTTCCGAACTTATTTATTGGAAGAATTATCAAAATCGGACTACTCTGGAAAAAGTTATGCGTGGTCATACTAAAAAAAAAAAAAAAATACGCGTCGAATTGAGTAACCTCCTCCGTTTTTTCGTCGGTTCGAAAATGATATTTTGGTACATGTATCCATATGCATTTGGTAAAAAGCGGTTATTTTAATATTACAAACAGACACTCCAATTTTATTTATCTGTATAGACTTTATGCTTGTTAGTACATTCTAGGATAATCAAATCTGTATGCTTGCTTCAAATAAGAGGTCTTCTATCATACGTTGGGACAATTACAGGCTGTTATGGTGTTTATTGTAATGAATTATTATCAACATAATAACAATGTACCTACATCCATTAAGGTATGTATTATTCGGCTTTAAAACCAATGAAACAATCTTTTATTCCTTTGATATCACACGTCACACGCAGATACGTCTGACTTTGAATTCTAAATTCACCTGTTCAAAAGGAATGCAAAAAGCAGGCCCACCGCCTATTTTGAATCATTGCATATAGGTACCTACACATTTACATGTAGGTACCTATATTCATTAAATGAAAAATTTAAATCGCGAAATGTTTTTATATAACGCATGGGTCCATTTTCAAGGGTAAGCATCGCTTGTCGAGGTCGTTCCGTGGATGGGTGACCAACTATTACCTACATACCGTAACCCTTCGGTGCCTCGGAAAGCCGTTGATCCCGGCTGTTATTTGTAGATCTTTGACAGTCGTAATGAGTAGTCCGAAAGTTTGACAACCAGTCTCACCAAGGGATATCGTGTTACCCAGTAACTGGGTTGTGGATGTCAGAAAGGCAGTCGCTCCATGTAAAATACGGGTATTCAGCTGTATCCAGTTAGACTTGAAGCCGACCCCAACATTGTTGAGAAAAGGCTAGACTGAAATTAAACTATCAAAAATAAATATTCCATTCTGCAATGGCTCTTAAACTATATCTTTTAAGACTATAAAATAAAAATGACATTTAAATCCTGGATAAGAAAAGGTATAAAACACGTATCACGCAGCTTTTTATGTCATTCTTAAAGTTAGTGCTACATGAATAAGATAAAATGATGTCTGTCTGGTTTTAAATTGAACGCTCGTTTAAAAGTCAGACATGCTTAACTTAGCACGTAATGCTTATATTATTGTTAATATTAGAATGAGCTCACAATGGGCCTTATTAGAAGGCTTAAAGTCACCAAAGGGGCAACGGAGAGGGCTATGCTTGGAGTTCACTACGTGATCGAATCGGAAACGAAGCGATCCGCAGGACAACCAGGGTAACCGACCTAGCCCGAAGAATTGCCAAACTTAAGTGGCAGTGGGCACGGCACATAGCTCACAGAACAGATGGTCGATTGGGCCGAAAGGTTCTGTGTACCGGACGACGTAGCGTTGGAAAGCCTCCCAAAAGGTGGACCGATGACCTTGTGAAGATGACTACAAAACCGGTCGAAATGGCGGAGCTTGGGGGAGGCCTATGTCCAGCAGTGGATGTCTTTGCTGAAATGATGATTAGAACGAGCTATCTATACGAAAATAGCTCATCAAAGTCCTGTTAATGCTGAGTAGGATGAGCTGAAATTACCTACATACTATTGTTATAACTTGCGAGGTAAATAATAAATAAAAGTTGTAAAAACTCTTTTCGTCAATCATATTTTGAAACTAGATGAGGTTGGCGTTTCTATCTGACTATTCTGAGATTAAAGGCCGAAAGAAACGCAGAGGTCACAGTCTCTTTTAAAGTCCAGATATTATCTTAGTCAGATCATGTGAAGATTATGTAGATTCGTGTCTAAAATTGTCTTTTAAGGCAAGAACCACACAGATTTAGTGGACCGGTCCAGTCAGAGCACGCATTTATCAGTAATCATGCAGCTCCACATGTGCCATGGTGGTCCAGTGGTTCATACCCAGACAGGCACTTTCTTCTTCTTTCTCGTCACACTCTTGGCAGAGTAGTCGTGGTCGTCACATCAGGGGTGGTGGCAAGCTTCACAATCCGTCGCCATTCCTCCCGTACTGTGACTTTTCTTGAACATTCGTGGAGTGGACCATTGAGTGCAGTTTTGACTTGGTCGGTCCAACGCATTGGAGACCTGCCACGGGCTCTTGTACCAGGACAGGCACTTTACTTTGAGTAAATCATTTCATCACCACTGCACACAAAACGGTGAAGGAAAACATCGTGAGGAAACAGGCATGTTCTACTTGAACCAATTTAAAGACATGTGACAGGCTAGGCTAGGCTGAATAAACTTATGCTAAGCAGCTCAACTCAGCAATTGTGCAATACAGTAATGGAAATGCAAACATTAATTGCGTTAATAACGTCTCCGAGCAAACGTTTGTTTTAAACACAAATGGAATTATGGATTAGGAACTTCCTTACAGAATCTCAATCCGAAGGATTTTGGTTTAAGGTGTATTGCGCAGTTGAGGTGCTGCCTAATTAAAATGATACCCGTCTGATCTAAATAAAATAATTTGTGAAGGCTTAAAGCAGTTTTTCCCAAAGTGGGCTATAACGCCCCCTTGTGGGTGCTGCAGGCCTAAAGGGGGTGGGTAAGAGAGCCGCTAATTCCGCTCAATCTCTGTTAATATAGCTCACAATAATTAATTTAATTTGAATTTATAGTGGTTTTCAAGTAGGTGAAAAAATGGAGGCGCTAAAAAATAATGTATGGGCAGTAGACAAAATAAGTTTGGGAACTCCTGGCTTAAATAATGGGTTGTTAAATTGTTATTAGGTACACAGCTACCTAATAATAATTTAACAACTCATTATTTGTGTTAATTTTGAAAAATCAGGACATGTGTACAGACCCATATGTCCATGTCCGTAATTTTTCAAAATTCACTTCAAGGACTTTACTTAATTTGACTTACTCGTAGTGTCGGTCGCATCTAATAGTTAAAACATTTTAGTGAAAGAAAAGAATAACAGGTTATTAAAAAAAAAATCGTCCGCATCGTTGTCAATGCTGCCAGCTTTTTGAGCACTTTTTCTGTTGACAATATCATGCCTAATCATAATCATAGCCAGCTCATACTATTCCCACAGCTGGGACACAAGCCTCCTCTCTGTGAGAGAGAGTGGGCCGTAACCAACAACATCACGCGGGCCCTGTGAGGGTTGGTAGATGTCACGTCTTCGAATTTTTGGTTCTAAGACATGTTTCCTCGCGGTTTTGAGAGCTATGGTGATGAAATAGTTTAGTTAAGGCGGGGATAGATGAGTTTTTAGGACTTTAAATTTAAGATCACGTCTAAACGGCTTGTCTCGTGTATTTGGAAAAAATATATGTTAAACTAGACAATTTTCTTCGTCATTTCATATGTGAATATTTTAAATAATATTTTAATAACATAATGTAATTAATTGGTAAAGTAATGTCTATCGCGGACATAAAAATGATAATCACGCAAAAACTATCGGGTGTATTTCCATGAAACTTTCATCATCTAAAAGACAATTTAATCACCCAAAATTGAGTATATGGTTTTTCTTTGAATTGTGTTTGATAAATCAACATGGGTTGTTTTTTGATGCGCGTTGAGGCGGGGTCTCTTGCGCGCGACGGGCGGCAGTGCATCGCTGTAGGTAACTGCCATTCTATCGTCGCCTTAAAGTAAAACGCCTGTTTGGGTTCGAACTTAATTCGCGGCTGTTACCACTGGGGGCACTGGGCCACCACTGGTCTCGCCTCTGCTCTGCTCTCTATTGACAACATTGCGGAAGATATTTTTGATGCCCTCTGATTATTTTCTTTTTACATACTTCTTTCTATACAACGTGTCGTTTTGCATCCTAGCCAAATTCAAGGAGATGACTATGCCAATGATTCTTGACACGAATCAATAATAAAATAAGTAGATATTGTTAATTTTTCATATTTTCGGAAATCGGCTTGTGTGGAACACGCACTGGTCTGTAACACACAGCGACATAGTCGTGTGACACTACCTACTGCGGAACGGGGCGATTCTGTTCTTTGAAAGAGGTGTTTTCTGAAATACTGTTAAACTTAAATAACTAAAAAATCAAGTATGTATTCATTAGTGAGCAGGTAACGTAATTTTATTTGATTATTTATGTATTTCATAACAGCCTCCTGAAATTTGACGAGGATGCAAAACGACACGTGTTATTACTTTCAGACTGTTCGTTTTTAAATCTATATAAATAAAAAGAAAAGTCTTGACTGACTGACTGACTGACTCATCAACGCCCAGCCCAAACCCTTGGACCTAGAAAGCTGAAATTTTTCACCGAGGTGCCCTTTATAATGCAGACAAGGAATAAGGAAGGATTTTTCGAAATTCAACCCCTAAGGGAGTTAAATAGGGGATGAAAGTTCCGCGCGGGCGAAGCCGCTGGCGAAAGCTGGTTACTTATGTAAATACTCCGAACTTGATTTATGTCATTCATCACACTAATGGTTTTTGGGACACTGCAATACACTTCGACACCGGCAAGTGTCGACAAGAAAGCGGTTACGTAGCCATGCGCCATTTTCGCGCACATGACATAACTACAATGCTATTCGAAATATAAAGTTCAAATATTTGAAGTTAAGTCAAAATTGACTACCTCGTTAATGTAGTGGTCGCAAGCGCTAGTGCTGAGCATGTGGTCCCCGGGTTTGATTCCCAAGTCGGGCAAAGTATTATTGTTTGTTTTTTTATCGGCAATTTTACATCACGTTGATGGCAATATCGCCCCCTGTTAAATGGGACTTAAACATAACCGGCAAAATTTGTGTGTACAATAGGTACACCTCTGCCTATCCCTCCGGGGATTACAGGCGCAATGTTATGTTATGGTAAGTCAAAATGCAAAGTTTCGTGAAAACACACATCTCCCGTCAAACATTCCCTAAGTCCTCACGCACATAAATCGCGGGGTGATCGCCAGAAAGGCAGGAGGAATAATAACACGGGGCATAAGAAAGACATGCCAGTTTCACGGCGCTTAGAACATTCAGGAGTGTGACTGTGAGATGTTATTTTAAGCGGTTGAAGTTATAAGCGACGAGCGATTTGGAATTAATTTGAAATTTAATGGTTATTTGTTACCCATCTTGAGTATGATTCAAGATCAAGCATAAGAGGCTAAACCATTTCCTATTACTAATTATAGTTTGTATAAAATTAAACTTAAATTGAGATGAACATCTCAATTGTTTTAGCCACTACCCCGTAACTGGGTAAAACGATACCGCTCGGTAAGACTTGTTGTCAGACTTTCGGGCTTCTGACGACCCGTAACAACTGTCAAAGATCCACGAATGACAGATGGGATTAATGGCTTATCGTGTTTTCCAAGGCATTAGGTGTCTCGGTACGTAAAGGTGGTTACGCATCCACTGACCAACCCCGGCAAGCATACCTTTATCTGTTGGGTCTACCCGTGCGGCTGTTATTACCTAGCCATTATTACCTAACCGGCTACAACGATGAGATTTGCAATATCATAATGCATATTCAACAATTCGGCATATTTTCTAGATGTCTCATTTGCTAGGTAACACGATATCCCATAATAAGACTGGTGGTAAGACTTACCCCTATAATGATATGACCACTTTGCTAATATTTTTCAAACTATACAAAATATCTACTAAACCTCGCTCTCTCGTCATTGCCACCACATTTACAACACAAACATAAGGCACAGATCACACTGTGGAACGCACTTACTACCAAATTGCGCGCAGTTAATGCGCGCCCTTACTCTCACTGACAGTAATTATCACGAACTGACTTCAAATTGTCGCACTAACGAGAACCGACTACAATAAATCTTAGCGAGCCTTATTGAGTTATAAATCTTCATTTTCTGGAAAAATATTTCGTTTTCCTCTCTATATTTTTCAGTCCATTAAGTTCCACTTATTATATAATGGTTCTGAAACATTTATATGGAAGTTAATAAGGCGGAACATTGCGATTATTTGTCTTGTTTAGAACCCAAACCGAAATGAAATTGATTGTGTGACTTAGTCTGGGTAAAATAAAATGTTGTCTTTCAAAATCATTAAGACTCTAGGTATGTCAAGAACCAAAACGAATCACAGTTATGCCTTTAACGTTTTTTCTTCTTTTTTGCTGCCGATGTTTCAAGGTCGTGGTGTAACACCAAACTTCACTCTAACAAGTTCTATTTAGCAAATCCTTTCGGTAATCTATCCATACACAGTACCCGGCGATAAATATTGCACATCGACCTTTGGAAAGAGACAATCGGCTAATTTTGGCTTCGGAGAGCGTTATTTCTGTCGCACGAAATTCAAACAGTCCGGTATCTATTAGGAGCTATTAAAACAATTATGATTTGCTTCTTTTGATAATTATTTTTATTCCTTGTATGAAATACACCAATTTTTAGGGTTCCGTACCTCTAAAGGAAAAAACGGAACCCTTATAAGATCACTTTGTTGTCCGTCCGTCCGTCTGTCAAGACCGTTTTTCTCAGGAACGCGTGGAGGTATCAAACTGAAATTTCTATATGATACTTAGTTCTACTGTCCCTGGAAGCTGTAGAAAAATCAACCTTCTAAGTCAACGCAATCAAAAGATACAGCCATTTAGGCCGCAAAATTCCGCAAATTTTCGAAACTCGCACGGGAATCAAAACCTACAGGGTACTTCCCGTGAACTTAGAATCTTGAAATTTTGTACGAAGTCACGTCTTATAGTACAGATATAGGAAAAATGACGAAAACCGAAAATTTTTAGCTTCGTCATATAAAAAAAAAAATATTTTTGACAATTTTGAACTTTTACTTATATACCCACAGGTTTGTACGGAACCCTCGGTGCGCGAGTCCAACTCGCACTTGACCGGTTTTTTTTCTATAAGTGATGGCTTTAGGTTGGGATAAAATAAAATAAAAACAGATGCAAATGCAATTTAGGAGATTAGCCGAAACAAACAAAAAGACTGACAGACAAAAATGAACAAGAATTATTATAAATGCCGTATATGATTTCATATGCATTAAGTAATAAGCTATTATTTTGACTTTACTAACAGATAACTTCAATTTCATTTATTTGTATGGATTTGAAAAAAAAAAGCACAAAATAAAAGTAAATTCTTCCCTTTTGTAATAATTTACAACCATTAGATACATAGCCATATTCACCACTGTTGACAGACAGAGTGGTGATGACGACGACGACGACATGCCGAATATTATAGCTTTTACCCTCCAGCCGCAGGCAAAACACGGAACCTTGAATGGTACAAATAATTAGGTGAAACACAAGACAAGGCTCCTTGCATATGTCATTAAAAATAAGTGGCTGTTACGCTACCATAGAAAAATATAATGTTTCAAAAAGTATTTGTAGAAAACCCACACATTTTAATGGTAGAATTTTACGTTTCGTGCAAAATAAAAACACTGAGGAGTTTAATTTTTTCATCAATTTCAAAATAACTTCCTGTTTGATCAGCAATAAATCTACATCAGCATTCGAACATTCTGGAATGCCAGTCTCTCTCAATGCCAGCAGTGGGAACATTGAAGGCTGATTGTGTGTATTGAAACGTTCCGAGTGACAATAAAAACAAAATTGTAACCATCTCATTATGCTTTTGTCATCAAATTTACCTACGTCTTAATCGAGAATGTTACACGTCTCCAGTTCCGAGCAGCATCTCAGATTATAACAGGCGTTACATACGTATACGTTTGATGTGTACCTCCTCAATAATTCACAAAGCTCTAATCTTATTCCAAAGGGTTCAAACAAAGGCCCTTCACAATTATTGAGTTTACAAACCCCTGATACATGAAACGATGGCGGCTGCATTCTTAATGTTGCCATTAAAGCTACCGTGCGTGCTCAAGCGCCTTCTATTTCTGTTTTACTGCGAACAAACATTTATACGTGTTTCTTTTTGTTACAGATTCAAAGCACATGATCTCAAAATGGAGAACCAGGTTTGGTTGCTACTGAGTCTCTTCATTGTCACAGCAGTCGCTGACTTCACGACAAACTGTCCACAAGAGTGCAAATGCGTTTGGGCAAGTGGGAACAAACAAGCTGACTGCTCACATTCCCATCTACAAGACATACCGAAAAACCTAAGTTCAGAGATACAAAACCTCGACCTCACAGGAAATGACCTGTACGAAGTCACAAGACATGCATTCCAAGATGTCGAGCTAATAAACTTAAAGAAACTGATCCTCAAAGAGTGTAAGCTGATTACAATTCAGAGAAATGGTCTTAGTGGACTTGCTATCATGATAGAATTAGATCTGTCGAAGAATGACTTGAAGATGTTACACGCTGACACATTTAGAGAGACTGCAAAGATAAGGTGGATCCTGCTAAATGATAATCAATTAGAAAAATTAGAAGATGGCCTTTTTAATAATTTACCGTTCCTGCAAAAAGTAGATCTAAGCAACAATAAAATCCTAACAGTCGGAATGAAGACGTTTATGAACGTGCCTAAGATGACCATTCTTAGACTGGATGGGAATAAATTGGAGTATCTCAAAATTGACACATTAAGTGCACTGACGTCACTTTCAAACTTAGACGTCCACGACAATCCTTGGCGATGCGACTGCTATCTGCAACCCTTCCGAAACTGGGTAATAAGCAAAAACTTCTACACTTCTCCTATATCTTGTATGGAGCCTCCTAAAGTTCATGGAAAGCTTTGGAAAGAGTTGGACTCCAGCGACTTTGCCTGCAAACCCAGCATTGTGTTCCCTTCCGTCAGCACAACCTTGCGAACTTCTGACAATAATATCACACTGTCCTGTCAGGTCAACGGCAACCCATTACCAGAAGTCAACTGGGTGCTAAACGCACAAATCATAGACGGTGCTTATAGATACCAAGGGGAACTCAAATACTTCATCACACAGAAAAATCTTGACAACACAAAATGGGTCAACTTAACTATCGTTGATTTGGGAAGCACTGACAATGGAGAGTACTTATGCGTAGCCAAAAACCCTGGTGGTGTTGAAGAAAGAAGTCTGACTTTAGCAGTGGCCCATTACCCCCCAGAAAGCGGGGTAGTTCCACAGGGCATGGACAATAACATGTTGCCGGTACTCATAGGCGTCTCCTGTACCGCCGCCATTTTGTTGATAATTCTGGTGATTCTCTGTTACTGCTGCTGCAGACGGCGCGGTTCTGACAAGAAGAAATCTGACAACTCTAATGGGGAAGCCTTGATCGAAGGTTCAGTGATTCCTGAGATGGAGAAGAGCTTGATTACTGCTGTGAATCCAGTGACAAAGCCGCCGAGGAGATACGACGCCCCTCCATCGATCACCGGCGGAGGGACAGAGATGTCTGAATTGAACAAAACATTGCTGGACAATGATTCTGTTTTTGGTAAGTCTTCACTTTTACATAAAGGTTTAATCGTGATACAAACGAATATTACTGTTCGACTTCTAATACCTACTACCGCAAAAAAAAAATTTGTTCATTAATAACGGTTCAATCACTTTGCTTGTAGATAGTTCCACATTCAGGTTTTTGACAGAAAGCTTTGAATCTAATAAGTCAATATCTCCTCGGTGGATATCAATATTTCTGATAAGATATGATGAAGTTAGTAGAGCTTTACTGTTTGCTTTTACTGATACAGAATTGTTATCACAAAGCCTAGGTTTAATCAAAGAGATGATTGACCCCTTCGGTAAACTGTTAACGACCGATCATCGGTGCTTATCCAATCATTTAACTAACCATTTTATTTTGTTACAGCACACAACGAAGATGAGAAACGCTCGCTAGACTTCGACCCACCGTCAAAACGTTCGCAGGACGCGCTCAACGTAGAATACGGCCGGACGGCTTACCCTCCCGACCTCCTCTCGTTCCCTCCCAGAGCTGCCCAGATATCACCAGCAGCTAGCAATGCATCCACTGTGCCTGATACAACTAGGCTACCACCGCAGCTCAACCCGATCAGTCCAATACACTCTCCAATATATGGCATGACCAACCATAATCTCTTCAGAACTCTGCCTTACTCTCGCTCGCAGTCTCCGTTCACCGCGCCTATAACTCCTCCTGTTGTCACTCCTAGACAAGGGTACGTGACTATACCGAGAAGGCCCAGAGTGCCAAGCTGGTCTAGTACGGCGAGCACACAAATCCTACCAAGCTCAGAAGCACAAGAACCCTTGTATGATAACTTAGGGCTAAGGACCACAGCAGATGGCAGCTCAGTGTTATCACTCAACAAAACAGGTCTTGAACCCCAATTTTCGCCAATGAGAAACAGGCCTTTACCAGCTACGCCAACGGTATATCCAAACCAACATCCAGTTTTCTACGCGCCTATTGAAGAACAAGAGCCAGCACCTTCACCTGTCCCGCCACAAATGAATCGGAACAGTATCAGCTCTCAGCTGTCTCACCAGCTGTCCACTCCGGGCCCACAGGAACCAGTGAACCCGAGAATGAGCTGGACAGCAAAGAACACTTCGACTCCACAACCTGAGCCAAGGAAAGTTTTATTCAGCGACAAAAGCGATGCACAATCCCAAGTATCAGATAGCAGTACACTGAGTCGAAGAGGCAAGCCAGAAACTGGATCCCTAAGAAGAATTCCAAGGGTAGACAGCAAAGAGGAGCCAAGTTCCCCATCTAAAGACGACGGGAAGAAGAATGAGAGTGTATTGAACCAATCAGGGACAGGGACTTTGGGCAGGAGTGGTAAGATTCCTCCACGACCACCTCCAAAGCCGAAAAAAAAGCCGAGTACAGAAGTGAACCCCAACGAACCACTGTTTGAAGACGAAGGAGAGGATGGTACGGAAGTGTAATAGTTTAGACTAAAGGTTTACCAAAGTGCCAATGAGCTTTTAGTGAGAGGAGAGAAGTACGTTACGATATCAGTGAAAAAGACGTGTTTTTACGATTAATTTTCCGCGGTGCTCCTGTAAATAGACATTCGTGCTAGATTTTTTACTTGTCGCGTAAAATTTATGGACCATTTTTAATATAATCATTGTAACGCAATTGGACTCGCGTTCGCTGTTGATTTTTAAGTATTTATTATTTGTGGTACACCTTGGTTAAGACATGGATGGTTAATAAATGATGGTTTTTTGTAGCGACGATTGTTTCATCAATTTTTCAAGACTGATTACTCTAAATTGACACGTTTTTGTGGTATATGAACAGTATCCAGCAGATATGTTTCTACTTCCATTTATTCGACTGATTTGAAGTTTTATTATTTTTAGCTTTGTTTTGCTCGACTGTCATTATGCTCGAAATTTTCAGTACGACACTGCCGTATATTATTCAAATGCGAGAGAGAAGGAAAGATTACTGTAATTGAATTTTAAAGTACTTCCGTTCTTTTACACAAGCTAGACATGACTTGATTCTTTACTTATATCATTCCAAAATTGTATTTTCATCATCTGCTTGGAACCGTTCATATATTCCATTTTTATTTGACATTCCTTGAAGCATTCTTAGTACCATCAACACACATTGCTAGAATGATATTCACATAGATTATATGGAAGACTGAGGCAAATAATTCGCTTTCCTCTATTGATCAGGTCAATAGTTTTGTGTAATAAGCGTTATGTGTTTGTTAAGTTCTTCATTTCGTTTGGATATGTTGCACATTGTTGATAATTTGCTAACTTACCTTCATTAATTGAAGATATAAGTACATTGAGGTGTTTTTTCGTCATTGTTTAGACATCTTGTATAGTCAAAGGTGCTACTGGCGCTTCAAGTTCATCCTGACCCAGAAAGGCAATGCCAATTCCTGTACCAGATTGGGACAACCCCAAAACAACATTGTCCCAATAAACACCGTTTTTATTCAAGCTAGCTATAGTTCATTTTGAAATTGCACCGTCTGTATGCGCTCTGACATCTGTTAGAGAAATAAAAATACATACATACAAACGCAAAGAGCAGTGGTGGCCAAGTGGCAACGGCCGAAGAGCAGTGGTGGCCAAGTGGCAACGGCCGCGACTTACGAGTTGTAGGTCGTGAGTTCGAACCTAGACAGGCGCTTTACTTTGTGTAAATCATTTCATCACCACTGCTCCAAAAACGGTGAAGGAAAACATCGTGAGGAAACCGACATGTCCTAGAACCAAAAATTCGAAGACATGTGACATCTACCAACCCGCACTGGGCCGGCGTGGTGGATTACGGCCCAATCCCTCTCACCGAGAGGAGGCCTGTGTCCCAGCAGTGGGAACATTATAGGCTGAAGATGATGATGATGACATACAAACGAGGTCACAAAATAGAGGTTTTATTTACTACATATCTTTTTTTTAGTTTCGCTTACTTTTTATAAAATGTGCAACATATTTCGACAGACACCGGTCACCCTGTACTAAAATATTTAACTTCGTGTATTTCTAAGTTAACAACATTTTAGTTTTTAGTCCGAGGCTGTTGTTTTCGCTATTGTACGTTTTTCATGTATTTTTTTTTTTTTTTGTCATGTAGTCAAATAACTTTGGTGCAAAATAAAACTGCAGTTTCCAAAATGAATTGAATTTACCATGATACCGATATATTATTGGGTTTCAAGGAATTCCCTGTAAAACCAAAGCAGGTAACAAAATAACTCGAACGTATTTTTTTTTCTTAGTTATTTCTTTTTCTGTACAATATGACTTCGAAACATATTGTAGGTAGAATGTCAAACTGTAGAATGACATTTTATATTCTGACAGTTGCTCTAGTAAGATAAAAAAGCATCCTTAATTTTATGAATTGCTTTTTAGCAAAAATCTTGTAAACTCACAACCATCCCTCTTCAATTAGTTTAAGTTGTCAATTACACAAAATACTGTCACAATCATTATAAAGAGGTTTCGTATGAGTTTAGTCAGTTTTTTGCCATAATGTGTAGGCAGGATGTGGGACTCAACGCTCATTTAAATATGTACTACGTATATTCTGTTTGTTTTATGATTATTGATATTACTTAATACGCTAAATACTTACTTGAATTCCGAGACAAAAAAGATATGAAAATTTGTACTATTCGATTGTTAATTCTTAAAAACAAACAATAAAGAACATGCTTCGCTGTTTAAAAATAGCGTCTTCTATATGTCATATCGGTTATCACAAAATGAACATAGTATAAAATGTCCTTTGTTTTCTAGTATATTGTCTGCCCTGCCATTTTACAGTTTGACGTTTCAAGCCAAGTAATTAAGAGAAATAGTTCCTAAAACTTTTTAAACCATGTATTAGCTTATTTCGGTAGCTATAAATATCATGTTATGTTTTAAGGAATCGCTTATGTTCTGGTGCATATTTTTATATACATTTTATTATGTGTCTATTTATTTTTATTTTTTTAATTGTTTACTTGAAAATCTCTCACTTGATCATTTTTGGAATTGTGGACGGCTTTAAATAGCTTTTTTTAATCTATTTAAATCAGGTTTTGTTTGGTTCCTCCGCGTTATGATAGACAGACCAATACTGGTATTTTCATATTGAAAAATCTACTTTATTATACTTTTTCGCAATGCAGGCTAAGACTTAATTTATGTACAACAGTAATATTTTACATATTACTTTTATTACCACTGATGCAATTTATTTTATTTTAGTGTGACAAAATACAAATTCATGCTTTATTTTACCGTGGAATAATGCAAAAATCATGTTTTATAATAATGATATTTTTTCAAGTGAGAGGTTGATTTTAATTAAGTTGAACAAGTACATGACAAAGTTGTATTTTACATTAAACGTTGTAATTCTTTAGTATTTTATAGAAAATGGGCGTGTACGAAATACACGATAATTATGTACTGTAAGTAATGTATTAAAATTGGTATGCTTGTAAAAATAAAAGAAACTGTTTGGCCACTTAAAAATGGTTTGTTCGAAAACAATAATTAACTATGAAAATCAAAGTAACTAAGCGCCCTTTGTACAAATCAAATGTTTCACAAATTTTCTTGTCTATGCTAATTAACGGAACGTATAAAAAACGCCTCGTTTATGGTAACGTTTCATTTTTAACCGTTGCGTTTGCATCCGTGTTGCACTTATTCCACTGATTTTATTTGTAAATTGTACTACGTACGATATTTTTACGATGTTTACTGTAGAAATCCATTTTTTATAGTTTTAAGTCCAATGTAAATAGGTACATTATTAAAAGTGATTAAAGCTATATTTCATAATTTTTTGTTTTATTTTAGGAAAATTACTGTTCTTTCTCGTAACAGGGATATCCACAAATGGGGTCTCCTCTTCATCAATCTGTATTCCTAACAATGTTGGGGTCGGCTTGCAGTGTAAACGTAGCCAGCTGAATTTCAGTATTTTACATGGAGCGACTGCCTATCTTTCCTCCACAACCCAGTTACTGGGTAACACCATAAACCTTGGTAACTCTGGTTGTCAGACCTATGGACATTTCTCATTATATAATGGATGGCTCATCCAAGTGTAGCTGAACCTTCGATCGACCCGTGCGCTTGTCATTTAACTATGAGCCCCTAGGCTTAACTATAGATTCAAACATCAATTGGAAACTACACGTACAGAAAATCAAATCCAAACTTTCCACATTTTTGTACGATTTTCGGGAAATAAAAAAGACCAAAATCTTGCAAACAGCTCTTGTCATACTTGTGTACTATGCCTATGCTCATGCATGGCTTTTTTTTTTTTTTTTTTTTTTTGTGGGTGGGAAATCATCAAATGACTTCTCCTGCTGAGTAGAGCAGGAGGGCGTGTCAGACTTTTACTGACTAAAACCCACCCGTGTTCCCTCAGTAGCCCGTATGCCAGGGGCCGTGGTATCTCTTTCGAACAAACCCGCACCCCTGGCAGGCAACGGCCCTTGCGGACCCCATCGGTGGTTGCTGACATCTTTGACGGCGCGCGTGTGGAACACAACGTGCCGTCCCGTCTACCACTTTTCGGCCGCAGAGGATAGGGAGAGCGGCTAACGCTATACCGACACTCCTCTTTCCCTGCGGCCCCACCGCGTCCGCCATCAAACGGTGGCGGCCCCGTCCAGGCCACGGAAGGGAAGAGCGCTGCTCAGAAGCACCGGCACCCCTCCTCTACCGCAGCCCGTAACCCTCAGCCGCGATGCCTCCCATTCGACATCGCGGCCCACCTCAGTTGCGGTGCACCTCACCGCAACCTACTTTTTGGCCGCTACGTCGTCGGCTTTGAGGCAAAAGCCCTGACGAGCGGCCCCACCTTTGGGTTCCTCTTGGCTTCACCGTGGCCGGCATCCACGGTTACTGAGCCCCCCCGCAACGACAATGCGGGAACCCACTCGGGGGGGATGCTCATGCATGGCTTAGTTACAGCGTAATAATGTGGGGAAATAGCACAGACGCACCGGCGGTGTTCACAACTCAATAAAACCTATGCATATACATTGTGGTTTGGTGTGGTGGTTGTGGTGTTTATGCAATAAATGATTGAGTATTGAGCCCCTTCATACGGATTAAAAAAAAACCATGATGAAGTTTAATACCAAACCTGTGCCCAAACTTACGGGGAAAAGTCACGTAATGTTATGCAAGATTGTTTTCACAACACTCCGAACAGCTTAATACTAAAACATCTCCCTGATCCCAAAGACGAGAAATATTAAACTCTTACTAAAGACTTATTAAATCTTATTTTGTTTTAAATAATCGGACTGTTGAACAAAGTTAACAGGGCGGCGTGAGACGGGAGACGGAAATCCAATTATATCCTACTGAGCACAACATCAACGAAGTCAGACAGCAAGACGTAAACTAAGACTAAGACTGCAAAGTATGGATTTATTTCATAGTGTCAACACTATGGTCTGTACCAAGAATATGTGTAAAATTCATTGATGCCTATACAAAAAACCCAAAATCCACAGTCTCGAACAAAAGTAGCACTCAGAACTGTCTCCAATTATACGTCAGTATAAATACAACCTTACACGCGTGACTTAAAGTGATTTTTACAAAGCAATGTCAAAAAAACTGACAGAAAGATGGCTGACGAAACTACTTGACACCTGCGCACATTGCGCCCTATTTATGCGGACGGGTTTGAGACGCTGATTGTGTATCTTGGGATTTTTGTATATCAATGGTTGAAATACAATCTGTGTCGAAAATTGAGATTATAAAATTAAAATCAATGAGCAAATAATGGGGCATTTAATATCGTGTCCAGCGCATGCTGTTGTCTGCAAGCTACAAGAGTTGATGGACGCTACTGAAAGTGCCAATTTAGTAACCAAATTCTGGGCTGACTGTAGATAGGAATATAGATTGCTATCGACTCATATAAAAGAATTGTCAAATGATAAATATCTTTCAGTACAGTGAATTAAAATAAGAATTCCGTGCACTCAATCCGTAAGTGGCACAACAAATTGTGATCCAAAGCCACGTTTTCCGATCCATTTATTCATATTTTTGTAATATACTTTTGGATCAGACTGTACAACAGTTTTGCAACTGTCACTCTCCAATCAGTCAAACAGTTTGCACAAAGGAGTCTGTAATGCTATTGGTGGATGGGGATGAAAGGTTCTGAAGTGAAGCTTGACGCAGAACCGATAGCTGTTGGACGCCTAAGACTTACGGCAAAATGACAAACGTTGAATAGTGCTATGGCTATGTAAAACGCAGATCTTCGCAAAGCGGCTGGAAATGGACACAGGAAATCGAAGATGGAGATCTATAGCCTGCAGTTATGGTGTCTATGTAGTTTCACCCTGTGTATACATAGCTGGTAGGTACTTAAAAATTTACTAAGTGCGCTTTCCACCAAAGATATGCTATGCAACTATGCTGCGAGGTTGTGAAAGCTAAGGTACAACACTATATGACCGTTTCCAGCTGTATGCCATGTTGTAGCGGAGCGAGTAAGATGTACTATGGAGATGCAAGGTAGCTGTAGGCACTCTGCTCTTCACATAGCTACAGCACTCGCGCATAAATATCTCCCATCCATAGCACGCAACCACCCGTATAAAAAAAAAACCCATCGCGACCAATGAATATGATTGATGGATATAAAACGTATCCATAGCAACATAGCTTAGCGTGGAGAAGCAGCCTAAATATGCCAAATTATTAAAACAACCTACCTACGAGTAGCTACACAACATATTGCTATTCAATTTCCAATTTACAACCACGCCAGACTGACAGGCAATATTTTTACACTTCAACAAAAACATAACGGCCGTATTCAAAAAATTTAAGCCGCCATTTTGAAATATTCTCGATCGCATAACGCCCATTGTTTGGGCAGACTATATAGCCAATAAAAAACTAAAGAACTTTTATTTCTGGCCGTGGAACATCGACTAATAAAATAACAAAGGTCTCAAAGAACTTTCGAGCCGGTAATTTTGAAGTTTGGCGCTTAATAATTCAGTTCTTGTTTTTTTCGTTCCAATAATATCTCGAGGCCGAAGCGATAAAAATGAGAAGTCTTACTGAGGTTGCGATTATATTTGGCTGAGGTTTTTGGGGTTCTTGTGTCTCAAAATGTAAAGCCAAACACTGAATAGGATCCAATTTTGATAGACGTTCATCATAAACTTCGCAACGGATTTTAATGCGGTTTTCATTAATAGGCAGAGTGATTCAAGAGGAAGGGTTATATGAATAATAAATCGACATCCACCCGGGCGAAACCGCTGGCAAAAGATAGTAAAAATATAAGTTTTCTGCCCTCGCGTAGTTTTTTGTAAAAAGAGGTATACAGGATACGTTTTTAACTAGTGCGCAAACTGTTTGACCGCGTAGGTGTTGCACTTTTCTATGAAACAGCAAATTTTGTTTAAATTATATAACCGGCGAAAAATTTCTGCACCGAGGTGACTAGAATGATATGCTGAATTCATGGTTACCGTTTACTTTACCGCGCACTGGTTAAAAACGTATCCTGTAATAATATATACCTACAGTTTAACAGACAATGCGAAGTCTGGTTTGTCTTACCAAGGGGTAACTTCAGAATAATTTACTGAATCTATGGTTATATCTTCATAATGATGAATATCTGTTTGTTTGTATAGTTGTTCAGAGTGAGTTAGTATCGTCAAGTAACAATGTAACTTGCTTCCCTCAGTTAACTCAATAAACTATTGAAGTTTATCAAACAATTCAGGAACTGTAGCAGTTACAAGTTGTTTCGTAATATTAATCTAAATGTTATCATAATATTATCTGTGAGTGCCTTTGTGATGAGATCTTCCTCATAGACAAAGGTCATATTGTGTGACATAATATTACGGTTCGTTTGGCCTAAGAACTATAAAAAAGTAAATATCTGTCAGGAGTTTGAAAGAGACCTCTTTTCATGTACCTATTACCAAAAGAGATATTGTAGAAGTTTTCATAAGAACCAATGTTTTTTTAAATATGAACCAACGTTTTTTATTAATTTAATTAAAGAAAATATTCATCGATTTCTTACTAAACTTCTACTATATCCGACATGGTTTCTTGTTTCTTTTGGTGACGTTACATGGAGTCTTTTATTTATGAGCAACTATATATATATATAGCTTCCACCCACGGCTTCGCCCGCGTGGAAGTCGGAAATTATCGCCCGGGTACATACTACCGGGATAAAAAAGTGTCCTATGTGGTGTGCGTTACTCCAGCGGAATGTGGTCGCTTTTCAGGATTTCGGCTTGACAGATAATTAGTACCCCGTCTCGTGTAAATGTGTCCGAAATTTAGAATTTGTGCTTTCAGCCGATCAAAAGATATTCACGAAAAACAGATTCCGCTGGAGTAACGTTACGCCAGCGGCATGTTTTTTAACCGGTGGTCGTAGCTGAATACAAACTAGCTACTTAGACAGATCTAATTTGTGTCTAATTGTGCCCAAAAAATGAAATTTGTGCGTCTTGAGGTTTCAGATTTATTCAAGATGTCGCTAACGTTTAGCAAATTGCCGTATCTCTTAAACGGCATCACCTACAACTACGATTTTTTTTTACGACAGTGGGTCTTAATTTGTTCTTATGTTGTATAATGTTATTTTTTCTATAATCGACACCGTTGGAAAATAAGAACTGTTTTTCAAAAACCTTAAAATCGATCCTTGCGCTTCAATGAGAAACCCTAGAAACTTACCAATTATGGTGGTTTATACCTTTAATGAACTCACAGCATCATGCGAAATTAGATGTTTCTATTCCAATTCCTCAGAGTTATTCCATTTTAATTAAAATCTGACTACGATAAAATGTAACACTCCAATACATGAGTTATTATTAAGTGACGGTAATTATGATTCGACAAATAATTAGTACCTTTATTCAATTGTTTATCCTTAAAGTTTCAGCTGAAAAATCCTTGTAACCACTCAGATAGAAGAAAATAACCATGGGAAAAGAAATTTCACGATTAACCGAACAAATTCGAATGACTGTATAAAAGCGGCCGCGCAGTACATTGTGCCAACCTTCTTAAAGGACAATGCAACCGATTGGCCCAAAAATATGAAACACAATGTGCATAATTGAAACCTATGCCAAACGTTAGTACTAATCATCCGTGACAACTTTTACTATGGGGCCAAATAAATCTATCCCAGTAAAAAAAATATACAGGGTAACAAATGTTTAAAAAAAGTGTCGATTTTTATATGACTTACATAAAGGTTTTGTTTAATTTAAACAGGTTTAAAATATCCCCTAATGACATTCGTAAAGGTTTAAACGCATACAGAAGTAATTCGCTGCTGATTTCATTGTTTAATGGGTAATGCCTGAGCGTTAATACGTTAGTAACACAGATTATTCAGAATATAAAAGAAGTGTGGGTGTTTACCTAACAAAACCCCCGCACCTTTATATTGCGGTAATTGTTTAGACCTGCGTGTGCGCTTTTGTTGTTGTCCTTTTCTATCTATATAATAGGGACACTATATACCTGCATCCCTATTCTTTGTTTTCTTTGTTACCCATTACAAAGTCATGAGGAAGTAAATCTTCGCAGTCGTCCATTGCTTGTCTTTCGGTACGTTACTGTGCGATTATTGTGATTTTTTCTGTGACTGTGCTGTTAACTTGGACTCCGATCGATTCTTAATATTCTGACATTTGCTTCGTTTACCTGACTCTGATTTTGCTTCAATTACCGGACTCTGAAATATTTGGAAAATGTTCCTACCGCGAGGACGCCGAGTGTGTTTGATATGCAGTATATCTGTACTGCGTATTCGAAGGATTACTTTGACTGCGAATATTCGTAATCGACATGCTCGTGCCATCGAGAATATTCAATCAGCGCTCCCATTTGAGGTGAGTTTATAGTGATTACTATCACCACTGTTTTTCCTAATATCCAAAAATTTTATAAATGTGAAAATAACTCTGTCTGTCTGGTACCTGTTCACGCCTAAACGGCTGAAGTGATTTCGATGGATTTTGGTATAAAGATAGGTAGATGGGAGCTTGGACAAGGACATTAGGCTACTCTTGTCGCAAAAATAAAACCTAGAGGGCGTGAAAAGGTGATGCAAGTTTATAGGGGGGGCTTACATTAAGTTATATACACGGGAGAAGTCGCGAGCGGCTACTATTTCTATAATTATTAGACTTGGAACGAATAGTATATTCGCCGTATGCCAAATATTCGGTGGTTTTTTTTTATTAATAATATATAAGGCAAAAATATTCGGTCAGCGCGTAGCTAGAAATCTTGTATCGAAGTGATTATTTCTTAGAAGAAAACGAGTAAACTATTGATGCAGAAAAGTATTTTTGCATCATGATCTTCTACTTCTAAATGTTAATTACGAACATTCAAGTACATAGACATTTATTTGATAGGTAGAAGTTGATTATGCACCTATGACTACTTTAAAGATTATAAGAAAAATATATTATAAAGATAGGAAGATAAAGATAAAGATAAAGATAATTTTATTTTGCAAATATGGGTATAGGAGATAACAAAAAGGATTACAGGATCAGCCATATTTTACCATGTAGGCATGCAAAAGGTACACAAAAAAAATATTATTACAAAAAACATACTAAATTACAAAATCTTTTTCGTTAAGGAACTCACTTAAATTATAATAACATTTCCCCACTAAAAACCTTCGAAGTGTTTTTTTAAACAAAGAAAGCGGCAGCTCTTTCCTATTCTCTTTCCTATTATTACTTATATATAAATCCATACCATCTATATCCATATATATATATTATAAATTCATACTAATGTGATATAAATGTGAAAGTATGTTTGTTTGTCCTTCTTTCACGTCGAAACGGACCGATGGATTGACGTGATTTTTTGTATGGAGATAGTTGGAGGGCTAAAGAGCGACATAGGCTATATTTTATCCCGATGCGTCTTGAAGTTCCCGCAAAATATTCATGAACTCCACCGGCAAAGCCTCGTGCAGTCGCTAGTAAATCAATATTTTTATTTTTCCAATTATTTGATTACAACAAAACATATTATTTAAGTATTCGGTATTCGTCTGAATAGAATAAAAGTAGCCGCATAGGTCAAATACCGAATAATACCCGAATATTCGTTGCAAGTCTAAATGATTGTTTAATTATAGTTATAACTAAGGGTGACTACTTTAAGGTACTCCTTCGCGTTAATTACAGTTGGCAATTCTCGCACACTTTTGTTTTCATATAAACTTGTTGCCCCATTAATTGCCGGTTGATATTTACTGTTCGTGCATTTTGATTCTACAAAAATTGATTTTTATTTTTTAGCTCACTTATAACAACGAGGAACACGTTTGTTTGCGTTGTTGGATGCGAGCCCAACGAGGAAGTATTCTGCGGCACAATGCGGAGGGTGAAGATCGACCTATTGTTCATCAACCTGAGGTCGAACAGGAACAGCCAGTCGCTCCAGAGCAAAACGTCGTGCCAAATGAAGCACAACATCAACCCGGAGAAGACCTGCAACCTGAAGTAGTTCCAGAACCAAACCAGCCCCTATTGGACCAAGAACAGCCCGAAGTCGATGAACAAAGGCAACCGATTGAGCAAAATGTATTAGTAAATAACAATGCTGTTTTCAATTTAAATGGATTTTCGCGAGGTCCGAATTCAGGAAATTCGTGTTTATTTCACGGATGTCAAAATACATCTCGACGCAGAATTGCGGAAACTGTAAAAATGAAGATGATCATGGAATATAATTATTATATTCCTTTAAACGCACGTGTCTGCAGTGATCACTTGCAAACTGATAGTTGGCAAATGTTATTGGAGGCACCAAACCGGCGTTTTGAATTCAATCCGCAGTACATGCTCGATATAATTCGCTTATTAAAAAACCACAATAAACATTTGTTAGATTTTGAGGCAATAGAGGAATTTGACGAAGTAGAACTACATTACTGGACAGGTCGAACGCGGGATGAATTTATAAGAATTCTAGAAGCTACACCCTCTTTGTCTAGAAGAACTAGAAAGCCTAAAACTGTATTGGGTATTTTCTTATCTAAAATAAGAACTGGAGAAGCTGATGATAGATTGGCTTCCATATTTCACATGATGCGTCAAAATCTAGAAAAAAAATTGAACATAGCTAGACAATGCTTAAGCGAAGATTTCGTGCCTCTATATTTAGGTTTTAATCATATACGCCGCGAACAAGCTGCAAGGCGAAATCTTCTATTACCAAATACGTTATTTGGCAGGCAGGATTACTCAAAAGCAATTGTTATTTGCGATGCTACTTATATATACGTCCAAAAAAGCACGAACTTTGCATTTCAGAAAGACACTTACAGCCCACATAAATACCGAAATCTTTTAAAACCTTTCATGATTGTCACTTGTGACGGATACATTTTAGAGGTTGAAGGTCCATACTCTGCAAACAAAAATGATGCGACTATTTTAAGGGAGTTATTAGAGAGAGAAGGTGGCGTTATGCCATGGTATCTGAACTCTGGCGACGTTTTTATTTTAGACAGAGGTTTCCGTGATGTAGTTAGTCAATTAGAAACCTATGGTTTTATAGGTGTAATGCCAGAATCAAATAGTGGACGAGCATCGCAATTAACAACGGTACAGGCTAATAAATCAAGGTTGTGTACAATATGCCGTTGGCCCGTTGAGGTCGTAAACGGGAGATTTAAGCGAGATTATAGATTGTTTCGACAAACTTATTTTAATAAATCTATGTTACACATGTTCGAGGACTTTAGGATTGCTGCAGCACTAATTAGCGCCTTTCACATCCCTCTCGTGGATAATCGTCATGCTGAAGAATTTCTGGAAATAATAAGAAACCGAGTTCATGTACCAAATAGATTGGCAGATTATGTGGACGAAAATAATTTAAATAGGCAGAGAACGGTCTTTTTTAATATTACGGGGGATTTGCCTAATCTTCCTCAGTTTCCTGTATTGTCCGAAGACGAATTGATGTTGTTCTCGGTAGGCACTTACCAAGTGAAACTTGCTGCGAGCTATTATAGCGAGCATGTTCGCGGAGGGGATTATATAATTGAAATATGTGCAAATACGCAACTAAGAGGTTTAGATGAGTGTGAATTGCCATTTGAGAATGTTTGGTTACTGAGAGCGCGAATTAAAAGCCGACACAGCAGTTTTAGAAAATATTTTTGCTATTTATTAATAGATGGTAATTCGCAGGGAAGAAATAGTATAAGTAACTATTGTTGTAGTTGTTTGACGGGCAGGAGAACTATTGGTGTTTGCGCTCATACAATGACCATAGTATGGTTTCTTGCGTGGGCCAGACTCCAAGACACCATTCACCGCCCTGCCCTTTATTTGGATAGCGTGATAGTTGATAATGATTAATAATAATAAATGCTATCTGTGTCTATTGAACTCTATGTTGTATTATTTTTGATTCTGAATATCCTATCCTATATCCTATTTAGGTGTTCTATTGTCCATATGTTTACAATTGGCGATATTTTAAATGTTTAAAACAAAAAAAAACCTATAAGTAAGTGATATAAACATCGACACTTTTTTTAAACATTTGTTACCCTTTATATTTTTTTTACTGGGATAGATTTATTTGGGTCCATAGTAAAAGTTGTCACGGATGATTAGTACTAACGTTTGGCATAGGTTTCAGTTATGCACAACAGATTTCTTTTTTTTGGGCCAGCGGTCAAAGGAAAAGTTGCATTGTCCTTTGTAGTACAAGATTACGTTTTTAGAAACAGTCTCACACAAAAATGTTACATAAAATTATTTATTGTTTTGTAAAACAGGTACGTACACACACAGTATGGAAGCCATATTAAATTGAGGATTTGCAAATCTTTAAACTTTCAGTCAAATGTTAGAACATAAATACCTATTGAAAAACACAACTACCTACCGCAATTTAAAATTTTACACGAGACGGGGTACTAATTATCTGTCAAGCCAAAATCCTGAAAAGCGACAACATTCCGCTGGAGTAACGCACACTCCTATGTGTTAATCTAGGTTATAAACTATCTGTATGACAAATTTCATCCAAATCCGTTCGGCCGTTTTTGCGTAAAAGAGTAAGAAACATCCATGCATACAACCATACATACAAACTTTCACGTTGATATTAGTAAGGATTTTAAAAATAATTAAGAAAGGTAAAGACAAATTAAGAGTCTGCCTGTTAACAAATCAAATGTGTTTTGATTGCTCAATGGTTAAGGAGCGAACAGGCGAGCAAAAGGTCGTCGGTTTGATCCCAAATTGTTACATTATAAAAAAAAAGTGGTTGACAACAATTCTCTGCGTTACGAACTCTTCAACGTCATCCTCATCTGCCCATACATTTTGACCGCATAGGTATTGCATTTTTGTATGAAACAGCAGAGCAAGGAACTACGCGGGTGAAACCACGGAGCGCTGCTAGTATAATTATAATAACGGAAAACAATTTGAAAATGATGATACTACCCTGTCAAAACACCCGATCAAAATCAATTTATCTCCGAAATCAGACAAACAATCATAATAATAATAAAACAATAGAAGAAATGCCGTTCGAAGATATTGATGCTCTTGAAATAAGCAAAATTATAAATAAAACACATAATTGGAAAGCAGCAGGAATAGATGGTATTCATAATTTTTGGATAAAACGACTTTATTCACTTCACAGCACGCTAGCTGAACAAATAAATGATATTTTAAAAGGCAATCAAAATATGCCGGAATTTTTGACTAAAGGAATCACATACATGATTCCAAAATCTAGTAGAACCCAGGATCCTTCACAGTATAGACCAATCACTTGTCTGCCAACCTTATATAAAATCATAACGTCATGTATAACTAATAAAATTATTAAACACACTGAACAATATAATATCCTGACTGAAGAACAGAAAGGATGTAGGCGCGGTCATATGGGGTGTAAAGAGCAATTAATTATCGATTCCACAATTTTAAAATACGTTCAAAGATCTAGAAAGAACTTAAACATAGCATACATAGACTACAAGAAAGCATTCGACAGCGTTCCGCACTCATGGTTGATCGAAGTTTTAAACATTTATAAAATTAATCCATTAATTACAAATTTTCTTAAGAATACCATGGGCTCCTGGAGAACTACACTGAAGTTACAAACTACAACCATAAACTTATCCGTAGACGAAATAGCGATTAAAAAGGGTATTTTCCAAGGGGACTCATTAAGCCCTCTATGGTTTTGTCTAGCCCTCAATCCACTCTCCCGAGCATTAATTGAATCTAAATTAGGCTTTGATATTAAGAACGGAAGGTCGATATTGCACCAAATTACACATTTATTATACATGGATGACTTAAAACTGTATGCTAATAAAAATACAGATTTGCACGATTTATTAAACATAACAACAACATTTTCGAAAGACATAAGAATGGATTTTGGACTAGATAAATGTCGAAAACTTAATATAGAGAAGGGAAAGATTAGAGAAGGAAGCTACTCAACAGATACCGAAGAAGTAATAGAAGCGATGAAAGACGAAGAAATGTATAAATATTTAGGTTATAATCAAGCACGATTATTAGAACATAGAGCTATTAAGGATAAACTAAAAACAGAATACAATATTAGAATACATTCGTTATGCAAAATGCACCTATCTAGTAAAAATTTATTCAAATCCATAAATACATACGCAATTCCTATACTAACTTATTCTTTCGGTGTAATTAAATGGTCTAACACAGAATTACATTCTCTCGAAGTAAAAACAAGAACCATACTAACACAACATAGATATCACCACCCCAAATCAGCAATAGAAAGAGTCATAATGACCAGAAAAGAAGGTGGTAGGGGCCTTATCGAAATATCACATCTTCATAAAAGACAAGTCATAAATTTAAAACAATTCTTTAGGCGGAAGAAAAACAATAGTCAATTACACAAAACAATTATAGAGATAGACAAACAGTATACACCACTAAACCTTAGCGATGATAGCAATATTGAGACAGTAGATAAAGCGAAACATACAGAAGAGATTCACAAGAAGTGGAGGCAAAAAGAACTACATGGAAGACATCCCAACGATTTATATCAAACATTCATAGATAAAGAGGCATCTAACAAATGGTTAGAGTTAAGTGAGCTGTTTCCTGAAACAGAAGGATTTATGTTAGCCATTCAGGATCAAGTCATTAATACAAAAAATTATAGAAAATACATTATAAAAGATAGTACAGTAAGAAATGATTTATGTAGAAAATGTCACAGCAAACCCGAAACAATACAACATATTACAGGAGCTTGTATCACACTTACGCAAAACGACTATACGCATAGACATAACCAACTTGTTAATATTATACACCAAAAACTCGCAACTAAACTTAAACTCATGCAGGATCCCTACACACCATATTACAAGTACACGCCTAGAGCTGTATTAGAAAACCAATTATACAAAATATATTATGACCGCACTATAATTACAGACCACACCATATATAACAACAGACCTGATATCACACTAGTTGATAAAGTAAGCAAACACACATTTATAATAGACATAGCAGTTCCAAATACTAATAACATACAAAAAACTATCACAGAAAAAATCAGGAAGTATACAGAATTACAAGAGGAAATTACCAGAGTCTGGAAAATGAATAGAGTCACTATAGTCCCAATAGTAATATCTACGACGGGTGTTATCCCGAAACAAATATTCAATAGTTTCAATGCACTAAATCTATCCAAATACACATACATAACACTACAAAAAGCTGCCATATTAAACACCTGCCGCATAGTAAGAAAATTTCTACAACTAGACTTAGATAATAATTTCACTGCAGTACAGAGCAATTTACCTTCTCAGAATAATAACTAGAATATCACCTTGGTTCACACCCGTGAGATTCTAAAAATACCAGGTACTAACCTGAGAAAATTCAATGAAAAAACAAAAATAATAATAACAAATGAATGATAATCGAGATTACCATCATTACCAACAAGGGTTTTGTTCGATTCAATGACAAACAAACAGAGCTGAGTGGTTGAGTCTATGATTAATGAAACAACTGGTTTGATTCAAATTTTGAGGGATGAAATACAATGTGACGTTTGAGTGTTGAATTCTGTGCACGAAGAAATTTTCTAATTACTCGATTACGGCTCAGCAAAGACATTTTGAGCGGTATGTGTTGCTTCATCTGTTCTCTTATACCTTCTAAACTGCTTATAATGATTTGACAAATGAGATATTATTGGAAGCGTCTTGATCGTCCGCTTTGTGCACTTTAAATTAAATATGGCACCCTCTAGAGGGAATAAAGTGATGTTTTATTTCTTTCAATTGTTTATTGGTATCAAATGTAAGGTCGTTTCAAAAACATATAATATTGTGAGCAGGGGAAATTTGATATCCTTTGTATGTTCATTTATTTGAAAAATTGGTCTCCTCAACACAATGACTATTGTTGAATTGTTAAGGATTGTGTTACGCAGTAATACCGGAGAGTCTTCAAATATCAGGAAATAAGGTATGAGACGAAAACACAGAAAAAATACATCTACTTTCCAAAATAGCACTGCTCTTGCTCGAGTTTAACTCCAAAATCGAGCAAAGATTTTAACGCATAATGGAATTCGTTTGGTTCGAAGTCACTTGAAGTTGGGAAATTCGCGATTTTAAATTTCCGTTGACAGATTAAGATATTCCCAGTCGTTGACTGCATAGTGGAAGTACCTAAAATTTCTGCCTCAACTCTTTAGGATAATTGGTTTGGTATGGAGTCAGTATGGAGTAGCAATATAAATATGGTAGGAGTTTTCCCGTGATTTCGCTCGCCTTGTTAGAATAAGACGTTGTATCTGGCTGTTAGAAATGTAAACGAAACGCAATCGTCTTCTGTCACTTTCTTATTATGTTGTCTCTCTCTTGTAGAGATGGGTCGTCGACGTATTTGGCGTCGACGCAACTAGACCGTCCATTTTCGTTTATCGACTAGTCGATCAACTAGTCGAATTCGTCGACTAGTTTACGCGTTAACTTAATAAACTTTGCGACGTCGTCTACGGCAGTCGACGACGCCGACGCGGACGGCGTGAACGCAGGCGGTAGACGTCTCATCTCTCGCTGACTGTACCTATTCATTTGAACTTCCCTTCATACTTTTCCAGGCTTAGGACCATAAGAGGAGAGTAAGTCGTATTCACTATACCTGTGTCCCAGCAGTGGGAACATTATAGGCTGATGATGATGATGGTGATGATGATGATGATGATGCACTATTCTGGCTTAGTTAGAAGATCAATTGATTTTATGTACATTAATTATTATTTTGTTAAATATTTACAAATTCAAAAATCAAAACAACATGAAAACACACACACAAATACAAACCGGCTGGTCTCGCATCGCCCGACCAGTCCATCGCCTTCCTCTTCGCACACGCGAAACCACTTTACTGCATACTTTCCTTCCCATGACAATAATAAAATAATAAATATTCGACCCGTACAATTAACAACTCCCTCAAATTAGATTTAAAGTTCAAATTTGTTTGCACGATTATTTTATTTCCAAGGGCGCACGGACGAATGAATCGATTACGTTCTCGTCTACGTTTCAGTTACGCCGTCAGAGGCGTCTACGGATTCGACTAGTCCATTGATTAACGGTGAACCGTCGCATCGTTGACTCGTTCACAACTTGTAGCGTTCCGTGTTTCGGCGTCTAGCGTCTACGGATTCGACTAGTCCATCGATTAACGGTGAACCGTCGACTCGTTCACTGTACGTCGACGGTCGAATTAACTAGTTCGTTCATTCAACGCCCATCGCTACTCTCTTGCGCTGTCAACTGTCTTCCTGATTATATGTGCTCTGCCGAGGTATCCAATAAAATCCCTTTTATTTCAATTAATCTTTTATTCATTCACCAAATTCATCAGGTTATGGGCCCAGCTTGCTTCCCTGCGATTAATTCGAGTATTATTTTCGAGTTCAGACAGATTGTCATAGTTTTTCCCCAGTTGAAAATTTGTAACCTCAAGCGTGATGGCCGACCCCAAGACGACCATTGAAAAACTACGTGGTGTCGACAATTACGGCACGTGGAAGTTTGTAACAAAGATGTTACTGATACATGAAGAACTCTGGGATGCTGTGGAAGATAAGAAGGGAAAAGATGACAAAACACAGAAAAAGGCATTAGCACGTATTAGTCTTCTTGTCCAGCCATGCGTCTATCCACACATTAGAAATGCGGAGACGGCACATAAAGCATGGTGCAACCTTGAAAATGTCTATGAAGGTAAGGGCCTGAGCAGGCGCCTGTCATTATTACGCACGTTGTTCGGTATGAAGCTTGATTCTTTCGAAAACATGGAAACGTATCTCACAAAGGTGGCTGAGATAGGCCAACAGCTTGATGATATAGGTGCCAGCGTGGAAGACGAGTTCTTAGCTGTCGTGATGTTGAGCGGGCTCACATCAAACTATGACCCACTCATCATGACTTTGGAAAATTCAACATTGAAACTCACAACAGAGTTTGTGAGATCAAGATTGACTCAGGAACATCAGCGGAGACAGGAACGAGACGATGTAGGTACGGCACTGGTTGCGAGGAAGCAGTCAAAAGTGTTCCGTTGTTTCAGGTGCAAGAAACCGGGACACAGTATTAAGGATTGTCCTCGCAAAGCCAAGGATATTAATTCAAAGGGCAAGGGCTCAGATAAGGCCTTGTTATCTGCGTTATCAGTTGATCTACTTCGTAATGTTTGGTATGTGGACTCGGGCGCTACCAGTCACATGTGCAATAACAAAAATATTATACATAATTTTGTGTGTGACACTCCAGTCACGGTTAATGTTGCGAATGGTGAGAAACTGATGTCATCAGGCAAAGGAAATGTGAAAATTTATTTACAGAACACTTTAAGAACTATAAGTGAAGTATTGTATGTACCTATGCTAGCAACAAACTTGCTTTCAGTCAGTGCAATGACACGTAAAGGTTTTAGTGTAACATTTCAAGGTAATTTGTGTAAAATTTATGATGGCACGGATATAGTTGCCACGGCCACGTGCCAGAATGGTATTTATATACTAAATACTAAAGGTGAAGCTTCTTTTGTGACTAAAGAGAGGCCATATACTGTGTCTATGTGTCAGGGAGGAAAAGGTTTTGTTTTTCCAACAGAGCAGGCTATGGAGGTGGCTGTGCCTGTATCTCAGGCTGCGATCAGGGAGTCGCAGGAGGTTTGGCATAGAAGGCTTGGACATCTCAATGTGCGCAGTATGCAGCTTTTAAAAGGTATGTATACTGGCATGGATTTCGATGACTCAACATTCAAATCATGCGTTGCTTGCATTCAAGGTAAACAAACAAAGTTACCTTTTCCCAAAAAGTCAAAGAGTAGGGCGAAAGCCTCATTGGGGCTAGTGCACAGTGATCTTTGTGGGCCATTTTCAAAGAATTCACTTAGTGGATCGAAATATTTTTTAACATTTATTGATGATTTTACCAGGAAAACCTATGTATATTTTTTGAAATCTAAAAACCAAGTTTTTGATAAATTCAAGGACTTTAAGGCTATGGTGGAAAATCAAACTGGTAACAAAATAAAAATATTTCGCAGTGACAATGGTGGTGAATATGTAAATAAATGTTTACAGGATTTCCTGAAAAACTGTGGGATCCGTCACCAGACCACTGTACCCCACTCCCCGCAGCAAAATGGAGTTGCTGAACGTGCCAACCGTACCATAGTAGAGAAGGCCAGGTGCATGCTTCTTGATGCAGGCCTCGATCAGCGGTTCTGGGCAGAGGCGGTAAACACAGCTGTTTACCTGAAGAACAGGACTCCGACCAAAGCGGTTCTGGGTACTACTCCTGAAGAAAAATGGTCAAATAAAAAGGTAAACATTACTCACCTTAGAACTTTTGGCTGTTTAGCTTATGTATTGACAGAAAAACGAAAGAAATTTGATTCGAAATGTAAGAAATACATTTTTGTGGGCTACTGTGAAGAGACAAAAGGGTATAGATTATTAAACCCTTCACGTCCATCGGAATGTATAAAGGCAAGGAATGTAAGATTCTTAGAAGATGTATTTTATTCATCAAAAAGTGAAAGTGATGACTTCACTGAGGTAGTGTTACCATATTCTCACAATCAAAACTCTTCTTCAACCTCCCATGAAATTGAAGGTGATAATTGCAATGAAGATGCTTCAGAGTCACCAAATTCGTCACAGTCTATGTTAAATCAGTCACCAGAGCAGTCTAAACCGGTTCAGTCCTTATTAGATTCAAATGATGAATCAGGGATACTCAGTAATGCGGGATCTGATGAATCTAAATTAAGGCCCCGGAATAGTATTGTATCAGTGAGTAGCTTTGAGTCAGATGATTCGCGCGATGAAACTTACATTCCAGGTGACACAACATTGGATACTTCAGCAGAGTACAGCGAAGCTGTAAACTTGGCATCGCAGTCCGAACACTTGTCTGCAACCAGAAGCTTTGATGACGAACCAGAAACGGTGGTGGAAGCTTTGCAAGGAACAGAATCCAAGAAATGGAGAGATGCTATGTTGGATGAGTATAAATCATTTTTGGATAACAAATGTTGGACCATGACCGACTTGACGGAGGGGCAGAGACCTGTGAAGTGCAAGTGGGTTTATAAAAAGAAGAGAGGATTGAATGGAGAGGTATTGAAATATAAAGCTCGATTGGTGGCCAAAGGTTATACACAAACGTATGGGATAAACTACTATGAAACTTTCTCACCAGTGGTGAGATATTCAACTATTAGAATGCTGCTTGCTCTGGCTGCAGAGATGAACATGGAGATAGATCACCTTGATGTGAAAACTGCATTTTTGAATGGAGACCTCAAGGAGACCATCTACATGGAACAGCCAGAGGGCTTTGAGGACAAGAAGAACCCAGGGAAAGTTTATCGCCTACATAAAGCGATTTATGGGCTGAAACAAGCTTCTAAAAGTTGGTATGAGAAGATAAATACAGTTTTAGTAGAAAAACTGAGCTTTAGAAAGTTTTCTTCAGAACCATGTGTTTTTATGAAGAATAATGATGGAAATATGACCATAATAGCACTCTATGTTGATGACATAATCTTGTTTTCAAACAACAAACAGGAAAAATTGAAGATTAAAGAGAAGCTGATGACTCAGTTCGAGATGAAGGATCTAGGGCCAGCTCATCACATCCTTGGCATGAAACTAAGCAGAAAGGATGGTAAGTTGACTTTGGATCAGTCTAGCTATATACAAAGAGTATTAGAGCGTTTTCAGATGTCGGATTGTAAGCCAGCATGCACTCCCATGGAATCTGGGCTGAAGCTTGTAAAAGCAGATTGTGAAGAAAATAATTTTCCATATAGAGAATTGGTTGGATGTTTGATGTATATTGCAGTTTGCACGAGGCCAGACATTGCTCACGCAGTCAGCATACTCGGTCAGTTCAATGATTGTCATGCTGAATTACACTGGAAGGCAGCAAAGCGGGTGCTTCGGTATCTGAAAGGTACGGTTAATCATTGTCTTACTTATGATAAGAGTAGCATGGCTGTCAGCGCCTACGTTGATGCAGATTGGGCCGCCAATGAGATGGACCGGAGATCATTCACTGGGTTTGTCTTTAAAATAGGTAAGTCCACAGTATCATGGGAAAGTAGAAAACAAAAGACGGTCGCTCTTTCCAGCACGGAGGCGGAGTATATGGCACTCTCTGATGCATGTAAAGAAGCTTTATTTATCAGATCTTTCTTGTACGAATGTTTAGGTATAAGTTGTAAAATTTCTATGTATAACGATAGTCAATCGGCACAAAAACTTAGTGTTAATCCAATGTATCATGCTAGAACCAAGCATATCGATGTACGACATCATTTCATTCGAGAAATTGTAAACAAGGGTATTATTGATTTAAATTATTTGTCTACCGATAAAATGACAGCTGATGTTTTGACTAAACCTTTAACTAAAGAGAAAACTAAAACATTTGTTAATCAGCTTGGTTTAACAGAGATAATTTAAATATGCAATGTAAGAACTAAACATAAAGTATGCTTAAGTATACTACAGTAACATGTAATTTGTAGCTAATTAATAGTTGAATTGTGGTCATTAACTTAACATGTTTATTGTTGTATTCAAAGTTCCCTATCAATATGGATATTTTGTATTTTGAAACGTTGACAGTATTGCATTGTGCTAGTGTTATCTAATTTAATTGTGTAACTATAGCTTTCATTTTTAAGGGCCAGTTCAATTAATGATTGCTTTGTTTAAGGGCCAGTGTTAGAAATGTAAACGAAACGCAATCGTCTTCTGTCACTTTCTTATTATGTTGTCTCTCTCTTGCGCTGTCAACTGTCTTCCTGATTATATGTGCTCTGCCGAGGTATCCAATAAAATCCCTTTTATTTCAATTAATCTTTTATTCATTCACCAAATTCATCACTGGCTTGGTATCACAAGTAAGTCTTCGGGGTCAAATTAAATTATCTAACGAAACTGTAGCTGTGATGGGTATCGATACCAAGATGGGTTTTTTTTTGAGGGTCGGAAATCATCAAATAACTTCTCCCGCTCTGGGTGGAGCAGGAGGCCGTGTCAGACTTTTACTGACTAAAACTCACCCGCGTTCTCTCAGCTGTGTGTGTGCCAGGGGCGACGGTATCTGTTTCGAACAACTCGCACCCCTGGCAGGCGACAGTCCTTGCGGGCCCCACCAGTTGGTGCTGACATCTCTTTGAGGGGCGCGTGGAACACAACGCGCCGTATACCGTGAAGGGTAAATTCTTGGATATTTTGTTAAGGTGATAACGTTATAGGCCTTGTAGAGTGTAGATTTGTAGACGTTTTCTATTTTATAAAGTACCTAATACTTGTTGACAAGCCTACACTGTCTTCCCAAACCTATTAACACTAATTTGAAATCATTGTACAAGCCAATTATTTTAAAAGAGTACTTATCCGTGCAGTTTCTTGTCGTCTCTTCTCCATAGGAAACAACCAACTGAAATCGGGCACCATGTAGGTAGGTTTATGTCAAATAAAATATTTTGATTTTGAAACCAAAACTGGCTTGCCGGAACGATATTAATACGAATCCTAGTCACATAAATAAATCATACGTGGTTTAAAAATAAAATATTGATGTGCAACGAATATGCGACGTTTCGGTAGCCATAAAGTGTCGCCCAGATTGTAATGGCTGCCGGTCACAGGATACATCACGACGATGTGTGTTGCGAATCGAACTATTAAACTTTCAGCCCCTCTCGTCCACGGGGTGAAATGGTGAAATCCAGGTTAAAATTTAGTGGGGGTGATTTTTTTAAAGTTGACAACTGATTGGAAAAACAGAGGGTGATCGAATGTATTGGTTTTAGATTTACAGGTAAATTGACCTTTTCCCTTTCCCGCAATCGAATCAGAAATGAAGAGATCCGCAGGGGAAGGTAACTGCCATAGCCCGAAGAATTGGCGAAGTTAAGTCGCAGCGGGCAGGGCACATTGCCCGCAGAATAGATGGCAGATCCCGATGGGGCTGAAAGGTTCTGGGGGCCTACTATCTAACCCCGTTAACGAAGATACGGACCCGGACGAAAGTAGTTCGAAACTTCTTAGTGAATCCTACAGCCAATAATGTATTTTTTTTTTTGACGCGTAGAAACATATCGGGAGTAGGGACAGCTGTCAAATTGTGTTAAAATTCATTCTTAGTTCGGAGTTGGAAGCGCCCGTTACTTCGACCGAAACGACGGAATTCGAATTGCTTAGGGAGTAGGCCCTTGGAGTGGCGACCGCGTACGAATCCGCTGGATGCGAAATTCACAGACCCGGTCGAAGTGGCGGTGGTGGAGGCTTATGCCCAACAGTGGACGTTATTGGGCCGAAATGATGATAATGATGATAGAATAAGGCCAAAATATGAGAAGAGCGTTGAAGCTTAAGCCTAAAAATATATATAATGTATGGTACTAACTTGAGTGGACTCTTATTCTGAGTGTGTGGTAGGTAAAGGTTATTTCAATGATAGCTCTAATTATTATTTATTTATATATACTTTATTGTACACCACAAAAAATACATTACAAAAAAAACAAGGTACACTACAAAATATACAATGGGAGGCCTTATTATATAACTAAGATGAATGATGTTGACGAGGTAAAGTGTAAAATCCCGACTTTTGGAAAAATTATGTGTTTACTACACATAATTTTTCCAAAAGTCGGGATTTTGTCTGGTCATCATTCTCTTGCAAGTGAGAATGATACTGGTATACGTAATGTCCAGTCCTCTTTTTATGATTGAATTATTCGAATAACTTTGAATCCAAGTTTGTTGTCAATCTGAAAGGGTAATTAAAACTCAGGGCTTCAAAAATTACACCTTCAATTTAACCCATCTCACAAACATTAACTACACGCATTATAAAACCGTAAAAAAACCACAAAATCGTATAGTTACCTACGGTTCACCCCTTACACACCCGCCACATCGCTTTCACAAAAGGAATCTGAAATTAAATCTCTGGATGCGTTTGATGGCTGTTTCACGGGCTATGTTGAATGGTCTGTGTGAAATAACTATCTTTGCAATGTTTGAAGTACTCGTTACTAACGTATAGATAAACGAATAACACACACATCACATCACACTCACGCTTTCTTCCCAAGGAGGCGGGCAGAAACTGCAGAACGCTTGCTACGGTCCTTATCTACTCATTTTACTTCGTTTACTTTCATAAACAGGGTCACACACACACGCCGCATGCGAGAGTAGTACTCGATTTTTAGGATGAACATCACGATTAAGGTTAATTTAATTATGTCTTTATGTTCCGTGTGGTGTCGGACGTTAAATAATGGCACCATCCCATTTCTTCCCGTGGGTTTCTTAGAAGGCGACTAAGGGACTTACTAGAGAATGGGCAGCAGCGTTCTCTATGCATTTTACCACCATATTGCGATCGCCAATCCGCCTGCCAAGCGTGGCGATTATGGCAAACCAGCAAATCCAGCAGTGGATGTCTTTCGGCTGAAATGATGATGATTAATTATGCCCTTCTACATTATGCCCTTCTAGGGCATCCCCTAAAATCTTTCTATCCTACTAATATTAATATGAATGTTTGGACATTGAGATGTTTGGATGTCTGTTACTCAATCACGCAACAACGGTTGAATGAATTTGTATGAAATTGGCACATAGCTAGATTATAACCTAGTTTAACATATAGGATACTTTTTATCCCGGTAGTACTTTCCCGTGGAATAATTTTCGTCTTCCACGCGGGTGAAGCCGTGTGCGAAACTTAGTTAACGAATAATCGTGATGGAATAATCTATATCGATCGAAGACCTTTAGTATGGTCACTGGGCCAGATTAGACGCGGAAGACAGGCTTTTGAGGCGCAACCTAGGACAAGCCTTTGTCCAGCAGTGGACTGCGATAGGCTGAGTAGCACCTGGCAAAAATCAACTAAATGATACCTAAACCCGAGAAAAAGCTAGAAAGTCAACTCCTCCAGCACTATTTATTTTATAGCCAGAAATCAGTTACGGGTTCGAAATCACGAAAGATTTAACATCGCACTGGGACTAGCTAATGGACGCCGCCCGCTATCCCAGCTGATCCTTTCTAGTTTCAAAATGGCGGATCTAGTGCTGAAAAATCGAACCTATCTATGTTTAAGACTGGTGAAGTAAAAAGTCTAATGTGTGTATCACTCTTAGGGTAAGTTATTGGGGTAATTTTGAGGTTAAGAGCTTTTAGATCGATCGGTTAATTATATGTATTGCTGAAAAAAAGAATACTGTTTATTTAGACACAGTTCGTAAAAAACAAAATACAAAAACAAATAAAAAAAGTGAAAATAAATAACTACAACAGTGTGTGCATCACGGCTGCGCCAAAAAGGATCATTTCACCATTAATGCCAGACAAACTGATGCTGTCTGACGCTGGTGAATGAAACTTTAGGGACAAGTGACGAGGAGTACAAAACAGTTTTAACATAGGTGCCTAATACATAGTTTTTGTACTTATAAATTGACAAGTAATCACATAAACTTAAAAAAGCAAAATAAAACGTAAACAACAGGAACTAAACCTGTTCCGAGCGATTATCTACAGTGATTTGTGCATGATGCACTCAGAATGCGCTACAAGCCACCGGGCGCGGCAGACATTACATTACCAGTGATTTTGTGACATTACGGCCAATCCTCAAAGAGTTAGGTAGAGTGTACTAACACCCACATTTCTCCAGTTATGCTTAAGTCCCATGTAATAGTTATTGCCATCAACCTGGTACAAATCCAGATAGCTGCCAACTCAGATTTCCGCGCGGTCTATCTGCCTTCGTTTTATAATCTGAGGCTGCTAATGAAAATATATAAAAAACGTTAAAAAAAAAAAAACAACCGACTTCCAAAAAACACTAGAAAGCGAAAAGTAACTTTAATTTCGGAAGTCGGTGACTTTGGATATGTATTTTATTAATTTCTTGTCACCGCCTTCCGAAATTAAAGTTATTTTTCGCTTTCTAGCGTTTTTTGGAAGTCGGTTGTTTTTTTTTTTTTTTTTTAAAACGTTTTTATTTTTCACTTTTTAGCTACAGTACCTACCCCACACCAATTCGAAATTTCATCATCCTTGGGGTCAAAACAATGCATATTTATGCTATAGCAGCAATCTCGGTTAATTTGCTGTCATTTTTCGAAGAGTTCCGTTGTCTGTCTCCGAAACGCATCATCCGATCTATATGAAATTTAAATGGGACCATTTCGAAATAAACCCCTATCGAACAAAAAAAGAATTTTGCAAATCAGTCTTATGACGGAGTTATGCCCGAACCTCCACCTAACTCCTAATCGTTAAAGAGTTGGACCTTCCTTCATCAGCTCAGCGTTATGAAATGATGATAACCATACGCAAATGTCTCAATGGCTTTAGAAAATATATGAAAAACATTGTTAATACCTACAAAATTTAAGGGTTGCCCTCGATTTCCCTGAGATTCCATCATCAGATCCTGACTTGGTGCCAATGGGACCACCTCAGAAGTATACTCTTCGAAATAAAAAATATATTTTGAGAATCGGTCCACAAATGTGGGAGAAATCGAGGAACGTACATTAAAAAAAAATACATACAGTGGAACATTAACCTCCTCCTTTTTTGGAAGTCGGTTAAAAATTACTAATACTCGAGAATCAAACTACTTCCCCTCACTACTTGCACACACTAAGGGATCTACCCTTAGTGTGTGTATATCCATTTTAGAAAAATCTTTTCATCACGCTAGTTTTCTACGTTCAGTGGTAGGTGTCTGTCCGTTGTCTGTCAGCCATCAGTATGTATTATCTATATGCTAGTGCTTTGCAAAATCAGTCAAGACGGGCTGTACGCTTGCTTGCCACTGCTTGCGCTAGAAAAATACTTAAATCTACGAATTAACGGTGGTTTTGAATTTTCTTCCATACTTAATAAAATAAAGAGGTAAAGTTTGTGAGGTTGTAGGGGTATTCTCTGGATCTACTGAACTGATTTTGAAAATTATTTTACCAATAGAAAGCCACGTTATTTGCGAGTGTCATGGGCTATACATATGTTACTTGAAAAAAACTAGGGATCGCACCTGTGCGAAGCCGGGACGGGCAGCTAGTTAAAATAATCTATATCTAAATCTTCTATACTATTAATAAAGAGGAAAGATTTGATTGTTTGTTTGCATTGAATAGGCTCCGAAATTGCTGAACCGATTTGAAAAATTCTTTCACTGTTGGGAAGCTACACTATCCCCGGGTGACATAGGCTATATTTTATCCCGGTATTCCCACGGGAACGGGAACTACGCGGGTGAAACCGCGGGGCGCTGCTAGTTGTGGATATAAAGAAGTATCAAATTATCTATATATCAATTCGTAAAGCAGAATACCCGTTTTGACGAATATTATGCGGTCGAAGGAGTTTAAAATACGGCACGTTTAAAGTTTATATGGAGAAGTAGTGCAGAAGCTAACATTTGTATACGGGGAATAATGTATTAGTTCACCAAAGTTAAAAATTAAATAAATAATAGTCAAAAATCGACCACTGGGTGATTTTTTTCCATAATATTACGAATAATTATAATTTTATCATTAAAATAGATGGGTCGGCTTCAAGTCTAGCCGATGCAGCTGAACAGCAGTATTTTACATGGAGCGACGATATCTGACCTCCACAACTCAAGTGCTGGGTAATACGAACCTAATACAGAACAAATGGTAATATTATTAAATTGAAACAAAAAGCCACGTTCACATCTTTAAAATAAAAATAAAAACAACATATAATCTGATCGGTAAGTCTGCTCCGAACATGTCATCACTTTTAAAACAATTAGAACAGTAGAGGACACCACATATGGAATACAGATCACATATTTATATTATTAGATCGAAATAGAATAGTCACGTCCTCGATCTATATTTATATAAAACAACATTTATACTGATTGCTGGTCTGCTCCGAGCATTTCTATTAGTTTTGCGGCGAACAGTTTAGTAATCCAATGCATTGTTGCGTTATACAATTGAAATAGGAAACAGTGGCTCTGAAACTATTTCAATGATAAAGAGAAATTAATTGTTTGTTAATCTCTAGATTCTGCTGTTATAATGGGGTTAACTCCTGGCTTCTATCAAAGTTTTTGATCGCTTTGTTCCGGTTGCATGACTTTCGCCGAATCTTCTTCTTAGCGTGTCGATGGCCGTCTAAATGCAGTCTGCCCAGAATTCGGCTATGTGTTTGGTGCCATCACGAGCGTTCATCAGTTTCTGTAACACGCAGCTCTCAGAATACGCAGGAAATTATATTAAGTGTCCCATCTTTTGTGGAACAGCACTGAATTTACACTTCAAGGCAGAGTCGTTTGTGTATGCAGACCACTGTAACATTTATTATCTTAGTGAAATCATTAGAAGACTTAAAGACAATGGAGAGGGCTATAACTAGAGTTTCTCTAAGCGATCGAATCAGAAATGAAGAGATCCGTAGGAGAACCAAGGTAACCGACATATAACACGTACCGGAAAACGTAGCGATGGAAGGCCTCCCACAAGCTGGACCGATGCTGCGATGATCTGGTGAAAACCGCAGGAATCCACTGGATGCAAGACGCACAGAACCGGTCAATATGGCAGAGCTTGAAGGAGGCCTATGTCCAGCAGTGGACATTTTCGGATGAAATGATAATGATGAGGGCCCTGGGCTGTTGCTAATTAGCAATGCTATTAAATTTTAACCAGATCATCAAACTAAGGTATTAGTGATTTGTGGCTAAGATAAAGAACAAATACGTCCTGTTTTCTTTCTGAAATCAACATAAAATGAGCCGTTTCATGTCATATCACCTGTTTTTATTACCGCCATAAAAATAGTGACTCTGTTGATAAAATATATGTCGATGACCTACTAGCGGAGACTTTTCGGTTTATTAGGGACTACTCCCACTTATTCAGCTTTGTTCAGCTTTTGTCCATAGAAAACAAAGATTTTGTATAGAGTCCGTTTAGCTTTCCGCGGCTGAACACATGGCGTACGTATCTCATACAAAATCGTTGTTTTCTATTGACAAAAGCTGAACAGAGCTGAATAAGCGTCAGTAGTCTCTTAATCGACTCGCCCAAATTAACTCGCCCGAATCGGGTGAAACGTAACTTTGAAATAATGTGATATATTCTATAAGCGACTCGCACGAAATTGATTTATTTGTGGGCGAATCGACACTTCGAGAAATAAGTATTTGGCAACTGACACGTTTTGTATTTTATGTAATAAAGTTAGTGTCATCATCATCATCATCATCAGCCTATAATGTTCCCACTGCTGGGACACAGGCCTCCTCTCTGTGAGAGGGATTGGGCCGTAATCCACAACGCGGGCCCAGTGCGGGTTGGTAGATGTCACATGTCTTCCGAATTTTTTGTTCTAGAACATGCCGGTTTCCTCACGATGTTTTCACCGTTTTGAGAGCAGTGGTAATGAAATAATTTACACAAAGTAAAGCGCCTGGCTGGGTTCGAACTCACGACCTACAACTCGTAAGTCGCGGCCGTTACCACTTGGCTACCACTGCTCTCCAAAGTTAGTGTAGGTACCTACTTTCCTTAACTTTTCGTTTGTTCAAAGCTTTTTGAATTTGATTGACTATTTGACTTTATTTCTGTAAGTAGGTTTGTACAAACACTTTTACACGTCAATCATATTTGAAATAAAAACTAGAAGAGTTCGCCATTTGTTGATTAATCTGAGAAGAAAGGCCGAAACAAACTCAGAGGTCACAGTTTTTTTTAAGTCCGAGCATAATCTTGGTCAGATCATGTGAAGACCATGTGGATTGTTGTCTGAAATTGTCTTTTGAGGAAAGAACCACACAGATTGAGTGGGCCTGTCCAATCAGTGTATGCATTTATCAGTTATCATGCAGCTCAAATATGTAGGTTATGTCCTTAATCCATCCATATTCATTATGATTTTCCGCATTGAAAATAAACCTATTTTCTAATTCACTCTAATAGCCTAACGAAATCATCAATATCAGTTCAGTAATAGAGCACTAAAAATATGAGAAACAGTACACACAGACAAGATATTCTAGCATAAGTAACGACACTGAATCTAAGACGCTTCACATCTTCAATACTTAGAAATAATTTTCAACATAAAGTAGCTACCTACTTACCCTTTTATTGCGACACAACAAAACAGCTCATTCCGAATGCAAACAAACCATTCGCAATTGATTGACATTCATGAGCCGCTGCAGGTCCCCATGGACACGCCGTGAAGGTTTCTAAACGTCCTTATATCCCATGGGGTGTTAAGAGAAATGCTTGCTACCTTTTGCGACTCGGAGTTGGAAGTAAATGGAGTGCCAGTGCATGATTCGCGGTCCAAAAAAAGTGAGTTACTTTAACTCAAATAAAGTTTCATAAATCATAACATACGCATAATCAGCTGATAATGTTCCCACTGCTGGGACACAAGTCTCCTCTCTGTGAGAGGGAGTTGACTGTAATCACCACGCAGGCCCAGTGCGGATTGGTAGATGTCACATTTCTTCGAATTTTTGGTTCTAGGACATGCCGGTTTCCTCACGATGTTTTCCTTCACCGTTTTGCAAGCACTGGTGATGAAATTATTTTCACAAAGTAAAGCACCTGTCTAACCCACGACCAACTACTTGTAATTTGCGACCGTTTCCCCAAGGCCACCACTGATCTATCATATACTTGATCTAAATCATAATAATATACTTTTTTACCGGTCGAACTGGAGGAGCTTGAGGGAGGCCTATGTCCAGCAGTGCGCGTCTTTCGGTTGACACGATGATGATGATGAGTACACTTTTGTCATATTCTTCAGAGGAAAACCACATGGCTGCCCACATGACGATGAGTACTAGATGAAGGATCATCCGCACCCGACGAAGCAGTTTATTATTACAGTTAGTTATTTTTAGGGTTCCGTACCTCTAAAGGAAAAAACGGAACCCTTATAAGATCACTTTGTTGTCCGTCCGTCCGTCCGTCCGTCTGTCAAGACCGTTTTTCTCAGGAACGCGTGGAGGTATCAAACTGAAATTTCTATATGATACTTAGTTCTACTGTCCCTGGAAGCTGTAGAAAAATCAACCTTCTAAGTCAACGCAATCAAAAGATACAGCCATTTAGGCCGCAGATTTCCGCAAATTTTCGAAACTCGCACGGGAATCAAAACCTACAGGGTACTTCCCGTGAACTTAGAATCTTGAAATTTTGTACGAAGTCACGTCTTATAGTACAGATATAGGAAAAATTACGAAAACCGTAAATTTTTAGTTTCGTCATATAAAAAAAAATATTTTTGACAATTTTGAACTTTTACTTATATACCCACAGGTTTGTACGGAACCCTCGGTGCGCGAGTCCAACTCGCACTTGACCGGTTTTTTTTTGTATGCACGTGATTCTATGACAAATATACCTATTTTAATGTCTTTCTTTCAGTTGCGTTGCTGTTCTTGAGACAAAGCTAAAATCTCATGTTATGCCTCAAATTACACAGGCACCCCATCCTATCAACTTCTTATTAGGACTTTTGACCGCATGACAGTGGTAACACTTTGTCCTTGAACTGGCGTTGCGTAGTATAGTTTCAATAAAATACGAGCCAACCTGATACTGGTTTTGTTCACTCCGATCCAGCCCGTCCTTTGCTGCCCTCTTCCAGCGACACCCTAAGCCGAGGTCCGTACCCCACAGGGCGTGCCCATTGCTAAGATTTAAGTTGTAAAACCCGAGGGCTCAAAAAACTAAGGCCCACAAACAGCTGTGGGCCTTAGTGTTTTGAGGCAGCCACAGGCAAGTCCGGTTAAGTATCCGATGACTGCCTAGGTTGACTTGAGAAATGTCATAAAAAAAAGAATATCCTGGTTTTGTTACCACAATCGCGCAGCCAACTGACAGTCCCTATCACGGTACTGTTAGTCCATTTACTATCTACTCCATGTTTTAACGGCAATCGACGACGCCGTTTGGGAACAGAAAGGTCTTATAAAATGGCCTATTTATAACTACGGGATTTCTTTTAACCTTAGATGTAAGAATCAGCTATTTTAAATGTACCTAGTCTTAAACTGCTGATGACTTTTTAAGCGACTTCAAAAAGGAAAAAGTTCTTAAATCGATGTCTCCGGCAATAGGGTATTTTAAAATTTATTAAAAAAACTATTTTAATTTGAAGATTGGGACGAAATATGTAACAGAAAATTAAAAATGTAATGATTTATATTGATTTTCTAAATTAAAAACGATTAAAATCGAATTTATTTTTCGTTGTTTTTAATTTATCGCCAAAACGCTCCTCATGATGACTTTTTTATCACGTGACCACACGTGACGTCAGCTTTGTGTAAAAGGCACCGGTACGAATACTTTGCGTGGCGCACTTTTAGAAGTATTTGTGCACTGAGGCACCCGCCCAAGCAGCACACATAGCTGTATAGCCACCGGACAACAGAATTTTTGAAAACTCATGGCTGTTATGCCGTTTGTACAAGGGCATTATATCCGGCTACACAGCTTCTATAATTCTAAATTTGGCCCCAATTAACCAGCCCTGAGCATTGTAGTAGCTTGTTAATAGCATTCCAGAGCATTGTAAGAGCATTACATGGGCTGGACAATAGCTTAGACAGCTGTCAAGATGCCACTATCTAGCTCCTTTGATTCTCTTAGACAGCCCAAAGATGTTGTATGGCTTACTAACGGCGATTGTTAAATCTACAAAGAATTAGCAACAAAAGTCTATTTGGACAGCGCAACTGTTATGCCAAACTATAATCTGTAGGAAAATATAATTAATTTCCAATTTAAGGTAAGTAATTTTTCACGTTTATTTGCATCTCTATCGGTAAATTGTACAGCGGGTGCAATTTTACTGTTAATATATTAGGTGATATTATCAAATATTACACGCGCCATCGAAATAATACAGTTTTACTAAAATAAATATACAAAATAAATACGGTGTGGAATTATTTATGGATTTTTACAAAAAAATACCATCTTATGAGCATTATCATCTATTTGTAGCTATGAAATAGTGTGTTTTACTTTAATAGCTCTGAAATATCATAAAAATTTAACAGATTTCAGTTTTTTTTTTATATTTAATCGTTTTGTTTACATTAAAATGGCGTCAATTTGTTATCCAGCTATAATTCTAACTAAATTCTCTACAACTTCACTTTGCCGTGCAATGGCCATATTTAATTCTATTAACCAGTTGAGAACTGGACGCTAGCTGCACAATGGTTTTCAGTTATTCTAACGAATGGTGAAAGCAGCGTCTTAGGGTTCTCTAATCTTGATAGAAAACCATTTCGGGCATTTTGTAATCAATTAATAATAGTGTACATATTTTTGTTATAGTGCCTGTAATAGATGCTTTGGCGCTTTAGAGCGTTTTACTTAATAGCACAAATACTAAATTCGCATACTTAATTATCTCTTACTTATGACGTAGTAGGTAAAGATGCTAATGTTATTGCTAATTAATTATTTTTGTTTTCAGAAAATAGAAATGTCGTTCAAAAAGAAAGAGGGAAAGAAAAATTATCATACCAAGTGCTTGGGAAAAGGATTGAGATGGCCTATTAAAAACGTCACTTCGAAATTGAATGAACTAGAATATTCAAAGCCTCATACAGATTGGAAAAAAATGCAATGCATAATGAAACGGTCATCCATTGCAACTTATAATAATGCATAAAAAGAATTAAGTGAAATGTTGAACCATAGTAACACGTCTGGAGAAATAAATATATTAGACGAAATCGTTGACCACAACACATTTAGTACCTACATATTTAATAACGTTATCTCATGACGTTACTCAAAAGTGTTTTTTTAAATATTTGGTTCATTAGTTGGTTATTTAAACAGTATTCTGCTTAAATAACCAACTAATGGTTTAACATATAGAATTACCAAAGCCAAATATGGAGTATGTGACTGATAAAATTAAACGCAGTAAATGTATACCATTACTTTTATTTTTACTGACCATTCCTTACCCAACAGCTATTAATAAATAAAAACTTCTGAGTGCCACTGACACGTCTTTATTGTTTTGTAACGGTCAAACAATATTAAAATTTGTCTTCTCATAAAGACGTGGCGCTGAAGGCATGAAAATGTACGTACGTTTTATAAAAGCCCTTGCGGGTGAATCGCAGAAAAAAACATCTAATCATGACTGCTATGATCTTGCTAGTTGATAGAAGGATTCCGTCATTCAATAACTGTTTTATTTCTACTACAAAATCTTCTAGATAAATATCAAGATTCTTCGGTTTTCTGACACCATAATAAACGCCAATGATAAATGGTTGGCTATTTCAAAAACATTACACAAAATCGGCCAATCATTATTCTACACCTATTTAATCGCCGATTAAATAGGTGTGGAATAAAATTAGTAGTCAAGAACTAAAATTCACACCGACACCTCGACTTCTGGTGCAAAAATAGTACTGTATTTTTTTTTTCTTTTCTTTTGCTTATATATCGAAAATCTATCGCAAAAATAATGAAAATTTCGACCCCCTTTATAAAACCCGAAACACCTCTAAAACACAACATGTGGGTAATAATTTTTCATATTTTCCACGAAAATAGTGAAAATTCCATATAAATCACGTCGAGGCTGCCGCCCTTGCGCGCCGCTGGCTCTAAAAAAAAATCACGGGGTATGGCAAACAAGTACCACGTTACGAAGCCAAAACATACCACGTGCGAGTCGCGATTGTCAAATTCGATTTTAGTTGTGTCAAAATTGTTTTTAAATTCGGAGAAATTTTTTTTTAGTTAAGATTCTCATAGTCAAAAGTAAGGAATTTGAGTTATAGTTTAATTAGTTTAGTTCGGTGTACAACAGAATTGGCACCAATGCCACTTACTTAAAACTATAGTTAGCGGATTGATTAGTACATTGTGCCAGTATTCACCACCAGATTCGATTAATTTTATGGTAATTTTTCTACCTGTACCTATGTAGAATCGTTCTCGGATCTTTTTGTACAATATCTGGTACGAAAAGATCCGAGAACGATTCATTTCATTCATTCAAAAATCTTTAATTCACTATTATTAGTAATTCCATCAGTGCATCTTGAGCAATATTTCTCTTTATTGCCTATAAAATATAATATTATCTCCCTCATGTCTGGTTTGATTCAAAACTTTCACACCCCCACCACTTCTACTTACAATCATTGTTTTAGAAAGGTCACTGACCGTATCCTTAAATTGTACGGAACTATGATCATTGGTAACAAAATCTATGTGATTAATTCGCGTTACGGGGTTATGACAAATTTGACGTTATCATAGCACTACTACCTAAGTCTACTCTTCAATAATTCTAGAGGCTGTGAAATAGCTAATATTTACACTATAAGCTTTGGAATTAAAGTGGAGTAATACTACACTAATTTACAGCTCATGCAGTCGTTAAATGCTTTTAGCCAGCTAGTGTCAAGCTCATTGAGGAAGCATTATAATAGAATTATTTTACACCATAAAAGAATACCAATGGCATAATTAAATTCTCTAATACAGTTCAAAGCTTAGAAAGGGTGTTACTTTATCTCATTAGCCAGCTGTTTACAAGCGTCGGTCTTCTTGACCTACTAGTAGCATTATACGTAGCCAAACGCTGGACAATGGTTCTTTCAAGTTCTACTAAAATGCATTTTGATGTTTTTTTGTCCAATGTACAGCCATTAGTCAGCTGTGCTGTTTAACAGTGTAGAGATCACCCCCCATACAGCCCCAAGAATCGTCTTATCCATTAGTACAGCTACGTAAGAGCCATTGGCTGTTATATAGCTTGTTTATGGATGTAATCTTCGCTAATGTGCTGCTTGGGCGCACACCAGTAATATCATTTTCTATCAAATAAAAATCGTATTAAATATAAACTCGTCATTCTCTTGCTTTTAACTACTTTAGTTTACACAAAGCTGACGTCACGCGTGGTCACGTGTTAAAAAGTCATCGTAAGGAGCGTTTTGGCGGTAAATTCAAAACAACGAAAAATTAATTTGATTTAATTCGTTTTTAATTCAGAAAAAGGATATTTTATTTCTGTTACATCATCATATCATCATATCAGCCGAAAGACGTCCACTGCTGGACATAGGCCTCCCCCAGGCTCCTCCACTTCGACCGGTCTTTCTATCTTCTTCGGTTACATATTTCGTACCAATTTTCAAATTAAAATAGTTTAAAAAAAAAAATGGAAAATACCCTATTGTAAATAGAAAGCTCAAAATCGAATACGTTTTATTAAGTTTATAATAACTTTCAAATAAACATCACGCCTATAAAACCCGAGGGGCTAGACAGAGGTGTACCTGTGACCTATTCAGTAAACAAACGTTTCACCAGTTATGTTTAAGTCTCATGTATAGTACTGGAGGGTGAGCCTATTACCATCAATCGGGCAAAATCCAGACTTCGGTCTGCTGTACTGAGAAATTCCTTTCTTTTCATTCCTCTGGGAATCTAACCTAGGACCATATTCAGTTTCATCTACATGTTTTTTCTTTAAATTCTGTAGGCCTTTACCTGATACAATATCATATAAATTGGATACCAACACACATAAAAAGTGGATACATCTCATGTTTTTATAGGATAAAAAGACGGCTGGCGGAAATTATTTTTGCGTCCATTTCAGATTGAAACCATAAAAGAAGGTAGAAATACATCAGAATAAGAATATATCAGTTTTGTATACAGGATAAGTTTTTAACCAGTGCGCAAACTGTATCTTACCATGAATTCAGCATATCTGAAAAAAATCTGCGCTATAGGGTCTAGAATGATATGCTGAACTCGTGGTTACAATTTGCGCACTGGTTTTTTTTTTGGACTGACTGACTAAAACCCACTCGTGTTCCCTCAGTTGCCCTTGTGCCAGGGGCGACGGTGTCTCTTTCGAACAACCCGCATCCCTGGCAGGCATTGGCCCTTGCGGACCCCACCAGTTGTTGCTGACATCTCTGACGGCGCCCGTGGAACACAACGCTCCGTCTCCCCTTACCACTTTTTAGCCGCAGGGCCAACGCTATGCCGACACTCCTCTTCCCCTGCGGCCCCACCGCGTCCGCCATCAAACGGTGGCGGTCCCGTCCAGGCATGCTGCCATTATGCATGTGTGTATGGCTGTGTGTTTACTCTATATTTCATGACTCACGCCATATTCAAAAGATACAGCAAGCAAGTTCAAATATACAGCATTATTTATGAACCATTTATTCTACTTTAATGCTTCTTCTCTTCAAACCCAACATTCACTTCAACATACATAAGCGTAGCCACAATCGCATGTGTAGTACCATTTACTTTATTCCCGCATTTACTCTCCTTTCCACATCTTCATCAATCTTTCCATCCCTTGTAAACAGACTAGATAAATATAGACTCACTTACTTTCTCGACATTCTTATCATTTGTTTTCACATCACACACCGATACATCCTCTCCTCTTTCAAACACCTTTGTCTTATTCAAATTTATATTCATCCCCTTCATCTTATATGCTTCATCCATTACAGTCATCATGTCTTGCAACTGTTCTGCTGTAAATGCAAGTAGAACTTGATCAAAATCAAATCAAATCATTTATTTGCATAATACAGGTAGGTATAAGACATTTTACAAATAAATTTAAAGTACACTGTATCATTAATTCATTACCTAAAAAGATGTGCAAATGTTTAGGTATAGTAATACAAATGTGAAAGGACTAAACCTTTCACATTTGTATTACTTATTCTAAATTTATTTTATGATGTGTAACGTTATTTTAATAATTATACAATTAGATTATTGATAATGTACAACACAAATTGTCACATGCATTTATAATTCATGTCATTAAAATAAAATTACATAAATGTCAAATAAAATTATTACTGCATGTCACACTATTTTTATTGTATCATCTCATTCGTAGTCAATCCACACTCACCCTCAACCCCAAATATCTATATAGAATGAAATAAGCGGATTATGTATAACTAACTTTAGCAATCGGCTTCGCCCGCATGGAGATCGAAAATTATCCCGCGGGAACGTACCACCGGGATAAAAAGTACCCTATGTGTTAATCCAGGATATAAACTATATGTGTGGCAAATTTCATCGAAATCCGTTTAGTAGTTTTTGCTTGAAAGAGTTGCAAACATCCATCCATTCTCACAAACTTTCACATTTATAATAATAATTTTAGTATATGTAGGAATAGTAGGATAAGATTTCCAATCTCCACGCGAACGAAGCCACGGGTAAACCCTAGTCTACAACATTACGGACACCATTTCTCTTCACCATAACGCAATTCTCTTCCGCTCGAAAATAAAAAGAAAACTTTTCGGCATTCCAATAAATTAGTTCCTATTTCGTAACTAGAAATTAAAACTTAATTATGTAAAAGTTACGAGGTGAGTAAAGGCACAACTCCACTGCTGCGCAGCATGCGTACGGAGAGGTTACGCAGTAGCTACGTAGGTTAAAAAAAAATCGCCTCACACACTTCTTTATCTTTACATAGTATAAAAATATAATCGCTTTTCGTATCCGTACGCTTAGATCGTTTAAACTACGAATCGGATATTAATTGTTGAGATTAATTTTTTTTTAAATATTTTTGTAAATTGGAGAGTAGCGTAGCCAACATTTTTATAGTAAGCGAAGCAACCTGAAGCGTAGCATAGCCGAGAGCAGCAATGGAGCTGCACCTTTAAGGGGGAGCTTGAACGAAAAAATGTTTTTGTTTTTACTTGTTTGGAAGTTTCCATTATTGAATGTTTTTTGTGTTTTTGTCTTAAAGTCCTGTATACATTGAGTTTTCAGATTACATTAGATACGTTTAATTATAATTTTAGGAACCTTGCTGAAATTGAGAAGATAATTTGGTTTTATTTGGTCAGCCCGTTATCTTACTTCTACTATATATACTAGCTATTGCCAACGGCTTCGCCTGCGTTAACTAATTTGAACAAAACTGTACACATAAATCTTCCTCATGAACCACTCTGCCTATTGGTGAAAACCGCATGAAAATCCGTTCAGTACTTTTGAGTTTATCGCAAACAGATAGGCAGATAGACGAGGCTCCGACTTTGTTTTATAATATGTAGTTATAGTTATAAACCAACATCGTTTTACGTAACTAAGCAAGCAACGTATGCGGCAGTTTTCAGCATAATTTATAGAATTTATATTAGAACATTATCTGTCCACATCGTCATAGTTGTGTATGTATTATTTTATTTACAGCATTATTATTAATATTTTAGTGATATTTATTTTAGGTGTATGTAAGTATGTATGATCCAAGTATGTATGTTAGTATATTATTATTTGTTTCATTAATTTAGTGAATTATTGGTTTTAAATGTAGTTTATCTTCCCTTTTTCCCTTACACACGTTGTCTACATCTCTTTATCTTTTCTCCTATGTATGCTGGAAGAGATTTCTTTAGAAATAAGCATCACTTCTGTACCTATTTTTCTGTTCTTATCTTCTTGTCTGTTTATATAGTGTGTACATAAATAGGATTAAGACAATAACAACTTGCAAAGATGCTAAAGTTTAACTATCTTTCTCCTTTACATTTTTTACTCAATCAATCTATCAATCAAACAATCAATCTTTATTTGTGAACACAGGTATTGTATTATAGGTCTTATGTTTACATTTTAACTATAACTAATATAATAACACTAATAGAACTATAACGAATATATTTGTACACCAATTTCATTGGTCGTGTCCTACCAATGAAATTGGTAACACAAATATATTCGTTTTTTTTAGTAATAAATCTGAATGAGTATACAATACAAATTCAATTATATGATTATTAATAAATGATTAATCAATTACAAATTTTTTTTACATGCATGTCAATGGTAAATTATATTAAAGGGTTAGTTATGCCATATTTCATCATATTGTAGTTAAGTCAAATAAATGTATTAATAAACAATTAATCAGTTATAAATAAAATAAATTACATGCATGTCAATGATAAATTACATTACCACCCCGGTAGTGTCATATTTTATCGTTTAAAAATTCTTCGATAGAGTAATACGTCTTATCTATTAGAAATGAATACAATTTACTTTTGAATTTTCGGACACTATCTTCACTCCTTATACATTTCGGTAATTTATTATAGACCTTTGAAGCCATTACAAAAATACTGTTTTTGTACAGTGCAGTACAAGATCCGACTGTTGTTGTCGAGCAAATTTATGTTTTTGACGAACATAAACGTGTCTCAAGCTAGTGTCTCACTTACCCGAGTATTGAAAACAAAAGAAACGACATTTAAATTCCAAAGAAAACAAATGAAAATCAAAACAAATCACACACTAGTAAGCACCCGATCACCTTTGATTAAATAAACCCAAGTCTACACTAGCCGAGTCCAAAATAAAGCAAAACAGACTCCAGTCAAAAGGCCTTCGTAAATAATGCATACGAGAATATTTTAAACATTCATCCTTTCAAGTACACGGTACAGAAAACCTAGATGTCTAGTCGGGATTATGCTGAGCTGAAAACCCTGTCTGATGCGGCGTGAAATGGAATGCCTAAGGCTAAGAGTGTTGTAGTACAGGCATGTTGAATGTAGATACTGCCTTAGACTTGTAAAATACGGATTTGGGCTCTATTTTCGTGCTTAAGTAGATTGAAAACACAGGAATTATTTACGAGGAGGCATTCTCGTTTTTTTATCTTTTATATCTTCTATCTATATCTATAACTATCTATATCTATACATCTATATCTATATCTATATCTATACATATAATAAATCTGTCAACGAACTTTTTCTGTACATTTAAAATATTTCGAAAATAATTGTTGGGGTGGTAAGGGATAATCAACAGATGCCATTTTAACCCTTATCAAAATTTTTGTCTGTTTGTCGGTTTTTCTGTTTATATGTTTGAATAGATCAAGTATCACGTCAAAAGAACGAAACTAATATGGTCATCTTTCATACTCAAATATTGTTTATAACTCAGAGTTCAAATTAGTCTTTGTTTCATCGCAATCGCTTCGGTCAACCTATCTAAAGATATAATTAATTTAAAGTGTTCAAGAAGAATTTATTCACGTAATGTTGAAACACTTAGTGACATCTATTTGCGTGAAACGGTACTAACGAATACTTAATAATAACACGTCATTCTCATTTAAGTTACTGTGTCTGTGTTTTTTTTAAAGTAATGATACTGATTACTAAAATCGCTTTCCGTTGGTGGTTGATTCCCACGAATCAAAAAAGCTAAAAGAATTTCAAATAAAAAGTTGTGATAATAATGACGTGGTGTTCTGAGTCTTATGGAATGCAATGTTAGATAAATATTTATTAGTTTTATCAATCAAATTAATACAAATAGAGGGGAAGAAATCTCATAGAAAAATAAAATTGTGATAAAAGTCTTAGTATAGCATAATATAGCAAAATTAGAACGGCTAGGGGAACATCTCCATAGAAAATCTTAATCTCTAGCGTCAGTAACGCCATCTAGGTTTGAATAGCAAACATGCAAAGACAACAACTTGATTTTGCCTGTTTTATTGATTTTCTATCGAAAATACGTCTATGTCTGCTTTTTTAAACTACTTCGAACAATATTTTGACGAAGCAGATGGAAGCTAAAAGGTATTTTACTACTTAGACATCTAAAAATGTAATAATAAGATAGCTTAGGCAAAAATCAGTCGGAAAATGTTGGTTTTAGTTCATGAAATAACAAAATAAATTTTAAAATTTAATTCAAAGATTTCAGTTATTTAAGTAGGTACCATAAACTGTTCTTGAACACCATGAAATAATATCCGACATGTTATTACGTCATACCGCTGTTAAGAATCAACTGAATAACTTTGTAGTTTTATTATTTTCGTAACCAAAGTATTTTTATTGAAATAATAGGAATACATTCAGGAACAGCAAACCAACGATAAGTAGAATAATAACTCATTTTAAAATGATAAATAATTATCATACAAAACATCAAAGCATTTGTTTACACAAAAAACCTACAGAGCAATTTATTGGCATCCACTGAGTCCAGCATTTTCGTCAAAATACGCGCGAAATATGATAATGTTAAATTTAAATGCGTGTTTACAGCATTAATCCATTCAAAAAAGATGTTTTTTAGTGGTTTATTAGCATTTTAGAATCTACTAAAGATACCTACTTCAAAAACGGGTTTAATACCATATTACGGACACATAATAATTATTGGGAATTTTGGGAGTAAAGAGTTGTTAATACTTAAGTGCTAATTTTCGTGATGTTAGTTTTCGAGGTGGGGAGGGGTTCAAGCGAGGTCGGATGGTGAAAATCAGGAAAAAATATCCAAAATTGCGACCATAACTACTGGTGGATCTGAGTAAATAAATAGGTTTTCACACGGGCAACTGTAGTTATGTCGGTGCTCTTCCTTCCGAGCAACATCGCTTACAGAGAAGTATGTATTTATTTATCCATTTGGTATCTCCAACAAAGGATACATTACCTACATATGAACAATAGAAATCACAATAGTAAAATATTGACAATTTTAAAGTCGCTTCTCTAAATATTATCATTTATTGGTCTAGAAATAAATGTATGGCTGAACAAAAGAAACACAGAAACATTTTTGATTACAATTTACAATAAAAAGGCATCACGACTTAGAGTCGCGGAGGATCGTTCTGTTACGTCCGTTATCCTCGGGATCGGGCTCTCTCTCTTCCTGCTGCCTGCGTCAGCGGCGGGGAAGAGAGGTGGGGGCGCGCGTGGTATGGCACTACGTAGCAACAACATCGTACTTACTATGTTCATAGAAAACCCGTGCTATACAATCAAATAGTTTTTTTGTCTGGTTTGGATTATTTTTTCAGCAGCGCTGTTAATGTGGATAATGACCGACGTTACGGGGCGTAGATAATGTAACATTCGCAGCGAGCATGTCTTTACGCCGTGTGCTAAAATCAGTGTTGCTCGCTCGCATGTTTTGCCGTAGGTACTACTGACTGCACGAATACTTGCTTGGTAACATATTAGGTGCATTTTGACCCGTGACGCCGCCGCCGGTCAGTATCCACCTTTACAGCGTAATCTTTCTTCATCGTGATAACGCCACGGTCCCACGGGCCGTTAACTGACAGGTGGCGTCAGGTGTTACTGCACTGCTACCTGTCGAGGCCTATCGCAGTCCGTGCAGAGCATTCCCACTGCTGTGGTTTTATTCAGTGGTCAACGTTTGATAAACAAAGCTAAAAGACACGCGCCTGTACGGGCCGAGATAGGCGCCCGCCCCCGCGTGGAATAATGCTTCAGCACACTCAACCAGACGCGCAGTCGATTTATTGAGTAAGTACAGTAAAAGCTCCTTATTCGTGCTTCCTTCATTCGCGTTTTCACTATTCGCGGATTAAAAAATGCGACCCAATTCCTACATCCGCGGCTAAAGATATATTTATTTGCGGGTCTAATCGGTACATCGGTACATACATATTAACAAATAGGTAACAAAAAGGATTCCAATAGGTATCCAACCCAATATCCTTTGTAAACGCGTCGTCAGATGGACTATAAAAAAGTAAAATAGACCTTATTACAACTTTGCCTAAAGTACATTGTCAAATGATATCGCCGCTGTATTGGTTCGGCCTTTGACATCTTTATTAGCCGCTTTCGCCGCGGTCGGTGTTTTTAACTGACTTCAAAAAGAAGGAGGTTATCAATTCGACATGTTTATATTTTTTATGTATGTTCAGGCATAAATCCGTCGTATATAGACGGAAATGCAAAATTCTTTTTTTGTTCGAAAGGGGTTTACCTACTCCGAAATGGTCCCATTGAAATTTCATATAGATCTGATGATGCGTTTCGGAGACAGACAACGGAACTCTTCAAAAAATTACAGCAAATGAACCGCGAATCTTGCTATCGCATAAATATGTATGTATTGTTTTGACCCAAAGGATGATGAAATTACGAATTGGTGTAGGGTAGGTAACAAAAAAGTAAAAATTAAAAACATTTTTCAAAAAAATAACAAACGACTTCCAAAAAACATTACACAGTGCAAAATAACTTTAATTTCGGAAGGCGGTGACAAATAATTAAAATACACATCCAACGTCACCGACTAATCACGCTCATACAATTAATCAATATGGTCAAAAACTTCAATTAAATTGTTTTTTGATCCCCTATAATCCCATATAAATTACCATTCCATAGTCACGGTTTCTGTATTCGTGGTAGGTATTTTACGGAACGTATACCTCGCGAAAAAAGAGCTTTTACTGTACCTACGGCAGGTGCACATTTATTATTAAAATACACATCCAACGTCACCGACTTCCAAAATTAAAGTTATTTTGCACTTTGTAGTGTTTTCTGGAAGTCGGTTGTTATTTTTTTGAAAAAAGTTTTTTGAGAATGTAAACAAACATAATGAAAGCAACCTTTGATTAGGTTGCTTTTTTAAAGTATATTTATATATCATCATCATTTCAGCTGAAAGACGTCCACTGCTGGACATAGGCCTCCCGCACATTTATAAATGCTGCGACATAATAGACGTTCCATCCTCTGGTACGAGCCGCTTTGCGTGTTTTACCTATTGTTTCATCTTTCCATTCATTGGAAAATGTTGAATTTTTTTTTTTACTTTAAAACGATTTTCGTCGCGAAAAAATCTGTTGAACGCATAGAAATGCTTGATCGTTTACGCCTTGGAGAGTCGCTTGCATCCATATCACGGTCATACAATTAATCAATATGGTCAAAAACTTCAATTAAATTGTTTTTTTTTTTGTCACCTAGGAACGTATCCCCTATAATCCCATATAAATTACCATTCCATAGTCACGGCTTCTGTATTCGCGGTAGGTATTTTACGGAACGTATACCTCGCGAATAAAGAGCTTTTACTGTACCTACGGCAGGTGCACATTTATTATAAAATGAGCCTCGACCAGGCGCTTTGATCTATATTTATATCATTATAAACCCTAAAGACGCCTGCAGGCCTAGACAAAACACATTTCTGGTACCGTAACAGAAATGTGTTTTGTCTCTAGGCTCTGGACTGCATTCGAAACCTGTGGTAGATTCCTACCAGGATAGATCGGAAGATCGGAGGAGTGGTACCTACACCGTCAAAGCGACACATTATTGTTTTCCGACATGCACGCGAACGAAGTCGCGGGCACAGCTAGTTAAGAATACGAGTAGGTTCAGGCAGCCATTTCCACACATCATCTGCCTAGCCTTTTCCCAACTATGTTGGGGTCGGCTTACAGTCTAACCGGATGCAGCTGAAGGGTTGTTCCCAGTGGTCCACGAGTCTATTGTTCTCGAAAAAAGAAACTTCATACTTCCCACCGGGTCTACGACATTTTAAAATATACAATGCTAGCTTTTGCCAGCGGCTCCGCCCGCGTGGATGTCGGTTATCGCGTAAAAAAGTAGCCTATGTCCGTCTCCATATTCCAGGCTATATCTCTGCCAAATTTCATGACGATCGGTTAGGCGTGAAAGCGGGACAGACAGACAGAGTTACTTTATCATTTATAATATTAGTAGGGAAGTAGGGATTTCCTTTCCCTATGGGTCCATGAGAATGTTTGGTACAGTCGGCAATAAAAGTTAGGCACAGGGATTTATATTTATTATTGGTATGAAATAAAAAACAATGAATATAGATAACTACTCTTTACTGTATCACATAAATGTTCATAACCATTAAAAAAGGCACAGTTTGATAAGAATCACAGTAAATAATTTTAATCTTAGACTGAAATAGACTTAGGTATTAAAAAATCAGTTTCAGAAAAAGTGGCAATGCTGCCAGTCTTCTGGGCACGTTTCCTGATGACAGCGATGCGGACGAATACTTCGACGCTCAAGTGTCCTTTTGTATTTATTTGTTTAGTTATTTAGTTTACATTTTTGTGATAAGCTTATGTATTAAATCTATACTAATGTTTCAGAATAATCAATAAATCATCTTAATCTTACAATAAAATAAGGTCGCGTCAGTAAAACCACTTATAATTCAAGAAGTGCTGGAACGATTTTCATGATCTTTGATTTGTAGGATTTTTCTCCGCCTCAAATATTAGAATAGAATAATTTATTGTTTTGAAAGTTCCATTCAGAACAATTATTTTTAAAAATGGGAACATATATCGAAAAAGAAATTATAATCTTAATTAATTTTCTCATACATTTTATGTGTCAACTTTTTAACCTCTCTATGCCTCTGAAGTACCAGGTTGTCATAACTTGGTAGGAGATCATGCGCATCACTTCAGATGTTTTGGAGGCGCATTGACTGCTTGATTGATTGATTGACTGTCTTTCTTACAAGAAATTGTTTTTACTGACTGTACTTTGGATAAATCTCGGGGACCCGTTGGGAATTCATTTAGAAACAGTCAAAACATTATCGTAATTTTTTCATGGACCCGGTAGGAAAAGAAGAACAATAGAATCGTGGACCAACGAGAACAACCCCAGCTGAATGCCAGTATTTGACATGGTCATCTCCACGACCCAGTTACTGGTTGATACAATACCCCTTGCTAAGACTGATTGTCAATCAGTCTTAGCATCATGTCAATTTCGGGCTTCTGACGACCCGTAACTATGAAAGATTCACGAATGACAGCCGGGCACAAAAGCTTAACGTGCTTTCTGAGGTCCGGTCTTGGTATTTACCTAACGATGATTTAAACATTGTGTTAGTCTAAATTTTATTCAAGTCAATGGATACTTTGATGGTTTCATTTCTAGCACAAAATACTGGCCAGAAATATACTGAAAATGGTTACAATCAATTAGATTTTTACCATTGTTCCTCTTTGTGATCCTGAGGTCTGAAATCAGCAAAAGCATTGTGTAAATAGCTTGGCAGAGGTCTAATACACGTGTATTTCTCCAGGGAGCGACGGTGCATCGCCATCGAACTGTGCAATACTAGTGATGTGACACTGTTACTGGAAATGTCGATAGATTTTTGATTGAATGGACACAAAAAACACCCCTCATCATCATCATCATCATCGTCCTTTGACCTTGATTTCCCGAAGGGTCAGCCAGAGGGTGTACTTATTTCGCCAGTTATGCGGAATACGGGCCTTTTACTTTGTATGTGTGCATTTTATGTCTATTTTTTATAATGTGCGTTTTATTTGTGCAGAATAAATATTTTTTCTTTGTTCTTTCTTTCCTGTTCCCATCAACCAGACACACATCCAGACACTGGGTTTCTAATGGAAAAATGTCAGATTGAAAAACTTGTTATTAGGTTTTTCTATCTGACTTTTTTTTACTGATCTGAGAATGGAGTCATTATTTATATAACCACACAAACCAGATAACCATCGTTGTTGCAGAGGGGGTTGGTAATAATACCATCTTGCACCGCATGCCTGTTACCTGCACACGTGAGGACATAATGCCTGCGTCAGCGATTATTCGCGTTGCTGAATTTTTGGCAAAAAAAGAGAACTACAAATATTTTTGCCGTCGACCCGCTGAAAAGAAGAATACAATCATTAAATGTATCTACTATCACTCAATATGTCTGCTATCACTCAATGAACTGCCACTAGCTAGCCTATCTATTCAGCATGGCACGAGTATTTTGTACACAACGCGAGGAGAAAGAAAAGAAATGGTTTTGAGTGCAAATTTAAGGGCATAATAAGTAACTATGACTAAATAGCATCGATCTTTGAATACGAAAAACATAAGGTCAAGCTATCGATATCCAGATGCTGCACATCACTATTATACCCTTGCCTGCACTGCGACGATTCTTTTCAAGCATTCAGGTAATAGACTAATGTTTATAGGAACAAAGGAACAATCTAGGACTATCTGGTACGATCGGGAACTATCTAGGCATTGTGCAGCGATACGTCTCGTAGAGAATTCGTCTGTGAAAGAAAATTGGTATATTTATACTAGAAGGCAATTTTCTTTGAAAATGAGAATGTTATTACTTTATTAGGGATGTGTTTGAGGACGTCATAGGTACAAAAATATCGGCCTGTGATATTTTACGGGTAGGTAAAGTATAGGTATTATTTTTACCCGACTGGATGTATGTATGTGGATTTCTTTAGCACGCTCTGTAGTCTAAACGGCTTGTTGGATTTTAGATTGAGTGGCGTCGTTATATTCGTCACAATTGTGAAATTGACACTGGGTATATGAAAATTAAAATGGCCATTGTTTGGTGCCATTTTAATTTTCTTTTCTCAATACCTATCGAGTGGGGTATAAAATTAAAGGGTTTCATAAATAGGTCTTGTTAACGTCATAAATAATTATATTAACTAAAATGTTAGACTAGAGGGGCTTATGGCTAAGTTATAACAACCGCACGCAGTCCAGGCCAATGATTGGACAGTTTATTTTTTCGTTAGATACACAATGTCACGACATTATTCTTCAAAGGGTTAGGCGGAGGTGTAACTACACCAACATTTCGCCAGTTATGTTTAAGTCCCATGTAATAGGGGGCGAGCCTATTGCCATCAACAGATGGAGACCCCCAATAACACTTTACCCGACTCGAGAATCGAACCCAGGACCTCATGCTCAGCAGTAGCTTCGCCGACTTTACAAAAAGCCGTAATTGGTTGAAAAGTAAAGAAATACTTACACCAATCACTGTTGACATCAATGATTCAAACCACTATTAGTACTCGTACTCTATTACCCATTCTATTTCAGAATCAAAACCCCATATTTTACACCCTATATTTAGCGTTCTCAACCATACAATTACCACCGAACACCCTTCATAGTTGTCCTAGGAACTATTAATCAAAGTCTTCACGTTCAATTGTTTCAGGCTACAAATTACGGACTAGGCTAGACTTTCTGTTAAAAGGGAAATGTCAACGCGTTCAGGTTAAAAATTAAAGCGGGTTTGACAGGTAAGTGACGTGTCATTATAGTACGGATTTATAGAAGGTCACTGTTTGTAGAAGGGGAGCTAGTCTCAAAAGTGTTTATCATCATCTGTCTAGCCTTTTTTTTTTTTTTTTTTTTTTTTTTTTGGGTGGGAAATCATCAAATAACTTCTCCCGCTCTGGGTGGAGCAGGAGGGCGTGTCAGACTTTTACTGACTAAAACCCACCCGTGTTCCTTCAGTAGCCCTTAAGCCAGGGGCTGTGGTGTCTCTTTCGAACAAACCCGCACCCCTGGCAGATCTGTCTAGCCTTTAGATGTGTTTTATTTAGATGGATCGCCAGTTTATCTGACCTTTACAACCCAGTTACTGGGCACCATCTTTACATACACATCCCTCCGTGCCTCGGAAAGCACGTTAAGCCGTTGGTCCCGGCTGTCATTCGTGGATCTTTGACGGTCGTTACGGCTCGTCAGAAGCTCAAAAGTCTGACAACCGACTAGTCAAGGGGTATTTATTTATTTGAACTTTTCGCAAATAAAAAAAGGTACAAAGGCGGACTTAATGCCTTAGGCATTCTCTACCAGTCAACCAAGGGTGGTGAAGAGATTAAATGGCAGGTGCTTTGGGTGAGAGGAAATATGATTTAAAAACAATACAAATTATATTATAAAGAATTATAAATAGGCTAGGTACATAAATAGGTTATAAACTTATAATACACATTCAAGCATACATATCTACTATAATATATACTTATATATGTAAATACATTATGAAGAGAAAAATATGTTTTGATGACTCTACGCTATTCGTTATGAAAATACCTCTGCAATTTCCGCTTAAATGCATACCGACTAGTGGCCGTCCTGATATCGAGAGGAAGCACATTCCAAAGAAGAATGGACTGGACATGAAAACAAGAACGAACAAAGTCAGCAGTATGAGAAGGACAAAGTAAAAGAAGATTGTTAGAAGAACGCAGTTTAGTGGTATTTACCCCTTGGTTAGTCAGACTTTGATTTGCTTACCCAGTTACTGGGTAATCCCAGTAACTAGGTTATAGAGATCAGTAAGGCACTCGCTCCATGTAAAATACTGGTACCTATACAGCCGCATCTGGTTAGATTGGAAGCCGACCCCAACATGTTGGGAATAGGCTACGGCTAGGCAGATGATGTTTTCTTTTGTATGGCATCTCATAGTTGACCTTGAGAGGTCGTAACTACTTAACCGTACTAAGGCAGATGATAATGATGACATATTTACTTATCCTTCTTTGAACATTCATTCTGAAAACAACTGAATACTCCTCCAATAGTAAAATAAGACTTAAACCGTAAAACTCAAACCCCCTTATTACAAAACAAGGTTTTTCTTTAGGTATGGTTTAAACCACCGAGCCTGTTTTTGAAATAAGAACTTAGAACTGAAATAGAATTACAGCTCCTTTTACAAAACTGACAATTTAGCACTGGACTAACTTGTCAGTTTTGTAAAAAGAGCTGTATTTCGATTTCAGTTAGGTTCTTATTTCAAAAACAGGCTTGGTGGTTTAAACCATACCTAAAGAAAAACCTTGTTCTGTAATAAGGGGGAAATAGTTTTTTCGGCAAAACATTAACTGAAAAACCGTATACACATCGAAAAACGCTGCTACAACGAGAGTTCTTATTCCAAAAACCACGAATCAATATTTTATACACAGATCAGTATCCGGGGCTTGTACCCTGTCGACTCAATTTGCATAATAAATTGTTGGACTCATCGATACTTGTACAGTTAGCGCGTAAATCTACACAGGCTTGTGCAAAATGGTTTTCGTAGGGCAGATGTTACCCTGTTTTTTTTTGTTCCTATTAATGTTTTCATATTATTATTTACAGGAGCAGTGGTGGCCTAGTGGTGACGGCAGGATAAGGCAAAATAGTGGTATTCAGTAAGACTGGAAGCTGACCCCAACATAGTTGAGGAGCAGCTAGATGATAATTATATAGATATAGAAGATACAGATTTCGGGTAAGCCCGCAAAATTCGATTTTTGGAATTTGCAGCACCGTATTGCGTAGAGCAGTGGCCCAGTGATAACGACCGCGACTTACGAGTTGTAGAACCCAGACAGGCGCTTTACTTCGTGTAAATTACTTATCACCACTGCTCTCAAAATAGTGAAGGAAAACATCGTGGGGAAACCGGCATGTCCAAGAACTAAAAATCCGAAGATATGTAACATCTACTTACCAATTCGAACTAGGCCCGTGTGGTGGATTACGGCCCACTCCCTCTTACAGAGAGGAGGCCTGAGTCCCAGCAGTGGGAACGTTATAGGCTGATAATGATGATATGATAATGTATTGTGTAACACGCTATTAATCACATTCTGACAAATGAAGGATAATGCTGATTCCATTGCTTCATAAGTTCGAAAAATTTGTATGCTTAGCAAGGTAAACAACGCCATGAATGTTGTGGAAATGTCAAAATGAAAGCGATTCCTATTCATAGTGTGTTACATAATTACACCGTCTGGTCAGTGTCAGGTTGTAAGTTGAATTCGCGACCACATCAAATATCATCATCATCATTTCAGCCGAAAGACGTCCACTGCTGCACATAGGCCTCCCCCAGGCTCCTCCACTTCGACCGGTCTTCTGCTTCCCACATCCAGCGGATTCCCGCGGCCTTCACAAGGTCATCGGTTCACCTCGTGGGAGGCCTTCCAACTCTACGTCTGACGGTGCGCGGTCGCCACTCCAGAACCTTTCGGCCCCATCGCCCATCCGTTCTGCGAGCAATGTGCCCTGCCCACTGCCACTTAAGTTTGGCAATTCTTCGGGCTATTTCGGTTGCATTGATTCTCCTCCGGATCTCTTCATTTCTGATTCGATCACGCAGGGAAACTCCGAGCATAGCCCTCTCTATTGCCCGTGGGTGACTTTAAGCCTTCTGATAAGGCCCACCACGCGACCACGACCACGTTTCTGTACTATAGGTAATCACTGGCAATACACACTGGTCAAAGACTTTCGTCTTGAGACACTGAGGCACAATTATGGGTTTGCAATTATGGGCACAAGTATCATCATTAATACACGATTCTAGGTTAATTCAATCCCTTCAATTACTTGTTCAGCCTATTTCGCAGGCTAACCAGGCATTTTCTCCTGAATACACCCGAAATTAGCCGGAAGAAAAATACGTCTCTATAATTCTGAATTATAGAGACCTATTTTGCTTCCAGCTAATTTCGCATTATGTCTCTTTAATTTTAAAGGAGCGACACTATGTTTAGTTTACATTTGTATGTTGTACGTAATTTCAGAAATTCACATTTTTTATGTTCTAACCGTTTGGCCTTTAAACTATAGGGCCTATTTATTTATTTATTTAAACTTCTCACACACAAAAAGGTACAAAGGCGGACTGTAATGCCTTAGGCATTCTCTACCAGTCAACCATGGGGTCCGACTGCCCACATAGTATTTTTAGACATTGCCAAGCGGTTGAACGAGGCTTCACGTGACCAGAGGGCCCGGCTTGGCATTTTCGGCCTAAGGATCAGCCTGCCAGCCTTATGTAATTTAGACGTTCATAAAACGCTGACTCTATGCCTAGTTTGAATGACTTTTGATTTTGTTTTATGGGCACCTTTCCTGTTGACAACGGTGCAGACGAATTTTTTGATGCTCTTTGATACTTTTTTACCTATACGTGTATAGATTTTAGAAACAAACACAATTATTTTTGTGTGTGTCAGTACCTGCATGAATATATTATTGCGTGTAACTTCGATACCCAGCGCTAAACAATACGGCGCTATTGTACCTAAGCACCCTAGGCGAGGAACTAGTGATCTAATCACATTGTCATGTCTTTAAGGTTATTTATGGGTAAGCCATTTGCCTAGAAGGGGCTGGTTACATATTAGGTTGTTAACTGTATAGAGTGGCAGGGACATCGACGCGCAACATTTTACCACAGATCCAGTAGGTACATGATTCTGAAACGAAATTAAAGTAAAATATTATTTTGGTCAGGTAGAAAAAAAATTACCTGGGGCACATACATTTGACCGCGAAGGTATTGCTGACTTTTCCATGAAACATACGATGTTTAAAAAAAAAAACTACGCTAGGGGGTCTAGAAACTTGTGCTGAACTCATGGTTTTAGTTTGCGCGAATTCTGCTGGTAACCAATCTCAGCAGAAAATAGAGAGGGAGAACAATATCTGCGGAGAATAGAGATGGCAATCAGACCGGAGAGAGATAGTTCAGGCCAAGGGTCAAGGGCTTTTCGAGGCACGAGGATATTATCACGCCAACCTCCAAACTCCTAAACAGAAGAAATGCACTTTGACCGACCTAGAGATCGAACCCAGACGCCTCAAGCTCAGCAGTAGCGCTTGCGAAAACTAAATCCACGAAACAGTTTGCAACTTGCATACACAGTATAGGTATATATAACGATACAGAATATTTTTTTAACCAGTGCGCAAACTCTACCCAGCGCGGAAGTTTTTCGTCGGTTATGCAAAAAAATAATAACACGTTGTTTCATAGAAAAATGCAATACCTACGTGGTCAAAATGTATGGAAAAACTGTTATTTTTGTGTGACCGACGAAAAATTGGGGCTCTAGAATGATATGCTGAATTGGTGGTTACAGTTTGCACACTGGCTAAAAACGTATTCTCTATATGGCTATCATAAAATGGCATCATCTGTTATCGTTACTGGTAGGGCCTTGTGACAGATGAACCGACAGACTTCGTGGGCTAAGCTAGGGCTATTTGTTGTCTAAATCAATATTATTTTGTTTGTTTGTTATGCTGCGGCCACACTACGGTCAACGTCAATGCCCAACATTGCGATAAACAACGCGGTAAAGAATCGGCTAATATGCTCACGGTGGACACAGACAAACGTAAGTGTGGCCGCTTTATCGCAATAATTCTCACGTTTTGTAACGTCAAATGGCAATGTACCTAAATGCCGTTGTATAATTATTGCGATAAGTTGTGGCTACACCTAGGGTTAACGTCCAACATCGCGATAATCAACGGCGTTTCTCGTAGGTGTAGCCGCCCCATTACGCTTTCACGTTCAAACGGCTGAACGGATTTGGTTGAAATTTGGTACATCTTTTTATCCCGATATTCCCACGAGATCGAGAATTAATGCGGGAGAAACCTCGGGGCGCAGTTAGTATTCAATAATATGAAAATGGTGTTGTGAGGTAGTTGTCATGTCGTTAAAATTCGATGACGTGTGACATCCACCAGTCAGCAGTGGGCCCGCGTGGTGGATTTTGGCCCACTCCCTTTCACAGAGAGGAAACCTGTGGCCCAGCTGTGGGAACTTTATAGGGTCATTATAAATAGTAAAAATAAAACAAAATAAAATTTTGAATAACAGTTTTAAAACTTTACACAGGTTCGAACCCCAAAAATTTGCTCCCAGTAAATCTTCAAGTCTATTAAAAAGCTATAAAATATGGCTTTCAAAATTTGCGTTTCGTAATCCTCAATTTAAGAGTCAATTAAAATTTATATCCATTTTAAAACGCATAAATTCGACTGATAGGCATAAAATCTTTTATAAATAGCATTGGGAATAAAAAAACAGACACCCCTCGCTATATTTTATGTAGCATCTGTTTGGGAGCCTGGCAGTGTCTCCGGCCAAGTTCGAGCGTGTTACTGAACAGTTGTTAAGGGCGGAATAACTACTTTGGGACTGTGTGCTGCTGTGAAAAAGGAGCTCAAAATAGAGCACATTTTTAAGTATCCGGATAGTAATATACGGATATTGGAGATTTTTACAGAAAAACGCGCAATTACTTGAGAACAACCACTATTACGACTAGGTATGTAACTGAAAATTATAATTTTTTTTCGCTTGAAAAGTAAAGTATTACCTCGCGGTATTATAAATGATACTCATCAAACATTCGTACAGTCATAAAAGCTATTGCTAAACAGGCAAAAATTTACAGGTCTTCCATTTTTCCACTGCATTGGCAGTATTCATTTTTTAAAACCTACATAAAAAAAGCAAAACATTTACTATTCAACACGAACGCAACAATGTTTAAAAGTTGCTTCAACATTAAGTTAGCCGCCTGTATACCAAATAGCTTGTTCGACCGTACCAACGGATCCCAATTGCTAAGCCTCCACTGTCCGTCCGTTCGTCCGCCTGCCTGTCAGCGAGCTGTATCTCATGAACCGTAACAGAAATACACACTCTGTGAAAATTCCAACCGTCTAAAAGTTACAACTATGTTTTACTTTGTCAGCGGAGTTTATCTAGCCAATTAAAAATAACCCTGTATTTTCCGTATTAATTTAAAGTAATTCTTATGAATGTTTGATGATTTTACTAATTTATAGAGAGATTTATTATTAAAATTTACAACAAAAAAAAGGACAGTTTGTAAACGCTTACTAACTATTATAAGCGATTTTATCCACTTTTAATAATTGTCATCTTATTACATTATGAAAATAATATTTTGGAACCTACACTATAATTAAATACCTAAGTTATCTCAAGGTTGCAATCGCTATTTAAAAGAAAATCGCTTTTGAATTTTGCGATGTGTATACATATGAATGCTCGTGACTGTACATGTATATATACATACATAATCAGCCTATAATGTTCCGACTGCTGGGACACAGGCCTCCTCTCTGTGAGAGGGAGCAGGTACATGTCTACTTATACCTATTAGTGGTTCTTTTTATAACAGTTCTTTTTTAGTTTTCTTTTCCTAGAAACTCCCAGAAAAATCGCCATACAAAATCATAGGGTTTATTATTTATAACTTGGCCCATTTATAAATCGTTTCAAAAAATATAATAACTCATTACAATATTAGATTAACGTCATACAAATAAGATTAATTCCTCAACAAATTGTAAATATTTAATTTTGTTGGCCATAAATCTGCGATGGGGTGACATAATAACTTATAATAATATGTAATGCGTACCTGTGACACACAGGGGCGTGGAACGGGGAACCTGAGCACACTAGATTTTAACTCTGCGTATTGAGAATTCAAAAGAACGGATAAAAACGCGTCAAAAAAAAAACTGTTGGGTTTTGAACTCTAGGCGCTTAACAGAGCGTTGAAAATCAAGTGCGTGCGATGATTACACCTCACACCACTACCACTATCTACCTACTGTCCGTTGCTTTTATTATAATGTTATGTATTGTGTATGTTGGAGATCCTAAATAAATAAATCGCCGCGAGCAAAATACGCCCTCGTGAACCTGGGTTAATTATAAAATAATATTTAATTTGACGTTATATATCTTCGCTGTAGTGTGCAGTATCAGATTAGACCATCATTGAGTAATTCTATCGTTTGATTTTTTTAACACAGATATTTTTTACAGATTTTTTTTTTAATGTTTGCCTAAAGTGAAAGTACGAGTAGCTATGAATACGAGTCCAGCATATTTTGAAAATAGAATTTACTCATCAATGCTACAAGAGGCTACAAGGATATTTTAGCGCGTAGCAAAAAAAACGGAACTTAGTCAGCCATCTTGATAGTTCTGTTCAAAATGACAGTGACTATTATTTTCACAAATGTTTTGTAACATCGTCCCCCCATCAATGTCATTCAAACGATCCTTGTACAGTCCGTTCTCGGTAGTTTACCTCTGGCTGCAGCAACCCAAAAGCATGCTTATTGTAACTACAACAAAAGTGTTTTTGATTTTGACAGTGATGCAATATCATAGGTAAAATAATTGTGAACGGACTGTGACACGTTAGAACGTGATGGCAGATTACACAACTAAAGAGTATAAAAAAGAGGTTATGTATGGTCAAATAAGACGAAAATAAAATCTTTCGATATAATTGGCAATATTTTAAACCGGTAAACGAATTACTCGTCACGGAGGCGGAGTTGCGAACACAATTAATATTTAAAACTCCAAAAACTACACTTAAAAGCTCGTTAAGCTTCTCAAACTGTCTGTCAGTATGTCACGCATGTAACGGTGCCGTTAATAAGGAGTTTGCCCATAAATCATGGCCCGGGCATAATTAAATGTTAAATCACTTTTATTCACACGGTAAATCAGTGCGGCACTTTTATTTAACGCCGTACTGTCTATATTCATGCCCTTTTTTTTATAAAAACACGAGGAATTTAAATTTTAAAACATAGGGCAGTTATGAATGAAATAATAATGGTATGTACAGAGGCCAGCACATCAAGCTACCCCAATCTGTCAAATTTATTTGATAGTTTTTCAACTTTATTACAAAGGAATAAGGTTTATGTTCAATTGGGAAAATTTGACAGTTTGGGATAGCTTGACCTGCTAGCGACTGTACGCACTTGCCAATTTTTTTATAGACGTTTAGACATTTTAAACAAATTTTTTTTATAAACGCGAAAGTTTGTATGTATGTATGAATGTTTGTTACTCTTTCCCGTAAAAACGGCTTCCCGTAAAAAGAACACGTGAATCAAGTGTAGACGTTATAAGACGATTTCTTAGTTTTATACTTATTTAGCAGTTTAAGTTATATTTAAATTACTTATTAGCTAATAGGATAGATTGTAATGTAAATAAAGTATTATCTATTGATATTTTATACAGGCAAAAAAATTAAATAATTGTAAAAAATAATTGACCTTTCATTTTATTTTTTATACTTATTTAGTACATTTTTAAATATTTTTACAAAAATCATTAAAAAAAACATTTAAAAATATAAAAAATAGTGGCCCAACGCCATCAGGAGCAGGGTCCAAGATGCCGGTGGTCAGGGCTCTAGAGAAAGGAACCTCCTGACTATGCGTGCCGTGTCTAGGAGTACTGCTTTCTGAATCAAGCCCTTGATCCAGCCGTGCAATGAGAGCCTCCTGAGATGTTGGTCGAGGCTCTTCGCTACTAGGCCATTTACTGTAATGATTATCGGTACAATGATTGCTGAGTCCACGTCCCACATGTCGACAACCTCGTGAGCTAAGTCAAGATATTTGATTTTCTTATCTTGCTCAGCTTTCACGAGATTCTCGTCATGGGGGACAGCAATATCAACAATCATTGCACGACGCTCTCGTCGATCTATCACCACAATATCAGGCTTATTGGCTACAATAGTCCTGTCAGTGATGATAGATCGATCCCAATACAATGTGGCGTGACCATTCTCGAGAACTGGGTCGGGCACATACCTGTAGTATGGTACTTCAGACTCCACAAGGTTGTACTGCAAAGCAAGTTGCTGGTGGATAATCCTAGCTACTAGATTGTGTCTGTGCAAATACTCGCCGTTAGCAAGACGAGAACAACCGGAAACGATATGTCGGATTGATTCACCGGGACGGTGGCATGCCCGACAGATGTCAACCGTACCATCCTTGACAATGTATTTCCGGTAGTTGTTCGTCATGATAACTTCATCCATAATCGCACAGATAAAACCTTCGGTTTCTCCGAAGAGTTCGCCGAAACGTAGCCAGGATACAGACGCCAAAAAGTCTACATCAGGCCCATGAAGAGCCCGGAAAAAGCGTCCGTGAAGCTCTTTGCTTTGCCATACTTCCTTACGATCATTAGTATCCAGTACTGCAGGTTTGCGCCAGTTCTCTTTCGCCAAGGAGAGCGGGGTGAGGCCCTTGTCTACTGCGACCATATCTCGATGCATCCCCACGTCAGTGTAAAGGAAATATTCCCTGAGACTGCAAATCTCGCGGTTGTGGAGGGTCTTAGCATTTAAAAAGCCTCGACCCCCACACTTCCGCGGGATGTACAGTCTCATCACTGATGACCGTGGGTGATGCATCCGACATGCCGTCAGCAATGTACGGACCTTCCTGTCCAGGGCGTCTAGTTCCGTTTGAGTCCATTTGAGTATGCCGAAAGAATACATCAATACCGGCATGACCCAACCGTTGAAGGCACGCACCTTGTTTCCGCCTGATAAAAGACTATTTGCCACTTTATTCAGGCGGCCAAAGAAGCGCTCCCTCAACGATTGTTTCATGTTGTCAGCATTGATGCCTAATGCTTCCGACATACCCAAATACTTGTAGGTTTCGGTTGAGGAGAGGGATCTAAGGTGTATAGAATCCGTAAGTTGGGTTCCCACGGATTCTATAATTCCTCCTCGCTTTACATGCATGACTGCACATTTGTCCACACCAAATTCCATCCTGATGGCGCTACTGAAGGTTTCTGTTACCTTCAGTAGCTCCATCAGTTGCAAATTGTTGGGGGCAAAGAGTTTTAGGTCATCCATGTAAAGGAGGTGTGATATCACCTGACCACCTCTTCTCAACCGATAGCCCAGACTTGAATCCTCTAGCAGTGTGCTTAGAGGATTCAAGGCTAAGCAAAACCAAAGCGGACTCAAACTATCGCCCTGAAATATTCCACGCTCAATCCTTATCGGTTCATCGGTCCCCCGGATCTGTCGACTTCCTGGATACAGAAGGACTGTCCTCCATTGCCTCATACATGACATCAAGAAGGTGCGTAGAGTCGCGTCTATTTTGTACAACTCCAGCACCCTCATGAGCCATGTATGTGGCACCGAGTCATAGGCCTTCTTATAATCTATCCAACATGTCGACAGATCCTTCCGGGATCTACGAACCTGTTGGCTTATGGCCATGTCTATAAGGAGCAGCTCCTTAGTACCGCGGGACCCATTCTTACATCCATTCTGAGACACCCACATAATTGCGTTGCTTTCGACGTGGTGTGAAATTTTTACTCTAAGAATGGATGTAAGAACTTTATAGACCGTCGGTAAACATGTTATAGGTCTATAATTTTTAGGTTCCGCAGTACTACCCGATTTATGGAGCAGGTGGGTAATACCTGTGGTAAAGAACTGTGGTAGCGAACCAGTCTCTAAAGATGACTGGAATTGTGAAGCTAAGCAAGCGTGTGACCTTTGTAGCCAAAAAATAATTATTTTTAAAAGAGTAACCGTGAGGTTTCTTGCCGGCTGTTCTCTATAGGAAGCGACAATTTGTAACCGTGCAGCTAGCTTCTGACGTTTCATAAGTGCCCATGCAGGTTTATGTGAAATTAAATACCTATTTCGATGACTTTGATTGAAATAATTTTGTCGTTTGAAGAAGTTACGACGACCACGCTATAGCTTCATCATGTTAGTAATAATAGGTCAAATTAACTTAGGAAAAACTATCATTGATAACATCTCAGGAGGTTCCTTGAGGTAGCCCGTGTTTTTTTTTTGCTGTGGGAAATCATCAAATAACTTCTCCCGCGGGTGGAGCAGGAGGGTGTGTCAGACTTTTACTGACTGAAACCCACCCGTGTTTCTTCAGATGACGGTAGCTCTTTCGAACAACCCGCACCCCTGGCAGCACAACCTGCACCCCTGGCAGAGGTCAGTGTCAGGTTATATGTTGATCAAAATCTGATTGGCGATCGTAACACGTAATTATAATAATTAAAACCATCAATACGACCTAATTTCATTTAATCTTTCAATTGGATTATTAACTTAGCGGGCACTATTGATGAAATTTTAATGATTGTAGCTCTGTAAAGTCAAAAATTTTACGATCGCGAATCCTTCAAACAACGTGCGCCTCAAAGAGATGTCAACACTAACTGGTGCGATCCACTAGGACCGATTCCTGCCAGGAGTGCGGGTTGTTTGAAAGAGATACCGTGGCTCCTGGCACACAGGCCACTGAAGGAACATAGTCTGACACGCCCTCCTGCTCCACCCAGAGCGTGAGAAGTTATTTGAAGATTTCCCACCCTCACAAATAACAGAGGTTGAAAATTTGAATTCTGCTTGCGCATCCACATTATATAATAAAACCACCAAATTCATTCCATAAACGGATCACCATAACAAGCTTTTATTACCCTAAAACCAAGTTTCAAACAAACCACAATAACAATTTCAATTCACAGAAACTATCGTTTGTCTAAATATCCCTCTAACTTCGTTAAGTTACGGATACTCCGGGATATTCCGAGTTACCGTGAAGGTAGCGAGAATTCCGAGATATGTACCGCCGCCGTTGTTATTGGTAATCAAAGAGTCGGTTAAGTCAATAATTTGTTACTTCGTTATGATTGAAAATCAGCCGACCAGTTAGGAAGTTTGAACTATCTTGGTTAGGTTTGGTTTACATGAAGATGATATTGTGAAATCTATAGGTACACATCTGTAAACCTTATTATAAAAAAAAAAACATCTGTGTACTATACCCATGTTTGCAAAGAAATAAATGATTTGATTTGATTTATATAAATAGAAAGAAAGCTCCTGACTGACTGACTGACTGACTCATCAACGCCCAGCCCAAACCCTTGGACCTAGAAAGCTGAAATTTTGCACAGAGGTTCCCTTTGTAATGTAGACAAGGAATAAGGAAGGATTTTTTGAAATATACTTACTATAAGGGAGTTAAATAGGGGATGAAAGTTCCGCGCGGGAGAAGCCGCTGGCAAAAGCTAGTTAATTATAAATTACAGACGTTTTTCGAGTCTGTCTGTGGGTCAGTCCAATCCAGCCTGCTATTCCCTAAGTCGAGGTCCGTAACTCCATACCCCACAGGGGGTGCCCTTAGCGAGCTGTCGCTATAGTTTTAAGGCTTGAAGCCCTGGTTGGAAGCCCTAATTTATTAAGGTTACCACAGTTAAGTACGGTTAAGCAGCCGACAACCTCATAGGCTGAGCTGCGAGATGTCTTGTCCAAATAAGAAAAATGTCTGTCTGAGGGAGCGGGTTAACTTTGAAACTATGCGGTTACGAAACGGGCTTTGATGCGGTTTTCACCATCACTTAGGGAATTTATTCCGTAAGTTTAAAGTGTATAATATATTAATATTAAACGTATTTAACAAAAACACAGAAAAGAATCACAGGGTATCAAAAAAATTCGTACGCATCGCTCTCAACGGGAAAAGTGCCCAAAAGGCTGGCAACATTGCCACGTTGTATTAAACTAACTAACTAAATAAATGTAATAAAGAAATCTAGATTTTGTCAAGTCATAAAAACCGCGAGAAGATGGGCGGGTAAAAGTAGGGTAAAATTTCAGGTGCCTTCAAAATAAAGTTATGGTATAATAATATAATAAAACATCACGCCTATATTATTTGATGGCAGAGGCAGACACAAAGACTGAAAACCGGTCTTACCAAGGGGTAGCGTATAACCCAGTAACTGGTTGTGGAGGTCAACTGCAACTGGTTAGACTGGAATTCGACCCCAACTTATGTAGGAAAAGGCTCGGCGGATGACGAATGTGCTACGTGGCAATACTATCTGACCGTATAAGACATAGTTGCTTGCTTCCATGCATAACCCGACAATGTCGGCATGTAAGCCTGTTTTTCAATTATCGTGACCCAATATTGAAAGTTAGAGGTCTGTTACGTCAAACAAACAGTGATTGGTACCATAACGTTAATAACTAAAAAATGTAGCGGCTACTAGAAAGTGTAGGGCTATTGGGCAATAGCATTGAGTCATCGGGTTTCTGAATTAACATTACGTCACGCTTGTAATCCCCTTAGGGTCGGGCAGAGGTGAATCTATAGTTCACCTTTATTTCGTCAATTATGTTGAAGTCCTCTGTAAGGGGCCATCCATAAATAACGTCGCATACATTTTATGGTTTTTTGACCCCTCCCCCCGTCCTTGTCACTGGTGGTCACACTTGTGAAACCCCCTCCCCCTTTGTGTGACGTCACATATATTTCAGTTTTATATTTACAAGTAATTAAATTAAAACAGCAGTAATTGGAAAGCAATGGCCCATGGCAACGGCTCCGACTTACGTGTCGTAGGTTGTGGGATCGATTCCAGGCGGGCACTTTGTTTAATTTACTTCATCACCACTGCTCTCAAAACGGTAAAGGAAAACATTGCGTCTTACATCCAAAAACTCAAACACTTGCGACATCCATCAAACCCACACTGCACTGAGAAAAACGGGCTACTTAAAATTGGCAAATTTGTAATGTACTGGCAGCCAGATACGTATAATGTGCTTTTGACATGAAAATTATAAGAGCCATACTTATAATGAAACGACACCATGTTAAGTAAGTATGCGGCATAATGCTCTGTAAAGACAATGTAAACAAGTTACTTGTAATGAGGCCGCATCCTTAATACGTAAGCCGCATCATGAAATTACTGTGCCCGCATTATTAACGTTTACGTATGCGGTTTAATGATGCCGCATATGTATTAACAGAGCAGCATACGTAATTTACTTAACCCGCAACAGGAAAAATGTATGCGCTATACGAACGAAGATATACAGCCGCATTATTTCAGTATCTAGGCTCTTTACAACAGTAACTGGTTGCCAAATCATTGTACTGACTCCGACTCATTAAGTAATGGTCCCGGTTACGTACATAATGTACGAGCAGGGTCGGGGATATGCCGATACATTTTACGCACACTAGATAATTAATAATGTCTCCGCCTACATAATCATTTACGTATCCTGGCTCATTTTACGAACTCCGTTTACTTACTGACTGTGTTCGGTGCATAGAATCTTTATGACGTCCGCCGCATCATGAAATTACTGTGGCGCACTCTTATCATTTACGTATGCGGTTTAATGATTCCGCACAGAGCAGCATACGTAATTTACTTAACCCGTAACATAAAATATGTATGCGCTATACGTACGACGTTATACAGCCGCCTGATTTCAGTATCCAGGCTCTTTAAAACAGTAACTGGTTGCCAAATCATTGTACTGAATCCGTCTCATTAAGTAATGGTCCCGGTTACGTACATAATGTACGAGCAGGGTAGGGGATATGCCGATACATTTTACGCACACTGGATAATTAATAATGTCTCCGCCTACATCATCAGTTATTACGTATCCTGGCTCATTTTACGAACTCCGTTATTTGCTGACTGTGTTCGGTACATAGAATCTTTATGACGTCAGTCGCATCATGAAATTACTGTGGCCCAAAAACAAAAAAGTTGGCCGCCACATTGGATTTTTTAATATTTTCAACACTGCGTTATTTCCTTGTCAAAATAGTACCAAAACCGAGTTTCATTGAAATCGGCCCACAAACAAAAAAGTTGGCCGCCATATTGGATTTTTTAATATTTTCAACATTGCGTTATTACCTTGTCAAAATAGTATCAAAAACCGAGTTTCATCGAAATCGACCAAAAAACAAAAAAGTTGGCCGCCATATTGGATTTTTCAATATTTTCAACATTGCGTTATTTCCTTGTCAAAATAGTAGTATAATTTGTATGGTAGTTTGATTTGGTATGTAGTTTTGTAAGTTATTCCAGAATACCTGCTGTAATACATAATTATTGTATGTCTACTCGGCAGGACATAGTGGAACTTAATTAAATTAAGCTCCACTATGTCCTGCCGAGATGATCAAACAATAAATTTTATTGTTTGATCATCTGTATAACCTATGCCCACAATAAAAAGATTTGATTTGATTTGAAGGATAATAGTATTTTTTCAAACAGTGGGAAAAATATAGTATTTTAGGGAAGTTCATGAAAATTAAAAGTAAACAAACATGTTAGGTTGCCATGCTGACGTGTCATGAATGAGTTTTGTTGCAAAATTACATAATTTCCGTTGCGGGTGCATTCCAGTCACAGTTTAATACAAAGAAGTGCGAAAATTTAACTAACAACAGTAATGTGATAGTAGTAAATAAAATACATCATAGCGAAGGAATTAAAAACAAAAAAAAAAAAAAACATGTAATCATCAAAGTTTTAATCAAATTAAATGTTAAAAGTCTCAAAGATACATTTATTTTCTACGTCAAGTAACATTAGTATTATCTAAAAACTAGTATTGTTAAGCTAATACAGCACTTCAGAAAAAGTGACTAGTGATTTTTGAGGAAGCTTGCCCTGAAAATAACTCATGACAATAAAGGTACCATATAACTCGATAGTCAAAGCATTCACGGGGATTCCCGAGTACCTAAGTAAAAAAGCAAACAATGGAATGTCGGTAAAACAGACATCGACCGAACGATCTACTCACTATGTCCACCATTAACGCCATCTAATAAATCGATTGACAATTAATTCCAGTCCGATAATAGTAGGTTTTACTGAAGCTAACTTAGTGTACGGACTACGTAGCAAAGAAGAATGCTTATTTTTGACCTGACTATGTATAGAAATGAAATATATCTTAAAATATAGCTTATTGAATTGTATATTGATTACGCTTATCACAATGATAAAAGAAACGCAGGAAAAAAAGATTTTTTAACATTAATTTAAGCTAATTCTACGTCATGACATATCGTATTGACATATTTTGAACGCATCCAATCATTCTTTTTTTTTAAACGTTCCATTTTAAACATTGCTGGTTGACCATATTTAACTTCGTTTCGTAGTTTAATACTTATTTTACGTTTAATTTGATCAGTAACTATTTCTTTATTAGTCATGGGATAAATTAAATTATATAAAAATAACACAATAATTGAATTAAATTAATCATTCAGTGTTTCATTGAGTGTGCGCAAGTGAAATGGATTTTTTGACATTTAACAGTTCTGTGATTTGCATCGGCGGTCGGCGCCAGTGTTGCCATATATACGGATTTGTCCATATTTGTACGGATTTTGGAAGTCCAGTACGGATGAATCATGCTTACGGACTTTTATACGGATTTACGTACAGATGGACTCAACCTCAGCCAGATGCTGTACAGAGCATATTCCGAAGTTTTTTTCGTAGTATTCATTATAAATCACATTTTAGTCCTCTGTCGCAACTATTATTTTCATTTCATGGAAATATAACATAATAGAGCCGTAACACAAACATGAGATGTGGGGAATACCGTGCCATAGGTCGCGTTCGAAACCGTGTATCAAAGACAAAACCTTTAGAGCTATTGTCTTTGATTGAAAAGGACATTAAGTGTAGTTTGAAAACAATGGCTGGAAATGCAAAAAATCAGGCATAATTTAGGGCTTCAACTTAGATTGGTTGGCTGAATCTACTTTCAAGGTTTTGCTGAAACGTAGCAAGAAGGATTTTGCACGTTTGCATTATGTAAAAAGAAATTGAGTGACTTATCTATTGGACGCGGAGGTAAGACGAATATTTTTAAGTATGTACATGAACACGACTAAACATTGAAATTCAGTACCTATAACGTCCTAAAGATCTGTTACAGGTTTTTTTGCCAAAAAACAATGAAAAATGGTGAGATTTTACTGGTAATACGGATTTTTAAAATGAAAATATAGATTTCACGCCTCCTCCATATGGCAACACTGGTCGGCGCAGTCTTAGCATTGTTGACTTAGGGGCAGTTAGTTTCAAGGAATTAACAAAGTAAAAAGGATGTTTTATACCATAGTTAGGTAAATACTCCTATTTTAGACAAAACATCGAGCGTACCTAATTAATTAGTTCATGCACGTTTGTTTCATTATTTTTGGTACCTAACGCCAAATCCTAACCTAAAAAGAAACATTAATATTTTTTGGACTTCGTGGCGTTTAAATCGCCAAAATGACTATAAGACATTATTTTATAAACTTATATGAAGTATTTCTACTATATCATATAACTATACATATACTTTCATTATCAGGTTTTTAAATGTATGGAAGGTGGGCATTGTTCTTTTTTACTGAAGCTGACTTAGTATACGGACTACGTAGCAAACAAAACAGAGACACCATCATCTTAAATAAAAAACTTTAGATTTCGAGGCCTAAACTAAAAACTGAGAGAATTTACAAAAAACTGTAGATCTACAGTTAAAACTGTAGGGTTGGCTACACTGACCGCACGTTAGAATAAACGCACCGCGCTCCCCCGCAAGGCACTGCGCAGAGGCTCTAAAACAGGGAATCAGCCAAAAATTGGACATTATAGAATCGAACACTAGAATTTACCAGAAAGTGAAGAACTATTATAAAAAAAAAGACTTTGCATTTTGCCTTTGATTACAAAATGTGTTAATCAATAACATAAGATCAGGCTGCATGGGCTAGATTCCTTTGCCTTCCCGCAAGGGTAAAGAAAAAAAAAAATAAAGAAACATCGCGAAGGTCACGAAACGCTACCAAATAAGGTAATGTGTTGCATCAGCCCGTGACGCCCCGCCCCCGGCGGCGCCAGAGGCGGGGGCGCCTCGCGGCAACGGCGCGGCAGTCAGCAGTCGCCTGAGAAAAACAGACCGAACAACACGAAGTCTGGCTGAATTATGATTAGTGATTTTGTGCTAAAACGCGTCGTAGCGTAGCCATCATGGAATTTATGGAAGAGATATTAAACGCCGGTTTATCTGAAATAATACCATTCCTTCAAGGTAAGCCAGTTTCTCGGTTTTATTTAGTCAAGATTTTTTGTTTTATTTAGATTATAAATTTTCTTAGATCTGTCGCACTTTGAAATAGTATGTTGCGTCATAACATAACCCCTCGTTTTCACTCATTGAGTTATTTTCACTCTCATCTTTGGTGGCATGTTTGAACTTGTCTGATAGCCTTTTACATATAATACTACTTACAAACAAGTTTAAAACCTTATTATTGCTTGTTGGATAAAGTTGTAAACTTTAACTAATCGGTAACGGACAGCATTTTTTAACCGACGAAAAAAAAAGGAGGAGGTTCTCAATTCGACACGTATATTTTTTTTATGTATGACCACTCATAACTTTTTATTGAGTGGTCCGATTTCAAAAATTCTTTTTTTATTGGAAAGAGTATATCTAAAAATCGGTCCCATTTAAATATGAAAAATTATATCTGCCCCTAAGGGTAGAAAAAAAGGAATTTATTGATAATTTTCCTACTGAATTTTCAATTGTGAACCGATTCTGTTGAAATTAACCAAACATTTATGATGTGTGATGACACCACAACATAACACGGATCTGATGATGGCGTTTCCATTATTAGATCAACTCCAGATCCCTGTTATGTTGTAGTGAAGTCAGTTCCAAGAGGTCCTCAACAGTGTACAGGTGGCGCCATACAAACTTTGGCGCCGACTCGAAATTAATGTGGAGCTTAGCTGGACTAAAACGTTTTTTTAATTTTTTCCTTTTTTTATTTTTTCGTCGGTTCAATTTTTTGTTAAAAAGATTATTTTTTTTTGTTGAAAACCAAGAGACCGCCCAAAAACCTGACTCTCCGACTGAACATGTAGGCAATTATAAGTAGGTAGGTACTTACCTACATAACAAGTTTTGTACATGTTTGTATTTGTATTTTTCAGACAATCTTATAACATCACTTGAAACTGCCATTCTGTTAAACGATGAAGATTTGAAAGAAATGATTCCAAAGATTGGCCCCAGAATAAAATTTAAAAATTGGCTACTACAACATCAAAAAGCGACCAGTGTCAATGTACGTACCTACTTGTTTATTGTACATCTTGTATTTAGCTAATAAAAATGTTTTCGATTTTTTCTCTTGGACCGATGCCGTATACTTTTAAATTATTTTTCTAGAACCTTGAAATTAGGAATGCTGGGCTAAACGACTCAACTCAAAACGCTGTACGGGACACTGATGTCAGTGATAATGCAAAAATCTCTACAGATTGTACTGCTGCAGCTAATAACACTGTGAGTTACTTATAATAATAAAATTACTCAGTTTGATAACAAAACGTATTTCGTCGGCCTAATTCGTTAACCTGCTAAGTCCATTTTTGTATAGTTTACAGTGATTGTAATACAATACTGACAGGCTGCCCCACCCTTTTTTGGTGCTCACTTAAATTTTTATTTTGTAGCTTAATTTGGTAGGTACTTTATGTTTGTGTTATGGACCAAAAGCATTGTTTACATAAGGCCATCGCTGGCTGCCAGTCTCACTGGCTTGAAAAATAGACGGGCACTTTATTCTCGCCAGCGTTGCTGGCTTGGCTTGCGATGGCCTCGTGTAAACCTTACTTAAGATAAAATTGAAAATGCCCATCATTAAGATAGGACCGGGTACCTATTTAAGTTTGTAATAATTCTTAGATTACGTTTTGTTTTGTTTCAGGTATTGAAACTATTAAATGTAATGTTATTTTCTTTAGTAGATTGTATGAGTATTTAGAAGGCACTAGTCAAAGTTAGTGTGCTAGTAGAATATTCATAGTTTAGGTATATTGTTTAACCAGCAAAAATGTAAGTACATCCGTATGTATAGTATTTATTTGGTACATTATTAAAACCCGTATTATTACAACTCGTATAGTTATGCAGGCCATACACCATCAATTCGATTGTACAATTGGCATGACACTGCCGATTGGATCCAATCGAATTGACCGTATGTGGCCGTGGATCGGCAGGCAGGACAGATCGAATTGGCGGAACAATCAAAATTCAATTATTTTGGCTGGATCATGCCGATTGGACCGTGTATGGCAGTGGGCGATCGATCGTATGATTTTTCTTAACCGACTTCAAAAAACAAGGAGGTTCTTAATTAGATTGTATATATTTGTTTTATCATTGTTTGCGCATATCTTCGATATTTATAGACCGATTTTTATGTTTTTTTTCTTTTTCTTTATTTGTCCGATTGGACAGTTAGAATTGATCGTGTGTGGTGTAGGTATATGGACGAACTGCAGATTGGATCCAATCAGCAGTATCATGCCAATTGAACGATCGAATTGGACGTGTATGGTCTGCATTACTAAGTAGTATATACCTATTTAGTATTCAATAGTATTTATCATTAGCTAGCTTAACTTGGTAACTGCGCGGCATTTAACCGACTTTAAAAAGGAGGACGTTCTCAATTCGTCGGAATCAGTTGGAGTGTTGCCTTTGGGGCCTATGGGAAAAAAGACTCAGAATCTTTTTAATTTTTTTTTTTTGAAAAAAAAATCGTTTACCAATGACTTTTTTTTGCTTTTTTTTTATTTAGGGCACATATAGTAACATGTTTAAACTTATAATTTTTTTTTCGTTAAATGCATATTTACTGAGAACTTATATCGATTTTCGATCATTGTCCCCATCAATTTATGTCATGGGCATGATGTGTCCCCGACTCACAGTTATTTAATTATTATCACGAGATATTTAATTATTAAAAAAAAGTAAAAAAATCTTCAAAGTTAAATTACTCGAAAAATATGCATTTTACGAAAAAGTGTATAAAGCCTAAATTGTTTCTATGGGTATCCTCAATGAAATAAGAGCAAAAAAAGGAGGGACAATCGGTCACCGAAAAAAATTTTTTTTACAATTCTATTTTTTTTTTTTTTGGTTTTATTTACTACTCATAGAGCTCCGAAGGCTGTTCTCCAACTGGACCATTTACTCATTAATTTATCAATTTGTTCAACAACTTTAAAAAGTTGGTATCAATAGTGTTTGTGTTTTACATACAGGAAAGTTTAGACGGCAGAGCAATACTCAAAGAGGGAAAAGGAGGCTTACTGACGGAGGGTTCCCGAAGGAAATTGAGCCAGCTGCTAATACACCACATACTAGAAAACAATTGTGCGAAGAAAATTTCCAGTGAAGAATTTTATAAACTAGCTACCGAAATTGTGGAAATATTTCACAAGGAACGCGTTGTAGTGTATTATTCTGCATATTTTTCAGCTACAAATAAATTAGCTAAAAAAAATGCTAGCGGAAAGCTCTACGAGAGCTATATAGCTCGAAGGAGAAAGTTGCGAGAAAGTGGACAGTTGCCGGGAACTAGCCGTTCATCCTCGAAGTCGTCCAGATCATCGCTCAGATCCACGCCAACTATCACAGATGATGACATTTATAGCCTGGAATCTCTGGAAAGTGGTAAGCAAATAATCGCTAGTCACCTTTTTCGTGATTTAAATGTACTACGGGCGACTGTACTATGATGCCCTTCCTCTTGTTGACTCATCCCACCATACACATATAAATTACAGGTATTGTCTATGAAGAAACATTACTATGGCTGAAAAACAATGTCGATCCATGGAAATCTGTTGAAGAAAAGTGGGCAGAAACTGCAGATTACCGCCTAAATCGCATCCAATGTGGAAAAGGTGATATAGCAGATTACTTCAAGGATTTCCCAGCCTTAAAACAATCACAAGGCTATACCTTGGTAAGCATAAACCGCAGCCGCTTATTTTTTACATAATCCTTGTGGTTTTTCTATAAATAACCACAAGGATTATGTAAAAAAAAAACTTGTAGAATACTTGTCAAAACTGTCTCAAACATTATTTCGTTCAACTGTGTAGCCAGCAAGTATTTTTACAAGTATAAAACACATTTGCGTTTACAATGAAGTCTGTGACATGTATTAACTCGTCTGTGGCCCTAGTGTGAGTTTCTTTTAACTATCTCGACTTTACGCATCGATCGCGTTTTGCTCTCTGATTGGCCCTTCACCAAACGAGTGCCAATCGGAGAAAAGCGGTCGATGCGTAAAGTCGAGATGGTTAAAAGAAACTCACACTAGGCCCTCTGATACATTGACAGCGTTCTCACCTACAAAATACAAACGTGGTTTAGACAATTAATGTTTATTTTATTGCAATTTCTGTATATGAGATCATAAACATGTAGGCGACTAGAAGTTTTCAACTAACAAGTTTCATACAAGTTTTGTATACTTACAACAAGTTTTATACAATCATGTAATATAGTTTCATAACAAGTTTTGAACAACATATTTAATACATGCGAAAAACTAAAACATTGCATTCAATTTGTAAAATACATGTATTATACTTTGGTGAAAACGAGGGGTTATAAGACAAGTGTCTGAATTTCGATTGCCATGTAAAATTCGTAATGTTAGTTCCCGTATCTGCCACGGTTCTTCTCTTTTCGCACAGACTCTAGTCACTTGCAACACTCGCGCGCTGCCGACATTGCAGAACGAGATATTGTGCAGGCACTAAAAGAGACAAGCTATTCTAGTTCTCGCTCAACAACCCAATAACCTATGTGGTAGCCATCCGGACCTTTCTCACCAGTGGAAATAACGTGGCGCACATTTATTGTATTCTTTTTTTCAGTTAATGAACGATTTCAGTCGTCTGTATCCGGGAAAGGAAAACAAATTATTTTCCTCTATCACCCTCAAAAATGAAGAAATTATAAAATATGCTTCATTAAAATTACGAAAAATTAGAGACCAAGATACGAGAACAAAAATAGCAAATATAATTGCACTGATTGACGGTAAGAAGTTTTGCTCAAATATTAGTTCTTATTATTAATCTTTAACTATGACGTGGAGTCTCAGAGGCCCCGCCCATTCTAGAAATCGCACAGATTTGTGACTTCCCCCTCCCCTCAGCACCGAGCCGCTCAGTTAGTGTATTGAAAAAATGACGTCCATAGTGTTTTTTTTTTAATTTTAGTAAAATTAAGTCTTAAAAATTAACCGAAACTTTTTTTTTTTCTTTGAATACAGAAGATGAACCAGAGACATCTAGCAATGTTGCTTTGATGTTGCTGGCTTATGTCATCAACATTTCACCTGCACGGAAAATAAAAGGAAAGCCAGCGTGGAAGCCATCCAGAGCAGAAGTATGCGACGGCTATATATCGCAAGCTGCTTCTGAAGCCGACGTTACCAACAAGATCATTCAAAAAAAGGAGAACCTGCAGAGGCTAGGCCGCACAGTTCAACCCTACGTTATTTTTGTTGGCCTTACCGTTACTGAGGTAAAAGTAGCATATGTGGTAATAAATGACACATTGTATAGTTTCAACAAATTAGTAACAGCAGTAGACTGTGCATTTAAAATATTTCAATCGATAGGAGCTTGTTACCCGGAGGAAGCTGGAGACATATGGCTTTTTATTCAATTGGGTTTCTACGATATTAAAACTAAATTTGACAGGCCCACACAGGCTGTGAATAGTCTTTTAACTGATCTAGAGTTAATACTTTAAAAATGTTTACCTGTTACTATTGCAAAAAAGCCAGTGTGTCTCCGAATTTACTTATAACTCATGTGCGAACTTTCTGTAAATTAACGGTAGGATTTTCCGGATTTCGGTGTGGTGAACAAGGGTGTTATCGTCATTATATTTCCTCTGCATCTTTCAAAAAGCACTTAGTTAGAGAGCACCAGTCATCATTGTCAGTCTTGCCTCATCCAAATAGTAACAAACCGATTGATACAGAAGCCAAGATCTCAAATTTACCTTCAACGTCAAGCAAAGAAACTTACGAAACGGCAAATACGATGGAATCTCTACCAACTCAAAGAGACGAAAACTCTCTTGGTCACCATGCTGCAAGTCTCGTTTCCACTCTATATGCTAACCCAATAATACCGCGTAAAGCCGTACAAGTTCTTGTAGAAAATCTTCAATTATTTCATTCTAAATCACAATGCATTATAGAGCGACAGTTTAATGATATGGTACCACCAGACCAAGATAATGTTCATGTTAAAAATGCTTTAAAAAAATATTTAGCGCGTTCAGCGATGCGTTTGAGAATTTAGATTCGGAACACAAACGTTTAAAATATTTTAATGAAATAGGAACTTATTCTGAGCCCCTTGAAGTGGTTGTAGGTCAACGTAATGAGTCTAAAAAAACAGCGGCTGGTTTGTTATTAGTACAAGTAAATTGTACAATGCAGGTGATTCCGTTAAAAGAAAATTTAAAACTAATTTTTTCATCAAAAAATTTCATTAAGGATACTCTTGAATATTTGGACACAGTACAAAATGACTCTTTCGGTATTGAGAATATTGTTCAGGGTTCAGTATGGAAAAAAATGACAGAAAATTCTGTAGAGCATGATGCAATGATTTTACCATTAATAATCTACTTTGACGATTTTGAAATAGGCAATCCCTTAGGAAGCCACGCTGGGATTCATAAACTTGGAGCTATTTATGCCTCAGTACCATGTCTTCCACCTCACTACGTGTCGCTTTTGCAAAATATTTTATTATTGGCTCTTTTTCACTCATCAGACAGAACAAGCTTTGGAAACAACATAATTTTTCAAAAAGTTTTTGATGTTCTTAATGATTTAAGGAACAATGGTATTCATGTTGAAACTGATGTGTATACTGGCAAAATTAAGTTTTATGTTGCAGCTGTGACGGGAGATAATTTAGGATTGAATGCTATGTTAGGTTTTGTTGAAAGTTTTTCTGCAAATCGGCCATGTAGAATTTGTACTGCTAATAAAGAACAAATCAAAACACTGCTTTATGAAGATGACACGTTGTTGAGAAACAATGTCAATTATGAAAATGATTTACATTTAAATGACATTCATATGACTGGTCTTAAAGAAAAATGCTCGTGGCTTGCTTTAGATGGGTTTGACTTATTTCAAAACGTCGCCGTAGATGTTTTACATGACTATCTCGAGGGTGCTTGTCGATATGTGATGCCATTTGTGATACAGAATCTAGTGTGTACTCAGATGCTAATTTCTTTTGACAATTTAAAATCAAGAATACGGTATTTTAATTATGGACCTGATTCTACATCGACACCGTGCGATTCTGTAGCAAAAGAAGGCTCAACATTAAAGTTAAAATGTTCGGCTTCTGAAATGCTTACCCTTGTTCGATATTTTGGGCTGATTGTCGGATATAATGTCCCAGATGAAAACGAAGTTTGGTTCTTATACATCAAATTAAGACAATTGTTGGATAAACTTTTGAGTCATAGAATCCATGAAAATACTATTGATCAAGTAAAATTTTCAGTAGCTGAATTAAACGAGCTCTATCGAAAATTTGCTGAAACAGACTTAAAGCCAAAGTTTCATTTTCTTACACATTATCCAGAAATGTTAAAAAAATTTGGCCCACTTACCCAAATCTGGACGATGAGGTTTGAAGCCAAGCATCGTATATCTAAATTTGTGGCCAGAGCATCACACAACAGAGTAAATGTTTGTAAAACAATAGCTATTAAACATCAATTAATTTTAAACGATACTTTTCTTAAAAATGAAACTGTAAAGACGATCTCTTATGGCAAAAAGGCAAATATGACAGAAGCGCAAATTGAAAATGTAAGACAAAACTTTCATTCTCGAGGTATAATCGAAAATAATTGTTGGTACTCATTATCATGGGTGAAACTGTATGGTGTCCGATTTGAGCTGTCGTCAATTGTCATTCTAGATATTTCAGAATCTTCAGGCTTACCAAAGTTTGGTGAAATAAAAAATATTTATTTACTTGACAATGATGAAGTTACATTTGAGTGTGTTTCATTAGAGTGTATAGATTTTAATCAGCATTACTATGCGTATCAAGTGATGAGAACCAACGATTACCTATTACATAATTATAATACACTTGTTTCGCCTGTACCGGCTACAATTACTATAATGTCAGATTTAAAACTTTATGTCACTGTTCGATGGACTTTAGAATAACAACGACCATTACACATCACATACGACGTACGTACCCTTGGGGTAGGACTTCCCATCATATTAGCACCAACCTTCTTCGTTTATTTTTCTCTCATCACACATTTACATGCATATGTAGTCAAACTCCGAAGTCCCGGCGCTCCTAGGTTTGCCTAGTCAAACCTCAGGTTTGACAAGAAGCCTTAGTCAAAGTCCAAAACTAAAGCGTGTTTTGGCCTTTGACAAAAGAATTTATGGTCAAACCTTGGAGAGACCAATTTGGGTAGTCAAACGCCGAAACTCAGTACGATCAAATCGGGGTTTGACTAGTCAGACTTAAATTAGGGACAGAATGGGTTATATAACCTAAATATGTATGAAAAACTTCATTCATTTCCGATGTTAGATTCAAAACTGCCTTACTCCTGTAGGTCACGTGGTCCTGCAGGTTAGAAATTTCGCAGCGGAGTAATTGCGATTTGATCAAATTGCGTTTCGGCGTTTGACTTTCCAAGTTAGTCTCTCCTAGGTTTGGCCATAAATGCGTTAGCCAAAGGTCGAAACACGCTATTAGTTTTGGACTTTGACTAAGCCTTCTTGTCAAACCTGAGGTTTGACTAGGCAAACCTTGGAGCGCCGGGACTTCGGGGTTTGACTATAACACATACAACACGTGCAAAAATTCAGAAACACACCCACCTGTGCGGATCTGTTGCCCGCAGGTGATACAGTTTACACATTTTACGTACCCATACCTTACATTATATACCGTTTTGCAAAAGCGTGAATACGGGCCCACCACCAATTTGTTTCTTTAACTTAACTTCAGGTTAAACATCAGCTGAGTTTCATTTGTTGTTTGTATTCTTTCATCGTATTGTCATTTATGCTTTTAAAATCAGTCAAATTTCGTAAAAGTAGAAAATATCGAAACTCGGTACTGATGTTTAACCTTCACCTAGGCCATGGGGTAGGGGTGCACCGCCCCTACTGCCAAAAGGTGGCTCTCGGATCGCTACCAAAACGGGGCGATCCCCACATTTTGTATTTTTTTTTTTGTAGAATACCGGTTATATCAGTTTAAAGTCGGGCCTTGCGACATAGGTTCCGCAACTAGTTAGGTTTATGCGTATGTATTAGCGTTCGTATGCGAACGAGCTTTAAGTTAAGTTTACCGTAGGCCTAGATGCATTGGTTTCCAGCGACGACCACGCGGACTCCATTGATGCCAAGGTACCCTTAGAGCCAGTCCACACGGCGCGTTGCGTCGACGCAACGCAAAATGTAAAATGACGCAACGGCAGCGCTGCGTCGACGCAACGGAGACGCAACGCGCCGTGTGGACTGGCTCGTACTAGTGATTCTTTGGTCGGGAATCCTAGGTTGCTCTTACTTACCCGCTTCCGGCTCGTGCTACAAATACCGGAGATCTGAGACATTGTTCATGTTGATAATGGACTGTCTGTTGTTATACCTAATTAAGTATTTATAATTGCCCTAAAACATTCAGACGAAATCTATATAAGATAGGATATCTACTGACGCCCTTATATTTTAATAAATATCTAATCGCCAATCCTCTCGTCCTTTCCGTATTACGTTTTGTAAAGGCCTACTCAAACCTGACCGATATCCCGACCGGTATTTTGTATGGCATTACCGGCAGCAGTTGCGGAACACCTTTGAACAGCGCGTTACCGCATACCCATCGGGATATCGTTATCGCCACCGGTACGGGATACCGGTCAGATTTGAGTAGGCCTTAAATCTTGCAATGGTGGACGCCTGTCAACAACCGACAGACGGTGAAATTCCTCGTTCATAGTTGACTACCATGTAATTCTAGAATAGTATGATTAATTAAGCTTGTGGTTTTTTTGTATGTCTCAATTTTACGATTGAAAATAAATAATATGAATCTTTTATGTCTATTTCCTTTTAAGCATGTAAAGTTATAAAACTTGTACAGGGTTTGAGAACAGAACTTCTTCAGAATTTCTTCTGTTAATAACCTTGTAAAAGTTTAAAAAAATAAAAAATGATGTATCATTGCTGTGTAGGTAGTACCTACACTAAATGTATATGTATCGTGAAGTATTATTTTATCTAAATTACCAATTAGTGTATGCTTTTCACTTACAGGTCCGATTTGGTGCTATATCGGTGTAGCTGTTAAGTTTGCTACAAAATTATTTTGCATAATAATAATAATAGCCGCACTAATATCGTACAAATTCAACAACAGTAGGTAAAGCCTGACCAGAGTTTTAAAAAAACCCTGCAATGAGGACGCGACCTTTTGTGATATATTTATACGTAACTATTGCCAGTAAAAGAAATTAAATCTGAAAAATACCGCACGCGGGTTTTAAAACATCTGGTCAGCTTTATAATGATACATCATTCTTTACCGTACCCGCACCATTATTTATAAGTAGATATCTATGTGACCAGTGCAGGTTGTACTACTTATACTACAAAGCATAATGTGTATAAAACTTATTAACTGTTATAGTAGAGGTATGAACGGGAAGTCGAAGCGTAGGCAGACCGCCATTCCTAAGATGGCAGGGCCGACCTCGACCAGATACGCCGCATCGAGGATGACATAGAAAAACCATGGGAGAAGCATAAATGTCCAGCAGTGGACGAATATATATGCTGAGAAGAAAAATAAAAGGTATGATTACTAGTGCGGGACAATATGGCACCATACCATTCACCATACCCGTCCATCTACACGCCCGAGTACATGCGATACTGCTACGGGTATAAGGCATGGTGCACTATTGCACTACGTGTTACGTATTGCACATCATGCCTTACGATACTTGTACCTGTATTTTCCTTATGCTGGCATGGTTACAGTCAACGTCATTAATATATAAATATATACAGCCATCGAGTCAAAATATGTAAACACCAACCTTATTGTCAGTGACATAGAGGCGTGTAGATATTTTTGAGCTCTTGTTAACGTATATATTTTTATGACGCTGGCCGTACATACAAAGGTGTTCAGATATTATTATATATTAACCAATCAAAGTCAATGAAATTTTGTACACACGATCGAGAAACTAATATCTAGCTAGGTCTGTGGTTTATTACATTTTCGTAAAAATGTATAGTTTAAATATTGCAGGGGGTTTTCATATTTTCATTCAAAACTCCCTGCAATATTTAAACTATACATTTTTACGAAAATGTAATAAACCACAGACCTAGATATTAGTTTCTCGATCATGTCTACAAAATTTCATTGATTTGAGTGTTTAATATTCAAAATAAGTATCTGAACACCTTTGTATGTACCATGCGCCAGCATTAGGAAAATACAGGTGCGAGTATCGTAAGGCATGGTGTGCCATACGTAACACAGTATAGTGCACCATGCCTTACTATACCCGCAGCAGTATCGTACGTACGCTAGCGTGGTACATAAGTATGGTTCACCGTGCTTTACTGGTCCCGCACCAGTATCGTACGTCCACTGCCGTGGTACATACGCACGGTTCATCATGCCTTACTGTACCGGCAACGGTACCTTACCTCTACTACGACAGTTAATACGTCTGACACATCATGCTTTACTGTGCCTGCCACAGTATCCTACGTATGCTGCCACGCTGCACACGTATGGCGCACTATGATTCACCGTGTCCGCCATAGTATCGTAAGTATGCCGCCATGGTGTACACGTATGGCGCACCATGATTCACCGTGTCCGCCATGGTATCGTAAGTATGCCGCCATGGTGTACACGTATGGCGCACCATGATTCACCGTGTCCGCTATAGTATCGTAAGTATGCCGCCGTGGTGTACACGTATGTCTCACCATGATTTACTGCATCCGCCACAGTATCGTACGTATGCCGCCGTGGTACACACGTATGGCTCACCGTGCTTTACTGTGTCCGCCACAGTATCGTACGTATGCCGCCGTGGTACACACGTACGGCTCACCGTGCTTTACTGTGTCCGCCACAGTATCGTACGTATGCCGCCGTGGTACACACGTACGGCTCACCGTGATTTACTGTGTCCGCCACAGTATCGTACGTATGCCGCCGTGGTACACACGTACGGCTCACCGTGCTTTACTGCGTCCGCCACAGTATCGTACGTATGCCGCCGTGGTACACACGTACGGCTCACCGTGCTTTACTGTGTCCGCCACAGTATCGTACGTATGCCGCCATGGTACACACGTACGGCTCACCGTGCTTTACTGTGTCCGCCACAGTATCGTAAGTATGCCGCCGTGGTACACACGTACGGCTCACCGTGCTTTACTGCGTCCGCCACAGTATCGTACGTATGCCGCCGTGGTACACACGTACGGCTCACCGTGCTTTACTGTGTCCGCCACAGTATCGTACGTATGCCGCCGTGGTACACACGTACGGCTCACCGTGCTTTACTGTGTCCGCCACAGTATCGTACGTATGCCGCCGTGGTACACACGTACGGCTCACCGTGCTTTACTGTGTCCGCCACAGTATCGTACGTATGCCGCCATGGTACACACGTACGGCTCACCGTGCTTTACTGTGTCCGCCACAGTATCGTTCGTATGCCGCCGTGGTACACACGTACGGCTCACCGTGCTTTACCGTGTCTGCCACAGTATCGTACGTATGCCGCCGTGGTACACACGTACGGCTCACCGTGCTTTACTGTGTCTGCCACAGTATCGTACGTATGCCGCCGTGGTACACACGTATGGCTCACCGTGCTTTACTGTGTCCGCCACAGTATCGTACGTATGCCGCCGTGGTACACACGTATGGCTCACCGTGCTTTACTGTGTCCGTCACAGTATCGTACGTATGCCGCCGTGGTACACACGTACGGCTCAACGTGCTTTACTGTGTCCGTCACAGTATCGTACGTATGCCGCCGTGGTACACACGTACAGCTCACCGTGCTTTACTGTGTCCGCCACAGTATCGTACGTATGCCGTCGCGGTGCACAGATATGGCTCATCATTATTTAACGTGCCCGCTACAGTATCGTACGTAAGCCGCCATGGTACACACGTAAGGTTCACCGTGTTCTACTGTGCTCGCAACAATAGTATACGGGTGTTGCAATCGTAGTTTCAGGAGTATTCAGTGCGACTTGCGCACTACGTATTACGTAGCCGGATGTCGGGCTACGTACGTACGTACAAAAATCGACCACGAGTAAATTACGTAACCCGCTCCATGATGAGCGTCAGTATGCCGACTACGTATGACTGGCTACTTACGCGTAATGGAGCGGGTTACACACGTCATTGTGGTCGATTTTTGTCCTTATTTTACGTAGTGCGGCAGAGGAAATTTTTCTCAGTGTGGGCGCGCGTGGTGGATAATAGCCCACTCCCTCTCACAGAGAAGCGACCTGTGGCCCAGCAGTGGGAAAAGTTACAATCTGGTGCTAGAAGGTAATACAGGATGAACTTGTAACCAGAGCGCAAACTGTAACCATGAATTCGGCATATCATTCTAGACCCTCTAGCGTAGAAATCTTTTGTCAATAGAAAATGTGCATGTAAAACAAAACTCTGTAATTAATTAAATATACAATAAAGAGACACAAATTGCTATAATTAACCGTATTACTTGTTTTACAATCTCTTAGTGTTTGTTACGTTTTTCTGGCGGAACGGAACGCAAGCTCGAAACTCGACGTCACCGTGGATGCCTGGAATGGATGCCGTGGATGCATGGAAGTGACCTCAAAAGCCATGTGAATAAATAATGCACAAAAAATAATTTGATTTACATTATAGGTTAAAATAGAAATGTAAGCAAAGCAGTATCGTGGGAAGTGACGTCACAATACCACACGTTTGAATTGTAGTACTGAAACTAGAAATACTTTAATTTTAAAATATTTTTTTGAGCAACAAACCGTACCTAGTAAAATTTGATTTTCTATACTTGGAGAGAAAAACATTACATGCATATTCCCTATTAAAAAGAAAACATAATTAGCTGTTTCATACATTTTGACCGTCAAAACCTATCTACGCTAGGGGTTCTAGAATCATAAATGCTGAATTTATGGTTAGAGTTTACGCACTGGTTAACATTACATCCTGAATAATAATCAAACCTTTATTATTCAAAGAGTTTTTGTATGCTTGCAATAATTTCATCGGCAAAATTTTAATTAAATTTCTGTAATAATGAATTGATGATTATTGATGAATGAACGTACACTCTATAAACCTTTTGATGATTTGCATGCCTGCAGGTTAAAATTGTGAATGAATAATATTGATATTTTAAACATTAATACATATACATACAAATAAACTGATTAATTGGTTGTGGAGTTCTAATTCTGCACTTTGTTATAAGATTAGACTGCACACACACGGCGCTTTACTGTTAAATGGTGACCTTTAGTGCTATTCTGCAAAAATCTCGCCGTGATAACATGGGTGAAGTGAGCTGTCATTAGTGACATTCCCTAGCACCAGATTGAATGACAACCCACTTCACATAAGTTCTCAAAGTGATATTTTAACAGAATGTGTCAGTTGTCTGCAAACATGAAACATTATCATTAATGAGGAAGCACTAAGGTACCCCGGGAAATTCAAATTTTCTTGTTTTTGCAATTAGCAGGTCACTGCCAGGTTGTATATTGATTATATTATGATTTGCAACCGTAACACATTTGTATTTACAGAATTATAATCATTTAAATCAGGGGTTCCCAAACTTATTTTGTCTACTGCCCACTTTGAGAATAAATTATTTTGTGGCGCCCCCATTTTTTCACCTACTTAAAAACCACTATAACTTCAAATAAAATTAATTATTGTGACCTATAATAGCGGAGATTGAGCGTAAATAGCGGGTCTCTACCGCCGGTCCCTTTAGGCCTGCAGCGCCCGCAAGGTGGCGTTATCGCCCACTTTGGGAAAGGCTGAACTGCACCATACTGCTTACTGACCGAATAGGTTAGGTTAGGTTAGAACTGCGACCACCGCGCGCGAGCCGAGCGACCGAAGCATGCGGAACCGCGGCAGCGGCTCGCGAACGCTAATTCCAAGTTAGCGGCAGTTACTTAACTATTTAGTAATAGCGCAAGGTACCATCTTGATAACAGTTCACAATTTATTTGACGGACAGATTATAAACTATCGAAAAATAGTGCGTCAAATTTGAAATGGCTTTTGCAGTTCACAATTTATTGACAGTTTATAAATTATCGGTTTTCACAATCTTACGGTGACATAATATACAACGTGTCGTTTTGCGTCCTCGTCAAATTCAAGGAGGTAACTATGCTAATGATTCTCGACACGAATCAATAATAAAATAAGCAGGCATCGTATTTTCGGAAATCGGCATGTGTGGACACGCATGTTTTTTTTTTTTTTTTTTTTTTTTTGGGTGGGAAATCATCAAATAACTTCTCCCGCTCTGGGTGGAGCAGGAGGGCGTGTCAGACTTTTACTGACTAAAACCCACCCGTGTTCCTTCAGTAGCCCTTAAGCCAGGGGCTGTGGTGTCTCTTTCGAACAAACCCGCACCCCTGGCAGGCATCGACCCTTGCGGGTCCCATCACTATTTGTGCTGACATCTCTTTGAGGCGCGCGTGGAACACAACGCGCCGTCGACTTGGGCTTGGTCCTTACCGGACAGCGAGCTACCCATTACTCGCCGTCCGCAAGCCCATGCCTACGGTGGCCGGAAATCGGCCTGGGATTCCCGACGCCCAGGGCGTCTCCGTATCCTGCGGCGGCTGGGGTCGCGAGGGCGCATATGCTGCCTCTCCCTCACGTGCGCCGCCTCCCTCTTCGCGAGCATCACTGCTTCGCTGAAGGAGGTGACGGCTCCCCATGCCCTCTCGCTCCGTACCATGGCCTGGACCAGGGCCGGACGCGAGAGATCGCCGCCGCCGATCGCCTCCACGAGGACACGGCGGTGCTCCGCCCAAGCAGGGCAGACCGCCACCGTGTGCTCCACCGTGTCCTCAGGGCGATCTTCGCAGTGGAAACACCCGGGCGTTTCCTCCCGCCCTATCCGAAACAGGAACCTCCCGAAACAACCGTGTCCGGTGAGGACCTGCGTCAGGCGGAAGGTGAGGACGCCATGCCGCCTCTCAAACCACTCCTCAAAGAGGGGACTTACCGCCGCAATCGTGGCGTGCCCAGCACTGGGTTGCGACAATCGCTCTCTCCATGTCACCATGAGATCCCGCCGGAGCTCTGTCCGCTGTGCCGCGATTTCCTGCGGCAGCGGAGTTACGCCCCGGCGTTTGGCCTCCTCGCGCCACTCCCAGATTTGCGCGAGGACCTTTGCCTCCAGATCCCATGGCGGTAATCCGGCAAGGAGGCCCGCCGCCTCGCCGGAGATCGTGCGATATCCCCGGATCATTCTGATCGCCATGACCCTATGGGACGCCCTCAACCGGCGAGCTGGTTGGCGCCTCAATGTAGGCGCCCACACCGGCGCCCCGTATAGGGCCATGGACCGCACGATCCCCGCGTAGAGCCTCCGGCAGGAGGCGTTTGGCCCCCCTAGATTGGGCAAGAGCCGCTTCAACGCAGCCCCGGCCCGCTCCAGTCTGGGAGCCAAACGGCGGAAATGTTCCGCGAAGTTCCACCGGCTGTCGAGGACGAGTCCTAGGTACTTCATCGTCGACTCGACGCCGATGTGAACCCCTCCCACCGTTATCTGGGAACCCGTCGGTGGCGCATTCCGAGGACCATGAAACCACATGGCCTCGGACTTGTGCAATGCCACCTCGAGTCCCAGTTGCCGGATCCTATCCACGATTGTCGCAACCCCGTGTGTCGCTAAGTCGGCCGCCGCCTGGTACGACCTCCCCTGCGCCAGGACCAGCGTGTCGTCAGCGTAGCAAACTACACTGACGCCGCTAGGGAGGTCGGCGCGCAGCACCCAGTCGTATCCGATGTCCCACAGATGCGGTCCCAGGACCGATCCCTGTGGGACACCGCACGACATCTCTCGCCGGTTCCACTCTCCGAGGTGACCGGGGTAGATGACGGCCCTGTCCGTCAAATAGGCCTCGACCACACGACAGAGGTAGGTCGGCATCCGGTGATAACGGAGTGCCTCCCTTATGCAACTCCAGGGCAGGGTGTTGAAGGCATTGGCGATGTCTAATGACACCGCCAAGACGACCCCACCCCGGGCCACAGCATCCCCCGTCGTGAGGGCTCGCACGCGCATGATGGCATCCACCGTGGAGCGCCCCTTGCGGAAACCAAACTGGCTCTCCGCCAAATCCGGCCCCACCCGCACCAACCGCCCGACGAGGCGGTCTGCAATTACTCTCTCAAAGAGCTTGCCCACCTCGTCGAGCAGCACAATGGGCCGGTAAGCGGACGGAGAGTCCGCTGGGCGCCCCGGCTTCTTAATGAGGACCAGTTTCCCCGTCTTCCAGCGAAGTGGGAACTGGCCCTCCTCCAAGCATGCGCTTAGGAGCCCTCTTAGTCGAGGCCCGAGAGCCTGCAAGGCCAGGACCCAGGCTTTGCCGGGCAAGCCGTCGGGTCCTGGGGCGGTATTCTTGGCACTCAGCCTACGTACCGCCACTCTCAGGTCTACCTCGGTCACCTCTGGAGAGTCGTAGTCGTCGTCGGTGTGGTCCGCATCGGGCACCGCAGGAGGCGGAGCCATAGGCGGGGGAGCGTGCTCCCCTCGTGAGGGGAACAGAGCGCTCACCACGTCCTGCACGAGATGAGGCCGGAGACTCTGCGTCAGCGGGGGAGCCCACGGGCGGATTTTATCCCGCACCGTTTTGTAGGGGCGTCCCCACGGGTCTCTGTTCAGAGTCTCCAGCGACTCCTCGCGGGCCACTACTCTGGCCCGCAGGATCTCATCTCGGAGGGCGGTCTTCGCCACTCTGTACCCCTCGTACAGCTCCGCCTCAATGGCTACCGTATCCGGAGGGCGGATACGGAGCCTGCGGTGCCTGGAGTAAAGGTGTCGCGCAGCAACACACGCCTCGCGCAGTGCTGTCAACTGCGGCGACCACCAGTACACCTGGCGTGAAGCACGACCTGGCTGGACCCGGGGCATTGCCACGTCACATACGTCGGACATGGTCTCCCGGAACCACTCGGCCTCGTCGTTTATGTCGGCAGGCCTGTCCGGTGATGACACCCAGGCCTGCACGATCGAGGCTTCCAGGAGAAGCTCCCGGTCCAGCTGCTTCAACGCCCACCGCGGACCACACGGGGCCTGTCGGACCGGCGCGCTCGAGGCCTGGGCGGAGACGTCAAACCGGATGTACCGGTGGTCGGAATACGTCTCCACCCCCTCCATGACGCGCCAGTCGATGACACGTGGCGACAGAGCGGGGCTGGCGAACGAAATGTCCACCACCGACTCACCCCGCATCCGCACACACGTGGCGACAGAACCCCGGTTTAGGACGACCAGGTCTGCTTCCAGAGCCCAGTCCTCCACCATCCTGCCCCGCACATTCGTCAACCGGGAACCCCAAGCCAAGCTCTTGGCATTGAAGTCCCCGAGGACTAGCACGGGGAGGGAACGAAACCCGACGACGACGTCTCTCAACTCCGCAAGGGAGTTGTGGAACTCGGCGAGAGTTCGGCTCGGGGAGAAGTACACCCCTACCACGACTATCTCCCCGAACCGTGCTGCCACGCAACCCCGTCCCCTCTTGACACTCTCGAGGGTCGGGGTACCGGCGGCGGCCGACGAAATGAGGGTCACTGAGCCGCTCAGGTCCTCCACCCAGTCATCCCTGGGCGGGACAAAGTACGGCTCAGCGACCACGGCGATGTTAATCGACCACTGCGCCATGCTCTGGATCAACAGATCCTGAGCGGCGGCGCAGTGGTTGATATTCGCCTGGAGGAGGCGTAATGGAGCCGTCACTGACACTCCATATTAGCCTCCCCCGGGGCCCCCTGTGAAGGCCCTGCCACGGTGCCAACGGCAGCGACGACGGCGGTGGACGCGGCAGCGGCGGCGGAAGTGGCGGCGGTTGCGGCGGTGACGGCGGTGGCGGAGGGCTTGGCCTTGCCTCGGCCCCTGGCTTCGGCGGGTGGAGCGCAGGCTTTGCTCCCAGCCCGGTGTTCGGCCGGCTTTCCAGCTGCCGCACATAAGTAACAGTGCGGCTTGGGTGCGACGCACGAGCCGGCCTTGTGACCGGGCTGACCGCAGCGGAAGCAGTGACTGCTGCGGTCCACCTCCGAGGTGCATTGCACTCCCACGTGGTGACCCACCTGGCAGCGGAAGCACCTCAGAGGTCTGGGTTCCAGCAGTTTTACCTGCACGGATACCCAACCCACCAGAAGCCTACGGCCCTCCTCAGTGATTTTTCGGGCCGCCGACACGGGGCAGCTCACCGTGACGGTTCGCATGCCCGTGTTGTCAGGACGGATGGTGCCTGCCTTCACCTGCTCGGCAGAGCATTCTCCCGTCCTGACTACGGCGGCCACCACCTCGCCCTCCGTCACGGAGTCGTCCAGGCCCAAGATGCGCATGTCAGCGCACTTGGTGGGCCTGGACACTCGGACCTCGTCCGCGTCTAGGGACGCCCTAAGCCTTTCGGCCAGGGCGTCAGCGGTCGGGCCACTGGCCGCGCCGGGGATCTCCAGCATGCGGGCTCCGGTCGCAGTGACCCTCATCCGCATGCCGTTGGAGACACTGGACACGCATGTTTAAACGCGGCTCGTGCGAACTGCCCTTATATACACACATAAGAACGCGGCCACGGAACGGGGCGATTCTGTTTTTTGAAAGATGTGTATTCTGAAACACTGTTAAACTTAAATAACAAAAAAAAAAAATAACAAGTATATATTAATTAGTGAGCAGTATCGTAATTTTATTTGATTATTTATGTCTTTCATAACAGCCTCCTGAAATTTGACGAGGATGCAAAGCAACACGTTGTATATTTATGTAAAGCTATACTGAGAGCAGTGGTGTTGTAGGTCGTGAGTTCGAATCGTGGCAGGCGCAGTACTTTATGTAAATAATTTAATCACCACTTCTCTTAAAACGGTGAAGGAAAACAACGTGAGGAAACCGGCATGTCATAGAACCAAAAATTGGAAGACACGTGACATCTACCAACCCGCACTGGGCTCGCGTGGTGGATTACGGCCCACTCCCTCTCACAGAGAGGAGGCCTGTGTCCCAGCAGTGGGAACATTATAGGCTGATTATGGATACGTATTTTCGTTACGGTCACGAAACGTATTTTGTTCAACGTACAGCTTGTACCACCTGTGAATTGCAATAAACGTAAAAAAAAAAGAATTCCTCGGCCTGGAACTTTTAGTTAAACTTATTTAACTGTAACTGGTATACATCTGTCGGCTACCAATTAAATGTATCGTTAAGCGTTTGGTTTATCTGCAGTTAACGTGGTGTTAATTGCTTAGTTAAATATAACTGTGAAATTAGTTTGTTGGTTTAAATGTTTAACGGTAATTGGTTAAGTGTCAAGTTTTGGAAGATGGTCGTTAGTTAAATAGTTACATTTACAAGTTAGTGTTTATTTAGTGATGTGCCGTTGCCGACAAAGAAAGAATTAGGTACCTTATTTTGACAATTCGATAATATTCATTGAGTGATTTACGTGGTCGAGAAGACGAATTTTTAAAACATATGTAGCAGTGGATTACGAATTTGCTTCAATATCACTAAGATTGTGATTGATAGTGTGTTACATAATAAGGGTGCCGGTACTTAATTACTTAAATTATTATACCTACTTATTGGTGATCTCAGTTATACTTACCAACCGTCATACAGGATCGAGGACACAACTACATGATTTGACCGCACGGGCGGTTCGATCAGATTATGCGTCGCTTGCCGCGGTTAGTCCATGGATGGGTGACCATCTTTACATACCAAGACCCCTCCGTGCCTCGGAAAGCACGTTAAGCCATTGGTCCCGGCTGTCGTTTGTGGATCTTCGATAGTCCGTGCAGGTCGCCAGAAGCCCGAAAGTCTGACAATCAGTCTCACCAAGGGGTATCGTGTTACCCAGGAAACTGGGTTGTGGAAGTCAGATTGGCAGTCGCTCCATGTAAAATACTGGTATTCAGCATCCGGTTGGACTGGAATCCGACCCCAACATAGTTGGGAAAAGGCCAGGCAGGTGAATTTACGAAAAATGTCTACGCTAGGGGGATCTAAAATCATAATACTGAATCCAAGGCAACAGATTGCGCACTGAATAAAATGTTATCCTGTAGTACATGACACGTCATTACGATTTTTCAAAGTATTTTATATTTGAACACTTTTTCCTAAACTCATAGGCTAACAAAGGGAACTCTATGTGACGGGAATAATAAAAATTGGACATAATTACGAAAGTTCTGGAACTTTGAACAAAACAAGCCCCTGTTTTTCTATATTGCCGTAGTTTACGTCGCAAACTTGTTGTTATTCGTTTTCTCCAATTTGTATGCACGTAAACTTTAAGAGAAATTACATTTTTTCTTTTTAAGGTCTCGAATTCGAACCTTAAAAGGAAAAAACGAAACCCTTGATGATCATGATGATGTAAAACAACTGAACGACGTCTAGCGGTTTTACCTAATTACTGAAATACGCGCGTGTTAACATTAACACGCAGTATTGCATAAATGTTTTGCATTTATCAATGCAGTGTGCCAACGAATACACGTTACGTTGAAATAAAACGTTAGATACTTTTGCGTAACGCAGCTGTTTTGTAAAACGCCTAGCGGTTAAGTAAAACAGCGAATTCGACAAACCAAATGCGATACAATACAGCATAATTCTTTCTATTAAAAATATATTTTAAAATAAACGTAACATAGAACAAAATGAACAAATAACAGAAGTACAATACATAAGCAGCTGAAAACGTAAGTTCAGTTGACACCTCTCAAGGTACTCAGACATGTACAGACGAGCATAATCCTAGTGTGTGAACCCGACACTTTAGACTCGCGAGGCACTATTCAAAGAGATTTGTAATTCAACTGGTACTTTTCATGCCTCACTTGAAGTTTAGGCACAGACGGCTTTGTAGTAAGTACCTGCGGTATATTAGCTGTGCCCCACGGCTTGGCTCACATTGACTAATACTCGGTTCCTACAAACAAAAACTGACCGTTTTGCTTATCTATGTTAGTATTTTTTCTTGCCAAACCAATTTGCCCAAGCAAATAAATAGCTTCGTAAGCAAATTCTACCTGTGATGGCTACTTCCATATGGGAGTCTGCTGTATGTTTGCATAGCTGTTTTGAAGCAAATGCATCTTAGCTTTGGCTAAGATGCATTTGCTTCGTGTTAGGTATAAATCCAAGTTTATTTTAACCTACAACTGTCCGTAAATTACTGGAGTCAGCCATTAGTCGACATTCACACGGACATTACAAAACCGTGGAGGGTTTTACTCGAATTAAATTAAGTCTAGTAAATAGAAATTTCTCCCCCTCATGGAGAGGAGGCCTGTGTCCCAACAGTGGGAACGTTATAGGCTGAGTATGTGAAATACCAATTTCTATTAGAACTGAGTTGTCAATAAGCAGTTAACTTTTATTTAAGGGATAAATATTGCGGTTTGACAGCCCATGTACAGACAAAATGTAAAACTCTTTTAATAATTATTCAGTTAAAGCGGAAGGTGCTAGCGCTAGGTGAGCCCGTATTTAACCCTTAGTTAACCCGTGGGTAGCCCGTAGTTAGCCTGTAGTTACGTTTTTTGCAATTTGCAGTGTAAGGCTGTTTTGATCAAAATATGATTCGCGACTTTACACGTACCTATGTAGATATTTACACAAATAACGGGTGATTTTTAAGAGGATTTGATTTTCAAAAAAAAACACAAAAAATTTGAAAAATTTGTTGAAACATTTATTGGAATCGATAGAACGATCAATATAATTTAATGTTTGAAGATGATTTCATACAAATGCTGGCCGCGGCTCCGGTTTAGACGGCCCATTCGCAAGGCCCAATTTCGGCACACTCTCTCCAACATATCAGCCGGTATATCACGAATAAATGCTTCAATATTGGCTCCCAGTGCGTCAATCGTTGCTGGTTTATCCCTGTAGACACGAGCCTTAACATGGCCCCACAAGAAATAGTCCAAAGGCGTTAGATCACACGATCTAGGCGGCCAATTAACGAGCCCAAAACGTGAGATAAACTGTTCACCGAAGGCGGCTCTCAATTGGGCCATTGTTTCGCGTGCCGTGTGGCATGTGGCACCGTCTTGTTGAAACCACATGTCAGGCATGTCCAATTCTTCCATTTTGGGCCAAAAAAAATCGCCAATCATCACACGGTAGCGCTCGCCATTCACAGTAACGTTTCGGCCATTGTCGTCTTTGATAGTAAAATTCAATAATCTGCAAGCGTTGTTCGTTCGTAAGTCGATTCATGGTTAAATTATAGACCAAACTGAACAAGTTTGACAATGACACAAGACACGATTCACGCGTGATCTGTCAAAAACAGTGTTGCCAAAAAGATACCACCAAAAAAATCACCCGTTATAATCATTACAATTATCAATACAAAACCCTCTGAGTTTATTTAATCACATTAGATTACTATTTCAAGAAAAAGTCAGTAAAGAAGTAATTGTTACTACTAGCTTTTGCCCGTGGCTTCGCCCGCGTGGACGTTGGAAATTATCCCGCGGAAACGTACTACTGAGATACTCGTAAAAAGGACCCTATGTGTTAATCCTGGTTAAAAACTATCCGTGTGCCAAATTTTTTCCAAATCCGTTTAGCAGTTTTTTCGTGAAAGGGTAACAAACATACATACATCGATACAAACCAACTTTCGCGTTTTTAATATTAGTAAGGATGAGTAGGACGATTTATTGAGTACGGCAGGTGCACGGATATTAGATAATGAGCCTCGACCAGGCGCCATAATTTGTATTTATACGTATAAATCTAAGTGACACTTCGTTTCATTAACATTATAAACCCTGAAGACGCAGCGAGTAGACTGCATTCCAAAGCTATGGTAGGGAACTCTGGTAGCGCTTTCCACCAGGCAAGATCGGAAGATTCTTCCTTTTCGATGGAGGAGGAGGAACCTACACCATATATGCGACACATGATTGTTTTCCGAGATGCGCACGAACGAAGTCGCGGCCACAGTTATATAAATAATATGTGTAGAATTCGTAGGATAGTAAGACTGACACTACATACATACTCAGCCTATAATTTTCCCACTGCTGGGACACAGGCCTCCTCTCAGTGAGAGGGAGTGGGCCGTAATCCACCACGCGGGCTCAGTGCGGGTAGGTAGATGTCACATGTCTTCAAATTTTTGGTTCTAGGACATGCCGGTTTCCTCACGATGTTTTCCTTCACCGTTTGAGAGCAGTGGTGATGAAATTATTTACACAAAGTAATGCGCCTGGCTGGGTTCGAACGCACGACCTACAACTCGTAAGTCGCGGCCGTTACCACTGGGCCACCACTGCTCACCGCTGCTGCAGACTGACACTACGACCTGCTAATTACAAAGAATTTCACGGGCTACTTTAGTGAATCCATTATAGACTTCAAACTAAGGTAAACATGAAAAGAACTCTCCGTAATTCAAGTATTTAATATTAAAAAATATAAAAGATACACGTGTTGAATATTAAGATTTTAAAGACTCGTTTAATATTACGCACGACTTACGCTACAAATTCAGAGCTTAGCTTTGTAGAGTAGGTACAATTCAGAATATCATATTATTCCGTTAATTTCCTAAAACTAGGCCAGTTATTCCCGAGAGCGAAGTCAAGGTTTAATTATATCAGGAAAGTACCTACCTTGATACACCTTTGTAATAAAATTGTTGTCATTATATTACGGTTGAAACTTTTAATAAGCATTTCGATTTGGGAAAGTCCGGGCGTAATCAGCAGTAATAGTAAGTAGGATTACTTACTTTATAAATGCTGTATGTTAAGATGTTTGGATCTTTGTTATTATCCACGCACGAAGCGTGGAGGGAAATATTTTACTGATGATCCTCTTAAACTGTTGATTTTCTAACGATGCACTATTTTTTTCTAACTAGCTTTTATTAGCTTCGCCTGTATCTATATATCTAAGTATGTAACAGACACAAAACCTACATAATTTCATAAACTTGTGCCATTAGGTAAACTGACCAAAAAAAATTTTTTTTTAATAAAAATACGCTTTTGCTGTTAGCGAAACTAAAAAATATAAAATTAAACTATAGTGAAAAAAAAACACGCTCTAATAGAAAACCAAACTAAAAAAAGAAGAAAATAATTTCTAAACATTTTAATGAAAAAAAAAAAAATTGTTCGGTACTTGATTGTCCGAATAACAACATTTGAATTTCACAGGATTGGATAGATCCTTACTTAATATTATAAACGCGAAAGTTTGTATGTATGGATGTTTGTTACTCTTTTACGCAAAAACGGCTGACCGGATTTGGATTAAATTTGGCACACAGATAGATTGTAACCTAGATTAATAAATATAATGCTTTTTATCCCGGTAGTACGTTTTTATCCCGGGGGATAATCATTTCAAATATAGAAACAAATAAGAAATGTTTACTAAAACAAGCAGGTAGATCTTTTGTAAATCGGTATTCTGAACGAAGTACCAGGTTGTCATAACTTGGTAGGAGCTCACCTAACATAGTTGTGTCAGCTAGAAAACGCTTTATGCCTTCGAATTACCAGGTTGGTATAAATCGGTAGAAGCACACTTAACATAATTGTGTCAGCTAGAAACCGCTGAATGCCTTCGAAGTACTAGTTTGTCATAACTCAGTAGGAGCACCAGCACACTTAACGTAGTTATGCTAGCTAGAAAAAAGTTTATGCCTTCGAAGTACCAGGTTGGTATAAATCGGTAGAAGCACACTTAACATAATATTGTCAGCTAGAAACCGCTGAATGCCTTCGAAGTACTAGTTTGTCATAACTCAGTAGGAGCACCAGCACACTTAACGTAGTTATGCTAGCTTTTTTTTTTTTTTTTTATGCTAGCTAGAAAACGGTTTATGCCTTCGAAGTACCAGGTTGGGATAAATCGGTAGAAGCACACTTAACATAATTATGTCAGCTAGAAACCGCTGAATGCCTTCGAAGTACTAGGTTGTCATAACTCAGTAGGAGCACTAGCACACTTAACGTAGTTATGCCAGCTAGAAAACTATTCCCGTGGGCTAATTTCCGAGCTCCGCGCGGACGAAGCCGCTGGCAAAAGCTAGTCCCCCATAAATTGAAATGAGATCAAGAATAAGTTCAAAACCAAACACAAACCAAACACTTTGTACAGCATTCTGAACAAAGTACCTACGAACCATCCATAACAATAAGTGATTTTAATCTTAATCCGCAGATAATCCCAGATTAAACAGACGAAATCCCTTTAACCTTTGTTTAACTTATCGATTTTTACTTAACTATTACATAATCTTAACTTGCTAACTAACTGTAGATAGCGACTGATAAAGACTCCAAACTCTGGACCCCACGGAAGTTACCGGTAATGAAATAAGTTACCCTATATTGGGTGTAGCGGGGAAATCGGAGGTCATTGTTTAAGGCGCTGCCTAAACGAAGGATACTGAACTCTAAGTATTTTGTCGCAAGTTTTTGCGTATACCTAGTGGTTATTGGAGTGTATTGTCAAATGTTCAAAGGCAAGACTTAAAATGTTGCATAATCCTTACTTAATGTGAGGAGTTAAGTATGAAATTGCCGATTTGTACTGAAAAATTTAAACTCGTTTTTTTCTAAGATTTAACATATTTTATTTAATCAAAATATTTACCCTCATTATCTATACACTAGCTTTTGCCAGCGGATTCGCCCGCGCGGAAGTTTCATCCCCTATTTAACTCCGTTAGGGGTTGAATTTCGAAAAATCCTTCTTTATTCCTTGTCTACGTTACAAAGGAAACCTCTGTGCAAAATTTCAGCTTTCTAGGTCCAAGGGTTTGGGCTGGGCGTTGATGAGTCAGTCAGGAGCTTTCTTTTTATATAAATAGATTGCTGCCATCTAAACGGAACTTCGTTTATGCCTTAACGATAGAACTCTGAGGATCTAGATTCGACAAACTGTGTGAAATCATTTTGTACTGGGAGGAAATTTTTTTTAACACTTAGAAAATTTTCCAAATCAACATTTACAATGTTTTCGTAAAATTACAATTTAAGAAGGTTCACGTTTACGGCTTTGGGGTGGGTCATGACCCCTAGGTCCCCCCACCCCTCTCGGATCGCGCCTGACACTGACCTGCAAACTGCAAAAAACTTAAGAAAAATTTAATTTTGCGTGCTACCCTGGAGCTACAAGAAACTATTATTAATGATAGTTAAGTAAAATATTTAATTACGAAACAAAAACCTTCATTATTTATTTTAACTAAATGTTAGTCATTAGTTTGAATAAATTACTTTTGATTTTGTATATTAAAATAAAAATGAAACTTTAAAAACAAAAACCTTCAACAATGCTTAAAAACTAGGTCGCATGAATTACAGTGAATATAGGAGACAGAGAGGAAAGGAAAGAGGAAAGGAGATAGAGTAGACCCTGACTCCTAAACTAGGATATTCTGTGACTTAGGAGTCAGTGTTCTGTTGTCTCAGTACACAAAATCATGGCAAGAACCACAGGTTTGTAAGTAATGTTGAATTCACTAAATTGGTCATGGTCTGAATTAGTCGCGGTCAGCTGGGGATCAACGACCGTTCTTTCACTGTTAAAAACGATTATATTGCTATTATAAACATTTAAATATTTTTACAAAGTATTTTTCACTTATCCAATCACATACCGTTCATAGATTGTAACAAAATAATATTCCAACTTAAAACGAAAAAGTTTGAGCCCCGGCTAGATAGATGGCGTTGTACCATTCGGGCCATTTTCTGAATCGCGCTATGGTTTCGTAATCGTTACTACGGACAGTATGGTCGGAGAATTTTCAAGCCAATTTCGTGCCTCAATCTATTGAGTAAGGAAATTATTGGGCATTGGTAACTCTTGGCAATGTCCTGAAAGGGCGAAATTATTTTTGGATGGTATAGGTCGTCCCGTGGACTGCTCGCCTACTTTGTGAGCGGTCTTGGTGAAGCGATCTATCCTATCGTGCCTATAATTCTCGAAGTTCCTACCGTGCTATAAGAATCTTATCAGGCGCGTCAGTGACATTGACAGCAGAGCGGGCGGTATTGTTATCGCATGTGCGATTGTTTATGAAAAAACCAGATGGTGGCGCGGTGATTTTTTTTTTCTGGGCGGGAAATCGTCAAATAACTTCTCCCGCTCTTGACTTTTACTGACTAAAACCCACCCGTGTTCCCTCAGTAGCCTGTATGCCAGGGGCTGTGGTATTTCTTTCGAACAAATCCACACCCCTGGCAGGCATCCATCCCATCAAATTGTGCTGACATCTCTTTGTGCCGCGCGTGGAACACAACGCGCCGTCGACTTGGGCTTGGTCCTTACCGGACAGCGAGCTACCCATTACTCGCCGTCCGCAAGCTCATGCCTACGGTGGCCGGAAATCGGCCTGGGATTCCCGACGCCCAGGGCGTCTTCGTATCCTGCGGCGGCTAGGGTCGCGAGGGCGCATATGCTGCCTCTCCCTCACGTGCGCCGCCTCCCTCTTCGCGAGCATCACTGCTTCACTGAAGGAGGTGACGGCTACCCATGCACTCGCTCCGTACCATGGCCTGGACCAGGGCCGGACGCGAGAGATCGCCGCCGCCGATCGCCTCCACGAGGACACGGTGGTGCTCCGCCCAAGCCGGGCAGACCGCCACCGTGTGCTCCACCGTGTCCTCAGGGCGATCTTCGCAGTGGAAACACCCGGGCGTTTCCTCCCGCCCTATCCGAAACAGGAACCTCCCGAAACAACCGTGTCCGGTGAGGACCTGCGTCAGGCGGAAGGTGAGGACGCCATGCCGCCTCTCAAGCCACTCCTCAAAGAGGGGACTTACCGCCGCAATCGTGGCGTGCCCAGTGGCGCGGTGTTAGTTCCGATTTTCGCCAAGCACTATGAATTTCTTTTACATTAATTTTATATTTACTTAGAGAATGACAATATAAATTGATTTATCATAGATTCAGAATATAGGTACCTACCTACATTATAATAATATTATGTGAGTATAGTGTCGTAAATACTGTGGTCATTTATAGATACCGCTCATTAATACCTACTAATTCAAATCGTCCAATCAAACACCGGAACGAAACGTGTTTTCTATGACAATCTAATTATCTACTATATAAAAATAAGTCGGGTTTTCCTTCCTGACGCTGTAACTCCAGAACGCACGAACCGATTTCCACGGTTTTGCATTCGTTGGAAAGGTCTCGGGCTCCGTGAGGTTTATAGCGTAGGTAGGGTAGGTAGGGTAGGTAGGGTAGGTAGGATAGGTAGGGTAGGGATTCTGTATGAATGACTATTGGACGGACAGGACAACGTCTGTCAGGTCAGCTAGTTAGATATATTAGATGAACAGAAATTATTATTTTTATCCCAATTAAAATCGATGATTATTTATGTTTATTGTTTATATGTTTATTATTTAGATAACGGGCGATACGGATTTTGTGTTCATTTATTTACCTATATTTACACTATGTATTCTTACGGGGATGAGTAGAGTTTTACTTGGCTCATGAAACATAGTTTCTTAAATAAATTACTTCTATCCTAATAATAATTTTTAATTTATATGTTATTGTTGTATTTAGATTGCAGGCAAAACGGATATTATGTTTGTTTAGTTACTTAGCTATATTCACGCTATGTGTTCCTAGAGAGATGAGTTTTTCATACTAAGTCGTGACAAATAATACGTTTATTGTGGAGGGCACAGTGTTATTATAAAAGTACTTTTTGATCTTTACTTCGGGTTTGTGTATGTTGTATTAACTAAAATCAATTGCCTTGAGTTAGTCTCGCAAAACTCGAAAAATATGTTTTTTGTGTAAGTGGGTGCTTGGATGATTTAGGTTCACAATTAGACCCGGTAGGTGGCAGTGCGAACGATTTCTAAGAAACTAGTATTATAGTATAGATTGTTTTCTTTGACTTTACTTACGTACCTATATCAATGATGTAGGTACGTAAGTAAAGTCAACGAAATCAATCTATAGGTACTAATAATGGTACTATAATTAGTAGGTAGGTATCACATGCAAATATTCCATTGAACAGAACTGAAGTCTTGTTAAGGTAATCCGTTAGGGCATAAACGTCTCCTTATTAGCAAAACAATAGCATACCGTTATTAGTTTAGCCATACTTTGCGATTCTAGCCCAGACCTGTTGACCGTAATGTAATCTGATTTGAGCTAGGCTGAACGTGGGCGTCTAAGGTTGAATTACAAATGTGTGCATGCCTCTAGGACTGGTTTTACGGTAGTCTGGCGCTTGCTTGGGTTTGGTATAGGGACTTACTAATGCTGCGGCCACACTACGGTCAACGTTAATGCCCAACATCGCGATAAACAACGCGGTAAAGAATCGGCTAATATGCTCACGGTAGACCATGACAAACGTTAGTGTGGCCGCTTTATCGCAATAATTCTCATGTTTTGTAACGTCAAATCGCAATGTGAATACCGTTGTAAAATTATCGCGATAATCAACGGCGTTTGTCGTAGGTGTAGCCGCACCATAATAAACCAATTAAAACGGCACAACATCGTGAGTTTATCACTAAACGTAAATGTTGTCTACAAAAACAATAAAATAAAATCCTTTTTACCTTTGCGCCTTTAGATGGTGCGTTACCTGTACTTACGTACTTATATTGCATTCCTTAATTTAAATATGATGACAAACATTTGCGGTCGGTGCCGTGTGAAGATGTAATTTGGAACAAAATTCAACACTTAGGTACCTAAACAATTAAATTCATGGTCTATGTGATTTGGGGCTCTTAGAGACGCGTTTAAGATGCGTAAATCCAAAAAGTCTTTATGAAAATGCTTTCAGAAACGTTTTAGTGAAATCCCTACTATATTTTATTGTTATCCCTACTAATCCCTAGTTCTCTAGTATTATTATAAGAGCGATAGTTGTTTTTTTTTTTTCGTGTGGGAAATCATCAAATAACTTCTCCCGCTCTGGGTGGAGCAGGGGGGCGTGTCAGACTTTTACTGACTATCTGTCTGTCTGTCTGACGCTTTCACGCCTAAACCGCTGAACCTGTGTCATGAAATTTGGCTGAAATATGGAGAAGGACATAGGACACTTTTTTACGCTATAATCGACATCCACGCAGGCGGAGCCGCGTGCAAAAGCTAGTTTAATATAAATAATACATTTTGAACCTTGCATGTTTAGAATAAAACGTTAACTAAACAACGAATAGTTAAGAAAAAACTACACTAATTTTTATTACGTAAAATACAACAGGTGCCAATTGTCTAATTCTGATTTCTAGAATTGTCGATTGCCTACAAATAAATTGACTCCTTTGATTGATTGAGTCACCTATAGAAAATATTAAATTATTTTTAAAAGACCATTCGCCGGATACCGTCTAGTACATTTGTACGAATAGACTAATTACCCAAAAAATACGTAGATATTATTGAAGCTACACCTGTTCCGTGTGGTGCCGCACGTAAAAGAATATCACTATCCCATTTCTTCCCGTGGGTGTCGTAGAAGGCGACTAAGGGACTTACTAGAGAATGGGCAGCAGCGTTCTCAATGCATTTTACCATCATACTGCGATCGCCAACCCGTCTGCCAAGCGTGGCGATTATGGCAAAACCTCCCTTGGGGGAGGCCTATTTCCAGCAGTTTACGTCTTTCGGCTGAAATTATGATGATGATGATGAATGATACCTTATGTTACTATGTATAACTTTAAAACAACCCTAGAAAAATAAAATAAATGGCCTGTGTCCCAGCAGTGGGAACATTTTAGGCTGAATATAGGATACAGTTACCTAGTTTGCAATACTGGTAATGCAAGGTTGAACCAACTTGTTGATGTTGACATGACACGGTCAAGCAAATATTGTTAGAAAAATATTTGACCCTGAAATCACTCTATTAGCTAAAGTTAGTAGACTAAAGTACTCGGCAGAGGACCCAACAGCCCTCTTTAAAATCGAACAAAATCTATCAGTCTGCCTAGTTAGGCTAGGCTTCCAGTCTAGCCGGATGCAGCTGAATACCAGTAGGTATTTTATATGATACCTCCACAACCCAGTAACTGGAAAATACATACCCCTTGGTAAGACTGGTTGTTAGTCTTTCGAAGACTCGTAACGACTGTCAAAGATCCACGAATGACAATCGGGACCAACGGCTTAACGTTCTTTCCAAGGTACGGAGGAGTCTCGCTATGTAAAGATATCGGTAGGTCACCCATCCACGGACCAAACCCCGGCAAGCGTAGCTTAACCTGATGGATGCGGCTGTTATAACTTAGCCACGAGCCCTGTCTTTTTAAATTTAACAAAGTATCATTATTTTTTTATTCGAAAGCAATTCTTCATTCCCAGCGGATCCTCATGAAACTCGTTGGTGTTCTGGCCCCAATATAAGGGTTGCAGGCCACAGAGCCGCAGTTAATTAGAAGCGAGCCCCCAACGTCCGAGCCGTTGGCCTGCTATTTGCACAGTACATAATCATGAAATATACTTACACAGACCGGAAAAAGCAAACTCCATGTACAGACGCCAGCCCATCAAGCTACCCCAATCTGTTAAATTTCTTTGACAGATTTTAAACTTCATTGCAAATGAATAAGGTTCATGTTTAATTGGGAAAATTTGACAGTTTGGGCTAGCTGATGTGCTGGCGTCTAATCCTAGATTAAGGGAAATAACGATTTTTATAGGTATATGCTCAAAGAAAGTCGAAGCCAAAGTCTCTACAGACAGGGAGGACCCTCCAACCAGACGCAACTTGTGTCTGGTGGACACCTGCCTGACGATTGATGTCAGGACGTTGTATATACAGGATAAATTTTTAACCTGTGCGCAAACTGTAACCATGAATTCAGCATATCATTCTAGACGGAGGGTCAAAAACAGGACTTAAATAAAATCATATAGTGTGGCGTCATCTACATCGCAACAGGCGAACAATGCATCATACTGGCGTCATGCAAAATTCTACTTCGCGGAAGCAGATTTTACCGCGCAACTGGCATACAGGATAAGTTTTTAACCAGTGCGCAAACTGTAACCATGAATTCAGAATATCTTTCTAGACCACCCAGCGCAAAAAAAAAATCGTCGGTTATAACTACAAAAAATTCTGCGGTTTCGTGGAAAAATGCAATACCTACGCGGTCAAAATATATGGAACAGGTGATTTTTTTTTGTATATTCGACGAAAAATGTCTACGCTAGGGGTCTAGACGCTGAATTCATGGTTACAGTTTGCGCACTGGTTAAAAACTTATCTTGTATAAACCTAACTCACTTTTATTATATCTCACTGTAATTTACTAAGTTTCTAATCTAACTAAACATGATCGAAATTCAAAGTTCCATCACCGGTCTGACTTTCAGCCCACTTAAAAAAAAGTCTATTTACATTTTAATACCAAAATCAAATCACGAAAAACTAATTTTGATTTATATCCCGCCTCAGAGTAAAAGTGTTCTTAAAATCTCGACACGTAACGACATATTATTCTATAAAAAACTTCTAAAATTTAGTACAACGCGTAAAAATTTACGATATTAACGTATACCACGTTTAAGGGTGACGTTGTGGGTAAAATTGTGTAATAAAGTAGGACTTTCAATTTCACATGATTTTATTAGATTAGTAGTATGTGCCAAGAATAGCATAAACCTATTTTATTTTGTCATGAAAAAAGAGTTTTTTATGTAACTAATGACGATACAAAGGGAGTTCCGACACCCACACGATCTTCATATTCTATCGATCGACACACTATCAGCTAAATGTGGGGAACAGTGAGCAGTGGTGACCAAGTGGTTATCGGCTCCGACTTACGAGTCGGGGGAGTCGTGTTTTCTAACTCAGGCTTTTTGTGTTTCATTTTCATCACCACTACATCCAAAACGGTGAAGGAAAACATAAAAAATCGAAGACATGTGACAACCACCAACCAGCACTAGGCCCGCGTGAAGGATTACGGTCCACTCCCTCTGACAGAGAGAATGCCTGTGTCCCAGTCGCCCTAGTGTCAGTTACATTTAACCATCTCGACCAAACGCATCGAGCGTGTTCGGCGCCGTCACCAATCCAGGGCCAATCGGAACGCTTAATGCGTTCGATGCGTTTGATCGACGTGGTTAAATGAAACTCACACTAGCCCCTCTGCTGTGGAAACATTAAAGACTGATTATAATTGTGTGTGTGACACAGCCACGCTTCCGCACAGTTCGTTTAGTCCAGTCCCCTCTATGCCACGGAAAGCACGGTACCATTTTATAGGGGGCGAGCCTATTCCCATCAACTGGGCACAAATCTCGACTCCTGGCTGGTACTGAGAAATTCCTGATGAATGCACCCATTAACACTGCCCGACCTGGGACTCGAACCAAGAACCATGACGAGAATAATCATTCGTCATCGTCAATCGAAGAAACTCATAAGACTGAAAACGTCTTAAATCCCATTGACATAATCCCCTAAACAGTCCTAAAGCAACAGAAAAGATTACTTTTCAACTCACAAATCGAGTACAGTTCACAAAATGCGATTATAATATTTAACTTGTTCGACAAAATACCAATTAAAAGTTGTCTCGGTTCAATCAGTGTGACTGTCCCCAGTATAAGATTAGTTCAGTGGTGTAAGTCTGTACAAAATTCTTGTACTGTCGTGTTGGTACGAGTTGCAAGTGCAAATATCCTATAGACGCACATAATCTGTCTAGCCTTTTCGTGTCGGGGTCGGCTTCCAGTCTAACCGGGTGCATCCGAATAACAGAATTTAACATGGAGCGACTGCCTATCCAACTTCCACAACCCAGTTAGGAAAATGCTAGGCAGATTGCGGTATGATATTGGGACTGACTGCTAGACAAATACCTAGATGCATAAGTAACGTTGCAATGTTCTCTCCGGTGTAAGTTTTTGATAGATTTGTCATACAAAATATGTCAATAGTTTTGTGCTCAATGCAAGATGCATTGAGAGTCTTCAGTCTGCTAACCCCATCCATCGATCAATATTTGGTTTCATGCCTCTATAAGTGGTATGCGTTTTGTCCTTCATACATACATACCACTTACTACAAGTTCTTACAAATAAATGTAATTGAAGTGTCTGTTTGTCTGCCAGGGGTGCGGGTTTGTTCGAAAGAGACACCACAGCCCCTGGCTTAAGGGCTACTGAAGGAACACGGGTGGGTTTTAGTCAGTAAAAGTCTGACACGCCCTCCTGCTCCACCCAGAGCGGGAGAAGTTATTTGATGATTTCCCACCCAAAAAAAAAAAAAAAAAAAAAAGTGTCTGTTTGTAATGTCAAACTAACAGTTTTTTTCACCATAATGTATTTATGAAAGTATTTATACAGTAAAACGCATAACAAAAAAACATGTCTGTCTGTTTGTTCCGGCTAATTTCCGAAACGCTTAAACTGATTTTGACGGGACTTTCACTGACAGATAGCTGATGTTATTAGCAGTAACATAGGCTAGTCCCGGTCGCACATTGTCAGGGGATAATTTCCGACCTCCACGCGGGCAATAATAATTGAACCTCTGCTTACATTTTACTTGGAAACGACTATGTTAATATATTTGAATGGAGTACTTGACGGGTAATATTGATATAACTTTAAATATTCATCTTTAGATATTGTTCTGTAAGTTGAGAACTTCATCAGTCTGAAATTCAGGATTAAGTTCAGACCAGATTAATAATAGTCTAGATCCAAGTTTATGCAGGGAAGTGGTCCAACTTAGTTAGGCAAAGTACTGTGAGGTTCCCAGAGGGTCATCTTATCTTAGCTACAGGTACAAGAAAGTCAAATTAACAGCCTTAGAAAATTTGGTATTCCATTTCTATCACAGTTCTTTTACATTATCACTGTTCAAATGACAGTAATCTTTATTCTTATTCTAAAATGGTTGATTTTGGGTTACTGCCACTGACCAATCCGTCATAATCATTGTGATCTTTATTGTCGTCGTAATAAGGTTTTATTTACTGGATCGATACTTATGCAGATGAAACCGCGGGGTGCTGCTAGTTTAAAAATATAGTAAGTACGGGGAAGTGTAGACAAACAATTTCCTTCTACAAAACAGCCATAGAAATAGCAGAACGTTACGCCGAAAGCTTATTAAGTGTCCAATGGAAAGTTCGCATTCCGCACACGTCCGCGACTCAGTCACACTAATTGTTTGCTGTTTAACAAATTAGTTGTCAACACCCAGTTAATTTGTAGTCTGACTGTACCTTACCGTACCGGCAGTTTGTCTATCTTTGTCACACCGGGGTCGGTGGCATTTTTTTTCTCGTTTCCCTATTCAGAGAATAATTTGAGATCAAAGTTTGAGAAAAACAAGCATTTATTTCAAAGTAGCTGTTGCCCGCGACTTTGTCTGTGATCCAGGGTAAAAAGTAAACCGTGTCTTCAGGTCATGGAATATCTGTGTGCCAAATTTCATACAAATCCGTTAAGCTGTTTTGGCGTGAAATCTTTCTTTTTATGATATTGAGTTGCAATTATGGCACTTTTGAATTGTCCAGGAGTCGGTCAACCAGAAAGACGAAGCAAATTGCAGCATCATTCTTTGCTAACTATATCAAGGTCAGCTTCCAGTCTAACCGGATGCAGCTGAATACCAATATTTTATAAGGAGCGATTGTCTATCTGATGTCCACAGCCCAGTTGCTGCACTGAAAAACCGAATAGGTTGAATTCCATAATGTTGATTTCATGTAAGTTGCGTTAACCTAATATTATGTTTAAACAACTATTATATGACATTTTATTTGTACAAAAATAAAATGTTTAAAAATTAATAGGTTAAACCAACCACTAAAAGAGGTTAAAAAGACACAATATTCGAATCTAAGTAAGTCTAACTGATAATATAGTCATGCAACATATTAACGAAGTAGAGTCAACATAATAACTAAGTTAAATTTATATAATCAGTTTAAACCAAGCTGAACACAGGTTAAATTTACCTTTATAGTTCAACTATTTTTATTTTGTTAATTCAACAAATCATGTCGGTAGGTGCTATATTAACCTAAAATAAAGGTTGACAAAAGGTTAAAACAACCTATTCGGTTTTTCAGTGTGGGTAATACGATACCCCTTGGTAAAACTAGTTGTCAGATTTTCGGGTCAGACATAGTAGTTAATTTCTAAACGGTTGAAGACGGATTAGATTGAAACTTAGGTCCGTATTACAGAATCTCACTCAAGACTCAATTACTTTAAACTTGTTTCAACCAATGGAATTGCTTTAAACTTAATTTAAGTAATGATTGAGCATTGAGCTAGGTTCTGTAACATGGACCTAAGATAGGGAAATTATAGAAAATTGTGATAAAGTTAGTTAACGTTTTCAGTAAGAAAAGTTAATGGTAATTAACGAGAAGCGAGAGCAATTGTGTTCCAGTGGTAAACGGCCGCAACTTACGAGTAGTAGGTTCAAGCCAGACAAGCGCTTTACTTTGCGTAAATTATTTCATCACCACTGTTCTCAAACGGTGAAGGAAAACATCGTGAGGAAATCAGCATGTCTTAGAACCAAAAATCGAAGACGTGTGACCCAACCCGCACTGGCCCGCGTGGTAGATAACGGGTCACTCCCTCTTACTGAGAGGAGGCTCATTCGATACGCTTCCGTACCGAAGCGAAAATCAACCAATGTTTTGGATTTGTGAACAGCGTTTATAGGACTCCATAAACGCTGAACAAATTCAAAACCTTATTTTTTTTCAGTTTAAATCAATCATAAGACCGCGCGAACGCTATTCTTCCGACAACTGTTTGCTGTCCGCGGCAAGGCAAATCAGGTTAATGAAATGTGCCATTTTATACGACTTCAAAAAGGAGGAGATATGTAGTATGTTCCGCAATGTTCCCGGAGATTGTGGGTCAATAGTTTTTTTTTTTTAATGGATTGGTTATGCTTTAGGGGACTTATCTGGGGAACATGTATATGGGACTACCCATATAAATTTTACTGACTTTGCTAAGGTCGTTTTTGCGATAGCTGTGTTAATACGTATTTAATCCACTTTGTGTACCATGATAATGTTCTAATTCTTCCTGTCAATATTTTTTATCTGGCCAGTAGTCATCATCATCATCATCATCATCATCATCATCATCATGATTTCAGCCGAAAGACGTCCACTGCTGGACATAGGCCTCCCCCAAAACGGGGTTTTTGCCATTATCGCCACGCTTGGCAAGCGGGTTGGCGATCGCAGTATAGTGGTAAAATGCATAGAGAACGCTGCTGCCCATTCTCTAGTAAGTCCCTTAGTCGCCTTGTACGACACCCACGGGAAGTAACGGGATGGTGCAATTTTTTTACGTCCGGCACCACACGGCCAGTAGTAGGCCATAACTAAAAATTAAAAACTTGATTGCTAAAAAAACAACCGTCTTCAAAAAAAAAAAAAAAAAAAAACACTAGGTACGACGAAGTGAAAAAGTCGGTGTCATTGGATCTGTATTTTAGTTTCGAAGTTAAAGTTATTTTGACTTTGTACTGTTTTTTTTTTGAAGAGGGTTTGATTTTTAGCAATCAAGTTTTTATTTTTCACGTTTTCGTTACGATAGCCTGTGAATTGCGATTAAAAGTATTAGCAAGAAGAGTGTTTTCCACATACACAACACTAATATTTTGTACATTTCTTGAGCAAGAAAATCCTTATATCCAATCGCTACCTCGTCTCCGGTGGGACAGGTGCCGTACACCCACTTCTGTTCTTCCGGGAATATAAGCGTAATGCTACATTATAATCTACATATATTAATCCAAACATTTATCTTCCTTCCACCACATTAAAGTTACTTACATCAATAACAAATCTAGTTATAACATTACGTTCTCTTCCGTATACTATTTCTGCCGCGGAAGGGCAGAGAAAATAAAAGTTTATTTTTATGCGGGTACATAGAATACGTTTGAATTTAATTCGGCTAGTGTAAATGATCTGTTTGTTTAATGCACTGTATGTGGAGGGTATTTTTGGATTTTATGTTTTAGTGGCATAGATCAGACTTTGTAAAGAAGGGACAATTTTTAATGGACTTCAAGAAGGAGGAGGTTATCGATATCTCTGGTAATTATGGATTGATTTCCAAAAATCCTTTTTTAATGGATAGGGTATGCCTCAGGGGTGGTACCATATAAATTTTAATAACTTTGCTTGGGTAGTTTTTAAGTTAGCATCAATAATAGTTTTTTTTTTTTCACTTAGTGTATTCTGATCTGATCTTTTTTTCTATTATCATCTTTATTGACTCTGCTAAGTTTAAGACTAGTTTGATGATAAAATCCAGATTTAAGGTGTACCTATGCTTTGCCTTCACATGCTGAACAGCATTGTGTCTCGACTACTTTCGTGATTTCGAACCCAGGCAGACACTTTATTATGTAGTAATTTCATCACCACTGCTCTCAAAACGGTGAAGGAAAACATTGTTACGAAACCGGCATGTCCTAGAACCAATCATTCTAAGACATGTGACGTCCACCAACGCTCACTGGGCCCGCGTGGTGGTTATGGTCCACCCCCTCTCACATAGGAGGCCTGTGTCCCAGCAGTGGGAACATTATAGACCGATAATACTTATGCTTGCACCTAGCTTCTGACGTTTCATAAGTGCCCATGCAGATTTGTGTGAAATAAAATATTTCGATTTTGATTTTGCTTATAAGAAAACATCCAAAATACTCAAAACAATTCTCACTATCTATTGCATTTATTTTTTTGAACGTTGCTCCACACTTGGAATTTCACCTGTATTTTGGGTGCGTTTACAAACATATAAACTCACATACACAAACAGCCAGACCCGGATCAACTACTTGTAGATCATACAAATATTTGTTCCGTGCGGGAATCGAACCTGCGACACGCAGCAGTCAATCGCTTTAAAACCACTGCGCCAACTATGCTGCCTAATTGCATATTTAAAAATTTAAAAAACCGACGAAAAAAAAAAATATAACTTTCAAGTGCCACTTCTGTCGAATAATCTTTGTCCTACATTTGATCCTGCAGCACTCAAAGTTCAGTGCAGCAATAAACGCAGAAGCGATTCTTTGATCATAACGACGTTGAGCAGATAGTGGTCGCGTCTTATTTGATTACAACATAATATCACAGCGGCCCATACTTTTGATGTGGTGGGCAGTGACTAAAAGAAAACGGATGGAAGTCTACGGAGTGACTGTTTGTTGTTTTGGATTAAGTACCTGCCTGTTTTGTTTGGTTTTTATTGCTATTTTGGGATGTTTTTCGTTTGGATAATGGACGCACTTAGAGGTGAGACTTACTTCGATAGTTTCACTATATGGACGAATCGGTACTAGGCTGTCTGTCCATAGAATCTGAACTCCGCTCCACATGGTTGGAAAATATTCTATTGGATTATATTGTCACAGCTCAGCTCCAATGGACAAGACAACGAATACTAAGGCTGCCTGTCCATCCGAGCTTTTCTGTTCAAAAGACCAACAGGACCCTTAGTATTCGTTATGCCTCGGTCCCATAGCCCGTTAACTGACGGGCCGCACCAGGCGATGTTACGCCCGTCGAGGCCTGTCGCTACCAGTGCCAAGCGTCCCTACAGCCAATTAAATAAAAAACCGTGACAGAAAAAATGTAACCGTACAGGCTGTGACAGGCACCCCCGCGCTGCGCCACAGCCGGTGTGGTGCCGGCGAGAGCCGTAAGCGCGGCGCAACTTATAGTTGCCGTCCGTGGGACTGCGGCAACTTATCTTTATTTTCATCAAGAAATCACCATCTTCAATTTCACAGAATTTCGATGATTACCCTGGTGCTTTCCCCGTAAGATAAATAATCTAAGTCGTTAACCGTACATATTTAAACAGTATCGAAAAACAACACAAGAGAACAGATAATAATAAAATAAAATAAAATAAAATAGCTTTATTTTCCTTCTACAATTTTTTTTTTTTTGACTTAACTAATGATTATTGTTACAAAGACTCGTTTAATGTTAGTAATAATATGTTTTTGTTGTATGTTTATTGTTCCATTATTGTAAATATTATGTACAAGGACCGCTAGCAATAGCGGTGAAAGCCTCCTCCATTCGTTTCCATGCTATTCTGTCTCGAGCTACTCTACTCCAGATTTTACCTACTATTTTTGTAATATCGTCACTCCATCTCATTTGTGGTCGACCTTGTCTGCGCTTTTTGTTCAGTGGGTACCAGTTGGTGGTGATTTTCGTCCATCTTTCATCTGGCACTCTTTGGAAATGTCCAGCCCATTTCCATTTCAATCCCAGTACCTTTATGGCCACGTCCTTTGCCTTGGTTTTACTTCTAATTGTAGTGTTTTTTACTTTGTCTTTAAGTCTGTGGTTCATGTAGCTCCTTTCTATTCCTCTTTGGCACACTTTGATTTTTTCTATGTTTCGTCTCGTCAGGGGCCATGTTTGACAGGCATAAGTGAGTGTGGGAAGTAGGCATGTTTCCATGGTTTTTGTTTTTATTTTGGTTGGCATCTTGCTCTTGAATATTTCTTTTAGAGTCCAATATTTATTCCAGGTAGATTTGATTCTTCTTTCTATTTCCTTTTCTGTGCAGTTCTTAAAAGTAATTAGGTGTCCTAGGTAGATGTACTCTTCAACGTATTCTAGGTTGGTAGATGAAATTATTATTGGTTCTTTGTGTCTGTTTGTCATAAGTTTTGTTTTGGTTTGGTTAACTTCTAAGCCCACTTTTTTGCTCTCTTCAAATAGCGACTCTAACATAGACTGCATTTCATATGGGTCTTCTGACATCAGCACGATATCGTCAGCGAATCTTAAGTGAGACAAGTATTTTCCGTGTAGGTTTAGGCCCTTGTTTTCCCAGTTCATCGCTCTGAATATTTGCTCTAACACCGCTATGAATAGTTTAGGGGAGAGTGGGTCACCTTGTTTTACTCCTCTTTCGATTTTAAAACTATTTCCTGGTTTTTCGAGCATAACCCTAGAGTTACTATTTTTGTAAATTACCTTTATTAGATCAATGTACTCTTTGTTGATTCCTTGCATTGATAGAGCTTGCCATATAGAGCTGTGAGAAATTGAGTCGAACGCTTTGCTGTAGTCGATGAAGCACAGGTATAGAGCTTTGTCGTACTCGTTGTATTTTTCCAAAACCATTTTCAGGGAGTGTATGTGGTCTATGGTAGAGAAACCACTCACAAATCCTGCTTGCTCTACTGGTTGATTTTCATCCATTGGTTTTTTCAATCTTCTTAGTAGAGTTGCCGAGAATATTTTGTAGAGATTTGACATGAGACTAATGGGTCTGTAGTTTGATATTTGTTTCGGGTCTCCTTTTTTAAACAAAAGAACGATGTTTGAGCATGTCCATTGTCTGGGTATTTTCTTTTGATCTAGTATTAAATTGAAAAGTGATGTTAGTGGTTTAGTTAGATTATTTCTTCCAAGTATTATCATTTCATTTGTTATGCCATCTGGGCCTGGACTTTTTTCACACTTGAGTCTGTCGATTGAGTGTTCAGTTTCCCACGTACAGAATGCTGGTACGTTGTCTGTATTTACAGGATTAGTTTGTGCTTCTTCTGTGGGATCGCTGCCTTTTTTATATAGATTTTTGTAGAAATTTGTAGCTACTTTTATTAGATCTTTTCTGTTTGTTATAAGGTGGCCAGATTTGTCCTGTAGCTGATTCATAAGTGTTTTGGTTTTCGTTAGATATTTATATGCTTTTTTGACAGCGCCAGTTTTTTCCAGGTAGTTCTGTAGGACTTCTTGTCTATATTTTTTGGTGTTATTTTTTATCTTTCTATGTATCACTCTGTAGAGTTTGCTTAGATGTTTTTTTTTCTTGGTTGGTTTTATTTTCCTTATTTCTCAGGCTATGTTTTTCACATTTAAGTTTAATGATTTCGTCGTTTATAATTGTTTGTTTGCGTGTTCTTTCCTGGGGTAGGATAGCGCAAGTGGAGCTTTTCAGTATACTTCTCTCGATGTTGTCGTAATACTCTTGAACAGATTTCGTTTCGTGTTCTTCGTACTTGGCTAGTTCTTCTGTGTATTTCTTGAAATTAATATTTTTGTTGGGTTTAGTTTGGAAGTTGGAGCGTTTTTTCTTGTTGCTGGCTGTGTTTAATTTTATTCTGATGATACGGTGATCGCTTGGGTGTTTAAAGTTACTAAGAACGCTGAAATCTTCGATAAATTGTGGTTTATTCGTTGCGATGTAATCTATTTCATTCTTCACCGTGCCGTTAGGTGACATCCACGTCCATCTTAACTTAGGTGATTTATTAAACATTGTGTTTGCTATTTTAAGGTTGTGTTGAAGACAAAAGTGTATGAACCTTTCACCTCTTTTGTTTCTTTTTCCGTAACTATATTTCCCCATGGCACGACTTTCTCCCTCTTTTGGTGATCCAATTTTGGCATTTAAGTCGCCCAGGAGTATTATATTGGCTGTGCTTTTCTCAATTGCTTTTCTTAAAGTTTCGTAAAAGTTATCGATTTCATTTTCTTCAGAAGTAGATGTGGGTGCGTATGTTTGGATTATGGTAAAAGATTTTTCGTGAATTTTTACATGAATCAGTGCTACTCTTTCTGATAAGCCTATAAAATCCTGTACTTCTATGTGTTTTTGATTTTTTACCATGAATCCTACTCCATTTCTTCCCTTGCTTTCACCCATTAAGTAGAGTCGGTACTCGTTCCTGTCTTCCACGATGTACCCTTGTTTGCGGCTTTCACAAATGCCTAGAATGTCCCATTTTATCGTTGATAGTGCATATTCTAGCTCAGCTATTCTGGTTTCATTTGCCAAGGATCTGACGTTGAAAGAAGCAATGTAGATTTTATTTTCGTTTTTTGGAGGGTTTTGGTCTACTGACCCCGCGGTGACCAACCGTATTGGGGTAGGTAAGTGTTCTTTTTGATTACATAACTTTTTTGATTTTTGGGCCGTTGTGAAGGGAGGCTTTATTAGTTGCTATTCGGCGTCGCTCTCGTCAATCGAAGTAGTAGAAATTGATCTTATTTTCTGTTGATCGCTTTGTTTCTGAACGAATTTCAAAATCGATCTTTGATTTTCATTTTGCGTTTTGTTTTTCTTGGCAGCCTGATATTTGGGTGAATGTTTTTTACCCGGTTTATGTGAATTTTCTGCTATTTGGGTAGGTGGTGAGATATCCAGCTCTCGTTTCTTTGAACTTAGAATGTTCTTAGGTATTTTAGGTGGGGAATTGGTGGTGTTTCCCTTGATAATTATTTTGTCGTACTTGATGAAGGCTATTTTTCCCTCGCTTCTTTCTTTATTTACTTGTTCTTGTAATTTCTTTCGAGTTTCTAGAATCTCGGGTGGAAAATCTTCTTTAATATACATGCCAGAGTCCTTAAGTAGTTTTTTGTTTTTAAGAATACAAAGTTTCTTGCCGAACGTCGTAAACGTGACGATTATTGGCCGTATTTTTCCTTCCCCTTTCTTTCCCATCCTTCTAGTAAATTCTATTTCATTTTTGTTACATTATATTTCCAAAGTACTTGCCAGTAGCGTGATAATTTTGGTTTCTAGCTCTTCATATGATTTTTCTCCTTCTGTTATTCCAAAAAATATGAGGTTCCTTACCCTTGCTTGTTTTTCGAGCAGGCATAGTCTTTTGTTCTGTAATGAGGCGGTTTCTTTAAGTTCTTCTATGTTGAATTGTATAGAGGAAAATTTTTCGTCGATTTTATCGTTCACTTGTAGAATATTCGAAGTTATTTTTGCCTCTAACGAGTTGACAGTGTCCTGTACGTCGTTTTTAATATCCATTCTTAAGCTTTTGATTAGGTTTTCCAGCACTAGAGTGTCGATGCTCATCTTAAATGGTTATTTACGTTTTGGTCCTTCTATTCGATACTAGATGGCGTTGTACTATTTGTTGAGGTTATAAAATGTAGATGGCGTTGTTTTTTATATGTATTCACCGCTAGATGTCACTGTAGGATCGATTCGATCTTAAATTTATTTGTAATGACTCGCTGAATTTCTATTTGAGGTTAGATTCCGAAAAAAATAGTGTAATACACTTCCTTACATGCTCATCTGTATCTTCAAGAATAATTCTTGATTTGGATTTCGAGTTTAGTTGCTCACTAACGATGTTAAAACTTGTAGGGTGAACTTCTTTGTGTAAGATGACAGTCACTATATTTCACTGTTATTTCTGTCGTAAAGTCAGTAGATGTTCACTGTTTAGTGTCCAAAATAGTTTCCACCAATAACGGTCCACTGTTCAACTTGTTTTACGACGCAAAACTCACGAAAACTATTAAAAACTAATATTTTATTACGGAGCACATCAATTTCTTTGTTTACTTCACTACGCCCTCTAGCGGATTTTTTAAGGAGAACAGATAATACAAAATAATAATACAAACACATTGACATAAATATTACATGTAAAAACGTTTATTTGTCACTAAATATATTTACATGAAAAATGTGACGGAAACACGGTAACAATCTTAAAAAAATGTGTTACAAATAAATGTTCCAAACTCCCAAATTAGGGGGTCAGTATCAGTGGGGGTCAGTGTCAGCTATGGGATCTGTTAACAAAAGATAGCATTTTTAGACAAGCGTGTCACCACATAATTGGCATTTATAAAGGCACGACAGAAAGTTATAAGTGGAGTGAATGCTTGCATATTTTGGAAATGTGACAGATTTCATACAGATCTATAAATTCAAGTCTCGTTCTAAATTTAACTCAAGTTTCAGAAAAATTCCACCCTTTTTTAAATTCTTACACAACTTCGTTCCGCCCTAGCAGCTTCCGAATTTCATGGTGAAAGTGACAAGCCTATTTAATTCATGTTTACTTCAATCCATAGGATAAAGGATAAACAATTTATAAACATCACTCCATAAACACTGGGGCGTCGGTTCACTCGCCAAACCGTTGAGAGGTCGATTTGCATTTGACAAATTTTTCAACGTCCCCTACCCTTGAATTAATGATTTTGCGTGACGACCCCCGCCGAATAATTGAGCAAAAAATATATACATTTTCGCTGCTTTTGTGCTGGTCCGTTTGTAAGCGATTAGCGTGGTTGTGAGTGCGCGATTTTCTTAGTAGGGACTGCATTTAACCTACCTAAAATTTAAGACAAGTTTCTTTATTTGTTTGAACGCGCTGATCTCTGGAACTACCAGTCGGATTTGCAAAATTCTCCTTGTTTTTGGAAGGCCAACATTCTTAATTATGCTATATATCATGCTACAACTCCTAGGAGCCGAGTAAAAACAAAAATGAAGTAACGTAAGTCGATTCTAGCGAAGGTCTATCATGCATCAGTCTCATTTATTTATTTACCGGCCTATTTATTTTGTTTTGTTTGTTTCGCAATTTTAGTAAATGTCACACTCTAATATTTATTTTACTATATTTTACAATATTTGACACAAATAAGTATTTTTATACTAGTTACTAAACTCAATTACTAGGTATATATAAAAATATACATTCTCACTATACATATAAGTACTACTCGTTACTTTTTATTTATTTTATCTGACACAAATTTATTTTAATTAAGTATGCATACACACGTCACCTTGCAGTATTGGTATAAAGCTGATTTACATCCGTCACCTCACACGTCAGGTCCAGTTGAAAACCAGCGCCAGGCACTAGTTGTCTGGCATTTATGCTGAACTGGGCCTTTTTGGCGCAGCCGTGAGGCACACTTTGACGCACTTTACACTTTTTAGTTGGTTTTTTTATTTTTTATTATTTTGCTGTATATTGTGTGCCTTTTAGTCTGTGCTAAATAAATGTATTTTCTTTCTTTCTTTCATTCTGGAAAAATCTCACTGTGAAAACTTACGTAGAGTGATCTGTCAGTGTCATCCCACTGATGCTTGGTCATCCCTAGCAGCAGGTGGAATGACACTGACATCTCACTCCACCCTCACTTCACGCGGTGAGATGGTTACAGAATAGCAACACTGATGTCGGTATTTTTTTTCAGGGATCCTAGGTAACAAAAAAAAACCTAAATAAATCACTGCGTGTTGAATATATAATACAGATTATTAAGGTTTTAAAGTGTTCCATAAGTGTTTTTTATGAAAATACTTATCTTGTTGTTTCGATTGAGGAAGACCTAGCGTTAGAAGGCCTCCCACAAGGTGGACCGATGACCTGGTGAAGGCTGCAAGAATCCGCTGGATGCGAGAAGCACAGAACCTGTCCAAGTTGCGGAGTTTAGGGGAAGCCTATATCCAGCAGTAGACGTCTTACGGCTGAAATTATGATGATGACATGGACATCTAAACCGATGCTGGAGAAGTCAAATCATAAGCTTCTAGGCCGTCAAGAAATAAAGATTGACGTATCTTTACGCTATGCTAGCGGTGAGACCTTGCCCTTACATCGGTAACAAATGGATGACGGAATTTACGTTTTGTTAACAATATTTTATGTTTATCGTTTTAATATTAAAGGGAAATTTGTTTGCCATAACTTCCGGCTTTATAATAATCATTGTTTTTGGGTCAAAAATTGAATATTAATATTTATTTAATGGAGATTATTTGAAAGAATTGTGTTTTTTATTTTTCCGGCGGAAGTAAATACTAATAAATAAAAATACAGGAAAAACCCTTACAGAGAGAGCTTAAGAGCAGTGGTGGCCCGGTGGTATCGGCCATGACTTACGAATTACGGTCGTGAGTTCGAACCGAGACGAGCACTTTACTCTGTGTATTTCATTTCATCACCACTGCTCTCAAAACGGTGAAGGAAAACATCGTGAGGAAACCTGAGTCATCGGAATGTCTTAGAACCAGAATCTCGAAGATCTGTGACATCCACCAATCCGCACTGGGTCCGTCTGGTGGGTTACGGCCCACTTCTTAAGCCTTCTTAAGAGGAGGCTTATGTATTTACGCAGAGGGTCTAGAATCATATGCTGATTTCATAGTTACTGTTTGCGGGTCAATGTCCCTGCCATTATGTATGTGTATGCATACTGAGTGAATTTTTAGTCACCGTTGAAATTTTTCAGGGTGAATTTTTTTTCACCCATGAAATTGAACAACTTTCTCCAAGGAACATGAATCGAAATATGAAAAAAAAAATCGGACATCCCATACAAATCGATCAGCTGACTATTGATTTTGCATGGGAGGTCAGAATTTTAGAACGAAAATTGAAAATTTTCAACGGTTACTAATAAGTCACTCTGTAAATCAATTTTATAAGTAAAATAAGAGGTCAGGCACTAATCTATATCTGGCATGCTTTGTCCAATCTGAACCCAAACCACTAAATTAGCATTTACATTCTGGCAATCTGGAATTCTGGCCGTCTGGCAAGTCGTGACTGAAAACAATAAGCTCCGCTATGCAGGTGTTCCAGTAATTTAGCACGAGATCTGGCGACATGCCAGACAATATTACTTCCCGTCAGTTCATTAATTTATGCTGAATTTAACAAGGTCTGTTAAGTTGGTTAGAAGGGCTTGAGGCTAAGTAGGGAATAACAGCTGCACGAGTCGATTGCTTGCCCCGGATGGATGACACATTTAGCCGTTGGTCCCGGCTCTCATTCGTGGATCTTTGACAGTCGTTACGGATACTGGTTGGTAGAGTCATGTGGGGTAAACGTACGCGGCGAATAAGTGTCCGCAGTGCACATTAAGCGAATGCCACGGATAACAGCAGGTCAAGACCTGCCGAATTAGGTTCGCGTTTGACCACCGAGCAAGAGTACTGCGTCACAGGTTTGCCGCACAATGCTATGGAAACTTACGCGACAATATTACTTTCGCACGGATTTGTTATTTATTTCTTTGAAATTGATTTGCATACTGAAGGCATATTATTAGTCTGATTGAATAGCAAAGTGACTGGGGATAGGAGAAATTAATCAATATTTTGTGTGAATCTACTACTTATTTTGTCCAAGGTAAGTCATACTTCGAAATTTTATTATTTTTATTTGCTTTGATGGGATGGGGTAAGTATCCGGGGGTAAGTGTCCGCAGCAATTAAAATGCAGATATAAACCAACATTTACTCGTGAACAAGAGGTACGTTATTATTTACACATCTGATGGCCATGCTTTCCAGGTTATTTTATGAAAGTATCGTCACCATCGTTATACAATCACGTTTATTGTTTAACTATTTGAGTATATGATAGTAATAAACTGGAATTTTACTGTGTTTTCAGGAATAAATTTATAGCCATTGTAAAGCTAGTAACGAGAGGTTCTACGGTCTCACTTTGAACCCAATTTCGAACAGATTTGATAAAACGACAAAAATGACTGGAAAAGACTGCATATAGCAAATTAAGTTTACGTGCGTACAATTTGTCGGCGTTGCGTACAGTTAACCGAAGGCGTGCGGACACTTTCCCACCGATGCGGGTAAAAACCCGCATTTCCCTTGTTGATTAAATGATTAAGTAAAAGTAATAATTATTGTTAGAATTTAAATTTTATGTTTTGTTTTTGTTCACAAATGTTTATAACATTAGAATAAAACGTTTTTTCTTTTAAATTATTAAAATCTTTTATTCTGGAAGCAATTAACTAAAAAATGCGTACGTTTACCCCACATGACTCTAGTCAGAAGCCCGAAAGTCTGACATCCTATCTTATCAAGGGGTTATTCCTCAGTAACTGGGTTGTGAAGGTCAGATAGGCAGTCGATTCATGTATAATACTGGTATTCAGCTGCATCCGTTTAGACTGGAAGCTGAACCTTACATAGTTGGGAAAAAGCTAGTCAGATGATGAACTGTCATTCTTTGACAGTTGTATGAAATGGCTTTATTACGACAAATTGAAGTAATCTGTCTATTTTATTGAATGAAAATCTGACTGCGTCTCGTCAGGCATTTGCACTTTACTTATTTAATGCTTATCATACCTACTTTAGCTCTTATATTTAATAATTGTATAGACTGTGGGGAGTTTCCTGACCTAATGAAGAATAGTAAAATAATACCTTTATTTAAATCAGGTAGTACATCAGACCCCTCTAATTACAGACCTATTTCAGTACTACCTACCTTTAGTAAAATTTTTGAGAAATTAATTTTAGACCAATTGCAAAGATTTTTTAATAAACATAATTTATTACATAGCAAACAGTTCGGTTTTACAAGGGGTCGTTCAACTACCGATGCCGGTGTTGAACTCTTAGGGCATATTTACAATGCATGGGAAAATAAATACGATGCCTTGGGCATTTTTTGTGATTTATCTAAAGCATTCGATTGCGTGCTTCATGAAACTTTAATCAGGAAACTCCGCCACTACGGGATCCGGAACACCGCTCTGGATCTTCTTATTTCATACTTGTGTAATAGGATTCAGGGTGTTGATGTAAACGGAAAAAGATCTCCCGGATCCGTAGTATCAATGGGAGTCCCACAGGGCTCGATTCTTGGCCCTTTCTTGTTTCTTATTTATATTAATGACTTGCCTTACCTCATAAAAGATCATCATGATATAGTGTTGTTTGCGGATGACACTTCACTTTTGTTTAAACTTAAACGTCAGCAACTTGTTAATGACGATGTAAATAGCGCAATCTCAAAAGTAGTTCACTGGTTCAATGTTAATAATTTACTTCTTAATGAAAAAAAGACCAAATGCATTAAGTTTACGCTACCTCACGTTAAGCAGGTGAAAACTAATGTGTTGATAAAGGGCGAAGAATTGAATCCTGAAGATAGCACTGTATTCTTGGGCTTAACTTTGGATGCCAAGCTTCAGTGGGGCCCACATATAGCCAAATTATCGAAAAAGCTAAGCTCTGCAGAATACGCTGTTAGAAAAATTCGTAATTTAACTGATATAGAGACAGCCCGCTTAGTGTAAGTACTTTAGCTATTTTCATAGTGTAATGTCGTATGGTATTCTATTGTGGGGAAATGCCGCCGACATTCAGACTATTTTTGTCTTGCAGAAAAGAGCTGTTCGATCAATTTATAAATTAAGTCCGAGACACTCTCTCAGAGAGAAATTTAAGGAGATTAATGTAATGACTGTGCCTTTTTTTTTTTTTTTTTTTTTTTTTTTTTTTTCACAGTATATTTATGAAAATCTTTTATATGCCCATAAAAATATTAAATTGTTTCAAAATACAGTGATATCCATAGTATAAATACTAGGAACAAACACAAATTTGTTGTACCATCAACAAGGCTCAAGAAAATAGGTGGGTCATTCAGATGTCAATGTATACGCTTTTATAATAAACTTCCAAGCCATGTTCAAGATCTAAGTCTCAATAAATTTAAATCATTCATTAAACGTAAGTTGTGCCTGAAAGCCTTTTATACTGTTAAAGATTATATTGAGGACAAAAAAGCTTGGGATTGACCTGCTCCAATTTTGTATACTGAATCTTGTTTTTATTTTTGTTTTGCTCTTTGACATTCTATTATTATTATATACACTTTGACATTTGATTATTTTTATATACACTTTGACATGAGTATTTACTTTGAGAAGTATAATATTATTTTTGCTTTAATTATTGTGAAAGTGAGGACTATGTGGTATTTTTGTTTTTGTGTTTCATCTCTTTCTCAGTTCATTTTTAAAGTTAATCTGGCAGTTTGAGTTCTTTATGCGGCTTACCCAAATGTCCTTTCTTTGGTATTGTTCGTCAAATCGTTGAGCTCCTCAAGTTCTGAGTTGAGCCGTATGATTACTGATACATGCGTGCACTGAATGGACAGGTCCACTCAACCTGTGTGGTTCTTTCCTCAAAAGACCATTTCAGACACCAATCCACATGGTCTTCACATGATCTGACCAAGATTATGTCTGGACTTTAAAAGAGACTGCGACCTCTGAGTTTGTTTCGGCCTTTCTTCTCAGAGTAGTCAGATAGGAAACGCCGACCTCATCTAGTTTAAAAAAATATGATTGACGTGTAAAAGTGTTTGTACAAACCTACTTACAGAAATAAATCATTTATCATTTATCATTTATCATAACCGAGTGCCGTGTGCTATGAAACTTATTTGGTTATTCTTAGTCGTTATGAATCTTATTCCCACTAATATTCGGTTTAAAGAATTTTATTCTCATAAAGAACACAAACAGTTCACTTAAAATATGAGATAGGTATACAAAAATAAGTTAATGCAGTTTAAAGGTACATACAGCACCCTAATTGCGTAACTCACGATTCATCATAATCTGTATCGTTTTGAAACGGATTGTTAAACCATTGCTTCATATGTTCGAAAAATGTGTCTGTTCGACAACATAAATAACGCAATGGATATTGTTTAACTGTGAAGACGAAACCAATTATGATCAATCGTGAGTTACGCAATTAGGGTGCTGGACTCCGTGAGTCGACAAAAGGAAAACAGTATTGATAAGATAAAAATTGGACTTAGATTCTATACAAAAGGTGATTACAAAAAATAGGCACGTTTTTTTTTTTCTTTTCTATCTGATAGTTATTGTTTTTTGAACATACTTTTTTAACATCGTTTTAAAAATATTTAGATTTTTAGCATTAACAATCAAATCTGGCAATTTATTGTACAGAACAGCTCCTTCGTATAAAATACTTTTTTTCCCGTAATTGGTTCTGGGTGGTCTAAGTTCGAGTTTATTGCGATTTCTAGTGTAGTATCCGTGGTTTGGTTTTTTGAAAGTTAATTGAGAGTGCGTTTCCTTTGTTATAATTTTCTTAATCAGAGTACATGTTTTGTATATACAGGGTGTTTGGCAGAACGTTAAACATACGAAAATGGTAGATAGGTGGGGTCATCTACTATTATTATAGTAATAGTATTTTTTAATATTTTTTATTAAAAATGTGTAAAACAATTGCCTGTTTTACACATTTTTAATAAAAAATACACTTTAAAGTTAAGAAAGTGGTGAAACTAGAAGAAAGCAAAAAAAAAAAATTAAATATCCAGGGGGCCAGGCCCAAATAAATTAGGGCTGAGTAAGTAGTAGATGACCCCACCTATCTACCATTTTCGTATGTTCAACGTTCTGCCAAACACCCTGTATAAAGTTGGTTTATGTTGTATAGTTTAGTGTCGTTATATATTTGTTTAGTTGATGTTAGATAATGGTAATTGTATAGAGTTTTAATTAGTTTATTTTGTATTACTTGTATCTGATTTATGTAGGTTTTAGCGGCGCATCCCCATACTTCGACCAAGTATTCTAGATGTGGTTTCACGAGTGCATTATAAATCATGTTTCTACTTTTGTGCGGAATACAACCAGGAAGTCTACGCAGTGCCCCTGAAAGTGAAGTGATTATAAATATGAAACTCTGTAAACGTTTGGATATTTCAGATGTTTCGATGTTTGTTAATCTATCACAACAAAACAACTGAACATATTTGGATGAAATTTGGCCTACAGTTTATAACCTAGATCAGTTTTCATCCCAAAATTCCAACGGAATCGAGACTCATGCGGGTGAAACCGTGGGGTGCTGCTAGTAACATCATAAAGGTTTTATGATCCGCCATATTGCAAGCAAATGGACATATAAACGTTTTCTTACTCAGCAGTGATAAATTGTCGATTGATTGCGTTCTTCTTACACATATCTTGTTTAGGGCCGAAGGGAAATGCTGACACAAAATGTTTTTCGTCCTTATCTCTGAATGTTTATTTCCGAAAGGTCAGGCGGGAGGATAACCAGATGGTTGGATAGATTTTGTGATAAGGATAGAATTTATTTGATGTTAGTTTGCAAAATAATTGTTGACGATTGTCTACCAATACTCATAATACTGTGCTTTACTTTGTGTAACGTATTTCTTCACCAATGCTCTTAAAACAGTGAAGTAAATCATTGTGAGAAACCCGGCACGTCCTTACAGTGGCGTAACTAGGGTGGGGGGTACAAAAAACAATTAGCTGTTTTATATATGTTGAGGAAAAGTGTTTTTGGCGTGGCACCAGCTATTTTTAACCACATTACTAACTCCATAAAAGAGGAACCAGTAACCACATTCAAAAATAAATTAACTGCACTTCTATTAAAAAAATGCTACTACTCTGTATTGGATTTTCTAGCAGACAAATTTTAGTTATATTTCATAAAGACTTCGTAGTGGTCTGTATTGTGCACGAAATGTTTAGTTTGTATGTTTGATGATAAACCTCATCAATATTTGCATGCCAAAATGGTAGAATGTAAAAGGATTCTTTAATATTGTAACCACCTTATTGTAAATACCTACATTCTAAGTAAATAAAAATTCTATTCTATTCTATTCTATAGAAACAAAACGTACCGCGGCGTAACGCGGTCAAAATGTATGGAACATCTGATTTTTTTTTTGTATAACCGACGAAAAATTTCTGCACTAGGAGGTCTAGAATGTTATGCTGAATTCATGGTTACAGTTTCAGCAATGGATGAAAACTTATCTTTTATATCTAAGAAATCTTAATATAGATAATTTTCGAAGGGGCGCAAATGTGATGCGTGCCCTAGGCGCCATTTTATATAGGTACGCCCCTGCGTCCTTAAATGAAAAATTCAAAACAAGAATATCTAGCAACACTCACTGGGCCCGCGTTGTGGATTACCTCTCCCAGAGAGAAAGCCTGTGGCCCAGCAGTGGGAACATTAAAGGCTGATTATGTAAGTCTCGATCACGTTGTAATATCGGGATGAAAAGTATCGTATGTCCTAATTCAGGTCATGTTCTACCGCAGAGCCAAATTTCATCTGAATCCGTTCAGCCGTTTTAGCGTGAAAGCGTAGCGTAGATACCTACATACACACCTACTAAGAATTTGTTTGGTTTAAAAATTACCTTTAATAAAATCGTCACAAAATTAACTTCATCAACCAAGGTCGAAAAACACAAATAAAACAAATTGTTATGAAATGAAACTGATGACCACTTTCTTATTTTTTCAATAAAAGCTTCTGACAAAAATAGAATCGTCAAATATTATTAGTTTGCCCGAATACCGCTGAATTCCATCCCAAATGAAAAGACATACACAAGATTTATTGGCGCCCAACTGGGACTTGGCGTTTCGTGGCTCTTATTTCATTGGAATAAGGTTTATTTTATTTTAGAACATCAAACAAAGTTAGCGAATGGTTAACGCGATCTATCAAATGTTGACTTGGATAAATCTACGACACCGTATGGTACTAATCTGTGCCCCACGCTGGGCGCCAGTAGCGAATAATGCCATTTTTTAGGCTAGAGTTATGTGAATTGACGCACAGATTCGGATATTGCATACGTAATCGTTTTGAGGCTTGTGTGAGAGTAGTTTGTAGAATACATAGAATATGATAAGTGTGTCAAAAACGGCGTGTAATGTCGTATTGCACAAAAATAGAGCAGAACAAGGTCGCCCAGTGATAACGGCTGCGACTTCCGAATTGTGAGCTGCCACTGCTCTCAAAACAGTGAAAGCAAAGTTCGTGGCGAAACTGGCATATCCTAAAACCAAAAATACGAAGACATCTGACATCTACAGCCCGCATTGTGCCCGCGTGGTGGATTACGGCCCACTCACTGGGAAAAGTTCTGTGTCTCAGTAGTGGGAACATTATGTGGCAGTCATACCAAGAGGTATCTTATTACCAACCAACTGGGTTGTGGAATTCAATTAGGCAGTCGCTACATGTAAAATGCTGTTTCAGCTGCATCCGGTTAGACTGGCAGCCGACTTCAACATGATTGGGAAAAGTCAAGGCAGTTGGTGATCCCTTCTGACATCAGAAATCTTTGAGGATAGGAAATTGTGTACAAAGTTAGTGCCAACATATTGCACACACAAAACAAAATATGAATTCTAAAATGCACTCCTGAACAGCGAAATAACCAAACTGCTACAAGTAACTCTAAGTTACACAAGTGCCATCGCTTGGGGCTAAGTTATGTTTAAAGTTGTAACTTGCGACAACTTGTTTTAAGTCAAGCAACTTATGTCCAGGTGTAGACCGAGTGGCCAACTTTAGTTCTTTGCTTTGGTATTTAAGGATACTTAAAGTTGTGTTAGCTTTTGGTGTGTGGCTGCAGGAACTTGTAACTGAATGTACCTAGTGTGAATGTGCGTCAGCACATATTTATTTGAAAAGGCAAACGCCTTCTGTCAGGAAGGCGTTTGCCTTTTCAAACAAATACAAAAACAAATAGTTTATTTTCTTTAAAAAAATTGTGATAGAGTGTCCATTAAAGCAAATAAATGCATATACTCGTTTTAGGAAACTCCACTCTTCCGCAACGCAAATGAATGTAATGTATACAGAATTATGCCAATATTAATTACAAAATTAAAATAAAATTTAGAGGAAGTAAATTAATCGTTACTTGAACTCTATTATTTGAATAATCGGGAATTTCTCAGTAGGAACCCGGTGTTTGAATTTGTGTCCGTTTGGTGCCATGGCAATAGACTCCCCCCCTATTCCATGTGACTCGAAACAAAATGTGTGTGTACTTTAGGTGGTAGTTGATCGCTTTTCTCCCATTGGCTGTTTACTGTCGGGTACGAAAATGTCATATTTTTAGTACCCAACCTGATTTGTAGGTTACCGAAAATGTGACATTTTTGAATCGAAACCCTGTCGAAAAATTATGTACAGCTATGCAGTTTTGAAACCTCCACTTGCTGCTTACCTACCTTACCTTCAGTAAATTACTTATTTCTGGTCCCTCGAGCCGGATTATTCTGCATATTCTAAAAATAATAATACCCTCACATAAACTAATTACGGCGATACAAAACAAATCACCTCACACGCTACACCTCCGTGCAATTTAAGGGGATTACATCGGACGTTTACGACGCTATAAATTTGTGCATCCCCTGGCATCCCCCTTCGTCCTCCCTCCATCCTCCTCTACTAGAGTGCATTACCTGCATTTCCCTTGTGCCTACCCATGCACCCCTATTGCCAATTTTATTTATATTTTAGAGGGTAAAATTGCGGATAGGTGGCATGGACAGTTGTTACTGCAAATGAGGGTAGTTGTGAATGTTTTGAGGCAATTTAAAATTTAAAGGTCCGGTAAATGGCTTTAGGGTTTGTGTTGTTTTTTTATAGTTAAATTCTTTGTCAGTTTTAGATGCGAGTCCAAATGAAATCAGGCTACGTATTTGAATATGATTGGCTGGATGTGGAAAACACAGGACCGGTCGATGTGGTGCTCGCGGGTGGCCTATGTTCTCAGGACGTTTTCCGGCTGAAATGCTGATGATGATAGACAGTGCTTCTTCGGAGAAAGTCGCTAAGTTGTTAAGTTGCTGACGAAAAAATCACTTTGCAAACAGTTAGCGGGTATCTCAACACATTCCTAAATCCCTTCGAGCATGTCTTAACTTCCCTAGTTCTTTTTTTCATAAAAGTTGTATCAACGGGAACACAATATTTGGGCGAGATTTTCAATAAGATGAAACAATTTGTTATTTCCTCTTTGAGATCGCGCCGCCAAGCCTGTGTGTAAACGGTGTTGGTGCAATCCAATGTTTAAGGGTTGGATTACATGGGGAAAACAGACAGCAGAGTTATTTTGATTGAGTACTAGGTTATTTACTTTCTTATTAATATCTCGACGTGAGTTGGCATTGAGATAAATGAGAAGGCTTTCATAGGCTTGCGCAAAATAAGTGTCACTTTTTGACAACGATTTGGAGTTTTTCTATCTTATGCATTCTTTCACATGTACAGACGCCAGCACATCAAGCTACCCCAAAATGTAAAATTTTCCCAATTGAACATGAACCTTAAGATTATGTGATAAAGTTGAAAATCTATCTAAGAAATTAGACAGATTTGGGTAGCTGGATGTGCTGGCGTCTGTACATACTACAAACAAATAAATAAAATTGTAGTGTCTGTTTGTAATGTCAAAATAACAGCTTATTACGAAATGCTTCTACACGGTAGATATAACAAAAATACCTTTCTTTTTAATTTTGTCAGGCTGTCTCTCTGTTTGTTCCAGCTAACCTCCGAAACAGCTAGACCTTACCATATAAAGAGTAACATAGGCTTCTATTAATAAATTAAATAAATTGAATCAAGTCGAGTACTATAAATATTACTACAAATAACCGTCCTCGGTCACATTTGTAGTGCATAACTCGTATTTACATGTCTTTAAATTACTCAGGAGGACAAACTGTGAAAATCTAATACCACAATGTGTACATACAATCTCTATTGTCTCTATAAACCCAATCACCATCAGACCACAATGCAGCTCGGACTGAGGCCAGCCACCTCTACCCGAGGGAGTCATTAGCCACCACTGAGGGATAATATCAATAGATTGGCCGCAGAACACACCTGTGTACTAATTACACCGCTATGTAGCCTCAACTCCGGTCCATCAGAACTAGTTGTATTTTGTAAGTGGTAATATGTATTATTTCCTTACCACTGCTCTCAAAACGGTGAAGGAAAACATCGTGAGGAAACCGGCATGTCCTAGAACCAAAAAATCTAAGATATGTGACATCTACCAACAGGGCTCGCGTGGTGGATAAACGGCCCACTCCCTCTCATCGAGAGGAGACCTGTGTCCCAGCAGTGGGAATATTATAGGCTGATTACTTATGATGATAATGATGACTTGGTGATTGTTATATGGTCTAGTGGTTGCATGTGTCATTGATGAGCGTGGTATGCTTGCTTCCCAGGTCGGCAAAAATGTCATGTTTCCCATAATGTTTTTTCTTAGTAGCAGCCTGAACTATTTTGTATATCTACATAACCAATATTATGTTGAACATAAACATAATGCCTGATTGTGGATGTTTCTATACCTGCACATATCCCTACACCCTTCGAGTAATTCAAGCATGATGTTATGTAATATGATAAATATTTCAGCATGAATGTTGTATCGAGGAAAACATAAAAATAACTCATTGCTAGAGTTAATATTTAATCATTTAAGGTGACTCTTGTCCATATTTTTTCCATACAAACTTCGGGAGTGTTTTACTCCACTTTTTGTGTACATCGAAAATTACACATCGTATGGTTTTATCTCATTATTAATATTGTCTGTACGGAAACAGAATACTAAAATAAAAAGCCATTAAGAAGTTATGAGCCAACAAAGATTCGTTTTGCTTGCCAATTTAACCTAACTTTGGGCGTGTTTAAGTAATAAAAGAAGTGTAAAATCTCAAAAACCAAGTCGGTACCGACAAAGTTCAATCATCGAAAAGTTCAAAAAACTATACAATTGGTCATTGATTTATGCAGTAGTTTTTTTCAGAAAACCCGATCGTCCGAAGGACTTTTCTATAACTGATCCTGCAGCTCACTCAATAATTTTGTGCGTGTAGACTAGCGTCTAACTGCTCATTACTAATACTACCTCTGTCGGACACGAAGCCTGGTGAGACAGCGTGCTTTTTAGCCACGCCCACCATTGAGCCTGGCTAAAAAGCACAGATAAAATATAGCCAATGTCACCCGGGAAGATAATTTTTCAAATCGGTTCAGTAGTTTCAGAGCCTATTCAATGCAAACAAACAAATAAACAATCAAATCTTTCCTCCTTATAATATTAGTATAGATAAGCAGGACATGAAAAATCACCACCTCTTAAGACCATATTTTACCTTAAAGTATTGTCTCAAGTTCTCAACTCAACTAGGAAACGAAAAAACGCAAATCAAATCGACCCATCTATAATCAAATCGTCTTATCCCCAAAAATTCTCTCAAATACAAAGAGCAGGTCCTAATACCGGCCACTGATACATCATGCTTCCGTATATCCTCATTTAATGACCAGCTCCCAAGACTTATCCGTTAAGATACAACCGTTCCGTTCAATTTTCTACCTTTGTCCTCAGTTTTAAGGTATCAAATCGTGTGTTGGTCACATATTGTTTCACTTTCATAGAATTAAGGGTAGTACCAATACGTTTGACAGATGACGGTTCAAGATAATGTTGAGGCAGACGATCGGCTCAAGTAAGCCGATGGAGTAGCCATTTTTGGTGGAAACGACAGTTTAGGCGATTGCAGTACTTAATAATAGTTTCACTAACACAAACAGAGAGATATATTCATCGAAGGGTTGGGGAATATTGTATGAAACATTTCGCAAATTACTTATGCTGTGTTGTATTTAGTAGGGGTCGAGCTTATTGCCATTAGTAGGCGCGGGCATTAACTCAGCCTATAATGTTCCCACTGCTGAGACACAGGCCTCCTCTCGGTGCCAGTGAGAGGTAATCCACCACGCTGGCCCAGTGTGGGTTGGTAGATGCCACATGTCATCGAATGTTTGATTCTAGGACATGCCGGTTTCCTCAAAATGTTTTCTTCACCGTTTTGAGAGCAGTGAGAGTACTGTACTTACACAGCAATCTAATCTTTGGTTTAAGGTTTCTGACGACCCACAACCGCTGTCAAAGTTTCACGAATGACAGCCATTGGCAGGATTTGGATGAAATTCGGCACATGGGTAGATGGGCACTTGGATAATGACATAGGCTATGGTTTTCATCCTGGATAGCCGATGAAGTGTAACAAAAGCGTCCTACTAATATTATAGATGTGAAAGTTTATATGTTTGTAAATAAGTAAGTAGGTTAATATTAGGTCTTTACCTATGAAATTGCCGTTCTGCAGTACTGGCCATTTCAAATCAAAATAATTTTTGTTTGGCTAAGAATTCTAATTTCAAATTAATTTTATTTTAAAAACATGGATTTTTTTTTCTAAAAGTAGTCATTTCTTTATTGATTAGTGTTACATTTTCATCGCATTTCAATCTTTTTCGTCATCATGGATACGTTAAAAATTCGAGTAATTATGGAATATGAGTACCGTCGTGGCAGCAACGCGGCACAAGCGGCACGCAACATCAACGACGTTTACGGAGCTAACACTACAAACCAACGCACCACCTGTTATTGGTTTGCTCGCTTCCGTTCTGGAAATTTCGACCTGAAAAATGAACCTCGCGGTCGTCCGAAGACTTTGGTCGACAATGACGAATTAAAGGCGATTGTGGAAGCTGATGATACACAATCTACGGCTGAATTAGCAGCAGCTTTCGACGTTAGCGTCAAAACAATATTGGTCCATTTGCGTCAAATTGGCAAGGTAAAAAAGCTTGACAAATGGGTGCCCCACGAACTCAATGATCGCCAGCGCGAAGTACGCGTCGAGACGTGCCTTGCACTGCTCAACAGACACACAAATGAAGGAATTTTGAACCGCATTGTTACCTGCGATGAAAAATGGATTCTGTTTGATAACCGTAAGCGCTCAGCAAGTTGGTTGGATCCTGGTTCAGCACCTAAACAATGCCCTAAACGAAAACTTACCCCTACAAAAGTGATGGTCACTGTTTGGTGGTCTAGCGCCGGTGTGATTCATCACAGCTTCTTACCAAACGGGGTGAGCATTACTGCAGATGTGTACTGTGAAGAACTGAACACAATGATGCAGAAGCTGGCGCATCTCCAACCAGCATTGGTCAATCGCTCGTCTCCGCTGCTCCTGCACGACAACGCGCGACCTCATACTGCACAGCAGACGGTCTCCAAGTTGCAAGAACTGGGGTTGGAAGCTCTCCGTCATCCGCCCTACTCACCAGACCTTGTGCCTACAGACTACTACTTTTTCCAGAATTTGGATAACTTCTTGGCGGGAAAAAAATTTAATACCCGAGAGGCAGTACAAAATGCCTTTGAAGAATTTGTTGCCTCCCGTCCAGCTGATTTCTTTAAGAAGGGCAACAATAAACTGCCACTGCGATGGCAAAGATGCATTGATTGCATGGGTGATTACTTCGATTAATACAAATAAAAAAATCATGAAAAAAATTCGTTTAAATTTTTTCATACAAAACGGCAATTTCATAGGTAAAGACCTATTAATTCATCATCATCATTTCAGCTGAAAGACGTCCACTGCTGGACACAGGCCTCCCCCAGTTAATAATTGATTTGCATAAAATATTTCATTCAACGTTGTAACATGATCAGCTAGGATTACGTACATGTATACACTTAACAGGTAAAAATTAAGGGTTTAGTAAAATATTACAGAGCATAGACATTTTTTTTTTATTTCAGTCACGTAAAAACGGCTGAACGGATTTGATTGAAATTTGGCAAGCAGATAGATTATTAGTGCTAGTGCGTTCCCGTGGGATAATTTCTAACCACCGCCGAAGTCACTGGCAACACATAGTTTAAAATAATTTCCTAAAATTGCAGATGTTATGTCAACCAACCCTTTTGTCTATGTTTAGAAGGTAACACGAAGAAATCGTCGACCACCGGCCGAAGAAATTCACCGGGGCGTTCTACTTCGAAATCGAAAACATTGCTGTTTCCGCCCCTATAGAGGGACCTCCATTTTCTCAAGTTTTCATTCCATTTGATTTTCTTTTTCAAGTTAATTTTCTACTCCGATGGTGTTTGTCGCACCTGATTTTATTGGGAATGGTGTTCTTAGAGTATGAGGGGCTCGTGGCTAAATAATAACAGTACAGGACGATCGAAGGTTAAGCTGCGTTTGCTGCGGCCCGTTTGTGGATGGGTGCCCGTCCATTTCATATCGAGCCTGTTTCGTAGATCTTTCATTCGTCACAAGTAGCCAGAAGTCTGACAACCAGTGTAACTGGGTTTGTGAAGGTCAGCCCCACGTCTGTTAGGCAGGCTCATTGAGTCTGATAACAATAGAAAAATAATTGTGATATTTAATGACACTAATTTAACAATTTAGGCTATCGCCCCATGTCTAATACTAGTATTTAGCTGCATCCGGTTAGACTGGAAGCTAAACCTGACTTGCCTAGCCTGGTAAAAGGCTAGGCAGATTTATTTTTGCTCTTAAAATATAAGAGAATCAAACTATTATGATTAATATAGACTAGCTTTGGCCCGCGCCTTCGCCTGTGTGGATCTGGAAATTACCCCACGAGAACGTACTACCTGTATTAAAAGTTGTCTATGTGCTGTCTATGTACCTGTGTGCTAAATTAGCCGAGGTAACAGCAACAGTTACTTCCGCATTTACAATAAGTATTTCTTCCCGTGGGTGTCGTAGAAGGCGACTATGGGACTTACCAGAGAATGGGCAGCAGCGTTCTCCATGCATTTACCACCATACTGCGATCGGCAACCCGCCTGCCAAACGTGGCGATTATGGCAAAACCTCCCTAAAATCCGCTGGATGTGAGAAGCACAAGACCGGTCGAAGTGGAGGAGCCTGGGGGAGGCCTATGTGCAGCAGTGGACGTCTTTCGGCTGAAATGATGATGATAATATTTATTTATTTATTTTAACTTCTCGCACACTAAATGGTAGGGGGGTGGGGTAAGTAGGTAGGTAGGTAGGTGGTCTTTTCTTGCAAAAGAAGGTACAAAGGCGGACTTAATGCCTTTGGCATTCTCTACCAGTCAACCAAGGGTGGTGAAGAGATTAGATGGCAGGTGCTTTGGAGGAAAGGAACAGTGATAAAAAAGAACTATAAAATATATCATTATGGATTACAAAAAACCATCACCATTTTACCTTCATCATCATCATTGGCAGCCTTGCTTAGTATTGGCCTTCTTCTTCTTGTGCCATGCCTCCCTGATCTATGCGGGTCTCATCCAGGTGGGTATTTGCGTTACACACTAACAGCAGGAATGGATTTTCTTTTGACAGTTGAAAAACATTAATTGCGTTATTTACGTTGTGAAGCAGACAAAGGAGACTAGTCACGTTTCATACAAAGTTAGGCCCAAAACGCAAAGCACCTGTCATCGAAAACAAAAGTGTTATCCTGGTCGGGGATGTCCTCCTTATCTTTTTTACTATCGCGCCAAATCACTACGACCTTTATTTTATATTTATTATTTAACCACGAACTGTTTTTTTTTGTGGATGGGAAATCATCAAATAACTTCGCCCGCTCTGGGTGAAGCAGGAGGGCGTGTCAGACTTTTACTGACTAAAACCCACCCGTGTCCCTCAGTAGCCTGTTTGCCACGAGCCTTTACGTACAAGCATTAGGTAAGCAAATCCTGCCATAAAAACATTATTTATGTCGATACTAATATAGGGCAGTACTACAATGCATGGGTCAGCCATTGTGATGATAAGGCACGTTATACACAGTCGTGACGTTGCAGAACTGCCCTGTTAGGCGTCATGTCATGTTGTTATTTGTGCTGATCATGTTATCAGAGATATTTGAATAATTTGTGGGATATTTTTACAAGGAATAGGTGTAATCGGTGGGTTTTCCTGCCCAAGTAGAAGCGGCGTAACATAATTGGCGAAATACGAGTATGTCATGTACTTACCTCTGCCTTACCCTCCTGTCAACATAGATAAATAAAATAAAAAATACATTGGTTTACAAAAATGTTACATTTGAAAAATTTAACAGTGCATGAATTATATAATATAATATAATTTATTGAAACAAAAACCCAGTTTACAGAAACTCTGTGTTCGATAACAACTGCATTAATATAATACTGTGTCGCAGTCATTAACGCCCACCTCCACAAAATCGAGACAGAAGCAAAACTAAAAGACTAAAAACGAAGTTAAAAATATTAAAATAAAAAAATTGAACTTAAAATTAAAAGGCCATGTCCAGTTTCTATTTCAGTTTCCAGCGTTCTCTATGCATTTTACCACCATACTGCGATCGCCAATCCGCCTGCCGAGCGTGGCGATTATGGCAAGCCCCCTCAAATGGGGGAGGCCTATGTCCAGCAGTGGACGTCTTCGGGCTGAAATGATGATGGTGGATGAAACAGAAGTGTACGTAACACTTCTGTTTCATCATTTCATATTAAAAAAAAACCCGTTGAGCGATGCATCTCGTCAGCAGACATGAAACTGTCAACATCTGATAAAGATGGATTGTTTTAACGGACAAAGTGGTTGCCAAAAACCTAAACAATATAGCCTATTTGAATCTCAACTCTAACTTTTACAAGATAAGGTTTGGGTTCGGTTGGAGGAGGTTTTTCAGGATAATAAATCCACAGGTGCTATTCATGCCTCATGCAAGCCCTCAGATAGATTAGTTTTGGTATAAAAAATATGTAAAAACCGCTCTGAATGTATGTGAGCAAGATTGATTAAGTCACCATTGTGGGCTTCGGGGAAATTTTATTGTCAGGGTATTATTATACCTCCTCCGTTTCCTGAAAGGGTGAGCAGAGCTACGGGTTTGGTTTTGTCCAACTTAATAGGATTCTGTGACTTTTTCATTAACCGGGCTCAGACTCGGGTCTGTTACTGATACTTTCTTAACGGAAAAACCAATTCTTGAATATAAGAGCCTGGAAGTGACAGCTCGTTTGTCTTTCAGGTTTCTAACTATTCGTAAAAATTTATTATCTACTAACTGGCCCGACAGAATCGCCGCGTGGCGCCATCTAGTTTTAAAATAGTGACTAACAAAATATAGACGCGTAAAAAGATCTACTTGCATGAATAAACATTTCACTTCATTTCAGACGTGGTCCTGTCTCCCTAATTCATACAAAAATCCCTCAGAAAAAAAGAGTACAACGTTAATTTTTTTTTCTATGTAAAACCTTTTTCATAAACCAACGAAAGCATTTTATTTTTAACGATATTTTATAGAATTTCCATGAGAACTAGTACCACTGACTGTCTATTTTGTTCAACATAGATCCTGACATGACTTGCAAATTGAAAAAAACGTAAGAAAATTTAAATAAATGTTAAAGGTTTGTACAAACACTTTTACACGTCAATCATATTTTTAACTAGATTAGGTCGACGTTTCCTATCTGACTACTCTGAGAACAAAGGCCGAAACAAACTCAGAGGTCACAGTATCTTTTTATGTCCAGACATAATTTTGGTCAGATCATGTGATGACCACATGGTCTGGTGTCTGAAATGGTCTTTTGAGGAATGAACCACACAGATTGAGTAAACGCTTCCACTGAGCACGCATTTGCCACTAATCGCGCAGCTCAACTCAGAATTTCCGTTTAGTCCACTCTCGACCCCTCGACCCCTAAAAAAAGATTTGTTTGTTTCCTCTCAACTCCTAAACATAGTTAGCACTCGACCCCTAGGGGGTGAGACTGCATTTTCATACAAGGGACCTCGTCCACTTTCGACCCCTATTTCGGTAAGTACCTAAAATTAATATTGGGGTACAGACTACTTTGGGGGTCGAGAGTAAACTAAAAATTTGGCTGGAAAATAAAATCCACTCTCGACCTCCAAGAGTTGTGAATAAACCATAGTCAGCGGTTCAGTGGACACATTATATGTATATTGAGTTGGGGGTCTAGGGGCCGAGAGTGGACTAAACCAGAGTTTTGCGGGCTACCCTGGCACTACCCTTTTAAGAAAAATACCTAAATAAGTCTCCCATGATCCTATCAACGGCCGAACGCAACAGCAGCAGAACTAAACGTAACAGAACAATTTGAACGCGACAGTTATTTCAACCCCTCAAATCAAACGCACCTGTGTTGAATGTCAAGTTAAATCAAACATAAACGATAATTACGACCTTTCACCCTCCAAAACCAAACACACGAACTTCACACAGCAATATACCAAATGAAGTGAGCAATATAACTGTCAATGACATTCCACGGATGGTTTTGACAGTTGCATGACATATAATTTAAAGTTACATGTCGCGTCTGTTCCGAATTGCCTCTCACATACACTTAGTCATGGCACAGTGGACATCGCGCGTAATTATTGGCTTAAATTGTTTGCCATTATGCCGTGATCACATTAATATCCGTTGTTGTTTGCTTGTATTTTCCAGTAATTATTGTGATTTAAACTTTCAGGCGTTCCGAGCTCACAAAAGGATTTGTGGTTTTGAAATTAATTGCTTTAAAAATATTTGAAAGTGAACAGCTCTTTTATTCAACTTTATTAGCTGTAATTATAAGTTTATGTATCTGTAAGGCTGTTAAAAACCCGGGCAAACACCCAAGTGTCAGTGCACTAAAGGGTTCTGCATCTAGAAAAAGATCGTAATCGTAATTGTAGACAAAAAGACATCATCATCATCATCATCATCAGCCTATAATGTTCCCACTGCTGGGACACAGGCCTCCTCTCGGTGAGAGAGATTGGGCCGTAATCCACCACGCGTGCCCAGTGCGGGTTGGTAGATGTCACATGTCTTCGAATTTTTGGTTCTAGGACATGCCGGTTTCCTCACGATGTTTTCCTTCACCGTTTTGAGAGCAGTGGTAATGAAATAATTTACACAAAGTAAAGCGTCTGTCTGGGTTCGAACTCACGATCGTAAATCGCGGCCGTTACCACTTGGCCAACACTGCTCCCAAACACAGACACATTTTAAGTTTATTATTATTTACCATGTTTTTTTTGTGTAAGTATTTCTTGTGCCAGGTTTAACATATCTCGGGATCCCGGGACCCCTGGAGTCCTGGGCTTTGGAAAGGGATGCAGCCAACTCGAAGAGGCTCGTTAGACGCTTCTGATGAACCACCAACCGACAATTATCCCAGTACGCACCATGTAAGTGCACCGAAGGACCATCCCTGATTGGTATAGGACTGTTGCAGGATATGGAAATAAAGACTATGGGTTTGGGTCTGCTCTCAAATTACAAAGATATTTTTATTTTTTAGAATGTCTGACATATTCTCGTCATTTTTTGACAATATAGATCAAATTTAATATCGACTAATTTTTTAAATGATTGTCATGGCAATTATGTCACTTGGTTTGAATATGTTCATTTTATTTATGTAGATTATTTTACATATTGTGCATGAGAGAACTTTGTAGGCCTTACAGACTAGATTTGTAGCCGATTTTCTATTCTGTATTTTCATTCGTACCTGGTACTTATTGACAGGCCTGCACTGCCCTTACGCCAATAATTTTTTTAAAGAGTAACCGTGGAGTTTCTTGCCGGCTGTTCTCTATAGGAAGCGACAATTTGGAACCGTGCACCTAGCTTCTGACGTTTCATAAGTGCCCATGCAGGTTTATGTGAAATAAAATATTTTTATTGATTTGATTGGGTGGATAAAATAAATTGGTTACCGAAAACAATCGAAGAACTAAGCCCCTACCTGTTCAATGTTTTATTGTACACGGATAAAATTTGCCACGTGCCTACATATTCTGTGAACTAGCTAGCTGCAGCTGACAAAAGATACAGCCCCGTTCGAACAGCTGGGTATATAGGCAGACAGTATACAAACCTTTGATTAACACACACATGGACAGACAGAGACATAGAGTCCCGTGTGCTTGGCAGTGGCACACTATGGGTGGGAGAACGAACCAAAACCCCCTATTCAATTAAGGGCTGATTTATACTTTTTAAGATAACTTTTATCTGAAGAATAAATCTGACAATTTGACATATTTTCCATACAAAAGCTGTCAAACCGACATATTTATTCCTCACATAAAATTTATCCTGACTATGTAAAATCAGCTCTTACAAACACAAGCAAACGTAACTCAACACACATCCTATTTAGAGCATCTTTAAATTCAAGTAGGTACGCATTTGAATTTGGAACGTACTAATGGCTCGTTTATTTTGACATTAGTGCTGCGCTGCAATGAAATTCAAACTCAAACTCAAACTCAAAGCATTTATTTCAATTAGACCTTTCACAGGCACTTTTGAATTGTCAAACAAAAATCGAAGTTGAAGCTAGGTGCCCATTCCAAAAACGTAGATCTCTCTGGAGAAGAACGGGCAAGAAACTCCAAGGACACTCTTTTAAATCGTGGGTTTTACAAAATTTGTGTGTGTGGGAACATTATTCTTGGTGCTTCTATATGTGAGAACAATGTAAAAAAATTTAATAAAATAAATTAAAAAAAATAAGATTCAAAATAAGCCATGGCAGATAAGAGATGACCAATCTCAACCGACGGCGCCCGTTCACGAACTTGACGCATGGATCAGCACCATCCAGCTCAACCATTTTCTAGGGAACCGAATGATCCAACACACACGCCACCATCAGTGAGACATTTAAGTGAGCATGACATACTCTCAACTACCACGTTTTTTCAAGTCGACGTACATTAAAACAACATATTATAAGGATGCATGGTACTCACATTTACAAAAATTTGACAAAATGCTTCTAAATTATACAAAACTATAGTTTCAATCCTATTTGAGAAATTCATAAAATTTGACTTCCAAAAAGAAAGAAAAATATATAATAAGTATCTATTGAAATTTTTATAAATAATACTTGGTTCAGTAAAATCAAAAACAAAATCGTAATGTCACAAAATTAATAAAAATAGGAACAGAAATGTTCGCAATGTCAGAAAAATAATAATAATAGGAACAGAAGTGTTCGTAATGTCAGAAAACATAAAAAAAAGGGGAAGCATCTCTTCCAAATATTAAAATGTTAATTAGTAAGCCCAGGTGGCTGTGGAGCAGGACCAGCATTAAGCCAGGCATTTTTATCTAAGATATAATCATCTAACTTATAATATGCTTGTCTACATAGTGTGCGTTTAATGCATGACTTAAATTTATTTTCACTTAGTTCAAGAATATCGACTGGTAGTTTATTATAACATTTTACACAGTACCCCATAAAAGAAGTATGTACTTTAGACAATCTGAAACGTGGTTGATCTAATTTGTTCCTATTTCTAGTGTTAAAATTATGCCTGTCACTTATCTTACTAAAAAGATGTAGATTTTTCCGAACATACATAATGTTCTCATAAATATATTGAGAAGGTACCGTCATGATGTTAATTGTTTTGAACAGTTCCCTTAGAGATTCGCGTCTGCGGAGGTTGTAAATGGCTCTGACAGCCCTCTTTTGCAGAATAAAGATCGACTCAACATCCGCAGCCCGTCCCCATAGCAAAATACCGTAAGACATGATGCTATGAAAGTAACTAAAATAAACAAGTCGCGCGGTATCCACGTCTGTTAATTGGCGGATCTTCCAAACAGCGTAAGCGGCAGAACTTAGCCGCCCTGCAAGTGATGTTAAGTGAGGACCCCACTGTAGCTTTGAGTCAAGCGTGATCCCCAGGAAAACCGTTTGTTCGACGAATTCTATTATCTCCTTATTCAATACAACGTGACATTCACTACTTCCGACATTCGGCAACGTGAATCTTATGCATTTAGTTTTCTTTCCATTTAATACCAAATTATTTACAGTAAACCAATTATGGACCTTAACTATAGCGCTATTTACCTCGTCAAGCTCCTGTGCGTGTCTCTTAACTTTAAAAATCAGTGATGTGTCATCAGCAAATAACACTATTTGTGGTTGGTTTTTTAGTAAATGAGGTAAATCATTTATATATACTAAAAAGAGGAACGGACCCAATATTGAACCTTGCGGTACTCCCATTTTGACTTTTAAGCCCAAGGAATTCACACCGTTTATTTGAACTTGCTGCAGTCTATCATTCAAGTACGATTTTACCAAGCTAAGCGCAAGTTCACCCAGTCCGTAATGCTCAAGTTTCAAGAGAAGTGTTTCGTGATTCACGCAATCAAACGCCTTGGATAGGTCGCAAAAGATACCTATTGCATCTTGCGCCTCTTCCCATGCTGTAAAGATGTGTTTTAATAAGGTGACACCGGCGTCAGTTGTGCAACGTCCTCTTGTGAAACCATACTGTTGATCGAGTAGGATGTTATTACGATTAAAATGATTGAGCATTTGATTTAACATAACTTTTTCAAACACCTTGCTGAAAACTGGCAAAACCGATACGGGTCTATAATTATTCATATCTTTGCTGTCGCCAGATTTGAAGAGTGGAATAACTTTACTGTACTTCATTAAATCTGGGAACACCCCTTGATCTACACACAAATTAAATATTAACGCCAAATAGGGTGCAACTGTCTCAATAATGGATTGACATACTTTAGTAGACATGCCCCACAGATCTTCCGTAATTTTGATCTTAAGTTGCTTATATGTCTTTACAACGACCACAGGGTTTATATGTTTAAATTTAAATTCCACAGGACAGGTTGAAACATTCGCTCTTAATAAATCAATAGCAAGTGCGGGCGAAGAATTTAAAGTTTCTGTAGTTTTAATAGGAATATTGGTAAAGAAAGTTGCAAATTCCTGAGCAACATCGATGTTATCGCTAATGAGACCGCGGGAAGTGTCCAGTGTGTAATCGGTATTAAGCCTTTTGCTTCTGTTCGTTTCATTGTTTATAATTTTCCAAACTGCCTTAATTTTATTATCTGCTGATTTGACCTTGTGGCTAATGAATGAAGCTTTAGCTACTTTGCAGATATTTTTAAAAGTTTTAGAGTAAGTGGCAACATACTTAGTAAAAGATTCTGTGTTAATATACGGCTTAAGGCCATACAGTTCAAATAATCTTTCTCTACTTTTCCTGATGCCTTTAGTTGCCCAGTCACTAAATAAAAATTTAGGGCAAAAAGTTTTAGATTTTTGCCTAAAATAATTATTGAACTCTGTTTGTACTGATGAAAATAATTCTTTGTACAAAATATTACCATTATTCACATTTAGTCCCTGAACACTTAACTTGCTAATTAAAGCGCTATTAAACTTATTTAAATTACCCGATGTTATTGGTCTAGTTTGTCTCTGTACTTTTTGAATTGGTGTGTTGGACTCAAAAGTAACGGTTTGACCGCTGTGATCAGAAGGGAGATAATTTACAATGGCTTTATCTAATTTCTTTCGTTTAATTTATTCCGTCCGAGTATCCGGCTACGTTACGATTGTCCGGTTGCCGTGCAACTGTCCGATAATGTGCGCTTAGCTTTAACTGTGCCGTAACGGTCTGTGAACTTAGTCGGGTGATGCGGGTCATCCGGCCCACGCACGGTTGGATCAGAATTGTTGTTTAATCACGTTGATGCTCTGCAGTAAAGGAAATGGTAATGGATTTGGATAGAGGACAGTGAGTGTAATTTATCCTACTGTCCTACTAAAAATGTGACAGTTTGTATGTTTGGAGGTTTGTTACTCAATCACGCAAAAACAGCTAAACAAATTTGAATGACATTTGGCACAGAGATCGTTTATAACCCGGATTTACACATAGGATAATTTTTATTCCGGTAGTACGTTCCTGAGGGATAATTTTCGACGTCCACGCAGGCAGAGCCACTGGCAAAAGCAAGTTTATTTATGGATAGTTGCTCTCTTGCACATCATAATTTAACCATTTAACAATAGATAACTGTGGGTCGAAACACTGCTAAACATAAATGTTGATTTGCCGATGACTTTGTTAAACATTAAATTAAAATTAGAGTACCTAGATCATTGATGGTTATGAGTTTTCGTGACGTGTTGTGGTCGTGAGTTCGAACCTAGGCAGGCGCTTTACTTGTGTAATTTAATTACGACTGCTTTCAAAGATTGTGAAGGAAAACATCGTGAGGAAATCGGCATATTTCCTAGGACCGAAAATTCGAAGATATGTGATATCTACCAACTCGCGCTAGCCCGTGTGGTGGATTTCAGCTCTGACCAGAAACGACCTGTGTCCCATCAGTAGGCTGCTTTATAATTATAAGCTAATTGTGGTAAATGACGATAAACTGAGTTAAAACAAAATACAATAAATATAAGAAAAACTCATGTCAAAACACATGTTTATTTGATGGGAGTTTGGGATACATGTACCTTTACACACTCAGTTCAGATTCGTGAAAAGTTGAGTATATAGGTATGAGGTGGGTGGCTAATGTTACACTAGCTTTCAAAGGTAGGTAATTGTAATAGGTACCTACTTATGTAGGTGCACGTGGCTGTGGGTTTATTTTTTTGAGGGTGGGAAATCATCAAATAACTCTACCCGCTCTGGGTGGAGCAGGACAAGAGGGCGTGTCAGACTTTTACTTACTAAAACCCACCCGTGTTCCCTCAGTTGCCTGTGTGCCAGGGCCACGGTATCTCTTTCGAACAACCCGCACCCCTGGTACAAACCTTACCCTGGGCGCCCGTGGGTTAAACTACGCTTTTCGCGGTTGGTTTGGGGATAGGTGACCTTCCATTACTTATCGAGACCCCTTCATCTCTCGCCGTTGGTCCCTGCTATCATTTGTGGATCTTTGACAGTCTTTAGTAACCAGTAGCCGGAAGCTCAAAAGTCTGACAACTAGTCTGACCAAGGCGTATCGTGTTACCCAGCACTTAACTGAATTTTGGAGGTCTAATATGCAGTAGTTCCATATTAGCTATTGTTATTCAGCTGCATCCGGTTAGACCAAAGCCTACAATAAACGGGTCCTTATGAAACGTCAGAAGCTAGGTGCACGGTTCCAACTAATCGTTTCTTATGGAGAAGAGTCGGCAGGAAACTCCACGGTTACTCTTCTAAAAATAATTCGCTAAGCAATCTGTATTGCTACAGTTCTAAGTACATAAAAAATACTTGATAATAGGTACCTACACCAAAGGCTGCCCAACCTGAAATGGGACTGGGCACTTGGGCAGGACCTGCACCCTAATTGCGTAACTTACGATTGATCATAATTGGTTTCGTCTTCACAGTTAAACAATATTCATTGCGTTATTTATGTTGTCGAACAGATACATTTTTCGAACATATGAAGCAATGGTTTAACAATCCGTTTCAAAACGATACAGATTATGATGAATCGTCAGTTACGCAATTAGGGTGCTGTTTCCGTGTACCGGACAAACAGGCTCACATAGTACAGAACTGGTGCCCTATACAGTGAGGCGGGTTCGCAACGAACCACGTGGCCACGATAGGTTCCGTCAAAATTGGAAGGAGGCCGCGCTGGCTCGCGAACGATGAAAGCAGTGGACGTAGGTCACCCAGGATTGGGACAACATAGGTAGGCTAATAAAATAAAATAGGTAAGTACCCAGGGGCGGATCTACTTAAAGGCTTTTTGGGCTGCAGCCCAGGGCCCCGTGGGTACAGAGGTCCCCCAACCGAACTGGAAACAATAGACGATATTGTCAATAATAAAAATTATCTAGAATTAAAAAGTTTTTTGACAAAATGGCAATTGGTTGAGTAATTAGGTAAGGCCCCTAAGCAGTATTAGCCCTGGGCCCCACAAATTCAAGATCCGCCCCTGTAAGTACCTACACCTACTCTTCTACTACTACTTACTACCAAAAATATTGGTAACTAGGTAAGTACACCAAAATAATCGTTCAGCTTTAATTTACTTTTCATGAAAACGGTAACCACAGAAATATCTATAAATATATCATCATACCAAAACGGAAAACATTAGGCAAGTACCCAAAGACTTATTGCAAAACCGTAAAACGCAAATGTGCACGCACACCCCTAGTAGGTACTTTATGAAATCCGTTATCACATCCGTACTCGGGGAATAACGATAATTCAAAATTTATCAGCGAGCAATATCCACCGTGGGTTTTTTAAAGTTATTGCTGTTGAATTGATATGAACGGCCACGACACGATACGCAATTTTGGCCTTTATTATCATTCATGATTGATAGTGTAAATAACAGCTTCCGTTAATTTAAATATAAACCTTTACTTTTATGAGTCGCTGTGTGATTACATTGCGCTGGCTGTTATTTTCGAATTATGTAAATTAGTTTGCAATTCAGCATTCCGTTGCTCTTTTTTTTATTTCGATTATGATTTCTGGTTTACTATTTAAATTAAATGCCATCACAGGATAGGAACTTTATCCACCTATTACCTTTCACACCTGTGTTTTATTTAGGCAACCGGTAAACTTTATTCTTGAGTTATAACTTCTATAATATAATAATTTGTAGTTTTATGCAGCAGCAGGCAGTAGACAAAACAGCGCCATCTGCTGATGAACTGCAACACTACATATTTAAATACCTCGACTATTACTTCTGTACAAATATCGATAGGTGTCGCTGTGCAACAAAGTTTTTAAAATTATTGATGTTTACGGTTCAGAAAAATATTTCACACAGTGTAATAAATATTTATGAAATCAACACGAATTTATACAAATAAAAAAGAAAAAACCGATAAAACCGAAAAATATTTGTATAACATCGCGTCGCGTACCTACATAAAAAAAAGTTATACACAAACAACATGGTGGATCAGCTGTTTTCATCTTTCTCAAATCTGAATTTGTTTTCATAAAACGAAGCCTTGTTATGGTCTCATAGCCATGTGTGAATTAAAATGGGCTCAATCGCATCGGTGCTGCAATGGCATTGTCAGACGTGCGGCCAGATCAATCCAACAGAAAGCGTGAAGTGTTTAAAATGTGGTACAAAGCGGGTATCGAGTCATGACAGCGGAATATTTAAAGAGAATTGTCGAGATTCATCGCCGGAATATACATCACGAACTGGTAAAAGTGAAGGAACTACACCTGGCTCTGAAGCGATCGTCATACCGATTGAAAATAGCTTTAACAGGTGTGTTTTTTTCTAGTAACTATCCCCGTCGTTCAGTTTCTGTCAGCAAATTATCGATTTTTCGTGACCCGTATTTTAGGTTATATTTCTATTGTAATTCATTGTTGTGCGCAGTGGAAGCGAGTTCATTAACTAAATTAGACGTTAACGTGCAGTTTTAGGTATATGTGTGTCAGTAATTGTGTTAAAAATGTGATTATAAGTGTTCGTTGTTCGCGATGTATATAGGTATGTATTGTGGGGCAGTTTCGATTATTGAATAGTTCATTTCGTTACAATCGCATCTTGGATAGAATTTTCACGTATTTTAAAATAGAATTACTGTGAACAATCATCATTAGGAGTAGAGTAATATGTGAGTATGTGTGGCAAAACATCATAATCATTGATGGTGTATTGTTTGAAAAAATCAATTTAAAAAGTGCTACTAAAACTCGATCCTATTGATTACATGTTTATAATAATCAAGACTCATTATTTTTGTAACTTGCAAATCAACAGATAATCATTTTCTCAATAAAATGACAATCCAACCTTTGTCTGAACTATCTTGATTACCCATATTTTACCCACCATTATTTGACCATCCATAACTACTTCAGATTTTATTTTATGAATACAATTTATGTAATAAACAATAGCAATATTTTTTCAATCACATCATCATCAAATCTGACAGTAAATTGTGTGTGGTTTTTTCATAAACAAAACTATGTTTCAAATCATTGTTTTTGTCTCAAACAAAAAAAATACAATTATACTGATTGGTGACCTTATCTACATAGATTAAAAACAAACTGCTTTAATTCTGACTAATGAGACACAAATTAATTTTAAATTGCAATGGAATCAATAGGTTCCGCACCGGACTGATACAGGAAAAGTTTTTATCCAGTGCGCAAATTTTAACTATGAATTCAGCATATCATTCTAGAACCCCCAGCGCAGAAATTTTGCGCCGGTTGTACAAATAAAAATCAGCTGTTTCATAGAAAAGTGCAAAACCTACGCGGTCAAAATGCATGGAACAGCTGATTTCTTTTTGTATCACCGGCGAAAAATTTCTGCAGTAGGGGGTCTAGAATGATATGCTGAATTCATGGTTAAAATTTGCACACTGGATAAAAACTTACCCTGTATAGTTAATAAAGCCAACTTTTTAATCACTAAGGTGGAAGCTCCAGGGTAGCCCGCCAAAATCTAATTTTCTTATATTTTTTGTACCTAGTTTCTATGTTGCTAGGTTGTATGTTCAATAAAACATGAGTGGTGACTGTAACATGCATGCACATACATAATTATAATCTTTAAAATCATCATCAATGGCTTGTATCCAAGTTCATTTAATTCCATTGAATTAATAGGTATTTCATGTAAAAGTGTTTCAATAGAATTATATGACCTTAGAGCGTTGTTTCATTGATGTTAATGATTTAAATTATGTAAAGCCATATTTTTTTGCGGGTGCGAATCATTTTGGTCAAGATACAGTATGAGAGCAGTGGTGGCCCAGTGTTAACTGACGCGACATACGAGATGAAGGTCGTAGGTTCGAACCCAGGCGCTTTACTTTGTGTAAAATATTTCATCACCATTGCTCTCAAAACCGTGAAGGAAAACATCGTGAGGAAACCGGCATGTCCTAGAACCAAAATTCGAAGATATGTGACATCTACCAACCCGCACTGGGCGCGCGTGGTGGATTACGTCACAGTTGGGGCTCTCACAGAGGAGGCCTGTGTCCCAGCAGTGGGAATGTTAAAGGCTGATTATGACAGCCTGACATTGACATGCAATTCGCAAAATACTTAAAAAAAATTGAAGTTCACAGGCTACTCTTGAGCTTCCACCTTAATCCGAAAACTCCAGGATCTGTATTGAAATACATTTCCATCTGAGAATGATGTCAGTGGGTTTTCATCGCACACATAATTTATGATAATCTACCAGCAATTAGTATTGAAGTTAATGAAAGGAAATGGCTAATTATTTGATGTGCGATATGTGTAGGAAAATTTATTCATGACTGAAAGGATACTCCTATTATTGCAACTGTTACATGTGAGCATAACATTATTAGCATAATGTTTTAAATCACCCAACTGTAGTTTTTTTTCTGTACCATGAGGACATCTACAAACACTTAACTGTCTTATTACGAAATACGATCTAACTTAAGTTTTAGCCTAAATCTTTGAGCCAGTTTTTGCATGTCTAACATCATTTTGATTTGGGTAAAGTTCTTAATACAAAAATGACAACTTAGCACCAGAATAAGTGGTCAGGTTTGTAAAAAAATCTGTATTTTGATTACTGTTAGATTCTTATTTCAAAAACAGGCTTGACCGTTGAAACCATACCTAAAGAAAAACCCTGTTTGGTAATAAGACCGTACAACTCGGAGAATTTATTTTAATTAAACAAACATTTTACGGGTTAGTCAGTTAGTCCAAAGTTGAAGCTTAATTATTTCCTGTTTAAAAGAACAAGAATCTCTAAAACTTGTTTTAAGGAAAAGGATGGAAGATATTTGCTACTGGCATGGAGTTGATCTTTTTACTGGATCATCCCAGTATAATTTTTATTAAGTTTTTCATCAGGAACTGAGAAAGAATATGTGCCCTTTTGCAGTAGCTGTACAAAACTTCTAAGTTCTCATAGCATTACTTTTATAAGATTTGTAAACCCTGTAGTCAGTTGTGTCCTAAATTACAGGCTTCAGCTTAGTTTAGATGCTGGTCTTCCACAAATTAAATACTTTTCCTGTGACACGAATGTTGAATATCTTGTGACAATGATCTATGTTTAAGTTAATATTTCGTTAGTAAGTATTAAGGTTTAATTGATGTAGTTTATCGAAAGAGATTTCTTATTTTCAAATAAGACCACAAATGAGTACGATCAACTGCGGAATATTTACTTTTTATGAGCAACTCTACCCATGAGTACAGTACTTAAATGTCTCAATTAAATTACTAAACTTCTGTTGTCGCCATTTATTATGAAAGCGATGCAAAAGTAGAAAACTCGCCTATTTGTACAACATATTAATCGTTCATATCTTTTTTTCTTCATAGTTAAAGGTCCTGAAAATTAAAGATGCTTTAGTTGATGGTACATTTATTTAGGTTTCGAGTGTAATAATGTGTTTGTTACAGCGGATGGTCGTGCGTGGGGTCCGCCCCGGAGGCGTCGCGCGCGTGGCGGTGCGCGTGCGGCTTACGCAACGTGTCTGCCGCGTGGCGCTGCGCCGCCTGCGACGCGCTTGCGCCACACGCGCCTGTCTACAGGTATACAAAATAAATAGTCCCACCATATTATTGTCCCACTAGGTGCTCATTCTGATCCAGCCAGGCACATTTGGTTCACTTAGCGTGTAATCGCTTAGTTTTAGGTAAGTTCTTAAGCCCTGGCTGGAGGCCTTAATTTATTAAGGTAGCCACGGGCAAGTCCGGTTAAGCAGGCGACAATCTCCTAGGTCGAACTGCGAGATGAAATTCCCAACAAAAAATATGGTCCCACTGCAGAGGAAAGGCCTCTTCTCATACAGAAAAGTCATTGCATGAGAAGGCATTGGTCACATCGGTTGCTCAAGACGGGTATTAAACTATTTTCGACGAAAATTGAGGTTATAAAAACCTCAATTATCAAATGGAAAACATCTTTAAGGTGATTTAAAATTAAAATTTCGGGTCTAACTATTCGAATAAAGAAATCAAAACTCAATTTTTAAGTGGCACTACAACTTGGCATCCAGAGTGACTTTTTCTGATCCATTTGTTTACACTTTCATCAGATAAGTGTAACGAGTCTCTTGGGACAAGTTATAGTAGGTTCCATCTGCTTAGCCTTTTTTCAACTGTGTTGCGGTTGGCTTCCAGTCTACCCGAATGGAGCTGAATACCAGTATTTTACATAGAACGTCTGCCTATCTGACCTCCATTACCCATGTACTGGGTAATACCATACTCCTTGGTAAGACTACTTTCGGGTTTCTTACGACCCGTATTGTCGAAGTTGATAAATGACAGCCGGGACCAACGGCCCTACGTGATTTCCGAGGCATGGAGTGGTCTTGGTATGTAAAGATGGTCACCCATCCACTGACCAACCGCGGGAAGCGTAGCTTAACCTGATCGATCGAACCGTTCGGATGTTATTGCTTAGCCAAATGCCCCTCAAACTGTTTGGTACACGTGGCTTGTGTTTATTACACATACAGCGCTGACATTAATATTAACAATTGAGAATGATAGCTTGTGTGGAAAAATTACCATAATTACAGAGCTTGACAATGGGATTCATGATAACAATAGCCGTTTTAACAACTGACATACTTTTTCGCTTTTTACTATACGATAGAGGCTAAGTAAAAACAACCACACGGATCGATTGAAGGTCAAGCAACGCTTGTCAAAGTTGGTCCGTGGATGGGTTGGACTATCCATTCCTCATCCTTTCAGCCGAAAGACGTCCACTGCTGGACATAGGCCTCCCCCAAAAGGGGGGTTTTGCCATAATTGCCACGCTTGGCAGGTGGGTTGGAGATCGCAGTATGGTGGTAAAATGCATAGAGAACGCTGCTGCCCATTGTCTAGTAAGTCTCTTAGTCGCCTTGTACGACACTCACGGGAAGAAATGGGATGGTGCTATTCTTTTACGTCCGGAACCCAGTGCCTCGGATAATACGATAAGCCGTTAGTCCCAGCTGTCATTTGTAGATTTTTGAAATTTTTGCGGGTAGTCAGAAGCCCGAAAGTCTGACAACCAGTCATACCAAGGGCTATCGTATTACCGTTACTGGGTTGTGGAGGTCAGATAGACAGTAGCTCCATGTAAAATACTGGTACACAGCTGCACCCAGTGAGACTGGAAGCTGATCCCAACGTAGTTGGGAAAAGGCTAGGCAGATGTTGATTGCACAAAGGCCAGCACATAAGCCACCCCAAACTGTAAAATGTTCCCAATTGAACATGAACCTTACTCATTTGGAATCATCATCATCATCATCATCAGCCTATAATGTTCCCACTGCTGGGACACAGGCCTCCTCTCGGTGAGAGGGATTGGGCCGTAATCCGCCACGCGGGCCCAGTGCGGGTTGGTAGATGTCACATGTCTTCGAATTTTTGGTTCTAGGACATGCCGGTTTCCTCACGATGTTTTCCTTCAACGTTATGAGAGCAGTGGTAATGAAATAATTTACACAAAGTAAAGCGCCTGTCTGGGTTCGAACTCACGACCGACAACTCGTAAGTCGCAGCCGGTACCACTTGGCCACCACTGCTCTCTCATTGGGAATAAAGTTGAAAATCTATCAAATAAATTTGACAGATTGGAGTAGCTTTATGCGCTGGCCTCTGTACGATGGAGGCTAAAACGAGATAGTTCCATCATTTTCGGGATACTAGTAGTGCCTGGTGAATCAAACTAAGCTAACAATATTGCTTGTGTATTTCAGACTGTCTGATGATGAGGATCAAGCTTCAGGGATGACGGACAAGGAAAAGTCTGCTAAAGGTACGTCCCGAGTCCATAAGGATCATCTAATCTAAAAATAGTTTTTCACTGTCCTGTCTTGTGCCTCGTTTTAAATGCCATTGTCATTTTTTACAGACAACACTATGATAAGGTCCAACACTCTAGCAGTCCCATCATCGTATAAGCCCACAACGAGCTATTCTGACGGTCGCCGTTTAAATCTCGACTTGCAGTCCCTCCGTCTGTCCCCCACTCAGCTCACGGACCATGCGCATGGCGTCACCAGGTCTTTATCCCACGGCTCCGTCATAAACTCCCAGCAGAAGTGGTGGAAAGTCGACGAAACTGGCAGAGGAACCATTAATAGACCCACGAGTTTAATGGTCTCCGAAAGATACGGTCAGTGTAACCCTCGAGAGTCGTTCCTTAGAAGTCTGCATACGGTGACACGGAGACCCAAAAAGTGTAATGAGAGTAAATCCAATTGGGAGCTCAATTATGTTAAAGAGTACCAAAGGGAGCAGAGTAGGGGTTTGCATTTAAAGAAGTGGTCGTGTAGTAAGTGTACTCTAGAAAATTCTGGAATCAGAACGCATTGTGAAGCGTGTCTTTCGCCGAGAGTGTCTCCGTTAGCGAGGATCCATAACGCTAGAGGTCTCAGTGTAACCACTTTGGGAAGGCACGAGACTGCTGCAGGCAGAGATGGCGCGGCGTCGCTCCCTACGTCAGGTGGCGTCATGATAACGGTCCCTGATTGGCCGACGGGAAGTACAACTCTAGGAGCGTCCTTCCGAAGATCGATCAGCGCACAGAATTCTCCAGAAATCCGCCCTACGTACCGACGGTCTTTCTCGGAACAAACTAATGCTGAGCGTCCAGTTGGTAAGGTGATATCGAGTCGAAGGAGTCTGAACGACTACCAGAAATCTCTAGCGAGTTACTGCAACAGCCTTCCGAAGCCCGACGGCCGGAAAGACACGAAGATTGACGAAAACAGCGTTGAGCTGATCGACAAAGAGTGTAGTTGGGACACGAACGCTGAAGGAGTCATTTACGCACTGCCAAATAAGGGGAAATATAAGGATCTGAACTTACAATTACAGGTCAACAATAACGGGACCCGTTATTCATATGTTTCGGTCCAGGATACGAAGACAGTGATGAGTAATTCACAGAATGAGGCTCTATATTCAAATGACATAAGTGATGGTGACTATGCTCGGATTGACGAGTTGTTAGGTGCTGAGAACTGCATTTCGCCAGTGAATGACGTGGCCTCGAATATTCGGACGTCGCATATAGGGCCGGCGAGGGAACCTAAAGTATTTAATATGCTGCCATCTGTTGGGAAAGTGTCCCATAATCCAAGAGAGTCGAGTAAAGTGCCTTCGACGCAGCAACAAGCCACGTAAGTCTTTCAAAATGTTCTTCTATTAAAAGCCCTTATTATATCGCTATCTCTCTCTTGTATTCAGGATGAAATTTGAATTTCAGGAGGAAATTGGAGGTTCAGTAACTGTTACACAATCATTATAAATTGTAATTTCTGTTTTGCTGAGATAATCGTGTAATAGGGTATTTTCCAATTTATTAAAAACTATTCTAATTTGAAGACGCTCGTTACGATGACTTTTTTGATAAAAAGTCAGTCAGTCGTGTAGTCAACTTTGTGTAAACTAAAGTAGTTAGTAAGTAAACAAGTGAGTGACGTGTTAATAATTAACAAGATTTTTTATGGATAGAAAGTGAAACCACTGGTGTGCGGTGCCTCTGTGCACAAATACTTCTAAAACTGCGCCAAACTAAGTATTTGTACTGGTGCTGTTTACACAAACCTGACGTCACGATGTCACGAGATAAAAAGTCACCGTAAGGAGCGTTTTGGCGGTAAATTCAAAACAACGAAAAATAAATTTGATTTTAATCGTTTTTAATGGAGAAAATGGATATAAATAAATTTATTTTTCTTTTTCTTTTTAAATTAAAACAGTTTTTATCAAATTGGTAAATACACTATTCTCGTCTTAGATTTGCAAACGAAGTCATTGCCTTTCAGTAGACGCGAAATATCGGCGATTATTAAAAAAAAATAACAAATATAACACGTTATTTATAGAGATATAACACGTATAAACCTGGAGGCTATTTTGGTATTATGCTTTATTGTTTATTACTTTGCCTATGGATGTATAGAACCAAGTCCATCCGACTAAACAGACATCTGTGCTGCTGGGGAGTTTGTTGCGCCACTTCTTCCCAGCTAAAGCACTAGGAAGTGATGGGTGGGCGTTTTTTGGGGGACTGTCTTATGTACTCGTATTTTGACGTTTGAAAAGTGCTGATTCTCAGCCTAATTTGAATTTGAATAAATTACTTTTGATTTCGTAGATTATATAGGTATTTTAATTTGGCGTACTTATTCGTTTCCATCCGGTGTATAGTGCGACCAAAAATGAATTTTTATTTTCGGCGGAAAACTATAAGAAATTTTATTTTTTGTCTGCCGTTAGGTTTTTTTTTTAGGTAACAGTTAAAGAAATGCAAGGTCAATCTTTTTATCATTATGTTTAATCAGTGAAACTTAATTCACACGAAACCTATTTTTCTCAAATAAATCAAACAATCTAATTTAATATGCAAGAAAAAGTAGTTATAAGTATGGATTTTCTCTGATAGTGTTGAAAGTATTGATTTGCCTGTACAATTTTTTTTTCGGCAAAAACCTAAACGAACGTAGGTATTTTACAAAACCGAAAACAAAATTTGATCGATCGGTCTCTCCTTGCAACTATTAAAAAAGTCAAGACTATTGCAGGTGTTCAATTTGATAAGGAGCTACATAAATTATATCTTGAATGGCAATGGCGTGCACAGATGAATGTTGCATGTAATCCATTCAATTGATATAATCCCTTATTCACTCGTTAAGTCACGCGAGTGACCCGATTTAAGAATACACATACAGCACTGCACTAGAGCTACATTTCTATGGTTCAAAATGGCGTCGTCAAAAGGTATTTGTTTATTATTGAATAGAAACACAAACCTATAGTATGTTTCAAATGTATTTGATGAAAATGTAAACAAACGTATCCGACAACTTACCGGAAGACAATTTGTCAATTACTAATTGAGTGCTTAAATATTGTTCGAATGCTACTAATTTTATAAAGCGAAAGCAACTCTGTCTGTCTGTTACTCTTTCACGCCTAAACCGCTAAAGCGATCGTCATGAAATTTGGCACAGAAATAGCCTGGGATATGGAGGAGGACATATGCTACTTTTTACGCGATAACTGACGTCCACGCGGGCGGACCCGCAGGCAAAAGCTAGTATTTACTTAAATCGAAATCAGAATTTTAAATCAACCTAAAATATATTTTTATAATTGTGGTTAATTTTATAAAATTATAACCTCATTTTGCAGCAATGATTTTTCAAATACAATTTAATAATGTTGCATAAACAATATTTTTTGGAAAAGTGGTTAATGTTACTAATTCTCTTTAGTGAGTGATTGCTTAAGAATTCAAACTGCACCCTAATTGCGTAACTCACGATTCATCATAATCTGTATCGTTTTGAAACGGATTGTTAAACCATTGCTTCATATGTTCGAAAAATGTGTCTGTTCGACAACATAAATAACGCAATGAATATTGTTTAACTGTGAAGACGAAACCAATTATGATCAATCGTGAGTTACGCAATTAGGGTGCTGGACTTGTTTACACTTTCATCAGATACTTTTTGAACAGACATTAGGTCACAAAATTATGCTTGTTGTACCATATAATGAACCCAAGATTCTAATTTTAAATTACTTTAAAGGTTTTTTTTCTTTCATTTGACGGTTGAGGATAATTTTTTATAACCTTAATTTGGGTCGATGATTTTTCAATTACAATTTGATAAAGTTTTATGATTAGTCCGCCACGGAAATTGGCGTTCACTATAGAATGAGGTTAAGTGTGGGCGTTTCTAGGACTGTCTTTTGAAACTTTTGACCTTCAACAAATGCTGATTCACATCCTAATCAATATATTAATACGTGAAGCCAAAATATTACGATAATTACTCCAACGGAGGAGTATAAAGTTTATTTGGAGGAGTGTAGAAAGCGAATATTTTCAAATAATAATGCATTAGAAATACATTAAGTTTTAAATGAACTATGGTCTAATTGGGTGACCACTAGTTTGAATAAATAGCTTTTAACTTGCCATGTCTATTGCGTGTTACGTACAGGCGCGAGAGCCGCATGTGGCAGTGCAGCGAGTGTTGGTTCGCGTACAACGCGTGGTGGGCGCGCTGTTGCGACGTGTGTCGCAGCGGGCGGCCGCCGCACGCCGCGGTGACGCTCGCCACCAGAGACGTTGTTGATGCGCCTCATAATATGTGAGTTACCACTATCAACGGGATGTTTTCGCGCACCGGAATTTCAACGCACTGCTCAGCCGATTTTGATTTTGTTTTTCTTGTTTGAAAGGTGAATTAGTCGGGAGTGTTCTTAGACATGTTTCATCAAAATCGGTTCAGCCATTTGAAGATAATCAGCTCTTTTCTGGTTGATGAAGGGATTTGAGAATTTTACACGGGTCTGATCAACTCAAAATATGGTATACTATTACTTCAATGATATTAGACGAACAAAGTAACCTTACTCAGCACCGAAAATTGAAAATCGAACGCTGGGCTTTTTACGACTCGCTGAGACTCACTCGCGCTGCACGCTATTTTCAACTCTCGGTGTTGGATCGAACATTGAGTATCCAACACCGAGAGTTGAAAATAAAATGCGGGATAAAATCTTGTCGCGATTTTATTACGTTCGTGTAGACGTCGACTAAGGGTTGAGCTAGATCTATCAACCCGAACTTAAGTAAGTAAACGTTTATTTAACATAAGACTTAGCCTTCGTAACATCAGAGATTGTTTAGTAAGAGATAGGTATGGCTAATATAGATGAGTAAGACCCCTGCCCTTCAAACTAGGAGAAGCTTGTATCATGAAGGACAGTGTACAGACGCCAGCACATCAAGTTACCCCAGATTGTATTTTTTTTTTCAATTGAACATAAACCTTATGCTTACGTAATAAAGTTGAAAATCTATCAAAGAAATTTGACAGATCGGGGTAGCTTGATGTGCTTGTGTCTGTACTTTAGAAGGATTGACACATTTTACGAAATATTACATAATTGCTGTACAATACTGATAAGTTTTCCGTAACTGTACTAACTTTGGTCGATGAATCAGGTTAAGGTACGCTTGCCGCGGTTAATACGTGGATGGGTGACCATTTTTACATACCAAGGTCCCTTGGTATGTAAAAATGGTTCGAAAGAGATACCGCAACCCCTGGCACACAGGCTACTGAGGGAACACGGGTGGGTTTTAGCCAGTAAAAGTCTGACACGCCCTCGTGCTCCACCCAGAGCGGGAGAAGTTATTTGATGATTTCCCACTCCAAAAAAAAGGCCCCTCCATGCCTCGGAAAGCACGTTAAACCGTAGGTACTGGCTCTCATTCGTAGATCTTTGACAATCGTTACGGGTCGTTGGAAGCCCGTAAGTCTACAACCAGTCTTACCAAGGGGCACCGTGTTACCTAGTAACTGGCCCTCATACTTATAAACGTTGCTTAAACTTAAGGGATGTTTAAACTTCTCAAATGTATGGTTAAACACTCGCTAATCACTACTCTTTAAGGGTACACTAGTCGCGGGCTCGAACTCACTGATGGGCCAGGTTAAAAATCACGCTATCTCACCAGGCTTCGTGTCTGATAGAGGTAGTACCCGTGATAAGCAGTAAGACGCTAGTCTACACGCACAAAATTATTGAATGAGCTGCAGATCAGTTATAGTAAAACAAGCGCGTAAAAATTTAAGAAAAGTCCTTCGGAAGTTCGGGTTTTCTGAAAAAAACCACTGCATAAATCAATGACCAATTAAGTTTATTGAACTTTTCGATAATTGAGCTTTGTCGGTACCGACTTAGTTTTCGAGATTTTACACTGCTTTTATTACTTAAACACGCCAAAAGTTAGGTTAAATTAGCAAGAAAAACGAATCTTTGTTAACTCATAACTTTATAATGGCTTTTTATTTTAGTATTCTTTTTCCGTACAGACAATATTGATACTGAGACAAAACTATACCATGTTTAATTTTTGATGTACATATTCCAACAATGGAGTAAAACCCTCCTAAAGTTTGTAAGGAAAAAATGTGGACAAGTGTCACCTTAAGCAACGTTTATAAATAAGGGGATGGGTTGTAGAGGTCAGATAGACAGTCACGCTATGTAATATACTGGTATTAGCTGTATCCGGTTAGAGTGGAAGCAGACCCCAAGTTAGTTGGCAAAAGGCTAGGCAGATTATCTGCCCTGCTAATTGTAAATGCAGCACTTGCAAAAAAGCGGATTCGAGACAAACGCGGAAATCTAAAAGAAAAATTTGCATGCAAGTAGTTACTGTGAATCTCGGTTTTTCCATGCTCTTTTCTGCAAAAAAGTGAAAACCTAACCTAAAAGTGAAAAAGTGTCGATTACTGCAGATACAATTAGTAGGACAGTGATGATGACGGTTATTGTTCACAGTTCACGTCCAACTGTACCGACCTCTGAAGCATGTAGCAGTAGCAAGGTGGAGCTGAGCCGCGAACCTAAGAAGTTGACTGTGCCCATAGCGTCACTGGATCATGACCTGAACAGCGATGAGCTGCTTTTTGCTGTTGGTAAGTTGGCTAAGTCATACGTCATTTATTTCATAACAAAAAAACATGGTGTTGACAATACTACGTATCACTAGAGAGGAAATAATTACAGTTATGTAAATAATTCAAAAACCAATCGTCCCATGTGGGTTGGGTATCGATACCTGAACACGATAAAAAATATACGAGTATATATGGATACGATGGTTTTTCGCGGGGTCATGGACCGCAATTATTCAAAGAAGCTGAATTATTAAAATAATTAGACAACAGTTCTGCTGTTTCATTGAAAAGTGCAATACCTACGCGGTCAAAATGAAAGGAAAAGCTGATTAATTTATTTGAAAGCAAGCCGACCTAAACTCGGGGGTTTCAGAATCGTATACTGGATCCATGGTAACAGATTGTGCGTCGATGACACTGCCATTTGAAATTTGCAGTATTTTACTATAAACTTTGAGTGAAGTTTTAAGACAAATTAAATCAAAATGACATAATTCTCCCTATATTTAGTTATTAAAAAAAAAAAAAAACAATAAACTCTTTTATTTGCCAAAAGTACGATAGCTCATCTTTTTACCCGACTGCGCCAGAAGTGAGGTTATGTTTGGAGTGTATGTATGTATATTTCTTTGTAACGCTCTGTAGCCTAAACGGCTTGATCGATTTCAGCTTGAGAGGTGCCATTAGATTCGTCTTAATTGTAAGAGTGACGTAGTGGGTATATCAAAATTGAAAAAAAAAAAAATGGCCGATTTTTGGCACCATAATTATAGTGTCTTAAATTTTTTTTTCGCAAACCCTATTGAGTAGGGTATCAAAATAAAGGGTTGAGATTGAGTAGGGTATCAAATCAAAAATATAAAAACTGTGAAATAAAAAATATTTACAAAATCAAAATCAAAAAACCCGACAGCCTTAAAGTGAAATTTAATTTAAAAAGATTGAAAAAAGAAACTGTTTTTAAAAGGATGACTATTAGACTGAATACTATAAGCAATCTCATGCAGTCGGAGGCAATAAAGGTCTTTAATGTTAAGTATATGATGGCTCCGACTTATTTTTTTTAAACCTTTAAAACTACGTTTAACTACTTAAAATATTTCCGTTCAATTCTCTACAGATACAACGACCGCGCCCAGCTCAGCCGTACCAGTGATAACCTGGTCGTGTGCGCGCTGCACGCTGGTCAACGAGTCTACCGCCGCAGCTTGCGCCGCATGCGCGGGGTCCAGGCCACAGCCGCACAACTTTTGGTATGCAAATTGTGTTTTTAGGGTTCTGAAGCAACATGGCAAATACGGGGCCCTTAGACAACGTTCGCAAGGTTTAATAAATAATAGTTTAAAAAAACTAAAAAAACACGCTTTTATTGCTGACCGAACTAAAAAGTAGAAAATAATTTTTAATTACAAAGAGTTTATGTTACAGTAGTAGGAAGTCAATAATTCAATTCAGAGTAAAAAGCGTGTGGTGCATTTTCCTATATTTTCATGACTCTCCTCTCATAGATGGTTGCCAATAGAATAGTTGTAATAATTAAAATATCAAGCACACAAAAATATCGGGTTATTGCATTGTCATCGGCCCTTAAGACGTGTGCAAAGTTTCAAGTTGATCAGACGTCTAGAAACCAGTGAAAATTAGGCTCAAAGATTTCATTATTCCTCCGTATCACATGCCCATACCATGACAACCGATTTCCATACAACTTTTCAGTTACCGGTGCCACTTGCAAACTTCCGATGTAGGTACTCATTTCTTATTCTATCCATTCGTGTCTCACCACACACCCTTAGCTCCCTCTTTTGACAAATACTATGAAATACAATATTACTTTTGCGTTTGATAAAAACAATACGTAAATAGTCATCCCAACTACGGAAAAACCCTTTAACCGGGCATAGGGGAAACCATGATCAACTAGGCGGTTCCCCCAGGGCGAGGCTCTCCCATTGCACTGCGGTTGGGTTGACCCCTGCGATTATCCCTAATCTGGATAACTCGGATGCGTTATTTTTGGCAGAGGGGACTGCGTTCGCGCCGTTTTTAACTGCCGAGGATGCGGGTTCGAAAGAAATACCGTGGCCCCTGGCACACAGGCAACTGAGGGAACACGGGTCGGTTTTGAGTCAGTAAAAGTCTGACACGCCCTCCTGATCCACCCAGAGTGGGAGAAGTTATTTGATGATTTCCCAAAAAAAAAGGGGTGTAAAGTTCATTCATTCTCCATAGACAAGAGAGGATTTCCCGACCAAACGGGTGTTGTTTCTGGTGGGCTACTGGCCGACGATTGATGTTGGGACGTTGTATATGTAAATGTTAGTCTTGCGGTAAACTCTTCTTCCGCGATGCAGGTTTTCACGTGACGTCAAATTGATGTGTAGTTTGCATGTGGCGATATAGATGCCGCTACACCACCACAGACAATTGTATCATCATCAGCTTACAGCAGTCCACTACTGGACATAGGCTTCTCCAATTGCACACCATTCAACTTATAGAGGTATGAAGAACAGGGTGTAAAGTTCGCTCATCCTCTATTGAAAAGGAGGATCCTCCGACCAGGGTGCTTACTCTCGAATATAATTCCGATAGATCGTCATTGGAATTATCAGTTAAAAGTCAGGGATTGGCTCGCTGAGCTCGAACTCGCTGAGTCTAGCCAATCCCTGACGTTTAACTGATAATTCCAATGTCGATCTATCGGAATTATATTCGAGAGTAAGCACCCAGACGGGTATTGTGTCTGGTGGGCAACTGCCCCACAGTTGATGTCGGGAAGTTTTATACGTTCGAGTGTCGTGGTAAACTCTGACTGCGCGATGTAGGAATTCTTAATTTAGTTCGCCTGTGGAAATGTAGATGGCGCCACTTCTCTTTTTACGTTTCTTGATTTTGTTGCGAAGTATTTATTTTGTAGTGCCGCTACAAACTCTTTCCTCGGCAATCCAGCTGCTACCTGCTACCCTGCGAAGATCGTCGCTATACTTAGCCTGAGGGCGTTCTATCTTACATTTGCCAGTTTAATTCTGTGAGCTATGTCGACAATTTTGATTCCCTGCCGGATCACCTCATTCTCGATTCTATCTCTCAGAGCATAGCTCGTTCCATAGCTCGCTAAGTGACCAGGTATTTATGGACAAGCTGTACCGTAACTGTCCATGTTTCGGCTCCGAACGTCACAAAAGAGGCGGGAGGAGCTGATCGAAGATTTTAGTATTTAGGCTGCGGAATACGAGATGAGAATCGAATACCGATTTAGAATCCAGAAATATCCTAATACTTAAATTATACTTGTTTCAGGTCGTGTAGTTCATGTACACTGCAGAATCCACTGTCTGCGAACCTGTGTCTCGCGTGCAAGACGCCGCCGGTGCCCAAACATGGGTTGACTGTTCCGGTTACTGATGCCAATCATGGTGCTAGTAAGTATTATCTAAACTAATATTGTCCTGGGCTTGATTCCCGGGTCGGACAAAGTGTTATTTGTTTTGTCCATCTGGAACTTCTTATGAGCAGCGCGGAGTCTGGATTTGTGTTTGGCTGATGGCAATAGGCGTGCCTCCTATTAATATAATAATATAATCTTTATTTCTCCTTAAATACAATTACAATAACATATTACATGGGCCTTATGAGCGTTCCTTCTGCGCGGGCTGGCAATGTCGCATGTCAAGTGGTTTTTCGTAGTTCATCTTAGTAGGATTAAATCAGTGTATTTACATTTTTTTCAGCCAAGCATTAATTCGTTGGTATTTATGTGTGTATGTATTTTCTTTTAAAGGTATTTTGGTAAAAATTTTTTTTTTTAGAATTTGCCAATTATTTTCTATTTCCAGTACTTATTACGATTATTTTAAAAATAATTAGGGGTAAATTTACCTACATATAAATATCAATCTAGTGGCTGAATGAAAAAAAAAACGTATTTTGATTTATGTTTACAAAAAATAATTTCGAAAAACCATTAAAAACGCGAGGTTGCCAGACCGCGCGGTACGAACGCACATAAACATAACTGGCGAAATGTGGGTGTATTAGATGTACACCTGTGTCTCACCCTTCGGGGAGTACATGCGTGATATTATGTTATTTTATGTTATTATCCGGCGCTCCAATCGAGCGTTTCGGTTTGCTGCACTGAGTACTGTAACGCGTTACAAAACCTCGCTACATTACAAACGAACGTTGCAAGCGAGTGGCCCGCCCGCAGGCCGCAGCCCGTCCCCGCGGCGCAGCACGTGCGGCACGCCCGCACTGCCGCGCCGCGGCTCGCGGCACAAGACGCCGCCGCCCGAGCCCAAGTATGTCAACCTCAGGTAACTGAATATGTTTCATTATGTTTTTTTAAACCCCCCACGCAAAAACGACAGTGTTATAAGTTTAACGTGTCTATGTGTGTGTCTGTCTGTGGCATCGTAGCTCCCGAACGGATGAATTGACTTTGATTTTTGGTTTTTTTTTTTCGTTTGAAAGGTGAATTAGTCGGGAGTGTTCTTAGCTATGTTTGATGAAAATCGGTTCAGACGTTTTTTATTCGCAATTATTCAATACTTAATAAAAAATACAAATTACACATTTAATTTTATCATCGACCTCAGATTTTTCGCCAAATATTAGTAAGTTGTTAGCATAAAAACCTCTTCAAAGGTATCAGTGAAGCTCTTTATTCAACTTAAAACCATACCCTTTTAATGATTCTGTTGTGCACAAACGACATAAATAAATTGGAACTGTCAAATTCAGTTGAATAAGAATTTCTTCGGCGCAACTACGTTTTCACTCCACATTTAAGTAACAATTTTATTTACTTTTTTCATATAAATTAGACCAGAAACAACAGAATGGCCGTGTTCGGAGTGTACGTACGTGAACAGTGGCTCCGCGGTGTCCTGTGAGATGTGCCAGTCACCCAAGACGAGGCTACTGCCAGCCGCGCCCGACCAACCCTCGCTTGATGATGAAGACTCGCGTAAGTACTCAGGGCATACAAATAAAAAAAACAGCAACGAACATGATGATTATGAGGACTCATCATTTCAGCCGAAAGACATCCACTGCTGGACATAAGCCTCCCCCAACCCCCTTTGGGTTTTGCCATAATCGCCACGCTTGGCAGGCGGGTTGGCGATCGCAGCATGGTGGTAAAATGCATAGAGAACGTTGCTGCCCATTCTCTAGCCAGTCCCTTAGTCGCCTTCTACGACACCCACGGGAAGAAATGGGACTATTGATATAAACACCCAAGATGCACAGTCGTTCTATCGAACAAATTTAACACTCAAAACTGTCTTCAATTATACGTCACTTATGACAAAACATTTTTTTTTTTGTAAATTCAACCTTGTACGCATGACTTAAAGTGTTTTTTTACAAAGCAATGTCCAAAAAGACTGACTGAAAGATGACTGACTACTACTATTTGACACCAATCAAAAGTCATTCAGTCAAACTAGGCTGGTGTCAGCACTTTTTGAACGTCAGAATTACATAAGGCAGTCCCTAAAACCCTTCACCACTTCCTAGTGCATTAGCTGGGACACCTGCGCACATTGCGCCCATTTATGCGGACGTTCTTGAGACGCGGATTGCGTATCTTGGGTTTTTTTTTGTACATATATTTTAAATAGTCTAAAACCCGCAGAACAACATGACACTTCCAACGATAAGTACCACGTTTGTCAAAATACGAGAAGTTTAGGATTTATGAAAGAACAGATGAACATACATACAATCCTCCTTTGGCTTTGCTGTAGTCGGGTAAAAAGAAGTAAACTTAAATATACCTATTGTTTTAGCGGAGGGTTCAGACGGGGAACGACAAGAGAGTACACCCATGGAGATACTGCGTTTAAGTGAAGAAAGCCATGCGTGGACGCAGTGGCAAGAAGTACTGGCGCAGTGTGCCTCGGTAAGAACTTAGAAATGCTCATATTCTGCCTAGCCTTTCCCCATCTATATTGGAGTCGGCTCCCAATCTAGACGCATGCTGCTGAATACCAGTATTTTACTTGAAATGACTGCTTGTCATACCTTGAAAAGCCAGTTACGATGCAACACAATACCTGTTGGGGACCTAACTAAGGATCTTCTTGTTCTTCTTTGTTCAATTAACTTCGGTTGATTAAAAACCGTTGCTCCGGTGACGCAGCGAAATTAATTAGAAGTCCAAAGTTCACCAACGTCGAAACGTAATGCCAGTGGCTGACGAAATTGGATCTACCAAAACGCGACTATTAAGATGCTCGAAGGACCATTTGTTGGGACCTAACTAAGGATTAAACTCAAAGACAGGTTCACTGTAGTTTAAATGGATATAATCCGTATAGGTACAATATTTTTGAGTTGGTAAACGTATGGAGTGCACGCGCGTGGCGTCGATGGAGATAGGTAGCGAAGTGGTTCGACGGCCCGCGTCCTGCACGCCGCTCCTCTCGTCGCCGCCACCTCAGGCCCCCTTCCGCTGTCTCACGACAGAAGCCGATGATTGCTGAGTGGTCGGAGGCGCCTGAACCATACCCCTTGGTAACTCGACAACCCGTAACAACTATAAAAGATCTATAATGTCAGCCAGGACTAACGGCTTGACGTGCTTTCTTATTTTCAGAAAATTTCTCAGAATGTGTCTTAAAATCATCATCATCTGCCTAGCCTTTTCCCAACTATGCTGGGGTCGGCTTCCAGTCTAACCGGATGCAGCTGAATACCAGTATTTTACATGGAGCGACTGCCTATCTGACCTCCACAACCCAGTTACTGAGTAATACGATGCCCCTTGGTAAGACTGGTTGTCAGACTTTCGGGCTTATGAATGTGTCGTAAAATACGAGTATGATTTTGAAATTGTAGAGACTTCCTTGCTCACTTATTTGAAAGATAATATATTGACTAACTTTCCTACGTCAAAAAAGATAGAATTGGCAATTGTAGAAATAATTTAGAATTTGAACCTGGTTACTGCTGGTTACCTAAAGGTTTTCTACAAAAACTGCGAATAATTTAGAATTTGAACCTGGTTACTGCTGGTTACCTAAAGGTTTTCTACAAAAACTGCGTTCTGTGCTCTATACTTCAATATATGTGCCTTAACTCTTCTTCCAACTGCTGCCTTGGTAACTTTGAAACCTGCGTCAGGTGGAAGGTGAAGACGCCGTGGCGCCTCTCAATTTATTCCTCAAAGAGGGGACTTAGACCGCCATAATCGTGGCGTGCCCAATCTGTGGGCCGCCTAGTGTGAGTTTTTTAAGTATCTTGCTCCACTACTTTGCAACCATCTCGAGCTCGGCGCTCCGATTGGTCCTTCACCAATCCAGTGCCAATCGAAGCGCTGAATGCGGTCGATGCATTAGATCGAGATCGTTGAAAGAAACTCACACTAGTGTCTCTGGTCATGTAGACCTGTATTCTTAACGCGTGACTGCTGGGAGTAAAGACCTACGACCTGGCACTGACCTGCGATTTGCAATTAACTTAAGAAAATTTGAATTTCGCGGGCTACCCTATATCTTTCACCTTTAGTGTTAATGAACTGGTTATTTTGCATTTCGCTTGAAACGTAAAGTGGTGAAATATTTGTAAGGGAAGAGGTCAGCAAACACAATAATATCGTTTTTTCGTGTCCCCAGACGGGCGAGCCGTACGTAGACTCGTCGTTCCCGGCGTCGGGCCGCTCGCTGTACTACAGCGGCGGCGCCGAGCCGGGCGCGGCGGCGCGCTGGCTGCGCCCGCACCAGATACACGTGGAGGCAGACCACCGGCTGCCCTGGGTCGTGTTCCGGGACCCCAGGCCGAGTGACATATCGCAAGGTAGTATTCACTTTTCCTGGAACGAACTTCTTTAACGTAGCTTGCGGTAAAATTGAGGAATTGCGTTACGTAGCGGAAAAAGATTATGCCTCATCCATGCGACGTATCATTATAATAAAACAGAAAGAGACACAGAGAGAGAGAGAGATGGTTTTCTTTTCTTGCGTGCTGAAGCCGATAGTAAGGTAAAACGAAAATCCAAAATAACGGGTGCTAAAATTTTCAAATTTTTCATCATGAGTATCATTTTCATGGTTTTCGAGGGTGTTGAAATTAATAAAGAAGTCATAATGAAAATCCAAGATCGAGGCTTAGATCCACGAAATCGAAAACATGTGACATCCACTAACCTGCACTCTGCCCGCTTCGTGGATTCGGGCCCACTTACTCTCAGAGAGAGGAAACCTGTGTCCCAGCAATGGGAATATTATAGGCTGATTATGTACAGACGCCAGCACATCAAGCTACCCCGAACTGTCAGATTTTACCAATTGAACATGAACCTTATACTTATGGAATAAAGTTGAAATAAAAAGAAATTTGACAGATTGGGGTAGCTTCATGTGTTGGCGTCTGTACATGCAGCAACTGCCTATCCGAGTTCAGTTACACGTCATACCTTAGATGTAAAAATATCGCGACAGGATTATTTCGCGCAGTAGGCCTTCAAGCGCTGGTACGTACTCTATTGGATTTCCAATGCTCGGTTCAACACCGAAAGTTGAAAATCGAATGCCCGATAAAATCCCGTTGCGATATTTTTAGGTCTTAAACGCTTCCACTTTATTTTCATATGTGTTCTCCTCAGGTGTCCTAGGCAACTGCTGGCTCCTGTCCGCGCTGGCCGTGCTGGCAGAGCGGTCGTCCCTGGTGCGCGGCGTGGTGGTGCGCGGCGAGCCCAGCGTGGGCGCCTACCAGCTGCGCCTGTGCAAGGACGGCCGGTGGCTCACTGTCACGGTGGACGACCTGCTGCCCGCCAACAAGAAGGGACACCTTGTTTATTCACAAGTACGTTTATAAATTCTATTTCTACGAAGAATAGACACAGCTCTTTCTATCAATATCATCATTTCAGCCGAAAGACGTCTACTGCTGGACATAGGCTTCTCCTATTTGGGGGGTTTATCGCCACGCTTGGCAGACGGGTTGGCGATCGCAGTATGGTGGTAAAATATATAGAGAACTTTGCTGTCCATTCTCTAATAAATCCCTTAGTCGCCTCCTACGACATCCAAGGGAAGAGATAGGATAGTGCTATTCTTTACATCTGGCACCACTGGCTCTTTCTATACAAAGTGAAATTTCGTTTCACATTTTTTGCCATCGCACCGTAGAAATCCTGCTACGATCTGTCATTTTGTCTTTCGTTTCTAACGATTTTTGTCTAGGTTATTTTATATGTAAACTATTTCAGAAGAAAGTTTTCTTCCCACACTGTCAAAATCACACTGACAACAAAATGTCTACTCGACGGCCACAAAGTATACAGGATAAGTTTTTAACCAGTGCGCAAACTGTGTAATTCAGCTTATCATTCTAGACACCCCAGCGCAATGATAAGCTGAATTCATGGTTACAGTTTGCGCACTGGTTAAAAACTTATCCTGGATACGGTTATCTACAAAATCATGATTCGTTTTTAACGCATAACTGTGATAATTAATAGAACATATCCATCTTCTTTTATTGTACATCATGTAGTTAATAGTTATGTCTATTCTTCCGTCGACAAATCGGTGCTCGTGCTACGCCTGATGAAAGAATTTTTTATATTTTTTTATATCTGAATAAACTGAGGCTGTATATTGCTGAGCTTGTGCCTTAGTAATAGCAGCCGCACGGATGGATCGATCAGGTTAAGCAATGCTTGCCGCATTTGGTCTGTGGATGGGTGACCATCTTTACGTACATCATCGATAATTTTTTGATTATTAATAAATACATTATAGTAATTAAAAAAAAAAAAATACGTGTGGCACTCGGGGACTGGCGCGGTAAAGCTATTGCATAGCATTTTTTTCAACTTATGCAATTATAATTATTTATTTATTTTTTATTTATGCAGTATTTTTTTTCCTTGATATTTTATTCAAGTTACACTTTTTGAGCGTGGTGGCCGAAAAGAAAACAAATTTTATTATATCGTACAGTCGTACCATATACATACACGTTAAGCGAACGCTCGGCCGAGCTACATGGTAGGCGGAGTGGCGGGTGTTAGGTTTTATTTTCGTTACGGAATTTCTTGATTCGGTCGCCGCGCTCAATCACCGCCTGCTCTTGACCTCGATGACGCCTGTAGGAAAGCGATCGATGAAGTCTATAATGGAACGAGCATCATTTCATTGTAAAGGTCACTCATCCACGAACCAACCGCGGAAAGCGATCAACCCGTGTGGCTTGTATTACTAAGCCACAAGCCCCATCGAATTTCCCTTTATTAATTTAATATATATTATTTATTTTGTTTACAGGCAAAAAGAAAACAACTATGGGTGCCGCTCATTGAAAAGGCCGTCGCAAAACTACATGGTTGTTACGAAGCGCTAGTGTCAGGAAGAGCCATTGAAGGTACGCACACTCTTTGACCTTTTGACGTGACAACGTCTTATAATTAGATGGAGCCGGCTGCACGCACGAAAAAACATGACTCATGCGGCGTTACCTCGCTCTGAGGCGTTCCATTTAAGGCTTGAAGTGCAAGCGAGAGCGCGGAACGAGCGACAAAGAGGCACAATCGGCCTCCGCGTTCAGCAGCGTTCGACATCAGTCTCTCTCCTACTTGAGTAAGCGATGCGTCTGCGTGGACAGCTGCTATACAATAATAAACAATAGTATTATCTTATGACGTCACGTTCAACTATCGTCAGTAAACCGACTTTACAGACAACCGATTTTTTTAGAGTAGGGTGTGTCACAGTATAACATGAACAGTAATACAAAGAAAATCGTGTTTTCATCCTACCATGTCAGTACAAAAAATACTCAAATAATGTAACCAATGACAACTCTTTACCTAAAGTCATTAAGGAATCGAAATCACTTCCAACGTTAAAAGGCTACTATAACACCATGTACTAAATAGTGTTAAATTGTATGTTTTACTTTGTTTTATAACTTAACTTCAGCGTTTTTAAGCCAGCGAAACCGTCGCTTGACTCAATTGTTATGCTTTTCCTCACGAGAGTGAATAATTGTATTCTTTTTTGAGTGAACGTATGAGAATGGGTAGTAAAAATGTTGGAATGGGTGGTAAGGTAAATAGTTCGGCAGTTCTTAGGTTAGGTTGGAACTTACCAACTAGCTAGGGCACTCGGACCAAATGGGTTAGGTATGGTTAGAATTGTAAACAAACGCGCGCGAGCCGAGCGAGCGAAGCGAACGATGCTACGGTACAAAGTTAGATTTCTTACCGACTAAGGGACTAGAGAAAACAACGATTTTGTATAGAGTCCGTTCAGCTTTCCGCGGCCGAACGGATGCGTACGAATCTCATGCATGTTTTCGACGGACAAAAGCTGAACAGAGCTGAATAAGTGTTGAGTAGTCCCTAATTCAGATTTTTTATTGCCAACACGAAACTGCTCGTTCAGTAATTTTACTGCTCAATTATTTATTTAATTACTTACCCATTAAAATATATGTTAAGAATTATTTTTACTTATTTAATATGGCCTTTAATGACCTACGCTAAGAACGCGTATCGACGGCAAAAAAAAATATCAAACCACTTTGGCCCAAAATTCAGCTGCGCGAACTCTGCTTACTAACGCAGGCATAAGGTTGTCAAATGCACAAGTAACAGGGTATGCAGCGCAGCATGGTTGTGAGCCAGTGTCTGTGAGGAGATGCCGCATACACGATCTAAGCCGTCGTTGCACCCCATCTTTGCAGATTGTCTTTGCTCCGGCCGACTTGGGTTCGAAGTCTATTTAGAGCGTTCCAAGACGACCACGGAAACGCGTGCTCAGGCGGAAGGCTCGCAGATGGTTCGATAAAATTATCAGGGTGTTAATACTGCTCCCGCCACAGGTTACATCTCGCTCAAATGGTCGTCAGAGCTCAAATGGTGGCTCAGGACAAAACATGGGTAGGAAACTTATAAAACCTACTAAGTTTCATTTGTCTAGCTTTTTTAATTTGGATTTTATTAATACCCAAAAAAACATCGATTTCGTCACTGACTGACTCACTCACTCATGAAAACCTTTAGGGTAGTTCCCAAAATCCCAAAAAGCTGAAATTTTATATGCAGGCTAGGAGTTGCACACTAACAACAAAACAATTATGAAATCTCCAATAATGCTGAAATTTGGTATTCAGGCTAGGATTTGCACACAAAGTACCTCTGGAAGGGTGTATTTCTTAAGGATAATAGGTATACCTACTGCAAAGTGTTACAAAAACTAGATAAGCATGTATATAAACAGCGAAGCAGAATCCCTTTTTTCGTTGGCTATGAAGAAAGTACCTAACTGCTGGCACTGTTTTTAACAGTGAAAGCAGCCTTGCTAACCCACTTTACATAAATGTTTTTGTATTTGAAAAGGGTAACATATTCATCGTACGAAAGCGTTCTGTTCCACGAAGTTGAAGTTGCACGTGTCCCGTTTTATTTATAGTTTCCTATTCAGTTTTTATTGCTGAACTTGTGATGGGTGGTCATACACGAGCGGCATGTTGTCGACGGCAGCTGCAGTTGCTCGTGCCGTTGACTTATGTTCAATATAACTTACAATTTTCATTGGCTACTTATTATTGTTCAGGTCTATGTACCCTGACGGGCGCGCCGTGCGAGTCCGTGTCCCTGCAGGCGGGCGGCGCGGGCGGTGCGGGCGGCGGGGCCCCGCTGGAGCAGCTGGACCGCGACCTCGTGTGGGCGCAGCTGCTGTCCTCGCGACAGGCCTGCTTCCTCATGGGGGCTAGTTGTGGCGGGGGGAATATGAAGGTAGGCGGTCTGTTGGAGTGTGTCCTGCAGGCGGGGGCGGGCCCCGCTGGAGCAGCTGGACCGCGACCTCGTGTGGGCGCAGCTGCTGTCCTCGCGACAGGCCTGCTTCCTCATGGGGGCTAGTTGTGGCGGGGGGAATATGAAGGTAGGCGGTCTGTTGGAGTGTGTCCTGCAGGCGGGGGCGGGCCCCGCTGGAGCAGCTGGACCGCGACCTCGTGTGGGCGCAGCTGCTGTCCTCGCGACAGGCCTGCTTCCTCATGGGGGCTAGTTGTGGCGGGGGGAATATGAAGGTAGGCGGTCTGTTGGAGTGTGTCCTGCAGGCGGGGGCGGGCCCCGCTGGAGCAGCTGGACCGCGACCTCGTGTGGGCGCAGCTGCTGTCCTCGCGACAGGCCTGCTTCCTCATGGGGGCTAGTTGTGGCGGGGGGAATATGAAGGTAGGCGGTCTGTTGGAGTGTGTCCTGCAGGCGGGGGCGGGCCCCGCTGGAGCAGCTGGACCGCGACCTCGTGTGGGCGCAGCTGCTGTCCTCGCGACAGGCCTGCTTCCTCATGGGGGCTAGTTGTGGCGGGGGGAATATGAAGGTAGGCGGTCTGTTGGAGTGTGTCCTGCAGGCGGGGGCGGGCCCCGCTGGAGCAGCTGGACCGCGACCTCGTGTGGGCGCAGCTGCTGTCCTCGCGACAGGCCTGCTTCCTCATGGGGGCTAGTTGTGGCGGGGGGAATATGAAGGTAGGCGGTCTGTTGGAGTGTGTCCTGCAGGCGGGGGCGGGCCCCGCTGGAGCAGCTGGACCGCGACCTCGTGTGGGCGCAGCTGCTGTCCTCGCGACAGGCCTGCTTCCTCATGGGGGCTAGTTGTGGCGGGGGGAATATGAAGGTAGGCGGTCTGTTGGAGTGTGTCCTGCAGGCGGGGGCGGGCCCCGCTGGAGCAGCTGGACCGCGACCTCGTGTGGGCGCAGCTGCTGTCCTCGCGACAGGCCTGCTTCCTCATGGGGGCTAGTTGTGGCGGGGGGAATATGAAGGTAGGCGGTCTGTTGGAGTGTGTCCTGCAGGCGGGGGCGGGCCCCGCTGGAGCAGCTGGACCGCGACCTCGTGTGGGCGCAGCTGCTGTCCTCGCGACAGGCCTGCTTCCTCATGGGGGCTAGTTGTGGCGGGGGGAATATGAAGGTAGGCGGTCTGTTGGAGTGTGTCCTGCAGGCGGGGGCGGGCCCCGCTGGAGCAGCTGGACCGCGACCTCGTGTGGGCGCAGCTGCTGTCCTCGCGACAGGCCTGCTTCCTCATGGGGGCTAGTTGTGGCGGGGGGAATATGAAGGTAGGCGGTCTGTTGGAGTGTGTCCTGCAGGCGGGGGCGGGCCCCGCTGGAGCAGCTGGACCGCGACCTCGTGTGGGCGCAGCTGCTGTCCTCGCGACAGGCCTGCTTCCTCATGGGGGCTAGTTGTGGCGGGGGGAATATGAAGGTAGGCGGTCTGTTGGAGTGTGTCCTGCAGGCGGGGGCGGGCCCCGCTGGAGCAGCTGGACCGCGACCTCGTGTGGGCGCAGCTGCTGTCCTCGCGACAGGCCTGCTTCCTCATGGGGGCTAGTTGTGGCGGGGGGAATATGAAGGTAGGCGGTCTGTTGGAGTGTGTCCTGCAGGCGGGGGCGGGCCCCGCTGGAGCAGCTGGACCGCGACCTCGTGTGGGCGCAGCTGCTGTCCTCGCGACAGGCCTGCTTCCTCATGGGGGCTAGTTGTGGCGGGGGGAATATGAAGGTAGGCGGTCTGTTGGAGTGTGTCCTGCAGGCGGGGGCGGGCCCCGCTGGAGCAGCTGGACCGCGACCTCGTGTGGGCGCAGCTGCTGTCCTCGCGACAGGCCTGCTTCCTCATGGGGGCTAGTTGTGGCGGGGGGAATATGAAGGTAGGCGGTCTGTTGGAGTGTGTCCTGCAGGCGGGGGCGGGCCCCGCTGGAGCAGCTGGACCGCGACCTCGTGTGGGCGCAGCTGCTGTCCTCGCGACAGGCCTGCTTCCTCATGGGGGCTAGTTGTGGCGGGGGGAATATGAAGGTAGGCGGTCTGTTGGAGTGTGTCCTGCAGGCGGGGGCGGGCCCCGCTGGAGCAGCTGGACCGCGACCTCGTGTGGGCGCAGCTGCTGTCCTCGCGACAGGCCTGCTTCCTCATGGGGGCTAGTTGTGGCGGGGGGAATATGAAGGTAGGCGGTCTGTTGGAGTGTGTCCTGCAGGCGGGGGCGGGCCCCGCTGGAGCAGCTGGACCGCGACCTCGTGTGGGCGCAGCTGCTGTCCTCGCGACAGGCCTGCTTCCTCATGGGGGCTAGTTGTGGCGGGGGGAATATGAAGGTAGGCGGTCTGTTGGAGTGTGTCCTGCAGGCGGGGGCGGGCCCCGCTGGAGCAGCTGGACCGCGACCTCGTGTGGGCGCAGCTGCTGTCCTCGCGACAGGCCTGCTTCCTCATGGGGGCTAGTTGTGGCGGGGGGAATATGAAGGTAGGCGGTCTGTTGGAGTGTGTCCTGCAGGCGGGGGCGGGCCCCGCTGGAGCAGCTGGACCGCGACCTCGTGTGGGCGCAGCTGCTGTCCTCGCGACAGGCCTGCTTCCTCATGGGGGCTAGTTGTGGCGGGGGGAATATGAAGGTAGGCGGTCTGTTGGAGTGTGTCCTGCAGGCGGGGGCGGGCCCCGCTGGAGCAGCTGGACCGCGACCTCGTGTGGGCGCAGCTGCTGTCCTCGCGACAGGCCTGCTTCCTCATGGGGGCTAGTTGTGGCGGGGGGAATATGAAGGTAGGCGGTCTGTTGGAGTGTGTCCTGCAGGCGGGCGGCGGGCAACTTGCACGCGACGCCACGCTCAACGCTCCACTCACCGCAAACAAGAACACTCGCCCGCCCGCGCCGCTCGGTCGCACTCAGGACACTCGCGAGTGTTTGCATGTGTTTAACATGAACGCTGCACGCCCCCGCCCCGCTGGACGCCAGAGTCGAGCGTGCACTCAGGCCGTACACTAAGTCAGTTAGATAATACATAATATGAAGCCAAAAAGTAACATTGTAGCTTTCTCGAATTAGAAGTGGCTAAGGCCTCACCTCACCTTTCATGCGCAAGATTAATCACCACGTGACTTTTTAAAATAAATGATTATGATTTAATATTTTGCCTTTTATAATAATCGGCTCTTATCACTTTATCCTCAGGTGGATGAAGAAGAATACCAGCGCCTCGGGCTACGCCCCCGACACGCATACTCCGTCTTGGACGTAGTGGAAGTGTGCACGAATGGAGCGAACACTGCTTCAGTCAATGCAGGCGGGTCAAGTAGTGCAGGTTTGTAGTGTAGTTAGTAGTTGAGAAGGTAGAATAACAGCGTTTAGGTCTGCGCTCCCGACACGCTTACTCCTTACTGGATGTAGTGGAATAGGGTATTTTACTCTACATGAGAAAAAAATCTAAAAATATATAATTTAAACAGTTTAGGCAAAATACAGTCGGGAAATGTTAGGTTTAGTTCATGAAATAACAGAATAAATTTAAAAATTCGATTTAAAGCATTCAGTTTTTTAATCTGTTTTTGAACACCATGAAATATCTAGCCGCCATGTTATTACGTAATACGGCATGTCAACTGAACAACTTTGTACTTTTATTATTTTCGTAACCAAAGTAATTTTTACTTAAATAATATTTAACATTCAGGAACAGCAAATCGATGATAAGTAGAAAAAAAAAAACTCATTTTTAAAGTTATAAATAATTACTTATTTTGTTTATACAGCAATCTGACTTTATACCCACAGAGCAATATGGCGTCCATTGCGTCCAGCGTTTTCGTAAATTACGCGCGAAATTTGAAAATGTAAAAGTTTAATCCATTGTTACGGTCCGACGAAATCGTATTTAAATTTTGTTAAACTTAACTGTGGAATTTCCACTACAACTTACATCATTACAATTGTATGTCTTTGTGTTTTGTGGTACACACTCTTGTTAGATTTACACAATTTTTTTTTTAATTGGAAAGTTTTGTGATATAGGAACCAGCACAGCTATTCACAGCTTTTCATCTCGTCATACGATTCGATTGATTAGGTTTATTTAATGGGAAAACTATACAATGGTTTCCTTTTTAAATTAATCACTCACCGTCTTATTATAAAACGCGAACTAACTTTAGTTCTAGCCAAAAGCTCTAAGTCTGTTTTTGCATTAACAACTTTATTTCTGTTTAAGGTAAATATCTAAATATTGTATAAAAATGAGAATTTAGCACTGGACTAAGTTGTCAGTTTTTAAAAAGGAGCTTTCTGTTAGGTTCTTATTTAAAAATGTTCGATGGTTTAAACCATACCTATAGAAGAACCTTGTTTTGTAATAAGCGGGTCAATGTTTATTTTATAGTAGCAATTAAGTAACGTTACTAAGTACTTAATAATAATAATTTAATAACACTTTCTACCATGAAATCTTAAGAATTTCCATTTTATAGTGTTCCCCCTAAACGAACCTTTACAATTGAATTCGATAGCGAATGGAGCGCTTATGAATATTGTAGTGATGGTAAGGCCGGTCGGTACACTTTTGAACATTTTGTATGAACTGTCGTTTGCTACAAGCGGCCCTTTTTTATTGAAATGCGATGCGCTGATTCGGCTGCAATATACCATGCTTTCCGAAACACTCGATAGGAAATGGATTGACACACATCCGCCATCGACCGCGGCGAGTGTAGCTTAACTTTAATCGATTGAATCCTGCGGCTGATAGATGGCAACGAGACCCTCTGCGTCCCTCTTTTCTTCTTCCGAAAAAGGACAAAAACTACAACTTTAGATGTCGTTACTATCACTAGTCCAAAAATTTAAAAGCCATTTGCAAATAATTGTCTTGTAAAACTTTGAAAGGAATCGTGAAGTCATCTTCGTTGCTCAGGATTTACAAAAACTACCGCCAGTCTTGTTTGACCATGTAGACGCGACCGATTTCTCAAAGAGCTGGTGCGGACGCGAAAGTGAAATAAACCGTATTTCTGAAGAGTACGCTACAGTGAACCATTTGAAGGAGCTACGTGCAGTACCAGAAACACTTGAAAACGCGTCAATCGTGAACAATTTACGGTGGGACCCTGGTACCCTTCGTGTGCAAATCCGACTCGCACTTGGCTGGTTTTTCGTTTCAATCAATCAATCAAAAGTCATTTATTCAAACTAGGCTGAGAGTCAGCACTTTTCGAACGTCAAAATTACATAAGACAGTCCCCCAAAAACGCCCACCCTTCGACACTTCCTAGTGCTTTAGCTGTTTAATTTCTGAACGACGCAACAGTAAAAACTTTCAAACATATACTAATGGCTGTTTTAGACTAACATCGGTGTTATTACGAGCTTTAAGTTGTTACCCTTATTATGCTCTACTTACACACACTATCCCGACCTCACAGGTAACATCGCAGCCTCGGCCCCGACGCGCCTCCTGCGCCTGCGCAACCCGTGGGGCCACTACACGTGGCGCGGCGCGTGGGCGGCCGGCTGCGCGCGCTGGACGCCGGCCGCGCGCGACGCGCTGCGGGCGAGCAAGCCGGCGCAGCACATAGACAGGGACCAGGGCGTCTTCTGGATCAGCTTCGACGACGTGCTCAAGTGAGTACAGTACCACTACACGCGAGCAAGCCGGCGCAGCACATAGACAGGGACCAGGGCGTCTTCTGGATCAGCTTCGACGACGTGCTCAAGTGAGTACAGTACCACTACACGCGAGCAAGCCGGCGCAGCACATAGACAGGGACCAGGGCGTCTTCTGGATCAGCTTCGACGACGTGCTCAAGTGAGTACAGTACCACTACACGCGAGCAAGCCGGCGCAGCACATAGACAGGGACCAGGGCGTCTTCTGGATCAGCTTCGACGACGTGCTCAAGTGAGTACAGTACCACTACACGCGAGCAAGCCGGCGCAGCACATAGACAGGGACCAGGGCGTCTTCTGGATCAGCTTCGACGACGTGCTCAAGTGAGTACAGTACCACTACACGCGAGCAAGCCGGCGCAGCACATAGACAGGGACCAGGGCGTCTTCTGGATCAGCTTCGACGACGTGCTCAAGTGAGTACAGTACCACTACACGCGAGCAAGCCGGCGCAGCACATAGACAGGGACCAGGGCGTCTTCTGGATCAGCTTCGACGACGTGCTCAAGTGAGTACAGTACCACTACACGCGAGCAAGCCGGCGCAGCACATAGACAGGGACCAGGGCGTCTTCTGGATCAGCTTCGACGACGTGCTCAAGTGAGTACAGTACCACTACACGCGAGCAAGCCGGCGCAGCACATAGACAGGGACCAGGGCGTCTTCTGGATCAGCTTCGACGACGTGCTCAAGTGAGTACAGTACCACTACACGCGAGCAAGCCGGCGCAGCACATAGACAGGGACCAGGGCGTCTTCTGGATCAGCTTCGACGACGTGCTCAAGTGAGTACAGTACCACTACACGCGAGCAAGCCGGCGCAGCACATAGACAGGGACCAGGGCGTCTTCTGGATCAGCTTCGACGACGTGCTCAAGTGAGTACAGTACCACTACACGCGAGCAAGCCGGCGCAGCACATAGACAGGGACCAGGGCGTCTTCTGGATCAGCTTCGACGACGTGCTCAAGTGAGTACAGTACCACTACACGCGAGCAAGCCGGCGCAGCACATAGACAGGTACCAGGCCGTTTTCTGGACCAGCTTCGACGACGTGCTCAAGTGAGTACAGTACCACTGCACGTGGAAATCAACCAAAAATCCAGAAAATACAGTCTGATCCATCGGTTTAACATGCTTTCCGAGGCACAAAGGGGTCTTGGTATGTCAATATGGTCATCCATCCTCGGATATAACTGTGGCACCGTTAGCTTGACCTAATCGATCGACTCGTAAGGTTGTTAAAAGTTAGCCACAAGCCCCCACTTCGACCCTAATATTTTGATGAATTCGACTTACAAATGCGTGCATTGACTGGACAGATCCACTCAATCTGTGCGGTTTGTTCCCCAAAAGACCATTACAGTCACCAATCTTCATGGTCTTCACATGATCTGACCAAGATTATGTCTAAACTTTAACAGTGACTGTGACCTCTGAGTTTGTTCGATCTTTCTTCTCAAAGTAGTCAGGTAGGAAACTCCGACCTCTCCAAGTTATTAAAATACTAGCTTTTGCCCGCGGCTCCGCCCGCGTGGATGTCGGTTATCGCGTAAAAAAGTAGCCTATGTCCTTACCCATATCCCAGGCTATATCTCGGCCAAATTTCATGACGATCGGTTCAGCGGTTAAGGCGTGAAAGCGTAACAGACAGACAGACAGACAGACAGAGTTACTTTCGCATTTATAATATTAGTAGGGATGATTAACGTGAAAGTGTTTGTCCAAACGTACTTACAGAACTGAAATCTGTAGTTAATATTATAAAGCTGAAGATGTTTTTTGTTTGAACGCGCTTATCTCAAGAACTACTGGTCCGATTTGAAAAATTATTTCAGTGTTAGATAGCCTATTTATTGAGGAAGAATATAGGATCATCACGCTAAGACCAAAAGGAGCGGAGCACCAATGAAGAATGTTGATTCGATGCGACGGGGTGGGTCGGGGAGCAAGAAATTTGACGCAGACGAAGTTGCGGGTAGAAGCTAGTAATTTATAATTTTACAGGTATTTCGACTGCATAGACATATGCAAGGTCCGTGTGGGCTGGCACGAGGTGCGCCTGGCCGGCATCCTGCCGCCCATGTCGTCCACGCGCCACCTCACGTGCCTGCTGCTCACGGCCAGCCAGCCCACCGAGGTAGACTTCACGCTTTTCCAAGAGGGTCAGAGGTAAGTGCTTGCAGCTTGAAAAAAATATCTAACGTACATTTCTGGAGAACTTTAAAACATTTTATTTTCTAATGAATTTTGAACTAAGCTAATGGAATTAACTTAACAAACATAAATAATAAAACTATAATATCCTAACCTAAATTATTCACTTTGTAAAAACAATTTAAAAAAAAAAAAAATGAAGAAAACGTAGTGTGAGACGGAATTAAAAGCGCAGATTTTTTAATCAAGATGGTGATATAATTTTATTATCCTTACAATATAAAAAAAAAAATTAACAGAACTGTCAACAAACCACAGATTGACAAATATTTTTTACTGAATTTTAAAGTTACCATCTCTTAAAACTCTATGAAATTTTCCGTAAATAATAAAATAACAAACTTCATGAAAGCGTCAACAAAAAAAAAAAAAAAAAAAATATTGGTGTAAATTTTTCATAACCCAAAGAAATGGTGTAGTATATGTTTCAATTAATTGCCTCACAGGTTGCACGCTGTGTAGGTATAGCAATCGGTTATTGTTTTTTTTTTTTTTTGCTTTTTTGTTAATTTCTGCCTACACTGTCTAAAAACTCTCGTGTACGCTATTGCCTGTGGGGATCCTACCTTACGTTTGCCGATTCGCAGTCTCCACTCGAGAATACGTCTACCCCAACGGACATCGGTTCTACGGCTAATTACCCTTTCAGCTTGCTAATTCTGTGAGCTATAGTTTGACCAATACCGCTGTACCGCGCCTTAGGTATGTGCGCGGCGGGACGGGGGGCAGTGCAGGCCGCTGATTCGTCAGTGCAAGCCGCTGATTCGTCAGTGCAAGCCGCTGATTCGTCAGTGCAAGCCGCTGATTCGTCAGTGCAAGCCGCTGATTCGTCATTGCAGTGTAAGCCGCTGATTCGTCAGTGCAAGCCGCTGATTCGTCAGTGCAAGCCGCTGATTCGTCAGTGCAAGCCGCTGATTCGTCAGTGCAAGCCGCTGATTCGTCAGTGCAAGCCGCTGATTCGTCAGTGCAAGCCGCTGATTCGTCAGTGCAAGCCGCTGATTCGTCAGTGCAAGCCGCTGATTCGTCATTGCAAGCCGCTGATTCGTCAGTGTAAGCCGCTGATTCGTCAGTGCAAGCCGCTGATTCGTCAGTGCAAGCCGCTGATTCGTCAGTGCAAGCCGCTGATTCGTCAGTGCAAGCCGCTGATTCGTCAGTGCAAGCCGCTCATTCGTCAGTGCAAGCCGCTCATTCGTCAGTGCAAGCCGCTCATTCGTCTGTCCCGTCCCCCGCCTCGCCGCACATACCTAAGGCGCGGCACAGCGGTATCGGTCAAGCTATATATCGACAACTTTGGTTCTCTGCCGGATCACCTCATTCCGGATTCTATCCCTCAGAGATACTTCGAGCATAGCTCTTGTTCCATAGCTCGCTGAGCGACCTTGAATTTATGGACCAGGCTTACTGTGAGTGTCCACATATCGGCTCCGTAAGCCAAAACTGCAACATTTTTATTTAATTACAGGAATTCAGCGAAGAGTCAACGATCGCAGTTGGATTTGTGCGTGGTTGTGTTCCGCACTAAGTCGGGACCCAGCGCGCAGGTCGGGAAACTCGTAGCGCACAGCAAGAGACAGGTAGGAATAAATGTTTAGTATTACTTTGAATGATGTATAAAGTAAGGATCAAATGGGGGAGGATGCGGGAAGATGATACCCTGTGAAATTCAAATTTTCCTTTTTTTTTTGCAATTTGTATGTCAGTGTCAGGTCGTATACACGGCTACACATCAAGCTACATTTCCAGTTTACGCTGATCTCGCACTGTACGGAAATCCTATACAATGCGAGATCAGCATATACTGGAAAATTATAGCTTGATGAGTAGCCGTATGTACGAGTTACGGTCGCAATTTTTTTTTACTTCTCTAACTTTTAAACTTTAATTTCTTTTAACTGCAAAATTCAATTTCTCTAAACTTTTTAACAAATTGCAAAAAACTTTAGAGAAATTTAATTTTGCGGGCTATCTTGCCGCTTCCATCTTGAACATGATTGCTAAATGAGAAGCCAGAAGGATATACAAGTAAGTTAAAAGTTGAATAAAGAGTCCAATCCAGACTCATTTTTCAACAAGATTTAGAGTTTCCAGATTTTGAAACACAAAAACTAGAATAGAATTGTTTTTTTTTAAATGTAAGTACTGAAACTCTTAACAAATAATGGTGCAAAAGTATTAAATGTTATGTATTGAAGCAAAAATAATATTTGAGAAAACAACAACAAAAAAATCTTAAAAAAAATATAATTTGACTTGCTTTCTATTGTAAAAGTTAGCATGGTTGGCATACTAACCCCAACTCTTTGAAAAATGTCTATAATCAGCCTATGTTCCCACAGGTGGGACATAGGCCAACTCTCTTCTCTCAGAGGGAGTTCGCTGTAACCTTCCGTCTTTCACGTTTAAAAAAATTGAGAATCCTGTTAAATATTCAAACTAAACATAAAGCTCTTGATGGGGCCCGCTAGGGTCGATGCCTGCCTGGGGTGCGGGTTTTTAGAAAGAGATAACGCCGCCCCTGGGCGGCGACATAGGCTACTGAGGGAACATGGGTGGGTTTTAGTCAGTAAAAGTCTGACACCCAGAGCGGGAGAAGTTATTTGATGATTTCCAACCCAAAATAAAACAAAGCCAGTTTTTGCATTACCAACTTTATTTCGATATGGTTAAGGTTTTCAATACAAACAAGTTGTCCGTTTTGTAAAAACAACTGCATTTCTATACCAATAGGGTTCTTAATTCACCTAAAGAAAAATAATGTTTTGTAATAAGACCGTATTTGTTTTAAACTCAGGTCCGCGGCTTCGTGGGATGTCACAAAATGCTAGAAAAAGGTTTCTACCTAGTGGTATGCCTAGCTTTCAACCACTGGCACACCGGCCTAGAACTAGCCGACAGTTCAGCGTGGCCGCGCCACGTGCTGGCCGCGCACTCGTCCAAGCCCCTGTCGGTGGAGAGGCCGTCGCTCCACCCGCACATCCTGGCCGACGCCATCATTGGCCTGACGTTGGCGAGGGGGCAGCGGCATGAAGGCAGGCAGGGGATGACTGCGTATTATTTGACTAAGGTACTGTCATTTTTATTTTAGCTTTATAGCAGTTTCGCCCGCGTGGGAATCGGAAACTATACCACGGGAACTTACAACCGGCATAAAAGTGTCCTATGTGTTATTTCAGGTTAAAAACTATCCATGTGCCAAATTTCATCCAAATCCGTTCAGCCGTTTTTGCGTGAGTGAATAACGAACTTTCACATTTATAATACTTTTAGGTTAATTTTCCCGCTGCAAAAGTAAGGCTTCATACAGAAATAGAACGGTTATTGGTATATCGTATTCACTCAACCACTCACTCACCTCAACTCACTTGTTTAAAACCGTTCTATAAGTCCAAACTTGAATACAGAATCTATATCTCAATATATTTGAAAAAAAAAAGTCGTTGCTACGAGTTGTGGGAACCATTCTGAAACCGAATATTTACTGTTTAAAATTTTACTTCGTTTATCTAGATAGGTATGTATCGTATTGGCGTAAAAATGCCTGACCGGATTTGGATGAAATTAAGCACACGGATGGTTAATTACCGGGATTAAAAGTACCCCATATCTAAGTAGTACGTTCCCGTGGAATATTTTCCGACATTTTCGCGGGCAAAAGTTAGTCTTAGTCAAATAACTGTAGAATAAATATGTCAGTTTGACAGTTTTTGTATAGAAAACATGCCAAACTGACAGATTTATTCTTTAGATAAAAGTTGTCTGACTGTTGAAAAATCAGCCCTTAGGTAAACAACAAGTTTTGGAATAACAAACTCAATGTCATGCATGAAAAAGTTAAAATTCCATTGCTACAGGATTTTTCTGTGATGAATGAATACAGTAATTGCAATAAAATTGCATTTGTATTGGATTTACAAGAAAATTTCATTTGTATTGGATTTACAATAAAATTTGAAATGTATCTTACGAGTACCTCTATTACCTATTGTTTCCAGGGCTGGGCCGGTTTAGTAGTGATGGTAGAAAACCGTCACACCGACAAGTGGATCCACGTGAAATGTGACTGCCAGGAGAGCTACAACGTCGTGTCTACTCGCGGGGAGCTTAAGACTATAGACTCTGTCCCGCCTTTACATAGGTGAGTTCTAACTTCTATGGTTTAGTTAGACAAGTGACCAGACGGGCAATTCTCGTAATTTTAAGAACGTTCACAGTCTGATGTCAGTCTCATCACTTCAGGCGAAGACGTCCACTGCTGGACATAGGCTTTTAGGGGGCTTGCCATAATCGCCACGCTTGGCAGGAGGGTTGGCGATCGCAGCATAGTGGTAAAACGTACAGAGAACGCTGCTGCCCATTCTCTAGTGAGTCCCTTAGCCGCCTTTTACGACACCCACGGAGGAGAAATGGGATGGTGCTATTCTTTACGTCTGGCACCACACGGAACGATATTAGTGACAATCTGCCAAAATTACCTCGAGTTTCGATACATTTATAACAAGTTTTTGACATTTGATTCTCGGTGAGATGACTAGACTTTGCACGTTTTTAATGCCCTTCCATTTAGTCGAATCATGTTTGTTTGCTACGGGTAACAGGAAATATGCACGTATTTTTAAAATATTTTCGTAATAAACATAGTTTGCATCGCCATACAATAGTAAAACAATACTCAACGCTAGAAAAACGAATTAAAGTACATACAAAAAGTTTCAAATAGCCAACCGACACGGGCACCTTAAACGCCCACCATTTTGGTGACGTTATAGTCTATGTCATTGACAACGGACTGAATCGCAAACACTCAAAAACACATTATTAACATTCAGTGTTTTCGTAGACTTTTACGTCATATTCGCTTAGACCAATAGCGTCGGTTTTGAAATATTTGAATTTCCTACAATTTTATCGCACTTTAAATACATAAATTTCGTGCTCAAAAATACACTATAATCAAAAATATTTATAAAGCCATAATTCTGAAGTAAAACGGTAAAAAAAAGGGGACTCTTATTTGAATCACATGCATTCCCTATTATATGCCGAAGATCGCAGTTTTGCTCGCTACCTCGATGTCATCTCCATTTTTAACAAATGCAAGCTTATAGACACGCATGCACATGACGAAGGATACCTCTTTGCGATACATCGCGGGCTGCTTATGGGTTTACTTTTATGCCTACGTGAAAACCAATCATATTGTTTTTACATCGCCATCGAAGGCAACCATCGATGTGACTTGGCTCGTGATTGGTTCAATCGGTTCCACTTGTTCTTCTGTAGTAGAGCAGAGTAGAGCCGACAGAAGTGAAAACTTGAACAATTACGTGTATTTTTTAATCGTCAAAACAGAATTACACATTGGGTCTTAATAGTTTTCGGTAAAAAATTATAAACGAGTGATCGACTTCAGTCACTAAAGGTAACAGCAAAGATTTTTACGATAAAAATAGAAAGGGAAAGAAAGTGACAAAATAATTAGAATGTCCTAATCAAAGAAAGGGACTTTTCCAAAAGACATCAACACGCGACTCAGTCGTGTGCTCGTTCACTCATAAATAACACAGTATACCGAACGACCGGTGACGATGGCGCGAGTTCTATGATTGTTGTTCACCCAAAAAGTGCTTAACGTGCCTAAAGAAGTTTTCACTTCAAAAATCTGTTTAAACGTAAAGAATGGAACTGTCAAGACGATTCCTACTGATAGTGTATTACGTAATTACCCCTTTGATCTCTCCGGTCTGCGCACATACTTGGGCACCATAATATCTCCCGCGCCGAAGGCCATATGGTCTGAGGACTATTATCTTACGCTAAAACATGGCTATTATTGGTCCACAGACAAGTAATAATCGTGCTGACCCAGCTGGAGGGCTCGGGCGGGTTCAGCATCGCGCACCGCCTCACGCACCGCCTCGCGGCCGGCGCGCGCCTGCAGGACTGGGCGCCGCACGCGCACGGCGAGCCGCGCCATCGCCCGCCTCTGGCGCGCCGCCTCTACGGCCTGCACGCGCCCCGGCTCATCACCTAGGGGCTCATTACCGCGAGAGTGGGTTGTTGACATATTACAGGTCGAAAACCATGTAATTCTTTGTTTCAAGAGACCTCAAATCGGAGAGTTTCGTCACATAGGAGTTTTTAGCACTAGGACATGAGTTAAAGAGTGTATAAAAAGCCATTTTACGTGTCCAAAACTACTTTTTTTTTTGTTAAATTACCAATAGAGACCTTAAATCGGAGAGGATTTTCACAAAGGAGTTTTTAGCACACGACCTCAAGAGTGGATAAAAGCCATTTTACGTTTCCAAAACGATGTGTTTTTTCGTTGAATTGCCAAAAAGAACTCGGAACTGGTCGGAGGGGCTTGTCACATAGGTGTTTATTGTTCTTAAACAAGACTTAAAGAGTGGATAAAAACCATTAACATGTCCAAAACTATGTTTTTTGTGTGTCGAATTGCCGAAAAATACTAAAAACAAAGAGGAAAGGGGCCTCAGACGCAAATACTACCGTGCCCAGACAGAACAACTCGCCTTTAACGAGGCAGCTATATAAATAACATGCTTCTAGGCTTATCACATAAAAGTGAAATTGAATTATAACCGTATTACTGGTCCAAAACCGTGTTTTAATTTTTGCCAAAAATTGTCGAAAGATACACATTTTTAGCGCCCGTCCACGTCTGGTCGTTGTGGTGTGGTTGTGGAACCGATATAGCATCGGTTCTTAAGACTCATATTCGTGATAGAAAAAAGTTGTACAGCGTACTGGAAAAAAGAAAGAAACGTGCAGATTTATCCCAACCAATAATGTCGCTCACAGGCAAGGCATACGGCCATTCGTGGTTAGTTTTGGAAAGAAGAAAGATTAGCCATGTTAACACCGACCACTCTAGGTTAATACGACAATGTCGAATCTGCCTAGCCTTTTCCCAACCGTGTTGGGGTTGGCTTCCAGTCTAACCGGATTCATTTGAATACCAGTATTTTACATGGAGTGACTGCCTATCTAACCTCCACAACTATGTTACTGGATAATACGATACCCCTTGGTAAGACTGGTTGTCAGATTTTCGGGTTTCTGACGACGCATAACGACTGTCAAAAATCCACAAGTGACAGCCGGGACCAACGCCTTGACGTACTTTCCGAGATATGGAGGGGTATTGGTATGTAAAGATTGCCACCCATCCACGGACCAACCGCAGCAAGCGTAGCTTAACCTCGATAGGCACGTGCGGCACTTATCCACGACTCCCTCTTGTAAGTTACTATGACAGTCGGTCGTAAATTGTGATGTAAAAATAGCATGTTATTAGTTGGTTACCTTTTGTTCAAATCTCCTTTATAACTGCAAATAAGTTGATTTTAGTTAAGTGACCAGATAACCACATTCTGTGATGGTCGTCACTTAACTAAAAGGATTGTGATTACGTTATTTTTTCATTTCAAATTATTTTTTCATTTATCAATCAATTTTGGACTCTTAACAATAAGACGAGACCTATGAAACTCGCTCTTAAAAGGCATGTTGAAATTCTTTTAGGAATACCGACTTCAATCTTGACTTAAAAATAATTATAAGTTCGTACAACTTTCTAATGACTATAAATATCAAGCGAGCCGGCTCAGTGAGAAAATAATTACAAAATGTAAGCACAATATCGACCCTTATACCGTTAGCTATAAGATACAAAGTGAGTTATCATTGTAAATCATTAATGAGAACTGAACGTTGAAAGGTACCAAACGTAATGTATTTTTCATAAGAGATTGGTGAGTTTTGAAAGCATACTCAGCTAAATCTGCAGTCAAAACTACCACCAGCAATATAAAAATATCGCGGCGGGATCTTGCCGCACGCTGGATTTTGAACTCTCAGTGTTCAACCTACAATTGAAAATCCAAGCAGTACGTTGAAGATCCGAAGCGCAAAAAAAAAACCCGCTGTGTTATTTTATGTTCGTACGAAACTGGACTCATATTGGCTGTTGTGAGTATACGACTAACGTCACACCTAGATGACGTCAGTTCACGTCAAAAGTGAGCTAAAAATTACTTGGACTTCGCTTCAAAAAACAACTTTCCAAAGAAAAGGTTGCGCTTCGGGAATGTTCGTTTTTCCGAAAAAGCACGAACGCCGCGCCTTACACTAACGCCCCACACAGGCAAAGCTTCTAAGTTTTGTACTACCGTGCTTTGTAGAAGTGCACGTTTCATTGCGCGTTTGTACGAAGTTTCCCTCTGTAGGGTTGCCTTCTCTGGTCTCAGGTCGTCATTTGTCACTCAAAATATTTTAAAAGTTTTCTAAAACTGCGTAGAGTTGTAAATCTTTAATTTTGTAAATATTGTAATACAAACAAAATAGCCAAGTATTTTTATGATTTTATATAGCTCTGTATTAGTTCTCACCATCGCGCGTTCGTATTCCCGAAGATATACGATGAGTCCCGAAGGGAAACTTTTCTTTGGAAAGGTTTATCTTGCACTGACGGTAGAGACGTGACACGGATTGCAACGCATAATTGAAGTGCAAACATTTGAGTCGTCAGCGCCATCTAGAGTAAATAGTTCTACTGCAGTATTTCAATCTTACGAAGCGCTGTGTATGTGTGCGTGAAGACGAGTAGCGCCAGCACAAAATACCCACAAACACTTCCAACTTCGCCCGTGTCTCGGACGGTACCAAGAGCTCCCGCGCTTACACACACATTAACAGCGTTTGTACACTTATTTACCACAAGTAAAGCGTGCGTCGCTTCGTGAGATAAAAATACCGTACTAATTGCGGTGCACGATACTCCGTTATGTTTGGTACAATTGATGGGTCAAGGATCGTGCATAGGTAGGTACTAGGCCTATAACGCTAAAGACACATAATATAGCTATTAATATTTTTTCTACTACACTAAAATATACTCATAGAAATTACTCGTCCGGCCGAATAAATGTAATCAGTATGCATTTTTATGAGAAAAAAAAAAACTTCCGGTCTAAAGATTTTGCCGAGAAAAATGCGAATAGGGCGCACAGAATGTTATTTTGACAGAATTTAGAATAAGGACACGGATAATTTTAAACGGATATATGTACTTTGTAATTTAAAAAATATGTTGATTTCGCAAAAAGTTGATGTGAGACGTTCGTTTTTTTTTTTTTAAATCAATCAATAATTTTAATGAACTCGTTTGCGAAGTAAACATTTTTGTTAACTGTAAGGATATATCACGTAGATTGTAAATTTTAAGGCATTATCATTATTGTATAAAAATGTCTTGTAAAAACAATGGATTTTTTAATCATTAATGATAAAATTAGCGATCGTTGTACGTAGTTGTTATTTATATTGTAACTCGATGAAATCACGTTTCCTGTATGCGAATCTCACAAATAAAGTGCGTGGTTATCCGTAGTTTTAATGCCCAAACCATAGAATTACGACTGATACTAGATTTTTACAACGTTTAATTTCCTAATATTCATAATTTTTTACCAACATTCTCGGAAAAATGTTGAAGTGTTTATCTAGAAATGAATCCTCTTTGATGAAAATGTATGTTGAATACAATAAATATAATTTAGATGCTAAATTAAAATTGTTAACTTAGAATGCGACGGTTATACGTTATTTATAAAAGCTTGTATGTTTTTAATTAGAAATCTTCAGTAAAACATAATAACATTGTCTTCGCATTAGATTTATTCATTTAGTTAGGATATTAAAATGATTTTACTTTGCTGTGGGACTTCAATTACATTCCCTGACAGTGAATTTAAAATAAATTAGGTTTTATTTAAAATAAAATGTACTTCACTTATTAAAAAATGTCCCATCATGATGACTATTTGGCAGCGCGGCCGTTGTTCAATGCACCCCACGATGGATCAAATCCACAAACATGAATTATTGCTATACATTGTGTCAGAAGAATCGACATAGTCTTCGCTAAGCGTACTAAAGTGTCATAAACAAAAATCACGATTTTGTACGTATCATAAAGATATCGTGTAAATACTTGAAATTGCTTAACTAACTAGACGTAGGTTTGTAATCTGAATAAAAAAAAAAACGCTCCTACTTTTTTTTGCACTGAAGTGTAACAAAAGACAATCGATATTTTTTTAATTGGAAGTATTAACTTCATTCCATTAATACTCATTATTTATTTTTTAATTAAATGTTGTTTTTAAATAATTTAAAAAGAAAAGTGATGCTAATTCTTGCCATTACTTTGCTTTACAACGATATTATTAATGTTTTTAATATTTTTTATTAATAATTAATATTTAATTTTTGACTGTTTATAGTTTAAGTGGCCTATGAGTAAGATTCGTGCAATATTAAAAGTGATGTTTTCTCACGTTGAATTTTTTATATTAGTGAGGATAATTTACACTTGCTGGCACAAAAACTGCACACTGCGGCGTGTGGTGATGTGTGTAGTTAGCAGCTGACTAAGCAAAAAAAAAAATATAAAGAGAATCCGGAAAAATTAGCTCAAACTCGTGCCACAAGAAATCAATTTCGATGTCTATTAAAATAATAAAATCAATCTTTTCCACCTATGGTGGGCTCGGATTCTAGTCCAACCGAAAGCAGCTAAATACTAGTACTTAACATGTAGCGACCGCTTATCTGACCTCCACAACCCAGTATCTGGGTAGTAACCATACCCTTGGTAGGACTGGTTGGACTATTTTAAATACAATAAAACAGAAAAAAAAATACAGAAGCTCCATTTCGTTTCAAAATGAATTGACACTTAGTCAACTGCTAACTGTCATCAGAAACGCTAACTATATGAATATAATATAGTCGTAGATAAGTTTTGGATCGCATAGTGTTTTGATATTGTAATAATAATAATACCGTGCGTCACAGGTTCTATAGAGATACACGGCTGTATATTTTTACACTTGTGCATCATAAATAATACTAATAATATGTATACATACACACATTAAAGAACTCCAGATACATGTAACTGATTTGTCTTAAAATTGTCATCTTCCATAGTTTTCTTACATCTTAAAATTTTTGTATAACAGTTTAAAGGAATATAGTGTTCTCTTTTTTAATATTTACTTGTAAGATAGTGCCATAATATATCGAGAAACTAACCCTTTTATTCATGAATACTTGACTTTTTAAAGCCTTTTTGTAGTTAAGATATGAAACATGGTCACAATAGTTTTAGACATAGAACAAAATTACGCCCAAAACCAAAACAGTACATGGTAGTGGTAGATCCATACTAATATGTATTATAAATTCGAAAGTAACTGTATTTTTATTACCTTTTCACGCCTAAACCACTGAACGTATTTCGATCTAATTGGGCAAGGAGATAGAGATTTAGAGGCTACTTTTGTACCTATAGGACATCCCCGTAGGGTAATTGCCGACAACATCGCGGGCGAAGCCGCGGGAAAAAGCTTGTATACACTATATCTTTAAAAAAAAATTGAACAAGTATCACAAACAAGGGAAAAATCAAACGTTAGTATGTAATTAATTCCTAGGACCACGTGACCGCGTTTCCTCTTACGAGGCGTTTTGCGATACACTACGTTAGTAATAATAATGAGACATTTATGAATAAAAGGCTAAGTTTAAACCTTTACACCAGTGAGGAAATTAGACTTATTTGTCATTATTGGTCTCGAAAACTGAACACACTAAATTAACAACAATTCTAACCTGTTAGGACTCATTCACATCGATTTTTTATTTTTATTTAAAACAGCATTTCTAAAAAAAAAAAAAACGAAAATTAAAACACCGAAAGTCTGTGCAATCATCATGTCACTATTTTATTTTTCGAGAGTCCTAAGTACAATTTAATTTTCACTTTTCACAATAAAATAATGCAATTTTGTATGGTGTGTCGAGCGAATGCACTGCAGTGTAATGAAGTTTTGATAACTTTTTATTTAACAATGTGTAATTGTTTTTGAGTAGCATAAAAGACGCTTATTTTTCATGTTAGTCTTATGTGGATGCATGTTAAAACTATTTATGATAAGGTTAAGTAAATAAAATTATTTAAATTTGATACACTGGTTTAATTTGAACGACATTATCAATCCACCACACCTAATTTATTTATCGGGTTCGTTTCTCTGATCGAATTAGTCCGGGTATTTCGGAGGCTCATTGCAAGGTTTCACATTCGAAAGAGTTCTTTTTACCTAAGCCCCTCACCGCTAAAGCGGTTATACCAATTCATCATCATCATTATTTCAGCCGAAAGATGTCCACTGCTGGACATAAGCCCACCAAGCCACCTCGACCGATTCAGTGCTTCTCGCATGCAACGAATTCCTGAGGCCTCCACCGGGACATCGGTCCACCGTGATCTGGTGGGAGGCCTTCCAACTCTACGTTTTCGTACGCAGTCGCCAATCCAGAACCATTCGGCCCCATCGGCCATGTGTTCTGCGAGATATGTGCCATGCCCACCTCCACTTAAGTTTGGCAATTCTTCAGGCTTTGGCGGTTACGTTGGTTATTCCACTTGTAAGAAGATGTAAGTCCTAAAATGAATAACAGGAATTCCTTTTTTGAATTTTTCACAAATATCAAAAAAATTGGGTAATGAACGACCTTTAGGTAACTGACAGGGTATCTAGTACCTACGCACTATGCGGTTAGCCGGAATGCGGTCAGCCGTCCGGTTGACCGCAATCAAAAATATGTACGAGAAAGTAGTTTTTATCCGAACTGCGATGCGGCTGCCCGCCGACCGCTCCGGTCGTTCGGAGCGCTCCGGCCCGACCGACGGCCAGCCGGACGGTTGCTATACACACTACGTGTATAGTGCTAGTTTGCGGTTGCCCGCCATTGACGTTGTACGTGTTCACCGACGCTCATGCATTTTATTGATGACAACAGATAATTAAATATGGATTTTGATACAGAAAAATGTATAATTGAGATGCAAAATAGGTCTGACGTTTATACGAGTATAACGAGAGTAAATATAATAAATACTTTAATACTTCTTCGACGTCCATCTTGGAAATGAGTCGATCCAACCGCAAACCACGACGGTTTCGTTCCGGTTGCGGTTGCGGCTACCCGCCACCCGGCTAACCGCAAGCGCAACCGCATCCTGCGGTCTGCCGGGCGGCTGACCGCATTCCGGCTAACCGCATAGTGCGTAGGTACCCTTGTCACTTCAAAACTGTTCAGTTCAGTACGATTAGAAGATGTAATACTGAAGTGGCCTTCAATATTAATCCGTGTTAATTTCGCACACCAAACACACCGCATTGTCTGAATAAAAAAACGATGCGCATCGGAAAGCCTTTGGGGTAATTGCGTAACATTTTAAGGGCCCGATCACACGTACCAGAACCACTGACTAGCTGACCTCCACTACCACACCTCCACACTGGGTAATACGATACCACTCGGTAAGACTGGTTGTCAGACTTTCGGGCTTCTGACGACCCGTAACGACTGTCAAAGTTCCACGAATGCCAGCCGAGACCAACGGCTTAACGTGCTTTCCGAGGCACGGAGGGGTCTTTGTATGTAAAGATGGTCCCCCATCTACGGACCAACCGCGGCAAGCGTAGCTTAACCTGATTGAAAGAATAATTTGGATTGCGCATCGTTAATCCTACTGGCTAATTGCGTAACACTAAAGATTGCAATGCCTTTAATTCACAATCTAATCTCAAATCTAATCTCATCTAATTTCTTGAAAGAAAATTTGCTACGCACAATTGGGGTGCTTGTGTATTGAAATGCAATGTGTTGCGGCTGCAAATGCTGCTGTTACGAGTATGTGCACTTAGCTTAAGAATGAAACAAGTCACGAAATGTATGTCGCGTTTCCCCAATGCGGCCAAAACAAAAGTCTGGGTCATTTAACACCCCTACAAAGCTACAACTGTAATACGTTTATAGCCACAAAGAATAACGTCGCATATGCATGCTAAGGCGTGGTTAGTAGGCGGAAGACGGTCCGGGTAAGCCATCTCGGGATCATTTCCTGTGCCTTTTTCGTTTTAGTTCAGCAACAGGGATGTAGGGATTGTGGAAGAGGTTCCGTTTGAACTCTTTTAACTTCACCCGATTAGTCGACCTCTTGTCCAAGTGCCTGGTTGCCCGTTCCAAGATGTTAGTCTATAAGCCCATCGCTTATCTGTCAACCTAGCTACGTGACCAGCCCAGCGCCACTTTAGTTTTTTTTACAGTGGCACAGAGCATCGGTAACTTTTGTATCGGTATTTTTTTTTAGGTCGGTACCTATAGCACACACAAATTCTTCAGTTATATTTAGTTTCTCATAGAGAGCAGTGGTGGCCTAGTGGTACAGCTCGATTCAAACTTTATGGCGGTTCGGAACATGAGGCGAGTCGCTGCTCAGTAACAAATTCATGGGTCAGCGGGGTTGAGGGGTGGGGTACTGCGCAGCGTGTAGCTCACTTCAGAGCCGCCATAAAGTTTGACGCGATGTATAACGGCCGCGACTTACGAGTTGTAGGTCGTGAGTTCGCACCCAGCCAGGCGCTTTACTTTATATAAATTATTTCATTATCACTGCTCTCAAAACGGTGAAGGAAAACATCGTGAGAACAAAAAAAAAAAACGGAATACATGTGACATCTACCAACCCGCACTGGGCTCGCGTGGTGGATTACGGCCCAATCCCTCTCACAGAGCGGAGGCCTGTGTCCCAGTAGTGGGAACATTATAGGCTGATGATGATGATGATGATGATGAAATTTAGTTTCCAAGTAATAGTTCCATTAACCGTGCACAAATCAAGGCTTCGGCTGAAAAGTTCGTAATGCAAAACAAATCAGAACAATTTGCAAGATCATTGGTGGGGAAGAGTTAAAACCTGCAATCTACGACTTGCACTGGATAAGTGTCTATAATGTAGATACGTTCCGAAATACTGTCTAAATGATCTATTTGTCCATTTTCATTGGTCATGCGGGTACGCAGACGGTGGACAGCAATGCTCCTGCTCATAGAACATACTGTGCTCCTGCTATACCTACCTGTGTTAAAGTTAATGCCTAATCCAAATTGCGCCTTAACTATTAACGAGAGGCTACATTAATGTGGTACCTACAGCTCCAACTATTATGGCTCAAAAGCAGCGCGTTAACAGCGTTTAAAATGGAGGTAGAGGCTGCTGCGGTACTTTTTCACCATTACTCAGCGCAGAAAACGCGGTTTGATGCGTTATTCAACGTGCTAAAACCCTTTGATGTGTCAAAAAAGCCTCGTCATTAACAATGACACGTCACAATTATTAACGCATAAATATGTGCCACATCTGCGTAATGTCTTAGATAACGCATTAATTTACGGCTAACGACACAGGTGTGGCAGAAAAGATTTGTATTATTTAGTGTGTAGGTTACCTACCCAGTTTTCTTTAACATATTTAACTACAAAACAATCTCGGATTTTGTAGCATTCACTCGTTTACTTGAAAACGAGTGCCTCATTTTCCTAGCACATCCAGCAAGACCACAGAACATCTTGCCATTTCTTGGTCTAGGTAGGTATGCTCATTACGTAAGTACAGAGATTTCATTCTGCCAGGGAAATTGTAAGGTTTTGCACCAGGAAGATTACATTTTCCGAAAGAAACCGTAGAAGGCTGCATTCACGTTAATTAAATACGATTTTTTTGCTCTTTTTAAGGAACTCTAGAGGGTCTTATGTAGATCTGTTTGAATATTTTTACACAAAATGTCAGCGTTCAACGTCTTTCTCATGTTCATATAACAGTTTTACCTAATAAAATCTGCTTCTAGCTACAATTGCATGAAAACTCGCTTATTTTCTAGCAGCAGGCGTAGCATGAATGTATGATCAATGCTATCTCTATTCTACCAAGAATAGACACAGTTATTTCTATCAAACTTGATATCTCTTCTGTCCGAGCACGGGGTGACCCGTAGACTCTAAGAAGACAAAGATAGTTAGGTATTGTTTTCATAGCAAAGATGATTTACCTAGCTGGTGATGTAGTTAAGGTGGATGCGCTAAAGTATAAGATTTTTAATTAAATGGGATTAAATTGTATTGATGATTTTGTAATGATTATAAATCTGTATAAATGTTTCCACCCCCAAATGTCAATCATAGAGAAAAAGTTGTCGTATGCTTGACATCGTAGACTCTCGTCGACTGAAGAATGGAAACATTTCTTCTCTTCAGTTTTAACATCTTAAGACGGTAGAAATCTTTTTACAATCTATCATCTTTTGGTTGGGAAATCGTCAAATAACTTCTCCCGCTCTGGGTGGAGCAGGAGAGGATTACAGTTTTACTGACTAAAACCCATCCGTGTTCCCTCAGTAGCCTGTATGCCAGGGGCGGCGGTATCTCTTTCGAACGAACTCGTACCCCTGGCAGACAGGTAGTAGGTTCAGCTTAACCTATGGTGCCACAGACTTGGTCTTCGACTAACATCCCGATGTCCAAATTCAAGGTCTGCCAACGAGCTATGGAGTACAGTGTACTAGGCTTTAAATTAACATCGTGTCAGAAACAAAATACTGCTCTCCAAAACAAAACAAAAAAAACTTTTTACAAAGTGCAAAATAACTTTAATTTCGGAAGTCGGTGACTTTGGACGTGTAGGTATTTTAATTCTTTGTCACCGCCTTCCGAAATTAAAGTTATTTTGCACTTTCTAGTGTTTTTTTGGAAGTCGGTTGATATTTTTTTGAAAAAAGTTTTTATTTTTCACTTTTTAGTTACCTACGTCACACCAATTCGAAATTTCATCATCCTCAGGGTCAAAACAATGCATATTTATGCGATAGCCGCATTCGCGGTTGATTTGCTGTAAAGTTTTGAAGAGTTCCGTTGTCTGTCTCCAAAACGCATCATCAGATCTCTATGAAATTTATATGGGACCATTTCGGAACAAACCCCTTTCGAACAATAATTTTGCAAATCCGTCTATATACGACGGAGTTATGCCCGAACATATATAAAAAAAAAAAAAAACATGTCGAATTGATAACCTCCTTCTTTTTGAAGTCGGTTAAAAAGATGGTTGACCTCAAAAAGCACTCAACTAAAATGGGACTGGGCAGGACATGTATTGTCGCATGCCGAACAAACTAGGCCCAAATAGCGCACAACTGGTGCCCTGAGACAGTGAGCGACCCCACGCGGCAGACCACGTAGAAGATGGGGGACGAGCTGGATAGATTCCGTCAAAACTGGGAGGAGGACGCGCAGGCTCTCGAAAAATGGAAGGATTGGAGGAAAGCCTTTGCTCAGGAGTGGGACAGCGTATATAGGCTAATAAAAAAGAAAGTAGTTTCAACTTTCAACGTTTCGCTGTAGGAGTTCGCAGTAGAGTAGTTCAGAGTAGCACAGAACCGGTCGATGTGGATATCAGAATCACTTTGTCACTCCATATTATAAAAATTAGCTAGAAGGAGTCGACATTGCTTATTTAACTACACCTGAGAAGAAATGGTGAAACCAATTCAAGGGTCAAAAACTCTTTAACCTTTCGACCGCCACAGTCATGTATAGATGTCAAGTCAAAATGTGCCCAGCACGCCACGTTCACGACTACCTACATGACAGGTGTATACGTAAACTAGCAGCGCTGCGCGGTTTCACCCGCGTAGTTTCCGTTCCCGTGGGAATACGGAGATAAAATATAGCTTATGTCACCCGGGGATAGTGTAGCTTCCCAACAGTGAAATAATTTTTTAAATTCGGTTCAGTAGTTTCGGAGCCTATTCAATGCAAAAAAGCAACCAAATCTTTCTTCTTTATTAATAGTATAGATTATAGAAGAAGATAAAGCCGCTTGGCGCCGAGGGCACGATTTTGCTTTTTGACGTGGTCAAAATCAAAATATTATATTTCGTATAAAACTGCATGGGCACTTATGAAACGTCAGAAGCTAGGTGCACGGTTCCAAATTGTTGTTTCCTATGGAGAAGACCCGGCAAGAGACTCCACGGTTACTCTTTTAAAAAAGGTTAAAGTCCAGACATAGGTCATCTTGGTCAGATCATGGGAAGACATTGTGCATTAGTGCCTGAAATGGGCTTTTGCGGAAAGAACTACACAGATTTGACTGGACCAGTCCAATGAGTGCAAGCATTTGTCAGTAATCGTATAGCTCAACTCAGACTCCAGATGTCCAGCGGTGTCCAGCAGTGGACGTCCTCTACTGAAATGAAGATGATGATGATGATGATGATGATGATGATGATGATGATGATGATGATGATGATGATGATAATGATGATGATGATGATTAGGCTCAGACGCTTGATTTATACGAAATACTTCTTAATTATAGCCGTAAATTACAGAGGGGGTCGTGGCTAAAGAATAACAACTGCACGGGTCGATCGAAGGTACGTCGAAGCCACGCCAAGCGTAGGATTCAAGGAGGGGCGTCGGGCTAAATATTAACCACTGCACGGGTTTCTTTGCTGCGATTCGTCCGTGTATGGGTCCATCTTTACATACCAAGAACCCTTCGTGCCTCGAAAAGCACATTAAGTGTCAGTCTTTGCTGTCATTCGTATAGATCTTTATCAGTCGTTACGGGCAGTCGAAGCCTGAAAATCCTGACTACCAGTCTTACCAAGGGGTATCGTGTTACCCAGAAACTGGGTTGTGGAGGTCAGGTAGGCATTCGCTCCATGTAAAATACTGGTATTCCGCTGTATCCGGTTAGACTAGAAGCTGACTTATCTTACACATATTTAGTTATGGTTAACTTAACCCAGTTTTGTTTCGGGATAGACCGAGTAGATTTGGACTTAAACTAGATCTCATCATGCCGAAAACATCTATCCATGAAAAAAACAGAACCAATTCGGCTGCCCATATCAAAACCTAGTTCTGTAGGTACATTTAAAAAAGTTTTTGTAAGGCGCATCAAACATGTAACACTATACACTATTATTGTCATAAATAATAATGCTATTAAACTTCATCGTTAAGTACTCTATCTCTATCTTAACACATATCCCCCGGCAATTGTTTCGACTTTTTTATTTTTTTTGAGGATGTGAAATCATCAAATAACTTTTAAGATTTTTCAATCGATAGTGTTTTTTTAAAAAGTCGATTGGATTTTTGGTACAAATGATTTTTTGGTTTTGCGCTCTACAGGAAAATGTAGTTTGAATTATTCTGTTCGCCCCATACACGTCAACAAGATTGTTAATAACTAAAATTAAGTCAAAATATGCTGTAATATGACTCGCTGACATGAGTCTTATCACAGTGACAAGGGTTTTGTAGGTAGGACATAAATCCTTCGGGTTAATAATTTAGCTGAGCCGCGTTTAGTTATTATAGTCGGAATTCATGACACTGAGTAAATACTAACTATTAAGTATTCATGGTTTGTAGATTTTTAGCTTTGAGTAGGTAGTTAACTGTTTATTTGTATGTGAAACAGTGGCTTCTCGCAAATGTCGTGACAGATCTGGTTACGTCTTGTGACAGGTCGTTGAGCACCCTAAAATACGGATTAACTACACAATGCTATATATACCACCGTAAAATTGTAAATACCGTTAGATTATAATCTATCTCGCGAGATTGTGTACTGTCGAAAGATTGAGAACCGTAACATACTGCTTACAATTTAACGCATTATTTTCGGTAGATTATAATCTATCGAAGTGTAACTATCAAATTGTGACATGGCATGCGACGGAACGCACCTCACGCGCGCTGATTGGTTGAACGGCATATGCCCCGCGCCGCGATATTTGTTTGTGAACTCGTTTGTTGCCAAATTTAAACAAAAAGTGTTTTGGTGATTTTAAATGGATTTCGTGTTGAAAATAGCTCCCAGCTTTAGAATTTATATAAATAAAAAGCAAAGTGCTGACTGACTCATCAGGCGTTCCCGCTTACGAATGCAACCCATTCACCCAGGCCAAACCCTTGGACCTAGAAAGCTGAAATTATGCACAGAGGTTCCCTTTATAATGTAGACAAGGAATATGGAAGGATTTTTCGAAATTTAACCCACAAGGGAGTTAAATAGAGGATGAAAGTTCCGCGCGGGCGAAGACGCTGGCAAAAGTTAGTTAGTTACATAAAATTGTTGAATAAAAACCTGTGTTTAATTCCCAACTCTATGGACACAGAACGGCCTACTGTAAAACCGACCAATCAGGGACAGCCTTCGAACAGTTGACAATTTAACGCGCGACGGATTGTGATTAAACAGTTTCACTTCGATAGATTATGATCTACCGAAAAATAATGCGTTAATTTGTAAGCAGTATGGTGCAGCTTACAATTTATCGACAGTTTATAATCTCACGGGATAGATTATAAACTAACGGTGTTCACAATCATACGATAACATATATACAATACATGCTATCTGTTGGGACAGGTCAGCTCAAAGCTGCAATGGCTCTTTCTTCGAAAAGCCCTCCCAGACATGGCCCTGCATTGTTAGACTCACATATAAAACTATGTAATGTTTGGACTTTAAAAGAGACCATGACCTCCGAGTTTGTTTCGGCATTTCTTCTCAAGGATCAGTCAGCTAGGAAATGCCGGCGCCATCTAGTTTTTAAAATATTGTTCAACAAAATATTGACGTGTAAAAGTGTCTTAAATACTATCTCTACTCACATAAATAAACATTTCAGCCCTTATTCATAAAGGTTATCGAACATCTAAACAGTTGTTTAAGGCGCAGACAGCCGACTTTTAAGGACTTTTTATAGAAGATCACGTCTAAACGGCTTTACTTATGTATTTGAAAAAATTATATGTGAAACTAGACAATTTTTTTCGCCTGTGAATATTTTAAATATTATTTTTATAACATAATGTAATTAATTGGTAAAGTAATGTCTATCGCGGACATAAAAACGATAATCACGTAAAAACTAGCGGGCGTATTTCCATGAAACTTTCACTATCTAAAAGACAATTTAATCACCCAAAATTTAGTATAAGGCTTTTCTTTTGAACTGTGTTTGATAAATCAACATGGGTTGTTTTTCGAAAAACTTGATGCGCGTTCAGGCGGGGTCTCTTGCGAGCGACGGGCGGCATTGCATCGCTGTAGGTAGCTGTCATCTATCGTCGCCTTAAGTCTGTTCTTCAATACGAAACCAGAGTTAAACAACTGTTGAGATGTTCGATGACTTTTTATGAATAAGGGCCTTCATCTCAACCATCCTGCTGACTATGATAAGCCTTCACAAAGGCTTCCAGTGGGCCACCAACTGTCATGGAACATGACAATGACACATGAACAATCCAGGTGGGCCGCTGCCGCACCACATGGTCAGGTAGGCGTACTCCGATGAGTTGCAGTGGGACTGTGGAGCCCCATCTTGTCGTGCTCTCTAAGTACTAACGCCTGCACTATGTCCTTTGCGAGGCCAACGATGACGCTGTCGAAGTGGGCGAATTCTGGTCGAAACTTATTTAAAGCCATCAATTGGAATCATCGAAACGACGAAGAAGAAGACTTCGAAATGCCTAGTTTAGTTACAGCTATATGAATATAATGCAGCACTGCATACGCAAGCGGGCACGCCCTTTATCCCCGGATGCTTTTATTTAGGTATTAAGGCTAGGTTGTTCCGGCCTGTGGGCCTTTGAAACGCTACCTTCGCCTCCCCCAAATGCAGAACGACGTATTTATTTACGATGAACTGTCAACCATTTAGCAGAAAATCCATGCCATAGTATAACATATTGCAGTTGATCAACTGAATTATTTTGCTTAGGTTCGATTATTTTTCCTTAATTTTAGGCACGGTATGGTAAAACTAAAAATATTACTCAAAGTTCCCTGTGTAGGGTAAGTGTCCTGTAAGTTACCTATTGAGCGTTTTCATATTATCAAATGTTGACACCAACCCGATACTGATATGTCGGCAGCTATACACATACCGATTCGAAACCGATATACCTATTTACTATCGGCCTGATGATATTGGTGAATATCGATGACCATCGCGACTCACCAAACGACCACAGTAGGTACAGTACCTAAGTATAGCCGTCTCGAAGTTGGCAGTGCGAATAAGTGTTGAACACACTTATTCGCACTGCCAACTTCGAGACGAGAGACGGCGAAAGAATGGCCAGTTCTCTCACCTCTATTATGCTGACTTCGGAGTCAGTCACTGTCTACGACGACATAGGTGACAATAACAACTCTATGTAAAAGCGTTTACTAGATACTAAACCTATGCGAAAATCTGATCCCCGGTATCGTGGCGGTGTCGGAATCGGCTAATGTGCTGTGTTTTAATTTAATGTAATTGTTAATGTGATGTAATCAACTAGTTTCGAATGAAAATGCAGAAATGTATTTTCATTCAAAACTAGCTTTTGCCTGAGGCTGGTAGTACCTCAAATAGCGATTTCAACCATTTATAAAAAAACAAACCCTTCAGCTTACTATGATTATGACTGCTACGGGTTTCGACCTCAGGACTAGCTGTACGTCAATTTTGTTTGTATATTTAGACTGTTGAGAGCAAATCTACAAATGTGACGTAGTTGTGTACAGGGAACGTTCCCAAGTTTTATACAATGTGGCACAATAGTGGTGTCTTACGACTTCCACGCGAACGAAGTCACGAGCAGAAGCTAGTTACAGATACATATGGTTTTGCGGTTGTAAGGTGAAAATGAAAAATTGCAATCGTTTCATTTGAAAATCGTGCTTCCAGACCTTTCAACCAGAGAATTTCCAGACACGTGTTAGTTGTCAGTGAATTCGAACTGAAGGAACACGGGTGGGTTTTAGTCAGTAAAAGTCTGATACGCCCTCCCGCTCCGCCCACAGCGGGAGAAGCCCTTTGATGATTTCCCATCCAAAACAACAAAAAAAAACCTTGTACAATTTATTCTTTGAGAAAATAAATGTCTTTAAATCGAAATCATGCTTCCAGACCCAGACGTTAAGGCTAAGCGTAAGTTGTCAGTGAATTCAAAAATATATCAAGTAGACAAGCTGTGTCCGACGGTATTTCTCTTCGTCAAAATGGTAGTTTTCAATACAAATCATCCACTATTTTATTTACATGTGTAGTGGCAGAATTTTCAAAGATCCTGATTTTCAGATTTATAATAAGTAGAATACGCTAAAAATGGTCGTACTGTTTCGGTTACACTGTAACCATATTCTTTTGTTTTTGGTGTTTGCCATCGCTCAAAAAGAACTGTAAATATTGTGAGCTACTTATGAAGGAACAATTGCCGTACTTTATTGTCTAGTGACGTACCTACTGCTCCAGCTATAATTTATTGAAACTATTATTTTAGGACATCAACATTAATATTTTAAAATCACGGATTCGAGAAAAAATCTTGTATTGCTAGCTCCGCTATTCGAGAAATATCAATAAAGTTGTAGCGAACACAGTTCAGTGCAAAGGAAATATCATAGTTGATATGGATGAAACTGATTAAAAGAATCTTAGAAAACTGTGATTTGTACAAACTTCTTCATAAACCACGACCACGACTCTCACTTGACTGACAATAATTTGTAATGTGTCAACACTATTTTAAGATGACAATTAAATGTCATCATATTGCCTAGAAATAATCACATTTTCGAAAACAATTTTATGAATTAAAACTATTATATATTATAAGATATTTTTTCTGAGCTATCGTAATTTCATAAATTAATTTGTTATTATTTTATTAGATTATTTTGTACAGGCGCAGAATGAGCGTGTTTTTGAAAATTTTGACATAGGTCCACCCTCGATGACGTCCCGCAGGACGTTGACAGACTCTGAGCGTGAGCCGATTTAGCCGAATTTAGATCTTTTTGAGTTTATTCAAAAAAAATAAACTACTAAACAAAAAAAATAACCTTTAAATTCCCTCCTAAATACGATTCCCTCATCGTATATGCAATTTTCACATAATTTTGTGCTCTTATTAGGAAATAAGACGGAAAATGCTTTTGAAATCGACCCTGTTTCGGATTTTTTTTTCATCGACTAAATTGCAATTAATCGTGTTTTGAACCTTTAATTTCCCTCAAACAAGGATCTATCTATGACATCTGTTTTTTCAGGGCCTAAATACATGAATTTGATTATTTAATCTTGATTCTGAAACAGGCAATTTCGGATAACCCCCGTTAAGTTCTGTCTACGTTTCTACAGCTTAATCTGTTTGAGTATAGTTTTCAATGCTTTTGTGTGGTATATTGGCGTGTGCTAGCAAATAATTTAATTTTAAATTTTGTTTTTCGTAATGCCAATAACACACTATTATGGTAGAATCAAATTCTTCTAACTGAACGGACAGCAGTGCTGCTGGGGAGCTTGTTGCGCCACTTCTTCTTTCCAGCTAAAGCACTAGGAAGTGGTGAAGGGTGGGCGTTTTGGAGGACTGTCTTATGTAATTTTGACGTTCAAAAGGTGATGAAGTGATGTAAATTTTTTTCTTGTACAAATAGCTTCTGATGAATACGAATATCAAGTAGACAGTCACGTACCTACTCCAAAATCATCAAAAATAATCTCTTCTGTTTCACAAACCAAGAAACATTTATAAGATCCAACAGAAAATTTATTTCACTCAAAAAAGATTGAATAAAAAGTCAGCCCCTGAGACCGCTTCTAAAGAACGCGACAAACATACAAACAGGGTACTTTTATGTTTAAAATGAAGGCATCAAAGAAGTGTTAAGTTAATGCAATACATAAGTATAACGTGTCAGATGAGAGCTAAGTAGTTACACTTGAGCACTCTATTGTAAACGTAAGTTAGTAAAAACATTCTTGATGTCTGAGTAACATTTCTTTCTTTTTCATTGGAATGAAGTTGTCGAATGGATTTTTTTTGATTTTTTGGTTATCGAGGGTGCTGAAGCCAATATAATTATCTACCTACCCTATTCCCATCGGGGTTGGCTTCCAGTTCAACCAGATGCAGCTGAATACCAGTATTTTAAAAGGAACGACTGCCTATCTGACCTCTAAAACCCAGTTACTGGGTAATACCACACCCATTGGTAAGATTGGTTATCAGACTTTCGGGCTTCGGACGACCCATAACAACTGTCAAACATCCACCAGTGACTGAATGACAGCCGGGACCAACGTCTTAACGTGCTTTCCGAGGCACGAAGCTGTCTTGGTTTATAAAGATGGTCACCCATCCACGTGGAAGCAACCAACAATTGTTAAATTAGGTTCATTTTATTTATGTAGATTATTTTACATATTGTTAATGGGAGAACGTTGTAGGCCTTACAGACTGTAGATTTGTAGACGATTTTATATTCTGTATTCGTCTAAGTACCTGGTACTTATTGACAGGCCTGCACTGTCCTCCCATACATTTTATCTCTGAAAATATTGTTAAAGCCAATCATTTTTAAAAGAGTAACCGTGGAGTTTCTTGCCGGCTCTTCTCCATAGGAAACAACATTTTGGAACCGTGCACCTAGCTTCTGACGTTTCATAAGTGCCCATGCAGGTTTATATGAAATAAAAATATTTTGATTTGATTTGATTTGAATGGATATAATAAAGCCACTGGATAATAATATTATTCTGATGACAGACAAAAGACGGAAGTAGTTTCATTGAATAAAAAGTTAAGGTTTTGCGAGGTTTCAATTTTTATTTTTATTTTTTAAACTTTGCACCACACTAGGAATTTCTCCTGTATTGTGGGTGCGTTTACAAACATTTAAACTCACTTATACAAACAGCCAGACCTATCATAATCTAGGGCCGAGTTGCGAACCGTCGTTCCAAACTGTTCGAATCTTCGTCGACCGGGATGACGACCGTGACGTCACCGAGAACGAGATGACGACGCCGAAGTAGCGATACACACATTTACAAACATACATTAACAAAGTGGAAAAACGCACTTAAGAGGCAGTCTACAAGACACAAGATAAATTAATCTGCCTATAATGTTCCCACTGCTGGGATACAGGTATCTTCAGTGAGGAGTGGGCCGTTATCTACCACGTAAGCCCAGTGTGGGTTGGTAGAAGTCACATGTCTTCGAAGTTTTTGGTTCTAGGTTCCTCACAACTTTTTCTTCCCCGTTTCGAAAGCAGTGGTGATGAAATACGAGTAATTTACACGAAGTTACGCAGGAGAACCAAGGTAACCGATATAGCCCGATGAATTGCCAAACTTAAGTGGCAGTGGGCAGGGCACATTGCTCGCAGAACAGATGGCCGATGGGGCTGAAAGGTTCTGGAGTGATGACCGCGTACCGGAAGACGTAGAGTTGGAAGGCCTCCCACAAGGTGGACGGATGACCTTGTGAAGGCCGCAGGAATCCGCTAGATGCGGGAAGCACAGAACCGATCGAAGTGGCGGAGCTTGGGGGAGGCCTATGTCCAGGAGTGGACGTCTTTCGGCTGAAAAGATGACACAAATTAATGTGCCTGTCTAGGTTTGAACCTACGATCTACAACTTGTTAGAGCGCGGCCGTTGCCACTGGGCCGCCGTACGCAAAATATGCGCTTTGACGTGGAGTTGCGGACAGCAGCTCGTCTTACCTTTTACCTACCACTGGACCGCCACGTCCGCCACTGCTTCTATACAACGTCTTTTTGAGTCACTGTTTTATGTTTCACCCTTTGCACAAACATCAAAAAAATTTAGTCACCATGACAAAAAAAAAAATTGTCACACCCCGCGTGGTAAGTTCATGTGCTATGCGTGGGAACCGATGGTCGATGTATTAGCCATCATGTTGGCTAATACTATCGTAAAAGAGGCTCAATAATCAATAAAATACGACAAGCAAGGAATTAGTGACATATCTATACAACCGCTGATAGTGATCCGCAGGAAATTAATTCAATCTTCGATTATATCGGTCGGTCGACCACTCCCCTCTGTTTAAAGGGGGCTCGGCTGTCTGCAGTGGCCTATACCTTTACGAGTGACCATTTTGACATGAAGAGAATTATTGTGAATCGTTCTCCGTGCATCGGAGATCGTGGTCTTAATGATCCCTTATCCCATTTTCCTTGGGGTCAGTGTTATATCATATAGTAAAATATATGTTCTTTCTTCTTCCGTACTGGCCGTTTTCTCAGTAGTCACCACTTTAAGCCACATTCTCATCTTTCGCACAATCCATCTATCGTTTCTTTTGTCTTCCCCTACTATTATAGCCATCCACATTCATACTCAAATATTCCTCATAGCGTTGTCCTAATTCCTTCGCAGCACCATCAGCCTATTAAGTTCCCTCTGCTGGGACTCAAGCCTCCTTCAAGAAGGATTGGCCTTTCATCTACCAAGCAGGACCAGAGCGGGTTGGTAGATGTCACATGTCTTCGAATTTTTGGTTCAAGGACGTGCCGGTCTCTTCACGAAACATCGTGAAGAAATCGGAATGGCCTAGAGCCTAAAATAACACTGCTCACAAAATGGTGCAGTAAAACATTCCTAAACGGTTTTGTGGGACGTGTTAATAAAATTTATTTACACAGAGTAAAGCGCTTGCCTGGGTGCGCGGATCCACAACCTACAACTCGTAATTTGGAGCCGTTATACCACTGCATGGGCCCTACTGCATCACTTGGCAACCGATTTCTACAAACCTTTTCAAACACTGGTGCCAGTTTCAGGATTGCTTTTTCATACATTTTTCATTCTATCGATTCGAGTAACAGCATTGAATATGGCTAGAAATAGCCAGTACATACTCGTCAGTATTCAGACTATCGAATTATGCAAATTCCCTAATAGAGTATTCCACAGTACCCATCTAGTAGTAGATTACTATCATTAAAAGTGTGTCTGTACGGATTGAGGAGCCATGACGCGAGTACTACCAACATTTAGAAGTAAATTTTGTATGACTGATCCTGGAGTTTATAGTAAAACCCTTTAAAAGTTATAGGACGTTAAAGATGGTTCTTTGCAGTCTCACTGGTTTTAAAAATTTCTGCTAAAGAAACGAATAATGATATCTTAGTCTAATCCTAAGGACTATCTTGATGAGAGTGACCACAAGATAGTAAACAAATCCATAGCGGACTCCCGGCCATCGTAGGTGCAGGCGCGCGTGGAACGCAACGCTTCTTTGAGTGCGAGCAATTGGTCGCCGTCCGGTAAGGACCAGGGTGCTTACTCTCGAATATAATTCCGATAGATCGTCATTGGAATTATCAGTTAAACGTCAGGGATTGGCTAGACTCAGTGAGTCCGGCCAATCCCTGACGTTTAACTGATAATTCCAATGACGATCTATCGGAATTATATTCGAGAGTAAGCACCCTGACCCGGGTCGACGGCACGTTGTGTTCTACGCGCGCTTCACAGAGATGTCAGCAAAAATTGAAGGGGAATTGGTTCGAAAAAGTTGCTGTAGCCCTGGGCACAGGCAACTGAAGGAACACGTGTTGGTTTTAGTCAGTACCTAAAAGTCTGACACGCCCTCCACATAAAAAAACACAATAGTCATCATTCTGTTGCCCTTACACCAATCTGTTTGGGGTCTTGCAACATCCCTTCTTCCATAATTCCCTATTAGTCGTCATTTCCTATCTGTCTGAGCAATGGTGGCCCAGTAATATCTGCCCCGGCTTACGAGTTGTAGGTCGTAGGTTCGAACCCAATCGGGCGCTTTTGTGTGTGTAAATTATTTCATCACCACTGCCCTCAAAACGGCGAAGGAAAACATCGTGAGGAAATCAGCTTGTCTAAGAACGAAATATGCGCCGTCTATCGGCTGAAATGATGATGATTTTGTGATTTAGATGTAAGAAGAAAAAGTTCTCTGAAGCAAGAATAGTATGCAATGATCGTATCATCAAAGTTTATAAACTTCATTCATTCATTACATATCATCGTTCATTTAGATATTACGGAACCGTACCGTATTTTACAATATTAAAGTTTATTTTCTTGAATAAACACGTCATGCAGATTATTACAGTTAGGTATGACAATAATTGTCACACCCACGCCATGCAATTTTGTTATCATTTCGGTGAGAGGCCTAGCTTTAGATTTTATTTAATCAATCAAAATCATAAAAAGATATTAATTTTACATTCGTGCGTAAAAGTTTAATTTTTTCTGTTTTTTTTTATCAGGTTTTTTGTTTGTTTGTTTGTCAGATTTATTAGTTAAGAAAAACATTTGTTACTAGCGTGTATTGCTATAACTAGCCTATTCCTTCCTATATTTCTACAATAGCATAAATTCATCATGGCCGGGCGTTTTTATTGACCGTACCCCGATGCGACGATGCTTTGATCAAATTATTACCTACAACTTATTTTAAACTTAAAGGGACAATAAGTCTTTAAGCATACTTTTTTTTTTGAGGCTTTAAAAAAAATATTAATTTAACTTTAATTTGAAGATGGACGACGCCGCCGCGGTCGGCCCAGGCAAAAGGTGGCGAGACGACCTGGATGCGTAACCCGAGGGCTGGTTCGAACTGGCGTGGGAAAAGAGTTCCTGGAAGGACTTTTGCCCAGCAGTGGGACAGTATAGGCTAAACTAAAAATATAATTATTTTCCTGCGTTTTAGATTTAATATAGTAGTAGTAGTATCCATTCTGGAGCTATAAATGCTATAATGCCACAGACAGACACACCGATACACACTACAAGCTTTTATCCCCTCTTTTTCGTCGGGGTTAATAAAAAATAAACAAATATAGGTAAATAGTTATATGTAATATTGATTATAATAATACTAGTATAAATCCACGGTTTCGTTCTGCATTTATTTTCTTTATTTTTTTATCTTAATAATGTAAATTAATGTTAGTAATATAATAATACAACAAACAAAATAAAAAGTAAATAGGTAAATATCAGTAACGATAAGTCGAGAGAGAATTTGCATGGCAGTGCAACATTTATTACATGTAGTACCTACTGAAAAGTTGATGCCTTTTCTGCAATGAAAATTGGTTTATGTCCTATTCTTAAGAAGTTTGTAGATAACTTTAATGAAAACGATTTGTAAAGGGAGTGCTACTCGTAAAACAAATCACCAGATTTTGCTCAGCCGTTACTGAGTCATACAGTGACAAACATACAAACGCCAAAACATTGACATTGATAATATTAGATATAGTAATTTAGTTGAAATCGAGATAAGATGATAAACGAACCTCGTCGTGTGATTCACGTGAAGCGAAAATATTTCACACAAATATTTATCTAAAGCAAGTCATTGATACCATAATAAAAAAACAAATCATATATATTCGGAATTCAGACAATCCGTCGCTATATTAGCGGCTTACTCCTTATATATCGTATATTATAGTTTATTAATTAATTAGTAAAAAATGTATAAGTTATTTATTTCTTTGCTGCTAATATCTCTTAGTGCTTTAAGCTATAGTGATGACTCCATTTTGGATGGCACTGAACTGGAGCTAACGTTTTTGGTAAGTTAAAAGTATTTTTTTAATACTTAATTATTACTTTCTCGTAACGGGACGAGCTCAATCAATCTGACTAGCTTTTTCCCCAACTCTGTTGGGGTCGGCTTCCAGTCTAACCGGATGCAGTGGAATACCAGTATTTTACATCAGAAGATTGTCTATATGACCTCCACAACCCAGTTACATGGTAACACGAAACCTCTTGGGAAGACTGGATATCAGACTTTTGAGGTTCGACTACCCGTAACAAATGTCAACAATATAAGAATGACACTGGGACCAAAGGTTTAATGTGCTTACCGAGGCAATGAGGGATCTCGATACACATGTAACGGATGGTCACCGTGGCAAGCATAGCTTCAGTTACGATCGACCCGTGCGGCCACGAGCACCATGTAACGGGACGAGCTCATACCGAAGAAAAATTTCAGTCAGATTGTATAGTGTACCTCAGTAAATGCACAGTATCTCAGTAATTTTTTTTTTAAATCGTCATCTAGATTCCCATAGAAACCATATTTGTACGCCTCCTGGCATAACATAGCCCTCTGTTCATCAAACATAAGATCTGTCTTTTTTTTCTATGTAAAAAAAAAATCCATGCTTGTTTCAGATTCATCGCCATGGTGACAGAACACCAGTAGAATCAACATTAAGTCTCAGCAGCGATGCTGAGGTCCTTAGGATTGCCTCTGCTCAATACGGCTATGGTCAGCTTACTGACGTAAGTACAGTTCAATTAAAATTATAAATATTGAAAAAAATAAACGCTCGTATAACGTAGCAAACCATATAAAGCGAGATAGACAAATATTTCTTCATAAGCGGAAGTAATTAAATTGATAACCAAACGTCTTTTGTCAACACAAACTGATGGGGCCCGCAACAGCCGGTGCTTGCCAGGGGTGCGGGTGGTTCAAAAGAGAAACCGCCGCCCCTGGCACACAGGCTACCGAGGGAACATGGGTGTCCTCCTACTCCACCCAGAGCGGGAGAAGTTATAAGATGATTTCCCACCCTCAAAAAAAAACGACTTTTGACTTTCTACCACAGACTTTAAAATAAACCTATATAATACTGTGAAGTAATTCTCGGTGACGAAAATAGTCTCATGTTTAGATTAATACGTGAAGCAAAAACCTTGAACCCCTTTTTGTGAAAATCGTACCCGGCGACCATTACTAACTATTATTACACTAGGCTGAGGCCACATCAGGCCACGACGCGACCTGCGACACATGAGCGATTAAAACAAATAAATGAGTTCTCAAGTCCGTACATCAAATATTACAAGCGATCTTTAATTTCTTTATGCGATAGGAACAAAATTACTGTAATCACGGCATCGGCTACATCAACATATCAGCGAAATTGAAACGAATTTATTACAAAATTTCTCACTTGCACGACTAGTTCAATAGTGCTACTAAATATGCGTGTGGCTACATTATGCGTATAGTAAACCGCGATGGATGATTTGTCGCGATTTTTGCTTAAAATGTGGCCATACCATGTTTATCTCGTTTCGGTCTTCCAGTCTCATCGCAAATCGCTTCCTACTGTGGCCTCAGCCTTAATTATGTTAACAAAATACCATACATTCAGCTTTTATAGATTAATACTGGCCGTTTTTTTTTTTTTTTTTTTTTGGGTGGGAAATCATCAAATAACTTCTCCCGCTCTGGGTGAAATATACTATTTTTACGTAGGTACAATTTTTTTAAATATTATATTTTAGCCTCTAACAAACATTATGCTATATTATAAAGTATAGTTTGCAACCTATCTATTAGGAACACCAATCTTTAGTGTGGTCATCAATGCCAGCCCAACTGAATATCAGAATAAAGTATAATATGACCTCCAAAACCAAACTTGTGGTGATGACAATACTACTTTCAGTATAACTTCAGGCTCGTTTTTAATAAACTTTCAGCTGATAAATAAACATTTCCTTACACCATCTCCATTTCCAGGTCGGTATACGTCGTGGCTACGCCCTAGGCCAGTTCATTCGCCGTCGCTATGACGCTCTCCTGTCACCGAATTTCAACAGATCAGAGATCTACATCAGATCCACTGACTCGACCAGGGCTAAGATGACAGTTCTGACAGCAATGGCGGCAGTGTACCCTGTCGACCAGGATAACTGGAGTGACTCTGTCAACTGGACCCCTGTTCCTTATACTACTGTGCCTGCTAAATATGATTTTGTAAGTAATTTCAACCGCCTTCAAAAAAGGAGGAGGTTGTATTTCTTTTAGATTTGATACCTCAGAACTCCGTCATTTATAAATCGATTTTAAATGTTCTTATTTGTTTGAAAGAGTACGTATCGAGTAGTACTACGAGTATTTAAGTACTGATTTAACATTCACTGAAATTGAACTTGTTGAAGTTTAATTTCGGAAATCGGTTCCAAAAAAAATCAACACCATCCAAACTTCCGAAGTAATTTTTCACTTAGTAGTGTTTTTTTTTTTGAGTTTTTCAAACGGACTGTTTTGTCTTGTTTAATAAACGATTATAGAATCTTAAGACTGCTTGATATAGTAGCCTATAAAGCAGTGATATAGTAGTCTATAAAGTCTAATTTAGGACTTTATATAGACCACTATCTCACTTTATATATTATTTTACAGAACCTAGCAACAACTAACTGCCCGAATCTCCTCGCGAAATTCACCTCACTGGAGGCCTTGACTGAAGCAGAACCCTTCCCATCACTGGATCAGTACACTGATGCTCTGAACCAATGGTCCGAAGTCTTGGGCTTCGACATCTCCGCGCAGCCCGTATATGCTTACACCTTGAACGATATTTATACTGCCCAGGTAATTATTTGTTTACTAGCAAAAAACACTTCGGCCGAAAGGTTCTAGAATGGCGACCGCGTACCGGAAGGCGTAGCGTTTAAAAGTCTCCAGATCGATGACCAGGTGAAGGCCGCCGAAACCGATGGGATGTGGGAAGCACAGGACTGGTGATGCGGCGAGGCTTTGGGAGAAGCCTATATCCAGCAATAGATCTCTTTCGGCTGAAATGATGATGATAATAGCAAATCTTGACGCTTGTATTCCTCAAAGGAGTAGACAGAGGCAACCAAATTTAGCTTTTTTTGTTAAAAATCCCATATAATAGTTGGTGGGGCGAGTCCGAACTTTTAAGACTGGGCTATTCTTGAGAAATTTCTGGTAGTAAAAGCAAAACACTGCCTGACCAGGTAAAAACTAATTCCAATTTATTAGAGACTTAAATCTAGCCCCGGGAGAAACCAGAAACCGCTGGGTCTGGATTGAAACCAAAACAAAATAACACAAAACTAATGAACAGATTTTTTTTTAATCACCAGTCACTGGATCCTAGATCAGTTATTAAGGGTTAATTTTGTCATTCACAGATGAGTTTAGGAATTCCTCTGGACGCAAAACTTCAAGAGATTTACCCTGAAATAGAAGAAATAGCCGGCATCGCCCTTGATTACATCTTCGGCAATGAAAACCGTATCGCTTTGCAAGCTGGTAAGTTAAACTTCAATTCAGAATCTGAAATAATTATACAATTATACAAACTCAATGTCATAGACGACAATATCCAAATTTCATTGCAACTAAAAATTTCGCGAAAAAAGGCTTTCAGTAACCAATCAGAAAATCTGGGGCGAGAAAGAGAAAAGATTATTCAGGATGAATAGCGCCATCCCTTTCGCACGTTGAAATAATGATGATTTTTTGTATATTTCCCATTATACCCCAGAAGTCAGATGGAACCTGAAATTTTCTTGAAATCCTAATAGTAGTTTGTTCATAATTCTGCATCAATTTCAGTAATTTTATTAAGGGTATTTTTATAGGTATGTATTTTCCATACCAACTAAACTTAATTTTAAATGCATAATGAGTACGTAATAAATAAGTTTAGGTCATTGTATTATGCTTTTAACTCAATATTCTAATTCGGCTCCATTGTCAATAGCAATTTTTACAAATCTGACGTTCAATTCCAGGTGTACTCCTAAACCAGTTCTTCGCCGTAGCAGACAAGGTTATCGCTGGAGAAGACGTTCAAAGAGTCCAGGTGTATTCCGCCCATGACTTGAACGTGTTTGCCTTCCAAGCTGTCACCCAGATCACTCCAAGGCAGGGAGTTCCCAAGTATGCTTCTGCCTATGCATTGGAATTGAGAAGGGTAGTGGCAACTGGAGAATATATTGTTGTGGTGAGTATATGATTCTTCGTTCTGTTTCTGTCTATATTAATAATAAAGCTGAATGGTTTGTTTGTTAGAACGCGCTAATACTATTTAGATTTTATGGAAAACTAGGTTTTGTCACAAACATAAAACACTTTTACAAAAAAGAAAATCGGTGTGCGCTTTACAAGTGGTTGCCAAGTGTACAGACACGCTGTAAATGTGTGCATGAAGACGTGTAGGATCCACACTCGCGGAAATACACATATACATTTCCGACTCCACTATTGTCTCGGGACGGCATTAAAAGTTCCACATTCACAGCGTGTTTGTACATTTGGCAACCACAAGAAAACCTCGAGTCACTAACAGATAAAAATATTGTATCACGGCTAGACAACGGTCTCGGTCTACCCTCTCATATGATTCGTGTCTGATATCTTCCAGTTTAGAATATACTGTATTATACTTACCCTGTATAACATTCTGCATATACCCACTGTTGGGACTCAGGCTTTGACTCAGACTTGGTTTGATAGATGTTGAGGATACGTGGGCACACTGTTACTGGATATTAAAATACCCTCTACAATTATTCATAATCAACGTTCCCGTACTTCTCTTCAGCCTGTCTACCTCAACACGCCAAGCGAAGACGTAGTCACTTACCTGCAAGTGGCCGGCTGTGACCAACGCTGTGACATCGAGAGCTTCCGCGCCATCACCTCCCCGTTCAACCTAGAGGAGACTGAGTGGAGGACCCTGTGCGGCTTCTCCGAGGACATGGATATTGATACGTCTTCTATTGATTAAGGATGGAGAATGATGGACTGGTATTTTTAATCGGATTATGGACTTTTTGTACAGATGCAATAAAACTGTGCTCTGAATTTTGAATTTATTTTATTTCATGGTCTATAATTATTAATTAGGCAACCAACAGCGATACTTATGGTATGGTGTAGAGTATGTGTATTGCACACACACAGAAAAACTTCACAATCAGCCTATAATTTTCCCACTGCTGGGACACAGACTCTGTGAGTGGCAGTAGCTTATGGGTTAGTCCCACTGGTAGTAACTATCCGTAACTAATACACACTTGCTGCACCTCCCTTTTTCGCGGTTGAAGAGTGTTACATATTCATATTTTATAAATAGTTTGTGTGCAAATCCTAGCCTGCTTTCTGGCTAGCCTTTTAGCTTTCTAGGACTTCGGGAAGTACCCTAGAGGTTTATTTCTATTTATAAACAGACTTGCACCTTCCTTTAAGGGTGTTGGAGAATAAAAGTTACAGATGTCTTATTTTGTTTTGCTGTTTGCGTACACATATTAGCTTGCATACCGAATTATTGTATTTTAGGATTTCGGGAACTGCGCTAGAGGTGAGTGAGTGAGTGAATGAGTCCGTCAGTGATGGAATCGACGCATTTTAGGTATTGTCGTCAAACCCAAAGTATAAAAGCTAGACAAATTCAACTTTGTGTGCTTTATAAGTTTGTACTTTATATAATAACTACATTTATCTTGAGAATTGGAGCACTCTAGGCCGAAACTATGAGGGCATGAAAATACGACATAATGCTTCGAGAAAACAGGCTAATGTGTGCTTTTGTTTTTGGCTCGTCTTGGCCGTGGTACAGCCATGCCCCCAGATATCAAGAACAAACTTGACATTGTAGTTGAAAGACATGTTATTCCGTACATTCCAAATGCTAATGTAAGTTTGAACACAACATTTTTAAACATTTAACCATGTTACTTTTTATAGGTTTAAAAAATAATAATTGTTCTTTACTCACAGATTACAAATCTGTGAGTAAAGAACAATTATTATTTTTTCACTTCTCATGCTCTGAAAGTGCTTCTTTGTGCAGGGTATAGGCTGCACAAAATCGAATTTTGTGCACAAGGGCATTAACGTATCTACTCATAAAAGTATTATATTAAGGCAAAGAAAATGAGCCATACAGCCAAATGCAATAAGAAGTTCATAGATAGAATTTGTTATTATATAATATTTACTTTAATTTATTTGCCTTATGTGTTTTTTAAGATATAATAGATATTAAAATTTTAATTCAAGTACGGTAGGTTAGTTGATTTAAGAAAATTATTATTACAAAATTAACTTAATAGTAGGCTGTATAGGTCTGCAGCCTAATATCAATGTCGTAAGATTTAAAAAAAAATAAAGCGGCGGGAAACAGCTCTTGTTCTTTTCCTTCAGTATTCAAAACTGTTCTAATTTTACTTTGAATTTTAATTAAAGAAATGTTATGATAAACTACTGTTTTATTTCCTCGCAATCGAAGTGAAAAGCAGAGTTTATAACTCGTCCACAAAACCATTTTTATCCTCGACATTACTATCAGCCCTCGCCTTCGGCTCGGGCTGCTAAAAGTCTCGGATAAAAATAGTTTGTTTTGTGCACTTGTTGTAAAATCTACTATTTCAAAATTTTTGTCTCAGTATTTTCTAGGATATTGAAGGAATGAACAGTTTTCATGTATTTTCTTAAGCAACTTCTTCTTAAAAACATTTTCTTCTAAAATTATACAAAAATAAAATATTTGAGACCATCACATGAAGTCCTTTCAATTGATATGCGACACGCTATCGTGTGACATTTCAGTTGTAAAACAGTTTGCATTTTTTTAATTTTTTAGTTTTCTTGTTTACCCCACAAGAGTAGGGCAATATGGTGGAATATGGAATATATTCAAAATTCATTTATTAACGTTACACATCCGTGTTTGGGTCTTAGAAATTCAGTCCATCAGACAGGCACACGAGTGATCCTATAAGGGGTGCGTTTTTTCATAAGGACGTACCGAACCCAAAAATTATTAATCTAAAGTCTGATATAACGTCATAGCTGGCACAAAAACCAAGCTGAAGTGTCAGTGGGCTGGCCGTGTTTGTCGACGAACAGATATTCGGAGGAGCCGACGAGTCCTCGAGCTGCGTATCGACTAGTATAGTGTGGTACGCCCCTGGGAGGAGCTAGATGGATCGACGGCTTTAAAAAAGGTGGCTGGAACAGACTGTATGCAGAAGGCAGAGGTAGGGTGTAGTGGCGCAGCTTAGGAGAGGCCTATGTCCAGCTGTGGACTGCGATAAGCTGAGTTACAAAGGAAACAAATTGTTTGGAAAATTTACTACGAATTTAAATTATCCGTAAATTCAAATCACAACCTCAGATTACAAAACAAAGGCAGATAGACCGCGCGGAACACCAAGAGAGAAGCGAAAAAACAAATACTGAGTTTTGGATCAGTATTTGGTTTTTTGGCCTCGCTCTTGGTGTTCCGCGCGGTCTATTTGCCTTTGTTTTATAATCTGAGATCACAACATTAATTTTTTGACAATGTAATGTAGTATGTAATGGCCTTAACAGGGTAAATTGACGTAATTTGTAAATTTCATGGTTTCTCCTACTAATTCACGTGCACCCTAATTGCGTAACATGCCCCTTGACAAATAACAATAGAAAAGTGTTAATTACTTGACACTTGACAGTCTAAAGTCAGTTTAAATTCAGTGTAAAATCCCTGTGTTTTTACACAACATCCGTGTCCGCGTTTTCTCGCTCTGCGAATTCCGATTGGCGGAAGGCACCCTTAACCACATATTTTTCGAATGCTCCAATAACGTCCCACCTCTAGATTTGTATAACCGTCTCACCAAATTTAAGATCCTCTTCCGATAAATTTCCCTTCTCTTTTAACTCATTCCTCTCCTGAGCTGCTTGTGGCGCTGATGATATTCATCTGTCATAATTATATAAAATTATGATTTACTCCATCAATCTGTGTTTATGTGGGTTATTAGATATTTTTAATGTTCTAACAATTGTGTTAAATTTGTATTTATTTATTTTTTGTTTGTTCCAGTCACCGTCAGTCCCCACAAGATCAACATTAAGCATTAACGCACACATGCTTTTCCAATACACTTTAAACATTAGCAGAATAGTCGACATCGGCTTTGCTTGCCATAATAAAAATAATCAGTTTATAGTCAGAATCTGAATCGTTTAGAAGGTTATTGCTAATCTATTCTTTCATACGTTAGAAACAATTGTCTACTTAGCAACGTAAACAACGCCATTAATGTTGTGGAAATGTCAAAAGGAAGGGATTCCGGTTGAAGTATTACGTAATTACCCCTCTAGCCAGAGTTTTTCTCGGGACTGTCAGTTTATCTGTACTTAGATTAAAATGTATGATTCGCGTCCGTAACAAATATGGCTTTACAGTATTATAATAATTGAACCCATCGTCAATACAATGGGGTTAAATAAACTTAGAGAAAGTTCATTTAACCCCATTAAAAAAATGTTGAAAAAATCATTTGATGGGATAAAATGAACTTAGGGGTTGTTATCAACTTGTATTGATGATTTTAATGATTATAATTATGTAAATGTATACGTGTTATGGTCGCGAATGATATCGATATTTCACATTTATATTATTACTAGTTTTTGCCAGCGACTCCGCCTGCGTGGATGTCGGTTATTGCGTAAAAAAGTAGCCTATGTCCTTCTCCATATCCCAGGCTATATATCTACCAAATTTCATGACTATCGGTTCAGCAGTTTGGGCGTGAAAGCGTGACAGACAGACAGACAGAGTTACCTTCGCATTTATAATATTAAGGAGGGAAATAGTAGGATATCTAACAGAAAGAGTGAGATAGTTTTCATGGTTTTAGAGGGTATTAAAGACAATATCATTATCTGCCTAGCCTATTCCCAACTATGTTTGGGTAGGCTTCCAATCTAACTGGATGCAGCTATATACCAGTAAGATACATGGAGCGACTGCCTATCTAACCTCCACAACCCAGTTACTGGGTAACACGATAACCCTTGGACTGGTTATTTTCGAGATTCTGACGACCCGTAACGACTGTCAGAGATCCTCGAATGTCAACCGGGACCAACGGATAACGTGCTTTCCGAGGCACGAAAGGGTATTGATTTATAAAGATGGTCACCCATCCACAGAGCAACCAACAGAGGATATAATAAATCCAATGGAGAATAATATTATTCTGATGACACAACAGACAGAAGTACAGTCATTGAGTTATCTATGCTCTTGCGAGCTTGAAATTTAAAACCTTACTCCGCTGAGTTTTCAAAGGACATTTATCCTTTATGTTCCCTAGAAAATCGAGATACCGCAGTCAAAAATGTTGACTGGAGGTCTAACTAAAACAATAACAAGAATATATCATGGCCATAACCACACCTTTTTAATAGTATTTTTTTCTAAAACTTGACTGTCTCCTTGGCCTAGAAGTCGTAAGCGCTATTGCTGCAGAAATTTTATTTTTTTCAGTAAAAGCATGGAGCCTGCGTTTGTGCCCGGTTGATGGCATTAGGCTTGCTCTCTATTACATAGGACTTCTATATCACTGATGAAATGTGGGTGAAGGTACTAAGGAACACCACTGCCTAACCGTTCGAGGATTACTGGCGCGCTGTTATGTTATCAATCAAAGGCCGTATGAAAATTAAAGTTAGATACCTATCACAAGAATATAGTGCAGGTAATAAACTTCCCACTGCTGCGGCACAGGCCCCTTCTCGGTGAGAGGGAATGGACCGTAATCCACCACGCGGGCCCAGTGCGGTTTGGTACCTAGATGTCACATCTCTTTGAATTTTTGGTTCTAGGATCGTCACAGATTTTTCCTTCCCCGTTTCGAGAGCAGTGGTGATCAAATACGAGTAATTTACCCGAAGCAACGCAGGAGAACCAAGGTAACCAACATAGCCCGAAGAATTGCCAAACTTAAGTGGCAGTGGGCAGGGCACATTGCTGGCAGAACAGATGGCCGATGGGATCGAACGGTTCTGAAGTGGTAACCGCGTACCGGAAGACGTAGAGTTGGAAGGCCTCCCACAAGGTGGACGGATGACCTTGTGAAGGCCGCATGAATCCGCTAGATGCAGGAAGCACAGAACCCATCGAAGTGGTGAAGTTTGGGGGCGGCCTATGTCCGGCAGTGGACGTCTTTCGGCTGAAATGATGAGACGAAGTAATGCGCACTAGGTTTGAACCAACGATCTACAACTTGTTACTGCGCGGCCGTTACAACTGGGCCGCCGGCGCCGTACGCAAAATACGCGCTTTGACGTGGTGTTACCCGTCGTATCTTACCTTTTACCTACCACTCGGCCGCCACTGCTCATACACAACGTCTTTTTGTTTTAAAGTTTTATGACCCTTTGCACAAACTTCAAAATAATATAGTCACCATGACAAAAAAAACACACCCCGCGTGGTAAGTTCATGTGTTATGCGTGGGAACAGATGGTCGATATGTTAGCCATCATTTTAGCTAATACTGTCATAAAAGAGGCTCAATAAACAATAAATTACGACAAGCAAGATATTAGTGACATATCTATACAACCGCTGAAAGTGATCCGCAGGAAATTAATTCAATCTTCGATTAAATCGCTCTGTCGACCACTCCTCTTTAAAGAGGGCTCGACTGTCTGCCGTAGTCTATCCTTTTATAAGGGATGATTTTAACATGAAGTGAATGATTGTGAGACGTTCTCCACGTATCGGACATCGACTCACCATCGGGATCGTGCTTTTGATGATCCCTTATCCCATTTTCCTTGGGGTCAGCGTAATATCATATTATATATACATTATTTCTTCTTCCATACTTTGCTACTAGGCTGTGGCTTCTCAATGTGAAGAAATCGTCGGAACAGTGAGGTCGCTCCGCGATGCCTGTGCAGCTTCCAGGAAGCTTCTGTGCTTTTAGGCGGAGCTAGGCTGGCTCTGTTAGCCAGAATCTCTACCCACAACGGACCGAATGGGACTCTACGTGCGGAAAAGGGAGTCCCATAATCATCATCATCATCGCCATCATACTGGGCATTTTCTCAGTAGTCATCACTTTAAGCGACATTATCATTCACACAATCGATCTTTTGTTTCTTCTGTCTTCCTCTACTCTTATACTAATTCACATTCATACTCTAATTTTCCTCATGACATTGTCCTAACTACTCCATAGCTCCATATTCAGCCTATTAGTCGTCATTTCACTCACGAACATGAACATACACACCTCTCTCCCATTCACAACCCCACTCTTTCTCCATCCATCCATACTCAAATAAATCTAAATTACTTACTCAGCCAACTCACATTTTTGGCTTATGGTAGATGCACATCGACACTCGAAACATAAAGTCCATCATCATTAATTTACAGTTCAGTTCAGTCGAACCACTGTCTCCTGAAATACAGGCCATCCCCAGTTTAGGAGACAGGATGTAATTTTTGTTAATTTAGACAATTGTTTTTTTTTTCACCCCTTGTGTCCATTGTTAGTTGACTAAGTCTTAGCTTGTAACTAGCACACAACCTGTGTCATGTATATATTTTTGGATCAATACACTTAGTATTATCATATCATTATTTCCTGTCTGTCTGAGTGGTGGTGGCCCAGAAATATCTGCCCCGGCTTACGAGTTGTAGGTCGTAGGTCTGAACCTAATCAGGCGCTTTTCTTTGTGTAAATTATTTCATCACCACTACTCAGAAAACGGTGAAGGAAAACATCGTGAGAAAACCGGCATGTCTATGAACGAAACATGGATGTCTTTCGGCTGAATTGATGATGATGACGTTGTGATTTAGATGTAAGAAGAAAAAAACCGCTGAAGCAAGAATAGTATGCAATGATCGTATCATCAAAGTTTATAAACTTAATTCATTCATTACATATCATAGTTAATTTAGATATTACGGAACCGTACCGTATTTTACAACATTAAAGTTTGTTTTGTTGAATAAACACGTCATGCTGATTATTACAGTTAGGTATGACAATTGTCACACCCACGCCATGCAATTTTGCTATCATTTCGGTGAGAGGCATGTCTTTAGATTTTATTTAATCAATCAAAATCATAAAAAGATATTAATTTTACATGCGTGTATAAAAGTTTAATTTTTTCTGTTTTTTATCAGGTTTTTTGTTTGTTTGTTTGTCAGATTTATTAGTTAAGAAAAACTTTTGTTACTAGCGTGTATTGCTATAACTAGCCCATTCCTTCCTATATTTCTACAATAGCATAAATTCATCATTGTTTTTATTGACCGTCCCCCGACGCGACAATGCTTTGATCAAATTATTACCTACAACTTATATTAAACTTGAAGGGACAATAAGTCTTTAAGCATACTTTTTTTTAAGGTTTTGTTTGTGATGGACTTTTTTAAATTATTAATTTAACTTTAATTTGCAGATGGACGACGCTGCCGCTGAACCTGGAGGCGTTAAAAAAATAACCATTAATTTACTGCTTTTTAGACTTAATATAGTAGTACTAGTACTTAGACATGCTACGATCGACATGTGCCTCGCTTTAAAACTACACATGTTTCCCAATGTGAAGCTACATAGTTTCTTGTTTATCCTCATTCCTCTTTGCTATTTCATCCAAAATCAAAATCAAAAGTCATTTATTCAAACTAGGCTGGTGTCAGCACTTTTTGAACGTCAAAAATTACAAAAGACAGTCCCGCAAAACGCTCGCCCTTCACCACTTCCTAGTGTTTTATCTGGGAAGAAGAAGTGGTGCAACAAACTCCGTCATCAGAAACTGATAATTATCTATTTATAACCTATTAATTGAGACTTTTCCAATGAGCCTAACGATACTCCGATACTTCTGACGTTTGTTAGTGAGGTAGTTAGGTATCCTGCAAATTCCAGGTGATACTGGAGCATCAATTCAAGGTTATTTCGTTCTTCTATATCATTGAAGTAATAGAATACCAAAAAATCTAAATCGGTGCATCCGTTCTGGAGCTATAAATGCTATAATGCCACAGACAGACACACTGATACACACTACAAGCTTTTATCCCCTCTTTTTCGTCGCGGTTAATAAAAAATAAACAAACACAGGTAAATAGTTTTAAGTAATATTGATTATAATAATACTAGTATAAATCCACGGTTTCGTTCTGCATTTTTTTTTCTTTATTTTTTTTTTCCTAGTAATGTAAATTAATGTTAGTAATATAATAATGCAACAAACAAAATAAAAAGTAAATAGGTAAATATCAGTAACGATAAGTCGAAAGAGAATTTGCGTGGCAGTGCAACATTTATTACATGTAGTACCTACTGAAAAGTTGATGCCTTTTCTGCAATGAAAATTGGTTTATGTCCTATTCTTAAGAAGTTTGTAGATAACTTTAATGAAAACGATTTGTAAAGGGAGTGCTACTCATAAAACAAATCACCAGATTTTGCTCATCCGTTACTGAGTCATCCAGTGACAAACATACAAACGCCAAAACATTGACATTGATAATATTAGATATAGTGATTTAGTTGAAATCGAGATAAGATGATAAACGAACCTCGTCGTGTGATTCACGTGAAGCGAAAATATTGCACACAAATATTTATCTAAAGCAAGTCATTGATACCATAATAAAAAAACAAATCATATATATTCGGAATTCAGACAATCCGTCGCCATATTAGCGGCTTACTCCTTATATATCGTATATTATAGTTTATTAATTAATTAATTTAAAATGCATAAGTTATTTATTTCTTTGCTGCTAATATCTCTTAGTGCTTTAAGCTATAGTGATGACTCCATTTTGGATGGCACTGAACTGGAGCTAACGTTTTTGGTAAGTTAAAAGTATTTTTTTAATACTTAATTATTACTTTCTCGTAACGGGACGAGCTCAATCAATCTGACTAGCCTTTTCCCCAACTCTGTTGGGGTCGGCTTCCAGTCTAACCGGATGCAGTGGAATACCAGTATTTTACATCAGACGATTGTCTATATGACCTCCACAACCCAGTTACATGGTAACACGAAACCTCTTGGTAAGACTGGATATCAGACTTTTGAGCTTCGACTACCCGTAACAAATGTCAACAATATAAGAATGACACTGGGACCAAAGGTTTAACGTGCTTACCGAGGCAATGAGGGATCTAGATACCTATGTAATGGATGGTCACCGCGGCGAGCATAACTTCACTTTCGATCGACGCGTGCGGCCATGAGCACCACGTTACGGGACGAGCTCATACCGAAGAAAAATGTCAGTTAGGCTGGCCCAAGGAGCGCCATTCATAGGCACCTTAATAAGAGCTGCCTTTTATCAACATCCTTCTTTCTCTAGAACATTTTTTTCTGAGGTCGACGTAGACCGTCTTCTTCCAGGCGTCAAAAATTTCCTCTCGAGCTACATTCGTTTTCACTCATATTAACCATTATTTCTTTGGTTTTCTTCTTGGTCATCTTATTGCCATCTAAATTGACACTTAGTTTTATTGAAAGTCACACAAGAATAGCGTCTAAAAGTTCCCTTTATTATTAAAATTTTAAAAAGTGCCCTGGGTATGGCTCCTCCCACCAATTAAATTTTACAGAATTAAAAAAAAAACGAAATATTTATTAATTGATAAATATTATTGACGAATACTTAAATGACGAATTAATTTAGAATTAAAATTATTAATAACTAAACAATTATTATAACATTAAACTATTTTGACATTTTATTAATTTTGACATAGATTTCTGACATTTTAATAATTCGTCATTTAGGTCTGACATAAATTATGATATTAATTTGTGTGTAGGTAATTGTTCAATTTATTTTCTAATTTAATACTTACTATTTATCATGCATGATTTTCAAATATTTTTAGTAAATTTTTATTTGTAATCATCATCTAGATTGCCATAGATACCATATTTGTACAGAGGCCAGCACATCAAGCTACCCCAATCTGTAAAATTTATTTGATAGTTCAACTTTATTGCAAAGGAATAAGGTTTATGTTCAATTGGGAAAATTTGACAGTTTGGGATAGCTTGACCTGCTGGCGACTGTACATCAAACATAAGATCTGTATTTTTTACCTACATAAGTTAAAAAATAAATAAAATAAAATTAACTAACAATTCCATGCTTGTTTCAGATTCATCGCCATGGTGACAGAACACCACTAGAATCAACATTAAGTCTCAGTACAGACGCTGAGGCCCTCAGGATTGCTTCTGCTCAATACGGCTATGGTCAGCTTACTGACGTAAGTAAAGTTCAATGAAAAATATATGAACTTCCTGTATAAAGCCATATAAGACAAATATTTCTTTAAAAGCGGAAGTAATTAAATTTTAAACCTAACGTCTTTTGTCAGCATAAAGTGATAGGGCCCGCAAGGGTCGGTGCTTGCTAGGGGTGCGGGTGGTCCAAAAGAGATACCGCTGCCCCTGGCACACAGGCTACCAAGGGAACACGGGTGGGTTTTAGTCAGTAAAAGTCTGACACGCCCTCCTACTCCACCCAGAGCGGGAGAAGTTATAAGATGATTTCCCAAACCATATAAAGCGAGATAGACAAATATTTCTTCATAAGCGGAAGTAATTAAATTGATAACCAAACGTCTTTTGTCAACACAAACTGATAGGACCCGCAACAGCCGGTGCTTGCCAGGGGTGCGGGTGGTTCAAAAGAGAATCCGCCGCCCCTGGCACACAGGCTACCGAGGGAACACGGGTGTCCTCCTACTCCACCCAGAGCGGGAGAAGTTATAAGATGATTTCCCACCCTCAAAAAAAAAACTTTTGACTTTCTACCACAGACTTTAAAATAAACCTATACAATACTGTGAAGTAATTCTCGGTGACGAAAATGGACTCATGTTTAGATTAATACGTGAAGCAAAAACCTTGAACCCCTTTTTGTGAAAATCGTTCCCGGCGACCACTACTAACTATACACTAGGCTGAGGCCACATCAGGCCACGACGCGACCTGCGACACATGAGCGATTAAAACAAATAAATGAGTTCTCAAGTCCGTACATCAAATATTACAAGCGATCTTTAATTTCTTTATGCGATAGGAACAACATTACTGTAATCACGGCATCGGCTACATCAACATATCAGCGAAATTGAAACGAATTTATTACAAAATTTCTCACTTGCACGACTAGTTCAATAGTGCTACTAAATATGCGTGTGACTACATTATGCGTATAGTAAACCGCGATGGATGATTTGTCGCGATTTTTGCTTAAAATGTGGCCATACCATGTTTATCTCGTTTCGGTCTTCCAGTCTCATCGCAAATCGCTTCCTACTGTGGCCTCAGCCTTAATTATGTTAACAAAATACCATACATTCAGCTTTTATAGATTAATACTGGCCGTTTTTTTTTTTTTTTTTTTTTTGGGTGGGAAATCATCAAATAACTTCTCCCGCTCTGGGTGAAATATACTATTTTTACGTAGGTACAATTTTTTTAAATATTATGTTTTAGCCTCTAACAAACATTATGCTATATTATAAAGTATAGTTTGCAACCTATCTACTAAGAACACCAATCTTTAGTGTGGTCATCAATGCCAGCCCAACTGAATATCAGAATAAAGTATAATATGACCTCCAAAACCAAACTTGTGGTGATGACAATGCTACTTTCAGTATGACTTCAGGCTCCTTTTTAATAAACTTTCAGCTGATAAATAAACATTTCCTTACACCATCTCCATTTCCAGGTCGGTATACGTCGTGGCTACGCCCTAGGCCAGTTCATTCGCCGTCGCTATGACGGTCTCCTGTCACCGAATTTCAACAGGTCTGAGATCTACATCAGATCCACTGACTCGACCAGGGCTAAGATGACAGTTCTGACAGCAATGGCGGCAGTGTACCCTGTCGACCAGGATAACTGGAGTGACTCTGTAAACTGGACCCCTGTTCCTTATACTACTGTGCCTGCTAAATATGATTTTGTAAGTAATTTCAACCGCCTTCAAAAAAGGAGGAGGTTGTATTTCTTTTAGATTTGCTACCTCAGAACTCCGTCATTTATAAACCGACTTTAAATGTTCTTATTTCTTTGAAAGAGTACATAACGAGTAGTAAGTACTATTTAAGTACTGATTTAACATTAACTGAAATTGAACTTGTTGAAGTTAAATTTCGGAAGTCGGTTCCAAAAAAAAATCAACACCAACCAAACTTCCGAAGTAATTTTTCACTTAGTAGTGTTTTTTTTTAAGTTTTTTAAACGAACTGTTTTGTTTTGTTTATTATACGATTATAGGATCTTAAGACTGCTTGAAGTTATAGTATGCAACACGCAATGAAATTGCAGTGATATAGTAGTCTATAAAGTCTAATTTAGGACTTTATATAGACCACTATCTCACTTTATATATTATTTTACAGAACTTAGCAACAACTAACTGCCCGAATCTCCTCGCGAACTTCACCTCACTGGAGGCCTTGACTGAAGCAGAACCCTTCCCATCACTGGATCAGTACACTGATGCTCTGAACCAATGGTCCGAAGTCTTGGGCTTCGACATCTCCGCGCAGCCCGTATATGCTTACACGATGAACGATATCTACACTGCACAGGTAATCTTTACTTTCTCACCATTTAACCTATGAAATACCGCGACTGCAAAAAGACACTCACTGAATGGTTGAAGAGCAAATGTTATGAAGAAATCGAGGCTATGCTCTATATAATCACATAATTCCCAAAACACAAATAATCTATAGATACAGTTACACCTTCCACACCAACATTCACACCCCTACACGACACACACCGCCACCTCACACATTGTCTCCCCCACACGCACAACACTGTGCGCATTCCTTTTTCCGTTTACAATTAATGTTTTTTGTGTTATTTGTACCCATTGTTTAAATCCTTTTGCATGCTTTCAAAATTATCCATTTTATTCTCACACATAATGATGTGTAGTTAATGTAAACTGGAAGAGCGGAACCACCTAATACAAGCAAATATTTACTTAAAGGTGACTCCAAATTTAACAATGTAATTTACATGAGTCGATGAACCAAACATTTTTATTTTATTTAAATAATAAAGATTATTTTTTTCATTCACAGATGAGTTTAGGAATTCCCTTGGAACCGAAACTTGCAGAGATTTACCCCCAAATAGAAGAAATTGCCGGCATCGCCCTTGATTACCTCTACGGCAATGAAGATCGTATCGCTTTACAATCTGGTAAGCTCCTAAAATAGCCTGCAGATCCATTCTTTAGGAAATCTCAACGTGAAAACTTTAACTGAAGTGTAAGTTAGTCGCTACGCTTGCCGGAGTTAGATCCTGGATGGTCACCCATCCTCCGTGCCTTGGAAAGCACGTTAAGCCGTTGATCCTGGCTGATATTCTTGGAACAACCAGTTTCACCAAGGGGTATCGTATCACCCAGTTTCTGGGCTGTGGAGGTCAGATAGGCATTTATTTCATGTAATATACTGGTATTCAGCTGCACCTGATTAGACTGGAAGCCGACCCCAGCTTAGTTGGGAAAAGGCTACGCATATTGATTTGACTGGCTGTACTAAATGAGCTAGATAGACCCCGCAGCTTTTCCCTAAATAAAATGTCTGCTGTAGTGAACTGTTAATTGACAAAACAAAAGTCAATTAATGCAGTATAGAAAATGAACGTCAACACTCATCCAGTGCGAGAAAGAGATGAAAGATAAGTTGCTTCATCATCCTTTCACGCTGAAAGTGCGTGATAAAATCTCGCTGCGATTTTTTATATTCGTGTGAACGTGGTCTAATCATGATTGAAAATTTTACCTAGGACCCCATAAGTCAGTTTAAGAACTATCTAAAACTTTACAGCAAGTAACTTTAAGCAATATACATCAATACGGTGAAGCATTAGATCATCAGGAATCTCCAATGGAAATCGCAACGATAACCTAATGAAATATTCTATTCTAGGTGTACTCCTAAACCAGTTCTTCGCCGTAGCAGACAAGGTTATCGCTGGAGAAGACGTTCAAAGAGTCCAGGTGTATTCCGCCCATGACTTGAACGTGTTTGGCTTCCAAGCTGTCACCCAAATCACTCCAAGGCAGGGAGTTCCCAAGTATGCTTCTGCTTATGCCTTGGAATTGAGAAGGATAGTGGCAACTGGAGAATATATTGTTGTGGTGAGTGTATGACTCTTCGTTTCCTATAATCTATCTGTTTCTGTCTATATTAATAATAAAGCTTAATGGTTTGTTTGTTAGAACGCGCTAATACTATTTATATTTTCTGGAAAACTAGGTTTTGTCACAATCATAAAATAATTTTACAACATCGAAAAGCGATGTGCGCTTTCCATGTGATTATCAAGTGTACAGGCACGCTGTGAATGTGTGCGTGAAGACGTGAAGTATTAACACTCGCGCACATACACATATACATTTCCGACTCCACTATTGTCTCGGGACGGCATCAAAAGTTCCACATTCACAGCGTGTTTGTACTTTTGGTAACCACAAGAAAACCGCGAGTCACTAACTGAGATAAAAATATTGTATCACGGCTAGACAACGGTCTCGGTCTACCCTGGATTCTCATATGATTCTTGATTGATATCTTCCAGCTTAGAACATACTGTTTTATACTTACCGTGTATAACATGCTGAATATACCCACTGTTGGGACTCAGGTTTTGACTCCGAGTTTGTTTGATAGACATTGAGAATACGTGGGCCCAGTGCGACTGGGTATTAAACTTCTCTCTACAATAGAGTATTATCTCTATATGAGAGAAAAAAAAAAAATTGAGATAGCTTAGTCAATAAGCAGTCGGAAAATTTTAGTTGTAGTTAATGTATTAACAAAATAAATTTTAAATTAAATTAAAAGATTTAATTTTTTTAAATGTTTTTTGTACACCATGAAATAGTAGCCGCCATGTTATTACGTCAAACCGCTCTATAAACTAATCAACTGAACCATTTTGTACTTTTCTTATTTTCGTATTCAAAGTATTTTTTATTGAAATAATATCTTAGTACATTCAGGAACAGCAAACCAACGATATGTAGAATAATAACTCATTTTTTTAATTATAAACAATTATCATACAAAATATCAGCGCATTTGTTTACACAGCAAACTGACGTCATACCCACATACCAATAGGGCGTCCACTGTGTCTAGCGTTTTCGTCAAATTAGTCAGACACATTAAAAAAAATGGTGTAATACCTATTACCTACTCTTAATCAACGTTCCCTTATTTCTCTTCAGCCTGTCTACCTCAACACTCCCAGCGAAGACGTAGTCACCTACCTACAAGTGGCCGGCTGTGACCAACGCTGTGACATCGAGAGCTTCCGCGCCATCACCTCCCCGTTCAACCTAGAGGAGGCTGAGTGGAGGACCCTGTGCGGCTTCTCCGAGGACATGGATATTGATACGTCTTCTATTGATTAAGGATGGAGAATGATGGACTGATTTTTTTTAAACGGATTATGGAGTTTTTTGTACAGATGCAATAAAAATATGCTCTGAATTTTGAATTTGTTTATTTTTATTTTCTTTAATTAGGCAACCAACAGCGATACTTATGGTATATTGTAGAGTATGTGTATTGCAGTCACACACACACACACACACACACACACAGATAAACTTCACAGTTAGCCTATAATGTTTCCACTGCTGGGACACAAGCTTCCTCTCTGGGAGTGGCAGTAGCTGATAGGCTACTCCCACTCACACTGGGTTCACTGGGTTCGCGTGTGTATTATGGTACACCACGCGAACCCAGTGCGGTTTGGTAGATGTCACATGTCTTCAAAGTTTTCTAGCCTTTCCCCAACATAGCTGGGGAGGCTAGGCAGGTAATAAGCTGTCAGTAGGTAAGTTAATAGCAGACGAGTCCTGGAGTGGAGACCGCGTCTCGGCAAACGTAGTGTGGGACGACCCCCAGCTAGATGGACCGACGACCTTAAAAAGGTGGCTGGGACAGACTGGATGCGGAAGGCGGAGGATAGAGTATTGTGGCGCAGCTTGGGAGAGGCCTATGTCCAGCAGTGGACTGCGATAGGCTGAGTTGATTGAGGTAAGCTAATTCTGGAGATAGAAACAATACCCTTTTTTAAAACTACGGAGGTCGGTGAATAGGAAATTGTTCGACTACTCCGAGAAGAAATATACTTGAAGTTTAGAAAGAAATCGATGATTGTCTTCGAATAAAATTTAATTGAATGAATACAAAAAAAACAGTTCATTTATCAAATTAAATTGCTTTCGAAAACATCGATCGGTTTGTTACTAAACAACAGTATTCTGGTTTCAACAATATCGACCGTGGTTGCATATATTTCTTTTGGTAACTGTAAAAGCTAATCTTGCTTTCAAAACAAATGGAAGTAGGAATACCTATTATCCGTAAGTAATACACACTTGCTGCACCTTCCCATTAGGGGGTTGGAGAGTGTTACATATTCATATTTTTTAAATAGTTTGTGTGCAAATCCTAGCCTGCTTACCTACGTTTCAGCTTTCTAGGACTCTTTTATTTATAAACAAACAGACTTGCACCTTCCTTTAAGGGTGTTGGAGAATCAAAGTTACAGATGTCTTATTTTGTTTTGCAGTTTGCGTACACATATTAGATGGCATACCAAATTACTGTCTTTTAGGATTTCGGGAACTGCGCTAGAGGGGAGCGAGTGAGTGAGTCCGTCAGTGATGGAATCGACGCATTTTAGGTATTGTTGTCAAATCCAAAGTATAAAAGCTAGATACATTAAACTTTGTGTGTTTTAAAAGTTTGCTAACTACATTTTGTCTAGAGAATTGGAGCTCTCTAGCAATATCCAGGCCGAAGCTATGAGGGCATGAAAATATGACGTAACGTTTCGAGAAAAAGAGGGTAGTGCGTGCTTTTTGTTTTTGGCTCGTCTTGGCAGTGGGACAACCATGCCCCGAGATCCCAAGAACAAACTTGATATTGTAAGCGGAAGGCGGAGGACAGGGAGCTGTGGCACAGCCTGAGTCAGGCATATGTCCAGCAGTAGACTGCGATAAGCTGAGTTGCAAAGGAAATAAATTGTTTGGAAAATTGACCACTAATTTAAACCATCCGTAAATTCAAATCACAACAGTATCTTTTTGATAATCTTATGGAATGGCCCTAACAGGGTAAATTGACGTATTGACACAATACGTTACCCTGTTAGGACCATTAGTGTTAGAATTAGTTAGTAGAAACCTGCACCCTAATTGCGTAACACGCTAATTGTGTTAATTACTTGATAGTCTAAAGTCAGTCTACATTCAGTGTTAAGTCAGAATCTGAATTGTTTAGAAAGTTATTGCTAATTCATTCTTTCATAAGTTAGAAACAATTGTCTACTTTGCAACGTAAACAACGCCATGAATATTGCGAAACTGTCAAAACGAAAGCAATTCCTATTGAAGTATTACGTAATTGCCCCTCTAGTCAGAATTTTCGAGGCTATGCCATATTGTACTCAGTTTGTATAACCCCTTATCTGCAAGACACGATACGGTTTTTACTCTTTTCATCTAGCGTTTCCAGCAATGAAATGAAAATGTTACCTACATTATACTTTGTAATCTAGTTATTATTCAATTCTTTCATTGCATTTTTCAATATGTCTGCATATATTACGAGACGACGATCCCATAGGAAATGAAGGCGGTTGGAATAGTTGAATATTAAAGTGTGTATTCTTACTGATTGCTATTGAGTGTGATGCATGGTGTTTCACCACAATGGTTCTAGCAAACAACTCAAATATTTTTGCATTATCTTGTCTACACCAGCGCGGAATTACGTAACACGCATACCAAGTCTTCGATTTGGACACGTTAACAACATTAAGGTGGATGCGCTAAGATAGCCTGCGAAATCCAAATTTTCTACCGTTTATTTTATCGTCCTCAGGGCGATCTTCGCAGTGGAAACACCCGGGCGTTTCCTCCTGCCTTATGCAAAACAGAAACCTCCCGAAACAGCCGTGTCCGGTGAGGACCTGCGTCAGGCGGAAGGTGAGGCGCCATGCCGCCTCTCAAGCCACTCCTCAAAGACCCCGACTTACCGCCGCAATCGTGGCGTGCCCAGCACCGGGTTGCGACAATCGCACTCTCCATGTCGCCATGAGATCCCGCCGGAGCTCAGACTAATTTTTCGATCATAATATGAAGTAATAGATTAGCAATGTACTTTAAAATTATTTAGATAGTGACTGAAAGAGTGTTACGCAATTAAGGTGCTTGCTGGTGGTCTTTAGTTCCTGCCACCTTAATGACGTTGCTTAGAAACTTTGAACTGGTGTAAGTTCAGAAGCTAAGAGCTATGCTCGGAGTATCTCTGAAAGATAGAATCCGGAATGTGGTGATCCGGCAGAGAACTAAAGTTGTCGACATAGCTCATAGAATTAGCAAGCTGAAGTGGCAATAAGCCGGCCATATTAGCCGTAAAACCGATGACCGTTGGAGTAGATGTGTTCTTGAGTGGAGACCGCGAATCAGCAAACGTAAGGTAGGACGCCCTCAGGCTAGGTGGAGGGACGATCTTCGCTGGGTGACTGGTAGCAACTGGATGAGAATTGCCGATAATCGAGCTGAATCGCGTGCAATTGGAGAGGCCTATGTCCAGCAGTGGACTGCTGTAGGCTGATGATGATGATGAAGTTCAGAAGAACTCGAACGTGGAATGATAATCTCGCTGACTTTCAAGAGATTTAAAATGTAATCGACGAGATGTGAGTGTGTTCATCATCAGCCTAGCCGTTTCCCAACTATGTTGGGTTTGGCTTCCAGTCTAACCGGATGCAGCTGACCAGTATTTTACATGGAGCGACTGCCTATCTGACCTTCACAACCCAGTTACTGGTTAGTACTGGTTAGATCTGGTAAGACTGGTTGTAAGACTTTCGGGCTTCTGAGGAGCCGTAATGACTGTCAAAGATTGACGAATGGCAGCCGGGACCACCGGCTTAACATGCTTTTCGAGACACGGTATTGGTATGTAAAGATGGTTACCCATCCATGGACCAACCGCGGCAAGCGTAGCTTAACCTGATCGATCGACACATGCGGCTGTTATTAAGTAGCCACAAACCCCATGTCACATGTTAGTGAAGTTAGGAAATATAAGAGTGAATGGTCTCATCCAAAGCAAATTAAAACATTTCTTTATAAAAATGGTTTCAGCTTTATTGCATTTCCTTATAAAAAGTACAAAATCCGTTTATCCATCCATCCAGTCCATCATTCTCTTTTCTTAATCTATGGAAGACGTATCAATATCCATGTCCTCGGAAAAGCCGCACAGGGTTCTCCACTCAGCCTCCTCTAGGTTGAACGGGGAGGTGATGGCGCGGAAGCTCTCGATGTCACAGCGTTGGTCACAGCCGGCCACTTGTAGGTAGGTGACTACGTCTTCGCTGGGGGTGTTGAGGTAGACAGGCTGAAGAGAAATAAATGGTTGCTTAAGAGTAATTGTAGAGGGTAGTTTAATATCCAGTCGCACTGGGCCACTGAACCACACAGGGCTCGCGAGGTGGATGTTGTAGCCCAACATTGGTTACCTACATCATACCATAATCAAACTATAATGTTCCTATTGCTGGGACACCGGCCTCCTCTCTGTGAGAGGGAGTGGACCAAATTCACCATGCAAGCCCAGCGAGGGTTTGTAGATTTCACATGTCTTCGAATTTTTGGTTCCAAGACGTGCCGGTTTCCTCGCGATGTTTTCCTAGACCGTTTTGGGAGCAGTGGTGATGAAATGAAATACACAAAGTGCCTGCGTTGGTTCCAACTCACGACCTTCTCACTTCTAATTCGGGAGTGATACTACTGGGCCAGCACTACTCTCACATTGGCTTTTTATGTAATTATACAGGGTAGGTTATTAAGGGTAGGAAAATTTCACAAGAAAAAAAAAATACGTCCGTGTCAATGTCATTTATGAGCCAAGAGATCCTTGTACAGACGCCAGCACATCGAGCTACCCCAAACTCTCAAATTATCCAAATTGAACATGAACCTTGTACATATGCAATAAAGATAAAAATCTATAAAGAAATTTGATAGATCGGGGTTGCTTGATGTGCTGGCGTCTGTACAATCGGTTCACACTTATTTCACCACCGATTTTCGTCAAAATTTAAATAATCTTTGCTGTCGTTGCAATAAGGTTGCTGTAGGGTTGCTGCCACTAACAAGTCTGTCAATATCACAGTGATCTATTTACTCGTTATTATAAGGTTGCTATTGGGTAAAATAACTGTGAAGCGATGTGGAACAATTCTTCAGATGCATTTTACAAGGTTGTCATATTACATTTTTATCGTTCGGAAATCATAGATCGAGCAAATACTAAGTTGGAAGATGTTGAATATGACAACGCTGGATATACGAATCATGATGAACCAAGTGAGACCAAGACCGTTGTCTAGCCGTGATAATAATTCCAATAGTGTAAACGTCAAACAAAATTCATGAATGATTTCAACAAAACTTAGTTTTCCTCGAAATCTAAAACGAATCAAAAATAAAGTAGCAAACAGTTAATGGCTTCCACGAAAACGAAAACAAGGAAATAAGTAGTGACGATATCTAAGCCAAGTTCCACGAAGTAAGTTATTATAACTCTGAAGTTTATTTTGGTCTATAGTTTCTCGACTTCGTTCGCGTCGAAGTCGTAAGACACCACAATACAGGAAAAGTTTTTATCCAGTGCGCAAACTGTAACCATGAATTCAGCATATAATTCTAGACCCCCTAGCGCAGAAATTTTTCGCCGGTTATACAAAAAAAAAATCAGCTGTTCCATACATTTTGACCGCGTAGTATTGCACTTTTCTATGAAACAGCAGATTTTCTTTTTTAAAACAGCCAAAAAAAATCTGCGGTCTAGAATGATATGCTGAATTCATGGTTACAGTTTGCGCACTGGATAAAAACTTACCCTGTATACGCCCACCGCGTCGCAACGCATCGTCTTACTTCGTTTTCTTAGCGTTCTTTCTGACTTTTTGTCATACGATAGATTATACGAAACGAAGAATCATACACTCACCACAACAATATATTCTCCAGTTGCCACTACCCTTCTCAATTCCAAGGCATATGCAGAAGCATACTTGGGAACTCCCTGCCTCGGAGTGATCTGGGTGACAGCTTGGAAGCTAAACACGTTGAAGTCATGGGCGGAATACACCTGGACTCTTTGAACGTCTTCTGCAGCGATAACCTTGTCTGCTACGGCGAAGAACTGGTTTAGGAGTACACCTGGAATTGAAAATCAGATTTGTAAAAATTGCTATTGACAATGGAGCTGAATTAGAACAACTCAAACTTATTTATTACGTACTCATTATGCATTTAAAATTAAGTCTTAGTTGATACGGAAAATACATATAAAAATACCCTTAGTAAAATTACTGAAATTGATTCAGAATTATGAACAAACTGCTATTAGGACTTTCAGAAAGTATCAGGTTCCATCTGACTTCTAGGGTATAATGGGAAATATTAAAAAATCATCATTACTTCAACGTCCAAAAGGGATGGCACTATTCATCCTGTTTAATCTTTTCTCTTTCTCGCCTCAGATTTTCTGATTGACTTTAGTCACAACCGCTGACTAGATATTTTTCTATTCCCGCAAGCCAACCCGCGGGATCTCGCTACATTAGCTATAGGTTACTTAAATCCTTTTTTCGCGAATTTTTTAGTTGCAATGAAATTTGGACATTGTCGTCTATGACATTGAGTTTGTATAATTATTTCAGATTCTGAATTGAAGTTTAACTTACCAGCTTGCAAAGCGATACGGTTTTCATTGCCGAAGGTGTAATCAAGGGCGATGCCGGCTATTTCTTCTATTTCAGGGTAAATCTCTTGAAGTTTTGCATCCAGAGGAATTCCTAAACTCATCTGTGAATGACAAAATTAACCCTTAATAACTGATCTAGGATACAGTGACTGGTGACAAAAAAAAAATTGTTCATAACGTTTGTGTTATTTAGTTTTGGTTTCAATCCAGGCCCAGCGGTTTCTGGTTTCTCCCGGGGCTAGATTTAAGTCTCTATTAAATTGGAACAAGTTTTTACCTGGTCAGGCAGTGTTTTGCTTTTACCACCAGAAATTTCTCAAATATAGCCCAGAGTCTTAAAAGCCCGGACTCGCCTCACCAACCAAACCAAACCCAAACCAAACCTCGCCAAACCAAAAAGCTAAATGTGGTTGCCTCTGTATACTCCTTTGAGGAATATAAGCGTCATATTTTGCTATCATCATCCTCATTTCAGCCGAAAGAGATCTATTGCTGGATATAGGCTTCCCCCCAAAGCCTCGCCGCATCGCCAGTCCTGTGCTTCCCACATCCCATCGGTTCCAGCGGCCTTTACCTGGTCATCGATCTGAAGACTTTTAAACGCTACGCCTTCCGGTACGCGGTCGCCATTCTAGAACCTTTCGGCCGAAGGGTTGTTTGCTAGTAAACAGATAATTACGAGTAATTACCTGGGCAGTATAAATATCGTTCAAGGTGTAAGCATATACGGGCTGCGCGGAGATGTCGAAGCCCAAGACTTCGGACCATTGGTTCAGAGCATCAGTGTACTGATCCAGTGAAGGGAAGGGTTCTGCTTCAGTCAAGGCTTCCAGTGAGGCGAACTTCGAGAGGAGATTTGGGCAGTTCATTGTCGCTAGATTCTGTAATAAATGAAATCAATTTAAATATGAGGAAAACTTCACGAGGAAAATTTGAATATGAATAGGAAACGATGGGTGGACTGTGTGATTTGGCTGTAAAGGGGTGATTACCGCAATTACAACTAATCAATCAAGTAAGTAAAGTAAGTAAGTAGTTGGTAACTATAAGTTTTTTGCTAACAAATGTTAGCAAAAAACTTATCGTATATTAGTAATTAAGAACACATCGAAAACAAATTCCTGTACAACATACGTAGCGGCAGTACCGTCCGACGCATCACCGCGGCTGCACCATTCCATGGGAAATGACGCAGCAGCGATTCACGTACGGACAGTCCAGCCTGCTCGTAATTACAGACAAGATACTGTTACTAGAGATACTGTTGAACTAATAGATCCCCGAAAAAAAAAAAAGAAATAAGGACAATAGAATGATAATGAATTATGGAGGTGTTGTTTGATAAGTGGTTAATAACTCCAAGAGGTTGTGCTATTATTCGCTTTTCGTGTCTGTGTGACCGCTTGGAATAATCAGTCAATACTGTACCCTGGTAGGACACAGACCTCCTCTTTAACGAGAGAAACTGAGCTGTAATAGATAAGGTAAAGCGTACTATCTTTCGAAGAGAGGAGGCCCGCGAAGGTGGAGCACGCGGATCCAGTGCGGGTTGGTAGATGTGTTGAGGCTCTAAGATACTGGTCGTTTGGGCGACGTACAGGTCGAAAAAAAAAACTGCCCGTTTTCTCACAATGATTTCAGAGCAGTGCAAGAATATTTTTTGGCGATTTTTCTTTTTATTTTTTTGAAATAAGAATTTTGGAATAAAACTTTTCTTTGAAAATTTGAACACTCAATTTTTTTTGTGGCTTTTAATATGCATGAGCGTTTTTCGATGTCCAACGTCTGGGCGGCGCGGCGCCTTTATCTAGCAAATAAAGATAGAGTAGATTAATGAATAAATCAATAAATTTCACCCAGTAGGTACTCACTAAATTGTTATCATTAATAAAGCAAATTGCCTATTACTATCATCGAAACGAATATTGTTGATAAAATAAATGTAGTATTCATTGGAATAGCAGCTGTATCTGTTATTGTAATTGTAGTGTTAATCGTTTTTAAACCACAGGATGAATTGACGATGAATGGATGTAAATTGCCATTTTATTTTTACAAAATTGCCGTACTTAATAGAGTTGGAATGTGATAGTCAGACGGAGTTATCTCGTATACCTCGTTTAAAATATTATTAGATATATATGGTTTGAATCACAATCATCTCTCAAAATCTTTATCTCAGCTACACATTTAGGCATGTTTTTAAGTGTTATTCTGTCTATAACTGTACAAATAAATCAAATTGAAGAGTCTGTTTGTAATGTCAAAATAACAGCCTTTTACTAAATCATTTGCAATTGGTGAAAATTATATGCAATCAAAACGCCCGCCCTTCATCACTTCCTAGAGTTGGGAAGAAGAAGTGGCGCAACAAACTCCCCAGCAGCACAGCTGTCTGTTAAGTTTGAAAAACTTGATTCTATACAATAGTAAGTCATTAACAATACGAAACAAAGCTGAAATCATTTGCGCACTGGTAATTTTCTTCCTGTATCCGACTAATATTATAAATGTGAAAGTTTGTATGTTTAGATAGTTACTCAATCACGCAAAAACAGCTGAACGGATTTAGATAAAATTTGGGACACAAATAGTTTGTAACCTAGAAAAACATATAGGACACTTTTTATCTCAATGGTACGTTCCCGTGGGATAACTTAGACCACCACGCGGACGACGCCACTGGCAAAATCTAGTCGGTAATATAACTGAAGGATTACTTACAAAATCATATTTAGCAGGCACAGTAGTATAAGGAACAGGGGTCCAGTTGACAGAGTCACTCCAGTTATCCTGGTCGACAGGGTACACTGCCGCCATTGCTGTCAGAACTGTCATCTTAGCCCTGGTCGAGTCAGTGGATCTGATGTAGATCTCTGACCTGTTGAAGTTCGGTGACAGAAGACCGTCATAGCGACGGCGAATGAACTGGCCTAGGGAGTAGCCACGACGTATGCCAACCTGGAAATGGAGATGGTGTAAGGAAATGTTTTTTGTCAGCTATTTATTGAAACTAGCACTGTCTACACCTCAAAATTGGCTACATAATCATATAACGGTCCCAGTGCTGGGACACATGCCTCCTCTCGGTGAGAGGGAAAGGCTCGTAAGACACCACGCGAGCCCAGCGCGGGTTGATAATAATAAAATTTAATGAAAATCCATTGTTACCGTGCTGTTTCTTTTTTTAAATTGTGGAATGCAGTAGCTAACCTAATTTTTAGTATAATGCCAGCACCAAGCATAAAATGATACAGGCCACTTTTGTTTCCTTTTTGTTTTGTTTATTTTTATTGTATTTTAAAAAGTACAATAAAAAACTGAACAAGCAATTTTTGTTTAAACTTCACTGATTTTTTTCCTAGTAGGTACACTATGTACCCACGGAAGAAATTGCAATTCCCAACTCGTGTGTGGCCCTCGGCCAAGCCTCGGGCCTCGAACTACACCCTCGTTTGTAATCAGTCACTTTCTCCCCTCGGTAACAACGTACCTACTATTATCGATAGAAAGACTCGCAATTTATTATTTGCAATTTTAAACGACAGTTTTTTGTTTTGTATATTTCATCATCATCATTTCTGCCGAAAGACGTCCACTGCTGGACATAGGCCTCCCCCAAAAGGGGTTTTGCCATAATCGTCACGCTTGGCAGGCGGGTTGGCGACCGCAGTATGGTGGTCAAATGCATAAATAACGCTGCTGCCCATTCTCTAGTAAGTCCCTTAGTCGCCTTCTACGACACCCACGGGAAGAAATGGGATGGTGCTATTCTTTTACGGCCGGTACCACACGGAACGGTTAGGTACTTACGTCAGTAAGCTGACCATATCCGTATTGAGCAGAGGCAATGCTGAGGGCCTCAGCATCGCTGCTGAGACTTAATGTTGATTCTACTGGTGTTCTGTCACCATGGCGATGAATCTGAAACAAGCATAGAATTATAAATAAAGAACAATTTTCGAGGCTATTGTTGTGTGACTATCAATAAAATTTAATGAAACGTAACCAAATATTATTTTTTTGTGAAAACTGATGTGGCTCGAAAGGAGGCGCAGGCGGCAGGACATTCTGCGTCGACCTTAAGTCCATGTAACTTTAACAACTTTAAATGGTGTCGTTATGAGCGATAATAGTTCTTAATGCAATCCCATATGGATTAAAATCTGTTGCAATAAATTCGAATAATAAATGAGCAAGTTTATGTCGTAAAAATGCAAATAAAATTAGATATTAACTATTCCATAAGAAATAATCCATCACTGAATGCAGTTTGGTGAAATTTTATGGTATATTTTTAATTATAATTGTTATTGAAGGGACACACTGCTTTTAAAGATAAGAGGTGACTTCGATGATTTTTTTGATGCATTAAAGTATGTATAATTATGTTTGGCATTAATTCCTTCTGCACATGTGGCTTCCCTGGTACCTCATTAACAGCATAACTATGTGAAAGTCTATTAACTGCTCTCAAATACAATGTTCTTTTTTATTCTTTTTATTTTTACAATGCTGACATAATCTCGTCATTAATTGACATTATACATCAATTTTATTTAGGTTAATTTTATTTATGTAGATTATTTTACATATTGTGAATGAGAGAACGTTGTAGGCCTTACTGACTGTAGATTTGTAGACGATTTTCTATTCTGTATTCGTCTAAGTACCTGGTACTTATTGACAGGCCTGCGCTGTCCTCCCATACATTTAATCTCTGTAATTTGAAAATATTGTTAAAGCCAATTATTTTTAAAAGAGTAACCGTGGAGTTTCTTGCCGGCTCTTCTCCATAGGAAACAACAATTTGGAACCGTGCACCTAGCTTCTGACGTTTCATAAGTGCCCATGCAGGTTTATATGAAATAAAAATATTTTGATTTGATTTGATTTGTTTTGAGTTCATCATATATTTTTCTGCTTTCAAAATTATTTACGGTTAAAGAGATACGAGATACACTGCTTTAAAAAAAAACACCATTTCGACCGTTTTAAAGAAATCTCCGCCTAAAAAATAATGGGATCTAGAGCCATGAGGATGTGGATTAAGGTGCCTATGACGCACCTTAGAAAGCTCCGCTACAACCTGACTGACATCTTTCCTCGATATGAGCTCGTCTCGTTACGTGGGGGTCGGTCGAAGGTTAAGGCTGACATAATCTCGTCATTAATTGACATTATACATCAATTTTATTTAGGTTCATTTTATTTATGTAGATTATTTTACATATTGTGAATGAGAGAACGTTGTAGGCCTTACTGACTGTAGATTTGTAGACGATTTTCTATTCTGTATTCGTCTAAGTACCTGGTACTTATTGACAGGCCTGCGCTGTCCTCCCATACATTTAATCTCTGTAATTTGAAAATATTGTTAAAGCATAGGAAACATACCTATTCCTATTTAATAATATATGGAATCCAATACATATACACCCATCGTGCCACGGAAAGCACGTTAAGCTATTGTCTTTCGTAGATCTTTGACAGTAGTTACGTATAGTAGTCAGACACCCAAAAGTCTGACAACCAGTCTGACCTTGGGGTATCGTGTTACCCAGTAATTTGGTTGTGAAGGTCACATAGGCAGCCGCCTCATGTAAAATACTGATATTCAGTCACCCTCGGTCAGACTGGAAGCTGACCAGAACAGATTTGGGAAAAGGCTAGTCAGATTGATTGAGCTCGTCCCTTACGAGAAAATAATATTAATAAGAAAATATTAAAAATACTTTTAACTTACCAAAAACGTTAGCTCCAGTTCGGTGCCATCCAAAATGGAGTCATCACTATAGCTTAAAGCACTAAGAGATATTATTAGCAGCAAAGAAATAAATAACTTATACATTTTTAATTAATTAATTAAAAAACTATAATATACGATATATAAGGGGTAAGCCGCTAATATAGCGACAATGGAGCTGAATTAGAACAACTCAAACTTATTTATTACGTACTCATTATGCATTTAAAATTAAGTCTTAGTTGATACGGAAAATACATATAAAAATACCCTTAGTAAAATTACTGAAATTGATTCAGAATTATGAACAAACTGCTATTAGGACTTTCAGAAAGTATCAGGTTCCATCTGACTTCTAGGGTATAATGGGAAATATTAAAAAATCATCATTACTTCAACGTCCAAAAGGGATGGCACTATTCATCCTGTTTAATCTTTTCTCTTTCTCGCCTCAGATTTTCTGATTGACTTTAGTCACAACCGCTGACTAGATATTTTTCTATTCCCGCAAGCCAACCCGCGGGATCTCGCTACATTAGCTATAGGTTACTTAAATCCTTTTTTCGCGAATTTTTTAGTTGCAATGAAATTTGGACATTGTCGTCTATGACATTGAGTTTGTATAATTATTTCAGATTCTGAATTGAAGTTTAACTTACCAGCTTGCAAAGCGATACGGTTTTCATTGCCGAAGGTGTAATCAAGGGCGATGCCGGCTATTTCTTCTATTTCAGGGTAAATCTCTTGAAGTTTTGCATCCAGAGGAATTCCTAAACTCATCTGTGAATGACAAAATTAACCCTTAATAACTGATCTAGGATACAGTGACTGGTGACAAAAAAAAAATTGTTCATAACGTTTGTGTTATTTAGTTTTGGTTTCAATCCAGGCCCAGCGGTTTCTGGTTTCTCCCGGGGCTAGATTTAAGTCTCTATTAAATTGGAACAAGTTTTTACCTGGTCAGGCAGTGTTTTGCTTTTACCACCAGAAATTTCTCAAATATAGCCCAGAGTCTTAAAAGCCCGGACTCGCCTCACCAACCAAACCAAACCCAAACCAAACCTCGCCAAACCAAAAAGCTAAATGTGGTTGCCTCTGTATACTCCTTTGAGGAATATAAGCGTCATATTTTGCTATCATCATCCTCATTTCAGCCGAAAGAGATCTATTGCTGGATATAGGCTTCCCCCCAAAGCCTCGCCGCATCGCCAGTCCTGTGCTTCCCACATCCCATCGGTTCCAGCGGCCTTTACCTGGTCATCGATCTGAAGACTTTTAAACGCTACGCCTTCCGGTACGCGGTCGCCATTCTAGAACCTTTCGGCCGAAGGGTTGTTTGCTAGTAAACAGATAATTACGAGTAATTACCTGGGCAGTATAAATATCGTTCAAGGTGTAAGCATATACGGGCTGCGCGGAGATGTCGAAGCCCAAGACTTCGGACCATTGGTTCAGAGCATCAGTGTACTGATCCAGTGAAGGGAAGGGTTCTGCTTCAGTCAAGGCTTCCAGTGAGGCGAACTTCGAGAGGAGATTTGGGCAGTTCATTGTCGCTAGATTCTGTAATAAATGAAATCAATTTAAATATGAGGAAAACTTCACGAGGAAAATTTGAATATGAATAGGAAACGATGGGTGGACTGTGTGATTTGGCTGTAAAGGGGTGATTACCGCAATTACAACTAATCAATCAAGTAAGTAAAGTAAGTAAGTAGTTGGTAACTATAAGTTTTTTGCTAACAAATGTTAGCAAAAAACTTATCGTATATTAGTAATTAAGAACACATCGAAAACAAATTCCTGTACAACATACGTAGCGGCAGTACCGTCCGACGCATCACCGCGGCTGCACCATTCCATGGGAAATGACGCAGCAGCGATTCACGTACGGACAGTCCAGCCTGCTCGTAATTACAGACAAGATACTGTTACTAGAGATACTGTTGAACTAATAGATCCCCGAAAAAAAAAAAAGAAATAAGGACAATAGAATGATAATGAATTATGGAGGTGTTGTTTGATAAGTGGTTAATAACTCCAAGAGGTTGTGCTATTATTCGCTTTTCGTGTCTGTGTGACCGCTTGGAATAATCAGTCAATACTGTACCCTGGTAGGACACAGACCTCCTCTTTAACGAGAGAAACTGAGCTGTAATAGATAAGGTAAAGCGTACTATCTTTCGAAGAGAGGAGGCCCGCGAAGGTGGAGCACGCGGATCCAGTGCGGGTTGGTAGATGTGTTGAGGCTCTAAGATACTGGTCGTTTGGGCGACGTACAGGTCGAAAAAAAAAACTGCCCGTTTTCTCACAATGATTTCAGAGCAGTGCAAGAATATTTTTTGGCGATTTTTCTTTTTATTTTTTTGAAATAAGAATTTTGGAATAAAACTTTTCTTTGAAAATTTGAACACTCAATTTTTTTTGTGGCTTTTAATATGCATGAGCGTTTTTCGATGTCCAACGTCTGGGCGGCGCGGCGCCTTTATCTAGCAAATAAAGATAGAGTAGATTAATGAATAAATCAATAAATTTCACCCAGTAGGTACTCACTAAATTGTTATCATTAATAAAGCAAATTGCCTATTACTATCATCGAAACGAATATTGTTGATAAAATAAATGTAGTATTCATTGGAATAGCAGCTGTATCTGTTATTGTAATTGTAGTGTTAATCGTTTTTAAACCACAGGATGAATTGACGATGAATGGATGTAAATTGCCATTTTATTTTTACAAAATTGCCGTACTTAATAGAGTTGGAATGTGATAGTCAGACGGAGTTATCTCGTATACCTCGTTTAAAATATTATTAGATATATATGGTTTGAATCACAATCATCTCTCAAAATCTTTATCTCAGCTACACATTTAGGCATGTTTTTAAGTGTTATTCTGTCTATAACTGTACAAATAAATCAAATTGAAGAGTCTGTTTGTAATGTCAAAATAACAGCCTTTTACTAAATCATTTGCAATTGGTGAAAATTATATGCAATCAAAACGCCCGCCCTTCATCACTTCCTAGAGTTGGGAAGAAGAAGTGGCGCAACAAACTCCCCAGCAGCACAGCTGTCTGTTAAGTTTGAAAAACTTGATTCTATACAATAGTAAGTCATTAACAATACGAAACAAAGCTGAAATCATTTGCGCACTGGTAATTTTCTTCCTGTATCCGACTAATATTATAAATGTGAAAGTTTGTATGTTTAGATAGTTACTCAATCACGCAAAAACAGCTGAACGGATTTAGATAAAATTTGGGACACAAATAGTTTGTAACCTAGAAAAACATATAGGACACTTTTTATCTCAATGGTACGTTCCCGTGGGATAACTTAGACCACCACGCGGACGACGCCACTGGCAAAATCTAGTCGGTAATATAACTGAAGGATTACTTACAAAATCATATTTAGCAGGCACAGTAGTATAAGGAACAGGGGTCCAGTTGACAGAGTCACTCCAGTTATCCTGGTCGACAGGGTACACTGCCGCCATTGCTGTCAGAACTGTCATCTTAGCCCTGGTCGAGTCAGTGGATCTGATGTAGATCTCTGACCTGTTGAAGTTCGGTGACAGAAGACCGTCATAGCGACGGCGAATGAACTGGCCTAGGGAGTAGCCACGACGTATGCCAACCTGGAAATGGAGATGGTGTAAGGAAATGTTTTTTGTCAGCTATTTATTGAAACTAGCACTGTCTACACCTCAAAATTGGCTACATAATCATATAACGGTCCCAGTGCTGGGACACATGCCTCCTCTCGGTGAGAGGGAAAGGCTCGTAAGACACCACGCGAGCCCAGCGCGGGTTGATAATAATAAAATTTAATGAAAATCCATTGTTACCGTGCTGTTTCTTTTTTTAAATTGTGGAATGCAGTAGCTAACCTAATTTTTAGTATAATGCCAGCACCAAGCATAAAATGATACAGGCCACTTTTGTTTCCTTTTTGTTTTGTTTATTTTTATTGTATTTTAAAAAGTACAATAAAAAACTGAACAAGCAATTTTTGTTTAAACTTCACTGATTTTTTTCCTAGTAGGTACACTATGTACCCACGGAAGAAATTGCAATTCCCAACTCGTGTGTGGCCCTCGGCCAAGCCTCGGGCCTCGAACTACACCCTCGTTTGTAATCAGTCACTTTCTCCCCTCGGTAACAACGTACCTACTATTATCGATAGAAAGACTCGCAATTTATTATTTGCAATTTTAAACGACAGTTTTTTGTTTTGTATATTTCATCATCATCATTTCTGCCGAAAGACGTCCACTGCTGGACATAGGCCTCCCCCAAAAGGGGTTTTGCCATAATCGTCACGCTTGGCAGGCGGGTTGGCGACCGCAGTATGGTGGTCAAATGCATAAATAACGCTGCTGCCCATTCTCTAGTAAGTCCCTTAGTCGCCTTCTACGACACCCACGGGAAGAAATGGGATGGTGCTATTCTTTTACGGCCGGTACCACACGGAACGGTTAGGTACTTACGTCAGTAAGCTGACCATATCCGTATTGAGCAGAGGCAATGCTGAGGGCCTCAGCATCGCTGCTGAGACTTAATGTTGATTCTACTGGTGTTCTGTCACCATGGCGATGAATCTGAAACAAGCATAGAATTATAAATAAAGAACAATTTTCGAGGCTATTGTTGTGTGACTATCAATAAAATTTAATGAAACGTAACCAAATATTATTTTTTTGTGAAAACTGATGTGGCTCGAAAGGAGGCGCAGGCGGCAGGACATTCTGCGTCGACCTTAAGTCCATGTAACTTTAACAACTTTAAATGGTGTCGTTATGAGCGATAATAGTTCTTAATGCAATCCCATATGGATTAAAATCTGTTGCAATAAATTCGAATAATAAATGAGCAAGTTTATGTCGTAAAAATGCAAATAAAATTAGATATTAACTATTCCATAAGAAATAATCCATCACTGAATGCAGTTTGGTGAAATTTTATGGTATATTTTTAATTATAATTGTTATTGAAGGGACACACTGCTTTTAAAGATAAGAGGTGACTTCGATGATTTTTTTGATGCATTAAAGTATGTATAATTATGTTTGGCATTAATTCCTTCTGCACATGTGGCTTCCCTGGTACCTCATTAACAGCATAACTATGTGAAAGTCTATTAACTGCTCTCAAATACAATGTTCTTTTTTATTCTTTTTATTTTTACAATGCTGACATAATCTCGTCATTAATTGACATTATACATCAATTTTATTTAGGTTAATTTTATTTATGTAGATTATTTTACATATTGTGAATGAGAGAACGTTGTAGGCCTTACTGACTGTAGATTTGTAGACGATTTTCTATTCTGTATTCGTCTAAGTACCTGGTACTTATTGACAGGCCTGCGCTGTCCTCCCATACATTTAATCTCTGTAATTTGAAAATATTGTTAAAGCCAATTATTTTTAAAAGAGTAACCGTGGAGTTTCTTGCCGGCTCTTCTCCATAGGAAACAACAATTTGGAACCGTGCACCTAGCTTCTGACGTTTCATAAGTGCCCATGCAGGTTTATATGAAATAAAAATATTTTGATTTGATTTGATTTGTTTTGAGTTCATCATATATTTTTCTGCTTTCAAAATTATTTACGGTTAAAGAGATACGAGATACACTGCTTTAAAAAAAAACACCATTTCGACCGTTTTAAAGAAATCTCCGCCTAAAAAATAATGGGATCTAGAGCCATGAGGATGTGGATTAAGGTGCCTATGACGCACCTTAGAAAGCTCCGCTACAACCTGACTGACATCTTTCCTCGATATGAGCTCGTCTCGTTACGTGGGGGTCGGTCGAAGGTTAAGGCTGACATAATCTCGTCATTAATTGACATTATACATCAATTTTATTTAGGTTCATTTTATTTATGTAGATTATTTTACATATTGTGAATGAGAGAACGTTGTAGGCCTTACTGACTGTAGATTTGTAGACGATTTTCTATTCTGTATTCGTCTAAGTACCTGGTACTTATTGACAGGCCTGCGCTGTCCTCCCATACATTTAATCTCTGTAATTTGAAAATATTGTTAAAGCATAGGAAACATACCTATTCCTATTTAATAATATATGGAATCCAATACATATACACCCATCGTGCCACGGAAAGCACGTTAAGCTATTGTCTTTCGTAGATCTTTGACAGTAGTTACGTATAGTAGTCAGACACCCAAAAGTCTGACAACCAGTCTGACCTTGGGGTATCGTGTTACCCAGTAATTTGGTTGTGAAGGTCACATAGGCAGCCGCCTCATGTAAAATACTGATATTCAGTCACCCTCGGTCAGACTGGAAGCTGACCAGAACAGATTTGGGAAAAGGCTAGTCAGATTGATTGAGCTCGTCCCTTACGAGAAAATAATATTAATAAGAAAATATTAAAAATACTTTTAACTTACCAAAAACGTTAGCTCCAGTTCGGTGCCATCCAAAATGGAGTCATCACTATAGCTTAAAGCACTAAGAGATATTAGCAGCAAAGAAATAAATAACTTATACATTTTTAATTAATTAATTAAAAAACTATAATATACGATATATAAGGGGTAAGCCGCTAATATAGCGACGGAATGTCTTGATTCCGAATATATATGATTTGTTTTTTATTATGGTATCAATGACTTGCTTTAGATAAATATTTGTGTGCAATATTTTCGCTTCACGTGAATCACACGACGAGGTTCGTTTATCATCTTATCTCGATTTTAACTGAATCACTATATCTCAATGTCAATGTTTTGGTGTTTGTATGTCTGTCACTGGATCACTCAGTCACGGCTGAGCGGTAACGGGTGAATATTTTTAGTAACATTTTGTTTTTTTTTGTTTATAATTTAAGTTGGAAACTCAATAAGAATAAAACAAGAAACTAATTTTGTTTGCAGAAAAGTCACAAACTTTTTAGTTTATTTAAACACTAGCTGATCCGTGCCCACTTCGATGGGCAGTAATCATTTTTACATGTGATGAAATTATGAGTGTGGTTCGGTCACTTAAAGCGAAGATTTCTTGAAAACGCTCCAAATGGTGGTTTTTTAAACCAGTCTCTTTCCAACCAACCAGTATCTCTTTAACCCTAAATAATTTTGAAAGCAAAAAAATATATGATATTTTCAAGTCTTTTTAGCATACAGTGATCGTACTCAAAACATAATTAAACATACTTTAATGCATAAAAAAAATCATCAAAGTCACCTCTTAATTATCTTTAAAACCAGTTTATCACTTCAATAACAATTATAATTATTATTAAAAATTTACAATAAAATTCGAAATGCCAAACTGCATCCAGTGATTGATTATTTATTATCAAATAGAAACAGCAGATTTTTTTTGATAACTGGCGAAAAATTTCTGCGCTAGGGCGTCTAGAATGATATGCTGAATTCATGGTTACAGTTTGCGCACTGGATAAAACTTTTCCTGTAAACAAGGCAAAGTTAGGTTATTTAGGTTTATAAAATGGGGTTCGCAGATTAGGGTGCTGATTTTGCTGAAGTTTGGCACACAAATGGTTTATTACCTGGATTATCATAATAGGTACCTACTTGTTATTCTGGTTGTAGGGTCCCGTGTGATATTTTCAGAAATCCACGCGGACAAAGCCATACGCATAAGCTAGTAACTAATATTTATTTCGTTTTTCTTTTATTTCTTATCTTACTAATGTTAATTTACATTAGTAAGATAGAAAAAACAAAAGAAATGCGACGGACGCCAGGACGAATCGGTGGACATAACCATTGATGTTTGTTTGTTTTTTTATTGCTTGTATGTATAGATGACAATTTCTGGAACTGCTAAGCCTGTTTTGATGAGATTTTAGAGTTGCATAGGTGCATATCCTTTTTAGCCTACTCAGTTACCAATAGACTAGACTGGTAAAGGCAATAAAGCTGCCTAGCCGTTTCCCAACTATATTGGGGTTAATATCCAGTCTAAACGGATGCCGCTGAATATCAGTATTTTACATGGAACGACTGCCCACCTGATCTGCACAACCCAGTTACTGGGAAACATGAAACTCCTTGGTAAGACTGGTTGTCTGACCTTTGGGATATTAACTACCTGCAACAATAGTCAAATGACTGCTTATGATAAAAAGGATCAATAGCGTAACGTGGTTTCCGAGGCAAGAAGGGGTCTCGAAATGTGATGACTCTGTCACCTACGAACCGACTGCGGTAAGCAAAGCTTTCCGTCGACTTTGTGCGACAGTTAATCATTTAGCTATGAGCCCCTTAAATGGCAAACCACTCTAATAATAAATGTATTTACAAAATAAAAAATAAGCTGACAAAATAAAGGCCAGCTAATTTTTGTTGTAGAGACAAAAAACTATGAAAATAAATAAAATGTAAGTTCAAAACAAAAACCCGACTCAAAAAAATCACGCTCCAAAAGTACGAAACAAAGGCGAATGACCAAACCGCCACAACGACTTTTAGTTTTTCAAATTATGATAAGTAGTACAGAAGGTATTAGGGAACAGATGAACATACAAACATCCTCGGACATACTTATGTACAATCGCGACTTCTTCCGCACGCTCACCTTTAAGGCGATAATCGCGTAGCAAGGCTCACGACTCGATCGCACAATGCATGCGTTTTGACCAATAGAATGCACGAAACATATTTTAGTAGTGTTCGTAGTAATGGTGTATAGAAGTGTGACACTCACACAGGCGCGTGCTATGTTCACTAGTTTGTGAGATTATTTTTGAATAGGCACGGCCGGTATGAGCTCTTTATGAATTATTGTTGTTGACAAGAAGTAATTTCGTACTCATATTTATCTTCTTTTTGGTTTAGAAAATGTATTATTGCTATTGCTTTAAGTTAAATGAAATAATTGTTAGGTTCTTAATGTGTTTTATTTTTATAGGTTTTAGGTTTGTTTTTTATTAGCAGAGGAGAATAAAACTAATTCATGCCTTGCTTGACACGAGACTAGAGAGACGGTGTCACTTTTTTTTTTGCCACAGGCAATAAGACATCACAACAGATCAAACAGTAATTGTAAACAGAATCTTATCGATTAGCTTAATGTTTTTTTTTTTTTGTTAGTTTTTCTATTTATTCAGCTACTTACTAGCAGCGCTCCGCGATTTCAACAGCGTAGTTCCCGTTACCGTGAGAATATGGGGATAAAATATAGCCTTTGTCACCCGGAGATAGTGTAGCTTCCCAACAGTGAAAGAAATTTTCAAATCGGTACAGTAGTTTCGGAGCCTATTCAATGCAAACAAACAAACAATCAAATCTTTCCTCTTTATTATTAGTATAGATAGATTATTTATCAATAATTTGGAATAAAAATGTTAAACAACAATTTATATCTATTCTATCAACTTTAATATTTTCCTCTTTCTGACATAATAATGTTCCGTCAGGTCTATAAGTTTTGTTATATATGAACACTTTCACTGCCTCCCCAATTTTCATGATGTCCAATGGTTATGCGATACCGCCGCCATACAAAACGCAGCGCCCGCGCTAGGCACGTTGACTGGCACTGCATAAAGTTATAAAATGTTAATAATTATTGTCATTTCTGTAAATTCCGGTTAAGAAGTTACAGCCTTTCAAGGTCAACTTATTAATGCCATTTAAAAAAAAACCTGTATTATCGGCGCGGCGCGGGCGTAAGAGGGACTTGTTACTTGCGCAGTTCTATTGAAAAGTAAAAATCTTCATTACAATGTGTTATAAACTTGAAAATATACAAAAACGAAGCAAGTTAGATATTTTGTTGGAAATTTGCAACATTTGTTATTATCTTTTTATTTTATTGCTCTATATTATGTTTGGAATAACACAAATAGGTATACTTTGCGCAATTCATACAATGTTATCAGATATTTTTGTTTACTGTTGTCGGAACTCTTGCAACTGCAATAATAATACGTTCATTATCTATACCATTGTTATTTAGTGGGAACTTCTGAAAAACCGGTTTAACAATAGAATGGCTTAAAAACATACTTTATGGCCCTTCTATTGAAGGACCATAAAATACGTTCGCGAAATATTACAAAGAATTTTAAGGTATGCCTACTATTTTATTACCATGTTACCTATCTCGAATGTTTTGCAGGTGTTCCTTAAAGGTATAATGTATATTTTGAATACTTTTAATAGTTCTAATATTCGTTTTATCCATTTATTTATCACACCTTTGATTTTTTATTTAATCATAACAGCAGTTTGTGCAGAGGTTGATTGGTAGAACACTAGATAATAAGTTGTTTTCATATTATGTTACTAACACTCTATGAATTTCATTTCCGAAATAAAATAAATATTATTATTATTTTTTATTAAAAACAGGCGGCTGTCCCTTTAGTGCACTCGTGCGCTGAACTACCAGATTTTAATAGATGTAGAAAGAATCACACAATGTTTAATAATCGCATTGTGGCCACTGGTTGTGGTCTACGTAATATTAACAAAACTGAGGAAACAATATAAGCTCTTTGCTAAACTATTAAGACTCATTTTCGCGGTACAGAAGATCTACAGTGAATGTTCATACATTTCTATGAGATCCGAGCTAAAACGCCTAGCGCGTGATACAGACAACTGTATGGAGCGTTATGGAGTAATTTGTCGATTCTCGTGCGCCGCACGGGGGAACCGAAGTTTGTCGAATATTATCGAACGTCGATTAGCGAGAGCGCCCGAGGTTTGGCGAAGTTTGCATGCCGGCCACAATGAATGACCGACTCATTATTGTCACTTCGAAGTTTAGTTTACGTGGAATTGAATACTATTGTTTATTTTTTATTCGTCTAGATTTAGATTACTTACCTATCTGAAATAAATAAATTCTATTTATTTACTTATTACCCCTAATACTTAGTGAGCTAGTAAAGTGCACCACCAGTTCCATGACCTACCAGCCGCCACTGATCATAAATAAATGAGATTACACGAACAAGGTATCTTTCCAATGTCCCGGGCATGCTTTGCAGGATGCTAAGATGGATTGGATTGACGTTAAGGTTGGAGTTTATGAGTGGGCCGTCTTTTAATAAAAGGTTGACAAACCATGCTATAATCAACGAGACAAGCGCGTTGCCCGCATTGCGTACGACAAGTATATTTTGACAAATATAACAATAACTCAGTTCATAGGCCACTTTAAAATTCGGAAGCATAACAAGTAATTAAACTGTACTATAATTTTCAATTAGAAATACTCCTTAATTTCTGAAATATGACAGAAATATTTTCAAAAAGCCAGGCCTGTGGGCTCCTGAAAAAATAAAACTGTCACTGTGACCGCAGTGAGAGTGAAAGGATTGAAAAAAAGAAATATTAGCTATTAGTGAAATATACATTTTTCAGTTCGTGTTCATTTAATAATAAGCTGTTCAGGATTAAAGATTTCTTATGGTTTATATTTAAACCGTATCTGTATATTAAAACATTTTAGTAAAACATTTTTGTTTAAAGCGAAACTGTCGTCTGCAATCTTCGTGTGAAATCATACAAAATGTGTTAACATTTAAGAACAATTTTAAGGATTTGTAGTTGTGGAAAAGAAGCAATTTAATTTAGTTGAACTTATTTATTTTTAATAGAGTGTTTCAAGATTTCAAAAGGAAATTTTAAAGATTCACCCAGAAATTAATATAAAAATTACACAGAAATTATCATCAACTTGTATTATATACTCATATCGTAAAGTTATTATTAATAAATCAAAAATAGTTTCATAATGACAGACTTTAAGCACGGGCAATTCTAATGAAATTAAAAAGTTTTATTATAAATTTATAATTTTAGCACACCTTCCTTATGTTTACATATTTGTGTTTTTTGTAATGTCTTCGCTACTTCTTCTAATACTCCTAGTAATTGTTCTAATTGAGACATTTTTTGTAAACAACAAAAAAACGTAATATTCTTCAAAATAACGTGATGTTACGATGCGTAGATTCCTTTTGTAATAATATTGTAAATAACTTGCACAAAAAACCCTCAAACATTGCTAAAGACGGTCCGGGCTCGCTTCTTATCTAAGGAATGAAATGTCTTTTGTTCTCGACGCTCAGTACGGTGCACTGTAATCCGGCTCGATTTCGACCATGTTTTGATGGCAGTAAGGTTGAAAATTGTTTGTATGGATTTTTGTGGGAACGAAATGCGTGCTTCGTTGACTACACCTTTATTGCGACTAAAAAAATGGACATTGGTTTGCGTCTCTATACGTCATGCATTCAACAGACAATATGGCTTTGTGTGAATACACTCACACAAATACATGTTGTTTCTAATTGGGCGAAACCAGGAAGGGGTGTGGTTTGTCACTAGATGCGCTGCCACAGAAATATTTTCTTAAGTGAGCATGCTTAAAGTTTGTCGATTGTACATACTGGTCAAAATCATAACCCTCCTTTTTGCTTCGCCGTAGTCGGGTAAAAATGGAATAACTTTCAATTTTTTTTTATTCATTTACAATAGATTTTCTGGGAGGCCCATGTCCAGCACTGGACGTCTTTTGGCTGAAATTATGATAATGATGATAAATTAATTTACCTACTTATTTTGTGAACGTAAAATATTCAGATTTCGGAGGCAAGAACAATTAGGCACGAGTACAAAATTGATATCTATTTATGAATTGGATTGATTAAACATTATCTAATGCCTGTCACGGAAATGATAAAAAAATTGAATGGCGTGGGTGTGACAAACGAGTGAGTATAAAATACTCATTGTAAGCATGACGGTACTATTATTATTATGAGTTTTAAGTAACGTGAGTAATTAATTTTTTACTGCGGTTCCGTAATAAGTAATAGTAAGTATACACATATTTTTACCCAAGGCTTTAGGCTTGTGGCTAAGTTATAACAACCGGATGGGTCGATCGATCAGTGGATTGGTCCTGGATTAGTGAAGGGCCAATCGGAGCGCCGAATGCGGTCGATTAGTTAAATCGAGATGGTTAAAAGAAATCACACTAGGGCCTCAAGAGCTTGCCGCGGTTGTTCCGTAGTTGTGTGACCTTAACATACCGAGAGCCCTCAGTGCCTCGGATAGTACGCTAAGCCGTTGGTCCCGGATGTCATTCGTGGATCTTTGACAGTTGTTATAAGTCGTCAGAAGTTCGAAAGTCACAACCAGTCTTACCCAGGGGTATCTTGTTACCCAGTAACTGGGTTGTGGAGGTCAAATAGGCAGTAGCTCCATGTAAAATACTGGTAATCAGCTGCATCCGGTTAGACTAGAAGCCGACCCCAAAATAGTTGTGAAAAGGCTTAGTAGATGATGCTGTACTCCTGATATGTTATTTTTGATGCGTGTGAATGTGAGTACACAGGCTGGATCTTGTTGTATACAGAATACGCAAATGTTTTGTAGATTTGGTAGCGTCGTGTGTTAGCTCATTGGGATCCCTAAAATAGAGTTGGGCTACACGATGAGTGATACATGCATACCTTCTGTTGAGACAGGTTACCTCAAAGCTGTAATGTTCAAAAGGCCTATAGTTTTGTTTTTTAACATACTAGTACACGCGCAGCCCATCCCACTGATAATAGGGGGAGTGGTTGACCGATATCATCGAAAATTAAATTAATTTCCTGCGGATCACTATCAGCGGTTGTATAGATATGTCACTAATACCTTGCTTGTTGTATTTTATTGTTTATTGAGCCTCTTTTATGACATTATTAGCCAACATGATGGCTAATATATCGGCCACCGGTTCCCACGCACAACACATCAACTTACCACGCGGGTGCGATATAATTCTTCGTAATGCTGACTAAATTATTGAGCTGTTTGTGCAAAGTTAAAGCTTAAATGGTGACTCAAAAAAATCACCTCTTCATCTTGTGTTTTGCGAGAACGTTGGGCCAGTGCCAACGGCAGAGACTTACGAGTTATAGATCGTAGGTTCAAGACAGGCGCTTTACTTTGTATACTTAATTTCAAAACGGTGAAGGAAAACATTGTGAGGAAATCGGCATGTCCTAAAACCATTAATTCGTAGACATGTGACATCTACCAACCAGCACTGCGTGGTGGATTACGCCCCACTGCTGTTTCAGAAATGAGGACAGTGTGCGAGCAGTGGGTACATTTTTGTGTTTCGTATACTGCTTCTTGATTATGTAATTGCAAGCGCGGCCACTGACAGTGGTGCACTAGTTCAAACCCCGGATTGGGCAAATTGTTGTTGGGTTAAAGGATTCGTGATTCATTATCATCGTTTCAGCCGACAGACGTAAACTGCTGGCCATAGGCCTCCTCCAGGCTCCTCCACTTCGACTGGTCTTGTGTTTCCCACATCCTGCGGATTCTCGCGGCCTTCACAAAGTCATCAGTCCACCTCGTGGAAGGCCTTCTCACTCTACGTCTTCCGGTACGCGGTCGCCACTCCATAACATTTTGGCCCCATCGGCCATCTGTTCTGCAAGCAATGTGCCCCGCCTGCTGTCACTTAAGTTTGGCAATTCTTCGGGCTATGTCGGTTGCCTTGGTTCTTCTGCGGATCTCTTCATTCCTGATTAAATCACGTAGGGCACTCCAAGCATAGTCCTCTCCATTGCCCTTTGGGTGACTTTAAGCCTTCTGATAAGGCCCTTTGTTAGCGACCACTTTTCTGTGCCATTGGTCATCACTGGCAACATACACTGGTCATGACTTTCAACTTCAGACATTGCGGTATTTAGGACCATATGCGATTCGTGATTGTTCAATGGTACCTATATTGGGAATGGACTCGCCTCCTATACCACGATCGTTTCATAGAAAAGTGCAATACTTACGGGGTCAAAATCTATGGCAGAGCAATTTCAATCTTCCTCTCTCTAGTTAATTAGTTATTTAATTTGCTGTGCCCGATAGGGTCCATAATTATTGTTTCTATTTTTTTATTTACCACCCGTATGTGCATATTACGGATTGCGATAAAATCAAAAGTCATTTATTCAAATTAGGCTGACTTTTTGAAGGTCAAAATTACTGATAGTCCCCCCAAAATGCACGCCCTACACTAAACAATAAACGATTTGACTTAAAAAAAAAACATATAACCGATGAAAAATGTCAACGCAGGACATTTCAAGATGATGTGCTGAATTCATGGTATTTTTTTTTATTTTTTTTTTTTTTGTTTTGGCAGGAGTGGGAAATCCTCATGGACACCCAGACTACCTCACTAGTGACGTAGTCTGGGTAGTGCCGGACTCTTACCGGCTAAAACCCACTCCTGCCCTTGCTCAGTGTCCCTCTGACATGATCAGAGACCTTTTTAGACATTTTTAAATTTGTTACGGTCTCTTTTTTATTTATGTTTTTGGGCAGTCCTTTTAAAGGATGGTGAAGGTTCCTGGAGGCAGTTCTTTTGCCTCACTTTCATCCAATTTTACCAATACACTTACACACATTGTATACGTTAATCTATGTTTTTAATGGATCATTTTATAACTACTATATTCACCTACTTTACTTATTCTATAAACTTATTTTCCTATATTATTTTTGTATTTTCTCTTTATTTTCTTTGTGTTTTATTTTTATTTTTCTTGTTTTTTGTCTTCTATGCTAATTATTAAAATATATTTAACTGATCCTTAATCTACACTGTATTTTATGCTATGACTATACTAATATATATACAATATATCACATAGACATAATTTCTTACTCTAGTTTGTTACATTTATTCACTATACTATCGATTACTACATTATATATAATATAGCATGAATTTGCTGGGTTCATTTTTGACGGTTCTGGTAGACCCAGTTCTGCTACACCGAATACAGTTTTAATGAACTCCTTCTTTAGGTATTGCTTTACAATATACACACTAATGACTGTTGCAGTGCTTGGGATGCAACTTATCGAGGTACTGACTCCCTTCTTCAAAACAGGCAACCACAACGAAAAGGTAAGTATTTTTCTAAAAATTTTAGTTGTCTGTAATTTTGTGCCTGCTTGTAATTGGGCCAATTTCTCATGAAATCGGCGCCAATTCACATAATTCGGATTTAATAAACACTTGTTCTTAGTAACATTAATATTTTGGTGTCTCTGACATTTAATTTGGCTGCCATTTCCGTTGTGGCTGTTACCAGGAGACTGTGACTGCACCTTAGCAGTACGCCACCGACAGGCGCGCCAATGCGTCCCACTTCACGCGTATCGGGCACGCACTGTCGAAGGCGTTGTGCTCGGTCTTTTCCTGCTTGGCCAGCACGCAGTTATGGCACCTAGGAACCTCCTCCGCCAGTCGCGATGGGCAGTCGGCACGCAGATGGGGCTCTCCGCAGTGAACGCAGAGATCGGCGGGCTTCGTGCACAGCTTCCTGCCATGACCGAAGCACAGGCAACGAGTGCACTGCACCAGTGGAGACTGGTCTTGCACCCGCACCCGCTGCAGGTCGATGTGCACGCGGCCCGCCATGGTTAGCCTCTGCCAGATAGTCGGAGACACCTGCAGGATGACGTGGCACATGTGGGGGTTCCTCGTCTTACGACGGTATTTCACCCCCAACTTCACATCACCCGCAGGAATGTCCCCGATGAGGTGGGCGTTCTGCCGCTGCAGTGCCTGCGTCAGCTCCACATCCGTATGGCAGGAGAGGACGTCTTTAATTATGATGAGCGGGTCCTTATTCCTTACTTCTTCTGCCACCAAATTACCAGCCCTACGGATCCTTTCAGTCACCGCGGTAAGCTCCTCCCTAGTCTTGAAACCAACGACCACCTTTTGGTCCCTTGGCCTTGCGCAGTCGTTCGACTCTGGTGCCCTCATTTCGGGCATCGACCGCCGTCCTCAGCTTCTCAATGACCTCTTCACTCGTGTCTTGATCATTCACAGATGATACAACTACCGAGTGAAGAGGCCCTTGGACGTTTTGCTTCGGGCTGGCGGCGATTTCGGCAAAAGATGGGCCCTGGCCTGCGGCAAAGCGAGGGGCCTCCTTAAGCTGTTCCGACAGAGCTAGTGTGTGTTGTTCGCACTCTTTCAGCGCCTGTTTGTGCTGCTGAAGTCCTTCCACCAAGCTCTTCATGAGCTCTGTCGGTTGTTCGGAGGTCGGAATAAGTGGCACAGCCGCTGGTGCGACTGCAGGCGTTTCGGCAGGCACAGGCGCGACAGGAACCTTGCTCCGCTCTGACTCCTTAACGAGCTCATACAGCCTGTTAATAGCACTGAGTACCTCTGTCTTTATCTCAGTTTTGAGATTTCGCGAGTTGCCTAAATGAAGCTTAGCTTTATTCAAGCAAGCTCTCGCCTCCGCCGTGAGATTAGGGTACTTCGACTCGGTTCTCGCTGGTAGTTTTTCGGTGCCCCCAGAAACTCGACGCGCTTCCGAGATGCTGGAAGTTGGTGGTGTTACGTCAGCTTTTGGTTTGACCAGGGCCTTTGCCTGGGGCTCGGTTTTCCCGGCCTCCCATTCGCCAATGCTTCGCCTCACGCTAGGAAGCGAGGGTCCAGCTTTCTCTAGGGAACGCGGTGAAGCCCCGGGGCCCGGCGAGCCTGCAGACTTTTTGGCTGGTGTGCGGTACATGGCCGTGGCCTTTGTGAATGTAAGATTCATGCAAACCAGTCAGAGGTACTGGCGAATTTCTGTGTCCCTGTAAAGGGGGAAACACAGGAAACAACAAAATAAACTATAGATATAAAATAAAACAACACGTCCTACGGTCGAGCGGCCGTCAGGTCAGTAAATTCTAATTATATAATAGACTAATCAAATACTAAAGTTAAGTAAAAATAAAATAAAATAAATTGTCAAAACTTCGTCAAAAAACCATATTCCTCCACCTAGCTAGTAGACACAGGGTGGGTGGGCGGGCAAAATTTTTTCGCGTTTTGTCAATTATTTTCCCTGGGATGGTCTCAGGTAGCCCAATTATGAATATAGTAGCTGAAAACAGCGTCAAATTACCTCACCGGGAAGCAAAGTTATGAATTCATGGTATTAGTTTGTATGGAGATGTCCCTGCCACCCTGTACTACAACACTACTGCTGAACATGACGTACTGGGTTTGATTCCCAGGTCGGGCAAAGTGTTATTGAGTTTTTGTATCTGGATTTTCTCAGTCCTAGCCCGAAATCTGGTTTAGTGCCCGGTTGATGGTAATAGGCTCGCCCCCTATTACATAGAACTTAAACATAACTGGCGAAATGTGGGACTTCTGCCCGACCCTTTGGGGGAAATAAGGCGTGATATTATGTAGTATCATTTAGAAATCTATTCTTACTTCACAATACTTGTCTTACAAGACGACATTACTAGAACCCCACACGATTGTTAGAACAAATAGGTGTACAGCATCTTGGAGCGATGCACTAAACTATACGCTCCCTCTCGTTTGTAATATTAAACTGGAGTATCATAGCGACCATTCAGTTTGTCTTGCTGTCTGGCCGAGATTATCCGAGAGGTTACCAAGAATATTTTGAGAAAATACTAGCTGTCAGAGGGCTCATGGCTAAGTAAAAGCTGGAAGGGTTCGTGGATGGGAGACCATCGATCTCAAAGCGAGACCCCTTCTTGCCTTGGAAAGTACGCTTTTGGTCCAGGGCACACAAGTGCTGAAATCAAAAAACCGCTGGAACAAGTGTGTCAGTTTATATCGCGGCACGTAAGTTGAACCAAAATCAGAACCAACAACCGAAGGTAGCGTGCACTGATTGCCTCGCACGAAAAGAGAATGAGGTCACCTTCTAGCATAGCCATTGATGTAAAGTGTACTGAAGTTTGAAAATAAATTACAGATTGCGGTACGCAAGTTGAAACGAAATCCACCATTTTGGTTCAACTTACGTGCCGCTTTCTTTGCTATGATTTGACTGCCGCGGTACTTTATTTGTTTTTAGGGTTCCGTACCTCTAAAGGAAAAAACGGAACCCTTATAAGATCACTTTGTTGTCCGTCCGTCCGTCCGTCTGTCAAGACCGTTTTTCTCAGGAACGCGTGGAGGTATCAAACTGAAATTTCTATATGATACTTAGTTCTACTGTCCCTGGAAGCTGTAGAAAAATCAACCTTCTAAGTCAACGCAATCAAAAGATACAGCCATTTAGGCCGCAGATTTCCGCAAATTTTCGAAACTCGCACGGGAATCAAAACCTACAGGGTACTTCCCGTGAACTTAGAATCTTGAAATTTTGTACGAAGTCACGTCTTATAGTACAGAAATAGGAAAAATTACGAAAACCGTACATTTTTAGTTTCGTCATATAAAAAAAAATATTTTTGACAATTTTGAACTTTTACTTATATACCCACAGGTTTGTACGGAACCCTCGGTGCGCGAGTCCAACTCGCACTTGACCGGTTTTTTATAGTTATCGTACTGTCACCCATTTCCGAGATCGGTAAAATCTTAGGCTGTCATTACAAATCTTTAACAGTCGTTACGGGTAGTCAGAAGCCCGCAAGTCTGACCACCAGTCTTACCAAGTGGTATCGTGTCACCCAGTCTGTAGACAATTACCCCTTTATTTATAAAAACTGCTTAAAGTTAAGTAATGATTAGCGACTGTTTAACCATACATTTTTGATGTTTAAACATCTCTTAACTTTAATCATCGTTTATTAATAAACTCCTAAAGAGAGATATTAATTGTATTAAAAAAAAAAAAAACCCTGAAAATGTTTTAATACCTCCGTACCGGCGGAATGTTGTCAAAGTTCATAACTATGTAACAACTTTGTAACAATATTCTGACAAATATGTGAATTTTACTATTACATTTAAAAATACTGAAATACAGAGAGAAATCCAGACTTCATCTAATCCATAGCGGTAAATCTAGTTTACTTTCATGAAATTTCAAACGAAAATCTGAAGTCAGCTACAAAAAACAATCGTTGTCAAATACTTCACAGAAATAGATGTTGATTTGAAAAGTTTAAAACTGAACCCAAAACACGGAGTAGTATTGAAACTTGTGAACTATTTCTGGTTGACATTGTGTCTGTCATAATTAGATACGTGGAATTCCAACAAAATATTTGTATAATACGAGTTATTATTAGCTTGAGGGGCTTGTGGCCAAGTAATAACAGCCACGCGAGTCGATCAATCAGGTTAAGCTACACTTGCCGCGGTTGGCCCGTGGATGGGTGACCATCTTTAAAAATCAAGACCACTCCGTGCCTCGGAAATCACGTTAAGCCGTTGGTCCCGGTTATCATTGGTGGAACATTGACAGTCGTTACAGGTCGTCAGAAGCCCGAAAGTCTGACTACCAGTCTTACCAAGATGTATCGTATTATATAGTAACTGGGTTGTGGAGGTCAGATAGGCGGTCGCTCCATGTAAAATACTGGTAATCAGCTGCATCCGGTTAGACTGGAAGCCGACCCCAACATAGTTGGGAAAAGGATAAAGATAAAGATAATTTTATTTGTCAAACATGCGTTTACATAAACTGACTAATTAATCAGACATGCAGGGTATTGAATTAATATGTTGTGAGCGTCCATGTTTTGCCAATAACGGCGTACAAATTTTGTAGGTATAGAAATTACATTTCATTGCATTTACTTAAAGTCATTTTAAATTTCATTACAAAATACACAGCAACCAAATAATAATTGATGCCAAGATATTATAGGATTAGTATATTAAAGTCAAAAATAAATTAAGGCTAGGCAGATGACAGTAATATGACAAATTATTATTCAAATCAAAATATTTCACATAAACCTGCATGACCATTTATGAAACGTCAGAAGCTAGGTGCACGGTTCCAATCTGTCGCTTCCTATGGAGAAGAGCCGGCAAGAAACTCCACGGTTACTCTTTTAAAAATAATATTGGCTTATACAATGTTTTCAAATATGTTAATAGGTATGGGAGGACAGTGCAGGCCTGTCAATAAGTACCAGGTACTTAGAGGAATGAAAATAGAGAGCAAAAAATCGCCTACAACGTTGTCGTATTAGCATCCATCTACCATAGAGAAGATCAAAGAAACCGATGGATGGACTGTGTGAAAGATGATATGGGTAGAAACGAAATGATTACCGAGATGACGACTAATAGAAAAGTATAGCAGATTGAGATTGGGTATGCGAATGATAATGAACATCCTTGATATAGCGAGACCCCTCTGTGTCTCGGTCGAAAAGCATATTAAGCCCAGTGGCGTAGCTACCACCGTATCAGCCGTATCAACGATACGGGGTCCCCAAGCTACTGGACTGGGCCCCCTAGAGCCCCGACGTTATTATACAGCATGTAAAAAAAACTCAACACCTCAAATACTTGTTGACGATGTCGCTCTTGTTTTCTCTCTCCTCCTGAGTCAGGACTTTCGTTATGAATAAAAATAAGCAATATCGTCTTCGCCGCAGAGGGGTAAAAAGGGGGGCCCCTAACAAATTTTGATACAGGACTAGATACGCCACTGATTAAGCCGCTGGTTCCTGCTGACAAGGGAAGACAGAAGCCCTAAAATCTAACGAAGGGATTTTGTGTTAAGTAACTGTTTGGTAGAGGTCAGATAGACAGGTCTATTTAAAATATTGGTATTCAACGACATCTGGTTAGCCTGGAAGCTGACGCCACCATAGTAGGATAATAACTAGGCTAGATACAAAATACAAATACAAAATTTATTTATTTGCAATCAAGAATGCACACAAGTTGTAGATTTCCCTGGCTCCTGCGCTAGTTATATAACTGTGTTGCAGGAGCCAGTGTCCTCCCGTAAAACATAGACACAGTGTTAATGACAACACAAATGATGTCAACTTAGGGGCCATGCATAAATTACGTCACACAAATTTTGTGGTTTTTAACACTTCCGTCCTTGTCACAGTTGGTCACACTTGTAAAACCCCTCCTCCCCCTTTTTTGTGACGTCACATATTTTTTAATTTCATATTTAGAATTAAATTTAAACAGCACTTTTTCAATTATTTTTTTATTTAAATAAAAAATCATCTTTAACAAAAGTCATCATAAAGTCAAATATTTTAGATAGATAGAAGAAGCCTTATAAATATAGATCGAGTAAGTATTTTTTTAATGTTTTTGATTACGCACAACGGACCGAATGGGAGTCTACGTGCGGAAAAGGGAGTCCCATCATCATCAATGTTTTTGATTTACATATAGTTTAGAGTTTTAGTATTTTAGATTTTAACATGTGACGTCACAAAGCTTTTGAGCCCCTGTCCCTTGTCACACAATATCACATTTCGTTGACACCCTTGCCGCCCCTTAACGTATGACGTAATTTATTGATGGCCCATTAAAGGTCATTAAGGTTTTTTTCTGGATGGGAAATCATCAAATAACTTCTCCCGCTCTGGGTGGAGCAGGTGACTAAAACCCACCCGTGTTCCCAGATGACTGTGTACCAGGGGCGGCGGTATCTCTTTCGAAAAACCCGCACCCCTGGCAGAAGGTCTTTAAGGTCAGTGTCAAGTTGTATGTTGATTAAAATATGATTCGTGATCGTAACAAATTTAGGTTTACAGAATTATATTAATTAAAATCATCATTAAAAACCTAAATCAAATCAGTTTTTATTTGTGTAACACCCTCTATCTAAGTTTATTTAATACCATCGAATTACTATTTGAATAAAAATCTTTTAGCGAGCTCTCCTGGCGCTTCCACGAGACAGAAACTGTCCATTAATGTGAAATTCGGGAAAGCCCGTCCCATCGGTGCAACCTTCAGAAGTGGCGATAAAAACATAGGATTAGATAATATTATGGACGTTCTTATCATTTTTGTAAAGAAAAATTATGTGGTTTACATACATATGTACATTTATTTATCTTCTATATCTCTCTACTTATCTATCTCTATACATATAAAGTTTTCAAATAAAGTCACATTTCGTATCTGTCTGTGTGACCGTAATGATGGATTTTACATCAAAATCCATTTAATTTTTTGTCTCAGTTATTCCTGGAGGTTTTGTGATTAAAACACTTCGAATTAGCACAGAAATCTTGATATTTTGACATGTCAGTAGGCTGTACCCGTGTAAAGCATGGCGCAAGTGTCAAATTAGATAGAACGGCTCGATAGATTTGGCCGTTTTTTTCTCTTGTTGTGTTCGTAATTATCAAGGTACGATGGTAAGCCTTCGACTTCGTCTCGGGCTTACATTCGTCTACTCGTTTGTAAAAACCAAATTTCTGCTCGTGTGTCATACAATGTTTTCCAACACATTTGCGAGAAAACAGTACAATATGTAGTAGTCTTCCATGCTATAAAATTATTGTAAATCATTAAATAGCGCTCTTGCGATTTTGGCGGCGAGGCCGTTTTCTGCAATTTGCGCCTCATTCAAAATATCAGGTGGAGTAGATTCCATATTAATATGAGATTCCTCGCTTGAACTCATATTATTAGGTTTATAAATGTCAGTCGAAAAGTCGCGAAAATCTTTGACGTTTCTAATATGAAAATAGCGCGAATTTGCAAATGGCGCCATATGCACGTGGTGAAAATTAGAACTAAATCTTTCGTCTGTTACTCTTTAGTATTAAAGTGAGACAAATTTATTGAGCAAAAGCGCTTCCAAGGAGGTTCGATCAGTCAGCTTATTTATTCTCGTAATATGAAACTCCTTGGTGGAATTCTTATAATATTATATGGAAATAAAAAAAAAAAACCGTAAATAATACGCACGGTGCTACACCACGGGGTAATTTTTAACTTTCGAACCATGTATACAGGCTTCGTAAATGCAGTTTTTGAGTAAATGTGTTGAAATAGTATATTATGATACTAGTGAGCTAAGTTGCTCATTATACACGAGGCTGTGGGTTGCAGTCCGAGCCGTAGGCGAGGGCGTAAATCAGCCGAGTATCTAGTGAGCAAATTGCTCACGAGTTTCATACGCACTTTTTCAACACACTTGCGAGGAAAAAACAAACCTGTGTTGCATAAATCGTTTTACCACACAGCACACAGCAACAAATGCGTTCCAAACAAAATTTGAAAACTTTTGGAAATGGCGCGCTGCGCAGTTTTATTTTTGCACGCGCCAAATGTAAGGTGATTGATTACATATAGCCATACGGCCTACTTCAAAAATATCATTTTAGTGATAAAATGTAATTATTTTATAACAAATTATTGTGAATTAAAAATAATTTGATGATGATGATGAAATGTTTTTTCGTCTTAATATGGACACATTTATTTATTTCAAAAATGTTAATGGATTTTCAGCGGCATAAAACATCTTTGTTGTTACAAAAAAAAAAAAAAAAAATATTACCCGGTTAAATTGAAAATGCTCTGTTTATTCGCATATAATTTGCAGTGTGTTTCCACTGCGAAGATCGCCCTGAGGACACGGTGGAGCACACGGTGGCGGACTGCCCTGCTTGGGCGGAGCACCGCTGTGTCCTCGTGGAGGCGATCGGCGGCGGCGATCTCTCGCGTCCGGCCCTGGACCAGGCCATGGTACGGAGCGAGAGGGCATGGGGAGCTGTCACCTCCTTCAGCGAAGCAGTGATGCTCGCGAAGAGGGAGGCGGCGCACGTGAGGGAGAGGCAGCATATGCGCCCTCGCGACCCTAGCCGCCGCAGGATACGGAGACGCCCTGGGCGTCGGGAATCCTAGGCCAATTTCCGGCCACCGTAGGCATGGGCTTGCGGACGGCGAGTAATGGGTAGCTCGCTGTCCGGTAAGGACCAAGCCCAAGTCGACGGCGCGTTGTGTTCCACGCGCGCCTCAAAGAGATGTCAGCACAAAAATTGATGGGGCCCGCAAGGGCCAATGCCTGCCAGGGGTGCGGGTTTGTTCGAAAGAGACACCACAGCCCCTGGCTTAAGGGCTACTGAAGGAACACGGGTGGGTTTTAATCAGTAAAAGTCTGACACGCCCTCCTGCTCCACCCAGAGCGGGAGAAGTTATTTGATGATTTCCCACCCAAAAAAAAAAAAATAATTGCAGTTAGGTACTAACTTAACTTTGTATGGATAATTCTATTATGCACTAGTGCGTAATATTATTATGCACGCGTGTGTTATAGTTCGGTTTATGGCCCTAAGAACGATGTAATAAGGCTTACTTTACGAGCAAGTGTGTTGAAAAAGTATTTTATTACGTGACGGATTGTTTCGGAAAATCTAAACATACCACGGGATATCGGAAGCGGAGCTGCGGGAGTCAGCGAGTGAAATATGAATAAATAAACAAGTAATCGAATGACACGGTCATCGAGTTTATCTTTCCAGATGTTTTATTTATTATATTGAGGCATCATTCCTTATCTTTTTTTTTATATCTAGATAGCTAGCTGCGACCGCGGTTTCACCCGCATAAGTTTTGATCCCGTAATAATATCGGGAAAAAAAGTACCCTATGTCCTAATCCGGGGCATGGTCTACTCATGTTCTTAATGACATCGAAATCCGTTGAGCCGTTTTAGCGTGAAAGCGTAACAAACACAAATACAAAAAAAAAAACATTATTTTATAATATCAGTTTACATGTATATCAAATTAAAGTGGGGCTCGTGGCTAAGTAGATGTTGCAAAGATGTTTGCTGAAGCACGGATGGATTGCTTCTACGCTACGATGCGAAAAAGATGCGCTTCCCTGGTGCGCCGGGTGCGGGCCAGCCCTAACATTATATTGCGGTGTATCGCGAGCAGACTGGACTGTTTGTGTGTGAATCACTGCTGCAAACTCTCAACTTCGGTGTTGAGCTTGTAGCAGGGATTCACATTGTAACTATAATGGCAGTGTAGGTTAAGTGTGTGAGTTACGTTTACTAACATAGGGTTAAGAAATATTGCTACTAACACATTTGAGTCAGTTGTTACTTGTTTTCTTTAAATATAAAATAAGTAATAATAGCCACACGGATCGATCCGTCAGGTTAAGTTACGCTTTCCGCGGTTGGTCAGTGGATGGGTGGCCATCATTACGTACCAATACCCGTGACTCGGAAAGCAAGTAATTCATGGATCTTTCATAGTCGCTGCGGGTCGTCAGAAACCTCAAAGTCTGATAACCAGTCTTATCGTCACGCTTGGCAATGCATAGAGAACGCTGCTGCCCTTTCTATAATAGGTAAGTCCCTTAGTCGCCTCACGACACCCACAGGAAGAAATAGGATGGTGCTATTATTTTACGTCCGGCACCAGACGGTACAGTCACACGAATGGTATACTATTTTATAGCACGTGTGATCTGAACACGCACGCTTTTCTGTGTAAAAAGGGACTACTTAAGAGACCGTATACGAAATCTTGTCGATTTCTCTTATTTACTTGATTTTAAAGACGTGCTTTAACAGTTATAATACTGCATTTCCATAAGTTTTATCATAGTTTGCACGGCATGAAAGATCTTTACAATAGGGTATTTTCCAATTTATTAAAAACTATTCTAATTTGAAGATTGGGACGAAATATGTAACAGAAAAATAAAAGTAAATTGATTTATATCCATTTTCTAAATAAAATACTATTTAAACCAAATTTATTTTTCGTTGTTTTGAATTTACCGCCAAAACGCTCCTTACGATGACTTTTTATCACGTGACGTCAACTTTGTGTAAACTAAAGTAGTTAGCAAGTAAATAAGTGAATGTCGAGTTTATAATTAACAAGATTTTTAATGGAAAGAAAGTGATATTACTGGTGTGCGGTGCCTCTGTGCACAAATACTTCTAAAACGGCGCCAAACTAAGTATTTGTACCGGTGCCGTTTACATAAAGTTGACGTCACATGTCACGTGATAAAAAGTCATCGTAAGGAGCGTTTTGGTGGTAAATTCAAACAACGAAAAATAAATTAGATTTTAATCGTTTTTAATTGAGAAAATGTGTATTAATACATTAATTTTTAATTTTCTGTTAAATATATCGTACCAATCTTCAAATTAAAATAGTTTTTATCAAATCGGAAAATACCCTATTAGTATCACGACCTCGTGACCGTGACCAAAAATAAACGTGTCATTAGATTTAAACCTCATATGTATTTACAAAACTTAGCAGCTACTTTATTATATGTAGTATGTTTTATATCCGAATTTAAATTTCAACATTGCTAATACAATAGGCTTGTTCTATATTGTGGATTTAAAATATTAAACATCCTACGTAGGTATCGACATTACTATTCTCACAGGAGTTACTGTTAGTACCTACCTAAAGTATGTCACATATTTTTCCTTTGTTCTATTACAATGAATTATAGGAAATAGGTAAATAGTAGGTATTTCCTTTATACCGTTTGTAATGAGAAACATAATAATATTTTTGACGAATTGAATGAACGTAGTTCATCATAATCATCATTGCCTGTAGTGTGGTCAAGTTTTGGTTATGAATTGCAATAATTCTTAACGTTAACGTTACATTAAGGTGAAATAAGTCCACATTTTTTCCATGAAAACTTTGGGAGGGTTTTACTCCACTGTTTGACAATGTACATCAAAACTTAAACATGGTATTATTTTGTCTCATTATTAATATTGTCGGTACGGAAACAGAATACTAAAATAAAAAGCCATTAAAAAGTTATAAGCCAACAAAGATTCGTTTTTCTTGCTAATTTAACGTAACTTTGGACATGTTAAGTAATGTAGTGTAAAATCTCCAAAACTAAGTCGGTACCGACAAAGTTCAATTATCGAAAAGTTATATAAATTTAATTGGTCATTGATTTATTTAGTGGTTTTTTCAGAAAAGCCGATCTTTCGAAGGACTTTTCTTAATTTTTTACGCGCCATTTTTACTATAACTGATCCTGCAGCTCACTCAATAATGTTATGCGTGTAGACTAGCGTCTAACTGCTCACCACTGATAATATCTCTGTCGGACTCGAAGCCTGGTGAGACAGCGTGCTTTTTAGCCAGGCCCACCAGTGAGTTCGAGCCCGCGACTTGTGTACCCTTAATTAAACATTTCGTTTTAAGTGTAAAGAAGCTTCTGGAAACATATAAAGGGGTGGCACGGACATCGACGCGCACCGTGGAATCAGTACATGATACTGGACAACCGTGCGTTGAAATTTTTCGTCAGTTAATAAAAAAGTGCAGTAAAAAAGTGATTAAGAAAAAACCTTTAATGAACCTCTATGGTCCTGCCATTTGGGGTTGAAACTCTAGGGCCATGGGGTCCGAGTGCCCACTTAGTTTTCCGTGACATTTCCAAGCGGTTGGTCGACTCTTCACGTGACTAGAGGGCTGGCCTTTTTTTCGGTCAAAGAATCAGCATTGCCATACAACGTGGCAATGCTGCCAGCCTTTTGGGCACTCCCATTGACAACGATGCGGACGTATTTTTTGATGCCTTGTGATTATTTTCTTTTTACCCGTACATATTATTATATAAGATATGATATGGATTGAAAATAAAAGTCATATTATAAAAATAAAATTTAAAATATTGAAAACTCAAAAAAAAATAAAAAAACGAATACTGAAATAGAACCAAACTCATGAATGAACAAAATGGAATGAATGAACGAGATGTCATATTTATTACAGGTTGTAGGGACCTATTAATATATGATATACCACACCACCTACAATTAGTTTTGTATGACGTTCTCCGCTGGGTTTTATATGCTATATTATAAACAACAATAATACTACACCAATATTACTTTAATGACCTATTAGAAACCAGAACTGTATTGAAATACCGTTGAAATGAAGTTCTAATGTTTCTAATATACTGAGTTTGACAACTAAGTTATTGGCTTATAAGTTGAAAAAAATTCAGATAAAGCTTGGTTTGTGTGTGTACGATTTGTGAGGTTTTTAATGCGGTTGTATTTTTTTAAAGTTACATCAGAACTCCGTCATTTACGGACACTTATCGAGTGGTTCCATATTAATTTGGTCCAGTTGATAAGTGATTTCTATAATAGGCCGTATTTTTACATTAAGTTTATGTTGAATAACTTCAGCTCACTGTTTTTTTACCTAGCAAGTGAAGGTATATGGATTTGTGTGGGGCAGGTAGTACAACTAAAAAGTTTATTTAAAAAAAATAACAACCTGCTTTAAAAAAATATACTACAAAGTGAAAAATCTAATTACGGAAGTCGCGTGCAAAAAATGGAAGTATAAAACCAAACACACGGGCTTCCGTAACTAAAGTAGTTTTTCAATTTGTAGTGTTTTTGTAAGTCGGTTGTTTTTAAACGCACCTATTGATCTAACTCCAGCATAAGTATATATACGTATAAGTATATCTAGAACAAATTTTCAGGCCATCTAAAAATCCTAAAAACATTTTTTTTAATGTTTAATAACTAAAAAACACGCATTAAAAACCAAAAAGTAGAAAATAATTTAATTCTATTAAAAAAGCGTTGATATTAATTGATTGTAAAAATAACTCAAAAAGCACTCCACGCTCTTTAAAAGAATTAAATAATTTTCTACTTTTTTAGTTTGGTTTTTAAAGTGTGTTTTTTAGTTTTTTAAACTATTATTCATTTTAATTTTTAGGTCTGCTTACTACAAAAAAGTGTTTCTTTTTTAAATTTTTTGTATATTATTGAATTGTCATCGATCCTCGATAAGTCTAAAATTTTGAATGAAATCTGGCCGTTTGAAGTGGGTTAAAATCAAGTCCAAAAAAGGAGTCGGTTACAAACCAACAAACATACAGGTGAAGCTAATAAAAGCGTGTTAAAAAACAGTATTTTTCCATCCTGGTTCCCTGTATCATAGTCTGGTCCACCCCGGCTCATCGGCACAGCGTCGGATGTCTGATGTCCAGTAACGCTATCCTTACTGCAAGTACAGATGTACTAACGTTTTATGACTCGATTTGGATACAAGGGCTTCTATTGATGTTCCTTTGTAGGGTAGTTTGATGTAATGTGACCAGTTTTGAAAAAAAGAAGCTGGGGACCCATTTTTTTGGCCATCAATGCAAGCCTTTTCAGTCTGAGAAAAATCCTTTGCCCTGACGTCGGACAATAATGGGATGTTTTTTTTTAATACCAGGAATCAGCACAGAACCAGTCGAAATGGAGGTGCTTGGGGAGGTCTATGTCCAGCAGTGGACGTCTTTCGGCTGAAATGATGATGATTTTTGTAAAAAGCCGCTGGTTTTTTTTTTCGTATGTATCAGTATGGACTTTTAGAACTAATTGTGCATTTGAATTGTGTCTTATTTTGCTTATTTTTATATAATATTGTATGATGCTTCAAGAGATCCGTAAGAGAATCAAGGTAACCGACATAGCCCGAAGAATCGTCAAACTTAAGTGGCAGTGGGCACATTGCCCGCAGAATAGATGGCCAAAGTGGCCGGAAAGTTCTGGAGTGGCGACCGCGTACTGGGTGATGGAAGGTAACGTTGGAAGGCCTCCTACAAGATGGCTCGATGACCTGGTGAAGGCCACAAGAATCCGCTGGATGTGAGAAGCACAGAAGCGGTCGACGTGGCGGTGCATGGGGGATGTCTATGTTCAGCAGTGGATGTCTTTCGGCTGAAATTATGATGATTGTATGCTGTACCGGTTGACGACATTACGTCAACGCCGGCTGTCGCTGAAAACCAGCGCTGGAGCTTGTAATTTTTTGTATTTGTGTTGTTTCATTACGTTATGTAGTTTTGTGTGTTTGCGGTATACCGCAAATAAAGCTATTTTTTTTCTTTCTTAATGGTGTGGTCGTACTAAAGGGTTACAGATAATTAAACTGGACAACTTTCTCGATGGGATCAACATCGTTCTCGTAATTACACATAGACAACTTACAACAAATAGGGTCGAGTAGGTATTGAAGTTTTGTATGGTTTTATACGTTCAATTTTTTTTCGCGATTAAGATGTTGGTCCCATGAAGAAAATTTTTAGGTATGAAGGTCTGTACCACACCCTGGCCAAAACTGTCTGACACATGCTGTATACATAACGAACACATACATAATCAACCTACTTTGTTCCCACGGCTGGGACACAAGCCTCCTCTCTTCAAGAAGGAGAGGACTGTACTTCCTGATACCACGCTGGTCAAGTGCGGGTTGATAGATGTCACACGTTTTCGTATTTTTGGCTCTAGGACACGCCGGTTTCCTCACGATGTTTTCCTTCACCGCGTTGAGAGCAGTGGTATGAAATTATTTATTCAAGTAAAACGCCTGTCTGGGTTCGAATCTACGACCAACAACTCGTAAGTCGCAAGCGTTACCACTGGACCAACACTCATACGTAATAAAAAGTCAGTAAATGACGGGAGGCTATTCGTTCATTATTAAGGATCATTGAGTTTTTCAAGGAATTGTTATCGATCTCTTATCTCACTGGACAGACATTTTTTAGACCTAATTATGTGTCAGTTTCACAAATTAATTAATCTATCAACAAGATATATTGGCTTTCGCCAAACGCTATCGATATATTAAGAACTAGTAGTTATTTGTGGTTATTTCAAGTACTAATAGTAGCCATAAACTTTAGATATCTAGTAATATCCGGTATTCTGACATGAATATCGTTTTATTACGTTATAGCAGGTTTATTGGTATCCTTTCGATATTGGTAAAGTGTTGTTTGCTTTGGAGGAATTGGCCTATGAAAGTAACTACTGGCGTTAAGGTGCATTTTATTTTAGACGTCCACGCGAAATTTCTTGTTCCTCCTACCCATTCCGGAGCAGCGGTAGCCCAGTGCTAACAGCTGCGACTTACGAGTTGTGGGTCGTGAGTACGAATCCAAGCAGGAGCTTTACTGTGTGTAAATTATTTCATCACAACTGCTCTCGAAACGGTGAAGGAAAACATCGTGAGGAAACCGGCATGTCTTAGAACCAAAAATTCGAAGATATGTGACATCTACCAAACCGCACTGGGCTCGCGTGGTGGATTATGGCCCACTCCCTCACACCGAAAAGAGGCCTGTGTTTCAGCAGTGGGAACATGAAAGGATGATTATGGTGGTGGTGTATGGGGTGAAAGTTTTTGTTTTTGTAAATGGTTAATCAGCTATTTATTTGGATAAGTTACTAATATTATAAACGTGCGAGTTTGTATGCATGGGTGGTTGTTAGATACTCTTTCACGCAAAAACTACTGAATAGATTTGGATGAAATTTGGCACACAGATAGATTATAACCTAGATTAACACATAAGGTACTTTTATCTCGGTAAGATGGCCCGTGGGTCAATTTCCGACATCCAGGCGGGCGAAACCGGGCCTCCAACCGGGGCATAAAATATATTAAACGATTAAACGTTAAGCAATACTGATTAATAGTGTGTTATGCAATCAGGGTGCGGGGTGGAAATAGTATAAAGGTTTTCCTTCAAGGTAAATAGTATCAGAGGCAAAGTTTTTGGAGGCTCTTAGAACTCAGCGTCAAAACAACGATTACCTTTAAAAATCTAATTAATAATGATACAAATACCTCGCCACATTGAACATCCTATGGTCTTATTTGCTGACGATAGTACTGCCTTGATTAAATGTTTTGACAAAAAAATATATGAACATGATATAAATGATACTTTAATAAATATTATACGCTGGCTTGACCAAAATAATTTAATGATTAATTTAACGAAGACCAATATAATGCATTTTTATCAACGGATTCCACCACAAGTCTTACATTTACACTATAATGGAGTAAAAGTTGACCAAGTACTAGTTGCGAAATTCCTTGGAATTATGATAGATAGCCAACTCTTTGTATTAACTCCGTGAGCCAACTAACTTGGAAGCCACAAGCAGAAGAAGTATGCAAAAAACTGAGTACAGCTGCATATGTCCTCTTTAACTTATCAAAAAAAGTAAATATGGCCACAAGGTTAATCGCATACCACGGTTTAGCTGCCTCGATTTTGAGGTTCGGCATAATATTTTGGGGAAACTGTAGCCTAAGGGAACAGGTGTTCAAGGCTCAAAAACGCTGTATAAGGGCCATGTGTAACTTAACAGTAACTGATAGCTGCGTACCTGTATTTAAGTCCCTAAAATTGCTAACATTCCCATCACTCCATATTTTCGAGATGGCTGTTTTTGTTAAATCAAATATGCATCTTTTTAATAAAGTGTCCGAAAATAGAAACCGGCCAATCAGGAAAAAATATAAGGATATGTTAATTGTTAGTGGTTCCGATACCGCCTTATTAAAGAAAAGTGTTATATGTATGGGTCCGATCATATTTAACAAAATACCCAATGTAATAAAAAATGAGACTTTTCCATTATTCAAAAAGAAATTGACTGCCCTATTAATTAATAAATGTTATTACTCAATTGGCGAATTTTTGACGGATGATAATTTAAATTGATAAAATGACATCTCTGCACCTGCTCTTGACTTGTATTAGATCATTTGTGTTTTTAATTTAATTGTATTGACCTCGAACTTGACGAATTTATTTCTAATCCCATTTTATTCAACTTGACATTATGTATTCACTGAATTCGTTTTCGACATAGTAAACTTGTATTATGATCGAATGTGTTTAATAATGTATGATAAATTAGTCTTTATTAATATAACTTAAACTGTTTGCATGCCCTAGTTAAGGTAGTTAGTATAAGGGTCACTTTAAACTGAACATCTGAGACATGTACCTACTTTCTGTGCAAATAAAGATCTATTCTATTCTATTCTATTCTAAATAGATAGAGGGACTTGTGACTAAGTAACTATAGCTGCGCGGGTCGATCGATCAGGTTAAGCTACGCTTACCGCGGTTGGTCCGTGGATGGGTGACCATCTTTACATACCAAGACCTGCCTCGGAAAGCACGTTAAGCCGTTGGTCCCGGCTGTCATTTGTGGATCTTTGACAGTCGTTACGGGTCGTCAAAAGCCCGAAAGTCTGACAACCGATCTTACCAAAGGGTATCGTATTACCCAGTAACTGGGTTGTGGAGGTCAGATAGGCATTCGCTCCATGTAAAATACTGGTATTCAGCTGCATCCGGTTAGACAGGAAGCCGACCCCAACATAGGCTAGGCAGATGATGACAAATAGATAAATAAAAACTATTTCGAGAACAGGTGAATCGTCTCACAAAATGCTACGGTTCGACTAAACTATCGATGAAATTGATTATCTTCGAAAATTTGTATCTTTTAGTAATCTATCAAGCTTTAACAAGCAACTTTAACTTAACCATCTAAAGTTGAAATTTCACTGTCTAAACTGACATTTTCAGAATATAATTGCCAATGTGTTTTCAACTCTGCGATATTACAAACAGAATTTAAAATTGTATAACAGTAAGAATGTTTCGTTACCAATTTCCATTTGATACAAAGTAATTCGATTGATTTCATGCTGTTTAAGATTTCGGTTTTGATATTATTACAACTTAGTATATTGATTCTTAAAAGTAGGACACTTCACTAAAGTTTGGCAACTAGAATGCTGTTCGAATGCGATGAAAGAAACTCAAATGAAAATTATAAAAACCTATTAGTTACATTAAGTGGGTATACAGAGTGGAGTGGAGTACAACCTGTTACCACAAATTCAGTACATGAATCTGATATAATTTGTATACACTTGTTATCAGGTTTATAGACCCTCTCTTGTTTCGTGTGTCGTTCGAAACTTTAAGGAATAGATCCAATTAGCTATCATCTGCCCAGCATTTTACATTTTACTGCATACCAGTATTATAGATGGAGCGACTACCAACCTGACATCCACGACCCAGATCTTCTTAGTTGGTACGCTCTTGGCAGAGTGGTCGTGGTCGTCACGCAATCGTAGTTATGAAGGGGGCAGAGTGAATACGCCTCACGATGTGTCGCCATCTGTTTCTGCTGATGGTCATTCTACTGCATTCGTTTATGATCATTTTTACGACCCAGATACACGATGCTAATTGTTTATTATTGCTGAATGGGCTTGCTCTTGACCTCGATTTCGCCTGATGAAAAGCGATGAATAAGGTCTACGATGACCATCGAATGACGATGAACATCGTCTGTCTTCGTGTCCAGAAGATGCTCACTCTTGTTTTAAAGGCAGACTTATTACATAGGTTTCAGAGCTTCGTGCTTCTGAATCCCCGTAACGATGAGAGTACCTAACTGTTGGAAATATTGGTAATCATCATCACCATTCTTCAAATTTCCTTGGGGTCAGCGCAGCATGTATTGTTCTTCTACACTTCTCTATTAGTCGTCAAGCAAACTAATTTGAATATTCATACAAAAATAAAGTGGTAATTTTAGACACCCGTAATCACTTAACTACCTCAAAGTAAAACAGTCCCAGTTGAAAACACAAAATAAATTCCGTTGCGCATGTTCGACAAGATATATGAAGGTGGAAGTGGAGTTTTCTTATAGTTGATGGATACCCTGGTAGTTTTGTAGGACGTAGAGCGGGAGAAGTTACTTGATGATTTCCCACACAAAAAAAAAAAGAAAACACCTAATTAAATATATTATGTAAAAGGGAAGAACTACGTTTTTTTTAGGTTGGGAAATCACCAAATAACTTCTCTCTGGTTCGAGCAGAAGGGCGTATCAGAATTTTACTGACTTTAGCCCACCCGTGTTCCCTCAGTTGCCTGAGTGCCAGGAGCGACGGTATCTCTTGCGAACAACCCGCACCCCTGGCAGGCGTCGGCCCTTGCGGACCCCACTAGATGTTGCTGACAACTCTGACTACTCCGAACCAGGCATTTTTTTTTATGACCCAACCGTCTGCCACTTTTCGGCCGCAGGGGATAGGGAGAGCGGCCCAACGCTATACCGATACTGCTCTTTCCCTGCGGCCCCACCGCGTCCGCCATCAAACGGTGGCGGCCCCCTCCAGGCCACGGAAGGGAAGAGGGCTACTCATAAGTACCGGCACTCCTCCTCCACCGCAGCCTGTAACCCTCAGCCGCGATTCCTCCCATTCGACATCGCGGCCCACCTCAGTTGCGGTGCACCTCACCGCAACCTACTTTTTGCCCGCTACGTCGTCGGCTTTGAGGCAAAAGCCCTGACGAACGACCCCACCTTGGGGTTCCTCTTCGATTCACCGTGGCTGGTAGACCACGGCTACTGAGCCCCCCGCAACGACAATACGGGAACCCACTGGGGGGGAAAAGGGAAGAGATCAGTGGGCATCAAAGAATTCGTCCGCATCCCTGTCAATGGCAAAAGTGCCCAAAAGGCTGGAGCGTTGCCACGTTGGATGGCAATTCTGATTCTATAACCTAGTTCCTAGTAGTAAGTAGTCAGTTAAGTTACACTGAACCACCGTTGATTAATGGAAACAGTTTAAAGTTATGCTTGATGTAAGCTGCTCGTGTATTTTAATTAGATCATTATCGACCCGCACATTAGCGCGCGACAGAGTTTAAGTGAAGACTGAATTGTGTGTTTATTAATAACTTTTGCTGTATGAGTATTATTGGCTCGTAACTGAAACAAAAAGAGTATGTGAGAATCGTAGCAACTGGCTGTAATTTCAGCCTGGTATGAAGGGGAGGTAACCGTGTGGACGTAAAATAATAGCACCATTCCATTTCTTCCCCCAGGCGTCGTAGATGGCGACTAAAGGACTTACCAGAGAATGGGCAGCGGGGTTTTCTATGCATTTTATGACCATACTGAGATCGCCAACCCGCCTGCCAAGCGTGGCGATAGTGGCAAAACGCCCCCTTTGGGGGAGTCCTATGTCCAGCAGTGGACGTCTTCTGGTTGAAATGATGATGACGGGGAGGGGGACCTCGGGAAGAATGAGCGAGTTTATGTAACAATGCCAGTTTAAAACGTACCTAAATTCCTTTTTACACAATACTTGAAGAGTACGACGACTGTTTACTACGACACGCTATTTTATTTACGGTCACAATGCAATGATGGCTATTAATCAATAATAAGATGTAGCAAAGATCAAAGATCAATGGAAAAACTTGCTACATCCATTCTTGCCAGAACAACCAAGAATTTATAAACTGAGGTTTAAACCACAGCTTTGTTGTAAAAAAGGTTTTGTATGTTGACTGCTTCCTTTGTCTAGTGGTCGCAAGCGTTACTACTGAGCAAGAGGTCCTGGATTCTTCTTCTCCGTAGCATCTCGGAGTCTGGATGTGTCCCCCGGTCTATGAAAATAATCTGCCCCTATTATATCGGACCCAAAAATTACTGGCAAAATACTCCCTTTACGGCCTTTACTCCCTCGGAGAATTCAGGCGTGATATTTTTAAAACCAACCTAAAATATCTCCTAAAAGAAAAACGTTCAAGCTTACTATTAATCCACCTTAATCTACGAAGCTTAAATAACCGAAAATAACGAAATAATTATTAATTATTAACGCAAGAACCCGCGCGGTAGCTAATAATTAAAATCTCAGATATTGGCGATATTCCCTTGCCTAGTTAATTAAAAACTCCAACTTGATAAACTGACTTCGGAAAATAAAACCTATTTGCATAAAACCTTTTTAGTTTTTTTTTTTAGAACGAAATTTAATTTAATTTTACTGCATTGGACGGTTTTAGATTCGAAAGTGGGTCTTGATTATTTGTTTTTTTAGAGTAATGGTTGTTTATTGTTTGAAGGAAAATGGAACGAATGAAAAAAAAAAATGGGTGTTTCGGGGTTTGCTTTTAGACCTGGTTGTCTTATTTTCTGGTTTCTATTGATGCAACTCGGGTTTTTATGTCGCTATCATTAGGGTTGTTATTCGCATTTATGATAAGTCCGTATGAATTTGAGTATGAATATCGATGGCTATAAGAGTGAGGGACGGCCAAAGAAACGATGGATTGACTTTGTGAATGATGATATTGTTAGAAAGGGGGACGACTAATCGAAAAGTATGGGAGTTGAGCCGTATGATTACTGATAAATGCTTGCACTGAATGGACAGGTCCACTCAATCTTTGTGGTTCTTTCCTTAAAAGACCATTTCAGACACCAATCCACATGGTCTTCACATAATCTAACCAAGATTATGTCTGGACTTTAAAAGAGACTGTGACCTCTGAGTTTGTTTCGGCGTTTCTTCTCAGAGTAGTCAGATAGGAAACGCCGACTTCATCTAGTTTAAAAAAAATATGATTGACGTGTAAAAGTGTTTGTACAAACTTGCTTACAGAAATAAAATCATTTATCATTGATGGAAGAAAAAGACATGTTGCGCCGACCTCAAATAAATGGAATGAGGGCAAAAGAATACACACATACCTACATACACAGATACATATGAAAGACATATAGCATGATGAATGTAGTGATATGACTACGATTTGGTCATGTTGTGAAGATGAATGAAAAGCGACCAACTAAATGTATTTACAAGGCAGGGCCTACTCCCTAAGCACGAAGTAACGGGCGTCTCCAACTCCGTATCATTTACAGACAGAAGATTAGTTTTGACATTTTGACAGCTGTCCCTACTCCCGATATGTTCTAGCCCGTCCAAAAAAAATTGTTAATTGGTTGTCGAATAAACTAAAAACTACTTTCGGATGGGGCCATATCTTCCTTGACGGAGTTAAAGAGTAGGTCCCCAGATGTGAGCAAAAACCCTGAGTGAGGACGCACTAGATAGAAGGACATTTGTATAGAGACCTTATTGGTGATATTCTTCAGAAAGGTGCGTATTAAGTACTCTCAACCGGGGTGCGTATATGATCGGAGGAGTAATTTCGTAATACAGTAATAGTAGGAATTCATTTTGACAGTTATAAAGTTGGAAGGCCTCCCACAAGGTGGACCGATGACCTTGTGAGGGCCGCAGGAGTCCGCTGGATGCGGGAAGCATAGAACTGCACCCTAATTGCGTGGCTCACGATTAATCATAATCTGTTTCAATTTGACAACTCAACAATATTCATTGCGTTATTTACGTTGCTGAGCAGATACAGTTTTCGAACATATGAAGCAATGGTTTAACAATCTGTTTCAAAACGAAATAGATTATCATTAATCGTGAGTTACGCAATTAGGGTGCCGGTCGATGTGGCGGAGCTTGGGGGACGCCTATGTCCAACAGTGGACGTTTTTCGGCTGAAATGATAATGATGATTTCGACAGTTCAAAAAAAAACATTGCTTTATTTACATGCACACAAAGTTTAATATTATCTAGCAATATCCTAAGGCTTCTGATTCTGAAGGCACGAGTCCCTCATTTCTTGTTGATATAATGACAACAATACAAACTTCGCGTCTGCTGTCACCCAGGTCAAGACATCTTTATTTATATTCACTTGTTTTCTGTCATTGCAAAAACCTAGGTTTTTTACAAACTGTTTTTTTACGATTGCAAGAAGTCTGCAATGGTAAATAAAAGCAGATATTGCAGACAGTGGAAATCAAACAGGGACGAATATTTGAGAAATACAGCAAATATTTTTAAGTTAGTATTATTGAGATTATTGCCTGTTTAGTGCTAAAATGAATACTTTGAAAAGTAGATAGCGGAATTACGAGACATACATTGATTTATAAAAATAATAGAAAAACTACGATAGGCATCAGATTTGGCTGATAAGTTAGACGCAAGCCGATGTTCTGTAGAGATAAGAGAAAATATTATATTGTAAAAATGAATTACACGTAGAACGATTTCTAGCAATAATTACTGAACTTAAACGACAGCAAAGCGCTCACAGTAAAACAACAACGCAATATAAAGATTATTTCTTATATAAATATAAAATTTCCCGATTGTCTGGGTATGTGTTTCAACCTGTGTTTAGGCAAACACACTTACATATTTACCGCAGTGCTCAAAATGAATTTAACAAGTTTGATTACTTCTTCAGCTGAAGGTAAGTGATGAAGGGGCCGATGATTGCGCTATTTAAGTACGTTGTTGCGCAGACGTGAATTTTTTCGAACAAATCAAGGGAAGTCCGTGACATGGAAGCCCTTGACATTAAAATTTTCTTACGTTTATTGCAATTTGCAGATCAGTGCTAGGCTGTATGCTAAACAAAATATGATTCATAATCAAAATATTTTATTTCACATAAACCTGCATGGGCACTTATGAAACGTCAGAAGCTAGGTGCACGGTTCCAATTTGTCGTTTCCTATGGAGAAGAGCCGACAAGAAACTCCACGGTAAGTCTTTTAAAAATAGTTGGCTTTTACTATATTTTCAAATTACAGTGATGTATGGGAGAACAGTGCAGGCCTGTTAAAAAGTACCAGGTACTTAGAGGAATGAAAATACAGAATAGAAAATCGTATACAATTCTACAGTCTGCCTACAACGTTCTCTCATTCACAATATGTAAAAGAATCGACATAAATAAAATGAACCTATTTAAACCAAGTGACATCGATTGATCCGCGACCTATGTATATGTACAATGCTATAGACAATGCATTCCATGGCGAAGTATATTATTATACCACGGTGTTTCCTAAATGTTTTGTGCTTTGAATAGAACATCCACAGCAGAGCGAGGCGCCGCGCTGTTCGTATTGTGTGCGTGTTTATTAACAGAAACCTCAGCCTAACAAATATTTGTTTACTTATGTTTATAGGCATATCAATAAACTAATAATAACGCTGAAGAGCTTATTTTTTTGAACGCGTCCATCTATAAAATTACTAATCGGATTCAAAAAAATAATCCTGTATTTCATAGCCCAACTCTTGAGGATTCTAATAAACAGACATTCTAATTAAATTCGGATGATAATTGCCTATAACCTTCCGACGTTGTCACGTCGTCACGTGTCACGTTAACCGTATACGTGTGACTTAAACATAATTAGCGTTGGTAATGTTGGCCTTTTATAGGCCGATTATGCTAATGTGAACATTACCTGATTTGAACAGACCATGATTTGATGAGAGGGCCATAATCCACCACGCGGGTTCAGTGCGGGTGGGCAGATGTCAAATATCTTCGAATTTTCGGTTCTAAGACATGCCAGTTTCGTCACAATGTTTACCTTCACAATTTTGGGAGCAGTGGTGGTGAAATAATTTACAAAAAGTAAAGTGCCGGCTTGGGTTCGAACCAGCGACTCGTAAGTCGGGACCGTTACCACTCGGCCACCACTGCTCTCACGTAGGCTTTATTTACCTAAATTCAGTGAGATTGACAAGTTCTCAACTTCCATTTCTCCATTCAAAAACCCGGTGACAGTTCCAGATGTAGCTCTTACAACTTTGAATAAATATTTTACTAAACCAGAACAAAACTGCAACCGTCAACGTACGCCACCGTAATTTGAACCACAACAACTTACACACAGTGAGAATTCCCGCGGAAATCGATTAACAAACAACACGAACCGAATTATAACGCTATGTACACAATTCGGTTCAGCAGACGACAAGGTCAGTGACCTCAGTTTTTGCTGATGAAGCAAGAGTTACAGGAGCTGATGGTCGGCACACGAGTTTCGTTAGGTAGCCTTGAACGGTTAGACGGGCGGGCAAAACGCAGCGGGTGAAACGCTTGAATAAACTATGGTATGTTCCAAGTGTATGTCATGGAAATTTAAACAAATAGATCAGAAAACGAACCCGTGGATGACAATTTGTAGTGCCATTTACAAATTGAGTGCTTTGATTAGATTATTTGAATACTTAAGCCCAATATTATAAAAAGCAATCTTGACAATTTAGGTTAATTTGTAACCAAATTTTTTAGTGATAAGTTTATTCATTTATAGCCGGCAATTACTGCCAAAAGAATTGTCCATCAATTGTACAGCTATTGACAAAATATGTAATCTTTAATACGATTTATACATTCGTTTTCGGACAGATTGTTTCTTGATTCTTAAAATTATTTATGCAGTGTCTATTAAGCTTGTATCTACTATTGCAAGTGAAAATAAATAAATCATTATGAAGTATAATTACACATTTAATTTTTTGATACCAGTACCTCAAAATGTAACCATTATAAACGCAGCGTTTTAAAACGCCTGTCTGTTTAATCATTGCACTGATAATTCAAGATTTCACGGCGTTGTCTCTACTTTAGGCGTCGTCGTTGACAATAGCATGGATGCGACTTGTGTTATTCGCACATTTTACTATTGAAAATGTAGTTACAAAATTAATGTATTGTTAGTTAATTAACATTTTGTTACTTTTTATAACGTTACTCATTGCAGTTCAATATTTTTTTGTAGTATTTGTGTTTTATTTTTGGAGAGATGTTCTTGTAAATTTGAAGATTTTTTTACGGGGCTTAAGTTCGGTATGAGTAGTCATGAAGGGTCCGTTTCATCATCATAATTCACAGCCCGACTTCCCCCACGCTTCAATGCCAGTCTCATTCAGGTATTGCCCGGGATGGCAACAATGTCGTCTGGCCATCTCACCGTCGCACAATCGACGTCTCGTCATTCAGTCCTTTGACGCCACTCTGTCAGTCTTGCTCCACCTGTCATCATTACGCCTTGCCAGGGTCCGTTTAGGGAGTTCAATTTTTACTGAGGCACTTATTATGGGTCCAGAAATCAAAGCCGATTGGCTAAGCATAGTGATGATTAAGCTTGATAGTTTTGGTTTGCTAGCGGCAGTAATTCACTTTTTCAACATCATAGGATTGGCCCAGTAAGTTGCAACAACGGCGGTCGGCTACTAGGGACTTTGCAACATTTACCTTCCCCGTTGTTCATAATTCGCCATACATTGAGAAGTTTTGGAATATGTGGAACATATCCATACTATTCGATTGAAAAACGGCTCAAGAATTCAAGGAACGTGCTGGTGCCTTGTACTCCATTTCCTTTGTCTAGTTGTAGAATATAATATAATATTACATAATAGCCTGACAATTTATTTATAAAGCTATGAGAATAGTGCAAAAGCAGTATTGTACAAAATGATGTCATAATGACCACAACGGTCATTAAATAGTTAAGCCTATAAGACCAGTAAAATACTAGAAACGGATCCATACAATTCTCCAGTGCCCATAGTTATGGCTAGCGAAGAGAATCGATTTACAAACAATATAAATAATAGTAGTTTTAACTGACACAAACAGTTGATCGCGCGCAGCCGCCGCACAATCACCTCGGTGCTGTGATCCAATCGAGTTATGCTTCAATAGACACGTAAAAATGATAGCAAGACATCTAACAATAATTTCACTTGTAATAAGTACCAACGCGCTTAGTTTAGGAACTGTGAGTGAACAAAATGTGACGAAACGTGAAACGAACTTAGGTGATCTATTCCCGGATTGGGTGCCATTTAAAAATAAACACGGTGAGGAATTAGGAGAGTTCGTACAGGTGAAAAATAAACCAAAGAAGCGGTTAGCACTGCCTGTACATTTCATACTTAGAGCTGTGGCTGAACCTGATGATGATTATTATGAAAAAGATGGTGGTGGTGGAAGCGACAGTGAAGACTATTATGAAAAGAAAGACTGGTCAGACGCCAATAGACCAGTACTGACGAGTGGACCTGAGAAACCACTAAATCACACTGAAATATCAGAAATAGATGGTGTTGTTGACATTTTAACAAAACTACCAACGAATCCTGTTGTCGAAGCTCTTATGAAAGCGAAACAAAAAGCTGAAGAAGTAGGAGAGGCAGCACAGAGCGAAGAAGTTGAAGAGGGCCAAGATGGTCACAGAAAAAAGCTACCTGAAAATAGAGAAATTATTCCAGAGGACATACCAGTACCTAGCAGAAAAAAAGCTCGTAAGTATGAAGATGAAGCTGATTATGAAGATGATGCTGAAACTCCGGAAAAACGGAAACCAGAACCATTGGATGAAGAGCAAGAGAGAATTGAAAGTGAGGCAAAGAAGGTAAGAATTTTGAATACCGTGGATGAACTGAAACAGCGTCATGCTAAAGAACAAGTTGCGATATCCGAAAAAGCGAAAGAAGAGGAAATGTACAAAGAAGAACGTGAAAGAGAAAAGATTCAAGCACAGTTATCTCTTGACAGTGATAGTGACAAGTATGATGAGAAACCACAAAGATCGAAAAATAAATATCCTGAATACGATGAATATGATGAAAAGGAAGTTTCGCTCAGCGAAAAATACCGACCCAGAGTTAACCCTGAGAGAACTAAACCAACAACAACTCAATCACCAAAACGAACAACCAAACAGAGGGAACTGAAAGATAAGAAAATAGAATCTGGAAAACTATCTGTCTTCAAAAACCCTAGGCTCTACATGATATATGATGATTACAATGATGAAATCACTACTACTGCGATACCAAGACCCAGGCAGACAAATTCAGTTGGGCCATCGACGAAATTCTCAGCAAAATACACCTCGACGCCTGCACATGGAGAAAATTATGACAGAATATCGCTAGTGCCAGATGATAGTGAGGGCAAAGAGGGAGAGCCTGCACTGTTCTTCCCAAAAAAGAGAAAGAACAAAAAAAATAAAAACAAATCTACTACTGTACCTGATGTTACAAACAAGCCAACTGAACCTGAGAAGGATGCAGCAACAACTATTACGACGGGTACAGATACGACAGGATCTGATTCAACAATAGTTGACACGACAGTAGAAACTGGACCTTCAGGAAGTGATATAGTTCCTACACATACAGAGCCTATCACTGATGCTATCCCGGCGTCGACGCAACATCACAAAGAACCGGAAAAAACGCAGGAGGATTACCATCGAGAGAAGGGTAAGTGATATTTCATTCAAATATGCCTTAGATTGTAATAGTATCATTTTAAATTCGATATTTAGAATAGGATTACCAATATGGCATCCGTTTATAATAACATATATTTTTTAATTTCCTAGTCTTTTGAGTGACTAGGGATCAGGGGCAGGGGACATTATTAAATATTTAACCTGCTAACCTGATAGATGTTGTTCTGTCCAAAAGTTCATACAAAAATCCTATATTTACATGGTGTAACAGAAACCCTATTGCTATCCTTAAGCACTAAAGAAAACAGCTGATATAGAATCACTATACATAGCTTCAGTTTCTTAAATTCAAATCATAACAAACGTGTCACCGCACTACGTAGGTCAATAACTTTCTACGTTACTTTCCAATATCACGATAAATCTCTTCTGAGTGATGTGTTTATTTCAATTTGATGGATTAAAAAACCCTTCCAATATCGTTTGATATCATCCAAAGAAGCCGTGCCCTTGATATGTATATACCCTTTCCGTTACACGTTATAATACAGGATAAGTTTTTATCCTGAAAACTTATCCTGTATAAGATCCCAGAATTCGAAAAATTTCCAGGAGATTTCACATATTTATTTTCCTAGAAACGTAGTCCGGCCATTTTAAAAGAAAATTTTTGCCAAATTGGTCAAGTCGTTCTCAAGTAATGCGCTCACCAACGCACAGCATTTCATTTTCATTAGTTTACCATCTTCAGTACTATTTGGTACGGATATCCTATATTGTTGGCGTGGTTTCAATGTATCGTATTGAATCCCACAAAATACTTCAGATTGAACAGTATCTGTCATTTGAGTTTCCTTGCAATGTTTTTCTTCGTCTAAGCTTACATTAAAACAAGACTGTCTTGTGAATGTTCATTCATAATGCAGCTGTATTCTTTCATTTTGGGCTAGTGTAAATTACTGATATTGTTTTTAAAGTTTTTGTACGTGTGAAAATTCAGGTAAAATACTCAATAAGCCGTGAGATCTGTGTCCTCCCACAAGGTGGGCCAATGATCTTGTGAACGCCGTAGAAATCCGCTGGATGCGAGAAGCACAGAACCGGTCCTAAAGAAAGAAAAAAAGAAAAAAGTATTTATTGTGTCTCCGCAGGAAGATCACAAATTATATACGATCATAAAAATAGAAAAAATAAATTAACTTAAAAGGAAGTAAAAACAGAAAGTCCTGGCCAATAGGTTCATATCTCAGCATGACGCTGCAACATTTAAAAATAAGTGTCGCAGAAGCTAGGGCCCGATGTCATGTCACGGGCATTTACAGAAATAAATAAATAATAATCAATATAATAGATAGTCGTAGTCGCGATGTCTAGCCTATATCCATTAGTGTACGTCTTTCGGCTAAGTAACAATGCCGGTCTGTAAAACCACACGATAATAAAGTTTATTATCGCTGTTACTGTCTGCAACAATCCCACTGCTGGACAAAAGTCTCTCCCCATAACTATCCGTTATTGAGATGGTAGTTTGTTTTTTTTTTTTTTAATGCAGAATGTCGATGTATTTTTTGGTTGAGAAGTCATCTAATAACTTCTAACGCTCTGGGTCGAGCGGGAAGGCGTGTGAGACTTAAATTGATTAAAACCCACTTGTGTTCCTTCAGTTCGAATCTCTTTCGAACTTCCCGCACCCCTAGTTGGTATCGGCCCCTGCGGACCCCACCTGAGAATATCGATGGTTCGAACGCATTTAACTGACTCGCGAATCAACAAAGGCAGTTACGGTATTACACGAGACTTACAAGCGTGCAATAATCCCTATTTGCATATTTACTCCGACGAAAAATATTCATGCAATAAATATAACGCAATATCCCCGAAAAACTGAAATTAACCTATAAAATATTATGATATTGCAAGTCGCATAGTGGTCAGTCATCGCCTGACGCTGGAAAAAGTTTACGTTTACTTACACGTTTACGTTTCGACCTTTCATGCAATTCACATCTGCGAAAATTGGTGTACCAACCTACAGAAAAAATACGAGTATATTTCACCTATCACAAACTTGCGGTTTATAGGAATGAACCACTCACGTCTTTCACAAAATTCTCTTTGCGGTGGCAAAAGAGAGAGTACCGACAAAATTGACCTTTATGACGTCGAGATAAGAAATACAATTATCGAAATTAGATATATGAAAATGAAAACGGAAAATGGTAGTATAATAGTTACAAATACCCTAATTTCTTTGACAAGGTTTTCGTTTCAGTGATGGGAGGTTGTGAGATACAATATTTTGATATTTATCCGACTTTTATTGATAAAAATAAGTTTTACTTTCTCAAATAATGAGGTTTCTTTTTTCCTCAAAGTAATGAATCTGTGCCCCCACGTAATCTGATGGATATTATTGATTAGGTATCACAAGAATGACATTAGTTGTTATTTCTTGCCCATTGTCAGTTTTTATGTGATTGAGTATTATTAGAAAATAAACTTCTTTAGTTAGGTCGGTTTGTGTGACGTCACAACTATTAGAGAATCACATAAATGTATTCAAGCGGTAGAACGACACCGTCCATAAATACTTATTATAAAATTTTATTTGACCACAAACTAACACTATACATACTCGTACGTATGTATAGTGTTTGAGAGTGTGTGTGCATACAGTGGAAGGTGGGTAGTGGGAGAGTGTGCATGTGTGATAAGATGAGGTGGGACGGTGCGTGCGCACATACCTGTTTAAATGTGTGTTTGATAACGAAATAGGCATGCCTGAGATATTAGGTGATGTATGTAAGTAAAGACTCCGTGTAGGCATATTCCCTCTCTAGTAGCTACTCTGTTACTTTAGTTTTTACCGCGTGGGTGTTTAGTTAGATTTTTTTTTGTTATTTTTTTTAAAATATAATTACTAATGTATGAAATTGATACATACACTCAAAGACTCCTAAATCGGGCTACTCACTTTTCTGTATCTAGGACAATTATACATTTAGATGCGTTACTGGGGTTCAATATTGGCAAGATAAATTCAAGGTAATTGCCTGTAGTGTAGTCACGTATAAACCATCCAGTGACGCAGCCCAGTGCTAGTGACGTAACTAAATATATATGCTTATCTCTTTCTAACAACCGGAATAGATATGGTTATTTCCTGTTCTTCTTGCACTGTACGATTGTAATGTACTAGTAGGTAGCTAAATTTATGGTTTACGATGTACATATTTGACTGCTCTAATGTTCGTGTATGACAGTATGACGCGTCTATTTGTAATACTTCATCGATCTAGGTTCGTTAATTGAAATTCGGAGCAATAAGGTCATTTGTGTATTTCAGAAAAAGATCCACGATTGTCAGTTAGAACCAACGGCTTAACGTGCTATCAGAGGCACGAAGAAGTCCCGATATCACCCATCCACGAACCAACCGCGACAAGCGTAACTTAACCTTCGATCATTCCATGTGGCTGTAATCATTTAGCCACGAGCCCCTCTACTACGGTAATTTCGTATTATCTTAAGAAACACTGCTCTTGTTTCTGATAGGTCAATGGGTGTTATATTCAATAGGCGTTAAATTGAGATATAAAAGCCACCGTTGCGTAGAAGTTACACATAGTTCACAGATCAAATGTTTGTAGCAAATCGGTTCTTTCATAATTATTAAGTATTCGTAATAAAATCCCAGTTTAAATTTCACACAGTTGGTCGTATTTATCATGGTTTAACCTGAAGTGTAAGTATGCGGTAAGGTAGCCCTAAATTCAAACTTTCTTACGTTTTTTTGCAATTTGCAGGTTAGTGACGGGTTGTATGATGATTAAAATATGATAATTTGTAGAATTATAATAATTAAAATCATTAATACAACCCTTTTAGTTCATATAATCCCAGTGAATGACTATTTCATGAAAAAGTCATTCCGTGTCACTGACCTGCATATTTTAATACCAACATTCTGCTGCACACATAATGAAAAGTAGGTACATTTTCTTGATACACATAAGAAGTTAAAAAAGGGAGAACTAGTATATTCTCCCATCTGCAAACAGAGCGCGGCTCGCGAAACTTAACCTATGGAAATACTGATACGCACAATTAGTCCTGTAGATTACACTAACGACATCCCAATTTTATGTCCACTGTCTATGCCAACGTTGCCCAAAAGAGATCGCGGAAAGCGATAAGCCCAATGTATATTTTGTAGTGTACCTTGTTTTTTGTTATGTATGTTTGTGATGTACAGTAAAGTATACTTACATAAATAAATATTAATACTTATAAATCACATTCAGGAAATTCACCCGGGAAGGTCGTTGGCCTACTCGCAAAGATTTTTCCTCCTGTTTTCCTAATTGATACATTGGTATTGAGAATTAGGTACTGATATCGATGATTTTATGCTTATTTTTGCCATTCGCGAGGATAGAAGTTATCTGGTGATTGATATAAATATTTTATGATGTTATGAACATCATTTTGAATGGTGTTTCTCAGATTATAAACCGAAGGCAGATAGACCACGCGGAACACCAAGAGTGAGGCCAGAAAACCAAATACGGAAGCGTCGCATTGTATGTACACTAATCATGTGCTTGTGTGGTGAGCAGTTGTAAATAAAAGGTGGTAGTTTGTTACTCACGGTTATAATTGTTCAACACAATACACAGACGTTCACAGAAGAAAGGCACACAAATTCGACATACACACAGATAGTTTATACACAGATAAATTTATACACAGTTCGTAAACTAAACTATTACGCTAATCCTGAAGGATTATACGAATAAATTATGAATTGGAATGGCACAAAGTGGCGTGGGCTTAGCGTCGCGGTAGTGAGATCGGACTTGTGTGCCTTACTTCTGTGAACGTCTGTGTATTGTGTTGAACAAATTATAACCGTGAGTAACAAACTACCACCTTTTATTTACAACTGCTCACCACACAACCACATGATTAGTGTACAGCAAAACACTAAATTGGTGACCCCGACGTGATTTTTGACGAGAACGGGTCGTCGCCAACGATTTAGCCACAAGCCATTGATATACGCTTTCCATGAGCGAAAGCACAACTGTGCTCCGCGTCAGTATAGACACCTCGACTTCATTTCGCAGTTCACAACGGACATTCAGCATATTTCCGGCAAGGACAACATCGTCGCCGATACATTGTCCCGCGTTACTGAACTGCAAACGACAGTCGATTTTGAAGTTCTCGCTAAATCCCAAGCCACAGACCCTGAACTGTTGCAACTTCTTCAGTCAGAATCATCTCTTCAGCTAAAGAGGCTTAAAATCGACGGCAGTCCCGTCGAGCTACTCTGTGATGTGAGTACAGCCACTCCTAGACCATTTGTGACCAAACCCTTGCGACGGCAAATATTTGAGAGCCTTCATAGCCTCAGCCATCCAGGAGCAAACACGTCCGCAAAATTAATTGCGCAGCGCTACGTTTGGCCTGGAGTCCGCAAGGACTGTCGACAATGGTCACGAATGTGTCTCAGCTGTCAACGCACAAAGGTAAATCGCCATGTGTCAGCACCATTGGGCAGTTGCCCGAACCAGACACAATACCCGTCTGGTCGGAGGATCCTCCTTTACCATCATAAGTATGAGTGAACCTTACACCCTGTTCCTCATACCCCTAAACATGCAATACTACGCTTTGTTTGTTTGATATTTTTATTTGGGTTTGCGGGTTTTTTAAATTAATTAGAAATCTACATACATAAGCTTTCCATGGGACTAAGCAGAAACTATAGACCACCACCTGTGTAGGAGCCAATGGTTGTAGGCACCGTACACTATTCCTTTGATAATGTTGATGTAGTTATGGAGTACACAGAAAGAACCACAAGTTCAGTTTAAAGTTATATTAAAATGTAGAATGTTCACAAGTTAAAGTGGTCGCGATTCTTTCTCTTGACTAGTGGTTAATTCCACGGTCATTGTCTGACTCGATGCGCCTTGCGTAAAACGTTCTAATTATAGCGTAACATTTGTGACGCACGACTTCCAAGTAGGTTGCTGCGTTCGCAAAGTAAATGTACGGTTGATGAGACCGTACAACCTGCTATGATCCTTGCTTTCGCCTTTTGCTTTGTTTACGTTCATACATCTGGTCATACACGCACGTCGGTTGCGAGTACAACGCACCTGACTTTTCTGAAGAACATCTATCTACAGGAAAAGTTTTTATCCAGTGCGCAAATTGTAACCATGAATTCAGCATATCATTATATAAATTTTTCGCTGGATATACAAAAAAAATCACCTGTTCCATACATTTTGACCGCGTAGGTATTGCACTTTTCTATGAAACAGCAGATTTTTTTTTGGGTAACCGGCGAAAAATTTCTGAGCTAGGGGTCCTAGAATGATATGCTGAATTCATGGATACAATTTGCGCACTGGATAAAAACTTACCCTTTATATAAATAAAAAAAAAAGTCCTGACTGACTCATCAATTTTGCACAGAGGTTCCCTTTATAATGTAGACAAGGAATAAGGAAGAATTTTTCGAAATTCAACCCCTAAGGGAGTTAAATAGGGGATGAAAGTTCCGTGCTGGCGAAGCCGCTGGCAAAAGGTAGTCACCAATAAGGCCACTAAATGTCTTTTTAGGATCGAGAGTGGACGTCCCCGCGTTTCCACTCACATCTACCATAAATACCTTTTGTTAGTCGCCTTTCACTCTTTTTCTCTCTATGACTTTAACATGTTAAGTACGACATTTAAGCATATGGAGATGCTCTATTTATATTTTTATGCTTTCAATTCACTTATATTTGGCATACTAGAAATAGACTGTTTCAATATATTAATGTGGTAAATAAATGAATTAATAAAATAACTCTATCAAATTAATGAAATAACTGTTTTATAATAAACAATAAAAAAACAAATAAAACACCAAGCAAGCATTGGTGGATATTTTTTTTTTAATTTAAAACTTTTTTTTTTTCGATCAGCGTAGCATTTCACGCACTGTGCAAGTAATATTCGCTGCCCACTAGACCGGTTTATTACATATTCTGACAAAATAAACTGAATACCTTAAAATGTATTCTCCCAAATAAAATGGCAAATATTCGATAATATTATCCCACACGGCTTATGGCTAAGTAATAACAGCCACGCGAGTCGATTGATCAGGGTAAGCGACGCTTGCCGCGGTTGGTCCGTGGATGGGCGACCATCTTTAAAATATCAAGACCCTCGAGTGCCTCGAAAAGTACGCTAAGCCGTTGATCTATCATTCGTTGAACTTTAACTGTCGTTACTGGTAGTTGGAAACCCAAGTCTGACAGCCAGTCTTACTATACCCAGTAACTGGATTGTGAAGGTCAGATATGCTGTCACATAACATAGTCAACCTATATTGTTCCCACTGCTGGGACACAGGCATCTTCGGGTTGAGAGGGAGTGGGCCCATTTCGGGTTGGTAGATGTCACATGCCTTCGAATTTTTGGTTCTAGGACATGCCGGTTTCCTCACTTACACTCGAAAAACATAACCCTCCTTCTGGCGCAGTCGGGTAAAAAGCACACAAAATACACGGAAAATAAAAAATCTAATGAAAAGTGTAAATGCGATGTAAGAAATTAGCAGGAAAGTGTGCCGCCCGGCTGCGACAAACACACTAGACAGCATAAACCGGGCCACCCGCTAACTTGAAACTGTGATTCGATTATTTCAAAAAATTTACAACTATTATTAGTATTATATATATATTATATAATTTAGCGAGCTACCCATTACTCGCCGTCCGCAAGCTCATGCCTACGGTGGCCGGAAATCGGTCTGGGATTCCCGACGCCCAGGGCGTCTCCGTATCCTGCGGCGGCTAGGGTCGCGAGGGCGCATGTACTGCCTCTCCCTCACGTGTGCCGCCTCTCTCTTCGCGAGAATTACTGCTTCGTAAAAGAGGTAAAAGAGATGACGGCTACCCATGCACTCTCGCTCTGTACCATGCCTGGACCAGGGTCGGACGAGAGACTTCGCCGGCGCCGATCGCCTCCATGAGGACACGGTGGTGCTCTGCCCAAGCCGGGCAGACCTCCAACGTATGCTCCACCGTGTCCTCCGGGCGATCTACACAGTGGTAACACCTTTTTTCTACAATGAGGGTAGTCGGATATTGTTGTAGTCGTATTTATCATTTCTTTAGTTTTTGTCCATCGTTTGCTCAGACGCGTGTAATTTTGAGGATAATGGATACGACACCTCCCGAAACAGCTCAAGCTGTAGCACTAATTCAAGCAGGAGTTGCGCAACATGAGGACGCTCAGACTTCGGAATCAGCAGATTTGATGGCGACGTCCATTGTAAAATATATTTTAAGTCCACTTTCTTTTCTGTCATATTTTTAATCACATCACTTTTCACAAACGTCCGACCACTTATTAACTTCACACTGTCTGAAACTATTTCATTACTAAGCGTTACTGTTCTCGTTGCGTTATATAATAACAGTAACATTATCACTGTTATGATAAAAAGTACAGTCTTTTTTGTACACAAAGCCCTCATTGCTAATTATTGCGGATTGTACCTACTTACAAAAAAGGAGTGTGTGAATCTGTCGGCATTAGGAGATACTGACTATGAAAAGGCACATATGTATGTCATACACTTAATCGAGAGTGTTTATCAGCACGCCTAATCTATAGTGATTTCCTGAATGCATCATGAATGTGTTGAGCGAATCCCAACAATAATAACAAATTTTATTAAATTTTTTTTACAACCTTTTTATGTGTTTTTACTTCATTTTGACTAAGAACAAAGCGGTCGTAGGTACTTGTTCCACATCATTACTTTCTCAGGCATTATGACTATGGCTTTGCATTGGCCAGTTATGACAAAATCGTACCTACCAGCCCATATTTAGAAATTAGGTAACTGCTTAAGGTCATAAGACTTATACGGCAGATAAAATGTCTTACTTAAATTGATTGATTACTTTGAATTGTAATTAATTAAAGGAGAATGGGCATTTTGCATGACGCTTGGTCTATCAGCGGCCATTAATAATTCAATATTTTTCTATTACACAATAATAGAAGTAATTCAGTTATGAAAACAAGCTTGCATGCACAATTAGCTACTCCACTATAATTATTATGTTCTTTCAGCATAAAGCATTGGACTTGAAGATACATCTAAGATTTTACCGCATTTAAGTTCAATAATGAAAGAAAACATACCTTCCTTCCTCGATTACCTGTGGCTTCACACCATAGCAGCGCCTGCGATGACCTATGGTACAGCAAGCTGTCACTTGTCAACTGTCAATTCATTTATAGCGTCTAAAATTTTTGCCGCCATGAACGTAAAAAAATTTCTCTCGTTAATTTTCTTAGAAAATTACTAAAGTTTCTGGTAAAACTTTATAGAAAGTGAATAATAGTGCTTTTGGTAAGTGATACATAGTGTTACGCTGATCGTTAGTCAGCGAAATGCCGAAATACGAAATTGAAAGCTCACAACACGTGTTCGCCGGTGCCGTTTTAAAGCAACCGTTGTAGCGAGCTTGAGCGACGAATTCTCCTAAGTGCGTAAGTGGCGAAAAACGCTCTTCATCCTCGGAGGAAGAAAGTAGCCGTTTCCCACTGCTGACCAATTATTGTAAGTGGACCTACGCATTTACAATGGAATAAGTAACCAAGTAAGTGTTCAATTTCTGTGAACATGACACAATTTCCACATCATATCACTAACTTTACAAAAACACTTATCAAACTTCTAACCTGGTTTTGGTTAAATAAATATCCACTTCGGAAGTGCATTGTGGTATAGGTAATACACAATCCGATTTGTTTTATGAGACAGAAGTGTTACAACTGAAGGATTTCAGTGTAAAATAAGATAATTAGGTAGATACTCGTAAACTCTGCCCCTAAGACAACCCATTGACAGATATTCCTGTTTCAAGCAATATAAAAATAAAATAAACCAAATACCCATTAAAGAAAACCTCAAATTTATGGTCATCTACCCCATATGTTTCTCACTCTGAATTAGAATCTTTGGTACAACGTGTTTACAGACGATACCTAGAGACTGGAGTATTCAATCGCCGTCCAGGTACGGGTAGATCTAGGGCTACATCAGCAGCAGATGATCGTTATATCCATCTTATTGTTCTGGAAAATCGCCATGTCGACGCAGTTCAAGTCCAACAAACGCTGCTAGCCCGGTTCATTTGCATTCTAGTGTAGAAATAAAACGATCCACTAGCTCCTTATCAAATGGCGAGAAAAATCGAGAAAGTAATATACACCACACTGATTTCCACAGCATAGCTATGCAACATTCTGTTCTCCTCAACTGTACGTTTTTAGGTCAGCCTGAAAAAAAATCTAGCTCAAATTATTACGCGTAGACTACAAATTTAATAGCAGTTACATGAAATCGTATCACAATAATAATATAATTCAGTGTGACCAGTTGTTCAACATTTATTTATTTTGTAAGGCTTTGTGTTTTTGCAATTTTATTCAGCGTATTTTTATCATTATAATGTTATTAGGTTTGTTACGTCTATTATTTGTATTTGATTGAGTTAGCGTTGTTTGAGTAATATAGATTTGTTTGGAACTAAATATTTTCAGCTGATTACAGTTTATTGGAAACTTAATTAAACTCACTGAAGAGGAGATTTTGAATGGAGTATTCTAAACTAATATTAGAGGTGAAATTGTGTGTTTGTTTGGAAGAGGTGTTCTCTGGAACTACTTAGAATAGAATATAATAACGTTTATTTCCTCTAGTATTTTAGTAAGTAGTAGTAGGTAAATATACAACAATATTTTTTTAGTATATGCGAAACCTGAATATAGTTTGTTCAGAATAAGGAACTGAAACGATTTCATTTTTTTTACACCATGGTATATTTTTCTCAAAAAAGTTTTGTAAGTGTGATAGAAAATGTTACCACCAGTTAATTACAATATAATCGCCACACTTTTAGGTACCTACTGCCTAATTATTATCAATGAGCACAATACGACGCTGGACGCCGCGCCGCGTGGTGACCATGTTTGTGTAGACAACTAGGTAACATAACAAGCTTATATATAACTTTGTGATTTTTAACCCCCGACGCAAAAACGACGGGGTGTTATAAGTTTGACGTGTCTGTGTGTGTGTGTGTGTCTGTCTGAGGCAACGTAGCTCCCGAACGGATGAACCGATTTCGATTTAGTTTTTTTTGTTTGAAAGGTGTATTAGTCGGGAGTGTTCTTAGACATGTTTCATCAAAATCGGTTAAGCCGTTTGAAGATTATCAGCTCTTTTCTGGTTGAAAAACGGATTTTCGCCTCTGATCAACTCAAAATTTGGGATTCTATTACTTCAATGATATTAGACGAATAAAATAACCTTGAACTGATGCTGGAGCAACACCAGGAATTTCCAGGAAACCCAAGTTATTCACCAACAAATAGCAGAAGTATCGTGTTTGGGCTCATTGAAAAGGTCTCAATGAATATATTATAGATAAATGGTGATTTAAGGGAGACATTAAGTTTAAAAGCAAGAAATAAAAATTAAATTTAAAATTTAAAAAACCCCCGACCCAAACAAAAACTCAAAAAAGTAAAAAATAATATTGATAGGCCTTTTAATTTTAACGTAATATTTTGATCAGGGCATTGTCAAGTCGGGGGATGGTCAATGAAAACGCCAAACAGAGGCCTAGCCGTCCCCCGACTTGACAATGCCCTGATCAAAATATTACGTTAAAATTAAAAGGCCTATCAATATTATTTTTTACTTTTTTGAGTTTTTGTTTGGGTCGGGGGTTTTTTAAATTTTAGATTTAATTTTTTTCATGATACGGTTTAAAAAAATTGTACGTAGATTCTTAACATAAAAGTACTAGATACGTGTTTTGGGTTTCGCAAATACTAAAACTAGGGTTGTATACACAAAATTATAATGTACTGGAAGTTAAAATATGATCTATTTTCCGTTGCCAATAGTTTACTTTTATTTATTACCTACGTCCGTGTGTCGCTGCGGGGTGCCAACTGAAAACCAGCACTGGGTGTCTCACGCCCAGCAAATGCTGAGATGGTAACCCTTTCGGTATGGACACGCTCAGCACAACTGATACTGAATGTTTTTTGTTTAACCGACTTCAAAAAGAAGGAGGTAATCAATTCGACATGTTTTTTTTTTTTTTTTTATGTATGTTCGAGCATAACTCCGTCGTATATAGACGGATTTCCAAAATTCTTTTTTTGTTCGAAAGGGGTTTATTTCGAAATGGTCCCATTAAAATGTCATATAGATCTGATGATGCGTTTCGGAGACAGACAACGGAACTCTTCAAAAAATTACAGCAAATCAACCGTGAATGCTGCTATCGCATAAATATGCATTGTTTTGACCCCAAGGATGATGAAATTTCGAATTGGTGCGGGGTAGGTAACTAAAAAGTGAAAAATAAAAACTTTTTTCAAAAAAAAATAACAACCGACTTCCAAAAAAACACTACAAAGTGCAAAATAACTTTAATTTCGGAAGGCGGTGACGAAGAATTAAAATACACATCCAAAGTCACCAACGTTCTCTCGTTTAACGTTCTCTTTTTTTTTAATGTGTTTGTTGCTGTTGTGTTGTGTCTGTGTCGAATAAATGTTTTCTATTCTATTCTATTCTAAAGGTTTACGCCACAGCATTATGCTTAGGTCCTCCTAGCGGGTTGCTTAGCACTGGTTTTGAGCTTAAACCCTTGATTCCTGGTTACAAAAAAAAAAGAAAAAATTTAGCAATAACAGAGAAAAATAGTGGATTTTAGCAGTTTGTGGACACGACAGGCTTTTTCTTCTTTCTCTAAGAGAAAGCTACGCTATTGCAGAGTGTCATAAGATATATTTTATGGTATAGTTTACTTCCGCGTAGAACTGCAATCGCGAGCAGATGCTAGTTCAAAATAAAATATTGATAATTCTACTTACCCTACTCATCCACTACCATTTTCCCAGTAATACTGGCGTCTGCTTCTAGTCTAGCCTGATGCAGCTGAACAGTAGTATTTTACATGGAATGGCTGCCTATCTGACCTCCACGACTCAGTTCCTGCTGTCTTAAAGTCTGATTTTATTTTCTCAAAAAGTATAAAACTTACAACTATCAAAGTCAACTAAAATTCATGTTGATTAAAGTGTATTTAAAATTTATTGTAAACACAATGCCAACGATTTGCTCTGTTTTGACTTGAGTTCACGATTAGCGTTCTTGTTTTCTACAATGAGGGTAGTCGGATATTGTTGTAGTCGGATTTTTCATTTCTTTAGTTTTTGTCCATCGTTTGCTCAGACACGTGTGTTTTAGCTACTGTAATCGGTCAATAATGGATACGACACCTCAGGAAGTCTTTTCCCAACTAAGTTGGTTTCTGCTTCCAATCTAACCGTATCCAGCTGAGTACCAGTATATTACATGGAGCAACCGCCTATCTGACCTTCACGACCCAGTTACTGTGTAACATGATTCCGCCGTTTGGGCTACTCACTACTCTTAACGAATGTCGTAGATCTATGAATGACAGTAGGGACCAACGGCAATTTCTCTGCTGGAAAAGGAAAGGTTTTGGCCGAACAAATTGATATTGTTGCTCATTATTAGGTACGTCCGGTACCGTGTGGTGCCGGACGTAAAGAATAGCACCATCCCCTCTCTTCCCGTGGGTGTCGTAGGAGGCGACTAAGGGACTTACTAGAGAATGGGCAGCAGCGTTCTCTATGCATTTTACCACCATACTGCGATCGCCAACCCGCCTGCCAAGCGTGGCGATTATGGCAAGCCCCCCCAAATTGGGGGAGGCCTATGTCCAGTAGTGGACGTCTTCCGGCTGAAATGATGATGATGATTAGGTACGCTGACTGATCGACTCCAGCTTATTCAACTACATCATGGTTACACTGTAAGCCGGCCCCAACATATTTGGGAAATAAACAAGTGTTCCTATAAAATATGAAGAGTTCCCTTGATTTCTCCAGGGTTCCATCATCAGATCCTGATCTGACAGCCTGGGAAGCATATCCCTTCAAACAAACATATTATTTTCCAAGTCGCTCGTCTTCGAGTAATCGGGGAACACTCAAAAAGATTCCGAGGAATTAAGAATCATTTTCGAAGTCGATTAAAGAGAGGCAAATTGATTTGATTACGTATAAATAAAATTGAAAGGGTATTGAAGTATGTTTGAAAACTTTTTATTTATTTACTGCAATATTCCTCAATAGCGGTACAAATAACATTGTCGGCTTCCTTTAGCCAAACGAAATAGTAATTTCACACCTTTTTCAACTGTAATTTATATCGTGACGATTGGTTTTTTACTTCTAATTCTAAAACCCACTTGTCGGTTGACCATACAAATCGAATTAAGTATTTTGAAACCTAATATTTTATACGGATCTTGAAATTCAGAAAGCATATTTTTTATGTAACAAACAAAGTACAATGCAGCTGCAACGCTAATAGACAACAAGCGCTATAAAGCTGTGCAAAGAATAAAAACTCTGTTTGAAACCTTTTTTTAATTTACCTGCAAGTCCATCTGATTTTATCTGATTGTTTTTGACCCAAAAGGGTAAACAGCAGCTGCGAGGATTGTTCAAGCTACACTTGACGCGGACGGTCCGTGGATGAGTGACCGTCTTCACGTACTGAGATATGGAGGAGTCCATACCTCGAAAAGCTGTTAATCCACTGTTCCCACCACATTTGAATATCTTCGATTGTCATTAAGAGTCTTCAGCAATCATTATCGGAATAATTTGGAAGCATATTTCTAATACACTGCTTCATATTATGTTCGTTAAAAGATCATTGGGTGGTAGCGTCCCCAAAACTGAAACTTAGTCAGCAGACTTGAGACGTATCTCATTAAAATAAAAACTTTAAAAAAATCAACCGATTTCCGGAAAAACACTACAAAGTGAAAAATAACTTTAATTTCGGAAGTCGATGACTTTGGATACGTACTTGAATTTTTTGTCACCGCCTTCCAAAATTAAAGTTATTTTTCACTTTGTAGTCTTTTTTCGGAAGTTGGTTGTTTCTTTTTTAGTTTTTTAATGTAGTACTGGTAGTCAGTCTGTCGGGCTTGTGTCGACCCCTAACGACTGTTTAATATCCACAAATGACAGCCGGGACCAACAGCTAAACGTGCTTTCCGTGGCACGGAGGGGTTTAGGTGTGTAAAGATGGTTACTCATCCACAGACAACCGTGGCAAACGTAGCTAAACTTGATCGATCAACCCGTACGGACGTTATAACTTTGGCAAAAACTATGCAATCATTTTTCAAACTCAAAGGTTTGAAAAATCGAGATAAGATTTTGATAAGATAATATTTATTTGCTAAGACATGTGTACACATACAAAATATAAACGTGCATGCAGGATAACATACTCGTAAAGAAAATGTTAAAGGTTCAGACATGTTTGCCACATACAATGGCGTGCAAATATGAATAGTTGTTGTATATTTTTCACGTACATTTTCGAGCTTACCAAAGGCTTTACGTACGTATAGAAATACGTTCCTATAGCGTGAGCTACAACCATTTGTTCATGCTAGAGGCATTGCAACTCCAATTACTTTCGAATTAGTTAGGGGTGTCGCCAATACATTGCAAACGACGTTTATAAACGAAAACGCTTTCGTTTCGAAACGTTACCGTTGCGATATTTGCTCATTGATTTTCATGCTATCGATAATGAATGGCGTAGAACGAATTGGCTATTTAATCTTGTTAATGTTTTGTGTTAAGAAAGAGTGCAATTTCTACATCGGTTTGTTAATTTTAAAGTGCATACAGATGGAATTGTAATTTTAATCGTCGACAAACAAATGAGGAAGGGGCGGCTGAGGAAGTACCATATATTTTCACATACGTATTTTTTTATTTATGACCATGCATAACTTTTTACTGAGTGGTCCGATTTTGAAAATCCTTTTTTTTATATTAAAAGCTTTAAACCTTCTTTAAATCTTAATAAAAGCTTTTGAAGAAAAAAAAGAACCTACGGAATAAGAAATTGAAAAGCAAAAAAAAAAAAAAACTTTTAGTCTAACTGACCTGATAAAGTAATGTTTTTTTTTAATAAACGAAATAAAATACAATTTCAGAATGATTGCAGATATCACGTTTGTTAAAACAACTCGATGTTATTGATTAAAACCCTAATAAAAAGCGTTGACTGACGAGCGAGAGGTGTTGTGAGAACTCAATGACAAAAACTGACTTTAAGTACAGACATTAATTAACTTTGGTTGGAGGGGTGAAGAAATGCAAGTAATGTAAATCCTACGTTGCTAGTAAACTTCCAAATTGTCCATCCTCCGTGCAATGAAAAGGGCATAGTAATCATTGGTACTTCTTTATCGAAATGTGGAGAGGCCAATGCTGTGTCGAGCAGGGGTGACCAACCACCAAGAGTTTGTATATCACCACCACGGTGGTAACAGTCGTGACTTACGAGTTGTGGTCAGACTAAAACGTCTGACCGACTGGTGGTGGTGGTTTGACGCTTTAAGTCAATTCATCAACCACTGCTCTCAAAACGTTTAAGGAAAACATCGTGAGGAAACCGGCGTGTTTTATAACAAAAAAAATCGAAGAAATGTGACATCTACCAAACCTGTACTGGGCGCGCGTGGGCTTTTATGATCCACTCCCTTACGAAGAGGCCCCCAGAGAGATACCCCCCTCCCCCCCAGTATTATGCAGAATTTTTATATGCACGTGTTTCTGTGACAATATAAAAAAAAAGTCAAAAAACACCACCATTCACATCGTTACTTCCATTACTTTTGAATTAGGAGCTTCATGAAAGTCCCTTGAACTGAATTTAATTAGAGAGAAATCGCGGGCAATTTAAGAAAATCACTTTTTACCATTGAGTTTTTTTTCCACGATCTCCTTTGAACTTAATATACATTTTCTCGCCTTATTCCTCAACAAACATTATTTTATCTCAAACAACCCTTCTTGGGTTGTTTATTTTTAATTCTTCAGTGGTAGCATTTATTTTTGTTTGTGTTTGTAGGTATGAAGTATTTCTATTACGGTTGGAACTGATTTCTTTGAACTCCCTATAAGTTCAAAGAAGTCTATATAAAGTAAATTCAAAGGAGTCGTAGCTACTATTGATTGAGATTTTACGTTGCTTTCGTTATTTCGGGCATAGGTAGATGGACTTTTTCTTTGGTTTTATATGAAGTACTTTAGATACTTTTTAGACTTAACTTTATTTAATAAATATTTTCTGACTTAGTTCAATCACTAGCAGCCCATAATGTTCCCACAGCTGGGACATTGGCCTCCTCTCTGTATGAGAGAGTGGGATATAATTTTCCACGCGGGCCTAGTGGTAGATGTGGAATGACATGCTAGTTTTCTCACGATGTTTTCCTAGTCAGTCTTCTTCTTAGCGTGTCGATAGCAATCTAAATACAGTCAGCCCAGAATTTGGCTACGAGTTTGGCTCTTTCAACAGCGTCCATCAACTCCTGTAACCTGCAGACAACAGGACATGATGGACAATATATTAAGTGCCACATTGTTTGTAACCTAGTTAGTAGTAGGTAGTATTATCAAAAGGCGAAATTACAAAAATATTATGTACCAATTATTTCAGCCTGTTCTTTCCTACACTAGAGCAAAAAACAAAAAACAAATCAAATAATATTATTAACGAAAACGAGAAAGTATGGTTCACGTTTACTTGAAAACGAGCTGGCGATTTCTGATCGTAAAATTCAGGCTACTTTGAAATGAACCCAATCGTGGTCTATATCTACAATTAATAATGCAATAGGGATGAAGATTTCACCTATATCCCATAACTTTATGGGATCCCTAGGAATGGTTTTTTTTTTGCGTGGGAAATCATCAAATAACTTCTTCCGCTCTGGATGGAGCAGGAGGGCGTGTCCGACTTCTACTGACTAAAACCCACCCGTGTTCCTTCAGTAGCCCGTATGCCAGGGGCTGTGGTATCTCTTTCAAACAAACCCGCACCCCTGGCAGGCATTGGCCCTTGCGGGCCCCATAATTTTTGTGCTGACATCTCTTTGAGGCGCGCGTGGAACACAACGCGCCGTCGACTTGGGCTTGGTCCTTACCGGACAGCGAGCTACCCATTACTCGCCGTCCGCAAGCTCATGCCTACGGTGGCCGGAAATCGGCCTTCGATTCCCGACGTCCAGGGCGTCTTCGTATCCTGCGGCGGCTAGGGTCGCGAGGGCGCATATGCTGCCTCTCCCTCACGTGCGCCGCCTCCCTCTTCGCGAGCATCACTGCTTCGCTGAAGGAGGTGACGGCTACCCATGCCCTGTCGCTCCGTACCATGGCCTGGACCAGGGCCGGACGCGAGAGATTGCCGCCGCCGATCGCCTCCACGAGGACACGGCGGTGCTCCGCCCAAGCAGGGCAGACCGCCACCGTGTGCTCCACCGTATCCTCAGGGCGATCTTCGCAGTGGAAACACCCGGGCGTTTCCTCCTGGCCTATCCGAAACAGGAACCTCCCGAAACAACCGTGTCCGGTGAGGACCTGCGCCAAGCGGAAGGTGAGGACGCCATGCCACCTCTCAAACCACTCCTCAAAGAGGGGACTTACCGCCGCATTCGTGGCGTGCCCAATCCCTAGGAATGGTTAGTCGGCTGTTAAAAGGTGGTTTCTGTTTCACCAACAGTTATGGGTCAGGTAAACGTTAAAAGGTCCCCTAAATTTAGGTGATCGAAATGTGGGTCCTAAGATTGGAAATGCTCAAACCAGTAATGTCATTTCAATAGTATAAAAATAATAGAAAAATTCTGCAAACTCACTGGCAATATGGAGAAGCTATTCCAGCCGAATGACATCCACTTCTGGAAATAAGCTCTACCCAAGCTCCGCCATTTCCACCGGTTCTGTGCTTGCCGCATCAAGCGGATTCCTGCGGCCTTCACAGCCCACTTTGTGGGGAGGCCTTCCAACTCTACGTTCTCCAAAACCTTACGGCTTCATCGGCCATCAGTTCTGTGAGCAATGTGCCTTGCCTACTGCCACTTAAGTTTGGAAATTTTTGGGCTATGTCGGCTACCTTGGTTCTCCTGCGGATCTTTACAGCTTTTAAAATTAAAAAAGCATTGACAATTAAAAATATCACGAATTAAAACATCTGTGGAATATTTTTTAAAGGCGAAAAACATTTTTGTCTACAGGATTTACATGCTTTTTTTAATGGCCATTTCTAAAAACTCTTCACCTTATATTACACCGTATATTATACTAGATGTAGGTGTGTTTGCTCTGCCATCCGATATATTGTGTTAGGAAGTAGGTCTAAATTGTTTTGGAAGCACTCCCTTTTGTGTATACTTAAGTGGGGATAAGCAAATGGCGTCAAAACGAATAAGGATGTTGCATAAAAAAATCTTTTTTTTTTGTCGTCTGTTGTTACTTTGAAAGGTTATTTCTATTCTTTCTTTAAAAAAAAACTTTGCCTCACACTAGAAATTTCTCCTGAATGTGGGTGCGTTTACAAACATTTGAACTCACATACATAAACAGCCAGACCTGGAACAACTACTACAAGTAGTTGTTCCAGGTCATACAAATATTTGTTCCGTGCGAGAATCACCAGTATAAGGATCGATCCTGTGGGAATATCGGGATAAAAATCCTATGTCTTAATCCAGGTAATAAACTATCTGTGCCAAATTTTATTCAAATCCGTTCAGTAGTTTTCGCGTGTTTGAGTAACAAACATCCAAACATATTTTTAGTCATAAGCAAGTAGACAAAATTCGATAGTCTTGTAATCTTATTTTTCTTTTTGTTAATCTTAAGCTCAAAAAGTATTTAGCCGTTTTTATTTCTTTTTTTCTTATTATTATTGTGTGTTATCACTTACTCATAAAATTGCTGGTTAACCTGTAATTGGCGACTGTTTAAGTCCAAAGCCATCACCGCAATGCAAATAATATATTATACACAGAAGCTGTTGGTGTACCTTAATAAATAAATAAAATATTGCTTTCCGTGCCTCGGAAAGCACGTTCAGCCGTTGGTCCGGTCTGTCATTCGTTGATCTTTGACAGTCATTACAGGTGGCCAGAAGCCCAAAAGTCTGACAAAGTTACCAAGGGGTTTCCTAGTACCTAGTAACGCGATTGTGGAGGTCAGACAGTCGGTCGCTTTATGTAAAACTAGCTTTTGCAATCGGCTTCGCCTACGCGGAATTTTCATTCCCTATTTAACTCTCTTAAGAGTTGAACTTCGAAAAATCGTTCCTTATTCCTTGTCTACATTATATAGGGAACCTCTGGGTAAAATTTCACCTTTCTAGGTTCAAGGATTTGGGCTGGGGATTGATGAGTCAGTCAGTCAGTCTAGACTTTTCTTTTTATTTATATAGATAGATACTAGTATTCAGCTGCAACCGGTTAGACTGGAATCTGACCCCAACATAGTTGGGAAAAGGTTGGGAAGTTGATGATTTCATGCAAATATACTGAAAATGGAATCCAGCGTTCTTTGCAGGGTGTGTGGATTTACTCTCTTCAGTATGCACCCTTTTTTCGCGACTTAAGTACAGTGGGGGCAAATCTGACGATTTTAATCTTTTTAGTCAATAATTTTATGTTTTGTGACCAGCAGGAAGTTGGTTAATGGACTAATAGTAGGAATGTCTTCCATTTCGACATTCGGTATTTACGTTGTTAACCAGACAAAATTTACGAACATATGATGCAATGGATAATCCATTGGAACTAGCAATATGCCTTACCGAAAACCTTCTATCTTTGAATTGAATAGAATAATAAAATAAGCACCCACACCTGTTTCAATTGCGGAATTCGTCACGGTACATGCTCACGCGCAACCATAATGGTTCCGTGGTCGATGACAAAACCAATTGATTTCAGTACTTACCGCAAATGAAAAGAAATGTAGGAAGAAATTATAATACAATTGCAAATGGTGTTAAACCACAATTAAGCAAGTGGTAAGGTCGGATTTTGATCCCGGAAGTGGAAGTTATGAAATTTAGTATAAAACTGGCTTTTGGACGCGGTGCCGCTCGCGTGGATGTCGGTTATCACGTAAAAAGTAGCCTATGTCTTTTCCATATCCCAGGCTATATCTCTGCCAAATTTTATGACGATCGGTTTAGCGGGTTAGGTGTGAAAGTATAATGGACAGACAGAGATACTTTCTCATTTATAATATTAGTAGAAAAGTAGGGATTGCTCTTATTGTTCACGTAGATAGTCGTGTGCGACTTCTGGAGAACCGTTTCATGCCCCGCAATCAAAATATTCGTAGACGACTAATAAAATATCATAAATGATTTTATTTCCGAGGGTCTTGTGGCTAAGTAACAATAGCTGCGCGGGTCGATCGATCAGGTTAAGCTATGCTTGCTGCGGTTGGTCCGTAGATGGGTGACCATCTTTACATACCAAGACCCCTCCGTGCCTCGGAAAGCACGTTAAGCCGTTGGTCCCGGCTGTCATTTGTGGATCTTTGACAGTCGTTACGGGTCGTCAGAAGCCCGAAAGTCTGACAACCAGTCTTACCAAGGGGTATTGTATTACCCAGTAACTAGGTTGTGGAGGTCAGATAGGCAGTCGCTCCATGTAAAATACTGGTATTCAGCTGCATCCGGTTAAACTGGAAGCCGACCCCAACATAGTTGGGAAAAGGCTAGGCAGATGATGAAATGATTTTATTTCCGTAAGTACGTTTGTACAAACACTTTAACATATCAATCATATTTTTAAAACTAGATGAGGTCGGCGTTTCCTATCTGACTACTCTGAGAAGAAGGACCGAAACAAACTCAGAGGTCACAGTCTCTTTTAAAGTCCAGACATAATCTTGGCCAGATCGAGTGAAGACGATGTAGTTTGTTCATACATGATGTTTTTGTTGATCATCAGAGAGGACGTTTTTGGCTCAAGGTTTTGGTTTTTGGTCCAAGCGGCGCCGATACGCATGGTTTTGAACTTCACTGTGGACCCAATTTTACGTGGCAAACCTCGCCATGCACAACTTACGTAGCAATGAACGGTCAACTTTATGGCAAGGTTAGGTACTCAGTAATTGGGTTGCGTAGATCAGTCGGCAGTTGCGTATCATATTGACATTTAGATGACCTTTGAAGGAAAACTTTGTAAGGAAATCTGGATTAAATGGTCTGAAAACCCGAACAGAAATTGAGGAGATCAATAAGTCCTCTAGACCATTAAACGTACAGGTTGATAAAATTATAATAATGCTAAATTCCCACCTGAGACCCTTGACTGACTCGGACGCTACAAATGGATATTTAAAGGTAGATCTTTGTTGATTCCGTTGTCATGGAAACGTAATAATGTGACGATTTTCAAAAAGCCCCCGTAATATGACAATGGGCGATAGTTGTATAGCTTCGGAAGTATAAATATATTTTGATATTGGTTGAAGTAAAGGGTACGATAGACTTTTCGATTAATCGACGATCGATGCGAACCAGTGACTTTTATTTTATTTATATTGGAACATTTATTTATTTATTTAATTTACACGGCTTATGAAACCAATTACATACCTAAATCAAAGATATAGGTAATAAGTACAATTATAACACTAATATTATTATTCTCACAAAAATGAAGGCCATTAAATTGACGAATTTATTAGCGAACAGATCGCAGTCCGGGTAGGGTTCCACGAGCTTGTTTAGTGCGGGCAACACGCGCAGTACGGGAGACGCAGCACGGGCTGTTGTCCGACCGTATTACAGTTTTTACATTCGTATGTTCTGGATCGCCTAGGGAATAAAGGCGTAAATTTATCTAAGTTCTTTTATTAATGTAAGTAAAGCTTATCAAAACGTTTCTTTAATTTTAGGTAATAAAAATAATTAACCATTTATATCAGGCGACGCAGTCCCATAGATAAATACCTTAACCTAAACATACATATTTTTATATATTTTAAACTACTATTGTACACGAAGTGATGACTGTCAGCGTCGTGTTGCGCTGCGTGCTGTCGCGTAACTTTCCGCGAAAACGTCGGTATGCCACACCTTTCGGCCAAAACTATTCCTTCATGAAGGTTTCTAGATACCGTGTTGGAACTCGCACCGCAAACGACTTGAAAATAACAACTGACTGACTGATTGACTTGTAAAGCTGGTTGCATTTACTTAGTTACGTCTAGTGGTACATTAAGGAACATTGTTATGAAAATTGACACACAACGCTATCATGTATACAGAGGGGTCATCATCATCATCATCATCAGCCTATAATGTTCCCACTGCTGGGACACAGGCCTCCTCTCGGTGCGAGGGAGTGGACCGTAATCCACCACGCGGGCCCAGTGCGGGTTGGTAGATGTCACCAGTCTTCGAATTTTTGGTTCTAGGACATGCCAGTTTCCTCACGATGTTTTCCTTCACCGTTTTGAGAGCAGTGGCGATTAAATAATTTACACAAAGTAAAGCGCCTGGCTGGGTTCGAACTCACGACCTACAACTCGTAAGTCGCGGCCGGTACCACTTGGCCACCACTGCTCCTGTATTACCTGTCCTCCTCCTGTAATACTTATACACTATCTCAGTAGGAATCGCTTTCATTTTCTCAGTTCCACAATATTCATGGCGTCATTTACGTTGCTAAGCAGCAAATTCGAATATATGAAAGAATGGATTAGCTTCAGAATGATTCATGTTCTGATTACAGATGACATGAAAAGACCATATAAAAACGAAGCACAACTAAATCAATCTAAGATTTAAAAACATACTCTGGGTCCTCGGTACACAGTCTGCCTTATCCCTATCCAACAAGATGAGGGTATATTGTTCCATAATAAAACCGATTTGGACATATGGAATCCAACTGTGGTCGACAGCCAGCAATTCCGACATTATGTGCCTGCGGAGAGCTCAAAAAATTTGTCTAACGGTACTTTCCTCGGTGCACTGGTATGCTCGCAACTCGGAAATTCATGAGTACCTGGAAATCCCAACCATTTTGGACGAAGCAAACTACAAGGACCGCTTGACAGCTCATCCAAACCCGTTATCCAGTATGCTCCTGCAGCCAAATCCGATTAGAAGACTCAAGAGAGCAGATGTGCTGCCTTACTAAGAGGAGATGGAGGAGTGACTCTACCTCTCCAAACTCCAACCTCTTACAACACACCTGATTGTAGTCTAGGCGACTGATCGCAGGTCTAAAATACAGGAAATAAAAAAATTAAAAAAAAAAACCGTCATTTCATCATTCTTGGGGTCAAAACAATGCATATTTATGCGATAGCAGCAATCGCGGTTAATTTGCTGTCTTTTTTCGAAGAGTTCCGTTGTATGTCTCCGAAACGCATCATCAGATCTATATGAAATTTAAATGGGACCATTTCGGAATAAACTACGTACTAAAAAAAAAAAAATTTTGCAAATCGGTCTTTATATGACGGAGTTATGCCCGAACCTCCATCTAACTCCTAACCGTTAAACCGAGTTGTACCTTCCTTCATCAGCTCAGCGTCATGAGATGATGATGACAAAAATGTAGGCATATAACCATTAAATTGACGAATTTATTAGCGAACAGATCGCCGGGTAGGCTTCCACGAGGTTGTTTAGCTCGGGCAATACACGCGGTACGGGAGACGCAGCACGGGCTGCTGTCCGACCGAATTACATTTTTTACATTCGTAAGTTCTGGATCGCCTAGGGAAAAAAAATATGTCTCAATAGCTTTAGAAAACATTGTTAATACCTACAAATTTTGAGGGTTGCCCTCGATTTCCCTGGGATTCCATCATCAGATCCTGATTTGGTGCAAATGGGACCACCTCAGGAGTATACTCTATCAAAAAATAAAGAATTTTGAGAATCGGTCCACAAATGAGGGAGAAATCGGGGAACATACATTTAAAAAAAATACGTTCGGTGGAACATTATAACCTCCTCCTTTTTTGAAGTCGGATAATAACCTCCTCCTTTTTTTGAAGTCGGTTAGTAAGAAATATTCTGATTAATAGTGGGTTACTCAATTAGGGTGCTGGGTAGCAGAGACCTCGACGCAACATCTGTTGCCATGTTTTTTTTTGAGGTTGGGAATCATCAAATAACTCCTCCCGCTCTGGGTGGAGCAGGAGGGCGTGTCAGACTTTTACTGACTAAAACCCACCCGTATTCCTTCAGTTGCCTGTGTGCCACGGGATGCGGTATCTCTTTCGAACAACACGCACCCCTGGCAGGCATCGGCCCTTGCTGACCCCACCACCATGGTGTGACATCTCTTTGAGGCGTGCATGGAACACAACCACAACACACAATCCATGTTCACATAATTCTAAAGGTTTAATATGAAAGGCACTTAAACATCTCTTTGATAAAACAGATATCTAATAACATTTAATTTGAAAACTGGTAACATTGCCTAATTAAAATGTACCGCGATCCAAAGGAAAGTCGAGCGTTTTCCTCACAATTCCATTTGTCTCTTTTAAGCGATTTAATTGAATACAGTCTACAGATAATTAAACATCGTTTTGTAAAATTAATATTGGTATTATCAATAGAAACATTTCAGACGTTTCTATTAATATACATTTTATTGAAGGTGGATGTTTATTTAATTTGTATGGAATTATATTTGGAAAGGTTATTACTGAGCCACTTAAGAGGGTTTCAGACAGTCTATTCTATATGTAATGTAATTACAATAAATAAATTACAGTAATTATGTTGGTCTACAATCTCAGTCTCCTGCCCTTATCCCAATTTATTTGGAGACGGCACAACGTATTTTTTGCGCCATTACTGAAATAGCCATCCGTTTTCACACTCAACCCACTATATGGCGCGTTGGGAATCCCAAGCTGATTCCCGGCCACCGTAGGCGTGGGCTTGCGGACGGCGAGTAATGGGTAGCTCGCTGTCCGGTAAGGACCAAGCCCAGGTTGATGGCGCGTTGTGTTCCACGCGCGCCTCAAAGAGACTTCAGCACCAACAGACGGGGCCCGGAAGGGCCGATGCCTGCCAGGGGTGTGGGTTGTTCGAAAGAGATACCGCCGCCCCTGGCACGCAGTCAACTGAGGGAACACAGTTTTAGTCAGTAAAAGTCTGACACGCCTTCCTGCTCCTTCCAGACCGGGAGAAGTTACTTGATGATATCCCGCACTCAAAAAAATGATATCTTTATTTTCGTTTTATCCCACCGACTTCCGAAAATAAAGTAATTTTTTACTTTGTAGTATTTTTTGGGACGATGCTTTTTTTTCCTTCATGCAGAACCTTTTTGGTCACGGTACCCTACCACACCGATTCGTATACCACTACTTGCTATGTAAACAACCGTGGTATTCGGTACCTACAGTATATTTCCATTTTCACCGTAAAATATAATATATGCACCCTGATGTGTTGATTCATAATAATTAACCATAGACCATGCCCACCATAAACTGTAGAAGAATTTTGAATTAGGATAATCCTCCATAATTTTTCATTGGTATTTTCCTTCCCGAATAGGTTAAATAAAAAAAAAAATCGCTTCTACTTCTACCCCGGGGTCAAGGATGAGTCTATATAAATATAATTCATACGGTCTCATTCGTGGAATATAGATTTCAGGATTACAACAAACCTTCGTAATATTAATTGAATATTAACTTAGTATTGTGTCACGTACTTCATTCGTAATCAATAAAGATGGAAAGATGTCTAGTTATGTATATTGAAAAAAACTTAGACACTCCGTACTAGCGATCCGACTCTGCTTCACACGAGTACTGTTAAATTAAATTAAACTTTATTTCACAATAAGGTCCATATTTTTGTTAGTGAGTGTTTTGGTGTTAGTAACAATAGTGCATAAATCATCGTCTGCCCAGCCTTTTCCCAACTATGTTGGGGTCGGCTTCCAGTCTAACAGGATGCAGCCGGAGTGACTGCCCATCTGACCTCCACAACCCAGTTACTGGGTAATACGATAGCCTTGGTAAGACTGGTTGTCAGACTTTCGGGCTTCTGACGACCTTTAACGACTGTCAAAGATCCACAAATGACAGCCGGGACCAACGACTTGATGTGCTTTTGGAGTCACGGAGGGGTCTTGGTATGTAAAGATGGTCACCCATCCACAGACCAACCGCGGCAAGCGTCGCTTAAGGTGGAGATTTCTTGAAAACGCTCAAAAAGATGTTTTTTTAAAACAGTGTAAATGTATCTCTTTTCCCGTAAATAATTTTGAAAGCAAAGAAATATATGATATTTTCAAGTCTTTTTTGCATACAGTAATGGAACTCAAAACATAATTAATAATACTTTAATGCATCAAAAAAACCATCAAAGTCACCTCTTAATTTTCTTTAAAACCAGTTTATCCCTTCAACAACGATAATTATTTATGGTAGGTACCTTTAAAAAATATACCATAAAATTCTAAATGCCAAACTGCACCCAGTAAAAGATTATTTATTATCAAATAGTTAATTTCTAATTTTATACGATTTTATTTTCATTTTTACCACAATGCTTGCTCATTTATTATTCGAATTTACCACAACAGATTTTAACCCCTTTTTACTTGCTATCGCATTGCAGTAAGAACTATTATCGCTCATAACGACAATACGACGAGTACATTCAAAATTACTAGGACCTTAACCTGATCGAGCGAACCGTGCGGCCAATATTAGGTACTTAGCTACAAGCCCCTCAAAAGTACATAAATATATAGGTTAATATTGTTAGTTGTCACAAACTCAATTATTTATTTAATCCTAAGACTTTCTCCACCCAATGACCCTGAAAGGGACAGTCCCCTTCAGCAGCAATCATTTTTTGGGTCAGCTCTGGTATGGTGAGCTGTTTGTTTAATAATAAAATAAATAAATAATCCTTCCAGAAATAATTATTTAAATAATGGTAAAAAAAAAACCGTATTAAAAACTATTGTAAAGCTTAGGAGGCCTAAACGGTCACACACAAACACGAAAAGCAACGTTGTTTTGAAACCATGTATAGATTTGATTGAATCGAAACAAAGTGGTCTTGTAGGAATTCTTCTACAAGACCACTTTGTTTTGGGCATAGTCGCGGGCAGAAGGTATTCACCTTATCCCCGCGACTATGCCCACGTGGATGTCGAAAATAATCCTAGGGGTACGTACGGCTACGCACAATCATGTTTTATTTATAACATCGCCTATCTGTCAGTGAAAGGCCTGTCAAAATTGGTCAAGCCTATTCGGAGATTAGCCGGAACAAACAGACAGACAAACGGAGAAAAATAAAAATAATGAGTACTTTGACACACTTGACTACATGACACTTAAATGTTATTTATTTGTTTAAATCTAAGAATTGAACCTTTTATAGTTTTGACATTAGATATGGTGAAGCTGTCGAATACCTAAAATATTCAATCAAAATCCATGGTTTATGTCAATATGCGAGCCTCATCCATAGTAATAGCTTCTTTGGTGCAGGCTGTGTATCGACGTTGCAAGCATCCGGCAATGTGATTGGGTTATTCTGCCTGGAATTGTACATTTCAAAACATAACTCCTGTTTTCTTAGAGGGGATAGGCAGAGTTGTACCTGTACCATTCCCTCATTCCGCCAGTTAGACCAAGAAATTCCTGACGATAACCCCTTTCTCTAGAAATGAGCATTACCTTTGTACTTTTTTGTACCTTTCATCTTGTCTGTTTACATGTATGTGTATAGATGGTTAAATAAATAAATAATACAACTATACCTGGCCTGGGAATCTAACCCAGGATATCACGCTTTTCACTTTTTTTAATCTATAATATTAATAAAGAGGAAAGATTTGATTGTTTGTTTGCATTGAATAGGCTCCGAAACTACTGAACCGATTTGAAAAATTATTTCACTGTTGGGAAGCTATCCCCGGGTGGCATCGGCTATATTTTATCCCCGTATTCTCACGGGAACTACGCAGGTGAAACCGCGGAGCGCTGCTAGTCAGCTTATAATTTTCCCACTGCTGGGCTAAAATACGGGTTGGTAGATCCCACATGTCTTACAATTTTTGGTTCTATGAGATGCCGGCGTCCTCACTTTTCCTTTACCGTTTTTGGAACAGTGGTGATGAAATTATTTACAAAAAGGAAAGCACCTGCTTCGTGCGGTTTTGAACCCATGACCTACAACTCGTAAATCGGGTCCGTTATCACTGGGTCACCACTGCTTCAGCAGTACCGTTTGCAACCACTTAAACCAACAAGGGACTTTAAATCTTTATAATATTTTCGTGGTCATACAACTCAAGTCACACTCAAAAACAGATTTCAGCCACAACAATAATCATAAGGAAAATCATGTTTCAATACATATCTCGAAGGAGCATCCTATTTTCCGGACATTAGTAGCGAATATCACAGACGGTTCCACTGTAATAATGTATCGGATATCGTTCAGCGTACTGTGAACGATTGTGGAAACGCTTCAGTGGTTGATGGGTTGTCAGGAGTTTAATTGTATACGTACTGGCTTCTACTTGCAGTTGTTTGCGATGTTTTCTCAAATAAGGTTAATTGAAAACGAAAATCATCAAAATCAAAATATTTAAACCTACTCGTACATAGCCACTTCTAAAACCTCAGAAGCTCGTGCACGGTTCTAATTGGTCCTTTTTTATGGAGAAGAAGAAATGGAAGAAACTCCATGGTTACCCTGGCATTCGACGACTACTTAAACGATAAGAATTGTTGGTCGCTGTGACAACGTTTGTGTTCTTTCACCAGAATTAGCTTACCTACTGACAGGTTATATGAGTTACTCCATAGCATTGTTTATTTTATTTGACTATAAACCATTTTTTATTTATTTTTATTTTTAATATTGATATTTCCATTTTTTTATGAAATTTAATTACTTGCCTATTACTGTATAGAATCAAGTTCTTCCAACTTATCAGACAGCTGTGCTGCTGGGGAGTTTGTTGCGCCACTTCTTCTTCCCAGCTAAAGCACTAGGAAGTGTCGAAGGGTGGGCGTTTTTGGTGGACTGTCTTATGTAATTTTGACGTTCGAAAAGTGCTGACTCTCAGCCTAGTTTGAATAAATGACTTTTGATTTTGATTTTGATTTTGATTCACAACGGTTTAAAATAATGCACACCGTCAAAAACTCATTTTAGAATATTATGTTATACTCATAATACTTTACATACACTGAATTTACTACGATTAATTACGAATTTACTATGATCTATAAAACTTTCCATAAGTGAAAGAATTTTTAAAATAGGTGAGGTATATTTTGAGTTTATCAAACAATCAAATCTTTCCTCTTTGTAATATTAGTGTAGATATTGTGTAGAGTTAAACTCAAAAACATTAATGCTTTTAGTTCCAATAGAAAACTATTGAAACGCATTTACAGTTACGAAGGCAGGCTTTTTCGTATACCAAAATAAGGTATTGTTGTGTTTTCAAAAGGCATCTTTATCTAACTAATCGCTCAGTTCTCTAGGGTGATATTATACACGGTAAGCCTAAGATAGCATAGCATTTTCTCTTTCAAATATTTTTGTTTAGAATCTGATAGAACGGAGTTACAGTATCGCCTTTATTTTTATATTTGAGCTCTCAACAATACGTAAAACAAGCAGATAATCCCATAAAAAGTCGTTTTAAGGAACATACTGGTATTCGGCTGCATCCGGTAAGACTTGAAGCTGACCCCAACAAAAAATGAATCAATCTGCCTAGCCCTTTCCCAACTATGTTGGGGTCGGCTTCCAGACTAACCGAATGCAGCTGAATACCAGTATTTTACATGGAGCGACTGCCTATCTGACCTAAGGCAGATGAGATGAGATATTCCATTATATTCCGCCATCAATCTCAATCACTCAACTGCTCAACTCATCCCAACGCTAGCAAGACGATCTTATGCTCAACGTACCGTAACGTTGAACCGTAGACAATCCCATTGAAAATCGAAAGTGTACCGAGAAAGTGAAATGATGGGAAATCAATTGGATCCTACAGTGGTTTAACGAATTTGGTTATAGCGTTATACAGGATGTCTCCATAAAACTACGTGATCAACATTATATTTTTCTAAAAAAAATGATCTCATGCAAGCTGACTCCATGAGCTTTGAAAAATAAAAATAAAAAATACGTAGAAATTATTTAAAATAAGACATGCCGCAAAAAAAAAACACACAAAACCATCGCTCGGCATATTTATTTATTTTATGTACACACAGTAAAATACAACGAGTGTTACAGTATAATAATACAATTGAGTACAAAGGTACTGCATAATGCTGTGACACTATGCGACACAGAACCACAGCGTTGATTGCAGCCAAGTTTCTGCACCGCGCAGTGTTACCAAGCTTCTTGTGTTTTTTTGTAAGGCTCCAAACTATAATCTATCCCCACATCGGTTTAAAAACATTGCACACATCACGTTTTCATTTTTAACTTAAAAGTTAATTGTTTAAGTCGCATTTTTATTTTTTCCTTTCCTTAAAACGAAAGCGTTGGCTGGGTGTATCATAATTGATACAGTGACATTTTGAGACGAACTTTATATTTAGAATTTAACTTAGAAGCCTTGTTCTCTTATTAGTGACTTTGTGCCGTTTTTGAGAAAATATTTTTTTAACCAAAATCGATTTAAGGTGAACTTACCAATTGCTATTAACAGAGTTCAAATCTAGATAGAAGCGTCTGTTCTGAGAATTTCACCCTAGACTGGACTTCCATTACGGAATCCTCAGTTATCAGCAGTTCTCAGTCAATCCTTATATGTTATTTATCAGATATAAATAATAAAGAGTACATATTCCATTTGAATTTATTAATTTATTTACTAAGGCACCAAGTCCCAATTTACAAATCACAAATACATAACATTTTGAAACACGCTGTAGACACATCAGGCGTGTGGCTATGGTGTTCGTGATGTAACCATGGCTATGAGCTGTCATGGTAGGTCTGACGTCACTATCATGGTATTATTTAAATAAACTTACCGAATCCGTGAGGTTACATAAACATTAAAAAGCAGGTGTATACTCGTAAAATTCATTTGTGTGTTGAGAAAAAAATCGACTATCTGTTTAAATATAATTGTGTATTAGTTTTCTTGGTATTGTGTAACATATCTTTTCCATAAGTATATTTTGATTTAAACCGCTTTTCGTGTCTAGACGTGTGACCAATCCGTTCTTCTAAACTTAACAACGGGTTTTCAACATCATTGAGTGATTTTATTCTGGAACATTTAAGTGTACATTAATAGATAAATATTGATGTTTTGTTAGATCACAAAAACCACGCGAAGGAGCTGCACGACCTTCCACTATCCACCTTTTACTAACGGACTATCAGACGTACTGCAGGCAGTGTTGTGAACCCTAAAAAACTAAAAAACAACAGCTCATCAATAAAAAAAACAAGAGTAAACAGTATGTAAAGTAAAAAAAAGCAGATTTCATACATTGATATCCCGACCAGTCGCACTCAGCGCTTATTCTCCACATTCATTATGCGCACAGCTAAAGTGCGGAACTCTTTGCCAGCATCTGTTTTCTCTTCCACATTTAACCCTGTCTGCCTTAAATGCAAGGGTGAACACGCATCTTCTGGGCACGCCGCTTCTATCATAGACCTCATACATCGCTTGCCATCAGGCGTGATCGGGGTCAAGAACAGGTCAATTGAAAAAAAAAGTTTAGAGCTTTTTTGTACTGGGTTTGGCTTCCAGTCTTCGGTTTCTATCCTCATTCCCGATTCGCAACAAAATGATCTTAACACGATATTTTTTCATTGCATCGTGTTAAGATTTTTTAAACACATTTTACATTGATAACGAAAATTCTAATGATTGATCGGGTTAGACCCATCGGTCATTTCATCATAGTACATTTTTGAACCGACGAAAAAACGGAGGAGGTTACTCAATTCGACGCTTATATTTTTTTTTTATGTATGACCACGCATAACTTTTTCCAGAGTAGTCCGATTTTGAAAATTCTTTTTTTATTGAAAAGGGTATACCTCGAAGTTGGTTCCATATACATTTCGAAGAAAAATTCCAACCCTAAGGGTAAGAAAACAGGGGATGATTGATTGTTTACTCACAGATTTTAATACTGAGTTGTGTATTAAATCAAAAATTAAGCATGTAGTAATTAGTAGATTATAGCCAAAAAAAAAAATTATATTATATAGTCGGTGACTTTGGATATGTATTTAATTATATGTCACCGCCTTCCGAACTTAGTTGTTGGGGTTGGACAAAGCTAGTTTATTATTTTTCACTTTTAAGTTTTTCGGCGGTTTAATATTTTTATTGAAAAGTTTTTATTTTTTCAATTGTGTTTTGAGTGTTTTGTAGTTAGAAATCTATTCACAAAAACTTCTAGACATTTTATTATCGTTTTAAGTAAACCTTTTAACACGAAAGTAAAGAAACAAATTGAAAATATATAAACAGTTTTTTTCCTTTCCTCTAAAAGTCTCGGGATAAGCAAGTTGATTATAAAATTAAATGCCAGTTTTCACTATTTCAATTTAAGATAAAACTTAGCAATTTCTTGAATGCTATTCGTCTGCCGAACACTATAAATGGATAGAACAGAAGTTCAATTTTATCAAGTTCCACAGGCAACTTAAGGTTTAATTTGACTGGACACAAAGGGAATCAGGCGGAAATAAAACTAAATATTTTGGAATACATTTTATAGTAAGTAAATCATGGTTTCAAAACCACATCAAGTTTTTTTTTAATACATTCAATCAAGAAATGTTATATAGAAAAATACGAGTACATATAGGCATCTTCTGCCAAACTGCTGTAGTTTGTCGGCAGTGTTTTCGTGGATACACTTTTGTGATATGTAATGACTACTTTATAATATACACATGGACGCAAAGTAAAAGAAAAATAAAAACACGAAAAGCCCATCATTAGTTATTTAGTGTGTGTACCACACACTAAATAACTAATGATGGGCTAAGTAATTATGAACTTTCATAAACTAATTAAATAAAGAGTAAAAAACCTTTATAGGCATATATGGCTTTAATAATCTCTCGTCTGTCGGTCGTGTTGGATTACCCATCACATCACACTATGATAGTGATGGAAAAGGGCGTGCATAGTGATGTAGTGCACACAAATCACTACTGTACCGTTCTTCAAAAGACTTCCTCGATTAATTACCTAGGAAATATTATCGATAACAATTTAACCTTCCAACCACATTCAGACAGCCTCACGTCGAGAATTCGAAAATTAATCTAATCACGTAAAAAAATCTACGTCACGTAGCCGACGCGGAGGTTATTAGGTGGGTATACTATGCAAGGTGTCAGTCTCTTCTGACATACTGCATAACATCATGGGGCGGTGCTCCAAAATCGAACATTTTAAAATTGGAAAGAGCCCAAGTACTTAAGGTGGCCGGTTTTCTCCCATATTTGTTTCCTACCCTAGATCTTTACAAACACTTCAAAGTGTTATCAGTAAGGCAACTCTTTGTTTTAAACAGCGTTCTCAAGAAGCACTCCTTCTTAACATTTGACCCCCTCTCTATATCAGGAAAACGCAGAAAATACTCCGTATGTGGCACTACTAATGGTCTAAGAACGTGCTTCTCTCAAAGATTATATACCTTCTTAGGTTCCCGCATATATAATAAAATAAATTGTATTAGAGGGATCTATCACCTAACAACAAAGGCTTGTAAAAGTGCTCTAGTTAAATGCCTCCATAATCTATCTATATATATAAAAGGAGAAACTGACTGACTGATCAATCAACGCACAGCCGAAACTACTAGGACTAGGAACGTGAAATTTTGCACACGGCTTCCTTTTATAATTTAGGGGAGCACTAAGAAGAGGTTTTTGAAAATTTTACCTGTAAGGGGGTGGAAAGGGGGGATCTTGTTTGCATGAAAAATCTTTTTCCTTAAGTTAATAATCTTGAAACTTGGTTCAAATACTTATCTAAGTAAATTATAAAGTTAGTTATTTATCGTTTTTCTAAACTACACCCTAAGGGGGATTGGGGTGTGTCAAAGTTTGTATGGAAGAATTTTATCGCGCGGTCTGATTAACTCGAAACTCAGTATTTATACCTAAAACCAAAAATTAAGAATAACGTGTATCAGGATTTTTCGAAAATCTACCCCTAAAGGGGTAAAAAAGGGTAGTCTGAAATATTATAAATGTGAAAGTTTGTGAAGATGATTGGGTCTTTGTTACTCAATCACGCAAAAACGGCAGAACGGATTTAGATGAAATTCGGCACACAGATACATTATAAACTAGATAAATATACAGGACTTTTTATCCCGGTAGTACGTTCCCGCGGGATAATTTCCGACTTCCACGCGGGCCAAGCTGCGGGCGGAAGGTAGTCTAGATTATAATGCAACTGAAGAATTACTAAGTCATCCAAAATAGTCCGTCCTAGTCGCTAGCTTCCGAACGCATACATATCACCCTTTTTACCACTTACTTTTATTTTATTTTTATTGTTTTTAATCTGTGAGTTGTTTTTATCATTGTTGTTTTTATAGTTTTTTTAATTACTGGTGTTTATGTTATGCCCTTTTCCTTCACAGTTACTAAATAACTATTAATGTTTACATACCGTGTGGTGGGACCTTGGTGATCTGCTATACAGGTATTCCAAGTGCAGACACCAGTCTCTCACAAACTAGTGTCACTTAGTGTTTAAGCTTTAATACCCTTGTTTGTGAAGAGAAAATAAAAATGATTTGAATTTGATCTTTTTACACGTTAAGGCGCTTTATAATTAGAAATAAGGGCTAGTAAGTAATCAAATAATCAAATCAAAGCATTCAATTTGTTGGTTGGCTACGAATTGGCATCCATTATCAGATACTCTTTGAATAGACCATATTCCTTTTGGTAATAAATTATCATTTCATAAAAAAATGTTTGAAACTGTTCGAACAAAAAATATATTAGAACGAATTTTGATCTTCTCATTTATCTATGTTATGGCGGGCGCCATAGTGCAATTGAATTGCGTCGCCGTAGCCCTGTCATAGCGCCGACTGTCCGTTGTACATTTAATTTATTTCTCACGTCATATATTTACCGAGATTGAAAAATACCCGGTTATCTGACTTATTCTATTTAAGGCGAGCATTTTTGAAGCCTCTAGCTGGCTTTCAGAGAAACGCGCTTGGGGGCTCGTGGCTAAATAATATCAACCGAACGGAATCAGGATAAGCTGCGCCTGCCACGTATGTTTTGTCCATCTTAACATACTGAAAAGCCCTCCGTGTCTCTGAAAGCTTGTCAAACCGTTGGCCCCGGTTGTCATTCGTGAATCTTTGGCAGCGTAACAAGAAGAAGACAATCTTACAAAGGGTTATCGTGTTCAATCATCTCAGACCGCGCCACAACATTCTATCTTCCGCCTTCCGCATGCAGTCTGTCTGTCAACTACATTTTTAAAGTCGTCGATCCATCTAGCTGGGGGGCATCCCACACTACGCTTGCCGATACGCCGTCTCCACTCCAGGACTCGTCTGCTCCACCGTCCATCGGTCCTTCGACAAACATGGCCAGCCCACTGCCACTTCAGCTTGCTCACTTTTCAAGCTATGTCGGTGACTCCAGTCGTTTTCCGAATAATTTGCGTCAATTATACTCCGAGCATAGCCCGCTCCATACCGCGCTGAGCGACCTTAAATTTGTGGAAAAGCCCAACTGTCTGTTTACACGTCTCACACCGTATGTCATCACGGACAGGACACACTGGTTGAAGACCTTAGTCTTCAAATATTGCGGAATAGGCGACGAAAAGACTTGACGTAGTTTCCCAGACCCAGCATCGTATTATCATATCTTATTATGGGTGCCCATCTTTACTTACAAACTTCCCCCTCGTCCCGGCTATCATTCTTGTATCTTTGACTTTCGATCTGAAGCAGTGAAAAGTCGTAAAATTCCGACTGCTCGGCACAAAGGAGGCTAATGTGTTTATTAGCCTATATATGTATGTTTGTTACTTTGACCCTAGAGACCAAACGCGTGACCTTATTTTGATGATTCTTACGTTAATCGATTTGTCTTAATCTTGCGAGTGTCACTAAAAAATTAAAGTAATTCAAATTCAATACGGCGACAACCAGACGCCATATTGTGAAAAATAAAAAAAATGAAAGTCAGTGAACTATGTCAATTGGGCTATTTGCGATCTATGCGTAACTATTTAAAAATACTAAAACGAAAAATATCTAAAACTACCTTGATCTTTACAAAAAAAATAGAAAAACAATTAGAGGTTGACTATTAAACTGAAGTGAATATGAAGTTATAGCTTAACAAGAAGATTTAATTTTAAGAGAAATGTTGACCCCCTTAAAAAAATTTTTTTTTAATCTTCGTTTTCGACTAAAGGTAAAGTGCCAAGGTTCCTATACCATGGGCGACGCCCTACTCATTTTATTTTATTCACCAAACCATTTTAAATGAACATTTAAACGATATCTGTAAGAAAATTCTTAAGGCCACACCTTTATCTTCGTATTATCGAAAACGGATATTTATATTAATGCCACGACATAAAATGATTTCCTGAAATTATGATGATAATAGTTTATGAGTAAAGTTTTATTCGCACATTTTTGGGGCACATTTGTATGCCACGAGCTGTGAAATTCTATATACCGACAAATACCTGGAATGGGCAAAAATATTTCAAATATGTGTCCGATAAAAGTTGGTCATGCGTACTCTGGTATGAACAATGCCTAACGATTTGCCACTAGGTTTTATTTGCTCTATTCCATAACTATTTTAGCTACATTCCCTACCCACATTATTATCTATCCAGTAAAAATATTAATAGACGCATTCGTTTTTAAGTAGCGATGACATTATCATAATACTTTAGTGTCATTCGAAGAATTGTCAAACTTAACTGTCAGTGAGCAGGGTACATTGCTAATGGGGCCAAAAAGTCCCATAGTAACGATTGCGTACCGGAAGACGTAAAGTTGGAAGGCGTCCCACAAGGCGGCCTGATGACCTTGTGAAGGACGCAGGAATTGACTGGGTGCGGGAAACAGAACCAGTCGAAGTGATGGAGGCCTATGTACAGCAGTGGCGTCTTTCGGCTGAAATGATGACGATGAGTCTATCGTTAAACCACTTGCAAAGTTTTATGAACATTTATGTTCCCTAAACACATATTCATTCATCAATATTTTTTAGTTGTCCCCTAATCTTAGAGCTATCAGCATCTAATATACTAATTGTATACTTAATTTGTTTTCTTATTCTGTTATTGTTTGTCATAATGTATGCTGTACCGGTAGACGTCATTACGTCAACGCCGGGTGTCTGTAAACCAGCGCTGGGGCTCTGTTTTGCATAGGGTCTTAGCATTATGCTGACCGAAGGCCGTTTTGCGTGAATGTGACGCGTCATGTTTATGGACTGGCGGTTACTTTCTTTTTCTTTTCTTTTCGTACTTAAAACTATCCTTATGGCATGTCCCCCATTCCTCCGGATCACATGCTCGTTACAACTGATTTACACACAATTTTGGAAACTGGTGCCTCTTTCAGATATTGTTGTAGTTAATACCGTCATATTGCCAGCGGTTTCGAAATTTTATTAACCCACTGGAACATAATCGGAATAAAAATCCTATGTGTTATAGCAGGTTATACTCTACAGGAAAAGTTTTTATCTAGTGCGCAAACTGTAACCATGAATTAAGCATATCATTCTAGACCCCTCTAGCGCAGAAATTTTTCGCCGGTTATAAAAAAAAACAGCTGTTTCATAGAAAAGTGCAATACCTACGCGATCAAAATGTATGGAACAGCTGATTTATTTTGTATAACCGGCGAAAAATTTCTGCGGTAGAGGGTCTTCTAGAATGATATGCTGAATTCATGGTTAAAATTTGCGCACTGGATAAAAACTTATTCTGTATATGTGTGCCAAATTTCATCGAAATCCGTAGAGCCGTCGTAGCGTGATTGAGTAACAAACATCCGAACATCTTAACAAACTTTCACATTTTATAATATTACTAACACAATGCTTGCTCATTTGTTATTCGAATTTATTATAAAAGATTTTAACCCGTATCGGAATGCAATAAGAACTATTATCGCTCATAACGACAATACGACGAGGACATTCAAAATTACCAGGGCCTTAAAAGGCATTGAATGCTTTTGTTTAACTTGTCTGTCCACCGGACTACCGACATTAGGAAGAATGCGATACATTAAGCTTTCGTTTTGATTTTTGTTACACAATCACGCGGCGACGGATGAAAAATGTCACACAGATGGTTGGACGTGGGATAAGTTCCGACGTCCACGCGAGCTCAGCCTCTGACAAAACCTAGTTCCTTATAAGAGTCGTTTTATGTAAAACTTCCGCCCGCGGCTTCGCCCGCTTGGAAGTCGAAAATTATCCCGCGAGAAAGTACTACCGGGATAAAAAGTATCCCATGTGTTATTCTAGGTTTAATTCACATGAAAGCTATAACGCCCTTAATACCAGGAAACTTTTGGTAATATGCGTTATTGTTTATTTCTTTGCCTATGTATGTATAGAATCAAGTCCATCCGACTAAACAGACAGCTGTGCTGCTGGGGAGTTTGTTCTTCTTCCCAGCTAAAGCACTAGGAAGTGTCGAAGGGTGGGCGTTTTTGCGGGACTGTCTATGTATTTTGACGTTCGAAAAGTGCTGATTCTCAGCATAATTTGAATAAATGACTTTTGATTTTGATTTTGAATTCTATCTGTGTGCCAAATTTCATCCAAATCAATTTAGTAGTTTTTGCGTGAAAGAGTAACAAACATCCATAAATACAAATTTTCGCGTTTATTATTAGTAAGATAAGATGGTTCTTCTGTATAATCATACTATAATGTTGGCAGGTGGCGGCAGAGAGCATCACTCGGAGCATGAAAACGAACACAGCGAGGAGGGAAAGAAAGCCTACGAGGTGAGATAATGTTTTATTAACTTATGAAAATTACATAGTTTCGTTTGGAGTCACCTTTTAAGTTAAGATATGCTTGTATTAGGTGATTCCGCTCTTCCAGTTTACATTAACTAAACATATGACTTTGTAAACTTGTCGAGTCAACTATGTCTTTTGTTGCAAAAGAAATAAATACAGGGCGGCTGGGACATCGATGCACAAACTGTCAACAAAATGTGTAGAACCATTTTTTTTTTCAATTACGGACAAAAGAAATTAACGTTGGTGGTTTAGGATCATGTATACTGAATTCATGGTAACAAGTTGTACGTCGATGTTTCGCCATGCTGTATATCAGCCCTTTCCAAAATGGGCGATAACGCCCCCTTGCGGGCGCTGCATGCCTAAAGGGGGGCGGTAAGAGACCCGCTAGTTCCGCTCATTCTCCGCTAATATAGCTCACAATTATTAATTTAATTTGAAGTTATAGTGGTTTTTAAGTAAGTGAAAAAATGAGGGCGCTAAAAATAATTTATTGTCAAAGTGGGCAGTAGACAAAATAAGTTTGGGAACCCCTGCTGTATATGGCGAAGCAACAGTCTTGCAACAGGGCTGAAAAATAATTGCGTGACATTATGTTTCCCAGATTCCTAATACATTGGTTCTTAAGTTTCATAAATTCCTCTGCTTAACAACGTAAATTACGCAATGAATTTTGTCTAACTGTCAAAATTTAAGGATTGTGAGTACTGGCTTACACAGGATTGTATGGAAGAGTCCCCTCAAAAGTTGTACCTATTTGCTGAAAAACGAACCTATTGGTTGAGTCATATTTCCGATGTGTTTTATTTTATTGATTGATCAAAACAAAAGACGCTTGACAATAGCATACAATAACTAAGCGAGTTGAAGGCTCTATCAAAAATCCCCACCCAAATAGGGCTACCACGTCGTTATTCATATGTTTTTAAATTTGTACGAAGGGCAACAACTGGTTGATAAGAAAAAACACGTACAACCCTAACAAGAAGTTGATCAAAGCAAAACCCTGGTATTATCTTTATGTGGACGTAAGTCATGTGTTTAATGGTTATGTTCTAACATGTTCACATCGATATTTATCAAGTTAGCACGTATATACCAATTTCTGTAACTTTTTTATTTTATTGAATTAGTTTCACCACGTTTATGTTTTGTTATAGATAAAAAAATAGTTTGGACATTGTGTTAATTTTTGAAGTAGAACGAATAGATTACGTTGACATGCAAGTACATTTTCCTTTCCTTTTCTTTAAATACGTATACAATATCTTAATAAGTAAGAGACACATAAAATATTTTTTTTTATATTATATTTAATCATTTATGTGCATACAGACAAGAAGAAAGGAACAGAAAAATACGTACAAAGGTGTTGCTTATTTCTTATCTCTTTCTCTCTCTTTTAGCATACTGCGATAGGAGAGAAGGTAAAAAGAGATGTAAACAACGTGAGTAATAGTAGAAGGGAATAAATAAAATCAATAATTTAAATATACATTTACAAAGTTCTAAAACAAATATCACTTAAATATATATAATTATAATGTTATTTCATTTAATTTAAATAAATATCCAATAATGGAAAACTGGTAGGGTTCTTTCACTCTTAAATACTGCAACAATTTGGCAGTCCCTAATGTCAGGCGGAAATGACTTCCACCACTGCACCGCGTGCACAGTGAAGGAGTAGGAGTAGAAGTCGGTTCATTGTTGAGGGGATTTGAGGAGATATCCGAGATGCGACCTTCAAGACGCATCAAAAAGACCGGAGTAGCGTTCGCGCAGATATGTTGGCGTTTTAGGATTGTGAAGCATGTTCAATAGCAAACGCATTTTTCGTTTGTAACTAAATGTTAATACGTGATGCAAAAACTACCCCTTTTTACGAAAATTACGCAGACGAAGGAGTTTAAAATTTGGAATACCGAATGCAAATAGATTTTTTTTATTAAGGTCGAATGTCGACCCAGTAGACTAGTATTTATAGTTACGAAATTCTGTATGACGCATGTTGCCTTCTTCTATTCACTGCCATTGTTATTCACGGGACACTTAAATTGTTATTAGTAAATGTCTATTGTCCTATTGGTTTTGTTTTCATTCGATTCTAAAAATATTGTTTTCAAAACATTCAAACTACTGATGCGTACCTATGACCATAGTGATGTTTTTATACACCGTGGCATTTTATTCATCAGCTTACGTCACGTCATGTATCCAATGACTATTAATCATTTATTTAAAAAAAATCTGAACACATGAATAATTTTAAAAACTAAAATATTATTCACTAAGACTCATGACGTAGTTTTCATACACCCTGTTATGCAGATGAAATGAATGATGGAATGAAATGGAGTTGCTGTTTGATACGTAAAAATCATTAACAGGGTGTTTCAAAATTCTAAAGCATTATTTATTTTTCTTTACTCCTGGTAACATTTTTTTAATCGCGCCTATAGGTATTTTATTTCAGATTTATTGGGTAGACCACTTTTGCAAGACGACTAAAATGTCACGGTGTATATTGCTCGAGCCCTCAGGCCAACTGAAACTCAAAATTAATTCAGAAAAAGAAACCTAGGCAGTCATGGGTAATGTCGACAGAAGTAAAAAAAATAAACGCGTTCGAGGCCTTGTGGCAAAATAATAGCAGCGGGAAGAATCAATCGATCAGGTTAAGCTACGTTTGCTTCGGTTGGTTCGTGGATGGGTGACCAGTCATAACATTTCTTTCAGAAGTTGAGCTGTTGGTATCGGCTATAATTTGCACATCTTTGACAGTCGTTATGAGTCTTCAGAAGCCCAACTACTCTTACCAAGTGTTACCAAGGGGTATCGTATTACCCAGTAACCACATTGTGGCGTCGCTTCATGTAAAATACTGGTATCAGAGTTGCCAATTTAGCGACTTTGTCGCTAGAAATGGCGACTTTCATTTATGTCATAATAAGATTTGGCGACAAAAATGTTTTAGCGACTTATCTGACGACTTTTGGAGTACAGACGCCAGCACATCAAGCTACCCCAAACTCTAGATAGAAAAATTGAGAGCGTTCGGAAATCATCTAGTTTAAATAAACATTAGTGTTTTTTATGTATTTAAATTACAATTAACCTCTTATGCCCCTCCCAGAACAAAATCCTGAGTCCGCTCCAGCAGGCTGCATGACGCTTTCTATTTCTACTCTACCGTAGAATAGAAATCGCTTGTCTACATTTCTGGGTACAACACTGTCACCTGTCTACACGTTAAAGTTATTTTTGTTTACTCTTCCGTCGATAAAACGCTTCTCTACGGTTCTCGTGCTAATCCTGCTGATAAAATCAGTTTTAGCGACTTTCTGGCGACTTTTGATATTAAGTCTAGCGACTCGAATTTATAGGAGTTGGCAACACTGACTGGTATTCAGCTGCATCCGGTTAGACTAGAAGCCGACCCCAACATAGTTGGGAAAAGACAAGGCAGATAATCTTTCCATTTGTTATCGTCATCCCATCTTGGTATGTAAAGATGGTCACCCATCCATGGACGAAGCGATGCTTAACCTAATCAATCGACCCGTGCGGCCGTTATTATTTCGCCATAATAGAAAAATAATATTATGAAATCATTATTGTTAACCAGTGAAAGTATATCAAACACACAAAAAATAGCAATAAATCCAGAAAACAGAAAATATTAATTACGATGATTTTGTTTCTATGCAAAAGCACGTTCAGCGAAACCTCATTTGTTTTTACTCTATTTTCACGCAAAATAAATTGATATTTCAATATTTTTAAATTAAATATTTTTCTCTGACAGTTTTTAAATATAGGGTGACTGGCTATTAGTGACTGAAATTTAAACACATGACACACACACACACACACACTTTTACTATGGGACCAAACCTGAAACCGCGAAAAAAAAAAACTACTGTTTCCTACATTTATGTTCGTATAACTCGTCAAAATGTAGGGAACACCTTGTTTTTTTTTCGCGATTTCGTGTTTGGTCCCATAGGTTGTTCAATGATGAGTACAATCATGTGTTTAAATGTCGGTAATCACTAATTACCAGTCACCCTATATATTTTAATAGAATAATTATATCTCTAAGTAATACAAACGGCGATTTATCTCGCCTAAAAATCCTTGTACCTATACTCGTAGTTTGGTCAAGACTCGATACAATCTTGGGCTTGGAGAACAGTCGTGGCCCAGTGAGTAACAGCCCTTGAGTGCTTCTCTTTTTGTGAAACTCACAACCTACCATAGTTAGTAAAAACTATGAAAGTTAAAAAAGAGGCTCAATTATTTAAAAAGTGTATCATTAGAAGCACAAAAAGATTTTACAAGTTCAGTAATTTACTAAAGCTAATAAATCAAAGTTCCACAAGATTTTGGAGAAAAAGTAACAGTGTATTTTGCTTGATTTTTGTGCTAACGTTCGCTGTAGGGGTTAATTGCAAAAAAAAAATTGAACTGTGCAATTTCATACTTTTGTCACAGAAATGAGTGCTTGACATAAAAAAAAATTGCTAGTCTCAGAAATGAGCTGTCAATTAAAATATTGAGGGGATTTCAAAAAATGTGCGTAGGTACTTGTTACGAAAATTGGGTATAAATAAAAAAAATCGATTGCTATTTTAGAACCGGTAAGACAGATGTAAAATGGGTTATATTTTTATTAGAAACCAGCCGTGTGTGCCCGGCGTCGCCCGGATTAATTTGATCTCTACCTTCAGTTATTGGAATTACGATCCAAGTTGCCGACCTTTCCGGTGGATTTACGAAAATTTGTCTCTTATACAGACCTTGTTCTGACATTTACGAACACAAAAAAGAAAAAAACAACCAAAATCAAAAGTAATTCAAACTACTTAGGCTGTGAGTCAGCACTTTATAAATGTAAAATTGATATAAGACAGTCCCCCAAAACGATCGCCCTTCACCCTTTTCCTAGTCAAAACAAAAGCCACAATATCCTAATCATCACAACCAAATCGGTCAAGCCGTTCTCAAGAGATGATCTTTCATACGTGCGGCAATAGATTTTTATCTATGCAGGATAGCAGGAAATCGGCATCTGACATCTACCAACCCGCACTAGGCCCGCGTGGTGGATTACGGCCCGCTCCCTCTCACAGAGAGGAGGCCTGTGTCCCAGGAGTGGGAACGTTATAGGCTGATTATGACTATGATAATGAGAGTGGAAGAGACATCGACGCGACAAAATTTATCGGGTTTTAAAAAAAAAACTACTGTCTTATAGAAAGGTGCAATGCCTAAAAATGCAAGGTCAAAATGTATGGACCAGCAAATATACTTTTTAATCTACGAAAAATATCAACTCCCTGTATATATGCATAGATACCTAATGAAGACTACGAAAATATCTCTGTACAAGCACATGTTTTTTTTTAATCTTTTAAGCATAGGTAATTTCTTAAAGCCTTCTTCACCAAGGGTCACGCCATAAGGACCAAAGTAACCTATTTTACGTAACGGTACTCAGTTCCACATTTCCCTGTGTCAAAGAGGTGGGAAGAAAAGAAGTTATTACAAGTTTAAAAGTTAAACACAGTAGGGTTATTTTACGTTATTCTTTTTAACTTTTTTCCGTGTTTAAGTAAAGGGTTAAGTTTGTGTGTTTGGCCTGCCGGTATAACAGAATATGCGCATTTTTGAAGACGTATAAAATTTTAGCTGAAATTCGCCCAGACCATTTGAGACATCAATTTACATGGTCGTCACATGATCTGATGAAAATTATGTCTGAACTTTAAAAGAGACTGTATCTCTGAGTTTGTTTCGGCATTTCTTCTCAGAAATCAGTCAGCTAGGAAATCCCGGCACCATCTAGTTTTAAAATATTGACCAAAAAATTCACGTGTAAAAAATATAATAATTGAAATAAACATCAGTTACATAAGCCTCATAAACTATATATGTAAAAAAAAGTGCAGAAGCATTTGCAAATATAAAAGTTTATTAGATTTTAGAATGTTTTAATTTACTTCCCAAAATGTGTTCTAAATAATAACAAGTAAATGTTGATAACTTAAGTACCTAATACTGGTGAGACACTTGTATTTTGACATTTTATTAGACACTCGTATTTTGTCATTTTGTTAGACACTTGTATTTAACGACATATTATTGTATTTAACAATGTAATTTTGTCCGACATTTTTGTATTAAATATATTTTTGTTATACAATTTTGTATTTACTGTAATTTTGTTAGACAGTTTTGTATTTAACGTCATTGTTTACGACACTTGTATTGTTATTCGTCTTCATAGCTTTATATAGATGGCAATCTAAATTTAGTTGGCCCGTCCATCATTAGAAGCTGAAGGACTTATCTAATAGGAATACTCCTTTTATTATTCTGCCATTTTCAGTACATGCTTTACGACTTGAATAATGTACTTCGTTACTTTAAATCATTTAACTACAAAAATGACTAACATAACCTTCAAATTCCAGGGCGTTCACAAGGAAACCAAATCATCGAAGGGTCATCATGATAAGGAGGACCATCTGGGAAAATATGACGACCACGGAGGCGTGGACGAACGACATGAGGACGAGTCAGGCCACTATGGTGACCACCACCACGAGGAGCACGGGAAGAAACATGCTAAAGTATGACTTTTGACTTCTGACTTTATGACACTCGCATTTCAATTATTTTCCTCATAATATTTTTTTTTCCCGAAAACGGTTTTCAGCACTTAACCGTTTTGATAATAATAGAATATGCATTCGGATCGGTACATTCAATCCAGCAGTATTTATAGCAACAAAGCCGACCCGAAGCAAGACAAGTATTACACATATTCAGCTTTCATTAGTCTCGTACCAACAAATTTAAATTCAATTTTTATTTTTATTTCCGTTTTAATGTTCATTTTAATATTTCCATTTTAATGTTAATTTTAATGTTTCCATTTTAATGTTCATTTTAATATTTTCTTTTAAATGTTAATTTTCACTTAATTTTCTCTTGTAATCTCCATTTTTGTAATTGTTTTTGTGATCTTGATATATAGTGTAATTTTACCTATGGACTTTGGTATCTAAATTAAATTATTTGAATTGTTAAATTAATAAATAATTATTTTAGTATGAAGAATCCGGAAAGCATTCGAAAGGCCATAGCACAAAAGGCAGCCATGACATTCATAAAAAAGAGGAATATGAGAAGAAAGTTGAATTTTTCGAAGAAGACGGTGACTCCGGCGAGGAGGAGAATCATGGAGGGTTCAACGAAGAGAATGGTCATTCGAAGGTAAGCGGCTCTGCGACTTAAATTCTGTCCAATCCAGGAGGGTGTTGTTACGTCTCGCGCAAAGAATTTATTTTATGTGATAATTTTCAGAAAAATATATTTGCCGTTGTTTCTTTTATTATGGAATTTATCTGTACAGAATCTGAATCATTTTGATCGTGGGATGTTTGCAGAATGATGGAAAAGTAATTACCAACATAAAAATATAAATAAAACTACTACCAATCGTTAAGGTGACACTTGTCCACATTTTTTCCATACAAACTTCGGGAGGGTTTTACTCCACTGTTTGACTATGTACATCAAAAATTAAACATGATATAGTTTTGTCTCGTTATTACTATTGTCTGTACGGAAACAGAATACTAAAATAAAAAGCCATTACAAAGTTATGAGCCAACAAAGATTCGTTTTTCTTGCTAATTTAACCTAACTTTGAGCGTGTTTAAGTAATAAAAGGAGTGTAAAATCTCGAAAACCAAGACGGTACCGACAAAGTTCAATTAACAATAAATTCAATAAACTTTATAGGTCATTGATTTATGCAGTGGTTTTTTCATAAAACCCGATCTTCTGAAGGACTTTTCTTAATTTTTTCGCGATTTTTTTGCCAAAAATGCTCCTGCGTCTCACTCAATAACGTTGTGCGTGTAGACTAGCGTCTAACTGCTCACCATTGATACTACCTCTGTCGGATACGAAACCTGGTGAGACAGCGTGATTTTTAGCCAGGCCCACCAGTAAGTTCGAGCCCGCGCAAAGTGTACCCTTAAAAGAACAATCCAAAAAAAAAAACAAAGAAAATTATGACAAGTGCAATAATCATTATTTCAAACCACAACCAAACTATTTCGTCGACTGTACACATAAGTCGTCACCAAAGCCGAGGAAATATCAATTTAATCCCTTAATTAATTAATGAAGTGTTTAATTACGTTTCCTTAATAACTTGCAAATTAGAGTGTGGTAATAGTTTCGTCTTTCCATGGTTTCATTTTGTAATTGCAAGTATATTTTGATCATTAGGCACGGGTCGTTCGATCAGGTTAAGGTGCGGTTGCTGCGGTTGGTCTCTGAGTTACCAACTTTACACACCAGGACCCAGCCATGCCTCAGAAAGCACGTTAAGCGATTGGGCTTAACGTGTTTCTTTCCGAGGCACGGCTGGGTGCCAAATGACAGCCGGGACCAATGTCCCGGCTATCATTTGTGGACCTTTGACTCCTTACCAACAAGTGATGTCGTACTACCCAGTAACTGGGTTGTGAAGGTCAGATAGACATCGTCGGCCATGTAAAATAATGTTGTTCAGCTGCATCCTGTAATACTGGAAGCCGACCCCAACACAATTGGTAAAAGGCTAGGCACATGATGATTTTGATCATTGACAATGAACCTAATACAGGTTCATTTTAAATTGGCTAGCTAAACTGTGCAGTCGTTATACGTATCAATATCTAAACATAATAAACCAAAAGTAAATAAATGTGATGATCTTATTCACTGGGGGTCATTAACCGCAGTTTTTGATGTTACTTAAAATATCAGTTTAGAAAACTGTTGTTTTTCTTGTGTGTCACCTTCACAGATGTGGTGGTATCAATAACTAAACACGATATAAAACATAAGAAAACTAAAAATAAAAAAATATTCTTTATTACCTTCAATTATACAAAAACACTTATTTAAACACTATCATCATCATCATCATCATTTCAGCCGACAGACGTCCACTGCTGGACATAGGCCTCCCCCAGTGGGGGGTTTTGCCATAATCGCCACGCTTGGCAGGCGGGTTGGCGATCGCTGTATGGTGGTAAAATGCATAGAGAACGCTGCTGCCCATTCTCTAGTAATTCCCTTAGTCACCTTCTACGACACCCACTGGAAGAAATGGGATGGTGATATTCTTTTACGCCCGGCGACACATACGGGATCACTATGCATCGTTACAACTAAGGGAAAGAGTGTTTTCGATGAACTCTGGCACCCAATGTAAGATTTAACTTGTGTTTAGGGTGCCAGAACAGTTTTTAGACAACCTTGTTAGTGTAGTGGTCCCAAGGGCTACTACTGAGCATGGTTTTTGATTTGATTTTGTTTTTTTTTGTATGTTTTATTATTTGACTTATTTTATTTTACATAATTTTAATCCCTGACATAATTATAATATTCATTCCTTGTATTTAGTTTCTCTCAATGGATTTGTAATTTTAAAAATATACTGTATTATTGTTATGTCATGCATTTACTTAAATGAATTTTAATAGTAAAATTTAATATTATTTATTTTAAATTGATTCGTTTTTTTAATGATAATCGAATACAGCTATTAATTTTAAAGCATGCTACTTAAGAATTACATATTGTTGTGTCCGACAGGGTCCATGTGAACTTTGTAAATAATATTAAGATTGAATTGAATGGTTTCGAAACCCAGGTTGACCAAACTGTTGTTTTTCCATCTGGCATTTCTTAGCAGCACCTCGGAGTCTGAATTTGTGCAATAGGCTCGCACTCTATTATATGGGACTTAAGAGCGTTTATTCCGAAAGTTGGCAACGTCGCAAAAAGCTGTCAAATGTTTACCTGTTTTGATTAATTTGGCAAAATTACTCTATGAAAATATGAAATATCGCTAGCTAACTATCTAAAATATGAATAATGATTTGCAATTATAACTCTGAATTAGGTTTTGTAACCGTTTTAGGTGTAAAAAAGGCATTTGAAAGTTTCCAAGTGCTTTTTTTTTCATCTAAAACTAAATATTCGATGTTAAAACATTAATTATTGCATTTCATAATCTGTTTTTTTCATGTTCTTCGGAGAAATTTAGTCAATTTCGCAGGTACTATCACCCGTGAAAATTTAACCGGTAACTTAAAAGTCACCCAGTATACAGCATGTATCAGAAAGGTGTGGTCATATTTAAGAGTGTGGAGAGACGATCAAACTGAACAACATCTCCATGGGACCAACCGCATAAATTTTTAGTTACATCAAATAATAAAAATATTTGTAGTAATTTTTACGGAACCCTCGGTGCGCAAGTCGAACTCGCACTTAGCCGGTTTTTTTAGCAGAACTTACGCCCCCTTATTACAAAACAAGGTTTTTATTTAGGTATGGTTTAAACCATCGAGCCTGTTTTTTAAATAAGAACTTAGAACTGAAATAGAATTACAGCTCTTCACAAAACTGACAATTTAGCACAGGACTAACTTGTCAGTTTTGTAAAAGGAGTTGTATTTCGATTTCAGATAGGTTCTTATTTAAAAAACAGGCTCGATGGTTTAAACCATACCTAAATAAAAACCTTGTTTTGTAATAAGGGGGCGTAAGTTCTGCTAAAAAAACCGGCTAAGTGCGAGTTCGACTTGCGCACCGAGGGTTCCGTAAAAAAAAGAAAAACCTTGTCCTGTAATAAGGGGGACGATGTTGTTCCCTTGGAGAAAATTGTTCAGCTCGATGGTCTGTACTACATTCTTAAATATGACCACAACTTTTTGATACAAATGCTGACGTTCATGTTTCTATCGTAAAATAATAAGGGTCTTATGAAATACATTGGCTTATGTCATTTGGTGTGAAGTCCTTGGTTTGATTGTGTCTGGGGGTAGGTGATAAGTTAAGTAACGGGTTATATGCAAAATTGTACGTCTCAAATCTCAGTTTGTATGTTCTGTTATAATAGTTACATTTAATTATAGCTGTGTCTTATGAACGTTTGAACTAAGTTTAGTGTGGATTCAAATTTTAATGCTTTCATAATTCCAGTATCTAGCACCAAAAGTAGGTAGGTAAAAAAAAAAAAAATGGATTAAATACGTATTATCGAAACTATCGCAAAAACTACCCAGGTAAGTTAATAAAAATTTTAACGGACCACCATTGAGGCATTCCCAGTCCATCAAAAAAATAATTTTCTTAATCAATCTACAATTGCTGGAGATATCGCGGAAAATACGAGATAAGTGAAAGTTGAAATATAAGAACTTTTTAACAAAAAAAAAAAACCGACGAAAAAAGAAACGGAAAGGAAAAAAAAAAACCTTTTGGTTTAAATTATTGTAAATGACTTAATTTGACTCGGTGTCAAACAAATAATCAACGCTATAGATCAAACAGGCTGCCATTATTTTCCTTGGCGCCACATTACACTTAGTTGTAGATTCTGTTTTTCAATTTTGAATGGGACGAACTTCGAAGTATAACTCTTTGTAATATTTTTTTTATCAAATTCGGACTACTCTGTTATAAGTTATGACTTATGAGTCATACATGAAAAAAATCATTTATTCATTCATAGGCGTCTACTTGAGAACCCGCTCCTCTTTTTTCCGTCAGTTAAAAACAGAGCTCACTTCTATGTAGTGATCTCAAGTATACACATCGTCCCACACTGTCCCACACATGTCATATCCGGGTCCAGGATGTTTGATCACGATCCGGAAAAACTATTTCTAAAAGTAGATTAAGTAAATAATATCTACAAATAATTTTGATAGAGAGTGCGCGCGGCTATCGGAAACGCAATCTTTCCAAGTAATCCTACAAATATTATAAGTGTGAAGGTTTGTATGTTTTAGATATTTGGATATTTGTTACTAAATCACGCAAAAAATACTGAACGGTATGGATAAATTTGGCATAGTAATTTATAACACGGATTAAGATAAGATAAAATAAGATAAGATTTTTTATTTATTTAAACATGGTGTACATGATACATTACATGCAAGTTAACTATGAGATAAATGAAGTTCTGACATATTCAGCCGCATAGAGTGGCGTACAAATCGGTGGAAAGAGATGGTGCAAAAACCGTGATAATATTAATTAAAATTACATTAAAAAACATAGGATACTTTTTATCCCGGTAGTACCTATGTTCCCGTGGGATAACTTTCGACCTCCTCGCTGGCGAAATAGCGGGCAAAAACTAATCTGTACTAATATAATAAAGTTAAAGAGTTTTTGTTTGCTTGATCGCGCTTATCTCTGAAACTACCAAAAAATATTGTTGCGTTTGATAGTTCAAATCTTGAGAAAGGTTACCTCAATGGATACATACAGAATAAAATATTAACCAGTGCGCAAACTGTAACCATGAATTCAGCATGTTATCACCCTAGACCTAGGGGGTAAAAATTTTTCGTCACTTATACTACAAAAAATCAGCTGTTCTGTACGCACGGCTACTCATCAAGCTATACATTTCCAGTTTTCGCTGATCTCGCACTGTGCGGAAATCCTATACAATGCGAGATCAGCTTATACTGGAAATGTATAGCTTGATGTGTAGCCGTGTGTACATTTTGACCGTTTTGGTATTGCACTTTTCTGTGGAACAGCTGAGTTTACAAGACTGACTTACAAGTTGTAGGTCGTGGTCGTGGTCTCAAAATGGTGAAGGAAAACATCGTGAGGAAACCGGCATATCCTAGAATCAAAAATTTTAAGACGCCACATCTACCAACCTGCACTGGGCCAGTGTGTATTATTATACAATATTGCGGCCCACTCCCTCTCACAGAAAGAGGGGGCCTGTGTCCCAGCAGTGGGAACATTATAGGCTGATTTTAATGAAGTTTAATTATCACATTCTTGTACATCCAAAAATGTAAGTCTTGTTTCATCGTTACACCAGTATGTCTCAGCACTTTTTCCGACTTTTTTTTTGGTATGACTTCTCCGGACTTGTCTGTGATAATTTTAATAAATGAAAATTACCAGCCAGGGCTTAAATAAGTTAAAACTAGTGAGTGACTGTTTGCTAAGGGCCTCGCCTGTGGGGTACGGACCTCGGTTTAAGGCATCGCGGTAGAGAGGGCAGCTGACAAACTGAATGGGACATATTCGAACTTTTTTGGCAGAAACATAATATTGATAGTTTCTCTTCATTTTTAATTTACTCTCATTAAATGATTCGTCTTGCCTCTTCGTATTTCAGTCAAAATCATTGGTCCGTTACTGAAATTACGTGTTGGCTAATTTACAAACTGAATCGGGTGAATCGTGCCTAAATTTCAAAAGTGTCTAGACTTCATTCGGTTTTGGACAAACTTTTATGATATTTTTTGTTTGTCGTGACAATTCAAGGCTGTATTCATATTTCTTGTGTTTTTCTGGTGGCCTAATGTTTCGGTTAAAGAGAGTGAGAGCGCCGATCATAATAATTTATTCATCGGTTTTTTATAAAATATTGCAATGTTTGACCTTAGAAAAGTAATTTGAATAGATGTCGTGGAAAATTGGCGGTCACGATTCATTAGTATGGACGATTTTCACTTGCAAGAAATTCAAGGTGTAATGACTGATCGTTATTGACGTTAACGCCTGTTAATCTGTAATTTGATGGTCGCGAAGTATGTTTCAACACTGGACTGCAATAGATCGTGTTGGTTGATACATTCTGTTCGGAAACTTGTTAAGATATCAAAAATGTTCTACACATTGATATGATTACATACAATATTTATATAATTTCCTCAAGTAGACCATTTCCGATACCAATCTACATGGTCCTTCAAACTTCTGTCCAGTTATTTTTACATAAACAATGACATAAGACCAAGACATACATACCAAGACCCCTCCGTGCCTCGGAAAGCACGTGAAGCTGTTGGTCCCGGCTGTCATTTGTGGATCTTTGACAGTCGTTACGGGTCGTCAGAAGCCCGAAAGTCTGACAACCAGTCTTACCAAGGGGTATCGTATTACCTAGTAACTGGGTTGTGGAGGTCAGATAGGTAGTCGCTCCATGTAAAATACTGGTATTCAGCTGCATCCGGTTAGACTGGAAGCCGACCCCAACATAGTTGGGAAAAGGCTAGGCAGATGATGAATGACATGAATATTTACTTTGTAAAGTATATGTTCCGTGTGGTGCCGGACGTAAAAGAATAGCACTATCCCTTTTCTTTCCGTGGGTGTCGTAGAAGGCGACTAAGGGTCTTACTAGAGAATGGGCAGCAGCGTTCTCTATGCATTTTACCACCATACTGCGACCCGCCTGCGAAGCGTGGTGATTATGGCAAAACCCCTCTTTTGGGGGAGGCCTATGTCCAGCAGTGGACGTCTTTCGGCTGGAATGATGATAATGATGATAATGATTTTAAATATTGTGAAAGTTAACTATGTGGGTCATTCGTTTTAGTTAGTTACTGATTTAATTCAGTGCTTAATGTCAATAGTTATTTGTGTTAAATGAGAAATGATTATATTTCTGGAAATAGGCTTGTACAACCGCCGACAAATTGCTTTGCAGTTTGGCAGGAGATGTTTAAAATTAAACTGTAACAACATATTGAATTAAATAAACACTTAAAAACAAAAAAACTGTTGTTACACGTCGATCATATTTTTAAAACAAGATGAGGTTGGCGTTTCTTATCTGACTGCTCTGAGAATAAAGGCCGAAACGAACTTAGAGGCCACATTCTCCTTTAAAGTCCAGACACAATCTCAGTTATATCATGGGAAGACCATGTAAATTGCTATCGGAAATGGTCTTTTAAGCAAAGAACCACACATATTAAGTTGACCCGTCCAGTCAGTGCACGCGTTTGTAAACATGCAGCTCAACTTAAAACGTAAGGAGCTCAATGTATCGACGCAACATATCAAAGAAAGGACATTTAGGTAGGTCGCATAAAATGTGAATGACAATCTCCACAAATGTAATAATACTACCAGCTTTTGCCCGCGGGTTCGCCCGCGTGGAGGTCAAAAGATCTTCCACGGAAACGTACTATCTATCGGGATAAAATGTATCCTATGTGTTAATCCAGGTGTAGAACTATCCGTGTGCCAATTTTCATCCATATCCGTTAAGCCGTTTTGGCGTGATTGAGTAACAAACATCCAAACATACAAACTTTTACATTTATAATATCAGTAGGATAGTAGGATAAACGCATAAATAATCTACTGTAATTCCCTGAACAATACCGAGGTAAGTAAATGAAAGTTTATGTTTGTAAGATTACATTCGGTAAGTAACTTTCCCTGCTTAACCTAAGCCGGCAACATGCATTTAACTTAACGGCTCGAAGTAATTAAAACCCGTGTTTTCTTAACATAACTACACTTTATGTTTAAAGTTAATTAAGTTTACATTAAGTTAACTTTGTGTTAATGTACTAGTTTTATGATAGAAACAGGTTTAGGTTAACGAGAGAGAGCTAGTAAAGGCTTCTTCAAACAAGCGCGACGCGACTCTCGTAGAACAATTATATGAACACTTCATGGAAATATTCTTCTACAAGTACCGTGTCGCGCCTGTCTAAAGAAGTCTTTAAACTACGGTTTTACGGTAAAACATCATTCGCGACTGTAACAAATACGGCTTAAAAAAAAAAAACAAAATCAAATTATTTATTTCACATAACCCTGCATCATGGGCACTTATGAAACGTCAGAAGCTAGGTGCACGGTTTTAATTTCTCGCTTTCTATGGAGAAGTGTCGGCAAGAAACTCCACGGTTACTCTTTTAAAAACTTTCATCCCCTATTTAACTCCCTTAGGGATTGAATTTCGACAAATCCTTCCTTAGTCCTTATCTACATTATAACGGGAGCCTCTGTGCAAAATTTCAGCTTTCTAGGTTCAAGGGTTTGGGCTGGGCGTTGATGAGTCAGTCAGTCAGTCAGGATTTTTCTTTTTATTTATATAGATCGGCTTTTACAATGTTTTCAAATTACAGTGATGGGAGGACTTTACACAATTATAATAATTAAATCATCAATAGAACTCTCTAAATTAATTTAATCATTGTCTTTTTGAAGTGGTAGTACTACAAAATAGACAGTCAGTTTTAAACAGTTGTATTCACCAACTATTATTATACTATTAAACCCGCTGTATACGGGAAGGATATAACCGGTCGAAGTGGCGGAGCTTTGGGGAGGCCTATGTCCAACAGTGGACGTCTTTCGGCTGAAATGATGATGATTCATCTACTAAAATTCTTTTATTTGTCAACAACCTTTTTTCCAAAATAATGTATTAATGTGTAGCCACAAAACATATTACACACTAGCGACCCGTCCCGGCTTCGTACGGGTGGGATCCCTGATTTTTTCTAGTAATAAATATAGCGTACGTTACTCAGGGATAGTAATGTACCATTCTAATGGTGAAATATTTTTTGAAATTGGACCAGCGGTTTTTGTGTTTATTCGTTGCAAACATGCAAATCTTTTCCCTTTATAATATTGGTGTAGATGTAGATAGGGCACGCATAGGGATCTACTTAATTGTAGCACAATTTCTAATGTTATTTCATAACTTCTGCTTTTCTATACTATATAATAATCTACTAACAATAATTATTATAAAGAGGAAAGATTTGATTGTTTGTTTGCATTGAATAGGCTCCGAAACTACTGAACCGATTTAAAAATGCTTACATTGTTGGGAAGCTACACTACCCCCGGGTGACATAGGCTATTTTTTATCCCCATATTCCCATGGGAACGGGAACTACGCGGGTGAAATCGTGGAGCGCTGCTAGTATACTATATTAATACGAGTATTTCATACATGGTCGGTTTCCTGGTATTTACTAGCTTCCAAGTTAGTTCAATATACCTACATGCTCTAGAAATCCTGAGACACGGTTCAAGACAGATCTCGACCTACTTTGACGTTATAATATGAGTTTTAACTAAGTTCTGTGGGTAATAGAAATGTCATAACCATTTCAATGTTTTTAATAACTTAAATGTTTCTCGTGCGTTGGTATGTAGGAAAAATTATAACAAAAGTTTTTAGGATACTATTTAGGTTGTAAAAAAAATATGAAAGCTCAACTAGAATTAGATAAGCTGTAAATTGCTTAAAGTTTTACGAATCAACTTTTTGAATGCAAGATTTTGGGTTGAAAACCTAAATATTTACCTATGGGTTTGAAGTTCAATTATATCTGACTCATTTTGACAATTTAAAAATGCCTGGATAATAGTTATTGTTGGAACGAAGTTCTTTAACGCGGCTTGCGGTACAAGTAAATTGGTAAAAATTGCAACGTAACGAAAAAGGTACATATATTGCCTGTAGTTAAAAAACCGCGTTGACGACTGATCCTCCTAAAACCTAAGATGCAATATTTGGTGATCAAAATCAAATTGAAAGAATTTATTTCAAATAGGCACATAAAATACACTTTGGAATGTTAACATTTACATCAAAATAGAATTGATTCTAGTCGCCCCGTCCAACAGGTTGTTTCATAAGGCGAAGAATATGCAAGAAATTTCTCCGTTACTCTTTTTAAAATGTTTTACATTATTTTGTATACGTTTCATTTTATGTAAAAACGATGAACCTAGAGTAAATTCATCAGACCAGAATAGGTAATATGAGTTTTCAGTTCTCGTTCCTTGTCTGTACGAGAAGAGGTCTTTGGAAAATGACTCCAATTTACGCGATGGGGGTAAGGGTAAAAAGGTTTTAATATTTTTATTTTTATCGTCAAATTTTCTTTTCCCTAGGGGGGATATTTCAAGAACGGCGACTCAAAGGCGGCCCACGAGAAGCGTGCAAAAGGCGAATCTGGACATTTTGTTAAAGGCGGACACTTGCATGTGTCAAAGGTAATATAACTTTAATTATGGAGATGTAAATCTATGGTGAGGTAAAAGTAAATGTAAGGTAAATTCGGCTGTTGCGAACTCCGTTCGCTGACGCGGACATAAGATCGTCAAATGCACAAGTAACAGGGCATGCATCGCAGGATGGTAGGTGAGCCAGTGTCTGCGGGGAGGAACCGCATACACGATAGCCATCCGTGCACCCCCACCTGTGGAGATTGTCTTTGCTCCAGCCAACTTGGGTTCGAAGTCTATTTAGAGATATCCAGGTCGGCCACGGTAATAATGTTACATGTGGTGTAGTCTGGTCCTGGTGGCATTATCGTATTTTTTTCTCCGTCTGTGGACAGCTGGATGGATTTTGACGGGACTTTCACTGGTATGGAGTAATTTACTATATAACATACTTTTTGTCCTAGTTGCATCTTCCCGTGGGATCATTTCCACCATCCACGCGGATGAAACCTAAAGCACAGCTAGACCTTAAATAAATAAATTAAACTGTCTCTATAAAGATTCCTGTATAAAGATTTGTGGGACAATGGTGAGCCAGTGGTAACAGCCTCTACTTCAGTTTTAGGTCGTCAGTTCGAACCCAGACTAGCGCTTTACTTTGTGTAAGTTATTCCATCACCACTGCTCTCAAAACGGGGAAGGAAAACATCGTGAGGAAACAGGCATGTCCTAGAACTAAAAATTCGAAGACAATGTGACATCTGCCAACCCGTACTAGGCCAGCGTGGTTGATTACAGTCCACTTGCCTCTCGAAGAGAGGAAACCTGTGCCCGAGCAGTGGGAATATTATAGGCTGATTATTTTGTGTAAATAGTCTAATAAACCGGTATTGTTCCTGTGCAGAGCAAAGGGAAGCCAGGCATTGAAGGCCAGTTAAAGACTGCGAAAAAAGACAGAATAGTGTATTTGGCCAGTACTTTCGATAGGAGTCAAGGTCGGCCTGCCATGTTCCCCTAAAATAAAAATAAAAAATCTTTAATTTCAGACACAACGTCCATTTAGTTAGTGTACAGACGCCAGCAGGTCAAGCTATCCCAAACTGTCAAAGTTTCCCAATTGAATATGAATCTTATCCCTTTGTGATAAAGTTGAAAAACTATCAAAGAAATTTGGGGTAGCTTGATGTGCTGGCCTCTGTACAAACGACTTAGAAACTAGTGTTAGTACTTACTACTAGAGAAAAAAAAAACTATATTTATTATTACGCCACGGTTGCATGTAGGCTTTTGCAATGTCCCAGTAGGGGCTGTCCCGCCTATCCGCTATAGCATTCAGGATGTTGTTAAAAACAAAACATTGATAAACTTTTTCTTATTCCAGGGTCACAAATCAGCCGTGGGTCACGACGGTCACGCTAAGCACGGCCATACCCACCATCAGAAGGAGGGTAAAGATGGTGGGAAGAAGTGGATCTATCACCATGGGTTCCCGGCTAAGACCTCTAATCTTATCGTAATCGACCGGAGAGCCGATCAGTTGTATCACGGACCACAATATTATGGATAAATGGAGAACTCTTAAGGCACAGTATCTTTTGCGTTTGTGAAGTTAGCTGCAGCTGTAGTATTACTGTGGTCATTTCTTTGGAAGTTGAAGGAAATCCTACTAAATATCGGAGAACAAGTCAAGTCAAATGCGGAATGTAATTATTTTTTAAGAAGCCGTAATAAATCAGAATTGCGGTCTATGGCTAACTTCAGAAACACAATGTTCGTGTCGTGTATACTGTAAATTTTTAACTGCATTTTAGACAGGTGTTTACTTGACCAGAATCGCACTCGCGGTCTAGGATCTTGCTTAGTTGACAAAAGTTTTGGATAAAGCGATCTCATACAAAAATATTTACAAGTGCGTTGCCTACCATTTGGTGTGAATATGAACTTGACACTGTCCTCAGTCTCAATTTTTTTTCATTCTTTCGTTAGTAAAATCAATAATATTGTGATCAATTGTTTGGATTTGACTGGATTGTTTTCACTCGATATCTCAAAAGGTAGATAAATATTAATCCACAGTAATAAAATATTATATACCTCAAAAAAAAAATGCTTCTTAAACTCGATGATAGAAAGATACAACACTACTAGCATCTGACGTCACAACACAGGATCGCTATCTTAGTAACTTCGGGCCATTCAAGACAATTATCGTTTTGAGTGACAAGGAAAAGTACCTAGGAGAATAATAGCTTACGAAGCCAGAAGTAACTTCTCTATTTATCCAACGAAGTTAATAGTATTTTTGAAAATCGACTTTTTTTGTAACATTTTTAAAATAAGTATTAACTCATGTACATTTTTGATAGTAGTCAAATTATTGCAAATTAAAGTCGCTTTTCGTGTCTCTCTGTGTGACCGCGTTGTTTTTATAAACTACGCAACGGATTTTGATGCGGTTTTCACCATCATTTAGATAAATTTATGATATATATTTAGCTTACATATAATAGAGAAATTCCGATATTTCGTCAAGTCGTAAAAACCGTGCGAATTATCGGTTGCTTGTATTAAAATAGAGAATATTAGCGAAAATATACCTTTTTTTTAATTAGTCTTATTTGATAGTTTACTAACAGTTTGCAGCTATTTAACAGATATATGTATACAGGGTGAGGCTTTTTAAGAGAAATATTTATAATTACTATTGTCTCTTTAAAAGATTCAACGCAGATTTTGTTATCAGAAATCTATATACGAGTTTTTAGTCCTTCTAAATCGGTTATTCTAAATTATTAAAAAAAAATCATAACGTTAAATAAAATCTGCTTTTTATTGTGAACAAAAACCTCGACACTTATTTTTGGCTGATACAAATTGATGAAAAACACCATTTTGAATTTCATACATAATTTGCGTATAGACGTCCCTAGCGTCTTTCGCATTTTCACTTAATTATTATCTGAAGGTCTGAACGGGAAGTAAACTCACCTTTTGTGCGGGGGAACGAAAATAGTGAAATATTGTATACTATTTATTTATATTGTTAGCGAAATATTTTAATATTAGTACGAAAATATTGTATTTGTGGATAAACAGTACGGGTTTTAAATACAAAAAAATAATAATCGTACTTTTCATTGTTTCGAATCTCTGAATGCACTTTTTTGGTATGTTGAATACGCAATAAGCAAAATTAAACCTTATGTTTAAAGGAATTAGGAGTTTCGCAATTATTAGCATTACAATTTGCAGCATGTGTTTTGATACTTTCATTAGCGACCGCCAATTATTAACTCTCGAAATAATACAAGGCAATTTCCCGTATCTAAAAACGTTCTAAATCTATTCGCAATGACATCTCAGCGACAATCAATGTCAAAAACTTGTCAAAAATGTACGGAAATTAGAGGTATTTTTGACAGATCGTTCACACTTATTTTACCTCAGAATTTGCGTCACTGTCAAATCAAAGTGATCCTTGAAATCATTTAGATAAGGTTCCGTGTGGGTTGCTGTCACTAACAAGTCTGTCAATATCACAGTGATCTTAACTCTCATTATAATAAGGTTGCTGTTGGTTTGTTGGTTTGTTGCTGTCAAAGGTCAAATACTTAACTTTAAAATGCGAATGCAAAAGCCTGATTTGCACGGCATGTGGCATACCATAAATTTAAGCAACAATAAAGCTGCATCGTCTAAATAGTGTTTAAACGTTGCGAGTCATTGGTTGCTTTAATTTTATTGCTCATATCGATTATATAATGTCAATGAGGTTTAAAAATACGGGAATTGCCCCACAGATATCAGACTCCTCACTTTTTGCCCATTGTTGCCTTTCCTTCGCATCTTTCACTCGAAATAAGACGTCTCAGCTTCTTTCTTAATATCGTCGGGCCATCTAGCTATTTAATTTAGTTTTGATTTTTGATAGTGCTTGCTCTATAAAAAATCAAAACTAAATAAATTGAAACTAGAAAACTGATTTTCGCGAAATTTCGCTGTTGAAATCGCCTTCTATTTCGACAGCCCTATAAACAGTGTACAGACTATACTCAAAACATATTTTGTCTTGCGAAAGCAAATAATTTATTGTGTGCATCATTGTTTATACATAGTGCAATAGACCGTCTTACGTCATTCTGAACATGGCCTTATCAATCGCAATGTGTATTGTTGTATTGTTATGATGTAGCTGTTGGCTTAAAACAAATTAGTGCCTAATCATAACAGTGTAACCAAGGGGTATTGTGTTACCCAGCAACTGAGAAGTCTGATATTCAGCTGCATCCGGTTAGACTGGAATCCGACCCCAGCATAGTTAGAAAAAGGATAGGCTTTGATTGGTAGAAAACTAATCTTAGATCAAATGTGTTCGCTACAAACGCTATAATAGAAAACCAAAGTAAAAAGAAGAAAATAATTTCTAAATAATTCAAAATAAGGATGGAGTGTTTCATAAATAAAATATTTTTTTTATTTTTTGTAAAAACGCGTGGGGTGCGTGTAAGTGATGATTGAAATACCTCAAAAAACACCCCACGATTTTCTACTTTTTAGTTTGGTTTTCAATGAAGCGTGTATTTCAGTTTTTTTTAAACTATTATTTATTATCTATTTTTAATGTTCGGCTAGCTACAAAAACGTGTTTTATTTGTTTTGTCATCAAATTATTTTTTATTTATTATTATTGATAGATAGATTCATTAAAGTATGCAAAATTTCGAATTATTCTGACGTCTTGAAGTGGTTGAAATTCGAGTTCCAAGATTCCGTTACATACATACCAACCTAATAAAAGCGTGTTAATAAAGTTAAGAGGTCGTGGCGTATGAATATGCGATTATTTGAATTTTTATATGATTTTTCTTAAGAACAGAAAACCGAGCTTGACAATAAGCGCCGTAATTATCTATATGAAATATTAGGTGTAATTTTTCTTTTCTTTTTATACTTTTTCATTATATGATGCTTGTCTCCTTTGTCTAGTGGGCGCAATCGGGACTGGCATGAGGTACGAGGGTTTGATTCCTGGGTCGGGCAAAGTGTTATTGAGTTATTCTATCTGGATTTATGCGTAGCAGCCTGGTCGATGGCAACAGGCTCGCCCCCTGTTACATAGGACTCAAAACATAAATGTAGGTACAGTCGCCAGCAGGTCAAGCTATCCCAAACTGTCAAATTTTCCCAATTGAACATAAACCTTATTCCTTTGTACTAAAGTTGATAAACTATCAAAGAAATTTGACAGATTGGGGTAGCTTGATGTGCTAGCCTCTGTACACTTCTGCCCAACTGTTCGGGGAAAGAAAGCATGATGTAAGATTAATTACGATCTTCAAGAGCAAATGGAGAAGCTATATATTATTAGGTATTTATTTAGGCAGTAATTTTGTTTTACGTGTCAACGGAACAAATAAATATATTCAATAAATTTAAATAATATCTAAATACAAAAATGCTTTTACTCGGTCGTAGAATATCTAGAATAAAATATTAGCAAATACGATAACTAGATAAATTAATAACTACAGTCATGTAACATTACCCAAAAAAAAACACATATGTTTTTTTATTATTTCAAAATTATTATTATGTTGCCGTGCCCTAACCGGGTTTCATGTTGGAACTTACTATATTTTATGTATTGTTAAACAACTAAATGTACACATGAATGTAATAAAGAGATTTGATTTGATTTTATACCGATGTAAATTAAAATATATTTCCCGCACGCAATACCTACCTTATGTATTTACAATATCATTGCCAAAATATGTATTATACATTAGATATTTTATTTAATCTAGGTACTAATGATATGACTTAAATAGCTCTTAACTTAGTCGTTCAAAAAGCCTTTGAAACCTTTCTTACTTGTAAAAAACGACAAGTCTTTGATAATTTATTATTATTTTATGATTTTATTTATGGTTTTTAGTCTTTTACTATTATTATCTTCGTATGTATGTATACCCAAATATAATGTACAACTTGGTTGTGGAGCTACGCTTGCCGCGAATGGTTCGCGATGCCGTCATTTGTCGTCCGTCGTCTCGGCTGTCATTTGTGGATCTTTGACAGTCATTCGTCAGAAGCCTGAAAGTCAATAACTAGATTGTAAAGGCCGGACAGGCAGTTGCTCCATGTAAAATACTGGTATTCAGCTACATCCGATTAGACTGGAAGCCGACCCCAACACAGCTAGGAAAAAAATAGGAAAATGGATTATCGTCTCCAGTTTGTATGATAATTCACTTAGGATTTTTACAATCTTTTTTTTTATTTTCTTTGAATACTAATAAACTATAATTAACGTGTTTTAATAAGTTACTTTAAGCAATTTGTTATTAATATTATTGTAAATACTCTCACTGTGATTTAAGGACGTGTTTTGTAAATATTTTTTTCTGAATTACATGTATTTTTTTTAACATTGTTTTTTTTTTACAAGACTAATGCCCAGAGTGTCGATATGAGCCCGCTTGATGGTAATAGGTGCACCCCCTATGACATTGTACTTCTAAAGAGGTAACATTTTAATGTCTATATTTTCAAAGAGCCATTCTGCCCCCGTAAATGAAAACACAGTAACTTCGAAAATGCCATTTTGTAAAAAAACGCTTTTAAAGTTTAATTGTTAAATCGAAAATTAAATTTTTATTTGTTGTAAAATGGACAAAGCTATAATTCAGAGTCTATAGAACGAATATTTTACTATTTTTTATTGAATAAAATCAGTTATTGTGTTATAAAATAGGAAAATAATTAATAACATTATATCAAAGTACTGTGTTTTATCTATCGTATCTCTTTAACGGTGGTAGATACAGACAAACCGAAATTTTTCCCATATAGCGCTCGGTCTCGTCATTACGAAACCCACTACAAGCAAAACCACAGCAACTGAAGTTACTGTGTTTTCATTTACGAGGGCAGCATTGGAGTCTCAATTAATAGCAAAGAATGTGCGCAATATGGAAGGAAAGGAGTTATGGAACTCTGGAGAAGTGCATTGCTCCGTTGGTGTAATTGCTGTATGGCGTTCCAGTGGGAGGATAAATAAATAAAGGAAATTAATACCTTTAGTCAATACTGGTATTTAGCTGCACCCGGTTAGACTGGAAGCCGACCCTAACATAGTTGGACAAAGGCTAGGCAGATGATGATGAACTTTGCCCAACGCTTCGGGGAAAGGAAGCGTCATGTTAAGTATTTTAAAAGAGTAACGGTGGAGTTTCATGCCCATTCTTCTCCATACGAAACTACATTTTGGAATGGACGACTAGAATCAATTCTATTTTAATGTTAATGTTGACGTTAAAAAGTGCCTTTTAAGTGCCTAATTGAAATAAATGCTTTGACTTTGAATTTGTTTGTAATGTTTGTATGGGATTTTTTCAAAAATACCTTCCTTCAGTTGCAACAAGAAGGCTAATTCCCGCAATTTATAACGGTTAAAACCGAGTAGTTGTAATCACATCTAAGAGACAATCGATTACAAAAGTAGGTATTTTTGACAGATTGAAACCAAAGTTAAAATGCGAACGTTCTTAAACACACGGGAATTGCCCCTAGATCGCGTTCGGTCAACGTTAACCATCACTTTAAAATAGGTATCATCATTCTACTTATTTATTTAGTATTTATTTATTTTAGGAAGGCTTACAGACTAATAACACTATATTAACAGTAACATATAACTAAATTGCTAATGACAAGCCCCCACAGATAAATACAAAATGACTCCCACACAGTCTAAGTTACATTGTGTATGCATATGTACTTATAAGCAAATATATTATTTCTAAGCTCCGTAGTTTTTTCCTCAAAGTTCCTTTCAATCGTTTGTTTTCAAATTTGAAGCCAATTCGGAAAACAAACTGTTCAAGTGCAGGCAGGTGCCTCTTGTACAAAAAATGGCTTTGCTAAGAGCTTCCATACTGTGCTTGCATTGGTGCAGAAAAGGTCTATGCCCTCCTCACAACCAATTTCGTTAAAACTGCAACTGGCCCTATGAAGGTATGCATTACGCCTATAATTAGTGTTTGCATAAGGTACAGTAGGATCCAAAAGCGGAGTACCAATCTCAAAAAGTAATAGATTGACACTACGGTTTAACTTACAACCTTCTTATATTAAGTAATTTCTATACTGTAGACACACACACTCTCATACGTCTACAAATGATTGTATTCCATAAATTCAACCGTTAAAGTAAATGACGTGATAGCTTAGTGGTTACTGTACTTGGATTAGCGCCCTCGTGCGCAACGAGTCTCGGGTTCGAATCCCACGCGCGGTGTGCTAGCCTTTTTATTGTTTTAAAAATCGCTTTTGACTATAGTTTCTTGTTCTATTCGTCTTGTTCACTAAACTCGTAAAACTTTATCAATATACCCACAGAAACCTAAATAAATTTAAATGATAGTTAACTTACGACTCATTCGACGTGACATATAGAACGGTGTTGGTTGTTATTGTGTGCTAGTGACGTGTGTTTAATCTATTAGCGGTCTTCTAGTTCATTTTAAAATGTAAGCAAATTGAATAATAGAAATGAAAGCGAATATTATTGCGCTGCATAAAAGCGGACTTAAATATCACAAATAACTGATGAAACTGGCCTGAGTGTGAGTATTATGATTTAATTATTTTATTAAGCACTTATTTAAAGTATAACTGCTGATCCTTGTAGTAATTTTTAAACGTTTTATAAATATCATAACGTCTAAATAGAAGAAAAATATAAAATTTCAAAGTAAATTTATTTCCTAGATTAAATATTTATGTGAAATTTATATTTCAAATAATTTTGTTTCTAAATAGTAATACATATTAGTATGTATTTTGTTTAGTAGCCTAACAGTACCCCTTTTTTGTTTTAGTGAAATACTGTGAGTCAGTGGATGAAAAGATATGAGGAAGGGGGTAGCCTTGCCCGTCGAAAGCAAAGTGGAAGACCCCAGCTTATAAAAGAAAGCGACAGCACAAGTGGTTTCAAAAAGACAAGACATTTTGCCAAATTATTCATAGTGCGCTGTGCACTCCACGCAGAAGGCATCATGGAAAACCAGCTCAAAAAACATAAACATTAACATTAAGATATAAATTAGAAATATTTATTATTATTGACTTTTATTGATTTTAGTAATATTCACATAATATTGTGTCATATCCGTAATATGGATTATTTCGAGGTTTAGTTTCAATCTTCTTTTCGTAATGAAAATGATTACTTAAGCTATAACTTCGATAAGTCCTAATAAATACAATTTGTTAACTTTGAGGTTTGAGAGAACTAACTCACTCGCAGTAGATTTATTCCAATAGTAGTACTACTGAGTCATTTAATTGTATTGTGACAACTTGTCTGCATTTGTTATTTTTACGTGGGTAGATTTGCGTAGAAAAATGTGATTTCTTTAGAGTACCGCACATAGTAGTAATTACAGCACAATATTATTATATTACTAAGATACAATAGCCTGATTATCATGGTTCACCAATTAGCTACTTTACTTCAATAAATTGTTCTTTATGAGAAAATAAACTGTTAACAAGAAGTTATTAGTAGTTATTTTTATACTTACTTCATAAAATTATAACGAATAAACATTTTGTAATCACATAATATTCTTAATCCTTTGTTTAAATAATAATATAAGTAATTTAAAAAAAAAAACATTCTCGTATAACGAATAATAAAAGAACTGATGAATATTATTGTTGAAAAGAAAAATAAAAGTCTCATCAGGAGATTTGAACCCAGACTTATGTGTTTCTTAATCAATGACAATACGCTGCGAGCTACCGAGACATGAAATTAGAACGTGAATTTTAGCGATCGTATGAACCGACCAAGGTCATACGTAGTTACTACGTAACACAGTACAGACAGAGACAGAGTACTCTGTGCGACGGTATGTTTTTTGTATCTTTCGACGACAGTGGTGTGTGAGTACCTACTGTGGTGTGCGGTCTGGTTACATCACTTATACACACAGCTGTAGGTACGGCCTGGACCGCGAGTCATAGCAATATAACCCTTAGCATGAGAATGGACTCTTGACCGCGACCGTACATGTAGAAGTGGTCGCTGCCGCAACCCCATCTGATTAGTGCGTATCATTAATTTTGAAACAAGTTCAGGACAGTCAATTGAACCATTTGCGATATTAACCAAATAACATATATCTATACTGCTTCCTAAAGACCAGTGGTGGCCCAGTGGATACCCTGACAAGCTTTTTACTTTGTGTAAATTATTTCATCACCACTGCTCTTAAAACGGTGAACGAAGACTTCGTGTGGAATGTCCTAGAACCAAAAATTCAAACACATTTGACATCATCGGGGGTACATTGGATTACGGCCCACACTCTCTCACCGAGAGGAGGCCTGTGTCCCAGCACGTGGAACATTATAGGCTGATTTTAAATACTTTCCTGCACAATGTGAATCAAAACAGAAGCCCAATAGTTTTCGTAATTAAAAACGGTCAAAATCTAGTCGCCATCTCGTGGTAGCGACAATCAATTTCAAAAACTTGTCGAAAATTGTATTTTTTACAGATTGTGACTGAGATCTGAAGGCCAATTCTCGTAATTAAAAACGTTCGCAGTGTCATCTCGGCGACAATCGAATGTCAAAAATTTATTAAAACTCGAGGTATTTTTCACAGAATGACACTGAGATCGGATTGTGAACGTTGTTAAAATTACGAGAATTGACCCCCTGACTGTGAATGATCTTAAAATTATGGGAATTGCCCCTGAGGTATGGCCACACATAACATATCACGATATTGTCAATTGTCTGCGGTCTAGGTGCACCATAATACCTAATAGTCTCTTCTGATCCACGCCTTATTTTTAATTTTCCGTTTTTTCCCAAAAAATTATAAGCGCAATAAAATATACATAATTCCTGAATAAAAATGATGAATTGTTAAGAAATTCGTATTGTTATAAAGTTTTTATAACACCTGCCGGGCAGACAATGACAGATGAACATTTTATTTCTTTTCTTACTTTGTAAGGGGCATAAATATTTTTTTGACATTTATAGGTTAAGCTGCCTCTGAATGGCTGTGACTACCTGTTTTGCGGAACGAACACGAAATATCTTTAGATCGTACATCTATATCTATACTTATAAATATTATTATGTCCTTTATTTATTTTCAATCCTTATTATCTATATTTTTTTTTATTTTTTTTATAAAAGTAGGTTTTCAAAAAACTTTAAAAAATGCAAAAATAGTGATCCGCCTGGTTAGGGCTCCAGAGACAGGAACCTCCTCACGATGCGAGCCGTATCGAGGAGTACTGCCTTCTGAATCAGGCCTTTGATCCAACCGCCTAACGAGAGCCTCGAGAGATGTTGATCGAGGCTTTCGGCCATCAATCCATTGGCTGATACGACTATCGGCACAATTACAGCCGAGCTCACATTCCACATGTCAACAACCTCGTGTGCTAAGTCAAGATATTAAATTTGTTTCTCTTTCTCAGCTTTAACGAGGTTCTCGTCATGTGGAATGGTAACATCGACTATAATTGTGCGGCACGCTAACCGATCTATCACCACTATATCAGGCTTATTGGCTACAGTAGTCCTGTCAGTAATGATAGATCGGTCCCAGTACAACGTGACATGGTCATTTTCAAGAACTGGGTCGGGCACATACTTGTAATACGGTACCTCAGAATCCACAAGTTTATATTGCAAAGCAAGTTGCTGATGAATAATCCTGGCTATTTGGTTATGCCTGTGCAAGTATTCGCCATTAGCCAGACGGGAACAACCAGAGATAATATGTCTGATGGACTCACCCGGACGGTGACATGCCCGACACACGTCCACCGTCCGGTCCTTCATAATATGTCTCCGGTAGTTATTCGTCAAGATATATTATTAATATTTATTATTAATATTATAAAGCTGATGAGTTGGTTTGTTTGGTTGAACGCGCTAATCTCAGGAACTCATCATCTGCCTAGCCTTTTCCCAACTATGTTGGGGTCGGCTTCCAGTCTAACCGGATGCAGCTGAATACCAGTATTTTACATGGAGCGACTGCCTATCTGACCTCCACAACCCAGTTACTGGGTAATACGATACCCCTTGGTAAGACTGGTTGTCAGACTTTCGGGCTTCTGACGACCCGTAACGACTGTCAAAGATCCACAAATGACAGCCGGGACCAACGGCTTAACGTGCTTTCCGAGGCACGGAGGGGTCTTGGTATGTAAAGATGGTCACCCATCCACGGACCCACCGCGGCAAGCGTAGCTTAACCTGTCGATCGACCCGTGCAGCTATTGAAAGCTAAGCGTCGGAAGCTATTGAAAAGAGTAACCGTGGAGTTTCTTGCCGGCTCTTCTCCATAGGAAACAACAATTTGGAACCGTGCACCTAGCTTCTGACGTTTCATAAGTGCCCATGCAGGTTTATATGAAATAAAAATATTTTGATTTTGATTTGATTGATTGTTATTTAGCCACAAGCCACCTCGCGCTAATCTCAGGAACTACTGGTTCGAATTAAAAAAATAAATTAGAGTCGCATAGCCCATTTATCGAGGATGACTATAGGCTATACAACATCACGCTAGGGCCCTTAGGAGCCGAGCAGAAAGAAAAAAGTCACAAATACGAAGTATTCGCACGACCAGGCGATTCGATGCGACGGGGTGGGTCGGAGGAGCAACAAATTGAACGCAGACGAAATTGTTAGTATTTAGATAAAAAAAAAACAAAAAAAAAAAACAACCGACTTTCAAAAAACACTAGAAAGTGAAAAATAACTTTAATTTCGGAAGTCGGTGACTTTGGACATGTATTTTATTAATTTCTTGTCATCGCCTTCCGAATTTTTTTTTTATTGGAAAAAGTTTTTATTTTTCTCTTTTTAGTTATAAGTAGTACTCACTCCACACCAATTCATCATCCTTGGGGTCAAAACAATGCATATTTAAGCGATAGCAGCAATCGCGGTTGATTTGCTGTCATTTTTTGAAGAGTTCCGTTGTCTGTCTCCGAAACGCATCATCAGATCTATATGAAATTGAAATGGGACCATTTCGGAATAAAACCCTTTCTAAAAAAAGAATTTTTGCAAATCGGTCTATATATAACGGAGTTATGCCCGAATCTGCACCTAACTACTAAGTTAAAGAGTTGTACCTTCCATCATCAGCTCAGCGTCATGAGATGAAAATCCACCTGCATAATTTAATGCTTCTCGACCCAGCGGTTTAGTTTGTGCGTTATCTGCCAATGATATATACTTTTTACAGATAACCTTAAACAATTTCACCATCTGCCTTTTGCCAAAAATGCAGTTACTGGGTAAAACGATTCCCTTGGTAAGACTGGTTGTCAGACTTTTGGGCTTGTTAAAGATCCACGGATGACAGAGGAGACCGACGGCTTAACGTGCTTTGATGCATCGAGGAGTCTCGGTATGAAAATATGGACCCCGATCGATGGACCAACCGCGGTAAGCATAGCTTACATGATCTATCTACTCATGCAGCTGCTGTTACTTTGCCACGTAACCTTATCAAATTTAAGGAACGTTTATTCATAAAACACTGAATGTTACATTATAATTTAAACACACATTCAACCGTTTATCGATAAATTGATTCACTGATCAGCGAGTGCATTACACTTTTTGTAACTCACAGGAATAATGATCAGTCAAACGTACATATTCAATGAAATATTCATGAAAATATTACGGCATCATTTGTGCTCTCAGCACGATGAACAATTGAAACAAAGGATGGATTTTATTATGTGCTTATTTTGCATGTAATACTTATAGCGTGAGTTGAGGCACGTGTAAATGGCGTAATATCACGCTTTTATTCCCCGTAGGGTTAGATAAAGGTGTACTGTACAGGTTGTCTGCTAAAGACGACCTTACGTTAATGAAAAATGATTTTATTTTTGTAAGTAGGTTTGTACAAACATTTTTACACGTCAATCATATTTTTAAAATAGATGAGGTCGGCGTTTCCTATCTGAATACTCTGAGAAGGAAGGCCGAAACAAACTCAGAGGTCACAAAGTCCAGAAATAATCTTGGTAAGATCTGTGAAAACCATGTAGATTGGTATCCGAAATGGTCTTATGAGGAAAGAACCACACAGATTGATTGGACCTATCCAATCACTGCACGCATTTATCAGTAATCATGCAGCTCAACTCCGAACTTGAGGAGCTCAACGATTTGACGAACAATACCCAAGTAAGAACATTTTGGGTAGGTCGCATACCGTATAAACGCGTCGTAGGTACTGGCTCGCTTTAAACTTTAGTCAAAGTTCGAACTGCCAAGTTGATTTTGAATAAGCATTTAAATATTTTAACATAGGTTTTGTTGCTTCGGAAAGAAAGACTTGCATGGCTGGCGCAGTACTGTTAACACGAAAGCTTGAAATTAACGAAATATCTATTTCAAACAATCAACAATCAAAGTGTTTTATTGCTCGATCCTGGTATAGAGAGTACGTCAAGTTCTCACAGTACCTACTGTACACCCACATTTCGCCAGTTATGGTTAAGGCTCTATGTAATAGGGGCGAACTTGTACCAACCGCATTGGGCTCGCGTAGATTACGGCCACCCCCTCTCACAGAGAGGAGGCCTGTGTCTCAGCAGTAGGAACATTTTAGGCTTATTATGCGTTTCAAAATTATAATCAAAAGTCGTTTCATCAAACTAGACTGAGAGTCAACTCTCTTTGAACGTCAAAATTACACAAGACAGTCCCCCAATAGGCACGCCCTGAAGGACCGTAGGGCCGTTCCTAGGGCTTTAGCTGGGAAGGAGAAGTGGCGCAACAAACTCCCCAGCAGCACAGCTGTCTGTTATGTTAGAAGAACTTGATTCTATACAATAATAGGTAAGTAATTAACAGTACTAAACACAAAACATAAAATTAAATTATTTGCAATATGTCAGCTAGCACACGCCAATACACCAACAAGTAGCAAAACTCAAGTACAAATAAATAAACAGAAGTCAATACCCGCATAAAATCCTCCAGGCATAAAGGGTGTGTCCGCTTACATATGCAATGCTGCATTATGCTCATTTAGACTTAAACTAACAAATGTTAAGCTACGACTAAAAACAGTGATATTCATAATATTAATACTAGAAATAAGGACAAACTACGTGGTCCTTTTCACCGGCTTCATAAAGTTTATAACTCGGATACTCGGCTCGGTATCACCTTTTATAACAAGCTTCCCTCTTCTTTGCTAGATTTACATTTTAATGCGTTTAAAGCTAAAGTAAAATCAAATCTTTGTTCTAAGGCATACTATTCTATCAACGACTACTTAAACGATAAGAATTGTTGGTCGCTGTGATTAACTCAAGACAACGTTTGTGTTCTTTCACCAGTACCTTACCTACTGACAGGATATATGAGTTACTCCATAGCATTGTTTATTTTATTTGACTGTATAAACCATTTTTTTATTTTTATTTTTTATGAAATTTCCATTTTTTTTATGAAATTTCGTTACTTATCTATTATTGTATAGAATCAAGTTCTTCCAACTTATCAGACAGCTGTGCTGCTGGGGAGTTTGTTGCGCCACTTCTTCTTCCCAGCTAAAGCACTAGGAAGTGTCGAAGGGTGGGCGTTTTTGGGGGACTGTCTTATGTAATTTTGACGTTCGAAAAGTGCTGACTCTCAGCCTAGTTTGAATAAATGACTTTAGATTTTGATTTTGATGCCTTGGAGAGGTTATGTCCAGCAGGGAACTGCAGAATTACACTTAACTGGCGTAATGTGGGCGTTCCTACTATAAGTAGAAACACCTCTGCCTTACCCTTCCGGAACGAAGGCGTGATGTTATGAAACTTCCATCCGGGGCCAATTTAAATAGATGTTCAATATCAAATGACACTCAACTTCAAAAGATAGAATACTCAAGAAATAATGGCTGTATCGTGTTACAGTAATAACAGTTTGTGAAATAGACTACATTGTCTATAATGTATTCATTTCTAGTTGCTTCATGTTTCAGTGTATCATTGAGGTATGAGGAGCAGAGTGGAAAGGGGCTCGAGGACAAGTAATAACAGCTGAAGGGTTCAATTGATCAAGTTTAGCTACGACTGCCGCGGTCGGGCTGTGGATGGGTGACCATCTTTACATACCAAGACCCCTCCGTTCCTTGGAAAGCACGTCTTTTTTGGATCTTTGATAGTCGTTATGGGTCGTCCGGGAAGCCCGAAAGTCTGACAGTCTATATTACCGAGAGATCATATTACCCAGTAACTGGGATGAGGAGGATAGGCAGTCGCTGGTTTTCAGCTACATCCGGTTAGACTGGAAGCCATCCCCAATATCATCGCGAAAACGCGAGGCAGATAATGAGCAACAGAGTGGACAGCTCTTCATCCTCCAAAGAAAAGGGCAGATTCTACGGTCAGGCGGATGCTGTGTCGGTTGTCATGTTGTCATAATTATATTCACCAGTCAGTAACATAACTTCTTCTTAGCGTGTCGATGGAAGTCTAAAAGAGTCAGTCAGAATTTGGCTACAAGTTTGGCACCTTCAGTAGCGACCATAATTTCCTGCAATGTGCAACGGGCACGTTGGACACGATATTAAGATTAACAAATCTTGCTTGGGTTCAAATTTACGACCTACAACCACAAAATAAAGAGAGTAGAGAAGGCAATCACGTGTATGTACTTCGATTTTCATACCTACGCTCGGCGGTCGCGCTAGGGTTGTCAACTTTGGCTTATGCACAAAAAACTATCGTGGTAGTGGCACTCGTATTAGGTCTTTGCCATGATCACAATTATAATCTCAACTCTAGTAGTTAGTACTATATAGTTATGATCGGCGGCGGGTGGCCCGGTCGGCTCGCCGAGCAGTTCTATCTTAACTATTTATACTAAGGAAGATGAGCTTATTTTTTAGCTTATAAGTACTACAATAAATACCTAACATAAATTGTAAAAATACTACAAGGCCACAAAGTCATTTTCGCTTACCCACAACTAACTAGGTATTCTGTGTTACCTACGTTAAAACGAACCATCGACACACGAGCAAATACCTAGGTACTCACCTCTCTGGTCAACTCAACAACTGGTAGCTTAAAAAAAGACAATTCACAGTATTTAAACCACCGTCCACTGAACAGTTTTAGTAATTTTTTTAGTTCCTCCGTTTTTGCATTTCACAGACGCGTGTCTCAGGGGCTGGCACTCGCGCTCGCACTGGTCCCAACCGGTCCGAGATATCGTGTCCGTGAGCGGTGTCTATGTGTGCGTTGCTCGAGCGCACTTTGTATGTAGATTGCCTTCTGTACTCTCTGTATTTTGTGCTACAACTTGTAGTTAGGGCTGATACCAGAGGACAACTTATGAAATTAATTAAATGACAAGTAGGTAGGTAGAGAGCTGTGGTGGCCCAGTGGTATCGGCCGCGACTTACGAGTTGTAGGTCGTGCGTTCGAACCCAGCCAGGCGCATTACTTTGTGTAAATAATTTCATCACTACTGTTCTCAAAACGGTGAAAGAAAACATCGTGAGGAAACCGGCATGTCCCGTAGAGTTGATTAACTATACAATTGTAATAGCTTGTATGTATAGAGTTCCAAACGCCAAAAATTTCAATATGTTCATGGAAAAACTACAAACATTTTTGTGAGAAGTCACTAATAAATCTTTTCGCAATATTGTGATAGCAGGAGATTTCAATGTAAATACCTTAAAAAAAACTTACCAAACTTTAGATTTTGAATGTCTCTTACTGAATTATAATTTAAGATTATCTGTTAATCAGCCCAATAGAATAAAGAGTCAAAGATGTATAGATAATATTGTGCACAACTTCAAAAGAGTCTGTAAAGTAGAAGTACTTGAATTCGCGCTATCCGACCACACAGCGCAATTAATAAAAATACCTGTCAAAAGTTGTTGCACTCTAAGATACTGGCGTATGAATAGGCGTGATTATAAATCAGAATATATTGCAAAATTTCAAAATTGCCTGCGTAGGTTGTCATTCTCTGAAATATACAAAACAAGTGATCCTAACATAGCCTGCAATACATTTATAGAAACATTTTCGCTTTTCTACCATTTATGCTTTCCTCAAGTATCTGTCATGATACATACGGCAAATAAATCTAAGTGGGTATCACGTGGTATCAAAATATGCAGCAAAAAGAAGCGGCAACTTTTATGGCAATACAGACGTGACCCAAATGGAACTAATAAATATAGATTGACTAAATTATTTAAGAAAATTATACAATTAACGCAATATGCACAGAATAATTATAAAATAAAACAATCCAATAATAAATCTAAAACCAGTTGGAACATTATCAATAACTCAAAACATAAAATACCACGAAATCTGATCACAAAAATAAAAGTCAACAGTGACACTATAAGAGATCCCCACAAAAAAGCCAACGAATTTAACAACTACTTCATTGAAAAAGTAATCCCACTTGTTAATTCAGGAAATCAAGTCACTTCAAATATCCCAAATAGAGAAAAATATTTTTTTATGCCCCCTTGTATATTTTTTGTATACCGCAGGACGTGTTAAGAATAATCAAACTATTGAAAAATACGAACAGCGTGGGTTATGACGGAATATCAACAAAAATTGTTAAGTTGGTGGCTCCAGAAATTTGTACGCATTTAAGTCATTTGATTAATTTAAGCATAAGTACTGGCATATTCCCTGATGCTTTAAAAAAATCAATTGTAAAATCTATTTATTTAAAAAAGAAAATAGAGAATCCATGGAATTTTACAGACCTATTTCGATTAGTGTTTTCTCCGAAATATTTGAAAAATATATATAAAGAATTAAGTGCTTATTTAGAAAAACATAATATACTAGTTAACGAACAAAAAGGATTCAGAGAAAACCGAACTATAAATATGGCTGTTTACGATTTCCTACATAAAGTTATGGTAAACGTCGATAGAACCAATCACGTCTGCACCATATTCTGTGATATGACGTAGGCGTTAGATTACGTCAGGCATGATGTTTTAATAAATAAGTTGGAAGCATACGGTATAAGAGGAAATGTTCTAAAATTAATAAAAACATATCTGGATAACAGAAAACAAGTCACGGAGATATCTAGGATAAACGTAAAAACTAAATGTGAAGAAATATTTCATTCGCACGAGCGAGTAGTCAAGTATGGAGTTCCCAGGGTAGTGTGATGGGTCCCCCACTATTCATAGTATATATAAATGACTTACCTAAACATGTAGACCAACCAGTTACACTCTTTGCTGATGGTAGAACTATCACAATTCAACGTAATACTAAAGATAGCTACAATAATGACATTAACAATTCTCTGAAATCAATAATAAATTGGATGAATAATAATAATCTAAAAATTAATCGTAATAAAACTACCGAAATGCACTTCAGTCAACGTTTATCAACTATGACTGATCTTAACGTCCAATACAATAATAGAATTATTACAGAAGTTGACAACACTAAATTCCTTGGAGTGACGATTAACAAAAAGCTGAACTGGAAAGCACACATAGAAGAACTCAGTAAAAAAAATAGTAATTCTTGTTACGCTCTGTTCAAACTGGTCCCAGTGCTTAACACTGAATCATCGCTCACGGCTTATCACGGTTTGGTTTTTTCTCAATTAAGATATGGGATCATTTTCTGGGGCAACTCAACTGACAAGGACGTACCCTTTAAAGCCCAAAAAGGTGCATCAGGACTATGTTTAGATTGCAGTCAACCGAAAGTTGTAAACCCTACTTTATAAAATATGAAATATTAATTCTCCCGTGCCTTTACATTTTAGAGATTGTCATGTTTGTAAAATCAAATCGGCTCTTATTTCCACGTGAATCAGAAGTGGTTGATCGCAACCATCGTAGACGCGATGATAGTATTCTCTGTCTACATAGGTCTAAAACAACATTAATGCACAAGAGTGTTTTCTGTATGGCCCCTAAAATTTTCAAAAAACTCCCTAATAGTTGGAAGGAGCTTAATGTCCGCCAATTAAAAAATAAATTAAAGATACTACAAGGGAAAGCATATTACAGTGTTCTAGAATTTCTCAATGACAATATTATCAATACATCTTTGACATAATCCATACATGCAGCAACATATTATTGCTATGATGAAATTTATTTTAATTGACATTTAATAATTCTTGTGTAATAATTATGACGAAATTTAAATATTTGTACGCCACTAAGGCCAAACATGACTGATCTCAACTATTGTATGTTTCCACAAATAAAGAATCTTGAATCTTGAATCTTTAATCCTAGAACCAAAAAAATTTAAGACATGTGACATCTACCAACCCGCACTGGGCCCGCGTGGTAGATTACGGCGCACTCCCTCTCACAGAGAGGAAGCCTGTGTCCCAGCAGTGGGAACGTTATAGGCTGAGCATATAACAGGTAAGTACTTTGGAGTAATTGATCGCGCGCGATCACTGGGAAGTTTCGCCATAATCGTCATCCACGGCCCGACTTCACCCACTGCTAGACATAAGCCCTTCTTTGCTTGAGGCAATCCCCCACACTCCTTTGCCGGCCTGATCCAAGTTCTACCCGCGATGGCAAAAATGTGGGCTGCCGATCTCGCCGCCGCACGACCAACACTCCTTTTTCATATTTCGCCAGCAAAAAAATACTTCGTAATAAAAATCACGCAGGCGTAGTGGCACAGCGAACCCAACTAATAAGCAAAACGGGAAAGTTTATGTAACCTCGGTTGCCCATAGTTTGACAAATGGCATACTAAAGTAAAAAGGTTTAAAAATAGCAGCTGTATTGGAACAAGTTAAAAATACTGGCATAGTGGCACAGTCGTGCGCCAATGTGCATACGATTCATAATAATGTTTGTAGTAGTTTGTAAAACGATGGTCAGCAAAAGTAGGTTGCATTTTTTTTTTGTTTGTGTGGGAAATCATCAAATAACTTCTCCCACTCTGGGTGGAGCAGGAGGGCGTGTCAGACTTTTACTGACTTAAAACCCACCCGTGTTCCCTCAGTAGCCTGTATGCCAGGGGCTGCGGTTAGTATTTTGTAAGTTTTCTGAGTTTATCTTGGACATTACGGACAGCAAAGATCGTGAGGAGACCTGGATTAATCCTAATAATATTATAAATGTGATGGTTTGTATGTTTACATGTTTGGATGTTTGTTACTCAATCACGCAAAAACGGAATGGTTGAACGGATTAACACAAAGTAACAAAAAGTGTTTTATCCCGGTAATACATTCCTGTGAGATAATTTTCGACCTACATGCGCCGTTGGCAAACCTGAAATCGCGAACCCGTCTTGAGCAAGCGTGGTGTTAATTGCTCGGGCTTTCTCGTATATGAAGAGGCATTTGTCCTGCAGTGGGGCCATAATAGGCTGGTAATAATACAAAGAAAGCGCGTTGTACTCAATCAGTTAAGGACTTAAAATGTCTCCATTGAATCCAGGTGGTAGATATTGACAAAATGTAATAAAGTCCTTGAATATTCTACTAATTTATACAAAAATAATGGTCTGAAATTACCATCACGCAGACGGAATGAGGGGATCAATATGTATAACAATAATCATTACGATAATTACGGAACACGACTCAGTGCTCCTAAACACAAATCAGCGGCATCACTAAGAAAACCAGCGTAGCTCAACTGGGAAGATGCTGGACACGTCTGACGAATGTCAGATGCATTATGGGCTAAGGTCACACCGACATGGGTCCGTGAGATGGCGGGCCGAACTCGACGCCTATCTGCCTCCTGAGCCAATTTGGACCAATCCTGCCTGATACATATTGACGAGGGATGGAATTGAGGGGAACAAGGAAAGGGAGGCCGTTGGTCTTGGCTGTAATTCGTGGATCTCTGACAGTCGTTACAGGTCGTCAGAAGCTCGAAAGTCAGACAACCAGTCATAATAAGTCGTTTCGTATTGCCTAGTAACTGGGTTGTGGTGTTCAGATAGGCAGTCGTTTCATGTAAAATACTGGTATTCAGCTGCAACCTGCTGTATTAAAAGTCGCAGGCATTTCCTATTTCGTACTTTGAGAACTTGCACAACACAAACTTAGTCAAAAGTACTATCCAGGATCAGCTTAAAATTACCGACTCTGAGCTTTTAACGACTTCAGAGAATCAATACAAATTCTTATCAAACTGCAATTACGTACATTAATATAAAAGCCGAAGGAAACTTCTACTTATTTACATTCATAAGCCTGAACTGAATAATCTCAGATTCAAATTAGCATACTTTTTAAGTCACTTCGTAAAGTGATGTTTGTTCTATCGGCATGTTGCCGCCATCTTGAATAATGTTACTAGTTTCTTGAGATCAAAATTCATATAACCACCAATTCTTAAATGTACAGTTCCGAGCATAAATAACTCACACGTACGCCAGATCGTTTAGTGGCTCTCGGCCCCTCGACCTTCAATAAATAATGTGTCCACTGGACCCCTGACTATACTTTACTCTCGACACTTGGGGGTCCCCCCAAAGTAGTCTGTACCTTACTGTACCAAAATATTACTTTTAGGTACCTACCGCACTAGGGATTGAAAGTGGACGAGGTATGCATGTTATTTGTATGAAAAATTCAGTCTCACCCCCTGGGGGTCGAGTGTGAACTATATTTAAGGTTGAGAGGAAACAAATAACTAAATCTTAGGGTCTAGGGGCCGAGAGTGGATTAAACGCGCCAGATGAAAAAGCGATTTTCTCCTACAATATTGATAGACATTTTATGGTGTTAACGTAGAATTAGCGAAACTATGTTTAAAGAAGTAGATCTTTCTTTAAGAGGGAAGTGCTAGGGTAAAACGCGACGTTTACTTTTGCTTACCTTTTTTTGCAATTTGCAGGTCAATGCTGGGATGCACTAATGTGGGTATTTACAGAATTATAATCACTCTATTCCGTGTGGTGCCGGAAGTAAAAGAATAGCATCATCCCATTTCTTCCCGTGGGTGTTGTAGAAGGCGACTAACGGGCTCACCAGAGAATGGGCAGCAGCGTTCTCTATACATTTTACCACCGTACTGCGATCGCCAACCCACCTGCTAAGCGTGCCGATTATGGCAATCTCCTGTCAGTTTGGAGGAGGCCTATGTCCAGAAGTCAGTCCATTTGTCATTATATGAGTACGACTATATCATGAAAACATCATTCAATAGGATTATACGAACTTGAGATTTTATTGATGATTTTAACTTCGCGGAATACGTTAGGGCATCCTCCTTAAAAAGGACCTATTTCGTACAACTAAGCATAGTTTTATGAATACTACGTTAACAGCACACAATTATATCAATTCTGTAGGAGAAAAATGCTTCTGAATCTTACGTAAGTGTAAGGTATTTTAAGCTCGTGACTGAACATACTGGCATTACGCTCTTTTAACTTGAACCACAACAAACAGGTTTTTTTTTATGCCTAGAATTATTTGTAATACATATTTTATGTGCAGGTACTTGACAAAAATAATAACATTAAAAAGCTCGACTGTTTTGCTAACGCTATTCAGTGCAATACGCGACGTCAGCATTGTCCAGTGTGTATGCCAGCAGAAGTCTTGTATTGTTTCATGTGGGTGACATACGGACACCACGTGTGACCAACCTGACACCACGTGTGACCGACATAGCCCGAAGAATTGCCACTTAAGTGGTAGTGGGCAGGGCACATTGCTTGCAGAACAGTTGGCCGATGGGGCCGAAAAGTTCTGGAGTGGAGACCGCGTATCGGAAGACGTAGCGTTAGAAGGCCTCCCACAAGATGGAACGATGACCTTGTGAAGGCCGCAGTAATCTGCTGGATGTGAGAAGCACAGAACCGGTCAAAGTGGAGGAACATGGGGGAGGCCTATGTTTTATGCTTGAGTTTAGTTTTCATTTTATTTGTTGGTATATTGGCATGGCTAGGTGATAAATTACTTAATTAATGTTTTGTATCTCGTAATGTTAATTACTATGCCTATCTATCTATAGAATCAAGTCTAGGTATGTAACTAAACAGACAGCTGTGCTGCTGGGGAGTTTGTTGCGCCACTTCTTCTTCCCAGCTAAAGCACTAGGAAGTTGTGAAGGGCGGGCGTTTTGGGGGACTATCTTATGTATTTTGACGTTCGAAAATTGCTGATTCTCAGCCTAATTTGAATAAATGACTTTTGATTTTTGATCACGTTGTTCATAGAGTTCTATGGCTAATATGGCTGGTCCATTGTCATAACAACTTGGTTCAGAGGTCTTCGTTGACTTCTGGAATAGTTTTATTACTGTACCATTTCTAGTGCACCTTTGACAACAATAGATTCTAGTTAAAAGAATAAGAAACAACATTTTTAAATAGACAAACTTCTCTGTAAGAACTTGTCTTAACGATTTCATGATTGCACTCTTGGGATTAGCTTTTCCAAGGGTTTAAGAAGACTGCTAAATGGATTAAAAATAACAACTGTACCACCTTGGGAATTTTCTCACAGCAGGAAAACAAACGGACAATTAGGATTTTACATATAAAAGTTTACTTAGAATTGTTTTGGTAAGAATAACATCGTCGGATATTATTCACCATCCCATATATAGGGTCAAATAATGTAAAAACTGCTGGTCTTAAAATAATAATATGTACAGGTACTTAAAAAAGATAATATAACCATAAGGCATCAAAAAGTTCTTCCGCATCGTTGTCAACGGGAAAATTACCCGAAAGGCTGGCAGCATTGCCACGTTATCTGGCAATGCTTCGTTTCTGGGCATCGAACCTGTACGAGACGGCAACTGCGCGCACTCCACACCACTCTGTTCACAGACGTGCTCCAATACGGCATTTTTTTACAGAATTTTTCTGTATACATTGTTTGTTCACATAAATTATAGTGTTACACCCTATATAAATACAGCTTACTACTTGTTATATCATAAAGGCAGATTAAGTCCACAAAAATAATGTCCCTGTAACCATTTCAACTATTTCCAAGTATATGCAATTAAGTTATTCATAAAACCCCACGAACAAAAGGGAATCCAAGAGTTTGCTGTTACAAAAATAATTTTAATTTCGAAGTAAACTTCTTACTGTGAATTTCCCAGAGGGCATAACTCTTTGCTAGTTATTCTTGAACGCGGTGTGTGACTTACAAAGCTCGCCAGAGTGGCTCATTATTGTGCTCTCGTGCTCACAAAATCTGATGTAATGAATTCAGTGGAACGAATACCTACTGGTATTTTACCAGGAGGTTTTAGGTAGGTTACCGTTAGAAAAAACCGGTTTCTAAAAAAAAAAAACGTCTGGTTTTGTATTTCCGTGTTTTTACCACCGAGTTCCGAAATTCTAGTTATTTTTCACTTCGTATATAATAATATATTTTTTTGGAAGTTGTTTGTCATCGTTGTTGTATATTTGTTCGCCATTATTTGACATTATACATCAATTTTAATATCAACTATTTTTTAGTGATTGTCATGTTAATCATGTCACTATGTTTAATTAGGTTCATTTCATTTATGTAGATTATTTTACATATTGTGAATGGGAGAACGTTGTAGGCCTTGCAGACTGTAGATTTGTAGACGATTCTATTCTGTATTCGTCTAAGTACCTGGTACTTATTGACAGGCTTGCACTGTCCTCCCATACATTTTATCTCTGAAAACATTGTTAAAGCCAATCATTTTTAAAAGAGTAACCGTGGAGTTTCTTGCCGGCTCTTCTCCATAGGAAACAACATTTTGGAACCGTGCACCTAGCTTCTGACGTTTCATAAGTGCCCATGCAGATTTATATGAAATAAAAATATTTTGATTTCATTTGATTTGTACATATTTTTTTGTTATTATTTTTTTTTTATTATTTTATTTTTGTAACCATGAACTCAGCATAACCTTCTAGACCCCCTAGAGTAGAAAGTTTTCGTCGATTATACAAAATAAAAATCTGCAGTTTCGTAGAAAAGTGCAACGTAGAACCTACGCGGTCAAAATGTATGGAACTGCAGTTTTTTTTTTGTTGAACCAACGAAAAATTTCTACGCTAGGGGGTCTAATATGATGTGCTGAATTCATGGTTATAGTTTGCGCACTGGATAAAGATGTATCCTGTATAAATAACAATTATACGCGTCGACTTGAGAAGCTCCTCCTCAGTTTTAAATGTTGTTCGTTAGTAAGCGCATCTCATAATAATGACTGGACCGAAATGGAAAGTTTTTTTTTTATGGAATAGTCTGAATTAGGTTTTTTATGGAAAGAAAAATCCCGAAAATTTTCAAGCTCTGGAAAACCGAACGATTATATTATTCTATGGGATTTTTGCATGAATTATTGTTCGGACAGGATGACTTCTGTTGGCTCAGATAACACACGTCTCACAATTGTCATTGCATAGATCAATCACACGGACTAGGTAATGCCTGAATTTGTTGAACTTAGAAGAAACACGTACGTTATGAAGTACGTGTACAACAAAATCGGATTCGAATTTACATTTTCATTCTCTGGAAAAAACCACACTACGCCGTGTTAGTTTACCAATTAAAACTTTTAACAAATAAAAAGAACTGGCTTCCAAAACCACTACAACGTGAAAAATAACTTTGATTTCGGAAGTTTCTGACTTTGATCTTGTATTTTCAGTCTCGGCCAACGACTTCCTTTTTTTTCGCTTTCTAGTTGTTGTCACAACGATAAAAATATTCCTTAAAAATATAATTATGCATTTCAATAACGAACCTTGTCTAAATTGGACTAGAAGTTTTTGAGAAAATCAATAAAAAATTCCGTTCTCAGAGGTGGAATATTTTCATAAACCAATGAGGCATATCCTATCCATTAAAAAAATACACAAAAAAAATACAGTCGAATTGAGAACCTCGTCCATTTTGAAGTCGGTCAAAAAATAATAAGTTACGAAACGAGTTACGTTTAGGTACGAATGTTAATAAATTTGCTACTAAACTGCTTGAAAACTATCAGTGTCTTTTATCGTTATAACAATACCACACATTCTCATAAACTGCAATAACCGTTCAGTTTCTAGTGCTCCATATTACTATTTGATATTGAATCTTATTGACACGAAGTGCAGTTGTTTTTAACTTAAAATTGCTTTACTTGTGTTATTGAGAGAGATATCATCGTGTCCACAGACCATGGTGGAGCAGGAACCTGGGCAGCCACTCCAAGAGGCGGCATTGTCAACACTTTTCGCAGGAACCAAAGCCTACGTGTTAGTACAGGGTATACACAATCTGTTCGCATTTCGTTCAAAAACATGTAGCCGTTTTTGCTTGATTATTTACCTTCACATTTAATCATCTGCTTAGCCTTACCCAACTACGTTGGGGTCGGCTTCCAGTCTAACCGGATGCAGCTGAATACCAGTATTTGTATAGCGTGCTTTCAGAAGCACGGGAGTTCTCGATATGTATGTGTATTTTTGTTTGACAATTCAAAAGTGCCTGTGAAAGGCTTAATTGAAATAAATGCTTTGAGTTTGAGTTTGAGTTGAGTTTGTAAGGAATGGTGACCAATCCACGCACGGACCGCGGCGAGCGTAGCTTAACCTTTGATCGACCCGTGCGGCTATCATTTTTCAGCTGTGAACCCCAAACACGAGTACTACGACATAAATGATATTAGTCACTGACGGCGCTAAAGGCCATCCCTGACAGAACTTGACAGAAGTTGTGCACCTAACGCACTTACGTCGCCATCATATAAATGACCTACGCAAATGTCCTGCAAATCTGGTAGCATATTGTAACGGGTCGTTGAACTCCCTAAAATAGGGTTGAACTACTGGATGCCTGCCATCTGTTGGGACATGTCGGCTCAAAGCTCCAATGTCTCTCTTCAACAGGCCTTTGTAGACATGAACCTGCATTGTTAAACTCACATAAAATTCTAATAATATAATGTTTGGACTTTAAAATAGACCACGACCTCCGAGTTTGTTTCGGCATTTCATTCCGCTAGAAAATTCTGGCGCCATCTAGTTTTAAAATATTGACCAACAAACCATGGTTCTTTAAAAGTCTTAAATTAAATAAAAAAATAATTTCACAAATTTTACTAGTATATCGTTTCTAGGTCTCTAGGTACTCCGTGCTCTGTGATTGTGATATTATGAAGTTCAACCTTTGTTGAACAAGAATAGGTTGTGGTTTATTCTATAGATTTCTTCGAAGAGACAATAACACACGTGGGCCCTTCGATCTGTGAAGTTTAGTTAGTGTTTCATTGTTTACACGTCGAGGTCGATACCTACCAGCAGGCTTAGCATTACGCTTTCTATGTCTACGAAGAATAGACACTTAGACAGTGCTTTTTCAATACAAACTGATATATATTTTTTCCATTTTTGACAGCGCACCGTAGATATCCTTCTACAATCTGTCATTTTGTCTTTTGTTTCTAACGATCTTTGTCTAGGTCCTTATAAATGTAGACTATTTCCGAAGAATATTTCTTCCCAAACTGTCAAAATCACACTGACAACAAACTTTCTTCTCCGCGGCCACAAACTATATAAGGTTATCTACAAAATCATGATTCGTTTAGAACGCATAACTGTGATAATTAATAGAACAACAAATTTGAGTTCCGGTAGCGTGTAGCGTATCGTCTTGGATTAAGATACTCATAGGTCTGGGTTCAAATCTCGCGATGAAGCTTTAATTTTTCTTTTCAACAATCATCTTCATCTGTTCTTTTATTATTCGATTTATTAATATACCAGAATAATAATGCAACATTTTTTTATTATTACTCGTATTGTTATTTAAATAAAGGTTTACCAATAATAAATGATTACAAAATGTTTATTCGTTATAACTTCATGAAGAATGTATAAAAATAACTAATAATAACTTCTTGTTAAAACAGTTTATTTTCTCATAAAGAACAATTTATTGAAGTAAATAAGCTAGTTGGTGAACTATGATAATCAGGCTATTGTATCTTAGTAATATAATAATATTGTGCTGATTACTACTGTGTGTCGGTACTCTAATTAAATCACAATATTCTACAAAAATCTACCCACGTAAAAGTAACAAATGCAGATAAGTTGTCACAATACAATTAAATGACTCAGTAGTACTATTTTTATTCTACTGCGAGTGAGTTCGTTCTAACTCAAACCTCAAAGTTAACAAATCGTATTTAATAGGACTTAAAGAGGTTATAGCTTAAGTGTTCATTTTCATTCCGAAAAGAAGATTGAAACTAAACCTCAAAATAATCCAGATTACGGATAAGACAAAATATTATTTGAATATTACTAAAATAAATAAATATTTGTAATTTATAACTTAATGTTAATGTTTTTTCTATATTACTATGTTTTTTGAGCAGATTCTCGAGCTGGTTTTCGATGATGCGAACCTTCTGCGTGGAGTGCACGGCGCACGGTTCGTAAAGATGTGTCGAATAATTCGGCAAAATGTCTTGTCGTTTTGAAACCACTTGTTTCATATTCGCTGAACGTGTGCCTGTTATAGGAGCTGGGGTCTTCCACTTTGCTTTCCACGGGCAAGGCTACCGCCTTCCTTATATCTTTTCACCCACCGACTCACAGTATTTCACTAAAACAAAAAAGGGGTACTGTTAGGCTACTAAGCAAAATACACACTTTATGTATTACCTACTATTTAGAAACAAAATTATTTAAAAGGGCAATTTCACATACATATTAAGTTTATTGTTATTTTCATCGTTCTATAATCTAGGAAATAATTTTACATTGAAATTTTATATTTTTATTCTATTTAGACATTGTGATATTTATAAAACGTTTAAAAATAACTACAAGGATCAGCAGTTATACTTTAATTAAATAAATGTTTAATAAAATATTTAAATCATAATACTCACACTCAGTCCGGTTTCATCACAGTATTTGTGATATAGGTATTAAGTCCACTTTTATGCAGCGCAATAATATTCGCTTTCATTTCTATATTTAAATTTGCTTACATTTTAAAATGAATTAGAAGAACGCTAATAGATGAAACACACGTCACTAGCACACAATATCAACCAACACCGTTCTATAAGGCGCGGTGAATGAGTCGTAAATCATTTAGATTTATTTAGGTTTCTGTGGGTATAATGATAAAGTTTTACGAGTTTAGTGAATAAGAAGAACAGAACAAGAAACTATACTCAAAAGTGATTTTTAAAACAATAAAAAGACTATCACACAGCGAGTGGGATTCGAAACCGCGATTCGCTGCGCTCAAACGCGATAATCAAGTGCGGTAACCGCTCAGCTATCATGCCATTTGCTTTAACGGTTGAATTTAGGAAATACATTCATTTGTAAACGTATGAGAGTGTGTGTGCCTATAGTATTATAGCCTATAGAAATTGCTTATTATAAGAAGGTCGTAAGTTAAAGCGAAGTGTCAACCTATTGCTTTTTGAGATTGGGGCACCATTAGTGGAGGCTACTGTACATCATTTAGTTAATAATCATTTCTATTCTTCCGTCAATAAATCGGTGCTCGTGCTAAGCCTGCTGGATACGAGTTACCTGTGGTCGGTGTTGAACCGAGCGTGGAGAATCTGACAGTGCAGCGCGATTGAGTCTCAGTGCGATGAAAAAACAGTGTTCGAATTTCAACTCTCGGTTTAGCGCCGGGACTTGAAGATGCAGTTCGCAAAAAATCCAGCCACGATTTTATTAGGTCCGTGAGAACTAAGAAGACGAAGTTCCCACTATAAAGCTAACATTTACAGGGTACGTCTTTCATTGACTTGAATGTGCCCTGGCAGCTGAGAGTATGTCATGCTCACTCAAATGTCTCGCTGGTGGTGGAGTGTGTGTTGGATCATTAAGTTCCCTTCAAAATGGTTGAGCTGAATGGTGCTGATCCATACGTCATGTTCGTAAAAGAGCGCAGCAAGTTTTAATTTTTTTTTTGGTTTTAATTACGGACGCTTTTAATATGCACATCTTTTTACATCGTTCTCACATTGATAATTTCAACATAATTATGTAATCAACTTTTTGTAATAAAATCATGATTTTAAAAGAGTGGCCATGGAGTTTCTTGCCCGTTCTTCTCCATAGGTACAGTAGCCCCCACTAATGGTGCCCCAATCTCAAAAAGCAATAGATTGACACTTCGCTTTAACTTACGACCTTCTTATAATAAGCAATTTCTATAGGCTATAATACTATAGGCACACACACTCTCATACGTTTACAAATGAATGTATTTCCTAAATTCAACCGTTAAAGCAAATGGCATGATAGCTGAGCGGTTACCGCACTTGATTATCGCGTTTGAGCGCAGCGAATCGCGGTTTCGAATCCCACTCGCTGTGTGATAGTCTTTTTATTGTTTTAAAAATCACTTTTGAGTATAGTTTCTTGTTCTGTTCGTCGTATTCACTAAACTCGTAAAACTTTATCATTATACCCACATAAACCTAAATAAATTTAAATGATTTACGACTCATTCACCGCGACTTATAGAACGGTGTTGGTTGATATTGTGTGCTAGTGACGTGTGTTTCATCTATTAGCGTTCTTCTAATTCATTTTAAAATGTAAGCAAATTTAAATATAGAAATGAAAGCGAATATTATTGCGCTGCATAAAAGTGGACTTAATACCTATATCACAAATACCTATGTGATGAAACCGGACTGAGTGTGAGTATTATGATTTAAATATTTTATTAAACATTTATTTAATTAAAGTATAACTGCTGATCCTTGTAGTTATTTTAAAACGTTTTATAAATATGACAATGTCTAAATAGAATCAAAATATAAAATTTCGATGTAAATTTATTTCCTAGATTATAGAACGATGAAAATAACATTATACTTAATATTTATGTGAAATTGCCCTTTTAAATAATTTTGTTTCTAAATAGTAGGTAATACATAAAGTGTGTATTTTGCTTAGTAGCCTAACAGTACCCCTTTTTTGTTTTAGTGAAATACTGTGAGTCGGTGGGTGAAAAGATACGAGGAAGGCGGTAGCCTTGCCCTTGGACAGCAAAGTGGAAGACCCCAGCTCCTATAACAGGCACACGTTCAGCGAATTTGAAACAAGTGGTTTCAAAACGACAAGACATTTTGCCGAATTATTCGACACATCTTTACGAACCGTGCGCCGTGCACTCAACGCAGAAGGTTCCAGGCATCATCGAAAACCAGCTCGAGAATCTGCTCAAAAAACATAGTAATATAGAAAAAACATTAACATTAAGTTATAAATTACAAATATTTATTTATTTTAGTAATATTCAAATAACATTTTGTCTTATCCGTAATCTGGATTATTTTGAGGTTTAGTTTCAATCTTCTTTTCGGAATGAAAATAAACACTTAAGCTATAACCTCTTTAAGTCCTATTAAATACGATTTGTTAACTTTGAGGTTTGAGTTAGAACGAACTCACTCGCAGTAGAATAAAAATAGTACTACTGAGTCATTTAATTGTATTGTGAAAACTTGTCTGCATTTGTTACTTTTACGTGGGTAGATTTATGTAGAATATTGTGATTTATTTAGAGTACCGACACACAGTAGTAATCAGCACAATATTATTATATTACTAAGATACTAGTTCACCAACTAGCTTATTTACTTCAATAAATTGTTCTTTATGAGAAAATAAACTGTTTTAACAAGAAGTTATTATTAGATATTTTTATACATTCTTCATGAAGTTATAACGAATAAACATTTTGTAATCATTTATTATTGTTAAACCTTTATTTAAATAACAATACGAGTAAAAAAAAAATTGTTACATTATTATTCTGGTATATTAATAAATCGAATAATAAAAGAACAGATGAAGATGATTGTTGAAAAGAAAAATTAAAGCTTCATCGCGAGATTTGAACCCAGACCTATGAGTTTCTTAATCCAAGACGATACGCTTCACGCTACCGGAACCCTAATTATACAAGTTAATTTTAGCAATGGTATGAACCGACCAAGGTCATGTCTGTGCGTCGCCGACGGTATGTATAAAATACAGAACGCTTGTGTGTGAGTGCAGCGGTGAGCGTTCTGTGTTAATACATCACTTATACACACAGCTGTAGGTACGGCCTGGACCGCCACTTCATAGCAATATAGCCCTTAGTATGCGACTGCTATTGTGAATCTTGATAGTACCTACGCTTTGGAATGGGCAACTAGCTTCATCTTTCTAACTCACCGACCTTGACAATCCAAAAGTGCCTGTAATTGGTTTATTTGTTTGAGAAGACTTCGTTTGTGCTTTGAATGAGACGTGTTTCCGTCTCGGTCTTGCACTTATAACTTGACGGTTTTTTTTTTGGTGGGGTAGCATCAAATGACTTCTCCCGCTCTGGGTGGAGCAGGAGGGAGTGTCAGACTTTTACTGACTAAAATCCTGTGGCAGGGTGGGTAAGTAGCTGGGAGACCATGGCTACTGAGCCCCCCGCAACGACAATGCGGGAACCTACTCAGGGGGATAACTTGACGGTTCAGTGACAATAACAAGAATAACACATAAATACGTTCTAAGTAACGTATATGAAACTCGGCCTAAGAGTGTGTGCTGTGGTCCGGAGGCCCAAAATAATGTCATAATGTGTGCTTTAAATGTTATCCAGGTTTTGATAAATGATTTTATTTCTGGAAGTAGGTTTTTGCAAACACTTTAACACATCAATCATATTCTAAAAACTAGACGAGGTCCACGTTTCCTATCTGACTACTCTAAGAAGAAAGTTTAAAACCGACTTAGAGGTCACAGTTTCTTTTAAAGTCCAAACATAATCTTGGTCAGATCATGGGAAGACTATTTAGATAGGTGTCGGGAACGGGGTTTTGACGAAAGTACCACACAGATTGAGTGGACCTGTCCAGTCAGTGTACACATTTATCAGTAATTATGCAGCTCGCTTTGGTTTGGTGACGTCAGATAGCCCAATGTCGCTCAATGTAAATTGCCGACCCATTTCGGAACTAGAATCGTATACTGACTACCCTCCTTCAATACGTCCCTCGTTTGCGTCATCCTGAATAAAATTATTAAAACCTTTTTGCCGAAAATGTCCTGTTACCCGAAACCCATCAAGTATTTAAAATAATACATTTTATTTGAATCCGAGCCAAAACCTTCACAGAGGCGTCTCGTACATTTGCCTAATAAGTTTACCTACAAAATAATGGATACCCAGGTAAACCAATTTGCCTTTGTTTTTCAACACAGGAAATCATTTTCATGCGTGTGCTATGTAGGTGTGCATATTTTCTCATAATATTTTTGTTGGATTTATCCAAAGTGGATTATGTATAAACGCGCTCCGTTTTATGTATTAGCATTTTTGCTCATAAACGTATTAAGGCCCAAGGTTCAGCCTTTTTTCAGTATCATTTCTATATTTTTTTCCACGTAGGTAAACATGAACGAAAATGCCGAAGACATGTGACATCCACCAACCCACGCCAGGCCTGTGTGGTGGATTACAGCCCACTCCCTCTTTCAGAGAGGGCGACTGTATAACAAAAGTGTGAACGTTATACAGGGTTATTGGAAAACACCAACAACCTCTTAAGAGGTCATTGTACTCATTATGAACAACTTTTACTATGGGACCAAACCTGAAATCGCTAAAAACAAAATCTGCTGTTCCTTACATTTATGTTCGTATTAACTCATCAAAATGTAGGGAACAGCTGATTTTTTTTTTTCGCGATTTCTGGTTTGGTCCCATAGTAAAAGTAGTTCATAATGATGAGTAACCTTTTAAGAGGTTGTTAGTGTTTTTCCAATAACCCTGTATAGTATGATTCAATGATTTTATTTCTGTAAGTAGTAGGTTTGTATAAACACTTTTACATGTCACACATATTTTTAAAACAAGATAGGGTTGGCGTTTCCTATCTAAATACTCGGAGAAGAAACGCCGAGTCACAGTCTCTTTTAAAGTCCTCACATAATCTTGGTCAGATCATGTGAAAACTATGAAGATTGGTGTTTGAGTAGACCTGTCCAGTTAGTGGACGTATTTGTAAGTAATCGTGGTGCAGCTCAACTCACTAAAGGAGCTCAACGATTTGACGAACGATACCCAAAAAAGGACATTTGACGCGATTAAAATACAACTTAAACTTTTAGAGGTTCAATCGTTTAATAAAGCGTGCATCATAAGAAGGTTAATAAGAACATTTCTCAATTTAAATGTCTGAGGTGGTAAATAACGAAGACCCTGAAAATCAAGTTACTTTAAAAGCGCGTGTTTCTGCAAGTTATCCCACGTCACAAGATTCAAAAGTTTTTCTTATTGTGAAATTCAAACTAAAAAGTACGGATTCATACTTATTCAAAGGATAAATATACCACAGATTGCGCAGTCAAACGAATTCGAGCATTGGTCAGGCTTCGAAGACTGATTTTTATAGATTTCGAAATAGTCTGTTCTTGGAAAACAAAAATGCTGCTCCGTCAAATTCGTAGTATCGTTAAATTCTACTAAAGTTATATATAACATGTCTGAGGTGGTAAATAACGAAGACCCTGAAAATCAAGTTACTTTAAAAGCGCGTGTTTCTGCAAGTTATCCCACGTCACAAGATTCAAAAGTTTTTCGTATTGTGAAATTCAAACTAAAAAGTACGGATTCATACTTATTCAAAGGGTAAATATACCACAGATTGCGCAGTCAAACGAATTCGAGCATTGGTCAGGCTTCGAAGACTGATTTTTATAGATTTCGAAATAGTCTGTTCTTGGAAAACGAAAATGCTGCTCCGTCAAATTCGTAGTATCGTTAAATTCTACTAAAGTTATATAAAACATCATCTTTTTTTAGAAAATGTGACAGCAACTACATATGAAAATATAAAAATCACATGAAATCGAGTGTGTAAATCTCGAGTCACTCACTGACAGACCACCCGCTCCGATACGACGAAAACTATTATATCTTCTATTTTTTAAATAAGAAAAGAATATCAGTAATTTTTTTATTTTATCAAATGTCTGGGCTTTACCTGCCAGTATTTACTTTTTTGTTGTTCAAGGAGTTTATATGCCATTACTAGCTTCCGCCCGCGGCTTTGCTTTGCCCGCGTGGAAGTCGGAAATTATCCCGCGGGAACGTACCACCGGGATCAAAAGTATCTGCGTGTTTGTTGCAAGTGTTTGCGTGATTGAGTAATAAAGATCCAATCATCTTCACAAACTTTCACATTTATAATATTACGGACTAACCTTTTTACCCCTTTAGGGGTAGATTTTCAAAAAATCCTGATACACGTTATTCTTTACTTTTGTTTTTAGGTATAAATACTGCTAGACCGCGCGTTAAAATTCTTCCATACAAACTTTGACATCCCCAATCCCCCTTTAAGGGGTAGTTTAGAAAAACAATAAATGACCAACTTTATAATTTACTTAGATAAGTATTTGTGCCAAGTTTCAAGTTTATTAACTCAAGGAATAAGATTTTTCATACAAACAAAATCCCCCCTTTTCACCCCCTTAAAGGTGGAATTTCCAAAAACCCCTTCTTAGTGCTCCCCTACATTTTAAAAGGAAGCCGTGTGCAAAATTTCACTTTCCTAGTCTTAGTAGTTTCGGCTGTGCGTTGATTGATCAGTCAGTCAGTTTCTCCTTCTATATATATGACGGAGAAGGAACAGGAATGTTATTTTCGGGCAAGCCCTCCTCCTCGCACATCTTCAGAAAACAGGAAATAATACCACAAACAGATAGCGTTGATCTTCTTTAATTATTTCACAAACTTTATAAATTGCGATAATCACCAATATCCGCGATGGAAAACGATGGAGGTTGTGAGGTTATCCGCTCATGCGCACGTTACTTGGCAGACCGCCTGACAACCACACTCCCTATTACCAATGACATTAATTGACAGTGGCAACTGACAGATAGATGGAATGATCTGAAATTACTTGACAGTGACAACTGACAACCACATGGAATACTGTGACATTACTTGACAGTGACAACTGACAGACAGACGGAATAACCTCACTACCGCCATCTTGTAACAATTGTTAGAACTTCCTAATCTATGGCGCCTCCTGCTGCGACACGGCCGTCCTGCGCCTCACACGTCCTCGTGTGGATTATCTGAAATAGAAAGTTCTGTGTACATTACATTGTTTCGGCCATGCCTGACCAAGATAGGTCAGCTCAACTAGGACATCACTTAACCAGCGGCATCACTTAACCAGCGGCATCACTTAACCAGCGGCATCACTTAACCAGCGGCATCACTTAACCAGCGGCATCACTTAACCAGCGGCATCGCTTAACCAGCGGCATCACTTAACCAGCGGCATCACTTAACCAATGCCATCGCTTAACCAGCGGCATCACTTAACCAGCAGCATCGCTTAACCAGCGGCAAGTCCATTAGCAAATTACATAGCAAATTAAACACCCTTTTTTTTTTCACTAATACCTTATTGACATCAAATTATGAGGGAAAAAAAATCAAAATAACTCAGTCTTAGCCATCGGAATCACAATTATTATCCTCAGGAATTTCACTACTGGGCATTTTACGCAGCCTTTCTTGAGCGATTACGTCCGGTTACCATAAGGTTCCTTAAGCACATACCTGTCACTATCCAAGACCTCAATAACGCGGCCCCTTGAATTTAGAAGCCAGCTTGCACTGATTGCGTTCTTCATTTTGCAGAAGAACGAAATCGCCTACTGCATAGTTTTGGACTTGAGCTTTTGTATTAAATCTGACTTTATCGTGTCGAGTTTTTTTTTTTCCCCTGCCAGTAATAGCCTGTTCACGCACGGTATCAACGTCTTCTTCGGGCTCGTAAACATTGGCACACATGAGTTCTAAAGGCCCAGCTACCTTCCCAATGAATAGTTCAAGAGGACTCGACTTAGTGACCCTATTAATCGTGCAGTTGAGAGCTAGTTGAAATTCCGGGAGAGCATCTTGCCATGACTTTTCTCCACTAGCCTCAATTGCAGTGAGCATATTTTTGAGCGTACTCATAACCCGTTCGACTTAACCATTAGCACGGGAACTTCCTGTTACAATCAGATGCAAGTCGATACAATGAGTTTGACAGAATTGCTTGAAATCTGCACTAGCAAAGCAATGGCCCTGATCAGCGATGAGTCGCTTAGGGGTGCCAAACAAGGAAATGCTACTTTTTAAAGCTTTGATGCTACTCGCAGAGTTAATACGCAGGGTATGGTGTAACAAAACGAATTTCATAAAGGCATCCACCAATACGAACACGTACTACGTACCAGTGGCATCAATGTGCAAGGTATACTATGGTATAGGAGTTTTAGGGATGGGATGCGTTTCCGCTTGAACTTTACCAGACTGGGACTTAGACATCTTGCATGCAACACAGTTGTCAACAAATTTACGAACAAACTTAGTCATGTGGTCGAACCAGCATAAATCAAAGACCTTTTCCAACGTCTTCTTCCAACCAGCATGCACGAGAGATTCGTGGACAGAGTTTACAACTGACCAGCGTAAAGCTCTGGGAACGATTGGTAGCCAACGAGAACGGTTGTTGCGATGTACTTTTCGGTACAGCACCCCCTGATCTCATAAGTCTTAGCAACATTTTCATCAATATCTGAGTTCCTGTTACGAGAATATCATCCATGTAGACGACAGCATACGAATTGACAAGAGGGCCTAAGGCCTTGGTAAAAGCTCGTTGGAATATAGCAGGTGCGTTACGAAGACCAACGGGCATGGTCAAGTATTCGCAATGACCCTCTGGAGTTATGAACGCGGTCTTCTCTATTGAATCCGGATGGATTGGCAATTGGTGAAAGCCACTGGCCATGTCCAGTGTGGTAAAATTGTAACAGCCATGGTGGCGATTGATTTGGTCAGAGATAAGTGGTAAAGGGAAACGGTCTGGCACGGTATTATCGTTTAATTCTCGATAATCTACGCACATGCGATCCGTGCCATCCTTCTTTTTAACCAAAAGAATAGGGCTGGCAATCGGAGACGAACTTGGACGTATGACTTTACATGCTAGTAACTCATTCACCTCATCACGTACAACACTACGTTCTTGGGGCTAAGACAATAAGGTCGACGATAAACAGTTTTACAAGGGTCATTATGACGAATTTCTACAGGGTCAGTATTGGCCCACAAAGTACAAAGAGAACAAAGTAGTCCTTAAGGGGACACTTTTCGCGGGCTCGAACTCACCGGTGGGCCTGGCTAAAAATCATGCTGTCTTACCAGGTTTCGTATCCGACAGAGATAGTATCAGTGATGAGCAGTTAGACGCTAGTCTACACGCGCAACGTTATTGAGTGAGATGCAGGAGCATTAATAGCAAAACATTCGCGAAAAAATTAAGAAAAGTCCTTCGGAAGATCGGGTTTTATGAAAAAACCACGGCATAAATCAATGACCAATAAAGTTTATTGAACTTATCGATAATTGAACTTTGTCGGTACCGACATGGTTTTGGAGATTTACACTTCTTTTATTACTTAAACCCGCCCAAAGTTAGGTTAAATTAGCAAGAAAAACGAATCTTTGTTGGCTCATAACTTTTTAATGCCTTTTTATTTTAGTATTCTGTTTCCGTACCGACAATATTCATAATGAGACAAAACCATACCATGTTTAAGTTTTGATGTACATTGTCAAACAGTGGAGTAAAACCCTCCCGAAGTTTGTATGGAAAAAAATGTGGACAAGTGTCACCTTAAACTCTGTTAAAATATTTAGCAACTTGAACTTGAACTCTAATGGAATGCTAGTATCGATATTTTCAAAGCTAACATCACTATTATTATCATGGACAGTACTCGCACTAATGATTGAAGATTTAATTTTGGTAAATAAAACTCTATCAAAAGTAACGTGAATTTCCAATCCCTGCGTCAACACTTCCTGCCCAATCATAATGTCATGTAACAAAAATTCATCAGGCAAAGCGTGAAATAGAATGTTGAAAACAATATCATTAATAATAACTGAAACACTTTAAACACTACTTTGTCTAATACCGGTCATCTTTACTAAATTACTTTGTCGTTTACCATAAAATTTCAATGAAAACGTTTCCTTGATAAGTGAGCATTCTGCTCCCGAATCGAAACGAAATGAAAACGACTCACCGAGGTGTTCCAGAACTCCCATTGGTGCACTGACCGCGCAGACTTCAACACGCCGCTCTAACGGCTTGCTAGTTGTACTAACAGTGGTCGACTTCGCTTCTGTGCTGGCAGCCCGCGGACATCTTGACGCGTAGTGTCCAACGCCCCGACAGTTGAAACATGTGATGTCCGTAGTTGCAGGCTTCGAAGTGGTTGCAAGTTTGTTTGATTCTCCTTGAGGCGCTCCAGTACTACGATTATCTTTTCTGAGACGACACGCAGAAATATGGTGACCCAGTCTACCACAATGTGCACATTTAACCGGGGTCGACATCAGCTTACGTTGCTTTAAATCAGGGTTGTCATTGTTGTAGTCACTAGTTGGTGCCTTTCTTTTCACGTAAGATAGTGCCCTTAACTCCTGCTGCAGTTTTGTTCTCGTCTCTATCTCGGTGGTAAAAGCAACACGGTTGACGCGGGGTTCTATTTGAGCTATGTGTGCCATTACAGTAGAGATAGCAATCTGCTCTGTATTCAGCTTCTTCCAACGTGACATTAAAATATTCAGCTGAGTAGCAGCGTAAGTTGCAAGGCACTCACCTTCCTTAGGCTTGCTGTTATAAAGATTGATGAGCGTTGAAGCAGCAGTCTCCGAAATATCATAACGAGCGGTGAAGGCTTCTTGAAAATCCTTCCATGTCATGCCGGGGAAAGATACTTGGGACAGCCAAGCCGACGCCTCACCTTTCAATGCTTCGCTCAAAGCTATCATCAATGGAGCTCCAGATAACGGTTGGTCTGCCATGCACATGTCTGCCGTCGATAACCAAGCACGTGCGTCCACAGATGTCTTCTCAGGGTCGAATGTAGGTAGATGAACCTTACCACTCGTTGTCGGTCCTTTTATAGCTTGGATTAGGGAAATAAAATTCTGATTTTGTTGCTCTAATATCAATTTCCATTTTTCCTCACTATTATTCATCGTGGGCTGCGGTACATAACGTGGATCACATCCCACTTCTGATGACGGAGAAGGAACAGGAATGTTATTTTCGGGCAAGCCCTCCTCCTCGCACATCTTCAGAAAACAGGAAATAATACCACAAACAGATAGCGTTGATCTTCTTTAATTATTTCACAAACTTTATAAATTGCGATAATCACCAATATCCGCGATGGAAAACGATGGAGGTTGTGAGGTTATCCGCTCATGCGCACGTTACTTGGCAGACCGCCTGACAACCACACTCCCTATTACCAATGACATTAATTGACAGTGGCAACTGACAGATAGATGGAATGATCTGAAATTACTTGACAGTGACAACTGACAACCACATGGAATACTGTGACATTACTTGACAGTGACAACTGACAGACAGACGGAATAACCTCACTACCGCCATCTTGTAACAATTGTTAGAACTTCCTAATCTATGGCGCCTCCTGCTGCGACATATAGATTACTTTTTACACCCCTCGTAGTTTGAAAGGGTGTTAAGGAGATGGAATGAATTATGGAATGTAATGGACAGAAAATCTTATAAATATCTTCTACCATTTGATACGTAAACATTATTAACAGGCTGTTTCATAATTTTAAAGCATTATTTATTTTTCTTTGCACCTATTATTTTTATAAATGCTAACAATTTTTTATTGTGCCTAGAGGTATTTTATGTCGCATACATTGTGTGGACCACCTTTGTAAGGCGACAAAAATTTCATGTTGTATATTTGTATCCGGTTGTTTGCTAGAGGCTCGCCTCTCATTACATGTGACTTAAACTTACCTGGCAAAATGAAGGTATACTATTAATACACTTCTGGGGCACGTTCGGGAAATCGAGTTGTGATGATATGTTACGAGTATATTGGTTCTCTTAACCCGTGAAACTACAGATAATGGTAAATCTAGATAGGCTTTAACCTATTACGAACCTCATCCCACACTTACGAGACCACCATATTATAGTTTATATTACTGACATTCTAAGCACCAACTGCCCACGATTTCTACAAGTTGTGCCTCTGCTTATTATAACTTCGCACTAACTTCTCAAACTTCTAAATGTACTAAAATAAGCAAATTAATTGATGGTTTCAACTTTTTACGTCACATATTTAACCGACTTTTTAAAAGGAGGAGGTTCTCAATTTTGTTGTGTTTTTTGTAATGATTGAATCTTAGAACTCCGTTTATGAATTCTTGTTTGGTTTAAAAGGGTACATGTTATATGTATCCTTTTAAACCAAACAAGAATTTATAGTGCCATATTAATTTGGTCAAGTTCTGATCAATGGTTTTTGAGTTAGCTTCACTAATACGTATTTTTTTCCACTTAGTTTATGTCGATGCTGTTATTATAATTCACTTAGCAAGTGAAGGTATACGAATTTGTGTGGGGTAAGGTACCATTACTACAACGTGAAAAATAAAAAAATAATTTGAAAAAAAAAAAAGACAAGCGTCTTACAAAAAAAAAAACAACACTAAAGTAAAAAAAAAATGTTTTCACTTTGTAGTGTTTCTTTTGGAAGTTTTTTTTTTTCTACGTTATCTTATACATCAACTTTGTGAGGTAACCTGTACCCTGAATTTTTTTTAATACTCTGCAATCCTGTGGTAATTAAAACTAGTTCCTTCTGAGAAGAAGCAAATCTTTATCCATCCATAGATTTTGTCTTTTTCTTCCATACATCTTTACGAGATTTATAAAAGTGTTATTAAGTTTTCTCTCTTTTGTGCATATGTTGTTTTTTTTTTGTGCAAACTGTGTCTTTAATTTCTGTAATTGGTACTAAACCGTTTTAATTAAAGAAATAAGTAAATAAATATAAAAATAACAAGGCGTCACCTAAATGCGTCACGCGCTGCTCCTGAGCATGACATCATGTGTTCGATTCCCAGGTCGGGGGAAGTATTATTGGGTTTTTCCAACTAGAATTTCTCAGTAGCCGGAGTCTGGATTTGGCCCCAGTTGATAACGATAGGCTCGCCCCGTATTACATGGGACTTGAATTTAGCTGGCGAAATGTACGTTTACTGGTGCACCTCTGCCTAGCCCTTCAGAGTATACAGGCGTAATGGTATGTTATCGTTTTCGGCTCTCTATCGGTTTCGGGTGACCACTGAAAATCAGCGGTGTGCTGTGGGTCCCGTAGCATTGCATCATGCTGAGTGGAAGCCTTCTTGTTACAGTCACGGCTTGCAGCTGCTAATCAGCTCATCTTTTTGTATGCACGTGATTCTGTGACAAATAAATCCATTTTTAACCGACTTCAAAAAGAAGGAGGTTATCAATTCGACTTCTTTTATGTATGTTTGGGCATATCTCCGTCATCTAAAGACGGTTTTGCTAAATCCTCTTGCAATTTTTTTTTCATCTAATCTATATGTTTTTTTTTTTTCATATGGATCTGATGATGCGTTTCGGAGACCGACAATGGAACTCTTCAAAAAATGGACAGCAAATCAACCGCAATCGGTGCTATCGCATAAATATGCGTTGTTTTGACCTCAAGGATAATGAAATTTCGAATTGGTGTAGGGTAAGTACTATAACTAAACTAAACGGCGAAAAATTAAAAAGTAAAAAAAAAACGACTTTCGGAAAATCACTACAAAGTGAAAAATAACTTTAATTTCGGAAGGCAATGACAAAAAAGTCACCAACTTCCGAAGTTGAAGTTATTTTTCAATTTGTGGTGTTTTTCCGGAAGTCGGGTTTTATTTTTTGTATAAAAAAAAATTCTTAATTTTTTCTATCTTTTACAAAATTCATTATTTTGTCTTTCTCTAATTTTGCACTGATGCTGTTGCAAAACAAGGCAAAAGCGATTTTTTAAAATAACAACAACTTGTGTATGTGTACAGGCTGATATTTTTATTGCAAAACCTTTGCAAACCCTCCTGATATCAAGTTCCAAGATAAAATGGTTGCCCATAGGTTAGTTATATTAACTTGCGTAGGTGGCCACCTACACCCTGCATTACGATTGGTCTATATAACTGTGTGACGTTCAAGAGGGGCGGACTCGCAAAATTTTTATTATGGCCTGATCCTACGCAATTGATTTTTGATATGAAAACTCTTATGCTGATGTTTCGAAAAAAATGTAATGGTCCATAGTTAATACATGTTTGTTACAGTTTATTAGCACAATTGTTTCAGTATTGTAGGCTAACTTCTGCCCGCGATTTCGTTCGCGTGTAATCCCCGACCTTTTCTCTGTAAGAGGCCACACATCAAAAATCACAATAAACTACAAAAAACAGCCATGTTTTTTTTTTTAAACTTCCCCTTAAACATAGTTTTTTTTTTAACATTCCCCATAACATAGTACGTTTGTAGTTTTGTTCTCAGCCAAAATATGAGGCAGTGTATGCGCCCTCGTGACCCTAGCCGCCGCAGGATACGGAGACGCCCTGGGCGTCGGGAAGGCCCAGGCAGATTTCCGGCCACCGTAGGCATGAGGTTGCGGACGGCGAGTAATGGGTAGTTCGCTGTCCGGTAAGGACCAAGCCCAAGTCGACGGCGCGTTGTGTACCACGCGCGCCTCAAAGAGATGTCAGCACAAACCGAAGGGGCCCGCAAGGGCCGATGCCTGCCAGGGGTGCGGGTTCATTCGAAAGAGATACCGCAGCCCCTGGCATACGGGCTACTGAGGGAACACGAGTTGGTTTTAGTCAGTAAAAGTCTGACACGCCCTCCTGCTCCACCCAGAGCGGGAGAAGTTATTTGATGATTTCCCACCCAAAAAAAAAGGAGGCAAAATATACTTTCAGGACTGGTGACGCAGGAGCAGGCTACGTACAACGTTGTCCGTGTGAGAAGCAGCTTGACCTGACGTTGCCGCCCGTGGCCTTCAGTGACTGCCCCTTTTAGACAATTATTTTAAAACTACAAAAGCTTAAAGCTACGGACCATTTAAATATCAAAACATCAACTAAAAAAGGTGGGTGCTCTGTACATCTCTGCATACCCTTTAAAGTTGCCTACCCTGGTTTGTTATGTTAGTGTATATTTAGTAGCAGAATTTCGCGGAAAACTTCCTTTTTTTGAATTCAAACTATTGGGCTAATTTATTACCAATTGATCTTTAACTACATACAAAATATGTTGTTGTTTCTTGATAAATAAATTAAAAAAGTCACCTTTAACTAAAATAAATCTATAAAAGTTTATCAATTCAAAATCATTTAATTAGCAAAGAACACTTTCCTAAGAGCTCGTACAAAATATAGCTGTGTCAATGCAAGCTCGTGACGTCATTGAGTGTGACATCACCGCGACCCGACCCACGCGTCGGCCGTTATTGGCTGATGTTATCTGTTTTATACTGAGACTGAGCGGGCGAATATTGTGGTGTATACTCGAGTTATTGATGAGGTTCCGTAGATATTTTTATTAATAACTAGCTTTTGCCAGCAGTTCCGCCCGCGTGGAGGTCAAAAAGTATCCTATCTGTTTATCAAGGTTATGAAATATCTGTTTGCTAAATTTCACTCCAATCTGTTCAGCCGTTTTTGCGTGATTGAGTAACAAACACCCAAACATCTAAATATACAAACATACAAAATTTCACATTTATAATATTAGTAGGATAATAGGATGGTGCTTCCTAAGGATCATGGTTGAATAATAACAACCTCACGGGTCGATCGAAGGGCAAGCTACGCTTGCCCCAGTCGGTTCGCAGATGGGAATCCAATACGTCCTTAACCCTGCCGTGCCTCGGAAAGCACGTTAAGTCCGGCTTTCATTCGTAAATCTTTGACAATCGTTAGAAGGCCAAAAGTCTGACAACCAGTATTACCATGTAGCATGTTACTCAGGAACTGGGTTTTGGAGATCAGATAGGTAATCGCTCCATGTTAAACACTGGTATTCGGCTGCATCCGGTTAGACAGGAAGCTGACATCCACAAAAAAAGGAAAAAGGTCATGTAGATTTTATGGCGCTGTCTAAATGTTAGTAAGGTAGTCAGAAGTAACTGCTACAGTTATCAATCTTTTGGGCATCTTAGGGCCTGTACACACCACGTTTTTTAAGCGCGCCGTTGACGCGCGTTTGTAGCGATACAGACGGGATACGCACGCGAGTCAGACGAGCTTGTAGACCTTTCTGTAGGATAAAAGCGCGCCGTCGACGCACGTTTCTAAAACGCACGTCAACGGCGCGTTTAAAAAACGTGGTGTGCACAGGCCCTTTGACCCAAACTTTGCGCGAAAGCAATTTACGCAATAATTTTATTGCACATTATACTTACCGCATTTTGTTAAATTCAACTCAAGGCGGAAATAAAACAAGACAAAAGAAAAAGAAAAAAGTTAGTACAAAAAGTGAAGTATCTCAAAGAAGCAAAGAAACTGGAAAAAAAATACGCATTCACCAGTTAATTTCAATTGAGCTATTCTATATATACATCTATCACAAATAAGTACAATTGAAGTGTCTGTTAGTCCCTGGGTGTCGGGAATCCCAGACCGATTTCCGGCCACCGTAGGCATGAGCTTGCGGACGGCGAGTAATGGGTAGCTCGCTGTCCGGTAAGGACCAAGCCCAAGTCGACGGCGCGTTGTGTTCCACGCGCGCCTTAAAGAGATGTCAGCACAAGATGATGGGGCCTGCAAGGGCCGATGCTTGCCAAGGGTTTGTTCGAAAGAGATACCACAACCCCTGGCATACGGGCTACTGATCCCAAAACGGGTGGGTTTTAGTCAGTAAACACACGCCCTCCTGCACCACCCAGAGCGGGAGAAGTTATTTGATGATATCCCACCCATGAAAAAAAGTGTCTGTTAGTAATTTCAAAATACCAGCTTTTTTACTGAATGCATATGGAAGTACGAACGGTACTTATAACCAAAAAAACATATAAGCTAATCTCCGAAACGACTGAGCTGATTTTGACGGGACTTTCACTGGAGATACCTGCTATTACTTTTTGTCTTGGTATCTCATTTCTGTGAGATAATAGGCAGCAACTAGTTTTGAAATAAATAGAACATATATATTCGTTTTCCCATGGCGAAGAAAATCTATAACGATATTTTAAGGGGAAACTCAAGCAAAAGGAGGTCAAAAGTGCAACGGGTTCGATATAAATTACTGTATCCTCCTTTTTCAATTATTCCCGTTCTCAGGCTTACGATCTTTTTACCCTCTCTATTATTAAACTAAACAGTTTCGAGAATCAGTGCATTTTGTAGCCACTCCATCATTGCTGAGCGGGAATGTAGAGGAGTTAGAGGTCGTGACCTCAAGGTTAAGTACGGCATCGGTTTCTGTACCTATACAAATGATGGAACATATTTTAAACTGGATATGCATTTGAGCAAACGGCCAAAGAAATCATAAAGAAACTGGCCTATACTAAAACCAAAAGTTCGAAGATGTGTGACATCCACAAACGCGCACTGGACCTGCCAGTTGGATAACTAGTGGATGTTGATAATACAGTGAGAATATTATAGGTTATTTATATTTATGCATTTGAGAAGCCTGAATACCTTATTTTAGTAAGTAATTTATATTTGAAAAAATGCATTGTCTTTGAAACTGAATCAACATTTCAAATTTCAATTTCGTAGAATAAGAGACAGTGGGTTTAATTCATTTGCAAGATTTGACCTAGACAAACATACAAACATTACAAGTTATATAAAAGTTTGTACAAGAATCAGAGGTCTACGAGCATTTTCTACGAGTTAATCCGGGTTTACGAAAAGCTCTACGGGCTACGGCGGTGCTACGCCGTAGCTGCTTAATTAATTATGTTTTTTTTTTCGTTTTGCCAACTGCCCTTTTCCTCTGTTAATAAACGAAGTGTATATTACTACTGGATTTTCAACTACACTCACGGTCCCCCAAAAAGCTGGATTGAAGTATTTATACAAAGAAACGCTGATATCATTTGCTAAAGTGTTGATTCGATGGGCTCTATGGAAATGTCATGTCGACCTCAAGTGTTCCGATAATGTTTGGCTATAAAAGTACTATCTATTACACAAATCTGACATAGTTGGGTTCATTTTCGGAAATTCATGAAAAAATTACAAGATAATGTGATAATCGTGAAAATGTCGATGAGGGGGATTACGTTTTTTGAATATGATTGCGTAAATCAAGTTCCGCTGACGTTAACATTTATTTGCAGTTTAACCCTAGTCAGCTTTTTAGGGTTTTCAAATCTGGCGTGGCTGTTTGGTCGTCTAATAATATTTTTCTTTCTTTTCTTTTTTACTAGCCGAACTTTCAGGAAATAGTTGGAATAGGAACAAATGGAACCGTGGAGAACAGCCAGGAAAGAAAGCAGCAGAGGGTGATTCTAGGCTCAAACGATGATGATGGATACAAAAGCACAATGTACAGATTATGGATCGATCCATATGGTCCTAGATTTATCAGTAAGATAGGCCTTTATTAGAAGTGTTGGCGTCAGCTTCCATCCTAACCGCTTATCAGTATTTTGCATCTAGTTCCCATAAATTCGCAGAGCGGTGGCAAGCTCAAGTGAAAGAGCCAAGATGGCTTCCGACACACGATGCCCTTAGCATAATAACATCCCCATGGCCCTATACGGGGCGCCGGTGTGGGCGCCTACATTGAGGCGCCAACCAGCTCGCAAGTTGAGGGCGTCCCATAGGGTCATGGCGATCAAGATGATCCGAGGATATCGCACGATCTCCGGCGAGGCGGCGGGCCTCCTTGCCGGATTACCGCCATGGGATCTGGAGGCAAAGGTCCTCGCGCAAATATGGGAGTAGTGCGAGGAGGCCAAACGCCGGGGCGTAACTCCGCTGCCGCGGGAAATCGCGGCACAGCGGACAGAACTCCGGCGGGATCTCATGGTGACATGGAGAGAGCGATTGTCGCAACCCAGTGCTGGGCACGCCACGATTGCGGCGGTAAGTCCCCTCTTTGAGGAGTGGTTTGAGAGGCGGCATGGCGTCCTCACCTTCCACCTGACGCAGGTCCTCACCGGACACGGTTATTTCGGGAGGTTCCTGTTTCGGATAGGGCGGGAAGAAACGCCCGGGTGTTTCCACTGCGAAGATCGCCCTGAGGACACGGTGGAGCACACGGTGGCGGTCTGCCCAGCTTGGGTGGAGCACCGCCGTGTCCTCGTGGAGGCGATCGGCGGCGGTGATCTCTCGCGTCCGGCCCTGGTCCAAGCCATGGTACGGAGCGAGAGGGCATGGGGAGCCGTCACCTCCTTCAGCGAAGCAGTAATGCTCGCGAAGAGGGAGGAGGCGCACGTGAGGGAGAGGCAGCATATGCGCCCTCGCGACCCCAGCCGCCGCAGGATACGGAGACGCCCTGGGAGTCGGGAATCCCAGGCCGATTTCCGGACACCGTAGGCATGGGCTTGCGGACGGCGAGTAATGGGTAGCTCGCTGTCCGGTAAGGACCAAGCCCAAGTCGACGGCGCGTTGTGTTCCACGCGCGCCTCAAAGAGATGTCAGCACAAAAAAGTGATGGGACCCGCAAGGGTCGATGCCTGCCAGGGGTGCGGGTTTGTTCGAAAGAGACACCACAGCCCCTGGCTTAAGGGCTACTGAAGGAACACGGGTGAGTTTTAGTCAGTAAAAGTCTGACACGCCCTCCTGCTCCACCCAGAGCGGGAGAAGTTATTTGATGATTTCCCACCCAAAAAAAAAAAGAAAAAAAAAATCACAATAACATCCCGGTGTCACAAAAAGTAGAAAGCCGCAACAGCTTTTTAAAGTGTTTCGAAAGGCTAAGCCTGTGGCGAGATGGTCCTTCCCTATCTAACACACATCCAAGAAAAAACCACAGGCACACAAAAAATACACACACACATCACATGCCACATGCTAAAAATTTCGCACCTTGTTGTTGCCTTGGCTTTCCTAGAAGTCTTTAAATAAACTCTGGACTGAGGTAAGCCGAAATAAACAAATTTCAGCCACCATGGCCTCTCTAAGAGCAGTTATTTCATATCTGCTGGCTCTTGCACTGGACAGGTATCTATCTGAAACTGTGCTGTCATCTGTGTACCCGATAGCACCAAGCTGTAACAGGTCGTTAATATGTAGCAAAAATAGAAGAAAGAAATGAAAAAATGTTTATTCTGCACAAACAAAACGCACATTACATAAAATAAAATCAACTATGAAATAAAATGCACACATGCAATGTGGTCAAAAGCCCCGTATTCAAGTCGATTATTTTTAACAATATTGTCCATTGACTTGACTGATAGTATCAGTCGAGGCTTGGGACCGACCATAGACAAATGAATTACGTACGACACATGCAATTATATAATTATTAATAACAAGAAAACAAAAACAAAATGCCGAAAGCAGAGTGCATTACTGACTACTTTTATTTCAACAAAATAACAAATATAAAAACAACTAGGCCGTGCGTCGCATCTGTGCACGAACAGGTCCTTGCTCAGCTAAATGCTGCGACTTCGGACGGACTAGAGCCGCAGAAAGAACAGACCAAGAGGAACACCGGCATCAATAGCCTTATGATCCGATGAACAGCCATCTATGACCACTCTGATAGATTGATCACTCAAGAAGTCAGAAATCCAGTTGCAAAAGTCAGCAGGGATGCCAAATGCGGGAAGCTTACCCAACAGACTACCTTGCCAGACCCTGTCAAAGGCCTTTGAGATATCAAGCGACACAGCAAGGGCTTCGCCGTGTTTCTTAATGGCCTCGCCCCAGCAATGCGTAACATACACAAGGAGGTTCTCAGTTGACCAACCACGACGGAGGGGTTCTTAATAACTTGTTCAGCGTGTCCTGCTATCTGCACGCAACAGGAGTTGATGGACGCTGCTGAAAGTGCCAAATTCTCTGCTAACTGTATTTAGATGAATTGACACGCTAAGAAGAAGATGAACTGACTGTCTATCTGATCTTCATAACCCAGTTACACGGTAAGACGTATTTGGTAATATTGGATAAAAAAGTAAAATATATCCCTTAAAATCAACGATTTTTCTTGCATCTGACTCTTCCAAAAATACCAACTTCCGTCTTATTTATTCTTTTAGCCAAATAAACCATCATTCTTTAACAACAAAATTGCTCTCAGAAACCGAAATTACAAAAAGCTTTGATGGGGCATCCGATGGGGGCTTGATGCGTCTTAGTAACCGATTTCCCAAGGGCCCCATAAGTTCTAAGGGAACTATTCCAAAGAAAAACACTCAAAATTACGTTGAGTTTTTTACAAATGGGTCAAATGCTCTTTGAGGCTGCGGTGATTAAGCCAATACATGAATTAGGTTATTTGTTGCAGCTATCCATAGAAATAGGTTAAAAAGTTTGTCTTTAAAATTAGCCTCTTATTTCCGATTACTATGATGTACCTACGACCCTTGTATCTTTGCCAATAATGAAGTAAATACCTATACCTTCGCATAGTAGACCCTCCCTATTTTGAAATAGCTATCACGGGTAAAATAAGCTTACGAAACTATTTATTTTCCCAGATTGGAAACAAAAATGCTACTATTAGCAAGCAAAACGATCCGTTTTTATTCATAGAAACCGAGCATTAAACGACACACGTCCTGTCCTAGAGTTTATGTTTTTAAGTTCATACGGAGTGGGAATAATAATGGTTATTCACCTGATTATTTATAACCAGAACTGTATTCAAAAAGGAGGAGGTACTCAATTAATCTATATTTTTTTATATGTGTTCCGCGATATCTTCGGCAATTTTATTGTAGATCGATTTCATAAATTGTTTTTTAATAGATAGGGTATGCTTAAGGGGTGGCGGTGGCGAAATGTCGTGAAGTGCATCACATCTGCTCCTTCCAATACTCCCACGAGTACTTAACGATCACGACCGCTCGTCAAGAGCGTACCGGATAAGAAGAAGAAGGGGTGGTCCCGTTTTTCAACTTGGGTAGTTTTTGCGTTACCTGCGATAAAACGTATTTAATCCACTTTGTGTATATTGATGATGTTCTAATATTTCCAGTCACGGTTGTTTAATACTTCAGGCACAGAAATGTACAGAGGTGGACTTAATGCCATAGGCATTTTCTACCAGTCGACCTTAGGATGATGCAGAGACAGAAAAACAGTAGTAGGAGCAATTGCGCAAGTTAATCTACTAATATTATAAGGAGGAAAAATTTGATTGTTTGCAAAATTGTTTTTAATCGGTTGACATCGGCGCAGAGCCTTGAGGCTCCATTACAATAGAAAATCAATTGTGTCTCATTAACCAATCTTGAGCGATTAATCGATAAACTTAAAAACTACTTAGCCGATTAAAAAAATCTTTCACCTGTAGAAAGCTACATTATTTCGGAGTAACATGAGCTTTAAATATCACGCTGATGATGTCGCGGGCGAAGTGCTAGTGTGGTCATTCATCATCATCATTTCAGTCAAAAGACGTCCACCGCTGGATATAGGCCTACCCCAAACTCCGCCACTTCGACCGGTTCTGTGCTTCCCGCATCCAGCGGACTGTTGCGGCCCTCACAAGTCATGGGTCCACCTTGTGGGAGACCTTTCAAGTTCCAACTTTACCTCATCCAGTAGTGTAGTAATAAAATGTTATTTAATGTAACATAACTTGTAACAACCTACTAAATGAAAAACCTACTCAAAGTATTTTCTTACAACGCCTACGAAACCCAAAAGGATTAATTTCCTTAGATTTAAATTCTTCAATAAGTGAATAAAACGGGAAGATTAAAAAAGCTCGGTTTACACTTCCCACGCCTTACTTTCATAGCCAAGATTACAGTTGCAACAGTTTGTATAATCTAGACGCACTGGCTACAAAAATCACTTAGAAATCTGCTCATACATTGCAAGTTGGAGTTTGCAATATTATCTTACATTAAAACCAGCTACAGTAATTTGAAACCTCATATTGCGTTCATTCGCAAATAAACCAAGAAACCATATCTCCGTCTAAAATGTTCCCACTGCTAGGAAACAGGCCTCATTGACCAGAAGTTGGCAGTGAAAGTGGTCCAGTGCGGGTTCTAGGATATGCTTGTTTCCTCTGGATGTTTTCCTTAGACGTTTTGAGAGCAGTGTTGATGTAATAATTTAAACAAAGAAAAGTGCATGGGTGCGTTCCACCTTACAACCTCGTAAGCCACGGCCATTTCTACTGGGCCAACACTGCTTTCTGACCCAAGAAATATGTCGGAGTAAATAAGTGTTGTCAAATTAGATAAAACAAAACACAACTGACAGTTAACAGCTTGTTGACTCTTGCTTGCTTTGTTAGTTAGAAAAAGATAGAATCTCTCAGTCGATTTACACAAAACGAATGCACTTTATATCAGTGTTCTATCCACGCCACCAAATTCTTATTTACCGACTTAAAAAAAGGAGGTGGTACTCAATTCGGTTGTATAAAACTTGTAACGGAAAGGGTACATTACATACCAAGGGCACTGCTTCTTTGGATGATATCAAACGATATTGAAACGGTTTTTTAATCCTATCTCTACATGTTCGGAAGTTATCAGAATTTTTAATACATTAATACCAGAAACCGAACTTTTCAAATTGGAATAAACACATCACTCTGAAGAGATTTATCGTGATATTGGCAAGTAACGTGGGAAGTTATTGACCTACGTAGTGCGACGACACGTTTGTTATGAGTTGAATTTAAGAAATATATGAAACCGAGTATCAATTCTTAGAGTATCTTATTTTGAGCTGAAACTATGTGACCAGCTGTTTTCTTTAGTGCTTCAGGGTAGCAATAGGGTTTCTGTTACACTCTGTATAAATATTTTTAAACGTTTGTTAAGTTAGAACTCCGTCATATAAAAACCGATTTGAAAAAATCTTCTTTGGTTACAAGAGTATACATACATACAAACTCAGCCTATTACGTTCCCACTGCTGGGACACAGGCCTCGTCTCTGTGAGAGGGAGTGGGCCGTAATCCACCACGCGGACCCAGTGCGGGTTGGTAGATGTCACATGTCTTCGATTTTTTCTAGGTCATGCCGGTTTCCTCACGATGTTTTCCTTCACCGTTTGAGAGCAGTGGTGATGAAATTATTTACACAAAGTAATGCGCCTGGCTGGGTTCGAACGCACGACCTACAACTAGTAAGTCGCGGCCGTTACCACTGGGCCACCACTGCTCCGGAAGGGTATACTAGTATCTTATTACCGATTGATCCCATTTAAATTTGGTCAAGTACTGATCAGTGGTTTAAGTTCAATAATAGGTACCTACGTATTTTTTTTTCCTGTCACTTTTATTTATTTAGCAAGTGAAGGTATACGAATTTGTGTGAGGTAGGTAACACAACTAAAAAGTGAAAATAAAAAGAAGTCAGTGTCTTTGGTTTTATATTTTCGTATTTTTTGCCACCAACTTCTGAAATTAAAGTTTTTTTTCGCTTCTTAGTGTTTTTGGGAACTTTCTTTTTTTTTTTTGTAAATAGGAGAGGTCAGCTTACTTAGTAAAATGTCAAGAATATCTAGGACTATATGCTCTTGTTCTTGTTCTGGATCTACGTCGGTTTAAATCTACCTTAAGTAAACTGCTAATTGGATGCATTATCAATTGGGTATTTTCCATTTTTTCAAAAACTATTCTAATTTGAAGATTAGAACGACATTAAAAAAAAAAATTGGTTTAAATCGTTTTTTTCTATTAATAAAATAATTTTTTTTTCTATTAAAATTTTTTTATAGAAAAAAAAATTATTTCTATCCATTTTCTCAATTAAAAACGATTTAAACCAAATTTATTTTTCGTTGTTTGAATTTACCGCCAAAACGCTTCTTACGGTGACTTTTTATCACGTGATGTCAACTTTGTGTTGTAGTAGTTGGTAAGTAAATGTGAACCGCACTGGTTCAATACTCAGAAGTAAAGGGCTTATTACACTTGGAATATAAAAACACTCTTAAGAGACTTTGAAAACCACGTTTATTTATCAAAGTTACAAAATGTTAAAATATACAGTTTGTAGTTTAGAATACAAGTGTCTAGTGCAGATGTCCAGAAACGAATGCCCAAGAGTGACGAGCATATCACTCAAAATGTCTGCCCGCTTCCCGCCATTTTACTTGCTTGTGATTGGTCGAGAACTGTCAAAGTCTCGACCAATCACATGAAGTCAATACAGCTACATTTAATCCTAAGAGTTCATAGATGTGATTATAAATAGTTAACAAACATATATAATTATAGGCATAATTTATAACAGCTCGGCCATCCGACTTCCAACGAGTCCCTCGTTGTTATGTCAAAACAAAAAATAAAAATAAAAAAAAACATTACATACATCATATAACATTTCAAACATAAATTATCTCATTCGTCTTTAATTAATTATATCTTAAGTTCCATTATCTTACAATAGATTTACTCGCACATTACTTTTAGTCTGTAAGCTTTCTTTAAGGGTGTCGGTTACCTGACACGCTTAGCGTAATCTATATCTTATATCGGCAGTAGGTGTATGTATTGGTCCATGACCTTGACCAGTAGATATACCCACTAATGCACCAATTGCTAAAACGGGAGGCATCCTTTACCTGATACCCCTCACCAACTCATTAGTACGTGACTCTAACCAATGAATCGGTATTTACTAGTCCATGACGTTGACCAGCAAATATTTCAGCCATTAGTACATGGAATAATTTAGATGATACATGACATTAATCATCGAAACTTAAACCACATTAGCTTTACTTTTATTGTGACATCGACATCTCATAGTTCTTTAAATTATCATGTTAGAAATACAAAATATAATTGGTAGCAAAAGATCTGATTCGGTGTTCTTATCTGCCTGCTTATTTAATTCTATGTACAATATTCATCTTTATTAACACCAATGAATTGACCATACGTCTGATTACAACCCTTCACAATCAGATTCACAATCTTTAGGCTTGGATTCACAACCGGTTGATACGGGCTCGTTAAAACTGATCCATGGGAATATTTTATCAATGGCCACCACAGCCTCGTACCTCTTACTAGTCCTTGTGAGGGGTGTGTCCTCGACTACAAACCTATCGTTGGGGAGCACCTTCTTAATTCTGTAAGGGCCTTTACACTTAGGTTCGAGCTTCTTAGATTGCCCCTCTATTCCCGTCACAGCTCTTACTACTCTAACCAAATCACCTTCTTTGAAACTCATTCCCATTTTTCTGTACCTATCATACCGCTCTTTGTCCTTGTCCTGTTGTATCCTAATAAGCTCACCGGCTGTAGCCCTAACATCGTCCAGACTCTCCCCGATCTCCGACGTAACTTCGTTTATTACGTCGTTTAATAGACCTTCAGATGGATTGGTTAGATTTCGCCCGAAAAGAAGCTCCGCTGGAGTCTTTTTGGTGGTAGCATGTACAGTGGTATTGATACCCAACTGTATGTTAGGTAAATGTTCGTCCCATAAACCATTTGGTTGATCGTGGTTCATTGCCCCGAGCGCTGCCAAAATGGTGCGGTTGTACCGTTCCACTTGGCCATTCGCTCGGGGTGTGGCAACGGCATTAAGTACGTGCTTTATACCACATGATTGAATAAACGTTTTAAACTCTCTACTAGTAAAACTTGTTCCTTGATCCGTAATCAAACGGGTTGGCACGCCGAAGTAACTAAAATGCTCTCTCAATACCCTAATGCTTGTGGACGATTTGGTATTTCGCACAGCGGTGATGTCAACAAATTTCGTAAACGCGTCTATGATGACTAGAATGAATGTATTGCCACGCTTGGTGCGAATAAAAGGACCGAGATGATCCGCATGTATGGTGTGGAACGGTATAATAGCTTTAGGGATGGGGTGTAGTTCACCGGGCCTGGGACCACCTGGCAACTTGTGATGTGCGCACTGAAGGCAAGCTGAGACGTACTTTTTTACAAACCTTCTCATTTTTGGAAACCAATAAGTAGCTTGCAAGCGTGCCAAAGTTTTGTCAAACCCAAAGTGTCCCACATCGTCATGATTGGCTTTCAGTAGTTGCCATCTGGTGCCACTCGGAACAACCCAACGAATAGTATTTTCGTCAATCATCCGATATACCCGTCCATTTACAAGCTTGTAATTTTTGAATATGTCAATGGCATCTTTACATTTGGAATCGCCTAAAACATTCGCGATATTCTTAATGTCTTCGTCAGTCTGTTGCACCGTTGCTAGCCAATCGTCAGTACCTACCGAAAGTATGTCTAACACGTGATCAACATCTGGAATACCGCCTATAGCACCCCTGCTAAGGGCATCTACGTGTGCCATTTTGTCGCCAGGGCGGTATTCTATTGAGCAGTCATATTCTAAGAATTGCAGCCACCAGCGAGCAATTCGTGGGATTAAGTCGCGTTTACTCAGAGTGGTACGCAAAGCGTTGCAGTCCGTAACTATGGTGAATCTAATACCGAGTAAGTAATGCCTAAACCTATTTAATGAGGCAATAATAGCGAGGGTCTCTAACTCGAAGGAGTGTAGTTTTTGTTCATCCGGACTGGTTTGCCTGCTATAATAAGCAATAGGTTTGAACACCCCAGATCTGTCCTGTTGCATTAAAATGCCAGCTATCCCGTACTTGCTAGCATCAGTGTGGAGTTGAGTTAGCGCACTATGATTATAAAGTCCGAGGACCGGTCTTTGTACTAAAATCTCCTTTAATTTTTCAAACGATTCTAGTTCTTGACTACCCCAACTCCAAGAATTGTCCTTCTTCAACAGGCTAGTCAGAGGATGTGCTATTAAAGCGAATCCCGCGACAAACCTCCTGAAGAAGCCAGCAAGGCCTAAGAACCTTCTAACCTCGTGAACATTTGTTGGCGTAGGGAATTTGGATATAGCGTCTGTTTTAAGCGGCCCTGGTCTAACACCCTCTAAACTGACTTCGTACCCCAAGTACTCTATTTTGTCATAAAAGAAATTACATTTATTCATTTTGAGAGTTAGGCCATTTTGTGCCAGCAAACGCAATACCTCCTCCAAACGTACCATCCCCTCATCAAATGACTTGGCAGGGATCAGAATATCATCCATGTAGACCAACGCGTACGATGACGCAGGTGAATTGTGGATGATCTTATTCATTGTACGCTGGAATACCGATGGTGCGTTTACTAACCCAAAAGGCATTCTGTTGTACTCGTATTGACCCTGAGGGGTCACAAAAGCTGTCTTATCTCGAGAACCTTCGGCTATTGGGATCTGATAGTACCCGGACGCTAAGTCGAGGGTAACAAATAGTGAACTACCTGATAATAAGTCCAACTGATCCTCGATACGAGGGAGAGGATAGTGTTCTTTCTTTGTCTTACTATTTAGTGCACGGTAGTCCACACATAACCTCTTTTCCCCAGACTTTTTGTTAACTAGTACTATAGGGCTTGCGTACGGACTGTTAGACTCCCGTATAATGCCGCTTTCTAACATTTCCTTGATCATGTCTTGAACTAACTGGCGTTCGGTAAAGGACAACCGGTATGGGCGGTAAACGACAGGATCGGGATCATCTAATTGAATCACCATTTCAGTTGCCATTGTAAATCCAAGATCTTTTAAACTACTGGAAAAGCAATACTTATATTTATTCAACAAGACCTTTAACGACTCTTTTTGATCCTTTGTTAAATTTCCTCCGCAGCTGATTGGTGCTTCATCTATGGATGACTGATCACTAAAATCTAATTTTTGAACGTTTAGGCTCTCGGTTAAAGTGTGGCTCCTAGTTATAAGATTACCCTTTTCTATAACTAGGGGGTTATCACTGATATTCTGAACGAGAATCCTACCCGCACCGTGTGTTAATTGATACTCGCCGGGCAACAAGTAATGTTCGTAACCTTCAATATTGCGCACGGTTCCATTCACGTAGATTTTTCCCGAGAAAGAATTACACGAACTAACTGGGATCGCCTTTAATTCGCCGCGTCCTATGCGCGTCTCCTTCATACATGAAAGTGGAGAAATCAAAACAGACTGCTCACTAACCCGCTGGAAAATGACGTCAGATTCTGTCTTTACTATTTTGACGGAGGGTCTTTCGGTGAAAGTGTGGCCTAGTAGTATAGGAAAATTTATTAAGCAATTATCAACCACCAATATCTCCACGTGATTTTCTACTACTCCCTGTACTTCGATCGTGACGTTAGCTTTGCCAAGGGGTTTATATGGCACGTTACCTATTCCTCTTAATAGTGGCACTTCTCCTACCTTCCAGTTTAGTCCTAAACGCTGAGCTTCACTGAGACGGACCAAAGTACCCTCGCTTCCCAAATCTACGAGACATTCTGAAAACAACCCATTTATTTTAATAGGCATTTTATACTTGGCACTTGAGTCGCCTGTGTTTTCTACTTTCAATATTGCTTTTGGTTTATCGTTGGTACTTTGCTTTGTCCCAGGGCACTCAGTGTCTTTATGTCCCAGTAAATTACATTTAGAGCATTGAACCCTCGGTTTTGGGCAACGAAAGAATGGGTGACCGGGTTCCTTACAATTGTAGCAGACCATACTAGATCCGGTTGACTTCCGGGAACCGTGTTCTACTTTATTACCGGTAAATATGTTATTTTGTGTTCGCCTATCTCTATCCTTAACCTTCTGCTGCTCGTTTGTGGACCTATCTTGACCTATTTTTACTGTCTTTAAAAACTTAAGAAGCAATTCCGGTTCCATAAATTCAGCTCCTTGTGCTCCCAACCTAACACCACGATCTTCTATACCTGCTATGATACAATCAACTGCACGTTTTCCTGATATTTCGCAACGATTTAGAAGATTCATTTTAGTATAATAATATATTTCTAACGGCTCCCCATAACGAACCTTTTTATTCAGCATTTCCGTTAGTAAATCTGCATAATTATCCCTAGTGGGAAAAGATTCCTTCAGCTTTAACTTCCACTCCGGCCAAGAAAATAGTAGTGAGGGTAGACCCTGATACCAGGATTTAGCTACCCCTGTTAATTTAGGTAGGGCATAGTGGACTACTTGTTTATCGTTCCAACCATAGATCTGTGCACATTCATCAACCTTGTGAAGCCATGTATCAACCGTTTGTTCCTTACATAATGGGTCAAAATCAGGAATTACATTATTTAAAACAGGATACCTATCGCGATCGCTTGCATTATTCATACCCTTAAGTGCAGTAATAAAGTTCTCAATAAACAGTTTGTTATTCAACTCACGATCACGATGAGTTTCTTCACGGGATGGTGTACGAAGGCGAGATGTTCTGCTCCTAGGTGGATGCCCGCGTTCTGCGTGGCACGTCTCTTGCCGCCCTGGAGTGCGCGACCGGGTCCTGGAGCGCTTGGTACGACGACTTGCCTTTCTTGAATAGTGTGGTCGGGAAGGAGACCGACTAATCGTCGGTCGCGATCGTCTTCCTTTCGATCGCCTGGACCGCGACAGACGGTTTCGGCTGCCACAACTTTCTTCAGGTGAACGCGTATGCCCTCGACCCCGGCTGCGGCTTCGGGTTGCATCACGACATCGAAGTGGCGGCGTCAGCGACTTGTGAGGGGTCCGTCTAGGTCCATCACGTTCTCTTCGAGAACTAGACCCATGTTCATCCATGTTCTCACGGCGTTTTCTCGGTACGCCAAATACTTAACGTGTCTCCGATCCTTTTGTGGGCACTAGGCTGTTTATCCCACTTCTGAGATGTGAACCGCACTGGTTCAATACTCAGAAGTAAAGGGCTTATTACACTTGGAATATAAAAACACTCTTAAGAGACTTTGAAAACCACGTTTATTTATCAAAGTTACAAAATGTTAAAATATACAGTTTGTAGTTTAGAATACAAGTGTCTAGTGCAGATGTCCAGAAACGAATGCCCAAGAGTGACGAGCATATCACTCAAAATGTCTGCCCGCTTCCCGCCATTTTACTTGCTTGTGATTGGTCGAGAACTGTCAAAGTCTCGACCAATCACATGAAGTCAATACAGCTACATTTAATCCTAAGAGTTCATAGATGTGATTATAAATAGTTAACAAACATATATAATTATAGGCATAATTTATAACATAAATAAGTGAATGTCGAGTTTATAATTAACAAGATTTTTAATGGATATAAAATAAAGTGATATTACTGGTGTGCGGTTTTGGCGGTAAATTTAAAACAACGAAAAATAATGTTTTTAATAGTTTTTAGTTGAGAAAATTTGTATAAATAAATAAATGTTAAACTGTTAAATATATCGTCCCAATCTTCAAATTAAAATAGATTTATGAAATCGGAAAATACCCTATTTAAAGTTATATTGCAGTTAGCATGAAACTCGACGCAAAATGAGTCCAAGTGAAATAAGGTAAATCATTTTGAGCCTTGCAAATTGGTCAAAACTTTCATCGGTGAAGAACAGCTAACAGCGCCAGTGACGAAACTGATACCAAGAAAGAAACCATGTTGAGTCAAGTTGAAAATAATATTTTTTCCAGATAACTTACTTATTTCTTATCGCCACGCATCGCTGGGTCGGTGAAGTGAGCACGAATTCAAGTGATACCAACATCTCTCAATAAGCACAAGTTACCGAGGTGTGACTTCGGCTTTTCTCGTGACGGCACAAGCTAGAGAAAAAATGTTGTGCGAAAAAAATAGATAATATAATAATAATATAAGTTTATTGTTCAATTAGGACTAGATTACATGGCAAGGTAACATAATATGAAGTAGAAGCATACGTTTCTTAATCTAGTTAGTGGGTGCCGTACTGTTCTCCTAGATAGGTTACGAAGTAATCTGTGTTTAGGAGAAACAGTTCCGATCCCCGTCATAAATGGTTGACTTATAGATAGCACGTGTAAGTATGTATATTAATAGAAATAGTACAGCAAGCTACAAGATAAGAGACAATTCAGGGCTATTAAACAAAAAACACAGTAAAAATAAAAACTTCAACCACAAAATATAAAAATAAGGAATATAGAAACTACGTATTTAAAAAAATAAAAGTAAAACTTAGAACATATAAATTTCGAAAAAAAAAAAAAAATGTTTAATATGTTTGTGTGGTGAGTTTATTGTTAGTGTGGTGAGTGTTTCGCTAGTGTATGAAGTGTGTGATGCATGTGTGTGTTTGAGTGATCACTTCTTTTGAAACTCTTCGGTTTCGTCGTAGTTAAGGTTTAGCAAGAAGGGGCGAACAGTCTTTTTGCAATTATTTTTATTTAAGCCGTAAGTATCTCCAGATCCAGATCCTGGGGTAAATGGCTGATTATATGTTTTTTTAAGAGGAATATATTTTTTATGTTCATAAGGATAGCATTGTCAACTTATAATGCTCCCACTGTTGTGACACATCGGTGAGAATGAGTGGGTCGTAATCCACAACACAAACGCGGGCTTAATACGTGTTGGTAGACTGATGACTTCGAATTTTTGCACTAGAACATGCCAGTTTCCTTACGATGCTTTGCTTCATAGTTTTGAGAGCAGTGGTGATGAAATATTTACACAAAGTAAAGTTAATCAGCTTAAAATAAAATTAACCTTGTTCCCGATACCGGTGGGCTACTATTTTTTTATATTTTTAAATGTTTTTATATTTTTATAATAATATTTAAAATGTAATTTAAATGTATATTTAACGGAATAAAGGAAATTAAATTAATATTATTATTCTGTAAATAATAATATAAACAATATTTATTTGCATTAAACATGGTATACAAAGTTTTTAGATTGCCTCGTTGGTCTAGTACTATCTAACACAGAAGAGGGCTGCGTCCCAGCAGTGGGAATGTTTCAGGCTGATGACGTAGTGACAGTAGGTACAGATTAGTTTGCGCAGAGCTTATGGCTTAGTAATAATAATAAATAGTAAATAAATGTTTTATTGACATAAAGAAGATGTGACAATCTATTGAAGCCCTGTCTTCACCCGTTTGTGGATCATTAACAATTTGTGTACTAAAAAATATATATACATTAATAGAATTTAGTGCATGCTTGCTCTTGTGTGTGTGTGTTTGTGCGCGTGTGTATGTATGTTATATGTTATTTTTTAATTAAAGAAATTTATAATACAGACTTGTTACTTAATTCTAAACTCGCCAAACTTTTACGTTCGATGGCGAGAATGTGTATGTGTGTGTGTCTGTGTTTCTGAGTGACTGTGATTGGTAGTTGTTCTTTGTGTTATATCAAACTTCGTTTGCCTACATTACTATTTAGTTATTACGAGTATTGTTCTTTAACTATGTGTGTAAACTCTGTGGGTAATCCAGTGTTTTAAGCCATGTAGTAATAACTGATGCACGGGTAGATCGACCAGGTAAAGCTGCAGTTGTCGCGGTTGGTCAGTGGATGGGTGCCCTTCTGTACATACCAAGACCGTGCCTCGGAAAGCACGTTAAGTCGTTGGTCTCGGTTTTCATTCGACGATCTTTGTCAGTCATTACGGGTCGTCAGAAGCCCGAAAGTATGACAGCCAGTCTTATCAAGATGTTTCGTATCACCCAGTAACTGGGCTGTGGAGATCAGATAGGCAATCGCTCCATTTAAAATACTGGTATTCAGCTTCATCCGGTTAGACTGGAAGCCGACCCCAACATAGTTGTAAAGAGGTTAAGCAAATAATGACCTAAAGTAAAGCCAAAATAAGGGATATAACCAAATGGTAATAGCCATTTGGCTTGTCCTTTCAAATATTATTTAATATTTACGTCTTTCTATATTTAACTCCATCGTTATATCGGATGATCAGCAGATAATTTAAGAAGGTACTTGTAAGTAACCTGGTTGCTAAGCAACCTTCTTGATTAAGTTTAACCTCTGAAATCCTAGAGTCTTGTTAACAATACTTCAGTGACTTACAAAGTAGTTCTCAGTATTTGTAAGTCATTGAAGTATTGATGTCAATCAGCTTGTCTCCTATTTCATGGGACTCAAACATCGCTGGCGTAATATTGATGACCGTTAAGTATAGTCCTCGTACACCTGCCTACCCCTTCGGAAAATGTAGTCGTGATGGTGAATTATGTCATATTCTTGTTAAGAGCGTAGCTACCGTCGTGTCAATGATACTGGCCCCCAAGCTACAGGGGCCCCCGATGTGTGTAAGTTAACATTTGTAAACTGTTAACCCAGCACCCTAATTGCGTAACATACAATTAATCATAATCGGTTTCATTTTGACGTTCAACAATATTCATTGCGTTATTTACGTTGTTGAGCAGACACATTTTTCGAGCATATGAAGCAATGGTTTAACAATATGTTTTAAAACGAAACAGATTATGATTAATCGTGAGTTACGCAATAAGGATGCTGTAATCTATATCTATAATCTATCTATATCTATTTATCTATATATTATCTACTAGGTTTTGCCCACGGCTCCGCCCGCGTGGATGTCACTTATCGCGTAAAAAAGTAGCCTATGTCCTTCTCCATATCCCAGGCTTTATCTCTGCCAAATTTCATGACGATTGGTTCAGCGGTTTAGGCGTCAAAGCGTGACAGACAGACAGAGTTATTTTCGCATTTATACGAGTAATATTAATAGGGATATTCCGACTATCCTACTTCTTACTAATATCATAAATGTGAAAGTTTCTATGTTTAGATGTTTGTATTTTTGTTACTTAATCACGCAAAAACGGCTGAACATATTTGGATGAAATTTGCTACACAGATAGTTTATAACCTGGAATAATACATAGGATACTTTTTATCCCGATAGTGGGTTCCCGTGGGATGATTCTCGAGGTCCACGCAGGCGTGCATTACGTGTGGTGCCGGACGTAACGCACCATCCTACTTCTTCCCGTGGGTGTCGTAGAAGGCGACTAAGGGACTTACTAGAGAATGGGCAGCAGCGTTCTCTATGCATTTGACCACCATACTGCGATCGCCAACCCGCCTCCCAAGCGTGGCGATTATGGTAACACCCCTCTATTTGGGGAGGCCTATGTTCAACAGTCGACGTCTTTCGGCTGAAATGATGATGATGATGACGCAGGCGAAGCCGTTGGCAAAAGTTAGTTGTTCTGAGGAGGAAAATAATGAATATCTAAAAATTTAAGTATTTTGTTTATGGCTTACAAAGACTTTAAGCTACATGCACGCGCCAATTATTAAGCTCTTGAATTGAATCATACAAAAAATCTATCCTATTCGATTTATTTTGCACCAATTTTCGAGGTCACTTCGCTTGCTCTTGCATTTTCTTAGTAAAACGACAAAGACAGCTAATCTAACCCACCTGAGTCAAGAAGGTCCAATTTTCCAGCTCACAAGAACTTCTATGAAAACTTTACACTTCATCACAGTTCCCTAGTCACCTTTTGTGACGCCCACGATTTCCAGTGAAGTCCTATCTGAATGTATAATCTAGAATCACTTTTCCTACACCAGTAGGTGGATCTGTAACGCCTACACTTACAACTGGATGCAACTTGCAAATATAATGTCAATTATTCGCAGTCATTTGTTTTTTTAATTGTTTTGTTTGTAGCCAAACTTTTTGGATTTAGTTTTTTTATTTATTTAATTCAGAGACCAGATATTAATATAGTTTAGCCCTCTTATTTATAGCCTTTGCGAAGAGATGTTTAAACGTCAAAAATGTGTGGTAATCGGTTATCGTCATCATCATTACAGCCGAAAGACGGCCACTTCGGTAATCGGTCACTAAGCCTTAATATATTAATATCTGAAAGTTTGTATGTTTAGATGTTTGGTTGTTTGTTACTCATCATCATCATACTCAGCCTATAATGTTCCCACTACTGGGACACAGGTCTCCTCTCGGTGAGAGGGATTGTGCCGTAATCCACCACGCGGGCCCAGTGCGGGTTGGTAGATGTCACATGTCTTCAAATTTTTGGTTCTAGGACATGCCGGTTTCCTCACGATGTTTTCCTTCACCGTTTTGAGAGCAGTGGTGATGAAATAATTTACACAAAGTAAAGCGCCTGGCTGGGTTCGAACTCACGACCTACAACTCGTAAGTCGCGGCCGTTACAATTTGGCCACCACAGCTCTCACCGTTTGTTACTCAATCACGCAAAAACTGCTGAACGAATTTGGATGAAATTTGGCAAATAGATCGTTTATAACCTGGATTAACATAAATAGGACTTTTTTTTTCCGGTAGTACGTTCCCGTGGAAAAATGTCCGACCACCACGCGGGCGAACCCGCTGGCAAAAGCTAGTCATTACTAAACTTTAAGCAACGTTTATAAATAAGGGGGTACTAGTTTAAGTTGCATTTGACTTTTATTACTAGATTATAGAGTGTTTTTTTTTTATAAAGACTACTTCTCATTCAGAGAAGGCGATTCTTTTGCCTGTTGTGTCCCGCATATCAGGGATTTTAAAAAATAAAATATGGAACGATAGAAGGACTGTGTGAAATATGATAAGGTTAGAAAAGGCCTGACTACCGTGATGAGGTCTAATAGAGTAGTATGGAAGATATCTGCTGGGGAGTTTGTTGCGCCACTTCTTCTTCCCAGCTAAAGCGCTCGGAAGTGGTGAAGAGCGGGCGTTTTGTGGGACTGCATTATGTAATTTTGACGTTTAAAAAGTGCTGACTCTCAGCCTAGTTTGAATAAATGACTTTTGATAATGTTGTGCCGACCACAAATAAATTGGACTAAGGGGACAGGTCAATGATGATCACTTATACAGGATAAGTTTTTAACCAGTGCGCAAACTGTAACCATGAATTCAGCATATAACTCTAGATGCCAGAAAATTTTCGTCGATTATACAAAAAAATAATCAACTGTTCCATACATTTTCACCGCGTAGGTATTGCACTTTTCTATGAAACAGCTGATTTTTTGCGCTGAGGGCCTAGAATGATATGCTGACTTCATTGTAACAGTTTGCGCACTGGTTTAAAATGTACCCTATACCTAAGTCCAAACATATTTTGATAAAAATATCAGCCGTTAACTTTTCCACTACTGGGCGAACTTCTTTCCCTTAACCGATGCTAGTGATATCTAAGATATACTTTAAAAAGTTCCTTAAGAGCTGCGTGCTCGTAAATTAGGGCTAGTCCCGGAGTCATAACTGATAGTTTGTGTATATCATAATCGTATCATAATCGGCCTATAATGATCCCACTGCTGGGACACAGGCCTCCTCTCTGTGAGAGGGAGTGGGTCGTAATCTACCACACGGGCCCAGTGCGGTTTGTTAGATGTTACATGTGTTCGAATTTTTGGTTCTAGGACATGACAGTTTCCTCACGATGTTTTCCTTCACCGTTTTGCAGTGGTGATGAAATTAAATACACAAAGTAAAGTGCTTGTCTGGGTTCGAACTCATGACCTACAACTCGTAAGTCGATGACGATACCACTGGGCCACCGGTGCTCTCACGTTTGTATATATGTGTAGGCATAATAGTATGTGTATATTTACTTATATTTTAAATATTAATTACACGACTAATGTAATTGCACCTACCACTGTTTGTCTCTGCATCACCCAAAGGTCGGCTGGTAGGAAATGCTTATGGCATTAAATCTGCCTCTGTACATTTCTTATCCTAAATGTAATTGTGGTCGGCAACAACATGTCTTTTACTTCAACACTTCTCTATTCGTTGTTATCTTCGTAGTCATCCCCTTTCTAACCATATCATTATTCACACAATTCATCCATCGTTCCTTTGGTTTTCCTTCCTATTCTTATAGCCATCGACACTTATACTCAAAAAAATTCTAATTCCTCCGTAATAAAGTATTGATAAGTAGTTATGATAGTTATTTGTATAATTGAATCTACTTATTTTACATCATCACGCGCCCTGTCACCTATCAAAGCTGATCTTCTACTCTTGGCTAATCCTCAAAACAAAAATTTTATGGTTATCTAATTAATTAAACATGCCATCAATTTGAAAAATATTCACGGAGGTCGGTTGTTCAAACCAACCGCATAAAACCTCTAAATTATGTATGTAATAGTACATTATGGTACAAGTGTATAACGTTGGTGATTACCGGTGAGGCGCCATTGAGACCCGTGCCGTCAGGCGAGGGTCTTAACAGAGCCGAGGACGGTAATCATCAATAGACACGTGTATCATACGACGTTTTTCAACACACTTGTGAAGAAAATAATACTAAAAAATCATTTTGTCCTTGGAGTTTTTAGGTAGTAAACTTTCCATAACTTTAATGGGCTTCACATCTTATATCGGGCGGTGTTACAACATAAATAATTTTCTTCATAACTAGTACTTGTAGTCATTTTAATGAATAAGTAACTATAATTTCAACAGTGAAAACTAGTTTTAATATTAGTACTTAAAACGTACTTACGTACGTAAAAATACCAAACTTATGAACTGTAACTAATCCAGAATAATTCCACAAACTTAATATTTTAACAAACAACCAACTCACAATGCAATAGGAAAGACACTTCACATTCACTTGACCAGTAATAAAGGCTTTTACGCTCACCAATTAATTTATGTAAGTATGACTTAATTCGAAAAATCTTCATAAACTTTTCACAAAAAAAAAAAAACTCACCATAATTTTAAAAGGCACTTCTCGTTCACTAGATCACAACTTACGAACGTACATTAAAATCGTTTTATCATGAAATTTTTCACTTTAAAAATCACACAAACTTTTCACAACCCTTACCAATTGATACACAACTAATCCCTAACATATTAAAATATCTCCATAAAGTTACTATTAAGCAAGCTAGCTAGCTTTACTATAAAATAACACTTCTAATTCACTTGACCAGTACTTTCCTATAGGTATAATTCCGCCCGCCCGACGATCACTCATTGGTCCGAGAACGCTTATAAAAGCCTGCCACATAAGTTCAGCGCACAGTTCCAAGCGAGCGCGCTCTAGGCACGCCGCATTTCTCCGCGTGTGCGTTGTTCCTTACGAGTCTTCGAGATTTTCAGGTAAGTTTTGAAACTTATTTTTTCAGGATATTTTTCATGTTTGTTAAGATACGGGTTATTGGTGTTTTTTATTAATGAAATACAGATATGGATGTTACTAGAAATATAGGATAGGCGTTTATTATTAAATTCAAATAGTGCTACGAACAAAATGGAAAAGTTTAATTTCATTTCAATGTTTCATTCAGAAAAGGGAATATTTACTAAGTATTTTTTTTCTATGGATTTTATGCGGTGCATATGAATAAAATATCCAGTATTTTTCAGGGAAAACTTTCCTTCGTAAATGAGGAAAATACAAAACAGAGATAAAATGCCGTTCTAGAAAGAAAAATAACTTTTTTTTAATATTTAAAATATAATACTATAGGTAGATTCTCTGTCGTAATTTAAAATCAATCCTGCTGTTGATAATTAAATAGAAAGCCGTAAATGATTACGTAGACTCAATTTCGTACTAAGAATAATTATCCAAGAATTGAGACACATACACTAATCATTCTATTACTACCGACGGAAGCTAATAGGCTATGTTTAAATTACACTACACTGAAATACATAGAATATTGTGTTATTCTTAACATAAGCCCACATTCTTGAACCAATTATGTAAATAGATTAAACTACCCACGTTGTAACAGAATCTTTAGATGAATAATATTTTTTTGATCTGATATTTCAATAGCAATGCTTAGTCGTGATAGAAAATGCTAAGCCTATTAAATTTTTAGGTAAAAGACATAATTCTGGAATATTTACGTCATATAGATGATAGCAAAAGTACAACCAGTCAATTGCACTTTTTTATGAAATTCAATGTTTTACTTAGTTCTACTGGTAATTCAACTGGGCCCGCATTATGGATTGTATCCCAGTCTTACGGAGAGGAGGCCTATGTCCCAGCAGTGGGAACATTATAGGCTGATTTTGATGACTGAGAATTCTTTGTTAGTACTTGTGTCATAGGATTTTTTTTTCCATTTAATTCACAATTTTGACTCATATTAAGTCCCGTATGTACAACTTTATCTGTTTTTCACAAAGGGACGAAGTAGACACGGCCGATTTTAGTATTTTAAATTAAATTATCTTGAGCAATTACGAAATCCCGTGTAGAAACAGATATACACGGTGGTTTTTAGTCACCGTTTAAATTTTGCAGGGTGATAGTACCCGTGAAATTGAACAACTTTCTTCAAGTAAAATGGGTAGAAATATGAAAAAAAAGCCGGACCTCCCATACAAAATCAATATCCTTGTAGATTTTTTTTTTTTTGAAAACCCTGGAAAAATCACCCAGTATAGCATTTGACTCATTTAGTTTACTTTTTTGATCGAAGTAGACAAAGACATCAAGAGTACTTTACGTAGAAAAACTTATCAGTAATTGATGGCCTTAACCATTTCCTTGATAATGCCCTACATTAACAAATTTTGTGAACTAGAAGAGAAGAAGATAGCTTTGTTCTTTAACATACCATACCACCACATATGTACGAGTATATACTCGTACTATGCAGCTATCTATAACAATGTTTGTTAAAATATTGGTAATTCTAGCCCATAAAAAGTTTAAATTTCAGTACAAATGTTCGAATTTAATGTAACCCAAGCTCAAATTAAAATACTTCGTTACCATTTTCTTTGTAATGCTGTATTAAATTTTGTGAAATAGAAGAAGATAGCTTTTTTGCTATTAATTATTATTTATCACAGTTTTGCGCTCTCTGGTAAATCATGATTTGTAAAACCATATATATATAAACCTTGCAGCCGTGATAATTGTGTTTTTTTTAAATATGAGTGATTTCAGCCCACGAAAAGTTCAATTAAAAGTAGAAACTACGTTTATTTCACGTTTGAATTTAAAATAAATAAAACTCAAATTAAAATATTTCGATATTGCAAATTCTTATCAATACCTCAATCGGTTTTGTTCCACGTTATTAAGACTGAATTTGATCACAACAAATACGACTAATCAGGTGATATCTCGACAAAAATGTTTAATAAAAATTATATGGGACCACCTGAGAAGTTCCGAAGTCCTTTATACCAAAAAATAAATAAATTCCAAATCTGTTCAGGCGTCTTCGAGAAATCGGGGAACATGAAAAATAAAAGAATCCGAATAGTTGAGAACCTCCTCCTTTATTATTTATATATTTATATTTGAAGAAAACAAGTAACAAATGACTCAAATGTGTTAGTAGCAATATTTCTTAACCCTACGTTAGTAAACGTAACCTACACACTTAACCTACACTGTCATTATAGTTACAATGCGAATCCCTGCTACAAGCTCAACACCGAAGTGGAGAGTTTGCAGCAGCGATTCACACACAAGCAGTCCAGTCTGCTCGCGATACACCGCAATATAAAGTTGGGGCTGGCCCGCACCCGGCGCACCAGAGAAGCGCAATTTTTTCATCGTAGCGTAGAAGCAATCCATCCATCATCCATCCATCATGAAGTCGGTATAAAAATATTTTGTACTTCAAAAGAATCAAAATCGTCTATATGCATAAAATGATTACGCTAGATAATTAATTGAAGCCAAAACTTATCTACACCTACACATTTTAAACAAACAAAAGAGGAATAATTTGTAATAATTATTAATCAATTTAATTCAGAACTCATTTCATTCCATTACTTGTTAGTAAAAATACTTAAAACTATGTTAGTAAAATTAATAATTATAAAAAAAAAACTGAGCTATTAAATTAAACAATATACAAAATTGAGCTACTTCACATTAAATAGGGCACCACCCGAGCCGTGAACTGAATTCCAGTGCCTCACAACCGGGCAATCAACCCTTTCCAATATGATATTCAGAAGGCCGTTGGTGCTGTATCGCACGCGGCGCATCAGGGAGGCCCTCTCTTACGAACAATCGCCCTAAAACAATCCGTATTGGCCTTAGCAAACATACCTGATGCACTGCAAAAGCGAGGCAACCCCAACAGCATCCTGAATCCATTATTGTAAAGGACCCGCAGGGCATCGAAAGATCTACGCGTATACCGAACCCACAGGCTGCAGGTATAAAATGACTGGCAGTAAGCCTTAAAAAGAGCAATTTTTACATCCCGTGAGCACCGTGCAAACCTGCGCGCCAGCATATTACATCTCACTGCCAACGCCCTACGTTCCCGCTCTATATCCAAATCATCTGAGAGGTCCTCGGTGACCCAGTGCCCCAAGTACTTGAATTTGGTGACCCTACTTATAGGCATTCCTCCAAGTGTGACCGGTGGAACGGTTTTCGGACACTTACTACCCGCCTTGAAAATAAGTAGTTCACTCTTCTTACTGTTATACCTAAGACCATGTGACTCCGCGTACCTCTCACAGATTCCAATGAGAACGTTTAGAGCTCTAACAATGACATAATAATGACAGTCCTTAAACTTTTTGTGGTATTCAAAAACCTATGTTTAAGTTCTTGATAAATATTGGGACAACCAATTTTCAATCTATTGCTCTGTCCCAAAAGGTTCATAGAAAAACAATTGAGTCTCGTAATTTGTTAAGACAACCTTTTAAAAACTAGCTCTAGGGTAAATAATTTTTAAAGTAAGCTAATTTTGAAAGTAAATATCAAACTTAAACTAGAAGCATTTTTTTTTTCACTTCTCATGCTCTAACAGTACGCCAGTATAGCCCTACGAAGCGGGACTAATCTGACCATTTTAGTCTCTAGGGAGTGAAAAGTATTTTTTTTTATTTTCCTTCATGTGACATAGAAAAACTCAAACAAGGTGGCGCCATGTGTTTTAAATTGTTAATCTGTGACTGGTTTAGATAAAAAAACTGACCGCGAATATTTCAGAATTTTTGCTGATTATAAATTTGATGTTTTTGTACTAAATTGACTATTTTTCTCGCACTCAAAGTGAAGAGTACAGTTTGAACCTCGAGACTAAACGCCAACGTAAAGCGGGCTACAGGCCTTCAGTTTTAACTGAACAATCAACTGTGCAGTTTTTTTTACTAAAGCGGGCATGAGACCTTCAGTTTTAACTGATCAGTTTTAACTGAACAATCTAACTGTGCAGTTTTTTTTAAGCGGGCTACAGACCTTCAGTTTTAACTGATCAGTTTTAACTCAACAATCTAACTGTGCAGTTTTTTTTTTATCTAATGATATTTTGATTAGATTATCAGTTCAACTATACAGCTCTCAGTTTTGCCTACACACATACGTTTTAACTGAACAATTCAACTGTTCAGTTAAAAATGATCAGTTAAAACTGAAGGTGTGTAGCCCGCTATAAATACCCTCGGTTTCATTGACTATCGCACACTCGGGAGTCAAACCACCTCTGGTATATTATGGCTTCGATTAGTCCCTAGCTATAAAATATATATACTAATAGGTTTCGATAATAATCCATTTAAAGGCACTTTTAAACTGCCAAGGAGTCGGGCAGTTAGAAATATGAAGCGAATTGCCCATGATAATTTTTATTAACAATATTGACATCTGTATTGTATCTGTATTCTACAATTAAACTATTTTAATATGAATTTTCCCATTCCAAAGTGATTTGGAAATTCATTTGGTACTTTCACAATAAAGATTGTGAAAATGAGTTTAGATTAAATTAGATACTTTATTATTAATTCGATACTTTGTTATTATTAAGATCAAACGATCAATGGTAATTGCAACATACGAGTTGTAGGTCGTCATAACGAACAGGCAAAAATCCTTTTTTTTAGTTTGGGTGATAGGTCATACTTATTCCACTGACGGGCAAAAGTGTATCGTGTACTTTTCCAATATTCTTTATGTTGTGCCTTCTCTAGCCAATCGGTCAGGAAAGAGTCCAAATCTTCACACCAGCTTTTCTTAGGCCTGCTTCGAAGACGAAATCCGTATTCAGGCACCCATTTTGTGATGATCCTGGCCCATCTATCTCTATGTCTGTAAAATAAACTTCACTTTGTGTAATTTATTTCTTCACTACTGCCCCCAAAGTCATAGTCATAGTCATTTATTCATAAAACAAGTAACTTGTATCTGAACTTATACACAAAATTACATATTCACAAACAATAAAAAATAAATTAGAACAATAAAAAATAAAATAACAATACAAATGAACATAGATTGACAAAAATAAATCAAATAAATTCAAAAAATACAAAAATATGGCTAGATCAGTAAATTAGAATTAACAAAATGAAACAAAATTTTACAACCCATGATTATCTCCACACAATTACAATTCATTTAAATTACAGTTCTTCTAAAGCATATATACACTTATTCAATAGGTATTTTTTTAGTTTTATTTTGAAAGCACTGCTGTATACGGCACTTTTGATGTCTAAAGGCAGCCTGTTGAATAATTTTTCAGACTGGTATCGTGGACTGTGTTTAACAATTTTTAGGTTCTTATTAGTAAAATTTTTATTCTTCAAGTCCAGTCTACGTGTGCCTTCCCTTATCTGCCGTTCTTCTACTGTCTCATCATCTTGTATGTATTTGGCCATATTACTTAAAAGTATTAGTACACAAAGACCTGGCACTGTGAGTATGCCTATATTGATAAAATGTTGTCGGCAACTTTCTCTCTGTGAGATAATTGGTGAAAGAAACCATGTTGAAGAAAACGGCATGACCTGAAACAAAAATAATCGACGACATGTCACATTATGTGATTACCACTGCTCTCAAAATGTTGAGGGAAAACATCGTAAGGAAATTATAAAAAAAAAATCGGTATGTCCTAGAACCAAAATTCCTAAGACATGTGATATCTACCAACCCGCACTGGGCCAGCGTGGTTTACGACTCACTCTCTTTCACATAGAAGAGACCTGTGTCCCAGCAGTGAGAACATTTTGGGCTATTTATGAAGGCTCTATTTATCTGTCTGGCTGTGATCTACACATATTACACACACATATGAAACATTAAAAACGCTTTCCGTGTGAATCTGTGTGACCGCATTATTTTTCTCAACTACAACGCAACAGAATTTGATGTGGATTTCACCATGATTTAGAGAACTTAACCCGAAAGTGTTTTGTGCATAATAGATACATGAATATTAAACCTACATATGAATCTCGATATTTTGTGAAGTCGAAAAAACCGTGCGACGCACGGGCGGGTTTCCAGTGTTGCATAAAACGAAGTTGAAATAGGACTGTGGTGATTTTCAATTTAAACATTTTGGCTACTGGCAGGCAAATTAATTGTTTTTAAGGTTAAAAAAAAAGTATAATTGTTTTCGTTAATTCTGTTCAGCCGCAGCCATGGTTTCCAACTTGTATGATTTTAATAAAAAGAAATAAAACTTTTGATTAGTTACATTTGTGAAATAATTTCGGAGAACAAAGAAAATGAGAACGAATCTGTTCTTGGATTACAGATTATACAGGGCTCTTGTTTTTTATTTTGTATGTAATTTACTCATAATATCACGCCTGTATTCCTCGAAAGCTTAGGTAGAGGTGTAGCTGTGGTATACTTACATTTCGCCAGTCATGTTTAAGTCCTATGAAATAAGGGGCGAATCGTAAACCGGGCACAAAAAGCCACAAAAACGTTTTTTTTTTGGGTGGGTTATCGTCATATAACTTCTCCCGCTCTGGGTGGAACAGGAGGGCGTGTCAGACTTTTACTGACTAAAACCCACCCGTGTCCCCTCAGTAGCCTGTATGCGTGGGGCTGCGGTATCTCTTTCGAACAAACCCGCACAAAAAACACTTCAGACTACCATTGAGAAATTGTTGATGGAAAAACCCAATAATACTATGCCCGAGCCGGGAATTGAACCCAGAAATCATAAAAAAAATACTTATTCCTATGTTCTAAGGTTTGTTATTGAGGGTTCCAAATCATCAAATAACTTGGATCTCCCGCTCTAGGTGGAGCAGGAGGGCGTGCAGACTTTTACTGACTAAAACCAACCCGTGTTCCCTCAGTTGCCTGTGTGCCAGGGCCCACAGTATCTGTTTCGAACAACCCACACACCTGGCAGTTCGTTCAAGGTTGATGTAGCAAAACTGTTGCAATTAATTGAATACCTCTCGCATTTTGACACTATGCTTCAGTTTACACGTTCAATAATATTGGAAGAAAATCACAAAAAAAAATCTTTAAAAAGTGTTTTAAAATTTTAAAAACTCCTAGGTGTACGTGGTACCTAAGTATACGTGGTGGCATAGAGGTAACGGCCGCGACATACGAGTTGTAGGTCGTAGACTCGAACCCAGACAAGCGCTTTACTTTGTGTAAAATATTTCCATCACCACTACTCTCAAAACCGTGAAGGAAAACATCGTGAGGAAACCGGCATGTCCTAGAACCAAATATTCTAAAATATGTGACATCTACCAAGTCGCATTGCGCCCACCCACTCCTTCTCTTCAAGAGGAGACCCAGTGTCCCAGCAGTGGGAACGTTATAGGCTGATTATGCTACTCCTAAGTCCTAAAATCTTCAGCTCAAAATTCAATTGCACTGAAGCATAAAGATAAAAAGATTTATTTCGTTCCATCACGCTTGCTTAATTTTTCAGTGACAAATTAAAACTTTGAAACTAAGTATTTCTGTATTTTTTTGTGTCATATTTTACGGACTGAAAATATCAGAAACCGATACTTATCTGGTTCAGTTGGTAAACGTATTTGAAGAGCTTTCCGGATATGTGAGAAAGGGTTTCTTGCTACTTAAAAAAAGCCTCGCGAAAATTATTAATATTTTTGTAAAATACGAATAATTGAGTTTTTAGTGAATTCCAGTAGCTGGTGGATGTTTTTAAATAATTATATTTATATGAAACGAAATGCCTCGTTGGTCTAATGGTTGCAAGCGCTACTGTTGCGCATGACGTCCTGGTTTCGATTCCTGGGTCGGGCAAAGTGTTATTAGGTTATCCCCTAAGGAATTTCTCGGTAGCAGCCTGGAGTTTGGATTTGTGGAGTCCAAGTGATGGCAATAGGCTCACCCCCATAACGAATGACTAAAACTATTCAAATGTGGGTGTACTAGAAAAATATTTCTGACTGATCCTTCCGAGATTACAAGCGTGATGTTTTGTTATGTTATATTAAGAAAATGTAAGGAAAGAAATTGAGAACCATTTGTACCATGCTTTTCACGTTTTAGTTATAAATTACTTAATGTTCGACTTTGATGTTGAAATCCTATAAATATTCACAAAATGGTGTCGGTGTAACACAACACACAACATACTTATAATTACGAGCAACTAAATTTGATACGTAATGTATGTTAATAGTATTCGATGGTTAACTAGAGATCTGACTGCCTCGTGATCTAGTGGTTCAAAGTCCATTCGTTCTAGGGTTCAATTACCAGTTATTAGGGTTTTCTCGTACCGTGTGGTGCCCGACGTAAAGAATAGCATCATTCCATCTCTTCCCATGGGTGTCGTAGGAGGCGACTAAGGGACTTACTAGAGAATGGGCAGCAGCGTTCTCTATGCATTTTACCACCATACTGCGATCGCCAACCCGCCTGCCAAGCGTGGCGATTATGGCAAGCCCCCCCAAATTGGGGAAGGCCTATGTCCAGCAGTGGACGTCTTCCGGCTGAAATGATGATGATGATGATGAGGTTTTTATCTGGAACTTCTCAGTTGCTGCCTGGAGTTCAGGATGTATGCCCGGTTGATGGCAATACGCTTCGCCCCCTATCACATGGGACTTAAATAAAACTAGCGAAAGGTGGGTGTTCCTACTATAGGTACACCTCTGCTCAACCCTTTGGGGGAACAATGCGTAATCTTGAAACCGCGAAACGGTATACATAGGATTGGATCACGAAGTAAGGCCGGATGCCCTCGAGCTACATCGAGCAAAGATCTTAGCAGATGGTTATGAGTAACCTACGATCGGGTAGTGCGCTGTGAGTGAAGCGTAAGTCCAGCAGTTAAGATAGATAGATAAATACGAGATCCCAATACAAGATCTTGCCACATTCGGGTTATTACAAAACAGCACTGTTAAGGAAATGTAGGTATAATGACAATGGGACCTGTCATTTATAGTAAAATAACTCATAGTTTGAAGGATTATTCAGTAAAATAATAAAATCTAAGGTTACTGCACTACTATTAGACAAATTTTATTATTCAGTGAAAGATTTTCTAAATGATATAAATTTATCCTGATTATGATTGTTATAATTAATTACAAAGACCAATTGTGACTTAAGTATGTACCTGACTATAATAATATTAATTGACTTCAATTTAATGTCTGTTTTGTTTCGCTAACATTATTTAATTTGTATTAATCGTTTAATTTATGTACCTAATCATTTTCACGCCGAAGGTATTCTGTAGCCGATCTCATTAATTTATGTACAACATCTTATACCTGTACCTACATTCATAGCAAATATAGTTCTGATTCTGAGAGTCGGCCTCGCATACGAAGGGTTCCGTACCACCATCCAATATTTAAAACAGCACATCTAAGAAATAATTTTATTTAAAAATAAAGTTTCTTGTACCGCCTTTAATTTTTAAATTAATTTAATGTATTAAATGTTGTTATAGCGGTCATAGTAAACCACATTCTGTCAAAAGGAGACGGATACGCTTTCATACAATCTTGGGCCAGGATGTAAAAAGATGAAAATTTTGCGGATTTAGGCAATCTGAGAGCTGAGTTAAAAGAGAATTATAAGTAAATGGGAGTTTATGTAACAATCTTTACTAAACAGCTGATTTTTGAAGTGCGATTGTCATTTATTCTTTAAATAGGATGTTAATTATATTTAGAGGAACTTAGGAAACACAAAGATTTAAAAATCATAGGTAAGGAGATCACATTTTACGTAGTTTTTATTAGTATTGTTTAAAAATCTTCAATTAAGAATGTTATCTAGGAATTGTTCAGGTGGGTACTATGTTATCTTGGCACCTAGCCCGACTAAGGTACCATATTATTGACATTACATGGGCATGGCATGGGCAGCAGCCTGCAGTCCGTTTGCCTACGATGCAGTTACAATAATATTTTATATTGCTTCCCTATCTCTGCGAGATTTGTCGACTAAAAATGTAAACAAAATAAGTTTTGTGGCAAAAGCTCAAGCACTAAACGATACGAAACGACTGAGTGAGTGCACAGACTAAAAATCCAATAATCGATTTACAAACGTGAATCGATTTTAAGATTTATCTTTATTATGTAAATATTTAATTTGTTTAAACTATACAATAGATTAATTTTAATAGATTTGATTATTGTAATTGAATTAATCATCTGGTAAAAGTATTTTTTTAAATACTATGAGCTCTGTCAAGTTAATCGATTATAATTTAATCGATTTTCATTTTATTCGTCACCTTAACTAAATTTTTGGATTTTTCATTTTCCAGATTGTAAATTGGGCTGATTTTTCACATTTTGAAAACGAAAAATATAACCCATTTTTTAAACCATACCTCAATTTATTACAATCAGGCCCAGAAATCCCCGTCTCCTTTCGAATGTTTTCCGATTGTGTCTACACATTACGGCGCTGTGGCGATAGGTCGACAAGCGGAGCCTTAGTGATAGGGTTTTGTTAGCACGATTTGCGTGCGGAACCCTAAAAAGAGATCAAAACGACATCTGTCCAAAATCAAAAATAGATCATTTTAGTAAAAAAATTAATTTAAAATTTTCTCCGTCTATTTCTGCTTTGAAACATAAATTTATTGGAAGACTCGGAATTCAGAGGGAGATATAAAATTAAGTTAATTTGAGCGGTACCTTTGTCCTTAATATTTATACGTCGTATCTATATCTACTTCTTCTTAGCCTGTCGATAGCAAAGTAAATACAATCAGCCCAGAATTTGACTGCGAGGAGTCGAAATATGTTCATCTACTAATGTACATTTAAAACTTAACGTATTTTTAAAGTATTTATTATATACAATACTAGCAGCGCTCCGCGGTTTCACCCGCGTAGTTCCGGTTCCCGTGGAAATACGGGGATAAGATAAAGCCTATGTCACCCGGGGATAGTGTAGCTTCCCAACAGTGAAATATTTATTCAAATCGGTTCAGTAATTTCGGAGCTTGTTCAATGCAATTCTATTGTAGTATAGATTAGCTTTCTGAAGAGTGAGGAGTGGGGTGAAGTGGGGTGTGGACGTGTGTATGGAGTATTCTTGGTACAGTTAACTGTAAATACAAACATACAGTTAACTGTGCCAAACATACTCCTCCGTCAGAGTAATTTTCGTAAAAACGGGTACAAAGTTTTTGCTTCTCGAATTAATGTTATCCAGAACATTTAACTGTGTGTATAAAATTAAATGAAATGTACAATTTATTGTAAATAGCTCTTTATAAAGAAGCTTGGCTCGGGAAGTAACACCATACCTATTGAAAGTTTGTATGTTTGTTACTTCATCACGCAAAAACGGCTGAAGGGATTTTGATGGAATTTGGCATACAGATAGTTTATAACCTGGATTAACACAAAGGATACTTTTATACCGTTTGTATATCGCAGTGGGATCATTTCCGACGTCCACGCGGGCGAAAGGTAAAGAAAGAAGTTTGCAAATTCGAGTGCCACAAGACACATTTGTTACAATAAACTCAAAATTCAATAGTCAACAAATATCCGGAACACAGGTTTGTTTTCAATTACATAAACAGAAAATATTTTATCGATGAATGCACGTCTGCATTTCATTGGTATCTGTCGGAGTCACCTATACAAAGAGAATTTTCCGTGAGATAGAAATCAAATGGGAAGCCGTATGTGAAATACGTATCAAAGGGCTGTTTGGCATAATATCACGCCTGTATTCTGAGAAGAGATCTAGAATTCGCAGTAGTTCGGAGTCCACAACTGAGAGTCACTCTGTTTGGTTCTTTCTTCAAAAGATCATTTCAAACAATCCACATGGTCTTCACATGATCTGACCAAGATTATGTCTGGACTTTAAAAGAGACTGAGACCTCTGAGTTTGTTACGGCCTTTCTTCTCAGAGTAGTCAGATAGGAAACGCCGACCTCATCTAGGTTAAAAAAATATGATTGACGTGTAAAAGTGTGTGTACAAACCTACTTCCAGAAATAAAATCATTTATCACGTATTCTAGTTTGGTATTTTCGATTAAAAACTCAATAACACTTTGCCAACCCGAGGATTGAAACTAGGAACCACTCGGCAGGAGCAATTTGTAAAGAACAAAAAGACCATTTTAATTTCTTCTGAGTTAATTCCGGTTCTTAGTAAGATGTAGGTGCAACTTTTTTTTGACTAATCAGAGTATAGTCCTTTATGCAAGTTGATTTAATGTTTACTAGAGTGACTTGTGATGTTTTGAAATGAAATACACACTGTATGAATGAAAATTGTTGTGAGCAACCTTAGAAAGAACAGGCATTGTTACAAACATTATTCTCTACATAATTTAAAAAAAATCGTAGCGAAATGAAAACGTTAGGTACCTAATACATTTTGAAAAAAATAAATATTTAGACTATTTTTTCAAATATTTCACCTAAAACAAATAAAGTAAAATGTAGTAATTTAAAAATATTTTTTTGGTATACATTTTTGTCTCGTTGTCTTTTCAGAGTTCCTTGAGTTTGTTTCGGGCTTTCTTCTAAGAGTAGTCAATAGGATCATCATCATCATCATTTCAGCCGGAAGACGTCCACTGCTGGACATAGGCCTCCCCCAATTTGGGGGGGCTTGCCATAATCGCCACGCTTGGCAAGTGGGTTGGCGATCGCAGTAAGGTGGTAAAATGCATAGAGAACGCTGCTGCCCATTCACTAGTAAGTCCCTTAGTCGCCTCCTACGACACCCATGGGAAGAGAGGGGATTATGCTATTCTTTACGTCCGGCACCACACGGTACCACGGTACGCCGTCAAAAACCTCATTTAGTTGTGAAAATATAATAGACATTTAAAAGTGTTTGCACAAAACTACTTACAGAATAAAATCATTTATAGTAGGTAACTACAAAATAAAAACACTTGGTTTTCCGATATTTCAACAATAGTGTTGTAATTCTTATCGCTGCCTTCGCTACAACCTAATAAATAGTATCTTTATCTAATCGTTTTTCCGATACAGCACACAAGTGATGGATGAATCTGATCAACTCATTATGAGCACATGATACATTTTTGATGGATCAAACGAATCTGGTGACGGTTCATATAATATTTGGGTTCGTTTTTCCAAAGTGCAGAAGCGGGGCTGTATCATCTGCCTAGCCTTTTCAAAATATTGGAGTTGGCTTCCCGTCTAGCTGGTTGCAGCTAAATGTCAGAATTTTACACGGAGTGACGGCCACAACCCAGTTATTGGGTAACACGATACCCTTGAAAAGACTGGTTGTCAAAATTTCTAGCGTCCGAGTACCTGTAAGACTGTCAAATATATATGAATGACAGCTGGGACCAACGGCTTAACGTGCATTGCATCCGAAGCACGAAGGGTCTCGGTATGAAATAAATGGTCACCCATCCACGGGCCGACTCCACAAACCCGCGGGAAGGGGGGGGGGATAATCGCTAGCGAAAGCGAAATTCGCAGATTTTTATGTGTCTAGTAACTCAAATCCGACTTTATTGATAAGGATATAGAAGGAGATAGGTGAAATGTGAATCATTTATAGAACAAACACAAGAAGCTTGGCGCGTGGTCAAAACCGTAACTAACGCCATCTTGTTTTTAGGGTTCCTTTTAAGTCCTTATGAAAAAACGGAACCCATACAGGATCACTCGTGTATTTGTCTGTTTTTTCATCTGTCACAGCCAATTTTCTCCGAATCTAAACTCAATAAATTATAATTTGGTACAGATACGAAAGTGTAAGGTAAATAAATGAATTTTGAATAGGGGTCACTTTTGGGGGGACTAGAAACTAGAAAATTAAGAAACAATAGTTTTGCAAACTGTACTGTGTTACATATCGAATGAGAAAAGGTATTTTCGAAGCGCTTTGTCGTATTTTCATGCCCATAGCTTCGGAGTCACTAATGCTTGCGAGTTCAAATTCTCAGGAAAAAATAAAATAGTTTAGCAACAGCTGCGAAGCAGCCATATATTTTAACCAAAATTTTAGGTTTTTAGTTAAGCCTTGTAGAGTAGGGGCTTGAATGGTTAAAAAGTTATCAGATCTAATGTAGATTCAAAATCAAAATTAAAAGTCATTTATTCAAATTAGGCTGAGAATCAGCACTTTTCGAACGTCAAAATACATAAGACAGACCCCAAAAACGCCCACCCTTCCACCGCCCCTTCCGCCCACCATTAGATCTGATACGTTTTTTAAACTTTGAAAGCGCTATGTAGGTCTTCGCAACCTACTTTACATGAAATGTATTTGGTAGGTAACATATACATCGTACAGTTTATATTTTTAGTTAAATTGTTATTTTATTTTATCACACTGTCAAAAAATTGAAATAACCGCTGTGCTATTTAATGTGATTACTTAACTCTAATGCTGTTCTATGAGAACGCCCTTACACCCTGTATTTTATACGCAACTCTAGACTTTAATATAGTGTGAATTACTGTGTTCTTACACGCCGGCCATACAGAACGCAGGCTAGGTTATTGAGCAACAGATCCCTAACACCAATAGGGTAGCCATTATCCTGTCAGCTCTGTGTACACGTCACACGTTGGCCAGAAATCCTTCTCAATCATAAGGCATTTACACACTCGTGGCTGTCGTCATAGTTCACGTCGCCTTGTCGTGTATATGTGGCCTAATCCCATTTCTAGATTTGTTTGTGTAACATGTCATCCTAGAACTTTTGCTAAAGCATGCATGCGTGTAGCTTACACGCAATATGAAAACATGTTTTGAGACTTTATTCATAGGTAACTTCGATTCATATATCAAAATATCATTTCAAGCACTAATCTGTATTGTCTTCACAGGATCTGGTCCAACATTATGTCTGGACTTTAAGAGATTTTGAGACGTCGTCCTGTCTATCCAAAAGTTATTCATACAAAATCCATACCCTACCTACCCTACCTACTCTACCTACGTTACCCTACCCTACCTACGCTACACTACCCTACCCTACACTATCCTATCCTACACTACCCTACACTACCCTACCCTATCCTACCCTACCTACCTACTCTACCTACGCTACCCTACCTAGGTAGATAGGGTAGCGTAGGTAGAGTAGGTAGGTATGGGGTATAGGGTAGGTACCCTATACTACCCTATCCTACCATGCCTACCCTACACTACCCTACCCTACACTATCCTATCCTACACTACCCTACACTACCCTACACTACCCTACCCTATCCTACCCTACCTACCTACTCTACCTTCCCTACCTACCCTATACTACCCTATCCTGCCCTACCTACCTTACACTACCCTACCCTACACTATCCTACCCTACCTACCTACCCTACCTACGCTACCCTACCTACCCTACAGTACCCTACCCTACTCTACAGTATCCTACCTACGCTACCTACGCTACCCTACCTAATACCGGGATAAAGTATATCCGTCTCCTGGTTCTAAGCTACCTCCCCACCAATTTTCAGCCAAATCGGTTCAGCCGTTCTTGAGTTATAAATAGTGTAACTAACACGACTTTCTTTTATTATATATGTCGCCGCGAAAGCGCCAACCTGTTAAGATTATAACATAATCGTAACTATTAATTCTAACCATTTGTATGGCATCAATCAGTGTCTATTGGTTTTCTTGAGATCAATGTCATCTCTTGGCCAGGTTGTAATATAAAACTCAGAGTACTGCTGGTTTAATTACTAGCTGAATAACTATAAAACTAACAACAATGTCTTAGTTAAAACTATAGTCATAATTATAAAGGAATAATGGTTTATTGTCTTTGGGCTCTTAGTTTATGATACATGGCTACCTACTGTGCCGAAAAAATGGCGCGTATTGCGAGTTTCATGGTCAATAACTGACTGTTATATTTTAATACGAAAAGTAAATCAGTTTCAATCAAAATTTACAATCTATAAAGTAGCAAGATTTTTTCACACACACATTTATTTAAGAATACCTGTTCTTTGATTAAATTCCTTGAACTGCCGGAAATGTTATAAAGTAGTAATATTTGTGTTGTAAAAAGTAATGACGTTACTAATTAAACTTTCGTCTTAAACCGCCATTGCATTTGTGAATATTAGCATTGTTTAATTGTAAAAGAATTAACTGATAAGCGTTTCACCATTGTTAGTAAATTTTATAACACTAACTAAGTAATAAGATTCTTTCTGTGCGATACGCATCACTTCCGCCCACTTGAGGAGATGGTCGAGAATGGCGGCCGGACAGTATCGCTATGAAAGTGTGTGAAAAGGACTAAAATTATAATTGTGGAATAAGAAACCTCTGTAACATAATGTTTTGATTTAAAAGAGTGTCCATGGAGTTTCTTGCCCGTTCTTCTCCATATGAGACCTACTTTAGCTTTGGAATGGGCGCCTAGATTCAATTTTAACTCAAACTAACTGATTCGCTGTTCTATGAAAAATCCAAAGTGCGTGTAAAAGATTTAAGTGAAAATAAATGGTTTGAGTTAAGTGTTGTGTGTGATTGTAAACCAATTACCCATATACCAACGAAGAAATACACAAGAAACAACAGAGACGGCATGCATTGGGTTTCCCGCCGTCTTATATAGATATTCTACAATATGACAGACGAAGCCTTTTGATAAAACCGTTGCCCAGTAACAAACTCGAAAAGTTCATGTCCTTTTAATGTGATCCCTTTGATCCGGTACAAGCGATGCTTTGTTAGTAGCCTAAAGGGCTCTGTCACCTTTCAATGTGATTTTAATTATAGGCTAAAGTTCGTTAGTATGTTAATCTAAACTTATTTAGCCGTTAATCGCATCTTAACTTTCCTACTGACGTCTGTACAAAACAGTAATTTTATGACATTTAATTTACAAAGGATTACGTGATTAAATCTGTTAATTAACAGGATTTAATTTGGCTTTTATTTAATCGGTGTTAGTCGCTCGAGGATAATTAATTTGTAAAAACAATATTTCACACAGACCTATAACCATTTCCATTTAGACGAAGTTCTAAATTAAATTACTGTATACAAATAAATACAAAAACAAAAGGATACATCGTCGAAGTACTCATTCGCATCACTGTCATTCGGAAGCGTGCCCAGAAGACGGCAGCATTACCACGTTGAATGGCAATTCTTTTGTCAAAGAATAACCCAGCCTTCTGGTCACTTCCTTAAAAAAGGAGATGTGCTCTTGGACCGCATGACCCATTTGTATTTAAAAAGACAGTTAAAAACGAAAACCCAAGTATGACAAAAAAACCTTCTTAAAAAAAATCGTACTGCAAAAACATATTCCTTCATTTTGGCTTTGCCGTAGTTGGATAAAAAATAACAAGTAATCCCATTAAAATACAAGACAGCTTCGATGTCAAGTCGTGGCAAACATACGACGTAACTGTTGCTACGACGTAGCCGTGGCTACGACGTAGCCCGTAGCTATCTCATTACGCACAATGTAATATGTGTTCGTGGGGGTCTCGATGTGTAATGAATGCTCACCCAACCATTCATTACAATTCGAGACTCCTCCGTGCCTCGAAAAGCACGTTAAGCTAGAGGTCACGGTTTTCATGCACAGATCTTTGTCGTTCGTTATGTGTAATCAGAAACCAAACTTGCCAAGGAGTATCGTGTTACCTAGTAACCGGATTGTGAAGTTCAGATAGGCATTACTGGGGTTTTATATTACTTAGTTACTGGGTTGTGGGGGTCAGATGTCAGCAGTCGCTTTGTGTAAAATACTGGTATTCAGCTAAATCCGGTTAAACTGAAAAACGACCCCAATTAGTTGGGAAAAGGCTAGGCTATTTAAGTGAATGGTATATTATTCCTAAAAATAACTACTAATTCGTTTACAGATTTAACAGCCTATCAAATGATTGATTCGGATTGAAAATAAACAGGTTCCTAATTAGTTAATAAGCCATGCATATTAATGTGATCATTCGTAATGTCCATTAAGCATGGATTTCATTATTTTGTTCGTAAAACTGACCACAATGGAGAAGTTTCATGATGTTTTTAATATTATATTCAACGTAATGGAATTAAAATATAGGTTAAAACCAACACTGAAAAAATAATTGAAATCATATTTTAATTATTCTTTCACGTTTTTGTTTTATTTTACCGAAATGTTCATAAATAATCCATTTAAAAAAATGGAACCTTCTCTATTGGGATAATCAGTGTTTATTTTGAATTCAGTTTAAGTTTCTGCCTCATGGTCCAGTAGGCACAAGGTCCTGTGGTAATCAGGTACAGAGTTACTGGGGTTTTCATTAAATAATTACTTTGTAGCTATACGGCTTCTGTATTTGTGTAATTGTGTCCAGTTGAAGGCTAGCCCCCTGTTACATGGGACTAAAAATAAGGTGTACTATAGATACACATATAGAAAAAAAAACCCCAGCCTTCGCAAAATACAGGCATTATCCGACGTTAAATACGTAATATAGAAAGAAAGAAAAAGTATTTATTAGACTCACACAGGAATATCACAAACATAACTATAACACAATAAAATTAAACACTAAAAACTAAAACACTACTACGATACGCTAGGTAGTTATAAAATTAGAATTAGATTTATACATAAAGGACGTAAAAATAAAAAAAACAAGATCCTGTACGAGGTCAAAAAGCTACTACCTCAGCATAATGTTGCGACATTTAAAAAGTGTCGCAGCACTGGTATTCTGATAGGGCCCGCTGTGATGTCACGGACAGAAACATAAATAAAAAAGTAATAACTAAAATATAATAAGATAATAAGTGTGAAATTACTAAAAACTAAACATAATGTATCATCATCGTTAGTCATCATCATTTTACCTGGAAGACATCCGCTGCTGAACATACTCGTAGGCCTATCGCAAGCGTCACTATATTGGCTGGTCCTCTGCTTCTCGCGTTCAGCGTATTCTTGCGGCCTTTACAAGGTCATAAACATAATAATCTTTATTGACATAATATGAGGTTACAGAATCTAATGAAGCCTCTGAAACCCAAACTAGTGTGTCAGGGGTCAGCGCTTTCTCCCATTTACATTACGTTAATTGTTATGCCAACACATTTCTTGCCATGGGTCCACTTGATGGAAGGCCTTCCAACGCTGCGCTTCCGGTATACGGTCACCACACCAGTACCTTTGGGCCAATCGGTCATCTCTTCTACGAGCAATGTGCCCTGCCCACTGCCACTTGAATTTGGCAATTTTTCGGGTAGTTCCGATTCCCTGTTTTTTCTACGTCCCATATTACATGAGATCTCTTACATAGCTGGCGAAATATGGGTGTACTATTATTTCTGCATAGACTTTTGGCGAATATTGGCGTGATGGTATGTGAAGTTGAATAAAAACTCATAATTCCTTTCCACGATTAATTTCTATTTGCATAATCAAATTAAGAGCGCAGATAATGTAGAGTGGTTTGCTATGTTCCACTCGTATTGATAAAAATCATATGTAATTATGTCAATTGTTGCTATTATATTACGAGTACAATCTTTGTTTGTTATCTGGAACTGATATATCTATATATATAAAAAGAAAAGTCCTGACTGACTGACTCATCAACGCCCAGCCCAAACCCTTGGACCTAGAAAGCTGAAATTTTGCACAGAGGTTCCCTTTATAAAGTAGATAAGGAATAAGGAAGGATTTTTCGAAATTCAACCCCTAAGGGAGTTAAATAGGTATCAAAGTTCCGCGCGGGCGAAGCCGCTGGTAAAAGCTAGTTTATAATATTTTTGGAAGGGAAAAGATCAATGACCTATATTTGGGGGAAACATTATTATGTAAATAACGGAAGCCAAACTTGTGTTGAACACACAACTCTCCTGTGTTAATATTTTACATCGATTGTAAAAAAAAACTGTTTTATACTATTTTGATGAAATACCTGTTCTTTTTTTTTAATTAACGGAAAAAAACATCGCTAGGTCGATGAAAAAATCGTAGGGTCTAGAATCGTTTGTAGAATTCATGCTTTCAGTGTGCGCGTCAATTTCCCTGCAATCCTGTATCTAAATAAAATAGATAACCTTGCCTTCGAGTATTTAACGAGTTTTTGTTATAATTCAAAATTGATGTACAATAAAAAATAAAATTGAAAAAGCCGTATATTTCTTGCATACTAACTTATTAAATCAATCTATCATTATATCCTGATTAATATAGTTACGTAATCTTAATGCTAACTGCTATATGTTGTATATTTGATATGGTTAGTTTTACCCTAATGGTATGTTGTTAGTTTTGCAAGTATTTTTATTCTATTTTAATGATTGAATTTCTCGCTCCTTAGTCTACAAGAACCCCGAATTGATATTCTAAATTATCATAATCCTTAACTTGAGCTTATCCGCTGGTAAGCTAGGCTTGTAGGAATTCTAGACTGAATCCTTCTAGCCTAGGGTGATTCCCGTACTTTTAAGATCATTCGAATTCTAGTCAACTGAAACTGACGCGAAATCTCCGCGCTCCAGTTTCCATTCGATATTATCGCGTTCTCACTCGCTTGCATTACGTTGGATGAAATCACAGGCTTTTCAACCATGGTCGCGTTGAAGAAAAGTATAGACTGCGATGGACCCTCTTAATAACCTACATGGTTAGATAGTACATGCTTATTTTTGGCAGATGATCGAGGTCAATCCGTCGAAAATATCTCTTATTTACCTACATTTTTGACAATTGACTGTCGCAGAAATAAGACTGCGACTAGATTTAAACCGGTTTTAATCAGGGGAATTAGTCTTCTGTTACGTTTGCCTTCTAAACACTTAGCTCTAATATTCTAGATTTATTTTAGGCAAATATTAAAACTGCGCCACAAAAAATGTTGAATATCATATTAACGTTTTAATTATTGGGCTTCTTTTTAATTTTTGGTGTTTTTGTTTTTTTTTTTTAGTTAGTACGTGCTTATTGCGACATCATAAAGCTACAGATCCATAAAATCTAGGAATATGTATGGCATGAATAACGAGTAGATAACGATGGTTGAAACTAGTTTTTCAAAATAATTCTTTGCCCGAGTCCCAATGATCGTTAATTTGGTATTCCTACTCCGTTCCCTCAGATTACATAAACAATATTGAGTGGTACCATTTCTGAATATCCATGATTCAGCTTAAGACATGCAAATTCGTATAAAAAGAACTCTTGTACAAGTTATGCATAATTATTTGAATTAATGGAAGTGAAGAAGCTTTGTCAATTTATGACGTAACTATTAGTTCGCGTCTTCGTGAAATTTTGGACCCGACCCGTCGCGTCGCATCCCATCGACCACCCGCGCTATAACTTCCTTTTCACTTACCGTTCTTCCGACTTTCTTTATTTTTGCCCAGCTCCTAAGGGTCGTACCGTGATGTTACGTACCCTGTAACGTTCTTCAAGAATTGGGCTACCAAATCTGACTGGTAGTTCCAGAGATAACCCCCTACAAACGAGCAAATTTTACCTCTTTACAATTAGTATAGATTATCTCATAATCCGCGTGATGGAATTCGTAGCGTTGGAATGCCTCCCACAATATGGAACGATGACCTGGTGAAGGCTGCTGGAATTCGCTAAATGCGAGAAGCACAGAACCGGTCAAATTCACGGTGCTTGAAGTAAGCCTATGTCCAGCAGTGGACGTCTTTCGGCTGAAATGATTATGATGACCTCATAATCCAGTCTCATGTTTTTGAGATACGAGTAATCGGTTGTATCAATCAGGATTTATTCAGTAGCAGGTCGTAGTCTAAATTTATGTGCGGTTGATAAAAATAAGCTCGTCCTCCATTATATTATGTGACTTAAACATAGCTGGTGAATTAATTGTGCGTACAGTCACGAGCATTAATATGTATACACATCGCCAAATTTGAAAGCGATTTTCTTTTAAATAGCGATTGCAACCTTGAGAGAACTTGGGTATTTGATTATAGTGTGGGTTCCAAAATATTATTTTCATAATAAAATGAGATTACAATTAGTAAAAGTGGAAATAATCACTTTTAAAAGTTGGTAATCGTATACATATTATTGCTCGTGACTGTACACTATATTTAGTTTACACAACTGCTTAACACTTTGAGGAACAACAGGCGTCATGTTACGAGTACCTTGCTTTCGTGATGGTCTGGAGGTTAAGGATCTGTTGACCGCGGTTTCCATTCTTGTGAAAATGTGTCCCGATAAAAAGTATTTTTTTATGACATCGCGCTGGTCAACCTATGAGGTTGTCGCCTGCTAAACCTGGATTTCCTTTGGTAACCTTAATAAATGAAGGGTTTCATCCAGGGTTTAAAAACTTAAAACTATAGCAACTGCTCGCTAAGGGCACCTGTGGGGTACGGAGTTACGGACCTCGGCATCGCTGGCAGCAAGGGACATACCGGATCGAACTGAAATAAAACTTAATATAAATGAAAAAAAAAAATTATTACTTTTTATTGATTAAGATGACAAACCAAACAAGTTGGGGGAAATTATATTCTATCTGCTCATTTGGCAAATCTCATCAAATGCATTCAGCCAGACTTAAAAGCGTCAATTTTTTTCATGATTATGCAAACAGTGTAGTATTAAGGTACTGGTATGTCAAAAAAATCATTTTTCGATTCAGCACCCTAATTGCGTAACACACTATCAATCTGAATCTATTCTATACTAATTTTCATTATGGCAAGCAAAGCCGATGTCGACTATTCTGCCAAAGTCTAAAGTGAATTGGAAAAGCGTGTGTCTGTTATAAAAAAAAAAAGAAAACGCAAAAAAAAGAAAGAAGGACGGTCTTCGATGATACAGTTGGGCTTAATGTTGATCTTGTACGTTTAGTACTGGAAGAATCTAAATTATTTTCAAGTATATGGCTAATCCATTGCGTTATATGTTAGAAAAAATTGTGTAGTCAATTAATGTTGTTGAACTGTCAAACTAACAGTCATTCCCACTGTTAGCGTCTTACGCAATTACCTCCGCAGGAATCTGTTACTTATAAATATACCAGGGATCTACATTAACATCTCTGCGTAAGGCGGATAAAAGAAATACTGTTTTCTTTCAATTAAAATTAATTTCATATTTTTTGTTTCAAATTGGCTCTGACACTTGACTCAAGAGGCCCTTTTATAGGATAAAAGCGACGGTCCGTTTTAAATTACCAATCCTTATGGAAAAGAACCGTAGTCCATAATAGCATAATTAGCCGGTATATTCCCACTGCTGGGATACTGGCCTCTATGTGAGAGGTAGTGGGCCATATCCCACGCGGGCCCAGTGCGGGTTGATAGATGTCACATGTCTTCGAATTTTTGATTCTAAGTAATGGTTTCTTTACGATGTTTTCCTTCACCGTTTTGAGAACAGTTGTGATGAAATTATTTACGCAAAGAAAAGTACCTGTAAGGGTTCGAACCTACGACCTAGTTATTACCACTGGGCCACCACTTCTCTCCGTTAGTCCAACAGAGTAATATTCAAATAATCGTCTTTGTATATTACTACTAACAAAACATATTTCTTTGTAAGTTAGCTCTTTATTTGTGCAGAACTTAATCCGCCAGTTACGGGCGTTCTCATTACGCGGAAGTTCTAAAAGGGTGTTCACACTATCTACTGCTATGCTGCGACATAGTTGTGCATTTCTACGAAAATAAACATTGAGTTTTTTAGGGTACCCAAAATGGTATAAGACCTGCTCCTGCAACTCATAATACCAAATTTTTGCTTAACTCACATACAAGAGGAGCAATTATCGAAATTTTAAGAACGTTCACAGTCTGATTTCAGTCTCGAGCTGTCAAAAATACCTTGTGCTTCTGTACATTTTTGACTTTTGGCCTTCTGATATTCATATATCTATAGTCACGACCTAGACTTAAAAAAACACCCAAAAACACACTCAATAGTACTTTTTCTGTGCGTCCGCATCGCGTAGTTTCAATTACATACATTATTTTTCACATAACGAAAGCCTTTCTTGGTACAAAAATAACAATTAGTGAAAACGATAGCAACAAAATCAATACAGATTTAAATATTTTTCTAACGAGTACCTTGAATCAAGGCCGCATCGGCGACAAAAAACCGTTGAACAAAACGCAGCGTTTCGTAAGCGCTGGTGTGAGGCCTCCTTGTCTTTCATCTTCACAATATGAGGTACTGAGTTAATACCGGGCTGCTCTTTTGGCAAAGTAGAGTAACATCTAAGAAGGTACTACTTTTTTTATATTAACTTGGTTACCAGATAGTTCTATGTCCCTGTTGTGTTTCTAGGTTTTGTTTCGTGATTTGTGCGTTTTCTTGTATAAATACTTGATAAAACAAATAATTATTAATAGTGGTGCCGGACGTAAAAGAATAGCACCATCCCATTTCTTCCCGTGGGTGTCGTAGAAGGCGACTAAGGGTCTTACTAGAGAATGGGCAGCAGCGTTCTCTATGCATTTTACCACCATACTGCGATCGCCAACCCGCCTGCCAAGCGTGGCGATTATGGCAAAACCCCCCTTTTGGGGAGGCCTATGTCCAGCAGTGGACGTCTTTCGGTTGAAATGATGATGATGACCTAATAATACCTACATATTTAACCTGAGGGCAGTAGATTCGGATTCTCATTGGATTCGGCCGCAACTTGTAGGTGGTAGGTGCGACCTTTGACAAGCGCTTTACTCTATGTAAATTATTTCATCACCTCTGGTCTCAAAACGGCCAGCGAAAACTAGACATGTGACATCCACCAATCCGCAATGGGCCTGCGTGGTGGATTATGGCCCACTCCATCTCACAGAGAGGAGACCTGTGTCCCAGCAGTAGGAACAGTATGTATTGGTTCACTAACAAGTAATGGACACGTAAAGCCTAAATCACTGGATCTAAAAGCATACAATTTTGCACAAGAATTCTTTGAAATATGAAAGGATTTTTGAAAATTAATTGGTGATGTTTTTTTCTATATTATAAAACGCTACGTCTGTCTGCGTGTCTTTCCGTTAGTTTCTTAATATTCGAGAGCCGTTTAACCGACTTACTTTTTTTTGTTATTTGAATAGATGGAGTATAATTTATCAGTGATCGGAATAGGCTGGCTATAATTGCCTAAACTTCGGAGAACAGAGACAGAAAGTGGAGACTTCCTTACGACTATATCTTTTTTCCCGGGATCCGAGAAAAATCTTCAGTAAGTTGAAAATAAGCTTTATTCAAGATGTGTAAAGGCTAATTTAACTAAACTTGGAATTACCAAATTTTCGTAATTTTCACGTAAAATCCCGAAATAAATAATCGAACTTTAATTCATGTATTCGAATTATATTTACGATCCAACTAATTGTTGTATCAAATCATTGAATACATTACGTTTTGTCAATTTCGGGACTTTACGTGAACAACCCGAAAAATTTGGTAATTCCAAGTCCAATTAAAAAAAGCCTTTACACATCTTGAATAAAGCTTATTTTTAACTTACTGAAGATTTTTCTCGGATCCCGGGAAAAAAATTATAGTCGTAAGGAAGTCTCTCTTCTCCGAAGTTTAGGCAAATATGGTCAGCCTGTTCCGATCACTGATAATTATACAGGGTGGTAGTGCAAACGGTAACCATGATTTTAGAGATCAATATTTTTGGTCGGTTTTCAAAAAAATAAATCACCTGTTTCATAGAAAAGTGCAATAAATAAAAAAGAAATCGACGTACAATTTCAACGCAGGTTCAGAATGTAGGTTACAGGTTGTGCATTGATGACACTGCTACGCCCACGAAACCGCTGACAACTTGATAAAACCAAACGATTTATTACTTTATAAATTGAATAAAATTAACACTTTAATTTTGAAATATCGTTTTATCTACGTTTTTAATAAAACTCCTGATAGCTTAAATATATTAGTAGATACCCGCAGAGAGAGTAATTAAAATGAATACACATGGTAGGCCCGCTGCGAATATTATGAAACGACATTATACGTCGTAGTTTTAAGCTCATAATGTGTTTAGTTTAAAAGCCATATGATAAACTCATTTCGCTCACTTTTAGGTTAATTGACATTTACCTGAGAGATTTATATTAAGGAAATATCAGCCCTAATTGTACCAAAGAGACCTTTGACCTTTATTAAAGAAAGGATCTTGCTTTTTCTTTACCTGGCAGCGATTTCTACTGATTAAGTCCAGGTTTTAACACGATGTTTTCCTCACAGTAAACGGTGTCGAAGATTATTTTGGAATTGAAAATGTTTCATTGACACTTAGGAGCAGCGATGGCGTTGTTAACGGTCTGTAATTACTAGTACAAAGAATTTAAGACAACCCGTTATAGTTCCCTGCCAGGGGTGCGGGTTTTTTCGAAAGAGATGCCGCAGCCCCTGGCATACAGGCTACTGAAGGAACGCGGGTGGGTTTTAGTCAGTAAAAGTTTGACACGCCCTCCTGCTCCACCCAGAGCGGGAGTTATGTGATGATTTCCCACCCAAAAAAAAAGGGGTTCGTACCCAAGCAGGCACTTTCTTCTACCTAACTACAGCTACTTTCTGTAATTTATATCATAACCTCACCTCTCAAACTGTGAAGGAAAACATCGTCGGCAAACTAGCATGCCTTAGAACCGCAAAGGAATTTGACATCTACTAAGCCGCAATGAGCGTGCTTGGTGGGTTACATACAGACTATACTATACTTCTTCGCATAGAGAGGAGAAATTTTTTTTTTGAGAAAATAAACGGTTACACATTACAGTATGCAGAGAGAATACAGAGAGCAGTGGTGGCCAAGTGGTACCGGCCGCGACTTACGAGTTGTAGGTCGTGAGTTCGAACCCAGCCAGACGCTTTACTTTGTGTAAATTATTTAATCGCCACTGCTCTCAAAACGGTGAAGGAAAACATCGTGAGGAAACCGGCATGTCCTAGAACCAAAAATTCGAAGACATGTGACATCTACCAACCCGCACTGGGCCCGCGTGGTGGATTACGGCCCACTCCCTCTCACCGAGAGGAGGCCTGTGTCCCAGCAGTGAGAACATCATAGGCTGATGATGATGATATTGACATTACAGTATTATGGTATAGAACTTAAAACTAAAATGTGAGTAAAAATATATAACCAACAACATTTTCCACCTAATATAAAAAAGTTAAAGAAACACGAGCGGCGTGCGATATAAATAACATCGAATAGAGAGTATGATTAAATCTATATAAATAAAAATAAAAGTCCTGACTGACTGACTAACTGAGTCATCAACGCCCAGCCCAAACCCTTGGACCTAGAAAGCTGAAATTATTCACAGAAGTTCCCTTTATAATGTAGACAAGGAATAAGGAACGAATTTTTGAAATTCAACCCCTAAGGGAGTCAAATAGGGGATGAAAGTTCCGCGCGGGCGAAGCCGCTGGCAAAAGCGAGTACAAAATGAAACGAATACAAGTAAAAATAATGAAAATTGAAAGAATTGATATTTACCTAATTCTGCTGTAATTTTAAGCACACTAATTTTGCCAACAGAAACAGCAAAGAACTCGATATCCCGGAAAATCTTTATAGACATGGAACATTGTTATGAACATACCACTAGATTTAGGAACCAGATTCCAATTCTTCAACGAATTAATCATTCATTATCTCTGCCTATAGTTAAAATAAAATAAGAGTGGACAACCATGTGGAAAAAGCTATATCCATGTGTAATGTGGGGTCGACAGTAACTTTCTTCATAAGTTTCCAAATTTCAGCCCTATTACACGTCTTCTTCTATCAACTGGAGACCTACAGGAACCTGCTGTCTCATATTGTCATATGAAATAATTATGTCATGTTTATGTCAAACATGTCAAAACTACTTAATCGAATTTACATAATTGTGTGAGACAATTAGCTTTAACTCGGCAAACTGTATACAATTACACCTCGGGTTCGTCCTAAAATTACGTGTATCCTCTAAGCAAACAGTCGTTACATAATGTGATAAACCTAAGGCTGTATGTGCAATGTACGCAGGATGTGATGCCAATCAAAATTAATTTGAAGTTTTGGAACGAAATTCCTTATCGCACTACAGCATAATCAATGTTCCCACTGCTGGGACACAGGCCTCCTCTCTGTGATAGGGACCGGGCCGTAATCCACCATGCGGGCCCATTGCGGGTTTGTATACAGGATAAGTTTTTTATCCAGTGCGCAAATTTTAACAACGAATTCAGCATATCATTCTAGACAGAATGAAAACAAAAAAAAAAGTTGTTCCATACATTTTGACCGCGTAGGTATTACACTTTTCTGTGAAACAGCTGCTTTTTTTTTGTATAACCTGCGAAAAATTTCTGCGGAGGGGTTCTAGAATGATATGCTAAATTCATGGTTAAAATTTGCGCACTGGATAAAAACTTATCCTATACGTCACATGTCTTCGAATTTTTGGTTCTAGGACATGCCGGTTTCCTCACGATGTTTTCCTTCACCGTTTTGAGAGCAGTGGTGATGAAATAATTTAATTTTACACAAAGTAAAGCGTCTGTCAGGGTTCGAACCTACGACCTACATCTTGTAAGTTGCGATCGTTACCACTATTCCACCCCTAAACTCCATTGTGATCGCACGCTATAAATTGCTCAATTGGTGAATGAGAGTACACCGAAGAAAGTGTAATATTTTTCGATTAGATACTCTCAAATAGGGAAGAGAGGGCTTGTGCTAAGTAATAACAGCCACACTGCTCGGTAGATGAGTTAAGCTTCGCTTGCCGCGGTTGGTCCGTGGATGGGTCACCACTTTTACATACCAAGACGTGCCGCGAAAAGCACGTTTACTCATTTGACTACCAAAAATTAACACAGTGTACCTACATGCACAGCCATTAGAGAAATGACCCCTAAAGCAACCGTCATTCCAAAAGTTACAAAATACTACTCTACTCTTAAAATGTAAATGACAAACAAACCCACCAACTATTTAATGATGTTATTATGTAAATAAACTACGTACACCGTAAACTTTACTCCAGTATCTCAAATCAGTGAAAATGTAGGGCGCTATTAAATAATACAATGATAACGAAGAATTGTGAACAAAACTGGGCGATTTAAGTATTTTAGGTGTACCTAATGCTCTAGCTTTACACCGAATTATCTTGTAGATCATTTATCTTAGGAAATCCAAAGCGAAACCTTATATTTTAATTAGTTTTTACCTCAAATGATCACTTCTTTATCCGCCCTTCTATCGGTCTGTCAGTTTGTCTTGAACCTATTTCTCAGGAAAACGTGGATGTATCAAGTAGAAATTAATATCAAATACGTAGGTTCTCCGTCCCTTGGAGCTCTAAAAAAGCAAGCTGGGAAAGATTTTAGTACTCGAAAAAAAAAACAAGTGATAATAATAATTCTTTTATTAGTATTACTCTTTGCTTAGTATCTATTTAAAGTTCACAATCATTAATGGAACACAACATTGAAACCCTGACTCTTAAACTAGGAATATCTGTGACTTAGGAGTCAGTATTCTACTGCCACCAGCACCCTAATTGCGTAACTCACGATTGATCATAATTGGTTTCGTCTTCACAGTTAAACAATATTCATTGCGTTATTTATGTTGTCGAACAGACACATTTTTCGAACATATGAAGCAATGGTTTAACAATCCGTTTCAAAACGATACAGATTATGATGAATCGTGAGTTACGCAATTAGGGTGCTGGACACTATAAACCCTTATGGAAATTAAGAGCTGGTTTTTTTTTTTTTTTTTTTTTTTGGGTGGGAAATCATCAAATGACTTCTCCTGCTGAGTAGAGCAGGAGGGCGTGTCAGACTTTTACTGACTAAAACCCACCCGTGTTCCCTCAGTAGCCCGTATGCCAGGGGCCGTGGTATCTCTTTCGAACAAACCCGCACCCCTGGCAGGCATCGGCCCTTGCGGACCCCATCAGTGGTTGCTGACATCTTTGACGGCGCGCGTGAGGAACACAACGCGCCGTCCCGTCTACCACTTTTCGGCCGCAGAGGATAGGGAGAGCGGCTGACGCTATACCGACACTCCTCTTCCCCTGCGGCCCCACCGCGTCCGCCATCAGACGGTGGCGGCCCCGTCCAGGCCACGGAAGGGAAGAGCGCTGCTCAGAAGCACCGGCACTCCTCCTCTACCGCAGCCTGTAACCCTCAGCCGCGATGCCTCCCATTCGACATCGCGGCCCACCTCAGTTGCGGTGCACCTCACCGCAACCTACTTTTTGGCCGCTACGTCAATGGCTTGAAGGCAAAAGCCCTGACGAGCGGCCCCACCGTTGGGTTCCTCTTGGCTTCACCGTGGATGGGAGACCACGGTTACTAAGCCCCCCCGCAACGACAATGCGGGAACCCACTCGGGGGGGAATTAAGAGCTGGTAAGGTGGTATTTCATAAAAGATTATATTATTATGTAGTGGTTAGAAGTGGGTATAATTACACACTACTTTTCGCCAAATTGTAGCAACCAATAGAATTGCCATCAGCATCTGCTCAGCCTTTTCCCAAAAATGTTGAGTTCGGCTTCTAGTCTTACCGATTGCAGCTGAATTTACATGGAGCGACTGCCTATGTGACCTCTCATTTGAAGTGGCATATACACGTTTATGTGACGTCATAACTTTTCCCTCGAGGCCTCATTGCACGCATTGCGTGTGCGTTATTTGCATAGACACATTAGTTTTACTAAAACTATACAATAGAAACAAATTGAAACTGCGTACGTATGCAGATTTTATCTAAAAATATTGCTCTGTCCGACTATTTTGTATAGCATTGTAATTTCAATGGCCACTCGCGTATACACAATGGTTCAATACTGAATTCTCTGAATATTTCAACACTGGTGAAGTGGTGATGTTATCTGTGCAGTGCATTAAATAGATGAAATATTTATTAATTTGGACTCTTGCACTTACAAAATACCATAAAATAGCCAACTTTCAGTCCTTCTGTTTGAGAAGGTTCTAACGCTGCAGTGGGACTATAACGGTTTTTTTTTGGGTCGGAAATCATCAAAATTAAATAAATTCTCCCGCTCCGGCTGGAGCAGGAGGGCCAGAGTTTTACTGACTAAAACCCACCCGTGTTCCTTCAGTAGCCTGTGTGCCAGGGGCGGTGGTATCTCTTTCGAACAACCCGAACCCCTGGCAGGGGACTATAACGGGTTGTCTTAAATTCTTAATCATACCTAAGTACAGTATACATATAGGAGGCTCGTGGCTAAATAATAATTGCACTAGTTGATCGCAGGTTAAATTACGCTTGCCGAAGTCGGTCCGTGGATGGGAGACCGCTTCGTGCTTCAAAAAGCACGTTAAACTGTCGGTTCCGGCTATCATTTGTAGATCTTTCATGGTCTTTACGGGCACTCAGAAAGTCTGAAAGCCAGTCTTACCAAGGGGTATACCTAGTATTACCCAGTAACTGGTAGGAGGTGGCAATAGGCGGAGACTGTAAAAGCTAGATATCTTTGCATTGTATAAATTCAAATTTTAGTATTGTATAATTGCATAGCATATGTGTGAGCACTATGTTCCTACTATAAAGCAAACATTTACAGGGTACGTCTTTCATTGACTTGAATGTGCCCTGGCAGCTGAGAGTATGTCATGCTCACTCAAATGTCTCACTGGTGGTGGCGTGTGTGTTGGATCATGGCAAAATGGTTGAGCTGAATGGTGCTGATGCATACGTCATGTCCGTGAACGGGCGCCGCCAGTAGGTACTGATCATCTCTTAGCTCCCACGGCTTATTTTAATTTTTTAATTGTTATTTTATTTTAATTACGGACGCTTTTAATGTGCACTTTTTACATCGTTCTCACATTGATAATTTCAACATAATGATGTAACCAACTTTTTGTAACAAAATCATGTTTTGAGTTTCTTGCCCGTTCTTCTCCATAGGTACTATCAAGATTCACAATAGCAGTCGCATACTAAGGGCTATATTGCTATGAAGTGGCGGTCCAGGCCGTACCTACAGCTGTGTGTATAAGTGATGTATTAACACAAACACAAAACTCACCGCTGCACTCACACACTAGCGTTGCGACGCACAGACATGACCTTGGTCGGTTCATACCATTGCTAAAATTAACTTGTATAATTAGGGTTCCGGTAGCGTGCAGCGTATCGTCTTGGATTAAGAAACTCATAGGTCTGAGTTCAAATCTCGCGATGAAGCTTTAATTTTTCTTTTCAACAATCATCTTCATCTGTTCTTTTATTATTCGATTTATTACTATACCAGAATAATAATGTAACATTTTTTTATTATTACTCGTATTGTTATTTAAATAAAGGTTTACCAATAATAAATGATTACAAAATGTTTATTCGTCATAACTCATGAAGAATGTATAAAAATAACTAATAATAACTTCTTGTTAAAACAGTTTATTTTCTCATAAAGAACAATTTATTGAAGTAAATAAGCTAGTTGGTGAACTATGATAATCAGGCTATTGTATCTTAGTAATATAATAATATTGTGCTGATTACTACTGTGTGTCGGTACTCTAAATAAATCACAATATTCTACAAAAATCTACCCACGTAAAAGTAACAAATGCAGACAAGTTGTCACAATACAATTAAATGACTCAGTAGTACTACTTTTATTCTACTGCGAGTGAGTTCGTTCTAACTCAAACCTCAAAGTTAACAAATCGTATTTAATAGGACTTAAAGAGGTTATAGCTTAAGTGTTCATTTTCATTCCGAAAAGAAGATTGAAACTAAACCTCAAAATAATCCAGATTACGGATAAGACAAAATATTATTTGAATATTACTAAAATAAATAAATATTTGTAATTTATAACTTAATGTTAATGTTTTTTCCGGCGCACGGTTCGTAAAGATGTGTCGAATAATTCGGCAAAATGTCTTGTCGTTTTGAAACCACTTGTTTCATATTCGCTGAACGTGTGCCTGTTATAGGAGCTGGGGTCTTCCACTTTGCTTTCCACGGGCAAGGCTACCGCCTTCCTCATATCTTTTCACCCACCGACTCACAGTATTTCACTAAAACAAAAAAGGGGTACTGTTAGGCTACTAAGCAAAATACACACTTTATGTATTACCTACTATTTAGAAACAAAATTATTTAAAAGGGCAATTTCACATAAATATTAAGTTTAGTGTTATTTTCATCGTTCTATAATCTAGGAAATAAATTTACATCGAAATTGTATATTTTTATTCTATTTAGACATTATGATATTTATAAAACGTTTTAAAATAACTACAAGGATCAGCAGTTATACTTTAATTAAATAAATGTTTAATAAAATATTTAAATCACAATACTCACACTCAGTCCGGTTTCATCACATAGGTATTTGTGATATAGGTATTAAGTCCACTTTTATGCAGCGCAATAATATTCGCTTTCATTTCTATATTTAAATTTGCTTACATTTTAAAATGAATTAGAAGAACGCTAATAGATGAAACACACGTCACTAGCACACAATATCAACCAACACCGTTCTATAAGTCGCGGTGAATGAGTCGTAAATCATTTAGATTTATTTAGGTTTCTGTGGGTATAATGATAAAGTTTTACGAGTTTAGTGAATACGACGAACAGAACAAGAAACTATACTCAAAAGTGATTTTTAAAACAATAAAAAGACTATCACACAGCGAGTGGGATTCGAAACCGCGACTCGCTGCGCTCAAACGCGATAATCAAGTGCGGTAACCGCTCAGCTATCATGCCATTTGCTTTAACGGTTGAATTTAGGAAATACATTCATTTGTAAACGTATGAGAGTGTGTGTGTCTATAGTATTATAGCCTATAGAAATTGCTTATTATAAGAAGGTCGTAAGTTAAAACGAAGTGTCAATCTATTGCTTTTTGAGATTGGGGCACCATTAGTGGGGGCTACTGTACCTACGCTTTGGAATGGGCAACTAGCTTCATCTTTCTAACTCACCGACCTTGACAATTCAAAAGTGCCTGTAATTGGTTTATTTGAAATAAATGCTTTGAGTTTTTTTTTTTTTTTTTTGGTAGGCGGTCGTTCTCCGTAAAAATATTTATATTCAGCTGCATACGGTCAGACAGAGAGCCGAATGTACCTAGTTGGGGCAGGCTAGGCAGATGATGATGAACAAATTACAGTACATCTAATATACTTTAGTACTAGAAATCTTATCTTAACGGCCGCGACTTACGAGTTGTAGGTCGTGAGTTCGAACCCAGCCAGGCGCTTTACTTTGTGTAAATTATTTCATCACCACTGCTCTCAAAACGGTGAAGGAAAACATCGTGAGGAAACCGGCATGTCCTAGAACCAAAAAATTCGAAAACATGTGACATCTACCAACCCGCACTGGGCCCGCGTGGTGGATTATGGCCCAATCCATCTCACCAAGAGGAGGCCTGTGTCCCAGCAGAGGGAACATTATAGGCTGATGATGATGACTAGAAATCTGTGTAATTAATGTATGGTTGGGATTATTAGTAGGTAGGCGTAATCGTACACATTTAACTTATTTATTATGTTCCAGTTTAACAGTTGTCACAAAAAACACTAAATAGTTTGAACACCAGCAGCCACTTAAACAAACACGTGTCGGGAGACACGTCTCAACATACACATCACGGCTTTCCACGTCCACGAAAAAAATCCTTTTAAAACATGGCGTAAGCACCACGGAAAGAGAATCACGTCGCCAACTTGTAAAAACGTTATCAAAGCCTTGACGTTTGTTTTATACTAAAAGCCTTATTTGTGGTAATATCTTGAAGCACGTAACACGTAAAACTACACGTTAACATGATGTACGAGTAGGTACTGAATAAGTGGTTTCTACTTCAAAGAAGTATTTTTTGCAAACTTTTTTACCATCTTCTCCTGAAGTTTGTTTTCTATTGAGGAAAAGTTGTTACGAATCCACGTGTACTTTTATGAATAACTAGCTTTTGCCAGCGGCTTCGCCCGCGCGGAACTTTCATCCCCTATTTAACTCCCTTAGGGGTTGAATTTCGAAAAATCCTTCTTTATTCCTTGTCTACATTATAAAGGGAACCTGTGTGCAAAATTTCAGCTTTCTAGGTCCAAGGGTTTGGGCTGGGCGTTGATGAGTCAGTCAGTCAGTCAGGACTTTTCTGTTTGTAGATTGTTTTGAATAAAGTTTCTGTTTTTAAAAGCCTATAAAAACGAAGTTCTTTAACGCAGCTTGTGGTAGGAGTAAAGTTGTATAAAACCAAACAAAGTGAAAAAGCGTCCGACTTTTTATCATATATACCTAATTGTTATAGAAAGAGACATAGAGAGCGGTCGTTTTCGTAGATTTTGAGGGTGCTGAAGCAAATTTTCTTTCCTCAAAAGACCATTTCAGACATCAATCCACATGGTCTTCACATGATCTGACCAAGATTATGTCTGGACTTTAAAAGAGACTGTGACCTCTGAGTTTGTTTCGGCCTTTCTTCTCAAAGTAGTCAGTTAGGAAACGCCGACCTCACCTAGTTTAAAAATATGATTGACGTGTAAAAGTGTTTGTACAAACCTACTTACTGAAATAAAATCATTTATCATTTATCAAATAGTGAGGTCAAAATGAATGTCCTAGTTGGCGGTTGCATAATGGGTGTCGTTTTCATGTTGTTCGTCAGTCTAAATCTCCATATCGAATTACATTCAGTAGTTGAATAAAAAGCGAAGGGATTTCGTTCCTGGCAGGGGTCCCCCGACTCCACACGTTTTTTAATCACTTTTTAATAATGTAGTCATTATGAAGTTGGCAAGACGACGTTCGTTAATCTCTCTCGTCCATGACTTAATGCAATATAAAGTGGTCTATTCTTCTGACAATTTCAATGGAATGTATTATTTTACAAAGGTAACTGAACCAACATTTTTCCTGATCACATGACTTTCAGGAGGTATGAGAGCATAAATTGTTTGAATAAAACAGCTCAACACGGTATAACCGGCATGTCACTTTCGTACTTTCTAAAAGAGAATCAGACACTCTACAAAGATAAGATAAGATAAGATTTATTTATTTGTCTAAACATTGTATACATACTACAAGAGCATGCAATATAATATATTAGATACATCATAATCATCATCATCATCATTTCAGCTGAAAGACGTCCATTGCTGGACATAGGCCTCCCCCAGGCTCCTCCACTTCGACCGGTCTTGTGCTTCCCACATCCAGCGGATACCCGCGGCCTTCACCAGGTCATCGGTCTACCTTGTGGGAAGCCTTCCCACAAGATAGATCAAGAGTCCAAAAAAATGTCATAATTCAAATTACGCTATTAATAAGTCTGGGAGGACAGTGTGTCAACAAATACCAGGTACTTAACAAATTAGAGTCTGAACTCTGAACTATGGGTACAGAAAAACCGGAAACCAAATACATTAAGAATCAACTGTCAACGTCACTTATACAACATCATAAAAAAATATTTAGACCACTTAATTTGATCCTCTAATTTACCTTCCACAAAAATATCATGGAATAAAATTTGCATCTCCTCATAAAATAAAAATTTATTTTGACATTTTCTTTAGTCTCAATAAAAATAAAGTTAAAAACAATAGGGTGTACCTACCATCTTGAGTACTTCTTGAAACTTGAGATATTTCAGTATTATATTAGGAGTTAGTACAATGAGTATCGGAAAACGCGAACTATTTCGGAAAGTTCTAAGTACTGAGTGGCTAGTAAGAGTCTGTGTGTCTACAACTATGCTTAACTTTGAAGTTATAATGTTACTAGATTTGTTGCCTTTAGTTATCGTGGCTGAATTATAGCAGCCACAAGAAACAATTGAAGGGTAAAGCTACGCTTGCCGCGGTAGTTCGTGGATGCGACCATCCATTACATATTGGGAGACCTCCGTGCCTCGGAGAGCACGTTAAGCCATTGGTCCCGGTCATCACTTGTAAACATTTGACAGTCGCTACGGATAGTCAGAAGTCCAAGTCTGACAACGAATCTTACCAAGGGGTATCGTGTTACCCAGTAACTGGGTTGTGGAGGTCAGATAAGCAGTTGCTCCATGTAAAATATTGATATTCAGCTGCATCTTCCAGTCTAAACGACTGAAAGCTGAACACAACATTGTTATACAAAGGCTACATATAATATATACCTACTGTACATACCTGTATGCCAAATTTCATTCAATAACAACCATTCAAACAACTAAACATCGAAACAGTAGTAAGAGCAGGATAACATGTCTGCCCAGTGCCAAAATCTAACATAGCTGGATCAGTTCACTAATGAATTCGTTTTTCTTGTTAGAACGACGGTTACGTTAGCTCTATACTCAGATACGGTGTAATATTCTGGGGCAACAATTCAGACAAGGGGCGTGCGTTCATTGCTAAAAACGTTGCATCAGGGCTATATTTAAGTTATGCGAAACTGACTCTTGTAAGCCATTTTTTTTTTTAAGATGAACGTATTAACACTGCCATGTGTATATTTGAGGCAGCAGTATATGTCAAAAATAATATTGACATGTATAATTACTACACGCGTATAAGGCGTAACCCTTTCGCGAGTGTTGGCAAAATATTTGCCACAGCAGTATTTTGAATCTGGCGCGTAATCGATTTGAAATAATGATATTTTAATCTATAATTTAATAGCCAGCATAGGCAAAAATATTGCCACCCCCAATAAAAGTAAATAGGAGTATCTGAGGGGGTGCAATTATTCAGAAATTTTATGTAGGGGACCTCAAATACGTCGCCCAAAAATCTACGTATTTCGTACTGCCCGTTAAAGGGGTAAGGACAAATTGCGCACAGTAGCTAGCAAGACTCATCTAATGCATGAAAGTATCTTCTGTACGGCTTCATGCATCTTTAATAATATACCAGGGCCTATTAAGATAATTACGGATATGAAAAAAAATGATTGCCTATGATCCCACTGCTGGGACACAGGCCTTCTCTCTGTGAGAAGGAGTGAGCCATAATCCACCACGAGGGCCCAGTGCGGGTAGATAGACGTCACATGTCTTCGAATTTTTGGTTTTAAACTATGCCGGTTTTCTAATGTTGTTTTTCTTCACCGTTTTTGGAACTGTGGTAATGAAATTATATACACGAAGTAAAGCGCCTGTCAGATTTCGAAGCCACATCCCACAACTCGAAAGTCGCGGCCGTTACGACTGGGCCATCCACTTCTCTTAATAATAAGCAGTTTCATCATCGTCATCATTTCAGCCGATAGACGTCCACCACTGGACATAGGCCTCCCCAAAAGGAGGTGGTTTGCCATAATCGCCACGCTTGGCAGGCGGGTTGGCGATGGCGGGTTGAGTATGGTGGTATAACGCATAGAGAACGCTGCTGCCTATTCTCTAGTAACTCCCTTAGTCGCCTTCTACGATACCCACGGGAAGACATGGGATACTGCTATTCTTTACGTCCGGCAACACACGGAACACGGTATGCAGGTTGTAAACAATAAAAAGATGTGGTGCCACACATAAGTTGATTTTACAATGTATCTTGTAATGTATTCCCCCTCGTGCAACGGACTGCCAATGTTACAAACGAGCCGCACGGCGGAAGCTAACGTCGGTTCCTGTCAGACGTTTCCTATTGAGAAATTCCGATATCCGCCAAGAATTCACTACCGATTGAATTGCCGTTTTATTATAGAATTAAAGACTGTAGTTTTGTTGATAAATTTCTTTGGTTTTTTTTTTCCAAAAATATCCGTCGGAAGTGTGAGCAAACCATGTTCAAGTTAAGTTCCTAAGCCATCAATCACTGAACGGAATTAGTACTTAACACATTCATATGAATTTTGAAGGTTTTAATCGTATAGCTCACAACTTTTTCGAACAATTATTGTTCGAATAACATTAATAAATAGTAACTCAAAAATTGAGGTTATATAAAACTAACGTCATTTGTCAAATGAAAAACATTTTTAAAGTGTTAAAACATTACAATTTCGGGTTTAAGTTTCCAAATAATTATATCAAAGCACTCAATTTGTATGTGACACTACAAATTGGCATCTACAGGTACGTTAACTGATCCATTTGTTTACATTTAAACTTTTGAGTAAAAAAAAACACGATTTTTTCTTTTTTTTTCTCAAAATGTACTCATAAGAAACCTCGACCGAAACCTTTCACTGCCCACTCTCCGCACATATATACTCGTATTTTCATAATATCAAGACCACTTCGTGTTTGTGCGGTCAAGCCAAACTGAGGCAGGTCCTGTTTGACCTCTTCTCAAATGGCATGCTAACGCCTCGGAAAGCAGAATAAACCGTCGACGGTAAGAAACGAGTTCTTAGACCATCTGACTACCGGAGAGGTAACTGCGTAACACAGTAACAGTAAAATAGAAATGACTTTCATTAACTGACTTCTTTTGACATTGCATTCAATGCGTTTGTTTTTTTTTTCGAACATATGAAGCGATCGATTACCAATATTCTTCGTTATGATTACGATTCTCATTGATAGTGTGTGACGCAAGTAAGGCGCATGTCTTACCCACCTTAGAAACAGGACTATAGTAAGTTAAGATTAGATGACAGTCGGCTTTTCTACATTGATTATAATTAATCTGGTCATACTGGGTACTGGAACCCGACCTGAAATGGTTGCAAAAATTCCGGGGCATTATACAACCCTAGTATTAGTATATGCGAAACCCGAAACACGTGTTTAGTATTTTTATGTAAAGAATCTATGTACAAAATTTCAAAACTGAATTAAGAAAAAACACAAAGTTACCAGGTTGTTATTTACCTAGTTGTCTACGAACTATGTTGGGGTCAGCTTCCAGTCAGACGTCTTTCAGTAAGACTGTTTTTTATTTTGAGGGTTGGATATCATCAAATAACTTCTCCCGGAGCGGGAGGGCGTGTCAGGCTTTTACTGACTAAAACCCAACCATGTTCCTTCAGTTGCCTGTGTGCCAGGGGCCACGGTATCTCTTTCGAGCAACCCGCACCCCTGGCAGTGGTAAGACTGGTTGTCCGACTTTCGGGCTTTTGGCGACCCGTGACTTCTTTACTTAAATTTAAACGCAGTAGGGTCCAAAATCATATACTTACTGAATCCATGATAGCAGGTTATGCGTCGATGTCTCTGCCACCCATATCTAGAAAAAAAAACTTGTAACTTGAAGCTCTGCTTACGTCACGACTCTTGCGAAGTAACCTCATAAGAGGCAGTTAAGAAGTAAAAGGACGTATGTTGATTGCCGCCCCCGTGAGAAGAGGCCTATTACGTTCTCAACCCCTTTTAACCCTTGCTTTTTACATTGTCCGCTATTGTCCACCCACTCACCACAAGTCAGACTTGTTGTACGAGCCCGATTGTCGGAAGGTACATTTGTGCGCTAGTACTGAGTGTGAAATGAGACACTTTAATCGTTAATACGTTTAGTTTATATTAAGTACATTAAATCACCGGTTCACAGATTAATTCGGTAGTACAAATTAGTTACACTATCACCAAATACTAGAACTAGGATTAACTATAACATCTGTATTACATTGAGCGAACACAGGAATAAAATTGGTACTAGTTACATTAGAGAGTGAGAACAGGAACAAACTGGGCTCCCCTGTTTTTTTTTTTTTTTTTTTTTTTTTTTGTGAATGGCATCTCGCAGTTGACCTTGAGAGGCCGTGACTGCTCAACCGGACTTTCCTGTGAAGGTTTTTAGGAATCTAAAAGCCTCCAGCCAGGGCGTAAACCTACTTAAACCTAAAACGACTGCGCACTGAGGGCACCCCCTGTGGGGTACGAACCTCGGCTCAGGGAGTCGCTGGCGGGGGGGGGGGGCAGCTAGTACTATCAGGGACAGGCTGGATCAAGGTATTATTTTCATGATTATTAGACGGGGAATTTAAAGCTACTGGCTCAGCTGCGGCGCGGGCTGGCGCATCAACGAGCAAGGGACGGTCGGGAGGGGCTCCCCTGGCACGTGCGGAAGTATTTATACAGTATAGCGACGTGTGGGGTTAGGGGGCGGTGGTCAAGAATATCGGCCAATAAGGGTGTAGTCGTACGCGCAATTACCTTATATGGTCGCGTTTTTCGATTTCGCATCGAGATCGGATAGCCAATTACAATTCACTTGCGCTGACATGACACACCCCCACTGTTTTCTTAGAAATTCTAAGTAGCAAGAAATGAGTTAGGTACGTTTTTGTTACGACATCCTGATAATTCGTTCTGTCCTGAACATTCTCCCGTCGTGAATCATCACGGATGGTTCAGTTATTTAATTTGTTACAGGATGTCTTAACATTCACAATCATAAAACTATAAACTATTCACAAACAAAGTAAATGACATTGACATGCACAAAGTTAAATCAAAAAGGCAAAGCGTGTTAACGTTAATTATTAGAATCACTAGAATATAAAATACCATAAGGGAAGAACTAAAGGACGATGTCAAGCCCACCATTATTTAGGGAACGTCTTGTGGTACTAGTTTAACCAGCCTTTTGACAGGTCGTCTTAAAATTCCCCCCTTAGTCTTAATATCTACGGCGCGCACAATGTTGTCACTCCCGGGGAATGTCCTAATAACCAATCCCATAGGCCACGAGTTCCGCGGTAGGTTGCTATCCGCGACGAGCACTATGTCCCCGGTGAGTATTGGAGCACCACGTCCGTGGGGCTCCCGCCGATGCTGCAGGTCAGGCAGGTACTCTTTCACCCATCTCGCCCAGAACTGGTCGGCGAGTCGCTGCGAGGCGCGCCATTGTGCACGCCCGATAAGGTCCTGGTCATTGAAGTCACCAGGTGGCGGGTTCGATGCCGGGCCGTGCAACAAGAAATGATTTGGAGTTAGGGCCTCCGGATCATTTGGATCCACGGAGACGTGAGTGAGTGGTCTGTTGTTCACGGTGAATTCTACCTCAGCTAGCAGAGTCGCCAACGTTTCTTCGTTGGGGTGGCGCTCCCGTAGTGTGCTGAGGAGAGCGGTCTTTACGCTCCTTACTAGTCTTTCCCACGCACCGCCCATGAAAGGTGCGCTGGGAGGTATGAAGCGCCAGGAGATGCGCTGTCGGCTTGCCTCTTGTTGCGTCGACGCATTGATGGACGCTCGGAGCTCGCGGTCCGCGCCGTGCAGATTGGTCCCGTTGTCTGACCATACTTGAGTCGGGGGGCCCCGGCGCGCAATGAAGCGACGCAAGGCCATCACGGCAGACTCCGTCGATAGGCTCGCAGCGACCTCGAGATGTACTGCTCGTGTAGTCAGACAGGTGAACAGCGCTACGTAGCGCTTGTGTACGGCGCGTCCCACGGAGACGTGGAGAGGCCCGAAGTAGTCGAGGCCCACGTATGTGAAAGGGCGCTCGTGGTGGGCGAGGCGACAGGGCGGCAGGTCGCCCGTCCGGGGCTCGGGCGGCACGTTGCGGCGCGCTCGGCAGTCCACGCAGCGCGACACGATGGTTCGTGTGGCGGGGCGTAGGCGCGTCACCCAGTAGCGAGTGCGGCACTCGTTGACAGTTGCCTCGACGCCGGAGTGGTGCAGTCGCCTGTGGACTGCGTCGATGAGTAGTTGGGTGATGTGGTGATTCCCATCGAGAATGGCAGGACTCGATTGATGGCCTGAAATGCATTGTGCCGCGCTTACGCGCGACGTTAATTTTAGTAAGTTGTTGGAATCGATATAAACTGATAGTGCCCGTAGTCGGCCAGTTTTTAAGTTAGTGTCACTGAGTTCACCACTGAAACTTTGTCTTTGTATAACCTTTATTAATAATACTTCTGCTTTATTCAATTGTTCAGCAGTCAATTGTATAAATTTAGTGTCACTTAGCACTTTGAGTTTAGCACTCACTGAAAGTTTTGCACTACACTTTTTACTATTCCACGCTGGATCGTATTCCCTATTTTTAATAGTAGATTTATAGTTCACCTGGTCTGTGTTGATTACCATACACTTGAACAGTTCTGCTGCTTGGATGACTCGGGCGGTCGCACGCAGTAGGCGTTCCCACCGGGAGAAGCGTGTGTGGTCGGGAACCGCTGCGGTCGGGTCCGCGCCCGATTCAGTGATGTGGTGCACACGCTCCTCACCGGTGAGCTCGTGGGCTGCCGGCTGCTCTGCAGGCCATGTGTCAGGGTGGCCTCGTAGGAAGTCAGGCCCCCGGAACCACCGATGCTCGGAGTCCAGCTCGCGCGGTACGCCGCGCGTAGCGTCGTCGGCGACATTAAGCGCAGTGGGCACCCACCGCCAGTCGTTGAGCTTAGTGTGCTCCTCGACGGCGGCGATGCGATGTGCTACGAACGGGCGGTATGAGCGCGCCCCGTTACGCAACCAGGTGAGGACAGTGGTACTGTCTGTCCAGTACGTGATGTGATGCGGCTTGTAGTAGTGTTCGGCCGCAATCGCAGCACCCAGGCGGCTGCCTAGAACTGCAGCTTGCAGCTCGAGTCGTGGTATTGAGGTGAGCTTCAGTGGCGCGACCTTTGTCTTCGCGGCCACCAGCGCCAGAGTAGCTTGGCCGTCCTCGTTCGCCGCGCGCCAATAGGCGACAGCAGCGTAGGCAGATTGGCTCGCATCCACGAACACATGTAACTCAAAGGGTTTTTCTTTAAAATAAACCATGTACCAACGTGGGATTTTAACAGTTTTTAACCTCTTTAGGTGTGTAGTCCACTCGCCCCACTGTTGAGCGAGATCAGCGTCTATGGCGGCGTCCCAGTTGGTGCCGCGGCGCCAGACTTCTTGTAGTAGTACCTTCGCCCTGTTAGTAACGGGAGAGACGAAGCCTAGAGGGTCAAACAGAGACATCATTATGCGCAGTACCTCTCGTTTTGTTGGCCTGGGTTTTCCAATAAGTGTGGGTGGAAGCCTCGATAGATCTAGATTGAAACCTATGTCATCCTGAGTTGGTCTCCACTCTAGTCCTAGAACGCGTTCGGTAGCCGCGTCTATGTTGAGGCCGAGGTTGTTGTTTGCTGCACCTGGATCTAACGCGTCCAGAACCTCCCTGCTGCTTGACGCCCACTGTCGCAGTTCATAATTAGCTTCCCTATGTATGCGATCTATGTCCTTAGACACTCGCACTGCTTCCTCGGGGGTGTCGAAACTGTCTAACAGGTTGTCGACATAGTGATTTTTAATAATAGATTGACAGGCTTCAAAATGGGAGTGTTCGTACCTGCGAGCGTTGACGTCTTTTACATAGATCGCGGTTGACGGCGAACATGTAGCGCCGAAGATCAGTGACGTCATTCTCCATTTTTCAGGTGGTCCGTCGTCCCGTCTGTCTCCACGCCATAGATAGCGGAGCGCGTCGCGATCTTCAGGACGTATCTTCACTCTCATAAACATCTCTTTGATGTCTGCAGACACGGCGACGCGTCGTTGACGGAAGCGCATTAGTACCCCGGGTAGCGACTGTAACATATCGGGACCCTTGAGTAGGTAGTCATTCAGTGACTTACCTTTAGTAGTCGCGGCAGCGTCGTGGACAATTCGTAGCTTGTCCGGTTTTAGTGGATTAAGTACGGCGAAGTGTGGTAGGTACCACGTGCGCCCCTTTGTAGAAGTAGACGGAGCTGGTTCGGCGTAGCCATTATCGATGAGTGCTTGCATTTGTTTACAATATTTTTCTTTCATGGAACTGTCCCTGTCTAGTTTACGTTCGACACTGAGTAGTCGGCGTAATGTATTTTCGTAATTATTCGGCATCTCGACGGTATCGCTTTTCCATAGTAGCGGCACTTCATATACCTTATCTCGGATCGTCGTACGTTCCTCTAGAAGCGTGATCGCTCGCTGATCGGGATCGTTAGTAGGTAGTTTAGGCGTGATCATGAGAGACTCCAACATGAAATGATCACGTAGCTGCTGATCCATGCTCTGTTGCTCGGACTCCTCGTGTGTGTTAACATAGTGGACACGATCCGGACGCGGTAGTGACCGACTGTGTGTTCCATGTAGTACCCAACCCAATGTCGTTAATGACGCGACTGGTTGATCGCGGCGGCCGCGCCTTACCATAGTAGACACGAGGAGGTGCCAGTTGTCTTGGCCGATCAGTATTTTCGGCGACGCCCGCTCGAACTTGAAGTACTCCGCCAGGTCTTGCAGATGTTTGCAGTCGGCGACGTCCTGTCGCGTGATTGCTTGAGCGGATAGACGTAGATCGGCTATAGTTCGAGCGTTAATAACATGTTTATGTTTAGACGGCCCTTGTATGTTAACACGTACTTTACATGAGTCCGGTGACGCCTTTGTGTCTCCGATCGCTTCTATTTGTAGTGGTACCCGAGGTCCCTGTAGGCCCGCTCTGTCGGCGATATCGGCGTCAATGAGTGTGACGGTCGACCCGTCGTCTAGGAGCGCGTGTGTTTGCACCGCTCCCGCCGGTCCGGATATCACTACAGGAATAATTTTTAAGTACGACTTACATGCCTGTTGTATCCACGTCGATGCCACGATTTCCTTTGCAGGTTCATCGGTTTCAGTGTGAGTTTTAGTATCTATATTCACCGGCTCTCTATGTAATAGTGAGTGGTGCATTCGTTCGCAACCTCCCACGCCGCACTTTTTACGATTACACTTATGCACCTTATTACGTAAGCGTAAACACGTAAAACATAGTCCACGCTCCCGCGCTATGTTCCAACGTTCCTCAGCTATTGCTGCATTAAATTGTTCACACTTGGAAATGTTGTGACCCTCTATTAAACATATGGGGCATGTACTCACGTTCTTACGACTACTCTGCGATTCCGCCACGTTGTACGCTCGCGAGCGAGTGGGCGGAGGTTTGTTCGCCGACGGCCGCTGTGCTGTGTCGGACGCTGTAGTCTCCGGCGGCGCATATGGGCCGCAGCGCTCCGACTCCCTGCTTAGGAACCGAGACAATTTCACTAAGTCCGGTTCCTCATATTGTTGCTCAGCGGCGAAGTCGTACCACCGGTAACGTAGTGTAGGTGTGAGTTTTTCGATTGTTAGTTTTGTCGCCTCCGGGTTATACAAGTAATGGACCCGACGTAATGCTTGTAGTGTGGCGACAATGTTGGATACACGGGTACTGAATACACAAATATCTCTAGCATTATCATTAAGACGCGGGAGTGCGCGTAAGCGTTCCAGTTCCGACAACGCAATAGAATCAGGCCGGCCGAATCTCATCTCAAGAGATTTTATAATTTCAAATGGGACCGGGCAGTAAGCTAGTAGGCTTTCGACGGCCTCCTTGGCGCGTCCAAACAGACTCTTCCTGAGTCGTGCTATGTTTTCACAGTCAGTGTATGACGGCGCTGACTCGTCGTACGCCGCCTTAAACATAAGCCACTCTTGGTGTGCCCCGCCGAACCGGGGCAGGTCTAAATGATATCGATAGTGTACCGACGATGACGTACCTGCACGTGCGGCGACAGTGATCGCGGCGGCGAGCTCCGAGATATCTATTGAGTTTGTCTTCGGAGCGGCACTTGGTTCTACCTTAAACTCATGTTTACCCGCCTGTATGCGTGGCTCGTAGGGCGCGGGTGCGCGAGTGTTGTGTGGTTGCGACCACACAGTCGAGTATAGCGGCGCGGTAGCGTGAGCGTGACTCGTTAATGGATAAGCCCATTCAGCTGTTGTCGGTGGCACGACTGTCGCCATCCGACCTTGATTACGGGCCTCACAGAGCCCGGTAATAACCGGCGGCGGCGGCGGTGCGTCGACTCGGTTTGCATATGAGTGTGCAGTACTTACTGCGGCGGTCTGCACTGTCGTAGCAAAAAGTGGTGGACCCACGTGCTGCGAAGGTCTCGTTGGTTCCTGCATCGTTGCTAGTGATTCCGACGTTAGCGGGGCGGTCGCGAGGGGAGGAGGGAAAACACATTCAGCTGTGTCATCGCGCGCGAGTGGCTGGTTAGTTTCCAGCCATAACCCAACTCTTCTGTCCGTTTCCGTTATAACGGTGACCTCGTCCTCGACTTCGTCTTCATCTTCATCCGATTCCGCTTCTAACGTTGCGATGCGGGCGGAAGCGAGCTCAACCTTTAACTCGATAAGCGCTTCGCGAGCACGTGCTAACCTGAGTTTCTTCACGGACGCCTTAGTTCGTGAAGAGCGAGAAGGTTCCTGTCTCTTCTCCAATGATTTCTCCGAAGTTCTGGTAAGTTCGATACTTGACGTGGTGGCGGTAGATTCTTCAGTCGTAACGGGGCGCACGGGCGCGTTATTACCGGCGCGAGCGGCGGGCTCGTTAGCGGGGGCGGCGGCGACCGGTTCGATATCAGCCGCGGCGCGGGCCGCGTGCGCGCGTGCACGTCCCGAAGTTGATCGTGTTACTGGCATTGTTATTATACGACACTAAACGCACTTCACACTCACAATAATATCCGTTTCGAAGGACCATAAATGTACGAGCCCGATTGTCGGAAGGTACATTTGTGCGCTAGTACTGAGTGTGAAATGAGACACTTTAATCGTTAATACGTTTAGTTTATATTAAGTACATTAAATCACCGGTTCACAGATTAATTCGGTAGTACAAATTAGTTACACTATCACCAAATACTAGAACTAGGATTAACTATTACATCTGTATTACATTGAGCGAACACAGGAATAAAATTGGTACTAGTTACATTAGAGAGTGAGAACAGGAACAAACTGGGCTCCCCTGGCACGTGCGGAAGTATTTATACAGTATAGCGACGTGTGGGGTTAGGGGGCGGTGGTCAAGAATATCGGCCAATAAGGGTGTAGTCGTACGCGCAATTACCTTATATGGTCGCGTTTTTCGATTTCGCATCGAGATCGGATAGCCAATTACAATTCACTTGCGCTGACATGACACACCCCCACTGTTTTCTTAGAAATTCTAAGTAGCAAGAAATGAGTTAGGTACGTTTTTGTTACGACATCCTGATAATTCGTTCTGTCCTGAACACTTGTATTTACCTTTAACCGATTTTGCTTACCTTATTTGGAAGTGAATCGTAAGGTTGGAAGGTCAAGTTGATTTTTTTGATTGACTACTTCAGGAGAACCGTTTCATAATATTATTCTGGTTAGGTATACAATTTCAGTGGCTGGCAATAGGAGTTTTTCTTTACCGACTTCAAAAAAGGAGGTTATTCGACATGTTTATATATAGGTATATGTTTTAAGTATTCGGGCATAACTCCGTCATATATAGACGGATTTCAAATTTTTTCATTCCGAACTGGTCCCAAAATGTCATATAGATCTAATGATGCGATTCGCAAATCAATCCTAACTGTTGCTATCGCATAATATGCATTGTTTTGACTCCAAGGATCATGAAATTTTAAATTGTTGTGGGGTAGGTACTATAACTAAAAGTGAAAAATAAAAACACCTTGACAAGAAAAAAACAACCGGTTTCCGGAAAATGAAAAAAATGAAAAAAACAAAGTGAAAAATATCGACTTCCGAAATTAAAGTTATTTTTCACTTTATAGTGTTTTTCTGGAAGTCGGTTGATTTTTCTTTTGGAAAATGTTTTTATTTTTCACTTTTTGTAGTACTTTTCTAAAAAGTTTTGTCTATCTGTACCTAGATTCTGCTCGAATACTAACGCATAGGTGCCGACTAAAACCGGCACCCGAATTGCATAATCACATATCAGTCACAATCTGAATCATTTTATTTGCTTGTTTGTCTGTTCAACAACGTAAATAACGCAATTAATATATGATATTGTTGATCTGTGACAATGAAAGCCATTGCTACTTAGCCCTACCTATGAGCTTTTCCTGTCAAAAAGATCTCATGAAGATATTTTCAAATCGTTTTATAAATGACGGAGTTATGAATGTGAGGACTAGGTGGTAGTTTTGTTTTTGTGTTTCATCTCTTTCTCAGTTCGTTTTTAATGTTAATCTGGCAGTTTGAGTACTTTATGCAGCCTACCCAAATGTCCTTTCTTTGGTATTGTTCGTAAAATCGTTAAGCTCCTCAAGTTCTGAGTTGAGCCGTATGATTACTGACACATGCGTGCACTGAATGGACAGGTCAATCTGTGTGGTTCTTTCCTCAAAAGACCATTTCAGACACCAATCCACATGGTCTTCACATGATCTGACCAAGATATATGTCTGGACTTTAAAAGAGACTGTGACCTCTGAGTTTGTTTCGGCCTTTCTTCTCAGAATAGTCAGATAGGAAACGCCGACCTCATCTAGTTTAAAAAAATATGATTGACGTGTAAAAGTGTTTGTACAAACCTACTTATAGAAATAAAATCATTTATCATTTGTGAAGCAAAAAAGTACAATGTTACCTCCTCTATTTTTACTAATGACGTCGACTCATATCCTTATCCCAACTTATTTGGAGTTGGCACAGCATGTTTAAAATTATCTCCCAATAGCCAATAAATCATCTTTCACACAATCCTTCCATCTTTTCGACACATTTGTCTTACACTTCTGCATCACATGCCATCACCCATCACAACAATTCGTTACTCCATAGCTTTTCTGTCATAGACTACATTACTTACTTACCACTTATATTTATTTGTAATATTTCCCCGAAATTCTCTTAAGACAACTTTTAATCAGTCTTCGAATGTGTCATTATAAGGCACAGAAGGTCAAACAAAAACCAGGGTATTTTCCCATCATCAAAGCATTTTTTGCTTCCAAAGCGTCCAAAAGTACTGTTACGAGCTTTGGGGGAGATTGAGCGTGAAAATTAAAAACTGCCGATATAAATTGGCAAAAAATATGGATAAGCACCATCCCATTTCTTCCAGTGGGTATCGTAGGAGACGACTAAGGGACTTACTAGAGAATGGGCAGCAGCGTTCTCTATGCATTTTACCACCAAATTGCGATCGCCAACCCGCCTGCCAAGCGTGGCGATTATGGCAACCCCCACCCCCCCCTTTGGGGAGGCCTATGTCCAGCAGTGGACGTCTTTCGGCTGAAATGATGATATAAATTATCAAAAATGACACTTTAATTAAACACCCTCATTACAAAACACAATTGCACTACTGATCACTCTAAGTCGCATTTGAAGACCGCTTTCGATGTTTTCGCATGTATCGCTTATCCAATCTGCCTGGGACGCGATCCGTTCCCGCTTTTATAGGGCCCCCGGGTAGTTCCAGAACCTTCTACCGTAGAAACATCTAGAATGTTCGAGTACATACCAGCCCTGACTGAACAGATGTCGATAGTTCTAGAAAGTTCTTGCATCGAAATTTCTACAAAGATCTTGACTCTATTAATTCTGCTACTCGATACTAATAGCGCTAGTGGTAACCGCGCAACAGTATTAATAATTTTGCTACATACATAAAATAAAATGAATGGGTAGATTGTCCGAAAGATGATAAGGCAAGAAAGGGTGTGACTATTAAGATGACAGCTAATAGAGATGTATGGACAAAGAAGACATGCTGTGCAACACCAAATAAATTGAAATATTGGCAGGAGGATAATTGACACGACTCGTTGTTTTCGGGCGTCTGACGATCCGACACGACTCTATTATGACTATTATGTATGTGGCAAAATTATTAATACTGTTGTATTAATAATTTTGCTACATACATCAAATAAAATGAATGGGTAGATTGTCCGAAAGATGATAAGGCAAGAAAGGGTGTGACTATTAAGATGACAGCTAATAGAGATGTATGGACAAAGAAGACATGCTGTGCAACACCAAATAAATTGAAATATTGGCAGGAGGATAATTGACACGACTCGTTGTTTTCGGGCGTCTGACGATCCGACACGACTCTCAAATATACACGTGTAGAAGTAACTTGTACTTTAAGAAAATCTGATAATGGTAACTAAATTTAATTTAGGCTATTTCATTCTGTTTACTTCTAAGTAAACAAAAAAGAGACGATGCTAAATTAGAGCTATCAAATTTAACTGAACTAAGGTTTTCTTCGACGCAACTAAAATCAAGCCAAATTCAAGGCGATCGAGACGTAATTTAGTTTGACTGTTCTCAAGCGTCACTTGTCTTTTTCTTTCGCAGTCTGTCAGTAAAAGATAGCAATACTCTTATTTAATTTTAGGTGGGGAAAAAAAATCGGCACCATTGTCAACCTACAATGAGTAAGCGTGGTAATCCAAACATAGGTACTAGTTATTTTTTTGTTTTTATTATGAGTAAAAGGCCTTTGGACGATTCCCAAAAGCCGATTGGTATTCTAAATATCCAGTCATAACCAACCATTTTAAGTAAATTAAATATCTAAATGACTGCCTTGTTCTGTCTAGTGGTCGCATGCACTGCTACTGAGCTGAGGGGCAATTCTCGTAATTTTAAGAACATTCACAGTCTGATCTCAGTCTCAATCCGTCAAAAAAACCGCGAGTTTCAATACATTTTTGACAACTTTTTGACGTTTGATTGTCGCTGAGATGAGACCGCGACTAGATTGTGAACGTTTTTAATTATGAGAATTGGCCTTCCGGTCTTGGGTTAATTTCCCAGGCCGGGTAGTAATGCGATAATAGGGTTTTCATCAGATATTTCTCGGTAGCAGCTCTTAGTCTGCATCAGTGGCGAAAGCACCATATAACACGATTCCTACCAGCTTCCCTTCTGTGATTCGCATCTCTACCGCATTTGGGCACGCCACGATTGCGGCGGTAAGTCCCCTCTTTGAGGAGTGGTTTGAGAGGCGGCATGGCGTCCTCACCTTCCGCCTGACGCAGGTCCTCACCGGACATGGTTGTTTCGGGAGGTTCCTGTTTCGGATAGGGCGGGAGGAAACGCCCGGGTGTTTCCACTGCGAAGATCGCCCTGAGGACACGGTGGAGCACACGGTGGCGGTCTGCCCTGCTTGGGCGGAGCACCGCCGTGTCCTCGTGGAGGCGATCGGCGGCGGCGATCTCTCGCGTCCGGCCCTGGTCCAGGCCATGGTACGGAGCGAGAGGGCATGGGGAGCCGTCGCCTCCTTCAGCGAAGCAGTGATGCTCGCGAAGAGGGAGGCGGCGCACGTGAGGGAGAGGCAGCATATGCGCCCTCGCGACCCCAGCCGCCGCAGGATACGGAGACGCCCTGGGCGTCGGGAATCCCAGGCCGATTTCCGGCCACCGTAGGCATGGGCTTGCGGACGGCGAGTAATGGGTAGCTCGCTGTCCGGTAAGGACCAAGCCCAAGTCGACGGCGCGTGGTGTTCCACGCGCGCCTCAAAGAGATGTCAGCACAAACAGTGATGGGACCCGCAAGGGTCGATGCCTGCCAGGGGTGCGGGTTTGTTCGAAAGAGACACCACAGCCCCTGGCTTAAGGGCTACTGAAGAAACACGGGTGGGTTTTAGTCAGTAAAAGTCTGACACGCCCTCCTGCTCCACCCAGAGCGGGAGAAGTTATTTGATGATTTCCCACCCCCAAAAAAAAAAAAAAAAAAAAAAAACTACCGCATTTGAAAAATGGCACGTCAATAGTGTCATCAATAGTCGATTCTTTGAAAATGGCTTCACTTCGGCTTCTCTAGTAGAAAAATTAACACCTCATCGCTGATCTGAATTATTTCCCGGTCGATGGCAATAGGCCCTATTACATTGGACTTGATCAAAACTGGCGAAATATAAGTGTAATATAGGTACACCTCTGCCTAATCCTACGGGGATTACAGGCGTGATGTTATGTGACGTTAAATTTCCGGATATTATTCAAATCTCAGATTATAAAATAAAAGCAGATAGACCGCGTGGAACACCAAGAGTGAGGCCAAAAAAACAAATACCTACTAAAGCATCGCATTGTATGTAACAATGCGACGGTTTGTGGCGTACTAACTCGAGTTTTGAATCAGTCTTTGGTTGTTGGCTTCATGTTCCGCTCGATCTATCTGCCTTTGTTATATAATCTGAGATTCAAAGGTAATCAATCAGATTTGAATCAATTTCCCACATATGGAAAGAAAACAATCCTTCATAATTAAAATCGAATCATACGGTATATGATACTGTTTTCATACAACCAATTGTTAAATGTTGTTATAATCCGAAAATTAATTCAATTACAGTATGTTCTTAATGAGTTCGATCAAAGATGTTCGTTTATTAAGGGCACATTTTTCAATAGTCTGATAACTTTTATCTGAGGAATAAATATGCTTGTTTGTTTTTATTTGGTGCACCAACAATCGTATATATACTGGTATAAGTAAATGACACAAAAGCAAAAAATAAAAAAAAAACTGAATAAAATGTAACAATCACATATACTCGTAGGTAAACTCTGCATGCACACAAAACGTTGTTGTAACTTACAAAACAAAAAAGACTAAAGCATAAAGGTAGAACTTATATAAAACTAGCTTCCGCCCGCAGCTTCGCCCGCGTGGAAGTCGGAAATTATCCTGCGGGAACGTACTACCGAGATAAAAAGTCCTGTGTATTAATTTAATTATGTATTAAAAATTAAAAATAATTATGTATTAAAAATTAATCTAGGTTATAATCTATCTGTGTGCCAAATTTCCTCCTGCTGTGTGTTGATTGATCAATCAGTCAGTTTCTCCTTTTATATACATACTAGCTGACCCGGCAAACGTTGTTTTGCCTTAACCCTTATCACTTAGGGGTATGGAAAATAGATAGTAGCCGATTCTTAGACCTACTGAATACGCATATAAAATTTGGTAAAAATCGGTAAAGCCGTTTCGGAGGAGTACGGTAACTAACATTGTGACATGGAAATATTATATATTAGATATAGGGTGACTGGTAATTAGTAACCGATAGTTAAACACATGATTGTACTCATCATTATGAACAACTTTTACTATGGGACCAAACCTGAAATCGCGAAAAAAAAATCAGCTGTTCCCTACATTTATGTTCGCATAACTCGTCAAAATGTAAGGAACAACCGATTTATTTTTTGGTGATTTCGGGTTTGGTCTCATAGTAAAAGTTGTTCATAATGATGAGTACAATCATGCGTTTAAATATAGGTCACTAATTACCAGTCACCCTTTATAGATAGATAGATAAACTAAATTAAAACAAACATTAATTTAACAAAACTAGGTCACACAAAAAATAAGTAATATGTAGCCTTAATTGAGAGAGTGAGCTGAGCTGGGCCAAGAAACTAAATGTTCGGGGAGATACTTATTAAAGCTAGCTTTTAATTAACCTAAACTGTCAAAATAGAGGTCAATCCGATCACTGCAATCGTTCACAGCCCTGCAAAACCTAGCGTAGGGAGAATTAGCACTCAGTAAACATAGACATACCTACTTAATAAAAACAACCGACTTTTGGAAAAACACTACAAAGGGAAAAATAACTTTAATTTCGGAAGGCGAGACAAAAAATTAAAATACATATCCAAAGTCACCGCCTTCCAAAATTAAAGTTATTTTATACTTTGTGTTTTTTTTTTTTTCACTTTTTGGTTATAGTAATCTAACTACCAATCCCACACCAATTCGAATTTTCATCATCCTTGGGGTCAAAACAATACATACTTACGCGATATCAGCAATTACGGTTTGATTTGCTGTCATTTTTTGAAGAGTACTGTTGTCTGTCTCCGAAACGCATCATCAGACCTATATGAAATTTTAATGTGATCATTTCGGAATAAACCCCTTTTGAACAAATTTTTTTTTTTGTAAATCTATATATGACGGAGTTATGCCCGAACATACTTATTTTTTTATAAATATAAGCATGTCGAAATGATAACCTCCTTCTCTTTGAAGTCGGTTAAAAAAAGTGCTATTTTTATACACCAATCTGATTATGATACTAGACACATAAATAAAGCGGCTAACTAATTCAATAGCTTCACATTTCCTTTGAACATCAACGAAGTATCTACCTAATATGTAAAAAGCCAATCTCGAAGGAAGCGTGTTAAAATCAGAACTTATTGTCATTAACCTATTCAGACAAAATAGGCTTTTACAGACATGATCTTTAGGCTTCTTACACACTGAGAAGAGCAACAATATAAATTTTTGGTGACATTAATCTTCTATTCATGCAGAAATTTTTCGCCGGATATACAAAAAAAAATCAGCTGTTCCATACATTTTGACCGCGTAGGTATTGCACTTTTCTATGAAACAACTGATTTCTTTTTGCATAACCGGCGAATTCTGCGCTAAGGGTTCTAGAATGATATGCTGAATTCATGGTTACAATTTGCGAACTGGATAAAAACTTACCCTGGATATATCTATATACCTAATATATAAATAAAAAGACAAGTCCTGACTGACTGACTGACTGACTCATCAACGCCCAGCCCAAACCCTTGGACCTAGAAAGCTGAAATTTTGCACAGAGGTTTCCTTTATAGTGTAGACAAGGAATAAGAAAGGATTTTTCGAAATTCAACCGCTAAGGGAGTTAAATAGGGGATGAAAGTTCCGCGCGGGCGAAGCCGCTGGCAAAAGTTAGTTAACAATATAATATGTCAACTATGTTGCAGCTGAATTCATGGAAAAATTACATGGAGCAAGTGCTTATCTGCTTAATACTTAATATTCTTGGTAAGACTGGGTGTCAGAATTTCAGGATTCTGATGACCCGTAACGACTTTCGAAAATCCACGAATGACAGCTGGGACCAACGTGTTTACGTGCTTTCCGAGGCACGGTGGGGTTTAAGTATGTAAATATGGTCACCTATCCATGAACCAACTACGAGAAGCGCTGCTTTACCTGATTACTTAGCCTCTCTTATGATTTTAAAGCATAAAAAACTTTATCAGCAGTATGATAAAGTGTAAATTCGTAATGAAGTGAACATCAAAAAGTTTCTCAATCGTTTTTAGTTTCTTTTGCACTTTGCGTCACAGAGAATAAACTTTATTATTACATAATTATCACATAAAACGTTTGTCTTTTGTCTGTACTGAGTCTTACCGAGTTGCTTTCTATTAAGGCACCCACTTTTGACTTAACAGTATTGTGGCATCATTGAGTTTTTGTTTACGTCAGTCTTAGATTTTATAAATGTCTTATATGTGTGAAATGCGATTATAAGGAAAACATATACGGGTAAGTATCAATTTTGAAGCCAACAAGTCGTTTATTCAATAGGTTTCGAAGAATAAAGCACATTGATCCTATTTCTTCGATGTTTTTCCACGTGTTTTTCATGTCGTTTGATGCGAATATAACATGATCAAAAATAAACTTTGAATACGAACGTCGAACTTAAAGAATTATTCCAGTCTTGAAAAGCTAAATTTAAGCTAAATATTTTTAAATTTCTCTTCAAAGATTTCTTCAGAAATGGTAACAATATTTCAAGAATTTAAAGTTTTAAATAATTCGCGCTTACATTAACTGGAATACTCAAAAATACGAAACAGTAATTGTTGATAAATTGTTGTTAATAGCTGATAACTGAACTTTGAAGTCACTTTTAGGATCCTGAAAAATATGAAATCAAAGTTGAAAAACTTTTTTCAAAAAAATAACAACCGACTTCCAAAAAAACACTACAAAGTGAAAAATAACTTTAATATTTCGGAAGGCGGTGACTTTGGATGTGTATTTTAATTATTTGTCACCGCCTTCCGAAATTAAAGTTATTTTGTACTTTGTAGTGTTTTTTTGGAAGTCGGCTGTTATTTTTTTGAAAAAAGTTTTTATTTTTCACTTTTTAGCTACCGACCCCACACCAATTTGAAATTTCATCATCTTTGGCGTCAAAACTATGCATATTTATGCGATAGCAACAATCGCGGTTGATTTGCTGTAATTTTTTGAAGAGTTCCGTTGTCTGTCTCCGAAACGCATCATCAGATCTATATGAAATTTCAATGGGACCATTTCGGAGTAAACCCCTTTCAAACAAAAAAATAATTTTGCAAATCCGTTTATATACAACGGAGCTATGCCCGAACATACATAAAAAAATAAAAAATAAACATGTCGAATTGATAACCTCCTTCTTTTTGAAGTCGGTTAAAAATACTGCTCATTTTGACATAAGTATGTTAAAAGATTTTCTAAATAGTTTCTTTTCAATACATGAATGGCTAAAATATCCCTAGATTGTGTTGATGTGCGTATAAGACAGGAGCGCGTCTAGGGTACTACGGCCAGTGCTCTGCATAATCTGATCCCTCATTTTCCTTCCCTGGTCCGTGAACCTACGTAGACGATCTTTGTAGGCTGGCTGGTGGTCGGATCGACCTGAACGGCGTGCAATTGGAGAGGCCTATGTCCAACTGTGGACTGCTGTAGACTCAATCAAATCAAAAATCAAAATATTTTTATTTCATATAAACCTGCATGGGCACTTATGAAACGTCAGAAGCTAGGTGCACGGTTCCAAATTGTTGTTTCCTATGGAGAAGAGCCGGCAAGAAACTCCACGGTTACTCTTTTAAAAATAATTGGCTTTACCAATGTTTTCAAATTACAAAGATAAAATGTATGGGAGGACAGTGCAGGCCTGTCAATAAGTACCAGGTACTTGACGAATACCGAGAAAATCGTCTACAAATCTACAGTCTGTAAGGCCTACAACGTTCTCTCATTCACAATGACTGATGATGAAGATGGGCAAAAAAAAACCCGATAACATATTGCTCAACTTGGGAATGGATCAACTAGGTAGTAATTAATATTCGTAGGACAAAAAGGACTATCGTCAGTCGATGACCTTTCTTAATTTCTAAAAACAAAAAAGCATGACTAAAAATAACCTCTCGCTTGCACCTGAAGGGTTTATTAGTATTTACAAGGGGTTGTAACTTAACACAATAGCACCCTCAATTAACCCACCCTGTTATAAACGAAATAACACCGCGGTATTGTTCACAACGAGAACAATTGGTGGTAAGCAGCGCCACAGACTGAAGTGAAGAGAATGAATGGTAAAGTCGCTAATTAGACAAAAAGATCGTTTTTATAGAAAGTGATTTTAATGAAGATGGTTAGCAAGGCCGTAGCTTTGTAGCCTTTATTGATTGTTTAAAGAAATTGGCTTACCGGAAAATTATCATCATTTGCTAGGTAAGTCGTTTTCTTACTTTGTTGGGATCGACATCCAGTCCAACCGGAAACAGCCCGGAAGATTGTAAAAAAGTTTTGATCACTGATGTCGATGCTTGCGCACTGCGGGTAGATAATTCAAACAAAAAACCGGCTAAGTGCGAGTCGGAATCGCACAGTAACGGTTCCGCACCACCGTTCAATATTTAATAGTAAATATAACAGAACACGTTTCTTGTATGGGGTCTGTACCCCGTTAAGTTTTAACTTTATTTATTTTTTATTATTTGATGTAATAGCGGCAGTAGAAATACACAATCTGAGAAAGTTTCATGAGATTAATCCCTCTGACAGACAAACGGACAACGGAGCCCTAGTAATAGGGGTTCCATTGGCACCCTTAGGGTACAGAACCCAAAATACGATAAAAAAGGCAAAACGTAGCATAGACATACCTTCCCATAAATGAGCCATATTTACAGGTAGTATAAAAATTATTCTGAATTTCTGACCAATTGTTCTTCCAAACTGAAAAAAATACGTTTTTATTACATGTTCTAATATCTGTTTTCTCAATTAATAAAATTATTTATTTATTTATTAAATAGGAATATATCCGATGATAAAATCACACGGAGACAGCTTTATAAATTCTGTGCTGTTTCAAACCCTGGCATGGATCACTAAACATAACCAAAGAGGGGTAAGCAGAAGTATGGCAGTAAAATAGTAAATTCTGACCTTACCTACTGCCATCAACCGCCAAAAAGGGAATCTTGGCAAATCCAATCCTTTAGATAGAAAGAAAAAAAAAATTATGCCACAAAAACACGTGTATACAAAAAGATAAGATCACATAAAATTAGCTGCACGCCGTGACTGTTACAAGAAGGCTTCTACTCAACATGATGCTGTGCTATGGGACCAACAGCACAGCGCTGATTTTCAGTGGTCATCCTAAATGACTTTTCAATTAATAGTTCATGGTTGACTACCTTTTGCCCACGAACCCCTCGCGTGGTTGGAAACTATCCCACGGGAAATAACCGGGATTAAAACCAAAATCTCGTCCAAATCCGTTGAACCAAGTAAGAGGCACATACTCGTAGATCGATACGGTTGATTTCGTCATCGATATCGTCTATTGTTATTTGTTTAGAAGCCATTGTGTGATTTAACAAACGAAGCAATACATATTTATTAATTCCATGCCATTCTGTAACAGATGATTGAAGTTTACGAGTCACTTTATAGCTTCAACGACGTCAAGACGGCGGCATACAGAATGTATTATGAATACTGTGGCTATAACCTAGGTGTCTTCAAGACAATGAATAGGTTACTTCGTCACCTAAGAAATGACTAAAGCCTTGTTACAATAGTAATTTCTCAGGTTGCTGTGAAACTATGTTGTGCAATATACAAAAAACCCTCGAACAAAATCAAACCCTCAAAACTGTCCCTAATTATACGTCAGTGGTTAAAATTATGATAAAACTATTTTATTTTTTTTGAAAATTCAACCTTACACGCATGACTTAAAGTGGTTTTGACAAAGCAATGTCCAAAAAGAAAGACTTAAAGATGACTGACGATACTATTTGACAGGGCCCTATTTATGCGGACGGTTTTGAGACGCTGATTGTGCATCTTGGGTTTTTCGTAAATAAATGTGTGCAACTTTTACTTACCTCGCATACGGGGCTGTAGTCTTAAGCACAGCTTTAGTTTTATAATCTTTAACGGCACAATACATATGAATTAACACTGTAATAACAAACATCAAATAGCCCAAATTCAGACTTCAGCCGGTATTTTCTCCAAAAATCCTACCGTGAAAACTTAGGTGAACCTTTAACAAAATAATTATACATTTATTTCCAAATATCATGGACTCCAGTTACGTTAGTAATATACAAAACACTATGTCTAAACAGCTAAGGTCCTATTAGTAGGTACATGCAGTTGGCCTAAAAAGTGAAAGATAGGGCCAACCAGTTTGCTAGCAATAACAACCAGGAGGCTGTTGGAGCTGGCACGCAATCTGTGCAACAGGGATGCAGTACGCTGGCGTCTACTCGCAACTAAGGCGTCAGTTTGTGCGTTTGCAAACTTACCCGACGCACTACAAATGCGTGGCAGTCCCAACAACATCCTGAATGCATAGTTGCGTTCAGCGCAACAATGCATTCAGGATGTTGTTGGGGCGCGAAGAGCGAAACTGTTCTAAAGACTGCAAGAGTGATCCTAACTAAGAGCTATCATACCACCTGACTGTTCAGGTCTACACAATGTGTATGGTTCTATACTCAAAAAACCATTTCAGGCACCAGTCTACATGGTCTTTACATGATCTGACCAAGATTATGTCTGGACTTTAAAAGAGACAGTGACCTCATCTAATTTAAAAAATATGATTGACGTGTAAAAGTGTTTGTATAAACCTACTTACAGAAATAAAATCATTTATCACCTGATGCTAGGGAGTGACAGCTTACTCCAACCTCTTCATCTTCATCATCATCTCAGCCCGGAATCACCCACTGCGGGGTATGGGCCTCCCCCTTTTTCCACCATACTTCTCGGTTCCGTGCGTTTATCATTCATATTTTTTCCCGCGACTTTGACGATATCATCAACCCAACGCGCTTATGGATGTCCATGGTTTACTTGGCCTGACCTTGGCCTCCATTCGGTCATAGGTTTACTCCGTCGGCCATGTCCTTGTCTATATAGATATCCTGCCCAACTCCACTTCAACGTTGCTTTTATAGAGTAGGTCGCCACATCATGAACAACACACAATTAAAAATAACCTGTCCGAATTTCACGAATTACCTGAAATCAAATTATCCCGTCAAACATGCAAATCCGTCGCAATAAGTAGACCGCAACGTACGAGTAATCAAAGAAATTATAGAAACTGGTAATCTAATTTTAAACGTACATCACTTCGCACACTGCGCAGTCACTGCGTTTGACAGTTTTGTCCAACAATGTGTGATTTGGTACACTGTGTATTGTATTGCAAATGTTTACCCCACATAGTTGTCATTTAATAGTTTAGCGTGTCATTCAACGTGGGCTTTTTGGACATGTTACCAGATTTATGTGGAAGAATATTTTGGTTGCCACGTTTTTCAACTCTTGTTTTTTTTTTTTTGTATTATTCTCGTCACGTTTAGGTCTTTTGTATGTGTATACTGCTCACAGATAATTTTATTTAAAGCGTGTACGACTTTCTCTCTGCGAAAATCATATCCATTACCAAATTTTTACACCGCATATATTGATTTACATTACAGAATGTGGTTTTAAGCACACTGGTAATCGTGACCTCTCTGACCTCCAGCATAATAATTGGTTCAATAAAAGTTGATGAAGTCACCTTTACCCCTGTATAATTAGCAACAATGATATTATAAGTGTACTTACTTATAATATCATTGATTAGCAAAGTTTAAAAAATACTGCAACTCCGTAGTATCGTAAAATAATGGCGTACTACGAACTATTATAGCTACGTAAACACCGCTACGAGCTATGCTGTCGTAGAATCTGCTACGAGCTACGCTGTCGTGGACACCGCTACGAGCTAAGTTACCGTAGACATAATCTGCTACGCTGCGCGTAGTTATTATTCGTAGATACTGTAGACCAATATTTGAGGGGTTCGTGGCTAAATAATACCAGCTACAAGATCGATCTTCAGGGTTAAGCAATTAAGCAACGCTTACTGAGATCTGTCCGTAGATGGGTGACCGTACATTACATACTGAAAGAGTTCACCTTGTCTCGGAAATCACGTTGAGTTGTAGGTCCTAGCTGTAATTTGTAGATCTTACCAAGAGGTAATCCAGTCACTGGGTTATTGAGGTCAGAAAAGCAGTCGCTCCAAGTAAAATACCAGTATTCAGTGGTATCCAGTTAGACTGGAACCTGAAGGCCAATTCTTGTAATTAAAAACGTTCAAAATCTAGTCGCAGCCTCATCTCAGCGATAAGCAAATGTCAAAAAATTGTCAAAAAAATGTAAGGAAAATCGAGACGTTTTTGACAGATTGACACTGAGATCAGACTGTGAACGTTCATAAAATTATGAGAATTGCCCCTCAGATTCTAACATAGTTGGGAAAAGACTAGACATGATGATGTAGAACACAATTTACCAGAGAAAAAGTCGACCGCGACTTTCAGATAAGAATATTTTCTTGTTTCAAACTTTACAGAGCGTGATTTTTCAGCAGTCGGGTTTTAGTTTTTGAACTTACTTTTCATTTATGGTGTTTTGGGGTTAGCCTTAGCCTACAATATATCTGAAATGTGATAGTAAAGTCTTTTCGTTTGAAACCTTTCACGACATCTTTGAAAGAAAAATGGTTTTAGTCCATCATTTTATGTACTCTAGAGGAGGTGTTAATACTGAACACCTAGAGATGCACAGTATTGTGAATTTGACCTTTTGCATACTGTTCTACAGCTGGCGATATATTCTTAAAAATCACACGAACCCAACCAAATCATTGTAACGAAACCATAGCGTGATCTAGGTTTTGCGACATCGCCATCTATCGAGCTTGATAACAAACTTTTTTAAGTAAAGACGAACAATTGGTGTTTAACAATTATTGTTACGGTTTCTTCATGAACAGGGCGCCATATTAAATTTAATGTGACGTCACATAGTCTATAAACCAGCGGACGCGGAAGACGCTTCTAACGGGTAAAAAATGCCTCAACTATAATTCCAAACACTAATAGAATTTTTTACCTAACTTTTTATATTACCAAGAAACTGCAGCAACGACAAACTCCATCTCCGCTTAAGTTAGAACATTCTTCTTAGGTGCTGTACATTATACTTTTAAACTAGTCTTAGATTGGAGATTGAAAGTTTACACATAAAACTTTATGATAGGGGGACAAACGGCGCCATGTTTACTAGTTCGCGAACTAGAGAAGATGCTAACGCGACTTGGATCTAGTAAACGGTTTAATACTTTTTGCTATCAAGAGTGATTGCTTGGAAAATTATAACACTACATTTCTGCTCATCGTCACATCCTATACAATCCTAAACTAATCACAGGCTATCCTACTAATCATCATTTCAGCCGAAAGACGTCCACTGCTGGACATAGGCCTCCCCCAGGCTCTTGTGCTTCCCACATCCAGCGGCCTTCACAAGGTCATCGGTCCACCTTGTGGGAGGCTTCCCCACTCTACGTCTTCCGGCACGCGGTCGCCACTCCAGAACCTTTCGGCCCCATAAGCCAACTATTCTGCGAGCAACGTGCCCTGCCCACAGCCACTTAAGTTTGGCAATTCTTCGGGCTATGTTGGTTGCCTTAGTTCTCCTTCGGATCTCTTCATTTCTGATTCGAACGCGTAGGGAAACTCCGAGCATAGCCCACTCCATTGCCCTTTTTTTTTTTTTTTTTTTTTTGGGTGGGAAATCATCAAATAACTTCTCCCGCTCTGGGTGGAGCAGGAGGGCGTGTCAGACTTTTACTGACTAAAACCCACCCGTGTTCCTTCAGTAGCCATTAAGCCAGGGGCTGTGTTGTCTCTTTCGAACAAACCCGCACCCCTGGCAGGCATCGGCCCTTGCGGGCCCCATCATTTTTTGTGCTGACATCTCTTTGAGGCGCGCGTGGAACACAACGCGCCGTCGACTTGGGCTTGGTCCTTACCGGACAGCGAGCTACCCATTACTCGCCATCCGCAAGCCCATGCCTACGGTGGCCGGAAATCGGCCTGGGATTCCCGACGCCCAGGGCGTCTGCGTATCCTGCGGCGGCTGGGGTCGCGAGGGCGCATATGCTGCCTCTCCCTCACGTGCGCCGCCTCCCTCTTCGCGAGCATCACCGCTTCGCTGAAGGAGGTGACGGCTCCCCATGCCCTCTCGCTCCGTACCATGGCCTGGACCAGGGCCGGACGCGAGAGATCGCCGCCGCCGATCGCCTCCACGAGGACACGGCGGTGCTCCGCCCAAGCAGGGCAGACCGCCACCGTGTGCTCCACCGTGTCCTCAGGGCGATCTTCGCAGTGGAAACACCCGGGCGTTTCCTCCCGCCCTATCCGAAACAGGAACCTCCCGAAACAACCGTGTCCGGTGAGGAACTCCATTGCCCTTTGGGTGACTTTAAGCCTTCTGATGGGCCTTGCCCATTGTGAGCGACCACGTCTCTGTACCATAGGTCATCACTAGCAACACACTCCTACTAATATACTAATATTATTATAAATGTCAAATTTTGTGTCGATAGATAGATGGTTGTTACTCTTTCACGCAAAAACTCCTAAACGAATTTAGATGAAATTTGGCACACAGTAATTTAATAACCTGGATTAACACATAGGGCATATGTTATATGGGTATATTTTATCCCGGTATTACGTTCCCGTGAGAAAACTTACGAACTCCACGCGGGTGAAACCGCTGGCAAAAGCTAGTATTATAAATTCGAAAGTAAGTTTGTTGGTTTGTTATGGTTTCACGCTTAAACGGCTGATTGGTTTTGGATGATATTTGGGACACAGATAGAACATGACCTGGGGAAGGATATAAGTTACCTTTCCTGGATAGCAAAGGAATCAACTAGTTACATTGTAGTTATATTTATTTAAGAAGTACACAATATGTATGTAGGTAAGTTAATTCCCATTTTGTATGTTTATATTTAATTCAGTGAATTGGGTTTATTTTTTATTTTGTTTTCTTTTCTACTCTCACGCACGGAGTCACCACGCGGGTCCAGTGCGAAAAAAAATTCTTTAATTTTCACAAACTCAAACTTACGACCTATTTATTACTCGTAAGTTGCAGCCGTTTCCACTGGGCCACCACAGCGCTCAGTAACAGGTGCACTTGCGGACCACAAAACCAAATAGGATGTTCAGGTCTTTAGAGATCTTATGGAAAAATGAAAGAAACAATTAAAGTAAATACTTTAATCGATTCTTTCACTTTTACAGCTAAATAGTCGGAAAGTTTAACACTTTTATTATCATTTGTAAATCCGAGTCAAGTTAAAAAATTCATTGTAATGTATGAACCAGCGCAAGAGGCGTCTAGAAACAGCAATAAAACTTCATTTTTAATACACTCTCGAATGAAAAGTCATACTAACAGTTCATTTCAAACGAAACAATAATTATTCTCATTGAATTTTTTACAGCAATTTGACTGAATGGTGATACGTACACACAAATTCGCCGGGAGACTACCTATCTCATAAAATTTAACGCTTTAATCTCGTTACGAATATCAGTTACTGTTATCGTATCTGCAAAAAACGTTATGAGATGAAACGGTGTGTTAGATATTGTAGTTATCGTTATTTTTTCTCTAGGAACTAGCTTTTGCCAGCCGCTTCGCCCGCGTGGTGGTCGGAAATTATCCTACGTGTACGTACTTCTTGGATGAAACGTATCCTATATGTTAATCCACATTATAAACTATCTCTGTCACACATTTTATCCAAATCCGTTCAGCCGTTTTTCCGTGATTGAGTAGCAATCAATCAATCATCCAAACATTTATAATATAAGTAGGATAGTAGGATGAACGGTTGCCCCCGGTTTCACTTGTATACTTCATCATTTCAGCCGAAAGACGTCCACTGCTGGCCATAGGCTTCCCCCAAAAGGGGAATTTGGCCATAATCGCCTCGCTTGGCAGGCGGGTTGGCGATCGCAGTATGATAGTAAAATGCATAGAGAACGCTGCTCTACTGTTACTCTCTAGTAAGTTCCTTAGTTGCCATCTACGACACCCACGGGAACAAATGGGATGGTGCTCTTCTTTTACTTCCAGAACCACACGAATCCTTAGTATTAAAAGAATAGTAAAAAAGAAAGAAAAAACGCGCTTTAACAGAAAACCAAACCAACAAGTAGAAAATAATCTTCACCAAGTTTAAAATAATAATCTTCACCAAGTATAAAATAATAATATATGTGTACATAAGTGATTAAAAACAAAATTCATAACAAAAAGCGTGGCGTGCTTTTGCCGGAGTTTTCAAAATTACTCATATAAAATAACTATAACAGTTAGAAAACTCTTCACCAAAATACGTTCTCAACCTAAATTGCCCCACCGGCACTTCGATTTTTTTCTAAAGCTCACTGCATACTGAATCGTACTCGCTGACTGAAAGCGTACTGAACCCATGGCCAACGCTGCACGTCGATGTCTCTGCCACTGTAATAGTACATTATGGTACAAGTGTGTAACGTTGGTGATTATCGCTGAGGCGCCATTGAGAGAGCCGAGGACGATAATCATCAATACACACGTGTATCATACGACGTTTTTCAACACACTTGCGAAGAAAATAATACTACAAAATCATCATCATCATCGTCATCGTCAACGTCATCATCATCTTCGTCATCGTCGTCGTCATCGTCATCATCGATGTCATCATCATCATCATCATCATCATCATCATCATCATCGTCAACATCGTCATCATCGTCGTCGTCATCATCATCGTCATCGTCATGTCATCGTCATCGTCAACGCCATCGTCATCATCATCGTCATCATCATCGTTATTTTTTAGAACAAAGCAACTCAACCAATTAAAAAACAACCTATAACTCACTAAAAACAAAGCAAATCAACCAAATCTATAACTCACTAGTGAATAATAGTAATGAAAAAGTCACAGTTTGATAATAGGTGTCATTATGTGCCTAATTGCAGTGAAATTAGAGCCATTTTATGAGCAAGTGTGTTGAAAAATAAATAATTGTGAAAGTTTAGTTTGTTTAGTTTCTAAACCTAGCGGTATCGACTGTGCGCTGTCTTTCAGTGAATATAAGATTTGTACACGCTTTAGTGAGCTTTCTAGGGGCGGTGGCAGGGGTAGTACTGATCAACCTTCTAACATGATATCTACTACGTAGCTTAAAAAGGCTCATCGCTGAAATCAAACTTGATTGGTCTGACGTTAAGCCTCTGATCAGATCAATTTATGCCTCAGCGAACACAAATTCTGAAATCATACTATCGTTCGAATTTCAGATACCGGTATTTCTACACTATTGACTTGAAGAGGTCAAATGGTAGTCTTTCCATTATTTACTATACTATAATTTATACTAATAATATAAAGAGGATAGATTTGATTGTTTGTTTGTTTGCATTGAATAGGCTCCGAAACTACTGAACCGATTTAAAAAAAATCTTTCACGGTTGGGAAGCTACACTACCCCCGGGTGACACAGGCTATATATTATCCCCGTATTCCCACGGGAACGGGAGCTACGCGGGTAAAACCGCGGAGCGCTGCTAGTTATTAATAATTAGTTGATGGCTCAGTGTTGCAAGTCTCATGCACGAGGTTTTGTGCAAATCCGGGCTCAGTACCAAGTGTGGCTTTTTAAAATCTTATACTTTTTAAGTCGTTACAGGTCTTCAGAAGCCCGGAAGTCTGATAACCAGTTTAACCAGGGGGTATCATAGAACCCAGTTAGGTTGTGAGGTTCAGATAGCGAAGCAAAATACAGTTCCTTTTACAAAACTAACAACTAAATCCGGTCTTAGGTAGTCAATGTTAAATTAAGAATTTTAATGAAGTCAACATAAAGTTCGAAATACTGTCTCAAAGGTTTCGGCTAGGTTTAAAGATCGAAATCAAACCTCGATCTGATTCTATTCTATTCTATTCTAAAAATGTTAGATCGTGTTTTGTTGTAGGACGGATATATATTTATTTTTATTAATTTATTTAATTGTATGTTATTTTGTTGTTTATTTGTCATCACTTTTTATGAACCACACTAAATCACTAGCAACCTTCAAAATACATAAAATTATCTCAACAATATCGTATTCAACACAAAATCCCTGAATAAAAATATCACAACTTTACTAGTCTCGATTTTCAGCCCTCCAGAATGAATACATTAATCATTTTGTTTGCGGTCCTCTGCAAACGCACTAATAAAAAGCCGATATCTGAGACCACTTACTGACTAGAATCTGCTTACTGCCCCCACTTTGTTTTCATCCGGGGCGAATATAGACTCAAATACTTAGTGATGGGACGAAGTCCAACTTTATTGAATAAAATTATAGACGTCTAACAGTGGGTTTGAAGTGTAAAGGGTTGTGTTTGTGTGCTTTAGAGGTTTAAGTATCTGGAGATGGTTATCCATTCTGGCAATGACAGAATCCCAAAAAAAAAAATGGTTTTCAAATGGATTGGATATCACGATGTTTCTCATCTATCTTATATACAAATATATACTTAATAATTTAACTATATTAATATTTATTTACAAACTAGCAGCGCTCCTAGTTCACCCGCGTAGTTCCCGTTCCCGTGGGAATACGGGGATAAAATATAGCCTATTTCACCCGGGGATAGTGTAGCTTACCAACAGTGTTTTTTTTTTAAATCTTTTCAGGAGTTTCGGAGCCTATTCAATGCAAGAAAACAAACAAACAATGAAATATTTCCTCTTTATAATATTAGTATCTATAGATAATAAGGCATCATAACACCGCGTCCAAAACAAAAAAAAAACGAAACTCTTTAAGTTTTTTTTTTTTTTTTTGTTTAGACGTGGTATTCTCTAGAAAAAGTCCCAGTCCGATTTGTTTTTTTTTTGCATTTGATAGCTCAATTCCAGAGAAAGCTGTTATGCTATTTGACCTTAAAAATATAATACTATAACTACGGTGAATTACGAGTTCAACGGCCCGCAGGTAGTGTAGTTACTATCGACACCCATCAGAACTGTGAAGTTTGGCTTGCTAATTTAATTTGACCCAGTTTATGTAGTGTAATTTTAAAAAGGCCGCTCTTTATATAATGCTCGTGTACATTATTGTTGTATGTTTACTATAGAAAGCAAAAAGAAAAATAAATAAGAAATGGCAAAGTTTTGAGTAACCAAAGAGAATAAATACCTTGAGGCGTGAACACACTTAAAGAAAAGCCTCAAGTTTTATGAAAATATTAAAGTTCAATGGTTTACGAAAGTTTTGTTTAGTACTTGTACTTGTATGTTATTAGACTACTTTAAGAAAAGGTTAACCTGTGAGATATAATTCCTAAATAACGTTGAGTTAATCCCCAACAAACGGAGTGCATAAACTAATTTCCGTATTATTTACAACTATTACTAAAAGGGTTGTCTGTCATAACTTTAGCCATCGACATCGCTTTCCAAACACGATAACTACGGTCATAAATCATTCTATAATAATACACAATTTTGTTATAAAAGCGTATATGTTACAACGTCACCATGAATCATAATTTGCGTTGCACGGATAACTGATAATCTGTTTAATTTATGTTTTCATGCATGAACGTAGTAATTGATAGTATGTATAAGTTATATTGCCAGGCAATATAACTTATACATACTATCAATTACGATTGCCTACTGCTGAGCATACGGTTCTGGCTTCGATTCCCAGGGCCTAGAGACAAAACACATTTCTGTTAGCGTTCACGCCAAACGCTACGCCTAAATGTATGGGAATGACATTACCTGCGCAAGGTTACGTCGTGTCCTTTCCGCGGGTAATGTCATTCCCACACATTTTGGGGTAGCATTTGGCGTGAACGCTAACAGAAATTTGTTTTGTCTAGGCCTGCAGGTCGGGCAAGGTATTATTGGTGTACGGTGCAACTGCACATTCTGCCATCCAGCATTTTGAAAAAAAAACTCTATTTTGAGGAATGAACCACATAGATTCTGTGCACCTGTCCAGTCAGTGCACGCATTTATCAGTAATCAGAACTCAGTACTTAAGGTCCTTTAATTTTTTATGTGATACCTTTTTCGATAAATTTAAACCTATGGATTACACGGAATATATTTGTATTCTTAACAAGTTCTAGAGTGATTTTACGGATACTAAATGCTTTAGCATAAGAGTCTCTAATTTTACCTACAGAACAAGAAAATGGAAAAACCTTCGACTCTTTTACGTGGTGACAACATAGAAATAAGATGCGGTAATAATATAGATGTTGTTTAAATATCATGACGAGGTAAAAGTTAAGATCGGGTTACCAGTTACTTTTAAATATTTGTAACTTGTTACCGAAGATTTTACCAGAAAAATATGACCTTTATAGCGGATGATAAAGGGTGTCATATTTACTACCGGTATTGACAACAACGTTCGGAAATTCGTACCTACAGAAGGGTTAAAATCTCGAGCTGCTCGTGACTAAGTAATACTACCCGCACGGGTTATCGATTAGGTTAAGCTTCGCTTGCCGCGGTTAGTCCGTAGATGGGTGATCCTCTTTACATATCAAGACCCCTGCGTACCTCGGAAAGCACGTAAAGCCGTTGGTCCTGGTTGTCGTTCTTGGATCTTTGACAGTCATTCCGGGTAGTAAGAAGCCACACAGTCAGACACCCAGTCACCAAGGGGTATCATATTACCCATATTTCTAATAAACAGTAACCGCTTCTATAACAAGTTGCCAAAGTCGGTTACAGAACTTAGCGATGGAAAGTTTAAAACTCACATCAAACATGTCCTTACCAAAAAAGCATATTATAAGATTATAAGAAAAGACTACGTTGCAGACAGGGAAGTTTGGCATTAATTCCTTCTGCACATGTGGCTTCCCTGGTACCTCATTAACAGCATAACTATGTGAAAGTCTATTAACTGCTCCCAAATTAGAATGTTTTTTTTTTTTTTTTTTTTAACACTGTCTGACATATTCTCGTTAGTAATTGTCATGGAAACCATGTTACTTGGTTCAAATAGGTTCATTTTATTTATGTTGATTCTTTTACATATTGTGAATGAGTGAACGTTGCTAGGCCTTACAGACTAGATCTGTAGACGATTTACTATTCTGTATTTTCATTCCTCTAAGTACCTGGTACTTATTGACAGGCCTACACTGTCCTCTTATACCTATTATCACTGTAATTTGAAAATAGTGTAAAACCCAATTATTTATAAAAGACTAACCGTGGATTTTCTTGCCGGCTCTTCTCCATAGGAAGTGACAATTTGGAACCGTGCACCTAGCTTCTGACGTTTCATAAGTGCCAATGCAGGTTTATGTGAAAATAAAATATTTGGATTTGACTTGATTTGAACTGGGTTGTGGAGGTAAGATAGGCAGTTGTTCCATGTAAAATACTGGTATTCAGCTGCATTCGGTTAGACTGGAATCTGACCCTAACATAGTAGTGAAAAGGCTAGGCAGATGATGATCTATAAGCTAAATATCAATGAATGAAAACTTAAACCTTCCGGAATAAATTATCTTAATGATGGTAAAAACCGCATCACACGTGATTGTTCAGTTTTGAAGATGTACATATATAGACGGACACAACATATGTAGATTGTTTTAAAGCTAACCATCGGAACTATTTTAATAATTACCTTAAATGTCTTAAGCCCGTTATTATTTGAGTTATAACTCACTTCTCAAACTATATTATCAAGTGAATTGCATACGTATTTGCTTCATGAATACACTAAGTACTTTTACTAATTAAGTACTAACATTAATCAAAGCGTGAACGTGTCTTTACGACCCTCTTGGGCAGTGGCAGGGTTGGGCTTGTAGCCACGAAACTTGACATTTGAATGTTCACTTGTTGCATATTGGTCGGTATACACCGCAAGCTCTAAGGCCCCTCGCCCACGGTGGCTCTTTGTAGCGATGCTGTCGTGCGTTTTGTAAACGCGTTTCTGCATCGCTACTATCGCGCGTTAGCAACGTGCGTCAGAAACGATGAAAACGCGCGGCTGTTGCGATACAGCGCGGAAAGAAGAAATAAGCCTAATAAGATTGCGACAGAAGCGCGACAGCATCGCGATAGTAGCGATACAGAATCTGGGCGATTGTACACAGCCAGCGACAGCATTGTTGCTGTATCGATACACATGCGCGACGGCATCGCTACTGCATTGCTACAAAAAGTCGCCGTGGGCGAGTGCGCTAACGAAACCCGCTACATTCTAATTTTCTCACGTTTTTTTGCAATTTGCATGTTTGTGTTAGGTTGTATGTAGATTAAAATATTATTCGTGACCATAACAAATACAGTTTTACAAAATTATAATAATTAAACGGATTGTACACACGGCTACACATCAAGTTTACGCTGATCTCGCACTGTTCGGAAATCCTATACAATAAGAGATCAGCTTAAACTGGAAATGTATAGCTTGATGTGTGCGTACCTAATGATTATTTTCTGAGTTCATTTAATCCCATTGAATATTACTTCATGAAAAAGTAATTTACATAACAATAATAATGGCGACTGAAACAAAAATGTATACGTGCACCATGTGTTGAAACAAATTCACATTGAGCAGTAGGGGGCAAGTGGTAACGGCCGTGACTTATGAGTTTGGAGGTCTGAACCCAGAAAGGCACTTTATTTTGTTTAAATTATTTCATCTCCACTGCTCTCAAAATGGTGACGGAAAATATCATGAGGAAACCGGCATGTCCTAGAACCAAAAGTTCGATGACATGTGTCCTCTACCAATCCGTGGTGTGGTGGATTATGGCCTACTCCTTCTCACCACAGCAGCATTGCTGTTCTGTAAAGAAACCATAACTAGGAGTGTCTGCCATAGTGTGCGGGACAAGTGATAGAACAGTGTATATAACAGAATAGTGTATATAAAGTGATACATAGACACTCATAAGACAGTACATAAGTGCTATAGTTTTAACAATTCGTTCATAGTTGTGTACATCGTAAACTTAGTACTAGGGGTAAGCAGTAATTAAGTGTTTATGCTATATTTTATATTGTTTTCATTGATTTTATATTTTTCTTAGATAGTCCTTATTACATAGAGTCGAAATATATATAGTTTTAATATATATAGCAGTTACCACTACTGGGACACAGGACTGCATGTTCATTCTGAAACCATCTCACTGCGTGAAGTAAGCGTGGAGTGAGTTGTCAGTGGCCCTAGTGTGAGTTTAATTTAAACATCTCGATCAAACGCATCGAGCGCGTTTGGCGCTCCGATTGGTCCGTCAGCTATCCAGGGCCAATCGAAGCGCCAAACGCGCTCGATGCGTTTGATCGAGATACTTAAATTAAACTCACACTAAGGCCTCAGTTTCGTCCCACCGCACTGATGTTAGGGATTGACCAAGCATCACAGTACGCTCACTTCAATCGGTGAGATAGTTACAGAATCGACATGCAGGCCTGTGTCCCAGTAGTGGGAACGTTATAGACTGATTATCCTTTTTCATGTATGTTACATTATATGTTACGTTTCAAATAAGTGTACGAATAGGTACTGAATAATGATCGTTACACACCTAAATTGTACAACCCTAGTGACCGCTACATTATTTAATTCAACCAACTGTGGCAGACACTCCTAGTTTTAGTTTCTTTTTAAATTATAACATCTCTTGAGAAATCTTGATAAATGGAGTTGTTAACTTGCCTAAATAAAGTATGTGGTGTAAAGTTTACTTTGACCCTTAAATACTGTACCTATATTGTATTTAAGAGTTAGCTACACGGTATAAGACGCTGCTCCATAGGACAATCTAGAGTCTAGAAAAAATCAAATTGTATGCCAATTTAAATGTATTATTTATTATTTTTGATGACATTAATTTACAATCCGGGAGTTATTTAACTCACTCAATGTTTGTAAATATGTGAGCACTATCGATCAAATAATAATTTTATCACTCATTGCTTCATTTCAAATTCTTTTTACCTGTTTTGATAGGGTAATTTTATTCTAGATGCATTGTTAACACATATACAGGGTGCTTGGAAGATGGTTGCAAAGCTTTAGGGCGATGATATTACAGACAATTTAGAACCATTTAAGCAATGGCTTTACTCAATTAAAATAAAATAGAAATGAATTCATGTATCATTCAATTTGGCCATAAATAAGCAGTTTAGTTAAAAAAATTGGGAATTTTCGAAACAAAATGGTAAGATTTCGTTTAAGATAACCATGGCTTAAATAGTTCTAAATTGTCTGTACACAAGGCTACACATCAATCTATGCATTTCCAGTTTACGCTTATCTCGCAATGTACGGAAAGCCAATACAATGCGAGATCAGCTTATACTGGAATTATTATAGCTTGATATGTAGCCGTGTGTACTATATTCGCCGTAAAGCTTTGCACCCATCTTCCAATCAGCCTGTATAATTAATGTATGCAAAAAAATTAAAGATTTTAAAAGAGTAACGCCGGAGTTTCTTTCCCATTCTTCTCCATATGAAAGTACCTTTTGGGAAGGGCGAATCATGTATACAAATAAAATAAAAAATTCTTTCAAAAGTGCCTCTCATATGCCCATTTAAATTAAATGCCTTGACCTTGACTAAAGCGAGCTAAAAGTATATAAAAAGGGAACAGCTCATAAAAAATTCATGCCCATCGTAGTCAATGGGGACAGTGCACAAAAAGCGGGTAGTATTGCCAAGTTTAATAAACCTCAAACTCTAGAAAAATCATGTAAATTTTTTACCAAGATAGTAGGGAAATACGAGCGGCGATATGAGAGACTGACTTATTTATCGTCAAAATGTGGCGACAGATACATTCGATATTTGAATTTGAGTCACTGTAGTATATTTTGATTCGTTCCCTTTGCCTTTGAGGGAAAATTGGAAAAATCCATGCATTGATGCGACGGATATGGAGGAAATCAGATAACGCATGTGTACAAATGCAAAAAATTTACATAGTTATTTTTGGAAAACAGCCTTGTGCTCGTTTTTTTTTTTTTAACGTGAAGTTTGCGGTTATTCGTGAAAATTTTTGAAGAGGGAGTGCTAAGGCAGCCCTCAAAATAAAATTTTTCTTTTGTTTGCTTTTTGTGTCACTATTTCATGAAAAAGTCATTCATTTAGATTTTATGAACTTGTTGTAGTGACTAATAAAATTCTGGTGATTGATCAAAACGTGATTCTATGAAATTATGACTTTCATGAAAAAGTAATTCAATGAAGTAAAAAAAATCAGTTGTAACAGCAAGGAATAGACTCCCAGAAAATATTGTGATGGCTCCCACACTTAACTGTTTTAAGAATAGATTAGACAGATAAAATATCTCCAAGCTTTTTGACACATACGCATCAGCTAACGCATACGTATTAGCTGCTAGTATGTCTAACCAAATAATAACAATAATAATGTTTATAAACTAATAATTAAAAAAATAATTTATTTTTAAATGTTTTTGTATTATTTTTGTAAAAATATTTTAAAATATACTTAATATGTACAAAAGAAAATAATAATGAAATTAAATGATCTTAGAGAGATTTTATTTATCGCGATTTTTTTTTTTACAAATAGTTTGATACACTGACCTGCAAATTGCAAAAAAAAACACGTAAAAAATTTGAATTCCGTGGCTAGAGTCTCCACCTTAAGGAAAGCAATTTATCACCACGCTATGACACTTGAAGCCGACACTTACCGAGCAAAAAGAAAAGATATTCATATGACCTATTTGTGGTGTCTTACGACTTCCAGGCAAACGAAGTCGCGAGCTGAAGCTAGTAAAGAATAAAATACACGCAATAGAAGTGAGAAACATTTAGTAGGTAATATAGAAACAGTAGATACATATCTCCTTATGTAAAGTACTCAAAAATAATACGTGATCAAACTACAGTCAAACACAACAATTAACGAATGTCTAAAAGTTAATTTCAACTAATTAAGAATCCATTAGCATATTACTAATGGTAATAAACTTAGTTTGAAAAGTGCAACAACGTTCACCCTACCTATTTTAGTCGATTTGAAAAAAAGTATTAGGTACTCAGACAAATTAACTTATAATTTGAACTAGCCTTTGCCCGCGACATCGATCGCGTGGATTTCAGAATTTACCATAAACCTTTTTAGGCATCACTCCGTTTCACCACTTAAAGAGTTGACAAAAAAAGTGTGCCATCGTCCTTTATCAGGTCCTTCTTCTTGTTAGCGTATCGATAGCAAAAAAATCAAACATCGTTGACCCAAAATTCATCTGCACGAACTTCGCTCGCTGACGCAGTCATAAGATCGTCAAATGCACGAGTAACAGGGCACGCGGTGCAGGATAGAAGGTAAGACATTGTCTGCAGGGACTTACCGCATACGCACTTGAGATCTAAACCCTGTGGAGATCTTTATTGGGTCTCTGGGTATAGTAAACTCTGCACGAAATTTTGACAAAAATCGGTTCCGTAGTTTACCCGGCTAAACGTACCTGACAGACAAACAGAGGCAATTTATGTAGTTTTTTTAATGAAATGATTAATTAATTAAAAGCGTTGTGTTTTCATATTTTTGTATAGGCCTGTTTTAAGTCCCTCAGGGGCTGAAATGGATACAATGTAATGGGATACAATATCGGTTACTTAATACAATTAAGTATCAAGTTCATTATCTTTTTGAGTACTTAAATTGTAATACAGGTGATTATGACAATGCCCCTTTTGACCATTCATTTTATTAAAGCCCCTAATAAACAATGGCTGTACAGTGTTGTCTGTGTCAATAATATTTAATTCTATCGCCGCTATTCTCTTGTGAAAATAATTAATCCCTTACTCATAATCAGCCTATAATGTTCCCACTGCTGGGGCACAGGCCTCCTCTTTGTGAGAGGGAGTGGGCTACAATCCACCAAACGGGCTCAGTGCGGGATGGTAAATGTCACATGTCTTCGAACTCATGGTTCTAGCATACGTCGGTTTCTTCACGATGTTATAGGTATCACTCCTGCTCTGAAAACGGTGTTAGAAAACATCGTGAGGATACCGGCATCTTCTAGAACCAAAAATTCGAAGACATGTGACATCTAACAATATAATACACTAGCTTCCACCCGCGGCTTCGCCCGCGTTGATGTTGGAAATTATCCCGCGGTAACGTAATATCGGGATGAAAAGTATCCAACGTGGTTTAGAGTTACTCAGACCGCGCGTTAACAATTCTTCCATAAAAAACTTTGACACCCTCCAATCCCCCTATAGGGCATAGTTTAGAAAAACAATAAATAACCAACTTTATAATTTACTTAGATAATTATTTGTGCCAAGTTTCAAGTTTATTAATTCAAGGAATAAAATTTTTCATACAAATAAAATCCCCCCTTTCATCCCCTTAAAGGTTGAATTTCCAAAAACCCCTTCTTAGTGCTCCCCTACATTATAAAAGGAAGCCGTGTGCAAAATTTCACGTTCCTAGTCCTAGTAGTTTCGGCTGTGCATTGATCAATCAGTCAGTCCCAGAAAACCTGATGGCTTGGCATGTCTTATCACCATATACGTATACATGTATGTATGTATACTCTTAACTTTAATCTCCTAAACATATCGCCATAGACAAGTGATTGGTCTGAGACAACATCATTTGCATGTTAATCGCAAGCCCTGACGTCACCGCAGGGTGAAACGGGTAAAAATAGATGACATGTAAAAATAAATAATACACATATTAGAAGAAGTGTTATTGTTGTGAAATAAAAACACAAAATTCGATAATAACGTTTTTAACCCGTTGTTTTTCTAAGGCGTGTCGCTAGGGATCTTAGTGAAAACACGCAAAATCGACAAAGCTAGGTGCCTATTTAAAATATAGGTACTTGCTTCTGCCCCTAACTTCGTTCACTTGAAATTTCTGAATTCGATCTTCAGTAGTTCTGAAGATTACCCGCTACATACGCAAACACCAAATTTCTGGGAATTGATATAGATTACAATTTGTCATGGAGAAAACACATGTAGATAATCTCTGTAAAAGAATCAATAAATTCTCATTCGCTCTCTACAAACTGACCAAAATTGTCAACAAAGAAGCCGTCTTAACGGCTTATCACGGACTTGTTGCACCTATATTAAGATATGGTATAGTGTTCTGGGGCAACTCGGTAGATAAGGAATTTGTATTCAAAGCCCAAAAGAAATGCATCAGAGCAATGTGCTATCTAGATAGTACTACAAGCTGTCACGATTACTTTATAAATTTAAAAATTCTGACATTACCTTCCTTGTACTATCAAGATTCACTAATGCAGTCGCATACTAAGGGCTATATTGCTATGAAGTGGCGGTCCAGGCCGTACCTACAGCTGTGTGTATAAGTGATGTATTAACACAAAACTCACCGCTCCACTCATAAACTGGCGTTACTCTTTGTATTTTATACATACCGTCGGCGACGACAGACATGACCTTGGTCGGTTCATACCATTGCTAAAATTTACTTTTATAATTTGAGTTCCGGTAGCGTGCAGCGTATCGTCTTGGATTAAGAAACTCATAGGTCTGGGTTCAAATCTCGCGATGAAGCTTTAATTTTTCTTTTCAACAATCATCTTCATCTGTTCTTTTATTATTCGATTATTATTTATTTCAATAAATACATACAAATTACATTTTTAAATATTAGAATATAAAATATTTAAAAATATTAAAAATAGTATCCCACCGGTATCGGGAACAGGGTTATTTTTATTCGATTTATTAATATACCAGAATAATAATGTAATTTTTTTTTATTATTACTCGTATTGTTATTTAAATAAAGGTTTACCAATAATAAATGATTACAAAATGTTTATTCGTTATAACTTCATGAAGAATGTATAAAAATAACTAATAATAACTTCTTGTTAAAACAGTTTATTTTCTCATAAAGAACAATTTATTGAAGTAAATAAGCTAGTTGGTGAACTATGATAATCAGGCTATTGTATCTTAGTAATATAATAATATTGTGCTGATTACTACTGTGTGTCGGTACTCTAAATAAATCACAATATTCTACAAAAATCTACCCACGTAAAAGTAACAAATGCAGACAAGTTGTCACTATACAATTAAATGACTCAGTAGTACTACTTTTATTCTACTGCGAGTGAGTTCGTTCTAACTCAAACCTCAAAGTTAACAAATCGTATTATTTTAATAGGACTTAAAGAGGTTATAGCTTAAGTGTTCATTTTCATTTCGAAAAGAAGATTGAAACTAAACCTCAAAATAATCCAGATTACGGATAAGACAAAATATTATTTGAATATTACTAAAATAAATAAATATTTGTAATTTATAACTTAATGTTAATGTTTTTTCCGTTAACTATGTTTTTTGAGCTGATTCTCGAGCTGGTTTTCCATGATGCGAACTTTCTGCGTGGAGTGCACGGCGCACGGTTCGTAAAGATGTGTCGAATAATTCGGCAAAATGTCTTGTCGTTTTGAAACCACTTGTTTCATATTCGCTGAACGTGTGCCTGTTATAGGAGCTGGGGTCTTCCACTTTGCTTTCCACGGGCAAGGCTACCGCCTTCCTCATATCTTTTCACCCACCGACTCACAGTATTTCACTAAAACAAAAAAGGGGTACTGTTAGGCTACTAAGCAAAATACACACTTTATGTATTACCTACTATTTAGAAACAAAATTATTTAAAAGGGCAATTTCACATAGATATTAAGTTTATTGTTATTTTCATCGTTCTATAATCTAGGAAATAAATTTACATTGAAATTTTATATTTTTATTCTATTTAGACATTGTGATATTTATAAAACATTTAAAAATAACTACAAGGATCAGCAGTTATACTTTAATTAAATAAATGTTTAATATATATTTAAATCATAATACTCACACTCAGTCCGGTTTCATCACATAGGTATTTGTGATATAGGTATTAAGTCCACTTTTACGCAGCGCAATAATATTCGCTTTCATTTCTATATTTAAATTTTCTTACATTTTAAAATGAATTAGAAGGACGCTAATAGATGAAACACACGTCACTAGCACACAATTATCAACCAACACCGTTCTATAAGTCGCGGTGAATGAGTCGTAAATCATTTAAATTTATTAAGGTTTCTGTGGGTATAATGATAAAGTTTTACGAGTTTAGTGAATAAGAAGAACAGAACAAGAAACTATACTCAAAAGTGATTTTTAAAACAATAAAAAGACTATCACACAGCGAGTGGGATTCGAAACCGCGACTCGCTGCGCTCAAACGCGATAATCAAGTGCAGTAACCGCTCAGCTATCATGCCATTTGCTTTAACGGTTGAATTTAGGAAATACATTCATTCGTAAACGTATGAGAGTGTGTGTGTATATAGTATTATAGCCTATAGAAATTGCTTATTATAAGAACGTCGTAAGTTAAAGCGAAGTGTCAATCTATTGCTTTTTGAGATTGGGGCACCATTAGTGAGGGCAACTGTACATATACGAATTAAATTTTTTGTAAAATCGAATCCAAGCTATTATAAGACTGCTTATAAAAGTTATTACAGAAAATTACGTGACAAAAAAAAAGATTAGACGTAGAAATACCGTATGGGAAAACGGCACTACTCAATAAAAGTATTATTTGCATGGCCTCAGTGGTTTATAACAAATTGCCAGATGACATTAAGAAGTTACCTACACATCTGTTTAAGAAGAAACTATACACATTCCTAATTAAAAAGTGTTATTATAATGTAAAAGACTACTTCGAGGATAAATATATTGTATTTTAACTATAACAAATTTTTGTACATAAACTCAATACAATAATAATTACAATTACTGTGACATTATTAATTGCTTGACATTACTGTTATAATTTATTTGTTGAGATTTAATATAATTGACTATTTATGTATGTTTTCAGTGACAATGTAATTTAATAAGAAAACTGATTATGAATAATATGTGTCTTGTATAAAATAAATGTCATAATGTTTCCTAATACCTATATTTGCACACCTCATATTATGGTTATAATACAGTGTACCCTATGAACCTTTACAACATCCTCTGAACCTGTAATATGCAAATAAATGATTTGATTTGATTTGATTTGATACATACAAACTCACAATCCTACTAATATTATAAATGTGAAAGTTTGTATGTTTGTTACGCAACCACGCAAATAAGGCTGAACGGATTTAGATTTGAAATTTAGCACACAGATAGTTTATCATCTGGATTAACACATAGGATACTTTTTATCCCGGTACTACGTTCCCGTGGGATAATCTTTGACTTCCACGCGGGCGAAGCCGCTGGCAAAAGCTAGTCATACTATCCTACTAATATTATAAATGTCAAAGTTTGTATGTTAGATGTTCGGATATTTAGATGTTAAGATGTTTGGATGTTTATTAGTCAATCACGCAAAAACGGCTGCACGGATTTGGAGTACATTTGGCACACATATAGTTTATGACCTGGATTAACATATAGTATACTTTTTATCCCGGTAATACGTTACCGGGATAAAAAGTACGCGGCATATCATCATTCTCCTGCCCATATCCAAATTAATTTGTGATCGGCGCAACACGTCTTTTTCTTCCACACTTCTCTATTAGTCGTCATCTCCGTAGTCACACCCTTTCTAACCATATCATCATTCACACAGTCCATCCATCGTTTCTTTGGTCTCATACTCTTTTACGTTATTTTCTATTATATTCTATGTGATGTTGTCGAAGTGTCTCACCATCTGCCTAGCCTTTTCTCATTATGTTGGGGTCGGCTTCCAATCTAACCAGATGCAGTTGAATACCAGTATTTCACATGGAGCGACTGCCTATCTGACCTCCACAACCCACTTAGGTAATACGATACCCTTTGGTCAAACTGGTTGTCAGACTTTCAGGCTTCTGGCTTCCCGTAACGACTGTCAAAGATCCAAAAATGACAGCCACGACCAACGGCTTAACGTGTTTTCTGAGGGGCGGAGGGGTCTTGGTACGTAAAGATGGTCACCCGTCCACGGACCAACCGTGGCAAGCGTAGTTTAAACTTATCGATCGTCCCGTGCAGCTATTGTAACTTAGCCACAAGCCCCGCAATGTTGTCGAAGTGTCTACTACGGAAAAATACATTTGTTTTACTATAAATCGTGACATTCGAAGTGGTCTAAGGTTAAACTTTAGTACACTTATGTATCCACAAGGTGGGGCAAGAGTAATGTTATAATGTGAATTGGCTAATATTTAGTTGGAATTAAAAAATGGACTCTGTTTTCACGGAAAGTTTCGTGAAAAGTGCTAAACGTATGATATTAAAGTCCAAAAAGTTATCAGTCTAACGACCACCTGTAAATTAGTGTTGGTTTTACGGTCATTTGGATTGTTGATCGCAAAACATCGAACACTTCTTCTTCTTCAATATTTGCTTTCTAGACTTGCAAGGTTCGTGGTTTGCTTTAGTAAATGCCAGATTTCAAAAAGCTCTAAAGAAAGAAGTCTGCCATCTGGCCGATCAGTTAAAATCGCCAAAACGGTAGACACAACGGTAGGCCCCGAAATTAGTGATTCAAAATCTTCATCGTTGCTTGAGCAGTGCGACTATGTATATCGCTCCACTGCATTGTCAACTAATTTTCTATCTGTCTACAACATATGTATCAAGTCATAATGACGCCATTAGCACATTCAAAAAGCTAGGAAATAACAATTTTATATTTTTACTAGCTGCTGCTAGCGGCTCCGCCCGCGTCAATGCTGGAAATTTTCCAAAGGGAACAAGAGGGATCTAGAGAATCTACCGGGGTGAATTTTTTCATACAATGTCCCTGCTTAAATCTTAGCTAACGCTACTCATAATCTACCTCTGTGCAAAATTTCATCTTTGTAGGTCCAGTAGTTTTTGAGATTTCCTGATTAATTTGTGATTGAATGAATGTGTGAATGAGTGACGTTTCGCTTACCAAATAATAGGTCTTTACCTATGAAATTGCCGTTTTGTATGAAAAAATTTAAACGAATTTTTTTCATGAATTTTTTATTTGTATTAATCGAAGTAATCACCCATGCAATCAATGCATCTTTGCCATCGCAGTGGCAGTTTATTGATGCCCTTCTTAAAGAAATCAGCTGGACGGGAGGCAACAAATTCTTCAAAGGCATTTTGTACTGCCTCTCGGGTATTAAATTTTTTTCCCGCCAAGAAGTTATCCAAATTCTGGAAAAAGTAGTAGTCTGTAGGCGCAAGGTCTGGTGAGTAGGGCGGATGACGGAGAGCTTCCAACCCCAGTTCTTGCAACTTGGAGACCGTCTGCTGTGCAGTATGAGGTCGCGCGTTGTCGTGCAGGAGCAGCGGAGACGAGCGATTGACCAATGCTGGTTGGAGATGCGCCAGCTTTTCCATCATTGTGTTCAGTTCTTCACAGTACACATCTGCAGTAATGCTCACCCCGTTTGGTAAGAAGCTGTGATGAATCACACCGGCGCTAGACCACCAAACAGTGACCATCACTTTTCTAGGGGTAAGTTTTCGTTTAGGGCATTGTTTAGGTGCTGAACCAGGATCCAACCAACTTGCTGAGCGCTTACGGTTATCAAACAGAATCCATTTTTCATCGCAGGTAACAATGCGGTTCAAAATTCCTTCATTTGTGTGTCTGTTGAGCAGTGCAAGGCACGTCTCGACGCGTACTTCGCGCTGGCGATCATTGAGTTCGTGGGGCACCCATTTGTCAAGCTTTTTTACCTTGCCAATTTGACGCAAATGGACCAATATTGTTTTGACGCTAACGTCGAAAGCTACTGCTAATTCAGCCGTAGATTGTGTATCATCAGCTTCCACAATCGCCTTTAATTCGTCATTGTCGACCAAAGTCTTCGGACGACCGCGAGGTTCATTTTTCAGGTCGAAATTTCCAGAACGGAAGCGAGCAAACCAATAACAGGTGGTGCGTTGGTTTGTAGTGTTAGCTCCGTAAACGTCGTTGATGTTGCGTGCCGCTTGTGCCGCGTTGCTGCCACGACGGTACTCATATTCCATAATTACTCGAATTTTTAACGTATCCATGATGACGAAAAAGATTGAAATGCGATGAAAATGTAACACTAATCAATAAAGAAATGACTACTTTTAGAAAAAAAAAATCCATGTTTTTAAAATAAAATTAATTTGAAATTAGAATTCTTAGCCAAACAAAAATTATTTTGATTTGAAATGGCCAGTACTGCAGAACGGCAATTTCATAGGTAAAGACCTAATATTATTTTGAGTAAACTTTTCCTTAAACACAAAAATCTCGCGTTAGAATAAATAACTAACATTTATAAAGGGTAAATAAAACTCGTGTCGGCGGATCGCACAATTATTTGCACATTCTTAGTTAATTCGTTAAACACACAGCTGGTCTTAGATCCTGCAGCGGTTCAAGATAAGACACGAGTAGTAATTACTGAGACATGAGCGGGATGAGATTGAATGAAGTCTGCTTTCTGTTATATACCTCTAGGTAGGATTGTGTGGTTAGCCATTCCGTGCGTCTGTTTTTCAAATCTCGGTACAGATTTAGTTTAGTTTGCTGTTTAACTATTTTGGAATTTTTCTATTATTTATTTATTTGTTACTAGCTCATCCGAGAGACGTTGTTCTGTCCAAATTCCAATAATACATACAAGTCTCATTCAAAATTCATTTTTGCAGAAAAAAAAAACAGTTGCCGGTTGAATTGGAAAGTTCGTTCAAATTATTATCCATTTTTATAAAAAAAAAAATTGTCCTTTTCGTGAATTCCTGATTTGGACAAACATTTTAAAATATGCCAGATCGGGTAAGCTGTTAATAAGCTAAACTAATACCGTCTATTTAAATAAAAGGAGAAACTGACTGACTGATCAATCAACGCACAGCCGAAACTACTAAGACTAGGAACGTGAAATTTTGCACACGGCTCCCTTTTGTAATGTAGGGGAGCACTAAGAAAGGGTTTTTGTAAATTCGACCTTTAAGGGGGTGAAAAGGGGGGATTTTGTTTGTATGAAAAATCTTATTCCTTGAGTTAATAAACTTGAAACATAGCAGAAATACTTATCGAAGTAAATTATAAAGTTGGTCATTTATTATTTTTGTAAACTACCCCTTAACGGGGGATTGGGGGTGTCAAAGTTTGTATGGAAGAATTTTAACGCACAGTCTGATTAACTCAAAACTCAGTATTTATACCTAAAATCAACAATAAAGAATAACGTTTATCAGGGTTTTTCCAAAATCTATCCCTAAAGGGGTAAAAAGGGGTGCAGGTTTGTTCGAAAGAGATACCACAGCCCCTGGCATACGGGCTACTGAGGGAACACGGGTGGGTTTTAGCCAGTAAAAGTCTGACACGCCCTCCTGCTCCACCCAGAGCGGGAGAAGTTATTTGATGATTTCCCACCCAAAAAAAAAGGGGTAAAAGGGTAGTCCGTAATATAAATGTGAAAGTTTGTCAAGATGTTTGGATGTTTGTAACTCAATCACGCAAAAACGACTAAATGGATTTGGATGGAATTTGGCACACAGATAGATTTTAGCCTAGATTAACACATAGGATATCCCGATTTTTATCCCGGTGAAATGTTCCCGCAGGATAATTTCCGACTTCCTAAGGAAGCGGAAAGCTCTCGGAAGCTAGTTGTAAATAAACGAATACCACTCACGCATCCAAAAATATAACCGCGGCAAGAGTGGATTAACCTCAAGTTCGTGAACAGGAGCCTGTCGGTTGAGACTGGTCATCTCTTAACTGCCACGGTATATTTTATAATTTTATATTTGGAATTGTTACTTCATTTTTTTTTTCATTGCTCTCACATAAAGAAACAAATAGAATTATGTGCCTACGTTTGTACTAGGATTTGTAAAATCTTGATTTAGAAGAGTGTCCTTGGAGTTTCTTGCCGTGTTACGCAATAGAGGTCTACGATTTGGAATGAGCGACTAGCTCTAACTGACCGACTTTTTGTAGGTTCAAAAGTCCCTGTAAATGATGTAATTGAAATAATTGCTTTGAGTTCACCAATTCTCATGGAAGCAAAATAGCCCCCGAACTTCTCTTAAACTCTACAAATACGTCATAATATTGATCGAGTTAGTTTTTATCACTACTACCGTTGTTATTTTTACTTCGGGACGCTACATAAACTTTGTTTGTGGTAGCCTTTTATCCGCGAAAACTGTTTTACTTCATTTCAAATACCAATAAAAACTACGTAACGAATTTGAAGCGGTTTGCGCCATCATTTAGAGAATTTGTTCAGGAAGATTTTCGTGTATAATAAATTAATATTTAACTTACATATAGACGGTGGAAATTCCGAATGTCATACGGGACGCTTAAATCCCAGCCCCTTACGGCATTTGAAATTTCCACCGTCGCTATATTAAAGAAATCCCAATAATTTGTCAGGTCGTAAGAACCGTAGGACAAAGGGGCATGTCGCTAATTTATAATACCTTGTGTATCACAAATTAGCGACGAGACACGAGATATTCTCAACGTTAACGATTGCTTTAGAAAAATCTACTAAAATCTCGTCCACAAAGCCAGGCTAATTTTCTGATTACGTGAAACTATATTCCGTTATTTTTTTCGTATACGGTGGCTATGCTCCGATACACAAGCAATTCACCTGGTCTCGATGGAACGAGATCACAGATAAAACATGTTTCAAGTAGATTCTAGCGATAAAAGTGAAATTGTAGACTTAACTTGTTATAAACCCTGATGTTCGGGGACTTTTTAAAGGTATTTTGTTGAGTTTAAATTTTTTGAATAAACCTGATTCTATGATATATCGTTTTAAGCTGTTTTAGTATTTTTTTAACTCAAATAAAAACCAACAAAGTCACTGCTAATTAATTCAATTTATACTATAAATAAAGCTAGGTTATTAATTATAATAACTCTTAAATATAGAAGTGCTTGTGGCTAAGTAACAATAGCTGCACGGGTCGATCTGCCAGGTTAAGCTACGCTTGCCGCGGTTGGTCCGTGGATGAGTGACCTATCTTCTTTACATACCAAGACTCCTCCGTGCCTCGGAAAGCACGTTAAGCCGTTGGTCCCGGCTGTTATTTGTGGATCTTTGACAGTCGTTACGGGTCGTCAGAAGCCCGAAAGTCTGACAACCAGTCTTACCAAGGGGTATCGTATTACCCAGTAACTGGGTTGTGGAGGTCAGATAGGCATGCGCTCCATGTAAAATACTGGTATTCAGCTACATCCGGTTAGACTGGAAGCCGACCCCAACATAGTTGGGAAAAGGCTAGGCAGATGATGATGAATAACTCATAAAAATAAAAGTGTGTCAGTTTGTATGTTTCGATGTTCGGACGCTTGTTAATGAATCACGCATAAGCGACAAAAAAAATTAACGGCACGGTAAGAGCAGGGGTTAAGCGATTGACTGCTGCGCTGCGTGTCAAGGGTTCGATTCCCGCACGGAACAAATATTTTTATGAATTACTAGTAGTTGTCCCGGCTGTATACGTGAGTTTAAATGTTTGTAAACGCACCCACAATACAGGAGAAATTCCTAGTGTGGTGCAACGTTTTAAAAAAAAATTGGCACACATATAGTTTATATCCAAAATTATCACACAGAATACCATTATCCTAATAATCCCACGGGAAAGACTTATGCGGTTGAAACCGCAGGTGCTGCTAGTACCGAATAGAAACAACACAGCAATAAAATAGTTCATAAAATACATACATACATACTCAGCCGTCATACGTTCCCACTGCTGGGACACAGGCCTCCTCTCCATGAGAGGGAGTGGGCCGTAATCTACCTCGCGGGCCCAGTGCGGGTTGATAGATGTCACATGTCTTCGAATTTTTGTTTCTACGACATGCTGATTTCCTCACGATGTTTTCTTTCACCGTTTGAGAGCAGTGGTGATGAAATTATTTACACAAAGTAATGCGCCTGGCTGGGTTCGAACGCAGGACCTACAACTCGTTACCACTGGGTCACCACTGCTCTCTAAAATAGTTCAAACAGTAAAAATATTTCTTACAAACTTCATGTTCAACAAAACACTACTTACACATACTTACAAAAAAGTGGGAACATCTCATTATCAAGCTTATTATGCAAACCGGGGCGCACTCCATTGTGGGGTCCGCATTCATTTAAATTTTACATTGTTGACACAACAGAAAGCAACGCTATTTTAAGGTTAAAAGTATTTTAAACAAAATTTTGAAAGCAGCGTTACTGCTGACCTAGGGTACCTGGGATCTTCTCAGTTACACCCCGGGGTCAGGATTTGTGCTTGGTTGATGGAAATAGGCTCGCCGCCTCCAATAACATGGGAATTATACATAACTGGTGAAATGTGGGATTACTTACTACGTCATTGCTCAACTTTTCCGGAAACAAAGCGTGATGTTATGTTATGTTTACAAAGCATTTTAAATTCATGAAATAATAGCTTTTAGCCCGCCCAGCTATACCCGCGTGAAGGTTGGAAATTAAACCACGGGAAAGTACTACTACGATAAAAAGTTTTCTCTGGTTAATCCAGGTCCGTTCCATGTGGTGCCGGACGTATAAGAATAGCACCATCCCATCTCTTCCCGTGGGTGTCGTAGACGGCGACTAAGGGACTTACTAGAGAATGGGCAGCAGCGTTCTCTATGTATTTTACCACCATACTGCGATCACCAACCCGCTTGCCAAGCGTGGCGATTATGGCAAAACCCCCCTTTTAGGGGAGGCTTATGTCCAGCAGTGGACGTCTTTCGGCTGAAATGATGATGAATCTAGATTATACTTGGGTTAACGGATTTGGCTGATACTAGGCACACAGATACTTTATGAAGTATCTGTCAGCCAAATCCGTTCGGCCATTTTTGCGTGATTGAGTAACAAACTTCCAAACACATTTATAATATTAGTACGATGCTGCACCCATTTAAAAGTACCCTCACTGGTAAAGTTGCCTGTTCCATTTTTCCCGACTCCACTCTGACAGTTAGAAATTAAAACTGTTTTATTTCTTTGGCGTCTTATATTTAACAGATTTCTTGTTCTTCAGAATATGCTTTTGAAAGTAAGATTTAACTTTCTTTAATAGAATGTAACATGTTCTAGATGGGCTTGCTCGTTTGTATTTTGGCAATCTAATTACTGAAGCACGATTTGGTATTATATTAAGTTTTCTTATTGTTTTTGTTAAGCCTGTCAATCGTAGACTTTTGACAGTCGTTACGGGTAGTCATTAGGCGGGAAGTCCGTCAACCAGTTTTCCTATAAAGCGGTATCGTGGTAACCAGTAACTGGGTTGTGGAGGTCATATAGGCAATCAATCTATGTAAAATACTGGTATTCAACAGCATCCGGTTACAATGGAAGCCGACTCCAACATCGTTGCAAAGAGGGTTGGCAGATTGTTTTTTTTAAATTGTTTTCTGAAACCAACAACGTTGCATTTTTTTTTTGCATCTGTCGATACATTGCACAAACATTTTAAAAAGAGAAAAGGGAAATAATATTTATGCACAAAAGTTATAATATTCACTGTAACTTTCCCACCTCTTTTTAACATATTGTAACCTCTTTTTGACGTTTCGTTACATTTTTTTGTATTATGACGCCTACTAGGACAAAAAAAACTTTTTTACACATCGTACAAGCTTGGCTTACCAAACCTTTTGCATTTTAATCAAAAATAAACTCGTGGACAAAGAGCAATATTTTTATAACTAGATAAAAAAATAACCCGTCAAGCGTGAGTCGGACTTGAGTACTAAGAGTTCCGTAACACTATGATTTTGTTTTAAGGCAAAAAGACATTAGTTGACAGCTTACTGCTGAGCATGAGGCTCTGGGTTCGATACCCAGGTCGAGCAAGGTGTTATTGGGTTTTTTCGTCAAGAATCTTTCAGTAGTAATCTAGTAGCCCGGATGCTTCCTGTTACATCGGACAATGCCGAAATGTACCCACTATAGGTGTACCTCTGCCTAATCTTTTGGGGATTACAGGCGTGATGTTATATTGTTGTTATTTTCCACAATACATAGAAGCCATGTATTCTGTGCAAATTCAACTGACTACCTATTGTAGTTAAAAATATACAGTCGTATGACAGACGGACCGCATAGCCTGTCTTATAGGGTGCCGTTTTCATCCTTTGAATACGGAACCCTAAAAAAAGACAATTATGGCTTGACGGTCGCCATGACACTTAACATTCTATTAGCAGTTAACCTATAACAGGCTGTTAAAGTACAGTTAATGGAGATTAAATGACCGTTTAAAAGCTGTGATGTCCGTTTAAAGCGATTTGAAACGATTGACGCTGAGTTTTGTTACGATCGCGGTGAAGACGTGACGTCAAGGATTTTGATATGAAACATCCTATTGACGCGCTTGGGCGTAAGATGGACTTATATGGTGTGATAGCAAACGGCATGACGCTCTCTTATGTCGGCATGGCCCCTTCTGTTGGCATGCCCTCTTCGCGCCATGTTTAATAATTGCCAGGCCCTCTAAAATGGCCGCAGTTTTCTTTTAAATTCGTGTTGTATACAATTCAAACCTCTTCTTTGTGAAAAATTTAAAAAGCAAGGTACTGAAAAATGTTGGATGGAAAAAACACTTTGCCCGATCTAGGAATCGAAACCAGGACCTTAGCTGTAGCGCTTGCGGCCACTACACCAACGAGGCAGTTTTTGTGGGATTTGAAATATCAAACGCACCATATGCCTTCCACATTGTTGGCGAAAAAACTGCCAGGCCGAAGTGGAAGTGGGATGAACATGCCGCACGCGGAGAGATGGGCAAAGATCGTCACTCACTGGATGCCTGAGGAAGGACATCGCCGTCGAGGTAGGCCACGGCGAAGGTGGTGTGACGATTTGATTAGGTTTGCAGGGCCAACATGACCAGGGATTGCACAAGACAGGGAGGTTTGGAAGGAAAAAGGGGAGGCTATTTGCCCAGCAGCAGGACACAATATTAGCCTATATTGTGTACACATACAAAATAAACCTTTCATAAAATCATAAAATTCGAATATAACAGTGGCGAAAGCATCATATAACACGATTCCTACCGGCTTCCCTTCTGGGATTCGCATCGGCAACTGTATCGTAATTAAAAAATTGCACATCAATAGTGGCTACTATTGTCAAAAAATATAGTTACACTACGGGTATTCACCATAACATTCAAACAACAAAAACGGTTATTTTTACAACTTTTTTTTTTTAAATTAACCCGGCGCCAAAACGTCATAATCGGGTACTAAAAATTCTTACAACAACATTCCCGTAATTATGTCACTTTAGGTCACGTGGCACCGCTTGATATGAACGAGAGTAAGCCACTGTATAGCGGGTTATGACAGAGACAGATATAGAGAACTGCGTCAGCGAGAAAGAGATGGATGAATATTGGGAAATTTGGTTCCCAACTGTTCATTGTATCTAATTCTTTACATTCCTATATTAATTTTAGAAGGATAGTAAGTATTATTATTGAGAAATCAGTAAGTTAACGCAAACTTCGCTACGGCTCCTCTCTAAGAAAAATTGACACCTCGCCACTGGAATATAATAAAACCATTCGTTACATAAGTAGTCTGTAAGCAAGCAACATTACTGTGTGTTTCTGTCTTTATTTTATTTTTTTACTTAGCATCTCCCTCGAGTCTGTTACATAACTTATTTACTTACCTCATCGAGGGCAAGAGGCCCAAATGTTCATAATGAATTCATCTCTGCGTCTTGTATGTAGCTCCTAAGAGTGGCCTGAGGCCCTAAGTAGTACTACTAACGTAGATATTCGGTTTTATTTAAGAGGCCTTCCTTCAGTATTTTGATCTAAGAGCAAGTTCGTTTGTCTAGTTTCAGTGTCAAATTCACACACGGCTTGATATAAAATTGAGATTCCTTTATTCTATGTAAGTTTAATATTAATGTGGATCTAACGACCGCAGCTTACGAGTTGTAAGTCGTAGCTTCAAACCCAGACAGGTGCTTAACTTTGTGTCAATTCTTTCATCACCTGCTCTCAAAATGGTAAATGAAAACATGATGAGGAAACCGACATGACCTCGAACCAAAAATTGGAAGAGATATGACATCTGTCAAAACGCACTGTGCCCGCGTGGTGTATTCCGGCCCACTCTATTTCATTGCGTTGTTCATAAAATCTAAGCAGTTTCACAGACAGACACGAAAAGTGACTTTGTTTTAGACTATTTAAATAGATAAACCTACTTGGATACTAATGAAACGTCAGAAGCTAGGTGCACGGTTCCAAATGGTCGTTTCCTATGGAGAAGAGTCGGTATGAAATTTCAAGATTACCCTCTCTATGAAGAATGGCTTTAACAGTTTTTTCATTTTACCTATGAGAGGTCAGTGTAAGCTTGTCAACAAGTATCAGGATTAATGATAAATAACTATTTTCTGTAAGTAAGTTCGTACTAACACTTTTAACACGTCACTCATATTTTTTTAACCAGATGAGGTCGGCGTTTCCTATCTGAATACTCTGAGAAGAAAGGCCGAAACAAACTCAGAGGTCAAAGTTTATTTTAAAGTCCAGGCATAATCTTGGTCAGATCATGTTAAGACTGAGTATACACCCTGTATACCCAACGAAGATGAAGATACAATGTCACGAATATTTACTTTGTAAAGTATTATTACTTCAATTATTGTGAATGTGAGGAGTACTATATTTTGTTTTATTTATTTAGTTTGAGTAATTTGTGCGGCCTACCCAAATATGCTTTCTTTGCTATTATCTGTCAAATTGCTGAGATTCTTAAGTTTTGAGTTGGGCAGCACGATTACTGACAATAAGTGCAGTGGCTGGAGAGTTCTCTATTCTCTATACAGGCTGTTTGGCAGAACGTTTAACATACGAAAATGGTCGATAGGTGGGGTCATCTGCTGTTTAGTTTAAATTTTACTAGTATTTTTTTGTTTTTGTACACCACTTTTACTTTTTATAATTTTGTTATAGGAGAGCGGGATCTCCTAGCACAGGTATATCTTTTACTTAAAAGGAGATCCCAGTGTAAGATTAAATGTAAAAGTTGTACAAGTTTCTGAAATAAACCTTTTTATTTTTATTTTATTATTTATTTATCTGCTACTTACTCAGCCCTAATTTATTTGGCTCTGGCCCCCTGGATAATTTTTTGTAACGTTTTTAGCTGTCTTCTTGTTTCACCACTTTCTTAACTTTAAAATTGGGTAAAAGAGGCAATTTTTATTTAAATGTTTAATGTTGGCAGATTCTTATAAAATTATTGCTTTATTCAGATGTTAGCTAGAAAAAAAGTTATGAGTCCTCAAACTTACAGAAAGATGTAAAAAATACTTAAGTCTTAATTTCAACTTGCATTAAAAAAAAAAACAGGGTGCCAGGGCCAAATAAATTAGGGCTGAGTAAGTAGCAGATGACCCCACCTATCCACCATTTTCGTATGTTAAACGTTCTGCCAAACACCCTGTATAGAGAATAGAGAACTCTCCAGCCACTGCACTTATTGTCAGTAATCGTGCTGCCCAACTCAAAACTTAAGAATCTCAACAATTCGACAGATAATAGCAAAGAAAGCTATTTGGGTAGGCCGCACAAATTACTCAAACTAAATACAGAAAACAAAATTATTATACAAAGTAAATATTCATGACATTGTACCCACAAAATTCATTAATGTCAATGTGCATAAAATAACTGGACATAATCTTGGAGGAACATGTAGATAGGTGTTTGAAATGGTCTTTTGAAGAATGCTAAGATATGCTTATCGTGGTTATTGCTAAGCTGTTTCAATATATTTTTTCCACTATGGGTATGGACAACACTGTTATCTTAACCTATACGGTACCAAGTTCAGTAAACAGAATTGTAGTCAAAAATTATTTATGCTTCCAATAGATTTGTCAAGTTTTCATAACCTTGACGTCGATTATGTTTCATTACAAACACGCTTACATGAAACTGTAACTATTTCCATAACAGAGACAGAATTTTTTGATAAAAAGTAACACATAAATATGTTTACCGAGTTAAATTATATTCATATATTTTGCTAATATTCCACCGCGTTAGACTTGTTAAAATAATAATTTTAACACAGTAATGCGTCGTTTTCATTTATTACATTTAACATTTAAATATGTTAAATGTTTTCTCATCGCCTGCCTAGCCTTTATTTGGGGTCGGCTTCCAGTCTAACCCATACGGTTAGACTGGAAGCCGACCCCAAATAAAGGCTGAGTATTTAACGTGGAGCGACTGCCTATCTGACCTCCACAACCCAGTTAAGACAAACATGTTGGGGTCAAGTGTACACCATGTGTTCCGATAACTATACAATTTCTATTGTCTGCTAATTAGACGCGCGATGGGTTAAAAGTAAAAATCATTATTAATCGAATATTTGTATACCAGTCCATGGCGAAACATATAAGATCATAATTCTATGTATACAGTGTATTATGTTAACCCGTATCGGATTGCAGTAAGAACTAGTAACGCTCATAACTACAATACAACGAGTACATTCAAAATTACCAGAGCCTTAAACGAGGGACATACTTTACGGGAGTGTAGTGTTCTCATGAAAATGAAAAACTTTTACTAAGGGACCAATACTGAAACCGCGAACATAAAACCAGCCGCTCTATACATTTATGTTCGCATATCTGGACAAAATGTAGGGAACAGCAGATTTTTTCTTAAAACCTTGGTGTCTCCATAATAAAAGTTGTATATTTTCATGTATACTGTATATTTTATTCTATAGAAAGCATACTATTGTACTAGGTACGTATGGCTCTTCAATTTCATTCGTCAACTGTCAGTGATGTTTTGATGGAATAGGTAACGCAGTACGTTAGTACCATCTGTTTTGTTTTAGTTATATTTATTTCTTATGTCACATCTTTGAGGGGCTTCTGGCTTAGTAGCAACAGCTGCACCAGCAACCTAATTGCGTAACACACGATCAATCATAATCTGTTTCATTTTGACAGTTCAACAATATTCATTGCGTTATTTACGTTGTTGAGCAGACACATTTTTTTAACATATGAAGCAATGGATGCGCAATCTGTTTCAAAATGATTCAGATTATGATTAATCGTGCGTTACGCAATTAGGGTGCAGGTTGATCGATCTGGCTCAGCTACGCTTGCCACGGTTGGTCCGTGGACCATCTTTACATACCAAGTTCTCTCTGCCTCGGAAAGCACGTTAAGCCGTTGGTCCCGGCTGTCATTCGTGGATCTTTGACAGTCGTTACGGGTCGTCAGAAGCCCGAAAGTCTGGCAACCAGTCTTACAAAGGGATATCGTATTACTCGGTAACTGGATGGAGGAGTTCAGATTGGCAGTCGCTCCATGTAAAATACTGGTATTCAGCTGCATCTGGCTAGCCTGGAAGCCGACCCCAACATATTGGGAAAAGGCTAGACAGATGATACAAAAAAAAAAGAAAAAAAGAGGACTCAATAAGATATTGACTCCCACATAAACGGGCAGGTACATAGCTAACAACACTGTATTCCTAACTCGATAACTCTTCAATAGTCTTGTACCAACAATAGTGAAGCAAACTCACCCACTGCCTACAATGCTTCCCTGCACATTGTTTCTCCACAAACTTTTACTTCATTTAATGCTTGCAGTGAAGTGGAACGAACTAACGTGTCCGTGTTTCAACACCTTTACAGATGGCTTTTGCTGGAACTTTTTGTGGGATTTCTATATTCTGTACTAACTTGAACTTAACAGCAAAGACCACAATGAGATTTAGAATTTATTTACTACATGTATCAGAAAACATCTCACCTCAAGTTCTGAGTTGAGGTGCATGATTACTTAACAAATGCGTGTACTGATGGAACAGGTCCACTCAATCGGTATGGTTCTTTCCTCAAAAGAACATTTCAGACACCAATCCACACGGTCTGACCAAGATTATGTCTAGACTTAATCTAGACTTAAAAGAGACGGTGACCTCTGAGATTGTTTCGGTCTTTCTTCTTAGAGTATTCAGATAGAAAACGCCGACCTCATCTTGTTCTAAAATATTGACGTGACGTTTGCACAAACCTAATCACAGAAATAAAATAATTGATCATCTTCAACATCTGCCTAGCCTCTTCCCAACTATGTTGAGGTCGGCTTCCAGACTAACCGGATGGAGCTAGATACCAGTATTTTATATGGAAGGCGTGCCTATCTGACCTGCACAATCGAATTAGGTACTGGGTAATACGATACCCTTTGGTAAGACTAAGCTAGCTAAGGCAGAATACTTCAACAGCTCTATTCAATATAACTCGACATCAATAACGCTCGATAAATCGCAGTTTTCATTTCAATAAAACTAAACGGTCATAAGTTTTTAGAGCTTATTTTAACGGTTTTTGAATTTAACGGTATTTTAGTAACATTATAAAAGATAAGAGAGTTTTGAGTATGAATATAGATACCTATAAAAGCCTATTTTTGACCAAAGAAATGATGAATTTTTATTCCTTCATAAAATGTCACAATAGATGAGTCTATATTCACATTACAATCTAGCATATTAGTTAATAAGTAATTTAAATATAACATAAACTGCTAAGTAACTATAAAACTAAGAAATCGTCCAATAACGTATTTCTTATTCATTGTAAGTTCAGGGGAAGACACTTGATTCACGTGTTCTTTATTAAAGTCAGCACTTGCACTACAGTTCACTTATACTGCAATAAACTAACTCAAAAGGTTTTACCCTTTTGAGTCTTAACACTAATTCAGTGTTTTCAAAGAGTTGGATCGCCTCGACATTCACGTGATGATGAAGTCTGTGTTCATGAGCTTCTACACATTTTTGTATGACTATGTTCACGACATCCATCTTGAGGTCCCGATGGAGGTAGCTGTTTCTGCAGGGCACGCTTACTATATCCCTTAGAACGTTGTTTTAAAAACAGTGTATGAATTGAGGGTGTCTTTGGTTGGTGCAGCCCCACAGCTGAATACCGTAGGTCTATACAGGCTTTAAAACTTGTTTATATAACAACAATTTATTCGATATTGACAATGGCGATTGTCTACCAAGTTTGAAAGATGAAATGGCTAAAAGGGAGGTTACTACCAAGATGACGACTAATATCTATTAGTTTTTATATTCATATGTAATGAAGTCTTTACATAGATATGTAAGGAAGAAAAATAAATAAGGGAAAGACAAGGATAATGATGATGATGATAAAGAATTAAATATATTCTGAGTAAAGAAAACTCACCAACATGGTTAAAGGTTCACAAACCCTAATAATTAATTTGGACTGCAGATCACATTATATTTAACACTATCTTCAACTTAATTTACAGGATTTAAGACATCATCTAATAACAAAAATTTGATCGGAAATACTTCCAAGCCACAATTTAATAAAATGAATTAAAATTAAAAATTCATTTATTTCATGAAAAACCCATATTACAAATTAAAATTAAATTAAATTTCACAATGCTGCAACAAAAAAGAATAAAATTTCATTATGAAAGTAAAAATTTAAAATAAAGTCACAGAATAAATTGGAATAAAATAACATGTCATACAAACTATCACTTACATTTCCAGGATTTTTACGATGGTAGTATTAAAAAAAAGCTTCATATAGTAATCTTTTCTATGGAGAATTTTTCTTCCTTCTGCCAGAGAAGTTCAAAAATGTAACAAAATATGTGTGTGTTATTATTTGCTTCAGAAGTTAACCGGAACTAAGAAGCCAGCGGAGTTATTGCGTTTCTATACAATGGAAATAAATTACAAGACATTTATTTCATTTTGACAATTCAGCCTCTTTCATTGCGTCATTTACGTTGTTGAGCAGATGAACTTACCAAGCATATGCAGAAATGGAATAGGAATTTCTTTGAAAAATATCGGATTGTGATCGAAGGCACCTATGTAATGCAAGTTTACGGAAGTAAAGAAATTGGCCAAACACTTGCTAAAAGAGTACACAAAACATACATATATTTAAAAAGCACAGTAAATATTCTAACGTCACAAAGTTCTCAGAGACAGTATTCCAATATACGAGTAAGTTCCGGGAATAGCCGGGTTTGTTTGCAAAACCATACGATTGAATTTTAAATGAGCCATGCATTCCTTTAGAAACGAACCACCAAAATAGCTTTTGCTTTGCCAAGGGATAACAGACTTTACTACTTTGAAATATGGAAGAGTAAAAGGTCAAATGGTATTGGTTAGACAACATTGAGGAACGAAGCAACGGCATTATAGGCGCATTTACACTAGGGGAGTTTCTCGCCCGTGGAGAACTGTCGATGCGAGGCTCGTAAGCAAGTCTCACTAATCGATTATCGCATTCTACAATCGAGAAACAAAATCTCGAACACTATTATAGTGCTACATGGATCTTAAGGTGCTCTTACACGGGCAATTTTTTAAGCAATTATTGCTTAGCAACAGTAATGGATCAATTTGGAGCAACAACAATAACCGGCCAGCGGCGGAGGCGGCGAGAGGGGCGTATTGGCTAGTTTTTTTTTAAGTTGCTTCATATTACATGGTATTGTGTGGCCGTATCTCTAGCAACAGGTTACTACATGTTGCCATTACTCTAAATTACTGGATGAAGTCGTGACGAGAATTGACCAGGATGGAGCAATTTTAGTTGCTCGTGTAAGCGCACCTTTAAGCAGCTGTGATAAGCGATTATGATGTGAATATGTAATGACACCTTCAGATCATTAACCGGGGGGCGCTGTTGGCAAACATTGATAAAATACAAAAAAAACATGATGGTGCTGTAGTTCCAAATTAAAAATTCTTGTACACGCGAATGGCGAGGCGATTCTCGCCGTAACATTTAGTTTACACCTGATTTACTCACAAACACAAATTAATCCGAAGGAAAAAGAGACTGAAAGCGAAAATAAACCTTTTAGTTTAACTAAGATCTTAAATTAACGTAAATTAGGTACTCACTTTGAGTCAGCGCCAAACAAACAATCAACGCAGATCAATCAATGAACATCAATCAAGCTCCCATTATTTTACTTGGCACCTTTATGTTTCTTTGAAAGAGTTGACCTTTAAACCGACTTAAAAAAGGAGGAGGTTCTCAAATTGGCGTTTATTTATGTTTGTAACTTCAGTTTGTTATTTATAGACCGATTTGTAAAATTCTTCTTTGGTTTGAAAGGGTTGGCCCAAGTGGTTTTTCGAGTTAGCTTCAATACGTTTTTTTTCCTTTTACTTTATTTTGATGATTTTTTAATAATATACTGTTATTTAGTGAAGTGAAGAATGAAACTAAAACGAGTTTCTGTGGGGTAGGTACAACAACAAAAAGTGAAAAATAAAAAGTTTACTAAAAAACCAACCGAGTTAAAAAAAAAGAATAAATGAGTACATGTGGTGTTAGCCTGTAGTAATTGTTGCACTTAAAATGTAAATAAGTGCACGCACTTTTAAATTAAATGTAACGTGTTAACAATTGTAGGCTAATCTAAATAACTAAATGAAAAAGAAATAACTAAATATTTTTTTTAAATTCCTTCAAATTGTCGCTTATTGGAAGCTAGAAACTTTCGTCATGTAAACAAGCCATTATAGACGATGGCGGGGTTCGAACCGTGTAACGTTTTGACTACAAAGTTTCGTAATAAGTGCTAATCCCTTTTAAGCCACCGACGCAACATGGCTTATAGGATGCTGCTAATTTTCTCTTTTGGTAGTAAAGGGAATGGCTAATACTCTTAATGAAATCTGCAACGGTTTTAGTGTTTATTAGTACAGATTTAAGTACTTAGTTGAGCTTTTTGATGGCTAACAGAAGTTTTAGCATTTCATTATTTTTTAATATTTAGAATTCATAATCGTTGAGTAGTTTAAGAGGGGCTCAGGGCTAAGTCATAATAGCCGCATGGGGAGATGATCAGGTTAATCTTTCCTTGCCGCGGTCGGTCCGTGGATTGGTGAACCATCTTAAGGTACATACCGAAACCTGTTCGTGCCTCGGAAACCACGTTAAGCCGTTGGTCCCGCCTGTCATTCGTGGATCTTTGACAGTCACTACGAGTAGTCAGATGCCAGTAAGTCTGACAACTTACCCTGACTAAGGGACATCGTCTTACCCAGTAACTGGGTTGTAGAAGCCAGATCACCAGGCAGTCGTTCCACGTAAAAGTATTGAACTGCACCAATTAGATTGGAAGTCAACCCCAAAAATAGAAGGCCAGTAGATGATGTTTTCGTTTATCTATGCATGTATGTTCAGTCTTACACATACTTTTATAAGAAAACTAGCTTTTGATTTTGTTTTGAAAACGGTGTATGATTTGAGAGTATCTTTAGCTGGTGCAGCCCCACAGCTTTTTTTTTTTTGGTGGGACATCATCAAATAACTTCTCCCGCTCTGGGTGGAGCAGGAGGGCGTGTCAGACTTTTACTGACTAAAACCCACCCGTGTTCCCTCAGTAGCCCGTATGCCAGGGGCTGTGGTATCTCTTTCGAACAAACCCACACCCCTGGCAGGCATCGGCCCTTACGGGCCCCTTCGGTTTGTGCTGACATCTCTTTAAGGCGCGCTTGGAACACAACGCGCCGTCGACTTGGGCTTGGTCCTTACCGGACAGCGAGCTACCCATTAATTACTCGCCGTCCGCAAGCTCATGCCTACGGTGGCCGGAAATCGCCCTGGGATTCCCGACGCCCAGGGCGTCTCCGTCTCCTACGGCGGCTAGGGTCGTGAGGGCGCATAGACTGCCTCTCCTTCACGTGCGCCGCCTCCCTGTTCGCGAGTATTACTGTTTCGCTGAAGGAGGTGACGACTACCCATGCACTCTCGCTCCGTACCATGGCCTGGACCAGGGCCGGACGCGAGAGATCGCCGCCGCCGATCGCCTCCAATAAAGATATCCTCTGTGCAAAATTTCAGCTTTCTAGGTCCAAGGGTTTGGGCGGGGCGTTGATGAGTCAGTCAGTCAGGACTTTTCTTTTTATTTATATAGATAAAAACACATAGAGATAGGAGAAGTAACTGGGTAACACGATACCCCTAGGGAAGACTTCTTGTCACGCTTTCGGCCTTACGTTACGAACTTTTCGAGGCACGGACAGGTTTGGGTCTGTGAAGATGGCCACCAATCCGAACGTCGAACCGTCGAACCGATCGCAGCAAGCGTAGCTTAACCTGCTCGATCATCCCGTGCGTTCTTATTACTTCGCCACGAGCCCCTCCTCCTAGGTACAGCAAAAGAAAAATACATAAATAAATAATACGGATAATACGTTTGAGTGGCGTGAAAATAATTGGTTTTATGTATTAGGATAATTACATTTTTCTATGAGCTCTACATCTAGGCCATGTCTAGATCATTTTCGTTGTAATTAGCAGTTTGGGTGCTGTTCATACTTCTGAACAAGTAATTGCTTGTTATTTATTTCATTTTCGTACCTATTTATATAATTCTAGCTTTTGCCCGCGGCTCCGCCCGCGTGGATGTCGGTTTTCGCGTTAAAAAGTAGCCTTTGTCCTTCTTCATATCTCAGGCTAAATCTCTGCCAAATTTCATGACGATCGGTTCAGCGGTTTAGGCGTGAAAGCGTAACAGACAGGCAGACACAGTTACTTTCGCATTTATAGTATTACTAGCTGACCCGGCAAACGTTGTTTTGCAGGTAATTTCTAGTGAACAGCCCTTATCACTTAGGGGTATGAAAAATAGATAGTAGCCGATTCTCAGACCTACTGAATACGCATATAAAATTTGGTAAAAACCGGTAAAGCCGTTTCGGAGGAGTAAGGTAACTAACATTGTGACATGGAAATTTTTTATATTAGAAGTAGGGATTTTCGGAATACGTAAGGATCGTGGCAGGAAGAAGACGTATATGTTATGTGTGTTATTTGATTATCATAATTACGCAAAATCAGGTTATCACTTTTAATACACTGGGGTTTAATACACACGGCTACACATCAAGCTATTCATTTCCAGTATAAGCTGATCTCGCATTGTATAGGATTTCCGTACAGTGCGAGATCAGCGTAACCTGGAAAGGAATATCTTGATGTGTAGCCGTGTGTACATCGTTGGTATATTAGTTGCAAGCATTATTGTTGTGCATAAGATCCCGGGGTCGATTCCCAGGTCGGGAAAAGTGTTATTCTTTTTCTATTTTACCTGGAAATTCTTCCGGTATCTGGATTTCTGCCCGGTTGATGGCAATAGGCTCGCTCCCTATGACGAGGGCCTGAAACATAGGTAACTGGCGAAATTAGGATGTGCTATAAGTGCACCTCTGCCTAACTTACGTATGTTTATTGGCAATAGGCTTACCCCCTGTTTTTACCTGTATTTCGTCTGACAAGATGAATGTTTACCCTGTCAACTGTCAGTCATTAGAGCGCAGGTGGTTGAAGTGAGGGTTTTCCGTAGACGTTTGAGGTTTTTGTTTGTACAAACCATTATACTTATGTGACCTTATGGCCTGCGCCTACAGCAAAAATTGGTATTTTATTTTATTTGTATATATCTAGATACACAATATGCTGTAAGTAAATATACAATCCACTACGTTTCCACATGTTCTAGCTTACATAAGATACAGTTTTGGTATGCCACAAATAGAAGTATAACTTACTGGTAATTGATATTTCAACGGCAACGATATTGCGGTATCTTTAGGCATGCCGCGACGACCTTAGGCATCCTCATTGAAATTAAAATTTTATAGTCATACATTTATGTTAAAATCCTATTCGTCTCTTAAAATTTCCTAGCCGTGCCGCCCAGTGTGCACATGCCCTAAGTTAACAGTCAAAACATATGCATGTTTACAAAAACGAGAATACCTATTCGTTATTTTAAAAGCGCGTCTAAGAACTTTTTAACTCTAGGAAATTAAGAGCCCTCTTACTTTTCGGCGTTGCGCTCCGCCCTTTACAAGCGTTCGTGCGATACTGAGCGCAGATCGCTGGCCCGGTGAAGTGTACTTTTCTTTTATTTAAAAAAAGAGCTAATTTTTTATTGGTTTCTATTTATTAATTTTTAAAGAGGTGTAAATGTTACGTCAAAATCATTTAAAACTTCGAAGATATTCAGACTTGTTTCCAAACCTTTTTAGTAGAAAATCGAATTAGGTCCAGTATTTTTTTCTTTAAATAATAGGCATATAACAAAAATGTATTCTATTAAAAAGATAATATAGAACATTTTTAATCTATGAAAAATTGTTTTGATGGATTATATATTCAACAGAATCTGCAAGTTAGTGCTCTCAATTCAGCCCTCCATCAGTTTTTTCCTAAACAAGCGTCAGGAGAATGATTATGGCTAAATAAGTAAACAAATAATTTAAAAAAAATGCTTTATGATATTTGTGGAAAACAAAACGAACCATTTTTTAACCCCCGACGCAAAAACGACGGGGTGTTATAAGTTTGACGTGTCTGTGTGTGTGTGTGTGTGTGTGTGTGTGTCTGTCTGAGGCAACGTAGCTCCCGAACGGATGAACCGATTTTGATTTAGTTTTTTTTTGTTTGAAAGGTGTATTAGTCGGGAGTGTTCTTAGACATGTTTTATCAAAATCGGTTCAGCCGTTTGAAGATTATCAGCTCTTTTCTGGTTGAAAAACGGATTTTAGCCTCTGATCAACTCAAAATTTGGGATTCTATTACTTCAATGATATTAGACGAATAAAATAACCTTGAACTGATGCTGGAGCAACACCTGGAATTTCCAGGAAACCCAAGTTATTCACCAACAAACAGCAGAAGTATCGTGTTTGGGCTCATTGAAAAGGTCTCAATGAATAGATTATAGATAAATGGTGGTTTAAGGGAGACATTAAGTTTAAAAAGCAAGAAATAAAAATTAAATTTAAAATTTAAAAAACCCCCGACCCACACAAAAACTCCAAAAAGTAAAAAATAATATTTATAGGCCTTTTAATTTTAACGTAATATTTTCATCAGGGCATTGTCAAGTCGGGGGACGGTCAATGAAAACGCCAAACAGAGGCCTAGCCGTCCCCCGACTTGACAATGCCCTGATGAAAATATTACGTTAAAATTAAAAGGCCTATAAATATTATTTTTTACTTTTTGGAGTTTTTGTGTGGGTCGGGGGTTTTTTAAATTTTAAATTTAATTTTTTCACCAAAAAATGTTATTAACACAACCAACGAATAGTATCAAATTTGAACGACGAAATCATGCATCTACGCGCATTTTTGTAATACTCACTTTGTATACTCTTAAGTTTGTCCAAATGAACTTTTATCATTTTTTATTACAATCGGTTTGCTCGATTGAACTTCTCATCGGCTAAATGAGGAACTTCCATACAAATTCTTATATATTCTTAACCCTTATAGGGAATGAATTTCTCAAGGTTATAAATGATCTGTGGGCTAAATTTAATCTAAATACGTTCAGCCGTTGTTGCGTGATAGAATACTACTTACTACTAATAACAAACATACACTAACATCTAAATATCCAAATATGCAAACAATTACAAACCTTCACATTCATAATTTTAGTTGGATATAGTAGGATTTTTAAATAAGTCTCCGCTTCGGAGACTACTTTGTATTAAGAACCTACTAATATGGAGAGAGAGGTGGTAATGGCCCCGACTTACGAGTTGTAGGTCGCTTTACTTTGTGTAAATAATTTCATCACCACTGCTCTTAAATCGGTGAAGGAAAACATCGTGAGAAAACCAGCATGTCCTAGAACCAAAAATTCTAAAACATGTGACATCTACCAACCCGCACTGGGCCCGCGTGGTGGATTACGGCCCACTCCCTCTCCCAGTGATGAGGCCTGTGTACCAGCAGTGGGAACATTATAGGCCGATTACGTATAGACGATAAAAGGTTGCATAGAAACAAGTAATTTCATCCTCGCTCAAATAAACAGAAGTTTGCTATAGTTTGATTCATAAACTTAATACATACTAATCGAGTTCCCAAGTCGTCAGCTAACTAATTGGAACTTAGTCGAACTGCACAAAGACCGGTGAGCAAGCCCTCGACTGAAAGCGAGCGGAGTACGTAAGGACCCCATTCAAATGACAACATAGGAAAAGCCTGACCGAAGCGGGCTTGACAACTTGAGCTACCTGTCCTTAAGTTAATTTATATTGTACTAGCACTTCGCCCGCGATTTCGTCCGCGTGTTACGCATACTAGCTTTTGCCAGCGGTTTTGCTTGCGTGACGGTCAAAAATTATTCCACGGGAACGTACTATCGGAATCAAAAGTATAATAAGTGTTATTCCAGATTACAAACTGAGTAACAAACATGTAGACATACAAACTTTCACATTTTTTATATTTGTAGGATAGTAGGAAGTAGGATATAAGTAGGATAGTAGGGAGTAGGATATAAGTAGGATAGTAGGAAGTAGGATATAAGTAGGATAGTAGGAAGTAGGAATAAGTAGGATAGTAGGGAGTAGGATATAAGTAGGATGGTAGAAAGTAGTATATAAGTAGGATAGTAGGAAGTAGGAATAAGTAGGATAGTAGGAATAAGTAGGATAGTAGGGAGTAGGATATAAGTAGGATAGTAGAAAGTAGGAATAAGTACGATAGTAGGATATAAGCAGGATAGTAGAAAGTAGTATATAAGTAGGATAGTAGGAAGTAGGATGTTTATCCATTAGAAACAATTTTACAAAAAATAAAATCTTTCCTCTTTATAATATATACTAGTGTAAATTAACGGGCAGCTTTAGGACGAAATCCGTAGTTATAAGCCATTTCCAGTCCGTATCACCTATTGGCCTAAGAATGAATGACACTAGTCACTATTCCCGATGTCTTTTACCCGTCCGAAAAAGTTAATTCGATAATCGAACTATTTTCGGAAAGGCCCGTGTCTTCGTTGACGGACTTATGGTTGGTTCCTATATTTTACGGACCGTTACTAGTTAGTATTTAGACTCTTGTATCTTAAAAAACTTTTTTCCAAAAAAATAACAACCAGCTTCAAAAAAACACTAGAAAGTGAAAAATAACTTTAATTTCGGAAGTCGGTGATTTTTGATACGTATTTTATTAATTTCTTGTCACCGCCTTCCGAAATTAAAGTTATTTTTCACTTTCTAGTGTTTTTTTGGAAGTCGGTTGTTTTTTTTTTTGGAAAAATGTTTTTATTTTTCACTTTTTAGTTATGGTACCTACCCCACACCAATTCGAAATTTAATCATCCTTGGGGTCAAAACAATGCAGATTTATGCGATAGCAACAATCGCGGTTAATTTGCTGTCTTTTTTCGAAGCGTTCCGTTGTCTGTCTCCGAAACACATCGTCAGATCTATATGAAATTTTAATGGGACCATTTCGGAATAAACTTTTTCCTAAAAAAAAAATTGCAAATCGATCTATATATGACGGAGTTATGCCCGAACCTCCACCTAACTCCTAACCGTTAAAGAGTTGTACCTTCCTTCATCAGCTCAGCGTCATGAGATGATGATGACCGTACGCAAATGTCTCAATAGCTTTAGAAAACATATGAAAAACATTGTTAATACCTAAAAATTTCAGGGTTGCCCTCGATTTCCCTGGGATTCCATCATCAGATCCTGACTTGGTGCCAATGGGACCACCTCAGAAGTATACTCTTTCAAATAAAAAAAGAATTTTGAGAATCGGTCCACAAATAAGGGAAAAATCGGGGAACATAGGTACATAAAAAAAAAAAATACGTTCGGTGGAACATATAACCTCCTCCTTTTTTGAAGTCGATTAAAAATAGATCCTTTACCAATAATGAAGACCTCATAGCTTTGTATAGTAAACCCTCCCATATGGAAGTAGCTATCGCAAGTAAAATTAGCTTTCGAATCTATTTAAATGCCCAGTTTGGCAATAAGCAGCAAAACGATTAGTTTTTAACCGATTTCCAAAAAAGGAGGAGGTTATATGTTCCACCGAACGTATTTTTTTAAAATGTGTTTTAGTTCGATTTCTCCCCCATTTGTGGACTGATTCTCAAAATTCTTTTTATTTGAATAAGTATACTCCTGAGGTGGTCCCAATGGCACCAAGTCAGGATCTGATGATGAAATCCTAGGGAAATCGAGGGCAACCCTCAAATCTTAGTTTTTCCTATGTTTTCTAATGCTATTGAGACATTTGCGTATGGTCATCATCATCTCATGACACTGAGCTGATGATGGAAGGTACAACTCTTTAACTTAGAAGTTAGGTGCAGATTCGGGCATAACTGGGTCATATATAGACCGATTTAAGAAATTATTTTTTAGAAAGTGTTTTTTTCCGAAATGAAACTTCATATAGATCTGATGATGCGTTTCGAAGACAAACAACGGAACTCTTCAAAAAGTTACAGCAAATCAACCGCGATTGCTGCTATCGTATAAATATGCATTGTTTTGACCCCAAGGATGATGAATTGGTGTGGAGTGGGTACTATAACTAAAAAGTTTCTTGTTTATAGGAACCGCGAGAGTAGGCTGCCACAGGAGCAATGTCGACATGCGTTGTTTTTCTAAACTAGGCACTGGATTTTGTTGCGATTTCCACTATCATTTGGATAATTTATGAGTGGCGGTTCGGTATGTGAGGTGTTTTGGTAAGCGACCAGCCGCATGGAGATAACTGACCTACTGTAAATCTCCCATTACTCCGCTCTGCTTGTGGTGGGAGGTTGGCCTTATTTCTGAATATGGAGTAACTAAGCAGTGAATGTTCGGACCTCAAGGAGTTAACAATTGATTTATAGCTTTAGTTGTATTGTATTTCGACTATTAGGATAATCATTTGTATTTGTTATCCTTAATTTTAATAAACCTACCACAAGGTTTCACTCCTAGAAAAAAATCTCCATCTGCCTAGCCTTTTTTCGCCTGTTTTTTGGGGTCGGCTTCCAGTCTAACCGGATACCGCGGAATACCAGTATTTTACGTGGAGCGACTGCCTATCTGATTTCCACAACCCAGTAACCTGGTAACTCGGTACTCTTTGGTAAGACTGGTTGCCAGATTTCTGTGCTTCTGATTACACGTAACAACTGTCGTAGATCTACGAATGAAAGCCGGGACCAATAGCTTAACCATTTCACTATAACCGTCTACATATACCCCGTTACATCGCATCGTCTACCCGCGCTGTAACTTCGTTTTCGCTTAGCGTTCTTTACGACTTTTTTAGTTTTTGCTCAGATCAGATAAGTTGTAGCCTGTAGCCTTCCTGAAAAATTGCGTTATCAAATGCAAAAATAATTTCCAAATCCGACTAGTAGTTCCAGATTAGCGCGGTCAAACAAGCAAAGTCTTCCGTTTTGTTACATATTATGTTTATAAGACATTTCCTTGCATACATACATACATACTCAGCCTATAACGTTCCCACTGCTGGGACACAGGCCTCCTCTCCGTGAGAGGGAGCGGGCTGTAACATATCATGCGGGCCTAGTGCGGATTGGACATTTCCTTAATGACACTCAAGGTCAGCTGAACGTTCTACTGTGCAAAACTAACCGAAACTGTCTTAAAATTAAAGGCGTGTTATTAACACAGTAAAATGAACTTTCTAGAATTCATTTCTTGTTAAAATCGTTTGAGAAGAAGTATTTTATTGTCGCCCTGAAAGGCGTTTGCAATTTGAAGTAGGTTGAAAACAGGAGTTGAAAAGTGTAACGCTGGATTTAGCGTTACGCTGACGTCGATCGCGTACCGCCAGACACGTGTACCAAAACGCTGGCGATAAATGAACTTGTTTATAGGTTCAAATTGACGCAGTTTTAAGAAATCGAGAATAAATGAACCAGTTTCCCTTAACATTCTAATTGAGTGATTTCTATAGATTCTGAAACTTCTGTTTCTCATTTATTTTGTGCGCAAAAGCGGTGTGTTTTAAAATGCAATCTGCCTAAAGATGGCGCTCAATTTATTGAATATTGTATTTTTAGGACAAACCCTGACCCTGTTCATGGTTTTTGTTTAACTTTACGTAACACTGTCCATACTTGGTTATTAAGTATTATAAGTTCGGATTTAATTAAAAGAATAATTTCCATATGTGTGGGTTCTACCCATATGCCACCTTATATAGGATTTAACCCTTTTTTGCAGCACGTTGTTTACGTGATTATAAAAAGCTGTTAGTTTTAATAAAACGAGACAATTTTTGGGACCTTTTAAAAATGAACCCTAACATAACAAAATTAAAAAATACAGACACAAAATATGTTTTCTACAGTACTTACGTTACACAGCTCATTAGATGATTGGGTCCCACATCTGCATGGGTAGTTACTGCCTCGTTGGTCGATTGGTCGCTAGCGCTACTGGTAAGCATGAGGTACTGGGTTCGATTACTAGGTCGGATAAACTGTTATTGGATTTTGCTGGAATTTCTGATTGCCCGGTGATGACAGTAGCCCCACATTATACAGTATATTATCCCACGAGATTATTCTTCCGGGGACCAAAAAGTTTCCTTAATGTTAATCCAGGTTATAACCTATCCGTGTGCCAAATTTAATATAAATCCGTTCGAACGTTTTGCGTGATTGAGTGATAAACATCCACACATCATACCTCCAAACTTTCACAATTATAATGGTAAGATATTATGAGCATTCATTCCACGCGGGCTGGCAACAACGCATTTATAGTAGTTTTTCGTGATTATTTCATTATATACAAACAAAAGTACAATTTTTTTTCAGCCAAGCACTAGATATTCTGTATTTATGATTATTTTTAACATTTACTCTTTAATAAAAATATTTAATCATACAAAATAATACAAACAGAAAATAATTGACGGTATGTCGATTTTTGTAATTAAATAGCAAAATCACTGCAAAAAAATAGCATACAAACAAGAAAATACCAATGATCCAGTGCATGGCTGAAAAACATGTTTACTTTTGTTTGTATTTAATGAAATAATCGCGAAAAACTGCTATAAATACGCCGTTGCCAACCCACGTGGGATGAATGCTCTTAAGATACAACAAGATTGGCTGTGTCTTAGGGACCCCCAAGATACAGCGAATCTTGTTCAGGGTGATTTATGCATAATAGGAAAACACAAACTAAAATCAATTAAAACAAAATATAAACATAGATAGGTAAACTTAGTTTCTTCCGTGCTTTTGTAGCAAGGAAGGTTAAAAGGTCCTTATAAATAAAATTAAAAGGGCTGAGAAAGAAAGCTAAGTGATCAAATAGGGAAGGAAGGCTCGATACGTTCCACTTAAGTAGAGACGGCATTTAGTTGAATTATCCACTTTACTGTACAGGAGAAAAACAGAAGGACAATTGGTTTTTAAATAAAAGACTAGCGACTGGCTTCTGGGAGTCCACTCTCTAATGCTCGGTTTGTTTAAACAAAAACGGTTTTTTTCGCTTACCAATGGTAACATTTTTTGTTTCCACACTGGGCAAATAAATAGTTTGTAAGCTAATTTTACCTGTGATAGCTACTTTGTCATGAGAGGGTCACAGGAGACCCTCCCATTTTGAAATGAAGCAAGGGTCTCATGACTTTTGCTTTATTATTGGTAAAGATACTTTTTATAAAAAAACTCTTGATACAAGAGTCTTTTTTACTTACAACTGTGCGTAAATTATAGGAATCGGCCATAAGTCCCTTAATTTTGGTCGAAGCTACAGATTTCGTGCTAAGGTAGTAGACCCCTGCTTTTCACGATTTTAGGACTAGGACAAAAACTGCAATTTCTTTATTAAATGTAATTTTTGACGATATTAATGCTAAAGTATTTATACACATACGATGTCTAGAATAAATGCACTAAATTATGATAAAAATGGCATCAAAATCCTTTGCGCAGGCGTTGATGCGCAAAGACACGAAAAGTAACTTTATTTAGTAATAGTTAAACCAAAATGCATAAGTCGTTGGTCACAGCCATTCATAGATCTTTGACAGTCGTTACGGGTAGTCAGAAGTCTGACAACCAGTCTTGAGATACTGTGTTACCCAGTAATTGGGTTGTGGAGGTCAGATAGGGAGTCGCTCCATGTAAAATACTGATTTCAGCTGCATCCGGTTAGACTGGAAACCGACTCCAACAGATTTGACTAGGACCTATCGCAACTATGTTAAAAAACCGTTTCAATACCTATACGTTTTCACACAAAGCTACACTTCTGTCAATAACTTGTGTAATGCCGCATATTATCGGTTCTCTCGAATGTTCCGCGGTCTTGTCGAGACAAGTTACTAGTTAACCAATTGGTTTATACGCTTCTTTTTGTTTTTGTTGACTCAACACAAAGTTACTGCTGTCTGTTAGGATTTTGTCGAGCTTATTTTGATGATCGTGAAAGGAAAACGTAACGAGAATCTGGGATAAAAGTTGGTAAGAAATAATTGAGGAAAAAGGGTTTTCTGTGGATTCAGATTTTTTTAAATTCTATTGGAAAAGTAGCTAATTGTGTCAATTTTTTGCCAGTAAAATATTAAATAGGATGGCAGAGACATCGCTCAAACTGCAACCATGGATTCAGCACAGGATTCTAAGCTTCCTAGCGCTATTATATATATATGCGTCGTCTTAACCCCTAGATTAACGTAGATACCTCTAACTATTCTTGGAAGACATATGCAAATACTTCGAGTGTGTATATCAGAAGTTTATAGCAAGATGCAAATTACAAACATGCACATATTAATTAACACGTGTAGCTTCCGATATGACGAGAACAAGAAATATTAATTTAAGTGTGCGGTTTAGTATCACAAATCGCGTTCGTGTTCATTAGGTCGTGTTAACAGTCAAATAGGTAGTCGATCTAAGTAAAATACTAGTAAACAGCCACATTGACTAGACTAGCCAGGGTTGCGGGGGTGCGGGTTGTTCGAATGAGATACCGTGGCCCCTGGCACATAGGCAACTGAGGGAACACGGGTGGGTTTTAGTCAGTAAAAGTCTGACACTGTCCTGCGGACCCAGAGCGGGAGAAATTAATTGATGAAAAAAAAAACGAAGAGTTTCCATCAATATTTTTTTCTAATGGAACACGTATACAAATCTATTTCTTACTCTTTTAACGTTGATCTTTTATTTTGTAGGTTCAATCCAATAGTTTGAGAGTAGAAACGATTTGAGTAGGCGATTTCGAAATTTTAAAATATTGATATTCGCAAGCATTGACTAGACTGGAAGCACTACATAGTAAGGAATAGGCTTGGCAGATGATGATGAAAATTTGAACCCAAAACTTTATCTTGTTCCAGAATGCTGTTCACATATCTCCCAGTTTGCTTCCTCGTGATTGGAGCAGCGCTCTGCGCTCCTGAGAGGATGCAGAATGACCCTGACCCCGCTACAGCGCATGAGGCGAATGACCCCCATGCTGACCACGTCGCACCTCTAGCGAAGAGGTCCCCTCACTACGACTTTGGCCTGGGCAAGAGGGCTTATAGCTACGTCTCAGAGTACAAACGACTCCCTGTTTACAACTTTGGACTGGGCAAGAGGTGAGGTTAATATTAGTTAGTTAATTAATGCATTGGAATATTACCTTTGTGCTGAACTGATGGCAATACTTTTAAAAATAAATAATCTCGAAGAAGATCATCTAGTCTTTCCAAAGGGTATCATGTTACCAAGTAACCTGGTTGTGGAGGTCAGATAGTCTGCTATACAGCTGCATCTCGTTAGACTGTAGGCTGACCCCATTATAGTTGGGCCAACCAACCGGACTACCCAACCAGACCATCCACTAATCTATCCAGATCCTGAATTCACTATGACCACTTAACGATTCCTTACTCGTAACCACGTCAATCACAAACGACATCTGCTAATATCGTATTAATAATATCGACAAATTGTGTTGGAATGTACAGAATATGACATTTCGATTCCTTACCATTACATTGGTTTCTAAAAAACACAATATTGACGTAGTTTGAACGTAGTAAGATTCCGCGGGGAACCATACAGAATTAGGGCCCTGATTTATTGGGACCTATAGTTTACACGAAAAAAAACATTTTTTTTTATGTTTAAAACAACATAGTATCTGACGCAAAATATCCGTCTTTCTAGGTCCAGGCCTTACTCTTTCGGCCTCGGCAAGCGCTCCGTTGACGAGGACCAGTCCGATGACGACCAGCAAATGACCAACGATCTGGACCAAGCTGCTTTAGCCGAGTTCTTTGACCAATACGATGACGCAGGTGAGCCAAATACTCCTTTGTAACTCCAGCTAGTCTAACGGTCAGAACACAAAGAACTACAACTTTTCAACAATTTCGATTTCGCAAAAATAAACGGAAATTCTTATACAAAATGGTCCAATGGGGTGTGTACCTTTTATAAATGGAGGTTGATTTATTTTTTGCGAATTCGAAATTAAAAAGTAAAAGTTGTTCATGGTGATGGGTAGAACACCCCCTTAAATTTTGTCGATGGTTTTCAAAGTTACCATGTATAAACTTGCTGAAAGTTAAGTGACGTCGAAAAGTCAAAAGATGTATGGTGACGTTGGTAATTGCTTAACTTTAAGTTACATTTATAAATTTATGTTAAATACTCTGGCTAAACAGAAACGAATGAAATATGGGACGTGACTGCAGGCGTTGATTGTTTTAATGTCTAGGAGTCGCGACTCGCGCGTTTACTACATCCCGCATCCCGATCGCTCGCTTGCTTCAGTTTGGCCAAAGCTTTTAATAAAACAAAACGTCAAAATCTTTTATGCTCCTTGTCAAACAAAACAAAATGGAAAAACCAGTAAACACTCAATTATTTTATTCGTTCACAAAAGTTCTAGGAGAAGAATGAACAATTAATATTTAACTAACACATATTTGAATATTACGAGCTAGTGAGAAATTTCTATAGGTACATCCTTATGCCAGTAGGTTAGTCATGCCCTTTAATAGTCTTATTGAAATTCATATACGACGATTCGACTTTAAGTCGAAAGTCTCCTTCATTATCGAAAAGTTCTTAATTGAGAGGCTAAGCCTTTATTCTAACACTAACTTCTGCCCCCAACTTCGTCTGCGTCAAATTTCTTCGTCTGCATCTAACCGCCTGGCCGTGCTAGTACTTCCTTTGCTCCTAAGGGTTTTAGCCTGATTTTATATAGCCTATAGCCTTCCTCGATAAATGGGCTATCAAACACTAAAATAATTTTTCAAATCGGACCAGTAGTTCCTGAGATTAGCGCGTTCAAGCAAACAAACTCTTCAGCTTTATAATATTAATAACAATATATGTATAGATGAATGAGAGCGGTAAAGGCTCCTTAAGCGACGCGACTTAAATAAAACAATTTCTATGAAACTTCCACTACAGTCGTGTTTCAATGTCGAGTCGCCTCCGTCTACGGGAGCCTTACTTTTTTGGTTTACTACAGAAATACCAAATAGAAAAAATACCCTTAGCCCAATCCCTTAATAAAATACGGATGTAGAACGTTTTAGATAAGCAAGCAAAAATTGTTACCAGTAATTAAAAAAGCATTAATTTATTCCAAAAAAGCTATTGGTTAAGACTCAACTGTTTAAAAAAAAAAACGTGTCGAATTGATAACCTTCTTTTTGAAGTCGATTAAAAAGACAAATTAAGTTAAACTAACACATTTTTATAAAAATCGGACAAGAATTAATTAGAATTCCGTCATTATTTATCAATATTAAAATAATATTAAAAATGGAAATTTTGTTGACCTTCAGAAAACGTTTACCTTCATCATTGAAGGATAATTAGAAAACGTACATATTATGGGCACCCAATACTAAATTTATTAATATGTAAATTTATTAATATGTAAATTACCCAATTATTTTAATAAATTTACGACCATCATCAATTTCCGTGTCCCTTGTTATTTGGGGTCGGCGCAATACATTTTCTCTTTCCATTCTCTAGTGTCAGTTATCACGCTATCGCTCACACTCTTCTCTCTCATGTCATTCCTCACACATTCCATTAATCTTCTATTTGACCTTCCTTTATTACCTAGTAATCAATCTACCCCGGTCGGCTTCCAGTCTTACCGAATTCAGCATGAAGCGATTGCCTATCTGATCTCCACAACCCCTACTGGGTTGTGGAGGTCAGATAGGCAGTCGATGGGTAATACGATATTTCTTGCCAGACTCTCTTCTCACTGGTTGCCAGATTTTCGGACTTCTGATGAGCCGTAACGGCTGTCAAAGATCCACAAATTACAGCCAGGACCGATGGCCTAACGTGCTTTCCGAGGCACGGAGGGGTCTCAATGTGTAATAGATGGTCGCCCATCTACGGACCAACCACGGCAAACGTAGATTAACCTGATGAATCGATTCGTGCGGCTGTTATTACTTAGCCGCGAACCCATTTAGTACCTACAAATATTATGCTAAAATGTATCCTTTTGTCATAGGTTACGAAACGAAGCGCGCTCGGCCTTACAGCTTCGGTCTCGGAAAACGCGTCACTGACGATGAAACTGCTGAAGAAAAGCGGGCTAGAGCTTATGACTTTGGCCTGGGCAAACGACTACCTATGTACAACTTTGGACTGGGCAAGCGCGCAAGAAGCTACAACTTTGGCCTGGGCAAGCGACTAGCGAACAAATTCAACTTCGGTTTAGGCAAAAGGGAGAGAGACATGCACCGTTTCAGTTTCGGCCTAGGCAAACGATCAGCTGATGAGGCTTCGCCCGAGGACAGCGACAATTATTTTGACGTTTAAATAATTTTGTTAATTTATGGTTAAGTGATATCGGTATTGAGAATTTGCGTGGGACTTCTTTTTAATGTACCAAAGATTTATTTACTAGTCATCGCTTGTGTTATACTATTATTTAAAAATAGGAATTATTTTTAATGTTAAGACTACTTCAATCTTAAGAAGATTTTCATGTGAAAAATCCAGCCAGTTTTCACAAGGAAATCTCGAAGATGCTTTTTATTTAGCACTACTATTTGCCATAGTTTTATGATTTAAAATTAATATTTATTTTACATTTCCACGTAAGTTTTCATAAACAAAAACAGTTAATTAATAATTGTAAGATTTTTGACTGCATAATTCAGATAAATAAGGCATTTCGAATATTTAACATGTATTAGAACGCGTGATTTGGAAAGAGAATGTATTTTTATGATGTTTTTTAAATATTTTATTTTAAAGTATGTATTCAATGTACCTACGGTTAATTTTATTTATTTTATTGGTTCAAAACCATTTTCATTTGATGCATTTGTAAATTATTGTTAAAAATAATTTGTAGTTATTCGTGTAAACGATTAAAATCATTGTAAATCATAGTCACTGTGGAGTTACGATTGCGAAGTAAGTAATAGTATAAGCTTAAACTCGCATTTATGTTGTTAAATAAATAATGAAGCGAAAAAAGTATTTTTATTTCTCACCATTTGAAACAGAATTATAATTAATTTGAATATTGTATGTGTAATTATGAAATATATTTGGCAGCTTACACATTGATATAAAAAAGCTTACATTTTAAAAGAAGAATTATTAAAATACTCTCAAATTAATTAATGCTTTTTTACATTTTCTTATTTCGTGACTTGGCTTTCAGTATAAAAATGGCACTTTTCTAACGATATTATTTCAAAAGGTTTTTAATTATTTTAATTATTTTTAATTAATTCAAGCATTTCAAAATAAATTAAAGAACAAATTATTTTATCCACGTACTCACGCATCGTAGCTCTGCAGATAGTAATATTATATTATATTATAATAAAGTAGGTAATTAAAGTTCAGTGTAAGAAGACTTCATGACGTTGTTTTGAATATAACTATAAAAAACTATACAAATTAAAATCAAATAATACAAATAATAGAGAAATTGCATCTGCGATTGTTTATTTATTTTCCCTCCATACAAATTAATAGAGCACTGATTTTAACAGCACTAGAGACCCAACCGCCCCTGGGTACTTCCCACCAACCGCACTGAAACAAAATTTTGCAACGTGCTGTTCGGTGGAACAGTTTATTAATATACTTATACTTATATACACTACGCTTTGTTAAGACGTGCTCTGAGCAAACTGAAAGCAAGAGATCATTGGCGAAATCCACTTTTAATTTATCTCGCTACGTGTCGCATCGTCACTGGAGTTCTTCTCGAGTCAAACAGTGTTATTCAAATAATCATTCAATTTAATGCCAGTGTTTAGTGCGCTGAATTGCAAAAATAAAGGCGTAGGTACACCGTTTCCTGTTGATGACGGTAGGATAAAACTGGGTCAAAGCTTACGCTAACTGGATACCAAGTTTAGCGCCAAGGCAAAATAGTGATCACTTTGAGTGTAGATATACTTTGCACTCGCACAGTCTGAAGACCTGTCGCATTAAACTCAAAACTCAAACTCAAACCATTTATTTCAATTAAACCTTTTACAGGCACTTTTGAATTGTCAAACAAAAATCGAAGTTGAAGCTAGGTGCTCATTCCAAAACATAGATCTCTATGGAGAAGAACGGGCAAGAAACTCCAAGGACACTCTTTTAAATCATGGGTATTACAAAATTTTGGGAACAATATTCTTGGTGCTTCTATATGTGAGAACAATGTAAAAAATAAATAAAAAATATCAGATTCAAAATAAGCCATGGCAGTTAGGAGATGACCAGTCTCAACCGACGGCGCCCGTTCACGAACTTGACGCGTGGATCAGCACCATCCAGCTCAACCATTTTCTAGGGAACCGAATGATCCAACACACGCGCCACCATCAGTAAGACATTTAAGTGAGCATGACATACTGTCAACTATCACGTTTTTTCATGTCGACGTACATCAAAACAACATATTATGAGGATGCATGGTACTCACATTTACAAAATTTTGACAAAAACATGGCTTGTCGTCCCAAGAACATGTCCCGCACTTGTTTGTCGAATTAATGAAAAACACTTGGTCACTTTAAACCTGTCAATTTTTATGGCGAGAGCGGATAAACTGCTCTTTAGAAAAAAAACGATCCGCAGCCAAACTGGTGAAAGTTATCAGCGAAGTGAAATTACATGAAATGTTTGTTTAAAACTAGGTGGCACCGGCATTTCCTGGTTGACTGATCCCTGAGAAGAAATGCCGTAGCAACCTCTGAGTTTGAATGAGAATTGACAGGTTTAAAGTGATCAAGTGTATTTCATTAATTCGACAAACAAGTGCGCGACATGTTCTTGGGACGACAAGCCATGTTTTTGTCAAAATTTTGTAAATGTGAGTACCATGCATCCTTATAATATGTTGTTTTGATGGACGTCTCTTTTAAAGTCCATTTTTTTAGGCTTTTATGTGAGTCTAACAATTCAGGGCTATGTCTGGAATCAGAGACTTTTGAAGAAAGAGCCATTGCAGCTTTGAGTTGACCTGTCCCAACAGACGGCATGCAAGTGCCATTTTAGGGAGCTCAACGGCCCGTCACAAGACGCTACCAATTCTGCAGGTCATTTGCGCAGGCTATATACAGAATACTCAAAACCACCAGACAGTTCTAAAGACATGTATTCAATTTAGCCTACATGGTCCTCCTAGGTGGCATTTGTATGTTACTTCACCTGATCCTGCAAATTTTGGCACCGTTGGCGCAGTGGTTAAGCGATTAACTGCTGCGCTACGTGTCGCAGGTTCGATTCCCGCACGGAACAAATATTGGTATGACCTACAAATAGTTGTTCCGTGTGTGGCTGTTTGTGTATGTGAGTTTAAATGTGTGTAAACGCACTCACAATACAGGAGCAATTCCTAGTATGGGGCAAAGTAAAAAAAAAAAAGTTTAAGTAAAAATAACCGAGTGTGGTTTTGGGTGTATCTTCTAATTCCCTAAAACGAGCAATTCTTGGATATATGTGTATATATAATCTGAATCTCGGAAACGGGTACAAAGATTTTCATGAAATTTAGTTTGCAGGGGGTTCGGGGCCAATAAATCGATCTAGCTAGGTTTCATTTTTAAACATTTTCATTTTAAAACGTTAAACAAAAAAAAAAACGAGTTAAACTCGATCACCCAGATATTGAAGTAAGTATCCAAGTAATAAACGGAGTGTAACAAAGATCCTCCTGTACAATCAATCATCTCAGTATATCGATGGGTTCGATACCCACACGTAAGAAATAAGTGTATGTTCTACGGGTACTTCTTCTGGTCTTCTATTGGTCTGTAAAATTAACATACCTTTCTAATTTTTCAAAGTTCTAGATCTATGACAACACTTTCAGGACTAGTCTAGCCGGCTCGGTCATTTTTAAGATCGCTCCGTACTTAGTTCATTTCGGTCAGTAAACTAGTTCATTTTATTAGCTCTATTCGGTCTTTGCTCTCAGTCAGTACTTTCATATGATAGGTCACAGAACAAAAAAGTCTCGTAATTCAAATCAGTCGCTGTCATTCTCGTTCTCGTTCGGACATACGATATGGCGCTTTGTAAATATACGAGGAGCTATTAGAACTAATAGACCGATTACAAGTCAGCATTCGGAAACGTTTCTTTTAGTACAGTGCTAAGAAACGGTTCCTATTCCTTCATCGTTCACGAACTACACAATACTATTCAGGACGTCATCTTTTCTCAACAGTGAGCAACAAACAAGCTACTTGGAAATAAGTGTGTACTTAAGAGCGCTGTCACAGGTACAGTAGCCCCCACTAATGGTGCCCCAATCTCAAAAAGCAATAGATTGACACTTCGCTTTAACTTACGACCTTCTTATAATAAGCAATTTCTATAGGCTATAATACTATAGACACACACACTCTCATACGTTTACAAATGAATGTATTTCCTAAATTCAACCGTTAAAGCAAATGGCATGATAGCTGAGCGGTTACCGCACTTGATTATCGCGTTTGAGCGCAGCGAGTCGCGGTTTCGAATCCCACTCGCTGTGTGATAGTCTTTTTATTGTTTTAAAAATCACTTTTGAGTATAGTTTCTTGTTCTGTTCGTCGTATTCACTAAACTCGTAAAACATTATCATTATACCCACAGAAACCTAAATAAATTTAAATGATTTACGACTCATTCACCGCGACTTATAGAACGGTGTTGGTTGATATTGTGTGCTAGTGACGTGTGTTTCATCTATTAGCGTTCTTCTAATTCATTTTAAAATGTAAGCAAATTTAAATATAGAAATGAAAGCGAATATTATTGCGGTGCATAAAAGTGGACTTAATACCTATATCACAAATACCTATGTGATGAAACCGGACTGAGTGTGAGTATTATGATTTAAATATTTTATTAAACATTTATTTAATTAAAGTATAACTGCTGATCCTTGTAGTTATTTTAAAACGTTTTATAAATATCATAATGTCTAAATAGAATAAAAATATAAAATTTCGATGTAAATTTATTTCCTAGATTATAGAACGATGAAAATAACATTATACTTAATATTTATGTGAAATTGCCCTTTTAAATAATTTTGTTTCTAAATAGTAGGTAATACATAAAGTGTGTATTTTGCTTAGTAGCCTAACAGTACCCCTTTTTTGTTTTAGTGAAATACTGTGAGTCGGTGGGTGAAAAGATACGAGGAAGGCGGTAGCCTTGCCCGTGGAAAGCAAAGTGGAAGACCCCAGCTCCTATAACAGGCACACGTTCAGCGAATTTGAAACAAGTGGTTTCAAAACGACAAGACATTTTGCCGAATTATTCGACACATCTTTACGAACCGTGCGCCGTGCACTCAACGCAGAAGGCCAGCTCGAGAATCTGCTCAAAAACATAGTAATATAGAAAAAACATTAACATTAAGTTATAAATTACAAATATTTATTTATTTTAGTAATATTCAAATAATATTTTGTCTTATCCGTAATCTGGATTATTTTGAGGTTTAGTTTCAATCTTCTTTTCGGAATGAAAATGAACACTTAAGCTATAACCTCTTTAAGTACTATTAAATACGATTTGTTAACTTTGAGGTTTGAGTTAGAACGAACTCACTCGCAGTAGAATAAAAGTAGTACTACTGAGTCATTTAATTGTATTGTGACAACTTGTCTGCATTTGTTACTTTTACGTGGGTAGATTTTTGTAGAATATTGTGATTTATTTAGAGTACCGACACACAGTAGTAATCAGCACAATATTATTATATTACTAAGATACAATAGCCTGATTATCATAGTTGACCAACTAGCTTATTTACTTCAATAAATTGTTCTTTATGAGAAAATAAACTGTTTTAACAAGAAGTTATTATTAGTTATTTTTATACATTCTTCATGAAGTTATAACGAATAAACATTTTGTAATCATTTATTATTGTTAAACCTTTATTTAAATAACAATACGAGTAATAAAAAAAAATTGTTACATTATTATTCTGGTATATTAATAAATCGAATAATAAAAGAACAGATGAAGATGATTGTTGAAAAGAAAAATTAAAGCATCATCGCGAGATTTGAACCCAGACCTATGAGTTTCTTAATCCAAGACGATACGCTGCACGCTACCGGAACCCTAATTATACAAGTTAATTTTAGCAATGGTATGAACCGACCAAGGTCATGTCTGTGCGTCGCCGACGGTATGTATAAAATACAGAACGCTTGTGTATGAGTGCAGCGGTGAGTTTTGTGTTAATACATCACTTATACACACAGCTGTAGGTACGGCCTGGACCGCCACTTCATAGCAATATAGCCCTTATTATGCGACTGCTATTGTGAATCTTGATAGTACACTAGCGCCACTCCTTTAAAAATATATTATCTCGTGACTGAAAACGCACGCAGTAACAAAATACGATCTAGAGGAATTTGGCCGTTTTTCTTTAGATCGAATTTTGTTGCTTCGTGTCTCAATATGAAACTTTGTAAAAGGTATTAGAAAATTCTGGACACACTTACCGAGACAGCTGATTGAGCCGTTTTTCATAATTCCTTTTCAGTCACGAGGTAATATTTTTTAAAGGAGTGGCGCTAGTGGACCTGTGACAGCGCTCTTAAGAACCTAGTTGTTCTTTTCACCGTCTCGTTGGATTGGTACTTGGAAGCGCTACGGCTGAGCATGAGGTCCTGGGTTCGACACCCAGGTCGGGCAAAGTGCTATTGGGTTTTTCTATCTGGAATTTTTCAGTAGCAGCTCGGAATCTGGATTTGTGCCTGGTTGATGGCAATAGGCTCGCCCCCTATTACATGGGACTTAAACATAACTGGCGAAATGTGGGTGTCCTGTAGGTAAACTTGTGCCCAACTCTTCGGGTAGACAAGGTGTGATGTATTGGTAAATATGGTAAAACATCAATCACTACGATCTAACAAAATATGGTCAAAAATAGTCTGAATTGGATGTTTTTTTATTATTAATACGCTTTTATTAGCTTGACCTTTATGTTTGTTTGTTTGTAACCGACTCCTTTGGACTTGATTTTGACCCACTTCAAATAGTCAGATTTCATATAAACTTTGTAGACATATCGAGGACCGATGACAATTCAATAATTTCATAAATGTTTTCCTTAATGTTACAAATCACATTGGCAGAACAAAAAAAATAGAAAATAAATAGTAGATTAAATTTAAAAAAAAACACGCATTAAAATCCCAACTTTTTTAAGTTATTTTCTGCTTGTTTGGTTTGGTTTTTGAAGCGTGTTTTTTTTGTTTTTTTTTAATCTATTTTTTTTCTATTTTTTTTTTAGTTTGGGGAAAATTTCTCATATGTTTACCAACAAGACCCCCTCACAAAGTCATTCAGGCGCTAAAATTAAAATCACAACATTACATTTCCATAAACCTACATGAGCACTTATGAAACGTCAAAGGTTGGTGCACGGTTACATTTGGACGTTTCCTATGAGCTGCTAAGAAACACCACGGTTGCTCTTATAAAAAATATAGGCTTTTACAATGTTTTCAAATTACTGTTTTAATTGGTTTATGCTATGGCATGGGAGGGTAGTGTATGCCTCTCAAAAAGTACCAGGTACCAACCAGGTAACAACATTCACAAGATATAAAAAATCTATATCTCAAGATAAAAAAATATATTAAAACCAAATGACATGTTGCCATGACACCCATAAAGAGTTGAAATATGAACAAAAGATCCTTGACCACTTTTCGCCTGAAGGAAATTTAGCAGAGTCAGCAAAACATTTCTATTAGTATTGCAAGTAATCGAGACAATGTTGGTAAACTTACTGAAATGTCAAAAAACAACATATTCAACAAACAACAGTCCACATGAATAAACAAAATGCAAAATGGCCGCCAGTTTATACAGCCAATGACTCTTTATCAGGAGCCAACATACCGCAGCATATAATGTTACGACCCTATACTTACTGTAGTTAAAATGTTAAACCTGTACATATATATTCAGTTAAATATGGTGAGCATTAAATGGTGGTATTAAAATAATGAATCGGGTTACGAAAGCCACAGGGTCAACTTTATTATTCTGGGTATGGTTACGTGCAAAACCCAAGAGTACCTAATAATGACAAATCAAGCTTTAGAATAACACTGGTCATGAGTGACTGAGACGAAAGGCAAAGCGTAACCTTTTCGGAAATTCGATAAAATCTTGGCCGGATAGAGCAGAAATCAAGAAAATTTGCTGTATATGTCCAGCAGTGACCTGCGATAGGCCTCTCCCATGTTCCCAGTCTGTCCCAGCCACTTTCTTTAGGTCGTTGTTCCATCTAGCTGGGGGGCGTCCCGTGGGGGCGTCCCACGCTACGCTTGCCGATACGCTGTCTCCACTCTACTCCGCTCCACCGGCCGTTGGTCCTTCAACAGACATGGCCAGTCCACTGCCACTTCAACTTGCTTACTCTGTAAGCTATGTCGGTAACTCCGGTTCTTTTCCGGATAATATATTATCATTTCTTATTTTATCCTTCAAAGAAACTCCGAGCATAGCTCGCTCCATAGCGTGCTGAGCAACCTTGAATTTTTAGACCAGCCCAACTGTCATTGTCCTCGTTTCGGCACTGGCTTACGGATAGACTAGTAGGTATAAGTTTCGTTTTATTTATGAAATATTGTGTTAGTTAATCATTCGTAATATTAATATTAGTTTCGTTAACTATGTGATAATTCGATGTTCATAAAGTCAACAGCAAACCAACAATATTGCTTTGCAGTGCCCTGACAGGGTTCATGTACAAAACCCGACAATAATATATTGTAAAATATGTGATGTGCATTAAAGCAAATAAATAAGTCTTAAATCAAAAGTAATCGTTTATGAATGTCAAACATATCCTGCCCATTAAAATGAGGGGTCAAACGAAATTAATTCAAATAACTTTAAGCTCATTTTCAGGCAGATATTTAGATATTATGTAAAACAAAGTACTACAACTTATTTATAATTAGGGTCATCACATTTTAGTACTAAAGCTTCATTAACTCAAGGTAGACCCTTTGTAAGTAGAGATAGGTAAAAAATCCTTGAAAAAGAATTTCCACTGTAATTTGGGGAAAACGAGTATAATGGATGTAGGCAAGAAAGATACCAGGCCGGAAAGGAAGGGCAGGAAGGATGGGTGACCGCTGGACAAGTCTCCATACAATAGGTGCCTGAAGATAGCCCAGACAGAGGAGGCGAGATAACCTAAACGCGTACTGCGAGGGCTGGTTGGAGGTAGCGCGAGAAAAGAGTTCCTGGGAGGAATTTAGAGAAGCTTCAGCATGTTAAAGTTTAGGAAAAAAGAAATAGCTATTTAATCAAAACTTATATCTTATATATATATATAAATAAATAAAAAGACAAGTCCTGGCTGACTGACTGACTGACTGACTCATCAACGCCCAGCCCAAACCCATGGACCTAGAAAGCTGAAATTTTGCACAGAGGTTCCCTTTATAATGTAGACAAGGAATAAGGAAGGATTTTTCGAAATTCAACCCCTAAGGGAGTTAAATAGGGGATGAAAGTTCCGCGCGGGCGAAGCCGCTGGCAAAAGCTAGTTTTATTATAAAGAGAGAAATTTGATCTTCGTGGATTTGTTACGCTTTCACGCTAAAACGGCTGAAATTATTTGGGTGAAATTTGGCATATGGGTAAACCATAACCTGGAGAAGGGCGCAGGATATTTTTTGTCCTAGATTACAGAAAAAGTCGCTTGCAACAGCTAGTTACATAAAGTAGCTTCATCTGTCTGAATGACCGGCTCATTGACAAAACTGCCTGTAAATGGTTTAATTGAAATAAAACGTTGAGTTACATATAGTCTATGATGAACAACAGGGAAGAATGTCCATGGACAGACTTTCGTATTGTTATTGATGAATTGTTGTGGACGCAACCGCAACAATTGTGATACCCAGAACCGAAGTTATCAGCACGACGCAATGTTTGCCAAATTACCCAAAAACCTGCACTTCTAAGGGTCTAAAAACGACACCTATGCCATGATTAGCGTGGCCCCACTGGGCCCAACTCATCTTTACTAATATTATAAACGCGAAAGTTTGTATGTATGGATGTTACTCTTTCACGCAAAAACGGTCGAACGGATTTGGATGAAATTTGGCATTCAGATAACCTAGATTAACACATAGGATACTTTTTATCCGGTAGTACATTCCCGCGGGATAATAGTTTAAAATATAGGTAGAAATAAATAAGAAATGTTTACATTACATAAGTAGATCTTTTGTAAATTGGTATTCTGAACGAAGTATCTACCAGGTTGTCAAAACTTTATAGGAGCTCACCTAACATAGTTGTGTCAGCTAGAAAATGCTTTATGCTTTCGAAGTACCAGGGTGGCATAAATCAGTAGGAGCACACTTAACATAATTGTGTCAGCTAGAAAACGCTTAATGCCTTCGAAGTACTCGTGGGATAATTTCTGACGTGCACGCGGGCAATGCCGCTGGCAAAACCTAGTCTTAAATAATAAGATAATATTATGTTTGCTTTTGCCATCCACTCGAAAAGACGAAGTATACCATCAAGTAACCGAATAGGAGCTAGTGATGATTATTATAATCATTATACCCATTATTTATATCTATTTCTGTTTTTTGAAACACTCGTAGAAAAGTAGTATCCATTAGAATGTGTGAAATATATGAAATGGCACGTCAGTAGTAAAAGTGCCGCGTTTGTCACAGAGAATGCAAAACTCATTTGTTATTTTTATGACCCCAAAGCTTTTATATGTACACTAGATGACAAGTATCTCGCTTCTTATTTTACCTTGTAAAACCGTCGCTGGGCATTGTAAAAGTTTATTGCTAAAGCGGGCTACAGACCTTCAGTTTTAGCTGATGAGTTTTAACTGTACAGTTAAAAGGTATGTGTGTAGGCAAAACTGAGAGCTGTACAGTTTAACTGATGATCTAATCAAAATATTTAAAAAATCTGCAAAGTTAGATTGTTCAGTTAAAACTGATCAGTTAAAACTGAAGGTCTGTAGCCCGCTTTAAAATTATCATTGTACTCGCCTTGTATTACGGAGTTAAAATTAGCTGACAAAACGTGGGTGAACAACAAGCTATTTCTCCAAGAAAAACGTAACCCCTACGTCTTGAAAATAAGGATGGTACACTTTGTTCAGGTTGGAACAATTCGGTGATCCGGGCAGCAGAATCGAATTAAATCATTATTTTAATTTTATTGTTTAAGAGGGCTGCTCTTGACCTCGTTTACGCCTGATAGAAAGCGATGGATGCGGTCTATGATGGCGCCACCATGCCCAGACACACTCTAGACAGTTTTTTTTTTTTCACTCTTGGTTTGGAGGCAAGCGGGTTAACAATGGAAGGAAACACAGAGGCTGGCAGTGAGTGCCATACTTTGGCTGTGCGTATAATAAATGTGGCAGACAAGCGCTCAGTACGACTGGGCGGGATTTCAATCAAGTGCGGATTGTACTCTGCAGCAGATCTGGTAGTTTGGTAGTAGAAGAGCGAAGGTGGGATCAGGTCGTGGAGCTCCTGTGTACACTCACCATTTACGTTCGCAAAAAAACGTTTAAAAAAAATCTCTCGAGGTCTACCCTAGCGCTTCGTCCTTAATGTGCATCACAAACCTTCGTGTGTTACTAAACTTTCGTGTTGCATTACGCACTTGCAGAAGTGCAGCGTTGGTAGGCCTCTCACCAGATGGACCGATGATCTTGTGAAGGTTTGCACAAATTCGCTAAATGCGAGCAGCACAGAACCGGTCGAAGGGGCGATTCTTGGGGAAAGCTTATGTCCAGCAGTAGACGTCTTTCGGCTGTAATGTTGAAAATGCCACACTAGTACTTATAGGAAAACATTACACGACAGGCATTGTGTGGTCTTTTAGCACAATTTACTACGAAAACATACCCGAAAATAAAGGCTAATAATATCACTGAATAAATCCAGCCCCAAATAACGCTAACCCTAATCACTCTATCTTTAATAACGCTATCCGAAACAATGTGGGTAGGTACATTTTGGTCTTTATTTTTCGTGTATGGGTCGTAAATACTGTTTCATTTTGCCATCCTAATAATATTATTGAACACTATTATAATGATTGCACCTCTTTTTTATTTAAAACCACAATTATTTTATATTTTTGCTGTCCTAAAAATACTAAATAGCCATGTAAATGTAACCAACTTGGATGGGGTTTTTTTTTTTTTTTTTTTTGGCTGGGAAATCATCAAATAACTTCTCCCGCTCTGGGTGGAGCAGGAGGGCGTGTCAGACTTTTACTGACTAAAACCCACCCGTGTTCCTTCAGTAGCCCGTATGCCAGGGGCTGTGGTATCTCTTTCAAACGAACCCGCACCCCTGACAGGCATCGGCCCTTGCAGGCCCCATCATTTTTGTGCTGACATCTCTTTGAGGCGCGCGTGGAACACAACGCGCCGTCGACTTGGGCTTGGTCCTTACCGGACAGCGAGCTACCCATACTCGCCGTCCGCAAGCCCATGCCTACGGTGGCCGGAAATCGGCCTGGGACTCCCGACGCCCAGGGCGTCTCCGTATCCTGCGGCGGCTGGGGTCGCGAGGGCGCATATTCTGCCTCTCCCTCACGTGCGCCGCCTCCCTCTTCGCGAGCATTACTGCTTCGCTGAAGGAGGTGACGGCTCCCCATGCCCTCTCGCTCCGTACCATGGCCTGGACCAGGGCCGGACGCGAGAGATCGCCGCCGCCGATCGCCTCCACGCTCAACTTGGATGGGGTGTGGTTGGTCACAGGTGCCCATCACTAGAAGGTCGTTTTAGAGGATCAGTAAAATATTTCGCATTTTAAAATGTAAGTATGTGATGCAACACAACTTCAGTTTCATATAAAAATAAATAAATAATATAAAATCTTAATTGTTCAAGAGAGCAGTACAAATTTAAATAGCACTAGCCTCCACACTTAGGATTCTCTGTGTTGTGAAGACTAGTCTCCTTCGTCTTACAAACAGTAGGTAGGCACATACGGTAACGTTGATGGTTAAGATTCGAGAGGTGACAATAATCAAAAGAAATGTCAAACAATAAATTTACCTTGAGTAATGAGATAAACTAAGGTGTATTTTTAAACGTGTGTAGTTTATTATGTACGTGTAAGGTGTGAGTTAAGGTGGGTTTGGACCAAACGAAGACAATCAGACCACGAGCATTCCTTGTCTTCCCTAATATTTCTGTAGGCTTGGATAAACCCACGAAAGCATACCCCCACTCTATGAGCATTCGTTCGTTTTAGTACAAATTCAACCCTTATGTATTTGTGTGAATGAATGTGTTTGTTGTGCTCATGAGTTTAGGAACTTCTCCGTGCTTTCTCATAGTCCATTCCTGGCAGGATTTTTGAAGGTGATTTTTGCATTTATTTGTAGTCCTCGGCAGTACATCAGTTAAATTACGAGTATTAAGCTTACTTTAAATAAATGGTCCAATATAATTGAAGCATCGATTTCCGAATATGAGTCTACAATTAGGTTTAGGCCATTGGGGCTTATATGCATTTCTAAGAAAGCGCAATTTGGTGTAGGTTATCGCGCTATGGATGGGCATTTTTGTGGTACCTCAGTGCCACTTTCAGTATGAACAATTGGCGTACACGCAGAACACCAGTCTCTTGGTACAGTATGTCAACGGAGAAGCGCATTGGTTTCTTGTAAGTTACCTTAAGAAGAGCCCGTTGTGCACGCTCCACTTTCATTACATGCGTCTTGTGTGCTCCCCATGCTACAATGCAGAAGTTGAGAACAGATTGCCAGAGTGTATGATTAACCCGACAACTTACATGATCTATTTGTTTTGACCAGTTAAGGTGTTGGTCTATGTAAACGCTAAGATACCTGAAGTGTTTGACTTGCTCAAGAGTTGAGCAAGTACATCGTACATCGCAGGTACATCGTGTTGGTGGATTACTATCACAAGAATGCGATTTTACTGATAGATGATTTGAGCAGGATGTTCTTATGCTGACGCTAAAGTTCACAACCATCGTTTTATCTACGTTAAGCGTCAGTAGGTTGTGGGTAAGCCAATTGGAGACCAGGTTTACACCAGTGATAGCAGCCTCTTAGACCCCCTTCAAACACATAGTCCTATCATCCACTATAATTGAAATAATAATAATATGCTTTTCAAAGTAAATATTAATGTCATGTGTATAACCACTAAATGCCAAAGTATAAGATTGCAAGAATATTAAAATACAAAATTAAGGATATAATAACCACTAAATGCCAAAGTATAAGATTGCAAGAATATTAAAATACAAAATTAAGGATATAATAACCACTAAATGCCAAAGTATAAGATTGCAAGAATATTAAAATACAACATTAAGGATAAAATAACCACTAAATGCCAAAGTATAAGATTGCAAGAATATTAAAATACAAAATTAAGGATATAATAACCACTAAATGCCAAAGTATAAGATTGCAAGAATATTAAAATACAACATTAAGGATATAATAACCATTAAATGTCAAAATATAAGATTGCAAAAATACATCATTCAGTATGTAAGATGGGAAGAGGAGCTCAATCTCAAACCTTATTGTCTACAATATAATCTTTAACGGTATAAAAGACTTTCTGGTACGACTTACGTTTAGTAAATGATTAGAATTTATTAAGGCTTAGATTTTGAACGTTTTCATGACAATCATACCGTGGGGTGCCGTACGTAAAGAGTAGCACTCTCCCATTTCTTCCCGTGGGTATCGTAAAAGGCGACTAACGGACTTACTACAAATGGGCAGCATCGCTCTCTATGCATTTTACCACCATTCTATGATCGCCAACCCGTCTGGCAAGCGTGATGACTATGCAACCCCCACGCCCCCTTGGTCGAGGGCTATATCCAGCAGTGGACGTCTTTCGGCTGAAGTCTTTCAGTGGCTGAAATAATGATGGTGATGATCTAGAACGTGGCTTGGAAGTTTTATTATATAAATGTGTACATAGACAATTAGACATCTATACTACACTAGCTTCCGCCCGCGGCTTTGCCCGCGTGGAAGTCGGAAATTATCCCGCGGGAACGTACCACCGGGATAAAAGTATCCTATGTGTTAATCTAGGTTATAATCTATCTGTGTGCCAAATTTGATACAAATACGTTTAGTCGGTTTTGCATGATTGAGTAACTAACATCCAAACATTAATATAATATTATTAGTAGGATACATATTTCTCTTCTGACGTTAACAATATAAAGTGATGTGATCACTATCTTTCACACAAAACCACCTCAGCAAGTTTCAGGTTTATAATAATATGGCTCAGATATATGTGTAGGTATATTATTTACTTATCCACAGAAAACTCTTCAAAGAAACGATATCCCCCTTTTCACCCTCAAAGGGGCTATTTTTTTTAGGCTTTTTTATCTTTTACATCATTTATACCAATTTCCAAGTTAGTCAAAACACGCAGTAAAAACATCCCTTGTAAAACGTACCCCCCTTTTTTACCCCTTTAAGGGTAGATTCCTTTAAGGGTAGATTATTTCATCTCCACTGCTCTCAAAACGGTGAAGGAAAACATCGTGAGGAAACCGGCATGTCCTAGAACCAAAAATTCGAAGACATGTGACATCTACCAACCCGCACTGGGCCCGCGTGGTGGATTACGGCCCAATCCTTTTCATCGAGAGGAAGCCTGTGTCCCAGCAGTGGGAACATTATAGGCTGATGATGAAGGGTAGATTTTCGAAAAACCCCGATTCTTTATTTTCGGTTTTAGATATATTAGGTCTTTACCTATGAAATTGCCGTTCTGCAGTACTGGCCATTTCAAATCAAAATAATTTTTGTTTGGCTAAGAATTCTAATTTCAAATTAATTTTATTTTAAAAACATGGATTTTTTTTTCTAAAAGTAGTCATTTCTTTATTGATTAGTGTTACATTTTCATCGCATTTCAATCTTTTTCGTCATCATGGATACGTTAAAAATTCGAGTAATTATGGAATATGAGTACCGTCGTGGCAGCAACGCGGCACAAGCGGCACGCAACATCAACGACGTTTACGGAGCTAACACTACAAACCAACGCACCACCTGTTATTGGTTTGCTCGCTTCCGTTCTGGAAATTTCGACCTGAAAAATGAACCTCGCGGTCGTCCGAAGACTTTGGTCGACAATGACGAATTAAAGGCGATTGTGGAAGCTGATGATACACAATCTACGGCTGAATTAGCAGCAGCTTTCGACGTTAGCGTCAAAACAATATTGGTCCATTTGCGTCAAATTGGCAAGGTAAAAAAGCTTGACAAATGGGTGCCCCACGAACTCAATGATCGCCAGCGCGAAGTACGCGTCGAGACGTGCCTTGCACTGCTCAACAGACACACAAATGAAGGAATTTTGAACCGCATTGTTACCTGCGATGAAAAATGGATTCTGTTTGATAACCGTAAGCGCTCAGCAAGTTGGTTGGATCCTGGTTCAGCACCTAAACAATGCCCTAAACGAAAACTTACCCCTAGAAAAGTGATGGTCACTGTTTGGTGGTCTAGCGCCGGTGTGATTCATCACAGCTTCTTACCAAACGGGGTGAGCATTACTGCAGATGTGTACTGTGAAGAACTGAACACAATGATGGAGAAGCTGGCGCATCTCCAACCAGCATTGGTCAATCGCTCGTCTCCGCTGCTCCTGCACGACAACGCGCGACCTCATACTGCACAGCAGACGGTCTCCAAGTTGCAAGAACTGGGGTTGGAAGCTCTCCGTCATCCGCCCTACTCACCAGACCTTGCGCCTACAGACTACTACTTTTTCCAGAATTTGGATAACTTCTTGGCGGGAAAAAAATTTAATACCCGAGAGGCAGTACAAAATGCCTTTGAAGAATTTGTTGCCTCCCGTCCAGCTGATTTCTTTAAGAAGGGCATCAATAAACTGCCACTGCGATGGCAAAGATGCATTGATTGCATGGGTGATTACTTCGATTAATACAAATAAAAAATTCATGAAAAAAATTCGTTTAAATTTTTTCATACAAAACGGCAATTTCATAGGTAAAGACCTATTAGATACTGAGTTTCGAGTTAATCAGACCACGTGTTAAAATTCTTCCATATAAAATTTGACACACCACAATCCCCCTTTAGGGGGTAGTTTAGAAAAACAATAAATGACCAACTTTATAATTTACTTAGTAATTTACTTAGATAAGTATTTGTGCCAAGTTTCAAGTTTATTAACTCAAGGAATAAGATTTTTCATAAAAACAAGATCCCCCCTTTTCACCCCCTTAAAGATCGAATTTCCAAAAATCCCTTAGTGCTCCCCATTATAAAAGAAAGCCGTGCACAAAATTTCACGTTCCTAGTCCTAGTAGTTTCGGCTGTGCGTTGATTGATCAGTCAGTCAGTTTCTCCTTTTATATATATAGATAAAGGTTTTAATATATCCATCCATTTTCACTTCCATTTCAAAACGCTATAAAACACCTTTTGTAATTAACCACGTTTGGTTTCTTTTCGGTGCAAAGAAAAAAAAGTATTTTTTTATGGAATTTCAACCAAACATGATTACTTATGATACTGACGTCTTCGTAAGGTATCAGACGTAATCCAGGATTATCAGATTATATTCTGAATAAAATATTCCCTGTGCCGTAGAGCACATTACACACTGCCTAGACTTAGGACGGTCTCGCTCGAGAATGCTATTTTTATGCTCAAGAGAAAAACGGATGCTTTTATTGTTGATTCTGAGAAAATTGCTACTACTTTGGAACGATAAAATGTGGGTAGATAAGCTATATACAGTCAGGGAAATTAATTTTTATGCAAATTGATACCCTACGTCAATTTTCTTTGCTAAAGCCATTTCTTATAACTGTCAGATCATGACAGTTTTTATTTGAAAAAAAGGATAATTTAAGATGGTAGTCAATTTGCTTCATAATCAATTTCCCTGACTTTACATAACTGTAGTTGGATGTTTTTAAATAACTTTTGCGAGTAATGACTTTTGAGTACGTCTGTAAGTACATCTGGGCTTAGCTTATCGTTCTACGTTTTTGTTTTTTTAATTTTTTTAGAGCACACAGAACATTTGAAAGTAAAAGTCGCTAGAAATACTTTAAAAACTGTTCATCGAAGGTTGGTTTATTAATTAATGTGATTGATGGATTAATGTTATTCAAATCTAAGAAAGAAAGTGCAGTAATGACCAAGTATGTAGTAACGGCCGCGATATACGAGTTCGAACCCAGGCTTTTACGAGTAAGTTTGAGTAAAATATTTATATAATAGCTCTCAAAACGGTGAAGGAAAACATCACCTAGAACCAAAAATTCTAAGACATGTGACATCTACAAACCCGCACTGGGCCCGCGTGGTGGATTACGGCCCAATCCCTCTCACAGAGAGGAGGCCTGTGTCTCAGCAGTGAGAACACTATGGGCTGATTATGCTTAAGCTAAATCTAAGAAAATAATTGGCTATGCTCGAAAATTCAAATAAGGTATAGTTTTTGGAGTAATCGGTTACCAGCTACGTGACTAATCGAATACGGTGCTGAAAATGAAATCGACCATAGGGAATAGAATACTTTTTGTAATGTCATCATTTCAACCGAAAAACGTCCTCTGATGGACATAGGCCTCCCCCAATAGAGCGGAGGGTTTGCCGAAATAGCCACGCTTGGCAGGCGGGTTCGATGTGCATTTGGATTGAGCGATCTTTTTTTTATTTCGTGACAAAATATGACCGTACATTTAGTCAAAAATCGCGAACGCTTATAAGCACTTTTATTATTTACACCTTAAGCATTACAGATATTAATGTAGCACATTTAGTAAACGAAGGGTGAAAAGCGATCTTTTAAAGACAACCTTAGGATAGATTTAAATGGAGAAGGAGATACAATACTGCAGATAGTATGTGGTGTAATATTTATAAATCATCATCTGCCTAGCGTTTTGCTAACCATGTTGGGGTTAGCTTCCAGTCAAAACAGATGCAGCTGAATTGCAGTATTTTACATGGAGCGACTGCCTATCTGACCTCCACAACCCAGTTACTGGGTAATACGATACCCCTTGGTAAGTCTGATTGTCAGACTTTCGGGCTTCTGACGACCCGTAACAACGGTCAAATATCCGCGAGGGGCCTTTATATGTAAAGATGACTCACCCATCCACAAAAACAATTAAACAAAAAATTAAAAATGTACCATTTATAAATACAATTAATAAATACATGTAAACATTTTTTTTTAAATAAACTATCGAAAAATAATGATACATTGGTGCAATGGTATGCTGTACAGTTTACAATTTTTCGATAGTTTAAAGACTCGCCAGATAGATTTATCCTAACGTTTTCACAATCATACGATGACATATCGTACTTCGTACTAATATTGAAGATTTGAAAATGTATATGGGGATGTTTGGATGTTTGTTACTCAATCACGCAAAAACGGCTAAACGGATGTGTATGAAATTCGGTAAAAAAAGTTTATATAGAATACTTTTTATCCCAGAAGTACGTAACCGTGGGAAACTTTCGGACCTCCACGCAGGCGAAGGCCCTAGCTAGTGCCTAAGTTATTATGAAACTAACTACAGATAACTACAGATAATAATGAAGGTTAAGGAGAGAGAAACTGTTTCATCATCATCATCATAATCAGCCTATAACGTTCCCACTGCTGGGACACTGGCCTCCTCTCTGTGAGAGGAGATCGTAATTAGGGTTGCCACCCGTACTTTATAGTAAAGTATTGTACGTTATTTCAGGTAATTGTACTCTATACTTTTTGAGAAAAATAAAGTACACGAAAATACTTTGTGTCACATGATTTGATTTCTTTGGGATTTTAAAAGTTTGGTCGTAGTTAAGTATTTTTTCGTTAAACGAAATGTATCGATTGGTGCTGAATCGATGTCGGCACTCGCCAGCGCCACATCACTTAGGCACTCGTTTTTAACAATTTATGAACGTAACCTTTAAACGTAACCAAGAAATTGTGACAATGATATTGTTGATATTTGAGGAAATATCAACAATATCACTGTCACAATTTCTTGTTTGTATTGTGCGAAGCGGTTTGAGTGCAATATGAATACGATTTAAAGTTTTATAGATTCTTGCTATAGTAAATCATGAACAAGAATACTCCACATACACCTACAAAACGTAATTTTGATAGTAAAACGGATCAACAAGTTAGTGAATATTACTGAATTTGTTACACCAAAAAAATTTAAGATGCTGTGCAATTTTTTTATAGAGATACTAATTTGATGCAAATTGAAAAAGCAAAAAAAAAATGTTTTTAAACATATTAATAAAGAAAAATAAAATGGTACTTTATTTTGATTCTACGTACTTTTTTTTCTTACCTATTTCCAACCAATGTACTTTAAATGCATGAATAAAAGGTGGCAACCCTAGTCGTAATCCACCACGCGGTCCCAGTGCGGGTTGATAGATGCCACATATCTTCGATTTTTTGGGTCTAAAACATTCCGGTTTCCTCAGAATGTTTTCTTTCACCGTTTTGAGAGCAGAAAGTGTAAAAAAGTGACAGAAAGTGTTTCTTTAATTAGAATTATACATTCGAGAATGGTATAAAAAGACGAGCACGTTAAAAGCGTACATAGTAAAAAATGAACCTAAGAAATTTCTAGTCCCAACTGACGGCGCCCGTCTACGAACACGACGCAACGACGAAAACAGTCATTTATACGTACTGTTCCTAAAGTGAATGTATGTAATTCGTGCACCGTGTAGGCGGGAAACATACTTGACATGGTGGACTGGTGAACAAAACTGACGGCCGAATCAAACAAGCTTTGTTGCCCATACGGCGCGAATATTGAACTGCCGGTTCCTATTACAAGCATACGATTCCGTACATTACAAAGTTTTCGATGACCGTTTTCGAAGAAGATGCGATCAATAGCCGGCCATTTAGGATGAGATATCTTAAAAAAGGTAAGTATATTGCAAAAATAACGTTCATTTTAGGCGACGCAGGCCTTAACGAAAAACATACACTTTACAGCAAAAACATAATGTATTGTATACGAAGTCATGTCTGCGTCGGCGTCGTGTTGCACTGTGGGGTGGTGTGGCGTAACCTTCTACGAAAACGTCGGTACGCCACTTTCGGCCAAAACTCTTCCTTCATGAATAGATTTTGAAACTGCACATTTTTTTTACATTTTAGGATAACTCACGTTCACCTTCTAAAATCCTACAATACTTTTGATGACATTTTTTTTCCACCTATGTAAAACTCGATTCGAGCCTGCTATTGCTTCTTTGCGGAACCCTACATTTTCAACCAATTGCCATGCGTATCGCGTTTCATTTTGGAATAGCTGGCCATAGAGAAGCGACAAACGGACCTACATGCTAGATATTTTAGGAACCATATTTAACTTCAGTTCCAACTGTATTGAATGGAGCCGGAGCATTAGTGGAATACTGTTGAATTATTATATTTGTTTTTTTGCCGACTACGACAGAGGGAGGGAAAGGGTTATAAATTCCACTGGTCATGATTGAAATATTTTGCTATGACGTAGATACTCGTTCAGTACATACATACATGGTCCGCACTTTATTAATATGAGAATATTTTTTCGGCTATAATACGGTCATTCAGTATTTCGTAATGTGGGTTGCTAATAACTTAAAATAATAAGACTGATACAGACTGCTACGAAAGCGTAGCATCATTGTGCTACGTACGATCGTAGCAGGCGCACGTAACAAGATATTAGCTACGCCGTAGCGTCATTTGTTTTATTTTATTCTACTTTTTGCGTCTCCGTAAAACGAAGTCATACGCTGTACATAATGCTCTCATCATAGGGAAGTTCTGGGCAATTTAGATTGCCGTTGACATACTAGCAAGAATATAAAAAAGCTATGAAAAGTAATAGCAAACAAAAAAGACTGCACTACCCATGAGTTGAGAAGCAGATAAGATTAAAAACAGGCAAAACCGCAATTTATACGGAAAATTCAAGTCAGCAAACTAAACTTGCGAGGTCGTTTTACAAAAGGATTTGAGTTACGTCAGTTCTACGTAAGTGGAAGTGAGGAATGCTCTTTTAGATCTATTTGGAATAGATCCAAATAAAATGGATATATATCGCATGACAATTACACTACTGTAACTTAGGTATTTATTTTAATGCTATGTGGCTAAATAGTAACAGCCGTACGGGTCCACCTTCAAAGCTAAGCAAAGCTTGCCGAGGTCGGTCTGTGGATGGGTTTTTTTTTTTTTTGGATGGAATATCATCAAATAACTTCTCCCGCTCTGGGTGGAGCAGGAGGGCGTGTCAGACTTTTACTGACTAAAACCCACCCATGTTCCCTCAGTAGCCCGTATGCCAGGGGCTGTGGTATCTCTTTCGAACAAACCCGCACCCCTGGCAGGCATCGGCCCTTGCAGACCCCATCATTTTTGTGCTAACATCTCTTTGAGGCGCGCGTGGAACACATCTGGCCATCGACTTGGGCTTGTTCCTTACCGGACAGCGAGCTACCCAATACTCGCCAACCGCAAGCTCATGCCTACGGTGGCCGGAAATCGGCCTAGGATTCCCGACGCCCAGGGCGTCTCCGTATCCTGCGGCGGCTAGGGTCGCGAGGGCGCATAGACTGCCTCTCCCTCACGTGCACCGCCTCTCTCTTCGCGAGCATCACTGCTTTGCTGAAGGAGGTGACGGCTACCCATGCCCTCTCGCTCCGTACCATGGCCTGGACCAGGGCCGGACGCGAGAGATCGCCGCCGCCAATCGCCTACACGAGGACACGGCGGTGCTCCACCCAAGCTGGGCAGACAGCCACCGTGTGCTCCACCGTGTCTTCAGGGCAACCTTCGCAGTGGAAACACCCGGGCGTTTCCTCCCGCCCTATCCGAAACAGGAACCTCCCGAAACAGCCGCGTCAGGCGAAAGGTGAGGACGCCATGCCGCATCTCAAACCACTCCTCAAAGAGGGGACTTACCGCCGCAATCGTGGCGTGCCCAGTCTGGGCACGCCACGATCCACGCCACGGCCCATCCACGGAATGGGCAGCCCAGTCCGTGGATGGGTTAGTTTAGGTTAGTAGGTAGGACTATATGTTGACCATGCAGTACATAACAAGAGCGTTCCGTGTTGAAGCTGTTGGTCCCAGTTGTCATTTGTAGATCTTTGACAGTTGTTACAGGTAGTCAAAAGCCCAAAACCTGGCAACTAGTCTTACCTTTTTGTTGTATTGTTAATACTTGTCCTTGAACCCACGGTACAATGTCATACTCGATACGCGATATATAGAATCTATATTAAAACAACGCCATCTAGTAGTATCTATGCCACTTAGTATTTACGCCGACTCCTAGATGGCTTTGTAAAACTACAGTCTCTGGCAATTAGTGAGTCGCTGATGCTGCCATCTGTTAAAAAATTGTCGAAGAAAAATAGCTAGCTCAATAGTCAGACTTAAGGAGGTTAATTTCTTTTTAGGGGATTGGGTATCTGTACGTAGTATTATATTATCTGTGCCAAGGGGTATCATGTTACGCACTAACTGGGTTTTGGAAGTCAGGCAGGCAGTCAATCCGTGTAAAATACTGGTATTCGATTCAGCTGCATCAGGTTAGATTAGAAGCCGAACCCAACATAGTTGGGAAAAGGCTACGAAAATGATTTACTCTTCTACAACATTATCTATAGGTACTAATATTATAAAGAGGAAAGATTTGTTTGTTTGCATTGAACAGGCTCCGAAACTACTGAACCAATTTGAAAAATTCTTTCACTGTTGGGAAGCTACACTATCGCTGGGAGACATAGGCTAGAATTGACCCCCGTATTCCCACGGGAACGGCAACTACGCGGGTGAAACCGCGGAGCGCTGCTAGATTAAAATAAGATTATTCGATGATTTGGAGCTCATAAAGCTGTAAATATTCATCTCAGTGTTTTTCTATTTCGTCGTAGCAAATCACTAGCTTGCGTCATGTGACCTTGTGTCATTGATATAAGGTTTAAATAGCAATAATACGGAATGCAACAAATAGGTACATTTCATACCTTAACATACGCCTTTTTCGCAAGGCAGAAACTACAGGACGCCACTGGCTACGATACTTACAAACTCCTGATTCTTCATTTATATTTATACATCTGATACGTACAGAGGCCAGCACATCAAGCTACCCCAATCTGTCAAATTTCTTTGATAGTTTTTCAACTGTATTACAAAGGAATAAGGTTCATGTTCAATTGGGAAAATTTGACAGTTTGGGATAGGTGACCTGCTGGCGTCTGTACGTCTTCGTACGATGTTTTGGTCATACATCGCGTCACGCACGCCGGTTGCGAGTAGGTACTACGCACATTCAAAAACACATTTCATTCATTATTATTTTCTCTATCAGATATTTCTGTGTTGGGAAGTTCCCGTATCCCTGTCTCCCATATTTTTTAAATACGGAAGATCCGACTAAACAAAATCAAGTTCCTACAAAAATAATGTAACAATTGTAGCATCTTTGTTGAAACGCAGATTTAAACCTACAAAAATACCGAGTCTCTAAAACACGAATTCTTTCTAAACAGTACGGAGAAATATTTTTCTCCCTTTAATAATAATTAATTAGCATTTAATAATAAAAGTTGTGGCTGCGGAAGACTTACAATGAACGCTCAGCAATTAGGCGCCGCCTTCGAATCAAATGGAAATTAAAAAATAAAAGTCAAGTTCAATTGACTTTGTTCAGAAACTTCACTTTAATTAGTTCTTCACTTTTTTCTTTTGTCAGGTTTTTTGGTGTTTTTGTTTTCAATTCATCAAGACATTAGTAGGTACCTACTTGGGTGCTTAGTACTTTTATGACTTTAACATCACGTGAATTTCAGTGTGGCGTCTGTGTCAGCGCAAGGCTAACTGATTCGTTTATTAATAAAAAATACAGGAAGTAGGTACATTAAGCATGAAAATTTAATAATAATAAAAATGTATGGCTACCGGGTAGAGTCCCTCTGCTCTTCAACGAAAATAACGCACTGAATATACACTGTACAATAAACACTGAATTGTGAAAATGAAACCGCCTTCAAGGCACTTATAAGATCCATTCGAGCGACGTTTGAACTTAAAACAACGGATAGCTGTGTAAAGTACTTTAAAAAGTACAAAATAATAACATTACTTTGTCTGTACATACTAGAAGTAGCTGTGTTTGTGAAGACAAAACCAAGTCGTTTTAGACGTCTAGCCGACGTAGTTCCCCGCAATAGACGTGATATCAGCGTGCTATGTCTACAGTCAGTCAAGACAGTACTTATGGTCAAAAGTCGCTTTGTTTATTTAAAAATGACTTCGAAGTTTTTTAGTGGTGCAATGTTATTATAATTTAAGTGAGTTCCTTAGCGAAAAAGGTTTTTCATAATTTAGTATGCATTTTTTTTTTGTGTATCTTTTGCATACCTACATGGTAAAATATGGCTAAGCTTTTAATCATTTTTGTTATCTGTTGTACCCATATTTGCAAAATAAAATTATCTTTATTGCATTAATTGTTAGTGTGCTACGCATTCACCCCGAAGGACCTGATGCTAAGCAGTAGCGCTAGATCGTCAGTACCGCTTTTCGGTCCTTTGTAAAAGAGGGGCGTATCCGACCCAATTTCGGACGAAGGCATGCGGTTCCCATCCTAACCAGACCGTTTCTAACAAGCTGTTGCCTTAACTACTAGCACGTCAAAAGGACCAAGTACTTAATTAGAGAATGTAGATTTAAATAGTCTATTTAGTGTAGAATTGCTCGACGGTTTATTGCCGGTTTGGCATTTAGAAAAACATGATTAAGGCGGGTTTGGAAGTTAGTAGGGTTTTATAAAAGAATAATATTTTATCAGTGGCTCCCGCAAACAGGCGCGACGCGACAGCCTGACATGACTCTCGTAGAACAATTTCTACGAAAACTTCATGAAAATTGTTCTACAAGTCTTGCATCACTATTGTCTGAAGAAGCCTTCAATCTGATATGATTATACCATCACAAGTATCCCAGATAAGTATGTAGGTACGGCCCTATACGGGGCGCCGGTGTGGGCGCCTACATTGAGGCGCCAACCAGCTCGCAAGCAGAGGGCGTCCCATAGGGTCATGGCGATCAGGATGATCCGAGGATATCGCACGATCTCCGGCGAGGCGGCGGGCCTCCTTGCCGGATTACCGCCATGGGATCTGGAGGCAAAGGTCCTCGCGCAAATATGGGAGTGGCGCGAGGAGGCCAAACGCCGGGGTGTAACTCTGCTGCCGCAGGAAATCGCGGCACAGCGGACAGAGCTCCGGCGGGATCTCATGGTGACATGGAGAGAGCGATTGTCGCAACCCAGTGCTGGGCACGCCACGATTGCGGCGGTAAGTCCCCTCTTTGAGGAGTGGTTTGAGAGGCGGCATGGCGTCCTCACCTTCCGCCTGACGCAGGTCCTCACCGGACACGGTTGTTTCGGGAGGTTCCTGTTTCGGATAGGGCGGGAGGAAACGCCCGGGTGTTTCCACTGCGAAGATCGCCCTGAGGACACGGTGGAGCACACGGTGGCGGTCTGCCCTGCTTGGGCGGAGCACCGCCGTGTCCTCGTGGAGGCGATCGGCGGCGGCGATCTCTCGCGTCCGGCCCTGGTACAGGCCATGGTACGGAGCGAGAGGGCATGGGGAGCCGTCACCTCCTTCAGCGAAGCAGTGATGCTCGCGAAGAGGGAGGCGGCGCACGTGAGGGAGAGGCAGCATATGCGCCCTCGCGACCCTAGCCGCCGCAGGATACGGAGACGCCCTGGGCGTCGGGAATCCCAGGCCGATTTCCGGCCACCGTAGGCATGGGCTTGCGGACGGCGAGTAATGGGTAGCTCGCTGTCCGGTAAGGACCAAGCCCAAGTCGACGGCGCGTTGTGTTCCACGCGCGCCTCAAAGAGATGTCAGCACAAAAAATGATGGGGCCCGCAAGGGCCGATGCCTGCCAGGGGTGCAGGTTTGTTCGAAAGAGACACCACAGCCCCTGGCTTAAGGGCTACTGAAGGAACACGGGTGGGTTTTAGTTAGTAAAAGTCTGACACGCCCTCCTGCTCCACCCAGAGCGGGAGAAGTTATTTGATGATTTCCCACCCAAAAAAAAAAAAAAAAAAAAAAAAAATATGTAGGTACTTACTTACAGTCTGTATAGTCTGTGGGACGTTCTTTTATTCAAAAACCCGATTAGACTTTTTTTGTTTTTAACCAACTTCCACAAAAAGGAGGAGGTTATATGTTCCACTGTATGTATATTTTTTTATGTATGTTAATCGATTTCTCCCCCATTTGTGGACCGATTCTCAATTATTATTTTTTATTTGAAAGAGTATAGGTATGTACTACTGAGGTGGTCCCATTGGTACCAAGTCAGGATCTGATGATAGAATCCCAGGGAAATCGAGGGCAACCTCAAATTTTGTAGATATCTATTAACATTGTTTTTCATATATTTTCTAAAGCTATTGAGACATTTGCGTATGGTCATCATAATCTCATGACGCTGAACTGATGAAGGAAGGTACAACTCTTTAACGGTTAGGAGTTAGGTGGAGATTCGGGCATAACTCTGTCATAAGAGTAAGACCGATTTTCAAAATTATTTTTTGTTCGAAAGGGGTTTATTTCGAAATGGTCCCATTGAAATTTCACATAGATCGGATGATGCGTTTCGGAGACAGACAACGGAACTCTTCGAGAAATTACAGCAAATTAACCGAGATTGCTGCTATAGCATAAATACCTAGGTATGCATTGTTTTGACCCCATGATGAAATTTGGAATTGGTGTGGGGTAGGTACTATAACTAAAAAGTGAAAAATAAAAAGTTAAAAAAAAAACCACCGACTTCCAAAAAACACTAGAAAGTGAAAAATAACTTTGTAACAAGTCACCGACTTCTGAAATTAAAGTTATTTTTCACTTTCTAGTGTTTTTTGGAAGACAGTTGTTTTTTTTTGAAGTTTTTTTTCATGTAGGCAAAGTAGTTTGTTGTTCTCGGTATACTTTATCGCATTTTTTTTTATGAATACTTTTACAAAAATCTATACTTATTCCACGGGCTACGGCCAGCCAAAGTAATACTGAAATATTAAAGATTAGACTTGAAAATACCCACAGTTATACAAGGGAGAACCCAATACGGGACGGTCAAAACATCATAATGAACTTGCTCTAAAACCAAGTGGTGATGGTAACCTGGAATTTAAGATATTAAGGATACAGCGTCCTATCTCTTCTGGACAAATTTACCTGAATGGAAGCAGTAACTTAACTGCGAAGTTGTCAGCAAGCTCCAGAATCTAATAAAAGCACTGAAAAATCGTACAAAGAAATAGCGTACCTATTATTGACAATAGATTGTGGCGAAGCCAAATCAAAAAATAAACTTATAATCATATTCTATAACATGTTATTTACTCGTTGAAATTGTTAAAAGATTGTACGTTCGCAAAAAACATGGACCCAATCCTGCATATCTACTAAGTGGACTTGCTGCAGGAACGAAATTATGCAGGTACATAATATATTTTCATTGGTTCTCTCCTACGTAAAAATCGTAAAACAGACATACTGAACAGTTGGGTACACATAGTACAGTAATTAATACAAGTTTAAAATGGAATATATTAAAAAAATAGCGTTAATATTCCCACGAAATAAACAACACTTTATAATATTAGAAGTATGTATGTCTGTAAAAACCTCATTGCGAAATCTTAGGTGAACTGAGTTTGAAGTGAATTGACAATCCTAACATCACGAGATGAATCATGGGATGAGATGAAGTTCACTTCAAACTCACTTCAGATACTTGTTGCGGGTTCTCCCGCTCTGGGTGGAGCAGCATGTCGATTCTGTAACCTTCTTACCGCGTGAAGTGACCTGTCAGTGTCATCCCACTGCTAGGGATTGATAAAGCATTCGGTGGAATGACACGCTCACTTCGCGCGGTGAAATGGTTACAGTATAGCAATGCAGGAGGGCGTGTCAGACTTATACTGCCTTAAACCCACCCGTGTTCCCTCAGTAGCCTGTGTGCCAGGGGTGGCGGTATCTCTTTCGAACAACCCGCACCCCTGTCAGGCATCGGCCCTTGCGGACCCCACCAGTTGGCGCTGACATCTCTTTCAGGCGCGCATGGAACACAACGCGCTGTCGAGCCGAGATTGCATTGAAGACTTCATCAGGCCATTTTTTTAAATGATTCATCTTTCATTTTCAGAATACATACGCATCTACAATCTATAATTTTCATTTTCTTGCCCATCGTGTAGCATTAGGCAGGAAAATGAAAATTATAATCATGTAGGTAGAGATCACGATTTCATCAACACAAAAACGCCTGATGAAGTCTTCAATGCAATAAGTTGCACGAAGGAGTGGTTTAAATATATTAGGTAGTTTTTTTACGGAAATCTATTTGGTTTATAAATCCAAACAGCTGCTTAAAGAACTCATACTTCCAGACCATCGTTTGATACGAGATAGAAAAAAAAATATACCTACATAATCCGCACATTCACAATGTCATTTTAAATAAGCACAAGGTTCAAATAAATAACTTTGACTTTGTTCTGTGACATCATCATTCATCAATCTTCTGCCTTTATCTTAATTTTAATTGGGGCCAACGCTTTTCTTCCTACTAGTCAAGCCCGGCGCGCACCCTATAGGGCACGTTACCTGCAATAGAAAATCAATGGTGTCTCATTAGCCGGACTTGACAGATAGTACTAAGACTCTAATAGGTCGACATCTCGGTAGTCACTATCTTTTTAGCTATATAATCTTTCACACAGTCCATTCATAATTTTCTTAGTCATCCCCTAGGTATGTACTCTTATAGCCATCGACATTCATACTCAAAACTTTCCGCACATTTTCATGATTCTTCCTCATCGTGTTTCTGTAACAATAAAACATTTACCATTTCATCTTTCTTTCTTTTCTTTATCATCAACTTTTTAAAATATCTACACTTCTTGTTTATGTAAGTTTAACTTTATTTGAATGGTTGGGTTCTGCCCGCAAATTCCTCGGCATGATGTTTTGTTTTCGTTTAACGTTCTTTCTGACTTTCTCTTTTCTTAATTTTTGTGACATTTCGTGAATAATTTATTGTACTAACTTATTATTATTTTTTACTGACCATTGTGTAGGATTGAAGTGCCTTTAGTAAATAAGTTTTTATCTTGTTCCTTTTTTAAATCGTATTTTGTACGCCATACGGGTGAAACATGCACGTACGAAATATTAATATTGTGACATCCTGCATGCATAATTGCATGTATACTTACGCATTTTTTGACAAATAAAATTATCTTTATCTTCCTCGAGAATTAGGCTATCAAATACAAAAAGATTTTTTCAAATACAGCTTGGTAGATATGTACAAAAAAATAATCTATTCATAATACTATTGCAATAAGATATAGGTAGCGAACAGTTCTGCTAATGAAAAAGACTTGGATAAGTCAAAGTGCAACTTTCAAGAGAACTACTGCAAGTAAAAAGAGTAAGAATTAGTTCAGGTAGCTGTTACTAATTGTATTAGTCACTGCCGGACGCTCACTGCGACTGAATTGTAGGTAATTATAACATTGTACGACTACTTCATTACCGTTTTTTACTTTGCATCAGTTGAACTGGCTTTAATTGTGTTACGAAGAGATTAGGGTACTTAAAGTTAATAGCATAAGTGTTACCAATGACGTATTATAAATAGACGCGTCATTCACGAACATTATAGCAATCAAAAACCATTTTCCAAAAAAAAAAAAAAAACAACCGACTTTCGGAAAAAACACTAGAAAGTGAAAAATAACTTTAATTTCGGAAGGCGGTGACAAGAAATTAATTAAATACATATACAAAGTCACCGAATTCCGAAATTTTTATTTTTGAAAAAGGAAATAGTACATTATGGTACAAGTGTGTAACGTTGGTGATTATCGCTGAGGCGCCATTGAGACCCGAGCCGTCAGGCGAGGGTCTTAAGAGAGCCGAGGACGATAATCATCAATACACACGTGTATCATACGACGTTTTTCAACACACTTGCGAAGAAAATAATACTAAATCATCATCATCATCATCATCCATCATAATCCATCATCATCATCCATCATCATCCATCGTCATCCATCGTCATCCATCATCATCCATCATCCATCATCATCCATCGTCATCCATCATCATCCATCGTCATCCATCATCATTCATCATCACCCATCATCATCCAGCATCATCCATCATCATCATCATCATCATCATCCATCATCATCCATCATCATCATCCATCATCATCCATCGTCATCCATCAGCATCCATCATCATCCATCATCATCATCCATCGTCATCCATCATCATCCATCATCATCATCCATCGTCATCCATCGTCATCCATCATCATCATCCATCAACATCCATCGTCATCCATCATCATCCATCATAATTCATCATCATCCATTGTCATCCATCATCATCCATCATCATCATCCATCATCATCCAGCATCATCCATCATCATCCATCATCACCCAGCATCATCCATCATCATCGTTTTTAAGAACAAAGCAACTCAAACAAAAAGCAACCTATAACTCACTAAGAACAAAGCAACTCAACCAATTCTATAACTCACTAGTGAATAATAGTAATGAAAAAGTCACAGTTTGATAATAGGTGTCATTATGTGCCTAACTGTAGTGAAATTAGAGCCATTTTATGAGCAAGTGTGTTGAAAAAGTTTTTATTTTTCACTTTTTAGATATTACCTCACCGATTGGAAATTTTATCATCCTTGGGATCAACACAATGCATAATATATTTATGCGATAGCAGCAATCGCGGTTAATTTGCTGTAATTTTTTGAAGAGTTCCGTTGTCTGCCTCCGACGCATCATCATATCTATATGAAATTTAAATGGGACCATTTCGAACTGAAACCCTTTCGAACAACAAAAGAATTTTGCAAATCGGTCTGTACAGGATAAGTTTTTATCCAGTGCGCAAATTGTAACCATGAATTCAGCATATCATTCTACATGTTTAGCCGCAGAAATATTTAGCCGGTTATACAAAAAAAAAATCTGCTGTGCCCACGGGCTGTTCCGTACATTTCGACCGCGTAGGTATTGCACTTTTCTATGAAACAGCAGATTTTTTTTTGTATAACCGGCGAAAAATTTCTGCGCTAGAATGATATGCTGAATTCATGGTTACAGTTTGCGCACTTGATAAAAACTTATCCTGTATATGAGACGGAGCTATTCCCGAACCTCCACCTAACTCCTAACCGTTAAAGAGTTGTTTTTTCCTTCATCAGCTCAGCGTCATGAGATGATGATGATCATACGCAAATGTCTCAATAGCTTAAGAAAATATATGAAAAACATTGTTGATACCTATAAAATTTGAAGATTTCCCTGGGATTCCATCATCAGATCCTGACTTAGTGCCAATGGGACCATTTCAGGAGTATACTCTTTCAAATAAAAAATTAAAAAAATTGAGAATCGGACCACAAAATAATATTTAACCACCTCATTTTTTTTTAAGTCGGTTAAAAATACATTTCCATAGGTTCGCGGATGTTAAAACAATTATTGATTTGTACCTACCACTCACAATCTGTAAATGATAAATCAATTTATTTCTGTAAGTAGGTTTGTAGAAATACTTTTACAAGTCAATCATATTTTAAAAACTAGTCGAGGTCGGCGTTTTCTATCGGATTTCTCTCTCTGAGGCCGAAACAAACTTAGACGTCTCTTTGGGTGGTTCCCGTTTCTTCTATGGGACATGACGTCATTGGAAAAAAATAAGACCAATTTACGTAATAGGGTATTTTCCAATTTGATAAAAACTATTTTAATTTGAAGATTGGGACGATATATTTAACAGAAAAATAAAATAAAATTTATTTTCAACACACTAGCTCATAAAATGGCTCTAATTTCTCCGTAATTAGGCACATAATGACACCTATTATCAAACTGTGACTTTTTCATTACTATTATTCACTAGTGAGTTATAGCTTTTTTTTTAATGGTTGAGTTGCTTTGTTCTTAGAAAGTTTCGATACAAAAAGGTCGTGCTCAATAGTACAAATAAATAAATATACCTATTGCATGCTCATTTCATGCAACTTCGTAATTAAATAGATAATTTCAACTTGTACGTGTTTAATAAATAAAACTTTCACTCAAATATAACTTTTGTTTTTTTCTGTAATAAAGAAAACGTTGAATTCCCCATTTTGTACGTGGCTAAAGCCCTATCCGCGAAAAGCAAAAAAAAAAAAAAGAAACGTCATTCTTTTAGGCCACGTTCCGAGTTACAATTATATCGATTTGACCGCGCTCACACACGACGTCCCGCGAATCGTCATAGATGACGTCATGACATGCGCATCTTGTCAAAAATGATAGTTGTGCTGTTTTAAGTCACATCGTATCTATCTTTAGAGTGAACACTTTTATCGCGATCACGAGCGTTCCGTATTGATGACAAAAAAGACGGTTCTTAGCTGTCAGAATAGTGATATCTAACTCGCAACGCAAAATATCGATGTGAGCGCTCGCAGCGCTATTTTTTCTAATTGGGAATGCGCCCTAAGTATAAGGCCGATCGCCATTGTTAGATGCGCGCGCATTGGAAAACTGATTACTTTTTCGACCACTCCAAGGACAAAATGATTTTTTAGTATTATTTTCTTCACAAGAGTGTTGAAAAACGTCGTATGATACACGTGTCTATTGATGATTACCATCCTCGGCTCTCTTAAGACCCTCGCCTGACGGCTCGGCTCTCAATAGCGCCTCAGCGGTAATCACCAACGTAATACACTTGTACCATAATGTACTATTATATCCATTTTCTCCATTAAAAACGATTAAAATCAAATTTCTTTTTCGTTGTTTTGAATTTACCGCCAAAACGCTCCTTACGATGTTTTTTTATCACGTGACATCGTGACGTCAGCTTTGTGTAAACAGCACCAGCACAAATACTTAGTTTGGCGCAGTTTTAGAAGTATTTGTGCACAGAGGCACCGCACACCAGTGAGTTCACTTTCTATCCATAAAACATCTTCATCAACAACAAACACGACACTCGTTTACTTACTAACTACTTTAGTTTACACAAAGTTGACGTCACGTGATAAAAAGTCATCGTAAGGAGCGTTTTGGTGGTAAATTCAAAACAACGAAAAATAAATTTGCTTTAAATAGTTTTTAATTGAGAAAAGGGATATAAATCAATTTACTTTTATTTTTCTGTTACATATTGTGTCCCAATCTTCAAATTAGAATAGTTTTTAATAATTTGGAAAATACCCTATTAAGTGCGCCATATCGTAAAATGTTACTATGGGCTATGTGGCTATAGATAGCTGTAGACGTTATGCTATGCGCTAAAAACTTCATAGTCGCTGACGTCCGATGACGTCCATAGAACAAATGGGAATGACAGGTCTCTTTTAATGCTCAGACATAATCTTGGTCATTTGTAGCCAGCGTGTCATCGACATCACGAAAAAGGTGTACGTTACCCTAGCAAGAAAGTGTCTCCTAGAGTTATATGAGTAGAACGTATAATGTGTGCCTTATCTGCTGTAAATGTGCCCCCACATAAAAAATGTGTGCCCCCTGTCGTTTTGGAGAAAAACGGAAAAAACGATTCTTGCTGGGGTAACGTTTTTCTAGCAGGAAAATTCTAAACGAATGATCGGAGAGAGAAAAATTGTGCATGGCCAGAGAGCTTATATGTGTGCCAAAATGTGCCCCCAAAAATTAAATCTGTGCCCCTTCAAGTTTTCGAGATATTGCATTTCCTGCTGGAGTAACGTTTTGATGAATCGTATATCTCTAAAACTATTGCATGTGCCCCTGTAAAATAAACATACACGAGTAGCTCTTAAGGGGCACACCTTAGTGCCCTAATTAGATTTAAGAAAATATTTATAGTTTTCGAGTTATCGCGGTTTTATGAAAACCCGAAAAAACATCGCAGCGCCTAAATGAGACAAGGCACAAGTTCGCTGAAAACTGTATTCGGTCCTTCTTGACGCTATTAATAACCATACAAAGTTTCAAAACTGTTCATGCATGTGTCAGAACAAAGGGGATATATACATTTATAAGTGTGTACATTTAAAACAAATATCAAGCTTTGAATAACAGAATGGTTACTGCTTATTTACTGTATATGCAGGTTCTTATGAATATGATTTGTAGGGAAAGGATTTCATGAAGTAAAGCACAGAAAGACAAGACCAGACATTTATTTCAGTTAGGCTTGTCAATATTGAATCAGAAAGCTAGTCGTCCGTTCCAAAACTAGGTCTTCATGGAGAAGAAGGACAAGAAACTCCATGGAAACAGTATTTTAGTATTTCATCAACACATCTCTTACATTACTATGAATTATTATTTTCCTACATACATTTAATTTCAACTCTTGGACCATTGTCCAAGAGAACTTAGAATTATTATAACATTGCTATTACATTATTACAATAGCTAGGAATAGAACATGAATATGATTGTTATGATTTAAAACATTAGGAAAACCGACTATAATATAACTTGTACAACAACATTTTTATAATAAGCAATTATTATTATATAATATCAAATTACTTAACTTACATGACATCTGGTTGATTTATTCCACACAACAACGGCACTAGGACTAACCTCCTGAACATCTATCAAGCAACTGACCCAATATCGTTATTTTTAATCCTTTTTATAACTTCCCATATGTCAATTTACATTAAACAACTACCGCCATTTTGAACAAGCTACAGAACGTCACTCATTTGGTTTAATAACTTCTAACACAGATTAATAAACAAAGGTTATGTAGTAAAACCGTTAGAAAACATTTTATGGTAATTAAGCAATTTAATAAGAACTGATTCGTAATTTAAGACACTTAAAAGTATCAATATGAACTGCCAGTATTGTGCTAGTCAATTGAATCAGTGTATTTATTATTTTAAGTAATACTAGAAAACCCAAATATATTACAAGTGTAATTAAATACTACGTAATCATTTATAGTAACAACATCCAAGTTATTTTCACAAATTGAGACCGTTATTTTTGTAAACTAGTCAAATTAGGTACTTCTGCACTTGTTCAAGGCTTCGTCAACGTGACAAATGACATTATCTACCAAACAATAATAGATTATCAAAATGAACAATCTAACACATGCGTTTTTGAATAATCTTGCTAACAGTCAAAACGATGGTGTCTTAACTGTGACGGCAAAATACTAGGAACCGGCTCAATCCCAGATGTGTAGGTGTGAACCAAAATTGTGTGCCTTTAGTGAAAAATATATGGTGAAAATATTTATAGTTGCTATAGGCTATAGGAATGACTTTTTTTTTTGTTCCTACGCCTTATGAACTTGGAGGGTTGTATTGGTGATTTTGATGCTTATAATTCTGTAACTACATACGTCTTACAGCCGCGAATAATATTTTAATCAACATACAACCTAGCACTGGCCTGCAAATTGCAAAAAACGCAAGAAACTTTGAATTTCGCGGGCTGGCTTGAGCATTCCCCTTACTGATGAAAAACTTACTGTTAACTTATCTAACCTACGGCTTATCAATAAATATAATAGAAACAGCTACTAGAATATAATCCAATAACAACTTTATTTTATTACTTTTCTACTTCAGTGTACTCAGGCACAACACGTGTGAACCGGTTAGTGAGTAAAGTAAAGAAGGTCATCGATATGTATGAATCCGTCGCTTTTTAGTAGTCAAATTTGGTCGGATAACCAGCCGTTGCTTACATATTTTGTTTTTTTGTTAATATTAACTTAATACGAAACATTCCAAGCTGAATATTTTCACCATATATTTTTCACTAAAGGCACACAATTTTGGTTCACACCTACACATCTGGGATTGAGCCGGTTCCTAGTATTTTGCCGTCACAGTTAAGACACCATCGTTTTGACTGTTAGCAAGATTATTCAAAAACGCATGTGTTAGATTGTTCATTTTGATAATCTATTATTGTTTGGTAGATAATGTCATTTGTCACGTTGACGAAGCCTTGAACAAGTGCAGAAGTACCTAATTTGACTAGTTTACAAAAATAACGGTCTCAATTTGTGAAAATAACTTGGATGTTGTTACTATAAATGATTACGTAGTATTTAATTACACTTGTAATATATTTGGGTTTTCTACTATTACTTAAAATAATAAATACACTGATTCAATTGACTAGCACAATACTGGCAGTTCATATTGATACTTTTAAGTGTCTTAAATTACGAATCAGTTCTTATTAAATTGCTTAATTACCATAAAATGTTTTCTAACGGTTTTACTACATAACCTTTGTTTATTAATCTGTGTTAGAAGTTATTAAACCAAATGAGTGACGTTCTGTAGCTTGTTCAAAATGGCGGTAGTTGTTTAATGTAAATTGACATATGGGAAGTTATAAAAGGATTAAAAATAACGATATTGGGTCAGTTGCTTGATAGATGTTCAGGAGGTTAGTCCTAGTGCCGTTGTTGTGTGGAATAAATCAACCAGATGTCATGTAAGTTAAGTAATTTGATATTATATAATAATAATTGCTTATTATAAAAATGTTGTTGTAAAAGTTATATTATAGTCGGTTTTCCTAATGTTTTAAATCATAACAATCATATTCATGTTCTATTCCTAGCTATTGTAATAATGTAATAGCAATGTTATAATAATTCTAAGTTCTCTTGGACAATGGTCCAAGAGTTGAAATTAAATGTATGTAGGAAAATAATAATTCATAGTAATGTAAGAGATGTGTTGATGAAATACTAAAATACTGTTTCCATGGAGTTTCTTGTCCTTCTTCTCCATGAAGACCTAGTTTTGGAACGGACGACTAGCTTTCTGATTCAATATTGACAAGCCTAACTGAAATAAATGTCTGGTCTTGTCTTTCTGTGCTTTACTTCATGAAATCCTTTCCCTACAAATCATATTCATAAGAACCTGCATATACAGTAAATAAGCAGTAACCATTCTGTTATTCAAAGCTTGATATTTGTTTTAAATGTACACACTTATAAATGTATATATCCCCTTTATTCTGACACATGCATGAACAGTTTTGAAACTTTGTATGGTTATTAATAGCGTCAAGAAGGACCGAATACAGTTTTCAGCGAACTTGTGCCTTGTCTCATTTAGGCGCTGCGATGTTTTTTCGGGTTTTCATAAAACCGCGATAACTTGAAAACTATAAATATTTTCTTAAATCTAATTAGGGCACTAAGGTGTGCCCCTTAAGAGCTACTCGTGTATGTTTATTTTACAGGGGCACATGCAATAGTTTTAGAGATATACGATTCATCAAAACGTTACTCCAGCAGGAAATGCAATATCTCGAAAACTTGAAGGGGCACAGATTTAATTTTTGGGGGCACATTTTGGCACACATATAAGCTCTCTGGCCATGCACAATTTTTCTCTCTCCGATCATTCGTTTAGAATTTTCCTGCTAGAAAAACGTTACCCCAGCAAGAATCGTTTTTTCCGTTTTTCTCCAAAACGACAGGGGGCACACATTTTTTATGTGGGGGCACATTTACAGCAGATAAGGCACACATTATACGTTCTACTCATATAACTCTAGGAGACACTTTCTTGCTAGGGTAACGTATACCACGAAAAAGTCATAATGAATCACAAAACTAACAATTTATATTTTATTTATTAGTAAAGAAACATTAACAGAACATAACAATACAGTATAAAATTTTAATTAACAATAACAACCAACTACAACTAACAGTCGTAACTTCGTTACAAAATAGATTAAAAGATAACATAGTTGCTTCCATGTTAATTGTGAAATGACTTGAAGTTTACGTTCAAAGTCACACCAAAACATAACATTTATATAGTATCTGTCCTTGTCGTTTTCACGACGTTAAAGTTAGAACGAAATAGAAATAACTTCAGTATAATATATAATATTCCCACTGCTGGGGCACAGGCCTCCTCCCTGTGAGAGATAGTGAGTCATCATCCACCACGCGGGCCCAGTGCGAGTTGGCAAAAAAGCTCTATAATATTCAGCGTAGGTATTAGAGCGTTTATCCGGTGCGGGCTGGCAACGTCGCATTTCAAATGGTTTATCGTGATTATCTTATTAAGTTTAAATCAAAGTACAATTATTTTTTCAGCCAAGCACTAGATCATTACCGCGTACCGGAGACGTAGCGTTGAAAGGCCTCCTACAAGATGGACCGATGTCGTTGTGAAGGCCGCAGGTATCGGCTGGATACAGGAAACACAGAACCGGTCGAAGTGGCGGAGCTTGGAGGAGGCCTATGTCCAGCAGTGGACATCTTTCGGCTGAAATGACGACGATGATGACTACTACTAGATCGCTGGTATTTATAAGTTTGGTTGCTATTTTACAGTTATTTAGGTATCATACTAATATTATAAGTGTGAAAGTTGTATGTTTGGATATTTAGATGTTTAGAATTTGGATGTTTGTTACTCAATCACGCAACAACGGCTGAACGGATTTGGTATACATATAGATTATAACCTGGATTAACACATAGGATACTTTTTATCTGGGTAGTACGTTTATGTGGGATAATCTCCGACCTCTACGGGGGGAAGCCGCTGGCAAAAGCTAGTGTTAAAAGTCACGAAAAACCACTATAAATGCAACGTTGCCAGCCCGCGCGGAATGCACGCTCTTAAGAGCGTTTATTCTGAAAGTTGGCAACGTCGCAAATAGATGTCAAATATTTTCCTGTTTTGATTAATTTGTCAATATTACTGTGTGGAAATTTTAAATATCACTAACTAGTGACCTAAAATAATGATTATGAAATGCAGTAGTTAACATTTCAACTCTGAATATTTAGTTTTAGATGTGAACTTTGAAACTTTCCAAATGCCTTTTTTACACCTCAAACGGTTACAACATCAAATTCAGCGTTATAATTGCAAATCATTGTTCATATTTTAGGTCACTAGTTGGCGATATTTCACATTTTCATACAGTAATATTCACAAATTAATAAAAACAGGTAAATATTTGACAGGTATTTGCGACGTTGCCAACTTTCAGAATAAACGCTCTTAAGGTTTAACTGAAATGTTAACTTGTTTTATTTTTAATCAGATTTTTTTTTAACTTCGGCCTTAAATATTACAATAATCTGAAGGTCCCCAGAAATTATGGTCCGGAACAAAAAAGAAAAACCACAATGACGGGGAAAAATTGTTCACTTTTCGCTTTTTTTTTACACCCGCAACATAGGTTGGTAGGGACATCGACATGCAGACTGTAACCGAGAATCATAATATCCTGAACACATGATTGCAGACGCCCTCGGTATAAATTTTTCGTCGGTTATCATAAATAATAATTGGTGTTACTGAGAAAACTGCAATACCTGCGCGATCAATATGTATTGCAAAGGAATATTTTTTAATTACCTACAAAAATTTCGCGACGTGTCCAGAATCCTATAGTGAACCCTTGGCAAGGTCGTTCGTCGATGTCCCTGCATCCTGTATAACGTAATCAGTCAGTTTCAGTCTCATCTATAGGTACTCCGTTTGAAATAACATTAGAAATTTAAATAAAGCTTTTTTTACAGTCCGTTCAAATGATTTTGACTTCTATTGCTTTGCTAGCATGATAAATGGCATCTGCAGTAAACAGTTGGTATTGTTACCACGTTGGTATTGTAACCACTTTTTTGCTTTTATTGCCATCCTTATGCCCATGGAATAGAAGTCAAAACCGGTTGAACGGACTGTAAAAAGGTTTGTTTAAATGTCTAATCTTATTTCAAATGGAGTATAGTCAGATCGAAATCTATCAATAATTAAAAAAAAAATATGTTGATAGTGCGTCACGAGAAAAAAACTTGTGGACCAGATTTCAGACCGATAGCTACAGTGGAAGTGATTGAAAATTGTATTGCAAAATTCCAGGACATACAAGTTACCCTACGCTTTTCCCAACTATGTTGGGGACGGCTTCCAGTCCAACCGGATGTAGCTGAATACCATAGAGCGACTGCCTATCTGACCTCCAAAACCTAACTACTGGGTATTACGATACGTCTAGGTAAGTTGTCGGACTTCCGGGCTTCTGACGACCCGTAACGACCGTCAAAGATCCACGATTGACAGGCGGGACCCGTAACGTGCTTACCTCGGTAAGCACGTTAAGCCGTGGGTCCAAGACCCTTCAGTGCCGAGGCACTGAAGGGTCTTGGTATACAAGTGAAGTTAAATAGAAGCTTTTAATTTAAAAAAAACCCTAATAATCAAGCGCACAGAACAGCGCAACGCCTCTCTTGATCCAGTGCAGTTGGGGCTTGTGAGTGGACAACTCGATGGTCATCACGTAGTTGGTGGAGTGGCCCGTAGTGGACAGCGTGCCCGCCCGGAGTAAGGTCTTGTATGTGGGACACTCGTACAAGCCCGGCTGCAGCCTGTGATTCTGTTCCGGTTTCATGTATAAGATCGGCATTTCTGATGGAGAAATAATGTTGGTTATATTTTTTTTTTTCAGGCGCAATTTCTGAAAGTAGTTTGTTCATAATACTGAATCGGTTTCAGTCATTTTTAGTGTAGGTATTTTTTTTTCAATAATTATGTATTTTGCTATAAATTGATGAGCCAAAGGAAATTTAGTCTTATGTCAAATTATTAAGACTCAATTTTAAATATATAGAGTAATGCTAGATTCAACACGATTTTCTTAATAATAACAGTTATATTAAATAAAGAAAAATAAAGTCGGTGTCGTAGAAGGCGACTAAGGGACTTACTAGAGAATGAGCAGCAGCGTTCTCTATGCATTTTACCACCATACTGCGATCGCCAACCCGCCTGCTAAGCGTGGCGATTATGGCAACCCCCCCAAATTGGGGGAGGCCTATGTCCAACAATGGACGTCTTTCGGCTGAAATGATGATGATGATGATTTTGTTTATTCGAAAACGCATCTGCCTGAGCCAGGAATGGAACCCGATCCCATAGCCGTACTCACGGATATGCAGCTCCTTAGGTTTGCTCTCCTCCAGCGACAGGTCGCCCATGTTCCAGCGCGCGCCCTCCAGATACAGGCCGCTCACGCAACACCCGTCCTCGGGCTTCTTGTTGGGAGGTTGCGGGAGCGCCTGCGGGGAATACTCAACGTTTATTAAAAACTAGCGTATGCCGGCGACTTCGTTCGCATGAAATTTAGACCGCTGACCCTTCTGCCAGGGGGTGCGGGTTGTTCGAAAGAGATACCGCCGCCCCTGGCACACAGGCAACTGAGGGACCTTAGGTGGCTTTTAGTCAGTAAAAGTCTGACAGTCTAAAGGCCCTCCTGCTCCACCCAGAGCGAGAAGTTACTTGATAATTTCCCAACCTCAAAAAAAACCCCGACCCTGGGCCTTGTGTCCTATCCGACCGCGCTATAACTTCGTTTACACTTACCGTTCTTTACGATTTTTTTTATTTTGCTGTGCTCCTAGAATTCTTAGTGTGATGTTCAATAACCTATAACCTTCCTCCATGAATGTGGCTATCATTACAAAAATAATTAATCCAAGTCGACTGATAGTTCCCGAGATTAACGCGTTAAACAAACTCTTCGGCTTTAATACATTAAGGTGATCTAGTCCACATTTTTTCCATATAAACTTCGGGAGTGTATTACTCCACTTTTCGACAATGTACATCAAAAATTAAACATGGTATGGTCCTGTCTCATTATTAATATTGTCTGTACAGAAATAGAATACTAAAATTAAAAACCATTAAAATGTTAGGAGCCAACATACCCCGCCTCTTGGTTCCTAACTTTTTAATGGTTTTTAATTTACCATTAACCATAAGTGATATGCCCTAAAGACTTATCGATTTTTAATCGATTTATTATTATCCACAGGATACATTTTTAACCAGTGCGCAAACTCCCCCCGAGTGGGTTCCCGCATTGTCGTTGCGGGGGTCTCAGTAACCGTCGACTGCCACCCACGGTGAAGCCAAGAGGAACCCAAAGGTGGGGCCGCTCGTCAGGGCTTTTGCCTTCAAGCCGATGACGTAGCGGCCACAAAGTAGGTTGCGGTGAGGTGCACCGCAACTGAGGTGGGTCGCGATGTCCAATTGGAGGCATCGCGTCTGAGGGTTACGGGCTGCGGCAGAGGAGGAGTGTCGGTATAGCGTTGGCCGCTCTCCCTATCCCCTGCGGCCGAAAAGTGGAAGGCGGGACGGCGCGCGTGTGGAAAACAACGCGCCGTCCCGTCTTCCACTTGTCAGAGGTGTCAGCAACCACTGGTGGGGTGCGCAAGGGCCGATGCCTGCCAGGGGTGCGGGTTGTTCGAAAGAGATACCGCCGCCCCTGGCACACAGGCAACTGAGGGAACACGGGTGGGTTTTAGTCAGTAAAAATCTGACACGCCCTCCTGCTCTACTCAGCAAGAGAAGTCATATGATGATTTCCCATCCAAAAAAAAAAACCAGTGCGCAAACTGTAACCATGAATTCAGCATATAATTCTAGACCCGCTAGCATAGATTTTTTTAATCGGTTATACAAAAACAAGATCAGCTGTTCCATACATTTCGACCGCATAGGTATTGCAGTTTTCTGTGAAGGTGATATTTTTTTTGTATAACCTACGGAAAAATTTCATGGTTACAGTTTGCGCACTGGTTAGTCGTGTCCGACAGAGGTAGTATCCGTGATGAGCAGTTAGACGCTAGTCTACACGCACAACGTTATTGATTGAGATGCAGGATCATTTATAGTAAAACAGGCGCGTAAAAAATAAGAAATCTCCTTCGGAAAATCGGGTTTTAATAAAAAACCACTGCATAAATCAATGACCAATAAAGTTTATTGCACTTTTCGATAATTGAGCTTTGTCAGTACCGACTTGGTTTTGAAGATTTTACACTTCTTTTGTTACTTAAACACGCCCAAAGTTAGGTTAAATTAGCAAGAAAAACGGATCTTTGTTGGCTCATTGCGCTAGATTAACCTTAAGGTGACACTTGTCTATATTTTTTCCATACAAAATTCAGGAGGGTTTTACTCCACTTGTTGACTATGTACATCAAAAATTAAACATGGTATGGTTTTGTCTTATTATTAATATTGTCTGTACGGAAACAGAATACTAAAATACAAAGCCATTAAAAAGTTATGAGCCAACAAAGATTCGTTTTTCTTGCTAATTTAACCTAACTTTGGGTGTGTTTAAATAATAAAAGCAGTGTAAAATCTCGAAAACCAAGTCAGTACCGACAAAGTTCAATTATCGAAAAGTTCAATAAACTTAATTAGTCATTGATTTATGCAGTGGTGTTTTCAGAAAACCCGATTTTCCGATGGACTTTTCTTTATTTTTTACGCGCCTGTTTTACTATTACTGATCCTGCATCTCACTCAATAATGTTGTGCGTGTAGACTAGCGTCTAACTGCTCATCACTGATACTACCTCTGTCTGACACGAAGCCTGGCGAGACAGCGTGCTTTTTAGCCAGGACCACCAGTGAGTTCGAGCCCGCGACTAGTGTACCCTTAAAGAACGTACCTCAAACGCATAACCGATGGTATCGATAGCGATGACGTGTTTTCTCGCATAGTTCTGTAGGGCTCCGGTGAGGAAGGCCTGCGGGAAGTAGAAGCCCGAGATCCAGAATACTTTGGGTATGCCGGTCGTAGCCCAGTCCCGCATGAACTTCACTCGTTGGCACAGGTCCTTCACCCACGCCGCTGGAGTGGAAGAAACATTAACTTACTTATTAAATTGTACTCGATTACGTGTAAAGTGTTGTTTTCTCAAATGACGTTCACTGAAACTCAAACCATTTATTTCAAACTAGCTTTTGCCAGCGGCTTCTCCCGCGCGGAACTTTCATCCCTATTTAACTCCCTCAAGGGTTTAATTTCGAAAAATCCTTCCTTATTCCTTGGCTACATTATAAAGGGAACCGCTGTGCAAAATTTCAGGTTTCTAGGTCCAAGGGTTTGGGCTGGGCGTTGATGAGTCCGTCAGTCAGGACTTCTCTTTATTTATATAGATAAACCAATTACAGGCACTTTTGAATTGTCAAGGTCAGTGAGATAGGAAGATGAAGCTAGTTGCCCATTCCAAAGCGTAGGTACCTATGGAGAAGAACGGGCAAGAAACTCCATGGACACTCTTTTAAAATCATGATTTTGTAACAAAAAGTTGGTTACATCATTATGTTGAAATTATCAATGTGAAAACGAGACGTCAGGTCCGGGCACCTGTCAAAAGTGTCAAAGCGCCTACGGACTGAACCGTGAACGAATGAATGAAACGAATGACATCAAATCAGACACCCACCCACACACACACGTGTCAAATGAAAGCGATTCCTACTGATACTGTATTACGCAATTACCCCTCAGAGTATGTAGCCCGACAAGTACTTGTTAACAACTTACCAAGCGGTTTCAACGAAGGGTATGCCTTAGAGCTCCACATCAGAGGCACCACATTCCGGGACAGGCTGCCCCCCATGCTCTCCAGCGCTTCGGACATCACCACCAAACCCTTCATGGCTTTCAGCAGATCCCTGTAATGATAAAAAACGAAGTATGCATCAGGAAGCCTGCCAAATTCAATATTTCGGCCGTTTTTAGGGTTCCGTACGTACGAATGAATAAATAAACGGAACCTTTATAGGATCACTCGTGTGTCTGTTCGTTTTTCACAACAATAAATTATTCTATTTCTGTAATTAGGTTTGTACAAAAGTCAATTATATTTAAAAAGTAGATAAGGGCGGCGTTTCCTATCTGACTACTCTGAGAAGAAAAGCCGAAACAAATTGAGAGGTCACAGTCTTTTTTAAAACATTTCAACCTCAGTCTCTTTAAGTATTTTTTTAAAGCCTAGGCATATTCTTGGTAAGATCATATGAAGACTATGAAAATTAGTGTCTGAAATGGTCTTTTCAGAAAAGACCCACACAGATTGAGTGGACCTGTCCAGTCAGTGCACGCTTTTATCAGTAATCATACAGTTCAACTTAGAACTTCAGGAAATCATTAAAGAAAATAGATGAAGTTCAACCATTCCCCCTTATCTCCGAATCTACTAAGCCTATTTTTTTTAACTAGAAATCGTTGTCTGTTCCAAATTCTACCATAATTCCTCAGAATACAGAAAGAACCAGTAAAGTAAAAAGTTTTATTGGTTCTCAAACAATTGTTTTACAGCATAAAATTGAGGCAGCCCCGGTAAGTTATAAAGATACTTGTGATGGGGTTACCTCGTACCTTCCCATGGGTTGCTAACTACAATATAGAGACATTTAAAAGCAGAAAGAAAAAGCTTATGTTCTAAGGTGTTGACAAAAATTGTTGTAGGATGTTCAGGTATGTGCGGTGTTTGTGTGAGTGTATGTGTTTGTGTGCACGTATGTGTTTATGTGTGTGTATGTGAATGGATGTGCGCGGTGTGTGAGTGTGACTAGGTTTGTGTGTGTTAGTGATTGATTGACTGATGTATGTTATGATAAGGTACAGGTTCTTAATTAGCATATTCTGGTTAATATGAGTTCTATTTCATCGTACGTTTGTGATTTTAACCATTCCGTTACAGTTTTTTTACATTCGTACCTCAACATGGGGTAAATGTTCAATTTATTATAAATATAAGTGGATTGAGTATTATACTGACGCCTGGCGAAAACTGTACGGACCCAAGGGGAATGGGCCACAATATCTTTACGTCTTTTCTCGAGGTTTGATGGATCAAATGAGAGGGTCTTGTGCAGATGTATGGTTACATTCAAAATGTATAATTTCCTAACAGTGAGCAGATTGCTAATTTTGTAAAGGTTGTCTGTAGAGTATCGAAAGGGCTTAAAATACATAACTTTGATGAGAGACCTTTGAGCCCTTTCTAGGTCTAGAAATTTGGTCTTGGTAGCCCCTCCCCAGATCGGTATACAGTATGTGATGACCGATAGTGCCAGAGCAGTATAGATTTTATTAAGTAGAAGCGGTGGCATCACATGCCGCAACGTTTTGAAAATCCATATAAGTTTTCTGACCCTGGTCATGGTATTTTCGATATGGGTGTGCCATGACAATCTTTGGTCAACTGTTACACCAAAATATTTAGTGACTCTAACTTTCTGTATGCTGTGACAATTGCAAGGATAATGGGAGTTTGCACACTCATGGATCACGATCCCAAAATCTGTACCTGGCTGTGAACTCTGGTTTGGAGTAAAGCAGATGAAGTTAGTTTTAGATACGTTTAGGGTTAAAAGATTAGCATTTAACCAACTTGCTATAACCGCTAATCCACGTTCAGCAGCAGCACGCACGGAGGACCAAGAGTCAGCGGTGAATACTACTGCTGTGTCATCTGCATATGAAAATACTCGTCCGCCACAGCTCCCGATATTACACAGCTCATTTATATAAATCAGGAACAGTGTCGGAGCGAGCACACTTCCCTGCGGCACTCCAAAACATATAGTTTCTTCATCACTAATCAAGTTTCCAACCCTAACCCGCTGTTTTCGGCCAGATAGATAGCTACCAAAAAGAGAGAGAGCCGTACTCCTTATGCCGATTGTTTCAAGTCTGTGCAGAAGGATGGGTACGGAAACGGTGTCAAAAGCCTTTTTAGGTCTAAAAATACTGTAAGGCATTTCATGCCTTTATCTACAAAATAGACTATGTCGCTAGTTAATGCCTTAACAGCGGCTTGTGTAGATAGACCCCTTCTGAAACCGTATTGTGAGGAGGATAAGATATTATGTTTATTTAGGTAACTTATTAGTCTGTTATTTAGTAATTTTTCTAAAAAATTTGCGATGCCCGATATAACTGATATAGGACGGTAGTTATTGACATCGTTCTGGTCCCCCCCCCCTTGTGCACAGGCGTGACCATAGATCGCTTAAAGGCAGCTGGAAATATCCCGGCCCTAAAGTACAGGTTAGCTAGTTGGCTTATAAAACGGACCAAGAAGTCCAGAGACGAGACCCATGAGTACGCCATCCACTTCCTGTGGGTCAGTGTCAAGCAGTGTCAACCAGAAGCCGCGTTCAACTGAAGATAATAAATTCGATAAAATAGGGTCTTGCTGGCATGATGGGCCGTCGACCCGGGCTTGGTCCTTACCGGACAGCGAGCTACCCATTACTTGCCGTCCGCAAGCCCACGCCTACTGGCCGGGAATTAGCCTGGGATTCCCGACGCCCAGGGCGTCTTCTGCGGAGGCTAGGTCCATGAGGGCGCATATACTGCTTCTCTCTCACGTGCGCCGCCTCCCTCTTTGCGAGGATCACTGCTTCGCAGAAGCGACGACTACCCATGCACTCTTACTCCGTACCATGGCCTGGACCAGGGCCGGACCGGACGCGAGAGATCGCCGCCGCCAATCGCCTCCACAGGAACACGGCGGTGCTCCGCCCAAGCCAGGCAGACCTCCACCGTATGCCCCACCGTGTCCTCGAAACACCCGGGCGTTTCCTCCCGCCTTATCCGAAACAGGAACCTCCCGAAACAACCGTGTCCGGTGAGGACCTGCGTAAGGCGGAAGGTGAGGACGCCATGCCGCCTCTCAAGCCACTCCTCAAAGAGGAGACTTACCGCCGCCATCGTGGCGTGCCCAGCACTAGGTTGCAACAATCGCACTCTCGAGCGTGGGGGTTTGGCACAAGAAATAAGAGGCCTTTGCCCAGCAGTGGGTGAACTCGGGCTGTGGAAGATGATTAACAATTATCATGGAAATCATCAACATACTTCCCTACGTCCTCGTTTCTTGGAAATATGACAATTTAATGGGAATCTGACGTTCCTAAGCAAATATAACTTAAGTCTTAGGGGCAATACTCACCGAGACACGACGCTGCGCGCACTTTTTATGATAGCAACAGAATATCTAACTTATTTACAACACGAAAAGGCATAATTTCACTACGAGCGCGTAAGCGTGTCAAAGAACGCTGAGATGCACCGTGTTGTGCAGCCCGTATACCTTATTGTGAAGTAAGTAGGATCTATTTTGTATCGCGATCTTAAAAAGTGCGCGTAGCGTCGCGTCTCAGTGTGAACTGACCTTTAGCTTAAGCTTGCGGACGATGAGTAATGGGTAGCTCGCTGTCCGGTAAGGACCAAGCCAAGGTCGACGGCGCGTTGTGTTCCACACGCGCCTCAAAGAGATGTCATCACCAATTTGTGGGGTCCGCAAGGGCCGATGCCTGCCAGGGGTGCGGGTTGTTCGGAAAGAGATACCGCTACCCCTGGGACACAGGCTACTGAGGGAATACGGTGGGTTTTAGTCAGTAAAAGTCTGACACGCCCTCCAGCTCCACCCAGAGCGGGAGAAGTTATTTGATGATTTCCGACCCAAAAAAAAAACCCTTAGAGGAATATGATTATGATTTCTATGATAAGACATTGACATATTAGCCGATACATGTGAATTTTCGTCATTTTAATTTTCTTCTTTCAAAATTTTTCCATATTACCAGAACCAGAAATAATTAACCTGTATTTATTTAATATTCGAGTCAAAAAATAATAATCAAAGCGTACCTCAAGGAACTGTCGATAATTCTCAGTAGTTTGTTGTAACGATTAGCTTCTTGTATAAGCACCGTGTTCAGAGACTCTTTGTACGATACAGGATAGCTGCAAAATAATAATGAATGAAACTAGCTGTTGCCTGCAACTTCAACTGCGTGTATTCCATAGCACACCATTTTGGAACGAATTTCCATGGACCAATGTACTTTGAAGATTTTCGGCCCAGTCTCTATAGAATAATTTATGCTTCTATGCTTATGAACATTTTCTACTCCTTTCATCTTATTTGTTGTTAAATGTCATGGAAATGGTATCAAGAACAATAATCTGACACAGGGAATATGACACAAATTCATCATCATCATCATTTCAGCAGAAAGACGTCCACTGTTGGACATAGGCCTCCCCCAAAAGAGGGGTTTTCGCCATAATCGCCATGCTTGGCAGGCGGGTTGGCGATCGCAGTATGGTGGTAAAATACATAAAGAACGCTGCTGCCCATTCTCTAGAAAGTCCCTCAGTCGCCTTCTACGACACCCACGGGAAGAAATGGAATCGTGCTATTCTTTTACGTCCATCAGGACACGGAACTCCACGATTACGTAAACAAAACAAAATTGGAATTTGGACAGTATGACGTCAGTCGGGCCAGCTAGTCATATAAATATGTTACGTGGTGGAGATATGGTCCGTATCCAGCAGCTTGGGCAGTAACTTGATGATGTCGTTGGCGGCCAATTCTATGATGGCCTCGATGGACGCCCCGCCGCCCGCCACAATCTCTTTAGGTTGCAGGTCACGTAATGTAACTGTAAGGAAGGAACGAGGAATTACATTTATTTTGGCAACATCTCGACAAACACAAAATACAAATCCTAAGTTATATTATAAATGCGAAACTAAGTATGTTTGTTTGTTACGCTTTGACGCTAAAACGGCTGGATTTGGATGAAATTTGGCACTTACATAACCGTGACCTGGGGAAGGTGAGGTTACTTTCATCCTAGATCGCAGACGAGGTCGCGGGCAACAGCGCGTATAACGTTTCACATCATAAATGATTTTAACAAAACAACAATAATGTGTGCAGTAAAGGGCTTATACAAAAGGTTGGTTTTAAACCAACCAACCTTTTCGGGTTTTGAATTATTTCAGTCATTTCTTCACGATTATTGTGTCTTTCATATTGAAATCGAAATCAATCGATTTGATTCGACTAATAATAATCGATAATATCGATTACTTATTTTTATTTACTTATACATAGGAGAACAAACAGCTCTAATAGATGGATTTTATAGGAAACTAATCCAATTACAGGTTCTGCAAGTAGGTTTGTACAAACACTTTTACACGTCAATCATATTTTTTTTAAACTACTCTGAGAAGAAAGGCCGAAACAAACTCAGAGGTCACAGTCTCTTTACAAGTCCAGACATAATCTTGGTCACATCATGTGAAGACCATGTGGATTGGCGTCTGAAATGGTCTTTTGAGGAAAGAACCATACAGATTGAGTGGACCTGGCCATTCAGTGCACGCATTTATCAGTAATCATGCAGCTCAACTCAGAACTCGAGGAGCTCAACGATTTGACGAAAAATACCAAAGAAAGTACATTTGGGTAGGCCGCATAAAGTACTCAAACTGCCAGATTAACATGAAAAATTAACTGGGAAAGAGATGAAACAAAAAAACAAAAATACCACCTAATCGTCACATTCACAATAATTAAAACAATAATAATATTTTACTTCTCAAAGTAAATATTGATGACAAAGTATACCTATATTATAATCATAATCAAATGTCAAAGAGGATAGGTTAGCAAAAAACAAAAAAAAAACAACATTCCGTATACAAAATTAGAGCAGGTTAATCCCAAGCTTTTTTGTCCTCAATATAATCTTTAACGGTATAAAAGGCTTTCAGTCACAACTTACGTTTAATGAATGATTTAAGTTTATTGAGACTTAGATCTTGAACATGGCTTGGATGTTTATTATAAAACCGTATGCATTGACATGTATGTTGTATGACTTGACTATGTGTATTGAATGACCCATCTATTTTCTTGAGCCTTATTGAAGGCACAACAAATTTGTGTTTGTTCCTAGTATTTATATTATGGATATCACTGTATTTTTTTTCCGTCAGAACATACCCTGTTTATTTTTGTCTCGTCAGAAAAAATAATATTTTTCCATTGTCTAATTGTCCAGTTTTCATACCTTACCTTCCTACCTTCTTGCAAATGCAAGCCAGGCTTGCCTATGGTTCCTTTTCAACATGGGCACCACTATTTCTATGTTTTAATGACAATTTTATTTAATGTAGGTAATAATAAAGTTAGTGTTTTTAGTCCGGTCAATTTAGACATAAAAATAGTGATCAAATAAAGAAAATTCCGACAGAGCCAAATATTCGTAGAGACCTTAGGTTTACCACAAGGAATAAAGTGTCAAAAGTCCCAATCAGTCCCATGTGCGCTAAGGGACTTATTCGTGGTCCAAGGTCTAAATTTTAGGTTTTTGGATTTTTCACGAAAACGGTAAGTTTTATCAAAAAAGTACCTCAGAGCAAAGTTGTAGATCTTAAAATTCTCTATAAAAATGGTGCCATGATTTTTTCTCTAAGACCCACTATTTCCCAGATATTGCGCTTGTAAGAATCATGTTCTACATAGTATGCACACATATGCCACGTATATACATATTTAGGTACTCAAGCAAGCAAAAATGCCTACTCGTGTCTCTTTTATGTATACATTATACTATTCTAAGAAAATATACTCTAAAAAGACCGCCGGTCCCTTACCGAATCCCCTCTACTTGAATAACATCTGGTCTTGAATAACATCTGCCTATTCTTTTGTCCGTGTGGTGTCGTTCACGTATACCTGCTTCTTTTAGTGTTGAACTAGCAGGTCGAGTGACTATACGTATTTATTACAAGCGTCTACTATTGTAGTTAGTGCTGATCAATATTAAAAAAATAAATGTCACAATTTTGCTTTATTTGTAATAAACTTTTGACTGAAGATGAAACTGTTGTGGTCAGTCGTGGAATGCATCCATACCATCATCTAGTTCTAGTATCTAGTAGCTAGTTCTTTTAATATTGTTAATGCTAAAGTGAGCTGAAGAAACGTGTGAGCTCGAACTGCCCTCGCGTAAGCATGGCCATTAAGCATTTTCTCTAAAGACTTAGGTGCATAAATCTTAGAAAGCACTTCTTTTTAACCACTTCCTTGCATAATATAACCTATTGCGCCGAAAAATGACATTAACAAATGAAATCCTCCCATTCTCACTATAATCTTTGATAATTCCGATCCTTCAGGTGCAGCAGATACAATTTCGCGAGCTTTCGCAAATAGAGGTTGATCAAAAGTAATTATGCAAACTGTGTGGTTGTAACGTTTAGGATCTTCTAAAGCACAAAGTAAAGTTGTGTATATCGTACTGTAATTACTTGCAGGCTGTTGAACAAATGGCAGAAATGAAATTTTTGATTTTGAAAAGTCTACAATGTATAGCATGTATGTATGTATTTACTAACGCAAAATGTTATTATGTGTATATTTAGGTTAAGGTATTTATCTCTGGGTCTTTGTAACCTGAAAATAAATGATATCACACGCATTTGAGGGTTGAAACGCGGTATGGTGCGCTGCCGCAGGGTTAACGTGATGTCGCGTCGGCCGAGAGCCGCGCGCATGCGCTGACAGCCCGCGCGCCGCCTGCGGCGTCCCTCCCGCGCACACAAGTCGTATGACGCCCGCTCCAACGCGCGCACGTTACGTCCTTCCGCGGCTCTCGTTCGCTCCCGCCAAAAATTGTGAAACTATATGTTACCTATTCTATACGTGTTGCTGATATCGTTGTAACAAGTTGTGTATCACTTGTGTATGTATTAAACTGTTTAACTTGCGAGAACGATCGTCTTTCACTCGTATTAACCACCGCCATGACAGTGACGCCCAACTCGCGGCCATTTTAACAGCGGCTAAACGAACCCAGTGAAGTGTGGTTATTACATATTCAGTGACTACAAAGACATTATCATGCCACGAACGACGCGAGCAACCCGAGCAGCGACCGATCGCAAGGCGGAGGAGCAAGGAAGCGACGGTTACTCAGACGCGGACTGCGACGTCTGCGACTCAGTGGTGGAGCCGCGCGCCAGTGCCGGCGCCGCTACCACCCATGCACGTGATTCAACTGATGCGGCCGAGGAGATGCGCGCCCAGGGGGGCGCCGCCCTCGAGCACGCGCTCGGCGGGGCCCTCACCGGCGCACCCGCCGCAGCGCTCAACACCGAGCGGCTGCTGTCCACTGCGATGGAGTCCTTCGCCAAGATGCAGGCTGAGACTAACCGCACGCTAGTGGAAACCCTACGATCCCTACATCATAGCAACCAGCAGAATCCAGTTGCGTCGACATCGGCGGCATCGCCCACGGCGAACGCGCCTGCGACCTCTGGCGGTAACTTTTCAAAGTGCACCGCGAGGTTCGACGGGCAGTCACGCGATCCCGAGGTACTGGAGGCGTTCATCGATGCAGTGGAGGTATACAAGGAGTGCGCCGATGTGACCGACGACCACGCGCTACGCGGCCTCTCCATGTTGCTGAGCGGCGACGCGGCGGTGTGGTGGCGCGGCGCCCGGGCCTGCGTCGGCTCGTGGCCGGACGCACTCGCGCGCCTGCGCGCTACCTACGGCGTGCACAAGCCTGCGTATAGGATACTACGCGAGGTATTCACATGTGAACAAAGTGAGTGTGAACGCGCCGAAGTTTTTATATCAAAGGTACGATCTTTATTAGTTCAATTACCCTATGTAGTACCAAGTGCGATGATAGTGGATATTGTGTACGGCTTATTACATCGTCGAATACGTAAACGGTTGTCGCGAGACACCATTAGCGATATTGATCATTTGTTAGAGAGAGCGAGACTCGTGGAAGATTCGATAACGGAATTAAAAAACTCGATCGTTTCCGCGAATAACCCGAATATACCTACCGCTCCCGACCGCGGTACTACGAGTCCGAGCGCAACCACAGGTTCCAAACTCACCTCTAACTCGAACGAAAGCTCGAAACGTATTCGCATTAGATGTTCGTTTTGCAAAGCGTTCGGTCACGCGGCTAACGAATGTCGTAAGGCTACTAAAGTCGATAGTGACAATAAAACTAATAAAGTAGGTACTAGTGATAGTAAAGGTAATCCGATACGTTGTTATGGATGCGGCCAACCAGGGGTAGTCAAGTCAAAGTGTGAAACTTGTTCGATTAAACCCGCGCCCGCCAAACCGTCCGATTTTAATGTCGTAAGAGGTGACTTCTATGCGACATCGACGTCACATCCTTTGATAACTATAAGCGTAGTCGGTAAGGAAGGGGTCGCGATAGTCGATACCGGGGCTACGCACAGTGTTGCTAGCCCATTATTGTATTCGTTGTTAGTGAATAACGGCGTTGAATTCCAAGAAACCGAGCGTTATATCGGGCTCGCCGATGGCTCGTGTCATAGGAAAATGGTGAAGACCGCTACCGTAGCTGTCACCCTAGATAGTCGAAGAATCGATACCGAGTTTATGGTATTCCCTGGTGATGACACCAGAACACTTTTAGGTCGTGATTTTATCGCTAACGCGGCTATTGTTTTAGACATAGCGCAGGAGTCATGGCATTTTGCAGATAGTCCAGGAGACCGGTTCCCGTTTTTGCAGTCTTATGTACTGAACAGCGCGGCTGTGATGCAAGCAGAGATCTGCGACGTATCACTGCGCCAAGATGAAGGTACGAGCTTGTCACCGGAGCACAGGGCCGCACTCAACGAGTTCTTGCAAGGCAGAGTCGCTCAGTTCGCTTCGGCTGGACCTCCTACAGACTTCGCTGTTCATAAGATTAAGGTAAGCGAGACACAGGAACCTCTGGCTTCTCCGCCCTATAGATTGTCGCCGCCTAAGAGAGAGGCACTTGAGAAGGAGCTGCACAAACTTGTCAACGCTGACGTCATTGAGGAATGCGAGTCACCGTGGGCATCGAATGTCGTGCTTGTCAAGAAGAAGGACGGCAGCTTCAGACTGTGTATTGACTACCGCAAGCTCAATGCTGTCACCGAACCTGACCGGTACCCTCTCCCAAGGATCGAGGACATTCTTCACGACGCAAAAACTGCTAAGTACATGACTACCCTTGACCTCCGAGCTGGCTACTTTCAAGTGAACGTCGATCCTAATGACAGGGACAAGACAGCTTTCACGACACCGCTCGGCACTTATAGATTTAAACGCATGCCAATGGGTTTGCGCAACTCAGGCGCTACGTTCCAGAGGCTGATTGACAGATTCAAGTCGAACTTGCCAGGTACCACTCTTCTAGCGTATTTAGATGACTTGTTGATATTGTCCGATGAAACCTTCGAAAAGCACCTCGCCGACTTAACCTGCGTGTTTGATCGACTCGCCTTGTTCAACCTGCGAGTAAACCGCGAGAAGAGTCATTTCGCGAGGAATTCGGTAAAGTTCTTAGGGCACATTATCTTACCAGGTGGTATTCACGTCGATCCAGGAAAGACTGCAGCAATCGTGGACATGCCGACACCTCGGAACGTAAAACATCTAAAATGTTTCCTGCAGACCTCCAGCTGGTTCAGGCGCTTTATCCCTGACTACGCAGAGGTTGCCAAACCGTTGACAACGCTACTAAAAAAGGTAAATATATGGAAATGGGGCCCGGAGCAGCAGGCAGCTTTCGAAAAGATTAAGCAGCTGCTAGTATCGGCGCCGATCCTGCGTCAGGCTGATGCGACGTTACCCTTCGTCCTCAGAACCGATAGCAGTGGGTATGCTCTCGGGGCGGTTCTCCTCCAGGGGGAGGGGACCGACGAGCGCCCAATAGAATACGCCAGCCGACTCTTGAACGCGGCTGAAAGAAACTACAGTACGACGGAGAGAGAGGCTTTAGCAGTCGTCTGGGCAGTTTCCAAGTTCAGGGGGTATATAGATGGCGCTGAAGTCGTGATCAAATCAGACCATCAGCCGCTTAGGTGGCTGATGAGTATGAAGTCTCCGAGCGGTCGCCTAGCAAGGTGGGCCCTGAGCCTTCAGGAGTATAACCTGAAAATAGAATACACACCAGGTAAGGCTAACGTTATAGCCGACACCCTGTCCCGTCCGGCATGTGCCGAAGACGTCGATTGTGACCTGTGCTGCGCTGCGGTCGACGTGCCCTCTCGTAGTCTGAAGGACCTGCGCGAGAACCAAATAAAGGACCCGGAGGTAAGTAAGATCGTTGAGGCACTGGAATCCGACGATCCCTCCAGGGGGAGGGTATGGGCAAACAAAGGGTATGTACTCGCCGAAGGTGTGTTGTATAGATATTGCCCTGAGAACGAGGAACACGACGACGCTAGTCTGGTGGTCCCCGAACAAGAACGCGCCAAAGTACTGGCCGAATACCATGATGCACCCACCGCTGGTCACATGGGCGCGGAACGTACGCTGCAACGCTTAGTCGGTAAGTACTACTGGCCGGGAATGCGTTCCTACGTTACGCAGTACGTTAAAAATTGTGTACCTTGTCAGCGTTATAAAGCAGACACTAGGAAACCAGCTGGGTTGTTACAAACGCCCGCTGCTACACGCCGGTTTGAGGTGTTAGCCGTGGACCTGTTCGGCCCTCTACCTGAAACAGCGAAAGGAAGCAAATGGATCCTGATAGTTGAGGACACCTGCACGCGCTGGGTGGAGCTGTTTGCTCTTGCTTCAGCTACCAGTGAGGAATGCGCAAAGGTACTTGTATCAGAGGTATACTTACGGTTCGGAGTTCCCAGGCGCCTTGTTAGTGACAACGGTGTCCAATTTATCAGTGAGGTAATGCAGCAGACCTGCCACGCAATGGGAATTACGCAATCACTTACCTCATTTTACCACCCCGAGGCGAACCCGGTGGAACGTAAAAACCGGGACCTTAAGCCACAGCTGGCAATTTTGGTAGGTAAAGACCATGATACGTGGGATATCCACTTACCTGCAGTCCGCTTCGCCATGAACTCAGCAGTCACATCAGGAACAGGCTACTCGCCCGCCTATCTGAACTTCGCGAGAGACATGCGCGCGCCAGCAGATGTCATGTCAGAGATGCGCACCATTATCGAGAACGATAATTATGTAGGTGACATAACTAATTATCTTAAGAAGATTTCATCGGTACTCTTAGATGCTCGTGACGTCTATGAGAGTGCCCAGGCGGCACATAAGAAGTACACCGATGAACATCGTCGACCAGCTCCGGATTATAAGGTTGGTGATCTAGTGCTATTGAAAACCCAAGGGGCTAATGACACCGGCAGAGGGCAGACGTCAAAGTTTATCCCTCGCCGTGACGGACCATATAAGATCCAGGCTGTAGTCAGCCCCACTACATACATCCTCGAGCGCCTCAGTGACGGCACGGTGTTAGGGAAGTACCGTGCTTCTGTACTGACTCCCTTCGTTGGTCGCATCCAAGCTCCAGTACAGGAGAAACGTAAAAGAGGTAGGCCTCGTAGAAACTAACCCAAACACGAGGGCGTTCGTTCGGGTTAGAGGGGGAGACTATCACACGCATTTGAGGGTTGAAACGCGGTATGGTGCGCTGCCGCAGGGTTAACGTGATGTCGCGTCGGCCGAGAGCCGCGCGCATGCGCTGACAGCCCGCGCGCCGCCTGCGGCGTCCCTCCCGCGCACACAAGTCGTATGACGCCCGCTCCAACGCGCGCACGTTACGTCCTTCCGCGGCTCTCGTTCGCTCCCGCCAAAAATTGTGAAACTATATGTTACCTATTCTATACGTGTTGCTGATATCGTTGTAACAAGTTGTGTATCACTTGTGTATGTATTAAACTGTTTAACTTGCGAGAACGATCGTCTTTCACTCGTATTAACCACCGCCATGACAATGATTTATTATTATTATTATAGCTCACTTTAGCATTAACAATATTAAAAGAACTAGCTATTGATGATGGTATGGATGCATTCCACGACTGACCACAACAGTTTCATCTTCAGTCAAAAGTTTATTACAAATAAAGCAAAATTGTGACATTTTTTTTTTAAATATTGGTCAGCACTAACTACAATAGTAGACGCTTGTAATAAATACGTATAGTCACTCGACCTGCTAGTTCAACACTAAAAGAAGCAGGTATACGTGAACGACACCACACGGACAAAAGAATAGGCAGATGTTATTCAAGACCAGATGTTATTCAAGTAGAGGGGATTCGGTAAGGGACCGGCGGTCTTTTTAGAGTATATTTTCTTAGAATAGTATAATGTATACATAAAAGAGACACGAGTAGGCATTTTTGCTTGCTTGAGTACCTAAATATGTATATACGTGGCATATGTGTGCATACTATGTAGAACATGATTCTTACAAGCGCAATATCTGGGAAATAGTGGGTCTTAGAGAAAAAATCATGACACCATTTTTATAGAGAATTTTAAGATCTACAACTTTGCTCTGAGGTACTTTTTCGATAAAACTTACCGTTTTCGTGAAAAATCTAAAAAACCTAAAATTTAGACCTTGGACCACGAATAAGTCCCTTAGCGCACATGGGACTGATTGGGACTTTTGACACTTTATTCCTTGTGGTAAACCTAAGGTCTCTACGAAGATTTGGCTCTGTCGGAATTTTCTTTATTTCATGTCTAAATTGACCGGACTATTTAATGAAAATTTGAATTTTAATAATTTTGTTTGTTTTTTTTTTTTTTTTTTTTTTTGGGTGGGAAATCATCAAATAACTTCTCCCGCTCTGGGTGGAGCAGGAGGGCGTGTCAGACTTTTACTGACTAAAACCCACCCGTGTTCCTTCAGTAGCCCGTATGCCAGGGGCTGTGGTATCTCTTTCGAACAAACCCGCACCCCTGGTAGGTAATGAGAGTGTTATAATTGAGTTAATGTTTAAATGACAATTGAAATTTTAACAATTCTATAAAATGAAAATGTTTGCATGCCGTCTGGTGAAATATGGCAGAACTCTGTAGGTATACTCTATAGGCTATGTAGTTGTAGGTATCACCCTACAACTACTTATGTACTGCCCATATTTGGAAATAAATTCTACTCTACTCTAATCTACCGCTAATAAGGAAAAGTTTTACAATACCGAGAGAAATACAAAAAAATACATGCAATTACATACAAATATACTTGTTAATTCCCTTTAAATAAGCGTTCTTAATTATATGACCACCACCGTATAAGGTACAATAAGCACTATCCACTTCAAAAAAAGTCAGCGTTCAGCCGAATGCGTTCAGAATACGTATCTTATCCTTTTTTAAGATTTATAAATAAACAAATAATCGATTATTTGAATAAATATCGAACATCATAGGGGAATTGAAAAGCTGAGGGTGGAAACACTCAGGACCATATTCATAAACGATGATTAAAGTTGAATGATGTTTAAACGTCAAAAATGTATGGCTAAACAGACGCTAATCACTATTTAACTTTAAGCAACGTTTATGAATAAGGGGGTCAGTGTTGTACCACAGATTGAGAGATGAATCACTCCATAAAAAATGTTCAATGCCTACTGCTATCATAGCCTACACCTTCCGAGTCGCTAGTCGCTGGGAACTAAAATGTACCTAACCTTACAAGCGTAAAGTGAGTTTTGCTTTGTAATCTGTGGTTGTACTAACAGATGCATGTATTGGTTTCTGTCATAGCGTAGCTGATGTTCGCGTTGGCATGCAGCCCGAACAACATCGGGTCATCGAAGAGCGGCAGCGTGCGGATGTACTTCGTGTAGTCTTCTATGTTTAGCGACGAGTGTTGCTGGAACAAATATTGATTTTATCCAATTAAAAAAATCCGTTATCAATCACACTGAGTTCTTATTTGAAATGTACAGACGCCAGCACATCAAGCTACCCGAATCTGTCAAATTTCGTTGATAGATTTTCAACTTTATAGCCTAACAATAAGGATCAAGTTCAATTGGGAACATTTGACAGTTTGGGGTAGCTTGATGAGCTGGCGTCTGTACATAAGGTTCAGCGAAATCTTCGTTAATTGTATTTTGATGTGTTTGTGGATTATCTAGAGGTGATCCAGCGGTTCAGAGAGTGAAATGGAGATTAATTGTACTCCACCACATTTAAGATCGCGTCATTAAAGAGATTGCGTAATTTTCTTCCGATTGCCACCAAGATTGCCCTTGCACAATCACTTCTTCTACCCATCCTTGACTATGCTGATGCCAGCTATCTTGACCTTACCCAAGACCAACTCGACAAACTTGAGCGCCTTCAAAATTTTTGTATAAGGTTTATATTTGGCTTGCGCAAATATGACCATGTTTCCGAATTTCGAGTGAAGCTCAAGTGGTTACCAATTCGCCTTCGCCGAAATGCTCACATTCTTTCCCTTTTGTATAATGTGCTTTTCTCCCCTTCCACCCCTCGCTATCTCAAAAATCGTTTTCAGTTTCTTTGTGACTCCCACACTAAGTTCTTAAGGTCATCAGATAACTTGAAGCTTAAAATGCCTATGCATTCCACGACATTCCTCGACCATTCCTTCACTGTCCAGGCCGCGCGTTTGTGGAATGCATTGCCTGTTGAAATTAAACGCGCTCAGTCTTTTTATGTGTTTAAAAGACTTGTCAAGGATCATTACCTGTCGTTGTAATCCGGTTCTCATACCTTACTGTAATTTTCGATGTAAAGTCTTCATTTATTTTCGTTCCTTATATATTTATATGTATGTATCTATGTCTCTATTATATAGGATAGGATATGTATATATCTGTGTATCTATTTTATTATATTGCATATTTATTATTTGTGCCAACAACATCCCCATTTTATATCCAGACCAATCGCTGTCCATGCCAGGGTTGCCTGGAAGAGATCGCGGAAAGCGATAAGGCCGCCCATTGTATATTTTGTAGTGTACCTTGTTTCTTTTTTTGTAATGATTTTTTTTGTGGTGTACAATAAAGTATATATAAATAAATAAATAAGATCAGAAGCCAAATTGGCAATGGAAAATTTGCTTCCAGCGAAGTCAAAAGAAAAATTTATGAAAATTATATGATTTGGAAAAACGAGCTAAAACGAACATTTTCTCCGAAACAGTATTTTCGGTGTATTTTAGTGAGATTGCTGAAACTAAAAAGCCATCTACATTATGGGCAATTTATTCCATGCTGAAATGTACAGTTCATGTTAAAAACGGAATTAGCTTGAAAAATTATGGAAATTTAACTAATTTTAATATTAATTAAGGACTAGGACTATCAATGAATACACTAAAAACGAAAATCATGTGCAACGGAGAAGAAGTACCCATTGTAGTCAACAGCAACCCTATTGAGTATACAAATGAGTATGTTTATCTTGGCCAACTGATATCTATCGACGAACTTATGACCAAAGAAATCGCAACTAGAATAGGCAAAGCTTGGAAGCGATACTGGTCCCTCAAAGATATAATGAAAAATATAGAAATGGCTATGCCAATAAAAGCCAAATTATTTAATACTTGCATACTGCCCGTTCTTACATATGGATGCCAAACATGGGCTCTAACAAAATCCAACTTAAAAAATCTAGAAGTTTGCCAAGTTGCCATGGAAAGGAGCATGCTGAACAAACGAAAAAGTGACAAGATCCGAAACACAACCGGAAGAATAAATATAGATTAATATAAACTAAATTGTGTAACAGTATTGTCTGAATAAAAGGCTATTTTATTTATAATATTAATTAAATTAAATGTATAATATAAAAAGTATGTTTTATTACACTGCATTATTTTGAGAAAAGCACTATACAGGGTAAGTTTTTATCCAGTGCGCAAACTGTAACCATGAATTCAGCATACCATTCTAGACGCCGCAGAAATTTTTCGCCGGTTATAAAAATAAAAATCAGCAGTTTGTCTGAGTGACCGACATTTAAACACATGATTGTACTCATCATTTTGAACAACTTTTACTATGGGACCAAACCCGAAATCGCGAAAAAAGAAATCTGCTGTTCCCTACATTTTGACGAATTATGCGAACATAAATGTAGGGAAGAGCAGATTTCTTTTTCGCGATTTCAGGTTTGGTCCCATAGTAAAAGTTGTTCATAATGATGAGTACAATCATGTGTTTAAATGTCGGTCACTAATTACCAGTCACCCTATACAGGAAAAGTTTTTATCTGGTAAACTGGATAAAAACTTACCCTGTATGCCGTGAAATGGCAATTGCCTGTCTCGTTAATAGCGAAGTCCTCGCCTCATACTCGACCTGCAATTGCCTATTTCACGGCCTTTGCAATAATGTACTATTTCCTTTACTGTGTTTACTTTTAATTGCTCATGCATTTCGGCATTGGTGATGAACCATGGCGCATTAGAAATTGACTTCAAAATTGTGTTTTGTAATCGCTGCAATATGTTGAAATTTGATTCAGAGACTTGATTTTAAAGTCAGTTTTTGTATGAAGAACCTTCCATAGGCTAACATAAGATAGCACTAACCTGCCGGTAGGCGCCGGCCTCATCGTAGGTATATCTGTCGGACAGAACCGACGTGGTGTAGTAGTCACCCAGCAAGCACAGCAGACAGCGTCGGTCCCAGTCGTCCGTCACGCGCCCGCCGTAGTTGATATGGCCCGCCGTGTACGTTAACATCTGGAAAAGCAATAATATTCTATCTTCAGCTGCATCCGGTTAGACTGGCAGCCGACCTCAATATAGGAAACGGTTAGGCATACAATTAAATTAAATTGAAGTGTCTGTTTGGATAACAATAACAGGTTTTTACAAAAGGCATATATGAAGGTATGTACGGTAAGTACTAATAACAAGAAAACATTAGGTATATTTTCATCAACTCCCGACGCAAAAGCGACGCGACGGGGTGCTATAAGTTTGACGTGCCTGTGTGTGTGTGCGTGTGTGTGCGTGTATGTGAGTGTGTGTGTGTGTGCGTGTATGTGTGTGTGTGTGTGTGTGTGTGTGTGTGTGTGTGTGTGTGTGTGTGTGTGTGTGTGTGTGTGTGTGTGTGTGTGTGTGTGTGTGTGTGTGTGTGTGTAAACTGATTTTTGTTTTTTTTTTTTGAAAGCTGAATTAGTCGGGAGTGTTTTTATTCATGTTTCATCAAAATCGGTTCAGCCGTTTAAATATTATTAGCTCTTAGCTCTTTACATTTTAGAGCATTTATAATTTCCTTCCGTTTGTTCCGGCTAATCTTTAAAACGGCTTGACCGATTTCGAGGGGACATTCACTTATCATACTTACATATTACTTATAACGACAATTTCATGCAAAATTCACTCAATGAGATTAAATGATCCTAGGTTATATTCACGGATGTTTCTGTTACGTTCGCGAAACATATTTTAATGCGGTACCGGTGAAGCCCGGCGGGAACCCTATAGGGCACGTTACAATAGGAAATCAATTGTCTCATTAGCCGGACTTGATGGGTTAGACAATTTATTTCACTCAAAAAGAAAACAATTATTCACTCCTATGAGGCAAAACATAATAATTGAGTTCCGACAGTTTCGCTGGATTAAAACTAGAATTAACTTACAAAAACAGTGTAAAACATAAAATTTCAACACTGTTTTGTTACTGATTTACTCAACATACAACCTGACACCTTACATTTGAACTTCGCGGGCTACTACCTTATCGCATCCTGCTTAAGGGTGTTTTTATAACCGTCATTTTCAACTATTTAAAATAGTATGTACAAACTCACCCTAAGAGGAACTTCATTATACTCATTGAGGAACATATGTAGCTGTGAGATACAAATGCGCAGGTCCCCGTCAGTGAACTCGTATGGGATGTTGAAGCCGAGCGGGCCGAACTTGCGACGTTCCAGTACCACGCCGTGGAACATACACAGCGAGAAAAGTAGCCACTGGAATGAGAATCACGAAAATAACGTTAAAACAAGCCATCAATACCAAGGTTTTTTTTTAATACTGACATCAGTTAAATACATTTAAAAAAAACTGCTGTTACATAGAAAAGCTACATACAAAAATAATAAAAAATCAGCTGTTCCATACATTTTGGCCGCATAGTCAAAATGTATGGAACAGCTGATTTTTTATTAATAACCAACGACAAATTTCTACACTAGGGCGTCTAGAATTATAAGCTGAATTCATGGTTACAGTTTGCGTACTGGTTAAAATTTTATTCTGTATAAAACAAAACAAATACTTAAAAAGACGTTATTTTATTACGTTAAATAATCGCACAAATGGAATCACGCTTTGTTGCTATGACAAAAATGTTTAATTTTAATATAAAACATTTTTGTTGTTGATCTTCAGAGGATAGCCTTGGTCATATGACACCTACCCTAACAAAACAATACATTTTTGTTGCAGTAAATAAATAAATAAGCTTTTGGGCAAAGTGACTATTCTCTGATCATCAAACGAAAAATATTATATTCATATTTCTTGTTTCATACAGTCGTTACAAGTCGTCAGAAGCCCGAAAGTATGACAATCAGTCAAGGGGTATCCTATTACCCAGTAACTGGGTTGTGGAAGTCAGATAGGCAGTCGCTCCATGTAAAATACTGGTAGGTATTCAGCTGCATCTAGTTAGTCTGCGACCTGACTCCAACATAATTGAACATAGTTGGGATAAGGGTGGGCAGATTATAATTAATTAATACTAACTAAAATAACGTTTTTCTGTAGGATAGAGCAAATGAACAGGTTATTAGTCTTTCATACATTCAGTACAGTGATTGTTCAAATACATAATAGGTAGCGTTGCTACTTTATTTTGATACAATACTACCCCCACTTATTAAAATAATATAGGTAGGTACACATAGCTACTTTAGCGCCCTTTAAATCAAACAAAACAATTACACATCTCTTGCATCCTATATTCCTAACAACTGCTTAAAATTATACTTCTTGGTATCACCCAAACCTTTTGTACGTAGGTCTGCTGACGTTTCAGCTGTATCCAAATTTTTCGGTTTAATAACTTTATCATCAAAACATTCTATCTTTACAAAAATTAAATTTAAAATTTAAAAAAACCCCGACCCAAACAAAAACTCCAAAAAGTAAAAAATAATATTTATAGGCCTTTTAATTTTAACGTAATATTTTGATCAGGGCATTGTCAAGTCGGGGGACGGCTAGGCCTCTGTTTGGCGTTTTCATTGACCGTCCCCCGACTTGACAATGCCCTGATGAAAATATTACGTTAAAATTAAAAGGCCTATAAATATTATTTTTTACTTTTTGGAGTTTTTGTTTGGGTCGGGGGTTTTTTAAATTTTTAATTTTATTTTATTTCTTGCTTTTTAAACTTAATGTCTCCCTTAAATCACCATTTATCTATAATCTATTCATTGAGACCTTTTCAATGAGCCCAAACACGATACTTCTGCTGTTTGTTGGTGAATAACTTGGGTTTCCTGGAAATTCCAGGTGTTGCTTCAGCATCAGTTCAAGGTTATTTTATTCGTCTAATATCATTGAAGTAATAGAATCCCAAATTTTGAGTTGATCAGAGGCTAAAATCCGTTTTTCAACCAGAAAAGAGCTGATAATCTTCAAACGGCTGAACCGATTTTGATGAAACATGTCTAAGAACACTCCCGACTAATACACCTTTCAAACAAAAACAACTAAATCAAAATCGGTTCATCCGTTCGGGAGCTACGTTGCCTCAGACAGACACACACACACACACAGACACGTCAAACTTATAACACCCCGTCGTTTTTGCGTCGGGGGTTAAAAATGGTAACATATATAGATATACGTTACAATGTTTGGTCCTCTTATTAAAACTATTTTTTGAAGACAGCTTCAGAATATTATTTCCCCAATCTGCATCCACGAATCCTTCTAATTTAGTATGACCTAATCTAGTATATTTTAACACAAAAGAAGAATTTGGTAAACATTCTGATATTTGCATGTAAATTCTTTCCTCCAGGTCACCATTCAAAAAAGCTGTAGTGACATCAAGATATGAAATATCTAAGCTTAGTAACAGATAATGCAAACAGTAATCTCAATGTTGAATGCCTAGCCACAGGTGAAAAACATTCTGAATAGTTCAGTAGTGGGTTGGCTGGAATAACAACCGAAGGCCGCCATTGCTCACACACAATGCTCCATTTGAAGGACTAAGTGCGGCAACCAAACCCATAACATAGAACATAGAAGATACCCAAGTGACTTACGTCTGGTTTGCACCCAGTCATCCAGTAGTACATTTCATATGGGGTTTTTTCATTCAGAGCAAGTAAAACTATATGATTTTGTAAATAAACGGCAGTATTGGTAGCCTCTGCTCAGAACTTCTTCCCCATATTGGGATCAAATAATAAGCATCTGGCTTTTCAATAGCTGTTCAGCTATTCCTCTCTGACAAGCCATTTTGTTTCGGGGTATATTTCATTCGTGAGATGAGTATAATAAATTCTTATTTACAATATTCACACCCATCATCGCTTCTCAAGACCTTTATTTTCTTGTTAGTTTGTTTCTCAACTTTTGCTTTAAATTCTGCAAAACATCTCAATTCTTCACTTTTATGTTTAATGTAATACACATTCATCATACAACTATAGTCATCAATAAACAATATGAAATACCTAGAACCCGAGAACAATTCATGCTCCTTATGTCCACAAATATCTGTGTAAACTAAGTGAAGTAATTCATTGCTTCTTGAGCCCTCATTTATGAATGGTAATCTAAACTGCTTCCCTTCACCTAGCTTCTGACGTTTCATAAGTGCCCATGCAGGTTTATATGAAATAAAAATATTTTGATTTTGATTTTTCACAACAAACTGCATGATGTCCTTCCAATATCAACTTTTCAGTACTATCAACTTGTACACTCCATTATTCAAAACAGATGTACGACCAGTTCACAGCCATTTGTCGTAAACTGAACTTTATTTCAGGATTTTATGAACTGGCTCACTGACTGCAAGCTGGTAGTCAATCCTGGAGCACATATTACATCCTTGACTGGAATTTCTAATTCACATGAATCAGTTTTAGTTATAATAGTCACATCGCCGGAACATGATATTTGCAACCTCTCACTGTTAGCAACACATATTTCGTTCTATGCTATGAAGCATTCTCAATCCACTGCAAACTGTTAGCTGTGTCTGCTCGCGCCTGAGTCAATGCATCCGTCATGTTTATTAAATTGGCCATTTACATGGTTTACGCTGACTATCTTTCGTGTTGGAATTTGTATTATCAATATTTGTACATTGATTATTTTTACTGCAATTGTTTGTTTACACCGGTAACTTGACTTTTACCGCTGTCCCGCTGATATTGACACAGTGTTGCCAACTCCTATAAATTCGATTCGCTAGACTTAACCTCTCTGCTCGACAAGATTTTGACATATGACACATCAGCTGACTCGGCGGGATGTTGCAAATTACGCCATGAATTTCAGGATTTAACATCAACTTTCAGCATTCGGTTTTATTAAGAAAAATATGTTACCACGCCTATTATATACAATAAGTTTGTGACAAATATCTTTAATTATATATTGAGGCCGGTCAATCTGCGTCAGTCTACTGCAAAAGTTGTATAAAATAGGTATTACTACACCTCTTCAAACCGTTGGCATCATAAATTCGCTGACAATATGTACATTAACAGCCTCCTCTCTTGCTGAAAATATGCAAAAGGACAAAATAAATATACAATAATTCGCTCTGCATTCTTACTTTCACCATTATTAATACCTAAACTACATAAAAACACGATCAAATATTGTCAAAAAATACAAAAAATTGTGTTGCAACAAGGCACTTCTTAGTGCTGACCGGCCACCAATTTTTTTATTTCGATTCAAAAGTTGGATTCAGTCTAACCGATACTCGCAATTAAATCGGTTTGAAAAAAAATGTTGAAAATGAATAAAAACTGGTATGATTTTAATTCATTGTTTTTTTTTTATTAATTATTTTATAGACACGTCTAGTGAGGATAGAGGTGTAATTTTTTAGGGTTCGGTACGTCCGAAAGAAAAACGGTATGTCCGTGTGTTACAGTACGGCCAATTTGTTTCTAATCTGCTGGACCGATTAAGTTGAAAGGTAGGACACATATAAAATTCTGTGACCCAAACACAGACGTGTAACGTATATAAATTAATTTTGCATGAGGGGTTTACTTTTGGGGAAAAAAAGAGAAAATTTAAAAAAAGTTTTGCAAGATGTAGGTACAGTGTGACATACATATCTCTAATACATGTTTGATCACTTTGTTGTTTTCTCAAATTAATAGGTATGTATTCGATAATTTTAAATAACATCTAATCGGATATAAGCACCTCCTTATCTCCGAAACTACTGTGCCTAATGGTCTATTTTCATCATTTTTTTTTAAGTATTTCGGTTAACAAACTTTAAGGTTAACTTTTATTATCGGTATTTATGTTTTCTGGGGTAGGTGCTGAGACCGAAAATCAAAATCCAAGATGGAGGCTATTACAATTGGAACATTTTTTGGTATGGTTTTCGGGGGATAGTGCTGCCATCAAATAAGATGGACAATCTGGATTTTAAGATGGCGGCTATTCCAAATTATAATATCTTAAATTAATACTCGTAGGAAGTTTTTTTTGTTTTTTTGTTTTGGGTGGAAATCATCAAATAACTTCTCCCGCTCTGGGTGGAGCAGGAGGGCGTGTCAGACTTTTACTGACTAAAACCTACCCGTGTTCCTTCAGTAGCCCGTATGCCAGGGGCTGTGGTGTCTCTTTCGAACAAACCCGCACCCCTGGCAGGCATAGACCCTTGCGGGTCCCATCACTTTTTGTGCTGACATCTCTTTGAGGCGCGCGTGGAACACAACGCGCCGTCGACTTGGGCTTGGTCCTTACCGGACAGCGAGCTACCCATTCCTCGCCGTCCGCAAGCCCATGCCTACGGTGGCCGGAAATCGGCCTGGGATTCCCGATGCCCAGGGCGTCTCCGTATCCTGCGGCGGCTAGGGTCGCGAGGGCGCATATGCTGCCTCTCCCTCACGTGCGCCGCCTCCCTCTTCGCGAGCATCACTGCTTCGCTGAAGGAGGTGACGGCTCCCCATGCCCTCTCGCTCCGTACCATGGCCTGGACCAGGGCCGGACGCGAGAGATCGCCGCCGCCGATCGCCTCCACGAGGACACGGTGGTGCTCCGCCCAAGCAGGGCAGACCGCCACCGTGTGCTCCACCGTGTCCTCAGGGCGATCTTTGCAGTGGAAACACCCGGGCGTTTCCTCCCGCCCTATCCGAAACAGGAACCTCCCGAAACAACCGTGTCCGGTGAGGACCTGCGTCAGGCGGAAGGTGAGGACGCCATGCCGCCTCTCAAACCACTCCTCAAAGAGGGGACTTACCGCCGCAATCGTGGCGTGCCCAGCACTGGGTTGCGACAATCGCTCTCTCTATGTCACCATGAGATCCCGCCGGAGCTCTGTCCGCTGTGCCGCGATTTCCTGCGGCAGCGGACTTACGCCCCGGCGTTTGGCCTCCTCGCGCCACTCCCATATTTGCGCGAGGACCTTTGCCTCCAGATCCCATGGCGGTAATCCTGCAAGGAGGCCCGCCGCCTCGCCGGAGATCGTGCGATATCCCCGGATCATCCTGATCGCCATGACCCTATGGGACGCCCTCAACCAGCGAGCTGGTTGGCGCCTCAATGTAGGCGCCCACACCGTCGCCCTGTATAGGGCCATGGACCGCACGATCCCCGCGTAGAGCCTCCGGCAGGAGGCGTTTGGCCCCCCTAGATTGGGCAAGAGCCGCTTCAACGCAGCCCCGGCCCGCTCCAGTCTGGGAGCCAAACGGCGGAAATGCTCCGCGAAGTTCCACCGGCTATCGAGGACGAGTCCCAAGTACTTCATCGTCGACTCGACGCCGATGTGAACCCATCCCACCGTTATCTGGGAACCCGTCGGTGGCGCGTTCCGAGGACCATGAAACCACATGGCCTCGAACTTGTGCAAGGCCACCTCGATACTCGTAGGAAGTTCATGTCGATTGTTAACTCTATACCCAAAATCTCTAAAACACGGAACCCTTAACTTTGTCATGACCCGCCCGTGTCCATGTGCCATACAGCCATTTCTCTCGGAAACTATTTAAGTACAGACGCCAGCACATCAAGCTACCCCAATCTGTCAAATTTCTATTATAGATTTTCAACTTTAAGACATAAGCTTAAGGTTTATGTTCAATTGAGGAAATTTGACATTTGGGGTAGCTCGATGTGCTGGCGTCTGTACATTATATCGATGATTTTAAAGAAGTTGTACCTATTCTTTGCACCGCAGAACAATCGCGTAGTGAAATTATGATAAACTAATTAGGTGTGGCATTCCCGATACATATAACCGGGAAGAAAAAAAGTCTATGCACATAAGCGTGTGGGGTTTTAGGTGATTAACGTTTTTCTAAGTGACTTTGATTGTTAAGCCAATTGTTATTGAGATATGGGAATTTAATAATTAATTCTATGACTACGAAAAACAAAGTTCACGCTACGGTTGTTGGGCACGCCACGATTGCGGCGGTAAGTCCCCTCTTTGAGGAGTGGCTTGAGAGGCGGCATGGCGTCCTCACCTTCCGCCTGACGCAGGTCCTCACCGGACACGGTTGTTTCGGGAGGTTCCTGTTTCGGATAGGGCGGGAGGAAACGCCCGGGTGTTTCCACTGCGAAGATCGCCCTGAGGACACGGTGGAGCACACGGTGGCGGTCTGCCCGGCTTGGGCGGAGCACCGCCGTGTCCTCGTGGAGGCGATCGGCGGCGGCGATCTCTCGCGTCCGGCCCTGGTCCAGGCCATGGTACGGAGCGAGAGGGCATGGGGAGCCGTCACCTCCTTCAGCGAAGCAGTGATGCTCGCGAAGAGGGAGGCGGCGCACGTGAGGGAGAGGCAGCATATGCGCCCTCGCGACCCCAGCCGCCGCAGGATACGGAGACGCCCTGGGCGTCGGGAATCCCAGGCCGATTTCCGGCCACCGTAGGCATGGGCTTGCGGACGGCGAGTAATGGGTAGCTCGCTGTCCGGTAAGGACCAAGCCCAAGTCGACGGCGCGTTGTGTTCCACGCGCGCCTCAAAGAGATGTCAGCACAAAAAATGATGGGGCCCGCAAGGGCCGATGCCTGCCAGGGGTGCGGGTTTGTTCGAAAGAGACACCACAGCCCCTGGCTTAAGGGCTACTGAAGGAACACGGGTGGGTTTTAGTCAGTAAAAGTCTGACACGCCCTCCTGCTCCACCCAGAGCGGGAGAAGTTATTTGATGATTTTCCCACCCAAAAAAAAAAAACGCTACGGTTGTCAGTTGTAACCGACTACAAGCGTAGAATGAACTTTTTTCAGTTTGAAAATGAATTTATTATCATTCGCAAACAAAATATTGCTAAACCTACCCAAAATGTATACTGGGCATTCTGTAGCAAACTTTCAAAAAGTATCAAAAACGAAATTCACAACAATTAAATAAAAATCATTTTGAACAGCGAGCGGATTCTGAATTTGAATTCATATCGAGAAACAATTCAACGCGAATTGAGGTAGGTACAATCGACAAACTTTAAGCATGCTCACTTAAGAAAATATTTCTGTGGCAGCGCATCTAGTGACAAACCACACCCCTTACTGGTTTCGCCCAATTAGAAACAACATGACGTATTTGTGTGAGTGTATTCACACAAATCCATATTGTCTGTTGAATGCATGACGTATAGAGACGCAAACCAATGTCCATTCTTTTAGTCGCAATAAAGGTGTCGTCAACAAAGCACGCATTTCGTTCCCACAAAAATCCATACAAACAATTTTCAACCTTACTACCATCAAAACATGGTCGAAATCGAGCCGGATTACAGTGCACCGTACTGAGCGTCGAGAACAAAAGACATTGCATTCCTTAGATAAGAAGCGAGCCCGGACAGTCATTAGCAGTGTTTGAGGGTTTTTTGTGCAAGTTATTTACAATATTATTACAAAAGGATTCTACGCATCGTAACATCACGTTATTTTGAAGAATAAACGTTTTTTTTTGTTGTTTACAAAAAATGTCTCAGAACAATTACTAGGAGTATTAGAAGAAGTAGCGAAGACATTACAAAAAACACAAATAAGTAAACATAAGGAAGGTGTGATAAAATTATAAATTTATAATAAAACTTTTTAATTTCATTAGAATTGCCCGTGCTTAAAGTCTGTCATTATGACACTATTTTTGATTTATTAATAATAACTTTACGATATGAGTGTAGATAAATACAAGTTGATGATAATTTCTGTGTAATTTTTATATTAATTTCTGGGTGAATCTTTAAAATTTCCTTTTGAAATCTTGAAACACTATTAAAAATAAATAAGTTCAACTAAATTAAATTGCTTCTTTTCCACAACTACAAATCCTTAAAATTGTTCTTAAATTTTAACACATTTTGTATGATTTCACACGAAGATTGCAGACGACAGTTTCGCTTTAAACAAAAATGTTTTACTAAAATGTTTTAATATACAGATACGGTTTAAATATCAACCATAAGAAATCTTTAATCCTGAACAGCTTATTATTAAATGAACACGAACTGAAAAATATATATTTCACTAATAGCTAATATTTCTTTTTTTTTCAATCCTTTCACTCTACTATTTCTGTTATATTTCAGAAATTAAGGAGTATTTCTTATTGAAAATTATAGTACAGTTTAATTACTTGTTATGCTTCCGAATTTTAAAGTGGCCTATGAACTGAGTTATTGTTATATTTGTCAAAATATACTTGTCGTACGCAATGCGGGCAACGCGCTTGTCTCGTTGATTATAGCATGGTTTGTCAACCTTTTATTAAAAGACGGCCCACTCATAAACTCCAATCTTAACGTACTGCCTTTTGCAAGCCTTTTGTGAACCACCCAACGGTAAGCATCCTGCAGAGCATGCCCCGGACATTGGAAAGATACCTTGTTCGTGTAATCTCGTTTATTTATGATCAGTGGCGGCTGGTAGGTCATGGAACTGGTGGTGAACTTTACTAGCTCACTAAGTATTAGGGGTAATAAGTAAATAAATAGAATTTATTTATTTCAGATAGGTAAGTAATTTGAATCTAGACGAATAAAAAATAAACAATAGTATTCAATTCCACGTAAACTAAACTTCGCAGTGACAATAATGAGTCAGTCATTCATTATGGCCGGCATGCAAACTTTGCCAAACCTCGGGCGCTCTCGCTAATCGACGTGACGTTCGGTAATATTCGACAAACTTCGGTTCCCCGTGCGGCGCACGAGAATCCACAAATTACTCCATAACGCTCCATACAGTTATGTCAACTATCTTCTGTCTCACGCGCTAGGCGTTTTAGCTCGGATCTCATAGAAATGTATGAGCATTCACTGTAGATCTTCTGTACCGCGAAAATGAGTCTTAATAGTTTAGCAAAGAGCTTATATTGTTTCCTCAGTTTTGTTAATATTACGTAGACCACAACCAGTGGCCACAATGTGATTATTAAACATTGTGTGATTCTTTCTACATCTATTAAAATCTGGTAGTTCAGCGCACGAGTGCAGTAAGGGGACAGCCGCCTGTTTATAATAATAAATAATAATAATATTTATTTTATTACGGAAAAGAAATCCATAGAGTGTTAGTAACATAATATGAAAACAACTTATTATCTAGTGTTAGTACCAATCAACCTCTGCACAAACTGCTGTTATGTTTAAATAAAAAATCAAAGGTGTGATAAATAAATGGATAAAACGAATATTAGAACTATTCAAAGTATTCAAAATATACATACCTATAAGAAACACCTGCAAAACATTCGAGATAGGTAACATGGTAATAAAATAGTAGGCATACCTTAAAATTCTTTGTAATATTTCGCGAACGTATTTTATGGTCCTTCAATAGAAGGGCCATAAAGTATGTTTTTAAGCCATTCTATTGTTAAACCGGATTTTCAGAAGTTCCCACTAAATAACAATGGTATAGATAATGAACGTATTATTATTGCAGTTGCAAGAGTTCCGACAACAGTAAACAAAAAGCTCTGATAACATTGTATGAATTGCGCAAAGTATACCTATTTGTGTTATTCCAATCATAATATAGAGCAATAAAATAAAAAGATAATAACAAATGTTGCAAATTTCCAACAAAATATCTAACTTGCTTCGTTTTTGTATATTTTCAAGTTTATAACACATTGTAATGCAGATTTTTACTTTTCAATAGAACTGCGCAAGTAACAAGTCCCTCTTACGCCCGCGCCGCGCCGATAATACAGGTTTTTTTTTTTAATGGCATTAATAAGTTGACCTTGAAAGGCTGTAACTTCTTAACCGGAATTTACAGAAATGACAATAATTATTAACATTTTATAACTTTATGCAGTGCCAGTCAACGTGCCTAGCGCGTCCGCTGCGTTTTGTATGGCGGCGGTATCGCATAACCATTGGACATCATGAAAATTGGGGAGGCAGTGAAAGTGTTCATATATAACAAAACTTATAGACCTGACGGAACATTATTATATCGGAGAGAGGAAAATATTAAAGTTGATAGAATAGATATAAATTGTTGTTTGACATTTTTATTCCAAATTATTGATAAATAATCTATCTATACTAATTAATAAAGAGGAAAGATTTGATTGTTTGTTTGTTTGCATTGAATAGGCTCCGAAACTACTGTACCGATTTGAAAATTGCTTTCACTGTTGGTAAGCTACACTATCTCCGGGTGACAAAGGCTATATTTTATCCCCATATTCTCACGGTAACGGGAACTACGCTGTTGAAATCGCGGAGCGCTGCTAGTAAGTAGCTGAATAAATAGAAAAACTAACAAAAAAAAAAACATTAAGCTAATCGATAAGATTCTGTTTACAATTACTGTTTGATCTGTTGTGATGTCTTATTGCCTGTGGTAAAAAAAAAGTGACACCGTCTCTCTGGTTTCGTGTCAAGCAAGGCATGAATTAGTTTTATTCTCCTCTGCTAATCAAAAACAAACCTAAAACCTACAAAAATAAAACACATTAAGAACCTAACAATTATTTCATTTAACTTAAAGCAATAGCAATAATACATTTTCTAAACCAAAAAGAAGATAAATATGAGTACGAAATTACTTCTTGTCAACAACAATAATTCATAAAGAGCTCATACCGGCCGTGCCTATTCAAAAATAATCTCACAAACTAGTGAACATAGCACGCGCCTGTGTGAGTGTCACACTTCTATACACCATTACTACGAACACTACTAAAATATGTTTCGTGCATTCTATTGGTCAAAACGCATGCATTGTGCGATCGAGTCGTGAGCCTTGCTACGCGATTATCGCCTTAAAGGTGAGCGTGCGGAAGAAGTCGCGATTGTACCTATGGTCATAGGTCCTGACACTCCTGACTGTTGACTTGGTTTCAATATAATATTCGAAAAATATCAAAATTATATTAGAAACGTAAAAACATTATTACAAACAATGTTTATTGCATTTAATGTTTAAAACCAATTCGATTGCAATTTCCAAGTAAGTATCGATTTCTGACATTCGACATACGAATGAATCGAGTCGATCGAAATAAAAAAAAAATCGTTTGGCACAATCGCTTTCGGACATCTTTACAATTAAAAAAACAAAAATGGTCGGCGATTTTGTACACAAATTGAGTAGTGGTAATGAATATTACGTGATTTTGGACTTGTGTTTGAATATTACGTTAAGATCTGGACAATTTCATACTTTTCATAATATTTCAAATATTATTTGTCACATTTAAATACGCAACTACATCTGTGTGTGCTTTATTTGTGAAAAGTAAAATGTAAACACGCACGATTGGCGCGAAACTTCGACTTTGGAAATCAAAAAACTTCATTACCACCACTCATGTAACTTGAACAATGGATAAATTTGTCAAGTAATTAAATGATGTATGCTGCCACTGCCCCGCGATGGAGTTTGGATGTTTGAAATCTCCAGTTTTTATGTTTTTAGCCTCGAACACCACCGTCCCCAAAATGGCGATTTTCGCATTTACAGACTTACATTTTAAAAAGGTGAATTAATAAACTTGCGCACTAAATATGAAAGATTTAGGAGGGTTAACTTATTGAGTTTTTATCCAACTCCCTTATTTAACGCAGATTTATAAGATTTGATGGGTAGTATTAAATATGTTCACATGATCAATTTAGGTTGTCGTACGTCGTGATTCCTGGGTCCTTTGGGACCCGCTACCGAGCCGACGGAGGTTCGTGTGTTCGGGTCCCTTCGGGGGCGCTTCCGAACTATACGGTTATTCCACTGCAAAATGGTAGGTGTCGGCTCGCGCCTGAGTCAATGCATCCGTCACGTTTATTAAATTGGCCATTTACATGGTTTACGTTGACTATTGTCGCGTTCCGAAATTCAACAAAAGTGATAATATCGCGAACCCGACCAAATTGAATACCTAGTCAAAAAAATTAAGAGCTATCAGATCATTAGTACTGATTTTTATTTTGGTTGGCTTCGCGATATTATCACTTTTGTTGAGTTTCGGAACACGACATATCTTTCGTGTTGGAATTTGTATTATCAATATTTGTACATTGATTACTTTTACTGCAATTGTTTGTATATACCGGTAACATTTGACATGACTTTTACCGCTGTCACGGTCCCGCTGACATTGACACAGTGTTGCCAACTCCTATAAATTCGATACGCTAGACTTAATGTCAAAAATCGCCAGAAAGTCGCTAAAACTGATTTTATCAGCAGGATTGGCACACGAACCGTAGAGAAGCGTTTTATCGACGGAAGAGTAAACAAAAATAAAGTTAACGTGAAGACAGGTGACAGTGTTGTACCCAGAAATGTAGACAAGCGATTTCTTTTCTACGGTAGAGTAGAAATAGAAAGCGTCATGCAGCCTGCTGGAGCGGACTCAGGATTTTGTTCTGGGAGGGGCATAAGAGGCTAGTGGCTGTATTTAATTATAATTTAAATACATAAAAAACACTAATGTTTATTTAAACTAGATGATTTCCGAACGCTCTCAATTTTTCTATCTAGAGTTTGGGGTAGCTTGATGTGCTGGCGTCTGTACTCCAAAAGTCGTCAGATAAGTCGCTAAAATATTTTTTGAATCTTATTTTGTGTCGCTAAGACATAAACGAAAGTCGCCATTTCTAGCGACGAAGTCGCTAAATTGGCAACACTGCATTGACAGTTGGGGCGCATTCCGTATTAGACAAATAGTGATAATATCGCGAAGCCAACCAAAATAAAAATCAGTACCTACTAATGATCTGATAGCTCTTAAATTTTTTGACTATTCAATTTGGTCGGGTTCGCGATATTATCACTTTTGTTGCATTTCGGAACACGGCATTGTTTTCGTTTGGGCCGCATTCCGAATTAGAAAAATAGCGCTGCGAGCGCTCACATCGTTATGTTGCGTTCCGAGATAGTAGTCACGATTCTGACAGCAAGCCGTCATTTTTTTGTCAACAATATGGAACGCTCGTGATCGCGATAAGTGTTCACTCAACGTTAAATCAACATATTAAACTTGTATACACCACACATTTCTTCTTCTTAGATAGAAGCGCTATTTATTCTCCTTAGTGTTGCCATTTCTGTGAGAATTTATATTTAAATTATATTTACGATCCAACTAACCGTTGTATCAATAGTTAAAAATAGCTTTTACACATCTTAAATAAAGCTTATTTTCAACTTACTGAAGATTTTTCCCGAATCCCGGAAAAAAAAATAGTCGTAAAGAAGTCTCCACTTTCTGTCTCTGTTCTCCGAAGTTTAGGCAAATATAGTCAGCCTATTCCGATCACTGATTATCACAGTTATGCGTTCTAAACGAAGTAGATAATCGTATATAGGTACTTTATGGCCGACGAGTAGAAAGGTTGTTGTCAGTGTGATTTTGACAGTTTGGGATGAAATATTCTTCTGAAATCACAGACATATATGTCTGTGTCTGAAATAGTCTACATACAGGGTAAGTTTTTAACCAGTGCGCAAATTGTAACCATGAATTCAGCATATCATTCTAGAACCCCTAGCACATAAATTTTTCACCAGTTATACAAAAAAAAAAATCTGTTGTTTCATAGAAAAGTACAATACCTACGCGGTAAAAATGTATGGAACAGCTGATTTTTTTTTGTATATCCGGCGAAAAATTTCTGCGCCAGGGGGTCTAGAATGATATGCTGACTTCATGGTTACAATTTGCGCACTGGATAAAAACTTTACTTGTTTAAAGGGACCTAGACACAGATTGTTAGAAACGAAAGACAAAATTACAGATTGTGGAAGGATATCTACGGTGCGATGCTAAAAATGGAGGAACGAAATGTCACTTTGAATTGAAAAAGCACTGTCTATTCTTCGTAGAAATAGAAAGCGTCATGCTAAGCCAACTGCTAGCGATTGCACTGGCTTCATTTGCTTCAGATTGACTATTTCCATTCACTTCCGTATCCATATCCATGAGTTTCGTTATAATGGCGTCGACTGTAATTTGTATGCCAGAATGCTCGATAGCCATTAACATGGGCATGAACTTTTCTGACAATCCTGCCAACAACGAACAATCAATCCACTCATTACTGATACAATATTCCTGTACCCTTAATTTTTGTCCATTTTCAACTATCTGCGTTTCGTACGACTGCATAGAATCAATTTTCAAGATGATGATGATTTTCTTGTCTCATTCCTTTTAGAGAGTGATGTTTCAGTAGCCGGGTTTTAGTTTTTGAACTTAATTTTGAGAATGTATATGTCTTACCTTAAAATTCGGAACTTTGGGATCCGCTGAATTAAAATATTCCATAAAGTCAGGCACTTGATTCATGTATGCCTTCAATAAGTTCGCTTTTATTCCTCTAGGTGGCTCCACTGTCATCTTATAACCTGAAAAAACAAAAAAAGGCAATGCTAATTGTGGTATATTGATGGCAACATCAGTCCCGCCAAAAACAGTGGGTTTTTGACAGTGACAGTTGTCGGTGCAATTAGAAAATAAAAGAAGATTTTATGCAGAAAATTATGGTATGATTTAAAACTTAATATTGGCGACGAGGATTATTAACATGGCGTTAATTGGTAACATTGAACATTATAATGCAGAGAAACAAGATTTTAAAGATTATAGTGAGCGGATGGAACAGTTCTTCATTGTAAACCAGATGGAAGAAACCATGAAGGTGCCAATGCTAATTACTCTTATTGGGCCCGAAACATACAACGTATTGAAAAATCTGGTATCTCCAGACTCACCGGCGACTAAAACGTATGCGGAACTGATCAAGACTCTGACTCGACATTATGTAGTGAAGAAATCCGCTCTAGCCAGCCGGTATGAGTTTTACAAGTGTAAACAGAAAGAAGAGCAAAGCGTAAACGATTTTGTAATGGAAGTGAAAAGAAAAGCTGCTTCATGTAATTTCGGTGCCTTTCTCAACGAAGCTCTAAGAGATCGTTTGGTGTGTGGACTATCTCGAGAGCAACTCATCAAGAAGCTTTTGACAGTAGGAGACAGTCTTTCTTTTGAAGAAGCTGTGAAAATAGCAACAGCTTATGAAAGTGCAGAAAATGAAACAAGGAATATGCAGCCTGAGGTGAGTGTACAGATCCTCCAAAAGCAGGTCCCTGTACAGAATCACCCTTCTTTTAAAATGCAGGGTCGTAGCCAAATTAGTAACAGGGATGGTGTAAGAGGAAATGTATCTAATGCCAGAAATAATGAAGAGTGCACACGTTGTGGTGGCAAGCATATGTCAGACAAGTGTTACAAGAAAAATTGGGTGTGCTTTCACTGTAACAGATCAGGCCATATTGCATCAAAGTGCCATTTCCGTGGAGGAAGAAATATGTTGAAGCGATTGGAGGATCAGCATACTGAAAAACAGGACACAGAGGAGGGAGAAGTCGTTCTTGGGAGCATTCACCAGCTGTCTTGTGGGGAAGACATTGCATGGATGCCATTATGACTAAAAAGTGGGCATGTTTTAAAAATGCAAGTGGGCACAGGAGCCTGTAAATCAGTAATACATAAAAGAGATTTTGATGAACATTTTGCAAAAAGTGTAGTACGCAAGTGTAACTATAAGTTAAAATCTGTGTCAGGTGAGCTTTTGAATATTCTAGGGTCATTTAAAATTACATTTAGTAATTTAAAACAAGAATTGTATTTAGTTGTTATTGATTGTGAAAAGTATTTTGTTCCATTAGTGGGAAGAAATTGGTTAAAAGTTATATTTCCTAAATGGCAAAAGTATTTTGAGATAAGACAGATAAAATCTGTAAACAGTGATAAAGATCAATTAGTAGAAATGATTAAAACCAAATATAAGAAAGTTTTTGAGAAAGATAGATCATCACACATATTAAATTTAAAAGCTAGTTTAAAACTTAAACAAGGAGCTAAGCCTACTTTTCACAAAGCTTATACTATTCCATATTCAAAAAAGGAGGAAGTTGAAAAAGAATTATTAAGTCTAGAAAAAGCAGGAATTATTGAAAAAGTAAGACATAGTTGTTGGGCCAGTCCAATAGTATTGGCTCAGAGAAGTGATAAGAAGCTGCGTATTTGTGTGGATTACAAAGTCACACTAAATCGGGTGTTGGACACGAAGCACTATCCATTGCCAATACCCGAGGACATTTTTGCAGCTCTAAGTGGGGGTAGTGTTTTCTGCGTTTTAGATTTAACGGGAGCCTATCAGCAATTATTATTAGAAGAGTGTTCTCGTGAATACATGACTATTAATACACACTTAGGATTGTTTAGACCAACTAGGTTGCAATTTGGTGTATCAAGTGGGCCTTCAGTGTTTCAGTGTGCTATGGATCAAATTTTACAGGGGTTAAATGTTTTATTGATGATGTAGTCATAAAGGGAAATAATCTTTCAGCATGTTATAACCACTTAACTCAAGTTTTAGAGCATTTAGAATCATATAATGTGAAAGTTAATTTGGAAAAATGTCAATTTTTCTGCAATGAGATTAAGTTTTTAGGACATCATATTGATAAAACAGGAATTAAACCCTTGCCAGATAAAGTAGAGGCCATCATAAGAGCTCCCGCTCCTAAAACAGTAACTCAACTACAAGCTTATCTTGGACTTTTAAATTATTATTGTAAATTTTTGCCAAGGTTGTCAGAAACATTATCACCCCTGCATAAATTATTAAAAAATAACACTCATTTTAAGTGGTCGGAAGAATGTGAAATGGCATTTAAAAACAGTAAGCAATAATTGCTAGAAAATCAGCTGTTAGTTCATTATGATGTGAATAAAGAATTGTATTTAACTACAGATGCTAGTGAGTATGGAGTTGGGGCAGTACTTAGTCACAAAATAGATGGAGAGCCAATAAGTTTTGCATCTGGAACCTTAAATAGTGCACAAAGAAATTACTCACAAGTTGAAAAGGAGGCTTTAGCTATAATTTTTGCAATAAAAAAGTTTCATAAGTTTTTGTATGGCCGTAAATTTATTTTGATCACTGATCATCAACCATTAAAATTTGTTTTTGATCCTCTTAAAAGAGTTCCGGTGACTGCTAATGCCAGACTTCAAAGATGGGCTCTACTTTTGTCTGGATACACTTATGAGATTAGTTATAGGAAAGGAACTTTATTGGGAAATGCAGATGCCTTGTCACGACTGCCATTGCCGGAAGTGGCAGATGTATGTGATACGGTTAATTTTTTGAGCTTCTCTGAAAATCCTCCAGTTGATTTTAAAGATATTGCTTTTTATACTCAAACAGATCAAATCTTATGTAAAGTTTATGAATATGTCATATCTGGTTGGCCAAATAGTGTATGTGATGACAGCTTAAAACCCTATTTTTCAAAGCATGCTGAATTGTGTGTTGAACAGAAGTGCTTGTTATGGGGCAGAAGAGTCATTATACCACTTAAATTAAGACCAAAAGTTCTTAGTATGTTTCATGAATCTCATCAAGGGGTTGTACAATCAAAAATGTTAATGAGGGAATATTGCTGGTGGCCAAATTTGGGACAGGACATTGAAAAACTGGTACAGGATTGTGAGGTTTGTCAGGCAACTAGATGTTTTACTAATGCATGCCCACTGACTCCTTGGGTCAAAACTGAAAGAAGCTTTGAAAGGGTACATGTTGATTTTTGTTATATAAATTCTATTACATATTTTCTGATTGTTGATTCAAGATCAAAATGGTTAGATGTGCACATTATGAAGAGTACAACTGCTTCTCACGTAGTGGAAAAATTGTGTAAAACCTTTGCTATTATAGGTATACCTGCTACATTAGCAAGTGATAATGGTCCCCCTTTTAATTCTGTTGAATTTATAATTTTTTTAAATGTAAATGGTTGTGAAGCAGTGAAAACTCCACCCTGTCACCCACAGTCTAATGGGATGGCTGAGAGAACAGTACAAACTATAAAAAAATGTTTAAGTAGACTGGGCAGAGAAAATTCTAAATTAAGTCCAGAAGTGATCTTGCAAAAATTTCTATTCACTTATAGAAACACTCCAAATGTAACAGGTATGTCTCCAAATGAGATTTTGTTCAAACAAAAACCCCGAACTAAATTTGACTTAAGAGGCCTACGTACAATGAACTGTCCATACATACGTAATACCTAAATTATTTGCAACTTGAGCATATTTCCATCATATTATGATGATATTCGGATTCAGACAGTATTTATCTAGGCTCGTAGGGGTTTTTTTTTCCAAAATACTTACCTGAAATGAAGTTTAAGCGAATTGCATTTCGCACATTTTTACAGCTTAAATGACATGTTTTCTCACTGTTTTTTTGGTATTATAACCAACAATTTCCGTAATATTGTTGTCTCAGAAGCATAGCTCATATTATCAAGTTGTAAAATGTCGAAAAAAATATTAAAATACAATAAGTTTTCATTCATCATTTTTGGTATTACGGAACACATCCAAATTCATCATAAATGGTCAGTAGCTAGTAGCGCTATCGCGTCAAGCCATTGTCAATGTGTGTGTGATCGTACTGCTCACTGTAGGTATGTATCCTCGACAGGTACTAACACTAGCGCAACGATAGCAATTTTTAGACGAAATATTTTCTCCGCCCGAATCCTAGTTGCGAGCTTCGGTCGTAGGATTCTTAATGAAACCATATAATGTTATTTCAAAAAAAACCTGTAAAGGGCATGAAAAAAAAAGCATGATATTTGAAGAAGGGGATAAGGTTTGGTGTAAAGAACTAAGTAAAGGGAAAGGATGGGTCAAGGGAGTAGTTTTAAAGAGACTAAGTGTAGTTAGATATTTAGTAAATGTTGAGGGAGTTCAAAATCATTATCATGCATCTTCTCTAAGATTACGGGCGGATAGTGTAGATACTAAAGATGAGCCAGATGCTGTACCGGACCAGGTGCAGGAGACTCTAGGATATGAATGCCCACCTCAGTATCCAACTTGTGAAAGGATTGATAGAAATTTAGACCTGGATAACACCAATGGCACTAATCCTAGTGGAGCAGATTTAGAAAAAAATTGGGAAGAGGAAGAAGTTCATGACAGTAGTCTGGATAGGTACAGTGATACTCCTGCAAATTCAAATCGTGAGTCTCCTTCGCGTATGGTCCGTAGATCCATTAGAATAAGAAAAGCTCCACTTAGTTTTAAAAAGGGGACGAATGTGGTATATTGATGGCAACATCAGTCCCGCCAAAAACAGTGGGTTTTTGACAGTGACAGTTGTCGGTGCAATTAGAAAATAAAAGAAGATTTTATGCAGAAAACTAAGTGGTATTATTTAAAACTTAATACTAATTTCCGTAAGAGTGAAAGATGTCGCGCACTATAAACCTTAATTCGTTGCTCCGACTGTCATTAGTTGACAGTCGTTACTGGTACCAAGGAGTATAGTGTTACCCAGTAACTGGGTTGTGGAGGTAAGATATGCAGTCGCTCCATATAAAATACTGCTACGCATTGGGCTAGACTGGAATCTGACCCCAACAAAGTTGGGAGAAGGCTAGGCACATTGATACTGCAAATAGCCTCCGATTAAAATGGATGTGTCATATCCGGACAGATGGACATTCGGACGGCCGGAAGGACGGACAAACGAATGTGATGAAATTATAAAGGTCCCATTTTGAAATTTAAAAACAGAACAAAATTTTGGCCTAAAAAGCAATATTATGATAGTCTATGAGGAACTGGTACCGTTTTGCAGTAGCGCCACAGGGAAGTGGGGCGAGGGCGTGGACGTGAGCCACAGGCGGAAGTCTTTGTGCACCAGCTCCGGCTGGATGTGTTCCACGTTCAGCTCCAGCACCGGCATCCAGGACGGAGACAGGTGGCAGTTCTGGAACACAACAAACAAATAAAGAGGAAAAACTTAGGTAACTTTACATTCTGCTACTGCGATCATATACATATATAATTTGGTCCATAACACCATTAAATTACTCGTCTGTATGACTTACACAACGTGTAACAAAGTTAACACAACCAAAACATTTTTAACCGACTTCAAAAAGAAGGAGGTTCTCAATTCGACATGTTTATATCTCCGTAATGTAAGACGGATTTGCAAAATTCTTTTTTTGTTCGAAAGGGGTTTATTACGAAATGGTCCCCTATAAATTTAATATAGATCTGATGATGATTTTCGGAGACAGACAACGGAACTCTTAAAAAAATGACAGCAAATCAACCGCGATTGCTGGTATCGCATAAATATGCATTGTTTTGACCCCAAGGATGATGAAATTTCGAATTGGTGTTTACGATAACTAAAAAAGCTAAAGCTATCATCTGTTATTATTAAGAAAATCGTGTTGACCCTAGCATTTTTTTACATTTAAAATTGTGTCTTACTGCCTTGAAATAAGATTGTTTTTTTTTGGCTCAATCGGCGGTAGCAATGGCATTTTTTTTAAATTTTAAATTATTCTGTGTGTGTGTTATATCGATTCAGTCGGTAGTGAATTAGGAACAAACTACTTGTAGGTCAGCGTTTATTCTTTTACACCTTGTATACTGAATAGCCGTCGCGTTTTAGCATGATACTAGCGGTCATTGATCAATTTACATCCCAGTTAACATCCTGAATTGACATGCAGTGTAAACTTTATACAGGAAAAGTTTTAATCCAGTGCGCAAATTGTAACCATGAATTCAGCATATCATCCTAGACGCAGAAATTTTTCGCCGGAAACACAAAAAGAAATCAGCTGTTCCATACATTTTGACCGCGTAGGTATTGCACTTTTCTATGAAACAGCAGATTTCTTTTTGTGTATCCGGCGAAAAATTTCTGCGCTATGGGTTCTAGAATGATAAGCTGAATTCATGGTTACAATTTACGCACTGGATAAAAACTTACCCTGTATTGCGACACTCGATTTCACGATACGTACCTACGCAAAATACGCGAGTTGATCTCGAAAGTCGTAAAGGTACCTGGAAGAACACCCAGTTTCCGAAGTCACTGCCGACCTTCATCATGGCTTCAGCCAGCGGCCCCTGGCCCTGGCCCAGGGAGATGCTCTCGAATCGCTTGCCCATCTTCATCTTATCCGCGAATTTTAACAGATCTGGAATATCGAACGATAGTTGAATGTTAGGTGTCATTCTGTTTCTAATAAAATCGGCTAAGATAGTATACACACAAAACAATAATACAAACTATGAGACAAAACGTATACTAAATGCCTCTGTTTACAATAGCAACTTTTTCGCGATTTTTGGTGTCATAATGTGAAAGTTTTTCAAAATGAGGAAGGAGTAGGTCAAGTCTTTAACACTTTCGTCAGTTTTTAACTGACTTCAAAAAGGAAGAGGTTATCAATTCGGTATTTTATTTTATTTATGTTCGGGCATAACTCCTTCATATCATCATCATCATTTCAGCCGAAAGACGTCCACTGCTGGACATAGGCCTCCCCCAGAATGGGGGGGTTTTGCCATAATCGCCACGCTTGGCAGGCGGGTTGGCGATCGCAGTATGGTGGTAAAATGCATAGAGAACGCTGCTGCCCATTCTCTAGTAAGTCCCTTAGTCGCCTTCTACGACACCCACGGGAAGAAATGGGATGGTGCTATTCTTTTACGCCCGGCGACACATACATCATATACATCATTAGTTTTTGGTTACACTAAATCCGAAAAGGGGTCATTGTACTCATCATTTTGAACAACTTTTTCTATGGGACCAACCATGAAATCGCGAAAGAAAATCAGCTGTTCAATACATTTCGTCGATTTAAGTGAACACAAATGTATGGAACAGCAGATTTTATTTTTCGCCTTTTCAAGCTTGGTCCCATAGAAAAAGTTGGTCAAAATGACGAGTACAATGTCCCCTTTTCGGGTTTAGGGTAAACAATAACTAATGTCGTATATGAAGGAGTTATGCCCAAACTTGCAAAATTCTTTTTTTGTTCGAAAGGGGTTTATTCCGAAATGGTCCCATATAAATTTCATATAGATCTGATGATGCGTTTCGGAGACAGCTAACGGAACTCTTCAAAACATGACAGCAAATCAACCGCGATTGCTGCTATCGCATAAATATGCATTGTTTTGACCAAGGATAGTGAAATTTCGAATTGGTGTGGGGTAGGTACTATAACTAAAGATAAGACATTTATTTGTAGAAACATGGGTATACATACAAGGCATGCAGGTTGTTTATAAACAAAAAAGATCCCTCATGTTCGGCCTTTGTGGCATACAAATATATAGGCTAAAAACATTATCAAATTTTTACACAAACTTAAAATTAAAATTAAACAATAAAATTGTCCTATAATCTAATTTTAAATTTTCAAAATTATAAAATGCAAGTAAATATTAATAGTTAAATTCGTATTATTACACGTTGTCATTTAAAAATTCTAAAATACTGTAGAACGCTGAATTTCCGAACTAGATATTTATAATTTTAGCCGGTTTTTATTATGTGTGCGCTTAGTTCCCTCCATCCCTTAGGGAGTTTATTAAATAATAAAGGCGCCATGCAAAATACACTTTTCCGAATTAATGCTGTTTTGGATAGTTTGGTGGTGAGCAAAGCATAGTGTTATCGCGTCTGGCGCGACTGACTTTGTCTGCCATGCGCGGAAATAATTTCCGATTACATTTTACAAACATGACAACTTCGAATATAGACAGAGACGGTAACGTCAGTATGTTTAATTAATGAAATTAAGTTTACAACTGTCAGTCGAAACTAATTTAAACATCTTCCGAATACACCGGTTTTGGGCTTTGAAAGGTATATCCTTGTCAGTCGAATTGCCCCAAAGGATAATTCCATACTTTAGGTGCTATGACATTTCCAAAAAAAATAACAACCGACTTCCGGAAAAACAACTATAAAACATATCCAAAGTTATTTTTCACCTTGTAGTGTTTTTCCGGAAGCCGGTTGTTTTCAAATACTTTGTTTTCAATTCAGAACACATTACCTTTTTTTACTTGTTGTGTCTGTGTCGAATAAATGTTTTCTATTCTATTCTTTCTTATCTATGTTTACATAACACACCTTTCTCGTATTGATAGAATATGGTTTGTATGGTAAAAGTTAAAGTCTCGAATTTTATGGGAAATAACTATATCGAATCACTATTACAATAGAATTACACTTGGTAAAAAGAAATGGTAAAACTATATGATTAAGTTATTGGTAAAAATGTATGGTAAAATACTAATGATTATGGTTTTCAGGTTGTTGAGGACACAGGTCCATGCTATGCGCAAAGAACCACCTGAGACCCTAGGTAATGACCTAGGATAATTCGTTTCTCAATAGTTTAATACACGAACTGTATTCCCATACATATTAGGTTTAGGTATATCGATCAATACTTTTGTAGACAATCATCTGGTACCTATCCCTCTTAGCATTTAGTTTGCAATCTTCATTGAGTGGATCGAGAATTTAGCTTGCCATATACAGCTGCCAACAGTTCCAACCAACACAAGTTTTGGTTGACCATCAGTTCGTGTATTAAATCATAATATAAAAACGAATCACCGAGCTAAGGGCCGAGTCTCAACGGATCGTAGCACTACCGTGCCACTCTACCGAGCACAACACCCCGCCAGGAACGGAAGTCGTCTACAGACTATTCCGAGCCCCGACATCGAACTGAGTTAAATTTGGACCTTCGGAACCGTGATGCACACGTTACACGAACAGCATCGATCTCCGCGATCCAAATGGGCTTCGACGTCGCACCTCACGTGGTGAAGCGCGACTAGGAAAGTCACATTGTTTAGAGCCTCTCGACTCTCGGGGCTCCACAGTAAGCATATCCTTGCCGGATTTGGCTAGATGGGCTTCTCCCTTAGATGCGTTCAGGGATTATCCCGCGGATGGTAGCTTCGCACCACCGGCCGTTCGACCGAGTGCATGAACCAAATGTCCGATACCATTGTTATTTTGGAATTTAACGGTATTACTATCGCAACGACAGGCCATCAGTAGGGTAAAACTGACCTGTCTCACGACGGTCTAAACCCAGCTCACGTTCCCTGTTAGTGGGTGAACAATCCAACGCTTTGTAATTTTTGCTTCACAATGATAGGAAGAGCCGACATCGAAGGATCAAAAAGCAACGTCGCTATGAACGCTCGGCTGCCACAAACCAGTTATCCCTGTGGTAACTTTTCTGACACTTCTTGCTAAAAACTCTTTATACAAAAAGATCGATAGGCCGTGCTTTCGCAGTCCCTATGCGTACTGAACATCTGGATCAAGCCAGCTTTTGCCCTTTTACTCTACGCGAGGTTTCTGTCCTCGCTGAGCTGGCCTTAGGACACCTGCGTTATTCTTTGACAGGTGTACCGCCCCAGTCAAACTCCCCGCCTGGCAGTGTCCTCGAACCGGATCACGCAAGAGTTATAATGGTGACATGTATTGTCACCATCACTTTTTGCGCTTGAATCACAAAAAAAAAAACTGTACACTAGCCAATATTATCGACCGCGTACTGAGTCCGCTCGACCGAGTGAGTAATCAAACAATGAAAGTAGTGGTTTTTCAGCGACGATCGCCTAAACGATCTCCCACTTATGCTACACCTTTCTTGTCTACTTACAATACCAGACTAGAGTCAAGCTCAACAGGGTCTTCTTTCCCCGCTGATTTTTCCAAGCCCGTTCCCTTGGCTGTGGTTTCGCTAGATAGTAGATAGGGACAGTGGGAATCTCGTTAATCCATTCATGCGCGTCACTAATTAGATGACGAGGCATTTGGCTACCTTTGAAGAGTCATAGTTACTCTTGCCGTTTACCCGCGCTTGCTTGAATTTCTTCACGTTGACATTCAGAGCACTGGGCAGAAATCACATTGCGTCAACACCCGCGAGGGCCATCGCAATGCTTTGTTTTAATTAGACAGTCGGATTCCCCTTGTCCGTGCCAGTTCTGAGCTGACCGTAAACCGCGGTTATTAAAAACCTCGTCAATCGCGCACGAGACGAAAGCAACGCAGTTCTTATAGCTGGAAAAATCTACAAAAGGTTGGAGCATAGACCCAGAGATTACGCTAGCACCCTAAAAGGCCCATGTGCATTGACTGGGTCTAGCACCAGTGGCTTCTGCTTCATGTTCCAGCCCAACCACCCCGGTCCTCAGAGCCAATCCTTATTCCGAAGTTACGGATCCAATTTGCCGACTTCCCTTACCTACATTATTCTATCGACTAGAGGCTCTTCACCTTGGAGACCTGCTGCGGATATGGGTACGAACCGGCGCGACATCTCCACGTACATCCCTCACCTGAATTTTCAAGGTCCGTAGAGAGCATCCGGACACCGCTGCAAGTGCAGTGCTCTTCGCGTTCCGAACCATATCTCCCTTCTATAGGCTTCCATGGAACTCGAACGCTCAGGCAGAAAAGAAAACTCTTCCCAGACCTCTCGGCGGCGTCTTCAGGTCACTTTGGGTTACCCCGTCGAAAACTCGCTATTTTAACGAGGGAACGATTTTGAACGGTTCCGCTGCCGGGTTCCGGAATAGTAACCGGATTCCCTTTCGCTCAAAGGGCGTTATTTATCATTGATATACCAGGATTGTATATTGTTGAAAAAACACGCCACATCGACATAAGATTTTTCCTTGAGCTTAGGATCGACTAACTCGCGAGCAACTACTGTTCACGCGAAACCCTTCTCCACGTCAGCCCTCCAGGGCCTCGCTGGAGTATTTGCTACTACCACCAAGATCTGCACCGACGAAGGCTCCAAGCGGGCTCACGCCCAGACCCTTCTGCGCTCTCCGCCGCGCACGTCCTACTCGTTACGGCTTAATGATGTCACAAGAACATCGCACATGCCCGTAACGGTAGTGTATAGGCAAAACGCTATAGCGCCATCCATTTTCAGAGCAACACATCCTAAACAGGTGAGTCGTTACACACTCCTTAGCGGATTCCGACTTCCATGGCCACCGTCCTGCTGTCATTAACATGTTACGTCTTTTCGGTAACTTTGAGCGTTTTTTGGGCGCCTTAACACTACGTTTGGTTCATCCCACAGCACCAGTTCTGCTTACCAAAATTGGCCCACTTGGCACCGTCATCAGATCTCCGGCTTCATCGTTCAAGTAAGCCGGAATAATCACCCATTTAGAGTTTGAGAAAAGGTCGAGGTCGTTTCGAACCCAATGCCTCTAATCAGTCGCTTTACCGGATGAGACTGTTGAAATCGGCGCCAGCTATCCTGAGGGAAACTTCGGACGGAACCAGCTACTAGATGGTTCGATTAGTCTTTCGCCCCTAAACCCAGTTCCGACGATCGATTTGCACGTCAGAATCGCTACGGTCCTCCATCAGGGTTTCCCTTGACTTCGACCTGACCAGGCATAGTTCACCATCTTTCGGGTCCCAGCATTTATGCTCAGAGCGCATCTACATTCACGGATTGGAAACGAGACGCCTCGGGAGTGCGAGAGATCGACCTAGATCGATGCTCCATCTTCCCTGAGTGCGCGGCTAGCGTGCACTTTCACTTTCGTTACGCCTTTCAGTTTACTTGTCTCACTGACTCGCATACATGCTAGACTCCTTGGTCCGTGTTTCAAGACGGGTCCTGCGAGTGCCCGAAACTGAATAATCGCAGACAGAGACGCGCACAGTCCAAGACAACACGGCGGCGACAACAGACGCGTCGCACCTGCGCCCGCACTAAGGCGTAGACGTTAGGTGCGACGTTGTCTTGCGTCGGGCCGGACGCGTCTAAAGCGCGTACGCGATTCGTCAAAACTATAGTCCAAGAGCCGGCCCGCCACCGTGACGGACCCACTACCCCGCGAACGGCAATAAGGCGATGGTCCAAACAGCGCTTCGACCGGCGTCGAACTAGTCGCGATGTAATTACTAAGAGAGAAGTGCATGCCGTCCGCAGCTGCGACGGACAGGACTTGTGCCTACCGAACCGAACTGCCGGCCGGCGACATCAAATCGCGTATCCTTACGCCGCGGAATAACAATGAATCTCTCCGTTCGTTCATTCGAGTTTCGCAGGTTTACCCCTGAACGGTTTCACGTACTCTTGAACTCTCTCTTCAAAGTTCTTTTCAACTTTCCCTCACGGTACTTGTTCGCTATCGGTCTCGCGGTAATATTTAGCCTTAGATGGAGTTTACCACCCACTTTGGGCTGCACTCTCAAGCAACCCGACTCTAAGGAGAGTTCCTCTCGCCACGATCCTCCGTCGCTACGGGCCTGCCACCCTCTGCGGGAAAAAGGCCCCGTTCAAGAAGAACTTGGACTGGAATGATCGCAACGAGAAAGCGGAATCTCCCAAACACCACATCTCCCGCCGCTTGAACAACGGCGGGATTCAGTGCTGGGCTTCTTTCCTGTTCGCTCGCCGCTACTAAGGAAATCCTAGTTAGTTTCTTTTCCTCCGCTTACTAATATGCTTAAATTCGGCGGGTGATCCTCCCTGATCTGAGGCCAACGATATGATAGGGAAGCAGGCTCTTAACATCGAGCCTTCTTACTTGTTACATGCAAAGAGACTTTTGCTTATGGCAAACCACTGTACCGATAAGGAAGCAGAACAAAAGCTATGTGATACGCAGCTCTGAGGTTAGTGGTAACCGACCAAAGAGTACTGCGTACTTGTGTAGGCAACCGCTAACGCATATCCTCGCCGACGTGTTGACGACAATACGCATCGGAGGTCGTTCTACCCGCACAAAACTTTTGACTACGTGACAGTGATGACCAGGTCTTATTGTACGTACTCAGTTACATTTTTAAACGGACTGAAGCGAGGATGTTTTACACATCCCCGCCACAGAACCGTCAAATGCAATTCAGCGTGCTCGGTTATCCCACACCTTGTTACAGGGGAGGACGTCCATGTACGACTAGAATCGCAGTGTGGAGTTTGTGTTATACAGCCGGCCCTCAGACAGGAGTGGTCCTGGATTTGTCTCCACGGACCGCAATGTGCGTTCGAAATGTCGATGTTCAAATGCGTAGTACACACTATGACGCGCAGTTAGCTGCGTTCTTCATCGACCCACGAGCCAAGTGATCCGCCGATCAGGGTAATATTTTTACACTTTGGTAATTGTTACATAAATAAAGGTTTTTTTTAATAGTTTGTGGTCCCATATAGCTTGAAAATTTCCTGAATGCCATTGGTACTTTGGTGAAATGTATGCCCCATATACATTTAACCTGCAAGACAAAACGATACTACGTTAGTTCAGGTATACACTTTCGATTAGAAAGACTTAGTATTCTTTATGTGAACAAGTTGTTCAGTATTTTTGGTCGGATAGCATGCCCACTTCATGCAATCATTATAGGTGTCGACTTCGCCTCGCGCTACGATATAACGACTAGCGGTCTACTGATTCACCGATCTGTATATGTGGAACTACAAAACGATAGCATCGGTGTTTTGATGAACCATAGGCGCGAGAATATTTACTAAGTCGATCAAAAGCAAAATAACGTATGCAAATTAATTTAATATCATATCTGAAGTGTTTAGATGACTTTAGGCAACAAAATGCATTTTTGATGCGATCGCACAACAAAACACAAAGATGACGCATTTTATTATATAATTTCTACAATTAAGAAGGAATCTGTGATTTTGGTAATTAAAAAGTAGTGTAAAAAAAATATAGATGGATGACGTAATTCTGATGCCATACTCTCTAGTCGTCTTTTAAACACGTAAATCTAGATTCTACACCCTTTCTACTACAATCACAGTGAAAAAGTTGGTAGTACTGGTACGGTCATTGAAATATATAAGAGTAGGTACTCGTAGAACGTCCAGTATGACGTTTAGTCCTACATCTCTACATAAGTCGTTCGTTATGTGGTCCTGCCATTCATCTTTCACAAACTCGATCCGTCTTTATTATGTTCCCAAATGTCTTATTATTAAGGATACAAAAGCCACAGCCATGTATGGTTTGTTTTCATTCAAGGTAAAGAATCAACAAAAAAATTGACCTTGACAGTTCGTCCAACTATCGAACGAATCTATTTTCGTATCATGAATCAACACTAATAATACTTGAAGATAATCTAACAGATATACATTATTCTATTGCATAATAATTAAACATCAGTCGACTAGGTAGAGCTATCCGTTTGAGCTCAAGTAGAATATTAATCGCGTTTTACAACGATTGCACAATACCAACCGTAGATTGTGAAAGTGATGGTGTCCAAAACTAGTCAAATGTTTTCGATGTTTAGTAATATTTGATTGATGAAGGTTATGCCGTTTTTATTAACCTAACCTAAAAAAAAAAATCATTCGAAAAAAAAGTTTTGGGAATATGTTAGGTTTTTTTTTGGGTGGGAAAACAGCAAATAACATCTCCCGCTCTGGGTGGAGCAGGAGTGCGTGTCAGACTTTTACTGACTAAAACCCACCCGTGTTCCCTCAGTAGCCTGGTGCCAGGGGCGGTGGTATCTTTATCGAACAACCCGCACCCCTCTGTTAGGGATATGTATGTTCGTAGTTACGGAAGCCCGAAAGTCTGACAACCAGTCTTACCAAGGGATATCGTGTTACCCGGTAACTGGGTCATGGAGGTCAGATAGGCACCCACTTCATGTTAAATACTGGTACCAACACCAACTCTGCATCCGGTTAGACTGGGAGCTGACCCCAAAAAATAGTTAGGTATATGATAAACTAGCTTTTGCCAGCGGCTCCGCCCGCGTGGATGTCGGTTATCGCGTAAAAAAGTAGCCTATGTACTTCTCCATATCTCAGCCTATATCTCTACCAAATTTCATGACGATCGGTTCAGCGGTTTAGGCGTGAAAGCGTGACAGACAGACAGTAGTAGGGATTACAACCGGCCAAATGTAAGTCGGACTCGCGTAATAAGTGTTTCGTACCAAAATACACAGAGTAGGAAACAAAAAGTTTCATGCCTAGTGCATATTATGTTTGTTTGTTTAATAGACAGACGTTTGCATAGTTTTAGTAAAAAAGGCAGCTGCACTGCCACGCAATCTGTTACCATAAATTCAGCACATGGTTCTATATACCCAGCGTAGAAACTTTTCATCGGTTATCAAAACAAAAACATCACAATCATGATCAGCCTATAATGTTCCCACTGCTGGGACACAGGCCTCCTCTCTGTGAGAGGGAGTGGGCTGTAATCCACCACGTGGACGAGTCGACATGTCTTCGAATGTTTGGTTCTACTAGGAAACGCCGTTTTCCTCACAATGTTTTTCCTTCACCGTTTTGAAAGTAGTGATGATGAAAAATATTACACAAAGTAAAGCGTCTGCCTGGTTTTGAACCTACAACCTATAAAAAGTAAGTCGTGGCCGTTACCACTGGCCCACTATTGCTCTCAAAAAACATTTATTAAAGTGCAATACCTAGGAACTTACGCGGACAAAATATATAAACAAAAAGTCCCTACAAAAGATAACCTACAAAAAATATCAACGCAAGGGGTGTTTAGAATTCATTCATCATCATCATTTCAGCCGAAAGACGTCCACTGTTGGACTTAGGCCTCCCCCAATATGGGAGGGTTTGCCATAATCACCACGCTTGGCAGGTGGGTTGGCAATCGCAGTATGGTGGTAAAATGCATAGACAACGCTGCTGCCCATTCTCTAGTAAGTCCCTTAGTCGCCTCCTACGACACCCACGGTAAAGATTGGGATGGTGCTATTCTTTAGGTGCCGCACCACACGGAACTGTGTTTAGAACAATGTATTGAATATAACATGCGTCTATGTAACATTTTGCGCGTCGCCACCCTTTACAATAACCTATTTTACTAGCCAACGTTCATTCAACTACAATTAACAACTATATTAATTCTTTTAACAGCTCCTAATAGATACCGGACTGTTTGTATTTCTTTCGACAGAGATAACGCTCTACGAAGCCGAAATTAGCCGATTGTCTCTTTCCGAAGGTCGATGTGCAATATTTATCGCCGGGTACTGTATGTCATTATTGTACTATCATAGTACTTTCTTGATTTTATTTAGCTATCTTATCACTATCGTTATTATATCTTTAATTCGGTTGTTTTTTTTTTTGTTTTGTTATCATATTTGTCGTGTGATTCACACCTTTGTGCCCGGTTTGTCGCGATTGGGTATGAAACGTAGGTACCTATAGAGTTGCAATACGGAAATTATCCATAACATATTATGGTCTTATCATTAGGCTGGCGAAATATAGGTCAACTACACAACGCTGTCTACCCTATCTTCGATGAATTCATGCGTGAGGATATTATGCGTTACTGTTTACATGCCAGAACGCTGTTATCGATAATTACATGCCGAATATGCTCGTGGTTGCATGGACCGCGGTGCGAGCACGTCGGTTCAGCCGCACCTGAAAGCTCAGTTGCTACGTCCTGTGTTTGGTCTGTGGGTACTCTACACCAGAATTGTTTGATGTTAAAAGAACATCACTATTTTAGTTAAATATACTAATTTAACAACACTAGTTACAGTGTGTGGTTTCAAAATGTTAATGCGACTATGTCACCAATTGTAACGGCAACAGTTCTAAAATATAATGTGCTCAAATACCTACTCAAATTGTTTTTATGAGTCTTCAACTCCTAATAAGTTAGAACATGGCGCAGCCGTTCGAAAAATAAGTGATTTAGGTACGTCACCGTCGCCCTACTCAAACCGCCAAGTTTACATCCAAAAAGCAAAACTACGTTGAACTACGTGCTCAACATGGCGACGGATACCAGCTTTGTAAAACTTCCTCCAAACCTAAACATCGCGAATGAAAATGCAGCGTCCGAGTGGAAGTTTTGGCTACGCACATTTGAAGATTCTTTGGTTGTAATAGGGAAGAATAAAGCTGAGGATGGCGTTAAACTATCACTACTACGCAACATGATGGGCCCTGAAGCAACAAGAATTAAATCAACGATTCCAATTCCCAAACCTAAAGACGAAAATAAATATGAGGATGTGATTGCAACTATCACGACCCACGTCAACCCAAGAACAAATGTGGTTTTCGAGCGCTTTAAGTTTAACGAAAGAAGACAACTGGAGGGTGAGCCATTTGAGAATTTTCTGACAGACTGCAGGCATCTTATTCAGTCTTGTGAGTATAAAACCATGGAGGAGGAAATGATGCGAGATCACATAGTACAGACTGTCTTTGACAAAGCTACACAGGAGGCTCTATTAAGAGTCGATGACCTCACTCTGAACAAAACAATTCAGTACTGTCAAACGAAGGAGCAAGCGGCGAGGCAAGTGTCCGCTATGCATCCTGCGGCAGTGGAGGCAGCCAAAGTTTCAAGGCAGCAGGAACAGAAGAAGTCTACATTTAATCGTCGAAGATGTCAAATGGAACATGGTCCTCGTTCATGTCCAGCTTTTGGGAAAAAATGTAAGAAATGCGGAATTCTCAACCATTTTGCTGTAAGCTGCAAGAAGGCGAATAAAAAGGTACAGGAAGTCTACACCGAGCCTACAGATTCAAGCTCTACAAGTGAATCTGAAAATGTGCACTGCGGAGAAGCCAGAAGTATAAATTGTGCGAAGTCCGAGTGGTATGAAAATATTATGATTGAAAATAGTAAGGTAAAATGTAAGTTGGATACAGGAGCTGATGTCAGCATAATGCCAGTTATATTATTTAATAAGATAAATGAAAATTTAAATTTGAAACTTTTACCCACAAATACTAGGTTAGAATCTTTTGAAGGCAAGCAAGTTATACCTGTTGGCATGATAAATTTGCATTGTCAATACAAAAATAATAAGTGTTATGAAAATTTCATAATAGTAGATTGTAAATCAATGTTGCTTGGTTTGCCTGGTTGTATAAATCTAAATCTAATTAAAAGAGTGCATAGTGTAACCAATACAAATAGTAATAATCCAAGTAGGGATAAGTTTATAAGTGATAATATTGAAGTTTTTCAAGGTATTGGGAAAGTTCCAGATACTTTTGATATCCCCACCAGAAAGCCAGCAGAACCAATTTGTCATCCATCATCTAGGATCCCTCATTCTTTGTTAGAGCCACTAAAGATTGAACTTGAAAGACTTGTTAATAGAGAGGCTATTGTTAAAGTCAATAATATAAATAATAAAGCTTGTGTCAACAGAATTGTTCTTGTGGAACGCCTTAACAAAAAGATAAGGTTATGTTTAGACCCAGCTGACTTGAATAAAATTATTGTAAAGAAACCCAAAATGTTACCCACACTAGATGATCTAGCAACTAAATTAATAGGAAAAAAAGTTTTTACAGTGTTAGATTTGTCAGAAGGATTCCATCACTTAGAATTGAGTGAAGAGTCTTCTTGGAAATGCTGCTTTGCTACACCTTTTGGTGTCTACAGATATCGAGTCCTACCTTATGGTCTTATGAATGCTCCAGAATTGTTCCAGGAAGTACTCGAAACTCATTTTGGAAACTTACCTAATGTTGTTGTGTGGGCTGATGATATTTTAGTCATGGGAAATAATATTAAGGATCATAATGTATCCTTAAATAATGTAATGAGAAAAGCCAAAGAGTTATAAATAAATAAACTTCATTTTTGCCAATCTGAGGTAAAATATGTTGGCCAAACTTTCAGTGCTAACGGTATGTCAATTGATAAAGACAGAGCAGAATCTCTAGTCAATTTAAAATGTCCTACTAACAAAGAACTACTCAAAAGTGTAATTGGTTCTTTTAGTTACATAAGGCGCTATGTACCTGACATGGGGGAATTAATGTATCCATTGTGTAGACTTTTAAAAAAAGATGTTGATTTTACATGGTTACCTATTCATGAAGAAGCTTTCAGTAAACTCAAACTTAAAGTTAGTTCACCTCCAGCTCTATGTCCATTTGACCCTCAAAAGAAAATTACACTTCAGTGTGATGCATCAGGCCATGGTCTGGGTTGCTGCTTGTTCCAAAATGATGACAAGGGAACACCCAGACTTGTTGCATGTGCATCGCGCACTACTGAACAGAATTATGGGCAGATGGAGAAAGAGCTATTAGCCATTTATTTTGGATGTAAAAAGTTTCACAAATACATATATGGAGCTAGTGTGGATGTGCAGTCAGATCATAAGCCAATCATGGCCATCATGTCAAAGCACATAAGCAAAGTTGGGTCACCAAGACTTAGACGCCTGCGTCTCAAATTATTAATTTATGATTTAAATATTTATTATGTTCCTGGCAAATAAGTTCACTTTGCTGACATGTTGTCTAGAAATAGCTTAAGAATAACTGAACATGATAATGAAATGTTGCAAATGGTGCACTCTGTATCTAAATACTTACCTATGTCAAACGAACGCAAAGATATTTTCAGAAGAGAAACCAGCAATGATCCAGTCCTAAATCTTATATCTAGACTTTATTACCATGGGTGGCCAAAGTCAGTTCCTTAAAAATGCAAAATATTTGAAAAATTTAAAGACACCATATATCTTCAGGATGGATTAACGTTTGTTGGTAACAGGCTTGTAATTCCAATGTCATTGAAACTTTATATACTAGATATCTTACACAAAGGTCACTGTGGTGTATCAAAGTGTATAAACAAGGCAAAACCCCTATTTTATTGGCCTAATATGCGGGTAGATATCCATGAATATGTAAGAAAATGTAGGCCATGTGAAAAGTTTAGTTCACAAAACTACAATGAACCATTATTGCCACATAAAATTCCCCAAGAACGTTTTATAAAAGTAGGTTCTGACATTCTGGATTTTCATGGGAAGTCATTCCTTGTCATAGTTGACTATTTTTCGCATTGGATAGAACTTCTGCCAATGACTGGGAAGTGTGCTAAAGATGTCATAAATGCTATGCAAGAGACTTTCACACGTTTTGGATATCCTGTAGAATTAATTGCTGATAATATGCCATTCGGTTCTTTTGAATGTATAACTTATTTTAAGCGTAAAGACATTACCCTGATTACATCAACACCTAGGTATCCCAAAAGTAATGGTTTAGCAGAAAAAGCAGTGCATATTTGTAAACTAATTTAAAAAAAATGTAAAGATGATAATACGGACTATAGAGAAGGAAATATTCCTTCTCATCTCATCTCATTATAATAATACACCACTGTCAGGATTTGATATCTCACCTTCACAAATGTTAAACAGCAGATTGGCAAGAATAATGCCCTGTAATATTAATATGTTAAAACCTAAGGTGCAGAATGATGCATATTATAAAATAGTTTTAAGGCAATCACTATATAAGGAAAATTATGATGACTCAGCTAGAAAAAAAGTTACAAACTATGCTCCAGGTGACAAGATTGTGTTCAGGGAAGGGGTATTATGGAAAAAAGCCATAATTATATATTATCTAAGTTAAAAGAACCCCGTTCATACTTAATTGAAAGGCAAAGTGACGGTAGGCGCTTAAGGCGCAACACATCACAAATCAAAAGGTCATTCACTAGTTGTACTAGGAATAATAATATTAATGATTTTGTTGATTTTGAGCCTGAGAGAGAAGGAGAAAATGAAGTGGGGACTTCACCACTCACTCCCCAAACCGCGAGACATCCAGTTACAGAAAGGTCTCGGCCTCCATACTTTACCAGAACAGGTAGGCAGGTAAAACCCAGGCATATTAAGGACCTCTAAAATAGCTACATACCTACTAAAGTAATTTTTAATATTGTTTAATTTAATAGTTGTTTCTTATAACTATTTAAGTATGTACCTTTGTCAACTAATACTATATAAGTTAAATTCTTTAACAGTAGTTTTGTTATCTTATTAAGTTCTTAATTTTCTGATTAATTATTCTTAGGAGGGAGATGTTTGATGTTAAAAGAACATCACTATTTTAGTTAAATATACTAATTTAACAACACTAGTTACAGTGTGTGGTTTCAAAATGTTAATGCGACTATGTCACCAATTGTAACGGCAACAGTTCTAAAATATAATGTGCTCAAATACTCAAATTGTTTTTATGAGTCTTCAACTCCCAATGAGTTAGAACAAGAATAACCAAACAGCTATTGCCGTCAACCGGGTTATAAAAACATTTTTTTTTGTTTTCACATAGGCCTAGGTATCGAGGTAAAGCCCAGAGCAGTCCGCGATATACTCGTATTACAGTGGGTATCCTTCGTCATGTGCGTGCGTATCTGTTAGCATGCATTTGTTTTACATGGAGGTGACATCGAGGTAGCGAGCTAAAACTGCGATCACGAGGTATCACAGTTAGAAATCTTCGGCATGTACTGCACTTTATCTGTCAGTTAAGTGACCTTTCACCTGCACCTCGGATGACCTAACGAACGCCACTGATGCCACAATTAACGTGGTCAGCAACGGGAATCAAACTATTAAAAAAAAAGTGTACGAGTACTATCGACACGAAAAGAAGAACCTGTCGGCCTGTGTGAAACCGAACAGCACTGTGAGTAAGAAAGCTGTATTCCGGTATATTGTATATTTTTGACAATTCAAAAGTGCCTGTAAAAGGTTTAATTGAAATAAATGCTTTGAGTTTGAGTTTGAAGGTGTATTTTAATCAGCCTATAATGTTTGCTCATCTGGGATAAAGGCCTCCTCTCTGTGAGAGTGGGCCACTTCCTCTCGAGAAGAGGAAGCCTGTGTTCCAGCAGTGGGAACATTATAGGCTGATTTTGCATTGAATTTATTATCATTTGTATCTAAAAGAGTACCAACGAACAGTAAAATGTTTAGTCCTTCATCTATAGTTTCTATTAGCTTAGCAGACATCTCAGTGTTTCTTTCATACGTCTTCAAGTCCACAAATTCCGTCTAAATCTTTTTAAACATAATATGGCAGTTAAAGCTCCTTCAAAGAGGCGCGACGCGACAGCGCGACGCGTCTCTCGTAGAACAATTTCTATGAAAACTTCATGGAAATTGTTCTACAAGTGTTGCGTCACGATGTCGCGTCCCGCTTTTTTGAAGAAGCCTTTACGCTAACAAAAATCCTTCGATCTTTATACTTTCCCTTGATATCTTTAATGCTCAGTTCCTACAAACAAAAACGAATAATTTTGCTTACCATTTTTTATTTCCAACTGTGCAAATAAATATTTTCGTTGGCTAATTTTACCTGTGATTGCTACTGGTTTATGGTATACTAGATTTAAAAAAAAATAAAAAAAACTACTCACTGTTGTCTCTGGTTGTATCTGTTTTTATTCTTCGCTCCAATAAAGTTTAATTTATAATATAAAAGTATTTTAATTCTAAAACATGGCGCAGCCAATGTAAATTAAAAGTATTCAACAAGTTATAAGTGTGATAAAGTTTGAGAAGTGTTCTTAGCATGGATAACAATCCAGTTAAACTGCCACCAAATTTTGACTTGAGGTCGCCAACTGCAGCGTCGGAATGGCGGTTCTGGAAATGCCTTTTTAATGATTATTTAATAGGAATTGGCCAAGATGAAGCATCAGACCGAGTTAAACTCTCTTTGCTTAGGAACATGATGGGGCCGGAGAGCACAGAAATCATTTTAACCTTCAAATTGACGAAAACAGAGTTTGAAGAATTTTACAAAGTCATTGTGGCTATTGAGAAGTATGTATAGCCTAAATGCAATGAAACTTTCGAAAGATATAAGTTTAATGAAAGAAAACAGGCTCCGGGAGAATCGTTTGAAAATTTTTTCACCCATCTTAGACAACTCATCAGCACTTGTAATTATAGTGCAACATCCTCAGAAAGCCTAGAAGACCAACTGCTAAGAGACAGAATTATTCAGGGCATTGCAGACAAGAGTCTCCAAGAAAGTCTATTACGACGTGAGGGTCTCACTGTGGATAAAGTGGCAGACATCTGTCGTGCAAGCGAAGTTAGTCGCACACAAGTTAAAGAAATGAATCCCACCCTAGATGTTGATTCTGTGAAATTTAGAAAGGGTTCGACCAGAGATAGCATGAAGAACAAATCTGTGAACAAAAACACAGACAAATTTGATTGTAGACGCTGTCAAAAACATCATGGGCCGCGAGAGTGTCCTGCCTACGGAAAGAAATGTACCAAATGTGGACTATTAAATCACTTTGCAGTGAGTTGTAAAGTTAAGAAGGACCCTAAAGTGCGTGAGTTAAATGTGTCAGATTCTAATGAAAGTTTATATTGTGGGGTGGTCAAATCCGGTGTAAAAAAAGGAAAAGAGTGGACTGAAAATATTTCTATTGAAAATCAAGTGATAAAATGTAAATTAGACACTGGTGCAGATATAAGTGTTATGCCCAAACAAATTTTTGAGAAAATTAATAAAAGTAATAAATTTAAATTACAATCAACAAATTTAAAAATTGAATCTTTTGCAGGTGAAAAAGTTGAGCCGTTAGGCATTGTGAATATGTCATGTAGATACAAAAACAATGAATGTCATGAAAATTTTGTTGTTGTAAATTCTAATACCATGTTGCTTGGGCTACCTGGCTGTGTAGCTTTAAATTTAGTGAAGCGCGTGCACAGCTGTGATACAAACTCTGACCTTGATAAAGAAAATTTTGTAAAACAAAATATTGGGGTCTTTGAGGGTATAGGAAGGTTGCCAGGTAAAATTGATATACCTACCAAATCTTTTGATGAACAAATTTTATAAAGCAAACCAACTCTGATCAATGTTTGAGCTTAATAAAATTATATTGTGGTAATGGATGGCCTGATCAAAACAAAATTTCAAAAGAATGTAATGAATATTTTAAAATTAAAGACAATATTTACTTTGAGTCTGATTTGGCATTCTATGAAAACAAAATTATTGTACCTAAATCTTTGAGGCCATATGTTCTTGACTTGGTTCATCACAGTCATCCAGGAATTACTAAATCTATCAAAAAGGCTAGGCAATTATTCTTTTGGCCTGGAATGTCTAAAGACATCAATGATTTTGTATTAAAATGTCGCACGTGTGAAAAATTACGTCCTGCAAATCCCAGAGATACTATGTTGCCACATAAAATACCTCAATTAAGATTTGTTAAAGTTGGGACAGACATACTTGAATTTGCAGGCAAATATTTTCTGGTTATTGTGGACTATTTTTCCCACTGGTTGGAAATAAGAAAATTATCTGATAAAACTTCCAACTCTGTCATTGATGCTTTCCAAGAAGTTTTCACCAGATTTGGTTATCCACAAGAAATTGTGTCAGATAATAATCCGTTCAATTCGTTTGAATGTCACACTTATTATAAAAGTAAGGATATTTCATTGACCACTAGTAGTCCCCATTACCCAAAAAGCAATGGTATGGCAGAGAAAGCAGTTCATATTGGCAAAAATATAATTAAGAAAGCTCATTATGATAAGGTGGATTATAGGGACTATTTAATGTCATATAATAATACTCCATTGTCAGGTCTGGATGTTTCCCCTTCACAAATTCTTAATAGCAGAAGAGTTCGCACTCTTATCCCAACTAGCTCAGAACTGACTTTAAGACTGATTATTTAAAATTACTATCTTATTTTATTACATTTGAGACTGATTATTATAATTAAGTTAAATGATTCTCTTGATTATAGGTTATGAAAACTGTGATTTATATAAAAAAATACTAGATTTCTTATCGAGATATATAAATAAATAATGAAAAATTACTAAGACTTTAATTTTTCAAAACATACCTCTAATATAAAAGCATTTCTATGTTATAAATATAATTACGATTTAATGTTATGCATACACTTACAATCAATATTAAGTATATTTAATATTTTTGTAAAACAATTTTTGTGCCTGACAGTACATTTGATCAAAAATAATTTTGAATTAAATTAATCGTATCGGGGGCGTCGGCCACAGGTGCGTCGACCACTGGGGGCCTAAGCCACGGACCCTATTAAGAGACGTTGAGAATTAGTTTTAAGAATGACCATAAAACATTGTATCTAAGAACAATATGTTATTGTTTTTATCATGAGTCCCTAGAGTTCATATCGACAACGACGGTCGCCGTCGATATGAAGTGCAAAAGCAATACCAGTACCTACACACAGTGTCAGTATGTGCTAATCCCTCAATTTTTAAAATGTTACACAGCTACAACATTGAATTCGTTTCGAATAATCTACAGAATACTTCAAAATGAGTTTATTGTTTCGACTTGGATTCAAACCATCGCATCACCGAACGTCGTCTAACTCATATTATATATTCATGTTTGACGAACTAACCAGCGACTCCAGCGAGCCCATATTGAATTGCGATGAAATTATTATCCACTATCGCCCGAGTCACTTCATCTGTAGGTTTCTGTCTAATCCAAATATTATGTTATTGGAAGGTTTCCATTAATTTAACTTTTAACGTTTTCTTAATAAAATTAATCCCTACCCCCAAGTTATAACTACAACGTTTGAGACGACATGACGGATCACGTGACATTTAGTTAGTTTATGTCAATTTAAAATATTTCTAGCGCTTCCTATTTTATCGTTTGCGTTAAAAGGATATCACTAGTCTACTGACCCGTTTGAGTCAGTTGGTAAAATATGTATGACAAGTTATCTGTAAATTATCAAACAAAATTGTAAAAGCTTTGTATTAAATTAAGAAAATAGTTTTGTTACATAATAGCAATTATAAATGTTATGAAATTATTATGAAAGTATTTTTTTAATTCTTTACAAATAGTTCTAAACAAAATTGAAAGATACTTCATATAAAAATCGTGCCCAGGATTCGAATCTCCAACCCTATGCACTGCTAGCGGTCTTGTAACCTCCGGTCTAATTAGACGATGATTGATTCCTCGTAAATGTTAACCGTATTCACTAAAACAATATAGTAACCACTTAATGGAGCTGTGTGTACAAGGGGGTGAAAAATAACTTTTTCATACTGCGCCTGTAGAAAAAAATTAAGCAATATAATTTTGCTAGCGACACGTATTGAATAATAAAAACTAGGTACATATTTTTGTTACATTGAATACAAAAAAGTAGGATATGTTACTTCGTATCGGGTCTGGGTCACAAATAACCATTCCTCTTTGGCTCATGCGTAGACCATGACCTGGTTTAGGACATTTTCGTTTCCGTGGGATAATTTAACTTCACGCAAGCGAAGCCGCGGGCAAAATCTAGTCATCATCATCATCATAATTTCAGCCGAAAGACGTCCACTGGTGGACATAGGCCTCGCCCAGGATGGGGGGGTTTTGCCATAATCGCCACGCTTGGCAGGCGGGTTGTCGATCGCAGTATGGTGGTAAAATGCATAGAGAACGCTGCTGACCATTCTCTAGTAAGTCCCTTAGTCGCCTTCTACGACACCCACTGGAAGAAATGGAATGGTGCTATTCTTTTACGCCCGGCGACACATACGGGACAAAAAATCTAGTTATAAATCAGTAATTATTTGCGTCTAAATATTTTTTTTTGTTTTTAAGCTATTGCATAGCTTCTATCGCGGGCCTTGAGCGTGGAGACCGAACCCAGAAATTTCGTAACGAAAATAATGTCACACCTAGCAACAGGTCGGACTGTTGCATAGCAACGGAGGAATGACATGTTAAAATTGCAATTTTGACTGCTTTATCTGAATTTTCATACACAACATCGTATATTTATGGATAGTTTATGAAATTTTCTTACCGTTTTAGCAGTATTTTAGCCATTTCATACTGGGGGGTATAGTATCTGTTTTTTACCTGATACTGTACTTACGCTTCTTTTTCATTCATCCACATCATCTTTATGTTTTAGTATCCTTTTACGACTTATCCTTTTATATTATTTATATTTCACACTTTGTTTTCTGTATTAGTACTCTGCGAATCGGTCTTAAACGATTCGTCTATTTAAAATTACCTGATTTTACATAGAATTTTCCATCTTTTTACATAATAATATTATTGTTATGACATTTAAGTCAAACGTGTCAAACTGATGTCTACTTATTCTTTTAATTGTCTATGCAGTCTATTCAAGGCAAGGAAGGTTGCATTATGATTGCATTTACAGTTTGGCAAGAAAGTCCTGAAACGGATCTAAATTTTTTTATCATTGGCAACACGCGCTCTGCCTCGTCGACTAAAGTACATAATCTGTCATTTCTTGTAATCGGTGTCTGTTTCTCGTGTTTATTTTTATTTATTTGCATTATTGTGGTGATACTGGTGACCCATTGTGTTCATAATGAACAGATCTGTTATTCGCAGCTCCGCAAGAGCGATAATTTATAAAGTGTACTTGAGATATTTGGCGGAACTCGAGGCAGGACAAATTTTATCAGATCTCAACGATGTGTATAAACAAACCGCTGAAATGACGGGTAAAATTATATTTTATACATGTAATCATATGTAAAGTGTGTATTCCAAGGTGCAATATCTAGTATAAACCTTTTATACAATGATTGAAATGTTCATTCACGAATTTGAGGTTATGTTTACAAAACACATTTGGAATGCAGCGCGTTCGAATAATTTTGATACTTTTTGGTTAATATTGACTGAACTAAACTACATAGAGTATTTTTCAGGTAAATCAATCAGTACTAACGGGTTTTTCAACAAGAACTTTGTTTTTCAATTGGGCCATCACCAACAGCATGACTGTTTTGATATTTAGTTTTTTGTCGTATTCGTAGTAGATGCTTTGGCAATTGTTACAATTAATTCAATTTCGCTCGAAAATGGCATTAAAATAATTAAAATCCACTATGAAAATGGTGGTTCTGTTAAAGTTACATTTTGTAAAATTCGTGATATTTTCGGACAGCATAATCGTCTTCTTCTGAGACCGCTATTAAGAATTTGGTCGCTAAATTTGAGTCGACAGGCTCGGTACAAAATGTGCCAACACCAACGCGTGTTCGGCCGGGTCGTTCACCGGAACACATCACAGCCGTGAGCCACAGTGTTGAAGAAGATCCAAATTTATCTATTCCTCGTCGTTCGCAACAATTGGGATTATCCAAAACCACCACATGGCGAATTTTGCTTAAGGATTTGGTTTCGAAACCTTACAAGATTCAACTGGTGCAGGAATTGAAGCTGACCGACCATTCACATCGCCGTAGATTTGCTCAATTCATTCAGAAACAACCCGCTGGTTTCTCTGAAAAAATCATTTTTTCAGACGAAGCCCATTTTCTCTTGTCAGAGTACGTCAACAAGCAAAATTACCGCATTTGGGCTTCTGAAAATCAAGAGCAATAATTGAGAAGCCTTTGCATGCTCAACGTGTCACTGTATGGTGCGCTATGTGGTCTGGAGGCGTGATTGGGCCGTTTTTGGCCAAAAACGTTGATGAAAGAATCGACATTGTCAGCGTGCTCGTGGTGGACATTTGTCAGATATTATTTTTTATTCATAATTGCCAAACTTTTCTCTTCGTAATACAATAAAAATTTGAATCATCTTCATACATATTCTTTGATTTATTTTGTTTGAGAAAACAAAGTTCTTGTTGAAAAACCCTGTATAAGGCGAATTGCAGTAGAAGGACAAAGAAACAAAGGTGTTTTCTCCTCACCAGGGAAACATAGAGCAGGGCGACCTAAAAAAGAACTGGACAACTTTGACTTCTGTGCAATCAGACAAAAGTTCAATTCTTTTACACTGTAAAAAAAGATTGTAGGTAGAACTTTAAACTCCCCTTTTATATCAATCTTTATGATCGATCGATCGAAACCCCATTGAATTGATCTAGCAAAACATAAAATTGCTTCACATAATGTACTGTAAATGTAGGATCAATTGACATCAAGGTATTTTGATATCATTATTGTTCATTTTTAATTCATTATAGTAAGTAATTTCAAATTTTTAGTTGTTTTTATTTTATTGTTCTAGGCAGTGGCTGAACAAGCGTTTCAGAGCTTTTATTATTTTCTTAAAACGTCAATTCCTATTAATTGTCAAAAAAACGAAGTATCAAAACTGTTATCGTCGTACTATATAGGGTTACAACATGCACGATAGTGGCGCCTCCATTATTTTCACGACTTTTTGGCCAAGCTGTACTAAAAATAATTTTATATCGTTTTGGATAGCCCAAATTTGGTCTTTTCTACCTAATTACGTTGTCTACTAAATAACGGAATTCTAAATTATTATTATAAGATTCTTAAACGCACTCTCGGTTTTTATCAAGGAGGTGCATAAGTTGATAAAAAATGCTATGCAATAGCTTTACCGCGGCAGTCTCCGAGTGCCACACGTTTTATTTTATTTTTTGAATGATATCTCGCATGTCATCTTGAGATCGAGGCTGCTGAACTGGACTCGCCTGTGGCTACTTCAATAAATTAAGGACTTATAACCAGGGCTTAAAAACTTCGACAAGTATACGTTCATGGGGATACGGACCTCAGCTTAGGGTGTCGCTAGAAGAGGGCAGCAAGGGACAGATTGGATCAGAGTGATTTCTTTTATTTGTACTAGCCGAACTTGTTTTATTTTTAACCGACTTCCAAAAAAGAAGGTGGTTATATGTTCCACTATACCTAATTTTTTTTTAATGTATGTTTAACGGTTAGGAGTTAGGTGCAGATTCGGACATAACTCCGTCATATATAGACCAATTTGCAAAATCCCTTTTTTCAGAAAGGAGTTTATTCCGAAATGGTCCCATTTAAATTTCATATAGATATGATGATGCGTTTTGGAGACAGACAACGGAACTCTTCAAAAAATGACAGCAAATCAACCGCGATTGCTGCTATGGGATAAATATGCACTGTTTAAGTTAGCTGTAAGCTCCCGAAAATAATAAAATAAATACGTACCGGCAGCGGGATCCGTCCCCGTGGACAGCACGAAGATGATGGGTGCCAGCGGGTCGGACTCGCCGTACAGCGCCGCCAGGTCGGCCGGCTGCGGCTCCACGAAGCGCGCGCCCAGCCCCATCACCACGTAGTCCTGGGGTAGTTGTGTGCGTATTATAAATGCGTCTTGTGTCTGTATTAGTCCACGTTCCCTGGCGCAACTTCGACAATCATCGATTATGTTCGGTTCGGTACGCAGGATTATGAGAACAATTTGAAGAATTTTTACAATCATGAAAGTAGAGATCACCCAATTTAAAACTTAACGCCCCTCCACTGCTTGCTGCATACACATTTCAAATGCTCGTATATAAATTTTAGTGGAAGCGTGCAGTTTTATCCCTGAGGACACGGTGGAGCACACGGTGGCGGTCTGCCCAGCTTGGGTGGAGCACCGCCGTGTCCTCGTGGAGGCGATCGGTGGCGGCGATCTCTCGCGTCCGGCCCTGGTCCAAGCCATGGTACGGAGCGAGAGGGCATGGGGAGCCGTCACCTCCTTCAGCGAAGCAGTAATGCTCGCGAAGAGGGAGGCGGCGCACGTGAGGGAGAGGCAGCATATGCGCCCTCGCGACCCCAGCCGCCGCAGGATACGGAGACGCCCTGGGCGTCGGGAATCCCAGGCCGATTTCCGGCCACCGTAGGCATGGGCTTGCGGACGGCGAGTAATGGGTAGCTCGCTGTCCAGTAAGGACCAAGCCCAAGTCGACGGCGCGTTGTGTTCCACGCGCACCTCAAAGAGATGTCAGCACAAACGTGATGGGGCCCGCAAGGGCCGATGCCTGTCAGGGGTGCGGGTTCGTTTGAAAGAGATACCACAGCCCCTGGCATACGGGCTAATGAAGGAACACGGGTGGGTTTTAGTCAGTAAAAGTCTGACACGCCCTCCTGCTCCACCCAGAGCGGGAGAAGTTATTTGATGATTTCCCACCAAAAAAAAAAAAAAAAAGCGTGCAGTTTTATGCTAGGTGATCTCTACTTATCTATTTTGTATAACCATGGTTACAAAAGATTGACAAACCTATGCAATTCCGAAAAAAATAACGAAACTCGTTGCGACCAGTGTAGGTCCCAGACAAAAGAGAAAACTTAATACAAAACTCAGTTGCTAGGACTTAGATATTGCCTCTGTATGGGGTTATTCTGTTGTGGCATCATGCCTGACTGATGCTGACTGTACGCTAGGGATGCCCGATCTGAATCGATCTTCCAGAAGATCGATTCAGGGCCATACGATCTACCGATTTTTTGGATCGATTCAACAGGATGCGATTCGCCCGGATCGAATCGTATGCGCCTATAGGATCGTATGAAAAAACCGAATCAGCTAAAACCTAAACGTCAACTGAAACATCAACATCAACATCACTGTCAATTTTTTCCATTTGAACATGAACCTCAATCTGTCAAATTTCTTTGATAGATTTTAAACTTTATCACATAAGCATATCATGTGATAAGTTTAAAATCTATCAAAGAAATTTGACAGATTGGGGTTACTTGATGTGCTGGCGTCTGTATCGTACAAAGTTACGAACTATAACAAAGTAAGATTATCTACATAAACATTGAATGAGATTAGTTTCGACTGTTTTGAGTAACATTAATCAAAAGCGGTACTGTGTGAAATATGAAGGTGATACCGTGATAGGCATGTGATAGGTGATACCGTGAAACAAAAATAAACACTTAGGTACCTTCTTTTGCACATACTTTTAATTTAGATGTTGCAAAGAGCTGTGGAGGAGATTGATAAATAAAGTCAAAAGTATAGTGACATTTTTTAAACACAGTGCTTCATCTTAAGATGAATTAACGAAACTTCAAAAAATAAAACATTTATCACCGAAGAACCTAGTACAAGACATCATCATAAAGTGGAGTTTTAAATGTTACAGCGATTTGTTGAGCTTTGTGATTACGTAAGCAGTATTCTACTGATCTGACAATTGTTGCAACTTCGGTCCCTTCAGAACGTCTGTTTTCTCTAGCTGGAAATACTTTGACAGATAGTCGTAATAAGATAGATCCAGTGCGTCTGTCTAAATTATTATTTTTGAAAAGTTTAAATGTAGACAGTTGCAATCTGTAATGTAAATAATGTTTTATACTTATCAAAAATAATAATTTGGAAAGAGTCACCGGCTGGATCGCTTATTACGGCCGTTATTATTTTTATAAAATTATGATACGATCTTCCGAGATCGAAAAGATCGATTCAATACAATACGATTAAGATCGTGAATCGATTCACGAGGTTACGATCCATTACGATTCAAAAGATCGATTCAAAGCAAAAAAACGGGCATCCCTATGTACGCCTACAGTCAGCGTCAATAATATCGGGACGAACAGACTGTTCAAAATGATACAAACATAAAAATGATAAACTTTAAAATGATAAAGATAAAGTTTAATGATAAAGTTTAATTTTCGTAGTTTTTGAGATAATTTTGAATAGTCTGTTCGTCCCGATATTTTTGACGCTGACTGTACCAATTCGGGACAAGAAGATTACCGAAGCGCAAAACTTTTCTGGTTTACCGAACTGACCTGAAACCCTGGAATAATCTTATCGGGCCGGAGACTCTTTAGGATGAGTAGCTTTTGAAAGGGGTCGTACTGACTGTCCATCGGTTTTGGGAACGGCAATCTGCAATAAGTAGGTTTTCAAGTTATAGTTTTTATACAAGGCGGCAGGCACATCGACGCGCAATTTGTTACTGTGAATTCAGTAGGTACCTACGAGTACATGATTCTGAGGCAAACAGATAGTTTTAGTTTTTAATCTGGATTAACACATAGCACACTATTTATCCCGGTAGTACGATCCCATGGGATAATTTCCGACATCCACGTGGGCGAAGCCGTTGGTAATAGCTAGTAGGATATATTTATTTTGCCCAAATAACAACATTTGCGCAAAAACACCAAGTGAAGTGCCAACGTTGGACATACCTGTGCGGCGTATGTGAATCGTAGTACGTCTTGAAGAACCGAATGTTGGCCTCAAAGTCACTGAGGATTGCGGACATGGTGGTGACTGTGGCCAGCTGCTGCAGCTCCAGCCACATCCGAGGAGATATCCACTTCGGTTCCGGGTTGTCTATTTCCTATAGGCCACAAAATAAATTTTGTTTTTGAAACTTTATCTTTAACATCTCCCTAATTATTATCTTGACGTGGCGGGCTGTCTCAGCGCAGGTTTATCTGTGTTTAGAACTGTGTTTATGTTTAGGGATGGCTCAATCTATGTTTAGTTTCTATTGTCTATTTTTTTTTTCTATGCACACATTATTATAAGACGAGCTTTTTAGTCTATGCAGACGCAAATCATGGCGCTCTATCTACTTGTGATCTCAGTTACACAATTACAATAAAACAAGTAAATGAATACAAGAAAGTTTATTATTGTATCAAACATGGATACTCCAAGTTCAACACCCACAAAGGAAATAAACATATGTCAGGTGTGGGGTATTTACCGCCACTGCCGCAAATGTCTTTCGATGGTAACTTAAAACATAACTTCAAAATCTGGAAACAGAAATTGGATATTTACTTAATTTCTACTGGCCTCGATACGACCTCGGACAAGAGACGTATTAATATATTTCTGAATTTTATTGGAGAAAAAGGCATTCAAATTTACAATACGTTCAATGCCACTGGGGATGAAAAATTCGAAGATATCATCAGTAAGTTCGAGAAATACATAAATCCAAAAAAGAACTTATCTATATCTATACAAAGACATGAGTTCTTTAGTATTAAACAAAGTGGATTGACTTTAGAAGAATGCTTCCAAAAAGTTTTCAATCTCTGGACTCGCATGCGAACTCGGCGAATTGAGAGAAAGCTTGACGGCAAGTAAGATCGTTGCTGGTTTTTTTTTTTTTTTTAATAGAATTTATAACCGAAGACGAAAAAAAACTGACGCTGGAGTACGTTATGCAATTTCTGCTATGCGCCGAGACCTCAAGATCTTACGTCGAAGACAAGATGGCTACTGAATGTTACAAAAATGAAGAGAAGGAGATTTGGAGATTTATTTCTCAAAGCTGGAGAAAACCATAAATAATTGTAGAAATTGCGGGAAGTCGCATGGGATAATAGGTCCTTACGTATGAAATTGATGTTTTATAGAACTGGCCACTTTGATCTCAAAAAGCCGGCGTTTGCTTAAGAATTCCAAATTCAAATTTATTTCAATTTTAAGCTTGTCTATTTGTGTTTCGAATGTTATTCGCGCCATTTAATTTTGCTTTGAGATCGTGGTCAATATGGAAAACATAAAATATCGCATTATTTTCGAATACGAATTCCATCGTGGCACTAGCACTGCAGAAACAGCTCGAAGGATTAATAATGTGTACGGAGAAGCCATTGTAAAAGAAAACACAGTACGTTTTTGGTTCCAACGCTTTTGTTCTGGAAATTTTGACCTCCAGAACAAACCTCGTGGACGGCCGGAGACCCTAGTTGTCAATGAAGAATTGAAAGCGATCGTGGAAGCGGATCCATCTCAAACCACGTCAGAGTTATCTGCAGGCTTCGGTGTGAGTGATAAACCCATTTTGAATCATTTGAAACAAATTGGAAAAGTGAAAAAGCTTGAAAAATGGGTACCGCATGAACTAAGTGAAGCAAACCAACAAACACGCGTCGACTGCTGCGTCACGTCACTCAACCGTCACAATAACGAGGGGATTTTGAATCGTATCATTACTTGTGATGATTGATTTTGAATGATCCCATACGATAATCGGAAACGCTCATCACTGTGGTTAAATCCAGGAGAACCGGCTAAATCCTGCCCCCAAGCGAAAGTTGACTAAAAAAAGGTACTGGTTAGTGTATGGTGGATCAGCGTTGGTGTCATCCACTACAGCTTCCTAAGATCTGGGCAGACGATTACGGCAGATCTGTATTGCCGACAATTGGAAACCATGATGGAAAAGCTAGCCGTTAAACAGCTGAGATTGGTCAACCGCTCTAGCCCACTGCTGCTTCAGGACAACGCTAGACCACACACTGCACAACAGACGGTGGCGAAACTAGAGGAGCTAGGATTCGAATTTCTCCGTCACGCAACATACTCCCCGGACCTTGCTCCAACCGATTACCACTTTTTTCGGAATTTGGATAATTTCTTAGTTGGAAAAAAAATCAGATGAAGCAGTCCAAAACACCTTCAAAGATTTTATTGATTCTCGCTCCCGCAATTTTTTCAGCAAAGGAATCAATGAACTCTCTATAAAATGGCGAAAGTGCATGGATCACAATGCTCCCTACTTTGATTGATTAAATAAAAAAAATGTAAAAAATTAGGTTTGCTTTTTCCATATAAAACATCAATTTCATATGTAAGGACCTAATAAATGCCCTGCTTATGCGAAAAGCTGCCACAATTGTAGCAAGCCTAACCATTTCTCGTCAGTGTGCAGAAAGAAGAAACAAGTTCACGCTGTTAAGCATCAAGTTGAGGATGTGAATGATGACGAGGAGGATGGCAACTTATTCATTGGATCTCTATCAGTGGGAAGTGAGATGTCTCAAAATTTTGTAGAAGCCAGATCATGTGTTTTTTGGCCAAATTTGGCCAAAAAACACATGATCTGGCTTCTAGATCTAAAACTCTCTAGATCTCTTTGTTCATATTTATATGAACAAAGAGATCTAGAGAGTTTTGTAAAAAAATGCGAACCTTGAGCAAAATATAGACCAAACTTACCGAAAGAACCTTTAATCTATCATGCTGTTCGCGACGACGATGCGTCACTACATAGTTTATTAGTTTGTTTTTGACATTAATTTAAATTCATAAACATTACAGTGATAGTTAAACCAATAGACAGTGGTTATAAGTATCTACTATAAGAAAACCGTAAGTACCACCCTTTCAAACCTCATTTAAGTGGGCTGTATAGCCGTAATATATAGTTTCAAGTGCGTTCAGGTAACCTAGTACCGAGACCTAGCCCTGGGCGTAACTTTCCTTAATGTAAACCTAAGATAAACCCACTTAATTGAGCTCTGAAAATCGTGTTGCTTTAGCTAAGTAATTTTTAAGATTTGAGTTTTGCTAGCCATCTTTCAGGGCGCGTCACGCCCTGAAAGTCATAGTTGTAACGTTTTAAATATTAGATTGTTTTGGGTCTGTAAACCACCCTGAGGTATCTGTAACTAGATTTGAAATAAGTTCAGTAGTTTTTGAGAAAATCAACTTTTAAAGGAATATTTAGTAACCTTTTTTATAATTTTTCTGGTTTCCTCGAAATATTCTTTCAGCACGGGAAGTTCTAGTCGATACAGATATCTCAGGAGATAGTAAATTTCATGGGGAATACAGGGATATGTAACATGCCTTATGTACTGTAATAGATTAATGTGTTATATGCAATATTCCACTGTAACAATAGTCAAAATTAGTTCAAATAAAACTTTATTTGCGGCTCTCGTTACGGTAAAGTTTCGAGGCACGTTAGAAAACGTGAAATTCGACCAATTCGTAGTCATTGGCAAGATAAATTTGTTATTTTAAACTTAATTAATTAACATGAAGTCAAAGTAAAAGTTCTAAATTGCTTGTACACCAGCCATGGTTAAACATGTTGAGCCAAAAAACCTTGTAACACCTATAATAAGCATCATACCATGTAGGGGCAAGTGCTGTACCTATGGACGCTTTTACCTGTGGACACCGTTAATTCTTAAGAAACGGGCTACCCTAAAATTATAATTGGAACGCAGCCGTAAGCATTTGTCTATGGTTGACAGATTTGACGTATCGCCATCTTTTTTTTCCGTGTTGTTTTTGTTGTGCCGGCGCCGAAAGTTTTTGGAGCAAAAAAGTAAGTTTTTTAGCTGTATTTGATTAAGTTTTACTATGAAGTTCTGTAACATAACTGATAGACTATATGTGCACTGTGGTCTCTGTAGTATCTAGCTTATTTTCTTGATTTTAACTAGTGGTTTAACCAACTTACTGGCGACTACAGACCTATTATGTTTTTTTTGTGGAAATTTGTTCCTATGGACAAACTACGGTGTGTACCTATGGACTGTCCAAAGGTACAAAATAGTGTTTGTACCTATGGACAGTTCCAGTTTATTTATTTTTTTATATCTTACTAATCAGTTGTATCTTATACCTACTTCTACAGATAACACTAGTTCCTCAAATATAACGGAAATTCCGCTTTCAGTTGCCAGTTGCTCAAAGTCTCTTACTAAAAAGATTGAAATATTGAAACAAGAAAAAATATCCTATGTTATGTGTCTGAAATGTAAAATCTATGCCAAAGATAGTAAAAAAATGCTTAAATGTAGTCTATGCCATCATAATTATCACAATAAGTGCGTTCCACAGTCACACAGACAGAATTTTGATTCTGACGATGAGAGTGAAAGTTTTGTATGCATGGCTTGCTTTGTATTAGCAGATGATAGTGTGATAGTGATGAATCTACTAATAATTTGTTTGAAGAGTGTCGTAAAGCTTACGAATAATACTGTAACAATGTATGTACTTACATTTGTTTAAGATACTTTTAGAGGTCTATTGTTATGTTTTTTATTTTATTTTATTTGATTAAAGTGTTCCGTCCCTAGGTACAACACAGTCCATAGGTACAAATTTGCTGTCCATAGGTACAATTGAATTGTGAACCTGTGGACATAATCGTAGTTTTTAAGAAAAGTTGATTATTTTCATGAGAATAAGTCATATCGAGATTTAAGCTGATTTTTAAGAAAGACTGATTATTATGTATGACTAGAGATTCATTAGTAAATAATAAAAGTTATATAGTTCAGATTTAAAAATTGTTTTATTTCGATTTTTGGAAAATGTCCATAGGTAAAGCACTTGCCCCTATATTATCTACACATGTTTTTGCAAAAATAAATCTGAATCTGAATCTGAATCTTCCTGAAGATTAAATCAATATGTGTGTTATTTAATCAGGTAAAGTTCCCCATCACAGAGGTGTCTCAAACACAACCCGTTCCTAGACGAAAGTCTGGAAACCGTTTCTTTGTCAGTCGTCAAAAACGTAGGTACATCTGGTAACATCGTGAAGAACGGAAGATAGTAGCTGCCCTGAAGATATCTGGAATCTATAGGTGCAGGACGTCAGCGCCGCGTTGACTGGGAGACCTACATACACACCGGGATAAAACCTGGATAGGCATACACCCTCCCTACATACCCTTCGTGTCCAAGCGATCACGCCCGTCCGGCACATCTGCTGGTCCTTGCGAGCCGGATTTCTTCAGGAGGAATACATGTGGACCCGTTGAAGAGTTATCAGAAGCCTTAAGCCTTATTCCTGAAGACTTATTCCCGTGTCCTGAAGGATTATTCATGAAGAGTTACGAAAATCTAAAGCCTTATTCCTGAAGACTTGTTCCCGTGTACTGAAGGATTATTCACGAAGAATTATCGGAAACCTGAAACCTTATTCCTGAAGACTTGTTCCCGAGTACTGAAGGCTTATTCCTGAAGGATTATCTTTGAACTTAGAAGATTTGAAGTTTGAAGTTTCGTTTGAAGATAGAAGACTGACGTTGAAGTTCCGTTTTCAAGATCCGGTTTGGATATCCGGATAGAAGATCCGGATTGGAGTTCCGTTTTGAAGATCCGTATAGAAGATCCGGATTTGAGTTCCGTATTGGAGATCCGTTGAAGATCCTTTTTCAAGATCCGGATTGGAGTTCCGTTTTGAAGATCCGTATAGAAGATCCGGGTTGGAGTTTCGTATTGGAGATCCGTTGAAGATCCGTTTTCAAGCTCCGGATTGGAGTTTCGTTTTGAAGATCCGTATAGAAGATCCGGGTTGGAGTTCCGTATTGAAGATCAGATCCGGATTGGAGTTCCGCTTCGAAGATCCGTATTGAAGATCCGTTGGAGTTCCGCTTCGAAGATCAGATCCGGATTTTAGTTCCGCTTCGAAGATCCGTATTGAAGAACCATTTGGAAAATACGTTGGAGTTCCGCTTCGAATATCAGATCCGGATTGGAGTTCCGCTTCAAAGATCCGTATTGAAGATCCGTTGGAGTTCCGCTTCGAAGATCAGATCCGGATTGGAGTTCCGCTTCGAAGATCCGTATTGAAGAACCGCATATCGAATCATCATGCCGGTGACAAGATCGCAAGGCAAGGCCCCTGAAGCCTGGACAGTGGAGGTGAGCAGAGGATGCGGTATTTCGGCCATCACTCATGAGTAACCACCGCGTTCACCATCCACCACTGAAGGAACCGAACCAGTACAGCAGCCCCCCCTTGCGTCACGGGCTAGTGAAGACTTGCCAAGACGGATTCGGTCTGAAGAAGCGGAACAGCCCTCTACAGCAAAGGAAGATACTTCAGATAGAACACTGAAGCATTCAGATAGAACACTGCAGTATTCAGATAGAACATTGATGCCTGCAGACAGAACAGAAAAGACTACAGTTAGAAAGTATAGCCGAACCTTGCCGATGACTACCCGGGGTGACGCACGTACCGAACATAGCAGGCCGCAGTCGACTACAAATAGAACGACGCGGTCACATAAGAAAATTTCAAGAGCACGTGAAGACTTATTAAAAATTAGGTTGGAACTTGCTCAATTAGCACTTCAGAGAGCCGAGGAAGAAGATTCCGACGGCTATATGGATGACAGAAACTCAAACAATGAGTACGTGCGCTCCTGGCTTGAAGAGGCACCTGAGCCTGAGCCGGAGAAGAGGGACAACGCTGCCGAGGGGGACAATCGTGATATAAGCCTTGTGCAACCGCCCCCCCCCCCCCCCTGTGGACTTCGAAACTATAGTGGACCTCGAAAAGAAAGTACCGTTGTCGAATCCTACAGCGAATTCGCGAACCGATTCCCACCAAGATAAATAGAAGCCAAAGGGGAAGACTCACTCCGCCCTTTCATAATGGAGCTGACGTCCGCTATAGCGTCGCTAGCCGACGGAGCTCTGTAATACAGGTCCCGAACCCAGTATAGACTCCAGCTCCAACAAAGGTTTGAATCTACCTGTAATCTAAAGGCCATGTACCGAACTGGTACCTTTTTGAGAGAAATAAATAAAATAGTAAATAGTAAAACTTATTTAAGTACTAACAATCGTTTTTCTAACTTCTTTCTTTTTTTGTAAACTTAACCTTTGGATCTCGTTGTCCCAAAATAAATACATTTGAATTTGAATTTATTCTATGCACACAATAAAATGAAATATAACGTATATTTCTGTGAATACTAAAATGTTCACAGGGCTGATTTTTCAATAATCAGATAATATTTATCTGAGGAAGAAATCTGACAGTTAGACATATCTATATAAATAAAAAGAAAAGTCCTGACTTTTTATCCCGGTAGTACGTTCCTGCGAGATAATTTCCGACTTCCAAGCGGGCGAAGTCGCGAACGGAAGCTAGTAAAATATAATTCGTGATCATAACACGTATCATCATCATCATCGTCATCATTATTTCAGCCGATAGTCCCCCAGTGCTGAACATAGGCCTCCCAAGCTCCACCACTTCAACCGGTTCTGTGCTTTCCGCAGCCAGCAGATTCTTGCGGCCTTCACAAGGTCATCAGTCCACCTTGTGGGTGGCCTAACCGTAAAACTTATGTGTTTACAGAATTACAATCAGTAAAATTATCAATACAACCATTGATATACAAAAAAACACAAGATACACAATCATCGTCTCAAAAACGTCCGCATAAATACAGCGCAACATGCGCAGGTTTCAAATAGTATTGTCAGTCATTTTCCAGTCTTTTTGGACATTACTTTGTAAAAACCACTTTAAGTCATGCGTGTAAGGTTTTATTTGCAAAAAAAATGGTTTATCATAACTATAACCACTGAGGTATAATTGGGGAGTTTTGAGTGTTACTTTTGTTCTGACTGTGCGTCTTACCTTTTTTTTATAACCCTCTAAGTTCATATAATCATATTGAATTACTATATCATGACAAAGGTCATTCAGTGGGATTAAATGAACGTCCTATGATTATTTGAAACCTTAGCACATCCTCCTTAATGTCGTTGCCTGAATTTGTATAACTAAACAAAGTATAGGTACTCACGGTCTCAAGCTTCGCCCCACTCAATAAGAAATTGAACTCCTCTCCTCGTATGAGTCCCTTATCCAGTAATATTCTGACGCACAGTAGGAAGGCGAACAGCAGCTTATGTCGTTCGAATAGACTTCGACATACGTTCTGGTATAGGAGGAACGTAAAGTGGACTATTATCACGTCTACTCGTTCCACTATGTCCTCTGAAAACAAGATGAATAGAAAAATTGTTAACTAAATTGCTTATCGTGTATGTGTGAGTGTAGGTACTTAGTTCATCTACACACAACTACACAATGGACTTTGAATTTTTACTCTGGAAACTTTTGTGTGTTATGTACTTATTATCTATACAGTATGTAAGAAAAGAGAGATGGCGCCAGTGCCACGCTTAACATCAGCTCCGTGTACTTTTAATTACTAAAAATATTTAATACAAAGCTAAGCCACAAATACATATCAAAGTAGAAATAAAATAGCATAATAACGAAGTACTAGTTTTATCTTCGCGTTATATGCAAGTACAAGTGCTTAAATAACTATTTCCAAAATACAGTGCAAAGACAGTTTGTTTACATTAACTAATTTCAATTCAATGTTCGACCTTTAATAACAATAAAACATCCTAGTGCAGTGAAATATCATTAAATATAAGTAGAATAATTAATAATAAGTAAAACAAAAAACAAAGAGTTAAAGTGTTTATAAAAAAAACAGTGACGGTTGCGGAAAAAAATATCAAAATTTTTAATCAACATAACGTACTTTTTATTATTTATGGGACAACTGAATATTCAGAACGCCTATTTCAACTTAGTCAGCTATCTACAAGTTGGCTCATTACTCTCGACACTGCCTGCATAATCGAGGCGTCTCGAGTTCTAACCCGCCGCTCGACATTGACTTTTTGTGTTGTTAATTAAATAATTTATAAAAAAAAACTGATAAAAACATACAAAATTACAAAATTTTGGAGGAAAAATTAAAAGCAAATTGGAAGTTAAGAAGAAATAAATAAGTCACCGCTAAGAAACGAAGAATAGGTATAATTACACTGCTGCCAGAAAATGGATAGTACTAATAATGTTACTCTAAGACGTCGCTGTCAAACAAAAACAAAATCTTATGAAAGCCTGAATGAGATTGATTCTTTCAATACTACGTTTTCTGACGATCGATTGGGTAGGAGCTTAGACTTATCTGCAAATAAAACCAACGTCATCGAGGAGTTAAAGTCAGAATTATGTGACCTTAAATCTAATTTAAATAGTACACAACATGAGCTCGATAACATTATCTTAGAAAATATTCAAATGAAGAAACAAGTGTCTCAACTTATACAAGAAATTGAAGTTCTCAAGCAGATATGCAGAAGTCCCCTAACATCAACAAGGAAAAATTCATGTCCAAATCGTAAAGTTCCTAAGCGACGCTTAACTTATAGCTTCCAAAGTAACCCAAACGAAAACTCAACTAACGATGCCGTAACACATGAGAGTGACGATCTAGAAAATGCCTTGTTAAAAAATACATTGCAAAAAACAAACACGACAAAGAATTTAATTTCGAAAGACCATAGTCAGTCGTTCGAGTCATGTGAAGTCAATATAAGTTGCAAAGATTCTCATCTATATAAAACAGATGGCGCTACTAGTAGCGTTTCGAAATCCGTACATAAAAACCAACCAATCTCTACTAATTTGGAAACCTCGAGTAGTAAAAAGGATATTCGCACGAATTACAAGGAATTTTGCCCTCATAGAAGTAAACAACAAAGGAACTACACTGAAAAACACAAACTATGTATATTAAGTAGCAATAACAATAACAGGATACTAACGATCGCAGAAGATACGTTTCCGAATTATCAAATTTTCCATTATTTGAAACCGAATTGTAGCATGACGAGGCTGATTGATAACATTGGAATAAAATTAAAAAATTATACAATGAACGACTACTGCCTGATTTTCGTCGGTGAAGAGGACTTTAGACGAACTACCAATTACGTTGACCTAACAATTACTATACGGGAAACGCTTTTAAAGGTACAACACACAAATGTTGTAATATGCGCACCTACGTTTAAACTGAACTACTATTCCACGTTATTTAACGGAAGAATAGAAACATTTAACAGTTTGATGTATCTAGATGCGAGTACTCATAATTATGCATATTTATTTGATTCAAATTTTTATTTGTCGTATGATTACAAAATGTTCTGGAAAAAAAGTGGATCTGTCAATAATTATGGCATGGCAAATGTTTTTGTAAATCTAAGACTGATGATTAGCGAATTTGTGGATGTTAGTAATGCAGATAATGTGAACTACCTTCTTAACTCGGAACCAGAATGTGAGTTATCCCCTCTTGCTCTCTTGAACGCTAAAGATCACTCGAATGACAACAGGGAGAGTAACAGATTTTTTCGTAACTAACTACTTATATGCAATGCATCAAAACATAGCAGGATTGATTTCAAAAGCAGACTCTCTGTCTGTCTGTTTGAAGGAATTATCAGAAAAAGGCACAGAAATCGACATTTTATGCATAACGGAACATTTTATGATGCAGGGATATGAGGATCAATTATGCATAGATAATTATTGTTTGGCAGCATGTTTCAGTAGAAAGGAGAGTAGGAGAGGTGGATCATGTATACTCGTAAAGAACGGACATAAATGGAGAGAACTTACAAAAATTGCTAAAATATCTTCTGTTGGTATATTCGAATGCTGCGCCGTAGAGCTTATTAGCCACAACACCGTTTTTATTTGTATTTATAGGGTTCCTAACAGCAAGAATTTGTCTCAATTTTTCGAAAAATTATTAACACTGGTGCAAACTTTGACTAAAAAATCTCAAAACATTGTCATAGCGGGAGATTTTAACATTGATATCTTGAAAAGAAACAATAATACATTTGAATTTGAAAATCTGCTATTAAATTTTAACTTAAAACTAGCACTAAATGAACCTACACGATTGAAGAGCCAAACATGCATAGATAATTTTGCGCATAATTTTAACAAGCCATGCAAAACTACAATATTAGAATTCGCATTATCTGACCACACAGCGCAACTTCTTAAATTCCCCGTAAGCAAAAAGTGCACAATAAACAAGTGGCGTATAAATAAACGGGATTATAGTGAAGAAAACTTAAAGAAGTTTAAAACTCACTTAAACAGTTTGACATTTACAGAGGTCTATTATGCTAACGACCCCAATATTGCTTATAAAGCTTTTTTCGATTGGTTTGTTTTGCTTTATGACTTATGCTTCCCTCACATTGGGGTAACTGTAAATTTTAAAAAAGAAGCTAATTGGATATCTCGTGGTATTAAAATTTGTAGCAAAAAGAAACGACAGCTCCTGTGGCATTATAGGTTAAAGCCCAGTGAATCAAATAAAATTCGTCTAAAAAATTACTCTAAGTTGTATAAAAAAATTATAAATCTGACACAGCGTGCTCAAAATAATTACAAAATTGCAACATCCACAAATAAATCAAAAACGACTTGGCAAATAATTAAAAAAAGCAAATTGAATATACCAAAACCGTCTATAGATAAAATTAAAGTTAATAATGTATTCATCACAGAGCCAAAGCACATAGCGGATCTCTTTAACAACTATTTTATCGACAAAATTCAACCCATTGTCAATGCTGGAACTACAGCAACGCATCATATTTTGAACAAAAGAGACTCTATGTTTATGGCACCTAGTACACCACATGACGTACTAAAAATCATATTAACGCTCAAAAATACAAATAGTGTAGGCTACGATGGAATTTCTACAAAAATACTCAAAGCCGTGGCTGGCGTAGTATGTTCTCCTTTGAGTTACATAATTAATTTGAGTATCAATACTGGCATATTTCCAATCGCACTGAAGACATCTATCGTAAAACCATTGTTTAAGAAAGACAAAAAAGAGTTGATGGTCAATTATAGACCGATATCGCTCATACCTATAGTATCCAAAATCTTTGAAAAATATATTCATAAACAACTCAACTCGTATTTAGAACACAATAAGATCCTCTGCAATGAACAAAAAGGTTTCAGAGAGAAAAAAACAATTAACATGGCAATCTATGATTTTTTACACATAGTGATGACAAATATGGATCAAAATAAACCGGTGTGCAGTATATTCTGTGATATGACTCAGGCGTTTGACTATGTTCAGCACAACATTCTACTTAAGAAACTCGAAGCATATGGCATTAGGGGTAACATACTAAAACTATTTGAGTCATATCTTCAAAACAGAAAACAGATAACGGAAGTCAGTAGGTTAAACTTAACTACAAAACATGAAGAGTCATATCGGTCGCAAGAACGTGAAGTAATGTATGGTGTCCCTCAGGGAAGTGTTTTGGGGCCTCCCCTGTTTACATTATATATTAATGACTTGCCTAAGGCCACAAAGCAACCTATGAGTCTTTTTGCCGATGACAGTGTAGTGACAATTGCATGTAAAAATCGAGACACGTATAAATCAGACATTAATAACTCACTAATTGCAATAATAGAATGGTTAAATAATAATAATTTAAAAATAAATTTAAATAAGACTAAAATCATGCACTTTAGTCAGCGCTCCTTGACATTAATTAATAATCTGGACATAAACTATAATAATAATAACATTGACGAGGTTGATACAACAAAATTTCTAGGCCTTACTATTGACAGTAAATTGAATTGGAAGGCACATATAGAGACTATCAGTAAGAAAATAAGTACCTCAGCATATGCTCTGTATAAACTGGCAGCAGTAATTAGTATAGATGCTTTGCTCACAGCATACTACGGCTTGGTGGAGTCCGTTCTAAGATACGGCATTATATTTTGGGGTAATTCGACGGACCGTGAAAAAATATTTAAAACTCAGAAGCGATGCATTAGGTCGATGTTCAAACTTGAAACCACTCAGAGTTGCAAACCTTATTTCAAAAAATACAAAATCTTGACATTACCTTCCCTTTATATATTAGAAAATGCAATGTTCCTAAGGTCCAACCCACTCCTATTTTCTCGCATGGCAGATCGATTTCCTCGTAATAGACGTGACAACAGCCAAGTTTGCCTACATCAATATAGGACGTCACTCATGCGAAAAAGTGTCTTTTGCATGGCTCCAAAAATTTATAATAAACTACCTAAAAGCTGGAAGCAGTTAACTGATGTACAATTTAAAAAGAAAGTTATTAATTTTCTAGCAGATAAAGCTTATTATAACCTGAATGAGTTTTTAGATGAGAGATTATGAATATGTTTCACCAATTTATTATGTTTAATCATTTTTTTATTTTTTATTATTATGAATTTTTTTAATAGTTTGACTAGGAGTGACATAAATTTTATTATTGTATTAGCTAATATTTGCATGCCATTGTTTAAGGCAAACGTGATGATCTATTTTATGTTTATTATTAACATCTCTTGCATGCTGACAATTTGTGTTGTATGTCTTGTACTCATGTTTGGGCAAATAAATGAATATCTTATCTTATCTTATCTTATCTAACATAATAATTAACGTTAGACCCCATACAATACACCCCCCAATTAGAGTATTCCTCTAAAAGCATATATGACCAAAACTATTTTTTTAAAGCAAACTTTTATTATTTAGAAAACTGCATTCACCCCCGCATTACTTTATGCATTTAAAATTGAGTCTTATTGCTTTAGGATAATATTTAATTTCCTTTGGTTCAGTCGGCGGTCAGTAGGTAAGTTCATGTATGCATGAACTTCCTGACAATTCTGTAATCCGCATGTATTTAAAATGCAGCTTTCTGTAGAAGGATTATTTTAGGTCTAATCATGTTAAGCTATGGAGAAGATGATTTGGAATAACGATGATTAAATCTAATTAAACAAAATCCAAAAATGGCTCAATAGTCTAAACTTCTAATCTTCTTTTTAGCGTGTCGATAGCAATTTAATAAATACAGTCAGCCCAGAATTTGGCTACGAGCTTGGCACTTTCAGCAGCGTCCATCAACTCCTGTAGCGTGCAGAAAGCAGGACACGCTGGACAAGATATTAAGTGCTCCATTGTTTGTGGGACAGCACCACATTTACACCATCACTAATAATAAGGCCGGACGATTCAGCAGCATTAAAAATCGCTTACCATTAGGCTCTGTCTCCGCCATGGCTCTAACGAAGAGCTTCGCGAACCACTCCAGCGAGTACTGGTACATCGGGTCGACGTTCGCCATGTCGGACAGGCAGAAGAACAGGATGGAGCCGCGCTCGGCCACCGGGACGTAGCCGCTACGAGCTTCGTCGATCTCGGCCGTTGTGCGTTCTATGTCTTCCACTTTTATCTAGAACATTTAATTCATTTACAAAATACCATCACGCCTGTACCTAAACCTGTGGTACACCCACATTTCGCTAGCTGTTTTTCCGTCCCATGGTTCCATGGGCGATAGCCGATGGGACCGAAAGGTTCTGGAGTGTCGACCGCGTACTGGAAGGCGTATCATTGCAAAGCCTTCCACAATGTGGAACGAAACAAAAACGAGAAAAAACAAAACGACTTAGTGAAGGCCGCAGGAATCTGCTGGATGCGAGAAGCACTGAACCTATCGAAGTGGCGATGCTTGGGGAGGCCTATTTCCAGTAGTGGACGTCTTTCAGCTGAAATGATGGTGATGAATAGGGGGCGACTCTATTGCCATCATCCTCAACCTATAGCAGTCCACTGCTGTATGTAAGCCTCTACAATTATACGCCATTCAGGTCGATTCTCAGCAACTCTCATTAAGCTGCTACCAGCCACCCTGCAAAGATCGTCGCTCCACTTAGCCTGAGGGCGTCCTACCTATTGCCACCAACTGGGCACAAATTCAGGCTCCGAGCTACTACCGAGAAATTCCCGATGAAAAACTCAATAACACTTAACCCGATTCAGGATTTTATAACTTGGCAGATCATTTCCCAGCAGAGCATAAAAAATGTGAGTTCTATTGGCATACGGATGAGTTCTTTAGTTCCTTAAATTAAAAAAAGACAGGTCAGGCGTTTTTGCCTGAAAAAAAAGTTGAATGAAAATATGCTCTAACTTCCGATAGTAGATCATTTTTTCTAAAATTAAAATTTTTATACTGATTTCGGCACACAGCGATGAGTTCCATATACTTTTCCGGAAGAGTTCTGCCGTCCTAAGTCATGAAATAAATAAAAAAGAAAATGTTACCCGCTACAAGATTTTTTAAGCTATTGCATAGCTTCTATCGCGGGCCTTGAGCGTGGAGACCGAACCCAGAAATTCCGTAACGAAAATAATGTCACACTTAGCAACGGGTCGGACTGTTACATAGCAACGGAGGAATGACATGTTAAAATTGCAATTTTGACTGCTGTAACTGAATTTTCATTGTCGACTGACTTTGGGACTGACTTTGCATTGTCGGGGTGAACAGACGTGTCGAACAATTAATTGAAATAAACAAATAATCACTTGCGAAGTCGTGACCTAGTTTTTAGTGCAATAGCCGGTAATTACGCAAACTGTGTCGGAAATTAACGTAGGTTTGTGTAAAGTGTGTGTTTGGTTGACGATGATCCATGATTAGCAAGTAAATAAACTGTTTCACAATGGAGGAGAGTCCCTTCAGTCCTAGAAGTAGGTGTGCCCGCTCCCCACCAGCTACACCTGTGCCCGCAGCCGTACCTGCTGCTCCCCCTCAAGCGCCCAGTCAAAGGAACAATGACCTCGATGCTATACCGACGACAGAAGTCCAAAATTGGATGACCAATATTGAACAGAGCCTGAAGGAGGTTTGCGCTATTGCAGCTGATGGCAAGCTGAACATGGACCAGAAATTGCGCATCAATGCCCTATGCCGGAAGGTTGGCCATGGAACGTCGCAAATGGCCGTCCAGTACCAGTCCATCAAAGCAAAAGCCATCCAATTCCACCATGCCCTTATAAATTTAGAAAACCAACTTGACCTTTCGCAGCAGCTACAGGAGCTCAAGTCGAGAATCGGAGAGTCACTGAAACCTGCCCAAGGACCGTCTTTTTCTGATATGGTAAAGAAAGGAGCCAACAATTACATCCAGCCAATTAACTTAAGTTCAGTGGCTATCTATCCGAACGACAAATTAAAGACCAGTGATGAGACAAAATGTCTGGTCCAAAAAATAATTTGCCCGGAAAAAATGCAACTTCACGTGAGGGGCTTACGCAAGACTAAAAACGGCGGAGTGATTATCAGCACCGAGACGAAGGAAGATATTGAAAAGCTGAGACAATCGGTGCAGCTCACAAAGTCGGGTCTAACCGTCGACGAGCCTCATAAAAGAAAGCCCAGAGTAGTCATCATAGGAGTGCCGACATCCATGACAGAAAATGAAGTCTTCACATGTTTGTACCATCAAAACTTAGCCGAAAAACTTCAGGACTGCAATGTTGAGTCATTCTTGACCTCTATAAAGCTAAGCCATAAGTCAGGTAAGAAGGACGCCGAGACCTGCAATTATATCGTAGAAGTATCTCCGGTCATTCGAAAAGCCATGATGTCTAAAGAACGTGTTTTTGTTAATTGGTCATCGTGTCCTGTCAGAGACTTCACTTTAGTCACACGCTGCTATAAGTGTCAGCAGTATGGACATGCTGCCAAGTCATGTCGACAGACATCTTACACTTGCGGCCATTGTGGTGATCAGGGTCACTCGATCAAAGACTGTCCAAAGAAGGCAAATGAACCAAAATGCGCTACTTGCTCGCATTTCAAAAAGCCAGACAATCACATAACAGGCGCTACTGACTGCCCGGCGAAAATAATGGCCGAGAAAAGATACGTTAATTCTGTTGATTATGGAGGCGCCTAAGAGCGCCGTTTATAAGTTATTTTAGACCTTTTACTTAATTTTTGTTTTACATTTTTCGTTTTCTATTCTTTTTATTTAATATGATTGACACGATAATTAATGACTTAGATAATTTATCTGTATCCGAGTCTAAACTCTGTGAAGCGGAACAATGCAAACAATATATTTCCGGCTATGAAACTCCCTTAACCATACTAACACAAAATATACGTAGCATATATAAGAATTTTGATAGTTTTTGCACTTTTCAACAACGGATAAACATGGCTTGTGACATAATTGTTTTGACCGAATGTTGGCTTGCTAAGCAATATAACATACCGCAAATCACGGGATATACTATGTACAAAAGTAGTATAAATTTCAATCAAAATGATGGGGTGATAGTTTATGTCAGAAGTTATTTAAATGTCTCCGTTGAGGAACCTAATATGGTCGACTGCAACAGTTTGTTAGTTAAAATCGGGTCAGAATTTGCGATATTAGCAATATATCGGCCACCCTCCTTTAAAAATATCAGCAATTTTACTAACTCTCTGAATGACACCTTGCAAAACCTGTCATCCTTCAAAAACACGATTTTAATTGGCGATATTAATATTAATATTCTTCCAGGAAGTGCTGATGCATCTGCTCAGGACTACCTCAACCTATGCGCCTTTCATGGCTTGCTCCCCGCACACAATTTTCCTACACATCAAAGTGGCTCTTGCTTGGACCATATTATGCTTAAATCGAATTTCCCTTCACTTGCACTTGTTATTAACTCAACAATAACCGATCATAATGCTGCCCTATTAATCATAAACTGTAAATTACCTAAACAAAACACTCGCACAATTACTAAATTAAACATAAATAAACTTGAAGAAGATTTACGCGTCATCAACTTTGATCCAGTCTACAATTCTGCTGATCCGCAGTTTTGTATGTTGTATGTAATAGAAAATATACGACATGCAATTCAGAAAAATACAGACATATCAAGACTGAGCCGTAAAAATTGTAACATAAAACCCTGGATCACGACAGGTCTTATTAGTTGTATGAAACATAGAGATAAACTGCACATGAAGGCTAAATCTCATCCAGATAATGCAATACTGCAGCTGTCGTACAAAAGGTATCGTAATTTCTGTAATGATCTCCTTAAAAAGGTTAAAAGCAACTACGATAAAACTGCATTGGAAGAGGCTGGAACAAATAGTAAACAGATCTGGAAATATATTAAAAATGTAACATATACCTCGAAACAAAATGAGTCATCTTCAGGTTTATTAAAAGCGCACTCGACACCGCTAACATCTGCTAACTTAGCAAATAATTTCTTTGTTAACGTCGGAAAGAATCTGGCAGAAAGAAATCGGGTTCAATCACACTTTCTAACAAGCACGCCTTTTGCATGTAACTCCACCTTAACATCCTTCGCCCTGCTAGATACAGACGAAACTGAGGTAGAAAGAATAATCATGACTTTGAAAGACGACTGTGCAGTTGGTTGGGATAACATATCAAATAAAATCATCAAACAATTCAAGACTATTTTGGTACCACCACTGACTTATATTTTCCGAATGTGCCTGTCCTTGGGTATTTTTCCCGAGTGCCTCAAAAAAGCAGTTATTGTCCCTGTATACAAAACAGGCAGTAAACAGGAAGTAACAAATTATAGACCAATTTCTTTACTGTGTTCTATGTCAAAAATTTTAGAAAAAATCATAAATAAAAGATTGTTTAGATATCTGGAGGATAAATCAATTTTGTCGGACCGTCAATATGGATTTAGACCTAAAATTTCAACTGCCGATGCCGTACATCATCTAACTGACTATCTAGCCCAAGAACTTGACAAGGGTAACCACACAGTTGGAGTTTTCCTGGACCTCGCCAAAGCTTTTGACACAGTCTCCATTCCTATTCTGTTGCGCAAGCTTGAGACAATGGGCATAAGAGGCATTCAACTGAAACTTCTCAAAAGTTACTTAGAAGACCGAACCCAGTGCGTTAAAATTGGCAATGTTCTCAGCGCAGACGAAAAAAACACGTCTTTTGGTGTGCCCCAAGGAAGTATTTTAGGGCCTACTCTATTTTTGATATACATAAATGACCTCTGTAATCTAAACCTAGAGCACGGCACTATAATATCCTACGCTGATGACACTGCCCTCCTTTTTTCTGCTGAATCGGAACATGAAGTCTACAAGTTTGCGCAACACGGTTTTAATATTGTAAATAAGTGGCTTCAGCATAACTCACTAACACTAAATGCGGCTAAGACAAATTATATTAAGTTTTCAATGCGCAAACAAACATCTGTTTTGCCCTCGACGATGTATGCTCACTGTTGTATGGCCCCGGCAGATTGCCTCCTTACGTGTCCTAATATTAATATAACAAATCAAATAAAATATCTGGGTATTATAATAGATGAAACCTTATCTTTTAAACAACACATAGAAGCCTTAAATAATAGAATGCGTAAGCTTATATTCATTTTCAAAAAACTACGTTATATTGCAGACCCAAAATTAATTAGGCGAGTTTATCTTGCTCTCTGCCAGTCAATTTTGACGTACTGCATCACCTCTTGGGGTGGAGCAGGTAAAAGTTTGCTACTACCTATCGAGAGAGCTCAAAGAGCGATTCTCAAGGTGTCTACTGGCCGCCCTTTCCTTTTTCCTACTAACCTACTCTATAAATCCTGTGAAGTACTAACAGCTCGACAGTTATTCATAATGAGCATCGTATTAAAACAGCACGCAGCCCTCCCATATAGCACTGAATTTACTAAAAAGAGACGGAAAGATATAGTTTGCCCTACAAAAAGTACAAAACATGCTTTCGCAGCCAAATTTTTTGTCTTCCTAGGACCACTACTTTATAACAGACTAAATGCTAGAACCAACATTTATTCTCTTAATTATATAAATTGCAAAAGAACTCTCAAGAAAGCTCTCCAAAGTATGTCCTATGAAGATACAGAGAAATTATTAGTTGTACTTAAATAAAAAAAAAAAAAAAAAAATTGTATTTGTACTAATTAATTTTAGCTAGGTTAGGATAGGTACTAAGATTTTTAGTTTTATTGTACTATTTACACCATTTTACATACCTACTAGATTTTATAATTAATGTGATTATTTAGAAATATGATACCTTGCCACGCCTGAAACACAGGATGACCTAGTTCAGGCACATAACACAACTGAATTTTTCGTAGATTTAAGCAAATTTGTATTTAGTGTTTTTTTGACCTAGTTCAGGCACATAACACAACTGAATTTTTCGTAGATTTAAGCAAATTTGTATTTAGTGTTTTTTACCTTTTTACCTCAATAAACTTTTTTTTTTTTTTTTTTTTTTTTTTTTTTTTTCATACACAACATCGTATATATAAGGATAGTTTATAAAATTTTCTTACCGTTTTAGCAGTATTTTAGCCATTTCATACTGGGGGGTATAGTATCTGTTTATTACCTGATACTGTACTTACGCTTCTTTTTCATTCATCCACATCATCTTTATGTTTTAGTATCCTTTTACGACTTATCCTTTTAAATTATTTATATTTCACACTTTGTTTTCTGTAATATTACTCTGCGAATCGGTCTTAAACGATTCGTCTATTTAAAATTACCTACATAATAATATTATTGTTATGACATTTAAGTCAAACGTGTCAAACTGATGTCTACTTATTATTTTAATTGTCTATGCAGTCTATTCAAGGCAAGGAAGGTTGCATTATTATTGTATTTACTAAAAATAATTTTATATCGTTTTGGATAGCCCAAATTTGGTCTTTTCTACCTAATTACGTTGTCTACTAAATAACGGAATTCTAAATTACTATTATAAGATTCTTATACGCACTCTCGGTTTTTATCAAGGAGGTTTGAGGTCTTGGACGACCAGACCAAAAAAAAAAGGGACATGACTGGAGAAGTCAAGGGGGAAAAAGTTACTAAGCTGAAAATTCGGGGCTAAGGAGATGGGATTGAAAATGTCTATCATCATGAAGAACACGTTATATCTCTAATTGCATCAATGTTACGCAATTGCCGAATCAACTAAAAGACAACGGTTACTTGCGAAGTTCTCATGAAGAACACGATACTCATAACTGCATCAATATTATTTAATCGTCAAGGCAGCCAAAGACAACGGTTACCTTCTAACGAAGCTCACTGAAAATTACCTTGAAAAGGTGGACCGGCTCCTAGTGGCATTTCAAGTATATTGACTAGTGGATCGAACGTTTTGACACCAAGACTGAAAACATTGCCATTGTCAATCTTACCTACTACTTTCCTTACCTCTACCTTGAGTGTGTACTTTCTACACAGGTACCCTTTTTTATAACTACATTATTTTGTTTATTTTTCTTATTTATTAAATTGAACTGTCTACCATATTTCTTACCTTTTATTTGTTAGGAATAGGTAGACATGACAGGGGTGTTAGGTTATTTTCGTTATAATTGTATAAGTTGATAAAAAATGCTATGCAATAGCTTTACCGCGGCAGTCTCCGAGTGCCACGTTTTTTTTTTTTTTAAGATGCGCCTGGTAAATTTGCAGCTTTTCGTAGATTATATGAAATAAGTTTAGTAGCAGCCAAGACCCCAGGAACATAAAGAAAAAAAAAGAATGAATGCCTCTAAAAATTATCAGCAATGCCTTATGAAAAAGTTATATTACAAGAAATCAAGATGTTTAGGAGAGATTAAGTTGGGATGATAAAAAAAGTTTGAATACAACTGAGAACTTAAAACTCCAAGTTTCATGTTGCAACTATAAAATAACTATACTAAAACATGCAAAGGATCCCAGAACTCCGACTCAGGTATCAGCGGAGCATGGGCATATAAGATAATTTAAATCAGTGGTATAGGAAGACGGATCAAAAAAAAAATTCAGTGGGACTCAGGAGCGGAAACTCCACGGTTTCTTATGCAACACTATAATACCTATCCAAAAACATACATAGTTATCCCAGATCTCCGACTCAGGTATCAGCAGACCATTGGTGCAGATCTAAGATAGTAAAACTCAGGATTTTAATCAGTGCTATAGGATCAAAAAAAATTGAGTGGCACTCATGAGCGGGAACTCCATGGGTTCTTATGCAACACTAAAATTTTTGGTAGAGGTTCCGTACCCGCTACTTCCGCTGCAGTCGAGGCAGAGTTTTCTGATTTAAAGTGTCGTGACTTCAGGGGTGAAATTCCGACACGAATGGATCGTTTTGTGATGCAGCATCTAGAACGCATCGATGCAAAAATAAAGGAGCGCTGTAACGCGTCTGATGCTCCACAAAAAAGTGCAGACATTGAGCTTGTTAAATTTCTGAACGATCTCTCAACGTTTGAAGACGAAACGCTGAAAAATAATAAGAAGCTCAGCATGGAGCGGGTTGAGGACTCTAATGAACTTGAGAAAAATGAACTCTCGTTTATCGACAATGACTGGAATATTCAAGAAGAATGGGGAGGCCTGAACAAAAACTCCAAACAAGAAGTTTAGGAACCAGCAGTTAAAAAGCGACGATATCCCGTGTCTCGATGCTTGTCCCGAATGGGATTTTATTAAAGATTTAAAAACCACACCTACACCAATTTTACTAAATGGTGACATCTCCGGGTATGCAACGAGTGCATTTAATTCAATTTTTCAGGCTATCTTCTGCGGTCTAATGGGTAACAAAACATATTCCTCAGAAGTAATATCATCAGATTGTGACATAGTAAAACTCACGCAGAGTGTCATAGAAGAAAAATAATAATTCAAAAAAACATTATTTTCTACGAGCCGAAATATTAAGAAGTATTGAAATTTTTAAAAACACCATCATGACCTACTCCATTTAGTTAAAACGTTTAGATACAGAGTGCAATATTGCACATTTAGCACAGTACCTTATGGTGAAAGAACCCAGTTATTCGTGTCAAGTTGATTGTTTCTGCGGATATTCCAATAAAAGAGAGTACCCATTTTAAAGCGTTAATATTGACATAATTGTATGTCATGGTCTTTATCTGATGCAGGAAGCAATTGATGACGCTGTGGCAGAACAAAGGGCTTGTTTTGATTGCGGCAACGAGTTATCATATACAAATAATTATGGACCGCATGTGATGATCGATACGTCAGTGATTAACGATCCTGGATATCCCAGCAGAACGAACATAATTGTTCATAAATTAGAGTCCCTAGCAAAAACCATTAAAATTGATAGTAAGACGTATAAAGTAACTGCTGCCGTAAACTAGAGTTGCGAATTAAAACATTACTTAACGTACGGGTTAATGGGCGAGTATTGGTACAAATACGACAGCCTTTACAAAAAACGAGAAGCGATCAATCCGAAAATTTCAATAACTCCTCACCTCATAACATACACAATATTACAAAAATAAATAGGGCTTAGGCACATTATCATAGTCTCATTCGATCTTTCATAAAATCTACGATCGACATGAAAGTAAAAATAGTCTAGGGATACATTGTTATTCTGTGAATATTGCGTCCTACATCACAAGAAAACCATGGCACAGCATCATGCCACTATTTAGGCGTAAGGTTAATTTAGTCCACATTATTCCCATACAAACATCGGGAGTGTATCTCCACTGTTCGACAATGTACATCAAAAAAAATTATTAAGGTCTTGTCTCGTTATTAAAATTCTTGCCACAAGCTGGAATATCAACAGAAACACCCAAAGTGACATAAATAGCTGGGTTATTTTTCAACGAGGTACTTACGCTGTGCTCATTGTGCCACTAACTTTTCTGATCCAACTTTCTAAGCAACTGATTTAAATCCTGATTTTAACTATCTCAAATACCCATGCTCTGCTGATACCTGAGTCAGAGTTCTGGTATACTTTGCATGTTCTTGGATAGGTCTTTCAGTGTTGCATAAGAACCCATGGAGTTCCCGCTGCTAGGTGCCCCTCAAATTTTTTTTTGATCCATCTTTTTATACCACTGATTAAAATCCAGAGTTTTACTATCTTAGATATTCATCCATGCTCTGCTGATACCTGAGTCGGAGTTCTGGAATACTTTTGCGTGGTTTTGGATAGGTCTTTTAGTGATCCATGGAGTTCCCGCTCCTGAGTGCTACTCTAATTTTTGTTTGTTCCATCTTTCTATACCACTGATTAAAATCCTAAGTGTTACTATCTTAGATTTTCACCCATGCTCTGCTGATACCTGAGTCGGAGTTCTGCGATACCAATACATGTTTTTGGATAAATAGTTTAGTGGTGCATATGAAACCATGGAGTTTCCACTCCTGAGTGCTACTCAATTATTTTTTTGATCCATCTTCCTATACCACTGATTAAAATCCTGAGCTTTACTATCTTATATTTTCGACTATGTATAGAAATGAAATAAATCTTAAAATTCAGCTTATTGAATTCTATATTAATTACGCTTACCGCAATATTAAACAAAAGAAAAGTAGGTTTTTTTTTAAATTTCTTTATCCTTATTCTAGGCCAGGGCTGTCCAGACAAAGGCCCGCGGCTTGTTTTCATGCGGCCCGGGACGCATGTTTTATCAGATAATAGTTTTGCACATAAATAGTTTGGATTAAAGAATTATTTGTCCAAACATATAATCAATATTTGGTATAATTTATTTATCTTTATTCTTGTAACATTCCATTCGCATGACATCATTCAAAAGTGTAGCTATCTTTTACTATTATTGTTTTTACAGAGTGAGTATTTGTTGTTGTCCGTATTAGTTAAGCTTGGGCTTTCACTAAGTTCGTATCGCCACTTCGTACCTAGTTACGCATAGCCAACCCCTTTCCTGTATTATTTTGATAAACTAAGATCACGCTATGCCACCCATTAGTTCCAGGTATCGATATTCATTTGTAATAAATCAGCAAGTAATGATGGCCAAAACAATTAGAAGTATGATCTGACACATGAGCAGCTGGCCCCCGTGAGGTCCAGCCACAGACACACACATACCTTTTCACTAGTATATAAGACCATATAACTTTGATTTAAGTGTTCTTTATTATTATAACGCACATGCAGAGCACACGTGTTTTTTTAAAAATAAGTCTTGCGCGTTCATATTTGACTGGCGCAGCCGGGTCGGATTAGTAAAGTCGCGAACAGTTTCGTTAATAGATACATACATTGTCGTAATGTATTCTCGACGCTAACTTCTAATTCGTAAAGAACCTTCTCAGTAAATTCGTCAAAAGAACGTCGTGTGTGTTGCAAGAGGTTTTTTCTTAAATGGTCCCATTTAAATTTCATATAGATCTGATGATGAATTTCGGAGAGAGACGACGGAACTCTTCAAAAAATGACAGCAAATCAACCGCGATTGATGCTACCGCATACATTTGCATTGTTTTGACCCCAAGGATGATGAAAACAAAACATCTGACTTGCAGAAAAACACAACAAAGTGAAAAATAAAAACATATCCAAAGTCACCGCCTTCCAAAATTAAAGTTATTTCGGAAGTCGGTTGTTTTTTTTAATGGAAAAAGTTTTTTTGATATTTGACAGTTTTGCGATTGGCATCATCGGCAGCGATGCCAATTTAGGTCTTTTAGAGCTAAATTTAGCTCTTGTTTCAATTAATCAGCTCCAAAAAAAACAATTTTAACTCTAGATCTTTAATTTTAAAATTTTAGCTCCATTCCAATACACGAATAATAAAACTTTCGGTGTTTCTTTAAAAAAAAAAATTGTATCCGAATTTCATGCAGACCATCGAGTAAATTAATTTATAGAGCCATATTTAGTCTATGACATGAACTACGGAGAATCCCCGTATTGTTTAGTTTCGTTCGTTTCTTATAAAATGTACTTTGTTTTGTTCGATCGATCATTCATTCCTTGATTTTGATAAATCTCGATCGTGGTGGAGTACTGTGTTCTTTTTTTGTGTAGTTATAGTGCGAATTACAATAAATTTGTATGGGAAAGTGCAACATGCAAAATGTCATTGAGTAGGCCATACACACAAAAGTACTCGCTAATTTAGCAATTAGTGCAGGATTAACTTAATGAAAGTAATTAGATAAATATGATACCATTATTAGTCAATAACAATAAATAGTCAAACATTGGATTCACAACGTCAGTTCATTTAGAGCATTTCTAATACTAACATCTATCCTACCGTGTCTTTTTACTCAGTGATCGTGAATAATGGAAAGCATTATTACAAATTTAGATTTGTTTGTTATTCTGAGCAATCAGGATGCTTCGTCTTTCGATCATGAAATATTGTTCAACACACTTGTTATTCGACTGGGCTCTAGCCTTTCAGATGAAGACAGTGTTACCGTGAAAGAATTTTGTCGAAGATTTACACGGGCAGTTCAAAGAGATGGTTACGATCCCACAGGAAAAGTGAAGTGTTTAGACATGATTACAGTAATTGGCTTGAGGCAAATATTGACTGGCCAAACTGCGTGCAAACCAATTTGCTCATTCAAGAATCAACAAGTGAAAATATTTCTACTGAACCTGTACCTGAACCTGTACCATCAACTTCAACAATGAAATCAACTTCAACGATGACAAAAAGATCTCGAAAGCCGTTTGAAGATCTAAGTAACAAGCAGAAGAAGAGACGATCTGATGAACATATAGGCGATGACCCTAATGAAGTAGCTTATTCAGCTGCAGCACTTTTGAAAGGAGATGGTCGTGAGATTTGACAGATTGGGGTAGCTTGATGTGCCTCTGTACATCGAGTTCCGAAAACTAGAACAAAAATCCCGCATGAAAATAAAATCACATCATACTTAGTGATGTTAGGTCTGTATTGTTTGACAAAAAGGAATAGGGCATGACATTATCCCTACAACACAACACATAGGCAATCACAGCAAAGTTTTTGTCATTATTTGTTTTAACACTTGGTGGGTTCTCGTGAGGATATTGCATCTTTTATTGAACATATGCTCCAAAATCCAGAACCAGCAGCAAAAATCAAGGAAATGTTGAACAAACCAGCTCCTTCAACAATATTTTCACCAGAAAAAGCACTTTCATTAAAACTATCGAAATGGCAATATATCACATTAAAGGAAACGACTATTCGAGAAGGTTCAAAGGAGATATATCCGTCTTACTATAAAGTGCAAAAAGCTAAGCTACAGTGCTAACCTCCGAAGACATTTGTGACTGTAACGGATTCATCTGCTAAGATTGCACTACAAGCGTTACTAGATTTAACAGTGAACAGAATTTTTGAAACTATTCGTAGTCCTGATGCGATACAAGATAAACAATTGATATTAATATCAAAGTGGGGATATGACGGTGCATCTAACCAAAGTAGATATAAGCAAAACATAGAGAGTGGTCAAGATGATTCCAGCATATTTATGACCTCTTTGGTTCCATTAAAGTTGACAGCTGACGGTGATACCGTATGGGTGAATCCAAAACCCTGCTCACCTAGGTATTGCCGTCCAGTCCAGTTTAGTTTTGTGAAAGAAACCAAAGACGTTGTCATAAATGAAAAAACTGCAATGGATAACGAAATTGAAGCTCTCGTTCCCTCAAAATGTCAAGGACATGAAATTAGTCACAAATTAATGATGACGATGATTGACGGCAAAATTTGTACATATCTGTCTGAAGCTAAGTCAAATGCGGCCTGCCTGCTACCTGTGTTTGGCTAAGCCTACAGAAATGAATAAGTTAGAAGTCATTGCGTCAAAAACCATTTCTTCTGGTGTGTATGAGTTCGGATTATCATCACTTCATGCCCGCATTAATGTGATGGAATGTCTTCTACACATAATGTATCGTCTCGACTTCAAAAAGTGGTCTGCAAGAGGACAAGGTCATCAAGAGTTATTGCATTCACGAAAAAAACTCATTCAAGATCGATTCAAAGATGATCTCAGCCTTTTGATTGACATCGTTAAGCAAGGATCAGGCACAACTAACGACGGGAACACAGCAAGGCGGTTTTTTGAATTTCCTGATAAAACTGCAGCGATCACTGGATTAGATGAAGACCTAATATGCAGATTTGCTGTGATTCTGCAAGCTATCACATCTGGAGAGATTGTAGACGTGCCGAAATTTAAAGAATACGCTAGAACAACCGCTGAAAAATACGTGGAACTGTACGATTGGTACTACATGTCATCAACCGTCCACAAATTGTTGATTCACGGAGGGGACATAATTGCAGAAAATGCTATTGTACCAATTGGAAGTCTTTCGGAAGAAGCTTCAGAGGCCCGAAACAAAGACTTTAGGAGGTTCAGAGAACACCATTCGAGGAAATAGAGTAGACAAGCATCAAACGAGGATATCCTCAATATGCTTATCGTCTCTTCTGATCCTCTAATTTCTTCCACAAGACCAAAATTAAATGCCCACAAGAGGCAGACATACTTTAAGGAAAGAGTAGAACTACTGAAACTTCAGGATCAGGAAGCTCCGACAGAGTTCTTAGAAGTTATATCTATTGTAGAGCCTGATTCTGAAGTGGATTCTGATGGTGACGAAGTATAAAATAAGTCAACTTTTATTGTTTACTAGCTGACCCGACAGACATTGTCCTTTCTTAACTATGCATATATGTTACGCGCAACTTTTTTCTTCATAAGAACCTTCTCCTGACAATAACAAACACATCAAAAAAAGAATTTGCAAAATTGGTCCAGCCGTTCGCGTGTGATGCCGTGACCAAGGGAAATAAGGATTCATTTTTATATATAAAGATGTTAGGTTAGGTTATTTTTTTATTTTTATAATTTCCTTTTATTTTTAATCATACAATAGTTAACCATTTATTGTTATTGACTAATGATCACGTTTATCTAATTACCCTCATTATGGTACGTATCCTTTTAACAGGTATATAGGTATTAAGTTTTATTAATCATTACATCAGACAAGATAACATATTATGCTGCTATTCCGCAAATGCTATTTCGCATATGGCCCTCGACAGACACAACATAGACACGACCCTGAGTGGGTGGATCACCAATATGCTCAAATTGAGAGCGGTGCAAGTCACCGTAAACGACACTACAAGGGCAGTAGTGGCGAAGGGCTGTCCACAAGGGGGCGTCCTCTCGCCGCTTCTATGGAACCTGGTCGTAGACAGCCTCATCAAAACACTGAATGACAAAGGTTACTTCACCGTAGGCTATGCCGATGATCTAACCATAATAATAAATGGCACCCATGAAAATACCCTATGTAACCTTATGCGCCAAGCCTTTAAAATAGTCGAAGACTGGTGCAACAAACACCAAATATCAGTAAATTCTACAAAAACCGAACTGATCCTCTTCACAAAAAAGAGGAAACTCAGGGAACTACAACTTCCACGTCTGTTTGGGACTACCCTAAGCCTATCAACTGAAACCAAATACCTGGGCATATTTTTGGACAAGCAGCTGAACTGGGCAAAACATACTAACTACATAACTACAAAAGCCAGCATATCCCTGTGGCAATGCAAGCGAATGCTAGGCAGGAACTGGGGTATTAGCCCCAGAGTCACCTACTGGCTATACGCCACAGTTATTCGACCAATTATTACATACGGCTCGATAGTCTGGTGGCCCAGAACAGACCTGAGTACAGCCCAAAAAGACCTAGAAAAACTGCAGCGGTGCGCCTGTGTGGCAATCACTAGCTGCATGAGAACCACACCCACCGCTGCCCTACAGGCAATGCTGGGGCTGCCTCCTCTACACCTTATCCTGTGGGAGGAGGCGGCCTTGGCTGCCTCCAGGCTCAACATAGCTGGAACCCTAGGTAAAGACTCTAGAGTCAAGCATACACGTATTAGGGACGATGCGATCAAACGACAACCAATGATGGCATCACCCTGCGATAAAACCTCGAAATTGCACTGCTTTCAAAAGCACTACAACGTGGCACTCGCAGAAGAGCAGAATGATTACTCAGGCCCTGATGAGCTTCGAGTCTACACTGACGGATCAAAGACCGACTCCGGAACCGGAGTCGGAGTTTTCTCACAAGACCTTAACATGAACATTTCCAGCCCGCTGGGAATGTTCAACACCGTATACCAAGCGGAATGTGTGGCATCATACAAGCGGCGCACGCCATAGAAGCCAGGAGGGTCACGGATTCACACATACATATACTCTCCGACAGTGCTTCAGTTCTCCAATCCCTACGGAAAAAATACATTACATCGAGTTTAACACTACAATGTCACAATGCACTAGAAAGAGTAGCAGTTGCCAACCGCAACACTGTGACACTGCAATGCATTAAAGGACACAGTGGGTCACTGGGCAACGATGCCGCAGACGAACTGGCCAGAAGGGCATCCAGCGTGTCAGTCTGTGGTCCTGAGCCCATTGTGCCCATCCCCTTCAACCAACTACGCAGGTGGCTCCGGGAATACACCCACACACAAGCCGAGAGATGGTGGACCCTGACACCAGGCTGCAGGCAGTCTATGGAAGCAATGCCATCCTTGGATGGCAGGCTGACCAGACGTCTGTTACGCCTGGACAGGAAGGACCTGCGTCTGGTGACTGGGACCATCACGGGACACTGCCCGCTAAACAAACACTTCTACACAATTTGGCATAACGGACAGCCCCCTGTGCAGGGCCTGCATGGAGGCTGAGGAAACCGTCGCGCATGTGCTTTTCGAATGCACAGACGTAGCCCAGATTAGGACAGAAACCCTCGGGGCACCCAGAACGTACACGGATATTCTAAACAGACCAGGAGATATAGCAAACTTCTGAAGGGAGGTGGGCTAGCTGGAATAACCACCGACGGCCGCCATGGCTCACGCACAATGGTCCACTTAAAGGACTAAGTGCGGAAACCATACCAAATAACATAGAACATACATGCAATGGTGGCAACACACTGCACGCATAAAATAGTTCCCTTAGTGTACGGTTTGCTTTCTCACAAGTCAGTAAAATCTTATACATTTTTTTTTATAAATTGTTAAATGCGTGGGATTTAATAAATTGAATGTCCATTTGGATCCGGACATCATCCTCACCGATTTTGAAGTTTCGGCTATGAAAGCCATCAAAAAAACATTTCCCAATTGTTTAAATAAACTCTGTTTTTTCCACTTAAATCAGAGTATTTATCGTCATATTCAGAAAGCTGCACCCTAATTGCGTAACTTACGATTAATCATAATCGGTTTCGTTTTCACAGTTCTACAATATTCATTGCGTTATTTACGTTGTTGAGCAGACACTTTTTTCGAACATATGAAGCAATGGTTTAACAATCCGTTTCAAAACGATACAGATTATGATGAATCGGGAGTTACGCAATTAGGGTGCTGGTCTAGCTACGAAATACAATAATGATGCAGATTTCGCTCATAAGATGCGGCATATCGGTGCACTGGCATTTCTAGACCCAAGTGAAATTATTGAAGCCTTTGCTATAATAAAAGACGAAATTATACCGAACGAAGCAATTGATGTGATAACGTGGTTCGAAAAATATTATATCAACGGATCAATGAGAATTACGAAATCAGTTAGCTCTATAATGACAATGAAACGACTTCCACCGCAATTTCCACCTACTCTGTGGTCAGTGCATGATAGTATATTATCATATGTTCCTTTATCACAGAACGCCCTTGAATCCTGGCATAATAGATGGAACACACTACTAAATCGAGAAGAAGTGGAACATATTTAAAATTATCTCAGAGTTTAAAAAGGAGCAAAAGAATACAAAGAACATTTTTGAAAGAATAAAATCCGCAGAACCTATGTCTAAGCGAAAGCGTGGAGGTACAGATTATTATAGGAAAAGGATTGAGACACATTTATCTGAAAAGAATAAAAAGGACTTAAAATCATATTTAAATGGATGGGCACATATTAAATTGTCACCTGATGAAATAATTTCATAGTTTTTAAACCTAGGTATACCTACTTAACTACTTTTACCTACTTATAATAAAACTGTAACATGAAGATTTTTTTTTTAATCACTTTGTAATCGCCACTTTATAATATAAATAAATACGTTTCTTTAATCTTTTGTGTTTATATTTCCCCAATGTTTGCACTAACAAAATAGAAGAATATGGGTAGGTAATAGATAAATACCATTAATTAAAAGTAAAGGCGGTCTTACATTTAAACTATTTCTTTCTTCATGTCTTTGTAGCAAGCTAGTCGCTTTTTGGTGGCTTTGTAGTTAAATAGTGAAAAAGCCATGTCGAAACAATCGTAGACAAAACGATCTGACGGCGAATATTCCATAGTTGAAAAGTCTTGTCATCGAAACAAACAAATGCGAACCATTCTGTCGGCGAAACATCCATAAGTGAAACGTTCTATCGACGAATCTCTCAAAAACGAAACGTCCTGTCGGTGAACAGTCCAAAGGAGAAACGACTGTCGGAGAATGCTTGCAGAATCAAACTAATTAATCTGGTATTTCCCCATGCCGGTTTTTGTTAAACAGTTCAATTTTCTGCGATCTTAGTGAAGCAATATATTATAAAAAGTACGTTGTACCGATATTCAAATATACGTTAGTTGATATCGTGATTGACCGCGTCCGTCAGTGCCGACTGTCTTATGGAGTGCTCGTGCGCGGGTGTAATTTTGCGAAAAAGCACGATCGAAAGTTGTAATCTGGGCGTTTTTCAGGTAAGTCACATAATTAATTTGTTTTCTTTTATGGTTTGTGTGTCTTTAATTAGGTTTTGCAACGAAACCAATTTTATTTTATTAAATAGGAACAACAAACAGCTACATTATAGAATATTACAAAAATAAAATATAAGTTACATAAATAATAACGTAGCCCACAGCGCTGTTCACAGGTTACCCATAACATATAAACTTTAAATTTACTAGGAGGTGAACTGTACATGCATAACAGATTCAGTAAACATAAAAAAAAAAACAATGAGAAAAAGTATTTAAATAAAAATAAAACCATTATTATATTAAAAGCAATCGAAAAACTAGTCCAGAAGTTCAAGTGTGTCATACAAAAGGCTACGAAACCTTTTCAAAGAACATGCAAATATATCGATGTGTTTAAATGCTTCATTGTAGGTTGCTGCCATTCGCCGAATCGGTGAACGTGCACCAGTGTTAGATCGGCAGGTGCCTATTGTAAAGAGTTTGCCTGCACGCACTTGCCGTCTATGAACAGTTCTGGGGACTGCATAGCATAATATATTATTTAAATCAATACAATCGCTTCTAATTGTTTACGTCTAGAGCTGAGCGTCAAAAGCCTGTATTTGCTGAGCAATTGGTTATACGGTAAATAAGTTTTGTGACACCTGTAGTGCATTGCACGAAGAAATCTACGTTGGACGTCTTCTATCTTGTCAATGTATTTACCATAGAATGGGTTCCAGATGGATACAGCATATTCGAGCTGGGAACGGACTAGGGTTTTATATAGGCATAAGTACGACGAGGTCCGTTTAAAGTCATGCGTGGATCTCATTATAAATCCGTACATCTTATACGCTTTATTAACAATTTGTTCGATATGCAAATCCAAGCAGAGTTTCGAGTCAAGCAATATGCCAAGATCGCGAACCGCGTTTACTTTATTTAATAAAACATTACATAATGTGTATGAAAACCTTATTATATTTTTATTTTTGGTAAAATTTAGGTAGTTGCACTTGGGAATGCTCAGATGGAGCTTACTAGTGCTACAATAGTCCGTCAGTCGATCCAGGTCCTCTTGGAGAAGATAACAATCCTGAATGTTCCGAATAGGTCGAAATACTTTAAGATCATCGGCATATAACAAAAATTTGGAATGATGAAAACATTTACTAATATTATTTATAAAGATAATGAATAAAAGAGGACCGAGAATAGAGCCTTGTGGAACACCGGATGTAACCCGAGTAGCATGAGAGTGGTATCCCTTGATAACAACCCGTTGACAGCGGTTAGTGATGTACGAAATGAACCGTGGTAACTTGTTGCGAATACCATTGAAAGCTATACGGTTCAGCAACAATTCATGATCCACCTTGTCAAAAGCTTTTTGAAAGTCCGTATACACTGCATCAACCTGTATACGATTGTCGATGTTATCAAATAGGTCACTAGAAAAAGCCAATAAATTTGTTTTTGTAGACCTCTTTTTCACAAAACCGTGCTGTTGCTGTATTATAGTGCTATGTAGGATAGGATACACTTCATTATGTACTAGTCTTTCAAAAAGTTTCGACAAGGTAGATAAAATAGAAATAGGTCGGTACTGCTCAACACTACGCTTAGATCCACTTTTGTGTACAGGCGTGATATTAGCCTGCTTCCACACTGTTGGCATGACACCTTCTGCTATACATTTATTGTAGATTATAGCTAGGGGTCTACAGATAAATGAAGCAGTGTTGTTAAGAAAAAAAGCAGACTGCCCGTCAGGACCTGGGTGCTTACTCTGGAATATAATTCCGATAGATCGACATTGGAATTATCAGTTAAACGTCAGGGATTGGTCGGACTCACTGAGTTTAGCCAATCCCTGACGTTTGACTGACAATTCCAATGTCGATCTATCGGAATTATATTCGAGATTAAGCACCCTGGTCCCTTAGATGGATCAAGGGATTTCAGTTCAGCCAAAACCGATTCCTCTTTAAAGTGTAAGTTAGAAATAACAATGTCGTTAGACACTGTTTCAGAAGGTAACTGCCATTGAGATAGTGCAGGTGAAAGAAAAGAAATCAGAGAACATGTTGCAAATAGATTGAGGGTCGTTGGATACATCATTATTATATGTAACTTTAGCAGGTATACCGGGTTTGTCTTTGCGGTTGGAAATGTAGATCCAGAAATCCTTCACGTTTTTATGTATGCTATCCTCGATTGATTGAATGTACTTAGAGAAGCATTTATCACAATTTTCCTTAAAGAAGGCTCTATGCTCCGAAAATTTCTCGTAGTCTGCAATGTTGCCGTATTTCTTCCATTTAACCCATGCCTTTTGTTTTTTATTGAGTGTGTTAATTAATGTTTTAGAAAACCAGACGGGATACCCATCGGTCTTAGATGCCGATAGTGGTGTGTGTTGTTTAATAATATCATCAATCTTATTGTAAAATGTGCTTAGTGCCTCTTCGGATCCCAACGGGACAAGCAGGTTAGTCCAGTCAATATCCTGAATTTTGCGGTTAATGTGCCCATAATCAGATTTGTAAAAGTTGTATTTTTGTAGCGGTCGTTTTTTCATTGGTTGAACGTCTACATTTAGAGTTACGTCACAGATAAAAGGTGTCAATACGTGTCGATTGGAAGCAGAGGAAACAACGCAGCCGATACCTTACATGGTTGGTTGGATATGAGTAGGTCAAGGATTTTGCCACTAGTATTTGCCACTACATTATATTGTAAAGCATCTAGTAACGACATTAAGTTATTTAACTGGCTACAAGTTGTGGAAGCGCCTGTACCCAGCCCACTGCTGATGTGAGAGCCAGTTGGGCCACTGGGCACTTGGATCACACTGGTGATCCAAGTTATTTCTGGGAGATTGTAGTCGCCTATTATGTAGAAACTGTCAACACTGGGGTCACCCAGTATCTGCTGAAAGACTTCAAAATGTTGCTCATATACAGAGGTAGCCGTTCTGGGAGGTATATAAGCGGCACTGATAACATGACGCTTGGAGGGTAGTGCACTCGGCACTTCTATGAGGATGTGTTCAATAAGATTACATGATTGTGAGTTAGTAAGAGTAAGAGAAATATCAAGTTCGGATGATTTGAGTGTTCGCAAAAACGCCACCAACACTCCGCCACCATCTAGTTTTTTAGTGGCAATACGATCACGATCACACCTGTACACAACATAGCGCTGATCAATAAATTCACTATTGCCAATTTCCGGTATTAACCAAGTTTCCGTGAGTACGGTGATATCGTGGTTACCATTCAGAATGTTCATGTAAAGCGTGTGTAATTTTGTACGAATGCCTCTACAGTTTTGGTAGTATATGGATAGATGCTTATTCCCCTTCACTGGATAAAAGGTGTACCAACATGAAAATTACCAGCAAAATTAGTTCAAGCGACAAGTACTTGTACGTGTAATAACCAATATATAATATAACAGTTAAGTAAGAATAATGTTTCTCAATAATTATCCACTTATTAATGACACCAGGCATACAGTAACGCTGAGTTCTGACGATGCAGCAATAGACGCATTTGAGATATAACCCAGTAATAAGGTTACTAACAATCAGCATTATATTCGAAAGTTGCGGTAGTAATAGTTTAAAAAATATTTGGATACACATACTAAGGCGATGCGTTAACAAGTATGAAGCACGCATAAAATCAAGTTTAAATAACACATTTATTTTAAATTGATGTAGATTTATAAAATCAGGCAGCTTACCACAAGTTAGACCCAGAAATGATGCAGCCGAAATGCACAGAATATTGTTATGTCTCTGCATTTCTAAGTTTAAATCATGACCAGCAAATACCGCAATTAATATTTTGCATGTTAACTTTACATTATTATGGGTTTTTATTTTATCCAACCATTTCCTCAAATGTTTGTAATAGATATCACAACCAGAAATTACATTATCAGACAGTCGGGCGTACAGTCTAGGCAAACACAAGCAATTTGAAACACAGCCTTTACACACAACAGAGTAACTTAATAAGGCAAATACAAACCATATAAAAATATGAAAAGAAACAGAAGTATGCAGGTATAAAAATGGAATAGAATTACAGCTTGTTAGGGGTGGAACCACCATCAATAAATGTATTTGGTGGACTACTTTTAATCTTACGAATATCTTCGGCTGTATGTATTGCAAAAGCAGTATCGCCATCCCGTTCGCGCACGAGAATAGTGGCGTTTCGAATCCAGACGTACTTAAACTTGTGCAGTGTGGCAACTTCTTTAACCTTCCGAAATAAATGCTTCTTTTTGAGTGTCAGATGCTCATTCATGTAAATAGTCGCTGGTGTACATGTGAAACCCAACTGGTCAGACTTTATATTCTTGACCTTGCGAAAAGCAGCGAATAAGTTATCCCGCAGGATACGCGAAGATAATTTTACAACTACGTTTTTTGGCCTATTTGTTTGTTGGTGAGCATGTGGAACTCTGTGAATCGATATGATATCTCTTTGAGTAACAGGGAAGTTAATAGCAGTACTAATCGACTCCATTATGTGAATCAGGTTTTCACTTCGCGTTTCAGGCATGTTTAAGATCTCCACATTGCACTGTCTTGCTTGCTGTTCGAGATTATCGAGTTTGGTCTCGAGGAGAGTAATAGAAATGTTTGATTGCTCAGAACTTTGTCGACTAATTTCATCTACACGTTTCTTGAGTTCAACCTGTTCCGCCGAATGAAATTCCACAGAAGTTTGCAAGTGTGTCACTTCAAGGGATAAATCGGAAACATTCTGTTTCAAAGTATTATGTTCAGTATGAAGATTACTCATCTCACATCTTATTTCTCCCAGGGCAGATTTAAATTCGCTATTCAATTTATTTAAATTTGTTTCCATTTCATCACGCCAGCCGTCTAATGTACTCTTTATATCGTCTTTGAAACTTGCAAGCATACTATTTATGTCACTTCTCCATCCCTGCAACGTTATATGCAGCTCAGTTGTAAATGCTTGGAATGTGTCAGCTGTATCCTGAGCGACGGATTCATTAGCTAGAATCGTGGAGGTGCTAGAGTTGCACGGTGGGGCAGGACATTGTTCTATGATATCGCACGACATGTCCATGCTGTCTTCGTGTATAGGAACTAGTGCGGCCTGTACGGGTGTAAGTAGGTTAGACCGCGTACGGCGCGTAACATTGTTGCAAGACGGGCATTTCCAGACTGCCTTATATTCATTTGTGAGGGCTTCAAATTGACGAGACGTTATATTTAAGCATTCGAAATGGTAACTGCCTTCGCAGGTTTTGCATTTAAGAAGCCGATCCCCGGTTACGAAAAGTGTATTACAGCCAGCACAGTTCATAATGACTCAGGTGTTATCGGTCAGCGTTAGTTTATAAACAACAGATTGGTCAGACCAGACGACAAGCAGCGCCACCTACCGCCGTGGGAAAGATTGAAGTAAGGCGTCAACTTTCGATCGATGTATAGTATGTACGTAGATTAGCAGTACGGAGCTAATGAGTGCACTAATGAGGGATTTTAGCAGTTCTAATGATTAGACACAGATGGCGTTAGTTTGTATGAGTGGTGTAGTATGACACTGCAAAATCGAAGTTTTTCAAAGCACTGATTTAAGTCTCAAAACTTTTTGGAGATAATGAACTATAGTTTTAATATGACACACACTGGTTTCAAGATTTTTAAAGTATCTAATTATGGATTTACGGCACTTGACAGTTTCAATTATTTAATTATTGGCACAAACAGCGCTGTTTTTATCACGTACTCAAACGCAGTTCACACACTCTGGAATTCGTTCACTTCAACTCTGGACTTGCTTCAAGACTTGATTCAACCAATTATGGTGAATAAACACAATAATAACAGCTTTTCTATTTTTATAAGTTAAAGTTTACACAGAGAAAAAAACTAAGATCAACACACATACAGCTAGGGCTTCCATTACGTAATTACGTAATTACGCAATTACGTAATTACGGACAGATTTTAGAAATCTCACAAATACGTAACTGAAGAGCTGCAGTCCGTAATAACGTAACTATAGGATAATATTAATTAATTTAGGTACCCATTTATTTAGTTCTATAGTTTCTGCCTACTCCATGGGAAAAAGGCATGGGTTTATCTGTGTATTTACAATTTACCTTAATTTAGTTAACCTACGACTTACATTATGACAACACCAAAACCCTTTCTGTGGGTATCCCCCGAATTCCCGGGGTTTATTTTATAACTTCCAATTTGAGTCCGCAAGATTTAATTTCTTAGTCGTACAGAATAGAGTTCATTGTTGACCAATCGGGAAACGAAGGGAATCCCCGTTGGTTGTGGATAGTTCGGTACGTAACACAATCAAAGTTTATAAGTGTTTCGCAAGTATTTGATCTACCTCGTAGATAATAAAGTTTAATATTGTGGATTGAGCAAGCTAAGGGAACTCCCTACATTTTTCTTTACTTTCGTGAATTTAGAAACAATCTCAATACTCGGTACTCAGTCGTCTTACGTACACCTGCGAGATACTGTCCTGCCTGGTCTAAGCTTATTTTATTGACTTTTGTGATTTTGTGTATGTGCCGCAAAGTTTGACGCTTGGTTTTCAGAAGCTTTTCATTACAAGTTTCTAAGTAGATATCACCATACACGAGTAGAGATACTTCAACGAAAATGTAAGTACCTATTTTAACATTACTTTACTTGTCTACTTACTTTGTTTCTAGGGTATTGTGTGAGAGTTTATACATATAATTTAGTAGTTGATTTTATATTGTTGACGGCACGGTTGGCGCAGTAGTTGAGTGATTGGCTGCTGCGCTGCGGGTCACGGGTTCGATTCCCGTACGGAACAAATATTTGTATGACCTACAGATAGGTGTTCCGGGTCTGGGTGTCTTGTGTATGTTAGTTTACATGATTGTGAGTGCACCCACGATACAGCAGTAATTCCTAGTGTGGTGCGACGTTTAAAAAAAAAAAAAAAAAAAATGTGCGATTTTATTTTATTGTTGCTTGTTAGATGTCTGTGCAAATAGACATTGATTATGAGTTCACGGTACGTATGTAAATGTATCCCGTTTTAAGTGTAGTGCCTAACTATAGATGCTATTTATATGTATTACCTAACTATTAAATTATGAAATATTTATATATTGTTTTAGGTCTGCAGTAAAGAAGACTATTTATAAGGAGTTTTTGAACAAACGCACACAATCAGCTATATGGGAACACTTTTTGAGGGCTGAAAATGGGCAAAGTGTCCAATGTAAACATTGTCAAAAAAAATTGAAGACTCCTGGTGGTGCTACTGGAGCACTACATACACATATGCGTGCTAAACATATTGGCGAGATGTCACAAGAGCAAGATGCGCAAAGGGCAAGTACTTCATCGTGCTTTCAAGCGAGAAAAAGTTTAGAACCTCCATCGAAGAAAACTAAACTAACGGATTACTTTTCCACTGAGTATTCCTTGGACGTTATAGTGACTAGAATGGCAGCATTGGATGGCATCCCATCAAGCAAATTTTGTACTTCTGAAGATCTAAGGTATGTTTTCAAAAAATCTGGCTATGATCTACCGAAATCTCCTTCAACTATTACCAAAATTGTCCTGGAACAGAGTTGTGCCATAAAAAAACAATAAATAAATCAGTTTAAAGATATGAAGTCCCAAAAAAAAACGGTTTACTATAACGTTTGATGAATGGACCTCTACCCGGAACCGGAGGTATATGAATATAAATATTCATAATAAAGACCTAGAACCAGCTAAATATAAAAAATTAGGACTAGTAAGGATAAAGGGTTCAATGCCAGCTCACGTTGGAACTGTACTGTTAGAAAATCATCTAAATGACTTTTATTTGAAACTTGAAGATATAATTGCATTCACAACGGACGGAGCCAGTGTTATGGTTAAAATGGGCAAAAATTTTGATGGTCACCATCAGTTGTGTTTTGCTCACGGAATACAACTTGCAGTGCTGGACGTATTATATAAGACACGGAAACGTACAACTACTGAACCAGAACTAGAAGATGAAGCTTCAGATACTGACACTGAAGAAATTGAAGAAAACGATGGCGGACTTTTCATAGAAGTACCTAGAGTTCTAGAACCAGAGTTTCTGTACAAAGATATTATAGTAAAAGTAAGAAAACTTGTTAAATCATTCAAAAAATCACCACTGAAGACCGATTTGTTGCAAAAATATTCTTTACAAGAGCATGGTAAAAGCCTCGATCTTATACTAGACTGCAAAACGCGATGGAACAGCTTATCAGATATGGTTGGACGATTTCTGAAATTGAAATCAAGTTTATTTAAGGCTTTATTAGACTTAAAATCAAATATAAGTTTCACAGACACAGAAATACAAGATCTACATAACATTCATCATAGTTTAGATATAATAAAAACTACAGTGATGGCATTGTGTCGCCGTGACTCGAATTTGTTAGCAGCAGATGCTGCGCTTCAGTTTATGTTAAATAAGCTTGATGCTCAGTCCAATGGGCTCAGTGACAAGCTTGCTGTATCCCTTAGAAAAAGAATAAAAGAAAGGCGAACAAATGTGTCTGGTGTCTTGCAGTATTTGCATAATAATGAAGAATATTATAAAACCGAAGAAACAGAAACTTTTACAAAACCGACGTCGGATTATATTAGAACATATGTTGCAAACTTATTAGAAAGGCTCAAATTTACACCGCCTACAAGTACACAAATGAGTTTAGATTCCGAAGCAGATGACAATGATGCTAATGATGGTTGTGGCGACGAGTTGACTGTTGCACAGCAACTAGAAAAAGAAATACAGAAAACTATGTCTACAGTAAACAAATCTGGAGTAAACACAGATCTTGAATCCATCATCAGAGTTGAAATGTGTATCTACGATAGCACTGGCGGCGGTCGTGAAGTTTTCCTAACAGCAGCTTATAATTATTTACTATGTATAATGCCTACTAGTGTTGAAGCAGAACGGGCATTTTCTTCTGCCGGCTATCTTTGTTCTAAACTAAGAAGTTCCCTTGGTGACAGAACATTGCATTCGTTATCATTTATGAGATCATATTATCAAGAACAAAGATTGGAAAAATAACCATATTTTATATTGTTTCTTACTTTTAAACCATTTGTGCGTGGTACATGTTTTGTTTGAATTGTTGATTGAGTTTAGTCAAAATCAAAATCGTCAATCAAATCAAAATATTACATTTTGATTTGATTGACGATTTTGATTTTGAGTTTAATTTTAAAATTATCATTTTAATCTGTAATTTACTTTTAATTCCTTAATATTATAATTTTTTTCATTTGAAGTTGTTTGATTTTTTACTTCTAAAATACGTAATAAGCCCAGAATTTATCGTGCTTTAAAAAATCAAAACAGTTAAGTACGTAATTACGTAGTTACGTAATTGAAGCATCAAAATGCGTAACTAGTTACGTAATTAGCAAATCCGTACAGCGCCACCTAGCGAATCCCTTATAAGGTCGTTTATTAATTTTAATTACACCTTTGATTCCGTCAGTTCATAAAATAAAGGATCAGAGTTCGACTATCTTCAAAGCCCTAATTTGTCTGGCTCCCATTAGTCTGGTTTTATTTGGCTCTTATGACCTGATGAATTTGAACGGGGCATATAAATTAGGTTTGAATCAAATAACGATAATCTTATAAGGTCACGCTTGTATAGTTAGCCGAAGTAAAAAATAGAAAATTGAATAATAGTTTAAAAAAAAACACGCTTTCATAGAAAACCAAACGAAAAACTTGAAAATAATTTCATGTTTTTTTTTTACATTTTTTCTAGTTTAAATACTTTTCGACGTTATCTCGTTCATGAGCTGAACAGAACACAAGAGTTATTTCGTTACTTAGCGAGTGGATATAAGCAGTAATCTTAAGTATTTATGCTTATAATTTTTTATCTAAAATGTTTTTTTCATATCAATCATGTCTAGTTTTGTCTTGTTATGTCAAACTCCACCCCTAAGAGAACCCACTGACCCATGTTTCGTTTTGCTTGTTGTTAATGTGGAACTGTTCAACATCTGCTGCTGGCAATAAGCTATTGTATCAATTGTAGATATAATGAGTTTGTCATCATCATCATCTGCCTAACCTTTTCCCAACTATGTTGGGGTCGGCTAGATATAATGAGTTTGTATGATTTATTATTTATTTCAAACTACTGTCATGATTGCTTGTTTTGAAATACTCAAGTTTTATTTATTTCAATTGGCAACACAGCCAACCACGAGGCCGAGAAAAAAAAAGAAGGAGGGCTGACGTTTGGCTTTGGAGTCACTCGGGCAGTTTTTGGTACATGGGGTTTTTGGTTGCAAAAGAGCGGCCGACCGATCTGAAGTTTTGGCTGATTGTTACGATTATTATATTTAAAGTAGAAGTTATATTATTACAACCTTTTAGTTTAACAGGTGGTTTTATTAAATATCAGAAGTGACACGTCCAACAGTACGCGCCCACCGTCGCACAGACCGCTAAGACTTATCTAAAAGGTATGTACCCTCTAAATAACCTTTCATTTAGCGAGTATGGACTGGCAGAGCTTGTACGGTTACTATAAAATAAAAGACTACGTCGAAGACAAAGAAGTTTCGCATAAACTCCTGCACTCCTGCACATGCGGTTTCCCTGATACCTGATTAACAGCATAACTATGTGAATGTCTATTAACTGCCCCTAAGACGACCCACTGACCACTGCTCCCAAATTGCAAAGATAATTCTTATTCTTTTACAATGTTTGACATCTATTGATTTTTACAATGTTTGATTCTTGTCAACACTAATGATTTATTAACCATATCAGTGGTTGTCAGGAAAATCATGTCACCAGGATTATAGATTCATATAGGTACTTTATTTTTGTAGATTCACAAAAAAAAAAAGAAATGATAATAATATTGTGAATGTGAGAATGTTTTAGGTCTTGCAGACTCTAGATTTGTAGACCAATTTCTATTCTTCATTTTAATTTTTCTTAATAACTGGTACTTATTGTCAGGCCTGTACTGTCCTCCCATACCTATTGTCACTGTAATTTGAAAACATTGTAAAAGCCAATTTGTTTTAAAAGAGTTGTTTGCGGGCTCTTCCCCATAGAGTGTGACAAATTGGAACCGTTCACCAAGCTTCTGATGTTTCATAAGTTTAATTTGATTAGTTACATATTCTATAAAGTTTGAAACTATTAATTAAATAGCAACACAACAATCTTATTCTACATTGGATCCAATAAGATTCAGGGTAGTCCTTGATAGTGATACCGGACGTAAGAGTTCACTATACTGTTGCCTTAAATGCTTGGGTGAGGCTACCCTTCGTCAGTATTTTTGTTGGGATATAGTGCACTTAAATATTGAAGTATATTACTTCTAGTCCTTTAGCTAGTCCTTTTACGCTAAGTAATGCCGAGCCAACCATGAGTATGCTTTAGTAACTTAACAGATAAACAACATGTACCATAATTAACGCAGGACCCCATAATTATTATTAAATCGATACTCTTTTAATAACGGTGGTTATTAAAAGAGTATCGATTTAAAAGCTAGGCCATGCCTTATTTTTTTTTATCTTGTATTTTTTTAACATACTTAACTGTTATTATTAAGAAAATCGTGTTGACTCTAGTATGCGTTTAAGATTGAGTCTTAGTTCCTTGAGATCAGATTTAATTTTCTTTGTCTCAGCCAAATTAAATTTATGATACCCATATTAATAGATTCAGTACTCAGTTATGAACAAACCACTTTTAGGACTTGCGTTTATTCTGTTACAACTTGTATGGCTAAGTAAGTCCTGCTAGTTTTAAGTTGATTTGCCACTTGACTTGAGGCTATTGCCACTTGACTTGGAGGCTATTTCCACTTGACTTGGAGGCTATTGCCACTTGACTTGGAGGCTATTGCCACTTGACTTTGGAGGCTATTGCCACTTGACTTGGAGGGTATTGCCACTTGACTTGGAGGCTATTGCCACATGACTTTGGAGGCTATTGCCATTTGACTTGGAGGCTATTGCCCCTTGACTTTGGAAGCTATTGCCATTTGACTTTGGAGGCTATTGCCACTTGACTTGAGGCTATTGCCAATTCACTTGGAGCTATTGCCACTTGACTTGGAGGCTATTGCCACTTGACTTTGGAGGCTATTGCCACTTGACTTGAGGCTATTGCCACTTGACTTGGAGGCTATTGCCACTTGACTTGGAGGCTATTGCCACTTGACTTTGGAGGCTATTGCCATTTGACTTGGACACTATTGCCCCTTGAGTTTGGAGGCTATTGCCACTTGACTTTGGAGGCTATTGCCACTTGACTTGGAGGCTATTGCCACTTGACTTGGAGGCTATTGCCACTTGACTTTGGAGGCTATTGTCACTTGATTTGGAGGCGGATGCCACTTGACTTTGGAGGCTATTGCCACTTGACTTGGAGGCTGTTGCCACTTGACTTGGAGGCTATTGCCACTTGACTTGGAAGCTATTGCCACTTGACTTGGAGGATATTGCATCACATTCATTCATCATACATCACATTTGTACTTTTACAAACATAACCACACACATACACTGTGACAAGTTATTTCCAGTCAATGACATTGAAAATGTGAAAAAAAATTAACCAGATTTTATGGAAACTTTCAGTTACCATAATAGTCCAGTCATTTAAGCTTAAATTAGGTAAGAATCTCGGAATTCGAGATACCCAGCTGTAAGTCTGTAAATACTTGTATATTGACACCCTAAAAGTTGTCTCAAAACCTACATATGGTAGGGTGTAAGCAACTATTAAATTTCAAGGTCAAAGGTCACAAAAATCGGTTTTTTGCCCTTTTTTTGGAAATATCTCATTTCCTATGGGTTTTTTGCTATTTGCACTTATGATCAATATTGTAGAATACAATATTCTCTACAAATGTTGTTAACATTTTTTTTTTATACGGTGAATCGTTTTCGAGATAGAGGGCGGAGAGCGCGAGGTCACAGCATCACTTCAGGTCAACCTGTGCCTCCGGTCGAAAACGCGCCATATATAGTTGATGAACTATCGATAAATCAATGATTATAAATATTTGTCAATTTTTAGTAACTATTATTTTATATTTTATCATTTTCTTCATGCATTAAATCTATATCTATTCAATAATACTGTTAACCGTTTACTAAAATTAAGTGGAGATATACTCGACCAAAAGTTTTGATAATTATCCTCATTCCAAAACACATATTTTATTTCTGATTTGGACAAATTTCTGACAAATTTGGATGAACTAGCTGCAGCATTTGAGGAAGAAAATTGTTGTGTGAAAATTCGGCCCAGAGATTATTAGAGAGTGGAACTCAAACCTTATTGGCAGTCTATAATGCTCCAAAATCTGTGAAAAGTCTCGATCATCTTCGTTATATGCATTACGTCAAGTCTACAAAACTTAATAAACCTGTGCAGCTTTCAAATATTCCACCAACAAGTGCAGCTGCTCATCAACATTTCAACCGTGTATATTATCAAGTTCAAACTTGGTTAGGACATGATTTGGAACCCCAAGTATGGGGTTGGGCAATGCGAAACGATTTTCTGGAGCCTATCATGACAATTTTACCACCTGCTCCAGAAGATTTGCTAAATACAATTTTCTGCAACTGCAAGAGTGGTTGTGGTTCGCGATGCGGATGCAGGAAAGCGGACTTGCATTGCTCTTTAGCTTGTGGCCAGTGTAATGGGCAAGCTTGTCTCAATGCTCTACCATATCAGAGCGACATTAACGAAGATGGAACCTTTGACCCCGAAATCATGGAAGAACTTGAGACAAATGTCGTTAAAGACGATAATGAAGACCAGTTTGAAATTTACTAGCAGCCAGAAGACGACGATGAAGAGGAAGAAGATGGTATTGAATGATATTTTTTAGTAAAAAGATTAATTCATAATTTATTTGTTTTTTTTTTTTCATCATGTAAGAAGTTATTAATATTAATAAGGTTAAAATTCAAATATAATTCCTATATTTTCATTAACAATTTTGCAATTACATGGGCAGGTAAGTGTTGTTAAATAAATTAATACTGAATAAAAAGTGGATAGGTTAGGAAAAAAATGATAAAATATAATATAATAGTTAATAAAAATTGACAAATATTTATAATCATTGATTTATCGATAGTTCATCAACTACATATGGCGCGTTTTCGACCGGAGGCACCGGTTGACCTGAAGTGATGCTGTGACCGCGCGCTCTCCGCCCTCTATCTCGAAAACGGTTCACCGTATAAAAAAAAAATGTTAACAAAATTTGTAGATAATTTTGTATTCTACAATTTTGATCATAAGTGCAAATAGCAAAAAAACCCATAGGAAAATGAGATATTTACAAAAAAAGCGCAAAAAACCGATTTTTGTGACCTTTGACCTTGAAATTTAATAGTTGCTTACACCCTAGCATATGCAGGTTTTGAGACAACTTTTAGGGTGTCAATATACAAGTATTCACAGACTTACAGCTGGGTATCTCTAATTCCGAGGTGAACTTACTATAATGACTGGACTATAAGTGATTAAAGTGATGCAGAGTCCGTAGGTGAATCACATACTCCTACTCGTAAACGTAGTAGACGCAGAGAGAAACGAAGACGACCGTCGTCATCATCATCTTCGTCCTTGTCTACATCAGACGAAAGGAGTCGACGGCGGTCTCGAAAACGTTCTAAGGGATTGACCACGGAGGACGTGCTGAATATCTTGACTTCCTGGAAAACTGAAAATAGTAAGAGCACCAATTCCTTGCAAAGTAGTCAACTTTATACCGTGATACCTGAATTAGACCCGGCCAATAGGTCACAAAGTATTGAAGCTTGGAAACGGAAGGTTAATGAATGTTCACAAATTTATAACTGGGATCAGAAGCAAACCATTCACTTCTCCCTCCAAAAACTGGTTGGACTTGCGAAGAAATGGTTCGAGTCTCTTCCTACGGTCGTATTTTCTTGGGACGAGTGGCAAGCCAAATTAAAAAGGGCGTTCCCCAGTGAGGAAGATTAAAAAGCATAAAATGAGGAAAATAATTGACCGTTTGAAAAATGTATCGGCTAGAAGACTAAGAAAAATAAATAACATTTCACAAAAAATAAAAGTGTTATAGAGCAACTGAAAAGAAAACGTATGTTGAGTGGAGACGACGAAATGCAGCTAAATTTAAATGAAGAGATAGTGCAATTGATGGAAGTATTAAAAAAAACTTCAAAAAGGACTTTTGAAAAACTTCCGAATATTCTAAAAAAATGCTTTGACATTAAACTTTTATTACTCCCCTGCTACCTATAAATATGTTCGCTCTGCATTGAATACCTCATAACCACATCCGAGAACACTGGCTAATTGGTATAGCAAAATAAACGGAGATCCTGGATTTACGTCGGCGGATTTTAATGTTTTAAAGATCAAAAACGACAATTCTGAGTACAAGCTCATTTTTTATTTAGTTATCGATGAGATGACTATCCATCAACAAAGAATAATAAGGGAAAAAAGCACCACGGATATGTCGATTTCAGATTAGATGACACAAACTTTTACTTCTCACATGTTTGAATTAAACATGGAAGATACCTACTGGCTGGTTTTTTACACATGGCTTAAATTCATGTAAACTTGCGAATATAATAAATTTGACGCTTGCAAAATGCGCAGAAATTAACGTGGAAGTACTTTCAGTAGCATGTGATGAGAGTTAGACTAATATTGCTGCAAGAGTATTAGGATGCAAACTAAACGACTCAAATAATTTGAAAAGTGTTTTTAAACATCATACAATAGGAGACGATGTGGTGCTATTATTCGACGTTTGTCACATGCTCAAATGAGTGAAAAACAGTTTTGCATCGAAGAAAACGTTTTTTTGCAAAAATAACGACAAGATAGAATGGAAGTATGTATGTAAACCGTTAACAAGAAATTGAATGGTTTAAAACAAGAAACAAACTAACTAACCGCCATATTAATTTCCGCAAACAAATCATGAAAGTCAAGTTGGCATCACAGTTGCTGAGTAATAGTGTTGTTCGATCACTCCATTTGGCCAAGGACTTGTGTTCAGAATTTTCAGAGTGAACCTACTGCGGAATTTATTGAAATACAGAATTATATTTTTGATGTTTTAAATTCTAAGTAGTACTAAGAAAAGTCTAAAACAAGAAACAAAAAATAATAAATAGTAGAGTACATTACCAATCTAAGGTCCGTATTACAGAACGTTCCTCAAGTACAGTTTGATCTTCAATCAGTCGATAACAGTTTAAATATAGAATCAATACTTGAGCATCGTTCTTATTCCAGAACGGTAATCAAATACAACGGAACAATAATAAAATATAGTATAAGTACCCAATTATTTAGGAAATCAGCTTTATTTTTTCCGGTCCCGAATAGTACAATGCAATGCCCCATTTATCGAAGTAAATTATAGTCATTTTGTATGCAAAAATGTTTCGCTGAAAAGACTTGTAACCAAGTTCGTAAATAGGTGTGCTATTTATAAGGTTAGTATGTCAATTAAATGCACCGCTACTTTATTGTTTGTTTAACATTATAATTGTTTTGCTGATTTAGTTTATTGTTCTCATTTAAAAATGGCAGGGCGTAAGAAAAATTTTAATACATTAGAAAAAAACCTACTTTTAGAAATACTAAAAGATTTGAAACACTTAATTGAAAAAAAAAAAGAAAAAACATAACGTAAGCACTGGACAAAAAAAGGCTGCTTAGATCCGTATTCCGGAGAAATTTAATAGTTCGCCTATGATATGTGAGTCAGTAAGTACTATTTTCTTTTCTTCTGGAGTTATCTTAGTAGTTATGTACTGTTCAATTGATCATTAAAATACATTCCTACTTTATTGTTACAGGCATCAGGGGAGCAGCTACGACGTCTTTGGCAAAATCTGAAAACCCGCCAAAGAGATGCTCTCACAAGAGAGCGTCAGCATAGGATGGCCACGGGAGATGGTGGCCCCTGCCCTGATGCTGACTTAAACCCTAACATAGCTGAGATATCTCCAGCTCTCTTTGTAGAAGTTCGCGACAGCATAGACTCTGACTGCAATGGTAGGTAATCGGTAATTTCTATCCTTGAATTATATTCCTTACTATGAGTTGTAAGCTGCTACCAGTTCAGTTGCACTAATATGTTAACATTATTGATTTATTTATTATCAGCCTATGACGTATCAATTGTTGGGCTTCCTCTCTGGGCATCTGCTTATGCTGTTATGTTTAGTTTCAGATTTGGTGAGCACAATTGAAGCAGATCAACATTTATTTACACAGCAAGAGCTATTAATGCCGTCCCAACCAATAAATGCCATAGATGTAGACCACACCCCAACACCAGACAGAACAATAAATACCAGCCAACTCCAGACAGATGCCAGACATACCGCTTCAGCCTCCGTTGAACCCAATACTGGTTCAATAGAAATTGCACCTGTATCCCAATTTCTGAGCTCAAACCAGCAGAACACAGCACAAGAAAATCAAAGTATGGAATTTTCAAGTAATGAAAATAAACTCAGATTGCAAATAAAAAAAAAAAGAATTTATAAATAGAGAAAAAAGAGCAACTGAGTTGCACCGTCTAGATATGAAATATAAAAAAAAACAAAAGTATGAACTAGAAATAGAAATTTTACAAAAACAGTTACAAGAAGCATCTGCAAAAGCAGATTCAGCACATACCAACCAGTGCTAATTAACAAAGACTTCTATAAAGAGATACCTGCGACCCAAGCACCATAATAAGTTACGGCCAGTGTTGCCAACTCCTATAAATTCGATTCGCTAGACTTAATGTCAAAAGTCGCCAGAAAGTCGCTAAAACTGATTTTATCAGCAGGATTGGCACGAGAACCGTAGAGAAGCGTTTTATCGACGGAAGAGTAAACAAAAATAACGTTAACGTGAAGACAGGTGACAGTGTTGTACCCAGAAATGTAGACAAGCGATTTCTTTTCTACGGTAGAGTAGAAATAGAAAGCGTCATGCAGACTGCTGGAGCGCACTCAGGATTTTGTTCTGGGCGGGGCATAAGAGGCTAGTGGCGGTATTTAATTATAATTTAAATACATTAAAAAACACTAATGTTTATTTAAACTAGATGATTTCCGAACGCTCTCAATTTTTCTATGTAGTGTTTGGGGTAGCTTGATGTGCTGGCGTATGTACTCCAAAAGTCGTCAGATAAGTCGCTAAAATATTTTTATCGCCAAATCTTATTTTGTGTCGCTAAGACATAAACGAAAGTCGCCATTTCTAGCGACAAAGTCGCTAAATTGGCAACACTGAAGTTACCGTGTTCATTGTATCTACCAGCACTTACACCCTATTATTTAGTTAAGTATTTGTAGTTGATTTTTATTTTTATTAATTTTGGCTGTGATGTGTGTTTAGACTATAGATATAAAAAAAAAACAAGTGCTATAGAGGTAAAATGTTTTTTTATATTTTTGTTATTCAAATACGACTGATTATTATTGTTAGTAAAAGAGTGAATTATTTTACATATTGTTTTATTTATTACAACTAGAAATCTTATAAGTCCAGCATGGTTGAAGTAAATTAAACATAATTATCTATTGGTACTTCTAAAAGCAAACCCGTCCACAGTCCCTTGATTGTCAGGATGATTCAGGTCAATGTCATCCACATCGCTATCACTCTGTTCTTCATTTATTGGCATTGTATCATTACATGTTATGGATACGTTAAAAAGTACAGCACAAGAAACAATTATGTTACAAACTGTAACCAATTTATTGCCTAATCCTTGACTTAGGCATGGAAATCTCCGTTTCCATCTACCAAATGTCCTTTCAACCACATTTCGTGTTTTGACATGAACTCTGTTATAAATTACTTCTGCATTTCTTGTTGGTGTACTTAATGGAGTTAAAAGAAACCTAAAGCATGGATAACCACGGTCACCAACAAGGTAACGTAAAGTGGGGCTTTTTGAGACTCCAGGGGCTATTCAGAATTTTAGTAATAAAAGATTTGATTGAATATATTCTTTCTTCTAGTAACAGTAGAATCTTTTTTTTAGAAAATGGCAATACTACACCTAATGTCAGTGTTGCCGGCGAAATTCGGAGGCTAAGAAAGTGTAAACAAGCGGTCAAATTTTTTTTTTGAAAAAAACTTGTTTAATCGAGTGAATTTGTACGTGTTTTACTTCCAGTGGATACACCAATATTTTAAAGGTAAGTGGAAAATGAGTTTATTCATGTAAACATAATTATGTTTTCTTGGGATTTTATTGGTGTTTTCAATTGTATTGTAGCTTGTTCTAGACGCCATATTTTTTGTTTTTGAGAATGGGGCTTTTTGGCACGAATTTGAGGCTATTTGGAATCCTGTTCCAAATAACCCCTGGTTTGTGTGTTTTAGTTTTACTAAGTTTAAGATCGCCGTCTCAAATAGCCCCAAATGCGTATCATGTATAAATTTAAGGGGAAGCTTCTCAGATCTTTTTTTATTTTATGTTACAGTTCCGGTAATATAGTGCGTACTTACCAAAGAAAGTATACTAATTCCAGAAATGGTAAAACTTTTGCACCGTATCAGAGTTATTCAAAGGAAAATTTGGAAAGCGCCATAGAGGCTGTTAAGTCTGGAAAACTTAAGCTAACTGATGCTGCCAATACTTATGACATACCTAAGAGCACGCTATGTAGGAAATATAGAAACTTAAATTGCACGAAAGATAAAGCTGGACATTCAACATTGTTTACTCCCGAAGAGGAATCCGTTTAAACGAAACATATTAATTTTAAGTGAATGGGGATTTCCCTTCGAATGTATGGATCTTCGAGTATTAGCTCAAAAATATTTGAACAAAATAGGCAAAAATATATATGGGCTTAAAAATAACTTACCAGGGACTGATTGGCCACGCAATTTTCTGATAAGACATAAATCAGCAATTTCAAATCGTAAAGCGTTTAATATTTCTACTGATCGAGCCAAAATTACAATTGATAGTTTTTTCGACAATTATGTGAAGTCTGTCGATGGTGTCACTCCAGACTGTATTATTAACCATAACGAGATCAACCTTACAGATGATCCAGGTTGCAAAAACTATATTTATAAAAGAGGTACAAAATACCCAGAAAGAGTGATAAACCATAAAAAACAGCTGTTTCACTCATGTTTACGGGAACAGCAGATGGTGAGTTGTTACCAATTTATGTCGTTTATAAATCGGATCATTTATGGGATATGTGGCTGGTGGAGGGTGGACCTGAAGGAACAAGGTACTATCGGTCAAAGAGTGGGTGGTTTGATTCAGTCTGTTTTCAAGACTGGTTTGATACCATTATAGTACCTTACGCACGAAAGAAAGCAGGGCGGAAAGTTCTAATCGGGGATAATCTGTCGTCTCATTTTTCGGAAAACGTACTGAAGACTTGTGAAGAATTAAATATTGCATTTGTTTGCTTACCACCGAAAACAACACATCTGCTTCAGCCATTAGATGTCGCATTTTTAGGCCCATAAAGACCTACTGGCGAGATGTCTTAACTCATTGGAAGTTAAAAGAAGGGAGGAAACATAAAACTTTGGTCAAAAGTTATTTTCCAAAATTATTAGGTCTACTAAAAAACAAATTGTTTGAAAGAGGTGCTGTATGTCGTAACCTCCAAGCAGGTTTTAGTAAATCGGGTTTATACCCAATCAACCCTGAACTTCCTAAATCACGGCTGCCACAAAAGACAAATATTACAGATGAACAAATAAATAACGCGAACATATTAGTAGTTACAGATTTATTGCAAGAAATAAGGAATCCTCCAGCCACTGCCGAAATAAGACGAAAAAAAAAAACTGTAATGTACAGCCTGGGAAAATCATAACCGCAGCAGACTTAGTTCAAAGTGAAGTTCACACAACTACAAAATCAAAGCAAAAAAACACCAAGGGGAAGAAGATATCAAAAAAAAAAAAGAAGGCATCATCAACTCTGGAATAATTGCTTCTGGTGTAGACGAAAATAGCTTTGATTTGAGCGCTACCAGAGTAATGATAGACGAAGATACAGATATTACTCAAGACTGTTCCGTAATGTCAAATGAGCCCATGCCAGGTAATGATATTTCTGATGAAAAAGAAAACGAACCCAATAATAACAGTAAAAACAAAAACTTAAGTTCAACAATACTAAGACTGATCAAACTATACACAAGACTGAAGAATGCGAAGATAATATTTTACTACATGAACAAATTGAAATTTCGCAAAAACAAGATAAAAACCTGTTAAACATAGCAAAAGGCAACGAAATTTGTGATCAAAATGTATTCGAACAAAAAGATTTGGACCTAATTACAGAGTATATAGAAGAAAATTATAATAAAAAAGATATAAACAAAAAACGATTCAGAAACGAAGACAGACGACTACAGGAATGGACAATTCAGGAAAATATACTAAATGAAAAATCAGGATTTATGCAAACTACCACCGCCGTCATAGAAAAACAAAAGTCTCCTATGTTGACTGAAAAGTCAAAATTGAAATCAAAAACTCATAACGATTTTGAACGAGAAAATATTGGAGTTGACTATAATGATGTTAACTCTGGTTCTAAGGAAAATATTGATTTCTCAGATAATAAAACCATAGGCATTGTTCGAAAGCTGAAACGTAAGTCACATGCATACACTTTAAGTAACATAACAAAAAATAAACCTGCCAACAAAAAGAAAAGTACTGATTCAACAACCACTGAAGAACTTTCAATGAGTGTACACAATGATAGTGATTTAAATGACGTCGACCTTGTACTTATTGAAAATTTAAGCAACATTGACCTCGAACACAGACGACGAGGATGATGAAGTGGTAAAGAGAAAGAATGATGAGAGGGAAGCCGAAATATTTAATGAAATTATGCGTTTGGAGTCACAGAATGAGACATGGTACACAAAAACTCAAGACAACAAAACAGAAATTAATATGAGCTTGAATGAATATGGATATTCAGAATCTCTTTTCACAATTAAAGCAACTGATGAGGACAAAATTGAAAAACAATTACAGACTGAAGAAGAATTACAGGCTGAAAATAAAGAGTGGAACATAGGAGATAATGTTCTAGTTATACATTATCAGAAAAAAAAAATGGCAATATTATGTCGGCTTAATTACTGACATTAATGACCAAATTGAAAAAAAAAATACAAAATATCATATTACAAAACCATTTCTAAAAAAGGTGATCTCATATTTAAGAAACCAAAACGTTCAGATGTAGATTGTGTACCTGACGATATAATTTTAAAGCAAGTAGAGTTGTTACAAATCAATGAAAATAATGAGTTTGTCTTGTTCAATGATGAAGATTTATTCTATTTTTGATTAGTTTTAATAATGTCGTAAGTTAAACCAAAGTGTTTTTCAAAGCAGTAGGTAGGTATACAGGAAGGGCCGCATCGACGTACAAACGATTACCACGTAGTCAGTACATCATACCGAACCCGGGACATAGAAACTTTTCAGCGGTAATTTAAAAAAAAAGTCTGATGTTCCATTCAGTGGATACATCTAGACCGTGCAGGTAGTTTTAGGAAACAGCAGATTTTTTTTTTTTAAATTATGTTGGTACCCATTGTGTTGTTGCTGAACATACTGATTCCGCAAGGAACACATTTGAAAAATCCTGCTAGCATGTGTACTGCCTGCCCATCGTGCCACAATGTCCATAAAATGGCCAAATGGACCAACAACTGCCTGAAATAAATAAGTTTAGGTAAATTGATGTTCTTTGTGTAGGTTGGTATTTGAAAACAAAATTATGTAGGTAGGTACCAATATTTAGCTAACCTGGACATTTATAGAAAAATAAGATTTCCTGTTTCGAAATGCTTCATGGTGTTCCACACCTGGAGTATTTACTATTTTAATGTGTGTGCAGTCAATTGCACAATCTACATTTCTGACGCCAGGATATATTTCGTACTGGCCCAGCTGTTGAAACTGTGCTCTTTGAGAGACCATATCATGTGGATACTTAATATATTGTCTGTGTTGAAGAGCTATAAGGCGAGATATAGTCGCAACTATGTTTGCTCAAAAGATAAAAAATAAACCAATTATTGATTCATATTGTTTGTACGATTCATTTAGTAGGTGTAGCATATTTAAGTGAGGGTAAAAATAAAACACTCACCTGAAATGAAGCCGTCGCATAAAATTGTAAACACACTAGAATTTGCAATTCTGGGGCTATAGGATTCCCACGGTTGTCTGGTTTTAAATCGTGGGATATCATAGGTCGAATTAGATTTTGCACATCTTGTGAAAACCTGTACCTTTTTTTGAAATTTTCACAATTATACGGGTCCTGTGCATCTCTCAAATATCTGAAGGGAACGCTAAAGTTCAACATTCTATTTGAATCATCGTTGAATAAGTTATTATAATAATCCACTTCTTCAAATATTTCCATTTCGATAGTTCTAAATAACAACAACAATATTCCAAAACTCGATAGCGAACAGAAATTGACTTGAAATATGAAAATCTATGCTCAAGCGCGGTCTCGACCACACTTGGGTGATTATAAATCCAATCACTGCTTGGGTTCGATTCACGAACTGAGTAACGATCTAAAATAAAGCCAAACTCAGCTAAATTGAGATCAATAAATCTGTGCACGAGGAACGTTCTAAAATTAAAACCAGACTCAAAACTAGTTTTAAACAGAGATCAATGCTTGAGTTTTCTTCTGTAATACGGACCTAAAAGTACAAATTGTAACAAAAAAATCCTTCAAAATATAAAGAACGTGTAAGATTGCAAATTTAAAACAGTATTTTTTGGGTTTTCTAGTTTGTTTAGAAAGCCATAAAGTACTGTTTTCAAGGCATTAGCGTTTTGTCTCAATTATGAGACAAAAATGATAAAATACGTCGCGATCTATAGACTGTCACAAGACCATCTAGAACTTTTCTTTGGTTGCACCCGGAAAAAAGGTGATTACACAATCCAAATGTAGTGTACTTCATATCAGCTTACAACAAAATATTGCACCACCTTGAATTATTAAAGAACAATTTTAGAGGCAATTGCGTACTCCTTGAAAAAATTCATGTACCAATACATGTTTTTTTTACTACAACTAATGACCATATCCAAGAAATTAGGCAGACAAAAAGTCATGCTTTGACCGTGATAATAGTGACTCGGAAAAGTCACAAATAATAATGAAGAATCAAAAAGATTTAGAAAAAGAAATGGGTCTTGTAGCAAACGATCAATATTTTTTTTATGAATATAACAACAGACAGAGTTGGTCTAGACCTAAGTGTGAAATATGCATCAAAGCTTTATTAGCTACCGAACTCAAGTGGTTTCACAAACTAGTTTTGGAAAAGGAGCTGTAATTATATTTCAGTTCCAAGTTCTTATTTCAAAAATAGGCTCGATGGTTTAAACCATACCTAAAGAAAAACCTTGTTTTGTAATAAGGGGGATAGGGTCAGTCAGGGTAATTGTAAACAGGGGTGATTGGAAACAACTCCCAATAAACTTATAATAATGTTTTTAGGTTGACAGACATGAAACAGAATGTTATTATAATACGTTGTCTATGACTACAAGTGTAATTTTTTTCACCTGTCAGAAAAGTAACCTCGCTTTCAGTGTGACGAAAAGTTGTCTGCCAAAACTTTGTTTTCATGTTTTTTGATGAAGCTTAAATTTAAAGAATTTTTACGAAAAGTTGATGGGTAAGGTTGGTGTCAGGTTTGAAGAAAGAATTAATCATTTTGAAGACAGATGGAAATAAGTTTTTAGTTTCACTTGATGAATGGACTTTTGCATGAATATTTTGGAACAAAAGTTGAAATACTTCGATTTGTCTTTACAAAATGTATGTATTATATAAAAAGAGTTATAATGAAAGAGATGAAAATGAAACACAGGAAGAGACGGGAGAAAGCAGTGAGAGTGACTATGCCAACGAAGAAGAGGAAGAAGGTTTTAACATTCAGCATCGAGAAAGAAGAAACGTAGCACGCAGGCCAACTTTGATATATTACAAATATTTAATACAGAAAGTGAGAACGGTAGTGAAGTTTTTTAAAATGTCGCCAACAAAATCGGAGATTTTGGAAAACTACCAAGCAGAAAATAAAAAGCTGAAAATGATTTTAGATTGTCGAACACGTTGGAGTAGCATGGCTGTCATGATTAAACGATTTTTAACCTTAAAGGAACCTGTAATGAAATCTTTGATTGATTTGAAAAGCGAAATAATGTTTAGCGCTACCGACATAATTTTTTTTGAGGAATTTTCTTCATCTCTCAATATTATCAAAGCTACAGTTGAGAGTATTTGCCAAGAAAATGACAATTTACTTACCGCAGAAGCAGCACTCAAGTTTATGGTTGTTGAATTGGAAGAAAATAAGAGATTCATAAGTGAGCGATTGTTAGAGGCCCTGAATGAGAGGATAGTTCAAAGGCGTCAAACGGATCTTGTCAGTACGTTGAAATACCTTCATAATCCTACAAACTATTACAATCAGCCGCCTTGTGATTTATTTTTGACCCCATCAAATAATGAAATCGTAAAAGTTATTGTTGACATCAATGCAAAGTATTTCTGTACAGTTCAAGATTCTGATGATGAGGAAGATGTTTCTCTAGTTAACCTTCAACGCCGCCAACCTCAAATTGAATTGACTCAAGAAAATCAACCAACTTTAAGTCTGAAGGAACAACTTCAGAAAAGCATTGACAGCACAATTTCGTCGGTTCCCTCTACATCTACCACCAATATATCAACGGTGGACGAATTCGAAACGTCGATCAGAATGCAAATGGCATTCTACGATAGAGGTGGAACGAGACAAATACATTTAAGTCAAGTGTATGAGTTTCTGATGTCAATACCGCCCTCGAGCGTTGAATGTGAGAGAGTATATTCATCCTCAAAATATATTATTAACCATCTGAGATGCACCTTACAGGTCGACTCTATAGACGCCCTAAGTTTTCATAGATCGCATTACCAAAGTTTACGTCAATCCCACGAATGATTATTGTGATAGCGTTGTGATTTTATGATCTCTCATTTACTTTTATTATAAAACTTATTATTGCTTTTTAGTAAGTTACTTCAATGTGATTATGTGACTGATTTTAAGAGTAATTAGATTAAAATATTACGCAAACCCGATTTGATCTCTAGAATTCTCAAGTGCCTACGAAACTAAAACTTAAGTTTTATTATGTTTACTGATTTACTCACGCACCGGGTGTAAATGTTAATTAAAAATATTTTTGTTTTGTTTGGTTTGTTTAATTATTATTTTTTTTTCATTATTACGTCAAACTGTTGCTTAAAGGTGATTCAATTTATATAATAAAAATAGTAAACTCAAACTTGTGTATTAATTGTTTATGCATGTTGTCCCTTCAAGGTTTTAACTTGGTTTCAAAGGAAAAAGCTAATATTCGAATATTTACAAGCCCTACTTATAGGCAACTATTTAAAAGTATACGCGTCAGTCAGAAATTGAAAATATTGTCCAAGGGCGTTTTGCTGATATCTGTAAGGAATTTAAAAGACCACCGAGAAATTCACATGGTGTTCGATATACTGAGAAAGTGAAAGCCTTTGCTTTAACTTTAAATTTCTATTCACTCAAGGCTTATTAATTTTTATGAAAATATACAACTTTGCCTCATGTAGAAACAATACGAAGATTTTTGCCTGACTTCAATAGTAATGTTGTTTTCTTATTTGAAGTACCCGAATATTTAAAAAAACAAGTCAAATTACCACAAAAAATATATGAGAAAATGTTGCTTTAATATTTGATGGCATGGCATTAAACGAAAATTGGACTATGATCAGAAATTGGACTAAGTCGTTGGTTACGTAGAATTATGACCAATAACTGTAAGTGTTCCATAAAAATTAGCTTCTGAAGCTCTCGTATTTCAAATAGTTTCATACGGTCTACAAGACGTTAAAATGTGTCGTTGTTTCGTCAAAATTTAGACGCAATTCATACTATAACTGGTTTTATAATAAAATAAATTCTTACCCACATTTAATTTGTGGACATTGTTATAATGCGTTAGTAGCACTTCAAAATCTGTCAACTGATCATACATTTTCTATCATTATAAATAAATTTAATTCATTTACAACATTTGTAAACTGTATTTTCCTTCGGTAGCAGCTTACAAAATTGTAAAACATTGTTACGAAATTCTACAACAAGCCAATTTGATGGTCCAACTTAGAGCCAATAATAAAGAAAACAAATTAATGAATGCAGTATCACAACATTTTACTCCTCTGTTCCAGGAAATGTTTAACCATCCGATGACTGACTCAATTTATTGTAATGATTTGCATGAAACTAAGACAGTTAAGCAAATAGCAAATTCATATTTTAACATGCGTAAACCACAGAAACTACATAGAGCAATGATATTTAGCTATGTATAATTTAAAAGTTATAATAAATGATTTTAATTTAGAAAATGTTTTCGTTTCCTTTTTGAGGCTTCATACCGTTCCTATTACAGTCTCGCATAAAATTTATAAATAATATTAATTTGCGCACTGGATAAAAAATCATGAACACTGACTAACCCAGAAATGAGTCGTATAGAATCAAAAGCAGCAATCTGTAATTTTAACGAAAATGAAGTTATATATAGGGCAACACTGTTCCATTAGAATATTCTTTGCTTATTTAATAACATTGTATCAAAAACAGTAATTTACAACCGAAAATTGAACTTCAAAAACAGTGTTAGTATCAAATACAGCAATATACTGACGATAAGTTTCAAAAACAGCAATCTGTGAGTGTCAACCAATCACAAGCCTTCGGTTGTGCGTCAAAATGGCGTCCGCGTTGTTTTTGTTGTGAGTTTTATGCGTGTATTTTCTTGTTTTATTATAAAAATAACTTTGAAAAGTTAGTTTTAACATTAAAAAACTGGACATGGAGGTGCACCCCACGCGTGTTAATAATAAGTTTGCACGAAAGAAGAAAAAAGATCCCACAAAATGGAAAACAAATATTGCAAAAATTTTGAGGTAGGTATGTACTAACATTGTTTTAAAGTAGGGCTGTTACAAAACATTAAACTGGTTTACACATAATGAATGTTGAGTTCGATTATTATTAAATTATCAAAATAAATTTTAATTGAATGCGCATTATTATTTCAAATCAGTTTTGGATTTCTTTATTTTAAACACTATTTTTTTAATTTAGTTTAAATAAACACATATTAACACGCTTTGTTTTTCTTTTTAGATATTCGTCAAAAGGCATGCCAACTCGAGTATGCGAACATAATACGAAAGCATTGAAATGTGCAACATTGACAATTAATAATCTATCAAAAATGCATCGGGATTTTTATAAGAACTCGACAAAGCATGACCAAAATATATTTCTTTTCAAACTGTGTTCAATAAAAGAAACTCAAAAAAGACCAAACTTTAAAGGCAAAAAGAAATTTAAAACTAACTATTCCGTATTCATTAACAAAAAGAGAGGGCCAATCTGCGAAAACAAAAAAAAATAGTATTTTTGGCATTAAAAAGTATACAGTATACAGTACATGATGAAAAAGTTTTATGAAACGAGAGAATTTCCTCGTGAAGCTCGTGGAGGTGATCGGAAGACTGAAAAGTATGCAGAGAAAAAAGAATCTGTTCATCGTTTTATTCAAAATCTCAAATTTATAGAGTCTCATTACTGCCGAAAAAGCAAGGAAGCTGAAAGAAAATACTTGCCATGTGAATTGAATATTAAAAAACTTTACGTAATGTATACCAGCGTAATGCACAACTTGGGGTAAAATTATCATACTTTCGGCATATTTTCAACACTGAATATAATTTAGGCTTCGGCACACCACAAACGGATGTTTGTTCAAAATGTCTAAAACTAAAAGAAAAGATCAAAATGGAAAAAGACGAAAATAAAAAAATATATGTAAGGAAATGACACATACCTATCATTTCTCTAATTTGAGTGACCGAGTGAGAACTGACGTGCGACGATGACAATGTGGTGCATGTCATTCTGATTGTGAGGTTATGAAAAATCTATGAAATAGAAAATACCACAAGGATGTAAAGGAGACGATATTCGTGAATATAATAGCTTTGAATGTTGTTTCTTTATTACAGGTAAATTAATATTTTGTAAAGCAGTAAGTTCTTACCTACTTTATGAAAACAACTTTTTGTTAACAATAAAATATCTTTATTACAGAAACGCAATTTAGTTATTTTACGGACGTCGGACCTTAAGATATCTTATAAAACAACATTCTTTGCAAAGGATATCTTGCAAAAATGAATAAACTAAAATTTGAGTTTACAATTAAAAGTTTCGATGATCAAAAAACCAATGTGCTGGCAGTAACCTCAATAACCACAAAAGAAGGTAAAATCTATCTTATACCACAAGAACTGCAGCCAATAAAATACCATGGAAAATTGATGGAAACTGAGACTTATAAAATATTAAAAAATACATTAAAAAAAAGACACGATAAAAGGTGTTTATGGATAACTTTATCAGAGGAACTAAGAAAGACTTACATGGATGATGATGAAAATATCCAATTCAAGAATTATTTCCTGGAAGAAGTTGTAAGCACAACTGGAGTCACACAACCTATTATAAATGAGGGTATATCTGAAGAATCACTGTCAAGAATCCTAGAAAGAATTGCAAATATGAATCCACAATTACCGAAGCAGACTAATTTAAAAAAAATCTCAGACAAATTTGTAATTGAAAAATTCACCGGTGAAAACACAAATGTAACTCAATGGATGGCCATTTTTGAAAAAGAATGTGCTCGATTCGAAATAGTTGAGGATGAAAAAAAAATTGAGATATTTAGACTGTTTTTGGATAAATCATGTTTGAATTGGTACAGTTCTATGCTAATAAGACTTACACTTAGTTCAGAATGGAAACAATGGAAGGAAGATTTTTGTGATACTTATGAGAATAAAGGTTGGACACCAATAAGATATGCAATAGAATTTAAATACAAAACAGGATCACTATTAGAATATGCAATAAGAAAAGAGAAAATATTGTTAGAAATGGACAGTACAATAAACAAAAGCACTCTAATTGATCTGATTGCAGTAGGTCTACCTAGTTTCATAACAGACAGAATTGATAGAAAGAAAATAAATGAGACTAAAGATCTTTTTAATGAAGTGAAAAGCTTGGAACATTTAGTTAACAAAAAAAGTTTTGATAAAAGGAAAATAACAAATTCTGCAGTGAAAACAAAAGAGGTTAAAGAACCATGCAAGATTTGTAGAAAACTAAATAAAGGAAATAGATATCACCCAGAAGACTCATGCTGGTTTAAAACGTATGAAGGCATTCAAGAAAAAGAAAATGTTATCAATTTTGTTAACAATTCAGAAGTAGAAACAGAATTAAATAATATGGATCAAAAAAACTAGTAGTGCCACCATTAATTAAAGTCAAATTAACATTAAATAACACGTTTGATGCATACGGAATATATGATTCCGGTTCAAATATCTCATTAATTAATTCAAAATTGCTGAAGTTAAGAGATGAAGAAATAAATAATGCACAGACTGTGAAGTTAAATACGATTAATGGTGTGAAAAAAACAAATGGAATAGTAAAATTGAAAATAAAAATCTATGAAATAGAAGAAGAAGTGAATGTGTTTGTAATTAACAAGAACAATTTTGATTACGACTTTTTAATTGGATTGGATATGATAAAACAGTTTAAATTGATCCAAAATGAAAAGCTAGAAATTACACAAAAAACACAAGAAATAAATAGAAATGCAGAAATGGATGGAGGGAAAGATAAAACAATAAGCTGTGACAAGTTTACAGTAAACTTTAACGAAGACGTTGATGAAACAAAATATAAAATTACAATAAACCAGCTTGAATATAAACAAGAAGTAGAAATAAATGAACTAATTGAAAAATACAAATCCATCTTCGCAAAAGACAAATATGATATTGGAACAGTCAGGGATTATGAAGCCAGAATTGATTTAATGGTCGATAAATATTGCAGTAAAAGACCTTATAGATGTAATATTGAGGATAAGAAAGAAATAGAGAGTCAAGTATCAAAATTATTGGAGAAAAATCTAATTGAGGAATCATACAGTCCATTTGCTGCTCCCGTTACGTTGGCATACAAAAAGGAAGACAATAGAAGATCAAGACTTTGTATTGACTTTCGCGATTTGAATAAACTTATTATCCCACAGTCGCAACCTTTTCCGCTTATTGAAGATCTGATGGTAAAAACAAGAAATTGCAAATATTTTTCTACACTGGATTTAAATTCCGCATTTTGGTCTATACCATTACGAATCGAAGACCGAAGAAAAACAGCTTTTGTAACGCAAGACAGCCATTTTCAGTGGACCTGTTTACCATTTGGACTAAAAACATCACCAGCAATATTTCAAAGAATATTGAGTAATATTATAAGAAAACACAAACTTACAGAATTTACAGTAAATTACATAGATGATATATTGGTTTTCTCAAAATCCTTTACGGAACACATGAGCCATTTAACAAAATTATTAGAAGCAATAAAGAAGGAAGGCTTTAGACTGAAATTTTCTAAATGCACATTCGCATCGGATACAGTGAAATATTTAGGGCATATTATTCACAATAATTCAGTACGCCCAATAAAAGATAATCTAATATCAATAAAAAAATTCCCAGTACCACAAAATCAAAAAAATGTGAGACAGTTCTTGGGAAAAATAAATTTCTACAACGAATACATACCAAATATTGCAATAACATTGGATCCATTACACAACTTACTAAGAAAGAATCAAAAATTCATCTGGACAGAAGAATGTCAAAAGTCCTTTGAAAAAATGAAACAACTGCTATGTTCTGAACCTATTTTAGAGATATTTGACCCAGACCTACCTATACTAATTTACACAGATGCAAGTATACTAGGCGTAGGAGCAGTATTGAAACAGAGACAACAAAACACAAAAGAAAAACCAGTTGCATATTTTTCCAAGAAACTAAATGAAGTACAGAAAAGGAAAAAAGCAATTTATTTAGAATGTCTAGCAATCAAAGAAGCAGTTAAATATTGGCAGCACTGGCTCATAGGTAAACGATTTATAGTTTTTTCTGATCATAAACCACTGGAAAAAATGAACATTAAATCAAGAACAGATGAAGAACTCGGAGACTTGACCTATTACCTTTCTCAATATGACTTTGAAATAAAATATTCACCAGGAAAAAATAATCTTGAAGCTGACTGTCTAAGTAGGAATCCTGTATTAGAAGCACATGAAAATGAAGAGGAACAATTAAAAGTAGTCAACTGGATAAAACTGGAAGATATTATTGTTGATCAAGAAAATAATGAAGATGTACAAAAAGAAAAAAACAGATTAATATTAAAGCATTCCATATACTACAGGAAAATCAAGAATAAAAATAAAATTGTCTTATCAGAAGACTTCAGTATAAGTTTCATCAAACAAATACATAAAGAATACTGTCACATTGGGATTAAACAAATGCAAAATAAAATAACACCGTATTACACGGCTAAGAATTTAAGACAGAATATAAAGAAAACATGTAAAAGATGTGAAATTTGCATTATGAACAAATCAAGAGGGCAGGATAAATTTGGACTCATGTCTCATCTAGGACCAGCCACACATCCTTTTGAAATAATGTCCATTGATACAATTGGTGGATTCGGGGGCTCAAGATCAACAAAGAAATACATGCACCTCTTAGTGGATCATTTTACCAGATTTGCATACATTGTCAATTCAAAAACACAGAATTCAAATGACTTTATAAAACTTATCAAAAATGTCACAGAAGATAATAATATTGGTATGATCTTAACAGATCAGTACCCAGGAATAAATTCAAAGGATTTTAAAATTTTCCTAGAAAAAAATAATATTCCAATTATTTTCACAGCAGTAAATGCACCTTTTTCAAATGGAATTAATGAAAGACTTAACCAAACCCTGGTCAATAAAATAAGGTGCAAAATAAATGAAGAAAATAAAAAAATAGCATGGACAACGATAGCACATAAATGCGTGGAAAAGTACAATGAAACTGAACACACTGTTACAGGATTTGCACCTGTGTACTTGTTACAAGGAAAAGATATTACATTAACACCAAGAGAACTAAAAGAAGAGAGAACAGAAAATGAATTATTGAGAGATAGAAAATTGGCACTGAAAAACAGTATAAAATCACACAACTACAATAAAAATCTATCTGATAGAAATAGAAAATATTATGAGTTTAATGTAGGAGACATGGTATATGCAGAAAATGGCAATAAATTAAACAGAAGAAAACTGGATGAGTTGAAGATAGGACCTTATGAAATAATAGAGAAACTTTCCAACTCAATATACAGAATAAATACAGGACATAGAAAATCAGAATCAAATCTCTTCCACATCACCAAACTTGTCCCAGCTCCCGCATTTGAAGACGACAGCTTAAAGAACATTTAGTGAGGTTCTGTGATACAATTCTCTCCCCGAAGGGGGGGGATGTAAGGAAATGACACATACCTATCATTTCTCTAATTTGAGTGACCGAGTGAGAACTGACGTGCGACGATGACAATGTGGTGCATGTCATTCTGATTGTGAGGTTATGAAAAATCTATGAAATAGAAAATACCACAAGGATGTAAAGGAGACGATATTCGTGAATATAATAGCTTTGAATGTTGTTTCTTTATTACAGGTAAATTAATATTTTGTAAAGCAGTAAGTTCTTACCTACTTTATGAAAACAACTTTTTGTTAACAATAAAATATCTTTATTACAGAAACGCAATTTAGTTATTTTACGGACGTCGGACCTTAAGATATCTTATATATATTTTATGACAGAGTAGAGGGTTCATTCTTTGATAGCGAAATATTTTTTTGAAAACTTGAGAGACACTACACCTGGCTTGAAAATAATATCTTTTGATTTCCAAAAAAAATTACCGTTACCAAAGGTGCCTGACCAATCATGCTATAATAGCCGACAATTATATTTCTACAATTTAGCCGTAGTTGAAGGCCATTCAAATTTGCCTCTAAATAAAGAGCGTGTATTCTCTTATTATTGTACAGAAGACGAGTTTAGCAAAAATGCGAATTTGGTGGCATCTGCAGTTTATGACCGGCTTTGTAAAACTGATAAAATGGGCATACCAAGAATTCGTTTGGTTGCAGACGGATGCGGCTGGCAAAACAAAAATTGTATTTTAATTGGTATGTGCTGCAAATGGCTATTAGAAAATGGAAACATTAAGAGTTTAAGAGTCATTTTTCCTGTCACCGGTCATTCCTTTATGCCTGCTGATCGCTTTTTTGGACTTATAGAAAAAAAGCTGCGTAAAATGGAGGTAGTACTTCATCCCAAAGAAATCATAGATATTGTAAAATTTGGTGAAGATTGCACGGTTTTTGACTGGAAGACATCTATCAACGACATCGTAAAACCCACCACAACTTGGAATATTCAATTCAACCAGTGTAAAAGATTTATTCTGCGTCGTTCAAAAAAACCTGGTAATGTGCTTGTGAGGGGCGAAATATATTATAAAAGTGATCTAGCTACCGCTCAAAATATTTGCAGACCACGAGAGCAGTGTTAGTGGCCCAGTGGTAACGGCCCCGACTTATGAGTTGTTGGTCGTGAGGTGCTAGAACCAAAAAGACATGTGATATCGACCAACCCGCACTGGGCCCGCGTGTGGTATTATTGCCCACTCGCTCTCATCGCGAGGATGCCTGTATCCTAGTAGTGGGAACGTAAAAGGCTGCTTATGATTATTATGCTATTATGTTATTTATATTTTTATGCAGATTTTTTTAGTAACTCAAAATGAAAAACATTCCTTTCTGGTAGTGTTTCGCAATTACCCCTCTGGTCGTGCTATTTTCGTGTAAAATACAGCATATGTCGGCCCAGAACTAAAATAAATCACTAAATGGAATAACTACTCAAGCGTGTCCCAGGAAAAATAAAATAAAGGTTACCCTAGTTCGAAAGAGAGGGTCTGCCCACAGAGAGCGAGATAGCAATATATAGATATTGCTTCAAATAGGTATTCCAAGTGTGGTCTCTATTTCTACCTACATCTTCATGTTCACATCTGACTTCTATACATACATATAGTTATCCGTGGTTCAAGTAAGTTAGACTTTTAGAGGTATAGAAACTATCTAACTAGGGTAAAAGCGGGATAGATGCCGCGCTGGGATAGATGCCTCGTTTCTAAAAACTCAACTACCAGAGAACGAAACAGCAAATTCGTTGTTTACATACGCGCTACATGCACCCCCCACCTCAGTGACGCCAAGGCCGGCTCGTGCATCGCCAAGCCGCACTGTTATTTATGTGCGGCAGCTGGAAAGCCGGCCGAACACCGGGCTGGGAGCAAGGCCTGCGCTCCACCTGCTGAAGCCAGGGGCCGAGGCAGACCCAAACCCTCCGCCACCGCCGTCACCGCCGCAACCGCCGTCACTGCCGCTGCCGCTGCCGCCTCCACCGTCGTCGTAGTTGCCGCCATCCCGCCAAGGCCTACCCAGGAGGCCCCGGAGGGGGCTGAAATGGAATGCCAGTAACGGCCCCATTACGCCTCCTCCAGGCGAACATCAACCACTGCGCCGCCGCTCAGGATCTGTTGATCCAGAGCATGGCGCAGTGGTCGATTAACATCGCCGTGGTCGCTGAGCCGTACTTTGTCCCGCCCAGGGATGACTGGGTGGAGGACCTGAGCGGCTCAGTGACCCTCATTTCGTCGGCCGCCGCCGGTACCCCGACCCTCGAGAGTGTCAAGAGGGGACGGGGTTGCGTTGCAGCACGGTTCGGGGAGATTGTCGTGGTAGGGGTGTACTTCTCCCCGAGCCGAACTCTCGCCGAGTTCCACAACTCCCTTGCGGAGTTGAGAGGCGTCGTCGTCGGGTTTCGTTCCCTCCCCGTGCTCGTCCTTGGGGACTTCAATGCCAAGAGCTTGGCTTGGGGTTCCCGGTTGACGAATGTGCGGGGCAGGATGGTGGAGGAATGGGCTCTGGAAGCAGACCTGGTCGTCCTAAACCGGGGTTCTGTCGCCACGTGTGTGCGGATGCGGGGTGAGTCGGTGGTGGACATTTCGTTCGCCAGCCCCGCTCTGTCGCCGCGTGTCATCGACTGGCGCGTCATGGAGGGGGTGGAGACGTATTCCGACCACCGGTACATCCGGTTTGACGTCTCCACCCTGACCTCGAGCGCGCCGGTCCGACAGGCCCCGTGTGGTCCGCGGTGGGCGTTGAAGCAGCTGGACCGGGAGCTTCTCCTGGAAGCCTCGATCGTGCAGGCCTGGGTGTCATCACCGGACAGGCCTGCCGACATAAACGACGAGGCCGAGTGGTTCCGGGAGACCATGTCCGAGGTATGTGACGTGGCAATGCCCCGGGTCCAGCCAGGTCGTGCTTCACGCCAGGTGTACTGGTGGTCGCCGCAGTTGACAGCACTGCGCGAGGCGTGTGTTGCTGCGCGACATCTTTACTCCAGGCACCGCAGGCTCCGTATCCGCCCTCCGGATACGGAAGCCATTGAGGCGGAGCTGTACGAGGGGTACAGAGTGGCGAAGACCGCCCTCCGAGATGAGATCCTGCGGGCCAGAGTAGTGGCCCGCGAGGAGTCGCTGGAGACTCTGAACAGAGACCCATGGGGACGCCCCTACAAAACGGTGCGGGACAAGATCCGCCCGTGGGCTCCCCCGCTGACGCAGAGTCTCCGGCCTCATCTCGTGCAGGACGTGGTGAGCGCTCTGTTCCCCTCACGAGGGGAGCACGCTCCCCCGCCTATGGCTCCGCCTCCTGCGGTGCCCGATGCGGACCACACCGACGACGACGACGACTCTCCAGAGGTGACCGAGGTAGACCTGAGAGTGGCGGTACGTAGGCTGAATGCCAAAAATACCGCCCCAGGACCCGACGGCTTGCCCGGCAAAGCCTGGGTCCTGGCCTTGCAGGCTCTCGGGCCTCGACTAAGAGGGCTCCTAAGCGCATGCTTGGAGGAGGGCCAGTTCCCACTTCGCTGGAAGACGGGGAAACTGGTCCTCATTAAGAAGCCGGGGCGCCCGGCGGACTCTCCGTCCGCTTACCGGCCCATTGTGCTGCTCGACGAGGTGGGCAAGCTCTTTGAGAGAGTAATTGCAGACCGCCTCGTCGGGCGGCTGGTGCGGGTGGGGCCGGATTTGGCGGAGAGCCAGTTTGGTTTCCGCAGGGGGCGCTCCACGGTGGATGCCATCATGCGCGTGCGAGCCCTCACGACGGGGGATGCTGTGGCCCGGGGTGGGGTCGTCTTGGCGGTGTCATTAGACATCGCCAATGCCTTCAACACCCTGCCCTGGAGTTGCATAAGGGAGGCACTCCGGTATCACCGGATGCCGACCTACCTCTGTCGTGTGGTCGAGGCCTATCTGACGGACAGGGCCGTCATCTACCCCGGTCACCTCGGAGAGTGGAACCGGCGAGAGATGTCGTGCGGTGTCCCACAGGGATCGGTCCTGGGGCCGTATCTGTGGGACATCGGGTACGACTGGGTGCTGCGCGCCGACCTCCCTGATGGCGTCAGTGTAGTTTGTTACGCTGACGACACGCTGGTCCTGGCGCAAGGGAGGTCGTACCAGGCGGCGGCCGACTTAGGGACACAAGGGGTTGCGACAATCGTCGATAGGATCCGGCAACTGGGACTCGAGGTGGCATTGCACAAATCCGAGGCCATGTGGTTTCATGGTCCTCGGAATGCGCCACCGACGGGTTCCCAGATAACGGTGGGAGGGGTTCACATCGGCGTCGAGTCAACCATGAAGTACCTGGGACTCGTCCTCGACAGCCGATGGAACTTCGCGGAGCATTTCCGCCGTTTGGCTCCCAGACTGGAGCGGGCCGGGGCTGCGTTGAAGCGGCTCTTGCCCAATCTAGGGGGGCCAAACGCCTCCTGCCGGAGGCTCTACGCGGGGATCGTGCGGTCCATGGCCCTATACGGGGCGCCGGTGTGGGCGCCTACATTGAGGCGCCAACCAGCTCGCAAGCTGAGGGCGTCCCATAGGGTCATGGCGATCAGGATGATCCGAGGATATCGCACGATCTCCGGCGAGGCGGCGGGCCTCCTTGCCGGATTACCGCCATGGGATCTGGAGGCAAAGGTCCTCGCGCAAATGTGGGAGTGGCGCAAGGAGGCCAAACGCCGGGGCGTAACTCCGCTGCCGCGGGAAATCGCGGCACAGCGGACAGAGCTCCGGCGGGATCTCATGGTGACATGGAGAGTGCGATTGTCGCAACCCAGTGCTGGGCACGCCCTGATTGCGCCACCGACGGGTTCCCAGATAACGGTGGGAGGGGTTCACATCGGCGTCGAGTCAACCATGAAGTACCTGGGACTCGTCCTCGACAGCCGATGGAACTTCGCGGAGCATTTCCGCCGTTTGGCTCCCAGACTGGAGCGGGCCGGGGCTGCGTTGAAGCGGCTCTTGCCCAATCTAGGGGGGCCAAACGCCTCCTGCCGGAGGCTCTACGCGGGGATCGTGCGGTCCATGGCCCTATACGGGGCGCCGGTGTGGGCGCCTACATTGAGGCGCCAACCAGCTCGCAAGCTGAGGGCGTCCCATAGGGTCATGGCGATCAGGATGATCCGAGGATATCGCACGATCTCCGGCGAGGCGGCGGGCCTCCTTGCCGGATTACCGCCATGGGATCTGGAGGCAAAGGTCCTCGCGCAAATGTGGGAGTGGCGCGAGGAGGCCAAACGCCGGGGCGTAACTCCGCTGCCGCGGGAAATCGCGGCACAGCGGACAGAGCTCCGGCGGGATCTCATGGTGACATGGAGAGTGCGATTGTCGCAACCCAGTGCTGGGCACGCCCTGATTGCGGCGGTAAGTCCCCTCTTTGAGGAGTGGCTTGAGAGGCGGCATGGCGTCCTCACCTTCCGCCTGACGCAGGTCCTCACCGGACACGGTTGTTTCGGGAGGTTCCTGTTTCGGATAGGGCGGGAGGAAACGCCCGGGTGTTTCCATTGCGAAGATCACCCTGAGGACACGGTGGAGCACACGGTGGCGGTCTGCCCGGCTTGGGCGGAGCACCGCCGTGTCCTCGTGGAGGCGATCGGCGGCGGCGATCTCTCGCGTCCGGCCCTGGTCCAGGCCATGGTACGGAGCGAGAGGGCATGAGGAGCCGACACCTCCTTCAGCGAAGCAGTGATGCTCGCGAAGAGGGAGGCGGCGCACGTGAGGGAGAGGCAGCATATGCGCCCTCGCGACCCCAGCCGCCGCAGGATACGGAGACGCCCTGGGCGTCGGGAAACCCAGGCCGATTTCCGGCCACCGTAGGCATGGGCTTGCGGACGGCGAGTAATGGGTAGCTCGCTGTCCGGTAAGGACCAAGCCCAAGTCGACGGCGCGTTGTGTTCCACGCGCGCCTCAAAGAGATGTCAGCACAAAAAATGATGGGGCCCGCAAGGGCCGATGCCTGCCAGGGGTGCGGGTTTGTTCGAAAGAGACACCACAGCCCCTGGCTTAAGGGCTACTGAAGGAACACGGGTGGGTTTTAGTCAGTAAAAGTCTGACACGCCCTCCTGCTCCACCCAGAGCGGGAGAAGTTATTTGATGATTTCCCACCCAAAAAAAAAAAAAAAAAACCTCAGTGACGCGCGAGTTGTTGTGCTAGACGGACGTTTCTCGCTTGTGTGTCGAATTACATTCGCAGCGGACGCGACGAACGCTTCAAAATTTCAAACGTAAGTATTCACTATTCCATATCTTTATAAACAGTTAAATGATTACATTTTATTTGAATGGTTTTAATACATTGGTTCTTTAAGAATACATTTAAGAGTCAATCACTGATGTTTGCATTTATTTTATATAAAAAATAATGAGAGGCATCTATCCCTAGTGAAAAGGATAGTTGGCCCGAGTTTACAAGGGATAGTTGACTTTAGGGGCATCTATCCCTCTATACTGCAAGAGCCTTATCAAAGTATTTAAAAGTCATAGTCGTGAATATTTTGGTATTTCCTAATAGTAGAATATTAAAAAAACACCAAAAACAAAATGTATCCAACTTTAATTTCATAATTCGAATGTAAAGAAATGAGTGTAGATACTGTGTTTTATTTATACTTACTTTGCTTATTGTAGGTGAGCCATGCCAAGGAAATACAAAAGAAAGGAGGGCGTACGAGCTCGAGTAGTTTCTTGCACAACAGAGCAGTTACAGTCAGCTTTTCATGAATTGGATAAAAAAGAATTGGGGATCAATGAAATATCCAGACAATTTGGGATTTCATCCAGAACATTGCGAAGGCGTTACGCTATTAAAAACCAAACTAAGTTGACTTTGGGAAAACATCCTGTCCTGGGTTTTGAACACGAAAAAAGGTTGGTAGCGCACATTTTGAAGCTTAGCGACGCGGGATTTCCCCCAGATAGACGATCTATACGTACGTTAGCATACCAATTTGCCGAAAAGCTACAGATTCAACACAATTTTGATAATGAAAACCAGATAGCTGGGAATGAATGGTTCAAAAGTTTTATTGAGCGAAATCCAGAGTTGTCTATTAGGCAAGCAGAAGGTTTATCTGTCGCTAGGGCTAAAGGTCTTAGCAGAGAAGAAGTGAATAATTTTCATGAACTTCTGACAAAAGTCCTGGCCGATAATGATCTCTTGGATAAGCCTGAAAGGATTTATAATATGGACGAATCAGGAGTTCAGCTTAACAATAAGCCTGGCAAAGTTGTTGCAAAGAAAGGTGCAAAAGTAGTAAATTCAGTTACATCTGCGGAGAAAGGTGAAACAATGACTATCGTAGCCTGTTGCAATGCCATTGGTAATTTTCTCCCACCAGTAGTAATAATTAAAGGTGTAAATAAGAAACCAGAATTCGAGAACGGTCTACCACTGGGCTCAAAAGTGTACATGAACAAAAAGTCGGCATACATAAATACCGATCTTTTCTATAAGTGGCTTACGGAACACTTCATAGCTTTGAAACCGCAAGGTAAGGTTCTGCTTATTTTAGACGGGCACTCATCTCATTCATCCGCACCAGACATGCTGCAAGTTGCTTCTGATAACGATATTATTTTGTCATGTTTACCCAGCCACACTACCTCAGCTTTACAACCATTAGACGTAGCGGTGTTTGGGCCATTTAAAACATACTTTAATCATGAGACTAATCAGTTTATGCGCGCAAATCCAAATAAAAAGATAAGCCGTTATAATGCTGGAACCCTTATACGCAACGCATGGATACGCGCTACTACACCTGCAAATGCTCTTGCTGGCTTTCGAAGAAGTGGGATTTATCCACTAAATCCTAATGCTTTGCCCGATTCTGTTTTCACTATATCTGATATTGCACATCGCAGTGACAATGATCCTGATCAACCCTGTGTGCTACATCAAACTACAACAGCGCTTCTTCAAACATCTTCTTTAAACGAAAATGCAGAACCTTGTGAGCATGTTGAAGTTGAACACAGAACACAAACAACTATACCTCCGATTTCTTCAATTGATTGTCCAACTACATTTGAAAACGAATATTTGTATGTCGCAGACCTGAACATAACACCACCCAATATGCCATCAACTTCATTCAACCGAAACTCACCTAGCCTTTTGATCGACCCTCAGATTTTAGAAGATACGATTATTGATATTGTTGATATAGCTGATGATTCACTAATACGGATTCTAAATAACGAAGAAAAAGAAACACCTTCTAAATTTTTAGTCGAAGCATCACCAATACCACAAATTCCTCTGACTTTAGCAAGGAGAGCTAAACAATCGGCAGATATTCTCAATTCTAGAGAAAAAATAAAAGAAAAAAGGGATATTGCTGACAGGAAAAAGAAACAAATAGAATCTAAGATAAACAAGACTGAAGCTACCAAAAAAAGACGAACAATAAAAAAAGCAAATAAAAAAGCCAAAGAACAAATACAAAAAAATAAAAATAAGAAAGGAAAACCAAAGAAAAACTATGACTCAAGTGAAGAAACAGATGGTGACGTGACTGATTGCAGTCATAAAGAAAATGATTATTATTTAAAAGTAAACAAGGATCGTGGATTACGTAAAAGACTAGCTATTTATAGCTCAAACAGTGAAAATGAAGATCACCTCTCACCTAATGCCGAAAAAGGTAAAAAAACCATAGGACTACCCGTGAAAAAAACTAAAAAAAAAAAATTAGAAGAGACTAATGCTATAGATGAAAATGTTTGCGTAGAATGCTTCGATACCTATAATAACACGAAGTCTAAATCTGATTGGATCCAGTGTATTATGTGTCAGAAGTGGCTGCACGAAACATGCACACTTTTTAAGAACTATTGCTCAAGATGTGGAAAACTTAAAATGTCCGGTTCCACTTAATGAAGGATAGTTCCTTACGAATATGTTGATTTTTTTTTATGTTTAAATAATTACTAAGGTTAAACGAAATTATTAATTTTTATTTTGTTAGAGATTCATATGAATGTTGATTTTTTTTTAATGTTAAATAATTATTTCTACGTTAAAACGGGAATGTTTCGTTTGAGATGATTCTATATGATAGTTTTAATATGTTATCGCTTAAACAGTTTTTTTGTATTTTTTGTTAAAGACATGCATAAATATAATTATGGTTAAGCATTTTATATTACCTACACATGAAGATAATAAATAAATATTACATTGTGATTACGTATTCTTGTTGATTATTTAAAAAGGCATCTATCCCGCATCACAGGCATCTATCCTCCTAAGCGATTTCATAGTGGGGCATCTATCCATATAGGTAGGCACCTATCCCCAAAAAATGTGTTTCGCAAGAATTACATTTTTGCAAAACCAGTAATGGTTAGGTAAATAAATACAGTTTCTAAAGCTTTATGAATGATTAAACTAACTATATTACAGGGTCAATCTAAGCAAATATGTTTGGTATTCAAATAATGAAACAGTTTCGAAAAGTGGGGCATCTATCCCGGTTTTACCCTATAGCTTTTTTTCCAAAGTAGTTAGTAAGTACTTGTTAGTGTGCTGGAGAAACAGCAGTTAAAGCTCGACAGTCAATTTATAGTGATAATCATAAAGAGCCTAAGCTGTGATTCAAGAGCAGTTGATTTCAAGGAATTCACAAAGTAAAAAGACGTTTTGGGCCATAGCTAAGTACACCTATTTTAGACTAAATTCGAGTGTTAATAATTAGCTCAAGCACATTTATTTCTTTAAATTTGGTAACGGAAAATCCTAACCTAAAAACTAACATTATATTTTTTGGTCTTCGTAGCGTTTAAATCGTAATAAATGACCATTCTAAACCATTTTGGAAGGGGCAGTCTGTTCAGTTATTTTACCCCTGACAACAGCAACCCAACAGCAATCTACTTGCAATGATTATAAAGATCACTCTAATATTGACAGAATTGTAAGTGTGAGCAACCCAAATGCAACCTTATTGTAACTAGTACAAACATCACTTTGATTTTGACAGTGATGCAAAATCAGAGGTAAAACAACTGTCAATCAATTAAACTATGACTTTCGGGAACTTACGAGAATCTCGGAACTCTTAATCTTGATGGCTTCTAGCGTCAGAATGAGCGGGAGGTCATCGACCGGAGACCCCTGGCTGTTGGACAGGCCGTACAAGATGTCTGCCTGCATCTCCGCTAATTGAGAAGCCATCTGTGCGCGCGACACAATCAGCTGACCGCGGAGCTCTTCTAGATCGGGGCGCTCTTGGGCCACTACGGTTGACAGCAGTTGTTCGGCTAGGCCACTGTGGATGGAGTTAAGTGTCATAAGAGCGAGTTTTCTAAAGAAAACTTTGTTTCAATATTATTAACATTTTTATTTTATATTTAATTGTTCTCATACTTGTTTGATCTCACGCTTATGGCATTGTACATTATAAGTGTTGTTTTCAATTGATTTTAGTTTATGTTTTACTGTTATGCAATAATCATTATGTAGCTCACTCTTAAAAGTCTCAATTTCGTAGGCATTTGCCTGTAACTACGGGGTCGGGTCGGTAACGGTGTAACGCAACCTAGGTTGGGGGACACCATTTTATTTTCTTGTGCCATCTGATTACTTATTCATAAATAAATTTGAATTGATTTGAAGTTAAGCAGAGAGGTGAACATTTTGCAAGCCTACTTATTGGTTGTTCGAGACACATTCCCTTCTCCCTGCTTTGGCAATTGGCTTGTGGGAACCAGCCCTGTACACTATTTGCGCCCTGTGCACTATCAATCAGAATCTGAATCATTTTGAAGGATATTGCTAATCCATTGCTTGTGTGTCTGCTACCCTTATTAAAATAAAGGTTGAATACTTACCACTCAGTTTTTTGTTTAAAAAAAAATATTTTTCTTGCACTGGCTACACTTGAATTTGACGGTAAATAAAACGGTGTCTTTTTTACATCTAACTACTGGCAACATTTCACTTATAAACGTCACCCGTTCATGTACGTCAAAGTCAAAGGAAGCCAGTCGGCAGTTGGGTGAATTTTATTAAAAATTCTTGCGGCGTTTCGAAAATTCCCTAAGTTTTGTTCAACAAAAAATAAGTGATTTTTGCGTTCAGATTCATAAACTATGTTATATTCTTGTAGTTTTACATCTATTACATGGCAAAATCCGGTAATATATGTATGTTTTTGGTTCGTGTGAAGTTATGGGTACTAGTGGTAAACCACTGCCCATTCGTTTAAAACTATGAATTGGATTTAATAATATAAAAAAAAATGTATGTTTTGATTTGTGAATGATGCGTGTTTCTGAATTTGCTTAGCTTTGTTTGTTTCGCTTTTTACGTGTTCTCCACCTAACTATATTCAACATGGCGGAAAAGAAGAAGAAACGTTTAACGTATACCAGAGACTTCAAAGCACTCGAAGTAATGGATAATCTAGACGAATTATGAAAAAACTCAGCCCAAGAACTAAGACTAGATAAGCACCAATTTGCTTCTATGACGTCTAAGCCAATAACTGCTTTGAAATGGCACGATACTAGGGATGAGCCTGTTTTGACAACATCATAAGCCACTTGACGAGATTTGTGAAGAGGACACAAAAAGATGGCTCGCGAAAAGACATTCTCTGCCCAACGGCAATCGCAGCGTATACAGTCAATACGGGCGGTGTAGACCACTTTGACCACTTTAGGTCATCGTATCCAATAGACCGAAAATCCCGAAAATATTGGATGAGGTTGTTCATTTTCATATCTGATTCCGCCGTTATGAACGCATACATCACTTACAACATGATTCATGTAGTGACTGGCACCACACTCACACCGAAACTTTAGGTTGAGATTAGCTCGTGGTTTGATTGAAAATTTAATCACAAAGCAGCAATACCAGGCATGCCTTTTAAGTTCTGTCGTTTACATATTTGCCGCGAATTTTGAATTTAGAACTGTTCAATATTCTTTGTTGGAATTTAGAATATAAAAACAATTGAAGGAATTAGAAGGAGAAGGAAGCTATCTGACGATCATAAGGTGACCCGCGTCAGTTGGTGTAAGAAAACTCTTCAAAGGTTCAACCAAGGAGAGTCTAATCACGTCTACGACATCATCAGTGGTGATGAATCTTGGATCTATGCCTACGATCCTGATTCCAAACAACAATCCACAATCTGGGTCTTCCAAGACGAGCCCAAGCCGACTAAAGTTGTTCGCTCTCGAAGTGCTTCAAAGAAGATGGTGGCTACGTTCGGGGCGAAAACGGGTCATGTTGCAACGATTGTACTTGAAGATCGTAGAACAATTAATGCAGAGTGGTATACCACAGTTTGTTTACCAGAAGTCATCGCCGGACTTCGAAATCTAACCCAAAGCGACGCATCATCCTACACCATGACAACGCAAGCTTAAACAGCGCTCGTCGAACGATTGAGTATTTGAAGCAGGAAAACAGAAATTCTAGACCATCCCCCATACAGTCCCGACCTAAGCCCTAACGATTTCTTTACATTTCCTAAATTTAAGAAAACTCTTCGTGGTCAAAGGTTCCAGTCCGGTGAAGAAGCAGTCGACACTTTCAAATCAGTCATATTGAACACCCCTACTTTGGAGTGGAATAAATGTTTTAATAACTGGTTCGAGAGAATGGAAAAGTGTATTAAACTACGTGGTGAATACTTTGAAAAACAATAAAAAGTACTATAAGGTTCTAGTTGTTTTTTTTTTATTTTCAAACGACAAAACTTAAAAGGCACGCCACGTGTAGACCGACAGTATTCAAAAATAAAAAAGGAGGACACTTTGGAGTACCAGAAGAAATTCGTCTCCTCAACGTCGGTGTGCATATGCCTGAAGAAAGTGATGCATACAAGAGGTGCAGACCTTACAGCACGAAAAAAATTGTAAAAAAATTCTTCGTTTTTCCTTGCCTGCATCATAATGGGAACCTCTGTGCAAAATTTCAGCTTTCTAGATCCAAGGGCTTGGGCTGGGCGTTGATGAATGAGTGAGTCAGTCAGTTAGTTAGTCAGGCAGCAGACAGCATCTGTCTGGCATTAATGCTGAAATGAACCTTTTTGGCGCAGCCGTGAGGCACATATTATAGTACCTAGTTATTTATTTTCACTTTTTTTGCTATTTATTTTGTGTTACACGAACTGTGTCCAAATAAACGGTATTCTTTCTTTCTTTCTTTCTTTCTATTCTTTTTATTTATATAGATAAAACTATGTACTTATTATGAACATGAATATATTTTATTTACCTACTAGAAATAGAAATTACATTCATAGTATTCATACCTACATACGAAACACATTAGACTTCTGGGTCAAAAGCTTCAGAAGGTGACTAATGTATTAACAAAAAAAATGTAAATGCACTATGAGTATTAACATATTTTTTTTTAAATTACCTATATTACACAGCAGACCAGGGGAAAACAACTATTCTAGGAATTTAAACAGATCGCATTGGATAATGCCATGCTATTTTACCATAATATTTTACAAATTGTAAAAGCATAATGGTAAAATATTTACCACCAAAAAAACCCCCTTTCCCTTCCCTTTTTGTTCTTTTTCCCCTCAAAAATTAAATCAGCGGCCCCTAATTACTCAGAAACTAACCACGTTTTTTTTCTAAACATCCACAGGGGCTCGCGTTTGTTTAAGGGTTAAAAAACTAAATAACAGCAACGCTGTTGTTGAATCGTCAAAGTGAAAGCTATTCCTATTGTTGATGTGTCACGCAATTACCAATGATAACTCTATTCGTTTGTTACAAAAAGGTAATTTAATTTGTAATTTATTTATTTCAAAAAGTGTGGTACAGTCTGTTACAATAAATATAATTTTACAATGTAGGGTTAAATTGAACAGAAAGTAACATTATTGAATCTGGCGTCCTAGCTAGGTTACATGGTAACCTGTATTAAGGTTCGCCAGCCCGGGTTCCCACAGGGGTACAAACATTTTAATAGACTGCTTAAGACTATAGGGTCAAACGCGCAAAGGTCTTAAATAAACGGTTGCAATGGATTTTGAACTTTGTATTGTTTGACATTGAATTTACGTTTCCAAAACTTGATAATCATCTGAGATTTTGAGGGCGCTAAGGTTCAAGATTCCATGAAGTGTTTACCTGGGTACCAGCGCGAAGTTGACGACCATGACTTTGACAGAGGTCTCCGGCTTGTACTTGGGGTTCGGCAGTTTGGTGGTGATGTACATCTTGAAGCCAGGCATGAACGGGATTAGGGAGTCGCCTAATTTCAGCACCATCTGCCCAGCTTGACGGAAGTATTGGCGCTAGGAATATAGGATAGATTTCGTCAAGCTATTTTTGGATGAAAAATAATAATACTTTTTAAACATACCATATGTATTATCAGTGACATCAACAAAAAAAAAAAAACATGAAATCATACAAGTGGGTATAATTGCAGCTTTTCGAGAGTTCAGGACCTGCATAGCTATTCACACCATTCGATACGGTGTGTCGAATCGAACATCAATCAATGTTATCTTAGGAATCCTATAAACGCTGTTCACAAATCCAAATTGCGTCCATTGAAATAAAATAAACGACCTCTATTCTTCCGACAGCTGTTTGCTGTCGGGGGGCAAGACTAATTGGGTTACCGAAATGTGTCATTGTCGAAAAGATAGCCTGGCGAATGCTTGTGAGCTGAACTGCGGTAAGCTGCCATCCACAAAGTTTTTTGGTTCGGTTCGAAATATCACATACCTTTAAAACGGGATCCAAAGCCGGGTCAAGGTCTTCTCCAACATTCTCCAGTAGGATCGGCTTACCGAATCTTAGCGCTGATTCGAAGTTCCTCAGTAGATCTCTGTCGTTCGGCTTGCATACTATCAAGCCTTCGAGTTTTCCCTAAAGTATAAAAATACAAGCAGTTAAAATGGTTTCAAAACACAGTTTGCTTGCTTAAATATGGATGGATTAAAATTAAATGCATTTACGAGTTACAAGTTGTAGGTCGTAGGTTCGAAAATAAATATTCAGAAGAATATTTATTTAAAAATCTTAGCCAACTAACTCTAGGACAAATATCTTTTTTAGTAGGGGGTATGAGTCACGACATAGGTAGGTATAGATAAAAAAAAAAAAGTATATTATACTTATTAACGCCTCGTTTGAGATGATTATGCAGTCTGCGTACTATTCGTATCAACAAACACGCGTTTAAAGAATTTGGTAGAGAAAAATACCAAATTTGAAAATATGTAGTAGCCACCCTGCCCGCTGTGGCAACACTGACATGTAAATGTCTCTTCATTATGTCTTTCGTGTTTAAACGAACAGCGTTTATCTTTCCGAAAAAGCGCCAATTTTTGTGTAAATAGTTTCATTAATTTCGATTTCTCAACATATTACTTTTGCACAAGCAATCATGGGAAAAGATAAAGAAAAACTAAGAAGAAAACTACTGGAATTGCTCAATTCTTCGTCAGACGATATATACGAAAATACGCCATCTTGAACTAAAATTTTCTCCTCGGTGATTTAGGTGAATAAAATACAACACAAACATTAATTAAATCACTTGCGATATTACGAGCAATTAAAAGACCTTAGCGATAGGACCAGCGCCTATACTTGGTCCAAAAATCCACCCGTAATTGCAAAATGTATACCAATACCAACAAAACAAAAGAATGTTAGGTACCTACATACTACACCACACGGTAGAACGAGTGAGCGCAGAGACCTTAGCGATAAGACGAGCGCCTATACTTGGTCCAAAAAATCTACCTGTTATTGCATAGCAAACATTAATAAAATCTGACTATCACACGGTACTACGAGCGAGTGCATGTGATTATTATCAGTGAACTACCACCGCCTATCCGCCACAAGTAAATGGGCAGGTATCATACGGAGTACCGTTCTCGTAGTAACGAGAGAGTACATGTGATACATTAACCTGATAATCTTCTCCCCAGAGGAACCAGAACCAGTCAAAAAGAGAAGCCACATACCTAATTACTGAAACTGAAGGAGCTGAAGGAGGATGAAGTGGAAAATACTCCACATATTAATCATATACCAAACCTGTTAGAAAAAATGGGCCATATTAAAACACCTGAAAACACATTACAAATATATAATGAAATGAAAGAACAATATAATAAAAAATTAAATTAAAAATTTAAAAAACCCCCGACCCAAACAAAAACTGTAAAAAGTAAAAAATAATATTTATAGGCCTTTTAATTTGAACGTAATATTTTAATCAGGGCATTGTCAAGTCGGGGGACGGCTAGGCCTCTGTTTGGCGTTTTCATTGACCGTCCCCCGACTTGACAATGCCCTGATTAAAATATTACGTTCAAATTAAAAGGCCTATAAATATTATTTTTTACTTTTTAGAGTTTTTGTTTGGGTCGGGGGTTTTTTAAATTTTTAATTTAATTTTTATTTCTTGCTTTTTAAACTTAATGTCTCCCTTAAATCACCATTTATCTATAATCTATTCATTGAGACCTTTTCAATGAGCCCAAACACGATACTTCTGCTGTTTGTTGGTGAATAACTTGGGTTTCCTGGAAATTCCAGGTGTTGCTCCAGCATCAGTTCAAGGTTTTTTTTCTCGTCTAATATCATTGAAGTAATAGAATCCCAAATTTTGAGTTGATCAGACCCATGGAAGAGGGTAAAATCCCTTTTTCAACCAGAAAAGAGCTGATAATCTTCAAACGGCTGAACCGATTTTAATGAAACATATCTAAGAACACTCCCGACTAATACACCTTTCAAACAAAAAAACTAAATCAAAATCGGTTCATCCGTTCGGGAGCTACGTTGCCTCAACAGACACACACACACACACACACACACACATACACACACAGACACGTCAAACTTATAACACCCCGTCGTTTTTGCGTCGGGGGTTAAAAAAGGGCTTAGACGAAAATACAAGAAATGATATCTTGAAAAAGATACCAAAAAGACTGCCTTACAGCTGCACCACAACTTAATCCAGAAATTCAGGCTGCAATGACAGCTCAAGCTGTCACAAAAGACAACCACTTATGTGAAAAACAAGTTCTAATTGGCTCGGTTATCTGTGGGTTAACCAGATGTATTGTATAAAAACTTACACACAAACCCTGATCATGATTTTGAATATTTGGGAAACTGCATCAGGCTATTATGCCATGTACAGTAAAAAGAATCACAAACAAGACGGGCTGTCATATTACCTGGTCTAAATAAAAAAGTGAAAAAACAGAAATCAATAACTTCCTCTTTGGAAAAGATATTAATACTGTACTCAAGGAAAACAAAAATATAGAGAATTCTGTTAAGGACTTGAAGAGTGCTTTAAACAACTGGGGCCCGTCCTCGCACAAAAAGCAAGGGGGTGGGCGAGAGTACAACCGACAACCTCAACCACGACCCTCCCAAAGTAATGCAAAGTTCATTTGTTTTAGTTTGCGATTTTATTTGTTATGGTGGACAATATGGCTCACTTCAATTGTGGCCAATATGGCCCTAGGCCATATTGACCTACCATGTTTGAATTTTAATGATTTCTTAAGTTTTAAAAAAAAGCTTATATTAGGTCTTTACCTATGAAATTGCCGTTCTGCAGTACTGGCCATTTCAAATCAAAATAATTTTTGTTTGGCTAAGAATTCTAATTTCAAATTAATTTTATTTTAAAAACATGGATTTTTTTTTCTAAAAGCAGTCATTTCTTTATTGATTAGTGTTACATTTTCATCGCATTTCAATCTTTTTCGTCATCATGGATACGTTAAAAATTCGAGTAATTATGGAATATGAGTACCGTCGTGGCAGCAACGCGGCACAAGCGGCACGCAACATCAACGACGTTTACGGAGCTAACACTACAAACCAACGCACCACCTGTTATTGGTTTGCTCGCTACCGTTCTGGAAATTTCGACCTGAAAAATGAACCTCGCGGTCGTCCGAAGACTTTGGTCGACAATGACGAATTAAAGGCGATTGTGGAAGCTGATGATACACAATCTACGGCTGAATTAGCAGCAGCTTTCGACGTTAGCGTCAAAACAATATTGGTCCATTTGCGTCAAATTGGCAAGGTAAAAAAGCTTGACAAATGGGTGCCCCACGAACTCAATGATCGCCAGCGCGAAGTACGCGTCGAGACGTGCCTTGCACTGCTCAACAGACACACAAATGAAGGAATTTTGAACCGCATTGTTACCTGCGATGAAAAATGGATTCTGTTTGATAACCGTAAGCGCTCAGCAAGTTGGTTGGATCCTGGTTCAGCACCTAAACAATGCCCTAAACGAAAACTTACCCCTAGAAAAGTGATGGTCACTGTTTGGTGGTCTACCGCCGGTGTGATTCATCACAGCTTCTTACCAAACGGGGTGAGCATTACTGCAGATGTGTACTGTGAAGAACTGAACACAATGATGGAGAAGCTGGCGCATCTCCAACCAGCATTGGTCAATCGCTCGTCTCCGCTGCTCCTGCACGACAACGCGCGACCTCATACTGCACAGCAGACGGTCTCCAAGTTGCAAGAACTGGGGTTGGAAGCTCTCCGTCATCCGCCCTACTCACCAGACCTTGCGCCTACAGACTACTACTTTTTCCAGAATTTGGATAACTTCTTGGCGGGAAAAAAATTTAATACCCGAGAGGCAGTACAAAATGCCTTTGAAGAATTTGTTGCCTCCCGTCCAGCTGATTTCTTTAAGAAGGGCATCAATAAACTGCCACTGCGATGGCAAAGATGCATTGATTGCATGGGTGATTACTTCGATTAATACAAATAAAAAATTCATGAAAAAAATTCGTTTAAATTTTTTCATACAAAACGGCAATTTCATAGGTAAAGACCTATTAAAAGTTGTTTCGATGTTATTAATTTTAAAATTAAAATTTTTCATACCTAACTATTAAGTTCAAAGAACTGATTTAACCAATAAAGACTGTTTGGTCTCTAATCTCGTAATTTATTTTCAAAAAAGCTTATGGTGTGCCATATTACCCGAAGTTACTCTAATAATAAAAAATGCTGAAGAAAAATAGCAAATCACTGATTTGTGCGTGGATAGCTTCCATCCATTCTCGTTCGTCCAAGAAAAAGCATTCCGCAAATTCTGCCGGTGGATACCACGGTACCAGCTACCTACCCGGAAGACGCTGTCTAATTCTATTATGCATGAGGCCTATGTTAAGACTTCTGATTTAGTACAAGCTCAACTGCAAAAAGAAGTTCACAGTATATATATAAACTCATCATCATCATCATCAATTCAGCCGAAAGACGTCCACTGCTAGGCATAGGCCTCCCACAGGCTCCTCCACTTCGACCGGTCTTGTGCTTCCCACATCCAGCGGATACCCGCTCTATATGCTCACTTGACATTATTTGACAGAAGATTTGGTGTTTAAAACTGTCTTGTTAGGATGCTGACGCTGTGTCGTGAGAATACCGCCGCAGAAATTGGAGCACTTGTTGACAAATTTAATTTAAAAAACCAAGACAACATTATAATCACATCCAATGCTTCCAAAGAAAAAGAAGGCTGAGAAAGAAGTGTTGGGATGGAAGCATTTAGGTGTTATGCTCATAGTCTCAACTTGATAATGGAATATGTGCTTCAGTTCAGACAAAGTCAAGCGAATATTTTCTTATGTTTAAAAAGCACCTTGGCGGCTTGGCATCAGAGAGGTTACAAAAATATCAGGTGCAACAAAGTCAAGAACCTGAGCGACTGAGTCAAGCTGTCGACACACGATGGAACTCGAACTATTTCATGCTAAAACGATTTGTGGAGTTCGAAGATGCCATCCGATCGACTTTGGCTTTTGCGGATAGAAGTTTGCCCGAAAGAATGGACACTGTACGTACAACTTTGTCAGGTAAGGTTTCCCTTTGAGGATATTACTTCCTCAATGAGTGGGGACAAATACGTAACCGCCGGGAGTTCAGTAATTATTGTGACGCGGTGCATAAAAAAAAGCTTGGTCAAAACTTTATTTCGAGGACCCATCAGTCTATCACGCGAAGCAAGCGAGACGGTGCTGTTGCTAAAATGGGCTTAGAAGAATATTTTCTAGTGGCACCTTTGCGTTGGCTCCTTACATGAAACCTAGTTTTAAAATGCAAGGGTTCCTGTGGCAAACTGTTGCTATATGGGAATGTAAACAACTCAATTTTTCTTAAGCTAAGATTATACTCAATATTCCATAATATTGGAGCCGTTCTCCTTTGTTTACATTTTACTTATTACGGATAGAAAATTATAATGTATTGTCATTACTAAATTAGCGTGGCGTGACGCCAAAGTCGTGACCCCGACGTGATGCTACTCCGCGATTGCGTCAACTTGAGGTGATCACAGCGAGCTACGAGTCGAACTCGTACCGCATCTGAGTGGAAGTTAACAACGAAGAGGAAATCGACCACCCCTTGGACAGTGCTGCCTACATGTCGTCAGAACCCGCGGACTGCTAGACTTCGGCTCATCTAAGGTCTTCGCCCATCTCCCGGTTTTCGGCAGTGTATCACTGCTAACAGTGATCTGAATTCATTGTAATATTCAATGTGCTACAAACAAAATCAAATCCGTTATTTTTGTGAGTCCGCATTATATTTTTAGACATTTCGTGATTCAAGTGGTAGCTCAGGTAGACGAACCCGACCCGAATCACTGCACATTCACATGTCAAATGTTGTCGCAATACGGTGACAACATTTGACACTCGAACGATAGCTTTCACTAGAGAGCAGTTTTATCAAATAAAACTTATGCCGTTATATTGGCTTCCCTGTCTCTCAAGATGCGAGAAGAAGATTCTGTAGATTTTTAAGGTTTCTGTGATATAATCATGCCCAAAACAATAAGAAGTGGGGAAAGACGGATGGTGTTAAAGTAAAGAACTTTTGTGAGCGAGAAAGACGTAATGAGGCCCCACTTATTTATTTAACATGTGGTCAAATCGTGTTGCCGCCAAAACAGGTTAGTGAAATACCAGGTAGCCTCAGTAAGTCTCCAAATTCCCCAACCTTCCATTGCTAAATTGTGAGATAAGTTTCCAATATGTTCTCGTAATAGAGTATAAGTAATAGTAGAGTAAAAGAGAATATAAGTAAATATTTACCTTGTGTAAAAACATTGATCATCCTTGATCCTAGACCTAAAGTTTTCAAATTGGACGACTTCGAAAGTTGTGTAATAATAAGGCATAAAATAGAATTTTATACTGTACGTAAAGAATTGCCTACTCTAACTAAATTATTTCACGAAATGTGACGTGAGATAGATTTTAAGTGGAGTCGCAAAACTTTTTGGAGAATCATTATGGATACGGGATTTTTTTTAGTGCAGATCCAAAAGAAAGATATTGATGGAGAGATATGATATTGTCGCCTAGCGTTATCGAAATTTGCAAGTGCTGCGAAAGAATTGTTTTGAAGACCAGGGACCAGTTGTGTATCTGCACGAAGTTTACATACACGCAACGTACTGCGCAGGCAAATTTGTGCAAAGTGGATCAGAAGAAGGCGTATTAGCCTCTGATTCTAAAGGAGCCCGGCGAATCTCGCTTCGGCACAACTGCTTGTAAAATTCCTGGAAATCACTTGTCCTCCTGGCTTACCCAGAATAATCAAATATGACATGGTGCAATTCATCAAAACAACGGATGGACCTCCCATTTCTTGCCGTCCTCGCCGTCTGGCACACTGACATATGAGTATAAATCATATGGACTTGAATGTTTGACTATAGAAAAAACAGTTATACAAATATGAGGCATATCGGCACCGAAATCATAAAAATGCTGTCATCTCTTTTTAACTTTCATAATTTTGCGTGAGTGAAAAAGGATATCAGTGTTTTTGACAGGTACCACAATGGCAACCCTTCATTCCTAGCGTAATTTAAATACCTATTTGCGGCCGGGTCGCCATTTTGTCCGCTCGCTGTTTGATAACAAAGTTGGGGTACGTCAACTGTCAAATGCGCTTGAGCTGTGGTTATAATTTGTGAATATTTTTGCTGTGTTATTGCGTTTGAGCTCGGTTCTATAGTGGGAACCGTCAAATGCAAGTTGCCCAATTGCAATATAATCGGATGTGGCTTTAAAAGAAACGGAAATCACCCGAACATAACTTTGCACCAGTACGTACTTAATTTCAGCTGAAATATCTTTAGATTTAGTTAATAAACATAAGATTCTGCATATGTAGAAGAGTTTCAACAGTAAAGCATTCACAATTACCCTTTTACCTTTATTATCAACAGTAATATTTGTACCTACTTCATGAAATTATTTTCTTGGTGACCAGTCAAGCCTCAGCCGCACCCAAAACGGGTTCGAAACAATAGAAAACCAATTGTGTCTCATTAGTGGTACTTGACAGGGATAGAGTAGTGCATGCATGATATTTTATATTTTTCGATATTGCTATATTATCGTTCTTTAGTGGTTTTTTGTTTTACTTTCCAGGCTGCCTGCTAATAAAGTAAAAAAGAAAATTTGGCTGGAAACAATTGGTGTTGAAAATTTAAAGATCTCAACAAAAACACTTCATATTTGTTCTCTTCACTTTGAAGAATCTTGTATGTTTTTAGGTTTTTCGTAGATTACTATGCCGAACCAAATAATTTATTTGATTCTAGGAATTGTGAACATGATACAAATCATAAATATTAATTAATTAAAAGTGTAATAGAAGTATACATGAATTTGAGATACAAATATTATGGGAAGAAATATACTGAAAGAATATCACACAGAAATTACCTGAAAAAAATTGTATTGTTAAGAAATGAATTAGATATATATACTTTATTTTAAATAATTATTGTTGACTTTTAATTTAAACCCATAATCATCGGCATTTTTGGGAGCCCATCGCGGATGTAGTCATTTGTTTTCTTAGAATTTGTTCCCTCCGCTCCGTGTCGAACGTCTACCTAACGCAAGGCTCCAGGTCTAGAATAACACTTTATTTAAATGTAAAATTTACATTTAAATTGGCACAAACTTATTCGAGGTATGTACAGACGCCAGCAGGTCAACCTATCCCAAAGTGTAAAATTTTCCCAATTGAACATGAACCTTATTCCTTTGTGATAAATTTGAAAAACTATCAAAGAAATTTGAAAGACAGAACTGTACCTCGACTAAGTTTGTGTCAATTTAAATGTAAATTGACTCAAACTTATTCGATGTACCTACTTACTTATCTTAATAATGGCAATAGGCATGTACCTACATAGTATTAAATACGATGGTACGGAAAACATAATGCGCGAATCCGACTTGCATTTGGCCGGTTTATTTTTTATTTTTCGTGTTCTTCTCAGCAAACCCTTTTCGTTTCATACCCACATGGGAATGCATACAAAATAACTAGTCCGCACTCTTTGGGAGTCCGCCTTAATGGATTTAGAATGACATCAGTTAACAGTTAGCTCGCCATGCAATGGTGTCAATTCTGTTGTGCACTCATCATGTCAGCCGAAAGATGTCCACTGCTAGACAAGCCTCTCCCAAAAGGGGAGTTTTGCCATAATCGCCACGCTTGGCAGGCGGGTTGGCGATCGCAGTATGGTTGTAAAATGCATAGAGAACGCTGCTGCCCATTCTCCTAGTAAGCGAGTCCCTTAGTCGCCTTCTACGACACCCACGGGAGAGATGGGATGGTGCTATTCTTTTACGTCAGGCTCCACACGGAACTGTTGTGCACTAACTAAACTTAATTTAGGCTATTGCTATCTTTTTCTCTCTAATAAAACGAGAAACAGACGGAATAATTTAGAGCTGTCTAATTTAATTGAACTAATATTTCCATACAAATTAAGGGTAGGTGAAACCAATAAACACATGTCGAATAAAAACACGGTGAAGCGTAAGGCATAAGTTTGACATCTCTAACTTATTCGTTCATAGTACCGTACTTTTCTCGCACTGCCTTTTAGTAAAAAATAGCGATAGATAGCGATTCTCTAATTTTAGAATAGTTATTGAACAAGAGAATGCAATGTCATCCAAACTAAACATGTAGCAATGTCATGCAAACTAAACATGTGCGCAAAATTTTAGCTTTTTCAAAAACCGGGAAGTGGGTCAAAAATAACTTTTGAGATTTGTTTATATAGTTAGTTATTTTGTTACTTAAACAAGTGATGCTAAGAAAAGTGTGTTAAAAATACCCGTTGATATTGTACCGTGACACAATGAAAACATTCTCACAATCTTTTATCGATGTTATTGTAGTGAAATATCGATGCGCTGCCCTATTAGCCGCCATTTTATCTTCTCAATAAAGTATAGGTATCCACGTTTTTCTTGTAGGTATGCCAAGTCCATAAGATTTATGCGTCAGTGGTCTGGCACCACAAAAATTGACATCTACCAAAAAGGACATGGTTAATTCTGGCACAACGACTTTCCAAGAGCACCTGGTCGTCTCTGTTGCACATGGCCTTGACAACACTTGGCATCCTTGTTGCGATTACCGCGTAATTAACGCCCGAACTGTACCGGATAGACACCCTGTCCGGCACGTAAACGATTTTGCCCACAACCTTAATGGTTTTAAAATATTCAGCACCATCCACCTGGTGAAAGTCGTTACTCCGTTTAGCCTCTCCGAATTTCCTTACATGACCTTCGGTCTCCGCAATGCTGGTCAAACATTCCAGCGATTTACCGACGAGGCCACACGAGGTCTCGATTTCTGTTTTCCGTACGTCAATGACATCCTCGCGCATTTAGCTGATGAGGCTCTTCACTGTGAGCATCTGCGTATTTTCTTCGGACGCCTGCAAGACTATGGAGTCATAATCAACCCCTCCAAGTGCGTTCTTGGTGCACGAGATTTCGCATTCATAGGCTACCACATCAGTCCCGAAGTTACCAGTCCTCCTCAAGATCGTGTCCAAACCATCCTAGACTTTCCACCTCCTAAAACAGTCGGTGTGCGGTGTTTTCTCGGAATGTTGAACTATTAACCTCGGTTCGTGCCCCGTTATTTGTTTGCTCTACAAAGAGCGAACAAATAACGCCAATGCCCATGTTGTACTCAGATGTGACCAACCAGCTTGCTATCAAAACCAAATTTCCCAAAGCATGAAAATATAAAAACAAACTGTATACAAGCACAGGAATCTTGCATTTGGCATTAAAAAACCCAGATGTTTGAAAGACAAAGATGTCTCGATTGCACCAATATTTCAAAATTTTAGCCGATTATTCCCATAACAGTAGTAAGTAGAATAAAATGGGAATTATTGAAGGTTCGATTAAATATATGCCCTAACAAAATAATAAATAATAGTGGTATGCGAAATTGCGTGAATTTGTTGAGAAAGACGAGTGAGTGCGAGGTACAGGTCGCGTCAAGTTAAAAAAACGCTAGCGACAATAGTTGCGCAATTTACAATTTATCGGTCTATTTGGTGGCATGAAGTAGGGCGCGGGGCGGGCGGGTCACGCGCCGCATGTTTGCGGTGCGCTCAGTGGCGTGCAGTTCATAAAGACAGAAATACACTGCCTACCCTACCTAAATCACATAAATATTTAAAACTAACGTTATATCAATAAACAAAAATATCTTTACTCATAAATCAGCTACACCTGTCGAGCGTCGATCGTAATATTAGTAGGAATCATCGATGCAATAACTGTTTGTTCGTACAATTTGACGCAACTTCGCATTGCAATACACTAGCGCCGCGCTGAGTGCTTCGGGAGTGACACAAGCTATTCACGTCTTGATGTATATTATGTGTGCTCTCGTAGTCATGCAGATTTATTAGGTCTGCGTTCCTATACATACGTGGCACACAGTGTAACAAATCAAGCACACAACCGTACATGGTAGTCAGTGGCTTTTGACACGACGAATCAAGAAACTTACCGAAGTTTTCCGAAGAAAGTTGGTTATGCGACTATTTTAAAAAGGAAACGTTAAAATCTTAAATAGTAGTATAATTATTTAAGATTTTAACGTTTATAATAGTGTGAAAAATTAATAATATTCACTAAATATATTCCAAATAAATAATAATATTCAAAATAAATAATATTCACTGTGTGTTCCCAGTACCGCAATAAATAATTATCTTTTAAATAATTTCAGTTCTTTGTAAGGATTTTTCACAACTAAAGGCAATGACCTGGAATTACAGTGAAGCTGGACATGGGAAGGGCCCCAAATGGGATTGGAGAAGTGCTAAAACGGACTCCAGACAATCTTGTGACTTTTGGTCAAGACGTCAGCACATTTTAATGGTTCATAGATATTGTAAAACAGAACATTGAAAATAACAACATTATGACTGTCACTGAAGATGAGGTTTTAGCCAAAGAAGCTCTTCTTCCCAAAAACTTGAAACCATTCCAGGGCACGTTAAATGTTCACCAATTATTATGGAAACAAGGATTATTTTATCTCGTGTTCAGAAAAGCCAGCTGTTTTGACTATGATTCGTATAATTGTGTTCACGATAAACATTTATGATTTCCGAAAGTACTTAACTATTCTACAACTGAAGAAGAACGTCCTGGGCCGAGTTCTGGAGACCCAAATACCCCTGAATATGTAGCACCTCTCGTTAGGAGGTACGAAAGACCCAAATACCCCTGAATATGTAGCACCTCTCGTTAGGAGGTACGAATCTCACTAGAGGTGGGTCATTGATGGTTTTTTCGTAATGTAATTTAACTGTTAATCATCAATGGTCAACAGGTTAAAAAAGCTGTTAAATTAATAACAGGTTTTGCATGTTCAATCTACCGATTCAACATTCAAAACCTGTTAATATTTTTTTAGCGTTTTGCGTTAATTTAATTTATCAACGTTTTCAATCATTGACCATTTTCTGGAAATAATTAATATGATAAGAATTGAAATATAATGACATTCTCTTCGTACTCTTTAGTATATACCTATATAATATTATTCAGTATAGGTACTTAAATCGAAACTTTAACACTCAGCAGGCTTAGCACGAGAACCGTAGAGAAGCGTTTTGTCGAAATTACGTTTCCGTGTAGACAGTTGACAGTTTTGTACCGAGTAATGTAGACAAACAATTTCTATTCTACGGTAGAGTGGAAATAGAAAGCGTCATACTAAGCCTGCTGGACGCGTAATACAAACATCCACAAAGATTGTTGACCCGTTGACCGGCGAACCACCGCAATCCGCAATCACGGATTGTTTACATTACACTAAATAAAAAATCACAACATAAAACAATAATGGAGCTTTATTGTCTCGCTTACACGCACGACTCACTCGTGCGTGTGAGCGAGAAGTCCACCACGTTTACGGTCCGATGCGACGATATTCGGTATCGTTCAGAAATATTAGTTTCGCATACTAGTTGATTCTCAGAAAATAAAATTAAAGTGAAATAATCCGTTGAGCCGAACAGCATTAGCTTAGCAGCATTTAATTTTCAACCGGTTTTATTTTTAACTGCATTGCGTTGACGTAAATTAACAGCTAATATTTTCAACCTGTTTTTTCATTGATGATTAACAGTTATCTCGTTGACGAATGAAAAGCCGTTAAAAAAACAGTTTATTGATTCAACGACCACCTCTAAATGTCACTGTACTCTTACTAATATAAATACATCCCTCAACATTAATATAATTTCTAGTACACCAATAAATATTGTTATTTTGTCAAACAAAAGGGTTTCTTTTGATCTTAATAAATAAATAGGTATTAATACTTTAAAACGTAGGTTGATTTGATGATGTTTTCACTTTTAATTGGGTTAGCAATGATAGAAGAAATATTGTTGCTACAAAAGAATGAACAATTGAGTGTAAAAAATATCTAGTTTGACTATGAGTAACTTTTGTTTGACTATTATAATTATAAGTGTTGAGTTTTGATATACTTGCTCTAGATTGGTTGTTGAAGGAATGTTTTTTTAATCATGAAAGCTTTTAGAAGAAATATTGTTTAGAGATTAAACGAAATCGACAAGACTTGATAACGTTTCTACGACTGTGTTTCCCAAATAATTATTCAAATATTATTAAAGAAATAAAACTTGTGTTGATTTCCCGACTTTGCAAAGCTGAAAAAAGTGAAATTTACACAAATTCTCCATACAAAAAGATGCTGGAACAGAAAAGAGCAGACAAAAGTGTTAATTACGCTATGCGAGGCAGCAGTTTGCTTTCAGTACAAGACACCAGTAAGAAAGACAAGAAGTTGGCTTCAGGAAAAGATGTCAGCAAGAAAGGAAGAAATAACAGGAAAGAAAACCTGAGCCCTCCCCACAGAATAAACCAAGAAGAGACAATTTGTCCTTTGTGCCTTGAATCTCATGAAGAGGATTGGATTAAATGTGGAAACTGCAAAGTTTGGGTCCATGAGGCTTGTGCAAATATATCAGAGCTAACAGATCAATACACTAGTGATTTTTACCTGGTACAAATGATGATTTTTATGCTGGCCGGTACTGCCATTTTTTTTTAATTGATTGTTTGATTTTTAAATTTAATAGTATTTTATTGTTTTTATTTACAGCACTACAGTCTTTGGGGAAGCTTCTGTACTTGGGTCGGTGTTTATGATAGTATCTTCGTCGTTTTTCTTTGTATTGCTGGGTATCGTCCACGCGGGCTTACTAGCTTTGCCTTTCATTTTTATGAGTGCCTGTATACTTTCTTTTTCTGTGTGGATGCCTTAACACATTTTAGCTCATATTTAACATACAATCTGAGAGATTTTAATTTTATCTATACTAATAATATTATAAAGCGGAAAGATTTGATTGTTTGTTTGTTCCGTGAGCGCTGCTAGTTTAGAATAATTTAGATTTATCGTTCAAAAGCTAGTGCAGGTTTATTTAACTACGCGCAATACAGTACATAATTGCAGAACGCCAGCAACCGTTCCACAGACTGCACAGTGTAGTTCGAATTCATAATTTCATGAACCCGCTCGATTTCGATTCGGTCTCGCTTAAATCATTTCGCTCTTAGCCGGTTTTTACGTAACAAGCAAATTTAGTCCTGGCTGTCATTCGTAGATCTTTGATAGTCATTACGGGAAGGTAGTCACATGCCAAAAAGTCTGAAGTATTTGATATTTTACGGTAGATATAAATAAAGGCTAAAATATTAATAATTACCATAGCTCTAATCCACTTATTGGCCTGCGTCTGTGGGTCAATGATGAGGGGCCACCTTCGAGAGTTGAACATTAGCACCGCAGACTCCACGGACATTGGGTCGCGAGGTAGACCGTACATCTGCCACGTCCTGGAGAAGTCGTATATGTTTGGTATTTACAACAAAAAACCAGACTCAAGGGAGTATTTTCTTATTGACTATGAAGCCAGAAGGGCCGCTGCAGATACTACGCAGTCAGATGGTGGTACGATGATGATGGTTTGTCACGTGGAGACACGTCACAAACGATGCCTCATTTCTTGAAAGTTCTGAGCAGTAACAGCTACGCTACGGAAAGCTTTTGCGAGGCTAACACTAACGTCATAGAAATGACCGAATTCGGTCAAAGCTTATCATCGATACGGCGAAGAAAATGAAGAACGTGATTCCAAAGAACCTCATTCTGAACTCTTACAATTCATGTTTCATTTCACGAACGTGCGTCAATAATTTTAATTTAGACTTTAAGAAGTAAGAGTCAATTTACGTGCGCTTTTGAATTGCAAGGATTTTAATACCACTTGCACCAGAAATCATGAATTTCAATTACCGCCTCAGTCGATATTCAGACGGACGTAATAAAATCGCGACGGTATTATGTCGCAGATTTTCAACTCTTTGTTGAGCTGCTCTTTGTTGTCCAAGCATTGAGAACCCATTTTTTTTTTTTTAGAGTACAGTGCAAGTGAGTCTCAGCGCGTTCGATTTTCAACTCTGGGCGCTTAGCAGTGCGTTGAAGATTCAATGGGCGATAAAATTTCGCCGCAATTTTAGTACGTTCGTTGGAACGTGGGCTAATGAATGACATCGTTCTGCTTCTGTCAATCCTATGCCACGGTCGCACGGCCCGTTAGCTGAACGTGCCGTGAATAAGCTCCGTCGCATTCGATGAGGCCTAGGTCTTTTCAAAAAGGGGGCGATTGACGCGGCTTGTACGCCGCGCGTTTCTTTTTGCTTTGTTTTAAGGAATGCTCGGTAATAAAGATGACAGACGGGATCAATGATGTTTAGAATACGTTTAGCGGTAAATTTATTGAAGAATGTATGGTCCAAGCAGGTATACGAAGTGTTAAATAAGGCTGGGATGGTGATGAGTTCCGGTGGCAGTTACCTGATCTGCACGGCGTCGCCCAGTGTGGACAGCGGGGTGGCATTCGGCGTGTGCGGGACATCCACCTCCTAAAAAAAAAATGTTTTTATTTGCGCTCCAGTTTACAAAAAGAGTTTCGTGTTTGGAGTCTCCTTTTATGTAAACAATGCCTGTGTTAGGAGACTCCGCTCTTTCATAGTACAGCATGATATCGCACATTGATAAGAATAGTGACACTATATGAAGTATGGTGTTTTTCTGAAAATCGCGCCATGTCTTAGCACACGAAGAATACTACATTTTTGCAAATACACCTGTTGATGTATTTCTAATATTTTCCGGTAGGTGGCGTAGTGTCGAACTGCTTTTATCGACAGGTTGATACGATCTGTTATGACAGAGCGCCATTTTTTCATTCGTGACTGTGAAGTTAACAAAAACGGAGTAGTGTGGTTAATTTCATAGTGACATTATCTGTTTAAAGGCGATTTGGATTGAGAATATCTCGTTAGTACGAATTAACTTTAATACGAATAACGTCACATTTTGTTAAGCGTCGTTTATTTAGTTATGTTACTCGTATTTTGTATAAATTGTTATGTTGGAACTACATAGTGACATTTCATATTTAGTGTCACTATTCGTGTTCCAGAAATTGAAGTATTTGAGTTGATGATTGATTGAGAATGTCATTATTATTTTAGTGTCGCTCTTCTTTTTACCTAAATGGAAGATTTTTATTTAATCGTATTATCAAACACATTGAATTTTAATTTGTTGTTAATTATGTCAAGACTTTGTCTGTTTAATGTCTATATTTTTTTTTTTAGTTCCTACCGCTCCTACTCACAAAGTAATAATTACATATTTTTTTTTATCTATAAAAAGCACGCAAAACAACACCGAGACCAACTAAGAATTTGGTTTTAGAGTCGTTATTAATGAGGATAATTTTAATATTGTTTTGGTTATTTTCAAATTCTTTATTATCTTATGTCAATTATATAAATGATAATAATAAAAAAGTACATCTATATTAGTAATTACTCGTGTTACTCTTTAGTAACATTAGTAATTATGAAAAATATGATCAAATTCTTGAGTACTCTTTAGTAGTAGGTACTAACGAATTTTGACCATAATTTGCTTGTTTTCAGGCTTAAAATGCCTTTACCAAATGCGAAACTAAACAAACTAAAAAATATTTCCAGCAGACTGTTCTCCAAGCACACACCAGATGATAGAAATAAATATATTAAAAAAGAACTTGTCGCGGTATTCAGACTAAATCTGTCTATTTAGAAAATACTTACCTCCAAATGAACAACATCTTGTAGAAAGAAGACATTCTAGGTCATCTACCTCCACTCGTGCAAATCAACGTGATTTTTCGCCTGCATCTGACGAGGACCTAAGTTACTTACTATTAAAACCATCCACCGCAAACCGTCGACGGTCAAACTCATCTACTTATTCAGACTAAATCAGTGCATTTAGAAAGCACAAACAATAAACCAACGACACATCAGACTTCAAATAATCGTAGTCAATTAATTCTCAATGAAGACGACGTTAACCAGAATGCAAAATATGAAGATAGTTCCAGTCACAATCTTGGATTTGATGTCATTATTGGTTCCCAAGAAATTATTACTGAAGACCGCCAGGCAGCTGAACAGGTTACTAACTACCTTTTCTATGTCTTGTCCTTGTTTCTCTCTTAATCACCCAGCTAATATTATTACTGCATGAGTTAATACTAAGCAACTCTATTCCTTGTTAAGTTATTTAAAAAAAATACTTATTTTAGGATACACAACTTTATGTGGATGAAAATTTACTTCCAAATGAACAACACCAAGCAGAAAGAAGAAATTCCAGGGCATTTATCTCCAGTCGTGCATCTCAACGTGATTTTTCGCCTGCATTTGACGATGACTTAAGTTTATTACCATTCAAACCATCCGCCGCAAAATTTCGACGGTTAGACTCATCAGCGAGTTCTTGTTCGTGTAGTTCCTCTTCCTCGTCAAGCTCTTTGTCTTCGTTGAGCTCTTCATCTGAACGTGCTTCGACCAGCAATAATCAGTGTCCATCGTTAGCGACAGTGGCTTTTCCCATTGTAAAAAAAAATCTCTACAATCCAACCTACTGCTAACAGTAGTAACTGTAATGAAGATGGGCGAAGTACTATCACGCATTCCTTAGAATCAAATAATGTAACGTCAGTTTCTGGGTCCGCCAGTTTAAAATATTGAACCCCGCCGTAGATAAAGGCAAGACGAATAGTCGAAAAAAACCAGAGGTATTTATAAAAACAGACAGCTCAGACTCTAAGAAATCTAGGAAAACCATACATATCTTCATCATCAAAAATTGTTGCAGGAAGAGCGATTAGTTGACCCTGTCATGAAAAGTGCAGGCTTAATGTCGTGATATTATTACTGAAGAAGACCGCAAAAACCTATTTGATGAAAGTTTTTAATTAACCTGCTACAGTTAAAATATTTTATAAGAAATCTTACTTAGAACAGAACTTTAAAGAGATCAAACTAGAAGCTAATAGGGTAGCCACTCGTAGGCAACTGCCAGTAGTCCCAACGACTAATGCCAACAATCTACTGAAACCTCTTTATGCAGCTAAGCTTCCTTTGGCTGAAAGAAAGAAAAACGACATCAAATCGTTGATTGACCAAAATGTAATTCCTAATCATTACGTTTCTTCTTATTTTAATAGAATCCTTTAAGAATAAGTTGATTTATATTCTGATAAAGTAATTTTCTTGATCTCATTGACTTTTCTTGATTGAAGTACCATTTATTAAACATAATTGTGATATTTATACCAACTTTGTTACTCTTTTGATGATTATTTTACTTTTAGGACTACTTAGGTACCTTATTTTCAGGGCTATTTTATGTAAAAAGTCTTTTTACAAATAAAACATGATCTTTTTGAGTGATGTTTAATATTTTAGTAAAACAAGTTTTATGTTATCATTTTTTTCTTTTGTAAGTCTTTAAGGTTTTTTTTTTATTTATAAAAATGTGATTTACTCCTCTGGTGCTTGTTGGAAGCAGACGTGTCGAATATCGTTTGTCGAAAGTATTACGTTTAAATAAAACTGGGCTTTGGAAAGTGATTCTTAGTGTTATCAGCTTAAACTACAAAGTGTGAAACAACTTAAAAATAGTGTTTCTACGCAAGGCCATACGTTTCGGCGAGTGCGCGGCACCGCTCACCCCCGCGAGGAACGAGAGCCGCTGCTATTTTTCGTCGCATTCACACTCCTAAAGAGATTTAGCGTTAAACCATACACAATGAATGTGCAGAGAACGCCACCGTCAGCGGATACCAGAGTGATAAGCGAGAGCGGAAACGCTAGCGGGTCCGTACCAAACTTACCCACCTACTGTGATAATGAAGCCTATGCAAATGTTAATACGCTCAAGCGAAAGGAGCGCACTGAGGAAATTGAGTATAAAAAGGACTTCGCAGAATTTCGCACAGATATGATGAATTTCCTAGAAAAATTTGGTAAAACTCAAACTAATAGTCTAAACTACATAAAAGACGAAATATCTGAGATTAAAAACGAAATAAAAACCGTGAAATTAACTACTGACAGTTTTGCTCAACGACTCGATCAAATAAATGGAGATATGGAAAACTTTAAGGTTAATAACACGACAACACACAACAAAATCAAACATTTAGAAGAACAAATAACCCAAATAAAACAAAAGCAAAACATCGCAAGTACAACACCTAAATCGCCTGTCTTATGCCACCAAAACCTCATCCTCGAGCTAAAAGACCGTTATGAGCGCGAGAAAAACATCGTTATTGTGGGTATATCGGAAATTAACGAAAGAAACACAAACTCCAGACGAAATCACGACAATGACGAAGTTACAAAGTTAATTACATCGCTGTACGAAGACTGCCCTAAACCAATTAAAACCATCAGACTGGGGAAATATATCCCAAACAAAAACAGACCATTAAAAGTATGTTTCAACAACACAGACGTCCCGAAATACCTTCTAAGAAATAAGAAAACCCTACAAGATAACATTCAGATTTACGCAGACCAAACCCCAGCACAAAGAGAATATTTACAATTATTAAAAGAAGAGCTAAACAAACGTATTGAAGACGGCGAAGGAGATCTCATTATTAAATACATAAAAGGAGTACCCACAATCACACTAAACAAAAATAACCAAAAAAACCAATAACCGCCTCAATACAAAATGCAAAATATACGAATAGACTAAACCATCACCTAGTTAGTAAATATGAAGATATACCATCCCACTCGTCCTCATTGCGATTCTTCTACGCGAATTTGCGCAGCATCCGCAAGACCGGCAAACTTGACGAAATAAAGTGCATAATAAAAGCAATACCAATGACTATACACTTGCTGATTTTTACGGAGACGTGGATTATTTCGGAAGCGGATGCAAAATTATATCAGCTACCGCATTATAAACATATTTATAACTACAGGCATGATCGCAAAGGCGGCGGTGTTTCAATGTATGTCCACGAAAGTATTAAGTACGAAATAACAGAGGAATTATACGAACACGGTAATCACTACCTATGGATACACATAAACAAACTCTCATTGAACATCGGAGCGATATACAAACCAGGTGAATCCAATGTAAACAACTTCTTAGACACTTATACCTCACAACTGGAACGGCGAAAAAGGACGGTTGTTTTCGGAGATTTTAACATCGATCTACTTAGTAAAGATAGTCACGTAACAAAATATGTAAGTGAAATAAAAGAAACCGGCTACGAAATATTAAATAAAATAAATAAACTGTACAGTACCCGTGAAACCAGTACAACAAACACTATACTGGATCACGTATGCACGAACATAAACAATCACGCATTCAGCATCTCTATAGTCGACTCGTGCCTGTCAGACCACAAGCAGATGTTCCTGGAGATAGGCAGCTTGGCACCAAAGATAAACAAAAGGATCCAATACAAAGCACTTGACTATGAAAAGTTATACAACAGTACCCTAACAGCTAACTACACTAATAACGAAAATGACTATTACTACTTAGAAAGATTTATCTCAGAACAAGTAAACAAAAATAAAGAAGATAAAACTAAAGTCCTGAACCTACCGCAAGATGACTGGATAAACCGAAAGATCATAGACTCAATCAACCTACGAAATCACATATGGCAACAAACAAAATCTCACCCAAAAGACGACGCCCTACAGAAGAAATATTATGAAGAACAGGACAGAGTAAAAAACGTAATAAAGACGCAGAAGAAAAACTACTATCACAACTTTTTTCATAACAGCTACAAACAACCTAAAAAAATGTGGGAAGTAATTAATAACTTAGCAGCGAATAAAATTAAAGACAGCTGTGCTCCACCAAAACTAATGTCGAACTCAGGATTTATCACAGACGGTAACGAAATTTGTAACGCATTTAATATATTTTTTGTATCAATAGGCGCGGACTTAGCTAAAGAAATACCTAACCTGTACCACACAAACACAGGTAACATTCTCATGTACGACAGTAATTACACACATGACATAACTTTGAATGAACTTTCCCCCTGCAACACTGAAGAAATCTCCAAAATTATTGACCATCTTGACAGCAATACTAGTACAGGCCTGGACGGTATCAGCACAAAAGCCATTAAATGCCTCAAAAATATAATTGCCGAACGATTAGCTAACTGCATAAATATGTGTTTAATGCAGGGTATTTTCCCCGACTCACTTAAAGTCGCGAGAGTCACTCCGATTTACAAATCTGGAAGTAGAACCGACCCAAGCAACTATCGACCAGTTTCGGTCTTACCCGTTATCTCTAAAATATTTGAACGTGTGTTATACAACCGTCTAAACGCCTATCTAACAGAGAAACATTTTTTAATTGATCAACAATACGGTTTCCGTCACAAATCAAGTACTCTCACAGCCTCAGTAGATTTAATAACTAAAATAAAAACTAATATTGATCAAAAAAACATTGTGGTGGGTATATTCGTTGACCTAAAAAAAGCGTACGATACGGTAAGCCATCAAAAGCTGTTACATAAATTAAGTAATATAGGTATTACAGGCAGCGCCCACCGTATGCTCAGTTCATATTTACAAAATAGACAACAAGTTGTTAAGTTAGGTAACTTCACTAGCTCGACACAAAAGATAACATACGGATGTCCACAAGGATCTATTATTAGCTCATTACTATTCCTAATTTACATTAATAACATTGATAAAATAGGGCTGACAGGACACTTAACGTTATACGCAGACGACACGTGCCTTTTTTACTTTGGCAAATCGTTGCAAAACATTATAGATGAAGCTCAAAAAGACCTTGACCTACTTAATGACTGGTTAAAATATAACTTGTTGACTATTAACACTTTGAAAACATCATTAATGATTTTCTCCGCGAAAAATAAACCGTTACCAGAGTTCTCACCTCTTATGATTAACGGAGAAATAGTCAAACGGTCTAGTCACGAAAAATATCTCGGACTGTGGGTAGATGACAAACTTAATTGGAAGCTGCACATCGATCATGTCAAAACAAAATTAACATCACTATTAGGAGCGTTACGAAAAGTTACAAACTGTATTCCGAAAAAAGTACGACTAATAATATATAACTCCCTAGTAAAATCAAACCTTGAATATCTAATTGAGATATGGGGATCAGCCGCTAAATCGAATCTAAACTCACTACAAAGAGTACAAAACAAAATCATTAAAGTATTATTTCATTATAACTATCTATATCCAACAAAGAACTTATACACAAAAACGAACCTACTAAATCTCACACAACTTTATACATACTACACCTGCATTCTCATTAAAAAAATCACTACGAATTCCGTGCAATCAAACATACAACTACATAAAAAAGCAATAACATATAACACAAGAAGTAAAAACAAGTTTCAACTAATGACTGCGAAGGCACGAACTAATTACGGAAAAAAAACAATATTGGTTGAAGGAACACAGCTGTTCAATAACTTACCGGAGGAATTAAAAAAGTGTGATAGTATAAACATTTTTTAAAAAAATCTTAAGAAACATGTCTGTACCCTGTAATGTCACCAGAGGCAAAATATAATAATTTATTAGATGTAAGCACTTTTGTATCTCATTATAAGTGAACTGTTTAAGTTTCTATGAGAAATAAAATTCTTTAAACCTATTTAGCTAGCTGTTGCCATTACCTAACTGGAAACAAGTTAATGTTTAAGTGTTTTGTATAACTTTGCAACAGAACTATATTTTCCAAATAAAAACTGGTTCTTCTTTGCCAAATTAAATTTTTTCTATTGTTATTGTGTCCGTAAGTTGTCATGAAGTAGGAAATGCTAAACGTTTTGATTAATGAAATAAAGTCACTAAAAAGATTTTTGGAAAAATCTATTATTTAAACTGCTTTTTAATTTAAAAAAATGTACATTCCAGTAGTGCTTTCTGGAGCAAAACTAGTCATTACTGTCACGTAAAACTTTAAATGCTTCTACTGAAAAAACCTCTTTTTTGGATAGTGTCACTATTCCTTTCAATGTGCGATATTAATATATTTACAAGAAATCCGTAGGTACTTATTAATCAAATAAAAACAAGTATGTTAGTGAGAGTGTGATTCGAGTGTGCGTAGTCTATCTGTATAGGAAAGTGTCTGTGAGAGAGTATGTAAGAGTGTATGTGTGAGTGTATCTGCTGCTTTATGTACTCCAAAAGTGCCTCTACCTCCTAAGGATATCAACCAAGTTTTACTACTCACCAGCCTCTGGCCAAAGAGGATCGCTTTGGCCAATAAATGATGAATAAATGAGAAACGATTTTATTTCTGTAAGTAGGTTTGTACAAACACTTGTACACGTCAAAAGTATTTTATAAATTAGATGAGGTCGGCGTTTCCAATCTGACTACTCTGAGAAGAAAGGCCTAAACCACATTTCGGAGGTCACAGTCTTTTTTAAAGTCCAGACATATTCTTGATCAGGTCATGTCAAGACCATATAAGATTGGTGTGTGAAAGGGTCTTTTGAGAAAAGAGCCGATAGAGAAAAAAGAAGACATTGAGCCAAAGAGAATTCCATCTTATTTTAAGGCAATAAGGCTCAATTTGTAATGCATAAAGTAATGATAGGGTCCGGGTCCATTTGTTTTTCTTAAAAATAACAGCTTTAAAAATATACGGTTTGGTTTATTATGCCTATAACTCAGTACTAGTACTCTTACGCAAAATAGGCGCTTTGACGTGGAGTTGCGGACAACAGCGCGTGACCATCTTAACATACCAAGACCCCTCCGTGTCTTGGAAACCACGTTAACACGTAGTCCCGGCTGTCATTCGTGGATCTCTGACAGTCGTTACGAATCGTCAAGAGCCCGAAAGTCTGACAACCAGTCTTAAGACGGATTGTCTTACCCAGTAACTGGGTTGTGAATGTCAGACAGGCAGTCTCTCCATGTAAAAAACTGGTATTCAACTACATCCAGTCAGACTCGAAGCCAACCTCAGCATAGTTGGGAAAAGGCTAGGCAGATGATGATGAGTGCTCTTACCTGTGTTAAATTAATTTATTGTATTATTTCCCTGTGTAAAAAAAAACTGATCATTTTTCTCTAGAATTAACTACTACTCATAAATGTAGTTATATATATTCACATCAATAATTGAAATCCAACTAGAAAGAAGATCTCTTCTGAATTTATCTGTGAACGGCGTTATGTATCCCACAGCACCTGAAAATCAAATAATAGATGTTTAAAAGTGAGAACTGTTATAGCATTTAATTCATTGTGTAAACTATTTGTGTTATTTCACTAATAAAAAGTGAAGAACCCCAAGAATAATAATCCTTGTCACTCTCTGAGGGATTTTTCGATTCGGCAGTATTTATTGTATCTACAATTAGTGCGTTTTTCCACCGCAACTGTCACCGAGAACTAGAAGTAACGATAAGAAATAAAGAAAGTTAAGAAATAAAATACGTCTATTTGCGGTAAACATGACGCCGAGAAAAAAAAAAGACAAAATAGTTTAGAATTATTTTCTACTTTTTAGTTCGGTTTTTGAAGAGTGTTTTTAGTTTTTTTAAACTATTATTTATTTTCTATTTTATAGTTGAAATTATTGAATTGTCATCGGTCTTTGATAAGTGGGCTAAGTTTCAAATCAATGGGTGAAAAACACGTTCAAAGATTCCGTTACATAGATACATACATAGATAAATACATACTAAGCTAATAAGAGCGTGTTAAAAAAGAACAAGTTGGGGGAAAATATACATAGTAAGTACATGGATTGACTATGGCCGCGTGTCCACCGCATGTCCGTCACCCGAGAGCCGTTATTCTGGGTGTCGAAGTTTCGAGTAGTTCAGTGCAACCGTTAGCCCACGGTCCCACGGACGTAATAAAATCGTGGCGGGATTTTTTCGCGCAGTGGATTTTCAGTGCCGAGAGTTGAAAAACGAACACTCTTTTTTCGCAGCGCTGAGACACTCTATTGGATTCTCAATTCCAGGTTGTTTGTTGCATGCTTAACTTATGCAGCACCTGTCTGATCCAGTCTGGCAGAAACCAAATATAATAAACACCAAACAATGCAAAATAAAGCATTAAAACTATCACGTAACACACCACTTCGCACAAATCTTAAAACACTTCACATGCGTATAAATTATCCTTTTATAAGATTTTGTACCAAACATCTCACGCAAATTTTACTTGCTTAAAAACCTATCACATCACACCGTAATACAATAATATCTGCAAGTGTTAAAACATTTAAAAAAAACAACCGACTTCCAAAAAACACTAGAAAGTGAAAAATAACTTTACATTCTGGAAGTCGGTAACTTTTTCTTTTTTTTTGGGTGGGAAATCATCAAATAACTTCTCCCGCTCTGGGTGGAGCAGGAGGGCGTGTCAGACTTTTACTGACTAAAACCCACCCGTGTTCCTTCAGTAGCCCGTATGCCAGGGGCTGTGGTGTCTCTTTCGAACAAACCCGCACCCCTGGCAGGCATTGACCCTTGCGGGCCCCATCACTTTTTGTGCTGACATCTCTTTGAGGCGCACGTGGAACACAACGCGCCGTCGACTTGGGCTTGGTCCTTACCGGACAGCGAGCTACCTAACTCCTAACCGTTAAAGAGTTGTACCTTCCTTCACCAGTTCAGCGTCATGAGATGATGATGACCATACGCAAATGTCTCAATAGCTTTAGAAAATATATGAAAAACAATGTTAATGCCTACAAAATTTGAGGGTTGCCCTCGATTTCCCTGGGATTCCATCATCAGATCCTGACTTGGTGCCAATGGGACCACCTCAGGAATATACTCTTTCAAATAAAAAAAGAATTTTGAGAATCGGTCCACAAATGGGGGAGAAATCGAGGAACATACATTAAAAAAAATACATACAGTGGAACATATAACCTCCTCCTTTTTTGGAAGTCGGTTAAAAGTAGACAGAATTTGCCTGATATTTTTCTGTAGTGTTACCGCATCCAAAGTTTTATCCAAAAACCGGTCAAGTGCGAGTTGGACTCGCGCACCGATGGTTCCGTACAAACCTGTGGGTATATAAGTAAAAGTTCAAAATTGTCAAAAATATTTTTTTTTATATGACGAAACTAAAAATTTACGGTTTTCGTAATTTTTCCTATATCTGTATTAAAAGACGTGACTTCGTACAAAATTTCAAGATTCTAAGTTCACGGGAAGTACCCTGTAGGTTTTGATTCCCGTGCGAGTTTCGAAAATTTGCGGAATTTTGCGGCCTAAATGGCTGTATCTTTTGATTGCGTTGACTTAGAAGGTTGATTTTTCTACAGCTTCCAGGGACAGTAGAACTAAGTATCATATAGAAATTTCAGTTTGATACCTCCACGCGTTCCTGAGAAAAACGGTCTTGACAGACGGACGGACGGACGGACGGACGGACGGACAACAAAGTGATCTTATAAGGGTTCCGTTTTTTCCTTTAGAGGTACGGAACCCTAAAAATTGTGGAAGAAATTTCGCAATAAATACCGACCTACCTACTTATTTATTTATTTTTACGTAAAGTACTCGTAGGTAACTTAAAGGTACAAAGGCGGACTAACTTGCATAATATATTACAATTTATCTGATACTTAGTTATTACTAGCTTTTGTATGTAATGCTTTTGGAATGTACAATCGGGATAAAAAGTATCCTATGTATTAATCCAGGTTAAAAACGATCTGTTTGCAAAATTTCATCCAAATCCGTTCGGCCGCTTTCGCGTGATTGAGTAAAAACATTTAAACTTTCACATTTATATAACTCATATTGGTAGGATTATATATTATGCATTACATTACACAGTATATAGGGGATATCTATCACTACTACTACTAGTTTTATCAATCAGTTATACCTAAGTTATTGTGTTTAAATAATTACTTTTATTTTTAGTCTACTTATATTATTTTACTTTCGTACTAATAACGTGATGTTGGACTGTGGGGTTATTAATACGTTTATTTGCTTTCTCTTTATATTTTGGTGTAATGCTTATGTATGGCATGGTTTTAACTTAATCTACTAACAAATATGCTTTCAGTCTAAGCGAATCTAATGAAGATTTTTTTTATTTAATCGAAGCCTAAACCGTCAGTTTCAAGTCAACCGAAGTGTGACGATCATCTTGCCAGGATCGAAAGAGTTAATAGCGTCCGTAATTAGAACAAAAATAAAATATTAATTCAGAAATTAAAATACCCTGGCCCTGACACAGGCAACTCAAGGAACACGGGTGGGTTTTAGTCAGTAAAAGTCTGACACGAAGCGCGGTACAAGTTGATTTGATGAATTTTCATCCAAAAACAGGGTGACAATCATAGAAACAATTCCGGTGGTAATACGGTCACTAAGGAACTTTCGCCAAAAAAAAACCCCGAATTCAATGAAAAGTGGCTCACAAATTGTATAACATAAAAATTGGATTTCAAAGAGAGAGCAAGAGTTTGGTTCTGTTACTGCTTATTAAAAAATGTGCATTGTGATGTTTTAAATCATAAACCAGCACTTCTCAAGCATATGTACACTGTGAAACACCTTCAAAATATTGGCTCAAAAACGCAAACTACGCATATTGAACAATTGCTTAAACCAAAAAAAAAAAGAAGGCGAATAAAAAAGAGCTTATCTACAATTACGCGCTTTTATTGCAAAACACAATTTGTCATTCTCTTTGGCAGATGATTGAATCCCTTTTTTGATAAATACTTTAACCGATTCTGAAATGATAATATTGATTAATTTATTTAGGACGAAACCAACAAACACAATAAAGAGTGTACTTGGTCCCATTTTAACTAAAGATCATAATGGATGAGAAAACGGATATCAGGGCGATAAAGCAATCTGCACTCACAGTTTATATATTACGATGATGATGAAGATTATGTTCACACACAGTTTCTTGATATGTATGAAGTAAAATCTGGAAAAGCTGAAGATCTTACTAAACTTGGATACAAGACGGACAGATTCCTTTAAAAAAAAGGTTCAGACACAACTAATAGCATGGTTGGCCAACATAATTATGTATTTAGTCACCTAAAACAAAATGTTCCGCAAAGTGACTGCATCAACTGCAGCTGCCATACATCGGGTGACAGGAAAAACTCACTAAGTACAAAAAATAGGAAATATGTTTTTTTACACTAAGGGCATTAAAATATGAACAACTTTCCCAGGAAAAAGTCACCATATCCATAGGTGCATTACTTTATGGATTTCCAAGAAGCAAAATTCACTATATTCAAAATATTTGTTGAACTCGGCAGGTAAAAATTCACTTGGACTTAAAATTAGTTTTACCTGGTAACATTCTCGTAAGTAAGTTTCACTGTCACAAGTTAGTTTGACGTTAGTGACAGAAGTATTTTCTTCGTTGGCGGTTATAGTCATTGACTTTGTCATTGAGGTAATATGTTCTAACGTACAGTACATATTACCTCAATGCTTTTAGTTTACTTTTTCTCGCAAATACTCGCACTATTGTATTAATTTAAGCCCTAAAAAATGAGTTCAAGAACTTTAAAAATTATAGACATGATACGTGAAGTGCAAGATAATGAATAAACTTCAAATTGTGGTAAGTGTTAAATTTTTTGATGGCCTGAAGATGATTGAACTGTTGCTTTTATAATATTATCATTTTTACTCGTATTTTTTAACTGAAGTTAAAGTCTATTTGTGTTAAATAATCAAACATACCTACATTGTTTGATTATTTCAGAATGCAATATCTTTTAAAAAATGCTGAGAGTGATCTATTTTCAAAGAGAGCACCACCAACTAATTCCCAGCACATTCATCCACTTGAGAATTCCTTGGATATCACATTTGAGATACAAGATGAAAACTTGAAAATTGTGGTAAGTTCATAATATTTGATAGTAATTTTATACATTTTTGTTTGGATTTGCATGTTGAGTCTATTCATGTTAGGTATGTGTTTAATTATTTCAGCACACTGAGAGTGATCCATGTGTACAACCAACTACTTCCCAGCACAGTCATCCACTTGAGAATTTCTTGGAAATTACTCATGAGATACAAACAGAAAACTTTCAAACTGTGGTAAGCAGTATCTACATAATATTTGATATTAATTTGTAAATGTTTAGGGTTCCTTAACTATAATTTATATTATTATTTGAAACTAATTGTTGTGACATCACATAATAGCTGTACATGAATCATTTGAGACAATGATTTTAGGTAAAAAGGGCACATAGCAACTAGGTGGAATATGATTATAGTACCGATGAAGATTTTTCGACTGATTCAGATGATGATCACACATTTGAATTAACACCTGCAATATATTCATCTGACATTACAGATTTTTCTGTGAAAAAAATAACAAGAAAGCGGAAAAGCAACCCTAATAACTGGGAAGTTAATGTAACCAAAGAAAAAAGATCTCAATGTTTACCTTATACAACTAAAAGAAAGGAATGTCAAGCAAAAGCCCCAAAAAGTGTTGACTGTTCAAATTGTACATTTAAATGTAGAAAAAACTTTACTGAGAATAATAGAACTAATATTTGTAGAGTTTACTGGGGTTTTGAAAATTAAGACATGCAAAAAGATTATTTGTTAAAATTTGTACAAATTGATAAACCAAAACGTCGTCGGATTGATGAAAATAGCAACAGGGCCCGCAGTGTGCAAGAATGGAACCTATAGGGTATGTGCTAAGTTTTTCCAAGTTACTTTGTGTATATCGAATGGACCAATAAACTCAGCAATTAAAAATATGAGTTCTGTTGGGTGCTTCTCAGGCGAAGACAAACGTGGAAAAAAAATCCTAGCAACAGAACAAGTGAAGCTGACATTGCATTAGTAAAAGCACACATTGAAAGATTTCCAGTTATGGAATCTCACTATGTGCGTAAATCCTCAAAAAAAAATTCTACTTGGAGAGTAACTTGTCCATTTCCAAAATGTACAGTTTATGCAAGGAGGAGCTTCATGGAATAGATAATAATTACAAACCAGTGAGTAAAAAACTTACCGTCGAAAATTTTGCGAAAATTACAATTATTCATTTTTTAAACTTAAAAAAGACTTATGTGCCACATGCTCCCGGTATGAACAAGCTTCTGATAATGCGAAAAAGAACTTGGAAAGTGAATATACTTTACACCTCATCCGAAAACAGCAATGTAATGAAAGTCAAGAAACTGACAAAAAAGGTGTGCAAATGAACCTTCATTTACTATGTGGTCCTTTGATCTTCAGAGTGTGCTACAGTTGCCTTATACAAGTGTGTCTCTATTGTATTACTCCAGGAAAATTTGTGTCTACAATCTTACTATTTATAAACAGCACACTGTTTCACTTGGAATGAGTTACATGGGAAACGAGGGAGTAATGAAATAGACTCAATATTGTTCCATTTTCTTAAATCGCTGCCTGCCGATGTCTCAGAAATTTCGCTATTTTGTGAAACATGTGGGGGACAAAATCGAAATCAACAAGTAGCTGCAATCTTGCTCTATGCTGTACAAACTTTAAGTACTTTGAAAACAATAGATTCGCATATGGAATGTGATTCGATGCATTCGGCTATTGAGGCTGCAAAAAAATACAAATCTGCTTTCACTATGAAAGATTGGGTAGACATTTTTGAATCTGCTCGAAGTCCTAAAGATCATAAACACAGAACAAATGGAGCCTACAAAGTGCACTCGCTCAAATTAACAGATTTTTATGACTTACATGATTTGGCATCTGCTACAATAAAAAATAGAAATAAAGATGAAAATAGTGATTTAGTATCGTGGTTAATGATAAAATGCATACAATTTCAGAAACAATACCCAGACATAATGTTGTATAGATATGACCACAATTCTGACTATAAAAAAATAATGTTGCCGGTAAAGGTCAAAAAAGAAATGGTTCAGTTGAATTAAAACCTGCCTATAAAACTATGATCCCTATATCCGAGGCTAAAAAGGCTGATATTGTTAAGCTTGCAGACGCTGGACATACACCAGAAAAGGTAGTATCGTGGTACAAAAATTAACCATCTAATAAAAGGTCCACCCAAATTGAGCGTTTGCCAGAACCAAACTTTGATGAGGATCATCCAGAAAATGAATAAAGATAAATTAAATGTTCTGTATATAGCCCATGATTGAACAAATCCAGTACAGATTATCTATGGACGGCTCGCCAAGGCCGCACGCGATTGGTTGGTTCCCATTCCCGACAAAACGCATTACTCCGCGGCTTCGCGGCTAGCGTGCCATAGACATCAAACTGTGTGCGTGCAAAAGACAAGTCGTCGGCCTTTGCTCGCTAGAATACAATCTGAATTTGAGCTCCGTAAGTGAAAATTACTACAACAAGGACAAATTGTGCATTACCGTGTCTTGTAATCGCGCCGGACTCCGTCTTCAACATTCCACTCAAAGGAACGACCACGCTTGAGAAGCAGCCGCAGCGAGAGAAAAAGGTGAGTCGTACTTAGATTTTTCTCTGTTGAATTTGTATCCTTGATTGAGCGAACGAGCAGAACTCAGTTCCTAACTACCCGACCCCATCATCAGTCAGAGCCATTTCACACAGTCCACTCCTATATCTAACATTTTGGTCATTCGAGCCCGAATTCTTTATTTAATTTTTACCAAAACCAAGAATTTCAAGTTTTCTTTTTAAAGTACAAGTACTACATAAAATTTTGAGTCCATCCATAACACGATGGCTGTCACTACAAGCGTGTTTTAACAAAATTTTAGAACAATATGACGTTCTAGTAGTATTTCAAAGTAGAAGTTTTCGATGACCCAAGTAAAGTAACTAAAGACATTTTAACAGTTCTCAACAACAAATGTACAGAACGTACCTGGAATTTATGTCATCTGTTTTACACGTCACAACCAAAATCGTGAAAAAGCATACCCTAGTGGATTTTACCCAATCAAAGGACAATGCCTATTGATGAATGGAATTCCGTACCCCGTGAAGTTGCATCAAAATAAAACTTTATTTTTATAGACTACAAATAACAAATTCGAAGACGAAATCCGGGTTCCAAAGTAATTTCATAAGATTGAAGATAACCTAAAACTATATTTTAGTCGTCAGTAGGTACCAATATAGTAAAAGAGATAATAAATGGTTATATAAGCGCGACTAGTTAGTTCACGGTCATCGTGAGAGCACCTTCAACCATAACCATCATCATCACATCCTCCTCATCAACAGAGAACAATTGACACACCGGTCGGCCCCACGTCTCGACATTTTCACAAACAAATACAAAAAGTTCTACTTCTCATTAAACTAACAAGGCTTCACTAAATCAACACAAAACACAGACGTATTAGAGGCGCTAGCACATACAGAAATAAAAGATGAATAGTGCATCAATTATATCAATAAACACTGCACAAATGTCAAACTCAAAATGTCAAACATTATAAGCACAGAACATAAAATTATAAGGCAGGCCCCGACACAACGCTAACTGATACGGAATGGAGCATTTTTTGAACTTAACTTACGTTGAAGCTAAGTTAGTAAAACATGTTTGAAAGTGTGTAAAGGCGAAAATAGCCTATGTAAAAATAATAATCAGGAATTGTATACAAGAAGAAAATACAATGTTAAAAAAATACGTCCATGAGGATCGTGGTCTTAGAACTAGGCCTGAGATTATACCGGGCCGATGTGCAATGCTAAGCAAGTTTGATCTTGTCCACACACTGCCGTCCGTGGCACCGGTGCTTTTCGCCCGGCTTTTGTTTAGTCTGTCATAATACACTGAACCACCAAGTTCGGTCGAACAATCGCTGTCACCAGTATGAACGAACACCTATCTGAATACCAGTGCTGCGGTATTTGTTTTTTATTTCAAATATCGAGGATGAGGAGATAGGAGCCTTTTTGGCCTCGCACAGGTCTTTTAAAAAATTGTTTTCTACTTCATATGCGTGTCCAAAATAAAATATTTTTCTTTCTTTCTTTTAATAATCTCGTTTCTCGGGTGACGTCCCGGTGACGGCTGCGCTGGACAAACGCCTTTAAGCCAACTTTTGACAGTCACATAAAATGTCTACTTATATTCGATTACGCCCACACATACCGACCCGAAGGTGTATGTAGCACGCCTGGATTATAGGCTATATTAGCACCGATTTTCTGTAGGTTCGATTTGGTTGGACGTCTCATGTCTACGGTACTAAAAGGTTGTTCAAATTACTCACATGCACTGAGAAGTATATCCCCGATCAAGTTAATTATGGCGACGTCCAAATCTGCAATGGTTTTGATCCACCTTACTCGTTCACTGGACAAGCCGTTGAGTAACCTACAATGGGATTTAAAACCATATTATGTATTTAAAACTCATAATTATGTAGCATTATCGGCCTATAATGTTCCCACTGCTGGGATATAGGCCTCCTATCTGTGAGAGGGAGCGGGCTGTAATACACCAGGCGGGCCCAGTGCGTGTTGGTAGATGTCACTTGTTTTCAAATTTTTGGTTCTAGGACAGGCCGGTTTCTTCACGTTTTCCTTCACCGTTTTAGGAGTAGTGGTGATGAAATTATGTACACAAAGTAATCCGCATGTCTGGGTTTGAACCTACGACCTACATCTCGTACGTCGCGATCATCACCAACACTGTGGACCACCACTGCTCTATTATATAAATTATGTAGACATTACCAAAACATAGTAAATTCTTTAAAAAAACTTAAACGCTCCTATAGTTTGACCAATACCGCTGTACCGCGCCTTAGGAAGGCGCGCGGTGAGACGGGGAGGGGGGGAGCATCGGCTGTTGCGCTTTATCAGTCCGCCATCAACGCTCATGGCGGTCGCTAGTGTCATTTGTACCGGACTGTCTATGTCAGAAGCACGTGAGAAATATTCAAAGATGGGTCGAGAGTTATCTCGTGATGTTAAGACCGTCATTTCAAAATCGTTGCGGAGGCTACGGGGTACTGCGAAAAAACCATGAGAAATGTGATTAAAGCGGGTAATTCATCAATTGAAAATTCAAACCGATTAATATCTCAATCGCCAAAAAAACCAAAAGTTATAAAGACAAAACATGTTGTGGATGATTTTGACTTAGGGAGTGATCAGAAGAAAAATTCATCAGTTTTACGAATTGGAAAAATTACCTAGTGTCCGTAAGTTACTATCAAGTTTGAGAGAAGATGGCATATTGAATTATGGACGAGAATTTTTAAGAAAACTTTTACACAAAATGGGCTACCGTTTCCGAAAATGCAAATCGAAGAGACATCTCCTTATATTACAGTGTGGCGACAAAAAATACCTGACACAAATCAGAAATTACAGAACGCAAAACCGCAACATATTTGCTTGATGAAACATACATCAACGCCAGTCACCATGTCAGCAAATGTTGGCAATCATCGTCAGAACCCGGAATTCATGCTGATATTGGGAAAGCACGGCGTTTGGTAATTTTTCACACTGGGTGTCGAAATGGCTTGGTTGATGGTGCATTTACTATATTCAAATCAGATCCTAAACCCGGCGACTATCATGGAGATATGAACGGGCCTGCTTTTTATAAGTGGGTGGCTGAAAAGTTAAAAGATAAGTTGCTGTCGAATTCTTTAATTGTGATGGACCACGCGTCTTACCACAGCGTTCAGGTTGAGAAGAAGCCAACTATAGCAAGCCTCAAAAGTGAAATGCGGAACTGGTTGCTGCGCCAAAATGTAGAATTTTCAGAAACCATGACAAAGGCTCAACTGCAAATGCTTATCAATAATACACAAAAAGAACCCGTGTACAGAATTGACGAACTCCTGAAAGCCTATGGACACACTGTTCTGCGTTTACCCAATACTATCCAGATTTGAACCTAATAAAAAACTTAAACTTATTGAATAAATTGTTTTCGGAATTCACTGCGGAAAAATGGCAGAGATGTGATGACCATGTCCAGAAAAATGAAAATAATTACTGGGATCGCGATAGTAGGTTCGATAATATTATCGATCCATGTATGATAAAATTGCAAGACTCTGATTCAAGTTCCGATGGCGAAATGGAGGATGGAGTTGATGGCGAAATGGAAGATGAAGTTGAAGCATGGCGAAATGGAAGATGAAGTTGAAGCAGAATCTACGTCAGAATAACTTTCGTTCATTTAGTATTTATATTACATTATTTTTTTGTAAATTTAAACAATTTTCAATAAAACAAGTCCTGATTTGAACTATAAGTTTAGTTCTTATTCATCACCTGCCTATTTTTAGTAAAATATGACTATATTTCGGTCATATTTAATTAACTAAGTATAATATATGATATACAGTTAAATTAAATTAAATATTTAGGTATTATTATTTAATTAATTTCCTATTCAATTAAATAATGTAAAACGTAAGACTGGCGTGTAAAGAACTGGCGTGGCGAACTGTAAACTGATATCGTAAGATCTATCTGACAATATCGATCTCATGTGAACTCATGCTCTTTCCTTCCCGGCCCCCAACTCGCCGCGCCTTCCTAAGGCGCGGTACAGCGGTATCGGTCAAACTATACTGAAAAATCATGCTCTAAACAGTACGAAACAAGAAAATATTTCGGACAGAAATCGAGGCATAGGTTTGAAAATGGTCAGGGTATAGCCGTGGTCGCATGCCATTATAATTTTATGGGTATTCCTGGTGCCCACGTTATCCAGGCATAAGTACTACCTCGGTTACACAACGTGTAACGTTAAATGCACAAAACCTCATACACATTAGAGTATTGAGTTAAAAGCATAATACAATGACCAAAACTTTTTTTTGAAAGCTATCTGTTAGTATTAAGAAAAACGTGTTCAACCAAGCATTGCTTTATGCATTTAAAATTAAGCCTTATTTGAATTAAGATTCAATTTACTTTGCCTCAATCAGTGGTAGGTATGGCAAAAAAATATAATGTTGAAAAAAAAAACCTATCGACGGTTAGGGTAAAAGCCGGATAGTTGCCTCGGACGGATACATGCCTCAGTTTCATATGCTCTATGTTAGACGTATTGACAGTGTTTCTTTTCGGTTATAATTGAAAGCGCCCCCCGCGCAGGCCTCAGTGCCGCGTAAGCCGTTGAAGTAGGCGCACGTGTTTTGTCCGTGTGAGTAAAAATCTTCCGCGGCGATACTTCGACGAGCGTCAGAATTATATTGGTGAGTAATCTCTGTTAAATATTTTTATAACTGATTGCGATTTTCGTTAAAAAAAATATTTCTTTGAATGCATTAGAGTTCAAATTGCACTGTTTATTACGTTTTATTGTTAAATATTTTTTATTTATTTCGTAATTAAAAAGTGCAGGTATCCGTATCAAAAAGGATAGTTCCCTATCTGTCTTTTACATTTACATTTTTAACGAGCAAAGACAGATTTTTTTCTTAGTTATTTTTTCATTTGGTTTTACTATTTTTTCTTGGTGATTTTTTTTTATTTGTTTTCATTAAAGTTTATATTAAATAAAATAAATATTCAACAGCAAAATGCCTCGCAAGTATAAACGAAAGTCAGGCGTGGTGCCGCGCCACATTAACTGGACAGAAGATAGTTTAGCACTTGCGTTCGAAGAACTAAATAAAAAACAAAAAAGTATCAACGAAATATCCCGGATTTATGGCATATCCTCTCGAACCTTAAGAAGACGGTATGAAAAGATAAACCAGCTACTGGTAACCCAAGGTATGTCAAGGATTTAAAATTCTATATTTAGCTTATAAATAAAATAATCTATTTACATACCTACCTACTTATCTAATTGTATTTTTAACATTTTTAGGAAAATACCCGGTCCTTGGCTTTGAAAATGAAAAAAGACTAGTATCCCATATACTGAAAGCTCGGAGACGCAGGATTTCCTCCTGAAAGGAGTTTAATTCGCCAATTAGCCTATCAGTTTGCCGAAAAACTAGGATTGAAGCACAATTTAAACAATGAAACTAAGATGGCTGGACCGCAATGGTTGAAAAGTTTCCTTGAAAGAAATCCGGAAATAATTGTGAGGCAAGCTGAGGGCTTATCAATTCAAAGAGCGAAGGGTCTAAGCAGGGCCGAAGTAGCCAAATTTTTTGATCTGCTCATAACCGTCTTAACTAATAATGATTTACTGGATAAGCCGGAGCGAATTTTCAATATGGATGAAAGCGGTGTCCAACTCAACAATAAACTTGGCAAGGTATTAGCCAAGAAAGGTACTAGAGCAGTGAAATCACTTACTTCCGGTGAAAAAGGTGAAACAATTACCGTTATTGCTTGTTGCAACGCTATCGGCAATTTTCTCCCACCTGTTCTGATTATCAAGGGGGTAAATAAAAAGCCAGAATTTGAAGAAGGACTTCCTCTTGGTTCCAAAGTTTATATGCAAAAGAAATCAGCATATATTTCCTCAGAACTTTTTTACAAGTGGCTGACTGAACATTTTATACCCCACAAGCCTCCAGGAAAGGTATTACTAATTTTAGATGGTCATTCATCACATTCCAGTGCTGTCAATATGCTAGAAACTTCTCGTGACAATGATGTGATACTGCTTTGTTTACCTAGTCATACTACTTCTGCTTTACAACCTTTAGACGTATCTGTATTCGGACCGTTTAAAAAATACTATTATGCGGAGACAAACAATTCTATTCGCACCAATCCACAAAAAAAACTGAACCGGTACAATTCTGGTCAACTAATAGCAAGGGCGTGGATTCGAGCAACTACACCTGCCAATGCAATAAGTGGTTTTCGCGGCAGCGGAATCTATCCAGTCAAAAATTTATCTGGATCTGGCTCGTCTTCTCTTAGTGATCTGGAACCTGCCACAACAGATGAAATCTTAAAAATAATTAATAATTTAAATAACAACACCAGCGCAGGTTTAGATGGTATTACTACAAAATCACTAAAATGTGTTGCAAACCTAATTCTTGATGAACTCACCAGTTGCATAAACAAATGTATGAAATCGGGAACATTTCCAAATAGTCTTAAGGTTGCAAAAGTTACGCCAATTTACAAATCCGGAGTTAGATCAGAGCCGGGCAACTATCGTCCCATTTCAGTTCTCCCTGTACTATCAAAAATTTTTGAGAGAGTCCTATACAATCGCCTCGAAAAGTACCTAACATCTCTAAACTTCATATATGAAAAGCAATACGGTTTTAGACCGAAATCGAATACACTCTCAGCTACAATAGACCTGGTGACAACTATAAAGCTTAACATTGATAAAAAGAAAGTGGCCATGGGTCTCTTTATTGATCTGAAAAAGGCATTCGACACAGTCAGTCATGAATTATTGCTAGGAAAACTAATGGAAATCGGAATACAAGGACCTGCCCTTGAAATTTTTAGATCTTACCTGTCAAACCGATACCAAGTAGTTAAAATTGGTAACACTCAGAGTGATCCCAAAATTATTACATACGGTGTACCCCAAGGTTCAATTTTGGCTCCTCTGTTATTCCTACTGTACATAAATAGTGTCCACAAAATTGGTCTAAAAGCTGACCTAACATTATACGCAGATGAAAAAAAAAAAAAAAAAAAAAACATTTATTTCCATTACAAAGAAGATACGTTTACAAACAAAATTTGGAGATCACCTTTTAAGCATGAGATGCTTGTGTTAGGTGACTCCGCTCTTCCACTTCTTGGCATTGACCATTCATTTGCAATTGGTTATAAAGTAAATATAAAATAAATAATAAAAAAATAATATTAAGTAACACAAAGTAATACAAAAAAATAAAAATAAAAATAGGGATGAACGTTATACAGGTAAAAGACAGGACATGCGCGTATTGAAGTGTTATGAGTGGATGTGTGTGAGGGTGTGTAGTGTGTAGTGTGTAGTGTGTATGAATTAAAATTAGAATTGATAATTAACAACGTTATACGTTTAGGTGTGAGTTAACCCTGCGACAGTGACTTGGGATCAGAAGAGGTCAAATGCTGCTTTACCACAAAAGTAAATTAAGTTATTGAAGCGTAGAAACGATTGACTCAACATCGTCGTAGGTAGGTACTCGTCATAAGCCACTCAGTTACGACTTTTTTACAGTCTCGGAGCTTCAGGGAGTATATACGTAGCTTTTTATTGAGGAAGTTGTAAAGGTGGGAAGATTGTCTTGCGCACATGTTTGTTCTACTTCGGCCACTCAATCGATACTATTGTTAAGCAAGCACAGAACGATTTGGACTTACTCAACCTGTGGTTTCAACAAAATCTTCTCACGATTAATACAGCTAAAACAAATTACATGATATTCACTGCAAAAAATAAAAAAATCGGCAATTATACACCATTAAAAATAAATAATCAAACCATAAATAAAGTAGATCAAGAAAAATATTTAGGACTAATTTTGGACAGTAAATTGACGTGGCTTCCACATATTCAAAAAATTAAATCAAAAATACAATCACTCATGGGTGCCCTACGAGGTATCGTTCGTTGCTTACCCCGCCAAGTTCGCTTTTTAATCTACTTCTCCCTTGTTAAGCCACATATCGACTACCTAGTGGAAATATGGGGTACCGCTGCTAAATCACATACGAACCTACTACAAACTGCTCAAAATAAACTACTAAAAACGTTATTTAACTATGACTATCTAACTCCTACAGAAACTCTTTACAAAAAAATTAAAGTAATGAATATAACACAAACATACATATATAACACATGCATACTAATTCGAAAAATACTAAATAAAAATATACACACAAATATAACCTTCACAAAAAATATTAAAAAACACAAAATGAAACTGAGACGTGAACAAGACTTTTTAAAACTACACCCAACCCGCACAAACTACGGAAGAAAAACTATCGTGTACGAAGGATCTAAAATATTTAATAAATTACCTAGAGACATCAAGGAATCTAAATCCAAAACAACTTTTAAAAAGCTACTTAAACAATTTATAGAAAAAAAATCACATTCGCTACTATAGTGTCGAGCCACATCCAGTTGGCGTTTATTGAGTGTTACACGGATACTTGTTTGCATGTATCGAACGAACATTTTGAGTGACCAAAAGATTTATAACCTACCCTCGAAACATTTTAGATAATCGAGGTCTAAACTTTGTAATACCCCCAACTTTATGCAATTTTTAAGTATTTAGTTTTAATATTCTCATGTAAGTGAATAGTGTTATTCTTATGAGAATAAATGATCTTAAACCGGCAATCCAAATGCTCTGTCTGATGCTGAATTTGCTATATCAGATATTGCATTGGAGGAGCTTACGCAGGAACAAGAGTCTGAAACTATAAATGATCAAGTAACAGGCGCTTCTGGAGAACTAGCGTTACGTGAGCGCATACAGGAATCTGAATATGACCGAGGTAATGTACTAAGTCGACAGAACTAAGTGACTCTACAAGACGATCAAGTCCCAAGCTACTGTGATAAACATAATCCAGGAACTATCGTAAATGAAACTGAGAAGAATAGCGTGAACCAAAATTACACGCCACCTAGGCCGTCCTCGAGTCTTTTGGCTCTTTCTCATGATTGTTTAGCCCTAGGAGATGGCGAAATTGAAAATTACATTTTAGATAATACTGAACTATCATTACCATCGCTGATATCTTTAAATGAGTCACAGAACAAAGATCTACAAAAAGAAACACCATCGAAATTTTTACATCAATCATCTCCTATACCAAAAATTCCGCTGAGTATGTCTAAAAGGGCTAAACAATCAGTAGAAATTTTAAACTCGAATGATAAAATAATCGAGAAGAAGAATAAAACTGAAAAAGCAAAGGAAAGAAGCATAATGAAACAAACGAAAGAAACAAAAACCAAACCAGTTGGTAGCAAAGAAAGGATTACGAAGAAAAGAGGGCGACCACAAAAAGATAAAAAATCAAAACAATATAGAGATATTACCAGCAGTGAATCAGAATCAGATAGCACAGATTTTATTGATCTAACTAAAGGACGGGCTTTAAAGAAAAGAAAAATTCGTATCTACAGTTCTAACAGTGAAAATGAAGAAAATGTTACAAGTTCAAAAACATCTAAAGGAAAAGCAACTAAAGGGCTACCAATCAAAGGCAAAAAAAAACAAAACGTCTATTAGAGACACTGAAAATATATTAAAAGTAAAAAATGATAATTCAAAAATAGAAAATACCAATAAAGAAGTTTCAGTTGATAATTATTGTGCAGAATGTTTTGAAAATTATAAATTAACTAAATCGAAATCAGATTGGATTAAATGTGACATGTGTCGAATGTGGTTGCATGAAACTTGTACAACATTCAAAAACCATTGCCTGAGATGTGGCAAGTTGAAAACCTTGGCTTCTGGTGATAATCAATGCTAAGGCCAAAGTTGATTACCATATTTTTAATATTTAAGATAAAAAAACCTTAGTATTTTTAAGTATTGATTAGGTAATAATTTAACTTCTCTTAGTACTTAATAAAGGATCTCAGTAAGTAATAAGGACTGAATACTTACTTAACAGATGCTAATGCCAAAGTTAATTCTTATTTTGTTTATTGTTCTATCTTTAAAATAAATAATAATGTTTCAATATTATTTTGGATACCTAATTACCATTTTGGAGTCTATTTTTGTTGTAATTTTATGTTATAATTTAACTTTAATTAATACTTAATAAAAGACTGTATTCAATAATAAAAACTGATTACTTAAATTAATATAGGTTCATTTCTATTTCAAAAAAATAAAAACAAATAGGCAACTATCCTCACATTAGGCAAGTATCCCCCGAACCATTTTTAACGTTAGGCTACTATCCGCCATAGTAGGCAACTATCCCCTTTTTTAGAGGTCTCATAAAACAGGATTTACTCAAAACTAATAATATTTATATTTGAAAAAATAGGCTATGTTAGAAGATTAATAAACTATGTTTAAGAATACACTTTGAATAAAAAATTTATTGGTACACATTTTTAATAAAAGAGCTTTTTTAAAAAGTGTGGCAACTATCCGGCTTTTACCCTAACCGTCAAGACCTCCTAACTGACATATTTTGAAAAAATACTTTTTCTTTAAAAAAATTCTATCCCACACAATACTAAAATCTCCAATATAGAATTAGCAATATTTCGGGTATTTTTCTGTCGTGCCAATAACTACGAAATACGCGCGTGCAAAATTTGGCGGCAATTGCTGCTAACTTCAGCTTGTGCCTCGAAGTTGTATGAACTCTTCGTGTGTTTCGCGCGCTCTCCACTTGAAAAGTAAGTTTTATTGATTTTTTCCTTAATTTGGACTAATATTTTATAGACAGTGTGTTTGTATGTAATATGTTAGTATAATCGGAATGTTGTTTGTGTGATATTGACAGCCTACAGATTTAGGATTTGATAATGAGTCTTCACAGTTAAGATTGCAGCAAAGAGCCGACGCTGATGTTGACATGTCAGCTAGGGAAGACAGCGAATATTCAGAGCCCGATTCGGATATTTCGTCTTCTGACAATTCTCTGAGTGACGTAGAGAATACAGTACAAGAACTGCATAGTAACTCAGAAGTATTCTATAGCGATATGTCTGATGGCAGAAGAAGGAGAAAGAAGGCTGATCCTGAACAATGGAAAAATAACCTCAATAAGAGGCTTCGGATGGAAGGTAAGGCTTATTTAGGCTATAATGCTCCAAGAGGTGAAAAGGTTCAGCATGATAAGAACAGACCTGAAAAATGAATGGGACCTCCGTGTACGTCTGATTTCTGTAAAAATCTGCAGTACGCCGCGCGCCGTTGTGATGAATTTACTGAAGACAACCGCAATAACATCTTTGAAGCTTTTTGGAAATCTATGGAATGGTCACAACGTAAAATTTACGTGGGCAATAATGTAACTGTTGTTACTGAAAAACTAGTAACCACTTCAGGCGCTCTATACGCCATAACGTAGGTGTGTACCAAAAGTTTTTAGAAGTAAGGGCATACCCAGATGGAGGGTGATTCGGTACACAGTTGTATTGAAAGGAAGCTAGAATCAAACCCTTTCCGTATGAGACATATATGCTGCACTATAATTTTTTTCCATAACAATGCAGATCCAAAACTGCCGATACTCTACGATAAGATCAGGTAGAAAAGCCGGTGACCCTAAAGTGACCGACATTAAAGCTATTGCTTATCTACCAGATGGATTGATTAGAGTGAAACTTGATTATAACTCCGAATGGATAGAACTTCCTCGGAGACCAAAAAGACTTCTTGTCATAGAACATTATGAATCATTACACACTAAGCAGTTACCGATTCTCTCACTCTAAAGTTAAAGATCTTCAAGAATTGAAATCTTTACTGCAGCTAGATAGTCATTCTACAATTCCTTGCCTCATTTTTAATTAATTTAAACTCTTGCTACCAAAATATTTAAATTGATTTATAGAAGTACAAAACTGAGATCTCAATTAATTACTGATAGGTACTAAACTGATTATATTATTGATGCTAAATAATGTAAGTTATTTTCTTATAATGCCAATATCTTTTATTCCTTGACTTCTTCTAAACTCCACATTAATTTTGCGACCAATTCCTCCTAAATGAAATGACAAAACTACAAATTCAGTCTTTAAAAAAAGTATAAATTTCTCCTATCTTACGTAGTCATTTATTGGAAAGAAGTAAAGAAATAAATTTATCTTAATATCGTAAGTAATTATATTTAAAACCAAAATTTTTGGTTTACTCATATTTACATTCGTATCAAAGATACAAGATTTTTTGTGCCTCCTGTAAAATTTTGAAATCAATATATCAAAATTTTTCAGGAGGCTTGACCTCCTGCAATTTTTCTTCAAAAAAACCGCGTAGGTATGCACTTTTCTATGAAACAGCTGTATTTTTTGTATTAGCAACGAAAAAATTCTACGGCAGGGGTGATATCGTAGAATTTTTTCTACGTGGTCAAAATTTATGGAACAACAGATTTTTTGTATAACTGAAGAAAAAATTCTGTCCTGGGGTCTAGAATGATATGCTTAATTCATGGTTACAGTTTGCGCACTGGTTAAAAACTTACCCTGTATTTTAACACTAGGAACACTTTCATCACCTGTTAATTTTAACACCTGTTTCAATACTGTAAACGGGTAAACGATGAAAATCTTTTGTATTCTTAATGCTCGGTTCAACACCGAGATTGTAAATTAAGTGCGCGTAAAAATTCCCGCCGCGATTATATTACATACGTGTAACGTCCACTTACAATAATTTATTTTTCTACAAGCTTTTTTCGGCGGTTTCGCCCGCGTTGAGCTCGGAAATTACCCCACGGGAACGTATTACCGGAATAAAAAGTATCCTAAATTCAGTGTGCCAAATTTCATCCAAATCCGTTTGGCCGTTTTTGCATGATTGAGTAACAAACATCTAATCATAATATATGATAAACTTTCACATCATCATCATCTGCCTTTTCCCAACTACATTGGGGGTGGCGTCCAGTCTAATACTACCCCTTGGTAAGACTAGTTGTCAGACTTTCGGGCTTCTGACGATCCGTAACGACTGTCAAAGATGCACAAATGACAGCCGAGACCAACGGCTTAACGTGCTTTCCGAGGCACGGAAGGGTCATGGTATGTAGAGATGGTCAACCATCCAAGGACCAACCACGGCACGCGTAGCTTAACATGATCGATCGACCCGTGTGGCTAATATTACTTAGCCACAAGCCCCTCATAATATTAATACATCAAAGCACATACAAACTTTCACATGTATAATATTAGTAGGATAATACATTCACAGTGACCTGTTAGCGCGGTCCATCCTCATGAGACACTGGTTGATGTCCTCCTCCATCCGTTTTCGTTCCTCTTCCTTCTCCATGAGGTACGCGTTTAACTTAGCGATGCCTTCCAACAACGCTTGCATCTTTGCCTTCGCGGTCGCCAGCATTGCTGTCGAAAACAAATAGGTTAATAGAGTACTGTTGGTCTTTTCTCTGAGCACTTAATCCATAGTTTCGGCCGAAGTTACTTCTAAGGCTTTTTCTAATCCGTATCACCTACGGACATATAGGTACGTAAACTTCCGGGCCCGAATTAAGAGTAAATGAAACACGATTTGACAGTTGTCTTTATTTCCGATGTGTCTTTGCCCGTGCGAAATAGTTTATTAATCGGAAGAACGAACCCTCGTTCCGATATAACGTAACGAACTACTTTTGGACGGACCCGTGGTTTCATTGACGGACCTAACTAAGTCCGTCAATGAAAATACGGGTCCAGGCCTGGTTCATGGGCCTACTCTCTAAAGAGTAGGCCCCTGAACCAGGCCGTACTTTGTTCTGGTTAACTCTAAACCTGAATGAAAAGGGGGCAATGTACTCCTCATTATTGTTGAATTTTGTCTGGGGTTTCGTCCGTGTAGATGTCGGAAATTATCCCACAGGAACATGCTAGGTACCGGGATAAAAAAAGTATTGTGTGTCTTAAGGGTACACTAGTCGCGGGCTCGAACTCACTGGTGGGCCTGGCTAAAAAGAACGCTGTCTCACCAGGCTTCGTATCCGAAAGAGGTAGTATCAGTGATGAGCAGTTAGACGCTAGTCTATACGCACAACATTATTGAGTGAATTGCAGGATCAGTTATAGTAAAACAGGCACGTAAAAAATTAAGAAAAGTCCTTCGGAAGATCGGATTTTCTGAAAAAACCACTACATAAATCAATGACCAATTAAGTTTATTGAACTTATCGATAATTGAATTTTGTCGGTACCGACTTGGTTTCCGAGATTTTACACTCCTTTTATTACTTAAACACGCCCAAAGTTAGGTTAAATTAGCAAGTAAAACGAATCTTTGTTGGCTCATAACTTTTTAATGGCTTTTTATTTTAGTATTCTGTTTCCGTACAGACAATATTAATAATGAGACAAAACCATACCATGTTTAATTTTTGATGTATAGTCAAACAGTGGAGTAAAACCCTCCCGAAGTTTGTATCGAAAAAATGTGGACAAGTGTCACCTTAATCCAGGTTATAAACTGTGTGTTCCAAATTTAATCCAAATCCATTCAGCCGTTATGCCTAATTGAGTAAATAACATCCAAACTTCTAAACATCCTTAAAATTCAAACTTTCACATCTTGACTAATATATATAAATGTAAAAGTAACTTTGTTTGTTTGTTACCTTTCACGCCTAAACCATTGAACTGATAATCCTGAAATTTTGCACATGCGTTGTCAAGTGTCAGAAGTCAGAAACGGACATGAGTAGCGTACCTTTCATCCCTCAAAAAAGAGTTACCGAGAAAAACAACGTGTCTTTCGAATCATGACTGAATTATATTATTACAAGCAGAGTACAACCCGAATTGATTGCTAGCTTATAACATTTGTAGGAACTAGGATAGTAGGACAACTGGCCTACCTTCAACAATCTGCAGGTCCCTAGTAGCCCTGGCCAATGCTTCCTTCTTGGGCGCGACGGCTTTGTTCACGTGGTAGAACTTGTACATAGCATGAACCCACATGCATAACGATTGACATGCTTTTGACACCTGGAACATGCAAAAACGACTTAAGAAAGTGTTTTATGTAATTATTATTTTCAATTCTTGCGAAATAATTAAGATTGTTACTTAAAAAATGTACATTGTGTACTTTTTTTTTTTCATAGGCTCACGTTTTATCGAAAGCCGGGCTTTCCAGCTTTGGCTTTTGGATAAAAGGATCGACCCCGACAGTCAACGGTTGTTATGTTGTTATGGAGGTTTGTAGTAAAGGGCCAAGTTTTTAATCGAACCGCTAGTAATTCCCATTTTGCTTTCCTGAATACTATTGAACAGTCAGTTTCACTTTTTAGTTATAGTACCCACTCCACACCAATTCATCATCCTTGGGGTCAAAACAATGCATATTTATGCGATAGCAGCAATCGCCGTTGATTTGCTGTCATTTTTTGAAGAGTTCCGTTGTCTCTCTCCGAAACGCATCATCAGAATTTTGCAAATCGGTCTGTATACGACGGAGTTATGCCCGAATCTGCACCTAACTAAGTTAAAGATTTGTACCTTCCATCATCAGCTCAGCGTCATGAGATGATGATGATTACGACCATAAGCAAATGTCTCAATAGCTTTAGAAAATATATGAAAAACATCGTTAATACCTCTAAGATTTGAAGGTTGCCCTCGATTTCCCTGGGATTCCATCATCAGATCCTGACTTGGTGCCAGACTTGGTGCCAATGGGACCACCTCAGGAGTATACTCTTTCAAATAAAAAAGAATTTTGAGAATCGGTCCACAAATGGGGGAGAAATCGAGGAACATACATAAAAAAAATACGTTCGGTGGAACATATAACCTCCTGTTTTGGAAGTCGGTTAAAAAGAGTGTATTACAATAACGTGAGTCAGTTTTAGAGAATCTATTTAATATTTCATTTCTAAAGCATACTAAAGCGAAAAATTATGGAATCAGGCGCTGCTGTACGCATATCCATGAGTCAAGGGATTTTTTCGTACATTGGATATTCAACGCACTGCTCAGCGCCGAGAGTTGAAAATCTCACAGTTTGTTTTATGGACGCGATGAGATGCACTGTCAATGGTCGGTTTAACACCGAGTGTTGAAGATCTAGAGCGCGATAAAATCCCGTCTACATATTTTTACATAAGTGTGAATGTCGAATAACAGTAAAATATTGTATGACAATATTTAGTTTTAATTCCGCAAAATCTAGATCCAAGCTTCGATGCAGAATGCACCGCCCTTCTGCCCGCGTAAATATGCACATGCAGATTATGATGCGACTTGCAACCTTTGGGTTACTACCACTATTTACAATTAAATTTCTGTTACAATGTACCTTTATGAGAGAAATAAACTATAACTTCCCTCTTTTTGATGGTGATTTTCTTTTTCATTCTTTTTTAGTGTTTTAGCATGTTACTAATATAATTTTTTAAATGTAATACTAACACCCTATGGGCCTTGATGCCTGCCAATATTTTTTTTTATTATCATCATCATTTCAGCCGAAAGACGTCCACTGCTAGACATAGGCTCCCCACAAGCTTCGCCAGTTCGACCGGTTCTGTGCTTCCCACATCCAGTGGATTCCTGCGGTCTTCACAAGGTCATCGGTCCACCTTGTGGGAGGCCTTCCAACTCTACGAATTCCGGTACGCGGTCGCTACTCCAGAACCTTTCGGCCCCATCGGCCTTCTGCAAGCAACATGCCCTGCCCATTGTCACTTAAGTTTGGCAATTCTTCGGGCTGTGTCAGTTGCTTTTGTTCTCCTCCGGATCTCTTCATTTCGAACGCGTGGGGAAACTCTAAGCATAGCTCTCTTCATTGCCCTTTTGGGTGACTTTAGGCCTTCTGTAGTAGATGTGGGTTACTATACTTAGAGCCAAATCAAAACTAAATATATTTACATGAACATAACATAAAATGTGTAATATTTATTACCTTCACAATCTTTGCGGGATCATAATCTGGGTTAGCGACGAACCTCTTGAGCTTTTTGATCATTTCTTCTGTGATGGACTCCTTATCAAATTTCAGGAGCGAATCTAAGAAAGCCGTGGGGTCTGACAGCATAAGAGACCCTGGCTTCCAATAGTTCAGGACTTTTTCGCCATAATTTGCGCCTTGTTCCTGGGGAAATAATCAAATACCTGACTGAAACTAAAAATTAAAACCAAAAGTAATTCATTCAAAATAGGCTGACAGTCAGCTTTTTTTTGAACGTCAAAATGACATAAGACAGTCCCCAAAACGCCCGCCCTTCACCACTTCCTAGTGCTTTAGCTGGGAAGATGAAACGCAACAAACTCTCCAGCAGCACAGCTCTCTGTTTAGTTACAAGAACTTGATTCTACACAATAGTAAGTAATTAACATTACGAAACACAACACCTTAATTAAAATGATTTGCCATATCTCAGCTAGCACACGCCAATATAATAATAATACGAGTATAATGTTTATTTACTCAAAAAAACAAGGCATTGTAGTACACGTTACAAAAAAAATACAGTTATACAAAAATAAGTACTATATCTACAAACGTGTGGGTGAATATACCACGAATATGAACGTAAACGAGGCAAAAAAGTATATAAGGACCAGAGCAGGTGGCGTTCTGTAGTTAGCCTATCCCCATAAGAAGAAGACAAGTTTATGTATGTATCTACGTGTGAAACTAAAAAATAAAACAAAGTCACATTTCAGGCAATCGGATGCAATTATTTAAGTACAACTTCAGAAGACCAATTTCCGTAATGAAGGTTTTTTGGCAGCACTGAAACTTCATTTCCGGGCACCTATCATGTGTCAAAGCGCCTACACACTGAATGGTGAACGAATGAATGAAACGAATTGAATGACCTGGAAGACCTCTTGTCAAAGTGGCGCCAACTGGTGGCTTGAATATTCAAGGACACTCTCATTGAAAATGTTCAAAATTCAAATTCATCTTTATTTACATAATAGGTTCCAGAAACTTGTTTGAAGCCTCTGAATCTTCTTCTTCTTCTTAAATCTAATCACAATCTCATCACAGCGACAACAAATGTCAAAACTTGTCATAAATGTACGAAAATTAGAAGTATTTTTAAAGATTGAAACAAAGATCAGCCTGTGAACGTTCTTACATTTACCCCTAAGATTGGGTTGTCCACTAACTGATTCAGACTACCTAAGTTAACCTTAAGTTAGCTGGTTTAATCTTATACCATAAGGATGGTCGGCCTTTTTTTTTCATTTCTGTTCTTATATATTTGGAATCATCATCTCAAGCCCTTTACTGTTGTAAAAAAATCGATACATTACTTTTCGCGTCTAAACTCCGCCATTTTTAAAAAAGAATCTTAGTTTATAACCATCGCGCGACCGAGACGAGACGAGGCCTTTTGTGGAGAAAAACGACACGGATTTGAGTGGACCTGTCAGTCAGTGCACGCATTTGTCAGTAATCGTGCAGCTCAACTCTGAACTTACGGAAGTCAACTACTCGCCGAACCAATATCAAAGAAAGGCCAATTGGGTAGGCCGCATAAATCACCGACAATAGTTACTATAGAATAATAGATGATCATCCATTACATATCACATACCCTCCTTTCTTCAGAAAATATGTGAGGCCGCGCGCCGTCAGTCCGGGCTGTCATTTGTAGGTCTTTGACAGCCGTCACGGGTAATCAGAAGCCCGAAAGTCTTACCAAGGGGTATCGTGTTGCCCAGTAAATGGGTCGTGAAGGTCAGATAGGCAGGTCGCTTCATGTAAATGATTGGTATTCAGCTTCATCCGGTTTCACTGGAAACAGACTCCAATCTACACGTTGGAAGGGAAATCGACGCACAACCTATTACCGTGGATTCAGTACATGATTTTAAACGCGCCTGCGTTGAAATTTTTCGGATGGTGAATAAAAAAATTGTCTGACATACATTCTGACCACGCAGATTACAGGTTTCTATGAAACAGAAGATTTTTTTTTTAACTGACGATAATTTTCTACGTACTAAAATCATGTACAGATTTCTTGGTTTCAGTCACCCTGTATGTTGTTGGGAAAGAGGTAGGTGAGGTAGATGATGAGTATTATACCTTGACCGGCTTGATATCAAACACGACGCACAGCGACTCGATGACGAGCACGACGCCCCCGGGAGGCTTCTTCATCGCCTTCACTTCCACCACGTCGTTACGATTGAGCTCTTGAAGCGCTTTCTCAGCGGCTCGCAGCAGTGGCAGCGCTTCCTCTGAAAGTTTAAAGAAGGCTTCACATATAGCGTCTTAGCAATATACCTGGACAAACTGTTAGATGTCGTAGTCAAGCATATGAACAACATTCACCTTTTATGCAGTAACATGTGCAGCTTTTCTCGCTTTTATATGGGTTCAATACAGAAACATTTCATGTAAAATAGGTTGCCGAGAATTGCAGACCGCTTCCGATGTTAAAAAATTATCAGATCTAATGTAGACCCAAGCTCAAGCTCAACTCTGTAAGGTCTAACTCTATAACGGTTACATTTTGATCAAAATGTACGGCTTGACCGTTTTGCTTCCGCTACACAGACAATCCTCTGGGCTTATGGTAAAAAATCAGTCACTGGTCTCTTATGTGTTCTTGGAACGGCCAAACCATACATTTCGACCAATATGTCAGGTTTGTTGATTTAAGCCTTGTACAGTTTTTCGGGTCTGTCTGTGTGACTGCTTATTTCTTTTAAACTACACTATATTCGGTTTTCATCATCATTTAGAGACTTTATTCGGGAAGGTTTATGTGTATGAAACCATACCACCAATCAACCAACCAATCCGTATTACACAGTTAAAATATATTTAAAAATCGATGTCAAGTCGTATAAGTATATTCACAAACTTTCACGTCGGGGATATTATTTATAAAAAATAAATCTTATTTGTATACCTACGTCACGAGACCTACCTTGAGTTTATTGTTGTGGGTATTTATGCCTTTTCAGTGTTTTATTTTGTTTTCGTAGTGTATTTTTATCTAATACGTTTTTTATAGATCATGTGGAATGCAAAAAAACAAACTCGGTTATTTATTTTATTTTGTTAGCAAAAACATGATTCTTATTTCTATTAGTGTACTAAATTGTCTAAATTTATAATAGTACATTATGGTACAAGTGTGTAACGTTGGTGATTACAGCTGAGGTGCCTTTGAGACCCGAGCCGCAAGGCGACGGTCTTAAGAGAGCCGTGGACAGTAATCATCAATAGACACGTGTATCATACGACGTTTTTCGCTTGTGAAGAAAATAAAACAAAAAAATCATTTTGTCCTTGGAGTTTTTAGGTACTTTCCATAACGTTAAGGGCTTCACATCTTACATCGGCCGGTGTTACAACATAATTATTTTTTTTCCTAACTAGTACTTGTAGTCATTTTAATAAACAAATAACTATAATTACAACAGTGAAAACGAGTTGTGATTTTATTTGCCAAAAGCGGGAAAAATTAATCAGTTTTCCAATGCGCGCGCATCTAACAATGGCGATCGGCCATAGACCAAGGCCGCATTCCGAATTAGAAAAATAGCGTTGTGAGCGCTCACATCGATATTTTGCGCTCCGAGTTTAGATATCACGATTCTGACAGCTAAGAACCGTCTCACGGTGGTATTAGTATAACGCATGGTCGGCGTTATCGCAAGATGGCGCATGTCATGATGTCATCTATGACGATTAGCGGGACGTCGTTATCGCGATCACGCCAATTCGGAACGGGTGTGAGCGCGCTCAAATCGATATTATTGTAATTTGGAACGCGGTCTAAAAGAAAGAGGTATTTTTTTTTTTGGCTTTTCGCGGATAGGGTCTTAGCGACGTACAAAATGGGGAATTCAAAGTTTTGAGTGAAAGTTTTATTTATTGAAAACGTACAAGTTGAAATTTTCTATTTAAATACGAAGTTGCATGAAATGAGCAAGCAATAGGTACATTAATTTATTTGTACTATTGAATACGACCTTCTTTGTATCGAAACTTTTTTAAAACAAAGCAACTCAACCAATAAAAAAAACCTATAACTCACTAGTGAATAATAGTAATGAAAAGTCACAGTTTGATAATAGGTGTACTTTCCCACACTAAGCCTTTCCCCTTGGGAAGGGATAATCTGGGAAAGTATAACGATTTTTTTCCGATGTTTTGCATAAAGCCTTCTTTAAGCTGACTGACCTAAGTCTCTCATAGCGTCTTCCGCCATGGCCGCGTTGACGGCGGCCATCTTTTCCGCCATTACTGTCTCCTTCTCAACTCTCTCACGAGCTTCCTCAGCTATCGCCTAAGTAACAAATAAGGACGTGGATTAATACTTGACCATTTTCTGGACACGCTTGTTCCATCATAGACCTCATCAATCGCTTTCCATCAGAAGTGATCGAGGTCAAGAGCAGGCCCACTTAGTAATAAAAAACAACCTATAATGTTCCCGCTGCTGGGACAGACCGCTTCTCTTCTAGAGGGAGTGGATCTACCACGCGGGTCTAGTGCGGGTAGGTTGGAGAAAAAACAATCCTGCTGTTACCACTTGTCTTATTTTTTTTTACTGTAGGTTGGCGAAAAACAACCCTGCTGTTACCACTTGTCTTATTTATTTATTATTATTTTTTATATTATGTTGGCAAAAAAACAATCCTGCTGTTAGCACTTGTTTTATTATTTATATATATCTTCTTATCTTATACATAAAATGTCCATGTCACAATGTTAGTTACCGTACTCCTCCGAAACGGCTTTACCGATTTTTACCAAATTTTATATGCGTATTCAGTAGGTCTGAGAATCAGCTACTATCTATTTTCCATACCCCTAAGTGATAAGCGTTAAGGCAAAACAACGTTTGCCGGGTCAGCTAGTATATATATAGATATATCTTATCGCTTTCTGCGACAACCTTGGAATGGACAGTGATTGCGTGAACATAAAAATGGGGTTGTCATTGGTACAAAATATGGATACAATTTACTAAAATAGATACATAGATATATTCATATATATGCTGTATAATGGAAGCCACGAGCAGTGACTGCACTTGCCGCAAACACGAGCAGCGACGCGCAGCACTAAGGTGACAAACATATTTTGGATGTGACAGTAGGTACTAACCGTGTCAGTGGCGATCTGTTGTATGACCTTTCTGGTCTCCTCCGCCGCCTTCTCCATCAGCGGTTTCAATTCCGCCAGCTCGATCTGAAGTTCCTTCACTTCAATCTCGGTCTGTCTCAACTTGCTTAAACCTAGCAAGTCAAAATTCTGTCATTCTAATTCATTTATTTGCAAATACTCTTGGTGACACCATATTTTATCTTTTAGTTTGCAAAGTAGGTACACAAAAACAAAAAAATAAAAATGAAACTGAATAAAATCAAGAACGGACATCGATCGATAATCTGCCTGCGTCTGTGTTCCCTTCCACATGTAAATGTGGAAGGGAACCGTCTGCCTTTGAAAACAGAGTGAACAGACATTTTCTGAGCACACTCGATCCACCATAGACCTTATCAATCGCTTTTCATCAGGCGTGATCAAGGTCAAGAGCAGGCCCATCTTCTATCTATATAAATAAAAAGAAAAGTCCTGACTGACTGACTGACTGACTCATCAACGCCCAGCCCAAACCCTTGGACCTAGAAAACTGAAATTTTGCACAGCGGTTCCCTTTATAATGTAGACAAGGAATAAGGAAGGATTTCCCGAAATTCAACCCCTAAGGGAGTTAAATAGGGGAAGCAAGTTCCGTGCGGGCGAAGCCGCTGGCAAAAGCTCGTGTCATGTAATCTTTATTTATCCAAAAACATACAGAGTTTGAAATACAGTTTGATATTTGGCTACAAAATATATTATAGTTTATGTTGCAAATCCTGTACAAGAATAATACTCTACCTCTTAAGCTAGGGTATACCTGTACTTTAAGAGGTAGTTTATGGTCAAGGTTTACTATGGTAAAAAAAAACCTATCTCAAGTGGACTGTGTCATTCCACTGTATGAGTAAAAAAGAGTAAAATGTAGTCTAACTGGATGCAGTAGAATACCAGTATTTTACATAGAGCGACTGCCTATCTAACCTCTACAACCCAGTTACTGAGTAATACGATTCCCCTTGGTAAGACAATCAAACTTTCGGGCTCCTGCCGACCCGTAACGACTGTCAAAGATCCACGAATGACAGCCAGGACCAAAGGCTTAACGTGCTTTCCGAGGCACGGAGGGGTCTTGTTGGTATGTAAAGATGGGCACCTATTCACTGAATGGATAGTGTTCATTACGTGACCACTTCTAAAATTTTACTGGTTTCGGTGGATACACTGCCGTGCAGAGTCAGCTTGCGAAACTGAAGACCAATGATGGTAGGATCGTATCCTCCAAGCCTGAGCTGTTTAGAGAGATCGAGAGTTTCTATTCACAGTTATACACGTCAAAAAGCAACCCCTGCTACGAATCTGGCAAACGACCCAAGAGCCAGATTGACCCGACACTACACCGAAGATATCCCGGACGTTAGCTTTACAAGATTAGGATGGCACTGAAGCAGCTTAAAAACAACAAGGCGCCGGGTGATGACGGAATCACGGCCGAACTCCTGAGCAATGGAGAGGGCTATGCTCGGAGTTTCCCTATGCGATCGAATCAGAAATGAAGAGATTCGCAAGAGAGCCAAGGCAACCGACATAGCCCGAAGAATAGCCAAACTTAAGTGGCAGTGGGCAGGGCACATTGCTCGAAGAACAGATGGCCGATGGGGCCGAAAGGTTCTGGAGTGGCGACCGCGTACCGGAAGACGTACGAGTGGGAAGGCCTCCCACAAGGTAGACCGATGACCTTGTGAAGGCCGCGGGAATCCGCTGGATGTGGGAAGCACAAGACCGGTCGAAGTGGAGCCTGGGGGAAGCCTATGTCCAGCAGTGAACGTCTTTTGGTTGAAATGATGACTGCCGCTGCTTTTGTAATATATTCCAAAAACTCATCAAAAAATCTGAAAATAAGAATCTTAAAGCTTTAAGGTGACACTTGTCCACATTTTTTCCATACAAACTTCGGGAGGGTTTTACTCCACTGTCTGACTATGTACATCAAAAATTAAACATGGTATGGTTTTGTCTCGTTATTATTATTGTCTGTACGGAAACAGAATACTAAAATAAAAAGCTATTAAAAAGTTATGAGCCAACAAAGATTCGTTTTTCTTGCTAATTTAACCTAACTTTGAGCGTGTTTAAGTAACAAAAGGAGTGTAAAATCTCGAAAACCAAGACGGTACCGACAAAGTTCAATTAACAATAAGTTCAATAAACTTTATTGGTCATTGATTTATGCAGTGATTTTTTCATAAAACCCGATCTTCTGAAGGACTTTTCTTAATTTTTTCGCGATTTTTTTGCCAAAAATGCTCCTGCATCTCACTCAATAACGTTGTGCGTGTAGACTAGAGTCTTACTGCTCACCACTGATACTATCTCTGTCGGGTACGAAGCCTGGTGAGACAGCGTGATTTTTAGCCAGGCCCACCAGTGAGTTCGAGCCCGCGCAAAGTGTGCCCTTAAAATACTTATTTTTTAAGTCTCAATACGAACTCTTTTGTTCCTTTAATTTGTTTTGAGTAGTGTATTTTTTTATCCACGCAAACGTAGACCCCCGTCGAGTCTCCCGTATCGGTCGTGGTCTAGATGGTCCCCCAGGGGTGGACCCCTGAGGGACCACCTAGACCACTTTGGGATCACTGATGTGGACTATCAAATAAATGCTTTACTATATTAATTTGTGTTTTTGACAGTGACCTGTTTTGAGTGCGTTGGACTCGGTGAGTATGGCCTTCTGTTTATTCCGGAACATCTCTGCGTACGCGGCCAGCATACCCATGTAGGACATGGGTGTGACGTAGTTGATGCGGTTCAATTGCACCTTGAAGCGCTCGCTCGCTTCCACCACCGACTGGTGCACGTAGCAGCATACGTGCTGGGGATAGCGATCATGTAAATTATTATTATTTATTTGTTTAAATTATCACGAGTTTATTTTCTTATTTTATTTATATTTCCTATAACATATCAAAAATATATTTTTAAATACCAGAATATAAAAAATATATTTTAAAATACATAAAATAGTAGCCCACTGGTATTGGGAACAGGGTCCAAGCTACTGGTGGTCAGGGCTACTGAGAGAAGCATATTAGAATTGCATAAAGTTGTTAATCTACAATTCTGTGAACATGATAACTATTATAAGAATAAGCAAGCATTTCTATGGTCATAACAGCTCTGTAATAGATCTCATGATATTTCCTTAAAAAGACGATGAATACGACGATATGAAGAGCGCATACTTTTTTAGAAAGCGGTGTATTTTACGTAACTTTTTATATGGGTTATCTTTGTGCAGAAGAAACAAACATTATTTCTTTCTTTCTGAAAAAACAGTTTCAATTACCACCATAGCATCAAGGATTTCGTTGGAAGCCACGGTGAGCTCGCCCATGGACTCGAAGAAGTGGAGCGCGACGGACTCCAGCGCAGTCTTGGGCCACTCGCTGAACCAGTCGATGGTGCAGCAGCTCACCAGCGACGGGAACTGGCGCAGGCGCGCGCGGAATATCTGGGGAAGACACACACAAACTCTAAATATGTTATTTCTTATACACTTATGAAATGTCAGAGGCTAGGAGCAAGATTCCAATTGATCGTTTCCTATGGGGAAGAGCCGTCAAGGGACTACTCGAAAATAATATTTCATAGACCAACCGAGATAAATACCAATAGTCATCCAAGACGAAATTAATGACGTTATCTGTATCACCGACCTCACCGACCTCACAACCTGCACCCTAATTGCGTAACTCACGATTGATCATAATTGGTTTCGTCTTCACAGTTAAACAATATTCATTGCGTTATTTATGTTGTCGAACAGACACATTTTTCGAACATATGAAGCAATGGTTTAACAATCCGTTTCAAAACGATACAGATTCTGATGAATCGTGAGTTACGCAATTAGGGTGCAGATATTCCCATCACTTTAAAGACTCACTCCTGTAACAGTACACATTTATACACATGTCAATGCCCACTCATTGACACAGTTGATAATATAAGGTACCTAGGTGTAACTCTAGATCGATACCTGAATTCATAATTTCAGCCGAAAGACATCCACTGCTGGACATAAGCCTCCCCCAATTTGGGGGGTTTTGCCATAATTGCCACGCGGGGCAGGCGGGTTGGCGATCGCAGTATGGTGGTAAAATGCATAGAGAACGCTGCTGCCCATTCTCTAGTAAATCCCTTAGTCGCCTTCTACGACACCCACTGGAAGAAATGGGATGGTGCTATTCTTTTACGCCCGGCGACACATACGGGACTATATCTGAATTATAAAACACATATTAACTTGGTAGCAGGCAGGGTCAGAGAACTAATATATACTTTTTAAACCTCTTCGACATGTCGCTAAGCCGGCTAGTGTTCGCGATGTTTATTACGCCTTATGACAATCCATTATTACTCATTGTATAAGCTGTTGGGGTGGCGCCACAAAAACCGCCCTTAAATCTCTGGAAGTGTCCCACAGACCTATACTGAGATTTGCAACATTTCGACCTATTCTGTTTCCAACCACAGAACTTTACAAAAATTGTAGTGTTCTTAACGTGAGGCAACATTTTATTCTGCAAACTATTCTTCTCCAACACTTAAAAACTCCTTTTATTACAATTACCAAACGCCGGAAAGATATGATTTGTACTGTTCCACAAACTCAGTTTGAATACACTATGAGATTTTTCTACTACCTTGGCCCTTGCTTATACAATAGAATTAACGCGGCCATAAATATCTATAATTTACCGTACAGCAAATGCAAATTCACCCTCCGGGCATTTCTCCTGAATAAAACGTACGAGACTGAAAAGTACTTATTGACACTTACGTGAAAGCTCCTGATTTCCCATTATTCATATGCACTCACTCTAACACACACACTCATACACACATACACTCAACTGGCCACAACAAATTAAAATTAGTAAAGTAGTTCGCCAAAAGAAATTAAAATAAGTGGTAAGTGTCTTTCAATTCATTATTTACAGAGCGTACATGAATAGGTCGTCAAATGGGGAACGCGTTTTTCAATCAAAATATTGCAATAATAGCTTTTATAGTGTTGTTTATCAAATGTTGTTTTCCTTTTGTCGACTCACGGAGTCCAGTATGTACCTTTAAACTGCATGACTTATTTTTGTATATCTCATATTTTAAGTGAACTGTTTGTGTTCTTTATGAGAATAAATTCTTTAAACCGATGTTAACCTCAAATATTTTACAATAAGGAAGCGAGAATTGCTGTCAAATATGGCTGCCGTTTAAAAAATGCGCGGTTATTTGAAAATATCATTTGGTGAACGGTCATTTGGGGAACGTTCTCCGATTTGATGGACCGTTCTCTAAATGATGTTGTTGTTCCCCAAATGACTATTTAGTTACTAAGTGGTACTTTCTGTCACTAACTGTCAATTTTGTGTATGTCGTGCTTACAAAGTTATCAATAGGTACCTATACTTATTTTATTTTTACAGCAATTATTTTCAGCTTTGCTGCTGAAAAAAATAACAACCGTTCGAAAAAGCAAATAAAGAAAAACAGTACAGCTTACTTGCTCCAAAGAGAAAAAGCTAATGCCAAAAAAAGATTTTTTTTAGATAAGATGACAGAGGAAGAGAAGGAGATTAAAAGGGCTAAGGGCAGAGAATAATATCATAAAAAAAAAACAAGAAAAGAAAGTGAAGAACATAGCTGAGATGACTGAACGAGAAAAGCGAAAGCAAAGAAAAATTTGGAAAAAAGCTTCAAAAACATACAGAGAAAAGAAGAAGGCATTATCTGGCATATTACACAATACACCGCCACATTCCGATGATGATTTAGCTGCATCAATCAGCTTCAGTGAGAAAAACAGTAGGAAGACAAATTGTGCGGAAGGATAGAGCCAAAGCATATCGTAAAATAAAACAAAAAGAGAAAACCATTGCTAAAATTAAGCGTAAATATGACACTTTAAAGAAAAGATTAAGAAGACAAGTAAATAGAAAATAAGTGGAGTCTCAGAACCCTACAACTCCCAACAGCAAAGTTAAAGCATTGTTAGAAAACGTTGACGTACCTCCTGAAGTGCGCAAGAATCTTTTATTTAACGAAGTATTGACTGCCCAATTACAAGATAAAGCCAATACTTTGAGAAAAAAATCCAAGGAGAGGGAAGTTTTCAAAAATGTGTTAGCGGGACTATGATAAGGCAATACAAATTGCTTCATAAGGCTAAGAGTTTTTTGCCAAACGAGAAAACCAGTACTATTCTCAAATCTGACGCCAAAATTCGTAAGGCTGTTTTGAATAAAGATGTTCGCGAAAAAGTCAAAGAGTTCTTCCAAAGAGATGATGTCAGTAGGATGTGTTCAGCCAAGAGAGATTTCGTAAAGAAAAACGGGATTAAGAAACAAAAACGCCTTCTTTCATGTTCATTTAAAACACTGAGATCAATATTCGCTAACGAAACTGGAATTAATTTGTCTTATGCGACATTGTTAAGAGCAAAGCCTTTATGGGTGGTAGCTCCACAATTAAGAGACAGTTAACTTGTTTAACATAAAAATTTCGAGTTCAAATTAAAAACATTACAACAGGTTAATCACGGGAGTATAGAGAAAACTCTCAAGGATTATAGTTGCAACGTAATTTCTTACGACTGTATGAATGGTGTGTGTGAGAAATGCAAAAATCCAACACTTGAGCCAGGTGATGATACAGCTTCTGTGACATATTCTCAATGGAAGTCTGGTATTGAAGAAAAAACTGTAAAATCCGAGAAGAAGAAGACTTTCAAGATAACAAAAAAGGTTGCTCTTTCAAGTACAGTAAAAGAATTTAAATTGGCTTTTATTGAAGATATTCCAGTTATGAAAAAGCATCTGTATGTTATTCATATTTACAACAAACTGAAAAAAGAGCTGAAAGAAAATTTAACTGAAGAAGAGGTAATGATACAAATCGATTTTTCAGAAAATTACACAACTAAATACGCAAACGAAATCCAGTCAACTCATTTTGCAAATAAACAGTTATCTATACATACAGGTGTATATTATATGTGTAACGTTGACAATAGTTTGCAGTCCAAATCATTTGCTACCGTGAGTGAAAATTTGGATCATCAAGCCCATGTAATATGGATTCATATGAAACCTATTCTGCAAATAATACTGGCAAAAGAAAATATTCACACTCTCCATATATCGCTGCCCTAGTTCAACAGTAAGATATCTTAAAAATAAACAAAATTGAGATAAGTTTTGTTTCATGTGGAAAATTTGCTCTTCTGTCTGGTTCAAAAATCGGATATTTGTAAAACGCAACCAAAGTGCCTAAATTTCAATGTCTCACTGAGACATTTAAGCATAGTTTTACCGACCTTTAGTTCAAGATTCTGACATCTGAAGATATTTATAAAGTCAGGAAGATTTTTACTTTTCTTTTATTTCTACACTGAGACTTCTTCAAATGTCCTTATATGGAATTATAAAAACACATTTCAATTAACAACGAGTGAATTAATGACACTAAAATCATAAAAGTATGAATAACTCAAAACATACTTTGTACAACATATCTTACTGTTGAACTAGGGCAGCGATATATTCTGATGGTCCAACATCCCAATACCATAACCGCACAAATATACATCTTTGGATACAAACACATTAGTAAATGAATTCAAACAGATAACAAAAGCTACATGGACGTGCAGTGAACCTGGGCATGGCAAAGGACCTATGGATGGCGTAGGTGGGACTCTTAAAAGGACTGCTGACTGACATGTGTTAATGGGTCAAGATATTAAAACAGCCTCAGACTTTGTTAATTTATTCACTAAGTCTACTATATTTGTAAAAGAAATTCCTGATGATGACATCTCTAACGCAAAAAACTTGGCTCCAAAAACTTTAGATGCCATACCGGGTATCATGAATATTACAAATATTAGATGGCAAAAAGGCCCAGAATCAAAAAAAATCGAAATCAAAAGTCATTTATTCAAATTAGGCTGAAAATCAGCACTTTTCGAACGTCAAAATACATAAGACAGTCCCCCAAAAACGCCCACCCTTCGACACTTCCTAGTGCTTTAGCTGGGAAGAAGAAGTGGCGCAACAAACTCCCCAGCAGCACAGCTGTCTGTTTAGTCGGATGGACTCGATTCTATACATACATATGCAAAGTAATAAACAATAACGCATATTACCAAAAATAAAAGTCTCCTGGTATAAAGGGCTCTAAAGCTTACATATGCAATGCTGGATTATTGTTAGATCATGTCAATAACTAATGTCATAATATATAGATAGTAAAAATAAAAAACACTTGGTCAATAAAATTGTATAATTATTCTTTCAATGCCATTACTGAAAAAAGAAAACAATCGAGAGTATTATTACTTTGACACTGACATCGATGTTTTCGAAAAATTCTAATTATTTCGTTATTTAAGAATATTGTTTCTTTTTTTATAAGAAGGTATTTTTACCTAAATTAATAATGATTAAGAAATATTGTTTTTGTTTAAAAGTTTAATTAAGATATGATTAAGAAAGATTGTTTTTGTTTAAAAGTTTAAATAAGATTTTAGTAAAGAACTATATTTATTTGTTTAGATGGTTTGATCATCTCCAGCAATATCCCAAGTTTAATATGATTTTTAATAGTTTTACTTGGCTGTGTGTCATCAATTATAAGCAAATAAATAAATAACAATTACTTTCTTTAATTTGGCTTAAAAATTAATTTAACTGTGAATTTAACCCTAATTGTCTGCATATCGTCATTTGGAGAACACACGCATCATTTGATGGACGCCCTCATCATTTCGGGGAACACCACTAAAATCAAAGAAATGCCATTATAACATAAGGTGTTTAGGAATAAAGCCGGATAATATTGGAAACAGGCGGAATCCCTATCTATAGCTACCGCAGATTTATTTATATGAAAGTGGGCGATATTCACTTATTTAGTTAATTTAAGAACATGAAATAGTCATATAGCTTAATTTACAGCGACATTGTCCTTAAAAACGTTTTAATTCCAAATTTTGTCAAAGTTTTTTTTAATTTCGTACTATTGGCAACATATCTCCGCTATCGTAAAGGGTGAAAATGAAATTTATTTTTTATTTAATTATAAACCTCCGAATAACGTTCCCCGAATTAATAATAAATTAAAAATAAATTAATTTTAGTGATAGCACACTTAAAAATTGAAATTTCAAGAAAAGTCTTTAATTCTATGCTCTGCCAAGGTAAATATAGTTTAAACACAAGTTTAGTTATGATTTAGAGTAATTATCAATATATTTAGCTTCTACTCTATAGCATCATAAAACAGAATTCAGAATTTTCCACCTTGGTGATTTTGAGCCTATTGTGTTTTGTGTTACATTATAAACTCCAAAAGCTTATTAACATGATTATAATGTGATACTCAAACTGGGAGTCAAAACTGCCTCTCCTAAATACAGATTACTCAGTGATCTAGCTAGAGGAGCAGTGATTCACCCTACAATTCGTTGTACCTACACCATGTAAATAATTATGCATACTTTGTAAGTCCCTCATGTACTACGAAACCTTTATGTACCTAAATAAATAAATATAAAATAAAAATACTTTTTGTTAAAATGATAAATAATGCAGACCAGGTTGCAATAGGTAATGTTGTAAGCACTTTAGTAGCAAAATATAATTAAAATGCGTAGAGAGTAAACTTGTGTTTTTATGAAATTCCCAATTTTTCAGCCATTGAATAGTTCTATATCCACCCAACCCATACTAATGAATGCGAAAGTAACGGTCTATCGGTTACTTCTTCAAAGTAATGAATGCGAAAGTAACGGTATATAGGTTACTTCTTCACGCCTTAACGGCTGAACAGATGTCTGTAATTTGGCACACAGATAAAACATAACCTGGGCTAGGAGCTATAAAGGCTATTTTTAATCTGAAAAGTACAGTGCCGTGGGATAATATAATTTCCGGTCTCCTGGCGGGCGAAGCTGCGAGCAAAGCTAGATATCTATGAAAACTCGGCGTAAGGGACATCGATACGGGATCAAAAGCTTAACTCTACGAACACACGGTTCAATTTAGAAGCTCACCTCTCCGATAGGGCTCATAACAACCATTATGTGCAGGTTGCTCCGCACCCTACGCTGATAGCATGCGAACAAGTTCGTCTTAGTGGCCTGGAGACTCATCTCCATCACAGCGTGACGCACCGCCTGGTAGATTTTGTCCAGGTCTTCAACTTCGTATATGTTTGGCACGTCGCCAGAGCTCAGGATGTTGTTCAGATCTTCGAGGAAAGATTCCATTTTTATCTGAGGAAAGAATAAGTGTGGTAAAGGCTCGCTTCGTTTTGTTTCGTCGGTTGGAAGCCATCCAGCCGACCAACATAGTTGGATAAAGGGTAGGCTGATTATTGCGAGGAAATTAAGCCCTTTTTTTCGAGAGCCGTAGTGGCCCAGTTGTAACAGCCGTGGCTTACAAATTGTAGGTTGTAGGATACCCAGACAAAACGATGGAGGAAAACATCGTGAGGAAACGAGCATTCCCTAAAACCAAACATTCGAAGACATGTGACATCTACCAACCTCCACTGGGCCCGCGGATTACGGCCCGCTCCCTCTCACCGAGAGGTGGCTTGTGACCCAGGAGTGGGATCATTATACGCTTATAATGTAAAGGCTCTATTTAACTAGGAGTTTCACGCCCTTTTAGAAGCGAAAATTTCCATGCGTTAGGTGTGGGCGACATTCGATTTAACGCATTTTATATGTCGTGTAAACTAATGCTCGGTTCCTATAAACAAAAACGGACCATTTTGCTTACCAATGGTATCACATTTTTTTATTTTCAAACTCCGTAAATAAATAGTGTCGTAAGCTAATTGACATGTGATCTGCTATGTCAAAGTATTATTAGGTCTTTGCTTCATCTATACTAATATTAAAAAGAGGAAAGATTTGATTGTTTGTTTGTTTGTTTGCATTGAATAGGCTCCGAAACTACGGAACCGATTTGAAAAGGCTATTTTAATTTGACCTTGTATTTATACTATATGTTTCGCATTTCACCTGCGCATCAGCGAACAAAAACACGACGCCCCTGTTCTCTGCGCCAGCCTTCAGCATGGTCTGCTTGAGGTCTTCGCGCCACTCCATCATGCCATACGCCTTTGTGATCTCGATCTGTATGCACGTCAGCTCCATCATGCTGGATGCAAGACGGGTGAGGGACTGACGACCTGGAAAGATTTGTCAAAAACCTCTATCGTTTTCGTTCACGTGCCAAGATCACTGCGTTCCTCGGCAAGCATTTTAAGCCAGGCATCCCATTCGTAAATCTTTGAGTTGTTACTTGTATTCAGAAGCTCGAAAGTCTGACAACCAGTATTACCAAGGGGTACTGTTACTGGGTCGTGGAGGTCAGATAGGCAGTCGCTCTATGCCAAATACTGGTACTCAGCCGCATCCAGTTGGACCGGAAACCGACGCGAACATAGTCGGAAAAAGTTAAGCAGACGATGAATTGTATTATTTTCATGGTTTATGGGGATGCTAAAATCGAAAATGAGGACGATATAGATAAGCAGTATTTTTCAAATACGAAGTACTTAAAAAATCTGCCCTTGGGATTACAGCGGGCCATATCAGCGCAGCAACATGCTAAGTTTTGGCCCGGAAAGATTTTTACACTGTTGTTATTTTTTCATGTTTGTAACTTCCTGAGTGAGTCCCAAGTAAATAAGGACCTACTTTTTAATTCATGTGGTACTTACCGGAGCCCCCCATGCCCAACAGCAGCCCATTGGCCATGGGCTGCCTCATGATACGCGTCACTCTACACAGATGTGCCACCGCGTCCTCGAATAGCACCAGGTCTAGAGGAGCCGTCGTTGACATGTTGTAATCTTCTAGGTAGTGGCTCAGCACTTCGTCCAACTGATCAAATACAGTCAAGGTAAGGGGAATAACTGAAAGCTAGTGGCTAGAAGCTATTTAATAGTTAAAGAAGAGCCAAACTGCAATTGTATTTCCGACCTCAGAGCGAAATGGTAATTAATATAATAGCAAACAAATGGTCAAATTCACATCTATAGCTATTGTATGCAAAGCAATAGTATAGTCAAACCACCATTTTTGTAATTTAGATAAAAGTTATCAGCTAATGGGGAACATCGGGCAAAGCTAATGTAGATAGCGTGATCATAGCTAGGTCCCTACGGCTTATGATAAATTTGACATTCGCTAATTCATTCTATTTCATGTTCATTCATGACTTAGGATTTTTTTTCCAATATTTCGTTATTTTCGATGATTTCAATATTTTATATCCAGTGTTTAACATGGAAAGTGTTTGATCTTTAATCGAACACTCAGCGAATATGCATAATTGCATCGAACGCAAGAATGTACATTCGCTCGTCCATCAAATTGCGGGCCAGTACGCGTTCATCTATATAATAGGTCTTTACCTATGAAATTGCCGTTTTGTATGAAAAAATTTAAACGATTTTTTTTCATGAATTTTTTATTTGTATTAATCGAAGTAATCACCCATGCAATCAATGCATCTTTGCCATCGCAGTGGCAGTTTATTGATGCCCTTCTTAAAGAAATCAGCTGGACGGGAGGCAACAAATTCTTCAAAGGCATTTTGTACTGCCTCTCGGGTATTAAATTTTTTTCCCGCCAAGAAGTTATCCAAATTCTGGAAAAAGTAGTAGTCTGTAGGCGCAAGGTCTGGTGAGTAGGGCGGATGACGGAGAGCTTCCAACCCCAGTTCTTGCAACTTGGAGACCGTCTGCTGTGCAGTATGAGGTCGCGCGTTGTCGTGCAGGAGCAGCGGAGACGAGCGATTGACCAATGCTGGTTGGAGATGCGCCAGCTTCTCCATCATTGTGTTCAGTTCTTCACAGTACACATCTGCAGTAATGCTCACCCCGTTTGGTAAGAAACTGTGATGAATCACACCGGCGCTAGACCACCAAACAGTGACCATCACTTTTCTAGGGGTAAGTTTTCGTTTAGGGCATTGTTTAGGTGCTGAACCAGGATCCAACCAACTTGCTGAGCGCTTACGGTTATCAAACAGAATCCATTTTTCATCGCAGGTAACAATGCGGTTCAAAATTCCTTCATTTGTGTGTCTGTTGAGCAGTGCAAGGCACGTCTCGACGCGTACTTCGCGCTGGCGATCATTGAGTTCGTGGGGCACCCATTTGTCAAGCTTTTTTACCTTGCCAATTTGACGCAAATGGACCAATATTGTTTTGACGCTAACGTCGAAAGCTGCTGCTAATTCAGCCGTAGATTGTGTATCATCAGCTTCCACAATCGCCTTTAATTCGTCATTGTCGACCAAAGTCTTCGGACGACCGCGAGGTTCATTTTTCAGGTCGAAATTTCCAGAACGGAAGCGAGCAAACCAATAGCAGGTGGTGCGTTGGTTTGTAGTGTTAGCTCCGTAAACGTCGTTGATGTTGCGTGCCGCTTGTGCCGCGTTGCTGCCACGACGGTACTCATATTCCATAATTACTCGAATTTTTAACGTATCCATGATGACGAAAAAGATTGAAATGCGATGAAAATGTAACACTAATCAATAAAGAAATGACTACTTTTAGAAAAAAAAATCCATGTTTTTAAAATAAAATTAATTTGAAATTAGAATTCTTAGCCAAACAAAAATTATTTTGATTTGAAATGGCCAGTACTGCAGAACGGCAATTTCATAGGTAAAGACCTAATATCTATATCTCATTAGAGACACCTCGTAATCATACCATATCAGTTAACATTTTACCATCCACTTTTACCATATTTTTTTACCAATAAGTTAATTATATAGTTTCTTAAGTGTTATAGTGATTCAATATAGCTATATCCCATATAATTCGACACTTAAACTTTTACCACAGAAACCATCCTATCAATATGAGAAAGGTGTGTTAGGTCACCATAGCCCCGAACACTACTGTGTACAGAAAGAAAATTTTAAACCTTAAATATTTCCTGGTAATTTTTCGAAAATTTTTGTTACAGATATTCGAACTCTGTTTTATTTAATTTAATCTCTAGGAATAGCTTTAAGCCACAATCTTCTAATTTAAGGGTTTTTCAGGAAATGGTAGACTCCAATTTCTACGTATTTAGGAACACAAGAACACGTATTTTTCGCAAAAATAAACTAAAACCACCAAGTATTATTAGCTTGTGTCGGGAATTAACTACGAGATAGCCATTTTTACAGTTGCCTTCCCCATTGAAAAATCGGCGAATTGTAAAGTTTACCTTGTACCGTTACGTACCTCTTCCCTGTCTGTGATCTCAATGTACTTCCTATCATCTGAGCCAATGTCCATGAAATCTCCAAACAACATCAGTCTGTCACTTAAAAGCTCCTTCGGGTCCTTTTGAAATTCTGACCGAATCTTCTTCTGTATCAAACTAAAAGAAAGAGCGAACGAAAAATATTTTATTTTGGACACGCAAAGGACATACGTATAAAACATAAAAAAACTACCACCACCATCATCATCAGCCTATAATGTTCCCACTGCTGGGACACAGGCCTCCTCTCGGTGAGAGAGATTGGGCCGTAATCTACCACGCGGGCCCAGTGCGGGTTGGTAGATGTCACACGTCTTCGAATTTTTGGTTCTAAGACATCACCGGACACGGTTGTTTCGGGAGGTTCCTGTTTCGGATAGGGCGGGAGGAAACGCCCGGGTGTTTCCACTGCGAAGATCGCCCTGAGGACACGGTGGAGCACACGGTGGCGGTCTGCCCTGCTTGGGCGGAGCACCGCCGTGTCCTCGTGGAGGCGATCGGCGGCGGCGATCTCTCGCGTCCGGCCCTGGTCCAGGCCATGGTACGGAGCGAGAGGGCATGGGGAGCCGTCACCTCCTTCAGCGAAGCAGTGATGCTCGCGAAGAGGGAGGCGGCGCACGTGAGGGAGAGGCAGCATATGCGCCCTCGCGACCCCAGCCGCCGCAGGATACGGAGACGCCCTGGGCGTCGGGAATCCCAGGCCGATTTCCGGCCACCGTAGGCATGGGCTTGCGGACGGCGAGTAATGGGTAGCTCGCTGTCCGGTAAGGACCAAGCCCAAGTCGACGGCGCGTTGTGTTCCACGCGCGCCTCAAAGAGATGTCAGCACAAAAAATGATGGGGCCCGCAAGGGCCGATGCCTGCCAGGGGTGCGGGTTTGTTCGAAAGAGACACCACAGCCCCTGGCTTAAGGGCTACTGAAGGAACACGGGTGGGTTTTAGTCAGTAAAAGTCTGACACGCCCTCCTGCTCCACCCAGAGCGGGAGAAGTTATTTGATGATTTCCCACCCAAAAAAAAAAAAAAAAAAAAAAGACATACCGGTTTACTCACGATGTTTTCCTTCACCGTTTTGAGAGCAGTGGTGATGTAATAATTTACACAAAGTAAAGCGCCTGGCTGGGTTCGAATTCACGACCTACAACTCATAAGTTGCCGCCGTTACCACTTGGCCACCACTGCTCTCCATAAAAAACGACCACCACCATTACCACCATTGAAATCTTACATAAAATAAATATTTAAAAAAAGAAACAACTGACTTCCAAAAAAACACTACAAAAAGAAAATTAACTTTAACATCGGTGGCAAAAAAAAAAAACAAACGTTCTCATTTATTAATCTGATCGACCGCCCTAGACGTTCGACCCTATATATAGGGCTCAGGTATGGTGGGAGTACTTCTCAAGGCGCAAGGTTGGCCCCTTATGTTATTCTGCCGCGCTCGAGTAAATCCCAAAATCCCCGCTTGGGCACCCCGTACCATAAGTTTGTGTTAATGTTTATTGAAGACTAGCAGCGCTCCGCGGTTTCACCCGCGTAGTTCCCGTTCCCGTAAATTCGTTCCGTTCGCGAATACGGGAATTAAAATATAGCCTATGTCACCCGGGGATAGTGTAGCTTCCCAACAGTGAAATAATTTTTCAAATCGGTTCAATAATTTTGGAGCCCATTCAATGCAAACAAACAATCAATCAAATCTTTCCTCTTTATAATATTAGTATAGATGACTTGGTGAAGGCCGCAGGAATTCGCTGGATGCGAGAATCACAGAACCAGTGGTGGTGCTTTTTTTTTTTTTTTTTTTTTTTTTGGGTGGGAAATCATCAAATAACTTCTCCCGCTCTGGGTGGAGCAGGAGGGCGTGTCAGACTTTTACTGACTAAAACCCACCCGTGTTCCTTCAGTAGCCCTTAAGCCAGGGGCTGTGGTGTCTCTTTCGAACAAACCCGCACCCCTGGCAGGCATCGGCCCTTGCAGACCCCATCATTTTTGTGCTAACATCTCTTTGAGGCGCGCGTGGAACACATCTGGCCATCGACTTGGGCTTGTTCCTTACCGGACAGCGAGCTACCCAATACTCGCCAACCGCAAGCTCATGCCTACGGTGGCCGGAAATCGGCCTAGGATTCCCGACGCCCAGGGCGTCTCCGTATCCTGCGGCGGCTAGGGTCGCGAGGGCGCATAGACTGCCTCTCCCTCACGTGCGCCGCCTCCCTCTTCGCGAGCATCACTGCTTCGCTGAAGGAGGTGACGGCTCCCCATGCCCTCTCGCTCCGTACCATGGCCTGGACCAGGGCCGGACGCGAGAGATCGCCGCCGCCGATCGCCTCCACGAGGACACGGCGGTGCTCGGCCCAAGCAGGGCAGACCGCCACCGTGTGCTCCACCGGTGGTGGTGCTTGGGGGCGACTTATGTCCAGCAGTGAACGTCTTTCGGCTGAAATTTTGTTGATGAGAAGACAGACAAGGTGTGGTCAAAATACATTTGGGGTGACGATGTTGGTCTCATGGAGAAAGTTGTTCAAGCTGATAGTCTGTACCACACCCTTAATTTTGACTACACCTTCCTGATATACTCTGTAGATATAAAATGTGTAACGTACTCAGTAAACCACTGGCGATCAGTGTCATTAACGAGTCGGTCTTGATACACTCGCTGATGTTCGTGGTACCACAGCCTGATGACGTCGTCTTCGTTCTGGAGAAAATTTTATTCAAATGTTGTAATCTTCATATAAATAAGACGCCTTTGCGGAAGAGAAATAAAACGCTTATTTATATTAATATTACACATTGGTGGTAAAAGATAATTCATAAATGGCAGACCATCGTAGATTATAAAGAAAGAAGAAAGCAAATTTTTTAAATAAATATGTGATTAAATGGACGAAAAAAGGTAGTTGGCAGTTGCACGTCGTGACTGTGACAAGAAGGCTTGCACTCAAAATAGGCCACGACTGCTCCATAAACACAATAATAGGCTATGACAGTAAATATGGCGGTCAGTTCCTCAGATACAGAGACTTTCAGAAAAGACATGAAGATATGCAACATAGATTCCTGTCGTTGGGAGGAGGTGGCACAGGACCAACCTGTTTGGAGGCGTTTGGTACGACTACATATTGACTTTAAAGATCAGCGGACGAGGGGTCTCGACAGTAAGCGAGATCACCTCAAGAATAAACCACCCTCCAACATACAATAATATTATTACCACAAGGGCATTCTAACGTGTCCGTAGGTACTGTACACGTACACACAGCGTCAGTATGTGCTACTCCCTCAATTTTTAAAATGTTACACAGCTACAACATTGTATTCGTTTCGAATAATCCACAGAATACTTCAAAAAGAGTTTATTGTTTCGACTTGGATTCGAACCATCGCATCACCGATCGTCGTCATACTCATACCGGATGTTTGACGAACTAGCCAGCGAGCCCATATGAATTGCAATTACATTGTTATGGACTATCGTCCGAGTCACGTCACACTATAATCAGTATGTCATTTCCGCGCTTTCATTTTTCCATGATAACAGAGTCAGTCTTTTGAGCAATAAACAATTATCAGTGAACTCTTCTATAACACTAAACGACTAACACTATACAAATGCAATTATATTAAATTTTATTTCTTGTCATTACAATTTTTAATCTACCCACATATTGTCCATAGAAGCCCAGCAACATCAAGCGCCTGATATGTTAATTATAGCAAAAAAAACTTCGCATTCCTTTCAGGCTCTCTGCTTTTAAAAATGTAGGTACTGTTTTGGAAAAGAAAATGTACTTGGTTATCGCCGTAATGTCGTCTGAAGTAAGTTTTCCTAAGTAACATCACTGTAACGAGACATCGATTGAACAAGGCTTCGCAGTATGATACTTACGCAGTAAAATCGTTGGCATTACATTTTTTTCGATGTAACGAAATATCGCAGTAGCAAGACGTCGATTCGCACTCAAGTTGGAATTCTCATATTTTGGTCTCCGTCTAATCGATAGACTATGTTATTTGAGGGTATCCATTAATTTAACTCACGTTTTCTTAATAAAATTAATCCCTACCCTCAAGTTATAACTATAACGTTTGATGTATTCGATCACTTAAAACGTTTGTATTTACCAGTGTATTATTGTAGTCTTTGGTTTGTATGCAGAGACGGTATGACAGATCACGTGACATTTAGTTAGTTTTTGTCAATTTATTTCTAGTTTGCGTTAAAAGAATGTCACTTGTCTAGGGACCCGTTTGTGTCAGTTGGCAAAATACGTATGTATGAGTTATCTATAAATTATCAAATCAAATTGCAAGATCTTTGTAGTAAAATGAAATCAAAGTTTTGTTAAATAATAACAATAATAAATATTATGAAATGATTATACTAGTTTTTAATTTTTATTAATTTTTAAATTCTTTATAAATATTACTAAAACTAAATAATGCATGACAAAAAGCACATTTCGTGTCCAGGATTCGATCCTCCAAACTTATATAGGATATCTCAGAAATAACTCCAGTTAACCTTCAAAACTTATTTATTATTCTCTTAACATAATTGTAACAATCAGCCACAAACTTATTAACCACCAAACTTATTGACGAGATAATCACACAATTACAAAACTTATTAACCACCAAACTTATTGACGAGATAATCACACAATTACAAAACTTATTGAGGATCAAAACTTATTATTTTTCCTTTTCCCGTTCGCTCGCCATCGCCATCTTTCTTTTCACCTCTTGCCAACCTACAAAAATCCCTCCAAAAACCCCGCTTGCGTCATCAACACGGTCAGTGCAGCCAACCTTTTCCTTTCCTTTTATCATTCTTTTATTAAACCTTACACTCGACCATCCTGATGACGCGCGTGTCCCCACGCGGGTACCCGGTGGAACCTTACACTCGGCAAAACTCGAGCACACCTCGAAAGAATTACATAACTAGTGGTCGCCCAGCGGTCGAAACTCGAACATAATTTATTCCAAACTAAAAGTATTTACAATGCATTATATATAAAAATATTAGCTTTCTGCACTCTTTCCATGTGTAAACCTTAACTGCGCTGAATTTCATCGCCCTCACACCGCATAATTTTCTTAAAATGGTACAATTTTATTTTTGCTTTCCGTAATAGAACAGTGAACAGGACATTTTTTTTGATCCAAATTTTAAATATCATTGATTTTAATATCTTGATTACGAACACCTAAGTACAAATTATCCTTAGAACTAATTAATCTTGTTTTTATTTATTTATTTAAGGTTATTATTAGGTTCTTAGATCAATAATGCTAAATAAAATGGGCATTAAAGAATGAGGCAGATATAGAAGGTGTGAATCTTATCTAATAAATGTTGAATTTAGTACCAACAGACAAATCTTTCATCAGCAAAAAACATTCTAATATTGTTACTTCCACATAATATTATTTCTACATTACTTACAATGGGAGCAGTGGTGGCCTCGTGTTACCAGCTGCAATGTACGAGTTATTATCCTTAGAACCAATTCGATCAACAAATTTTATCCTTAGATCTAACCTAACAACAAATTATCCATAGAACTAACCTAACAACAAATTATCCTTAGAAATAATTATCTTTAGAATTTGTTAACCTTATCTAATTGTTTTTATAACTTAATATGGTTATCAAAAATATTGTTCAATATTAAATGACATTGATTGAAATATTTGTAGTGTGTAAGTCTTATTTACATATGTAAGTGTGCTCATGTACTCTAGTGTTAAGAATATTGTTTCCTCACCTATATAAACTATTGTACTCTGCGATTGGACAGTAATAAACGAAATTCCAATGAAGGCACTTGTTTTAAATCGTCTCCTCGAACCCACAACTTTACATGGCGACCCTGTCATCTGAGACGGGTGTCGAGTTCGGTCAATTGATCTAATTGATCGGGAACATTAATAGACTTTTAAAGTGGATTTTTACAAAAATGTGCCAGTGAATTATAGAAAAAGAGGACGTTATTACCCAAACAAATCTATCCCAAAACTGTGTAACAATTATCCTTAGAACCAGTCATCGCAACAAAAAATTATCTTTAGAACCAATTATCATTCGATCTAATTATCATTAGAAATTAATATCTTTATAATTTATTATCCTTACCCATGTATCTTTATAAGTCATTAAGCTTATCAAAAATAGTGTTCAATATTAAATAACACTGATTGAAATATCAGAATACACAAACAAATCTGTCCCAAACTTTCTAACAGTTAAGCTCAGAACCAGTTATCGTAACAACAAACTATCTTTAGAACCATAGATCTAATTATCCTTAGAAATTAATATCTTTATAATTTATTATCCTTACCCATGTATCTTTATAAGTTATTAAGCTTATCAAAAATAGTGTTCAATATTAAATAACACTGATTGAAATATCAGAATACACAAACAAATCTGTCCCAAACTTTCTAACAATTATCCTCAGAACCAGTTATCGTAACAACAAACTATCTTTAGAACCATAGATCTAATTATCCTTAGAAATTAATATCTTCATAATTTATTATCCTTAACCAGTTAACTTTGTAAGTTAATATGCTTATCTAAAATATCAATCTTATTCAATATTAAATAACATTGATTGAAATATCAGATTACACAATCAAATCAATCCCAAAACTTTCTAACGGTTATGCTTAGAACATAATTAACTATCTTTGTAAGCAAGTATCCTTGTTACCAAGTACCCTTGTCACCAAGTATCCTTATTACCAAGTATCCTTGTAACCATTTATCCTCTTGTAACCAGGTATCCTTCGAACCAAGAATCCTTGTAACCAATTATCCTTGTAACCAGTTATCCTTGTAACCAATTAGCCTTGTAACCAATTATCCATCCATTTATCCAACAATAAATCTGTAAAACAATCCGTCTCTTAGGATGTAACGGTTTAACAGATCATCCATGAAACTTGCTTTTTTTTTTCAAGTCAAGGCGCAAAACCTTTCCGCGATTTCTTTTGCCTGACCTGAAAGGAGAAAAAACTGCATGTAAATAAACACTATTAGAGTTAATAACTTTATCAGTGTACAATGAACAGCTTGAGCGAGCGTTACCACCAAATTCAATATTTTGTCATTGTGTACATATCTTATCGTTTTGTTATAATCGTCATCAATTACATCATTATCATTATAGACTTCTAAAAAGTTAACATGGATCCATGGCCGCATCCGGTCAGCGGCAATGGTAGTCTTTAGCTTTTTCTTCTTACTCGGTTTAAATAGGTTTTATTTTTATTTTATATATATATTGTATTCATCTAATAATTAATTTAAGTAGTATTTTATGTTTTGTAAATAAAAGCACACTGTAGGCCTTGTAGACCAGTTTATATTTTAGTGGGACCTGTTACTTGTTGACAGGCTTGCACTATCTTCACATACCTTGTATCACTAATTTGAAACCATTGTAAAAGCCATTTTTTTTTTAAAGAATAACCGTGGTGTTTCTTGCAGTCTCTTTTCCATGGGAAAATAACTAATTGGAACCGTGCACCTAGCTTCTGACGTTTCATAAGTGCCCAAGTAGGCTTATGTGAAATAAAATATTTTGATTTTGGAACTGCATATAAACATGCACATTCCGCTGTCAAGAAAAATCTTTTAAATGCGTAAGAAGTGAAACCGCAATAACGATTACTGACATCTCGGTCACAATCCTGAATGGCTCTCCTAAAAGACATACCCTAAGCTTTTAAGGGCGTGGATAAGGGCTAATTAATGTCTCCAACTCATACGAGTGTAAATTCTTCCCTCGGGTGCCGAAGGACTTCTATAAGCTTGGCTCGATCACTACGTGTATTTGACTCATCATACCGTTTGGCTGAAGACACTCTAGTTTTCTGGTGCAAAACAGGAGATTCAGTGTTCTCACCATGACTACCAAAATCCTTTTGATTCGAGCAGTTAACAAAATTGTCTTGAAGCCAACACGATACCGAACAAAGGGTAAACCATGCTTATTCTTAAACACCCCCACAAATTAAGAATGGCTTGTTTGGCTTCCCTACAATTCTACTATACCTACCAGTTAACGTCTCTATTTTAGCCCTTAAAATATACTCGCAGTACCAGAAATACGATTATTACCCAAGGGGCAGTTACCCTTACCCCTTCTAAGTGTTCTCCAAGCCTATATAGATCTGGAAACTCGATTCCGATATGCAGAAACTGTAATATATTTGTATCTTTATATGCAACAACTAGCTTCTGGTCGCGTGGTGTGTTCCTTAATTATATCCTTCCACAGGCTTCAGAATATCAGTATGAAGGCAACCGGCAGTTACGTGGCAAGCAAGGATTTAATGGCGCTCCGTTCAAACCAATCTTATCGTGGCATCTTGTAAATTCAACGATTACTGTGAAAGACAAAGTCCATCTACATTAAGGTGACACTTATCCATTTTTTTTTTTTCATACAAACTTCGAGAGGGTATTACTCCACTGTTTGCCTATGTACATCAAAAATTAAACATGGTATGGATTGTCTCATTATCAATATTGTCTGTACGGAAACAGAATACTAAAATAAAAAGCCATTAAAAAGTTATGAGCCAACAAAGATTCGTTTTTCTTCCTAATTTAACCTAACTTTGGGTCTGTTTAGGTAATAAAAGCAGTGTAAAATTTCGAAAACCTTTGTCACTACCAACAAAGCTTAATTATCGAAAAGTTCAATAAACTTAATTGGTCATTGATTTATGCACTGGTTTTTTCAAAAACCCGATCTTCCGAAGGACTTTCCTGATTTTTTTTTTTTTTTTTTTTTGCGCCTGTTTTACTACCTATAACTGATCCTGCAGCTCACTCAATAATGTTGTGCGTGTAGACCAGCGTTCAACTGCTCATCACTGATACTACCTCTGGCGGACACGAAACCTGGTGAGTCAGCGTGCTTTTTAGCTAGGCCCACCAGTGAGTTCGAGCCCGCGACTAGTGTTCTTTAAGTATTAACTGAATACTCTTAAATGTGCATTGTAAAAAAATATTTAAAAGGTAGATAAATATTATGTCGCGGACTTTTATTAAAAACTGTTTAAATCAAACAATTCCACGATATAATATTTATCTTCGTGTAACTAGTACAGTTAAGGCAACGACTTACATTAACGACTTACTTGATAATTATCATTATATTATGGCCAAATCAAAAAATATTTATGAATTGTAACGAATTGTAACCTATATTGTGATATTCTGATGTATAAATTATGTTACTAGTTGATTCAATGGGCAACTCTTTCACTTCAACAGCACCCTAATTTTTCGGAAGGGAAAACATCCTTTAATTTTACCTGCCGCTCTGACCAAGTAAACCATTTCGTACCGAGACTTCATACCGAGTTTTACCAAACCAGTCAGCTTTTGCATAACAAAATCAACTTCAGTCTTCTCGTCCCAGCCATAAATTTCGCACTTACGTTGACTTTTTGAACCATATAACTATACATTGATTTTTGTCTAAAGGACTAAAGTAAGGAATCACATTTTTAAGATCCCAGCTTCTATTATTAGAAACAGTGTTCCAGTTTTGAGGCTTTGATGCCAAAACATCTTAAATGGATTGTTTAAATCTGTAGAAGAAAAGGTAGGACTACATGACCTTTTGGTGTGATGATCCGCGCTCGTAGTAACTCGATCGTTTCTATTGCGTCTACCCGGCAGCCATCTGCGACTGCGCTCACATCTCGTCCCAACTTGAGGTGAACCCCGTCGTCCACTCCGTCGCTGTTGCTCGATGTCGCTTTCCTTTTGTAGATCTATCTTCGTCCGGCGAATCCGCTCCTGCTACCGCAGCAAAGCTTGCTCTTGGTCCAGCAAGCGCTGACTACGACTTCGGCTGCGGCTTCGACTGCGGCTTCGGCTTTGGCTGCGGCTTCGGCTGCGGCTTCCGCTACGGCTTCGGCTGCGGCTTCCGCTGCGGCTTCGGCTGCGGCTTCGGCTGCGGCTTCCGCTGCGGCTTCGGCTGCGGCTTCGACTGCGGCTTCGGCTGCGGCTTCGACTGCGGCTTCGGCTTTGGCTGCGGCTTCGGCTGCGGCTTCCGCTACAGCTTCGGCTGCGGCTTCCGCTGCGGCTTCGGCTGCGGCTTCCGCTGCAGCTTCGGCTGCGGCTTCCGCAGCGGCTTTGGCTGCGGCTTTGGCTGGTTAGACCTGCAGCGTGGGTGATCACGCCGAGGAGTATCCATGCTGTAATGGATTCCATTTTCTCCGTCCATAAACTGAAACTCGCCACCAGAAAAAGAGCATTAGCTAATAATCTCGAAAACGGTGCGTCCTAGGACAAAACTAATGGTAATTTTCACTTTTAACAACCCCACACTCTCGTGTGGTATACCAGAGAAACCAATAAACCATAAAATTTCACTGGATTCCATAGTCCTGGTACCCACTTATTATCCATCATAGTATCATCTACACATAACTAAAAAGTCAAGCAACACGAGTTCAATTACCCAGGTTTTACAACCTCGTTGTACAAACCGTTTCAATTTCAATCAGGTTGAAAATTTCAACAGCCGGTAAGATTTAAAATCGTATGATGCATATTACGTCGAATTTGCGAATTGCGACTAACGGATTATAACGTTAACAGAGTAAAATTATAACTTTATGTTGGTATGCATACAAAAATAGTGTGTAGGCGTGTACTTACGGGTCTTGATCCCACTTCTGAGATATAGGATATCTCAGAAATAACTCCAGTTAACCTTCAAAACTTATTTATTATTCTCTTAACATAATTGTAACAATCAGCCACAAACTTATTAACCACCAAACTTATTGACGAGATAATCACACAATTACAAAACTTATTAACCACCAAACTTATTGACGAGATAATCACACAATTACAAAACTTATTGAGGATCAAAACTTATTATTTTTCCTTTTCCCGTTCGCTCGCCATCGCAATCTTTCTTTTCACCTCTTGCCAACCTACAAAAATCCCTCCAAAAACCCCGCTTGCGTCATCAACACGGTCAGTGCAGCCAACCTTTTCCTTTCCTTTTATCATTCTTTTATTAAACCTTACACTTATGCACGACAAGCGGTCTTGTAACCCCTGGTCTAAAAAGACGTTGAATGACTTCTCGTAAATGTTAAACATATTCACTAAAACAATACAATTATAATAAAATGTTTTTGCAAAATAAAAAAAGGAAATTGGGCCTAGCACGGATTTGAACGCACATGTCTTTTAGAGGGGTAACCACTTAATGGAGCTGTGTGTACCTTTACAGTCTGTTAGGTTGGTTACATTATACATATCTGAGCACACGCTCGTAGACTATAGTTGTCAAAAACAAAAACAGTCTTAATTGCAGTACGGCAGTACAACGTTTTTCGTTTTTGCGATCTCGAGCGGTTAAGTTTGCCTGATGAACCACCTGTGTGTATAAATAAAACTATAAGAAAGCTCCTAACCTCAATGTGCTTGGCGTCCATCATCAGCATCCCCTGGAACACCTTGCTGAGGTCCCTCACGTTGAAGGTGTAGTGTGACTTGGTGGGGGTAGGCAGCAGTTCCTTCACCAAAGCACTGAATATATCTATGGAAGCCTTGAGGAAGGGAGACTGGCGGATAAGCGGTGCCACCTTCGGGTCCATGTTGTTGCACCATGATTTGAGGATTGTGGAGAAAATGACGTACTGAAAAGTGATATGGAAACAAGGATATGTTATGAGTTACTCAAAACACGACTTTTTCAATTTGTATTTAGTTTCTACAGGGAAGACTAGTATCAGAAGGTATGGATTAGCAATTTCTATCAATATCAACATTACACGTGCCTAATATGGCGCTTGGTGACACTGAAAGAAAGTGATTTTACCGAGAACCTCAATTGCGTAGCACACTTTCAAACACAATCCGAATTTTTTGAAAGAAATTGCTAAACCATTGTTTGAAAAATTCCTCTGTTCAACAACGTTAGTGACGCAATGAATGACGATGAACTGTACAATGAAATACATTGCCATCGTTAGTGTGATAAACAATTATCCCACTTGTTAAACGCGATTCTATCCAATAAACAGACTGCTGTGGCTGATGATTTATACCCAGTTTTTGAATTGAGAATTTGAATTTGAGAACGTCTTGATCTGTACTTAAATATAACTCAATCGTTTTTTCGTTTCTGAATTAAGTATTTTTAAACTCTAATCAAAGTTTGAGTATTTTAACCTCGTTTACTCAAATTTGACAGAAAGCATGCTTAAGTCATGCTTAAGGTCGTGAGTTGCGTTACTGAACTAAAAAAAACGTGTTTGACAATACTCAAAGCATTATCAACGTCAAGTTAAGTAGTTGAAAGTTGACAAACCAATTTCAGCTACTCAAACTGTAATCAATTCTAGCAACTAGAGATTTTATAAGGAATTTTGATCCTAATAAGTGACGACGATACTCCCCTATCATCTTTGGTGATGCCTCAACGTAGACAATCACGCAGAAGAATAGCAGGACAATTGGCCTTACTGGTTCATCACGCTGTTTTAACAGAATAAAGCCTAAACTGACCTGTCGTATTCAATGGCGGGACTGCATTTCTCCCATGCAGCTTACTAATAGGTCTTAGGTTTAACGCGACTGGTAGCTTTCAAGCTATGTTGGGGGACACCGTTTCCTTTTTTGAGGGTGGGAAATCATCAAATAACTTCTCTTCTCCCGCTCTGGGTGGAGCAGGAGGACGTATCAGACTTTTACTGACTAAAACCCACTAGTTGCCTGTGTGCCAGGGGCCACGGTATCTCTTTCAAACAACCCGCACCCATGGCAGGCATCGGCCCTTGCCCCCTTCAGTTGGTGCTGACATCTCTTTGAGGCGCGCGTGGAACACAACGCGCCGTCGAACCGGGTCTGGTCCTTACCGGACAGTGAGCTACCCATTACTCGCCGTCCGCAAAGCCGCGCCTACGGTGTCCGAGAATCAGCCTGGGATTCCCGACGCCCAGGGCATCTCCTGCGGAGGCTAGGGCCGAGAGGGCGCATATATTGCCTTTCCCTCACGTGTGCCGCCTTCCTCTTCCTTACTGCTTCGCAGAAGGAGGTGACGGCTATCCATGCACTCTCGCTTTGAACCATGGCCTGAACCAGGGCCGGACGTGAGAGATCGCCGCCGCTGATCGCCTCCACAAGGACACGGTGGTGCTCCTCCCAAGCCGGGAAAGCGACGGTGTGCCGCGTGGTAGAGACGGTGACTGTAGCGTGGTGCGATAGCATTTTTTACTTAATGTCGTAAGTCAAAGAAATCCTTTGAAAATAGATTAGAATTTTTAAAAGATTTCGCTCTATCTTAATGGATATGTTTCTTGTTAGTTATTTGATTTCATTACTAGTATTTATATTAGAATCTAGTTAGACTGATTTATGCATTCACAAAAATATTTGAAAATAATGTCGTTACGTAAGTTGAAAATGAAATTTCTCACATATGAACAGATTTTGATTATTTTTATTTTAAACAATAGATCTATGTACAAAAACATTTTTCCAGTTGGAATTATATAAATCGGACCACGGGTTCCGAAGTTATTGCAGATTTGATGTAAGAAAAATATATCAAACTAAATTTCATAATAGTTTTTGTTCTGGATGTGAACTGAATATAGTATGTACCTGTCCTTTTGCACTCTATTACACTTCCGTATCTGAAGCAATAATAATCACAAACATCTAAATAGCGAATGTAGTAAAATTATATTATGGTAAACAATATACCTAGGTTATTATGTACTTACTTTGTTATTATTGAAAGAAGATTTTCTTTCTCCTATATAGTATAGTTAGGTGATCTCTTTTTTTCATCGCTATCCATTTTAATTGGTACAATTATAGGTAGTTTACGTAAAATACTAACAGAATTCCAATAAAACTTGTGTTTATTTACTTACAGATTTGACATTCACGTTTCGGTTGAACCGTCAAATATGAAATTGATAAAATATGCATTAGAGACTTGCTATAAATTTGTGAATAACATAAATTTGTTGAAATTAATATCGTTATTTAAAAATAAAGTACTTTGTAAGTCTTTTTTAAATTTATAACATTAAAATGATTTAATTTTTGAGTTTATGAAAAGTACCGGTTTTTAGAATGTAAAATGGAACGTGTCAGCTTTGATCAGGAATTCTTAAGTATATGATCAGTTGATTATTGTTTGACGTAATTCAATTTTAACTTGTGTAACTCAAAAAACTTAAGCATATACTTATGTATTTGAGAATAATCAGTTGAGATTTGCTACTTTTCTCAAATCAGAAACTGGGTTTTAGACACAGTAATAAACTTTTTTATTTTTGGATACGGGTAACATTTTGTAATAATACGAGCTAATAACAGCGTTTTTCCAAAAAAAAATGTTTGTTTAGGACGATTGGAAACTTGATAGCTGATTAGCTAATCTAAAAGAAAATTCAAGGCATCTTTAGATACTGTTTGATCAGAAAATGACTTGAATTTAGCTGTTAACGAATCAGTATATTTAAACGAATCGTATGAAAGTTTTTAACAATAAAATTAGCCAAAATTACAAAATACAATATTTCCTCCCCTATCTCATCGCAATATCAATTTTGAACAGACAAAAATCTAGAATGTTGACATGCCAATAAAATATGTACATGTATTGTTGTCCTTGACATAAGTTTTTGTATAGTGACATTAGTATTTTAAATTGACATTAGTATTGTATTTAGATGTTATACTGTTTTTTAGTCTGTGTTCTGCAAGGTAACTGACATAAAAAAAAAACATTATTTTCTATTGCCATTTATCAATAATTATTTTGTATTATGAAATGTGCGACTCTTTATAATCCACTCTTTGTAATTCAAACTTTTTGTATTTTATTTAATCATTGAGACTTGGCTGGTTTGATACTATTTTATTACTTACAAACATTTGTACGCCCTCTGGCATAACATGTTACACTCTTTATTATCTTTATATATCATCATTATTGTACCTACCTATGTTAAACAAATGAATAAATGACTTATAACTTATAGGTGCGGAGCGATAGCGCGACGCGAATCCATTAGAACAATTTTAGAAAACTTCCTGGATATTGATCTACACGTCACACAGTGGGCTGAAAATCGATCTTCATAGACTTTGGGATCAACTGAGTAATTTTTAAATTTTTTCGGCGGAAATGAGTTCATCTATCATATATTGATCAATTTAATGCTATTTCAGTTTTTCCATAAACGTTTTTCGCTACTTAATAGCACTTGGTTGAATAAAATGTATGGAGAAATATGTAAAAAAGGATATATTTCGACTTCGCTACAAGTGCGCCTAATTTTCTTTGGCACGATTATACCCCTTATATTTCTGCATATTTTTACATAGCGCACACTGCGCGCACTTGTTAGAGTTTGGGAGAAAAAAATTTAAATGTGTTTTAAAATCTAAAAAAGGTTTTAATCTGTTTATAATTGACATTAGGTACTTAAGGGTTATTCTCTCGCGTCCGGCCCTGGTCCAGGCCATGGTACGGAGCGAGAGGTCATGGGGAGCCGTCACCTCCTTCAGCGAAGCAGTGATGCTCGCGAAGAGGGAAGCGGCACACGTGAGGGAGAGGCAGTCTATGCGCCCTCGCGACCCTAGCCGCCGCAGGATACGGAGACGCCTTGGGCGTCGGGAATCCCAAGCCGATTTCCGGCCACCGTAGGCATGAGCTTGGGGATGGCGAGTAATGGGTAGCTCGCTGTCCGGTAAGGACCAAGCCCAAGTCAACGGCACGTTGTGTTCCACGCGCGCCTCAAAGAGATGTCAGCACAAAATGATGGGGCCCGCAAGGGCCGATGCCTGCCAGGGGTGCGGGTTTGTTCGAAAGAGATACCACAGCCCCTGGCTTACGGGCTACTGAGGGAACACGGGTGGGTTTTAGTCAGTAAAAGTCTGACACGCCCTCCTGCTCCACCCAGAGCGGGAGAAGTTATTTGATGATTTCCCACGCAAAAAAAAGGGTTATAAATAAATTATATGAACAGAAATGTAAAAGCTACCGGGTAAACATAACAAATATTATAGAAAGTAATTAAACATCTTTTGTAATTTAATAACGAGGATGGTTATAAATAATGAGATATTATGATCCATTGGCTATTATCTATCATAATGAGATCTAATGTCCTATTACTAAGATAATTAGATCTCATTAACTAACTACCTAAGGAAGGGGTTCCTTCATAGTTTTTTCGAACTTTAAGTATAAATCGTGTACATTTAATTACTATTTTCAATCGACTTTGTTATTTCAAAGAGTGATAACCTATTTTTCTAAAATGGAACAAGTGAATTTAGTTCATAACCTTGACTTATATGTTATTTTAAAGCAGTCTGGCAAGCTGGGTAACTACCTTGCTTTGCTGCGAACAGCGGGCTTAGCATGACGCTTTGTATTTCTACGAAGAATAGACAGTGTTTTTTCAATACAAAGTGATATTTCGTTCCTACATTTTTGTTATCGCACCGTAGATATCCTTCTACAATCTGTCATTTAGTCTTTCGTTTCTTACGATATTTCTCTAGGTCCTTTTATATGTAGACTATTTCAGAAGAGTATTTCTTCCCAAACTGTCAAAATCACACTGACAACAAAACTTTCTACTCGACGGCCACAAAGTATATACGATTATCTACAAAATCATGATTCGTTTAGCTATTTATTTATTTATTATGGGACAATAAACAGCTACAATATAAAATGTTTACAAATAACAAAAATAAAATATAGTTTTAACAATATTGCAGCCCACTACATTATCCGCATGTTGACAAAATTAAAATTTAGAACGCATAACTGTGATAATGAATGGAAAAACATAGGTATCTTATCCTATTGTACATAATTTATTTAATAGTGTTGTCTATTCTTCCGTCGACAAGTCGGTGCTCGTGCTAAGCCTGCTGTTGTGTCACAGTTCAATTTAAATATTTCGGAAGAAGACAGCGATACTTTAAAGGAATTTTGTCGAAGATTCAGCCAAGCTGTCATAAAAAGATGGAAGAATGCCAAATTAAACCCTAAAACATTTAAGAAACAATACGAAAACTGGTTGGCCCTAACAGTGGATTGGCCATCTTGTGTTGTTCCACATCAAGCTACAGAGGATGCCATTACAGAGTATCAAGCACCTTCAACCAGCCAATCTGTATCTGTTGGAACACTAACTAAGTGTTTTAGTCCTCGTAAACCATTTGTAGAATTGTGTACTAAACAGAAAAAACGAAGGATTGAAGAACAGAATGAACAAAACAGTGACCAACTAGCTTACGCTACAGTAAGCAAGTTAAAGAAAGATGGCAATGAAAATTTGGCTGAAGTCATTGATTATTTAATGAAAAATCCTGAAGAGGTAGCAACATTTTCGCAACTAATTAAAACTCAGAAGCACAAGAAATGTACTTTTACTCCGGAGAAAGCACTTGGATTGCTGCTATCACTTAAACTGTCGAAGTGGCAATATATTACATTGCGAGAATCTACAATCCGCGAGGGTGCATCTGATATTTATCCATCGTATTATAAAGTGCAGCAGGCTAAATTAGTATGTTACCCTCCAAAGGAGGCGTTTAGTTTTACAGATACAATGGCTAAAGTATCTCTTCAAGCTCTTCTTGACATAACTGTGCAACGTATACTCAAAAGTCTACCAGATAAGGCGCCTCACCAGTCCTTAAATTTACTATCAAAATGGGGTTTCGATGGGTCATCAAGCCAAAGTAGATATAAACAAAAAATGGAAGAAGGAAAGACTGATGAAGCCATTTTTATGACTACTTTGGTTCCCCTAAAACTGACTGCTGCAGTTGGAAAGGAAGTAATTATATGGGAAAATCCTAAGCCGTGCTCTACACTATTCTGTCGACCTGTACAATTTATATTTGTCAAAGAAAGTGAGTTGGTAGTCAAAGATGAAATGACGAAAATGCAAGCAGAGATAAAAACTTTAAGCCCATCCAAATGTGTTGATGGCATTGAAGTTAAACACAATCTCGTCATGACGATGATTGATGGAAAAGTGTGCACTTATCTATCAGAAGCTCGCTCCAGTGCTGTGTGTTACTTGTGTTTGGCGAAACCATCTCAGATGAACGATCTCGATGCAGTATTGCGTAGAGAAGTGTTATCTGATATGATCAAGTTTGGTTTGTCACCTTTGCATGCTCAAATTAATAGCATGGAGTGTCTTTTGCACATAGCATACAGACAAGACTTAAAAACTTGGTCTGTCAAAGGAGAAGACAACAAATCCATGATGCAGCAGAGGAAGACACAGATACAAAAGAGATTTCGAGAGGAGTTAGGGCTTCTGATAGATATCGTGAAGCAGGGAGCAGGGACAACAAATGACGGAAATACGGCAAGGAAATTCTTCGCATTTCCTGAAAAAACGGCTGCTATTACTGGCTTGGATGAAGAAATAGTGCGCAGATTCGCAGTTATTTTACAAGCAATTACATCAGAAGGCCAATTCTACTAATTATAAACGTTCGCAGTGTCATCTCGGCGACAATCGAATTTCAAAAATTTGACAAAAATGTATAGGAATTTTTGACAGATTGACACTGAGATCAGACTGTGAACGTTCTTAAAATTACCAGAATTGCCCCTCAGGTGAAAACATCGATGTTCAAAAATTTCGAGCTTATACCCGTACGACCGCAGAGAGGTACCTACAGTTCTATCATTGGTACTATATGTCAGCAACAGTGCATAAATTGTTGATTCACGGAGCTGAAATCATCGAAAACTCCATTGTACCGATTGGAAATCTATCCGAAGAAGCATCTGAGGCGCGTAACAAAGACTTTCCCAGATACAGGGAGCACCATTCACGTAAAATAAATAGGACGAGCACAAATGAGGATATAATGAAGATGATGCTTCTGACCTCAGATCCTTACATTTCTGCAATACGGCCAATAATGCATCGTGCTCAACATAAAACAAAGATGAGGCAAGAAACTTTGGATCTTTTAATTGTTGGACCGAAGCAACAGGATGATATTGAGTACTGTGCCATAGATGACATTATTTATGACACAGAGTCCGATGAATCTGATATAGATGTTTAGGATGTTTGTAGCTTTAATTTAGTTTTTTTATTTATTTCAATATTTTTCATTTATTTAAGATTTTTAAGTTGTTCAAGTTTCTTTTTAATTATGAGTCAGTCACTCAGATTTTTTTGTATTGTAATGCATATTTTATAAAAAATGCATGGAAGGGTATTAATATAGGGAGATTATCTAACTACTCTCACTAAATTACAAAAACAATTAGATAATTACCATGAACCTTGTTATTAGTCTGTTGTTACGTTGAATCGATTGCTATTCCATTTATGTTCATATTTTTTTTTTTATAATCCTTTTATAATCATTTAGTACCTAATATCAATTAAAAACACATTAAAACCTTTTTTGAATTTTAAAAACACATTTTGTTTTTTTTCTCCCAAACTCTAACAAGTGCGCCCAATGTGCGCTATGTCAAAAAATGCAGACAAATAAGGGGTATAATCGTGCCAAAGCAAATTAGGCGCACTTGTAGCGAAGTCGAAATATATCCTTTTTAACATATTTCTCCATACATTTTTTTCAACCAAGTGCTACAAAGTAAAGGAAAACGTTTATTGAAAAACTGAAATAGCATTACATAGATCTATTATGATACTTAAACCCATTTCTGCCGAAAAAAATTAAAAAAGTCTAAATTGATCCCTAAGTCTATGAAGATCGATTTTCAGCCCACTGTGCGTCAGGTCGCGCCTATCTGCGGAAAGCTTTAAAGGCTGTGCGTTGCAGTCAGGGAATTTCAGATTTTCATTTTGAAGATGGATAGGCTAAGTAATAACATCCGCACGTGCCGATCGATCAGTTTAAGCTACGCTTGCCCCAGTTGGTCCGTGGACCTTTAGCATTTTTATCATCTTTTTTATTATTCCACGAAGATTGAGGATGTCGTACAGTGCTTGAAAGTGAAGATCAACTGGACTCTGAGGGTCGAAAGGTTGGAATCGCGACATATCAACTTTAAGTCATTCGTGGTACGAGTTCCAACCCACCACCTACAGCACTGCTTGACAGAGGACTTTAGCAGAAAAGTGTCGTACTCGTATATTGTCGTTTCCGAGGGCGGTTACGCGACGCCTTGCAGCGAAACACGACCGCGACGCCGACAACTTTATGCCCGGTTTACATTATTCCAGTCCAGCGATCGAATCCAGCGCTGGATTGCTTACTGGAAAAATGTAAACCGGCACTGGAATGCACTGAATCCAGTTAGCATTCCAGTCCAGTAACTGGATTGGCGGTCTACTTTTGAATCCAGTGCGAGTAATCCAGTGCAACTGGAATAATGTAGACAACCAATCCAGTGCCATTCCAGTGCTGACACAGTAAACACATATTGGTTGTTTTTCCGGATTACTGCGGCGAAGAAAGGATTTAAAAATGGTGATGGTGGTATAAGTCTATATTCAGTGGGATCTTCTAACTTCAGTTGTTGCAAAAGCATTACTGACCCTCCTTTTTGGTCTCTTTCGCTGATCAAATTTCTCACCCAAATCCGTTCCTTTTTTCTGAGTTCCTTATCAATCTCATTAATAACATCTTGTAGCAAGAGTAATTGAGCACGTTTGAAACATTTTCGAAACTGATCTCTTCTTGAAATCATACGTAGTGTTCACACTTCAACAGCTTCTAGACTAAGAACATGATGTCATGTTTGTCGAAGGACCGATGGCAGGTGGAGCAGACGAGTCCTTGAGTGGAGACCGTGTATCGACTAACGTAGCGTGGGACGCCCCCCAGCTAGATGGACCGACGACCTAAGGAAAGCGGCTGGGACAGACTGGATGCGGAAGGCGGAGGACAGGGTATTGTGGCGTAGCTTGGGAGAGGCCTTTGTCCAGCAGTAGACTACGATAGGCTGAGTTGATTGGAGTAGATGATGATGATTAAGAAGATGGGTACTGGATACCTTGCTGGCATACTCCATCTCAGTGAAAGAGATGTAGTGAAAGTGTCGCAGGAGGCGCATGGTGACGGGGTTCCGTCCGCCACCGGGCGGGCCCATAGCCGCCACGATGCTCATGTCCACCAGCGTCTTGAACTCGCCGATATTGTCGCGGTCGTACCAGCCTGGAGGCAAACGGAATTACATGAAGTAATTATACAGGGTAAGTTTTTATCCAGTGCGCAAACTGTAACCATGAATTCAGCATATCATTCTAGACCGCAGAATTTTGGCGCCGGTTATTAAAAAAAAAATCTGCTGTTTCATAGAAAATTGCAATACCTACGCAGTCAAAATGTATGGAACAGCTGTTTTTTTTTATAACCGGCGAAAAAATTCTGCGCTAGGGGGTCTAGAATGATATGCTGAATTTGCGCACTGGATAAAAACTTTTCCTGTATAGAATACCAGCGATATTGACGCCCAAAAATTTACTATGGATTCAGTACATGATTCTAGATCCCCTGGCGTAGACATTTTTCGTCGGTAAATATTATACAAATTTACTGTTCCATACATTTTGACCGCGATATTGCGCTTTTCTATGAAATAACAGTTTAATAACCGACAAAAAATGTGTACTGTCTTTAATTATACAGTGCTGCATATATGATTATAGTTTGCGCGTCGTTGTCCCTGCCACCCAATATAATGGCACATTAAAAACTCATTAAAAGACAAAATCTATTATCTGTTCCTGAAGGTATGTGATGAAAGTTTCAACAAAACAAATCAGGTTAAATTCTTACGTAATCACTCACTAAAGGAAATTAGTCACACATTCATCTGTATTTTATAAGGTTTCAGCTTTATATCTCAGCACTTTTTCTATCAATTATTGTTTAAATTACGTTATTAAACTGTAACTGAAAATTAATCGACGAAAATTGAGGTTATAAAATTTACCTCAATTCTTAAATGAAAAACATCTATAAGGGCAGGGTCACATTCTTTCGCACCGACAGTTTTATCGGAATGACAAAAGTGTGGGAAGCAAATTGGCATAATATGTATTTCAATAGCGCTATTCACATTAGGGCAAACCGATAAAACTGTCGGCAACGACACATTAACCAGACATTCAGCCACGATTTTTGTCAGGTCGAACATAATATTGGCATACTGCTTCGTATAACGCCATTCACACTTGCAGGCTCGTAGCGGCGAAGCTACGTGCCCGCCATCCCATCCACCCGTTCTCGCCAGCAGTTTCGCCTGAATCTTGTATTAGTACTGGCTCGTACGCTTCGTTTAACTTTCGATAGATAGCATATATTAGATCGTCAAGGGAACGAATACAAATTCTAAAGTAATTACAGAACGTTAACCTTGGAAATGTTTCAACTTTATTTCGTTCGGCAATTATTGGTTGCACCCGATATTTGCTTTTTCTTTTCCTCTGTCTTCTATTTAAATAGAACATTATTATTTTGCTACGATTTACTTCCTCGCGTAGGAAACGGAAAAGGATATACTAAATAAGTACTTATTACCGTTCTCCAAGGAAAATTATGCGCAACGGGAATCATCGCATATCTTCGAAAATACGAAACCGCGATGAGGAGATCGAATATAGAGCTGTTACAAGCATGGAAGTAATAAACCATTTTATATTACCATGATTACAAAATTACAGATTTCATGCAATCTCAAAAATCCGGTCTGTAACCGGAGTAGAGAAACCTGACACAGAAAAACTTCATGTGCACATAGCACTTCTACAAAGTACTGTAGCACAAAACTTAAGCACTGCCTCTATAGGGGGTTACCCTATGGCGCACCGTTCGTGGTGATTAGAAAACACGAATATAACCGAAGTGCATACTCTTCCTGGTTTACCTGCACGATGCCGTACCTGAAAAATCCATGTACTGTCTAAGCAGTTCTATGGGCGGTTGTGCTCCGAACACTTCGAGGGCGGGCATGTTGAGGTCGTCAATGAAGAACACCTGACGCTTGGTGGGCGGGGGACCGAACACGCCGCGCCGGCGCCGCTCTAACTTGTTGTCTATGACATCCTAAGACATGTAATAGATATACAAATTTACCCCTATATTACCGCTTAATCAATAATATATCTACGTAGTTTACGTTGATATTTGATTGAAGGTTCTCAATAAACAGTGGCAATGGAATTTAAACTTTGTCATATTTATGATCTGACATCGACTGTTCCCAATACTTGATAACTATCTAAATTTATTTGAAATATAAAAGCGAGAAAATTCTGGAAGTGCCACATTTACCCTATCTCTTTGCCGAGATTGAAAGGTGCTTTTTATATATGTGTGTTTTAAGTGTAGGTGGTTGATACGATAGTCCGATGACCAAGTAAAAGAAGCTACAGTCTCAAGAAAATTTCAGCAGTTGGTGATGGAAACTTTAGACCGGAGTCGGTGAATCAGATTGTCCCCTTTAAGAGCATTCATTCCACGCGGGCTGGCAACAACGCATTTATAGTAGTTTTTCGTGATTATTTCATTAAATACAAATAAAAGTACATTTTTTTTTCAGCCAAGCACTAGATATTCTGTATTTATGATTATTTTTAACATTTACTCTTTAATAAAAATAATAGGTCTTTACCTATGAAATTGCCGTTTTGTATGAAAAAATTTAAACGATTTTTTTTCATGAATTTTTTATTTGTATTAATCGAAGTAATCACCCATGCAATCAATGCATCTTTGCCATCGCAGTGGCAGTTTATTGATGCCCTTCTTAAAGAAATCAGCTGGACGGGAGGCAACAAATTCTTCAAAGGCATTTTGTACTGCCTCTCGGGTATTAAATTTTTTTCCCGCCAAGAAGTTATCCAAATTCTGGAAAAAGTAGTAGTCTGTAGGCGCAAGGTCTGGTGAGTAGGGCGGATGACGGAGAGCTTCCAACCCCAGTTCTTGCAACTTGGAGACCGTCTGCTGTGCAGTATGAGGTCGCGCGTTGTCGTGCAGGAGCAGCGGAGACGAGCGATTGACCAATGCTGGTTGGAGATGCGCCAGCTTCTCCATCACTGTGTTCAGTTCTTCACAGTACACATCTGCAGTAATGCTCACCCCGTTTGGTAAGAAGCTGTGATGAATCACACCGGCGCTAGACCACCAAACAGTGACCATCACTTTTCTAGGGGTAAGTTTTCGTTTAGGGCATTGTTTAGGTGCTGAACCAGGATCCAACCAACTTGCTGAGCGCTTACGGTTATCAAACAGAATCCATTTTTCATCGCAGGTAACAATGCGGTTCAAAATTCCTTCATTTGTGTGTCTGTTGAGCAGTGCAAGGCACGTCTCGACGCGTACTTCGCGCTGGCGATCATTGAGTTCGTGGGGCACCCATTTGTCAAGCTTTTTTACCTTGCCAATTTGACGCAAATGGACCAATATTGTTTTGACGCTAACGTCGAAAGCTGCTGCTAATTCAGCCGTAGATTGTGTATCATCAGCTTCCACAATCGCCTTTAATTCGTCATTGTCGACCAAAGTCTTCGGACGACCGCGAGGTTCATTTTTCAGGTCGAAATTTCCAGAACGGAAGCGAGCAAACCAATAACAGGTGGTGCGTTGGTTTGTAGTGTTAGCTCCGTCAACGTCGTTGATGTTGCGTGCCGCTTGTGCCGCGTTGCTGCCACGACGGTACTCATATTCCGTAATTACTCGAATTTTTAACGTATCCATGATGACGAAAAAGATTGAAATGCGATGAAAATGTAACACTAATCAATAAAGAAATGACTACTTTTAGAAAAAAAAAACCATGTTTTTAAAATAAAATTAATTTGAAATTAGAATTCTTAGCCAAACAAAAATTATTTTGATTTGAAATGGCCAGTACTGCAGAACGGCAATTTCATAGGTAAAGACCTAATATATAATCATACTAAATAATGCAAACACAAAATAATTGACGGTATGTCGATTTTTGTAATTAAATAGCAAAATCACTGCAAAAAAAATAGCATACAAACAAGAAAATACCAATGATCTAGTGCATGGCTGAAAAACATGTTTATTTTTGTTCGTATTTAATGAAATAATCGCGAAAAACTGCTATAAATGCGTTGTTGCCAGCCCGCGTGGAATGAATGCTCTTAAGGGGTCTAGTGATAAAGTAAAAAAAGAAAAAGTTTCAAGTGTGCGTAGATGGCTAAATAAGAAACTAGCTCAAAATACTCAAAGAAGTCTTGGGGCCGGTTTTAATAAAAACGAAAACGGCATGATTATGCATTACACACACAAACCCACTCTCATACACACATAAAATATATCCAATCCAAAATACTGCCAACCGCACACCATGGTAACATTTTGACTTTGATTTGACAAAGTCTAATCATTAAATTAAATTTAAAAAAATAAATCAAAATTGTTTATTTCGTAACCTTATTTAAATAACCCGTTAGTAAGAAAAACAATATTCCGGTGCTTGTGTATAAACAAGCACCTGAATATTGTTTTTTTTTTCTTGTTTTTTTTTTTAATTTGTATACTTTGTATATCTTATATCCTATAACTTACCTTGCTATGAAAGAGCGGAGTCTCCTAATACAGGTATTGTTTCCTTAAAAGGAGGCTCCAACCACTAACGGGTTATTTAAATATGGATACGAAATAAACAATTTTTCATTTAATTTTTTAATTTAATAATTAGACTTGTCAAATCAAAGTCAAAATGTTACCATGGTGTGCGATTGGCAGTATGTTGGATTGGATATACAGGGTGTCCAAGAACCTGGCGTCCAACTGGATTCCCACGATGCCCCAAGTTCTAACAGTACTCAGAAAAATATTTTAAAAAATCCACCCCATGTACTTACAGAATTATACTGATTTAAAAAAAAAAGGCGAAATGAGCACCCTGTGACATACTTTTGAATGCTGTGACTGCTAATGCTGATAATTTCGATATTTCTTGGAGGTTTTGTAATCTAGGGTATTGCTGTGTCTAAATAGAATGTAAAAATAAAGTACTTATTGTACCATTTTAAAATAAAATATTATTTTAACTAAAGGTGATATGGAAAACTATTGAATTTCGCAACTTTGACCGACTGTAGTGTAAAAAAATGTACCAAAATAGTATGGCAAGTGACGTCAAATTTTGACGCGTTTATTCCTCTTTTTAAAAAGGTATAATACTTACACATTGATTTGAAAAAAAAAAATTTTTGATAATATTTTTACTCAACAACCCAATTTTTACGATGTCTTACAGAATTCTTAGAAAGAAAAATTTACGACGAATTGAATCTAACCTCTAAAGAATTACTATTGTATGCTCATAAAAATAACAACAGGCCTCTCAAAAAACAGGTTAGACCGTAAGGGACGGTATGTGCATGCATCTCACCATAGTGATTCGTTATTACAACAGGAGGGAGCAAGACAGAAACTATCTTTGCGATTTGCTGGTTCTTCTTTATGGTACCCCATTATTCAGGTAAGAGTGAGGGAGAAAAAGGTTAGAGGTGCGAGTGAGATAGATAGTGACGCTATCTGGGATCGTGCTATTTAGGATAACAGTACGGTCAGTACGCGTCACTGCCTCCTGCCGTTACTACGCACCTCTCTCTTATTGTTACCATTGATCACGTACTACGATTTAAAGCTTTGTTTATTGGACTCGATTACTCTTTGTGCTCTGGACTTTGAAACGAACTCTTTACGACGACCTTTGCCTGTGTTTGGACAGTTTGTGTTTTGTGTGTGCTACCATGGCGACCTACACTCCGCAAGAATACGCAAATATGCACTACATTTATGGAGAATGTAGAGGTAATGGACGAGCTGCAGCGAGACTTTACAGAGAAAGGTATCCGAGGGCTACGCGATATCCCGACCATCGAGTTTTCATTAATGTGCACAGATCACTATGTGACGGGCGGTTCCCCAATCAAGTAGCTGGTGAAGGACGACCCGTAAATGACTTCATACGCGATGAAGTTTTAGAGGCGGTGTCGGCAAATCCAAGCATCTCTGTGCGAGGAATAGAAGCTGATACGGGGATACCGAAGAGCACAGCACACAGTATTCTCCAAAAAGAAGAATATCATCCGTACCACGTACAGCGAGTGCAAAGTCTTTTACCTCGAGACTATCCGAGCCGAGTCGCGTTTTGTGAAACAATCCTGCAAAAACATCGAGAAGACGAAAACTTTATCGACAAAATTTTGTGGTCAGATGAATCAACATTTAAGAAGGATGGCTACATGAACCTACACAACTTGCACGAGTGGCATGTGGAAAATCCGCACTTGATGCGAGAAGATAGATCCCAGTACCGGTTCAAAGTGAACATGTGGACCGGTATTCTCTGTGGGAATATTATTGGTCCATTTGAGATGCCCGAGAATTTGACTGGCGAATCATATTTAAATTTTCTTCAAAATGATTTGCCAAACTTACTAGAAGAGACCCCACCAGATATGTGGTTCCAACACGACGGCTGTCCAGCACATTTTCGCGTATCCGTTAGAGAGTTTTTGGACGAGCAATACCCGAACAGGTGGATTGGGCGATCAGGAACAATCCCGTGGCCAGCCCGCTCACCTGACTTAAATCCGCTGGATTTTTTTTTCTGGGGAACTATGAAGGAGCTCGTTTATGCGAAGCCCATTAATGACATCGCTGACCTTCGTGAGAAGATAACACAAGCAGTGCAGGTGATACGTCAAAAAAGTTACTCGCGAAACATAAAGCGGTCCTTTTTAAGGAGAGTGAGAGCTTGTATTGCCGCGGGTGGTCAACATTTTGAACATTTATTGTAATAAAATATCTTTAAACTAACATTCTTTGCTTTTATTCTACTGGGAACCCATCTACCTGTGTGTATTTCCTTCTTGCTCACTCTTGGAACCGAAGTAAATAATAGTAGTAACATAACAGTTTCTAAGATAAGAAAGGGTCCGACAGTTACCGTTAGTAGGTAGGCACTTCGTAAAAATTGGGTTGTTGAGTAAAAATATTATCAAATTTTTTTTTTTCAAATTAATGTGTAAGTATTATACCTTTTTAAAAAGAGGAATAAACGCGTCAAAATTTGACGTCACTTGCCATACTATTTTGGTACATTTTTTTTACACTACAGTCGGTCAAAGTTGCGAAATTCAATAGTTTTCCATATCACCTTTAGTTAAAATAATATTTTATTTTAAAATGGTACAATAAGTACATTATTTTTACATTCTATTTAGACACAGCAATACCCTAGATTACAAAACCTCCAAGAAATATCGAAATTATCAGCATTAGCAGTCACAGCATTCAAAAGTATGTCACAGGGTGCTCATTTCCCCTTTTTTTTTGAAATCAGTATAATTCTGTAAGTACATGGGGTGGATTTTTTAAAATATTTTTCTGAGTACTGTTAGAACTTGGGGCATCGTGGGAATCCAGTTGGACGCCAGGTTCTTGGACACCCTGTATTTACAATGATGATGAAATTATTACCTGGGTCTGATTAGCCGAAGTCCTGGCCGAGAAGACGAGGAACTCGCAGATAAACTTCTTGGGTAGCCCTCTTGACAATTTGGACGTTATAGTGACCGTCTTGCCGGTACCCGTCGGCCCCACGCACAGCGCGTGGTTGTAGTTCACTACCTTGTACCCGAGGATTGCTGCACTGCGCACGTTATCCATCGTCGGTACTTCGATGTCTGTATAAAGATACATTTATTACTTTTATTCGCCACTATCTCCTACCTCGTACAATGATGAAATATCGAAATAGCTTTATGAAATGAAATAAAATGATGTTTTGTCAAACACAAACCTTCCGGAATAAATTCTCTAAAATGTATGTTAAAAATATCATGGTGAAAATCGACACAGACATATACGAAAAGCTAAAACATATGTATAAACTAGCCCGTCAACAATCGCCTACTTATTAATTTGATTTGATTGTCACATTGAGCCGTTTTTGAAGATCGCTAGTCATGTAGATAACCTATTAACATCTTTTACTTATAACTAGCAGCGCCCCGCGGTTTCACCCGCATAAGTCAAGTATCATCATCATCATGATTTCAGCCGGAAGACATCCACTGCTGGACATCGGCCTCCCCCAATTTGGGAGGGGGGCTTGCCATAATCGCCACGCTTGGCAGGCGGGTTGGCGATCGCAGTATGGTGGTAAAATGCATAGAGAATGCTGCTGCCCATTCTCTAGTAAGTCCCTTAGTCGCCTCCTACGACACCCACGGGAAGAGATGGGATGATGCTATTATTTACGTCCGGCACCACACGGTATACATCAAAAGTATATTTGGGTTTAATTCAGGTCATAGTCTATCCCTGTGGCAAAGTAACAGTATTCATACGTGGTTAAAATTAATAGATTTACTTATTCTCATTTTTCTTCTTACTTTAGTTTTTCTATTTTTTGCTTTCAAAAATTAGTGTCATCGTCACGAAGAACTGAATTATTGTAGGTAAGTACTAACCCGCATAATTCCACTCAGGATCCACAGCATATGGCTCCAAGTTTGCCATCCAGTTGTACCAGAAAGCGTTCCCCGGCTCGCCGTCTTCAGTTGGGTCAGTGAACCCACCGTCGTTGAGTCTGATACGAATGTGACATACATCAAAATTATGTTTATTTTAATACTGACTTACCTAAGGTTGTGAAAGGTATAGTCCACAGAAAACGCGCAATTTTTCGAACTAAAGCCAATTGTCCAAGACGCTACTCAAAAGTTACTATGGTATGTTCGAAAAGTATGTGATGAGAATAAAAACAAGTGGATCACAAAATGTAACTGTGGATGTCAATTTGCAATGCATCTGTGTGCATGTAGTTTGATGTTTCTCGTTTGACGATTGAGGTTATTTTTATAACCTAAATTTTCGTTGATATGTTTTCCAATTATAAAATTGAGAGCAGTGGAGGCCACGTGGTAAAGGCGATGAGATGTTAGGTTCGAACACAGACAGGCGCTTTACTTTGTGTAAATTATCTCATCACCACTGCTCTCAAAAACGGTGAAGAAAAACATCGTGAGGGAACCGGCATGTCCTAGAACAAAAAATTCGAAGGCATGTAACATTTACCAACCCGCACTAGGTTCGCGTGGTGATAAAGGCCCGCTCCCTCTCACAGAAAGGATGCCTGTGTCCCAGCAGTGGGAACATTATATGCTGATTATGTATGTTTTCCACACCATTTACTAATGTTATTCAAACAATAATTGTTGTTAAAAGTGGTGAGATATACAGGTTGGCAGACATATTTAGAGTAGAAATTTTACAAAATTTTACAGAAAAATTTCAACGCAGGGGCGGGGTGAGGGGTTCAGAATCATGTACTGAATCTATAGTAACAAGTTGGGGTCGGGGGGCTTTTGGGACCGGGACCGCGGTCCCCGATGCCACCTTTAATTGCAATAATTATTTTTAGTGGTCTTTTGGGACCACAAGAAAAAAGAAGTTAAAGTACAGTTAACAAAAAAGCTGATATAATATTTTGATCAACTATTGCATAAATATTATCAGTACCGGTAAAAAATAAATGCCAATATTTTTTAGTTGCACTTATAATATGCATGCAGATATCGGGAGCTACAATTATTTTGTCAATGTGGTCCCAATTATCTACATACTTTTACCTGAAAAAAAAAAAAACCAGGGCAACATATGAGATTATTTTTTCTTTAATCAAGACTCGCGTACTTCAGTGGTACCCATTGAAAGTAATCATGGATTTTGAAGTACCCGCTATATTAGCACTTAGAACCATTATCCCAGATGTAAATAAACTTACTTGCTATTTCCATTTTACAAAATGTTTAGGGCGAAAAGCAAAACAGTTGGGTATAACCAAATCTAAACTTGGAAAAATACATGTGAAGTTGTGTTCAGCACTTTCCTACCTCACGCAACATTTGATCAGTCAGATCAGAGGGTTGGCTTTACATAATGGAAGAATGTCCGAGGACCAGCTAAATAACATCTTTTAACGACTATTTTGCCAACACATGGTTAGAAAATGATATTTATTCAAGATTATGGTGTAGTGATAGTGAGGACCACAAAACAAACAACATTGTCGAAATGTGATATAACCACTTTGAAAAAAAAAGTAAAACCAAATATGGTGCAATTTTTAGAGGGCATTAGAAAAGACAGTCACGTTTACTGGGAAAAACTTAAAAATCTAACAATATTAAGATCGAACTAACACTGCAGGAATTACACACACATCATTGTCTAGAAAAATTAAGATTTTAAAGTAGTATCTAAAAAGTAACAAATTTATATTGATTTTAATACTTATGAGGCTTATGTGTAATTACTAATTATTTACACAATGTAAATAATTGATTATACAACGTGTTGTTTTGCATCCTAGTCAAATTCAACGAGGTAACTATGCTAATGATTCTCGACACGAATCAATAATAAAATAAGTAGGTTTTCTTTTCTTCATATTTTCGGAAATCGGCATCTGGCATTTTTTTTTTCGGACACGCATGTTAAACGCGGCTCGTTTGATACCGCACTGTAACACACAGCGATATAGTCGTGCGACACTGCCTACCGCATACGGAACGGGGCGATTCTGTTCTTTGAAAGAGGTGTTTTCTGAAATACTGTTAAATTTAAATAACGAAAAAAACAAGTATGTATTCATTAGTGAGCCAGTATCGTAATTTTATTTGATTATTTATGTCTTTCATAACAGCCTCCTGAAATTTGACGAGGATGCAAATCAACACGTTGTATATATAATTATTGTTTTTTTTATGTTTCAAATCAAATCAAATCATTTATTTTTGCAAACATGGGTAAATGGTACATAGATGTTTTGCTAAAAAGTAGTCCTCCATATTCTACCGTCTCATGGGCATGCAAATAATATTAAATTCCAAAACGAGACAAATTCTATTAATGTTATACCTAATAAAAATAAATGTCAAATCATTAGAATACAAAACAAAAATAGAAACAAGAAAATAGACTAATAACATTTTTACAGTAATGTCAAAAAAAAAAGTAATGTTAAAATGTCAATCATAATAAAAAGTGTCAGAATAGGAACATGTAGGTACAATGTATGTCAATCATCATCAATCAGTTCAGATATTTATCATTAAGGAAGTCGTCAATAGTGTAGTAGCTTTTCTCGATTAATATTTGGTTTAGTGCCCTTTTAAATTTTATTACAGTCATATTTTTTATCACATCAGGTACTTTATTATAAATACGTGGGGCAACACCAAAAAAGCTTTTCTGCATAAGTGCGGTTTTACATTTCACTTGGCAAAGTTTGTTTACATATTGAGACCGTATCGGATTTTTTCGAATTGCTGACAGTTTTTCAAATAATTGTGGATTGTTTTTTACAAATAGTGCAGTTTCTAAAATGTATAAAGAAGGAAACGTTAAAATTTTTAAAGACTGAAAATAGGAAATACAGCTATTTTTAAGACCGCACATGGACCTTATACATCGCTTTTGCATTTTAAATACCTGTTCCTTATCAGTAGACTGCCCCCAGAAAATAATGCCATACCGCAAAACCGAGGCAACCAGTCCATGGTACGCTGATAAAAGAGCCTGACGGTTGACTTTTTTAGAAAGTTGATGGAGAGCATACGCGGATTTGCTAAGTTTTTTGCACACAACTTCAACATGAGGTTTCCAAGTGAGTTTGCTGTCAATCACTATACCTAAAAACTTCGCCTGAGTCTCTTCCTGAATATTAGAGCCTTGGTAAGCAATACTAACATTTGGGTTTACTTATGGACTGTTGATTATATTTGAAGACTTTCTTAATGTTAAGACTGTTGATTATATTCTAATAATTATTACGCTCCATGTGAGACTGATTATATTATACTTCTGTTTTTTTATGCCAGTTGATTATTTTTAATTTACGAAAATAGTAGGTAATGATGTTCAATAATTTTAATTATTATGACCGCTGCCATGTGCTAGTTATGATAGTTTATGTGTGTTTATGAGTCTATAGTTGACATAAGGGATAATAAGCAAAATGTTTTCAATTAAACAATTGTAATTTAATTTTTAAATACTCAAGAAGCTGCCATTTTTGAAATAAAAGAAATATCTATCGTTTTATGAAAATAGTTTTATGTGTATAATTTCAAAAATTGTTGGCTGATCGTACTTTACCAAGACATAACTTTGTTTATTTTGTTTGTGGTCCTAAAAGACCACTAAAATTAATTATTGTATTCAAAGGTGGCTTCCAGGACCGCGGTCCCGGTCCCAAAAGCCCCAAGACCCCAAGATGCGCGTTGATCAGATAATAATAAAAAATAACATACAATTATAGTGCCTCAAAATAAACTATTTCTAAAATATTTTTATTACAAGTGCAAGTGATAATGTTCCGGAAATAGAATGTTAGGTAGCGACCCGCCCGATCTAGGTTCCAAAACTAAACACAAACCTCATAATAAACTAAAAACAAAAACAAACGAAACCAAAACAAAACAACAAAACTTAGAAAACAACACAAACAAAACAAAACACAACAATACTTTTACTGACAGATTTCGTAAGAATCTAACCTGAACAAGATTTGTTTACACTTTTACTTGATACTTTTGGAACAGTCTATAGTACACAGCCAATGAAAATGCACATGGAGATTTGACTGACACGTTTATAAGTGAGACGATGCTCTAAAAATGCAAAATATCACGAACACGCGACAATCGTTTCATTTTATCCCTTATTACAATGACATAAGAGTTGCATGTCACATATTTTAGTAGCTATATCACTGCCCATACCAAGGTTGCATATTATATTGCATATGTCAGCACATCATAGATTATAGTCTAACCGGATGCAGCTGAATACCAATATTTTACATGGAACGACTGCCTACCTGACCTCCACAACTCAGTTACTGAGTAATACGATACCCCTTGATAAGACTGGTTGTCGGACTTTCGGGCTTCTGACGATCCGTAACGACTGTCAAAATCTACGAATGACAGCCAGGACAAACGGGTTAATGTATCCGAGGCGCGGCGCGCTCTTGGTATGTTAAGATGGTCACCCATCTACGAACAACCCGCGGCTAGCGTAGCTCAACCTGATCGATCGACCCGTGCGGCTGTTATAACTTTTCCACAAGTCTCTCATTATCATCATCATCATTTCAGCCGAAAGACACCCACTGCTGGACATAAGCCTCCCCCAAAAGGGGGGTTTTGGCATAATCGCCACGCTTGGCAGGCAGGTTGGCGATCGCAGTATGGTGGTAAAATGCATAGAGAACACTGCTGCCCATTCTCTAGTAAGTCCCTTAGTAGCCTTCTACGACACCCACGGGAAGAAATGGGATGGTGCTATTCTTTTACGTCCGGCCCCCGGCCCCGTCCCTCACATTAAAGTAATCTATATATATAAAAGAAAGTCGTGTTAGTTACTTCACTTATAACTCAAGAACGGCTGAACCGATTTAGCTGAAAATTGGCAGGGAGGTAGTTTAGAGCCAGGAGAAGGACATAGGATTTTTATCCCGGTATTAGGTAGGGTAGCGTAGGTAGGGTAGGTAGGATAGTGTAGTGTAGGGTAGGTAGGGTAGCGTAGGTAGGGTAGGTAGGTAGGTAGGGTAGGATAGTGTAGGGTAGGTAGGGTAGTGTAGGGTAGGGTAGTGTAGGGTAGGTAGGGTAGTGTAGGGTAGGTAGGGTAGCGTAGGTAGGTAGGGTAGTGTAGGGTAGGATAGTGTAGGGTAGGGCAGTGTAGGGTAGGGTAGTGTAGGGTAGGTAGGGTAGAGTAGGTAGGGTAGGTAGTGTATGGATTTTGTATGAATGACTTTTGGATGGACAGGACAACGTCTGTCGGGACAGCTAGTATATGAATAAATAAATAAACAGTCGCGCGCTCGTGAATTAAATGATCAATACTTACGTGTAATCATAGACTCTTCCTGCGGGCGGGAACAGCGGCTTAAGCCCATTTTCGGTGGTGATTTCTCGGATGAAGTCGGAGAAGATCCCGCGACTGTTGAGGTCGCACGTCGCGCCGACCGACCAGATGATAGCCCACACCACCCATAGAGGGGCCAGGCGAGCTGGTACACAACAGAAGGTAGCTCATAACATAGTATAATCAAGCCACAATGTTCCCAATGCTGGGGCACAGGAGAAGACCAGAATATACCTATACGCTTCGCACGGTAAACTCTGATTGCGCGATGTAGGATTTGTGTTACGTCAAGTCTTGATGCTTAATTCGCTTGTGGCGTTGTGGGTGCCGCCACATCGCTTCCCTCCGGAGACCGGGGGTCGATAGTGGGCTTAGTCAGTGCATATTGTGATGCTTGTCAGGACCAGTTGTGGTTCCAGTGGGTCAGAACCGGTTATCGCATAGTTCTCGGTGAGTCGGAACGGAACAGGGTGTAAAGTTCTCTCATACTCTATGAAAAAGGGAGGAACCTCCGACCAGAAGGGTGTTTTGTGTGTAGTGGGCAACTGCCCAACAGTTGATGTCGGGATGTTGTATATGTACAAGTCGCACGGTAAACTCTGATTGCGCGACGTAGGATTTGCGTGACGTCAAGTCTTTGATGCGTAGTTCGCACGTAGGGTTGTACATGACGCCACAGTAGGTACCAGAGGGAGAGAGTAGTAGTTTCAATATCATCCTGCGAAAATGGATTGCGTCTATGATGCGCATTTTTTTTTTTTTTTTGTTGGATGGGAACTCATCAAATAACTTCTCCCGCTCTGGGTGGAGCAGGAGGGCGTGTCAGACTTTTACTGACTAAAACCCACCCGTGTTCCTTCAGTAGCCCGTATGCCAGGGGCTGTGGTGTCTCTTTCGAACAAACCCGCACCCCTGGCAGGCATCGACCCTTGCGGGCCCCATCACTTTTTGTGCTGACATCTCTTTGAGGCGCGCGTGGAACACAACGCGCCGTCGACTTGGGCTTGGTCCTTACCGGACAGCGAGCTACCCATTACTCGCAGTCCGCAAGCCCATGCCTACGGTGGCCGGAAATCGGCCTGGGATTCCCGACGCCCAGGGCGTCTCCGTATCCTGCGGCGGCTAGGGTCGCGAGGGCGCATATGCTGCCTCTCCCTCACGTGCGCCGCCTCCCTCTTCGCGAGCATCACTGCTTCGCTGAAGGAGGTGACGGCTCCCCATGCCCTCTCGCTCCGTACCATGGCCTGGACCAGGGCCGGACGCGAGAGATCACCGCCGCCGATCGCCTCCACGAGGACACGGCGCGGCGGTGCTCCACCCAAGGTGGGCAGACCGCCACCGTGTGCTCCACCGTGTCCTCAGGGCGATCTTCGCAGTGGAAACACCCGGGCGTTTCCTCCCGCCCTATCCGAAACAGGAACCTCCCGAAGCAACCGTGTCCGTGTCCTGCGTCAGGCGGAAGGTGAGGACGCCATGCCGCCTCTCAAACCACTCCTCAAAGAAGGGACTTACCGCCGCAATCGTGGCGTGCCCAGCACTGGGTTGCGATAATCGCTCTCTCCATGTCACCATGAGATCCCGCCGGAGCTCTGTCCGCTGTGCCGCGATTTCCTGCGGCAGCGAAGTTACGCCCCGGCGTTTGGCCTCCTCGCGCCACTCCCATATTTGCGCGAGGACCTTTGCCTCCAGATCCCATGGCGGTAATCCGGCAAGGAGGCCCACCGCCTCGCCGGAGATCGTGCGATATCCCCGGATCATCCTGATCGCCATGACCCTATGGGACGCCCTCAACCGGCGAGCTGGTTGGCGCCTCAATGTAGGCGCCCACACCGGCGCCCCGTATAGTGCCATGGACCGCACGATCCCCGTGTAGAGCCTCCGGCAGGAGGCGTTTGGCCCCCCTAGATTGGGCAAGAGCCGCTTCAACGCAGCCCCGGCCCGCTCCAGTCTGGGAGCCAAACGGCGGAAATGCTCCGCGAAGTTCCACCGGCTATCGAGAACGAGTCCCAAGTATTTCATTGTCGACTCGACGCCGATGTGAACCCCTCCCACCGTTATCTGGGAACCCGTCATGAAGCGCAGTGTGCGTGGGAGCGTCAATGGCATTCTGAAAGTAATCAGTGATAAGCCTTTTTGCACCATTATGGTGCACTGGGTACGTGTACACGTACAAGGCGTCACGTGAGTGCAGCAGATATATAACTTTTGGTTTTTATTACCTTTTTTTACTAACATAGCCTATAAGTAGTGTATGTATTGTGTGTGTATGCATTACTAACACCATATGGATCAAGATCTGAATTAAAGTAGTTTTTTTCAATGTTTCCTACCCTTAAATGCATCATGTTGTAAAATTACAACATACCATTTAAACGGCCTCAAAATCATCGGTAGGCGTTTAATGCATGCTGTTGTAGTATTATCACTATCAGGAGAATATATTTTATCGAATGGTAACACATTTTGTTCCTTCACGACTGTCAAATGTCAACTTGGCATTGACAAAACAAAGACGTAAGTGAATTCTGCAGCAGGTGAAAATTGTGATATTGTTTTGTCGTGTTATTAAATGATTTTGGAAGGTGAGTAAAAATAAAAATAGTTTTTACATCGAAAGATTCATCTTCTTTTCGGTACAGTTATTAGTTTGGAAAATAAGCTTTTGGTTTTATAAAAAATCTCGTTTATATTGATGTTGTAAATCTACAACACTGTGCATTTACTAGAGAATGTCGCTGTTTACGTTCTGATCACCAATTTCTTGTTTTTTTCAGATGTCATCCTTGAATCAGAAGCAAATAGAACAGTATTTAGCTCAAATTAATGATGGAGAGAGATCTGAAGATGATCTTGAGGAGTCTGATGCAGAAGAAAATGAGAATTTTCATGAAAACCGAGAAGATTTACTTCATGATATTGTGAATCCTATTGAGGAGGAAAATGATGATGATGATGATGATGATGATGATCCTATCTTGGCAGAAGACCCAACATTGACAAATGAAACCCCTGCAAATGACCCAGTGCCTCAGGTTCCATTTCCATCAACAAGTCAAGCCAGTCGCCGAGCTACCATGAAAGGACTTGTTTGGAAGGTGAAAAAGTTTGTGTTGAATTCCGACCAGACTGCTTTTCTTGGCAACACCACATACCCACCAGAACTGAGGGATCAAAGTACTACTGGTACTCCATATAGTATTTTTTCACATTTTATTACGCCTGAAATAATTCAGAAAATCGTGGAAGAGTCTAATCTGTACGCGGTTCAAAGAAATGTGACAAAACCATTAAATATTTCTGAAACTGAACTAAGAAAGTTATTGGCAATATTGTTATACATGTCTGTCATAAGATATCCCAATGTTAGGCTTTACTGGTCTAACACTGTAGGTTTTGAACCAATCAAAAAAATTATGACGGTCAACAGACTTGAGACTATTAGAAGATACCTTCATTTCAACAACAACGAAACACATTTACCCAGGGAACACCCACAACATGATCGGCTCCATAAGATTAGCCCTATGATTAGGCATCTAAATGAGAAATTTGCAACAGTTCCTATGGAACAAAGATTATCCATTGATGAACAGATGTGTGCTACAAAAGTAGCACATTTCATGAAACAATACCTACCCAATAAACCACATAAATGGGGGTTTAAATTATATGTAATGTGCAGTGTAAAAGGCTATGCTCATAAATTTGAGATCTACACTGGTCAAGAGAATGAACGGTTTCAAGATGAACCAGATTTTGGACCAGTGGGGAATGTTGTTATCCGGCTAGCCAGAGGTGTTCCAAGGCATATCAACCATATTATATATTTTGATAATTTTTATACCTCTGTTCCACTAGTTACCCATCTTGCCAAACAAGGGATCTATAGCCTAGGTACTGTACAATCTAACAGACTTGTAAACTGTAAACTACCTGACCAAAAATCACTGATGAAGAAATCAGTTCCCCGTGGAAGTTATGAAGAGCAAATGACCAGTTTTGATGGTGTTGATTTGACAGCTGTAAGTTGGAAGGACAATAAGCCTGTCACTTTCCTATCTTCTTATGTTGGTGCAGAACCTGTCTCCCAAGTAGAAAGATTCGACAAAGCTAATAAGACCAGGATCAAGATTCCATGCCCACGTGTAATAAAAGAGTATATTGCCCATATGGGAGGGGTGGATCTTCTGGATAGCTTCATTGGTAGGTATCGCATTGCAATGAGAAGCCGTAAGTGGTACCTACGAATATTTTCATATGTAATTGTCTAGTAAATGCACATAGTGTTGTATTTATGCAGCAGTTGTTTTATTAATAAGAACATAGGTTCTTATTAATAAAACAACTGCATATGCAGGGAAAAATAATAATAAAAATAAAAAATCATTTTTTGTATAGACAAAAAATGATTTTTTATTTTTATTATTATTTTTCCCTGCATAAGCATGTTGTACATGTCTACTACATATGTTTTTTCTACGAAATAAGAACAAATCATGCATTTAAGGGTTTTACGAAAAATACATTACAAAAAAACAAACAGTATGTGTGCACATTAGCGATGCGCGATGGCGAGAGGTTTTATTCGATTGTTTCGATTGTTCGAACATCTCGATGGTTCTCGATTGTTTCGACTTGGACTCGAGTCCGACTCGGTCTGTTATTGCGACTGGCGCATGACGCGTTCATTCGAGTCGAGAGTTGTTCCTCAATGATTTAGGGTTTCGCGAGCTGGTTGGTCGGCGCGATTGTTTAAAAATTCGTGGCATTTTGATGAATTTAAAAACTAGTTAAAAATAAAACAGTGCATCATAATCTTCTATCTATCTATATAAATAAAAGGAAAAGTCCTGACTGACTGACTCATCAACGCCCAGCCCAAACCCTTGGACCTAGAAAGCTGAAATTTTGCACAGAGGTTCCCTTTATAATGTAGACAAGGAATAAGGAAGGATTTTTCGAAATTCAACCCCTAAGGGAGTTGAATTAAAGAAGAGGAGTTGAAAAAATAGGGGATGAAAGTTTCGCGCGGGCGAAGCCGCTGGCAAAAGCTAGTCATCGTCATCGTTAAGGTAAACGTTCACAAATTACGCGCTGCTCGCTCGACTCGAGTCTGGCACGCTCTCGCCTCTAGCTAACATGCGCCTCGACTCGATGCGTGCAATCGACTGTCCTCGGGGACCGAGCGAGACTCGTCGATTCCACTGACTCGAAACAATCGAAAACTAGCAGTCGATTCCACTGACTCGAAACAATCGACAACTAGCGGTCGATTCCACTGACTCGAAACAATCTACAACTAGCGGTCGATTCCACTGACTCGAAACAATCGAAAACTAGCGGTCGATTCCACTGTCTCGAAACAATCGACAACTAGCGGACGATTCCACTGACTCGAAACAATCGACAACTAGCGGTCGATTCCACTGACTCGAAACAATCGACAACTAGCGGTCGATTCCACTGACTCGAAACAATCGACAACTAGCGGTCGATTCCACTGACTCGAAACAATCGAAAACTAGCGGTCGATTCCACTGTCTCGAAACAATCGACAACTAGCGGACGATTCCACTGACTCGAAACAATCGACAACTAGCGGTCGATTCCACTGACTCGAAACAATCGAAAAACATCTCGATTGTTTTGTAGAACGGATAGTCGATGGTTGAATCGATGGTTTCTTTGAACGACTTCGATTCTTTCGATTGTTAAAACATCTCGGAATCGCCCATCGCTAATGCACATACTGTTTGTATTTTTTTTTTTGTAATGTTTTTTTGTGGTGTACAATAAATAACATATAAATAACTAGCAGCGCTCCACGGTTTCACCAGCGTGGTTCCCGTTCCCGTGGGAATACGGGGATAAAATATAGCCATGTCACTCGGGGATAGTGTAGCTTCCCAACAGTGAAATAATTTTTCAAATCGGTTCAGTAGTTCCGGAGCCTATTCAATGCAAACAAACAATCAAATCTTTCCTCTTTGTAATATTAGTATAGATAATCGAATAAAAACATGAGCTGTTCTTTACATTTTTGCTCACATAAATCGACAAAATGTATGGAAAGACTTCCTTTTTTCGAGATTTCAGGGTTAATCACAAGTTGTACTTAGGGCAATGACCCCTTACCGGGCTTACATACCTACATAAACTCACGCCTTCTTCCCACAGGGGTCAACAGAAACTACAGAACGCCACCTGCGATCCTTACAACCTCCTTTTGCCTCGTTTACGTTCCTACATCTGGTCATAAACGCACGCCGGTTGCCAGAACAACGCACCTGGCCTGAACTTTTCAGAAGAACGTCATGAATAAGGTCACTATATGTACGGGTTTAGTGTAAAAATAAATAATGTATGTTGTATTTTGTGATACGGTACATAATGAAAACTCACGCATTAAAGCCAGGAAGGCGGCAGCTGGCGGAGGCCTATCATCCTTCCCAGTGAGAGGCCTCAGGCGGTAGTCGAGTAACTCCAGAAACTTCAGTACCAGCGCGCAGTCGATGGACACAACGATCTCAGTCATTCGTGAACGCAGAACATCCAGGGCAGGGTATAAGTATGTCGTGATTAAATTCGGCAGCATTTTGCGGATGGAATCCGCTATCTGAAATTGCAGTAAAAATAATATGTTCTATGACAAAAGGCGTTTTCGAATTTGCTAGAAAGTGAAATACTAGCGACCCGCCCCTGAATCCACGTCTTTACGACTTGACATAACATCGGGATTTCTTCATTATAAAGTAAGTTCCATCCGGTATAAATTCTCTGAATGATGATGATCCTACTAATATCACAAATGTGAAAGTTTGGATGTTTGTAACTCAACCACGCAAAACGGCTGAACGGATTTGGATGAAATTTGACACACAGATAGTTTATAACCTGGATTAACACTTAAGATATGTTTCATTCCGGTACTACATTCCCGTGGGATAACTTTCAACCTCCACGCAGGCGAAGCTGCGGGCAACAGCTAGTGTAAAATTTCATTCGTTTTCAATCCTAAAAATAAATAAACACAGTCTTCAGCTCACCGGCGGCAGGTTACTCTTGATCCAAGCATTGACTAGCGGTGGCAGACCAACCACTTGAGCATCTAGGTACACCATACCACACCGTGATACAGTAGCCGGAGACGCTACTATCAAGTCTGCCACTTCGAAGATCATGCGCTGCCTGTCAGTCAGCTTCATTATCTCACCGCTTGAAAGGCACAGTTTCTTATTGTCGTCTAATACCTGAAATATTCGTGCAAAAGTTCAGCTGATGTAGCCTATGTTCATTTATGAGTCAGCGTTACTAATTAAAAAAAAAAAAAACTCAAAGAAAACTGGTTGCAATGAAATTAGAACTTTGTTATCGATGGCATTGAGTGTACTGAGCCAAAATTTGTTTGCTGTCAATCTGAGATTCTGATTTCAAAAATAGTTTGTAACACATTCAACCGTAGACAGAGTATTATATAGACTGCTGGATATCTTTATTTGCATTCTCACAAGAAAAAGAAGAAGATATTAACGTCACTAGCAAAGAAAAGAGAGTAAAATTTAATACGTGTCGGCTGAGCACATCTTTGTGCACAACAAGTTTGACATAAAGCGGCGCGGCGGTTGCAGATTGCGGTCTTGGGGATTGATTATTAACAATTACATCGAGATAACGGCACGGTTGGCGCAGTGGTTTTGCGATTGACTGCTGCGCTGCGTGTCGCAGGTTCGATTCCCGCACGGAACAGGTTCCGGGTCTGGCTGTTTGTGTATGTGGCAACGTTTTAAAAAAAAGATAAACACAAAATACGATCTTTTCGTGCTCAATTCGATAATATTACATTTGTGCAACTATAGAAAATGGTAGGTGCAGTGAAATAAACTGTAAAACTGATAGTTTCATGAAGATTGCCGGATTGTCCTTTCACTCGTATTCGATCTTTTTAAGTATTCGATGGCTTTGTGTTCTACTATTTCTAATCAAATAGTCGCAGTAATTTACTAATTTGTGTAGGGGAGGTCCGGGCAAAGCGAATAGCCCAGGCAAACCGAATACCCTCGTTTTCACGAACAAAAACACGTCGCTACACGCACGGCTCGCGCCATGAGACTTCCCCGCTCCCCCTCAGTCGCATGCAAACAGAGCTAGCGGAGTGTCGTGTCGCGTTCGAGAGAAAAATCGTAAAATACAAATAGTGAAGATTTCTTACGACTTTTCAATGTAGGTAAGTAATACTTCAATAACTCATTTATAAGTTAGCCATATTGTTTTTTTTTACAATTATGTCCACGAATAGCATATTTTCAAGTAAACTTTCTGAGAGTTTTGCTAGTTTGTCGTTACTTATTTTGATTTTAGGTTGCGTTTAATAAAACTACTAGGTGTAAAGCAAAGTGATCACGGGCGAAGTGGATACGGTATTCGCGTTACCCTGGTTGGCTTAGAAGCCATTTAGATACTTATCTACCCATTTTGAACCCCCGGCTATAAGAGTGTGTTACAAAATTGTAATATGGATGTGGACACAAGTCCGCAAACTTGTGTATCTGTTTAAGGCAATGTAGTTTCTGAATGGATGGATCGATTTTGATTTAAAAAAATGTGTGAAAAAGAAATATAAGAAGATGGTATACAAATATAAGAGAAAGACAAATCAAGCCCAATGGAGTGAAGACAGTATGATGCTTGCTAGCAGACTGCAATTCTGGCATTCCTGCTTCTCGAACCATCTACTGCTTCGCCTTCAGCATATTTCAGCTCTAAAGACATAGACCACTTCCAATGCCACACATTCCTGTGAGTAATCGTATAAGAAAAATTCAAAAATAGGAGGTGTTAACAAGCACGCCAGTGAAGCGAGAACAAAAGGAGAGATTTATAAAAGTAAACGCCAAAGCAATTGAAAATATAAATAAAGATTTAAATGAGTAAAATAGGACAAAAAAAAAATTAAAAAATAAAGATAGTTTCAGAATAATGGTAAAGAAAATGTATGCTGTTTTTGCGGGGAGAATTATATAGAAATAATTAAAAAACCAGTTGATGATTGGATTGGCAATGGAGTCACGAGAAATGCACGGCTTATGAAGGAATATGCGTATTTCTTTGTGATATCTGCACTGATTAGTTGAAAACTATGCTAAGTATTTGTATTCACTTTGCCCCATCATCCTATTCACTTTACCCGGTACATTGGGGAAAGTGAATAGCGGCACATGTTGCAATATTTTTAGTAATTCCAATGAAAGTACTTCTGTTAGGCAATTTTTCTTGATTATATTAAAAACTTCATTAAATGCTGATTCTTATAAAACATTTGTTTTATTAGGGTTCCGTACCTCTAAAGGAAAAAACGGAACCCTTATAAAATCACTTTGTTGTCCGTCCGTCCGTCCGTCCGTCCGTCCGTCTGTCAAGACCGTTTTTCTCAGGAACGCGTGGAGGTATCAATCTGAAATTTCTATATGATACTTAGTTCTACTGTCCCTGGAAGCTGTAGAAAAATCAACCTTCTAAGTCAACGCAATCAAAAGATACAGCCATTTAGGCCGCAAAATTCCGCAAATTTTCGAAACTCGCACGGGAATCAAAACCTACAGGGTACTTCCCGTGAACTTAGAATCTTGAAATTTTGTACGAAGTCACGTCTTATAGTACAGATATAGGAAAAATTACGAAAACCGAAAATTTTTAGTTTCGTCATATAAAAAAAAATATTTTTGACAATTTTGAACTTTTACTTATATACCCACAGGTTTGTACGGAACCCTCGGTGCGCGAGTCCAACTCGCACTTGACCGGTTTTTTTATATGTATATTGGTCCTCTTCCTATAGCCCATCAAACGTTAAGGTGTCCAATTTGCCCGGACCTCCCCTAACGTATAATATTTTTATTTTCTTACCGCGGAATTCAGTGCTGCCACTTTTTGACGGGGAATTTACCCTTTAATATGGCTAATACTAATGTTTTAATACAATATACATTAAAAAAGATTTTATTTCAGACCTCGATCCATATGATATTAGTAACGCACACCACTTATTAGCTGTGTTAGTAACAAACGTAATAAAAGATTTTAATTCATACGTATATCACCACTGCTCTCAAAGCAGTGAAGGAAAATATCGTGAGCCAAAAACACGAAGATATTTGACATCTACCAACCCCAACTGGGCGCGCGTGGTGGATTACGGCCTCTCACAGAGAGGAGGTCTGAGGCGCAGCAGTGGGAACGTTATAGACTGATTATCATATCTGCACACACCTGACGCCCAGCACAGTACATGTACCCAATGCGTCATAATGGTCCAGCGCGGCTTTTCACTAAAGACTCAGAAAGTCATTGACGCTCCCAGGCACTCTGCGTATCATGAATCTTTTTACGCAAGATGGTATTCAAACCATCAGCGTGTGCTCGGCAAATATTCCTGACGCACTCCAGTAACCTGGAACATCCTGAAAGTATTGTTATACTGAACTCTGAGGGCGTTGTATGCCCTCTATTTAATCTGTGCCTCTACGTCTATCGAACGCACAGAGTGCACGTGTACAAAGATCAGCAAAAAGCTTTAGAGTTATTTTTGCTTCTAAAAAAAATCGAATAAAAACTTATCAAACTTGCAGATTTCCAAATAAACCCGAAATGAGAAACGTGTGGATTGCTGCTACTAGTAGGCCTAATTGGGCTCCAAAAATGAGTTCCAGGATTTCCAGCCAACACTTTGATAGTAATCTTTTAATAAAGAAAGGAAGCAAAACTTTCTTATACCCCGATGCTGTTCCGAATACGGTAATAACATTTTCCTTATTTATTTTAGTATTCGTCACCTGAGGTAACGCTAAGAACATTGAAACGAAAATGGCAGAAAGACCAAGAAATATCAAAACAGCGTTTGAAATAGCTAAAAGCACTTCGAGAAAAATCTAGGAGGTTAACCAAAAATGTGGCAGATTTAGAACATGTGCTTACAAAAATAAAATCAAAACTGCTTGATGGTGAAGTAGATTGTAAGCTATTATCATTGACTGATAATGTTAACAACGATTTTCTGAAAAAAGTTGTGAATCTGTCTACTAGCCGAAAATATTCTCCATCCCTCCGAAAGTTTGTTTTATGCTTACATTTCATAAGTCCGCATGCAAACAATTTCGTGAGGAAAACTTTTAACTCTTGTCTGCCACATCCATCCACCTTACGTTCTTGATATAAAAGCATTCAGCGTCCAGGACGGCAGTCTTGGATTCACGAAAGAATCTTTTGAATGTGTAAAGCTCTTAGTGTATCGTGCTCAAGCGTAGAGTGAGACTTCGTTTTGCGCACTTAGTATAGACGAGATGGCGATACATAAGCATGTCCAATGGGATACAAAAAAGTGCGCAGGGGAATCATTAGGTGACAGTGTGGCTGTTGCTAGAGAAGCGCTAGAATTTATGCTTACTGTAATCAAAAATTCCTGGAAAATTCCCGTGGGTTATTTTTTAGTAGATGGTTGTAATGGCGAACAAAACTAATCCGCTATTGGATGTCTATCAGGAAATCACTGGGTGTAAACTACACCACTGCCCAACCCTTCAGAGAATACAGCAGGTATTTATATTTCTATTAAAATGTAATAACTCACCGTATTCATGTTCTCGATCCAGACGGCATCCACGGGCCCGTCGAACACATACCAGCGCCTGTCCATGTCTTCGACCGCGACGCCGGCACGCACTAAACTCGACAGAATGCCATCGGTCCTAATGTAAAATCAAATGGACAAAGTAGATTCTCTCGTTTCGAAAATGATTTCGATAAGTTGATTTTCCTTGACCCCGAAAACAAACGACTTTCTGAAAAATAGTGGTCGTCTATTTGATGTAAACTGACAAAAATTTTGGGGTTTTTTATGATCAGCATTTCAAGAACTTCAATATCGATTGATGTTCGATTCGATACGGAAGCGTATCGAATGGTTGTGAATAGCTATGCTGGTGGCCAGATGGTAAGTATCCATTACATATCGAAACCCACCGTGCATCGGAAAGCACGTTAAGCTATTGATCCCGACTATCATTCTTAGAACGTTGGTAGCCGTTACGGATAGTCAGAACCCCAAACGTCCCAAAAACATCCAGATTTTCCAAGGCGTATCGTATTACCTAGTAACTGGGTTGTGGAGGTCAGTTAAGCACGCACTCCATAAGAAATACTGGTGTTCAGCTGGATCCAGTTAGCCCGGAAGCCAAGCTCAAGACAATTGGGAAAAGGTTAGGCGGATTTAAGTTGAATAAAAATACCTTTTCTATCTGAAAATATCATTAAAACATTACCATTCATGCGTGAGCAAGTCGAACTCCCCATACAGCTGCCCCATGGTGATAGACTTGGGGTTGACCACGAATGTATGCACGGGGGTGAAGGGGAACCCGTCGGGGGCTAGCTTGCCCTTGATCGCTGTCAGCGCGTCACGGAGCGTTTCGTAACACTGGAAGCGAAAAGTATTCTATATACTAATACGTCAAGCAAAAACTTGTAATCACTTTTCACGAAAATTACGCGGACGGAGGAGTATGAAATTTGGCACAGTTTATATGGCGAAAGAGTGCTGCATGCGGTTCAATAATTAGACGAGAATTAAGAGTGAAATTTGAAGAACACGTCACGTCTGTGCGCTTTTCGTTACATGAGAGATAAGAAAAATATAGGGTTTTTTTTTTTTTTTTGGGTGGGAAATCGTCAAATAACTTCTCCCGCTGTGGGTGGAGCAGGAGGGCGTGTTAGACTTTTACTGACTAAAACCCACCCGTGTTCCTTCAGTAGCCCTTAAGCCAGGGGCTGTGGTGTCTCTTTCGAACAAACCCGCACCCCTGGCAGGCATCGGCCCTTGCGGGCCCCATCATTTTTTGTGCTGACATCTCTTTGAGGCGCGCGTGGAACACAACGCGCCGTCGACTTGGGCTTGGTCCTTACCGGACAGCGAGCTACCCATTACTCGCCGTCCGCAAGCCCATGCCTACGGTGGCCGGAAATCGGCCTGGGATTCCCGACGCCCAGGGCGTCTCCGTATCCTGCGGCGGCTGGGGTCGCGAGGGCGCATATGCTGCCTCTCCCTCACGTGCGCCGCCTCCCTCTTCGCGAGCATCACTGCTTCGCTGAAGGAGGTGACGGCTCCCCATGCCCTCTCGCTCCGTACCATGGCCTGGACCAGGGCCGGACGCGAGAGATCGCCGCCGCCGATCGCCTCCACGAGGACACGGCGGTGCTCCGCCCAAGCAGGGCAGACCGCCACCGTGTGCTCCACCGTGTCCTCAGGGCGATCTTCGCAGTGAAAACACCCGGGCGTTTCCTCCCGCCCTATCCGAAACAGGAACCTCCCGAAACAACCGTGTCCGGTGAGGACCTGCGTCAGGCGGAAGGTGAGGACGCCATGCCGCCTCTCAAACCACTCCTCAAAGAGGGGACTTACCGCCGCAATCGTGGCGTGCAATATAGGGTCAGTCAGGGTAATTCTAAACAGGGGTGATTGGAAACAACTCCCAATAAACTTATAAAAATGTATTTAGGTTGACAGACTTGAACCGGAATGTTATTTTAATACGTTGTCTATGCCTACAAGTGTAATTTTTTTCACCTGTCAGAAAAGTAACCTCGCTTTCAGTGTGACGAAAAGTTGTCTGCCGAAACTTTGTTTTTATGCTTTTTGATGAAGCTTAAATTTAAAGAATTTCTACGAAACGTTGATGGGTAAGCTGTTCATTGTTTTTTTGCTGTGATTTAATGGAATGAAAAAACTTTGCATTTATCTAACTTTCCACACATAAACCAAGCTAACAAGCAACGAAGTGGTGTTTACATTTTCCCATACAATAATACTGGGTGGAGGTAATTGTTAACGGGTATGGAGCTGATTGAAAATAGTGGGGAAATTGTGAACTTTTATCAGTAGTGCTACTAACATGGTGATGGGTAATGGTAAACATTTATTTTCAGGTATATTTTCAAAATGCCACACGTTTATCATCGAAAAAGAGAGAGACAAAATACACATATCCTATTAGTATTATATTATAATATATATATTATCATTATTAGTATTAGATTCACAAACAGACAATGATACAAAAACGAAGACAGTCAATGCTATATTGGGAACAGTGCTGAATGAAGAACAAACACCAAAAAAATCTAAATCACCAAATAAAGAAGTATTAGATAACATATTGGGGTCACTATTATTCCATTGAAGCAAAATAAAGTAGTAATACCACGATTAAAACAGAGCGCTTTTGGAGAAGTTTTAACTAGCCAAGAAGTAAAAGAAAGACTTAAAGAAGCAGAAGATAAAAAAAACTGAAGAAAAAGAGTCACAGAAAAAATGCAAGAATATATAAAAGGAGAATACAGAATCAACTCTAAACAAGCTGAAAAATAGAAAAGGAAATAAAAGGAATACAAAGAAAAAAAAAACAGTAAAACGACAAAACGAATGAAATTGACAAACAAAAGACAAAAATTTGATTCAGATGATAGCAGTAACAGCGAAATAGACATAAGCATACATAGCGACTCAGAGATTGATGAAGTAGCGTCAGATGTAATAACTTCTGAGTCACCGATTACACTCCTTCCCGATGAAAATAATAATACATTTAACGATTCAGACAAAGCTCCTGTATCCCCTATGGCTGAGTGCAGTAGACCAAATGAGATTGCTGTTGCGGATGCAAGATATGATGAAAACGATACAGTGCTGGTACGATATGTTGGTAAGAAGAAAGTAGAATGTTCTGTTGGTAAAATAATAACCATGACAAAAAGTGGGATGTACAATGTCTCGTTTTTTTAAAAAGTAGGTAGAAATGATAATACGAGATTTCTTACCTCAAAAAAAGATGTCGACACTATACCAGCTACTATGATTGTGAAGAACGTGCATTTGCTTAGTTTGAGTAAGAAGGAAACTGAGTTTAGATTCTGAGACTATCTTTTTTAGGTCATTTAAATAAGATTCTTAAAGTTGATGTTAAAACAACTTGAATAATAAACAGTATTTCTATGTAAATATTTGTTTTTCTTTTACCCCTTTGAAAATGTGTAAGGTTACTTCATATGTTTACTATATTCCCCTAAAACGATTAGATGTTTCCAATCGCCCCATAATTTAGTCAATGCAACATATCAGAGTAAGATAATTTGTTTACAATTGCCCCAGTGTATAGCTAGACGTTTAGATGAAAATCTCATGTGTTTATGAGCCACTAAATAGTGATAACGAGCTATTGGAGTTAGGTGCTTATTACGTAGGCCTTACCTTAGCTATTCACATTTACCCCAAAATATTTTTTTTTTGTTTTAAAGCCAGGGTAAAATGTAAACACTTCATTTTCAAAACCGCTAATGACGCTGTTTAAATGGTTGATGTTGCAGCTTTTAGTTAAATGTATATACATACAAAGTGATTAAGTTATTTTCTATAATTCCCAATATTTTTTGTTTACAAAGCCGTAATGTTTAAAAAAAAGGGATTTTTCAAAATTGTTTACAATTACTCTGACTGACCCTAACTCTATCTGTCGCTTACACGAAACCTCTCTTGCTCTTATTTTTTTTAAGAAATTTCACTTAATTTACGTCACGGATTATTTTTTATTTTTCCTGCACTGTCGCAAAAATAAAAATACTGGGCCTCACAATCGACCACCAGCTCACTTTTAACACCCACGCCGCTAACGTGTGTAGAAAAGCTGTCAAAAACTGTGAAAACCTACAAACAGCTATCTAGAGCGACCAAAGTGAGCTGGGGTCTGCCCCGGAGGTCATTCGGATCATCTACACGGCGGCGGTGGAGCCGGTGGTGTTTTATTTATGCGTCAAGTACCTGGGCGGCGGCCACAAAAAAAATAAAGTGCAGAAAATGCTAAACACAGTCCAGCGAGGATTCGCCCAAAAGCTCTGCAAATCCTATCGCACTGATCGCTGAACGCGTCGCTAGTGCTGGTTGGGATACTCCCGCTCAATCTCCGAATACAGGAAGCAGCCGTTCTGTATGAGGCTAAGAGGGGAGTGACCCAGTCGACCCTTGCGGGCCGGGAGGTGGAGCGTGTGGTGGCATTTGCAGAGACTCCACATCCGGCGAAACATATAGCCATGGGGTTCGTTAGTCTGGAGGACCAGTCCCTGGTAGACACACAACAACCAGGCGGTTCGGTTTTTCACCGACGGCAGCAAGATCGCGGGCAAGGTCGGAGTAGCACTGTCACTATGGGACAGTGAGGCCGAGATCAAGTCCGTGAAGCTAAGTTTAGCACTGTGCTGCACAGTCTACCAGGCGGAACTCGTTGCGATATGTGTAGCCACGAGGTAAATCCTATAGCGGAAAGAGGGAACCTTTGGGATCTATAGTGACTCAAAGGCAGCACTAGAAACAGTCGTGAACCAAGGTTCCCTCCACGCCCTGACGGTTGAGGCGAGAGCTAATGTGGGCGCGGCTTTATTCCAGAGCAAAGATATTTCCTTGTTCTGTGTAAAGGCTCACGCCGGTCGTGATGGCAACGAACGCGCAGACCACTTAGCAAAAGAGGCTGCACTGAAATTGAAGAAGAGTCCAGATTATGACTGCTGCACGGTTTCATTCGTCAAGCAGCAAATCCGTATGGGGTCGCTCGACGAATAGAACCACAGATACAAAGAGGGCTCCACAGCCAAAGTCACAAAATTATTCTTTCCCGACTTATTAATACCTACTTTAATTAATGAAGTTCCAACAAAAATTCAATCGGAAATAACAAATAGTAATTATAAAATTAAATACATAAAATACTTAGATTCTCTTTGAAAAAGCATCATCCTGTTTAAATTTCATTCAACGTAATTAGCATCGACGGAATGCCTAACCCGCGCTGTTTTCGTTTTCTTTGTACTATTTTAGTTATTACTTACAAACTACCTTACAATGTTTTATTTTACTGTTTTTTTTTAAATTAAGTGTTAAGTATTAATTAATAAGATAATGATTATTCTCTTAGTATTGTTTTTAAGATTGCTGATAAGTGTTTCAACATCCGGACAAACCTATTGAGGTTTTTGTGATGTTTAATGTTTATATTTTGCTTGTTCCTTTACTAATAAAAATTAATAAAAAAAAAAAGATAACGAAGAAATGGAATTTGAAATTAAACTCTGTCCTACATGAGTTGAATGACATGACTAGAATGACACAATCGAAAACAGATCCGTGTGTCTACTATAATGCAGAGAAGAATACTTTTATAGCTATCTGGGTAGATGATTTACTTTTATTGACTGCAGAGGAAAAGAAAAAAAGTATTTTCAAACAGAAACTACAAGAATACTTGGAAATGAAGCACATTGGTCGGGCACGTCAATGTGTTGGTCTTCACATAACCAGAGATGAGGACAAAGTGTTGCTAGATCAAGAAAAATTTATTAATGAAATATTAGCAAAATTCAAAAACTCAGATTGTAAACCGGTGAAAACACCATTTGAAGTTGGTACGAAATTTAGTGATAAAATGCAAGAGGAAAAAATCACTGACTGTCCATATCAACAAGCAATTGGCTCTTTACTGTAGGTGGCACAAGGTACCAGATCTATTATTTGCAGTAAATACACTGAGCAGGTTTAATAAAAACCCTTCAGCTGCACACTGGACTGCGGTGAAAAGAATTTTTAGATATCTTCAGGGTACTAAAGATTTGAAGTTGTTATATACCAAGGATGGTAATGAGAAGACCACAGGATATTGTGATGCTGATTGGGCGAGCGATATGTGCGATAGGAAGTCGTGCACGGGTTACATTTTTTGTTTGCACTGTGGTGCAAAATCTTGATGGTCACACAAGCAGCAGACTGTGGCATTGTCTACCGCTGAAGCCGAGTACATGTCGATGGCTTCGGCAACCCAGGAGGCACTGTGGCTACAACAATTGCATGCAGAACTCGGACAGGAACAGAGCAAACCACTCGTTATTTTAGTGATAATCAAAGTGCTATAAAATTATCCAATAATTATTGTTACTTACCAGGGTTTAGACATATTAACATTCGCTATCATTTTCTCAAAGATCATGTAAATAATTTAGAGATAAAATCAGTTATGTTAAGGTTGAGGAAATGATTGCCGATAATTTAACTAAGGGCACCACTGCCGATAAACATTTGTATTGTGTAATGAAGATGGGGTTGCGTCCCAAGGGAGGGTGTTACCGTAATGGAACGCAACCATAATAGTTTTTTTTTTCTTAGCACCTATAGCGCTGTTGATGCACTAGCTGTCAAGAACTGAATCTGTATTTTGTAACCACGTTTTCTCATTTTTCAATAAACTAATTTATAAGTAAATTACGTTTAATTACTACAACCACGCAATATTCAATATTCCTTTAAGCATTTCTGCTTGAAGAAATATTGAATACTTGCGTATTTACTTACTTACTTCCGTCTAATAAACTAAATATTCATGTAGCAAAACGTCCAATTATCAGGTGTTCCGTATAGCAGAACATCTGTTTACCAAAAAGTCAGATTCTCAAAATGTCTGGGTACTCAGGCACAAAATTCAACACACACATTGCATCGGTAGGGAAACGTACACGGCATTATAATATGATACAGACTTGTACTCGTAGCGTATATCATATCTTTTTAATTGTGACTGACACTTAATGTCATTGTAATGTTATTTGATTAGCATTACTCATTTGTTTTTTTTTTCTGTATCGATTGCTATTCATTACAAATGCAATAGTTCTGGCTTCTAAATTAAGTGCATCTGTTACAATCAATAAAGATGAAAACAAGATAATTCGTCAGTTAAATGAGCATATTTGTAAAGCGAATTTCGATAAAAACAGGACTGACATAGTGATGGACTAATGCAAGAAATTCGTTTGCCAAAAAGCAAAACCTGTCCAGATTTTTTTTTTTTTTTGAGAAAGAATTCGGAAAAGCGGATGAGATTCAGCAGGTACCAGATTTTAACTCAAAAAGGCACACTGTTTCGGGCTCGACGCAAATATTTGAGGCCGCGAGCACAAAAACGGCCTGAGTAACATCTCACTAAAAATAGTTATGGAGCCCATCGCAGTCAAAAAACTGTTTTTTATAGAAGCAAAATGGCCTAGCATTGATTTTACGAGCCAACGAGAGATGGCGCTAGCTACATTTAATGCACTAAAAACTTTGTTCAAAATCTGTGTGTCTAAGTTAGTTGGGTCGTTCCTGCACTGTTGCTACTAAAGGAACTGTCACTTAGGCCTATGTCATATTATGACGTTTGTGAATTTGTCAAAATTAAATTGGCGGTTTCGTTCGTCTTATTGAAATATTTACGTGTTTGTGTGTGAACTTAATTTATTTCTATAGAAGAAGAAGTTTATAACTGAATATAGCTATTCCGGAGGTTAATGAAATGGAAAATTTGTGGAAACTGTTTCAGTCAAAGTTTAATTTAAACCCTTCATTTGTTGTAGATCTTTTCTCTGATGAAAAACTATTCCAAGATTCTGGATCGGAGTATTTACCTGATAGTTTATAATCTAATGAGGTTGAAAGAATATTTGAAGACTCGGGAAAGAGACAACCAGAAGAAGATAATACTGTTCAAGAAAGGTCTCAGAAACGGATAAGAAAAGAACATTTATGGGTGAGAAATATCCGTAAGCATAAAAAATTAAAAGGAGATTGTATTCACGGAGGCGAGTTAGTAAAGCGCTATCTCACTTACAGAATTTTCTAACTGCGATTGTTTTTGTTTTTTTCAGTGATAAACGGTGACGGCTAAGGCGGTGTACACAGTAGAGTACTTTTTAGTCTACTCATACTTCCCGTACTGTCCAGACGTGCTCTTACTTGTGACTATATCCACAACTCGTGAACTGGTTTGTGTATTGGATTTAATGATTGATTGCTTTCCTGAGGACTTGGCGCCTTGTGAAACGGACTTTTCATTGTGAATTGAAATAGTGCTATAGTGGCGGATATCAAACAACCTGCTGAGAAAAGAAAACGGCGGGCTTTTTTGACTATCGAAAAGACTATGATTTTAAATATGTATCACGCAATGAGAAATGCAGACTCTTCGGCCTCTAACGGTGACATTCTGAAAGCTGTTACATCTTCTTTAGGTGTTCACTGGGCTTCTGTTCATAGAATTGTAAAAGATAAAAATTACAGTGGTGAGCTAAAATCCCCGAAGAAATTGAAGCCACGTGTGTCAATTGTTGATAGGATTGATAACTTTACAAAATGTGCCATCTGAAATATAGTCCACAATTTCTTCGCGCAGAAAGAAATACCTACTCTCGACAAGATTTTAAAGAAAATCAGTGATGATGGCAGTTTGAGCATTATAAAGAGAACGACTTTACATAACATTTTGAAAATAAAAATGGGTTTTAAATTCTGTAAGAGACGCAGAAATAGCTTATTGCTGGATCGCAATGACATATTCTTTTGGAGAAGAAATTATCTGCGAGTTATCAAAAACGCACGAGAAAATAAAATATAAATATAAATATCACCGGAAGTTTAAAACATATGGAAATTTATCTGATTACCAAACCTTTTCTTTATTGCGTCATAGAGCTGCAGAAGTAGAGAAATCTTGTTACCGCACGTACATGGATAAAGTAGAGTCATCGATTATTCAAAATCCAAAATTCTTTTGGTCCTATATTAAAAGCAAGAGAAGTAATAGTAACTTCCCTAATGTGCTGAAGTACCAAGATATAAGCGCAGATACTGGAGAAGAAATCAGTAACTTGTTCGCTACATACTTTCAGTCAACATTTCAAGAACCAGACATAGACCACCAAGATCAAATCACAGCGTCATCTACGAACACAGCGAGCATCTGTTCCATAGAGGTATGCCACGAAAAAGTACTTAAGTTACTTCAAAAGCTCGATCTCTCCAAATCAGGTGGCCCGGATTTAATACCGCCTATATTTATTGTCAACAGTGCGAAAAGCCTAGCCAAACCTATCTGTATAATGTTCAAGCGATCTTTAACAGAAGGCATTGTTCCCAAAATTTGGAAATCTGCATTCGTTACGCCAATCTTTAAAAAAGGTGATAAGTCACTCGTAAATAACTATCGCCCTATTTCGAAGCTATGCCTATTCTCCAAAGTACTTGAGCGCGTTGTTCACTCTGCAGTTTATTCCGCCTTAGAATGTGACTTTGGTGATGAGCAGCATGGTTTTCTTCGTAAGCGATCCACTACTACCAATCTTATTCTTTGCAACGAATTTATCTCTGAAGGTATGGAGCAACGTGCACAGGTTGATGTAATTTACACAGATTACAGTAAATGTTTTGATCGCATTGACCACAGAGTACTTTTACGTAAACTGTCTTCAGCTGGAATTCACGGCGACCTATATCGATGGTTTTCCTCTTACATTGAAAACAGATCTCAAGCAGTAGTATTACAGGGCTTTACCTCCGGTTGGAATCTTATACCATCGGGAGTTCCTCAGGGATAAATTTTAGTGCCTCTTTTGTTCAATTTATTTATATCAGATATAAAGAAATGTTTTATTAACTCGTACATTCTACTTTATGCCGATGACATGAAAATTCTGAAAACGGTACGTAGTTCATCTGACACATAACTACTCCAAGAGGATCTTAATAGGTTTGTAAATTACTGTGCACTAAACAAACTCCAACTAAATGTATCGAAATGCCTTCACATAACTTATACACGGCAAAAGAAGACAATTGGTTCAGGGTACGCATTGAATAACCAAACGATCACCAAGGTGACCAGTATTAGGGACTTGGGCGTTACCCAGGACGAAAAACTCGTATTCGAAATGCAAATTGACGAAATCGTTAAGAAAGCTTCTAAGTCCCTGGGTTTCATCATAAGGTCAACTACTTGCTTTAGCTCTCTAAAACCAATAAAAATACTGTACTGTTCATATGTACGCAGCCAGCTAGAATATGCATCTCAAGTATGGAACCCACAGTATGATGTGTATAAGTCCCGAATAGAAAATATACAGAAAAAGTTTTTAAGATATCTAGATTATAAGACGAAGCAATACTCAATGGATTACACTCATCGTTGCAAAAGATACCATTTCCTACCGCTGGAAAACAGACGCCATGTTAATGATATTACTTTCTTATTAAATATCGCCAATAGCTCCATCGATTGTTCCCAACTCCTCTCAAAATTATCACTCCGAACACATCACGTAGGTTTTAGACAGCGGCCACTTCTCCACGTTCCATTCGCGTCAACAAACTACCGACGGAATGCCTACTTCTCACGTACCGCAACTAGTTTCAATAATCTTCCCTCTCACTTAGATGTTGATTTATTTAGAACCAGTCCAAGCACATTTAGACAAGCTATAAATAAGGAATACTTTGGAAAAGACAATAATACCAATACTCCTAGTTAAAGCACATGAAATTGCATTTTGTAAAAAAAAAAAATTAATAGTTTATAAGTATACATTATGTGAATTTGTTTTTTTTTTTTTTAATATTTAGAAAGAATAATTTGTTATGTTTATTTGTTGTGAGAAGATTTTATTTTATTTTTGTCTGATCTTTTTTTTCTTTTAACTTTAGGTACATAGTTTTTAATTTGTGGAAGCTTGTAAATGGCAACTGTAAGCGCTAAATTTATATTATTTTTTTAATAGATATTAGACTGTAAGCTTTCTGAAGAATAAATAAATAAATAAATAAATCATCAAAAAATTTACTATTTAGATGAAACATGGGTGAATGAAGGTCACACTACCTCAAAAGCATCACAGTGAAAAGCAGGCGAGACGCTTGTATTAAAGGACTAACGACTAACTTGAAAACACCTTCAGGTGTATATTTTTGATCTTATTGAAATTTTGAAGCGTGTGCTAATGTCCCGTTTATTGTTCTTTTGTCTTATATGAGCATTATCTTAATAAAATACTTTTTCCCCATTTTTGTACAGTATACTGGCCCAGGTGTGCTAGATCCATTGTCATTCTCTGTTATTATCATTATGTTTAGGTTAAAAAAGAGTAATCGGAATCATGGCGACCAATGTTTATTTAACACTGGGAAAACATTACCCATTAGTTCGACAGATGGCGTTGTCTTCGATTTATATCTTGCTGTGGTTTCGTTACCGCTCGTAGTACATAGTCTAGGATTAAAATTTATTTTGAGTGAGCAGTACATACACAGTTCACTGTGATACGGTACAAGTTTTATTAATATACGTTACTAAAACACCAATCCAGTGTTTTGTTTCACTACCCACTCCTAGTCGACCCTCGATCACGTTCATGGTCCTTAGAGCTGGGATGGTATTTTTTTTTTTTTTTTTGGGTGGGAAATCATCAAATATCTTCTCCCGCTCTGGGTGGAGCAGGAGGGCGTGTCAGACTTCTACTGACTAAAACCCACCCGTGTTCCTTCAGTAGCCCGTATGCCAGGGGCTGTGGTATCTCTTTCAAACAAACCCGCACCCCTGACAGGCATCGGCCCTTGCGGGCCCCATCATTTTTTGTGTTGACATCTCTTTGAGGCGCGCGTGGAACACAACGCGCCGTCGACTTGGGCTTGGTCCTTACCGGACAGCGAGCTACCCATTACTCGCCGTCCGCAAGCCCATGCCTACGGTGGCCGGAAATCGGCCTGGGATTCCCGACGCCCAGGGCGTCTCCGTATCCTGCGGCGGCTGGGGTCGCGAGGGCGCATATGCTGCCTCTCCCTCACGTGCGCCGCCTCCCTCTTCGCGAGCATTACTGCTTCGCTGAAGGAGGTGACGGCTCCCCATGCCCTCTCGCTCCGTACCATGGCCTGGACCAGGGCCGGACGCGAGAGATCGCCGCCGCCGATCGCCTCCACGAGGACACGGCGGTGCTCCGCCCAAGCCGGGCAGACCGCCACCGTGTGCTCCACCGTGTCCTCAGGGCGATCTTCGCAGTGGAAACACCCGGGCGTTTTCTCCCGATACTTCTATCCGAAACAGGAACCTCCCGAAACAGCAGTGTCTGGTTAGGACCTGCGTCAGGCGGAAGGTGAGGACGCCATGCCGCCTCTCAAGCCACTCCTCAAAGAGGGGACTTACCGCCGCAATCGTGGCGTACCCAGCACTGAGTTGCGACAATCGCACTCTCCATGTCACCCTGAGATCCCGCCGGAGCTCTGTCCGCTGTGCCGCGATTTCCCGCGGCAGCGGAGTTACGCCCCGGCGTTTGGCCTCCTCGCGCCACTCCCACATTTGCGCGAGGACCTTTGCCTCCAGATCCCATGGCGGTAATCCGGCAAGGAGGCCCGCCGCCTCGCCGGAGATCGTGCGGTATCCCAGGATCATTCTGATCGCCATGACCCTATGGGACGCCCTCAACCGGCGAGCTGGTTGGCGCCTCAATGTAGGCGCCCACACCGGCGCCCCGTATAGGGCCATGGACCGCACGATCCCCGCGTAGAGCCTCCGGCAGGAGGCGTTTGGCCCCCCTAGATTGGGCAAGAGCCGCTTCAACGCAGCCCCGGCCCGCTCCAGTCTGGGAGCCAAACGGCGGAAATGCTCCGCGAAGTTCCACCGGCTGTCGAGGGCGAGTCCCAAGTACTTCATCGTCGACTCGACGCCGATGTGAACCCCTCCCACCGTTATCTGGGAACCCGTCGGTGGCGCATTCCGAGGACCATGAAACCACATGGCCTCGGACTTGTGCAATGCCACCTCGAGTCCCAGTTGCCGGATCCTATCGACGATTGTCGCAACCCCTTGTGTCGCTAAGTCGGCCGCCGCCTGGTACGACCTCCCTTGCGCCAGGACCAGCGTGTCGTCAGCGTAGCAAACTACACTGACGCCGCTAGGGAGGTCGGCGCGCAGCATCCAGTCGTACCCGATGTCCCACAGATGCGGCCCCAGGACCGATCCCTGTGGGACACCGCACGACATCTCTCGCCGGTTCCACTCTCCGAGGTGACCGGGGTAGATGACGGCCCTGTCCGTCAAATAGGCCTCGACCACACGACAGAGGTAGGTCGGCATCCGGTGATTCCGGAGTGCCTCCCTTATGCAACTCCAGGGCAGGGTGTTGAAGGCATTGGCAATGTCTAATGACACCGCCAAGACGACCCCACCCCGGGCCACAGAGAGCTGGGATGGTTGGGAGTGTTTTTGGTGGTCTTCGGTGGTGGTAGAGATAACCACACCCTTCGCGTCATTACTGGGCAGTGGATCGCTGTCCAGAGCATCCCCTTCAAGTGGGGTACTCCAGGTGAGAGGTGCCAGGAGCTTGGAGGTGGAACCGGTTGGAGCAGGAAGCAGCCAGTGGAGCATGCTATGGCAACTAGGAGTAAAGTCAAAATTTCGTTTTTTTATTGAAAACAGCGCCATCTATCATAACGCTATGGGCAAAAAAATATTTTAAGATTGCGGTGTTGCTATGGATAAATAAATCATTCCGGTGCTGGGAGCTTCCTCTGCAATGAAAAAACATAAATCAAGAAATAAAATTATGATCACATGTTATTCTTGTAGTAAATCTTGAAAAATAACAGAATATATCAATTCGAGCATAAAGAGGCCTTTATTAGCAGCACAATAATGCAGAAGTTATATTTTGGCACATAAAACGTGTAAAATTGTGTTTTAAAATGGGCACACCTAAATTGCAAACGGCTGGCTGCGTGTGAGTGAAGTGTAATTGCTGCTACGCATTTATTTTCCTTTCGCAATAAAGTTCTCGTTGTTTCGCAAGTGCATTTGCTATCCACGTTGAGTTGAGCTGCCGTTCCTCCGTATTGCTGTGCCCCGTTACAATTCGTTCGTTTGCTCGTGTTGAGTACGCCGTTTATTCAACCATGTCACAAAATTCTTGCTGTGTTCCTGGATGTGCCGTGGTTAGGAGAGACGGTAAGTTTTATTTAATCTTTATTTTTTACCAAACCGGCTTACACTCGATTCTTCTCTATGTTTCATATATCCCCTATCCCGTATCCCTTTTGTTATAGCTCCAGAGTACATTAAATATACAGTCAATAGCTTTCGCTATGATTGTTGTACTGATTCACCCGAGAAACCAACCTATAACCAATGACCCAATGCCATAGTGCAACCTTTCATTTGATCTTTCAATAGCTAATCAGTGGTTTACAGAACTGTTTGTACGATGTAAAAAATAGGTTAGGATAGGGTTTGATAATTTATTATGTGAAATATGCATTTCCTTCTGTCCCAATCTCCCAAGTGGACTGCTATTATTATGCTAAGTCACAGAGTACTTTTATATTGCCAAGTTAATAACAGTGGTGGACAGATAGTTAGAAACACCATGTATGAACTCCGACCCTAAGACGACCCACTGACCCTTGTATGACTTTTATTTTTAGTACACATTAACTTGATTATAATGTTTCACTTATAGAGGGCTAATAGCTATTTATCTATAATTTTGTATCATCTCATGAATTATTATAATGATAGTTTTGGAAGTATCATAAAACTGTTTTTGTAAAAATGGGTACATTTTATAAAATATACCCCATTCTACTTGACTTGAGACAGTGTAAGCAATCTTACTATGTCCTGTTATGGTAAAATATGAAACTATCTAATGTAAAATTCAAAATATACTTTAGAAATAAGTGTTTCCAAGTAAATTAGCAGTACACAATTTCTTTGTAAGAAATTATTTTTTATGAATGTTTAGACAGTAATTAAATTTTATGTTGTTTAATGTACTTTGTCTGAAGGTCTGCTGAATGAGGTATAGTTCCTCCAGTGATTGATTTAATTTACACACCTAATTGTTTCATGTATTCAGGTGTGCCTCTACACCGGTTCCCGAATCCAGAGACAAGTGCAGAGAAATTTAAAACTTGGATTTTAAGTATGGGTGGTGAAATTGAAATTTCTTTATTGGATCATCAGTCTATCTATGGCAACAAACGTGTTTGTCATAGACATTTTGAAGAAATTTACAAGTATCCAACTGGAAGACTGTCTAAATTGGCAATTCCAACACTAAATATCCCAGGTAATACTATTAATAAAATTGTCAACTATAAATATATTCATCAATGCATTTATTTTGTTGAAACAATTAATAAATTAATATTTTAATATTATTCTAGGTCTTGAAGCACCAGCATCATTTGATGAACCTATATATGGTTATATCAACCTCTGATATCTCGCAAGGAAATCAATTACAGGAATCTGATTTCAACACATCAGATGTATTTTAATACAAAAAAAAAAAAAACAATCCATCAAATATATTTATTTTTATCGTAAATGGCTATCAGGCACAGTCAGGCATGGTCAGAGTCTAGTTGCCTTGTTCCAAAGTGTTGATTTCCTATTGAGACAAACAGGCATGAAACTCCTTGATTACTCTATGAACCTCAAAATGTTGTGTAACAATAATAAGTAAATTTATACATTGATCTCAAACAAAAATTATGTGAGATATCAAAACTCTGTTCATTCAGGTTTCTTATATTCTTTCTAAACCAGTGTGTGATTGCTTTTTGGGCCTGAACCATAGTAGATATTTAAATATATTTCAGGAAAAGAAGTAATTGAAGCTCTAATAAACAAACCAGCCCTAGCTTCAACAAACATTAAGGCTATTATAAGCAAGCCGGTCCTAGCTTCCACATCAAATATTTTATGGACACCATCAAGCAATTTGATATCAGGTTTGTATAACTTCTATATAAATATACAAATATTATAAAGAGGTAAAGTTGATTACAGGAGCTAATCTCTGGCAGTACACCAAGATATAGCTATGTTCATATCTTTTTTTATTGCATAGATATATAAGCATGTTTACATTATAAGCAATTTGACAATAACTATGAATATTGTATTGTTATCATTTGAGACCCGGTAAACATTTCTTTTTTTGTATTTTTTGTTTTTAGAACATCAAAATGTTATACAACCTGACCTAACTCAATGCAGAGAGCGGAAAAGAATAAAGACAGCTAAATCAAAAGGTACGTAGGTATAAATTATTTAACATAAGTAAAACAGTTAATTAATGAATTGCATGATTAAAGTTGAATAGATAGTAGTAGTAGACTAGTAGGTATAGTTGTAAGTCTTACTAATAAATTACTAGTATAATTTTAAAATCTTGAATGTAAATCTCTTTGATTGTTGTGTTTTTAAAGAAAATAACTTGTTTTTCAGGTCCTTGTGTAACTTTGGCACAACATAAGGAATTTAAATATGTTTTAAAGAAAATGTGAAAATGATAGGAGTGTTTTAAAGCAAAATACATGATGGCAAAAAAAAAAAGAAAACAACAACTGCATTCAATTTGGTTTGTAAGAATATGTAATTTACTACAAAATTATTCTGCCAAATGCAAGCCTCTCAAAGTGGCAAGAAAAAGAAAGGAAGGCGATTCACGCTTGATGAAAAAAATTTGGCGTTGTCTCTATACGAGCCATCTCCTAAGGCATATCGGTTACTAAGCAATATTGTGTTTTGCCAAGCAGAAGAACTCTGCAAAATTTACTGCACAAGATAGATGTAAAAGCTGGAATCAATGACATAATATTTGAAAATTTGAAAAAAAGAGTTGCTAAAATGCCGAACAACCATAAATACTGTTCTTTAACATTTGATGAGATGGCAATTGGAGCCGGCATTTCATATGACAGAAAAAATGACAAAATATCAGGATTTGTTGACAATGGTGATTAATTGAAAAAGAATATTGTGATCATGTATTAGTATTTATGATAAGAGGCATTGTCAAAAAATACAAGCAGCCTTTGGCCTTTTATTATTGTAGCGGAAGCACTAAAACAGGTGAATTAAAAAAACAAATAAAGACTATCATAAAAAAAAGTGCAAGAAAAAGGACTGAAAGTCGTGGCAACAGTATGTGCCCAAGGCACCTCTAATGTGGCAGCTATAAACGCATTACTGAAAGAAACGCGAGCAACATTTTTACGCAGTGGACGAGAATATAAAGAGCGTTTTTTCTTAGTGAATAATGATACAATTTTCCCAATCTATGATCCACCTCATCTAATAAAAGGGATTAGAAATAACCTGATCACAAAAGACCTTAAATTTATCATTAAAGGCAAAGAATGCATTGCAAAATGGGACCACATTGTGAAGCTGTATAATAGGAGCCCAGGTTATAAAGGCGTAAAGATAGCGCGTAATCTAACCGCTCACCACGTGTTGCCTGCATTAATCCCGAAAATGAGGGTTAAACATTGTACTCAAGTATTCAGCCAATCAGTTGCAGTAGCCCTCGGATTTATGGCAGGTAAGCAGTTTATTATGTTTTCATTAATTAATTGTAAATGTTTGAAAGTTAAAGTTTTTAATTTGCTTTCTGTCTTTAATGTAAGGATCGTGACAATATCAGTCAGTTTGTATACTCTACACTTAGCAGGCATATTGCTGATTGCAGTATCTTTTTAGCACAAACAAAGATGCTGTTGTCCATTTTCTTCGTCTCACATTATTCATTGCAGCTAACCACAGGGATAGTTGTGTTAATATATTTTGTTCTCCTTTGCAGGATGTGGAGTCCTTGAAAAAGAAAGTACCGACACAGCAGATCTACTGATGTTCTTCGACAATTTATTCGACAGCGTAAATGGCAGTTTCAGCGCGATAAGAGGAGGAAAAATTTACAGGACGAAATTTACAGGTGAGGTGAGTTTGGGGTCACTGCATGACCCCAAACTCACCTCACCACAAATTATGGAATTATAGTCTACCTATACTTAAAACTATGAAATTTAGTAACGCCAATAACCAAGGAGTAGTGCCTTCGTTGTCCAGCTGGATTCAAACCATAGAAGGTTTTAAATTAATTGTAAAATATTTAAAATCCAAAGGCATTAACTCTGTACTGCTGCGCAATTTAAATCAAGACGCATTGGAAAACTTTTTTGGGGTAATTAGAGCTCATGGTTACAGCAACATTATGCCCACATCCTCAGCGTTTGAAGGAGCTTTCAAAACTTTGCTAGTTAATAATATTTCATCTTCACATTCAGTTGGATCCAACTGTGAAAAAGATGACGGTGTTTGTCTCCAAACACTAAAATATTTTTTAGAAAATCCAGCAGACACACACACAACTGAATGCGGAGATGAAATTGACAGTGCTCATTTAAATATAGATATTATAAATACAGACGACCTAATACAGGGCCAAACTCCAATGCTCATTGAAAGAAGCGCAGCAATAGGGTATTGCAGTGGGTGGATAGCACAACTTGCTAAAAAGCATATTTACAAAAATTGTGTGGCCTGCAAAAACCATATGGAAACAGAAGAGATGCAAAGTTTCCACAAATATATCAAAATGAAAAAATATAGTAACAAAAAGTGGTTGTGCTATCCTACAAGAGCATTATTTGATTTCTTTGCCCAAGTGGAATATATTTGTATTGAAATTTTAAAAGAGCACAGCAATAAAAAAAAAATATCAGTGTATATAAAATTAATTCTCAGTATAAATATAAATGTATCGTTTATTAGTTGTCCAGAACATAAAGATAATTTACGTCATTATTTAATAAATAAAAGCACAATGTTTTTCATACACAATTGGTGCAAAGGTGTCAATAATGTTCTCACTGGCAAAATTACCTTTTGGGATGATAGTGATCCAATGAAAGAAAAGGCTAATCGACACTACCTAAAACATAAAGGGAGAAAACGGAGAACACAAAATCGTGTATTAAATGTGTAATTTTTTTTTAATAATAAATATTTTTTTTGTGAAAGATGGTATGGTTTTTTTTTTTTTTTTTGGGTGGGAAATCATCAAATAACTTCTCCCGCTCTGGGTGGAGCAGGAGGGCGTGTCAGACTTCTACTGACTAAAACCCACCCGTGTTCCTTCAGTAGCCCTTAAGCCAGGGGCTGTGGTGTCTCTTTCGAACAAACCCGCACCCCTGACAGGCATCGGCCCTTGCGGGCCCCATCATTTTTTGTGCTGACATCTCTTTGAGGCGCGTGTTAGATTGTTCATTTTGATAATCTATTATTGTTTGGTAGATAATGTCATTTGTCACGTTGACGAAGCCTTGAACAAGTGCAGAAGTACCTAATTTGACTAGTTTACAAAAATAACGGTCTCAATTTGTGAAAATAACTTGGATGTTGTTACTATAAATGATTACGTAGTATTTAATTACACTTGTAATATATTTGGGTTTTCTAGTATTACTTAAAATAATAAATAGACTGATTCAATTGACTAGCACAATACTGGCAGTTCATATTGATACTTTTAAGTGTCTTAAATTACGAATCAGTTCTTATTAAATTGCTTAATTACCATAAAATGTTTTCTAACGGTTTTACTACATAACCTTTGTTTATTAATCTGTGTTAGAAGTTATTAAGCCAAATGAGTGACGTTCTGTAGCTTGTTCAAAATGGCGGTAGTTGTTTAATGTAAATTGACATTGGGAAGTTATAAAAAGGATTAAAAATAACGTTATTGGGTCAGTTGCTTGGTAGATGTTCAGGAGGTTAGTCCTAGTGCCGTTGTTGTGTGGAATAAATCAACCAGATGTCATGTAAGTTAAGTAATTTGATATTATATAATAATTATTGCTTATTATAAAAATGTTGTTGTACAATTTATATTATAGTCGGTTTTCCTAATGTTTTAAATCATAACAATCATATTCATGTTCTATTCCTAGCTATTGTAATAATGTAATAGCAATGTTATAATAATTCTAAGTTCTCTTGGACAATGGTCCAAGAGTTGAAATTAAATGTATGTAGGAAAATAATAATTCACAGTAATGTAAGAGATGTGTTGATGAAATACTTCAATACTGTTTCCATGGAGTTTCTTGTCCTTCTTCTCCATGAAGACCTAGTTTTGGAACGGACGACTAGCTTTCTGATTCAATATTGACAAGCCTAACTGAAATAAATGTCTGGTCTTGTCTTTCTGTGCTTTACTTCATGAAATCCTTTCCCTACAAACCATATTCATAAGAACCTGCATATACAGTAAATAAGCAGTAACCATTCTGATATTCAAAGCTTGATATTTGTTTTAAATGTACACACTTATAAATGTATATATCCCCTTTATTCTGACATCAGAAGTGGGATGGTTCTCTGGCCTTTTAGAACCACTTACTAATGCATTTTATTTTTGCTATTTTCATGATCAATGTTCGAGCTGCTGACGATATTTTGAAAACCGTTGGCGGGACGCTGACTTCACTCGCACCATAATGATGACATCCCGCTGCCCCTGACATCGGAGCTGCGGAGCTGCAAGTTACTATGTGAGCTTCGAGACTGGAACCTCAGCTGCTGTGAGAAGTATCGGGAAGCTTTCCAGGAATAAGAAGTAGCTTAAGTTGGTAAGGCCCTTAGAGGCTGTTTAATATTTACAAATGGATACGATGATAAATTGAAAGATTAAGTATTGCGAAATACTTTTATATCATTTCTATTGTTTATCGAGCATTTATTAGTATGTTTTTACTGTTAATTACTTATGTATCATTGAACCAATTACTTTAAAAGATAATCAGAGGATACAATAGTTAGAGGAAAGAGAGAGGAAGCAAAATAGTAATTTTGACATTCTTAAATGATACAAGAACAAAGTTACTTTCTTCCGTGATACATACCTAACTAATTGCTTTGTACAATAAACACTTGTGATTAGGTTACCGGGTAAATAAATTGATTAAATCAGTTAACTTCATAAGTTTAAAGATGCTAAATGCAATTTAATTTGTCTTTCTCCATGTCATGATAAAAAAGAAAAATGTACAACCATCTAATCTGCGTTTGCTAATTAATTTCCACAAATGAGAAGTAAAAAAAAAAGAAAATAATACTTAGTACCTACATGTAAAACTCGATTTGATAAATTTCAAATTGCGCCACGACTTACCTGAAATTCAAGTGGCAATAAAATCAATTTGATTACACTATGGATTTTAAAGTTGTTGATACTTTCTAGCTTATTCAGTAGTAGCCTCGAAACGTGTCATGAACAGCTGTGTATGCCTAAGGTAGTTTTTTATTTTTATTTTTAATAATTGCATAACGGATTATGAATGGTAAAAATATTTTCGGATGTGGTAATAAACCCCGAATTTATAGTTATACTTTTTTATGACTTTAGTAGAGTATGTACTTAATGCAATTTTCTTTCTATTTCCTCATGACGTTTGTATTATTTTATGATTTTTAAAAATTAGCTTTTAAGATTTTTATTGAAAGACATAATTATGAAATTGTGTTATATTCGATTTCAATTTCCAATGCTCACAGCGATGAGACTTGAGAGACAGAAAAACTTAATAACTTAGTTTGGTTAAACTGAAATGAACCAACTAAAAAAATGCAAATAGTACAACTGACGTTCAAAAGTGCCTTTTAAGTGCCTTTGAAATAAATGCTTTGACTTTGACTTTGATTTTGACGTTGACTTTGACAAGTTGCAATTTAGAGGTTGATTTTATTGTGAAATCAATGGAATAATTGCTGCTGGGGTCACAGGCCTGGTGTTAACTAACTCACGTACAGCAGGTGGGGCCTTAACATCACTTGGGTCAGAGACCAATGGAATTATTGCTGCTGGGGTCATAGGCCTGGTGTTAACTAACTCACGTACAGCAGGTGGGGCCTTAACATCACTTGGGTCATAGACTAATGGAATAATTGCTGCTGGGGTCATAGGCCTGGTGTTAACTAACTCACGTACAGCAGGTGGGGCCTTAACATCACTTGGGTCAGAGACCAATGGAATTATTGCTGCTGGGGTCATAGGCCTGGTGTTAACTAACTCACGTACAGCAGGTGGGGCCTTAACATCACTTGGGTCATAGACTAATGGAATAATTGCTGCTGGGGTCACAGGCCTGGTGTTAACTAACTCACGTACAGCAGGTGGGGCCTTAACATCACTTGGGTCATAGACCAATGAGAACAATATAAATATTCCCCTTATTGCTTTTGAGACAAGTACAGTTCAGCATGGCTGTGAAAGGTTATTTTCAGATTTATTAGCATTTTGATGATGATTTTGGTGCATTTCAGTTTGACCGAACGTTCAAACGGTACATGGACAATTGGACATGGATTGTATATTAGGATGATGGATAATTCTTTTATCTTAATAGACCAACGTATAGTGAATTTAAATTGTAATATTGGTTTGGATGTGCTTTTACTATATATTTTTTCGGTACGGTGTGATTTGTTATTCTTCTTCAGTTTACAAATTCTTTTCTTTTCAAATCAAGATGTATCACACCTCTTAAAAATACGGTACTGAGCAGATTATCGCATAAGAAAATTTATTAATTTACATAACACCAATCGAAATAGTACGTACCTTTACTGTCGAGTTAAAATCACCCAAATCTTTTATTTTCAAAAACCTGGCTATTTTATGAAATAAAAAGAAAATATTTAAAAACAAATGACGCTTACGGTGTCACGTTATTAATTCGGTCTGAAATATCAAATGATGGCTGAATATAATTCTGCGCTAATTGACTTTACAAACAAATATAAAATGCTGAATCTGTAAAGCTGTTCTATCGTGAAATTGGAAATTATTGTTGAACTAGCAGCGCTCCGCGGTTTCACCCGCGTAGTTCCCGTTCCCGTGGGAATACGGGGATAAAATATAGCCTATATCACCTAGGAATAGTGTAGCTTCCCAACAGTGAAATAATTTTTCAAATAGATTCAGTAATTTCGGACCCTATTCAATGCAAACAAACAAACAAAAAATAAACAATCAAATCTTTCCTCTTTATTAATCTTATTGGTATAGATTATTACAGAATAGATAAATTAAAGTAACGAACATATTTTGAATGTGAGTGTAACAAGTAATTTATAATCGATGTTATTTGAGAATTATATAAATGCTATTTTAGTGGTCACGGTAATTTAAAATTGGGTACTTGTGTAAGGTTCTGATGTTTACAAAATTATTTCGGAGATAATTTTAACGAAAACGAAATATACCAAGTCTTAGCAGAAAGTCGGAATAAATAGTTGATACTTTATTTATCTTCGTAAAGGTAATTCAATGAGTCCCTCATTACTGAAGATCGTGGTCACTGGATGAGCAGACAGTCATTCTCCATCTACTCCGGTCCAAAGTCGCCAACACCACTTGCTGAAATTTATTGGAGGGCGTGGCTTCTTTTATTTATTTATTAATTAAAGATGACTTACAGCTAAAACAAACAATAAATAAAGAATGGTATGTGATACTGACAGCCAATTGAGTAGAAGTCAATCTAAAAACACACTTTTGCTAGAACTAATTCATTGTGATTTTTTTCAAAGTAGTGAGCATCACATGGTTATTATTATTATTAATTATTTCAATTCAGAATTCATTATTACATTCCATAACTTGTTAGTAAAAAAATAAAACTTAAAACTATGTTTGTAAAATTAATAATTATAAAAAATTGAGCTATTATATTCAACATAATACAAAATTGAGCTACTTCACATTATATAGGGCACCACCCGAGTACCACCCATGTACAAAACTAAGATTTTCCTTAAGATTAACTTGTTTGAAATAATTCACTATACTTTGGTTTCTTGTTAGGTGTTATTAAAAGTTATTACTTCCAATGTAAAAGTATTGTTCGGAGTGGCCATGTCAAAAATGTATGAAATTGTTAATAGAAAATGTGTTTATTGAATAGTGTTCAATAATATTGTCAGATTGACCGAACGATGAATTATTCGAATTATTTTCATGATCACTGGTCAGTGCTGCGATGCAGCTGTTAAACATGAATGACTTACTGAACAATTCTTTTGTGAACTTAATTATACCCTTACGTTAATAGTTATGACAAAATTGTTAAATGTTTATACGACATTAGGGAGGTAAAAACAAAAAAAACTGTATCAATATGTAGACGGATAAATTGAAATATGCCCGGAGCACATAAAATGAGAAACAATGTATAAATTTTTGTTGTATTGGTCACTATTAAGTTCTGTCGTTTTAGTGAGAAGGAGGATTAATAGGTACTTCGAGGACGAAGTATTTTCAGTCTGGCCGTGTTCGATCATTCATTTTGATGATGATGGTCACATTAACGAGGCCTTGAGGTACCTACCTAATTTGACAAGATAGTATTCACAGGAAATAACTGTATTGTCTTGCAAAAATTACTTAAATCTATAATGATTAAGTAGTTTTTAATAATACCTGTTTAATTATACTTTACTTTAGGTTTTGATTTGATACTTTTATATAATGTGTAAGTTTAACTGGTCAACTATCAAATGCTGTTGTTTTGTGAGACGGTGGATTCATAGGTACTTCGAGAACGAAGTACTTGTCAGTCTGGCCGTGTTAGATTGTTCATTTTGATAATCTATTATTGTTTGGTAGATAATGTCATTTGTCACGTTGACGAAGCCTTGAACAAGTGCAGAAGTACCTAATTTGACTAGTTTACAAAAATAACGGTCTCAATTTGTGAAAATAACTTGGATGTTGTTACTATAAATGATTACGTAGTATTTAATTACACTTGTAATATATTTGGGTTTTCTAGTATTACTTAAAATAATAAATAGACTGATTCAATTGACTAGCACAATACTGGCAGTTCATATTGATACTTTTAAGTGTCTTAAATTACGAATCAGTTCTTATTAAATTGCTTAATTACCATAAAATGTTTTCTAACGGTTTTACTACATAACCTTTGTTTATTAATCTGTGTTAGAAGTTATTAAGCCAAATGAGTGACGTTCTGTAGCTTGTTCAAAATGGCGGTAGTTGTTTAATGTAAATTGACATTGGGAAGTTATAAAAAGGATTAAAAATAACGTTATTGGGTCAGTTGCTTGGTAGATGTTCAGGAGGTTAGTCCTAGTGCCGTTGTTGTGTGGAATAAATCAACCAGATGTCATGTAAGTTAAGTAATTTGATATTATATAATAATTATTGCTTATTATAAAAATGTTGTTGTACAATTTATATTATAGTCGGTTTTCCTAATGTTTTAAATCATAACAATCATATTCATGTTCTATTCCTAGCTATTGTAATAATGTAATAGCAATGTTATAATAATTCTAAGTTCTCTTGGACAATGGTCCAAGAGTTGAAATTAAATGTATGTAGGAAAATAATAATTCACAGTAATGTAAGAGATGTGTTGATGAAATACTTCAATACTGTTTCCATGGAGTTTCTTGTCCTTCTTCTCCATGAAGACCTAGTTTTGGAACGGACGACTAGCTTTCTGATTCAATATTGACAAGCCTAACTGAAATAAATGTCTGGTCTTGTCTTTCTGTGCTTTACTTCATGAAATCCTTTCCCTACAAACCATATTCATAAGAACCTGCATATACAGTAAATAAGCAGTAACCATTCTGATATTCAAAGCTTGATATTTGTTTTAAATGTACACACTTATAAATGTATATATCCCCTTTATTCTGACACGCGCGTGGAACACAACGCGCCGTCGACTTGGGCTTGGTCTTTACCGGACAGCGAGCTACCCATTACTCGCCGTCCGCAAGCCCATGCCTACGGTGGCCGGAAATCGGCCTGGGATTCCCGACGCCCAGGGCGTCTCCGTATCCTGCGGCGGCTGGGGTCGCGAGGGCGCATATGCTGCCTCTCCCTCACGTGCGCCGCCTCCCTCTTCGCGAGCATCACTGCTTCGCTGAAGGAGGTGACGGCTCCCCATGCCCTCTCGCTCCGTACCATGGCCTGGACCAGGGCCGGACGCGAGAGATCGCCGCCGCCGATCGCCTCCACGAGGACACGGCGGTGCTCCGCCCAAGCAGGGCAGACCGCCACCGTGTGCTCCACCGTGTCCTCAGGGCGATCTTCGCAGTGGAAACACCCGGGCGTTTCCTCCCGCCCTATCCGAAACAGGAACCTCCCGAAACAACCGTGTCCGGTGAGGACCTGCGTCAGGCGGAAGGTGAGGACGCCATGCCGCCTCTCAAACCACTCCTCAAAGAGGGGACTTACCGCCGCAATCGTGGCGTGCCCAAAGATGGTATGGTTGACATCTTTCGGGTATGCCACTATCCAGTACAATCAATCAGAAACATAATCTCAGGGTGTTCTCGAAAATGGACATATCACATGTACTGGGATGGATACATCATCACTGAAAGGACTATTGTCGCCATTATGTCTGATATGTGGTGGTGAATCGACTAGAGCGGCGTGCAATGATCGTTGACATAACGGTCCCGCATGATTGGAACCTCGTGAAAGCTGAGAAAGATAAACAAATCAAGTATCTTGACTTGGCTCGCGAGTTTGTCTACATGTGGGATGTGGACTAGGCGATCATTGTATCAATAGTCATAATAGCCAATGGTTTGATAGCAAAGAGCCTCGGCCAACACCTAAGGAGGCTCTCGTTTGGCAACTGTATCAAGGGCTTGATCCAGAAAGCGGTACTCCTGGAGCGGGTCGCATTGTTACGAGGTTCCTCTCTCTGGAGTCCTGACCGGCAGTAGCTTGGACCCTGTTCCCAATACCGGTGGGCTACAAATTTTTATATTTTTAAATGTTTTGATGTATTTTATATTCTAATATTTAATGAAATAATATAATTTTATTACAACTATGTACTGTTTTTTTTAAAATTCCTTTAAAAATCTTCCCATAAGCGCCACATGACATTTAAGGACGTACGGTACAGTACAGCAGCTGTATTTTGCCAGTATTGCAGTATACAGCGACCTACCAATCTATATTGTATATATATATTCATTAGTTCCCATAGCAAAAAACTAGATGGCGCTGCGTTTGACACTTTATAACGTTTAAAAAATTGGTCGAGCTGCCTGTCTATTGCCAGTGTATTATTGTAGTCTTTGCAGTGGAGCGTAGTGCAGCACTACTGGTGACAACTACAACCGGAGGAACGACGCAAGGGAGGAAAAAGGCGGCAGAGCGTGGGCAAGCAGAGGGCGCCACTTGTGTGGTGCATTCATCACATCTCGACGCAAAGTTATGAGGTGACAGCAGTGGGTCAGTGAGTGAATTTGGTGAAAAAATCGTGAGCACAATATGCAATCTTATTATCAGGAAGAATTTAATTGAAAGATTTCAAAAAGTGCAGAAATTTATTACAATTAAAAAACTAACTTAGACATTCACAAGTGATTTTGAACTTGTAAAATTTTAAAGAAAAAGTGATTCAGACAAGAATTCTATGCCCGATTTTATATGGAAATAAAGCGGCAAAAAGACTTGTAAAATTTCAATCAGAGACTTCTAATTTTGTGAACGTAAAAGTGCAAGAAGATTGTTTTTAGTGAACATTAAGTTTAGCAAATAATTATATTCTTCCAACTATAGTTGTATTGTTTTTTGTGTGGATTTGCTATTTGTGGGGTACTTGCTGTTTATTTTTGTGTGCCATATCTCGGTATATTGTGTTTTCTGTTTTTTGGATTATCCAAGATGACGTAAAGGCAAAGATTAGCAAGGCTATTACTGATTTCAAAAAATGCCTAATAGATCGTCGTACTGTAGCATACTTTGAAACGCGCTTAGAAAGTTTAGAACAACAGTGGCAATTATTTAGTAAGACCCACGTTAAAATTATTAGCGAAGTGAAAAAGTCAGATTTACATAGTTCAAATTACTATAAAAATTGTGTTTATGATGATGTTGAGGAATTATACATTCAATTCAAAAGCGATTTAAAGGAATTAATAACGCAATGTAAGGATAACGTCCAATCTGGTGAACCGAACAGTAATCCGGGTACTAGTAATAGTAAGGAAGTGATTAATTTTAGATTACCAGAGGCCGAATTGCCAGTTTTCTCAGGTAAATATATTGAATGGAAGACATTTCGAGACTTATTCGTTGGTTTAATACACAACAATAGTAGATTAGATGATGCACGGAAGTTGTATTATCTGAAAGGGTATTTAACCGGGGAAGCAGAATATTTGTTGAGAAATGTCGATATGACATCTGATAATACAAGGGTAGTTGGGATAAATTAGAGTCTATGTACAATAACAAACGATTTCCAGCAAACGGAATTTTAAAACACTTCTTAAATCAAAAGGGTATAACTAACGAGTCCGCCACAGACATAAAAAGACTCATTAGCACAACATCTGACTGTTTAGGCTCTATAAAGAGTCTAGGAATAGATGTGGCGTCATGGGATATCTTAATTATACATATTTTCAGTGCTAAATTGGATCGAGAGACAAGAAGGGATTTTTTTTTTTTTTTTTTTGGTTGGGAAATCATCAAATAACTTCTCCCGCTCTGGGTGGAGCAGGAGGGCGTGTCAGACTTTTACTGACTAAAACCCACCCGTGTTCCTTCAGTAGCCCTTAAGCCAGGGGCTGTGGTGTCTCTTTCGAACAAACCCGCACCCCTGGCAGGCATCGGCCCTTGCGGGCCCCATCATTTTTTGTGCTGACATCTCTTTGAGGCGCGCGTAGAACACAACGCGCCGTCGACTTGGGCTTGGTCCTTACCGGACAGCGAGCTACCCCTTACTCGCCGTCCGCAAGCCCATGCCTACGGTGGCCGGAAATCGGCCTGGGATTCCCGACGCCCAGGGCGTCTCCGTATCCTGCGGCGGCTGGGGTCGCGAGGGCGCATATGCTGCCTCTCCCTCACGTGCGCCGCCTCTCTCTTCGCGAGCATCACTGCTTCGCTGAAGGAGGTGACGGCTCCCCATGCCCTCTCGCTCCGTACCATGGCCTGGACCAGGGCCGGACGCGAGAGATCGCCGTCGCCGATCTCCTCCACGAGGACACGGCGGTGCTCCGCCCAAGCAGAGCAGACCGCCACCGTGTGCTCCACCGTGTCCTCAGGGCGATCTTCGCAGTGGAAACACCCGGGCGTTTCCTCCCGCCCTATCCGAAACAGGAACCTCCCGAAACAACCGTGTCCGGAGGACCTGCGTCAGGCGGAAGGTGAGGACGCCATGCCGCCTCTCAAACCACTCCTCAAAGAGGGGACTTACTGCCGCAATCGTGGCGTGCCCAGCACTGGGTTGCGACAATCGCTCTCTCCATGTCACCATGAGATCCCGCCGGAGCTCTGTCCGCTGTGCCGCGATTTCCTGCGGCAGCGGACTTACGCCCCGGCGTTTGGCCTCCTCGCGCCACTCCCATATTTGCGCGAGGACCTTTGCCTCCAGATCCCATGGCGGTAATCCGGCAAGGAGGCCCGCCGCCTCGCCGGAGATCGTGCGATATCCCCGGATCATCCTGATCGCCATGACCCTATGGGACGCCCTCAGCTTGCGAGCTGGTTGGCGCCTCAATGTAGGCGCCCACACCGGCGCCCCGTATAGGGCCATGGACCGCACGATCCCCGCGTAGAGCCTCCGGCAGGAAGCGTTTGGCCCCCCTAGATTATGCAAGAGCCGCTTCAACGCAGCCCCGGCCCGCTCCAGTCTGGGAGCCAAACGGCGGAAATGCTCCGCGAAGTTCCACCGGCTGTCGAGGGCGAGTCCCAAGTACTTCATCGTCGACTCGACGCCGATGTGAACCCCTCCCATCGTTATCTGGGAACCCGTCGGTGGCGCATTCCGAGGACCATGAAACCACATGGCCTCGGACTTGTGCAATGCCACCTCGAGTCCCAGTTGCCGGATCCTATCCACGATTGTCGCAACCCCGTGTGTCGCTAAGTCGGCCGCCGCCTGGTACGACCTCCCTTGCGCCAGGACCAGCGTGTCGTCAGCGTAGCAGACTACACTGACGCCGCTAGGGAGGTCGGCGCGCAGCACCCAGTCGTACCCGATGTCCCACAGATACGGCCCCAGGACCGATCCCTGTGGGACACCGCACGACATCTCTCGCCGGTTCCACTCTCCGAGGTGACCGGGGTAGATGACGGCCCTGTCCGTCAAATAGGCCTCGACCACACGACAGAGGTAGGTCGGCATCCGGTGATACCGGAGTGCCTCCCTTATGCAACTCCAGGGGAGACAAGAAGGGCTTGGGAATTGATGTTAGCATCGGAACAAACGGATGACTTACCGACTTTTGATCAATTTACGGAGTTTTTAGTTAGTCAATATCGAGGTTTAGAAAACATAGAAACTAAAACAGACAATAAGAGCCCAAAGGCTACTCAGGCACTTCATGTTATTAAAACCAAAAAAGTATCATGCGCATATTGTGCAGCGGAATATAAGATTAGTTTATGTCCTAAGTTTGGTAAAGAAACCAATGAAGCCCGCCGTAAGTTTGCCCAAGATAATAATTTATGTTTTGTTTGTTTGTATAGTAACCACTCTGCAAAAAATTGTAGAAACACTCTTAGGTGCCAGGTGTGCAAACGCCGCAACCATTCATTGTTGCACCCGCAGGGTGTTGTAGGGTCGGATATTGGTGAAGGCAGTAGTGCTGCTCGCGCGGAAACCTCATCAGTAGAAAATGAGAGGGTCAGGGCCGCCAATCAGGCGGAGGATAAACCAATAGTCTCATGTCTTGCGACAGGACATAGCAGGAATACTGTATTATTAACTACAGCCTTAGTAAAGGCTGAGTCGAAGCGTGGGACTTACCGTATGGTTAGGGCGTTACTGGACCAGGGATCCCAGGGTTCTTTTGTAACAGAATCCACGGTTCAGTACTTAAATTTAAATAAAATACCGTCAAAAAATACGGTGTTAGGTGTGGGTGGAAATAAAAGTACAACTTCGACATCCATGGTGGCTATCAAACTCCGATCGAGAGTTAATTCTTCTTTCGAAATAATGGTCCATGCTTATGTTCTAAAATCGGTTACAGCTCTTCTCCCATCTTCAAGGCTAAGCCGGGTAGAATGGGTAGACTTGAGCGATAACGATTTGGCTGATCCGGAATATTTCAGACCCAATAAAATTGATATGTTATTGGGTGCTGAGGTATACAGCCAAGTCATCCAGAACGGAGTTAAGAAGAATATAAGCGGCACTCTCTTAGCGCAAGAAACCACCTTAGGTTGGATATTGTCGGGTGCATTCGAAGTTGGCAATAGGATCCATACTCACTCACAAATTACCGTAATGCATGCCAGCGTTCAAGATGACGAATTGTTGAGAAAATTCTGGGAATTAGAAGAACCACCTGGAACAAAAAGGATGCTAACGGAGGAGAAAATGTGAAAAGTTATTTTCAAGTTCCACTACAAGAAATAAGGATGGCAGGTACATCGTACGATTTCCGCTACGCGAACCAAACCTGATCGGCAGGCGCAGTGAATCCAAAGTGATTGCTGAAAAAAGGTTAAAGGGATTAGAAATAAGGTTAGGTAAAAACATTAAATTGAAAGCAGATTATACGAATGTTATGCATGAATATTTAGGGCTTAACCACATGGTAGAAGTAACAGAACAAGAAAAATGTAATAAAAGGGCTATTTACTTACCTCATCATGAGTGGTTCGTGAGGATAAAGACACTACCAAGGTGCGGGTCGTGTTTGATGCGTCCTGTAAGGGGACCAATGGCAGGTCACTAAACGAGAGCACATAGGATATGTATAGTGGCGGACATTGTAAAAATATATCGGCAAGTGTTAGTGGATAGGCAAGATACGCCTTATCAACGGATACTATGAAGAGATAGTCCTGATAGGGAACTAGGAAATATGCCTAAACACAATTTACATAAATGTTAGTTAAAAACAAATTCTTTACGGCAAATAAAATTAAACAAAAATGAAAAGACTAGTATGAAAGACAATGGCTATAATCTCTGGCAAATATAATAAACTGTCTAATTTATTTATTTAATATTCAGACAACCATTGATCCATTAAATTTACATTTATATTGTTAGTATGAACTTAAAAACTATGTTAGTACTTAATAACTAAAAGAGACTTAGTCCTCTGTCTTTTTGTGTTCTTTTGTAAAAAATTGTAAGACACACGACGTGTCTTAGCAATTAAAATTTTCGCACAAACAAAGCCCTCGAAGGTTGGCACAGGCAGCAATACGAATGTAAAATCAAAGCCAACCCTGCTACTATTCCTCAAAGCTTTTAGAAAATAAGCGCTTTGGCAAGATCGCAAATACAAAAAAAAAAAAAAAAAAAAATTGACGGAAACAAGAGAAAAAAAAATCGATATAATGTTTAATGTCAAATACAAAAGAGAGCTGCTAAAGCTTAAGGCTTCTGCCTCGAATCTTGCGGGCAGCGGGGAGGCATTTGATTTTACGCATTAGATCTTTTCGGCCCCGCGCCGCCGACGCCGCCGCCCCGCTGCCTGCAAGATTCTGGCCTAAACCTTGGCCATATCGGCGCGTTGTGTTCCACGCGCGCCTCAAAGAGATGTCAGCACAAACAGTGATGGGACCCGCAAAGGTCGATGCCTGCCAGGGGTGCGGGTTTGTTCGAAAGAGACACCACAGCCCCTGGCTTAAGGGCTACTGAAGGAACACGGGTGGGTTTTAGTCAGTAAAAGTCTGACACGCCCTCCTGCTCCACCCAGAGCGGGAGAAGTTATTTGATGATTTCCCACCCAAAAAAAAAAAAAAAAAAAACCTTGGCCATATCAAAAGGATCTTAGGTGAATAAAGACAGGGGCATTTGTGAGGCTAATATCCTAATAATATTTAGAGGCTGCTAGCTTTTTAACCCAGATATTTTTTGGAGAAATAAATTTTATGTAATTTACAAATGACTTTTACTTTCTATCAAAAGTGGACACATTTAAAAAATGACTTTTTGCTACATAGATGTTCTGCTATACAAACCACCTGATCATTGGACGTTTTGCTACATGGACATTTTGTTTATTAGACTTACTGCTCATTAGACGTTTCGCGCTGTTGGACATTTAGCTACTTACACCTTCTGATCAGGAGGGCTATTTTGCAACTTTACTCCAAAAATTGGTGAAGCTGCTCTCCTACTTCCATACGGATCTGTATAAATATATTAGCAGCAGCAGTCTTTCGGCTTAATATAAGTCGATTGTCAATGATTGTGTCATGAATTTATTTAAGAGTAATTTAATTTTGAACAGTAATACTGACCACAAAACAATTTGTTTGTTCTTGTGGTAAAGGACATATATTTTTGAAGTGCGACAAAACAGGTTGAACTTTCAAATATGGGTTACCTTTGTTTTCCCAGCACCAGCCGGCCCAACCAACATAAGACCGTGCCTCACTACCGTTGTCTCATACAGTTGTATCACTTTGAATATGAACGCTGCAAGAAAATCGAGTTTTATAGCAAGGAGAACATGGAAGGCCAAGATATATAAACTTTTCAGTAGTCTGCCGCTCGATTGTGTTTTTGACACATATTACCTTAATGACAAAACTGTCAAAAACACAATCGAGACACGACTTAAACATTTGTAAATTAGTGGGAAAATGGTCCAAGTACAGATTTTTATTAATAAATACTTATTTATGAGCACATAATACTAACAAAACATCATGCCTTATTTTCCCAAAGGATTAGGCAGAGGTGTACCTACAGTACACCCACATTTTGCACAGATGTTTACGCCATCACCAAGTAATAACGGGCGATCCTATTGCTATCAACAGGGCGCAGATCCTGCTACTGAGAAATTCCAGATGGAAATACCAAATAACACTTTGCCCGACCTGAGAATCAAACCCCGGTCCTCATGCTCAGTATAGTAGCGCTTGCAAACACTATACCGACGAGGCAGTCAATAACAGACATAATAATAAGAAATGCAATATCTCTACCTGGCCGGCAATGCTCTTGTAAGTGGAACAACTTTTTAATTTCAGTATACCATTCAGTATCCGATTTACTCATTTAATTTTTAATTTTTAGACAAGCAAATGTTTTATTACATTAGAAATACGGTACATCAGACATTAATTAATAGGAACTCACAATACAGATCGTCGTATCCTTTCTTGACGAGCATATTGCGGATGGATGTCTCCATAATGCCGTAATCCACGACGGGCACCTCCACGCGTGGGAACAGGTCAGATATTATACCTGAACACAAAAGATTTTTCGTATTACAAATGCTCAAACCTGGTCTTTGACACTTCAGCAGAGGTCCAAGTTCGAGGTTTGAAAGCAAGCCATTGAGCGCAGTATCCTGGAGGTTCGACTTTCAGACCGTATAAGCAATACAATACTGCGCGTCAAAACCAAGGTCACGGACGTTACCCAGAAACCTGCTAAGCTTGTTGGACTTGCTTGCTGTGCTGCTAAGTTGGACTAGGCCGAACATGTCTGCCGCTTGTCAGGCAGCAAATGGGCTATAAGAACCACTGATTGGGGCCCACTAAACGCACGTCATCATTGCGGCAGGCGGAGACGAAGATGAAGGGACGAGTTTGACTCCTCCAAAAGGACTGGCCAGCACTAGCAAAAAACAGAATTGTTTGGAAAGGAGAGAGGGAGGCCTTTGCTCTGCAGTCGGTCAATACAGGCTAGTTAGATTACATCAGACAATACCAGCCAGAAAATGTCCCATTTCAGGAAAATCAACTCACATCCCTAAGGTTACCTAACTATTTTCATAAAGTCCACTTGTTTTATTACGAAGTCCTAATTGATATCATTTACGTAATAATTGGCTTGCACACACTTCCACTTACCATTAAACAGCAGCAGGTCATTCGCAAGGAATTTGGGCACATTAACATCTCTAAGTGCTCGCAGTACGATCTGACGCTCATCCCCGTCCGGCATCTGCCGGATCAGGTTACCGGCAACCGTGATTACGGTCTTCACGGCACGCATGCCAAAGTCGTAATGGTCCTAAAGGAAGAACATGATTATGCTATATTTAAAAACATATTTTATTCTGGACAATAGTCAACTTGAACTTATTATTTATTTCATTCATCAATACGTATGTACGGCTTTCTCACGAAAAGTATGCGCTAAGAGAATCGTCGTCTATGTTCGGAATTAAGATCGCGTGATGATGAGAACTAACATTAGACAGTTAAAAGTAGGGAAGTACTTGCTTATTTTGATTATAGTATAAGTTTTAATTTTAAATTAACAACTCTATGCAGTTCTATTTTTTAGAACTGCATAGAGTTGTTAATTTCGGTTTCGAATATTTTGAGTGAAAAATTACAATCTAAGAAAAGAGTAGGAAACCCTAGTTTTATCTCTCTGTATAGAGATAAAACTTCAAACACCGCGCAAAGGTGCACTACTAAAGAGTGCAGTTCTACAAAACTTTAAAATGTGCTCTACCAAATGTATTCACAGTTGTTCTCCCTAATAACTGTGTTCCCTACTCTGTGGTGCGAAGTTCGTGCTCATTCTAAAAAATGAAGATTACCAAAGCGTATACCTTTTCTGGTTTACTTGTACTGTTACTGTGTATTGTTCACATAAATTATTTTTATTCTTTTACTATCAGTTTACAATAATAAATAGGTATTCGTGCACTATAATTAATACTGTGAAACTGAATAACATAAAGATCAACTAACCTGAGCAGACAGCTGTTCCGAGCTCAGCCTGAAGGTGGTAGTGATCTTGCCAGCCAAGATCTTGGCCTCAGAGAAGCCAAAGGAAAACAAAGAGATTTCTGCGATGAGTGCGTAGTCTGGCACCATCATAGCAATGGGACGGAACAACGCTTTGAGGTTGTCTGGCAACTCCGTCCGACCTGAGGGACACGGTCTTATCTTAAATTTGTTTACTAGTTTTTTCCCGCTAGTCAAATTCAATTTGGCTGTTGAGACAAAATGAATTTGGCTGTTGAGCCAAAAACAATTTGGCTGTTAAGACAAAAACAATTTAGGTACCTGTTGAGACAAAAACAATTTGGCTGTTGAGAAAAATCAATCTGGTTGTTTAATCAAAATCAGTCTGGTTGTTTAATTAAAATCAATCTGGTTGTTTAATGAAAATCAATATGGTTGTTTAATCAAAATCAACCTGGTTGTTGAGACAACATCAGTATGGTTGTTTAATCATAATCAATCTGGTTGTTTAATGAAAATCAATAGATTGTTAAGACAAAATCCATCTGGTTGTTTTCACAAAATTTATCTGGTTGTTTAATCAAAATCAACTTGGCTGTTGAGACAACATCAGTATGGTTGTTTAATCATAATCAATCTGGTTGTTTAATCAAAATCAATAGATTGTTTAGATTAAATCCATCGGGTTGTTTAAACAAAATTTATCTGATTGTTTAATCAAAATCAATCTGGTTATTGAGACAAAATAAATCTGGTTGTTTAATCAAAATTAATATGGTTGTTGTACGGAACCGTATAACTTTACAGACTAACGCGCCGTGCATTCTGCACCCACAGCATTTGTACTTTATACCCATTATTGCAAATAAGATGTAAAAATATATTTCAATAATAATTCAGTGTATAACGAACATTCAGGGCGGTCGATTTTATTTCATTATCCCAATAGAATGACCCCATTATCATATCACCAAGTGTAGGAACTCCCTACATTTATTGAGACAAAATCAATCTGGTTGTTTAATCTAAATCAATCTAGTTGTTTTAACAAACTCAGTATGGTTGCTAATTTAATTTGGAATATTCCTATGCAATATTTAATCCTTGTTATCAATACTATCGCTCTGTATGAAATACAGGTTACTTTTTTTCCGGGTCGGTACCAGTCGGAGTTTTTTTTTCTTTTTTGTGCGCCTTTATTAAATAAATCTACGCCACAACATAAGCAACGACAAAAATATTTAATGCTAAAATGCAGAGTATTTAATCATTTATGTGTCAATTTAGATAATATAAACCCTATCTAAATCGCTTAAATTTATTTGTGACACTTAAGAAATAAATAGAAATAAAACAAAAAAGATTACTCGTTACAAAATATCGTTCATACCAGCGTATCCTGGGTTCATCGTTATGAAGACGGAACAGGAGGCCTTGAGCGGCAGGTCTACGCCTTCGAACATGAACCTTTCTTGTTTCGCGATTTGCGCTTTCTGGATCGTCACCACCTTTAGCCAGAAAAAGATTAGTTTAATCAGCCTATAATGCTCGAACTTTTTGGACATATTCAGTTTCAATAAGAGGGAGTGGACGGTAATATATAACGCGGGCCCAGTGCGGGTTAGTAGATGTCACATGTCTTCGAACTTTTGGTTCTAGGACATGCCGGTTTCCTCACGACGTTTTCCTTCACCATTTGGGAGCAGTCGTGATGAAATAATTCAGTGAAGTGCTCACTAAGAGAGATTCTGGTCATAGGTCTTATTACAGCCAAAAGATGCCTACGTGCAGTACATAGGCCTACCCTAAGCACCCACAGTATGCTGGACAACCGCCACCGTTGTTGAATTATAAATGAATAGGTACCTGTTGAGCCACCACGGAAAGCACTTCAATGTCAATGCGGTTGAACTCGTCGAAACACGCCCAAGCGCCGGACCTTGAACCAAAATGTATCTTTACTAGCTTTACGCGGCATTCTCGCGTCCGCGTGAATGTCGGTTCTCCATATCCCAGGCTATATGTCTGCCAAATTTCATGACGATCGGTTACGCGGTTTAAGCGTGAAAGCGTAACAGACAGACAGAGTTACTTTTGCATTTATAATATTAGTAGGGTCGTGGGGATTTTAATAAATCTACTGTACGAGTATATGACACCGAACTCCTCTTGTTTAGGAGGAGTTCGATGTCATATTTCAAACTCTAAACTCAAAGCATTTATTTCAATTAAATCATTTACAGGCACTTTTGAACTGTCAAAAAGTCGATCAGTTGGAAAGTTGAAGTTAGTTGCTCTTTTCAATGCGTAGTTCTCTATGGAGAATAACGGGCAAGAAACTTCAAGGACACTCTTTAAAATCATGTTAGGCATTACAAAATCTTGGGAACATTATTCTTGTTGCTTGTGTATGTGAGAACAATTTAAAAAAGCAATTCTAAATGTAACATCAAAAATAAGCCCTGGAAGTTAAGAGATGACCAGTCTCAACCTACGGCGCCCATTCACGAACTTGACGCGTGGATCAGCACCATCCAGCTCAATCATTTTGTAGGGAACCGAATGATTCAACACACGTGCTACCGTCAGTGAGACATTTAAATGAGCATCACATACTCTCAACTGCCACACTTTTCCAAGTCAACGTACATCAAAACAAAATAATAAACGGATGCATGATACTCACATTTAAAAAATTTAAACAAAACACTTTTAAATTTTAAAAAACTTAGAGTTTGCAATGTATTTGAGATATCAAACAAATTTGATTACCAAAAAGATAAAAACATCTAATATCTATTGAAATTTCAATAAATAACACTTGGTTTAAGTAAAAATAAATCTAAAATAATAATAGGAACTAAAATGTTCGTAATATCAGAAAAAAATAAAAAAAGGAAGAATCCCTTTGAAATATTACAATTTTAACTAGTAAGCCCAGGTGGCTGTGGAGCAGGACCAGCATATACATGGCTGATAGCATGCTCTCATAGCATACAGGCTGAACCAATTATTTAGATTGAGAAAGGCAATTGCCCATTTTTGGCCAAGGAGACACACGAAAATGATTTGTGCAAAAAAAAAAACTACTTCATTAATTTTAAATTATCGAGATACACATTTTATCATATAGGATAGGAATATTTATTGTACTTTATAAGTTTCGAAATGATTGAAATAAAGGATCCACAAAATGCCCGGCATAGCAGAGTTGCCATTTTAAAAAGAGAAGCCATTTTATTTCACTTTTCGATTTATTTATTTTAATTGGATAGCGGTAAGCGACATCAAAGCAGACACATTATGAAAAATCACTTGGTGCTTTGTACTTTAATAGTTTTAGAATATACATGACCGTGTCAAAGTGCCAAAGTAAAATCACATGCATTCTTTTCGATCAAAATCGAATATCGATTTTATTTTACTGTACTGGCAACCGCACCCTGATTAAGTCATAGTTGTCAAACAAACGTTACGTCAACAACTCACGACTCTCGTCTGACACGATTCTGGTGCATACGTTTGTTGACTTGTTGTTAATTTAATTCTGGATTTTTATAAAACCAACGACTTTGCATTAAAATGGACTCCAATAATCCTTCTGAACTTAACGACCTTGGCGTAAATATGGATTATGCTTCCACTTCATCCGAAACTCCTCGCACGAACATGGACCCGATAACTAGCTATGATGATCACCCTGGCATTCACACTGGACAGTCGAGTTCTTCGCAAACATCAACAATAGATCCAAACATACATTTACGTTGTGTAAATTGTGGTATAAATATATCGAGAATGCGAAGACATCCATTGGTTATCGCAGAGGTACGACGTCTTATTCAAAGATGGATTGAACCACAGCAGGTGAGTATTACAAGTCATATAGATAATACAGGTACCTGTAATATCTATAATTTATCAACAAAAAGTTGATACAAGATGATTTTCTTATTAATTGTATACTTTTAATTCAATAGGTCCAAGTAACCAGTGAAAACATGGTGTGCCATTCTTGTTGGATATCAGCTTGGAGTGAAATAAGACAGCCTACTCCTACGGGTCAACGAAGTACACCAATTGTTGGTCATTCACATGTATGCATCTCCTGTGGGCACTCGCTTTTACGTACAAGATCTCACACATTAAGGACAAACACACCTCGTGAGGATCGTATTAGAAGTGAGGTTGCTCGTCAAGTTGCACCACGTGAGTTAAGATATTCCTGTTGGAATCGAAACTTTACACTCTCAACATAATATAGTACGATGATGTGATAGACAGTAAGTAGCAATTGTCAAAAACATGAAACCCAAAAAAAAACATGTGTTCCATCATTAAATAATCTTAAAATGTAAATACTGTTATTTGTTACAGTTGCCAATATCAGCATCTGTCTGTCATACTTGTTGGCGAAGGATTGACAGAGCAGCATCAAGAACAATTTTAGAACAAGATACTTCGAGTCAACCATCTTCAATTCAATCGGAAAGCACAGCCACTGTATCGACAACCGAAGAGGAAAGTGGAGCCACTGATAACTACATGTTGCTACCTAATTATATTCGGGCACCAGGTACACAAAGTCGCTCCGAGCGGCTTACAGTCCCAAATGACTTAAGAATTAGGCTATTTTGTGACTATAATTATTGTGTACCTCCAGAATGCAGAATTTTCCTCTATCATTTAAGGAACAAAATATGGAATTCACTTTTGGACTCAATTGAGAATCCGATTAGAACTTTTAGTGCAGAACAAGTAGAAGAATTTGCTTCCTTACTAAAGAACAGTATGTTCAATCATTTAGATTTTAATAACATAAATGATATGCCTGATCATATAGTTCACTACTATCTTGGTTTTAATAAGGAACAATTTTTGGACATTCTATCCAATGTTCCCAGGCTTTCCAACAAGCATAGGGGTGCATTTGCACTTGCTGCTTATTTAATTAAATTAAGAAGAGGTGATAGCAATGAACGAATTGCAACATTATTGCAAGTACCTAGAAGTACCCTAGAACGTCATATGAATGAAGCACGCGAATTATTAACACAGGATTTTGTTCCTAGAAATCTGGGGATAAACCATATTACCCGAGCAGAAATAGCTGCGAGAAACCTGATTATTTCAGGTGGATTATATCAAGGAGAAGATATGAGCCCCATAATAATTGCTGATGGTAAGTACATATATTTACATTGAGAAAAGCTCAAATTATTTATATCAAAAGAAAACTTACTCATTGCATACGTATCGAAACCTAGTAAAGCCTTTTTTACTTGTGTGTACAGATGGGTACATATTAGATATCCTTGGCCCTTATCCTGCAACAACCCCAGCAACCCAACGCAACTATAATGGTTAGTGAATTTCAGAACGAAAACTGCTCCTATCGTCAGTATTTTCAAGCGGGGGATGTTTTTATTTTGGATCGGGGATTTAGGGACTCCTTACCTTTATTCGCATCTTGCGGGTATCATGTGCATGTGCCCCTGTCCCCAGAAGATGGAGATACACAGCTTACAACAGCGAATGCCAACAAATCGAGGGCTGTCACATTATGTCGCTGGGTGGTCGAGGTGGTGAATGGAATCTTTAAATCATCATTTAAAATCTTTCGTAAAATACCGTACTAAAACCTCACTTACAGCGATTTCGTCTTAATTGCTTGTGGGATATATCAAATAAAACAAGCACGTTCGTATTACGGGGAGCACATTAGGTTTAACGGTAGTTACCGCATTGAAGTGTGCAGTGATCGTAGGAGAAATGTTATGGAAGCATCGGCTTTTGGCAGTAATTGTTATTTGCTCAGAACGAAGATATCTAGCCGACATATAACAAGAAAAATAAATTTCGTTTACATTTTGTTCAATACAACGAATACTGGTCGTGCAGCAATAAAACAATACTGTTGTAATTGTATTGTAGGCCGTCGAACAGTTGGATGCTGTGCCCACGTCATGTCAGTTATCTGGTATTTAGGGTGGGCACGGCATCAAAGTAATATTGAAGCACCTGCTCAATTGTTGGATGAAATGTAATGTATTTAATAAAATTAAAATATTTTTTAGCAAAAAATCCGATGTACAATCGACAAACTTTAAGCATGCTCACTTAAGAAAATATTTCTGTGGCAGCGCATCTAGTGACAAACCACACCCCTTCCTGGTTTCGCCCAATTAGAAACAACATGTATTTGTGTGAGTGTATTCACACAAATCCATATTGTCTGTTGAATGCATGACGTATAGAGACGCAAACCAATGTCCATTTTTTAGTCGCAATAAAGGTGTCGTCAACAAAGCACGCATTTCGTTCCCACAAAAATCCATACAAACAATTTTCAACCTTACTACCATCAAAACATGGTCGAAATCGAGCCGGATTACAGTGCACCGTACTGAGCGTCGAGAACAAAAGACATTGCATTCCTTAGATAAGAAGCGAGCCCGGACCGTCATTAGCAGTGTTTGAGGGTTTTTTGTGCAAGTTATTTACAATATTATTACAAAAGGAATCTACGCATCGTAACATCACGTTATTTTGTTGTTTACAAAAAATGTCTCAGTTAGAACAATTACTAGGAGTATTAGAAGAAGTAGCGAAGACATTACAAAAAACACAAATACGTAAACATAAGGAAGGTGTGCTAAAATTATAAATTTATAATAAAACTTTTTAATTTCATTAGAATTGCCCGTGCTTAATGTCTGTCATTATGACACTATTTTTGATTTATTAATAATAACTTTACGATATGAGTGTAGATAAATACAAGTTGATGATAATTTCTGTGTAATTTTTTATATTAATTTCTGGGTGAATCTTTAAAATTTCCTTTTGAAATCTTGAAACACTCTATTAAAAATAAATAAGTTCAACTAAATTAAATTGCTTCTTTTCCACAACTACAAATCCTTAAAATTGTTCTTAAATTTTAACACATTTTGTATGATTTCACACGAAGATTGCAGACGACAGTTTCGCTTTAAACAAAAATGTTTTACTAAAATGTTTTAATATACATATACGGTTTAAATATCAACCATAAGAAATCTTTAATCCTGAACAGCTTATTATTAAATGAACACGAACTGAAAAATATATATTTCACTAATAGCTAATATTTCTTTTTTTCAATCCTTTCACTCTCACTGCGGTCACAGTGACAGTTTTATTTTTTCAGGAGCCCACAGGCCTGGCTTTTTGAAAATATTTCTGTTATATTTCAGAAATTAAGGAGTATTTCTTATTGAAAATTATAGTTCAGTTTAATTACTTGTTATGCTTCCGAATTCTAAAGTGGCCTATGAACTGAGTTATTGTTATATTTGTCAAAATATACTTGTCGTACGCAATGCGGGCAACGCGCTTGTCTCGTTGATTATAGCATGGTTTGTCAACCTTTTATTAAAAGACGGCCCACTCATAAACTCCAATCTTAACGTACTGCCTTTTGCAAGCCTTTTGTGAACCACCCAACGGTAAGCATCCTGCAAAGCATGCCCCGGACATTGGAAAGATACCTTGTTCGTGTAATCTCGTTTATTTATGATCAGTGGCGGCTGGTAGGTCATGGAACTGGTGGTGCACTTTACTAGCTCACTAAGTATTAGGGGTAATAAGTAAATAAATAGAATTTATTTATTTCAGATAGGTAAGTAATTTAAATATAGACGAATAAAAAATAAACAATAGTATTCAATTCCACGTAAACTAAACTTCGCAGTGACAATAATGAGTCGGTCATTCATTATGGCCGGCATGCAAACTTTGCCAAACCTCGGGCGCTCTCGCTAATCGACGCGACGTTCGGTAATATTCGACAAACTTCGGTTCCCCGTGCGGCGCACGAGAATCGACAAATTACTCCATAACGCTCCATACAGTTATGTCAACTATCTTCTGTCTCACGCGCTAGGCGTTTTAGCTCGGATCTCATAGAAATGTATGAGCATTCACTGTAGATCTTCTGTACCGCGAAAATGAGTCTTAATAGTTTAGCAAAGAGCTTATATTGTTTCCTCAGTTTTGTTAATATTACGTAGACCACAACCAGTGGCCACAATGCGATTATAAACATTGTGTGATTCTTTCTACATCTATTAAAATCTGGTAGTTCAGCGCACGAGTGCACTAAAGGGACAGCCGCCTGTTTATAATAATAAATAATAATAATATTTATTTTATTTCGGAAAAGAAATCCATAGAGTGTTAGTAACATAATATGAAAACAAATTATTATCTAGTGTTAGTACCAATCAACCTCTGCACAAACTGCTGTTATGATTAAATAAAAAATCAAAGGTGTGATAAATAAATGGATAAAACGAATATTAGAACTATTCAAAGTATTCAAAATATACATACCTATAAGGAACACCTGCAAAACATTCGAGATAGGTAACATGGTAATAAAATAATAGGCATACCTTAAAAATTCTTTGTAATATTTCGCGAACGTATTTTATGGTCCTTCAATAGAAGGGCCATAAAGTATGTTTTTAAGCCATTCTATTGTTAAACCGGATTTTCAGAAGTTCCCACTAAATAACAATGGTATAGATAATGAACGTATTATGATTGCAGTTGCAAGAGTTCCGACACCAGTAAACAAAAAGCTCTGATAACATTGTATGAATTGCGCAAAGTATACCTATTTGTGTTATTCCAATCATAATATAGAGCAATAAAATAAAAAGATAATAACAAATGTTGCAAATTTCCAACAAAATATCTAACTTGCTTCGTTTTTGTATATTTTCAAGTTTATAACACATTGTAATGAAGATTTTTACTTTTCAATAGAACTGCGCAAGTAACAAGTCCCTCTTACGCCCGCGCCGCGCCGATAATACAGGTTTTTTTTTTTAAATGGCATTAATAAGTTGACCTTGAAAGGCTGTAACTTCTTAACCGGAATTTACAGAAATGACAATAATTATTAACATTTTATAACTTTATGCAGTGCCAGTCAACGTGCCTAGCGCGTCCGCTGCGTTTTGTATGGCGGCGGTATCGCATAACCATTGGACATCATGAAAATTGGAGAGGCAGTGAAAATGTTCATATATAACAAAACTTATAGACCTGACGGAACATTATTATGTCGGAGAGAGGAAAATATTAAAGTTGATAGAATAGGTATAAATTGTTGATAAATAATCTATCTATACTAATAATAAAGAGGAAAGATTTGATTGTTTGTTTGTTTGCATTGAATAGGCTCCGAAACTACTGTACCGATTTGAAAATTTATTTCGCTGTTGGGAAGCTACACTATCTCCGGGTGACAAAGGCTATATTTTATCCCCATATTCTCACGGTAACGGGAACTACGCTGTTGAAATCGCGGAGCGCTGCTAGTAAGTAGCTGAATAAATAGAAAAACTAACAAAAAAAAAAACATTAAGCTAATCGATAAGATTCTGTTTACAATTACTGTTTGATCTGTTGTGATGTCTTATTGCCTGTGGTAAACAAAAAAAGTGACACCGTCTCTCTGGTCTCGTGTCAAGCAAGGCATGAATTAGTTTTATTCTCCTCTGCTAATAAAAAACAAACCTAAAACCTACAAAAATAAAACACATTAAGAACCTAACAATTATTTCATTTAACTTAAAGCAATAGCAATAATACATTTTCTAAACCAAAAAGAAGATAAATATGAGTACGAAATTACTTCTTGTCAACAAGAATAATTCATAAAGAGCTCATACCGGCCGTGCCTATTCAAAAATAATCTCACAAACTAGTGAACATAGCACGCGCCTGTTTGAGTGTCACACTTCTATACACCATTACTACGAACACTACTAAAATATGTTTCGTGCATTCTATTGGTCAAAACGCATGCATTGTGCGATCGAGTCGTGAGCCTTGCTACGCGATTATCGCCTTAAAGGTGAGCGTGCGGAAGAAGTCGCGATTGTACATATATTACATGAACACGTGTGCACTCTAGGCCAAAATCAGTATGGATATTGGGCATTTCCCTTTAAATGTGTTTGAGTAGGTCCCTGGATGGTGTAGTTTTACAATTGGACCCCGGTAGGGTGCGCTGTTCAGGCAGGATAACGACTGCCGTTAGTAGGTATGTTCATGTAACGTGAAATAATAACAGTATCAAACTTTAAGTGGTGATAACAGGTACATGAGTAGTTTTTCCCCTTATTCATGAGAATATGGGAAAAATCTACGATATATCCAAAAGAAAAACATCGTGCAATGGGGTAGTTGTTGCATTATTGTGTTGAACAGCTGATTAATGTTGAGTAGTCAGGGCCTAGAGACAAAATACATTTCTGTTAGCGTTCACACCAAACGCTTCGCCAAAATGTATGAGAATGACATTACCTGCGGAAAGGTTACGTCGTGTTCTTACCGTAGGTAATGTGATTCCCATACATTTTGGCGTAGCGTTTGGCGTGAACGCTAAAGATACTTAATGTGTTTTGTCTAGGCCTGCAGATTGTTCCGAGGGGATTGTGGGTAAGTAATAACAGCCGCATGGTTCGATCGATTAGGTTAAGCTACGCTTGCCAAAGTCGGTTCGTGGATGGGTGACCATTTTTACATATCAAGACTCTCCTCCCTCTGTTCCTCGTTAAGCACGTTAAGCTGTTGATCCTAGCCAAGAGTTGGAGAAGTTTCATTAGTACATCTTTGACAGTCGTTTCGGGTCATCAGAAGCCCGTAAGTATGACAGATTGTCACGATATTTTGAAGCAGACCGTAGGTAGGTACTTACGCAGCCAGTCCTTTGAAGAATTTCCCCATAGCCATAAAGTCGAGCTGATCAGAACAGTTGAATACGACGCACTGCACTGCCACCGCCTTCGCTAGATCCTGTACAAAATAATGAAGTACTGTTTTTATTTGTTTGTTACCTTTCTTGACGAAATCTTTCTTATTGTATACCTTCTTCCCCTTACAGCATAGCGTGACATATCAGGCATGGGGTTTTTGTCACTTCATTTAAATTTGCCAATTTTTTTTTTCTTGCATCTTTTAAAAAATAAACCGGCAATATGCTTTGACATCTGTGACGAAAATTGGTGTCCGGCACTAGTAGATTAAAAGTAACTGACATAACTGTCAGTTTGCTTGCTAGCGGTCGATAAGAGGTAAGTGGACTCAGTTTTCGAGGTATTTTTGCATAGATTTTCACGATTTATAGCTACGATAATTATGTTGCACACAATAGGAATCTATTAAAAGGCAATGAGCAAAAAAAAAACTAGATTCGCATGAATGATTGCAAATATTTTTATTGCTGAAGTTAGTATACTCGTAGGTACCCATATGCAGTCGCAGGAAATTACCGTTTGGCAGACATGCGATTGTATGCAGAATAACAAGGGAAATGAGAAAACCATATTTGGGATAGTATGCGATTGAGTCAAGTTTAGGAAAAATTATTTGCATAATAATATTATGAAGAGGTGGGTACTATATTTTTTGGTTTTCATGATTTAATTAGGCTTGCTTGCTTGTTTATTTTGCACCTTACGCTACTTTTTTCCAACAGTTTGTGAACAACAATGCCGAGACGGAAACAAGTGCATGTAGTCAACATTCCAGATGGTAGTGATGACGAAGAAGTTTCTGATGAAGCCCGGGACCCGTCATATCTGTCCGAGTCCGATGAAGTTAGTGACGTAGATTCAGAGTCAGATATTGAAGTGGAGAACAAAGCGATCAGCCTTCAACAAGTCGACAGGGGGAGGGGTAAAGAAGTCATATAAATGGGAAACTGGTCAGCGGCAATATACGAAGACATTTACGCCTTTCTAGGTGATACTAGCCTCACAGATGACATAAAAGGTTTGAATACACCATCACACATTTTCGATAACTTTTTCACTACTGAAATGTTTACTTTTATTACTAAGTAGCTTTTGCCAGCGGCTTCGCCCGCGCGGAACTTTCATCCCCTATTTAACTCCCTTAGGGGATGAATTTCGAAAAATCCTTCCTTATTCCTTGTCTACATTATAAAGGGAACCTCTGTGCAAAATTTCAGCTTCCTAGGCCCAAGGGTTTAGGCTGGGCGTTGATGAGTCAGTCAATCAGTCAGTCAGTCAGGACTTGTCTTTTTATTTATACAGATGAATCCAATTGTTATGCTAATGAAAAGGGAAAAGAGGCCAATATTTCAGAATTAGAAATGCGATCATTTGTAGGCATTCTAATTTATATGTCTGTGGTTCATTATCCGACAATTCGACATTACTGGAGGTGTGGAATGGGATTCAAGCTCGTTGAGAAGACAATGACTTGCAACAGATTTGAGGCACTCAAGAGGTTATAATAAATACGTCTAATATGAAAAGTGTCTAATATTCTGCTGAAGAAATAAAATAAAACATAAATAAATACGAGCGTTTTCTAATTTAATTCCATCTCTTCCTACACGTATGCAATCTATCACCAGCCTATGCCAGCATTCTTGCTATACCCGACATACCTAGTTTCCCATTTTGTTCTTAAATTTTTTATTTCGTAAGCTATTTTTGCATACAATGACATATTTGAAAAACTTGATAATAAACCTAGATCTGCATTCAATGTCATATTTAGCATTGATAGTTTTTTTTGTCAGACTTTTCAAAAAAGGCAAAAGTGACAACCAGTCTTAACAAGGGCTATCGTATACTGGTAACGGGGTTATGGAAGTTAGAAAGGCCATCGCTCCATGTAAAATTAGACTTCCCTATTAGTCGTCATGTTGATAGTAATAGCCATTTCATCTTTCACACAGTTCTTCCTTCTTTTTTGTCATCTTCCTCTACTCCTACTTAAGGTACGGGTAGGTTATCGATTACCTTGGTTGTCTCAGTCTTGCCCGTACCGGCGGGTCCGGCGGGGGCTCCACCAAACTTGAGATGCATCGCGCACATGAGAGTCAGGTAGCACCGATCAGTTAGTGGTGTTATCACCAGACGACCGCTGGAATAAATAAACATATTGTTGGCTATAGGTAAGTTATACCTACCTACGGGGCTTGTGGCTATGTATTAACTTGAATTATAAGCCGACCGTCTAACTGAGTCCTCGCCTGCGGGGTACAGGGGTGCGGGGGTATGACGACCAAGGGGACTGAGACAGGTGCGGGCGGTGGCGGCGCTTAGTAAGATACATACGAGATGAAATGCGCCAAGATAGTTCCTAAGATATGTGACGTCATAGGAAAGAAATAGTGATTTATTTAATGAAAAATAATTAATTAATGAAGATACAAAATTTTAATGAACTTAGGTACGTAAATAAATTATTTGGTAATAAACTATTGTACTATATTTTATTATATAGTATAATCATGAAAATAAATCAATCAGACAGGTCCATTTCAATGTCGGTGGAACTTGATTCTTCACTTTCGACGGAGTCATCATCGGATTCATCAGAGTCGCCCTGAGTGCTAATAATAAAATCAACAGCATCATCCCGAATTCCATCATGTTTGCAGTACTCATCCTCGATATTGATAACATGATTAACACAATTCTCCCATTTCTGTACGGAATATTTAGCAAATAATCCCTCTAACGTAGTTTCTTTTTTTTGGTCTAAATTAGAGTCCACACTTTTTAGTGCTAATTGTCCCTTAATGTCACCCCAGACCAACTCAATAGGGTTCAGGTCTGGGTGGTATGGAGGCAAACGCAACACTTCATGTCCGCTTCTTTTCAATAACTCGTCAATTTTCTAAATATCTTCAGTGTCTGTCCTTTTAATCAATTTAAATAAATCGTCCTTTCTAAGCTTATTATCAAAAACCACGTCATGTCTTCGTAACCATGTTTGCATTACTGTCTTGGTAGAAGCAATAGTCGGCTTTTTTTCATCTCGAACCGAATGATAAGCTGCGTTATCCATCATGATGATGGAATTTGGTGGTATATTGGGCATTAGCTTTTCGTTAATCCATTTACTAAAATTCTCGAAATTCATAGAATCATGATAATCACCCGTCTTACATTTGGATTTAAATATCACAAGTGCTCCGTCTACAAATCCAGTTTGACCTCCACAATGTACGATGATCAAACGGTTCTCTTTTCCGATGTGAGATAGCACGCCATGTACATCCTTGGATTGCCAGCATTTTGAAACATTATGAGACTCATTTACATAAGTTTCGTCAAGATATACAATATGTCTCCCTTCTCTACGATATTTTTTTATAGTCCTTAAGTATTTCCACCTCCACGATGTTATATTTGGCTGTTCAATAAGGAGTTTCCTTTTAGACCACATTTCTTAAATTTAAAACCTAGTTCATGTAGCAACAGCGTTAAATATTCCCTTCCGCAGTGTATATATTCTCTTCTCTAAGTACAGCAATCAACGTTTCCAGAGTAGGTACTTTTTTATCAACTGTATAAAACTGAGTGACCTTTCTTCTTACCACTCCTTTCGTGAAATCGTCTATTTCCACTCTTTTTTTGCGAACCACTTTGGTTTTTTTCGGTGATTTGAAGCTTTCGTTGTCTTTCAATAATTTCCCTTGATTTACGATTCTAGATACGGTCTTTTCCGATAGTCCAGTAACTTCTGCTACGGTTATGTTTAAATGTATGTCTTGTTGATATTCCATAGAATTCGGGTCCAGTTTCTTTTTTCTAAAATATTCGTATACGTTAAAAGCCATTTTCTTGCACTGACTATTCACTTTATGTCCGAATATCTTTCGATTCATCTTGAGATTGTTATTACATGTGTACTTCTCACAAGGCGTCCGCAACAATTAACACGTGCGATCGCTACCCGTGTAGCGATTGAAATGAGCTATTACAATAATTCACCCACCGCCCGCACCTGTCTCAGTCCCCTTGGTCGTCATACCCCCGCGCCCCTGTACCGCGCAGGCGAGGACTCAGTTAGACTGTCGGCCTATAGTAAACATTATAAGCTTGCTGAGGTTGGTCCGTGGGTGGATGACCATCTTTAAATATCAAGACCGCCCAGTGCCTCGGAAAGCCCGTCAAGCCGTTGGTCCGGCTGTCATTTGTGGATCTTTGACCGTCGTCACGGGTCGTCAGCAGCCCGAGTCTGACAACCAGTATCACCAAGGGGTATCGTATTACCCAGTAACTGGGTTCTGGAAGTCAGATAGGCAGTCGCTTCATGTATAATACTGGTATTCAGCTGCATACGGTTAAATTGGAAACCGACCCCAACATAGTTGGAAAGAAGCCAGGCAGATGATGATGAGCTAAGTTATACCAACAGTTCAGACGCTCTGACAACATTATTATCTTCGAAAAGTAACGGAGTTTGCCGAAACGCGCGGCGAGCGACTCAAAGTGCCGTCTCTTCCCCGCGCTCTAGATACGCCCTTCTGGCACCCTCACCCGTCCGAACTAATCAACGCGACGTATCAAGCATTCGAGCATGACTATTGACTCGCGCCGCGCATCATTGTCAATCTTTTATTGTTAATTAAGTTTACACATCGATCACTAATAAAGAACTAGGTACACAATCAGCGGCAAAAGATGTCCTCACCGAATGAGCACCCACTTGAACATTTGGGTGCGCTTTTGATTTAGTAGCATTCGTACGCTCCGACGGTAAAATGCCTCAGTGCTCGTATAAAAATTTTAAAAATCACACATCCAGGACGCTAAAAACGGGTGGACTTTCATATTTTCGGTAAGTATTAATATTATCATTCTATAACTGTTATCACTGTATTATAAATGCTGACATTTTGTAAAGAAAACATAGTTTTTTATTTTTATTAAGTCGTATTAAACAGCAGGAGTTATAAAGCATCTCAATTAGAAATAGAAATAGAAATAGAAATCATTTATTTGCCAATAATGTAGGTATACAGATAATGATGGTTATTTTTAACAGAGTCCCGATACATTTTGCCTTACGGCATGCAAAATTATTTGGTGCTATACATTTACTAGACACTAAAGCAAAACACAAAAACACATACATACTACTAATATAAGAATAAATTAAAACACATAGGTATTATTAAACATTCGGAATTATGCACAAATGCCACTACTAAATTATAACAAAAAAATATGTCAGGAAATTTAATAAGAAAAAAAAAAATATAATAATAATAATTTAGAATTACAATAGAACTAAGGATAAAAATATCAGTAAATTAAATCACACACACCATTAACAGAAGGCTTTGTCATCAACAAAATCTTTAATTGCGTAGTAACACTTGTCCAGTAGCAGTTTTGTTAACTTTTTTTTAAAAACTTTGGTGGGTAATTCTTTCAAGTGTATTGGCAGTTTATTATAAATAAGAGGACCCATGGTTAAAATGTTTTTTTTAAGTAAAGACGTTTGGTAACCACCTGTGTAAAGTTGGTTTTTATATTGTGACCTTATTGGCCCTGAGCGTTGTCTTTTATCCGCTACTGACATAAACAGATGCTTGTTCATTCTAACAAATAGGGCAACTTCTAGTATATATAACGATGGCAATGTAAGTATCCTTAGCGATCTAAAAACTGGTTGGCAGCTTTCTGAAGTTTTAAGACCTGTCATTGATCGAAGGCAACGTTTTTGGGTCCTAAATATTATTTCTCTCTCACTGCAGTTACCCCAGAATATGACACCAAATCTCAGCGAGGAAGCAACTAAACCATGATATGCTGTCACTAATGTGTTTAGGTTAACTTTTTTTGAAAGGCTGTACAGTACATATGCCGTTTTACTTAATTTATTGCAAACGTTTTCGGCATGATTTTTCCATGTCAGTTTATTGTCGACGTATACTCCTAGGAATTTTGTTACTGTAGTTGAATCTACGTTTTGGTCATTATATTTAATTGTAATATTTTCTGGCTCCAGCCGCTGGTAGAAATGCATTATTTTTGTTTTATTAATATTTATTGCGAGATTATTTTTATTAAGCCAATCAATTATATTTTTAAGACTGTTGTTTATATCTCTTTTGTATTCCGTTTTGTCTATGCATTTGTAAAGACTCTTACTAAACGTATTAATCATACTGCATGCCCACTTAAAGTGTTCGGGTTATGTGCGTTGATTCTGTTCCATTTGTTGGAAACGCTAATGTTTCTTTTTATTTTTATGAGTGAATTTTGCTGTTTCTATTAACATTATAATAACATTTTATGGATTTGATTTTGAGTAAGTACGTATAATAAAACTAAAGTTGGGATTTTTTATTTTGCTTTCCTCGATATCTAGTGAGTCACCACTGGGTCACCACTGCTCATTAAGCATATTTGGCTCAATTCTGGATACGCCAAAAAAGTTGTTATGATAAAAACTTTTTTCAAAAAAATAACAACCGACTTCCAAAGAGACACTACAAAGTGCAAAATAACTTTAATTTGGGAAGTCGGTGACTTTGGATGTGTATTTTAATTATTAGTCACCGCCTTCCGAAATTAAAGTTACTTTGCACTTTGTAGTGTTTCTTTGGAAGTCGGTTGTTATTTTTTTGAAAAAAGTTTTTATTTTTCACTTTTTAGTTATCTACCCCACACCAATTCGAAATTTCAGCATCCTTGGGGTCAAAACAATACACATTTATGCGATAGCAACATTCGCGGTTGATTTGCTGTAATTTTTTGAAGAGTTCCGTTGTCTGTCTCCGAAACGCATCATCAGATCTAACTTAAATTTCAATGGGACCATTTCGGAGTAAACCCCTTTCGAACAAAAAAAGAATTTTGCAAATCCGTCTATATATGACGGAGTTATGCCCGAACATACATAAAAAAAATATATATATATAAACATGTCGAATTGATAACCTCCTTCTTTTTGAAGTCGGTTAAAAAAGGAACTTCTTGCTTGCAAAAGGCTTATCAAAGTGGAAAACAACAAAATATATAATTTACGAAAACGTCAAACAGTAGATCAAACACTACTTCATAATTTATATAAACATATAGAAGTTAGAGACACATTTGACACATTTCTATATCTTTGTTTAAAGAATGTAAAAGGCAGAAAACGGGCATTTTTTAATATCCACCAGGTGCCAGAAAATTCGCCATCACACTTCACTTCTATTCACTAGCTGCATGTAAGTACTTGTACATACGAAAAATGTTTGACACTTGCCTACCTCACCCGAATACTTCATGCAACTGGTACAGAAGTATAAATGCAGAATCTAGTTTTACAGGAAAAGCATTTGGCATACGAGAAAAGAAGAAAAAACGGCTAAAGCAAAAAAGGAAGCAATTGGTGCTATAATTGCAGACGAAATGACAATATGACAACAGATAATATGGACGGGTAAACGGTATGAGGGTTTAATTGATGTGAGACTTGGCAAAACAGATGACACAAATGATATTGCCAGTCAATACGTTATTATGTTAGTACTAAAAGAATCATTTCAAATACTATTATCATATTTTTTAATTTCAAGTCTGACAGCTGAAAATAATGGCCAATTTACTTAAAATTGCTTTAGAAAGATGTCATTCAGTTGGTGTTAAAGTGATATCGTTGACTTTTGATGGGTGTAAAACAAATATTTCTTGTATGAGAATCCTCGGTTGTAACATTGTTCGAACATGAAAAATAATTTCAAACACCCTTTAGGAAACTACGAAGTGGTTGTGTTTCTAGATGCATGCCACACAATAAACTTATAAGTAACACATTTGTGTTCAAAAAGATAATCAAGGATGCCAGTCAAAAACTTATAAGATGGGATCTCATAGGTCGTCTTCATCATTTACAGGAAGAAAAGGGACTACATCTTGCCAACAAATTATGTCACCGCCACATAGCATTTATAAATGAAATAATGAAGGTGAAATTAGCTACGCAACTTTTAATTCGAAGTGTGGCTAGAGCTAGAATTTTGTGAAAAGCACCTACATCTTATTGATTTTAATAACAAAAAGTGTGGCCCAAGGACTAAATTAATCCTGAGAAAAAATCCACCATTGTTTCCACCATCTGGTCAGTGTCTAATCGCACTTCTATTCCAAAAACACAAAATGCTCTAGAATCATGGCTTAACCATTGAAACACACTTAATTAATCGAAGTAAAATTTAAGTGGAATATCTTCTACACTATAACGGAGTTTTGCAAAAGAACAAAAACATACCGACTGCGAAATCGAGCGCATCAATGGAACTGAGCCAATGCCAAAGTCGTTCGCCGCAAATTCAATATGAAAAGAGACTAGAAAAGCACTTGTCCTAAAGATGAGCATAGAAAACTTCATAGGTGGGCTAGCTAATCATCATCAAAAACCAATGATGTTTTTTTTTTGTTTAATGTTTCTGTTTTATCATGTTTGTTATGATTGGGCAGTTTGTAACCTGTATTTTCAATATTAACTATTATACAAAATAATCAGATTTGCTGTTTTATTATTTTCGTTATAATATATTTATTATCGTCTATTTTCAAAATTTTATGAACAACAAACAATTTCGGAACGGCGCAGCGTAAGGAAAGGTGCTTTCGGCGAAAGTAGCTATCGGTAAAAAAATATTTAGTTCAAGCATGTTAAGGCTTGAGGCGAACTATGATATCGACAAATCTTGGTATCGGCCAACCATTCATTCTTTGAAGCGTTATTCGGCGAAACGTGGTGTCGCTAAATAATGTTATGAACTAAAAGATTTTTCGTAGTACTGTTCAGTGAACCATGCTTCCTGTAGACAATTATATCGTTCAAGGGTAATTCGGTAAACCGTACGGGCTCATCAAAATTGGGTATACATTGGTTTCACAGTAATATAAACGAAACAAAATCAGTAAAAAGTTTACACGTCCAATGTCATTTTTAAACCCCGACGCAAAAACGACGGGGTATTATAAGTTTGACGTGTCTGTGGTTCTGTCTGAGGCAACGAGCTCCCGAACGGATGAACCAATTTTGATATTGTTTTTTTTTTGTTAAGTATCTGTGGCAATTTCTATAACATGTCGCACGCTTAGTATTAAAGTGACAGAACTCAAAATTAGCCCGAAATTAGTTTGGAACATTTAATCCTTAATACAAAGCTAGCTATGAGATTACACAGCATATCTCTTAAAAAGTTAGTGTTTTCCTGCTCTAACATCGTCATTTGACATTACACTGACTGATTCAGTATTCTTTTAACTGCTCTATGGAAAACATTTACCCGTTTGTTTAAAAAGTGACCTATTCGCGAATAAGTCTCATCATTAGTAAGTGTAACTTATTGATTTTGTTTTATACGGCAAAATGAGACTCACTACAGAAGAAGTAAACGCGGGCTCCAAATTACGTAAAACAGCAGTGAAATTTGGAGTAAAGAAAGACTCGCCAGGATCACGTAAAAAAAATGGCGTGTTGATGCTTTCACTACCGCCTCATACATCACACCGCACTCAACCACTAGACCTTCCAGGGGTGCAGGTTGTTCGAAAGAGATACCGTGGCAACTGGCACACAGGCAACTGAAGGAACATGGGTGGGTTTTAATCAGTAAAAGTCTGACACGCCCTCCCGCTCCACCTAGAGCGGGAAAATTATTTGATGATTTTTCTACCTCAAAAAAAAAACCACTTGGCCTTACATTTTTTGTACCTCTACAGCTGCAATATCACTAAGTATGTGATCTGCACATGCTCAATAATAAAAAACCGGTCAAGTGCGAGTTGGACTCGCGCACCGAGGGTTCCGTACAAACCTGTGGGTATATAAGTAAAAGTTAAAAATTGTCAAAAATATTTTTTTTTATATGACGAAACTAAAAATTTACGGTTTTCGTAATTTTTCCTATATCTGTACTATAAGACGTGACTTCGTACAAAATTTCAAGATTCTAAGTTCACGGGAAGTACCCTGTAGGTTTTGAATCCCGTGCGAGTTTCGAAAATTTGCGGAATTTTGCGGCCTAAATGTCTGTATCTTTTGATTGCGTTGACTTAGAAGGTTGATTTTTCTACAGCTTCCAGGGACAGTAGAACTAAGTATCATATAGAAATTTCAGATTGATACCTCCACGCGTTCCTGAGAAAAACGGTCTTGACAGACGGACGGACGGACGGACGGACGGACGGACAACAAAGTGATCTTATAAGGGTTCCGTTTTTTCCTTTAGAGGTACGGAACCCTAAAAAAAAGAATAATGATCAAGATGTCAAGCAATTCTGTCCAAATTGGTAATGTGCAATCGCAACTTAACAAATTAAATGAAACTGAAGTTGTTTCTCTGGGTATATCAAAAACCCGTCCTGAAATTATACTTTTCAGTGTCGCACCAATCAACAGTATTGAAGAATTAAATAAAATGAAAAAGTTACTCTCCGAAAAAATGGCTAGAGAGAAATTATAACCAACTAATTCGCTAGTGTGTCTCGGAGGGAAAGGAATAAATTGTGCCTATGTGCTAATAGATATCATGCATATGCATTTTGTTACCTTTTTTGGTATAGTAATTTTATTCTGGGTGCATCGTTTTCACATATTTTTTAATTATATAACGAATGTACTATAATATAAATTGTATGTTAAACATTTTAAAAGAGTAACGGTGGAGTTTCTTGCCCGTTCTTCTCCATACGAAACTACACTTTGGAATGGGCGACTAGAATCAATTCCGCTTAAATGTAAATGTTGACGTTCAAAAGTGCCTTTTAAGTTCCTAATTGAAATAAATGCTTTGACTTTGACATGTTCACGCTGCGATTTTTTGTGTAAGGGATCCTGGCGTGGTAGCTGTCTGTCTGACGGCATTAAAATAAGTTTAAAATGCTACAGAAATACAGTTTCCTTTTTTGGAAGATGATCTCATAGTAGTTACTTTTCACACACACACACACACGCATAACTTACACACATTCAAACAACGTTCACACAGTCTACTCATTTCACTATCGTAGTTGTAAGTGTAGTACAAATAAATATCCTTTGAGTAAAGACGTGTTACAGTTAGTTGTTGTTAGTTTTTTTCTTTCACCGAACAAATTGATATAGACCTTAAAGCCTTAAACATATGGTCCATATCCAGACGGATATATCGACTCACATAGGGCCATTGTCGCCGCCGTGAGAACAAAGGCATTCCTGAGTGGATTATCTTTAGTAGCATCGAGAGTTATAATAAAAAGTCATTAGCAAAATAATCATCATCATCATCATCATCATCATCATATCAGCCGAAAGACGTCCACTGCTGGACCTAGGCCTCCCCCAGGCTCCTCCACTTCGACCGGTCTTGTGCTTCCCACATCCAGCGGATACCCGCGGTCTTCGCAAGGTCATCGGTCATATAGAAAACAAAATTAAAGTTACCCCCCGTGAATTTTGGTCACACATCTCTAGCCTAAGATCCAAAGGTGGTTTTGAGCCTAACATTTCATACAGAGGCATAACTTTTTCAGGAACTAAAGTGGCAGGGGCCTTTGCTGAGTTTTTCTCTAGTGTATTTCTGCCTGATGTCCCTCAGCTGAATACTAATCATATTAGTACAAATAACCATACCACTCACAGCAATTATATTAATATACCCACCTTGTACCCTGCAGACATTATTAAAGTCATAAATAAACTGAAGCCTAACAGTTCCATTGGTCCTGATAACATTTCCCCCTTCATCATTAAAAGTTTAAAACATATTTTCAGTGACCCTCTTTGTCACATTTTCAATTTAGCGTTGCAGACTGGTATATATCCTACTCAGTGGAAAGTTTCTAGAGTAACTCCTATTCCTAAAACCAAAAACAAAAGTTCTGTAGAAGATTGCCCTATCGCAATTTTATCTTCCCCGGCGAAGGTCTTTGAAAACATCCTCCATAATGCCATACACGAGCAAGTAAACAAATATCTATGTAATGGGCAGCACGGTTTTAGAAGCAAGAGGTCAGTTGACACGAATCTCCTGACACTTGTTGGATATATCTCCTCTCTAGTTTGGACCGCGGGCGTCAGGTAGACGTACTTTACTTTGACTTCCGGAAGGCATTTGATAGGGTTAACAACGACACGCTGCTGATGAAACTTAGCAAAATAGGTTTCGCACCATCTCTCCTTTCGCAGACTACCTACGCGATCGCCAGCAGTTCGTTAGGCTTGGTATGTACGAATCAGGTACCTACCACACGCGTTCCGGAGTAAGTCAAGGCTCAATTTTGGGGCCTCTATTATTTTTAACCATGGTTAATCATCTTCCCCAAGTTCTCCGTCGGGCAACATGTCTATTGTATGCTGATGACTTGAAATTGTACCTCCAAATAAACTCCGAGCGTGACTGTTTAGCACTACAGCAAGATATAGACGCGATATACAAGTGGAGTTTGATTTCTGTAATTGGTACTAAACCGTTTTAATTAAAGAAATAATAGTAGCCGTGTGTACGAGTGTCTAATTGAAATGACTGAGTGAAATCTGAGCTTTATACGGTGGTTCTACAAGCTATGAGTCTACTTTGACAAGCAGAAGGCGGGCCGCATCGTAGTGAAAAATCCTCCGACATCACTTTCGTACATTTTGTATGAGCCATCCCACACAACTGATGGGCCGGACCGCAGTTTTTCGTTTCTGTTGCTTTCTGGGACGATTTTTGTACAACAAAATCTATTAAATTCAACCAATATTTCACCTCAATAAGGGACAATGCAAAAAGAAGCTTACCACGTGGCTCCTGGGACTCACCTATGATGACACCGAAAAACTGCTTACCATCATGACTTAAAGTAACCAAATGCCATCTAATAAATCCTCACTCACTCCCTCCCACACACGCACCCCGCACTCACACGCACTCTCACACATATACAAACAAAACACACCTACTTACTCACGCTCTCACTACAAATGTTTACTAACAATACTAACACTAAACCAAAACATTCAATTTTTTTTTCTCATTTTTAACTTTATTTTAAACACTTATTTTTAAATCACTGTCTTTATTTTTTGCTATTATTTTGAATTGTATGAAACTGCTAGAGGGTGGAGACCTGGTGACCTGAAACACAGGCCCTTAAAGCCTAGCTTAGGCACCAGTCTCCCACAGTAGGGTAGACTGGGTACGGTTGTGCCAGGGTACGGTTGTGACAATCGCAATATTAGCGAAACTATAAGGAATACCGGGGAAGCGTAAAGGGGAGAAAGGAGCACCATGCGGGTCTGAACGTGTTTCACAGTATTACGTCAGCCAACGCGCGACGTTGACGTTAGCAGAGGCCCTCATTACTTTTTAAGGGTCAAAAGTAAGTATTTTTATTCGATTTATTTTAATGATTGTTGGTATACGTGCACAGATACAGTAATGAATGTTCTTTTTCATTATTAGTTAAACATTAGTGGTTAAATAGCAGTGCTTACTTTGTACGTACTTTATTTTTATATTGCCATAGTGATTGGTTTTTTGCGAAGGAGTGCCTTGGGTACGGTTGTGACAATTTTTTTGGGTACGGTTGTGCCATATTTTTAAATATTTATTTTGCTTTTAGATGACAAGAAAACGCACAAGAAAGACGGAAAGAGGTCAATGTGAAATTGGAAAATATGAAGAAGCTTATACAGAACTCAAACGAGGAACATCATTACGGAGAGCTGCAGAAATGCACGAAGTTAATCGCATGTCTTTGTTGCGATATATTCGAAACGCGATGAAGCCGGCGCGGACTACAATAAAGACAGCATCAGCATGGGATATGTTGCTCATAATAAAGTTTTCTCTGTGAAGCAAGAACAGCAGCTGTCAAGATATATAAACACGTGCTGAAATATATTTTGGCCTATCTCTGGAAGAGGTGAGGAAGTTAGTTTTTGAGCTTACAAATAACTATAATCCCAAGCGACCAAGCAAGCAAACAAGCAGCAAGAGAAGAAGAAGAAGCAAGTAGCAACATGGCTTCAGAATGAGATGGCTGGTGGTGAGGAATGGTTTCCTTCATTCATGAATAGAAATCCTTCACTGTATGTTCGTGTACCTCAAGCTACTAGCCTTTTAAGAGCAACGAGCTTCGTGGAAGCTTTTTACGACAGTTAAATGTTCTTGTGTCACGTAAACGTTTATTATTTCGAGAAGAATGGATATTTTGTACAATAAAAGTGATTAATGACCATTTTGGTGTATTTTTGAACCTGCTACTACCGACCCCAAGTACTGTCACAACCGCCCCTGGGGTGTGGTCGGTTGTGACATTTTCTCTTTTTTTTCTAACTTGCTCCTGTGAGTTAACCATAGTACTTAGAAGTACAATTTCAGTATTTATACGTAGGCAAATGTACACTTCACAAACAAAAAGTTCTTTTGCACAGTTAACTGCCACACTAACAAAATTATTGGACGTCAAATGAAAATTGTCACATCCGTACCCAGTCTACCCTAAACATAACCATAATATGATGTACTGTAAGTGTAATAATGTCTGCAATGTTTATTGTGGTGAGAAAATAAATACTTATACTTAACACACCTGTTTCCCAGATATTCATTTTGGTATGTGAAGACGGCGTTCAGAGCCTTAACATCGCAGGTGTTCAGGCTAAACTGGCGGTAGAACTTGCTTGTGTCCAGTGTAGTCTCATCTTGGTAGATCTCCGGCGTCTCGTCGGGTTCTAGTGGCCACTTTGGCTTCACTTTCTGATAGTACCTGCAATTATTAATTTTTGTATATGCTTGTTATGAAAGACAAAGATTACACGTAAAAACAAGCATCCTATATTTTCACTGAGCCGTGGTCAATTGTGGCCACGGGGAGTAATGAAAAAAGCGGAGATGCCGCAAGGCAATTAGGCCAGTTCAGTTAGGCCATGACGTCACAGTGGGTGGAGCCGAAAACCTTAGTTTTGAGTTAATCGTCATTGCGTAAGGATTGTTGTATTTTGATAGTTTTTAATTGTTTTAATAATGAAGTGCGCTGTTTTTTGATACAAAAATTGTTCAGGATTAAAACTGAAACATATCGATGGCATAACATTTCACATGTAAATCCCTAAAATTAATATTTTCACTTTAAGTCACAGTTTCTCGTTTGATCGTCAGATTGTGTATGACCTTACTACTCGTAAGTCGCTGCTGTTACCACTGGGCCACCACTGCTGCTGTGTTGTTTAGAGGCCAATAATAAATATTGTCCAATAAATATCGATTATATTAGCAACTTTTCGATTTAACTAACTACCTATCTATCCTACCCTATATACCCGATACCCTATCTTCATCCATGACACTATTAAAAAAATTCAAACAGGGAAAACATTTCCGTTTCAGTTAATAATAAAAAATAAATAAATACTGTGTTCCCGCCATACTAACATACCGCACACCGTTTCCCGATTCGTTCGGAGAATAAAAGAATCTCGTAAAAATAATCCAAGGAAACCAAACACAGCTTTTTATTTATGCAATGATGGAAGAGAAGTTAGAGTATGCAAGACATTTTTCATGAATACTTTTGGTGCCACTTTTATTACTTACAGCATTGATTTACCACTAGCCGTAGATAGAGCGCGTCAAAAACAAGGCGAGAATTTGTCACCAAATTTATTACAACCCGTCTAATACACTAGACATCTGGCCGTTATATTATCTATAGCGGCGCGTAGTGCTTTGTAATTCATTCAGATTATACGGCTCGAGGCTCGACTGGGAGAAAGGAGTGCACGCGTCGCTATTTGTGCACTACTTTTCCGTCCCATTTTTTGAGCGTTAATGATCGATCTACGGCTAGTGGTAAATCAATGACTTACAGTTATAGAATGCAAGCATAGGGATGAAAGCCATAACATTATGAAAGAAGATGGAAGAGGAAGACACGGCATTCAAATCAGATTAGACGAAGAAATAAAGCAATCTGTGAGAGATCAGTTAAACTCGATCCCAAAGATAGAGATCCAATATTTAAGAGCGAATACTAGTAGACTATTCGTAGAGGGAGATTTAACTATAGCAAAAATGCATAGAAATTACAAAAATGTAGATCTGTATCTGTATATATCTGTTAGAATTGGTTCAAAAAAATATTGTGCTTCGCTATTATGAACATTTTATAACCAGCTGTAGTTGGTTAATTCTGATTTTTAAGATTGATTTGAATGAAAACTGATTATTAAATGTAAGAGTAATTAGTTACTAAGTACAAAGACGAAAACATTAAGAATGCTAGAATAATTATATACTGACACTGTTATATCACTGTACTAGTAGTAAGCCTGTTATGGTAAAAAAAACCTTTGAATGTTTTTCTACAAATTCTATTTCTAGCCTTTTAGTTCCTCATAAAAGTCTGATAAAGGGTACTTAAATGTAAGAAATTATTCACAAATTTGTGAGATTTTAATATGTCATTTATCTTAATAATAATGTTGATTATTTTTAACCACTGAAAAAGTTAATTGTAAGTGCTATTTAATACATCTAGAGTGTTGATTTTTTGTTTAGTTCAGCCATTATGACGTTATTGCACAGAAACGTTCTACTTTCAAATTAACTTTCTGTACAGTGACGTCATAATTGTAGGTATTGTTTTTACAAACATTAAAAATGTACTATGTAGCAAACCAATCACATTCGCGTCCGATGCGAGCGTCCCGCAGTCGCGTGCCGTCGCGATATAGGCACTAACATGGCGTCTCTTTCCCTCGACGGAACGTAGCGTAAAAACGCGCATGGCACTGATCACGGAGTTGACTTAACTTATTTCATGTTTTATTATTACTATGGCATACAGATCGCGGCACGTAAGTTAAATCAAAATGGCGGATTTTTTTTCAACTTACGAGCCGCGGTCTGTAATTTATTTCCAATCTTCAGTACACAGTACATCAATTACTGTGCTAGAAGGTAACCTCATTCTATTTCCGTGTGAGGCAACAAGTGCACGTGCTCTTACTACTGAACATATACCCGAATATGTATACTGTGCTCGTACTATCCGTTGTTTGTTCTGGGTTTGGTTCATCTTACGTGCCGCTATCTATAAACATATTAATTTTCCGTTTTTTAAGGATCCATATTGTCATTTACCTACCTGTACTAGTTTGTTTGGGAAAATACTTTTAAAATGAAGTCAACTTTACTCACTTAACCAAGTGCAAAGTTTTCCAATTGGTACCTTAGTACCTGGGTATTTTTATCAATAGGAAAAAACTAAAGATAGGCCCCCTTATTCATAATAGTCTGCTAACTTAAAGCATTGCTAATTCTCACTGTCTTCTTCTATTGACCTAAGTGAGGGTCATCAAACTTCTAACTACAACCCTGGCAGACCTTGTATCATTATACTAAAAAATTGTGGAGCACCAAATGTAATATAAATTCTTCATAACGTAGTATTTTTTAATTTAGTAGTATTATATCGCAAGAGTTTCGATCTGACGGATACAGATGTCACCACTAGACCATTATACAGACATATTAAATCATTATAATCATGTACGATCTGTTCAGCAATTGATGGACAATATAATTTGGACGGGTTATTTTCCTAATATTACAACCCTATTATTATTTACTACCATAATGGTAGTTTAATGTGAAGCTGTACTTTTTTAATATGACGGTTAAAATTAATAACTATTTGTATTTGTCATAATTTTAATATATTTCTAGTTTATTGATGTATTTGTTTTTTTACACACTGGTATTTCGATATTATTACAAATTGTTTCAAAAGGAGCTAGTAGAATTATAGAATTACGCTCACTGGTAACATTTTCCCATGTCATGTCGATATGTCAGTGATACGTCTCATTGCATAAATATTTCGATTCTCGTTTCGTGCGGTTCGATATTTTTGTGTATTTTGTGCTTTTGGCCCTATTCCAAGATATCCTTGTGTTGTTTGCATGCTATGTTGGTGAGTCGAGCCCCTGCTCCTCCAAAGTAGTATCGAATCTACACCGTGATAGCTTGTTTAGTGATCTGAAATTGAGATATTGACTCCGGTGAATTGTGTATTTTGTTGACGGCAGCTCTACAAGTGCATAATCATGTCTTCCGAGAAAAAGTGTTGTGTCCCTGGGTGATCTGGGAATTCTGGTATGTATTAAGATCACGTACTTAGTAACTATGTTTGAAAGTGAGATTATAATGCGCAAGTGGGCCAGAAAAAAAAAAAAAATGTGGAATTATAGGGAAGGTCTACATTAAGCTGTGGGAAAATAGGGCTGACATGATGATAATGCGATAGTAAGCAAACTAACATCCGTCTATGAATAACTTTATGTATTTATTACACTCTCATCATCATCATCTAATTGTGTTAATTGTGTATATTATGGAACTAGCTTAAGCTAACTTCTTGCTCCCCGTCCCATCCCGTCGCATGGAATCGCCTGACCGTGCGAGTACTTCGTATTCGTGATTTTTTTCTTTTTGCTTGGCTTCTAAGGGCTCTAGCGTGATGTTATACTATAGCCTTCCTCGATAGATAGCTTCATAATATTAGTATAGATTAAGTTTTAATTTGAGGTTATTTCGAAGGCAAAGCCATGTAAGGTTCCATTCAGTAACGTCAAAGTTGTATTTTTTAAATTATTGTTTTATTAAACATACGTAGAGGAAACATCAGTTTCACAATAAAAGCTTTAAAACCTGTTATGTTTTTCTTTTTCAGATTCGCACACTGTGCTTCATCTTTTTCCGAACCCTGTAAAGGATTTGGATCGCTTCATGTCATGGGTCTTTAATATTGGTGGGGACATCTTGAAATTCAGTAATGAGTACTTATACAAAAATCGGCGAGTTTGTCATGCTCATTTTGAACTCAAATATTGTTGTCGCTATAGTCGAATCAACAATACTGCTGTGCCAACATTAAAATTACCAGGTGAGTAAATCATGTTCACAGGTATTAGACTAATATTGATTTTAAAAAAAACTAGGTACTTGAGTAATTTTGATCTGAATAAGTTTTAAAACAAAAACTTTTTTTATGATGTTTTATCCCTACTAATATTATAAATGCGAAAGTAACTCTGTCTGTCTGTCTATTTCACTTTCACGCCTAAACCGCTGAAAAGATCGTCATGAAATTTGGCAGAGATATAGCCTGGGATATGGAGAAGGACATAGGCTACTTTTTCCGCAATAACCGACATCCACGCGGGCGGAGCCGCTGGCAAAAGCTAGTCTGGTATACATAGAGTGAAATGGGCAAATAGACTATCTATTATGAATAGCAAGCAGTTATAGGGATATTCCGATACTAATAAATACGAGTAGGTACTCGATACTTTTGATTCGATACCAAGTATTTATTGCATCGAATCAATTTTGCGATACATAATCGGTATCGAAACAAAAATACTTGGTATCGAATCGAATCAGCAAAACAACCGAAAACAATAAAAAAAACCGAGAACGCATCATACAGAACTGAGGAAGCAAAAACAGTCAGCTAATCAGCTTTAATCGGTTACCGAGTTACCGGTATTCGTCGCGTGGCGGCAACGTGAGTGACGCGTTGTCTCGCGCTGGGCCAGCCGAATTCGTCCGACTTCAGCCGAGCCCGAGCCGAAAGCGAGAGAAGGAGACACCCGCACCCGCCCGCAAATCATCTCGCTATTCCGCCATTGTGAAAGTGTTAAGTGATTGTTTACAAGTAATTTTATTAATTGTAATCATCAAATTCATCGGTTTATTCCAATGTTATCATGGCACCACCAAAATCTATAATATGGACACATTTTACCAAAACAAACGAAACAATTGCAAAATGTAAACAGTGTTTTAAGTCTGTGAAGTATTGTGGGAATACGTCGAATTTATTGAAGCATTCTAAAACTCATGGAATTTCTGTGGACAAAGGCAAATTACAGAAAAAAGAAAATAAAAAGTCCAACGAAAGGTAGGATCCTAAACTTTTCTTTTTTGTTTGCGATTGCTTTCCTAAAATGTTAAATAAAAAATCCTACCTACTCCTACCTATTTTATTTGTATAAAAAATAGTTTTGCAGCAGTGGTACTGTGACTGTCTTGTCTATATATTAATAATATATGAATAATAATTGATGACCGATGATGAGATATTTCCTTTGTATAAATACGATTTAAACAATTTAAGGTTATGTGTTTGTTTTTGTTAGTGTAATAGTGTTGTTAAGTGGCTGTGTTGGGGTTGGTAGTATCGATACTTTGAAGATTATCGATTTAACTTTTGTTATTATGTTTCAGTTCAAAAAATACAATAGTGTTCAGCTCAAAGTGGCCAGCTCAAAGCATTTAATGGAAGATGATCAACCCCAAGCATCAACATCGAAAATTTCAGAAGATCGTGATGATTGTTCTAGTGTAACCACATTAACAAGTATGGACTCAGAGACTGCAAGGGAGCTATGTCTGAGCAATTCAATAAAGAATGCGTTTGAACGAATTTCATCTAATACAGGTAAATAAATAGATATTTAATTAAATATTAGCAAAATAATATTAATACATATAGTATTAGTGTTAATGAAAAAAATATAAATATTTAATTTAATATTACATGTATTAAAATTGAGTTTTATTTTTAGCTGGTGGTACGAAGTATAACAGAATTGTTCAAGCATTGATATTTTTTATCTGTCAAGATATGCGTCCATTTAATATAGTTGAAGGTGAAGGCTTTTTACGACTTGTAAAAGAACTGGAGCCTACTTTTAAAGTTCCTGGCGCAAAGTATTTAAAGAAAATGACTACCGAAAAGTACGAAGCTTGTGTAACTATTTGTAAATCCAAATTATCCAAGATAGACAATTACTGTTTAACGCTAGACATATGGACAGAGACAATGATTGAAGTAGGATTCATGGGCGTCACCATACATTTTGTAGAAAATGGTCAAATGTGTATGTATTATCTTGCAACTCGTGCATTAAGTGAGCGACATACAGCTGAATACATATCGGAAAACCTGCTGGATATTTTGAAAAAAATTAATATTCCACTTACCAAATTTCGTGCTTTTGTATCAGATAATGCCAGTTCAATGTTGGCTGCCATACGAATGTCTTTAGGCGAAAAAAAAAAACATTTACCGTGTTTTGCCCATACTATTAACCTTGTAGTTGAAGAGGCACTTAAGTTGCCCAGTGTTAAATCAGCTGTTATAAAAGTACGAGAAATTGTTAATTGGATAAAAAATAGTGTTGTGCAGTCGGATAAGCTACGAAAAATCCAAATGCGTAATAATGTTTCGGAAGGATCAGTTTTAAAACTTATTGCAGATGTAAGAACTAGGTGGAACTCAACTTTTTTTATGTTAGAGCGATTTCTAAAGTTAAGAATAGTAATATCAGAAATTGTAATTGAGAGTGTAGTGGCTCCAAATTTGCCAAGTGCAGTGGAAATGGAAACCTTTAATGAGCTTACAACTGTATTAAAGCCTTTTGAATATGTAACAAGAGAATCATCGGGCCAAAAGTATGTAACAATCTCCAAAATTATACCAATGCTTAATTGCTTAACTACAGAACTGAATAGTATCACTCCAAACTCCGCTATCGTTCAAGAATGTAAGGATGTTTTATTGAGAGAGCTGAAAAGGAGGTATGGGATGATTGAATTAAACATGATCGTTTAATTCAATCATCCTATACCTCCTTTGCAGCCATTGCAACAATTCTAGACCCAAGGTTTAAAAATCTGCATTTCCAAGACCCATGATTGTCGGACAACTAAGTAGCCCAAGTGAGTCAGAAGATGATGTCTCATCTACTGCACCACCTGAATACGATTTTTGGAAACATCATAAAGAGTTAGCACATGGGCACAAGAAGAAAAAAAAAATCTCATCAGGGAGATGAAGTTTCTCTTTATTTATCAAATCCAGTAGTTTCTCTTAAAAGCAACCCATTTGCAGAATGGGATGACATGAAGTTGGTGTTTCCTTGTCTGTACAAGTATGCACAGCAATATTTAATTGTTGTTGCAACATCAGTTCCTAGCGAGTGCCTTTTTTCCAAAGCCGGTGCAACAATGACACAAACAAGGAACAGATTGTCTTCAAAATACCTTGAACAGTTACTGTTTTTGGGCAATCTTAATGCTGAAGAGTTTTTTGTTTAAATTAATAATAAGCCTAATAAACATTTATAATAAATAAATAGTTTTTTCTTCTCAATTTTGTTTAAATTATTGTCCTTCAACGTTCATTGATAGCACCCTCAAAATAATAAAACAAAATAAAAGTACCAAAAAGTATCGATATCAGTAAGTATCGATACTTTAGGAGTACTTATTTAAGTAGTATCGAAAAAATATTTGAGTATTATCGAAATGAGTAGGTATCGATACTTAGGTGGTTTTGGAACATCCCTAAGCAGTTACCGATCAACTAGAGAAAAAACCTCTATTATAGTTTTACACATTTATTAATTTAACTGACTATTTATTTACAGGCCTATCAACACTCAAGTTTATTACTACTTCGACAGAAAGAACGCCTTTGAAATCGATTGAAAATGTGTCCAACATTTTGCCGTCTACTTCTAAAGGTAATCTTTGTTAAATTTAACAATGAAGTGCTATTGTCAAAATACAGTAATGATGTAATTTTTGATCCCTTTGCCCTTCCCAAAAACCTTAACCAAACTACACCACTAACATTTTCCTAGGATTCTTTGGCAGTTGGCTTATTTATAATCACTGTAAACTTTTCAATTTTCAGTATGTACTGATCTCCAAAATCCAGATCAAGAAATAAGCATTTCAATACCACCAATTCCGATGGAGAAGGAAAACATTGGTAGGTTTTTAGGTAGGTTTAAGCTTAAACTTGTTATAAGATGTAAATATAACTAACTACCCCTGAATTCTCTCTGGTATATTGAAAGTTTGCTTTACTTTATTCTTTACTTTGAACCTAGATAAAACTAGACTTACCTACAGTCAAAATTAGTCTAATTTGTAAGGTGTTTTTTTTTTTGTTGGAAATAATTATTATGTCATTGTTATATACACTTGTAAAAATATTGTTATTTCGAAATCTCTGCAATGACACAAAATTAAACTATTTGAGCAGATAATACCTATAAAATCCTTTCAATTTTCAGAATGCCAACTAATTGTCCCTGAACAAAGTACAGTTTCTATTCCTGCTGCAACAATAGAAAGAAATAAGGGGAAAGAATCTATTTTCCCAGAGAAAATAATAATTTCTGATGTGTGTCATAACAATGCTATTGAAATCAAGCAGAAAAGTAAGTTAAACATAAATATTCATTATTTTATACTTACTTTTATGCACAATGGTAGTACATAAGGAAGGGTTTAATGTTGTATGAAATGTTTGCAAAAATATATGTATTTCATAAACCTTAACACTTTATTTGTTTTACACATCAACAATAAAACTAATTTTATTTTACTTTTATCAAGCCAGGCATTGAAAAAGACCAAATTTTTTAAATCAAAGATGACGAAAACTGAAAATGAACTATATATGAAATTAGTTGATGTAAAGATGAAACTGTCAAAATGCAGAAACAAATCCAAGAAACAAGCAGTAGAATTAAAGAGTGCTAAGAAACTTTTTACGAACAGAAAATTTATAAAAGCATTAGAAAATATGCCAAGTACGGGAAGATTAATAACCCTACTGCAGTTCAGAGAGAACAAGAAGAAAGATAAAGGGCGAAGATTTACAATAAAAGAAAAAATTGTCTCATTGTCAATATTCAAACAAAGCCCAAAGGCGTACAGATTTCTGAGAAAAATATTTGTACTGCCTTCTCCACAAACTTTAGGGACCCTTTTAAGTCAAGCAAATATTGGTCCAGGTATAAATAAGAATGTGTTTGACCAATTAAAGGCAAGAACTGCTAAAATGACAACCGAAGACCGACTATGCGTATTTTTATTTGATGAAATGGCTCTAAAACCCAGTGTCACTTTTAACACAAAAAAAGATACCGTAACAGGCTTTGTAACGGACGGAGAAGAAACGCGCCCAATTTTTGCAGATCATGTTCAAGTTTTCATGGTACGTGGCCTTATTAGAAATTATAAGCAGCCAGTTGCTTATACATTTTCATCAGGAGCAACTAAGGGTCCCGAACTGGCAAAACAAATTAAAACAGTAATAAAGAAATTCCAAGACGCTGGGTTTATAGTGTTGGCTACTGTTTGTGATCAGGGAGCCAACAACAGAAGTGCCATCAAAATTTTAACAGATGAAGTGAAAAGGAAAGGTCTTCAAAGAGGAGAAATCCCTGAGGATAATTGTAATACAATTAAAATAAATGAAAAAGAAATAATCCCACTATATGATCCACCACATTTATTGAAGGGTAATAACTTACTAACGAAAAGTTTAAAGTTTGAGATAAATGGCGTCAGTAAAACCGCGAAGTGGCATCACTTGGAACTTTTATTGAAAGAGAATCCAGCCTATAAAGGTATCCGACTGGTTCCAAAATTAACGGAAAATCATATAGATGGGAAAAAAATATGCAAAATGAAAGTAAAATATGCAGCTCAGGTATTTAGTCAGACAGTGGCGTCGAATATGGGATATTTAGCAGGTTTGTATTTTTTTTTTTTTATATTTCTCTGAATAGATGGTGAGTGAACACAAGTATAGATATTAAAAATATTCAAAACAGAAATAATGAGTGCTTAAGTTTTACTGGTTCAATGTATCCTACTAATATATGAGATTTGTAAAGAAATAGAGACATTATTGTTTGTATGTTTGAAATTAGAAAGAATAAGATTTTTCATATTTGATTTTTCTCTCTTTTCAGATAAAGGAATTTTGCCAGCAGAATGCAAAGACACTGCAGATTTGCTACTACTTTTTGACGAGTTGTTTGACTCGGTCAAAGGCAGTTATGCAAATAAAAAGAAATATTCAAAGCCACTGCTTCAACCAGTGAAACCTAATTCGACACACCATAAAAATTGGATGGAATTCAAAAAAAATGTGAAAACGATGAAATTTTATAAGGGCAATTCTTCAGAAAATGTACCGACGTTAAATAATTGGGTGTGGACGCTGGATGGTATACAAAAACTTGTAAAAAAACTAGACAAAGAATACAATGTTACGTCAATTTGGATGCGGCACCTGAATCAAGATCCATTTGAAAACTTTTTTGGCGCAATCAGAAGCCACGGGTGTCGCAACGTCAATCCAACTCCGGATGCATTCCAATCTGCCTATGCGGCATTGTTACTAAATAACCTCTCCAGCGTTCATGCCCCGGGTGCTAATTGCCAAAAAGATTATTGTGAGGCCTTAGTTACTCTGGTTACAAATAAGGACTGCGAAGCCAACAAACTTACACACAATATAGATTTGAATAAAATATTAAATATAATAGCCTCTGGAGGAAAAAGCCGATCATAAAATTATGGCTCCATTACAATATGTGAGTGGATATACATCGTGTTGTTTTGCATCCTCGTCAAATTTCAGGAGGCTGTTATGAAAGACATAAATAATCATATAAAATTACGATACTTGCTCACTAATGAATACATACTTGTTTTTTTAGTTATTTAAGTTTAACAGTATTTCAGAAAACACCTCTTTCAAAGTACATAATCGCCCCGTTCCGTATACGGTAGGCAGTGTCGCACGACTATATCGCTGTGTGTTACAGTGCGGTATCACATGGGCCGCGTTTTAACATGCATGTCCGAAAAAAAAAAATGCCAAACGCCGATTTCCGAAAATATGGAAAAAAATAACTACTTATTTTATTGTTGATTCGTGTCGAGAATCATTAGCATAGTTACCTCCTTGAATTTGACGAGGATGCAAAACAACACGTTGTATAGTAAAAAAGTCCAAAAAAATATACAAAAATTGCTCCAAATGCAAACAAGATTTAATTGACGAAAATGAGTTAGAATATATACGGTATAGATAGTACTCAAAGAAACGTTGGCTTTGCAGTCCTACTAAGTCGGTGATTGCTCTTGTTTCTGCTTTCCAGGACATCATTACAGATGAATTGAAAGAAAATTAAGAACATTGGAGAATTTATAAAAACTTTATTATTTATTTCAGCAGATTTTAAATGTTTAAAATGTGATAGACATAAAAATAAATTGCAAGAGTACATGACAAATTTATCGATAAGATGTTTTGTATTTAATTATTGCAAAAAAATCAATAAATTCTTACTGGAAAGCAAGATAGTATCAGCGACACCGACAAATACCAAGTAATGGCTAGAAATTATTGTAAAAAACACTGTAAAAGGCCTCATAGTTGATGGAATAAATGAACTTAATTACTAAAACAGTCACAAGTTCTATTTTTTTATTTAATGTATGGATTACGATAGTAATGCTTTTAATAAACATTTTAATTAATCCATACATTTAAAACACTGAACACAGAATGAGCAAGTTCTAATAACCTGACTATAGATTCAAGATTATATAGATTCAAGATTATATTCATCGGAGAAAAATAGATGTCGCTGATGTCCATTGCTTGAAAAGCCTACGAAGTCAGATCTCTATACCTATATAGTAAAAGTACTCTGTGACCTAAGTCAGAATGAAAAATAACACTCTGTAGCAGATGTTTTAAGTTAGCGGACCATTATGAATAAGGGGGTTGATCTTAAAAGTAGGTAATTTGGCCATGACGGTCTGAGGCAACAGTTCATTTTGGAAAAGGGGTCACTTGTCCAAAATAGTTTGGGCATCCCTGGTCTAACTTATATTCAGTGCAAGAAAATGTTGCCAATCCCATTACTATCACTGTTGCAGACCTCAAAAAGTATATTGGATCTTTGTTATTCATGTCTGTGCAGCATTTTCAAAGCGTGCGGTCATACTGGCACGATAAGTTTGGATACCCGCCGATAAAAGCCACGATGTCGATTAACAGATTTGAGTCATTCAGGTCAGTCCTGCATTTCAATAATAATGAGCATCATTTACCGAAGGAACACCCAGATCACGACCGCCTCCATAAGATACGTCCGGTAATAGACCACCTGAACAAGACTTTATCATCGATACCTGTAGACCAGCGTCTCTCCATAGACGAGCAAATGTGTACAACAAAAATATCTCACTTCCTCAAACAATACCTTCCCAATAAACCTCACAAGTGGGGTTACAAACTATTTGTACTATGCAGCCTGATGGGTTATGCCTACCGGTTTGAAGTCTACTGTCTGACGAACCTGATTTAGGGATCACAAACAATGTGGTCTTGCGTCTGGTCAGAGTAGTACCGCGGAAGCAAAATCACGTCATATATTTTGACAACTTCTACACCTCATTGCCTTTGGCCTACTACTTGTCTAAGCAGGGTATCCACTGTGTCGGCACTGTCCAGCAAAACCGCTTACCTAACTGTCGACTTCCGGGTAAAAAGACGCTCATGAAAACTTCCGTCCCCCGAGGAACCTACGAAGAAGAAGTGTCTCATCACGATGGCGTGTACTTCTCAGCTACTATTTGGAAGGATAATAAGGTAGTAACTCTATTATCTACGTATGTTGGTGCAGAACCTGCAGGTAAAGTGCAACGGTTCGACAAAAACCTGAAACAGAAAATTGACGTCCCATGCCCTAATGTAGTAGAGTAGCTGACTAGTTGTTGGCCGCGACTAGTGAATGGACACTTTCCTCTTTTACGGATTTTATAAGAACTACATGCGTTGTTTGAACCATTCAGCCAGCTTTGTTGATCGTACGTGTTTCCAAATTCAGTCATAATACTTAAAATTACCAATAGATGGCGTTGGTGGCAGTTAAAATAAATGAATGTTGTGATCGGGACGGTGTGTCAAATTCTCGTCGAAAATAAAGAAATTTGTTAAGGACAAGACCGACCAAATCGTTAAAAAATCTTGTTTTTTGATTGTTTGGGACAACTTGCATTAAATATGTGGTAAGTTATGTTGTTTTACACGTTATTTCAGAACGTAATCTTAATGTTTTGTAATTTGAGGTTATATTATCGCATGTCCAAGGACTGTAACTTAATAAGTTTCTTTATTTAGTTGTTGGACATCTTGACCAATTACTAGTCTTTGAAGACATAATATTTGTTTAATTTTATGCTTTCTTCGTGTGTGTATAAGGTATAATATAATCTAAAAAAAAAACACTCTTCCGCTTGCTGACTTTACAGTCTTTGGACACTGTCCAATGACTATCATTTATGTTCATATTAAGTCCTTGGACGCTACTGTCCAATGACTGTCTAATGCATGTCCCATGTTTGATTGCAGAAATAGAAAAGACAAGATGCCCAAAATTAAAAACACAGAAGCTTACAGTTCTGAGAGCTTACAAAAAGCTTTGCATGAAGTTCAAAATGGTGAAAAATTCGTGAAATTGCGCGGAAGTACGGAATTCCGAAATCTACTCTTCATTTTAAAATAAAACATCCCGAACATAAGTCTACCTTTGGGCCATCACCTTACTTAAATAACCAAGAAGAAACTCGTATCGAAAACTGGATCATAGAGCTATCCAAAAAAGGATTTCCTCTTAAGAAAGAAGATCTTCAATCCAGTGTGCAAATAGAACTGATAGCTTTATATCCAAATGCCACTCGTATCCTCCAACCGGCAGACGTAGCAGTGTTTCGCCCAATAAAAGCTGCCTGGAAGGCAGCTACAAGAGAATGGCTATCCCAAAATCCAGGACAAGTGATAACAAAAGTTAATTTCGCAGAAGTCCTTAATGCAGCCCTACAAAACTCTATCAAAAATGAGACACTTATTAGTGGCTTTAGGGCTTGTGGTCTGGCACCTTTTAATCCCGATGCCGTAGATTATTCAAAATGTATACCATCCAACAAGCAAGCTGACGTTGACATCATTCAGTTTCCAAATAATGATGATACTATAACATTTTCCCAATTTTTGTCGTTTATTGACCCAAATAAAGCAGCAGAACTGCAGAGTATTGAAGATCTCGATCAGATTGAAGATAACTTACAAATTCTTCACAATGTATATAAAGCCTTTGGGTCATCAAAAACTACATCTGTTACAACAGCTATAAAAGAACAGCACCTAACTTCTAAAGATCCAAAATTCCAGTTTCATACATCAATGCTTCCAAATGAAAATTCAACTATTGAAGAATGTTTATTATCACAACAAGCAGACAAAGAAATTTTCAATCTAACGTCACAAAGACTGACTCCCATTCCAAATAATACACATGAAGATGATACAATTTCTTTACCATCTCCGACAATACTTCGGTACACAGACTATAACGATATTTTTCTCAGCCAAAACAACGACGTTCACACTGATTTTAGTCTGCTACCTTTGGAACAGACTAATATTTCTCAGGTTAGGCCAAAATCTCCCATCAAAATCCTCCAGGATATTGTATTAATGAAGCAGCCAGGTTCTGACTCAAGCTACACTTTATGTCCTGCTACAGGAATTATTACTAAGACTCAAGTGGTCCAACTTCTATTGAAGTAACTGAAGCGATTACTGAACTTGAAAGAACGCCAAAACAGTACAATATGTAGTAGTCTTCCATGCTATAAAATTATTGTAAATCATTAAATAGCGCTCTCGCGATTTTGGCGGCAAGAGACCGTTTTCTGCAATTTGCGCCTCATTCAAAATATCAGGTGGAGTAGATTCCATATTAATATCAGATTCCTCGCTTGAACTCACTTTATTAGGTTTATAAATATCAGACGAAAAGTCGCGACAATCTTTGATGTTTCTAATATGAAAATGGCGAGAATTTGCAAATGGCGCTACATGCACGTGGTGAAAATGAGAACTAAATCTTTCGTCTCATTTACTCTTTAGTATTAAAGTGAGACAAATTTATTGAGCAAAAGCGCTTCCAAGGAGGTTCGATCAGTCAGCTTATTTATTCTCGTTATATGAAACTCCTTGGTGGAATTCTTATAATATTTTATAGAAATTAAAAAAAAAAACCGTAAAGAATAGGGCACGGTGCTATATACAACGGGGAATGCGGTAAAATAGGTACTTAGGTGAGAGTACCTATTTTACCGCACGTTCCTTTGTATGTGCGTAATTTTTAACTTTCGAACCATGTATACAGGCTTCGTAAATGCAGTTTTTGAGCAAATGTGTTGAAAAATATATTTTTTTTAACAAAGAACTGTAGTTTTTTTTTTTTTTTTTCATTATTTTTCCTTAAATGTACACCTCATTTAGGACCCCTGGGATTTTTCTCGGCCCAAAATAAAAAATCATGCAGTTAAGAATTCATTTGATTTTTCAAAACCTAGAAAATATAACGACGATTTAAAAAAGTTTTACATATCATCTAAAAGAAGAAACTGACTGACTTATCAATCAACGCACAGCCGAAACTACTAGAACTAGGAACGTGTAATTTTGCACACGGCTTCCTTTTATAATGTAGGGGAGCACTAAGAAGGGGTTTTTGGAAATTCAACCTTTAAGGGGGTGAAAAGGGGGGATTTTGTTTGTATGAAAAATCTTATTCCTTGAGTTAATAAACTTGAAACTTGGCACAAATACTTAGTTAAGTAAATTATGAGGTTGGCATTTATTGTTTTTCTAAACTACCCCCTAAAGGGGGATTGCGGGGTGTCAAAGTTTGTATGGAAGAATTTTAACGCGCGGTCTGATTAACTCCAAACTTAGTATTTATACCTTAAACCAGAAATAAAGAATAACGTGTATCAGGGTTTCTCGAAAATCTACCCCTAAAAGCAAAAAAAGGTAGTCCGTGATTTTAGAAATGTGAAAGTTTGTGAAGATGATTGGATGTTTGTTACTCAATCACGCAAAAACGGCTAAACTGATTTGGATGAAATTTGACACACAGACAAATTATAACCTAGATTAACATATAGAATACTTTTTATCCCGGTAGTACGTTCCCGCGGGATAATTTTCGACTTCCAGCTGCGGGCGAAAGCTAGTTCAAAATAAGTTGCATGCGTTTTTGAAGTTTTTAAGACAGACATGCTGCGATTTGACGTCACAGCAAAGGAACTTCACGCCATTCCGTACAATGAACGTATTGCTTGACAAGGATAGAATAGTAATTTAAAAACCGTGTACCTTCTTCACCGATTTTATATAGCTTGTTTGTCATAAACCGTCTTGTTTACTTTAGTCTTCTTAAAATACCTTACTAAAACATACGATCTAACTTTGACTGACCGAAGCTGACAGATCCACTGGAAGTCGGACATATTGCGTACGTTCTCGTCGACGAGCGAGCGCGTGACGTCACGCGCGTGCACCTCCACCACGATGAGTGCGCACAGCACCTCGCGCTGGAAGTATGTCAGGTCGCCCTTCACCAGCGCACGCAGGCTGTCCAGCTGCCGAACGACCAAGAGTGTCACTGCGACATTTTCTGATCACGCACTGGATTTTCAACTTTCGACACTGAGCCAAACATTGAGAATCAAACAGAGCATTAAACAAAAATGATCACAAATGTAAGAAATATAGGTAGGGGAGACCTGTACAAAACCGTATACCGGGGTACAACAGTATGGCACGTTTATTCCGGTCAATCATTAAAATTTCCCGCCTAACGGCAGCTGCCGAGTGCCAACCTATGAGAACAATTTTGTCAACAAAAACTTGTCGGTGCAAGCACCTTCGTTTGTAAAATATATATATATTGTTTTTGATGGTCTTGATCTCATTTTTGAGTAAATTCAAGCAACAATTGTCAAAAGTAAGTGTACTTTACTCGCGACTCATATTTTTATTGAAATACCACCTGAGCAGAATCCACACAAAACCGAACCATCGCGATCGTGTTGCCCAAGCGCGTGCGACTTTTTGATATGACAAAATATCACCTGCATCAAATTCTCGTCAAAGAAGCTCTCCATGCGGTACTCTTCGATGGCATTCTCGACGCCAGCGGTCCACGCGGTCTGCGACCCCGCGATCACAACCTGCCCGGGCCAGTTCAGTACCCATTCCGCGCGAGGAATCTCCCACAACTGTTGGAGGCCGTCGATCAGAGTCAGCCGAACTGTGGAAACGAGCATTACTTTGCACAGCAAGTAAAATAATTTGAAAGAGAGAGAATATAAAACTGGGTGACAGTGATTTTTTTATTTTATTTGGTACATATACATTATTATGACCCAAGCACGGACGTGTTAGTCTCAAAAATGGTTCTAAAGTTATTCAGGAAATATTAAATTTGAATTCGGAACATACATCCACACAAACAGACATTCATTCTAAAAACTATACTTTCGGCACCAGATTCGTTCTCACACCTCATACAGTTTTCGCTCCGTTCATATTTTAACAAGTTTAGATATAGATTGTAGACTAACGTCTACGCTGATAGCCAGTGTCTCAAATATAATGCTCAAAAACGGCGACTTTATTTAAGCTGTGTTTATGCTCCGCGTAAAATACTAGTATTTGGCTGCATTCTGTTTGACTCGAAGCCAAAAAAATTGGGAAAAAGCGGATGAAGAGATCGATTCGTTCTATTTTCTTCTGGGTACTGTAAATGCTTACTTGAATGCCTCATGGTGTCCTCAAGCAAAAGCAGCCACTGTTCCACATTGGAGGTGGGGTAGAACTTGTACTTGAGCTCAACGATCTCTCCTTCGCTGGAGTGCATGTGAGTGATCTGTAAGTCTGGTTGGAACGTCACCTAGAACCACATAATCCTTGTCATCAATAATTCCAGTGTTTACCTTATTACAATGGCGTAAGGGCCACATGACGCGCACACGAGCATCGCATTATCTGTTATATATATTATAAACTTAAGTCGCTTTTCGTGTGTCTGAGTGACTGCGTTTATGCGATTTAGAGCATCATTTAAAACATTTATTCCGGAAAGATGATGCGTATAATACTTCAATATAAAACTTATTTATAATAGAGAAATACTTCTAAATAAACTACTCATTTATAGTAGATAATTCTTGTTTTTTTGTGAATATAAACCGAGCGAAGCACGGGGCAGGTTAACTTGTGTATACAACATGTGTTCGACCTTACATATACCAATTAATTTCTTATAGAAAAACGTTTATATGATTTTATTTTTACAGGAATACATGACAGGAACAGACGATAGACGACTGCACGGTGCATTTTCAAAGCGACGATGACTTGTGCCTTAGGACGAGACAGACCATGACCCTCCCCAGATAATACGTAACGCGTCGGCTGAGCATGCATCTATGACTGACTACACGGCTTTTCAAAGACACGTTTTGGTAACCAAAGACGCAATAAACGACAGTGCCCTGCGAAGTAAATTACCCCGATAACGCATACAATTTTACTTGGCGTACAGAAAAGGTTCCAGGGATGTCGGGATTTTTTCATGCACTGAGTTTTTGAGTTTCTGTGTTGAACCGAGCTTTGACAATCCAATAGAGTGCATCTCAGCGCGTCGAAAATCGACAGTGTTTGCTGATCGTTTTTCAATTCTCGGCGCTAAGCAGTGCGTTGCGATCCAGAGTGCTAAAAAAATCCCGTCGCGATTTTATTACGTTCGTGGGATTGTGGGTCTACGGGTAAAAATATGTTCGTCAACTTTATTTCAACTACCACAAAGTCTATAATCGTCTGTAAGACTCGCCTTGGCAATGTTTTCGAAGCACTTTCTTAAATGAGGCTGCACGGCTCTAGGATTGCGGGACTGCGACAGAATCTCCAAGAGCTCATCATCACTTAGGAAGAAGAACCTCGGGAATCGCAGCCGCTTCAGTTCCATATACTCGTTGAGACCGCGGGAAACCACAGCTAGCAAATGGATGGCTTCTTGAAGACTGTCCAGCAAACGACTGTCTGGACATATTATCATTATCTGTGAATGTAGAAATGAAGGTTTTTTGGTTATTTTCAAGCAGCAAGATTATTAAATGTAGAACAGAACTAGAACTATAGTATACAGCTATTATTTTATAAGCCTCTTATATCGTATGAATAGAATATAATGATAACACTGCGCAAGAGACAAAGTTTGAAAGGTAAGAAAGAGATGGTAAACTTAAATATACGAAGACGACATTAAGTCGTCAAGATGGCCGTGGTTCATTCAAAACAATCAGTAAAATCAGATTTAGGGGCACATCGCTGGGATCGAAAATAAAAATTGAAAATGAAACGAACATAACAGACAAAATTATGGAAGTAAAAAGCAATACAATTCCCGAGTCGACAGACCTTAGGACAGGCGGCTGCGCTAGACATAATGCGTCTCCAAATCCTCTCCATGGTGCCGTACTTCTTGGTTTCCATGGGCAGCTGACGCGATATGTCTTCTGAAGTAAATATAGGTTCCAGGTACATCCATTCTCTGTGTAAACGGTACAAGTTTTTTAGTCCTTAAGAATCTATCTAATCTAATAGATATTTGAACTCGACACAAGGAATTATTGTTTCAAAAACATAAAATGCAACGTTTAAATGATTTGATTCAAGACAGTGATAGTCATGAGGAAATTATACCTAGACGTCCAAGGTGGCTAAAAGAGAGAATATATTTATTTGAATATAACGATGATCGTGATTTTACGATACGGTTTCGTTTGAATAAAGAAGCAAAACTTTGTTATTATTGACGAGAATTGAACTTAAATTGGACTGTGTAGTCGTACAACACGCCTGCAGGTGCACGCTGCAGCTGTAAACTGGCAATGCATAGCTTAGTTGATGTGTATCAAGCTATACATTTCCAGTTTACGCTGATCTAGCATTGTATAGGATTTCCGTACAATGCAAGGTCAGAATAACTGAAAATGTATAGCTTGATATGTAGCCGTGTGTACGCGGTTATTATAGATAGGACCTACCTTTCTAGCACAGCAATATTCTATAGATGATGATAGGTTATGTTATTGTATTTAGAATATCTACCTAATTATTTTATTCTTTTTAGCAACTTTTCCATTGCACCGGTAAACCAGTTGCTGGGAACAATGAGATTTTATGCAAAAAATCCCACTGAAATGCTTATTATTGACATTTGTGGTTGGAGTACTCCTACTACCAATAAAATAATCCACAGAGTCAGTGCCACTATTGCAGCATTGCACAAGAAATATATAAAATTTCCTACTTCTCAACAGGAGATGAGGAGGGAACAAGACATTTTTTACCAAATAGCTCAATTTACACGTGTCATGGGTGCCATGGATTGCATATACATAAAATTGTCGTTCGTGTCTCTTCGGTGTCAGGATGGTGATCAAGCAGAACTGCACAGGAACAGAAAACTACTTTTCTATAAACGTGTAGACAATGGTGCCGATTCTGTTGTACACCGAACTAAACTATAACTAAAATTCCTTACTTTTTACTATGAGAATCTAAACGCTAGCAAAAAAAAATCTCTAAATTTAAAAACTATTTTGACACAGCTAAAATCGAATTTGACAATCGTGACTCGCACGTGGTATGTTTTGGCTTCGCAACGTGGTACTTGTTTGCCCTACCCCGTGTTTTTTTTTTGAGCCTGCATCGCGCCGGGGTCGGCAGCCTCGACGTGATTTATATGGAATTTTCACTTTTTTCATGGAAAATATGAAAAATTATTATCCACATGTTGAGTTTTAGAGGTGTTTGGGGTGTTATAAAGGGGGTCGAAATTTTCATTATTTTTGCGATAGGACACACCGTTTTCGAGACATAAGCAAAAGAAAAGAAAAAAATACAGTACTATTTTTGCACCAGAAGTCGAGGTGTCGGTGTGAATTTTAGTTCTTGACAATTAATTTTATTCCACACCTATTTAATCGCGATTAAAAATAGTCAGATTTAGTTAGACAACCAAAATTTTAGGTTGAATAGAATAATGAAATTGACAACAACAGAATAGCAAAATTACCATTTTCACTAAACTAATAATTCAGTGCAATCTTAGTGCTGTCAAGCTAAAATATAGTTAAGTTGTGTCACTTTAGTCAATTTCAGAATAGGAAATCGTCGTTTGACAGGAATAAACTAAATTTTGGTGATTTTTAGTCTAGTTTAGAGAATTTTGTGACAACAGAATCGGCACCACTATGCAACGCTAACTTGGAAATCACTGACATAGTAGCACGTTGGCCAGTGTCACGTCATGATAGCACAATATTTAAAAATAGTGTTCAAAGCAAAATTTGAAGATCAAAATCAAAAGTCATTTATTCAAACTAGGCTAAGAGTCAGCTCTTTTTGAACGTCAAAATTACATAACACAGTCCTCTCAAAACGCCCGCCCTTCACGGATGGATGCTACAGTGATCCAATTCTGGTTGTTGACAGTGGATATGCCTCAACATTTTCCATGATGCCTCCATTAGGGTGCCCGAGAACACAAGCAGAGCAACTTTATAATGAATCACAAATAAGAACAAGAAATCCCATTGAAAGAAGTATGGTGCGTGGAAACGAAGATTTCCTGTAATGGCACTTGGAATGCGCGTGAAATTAGAAAAATAATTGACAGTTATAGTGGCCACTTCAGTTCCACATAATATTTTACAGCGTAGAGGAGAAAGTTCACCTTCAGACGATCCAGAAATTGATTTACCAGGTCATACGTAGCTAATAAAATTATTGTGCGAAAATCAGGTCAATGAGACAGCAAATTTTATTATTTTCATCTACTTCACTAGACTTTTCCCAACAAACGTTAGGATCAACTTTTGATATAATCTGATGCATCTGAATACCAGTATTTTAGATGGAGCGGCTACCTAGCTGGTCTCCACAACTGTTACTACAAATCTTTCGAAGATATACACTTACTTCTGGCACTCGATCCATTCATCCACTACCTTCTGTGTAAGGCGAAGCTTGTCATCCCACTCCTGGATTCGAAGTTCGAACGCTGCCTTGAAGGGACTGAAGCCTAGTTGCTGAGTACCTAGCAGATGTTCATCTAGAAGCTGCAAGGTTTCGTCTGCAATCTTCATGATAAAGGTACCTGAGAGAACACATATGATTACATTGCAGCATTTCACGGCTTTTGGCATGGCTAAGCCGGCTCGCCTTCTATTACAAGGGACTAAAGCACAACTGGCCACATGTAGGTTTACCATATCTAATACCTTTAAACGAGCAATTCGTGTATATATAAATCTGAATCTAGGAAACAGCTCCAACGATTTTCATGAAATTTAGTACGCAGGGGGTTTCGGGGGCGATAAATCGGTTTAGCTATGTTTCATTTTTATAAAACAAAAACGAGCAAAGCTCGGTGATACAGATATTATCTTTACTAATATTATCAAGAGGAACGATTTGATTGTTTGTTTGCATTGAACCGATTTGAAAAATTCTTTCACTGTTGGGAAGCTCCACTATCCCCGGGTGAAATAGGCAATATTTTATGCCCCTATTCCCACGGGAACGGGAACTACGCGGGTAAAACTGCGGAGCGGTGCTAGTGTATGAAATAGGCAACACCTCTGCTTAATCGTTAGGGGAAAATTTTTTTTTACATAAAAATTAAACCGCCGAAAACCGAAAAGTAAAAAATAATAAACTGGCTTTGTCCAACTCCAATAACTAAGTTCGGAAGGCGGTGACATATAATTAAATACATAACCAAAGTCACCGACTTCCGAACTTAGTTATTGGGGTTGGACAAAGCTAGTTTATAATTTTTTAATTTTCGGTGGGTTAATTTTTTTGATAAAAAGTTTTTATTTTATAATTTTTTGTGGCTATAATCTACTAATTACTACATGCTTAATTTTTGATTACTTTTTGTTGATTACTTTTTGTAATACACAACTCAGTATTAAAATCTGTGAGTAAACAATCAATCATCCCCTGTTTTCTTACCCTTAGGGTAGGTTCAGATGACAAGCGCTCAACGCGCGTTTTGATAACGCGCGTTTACAACTACATACATTTTATTCAGGCCGTACACATGCTAACGCGCGTTTTAGTAACGCGCGCGTTCAACGCTGCGCTAGCGCTCGACTGTTGTCAGCGCGCGTCAACGCCGCTTTGAGATCATTGGTTTTCTATGTTTCCGTTCAGTTGAGCGCGCGCTTTCGACGCGGATAGACGTATAGGGTTCGTCAAGTTCGTCCGAAAATCGTCCGAAATGGAAACCGAAGCTTTTAATACGGAATTATTAATTGATGAAATAGAGAAACGTCCTGCGATATGGGACATGACAAGTAGCGATTATTCAGATAAGAATTTGAGAAGACGGGCTTGGGAAGAACTCGTCCTTATATTTTGTGAAGGACATGACAATGAAGAAAAGAAGAAAATATTATGTGAGTATATATATTTATTTACATTAACAATCGGTTTGTGTTACAAGTTAAATATAACGATCCTGCCAATCTACTTTTCCTTCATTAATGAAATAGTTTGTTAAATGTACTCGAACATTATCCGCCTGTCGCACAGCACGTCCGGTATAATGTGAGGCTAGATTTTCCAGGGGTGGCGTATAAAGTGTGTCTTCAAAATTGTAGCCATCCCTGATTCTGACATAATTATTTAGTGTACATATCGCTTTTACGATCTTTTCTGCAAAACCGATGTTAACATCTAACGGCCTGTGTAAAATGCGCCATTTATTGCACATTATGCCAAAAGTACATTCAACATACCGGCGTGCTAATGTCAAACGGTAATTAAATATTTTTTTAGCATAAGTTAGTGACCTTCCCCCATATGGACGCATTAAATTCTCCATCATGCCAAAAGCTTCATCAGCCACTATCACATATGGCAACGTTTTCGGTCTATTTTGTATTAACAATGCCTTTGGCTCAGGTAGATCTAATGACCTTTCTGTCAGCTTTTTGTACAATGAAGAATTCTTGAATATACCTGAGTCACTGTTTTTACCGTAGGCACCTATGTCAACCCACACAAAACAATAGTTTGCATCCGCTAGCGCCAATAAAACTAGCGAAAAATAATTTTTATAGTTATAATACATAGAACCCGTGTGTTCAGGCTGGATTAACCGTATATGTTTCCCGTCCAAGGCTCCCAAACAATTGGGAAACTTTGAGTTCTTTTCAAATATCGTGGATATTTCACACCACTTTTCTTTCGTTGGTTCACTCATAACAACGGGCCTTAATTTTTTCGAAATAGTTTCACATACATGTGGTATTATAGTAGCCACAGTAGATTTGCCAATTCTATAGTCGTAGCTTAATGTCCCAAATGAACATCCAATGGCCAAATATCTGGAAACAAACATAAACTATTACTAAATACTGTTTTTTTTTTTCAGCGTCATCCCTGCAAAAAAAGTGGAAGAGTTTACGGGATAATTATATGAGAGAGGTGAAGAAAATAAAGACTGTCAAATCTGGATCAGGAGCTTCCAAAACTTCGACATATATTCATTATAATAGACTACGATTTCTACAGGCATCAATTGCCAACAAAGATACAGAAAGTAGTTTCGATGCAGATAATGCATCAACTTCGTCAGAGGTTGCTGAAGTAGAAATAAGTTCTGGCTTTAAGAGTCCTAAATCTACTTCAAGAAAAAAACAAAAATTAAATCCTGCTGATGAAAGATTTGCAAACATATTAGAGCAGAGTTTAGCACAGAAAAATGTGTCTCATCCAAAAGAAGATGACGATGAAGACAAGCTGTTTTGTTTGTCACTCGTTAAAGAGATTAAAAAAATTCCGGAATATAGGCGACTTCAAACTAAAATTGCCATTTATAATTTAATTTTGCAAAACCAAAATGAATTTCAAGGACCACAACAACAGACATATGAAAATCAAAATTACCCGGTATCACAACGAAGAAATTATTCATCACAAGAGCAGCGTCATCAGTCATCAGCTTCTGTTGAAGGCTTTCGTTATCATGATTATAGATCACAGCAGTCTAGTGTGTCAAATAATTTTGCACATTATGGTTATACTACAGCAATGGGGTCTCCATCGCCAGTAATACCTACTCCATCGCCAGCACCAACTAATGTCAGCAATGAATCAGAGTTAGAGTTATTCTGCGAGTAACAAAATGTTATTTTTTCTTTAAAAAAATTGTTCCTAAACAAGTTGATTTGATTTATTTGATTTATAGATTATGTTGATTATTAAAAAACTTACCTCAATGTAATTATGAGTTTTTCTTCCGGTGAAATGCTATATCGCACAGCGTTTTTATCTGCTACGAGTTCATCGTTTATGAGAGTCAGTAAGTCATCAAATGACTTGATGGACATTCTGAAGTAGTTAAAGAATTTGGGCTCAAATTGCCTTAAAAAATATAAAATAATGTACTGACTTTCAGTCAGCCTGGTTGACAAAATTGGGTGAACCCAATATATCCGTCTTCTGTTGTGTCGTTTCTGCCGTCTGTATAAAATCACCGATAAAACTGTTTCTACGTCCATCTTCGACAAATGTAGAACTCAAACTGGCCGCAACAACGCGCGTTTAACGCCTGACAAGCGCGCACCATGTGAACACTATACAAAAATTCAACGCGCGTTCAACGCGCGCTGAGCGCTTGTCATCTGAACCTACCCTTAGGGTTGGAATTTTTCATCGAAATTTATATGGGACCAACTTCGGGGTATACCCTTTCTAATTAAAAAAGAATTATCAAAATCGGACTACTCTGGAAAAAGTTATGCGTGGTCATACATAAAAAAAGAAAAAAAATATACGCGTCGAATTGAGTAACCTCCTCCGTTTTTTCGTCGGTTCAAAAATAGGTGATGTAAGTAGATTAATAATGAGTCAATTAAAATAAAAGAAGATTAAATGTTTCGCAGTGGTCGCTAACCGGTGTTCTTGTAGGGGTTCATCTCCAACACCTTGTTGGCCCACTCTCCCTGCATCTTGTCCAGAGATTGCTCGATGACGTACTCCTTGCTGGCAAGCTCGCCGATCTCCGCGATTAGCTCGCCGTGTTGGGCCACTCCTTGCTTTATACACATTTGGAAGGTCTGCTTTTCGTTCATTGTTACGGTTATACCTGAAGACAACAGGGAGGGTCGTGTGACTCATGGAAAACAATGTTTGAATACTCTGTAGTAACAGCAATCTTTTTCCAGAGACGGTAAAACATGTTGGAAAAACAGAATTTAAATATTGTTTACAATATGAGACTCATGTTTTCAATAACAGTAGGCGACACATAAAAGGATGCCTTGCTTAATCTACCTTTTTAATCTAGTGGTCGGTGGTAATATTTCAACCGGGTGTGGTGTTTCTCTATTGGAAAATTGCCAGTTGAAGTTCAGTGTCTAAATATGGGTGACAAAGTTACTAAGTTACGTCACAAAACCGCACATGAGTGAATACTTCAAGGGCCAACTTTTAACGCGGTGCGCCATCTTTGACAGAGACACCATGGCATTGTCTGCGACTTGCTAGTGGCACTACTCTGCCACTGGCAAATCTTCGTACAGCAGGTGTAAATTCAAATGCAAGGCCAGCAGTATCCCCCCGATTGGGTTCCCGCATTGTCGTTGCGGGGGGGCTCAGTAACCGTGGATTCCGGCCACGGTGAAGCCAAGAGGAACCCAAAGGTGGGGCCGCTCGTCAGGGCTTTTGCCTCAAAGCCGACGACGTAGCGGCCAAAAAGTAGGTTGCGGTGAGGTGCACCGCAACTGAGGTGGACCGCGATGTCGAATGGGAGGCATCGCGGCTGAGGGTTACGGGCTGCGGTAGAGGAGGAGTGCCGGTGCTTCTGAGCAGCGCTCTTCCCTTCCGTGGCCTGGACGGGGCCGCCACCGTTTGATGGCGGACGCGGTGGGGCCGCAGGGGAAGAGGAGTGTCGGTATAGCGTCAGCCGCTCTCCCTATCCCCTGCGGCCGAAAAGTGGTAGACGGGACGGCACGTTGTGTTCCACACGCGCGTCGTCAAAGATGTCAGCAACCACAGGTGGGGTCCGCAAGGGCCGATGCCTGCCAGGGGTGCGGGTTTGTTCGAAAGAGATACCACAGCCCCTGGCATACGGGCTACTGAAGGAACACGGGTGGGTTTTAGTCAGTAAAAGTCTGACACGCCCTCCTGCTCTACTCAGCAGAAGAAGTCATTTGATGATTTCCCAGCCAAAAAAAAAAAAAAAGGCCAGCAGTATTCCAGGAAAGAGAAAAGGGAGATCGTTCACCTCCGAGTTTTAATAATTTTCCAATATATTGCATCTCCCTGCTACGAGTATATCTACCCTGAAAACTAGTCAACATCTTAGCCACGATAGACCTCGACGGCGATATCGCCGTGGATGTATATACATCCTGTTGAATTTCTGCCTATTGCAAGGGACGACGTGACGGGGCTTATAATGGGTTAAATTTGGATGTTTCTATAGATTTTGCCTACCCTACAGGGATTACAGGTGTAATAAGATGTGTTATATTACCAGCTTTTTCCATGAACTCGTTCCAGTGCCGCTCCTTCATGCCAGGGTTCCTCACTGCTTGAATTATAGGTATCAGTGGCCTAAAATCATCTATAAAATCCTGTAAATACATACTTTCAGCTTAATGCCTTTATAGGAGTAAAGATTACGTTACTGTTTTAAAATATGTAGATAGTTGAATCGTTTGATTCGTTAGCCTCGGTTGATTCTGGCCCTGATCGAAAGCATAACGGAACAGTCTGGCGACTTGCTTCGAGTAATAGTTGGCATTGTGGCCTAAAGTAAATGTATAACTGCACGGATTTTTAAGAGACAAAGAAAAACTCATATTCTATTGTGATGGCCCCTATAGGGGCCACGCGGTACTTAACCGAAGAAGCTTTTAGAATGTGTAGTATTTATTTTTGTAGCGGCACGGAGTCTTGGTGGGGGTCCGTTAAATGGCAATAGACTGAAATTAAACAACTGGCAAGATGTGGTTAACGATACACCTTTGCATAATACTTTGGGCAATACTGGCGTGATGTTCTTACCCGTATTTTAAGGGCTACGCGCTGCACTTTTGGCATGTCCTGGAAGGTACGCACGCACTTGATGATCGTCTTGTAGTACTCGTTGACGAGCTGTTCAATGGTGTCCGCGTCCACGTACATCAGCGGGTTGTCCAGCCAGATCTCGCGAGCTTTTAAGAAATCTGCAACACAATAACATTTTTAAGAAGATAAAAACGCAATCAATTTCTGTGTAGTATTTAAACGCGCTTAAGTCTCGCTGCAAAGTAAGTTTAGCAGAATGGGGAATATTTATCCTTTGTGCAAGAGCACTGCGGACTTTATAGGATAGCTTCTGCCCGCGACTTCGTTCGCGTGAAATTTTGGCCCATCACATCGCTCGCCCGCGCTATTTCTTTGTTCACACTCAGCGTTCTCTTTGACTTTTTGTAATTTTGCTCGGCTCTTAACTCTTTATTGTGTAGATAGATTACGCCACTGACGTCGCGATCAATGTGACCACCTATGGACAACGAGACATATCGCAGAGACCTGGCCAAGGCAGCGAAATCAACACTACTGAAGAAAGTATTTTGTAACATTCTTACACAAAACAAAGATTACTATTGTACAATATCGGCAATACCAGAAGGTCACTATTGAATTAAAAACGTACAAAATGTAGTCGCAGTCTAACCTCGAGGCATTTTTGACAAATCAACACAATTCAGACTGTGAACGTTCTTCAAATTACAATAGTTGCCTCTATGTTTGTAAGCCAGGTTTATTGTTAATGCGACGTAGATCAACTGTTAAGTGAGCAGCCAGCTAGCTTGCTAGCAAAAGAAAATGACAATTTGTATACCCGACGCGGTAACCCATAGGTTCCTATAGGGCTCGAACTCCTTTACGAGCTTGTTGAGGTCCGAGAATGGTATGACGGGCTGTCCGAACAGTTTCTGACGTTGGTTGAGAATTCGGCCCCAATCCTGTGCCTCCTTCATCGCTTTCCATGCCTTCTTTATATCGTTTGCTATCTCGTGTACCTTGGAGAAATTAAATATATTATGCTTTTAACTTTAACACAATGTCATAACAATACGCACACCTAGATGAAGGGTAGCACAACTCAAAATAATCCAAAATTGAGTTATTGCAATTATCGGAATCAGCGCCGAAAACTACATAAACTCCAAAGACACCTGTGTACAAACTTCATTCCTAAAAAACTAGATGGCGCTGTAAGTCAGTCTTTCTGAGTAGCTCCACGGTCACCCCCCACCAACAACAGTAACGCATCACCAGTTACGACATGTCAGCCGCAGGGGAATATGCTGTCAACTCGCACAAAGACTAAATTATTTCGACTTAGTTTTGTATTCGTGGCAAACCGCAGTAATAAAGCGTGAATTATTTTGAGTTGATTTTGTATTCGTGATTGAATCGGTCTTGTTTCTTGGGTGTTCTTCAAACTATTTCCACTTATACCAGTATTGTTGACGAATGTAAGTAATTTTTGTTTTACTAACTAATAATAGTTTAGTGTTGGTGAAATTATTTGGAACTATTTGAGTTGGTCTGTTATTGCTGGTTAAATTTAAATTCGCTCTTATTCTAAAACAATAAATGCTATTGTTTATTTTGTTATAGGAATATTTAGAGTTGCCTTTGTATTTTTGAAACTGATTTAATAATTTTTTATTCTTTAATAAAATACTGCAATTTATAAACTTTTTTGAGTTAATTTGGTGTTCGTGAATTTTATTAACTTCGTATTTTTTTGCTACAGATGATGAGGGGCCGTGGCCTTTTACTTCTACAGAAGGTGATGGAGACCAGTTCAAATGAGCCTGAACGCAGTCATGTGGAGAAACAACTCCAAGAGAATTCCACAACACCTTCAAATACCACCATGGTGATGGAAGAAATCTCTGAAAATGGCACCATGGAGTCACAAAAGAATCCAGCAACGTTAGCACCACCATCAGCCAGCACCCAGGTGAAACCATCGTACTATATTTCTCCGGTTAACAGCGAATGTAGCGATTTAGACGATTCAGATGCGGATCCGCCCTTCAACCCACCTCCCAAAGAGAGCTACCGTCCATCACTCGTCGTTCCAAGAAAGAGGTATCGATCCTCCAGTAGTACCTCGTCTTCCAGTTCTAATAGTCCCAACAAGACTACACCACCAACTCAACTCTGCAACTCCGTGCCATCTACCATGCCGGATTCTGCCAATCTTTTAAACGACAATCCGGTTACTGAACCATCCACCTCTCAACCGATCATAGACCAGTCTGCTGATCCTGAAAGCCTACAAAGAGGTAAAAAAAAGACAAGAAAAAGATCTCGTTCCTCCAGCTCCTCCTCTAGTTCTAGCTCATCCTCTAGTAGTTCCAGCAGCTCTTCAAGCAGCAGTAATACAGAAATAGGTAGAAACTCTGTGCCGTCTGCCATGCCGGATTCTCCCAATCTTTTAAACGAAAATCCACCTGTTGAAGCTTCTACTTCTCAACCGATCATAGACCAGTCTGTTGATCCTGACAGCCTTCAAAGGGGTAGGAAAAGAACAAGAAAACCAGCTGGTTGGCTCACAAATCTTAAGAAATCTCGTCGAAATACCGGAAAGGCTTATGTAAGTTCAACTAATAAGAGAGTCCCTGAAAGAGCGGTTAAGCCTCCATGCCACGATAATTGCAAATTGAAATGCAAATCTAAAATAAGTGAAGTATTACGCAAATCTTTGTTCGACAAATTTTGGGGACTAGGCGAACTTCAACGGCAAAGAGAGTTCATTGTAAGGCACACACAAGAGATTAAGCCTAAATATAGATACAGCAGTACCCAAAATTTTAGGGCACTAAATTCTGCATTTATTTTTGAAGTTGAAGACACTCGTATTAGAGTCTGCAAGACTTTTTTTAAAGCTACACTAAACATAAGCGACCAATGCATTAGGACAGCTCTTTCAAAACGACAGGAGGGCGGTTTCATAGAAGATGACCGGAGGGGTAAGCACGGACAGCATTCCACCATAGATAATGAAATAAAAGAAAGTGTCGTCACTTTCATTAAGTCTATCCCCAGAATAGAATCTCATTACCTTCGAGCACAAACAACGAGAGAATTCATTCCAAGCGAAAGATCACTTGCGGATCTATACCGAGATTATAAAGATCTACGCGAAAATGAATGTTTACCATTTGCTTCGTCATCAACTTTTAATCGTATTTTTAATACACAGTTTAATATTTCGTTTCACATCCCCAAAAAAGATGCGTGTGATCTTTGTGAAACATTCAAAAATGCTATCGGAGAAGAACAACAAAAACTGCGTGAGGCTTATGACCAACATTTGAAAGAGAAAGTGTTGTCCAGATCAGAAAAGGAAGCTGACAAGAAAAGGACAGATGTAGTTGTTGCAGTTTACGATCTCCAAGCCGTGATGCAATTGCCAAAAGGGCAAGTATCCTTGTTTTTTTATAAATCTAGAATTAATTGCCTAAATTTCACGATTAGTGACTTGTATGCAAAAGATGTAATATGCTTCTTTTGGGACGAAATCGAAGGCAAACGTGGTGCTGTGGAAATTGGATCCTGTGTACTGCAATATATACAAATGGTTGTTGAGAAAAGTACATCGGGTACCGAACTGGACCTTATATTTTATAGTGACAACTGCTGTGGTCAGCAAAAAAATAAATATCTGCTGTCTGCCTACGCATTTGCTGTTGCAACCATGAGAGTAAACTCAATTACTCATAAATTTTTGATTCGTGGTCATTCGCAAAATGAAGGCGATAATGTGCATAGCGTTATCGAAAAACAAGTTAAACGATACACTAAATCAGGCCCGATATACTGTCCACAACAATACGCGACTTTAATAAGAACAGCTAAAAAGACTGGGAAACCTTATCATGTAGAAGAACTTACACATGACAAGTTCTATGATCTGAAAGCCCTTCAAGAAGAATGGGGAAACAATTTCACTGTTAATGTTGACAGAGAACAAATAAAATGGCACGATATCAAACAACTTCGCGTTGAAAAGCAACAACCAATGTCATTTTTTTATAAAACTTCTTATGAAGAGACAGTTTTTAAAAAAGCGTTTGTAAGAAATCAAAGACGCACACAAGATCACCAATTTTCTCCAACTTTGACACAAGCGTATTTGCAAAAAATACCATTGGGTGCCAATAAAAAGCGGGACATTACGGAACTAATTGATAAGAATATTATTCCACAGAGTTACGTCAATTCTTATTACAAAAATGCACTAGATTTATAGAATAAAAATTACGCGAAGAAATTTCTTCCAAACAATACCTACATACATAGGTGTATGTCGGTATTGTTTGGAAGAAAATCTGAATACTTATGTTTTTATGTTTTTTGATAACTATAGATAATACTAAAAAGTCTGATTTAATTAAGTAAAACAGTTTACAATTCTGTCGGTGAGCCTGTAACAATACTATTATAGTTTTAGATGCCTATAATAGATATTAGGTAAAGGTTGAAAATAAAAGTCTGATTTAACTAATAAGTTTAATCCTCTCGATGAGACTGATAATAATAGAATAGTTAAGTGTTTTAGATGCCTTTATTAATGTTACCTTTTTGTTGTAGTTTTTTTTGGTTATTTAAGTTAAGTGAAAACAGATAATTGTTGGTACCTAGTACCCACATTTCTCATGCCTATTATGTTGAGTAATAAGTACGTGTTTTTGTAACTAAGTCATTCTTAAAATATCTTCCAAAGACTGTGCTATTTATAAAAAAATATACTACTTTTCCTGTAGTTTATATAGACTTAATGGTCTAGTACTGATTAAAGAGAACTTAATACCTAAATTATAAGAAAAATGTCTACTTTGTTAAACGTTTTACTAACCTGTTCAAAGTTTAATGGATCTCAAATTAGAATAATGTAAGGTGTTCATTCTATTTTCCGAACAAGTGATGTGTTTTTGATTATCTTTATTTGTTTGTTACCTTAATACAAAATAAAGATGTGTCTTAATTAAATATAATGTTTTACTTCATTATTATAATAATTATACAAATAATAATTTAGATACACTACTCTTTATGTAAAGATTTTAAAAAAATATATTCACATTAAGACAGGATTAATTTAAAAAAAATCACTAATATGAAATCAATTTGAGTTGATAAAAATATTGAACAATGATTTAGTCACGATTACTAATATAACACGAAAAAAAATAATTAAAAATGTATACGTGTATTTGAAGGTAAGTAATTGATCAAATTAATATCTTAGTAAAATAATATACAACCTCATCCAACAATCATTTAAATCGGTCAAATAGAAAACGAGTAAAACGTTTTTTGCTGTTCCTGAAAAGAGGTATTTTGAGTTGTGCTACTCTTTATCTAGGTGTGCGATTATATTGCAACATATTTTAGTAAAACGTCGAGGGGCGAACGGCATGTGGCACAGTAATAACAGTTGCACGGGCCGATCGAACAGGTTAATTTCCGCTTGCCACGGTTGGACAGTGGATGGGTGACTGGTGATTTAAGTACCAAGACCCCTCTGTGCCTCGGAAAGCGCGCTAACCGTTGGGCCTGGCTGTCATTCATGTATTTTTGACAGTCATTACGGGTCATCAGAAGCCCGAAAGTCGACCACCAGTATTACTAAGAGGTATCGTGTGACCCAGTAACTGGGTTGTGGAGGTCAGATAGGTAGTCGCTCCATGTAATATACTGGTATTCAGCTGTATCCGGTGAGACTGGAAGCCGAACCCAACATAGTTGGGAATAGGCTAGGCAGATGATGATTTTAATAAAATATTGACTGTCAGATGGCTCTCGTTGACTGCCTCGTTAGTTTAGTGGTATAGTACGACTAGACTGGAATAGACTAGGGCTCCGCAACCTGATCTTCTTTGGGTTAAAACCGGCGTTATAATAATTATGAAAATCTAGAACCTGTTACCTTATAGAAGTCATATTGAAGCGTGAGAGTCATGCACTGCGCGGTGAACAGATCGATCTTATCGTACAACGTCTGTTCATCTTGTTGGTGCAGCTTCCAGAACTTGTCCTGTTCTTCTTCCAAGAAGAGAATCGTCTCATCCACCTATCACAGAATCATTACTTTAATTGCTATGAATGTAGGCACTGGTATATGATGTTGTACATAAATTAATGAGATCGGCGGCAGTCTACCTTACGACGTGCAAATCTATATCTATACATATAATAAATCTGTAAAGGAACTTTTTCTGTACATTTAAAATATTTCGAAAATAATTGCTTGGGGTGGTAAGGGATAATCAACAGATGACATTTTAACCCTTAACAAAATTTTTGTCTGTAGCTCGGTTTTTCAGTTTCTATGTTGAATAGATCAAGTATCACGTCAAAAGAACGAAACTAATAAGGTTATCTTTCATACTCAAATATTGTTTATAACTCAGAGTTTATATTAAGTCTTTGTTTCATCGCAATCGCTTCGGTCAACCTATCTAAATCATTTAAAGTGTTCAAGAAGAATTTATTTACGTAATGTTGAAACACTTAGCGACATATATTGGCGTGAAACGGTACTAACGAATACTTAATATTAACACGTCATTCTCATTTAAGTTACTTACTGTGTCTGTGTTATTTCAAAAAGTAATGATACTGATTACTAAAATCGCTTTCCGTTGGTGGTTGATTCCCACGAATAAAAAAAGGTAAAAGAATTTCAAATAAAGAGTTGTGATAATATTAACTGACGTGGTGTTCTGAGTCATATACCTAGAATGCAATGTTAGATAAATATTTATTAGTTTTATCAATCAAATTAATACAAATAGAGGGGAAGAAATCTCATTTTTAATTGTGATAAAAGTCTTAGTAGCGCCATCTAGCATAATATAGCAAAATTAGAGCGGCTAGAGGAACATCTCCATAGAAATTCTTAATCTCTAGCGTCAGTAACGCCATCTAGGTTTGAATAGCAAACATGCAAAAGACAACAACTTGATTTCGCGCGAAAAGAGAATGCCCATGGACAGTACTCTTCAAAAATGTCTCGTGTCTCAAAAAGTTGAACAGTATGAAATATCTAAAATAAAAATATATTTTTTGAATAGGACTTAAATGATATTTCTATTGGGATAGTGTTTTGAACAATAATTAGTAATTTTACGTTTCTGTCTGTAAAGTACGCCATTTTTTCAAGCCCCTGTCATTTGTCAATATTAAGGATGTCCATTTTTCTATTGCGTTTAATGTGCCTACCTATTTGATATCGATTATATGAAATCGCCCATAAATGATATCGATTCTGTAATGATTAGCAAGATAAAATAAATAAATCAGTTTCTAATATACCACAGTTCTAAATATTAGGTAGTGGGTACATTTATTTTCACTCAATTATGTGACGGACGAAACAATAGTGTGTGGTGGGCACCGCACACTGGTAAGATTGATAAAGTCTTTTTTTTATTTATTGTTGTTATCGAAATCGGAATAGTTTCAAACGTCTAAAGATATAATACTATCCTACCCACGTCGATAAAAAATCAACAAAGATTTTCATCTGCATCAATCGAACAGTCATAATCGAATGTTTCTTTTATTAATACGGGTACCCACAATCCTATTTGACATTACATTTATTTTTTGTCATATTTTTGCAATATTATGCCATGTCAACGGTCAACCAGAATGTTTTTTTCTGCTGGTTTTAGTACGTTGTGCGTCGAGTTTGTGCTTATAGTTCCTCGACTACTGCTGCTGCTAACCTTTTAAAAAAATATACTTCTCTCGCAACTGCACCGTGTATGTGTTTTGTGTGTATTGTTTATTAATAGAGACAGGATTTTTTGTGTATAAATATTCAAAATAGCATGTTATTGTGATATAATTAACGAACATGGCGAGTGCGACTGTGGGGCGATGTCTCAACTGCTCCTTGAGATTAACGCCACTCAGGCGCAGGCTTATGTTATCGGAGATTCCTGATAATATCATGAACATTTTACGAGTCTGGATCTCACCAACAACGGTAAGAACGAACATGTTTCTCATCGTAGATTGATGTATTTGATTCAGGAACTGCGCTTCTTTGTTTGTATATTGGTACATCTTCACAATGATTTATTTTATTGTGTACCTTAAAAGTTATGTGTAGCTTTAAGTTTGTTCTTTAGCTCATTAGTTGGGTTACTGGATTTGAATATAACTTATGGGTAGAGGTCTATTGTGTCGGTAATAATCTAACTTATTTACTAGGATAGTTCATTTCAATCAGTAAGTGTATTTTGAGATATAGCTACACCTCTCAATTAATTGTATGTAGTTTAAAGGCTCCTACACACATGCCGGCGGCATGTGCCGCCGGTCAAGGCCGGCGGCATACTCGGTTCCTGCTGCAAGTGCCGGCGGCCTAATAACGCCTGCAGCATACCCGCAAGGTAACAAGCCCCGGCTGTGCCGCCGGCTTTATGGAAGGTAACAATTGCACGGAAATAAAATGATTGAAATATGTATTTTTTTTCAGCTGTCAACCGAAGGCACATTGTGTCATGAGTGTTTTACACTGTTGCAAAATGCGGTCACATCACAAGGGCCGCTTACACCTGCAGTAGGACACCAGTCTGTCTGCTATGTTTGTGGGGTTTCTATACTGAGATCAAGAACTCATCGAGTGCCATTAGACTGCCCCTAAGAATCATTTTATTGCGAGGGGTGCCATCTCATCAGGTATACTATTTTTTTTTTAATACACTTGGGTATAAAAGACGTTGGCGTTTTTAGCTAAGAGGCTAATAAGAATTAGCCTCTTAGCTCAAAAACCCCTGGGGTCCTAAACCATTCCACTCTACTGTTTATTGTTAACTTGCTAGTGATGTTAAATATTTAGGCTGGTCAAATTGTAAACAAGTCATTCTATTCTACAACAGGTGACACGTCTGGAAAGAGTTTGCCGAGCCTGCTGGATGTATGCAACCAGAACAATACAAAGGCAACAAACACACGATGCTGATCGATTAGAAGATTCTAATACCCAGGACCTGTCTCAGGAGCATATTGGACAAGATGTTAACATTCCTATGCCGCCCCCTCTGCCAGAACAGGGCTTAAACCCCAATCAACCAGTATTACGGATTGTCCATAAGGTTAATTCTAGAACATACAAACGTGTTGCTGCCACACCTAACCATTGTTTATTCAGTGACTGCAACAATAATGAGCGTCTTTTGGTACCATCAATAGTGAAAGAATTACTGATACAGCGCTATAAAATATATGTTCCTTTGAGTGCTCGGATCTGCAATTTCCATTTGAATACCAACTTGTGGGATGAATTATTGGCGTCATATAGTGATTTTACAGGTCACCAAATGGATGATATGATGGCAATAATGGATAGAGCAGTGGTGAGAAAAGTAGATTTTACCGATTTCAATAATTTGGATGCAAAAATGTGTCATTTCTGGTTAGGATTTACAGTAGAACAGTTACAGGTACTACTATCAATGTTACCATCCCTTTCTGGTCAAGTACCTTCAGCAACTCTAGCACTAAGCATATATTTAGCTAAAATCAGAACTGGAGACAGCAATGAAAGGCTATCGCAGTTCTTTAATTTGCCTCGGAGCACATTAGAACGGTACATGAACAAAGTACGAAACTGTTTTTTACAAGATTTTGTGCCTTTATGCTTAGGTTTTGGTAGCACAACGGTAGTCGATGTGGCAGCTAGAAATAGAATTATACCTGAGGGACTTTTTGGTAATCCCGATTTACCGGAAGCTGTTAAACCAGCTATAGTTATTTGTGATGGGACATATGTATACATTCAGAGCAGCAGTAATTATAAATTCCAAAAAGATACATATAGCTTGCACAAGTTTTCCAACCTCATTAAGCCTTTTATGATTGTTTCTTGCGATGGTACTATACTAGAATGCTTAGGGCCATATAAAGCCACAAAGAATGACTCCACTATCATAAATGAGGAATTAGAAAATCACCAAAGTGGATTTAGAACGTTTTTTAGAAATAATGATGTATTCATTTTAGATAGAGGTTTCAGGGATGCATTGCCAAATCTAGAAGCGATAGGGTATAAAGCTTACATGCCAGAGTCACTAGCAGAGGGCGAACATCAGCTAACAACCTCACAAAGTAATAAATCTAGATGTATCACTATGTGTCGATGGGTGGTGGAAGTTGTGAATGGCCGAATAAAAAGAGATTACAAACTTCTACGACAAGATTATTTTAATCGTGCCTTACCACACATGATGGATGATGTTAGGATCGCATGTGCTTTAACCAATAAGTTCCACCCATTAATTGAAAATCGGCCAGAAGATAGGGATTATCTAGAAATAGCCAAAACCAGGCTTCTGATGCAAAATCACCTAGGCGATTTCATTATTAATGAAAACATTAATAGGAGACGTGCTTTATTTAGACCTATAAATGGCAATATACCAGAGTTAGGGGACTTCCCAAAACTAGGGCTAGTAGAGCTTAAAAGATTTGCCTTAGGCTCGTATCAATTGAAACAAGCCAGATCCTACTATGGCGAGCATATAAGACAAAATGGGTTCTACCATATAGAAGTATCGGAAGAGTTTGAAGAGGAATTACCTTTAATATTGGGAACGAATAATTATTTGCTTAGAGGTAGAATTAAATCAAGGCATGTCTCTAGTAGAATATATTATACTTACATTTTAATAAATAAAAACGTAAATGTAAGAGATACTTTAGCCGCCATTGTAGGCTACTATTGTTCTTGCCGTGTAGGAAAAAGAACTGTAGGTTGCTGTGTGCATGTATTGTGCATTTTGTGGTATTTGAGCTGGGCACGCTATAATAATGTTAGTGTCCCAGCTCCATTTTTGGATCACATTTTTTTGGAAGAATGAAATAAAGGTTTAAAAACTTCTTCTTTTTTCATTTATTGTACCTAGTGTAGCTGTTTTTCTCCTATTCACACTAACTTAGACAATTTCATGAAACATACTTCGAGGCGGCGTCTCCGCTGCGCATATGCGTTCATCGAACGCCTACGCTGGACAAACGCTAGTGTGAAGGGGCCTAAGCCAATCGGCTATCAAGTAATAGGTAAAACGGGCTGTTGTCCGCAACTCCACGGTAAAGCGCGTATTGTGCGTACGGGGCTATCAAGTAATATACTATTACTTTAATTATATAAAATAATATAATATTTACTGCCTCGTTGGTCTAGTGGTCGCAAGCGCTACTACTGAGCATGAGGTCCTGGGTTCGATTCCCAGGTCGGGCAAAGTCTTGTTGGGTGTTTCCATCTGGAATTGCTCATTAGAAGCCTGGAGTCTGGATTTGTGCCCGCTTGATGGCAATAGGCTCGCCCCCTATTACATCGGACTTAAACATAACTGGCGAAACGTGGGTATACTACACATAGGTACACCTCTGCCTAATCCTTCGGGGAATACAGGTGTGATGTTATATAATATAATGTTTGCTTCCATGCTTTACGTTTTAATGAAACGTGGGAATAAGATTTTGAGGCACAAAGACACTCAAAATCTAAAACGGCAAGACTTGGTGAGATGGTCACCAGTAACTGGCCGCCTAAACATAGGTAAACTGCTACAGATTTTACACCAATGTGTTTCAAAGGCACAAGGGTCACTCGAAACCCCTTTCAAATAGCTTTTTTCAGTTGATTTTGTGTTCGAACATAACCTCAAACAAGTCATTTTATTTTTGTAAATATCTCCGAAATGCCGAGGTAGATTGCGTTGAATTTTTTGAGGAAGTATTTAGACATGTCATCGAGTATTTCGAAGATGATTTGATGAAGACACGCAAATGTTGAAATCAGTACATTTGTCCATAGTGCCGTGGGCATTCTCTTTTGATAATGTTAAATTTAAATGCGTGTTTACAGCATTACTCGATTCAAATAATGGGAGTTTTGGGAGTAAAGAGTTGTAAATACTTATGTGCTAATTTTCGTGATGTTAGTTTTCGAGGTGGGGAGGGGTTCAAGCGAGATCGGATGGTGAAAGTCAGGAAAAAAAATCCAAAATTGCGACCATAACTACTGGTGGATTTGAGTAAATAGATAGGTTTTCACACGGGCAACTGTAGTTATGTCGATGCTCTTCCGAGCAACATCGCTTACAGAGAAGCATTTTCTTAGTTAAAACAAGTTTAAAAATGTATTTATTTATCCATTTGGCATCTCCAACAAAGGATACATTACCTACACAGGAACAATAGAAATCACAATAGTAAAATATTGACAATTTTAAAGTCGCTTCTTTAAATATAATTATTTATTGGTCTACAAATAAATGTATGGCTGAACAAAAGAAACACTGAAACATTTTTGATTACGATTTACAATAAAAAGGCATCGCAACTGAGAGTCGCGGAGGATCGCTCTGTTACGTCCATTATCCTCGGGATCGGGCTCTCTCTCTTCCTGCTGCCTGCGTCAGCAGCGGGGAGAGAGGTGGGGGCGCGCGCGGTATGGCACTACGTAGCAACAACATCGTACTTACTATGCTCATAGAAAACCCGTGCTATACAATTAAATAGATTTTTTTGCCTGGTTTGGTTTTTTTTTCAACAGCGCTTTTAATGTGGATAATGACCGACGTTACGGGGCGTAGGTAATGGTAACATTCGCAGCGAGCATGTCTTTACGCCGTGTGCTATCAGTGTTGCTCGCTCGCATGTTTTGCCGTAGGTACTACTGACTGCACGAATACTTGCTTGGTAACATATTAGGTGCATTTTGACCCGTGACGCCGGTCAGTATCCACCTTTACAGCGTGATCTTTCTTCATCGTGATAACGCCATGCTCCCACGGGCCGTTAACTGACAGGTGGCGTCAGGTGTTACTGCACTGCTACCTGTCGAGGCCTATCGCAGTCCGTGCAGAGCATTCCCACTGCTGTGGTTTTATTCAGTGGTCAACGTTTGATAAACAAAGCTAAAAGACACGCGCCTGTACGGGCCGAGATAGGCGCCCGCCCCCGCGTGGAATAATGCTTCAGCACACTCAACCAGACGCGCAGTCGATTTATTGAGTAAGTACAGTAAAAGCTCCTTATTCGTGCTTCCTTCATTCGCGTTTTCACTATTCGCGGATTAAAAAAATGCGACCCAATTCCTATATCCGCGGCTAAAGATTTATTTATTTGCGGGTCTAATCGGTACATCGGTACATACATATTAACAAATAACAAAAAGGATTCCAATAGGTATCCAACCCAATATCCTTTGTAAATGCGTCGTCAGATGGACTATAAAAAAGTGAAATAGACCTTATTACAACTTCGCCTAAAGTACATTGTCAAATGATATCGCCGCTGTATTGGTTCGGCCTTTGACATCTACAATAGCCGCCTTAGCCGCGGTCGGTGTTTTTAACCGACTTCAAAAACAAGGAGGTTATCAATTCGACATGTTTATATTTTTAATGTATGTTCAGGCATAACTCCGTCGTATTTAGACGGATTTGCAAAATTCTTTTTTTTTTTTCGAAAGGGGTTTACTCCGAAATGGTCCCATTGAAATTTCATATAGACAGGGCCCGATCTAGCTATTTAGCCGCTCCGGGCAAAAATAACATTCGCCGCCCTTTGCACTAACACCATCAAAGATGGTATGACCATAATTATGTGATATTCTTTTAACTATATAATATTCACATACGTTAGTCTACTACGGCTTCTGAACAAGTATACAAAAATTCATGAGAGTAGGTATGTTTGTAAGTATACATTTTGCCGCCGCTCATTTTTGCCGCTCTGAGCATTTGCCCGGCTTGCCCCCCCTTAGACTGGGCCCTGCATATAGATCTGATGATGCGTTTCGGAAACAGACAACGGAACTCTTCAAAAAATTACAGCAAATCAACCGCGAATGTTGCTATCACATAAATAAGTATGCATTGTTTTGACCCAAAGGATGATGAAATTTCGAATTGGTGAATGGTAGGTAACAAAAAAGTGAAAAATAAAAACTTTTTTCAAAAAAATAACAACCGACTTCCAAAAAACACTACAAAGTGTAAAATAACTTTAATTTCGGAAGGCGGTGACAAATAATTAAAATACACATCCAACGTCACCGACTTCCGAAATTAAAGTTATTTTGCACTTTGTAGTGTTTTTTGGAAGTCGGTTGGTATTTTTACGAAAAAAGTTTTTTGAGAATGTAAACAAACATAATGAAACCAACCTCATCACCATAAAGTATATTTATATATCATCATCATCATCATTTCAGCTGAAAGACGTCCACTGCTGGACATAGGCCTCCCCCACATTTATAAATGCTGCGACTTAATAGACATTCCATCCTTTGGTACGAGCCGCTTTGCGTGTTTTACCTATTGTTTCATCTTTCCATTTATTGCAAAATGTTGAAATTTTTTTTTACTTAAAAACGATTTTCGACGCGAAAAAATCTGTTTAACGCATAGAAATGCTTGATCGTTTACGCCTTGGAGAGTCGCTTGCATCCATATCACGCTCATACAATTAATCAATATGGTCAAAAACTTCAATTAAATTGTTTTTTTTTTGTCACTTAGGAACGTATCCCCTATAATCCCATATAAATTACCATTCCATAGTCACGGTTTCTGTATTCGCGGTAGGTATTTTACGGAACGTATACCTCGCGAATAAAGAGCTTTTACTGTACCTACGGCAGATGCACATTTATTATAAAATGAGCCTCGACCAGGCGCTTTGATCTATATTTATTCTTAAAAATCTGAGTGAGACTTCGTCGCAATATCATTATAACCCCTAAAGACGCCTGCAGGCCTAGACAAAACACCTTTCTGTTAACGTTCACGCTAAACTCTACGCCAGAATATATGGGAATGACATTACCGTGTCCTTTCCGCAGGTAAAGTCATTCCCATACATTTTGGCGTAGCGTTTGGCGTGAACGGTAAGAGAGTAATGTGTTTTGTCTCTAGGCTCTGGACTGCATTCGAAAGCTGTGGTAGATTCCTACCAGGATAGATCGGAAGATCGGAGGAGTGGTACCTACACCGTCAAAGCGACACATTATTGTTTTCCGACATGCACGCGAACGAAGTCGCGGGCACAGCTAGTTATTACATAAATTTAAATATTAATATAAACAAAATATTATCAACAAAACAAAACAGCAATTAAAGTAAAGTCAATTAATAATATGAATGGTCAATAATAAAAAAATGGTCCAATTTGGAATTAATTATAACAATCATAATCTGGATAGATTCATATCATTTAGAAAGTCTTTCAGTGAGTAATAATTAAAATTTGCCTAAAAGTAGTGCAAATAACTTAGATTTAAACACAGAACATGACAGTCACTTTTTATCTATCAATAATTATATGGTGGTGGGGTTGGATATTTCTTCTTTTTTAGAAATTCCGTACGTCCTAATGAAAAAACGGAACCCTTTTTACTTGTGTGTTTGTCTGTCTGTCACAGCCAATTTGCTCCGAATCTACTGGATTGATTTACTTGAAATTTGGTACACATAAAATTCAGTGAGCCGAACACAGGCGTGTAAATGAATTAGTTTTGAATATGGAGTGGCGACCGCGTACCGGAAGACGTAGAGTGGGAAGGCCTCCCACAAGGTGGACCGATGACCTTGCGAAGACCGCGGGTATCCGCTGGATGTGGGAAGCACAAGACCGGTCGAAGTGGAGGAGCCTGGGGGAGGCCTATGTCCAGCAGTGGACGTCTTTCGGCTGATATGATGATGATGGGGTTCACTTTTGGGTGGAATACTTCATATCAAATGAAAGAGCTACTTTAATCTTAAAGTAAACAATTTTGAAGTTATTAAATAAAAGTTACGAAAATTTACCATTCCTGTCTGTTTTTATCATATAAACATGACTGTACTAATAAACCTATGGGCAATACCATAACTGGCTGTCAGTAAAAACAGAGAAAATACATACACATTCTTGAAAAATATGTACTATGCACAAACCATACCTGTTTAGTTATTTGCAGAGGCCAACCAATAGCTTCCCACAGGGCTCTAAAGTCGTCGTTTTCTAACGGCATGAAGAACGCGTCTAGAACCTCGTAGTCCTGTTAATTTTGGTAAGTTAAATATAATTTATTTACTTATTTATTTTAGCCTATGTTAACCCATTGCATGGCAGAGGCCTCCCTTCCTCTTTTCCAGTACTCTTCTTGAGCTAGAGTTGTGTAGACGATTCCTTTCTGTCGGCATCAAGCTCGTCCCTTCGTCTTGTCCTGAGTCTGCCTCGATGTCGCTGGACATTTTCTGAGGCCTATCATATCGTGGTAGATTTGGTCTATGACTTATTCGACATGCAACATAAATATCTTTGAGCCTCTTATTTGTTTAACCTTATAGGGGATGATTGACGCAATTCGTGCGTTATTTTGACTACTCCCAAAATGTAAGCCGAAAGCACAAAACACAGGTATGAATTGGGTATTAAAGAGGTGAACTTAATATCAATCTCACCGAAGTTTTTTTTTTTTTTTTTTTTAATTCAATTACAATTACTATTTTTGAGAAAGACGGAGGACGCAATTGGGAAATATTTGTTTCAGTTTGAAGATATTTGAGATTTGAAGAGGCACGCCCTATGCTCGATAAGGAGCCCTTTTTCTATTGATGTGTGAAAATCAGAAAAAGCCACATCAGTTTAGAAACAATAGGATGATTATTTTTTCCTATTTCACAGCTCATCGTCTGCAGCCAAGACGATGTAAGCGTTTTCGACTCAATTAAATCTAAATCAATTACAGCCTTCATTAATTGACCGCTACATCATTTTATGAGCCTTACCCCGTGAACTTTTCTCATGATATCATCCTGCGTCTTCAGCGCAAACGGTATCGATTCCATCCACTCCCTGATCTCGAACACATGTTCTATGGTATTAGGCTTCTCCCCTAACTTTCGCATAGTGTTCTTATAGGCCGTTATAACGTCATCCACCACGAGACGTACTTCTTCCGCCCACATTATTAACAACGCTTTAATTATGTCCGACCGCTTATTAACGAGAAGTTGCTGAAATAAAAGCATCAGTGTTTGTATTAACAACTGTGGCACCTTTTTGGTCTGGATCGCCGTTCTGTTTGGTGTTGGCCGCTAACCTTCACAGACATGATATTGACACACAGACATCGGTTCAGAGCCTTCACTCAAGTGAAATGAATAAAAACTTTTTAATAAAAAATTAAACCGCCGAAAAATCGAAAAGTAAAAAATAATAAACCTGCTTTGTCCAACCCCAATAACTAAGTCCGGAAGGCGGTGACATATAATTAAATACATATCCAAAGTCACCGACTTCCGAACTTAGTTATTGGGGTTGGACAAAGCAGGTTTATTATTTTTTACTTTTCGATTTTTCAGCGGAAATTTTTTTTTTTTACTTTTTTTTATATTTTTTGGGGCTATAATCTACTTATTACTACATGCTTAATTTTTGATTACTTTATATATATTTTTCTTCAAAATTTGTATGGGACCAACTTCAGGGTATACTCTTTCCAATAAAAAAATAATTATCAAAATCGGACTACTCTGGCAAAAGTTATGCGTGGTCATACATAAAAATATATACGCGTCGTATTGAGTAACCTCCTCCTTTTTTTGTCGGTTAAAAAATGAAACATTATCTCTATACCAAGAATCGTTTTACTTAGTTAAAAGCCAATTGATGAAGCTGCTTTTACTCGTAACCACTGTACCTTTGTGTAATCGTGTTTAGTATATGACTAACGTGGCTTCTAAGGCCCACTTGAGCGATTTGTTGGGTTAATTAAATAAATGTTGAGTTTGTAAATTCGCAGTTAAGTAATAAACATAATAACTCTCGTTACGCGTTGCGTCACTAAAAAATTAACACCAGGTTAGTACTCGTAGTTAATCAGGCATTAGTATTTTAAGTTGGAAACATTGCAGTTCAATCGACGAAACATAAAACAGAATTGCAATGTCTGTGCCTTGTTATATGTTATTCGTCCAAAATTGAATGGACGAATAATGAACAGAAATTGTATGCCAATCTCTTTTGCTCTATATTACGATATGTCATATTTATAACGGGTTTGACGTAGAATGTGCACTTCGCAAAATTTGCACATGACGCAACAAGTGTGAATTTTATCACAATGGTCTCAAAATAAAAACTGTGTGCTTACGCTGTGCTTTTTAATTATTTAGTCCTAACACACTAACAGGAATGTAAAAATCTATAATAACAACCCGAAAATTAATCATAGTACATACTCGTACAAATAACACAACTGTTTTTTTAATATTAAACTTGGACTCATAAATAATCGTATTCAGTAACTTATCAGTTCGAAGAAAAATAATAATAGGTCTTTACCTATGAAATTGCCGTTTTGTATGAAAAAATTTAAACGAATTTTTTTCATGAATTTTTTATTTGTATTAATCGAAGTAATCACCCATGCAATCAATGCATCTTTGCCATCGCAGTGGCAGTTTATTGATGCCCTTCTTAAAGAAATCAGCTGGACGGGAGGCAACAAATTCTTCAAAGGCATTTTGTACTGCCTCTCGGGTATTAAATTTTTTTCCCGCCAAGAAGTTATCCAAATTCTGGAAAAAGTAGTAGTCTGTAGGCGCAAGGTCTGGTGAGTAGGGCGGATGACGGAGAGCTTCCAACCCCAGTTCTTGCAACTTGGAGACCGTCTGCTGTGCAGTATGAGGTCGCGCGTTGTCGTGCAGGAGCAGCGGAGACGAGCGATTGACCAATGCTGGTTGGAGATGCGCCAGCTTCTCCATCATTGTGTTCAGTTCTTCACAGTACACATCTGCAGTAATGCTCACCCCGTTTGGTAAGAAGCTGTGATGAATCACACCGGCGCTAGACCACCAAACAGTGACCATCACTTTTCTAGGGGTAAGTTTTCGTTTAGGGCATTGTTTAGGTGCTGAACCAGGATCCAACCAACTTGCTGAGCGCTTACGGTTATCAAACAGAATCCATTTTTCATCGCAGGTAACAATGCGGTTCAAAATTCCTTCATTTGTGTGTCTGTTGAGCAGTGCAAGGCACGTCTCGACGCGTACTTCGCGCTGGCGATCATTGAGTTCGTGGGGCACCCATTTGTCAAGCTTTTTTACCTTGCCAATTTGACGCAAATGGACCAATATTGTTTTGACGCTAACGTCGAAAGCTGCTGCTAATTCAGCCGTAGATTGTGTATCATCAGCTTCCACAATCGCCTTTAATTCGTCATTGTCGACCAAAGTCTTCGGACGACCGCGAGGTTCATTTTTCAGGTCGAAATTTCCAGAACGGAAGCGAGCAAACCAATAACAGGTGGTGCGTTGGTTTGTAGTGTTAGCTCCGTAAACGTCGTTGATGTTGCGTGCCGCTTGTGCCGCGTTGCTGCCACGACGGTATTCATATTCCATAATTACTCGAATTTTTAACGTATCCATGATGACGAAAAAGATTGAAATGCGATGAAAATGTAACACTAATCAATAAAGAAATGACTACTTTTAGAAAAAAAAATCCATGTTTTTAAAATAAAATTAATTTGAAATTAGAATTCTTAGCCAAACAAAAATTATTTTGATTTGAAATGGCCAGTACTGCAGAACGGCAATTTCATAGGTAAAGACCTAATATTACCAGTCTAAAACTAATAGTATAGAGATAATGAACGATTTTGCGTAGACAATGAATGATGAAAATGGTTTAATTTCGTTATTAAACCTTCAAAATTAATTTGTAAGATGTGGAATATAAGAATAATTAATAGTAGTAATTTCCTTTTTTATTTTGTTTTAATAGAAACTAGTATACTGTACTGTTTAGTAATTAAGAACATCACTAGTCGAGAGTGAGTGATGGACCACTAGACGAAACGATAGCGATGGCGTCCGAAGGAGAAACAATGTAAGCTAACTAAATTGTAGACTCACAGCCACACTCAGAGATGCCAAACGGTTACTTAAGAGGCTCCTTAGTAAAAATTAAAAATAGTTCGGATTAGCTCGTGGCCAGCCGCAAGCTAATCTAAAAGACTAGTTTGTGTACACCGCGCGGACCGCAAAGTTTTAACCCGTTCCCTTTGTGTTTGCATAGGTTGCCTAGCAAGCCGTGCAAACACAGAGGCTCCCCCTGGAGCAGCCCGGTGAGTAAATCACCGCTGCGGTCGCGGAGGCCTAGGCCCCGTGATGTCGAAGCAAGCACGGCTCTTTGGGCCGCGATGCCGGGCCCGAAGAGAATCGGCCGGTGCTGGACCGGGCGATGTCGCTGCCGAACATCGGCGATGCATAGCAAGCCGGCGGCAACAGCTGCCAAGAAGAAGACGACGAAGGGAAGAGGTGGAGGACGGGAGACGCAGAGCCAAGCTGTGCCTGCCGACCCGCCGACGTCACTGGCGCCTGCGCGCGTTGCGCCGACGCCGTCGTCGAGCCCGAAGACGAGTACAGGCTGGTCCAGCGCTATCTGACAGGCCTAGAAAAAGACAGCGGCGTCTCTTGGTTCGCGTACTCCCTACCAGCGGAGCGGAACCTAAAAATCGCCATTAGGGGGCTACCTGCGGATACAGACCCTAAGGAGATTGAGGAGGAGCTCAGAGCGTTGGGATACGAGCCGGAGTATGTGCGCCATATTAAGGCGGCACAAGGAAGACCCGGCTGCGTGTTCTACGCAGTAATAAAGAAGACTCCCGACATCCGGGCCATATATGACACCTTCATCTTCATGATGATGAGAGGTGTAAAGATAGAGGCCTGGAGAGGGAAGCGTGGGCCCGCACAGTGCCACCGGTGCCAACGCTTCAGAAACAGCTCGCACCAGTGTCACCGCCCGCTCGCTTGCGTACGTTGCGGCGGGGAACACGCGGCGCGAGACTGCCCGCGCCTGCGGGAAGAGCCGGCCACCTGCGCAAATTGCGGGGGCCCGCACCCCGCGTGCAACAACAAGTGCCCCGTGTTCCTGGCGGAGATAAGGAACAAGCGAGCGGGACCTGCCGCCATAACCGCCACCACTCGTCGGCCCCCAGCGGCCTCCGAAAGGCGGGTAATAGAGGAGCCAGAAGGGCCCAAGAGCGCGACGCTAACGGCGGCAGCTAACAGGCCCACTGACAGGACACAAGCCTCCTCCTCCGGGCGGGGGAAAAGGAAGGGCGGGGGGGGGGGAGAAGAAGAAGGGCAAGAAGCCCAAACCCCCCCAACGACCCAGGAAGCGACCCAGAAAGTGACCCAAGAAGAGGTCCCCAAGGCCCCCCTGCCTCCAGCGGGGCGCCGGCTGTGGAAAATATAGAACCCGAATGCACAATAATTGAGGAATGCAAACTTCCGTATCAACACGTTATTAATCCGAATCCTTCTACTTCTCAAGAGTGTAGTATGAAAGTATCTTCACCGAGCCCTTCTACAAGCTCTTTGGACCAACCTTCAGCAAAGAAATTCTGTTCAAGCCATAAAGATGTCGCTGTCCAGACAGAAATGTACAGACATAGCAGCCCCGCAGAAGATGATTTAAAGCGTAAAGTGAAAATATTGTCACTAAGGCTAAACAGACGCGAAACTAAATTAAAAAGGCAATGTTAAAAAAAAACGTAAGCATAACTATGATGAAATTGAACATATGATAAAAAATAATTTTGTTAACATACATAACCATTTCAACACCGATAAAAGTAATAGAGGAGTACGATATTCGGAGGACGTAAAACAGTTCGCATCATCGTTATACTACTATTCGTCCAAAACATATTTGTTCTTGAGAAACCATATATCATTGCCACATCCTGTTACCTTGTGTGCTTGGTGCGTACAGACTATGTAACATGTTATATAACTTGTGTTTTATAACACGTCCACATTATGCAACATTGTTATTCAAACAATACTGTACACAATAACATAACAATGTTACATAACTTTTGTCGTTTGTCGTTCTTCAGTGCTATCCACAATGTCGAGACGAGAGGACGTTTTGCTAGCTGCGGCAGCGACTGTTGTACTTTTAAATAACAAAAGAAGAACAAAAAAACGTAGTTGCTGGGTTCGTCGTTACACGTTACTATGTTAGTTATATAACATTGTTGTAAATATTAAAACATGTTTTATAACATTCAGTGTCCACATTATCTGAAACATGTTATAAAACAATGTTATATAACATGTTATGTTACATAGTCTGTACGCACCTTTAGCTACTCATGACTGTAATGTAGGGTTTATGACTGAAGTGTTGGCGTATTTAAAATTATCAGTAGCTAAACATGACTTACAGGATGTTGCTCTAATATTTGATGCCATGTCAATTAAATCAGAAGAAGTTTATGACAAAAACAATGATAAAAATGGGGTTATGTAGATTTTGCAGGAATTGTCCCATACGATTCGGAACGTTTAGCCATTGAGGTTCTTGTTTTTCAAATTGTGTCCTACAAACGAAAATTTAAATGCCCTATTGCCTACTTTCTCATAGACAACATTTCAGCTGCCATACAAGCACAATTGATACTAACAGCAATACCCATGTTTTTTGATTTTGGCATCAGTGTACGAAGTTTAACTTGCGATGGAACTGCGGTTTACTTTTCCACATATGAAAATTTGGGATGTCGATTTATTCTACCAAATATGGTTACGAATTTTAAAGATACCAAATTACACTGCATTTTTGACCCCGCTCACATGCTAAAATTATGTAGAAATATTTTTGCTTAAACGAATTTGAGTTCTACTCGTAGAAGTGGTAGTATATAATTTAATTTTGTTAAAGAATTGCATTTATTGCAAGAAAAAGAGGGGTTAAGACTGGTAAATAAACTAAATGCTTGTCATGTTAATTTCTTTGGCAAAAAAATGAATGTAAAATTGGCAGCACAAACATTGAGTTCGTCAGTGGCTGATGCCATTGATTTCTTAGGCGCTAGTGGTAACGACAAATTCCAAAACAGCCAGGCAACAACCGAATTCATTAGAATGATAGACAGAGTTTTCGATGTATTAAATGCCAAATCTCCTTTAGGTGTAGGTTACAAGTCCCCATTGCGGCTTAGTAACAAAGACTTTTGGATGGGCGTTTTAACGGAAACCCAAGAATATTTGGTAACACTCAACGTCAATAGTCAAAACATTATTTCATATCGGAGAAAAATGGCAGCTTTAGGCTTAATTATCGATACTTATAGTGCTCAAAATTTAGCAATGGATCTACTAAAACCAGTTGTAAACTTGAATTATTTCTTGCCGTACAAATTTTCACAGGACCAATTAGAAATGTTTTTTTTATTGTATTCGTGCGCAAGGTGGTGGAAACAATAATCCTACCGCTATACAGTTTTTTTTTTTTTTTTTTGGGTGGGAAATCATCAAATAACTTCTCCCGCTCTGGGTGGAGCAGGAGGGCGTGTCAGACTTTTACTGACTAAAACCCACCCGTGTTCCTTCAGTAGCCCTTAAGCCAGGGGCTGTGGTGTCTCTTTCGAACAAACCCGCACCCCTGGCAGGCATCGGCCCTTGCGGGCCCCATCATTTTTTGTGCTGACATCTCTTTGAGGCGCGCGTGGAACACAACGCGCCGTCGACTTGGGCTTGGTCCTTACCGGACAGCGAGCTACCCAATACTCGCCGTCCGCAAGCCCATGCCTACGGTGGGTGAGAATCAGCCTGAGATTCCCGACGCCCAGGGAGTCTCCTGCGGCGACTAAGGCCAAGAGCATCACTGCTTCGCAGAAGGAGGTAACGGCTACCCATGCACTCTCGCTCCGTACCATGGCTTGGACCAGAGCCGGACGCGAGAGCTCGCTGCCGCCGATCGCCTTCACGAGGACACGGCGGTGCTCCGCCCAAGCCAGACAGACCTCCACCGTGTGCTCAGTGTACCTGATGTGGTTAAGTACTTTGGCCATGAAATTGTAGATGGGAATTTAATGCCAGATTAAGATAAGATTAGGGCTGTTTTAGAATATAACGTGCCAATTGATAAGTAAGATTTATACAATACGATTATGAGTCCAAGTTTAGCAACGCTTAAGCGCTTATTACGCTTGGCTGAATTTAGTCATCTAACTAGTCATCTAAATTCAGAAGCAACATTAAAAGCTATGGATGCTAGCTTGCTAATTGCGATTACACTTGACTAAATTCAGTAGCGACTGAATTTAGATGACTAAATTCAGCCAAGTGTAATAAGCGCTTTAGTTAATCCGAAGAAACATTTTTTCTGAGGGTGGAAGTGAAAATCTTTCAAACTAAATAGTATTACGAGTAAGGTGTCGCACAATTAGTACTGGTGTTGCTTTGGTTCGGTTGTGTGTTGTGATTGTGTTTTATGGTTGTGAAATACATAAACGTATTCTTATAACCAATTCTTCGTATTTTAATTAACCTTTCGGCTAATGAGAAACAATTGATTTTCTATTGTCGCATGCTTGCCTTCCTGGACGTTATAGGACAGCGAGAATAATGGACGAAGAAGATTTACAAATGAATACTAATCATAAAGTACTGTCACTCTTTTATATGACAAACAAAGATATTGCAATAGAAGAAAAATAAAAAAATGGTGGCGTTTTATTAGTCTATAAAGAACGAACACAACACACACAACCTAACCAACGTAACACCAGTACTAATTGTTCGACACCTTATTCGCAATACTATTAGTTTGAAAAATTTTCACTTCTGTCCACAGAAAAAAAAAGTTTCATCGAATTAACTAAGCGTTGCTAGTATAAAGAGCAGTGATTTTGCATGTATGTACTATGATTAATTTACGTGTTGTTATTTTAGAAGATTTCTGTTGGTGTGTTAGGACAAAATAATAAAAAAGCATAGTGTAAGCAAACCGTTTTTATTTTGAGACCATTGTGATAACCTCGCTCGTAACGCTCAACGTACACGCTCGTATTGAACAAACTGACATGCAGCATTCCGGCCCAGACTTAAAAACAAAATCTTCTAAACGCCCGATGTACATTACAATGTACACTTAATTTACGCATGATTTCTTTTAAATATACGCGGCAACTGTAAATTCGTGTGTATGTTATGATTGAAAAATACCTTGGGAAGTATTTTGACAGCTGACATATGAGACAAATCTATAGGCAATCTCTCAAAATCTGCCTTTTTTGCCACCATGTCGGCGATTCAGGAAACACGTGAGTAAATATCATAATTTATTAATTAAATCTTAGCTGAATTTGTTTAGGTAATAAGACAAAATTAAAGATAACTATACAGATACTCGTATCTTCACCTATTTAGAAATCGCAAACGCGGGGGAATTTTTGCGAAACAAACGGCGTGCGTCCAACCTTGAAGACGTCTCGGCGGGCACGTTCCTTGAAGACGTTTCGGCGGGCCGTTGCGAGCGCTTGAACTGCTAAATTTTGTGTTTTATAATCCGTAGAAAAAATATATAAGAAATTTCTAAAATCTCTAAAAAATAAAAAGCCCTATCTTTTGGTATAACTTTGACATTGTTTAATGATGTAATCTCTTCAAGAAACACGTTTTAAATAGCGTTTTAGTGTCATCGTTATGATTTTTTTTTTAATCGAGCCAAATTAATTTATTCACGTTTCTATCTTTACGAAGCGCTTGACAATTGCAAGCTGGCTTTAACTATGACTATTAAATTCATTATCCACAATTTTCTCATATTTTTCTTTCCTAAGAACCTTCTGACGATAACAAACACAGCAAAAAAAGAATTGGCAAAATCGGTCTAGCCGTTCATGTGTGATGCCGAGACCAAGGGACATAGAGATTCATCTACATTTATTTTTTATTTTTTATTAGCCTATACTGTCCCACTGCTGGGCAAAGGCATCTACATATTATACTAATATTATAAAGCTGAAGAGTTTGTTTCTTTGCTTGAAAGCGCTGATCTAAGGAACTCCTGGTTCGAATTGAAAAAATATTTTAGAGTTGGATAGCCCATCTATCGAGGAAGGCTATAGGTTATATAACATCACGCTAGGGCCCTTAGGTGCCGAGCAAAAAGGAAAAAGTCACGAATACGAAGTACTCGCACGGCCAGGCGATTCGATGCAACGGGGTGGGTCGGGGAGCAAGAAATTTGACGCAGACGAAGTTGCTGGTAGAAGCTAGTTTTTATATATAGATTGATGTATGCAGTGGTTTTTTCATAAAACCCGATCTTCCTACGGACTTTACTGTATATTTTACGCACTTGTTTTTACTAAAATTATCTTGCATTTCATTCAATAACGTAGTGTATGGACTAGCATCTAACTGCTCATCACTGATACTACCTCTGTCAGACACGATGCCTGATCAGACAAGCGTGCTTTTTAGCCAGGCACACCAGTGAGTTCGAGCCCGCGACTACATTCCCTTAAGGAAAAATATACTGTATTGTTTTTTTTTTTTATTTGTATTTATAATTCTAAATTCATATCTTTGGGGTGGCGCAAGATTAATTATTTGATTAACCCTGAGTTATTTCGGATAACTCATGAATGTGCAAGTGGGCCTGATAATTTTATTTATAAAAAAAACTTTTTCGAACTCGAACGGTACTCCAATGTCGAAACTAGTCGGACTAATCCGAGAAAAGTGTGAGTTTATGAAAACAAAATAACACAAATTATGACGAACCTTTAGAGAGTCAACGTTTATGGTAAAGGGTCCGATGTTGATGTATTGAGGTAGCCTCCATATAAGATCCTGCTTCTCATCATAGTGTACCTGAATCTCCTCCCTTGTCTCTGAAGCGGTATGTTTCTCCTCACGGTATTCTCTAAAACAGTCAAAAGGAGTTGAATATAGCTACGCTACGCCACGCTGTTTTATTCACATTATTTTCTCAAAAACTGAATATTACTGGCATTGAAAATCACCCGGCTAATAGTGCAGATTTCTATCAGTAACTGCCTATTGGTACTGCGCCTGATCTCTCTCCAGTCGTGTCCGATTGCCGACACTCCGGGACTATAAGATTGATGGAAGAGAGTGAATCTATGTCAGCGCACATTCTTTTGCACTATACTGCGAAGCCTCAGTATAACTGATTTCCCACAGGCGGCGGCGACCACATAATATCAGATGGGCCGCCTGCCTTTATGCTAGTTGTTAACTTTTCTTCCGTCAGTACTTACTCTACATACGCATCAATGTCCAACGAGTATATGTCCCTGTAACACTCATACTGCCTCATGTAAGCTAGCAACGGGATAATGGATTTCCTGTACGCTTTTAGAAGCCTTTCCCGGTATTCCACGACGTTTGGCTCCATCAGGCCTGAGGATATTATAAAATGTGATTATCTTATGTTGTTCTTTTCTAAATATTGTTAGTGTAATAAAACAATGGATCTATAAGTTATAGCGCTTAGACAGCCCGCGATATTCTATGAATAACAATCATTAGGATGATCAACATAACTTTCTCGTTAGTAATCGATTCTATTATATTTTACAACATAATCTTTAAAAAAGGACCACAATGTACGTAAAGAACAACTAAATACAACAACCAAACACAACCATCTTAAAACTAAAACTATTCACAGACTAGAAATTTAGCGTCGATAAATACAACTGCATCGCTATCGATTGGTAAAGTAACCAATAGTCTGGAGGCATTACCACGTTCTAGGGCAATGCTTAGCGTCTGATACTTAGGCTCTGCTTCTCTCGGGAAATGAAGAATAATTTGTTATTTTTATTGATTAGTTTTTAGTTGAAAGAAAAATGGATTTATTTGTCACAGAAACACGTGCATAAAAAAGATGAAAAAAAGTTAAAAAAAAACATAATAACACAGATATTTTTATGTAAGTATATAGGCATACAGAACATAAATAGTCGGCAGCTGCACGCCGTGACTGTGACAAGAAGGCTTCCACTCAGCATGATGCTGTGATATGAGACCCACAGCACAGCGCTGATTTTCAGTGGTCTCCCGAAAACAACGTACGAAAATCAAGCAAGGATTTGTTGGATTTGTTGTCATGAGTTGTTATTTACGTACATAGTAGTAATTTATTGAATTTAAAACATCACATTTCATAGCGAAATAAGCTAAGACAATATTAAATGTGATTTTAATTACCTGTTGATTGTTTTTATAACGTGATTAAAGTTGAAACTGTATCTGGTAAATGCTTTCTAAATAAAACCCTCGCGATTCTCATCGTGTCTAAAACAAATTAGATATGACTCACCAATGGATGTGAGAAACAGCTCCTTATCGAAGACTAGGCCGGTCATGATCATGGGATGCACTTGAGCGATGAAGTGGCAGCGGTACAGCATCTCGCGGAACAGACGCTGAATCACTATCTGAAACACATGAGCTTGATCTTAAACAAGTTAATCAAGCAATTAAAAAACAAGGTTTTTATTTAGATCAGGGCCCTGTTTGATAATCGTTAAAAACATGTTAAGTTGTATGACAAGTGCTGTTTAATAAACCTTATAATTATGAAAGAATTATACAAGTTAAACATTACAAATATTACAATTACAAATGCGGTTTAATAAACGTTTACATGTGCAGAAAACGCCTGTAGATTTCGGTGACAAAATTGTATCTACAAAGTAATTGTAAGTTAAAAATTACATGAAATGTAAATTTTTGTTGAAGATTCTTAATTAGAAACCTAAGTATTTTAAAATATTTAGTATTTGGTTTACAGAATACCTACTTTTTTCTATTTGTTTGATGGGTTGTTCTTCAAAAGGGGCTAAAAACGTCTTCCGGCGAATTACTTTAATATGCTAAAATGTTAGGACACAATTGATAAGGTTTTTATTTATATTTACCATTATTATTATTTATTATTACATGTTACCCAGTTTAAAAATACGTCTTTTGTTTTTTTTTATGAAACAATTTTCGAAAATGTCTATAAACGTAATTTTGCTCCTATTCCGATGACGTCACTTAACACAACTACAAAAAAACATTCTAAATATTTTATGTATAAAAGTTTAATAAATTAACCTTCGTTTAAAATAAAAACGTCTTCAAATACTTTGCATGGTTAACTTCAACTTAAATACAAATTATTGTTACAAGAAAAACGTCATTTGTCGCAGTAACGTTGTTAAATTTTATTACTGAAAAACGCATTTTCGAACGACAAGTCCATGCAGGTTTTTTTCTCAACTGGTCATTCAATGAATTTTCTCATCATTGTCGGCAACTTGTTGTTGCCAAGAATGACACTAGTTGCACCAAAAGCTACGTTATAGTTGTCGTCAAAGTTAATTTTAACGGTAACATTAACAATGACCATAGAATATAACTTCCTGCTGTTGCACCGTCATGTCTAATGTGAAAGTTAAAGTTAAAAGGGTGACAAGTGACAAGACGTCTTGTTTTCCCAAAATGTCCGTGGGTATTTTTTTAGCAATGGCAACATTTCAAGTTTGTTGTCATCACGCTGTCAAAGTCCGACAAACTCAAATTCACAGCGTATCAGTTACAGTAAGTTCGATTTGTGTTTCCAGCGGGATTTTAATGAATAGACGCTTGATATTTAAATTAAACACTGTTCTACTATAAATTATAACAAGTAATTAAAATGTATGCAAAATATGGAGAAATCAGGAGGAATACCAAATAGCAATTTATATCACGATACTGTCTCTAATAAATGAGAATAAAAATGTTTTATTCGTCGGTTTAGTGAAGAACTAAAGTAAGCAAGTGTTATCAATAGTAAATTACAACGCATTTTATAAGTAAGCTGTTAGATTTAATCGTTTTAAATATTATAAGTATTGTTTTGACTATTGTAGTACCGACTGAGTTCGTAGATGGCACGAATAACGAATCACAGCAGATTGCCGGTTGATGGCGGGAAGGAGAATGGCGGGAAAACGCCACTTGGGTTGTCGTGCCAGTCCTGCGAGCTCAGTCGTGCCTGTGATAATTACAAAAGACCGGTCTCTTCATCACAAATCAACATGTAAAGATTCAACAAGTAGCATTTCTATTTTATTAGATTCAGATCTAGTCGACATTACCTGAGTGTGACATTCTTAATACGAGTACTGTTGGAGTGGTGGATATTAATAAATTAGGCCAGTAGTCATACTAATTTATTTTATTACTTCCAAACAATAACTTTAACATTTTACTAATAATGAAACGTGTTACGGACAAAAGCAAGCGACGCGGGACGCCATGACAGACATTATTCTTTAGTTATTTTTTACAGCTTAGAGGGCGCTAATATTGCCATACTATAAATCACGATTATCACATTTACCACAGATTACAACACGCCTCCTTAAATTTATAATCTTGGACTTTTACATTGTTGTTATAAAAATTAAATTAATTTTAATCCTAACCTGTTTTTCAAAAATTTGGTTTTGTCTAAACTTTTAGTTAACATGTCTGCTAAGTTCAATTTTGTATCAATTTTTACAATATCAATTACACCCTTTTCATAGTTTTCATTTATATAGTGATACTGAACTTCAATATGCTTTGAATTTTTTGTAAAATTGCCATACTTAGCAATTGAAATTGCACCTGAATTATCTTCATATAATTTTATAGGTTTATCAAATTTGACATTGAATGATTCACTTAACAAGTTTCTAATGAAAAGTACTTCTGTTACTGCTTCTGACATAGCAGTATATTCTGCAAAAGTTGAACACTTAGTTACTGTACTTTGTTTATGTGTTTTCCAAAAAATTAAGTTTCCAAATAATCTAATTACAAAACCTGTTGTAGATTTTCTATCTACATTATCTCCTGCATAATCAGAGTCTACCATACAATCTAATGTTTCAGAGTTTACATTATCATATGTTAACTTTAAATCCTTAGTCTTAAACAAGTATTTTAAGATTCTCATGGCATATTTGTAATGTGTTCGGTCATAACAACTTTGATATCGACTTAAGTAATTAACACTGTATGCTATATCTGGCCTAGTGCCAGTACTAATATACAATAATTCGCCAATTATATTTCTAAACTTTATACTGTCATCTACTTCTCTAGCTTGTTCTAATTTTAAGTTTGTTTCCATTGGAGTATCATATAACTTACTATTTTCCAGATTATATTTTACAGCCAAAGATTCAATATATTTTGTTTGACTTAAGATCATTTTATTTTTATCGTCATTATAATCAATTTCTATGCCAATATAACTTTAAATTTTTCCTAGGTCTTTTATTGCAAATTTTTTCATTATGCTAGTTTTTACCTTATTTATTTTATCTTTATCTTTACAACAAATTAGGAGGTCATCAACGAATATTAGTATATATATTGGACCTTTGATTGCTTTGTTTACATAAAGACAGTAATCATAATTACTTCTCTCAAAATTTAGTTTTTCAATGAATTTGTTGAAACAATCATACCAAACTAGGGCTCTCTCTGAGACCATAGAGTGCTTTTTGCAATTTGTAAACTTTATTATCTCCAGTTTCATAACCTTTCGGTTGATTTATAAATACTTCTGACTTAACATGGCCATTTAAAAATGCTGTCTCAACATCCATTTGTTCTATAAATAAATTATTTTGACAACTGTATGCTAATAAAATTTTCAATGTTTGCATTTTTCCAACTGGTGAATAAACATTTTCAAGATAATCCTTTTGCTGGAATCCTCGTACTACTAATCTAGCTTTATAAACATTATTACTTTTAATTTTAAAGACCCATTTGACATCAATAACCTTTTTATCTTTTGGCCGTTCAACAATTTGCCATGTGTTATTTTTGTTTAAGCTATTTATTTCTGACTCCATCGCTACCTGCCATTTCTTACAATCGTGGGAGCTCATTGCCTCCTCATATGTATTTGGTACATTTGCATCAATGTAATTTACATAAATAAAATGTGATACTGGATTACCATATCTGGAAACAGGATTTATTTTTCTTTTTGACCTTTCTTCTATTACAAGCTTGTCCCTATTGTTACTTAAATTATAATCATTTTCAAGATCTTCCATAGTATTATTAGAACTAGTTTCATTTGCATCCACACAGTCTTCATCAAGGTCAGTTTTAAATAATTCATTTTTTTTATTTGAAGTTATATTTTCCAAGACCCTATCTTTTTCATCATCCAGTTTTTCTAAACATATTAATTGAGTTTTTTCTTCGACTACCTGTACATGTCTAGAATTAATAATTCTATTATTTAATAAAACTCTATCACCATTCTCATTATAACCTACTAGCACTCCTAGTTGGGCTTTATCGTCCCATTTACTTTTTCTTAAAACTTCTGGAACCCTGACATAAACTCTACTTCCATAAATCTTTAGATACTCAACATTTGGTTTAATACCAAAAAATATTTCGTAAGGAGTTTTATTCTCTACTGTATTAGCAATTGTGCGATTTTTTAAATATGCTGCTGTTTTTATAACTTCAGGCCAATACCTTCTGTGAATTTTAGCTTCTCTCATTAAGCATCTGCCTATGTCCATAGCAGATCTATTATACCTTTCCGCTACTCCATTTAATTCATGGACATAGGGTGGACATGGTAATAACTCTATTCCCTTTTGTCTAATGAAATTATAAATCATCATCATCATCATATCAGCCGAAAGACGTCCACTGCTGGACATAGGCCTCCCCCAGAAATGAAAATTGAAATTATAAATATGTCGATTTAAATATTCTTTGCCATTATCACACTGTAATTTCTTTACTCTTTTATTAAACTTATTTTCTACTAAATTAACAAATTATATAAAACAATTTGCGGTTTCTGCTTTGCTTTTAATACAAAAAATTCTCGTACATTTACTATAGTCGTCGATAAATGTCAAAAAATATTTTTCTCCACCATAACCAGTTGTGCTATGTGGACCATTAAGATCAGTATGTATCAATTCTAAAATTTCAGTAGTCTTAGTTCTATTATTTTCAAAAGGTACATTAGCCATTTTGCTTTCAATACAATTTGAACATTTCATTTCTGTACTTTCAATGTTATCTGGCAAACCTGTTACTAATTTATTATTTATCAGCTTATTTAAATATTGAAAATTTACATGACCAAGTGCCCTATGCCATTTCTCTTTATCAGTTAATTTTATTGAATTCACATACATTTTGTTGTCATCAATTTTTGAAACAAAACTTGTTATACAATACAAATCATTTATTTTGTTAGCCACAACTATTAATTCTCTTGATTGATTATACATTTTTGCATTTTCATTTCTTGCTACTATTGTGCAAGTTTTGGTTATTTTTGAAACACTTAACAAATTTTGCTTAATACCATTTACAAAATATACATTTTTTAAATCAATGTGTTTCTCATTATAATAATTTTTGAAATAGATTTTAACGGTACCTACTTTGGTGGCTTTTAAAATTTTACCATCTGGCAGTTTCACAACAATGGGATTTTTTAAATCTACATAATTTTAAAAACATGTATAATTCTTTATAATATGATCTGTACATCCACTATCTAACAACCAATGAATTTCTCTATTATTATCATATTCCCGTTCGCTACACCCCGTTACCTGATTTATTTCTGGATTGCATACCTGAGCTGTCCATGACTCTGCTGCAGAGCCATCTTGCTGAGTGCTTGTTGACTCACCTCTGGGATGTACTTGACCTCTGCCTCGGCCACTACCTCGATGAAATCCACCTTTGTTGTAACCTCTTTGTAGTCCTTGCTGGCGTTGACTGGTTGGATATCTTCCTTGCTGTTTTTTCTGACCGTGCCAACAGTCCTTCTTGAGATGGCCGATCTTTCCACATATAAAACATTGTGCTTTAGTTTTTGTTGAGAACGTACTCATATTGCTTTTCTTTTCTGGGTCACTAGTAGTCATATTTTTCTCTTTTATTTTAGACTTTACATAATCTACTGTTCTTTGTTCTTCTGGAATTACATCAATAAAATCTCCAATATAACTGTAACTTGGAGGTAATGCTCTGAGCAAGTATCTCATCTTCTCGGGTTCATTTATATTTCCTCCAGCCGCTTTGAAATCATTCGTTGTTTTCTCGAAATCAACAAAAAAATCTTCTACTGTATCGTAATTGCTTAATTTAATCTCTTCCATTTTTCCTCTACATATTATTTGCATAGCAGTAGATTGTGTTAAATACATCTTGTCGAACTTTTTCATCATATCGTAAGCTGTTTTACAATCACTAATATATTCTAATTGTTTATCGGAAATAGTGCTCATTATTATAGTCCTTGCTTTTAAATCCATTTTCTTCCAAACCGCCTCTTCATTTATATATTTATCAGGCATCACGCAAATGGCGGGCTCGTTGCATTCTTTGTATTCTAGCAAAGTTACTAACCTTAATTTCCAGCTTGAATAATTTACTCCATCGAAAATGGGCATCATGATTTCTTCTATTTTTGCTTGTTTAGCCATTTTTGTGATGATAATGTTCCGTAATCTTGATTTCTAATTTACACGAGGCGCGAACTACTTTCCACGTGGCTTTTTTCTTGATCTCGCTTATTTCACTTATTTTACTACCCAACCACGCTCTGCTACCATGTTGGAGTGGTGGATATAAATAAATTAGGCCAGTAGTCATACTAATTTATTTTATTACTTCCAAACAATAACTTTAACATTTTACTAATAATGAAACGTGTTACGGACAAAAGCAAGCGACGCGGGACGCCATGACAGACATTATTCTTTAGTTATTTTTTACAGCTTAGAGGGCGCTAATATTGCCATACTATAAATCAAGATTATCACATTTACCACAGATTACAACAAGTACCATTGCAACAGATACGATTGAATTAAAGGCCGACTGTCTAACTGAGTCCTCGCCTGCGCGGTACAGGGGCGCGGGGGTATGACGACCAAGGGGACTGAGACAGGTGCGGGCGGTGGGTGAATTTTTGTATTAGCTCATTTCGATCGGTACACGGGAAGCGATCGCACGTGTTGGTTGTTGCGGACGCCTTGTGAGAAGTACACATGTAATGACAATCTCAAGATGAATCGAAAGATATTCAGACATAGAGTGAATAGTCAGTGCAAGCAAATGGCTTTTAACGTATACGAATATTTTAGAAAAAAGAAACTGGACCCGAATTATATGGAATATCAACAAGACATACATTTAAACAAAACCGTAGCAGAAGATACTACACTATCGGAAAAGACTGTATCTAGAATCATAAATCAAGGGAAATTATTGAAAGACAACGAAAGCTTCAAATCACCGAAAAATTCCAAACGGGTTCGCAAAAAAAGAGTGGAAATAGACGATTTCACAAAAGGAGTGGTAAGAAGAAAGGTCACTCAGTTTTATACAGTTGATAAAAAAATACCTACTCTGAAAACGTTGAATGCTGTACTTAGAGAAGAGAATATATTACACTGCGGAAGGGAATATTTAAGGCTGTTGCTACATGAACTAGGCTTTAAATGTAAGAAATGTGGTTCTAAAAGGAAACTCCTTATTGAACAGCCAAATATAACATCGTGGAGGTGGAAATACTTAAGGACTATAAAAAAATATCGTAGAGAAGGGAGACATATTTTATATCTTGACGAAACTTATGTAAATGAGTCTCATAATGTTTCAAAATGCTGGCAATCCAAGGATGTACATGGCGTGCTATCTCACATCGGAAAAGGGAACCGTTTGATCATCGTACATTGTGGAGGTCAAACTGGATTTGTAGACGGAGCACTTGTGATATTTAAATCCAAATGTAAGACGGGTGATTATCACGATTCTATGAATTTCGAGAATTTTAGTAAATGGATTAACGAAAAGCTAATGCCCAATATACCAACAAATTCCATCATCGTGATGGATAACGCAGCTTACCATTCGGTTCGAGATGGAAAAAAAGCCGACTATGGCTTCTACCAAGACAGTAATGCAAACATGGTTACGAAGACATGACGTGGTTTTTGACAGTAAGCTTAGAAAGGACGATTTATTTAAATTGATTAAAAGGACAGACACTGAAGATATTTATAAAATTGACGAGTTATTGAAAAGAAGCGGACATGAAGTGTTGCGTTTGCGTCCATACCACCCAGACCTGAACCCTATTGAGTTGGTTTGGGGTGACATTAAGGGACAATTAGCACTAAATAATGTGGACTCTAATTTAGACCAAAAAAACAACTACGTTAGAGGGATTATTTGCTGAATATTCCGTACAGAAATGGGAGCATTGTATTAATCATGTTATCAATATCGAGGATGAGTACTGCAAACATGATGGAATTCGGGATGATGCTGTTGATTTTATTATTAACACTCAGGGCGACTCTCATGAATCCGATGATGACTCCGTCGAAAATGAAGAATCAAGTTCCACCGACATTGATATGGACCTGTCTGATTGATTTATTTTCATGATTATTCTATATAGTAAATAGTGCAATAGTTTATTACCAAATATTTTATTTACGTACCTAAGTTCATTAAAATTTTGTATCTTCATTAATTAATTATTTTTCATTAAATAAATCTTCTTTCCTATGACGTCACATGTCTTAGGAACTATCTTGGCGCATTTCATCTCGTATGTATCTTACTAAGCGCCCCCACCGCCCGCACCTGTCTCAGTCCCCTTGGTCGTCATACCCCCGCGCCCCTGTACCGCGCAGGCGAGGACTCAGTTAGACAAGCTGGTCCATCTCAAAGAGTATCTTTAGCGGACATAACAAATATTCAAACTGTGGCCAATAGGCCTGAAACATCCACAGCAAAACAAGCACAAGCTACCAAAACTGATGTGAGTAAATATTTTGATGATTGCCAACAGTTAGCAATTACCATTAAAACTGGGTTGTTTATTAATATACTAGCTGTCCCGACAGACGTTGTCCTATCCATCCAAAAGTCATTCATACAAAATCTATACCCTACCTACCCTACCTACGCTACCCTACCTACCCTACACTACCCTACACTATCCTACCCTACCCTACACTATCCTACCCTACCTACCTACTCCACCTACGCTGCCCTACCCTACCTACCCTACACTATCCTACCTACCCTACCCTACACTATACTACCCTACCTACCTTACCTACGCTACCCTACCTCCTACACTACACTACCCTACTCTACACTATCCTACCTACCCTACCTACGCTACCCTACCTACCCTACACTACCCTACACTATCCTACCCTACCCTACACTATCCTACCCTACCTACCTACTCCACCTACGCTGCCCTACCCTACCTACCTACACTATCCTACCTACCCTACCCTACACTATACTACCCTACCTACCTACCCTACCTACCTACCCTACCTACGCTACCCTACCTCCTACACTACACTACCCTACTCTACACTATCCTACCTACCCTACCTACGCTACCCTACCTAATACCGGGATAAAAAGTATCCTATGTCCTTCTCCTGGCTCTAAACTACCTCCCTGCCAATTTTCAGCTAAATCGGTTCAGCCGTTCTTGAGTTATAAGTGAAGTAACTAACACGACTTTCTTTTATATATATAGATTTATTTAGATGCATTAAAAAAATTGCTGTGTACAGACGCCAGCACATCAAGCTACCCTAAACTATCAAATTTTCCCAATTGAATAGTAACCTTAAATATGTGATAAAGTTGAAAATCTATCAAAGAAATTTGACAGATTGGGGTAACTTGATGTGCTGGCGTCTGTACATTTACAATATTAAACAAAAATCCGAAATTGCTACGGTAGAGCGATAACATATATTTGCACCTTGCAAGTTAAAATTTAAAAGAGTTTAGTATAAAAATCCTTAGTAATAATAAACCTATTGTTCCGGCTGTAGCCGCTGTTGTGTCGTTTTAAGGTTCTTCGATTTAAATGATGGACTGTATTGCTGGTTAAAATATATTATGTATTCTTGATGTAAGGTTCTGGTTTGTTCTGATGATTCTTATGAAAAAGGATTCTGCTTCGTACGTCTGCCATAATGAATAAGTGGTTTTTGCTACGACCCCCAGCGCCCCTAGCGGTGCGAAGAGGAAACGCCGGCGCTGCGGCATGGCTGCGCGCAGGCACGGCGATAGTAGGTCCTGCCGTGCGCCATCTGGCGGCGGCGGGGCCGTAACACCTATGTACACTTAAAACTATACTATTTACACAAAACTTTCCAAAAATAACCTAACATAATATTTATAAGTAAACCACTTAAATACAACATTTAAAACTAAATAATATTATACGGAACCTTTGAGCGTTTATTAACTTAAGGGTCTTCGTTCTATGTGCCCGCGCATCTCTAAAACGATCATTGCCGAGCGTTGCCGAGGAGTGAAGATTCGGTTTGGCTCGGTATGGACGATGACCAGTTAAACTGAGAGTGCTTGAAGTGACGGCTGTGTCGCTTGCTCCATACGTACTTACTCAAATAATTTTGATAACTACATCGTTACATCCCTCTAGGGTAAGTTTCCATGTATTTTATTAGAAGTGCTAACTGTAAGGTGTTCCTAGAATTTCTTAAAACTAGTTTTCTGCTGTATTCCTTCCTATCTGGGACACTGTGACCTCTTGACCTACGAAACATGGTTCCGACAGCTTGCATACCCTTCCGTTTCTATCTGGATTTCCAGGATTCTAGTCTACCCTTCAACCCTTTCGCCACGTCGTGGTTCCGGCGTCAAAGAAGACGCTTGGAGAAGATCCTCTACTGCAGCGTGACTCACGCCTACCCTACGCTGAAATAATTATTGAACACAGAACCTGGACCTGCAGCCATCAGTTGCGGGCAAAGTTTCAGACGGGACCATCACCACCCAGGAGACGGTTCAGGCCAGTGATCCCTACCCATTACCCTCTGCAATCAAGTTGAGACGGCCACGGAATTTAAGGCAATAAATAATAAGTGTAGTGTATCATTGAACTCTAATTTTATTTACCAACCCCTACTTATCTACCTGCTGACAACCCCCCTGAAAGGACAAGTGTCGCATTTGATTGTATTGGTTTATGCAATAAAAAATGAAAATAAAAAATCTACAGTTTAGAGCTGTGTTGCCATAACTATGTATAATTATGTTTTGATGCTCTCTCTCTCGCTCTCAGCATTATGTATAACTACATCCACATGTTTGTGCACAGCAATTTCTAAAATAAAGGTCCTTTAATGATCAGAATTATTTTATTTCAGACTGAACATATCAATACCCCTACTTATCTACCTGCTGACAACCCCCCTGAAAGGACAAGTGTCGCATTTGATTGTATTGGTTTATGCAATAAAAAATGAAAATAATAAAAATCTACAGTTTAGAGCTATGTTGCCATAACTATGTGTAATTATGTTTTGATGCTCTCTCTCTCGCTCTCAACATTATGTATAACTACATCCACATGTTTGTGCACAGCAATTTCTAAAATAAAGTTCCTTTAATGATCAGAATTATTTTATTTCAGACTGAACATATCAATGTGGAGGAACCACAAGCTGGTTCATCGCATACTCGTAGATTGTTGGCCTATAAACCTGAAGCATCAGATAGACAGACACAAACCACTGACAAAGTGAAAGGAAGACTGATATGTTTGGTAAATGTAGGAAATATATGAAGCAAATTTGTTACCTACGTAATCCGATAAAGAAATTAAACCAGCTCATCAAACATGATCAGTGAAGAAGAGCCTGTAAAAAAAATGCCTGAAAAGATTACCCCAGTATTTGCTCAATTATTGCAAGGTCAATTAAATAACTTTAAAAAAAGTACACTGGGCGAAGATGGGCAAAGCAGATGAAAATTTACTGCGAAGACTTTTCCATTTACCTTCTCCAAGCACTTTAAGAAATTTGCGTACTAAAGTACTTTTTGGTGTTGGTGTTAGTCAATCAGTACTTAATGTTGTTAAGAAGTTCGTAAAAACCCGATAACCACGACATGTTAATGTTTGACGAAGTGTCTATAAAAAAGCACTTAAATTACAACCCTAAAGAAGATATTATTGAAGGCTATCAAGACTATGCATCCCAGGGAAGGTAACCACTAATTGCTGCATATGCCTTGGTATTTATGGTATCAGGCAATACGAGTAAAAAGAGGGTGAAACAACCTATCGCATACTATTTTTCCAGTGGATTTTCCACTGCAGACAGGCTTGTTGTTCTTATTGAAGAGGTAATATTTATTTTAAAACTTTCATGGAATTATGTCATGAAATCTGTTGTTTTTTGTAACTCAACCACATTACGAAATAAAATGCTTTATCATTTTTATTTCAGGTGTTAAATCAGTGCTTCCCTACTGAAATAAATATAGCTGCCATTGTCTGCGACATGGATGGAGTGAATCGAAGAGCTCTTACAAACTTAGGAGCAAGTACTCAGCATCCCTTCATTACAGTCAATAATGAGGTGATAACACTATTTGATACACCTTATTTATTAAAAAGAAAAATAATCAATTTTATGAAATATGACATTGAGTGTCCAACAAATATTTATTCTGATAGCAAGACTGGGAGAGGTGAGCTTAATTTTCATTATTTTAGAATAAAATCCTCATTGTTTCTAATTTTATAGCCATTTCTTTATCATTTGCCTCCATTGTCTCACTGTGGTAGGTGAAGGTTTCCTTAAGTTACTAAAATGTTTAATATGTGTGGTTACAGGTGTTGCTAAATGGTCCCACATAAAGGAGTTTATAACTTCAAACAAAAAATGAGAGTGAAACTAGCTGCACAAGTTTTAAGCTTCATAGTTGCAGAAAGAATGTACGCCAAAATATCAGCAGGTGAATGGGATTATTCGACAGTGTCAACAGTGATTGTTCAGATCTATGAAGAGGAAAGCTTTATGCCACAAATTTACGGTCAACCAGTTCACACCTACAGCTTTATAAGGATGTGATTTATTGTTCAAACACATTAATTTCGTTGGAAGTGCACGTACACCACCATCAATAGAAGGTTGGATATGGACAATAAACGTTTGTGGAGAAACCTATCGTCCACTTATAATATAAAAAAACCTATGACGAAGGCTGCAGCAAGATCCTTTAGAAAATCTTTTTGGGTGCATTAGGGGTCACTGCGGTTCAAATATTAGCCCAAAACGTGGGCAATTTGTGGCTGGTATAAAAAACTGTAATTGTATCAAATTTACCCCATATTGGAACAGGGGGAAAATGTGAAGAAGACAATAATGAAATTATTATTAATAATTGTAATACTTTATTGACTGTGTCGCAAAACATAAACATAACACAGCACAGAGCCTAGAAATGAAATTGCATCAGAAACAACTCAATTACCCCATAATATTGAATAATTGATAAATGAAGACAGTGCAGAGATACAAGCATGTGCGTATAAGTGTGGGTTTTTAAATAACCGAATGAAAAATAGTTGCGATAATTGTAAACTTATGTAAGTGTAAGATAAAGTACTCCGAAAAAAAGTACACTTTAGAAATGGTTACATGTGTAGAATGTTGCGCTACTTTAATTAATCAGCGCTTGAATGAAAAAAGCCATGTTACTGATCTCAAGAGAGATATTTTGAAGAATGTGAAAACGTTGTTAACCTTTTCACTGCCACGGACTTCAATAGAAGTACGATATTTTCGTGCCACCGGCGCCACGACTTCATTAGAAGCTCTTCATTTTAAGTATCTCGTAAAAAAAAAAAACTGTATTTAAAAGCTTTGTTTCATTTTTAACCGACTTCAAAAAGAAGGCAGTTATCAATTCGACATGTTTATATTTTTTTTTTTATGTATGTTCGGGCATAACTCCGTCGTATATAGACGGATTTGCAAATTTTTTTTTGATCGAAAGGGGTTTACACCGAAATGGTCCCATTGAAATTTCAAATAGATCTGATGATGCGTTTCGGAGACAGACAACGGAACTCTTCAAAACTTTCCAGCAAATCAACCGCGAATGCTGCTATCGCATAAATATGCATTGTTTTGACCCCAAAGATGATGAAATTTCGAATTGGTGTGGGGTAGGTAACTAAAAAGTGAAAAATAAAAACTTTTTTCAAAAAAATAACAACCGACTTCCAAAAAACACTACAAAGTGCAAAATAACTTTAATTTCGGAAGGCGGTGACAAAGAATTGAAATACCTACACCTCCAAAGTCACCGCCTTCCGAAATTAAAGTTATTTTGCACTTTGTAGTGTTTTTTGGAAGTCGGTTGTTATTTTTTTGAAAAAAGTTTTTATTAATGAATATAGCACTGTAATACCCTGTTTTATATTTTTCCACACAAAAGAAGACCTCATTTGTCTTAAAATCGGCAAAAACAAAAACTCCGAATATTTTTGGTGTCCCCAGAACGCCAAGGACTTTATATATAGTCGGCCAGTGACGTGACGCAAAAGTTACAACTGTTTGATTTAGCCCGTTGAAATGTTTAAAATACTGCGGTGAATCTGGTGGATTATGTTGTGCAAAGTGAAATTTCCACAATTAGGCCTACTAGCAAATCCACTACCGTCGTTAGTTTCTAGGGTGGGAAGTGATTCCAAACACTTCTTGGCCAACATTCAAAAATAAAACAATTGTTCACAAATTATGTCATTTGGCGCAACGCATACTGTACAGAACAATTTCATGCCCACTTTTAAGGTAATAAACGATAATAGTTACTGATAACATTGAAATTAGTATTTGTATCAGAAATTATGTAACAAAATCTTAGAAAATTGCAGAAACAAGGACAAATGTATCACCTAACTGGGAGCGCTGTTACCATTACCAGGTGCAGATCATCAGTTCTTACAGATTTATTTTATGGGTAATCCAGATGCAGAAGTTGATAAGCGTTGTGCTGATAATCCAACAGTGAAGCGAAATATTGTCCAAGAACTGCAAACGTTTCTTCATCAGAACAATGATTTAATCAAAATGTTCACAATAGCATTGGATCGGATGCCGTCAGACATAATATAGTCATTAGAGCTGATAAACACCTCCCGGCGAGCATACAAGGAGGTTTAATTCACCGACGATTGAAGAAGTGGCTAATAGTCATTGTCGGTGCAAATTTGCCATCCGAAGATATTGTGCTTCAACATCGGAACAATGAATTGAAACGTGTGTCTGAAACACACGTAAGTTATGACGCTTTACAATATCCATTAATCTTCTGGCAGGGAGATGATGGATACCATTTCAATATAAAAATCAAGTAACAGGTAACTAAATTAAACAAGTTTTTTTTTTTCAATGCATTTATCTAACCATTAATCGTTTCTCATTCGCAGGCACTTTAGAAAAATGACGGAGACACGGAATTGGTTGAAGCAGCGGAAAGCAGTAACTTAGTATATCGACCTCTCTTTGTATTTAGAAGGATCCAACACAGTAAAAGAAGAATCACCATGTATAATTAATTTGCAGGATAAATTTGGAGTATCCTTGTTTCGCGCATGGATAATTAATTATACGTCGCATGTTTGCGCGGCGGAAAACCGTCATCTTTGTTTATTTACGCACCGCAAAAAATGACAAAAGTATAGTTCATCAGAAAGCTTTAGATTGATTAACTGTATTGTAAATGTGTTGAATTAAATGTTGTAATAAAAATATCATATTAATTTGAACTGTATGCAAGTTTCATTTAATAACCTAAGGAATTTAAAATGATGTGCCACGTATTGCCACGTATTGACCGTTTTTTGATTTTTTGTAGGTATGCACTTATTTGTTGACATATGTGTTTGTAACACAATGATTGATAGTTACATGCAAAAAGAGATACTATTTTAAATAATACACGTGATACGAAGTTCACCGGGTCATTTCATAAATATATTTTTCTCTATGTGCGAAACTTGTCAGCAAGAGTATGAAGAAAAAAGGACTTGTTTCAAAACCCATACTACATTCTGAAATGAACAGCTGTTGCCAAGTCGATCTTATCGTTACACAAACTCAAGAAGATCGGGGATTTAAGTTAATAATGGTGATGACCATTTGACAAAACTTGTTTTGTTACGTGCACTGAAAAGTAAGAGACCGTAGAGGTGGCATATCAGTTGACTGATATTTTTGACATTTGGTGGTCCTCTTACACTCCGATAGCGGCAGAGAATTTGTAGATTCTGTCATAAATGAGCTCGTTTCATTTTGGCCTGAGTATTAAATAGTCCATGGAAAGCCAAGACAGCCAAAGCCAAGGATCTATTGAAAGGGCTAACCAAGACATAAAATTTTGGCTTCATGGATGCAAGATAACGAACTACAAATTGGTCAAATGCTATTGGGTTCCTACAGTTTATGAAAAATCGGGCACTTCATTCCGTTATTGAACAGTCACCATACAAAGCAATGTTGGGGTGCTTGGACAGGAAACCTCCCCGTGTGCCCGTAGGCTGGAGTTTCCCTTGGATACGTCTGGGGGAAAGGCCAGTCTCCGGGACGGTGCACCCTGGGATGCGGGCAATATCCCCCATTGGGTACTGTGTGCCTAATGGGTGTCGTTGCCCGTATGCCAATATCCTGTCGGCGGGACGCTCCAACGCGTGTATCTCTGCGCTCATGCAGAGACGCACAGCGGCGGAGTAAGAGCGGGCTCGGTGTGCACTCACCCTGCCACCGGGCAGGCAAGAAGGAGTGCTCTCCTTCTGCCACCGTTAATCTCGTAGCCCCGAAGATTGTCACGGTCATGTCTCTGACTTTTGACGGGGGTCGAGGGCCTTGGCTTAACCGCCCGGGCCGCGAGGAAGAAATCCTCTATAAAAATTACCCCAAACCTCCAAGCGGCGGCGCACCGTGAGGGAGGTTGGTAGCTTGACTAATGGGTAGCTAAATTAGTCTCGAGTGCGAACCACAATTTTTTGAGCCAGTACACAAAGTTTTTACTCGTGGGAACTATTATGGAAATAAATAAAAACCAAAAACCACAACAGGAGGAGGAGAGTGATGCGGGGTCGGAGTCCGACTCTGCATCGAGCGCTAAGTGCTCTGAAAAGGACCCGGAGCATGCGGCGGTGGGCGCTTCGAGGAGGACGGAATTCCTCAAGAAGCGCCCCAAACCGAAGAACGGCCGGGGTTCGTCCTCGGATGGCGGAATGGCCCCGACCTCGAAGCTCGGAAAGGTCTGTCGGGGCGGTGGGGTCCGGTTAGGCAGAGGCCTAACCACAAAAGATCCCGCCGAGCCGAGTGCCGAGGCGGGAAAGTCATCCGAGGCGAATGCCGCGGAGGGGCGGCTCTCAGGGGGGACCGGTAGCAGAGTCCTCTCAGAGTCTGAGTCGTCTGGCGGTGAGCCGGACAACGCTGGCGGCTCCTACTCGGAGCGAACGGCCAGGCTCGCGGAGGTTGTGGCTGCTGCGGTCAAGGGGGTGGCCTTGAAGAGGCTCCAGGCCTCTAAAAAAAAGGCTATTGCCGCAGCCATAGCCTCCATTATGGCGGCAGCGGAGGACCTGCACACCGGACCTCCGTCGGACAACATGTCCGAAATGCGGGCGGAGGTCGCCCGCTTGGCAGCCGCCATGGAGCATCTCCGTAAGGAGAATGAGGAGCTCCGAGCGGACCTGGCCGTGCTCCGAGGAGCTGGCCCGAGGGTGGTGCCTCAGAAGGGGGCGGGGCATGGGCAGCGTAGACCCGTGCCTGAGGAGGACCGGGTGTTGACTCTGGTGCGGCAGGAGCTGGCCGCCTATCAGAGCCGGTTCTCCGCCCTGGAGGCAATAGTCCTGCGGCCCCCGCTGGCGACGAGTCGGCCGGCCCTGGGCCAGCAGAAGCAGGCCACGTATGCCACCGCCACGACTGCCACGGCCAAGTCGGCACCGCAGTCGGGTAGGCCCCCGGCGAAACCGGTGCCGCCCAAGCCCAAAAAGGGCGGAGTGGCTGCTCAGGCAACTACGATCCCAGCCGTGGTGCCAGGACGGTCGGCCCCGCCTCCCCCATCTCCCGCGGCTGACGCCGCATGGGAAGTAGCCGGGGAGAAAAAGAAGGCGGGCAAGGCAGCGAGGGCGGCAAAAAGGAAGGAGAGGCGGCAGCGGCGTTAAAAGCGTAGCGCCGTGGCTAGGTTACGCGCCCCGAAGTCCGCAGCTGTAGTGATAACACTACAGCCGGAAGCGGAGAAGAAGGGCGTGTCCTACCGCGACGTGCTTTCCAAAGCTAGGGCGGCGGTGAACCTCGCGGAGCTGGGGGTCACCAATGGCATGCGGATGAGGGTCACTGCGACCGGAGCCCGCATGCTGGAGATCCCCGGCGCGGCCAGTGGCCCGACCGCAGACGCCCTGGCCGAAAGGCTTAGGGCGTCCCTTGACGCGGACGAGGTCCGAGTGTCCAGGCCCACCAAGGGCGCTGACATGCGCATCTTGGGCCTGGACGACTCCGAGACGGAGGGCGAGGTGGAGGCCGCCGTAGTCAGGACTGGGGAATGCTCTGCCGAGCAGGTGAAGGCAGGCACCATCCGTCCTGACAACACGGGGATGCGAACCATCACGGTGAGCTGCCCCGTGTCGGCGGCCCGGAAGATCACAGAGGAGGGCCGTAGGCTTCTGGTGGGCTGGGTATCCGCGCAGGTGAAACTGCTGGAACCCAGACCTCTGAGGTGCTTCCGCTGCCAGGTGGGTCACCACGTGGGAGTACATTGCACCTCGGAGGTGGACCGCAGCAGTCACTGCTTCCGCTGCGGTCACCCCGGTCACAAGGGGTCACAAGGTCGTGCGTCGCACCCAAGCCGCACTGTTATTTATGTGCGGCAGCTGGAAAGCCGGCCGAACACCGGGCTGGGAGCAAAGCCTGCGCTCCACCCGCTGAAGCCAGGGGCCGAGGCAGGGCCAAGCCCTCCGCCACCGCCGTCACCGCCGCAACCGCGGCCACTGCCGCCGCCGCTGCCGCCTCCACCGCCGTTGTTGTCGCCGCCGTTGCGACTGGGCCTGCCCAGGGGGCCTCGGAGGGGGCTGATATGGAATGCCTTTAACGGCCCCATTACGACTCCTCCAGGCTAATATCAACCACTGCGCCGCCGCTCAGGATCTGTTGATCCAGAGCATGGCGCAGTGGTCGATTAACATCGCCGTGGTCGCTGAGCCGTACTTTGTCCCGCCCAGGGATGACTGGGTGGAGGACCTGAGCGGCTCAGTGACCCTCATTTCGTCGGCCGCCGCCGGTACCCCAACCCTCGAGAGTGTCAAGAGGGGACGTGGTTGCGTTGCAGCACGGTTCGGGGAGATAATCGTGGTAGGGGTGTACTTCTCCTCGAGCCGAACTCTCGCCGAGTTCCACAACTCCCTTGCGGAGTTGAGAGACGTCGTCGTCGGGTTTCGTTCCCTCCCCGTGCTCGTCCTCGGGCACTTCAATGCCAAGAACTTGGCTTGGGGTTCCCGGTTGACGAACGTGCGGGGCAGGATGGTGGAGGACTGGGCTCTGGAAGCAGACCTGGTCGTCCTAAACCGGGGTTCTGTCGCCACGTGTGTGCGGATGCGGGGTGAGTCGGTGGTGGACATTTCGTTCGCCAGCCCCGCTCTGTCGCCGCGTGTCATCGACTGGCGCGTCATGGAGGGGGTGGAGACGTATTCCGACCACCGGTACATCCGGTTTGACGTCTACGCCCAGACCTCGAGCGCGCCGGTCCGACAGGCCCCGTGTGGTCCGCGGTGGGCGTTGAAGCAGCTGGACCGGGAGCTTCTCCTGGAAGCCTCGATCGTGCAGGCCTGGGTGTCATCACCGGACAGGCCTGCCGACATCAACGACGAGGCCGAGTGGTTCCGGGAGACCATGTCCGAGATATGTGACGTGGCAATGCCCCGGGTCCAGCCAGGTCGTGCTTCACGCCAGGTGTACTGGTGGTCGCCGCAGTTGACAACTCTGCGCGAGGCGTGTGTTGCTGCGCGACACCTTTACTCCAGGCACCGCAGGCTCCGTATCCGCCCTCCGGATACGGAAGCCATTCAGGCGGAGCTATACGAGGGGTACAGAGTGGCGAATACCGCCCTCCGAGCTGAGATCCTGCGGGACAGAGTAGTGGCCCGCGAGGAGTCGCTGGAGACTCTGAATAGAGACCCGTGGGGACGCCCCTACAAAACGGTGCGGGACAAGATCCGCCCGGGGGCTCCCCCGCTGACGCAGAGTCTCCGGCCTCAGCTCGTGCAGGACGTGGTGAGCGCTCTGTTCCCCTCGCGAGGGGAGCACGCTCCCCCGCCTATGGCTCCGCCTCCTGCGGTGCCCGACGCGGACCACACCGACGACGACGACGACTCTGCAGAGGTGACCGAGGTAGACCTGAGAGTGGCGGTACGTAGGCTGAATGCCAAAAATACCGCCCCGACGGCTTACCCGGCAAAGCCTGGGTCCTGGCCTTGCAGGCTCTCGGGCCTCGACTAAGAGGGCTCCTAAGCGCATGCTTGGAGGAGGGCCAGTTCCCACTTCGCTGGAAGACGGGGAAACTGGTCCTCATTAAGAAGCCGGGGCGCCCAGCGGACTCTCCGTCCGCTTACCGGCCCATCGTGCTGCTTGACGAGGTGGGCAAGCTCTTTGAGAGAGTAATTGCAGACCGCCTCGTCAGGCGGCTGGTGCGGGTGGGGCCGGATTTGGCGGAGAGCCAGTTTGGTTTCAGCAGGGGGCGCTCCACGGTGGACGCCATCATGCACGTGCGAGCCCTCACGACGGGGGATGCTGTGGCCCGGGGTGGGGTCGTCTTGGCGGTGTCATTAGACATCGCCAATGCCTTCAACACCCTGCCCTGGAGTTGCGTCAGGGAGGCACTCCGGTATCACCGGATGCCGACCTACCTCTGTCGTGTGGTCGAGGCCTATTTGACGGACAGGGCCGTCATCTACCCCGGTTACCTCGGAGAGTGGAACCGGCGAGAGATGTCGTGCGGTGTCCCACAGGGATCGGTCCTGGGGCCGCATCTGTGGGACATCGGGTACGACTGGGTGCTGCGCGCCGCCCTCCCTAGCGGCGTCAGTGTAGTTTGCTACGCTGACGACACGCTGGTCCTGGCGCAAGGGAGGTAGTACCAGGCGGCGGCCGACTTAGCGACACAAGGGGTTGCGACAATCGTCGATGGGATCCGGCAACTGGGACTCGAGGTGGCATTGCACAAGTCCGAGGCCATGTTGTTTCATGGTCCTCGGAATGCGCCACCGACGGGTTCCCAGATAACGGTGGGAGGGGTTCACATCGGCGTCGAGTCGACGATGAAGTACTTGGGACTCGTCCTCGACAGCCGGTGGAACTTCGCGGAGCATTTCCGCCGTTTGGCTCCCAGACTGGAGCGGGCTGGGGCTGCGTTGAAGCGGCTCTTGCCCAATCTAGGGGGGCCAAACGCCTCCTGCCGGAGGCTCTACGCGGGGATCGTGCGGTCCATGGCCCTATACGGGGCGCCGGTGTGGGCGCCTACATTGAGGCGCCAACCAGCTCGCCGGTTGAGGGCGTCCCATAGGGTCATGGCGATCAGAATGATCCGGGGATATCGCACGATCTCCGGCGAGGCGGCGGGCCTCCTTGCCGGATTACCGCCATGGGATCTGGAGGCAAAGGTCCTCGCGCAAATGTGGGAGTGGCGCGAGGAGGCCAAACGCCGGGGTGTAACGGCGCTGCCGCGGGAATTCGCGGCACAGCGGACAGAGCTCCGGCGGGATCTCATGGTGACATGGAGAGAGTGATTGTCGCAACCCAGTGCTGGGCACGCCACGATTGCGGCGGTAAGTCCCCTCTTTGAGGAGTTGTTTGAGAGGCGGCATGGCGTCCTCACCTTCCACCTGACGCAGGTCCTCACCGGACACGGTTGTTTCGGGAGGTTCCTGTTTCGGATAGGGCGGGAGGAAATGCCCGGGTGTTTCCACTGCGAAGATCGCCCTGAAGACACGGTGGAGCCGTCACCTCCTTCAGCGAAGCAGTGATGCTTGCGAAGAGGGAGGCGGCGCACGTGAGGGGGAGGCAGCATATGCGCCCTCGCGACCCTAGCCGCCGCAGGATACGGAGACGCCCTGGGCGTCGGGAATCCCAGGCCGATTTCCGGCCACCGTAGGCATGGGCTTGCGGACGGCGAGTAATGGGTAGCTCGCTGTCCGGTAAGGACCAAGCCCAAGTCGACGGCGCGTTGTGTTCCACGCGCACCTCAAAGAGATGTCAGCACAAAAAGTGATGGGGCCCGCAAGGGTCGATGCCTGCCAGGGGTGCGGGTTTGTTCGAAAGAGACACCACAGCCCCTGGCATACGGGCTACTGAAGGAACACGGGTGGGTTTTAGTCAGTAAAAGTCTGACACGCCCTCCTGCTCCACCCAGAGCGGGAGAAGTTATTTGATGATTTCCCATCCAAAAAAAAAAAAAAAAAATACAAAGCAATGTTTGGTATAGAACCGGAAGTAGGGCTCATGACTTCGACTTTGCCTCGAGATGTTATTGAGGATAAACGAGATGAAGATGATCTCGAAAATGCTTTAAATAAAATAAATATGACGGATAGTATAGATAATGCAGAAACTGAATCTGTAGCTAGTTGCAGTGGACATCAGATTATAACCGGAGCCAAACAAAACGACGCAGAAAGTTTATCCAAAACAAGTGGAGAATCGCCAATCGCAGCAAAAGCCAGTGAAAATGACATTGATACTGAAGCATCTACGACTGTGGAGCCTCTTATAATACAACCAAATGTCTGTTTTGTGTCTGTTGGCCCTGGTCTTCGGAGACCAGGGCCAACAGGCCAAGAGAGTGACATTGGCTTCAGATGCAATTCACGTTCCAGTAGAAATCGGTGGTAATGTAATTATACAAATCCCTGATGTCGACAGAGCAAAAGCCTGCGTAATATAGTCGGAGTAGTCCTTCAAAGGGATGATCAGGGTTTTCGCAAGATTGGAACGAAATATGGAATGCTCGACCAATTATATGCCATCAAAAATATAATTTGTAAAAAAAAAAACAAGTCTCGCAACTCAGTTCTTCTATCGTAAGAAGTTGTGAGATTCATATAATACCAAGTCGGCCAATTTAATCAGTTCCTACTAGACAGAAGGATCTTTAATCCTTCTGTCTTAAGTTATTACGTAATTAGCTAACCTAACAACATCTTTTAATGGCCATATCAATATTAAAAATCTTTTATATTTTAAATAAATAAATTGACTTGGCCATCGCTTATGTATCTTTTTTATATTAAAAACAATGTATCTCACAAGTAATACATATTATAATAAATTAGATTGTTTAGTGCGATAGCCAAGTCAATTTAAAAATTCAGGCTTCTAAATTTATCTACAATGAAATAAGGGGGTCGAAAATGGCCTGAACTACTTCGAGAAAAGGATGGTACTGCCGTGCTGCTTATTGTTGCTCGACTTGGCGGGGGCCCTGCCGTGGCCCCAGATTGCAGGTATGTACCTATTTGTTGCTTAATTGTTTTATCGTATAATTATATCGCTATGAGGTAAAAGCACAAACAAAAAAATTTTCATGAAGATGTTTCAAATGCAAATTTACTTTTGAGAACTGTTGCTAAGGAAGCACCCATAGTAACAGGCCAAGAATTTATGCGCTGCGTATGCAAGAAAGGTTATACAGTGACTCACAAAAGTCTTCGTACACCCAGCTAAATAAGCACTTCAACAATAAATATTCATAATATACAGGCTGATTTTTTTTAGCGTCTGGAAAAAAATTGGGTATAATAGGTGAACGGGGTAGAAGCCTGTGGTACGGAAATTACACTTTTTTTATTTTTCAAAACTAAAATGAAATTAACCTATGAATGAATACTATTACTTATTTGTAATAAACTTTTCGTACTAAAAATTAAAAAAATTAAAAGTAAAAAAAAAAAAAAATCGGCAAATAATATCAAAATCCAATTTATAGGCACCCTACTCTACGCGCAGAAATTATCAATGAAAATTCGTAGCGAAATTCAATCCTTTGAAGCCGGCCGCTTTTTTCGCAGGCGTAGGTACCGCTCACGTTTCACCGCATGCGCATCCCCTCCCGCCCGCGCGCGCCCTCTCCGTTTCTCCAGTCACCTGCGATTGGTCACAGCGTGACGTCGATCGCTGTTTTTTCCGCGTGTGCTTCAACTGCACAGTGATTGTTTTCAAAATGACGTACGCATACTCCAGCGTAGAGTACCTTGCCATGATGAGGTATTATTTTTTGTCCGGTGAAAATTTAAATGGTGCGAGGCGAATGTACGCCGACGAAGAATACCCACAATCCCTTAGACCTAACGGAATCCCTGACCCCCGGAACCCCAACACAGACTTGATATTCCGCACTTATCAGCGGTTACTTGACCATGGCCAGTTTCAGCTTCCCGGTCATGCCAGGGGCAGAGGCCGGCCACCCATGTCCATACATGTTGAAGACGCCATCCTAGAATATTTCCAGCAACACCCGAGGAGGAGGAGCACCCGGCAAGCAGCTCGTCGATCTGGCGTAAACCAGTATGTGGTATGGAAGCTACTCCATTCAATGGATATGCATCCATACCACTTCTTACGCGTGCAAGCTTTGCATGCTCTGGATCGTGGACCTCGTATTGAGTTCTGTCGCTGGCTGCAGAACCAACCGCAGGAGAACATTCTATGGACCGACGAGTCCATATTTACCCGCGTTGCTATCTACAACGTACACAATTAGCACTGGTGGAGTTTTCAAAACCCACATAAAATAAAAGAACACGCAGCTAATCGCTCAACCATTTCACTAACGAGCCGTCTTATTCTTACCGCATTTTTTGGCAATTCGCTTAGTCCACTACGCATTTGTTTCAATGGTTACTATAATAATTCTACAATAAAATAAAATAAAAATAAAACTACAATAATAGTTGTTAGGGTTCTTTTTTTTTACACATCAAGCTAAAACCTTCGAAATACAGATGAATGTGAGTGATTGTTATAAGAATTTAACATCAACAGGTTTGTTTACACTTCTATCAAAGCTTTACCGATCTTACGAGACGTAATTTATTTTGTTTACGGTTTCAAGACACGCGTCACATCGCTCATTTGGTGCAACAATGACGTAATTACACTTTTTCTCAAAAACAAGATAAATATGTCAAAATGTGCGGAAAGACTACTTGCATCGGGAGAAACATCGACAGAATTGAATTTATGGTGTTTTACCGCGAGATGGCACGAGTGTCGTTGTAGAAATGAGTGAAATGGCGCTATTTCTGTTGCTACAACGTCTGAATGGCCAGTTGCGCGGGGCGCCCCGCTAAGTGTGGTTGTGTTTGGGAGCTACAACGACGTAAAGGTATTTATGACAAATAAGCAGATAATTTTTGTTGCAACAATGTCGTAATTGACCAATTGCGGCGTTCTTGTTCCAACAATTGGTATGTTCTTGGTGAAACAATTACAGAATTGCGTAATTACGTCAATGTTTGTCCAAATAAAATATCTTCTGGGTAAAAAACGACGTAATTTTGAAAATATGTCATTGTAACTCCAAATATGGCTGTTTTTGGTAGTTCAATGACAAAGTTGATCACTTACGTCGTTTTTTCTCCAGATAAAATATTTTACAATTGAAACGATATCAGAATTGTTTAATTATGTCGTTATTTCTGTAAATAAAGTATGTTATTTTTTGGAAATAGACGGAATAACGTAACTGTGTCATTGTTACTCTAGATTTTTATGTGTATACATATTAACTAAGTAGAATTTCAATGAATGCGAAAAATAATAACTAGGAGATAGTTAAATATATTTTAAGAATAGGCCTATAATAGTCAATACCTCTGGGATTAAATTAATTTAAACTTTCAGTTATATTATATAAACGATGAATAACCGTGCAAGAAGATTGGTGAATTATTGTACAATGGAAGGGAAAGTACCCCCATTCGCAAAACCAAATGCTTCAGAAGTCAGTAAACGATATAAAGATGGTAAGTATGTAGTATGTAAGTTAATTCTTATTTAATTAATCACATTCAAAATAACCTAAGTATCTCATCAACCTATTAAAAGTAAGTAGTAATCGGTTGATGACGTAGGCTGGCCTTTCGGTTGTGATTAATTAAACAAATATTTATTTATGTTGCAGCTAATGATAAATATACAGTTATACCAAAAAGGAAAGTAATTCGTACTGAAAATATTATGCCACAAAATGATTTGCCTGAGTTAGACTTACATGCATCAAGCTTTCAAGCCCCAATTGATTCACCAACTGGGGTTAACCAAGCTGTGGACTAAGACAAATCATTGGAAATAAAGTCAAAATCATTGACTTGTGATGATGTACCTGAAATGAATACACAAGATGATGTTGATTTTTCTCCAGATGATAGTGAAGAGGAGTACCGTCCTGAAAAAGTAAAACATACAATATGTCCAGTAGTAAGTAGCAAACGAAGATCCACATCATCATCGAGTTCTTCTGCATCTTCGTCTTCTTCAAGATCTTCTTTTTCATGCTCTAGTTCCTCTTCATCATCATCGAGCCCTTCATCATCTAGGAATTATGTACAAAGTGTTTCAATTGTGTCGCAGAATCAACCTTTTAATTCAAACCAGCCCAACAATATCAGTACTGTCAACGCTAACGATTCTCAAGACCCACCTGAAGACGTTTCCCTTAACAATAGTAGGTATTCGAAACAATGAATCTACTGACATTTATCAAAATCCAGAATCACCTAATAAGAAAACAAAAAAGAAGTTAAGAAATCCAGCGGCTTGGAAGAAAAATAAACGTGCTCAACTGAAGAATTCAGGTCAAGAGTATACTTCTCGGACGGGTAAGATCGTCACTGCAAAAAAAATTAAGCCACCTTGCTCTAACCAATGCAAACAATAAAAAAAAAAAAACAAAGATCTATGAAAACAAAAAAAAAGTTAAGAAATCCAGCGGCTTGGAAGAAAAATAAACGTGCTCAACTGAAGAATTCAGGTCAAGAGTATACTTCTCGGACGGGTAAGATCGTCACTGCAAAAAAAATTAAGCCACCTTACTCTAACCAATGCAAACAATAAAAAAAAAACAAAGATCTACTAGTCAAAGAATAACTAAGGCTATAGAAGATATCAATGTAGTTCCAGCGTATACTTCAAAAAGAGAAAGGATAGTGGGCAAAAATGTTTGGACGGCACACCCACGTCCGCCACAGCTCAGACTACTTTTGTTTGGAAGGTATCACAGCCATGTCTCACTGTGCCAATGTGCATCAAATTCTGTCCGAGGGTTCTCTTTATATTTTGAGTCGAATAGGTTTAACTTACTGAGCATGAATAAATTAAACAGTGTTTAATTATTATCGTGATCTATTATTATTGAGTCCAAGAAGAGAACCGGTCTGTGGATATTCTCTTCATATCTTGCCAGGCTCAAAAACCATATTACAACCATTACGTGGGCGCAGCAACCCATGGTACGGTTCCCTGTTTTGCATGAACAATAATAATGAGTCAGTGCATTCAATCTGCTCTCATCATCGTTTATTAACACATATGTGTAAAAAAACTTCGACCTAGTGTACCTAGAGTGTATCTTTGCTCTCAGAAGCCACAGGTTTGTTCCTTCAATGCCAGTATTATTGAGCACGGTAACGAGTTGCTCGGGTTCTCGGTAAAGCGAAATACTGAAGTGCCCGTCCCCCCGAACATGCTCACTGTAATAACTTTTTGCCAATTTAAGTTGATATGTACCCAGAGCAAAAATAATTAGTTCCCTTTGGGTCAGCGAAGGAAACCTTAATGAATTAAGGCTTGCAGCCAGGGCTAAGGGCACGTACCTCAGCTTTGGGCATCGCTGGTAGGACAGGCTAGATCGGACTGAGGTAGGTAATACGTAATAGGTAAAACGGGCTGTTGTCCGCAACTCCACGTCAAAGCGCGTATTTTGCGTACGGATGGGAGAATCGGTAATTCGATCCACCCCAGCTCCTCGAGAAAGGCCAGCAACGCTTTGGTGTTGCTGACAATCTCACGTAGGGTACCTGGGTTACCGAAGTATTTTGCCCTGTAATTAGCGACCGCCGGGCAGTTTAACAGCACATGAGCCGCTGTCTCGTCGTCCTCCATGCAGGCCCTGCACAGCGGACTGTCTGTTACACCTATGACAAAGAGATGTTTATTAAATGACCCATGGCCAGTTACGGCTGCTGTAACTGTACGCAGCTGTGGTTTTGTTAAACGGAGAACCTGTTTCGTGAGGCGGACATCGAACGCAGGAACTGCTGCCTTAGCCTGCCTGCACTCACTTAGGTCCATCCATATTTTGTGATGATGATCCCTGGTTCGTTTCCTTACCAGAGTGCGTAGATGCCCGAAGGGACCGGACGCAAAATACGCGCTTTGACGTGGAGTTGCGGACAACAGCCCGTTTTACCTATTACCTATACCCGAAGGGAAGTGGCGCAATGGGTTCTGGTCCCACTGGTGTCATGCTCGACCCCCTCCTGGCAAGTTCATCGGCTGCATCGTTGCCTAGCGAACCACTGTGTCCTTTGATCCACTGAATGGTAATATTGTTGAGGCTACCTACCTCTTTGAGGCGCTGGTGGCACTTGTATATCAGCCCAGAGTCAACCGTGTGATTGTTCAGCGCTTGTAGAACAGCCATGCTGTCTGAGAGAGTATGCGAATCGAGTGATCCTTAATTTCCCTGGCCATGATAGCAGACGCGGCAAGGGAGATGCCCATGCATTCGGCCTGGAACACTGTGTTATGGACCCCCAGTCGTGTGGCTATGTGGATGTTGAGGTCCTCCGAGAAGACTCCAGCCCCTTTGCAACTACCTGTCGCCGCCATCGTTGCTTCCTGCTGTATGAACAGGTGGAGCGGCGGCAGCCCCAGCATGGCCTCGATCGCTGCAGTCGGAGTAGTCCTCATGCAGCCCGTGGTCGCCATGCAGGCTAGTCTTTGCATGCGCCGTAGTTTGTTGGAAGCTGTAACTAGCTTGGTGCGGACTGAGGTAAAACGACCGCGCGACCGACGCAGCTAACCATTTTGAAAACGGTCCATGGGTGGGGGTAAGTACGAGCGCAGGAGATTTTATGGTCAGCCAGCCTTTGCTGTGTCTCTGGCCCATATCTTTTGATACAAATCACGTCATTATAGTCAATAATAATATTAAATAACGATACCCACTAGTAAAAATATTTCACTCAGTTTTGGTACGTACACTGTTTTATGTAATGACCTCGGGGATCGTTTTTAATGCATCGTAATTAAACAGTATTACAATTGTGAGATGTTTCGAGTCATATTTAACACATGGCTGGCGGAGCTGGGTGTATCTTGCCCAATTTCCTTTCCGCAAACAAGAAAAGTGATTTAAAAGAACTGTTACAAAAAAACATTATTCCTCAGTATTACCACAAAATAAAGAGAGTACAGAAGGCAATCACATGTATGTACTTCGATTTTCATACCTACGCTCGGCGGTCGCGCTAGGGTTGTCAACTTTGGCATAAGCACAAAAAACTATCGTGGTAGTGGCACTCGTTTTAGGTCTTTGCCATGATCACAATTAATCTCAACTCTAATAGGTATGATCGGCGGCGGGTGGCCCGACCGGCTCGCCGAGCAGTTCTATCTTAACTATTTATAATGAGGAAGATGAGCGTATTTTTTAGCTTATAAGTACTACAATAAATACCTAATATAAATTGTAAAAATACTACAAGGCCACAAAGTCATTTTCGCTTACCCACAATTAACTAGGTATTCTGTGTTACGTTAAAACGAACCATCGAAACACGAACAAATACCTAGGTACTCACCTCTCTGGTCAACTTAACAACTGGTAGCTTAAAAAAGACAATTCACAGTATTTAAACAACCGTCCACTGAACGGTTATAGTAACTTTTTTTGTTGCTCCGTTTTTGCATTTCACAGACGCGTGTCTCAGGGGCTAGCACTCGCGCTCGCACTGGTCCCAACCGGTCCGAGATAACGTGTCCGTGAGCGGTGTCTATGTGTGCGTTGCTCGAGCGCACTTTGTATGTAGATTGCCTTCTGTACTCTCTGTATTTTGTGGTATTACTCTGCTTTTTATGAAAGTATTTTCTAAAGGTTTTCCTATTGCTAAAGTATTTTTGACAGTTTTTCTCTTGTTGGCTATTGCATACTGGCGCATATCGCTTAGATATAAGTAGGTAAGTAATGAATCTGTGATTATTTGTGCCAAACAGTATTCTTTATTAAAATTAAGACTGACAAATTACTATTAATCTTTAGTAAATAACTGGTTCGTGGTTGTTTTTTTCTTAAGTTTATTTTGTTAAACATTCGCAAATAAATGTTTATGTTGATTATTATTCAATTATACTTCAGACGTCCTTCGATGATCACAATGTAGTTTCCTCGATTTCCATGGAACCGACGCACGATTATTCAAAGCTTGCCACAGCAAAGAATTTAATTTGCTGTAACTGAACGCAACCGTGTGCTAACTTCCGCTTCCGCTGTCATCTATAAGCTCATTCCTTTTTTTCGTGCAACGACGCGCGACGTAAAAATTTTTCTTCCAGTTAGAATCTTTTTACATCAAAGTTACAACAAGTTAATTTAGTTAATTAAACATGCCAAAACGCAAGCATCGTAAAGACGATGATAGTGACGAATACATTTTAAAGAAAATCAAAAAGCTCGAGAAGAAAATGCGAAGGCGCAGAGGCAGATCATCGTCGTCTTCGCTATCACCATCACTGGAAGAATCACGTTCTCCAGTGAATGTGATTAGATCACCTACACCAGAAGATGTGCAAGAAGAGTCTGTACAAGAGGTCCAAGATAACCAACAAGGTAGTCTAAGCAGCATTTTCTTATTTGCGACATCGTCGCCATTGTTCACACACAAGAACAAATTAGACCTAAGATCGATACTGTGGGGTCGTTTAATGGTCAAAACTATGTCTAGGATCAACACAGAGGGGTTGTTCGATGACATTAACACGCCAAGGATTGTCACTGTGGGGTCATTCACGGCGCTGTGGTACTGCCTAGGATTGGTACAGAGGGACCTCTCAATGGCAAAAGTGTACCTAGATAACGAAATGCTCATAAAATACTGTGGTAACAGTAAAACGAAGAAAAAGGGGGGGAGAGGACGTACATCATACATCACAAGATAACATAATACTTATTTCTTTCAGATATGGAAAACACGATACTGGACGACGACGTAATATTAGTACTAGGATCTAATAGTAAAAAACACCAAGCAACGGGACACAAAATACATGATGAGGTTGCAGAAAGGTGGGAGGATATCATTCAAAATGGCCTTGACAGAGTTGATAAAGAAAATATTCTTCAACAAACATATCTCTTACCCCCGTCAAACTGTCCTCATTTGATTGTTCCAAAAATGAACCCAGAGACCCTCGCTGCGTGTAGCGAGGCCAATAAAAAGAGAGATATTAGTATTGAAGTAAGACAAAAAATGCTAAGCCATGTTATAGCTGGGCTTGCATGTGCAACTGAAAAAGTACTTACAGAGGTGCAACCAAAACAACTGAAATTAAACTTACTAGAGATACTAAATAATACTGGGAAGATACTTGCTGACGTTTTCCACAATGAAAACAAATTAAGAAGAAACCTTATTATATCAGGTCTTGAAAAAGATGTACGAGACACTCTCTTACAAACCAAACCAGACAAGTATCTGTTTGGAGATAACCTTTTTGAAATAATCAGAACAGCAAAATCTGTCGGGAAGACAGGTCGGGAGATGCGGTTACAATCCAAACCACTCCCTAAGAACACATTCAAAGGTACACAACCTTTAAACTGGAGGGGCCCACCTCGGCAAACACAGAAGCACCTATCCTCGGAGCCTCGTGCCAACAAGAACCGCAGCAGTGGGCCACGCCAAACCATACAAAGGAAAGGTGCAGCAGCACCACAGGGAGGCTATCGGAGATCCAATTTCAACAGACAACGTCATCACAGGAATTGACACAAACTGGCAGGTTAAAACTTTTTTATAATAACTGGCAGAAAATCTCTAAAGATCCTATAATACTCAATTGGGTTAAGGGATATACCATTCCCTTCTGTCAACAACCTGTTTAGTTACATTTACCGTCTAATGACTCCTTTTCAAACAAGGAGGAGATGGTCATAAGGCAAGAAATAGAAAATCTTCTTAAAATAGATGCTATTTCTGTATGTACACCTATCAAAGATCAGTTCCTTTCTAAAATTTTTGTGGTTAGCAAACCAAATGGTTCCTGTAGATTTATCTTGAACTTGAAAGAATTAAATAAGTTTATAACAACACAACATTTTAAATTAGAAGATTATAGAACAGCTTCAAATATTATAACCAAGGACTGTTACATGGCTAACCTAGATCTTAAGAATGCCTATTTTATGATATCAGTTAAAGAAAATTATAGAAAATACCTAAGATTCCAATTCAAAAACAAACTTTATCAGTTCAACGTTTTACCATTTGGTTTATGCACTGCACCCTTTGTTTTCACAAAAATCCTAAAACCAGTGGTTTTTGCTTTAAGAGCCTGGGGCTTAACTTCAGTTCAATATCTAGATGATTTCCTATGTATTGAAAAAGATTATAAACAATGTAAGGCTAACATAGAAAAAACATGTAAGTTATTGCAAAACTTGGGTTTCATTATTAACAAGGAAAAAAGCAATACTATTCCAGCTATGGAATGTAGCTTTTTAGGGTTTATATTTGATTCAAAACACATGAGACTAAAAATATCTGAACAAAAAAGAAAGCACAACTTAGAATTAATCAATAGTCTACTTAAAAATAAACAATACCCTATCAGACACTTAGCTAAAGTTTTAGGTTCACTAACCTCTATATGCCCTGCCATTTCTTATGGATGGTTATATACAAAGAAATTAGAAAGACATAGATATTTATCTCTACAAAAATATAATGATGACTATGAATGTAAGATTAGTACACCCACCTGGTGCATTCAAGATTTAAAATGGTGGAAATCTAACATACACAAAGCAGTGTCACCGTTTAAACAGCATACATTTAAAGTGGAGATATTTTCCGATGCATCCCTATCCGGTTGGGGTGCTAGTTGCAATAATAAAAGAATGCATGGTTTTTGGACACTAGAGGAGCAACAAATGCATATTAATGTGTTGGAACTAAAAGCTACATTCCTGGGATTGAAAACTTTTGCAAATAGATTAAATAACTCTGAAATTCTATTAAGAATTGACAACACCACAGCTATTAGCTATGTAAACAGAATGGGTGGTGTTCAGTACCCTCAGCTTCACTCAATTGCCGAACAAATATGGAAATGGTGTGAAAGAAGGAATATTTGGTTATTTGCTTCATATATAAGCTCAAAGGATAACCACGTTGCAGACTCAGAATCTAGAAAACATAAAACAGAAATAGAATGGGGTTTAGAGAAAAGTACATATGATTGTATAACACAGACTTTTGGTTTTCCCAATATTGATTTATTTGCATCAAGACTAAATTATAAATGTAAGAAGTATGTTGCTTGGCATAGGGATCCAGATGCATATGCAATAGATGCCTTCACAATCGACTGGTCACCCTTTTTTTTCTATGCTTTCCCACCCTTTTCTTTGATTATTAAAACACTGCAAAAAATTAAGAATGATGAAGCAGAGGGTATTGTTGTAGTACCACATTGGGTTACTCAACCTTGGTACCCAATATTTATGTCAATGTTAGTGTCAGAACCAATGATTGCTCAACCAAAGAATAACCTCTTATGTTCAGATGCGGGCAACCTGCACCCTCTCAGAAAGAATCTGCGACTTGCTGTAGGAGTGTTGTCCGGGAAGCATTTATGAGGAGTGGAATAACAGCGACCTCTGCCGAGATTATGTTAGCCTCTATCACTGAATCAACGCTTAAACAATACCAATCACCACTTAATGGTTGGCGTGAGTATTGCAATATTAATGATTTAGATTTTTTTAATAGTTCTATACCTAACATAATTTCCTTCCTAACTGTTAAGTTCAATGGAGGTTCATCCTACAATTCACTACATTCAGCAAAATCTGCCCTGAGTCTAATTATGGGACCAAGATTATCTGAGGATGATAGGATTAAAAGATTTCTCAAGGGAGTATTTAAATTAAGACCAACATTACCTAAATATGACCATGTTTGGGATGTTTCTATAGTTCTTAATTATTTCAAAAACAACAATATCAATAATCAAATTATGTCACTAGAAGAACTGACCAAAAAAGCAGTAACATTAATCGCAATCTCTACAGGTCATAGAATCCAAACTATCTCATTAATAATGGTTGACAATATAGTGCAGCATGGTAACCAGCTAGAGATCAAAATTCCAGACTTTATCAAAACTACTGCTCCAGGCTGGTACCAACCTAATTTAATTCTTCCATTTTTTCATGATGAACCTAAGATTTGGCCTGCTAGGTCAATTATAGATTACATGCATAGAACAAAGGCTCATAGAAGCAATATTAAAAACCTTTTCATAACTTATAAAAAACCATACAAAAAGGCTACAGTGTCAACAATTAGTAGATGGATTAAAGACACTCTTAAAAACAGTGGGATTAATATAAACATGTTCAGTGCTTATAGTACCAGACACGCGGCTACTTCAGCAGCAGGTAAAAAAGGTGTCAGTATTGACGAGATAAGAAGAACTGCAGGATGGACCTCGCAGTCACAGACATTTGCAAAGTTCTATAATCGTCCTATATTGAATCAACTAAATTTTGCAAGATCAGTACTCAGTGATAGAGACAACTAATTTTATTTTTATAATGCTGTTACAATAACTATGCTATGTACTCATAGGTATTTAAAGTAATAACGACTTTCCCAATATTACCTTGTACAATTTTATGTTATTCTATGGTCAGAAGTAAAGACAACAGAAGATTGTTGTTAGCTGTTAAGGGTTGTTGATTAAATATATAATAAAACGAGTATAAAAATACTACATAAATAAGTGTGATTATTGTGTTCATTACAACATATAAATAGGAGCAAGTGATATTATAATAAATATTCACATAATTTAAAAAATAAAGAGATAGACTTGATTGTGAAAATGTCTTTATTTTCTCACACATTTGTTACAATTTAGATAAAGCTTTAAACATCTACATTGTGATCATCGAAGGACGTCTGAAGTATAATGAGTGATCAAACGAACTTACCTGTAAGTGATGTTCGATCATCATTATATGAAGACTATATCCTTCGATGATCAGGGGCCCACCCAGAACCCATTCAAAAGCATCCTTTCTGAACTACCCAGAAATTGTAAGAAATGTGTGGCTTTCAAAAATGAGTTTATAGATGACAGCGGAAGCGGAAGTTAGCACACGGTTGCGTTCAGTTACAGCAAATTCAATTCTTTGCTGTGGCAGCAGCTTTGAATAATCGTGCGTCGGTTCCATGGAAATCGAGGAAACTACATTGTGATCATCGAAGGACATAGTCTTCATATAATGATGATCGAACATCACTTACAGGTAAGTTCGTTTGATCACTCATTATTTGGTTTTATTTTGTCACAAATGCAATATTTCCTAGCGAACGCGTTTTTTTTAACATTGAATTCTGCAGCAACAGTGACGTATTTACAGGTACCTTCTATTATTTAAGTCTATAATCTAGGTTATGTACAATGTACCAAGTAGATTGGGACTGTAATATAAACTACACATATTGAACTTACTTCTAAAACCACGATGATCGTAATAAGTCTCTTCAGAATGCTATACCTTTAATCGGAAACTTTGATTGCATCTCCTGTAAAGTTTCTAAAAGTGTAATTACGCCATTGTTGCACCGAATGAGCGTGAACATAGTGTATCAAATTATTTGCCTACTACAACTCCACACAGCACGGTGAGGTGTGTAGGTACACGCGCAAATGTATGCGTAGGGATCAGTTGCAAAAATGTACACTTCATCATTCTTCATTCATGGGTGATCGCAGCTGACGCTCGTTTACTATTATTATTTTGGCTATTATTAGTTTTACGCGAGTGTCGTAGGATGTATTCTTTTTCATGTATTTTAAGGATATTCCGAACTTTTATTAAATCAATGGTACCAGGGAAAGGTCAGCGTATATGAGTTCTATTCTACTTACACGACACGTCATATTATTGTCCAGACGCTAAAAAATGTCATCCGGTATAATTAAACATAATATGAAATGAAAGCATAGTTAACATTCACTTTAACGGATACAAAGTAAGTTACATTTATATCAAAGTAGTAAGATAACTATAATTCATAAACAAAAACCACATCACAAAAGTCTTCGTAGAGACAAGTCGAGACAAGTTCTCTTGAGCTTTTGGTCATGATATTAAATTACACTGGGATCATTCAGTTGTCTGTTGTTGCTGCTAAGTTACAGAACATTTGTTGAGTATTAATTATTAATTTGAATTCGATATGAGTGACAAAAGAAAAGAAATTAGTGTTGATATAAGAAATTTAATAATAAAACTAAGGCAAGAGAAAAAGTCTTATGGTGAAATAGCTAAAATAGTGAACAAAAAGCGATCAACAGTGCAATCAATCATAAAAAAGTTTGAATCATTCGGTACAGTATTAAATAAGGGACGATCAGGTAGACCAAGAATATTAAATGATCGTGATATTCGTACATTAATTAAAAATAAGAAAAAAAATCCGATGAAAAGCGCACCGGAATTGGCGGCTGAGCTCGCGTTTGACTTGAAAAAGAATGTACATCCAGAAAATGTACGTAGAATTTTGAGAAAACACGCATTCCATGCACGAACACCAAGGAAAAAGCTTCTATTTATAAAATAAAATTTCTTCTATTAATCAACAAAAACGTTTAAATTTCGCATTAACTTATAAAGACCATGATTTTAATTTTTGGAAAAAGGTTTTATTTGTAGATGAAAGTAAATTTAACATTTTTCAAAGTGATGGAAGATGCAAAGTGTGGCGCAAGGCAAATAAAGAGTTAGAAAAAGAGAATATTATTACAATTGTGAAGCACAGTGGAGGCTTTTTTTTTTTTTGGGTGGGGAATCATCAAATAACTTCTCCCGCTCTGGGTGGAGCAGAAGGGCGTGTCAGACTTTTACTGACTAAAACCCACCCGTGTTCCTTCAGTAGCCCGTATGCCAGGGGCTGTGGTGTCTCTTTCGAACAAACCCGCACCCCTGGCAGGCATCGGCCCTTGCGGGCCCCATCATTTTTTGTGCTGTCAACTCTTTGAGGCGCGCGTGGAACACAACGCACCGTCGACTTGGGCTTGGTCCTTACCGGACAGCGAGCTACCCATTACTCGCCGTCCGCAAGCCCATGCCTACGGTGGCCGAAATCGGCCTGGGAATCCGTATCCTGCGGCGGCTGGGGTCGCGAGGGCGCATATGCTGCCTCTCCCTCACGTGCGCCGCCTCCCTCTTCGCGAGCATCACTGCTTCACTGAAGGAGGTGACGGCTCCCCATGGCCTCTCGCTCCGTACCATGGCCTGGACCAGGGCCGGACGCGAGAGATCGCCGCCGCCGATCGCCTCCACGAGGACACGGCGGTGCTCCGCCCAAGCCGGGCAGACCGCCACCGTGTGCTCCACCGTGTCCTCAGGGCGACCTTCGCAGTGGAAACACCCGGGCGTTTCCTCCCGCCCTATCCGAAACAGGAACCTCTCGAAACAACCGTGTCCGGTGAGGACCTGCGTCAGGCGGAAGGTGAGCACGCCATGCCGCCTCTCAAACCACTCCTCAAAGAGGGGACTTACCGCCGCAATCGTGGCGTGCCCAGCACTGGGTTGCGACAATCACTCTCTCCATGTCACCATGAGATCCCGCCGGAGCTCTGTCCGCTGTGCCGCGATTTCCCGCCGCAGCGGAGTTACGCCCCGGCGTTTGGCCTCCTCGCGCCACTCCCATATTTGCGCGAGGACCTTTGCCTCCACTTCCCATGGCGGTAATCCGGCAAGGAGGCCCGCTGCCTCGCCGGAGATCGTGCGGTATCCTCGGATCATCCGTATGGCCATGACCCTATGGGACGCCCTCAACCTGCGAGCTGGTTGGCGCCTCAATGTAGGCGCCCACACCGGCGCCCCGTATAGGGTCATGGACCGCACGATCCCCGCGTAGAGCCTCCGGCAGGAGGCGTTTGGCCCCCCTAGATTGGGCAAGAGCCGCTTCAACGCAGCCCCGGCCCGCTCCAGTCTGGGAGCCAAACGGCGGAAATGCTCCGCGAAGTTCCACCGGCTGTCGAGGACGAGTCCCAAGTACTTCATTGTCGACTCGACGCCGATGTGAACCCCTCCCACCGTTATCAGGGAACCCGTCGGTGGCGCATTCCGAGGACCATGAAACCACATGGCCTCGGATTTGTGCAAGGCCACCTCGAGTCCCAGTTGCCGAATCCTATCGACGATTGTCGCAACCCCGTATGTCCCTAAGTCGGCCGCCGCCTGGTACGACCTCCCTTGCGCCAGGACCAGCGTGTCGTCAGCGTAACAAACTACACTGACGCCGTCAGGGAGGTCGGCGCGCAGCACCCAGTCGTATCCGATGTCCCACAGATGCGGCCCCAGGACCGATCCCTGTGGGACACCGCACGACATCTCTCGCCGGTTCCACTCTCCGAGGTTACCGGGGTAGATGACGGCCCTGTCCGTCAAATAGGCCTCGACCACCCGACAGAGGTAACTCGGCATCCGGTGATACCGGAGTGCCTCCCTGATGCAACTCCAGGGCAGGGTGTTGAAGGCATTGGCGATGTCCAGAGACACCGCCAAGACGACCCCACCCCGGGCCACAGCATCCCCCGTCGTGAGGGCTCGCACGCGCATGTTGGCGTCCACCGTGGAGCGCCCCCTGCGGAAACCCGCACCCGCACCAGCCGCCCGACGAGGCGGTCTTCAATTACTCTTTCAAAGAGCTTGCCCACCTCGTCGAGCAGCACGATGGGCCGGTAAGCGGACGGAGAGTCCGCTGGGCGCCCCGGCTTCTTAATGAGGACCAGTTTCCCCGTCTTCCAGCGAAGTGGAAACTGGCCCTCCTCCAAGCATGCGCTTAGGAGCCCTCTTAGTCGAGGCCCGAGAGCCTGCAAGGCCAGGACCCAGGCTTTTCCGGGCAAGCCTTCGGGTCCTGGGGCGGTATTCTTGGCATTCAGCCTACGTACCGCCACTCTCAGGTCTACCTCGGTCACATCTGGAGAGTCGTCGTCGTCGTCGGTGTGGTCCGCATCGGGCACCGCAGGAGGCGGAGCCACAGGCGGGGGAGCGTGCTCCCCTCGCGAGGGGAACAGAGCGCTCACCATGTCCTGCACGAGCTGGGGCCGGAGACTCTGCGTCAGCGGGGGAGCCCCTGGCGGATCTTATCCCGCACCGTTTTGTAGGGGCGTCCCCACGGGTCTCTGTTCAGAGTCTCCAGCGACTCCTTACGAGCCACTACTCTGGCCCGCAGGATCTCAGCTCGGAGGGCGGTATTCGCCACTCTGTACCCCTCGTATAGCTCCGCCTGAATGGCTTCCGTATCCGGAGGGCGGATACGGAGCCTGCGGTGCCTGGAGTAAAGGTGTCGCGCAGCAACACACGCCTCGCGCAGAGTTGTCAACTGCGGCGACCACCAGTACACCTGGCGTGAAGCACGACCTGGCTGGACCCGGGGCATTGCCACGTCACATACCTCGGAGATGGTCTCCCGGAACCACTCGGTCTCGTCGTTGATGTCGGCAGGCCTGTCCGGTGATGACACCCAGGCTTGCACGATCGAGGCTTCTAGGAGAAGCTCCCGGTCCAGCTGCTTCAACGCCCACCGTGGACCACACGGGGCCTGTCAGACCGGCGCGCTCGAGGTTTGGGCGGAGACGTCAAACCGGATGTACCGGTGGTCGGTATACGTCTGCACACCCTCCATGACGCGCCAGTCGATGACACGCGGCGACAGAGCGGGGCTGGCGAACGAAATGTCCACCACCGACTCACCCCGCATCCGCACACACGTGGCGACAGAACCCCGGTTTAGGACGACCAGGTCTGCTTCCAGAGCCCAGTCCTCCACCATCCTGCCCCGCACGTTCGTCAACCGGGAACCCCAAGCCAAGTTCTTGGCATTGAAGTCCCCGAGGACGAGCACGGGGAGGGAACGAAACCGACGACGACGTCTTTCAACTCCGCAAGGGAGTTGTGGAACTCGGCGAGAGTTCGGCTCGGGGAGAAGTATACCCCTACCACGACAATCTCCCCGAACCGTGCTGCCACGCAACCCCGTCCCCTCTTGACACTCTCGAGGGTCGGGGTAAAGCACGGTGGAGGTGGAGTCATGGTTTGCGGATCTATGGCAGCATCGGGAGTTAGCGAATTGGTGTTTATTGAAAAAAATATTAATGATTCGATGTACCTCAATATATTGCGCCATGATTTACTCAGGAGTGTCCGTTCTTTACAGCTGGCAAGGGACTGGATTTTGTTGCAAGATAATGATCCGAAACATAAATCAAAAATAGGTGATGAATTGGCTAAAGAAAAACGTCCCAAATGTACTTCCATTTCCCCACAGTCACCTGATTTAAATGTTATTGAACATCTGTGGGAAGAACTAGACCGACGTTTACGGAAACCTGAAGTTAGTGTTGGTATTACCAACGAAAATGCATTAAAAAAGCTTTAAAAATAAACTGGACGGAAATAACTTCAGCTATAACAGAAAATCTTGTCATTTCCATGCCCCGAAGATTACAAGCTGTAATAGATGCTAAAAGAGGACCAACAAAATATTAATTTATCATTTTTTTTTCCATAGTTTATTAACTGTACGTAGAATTTTATAACGCAATCTTTTTAAGTATTATAATTTTTTGCCTTGCTGTTGCAACATTTGTAACTTTGTTTTAAATATACTAAAAATTGACCATATTTTCCTGTTGTATTACTGTAATTAAAGAAATGTTTATGTTTATTACTGATGTGCTTATTTAGCTAGGTGTATGAAGACTTTTGTGAGTCACTGTATGTCAAAAATGTGTCCATGCAAGAAAAATTACCTTTGTAACTCAAAATGCCACGATAATTTGTATTGCAATAACAAACAGATCCTCATCCTTTTTAAATTGTAAGGTTGTTCCTTAACAATATTCCTTTTTTTATTTTTTATTTGTTGACTTGTTTGATTATTTTATTTACTTTTATTTAATATTGTGACCTTGGCAACTACTTTATTTCGATGTTCCCTAAAATGTTCCTTTAGTGTAATATTATTATTTTGACTCCTACTAGTCCCACTAGGTCAATGACCCTGAGCCCTACATCAGTTTAATAAATATTTTAAAAACTATATCTTGTTTTCAATCCCAAATAATTCTCTAGTGGTAGTTTTAACTAAAGCTCGGAGTAACAACTAGTTTTAACTGAAAATCAAATATATCTGTGGTAAATTCTAGTTTGAGTAGGTATTTCTAGTTTTTACAATGGCATTTAGTACAAACTAGTTTTAACTAGGGAAAAAGAATTCTAACGAAAAACGAGTTTTAACTGTAACATACACGGTTAATTTTAGATCGTTCTGGAGCCGAAACACAGTAACTCCAAATGAGTAATAGTTACTATTGGCATTGTTATTATATTTTTAAGACGTCTAATAAAGAAGTTAGAAATTTATCACTTTTTTTCTGTCATACGAGTAAAATTTTAGTAGCACTTTCACTATTTCATTCATAAACGCAAGATCGTACGCGATCCGCTCGGTGATGACGTAGCGCGGCACAGCTGTGCGTGTGCGAATCAGTTGATTGCGTAGGTACCTACTCGCGGTGGGTCAATAGACGTCGGACGAAAAACCAGCTGCAAGTAAGTACCTACACTACCTACACAAACCTCAATCGTTGGTTGGTGTAAGTTCATTTACCTCCATCATCTCTCATTGTATCGGAAGCACGGGATTTACAGTCTCCTCGTAAACGAGAGAAATTAATTGACATTTAACTCACCCCTCTCGCATCACGATATCACCTAGTACACAAGGCTACACATCAAGCGATACATTTCCAGTTTACGCTGATCTCGTGCTGTACGAAAATCGTTTACAATGCGAGATCAGCTTATACTGGAAATGTATAGCTTGATGTGTAGCCGTGTGTACTACCCGTCAACTAGACACGACGAGTACGCTTGGGAGTTGCATTTAAGGCCTTGAATCGAGTGTCGACCAATCGAGCTAATAGGTACTTAATAAACATACGAGTACCTACCTACCATAATACTGCCTAAAACATTTTTTTGCGACAATGCTTGCGGCGGCTTCTACAAAGGCAGGCAATTCAAACAGAAAAATGAATCGTTTAGTGAGTTGCATAGAGTTCATTATTAGTTGGAGGTGTCCCTTACTATGAAAACATTGAACCGAATTAAGACCTTATTTAAATAACTTTAACCGCGTAATTCGGTTGTGAACCTTGAACCCTTGTACAGCCCGGTCGGACACGAGACAATAGATTTCTCAGAATATTTTTAGTAAACTGCGGACCTACTAACCTAGTTTGGTGAAATTTCTATTTTTCCCCGTTAACGGTTATGAAATAAAGTCTAAATTCGCTTATCTTATTTTATTTGTGTACCTATTTAACGATTGCGTATTTATTTAAAAAAAAGTCGGCGCGTAGGCAAAGGTAGCGGCGATCAGCGAACTCTGTCATCTGTGAACTAGGTACCTACGCTTAAATAAATAGACATAGTAAAACGGCAGCCATAGGTTTAGAAACACGTACCTATGGATGTAATTTAATCCATTCGAATTCATTTTCCATATTTACTATTGGCTAATTGGTCCCGTGTGTGTTGCCGGGCGTATAAGAATAGCACCATCCCATTTCTTCCCGTGGGTGTCGTAGAAGGCGACTAAGGGATCTACTAGAGAATGGGCAGCAGCGTTCTCTATGCATTTGATCACCTCACTGCGATCGCCAACCCGCCTGCCAAGCGTGGCGATTATGGCAAAACCCCCCCTTTTGGGGGAGGCTTATGTCCAGCAGTGAACGTCTTTCGGCTGAAATGATGACTATTGGCTAACATTGAATCGCCTGGCCGCCATTGTGGTACTACGACGTGGGTACCCAGCGTTCGAAGTACCTACCTACTCCAGTATATCTTCCTCTAACGCGGTCCGCGTTGCACGTGTGCGGGCGCTCGAAACTGTCCATGATCGAGGAGGCGCTGAGTTGCGGCCAGAATGGTGGAGGTGAAGGGAACTTGAGGGTCGTTGATTCCACGTGCGCGCAGTGAGTTCAGGTATTCCGGCTGAGCTTACAATCCTCTAGCCTCTTCCAAGTTATGGTTCGCAATCCCATAAAAATCCACATTTCACACACAGATTGCACTCATTTTTGGCGCGTAATTAGGTTGCGCGTGCGGTGTACGTGACCTAATACAGCGAAACGCGACACAATACTGGGAAGGAATTCGGAACAAGGAAGGGCGGGCGGTCGGCTAGACGGGGGTCGGGGGCGTGGCTAACGGATCATGCTGTCTGATCGATGAATGGATTTTTCAATGGATATCGTTCGCATGTGTTGCCGTTTGTCGATACGTTTTATACGCACGTATACATTGATCGCAAGGAAGCGTTACTTCGAGTTCTCATTATTTCACTCAAGAAAACAATAAATTTAATGATTCGTGTTTTTTTTTTTTGTTGTTTATTTAAAATAATAGTCTCAATCGATTCTAGTTCGATGATCGAGTTCATGGCTTTCGGTTCCAGAACGACCTAAAATTAGCCGTGTATACACTTATAGTTTTATTAAACCACATAATCTGACACAATCGAGCCAATGGTCAAGCGGCGACCGCGCCACTCGAACGTCGCGGTTATTTGAAAATAGTGACTGACGTATATAGTTTTCACGATAGGATCTCGATCTAGGCATCTCTCTAAGTTCTCTAGGAGTTTTAGGGAACCTAGGTAATTAGATATCCAAACTACGTCCTGCTTCCGTTTTGAAGCTCCCGTCGGATAATCTGCGACTTTTTTGTTCTAATATCTAAAGCGCCCTTCGTTTTGGGTCGCCCGAAGAATTTTTTCAAGCTACAGACGTTACAGTTTGTGCGTCGATAATCAATAAATCAATAATAATAATCAATAATCACAGGCATTATTCGAGTTACAAACCGCTAACCCGATCAACGCTTACCAACAAAATTATACAAAAGTCTACCTCAAACTGCGCCGTATCCGTGGTGTAGTAAGGTCCGTCGGCCGACATCATAAGACTGAAGTAGAACAGGGTGACAGTGGGGGAGCGGAAGGGAGAGTTGATCAGGTCTGTGGAGTCCCACTCAAAGTCTTCTTCGCACCAGTACGTGCATAAGCATGGCGTCTCGCACATGTACACGAACATAGCCATCGACTGCTCTATGCAGTAGCGGAGAGCGTACTGACATGCAAAAAATAAAACACAACATAGAGAGAGCAGTTGTGGCCCAGTGGAAACGACCGCAACTTAAGATTTATAGAACGTTGGTTCGATATTAGATAGGCGCTTTACCTTGGGTAAATTATTTTATCACCAATAAATTACTCTTAAAACGTTTTAGAAAACATCGTGAGGAAACGGGCATATCTTAGAAATAAAAATTGTAAGACATGTGACTACTACCCGCATTCGGCCCGCGTGGTGGATTACTGCCCACTCCCTCTCACCAAGAGGCGGCCGGTGTCTCAGCAGTAGGAACACTTTAGGCTGATTATTATAGACAGAACACATAATGCAGTTCCTAGGTTTAAAATAACACATCGAGTTTTAGAACGAGGCGACGCACTACATTGCTGACCTTTTTCCGAAGCTCGATGCGCCATGATAACAAACTAAAATCTAACTAATGCGTGATGATATGTTATGTATGAAATATAAATATACACATATACCAAAATGATCATTAAGAGATAAGCTAATTGCTAGCTGCTGAAAGATTACCTGCATTCGAAACCGGACGAGCTGCATGAATCGGGACAGTTTACAGACACCGTAGAACTCCCAATTTTTCTCGTATATATTGAACCATCTATTGAATAAAAATGCTGATATGACATATGCTCTTAAACGCATTGTAACCTAACCGTATGCAATCAAAATAAAACTCATTATGTTACCCTTTTCCGACGTCTCGAAACGACATCCTTATAGCGTGCGCGGTTTGATTCAGCCAAGAAATATTTAGATATTTTAACATCTGGAATAAAACCAAAAGCATAGCATAGGGTAGGTGAATACATTTTAAAGGTTAGTACAGTGTACATAACACATCTACTGCACAGAACTTAATCCGTTTTGTTATCCGTCTCCGTAGGTTCATGAACCTAGCTTCACATGGGGCAGATAGTTGATACAAGCCCATCACTGCCTGTCCATTTACGTAGACCACCTGGGAATCGTAGCCAAAATAAAATATCAACATGTAAAGAAATGTATTTTTTTTGATGAAAACACAGTGAAGAGGTCGTAAACGAAATTTAGTCGATTTCGCTTATTTACTCGATTTTTAAGACGAACTTAATAGTCGAGCAATACAGTTAAAACCTCTAAAAAGTAAGAAAAATAGAAGATGTTATCCTATCTTCAATAGCATAGTTACATCTATTATTACAGGGCATCGTTTGTTTGGCATTTTCATTGATCATCGCTTTGATCAAAATATTACCTACAACAACAACTTAAAAGGCCATTTTATATATATTTTTTGCTTTTTAGAGATTTTTATTTGGGCCGGGGGTTTTTTGAATTTTTACGTATGTTTCCCACAGTGAAGTTTGTTACTAATTTATCATCATTCCTCGTCCTGATCACCATTTATCCATAACCTTATTCATTGAGACTTTTTCAATTAACCCAAACACGATACCTCTGCTGTTTTGTTGGTGAGTAACTCAGTTCAAGTCAGTTGTTACTTTTTTCGTCTAATATCATTGAAGTAGGTAATACCAAATATCGACTCAATCAGACCCGTGGAAGATGCTCAAATGCCTTCAACAACCAGGAAAGAGCTGATAATCGTCAAACGGCTGAACCGATTTTTATGAAACATGTTTTAAGAACCACCAATCGAAAACCTACTTTAAAATAATAAACCGCACCCAAATCGGTTGACCCGTTTAAGAGCTATGGTGCCACAGACAGACACACGGACACACATAGCGGTCAAACTTATAACACCCACTTTTTGCGTCGGTTATAAAAACTATATTTCAATTAGCAAAATTGGTCCAGCCGTTCACGTGTGATGCCGTGACCAAGGGAAATAAGGATTCATTTTTATATTTATACACAGATTAATAAACATACCATAGACGTGCAATGTTGTTGCGCAGCGTCGAATTCTGCCAAGCTCGCGTTCCTGCCATAATTAGCAGTGAAGAACAACATCGACTCTACCTGGAATTAACATGTTCCAACTTTGACAGATCTGCGTTTACGCATTCAAAAAGTGTAGGGTGTGCATATACACATTACAACAATAAGTTTGTGGAGACGATTTGCGTACACATTATTACACGAAAAGAAAGAAAATATTTATTTGGCAAAAGTTCGTGAAACACAAAATACACATAGGAAAAAGAAGTGAAATGTTTTATCAGCATCGGTGTCTGTGCAATTAAACGTGTAGATGTGAAGTTCTAATTTCGAGCTTGTACTACTTTTTAAAATATTTTTAACAGAAAGTCTTTGCAAATGTCCGCTTATAATCCTGCGTAATAAGTTAGTAAGCCATAAAATGCTTTACTCTGCATGCAACATCGAATTATTATCCGGTAATGCTTTTCTTTTCGTTCCCGCCTGCTTACCCAACCCAGGTAATCATCCGCCCCCAAGAACACAATCTAACCAGTCCGAATTTTACCATTTACTACCTAGCATCGGAGCTAATTAATAAACCAACAAAAACAAATATGTGATAACTGCTTAGCCATGGCAATACGTTAGCCGTCTAGGCTTCTCTGCATTCGATAAAAAATTGACTATGCCAAGCTTCGAATAAAATCGGCCACATGCGAGTCGGACCACAAGGCAAAAAAACACCGAAACCCCTTAAATTTTTTACTTTGTTTTTTTATAGCTAATCAACAGAATTACACATTCTGTGAAAATTTCAACCGTCTACCTATTACGGAACATTAAATACAGCCTGCTGAAAGACGGATAGACGGACGGAGACGAAGGCTTGAAATAGGATCCGGTTGGTCACCCACTACGGAATCCTAAAAAGAGCGGTTTTAGAGATTCGCAATTCAAGTTTTACAGCTGTACTAAGGATGAGATTTGAAAAAGCTGCATTTATAGCTTAGTACCTTAAGGCATTCATCGACGACGAGATGTAAGCAGGCAACCGACTCTGTGAGCACGTACAGAGAGTACCACTGATTGTACTCGAGGCGCCCACGAAAATCCTCCATCACGCATGGATGTCTACCTGCAACGGACCAATCATCAAACCAAGGTTTGTATCCGCTTGTTTGTTTAAAGTCCGGGGGGTACGGGGCGGTCGCTTGTTCAAGTGGTTTCGGAATCCCTGCGCTAATGGTACGCGTACAATGAAACATCTGTTAACGTAAACATCTTTGAGACCTCATAAGCTATGTTTTTATTTAGTTTGATAATAGGGCTTTACGATTAAATAAAAACATAAGTAATTATATGGAGTCGTTTTTTTATTTTTCACACACTCAAAAATTAAATACTCAGCTATGGTATTCTGTGCCACAAAAGTGTTTATTTAAAAATTTAGAACGGTGACCTATAAATTTTACATTAGTAGATCAAATGTTACTGATGAACCAAATAAAAGAACACGAGAGCACTAAACTTTGAAAGCGAACTAACTTCTAAGAATCTAGTAAACAAAAACTGGCACCGCATACGGCAAAATACGTATTAATTATAAGAGAAAAGGATAGAAGATGCGTTGAAATGAGTAAATGAAAAGTTTGGAACGGAATATACATAATGTTCAACATGTTCCCGTTGGACACTCTAGTGTCCGCTAAACAAGCGACGGCCTTGGACAAATCAATCTAACGGGTGCAGTCAGGAAAACTGTTTGATTTTAAAATAAGAAAAACCGACGAAAAATATACCATCGATTATTTCATGAATTAGTAAAATGTTGAATAGGTACTTTAAAACGTACGGTGTCTAAAGGAAATTATCTTAGTATATTAAAAAAATGGTGTTGTAATTTTACTTATCTTGACCTAAAGATACTACTTATACTGTAAAATATATTACATAGGTACTATACCAAATTTTGGCACCGGAGCTATGTAGTCTGGTGTAGGCACATCAATAAAACTATACAAATCTTTGAATTTTTGGATAGTGTAAATTATTTTCAACTTTCCTTCCATCTTTTGGTAGAGAAGTCTCACCTGAAATATAATTTGATTCCTGTGATTCACATACCTCATTAATTTGGTAAAATAACAGTAGTAGTAGTAGAATTAGTTGAGGTGATAAGCAACTTTGTAATATTCTAAACACCTACCAGAAATAAAATTCGACGAGAAATAAAATTCCCCACATTATGAGTAGGAAAGGAAGAATGTGTAGTGTCTGTTAGTCTTATGTATGTATGTTCATATACTCTAATGTTAAGAATATAGATTCTTCCCTTATATAAACTATTGTACGGTAGGATTGGAAGGTAATAAACGAGATTCAAATGAAGGCACTTGTTTAAATCATCTCCTCGAACCCACAACCTTACAAATGAAAGAAAAGTAGAAAACCCTAAAAACTTTGACGGCGTGATTAATACTTATGCCAATTTACAGCTCATTGGAACTAAAAATTTCTGAGCTAAGCCACGAACAGACAAACGGATGGACATGGCTACAAATTAGGATTCTTTGTTGACTACGGAACCTTTAAAATTAGGATGAAGGAAAGATGTTTGTGTGAGTCCAAGAATGCTATGGCTAAAACCCAAGGTGGGACTAAGCCCTATCTATGTGTGTTTATGCACTCGATATGGAAAGCACAGCTTCGGAGAAAGACGAACTTTGTGGCAGTATAAAAGATTTTGTGAATGAATATAGGTCAAACTAAAAGATGCAGTCAGACGCTGCCGTTTGTCCGAATGACATTGACAGGAATCAAAGAAATTCCATTAAATTTAGCAGCCTTTTTGAATTTACATTTTGACTAAAAACGAATTTCGCATATCATGTATGAACGCTTTTAGTTTATACCTGTACAGGGTTGATGCAGCAACTTCAAAATGTCGGATAAATAAATAGATATCTAGTGTTTTTTTTTGTTTTTTGGGTGGGAAATCATCAAATAACTTCTCCCGCTCTGGGTGGAGCAGGAGGGCGTGTCAGACTTTTACTGACTAAAACCCACCCGTGTTCCTTCAGTAGCCCGTATGCCAGGGGCTGTGGTGTCTCTTTCGAACAAACCCGCACCCCTGGCAGGCATCGGCCCTTGCGGGCCCCATCATTTTCTGTGCTAAAATCTGTTTAAGGCGCGCGTGGAACACAACGCGCCGTCTACTTGGGGTTGGTCCTTACCGGACAGCGAGCTACCCATTACTCGCCGTCCGCAAGCCCATGCCTACGGTGGCCGGAAATCGGCCTGGGATTCCCGACGCCCAGGGCGTCTCCGTATCCTGCGGCGGCTGGGGTCGCGAGGGCGCATATGCTTCCTTTCCCTCACGTGCGCCGCCTCCCTCTTCGTGAGCATTACTGCTTCGCTGAAGGAGATGACGGCTCCCTATGCCCTCTCGCTCCGTACCATGGCCTGGACCAGGGCCGGACGCGAGAGATCGCCGCCGCCGATCGCCTCCACGAGGACACGGCGGTGCTCCGCCCAAGCCGGGCAGACCGCCACCGTGTTCTCCACCGTGTCCTCAGGGAGATCTTCGCAGTGGAAACACCCGGGCGTTTCCTCCCGCCCTATCCGAAACAGGAACCTCCCGAAACAACCGTGTCCGGTGAGGACCTGCGTCAGGCGGAAGGTGAGGACGCCATGCCGCCTCTCAAACCACTCCTCAAAGAGGGGACTTACCGCCGCAATCGTGGCGTTCCCAGCACTGGGTTGCGACAGTAGCTCTCTCCATATCACCATGAGATCCCGCCGGAGCTCTGTCCGCTGTGCCGCGATTTCCCGCGGCAGCGGAGTTACGCCCCGGCGTTTGGCCTCCTCGCGCCACTCCCATATTTGCGCGAGGACCTTTGCCTCCAGATCCCATGGCGGTAATCCGGCAAGGAGGCCCGCCGCCTCGCCGGAGATCGTGCGGTATCCTCGGATCATCCGTATGGCCATGACCCTATGGGACGCTCTCAACCTGCGAGCTGGTTGGCGCCTCAATGTAGGCGCCCACACCGGCGCCCCGTATAGGGCCAGGGACCGCACATATATCTAGTGTGTTAAAATTTACGCGATGAAGACCCTTAGTTTAGTTTTATTTCATAACTAGCTTTTGCCAGCGGCTTCGCCCGCGCGAAACTTTCATCCCCTACTTAGTTCCCTTAGGGGTTGAATTTCGAAAAATCCTTCCTTATTCCTCGTCTACATTATAAAGGGAACTTCTGTGCAAAATTTCAGCTTTCTAGGTCCAAGGGTTTGGGCTGGGCGTTGATGAGTCAGTCAGTCAGTCAGGACTTTTCTTTTTATTTATATAGATAGACTAGCTTTTGCCCGCAACTTCGTTTGCGTCAAATTTCGTGCTACTCCGACTCACCCCATCGCATAAAATCGCCTGGCCGTGCGAGTACTTCGTATTCGTGACTTTTTTCTTTTTGCTCAGCTCCTAAGGGCCCTATCGTGATATTATATAGCCTTCCTATTGCCTATAGCCTTCCTAGATAAATGGGCTATCTAACACTGAAAGAATTTTTCAAATCGGACCAATAGTTCCTGAGATTAGCGCGTTCAAGCAAACAAACAAAAACCTCTTCAGCTTTATAATATTAGTACACAACACAATAATACCTTTCTTATATAAGATTTGTATTCTGAACCATAACTTTTTTTGAATTAATCTAGTTTATTATCACTTACAGAATGAATAGCAGAAGCACGATTAATTTTGAACATGGCGACCCTTATTCAAGGATCAGATAATGATCAACCTTTATCTACCCAGAACATCCAAGATACACCAGAATTGAATACTCCAGCACTCCTTCAACCAGATTCACCATCCAATGATTCTTTAGATGCAAATTCCATACCAGACACCCAGCTTGACCTATCATTACTTGATGATGAAGATACTGATATAAAATCTGTAGCAGTACATAAAAAAATGTCAAGAAAAGTCGTTAAATCGAGCGACTCAAATAGTAATTCAAGCGACTCTGATAGTGACTCTGAAAGCGATGAATCTAGCATTCTACAACATCAAATAGTTATTCAAATGCCGAATTTTCTTCAGTTGACAGTGTCAAGGATCCCATTTTTCAACCTAACAATGACAGATATCCGTCGTTCCATGGCTAGCGCGATCTCCTGGCCTCAACCCGACAGAAAATTTTGGTTTGATGGTGCAAAGGTGGAAAGTCCAGAATGAGAGATGTCTTGAGCAGTTGAAGTCGCATTGCATAGAGATATCGGAAAATACTATAAGGGGAAAAGAAATATGTATTAATCTCGTAGGATCCATGCGTAAACGTCTACTTGACTGTATCGAGAATTATGGGTGTTATACAAAATATTAAGCGTGATAAAAGCAAATTTGTCATAGCACGAATTTGTGATAAAGATTTTTTTAAGCACGTATTCATCTTTTTCTTTGTCGATGTCTTGTAGATGGACCGATTTTTTACATTTTTTAATTAATATTATTATACTCATGAATAGTAATATTTAGTACCATTATTATTTCACTCATTCTGTTTATTGCGCCATGTCCGTGATTATTAAAGGATTAAAATTTGAGGTGTTGTTTCAATCTTCTTTTCGTAAAGAAAATGAATAAGCTATAACCTCAATGCCTACCTTTAATTAAAAAAGTCAAATAAAATGACAAATACTTACTTATTGTAAACAAACTGCCCATACTTCACCTTTAAATCACATAATTATCTTCTAAGTAGTTGTTTTACATTTTTAATAGAGTCTAATAATTGTATCCATTTCTTAATTACTTCGATCATGATAGAAGCTTAATGTTTAATGGTGAAATAAATCTGTTTAAATTTTAAAACGAATAACCTAAGTTAAGTTGGTAAAAAACTCGAGTGCTCGTCCATATTATAACGTAGAACAACGAGCGCGACACTTCTGACTCTGTCTTCCACCGCGCACTGAAACGAGCCGCATTGCAACGAATAACAGCGGCCGCAAAAATACACCAGTTTTTTGCGCTGCGGGGCTGTGCGACCCGCCTGTAGTATCTATGGTTGATGGTTCATACAAATGTACGAAAGTGATGAAGCAGGATTATTGCAATGCTTCGCGATGCGGCGCGACTAGGCCCTAATCTGCCCTAAACTTAAGAAAGATTTCCGGAACTATATATATTTATCTTCTATAATTAAATGAATGACTCCATAACGTATTTTTTCACCTCATTTTTAAGCGAGCGCATGTGGTCCTCGTCGTACTCCTTCGCTTGTTGGTGAATGAGCACCATTTTAACAATTTTCGGCATAAAGTGTAAAGGCATGTTCGGTAATCCATCCAGTAGTAAGCAGTCCAAATATAAATAGAATCTAGGTCAGAAATAAAATATAAGTCGCACTAAACTTTCTGCACGAATTTTTGGAACTAAGTGCCCTTTCGTACGCTATACTCTATACTGCCACACTTTTTTCGGTCTGGCTCTTTTCATTCGCAAAAGGGAAAAACTTCATTCCAATCGGGTGTCCCACGACACCTCTTGGCTGTTTTTTTTTATGATTTTGACTCATCTTCTACATACCTACTCATTTTAACATAAAATGATAAAATAAATTTCACAATACGCTGCAAAGCGGGTTTGAGGGATCTAATCTCTAAATCCATCAACGAAGATACGGGCGCGTCTGAAAGTAGTTGATCTATCATAACAAGTGTAAATTTTTCGAGGGGGCGGGGGCAATTACATGCCGCAAGTAGGAACTACTGTCAATCTCTTTAATACACACAATACTTGCACACCAATTATAGATGTTATTTTGAAAATTATCTTTAAAACAAACCTAAGATTATTTTCAACTTCCTTCCGAAGGTCGACAGCGAATTTGACGCGTTGCGCAAATGTGTCGGGATCATCCGCTTTGAACATCAAACGTATGCGAGGTACGCTGCGAAAACAATATTCTACTTAGAAATGCAGCAGAAGTCATCATACCATTCGGTGAAATTTTTCAACCATTGTTTGTGTTATCTGTGCCTACAGTTTTTTCAACCGAGATTTTCCCAAAAATAAAGAAAGAGACGGTTCATTTGGGACACGTAGAAGAAATATAAATAATAGAAAGGAACATTAAAAACGAACAGTAACATAGTGAAAACAAAGAAACGAACTATACAAGGCCAAAGGCAAAAGTAAGCTTACTGCTGAAATATTTAAAAAAATATACTGCAGCGCTGGTATTCAGATAAGCTAGATAGATTATGTTTGGCTAACAGAAAATGAGGCATTAAATACACATATTAACGGCTGAAACGTATTGTTAAAAAATCTTGATGGGGTCATCAATTTTTTTTATGTTTCATAACAAACAAGTACAAGTGTTAATTGTACTGCCAGTGTACAAAAATACCCCCTTTATTTATACTTTTATACCAAAAGTTGGTATGGCACGGCGGAATGTAACCGCTTTCCTATTACATAGTGAGTGCAAATCTACTGGCAAGCGGAATATTTTAGGTTTAAACGAAAATGTACTTACGTGTATGGTCTTTTAGTACCATCGAGAGCAAGAATTTCCCATTTATCAGTAATTTTATCGTAATTTAAAGCTGCTACGTTTGTCCACTGCAAATATAATAAATTAATACGAATACGTTGTAAACCGGTTAAACTTTTAACTCGATTTTGAAACGACTCGGATTTAAAGATAGGTACATAACAATCCAGCAGCTACGCTGTAGTGGTCCGTGAGACAAAGAAGAAGCAGGCAAAGATTGTGCCAACATTAGGATGTTGGGACAATCCTTACCTTTTACTTTTTAGTAAGTCGATATGCTGCGATATCCACTTGGGCGCTACGCCACACCACTCCTCCAAATTCAGGTACAATCTTTGAGAAAATACATCTCAAGAAGCACTCACCTCATACAACCCGTTTAACGTTTGGATTATATCACCATTGTGTTTGGTGGGCTTTGTATCATCCTTAGGGATGTAAGCCAACCCGGGACATGGATACTGCTCACCCTCTATCAAGCCCAAAGACATCCATTCGTCGGGAACGCTGAAATTTTAAAATGTACAACAGTTTACTTTTACAAGTGAACCTTCTTAGGCGACGGGCGAGTGAATAATTGGACGAGAGTTTAGCGACAAATTTCAAGGTCGCGTCATGTTTACGCACATTTAGTTACGGCGACAATAGATGACAGCGACTCACAGCGATGCACTGCCGCCCGTCGCCTGCAAGAGAACGCGCGTCTAGTTTTTCGAAAAATAACCCATGTTGATTTATCAAACACAATTCAAAGAAAAGCCGTATACTAAAATTTGGGTAGTTAAATTGTCTTTTAGATGGTGATAGTTTCATGGAAATACGCTCGATAGTTTTTGCGTGATTATCGTTTTTATGTCCGCGATAGACATTAGTTTACCAATTAATTACATTATGTTTAAAAAATATTATTTAAAATATTCACATATCAAATGACGAAAAAAATGGTCTAGTTTAACATATAACTTTTTCAAATACATAAGACAAGCCGTTTAGACGTGATCTTCAATACAAAGTCTTTAAAAGTCGGCTGTCTGCGCCTTAAGGTAGAGGACTAGTTTAAAATCATTAAGTATAAATCTTACGATATTTTACAGAACTCATAACTGTATTTAATTTGCTACCAGGTTGAGTTTTATTAAGTTGACAGTTTTTTTAATGCAATTGAAACTGTCAGTCTAAGTCTAGTTTTTCTAAGTAAAAATAGGTAAGTACATTAGGTACTAATGCATTATCCGCTGTACATAATTCAGTCTGTAATTTCGGTATATTTTATACAAAAAAAACTATCTCTCTCAAGAGTTTGCTATTAGTCTTCTGAACATTACCAGATTGATAAAATTGCAAAATATTGTGTTAAATATCACAATCTCTAATATAACTTTAGATTCGACCCCGATTAGTATCTCGATTCTGCAATTGTCAATGAAATTGAAACTACGGCAGCTTAAAGCTTATATTTTAATCTAACAGATGACACTAGTTTGGAACTTGTAACGGCTCATCAAATTGTGGGCCCCACGATGCATGGCAGATGGCCGATATCCTTTAAAAAAAGATTATTTTGATCAAATCTCTAAATCTACAAGGAAACTGATATGTTTTTGAACGCATCCGATAAATGTTTTATAAGACTGGCAACACTCCCCCCCGAGTGGGTTCCCGCATTGTCGTTGCGGGGGGGCTCAGTAACCGTGGATTCCGGCCACGGTGAAGCCAAGAGGAACCCAATGGTGGGGCCGCTCGTCAGGGCTTTTGCCTTCAAGCCATTGACGTAGCGGCCAAAAAGTAGGTTGCGGTGAGGTGCACCGCAACTGAGGTGGGCCGCGATGTCGAATGGGAGGCATCGCGGCTGAGGGTTACGGGCTGCGGTAGAGGAGGAGTGCCGGTGCTTCTGAGCAGCGCTCTTCCCTTCCGTGGCCTGGACGGGGCCGCCACCGTTTGATGGCGGAGCGGTGGGGCCGCAGGGGAAGAGGAGTGTCGGTATAGCGTCAGCCGCTCTCCCTATCCTCTGCGACCGAAAAGTGGTAGACGCAAGGGCCGATGCCTGCCAGGGGTGCGTACTTTCCTTAAGTAAGGAGGGTTTAATGCAACTGGGTATATAATCGGCTAACGATAACAGGTAATATTTCTTTGATTTGTAGATTTGTTTGAGATTCTAATCTCTTTTACTGTCACGTCGAATAATCGATTATTATTATTATATTATTATTTAATGATCCCTTATAAGGAGTTTTATCGACAGCCGTCCAGCTCCATCGTCAGACCCTCGATGGCAGCCGTACCCCAGCTAGGTCTCATCAAAACGAATGGAATAAGTTCAAACACGAAATAGCCGCTGTAAGCTATGCAGTAGTTCTCGGACCTGTCTTCCGTCTCCATCATCAGAAGAATCTTAGGTTTTGTTTAAATGTCATCAGAACTACATATGTGTGCTAAGTTTCAACACAGTTCAGAAGTGAAAATTCAAGTTGTATATAAATCAATCCCGATTTTTCTACATTAAGGGGCCGATGTTTTTCAATTTTAAACGGAACCAACGTATGGGCTTGCCTATAAAAATCGGACGACTCTGGAAAAAGTTAATAAATACGCGTCTTGTAGTGCGTGTAAGTCATATGTATGTGTGCTCATGTACTCTAATGTTAAGAATATTGATACTTCACCTATATAACCTCCCCCCGAGTGGGTTCCCGCATTGTCGTTGCGGGGGGGGCTCAGTAACCGTGGACTGCCACCCACGGTGAAGCCAAGAGGAACCCAAAGGTGGGGCCGCTCGTCAGGGCTTTTGCCTTCAAGCCAATGACGTAGCGGCCAAAAGTAGGTTGCGGTGAGGTGCACCGCAACTGAGGTGGGCCGCGATGTCGAATGGGAGGCATCGCGGCTGAGGGTTACGGACTGAGGCAGAGGAGGAGTGCTGGTGCTTCTGAGCAGCGCTCTTCCCTTCCGTGGCCTGGACGGGGCGGTGCCCCACCGCGTCCGCCATCAAGCGGTGGGGCCGCAGGGGAAGAGGAGTGTCGGTATAGCGTTGGCCGCTCTCCCTATCCCCTGCGGCCGAAAAGTGGTAGACGGGACGGCGCGTTGTGTTACACACGCGCGCCTTCAGAGATGTCAGCAACCACTGGTGGGGTCCGCAAGGGCCGATGCCTGCCAGGGGAGCGGGTTGTTGATGAATTGTATAATAATGGTTGTTGTAGATGATTTCCCACCAAAAAAAAAAGACCTATATAACCTATTGTACTCTACGATTGGACAGTGATAAACGAGATTCCAATGAAAGCACTTGTTTTAAAGCATCTCCTTGAACCTACAACCTTACAGTCTGCTTGCGAACCTATTCCTTTTTTTCGTCGATTAAATATTGTTTAGATCGCTTTGATTTAGTACTTTACTAAGAAAATCATGTCTCTGGCTTCATTAATTTGATAAAGATGTACTAAACAACGCAGCCATCGATTTTCTACTTACGTATGTTAAATAAGATCTGCCTGAGAAGAAAAGAAGGTATCCACTTTATAAAAGATAAGATATTATAAATATATTATTATTTTCTTATTACGTAAAGTATAATAAACTCACCGGCAGTCAAAATCAGTGTTGTCAAAAATTTCCAAATCTAGTTTAGGGAAGGGGCTGTAGAGAGCATACTGCTGCATGTCAGTGAGTTTGAACTCCTCCACAGGCAACAGCCAGAAAGGCTGTATGCCGAGCTCACGGAGCATTTTCTGCAACACGCAAGTTATTCTATTAATGATTCTGAAATTAGAATTGTCTCCAATTAATGTTTTTGAGTGATTGAGATATCATAGTTTTAATTCCTACAATTTTATAAATATTTAGAATAAATACAAACGACTAAAAACCTAAGAAATTAAATTATTATCTTAATGAAATAAAGAGATATTGTGTACCTTCATATTAGCAGCAAGGAATTTCCTTCGCAACCTCTCAATTTTGACCAACCGAGGCAGTTCCTTAGGCAACACAATGCTGAGAAACTGCAGCTTAGGCACAAACGTCTCGAATGGAAATTGCTAAAAATAAGAAAATATATTAAATTTATGTGATTGGATCTACGTATGGTATTCCGAAATACCGCTCACCGAAAGGACGGTTTTCCGATAACACTCTACTCCGACGGTTTGTTGAACGAAAAAATGATTGGCCGATGAAGGGTTTCGCCGAAAATATTATTCATCGACGGTTGGTAGTCCGAATGAATCCTTCGCCGATGTAACGGTTCACCGAAAACACTCTTCAACGACGATTGGTTAAACGAACGAATCTTTCGCCGATAGCATTCAGTTTACGCTAGCTATTATAATGTGCAATGCAGCTACACAATACTCGAGTTCAATGTTTAATTTTATCAGCATAGATGAATAAATAAATACCGGGAGCTTCCGTATTAAAGATAAGTCCCTAAATGACGCATAATGCACTCATTAATAATGGTACTGAGATTAAACGAGTATTGAATAGACTTGCAATAGTTACATGTAACAAAACAACAAATATCTATGGTAGTATTTATTTTTTGTGGGTAGTTGCGAAATTTGTGACGACAGACCTCGTTACATGAAATGTTTCTCGCTCGTGTTTTGTTTAATTAAAAATGAATACGTGCAATTTAGTTAAATCTAAAAGCGGAGGACATGTGCTAGTAGTGAATGGATATTCTTATCATCATCTGCCTAGCCTTTTCCCAATCACGTTGGGGTCGGCTTCCAGTCTAACCGGATGCAGCTGAATACCAGTATTTTACATGGAGCGACTGCCTATCTGACCTCCACAACCAAGTTACTAGGTAATACGATACCCCTTGGTAAGACTGGTTGTCAGATTTTCGGGCTTCCGACGACCCGTAACGACTGTCAAAGATCCACAAATGGATATTCTTAACACTAAATAAAAAAATATGATAACAAGTATTATTGGCGGTGTACAAAAAAAACAAGCAAATGGTTGTGGTGTAAGTGTAATAACTTTATTTGATCGCTATGAACATACATTTGTTAGTCAAAATTGTGATCATGCACATTTACCTGAGCCTGAAAAAATAAATGATATGAATTTTAAAAACAAATTGAGAACTAGTGCGAAGGAATCTATGGACAGTCCGTCACAAATTGTAAATCGTTGTTTAAAAGACGTAGCTACCATAAGTGCGCCTCAATTGCCCAATAAATCAGCTTGCCGAATGATTGTGTAGCGTGTTAGAAATAAAGGACTTCCTAAGATACCGCAAACAATCAACGAATTTCATGTACCACAATATCTCGCTAAAAATAATGGAAAGCAATTTTTGCTTGGTCAATATACATGTAACAATGAAAGTGTTGTCATTTTTGGTACTAAAGCTAATGTTAAGCGTAAGAATAATGCACAATGCTGGATCATGGACGGGACATTTTCGAGTTGTCAAACTCCGTTCTGTCAAGTTTTTTCTGTTCATGTTTTAGTGGGAACTGCAGGTGGCACAAATAAATTTCTACCTATGGTATACGCACTACTGTCACATAAGACTGAAAGCTGTTATTTCATATTTTCGGAGATTTTGAAAAGATATGCGATCAATACATTAAATACCCATTTGTCACCAGTTAATATATTAACTGATTTTGAAGTAGCAGTGATCAATGCAGTCAAACGACAGTTTCCAGACTGCGCCCACAGGCTATGCTTATTCCATTTGACCCAAAGTATTTGGCGTCATGTCCAGTCAGAGGGTCTCGCAAGGCGATATGCTGAAGATTTCACATTTGCGCACAAAATCAGACTCTTAGTTGCCCTCGCTTTTCTTGAGCCCGCTGAGATATCCGAAGCCTTCGAAATCATCCAAAATAAAATATTGCCGACAGAAGCAGCTGAAATTGCCCACTGGTTTAAGAAATATTATGTTGGATCACATCACACACAGCAAAGAACTAACAGGGGTTTGATAATAAAAAGAAATCAGGCATTATTTCCACCAGCTATGTGGTCAGTTTACGATCGCACACTTTGTGTTCCAAGGACACAAAATGCATTAGAATCGTGGCATGAACGATGGAACACGCTTCTCCATAGAAAAAAATGGAACATTTATAAAACAATTATTGAATTTGCTAAAGAGTGTTTCCACTGCGAAGATCGCCCTGAGGACACGGTGGAGCACACGGTGGCGGTCTGCCCAGCTTGGGTGGAGCACCGCCGTGTCCTCGTGGAGGCGATCGGCGGCGGCGATCTCTCGCGTCCGGCCCTGGTCCAGGCCATGGTACGGAGCGAGAGGGCATGGGGAGCCGTCACCTCCTTCAGCGAAGCAGTGATGCTCGCGAAGATGGAGGCGGCGCACGTGAAGGAGAGGCAGCATATGCGCCCTCGCAACCCTAGCCGCCGCAGGATACGGAGACGCCCTGGGCGTCGGGAAGCCCAGGCCGATTTCCGGCCACCGTAGGCATGGGCTTGCGGACTGCGAGTAATGGGTAGCTCGCTGTCCGGTAAGGACCAAGCCCAAGTCGACGGCGCGTTGTGTTCCACGCGCGCACAAAAAATGATGGGGCCCGCAAGGGCCGATGCCTGCCAGGGGTGCGGGTTTGTTCGAAAGAGACACCACAGCCCCTGGCATACGGGTTACTGAAGGAACACGGGTGGGTTTTAGTCGGTAAAAGTCTGACACGCCCTCCTGCTCCACCCAGAGCGGGAGAAGTTATTTGATGATTTCCCACCCAAAAAAAAAAAACAGGTTGAATATGATGCTAGGATACAAACACTTATCACAAAAGAGTGAAATGAATATTGAATCTTTCTTAGGTGGATTGGCCCATATTCTATACCTGAAAAACAAGTTTTTTTTTTTATATCATCATAGAATTAAAATAATAATAAGTACAAATAATAATAATAACTCACAATTTACTATAACTTCAACAATTTATCACGTTGTGTTACTTTCATTTGTTTTTTGCTTTGTTCGCACAGTTTATGTAATTTTTTTCTACTGTCGCAGTTCTAATAGAGAAATCATAATAATCATCAACATATTGTTTATTGTAAAAAACAATATAAATTTGCCTTTTTGATTAATTTTCTTATTGTTAAATAAAAACTATTTTTTTTTTTGTATTGTTATAATAATAACTCACAATTTACCATAACTGCAACAATTTATCACGTTGTGTTACTTTCATTTGTTTTTTGCTTTATTCGCACAGTTTATTTAATTTTTTTCTATTATCGCAGTTCTAATAGAGAAATCATAATAATCATAAACATATTGTTTATTGTAAAAAACAATATAAATTTGTCTTTTTGATTAATTTTCTTATTGTTAAATAAAAACTTTTTTTTTTTTCTATTGCCACTCTTCCATGTATTATTTTATTATTACAGCTTGGCCAGAAAGAGTAGAAATTAAACAAATATGAACTAATTTTTTCTACACATGGCAACTCGAAAGAAATGTCAAACATCAGTCAAACTACCACAGCAAAAAAGTGTATTGTGAAATAATTTAATTTTTCATTGCTATTAAACGTATTAGTCGGTGAATTATTATTGAAAATGGGCAAGACGATAAAAAGTGGTGCCAGAGAAGTTATTTACAATGTTTTTAAGAGGTGTTTGGCGGAATATCATGCCGGAAAACTTCTAACAGAATTCGATGACCTTTACAAACGAGTTGCTGATATGACAGGTATTTATTCACTCTCATTTTATATTATACAGTGTGAGTCTTTATAATCTGCACATACTGAATCGAGGGAATCTTTGCTTAATTATATCGACGGAAAAAATGATAAAAAAATTCTAAATATTTTATTGAAATTTTTAATGGATTTTTTATTTATTTTTCGCTTCTGTGACTCCAGTGTATACAAAACGGTGTAACTTTTTAACTCGATGTTTTATCACGATGAAACAAACTCCATAATGATTGGAAGTAATTAGGTGTCCGCATTAAATGAAAATTGTGTAAAAAACTGCCACCAATTAAAAATTAACATGTTTTTTCCGCAAAAATCTGATTTTTTTTCATCAATTTTTGCAATAATCGTAAAAGAACAATGCCCGATTATGGCCCACATCAAACACATTTTGAACTATAATAAATAAATATAAGTTTTTTAAATAGTAATTTTCCGTTTAAATTCTATCTCTAAATAAGACGCCGTAAGGTTATCAAATAAATAAGTAATTTTACTTACTACCAAATAGAATTTAAATGTCAGGGAAAGTTTAGGGTTGCCATTATATAGACAGTTTAATGTTGATTCGAATAATTTCATTGATCTAATCGATTACGGATTCATTAATCATTAATAATCAACCAGAGATCCTTAACTTCACACATAGATATACATGGCATGGTAAAATCGTTCTATTCTTTATGGGTTTGCCGTAGTTAGATCAAAAATAAATTGATCAAGACCAATAATCGATGCAACTAATCAATTTTATTTCAAAATATGGCAACATTATCCTTTGACAGATGACGGATTTGACAACAGTATACTGACTTGTGTACTACTCATTACTGCGCTCGCTTTCGTGTTTGGTGTGTGTATCAGTATCGTAGTTTTCTTTTGCCGTGGTTTGTGCTCTTTTGTGACCTTTTTTACGACAATGGACTCCGATCAACCTCACCCGAATGACGACCCTCGCGCGAACGTGGACCCTGGCTCCTCTTTTAATGATAACCCTGATGTGAATTTGGAAACTCCTGGCCCCGCATCTTATGACGACCCTCGCACGCATTTGGACTCTCGCCCCGCTTTCGGCGCGAATATGGACTTGCGCAGTTCTGTTGTCCCAAGCACGTCGTTGCAGGGATTAACCGGCGCAAGCAATGTTCGCTGTGCGAATTGCAGAGTGGATATGAGGCGCTTGCGCTCTCATCAATTAGAAATTGTGGAAGTACGGTCAATTGTACAGCAATGGGTTCTTCCACAACAGGTAAGCCTTATATTCACCTAACTTAAACAATACCTTTAGAAAACTATGATAACAATAGCCAGTACTTATGTAACCTTTTAGTAATTTCTCTTAGTATGAAACATTTTCATACTTAGTAAAAATATATTTTTTTTTTTTTTTTTTCTTTATTTGTTTTTAGGGGCTTTTACGCATAGCGTATGTCAGTCCCATCGTATCCTAAACAGTAATTGTACTCTCACAAGACGTGGGCCATGAATTTAAACAAACCCTTCGCATCGTCGCCATTTGGTTCGGATATAATTGTATGGAACATGCCTACATCAATTCTGTTCAAATTCAGGGACCTCACTAAAATATTTCTACTGGCCTCAGATTGGGCACATTCCATCAATAAATGTTGTAGATCCTCGACAATAAAAATATATAAAAAAGAACATTTTCAAATGAGAAACTAACGGAAGCTTACAACAATGTACTATTTTATCCTACCCATGTCATTCTGTGTCATCGTTTGCTGTGTTATTAATATTATTAAGTAATCAATTGCATTTTCAGGTGCATATCTCAAACAATGATTTTGTTTGTCATTCATGTTGGACTGCAGCATGGAATGAAATTAGACATCCAGTAGGAAGCGTCTCACCTTCTGCTGCGCGCCTCATTTGTGTTTGCTGTGGTCGCTCACTACGTAGACAAAGAAGTCACCTGTTGTCTCAGGATTCTCCACGAGAAAATCAAATAAGGGACAATATTTCTAGACAAATTGCTCCACGTCAGGTAAGGTTTCAAATAAATAATTCTTATGTTACAGTCTATGGTGTGAAATATTTAGTATTATCATAATATTTAATAATTCATTGGTCTTGTCTGTAGTGCTCTTACTTACTACACTAAGATGTATAGCTTCATTCCCTCCCTGGATCCCATTATCATTAATTAGTAAAAATATAATTAAAAGTAGTCATACATTTTAAACTGGCTAGGAGCTGTACCTAAAACTCATATTACTTTGTTTCAGTTGCTGAGGTCGTCTCGCATCTGTCACCCTTGCTGGCAGAGAAGTGATAGAGCAATTACACATTCACATTCTACCAGTTCTAGTAACCGGTCAGTGAATTTAGATGAAGAGACTGTAGACCTTGACAGTACTGTAACAAGTGAATCTACACAAAATATACCTCAAGGGCAAGGGATAGAATCCACAATATTTTTACCTAATTATGTAAGAGCACCTGATACTCAGCGCTGCTGCTTCTTCCCTGGATGTACAGGTACTGATCAACCGCGCCTTACCGTTCCGACATCACTAAGAGTAAGACTTTTCTGTGATTATAAATATTATGTACCTGCACAATGTAGAATTTGCAATTATCATTTAACGAGCAACTCATGGGACCTATTAGGAGACTTTACACAAAACCCAATACAAACTTTTAGTTCATCGCACATTGAAGAGTTTGCTTCTCTGCTACAGCAGAATATGTATGCACATTTAGATTTTCAAAATATAGATGAAATCCCAGAACATATAGTGCATTATTATCTTGGGATAACAAAAGCACAATTTAATCAATTACTTGCTGAAGTCCCTAGCCTGTCAACCAAGTATAAAGGAAGGTTTGCTCTAGCAGCATATTTAATCAAATTACGAACTGGGGAAAGCGACGAACGTATTGCTTCTTTGTTAAGTATACCGCGAAGTACATTAGAACGTTCAATGAACATGGCCCGAGAGATACTTCACCAAGTTTTTGTGCCCCGAAACCTGGGATTAAATCATTTGACTAGGGCAGATATCTCTCAGAGAAACTTATTAATACCAAATGGTCTATTTGGAACAGAGGAACGTCATCCAGTTATTATTGCCGATGGGACTTACATTTATATTGAAAAAAGCTCTAATTATTTATACCAAAAAAACACCTATTCTCTACATAAATATCGAAACTTGGTAAAGCCATTTTTACTTGTTTGCTCAGATGGGTATATTATAGATGTTCTAGGCCCCTATCCAGCAACAACATCAGACGCTGATATTATACAAAATGAATTTTCTAATGAAAATGGTCCATATAGACAGTTTTTTCAAAGTGGAGATGTGTTTATACTGGATAGGGGCTTTAGGGATTCCATTCCATTATTAGAGAGATGCAATTATAGTGTACATGTACCCTTGTCCCTTCGACCAGGTGAAACACAGCTATCTACCATGAATGCCAATAAATCAAGAATAGTAACGATGTGCCGGTGGGTAGTTGAAACAACTAACGGAATTTTTAAAAAATCGTTTAAATTATTTCGTCAAACGTTTTTTAATAGAGCTTCACTCCATTTAATGGTAGACTTTTCTATAGCTTCATTAATTAATAGGTTTCATCTTCGGTATAGGGACAGGGACGACGCAGCACAAATATTACAGATAGTTCAAGAAAATCAGTATAGAAATAATGATCTGGCAGATTTCATTGAAGAAAGGAATTTAAATAGAGTAAGAGTTAATTTTTCAAGTATTGAAGTCATAACAGAGAATGTAAGAGAATTCCCACAATTAACTGAAAGTGATTTAATTATGTTTGCATGTGGGACATATCAATTAAAACAAGCCAGGTCTTATTATGGAGAGCACATTAGATCAAATGGATGTTACCGTATTGAAGTTTCTAATGATAGGAGAACTAGTATTTTGGAAGGTTCACTTTTTCAAAATGATTGTTTATTATTAAGGGCCAGAATCCAAAGCAGGCATATCAGCCGAAAGACATACTTTGTCTATATTTTAATAAGAAATAATACCACTGGAAGAGCAGCCATATGTCAGTACTGCTGTAATTGTATTGTAGGCCGGAGGACTGTAAGATGCTGTGCCCACGTTATGTCTGTTGTCTGGTATCTTGGGTGGGCACGGCATCAAACTAATATGGTTCCTCCAGGACAGTTTTTGGACAGTGTCTTATTAGTATATGATGCTGATGATACTACAGAATAAATATATATACACGTACACATATATATATATAAACATATACGTACATATTTATAAATATACGTACCTTCCATTGAATAGAATCAAGTTCTTCTAACTTAACAGAGCTGTGCTGCTGGGAAGTTTGTTGCGCCACTTCTTCCCAGCTAAAGCACTAGAAGATGGTGAAGGGTGGGCGTTTTTGGGGACTGTCTTATGTAATTTTGACGTTCAAAAGGTCTATACACCAGCTTAGTTTGAATAAATGAATTTTGATTTTGATGTACCTATTTTTCTTACTCTTTTAAAATATTACTAACAATGTGTAAATACTTGTGACATTCTTGTTGACCTCTCTGGGTGTTAGCAGTGGGTCCACGTCAGTAGTACAACTCCACCCGTTCGAATTCATGACCTCTCGCTTGTCAGTCTGACGCCTTCACCTGTGGCTTGCCGCTTCAAGCTGATATTTATTATGCTCTAAGATTAGCATGATTTCAATATGTACTGACATCAGCATTTTTGTGATAAGACAGCTTTTGTATTTTTAGTTGTATTATTAGAGGTTTTTTTTTTGGCTGGGAAATCATCAAATAACTTCTCGCGCTCTGAGTGGAGCAGGAGGGCGTGTCAGACTTTTACTGACTAAAACCCACCCGTGTTCCCTCAGTAGCCCGTATGCCAGGGGTTCCGGTATCTCTTTCGAACGAATCCGCACCCCTGGCAGGTATTATTAGGGGTGGCGGTGATGTTTGGGACAAATGATAAGCATTCATTAATAACTAAAATAACTCCAAAATCTTTTCAGCTATCAATAAGATATAACTATACCAATTTTTACTGTTTGCAATGGAACCCATAGCTGTTTAAACTGAAAATGTGACTATTCAAAAGGTTAAAATTACGAAATAATTATGAAATGAATAATTACTGTCTTAAAAATTATGTAATTACCATTCAAAAGTGATTGAAAGTGTATAGAATGAGTCTGTGCTTATGAAAAAATAAATGTTACAAAAAAATAAAAAAACTTTTATTTCCAAATGGCGACTTATTTTCATAACTGATAAGTACTAGAAAGTGTTCATAACGACTTAAACTATAATTCCATAAACTATTTATCAGTGTTCACTGTAGGCCACGGTTGTTCTAATATATGGGCATTGACCTTTCTCAATAAGATGCCCCGATTACCTTCATTTTTTATTACTTTAAATTATTCTTCATCGTATTAGCTGTCCAATAGTAAAAATTGCAAGGGTTTAACTCAATCCCATCATTTCTTATCAACAGCCAAAGAAAGGCCTAGAGCACGGCTACGCACTAATTGTTTAGCAGGTAGACGTCCTTTTTTGTTGAGAATGTGCGCGGGTCGGGGTGCGGGGAGGTAGGGCCAGCTGAAGGGACCAGAAGGGATGACAGACAGGCAGTCGCTCCGAATTATTCGCCGCTGCTACATGTGTTTCGTTACTTTCATTCACTGCTACCTGAGTTTTGTGACTTTCGTTCGCTGCTACGTGATGCCGCGCTTAAGTGAATTCTCCCCGGCACACATTGCCGACATTCATTTTTACTATGGGATGGGACGAGGAAGTGCCAGAGCTGCGCGCGCAGCTTACATAGCTGCGTTTCCTAACAGGCAACCAGTGCCATCTGCCCGCAACTTCCAGGAAGTTCACAGAAGATTGTCGATCACTGGACTTGAATCAAGTAGAGATCGTCGCGAGCCGCCTCAAATAATTATTGATGTGGTTCTGGAACAAGCAGTACTGAGCGATTTGTTTGCTGATCCATCCATAAGTACTAGACGACTGGCTCTTCGTCACGGAATATCACAAAAATCAGCGTGGCGTATTTTAAAGAAAGAAGGATTGCACCCTTACCACTACCAAAGAGTGCAACATCTACATGAAGACGTAGATTGGCGTCCAAGGTGTGTGATGTCCACCTGGATTCAAAGAAATACCAGAGCAAACCCGAACTTTCCGAAAACCATACTATGGATGGACGAATCAACATTTACCAGAGATGGTATTACTAACTGTAGAAATTTACACAGATGGTGCCCTGGAGGTCAAAACCCGAAATTGAAACGTTCATCGACTTTTCAAGTAAGATTTTCAATAAATGTTTGGGCTGGTCTTATCGATAACATGTTGATTGGACCAGTCATACTGCCGAGAACTTTGAACAGTGAAAGATTTTTAAGTTTGTTGACTGACGATCTACCTGAGTTATTGGAAGATGTACCACTGTCTTTGCGTCGAAGGATGTTTCTGCAGATGGACGGATGCCCTGCCCATTATGCCACAAATGTGAGATCATTTTTAAACGAAAATTATCGTGATAAATGGATTGGACGACTAGGACCTGTAGGGTGGCCTGCGCGTTCACCCGATTTAACGCCCCTTGATTACTTCCTGTGGGGGACCATGAAGCAACGCGTCTACAGTACTCCCATCAACAGTGAGGTCGATTTGCGTGATCGCATAATTAACTGTGCAAATGATATTCGCAATGATCCCGAAATGATAAGGAGAGCGACACAACAAATTTTAGTTCGCGCGGCTTTGTGCCTACAACAACGAGGTGGACATTTTGAGAACCTAATGCATTAAATTTTCTTTAAAATAATAAATGTTTTAATTGAACTCTTTTTCATTCATTGAACCCAAATAAATCATCCTTAAGAGAACAAAAATAGCGCGTTCGAAGTGCCATCTTTAACACTTGATAGAAAGTGTTTTGTCTGAGCTAAAAGCATACAATTTTTATTATTAGGTAGCTAATACGATGAGGAATAATTTAAAGTAATAAAAAATGAAGGTAATCGGGGCATCTTATTGAGAAATTTTACGATTATTGCAAAAATTGATGAAAAAAAATCAGATTTTTGAGGGAAAAACGTGTTTATTTTTAATTGGTGGCAGTTTTTTTACACAATTTTCATTTAATGCGGACACCTAATTACTTCCAATCATTATGGAGTTTGTTTCATCGTGATAAAACATCGAGTTAAAAAGTTACACCGCTTTGTATACACTGGAGTCACAGAAACGAAAAAATAAATAAAAAATCCATTAAAAATTTCAATAAAATATTTAGAATTTTTTTATCATTTTTTCCGTCGATAAAATTAAGCAAAGATTCCCTCGATTCAGTATGTGCAGATTATAAAGACTCACACTGTATGTATAGTTCATGATCTAAGTTACAGTTAAAGTCGGTAGGTCTTCAAAAAATACCACATCATCGAAGTTTTTTACGGATTTAATATAATTTTAGAGGTTATGTTTACATCGGGTTCACAATGACTTTGTATAGAGCGACTGCATTTTTTGATCGTCACGCACGTCATTCTACATTAATGTTTTTTTAAAATCAGAAAGCACTGTTCGACGCATAATAAACGAAGGCAATAAAAACGAAGGCAAATTCATAACACCAGCCAAGCATAGAAAAGGACGTTCAAAAATAGAGATGGACGATTTTAGTGTCTGTGCGATTCGTCAGAAAATTCAGTTTTCTTACACCGTACAGAAAATAGCACCAACTTTGCGAAAGTTGTTGGCTGTGGCAAAAGAAGAATTAGATTACAAAGGAGGCCGTGAGAAATTAAGGCAAATATTACATGCCATAGGCTTTTCATACAAAAAATGTTCGACAAATAGAGAATCGCTAATAGAAAAACCTAATATAGCAGCAAAAAGAGAAAAATAGTTAGAAATTATAAAAAGAAATCGGCATTTGCCTGTTGAGCTACAAAAACAAATTGTTAACTTGGATGAAAGTTACATCCATAGTTCTTATAAATTGAGAAAGTGCTGGCAATCTATTAAAATCAAAGGCATAAAACATGATATATCAAAAGGAAAAAGATGGATAATTGTCCATGCTGGAACTGCCAATGGATTCGTACCCAACGCTTTACTAATATTTAGTGGTACTAACAAAATGGAAGACTACCATTCAGAGATGAATTCTCACAATTTTACCAAGTGGGTGACAGAAAAACTGATCCCAAACCTACATGAGGCCTCTATAATTGTCATGGACAATGCGCCTTATCACAGTGTGGTGCAGAACAAGGCTCCAACATCAGCTTCCCGAGTAGATGAAATAAAACTGTGGCTTTTAGAAAATAACATCCCGTTCGAGCCATCAACAAGAAAGCCAGCATTATTAATGCTTGTTAAAAAGCACAAGCCAGAACCAGTATACCAAATAGATGAGTTGTTGGGGGAACATGGTCATGAAGTGGTACGGCTTCCTCCGTACCACTGTGACCTAAATCCTATCGAGCTCATCTGGGGCATAGCAAAGCAAAAAGTTGCTGCAAGTAATGTGGGAGGAGCAATTGACATAAAAAAAGCAACTGAGGAAGCTTTTAATAGCATTGGTCCCGAAACTTGGAATAATTGTGTCGAACACATAAAGAAAATAGAACATGATTACTATGAAAGGGGAAGAACACTCTATGAAGATATAGATAGACTGGTAATTCGTGTTGGTGAGGACAGCAGTGACAGTAGCTCAGATTCTGAAGATGATCAAGAACTTGGATCGGACATGTCAGGTGTAGAGTATTTAGATAGTGACTAGAAAAAATATTGTTACTATATTAAAGATGCTTTACTCTCCTATGGTTTTCTATTTACCAAATTTAAAAAAAATGAAATTTAGCTTCTGATTTAACGATTTTCCACATTCAAATTTATCTTTAAAAATACTTGAAGTATCAAATTCATTTTGGTTGTAGTATAAATGATGCCATATAAACGATAGTGGCGACCTCAATTTTTTTCTACTCTTTCTGGCCAAGCTGTACCTGTATTTTTAACATGACTTCTACAAGACCTAAGGGTGTTGTCAAGCTGAAAGAAAAACTATCCATTTGGCAAAAGAATTCCCCTACAACGAAAGCTATCGGCGAAAGATTCGTTCGTTCAACCAATCGTCGTTGAAGAGTGTTTTCGGTGAACCGTTATATCGGCGAAGGATTCATTCGGACTACCAACCGTCGATGAATAATATTTTCGGCGAAACCTTTCATCGGCCAATCATTTTTTCGTTCAACAAACCGTCGGAGTAGAGTGTTATCGGAAAACCGTCCTTTCGGTGAGCGGTATTTCGGAATACCATACGTAGATCATGAGATTGATCTCAATTAGGGTTCCATTTAATTAAACCGACAATGCGACATATTGGTCAAAAAACTACTTCATTAACACACGTTCTCGACAGATTCTGTTTCATAATCATTTCAGCCGAATGACGTCCACTGCTGGTCACAGGTCTCCCCCAAAACAGGTTCTGTTTAATAAAGCAGAAAATTATAAAAGAATTTAGTCAAAATGATGAATTGTCGCCAGTCACCTGCCAGTTTTAACTAAACAGGCCCCTGATTATAAGTTAGTTGAAGAGGATGTAGTATACAACAATTATCTACCAACTTCATAGTGGCCACAAGAACTGGAACGTATGATTTTTACGGCCTTTCAAAAGAGTGTGTATTCAAACGGCATCATCGAATCAACACTTTCTAGCACATTATAGGAGTATTTTGAAACCGTCGTCATGCGTAAATTGGAAAAGGCAATCTGACTGACCGATTTTTTCCGGATTATTGATATTGCTCATGACTTTGGCTAACCTGTCTTATTGTTATAATGTTTCGTCGTTCCAGTATCAGCATTTAGAACCGAGCGTAATTATGTATCACCACCGAAAAAGTAAAATTGACTACGCTTACAATGCTTTCATCTTCTCTGTAAGTAGTCCATCGGCCAGGTGGTAGAAGAAGCTTTGGTTTCTGAGGTTTGGGCAAAGAAACCAACATCGGAGCCAGCCTGTCGGTTTTAGCCTGAAAATGAAACCATGTTATAAGATTCCATGGAAAAAACAATGAATTGCACTGTTTTTTTTTGTGAAAATTACCTTAATTAATACCAACTGATGGCTTTTCGTGCATTATTTTTATACAATTATCAGAATTGGGTAACACCATCGTAGTCAAAGAAAGAATAGCAGCATTCCATTTCTTCCCGTGGGTGTCGTAGAAGGCGACTAAGGGACTTCCTAGAGAATGGGCAGCAGCGTTCTTTATGCATTTTACCACCATATTGCGATCGCCAACCCGCCTGCCAAGCGTCGCGATAATGGCAAAAGCCCCTTTTGGGGGAGGCCTATGTCCAGCAGTGGACGTCTTACGGCTGAAATGATGATGATGATCGTAGTCAGCTGTAAAAGTTCAATTTCTATGGGTTCATCCATCACAATAAACAAGAATGTCTGCGCGCCGAACGTCAAAAACCGTCCTTGTCAATATGACAGTTGTCATGCGTGACTACACTGCGCTTCTTTTCCTAACCTAGCAATTGAAGAAAAGTCGTTAGTGAAATATTTTCCGTGGTACCAAAGTCTGTTCGCTGAGTGTTGATAAATGTTATGATACGTCTCCGAATAGCGACTGTCGCCTAATTATCGCAAACTGTATGGCGGCTGTCGCTTATCTCCCGCTTTCATGGTACGAATCACGCATATGTTGTGAACTGCGGCCCGAACGGCGAGCAGACCCGGCGGCCATATTGCCATTCCATTCTGGAATGCGTTGCGAGCTTAGAGCATTTAACCTATGGAGATGGCATTGCTGAGCGAATCCCCCTGCCAAAGTTGATTGGCCATATAACCATCCACGTTATATAAAACTAGTTCATTCGCCAACCGTCACCATTGGCTATCGTATTGTGTCGCAAGTAAGTGCTCCCAAAAAATAGTTAATTGTGCAGATTCCTCGTGCAAAAAGCGATCTGCCACTTCAAAGGGGAATGCCAGGAAAATGCCTAAAATGGACAGCAATTTCCAATAGTGATAAATTCTATTTCGAATAAAATACAACTCATCAATTTATTCTTCAGTTCGTTTAAGTAGGGTATAAAGGTGATTATTATTTCAGTATTTATTTCGATTTCCGTCGTACAGTTCTTCAATGACATTCAAGAACACTCATATTTGACATTACCACTATTTAGTCTGTGGTCTTTGTTAGACCATCCATCAACAATCAATCAGCAAACCGTAAAGTAGCTTCATAATTAATTATAATAACATATTTTATAAATCTCACAATCTAAGTATGCCAATCAAAATAATAGGTCTTTACCTATGAAATTGCCGTTTTGTATGAAAAAATTTAAACGAATTTTTTTCATGAATTTTTTATTTGTATTAATCGAAGTAATCACCCATGCAATCAATGCATCTTTGCCATCGCAGTGGCAGTTTATTGATGCCCTTCTTAAAGAAATCAGCTGGACGGGAGGCAACAAATTCTTCAAAGGCATTTTGTACTGCCTCTCGGGTATTAAATTTTTTTCCCGCCAAGAAGTTATCCAAATTCTGGAAAAAGTAGTAGTCTGTAGGCGCAAGGTCTGGTGAGTAGGGCGGATGACGGAGAGCTTCCAACCCCAGTTCTTGCAACTTGGAGACCGTCTGCTGTGCAGTATGAGGTCGCGCGTTGTCGTGCAGGAGCAGCGGAGACGAGCGATTGACCAATGCTGGTTGGAGATGCGCCAGCTTCTCCATCATTGTGTTCAGTTCTTCACAGTACACATCTGCAGTAATGCTCACCCCGTTTGGTAAGAAGCTGTGATGAATCACACCGGCGCTAGACCACCAAACAGTGACCATCACTTTTCTAGGGGTAAGTTTTCGTTTAGGGCATTGTTTAGGTGCTGAACCAGGATCCAACCAACTTGCTGAGCGCTTACGGTTATCAAACAGAATCCATTTTTCATCGCAGGTAACAATGCGGTTCAAAATTCCTTCATTTGTGTGTCTGTTGAGCAGTGCAAGGCACGTCTCGACGCGTACTTCGCGCTGGCGATCATTGAGTTCGTGGGGCACCCATTTGTCAAGCTTTTTTACCTTGCCAATTTGACGCAAATGGACCAATATTGTTTTGACGCTAACGTCGAAAGCTGCTGCTAATTCAGCCGTAGATTGTGTATCATCAGCTTCCACAATCGCCTTTAATTCGTCATTGTCGACCAAAGTCTTCGGACGACCGCGAGGTTCATTTTTCAGGTCGAAATTTCCAGAACGGAAGCGAGCAAACCAATAACAGGTGGTGCGTTGGTTTGTAGTGTTAGCTCCGTAAACGTCGTTGATGTTGCGTGCCGCTTGTGCCGCGTTGCTGCCACGACGGTACTCATATTCCATAATTACTCGAATTTTTAACGTATCCATGATGACGAAAAAGATTGAAATGCGATGAAAATGTAACACTAATCAATAAAGAAATGACTACTTTTAGAAAAAAAAATCCATGTTTTTAAAATAAAATTAATTTGAAATTAGAATTCTTAGCCAAACAAAAATTATTTTGATTTGAAATGGCCAGTACTGCAGAACGGCAATTTCATAGGTAAAGACCTAATACATAAAATCAAATTATTTTTTAAAACTACAAAAAAGAAAATAACCTAGGCAGTATGAGATGTGTCCTTTGCCTTTACCGTTTGACAAAACCTTGTGACAATGATATGACGTTTAATTTTTTCATCATTATATTTCATTGTTTTGTTTGTGTTAGTGTTACGTTGAGTTATTACGATACTGTGTTTTATATTTATGATATTTTACGACGAGGAAATTAGGAATAATAAGTGAGGTTATAGGAAAAAGAATGTATAAAGTGCTAGTTGAAGATGAAAATATTTTCTGTATAAGACATCTTGATCAATTATTAAATTGTAAAAACAAAAATTGCACTAACATTGCGCAGACGATTGATTGCGGGAAATCAATGTCTACAGGTTCCCCACTTGTTCCTAGTTCATCGATTTCGCCAGTTCCATTCATATCACGAACACTAGTGTCCGTTCCGGCCGTTGAATCAAGTTCAGTCGTTTCAGAGAAACCAATGGAGTCGGAACAGAGTGAAGAGCCCGTTGGCACGGCCGTAACTAGCGGTGATGTTGACGGGAATAAGACTGTAGTAACAGATACTGTGAGTCGAGAAAATGCACGGCAATCCTTAATTGGAGCAGCAGATACCCAGGCTTCTCCAGTCTTGGCGGCTGCGCAGGATATTGCAGATATGCAAGTATTACGTGCACGTTCTCAGCGCACAAGAAAGAAAGTAGATTATACTAGATTTTACAAATAGTTGATTTAAATAATAAGTTGTGTTTATTACCTACTGTTATATTATGTTTAAAGATAAATTGTATCATGTTCATTTTGTCAACAGGTTCCGAAATTAGTGTGGAGGAATGATGTGTTTACGATTGCCACTCACACATAGTTCTTATATTGTGAATGTGTGGGTGGACCCATGTTAAAATCAGTAATAAACCAGCGTTCTACTAAGACACTCGTGTACTTATTTCCGCACCTCCAAGTGAATACATATCACTTTGGCCATATTTTAAGGATTTTGATGTTCCATCTGTACATGATACCTATTTTTGAACCCGGACTGAAATTGGACCCGCTTAACACGACGACTTGGCTTTTTGAACACGGACTTTGAACCTGCTATATACGACGACTCTGCTTGTGTTTTGGACTTGTCCCCCATTTCTTTACAAAAATGGATTCTGTTCATTGCATTAATTGTTATCTCGATATAACACGAATGAGACGTAATCCTTTGTCAATGCAAAATGATGAAGTACGTTGTTTAATACAGCAATGGATAACACCGCAACTTGTAAGTATTATGTTTTGCTGGTTTTGTTTACATTATACGTAAAACACAGTTATTACACAAGTAGCTTTAGGTATGTTGAACTCATAAAAACCACTGAAAAATAATTTAAATAATTGTTTTTTTCTTTCTCTTACAGATTGATCAACACAGTGTTATTTGTGATGCATGTCTCCGATTATCTATCCAAAGTATAACGGAAACACCAGGGCCTAGTCGCCCAGATAGACAAGTTGATCACCGTCATGTGTGTGTTTGCTGTGGACAGTCAGTTCTACGACAACGATCACATACAATGGGAAGTAATACTGACCGTGAAAGGCACATAATGAATGTAGTAGCTCACCGAATTCAACCACGACAGGTGAGAAATCTGCTTCAATAATAATGTTTAGTTGAATGTGCATCATATTCAATATTTAAGTCATCAGTAAAACTAACCTGATTTTGGTTTTTGTTACAGTTACGTTCTACAGATTTGATCTGTCATCCATGTTGGCAACAATGCAACCGAGCTGCGTCACCTTCTGTTGCTTCTTTGCAAAGTCTAAGTCAAGTATCCACAGACAGTGTAAATGCATCTCAACTTGAAGTTTCTCATAGTGAAGAATCTCAAATGGTGACAGGCATACAGTTACCTAATTATGGAAGAGCAGTTGATACTCAAAGTCATTGTTTCTATCCGGGTTGCAATATGACAGATCGACATGTGGTACCACTTTCACTCAGGGTATGGTTATTTAAGGACTATAAGTATTATGTCCCACGGAATTCCAAAATATGTAATTATCATTTAAACAGTGACTTATGGCATGAAATTCCGGCATGGGAAGATGTAATCCATGTATTCAATGTGAATCACATAGAAGATTTTGCGTCGTTTGTGAATTATGAGAGCCGATCATTGGATTTCGAAAATATCAACTCGATGGAGGAATATATGTTGTGGTACTTTCTTGGAATGAGTAAAAGTCAATTTACTAGTTTAATGAGCGAGGTTCCCCGTCTGGCACAAATGCATAGAGGCTCTACTGCCCTTGCGGCCTACCTAATGAAACTAAGAACTGGGGACTCCGATGAAAGAATATCGTCTCTACTTCAAATACCCAGAAGTACTCTAGAACGACTTATGGCTGAAGCAAGAGTCAAATTAAACCAAGATTTTGTACCCAGAAACCTAGGAATTGGACATATGACCAGAGAAGAAATTGCAACCAGGAATTTAATAATTCCCAATGGACTGTTTGGTGAAGTTGATGGTCAAAGAAAACCTGTAGTCATCGTGGATGGAACATATATCTATGTACAAAAGAGCTCTAATTATCTTTATCAAAAAGAAACATATTCGCTACACAAATATAGAAACCTCGTAAAGCCATTTATGCTTGTTTGCTCCGATGGATATATTCTTGAAGTGTTAGGCCCTTATCCCGCAACAACTTCCGATGCTACTATAATGTTCAATGAATTTAATGATCCGAATAATAGACTAAGGCAATATTTTCAAGATGGGGATGTGTTTATATTGGATAGAGGGTTCAGAGACGCTGTTCCACTTTTGGAGTCATGTAATTATAGTGTCCACATGCCATCAACATTACAAGAAAATGAATTCCAATTATCAACTTTAGAAGCCAACAAAAGCAGGAAAGTAACCATTTGTCGCTGGGTTGTAGAAGTCGTAAATGGAATTTTCAAGCAGCATTTTAAAATATTTCGCCAAGATTTTTTTAACCGAGCATCCAAACATTTAATGGTTGATTTCTCTATAGCGGCAGCATTAGTTAATAGATTTCATTCAAGAATAGTTGACAGGCCAGATGCTGCTGATATTCTCCAAACAATAAATACTAATATGTTTATGGAAAACAGGCTAGCTGATTATGTAATAAATAATAATTTAAATCGACGCAGAGCGCAATTCCAAAGTATTAATGTGAATAATAGTAATGTTGCTGATTTTCCACAACTGACTTGCAGCGAAATGGTTTTGATTGCATGTGGCACTTATCAAATAAAGCAGGCTCGATCCTACTATGGTGAGCATACGCGAGCTAATGGCATGTATAGTATTGAGGTTTGCACGGAGATGGATAATTTATTGATTGAGGAATTAGATCTTCCAGATAATTGTTACTTATTGAGAGGGAAAATACATAGCAGACACATTTCAACCAAAGTATATTTTGTGTATATGATAATTAATAATTCTTTAACTGGTAGGGATGCTATACAAAATCGTTACTGTAATTGCCTAGTGGGACGTCGGACTGTTGGTACCTGTGCCCACATTATGTCAATTATATGGTACTTAGCTTGGGCGCGGTACCAATCCAACATCCGTCCTCCTGCACAGTTCCTCGATGATTTATTAATAGTGTATAATGATGAATAAAGTAATAAAATGATTTGTGTTGAATTATTTTTTCAATCCTTTAGTAACCTTGAGACATAACCTATCTTTTAGCAAAAATATTCTAAACAATGTACTCCCTAGTTTTAGATAATTATTGAAATTGTCATTGAGTTTCGTTCGATTTGAAGGATAATTTGGCGTAGATTTCATTCTTGTCTATTTCAGGCATTTTTTTGTATGGGAGATGGGCATTCCCCTTTGCGAAACCGTGGTGTTTCCTACCATGTAAATATCGTAATAATTGTTTTTCACGTTACGATAGAAAAATACAGTGGTACCACGGCACGCAAACTTAGAACAAAAAATGTACACCGTATACGCTATGGTTGCAAGAAACGAACAAGACAGGTCTCTTCACCCCCTCCTATCATTCTTCACCCCTTTTTCGCTAGGAGTCAAAACCATAGACAATTTACAAATGTCACTGTCAAATTTAGGCGGTATTCGAATAAGTTTTCAGTTTTCCGCTTCCGCCATTTACCGCCATTACACTTTTGTTGTTATCGAGTTAAGTCTGCGTTGGTTAATTTCCGTACTTATCCTCGCAGTGATTAAACTGTAATATTTCGCATTGGTATTGCAAGATGTACAACAAGTATTGTGTCGAACAGTGGTACTACACGAAAGGACGTAAAATGCATCCGTTTCCTGTTGGTGAGATATTCCTCAAAAAGTGGCTTCTGAGTAATAATAGTGATTATTTGCGCAGCTTAAGTGTGCAAGAACTTCAAAAACTATGTGTGTGCCAGAACCAGTTTGAAAAAAGGTTCATCAGTGAGAAATTTTGGCTCAAACTTGGTTCTTATCCATCACTGTTTTCGGCCGATAAAATTACCTCTGGAATACTAACAGAAGTTGACGAAAGTTCGTACGTAATTAATAAATATCTGATAATCTGGTAAATTGAGTATAATATTCTATTGAAGACATTAAATTAAATCTCTTCGATTCTATTACACTCCAGTTTTCGTAGCCAGGAATGCTTTATGAATGAGCTTCTAACGGGCTGTCCAACTAGGTACTATCTGCAAATCTAATTAGGCTGACCGCAACCTGCAAAGCTATGCTTTTATAATTTATAATGTGACAATAATGTTGTGGACGGCCGCATCCATGTCTATAAAATGTATGAATATAATAATGTGCAAGTTATAAAATTAACGTGCATGGAAATTTAGAAGTGTTTTATAGTCTTTCCTTACATTATACTTCCCTAAGCTATTATGATGTCTATGTCAACAATAATATTATCATGTAAGACAGTATAAAAGTGCACATCCGCAAACAGTATTAATCACTGCTCTATCACTGATGTAAAATGAGCCTTCCCACATAGTTTATAGAATACCAATGTTTACATATATTTTTTTAGATGTATATCAGAATCATGATCACAACTATTCTCGAACAGATGACCATACTTATGCTCGTCTGGCTGATATGATGCCAAGACTGAAAGTTTAATTAACTATAGTACAAAATTTATTCATATGAAGTAACTGATTATTATTATAAAACAAAAGTAGACTTTTTTGTTATTTTGCCATACAAGGTCATCTAAAAAAAAAAAAAACTTTATTTCAGATACCCCACTTGCAGTGTCGTTATTATCATCAGCAAAACCAACAGTTAATGACGCAGTGTCCTCAATTTCAGACACGGAAAATAATGGAAATGTAACTGGTATGTACTTGCTATGGTACTTGATTTTGAATTCGCTATATACATTTATGTATAGTTCTATAATGTCTTATGTAAAATATTATAGATCAGTCATTAACAATGCCTTCAGCATCGAAGATGTCAGGGTATAATGATGATGTTACCTCATGTGTTTCCCATACAGCAAACGAAGAAAATGAATCGAGTAATATTGATGTGTATCAAATTAAAATATTAACATTGCATACATACAGGATGTATGTCTTGAAAACAACTTACTACACAGTCAAAGCTACTGCAATTTTTTTACACGTGTTAACATTTTACTTTAGAAAGCAGTACTACTTTGCTTTGATAAAAAAAAAAAAACTATTTAGGAATTTATTTTCATTAAGTTTCATTACGTGATATTAAATTGATAAAAAAATTCTAACTAGGATGAAATGGTTAAAATACACACTTCGGTTGGCATTCATCTTTAATATTTGCTTAAATTATGTTTTATTCCACAGGTTCAAGTGCTATAGCTGAGCCAAGACTTATCTCCTAAAAAGAACTCCTAAATGTAGGAAACTCTACAGAGAATATGTACGGTTAAAGAGAAAACTTAATTTTAGTCGGAGGGACAACAGGGCTCTCAAATTTTCAAAAGGGAAATGTTTTGAAATTCTGACTCAAAATATGAATCCTTTGGCGAAACGAGTATGTGGATGCAATTGAAGCAGTTTACCAAGGGCTCAAATGGTCGTAGATTTACTGACGAAGAAAAATTGATTGGTCTCTCAATTTTAAAACAGAAGCTGAAATGTAACAAATTTTAGCAGAAAATATATATTTTTCCCTCCAAAATCACTTTGAATAAAATAATTTCGGGTTTGAATATTGGCACTGGAATTAATCCTCAAATATTTGAAGCAATAAAGCGAGAGATAAATAATTTAGGGATTTATAATATTTACTGAAATATTTCATCATTTTGAAATTTTTGATTTAGTGTGATGATAAAAATATTTTTATTATTTTCAGGTTAACACTTGGTGCGAGAGCAAAAATATTGCTAAATTTTGTTTGAAGAGATGGCCCTAGAACCGGGCGTCACATTATGATAAACACTGAAACTATCCATGGCTTCGTAGATTTAAATGGGAAGACTGATAACTTTGCAGACCATTCCCTAGCATTTATGCTGAGAGGAGCTATTTACAAATGGCAGCAGCCTATTGTTTTTATTTCTTTAAGGGCACAACGTCGTCCCTCCAACTGAAAGTGATTTTTAAAACCACCATTACTGCATGCATTGATGCTGGTCCTATGCCTCTGGCTCTAGTGAGTGACAAGGGCGCATCTTTTCAGTCTATCATAAAAAAGGCTTCTTGAAGAAACAAGGAGAGCTCAGTTACTGGCTGATGAAAATACAGGTACATTCTGAATTCTACATTTTTTTAATGGCTCCATTGTATTAAAGCAAGTCTTTAATCAGACCTTGAAAACCAATCAAATGGTTTATTTTTTAATATGTATATTCAACATAGTTTTCGACCGGGTGGAGGTCGAAAATTATCCCACTGGCACGTCCTACCGGAATAAAAGTATCCTATGTGCTAATCCAGGCTATAAAATTTCATGCAAATCTTTTTGGCCGTTTTCGCTTGAAAGATTAATGAACATCATCCATGATCCATCGTCAAAAAGGTTCACATTTATAATTTATATTAGTAGGTTACCAAATGACTGATCCTTTATATGGAGTGAAGAATGTATTAGCTCAATATGCTGATAGGAGAGGAGTTAGCTCCACCCTCAAAAATACTGCTGAAACAGTTTCATTTTTTGACGATCTGTTCGACTCAGTGAATGGTGCTAGCAAAAACAGTAAAACGTCAAGAGGGAAACCCTGACAGCCTGTTACATCAGGGTCATCACAGCAAAAAATTTGGCAAGAAGCTATACAAAAATTAAAAGAAATACGTTTTGTGGATGTTAAAGGTAGGGAGGAACTGTGCCTTCATTAAAAAATTGGATTGTAAGTCTTCAAAGTTTCTTAAGGCTGTGGCAATTCTTCCAAAAGAAAAACGTGAAAATAATGCGCTAGTTTTCAGATATAATAACCGAATTGCCACACCTTCGTCGACACCTTTAGATAGTTACTAATAACGAGATTTATAAAACTCCACTCAGATACTTTTGATTGTGAAGATGATCCAGCAGACCAGCTAGTTAAACTGAAACAGCTATTTGTTCCTCCGAAAAAGATGTGCAGTATGTGGGTGAACGTAATGCAGAACCCCATACGTCAGGAAAAGTGCTGCGATCTGCTGCTCAGGAACGCCTCAATGTACATGCAAGAGCATAAATATACAGCGGGTGGTTTACAAGAAAAATGATTACATAGTATAAAAAAAAGTCGCTTCCCGCTGTCTGTCTGTCCTTATGTATGCTTAGGTCTTTAAAACTCTGCAACGAATTTTGATGCGGGTTTTTATAGATAGAGTGATTCAAGAGGAAGGTTTGTACGTACATAACATGCATAATATAAGAAACACTGATAATTTTAGAGGTCTCTAATGTGATGACGTAAATAAACACATTTTTTTGCGCTTATATTGCAAACGCTCACTGAACCCCAGGAGATAGATCAAAATAATGTACTACAGTACTGTACACCTTAAAAAGGTCTACAACAAAGTCCGTGATGGTACATGTCTATCTCTTAGGGATAACCCACAATAACCATTTTTTATCCTTTTCTTTTTACGAGAAATAATAGCTTATTACGAAACGATTTTAGGCAAAACAGGATCAATCCTTAACCAATTAAGTACTGTATTGTGCATTAAATACAGATCAATATGGCCATTTACAGCATGAAATTTAAATACGATATTACAGATTTAAAATGCAGGGACATAGCGGTTGCGGCGGTACCGGCCAGGGGCCGGTGGCGCGTGCCTATAAATACCGCGTCAAAGGCCGCGCTACGCACCGACCTCGCCGCCGAGGTCCTCGCGCCCCGCGAATACCCCTGAGTAATGATGAGACCCCCGACCGTCTCTTGCTCATTGATGCGCCAGCCCGCGCCGCAGCTGAGCCAGTAGAGTTAAATTCCCCGAATGTTAATAATCATCAAAATATCTTGATCCAGCTTGTCCCCACTAGCTGCAGCCTGTAGCCGATCTAACAACGCGCGAGGTTAGTGCTATACATTATTGGGTGCAAAAAAAAAGAATATAAAACTAATATGAAAATGAAATTAACCTACCCTTCCGAAAATGCAGTGGTCGGAGCACACACAGAGGAAGCAAATGAGTATTTAGAACATTCTCTAGCAAAAAAACACATTTCGAAAATAATGAAAAGCCAAATGAAGTCTAGTACTCATTTGACTTCCTTTCTTGTGAAAATCATAAAAAATAAATTGAAAAGGCCTTCCTTGACCACGGGTTAAAATTAGTAATTTTCAACTAGTGATGTATAATAGCAGTGGAGAGCAGTGGTGGCCCAGTGGTAACGGCCGCGACTTACGAGTCGTGCGTTCGAACCCAGCCAGGCGCATTACTTTTTGTAAATAATTTCATCACCACTGCTCTCAAACGGTGAAGGAAAACATCGGGAGGAAACCGGCATGTCCTACAACCAAAAATTCGAAGACATGTGACATCTACCAACCCGCACTGGGCCCGCGTGGTAGATTACGGCCCACTCCCTCTCATGGAGAGGAGACCTGTGTCCCAGCAGTGGGAACGTTTATAGGCTGAGTATATATGTATGTTGTATAATAAATAAAATAATAAAAGGTACGGATATATCCTGATTATTGGGCTTTCTTCCGAGAATGCAACGTAAGGTATTTGATAAATGGGCACGCCACGATTGCGGCGCCTCTTTGAGGAGTGGCTTGAGAGGCGGCATGGCATCCTCACCTTCCGCCTGACGCAGGTCCTCACCAGACGTGGCTGTTTCGGGAGGTTCCTGTTTCGCATAAGGCGGGAGGAAACGCCCGGGTGTTTCCACTGCAAAGAACGCCCTGATGACACGGTGGAGCATACGGTGGAGGTCTGCCCGGCTTGGGCGGAGCACCGCCGTCTCCTCGTGGAGGCGATCTGCGGCGGCGATCTCTGTCGTCCGGCCCTGGTCCAGGCCATAGTACGGAGCTAGAGTGCATGGGTAGCCGTCACCTTCTGCAAAGCAGTGATGCTCGCGAAGAGGAAAGCGGCGCACGTGAGGGAGAGGCAGTATATGCGCCCTCACGGCCCTAACCGCCGCAGGAGATGCCCTGGGCGTCGGAAATCCCAGGCTGATTCCCGGTCACCGTATGCGACTGCCGTCGTGCTCTTTGCAGGACAGATATTTGCCCGCGTGAGCACGTTCGGGCCATCTACAGGTCGGGCGCAACCAACCGCCGACCGTCACCGTTCCTGGCGTCTGCAGCGTGGCACACCCGCTGGGGTCATCGTGGTCACTCTCCTGGCAGAATGAGCCAGGAGAGTACTGTGCTACTCCCAAGGGGATTGAGAAAACTTGTGACCATAAACTTACCTACCCCTCATTAATCTTTTATCTTAATATATTGTATGCTGACAAGGTTAAGTGGTATTATTTATATCCCCACGTAAACCCCTTCCGTCACAACTCACTCTGCATTACTACTCGGCAAACGCGTATAAGTTACGCAAGGTATTTCAGACTTATCTTCTTCATCCAAAGAGTTTATCTAATTGGTATGGCAACATCGATGGACAGCCCGGTTTCACGAAAGAGAGCTTGTTTGCTTTAAAACTTAGAGCTGAACTGGAAATTAACAAAATTTTGCTACGCCCTTGTTTTGGACGAGATGACAATCAAGCTATAAACAGAGTGGGATCCTTGAACAAAAATATATTTTGGCTATGTTAACCACGGATTTGAGTCGATTTCCGACAACTGCGACAAAGGAAACGACGATCTTGTTCTTTTACTTGTGGATATTAATAAAATATTCAGAATGCCCATTGGATATTTTTTGGTAAAAGTCACAACAGCCGCACAAAACTCACGTCTAGTCTCAGAAGCTTTGTCACTTGTCCACGAAACTGGGGTGGAAATCAAATCACTGACATGTGACGGTGTAAAAGCTAATCTCGCCATGGCAAAAGAGTTGGGATGTTGTTTCCAAGATCCGAATAATTTGCAAATCTGTTTTTTGGACCCTTCATCAGGCCAAAGGGTTTCCTTTTTTGCCGATCCCTGTCACATGCTGAAACTCATTAGAAACACATTTTCAGATTATGAATATTTCATTCGTTTATGAAATATTCATAATCTCGAATCGAGGACCAAATAAAATTTGAGTTTAAAATATTGCATGATCTGCAAGAAAAAGAATTATTGCAAACAAAATCCGAGCGAATCACAAATACTATAAAACTAATGAATGTTAAGCTGGCGACTCAATTATTTAGCGCAAGCGTTGTAGATTCGCTATTATTTTGCAAAAACATTTTGAATTTCGAAATTTTCCGATGTTGAAACTACAGCGAACTTCAAAAAGTTAATGAATGATGTATTCGATATCTTGGATTTACGAACAAAAACCTATGGGTATAAAAGAGCACTTAGCAAAGACAACTACCAAGCAGGTTTCGACTGACTTCAAGAAACTCGTCAAGTGCTTTTGCAATTAGATGTTGACCTTGAAGAAAAAGGCAAACCATTAATGGTCCAAAAGAACTTATTAAATCGCCAGGATATACTAGGATTTCTAGGCATACTGATATGTATAGACAGTACATAGGTTTCGTTTCAGGACCTGGTACTAAATTATAAATTAAAATATCTCCCTATGCACAAAATTAACCAGGACCACATCGAAATATTACTTCAATCATTCGCAGCCACGGTTGTTACAATGACAATCACACTGCACGTCAATTCGAAGCCATATACAAAAAATTCTTAATACATACAGAACTCCAAACAACATCTACAGGCACAAACTGCATTCCACTAGAAAAAAATACTATTCTGAACTGTACTTCAGCTATTGAAAAAATTTAAAAGAAACAAAATACGTGGCGTAAAAGATAAGTTGCAACCGTACCTAAACATAACCCTATGTTATGAAGACAAGTTAGAGGGAGGATACTGAAAGTAAAATATTTATTTCACCCATTGGAGAGAAAGCAATTGAATATATTGCAAGGTTCTCGGTATGTACTGCATTAAAAACTTTAAAATGTGCCACTTGTTTAAGAGGGTTGCTAGGACCTGTCAATAAAAAAAGCTTCATATATATGTATATATATGCAGAACACATCGCACTCCCATGAAAATAGCCAAATCGACCAACAGGTTATTAGGTTCTTGGTGTTGCACCAAAGGCAATTGTAAATATAAATCTAAAATACGCAACAATGGGACATTTTTTGAAAACATACATGTTTTCTATCTATTTTATGCACATTAAAAAAAATGGAGCTACAACGACGCCATAAATGAAGATCCCTACAAGGAAAATTTTGAAAGGTGCCTGGGCCGGGTCACCATAATATATGTGACTGGTATAATTATTGCCGAGAAACCATTGTGTCATACCAAATGGAAAAAAATGAAGCAGTTGGAAAGATTGGTGGCCCCGGAAAAATTGTCCAGATCGATGAATCTAAATTTGGAAAAAGAAAATACAATCGAGGTAATTATATTTTATACAGGGTTACTGGTAACTCGACGTATTCCTTGCAGGACGTCATAGTAGGGTTAAAATACAACAAATTAAGCCACCAAATGTTCTACCGAAATTCAGTAGTTTTTGAATTAGTTAGTTTTAGTTTTTTTATGAAAAATCCCAGATTAAATCATTTGAAACCAATTTAAAAATGATATACGGCGCGACTGTACTGAAATTTAAGTTATTATCATAGTTGACGCCATACCTTTGTTAATAATTGAAAGTTCAATAATGCCTAAAACTTTGGCAAATATCACTAACCAAACATTTAATTTTTTGTAATTTTTGCTATTACTTCATAAAAAATGTAGTCTAGTGCAAAAAAAAAATACTACACCTGGTGTACAAATTACTAGGAAAATATCCTTGTCTTATCAGTTATTCAGAAAGGTATGATTGTCAATACTTTTGCATGTGTGCCAGGGAAGAGAAGAGTTTTATGGGGGGCAGGTAAAATTGCGAGACGGGCAACCTATTGTTTCGTATTCGTATTATTCGTAGTTTTTACCTGCGCTTGAACTCCAAACACTCGGGGAGCTTTGTGATTGGTCGCTATTGTTCTCTCGGCATGACAGGGGGTGCGATTTTGCAAAATTTGGTCGTCAGCGTTAGTTAGTTTCAACTCTACGTCGCGCAAGCTCGTGTTTTGTTACTGGCTATTTCCCTAACTGTTGCTGCGTATCTTGCTCTTGTGCTGTGCTGTGCCTTCATAAGCGCTGACTATGGCTGCATATTCTAATCCTGAATACGCTGACATAATGTACTGTTACGGACTTTGTGACAGTAACGCTGCTGAGGCGCGGCGAGAATATCAACTTCGCTTTCCCAACCGCTGACACCCCCACGTTAGTGTCTTCGGATCGACTTATCGGCGAATATCTGAAACTGGCAGCGTCCAAAGAAGCAGGCAAGTTGACACTGGTCGTTCCCGGAGATACACAGCTGAGGACGAGGAGCTTATTCTTCAACGTTTTATTGACGATCCTAACACATCGACAAACATCGTAGCGCGTGAGCTTGGTATGTCACAGTGGAAAGTCTGGTCTGTAGTTCACTTGTCAGGCCGACATCCATACCATTACCAACCAGTCTAGTCATTAGAAGAAGGAGATCCGCCGAGACGGCTTGAATTTTGTCGTTTTATGTCCAGCCCACTTCCGAATCACAATTCGACAATTGCTGGATGCAAACTATCCAAACCGATGGATAGGGCGCGGTGGGCCGATTCCGTGGCCTAGCGGCGTCAGATCAGGGCACGAAGCCCTGATCTGACGCCGCTAGACTTTTACGTCTGGGGTCATATGAAAGATCTAGTTTATGTGACCCCATTAAATTCAATTGAAGAACTAAGGGAGAGAATTACAAATGCGGCGGAACAGATGAGGGCAACAATAACATCAAGAATAACAAAAACCGAAGTAAGGAAGCGAATAAGAACATGTATTCGAAACCGAGGGCAGCACATCGAACAAGACGTGTGAAATGTGTGTAATTAAAGTTTTTAATATTGATTAAAAAGAATAATAATGTTCACGATTTTGTTTTTGATTTTTCGAATAATCACCTTTTTGTGAAACGCACGCCTGTACTAAATCAAAAACGATTTTCATAATGTAGTAAAATTTATGTCTCGCTACAATACTCATCAATACTAAAGAATTTCAAAGTCAAACATTTTTATTCCATTACTTAAATAAATGATAAAGATGCTATCGGAGCCATTTTGAGCTTTAAATCACACAAAATAAAGATATTCAAATATTACTTAAAAAATCGGCAATATTTGGCGTGTCGCCTGGGTATGGTTTCCAACATTTCGTGACATAAAAAATTCAGTGTATTGAATGTGATACGTTGTGTGAATAAATATTAAACTTAGATAAATAAAGAATGTTTTTCATTACAATAGTGTTAGAAAACTTTATTAAAAGTTACTCTAAAATGTAATCAAACAATGTTCAAAAAATAAGTGTCATTATCGGCAACAATGTTGTATGTAATTTTTTTACTTATGACGAAACGCGACCGAAGAGTCAAATGATGTTTAAGCGACGCTTCACCCCGCGCCTCAGTCGGCCGACATGCTTTTGAGTGTAAGGACGTCGCGCGATTTGAGCAGCAAGTCTTTCATTTTGATTCTCCAAAATTTGTCATCACAATCGTCATTCTTATTTTTGACTGTATCTCAATTATTTCTTCATAATGAAGTGTTTTTATGTAACAAAGTTGAAGTATGCGTGAAAATAATACTGCATGTGGCACTCTCTCCGACGAATATACCTAATTATTTTGTAAAATGGTGAACTTTCTAGAATTCGTCATTATTGGCAACATCATTTTCAGCAACGTCGCATGAGACGACAATGACACGTGTTGCTAACAATGATATTGTCTTGAGTGAGCAATGACGGTTGTTACCGATAATGATTTTAGTATTCGACCTAATAGTTAGATATATCGTGTTTTTGTTGGTTTCCGTTAATTTCGGCATAAAGCTTGGTACAATAACATATTTTTTTGGCAAATTCGGAAAAATACACTTTTTCTTTAATTTTTTAACAAATTTATATTGAATGTATGGTTAATTGCGTTATTTTATTTATTTTATCTGTCTGCATGGAGCTACTGTTCGTTTCGAGGTTTTTGTTAAAAAAAAATTATTTGCATAACGTTTATTTGAAACTTATTGTCATTTTAGCCGAAAAATGAAGCTGACATATTATGTCTTAGCAATAGACACCAATAGATATAATGTGAACGTTAATCAGTTCACCAATATTTATCGCATTTATAATTGCAACATATCAAGGTGGTCTGTGTAAGGCACTCTGTGAAGACCAGCAAAATTTGAAATTATATCGTAGCTACAATATAAACAATGAGTTTAGATACGAAAGTGTTCAAATTGAACTAGAGGGTAACAGTCCGGAGCAGATACAAAATATGTACCAGTACGTAAAGGATAGTGGGACGATAATAGTTGTAATGATAATGGAATGACAGAAATTTATAAGTAGGTGCTGCTGACTCAGTAAGTTTTAAATATGAAAAGAAGTACCGAATATTAGTTAGTTTAATCGTAGTTTTAGTAGTGTAGTTTGCAAGTAGAACTGTTATCGTTTCATTGTTCCTTTTCCAAAATGTTCCCCGGTCTTCGTGGAGATCTTTGGTCAGGCAGTGGACGTCTTTCGGCTGAGATGAATCATCATCTCAGCTGAAAGACGTCCACTACGATGATTATGACATAATTAGGTAGGTACTGTCAGCAGCAGAAGTAGAAGAGCAGTCGAAGAGGTCAAATTATCTACACCCGTTCTAATTATCTTGACAATAGAATCGTGTGTCGATCGATTTCAGCTCTTCGACTGGCTGACTGTATCTACATTGCTGATCAATAGAAATTGCCAAAAATTTCAACAAATGCGTAACGTTTTATTGCCTTTACAGATCCTTGTGTTAAAATAAATTAAGCAATACAACCGAAAATGCCCCCTAAATCAAAAAAAAAAGAAGAAGAAGCTCTGTCTAGAAGAAGGCTGGCTCAAAAAATGTGCAAAAGACGGCGGTATATTGAAATAAAAAACGACCCAGAATTACTAGAAATAGAAAGAAGAAAGCGAAGAGAACGATACCTAAAACAAAAAGAAACAAAGAAAGAAAAATCGTCTCGCGAACAAAGAGAACAAAGAAAAAAGTGGAGAGAAAATTCTAAAAGGTACTCGTATTTCTATGATCTTGATGACTTGCAAAAAAAAAAAAAAAATATTTTGACATTTTTATTTATTTTCTTTACGTTTACAATTTGATCCTATATTAAAGTAAGCGTTTTCATAATTATGTAGATGTTGTATTTAAATACTTATATGTTTAAATTTTCTATAGATTTCGTCAAAAGAAAACAGAAAAATCTACCATAGGGAAGGAGCCATTATTTCAAACGGTTAAAATCCAAGCTATTGCTGATGACAACGGCTCAATTATCCTAGATACTGAAGCCACCATTAACAAAGTTGATGATCCTTTGCACCGTTGCTCACACTTTCGAGCAGAAGTCAGAAAAGTTCGTTACGCAGAGCTAAAAAAACGAAAAAAATTACTGCGAATCATAGCAGCATACAAAAAAAAAAAACAAATCACAACGTAAATATATACAGAGACTTAAGATAAAATTGAAAGTGATGCAGGCAGAGATCAGACGTCAAGATTTGAGTGAAGAGTGGCAATCAGAGAGTGACAATAGCAATAAATCAGACGAAAAGGAAACTCCTATGATGGAACGCATAACAAAGTTTTACACAGATGATGCAAACAGTGTTATTACTGCTGGTAAAAAGGAATTTATCACACGCAATAAAGTTCGCCATCAAAAAAGATATTTATGCCTACCTCTAAAAGACCTTTATAAAAAATTCCGTTCAGAGACAAAATTAAGAGTAAGTTACTCTTTTTTTTGCAAACTGCGACCTTTTTGGGTGCTTTTTCCAAGAAATAATAATAGAGAAACATGTCAGTGTACTGTCCATGCTATTATGGAATTACTTATAAAAAGTTTGAATAAAGCTTTAATAATAAATGAGAAAAACAGCAACCAGGTGCTTTCTAAATTATGCTGTGATTCTAGGAACACCAATTGCTTGCAAAGAAAGTGTGACGCCTGCAGAAGTAATCATCTAGATTACAATAATGCTTTTAAAAATAAAAACGTAACTTATTTTCAATGGGTCAAGATAACTAAAAATATAATTCTTAAAAACGGCACACCGAAAAAGCAAGTAATTTCGGAGAAAAAGAGTGTAACAAGCCGTTTTACGGAAGCAGTTGCAAAGCTGGAGCATGATTTAATAATATTTCTTCAGCACATTTACAAAATTGTTGGCCAATACAAAACTATCAAAAATCTAAAAGAAAACCTGAACATTCAAGAATGTCTGATTCATGTAGACTTCTCCGAAAATTACGCTTTGAAATATGCCGAAGAAGTACAGTCTTTTCACTTCGGTGGCAGCAGACAACAGGTTTCGTTACACACTGCTGTTGCATATGCCCATAATTTTGATACTGGAATTGTAACCCCTACATCAATATGTACAATAAGTGATTGTTTAACGCACAACGCTCCTTCGGTATGGGCTCATCTGGTGCCTTTAATAGAAGAAGTAATAAGATTGAACCCCTTAATTGACACCATTCATTTTTTGTCGGACTCACCATCATCGCAATATAGAAACAAGACCATGTTCTACATAATCACCCAAATTTATAAAGATTTCTCGGAGTTAAATAAAATCACGTGGAACTGCTCTGAGGCCGGCCACGGCAAGGGTGCCCCATATGGTGTTGGAGCTACATTGAAAAGAACAGCGGATCAAATGGTTCTCTACGGTGAAGATGTGGGTACATTCGATCAATTCTATAACCTGATTAAGCGACGCGTCGAAAACGAACAGCTCAATATTATTGTTAAAAAAATAGAAGAACAAGATATAACACAAAAAACTTGATTCCCAATAACATCAAACCCTTCAAGGGCACATTTTCCGTGCACCAGGTGTTGTGGGAGAAATACCTTGCCAATTTCAATGCTGCGCCAAAAAATGTAGAAAAAGCTGAAACACTAAAATTTCAATCAGAACCTTCGACCTCAAGGGTTATGAACAAAAACGTGGTAATATTGTCGGATATTTCACTAAATGTGCTTAACACGCAGAAATCTCCACCGAAAGATGAGACGTCCACAAAAAGTTTTTATTAAATAACAAAATCAGAAAATAACCCAAAAAAAATTAAAATAACAATGAAGAAAAAGTAACTATTCTTGTAATTGTTATCCTAATCAATAATAGTGTAAGTTTTGATGATTGAATTGTCAGGGCATTGCAGGAGAGGGACATTTCTGAGCCTAAATGGTTTAAATTAAAGGCTTTTGTTAATCATCGTCTTCTTATAAAATTGTTATTAGAACATTGTTACGGACGACGAAGCTTGCACATGTATACATGCACGTTAACTTGTTACAAGTATGTAAAAATGACCACGCTTGTTATAAGTATGTAAATATTACCACGCTGTTTTAAGTATGAAAATAATACCACGTGCGGGATTCGCCTGTATACGTGTGCCCCCAATGATCTGTCCGTCGTCATGTTAATAAGTAAGATTTTGATAGATGTAAGATAATAAAGATTAATTTGCTAAATAGGGATAATTAATAACATGTACATTAGACTAGGTTTGTTTTACTTCCAAAAGATATAAGTAGATGGTTAAGTAGAATTGGCAGCGCGAAGCGCGGCTCCGATTGGTCGATAGACCCACCAGAAACCCACCCCCGCTACGCGGCGCCATTTACCGTTAGTTTTTAGTGTAAACTGTATAAAAGACGGGCGGGCTTGCGGCTTAGTGACTTCGGATTGGCTCGTGGCTAGTCACAAGTCGGTCCGGGTCTGACGAACCGGCTTGTGACCCCCTCACCGCGCGGACCGCCCCTTTGTGTCCCCCCTGCGTCTGTGCGGCCTGCGTAGCGGGCCGTGCTGGTGCAGGGGGGGCACCGGAAAAGCTGCCCGGCGACTTGTCGCCGTCCTGCGGTCGCGGTGGCCTAGCCCCCACCTGATGCTGTAACCCGGCGCGCGCCGCTCCCGAGCAGCGCGCGCCGGGCCTGAAGAGGACTGAACTGCTGCGCCGGATGACGCTGCTGCCGGTCTCCGACAGCGCGCCGCCCGGCGAAACACGCCCCAGAAATGAAATGTCCCCAATGGGACGAAGATGAGGGGAGACGCCGAGACCAGCTGCACCCGCCGGCCCGCTGACGACATCGGCGCCTGCGCGCGTTGCGTCCACGCCGTCGCCGAGCCGGCACCCGGCGCCGTCCGCTTCATCGCGCGCGAAACGGACTGAGCGCCGCAGCTCGTACCGCGCGTGTCCCCGTACCGAGCGCTCCGCTGCGCCGACTGCGCGCACCGCTGCGCTGCCCGCGTACGCGCCCGCGCACCCTAGCCCCCGCGTCCCCGCCCGCCCGCGCCCCCCCACAGTGGCCGCGCGTCCCCGCGCCGCCCGTGCGGAGCGCGAGCGGAGACGACCCCCCGAAGCTGGCCCGAGCTGGGCTGGCTTCGATGAACCGGATTTACCAGCTGCTGTTCGTGCACGCGGCGCCGCCCCGCACCCTGTGGCCCCTGTCGCTGCAGCCCTGCGCTGGCGGCCGCCGCACACGGCGCCCCCTGTCGCTGGTCGCCATCGGCTGGGCCACCCTCACGCCAGTGGGGGTCTCACCTGGCGGTGGCTTGACCGCCGGGGTGCCGAGTCCACGAACAGCAGCTCCACAGGACTTGCCGCCGGTGCCTCGGCCGCCCCTGCGACCGAAGCCCGGCCCCCCCCGGATCCTCCAACTGGACGGCAGCTGCGCTGCGCCGCGCGGTGTGCCCGCACGCCGCGCGGTGCACGCGCCCCCCTCCAGCCTCCCGCACGCCTCGTCGATGCTGCGCGCCGCGCCGCCTAGAGCCTCGCGGCGCTGCCCTCGACCGAAGCCGCTGCACCGCCGGATCGACCGAAGTCTGCGCCGTCACCGCGCGGTGTATACGCACTGCGCGGCACGCGCCCGTGCCTCCTCGCGCCACCCGCGCGCCCCCTCGTGCGCTCTGTTGCGCCGCCGCCTCGCGTCGCCCCGCCTGCCTCGCGTCGCCGCCCGCGACTGAAGCCGCCGTTGGAAAACGACTCGGCTGCTGCTCGGTGGTGTCCCTGGGCTGGTTCGTCGGCTGCAGGACCCTAACGGGTCCACCCGGCACATGGGAGACGTCTGCTGGGGCTGAACTGCGTAGTGCAGCGCGGTTCCCCCCGTGCGTGATGTCACCCCCCGGGGTAGCTGACTTACCGCCGGGACGCCCACACGCGGAAGTGGAAGAGCAGCAGCCACACACAGACACCGACCGCCCAAAGGGCAAACAAGATGAAGGGCCCGTATTCACGGGCCGCTGTAAAGCTTCCGCGGGCAGGGGGCGATGCCCCGATCCCGCTTGCCACGCCCCCTTACGGGGGCGTTGCGACAACCCGGCTGCTTAGTGACTTCTCACTCGACCGTCAAGCAGCAAGCCGCCCTAGAAACCCTGGAAATAAACGAAGATACAACAAAAGTGAAGTTTTACTAAGAAGACAGAAACAACATTAATACAGTCCACCTCGTCAGTTGGTCCTTCGGTAGCTGGATGAAGATAGAAAAACGCCACCGCCAGTCGAAGATTTAATTATCAAGTATGAAGAAATCAAGTGTGAAAACTAGAAGCGTTAGTGCCAGGGAAAATAAATCGGAATCGGACTACGATAGTCGTCATCCTCGTACGTTCGAAGATCCGCCAAGGTCGCCGCCGACCGTCGCGTCCGCGCTCACGCGCACCCCGTACGGTGCGCCCGCGGCTGGGGCCGACCCCACCGCCCCCGCGCTCGCGACCGCACCCCCCGCCACTGCCGCGGCAGAGAGAGTTGCATCGACCGCATCCGATACCGCGTCCGCCGCGCCGGCTCCTCGCCCTCTAGCGGCAAGTAGAGCAAATACGACCACGTTCGACTATGGCGAATCGCTCGCCACACCATCCGCGTCGTATTATCCGACGACTTCCTCCGCACTTCATAACCAGGATTCGGCAAGAACTATGACAGCTGCATACGATACTTCAGTTAGGGACACAGTAAGTACGATACGTTCAAGAAGATCGTACGGTAGTGACGTAGCACGAGTGAAAAAGGCAGAGTACGAGGCACAAAAGAGGATCGCTGCGATAAGGAACGAGCAACTAGAACTGGAAAAGGCGCTCGTCAACAAGCGATTGGAATACGAAGTGTCGGCGATAGAAGCAGAGGCCGAGGCCCGTGAAGAGGGTTCGGTGCGCATGAGCAAAGACAGGATGGACGAGTGGCTTCAAAGTATTGACCGAAGTCACCCGCCAGCTGCGAATCAACCAGAAGAGGAGCAGCCGCGACAATCCGCCACCGTGCACGCCGCCCCAGAATCTGCAGTCTACGTCGAATCTGTCACACGTATTAATGCCGCCACATCTGCCAGGAACGACCAACGAAGACAACGGTCAGCATCGCGGTCGCCTACTAGAAGGGAATACCGAAGCGAAATTGAACAGCTGGCCGACACGCTGGAGAAGATGATACACGCACGCCCGCCGCCACGACAAGCGATCGAGCTACCTGCATTCTCGGGAGCAGCTACTGAGTGGTTGCCATTTAAGGCGGCGTACGATGACTCATCAAAATTATACAAGTTTTCTACGATGGAAGACTTAGCAACTGTATCAAGGGCGAAGCAAGGGATGCAGTGTCAGCACTCCTGTACACCGCGTCCGACCCGCAAGTAATTATCAACACATTGGAACAATACTACGGCAGGCCGGAGATATTAATGGATCGTGCGATGGAAGATTTGAAAAAGTTACCTCGACTCACGAATGCGGCCAGTGATTTAAATTCGTTCGCGGTAAAGTTCCAGAACATAGTGTGTGTGCTTTCAAAAGTGGACAAACGCGGATATTTATGGAACCCGATGATAGTGCGCGAAGTGACTGAGAAGCTGAGTCCACACATAAGATCAAGATGGTGTGATTACGCTTATGATAATGCGGAATCGTCACGCGAACCGGAAGTGATACTGCTGTCCAGATTCCTGATGCGGGAGGCTGACCGAGCCATGAAGTACGCCTTCACGAATACGACGCTCGCGCCAGCCCCGAAGAAGGAAACGAGAAGTGGGACGCAAGTCACTACAAAGAAGAAACCGGGTCGCGAACTAGTTTACGCAACAGCTGAAAAACGAGAAGAAATTAAACAAGAGTGTTTGTGTTGTGACGGTGACCACGAAGTGCCTAAATGTCCAAAGTTCCTGAAAATGAACCTCGACGAAAGGTGGGAATGGGCGCGCACTAACAAGGTATGTTTTAAATGTATAACAAGACGTCACCGACGCGAGCACTGCCGAGCTAAGCGATGTGGCCAAGGGACCTGCAGCCGCCCGCATCACGCGTTGCTGCATAAAGAAAGAGAGGCGCCGCCTAGCAAAGCAACCGACCGCGACGTCGAGACCGTACGGCCACAAGAGGCAGTGATGGCCGTTTCCGCGTCGAGCAGCTCATCGCAGCGAGTATTTTTGAAAATGTGTCCCGTGATATTAAAGGGGCCCGGCGGGCAAATATCGACCTTCGCCCTGCTAGATGAAGGGTCGACAATATCACTCGTCGACGAGGAGCTGACGCGGCACCTGCATATAAGCGGACCGGCATCGACGTTACGCATCCAAGGAGTGTCTTCGAAAAAACAAGAGGAATGCAGCCAGGAGGTCAGACTACAGGTACGCGGTCAAGATGGGGACTTCCAGGAGCTGCGTGCACGTACCATGAAAGACCTGCAACTTCATAGTCAAGCGATGGATAGGTCGACATTAAACAACTATCCACACCTCCGAGACATAAGTAGAGGCGCTTTCTATGAAGAAGCCACACCAAAGCTGCTAATAGGGGCCGACAACTGGCACCTGATAGTCACCCGTGAACTACGTATGGGCAAGAAGAATGAACCTGCTGCCTCCCACACTCAGCTAGGATGGGTGATCCACGGGACTGCACCGCGCGCCACACTAAAGGAACAAGAAGGACAAGTTGTGCTACATCTATACGACGTGTCTGCAACAAGGCAGACAGATGATTTACGTCGAGTAGAGGAGCTGATGAAGTCACACTTCGAGATTGACGCCCTAGGAGTTTCTTTGGCAAAAAGGTCAAACCGGAGGATAAGAAGGCGATTGACATAGTTCACGGCAGCATGAGAAGAATTAGCGATCATTATGAAGTCGGGTTACCATGGCGAGATGAAGACGCTTCGATGCCCAACAATTACAGCTGCGCTCTAAGAAGACTAAGGACGATAGAAAAGAAGATGGATTCATCACCGAGCTTCGCAGAGAAGTACAGCGCACTAGTCCAGAACCTACTGAACAAAGGATACGCCCAGGAGTGCGACGGAACGGAAAACGCAAATAAGAAAGCATGGTACCTACCGCACTTCCCGGTCGTGAACCTAAATAAACCGGGAAAGATGCGCCTAGTGTTCGACGCTGCACACCAATACCGTGGAGTATGCCTGAACGACTACCTACTCGAAGGTCCTGATCTCCTGAACTCATTGCCCGGGATTTTATTCCGATTCAGAGAGCGTCCAGTAGCCGTCACTGCCGATATAGAAGATGTTTCTCCAAATAAAAATAAGAAATCAGGATCAAGCCGCACAAATGTTCCTTTGGCGAGGGGAGGAACGTACCAAGCCGCCGAAGATATTCAAGATGACGTCAATGATCTTCGGAGCTTCATGTTCACCCTTCATCGCGCACACAGTACGAGACGCCAACGCAAAGAGGTACACGCAGAAGTACCCTAACGCCGTGCAAGCTATAACATCAAGCCACTATATGGATGACTACGTGGACAGCGTTGCGACAGAAGACGAAGCAATCCAGACAGCGCGCGAAGTCATGAACATCCATCGGAACGCACACTTCAATTTGAGAGGCTGGTGCTCGAACAAACCCGACGTGGTAAAGAGCATAACACGGGAGAAACAGGCACACGACACGGAAGTATGGTTCGGACGCAGAGAGGAAAACACGGACAAGACGCTAGGTTTACTTTGGCAGACGGGCTCGGACGAGCTAGGTTTCAACACAGGACTAAGTCGACTGTCACCCGAAGTGAAGATTAGGGCCAGAGCGCCGACGAAGAGAGAGGCCCTGGGAGCAGTGATGGCGGTCTACGACCCTCTGGGACTCATCAGCCACTTCACAGTCACCGGCAAGATCCTGCTGCAAAACCTGTGGCGCCACGGCATCAGGTGGGACGAGGAAATCCCAGAACAAGACGCGCAGCACTTCGGGGAATGGATTCAAAGCCTGGACGAAGTGACGAAACTACGCATACCAAGGTGGTACGGCAAGGACACGGACGATCTCATAGACCTACACGTCTTCTGCGACGCTAGCGAACATGCCTACGCAGCAGCAGCCTACTGGAGGATCCGGAAACCAGGCGGGAGAGTGGACGTAAGACTGATCGCAGCAAAGGCGAGAGTGACGCCGCTAAAATCCGTCACTATCCCGCGACTGAAACTACAGGCAGCGGTGATCGGCGCGCGGCTCGCAGAGACAGTGTTAAAGGAGCACCGAGACAAACCCAAGAGTGTCACCTATTGGACGGACTCCCAAACAGTCCTACGATGGATCGAGAAAGACGCCGTGAAATATACACCTTTCGTAGCACATCGCCTAGGAGAGATTGCGGAACTAACCGACGCTAGCCAATGGAGGTGGGTACCTACCGATCATAATGTAGCAGACGACGCTACGCGCCCCGACTACATCATGCATATGAAACCAGGAGACAGATGGTTCACCAGCCCCGCGTTCTTGTACGACGACCACGAATCCTGGCCAAAGGAAAAGGTCAAAGACGAATCAACTATAGACGAAGTAACCTATGCGACCACAGAAAGAAAAAGAGAACGCCCTTCTTACCTGCCCGACGTGAACAGGTTCTCATCATACGAGAAGCTAGTACGAGCTACCGCAGTGCCCTTTCTCTTCAAAGAGAAATGCAAAAACAAGACCAGCCAGAAGACCGTCGACCTAATAGAAAAGGCCGAGAAAATATGGCTGAAACAGGCGCAGCTCGACGATTACGAAGAAGACATACAATTACTGAAAAAGGGAAAGCCGGTACCTAAGTCTAGTAGTCTCTACAAACTAGACCCGTTTATTGAAGATGACGTCCTTAAAGTTAGGGGAAGGATCGGACACGCAGCGGTCTCAGACCAGAAGAAGAGACCGGTGATTTTACATGGCAAACACCCATTCACACGATTACTGGTGGAAGATGCACATCAACGAGCCGGTCACGCCAACAACGAGCGCGTAATCCACGACCTGCGACAGCGGTACTGGATAGTCAACCTACGCCCCAGTACGAGCCATAGCGCAGCGCTGTCAGCTGTGCCGCGTTAGAAGAGCGATGCCAATAAAGCCAACTACGGGGGACCTACCCGTAGAACGTATCATGGAAGCGCCGCGACCCTTTACCTACTGCGGAACCGATTGGGCCAATGACAGTGGTCATAGGAAGACGACACGAAAAACGATGGGGAGCACTGTTTACTTGCCTGACGACTAGGGCAGTCCATCTGGAATTGGTGTCGAGTTTGTCTACCGACTCGGCGCTAATGGCGATAAGGAGAATGGCAGCAAGAAGAGGTTGGCCCCGAGTCATGTATTCAGACAATGGCACCAACTTCAGAGGAGCAGACGCTGAATTACGCGCGGCATATAAGGAATGGGCAAAGTACTTTGTTCACTTTGGCCTGGAGCACCGAATGATGTGGAAGTTCATCCCACCAGGAGCGCCGCATATGGGGGGAGCGTGGGAACGACTCGTACGCTCTGTTAAGACGGCGCTAGGGGCAACACTACATCAAAAGGCACTGAAAGAAGAAGTGCTACTGACGCTGCTGACAGAAGCTGAGCACTCTGTCAACTCTCGGCCCCTGACTCATGTCTCTGTCGATCCTAAGGATCCGGAGGCCCTCACACCTAACTACTTCCTTATTGGAACCTCCTCAGGTCTTCCCCGTACTGGGCCTTGCGAAGAGGCCAGCCGCAAGCAGTGGAGAACCGCCCAAGCGCTCGCCGATCATTTCTGGCGGCGCTGGGTGGACGAGTACTTACCTACACTAGTGCCCCAAGGGGCGTCAGATGACCAGCGACGTCCCCTCCAAGCTGGCAGCCTAGTCGTCATCGTCGACTCATCACTCCCGAGGGCAACATGGCCTCGAGGCGTCGTGGAAACAGTCTACAGTGGTCCAGGCGGCAAGGTGCGGTCAGCCGACATCCGAACAACAGCGGGCATCCTACGACGTCCAGTCACGAAGCTCGCCGTCCTCTGCTTGGGAGATTAGGCTACGGTAGCCCTGCGCCGAGGGGAGGATGTTACGGACGACGAAGCTTGCACATGTATACATGCACGTTAACTTGTTACAAGTATGTAAAAATGACCACGCTTGTTATAAGTATGTAAATATTACCACGCTGTTTTAAGTATGAAAATAATACCACGTGCGGGATTCGCCTGTATACGTGTGCCCCCAATGATGTCCGTCGTCATGTTAATAAGTAAGATTTTGATAGATGTAAGATAATAAAGATTAATTTGCTAAATAGGGATTATTAATAACATGTACATTAGACTAGGTTTGTTTTACTTCCAAAAGATATAAGTAGATGGTTAAGTAGAATTGTAAGGCAGCGCGAAGCGCGGCTCTGATTGGTCGATAGACCCACCAGAAACCCACCCCCGCTACGCGGCGCCATTTACCGTTAGTTTTTAGTGTAAACTGTATAAAAGACGGGCGGGCTTGCGGCTTAGTGACTTCTCACTCGACCGTCAAGCAGCAAGCCGCCCTAGAAACCCTGGAAATAAACGAAGATACAACAAAAGTGAAGTTTTACTAAGAAGACAGAAACAACATTAATACAGTCCACCTCGTCAAACATCGTTTTATTGCTTTGTGGTTATCGTTGTTAATTATGGAGCTTATTATATAAAATAATTTTAGTTACCTTTTGCTTTAGAAGCTGTTTTTGCCAAATGTTAATTTAAATGTTTTGTCAAAAAATATTATTGTTAAGATTCTAATAAGGGTTTATCAGAGGATAAAAGTCTGATTAGTTTAGAGACCGTTGAAGTCTTTTATAACTGTGAGGAGAGCAAATAGCATTTTTAAGATACAATCAGTGGCTTAAAAACGTATTTAAGTATAATTTATGGTCTCTCTAAGTCTGTTATTTTTTTTAATGTTTATGTATAGCGTAAGTCGAGCGTTTTTTATTTCATTAAACTCTGTTATCGTCAGAATATCCAATCAGGAGACCAAAGAATCAATATATTAGGAGGATTTAAATTTTTTTTATATTAAATTTTTAAATTGTAATATTGCATTTTATTTTCCTTGTCCATATCATAACAAAATAATACCCAAAATAGTATTTAAGTCACATGTAAATTCATCTCCATATTTATAATACTTATTCAACTCATTGTCGGCAACATTGCGTCATTATTTTTTACAATAACGTCATTATTCTCACAATGTGACATTATCAGCAACAACGTTTTTTAATGATTTTGAAACATATCCAAAATTAATGGACTGCTTGGAGTGCCTTCATCACAACATACTATATAATTGATATATCTATGCATCTGGCCTTAAATAGAAGCTCTGCCGCGAGGTTTAGAAAATCTTAATTATTTTTGTCAAGAATATTGTTTTGAGGAGATCCGCCCATCAACGAGACAAAGAGCAAGGTCTTACTGACAAAGACTCCATATACTTTTCTGTAGATCTACAGAAAGTAATCATGTTGCCACGAATGGATCAATATAAAACAGCGATATTTTGTCCTCGTGTTATTACATTCAACGAGAGTTTCGTTCCACTTGGAGGTAGTAATGGTACAAATGTTCCTTATGCAGTGCTTTGGAATGAAACTGTCTCTGGTAGAAGCCAAGAAGACATCATTTCAGCATTCAGATCGTTTTTTATACATGAACGCGACATGAAACATATCGTTGTATGGGCCGACAATTGCGCGGCCCAAAACAAAAACTGGGCGTTTATGTGTTTTCTGGTGAACATAGTAAATAGTCAGCTGATTGCTGCCGAATCAATTACCGTCAAATATTTTGAACCAGGCCATACGTTCATGTCGGCTGATAGCTTTCACCATCAGGTTGAAATGGCATTAAAAAAGAAAAAGAAAGTTTGTGATTTTGATGACTTTGTAGATTCGGTAAAAATGGCCAATTCAAAAAGAAGCATAGTAAAAGTGATGACAGTATCCGATTTTTACAGTTATGTGGATGTGTCGTCTCAGCATAAAATTCGAAACATGGAACCCAGAGTCTATCTAAAAGACATCATGGCAGTCAGAGCCGAAAGAGGAGCATTTACCATAAAGCAAAGAGCTACCCACGTGTCTGATTGGAAAGAACTAAACTTTCTACAAGTCAAAATAATTAAAAACAAATGCTTTCCTAATTTTGCAAACAAAAATTCATCGAGAGGAATAACAAAAGAACGAAAAGATAGAATAATAGCAGCCTTAGTACCTTTGATGCCTGAAACCAGGAGAGGGTTTTGGTTAAACTTACCTGAAACGTCCCGAGCTTCGAACCTAGACTAAAAATATTTAATTAGTTATAATTATAAGTTACACTGATAAAAACATTGATCTCAAATTGTGCCTTAAAATAAAAAAAAACTAGATTACATTTTTTTAAGTTTGTTTTTAATATTAACGATTGTGTACTTTAACTACTATTAAGATTCATTTTGACAAATGAATAAATTTTGAAATGTTTGTTATTTAAGTGTAGTAACAGTTGAATTTTAAATGGTGGCTAATAGACCAGAATTAATAAATAAAATAGCGAAGTGATTCCCATTGTGATTGTACTGTTTTAGTTAGAAATAAAAAAGATTTAATATGATAAATTATTATTTTATTCATTAAATTATAACCGATTTCACATTATTTTAAAAACACAACTGAACGCAGATATTATGAGTAGACTTGACTTTACCGAAAACAGTTTCATGCTAAATCGGTAAGAGGTAAAATATCTTTGTTTATTCATAGGTATTTGACATAAAAGTGTAACATCTGTTTTTGTAATAGTAACAAGTTAAGACTTTGGCGTTTTAAACTTGTCTCTTACTAATGAAAACCGCAATAAATAAGAAACTTAATGCACATTTGGTTAGGAAGCAGTAAAAAAAAAATGAATTGCTAGTCAAAAATGCATCATGTTGGTTTCCTAACCATTAGTGCAATAAATAGGTTACTTGTTGCGGTTATGACTAGTAAACATTATTTCTACATAGTAATAATACTTACCGTTATTGTATTTATTGGTTTTTATATAGGGAATACATGCGGGAACAAACATTAAGTACCACATAATATTCTCTACATTGTTATATATACACACCGGCACAATTAGCGGAACACAAAAAAAGCAGGATTTTAAAATCTTTAACTTGAGGAACTGGCCAGTTTTGATATTTTTTTAATTTATTGTCAAATTTGATAATAGAAAATTAGATGACATACACTTTTTTCATTCATTTGTTTTATTTTCCCGAACAATACGTTTTGTCAACTTGTTCGAGTAATAACTACGTAATTGTAATTTTTTTGAAAAATTGCACTTAATGGTTTTTTATAAATTTGTTATTCCATAGGCAATTTTGTTTATTAAAAGCTCTTTATTATGCCTGACTTAACATCACTGGAAATCATTAGGGCTGATGAAATGTGAAGAAATGGCCATACCTACAGATCGATTGCCTCAAGGCTTCGTCGACCAGTATCAACGATTCATCGCAGCATCCAGCGGTACAGATCGTCTAATTCTCTTGTGAGGAGGAGGGGTCAAGGTAGAAAAAGATGTACATCGAGGCGAGATGACAGTTTTTTACAACTTTGAGTTCGTAGGAATACGCGATTAACGGCTGTACAAGCTCGAAATGAACTGGAAGACGTTCGAGGAGTACGAGTAAGTGAGCGTACAGTTCGCAGGAGATTTGAAGAAGTTGGTTTAGGGTCGTATATACCTGCCAAAGGCCCAAAACTTGAGAGACGTCACCGCGTCAACCGATTAAGCTATGCGCGAGAACATCGTCATTGGGATTTGAACGAATGGCAGCAGGTTCTCTTTACTGATGAGTGCAGAGTTCTTTTAAAACAGATCGATGGGAGACAGCGAATATGGAGACGCAAAGGAGAACGCCACATACAGTCTAATTTTGAACACACAGTGGCTTATGGTGGCGGCTCGATTATGGTTTGGGGAGGGATATGTTTGGGAGCTCGCACGGAGTTAGTGATAGTCACAGGAGGGACCATGACAGCAGATCGATACATCAGAGACATTTTAGAAGAACATGTTGTACCATTTGCCCCATTTAATAGTGACGACTTTATTCTAATGCAAGATAATGCTCGTGCTCATAGTGCACAATCGGTACAGGCATATCTGAGCCACGAGGTATACCGGTGATACAGTGGCCAGCAAATTCCCCCGATATGAATCCGATAGAGCATGTCTGGGACTTGCTAAAAAGAAGGGTTAAATCCAGAATGCCACCCCCCAACAATCTCAATGAACTTGGAAACGCATTACTTGAGGAGTGGGAGCGGTTGCCTCAAGAAATCATCGATAACATAATCTGTAGCATGCCCAGACGAATGGAAACCGTAATCATAGCAAGAGGGGGAAACACTCGTTATTAATTTTGCTTTAATTTTATTGTTAAATCATTTAATGCTTACTTTTTTTTATTTTTTGTGATGGTTCATAATCATCTAAAAATTTCACTTTTTTCAAATTTCTTTATTTTTCAATAAAAAATAACGAAGACTTTTCAAAGTCGTTGTTAAAAGATGTTAATCAATTTGTTATTTTGTGTCTAATTACATTTTCGTCAAATATATGCGTTATTATCTCATAGTCTCACTTTTTTTTCTGTTCCGCTAATTGTGCCGGTGTGTATATCATGTAGTGAACGTTTCAATCCGATACCATGTATAGTGATGGAGATACAATCAAAACTAAAATAAAATCTTTTCCCGCGTTTTTCTCGAAATCAGGTTTGACCTAGTTATTGCACTTTTCGTAGGGACGGCAGTGTACTCGAGAAAGATACTGCTGATCGTTTGTGCAGTCTAATGTTTGACGAAATGTCTCTGACACCTCAAATATTTTATAATAAGCAGAACGATGCATTTGAGGGTTTTGCGACAATCAAAGACACCAAATTTTCCGACCACGCTCTCAATTTCATGGTGAAAGGTTTAAAACACAATTTTAAACAGCCAGTAGCATATTATTTTACCAATGCCCTACAAAAAGTAGAGCTTAAAACACTCATCAAATGTGTGGCATCTGAGGTGCAAAAATTGGGAGGAATTATTATTAACACTGTTTGTGATCAGAGCTCCGTAAATGTAGGGGCAGTAACCGATTTAACTAATGACTCGAGAGCGAGGTATTTGCGGCTAGGCAAAGAGTGGCGCCATTATTTTTTCAGGGTAAATGGTCAGAAGATTATACTGTTGTTCGATGCTCCCCATTTAATTAAAGGAATAAGAAATAATTTACTCACTAAGGACAAGGCATATACCTCTAATAATAAAATAATATTGTTAAGTGGGACTATTATTAGCAGGTGTATGCTACAGATAAATCCAAAGGGGAGCTACGACTGTTAATAAAATAACAGAAGAGCACATTGTCCCTGAAAAAATTAATAAAATGAGGGTGAAGTCTGCAACCCAAATTTTTAGCCATAGTTTCGCTGTGGTAACAGACCACTTAATAGCTAGAGGGGATTTGCCCGAAGAATGCAAACAATTAATAGAAATTACTCTATTACAATTTGTTTGATGCATTAAATGTTAGTAGTTTTGCAATACCCAATGGCAAAATTTATAAAGGGCCGATTAGAAGGCACTCACCTCACCACCAACTATGGCTAAAATGAAAGGAAATATTAAAAACTGTGAAATTTATTCAAAAAAAGGTTACGGGTAATAGAGTACGATTTGTGAATCACGTAATTTTAATCAGGACCCTGTAGAAATCTTTTTTGGGAACATCAGAAGCTATGGAGCCAGAAATAATGCCCCAAATACAATAATTATAATTTAAGGGTCATTTAAAGCACTTTTATTAAACAATTATAATACACCTCATTCCAAAAGGGCTAATTACGAAGAGGACACCAACAAGTGCCTACAGTCTTAGTTTTTATGTCACTGAAAAACCTGATGCGACTGATGTTCCCGAGGAAGAAAATAATAATTTTACTGCCGATGTATTAATTGATTACTCCAAAGAGCGTGATGCTGGTCAAAGAAATTATTTATGTGGTTGGGTCCTGACTAAGTGTTTAAAAAATGTTGTGAAATCGTGTAAACATTGCAGACAAGACCTTTTAGATAAGAATAATGAAAATATTAATAATAATAGTTTTATAAAAGCTAAAGAATATAATAATAAAAAATGGTTATGTTATCCAAATGAGCTATTGCAAAATTATTTCCATTACCTGCACATTATGACATAATCAATTTTTAAAAACGTGTTCCTAAACAAAATGTACGTGGAACAATTAATTCGTTTGCAGATGTTTTAGTGGATACCCCTTTTAAGTGTAGTATGCACAAAGAAAAATTGAAAGAGTATTTCTTTAATTTAACCGTAAGTGTCATACTACATAGTTGGTGTGGATCCATTAAACGTATTTTATTGGGAAAATTACCTATAATGGGGAAGATGAAACAAAGTTATCAGCACATTAATTGTATTATGATAAGCATGAACACTATTTAAAAAAAGACTAAAACATTAGACTTTCATTTCACGTCCTTTCCATGAAAGATGAGCCTGCATGTGTATGTCAACCGCATATCAATGGTAACAAAACTATGAAAGCGGATCCTGTCCTCTGTAAAACCGTTTAAAATGGTTTTGTTACTTTTGATATGCGATTGCACCAACGAATATTCCATCCAGTACCTACAATCTATCACTATTTATAGCTAGCTATAGACTGGTTAGTTCGGATACAAATTGTAGACTGCGCCACTGCGCCGGATTGCATAAAAATACCGTAAGAGGACACTCTTTACCCGATAGCTTATAATACTCTTTGAGCAAAATTTTCGGTGTGTTTTGATTTTAGAGGTTTATCGTCGTGTTATTTATTGTTATTGATTAATTGATAACATAATGCCACCAGTAAGGCGTCAAAATATCGGTTGGCGTACGCGTAACGCAAATCGAGTTTACAATCTTCGAGACAGGGAGACTGAAGAAGAGCGCAGGCAGCGTTTGGAGGCAAATAGAATAAGAATTTCTCAAGCGAGATAAACCATGACTCCGGAAAAACCCAGCATCGACTTCAAGGATGAGGCAACAATACAGACGATCAAACGTAACAATTACATATGAACGTTCGGATATCAAAATGAAAAACCCTCGTAACTGCTGATCACTGATACTACCTCTGTCGGAAACGAAGCCTGGTGAGACAGCGTGCTTTTTAGCCAAGCCCACCAGTGAGTTCGAGCGTGCAGCGACTAGATTCCCCTTAATAAACGTTGATAAATATTGTGTGAAATTTGATCTTTCATTTATGGTGTGTATCATTATTTTTCCGATTTCCTAGATGTACAAACACAAAAAGTTTGCAGAACACTGATTTAGACAACAAGGTAAACAGGACCTGCATCACCTTCGCAGTGCAGGAAAATGATAAGCAAGACACATCTTATTGGAGATGGTCCTACTGGACCTATCCCCAATTTTTTTTACTATGGCTGTGCACCGTAATGATAAGCCCCATGATCAATCACGGGCCCTTGATCTGGTGGGCACCCACCAAGCTAGCCAGCAATCTGCAATGCATGCAAAGACTGGCATGCATGGCGACCACAGGCTGCATGAGGACTATTCCAGCTATTGAAGCTATGCTGGGACTACCACCAGGAGAGCATCTTCATGCAATAAATATCTGAAGTACCTTACAGAGACACACAACACACTATACTGCTTATGGGACTGAACAAGGCGTTCCCATTACAAAAGCCAAAAATGACCGGGGAAAGTACTTCAGTAACCCAGGTAGCCTACAAGAGATTGTCAGTTGCACCAAGGCCTTGCTGGCCTACCTTGAGGAGATAAGGTGGATTGAATAACTGATTCTCCCACCTGACAGCAAATTACCCATATTGATGTGGAGTTGCGAACACCAGCCCGTATTACCTATACCTAGATCATTCACATGAAATTGGCATTTGGCCATCAAAATCAAACATGTGGGCGATACCGACCACATAACACAAGAGACACCGCAGACTAGTGGCCTGCCACATCGTAAACCCAACATTGTGTAGACAAAAAGATTTTTCCAAATACAAATGGTACTTCCAGAGATTAATGCATTCAAACGAACAAACTTTTCAGTATATTATATTTGTATAGATTACAAAACCCATCAGGTCATACAACATCAAACTTTAGGGAGGAGATCCTTCAAACTTATCAGGACTCCGTAATCCATATTGATAGTGGACATTTCAAGGGATTTTTATTATCCTGTCTCCTACAACATTTGCAATTTCTACCATCAATATCTGGTACACATTGGTTCACTAAAATCTCAGAAATACATCACTATTTAGAGGTACCTAGACCTACTTTCAAACAGAAAATAAGTTGTTTCTGTAAGACACAACAAGTTATAAAAACTAGCTTGTTGAATTAATGAACAACTATTAAGTTACAAAATGCCTCAAGAGATACCATTGAAGTTAGACAGTGATTCTAAACCATGGATATATGTGGGATGGTTCTTACTATAGAATCATTTGGTTACGGTTGTAATAACCAATCAGAAAAAACACTAGAAATGTTTAAACAAACTAAAAAGTTAATGGTCCAGACTTTACAACCACAGAATTACCTAAATAAAGGATACAGGCAAGTTAATGCTGCTAATCGTGAAAGGGGTTTAATATTTTGGGACGAAACACAAGGGAACAAAATAAATGACACAGTCCTGCATGTTTGACTGTGTAAAATATACATACCAGTACAAAGAAATGTAACTTTTTACTCGGAAATTTGCACAAAATAAAACTGATGTACCTATTAGATTTAGTCAATCTACAAAACATTACACAAGTCTAAGGAAAACACTCAGATGGAGGTTGACATGGTCCATAAACTAATACACAAACTCCGCCCCTAAGACGACCCACTGACCAAAAATACTACGACAATCGACAACCCTCTGACCAACAGCAGGCAATTAGTCCGTAGACCATTAGTGCATTTAGTGCTTTGAGAAACAGTGCGGTACACGCGGAACAATAACATTCTGACCAGAGAAAGTCCACCAAGGAATAGGTTACTGATCAGTTTTCATGTTGGATGAATTTCTTTGCAGGACGATCATCTGAAGCAGGAGTACTGATCATCATCATGACATTCTTCAGTTCAGGCAAACATGCGTTTAATAAGTAAATGTTTTTAATTCAGCTTTACAGCCGATTATCCCATCCCCACAAGGACACTGTCACTGTCAGACAGTGACAGTGTTGCCAACTCCTATAAATTCGAGTTCGCAATGGGCGACTCGAGTTTTCTAACTCGAGTAACTCGGGTTAGACCGTAAGCGAGTCAGCGTTTTATCGACGGAAGAGTAGACAAAAATAACGTTAACGTGTAGACAGGTGACAGTGTTGTACCCAGAGATGTAGACAAGCGATTTCTATTCTACGGTAGAGTAGAAATAGAGAGCGTCATGCAGCCTGCTGGAGCGGACTCAAGAATTTGTTCTGGGCTGTTTTGTTCTGAGGCTAGTGGAGGTATTTAATTATAATTTAAATACATAAAAAACACTAATGGTAATTTAAACTAGATGATTTTCGAACGCTCTCATTTTTTCTATCTAGAGTTTGGGGTAGCTTGATGTGCTGGCGTCTGTACTCCAAAAGTTGTCAGATAAGTCGCTAAAACATTTTTGTCGCCAAATATTATTTTGTGTCGAGACATAAACGAAAGTCGCCATTTCTAGCGACAAAGTCGCTAAATTGGCAACACTGGATAGGGTTGCCGTTGCCGGGTTGTAGCGATGGGCGTTGAATCCACCAACTAGTTGAATCAACCGTTGATCGCCTGTCAACGGATTAACGTTACCTGTTAATGAATCAACTAGTTAAATTTGTCAACGAAGTTGATGATTTTGACTCGTTTATTATTCAACTAAATTCGAGAACGCTAACGCAACGAACTGAACAAATTCAATTTGAAATCTAAGTAACGCATAAAAGACTTGATTTTTGAAATATTTATTTTAAGAAAAAGTATATCATTATATTGATAGAATGGCGCGCGTCGCTGTTCGTTGTTTACGTTAACGATGCCTAAGTTCGCTTTTTTAATTTTTGACTCACAGTTTGTGACGAGTTGCGCACAAGGTCAGGGAACGTCGCAGCGTTGGATAAAAACCGTTCAATTAATAAACGGTTTACGTTGTAAGTCGACATTAGTTGCACGTTAACTCGTTGACGAATTTAACTAGTTGACGAATGTAAATCAACGTTAACGTTACGTTAACGGAAAAACCGTCAACGACCCATCACTATTACGGTTGCCAACTTTTTCTAGAAGAATAAATTAGAGGGCGCATTCCGTATTAGAAAAATAGCGCTGTGAGCGCTCACACCGATATTTTGCGTTCCGGTCTTATTCTACGGATTTTCTGATGGGACAACCCAACACTCACGGAAAATCGAACCACATACATGCTCTTGCTCAGCAGTGGACTACTTACTCCAACACAGTTACAGTTCTTGTTGAGATTATGTAGTTCTAATATTAGTGTAGTATTTACCTGTAATATCAATTTCATTCGTTTCTTAGTACAAATGTCCCGAGTCGGATCTTCCTTGGATAATTCTGATACCAGCTCCGAGTAGTATCCTCTTTTAGGGATATCATCCCTTGTTTTATTATTGTACACGAGATCATGTTGTTCTATCTTTTTCCTTTTGCAATACATAATGAAAATGTAATTTTACTATGCACACACCAATCCTGAAAAATAACAGGTGTCAGGTACACATTTGTTGTTTTTTTTTAAATGTTATGTAAAGTCATAGTGCAAAATTATTCCGACCAGTCATCGGCACAAATGTTATTGTTGGGAACTTGTGTAAAACAAACTTTATATGAAATGGCTAAATAACTTCATTCTCCAAAGAATGCTTCAGCGACGTAGTTTATGTGCCTGCGAAATCTCTTTTGATCCAACAGCAATAGGTACACCTCCCTTTTCATTGGGCAAACGTAATCACCGAAATATGGGTTAATTAAAGGTCTACCTCTGTCTAAACCAACGGGTATCGTAAGCGTGATGTCACGCGTGTGTCTGTAACTTGTAAGGTCAGCCTCCTCTGCTAAGTTTTACAGGTGCTTCTGAACATTAAAACCAGTCAAGGTTGTTTATGAGCGTAACACACGTAATTAAGCGTAGACTACGAAAAAAAAAAAACCTCTTTTACAAAAACTAACTACTGGTGTTAAAAATGAAAGCTCGTCATAGGTGGCAGCACAGTTCAACGTCTACAAGTCGCCATTATTTAGTTTTTTTAATTTCAATCACAAATTAAACGAAAACTAGAATAAATGTGTATTAAATTCGGAGTGTAGCAATATCAAAAGAATTATGGAAGTTGTACCATTTACAGGTTATCTTACGTTTGTTAATTTGTTGGTGAAGACTGGAGGCGAACTACAGGTAAAACTTGATCAGTGTTGAAAACCAACTTATGTACTATTATTCTTATATACACCTAAACATAAGGCTAAAGTGTCTTAGTGTTTTGTCTCCGACTAACCGTTTGTCGTAAAAACGATGTGGAAGGGATCCATAGATTAAGTTAGGTTAGAACTGTGACCAACTACCTCGAAATTGGTCGCAAAAATGTTTCTTTCTGATTATGAGTGAAAATATTATGGTAATTATGTTTAGGGATAAAAGCTTTATGATAAAAAACAGTAGGAGTTTAAATATATTTACATGCTAATATTAATTACAATTTTCGGAAACATGAGTGTTATGAACATCGTTAGTAGCACTACAAATAGTATGAATGAAATCTTTAGGATGAAATCTTTTAGGAAGAGTGATCATTCGGATTACAAATAATTAGGAAGAACAATTTCGGGCAAAGAACTTTAGGTGAGCCAAAATGGACCCCACGTAGCGACTTTAGTCACTGGTAACTAGCAGCGAAGCAAAATTTGGAAGTCTCATATCCAGACGAAGATTTTCGAATAATTTGTAGTTCTGATTTAATAATCTGGACTAGTAGTGGTCAATGTCCAGACGTGATATTTTGAAATGGACAGCTAGTTACCATCGACATAAGTCCCAAAATGTTTATTTAGGTACCCGAAATCGGAACTAAACAACTGTCTTGTTTTTTAGATTTCACAAAACGATTTCAGAAATGTTTACCAAAGAACCTCCTTGTTAACATCACTCAAGCGCCTAAAGATCCTTCAAGCAGTGTACACATGGCTACACATCAAGCTGTAAATTCCAGTGTAAGCTGATCTCGCATTGCATATGATTTTCGTACAATGCGAGTTCAGCATAAGCTGGAAATAAATAGCTTGATGTGTAGCAGTGTGTAAATACCAACATCGGCCTCGTCCCAATGGTAATCAGTTGCCCAAAGATCCTTGTAGCACTGTTTCATGACAGTCTAAACTATTGACTTTGAAGAATAAATCAGGGTTTTTTTGGCGGGATCGCGTTGGAACATGCCGCACGAATTTTCATTTTAGTAGTGCATAATTTTGGTGGTGAATTATTCAATTTAGTTACGTGTGCCAAGGCTTACTCATTGCTGATGGTGTGATGGCAAAACGAATGAAAAAATATCGCATTTCGCAGTGGAACCGTAGCGTCAAGCGCCAGAAATCGTGGGGAAAAACAAAGCGCAAAATAATTTTGGATAAATACTATATGTCTGTGATAAATACTATCATTTTAGTTACCATAGACAATAATTTTATGATGGCCTGATTGATAACAACACTGGCTGTGTATCAAAATGTGTATTCTGTGGTCCTGCCTGTGACACACGTCACGTTCCAGATTGGGGTTATTCACAATTTTGGGGAAAAAAAAATATATTAGGGGAAAGTTATGGGAATCTGTGTTTGGGAAAATTTGGGGTTGACTAAGATTGAAATACATATATTATTATAAATGTAAATATAGTATTTCATTCTTAGTCAATAACTTTACATTTTCGAATGGCTGAAATCATTAAAATCATTATTACACGCATTTGAGCAATTAAGACAAGGTCTAAAATATTCGATCGGGTGAGTTGACACACATACATATTCTAAGTCAAAAGACATGGTTTTCAATAAAAAAACAAAACAAAGGTTCGACTCCTATTCTCCCACAGCCAGCAGGTGGGCATGCTCAGCAATAATAGCAATAGAGATTATTCCGTACCAAGATACAGAATTGCTCATTCCATTGTTTCTGGGAAGATCGGTTCTCGGGCTGAACCATATTCGGACAAGCCACCTTCCAGGCGTTCATGATATCGGTTAAACACGACACTTTAGAGTAAACTTGAGAAGGGGCTAAGATTTTTGATGTTAACTGGTTGGTGCTGTGGACCGAGCACAGGAACGCTTTAACTAAAGAAATTGTGGATGCCGAATGCCCAACAAACCGAATGGATTGTGTGGCTTGCAGCCAAGAGTGGTTATCGGATGCCACATTTAAAATCGATGTAGAAATGATTTTATTAATTTGTTCAATTTTTTCTAATTGGTGTGACTGCTTCCTGCTCATAAAGAGGAAGAGCGGAGAAAATACGTAAAATTTTGACCTAAACAATAGTATCACATAAGGGTAATTGCCAAATGAAAATTTATTTTACAAAGCCTAGCGGAAATACCGTTGAAAATCTTGATGTTTTCGTCAATGAATAATAAATGCTTTGTTTTAAGAATGTTGTACCTTTTCAATAAGTTATATTTTTAAATTATGTTTCATGGATTTCTTTGTTTAACTAGCCAAATCATGTTAAGTGGTGTATTCTAAAAAGGAATCATTTCGAGGAAAAAAAAAACAATCTGGGGAAATTTAATAAATCATGTCTGGCAACCTTGCTAATGTCAGCCTGTCAGGCTCCCAGCCCGGCACCATAGGTATTTATTGTTTATTCTATGCAGTGTTGCCAACCCGTCCGATAATTATGGGGGCGTGCGATAATTTGGCTAATGGTACGATGTACGATAATGAATGTCTAATGTACGCACGGCTACACATCAAGCTATACATTTCCAGTATAAACTGATCTCGTATTGTATAGGATTTCCGTACAGTGCGAGATCAGCGTAAACTAGAAATGCATAGCTTGATGTGTAGCCGTGTGTACGATAATTTTGTGCTTTGGTCAGTAGTTGTCAGAAAAAATAAACGAAACTTAATCTCAATGGCAAATGTAAAGAATGACAGCGTCAACAAATAAATGTCTCTCTTTAACTCTTTCCCTTACATTAACTAGCGCACAATCCTGAAAATATTCTTATGTTTCCATTCGCAATAAGCACATAGTCGTAAACAAAACATCAAATAGCTTTTTGGTGAAAAACTTAAGCAATGATTCTTTATTTACGACTTTATTTAATCATATACTGTGAACAAAATTAAAAAAAAAACATTAAAAAAATCAAAATCAAAATCAAAAGTCATTTATTCAAACTAGGCTGAGAGTCAGCACTTTTCGAACGTCAAAAAAAAAAAAAAAAAAACATAAGACAGTCCCCCCAAAACGCCCTCCCTTCGACACTTCCTAGTGCTTTAGCTGGGAAGAAGAAGTGGCGCAACAAACTCCCCAGCAGCACAGCTGTCTGTTCAGTTAGAAGAACTTGATACTGTACAATACAATAGTAAAAAATAAAATGATTTAAAGAGTCTAATAAAATAAACAATTAAGTATATGAATGTAATTCATACAACCTGTCAGTAGGTAAGCTAATTCTGGTGAAAGAACACAAACATTGTCTTGAGTTAATCACAGCGACCAACTATTCTTATCGTTTAAGTAGTCGTTAATAGAATAGTATGCCTTAGAACAAAGGTTGGATTTTACTTTGGCTTTAAACGCACTAAAATGTAAATCTAACAAAGAAGTGGGAAGCTTGTTATAAAAGGTTATACCAAGCCCAACAAATGAGTTATGAACCTTATGAAGCCGGTGAAAGGGAGCACGTAGTTTATCCTTATTTCTAGTATTTATATTATGAATATCACTGTTTTTAGTGTATAAGTGTATATTTTGCCTAATATATAAGATGTTAGCGAATATGAATTGCGATGCCACCGTGAGAATACCGATATCTTTAAAAAAATCTCTTAGGGACACTCTAGCACCCAGTTGGTAAATTGCTCGAACAGCTCGCTTTTGAAGAACAAAAATATTTTGAATATCAGCGGCTTTGCCCCACAACAGAATTCCGTAGGACATAACGCTATGAAAATAACTGAAATAAACTAACCGAGCTGTTTCAACGTCAGTGTACTGTCTTACTTTTCTAACGGCATAGGCGGCCGAACTGAGCCTTCCCGCTAGGCTTGATATGTGTGAGCCCCACTGAAGTTTAGCATCTACTGTTATGCCCAAAAAAACTGTCGAGTCTACGGTTTCAAGCACCTCTTTATCTAACACGATGTTTGGACCAAGATTTCTAACATTCGGTAAGGCGAATTTTACACACTTTGTCTTCTTGGCATTAAGTACTAGGTTATTTGCCGTAAACCAATCCGTAAGCATTAATTAACTGAACACTACGACGAGGTTTTTTTGTGATTTGGATTTTGTACGATAATTTTGCCCGGAATACGATAATTTTCGGATCGGAACTCGATAATTTGAACTTTTGGAGTTGGGAACACTGATTCTCTGAGTGAGAGAAGTTTTAGCCGAGGCATCGTTTGTTTGCGTGTGAAATGTGAAATAGCGATAAAAATTGAACCAATAAATCAGGGTTTGGGAGAAGTAATTCGTCGTTCATGCATTTTTGTTTTGCGTAATTAAATACGTTGTGGTTGTTACTGTGTATGAGTACCACGTTAGTGACAAAAATAACATTTCGATTTTGATGGATTGGATTTCATTTTAGACAGTGGTAGTGGTGTTTTATTGTCGGAGTGGTGCGCCCATAACGATCTCTGTAGCTTGTTCTGTATTATTGTAATTCGTTCACAATGTTGAATGTATGTCCTCAGTTTTCGAACAAACAGTAAATGATAGGCGTTTCTTGCAAAAAAATAATGTCATTTTGTTCTTTTGTTGCTTTTTAATACATAGGTTGGTCAGTGGGTCGTCTTAGGTTCGTTTTGTTTGATTTTCATTTCGAGCCTTATCTTGGGCAGTGGGTTGTCTTTATCCTAATAAAGATGGGTTGGCATCACAGCCTACTAAGTATCATGTAGGTACAGCATATTATGTTGTCCTAAAGGATTGTTTGGATATTATTCTTCTGTGTTCCTGTTGTTCATTAGTCAGTTTTTGACCTAAATTTGAAGAATTTCTGTACTTGAGGGTGGTTACTGGGTCATTGGGTGCTTATGTCATTAAAAACCTGTCTCTATGAACATTTTCGTTCACAACTTTACAAAATAAATATTTTTCATTTACCCAAAGATAATAAATTCCTACTGAATGTGTTTTCTGCCTACCCTCTTACTACAAAAACATTTGTCTCATAGTTTATGATGTTAAGTTTCTTTAATATACCATCATTATGTTATCTTGTTAGTTGCGTCTGGGTCAGAGGCGGCTTTACCCATTGCGAGGCTCAGGGCGGCAGGTCTTTGCGAGGTTCGTCAAAAGTAGATCTGGTAGTTTGGTTTAGGTATTTGTCATGTTTTAGGAGAAATGCTAAAGTTATCATCATCATCATCATTGCAGCCGAAAGACGTCTACTGCTGGACATAGGCCTCCCCCAAGCTCAGCCACTTCGACCGGTTCTGTGCTTCACGCATCCAGCGGATTCCTGTGGCCCTCACAAGGTCACCTGTCCACCTTTTGGGAGGCCTTCCAACTTTACGTCTTACGGTATGTTTAAGTTATACAAATAAATACAATTTGAGTTCACGGGATCAAATCGGGCTTAACTTTACTAAATCTATAAAGTTGCTGCTTGTCTCATTCGAATCTGAGTCAGATGTTAACTTCTCTCTATGCCCCCTGAAGGCCAAATTGTGAGATGCTAAAAAATTTGCAATTGTGAGCAATTGTTCTAAAATATCTCTCCAAATTGCCTTTCTTGTTCAATTTGTGACCGGGCCAAGGAGTCAATAACGAAACAGCTGTTTAAACTATTCTATAAATAAATCCATTTAAACATACAATCTTTGTGCTGTCGACTAGATTCGTGAGACTTTAGGCAATCACCCAAGTGTTTCCAATCACACACTCCTTCACTTGATCCTATATTCCCATCTGCCCCCTTCGAGCTTGCCACCGGGGTGGTGGCTGGCACTAAGAAGTGGCGTTTACCACCCCGTGGCAGATGACACTTATTTAGTGTCATCTGCCCCCTTCATGATGATTGTAAGGTGGTCGATTCTCCACCGCGTTCTCATATTACGTACTGGACATTATCAATAGAAATTTAAATAAAACCACTGGATATCATTAGCAAAAAAAATTAACTTTAATAATGGCAAATAATTTTGGAACTTTTCTATATTTATTATTAAATAATGTTCTATTGCCACAATCACAGTTTTAATCACAGTATTATTTACAATAATCGACTAGTTTTTATACAAAAAAAAAAAAAAAAATTTAACTAACGACACTAACGAAAACTTAACCAAGATTATTTAAAAAAATTAAGTTTTTTTAAATTACCAACTAAGATTACAGTTTTAATCACAATATTATTAAAATTAGAATAATGTACCCATTAGTAACAAAAAACCGGTCAAGTGCGAGTTGGACTCGCGCACCGAGGGTTCCGTACAAACCTGTGGGTATATAAGTAAAAGTTCAAAATTGTCAAAAATATTTTTTTTTATATGACGAAACTAAAAATTTTCGGTTTTCGTAATTTTTCCTATATCTGTACTATAAGACGTGACTTCGTACAAAATTTCAAGATTCTAAGTTCACGGGAAGTACCCTGTAGGTTTTGATTCCCGTGCGAGTTTCGAAAATTTGCGGAATTTTGCGGCCTAAATGGCTGTATCTTTTGATTGCGTTGACTTAGAAGGTTGATTTTTCTACAGCTTCCAGGGACAGTAGAACTAAGTATCATATAGAAATTTCAGTTTGATACCTCCACGCGTTCCTGAGAAAAACGGTCTTGACAGACGGACGGACGGACGGCCGGACGGACGGACGGACGGACGGACGGACGGACGGACAACAAAGTGATCTTATAAGGGTTCCGTTTTTTCCTTTAGAGGTACGGAACCCTAAAAATAGTAATTGTTAGCGGGTGGAGCAAATAAAAGTGGACTGTATATATATAGGCAATGGTTTATTGCCGTGCTTATTAACAATATTTAACTTTCCCGGACAAACAATAAAAATGAGGTTACAGAGGTGATTCGTCCGTCGCGGTGGAGTCCGTTCAAGCGAGTGCTCGTTGGGCCGAGCCATGTTGCCACCGCGCCGCGCCTCGGCGTGCCGATGATGACGCGTCGGCCACGACGCCTGCGCGTGTAGGTCGCGCGCAAGGTCGTGTGTTGGGTTCGATTCCCAACATGCTGCCCGGGTTGAAGCGTAGACTTCAAAAATCTGGAAGGGGGCAAACATGAGTGGGTGCCCTCTTAATGATGGGCTGGTATCACCACAGTAGCTCCCGTTACTGCCAGGAGAATCACTGAGAAATCCTTCGTTTGCTGAGAGGTGCTTCATGGTTTTCACATTGCCATCAGAGACCTGTAGATGAGAGTAGAATTAAGTGGCCGTCCAATGGAAACAGAAGGAGTGAAAGTGAAAGAGTTAAAGGGTTCTAAGGGAGGAGGAGTAAGAGGATAGGAGTTTAAACCAGCATTTATTAGAGTGAGGCAGATAGCCATTTCTCATAACTAGCAAATATTGATACATTGAATAATATAATAAAGGAGAAGTTAAGAAGCATATAAGTAGTGAATTCCGACAAATGATTAAAGAGCGGATAGGTTGATAAGCTTCACAAGATAGTACAGCAACGAGTTCGAAATGACAGGCTTGTGTCAAATTGGAGATTTAATTGCCATAAATGATGTAATAAAATTGAAATCTCTGCTTTTCCTGTCTGCTAGCATTACCGGCTCAGCGATAACGACGCTATAATACAAACCTGGATACTTTGTGTAACAAGTAAAGAGGTAATGACATAATGGATAAATGATTCAATTTACAAACTACACATACGTTATTGTAAGTATTAAAGAACAAAAAATACATTAAAATATAAATTACTAATTGGAATGTTAGCTACGAAATGATCAGAACATTAAGAAAATAAGACCTACGGTTAACTACACTACATTAAGAATCTACATAAGAATTACTGTTAGTATGTAGGTACAACAGAACAAGAAACCAGTACTGGTAGATCGTGCTTCTCGTATGATTGGGCATTTTAGGCAAAGAAGAACATGCCCACCACAAGGATGAACCACTGATGGAATCAGCCTTCAGCCCGCGGGAAACAAGATCCGCCGGTTTGTCTGTCGACGGTAGGTAGCTACACGCGTGATAGGTATAAATAACACTAATTAAAACTACCAAGAAGACAGCTAGGCGAAGACTTCCTATTTTTGTGCCTGTACTTGAAGACAGAACCTTCAGGAAATTGCTCATGTGACATGAACCGACACTTTGCGTTTTGAATTAAACCGCCAAAGACTGAAGGTTTTTCCTTCAGCGGCATGGTCACCACAAAGCGTCCGTCGTCATTACGAGTGGCGTATTTCTGAGAGCTCAGCTTAAAGTTACGCTTCTTAGGAGATAGGGAGTGCTTGGCTGCGATGGTATCTGATACATGGAATGGAGGTAAAAAGGGGTCGGCATCCACGTTTAAAAAATGACTAACGGGAGAAAAAGAAGGTGACTTACGGCGGGCGACGTACCCTGACACTAGCCAACCCAGTTTTGTTTCATATAACTTGGGCTGATTTTTTCCCAAGTCAATAGAATTATTGCATAAGACGGACCAAAATACTTCGGCCCCAACTAAGATATCTATTGCTGACGGTATGTTAAAAGAAGGGTCAGCTAGACTTATTCCCATAGGAAGAGGAATATTATCTATGTTTACGAATGAAGACGGTAAAGCTTTAGTGATCTGTGGTAAAATATGGCAGTCTACAGTACGTGTATACTCGTCATTGTGAATGGACATTATAGTAAGACTGCAAGACTGTGTGCTACGAGAAGTGTTATTATTTATACCTGTCACGGTGGCGCTCGCACTACGTCGCGGCAAACCCAGCTTACCGCAAAATGACTCAGCAACGAAGTTACCCGTGCTACCGTTGTCGAGCAGTACTCGGGCAGTGAGCACGTCGCCCTTGCTGCCAATCACTCTCACGAGCGCTGTGGAAAGTAAAACATCCGGAGGAGTAGAAAACTGCTGAACATTAGTGGTACCAGCAAAGTTGTTGACGGGGGTAACTGGCTCAAGAGTAGGGGTTGTGTCTACCACATGTAAATGAAGCAGAGTATTGTGCTTTTTCTTACAATATTTGCAAGGAACAAGATTGCACCTAGATTCTACGTGCCCTGGTCGAAGACAATTAAGACAGACCTTTGCTTCTTTAGCCTTTTGAAGACGATCTTCTACGGTCAGGGCTCTAAATGCTTCACAATTGAATAAGAAGTGAGGCTGATTGCACATAGGACATGTAAATTGTTTTTTATTAGCATTGTATTTTTTTTTATTTGAAGTGTTACTGTCATTTTTATTGTCATTAGATTTTGTTATTGTGAGAAGATTAGAATCGTGTTTTGAAATGTCTGATTTTGGCTTGTTACTTTTGTGTTCTTGTATAGTTTCTAATAAGTCGGCTCTGTTGCTAAGAAAATGTATGAAAATGTCTAAAGAAGGTGGATCAATAAGTGTGTTTCTGTGTTCTTCCCATACCCTACGTGTAACACTATCCAGTTTTTCTGCCATCATATGAATTATGAGGGTATCCCAATATTCTGTTGATTGACCTAAGGTTTTTAATGCACGAAGGTTTTTATTCGTGACGTCGATGAGGTTACGAATGGAAGAACAAGATTCACATTGGATACGTTCTACCTTAAACAATGCATGAACATGATTATTCACAAGCAATCTTTTGTTGTCGTACCTACTACACAATAAATTCCAAGCGGACTCATAATTCTGAGCTCTAAAATCTAAATTGTCTATTACTAGTAGTGCACTATCTTTAAGAGACGCACGAAGGTAGTGCAACTTATTAATATTGTCAATGTCCGACCGTGAATGAATAAGTGACATATATGTGTCTCTAAATTCTAGCCAGTGTTGATAGTGACCGTGGAAAACAGGTAAATTGATTTTTGGCAACCGTACACAGTTAAATTTAAAGCCACCTGCCTGTACATCCTCGATACCCGTTACGGAACCATCTCGAAGGCTGCAAGACTGGGGGGGACGAGCACCGAGCAGACTCCGCGCCGTCGCCACCAGCTTATAGTACTGGTTCTCGAACTGCTCACGTTCCTCGCTCTCGTCATCTGGGTTGTCCAGCAACACCTCGATGTCGCACTGCAATTTGTCGAAATCCACATATAAGCTATCAAATTTATTAAATCTGGTCTCTAAGTCTAAAAGTTGTAAGCTGCTAAGTACGGTGCAACTTTGAAGCATGTTAAGGTAGTTGCAAAAAATTGTGAGCTTTGATTTCATACAGGCACGTTTTTTAATGAGTTTTGCAATCTTTTCGTCAGCCATAATGATAGAAATAACAGTAGCAAACTCACAAATGAACTAATGAGATAACAAACCAGTTTTTAAAGGAAAAGAAATATATAACTAGCTAATGAGTTATGAACTTATGAATGGCTCGACGGTGCGAACAAAGGAACAGCTGATGCGACGGTAACAAGTAGGTACGTCGGCAAGCGATCAGCTGTTATAGATAAGAAGCGAAGGATTTGCGTAAACAGATGGGTAATATAACCGTTATATTTTAGCTTTATAAGCAGAAAAGTGATTAATGAGAAATGATAGGCTAAGAATTAGAATAATTGTCACTAAACGACTTAACTTGAAGATAAATGAAAGCACTCACTTAAATATGGCTATTTAAAACATGAAATAAGATAAAGAAAAGGAATAACTAAGGGAAAAATTGGAACGAACTCACAGAATGTCTAAACCATCCACAGGATAGACGATGATTTGCAAGTTTTCGTTCTCCTTTGTCCTTGACGATGACTCGAATGTTCGACGGGTCCGAAGTCCGACGCCGGTCGACCTCTTGATGATTTCGTCCTCTAGGCGTGTGCGGGTGCTGCGAAGTTTCTTCTACAGGACTTTGATGACTCCTGCAGGAACTGTTGCCGCTGATGACCACAACTGAAGAGCTTCGAGTTTGATGTTTTTTCTTCCGAGACCGTTACTCCTTGTATATAAGACGGCGAGATCCTTGAAGGACCAATGTTAGCGGGTGGAGCAAATAAAAGTGGACTGTATATATATAGGCAATGGTTTATTGCCGTGCTTATTAACAATATTTAACTTTCCCGGACAAACAATAAAAATGAGGTTACAGAGGTGATTCGTCCGTCGCGGTGGAGTCCGTTCAAGCGAGTGCTCGTTGGGCCGAGCCATGTTGCCACCGCGCCGCGCCTCGGCGTGCCGATGATGACGCGTCGGCCACGACGCCTGCGCGTGTAGGTCGCGCGCAAGGTCGTGTGTTGGGTTCGATTCCCAACAGTAATAATGATTCAAATCACAGTTGTAAGCTTATGTAATCATTTTAATTCAAGAAAAGTTTAAATTAAGTACACACCATTTCCAAATAGTGGCCTACTGTTATTTGATCATCCAATAACGCTAATTGAGCGTCTTGAATGAAGTCGTCATTGGACATAGAATTTTGATCCCTTTTTTAAATATTTTGTTTTGTATTAGAGTTTTTTTAACGTTGACTAACGAAGCGTCTTCTTCAATGATATTCAAAAAATGCATAATATTTGGATTCTTTTTTCCCATAGTTTGTCCCTTTGTTTAGCTTGTTGTGCCAACCTTTCAAAAAAATGTTGGTTCGGTGGCGTTGGCCATACACTGACAAAATTTCTAGCGAATCAGACTTTATCCACTGTTTTTTCATATAGGACCTGAATTTCAGTAATTGAGGGTCTTCAGTATCATGACGCGTTATATATTTCCAGCCATTTAATAACTCATTACGAGGCAATAAAGGTAATACTGCGCTAAGTTCTATTTCTCGTCTCTTAATTTTTTCGTATCTTTGTGTCAGTCCAAGTTCTTTTGCTTTCTTCCAAATACTTTTATTATAATGATAATAACAGCCGGAAATTTCTGTATTTGGGAAAGATTTTTTTATAGCTTTGATCGCAGCATTTTCAAAGTCTGTCTTAAATTTCAATGGTTCCCACTCAGAAATCTGCGATTTTATTAAATCGAATAGAGTGGCGTAGGCTTTACATGTCATTTTATTCATAAGACAGTACAACAACGGCACGATGTTAGTGGCTTCTCTATCGCTCCCCAAATCTCTATGAATTACGTACAATTGTTTGAAACATGTTTGGCAACTTTTAAAAGTACCATCGCTGAAGAAGTCCGTGACCTTTCTAATTAATTCTCTGGATTTTTTGGAGCAGAATATAATGATACGTACTCCTTCATGTCTGTAGTCGGCCATCAAAAATTCTTGGTATCTAGCTGGGATTTCCACCTCTTCAGCTTCACAACAGGATATTTTTGGCAATTCTGCTGTCTTATTTCTATGCCTATATAATGATGATTTGATGTTATTAAATAGAGGAAGTTGCACAATATTACTCACGTCGGAATTATTCATCTCTGCCATTGCTTTGTTGTAGATAGTTGGCACGGCGGGAAAGTTTGGCTCTGTTATTTTCTCCTTTATTCTTTGCAATAATATTGCAGTCTCATTTTTTGGGAAATCTGGTGTACAGTTGTGGGGCTTCCCATCTACAAGATTCTTCCCCTATAAAAAGAAACACATATTAAGTGAATATTCTTTAAGACTGACCCAACGCAAGTCAAAGATAAGTAGCTACCTACTTACTTAGATACAGATTGGTATATTAGCACTTATCTATTAATTTGTGACTCGCGTTGGATCAGTTTAGATCAACATGTCTTATGTTACTCATGTCTAACTTTGTTATTTTTGACCTTATACCTAAGTAGCGATCCATTCCGGAGCCCGAAGGCAGAGCATTTTTTGAAAATAAAATATAGCCTATATTACCCACTGATAATGTAGCTTTCTGTCGGTTAGTATTTTGAAAATTGGTTCAGTAGTTTTTGAGTTTATTCAATACAAAGAAACAAACAAACAAATCTTTCCTCTTTATAATATTAAGTGTTATAAATTGTTGAACTAGACCAGATTAAAAAAACTTACTAAACTGTAATAAAAAAAACTTCTACTTACTTTCATTCTTAAAAGACCGCGACACTTATTTTTTCTTCTACCTGAGCACTCCCATACCACGTGACCAGTGGTTTTATATTGTTTTTTTATAATATATTGATGTCCCGCAAGTAATAGCACTTTACCATTGTTTTTATTAATATAAAAAATCGTATCAGACTCTTGGGAACTTCCACTTGCTAGTGGTTCCGCCATATTGGTATATTTGCGCGCGCGCACCACGCAGTCTCTGATTATCTATTGCAAATTGTGACATACAAGGAATTTCCGTAATCTATGGAAAAATACTGTAAAGCACTAAGTAGGTACTGGTACTAGGTATTCTCCCTATTTCTAGAGGAGGTCCCCTTTGGATCTCTACCAGAGGGGACCTCTAGAAATAGGGGGAGTTATATTGAAACGCGGAGGACTTGGAACTAATTGATACTATCTTACTACATTAAATTTAGTACCTACCGAATAGCTTCGGTAGATTCCGATTCAAAACATAATAATTCATTTAACAAACTGTATAATTAAAAACTTTTCTTAACTTTTTTGCTATCACTATCTCCAATCACGCGAAATGTACTAACCGTTACAACTTTTCAACCGCTCTTTTCCATTGCTTAGGATCACGTCTTTTCTTCCTTGCTTTATTTTGAGGTACTTTTTACTTAGAAAACACAATATTTTCTCTTAATACCAATAAGGTAAGTACTAAAACACACAACATGCACCTTGAAAAGTTTCGAGAGCAGCTCTGATCGCCATGACAGTTTTAATCAAATACCGGCTTCTGATTGGTTGACATGGACAGAGTCAAATTTGCTTCTAGGAAATTTGGGACAGAGTTGATTTTGCACGTAACTGCGTTTTTTGAACTAAATTTATAGCAGGATTGAGTCGAGTTTGCATATTAACAATTTTACCGTACCACAGAGTGACAACCATAGAGTAAGACTGCATTCACAGGTTAAAAAATGTAAAATATGGACAGAGTCGGTTTTGCATTTACACCCCTCCTGTTGCTGAATAAGCTTCGATCAAGTTTGCTCCAAGTTCTAGTTTGAAATCTCGTAATTGGTTAATTTTATTGGCTGGAACTCGTTCTGCTCCTTTACGTTTTTTGTAGAGGAGCCACGAGTTAGAAAGGGCTATGATAGTACAAATTTTGGTCTCGGCATGAAAGCAGTAATTTAACAGAAGATCTAGTACCCCGGTCATAAATTATACTTGGATTTGTATTTTACTACGATATCACTCCCGAAAATTGGATAAGTTATTATTGAACTGGCCTGCAGGAAAAGGAAAACACTTGCAATTTGGCGTCCCAATGTTATTGAAAAAAAACTAATAAATCACCCTACTGACTTGACAAAGATGGACCTGCTTTTAAGTATTAAAAAAACATTTTTCCTAATCTTTCCGATTCCAAAGAAAAAGAAGGAATCTTTGTGAGGCTCCAAATAAGAAAGATATGAAACGATGAACATTTTGCTGGTCAATCCATCCAGTGTCGAAAAAGATGCTTGGTATTCATTTAAAGCGGAAGTAAAACTTTCTTGGGCAACAATAAATCGGAGGTTGATGAAGAAATTGTTTCCAATTTATTGAAGAATTGTCACCGAATGGGAGTGAACATCTTGTTAAAAACTTCTTTTTTTTTTAATTTGCACCTGGATTTTTTCCCTGAGAAACCTGTGAAGCGTAAATGATGAGCGTGGTGAACGTTTCCATCGAGACTTGAAGACTTATGAAGAGAGGTACAAAGGATTTTGGGATTAAAATATGTTAGCCGATTATTGTTGCTCTGTATTAAGAGGAACTGATGCTAATTAGTATAAAAGAAGGAGTAATTTGTTTATTTTTTTATGGGGCACATAACAGAATATTGTTGAGAGTAAACATAGTAAGTATTTCAAAAACGTGACATCATAACTTTTCTTCCACTGCAGTATCGAAGCTAGTCAAAAATCATTCTACCGATTCACATTATTTTCATCTATGGGTAGAAAACCATGTAAAGTAGTGAATTGATCAAGCATTTGGTCTAAAAGAGCTAAAAAAGAAAAGGGAAAAGGAAGAAAGGAAGGGAAAGGGCTTGGAGTTTGTTTAGTCCAATTTTATCTTAAAATCATTGCGAGTCATTGGTCATCTTCTTGCATCTAGATTTGAACCTAAATTAACCACTTGTCAGAAAAGTAGCTCAATGTGATTGTGTGATAACATTTTTTATGTTTTTGATAGTATGTAGTGTCTTATGAAATTTTGATGCTTCTAATTTAATATGGTGGCTAGTTGCTATCTGTATAACACCCATATAGGAAAACTTATTGTAGAAATTAAAAAATAAGGGTATGGAATTATTATTGTTGAAATGAATTGCAGCAAAAAAAAAAAAACGAATTCGGTACCCTGATATGGTGCATTGATACAGTTTGGATCTTTGGAATCAATATTCATCATCTGCCTAGCCTTTGTCCAACGATGTTTTGGTCAGTTTGTGTGATGGGTCGCACAGTGCGCCGGATTGGAGGGTGGAGAAACGACAGGACGCCATGTCACTGTGAAGATGGATGGAGGACCATGGTGCAAGTACTTGAATTAAAATACTATATTCCACTGTCAAGGGTAGAGAGTACTGAAATCTATTCAGCATACAGTCTTGTACCAGATCTGAATCGGAACTAACTATAATTGGACAAGTAAGGCCCTTTTAGAAGTCTCAGTGGCATTGGTTTCTCCCTATCATTTCTCACGTTTTGGGTCCCTCTACAAAGTGGGGTAGCGTGGAATAATATAGACATAGGCGAAGTTGTATCAGCGAGGCCCCTTTGCTTTCGTTCCCAATATTTAATCGATTTATTTCGATTAGCCAATAAATCAGACGTACCAAACATGCTTTGACACGACATACCTACTCATGATAGTGAAACAATATAAATGCGCATTGGGAGAGTATTGAAAAGCATATAGATTTGAAAAAAGGTTTTATTTTGTAACTAGAGTGTTTGTATTTTTTCAAAAGTGTTTTTTTTCGGCTGTTTATTGAAGTCCTCTAATAAGAATTTTTTACCCGCATCGCTGTCGACTGTTGACAGGCATTTGTAATTTTTTCCTGCTGCTAAATCTGCTTCGATTGAGAGTATTGTTAAACTAGACAGTCAGTCCTGCTTCATATTGTTTCTTAATCCTTTACTGTATGGTTTGTTTTTTGAAGATACTGTATTATACTTTACAGGCTTAGTATGACTCAAGAAAAATGTTTAAAATTATGTTACGTAGTTTCAGGAAAGTAACAGTCAAAAAACCGTTAGGCTGGGTTCACACGGCATTGTCCTGCACGTTTTCTTTGTATTCGTTTTTTTAACGTACAATCACCCGGGTGTTCATACGGTAGATTTTCATTCGTGTAAAAAACGAATAGCAGCAGTCTTCACACAGTTGTCACAATGAGTAGACGTCTGTGATGGATCCACGCTTGGTTGTGTTTTTATATTGGTATAATCGAAGGCGCCAACGGTTTCGTCGCCGACAGAGCAGAAGGTTTTGGGTACATCCTATTAATGAAGAATCAGGGCGTACTAAACTATTTGAGAAGTTATATGATAAACTTAGAAAAGATGACAAGAAGTTTTTTAATTGCTTTCGGATGTCTATTGAAAGTTTTAAAAACTTATTAAATCAACTGGAAAATTCAAGCCTACCAAAAACAAATACGAATATGCGGAAGTGCATTAGTACTAAAATGAAATTAGCCATCTGTATAAGGTGAGTACACAAATAAAAATACACAGGGTGAAATTATTAAAGTTTTATTAATATAATTAATAAAATAAGTTTTATTTGGCCAATATAATGTCTTCGTATTTCGTATTAAAAGTCGTTATAATCAATTTCTGTGTAATTAGAATAGGAGGAATTCACAGAGGCCGGACTTAGGCCCGGTTCCTATAATGAACGGATCGTCGTAGTATAACAGCTACCACCCGTTTCGTAGTTACTAATAACGAGTCGTATTAGGGTGTTCCACAAAGATTTTATCTAGCCTACCAGCTACGAACATTCGTAGGTTACTTGATAACCGATGGTCCTCAATGCTCCTCTTTGCGTTTCGTTATTACAAAAGTTATGTAATGTGTAGTTCAGAAACTACGATCTATTTTCAAATATTATGAGATATTGAAATGCTATTTATGTTAGCTTTTCTTATATTACGGTTCTTAAGCTGAGAAAAAAATGTAGTCCTTTAGGACTTCCATTTTAAACACAATTGCTATTGTTGCTAAAGTGTGAACAAAACGCTATATCTGTGACGTCAAGTCTAAAGTTCTAAACCCGGAAATACAGCAAAGCGTCGTTACGTTAGGTTTGATTTTCAGAAATAATTTGCACTAAATAATTAATAAAATACTTTTAAACGAATAAAAATATAGTAAAATATGGAAACTAACTACACCGGTAAGTAGTCTGTTCCTTGTTACGATTTTATGTGACATACTCGTGAAATTGTAAAAGATTGTGTGATTTATTTTACTTAATTACAGAAGAGCAAAAAGGCAATGACGAGAGATGAACTTTATTTTGTGGAGTTAATACAAAATTGCACAGTTTTAACCACAAAAGAAACAAACGCCAGTTCCAACAAATTAAAAGACGAAGCATGGGTCACTTTGGCGGCTGCCTTCAATGCAAAATGTGGAGGTTTCCCAAAAACCAAAGAGCAACTGAAGTTAAAATGGGACAATTTGAAAAAGGCAGCCAGAAAAAGAACACAACAAATTCGCATGAATAGGTTAAAGGTACCTTAAAATCAATTACCTTAGTCAATTTTGTAGCAAGTGTCAGTAGCAAACATAATATTTAAATAGTTAGGTTACTACTCAAGGCAAAAGAATACATAATTATCCTATGCCTAGGTCTAATTATTTTTGATTATTTGTACCTAATGTAATAAATAGGCTATCTATCATAATTATATTTTGTTACAGACTGGTGGTGGGACTGCAGATTTTATTCCAACTGATGAAATCCTTGACAAAGTGGCGAGTTTAATGGGGTCCACCTGCACGGGCTTTGATGTTCCATTTGGTGGTGATGGATACTGTGGTGGTACTGTGCTTGTAGAGTTGGAGGTGGGCCCTGATGCAGAACAAGGGATTGGTGACAGTGCAAGAGTGCAAATACCCACAGACGATTTCCTTCCATATACAAATGAAGGTATTATTATGATTTCTAATTGATCAACTTTTTCAGATTATCATCCATCCATAATTTAAGTGCTAGGCAACTGTTGGTGTAGCAATGATGCCAAGTCTTATAATTCTTGAATATGTTTCTACATACTTGCGTTCTACTACCTCATTTGTTTGAGTATTTACTATAATACTAGTCAGTTAATAGCGCTGGATGTGGTTGTAACAGTAAGATTTAATCAATCATGGGTCCAATCCACATCAAAGGGTCGATTTTCGATGTTGCTAAAGGGTACATCTAATTAGAGCAAGTCATTCAGCTCAGCAGACACAAGAGACTGAAGGATCCAGTTGGGTCATCTCGTCGCCTATCCTGCTGTCTAAAAACTTCAACCAGTACGGCCTGCCCATAATGACATGCTGTGTGGAAACGTGGACACTAACAGTTGTGGTGCATCATGGGAGAGCCCTATGTCCTGGACTGCAATAGGCTGAGAAAATTGATGAATCAATAATAATTACCGAGTAATGTAATCATTTCTCGGTTGTAGTAATATGATTCTTACAAACCCTGTTCATACAGATTTGTTTAGAAAGATGTATAACTTATTCCCTTTTTTTCAGTTAAAAAGAGGAAATTAAATGTTTTGACCCCAGAAGAAAGGGTTGTAGAGGGCAATGCAGGAGCAAAATCTTTATGGAATGCCTACAATATCAAAATCTCTGCAAATCAAAGGTAATGTTTATGAATTATTTTATCTCTTATATTTCGTCTTTCTATAACTTTTAATAGCAAGTACCAAGTACAAGTATTATTGTAGGTGTTATGTATAAACAGTTAATATTTTTTGTTACAGGCAAGAAGAAAAGAATTGAAGATGGAAAACTAGTTTTTTTTTTAGCTATAGCAAATTATTATAATAAGAAGACAGAAAAGTTAGATTTAGAGATAAGACTGCTAAAGTTAGCTAATAAGGACAATATTAATGATATTTAAGATTACTGTCTGTCAACCATCACCTTTTTCCTTTTTTGCCAATAAAACTTTTTGTATTTATTTTTTTATTTAGTAATTCTTTAGTAAACTTATAAGTATGGAAAAATTAAATAATGACAAATGAAACATTTTAATCAACATTTATTTGATTTTATTTACAAAGTACTTCGGAAAATAAAGATTGATTTATACCTAAGACACTATTTTTGCTTCTTTTTAATATTCATGATCTTGTTTGTTATTCCAGACTGAAAAAAAAAAGAAAATATTATAGTAGGTACACATCACTTGTTAGGTTAACTTGTATGGATCAGAATGTTGGGCCACAAAAGGTGTGAATTAAAGGCATGTAGCTGAGATGAGAATGTTAAGATGGATGTGTGGTGTTACACAAATGGCTAGAATAAGAATGACATATTTATGGCATAAATAAAACAGTATGTATTTACAATGAGTATTAATATGATTATGATATCAACTCACTTATTGAAATATTCTGTGATCAAAGTTGCTCTTAACGTCTGATTATTATTTGCTTCAGTATTATTAGGTGTAGGCACTGCATCCATATCTGGAATCTCAACCTCTGGTGGAATATCATCCAGGCTTTTAAGTCTACAAATATTGTGTAGTACTGCTGTAGCAATAATTAGTGCATTGGCTCTTAAAAGACTCAGACGTAAGGTTAAAGCCACAACTGGAAATCTTCGTTTCCAAACTCCAAAACACCTATAAGAAAATAAGCAATATTTTAATATACTTAATACAAAAATGAAAAGTCAAATCAATCTGTAAGGATTCCTTAGGATAGCTATTCCTTAACCTCTTACCTTTCAATGACATTTCTAGTTCGGATGTGGGCTTCATTAGAAAGTTGTTCACCTCGTGTCACTGGATTTAACAAAGGAGTTAAGAGGTACGGCTTCAAAGGATATGCACTATCCCCAAGCAGCCACTTATTTCCAAAATTTCCATTTTCACATTGTGCTAAAAATTAGGACTATAGTAAAAACAGTATTAAATTACCCATTTCCTTTGTTTTAAAATAATGAAATATGACAACATTAATATGTACCTCGCAGTTCTGAAGTGTTAAATATAGTGGCATCATGAGCAGATCCTGGCCAGCGAGCCACTACATTCATAAACTGCAAATTGGAGTTGCAAGCTGCTTGCACATTAATGGAAAAGTACCCTTTACGGTTTCTAAATTCTTCTCCAATCTGAGTACCTGACATAAAAAATTGTGATTATTTATTTGTAATTCAAGTTAGTAGTAATAATAATAATAATAAATAAAAAAATATATTTCCAAAAGTAAATTACAAAGTAGTTATGCGCAGCATTTACAGCTTAGGACTTACAAGTGCACAGAAATTTGATCAATGACCCCCATGCTAGGTAGAACCTGTGTTACAGGGGTCATCCATCCGTCCATTATACAAAATGACAGATAAGTAAGTAGTACTTATTTTTTTAAAAGGCACAATTATGTTTTTAATTCTAATTTGAAAAAGATGTGGTAAGTGCTTGTGTGTGAGTATGAGTGAGTGTGTATGTGTGTGTATGTGTATGTATGTGTGTGTGTATGAGTGATTGTGTGTGAGTGTGTGTGTACAGAGTGGATGGTTATGTGTATTGCGATTTCAATAGGTCTTCTGTTTTATTGTAGTGAAGAGTTAAAAGATATTCTTTAATTTTAGATTTACAATGAAATGTGTTAAGGGAATGTATATCCAAAATCTGGTTCAATTTATTATAAGTGAGGGTGCTTAGAAATGGGTAGTGTCGTTTAGCAAAAGTCGTGTTCGTGCTTTTTATAGGACATGGGGGTACCGGTCTTCTTCTTGCGGTAAAAGGATTACTTTTGTTTAATGGTGAGTTTGAGTGTTTGCGGATTAGTGCACGTAAGTAAAATTAGTTGGTACAGGTCTAATACAAAGCACTCACATGGTGATTGTATCCTGATGTGTGTTCCATCAATTGCACCAAGTACTCGAGGAAATCGAGATATAGAATAAAAGTCTTGCTCGGTATCCGTATGCATGTATACATATCTGCTATACAGCTGTGCTATAGCGTTACTGACATCACGTACAATACGGCATGCTGAAGTTTTCGAAACTCCTATAAAATCTGCCACTGATATTAACATTGTACCCAATGCATAGAACCTTAAAGTTAGTAATAGCTGGTGTATTGGAGATATTCCATGATTCCATAAACAAACCAAGTAAAACATTAGATTTAGGTTGAAATGAAAGCAATGTATACCAATCATTCTTCTGTAGGGATCTAAATAACTAAGCACTTGGGTAGATTTACTAACCTGGCTCCCGTTATTTTTAAATATGGATATATTTCAAGCAGTAACTCTTGAACGGTTGTTTTATCAAGCCGAAATCTCAGCTGGAACTCAAAATCATCCAAGGTGTAAAGATAGTTGACTCTTGGTTTGTAAACTCTAGTACGGCGATTATTTTCTTCTGAATCAGAGTCACTGGAATCCGACAATAAATGTAACATTTCTAAATCACTCACTTCACTTTTTGAACTCGACATTTTGTAATAATTTTAACTTAACGCTTGAAAAATACCACAAACTGTTCTAAAGCGGTCGGTACACAAACCAACTACGAACAGTACATTTGACAGTTTGACTGACGTTTAAAACTTTTATAGGAACACCCTATACCTTCATTTCCATACTTCATGGTTACGGATCGGTAATGGTAATCCTCCCATCCGTTGGTAGGCTCTGTTTGGTAAGATGAGTTACGACACGTTTTTTATAGGAACAGTTTAGACTTACGCCTGGTAAAATATTTTACTGCCCGTAAGTAAAACGAACCGTTTTGTCAATATAGGAACCGGGCCTTAGAAGAGAATCTATTATACGGATAGAATTTGTAGTTTGTTTAAGAAAATCTATTGCTGGGATAGATTTTGTAGTTTGTTAAAGATAATCTATTGTAGGGATAGAATTTGTAGTTTGTGGACTATAATTATTTTGGTATTCCTGGGCAAAATATCCTCTGTGAATTGATGGGAGATAGAAAGACGACGACTCATGACGGCGACAGCTTTTAATATTTTTCAATAATTGTAGCAGTCCCATTTGGAATTCGTGGACTTCATCATCGTCAAACTTATCTAATGATGGCATTATCCCATTAAAAAAATGAAAGATGCCGATTCATAGTTTTAGGTTCATTATTTGAATAAGAATCCATAAATTTCATCATCTTCGCATCAAGAGGACTAACTGCATTCTTCATAGATCTTTTAGGTATTGGGCTCAATGTTGCCATATTATCTTGTGTCTGTATAGAGTTTGCTTCCGATGTTTCGTTTCCTTCAGAATTATTTTTCTGTTTCTCGGATTCTGCGTTGTTATTTTCGGTAGTAACATTGCTTATTGTCTCTTTGGGTTGTATTACTTTTTGCAGAAAGGATAACTGTTTACTATAAACATAAGGTTTTGCTATTTTGGCGCCACTTCCTGACCTCTTCTAATCTTGTATCTTTTTATATGATCGATTATAATTATCTCTTATATGAGTCCACCTCTGAATAATCAGTTTCGCTGTAAAAGACAAACATGGTAAGTTATACTGAATACTGCAGGGCGAGCACAAAGTGCCAAAACGTTTGTGACTTGAAGTTTTAATAATATAAAGTAGACACCTAGAGGGTGATTTGTGTATTTAATAAGAATAGGTACTTGTCAAAATAACTTACCGATGCATACATACGACTCACGATACGATAAAAAATCAACTTATGCCTTTGGCTCTCTGTGCTCATCCTGCTGAATACTTTACATAATATACGTATATGAAGGTTTTTTTTTCAGGTATATAGCATCAGGGTGTCCCATGAAAGATTGACACTATGCATATAAAGTTGAAGTATCGACTATAAGTGGGATCATCTGGGATGTTTGCTGGACGCTGTGGGATGTTCTTCAGGGAGAATATCTTCAAACGCCTTGTTCAGAAAATGAATGGATGAAAATAGTGGAAGGTTTTGAAAGAAATACTAATTTCCCTCATTGTCTAGGTGCCATTGACGGGAAACACATAAAAATCTTAAAGCCTGCTTGCTCATAGTGGATCCATGTACAGTCGCCAGCACGTCAAGCTAAACCCTATACATAACTATAACTACGACGCGCCATGCAGTGTTAGAAAGAAAGTGTCTTTGGTGTGATTGGTGGAATTTTAAACATTTCTAAAATTGACCAATTGCTGCACACACTCATATTTGGGAGCCAATTATCATGTTTTACTAGGAATAAGCCACACCCACACCCCACTGCGCGTACGTCACCGCTCCCGAGTTTCACTCATCACATCGTTCGTTTATTCTTTACGTCAGTGATTAAAAATACGTGGAGCCGTACTGTGGTCGTCGTGTGCGTGATATAAGTAACTCTTAAACTATTAAATAATATTAATATTGCGACTGGCGGCGCCTCAGTTGACGCAAGTTGAAAGAGAGTGTATGATAGCGCTTCGATTGAGTGGATTCCGGGTGACAGAGATTTGTCAGCAGACGGGCATAACGGTGAGTAATATATCATTTTTTATTTTTTATTTAAAATAATCAAGTCTAATAAAAAATGAAAAATATGTGTTATGTGTTTTTCTATAGAATATTCGAAATAAGTTAACAGAAGGGTTCATTACGTAGGTATCGTCTTTGTGTTCTTTCTTAAGAGTTTCTGATAATGTAAGTTTTTAATTGTGAGCGCTGTTCCAAGTAGCATATAAAGAGTTATTTTTTCCATAACTGTTTTAGGAAAACGCAGAAGTAGGTAATTCGTTTCTATTTCTTAGGTTATGTGTGTATGTCTTTTTTGTAAGTTTAATGTTGGTTTGTGTAGTGTTATCTAAAATCTTTTTTTATTATTATGCAAGTATTATAAGTTGTATAGTTGACAGAGATTGAAATGTTTGGTTTTTTCATATAACTGTTTGGTAGGTGTTAGGAAGTCATAACAATATAACCGATTTATAATTTTATTTTGGGTCCTCTGTATGGAATTGTGGTTAATCTTGGATGCTGATCCCCAAATCTCAATCAGGTATTCTAGATTAGGTTTTACTAAAGAATCGTATATAGTGCGTTTAATGTTAGGTGGTAAGCAGTTTCCCATTCTGCGTAGAGCTCCAGAAAGTGACACAAGTTTGGTTTTTACGTGCTCGATAATTATGAGGTTTCCAGGACAGTTTGTCATCTAATAGTAGACCAAGATACTTTTCTATACTGGACTGCTTGATAGTAAGATTATTAACAACCAAGGGGGCATGGGGTGGAATCTTTTTGGTTTTGGCTGCAAATATCATGTAAGATATTTTCGAACTATTTATAGTAAGTTATATAGAAACCACTCATTTATTACGTTTAAATCGTTTTGCGCCTCACTGATGATATTGTGTATGGATTGACCACGGATGACCGAAGCAAAATAATCATCTTCGTAAAGTGTTAGATAACCTGTTAACCCTATCTGATTGATGTTGTTCACATAAATTAGAAATAATGGTGGTCCCAGAATGGAACCTTGTATTGTATGTTGTTGTTGTGTTATGTATTACCCAGTAACTGGGTTGTAGAGGTCAGATAGGCAGTCGCTCCATGTAAAATAATGGTATTCAGATGCATCCGGTTAGACTGGAAGCCGACTCTAACATAGTTGGGAAAAGGCTAAGCAGATTATATTTTGTAGGGAATTATATTTAAGTTTTAATACATGTTTGCCTGTAGTAATAAATTAAGTAAAAATGTGCAAATAAACTATAGCTATTTGTTTCGTTCCAGAAAAAAGAAAACTTTTTACTTCTGGCTTCGGGCGGCGCGCCGGCGGTGGCATGAAAGCGGAACCCTAGAAGCTCACCACCGCCAACTCTAAGCGAGAACCACGACGGCGGCAGACGATGCGACTATGGTCGGTGTCGATCATTTTTTGAGCACACGAGCGTACAGCGTGAGTCCATGCATAGCTTAGCTTGTAATCACACTTATCACATTAACTTATTCATCATTTACATAAAACATGGTGTTCCTAAGAAGTGAATAACAAACTTGATTAAAATAGGTAACACCTACTACATAATAGACATGTAGTTATAAGAACGCTCGGCGCGCACTCAAACCGGCTTTACGCGCGCCGCCAGACCAGACTCAGTAAAAATTATTACTGTTAGATAAAATGTTCAGTTGTTTACAACCCGCCTCAACAAAGGTGGAAGTTCTCAATACGACAGATTATTTATCTGTCTATGTTTATATTTTGAAGAATAATATTTTTAACCGTCCCATACCTACTCATTTAGCTAACTTGGCCCGTCCCGTACAATTTGTCACAATAAAGAATTTTATGTAAGTATTGAAATTGACAACATTTATTTGTTTTAGATTTCAATAGACACCGGAAGGCACCTGAAGAAACGTCGGAAAGAAATGCCGCCGACCTGCCAAGATTTTAATGACCTAGGCGCGGAGGAAGCACACTCTGTGCCGGATACTGAGTGCACGGTATTGAGTGTCGTAGCCTTAGCTATAGATGACGAACTCCGATTCTAGGCACTAGTAAATAATGCACTTTATTCACCTGGGTTTCCGTAGGAACCAATCCTATGTGTTCATACAGGGGCCTAAGTCTACTAATTTATAAACGTTACAATGGTCTCTCAATGGTGTGTTTTTGACAGTTTTTGTATGGCGAATCTGTCAAAAACTTACCATTGAGAGACCATTGTGACGTTTATAAATTAGTAGACTTAGGCCCCAGGTCATCAATTTAAGTGCCAAGTTTCACTGAAATCCGTTTTTTCATTAGCGTGAAAAAGTAACAAACAATATCCATCCATTCTCACAAACTTTCACAATAAATAGTAGCACAGTTTTACAATCCTTAAGTAGTATTTTAGTTTTTTAATTATTTTATTTATCAAAATAAAATAATCATCCTTATGTCTACGGAATAGAAGCCAAAATCGGTTGAATCGATTTTTAAAAAGGTTTGTTTGTGTCTAATCTTATTTCAAATGTCTAATCTTATTTCAAATGGAGTACGCCGCCGCCGACCCGGCTTGTTGAGGCCATAAATCATGCACAAAGGATTAGTAAATAACATTTCTCAAAATTAGTATCACACCTGCACAGTTAAAAGGATGTTTTTTCTGTTATCAGTAAACTGTCGAAAATTCTCAGTAACACATTGTGGGTGTAAAAGATATGCATTTAATTACTATCTTTTATTATTTTATTAAAAAACATGCGATAAGAAACCTAATCTAAAAAGTTCGACTTGAAAAACTTTAACTTAGGTGTTAGTGTTCCCACTAACTGGGAATGTTCTCGGGCACCAGCCCAGTACATCATACTAATCTATCCTCCGTTTGAAATAACATTAGACAGTTAGATAAACCTTTTTTACAGTCCGTTCAACTGATTTTGACTTCTATTGCGTTGTAAGCATGATAAATCGTATCTGCAGTAAACAGTTGGTATTGTAACCACTTTTTGCTTTTAATGCCATCCTCATGCCTAGGGAATAGAAGTCACAATTGGTTGAACTGATTGTAAAAAAAAGGTTTGTTTAAATGTCTTAAACAGACCTTTCTTATTTCAAATGGAGCATAGGTAACATTTTACATTTGTTTCGCGGCAGCATTTAATATTGCTTGTTAGTCATTGGTAGACTGTATAATTAATCTGTTACAAATATAAACTTGTAAAAAAATAATATCAATTAGTTTTTAATCTATTTTCTATTTGTTTAGTTTGGTTTTATAAATTTTGTTGTAAGTATATTTTAATTTAGAGTAGGTGTTGGATTTGTTTTTAAGTTTTCAATTACCTACATATATTAATGTTTAAAAATAAAAGGTTACGATTTTTATTCCACATTTTATTTTTTCCCGCGGTTTCACACTGGTTTCCGTAAAAACGTATCCCTTCTCACCGAGCGGAGGCCTGTGTTCCAGCAGTGGGAACATTCAAAGCTGATTATGATGATAGGTAGGTGGGTGCGCAAAATGCCGAGATGATCGGTTGTGTAGTTAAGGCGCTAGAAGCAGGGGGGGGGGGGGGTGGCGGTAGCTCTAATAACAAACAAAGAAACTCATATTCTAATTTTCAAAATATTTAGAATGTAATGAAGTAACGATAATAATTTATAGATTCGAATTTTATTTGATGATTCATAAGTTCATAACCCAAGAAATCGTATCTTATTTCTTGCGCAATAAGTTTGAACTTGCATGTAAAAGCAAACTTCGGTAGGTTTAGGTTTCCGTTTCTAAGTTCAACCTTATTACTATGGGAATAAGATCGTGTCAAATGTTAATCTCAAATAAGGCGGACTGACAAGAGGCGTTTTGTAGGTTTATTTAATTAAAAGTTCATACACGTTTGTGATGGGTAGGTTTTTTTTTGAAATTTCAAGCCGATTGTGTCATGGGGTTTCAGCATTCAATTTCGTAAAAATACTTAGAATAGAAGAGCAAGGAACGCACGAAAACAGGTGACCGCCAGCCCACCAGTAAGTAGGTAACAAAACCCGGAAAAAGTAATTAAAAACTGCGTAAAATTAATAAAAACTATTTTTCTCACATCAGATTACCTACCTGTCTATTTTATGCGGCTTCACTCGAGTTCTCATAGGAATAGGTATTTTTATGACAGATTGGGTGTAGCCGCAAATGAACCTCGTATGGGAACCCATGTCCTTCATGATGATGCGTAACAAACAAAGGAACTCATATTCTCATTGACAAAATGACAAAATATTTTGAATGTAATGAAATAACGATAATAATTATAGATTCGAATTTTATTTCCCTAGAAATAGTATCTTATTTCTTGCGCAATAAGTTTGAACTTTCATGTAAAAGCAAATTTCGGTAGGTATAGGTAATTCCGTTACTAAGTTCAACCTTATTGCTTTGGGAATAAGATCGTGTCAAACGTTAATCTCAAACAAGGCGGACTGACAAGAGGCGTTTTGTAGGTATAATGAATTAAAACTTCGTCCACGTTTGTGATGGGTATCTATATTGTTTTCGAAATTTCAAGCCGATTGTGTCATGGGTTTTTGCATTGAACTTCGTAAAAATACTGAGAATAGAAGAGTAAGGAACGCACGAAAACAGGTGACCGCCAGCCCACCAGTAAGTAGGTAACAAAACTCGGAAAAAGTAATTAAAAACTGCGTGAAATAATAAAAAAAGTGTTTTTCTCACATCAGATTACCTACCTGTCTACTTAACATTATTCTCCGAGAGCGTGAAATTTCGCTACCTACCTGTTTAAATATATGAGTAGGTAACACCTACTTAATACTTACAGGTATTTCCAACTATTATTTAAGTAAAAATGAAGAAATAAAATATAAAAACGATTATATCCAAGCTTTCTTAAGTAGTTTAGGCAATGCGCCGTGCACGGGCCGCTTCTTTCTATTACCACGCTATTATTTGGATTCTATTCAAGTATTCAACCTGCTAAGCTGTTTCTTATCGCAAAGTATCTTATTCTACACTACGACGCGCATACGCACACACTCTCACGTACGCACTGCAGCACGAAAGATTACGAGTAAGAGCGGACAAAAAGCTATATATCTCTTTCACACGATTCTCGCTATTGCTGCTTATAAAGCGTTCAAGGTCAAAGTGGGGTAACTTGATGTGCTGGCGACTGTACTTCAATTATAAAGATTGCTTTTCCATTGTACTACTTGCAGTGGTTGATTCAGAATACAGATTTATATATGTCGACATAGGATCATACGGTAAAGATTGAAAAATTCATTTTGAAAAACTCCGTCGGAAAAAATAATAATGATGGTTCGCTGCATATACCCAAACCAAGACCATTATTAGAAGGTGGAGACAGTATGCCTTATGTTTTTAATGGTGATGAGGTATTTGCTCTACATAATAACTTACTAAGTCCTTTTGGAGGAACACATTTAGATATACGTAAAAAAAACTTTAATTACCGTCTGAGCAGAGCAAGAAGATACGTGGAGTGTGCTTTTGAAATCTTAGTAGGAAAATGGAGAATCCTACATAAGGCTATTGATGTTTCGCCAAGTCTAATGATAGAAATCGTAAAAGCATGCATCGTGTTACACAACTACGTGCGTGAACATGATGGACACATTTTTGAAGAGGTGGCAAATCCTCTATTATTTGAAAATCTTCAAAGTACGTCAATTCGAAACGTTCAAGCGAACAGCGTAAGATCTACTTTTAGTCACAATTTTTTATCAAACGAAGGATCTGTCCCATGGCAAAACGAATATATTTAGAATTAAGTAAAATATAAATAGAATAAGTAAAACATGTTGTAAAACAATTATATTGTTAATCTTAAGATGAATGAAAGCCTCGCTGCGCTCGACTAGATACCGCACTATCTAAAAACAAGAGCTCTGTAAATGCGGCAAATCGCTATTGAAATGTTTCATAAATTGACATAAATTTTGAAATATGCGTGAAAAATTTAGTTGCCAGCCATGACTGACATGACTCGACCATGCTGATTCTGGCATAGTTTGAATTGCCGCATTTACAAGCACGACGACGGTATCTAGTCGAGCGCAGCGAGGCTTTCATTCATCTAAGTTGTTAATAATAAAAGATACATACCGAAGGCTTGTCTTGTTTTTTCTTCCTTTTTCTCGAAATTTGGATCACGCACTATCATGATTTCTTTCCAAGCAGCTTGAGTTGCGACGCGATATTATAAAATTCCATAGTTTGATCCCACAAAATGGGCTTTTGTTCCACTAAAGAAATTAATAATTCGTTGTCTATAGAAGATTCGCCAACCATTTTGAAACAACAAAAACAAATACGCGCGACCTTTCCAAAAGACGCCAAGAGACTAAATGCTTGTTCGGTTGCTATTCGATGAAAAACGTATGAACATCGTCTCGTGTGAACGAGACAGAGCTATAATATGAGCCACTGCAAGCCGAATACGTTAAAGTTCATTCGATTTGCTTGACAAGTCCGTTGAGTATTCGTTTAAACGCATAAACGGTGTACAATTTTTTGCAGTACAAACGACATGTGAATGGTTCCATGTACAATGTATGTGCCAAAATTTATTCGTAAAGACGTAGGGTAAAAGCCGGATAGTTGCATCACTTTTAAAAAAAGCTGTTTTATTAAAAATGTGTACCAATAATTTTTTTATTCAAAGTGTATTCTTAAACATAGTTTATTAATCTTCTAACATAGCCTATTTTTTCAAATATTATTAGTTTTGAGTAAATCCTGTTTTATGAGACCTCTAAAAAAGGGGATAGTTGGCTACTATGGCGTATAGTAGCCTAACGTTAAAAATGGTTCGGGGGATACTTGCCTAATGTGAGGATAGTTGCCTATTAGTTTTTTTTTTGAAATAGAAATGAACTTATATTAATTTAAGTAATCAGTTTTTATTATTGAATACAATCTTTTATTAAGTATTAATTAAAGTTAAATTATAACATAAAATTACAACAAAAATAGACTCCAAAATGGTAATTAGGTATCCAAAATAATATTGAAACATTATTATTTATTTTAAAGATAGAACAATAAACAAAATAAGAATTAACTTTGGCATTAGCATCTGTTAAGTAAGTATTCAGTCCTTATTACTTACTGAGATCCTTTATTAAGTACTAAGAGAAGTTAAATTATTACCTAATCAATACTTAAAAATACTAAGGTTTTTTTTATCTTAAATATTAAAAATATGGTAATCAACTTTGGCCTTAGCATTGATTATCACCAGAAGCCAAGGTTTTCAACTTGCCACATCTCAGGCAATGGTTTTTGAATGTTGTACAAGTTTCATGCAACCACATTCGACACATGTCACATTTAATCCAATCTGATTTCGATTTAGTTAATTTATAATTTTCAAAACATTCTGCACAATAATTATCAACTGAAACTTCTTTATTGGTATTTTCTATTTTTGAATTAGCATTTTTTACTTTTAATATATTTTCAGTGTCTCTAATAGACGTTTTGTTTTTTTTGCCTTTGATTGGTAGCCCTTTAGTTGCTTTTCCTTTAGATGTTTTTGAACTTGTAACATTTTCTTCATTTTCACTGTTAGAACTGTAGATACGAATTTTTCTTTTCTTTAAAGCCCGTCCTTTAGTTAGATCAATAAAATCTGTGCTATCTGATTCTGATTCACTGCTGGTAATATCTCTATATTGTTTTGATTTTTTATCTTTTTGTGGTCGCCCTCTTTTCTTCGTAATCCTTTCTTTGCTACCAACTGGTTTGGTTTTTGTTTCTTTCGTTTGTTTCATTATGCTTCTTTCCTTTGCTTTTTCAGTTTTATTCTTCTTCTCGATTATTTTATCATTCGAGTTTAAAATTTCTGCTGATTGTTTAGCCCTTTTAGACATACTCAGCGGAATTTTTGGTATAGGAGATGATTGATGTAAAAATTTCGATGGTGTTTCTTTTTGTAGATCTTTGTTCTGTGACTCATTTAAAGATATCAGCGATGGTAATGATAGTTCAGTATTATCTAAAATGTAATTTTCAATTTCGCCATCTCCTAGGGCTAAACAATCATGAGAAAGAGCCAAAAGACTCGAGGACGGCCTAGGTGGAGTGTAATTTTGGTTCACGCTATTCTTCTCAGTTTCATTTACGATAGTTCCTGGATTATGTTTATCACAGTAGCTTGGGACTTGATCGTCTTGTAGAGTCACTTCGGTCTGTCGCCTTAGTACATTACCTCGGTCATATTCAGATTCCTGTATGCGCTCACGTAACGCTAGTTCTCCAGAAGCGCCTGGTACTTGATCATTTATAGTTTCAGACTCTTGTTCCTGCGTAAGCTCCTCCAATGCAATATCTGATATAGCAAATTCAGCATCAGACAGAGCATTTGGATTGACTGGATAGATTCCGCTGCCGCGAAAACCACTTATTGCATTGGCAGGTGTAGTTGCTCGAATCCACGCCCTTGCTATCAGTTGACCAGAATTGTACCGGTTCAGTTTTTTTTTGTGGATTGGTGCGAATAAAATTGTTTGTCTCCGCATAATAGTATTTTTTAAACGGTCCGAATACAGATACGTCTAAAGGTTGTAAAGCAGAAGTAGTATGACTAGGTAAACAAAGCAGTATCACATCATTGTCACGAGAAGTTTCTAGCATATTGACAGCACTGGAATGTGATGAATGACCATCTAAAATTAGTAATACCTTTCCTGGAGGCTTGTGGGGTATAAAATGTTCAGTCAGCCACTTGTAAAAAAGTTCTGAGGAAATATATGCTGATTTCTTTTGCATATAAACTTTGGAACCAAGAGGAAGTCCTTCTTCAAATTCTGGCTTTTTATTTACCCCCTTGATAATCAGAACAGGTGGGAGAAAATTGCCGATAGCGTTGCAACAAGCAATAACGGTAATTGTTTCACCGGAAGTAAGTGATTTCACTGCTCTAGTACCTTTCTTGGCTAATACCTTGCCAGGTTTATTGTTGAGTTGGACATCGCTTTCATCCATATTGAAAATTCGCTCCGGCTTATCCAGTAAATCATTATTAGTTAAGACGGTTATGAGCAGATCAAAAAATTTGGCTACTTCGGCCCTGCTTAGACCCTTCGCTCTTTGAATTGATAAGCCCTCAGCTTGCCTCACAACTATTTCCGGATTTCTTTCAAGGAAACTTTTCAACCATTGCGGTCCAGCCATCTTAGTTTCATTATTAAAATTGTGCTTCAATCCTAGTTTTTCGGCAAACTGATAGGCTAATTGGCGAATTAAACTCCTTTCAGGAGGAAATCCTGCGTCTCCGAGCTTCAGTATATGGGATACTAGTCTTTTTTCATTTTCAAAGCCAAGGACCGGGTATTTTCCTAAAAATGTTAAAAATACAATTAGATAAGTAGGTAGGTATGTAAATAGATTATTTTATTTATAAGCTAAATATAGAATTTTAAATCCTTGACATACCTTGGGTTACCAGTAGCTGGTTTCTCTTTTCATACCGTCTTCTTAAGGTTCGAGAGGATATGCCATAAATCCGGGATATTTCGTTGATACTTTTTTGTTTTTTATTTAGTTCTTCGAACGCAAGTGCTAAACTATCTTCTGTCCAGTTGATGTGGCGCGGCACCACGCCTGATTTTCGTTTATACTTGCGAGGCATTTTGCTGTTGAATATTTATTTTATTTAATATAAACTTTAATGAAAACAAATAAAAAAAAATCACCAAGAAAAAATAGTAAAACCAAATGAAAAAATAACTAAGAAAAAAATCTGTCTTTGCTCGTTAAAAATGTATAGTTACGGATAGTTGCCCTAGGGCAACTATCCGCAAAAGACAGATAGGCAACTATCCTTTTTGATACGGATACTTGCCCTTTTTATTTACGAAATAAATAAAAAACATTTAACAATAAAACGTAATAAACAGTGCAATTTGAACTCTATGCATTCAAAGAAATATTTTTTTTTACGAAAATCGCAATCAGTTATAAAAATATTTAACAGAGATTACTTACCAATAACACAACACAAGGTGGACCGATGACCTTGCGAAGACCGCGGGTATCCGCTGGATGTGGGAAGCACAAGACCGGTCGAAGTGGAGGAGCCTGGGGGAGGCCTATGTCCAGCCGTGGACGTCTTTCGGCTGATATGATGATGATGATGATGATGACTTACCAATATAATTCTGACGCTCGTCGAAGTATCGCCGCGGAAGATTTTTACTCACACGGACAAAACACGTGCGCCTACTTCAACGGCTTACGCGGCACTGAGGCCTGCGCGGGGGGCGCTTTCAATTATAACCGAAAAGAAACACTGTCAATACGTCTAACATAGAGCATTTGAAACTGAGGCATGTATCCGTCCGAGGCAACTATCCGGCTTTTACCCTATGTACAAAATTACACAATTATTATTATTAAAAACAAAAAAAGTACCTTATCAACGATATCGGAATAATTGTTCGAAGTGTCCACCGTTTCTTTCTAAACACAAACTAGCACGTTTTTGCATATTGTTTGTTAAACTTCTAAGCGTGTCTCTGTCACTTTTTAGCATATTAAAAGCGTCTTTTATTCGCTGTTTTAACTCATTTACACTGCGAGCTTCTTCAGTGTACACTAAGCGTTTTAGTTCGGCCCACAAATAAAAGTCTAACAGCGTTAGATCTGGTGATCTCGCCGGCCAGTTCACAGGTCCACCGCGACCTACCCACTTATCACGGAATTCGTTATCAAAATACGCACGCACAGATCGCTCGTAGTGAACACCCGTCGTGCTGGAAGTACATGTCCCGCAGATAGTGCAGAGGAACGTCTTCCAACAATGTGTCGATAACAGACTGTATCATTTCACGATACGTTATCCCTGTCAATCGACCTTCGATCCAAACTGGACCAATTATGCGATCGTGTATTATCGCGGCCCAAACATTCACACTGAATCGAACTTGATGAGCGTGTTCTTTTATTTTATGTGGGTTTTGAAAACTCCACCAGTGCTCGTTGTGTACGTTGTAGATACCAACGCGGGTAAATATGGACTCGTCGCTCCATAGAATGTTCGCCTGCGGGTGGTTTTGCAGCCAGCGACAGAACTCAATACGAGGTCCAGGGTCCGGAGCATGCAAAGCTTGCACGGGTGAGAAGTGGTATTTTTTTTTTTTTTTGTTTTTTTTTTTTTTTTTTTTTTTTTTTTTTTTATTTTTTTTTTTTTGGAAGAACAAACAATTACACATTATATTTTACAAATAAATAGTACATAGGAAGTTATATAAATGTGCAACCAACAACGTTCTCCACAGATACACAAAAAGACAAAGACAATGTTGACAAAGTAAAAGTCGGGTAGAATATGGGTAGAATAGATAAGAACATGAAATAAAATATGCATAGATTACAGCCACTAAATACAATAAAGAACACTTAAAGAGACTTTAACACAATATTGTTATTCTTTCGAGTTTTTCATTGTGTCAAGCAGGATTTTTCGAAATTTTCCAACGGATACACCGAACAGATCCAAGTTAGAGAAGCACTTATTAAAATTGCCTGTGAGGCGACGTAGAGGTGCCCGCAAGCCTGCATTTGTACGACTAGGCGTGACAGCGAAAACAGGTCGCGTGAGCACCCCACGTCCCTGAATGGTTCTAGGAACAACATAGCACAACCTGTTAGATATATCCACACAATCATATGAGTTGTTACAGAGATCGTAAAGAAACTTAGTATCAAGAAAGGTACGTCTAGACTTCAAAGTGAGCAAGTTGTATTTCTTTAGTAAGTCGTTATAGGAGTGGTAAATACGACTTCTAGAACAACGGTAATGCATAGTTTTCTGGAACTTACGTTGTACACGCTCAATACAGTCAGTATATTTATTATAATAGGGACTCCACACAAATCTATACAAATGTAAATATGTGGTCGGGTGTACGAATTCCGTGGCTGATCTTACCACGAATCCATACATACGATAAGCCCGAGCCAAGATTTTGTCAATATGTGCATCCAGGTGCAGTTTATCATCGAGCAATATTCCCAGGTCACGAATTGTGTTAACTCTGGCCAAGGTTTCATTTTGTAGTGTATATGGGTGTTTAAATATGTTTTTATTTTTAGTAAAGCTGATACAGCAGCATTTGGGAATACTAAGTTGCAGTTTTTGTTTAATACAATACTCTACTAAGCGATTATGATCTTGTTGGAGTAAGTGACAGTCTAGTACTGATCTAATAGGTCTAAAAAATTTCAGATCGTCTGCGTAGAGTAGGAACTTAGAGTTAAGAAAACACATATCGATGTCGTTGATAAAAATGACAAACAACAGAGGTCCGAGAATTGAGACTTGAGGCACCCCTGACGATGCAATTATGGTGGTGGAATAGAAACCATTGACGACTACTTTTTGTGTTCTATTTGACACATATGAGACAAACCAACGTAACAAATCCCCGCGGATACCGTTAAAAGCCAGCTTCTTCAAAAGCAAGTCATGAGAAACCTTGTCAAAGGCTTTTCGAAAGTCCGTGTATACAGCGTCCACTTGCACACGAGAGTCCATATTGTTAAACAAATTGTCAGTGAAAGCTATCATGTTAGTTGTGGTAGACCTTCTTTTTACGAACCCGTGCTGTTGCTGTAATATGTTGTCATGAACAATCGGATACAACTGATTGTGAACGAGCCTCTCGAAAAGCTTTGACAAGGCTGACAATATAGAAATGGGCCGGTAATTTTCAACGTCCTGCTTCGGGCCACTCTTATGAACGGGGGTAATATTTGCCCGCTTCAAAACTTCTGGAAAAGTTCCCTGACTTAAACATTTATTATAAATAATACGCAATGGTTCACATAATGCATGAGCCGTTTTATTTAGGAAAACTGGTGGAATACCGTCTGGTCCTGCTCCTTTCATACAATCTAAAGATTTGAGGGCATTGAGTACTTGGGCAGTACTAAGCACCAAACTATTAACCAGAGAACAATTCTCAGCATATTCAGTGTCCTGGGTTTGGATATTTGCGAGAGTGGAGGGTTCGTACACTGAGTGGAAGAAATCAGCAAAGAGATTGCAAATCTCCTCCGGATCGGTTGACGATTTATTTTTAAAATGCATGGTTGATGGAATACAAGCCTTAGATTGCCGATTTGAAACATATGTCCAGAAATATTTGGTGTTAACTTTTATATTATCTTCCACTGAGCTTAGGTATCGACGGTAACAATTCTTGGAATCAGTTTGGAATCGAGACCTGTAAAGGGAAAATTGTTCATAGTCGGATATATTTTGATAAGTCTTCCATTTATTCCAAGCCTTTAATTTATTTTTAAATATATGTATTAAAGAGGGGGAAAACCACAATGGAAATTTGGTTGACCTAATTGTCTTCAGAGGCACATGAACTTTAATTATTCGATAAACAATTTTATAAAAGATATTCAGCGCCGCTTCTGCAGACTGCCCGTGAAGTTCATCATCCCAGTTAACTTTGAGTAGATCGCTATTAATGTGTTCATAATTGGCCATAAGGTAATTGTGTTTTTGAAGCGCCTTACGCATCATTGCATTGCCTTGCAGTTTACAGGAGACTAGTATATATAACGGTGGGTGATAGAGATCTGGTTTTAACAATACGTCAGTAGGAGTCAGGACAGAACAGTCGTTATTACTTATCACTAAATCTAAAATCTTCCCGCTCGAATTCTTAATATTATTGTACTGATAGGCATTGAGCATAGACATAAAAATACTCAAGTGCATACAAACAGGAGAGCTACCAACACACATATGTTGCGTGGCAGCCGTGTTGTTGCTACCTGTGAGCCAACCAATATCAGGAAGCACCAAGCGTCACCAAGTAGGTAAAAGTTTTGAACGCTCCCGTCTTCCATTAATGTTTGCAGGGACTCTATGTATGCAACATAAATACATTCGGGTGTTTTGGGTGGTATACAGGGTGGAAACTTTCAACGGGGCAGTAAAGGGAAGTACATTATCCGTTGCAGCTACGTGAAAATGGTCTTAGGAGACTATCCTTATTTTTTTATGGAATTTTGATCCCCAATCACAGATTTTCAAAAAAAAGTACAGTTAGCAAGAAAATAGCCATTTTACACAAAAACGTTTTTTGATGCCAATCGACCCTGTTTCTAATACTGATCAAAAACCTTTATGGGACCAACCATCGTTGGAGTACTCAAAAAGTCACAAATAGCAAAAAACTTTTCCCGTACATTTTGTAAAAAATTTGTGTAACTGAAATACAAGACATAAAAGACAAATGATCACGTACAATTTTACACATATCAAAAAGATTGCGTATTAAGTTTCTTTTTTTATTAACTAACGTTATCATTATTTAAAATCTTGCTGTTTCTTGCCCTACGATATCAAGTGCTCGAAGTGACCGCCATTTTGACGAATACATAAATTGATTCGTTTCTGGACCGACCTAGTGGCTGCTGACAATTTATTTGTATGAATTCCATACAAAATTGTGGTTACTGAGTCTTTAAGTTCTTGAACACTATCGTATTGCTTTTTGTAAACCTCAGTTTTCAGGTAGCCCCACAAAAAGAAATCAAGAGGCGTCAGATCTGGACTACGCGCTGGCCAAGAAATAGGACCATGTGTTCCCATCCATTGATCACCAAACTGTCGGTTCAAAGTCGAACGCGTACTGCGGCTGTTGTGAGGTGGAGCGCCATCTTGTTGGAAAAACATTCTTCTTGATTCCGACAGTGGTAAATCATCGACGAGGTTTTCAAGATTCTCTAATATTCTGTTGTTATAAATGTTGGAATTCAAGGTGCCTTCATAAAATTCCACCATTACCACTCGGTTCCACATTATACCACACCAACAATTAAAAGAAAATCGCACTTGATTATGTGTTTCGCGAAACCTGAGAGGATTTTCTCTACACCAATAATGGTGATTTCGCCGGTTGTACATTCCATTATTAGAAAAATTTGTTTCATCACACCATAATATGCAATTCAGAAAATGGTAATCTCTGCTTATTTTTCCTCTTAACCACCTGCAAAAAGTAAGTCTTCGAGCGGCATCCCCTGAATGTAAGGCTTGAACTAGTCGCCCCTGTCGGTAACATTTATAACCATACTTCTTCCATATCTTTAGTACAAAACGATGTGAGACACCTACTTCTTCAGCGACTGCTCTTGATGATATTTCTGGATAAGCTTCGACAAGTGTAAGAACAGAAATGATCAAATTCTCATCTAGTATAAATGGGTGGCGTACAGATTTTTTCTTGAAAGAGCCACCTTGTGCAAAATTTCTTAAAAGATTTGTAATAACCTTTCTGGTTGGCACATGACGATTTGGATATTTGATCCGATACCATTCTAACGCAGCCGATGTATTTTTATTATTTACGTAATATGCTTCTAGCAAGTCTAAACGTTCTAAATTGGAGGTCATTTTTCTCTTATCAATAGCTGTCCAATTATGCACTTAATGTCAAATCCACAACACACTCAGAGCTTTTCTGACGCAACAAACTGTCAAGATTGTTTTTTATTTAACAATAACAAGTTCGAAATTTGAATTGATTTTAAACTTTATCTCTTTATTCATTCAACAAAAAGATCTCAACCGTCTCTAAAAAAGCTTTTGGGTAAAATTTTCATAAAAATGTACGGGAAAAGTTTTTTGCTATTTGTGACTTTTTGAGTACTCCAACGATGGTTGGTCCCATAAAGGTTTTTGATCAGTATTAGAAACAGGGTCGATTGGCATCAAAAAACGTTTTTGTGTAAAATGGCTATTTTCTTGCCAACTGTACTTTTTTTTGAAAATCTGTGAATGGGGATCAAAATTCCATAAAAATAGGAGGATAGTCTCCTAAGACCATTTTCACGTAGCTGCAACGGATAATGTACTTCCCCTTACTGCCCCGTTGAAAGTTTCCACCCTGTATATGCTGAACATATAACATCATATTTTCCTCTTGTTGCGCTAGGCAAGCGTAAGATGATATGCTCAATGTTTTTATTAAAGGGAACTCGGGGTTCAATTATACTGGATCTCAGTCCCTTCAAAACCGCAACAAGGGTCCCACCGCCATCCTTTTTTTTAGTGGCCTCGCGATCATGGTCGCATCTGTAGACTATGTAACGGTCGTCAATGAATTCAGAGTCTAATATTTCAGAGGTGAGCCAGGTCTCGGTGAGTATAATAATGTCATAGCAGTTAGATAAAATGTTCATATATAGAACATGCAGTTTAGTGCGGAGCCCCCTACAATTTTGATAATATATGGTTAATTTGTCATCATCCATTTTTATAGGACAGGAATCCAAAAAGCATAACAGTAATCATGCCAATTACCACAGCATCACGGAAGTTCTGACAAAATAAAAAATAGTTAAAAATGCTCTCTTCGAAGTCAAAAGATATTAATAAAACCCAATTAACAATTATGATATTGAAACTATTACAGTACGACATAAACAGGCGCAACAAAAACATACATAAAATACATTTAAAAAAAGACACACATTTATAGTAGTAAAAAAAAAAAAAGATAATAAAAATAATCTCCAGACAACACAAATACACGCATACTTCGATCGCACCGCCCAACCAGCATCCCAGTGATCAAATTTATCCACGCAACAGGAACACAAGCTAAACAATACGACCCGGGTACATCCGCTCGACGCAACGACAAAACTATTAGCAAAAACATATTTTTAACATACGTATTGACAATAAATCCGCTAATTATCCTTCGCGGCAGCAGCACCAGGTTTGATTTTTGCGATATCTTGGTGTGATCGAATGGCAAACGATTTACATTGTTCTTTTTCTCGAACGAGGATAGTGCCATGTTTAACCCACACAAATTTATAATTATGCTTTTGGGCTGCTTCCTTGCATTCACGAAACAAATGTTTTCTCCTTAACGTGAGATGTTCATGCATGTAAATACGTGAAGGTGTGCCAGAAATGCTCAGTTGGTAAGAGGCCAGCCCTTTGGCTAGTCTAAAGGCGCTGAGTACATTGTCGCGAAGTATCCGTGAGGCCAATTTTACGACAATGGTATGGATGCATGTCCATTGAATGGAGTAGCTTCCATACCACATACTGGCTTACGCCAAATCGACGAGCTGCTTGCCGGGTGCTCCTCCTCGGGTGTCGCTGGAAATATTCCAGGATGGCCTCTTCGACGTGTATGGACAAGGGTGGCCGGCCTCTGCCTCTGGCATGATCGGGAAGCTGAAACTGGCCATGGTCAAGTAACCGCTGATAAGTGCGGAGTATCAAGTCTGTGCTGAGGATCCGCGGGCCAAGGGTTGCCAATACGTCTAAGGGATTGTAGATGTTCTTCGTCGGCGTACATTCGCCTCGCACCATTTAAATTTTCACCAGACAAAAAATAATATCTCATCATGGCAAGATCCTCGACTCGATGTTGGAGTATTCGTATGTCATTATGAAAACTATCACTGTGCGGTTGTAGGCTAGCACACGCGGAAAAACAGCGATCGACGTCACGCTATGACTAATCGCAGGGGACTGCAAAGACCGCGGGACACGGTACTCGGGTCGGAGGGAGCGCGGGCGAGAGGGCGTGCGCATGCGGTGACACTTGAGCGGTAGGTACGCCTGAAAAAAGATATTAGTTACCCATCCCCGGCCGGCTTCAATCAAAGGATTGAATGTCGCTACGAATTCATTGATAATTTTTGCGCTTACAGTAGGGTGCCTATAAGTTGGATTTTGAGAGTATTTTCCGATTTTTTCTTTTTTTCTTTTTCTTTTTTAATTTTATTATGAAAAGTTTACTACAAATAAGTAATAGTATTTATTGATAGGTTAATTTCACTTTAGGTTTCAAAAAAAAAAACCGTGAAATTTCTGTGCCATAGGCTTCTACTCCGTTCACCTATTGTACCCAATTTTTTTCCAGACGCTAAAAAAATCAGCCGGTATATGCAGTTATTTTTGTCGATTATGGATTTCAATGGTGAGTAATTTCTCTTTATTTGATAAGTAATTGTATTGTGCTCTCCCGTCTTACACATATCCTTTTTAAAGCATAAAGAATTAAATTATTGATAACTCCGAATAATATCAGGGGTAGCAAACCATTTTACAAAAATACAACTGGAGACAAAACTGAACAGGAATTCAAATTCTATATTTGAACATATTTTAGAAACGACAAAAAAAAAATTCCAGCAAAAAATTCTTATCCACAATGCCCATAATCCTTTGAATGATACTTTGAATTTTACTATGTTTCACATTTGGGTACTTGGGAATGTAAATAAAATTAAAATACCGCGATATTGCCCGGAAAAGTATAGTTTTTTATTTTTTATTATAATGCAATATGCTTCTTTTTCAGAGAGAAAACGTTCCCGATCGCCTACTATTCTACTTGATAGTCAAGTTTGGGATGACGATTACTTATCTCAGTCGGTATTGGCACCACATAAGAAACCGAAATGTGAAAGCTCAAATAAAGAGATTAAAAAAGAATTAAAATATCAGGAAGCATGTAATAATTGCCAGATTGTCACTGAAAATATTGACAAAAAAGATAAAAGAAATGTATTATTTGGGCAGTTGGTGGCTGAAGAATTGAATCTTATCAAACCATGTCTGCACTGTCTCACTCGCACATATGCAGAATTTTTTTTTTTTTTAAATGAATCAAAAGGTTCTCACTCGCACGAAATAAAATACTATACACAAATTGAATAATGATTTATTGATTCTGAAGAGGGCTAACATAGTTGAAAAATTAAGATCAGTGCGAAGCTCAAAAATCCGCCTTTATTGATTATGGTTTCATTATAGCAAATTTTAAGAAATAAACGTACCTAATAAAAAAAACGGTATTTTCATATCTCTCTCCGATACAAAATCTGGTAATGGTAAGTAAATAAAATATCCCCAGTGATCAATTATAAATTTTTTAGGCTCATTTCCCATTCATTATTTGTTACAAAAATCAACAAAGTACTTAAAATATGTATATTCAATTTTTATAATTTTCGTATATTTGTATAATTTTCATGAATTTTTTATGGTAATATTACTAATTATATTTTTTTGTGAAAAAAGTACTGACTACGGCAGGATTTCGAACCTGCATCTTCAGGATTGGTGCTTCAGACAACACAGACAATTTTTCTTTCGCAAAAACTTATAACTATAACAAAATTAAATAACAACTTACAAAAAGCTTTTGGATACTAGTATTTATTATACCCTCTAAAGCATGTCAAGCACAAACCTGGTAATCTTGGGCAATTCGGGCAGCAATAAATTGTATCTACTCTTTTTTTGTTTTTTTTTTTTTACAACTTACACATTGCTTTCTTTTAGTGCGCCCGGATACACCAGATGACAAAATTTGCGGCAAATGAATATTTTGGGATATCGTAACAATTACGGGTTTAGGTGGAAGCAATGCTTCCAACACCTTCCCCCTTATTACAGAACAAGGTTTTTCTTTAGGTATGGTTTAAAACACCGAGCCTGTTTTTGAAATAAGAACTTAGAACTGACATAGAATTACAGCTCCTTTTACAACACTGACAATTTAGCACTGGACTAACTTGTCAGTTTTGTAAAAGGAGCTGTATTTCGATTTCAGTTAGGTTCTTATTTAAAAAACAGGCTCGACGGTTTAAACCATACCTAAAGAAAAACCTTGTTCTGTAATAAGGGGGCTTAAGTTTAAAATCATATAAGGATAATTTATTTGCATTATTGGAAATGTTATACAATTGATAAGCATTTATAAGACACATTTCAATAATGTGAATAATTACTTTTTTGTACCACTTGAGGCTTTTGTGTTCACAGTGATAATACGACAATAACTGGTCATGTTTGTCGACATTTCTCATATATTTGGTGTATTTTACGATGGCATTTGGTTTTAATGTTGTTATGTCTGGTCGACGCGGATTTCGAACTTCAATCAAATCTGCGTTGTGTTCACTAGACACAAACAGAACTTCCCTATTATTGTGCCATTTACAAACTATTATATTATTATGTAATATAATACATTCGCCCTTCTTCAATTTAGTTTTTAAAATTGTGGGATTTCCGGCTCTGTTTAGTCGTGGAGTGCCGGTGCAAAAAGTACTTTTTTCTAAAAGTTGTGTGGCTAAAGAGATACTGGCATAAAAGTTAACATAGAGAGAATGTCCAAGATTCAAATAATCGTCAATCAAAAAATTAACTACTTTCATTGAATGTCCACGCCCACCTACTAGTGCGTCTTTTGACCCAGCATATAAATGTATTTTCTGGCATATCCCAAATACATCTGCCAATGTGTAAAATTTTATTCCATATTTGCTAGCTTTGGACTTCATGTACTGACGAAATGAGAGTCTGCCTCTCCAAAGCATTAATGATTCGTCAATTGCGAGTTCTCTACTTGCATAATGGAGAAAGACCACCACTGGGCCCCTTAGTTTTGGTGCCGTGTCAAGACTATTTACTTCTCAAAAATTAAGTCGTATTTTTATATTTCCAAGTTTTTTTTATCAACATTTATTTTACCCTAGCATTGAAAAACAGAATTAATATTTATTTTATTGAATTTACATCAGTTCCGCCACCAAAACTTAACCTGAATGTTGCCAGACGACAGACTATGTTAATTAAATAATTGTAATCGACTAAAAATATTGATATTTTACTAAATCGCTGCCTAAATGGCCGGAGATAGACTACAATAGCTTTTCTCCCGTTGTTATCTTGCTAACTCTCTCATATCAATGATTAGGCGCGAAGTAGACGACGGGTGGACCCAAATAAAGAAGCAAAAACGCAATAATTATAATTTGGGGGAGCATAAATTCTACCCACAGACCTAACATTATAACTAGGAGATTCTACCAGTCTTAGCCCTGCGGTGCTTGAAGCTAAAACACGATCCTGAAATGATGTGTAGGTCTTCTGTCCGATAGCGAAGAACTAATTCGGAAACAAACGCTCCGGCTACCGGTTTGTGAGCGTCTGTTTCCGCACTTTATCCCATACTATTATTATGTTTCATGGTATTTCCTATCGTCAGAAATATTCCGCTACTTTCATTCCTGATGTTTCTTTAAAAACAAAAGTTAGACCACAGACATTGTTTTGGTTAGTACCATAATACATTCATAGCGTATTATAGCGTATTTTTTATAACAAATCGATTTGGTAAATCGATTCCCAAAATATTTAACATGGTCACACTAAAACAGATCTATCTGTCAAATCAATGCATCAATCAAATTGTTTCGTACCGTTTGTTTTTGTTTTGCGTCGAGTTGAATTTATTCCTCCGTAATTACTTCAAATTCAAAAGCTGTCTAGTTGAGCGTTTATGTTCCTACAGTGGATTTGTTTTGAGATATTGGACTCCTGTTTAAGTGAAAAGTGAGAAATTGACTCTTTTAGTTTTAAGTGAGCCTTGGACTCTTGTTTTACTCCTGGAAAATGTCTACACCTGGTAGAGATCGGTTAAACCACCCTCTTTCTCGCCGGTGTGTCAATTGCTCCCTACGTTTGGCGCCTAATCTTCGGAGACGTCAAATCGAAGAATTAGATGAACCAATGCTTATCCTTCTGAGATCCTGGGTAACACCTACACCGGTAAGTTTGTGTCATTTATACAAGATTTATACGAATCTCTAATAAATAATCGCCGCCTTGTGGAGGCGATCAGCAGCGGCGATCTCTCGCGTCCGGTTCTGGTCCAGGCCTTGGTACGGAGCGAGAGTGCATGTGTAGCTGTCACCTCCTTCTGCGAAGCAGTGATGCTCACGAAGAGGGAGGCGCACGTGAAGGAGAGGCAGTATATGCGCTTCGGGAATCCCAGACTGATTCCCGGCCACCATAGGCGCGGGCTTGCAGACAGCGAGTAATGGGTAGCTCGCTGTCGGGTAAGGACCAAGCCAGGGTCGTTGGTGCGTTGTATTCCACGCGCGCCTCAAAGAGATGTCAGCACCATCTGGTGGAACCCGTAAGGGCCGAAGCCTGCTAGGGGGTGCGGGTTGTTCGGAAGAGATACCGCGGCCCCTGGCACTCAGGCAGTTGGGGAACACGGGTGGTTTTTAGTCAGTAAAAGTCTGACATGCCCTCGACCCAGAGCGGGAGAAGTTATTTGATGAAAGCCCCCTCAAAAAAAGGGGCTATTATTTCTGCTATTTCTGTAATAAACTGCCTAAATTAGCGTTCTAGGCAGTGTAAGGTGATCTGTGAGAAAATCTAGCACATTGCATATGAATAAATGAGCATATTATTTATTTAGGAATTCACAGATTTATTTTTGTTATCTTTTCAGGTATCCTCTGATGACATCCTGTGTGTTGAATGTTTTGTTTTATTACAAAACCGGACATCATCAACCACAACTCTATCCCTTGTATCCCCTGCTCTTGGACACCTGAACGTATGTTTTGCCTGTGGCATGTCAATTGCAAGTCGTAGAACTCATGGGGTTACTCAGAACTGTCCTCAAAGGAATGTTATACTAAGATGGACACCAGCTCATCACGTAAGTGTTTTAATCGTGGCAAAATCATTATGATTGAACTAATTGAATAAAAAGAAATAGTATAAAAATCATCATTATCATCATTTCATCCGAAAGACGTCCACTGCTGGACATAGGCCTCCCCCAATTTGGGGGTTTGCCATAATCGCCATGCTAGGCAGGCGGGTTGGCGATCGCAGTATGGTGGTAAAATAATAGTATAGAGAACGCTACTGCCCATTCTCTAGTACCTAAGTCCCTTAGTCGCCTCCTACGACACCCACGGGAAGAGATGGGATGGTGCCATACTTGACGTCCGGCACTACAGGGAAGAGTATAAATATAATATTTTCTTATTTTTAGGCCTTACATTTGGAACGATTCTGTCGTGCTTGTTGGGAGGCTGCATCGAGGGATATACAGAGCCAAGCGGTTGCTGGAGTTAACAGACCTGCTGTGGAGTCTGTGCCAGTATCTGATGACATGGACAGTAACATAGCAGATGCTGTTATTCCTGTACCACCTCCACTACCACTGCCGGTTCCACCACCTCAAGAACAACAATTACCTCAAACAATCTCAAAAATTAATTCACTAAAGTACAAACGAGTTTCTGCAAGTTCACGACATTGCCTGTTCCTTGGTTGCACAAACACTGAACGTATTTTGATACCAGGCACTATAAAAGAAGTTTTTATTGTTACGTCAAAAAGTATATATTCCCTTCACTGCAAGAATCTGCAGATATCATTTGGATAGCAATCATTGGGATGAACTAGAAGCCCCATATTCAGATTTTACTGGATTTCAAGTAGATGATATTTTCACAAAACTTGAAAAAGCTACTGAGAGACAGTTAGACTTCAGTGATATAAACTCGATGGATTCTTGTTTATGCCATTATTGGTTGGGACTTACTGCAGAGCAATTCAATGAGCTACTACATTGTAATCCTAAGTTATATGATCACTTTCCAAATCCTTCTGTTGCTCTCAGCATATTCTTAGTAAAACTCAGAACCGGTGACAGTAATCAAAGACTGTCAACTCTTTTTAAAATGCCAAGATCCACTTTGGAAAGAAAAATGAATATTGTGAGAAATTGTTTAAATGAACAGTTTGTTTCTCAACACTTAGGAATTAATCAAACATCTATCCAAGATGTAGCATCACGGAATAGAACTATACCAGAGGGTTTTTTTGGGGATGCCAACATGGCTTCAAATGTTAAACCTGCCATTGTAATATGTGATGGCACACATGTTTATGTGCAAAGCAGCAGCAATTATTTATATCAAAAACAAACATATAGTCTGCATAAATATGCCAATCTCGTCAAACCGTTTTTATTCGTTTGCTGTGATGGATATATTTTAGAGTGCGTGGGGCCATATGAAGCCACAAAAAGTGACTCTATGATTATGAGTGCCTTGTTTACTGCTGAAAATGGTCCTATGCGCTCATTTTTTAGACCGGGTGATGTGTTCATTTTGGACAGAGGATTTAGGGATGTGATTCCTGAGTTACAACGTTATAATTATAAAACTCACATGCCCGAGTCATTATCACAAAACGAACATCAATTAACCACCCACCAGGCTAATAAATCTAGATGTGTAACCATGTGCCGGTGGGTGGTAGAGGTTGTAAATGGGAGAATCAAAAGAGATTTTAAACTATTTCGCCAGGAATATTTTAATAGAGCGTCTAGTCACCTTATGATTGATTTCAAAATAGCATGTTCCCTTTTGAATAAGTTCCATCCTACAATTGATGATAGACCCGATGCTGTGGAGTACTTAAATATTGCTCTGTCGAGACTAAATACAGTAAATTATTTATCGGCATTTATTCAAAGTGAACATATCAATATAAGACGTACGATTTTCCAAAGCATAAACAGCAGTGCTCCCCATCTAAATAATTTTCCAAGGTTATCATTAATCGAATTAAGAAGCTTTGCTTTAGGATCTTACCAACTGAAACAGGCAAGATCCTATTATGGGGAGCATGTGCGGACGAATGGTACCTACAGTGTAGAAATAAGCGATGAACTAATAGAAGAAGATTTGCCCTTAATATTAGGTCAAAACAGTTATCTAGTTAGGGCCAGAATTAAATCGAGACATGTGATTAACAGGATTTATTACACATATTTATTGATAAGTAGGGAGCAACATAGGGCAAATTCTCTAGAAAGTATCATTGCTTATTATTGTAGTTGCTTAGTGGGAAATCGTACAATAGGGTGCTGCGCTCATACTATGACCGTATTGTGGTATTTAAGTTGGGGTCGTTTTAATGATAATAGGTCTTTACCTATGAAATTGCCGTTTTGTATGAAAAAATTTAAACGAATTTTTTTCATGAATTTTTTATTTGTATTAATCGAAGTAATCACCCATGCAATCAATGCATCTTTGCCATCGCAGTGGCAGTTTATTGATGCCCTTCTTAAAGAAATCAGCTGGACGGGAGGCAACAAATTCTTCAAAGGCATTTTGTACTGCCTCTCGGGTATTAAATTTTTTTCCCGCCAAGAAGTTATCCAAATTCTGGAAAAAGTAGTAGTCTGTAGGCGCAAGGTCTGGTGAGTAGGGCGGATGACGGAGAGCTTCCAACCCCAGTTCTTGCAACTTGGAGACCGTCTGCTGTGCAGTATGAGGTCGCGCGTTGTCGTGCAGGAGCAGCGGAGACGAGCGATTGACCAATGCTGGTTGGAGATGCGCCAGCTTCTCCATCATTGTGTTCAGTTCTTCACAGTACACATCTGCAGTAATGCTCACCCCGTTTGGTAAGAAGCTGTGATGAATCACACCGGCGCTAGACCACCAAACAGTGACCATCACTTTTCTAGGGGTAAGTTTTCGTTTAGGGCATTGTTTAGGTGCTGAACCAGGATCCAACCAACTTGCTGAGCGCTTACGGTTATCAAACAGAATCCATTTTTCATCGCAGGTAACAATGCGGTTCAAAATTCCTTCATTTGTGTGTCTGTTGAGCAGTGCAAGGCACGTCTCGACGCGTACTTCGCGCTGGCGATCATTGAGTTCGTGGGGCACCCATTTGTCAAGCTTTTTTACCTTGCCAATTTGACGCAAATGGACCAATATTGTTTTGACGCTAACGTCGAAAGCTGCTGCTAATTCAGCCGTAGATTGTGTATCATCAGATTCCACAATCGCCTTTAATTCGTCATTGTCGACCAAAGTCTTCGGACGACCGCGAGGTTCATTTTTCAGGTCGAAATTTCCAGAACGGAAGCGAGCAAACCAATAACAGGTGGTGCGTTGGTTTGTAGTGTTAGCTCCGTAAACGTCGTTGATGTTGCGTGCCGCTTGTGCCGCGTTGCTGCCACGACGGTACTCATATTCCATAATTACTCGAATTTTTAACGTATCCATGATGACGAAAAAGATTGAAATGCGATGAAAATGTAACACTAATCAATAAAGAAATGACTACTTTTAGAAAAAAAAATCCATGTTTTTAAAATAAAATTAATTTGAAATTAGAATTCTTAGCCAAACAAAAATTATTTTGATTTGAAATGGCCAGTACTGCAGAACGGCAATTTCATAGGTAAAGACCTAATATAAGCGCCCCAGCGCAATTTCTAGATCATATATTTCTTGAAGAATAAATGTTTTTCATATTATTTACTGTTTTTTTTTTTTTTTTTTTAAGTAAGCTACCGTAAGCTGTTTCAATAGAGATGGATCCGTTGAAGTGTCGTGTTTAATGAAAGACGTGCACTGGGTAGTGTCTCAATTTATTGTGTGATCACATCGATTGAGCGTACACGATCTTAACATATTGCTTACTTGGCTAAACCTAAATAAGGTGTGGTTACACACACATACATAATAATAGGTCTTTACCTATGAAATTGCCGTTTTGTATGAAAAAATTTAAACGAATTTTTTCATGAATTTTTTATTTGTATTAATCGAAGTAATCACCCATGCAATCAATGCATCTTTGCCATCGCAGTGGCAGTTTATTGATGCCCTTCTTAAAGAAATCAGCTGGACGGGAGGCAACAAATTCTTCAAAGGCATTTTGTACTGCCTCTCGGGTATTAAATTTTTTTCCCGCCAAGAAGTTATCCAAATTCTGGAAAAAGTAGTAGTCTGTAGGCGCAAGGTCTGGTGAGTAGGGCGGATGACGGAGAGCTTCCAACCCCAGTTCTTGCAACTTGGAGACCGTCTGCTGTGCAGTATGAGGTCGCGCGTTGTCGTGCAGGAGCAGCGGAGACGAGCGATTGACCAATGCTGGTTGGAGATGCGCCAGCTTCTCCATCATTGTGTTCAGTTCTTCACAGTACACATCTGCAGTAATGCTCACCCCGTTTGGTAAGAAGCTGTGATGAATCACACCGGCGCTAGACCACCAAACAGTGACCATCACTTTTCTAGGGGTAAGTTTTCGTTTAGGGCATTGTTTAGGTGCTGAACCAGGATCCAACCAACTTGCTGAGCGCTTACGGTTATCAAACAGAATCCATTTTTCATCGCAGGTAACAATGCGGTTCAAAATTCCTTCATTTGTGTGTCTGTTGAGCAGTGCAAGGCACGTCTCGACGCGTACTTCGCGCTGGCGATCATTGAGTTCGTGGGGCACCCATTTGTCAAGCTTTTTTACCTTGCCAATTTGACGCAAATGGACCAATATTGTTTTGACGCTAACGTCGAAAGCTGCTGCTAATTCAGCCGTAGATTGTGTATCATCAGCTTTCACAATCGCCTTTAATTCGTCATTGTCGACCAAAGTCTTCGGACGACCGCGAGGTTCATTTTTCAGGTCGAAATTTCCAGAACGGAAGCGAGCAAACCAATAACAGGTGGTGCGTTGGTTTGTAGTGTTAGCTCCGTAAACGTCGTTGATGTTGCGTGCCGCTTGTGCCGCGTTGCTGCCACGACGGTACTCATATTCCATAATTACTCGAATTTTTAACGTATCCATGATGACGAAAAAGATTGAAATGCGATGAAAATGTGACACTAATCAATAAAGAAATGACTACTTTTAGAAAAAAAATCCATGTTTTTAAAATAAAATTAATTTGAAATTAGAATTCTTAGCCAAACAAAAATTATTTGATTTGAAATGGCCAGTACTGCAGAACGGCAATTTCATAGGTAAAGACCTAATACTACTAATGATACTTACACTACACTGTGCGGTTCTTGTAACTTAGCCACGATCTCCTTTAGCCTAAGGCTTTAGTTACGACTAAAGCCTTAGGCAAGTATTTATTTTACCTACAAGTGGTGAGGGCACAGCCTACTTAATGCTGACTGCCGGCACGGCACGGCAAGGGATATTTGCATAATATCTAGGAAGAGAAGAAATTGTGTAATGTTTCCTTAATTCAGGTATCAATACTAATACTTAAACAATATTACATTTTAATTTCAAATATGTTTAAAACAAAAAAAGCTTGTTTTATAACCTCAATTCCAGCATTCGAAAAAATAAGATTTCCCTTAAACTAGGGTGAAAAATTGAAAATCGATTTCAGGATATGAAAAGGTAATTCTAAGTCTATAAAACCAAGTTAAAATCACCGTGACACGTGAAGTTTTTAAGGGGGCCCAAAACTCCTAACAAAATGGGCATTGTCCTTTCTTTCATTCTTTGATTTACTGCGTCTAACAAACTATTATTTTTTTTTTAAGCTTTCATTTCCTTCTTCAACTTGGACATTTAAAACTCTTAAAATGTTTAAAAATCTATCTCTAGCCATGTGTTGGCTAAATACGTCAGACTTAAATAAAAAATGCGATTTCCAATAATCAGCTAGCCTGTTAATTTTAATATCACCCATGTGCAATACTAGACCTATAAATGTTTTCAAATCATCAATGTTTATCGCAGACCAATTGTTAATTCTGCTGAATCTTCTAAGAATAATATCACTTAAAATCTTAGATGCAAATCTATTCGAACACGTTAAAATAAGAAACAAAATTGAATCACTTAAAATCAGAAATAGGAAATCTAATGGATCTTTATTTTCCATATTTACCAACAGTCCAGGGCGCCCCTGGAAGACTAAATTATTATGACGAGGTGGATTTCCATTCACCCAGCCATCCAAAGGTTCACATTCATCTTCAACAATTTCTTCATGATCATTATCATCTATGTCGTCTTGTATGTTTTCTTCAAATAAGTCGTCAACGTCATTCGCCAATATTCCGTACAGTTCAGCTGTTGTAGAATACTGAGATTGATCACCAGCCTGCGCTTCGCGAGTTGGTGAAAACATTGACGATAATACTGTTTCCAGAGATTCATCGTGTATATGACTCGTGTCAAAAGACGTTGAGGGTATAGGCTCCATACCTGAAACGGATAATTTAAAGTTTTTTTAATTTCTATAATCAAGTTGTCAAATTTGCGTGTTATGACATGTAGCGTGAATCGTAGCGGTGCGCATAATTTATATATTGTCGGATTCCCGGAAGTATCGGTCGGATACAGCCCGGTCGGAGCCACCCGGGAACCCCCGAAGAGACGTAGGCTCGCTGTCACCAGGGCACCTTATTTGTGAGTAGGTCCGAACTCTTGGCTCAGGTCCTTTTCTGGATCTTTCGACAACTGAACGTGGCCTATCCAGGTGTTCAGCTGGTCAGCGTTATAGGTTGAGGGGACGTGGCCGATCCCGGTGTCTCCCTCTACTCGTATCTTCCAACTCACCGATCCCGGCTACCAAGGTTCTTGATCAGGGCTTCAGACAAAGACACTGGTACTGAACTTGATATTTATTGGAATGATTACAAGTTATAACTTACTAACTCCGTACTTAGGACTAGACTGCTATGAGTCATATAAACACGTCGTGTGAGCACCGGACTAGTGGCTCGCAGGCCTTTTATAGTAAGATGTAAACATGTTGTTTTTCTATGTCTTTCCAGAGGTTCTAAGTCCTACCTTGTTTACATTTAGGAAGGTTAGCTGATGCAACATCTTGTTTTTATTGTGAAACTTTCTTAAGAGTTGGATACAACAATATATTTATGTTTAAATCAGCTGTGTCAAACTCAAACTCAAAGCATTTATTTCCAATAAACCATTAAAGATACTTTTGAATAGTCAAAAAGAAAAAGAATAATTAGTTAAATTAATTAAATATATAGTTGGTCAGAATAATTGAAGCTACTGCCAGTTCCAAAGTGTTGATTCCTATGGAGAAGTATCGTCTTCAATCTACGAAAAATCATAATATTTATATAAAATATTCGTAATTATAGACACTTACCTAACTCTCAATTGGTGTGCCTGATAGATGTACTCAATCAATCCTTCAAAACAGCCAAAGTCGTCGTGTAAGCAAAATCACAGGATCCGGGTACAAAGTAAAAGTCGTCGAAAAATCACACAGAAAATTTAGATTATATACACCTTTGACGGTAAACAGACATACTGTTTACCGTCAAAGGTGTCAAACAATGCAATTAATCAAACGCCGCCTGCGCCCGCTTGTAAAACGAATGATGTATTGTGATTGGTCGTGCGACTCGTGCGAGACGGTCGGGATCGGGCTCGGTAGGAATGCTGAGTTTTTACAGAACAGGCACCAGTATCGCGATACGCACAACGAATTCAGGTATTTAACGCTAGAGGGCGTTGTACAGCTAAGCAAAAAGTGTGAAAAATATAGGTACTTGATAAAAATGTCAATTGTACCAAGAAAATGTACCAAGCTGTAACTATAGATGTCATATTCGTGCTTGAAATGTAAAAAAAAAAAATCGGCTCACTTCAAAAATCACAAAAAATGTAAAACAGGCCGTACTTTTTGTGTCAGCGCCATCTATTTGCCGTAATATCAGCATAAGTTTGTTTTCTAGATTTTAAATGAAGTAATTTTGGTTCATAAAAACATGAATATATACATATATATATATTTAATCCAATATAAGTAAAGTAAGTAGTTACGTTGTTAATCTCTGGAATACGCCGATTGGCGTTTTCAGCACAAGAGTAAGAAAACTCGACGTTACTAGAACTGAAATATCCAAAAACTACTTGTACCAGGCATTTCACTTATAAATTACAAGCACATTGGTCTATATTTTATTATTAAATCATCAAATTTGGATAAAATATAAAACAATTCTATATTACGCCGATCGGCGTGGTCCGAATCTGAGTATGAAAAAATGATACGCCGATCGGCGTGCGCCGCATTGAATGGGTTAAAAGCCACTGTATGAGGTGCATTATTCCTTCCGAAAAACCATAAATGTGGGATTTGTTCGATGAATTGCAAATAAAAGCACTGATTCTTTCGATAATCTTCTATTTTATTCTTTAGGTCTTTTAAGCTAACGTCCTTCGTCTCTTCTTGCGTATTCCCGTCTTCTTCCTTTCACCATTTTTAACATTCACCTGCTTTCTCTTTCACTCCTAGACTATTTCATACTTTCATCTCTTTCATTCAACATGCTTCATGTCTGTCATTCATCTTTACGTTTCATTCGACTCATCTATCATAACATTCCGTTCCTACAACTCGGCCATTCTGATATCTGACTGTCCCCAGTCAGATCTAAACTGAGCAAACATGGGCACGCCACGATTGCGGCGGTAAGTCCCCTCTTTGAGGAGTGGTTTGAGAGGTGGCATGGCGTCCTCACCTTCCGCCTGACGCAGGTCCTCTTCGGACACGGTTGTTTCGGGAGGTTCCTGTTTCGGAAAGGGCGGGAGCAAACGCCCGGGTGTTTCCACTGCGAAGATCGCCCTGAGGACACGGTGGAGCACACGGTGGCGGTCTGCCCTGCTTGGGCGGAGCACCGCCGTGTCCTCGTGGAGGCAATCGGCGGCGGCGATCTCTCGCATCCGGCCCTGGTCCAGGCCATGGTACGGAGCGAGAGGGCATCGGGAGTGATGCTCGCGATGAGGGAGGCGGCGCACGTGAGGGAGAGGCAGCATATGCGCCCTCGCGACCCTAGCCGCCGCAGGATACGGAGACGCCCTGGGCGTCGGGAATCCCAGGCCGATTTCCGGCCGCCGTAGGCATGAGCTTGCGGACGGCGAGTAATGGGTAGCTCGCTGTCCGGTAAGGACCAAGCCCAAGTCGCGCCTCAAAGAGATGTCAGCACAAAAAATGATGGGGCCCGCAAGGGCCGATGCGTGCCAGGGGTGCGGGTTTGTTTGAAAGAGATACCACAGCCCCTGGCATACGGGCTACTGAAGGAACACGGGTGGGTTTTAGTCAGTAAAAGTCTGACACGCCCTCCTGCTCCACCCAGAGCGGGAGAAGTTATTTGATGATTTCCCAACCAAAAAACAGCAAACAAAACAACACCGTTCACAACCTGAACTTTATACAATAACAGCTTAGTCTTAATAAATTTTTACACACCTTGTCATGTCCTTCTTCATTTAACCACATCACTACTAAAGGTACATAACAGATTAACAAACTTAAACTTAATTACTTCCAGTAACATCTTACAATAAACACAAAAGTAACAATGAGTGTACACAACACTATAGGGTGCACTGTATGAGAACCAATAAACAACATTCCTATTAATATGCTACTGCATCACCTCCTGGGGCGGTGCTCCAAAAACTACCCTAATAGAATTTGAAAGAACCCAAAGAGCTATTCTGAAAGTGTCGTCTTTTCGACCGTATCGCTACCCCACTGAACAGTTATACAAAGAAAGTAACGTCCTGACAGTGCGTCAACTGTTTATATTGCACACTTTGCTGAAACAACACACTCTCTTGGTTTATAATCCAACGCTGTCCAGGGGGAAAAGACGATATGACCCAGTGGAGCGCCATCATCTACGCCTCAAAACTATTTTTGCAAGGCGTTTCTTTTGCTATCTAGGTGGCTACTTATACAACAAAACGCATAAGGTGTTACATATCTTTAGTCTCACAAAGAATAAATGCAAAAAGAGGCTTACTGATTGGCTACTTGAATTTAACTATAATGATACTGAGAACATCCTTAGAATGACCTAAACACACAATCACACACTCTCTCGCACCCACACAATTACACACCCACACAAACACCCATACTACACATCTACTAACATTCGTCTCGCATACTTATCCTAGATTACAATAATTGTTGAGGACAGAGGACAAATCTAGTAATGAAAAACACGCGATCACTACTAAGATTTATTATCGGTATATCCACAGGTTAAACTATTACATCAATATTATTATTATAAATATAAACTATTATTCACTAGTTTCGGGTACTTTCGGGCTAGGATGGCTACAGTTCAATATTTCTATTTAATGCGGTAGAAACTTACGAGACTAGCTAGTGCACTCTTTCGTGTCTGGAAGCGAACAGAACGCCACAATCGCAATGTGGGCGGAAGAACTCGCGTTTACAATCAACATCCGGTTCCAGAAACTTCTAGTATGTTCTACCCATTTCTACAGTGCTGCCACGTAGTGTCAGTGGGCCAGTACTACCAATTTCATTCATAATATTACAATGCCCATTCATAAAACAGCGCCTCCAGTGTCGAGGAGCGGGCATCAATCGATATTTATGCGTGAAGATTCATTGATCCCGGACGCCCTCTAGTGATGAATATCACAAACAGAATTGGACGTCTCAACCTTTGCTTCCGCTACCTGACAACAGAGGTCGCTCCTTGTATATCAGTCACATTTCTCCCGCCGTGTACATACAACAATGTACATAATTTATACTACTAGTGACTGGTATACACTTCACAATATTAACAATTGAATGCAATTAACAATTCAATGACTTACAAGATGAGAAATTTATAAGATAACAATCTAATACATATTATAATAAATGAATTATAAAGTTAAGGGTAGTCACTCCAGCATACTCGCTCTGCTATATATTACATCAAGTAAAAATAACTCCTCCTGGTAGCTGAATCCTGGAGTGACGCCAAGAAAGGAAACACATAATATGAGAACTCGTCCTACTCTAAATCAGTAGTTACAATACAATCATGGATTATGCACTATATAATACAATACAATGCCTGATGACAACTAAATGTCTACTGGTATTACGACGAGACGTTTAACAGGACGACGCATTACACCGCTCTTAGTTTTGACGTCGACGACTCTTACGACACCGTCTGCACCTGGGTACATGCGCTCGACTCTCCCCTTCGGCCATATGTTTCTCGGTAAGTTTGGATCAACTACGACAACCAAATCGCCCACCTTGACCGTGTCGCCGCGTCCATGTGGCTCCCGCCGGTTTTGAAGCGTAGGCAGTACTTCGCGTACCCATCGTTGCCAAAACAAGTCTGCTAGTCTTTGTGACGCTCTCCAATGTGAATGGCGTAGTTCATCCGGCCTTGTGAAAATCCCTGGCAACGGGACTTTAGAGGGCGCGCCGAGCAGAAAGTGGTTAGGCGTCAAAGCTTCTTCGTCGTCTGGGTTAACCGATACATGGGTCAAGGGTCGTGAATTGACTGTGTGTTCTACCTCTGTCAGAAGTGTTTGAAGCACGTCTTCATACGGGTGCCGATCGATAAGTGTAGCATTCAATGCGGCCTTTACCGTGCGTACCAACCTTTCCCAGGCTCCGCCCATGAACGGCGCTCCTGGTGGAATGTAGCGCCAGTCGATGTGACGTACCTCTGCTTCGTGTTGAAGTGATTCTAGGGCGGCCTTACGGAGCTCAGCATCTGCCCCGTGGAAATTAGTGCCGTTATCACTCCAAATTACATCAGGACATCCACGACGTGCCATCATACGCCTCAAGGCAAGTATAGCGGCATCGGTTGATAGCGAGGCGGCAACTTCTAAATGGACAGCGCGCGTAGTTAGACACGTGAACAATGCTACATAGCGCTTCTCGTGATGTCTCGCTACTGTGACGGAGAGTGGCCCGAAGTAGTCCAGTCCTGTGTGTGTGAACGGACGTTGATGGTGTGCCAGTCGACAGGGTGGTAAGTCGCCTGTCAGTGGCTCTGGCGGCACGGCTCGACGTAGTCTACAGGGTTGGCAGAGCCTGATTACTGTACGGACGGACGGTCTTAAACGTAGAATCCAATAGCGTTGTCGTATCTCGTTCACGACACATTCCACGCCACTGTGGTGTAACTTTCGATGGATCCAGTCTATGTACAAGCGGCTGTAACGGTGATTGCCGTCTAGTACTGCTGGTGACTGTGTTTCTTGTGATATTTCAGCTGCTGCTGCGATGCGCGAGCGTATTCTCATGATCTTGTGTTCGTCGACTGTCAGAGATAACTGCTTCAAACGGCTACCAGCTAACACCGTTCTCCCGCCGGTGAGAAGACGCAATTCATTTGCGAAGCTTTCTTCCTGAATAGCACGTGTCCACAGGAGCTCGGCCCGACGCGTGTACTGTGCGCCAAGGGGTAAGTAGACTGTCGGTGTTACGCTGAGGCTGCGGCTCTGCACTCTGGATCGCTTTTCCGTACCCTCCCGTTGCTTCGCCGTCCAGTTCGGGTCGTCTACACTAACACCTTTATTGCGTTTGCGGGTAGCTGTTGTGGTGTGGCCTCGAAGTCGGTCAATGAATTGAAGAACACGGGCTGTGGCTCGGATGAGTCGTAGCCAGGCAGAGAAACGTGTGACGTCAGGTAGCGCCTCTGTTAAGGTCGACTGTTCGTGAGCAGCAGCAGCGATGACACGTTCCTCACCCGTATCGATGTAGGGGTGTGAGTCTGTTTCCTGCGGCCAGGAGTCTTCGTTGTTATAGAGAAATGAAGGGCCAATGTACCAGCGGTGGCTTGTAGTGAAGTGAGTCGGTATATCGCGAGTCGAGTCGTCGGCGACGTTGTGAGCGGTGGGGACCCAGCGCCATTCACTCCGCTCGGTGGTTTCTTCTAATTCCGCTACTCGGTGCGCAACGAACGGTTTAAAAGCGCGTGCGCCGGCGCGCAGCCACGCTAGCACAGTGCGCGAATCGGACCAGAAGACTCGACGGTCGGCGCGACGATCGTGCTCTTCTTCCACGCAGCGCGCCAGTCGCCCGCCGAGCACAGCAGCCTGCAATTCAAGTCTAGGTATAGATGTGACCTTAAGGGGCGCAACGCGACTTTTTGCTGCCGCGAGCGACACATTTACTTGCCCTATGCCGTTTACTGAACGCCAATATGCTGTCGCGGCATAGGCTCGTTCGCTCGCGTCTACGAATACGTGCATTTCTAGTCTAATCGCCTCATTATAACCCAGGTGACAACGTGGAATACGAACGCCCTTCAGTATCTGCAGAGCAATCAACCAGTCGTGCCATTTACGTTCTAGACTTTTAGGTAGACGCTCGTCCCAACCGATTTTTAAACGCCAAGCGTCTTGCAATATGCACTTTGCTTGTGTCGTAAATGGCGCGGCTAGTCCCAGCGGGTCATATAAAGACATTGTCGTTTTTAATAACTGACGTTTCGTAACCTGCTTGCTTAAATAAGAAGGGTCTACTTTCCTGAAGTTGAATCCTAAAGTGTCAGTCTGATGTCGCCAGATAAGACCGAGAGTCTTCTCCTCCTTGTTGAGCACAGTGTCCTTCCCCACGGGCTCGGTCGCGAGATCAGCGACAGCGGCCGGTTCATTGGACGCCCACTTCTGCATCTCAAAATTACCTCGCCGATGTACCGCGTCGACTGCTTTAGATACTCGGTTCGCTTCTTCTGCGTTGTCGAAGCTCTGTAAAAAATATAATGATTCCGTACTATAGAGTTCACTGCCTCTGGGTAGTCAGCCTCGTGAACATGTGCGTTATGATTTTTAACATAAATCGCAGTACTTGGTGAAGAGGTCGCACCAAACAATACCGCTTTCATTCTATATTCGATGGGCGTTGAAGTCGTATCATCGCGCCATAGAAAACGGAGTGCGTCTCTGTCTTCCTCTCTCACTCTTATGCGCAGAAACATATCTTTTATGTCTGCCGAAACGGCGACAGCTTTTTGCCTGAATCGCATTAACACGCCAAGGAGTGATTGTAGGAGATCAGGGCCCGTCAGAAGATAATCATTGAGGCACACTCCATGCGTGCGTGCCGCTGCGTCATACACAATTCTGACCTTACCCTGTTTAGATGGATTAATTACTGGAAAATGTGGTAAGTACCACTTGTACCCGCTAGATGGCGTTGTCGGTGCTAGTTCTGCATATCCATTTGCTGTCAGCGCCTTCATCTGCTCTGAATATTTTTGTTTCAGAGTTTCGTCTTTGCGTAAACGGGATTCGGTGCTTTGTAGCCGACTGAGCGCAGAGGCGTAGTTGTCTGGAAAACACCTATCTTCATTCTTCCATAATAAGCCTGTCTCGTAACCGCCTTCAGGCAAAGCGCGAGTAGTTTCCTCTAGTATTTTTAGCGCTCTCACCTCCGGGTCTGCTTGAGGGCGACGTGGCTGCACTCCTAATGATTCCAGGCTAAAATGTTCTTGTATAAGCTTTTCAATAGATTCGTCTGTACTTACATGACTGCATCGTTCTCCGAGCTGTGGTAATACATGTACTTTTGTCAGGCTGCAGGTTTTACCATGTAAGATCCAGCCAAGCGGTGTACGTGACGCTACTGGTTGATCCTTTCTACCTACTCGCGCTTCAGAGGCGAGCAGGAGTACCCAGTTGTCCTGGCCTATCAAGACAGTTGGTATGCCAGCGTCATATTCTAGCTGCTCGACTATAGGTATCAGGTGCTCGAAGCCTGCCAGGTCCTTTGCACATATCGACTGGCCTGATAATTCAAGTCGGTCGATGGTTCTGGCTTCGATGTCAATGCCTTCGGTTGTGTATTTTCCTTGTATATTTACCTTGACTCGTTGCGAGTTCGTAGCGTCAATGCGCGCACCTGCTACGGCCTCTATGTAAAATGGCTCATTTGGACCTTCTGCGCCTATCCGCTGGGCGACGTCAGTAGTAAGTAGAGTTATTGTCGATCCATCGTCCAACAAAGCAAATGTGTCTACTTTACCGTTTGGTCCCGTTAGTGTCACTGGCACTACTTTCAGCAAAACTTGGCTGTAAGTGCGCGGCGTGCTCGTGTTATTGATGGCGGCTTGCAGCGCGATGTCACCGCATGGCGCTGAGTCGTCTCGCGACGCTACGTGCCCGGTGGCTGCGACACGAGGGCACTCTTCTGGGTCGGTTTCGGTGCGCGTTCCCTGTCTTCTGTCGCTGTGCAGTAGCCTGTGATGATAATGCTCACAGTCCTGCTCTTCACACTGCTTGCCTTTGCATCTATGCTTCCACGTCCGTCGGTTCAGGCACCTGAAACATAATTTATTTTTACGGGCAGTTTCCCATCTATCAGTTATCAACATTTTCCTAAAGTTAGAACAGATAGCCACGCTACTACAATTACCGTTGCATATCACACACGGTGTTTTATCTGTCTCTACTATTTTAAACGTCTTGTGAGCCGGTCGTTGTGGACGGTCTCGTTTATGGTCCACCTCTGCTGAGGCGTGACGCGCGTTTAGATCGGCCTCTCTATCAAGAAATCGTCCCAACACTATTAGACCAGGCTCTGCGTCACCCGCAGCCATCTCATAATCGTACCACCGGCTCCTTAGCGTTACTGACAACTTTTCTGAAATTGCGGAAATCATTTCCGGACTATATAAATATTCTATTCTTTGCAGAGCTTGCACCGCGGCAATGGCGTTTGTGACCTTCGATGCAAACACACATATATCTGTAGGGTTATCTGATACTTTAGGTAACTGACGTAATTTATTTAATTCGTAAGTTATTAATGCGTTGGGTCGTCCAAATCGAGATTCTAACCTTTGCATAATTTGAACGGCTGAGGATCCTAAGAATAGGCATTTAACTGCCTCTAACGCTGTCCCTCTCAAGGATTTTCTGAGACGGGCTAAATTCCCTGCCTCTGTATGAGTTGACGCAGACTCATAATACGCTGCTTTAAAATGCAGCCATTCGCCGGGATGGCCACTATAGATAGGTAAATCAAATTCATACCTGCTGGCAGCGGGTTTGCCCCGCGCTACCTCTAACAATGTCTGAGTCAGTCTTTGCAGCAGGCTCCCATCGTCGACACGTTGCGGCAAGGACGGCGACGCATCACTCGGCGTCATGGGTTGTGACTGCGGCGGGCGGATGTGGTCGCGGTATTCCCTAAGTGTGTCCGCGGCGTCCGTCTGACGTTTCGATGTCGCAGTCGAGCTTCCCTCCAATAATTCTTCATCTGCTGATTCCGCTTCCAAGAGCGCTAACCTAGCTGCGGCAAGTTCCAATCTCGCTCGCGCCAACGCCTTCCTGTCGGTTTTCGTCTCGCCTCGTGGTTGTCTGTGTGGGGGTGTCGTCGCCCCAGGGCTGTGAGGTTGGGTCTGGTGACTCTGGTCCGACTCTGTGACGGAATAGTTGGGCGGGTCTGTCGGTCCCACCGCTGTCGCCAATTCCGTGGAGACGGACTCGTCCCCTTCCGTGGCCGCTGTGACGGATTCATGCCTACCGCGTGTCTTCACCATGTCGACGGTATTGCATACACCACACTACCACTTCCGCGTAATATTGAACCAAAGCTATGCCTGCCCGAACCTGCCCGAATCCGGCTAGAAGGACCAATGTTGAGGACAGAGGACAAATCTAGTAATGAAAAACACGCGATCACTACTAAGATTTATTATCGGTATATCCACAGGTTAAACTATTACATCAATATTATTATTATAAATATAAACTATTATTCTCTAGTTTCGGGTACTTTCGGGCTAGGATGGCTACAGTTCAATATTTCTATTTAATGCGGTAGAAACTTACGAGACTAGCTAGTGCACTCTTTCGTGTCTGGAAGCGAACAGAACGCCACAATCGCAATGTGGGCGGAAGAACTCGCGTTTACAATCAACATCCGGTTCCAGAAACTTCTAGTATGTTCTACCCATTTCTACAGTGCTGCCACGTAGTGTCAGTGGGCCAGTACTACCAATTTCATTCATAATATTACAATGCCCATTCATAAAACAGCGCCTCCAGTGTCGAGGAGCGGGCATCAATCGATATTTATGCGTGAAGATTCATTGATCCCGGACGCCCTCTAGTGATGAATATCACAAACAGAATTGGACGTCTCAACCTTTGCTTCCGCTACCTGACAACAGAGGTCGCTCCTTGTATATCAGTCACAATAATAATAATACAAAAAAAACAAAATGTTTAAAATGTCGTATGACTCGTTACTACATTCTGTCAGCGCGCTTAGTACATAGTTTATAAAATGTAAATGTAAAGGGGTGAGATCCTGGTGTCCTGAAACACAGGCCATGAGCCTAGCTTAGGCACCAGTCTCCCACAATATATACTTACCTGAATTGTGTATCTTTGTCGAATCTGACTAATGTAAAATAATGTATGTATATTGTGGTGAGAAAATAAAGTGATTGATTGATTGATTGATTGATTCCTTAAGCAAATCTTCTAAAACTAAGTTTTTCACAACACCAGTATTGCTTACTTATTTCTTAGGTTAGACAAACGAGTCGTTTGGGATTCCCACTCGTGGGGCGCATGATGTTTCACGAGGAGCAACTTACCACCTTTTTTCAATATTTGGCTGCTTTCCTTAAGCGCGCCACGAATATTAAGATGGGCGAGCAATCGCTTAAAGGAAAACAGAAGCTTGAAACAATAATTTTACAACTGTAACGCAACACGCGGCACGCTAATTTTCAGTTCGAATGAATCAAATTCTTATCAAAGAAATAAAATAACAATCCTTCGTCCACGATCAGGGGCACCCTTTTGAGAGTTTACGGCATCAAATAGGCCGAAACTAGCCGGGATCTAACTAGATTAAATAAATTTTATCAGAAGCTCATGTCTGCTGCAGAAATTCAGGACGCTAAGTGACAAGCGTCAAATTGACAGAAGAAACGTTCCGAATTCGACTAACTAGTGAAAAGCGATGTAACGATGATTTAAACTCGTTACACCTTTTGTGAAACATTTGTTTTAAACGCATCAATATTTTATTTTAACTTGTGTTTCGGAATGAACCAAGAGTTTCTTTTTTTTTGCCGCAACACTTGGTTACCTCAAACGTAAACCTAAAGTCCATTTCACGAAAGAAGTTTCGCAGACACAGCGCTGTATTCGCGCGACATAATGTTGCCAGAGTTACGAGTATGGGGAAATCAGAGAAAATAATTTATCGTTCATTTAGTTTCATAAAATTAAAGAAAATTAACTAATACGACACGTATATTTATATAAGAAAAAAAATTGAGATTTTAATGTAATGTATTTTTAATATAGGTAGATAGGTAGATTTGATGTCCATACTGCTAAGGTCAGATTAGTGAAAAATAAATACAGAATTATAAAAGCCCTATTTCACTACCACTATCTGACGCCCACACACAAAATTTTTAAAGAAACCAAGCTATTTAACATTTCTAATATATATTTATATAACACATGTATTTTAGTTCGTAAAATTCTATCCAAGGACTTACACACACAAATCTCATTCACAAAAAACATACAGATACAAAAACGTATTCTGAGGCGCGCACAAGACTTACATATACCTAGTACTCGAACTAATTATGGAAAAAAAACAATAATACATGAGGGAGCAAAACTTTATAACTCACTACCAAAAGATTTAAAGAATACACAATCGTTTTTACTATTTAAAAAACTACTAAAATGCCATATCTTAAAAGGTACCTAAGAAGAAAAAAATATATTTTTATTAATGTAATTAATTTGCCTATAGTGTAAACCAGTCCTTTGATTTCAAACACAAGAACCAAGATAACGAGTCACCGCACGTCGACCGCGTCAACGCGCCGCACGGCGGTAGACAATACAAAACATACAACAAACTACCTTCATATTTATAATCATAATGTTAACGCTTTAAGCTCTCGCTACTCCTGGACAACACAATGTTTAAATAATGTTTAGTATTTATTTCTGTATAAGTGATTTGTAATCTTTAGAAATAAATGAATTCAAACCGTAAACCGTAAATCTTCCTGTAATTTCTAAAACATAAAATGGAGATGTTCGACCAACTTTAAATTAGAAAAATAAAATAACATTTAAAAGTTAAAAGTTTTATTCAAAGTTTTATTGAATAATTATGATCAGTCATACTACGATCGCTGTCAGAAGAGTGAATAGAAATAGAATCAGATTCCGTTTCACTATCACTAGCCGTGGATATAATAAATCGATCCATTTCTTCATACATAAGACCATCATTTTTTAAATACTCTTCCTCCAAATGCTGTACATGTTTACATTGATCTTCCGCTGTAACAGTCTCAAAAGCCTCTTCTGTTAGGCGTACAATTTCTATTGGATCTTGACCCACGTTTTTATCCGCTACCCGTCTCTTTACAAGGCTCCACATTTTTTCAATCGAATTGAGATCGCAGTGGTAAGGCGGCAATTTTAACAATTCATAATTGTGAGATTTTAATAATTCATCCACAGCATATGTAGGTGGACCTTTGTTTTGTTTTATTAATGCAAATAATACAGCTTTTGTCCAAGTCTCTTCAAAATATAGTCGTTTTTCTCGCAGCCATTCCTGCATGTCGCGTTTAAGACTTGACATTGTAGGCGCTTTATTTATTTGAGTGCAGTGATACGGAGCGTTGTTCATTACCACAAGTGACCTTTCAGGTAGGTTAGGAATGACTTTTTTACTCATCCATTTCAAAAAAATTGTGGAGTTCATGTCATCGTGGTAATCTGAGGATTTGGATTGTGATTTGAACATTAACAATGCACCATTAACAAAACCATTTTCAGTTCCCGCATGAGCAATTATCCAACGACTCCCTGCTGACTCTGACACGAACATCCCAGGCTCCTCCTCACTTTGCCAGCAACTTTTGGCGTGATAAGTGTTGTGTATACAGGGTTACTGGTAACTCGACGTATTCTTTGCAGGACGTCATAGTAGGGTTAAAATGCAACAAATTAAGCCACCAAATATTCTACCGAAATTCAGTAGTTTTTGAATTAGTTAAGAGTTTTAATTTTTTATGAAAAATCCCAGATTAAATCATTTGAAACCAATTTCAAAATGATTTACGGCGCGACTGTACTGAAATTTAAGTTATTATCATAGTTGACGCCGTAGCAGACCTTTGTTAATAATTAAAAGTTCAATAATGCCTAAAACTTTGGCAAATATCACTAACCAAACATTTAATTTTTTGTAATTTTTGCTATTACTTCACAAAAAATGTAGTCTACTGCAAAAAAAAAAAACTACCCCTGGTGTACAAATTACTAGGAAAATATCCTTGTCTTATCAGTTATTCAGAAAGGTATGATTGTCAATACTTTTGCATGTGTGCCAGGGAAGAGAAGAGTTTTATGGGGGGCAGGTAAAATTGCGAGACGGTCAACCTATTGTTTCGTATTCGTATTATTCGTAGTTTTTACCTGCGCTTGAACTCCAAACACTCGGGGAGCTTTGTGATTGGTCGCTACTGTTCTCTCGGTATGACAGGGGGTGCGATTTTGCAAAATTTGGTCGTCAGCGTTAGTTAGTTTCAACTCTACGTCGCGCAAGCTCGTGTTTTGTTACTGGCTATTTCCCTAACTGTTGCTGCGTATCTTGCTCTTGTGCTGTGCTGTGCCTTCATAAGCGCTGACTATGGCTGCATATTCTAATCCTGAATACGCTGACATAATGTACTGTTACGGACTTTGTGACGGTAACACTGCTGAGGCGCGGCGAGAATATCAACTTCGCTTTCCCAACCGCCGACTCCCCCACGTTAGTGTCTTTGGATCGACTTATCGGCGAATATCTGAAACTGGCAGCGTCCAAAGAAGCAGGCAAGTTGACACTGGTCGTTCCCGGAGATACACGGCTGAGGACGAGGAGCTTATTCTTCAACGTTTTATTGACGATCCTAACACATCGACAAACATCGTAGCGCGTGAGCTTGGTATGTCACAGTGGAAAGTCTGGTCTGTAGTTCACTTGTCAGGCCGACATCCATACCATTACCAACCAGTCCAGTCATTAGAAGAAGGAGATCCGCCGAGACGGCTTGAATTTTGTCGTTTTATGCTAAGTGCCGACGCCGACAGCGAAAACTTTTTAAAAAACATTCTGTGGACCGATGAGTCATGTTTTGATCGTGATGGTATCACAAATTACCACAACTTACATTACTGGGCACCGAAAGCAGAAGCAAACCCTAAAAAACTGAAACCAACCGCATCCCAGCGAAGGTTCTCGCTTATATTTTTATGCTATGTTTGGATGGGTATTATTGACGACAAATTAATTGGCCCACATTTTTTACCCCGAACACTAAATGGGGAACTTTATGAAGACTTCCTCAGAAATCATTTATCAGCACTGCTCACGGATGTACCGGAAGAAAGAAAGAGCAAACATGATTTATCAACATGACGGATGTCCAGCCCACTTCCGAATCACAATTCGACAATTGCTGGATGAAAACTATCCAAACCGATGGATAGGGCGCGGTGGGCCGATTCCGTGGCCTGCACGAAGCCCTGATCTGACGCCGCTAGACTTTTACGTCTGGGGTCATATGAAAGATCTAGTTTATGTGACCCCAGTAAATTCAATTGAAAAACTAAGGGAGAGAATTACAAATGCGGCGGACCAGATGAGGGCAACAATAACATCGAGAATAACAAAAACCGAAGTAAGGAAGCGAATAAGAACATGTATTCGAAACCGAGGGCAGCACATCGAACAAGACGTGTGAAATGTGTGTAATTAAAGTTTTTAATATTGATAAAAAAGAATAATAATGTTCACGATTTTGTTTTTGATTTTTGGAATAATCACCTTTTTGTGAAACGCACGTGTACTAAATCAAAAACGATTTTCATAATGTAGTCCATGATTTTGTATTAACTTTCATACCTTTTTGGATAGCTGATAAGACAAGGATATTTTCTTAGTAATTTGTACACCAGGTGTAGCATTTTTTTTTGCACTAGACTACATTTTTTATGAAGTAATAGCGAAAATTACAAAAAATTAAATGTTTGGTTAGTGATATTTGCCAAAGTTTTAGGCATTATTGAACTTTTAATTATTAACAAAGGTCTGCTACGGCGTCAACTATGATAATAACTTACATTTCAGTACAGTCGCGCCGTAAATCATTTTTAAATTGGTTTCAAATGATTTAACCTGGGATTTTTCATAAAAAAATCTAAAACTTTTAACTAATTCAAAAACTACTGAATTTCGGTAGAACATTTGGTGGCTTAATTTGTTGCATTTTAACCCTACTATGACGTCCTGCAAGGAATACGTCGAGTTACCAGTAACCCTGTATAAGTCTCGTCTAAATATACTACACGTTTTTTCTCCACAGTGCGATTTCTTCATATTCTCTCCAAATATCTTGAACGCCATGCGGTAATATCATAACGTTCCATAAGTAATTTACGTTTCGATTGGCATCTCTTATACTTGAAACCGATACTTCGCAATGTGGTGATGCTTCCTTGAAAATGTATGTCTTCTCTCAAAGCTGCACGTAATTTAGCCAATGTTGGTAATTCTTTCCTGACAACATAAAAACTGTGATTTTTTTGCCGTATAGCGCACAAATCAAATCCATCCAAGTTGAACTTTTTAGGATGCGGGCGATTCTTTCCTTGGGTGACGATAACTTTCGAAGTACTCGCCGCTGTTGCTTCTTCTTTTGTAACTCTCGTTAGTTATCTCTGACACACCTGAAATAAAATGAACAAGTTTGAATGATTGTTTTCGTATTTAATTACATTATTGGTGAACATAACTTTACGTTTTTTTGTGTTAATTCCTTATAAAATTTACGGTTTGAAGAATCACGTGAAACCTTTCTATCAAATCTTCGCGAATCTCAGTTATGCGGGCTGTTGTTGCTGCATCCCTGAAAAATCTTCTGGCAGTATTGCCATCATTGGTTGTGCCTACTCCTTGTTTGACTATGTCGATGAGTAAACCGCATTCCCTCTTAAATGCTTGCTGTATAGCACTCTTTCTAAGGGACAGTTTTTCTTTGTCGTCGCCTCTGCAACTCGATAAGCTGCAAAAAAAAAAGAAATGTCACTTAAAAATAATCTCACAGGAAACCACAAACATGAAAAAATATGAAGTAATAAAATTATATTTACCGATATGAAGTAAGCACTCCATGCATTTTATCCAGTCATGTAAGGATGACATACCATACTGGTACATTTCCTCGTTTTTTTCTCTTTGAGAAAATGCCTCTAAATTGTTCATCTCTGACGGTTTTGCCTTGCAAATATCACAGACAGCTGCAGATGTATCCGTCAAATATGATGTTATTTTGCCGTCTATCATCGTCAGGTACAATTGATGCTTAACTTCTACTTGGTGGATTCTTGTTGGCAGACGTCTTTCTATTTCTTCTGTTATGTTACCTTTATAGTTGCCACTGTTGTCTGGGTTTCTTTGGTAAATTTAAACATTATCGGACGACAATAGAAAGTCGATGATGGTCGGTCGTTTTCCCAACAATTGTTCCATCAGATTGTTGAAGCCTTATAGGAACTAGACTGGCCATCAATATAGTAGAGTCATCAAACTCTTTCTCAGTCTTTTGTTTGTAATTGCTTTGACCTGAGGCTCCATCAAAGCCCCATTTGCGTATAGGTAAGTAGTAACTCTGTTGCCGAGTCCAAATCCAAAGCAATTACATCTAAATCCTAGAAACCGCCAAGTTGAGTAATGCTTGCAGTTTAATAGCAGCTCCTTCTTCAGTTATGTCTTCTTTCCCTGGATAACATTTTGACTTTGCTTGCTTAATTTAGTAATAAGAAGGGTATAAATCAGACCCATTTTCACTGGCTGCTTCTCTTAGGCTTATACAGTACCGGTCACTTGAATAGAACCACAAATGTTTACAGATATTTGAGATAAATTTTAATGAAATAATGAAGACTGTCTCAGTTTTTAATACACGGGTACGTGTACTATTTAAATAATATATTACTGAACATTACTCTATTTAATTATTTCTGTGTGGAATGGATGTATAGAAGTACTATTTATTTTGGTCGGTCACATGAATAGAACCACTAGCTGATTTAAAAGAATAAAACAACAATCAATTATGTAAAGTGTATTAATATTTGGTATTTTTTCCATTATTTCTAATAACTTCAAATAATCGACTAGGCATTGAATCGTACAATGATTGAATGTAATGTCGAGGTATCGCCGACCACTCTTTCATTACAAGCTAATTTTAGTGCTTCTTTATTATCAAATTGTCTTCCATCTGCGTACAGTTTTCTCGTTAATCATCCCCATACATTTTCCATAATATTAAGGTCGGGTGATACCGAAGGCCACTCAAGATTTTCGATATTATTATCCGTGAACCATTTTTTCACAAGCGTTGCTGCATGAATAGGTGCATTATCGTGCTGAAATATAAAATGGCGACCTTCTAATTTTGATTTTATAGTTATCTTCTGTCGTTCTAGTAATTTAATGTATTTTTCTGCATTTTGTTTACCTTCGAGTACAACTAGATCTAACACACCTTCACAACAGATAGCACCCCACACCATTAAACTTCCTAAAGTGCTGTGTCGACGGGACAAATACCTTTCTTCCTTTCTAATTTCGTGAAAATAATATGCATAGCCATCCGGTTCATCCAAATTTTTTTTTCCATCCGTAAATGTTACCTTGTACCATTCTAATTTCCATGTCATATGCTGTCGTGCAAATCCCAAACGTAGGGAATAATTTCGTCGATTGAAAGCAGGTCGTTTTTTTTATTTTCAATCGTTTTATTGTTGAACACTGGTTTATAATACGACGCACTGTACGTACAGATGCTTGCGTGCCCACCTTGAGTGCTATTTGACCAGCAGTTAGAGAAGAATTAGATGCTTCACGAAGTATACGTCGCCTTTCTCTTTCTGTTGTGGCTCGTTTCGTTCTTCCTTTATATCGTTTACCATAGTTTTCTGGATCTTCTTAATATTTCATGATCACATGATGCGATCTACCCAGTCGTCGAGCTATTTCACGCAACGGATAATGTTCTTCTTTAATGTTTTAATCCTTATCATTTCTTCTGAAGTTAACTTCTTCCCACGTCCCATTTCATTTTAGAATCGTGTTTCACTTTGCTACAGAAAATTATTATTAAGAGTTAACCAATATGATAGCGTACTAATTTTGGAAATACAAACGGCTATTCGCGTCGAAAGCTCAATGTAAACTGAGTGGTTCTATTCAAGTGACCGCGCTATCGGCCGCAAGCATGGTAATTCTAGAAAGATCTCTTTCTAGATGCGCGTATTGGGTTATGTACAGTTTTAACATAGGGAGATAAATTAACACGTAATTATACATTACTTGTATCTTTTCAATTTAGAGCAAATCACAATACTTTTGTGCTGGTTCTATTCAAGTGACCGAGACTGTATATTGCCACTTACTTAATTTAAGTGAAACTAATAAAGCCAGTGCCTTATCGGGTGAATATGTACTACTGTTTGCTTTATTTGCACTTAAACACTGCTTAACTTTTTCTAGATCTTCGCGGTGATTTAGCAAATGGTTCATTATTTTTCCACATCCTCATTTCTAGTGTTTCTTAAACTAATAATTGTAGTAGCTTTCAGTTCATCCGGAGATAACGAAAGCGATTGGTTTATTTGATAAACGCGTCTTCGTTTTTGCCTGGAGCCCAATTCTTCGAAAGGTTTTCGAGGTGTAAATGTAGATGTTGAAGCTTCTGTAGCAGATGGTGGTAGATTTTCAACATCTTCAATATCACAAATCTCGAGCTTTTCCTGTTCAGTGTTCACAGTTTCTTTTTTTTTATTACTCCTTCGGGCCAGTTTATCGCACTTTCTAACCAATCACCATTTCTTCTTAAGGTGACACTTGCTCACATTTTTTCCAAACAAACTTCGGGAGGGTTTTACTCCAGTGTTTGACTATGTACAGTAGGATCCAAAAGCGGAGTACCAATCTCAAAAAGTAATAGATTGACACTACGGTTTAACTTACGACCTTCTTATATTAAGTAATTTCTATACTGTAGACACACACACTCTCATACGTCTACAAATGATTGTATTTCATAAATTCAACCGTTGAAGTAAATGACGTGATAGCTTAGTGGTTACTGTACTTGGATTAGCGCCCTCGTGCGCAACGAGTATCGGGTTCGAATCCCACGCGCGGTGTGCTAGCCTTTTTATTGTTTTAAAAATCGCTTTTGACTATAGTTTCTTGTTCTGTTCGCCTTGTTCACTAAACTCGTAAAACTTTATCAATATACCCACAGAAACCTAAATAAATTTAAATGATAGTTAACTTAAGAATCATTCGACGTGACATATAGAACGGTGTTGGTTGTTATTGTGTGCTAGTGACGTGTGTTTAATCTATTAGCGGTCTTCTATTTCATTTTAAAATGTAAGCAAATTTAATAATAGAAATGAAAGCGAATATTATTGCGCTGCATAAAAGCGGACTTAAATATCACAAATATCTGATGAAACCGGCCTGAGTGTGAGTATTATGATTTAATTATTTTATTAAGCACTTATTTAATTAAAGTATAACTGCTGATCCTTGTAGTTATTTTTTAAACGTTTTATAAATATCAAAACGTCTAAATAGAAGAAAAATATAAAATTTCAAAGTAAATTTATTTCCTAGATTAAATATTTATGTGTAATTTATATTTCAAATAATTTTGTTTCTAAATAGTAATACATATTAGTATGTATTTTGTTTAGTAGCCTAACAGTACCCCTTTTTGTTTTAGTGAAATACTGTGAGTCAGTGGATGAAAAGATATGAGGAAGGGGGTAGCCTTGCCCGTCGAAAGCAAAGGAAAGACCCCAGCTTATAAAAGAAAGCGACAGCACAAGTGGTTTCAAAAAGACAAGACATTTTGCCAAATTATTCGACACATATTTCCAAACCGTGCGCCGTGCACTCCACGCAGAAGGTTTGCATCATTGAAAAGCAGCTCAAAAAACATAAACATTAAGATATAAATTAGAAATATTTATTATTATTGACTTTTATTGATTTTAGTAATATTCACATAATATTGTGTCATATCCGTAATATGGATTATTTCGAGGTTTAGTTTCAATCTTCTTTTCGTAATGAAAATGATTACTTAAGCTATAACTTCGATAAGTCCTATTAAATACGATTTGTTAACTTTGAGGTTTGAGAGAACTAACTCACTCGCAGTAGATTTATTCCAGTAGTAGTACTACTGAGTCATTTAATTGTATTGTGACAACTTGTCTGCATTTGTTATTTTTACGTGGGTAGATTTGCGTAGAAAAATGTGATTTCTTTAGAGTACCGCACATAATAGTAATTACAGCACAATATTATTATATTACTAAGATACAATAGCCTGATTATCATGGTTCACCAATTAGCTACTTTACTTCAATAAATTGTTCTTTATGAGAAAATAAACTGTTAACAAGAAGTCATTAGTAGTTATTTTTATACCTACTTCATAAAATTATAACGAATAAACATTTTGTAATCACATAATATTCTTAATCCTTTGTTTAAATAATAATATAAGTAATTAAAAAAAAAAACATTCTCGTATAACGAATAATAAAAGAACTGATGAATATTATTGTTGAAAAGAAAAATAAAAGTCTCATCACGAGATTTGAACCCAGACTTATGTGTTTCTTAATCAATGACAATACGCTGCGAGCTACCGAGAAATGATATTAGAACGTGAATTTTAGCGATCGTATGAACCGACCAAGGTCATACGTAGTTACTACGTAACACAGTACAGACAGAGACAGAGTACTCTGTGCGACGGTATGTTTTTTGTATCTTTCGACGACAGTGGTGTGCGGCCTGGTTACATACACTTATACACACAGCTGTAGGTACGGCCTGGACCGCTAGTCATAGCAATATAATCCTTAGCATGAGAATGGACTCTTGACCGCGACCGTACATCAAAAATTAAACATGGTATGGTTTTGTCTCGTTACTATTATTGTTTGTACGGAAACAGAATACTAAAATAAAAAAACTATTAAAAAGTTATGAGCCAACAAAGATTCGTTTTTCTTGCTAATTTAACCTAACTTTGAGCGTGTTTAAGTAATAAAAGGAGTGTAAAATCTCGAAAACCAAGACGGTACCGACAAAGTTCAATTAACAATAAGTTCAATAAACTTTATTGGTCATTGATTTATGCAGTGGTTTTTTTCATAAAACCCGATCTTCTGAAGGAGTTTTCTTAATTTTTCGCGATTTTTTTTGCCAAAAATGCTCCTGCATCTCACTCAATAACGTTGTACGTGTAGACTAGAGTCTAACTGCTCACCACTGATATTATCTCTGTCGGGTACGAAGCCTGGTGAGACAGCGTGATTTTTAGCCAGGCCCACCAGTGAGTTAGAGCCCGCGTAAAGTGGGCCCTCAAAACGGTGCTAACGTGCGACTACTGTGTTCCCATCTTGCACTTAAATTTGAACAAAATCGCGTACAGAATTTTTGGAGCTTAGCACTGTTCTCTTGCGTCACGTTTATTTTATTTTGTAGGTATTGGAAGAGTTTTTCACTATCTGACAGCGACTTAAGCTGCTCTCTTAAAATCATAAATAAATGTAAATTGTTAACTAAATTTTCCATTATAACGAAAAGGGACGATCACAATCACAATAGATGTTAATAGTAGTACGAATAAACGAACACTAGTAAATAGCTAATAAATATGGTAATTTTATACTTCCAGTGACAATCAAATGTTTACTAATATTTCTACTACCCTCATTAACATTAAAGTAATGACTAAAAGTAAAAAACATTGTTTTTTACAAAGTAAAAAGTCAAGCTAATTCAGTCAATAGAAATTTATAGATAAATGATATCCACATTTTTAAGTAATACGTAATTAGTAAATTTAAGCTAATAACGAACCTTAATATATTGTCGTTAGTTGTTAATTAATTATGTGAATTATTAAGTGCTTTTACTTACTATTCCACATCAATTTTAACTTAAAAGAACTTGAGAAAATAAAAATTATTCAATGTATTTTTTCAATTTTTCGATTCATTTATTTGGCAGTGTTGCAACTTTATGCAAATGTTCATAGCATCAAATGATAGTAGACTGGGTAAGCTTTAAGAAAAATATAGTTTCAAAGCGGGATCACTCGCCACTTAGCAGGAATTTAAATTTAATTTGATCCGCTCCATACAAAAATATCACAAAATGCATTTTTCCACCTAAAGGAGCAAGTTTAGGAAAAACAGCATCAGAATAATTATTATTGAGGTTAATGAGTTCTATCGATCCGCATAAAGAAAAAAGCAAAAAAAACAAAGTCACTAAAATCATCGTTTCGACCCACTGTGGGGCGGTGGAAATAATTTTCCCACCAAATAAATTGTCCTTACCAATAAAAATACCATGGTGATTTCTAAAACATCGCAATAATTTGTAATAATAAACACAAATACGTAAAAAAAAAAAACAAATACTTACTTCTTTTCAAGTAAAAAATGTCAGGATTCACGGAGATGAAAATTTTATTTGAAATTGGCGCAATTTTTTTGACAACTGGTTCCGCCAAGAAAAAATATGACATTCAAAAGTCAGTTATTTTTAAATGATTTGCAAGTTAGGTCTTTCCTGTTGCCTGATCAAAAAAAAGTAGGAATCCTACCATGATACTTGCAACAGGAAAAATAGGATATGTTGGTGGTAAAAATATCACCTCTGCCTTATAAAGGGTTAAGCCCGTAAGGTTGGTCCCGGCAGGCATTCATATACAGGGTGTAAAAAGACACATCAGAAAGCCGTAAACTACGCATACTGTACGTATAACTAAGTAGCTTTGCGCAATTTTTTTTGCTGGGAACCGATTTTTTTTTTAAGGTATGAAATAAAGTCATTTTTTATTGCGCGCAATGTAACGCGAACCCAGGCTTGAACGGACACAGTACTGTTGTGTGAGTTAAGCCCCGCCCCTTCGCTCTACGCGGTATGAGCGAAATGAATAAAGTTTCCATGATAAATGTACAACCATTTACTTAAATTAAAACTCTTAAAAACACTAGATTTTAGTTGTTTTTAGCCTGTGTGGGCACTTACCTACTGTCCATCGCTGTCATCATCAAACATCGGTGGCCTCTCGACACTCACGAGCTGTGGTTCAAACTGCCGACCTCCCACGCGGAGACAAACGCGCGCCCTTTTCAGCGTATTTTCATGAATCCGCTCCAGGATTCCTTCTCGCTCTGACAGCTGCTTTAGTTCATCAAAAACTTCAATAATTTTCTGACGCATCTCAACAGCGGTCTCACAGGGACGGTCAAACACCCTATCCTTGACGTAGCCCCACAAAAAGAAATCCAGAGGGGTTAAATCTGGTGATCGTGCAGGCCATGCATGGGGCCCATACCGCCCAATCCAATGGTCGCCGAACAGTTGCGTCAGCTGTTCGCGAACCGGTCTCACAATGTGTGGCGGCGCGCCGTCATGCTGGTACCACACATTTCGCCGCTGGACCAATGGCATGGCTTCCAGCGTGTCGGTCAGGTAACCATTGATCAGTTCGAGGTAGTTAGGTCCGTTCATTCTGGGCGGCAAGAAAACGGGGCCCAGGATCTGGTTTCCTACAATGCCTGCCCACACATTATGTTTCCACCGTGCCTGGAAACCCGTTTCCTGGGTTTGGTTTGGGTTCACGGAGCACCAATAGTGTGAATTACGGCGGTTCCACATACCATTATTTGTAAAGGTACTTTCGTCCGTGAAAATAATGTTGTTCACAAATCCTCGGTCCTGCCTATACGGCGTGTTGTGTCGCCCGGCACGAGCGCTTGCACGCGGTGAATTTTGTAAGGCCGTTGCCTATCTCTTTTAAGTACTTTGTGCACAGTGGAATGAGACACCACGTACCTAGCGCGATTGCCATGCCGTCTCCGCAATACTTTTGCCGCTGTACGCACTCCCAAACGTGGGTTTTCCCGCATTACAGATAGGATGGCCATTTCTGCAGCCGGTCTTATTTGCCTGCCGCCTCCCTGTGAAACCGGCACGATCGGCTGGTTGTCCAATAACCGTTGCACTGCCCGAGTGAAAATACGTGAATCAGAGGGCTGAAACGCGGTAGGATATTCAGTACCGTAAAGTCGTAGGGCTGCGGCAGCATTTCCTCGGGCCATACCGTAGCAGTACACCATGTTAACGTACTCGCGCGCCGAATAATCGTGAAACGGCATTTTCGCAACTAAAACAATTGACACAAAAGCACTAACAAACGAACAAGTACGCAATCAAACACAGACACTTCGTGTGCCAGCCAATACACAGTCACAGGCACTGCACAGCAGCACAGTTTCTACACTTAAAAGTAGGTAATGCTTTTCGGGAAAAACAACACAAGCGCATTCGATAACGTAAGAAACCGAACTAATAATGCTGAAAAATTTGATCAATTTCTTGTTTTGCTGGAGACGTTTTCTGAGGTACCTAGGTGCGCGGTGCGGGAGGGGTGACAGTTACAAGTTGACGAATCACTGAGCTCTCGCATCACGTCACCACACCCCCGCGCGCACCGCGCAGCTACCTCAGGAAACGTCGCGGTAGGCATAAAGTGAGCCGCGGCTTTCTTTGATCTATGCGAAGCGCGCGCGATCGGAACGTTAGGTATCTTTATATCATTGCGCTATTAGGATCTACCAAATTATGGAAACGTAAACGGAAGACGTAATACGTCATACGACGCGACGTATACGTCAATCAAATTCTTTTAAGGGCTATCATAAGGTTACCTAAATAATCAATGTTATTTTAATTCTATGGAACACAGCTACCTAATTAAGCTGTTTTCAGACCAGCGCGATTTGTCGCGCGACGCGACACGAACAATACAAAACTTCACGGTATAACAATAACCGGTGTCGCGTTTTTTTTTTTTTTTTTTTGGTTGGGAAATCATCAAATAACTTCTCCCGCTCTGGGTGGAGCAGGAGGGCGTGTCAGACTTTTACTGACTAAAACCCACCCGTGTTCCTTCATTAGCCCGTATGCCAGGGGCTGTGGTATCTCTTTCAAACGAACCCGCACCCCTGACAGGCATCGGCCCTTGCGGGCCCCATCATTTTTGTGCTGACATCTCTTTGAGGCGCGCGTGGAACACAACGCGCCGTCGACTTGGGCTTGGTCCTTACCGGACAGCGAGCTACCCATTACTCGCCGTCCGCAAGCCCATGCCTACGGTGGCCGGAAATCGGCCTGGGATTCCCGACGCCCAGGGCGTCTCCGTATCTTGCGGCGGCTGGGGTCGCGAGGGCGCATATGCTGCCTCTCCCTCACGTGCGCCGCCTCCCTCTTCGCGAGCATCACTGCTTCGCTGAAGGAGGTGACGGCTCCCCATGTCCTCTCGCTCCGTACCATGGCCTGGACCAGGGCCGGACGCGAGAGATCACCGCCGCCGATCGCCTCCACGAGGACACGGCGGTGCTCCGCCCAAGCAGGGCAGACCGCAACCGTGTGCTCCACCGTGTCCTCAGGGCGATCTTCGCAGTGGAAACACCCGGGCGTTTCCTCCCGCCCTATCCGAAACAGGAACCTCCCGAAACAACCGTGTCCGGTGAGGACCTGCGTCAGGCGGAAGGTGAGCACGCCATGCCGCCTCTCAAACCACTCCTCAAAGAGGGGACTTACCGCCGCAATCGTGGCGTGCCCAGCACTGGGTTGCGACAATCGCTCTCTCCATGTCACCATGAGATCCCGCCGGAGCTCTGTCCGCTGTGCCGCAATTTCCTGCGGCAGCGGACTTACGCCCCGGCGTTTGGCCTCCTCGCGCCACTCCCATATTTGCGCGAGGACCTTTGCCTCCAGATCCCATGGCGGTAATCCGGCAAGGAGGCCCGCCGCCTCGCCGGAGATCGTGCGATATCCCCGGATCATCCTGATCGCCATGACCCTATGGGACGCCCTCAGCTTGCGAGCTGGTTGGCGCCTCAATGTAGGCGCCCACACCGGCGCCCCGTATAGGGCCATGGACCGCACGATCCCCGCGTAGAGCCTCCGGCAGGAGGCGTTTGGCCCCCCTAGATTGGGCAAGAGCCGCTTCAACGCAGCCCCGGCCCGCTCCAGTCTGGGAGCCAAACGGCGGAAATGCTCCGCGAAGTTCCACCGGCTGTCGAGGACGAGTCCCAAGTACTTCATCGTCGACTGGGGAACCCGTCGGTGGCGCATTCCGAGGACCATGAAACCACATGGCCTCGGACTTGTGCAATGCCACCTCGAGTACCAGTTGCCGGATCCTATCGACGATTGTCGCAACCCCTTGTGTCCCTAAGTCGGCCGCCGCCTGGTACGACCTCCCTTGCGCCAGGACAAGCGTGTCGTCAGCGTAACAAACTACACTGACGCCGTCAGGGAGGTCAGCGCGCAGCACCCAGTCGTATCCGATGTCCCACAGATGCGGCCCCAGGACCGATCCCTGTGGGACACCGCACGACATCTCTCGCCGGTGCCACTCTCCAAGGTGACCGGGGTAGATGACGGCCCTGTCCGTCAAATAGGCCTCGACCACACGACAGAGGTAGGTCGGCATCCGGTGATACCGGAGTGCCTCCCTTATGCAACTCCAGGGCAGGGTGTTGAAGGCATTGGCGATGTCTAGAGACACCGCCAAGACGACCCCACCCCGGGCTACAGCATCCCCCGTCGTGAGGGCTCGCACGCGCATGATGGCGTCCACCGTGGAGCGCCCCCTGCGGAAACCAAACTGGCTCTCCGCCAAATCCGGCCCCACCCGCACCAGCCGCCCGACGAGGCGGTCTGCAATTACTCTCTCAAAGAGCTTGCCCACCTCGTCGAGCAGCACAATGGGCCGGTAAGCGGACGGAGAGTCCGCTGGGCGCCCCGGCTTCTTAATGAGGACCAGTTTCCCCGTCTTCCAGCGAAGTGGGAACTGGCCCTCCTCCAAGCATGCGCTTAGGAGCCCTCTTAGTCGAGGCCCGAGAGCCTGCAAGGCCAGGACCCAGGCTTTACCGGGCAAGCCGTCGGGTCCTGGGGCGGTATTCTTGGCATTCAGCCTACGTACCGCCACTCTCAGGTCTACCTCGGTCACCTCTGGAGAGTCGTCGTCGTCGTCGGTGTGGTCCGCATCGGGCACCGCAGGAGGCGGAGCCATAGGCGGGGGAGCGTGCTCCCCTCGTGAGGGGAACAGAGCGCTCACCACGTCCTGCACGAGATGAGGCCGGAGACTCTGCGTCAGCGGGGGAGCCCACGGGTGGATTTTATCCCGCACCGTTTTGTAGGGGCGTCCCCACGGGTCTCTGTTCAGAGTCTCCAGCGACTCCTCGCGGGCCACTACTCTGGCCCGCAAGATCTCATCTCGGAGGGCGGTCTTCGCCACTCTGTACCCCTCGTACAGCTCCGCCTCAATGGCTTCCGTATCCGGAGGGCGGATACGGAGCCTGCGGTGCCTGGAGTAAAGGTGTCGCGCAGCAACACACGCCTCGCGCATGTTGTCAACTGCGGCGACCACCAGTACACCTGGCGTGAAGCACGACCTGGCTGGACCCGGGGCATTGCCACGTCACATATCTCGGACATGGTCTCCCGGAACCACTCGGCCTCGTCGTTGATGTCGGCAGGCCTGTCCGGTGATGACACCCAGGCCTGCACGATCGAGGCTTCCAGGAGAAGCTCCCGGTCCAGCTGCTTCAACGCCCACCGCGGACCACACGGGGCCTGTCGGACCGGCGCGCTCGAGGTCTGGGCGGAGACGTCAAACCGGATGTACCGGTGGTCGGAATACGTCTCCACCCCCTCCATGACGCGCCAGTCGATGACACGCGGCGACAGAGCGGGGCTGGCGAACGAAATGTCCACCACCGACTCACCCCGCATCCGCACACACGTGGCGACAGAACCCCGGTTTAGGACGACCAGGTCTGCTTCCAGAGCCCAGTCCTCCACCATCCTGCCCCGCACGTTCGTCAACCGGGAACCCCAAGCCAAGTTCTTGGCATTGAAGTCTCCGAGGGCACGGGGAGGGAACGAAACCCGACGACGACGTCTCTCAACTCGAGTTGTGGAACTCGGCGAGAGTTCGGCTCGGGGAGAAGTACACCCCTACCACGACTATCTCCCCGAACCGTGCTGCAACGCAACCCCGTCCCCTCTTGACACTCTCGAGGGTCGGGGTACCGGCGGCGGCCGACGAAATTAGGGTCTCTGAGCCGCTCAGGTCCTCCACCCAGTCATCCCTGGGCGGGACAAAGTACGGCTCAGCGACCACGGCGATGTTAATCGACCACTGCGCCATGCTCTGGATCAACAGATCCTGAGCGGCGGCGCAGTGGTTGATATTCGCCTGGAGGAGGCGTAATGGGGCCGTTACTGGCATTCCATATCAGCCCCCTCCGGGGCCTCCTGGGTAGGCCCTGCCGTGACGGCGGCGACAACGACGACGACGGTGGAGGCGGCAGCGGCGGCGGCAGTGGCGGCGGTTGCGGCGGTGACGGCGGTGGCGGAGGGCTTGGCCCTGCCTCGGCCTCTGGCTTCAGCGGGTGGAGCGCAGGCTTTGCTCCCAGCCCGGTGTTCGGCCGGCTTTCCAGCTGCCGCACATAAATAGCAGTGCGGCTTGGGTGCGACGCACGAGCCGGCCTTGTGACCGGGCTGACCGCAGCGGAAGCAGTGACTGCTGCGGTCCACCTCCGAAGTGCACTGCACTCCCATGTGGTGACCCACCTGGCAGCGGAAGCACCTCAGAGGTCTGGGTTCCAGCAGTTTCACCTGCGCGGATACCCAGCCCACCAGAAGCCTACGGCCCTCCTCGGTGATCTTTCGGGCCGCCGACACGGGGCAGCTCACCGTGATGGTTCGCATCCCCGTGTTGTCAGGACGGATGGTGCCTGCCTTCACCTGCTCGGCAGAGCATTCCCCAGTCCTGACCACGGCGGCCACCACCTCGCCCTCCGTCACGGAGTCGTCCAGGCCCAAGATGCGCATGTCAGCGCACTTGGTGGGCCTGGACACTCGGACCTCGTCCGCGTCAAGGGACGCCCTAAGCCTTTCGGCCAGGGCGTCAGCGGTCGGGCCACTGGCCGCGCCGGGGATCTCCAGCATGCGGGCTCCGGTCGCAGTGACTCTCATCCGCATGCCGTTGGTGACCCCCAGTTCCGCGAGGTTAACCGCCGCCCTTGCTTTAGAGAGCACGTCACGGTAGGACACGCCCTTCTTTTCCGCCTCCGGCTGTAGCGTAATCACTACAGCAGCGGACTTCGGGGCGCGTAGCCTAGCCGCGGCGGTACTCTTCTTGCGCCGCTGCCGCCTCTCCCTCCTTTTGGCTGCCCTAGCAGCCTTGCCTGCCTTCTTCTTCTCCCCGGCCACTTGCCATTCGGCGTCGGCCGGAGGAGATTGAGGAGGTGGGGCCGTACGTCCTGGCACCAGAGCTGGGGCCGTCGTCGCATGCGCAGCCACCCCGCCCTTCTTGGGCTTGGGCGGCACCGGTTTCGCCGGGGGCCTACCCGACTGCGGCGCCGACTTGGCCGTGGCAGTCGTGGCGGTCGCATTCGTGGCCTGCTTCTGCTGGACCAGGGCCGGCCGACTCGTCGCCAGCGGGGGCCGCAGGACTATTGCCTCCAGGGCGGAGAACCGGCTCTGAAAGGCGGCCAGCTCCTGCCGCACCAGATTCAACACCCGGTCCTTCTCAGGCACGGGTCCACGCTGCCCATGCCCCGCCCCCTTCTGAGGCACCACCCTCGGGCCAGCTCCTCGGAGCACGGCCAGGTCCGCTCGGAGCTCCTCATTCTCCTTACGGAGATGCTCCATGGCGGCTGCCAAGCGGGTGACCTCCGCCCGCATTTCGGACATGTTGTCCGGCGGAGGTCCGCTGTGCAGGTCCTCCGCTGCCGCCATGATGGAGGCTATGGCTGCGGCAATGGCCTTTTCTTTAGAGGCTTGAAGCCTCTTCAAGGCCACCCCCTTGACCGCTGCAGCCACAACCTCCCCGAGCCTGGCCGTTCGCTCCGAGTAGGAGCCGCCGGCGTTGTCCGGCTCACTGCCAGACGACTCAGACTCCGAGAGGACCCTGTTGCCCGTCCCCCCAGAGAGCCGCCCCTCCGCGGCTTGTGCCTCGGATGACTGGGCCCCCTCGGCACTCGGCTCGGCGGCATCCCTCGTGGTTAGGCCTCTGCCTAACCGGACCCCACCGCTCCGACAAACTTTCCCGAGTTTCGAGGTCGGGGCCATTCCTCCATCCGAGGACGAACCCCGGCCGTTCTTCGGTTTGGGGCGCTTCTTGAGGAACTCTGTCCTCCTCGAAGCGCCCACCGCCGCATGCTCCGGGCCCTTCACAGAGCCCTTTGCGCTCGATGCGGTGTCGGACTCCGACCCCGCATCACTCTCCTCCTGCTGTTGTGTTTTGTTTTTATTTAGTTTTTCCATGTTAGTTCCCACGAGTGTAAACTTTGTGTACTGGCTCAAAAAATAGTGGTTCGCACTCGAGACTAATTTAGCTACCCATTAGTCAAGCTACCAACCTCCCTCACGGTGCGCCGCCGCTTGGAGGTTTGGGGTAATTTTTTATAGAGGATTTCTTCCTCGCGGCTCGGGCGGTTAAGCCAAGGCCCTCGACCCCCGTCAAAAGTCAGAGACATGACCGTGACAATCTTCGGGGCTACGAGATTAACGGTGACAGAAGGAGAGCACTCCTTCTTGCCTGCCCGGTGGCAGGGTGAGTGCACACCGAGCCCGCTCTTACTCCGCCGCTGTGCGTCTCTGCATGAGCGCAGAGATACACGCGTTGGAGCGTCCCGCCGACAGGATATTGGCATACGGGCAATGACACCCCTTAGGCACAGTACCCAATTGGGTGACATTGCCCGCATCCCAGGGTGCACCGTCCCGGAGACTGGCCTTTCCCCCAGACGTATCTAAGGGAAACTCCAGCCCACGGGCAAACGGGGAGGTTTCCTGTCCAAGCACCCCACCGGTGTCGCGTCGCGCGACAAATCGTGCTGGTCTGAAAACAGCTTAAGATGACGAAATCTAGAAAAAAACGAAAAGACTTCTATTGCAGTTATGTAATTATTACCAGCATACACGTTTATTTACAATGAATAAATATCCACCCTATTGGCAGTAGTGAAATAAAGTCTTCGTGTGAATAAAGTGAATAAACCTTTATTTTTACCATAAGTAGTAAATAAATACTGCCTCGTTGGTCTAGTGGTTGCAAACGCTACTGCTGAGCATGAGGTCCTGGGTTCGATTCCCGGGTTGGGCAGTGTTATTTGATTTTTCTATCTGAAATTTCTCAGTAGCAGCCCGGAGTCTTGATGTCTGCCCGGTTGATGGCAATAGGCTCGCCCCCTATTACATGGAACTTAAAAATAGCTGGCAAAATGTGGGTGCATCTGCACAGGTACATCTCTGCCGAACCCTTCGGGGAAACAAAGCGTGATGTTATGTTATGTTAGTGAATGAATAGCTCAAACCAAAAAGTGGTTTTGATAGGTAGGTAGGTAATTTGTGCAGTAATAATAAAATTAATTCTTCATTATTTGCTTGAATGTAGGTAGTAAGCACTTAGAATAATAACGCACTAGACTAGCAGTTTACTTTTATTGTAAACGAAACGAATGAGGACCAACTTCGTCAACATTTTTAATTGAATCTGCAAGAAGTTTAGTGATAAGATGTACCTACTTGTTTTGTAGTACTTACAAGGGCGTGTTCTTCGACATTACAGACAACGGACTTGCCTGCAACTCATAATCAACATCTTTGAAATCAGAAACTTCAACAAATGTAACTACGAAATGTAGGCACTAACAACCGATCAGCTGTTACAAACACGGGTCGTTGTAACGTTCAAGACCACGTGACACTGTATCGTGCGCTTGTTGTCGTACAGTCGTGACGTGCGTGGTAGTGTGCGCTTGATGTTCATTGCGTTTTTGTAACTTCAAATGTGTTATTTGTTAAGAAAAATTGAAAATTTTGGTAATGTTTCTTTGGAAAAAAGTTTAGTAATAACACGTGGAATACATTTTCGCAAAAAAAGTAAAAAAAAAAATGCGACTTTGACCTTCAATATCTTCAGAACCAGTGGATTCCCAGGTATAGTCTAGTGGAAAAAAATGATCCAAATAATGGGTAGAATATGTGGCTTCCGGCTTCGGAAAGGGTCTTTTTACACCCGATATGTATCTTTGACAGTCATTACGGGTAGTTAGAAGGCCAAAGAGTGACAATCAGTCTTACCCCGGGTAGTATTATCCTGTAAATGGGTTCTGGAGGTCTGATAGGCAGTTGCTCCATGTAAAATACTGGTACTCAGATACATTTGGTTAGACTAGAAGCCGACCTCGACATAGTCTGGAAACGACTAAGTAGGCAGATGATGATCTTAGTTCGCTCTTCCCAAAAATCAGTTACCTCTTCCAAAGAATTCACGGGGTCAATAGCTCCTTCCCTACTCTTCCGCTGTTATAAAAATAGACCCTTAGAAACAGAAAAAAAAACGAATGAGCTGAGAATACACTGCCCCTCAGTACCCCTTCTCGACAAAACGAACTAAGTACCAAATGAATGAATTTAATGAATAAATGATGTCGATAGTTCTAGAAAGTTCTAGCATCGAACTTTCTAGAAAGATCTTCACTCTATTAATTCTGCTACTAGACACAAGATGGCACTAGTGGTAACCAAACATTAATCGTGCCGCGTAACAATATTTATGCGATAGCAGCAATCGCGGTTGATTTGCTGTCATTTTTTGAAGAGTTCCGTTATCTGTCTCCGAAAGTCATCATCAGATCTTTATGATGTTTAAATGGGACCATTTCGGAAAAAACCCCTTTCACACAGAAAAAGAATTTTGCATGTTGTTTTTCATTCAAATCTATTCCACTCGTTATTTTTATTTTTTTAATTCTGCGTTCATTTCTCAAAAAAGACCTCTTTGTAGAACAGGAAGTATCGATTTCTACATAATCAGGATCCTTTCACACTATCATCTGAGCAAAAGTCTTCACTAACATTAGATCAATCTTTATTTTCAATTTTATCTTTAGGTTTGGGAGATAAAATGAACTGTTCCTTTTCAGTGAATTTGTATGGAAGTTGAAGTCGTAGGCATTTCATTTTGTATAATATCTTCATTCACTTGTTTTAGATTCCGGATTATTGTAGGGTAAGGGGATTCGGCACTGTAAATAATATGAACAATTCATTAAATAACGTATATTTTATCATTCAGTAATCATAAGCAAAGGACAGGAAAAACATAGAGAAGAGGTATAGGTGCAGACTTGCACATTCTCCCCTTTTTTTATGAAATGGGCTGCTTAATCAGCTTTTAGAGGGGCCTCCTGAACGAGCCGGCCATAGTGGCAACGCCGGCCACCCGCACTACTCCGTCTCTGCTGGAAAACAACCCCGTAACCCGGCCTCTAACCCATGAACCACGTGGTAAATTTGAATCGCATATTACGACCACTCCTCCTTCCGCAATTGAGGGCGCGGTGCTGTACCAGCCTTCGTTGTCACCCAGAAGGGGTGGAGGCACCGCGCCCTCAATTTCGGAAGATGTGGTTTTTGGCGAGGACTTTTGCCATTAAACTAATTTGTGTTACCTGGCTGGTATGTAGTAGTTCCGCTTAATATAGTTATCTACAGCGGTTAATCTGGAACCACTTGGTGCATGTGGGATGAATCTTAACACTCGTATTGTTAGATTAGTGACACCAAGCGTTGCATTAAATGGTACTACCATAGCAAAGTTACTGTTGAGGGTAGCTTGCCAGCCTTGGGGTATAGCGCCTTAACAGTGAAACAGGCACCACGCGCATTATTCGCCCTTTCTCTATGGAGACAGGATACATTATTCTGACCGGCAGTAGCTGATCCAAAGGCAGCTGGTTCATATCCGGCTCGAAGGACCAAATATTAACTACCGAAATAATAGGCGCTGGTTCTTGGTAGTAGTGAAACAAAAGTATATTTATGTCATTCAGAAATCATAAGCAAAAGGATAGGAAAAACATTGAGAAAAGGTATCAAAAAGGTAAAATATTCTAAAAAGCTTACTGCAGACTTGCACACCAAGGTTATGTAGAACGCAGCAAGCAGGCTTGAATTATTCTGGCACAAGTAGTGTAGCACTCTATCTTTGTTTAGACAGCGCCATCGATTTTTCAGCCTCCCAAACGTATTTTTTATGACGACTCTGGCTGCCACATGCTTTTGTTTGTAATTAGCTTATAGTGTGTCTGGAACAGCACCTAAAATCGAAGTCATCAACCGCGGCCGTTATGGATAACCAGTCTCCTAAAATTATAACCATCTTTAAATTGAATCATTATAGTCTAACGTACAATGTTGTTCAAATTATATTTTATTGTGTCGAGCTTACCTAAACGCCACACTATTCCCCATTTTGATGCAACAAATGCACATAATTATTAATGTCGCTGTGTTCCCATATGAAAGAGTCATGAAAATTTGCACCCCCATATTTGGGATTTACATTCAGAATTCTCTATTGGTAATCACATATCTGTAATTTAAAGAAGTATTTAAATAAAGAGTTGCAAATTAAAGTGCTGTAAGAAAATAAGAATAGATCAAAATTCTTTAACATTTGTACATTGTTTGAATGACAGTGCTTGCGTCAATAATACAGATGTATTTCGGGTTTAGGTGGCCCAAAAATTCTAAAATGACTACAGTCTGTTATTCATCTTATTACTCCAGGTATTCTGTATTTGGCATAAAACCTGAAATAAACACCATAGTTACAAAATTACTCAAACGTTGTGTACTTACCTAACTATTTACAATAAATCATAGGTATCTTTGACTGATTGCTTGTCTGGTAGATGGAGTGCTAGGAAATTTATTATATTTGCTAATTATATTTTAATGAGTTAAAGCCTTGGTAACCTCTTCAATATAAACACTGCACATTTTTTACGATATATATTTTCTACTTTTTTTATTTTCTTTACTTCCTCTGGCTGCCGGTAAGACACAGTTGCAAAAAAGAATAGTGCAGTATGTACTTAAAAAACTAAAGTTTAAGTGAAAGTATGGACTGTGTTTAGCTTAGAGGCAGGCTGAAAAAAAAGTACCATATTAATGTTGATAGATTACAGCTTGGCCAAAAAGTCGTGAAAATAATGGTGGCACCACTATCGTGCATGTTGTAACCCCATATAGTACGATGATAACGGTTTTGATACTTAGTTTTTTTGACAATTAATGTGAATGTTGGCGGGTTTTAAGAAAAAATAAAAAATCTTTGAAAAGTTTGTTCAGGCACTGCCTAGAACGATAACATTTACAGTTATTTATTTTAATGATTTAAAAATAAAATTATTAAGTACCTATTTCAAAATACATTGATGTCAACTATCCCACATTATGTGAGTCAATTTTATGTTTTAAGGAGCCCAGATCAATTCAATGGGGTTTAGATCACAGTGACAAATTGGAAGCCTTACTACTGTGTGACTGTGTCCCACAAATCCAAGTTCTCCTCCAACCAAAGGCAAAATGTTCCATAGTTGGTGTTCTAAGCAAAAACTAAAAAAATAATCAGAATCAAGAATTTTAATCAGAATCAAAAATGTTTTCCTCTAAGTATTCCACGCCCGAAAAGTCTTGATCCATGTCTTTGTGTGAGCTTTCACCAAAACTCTGTTGGCTATCTTCAGATGTGTCACTACTGCTGCTTTCATCTTGTAGGTTTATGATATTTTTTTTCAATGTCACTATACAGAGTTTGGCCCCTTCGAAAATAACCTTTTTCTATTTTCATGACATGTTGACATGAATTTTTCCAGTCGTCAACTGAAATGCTCCGAAACGCTTGTTCAGCCACTGCCTAGAACAATAAAATAAAAACAACTAAACATTTGCAATTACTAACTACAATGAATTAAAAAGAGATAATTATATTAAAATACCTTGATGTCAATTGATCCTACATTATGTGAAGCAATTTTATGTTTCGCTAGACCCCAGATCAATTCAATGGGGTTTAGGTCGCAGTGATAAGGTGGGAGCCTTACCACCGTGTGACCATGCTCACTTAGGAGTTCATCTATTTCATAGATGGGCATGGCATGGGTTTGTGTCGTTTAACAAGCATGAGCAGGTTCGGCTTCCTTGCTGATTCTTCAAACGGCACATTGTTCTCAGATAACCACAGCTTTATTTCGCCAACTTTTGATGCAGAGGTAGGTGCCTTATTGCGAATCACTGAATGATAGGGGGCGTTATCCATGACTATAATTGAAGGTTTAGACAAATTCGGTATTAGTTTCTCCTTAACCCATTTAGTAAAATTTGACTTATTCATCGCAGAGTGGTAGTCTTCATTTTTATTTTTCCCACAAAATATTAACAATGCATTCGGTACAAAACCATTTTCATTCCCTGCATGTATGATAATGTACCTGAGAAAAAAAAACAAGCAGAACGTGCAACACATGCAACACACATAACGCATTAAATAAAGCATGCTTCAGGAACAACTTACCTTTTGCCTTTGGACACACTTTCTTTTATTCCACTGACGTTAAGAGACTGCCAGCATTTTTTTAATTTATAGGAAGTATGAATGTAGCTTTCGTCTAGATAAATAATGTCCTTTCTCTGATCATCCGGCAAATTCCTATTTTTAATAATCTTGTCCAAGTAGACTTCACGTTTTGCAGCAATATTCGGCTTTTCCATCAAAGATTGCCTGTCTGATTGGCACTTTTTGTATCTAAAGCCCAGGGCTATTATAACCTTTCTTAAGTGTTCACGACTTCCGTCAAACCCAAGTTCTTCTCTAACCACAGGCAAAAGGTTTCGTAAAGTTGGTGCCTAAAAATAAAAATGACAGTAAATGTCTCGCAGTGTACTTGATAAAAACTAAAAAAAGATTGATATAAAAGAGAAGTTTAAAGTTCTACTTACAATCTTTTTTACAGTGTAAAAGAATTGTACTTTTTGTCTGATTGCACACAAGTCAAAGTTGTCCAATTCTTTTTTAGGTCGCCCTGCTCTATGTTTCCCTGGTGTGGAGAAAGCACCTTTGTTTCTTTGTCCTTCTATTGCGATTCGCCTTATAGTACTGATGGATTTACCTAAAAAAGAATGTAGTAGTTATTTTTGTTCAGTGCAATATTAAGAAAAAGTATCAAAATTAAATAAACGCGCTGCATCCGAATGTGTTTTGTAAACATAACCTCAAATTCGTGAATGCACATTTCAATAATTGTATAACAGGTTTATACTAGATATTACACCTTGAAATACACACTTTACATGTGATTACATGTATAGAATATAATTTTACCCGTCATTTCAGCGGTTCTTCTATACACATCGTTGAGATCGGATAAAATTTGTCCGGCCTCGCGTTCCGCCAAACATCTCACGTACACTTTATAAATTATCGCTCTTGCGGAGCTGCGAATAACAAATCTGTTCATTATGAACACAATGGGTCACCAGTATCACCACAATAATGCAAGTAAATTAAAATAAACGCGAGAAACAGACACCGATTACAAGAAATGACAGATTATGTACCTTACGCGACGAGGCAGAGTGAGTGTTGCCAATGATTAAAAAAATTAGTTCAGTTTCAGGACTTTCTTGCCGAACTGTACCTTGTTTTCCAAAGTTACCCGTTGAGAAGACTTTGAACCAGTCTGCTGTCTCAGATTTCGGCATAAAAACCTAACCACTTTCTTCGGAAATCGATATCTTCTCTTAAATTGGGCCTACGGAAGATCTCTTAGATTACGCTCATCTTGTTGCCTAGCGGTCTCAAACATCTTCCAAGCAAAATATAAACGTGATGCCATCGTTTTCATAAATCCATACAACGAATTAAAACAAAATAACTTTCCACACTCACGACGCTCTTACTACAAATCCTTCCGTGAACACTTTACGTATTCGAAATTGGAACACACTCACACTATTGCAGGTTAATGCTGATTTACGCGCTCATTTTCAAGTGGGAATCGATCGTCACTATCGACAGAGTAAAATAAAAACTCACATTCGCAATTTTTGTTCACGCGTATGGCACCAGGTGGCGCTTGCTCAGCGTGATACAAATCTGCGTTAACGCTAACGCGATGGTGAACTCAAAAAACTGGCACTAAGCACACAGAACAAAAAACAGTATTTTATTTACTTACCCCGTAGCACTTATATAATATTTTTTTGTTGAAAGTATCACACACCATGTTCCTTTTTATTAAAACTAAGAGAAATTCAAAATAACATTTGAAAATGTTTTTATTTTGCCTTTGTAATGGTACAAGAGCCGCATTTAAGATATGCGCACTGCTTTAACCTGTTATCACAGCCCATTATAATGCGTTTATCATTCCGGTAGACAATATAATGCTGCTAAAATGCCATTCTTATACTTAAGTCGTTTCGTATAATTTGGGGCCCAAATAAGCATTACAAGAGCTGTATAGCGGTTTATAATGCCCAATTTTAGACTTTTATAAAGCTTTAAAAATAAGCTAATTTTGTTATCCATCCGTAATAAAGCTATTTTGTGCTACTTGGCTGTTGACCACGACGCATGAACCAACCATCGCTCCGCTGGGGAACGTAACGACCCGCCTCACACACCACAGAATACACAATAGTACTAAACAACACCACCGATAAATTAATTATGACGTGAACGCCATAACCAATTTAATGTTTCCCCTACGTACGAGTATTTGCCCTAGAGCTAAATCGGCGTTAGATGGCAAATCCCTAGTTTGCCTCCTTTGAACTTCAGCAATTGTTTGGAGCTCTTCTAGTCGTATCTTCTTCTGTAATTGTGAATTCCTGCGCGATTGCACATGTTGTGCAGAACACAACATGCAATAACTATTTTTGCAACTATATTCCATAGGTTTAGGTAGTTAAATAAAGGTAAATCGTAAAGTTAAACTTGAAATAAATTATAAGTATCATATGAAGGTTTTTATACGTAATTAGGCTTATATTCTCAAGTAAGGGTAGGGAGGGATTAACTAACCGAGCAAAACAACTTCTTGACTAGTATAGAACGAGTCGCCGGCACGGCGCGACAGGACGCGTGAGCGCCTCGCCCCTCACCGCGCCGCCCCCGCCGTTTCCCTACTATCGATACATAGCATAACTCGAAATGCGCATCTTTCTCGCACAGCTACTTTGTGGCGGCGCATCTTCGTAGCGCATCTTCCTCGCACAGCTACCTAGCGTAGTATTGGTGGAAACGGTCACATATTTTCGTAGCGTAGATTTCACATCTTCGCAGCATAGCTGCATAGCATAGCACATCTCTGGTAAAAAAGTACCCTTAGGGTAGTCCCACAATTCTTAACAAATCGTAAAACTTTTATTTCAGATAGTTTAATTGGGTTACCCTGCAGATCTTTGTTAACATTTAGTGTAATGTCCTCAAACAGCTTTTTTAAATCATAAAATTCGTCATAGTTCAGCTCGTTAACTGTCTAGGGCTAGACCTTATACTTGGTGTGTCAGGTAAGTGTGCGGAGCTGAAAATAAACTCTTGATGCCAAAATACTTTCTTTTATTACTTTAAATAGGTTTACAATAATCAGTTTGTTCTATATGCGGATTGAATATAAACTAGGTGTCGGTCGCGTTGTTCGCGTCTAGAATGATCCGGTGCACTCGCTTATATAGGCACGGGTTCGTGGAGTAGGGGCTGAGCAGATCCCCCCGCGCAGCGCAGGACTAGGCGTCAACATCCTCCCCCCTTGAAGGTAGCACCTTCAAACATATGTCTTCGTCGAACAAAGGGCACAAACGATTTACTGCTCGACGGATGATACCATTCGCTGTCCTCACGTCTGCTACTCTGGCCACATCGTCATTGCCCACATGCAAGGCCTGTATTCGTCCTAGTTTCCATCTTAAGGGATGCAAGTTGGTTTCCTTGATAATGACCATATCGCCAATACTTAGTTTTATGTCCGCTTTACGCCATTTGGTACGATGCTGGAGCTCAGTGACGTAATCATGCTGCCATCTCATCCAAAAACATTGCCTCATCTGTCCTAATTGTTCGTATCTGTGGAGTCGATTGAAATTAACATTTGACAAGTCAGGAGAGGGAAGAGCTACCAGTGGCTTACCGACGAGAAAATGCCCAGGAGTCAGGGGTTGGAAATCATTAGGATCGGATGACATGGGAAATAAAGGCCGGGAATTTAATATGGCCTCCACTTGAACAAATAAAGTGGAAAGTTCTTCATACGTCAAGTGCCTGTTTCCTAAAACTCTTTTAATATGAAATTTGGCAGATTTTACCCCTGCCTCCCATAATCCTCCAAAATTTGGAGCATATGGTGGTATGAAGGCGAATTTCATACCTTCATCTACACAAAATTTGTTTATATCTCCTTTATTTACTAATAAAAATTTATTAAGTTCATTACTAGCACCTAAAAAATTGGTCGCATTATCGCAATATAGTGTGTTAGGTTTTGAACGCCGCGAAATAAATCTCCTGAGGGCTAATAAAAATGCATCAGTACTTAAGTCACTGACAACTTCTAAATGCAGAGCCTTAGTTGTAAAACAAATAAATAAACACATGTAACATTTACTGATCTTACAGCCGCGACCTTTTCTATCAGTAATTAGATAAGGACCAGCTAAGTCGACTCCGGAAGTTTCAAAAGGTGTCCCTGGATTCAAACGCTGCTTGGGTAAGTTCCCCATAATGGGCACTATTGACTTAAACCTAAATCGCTTACATACTATACAACTATTAGCTACGCTCCTAGCTATTTTACGAGCATTAATTACCCAATATTTTTCACGAACAGCTGATACCATTAATTGACATCCACCGTGAAATAACCTAATGTGTTCGTTCTCAAAAATAAGCCTTGACAATCGGTGATTGGAATCCAAAAGAAAGGGATGCTTTTTATCATAGGGAAGAGGTGAGTTACGGATACGACCTCCTACCCTCATTACCTTAAGTTCAGAATCCAAAAACGGACTAAGAGATAATAATTTACTTTTATTACTTAGAGGCTTATTTGCTAATAGCTGATGATACTCATTACTAAATGAATTTAACTGCGATAATTTAACTAAGTACAACATGCTATCATTTAGTTCATCAACACTTAAACTACCAGTAAGTCTATGTTCACGATTCTTAATTCTAACATTCTTAACAAATCTGAGGACGTAGGCTATTATATTTTGTAATTTCTTAAGCTTAGAATAACGTTCAAATTCGATTAAACTATTTTTAATATTTACATTTGCTACTAATGTGCCTACGAGTTTTACTTCAGGTAACTGTACATTTTTTAATTTATTATTATCTACCTGTGGCCAATCAGTCTCTGATAACGATAGAAAGGATGGCCCATTCCACCATAATTTCTGCACAGAATCTTTTATTTGATCTACTCCTCGTGAAATGTAATCAGCTGGGTTTACATCGGTTGGTACGTATCGCCATTCACTATCTTTCGTTAAATGTTTTATTTTAATTACTCTGTTCGCAACAAACACTTTTAACTGTTTTGAAACTACGCGATCAGTACGCAACCACCCGAGCACGATCATCGAGTCTGTCCAGTAAACACAACGAACTACGTTACAACGCAAGGAGTAAGTCACCCTTTTTCCCAACTCGGCTGACAATAACGCGCCGCACAACTCGAGTTTAGGTATAGTTAGACTTTTTAATGGAGCGACCCTTGATTTACCGCAGAGTAATTTAACATGAATATCTCCGTTTCGATTGATTGATCGCACATAGGCACAAGTCCCATATGCACTCATAGAAGCATCAGAAAAAAAATGAATTTCGATGTGCACGACATCTTCACAAATGACATGCCTAGGGACTTCAACACAGATAAGAGAATTCATGCTTTTAACAAAGTTGTGCCATAAGGTTTGTATTTCGTCAGTTACGGGTTCGTCCCAACCGTATTTGCATAACCACAATTTTTGTAAAATTAATTTAGCCTTAATCACAAATATACTTAAAAGACCTAAAGGATCGAAAATCTTTGCAATAGAAGATAATATACTTCGCTTCGTAATTGATATTTTTTGATGGTTATCTATTTGTATACAAAATTTGAATACATCAGACTGAGGGGACCAAGTTAAACCTAAAGTGCTAGTAACCGTTTTGAATTCAGTGATTGGTTGCACTTCATTTGACTTGTTTTCACAAAATAACTTGGTAGCATTTGATCTAAACTTTCGTAACCGAAATCCTGCTGAACTTAAAGTTTTCGTAATCATTCTACAAATTCGATTCAACCCTTCCTCAGTTTGATGTCCCGTAATTAAATCGTCCATGAAAAAATCACGCTTAATTATTTCCTTAATTTCTAAATCATCACACTCATTTGATAACTGCAAAAGACAACGAGTACTTAAAAACGGGGCAGACGCGGTTCCGTAGGTAACCGTGTTTAACCTTAAATACTTATACGGGTCGTATCCATTATCCCTCCATATTATCATTTGCAAATGTCTTTGATTTTCAGATATTAATATTTGCCTATACATTTTTTCAATGTCTGACGTCATGACAAATTTATGTTGCCGGAATCTCAGCAATATAGTAAACAAATCGTCTTGAATCACTGGACCTACCATTTGTATATCATTTAACGAATATCCACTACTTGATTTCTGTGACGCGTTAAACACTACACGAAGTTTTGTTGTCTCACTTTTTTCGCGAATGACTGGATGATGCGGTAAATAATATGCAAATGCAGGCTTACAAGTCTCAGACAAATGATTCAATAGTTCATATTCCTTTATAAAATCCGAATAGGAACTTTTCACACTAGGTTGTTTTTTAAACCTTTTTTCTAAATTAATTAAACGCGATTTTGCTGTTCCTAACGAATCGCCTAATACGGACGGAGATCTGTGAAGTGGCATCTTCACACAAAACCTACCGTCACTCATTCTACAGGTATTTTCTACAAAATGTTTTTCACAAAATTCTTCTTCAGTGCTATACTGTTTTTCATTTATATTTAATACTTCTTCAACTTTCCAAAATGTCTCTAATTGTTCACTCATACTTCTAGTTAAATTACATTTTACTTCTTCATGTCGTGGAGCATTTCTACTATACACCGGACCAGTGACAAGCCAACCTAACTTAGAATTCTGCAGTGTGGGGAGGCCCTTACCTAACTTTATTTGTTGACCGGTCACTAAATCCCAAAACAAATCAGCTCCTATTAGTATATCTACGTCGGCAGGTTCATAAAATCTACTATCCGCCAAATTCACGAATATGTCAACCGGAATTTTCAATTCATTTACATTTACCTTTACATTTGGTAACTTATTCGTAATTTTTGGCAAGATCATGCAGTTAACTTCTACCGAAAAACCGTTATGCATTGAGTTGATTACAAACTTACAACTGTTTGCTACTTGTATCTTACTATTTCCTATACCATAAATATTCAAATTTTGATTAGTTTCGGTGTGCGACAACCCTAACTTATTACAAAAATCTACAGTTACCAACGATATTTGGCTACCAGAATCCAAAAACAAACGTGCTACATAGTGTTTATTATCTATTTTGCTAAATACTTTAACTAGCGCGGTGGAAAGAAGTACGTGTTTAGCGGCGATCGTTGATAAAGAAACCGGTTCCGCTGCGAGCTGCGCGGACGCGGGCGCATGTTGCTTAGGCGCAGTGCTCGACTCGGCGGGCATTGAAGTCGTTGCCGGTTCGATTATCGCCTGATGCACACCGCTGATCGAGTTTGCATTAATATCTGCTGTTTGAGGTTTGCTTCTATGTAATAGAGAATTATGTTTATACTTGCACGTTTGACAGCCCGAGGATTTACAATTATATGCGCGATGACCCGGTTTAAAACAATTAAGACACAATTTATTTTTTGAAACAACTTCGTTTCTTTCTGCCAAACTCATAGAAATAAACCTCGTGCATTCAAACAAACGATGATCTTGTTTACAAACGACACAATTCAAGGGGCGATTACCGTTAACTTGAGCAGCCGCAACCAAATTCGTGGTCCTTTCATTTTTACTATTTCCACTTATTTTACACGACCTGCTAGATTCGATTACGTCAGCTCGATCACGTAAAAATTTAAAGAATTCTTCGAGGGTAGGTACATCTCCTAAGGAACTTTTATGTTCTTCCCACTTCCTAGAAGTTACATTATCTAGTTTATTTACGGCTAAATAGATTATTATGGTATCCCAGTGTTCTACTGGTTGTTCTAAAGTCTTTAAGCCTCTTAAATTCGTAGTTATATTGTCAATCATAAAACGCAATGATTTTTCAGACTCTCTTGTAACACCTTCTATACTAAATAATGCCTTCATATAATTACTTATTAAAAGTCTTGTATTGTTAAATCGTTGACACAGTAAGTCATACGCAACAAAGTAATTATCTGAACAAAATGACAATGAGTTGATTATTAATGCAGCGCTACCCTCTAATGATGATCGCAAATAATGAAATTTATTTATTGTATCAATATTTTCGTTTTTATGAATTAATGCCTCGTATTTATCTCTAAACTCTAACCATTTGCTATAAGTACCATCAAACGTGGGTAACTGAATAGTGGGTAGTTTTATAGAACTAGTAAATGAATCGGCACTTTCGAAACTTCCAGATTGTTTAAAAGATTGGTGAGCTGTACTTTTTCGTTTAGAATGAACTTCTAATTTATCTAAAATGCATTGACCTTGAGAAATTAACGAATAAAATTGACCTTCAATCTCGGAACGAATCTTCATTTGTTCGCTCGAATCTTCAGATTCAATTTCAATCTCAGATTGTAAATCATCGAAAGTTGAAAAACATGTTTCGAATTTAGCTAACCTTAGTCGTAGCTCTGAAATTTGCTGATCTGATAGTTTTTCTAAATCGTTAATATCTTCTAAGTACGCTTTAAAAATTGTCAATCTACCCTTTATGTAACTGCGCCGTTTTATTAGGTCAGCACTTTTTCTGGCCGCTAAAGACATTGTGTAATACGACAAATTTTTACGTTGTGTAATTAAAATATACAATACCCAGGTTCTACACGAATAAACACCAGAATATCAGTAACTTTACCACAAATCTAAGAATATCGGCACTAGGAAAACGTATGTAGGTAGTCAGGGAAAAAAAAAGGAATGGGCTCACCAAATGTCGGCGTACAAAGGTCCCTTGGTCTACTCTCTCTTCCCTTTATCCTTAAATCTCCTTATATCCTTGGCCTTGTCCTTCAATTTGTTCCTTTTTGGATTTCCACAATTTCCAATATCCTGATATCCTGGTCACGGCACCAAAATGTCTAGGGCTAGACCTTATACTTGGTGTGTCAGGTAAGTGTGCGGAGCTGAAAATAAACTCTTGATGCCAAAATACTTTCTTTTATTACTTTAAATAGGTTTACAATAATCAGTTTGTTCTATGTGCGGATTGAATATAAACTAGGTGTCGGTCGCGTTGTTCGCGTCTAGAATGATCCGGTGCACTCGCTTATATAGGCACGGGTTCGTGGAGTAGGGGCTGAGCAGATCCCCCCGCGCAGCGCAGGACTAGGCGTCAACATTAACTGCAAAAGTTTTTTCCAGAATGGAAAAAGGACCAGACTTTTTGGTCTTTTGAGTTCTTGATGAGCGAATGAGCATTGTCACCCTCATTCTGAGTGTGGCCTCGTATCAAATATTTATGTGCAATTGATTTCATTGGAATAGTTTGTACGGCGTAGTAATACATGCCACTCAAGAATCTAGAAGAATAAAATATAAATTAATCACGTAAATATTATGTTATTTTAATTCTTTTTCTTGTGAAAATAAGGACAGTTAATGTACCTGTTATTCTGCTGACCGCAGCTATTGTCCGAGTAAAATAATACATTGCTATTAGGATGAAGCTCTGAAGTATCTTTCAGAAATGTTATTACAGAAGAACGAGAAAAACACAGCCTTGTTATTCTTAATTTGGCGGTGTGTGCTGTATAAAAATAATTGATAATTAAGATTTTTAACTACTGCAATCAATTAGGTCACGAGCATCGAATGGAATATAGTACTGTACTCGTAATTGTTCACGAAACTTGGTCCGCAATATGGAAGTGTTTATTTCGGTGAATAAATATTTATTTATTTAACATTAAAAATATTTGCATTTTTTTTAAATTGTTTAAACAAAAAACAACCAACCTCTAAAATTCAAAATCAACTAAATGGTTTAAATCACAACCATCTTTGATTTTTAACCAACAAACATCATCAGCTTTGTTCTTATTTCTGATTGCGAAACATCTAACAATATAAACTTTATAAAATCTTTGATTTTTAACAAAAAACAACTAGCCTCTACAAAATACATTTATCTCAAAAAAACTTTATTTGTTTTAAGAAAAAATTGCCTTTATAAAGCAAATAATCAGTCCTAAATCGAAATTCAGCAACGTTACGAAATATTTTTTTTACATGATTTATTTTTAGAAATGCTGTGTTGCTTCAGACGTAAATGGTTGATTTAATTAAATAATGCGAGTTTTATATCATTTTGATCCTTAAAAGTTAAATCTTGTAATATGACTATTCTTTCATTTTTGTAAACACTTCTTTTTCGTTTGCGGATAACATCATTTACATGTTCCGATTCTTTATAATTATTTTTAGTATTTCAATTTTGTATAATGTCAACTCAAATCTTAGGTTAAATTAGCAAGAAAAACGATTCTTTGTTGGCTTCTAACTTTTCAATGGTTTTAATTTTAGTATTATGTTTTCGTACAGACAATATTAATAAATGAGACAAAACCATACCATGTTTAATTTTTGATGTACATTGTCGAACACTGGAGTAATACCCTCCCGAAGTTTGTAGGGGAAAAATGTGGACAAGAGTCACCTTAAGGCGTAATTTTCTGAAAAATCTACGTGAATAAGGGCTTCTGAAAATGTCAAATTTTTCTTCAAGTTCTTCGTAGTATATTGGGCTTAAATATTCAAATTATTTTATTGCCGTTAGTGGTTTTGTAGTTATTCGTTCCTTAACCGTTACTACTCGATTCTTTTTAAGCCCCTCTTTGTCACTACCGCTTTTGTTGCCTTTTTACGCTTAAAATAAATTAGATTGAAATCATTCGAAAACTCTTCAATAATTTCTTCCAAGTAAGTTTCTGTGTCACTATTAGATGGAAAAAAAGGTTAATCGCAAGACGAATCATGAACAGTATACATCCCTGAGCTTTCTGAACTCGACCCTCGATTATTCCTTTTTTCTAAAAAGACATTTTCTTGCTCAACATGGCTCTGTAAAGAGCTATCGTCAAATGTAATTACATCTGGAGATTTGATTCGAATATTGGAGAGAATCAGGTTTTTCGTCAATATACCTTCAGATGGTGCAGTTGCTTTAGAAACATCTCTGAATAAACTCTTGTTTTTTGATAGAAGTAAATTTTTATCGACATTTACTACTACGTTTGGTCCACCAAACGTAGTAGTAAATGTCGATAAAAATTTACTTCTAAATAGTACTTTTGATATGTGTCGGGTTAGATAAATTCGTGTCCTCATTTGTTTGATGTACTTCAGCACTAGCTATTACATTAGTCACATTTTCTTTACCGTCTCTATCGCTAGATGAATCTCGTCTCATATTTGACAGGACATTGTTAAAAGTACAATCTCCAATAGCAGTAAAAGTTTCTTCTTTATCCTGATCTAATTGGATCTCTTCGGTAAAAGGACACTCCTTTTGGAGATTAGGTTTTTTTACCTTAGTAACCGTAGTATCTGGTGCTTTTCGTTTTTTTGCCATTTAATCCAACAAAATATCATTAACACTTACAGATTTCCCAGGCTCTATGAATAGCTTTTTATTTGCATTTCTGTTTTGATTATTAGCCGGAGTTCTCAAATTTTTCAAATAATTGACAAAGATTTCGTCAAAACTGACGTTTGTTTGGGGCTTGCGATAATCTGGCAATTTATTTAATACAGCTTCTGGATTATTGGGGTGTATCCCAGCCGCACGAAATCCACTTATTATATTTTTACTTTGTGTAAGTTTTGACGCATCTAATAACATCCTCAATAATTCAGGGAATATCTGTTTATTTAATGTATTTCGGCTTGGATGTCGAACTTAATAGTCCGTTAGAATTCTTCTCCACTCTCTCTTCAGTGGGCCAAAGAAGGCCACGTCAAGTGGCTGAGTGTGATGCGTGGAATTGGGTGGTAAGAAAATAAACCTTATATTGAGCTCTTGACATTTGGATATTATATTTATATTCATATGAGACGAAATTGTCTCCGATTATGACCTTTGGATCCGTAGATTTCCCAGCCCATGGTATAATTATGGAGTTAAACCATTCTTCAAAAGTATCCGCATCAAACCAACCAGATTTGTTTCTATTATATCTGGTTCCGTCGGGACCATATTAGCACACCAATTTGTCCATAGATTGTCAGCTTTGTAAACGACATATGGTGGAAAAATTTATCCACTGGCCGAAGCTGAGAACATAACGGATATTGCCGTTTTCGTGTTATTTAACGTTTTATTTGGGTGTTTAGTGCCTGCCTTAAAGATGCATTTTTGTGATCCTGGATTGTCCGAAAAATTTGTTTCATCGTAGTTTATAATATTTTCCGGTTTCACATTATGCAGTTGAAATCTTCAAATATTCAAAATATGAGGTATAGTCCGTACACTTTTAGATGGTCGAGATTCTTTTATATTTGTTGTACAACGCACCGTCAAAATGTTTCTGTGGCGTTTCAAAAGTTTCTAACCCACTTCTGTCCCGGCAATTTGTGGTTAAAAATTCCACTCAGTCCATTTTTTATCAAATAACCATGCACTATCTTCCTCAATTCTAACGAAGTTAGAGGATATCCATATTCTCCACAAAGTATCAAACAACTAGCAATTTTTTGTTCATCAGCTTGTGTCATTTTTGTGGGATCTCCAATGTTTTTCAAATGTTTTTGTTTAACTTTGTTTAAAATTGTACGGCGAGGTATGCCAAATTGCTGCTTGGCATCGTATGATGAAAGGTTCTTATTTTGAACCAGACCTAGGGCGATGTTCAGAATACTGTCATCATAGTCTTTATATCTTCTTCGTCGATCTTGTCCATTTTGATCGTCCTTCAAACAAAAATAACACTATCTAAGTACTGTATGGGTAAGACGGTGTACTGTTTTAAATTAATTACTTAACTAATAAATGTCAACTCAATTTTTTTTTTTGATGATGGTTAAAAATGCACGTTTTAAAGTAAGAGTTAATTAAAAACAGTACACCTTTTTCAAACAATATTTAAATAATACATATAGGAAACTGTTGGAGTTATCGCGTAACATACCTACACAAAAATACATCTTCCTTTTTTGATATCGGTAAATAACAAAGGTGTCAAGCCTAGCCTAGGCAAAGTCACGACCACTCGTTCAAAAAAAATGCTTGTCTTTGCCTATTCCAATATTTCTCGCTAAATACAGTGTTTCTTTCATCAGTAACAATGACAAAAACGATAAAGCAATCAAGGTTTTATAAAATAAGTTAAAAACAAGTTAGAAATATACGAATTTCAATGACTTACTTGAAAAGTTTTTCCGAAACCAACAATAGCAGCACTCGCAGCAATCGCACTCTGGTTTGACACACAACTGTCAAAGAGTATGCATGTTACCTACATAATGTCACAATTTTAGTGTTGCCAGACAATAACTCTAAAAACTCACAAATGTTTCGATTTCCAAACTAATAAATTGAAAAAGATATTACCATTTGTTCATTTTAGGCAAGTACAGGACGTAAGGCAAAATGAGGGCAGTTGACGGTGGTTTTTTTTTTGTCGATTTACTTATAATTACACTGTAGTATAATATCGTACAATTCTTTCCTTGTGAATATTGTTTGATGCAGCTGGAACAAAATGAATGTTTATTTAAAATACAGTAATTAAACGCTTTGTTATTAAAACTGTGGGTATACATGACGAAAAATCATTAAAAAAACGCTTTGTTTCCGCAACATCTTTGTTCATAATTAACTTTCCAGAATATCTCTGATTACGATTCTATTACTTTTTTAATCGGACTAGCCCGGAAATATAAGAAAGTTACTCGTTCGATATTTTTTATAATTATGACTGTTTCTAATTTAAGCCATGGAAAAGATTCAAAAATAAACATATACTATAAGCAAACTTCAAAAAACTCATTTTTGGCCATGCTTTAGTATCAAATACCCGTATGTGACGTGCGTCGTTCACTATTGCGCAGGTGTTAAGTTTTACAGCCTTCAAATTAGTGTTACTTCGTAACAATCATACCTACTATTTATGACAACTTTTTAATTTTCAGCAAAACCGAGGATGTTACGTAGTCGTATAGAAACAGAAAATTTTCCTGTGTAAACATTTTTTATACCATCGGTATTCCACAGCCCCAGGGATTAGACATTACTGATTCACTTTCGTTTATTGTTAATGATTTCATGGTTGTAGTTATACCTGCTTTTTTATTTTATCAATCTGCACTCCATTTAGCTCATACCTAATATCTTGGAACAAGTACAGTAGAGCATTCTTTATGAAATTGACACTAGTAGCTTTGTCCTTATATTCGTCTCGTTATCGTCGTCTTAGGGCGGATTCGACCAAACTCAAATTTATACACGAGTAACTATACCTATACCAGGAATAAACTGTTCCACGATTTTACTCTCGAATAAATCAACAGTCGTTTTTCCATGCAATCTGACGTTTAACTATACTATACTTAGATTAGCTATGCACGAATAGCGGAGTGAATGTGAACGAATGTAATACCCGGCAAAAAAACGTTGTTCTACAAACTGGACGGTGCAGGAGCTTAACTCATCTCAACTCTCATTTGCCGTATAGCTTGGGAAAGTAGCTGTCAAATTGTCCATGCACAAAATTGTTTCTAATAGTTTGAAGTTTTGTTTGTCGTTTCGGTTAGGTTCATGTGGTGTTTATTTTCGGGATTTACAAGTTTTTAACATTGCAAAATGAGTGACATTATGCGTAAACGCAGTCCCAACTGGCTGCCGTCTGAAAAAGAACTTTTGTTAAGCCTAGTAGAGTTACATTTTAGTATAATTGAAAACAAAAAAACGGATGGTGTTACTGTCAAAACCAAATTGCGTCAATGGCAAACTATTGCTGACCAATATAATAGCTGTACAACCCACTGTTCTCGCACAGGGGAAAACTTAAAATCTCAGTGGGAGAGTATGAAAAAGGTAGCAAGAAAGGATGCAGCAACTAACAGGAAGCACATGATTCAAACTGGTCAGTATTATTGTGTTATGTCGGCACCTATGCTGACTCAACTTTGTTTCAATACATATAACCTATGCTTTTCTCATATTCATCATCAGCTATTGTTTACTTGTTTACAAATATTTTTTTGTTTTAGGTGGTGGATCACCAATACCTCCTAAAAAGGAGGATCTTTTTCAACAACGGATCATAAGCCTAATATCCACCAGTGCTATTGGGTTATTTAACCCCTATGATAAAGACTCCAGTGTTCCTGCGGTGCCAGACCAAGGGGCAATAGTTACAGTACAAAAGGAGGAGAGAGATTTCCCAGAAGCACCACAGATAGAATACATAGGTTGGTTTAACCCTTACAATTTTCACTGAGAAAAGGTTTGGGCTGTGTTTTGATATCACAGTTTCAGTGTTGGTCAGTTTATAATTTTATATAATTATAAACCTTGCATTAAATATACCCATGTTTGCCCTGTCTTAAATCTAAACAATGTTTACCTTTATTTACAGATACCGCAATGCCTCCAACAACAGATGTAAATAGTGAGATGAGTGAAACAGATGTAGTATGTGAAAATCAAGAATTTGTGACAAAGGTAATTGATCTGTATAATATATTATAGCAGTGGATTGATTTTGATTAAGCCGGGGCAACCACTAGTCTACTATAGGATAAATGAACTACATATTATGTCAATTAACTACTTTACCCTACTAATTTAATTATTTTTCTATAATAGGATTGGGGAGATTACACACCTCAAATGTTGAAGACTCCTGCAACGCTGGCCCTCAAAAGTACGGTACCTATTGAGAATAGAACACCTCAACGGACATGGGTTTCTAGGAGAAGACCAACCCACACAAGTACATCTTCTACGTTAGAACAACTTCATAGGAAAAAAAATGAAGCTATAGACCTACAGACAAAGCTTTCTGTGGAAGAAATGGAAAGGTCAAAGGTTCGGCATCATATTGATATGCAAATAAAAAAGGAAATATTAAAGCAAGAAAAAATTAAAACTAACATTTTATTGATGGAGAGAAGAAAAAAACTAGCTCTCAAAAATAGAAAATAAGTGTTTTTATATGTATTTGACTTACATGAAGAATCTTAATTATAACATAATAAACATACTTAAATTGTAAAAATATTTATTTTGTTTCATTTACTTTTATTTTACTCTATTCACATCAAACTATGAAAATAATTAGAAATAAGAATATCACGGGTATCGTGCTGTCGCACAGGTATTTGCCCTCCTTCAATGACCTGAGGCATTTGGCCATCACTTAAAATTTGCTCCCAAGGGGCTGGTAAATCAAGTTCTGGATCATCAGGAGGTAAACTTTCTCCTCTCTGCTGTAAAATATTATGTACAACTGCGGTGGCCACTATAATTGTTAGAGATTTTTCTAATTTCACACGCATTCCAAGTGCCAACACAGGAAATCTTCGTTTCCATACACCATAACTTCTTTCAATGGGATTTCTTGTTCTTATTTGCGATTCATTATAAAGTTGCTCTGCTGGTGTTCTCGAGCATCCTAATGGAGGCATCATGTTTGATGTTGAGGCATATCTACTGTCAACAACCAAAATCGAATTACTGTAACATCCATCTTCAAATTTTGCTTTGATAACACTATTGTTAAATATTGTGCTATCATGACATGACCCTGGCCATCGTGCTACTATGTCAGTGATTTCTAAGTTAGCGTTGCATATTGTCTGCACGTTTATAGAAAAGTAACCTTTTCTGTTTCTGTACAGTTCTGCTTGATCACCTCCCACTTGACACCGGAGAGGTACGAATGACAATTTTATGTGTGTGCAATCCATGGCACCAATGACACGTGGAAATCGAGCTATTTGGTAAAAGTCGTTTTGCTCCCTCCTCATCTCCTGCTGAGAAGTAGGAAATTTTATATATTCCATGTGCAGTGCAGCAATAGTGGCACTGACTCTGTGGATTATTTTATTGGCAGTAGGAGTACTCCAACCACAAATGTCACCAATAAGCATTTGAGTGGAATTTGTTGCATAAAATCTTAAGGTTCCCAGCAACTGGTTTATCGGTGAAATGGAAAAGTTTCTGAAAAAGAATAAAATAATTAGGTAGATATTCTAAATAACATAAACTATCATCATCTGTAGAATATTGCTATGCTAGAAGGGCAGGTAGGAACCTATCTATAATAACCACGTATGTACAATAAACAACAGGAATGCAGCCTAATAGGTAGGTACCTATACCTACTTACATATTTTATGAGCACAGATTAACATATCCACAGTCTATAAATCATAGGTAGGTATATTGTTTAGGAGGTAGGTACTATAAATACACACTTACCGGTCGGAAATGTATTCCAATTTATGTTCAATTTTCGTCAGTAAAAACAAAGTTGCTTCTTTGCTCAAACGAAACCTTATCGTGAAATCACGATCATCATAATATTCAAATAAATCTATTCTCTCTTTTAGCCACCTTGGACGTCTAGATATAACTTCCTCATCACTATCACTCTCTTGAATCAAATCGTTTAAACGTTGCATTTTATGTTTTTGAAAAGATAAGTCCTTGTGTTGAATTGAAATGACAGCACAAAACAACGGACGCCATTTTGTTATTCTTGGAATAAGCTCTTTTATTCCATGCATAATGGTGGTATAGTGACTATTCCCGAATAGACTCGCTATTCCTCGAATTGTAGTTGGCTGAACGCAAAATTGATTTACTCTCGAGTAAGTAGCGATTTATTCCGAGAATAAAATTTATTCCTGTTTGGTCGAACCCGCCCTTAGTCCGTAACTTTTTCCCTAACGATAACAGTTGCTTCCCAATAAACGGTGCTAGCTGATGATAATATGTACAAGTTTTGTTAGTTGATAGGTATGCGGATTTCAACGTTCCTGTTGAAACTCGTTATATAGGGCTTGTAAGAATGAAATTCAATTCCTTCTATAGTGTTATTGTAAATCGGAGCGGATAAAATGTGCAAAATGTTCATTTTAACAATCCAATCGCTCTAAGGAATGTTTTATTGACTTATTTTTATTTAATTTTCTTCTTAGAGAGAGGTCTTATTTGATAGGTAGCTCGAACAGAACTGATATTCTTTACTTGTTGAGACACAATTTTACTGTAGTCAATCATTTTTTTCTTCTAAGATGCAGATATACCTGCACTTCTTCACCACGTAAATTGATTATTAGTTTATTTTATATCTAAAAGCCTAATTTGTAAGCAGCCTATGTTGTTTTGATTAAAATAGTCTTCTTTGATAACATTAATATTTTATACAGAATATTGTCGTTTTTAATGTACTATTATTGCACTGTAGTTAGATCTCTGCATTATATTAAATAATCACGTACATCTTGGAACTCACAAGTGCCTTCCAGCATTTGAATAACTTAGTTTGAGCCATAATATAACTTATTATAACTTTTACTAATGTTTGGAATAAAATTAAATGTTGAAAAGTGCAAAAAAGCATATTCATACTCTCTATCTAGTTGCACTTACAACGTGTTAGGATAGTAGGTATGTAGCTTTTTTTTTTTTTTTTTAATAAAGGATCAAGCAAAATATAAACAGAAACATCACAAAAACCTCAATAGGTTTGTCTGGATGTTGAAGCACTTATCAGCAATCTTAAAGACAATACTAACAGAATAATCATTATCTTATTAATTAATGGTTAACACATATGTAGTTTATAAAAAATAAATAAAACGTTGTAAGGTAGTTTTTAAGTAATAACTACAATAGTAAAAAAAACTAATACAGCGCGGGCACAAAATACAGAGGGTACAGAAGGCAATCTACATACAAAGTGCGCTCGAGCAACGCACACATAGACACCGCTCACGGACACGATATCTCGGACCGGTTGGGACCAGTGCGAGCGCGAGTGCCATGCCCTGAGACACGCGTCTGTGAAATGCAAAAACGGAGCAACAAAATAAGTTACCTACAAAACTGTTCAGTGGACGGTTGTTTGAATTTAACGTTTAACTGTGAATTGTCTTTTTTTAAGCTACCAGTTGTCGAGTTGACCAGAGAGGTGTTTCGATGGTTCGTTTTAACATAACACAGAATACCTCATTTGTTGTGGGTACCTAAGCGAAACTGACTTTGTGGCCTTGTAGTATTTTTACAATGTATATTAGGTATTTACTGTAGTACTTATAAGCTAAAAAATACACTCATCTTCCTCATTATAAATAGTTAAGATGGAACTGCTCGGCGGCCGGGCCACCCGCGTAGCCACCTGCCGCCGATCATAACTATTAGAGTTGAGACTAATTGTTATTGCCACTGCCGAGTGCCACTACCACGATAGTTTTTTGTGCATAAGCCAAAGTTGACAACCCTAGCGCGACCGCCGAGCGTAGGTATGAAAATCGAAGTACATACATATGATTGCCTTCTGTACTCTCTTTATTTTGTGGCGCGGGTTAGGCATTCCGTCGATGCTAATTACATTGAATGAAATTTAAACAGGATGATGCTTTTACAAAGAGAATCAAAGTATTTTTTGGATTTAATTTTATAATTACTATTTGTTATTTCCGATTGATTTTTTGTTGGAACGTCATTAATTAAAGTAGGTATTAAATAAGCGTTCGTTCGTTTTCCGTAATAGTTCATGTATCTCGGTACTACTAGTTTTGATTGGGCTGCCAGTCTTGTTGCAATGGTATGATTTTTTTTTTTTTTTTTTTTTGGGTGGGAAATCATCAAATAACTTCTCCCGCTCTGGGTGGAGCAGGAGGGCGTGTCAGACTTTTACTGACTAAAACCCACCCGTGTTCCTTCAGTAGCCCTTAAGCCAGGGGCTGTGGTGTCTCTTTCGAACAAACCCGCACCCCTGGCAGGCATCGGCCCTTGCGGGCCCCATCATTTTTTGTGCTGACATCTCTTTGAGGCGCGCGTGGAACACAACGCGCCGTCGACTTGGGTTTGGTCCTTACCGGACAGCGAGCTACCCATTACTCGCCGTCCGCAAGCGTATGCCTACGGTGGCCGGAAATCGGCCTGGGATTCCCGACGCCCAGGGCGTCTCCGTATCCTGCGGCGCAATGGTATGATTGGATTTAGTTTGCAGTTCTTTGTTGGTGAACTGTTCTATTAATAACCATTTTTGTATTTTAGTTTGTATTGGTAAGATTTTACAATATTTAAAAAGTTAACACTGACGAGTCTCCAGTTATCGACAAAGTGAGGAGTAACATCTTGCATATGATTGAAATGAAAGAAAAGCATAGATTATATCATCATCATCATCAGCCATTGTAATGTCCCACTGCTGGGACACAGGCCTCCTCTCGGTGAGAGGGATTGGGCCATAATCCACCACGCGGGCCCAGTGCGGGTTGGTGTCACATGTCTTCGAGTTTTTGGTTCTAGGACATGCCGGTTTCCTCACGATGTTTTCCTTCGCCGTTTTGAGAGCAGTGGTGATGAAATAATTTACACAACAACCATACATTATATTATGCATTTTTATTCCAAATAATTTAAACATCATATTTTTCAGTTTTTTGAATATTTTATGAACTTTCTTTACCAATTGTATACGGCTTAAGGCCTTTTTGTAGAAGGTATGAAAACGCTTCCTCACTCCCCGCGGTATGTATCGAGCGTAAAGACGCGGCGAGTGGGCGCCGGGCTCCGAGCTAGCCAATGCTAGCGTTTGGACATGCCACAATGCAGTGGGTAAGAAAGGTAAATCGGGTTCGAGGCATTGATGGAAGACAAAATGAAATTTATTTTCAGCTGGATTGAATTATTGTTATGTTATCAAATAAACATACATACATGGAAGGGTTTATGTTCAGGTTATGTTTTATTTCAAAATACTACCTTCGAGCACATTGTTGGTTCTATGTCGCTCTCCTAACATACTGATTATTTTTGTATTTATAAATTCCCCTTTCCTTTAAAATGTTTTCCACATACGTCATAAAAGGCTGCATCGCAAGTTTCATGTTTTCATATTCGCTTTTAATGTAATTCCAATCTTCACATTATTTTGTCCTCACCTATTAATGCCACCAGAGACGTGTACGATTTTTTTTTAGCGTTCTGTTTTCTGACAACCCAAATTTTTTGCGTTTCGCCAAATCATTTTAGTCTAGAGTGGTAGTAACAATCCCTAATAGTAACAGTAGGCCATACTTCTTTTAATTGCATTCATCATCCAAATCTCGAAATCCCAATGAAAGTTTTGAATATTCAGTTCTGGTAATTGTGTTTTTAAAATATAAAACAAATATCCACAACTTCTATGTTTTTTGTCGGACATTAACACAAATATAAATGGCTTAACATGTATTGATTCCGAAGAACTGCCCATATCCCGATGTATAAGAAATCGTTGGGTATTGTTACGGATTGCTAAACACCTTTCAACATTATTTTAATAAATATGTGTTAAGGCCCCTCCGCTGAGACTACGCGTTTGTTTTCCTTCTATTACTCAAGTAAATTAGCATAGTCCTCACATTTGCTTGGCAAAACATGTCGCCCGCGTATTCATCGCGCGCTCCAATCAAGACAGTTTAGTTCGTCTTCCGCTATTATAGAAAACGCATGTCCTTGCACACATTACGCGCTCCCGCGAAATAATCGTATTTTTTTGTCACCGCAAGGTCTCAAGTATTTTTGTATTTGCATGCAAACATGCGCTTCAAGCATGCAAGCAGGCATGCAGAGTGCAAGCAGGCATGCAGCATGCAAGCAGGCATGCAACATGCAACGTACAAGCAGGCAGGCAACATGCAGCAAGCATTGTTTCTGTCACGGCTCCGGCGCTGCGGGGTTTGTGCAGCCCCACGCGAGCTTATCGTCGCAGATGGTTTTTAAACGTTCACCACCGCAGCTTCAGCTTGCTGGCCGGCTTAGCCGGCCAACCGCAACTGCGGCGGTGGGCCTTCAAACACCTGCTCCTCAGCTCGCGGGCCGCCCCACCCCTCCGAGCAGCGCGTAATTTGTGAACGTTTACCTTTACTACTAGACTAGCTTTTGCCAGCGACTTCGCCCGTGCGAAACTTTCAACCCCTATTTAACTGCCTTAGGGGTTGAATTTCGAAAAATCCTTCGTTATTCCTTGTCTACATTATAAAGGGAACCTCTGTGCAAAATTTAAGCTTTCTAGGTCCAAGGGTTTGGGCTGGGCGTTGATGAGTCAGTCAGTCAGGACTTTTCTTTTTATTTAATGATAAATGATTTTATTTCTGTAAGTAGGTTTGTACAAACACTTTTACACGTCAATCATATTTTTTAAACTAGATGAGGTCGGCGTTTCCTATCTGACTACTCTGAGAAGAAAGGCCGAAACAAACTCAGAGGTCACAGTCTCTTTTAAAGTCCAGACATAATCTTGGTCAGATCATGTGAAGACCATGTGGATTGGTGTCTGAAATGGTCTTTTGAGGAAAGAACCACACAGGTTGAGTGGACCTGTCCATTCAGTGCACGCATGTATCAGTAATCATACGGCTCAACTCAGAACTTGAGGAGCTCAACGATTTGACGAACAATACCAAAGAAAGGACATTTGGGTAGGCCGCATAAAGTACTCAAACTGCCAGATTAACATTAAAAACGAACTGAGAAAGAGACGAAACACGAAAACAAAAATACCACATAGTCCTCACATTCACAATAATTAAAGCAAAAATAATATTATACTTCTCAAAGTAAATATTCATGTCAAAGTGTATATTATAATAATCAAATGTCAAAGTGTAAATAATAATAATCAAATGTCAAAGAGCAAAACAAAGAAAAAACAACATTCAGTATACAAAATTGGAGCATGTCAATCCCAAGCTTTTTTGTCCTCAATATAATCTTTAACGGTATAAAAGGCTTTCAGGCACAACTTACGTTTGATGAATGATTTAAATTTATTGAGACTTAGATCTTGAACATGGCTTGGAAGTTTATTATAAAAGCGTATACATTGACATCTGAATGACCCACCTATTTTCTTGAGCCTTGTTGATGGTACAACAAATTTGTGTTTGTTCCTAGTATTTATACTATGGATATTACTGTATTTTTTAAACAATTTAATATTTTATGAGCATATAAAAGATTTTCATAAATATACTGTGAAGGCACAGTCATTACATTTATCTCCTTAAATCTATCTCTGAGAGAGTGTCTCGGACTTAATTTATAAATTGATCGGACAGCTCTTTTCTGCAATTTATATAGATAGATAGAAAGATTATGATGCACTGTTTTATTTTTAACTAGTTTTTAAATTCATCAAAATGCCTCGAATTTTTAAACAATCGCGCCGACCAACCAGCTCGTGAAACCCTAAATCATCGAGGAACAACTCTCGACTCGAATGAATGCGTCATGCGCCAGTCGCAATAACAGACCGAGTCCAATACCCCTAGGACGAATATTTGTAGGTTTCGTATCGCAAACGTATCGAGTTGTCGATACGATAACTGAATACAACGAAAGTCGGAAGCACGTAAGCGTCAGGACCCCTGGACCAAGAGAGATATTTGATGTTTAGAAAATACCAAAATTTACTACCTTTTTGCTACTATTTGATACCTAACTTCAAATATTTAGTACCTCAACTGATAGCGAAAAAACACGTAAAGAAAGTGGTCAGCCATTCTGACATCAGGATGTCTGGACCATTTTTTTTTTCATAGGTCGAGACAACACACCTAATTTATCTCTTTGTAAATATTTACTACCTTTTTAGTACCTCAACATATATTTTTTTCAAATTTTTTTGGCAGTCCAGATAAATGCTACGCATGAAAGATTGCACCAATAGAGATATTTGATGTTTAGAAAATACCAAAATTTACTACCTTTTTGCTACTATTTGATACCTAACTTTAAATATTTAGTACCTCGACTGACAGCGAAAAAACACGTAAAGAAAGTGGTCAGCCATTCTGACATCAGGACGTCTGGACCATTTTTTTTTTTTCATAGTTCGAAGCAACATAACTAATTTATCTCTTTGTAAATATTTAGTACCTTTTTAGTACCTCAACATATATTTTTTTAAATATTTTTGGCAGTCCAGAGAAATGCTAAGCAAGAAACTTTTTTAGTTATGTATATTCTCCCTCACACACACGCACACACACAACACACAACAACACAGACACACAAACAAACATTACATAATAAGCAATAATATTATTAATTATTATAAAAAAAAAAAATATGAAAAATCCTAAACCTGTCCTGTAAACCTACACTGTGAAGTGAGGCCCCCTCCTAAAATTTGTATGCTTGTTTTGTTTCTCTAAATCTTGTTACATTCTGTAATCTTCTTGTTATTTTTAAAGTTTTTTATCACCTCCCTCCATATACCGTAAGTACAAAGAGACCTTCACAGTAGCCCGCGAAATTCAAATTTTCGTACGTTTTTTGCAATTTGCAAGATGTCATGAAATCCTGACATTTGATAGCAATACTAACATAGGGATTTGTATTACTGATTGTAATGATTATAATTATGTGAGTACATATTTTTACAGTCGCGAATCATACTTTAATCAACGCACACCCAAACACTGAGCTGCACATTGCAAAAAACGTACGAAAATTTTAATTTGACGGGCTAACGTGAAGGTTCCCCCTTAATACTTATGCCATGTAAATAGATAAATTGTCACTTTATTAATAGAAATATCATCATACATCAATTAATCACAAATAAGCTTGACTTCCGCAAATCTTGTTATCACTATAGTTAGTTGGTCTCTCATACTGCAACAAAGTTTTTGCCCGTAACATAAACATTCAGAACACTAATCTGACGACGGTATACTTTTTATTTCCAACAATATTCGTGGGTACCGTATAAATTATTTCTTAAAAACTACCTAAGTACCCTCATATTGGTTAATAAAGTTCGTCACGTCGCGTCTTGTCGTTCGCGTCACACAGTTCCACCAATAATTATTTCTAATAATATTAAGTCGCCAGTGGTTATACTTAAGCAGTGATTACGTATATTTTCTATAATAAACTATGAAAAGAGGTCGGAAAACTGCAGTTCCATTAGAAGAATAAAAGTGTGTTTTGAGTGAGTTCAAGAAATACTTTTCACGTAAAAATGATTTACCTTCACCCTGTGACCCAATATACCAAGACATTACCGAAACATTGTCTTACAAAATGTCAACAAAAGCTCTATACCTATCAATAAAAAAAATTACGATTTGTTTTTTGGTTACGACGAGTCCGATACTTGTTCTGATGAATTTGCAGAAGCAAGTATGGCAACTAACAAAATATCTGAGTGTGAAACTTATAATTTTTTTATTGATATTTATCAGTGGAATAAAATTAAGCCCATTAATCGTTGCGTGAAACGTACAAGAACTTTATCTGATTTTCGCAGTAAAACTTTGCTACCAAGTCACCAATGGGCGAACCTTCTAAGAGAAGAAATATGGAAACGTGTACGTTCGCCGTGCAGTTGGATATTCCAAAATTATTCAATTAAAAAGGAAGCCAACATTACGTCGCGGTACATGCAATAGGTCGAATGTGAATTAGGTACCACTTTACAGGAGAGACTAAAAACTGGTTATTTTATGTTGTGTTAGATAAATATGATTTGTGTTGATGCATTTTGTGTTAAAATTGGGTATGAAATCATAACTTATTACAATAGTGGTTATTGACTTTACAGTTTTATATTGCGTCCATATCAAAAACCATTTTGATGACATAGGTAAAATTGATATCAAAATAGAGACAAAAAAAGAACATGTTAATATTGAAGTTTTTATTTATTATGTAAAAATAAATTTATTTGTGAAGTAAAGTTTCATAAAATTGACGATAATCTTGTGGAATCAATTGTTTTAGTTCTTGCAAGTGCGTATATTTCGAAGTTTCAATTGGAATTGGTCCTGTGTACAGTTTGGGATGCTCTGGCAGTGATTCCAGACGCTTTGGTCGTACAGGTAAATCAGCCCATTCGTCTTGGAAGCACAGTTTGTAACGAATAATGCCATTAGGGGTATATTGAAAAGCAACCACATCGTTAACACAGGGGTCGCCAACTTTGTTGCCAGGACGAATACTTTTGTAGTATACTGGCTGAAATGTGTAAAAATCATCACTACTACAGTAAATTGTTTCATAAGGACGCGGACGTTGTCTTGCAGCTTGAATTATTGGAATGTAGTCTGCTGGTGTATAGACTTCTTTTCGATTGCGCAATTTCTGCTCAATAGTAGAATGAATGGAGTCCACTTCCATGAAGGTGTGTCCAACTTCCAAATATTTTTGTTCTATTATTACGTTTGTTTAATGCTCAATTCTAGCAATGCATTAGAAAGTTTAATATTTCGGTTCTGATATCCACATCCGTCACTCCAAATCGTAATTTTTTCGGGGTGTCTTTTTTCTATTGCCTTTTGTAAAAAGTCTGTATAAATTGATGCAAATACATCACTTTCAATCCCTGCCACAGCTTCGTGCCAAACATAGCATACAGAATCTTTAGTACTTAAGTTAAGGAAGGTATCATTATGGACTTTCAATTTAGTCTTGTAATAATTTGCACTGGCATTTAGTCTTGGAGCCAATAGCACAGCCTGTAGATCTACGGTATAGGTTTCCGTATTAGGACAATTAATGGATTGTTCTTTGTCTCTTGTTTTCTCTTCTCTTGCTGATTGTTTTTTTTGCTCATGTTTCCGAAATATTTCTTCATCGCATGTTCCTGTCTTATACTGTGTACATGTATTACATTGATCCTTTTTCGGAATATAAAGATCTAAATTCATAGCTTTCAAAGTATTATAGAAGGTTTTCCAAGATGAAGCAATTTTGTTTTGTTTTTGGCACTCATCTTTATAAAAGCGGTACATCTCTCTTAAACTAGACCACAAGGGCTCAACGTAGAGTTTACTGGATGACGCTCGACAATAATGGCTTTCTACTTTGGGCAGTGAATTCAGGAATTCCTCTAGATTCGTAACAATGTTTGATCTTTGTCGTGGGGTCTGAGCTTGGTGTTCTTCGTTTTCTTGGCTTGTACTGGGTTGGTCTGACAAAATCCACGTGCGGACAGTCTTCTCACCAATATTTAAAGTGTTGTACACGTTTCTTCACATTATCTCCATTTTCTTTTACGACCAAGTAGAATGTAAATCCAGTGTTTTTTCTTGAAGTCGCAACATCAGTAGTCTTTCTTCTATACTTTGGACGTGCCTGTAATACACATCCAGTGACGTAAACCTTTTTAGCCTCCCAAGATGTCAGATTCCAAAAGTGCGAATGTATTAACTTTCGATCATCCTCACTAATCGTATCGCATTTGAAATCTTATCTTGTCTTGGGCCTCCTTTAACTGTTGTCGGCTGTGGATGCCCATTACATCTTGGACCTAGACATTTAGCTTGTTTAATTTTAGTTTGCTTGTATTTCCCACTTTCCTGTTTTTCAAATCCAAGATAAGACTTCCCCTGTAATCTTAACTTAGCATTTTTCAATCTCTTCCACTCATTCATGACTTGACCCTTACGCTTTCTTGGTTTTGGTTGTTCTTGATCTGGAATATTTTGGTCCGTATCCGATATCGATAGCGGCCGTTGTGTAGTTTCATCAGCCACCGAACAATCTTGAGTTGAAATTTCAACCACTGATCCAACACAATCATCTGCGTGTACATCAGTGTCATACTCACTTTCGGGTGGGGCATAAAATTCATCCGATCCTGAACTAAAATCAGTATCTAATTGATTTTGCGTGCCTTCATCGTGTCTTTCAATTTCTTCAGGATGGGTCTGTGTTGTGTACTCCATTATACCATGAAACTCAGTGGGCGTAATCGCCCTAATGTCGGGCGTTAGTTCGGCTTCTGATGGATGTGTAAGCCATTGTTCCTCTCTAATATTATACTGTTCTACGACGGGTTCTGCTGTCGCTGATTGTATGTGAGCACCTACCGCATCAACGACTTTGTTCGTAGAGTCCCCCTGACTTAAGCTGGGTTGACTAACTGAGCTAGCTTGCTCTTCGCTGAATTCACCGGTACTAGTACTAATAGCTAGCTTCACCAAGCGGCTGATTCTAGCTCGTGACATTATAGGTAAGCTCTGTTTTCTGTTACTCCTGCAACAAATAAATTAGTCACTTGTCAAATGCAATAGTTCCTATGTCAATTTTACTCTACCTACTATGTTTATTGCAAAATCTCCTTTGTCAACAAAAGTATAAACAAGTCTAATTGTTTCATACAAAAAAAATGTTAATTAACGCCTATCTTGAGTAATTTAACCTTTGTAATAAATTGAAAAACATTTACAATAACAATCAATAAAGTATGAACTCGAAAAGAAAAAAAATGTGAGGTTAGTTTTATGTTAGGAATTTACTTCTTTGCTATGATTATAAATATAACGTAATATTACTGTCTGTTAGATTAAATAATATAAAAAAAGAGTTGATTACTTACAGAACAAATCAATAACGTTTAATTTCGTAAACTGACCTTTTAAACCACAAAACACGTCTCGCATCACGGGAATACAATGACATACGTCAATTTGCAGGAACCAAAACAAAGAAGTCTGTCATTGGTCATATTGCAACTAGTTCAAATGCTCGCTTCTGATTGGTCGGTAGACATAGGAGTCTTTGCAAACGTTGCGGAAGCATGTTTTGGATACTTGCATGCCAAAAAGGAAAAATTGCATTTTTTTCACATTCGGCCTATTGCATGTACCGCGACGATTAGGTGTTATGGTTCCTGTAAGCAGTGCAAGGCAAAGGTAGAAGTAGTGATTAATTGGCCAACAGAAAAAAATGCGCGTTGTATTTGTACCATAAGTAATTATGATGAAACATTCAAACATGACTACACAAAAAAAAAATCAAACTTTCCCCTGTAAAACGCTGTAAGCTTAGTGGTGATTTAAAGTTTGAACATGCTGTGACGGTTAGAAACAAACTGAGTGATTCTATAATGAATAAAAATGATGATTTTGAACCGGCTCATTTACCTACAGTCGGCTGCTTAAGACAAATAAAGTATGAACAGCGGAAAAGCACATATTACGATCCGAATCCAATAATGGCTTTGTGGATTATGACACGTCTATCTCCTCATGATACAATGATTAGATCCATCTCAGTATTTCCTATTTGCATTTATTATTGGTCTATTGCACAGGAACAATTCTACAGGGATTATAGAAAATCTGAGAGAACTGTATTAAGTCTTGACGCAACAGGAAGTATCTTCAAGCCATGTGGACTAAATAAAGATTTAGTACTGAGTAAGCCGATATTTCTATATTCGTGCGTGCTATTATCAGTTTATAGTGAAAGTGTACCAATAATACAAATGTTATCAGACAATCATACTTCAGAAACAATATATAAATGGCTCGACACATGGTGTAAAACTCAAAATAATGCAACTCCGAGTGAAGTAGTCGTTGATGACTGTGCAGCCTTGATCGGAGCTGTTGTAAGAGCTTTTACAAAATTTGAATCGACAAAAGAGTATGTTAATGCCTGTTACATAAAATTAGAAACAAAAGAGCAAACACCAGATGAATGCTTCATTCGAATCGACACCAGTCATTTTGTTAAAATTCTTTTTAATCTGGCATGCTTTCACCATGTAGATCAAAGAGTATTTTTTTTTTTTTTTAATGTCTGCAAGAAGTCAAACGATGTGAAGATTATGATAAATTGAAGGAGATGGTAATTAATCTGATCATAGTGTGTCTGAACAAATATGATGGGCAAGATAAACAAGGAAACTTAACAAGATGTGAAAACGCTAAAATCAGGTTAAAACGACTGACTTCTTTCCAAAACACCTCTGATTCTGAAATCGTTATAGAGGAAACCAGTAATATTTCGCAAACGTCATCAAACAAATCTCTATTTTCAGACACTGAATCAAAAGGCATTGATGATAAGCAATTTACTGGAAAAAATCCTAAATGGTTTTTTGAAGCTGTTGATTCTGAAAAATTATTGCTTACCGTCACTGATGGTGATTATTGTGCAACACACGACAATTTGTATTATTTCCCACAATTTCTAACAACTTTAACACGACTAATGGGACAACTCCCGTTATGGTCCAATGTTATGAAAAGAACTTTCCAATCAGAAATATCAGCCCCAACTTCATCTAATGTCGAAGTTTACTTTAAAATGTTGAAAAGATATTTATGCCAAATAAACACGAAATCGGAGAGATATCGTATAGATGAATTTATTGCTAAACACTCCCGAGTCTATTTCGGTACAACTGAAAACGGCAAATAGTTCATTAAATCAAGGTAATAAAAAGAAAAAAAAAACGAATGAAAAGAAAAAGGATATGAAAACTAATTTTATAAAAGGTATAAACAATGAGTCCGTTTTTTCTGATACGCTTTCAATGTTAGAAAATTGGAGAGGCTTAGGTATTGGAAAAAAGGAAAAGAAAATAAAATTCATTAAAAAAAAGATAATTTTATTGAGAAATGGCTCCTTAACTTTGGCTGATAACAATTATATTATTTTAAATACTTGCGCTTTTGACGCAGTTGCACAAGCGATTGCCATTGGAGTTGCTGATGACTATGCATTGGGTAGGATCATACATACCAATAAAGATAATGAATATTGTAAATTCATTAAAATGATTGTAGCCAACGATACACAAAATGTTTACAAAGTCCGTACAGAGATACTGAAAAAGTATTTTCAAATCAAATCCATTGGCGATAAAATGTACGTTAATTGTGAATGCGACGTTGCATACATATTTGAAAAGATATTGTTAGATATAATTTAAAGTGCAGATATTAGAGAATCTTGCACAAATTTTAACTGTCTTGTAAACAAGGTTCATAGGAAATGTGCTTTTTTGCCACTTGACTTCAACAAAGACACATTAAGTGAATCTGTAAATTCAATGATTAACAGCGACAGCAATATGTCAAATTGTAGACATTCTAGCTGCGACGGTATAAGAAGCATAGATTATAATTTGAAGAATATTGTTGCCTTTGAGCCCAACCCTGAAGTACAAATTTGCATCAATGATTTGAAAATATATCTTTAAAAGGTATAGAATACAATCTATTGTTTGTTATTGAATTTGTGCCATCTGCGACTCCCGAAGGTGTAGGACATTATAAATCGCATTGCCGACGAGAGTCGAAATGGCAATGTTACGACGATATGTCTAGTAGAGTTACTATAAGTTGTAAGAACATGACTGCTCATTGTTTAATATACGTGTAACAGGTGTTGAGAAGTAGGTGATAATAAATTAAAATCAATGACTTACAAGTTTTTATATTGTTACCCATCCAGTGACACGTACAGAAAAGAGACCAAAAATATAGTTACATGATCTTTTATAACATTTCAAATGACAGCCGCCTACCCTTACCACCTATCCAACATGAATATTGCAACAGATAAAATGAACTGAACTAATAATACAAAACAAAAACTTTTAAACAAAACATTGTAACGATGCCTTTACAAAAATATAATTGATAAGTTTATTAATCTCGCAGTATATTCATAACATAATAATTTACTGGAACTTACAAAGTCAATCGTTTAGTATTTAAACTTAGGTACAAAAAATTAGTGATATGGCAAGAACATAAATTGGTCAGTGTGACCCTAAATAAACTTCTACATAATTAAACGGAATATTAGGAACACATTATCTATAATACGATAACATACGCCATGAAATATTAATTATTTTACTTTCATCAATAACATCATGTACAGTTTCCAGTATACGCTGATCTAGCATTCTATAGGATTTCCTTACAATAAGAGGTCAGCATAAACTGGATATTTATAGTTTGATATGTAGCCTACAATCCTAGTTATTAAAATTATTTTCTGTATTAGAGTGTATGATTTTCTAATCCACAATATAAATGTATCTATATCCTAAAAATATAAGCTTTATGTGGCAAATTAAATGTCCATTATAAAAAATCCATTATGTATAAAAATCTTTCATGCAGCATGTAGCATTTTTCTGGAATGCCAAAAATATTTGAAAAAAATATATGTTGAGGTACTAAAAAGGTAGTAAATATTTACAAAGAGATAAATTAGTTATGTTGTCTCGAACTATGAAAAAAAAAAATGGTCCAGACGTCCTGATGTCAGAATGGCTGACCACTTTCTTTACGTGTTTTTTCGCTGTCAGTCGAGGTACTAAATATTTGAAGTTAGGTATCAAATAGTAGCAAAAAGGTAGTAAATTTTGGTATTTTCTAAACATCAAATATCTCTATTGGTGCAATCTTTCATGCGTAGCATTTTTCTGGACTGCCAAAAGAATTTGAAAAAAATATATGTTGAGGTACTAAAAAGGTAGTAAATATTTACAAAGAGATAAATTAGGTGTGTTGTCTCGACCTATGAAAAAAAAAATGGTCCAGACATCCTGATGTCAGAATGGCTGACCACTTTCTTTACGTGTTTTTTCGCTATCAGTTGAGGTACTAAATATTTGAAGTTAGGTATCAAATAGTAGCAAAAAGGTAGTAAATTTTGGTATTTTCTAAACATCAAATATCTCTCTTGGTCCAGGGGTCCTGACGCTTACCGGAAGCACGAAGCACTTTCGAAATAGTATCGAGAGCTCGATACGATAACGTTGGTGACGTCATTCTAACATGATGGATGGGAAAAATAGAACGAATGATCTTATAATTGAATGAATGTTTCGTTCAGAAACTGGATATGTATTTAGTTAATTAAAAATATAGTGATTTCAGGGCATTTAAAACTTTAATACTGTTCAATTTATAACGCAATACGAAGAAACTGCAGAAAAAGGTAATATTCAGTTAGAAAAATGGCATAATAATTTAACTGATTACTAAAACGTTTTGTTTGGTTTGACTGTATTCCTAAACGAACGACGGACGCTCGAAGCTCATTCAACGCCAACTTTGTTTTGAAGCAGAGAGTAAAGTATTTTAGAGGGAATTTTGAAGTGAACTTGTATTGTGATTTAATTTGTGAAAAGTTTGGAACTATTTTATTGTTCTACAATGAGAACCAGCCACCCGCAGTACACCATTATGATAGAATTTATGGAAAAGTAAGTGTTAAGATTTTATTGTTTTATGGTACGCTATAAAGTAGATTTTAATAGTGTTTCAATGGGATATTTGGAATACATTTTTATGAGTTTAAAAGAGCTTAAGTTTCTTTGTATACTCAAGTTAAATTAAGTATTACGCTAGTCATGTAAAATTTGTAAAAACAAGTTGAATAAAAACTAAAATTGAGGTACATAAGTGCTTAATTTTTGTCAATTATGTCCGTATAAAATAGGTATTATAGGATATTATAAAAAAAATATTGGAGCACACAGTCCTTTATCTCACGTTACATTTATTTTAGGCATGGAGACTTATCCAAACCCAGCGGGGGTCCTCGTGGTAGACATTATGTTCAGCAAAAATGGAAGGAGTTAATAGTTATGCTCAATAGTGATGGCACTGGAGATTCTCGAACAGAGGAAAAGTGGCGGAAGGTAAGCCTATTAAATCCTAATTACGCACATTTAAGGAAATAAACTTATGCATTCACTTGTTCATGTTTGTAAAGGTTTGTAGTGACTTCAAAAATAATGTAAAAAAAAGTGGTCAAAAATAAATAGGTCTGCTCAGGGTACAGGCGGTGGGCCAGCGATTCAGATGACCTTAACAGACCTTGAAAACAGGGTTTTAAATTTAATTGGAGTGCAGGCTGCTACTGGGATGCCTATACAAGAAGCTGGATTTGTACAGGTGTGATATTTTTTGCTTGGTAATGTAGTTTAATATATCTTTATTTTTTTATTTTCATAGCAATCAATGTAATCTCATTTAATTCCGTATTGGGACAGAATATGGTCAAAAGTTTAACTTGTCTGCAACTTACCTACCTAATCCTGTAAGTAATAAAAAAGGGTCACCACTTGAGTTTTTTTTTGTTAGTATTGAGACACTTAAAATTCTTGTGCGGCTGACTGGCTGGGGTTAAGTGCCACTTACTCGTATTGCGTTTCAATTACGATTTTTGTTAATATACAATGTCTAAATTTGATGTTTCTATGAGCATTCATGATTTCTGTAGGTATACTTACTACAGAGTAGTATTTTGTTTAATAAAAATAAAAAATAGCAGGTAGTATACTAAACAGTAAAGTTGGCCTTTACTCACAAATTATATATAAGTAAGCACTAATGCTCATTATTGTTTTTATTAAAATAGGTTATTGGTGGGGAGGAAGATAGCTTGCCAGATCAGGTACTACCTGCCACAGAAAATGTAGACGAATTGACTGTGGATGATATTCCTTATGAATATACAATAATTCCTGAAGGCATAATTTAAATTTATCTATCATTTAGCTCATAACTCTTTTGTTTGATATAACTACTAGTAATAACAAAATATTTTAAAATAAGATCTTATACACAAACTAGTCAAGAAGCTATCCAGAAAAGCACATAATAAAGTAAAAAAAAGATCCTGAAAACTAAAGCTAGCAGAATAGTATTTACGTTGATTGTTGAATCACAATTTTTCCAGATGAATGGAATACTCCAGGAACAAGCAGTCAACACACAGTCGCTCCACCTCTTCCTCCTCCTACTCCGCAGCCACCAGCACTTACACCACCACCAGTTCCAGTGCAAACGCAGTGGCAACCGCCGAAAAAAAAGAGGAAGACAGATGACTCCGTTTTAAAAATATTTAAGGAATGTGAGGGGAATGCTAGGGAGTATCAAAAGGAGCGTGACCGAATTGCGATAGAATTAGAACGAGAGAGGATTCGTCAGCGTGATGTAGAGCTTCAGTTGCAAGCTCAGTGGTTAGATTTTATGAAAGAGGCGTTAGAGTTATTAAAATCATATTTAGAGAAAAGAAGTGAATAGTGTCCGATTTTTTTATTTGTATTATGGTTCGGTAACAGACTTCACATACACTATTCACTTATATTTCTTAAAAAGAAAACATTTTGTATATGTTAGAATTTAATTTATTTGGCTTAAACTATAATCATACTTGGAGAAGGCCTATGTCCAGCAGTGGGCGTCATACGGCTGAGATGGTGAAACTATATTCATGAAAGTAATATCTTAAAGGTACTTAATTCTGTTTTGTAAAGAACTAACATCATATTTGTTTCAAACATATTATAGTACTTATATTTTTTATTCTCTAATGCTTACCTTTATTAAAGAGTTCAACATGCTTAAACAAAAACCTAAATTAATTATTTACATTATGAAGCCGATTAATCCTATCTAATAACATGTTTCTTATGCCTCTACCGCGAATCAATTCATCACTAGAACCACTTTCGCGAAAAACTTCTGGAGAAGAAAATGTTGAAACACCTAATTCTGAAGAATATATTATATCATCTTCAGGATCAGGCATCATAAAATCTAATGCTAGGTTGTGTAGAACGCTACATGCCATTATGATAGAAGCACACCTCTCAGGCGTGTCGTGTAATGTGCGGTCCTTACAAAAGCATCACCTATTTTTAAGTCTTCCAAAAGTATTTTCGATCACAACTCTGGCCTTCCCATGGATGGTAGTATATTTTGCCTCAACCAAGGCCTCTGTGGATATCCAGAATCCCCTGAAAATGTATTTTTATTGTATATTGAATTAAATAATCTTACAACAGACAGTAGCAATAAGTAGACAGTAAGTAATCATAAAATAGTGAACTTTATCACTTTATTTTAAACTTAGAACCAACTACATGTAAAAAAAAAATACCTAATAACCACACTTGTTCATTATTCTGGTGTAAGTCTTGGATATACCTATTGGCTTGACTATTTTCCCAAATAAAAGCGTCATGGGTGGCACCTCCATACTTGACATTAACATTTCATATTCTGCATTCACTGTCACATATCTACAATTTAAAAACGTAGAAAATGTATAACTGTATAACATAATAATTAATTGTTATCTTAAGTAATTGTAAGGTTAAAGTAGGTATAAATTAGTAGAGTAATATCTCACCATTTGCACATTCAGTGAGTAGAAATGCTTTCTTCAGTAAAATAGGTGTTCTATGTCTCTTTTTGGAGTGAATATATGAAAATGAGATCCATTAATGCATCCCATTACTCCAGGGAAGCCAAATTTTGTATAAAATCTGTAAATAAAGTAATGTAAGTAAAATTTTCTAGTGTTAGGTAGCTATCATATTTGTGGTTATTCAGTTGATCCTCCTTTCGCTGTTTAACATTCTGCACTAAATTAGTTTTTATTGGCCTACATAGTTATTATAATTATTACTTACTTGTTTTTTACAATATTTCGCTACTCCCGTGTTGTTGGAAATTTCAAAAAATGATTTAATATTAATAAAATAATAATAATAAAATCGTTTATTTATAAAAGGGGACACATTTACAATAAATACCTTTACAAATAAAATAGAGCACAGTTGCTAATTTGCCTGAACTAGGTGGAACCTGTGCTTCAGGCTACAAAATGCAGAAATACTTAATATAATAAATTAACAATGTGTATAAATAACTGGTTGGCCCCCGGGAGCATCGGAGTTAAGACGTGTACACTTATACCTCTGAATTCATTAAAATAGCATTTATAGCAAATAAATATTCGATTCAAACAAACTAGAAGTACTAGGCGTGAAGTAACATCAAGTGGTAGTGTGCGAAAGGAATCTCTGTTAGAGCAGGACAAGGTTAGCTGTTGTCGCACGTCAGCTCATCCACCACCCTAAGTGAGAACTTAGGAAAAAAATAAAAAATAAAATAAAAATAGTGTCATAATGTCCAGAGTGATCAGATCGCCTGTAACAAGTGGCTTGCAACATACCCTATCCGATTCCGATGTCGCAAATATTGTTCCTGATATTTCTGCACCATCTTTTATATCCCAACGCTGCCCTAAAAGACAGCGGAAATCAAGTGACAAACGTCAATCAAGTGAAGAGCGGCAATTAAGGGAGGAGCAACTTTCTTCTTTCAAAGATGATATTAAGAACATGCTGGATGAATGGAGAGAATCCCAAAACACTCTGCTAAATAAACTGATCTCAGAGGTTGCTGAAATAAAGAAGCAGAACGCTGAAATACAGCATACAAATGAGGAAATTGATAAAAGTATTTCTTTTCTAAATAAACAGTATGAAGACATGCGGAAAAAAATCGAAGAGCTAGAGGGTGAACGCAAGGAACACCTCTTTAAGATAGCTACGCTGGAATCATCACTGGAAGACATCCAGAGAAACTCAAAATCATCCACCATCGAGTTAAGAAATGTACCAATGTCATCTGAATCGGAAGCAAAAAAGGATCTTTGTAAAATCGTCCAAGATACCTGTAAAGCCCTCAATGTGAGCGTACAAGAAAAAGCCATTAGAGATGTTTTCCGAGTAAATGCAAAAACGGGAAAAGGCACGATAGTTGCTGATCTTACATCTGTCATACTGAAAAACGACATTTTACAAGGAATCAAATCCTACAGGAAACAACACCCAAATAAATCTCTGAACGCGGCTGATATAGGATTCACAGGACAACAGTCACCAATTTACATTTCGGAGGCTTTAACTAGTAAAAGCCGTCGTCTATTCTTCCTCGCAAGAGACGTAGCGAAGACTAAAGCATATAAGTTCTGTTGGACTATTAATGGCAAAATATATCTCCGTAAGGACATTGAAGCAACTCGTATCGAAGTAAAAGATGAATCACAACTGGCGAGTCTCCGAAACCTCATATGACTTTGGTTAGTTTTGATATTACCGTTATTCTTAGTTTTTAATTCACCTAATTCTTGTTTAGTTTTACTATCTTTTTTAGTTTCTGATTTGCTAAGTTGTATTTTATCATATTCCCCGTACTCCTTAGTTATTCATTTTTCTATTTTTTGTAATATTGTTCATCATATTTTGCGATTTATAAGTATTCTTACCGATATCTTCTACTTAAACCCCATTATTTTAGTATGGCTGTTTCAAATAATAATAGTCAATGTGTTCGCGTCATTGGTAGCTCTTAAACAAAATTCAATTCAACATTTAGTAATAATCTAGTACTTAACATAGACAAAATATCTGCAGGCCCATCTTTTTTGTGTGAACCGGAATCATCCTCACTGTTATTGTCGTCTAATGTATCGACCAACAATCATTTAAAAATCTTAACTCAAAATATACGAAGTATCACTAAAAATTATAGTCAGTTGGAAGTACTTTTATCTAGACTCAAAATATCATGTGAAGTAATTATCCTAACCGAATCATGGAATTCCAAAGCTACATTTTTTCCGTCCCTGAAGAACTACGAGACTCATTATACAAAAAACAATCGAAATCAAAATGATGGTATCGTAGCTTACACTAGGGTAGGGCTCAGTTGTGAAGTGGCAGAAATTCCCTTAATTGATGCCACCTGTCTAGTTATAGAAATAAACTCGGATACTATCGTTATAGGTATCTACCGGTCACCATCACAGCCAAATATAAATAACTTTATAATTTCCCTGGACACGCTTTTAAAAAGGTACGGTGATCGTAGTAACATAATTATTATGGGTGACTTAAATATAGATGTGAAACCTAACAATGAAGATCGGAATTCGGTGGATTACCTAAATTTACTAGCCTGCCATGGCTTCTTGCCAGGCCATCTATATCCCACAAGAGTAAATAATTGCATAGATCATGCTATGGTGAAGTCTAATTTCTCTACAGTTACACTTGTCCTGCAGTCTGCTATAACTGACCACTCCCCGGTTCTTTCCTGCATTAATTTAGAATATACTAATAAACCAGTAAAAAATATGACTATTACCAAAGTAAATTACGAAGCAATCCTTTCAGACCTAAAGTTAGTGGATTTCCATGATATTTTGGAGTCGCGAGATGTTCATTGGTCTGCTCAGCAGTTGCTTAATATCTTAAACACATCGTTGCTAAAAAATTCCCTTAAATTACTAACACCTAAAAGATTACACTGCATCAAACCGTGGATCACCCCTGGCCTAGTTCGTTGTATTAGAAATCGTGATCGCATGCACTTAAAATCTAAAAATGAACCCAAAAACGTTATCCTTGCCGTTACCTATAGTAGGTACAAAAACTTTTGCAATGACCTGTTAAAACGTCTAAAACGGAATTTTCTTAAAAATGAGCTACATAAAAGTGCTAAGAACCCAAAATCGAAATGGAAAATAATTAACAACATTACTAACAGAGATACTGCAAAAACACCTCCACTAGATCTCCTTAAAATAAGGAATACCCCAGAATTATCATTGGAGGAAACAAACCACTATTTCACTAGTATAGCTGAAGAGTTGGCAAGCAAAATAATTCCATGTACCGCTCAAATAGAAGAATGCTCTACACCGCCAGTAAACTCAATGGTCATATTAGAAGCAACCGAGGAAGAGGTTGAATCAATAATTTTGAACTTAAAAACTGACAGCGCAGTGGGATGGGATGGAATTTCTACAAAGTTAATTAAAATCCTGAAGAATATTATTGTACCACTTATGACACGTATTATAAACCTTTCTATTCAAACCGGTGTCTTTCCTAATCCATTTAAAATATCAGTCGTTCACCCTATTCACAAGTCGGGAAGCAGGGACTGCATCAGCAATTATCGTCCTATTTCAGTATTGCCTGTGCTGTCAAAGATCCTTGAAAAGATTATAAATAGAAGATTACTCTCGTACCTAGAAAAACAACAAATTTTAGCCCACAATCAGTTTGGATTTAGAGCCAACAGGTCGACAGCACAGGCAGTTACGGAACTTACAAACCTTGTAGCTACTCATATTGATAGTAAATATAAATGCATTGGTGTATTCTTAGACCTCGCCAAGGCTTTCGATACGGTCTCTATCCCCATCTTAATTAACAAGATGGAAAAGATTGGTATTAGGGGAAGGGTACTGGATTTGTTTATAGACTATTTGACTAATAGATCACAGCGAGTTACAATAAGTGGTATTTCTAGTTCCGACGCACAAATAACATTTGGTGTACCCCAGGGAAGCGTTCTCGGTCCAACGCTTTTTCTTATTTATATTAATAGCCTATGTAAGTTAGTAATACAAAACTGTAAAATATTTACTTTTGCTGACGACACAGCCCTAATCTTTCATGGTGCTTCTTGGGATGAAGTAAGACATTACGCCGAAATGGGTCTTCAAAAGGTAGCAAGTTGGCTTAGTCAAAATATGCTTCATCTAAATATAAACAAAACGAAATTCATCGCATTTGCTAATACAGAACAATCATTAAAATCAGCACTAAATATTAAAATTCAAATTCATTCTTGCCAAATCACTCATCACGGAACTGCATGCGACTGTAATTTTCTGGACAGGGTAAAAACAGTTAAATATCTTGGAATTCTCCTGGATGAAAAATTGACGTGGTGTCCATATATTGATCTTCTAGCGGGGAGAACAAGAAAATTAATCTATGTGTTCAAGATACTGAGGCACGTGGCTGATGCTGCGCTCCTCAAAACTGTTTATTATGCTCTAGCACAATCAATCCTAATATACGGCATTACTTCTTGGGGCGGAGCTCGAAAAACCCATCTTATTAAGCTAGAACGTGCACAACGAGCCTTGCTAAAAGTAATAAATTTCAAACCTTTCAGGTACCCCACTGTCAATCTGTATTCTGAATTTGATGTCTTGACTGTTAGACAGCTATTCGTTAAAGAAACCGTAATGTCTCAACACCATAAACTCAAACTCAAGCAGAATAATAAAGTAACGTTGACTGCCAGGCGCTTAGACAGGATATGTCCCACAATTTCCTTTAAAACAGCATTTATTGAAAAATTTCAATGTTTTCTTGGGCCGATGCTTTATAACAGGCTTAATAAAATTATTAAAATGTACCCACTTAATAACCACCTATGTAAGAAGGCTTTAATATCCTGGCTCAAATCGCAAACTTATGATGACGTAGAAAATTTATTCAAAATTTAAAAATAAAATTCGACTTGTATTTCAATCGTACTGACGACCAATTAAAACTATTTTTCAATTTTCATAATTATCATCAATAAAATCTATTTATTATAAAAAAGAAACACTGTTAAACGGAAATGATTATATATTTTTATTATTGCTTAGGTTCACAGTTTTTGTGGTGTCGTTTGGATTTAATAAGAGTACGGTACAAAGAAAAAAGTTGTTCTTGTTTACTTACGCTCGAATGTAATTTATCTATTTATACCCGCACTTTAATTTAATTTGAGAATATTTTTTTGTTGTAATGTTAATTTTTAAATATGTCATGTCAGTTTTATTACCACGGGAACTAACTAACGTCTAAGATACAGGCTCGGCCTAGTTTAGACGTTAGGACTCATTTAGAAATGTAAACACGCAGTTCACTGTTTTAATATTGTAATACTGATTTTTAAAGATTTGTTTAGTTTAAGTTAATTGTAAAGTGTGTTTTTTCTGTGTCAATAAAGTTTTATTATTATTATTATTATAACTAAAATAGAACTTAGGTCAACAAAATTAAAAATGCATGTTAGCGGTTTTTATTTGCATACAACAAGGAGATCTTCTGTCTATGCATAATCGATGGATAGTAAATGCTTAAGTACAATTTTTTTACAGCTATGGTAATTTAATTTATAGATACTTAGTTTTCTATTAAATCTATTGTACAGAAATGGGCCTAAGAAAGTGTAAAATCTTTCTGTGGCGATCGCTGGTAATAAAACCACATAAATTTAAAGTTTATAAAGCGGACTGTATTTAAATATGCACAAGGTACAAATAATATAGAAATGCGTGTTACACTGGCAGGTTGCGAATGGTGACTGAACAAGACTCGTTCACATGAACGGAATGAGTAAAATTATTATGTATGTTTCGTACATAAATTGGCAACGCCGACAAAAGAAACTAAAGGCTAATTTTGAATTGGGCACGCCACGATTGCGGCGGTAAGTCCCCTCTTTGAGGAGTGGTTTGAGAGGCGGCATGGCGTCTGTTAGAAATGTAAACGAAACGCAATCGTCTTCTGTCACTTTCTTATTATGTTGTCTCTCTCTTGCGCTGTCAACTGTCTTCCTGATTATATGTGCTCTGCCGAGGTATCCAATAAAATCCCTTTTATTTCAATTAATCTTTTATTCATTCACCAAATTCATCAGGTTATGGGCCCAGCTTGCTTCCCTGCGATTAATTCGAGTATTATTTTCGAGTTCAGACAGATTGTCATAGTTTTTCCCCAGTTGAAAATTTGTAACCTCAAGCGTGATGGCCGACCCCAAGACGACCATTGAAAAACTACGTGGTGTCGACAATTACGGCACGTGGAAGTTTGTAACAAAGATGTTACTGATACATGAAGAACTCTGGGATGCTGTGGAAGATAAGAAGGGAAAAGATGACAAAACACAGAAAAAGGCATTAGCACGTATTAGTCTTCTTGTCCAGCCATGCGTCTATCCACACATTAGAAATGCGGAGACGGCACATAAAGCATGGTGCAACCTTGAAAATGTCTATGAAGGTAAGGGCCTGAGCAGGCGCCTGTCATTATTACGCACGTTGTTCGGTATGAAGCTTGATTCTTTCGAAAACATGGAAACGTATCTCACAAAGGTGGCTGAGATAGGCCAACAGCTTGATGATATAGGTGCCAGCGTGGAAGACGAGTTCTTAGCTGTCGTGATGTTGAGCGGGCTCACATCAAACTATGACCCACTCATCATGACTTTGGAAAATTCAACATTGAAACTCACAACAGAGTTTGTGAGATCAAGATTGACTCAGGAACATCAGCGGAGACAGGAACGAGACGATGTAGGTACGGCACTGGTTGCGAGGAAGCAGTCAAAAGTGTTCCGTTGTTTCAGGTGCAAGAAACCGGGACACAGTATTAAGGATTGTCCTCGCAAAGCCAAGGATATTAATTCAAAGGGCAAGGGCTCAGATAAGGCCTTGTTATCTGCGTTATCAGTTGATCTACTTCGTAATGTTTGGTATGTGGACTCGGGCGCTACCAGTCACATGTGCAATAACAAAAATATTATACATAATTTTGTGTGTGACACTCCAGTCACGGTTAATGTTGCGAATGGTGAGAAACTGATGTCATCAGGCAAAGGAAATGTGAAAATTTATTTACAGAACACTTTAAGAACTATAAGTGAAGTATTGTATGTACCTATGCTAGCAACAAACTTGCTTTCAGTCAGTGCAATGACACGTAAAGGTTTTAGTGTAACATTTCAAGGTAATTTGTGTAAAATTTATGATGGCACGGATATAGTTGCCACGGCCACGTGCCAGAATGGTATTTATATACTAAATACTAAAGGTGAAGCTTCTTTTGTGACTAAAGAGAGGCCATATACTGTGTCTATGTGTCAGGGAGGAAAAGGTTTTGTTTTTCCAACAGAGCAGGCTATGGAGGTGGCTGTGCCTGTATCTCAGGCTGCGATCAGGGAGTCGCAGGAGGTTTGGCATAGAAGGCTTGGACATCTCAATGTGCGCAGTATGCAGCTTTTAAAAGGTATGTATACTGGCATGGATTTCGATGACTCAACATTCAAAACATGCGTTGCTTGCATTCAAGGTAAACAAACAAAGTTACCTTTTCCCAAAAAGTCAAAGAGTAGGGCGAAAGCCTCATTGGGGCTAGTGCACAGTGATCTTTGTGGGCCATTTTCAAAGAATTCACTTAGTGGATCGAAATATTTTTTAACATTTATTGATGATTTTACCAGGAAAACCTATGTATATTTTTTGAAATCTAAAAACCAAGTTTTTGATAAATTCAAGGACTTTAAGGCTATGGTGGAAAATCAAACTGGTAACAAAATAAAAATATTTCGCAGTGACAATGGTGGTGAATATGTAAATAAATGTTTACAGGATTTCCTGAAAAACTGTGGGATCCGTCACCAGACCACTGTACCCCACTCCCCGCAGCAAAATGGAGTTGCTGAACGTGCCAACCGTACCATAGTAGAGAAGGCCAGGTGCATGCTTCTTGATGCAGGCCTCGATCAGCGGTTCTGGGCAGAGGCGGTAAACACAGCTGTTTACCTGAAGAACAGGACTCCGACCAAAGCGGTTCTGGGTACTACTCCTGAAGAAAAATGGTCAAATAAAAAGGTAAACATTACTCACCTTAGAACTTTTGGCTGTTTAGCTTATGTATTGACAGAAAAACGAAAGAAATTTGATTCGAAATGTAAGAAATACATTTTTGTGGGCTACTGTGAAGAGACAAAAGGGTATAGATTATTAAACCCTTCACGTCCATCGGAATGTATAAAGGCAAGGAATGTAAGATTCTTAGAAGATGTATTTTATTCATCAAAAAGTGAAAGTGATGACTTCACTGAGGTAGTGTTACCATATTCTCACAATCAAAACTCTTCTTCAACCTCCCATGAAATTGAAGGTGATAATTGCAATGAAGATGCTTCAGAGTCACCAAATTCGTCACAGTCTATGTTAAATCAGTCACCAGAGCAGTCTAAACCGGTTCAGTCCTTATTAGATTCAAATGATGAATCAGGGATACTCAGTAATGCGGGATCTGATGAATCTAAATTAAGGCCCCGGAATAGTATTGTATCAGTGAGTAGCTTTGAGTCAGATGATTCGCGCGATGAAACTTACATTCCAGGTGACACAACATTGGATACCTCGGCAGAGTACAGCGAAGCTGTAAACTTGGCATCGCAGTCCGAACACTTGTCTGCAACCAGAAGCTTTGATGACGAACCAGAAACGGTGGTGGAAGCTTTGCAAGGAACAGAATCCAAGAAATGGAGAGATGCTATGTTGGATGAGTATAAATCATTTTTGGATAACAAATGTTGGACCATGACCGACTTGACGGAGGGGCAGAGACCTGTGAAGTGCAAGTGGGTTTATAAAAAGAAGAGAGGATTGAATGGAGAGGTATTGAAATATAAAGCTCGATTGGTGGCCAAAGGTTATACACAAACGTATGGGATAAACTACTATGAAACTTTCTCACCAGTGGTGAGATATTCAACTATTAGAATGCTGCTTGCTCTGGCTGCAGAGATGAACATGGAGATAGATCACCTTGATGTGAAAACTGCATTTTTGAATGGAGACCTCAAGGAGACCATCTACATGGAACAGCCAGAGGGCTTTGAGGACAAGAAGAACCCAGGGAAAGTTTATCGCCTACATAAAGCGATTTATGGGCTGAAACAAGCTTCTAAAAGTTGGTATGAGAAGATAAATACAGTTTTAGTAGAAAAACTGAGCTTTAGAAAGTTTTCTTCAGAACCATGTGTTTTTATGAAGAATAATGATGGAAATATGACCATAATAGCACTCTATGTTGATGACATAATCTTGTTTTCAAACAACAAACAGGAAAAATTGAAGATTAAAGAGAAGCTGATGACTCAGTTCGAGATGAAGGATCTAGGGCCAGCTCATCACATCCTTGGCATGAAACTAAGCAGAAAGGATGGTAAGTTGACTTTGGATCAGTCTAGCTATATACAAAGAGTATTAGAGCGTTTTCAGATGTCGGATTGTAAGCCAGCATGCACTCCCATGGAATCTGGGCTGAAGCTTGTAAAAGCAGATTGTGAAGAAAATAATTTTCCATATAGAGAATTGGTTGGATGTTTGATGTATATTGCAGTTTGCACGAGGCCAGACATTGCTCACGCAGTCAGCATACTCGGTCAGTTCAATGATTGTCATGCTGAATTACACTGGAAGGCAGCAAAGCGGGTGCTTCGGTATCTGAAAGGTACGGTTAATCATTGTCTTACTTATGATAAGAGTAGCATGGCTGTCAGCGCCTACGTTGATGCAGATTGGGCCGCCAATGAGATGGACCGGAGATCATTCACTGGGTTTGTCTTTAAAATAGGTAAGTCCACAGTATCATGGGAAAGTAGAAAACAAAAGACGGTCGCTCTTTCCAGCACGGAGGCGGAGTATATGGCACTCTCTGATGCATGTAAAGAAGCTTTATTTATCAGATCTTTCTTGTACGAATGTTTAGGTATAAGTTGTAAAATTTCTATGTATAACGATAGTCAATCGGCACAAAAACTTAGTGTTAATCCAATGTATCATGCTAGAACCAAGCATATCGATGTACGACATCATTTCATTCGAGAAATTGTAAACAAGGGTATTATTGATTTAAATTATTTGTCTACCGATAAAATGACAGCTGATGTTTTGACTAAACCTTTAACTAAAGAGAAAACTAAAACATTTGTTAATCAGCTTGGTTTAACAGAGATAATTTAAATATGCAATGTAAGAACTAAACATAAAGTATGCTTAAGTATACTACAGTAACATGTAATTTGTAGCTAATTAATAGTTGAATTGTGGTCATTAACTTAACATGTTTATTGTTGTATTCAAAGTTCCCTATCAATATGGATATTTTGTATTTTGAAACGTTGACAGTATTGCATTGTGCTAGTGTTATCTAATTTAATTGTGTAACTATAGCTTTCATTTTTAAGGGCCAGTTCAATTAATGATTGCTTTGTTTAAGGGCCAGTGTTAGAAATGTAAACGAAACGCAATCGTCTTCTGTCACTTTCTTATTATGTTGTCTCTCTCTTGCGCTGTCAACTGTCTTCCTGATTATATGTGCTCTGCCGAGGTATCCAATAAAATCCCTTTTATTTCAATTAATCTTTTATTCATTCACCAAATTCATCAGCGTCCTCACCTTCCGCCTGACGCAGGTCCTCACCGGACACGGTTGTTTCGGGAGGTTCCTGTTTCGGATAGGGCGGGAGGAAACGCCCGGATGTTTCCACTGCGAAGATCGCCCTGAGGACACGGTGGAGCATACGGTGGCGGTCTGCCCTACTTGGGCGGAGCACCGCCGTGTCCTCGTGGAGGCGATCGGCGGCGGCGATCTCTCGCGTCCGGCCCTGGTCCAGGCCATGGTACGGAGCGAGAGGGCATGGGGAGCCGTCACCTCCTTCAGCGAAGCAGTGATGCTCGCGAAGAGGGAGGCGGCGCACGTGAGGGAGAGGCAGCATATGCGCCCTCGCGACCCCAGCCGCTGCAGGATACGGAGACGCCCTGGGCGTCGGGAATCCCAGGCCGATTTCCGGCCACCGTAGGCATGGGCTTGCGGACGGCGAGTAATGGGTAGCTCGCTGTCCGGTAAGGACCAAGCCCAAGTCGACGGCGCGTTGTGTTCCACGCGCGCCTCAAAGAGATGTCAGCACAAAAAGTGATGGGACCCGCAAGGGTCGATGCCTGCCAGGGGTGCGGGTTTGTTCGAAAGAGACACCACAGCCCCTGGCTTAAGGGCTACTGAAGGAACACGGGTGGGTTTTAGTCAGTAAAAGTCTGACACTCCCTCCTGCTCCACCCAGAGCGGGAGAAGTTATTTGATGATTTCCCACCCAAAAAAAAAAAAAAAAAAAAAGGCAAATTTTGAATACAAATTAAAACTTAACTTAATCTTAAATGTACTTTACTTATTATTAGACAAATAGGAACCTGTGTCCTTTTTACAGGTAAAAGTGTGTAAACTTACTATTTATTTATTTTATAAACAAAATGTTCCACTATTTACTTATTGCTTCAATACTTGTGAAATTCTATAAGTTGAAACAGAAATACTGGCAGAAATGTAGGTAACAAAATTAATGTTACTTAAAATTGAATAAGTTAAAAACTACTAACAATTTAAGAAGTGAGTTTAAGTCAGGACCAGCATCAGATTTTATTTCTAGATGAAAGCACCTTATTGTGTGCATATCAAGCTTGCGTTGCAAAATACATATAATAATTGCGTCCCATTGTTGAACAGGTACATTCATGTTTTTTAATGCAGCTAAATGTTGTCTAGTTTGAGAAATGATTTCTCTTAGCGCTAAAGCAGTGCATTTACAAATAGGTTTTAGGTCTAATAAAGAATTAATATGATAATTAATGACCTTATTTTTGTTATCATAACGCTCACTGAGCAATTGCAGTGCAATGGCATAATTATGTGCAGTTAGCGATAAATGTTTAATTAATTCGGCGGCTTCGCCACTTAAATAGGTTTTTAAATAATAGAATTTGTCGCATTGTGACAGTTTAGTGTTTTTATCGATGACACTTTTAAATAGGCTGATGAAGTCGTGGAAGTCACCTACCTCACCTCCAAACTTGGGAATATTTATGGGTGGGAGACGTTTCATAACGTCTTTGCCTTCCTCTTCATGCTCCGCTCCGGGGTTCGGAGAAATACTTGTACTAGATTTTAGTTCGATGGCATCTTCGAATGCGGCTAAGGCACTTAAATATATGGATTCATAGTGACCAAAATCTTCATCGTTCTTTTCGTCTAGCAGAGATATATCGATGTTAAATGAGCTATATTCTGAAAAGGTGCCAAACCAGCCTGTCCTTCTTGACCATAAGCGCCTTTATAGAGGCTTTGTCGACGTCCTCGGACTCGGCAAACTTACAAAGTGTTGTTAAAGTTCCTTTTGCCTGGCCCCTGGCCAGTACTAGGCGTTTTAAATTGTTTGCCATGATGGCTAATGATTTTGTGAAACTACACAAATATAAAACTTGCAATAATAGCAATTTTGCGCATATATAGATGCTACCTAATGGAAATGATTTGCAGGTTGCAATAATTGCACCAGGCTGAAAAGAGACACTACCAATTTTCACTTTAAAGTTACACCACACAAGAAAAAATGGCGAATGGCGTCGGACTCGGTGTTCCGACAAAAAAATGAACGCCCGGCAGCTATGGAGCTTGCTGGAAGTTTCTGGAACTCGGACGTCGCCGACCAATCGGCGGAAGAGTTGATCGCGCTTCTCCTTCGCACGCGTACGCGCTTCTCGCTCGTCCGCGTGGCGTAGGCTCTCTGTCACACTTATGACGTGTTGACTGCGTCTTCCTCGCACGCGACTCGAATGTTCGAAAGGTTCGGACAGTGATGACGCGGTATTGAAGTTCACGCTGCCTATAAAAATGAGCCACTCACACACAATCAAAAATGACAATGTCGGATATCTGCCGCGAACATAACACAACGTTACCGTCGAAGGACCATTTTATGTGGCGATCGCTGGTAATAAAACCACATAAATTTAAAGTTTATAAAGGGGACTGTATTTAAATATGCACAAGGTACAAATAATATAGAAATGCGTGTTACACTGGCAGGTTGCGAATGGTGACTGAACAAGACTCGTTCACATGAACGGAATGAGTAAAATTATTATGTATGTTTCGTACACTTTCTACAAAGACATGTTTTGAGGTTGCATTCGTTATGCATACTATATCATTCCGTCTCTTGTTAGTGTTTTCAGCATTATAGGTAAGCATGGTGTGCTGTTTTAATACTAAGTGCATAATAAAAAGCTGGCGAACAGTGAGTACGTTGCAGGATTTATATAGCAAATCTGTAGGAAAGAAGAAGGGATGGAAGTTTGCTACCTTTAAAATTGCTCTCTGAGCTCTTTCAAGAGGAAGCAAATTAGTTTTAGGTGCACCACCCCAAGAAGTGATACAGTATTGAATAATTGACTGACATAGAGCCAAATAAATTTGTGTGATTAATTTTGAATCTGCTAGCGTTCGCAATTTTTTAAAAACATATATTAGTTTGCGCACTCTTTTAGTTAGGCTTTCTATATGTTTTCTAAAAGATAGTGTGTCGTCCATTATTACCCCCAGGTATTTAATGTAGCTCGTTTTGATGATAAAAGGGCAATTACACATGCTGACTGTATGATTTCCACATTGATGGGCATATAGATGAGGGTTAGTTATGTTGAGTTGAGGCTTGCGCATGGAGAAGTGAATATATTTAGTCTTGTCGGCATTTAATGTTAGTAAATTGCTTTGAAGCCAATTAGTCACAGAATTTAAACCTAACTGAGCGATTTCACACAGTTCGCTACTGGTTTTAGCACTAAATATTAACGCCGTGTCGTCGGCATATGATATAATTTTACCGTGTTTAATATTTAGATTACACAAGTCATTAATATAAATCAGGAATATTGTGGGGCCCAAAATACTCCCTTGAGGAACACCAAAACCAGTATTTTTCTGCTCATCACTCGTAATATTATCTATTCTAACGTACTGGTATCGGCCGTCTAAATAGTCAGTAAAAAGTTTCAGCGGCGTTCCTCTTATTCCTATGGTCTCCAATTTGTCCAGAAGAACAGAAACAGACACCGTATCGAAGGCTTTGGCTAAATCGAGAAAGACTCCTAGGGTCTGGTTTCCTTTGCCGAGGTTTTCTGAAATATAATCAGTCAGGCTATGCACCGCATCGGCTGTCGATAGTTTCGGTCTAAAACCAAATTGCGCAGTCGATAAAATGTTGTTTTTCTCTAGATAATTAACAAGTCTACTGTTTATAATTTTCTCTAGTATTTTTGAAATTGAGGGGAGTAAGGATATTGGCCTATAATTATTAACTGCGGTTTTACTTCCTGATTTAAAGACAGGGATTACAACTGCCTTTTTTAGACAACTAGGGAAAATTCCTTCGGCAAGACAGATTCGAAATATATGCGTTAAAGGAGGTATCAAAATATGCTTGAAGCGTTTAAGGATCTTATTGCTTATATTATCCCATCCAGCTGCACAATCATCTTTAAGCCCAGAAATGATTCGGGCTATTTCATCTTCATCAGTGTCAAACATAGCAAAAGATTTTGGGTCACAGCTATCCCTTGATTTTTGCAAAGTAGGTTGGTCGCTACATTTCGGAATCTGCTCGGCAAGAGTTTTCCCAACATTTATAAAAAAGTTATTTACATTGTTAGCTGATATGAGCGGTGATGAAGGATTTGAAAGCAGTAAACTCGAACTTGATTCACGCTGTTTTGACATATTGGTGACGTTTTTAATTTGTTTCCAAAGTTGTTTGCTATTTTTACCTGGTCTATTTAATTGATTTTTATCGTAATTATTTTTTATATTCCTTAGGAGATTGTTGCAAAAATTCCTGTATCTTTTATAGGTAGTTCGAATTATTACATTATCAGGGTATCTTTTTGTTCGCTGATGAAGTTTGTCTCTGCGTCTTATACATCGGATTAATCCAGGAGTAATCCATGGCTTAATATTATAAAGTGTCTTAATTACTGTAGAAATTGTCGTGTTACGCAATATTGCTTGTTTGATATGTTTAATTAAATACGATAAGGCCAAATTAGCGTCAGCAGTATTGTAAACTAGGCCAAAATCAATGTTGCATAAATCATATTCGAGTTTATTCATGTTTAATTTGCTAATAGTCAGAGGACGATTTAGCTTAGGCAGCGATAAATTTACTGTTAGTAGAACTGCGTGATGGTCAGTAATTGTTGAGTTAGTAACAAGCGTAATATAAGATAGGCTAGTTTTGATCATCATATGATCTAGGCAAGAACCACTTTGATGAGTAGGCAATGTGTGAGCGGGAAGAAAACCATGGTATAAGCAGATGTTAAGGTAATCTTGGGTCCCTGCATCGCAGTTTTCAGAACCAATATTTATATTTAAATCACCCGTTAGTATGATATTCTTAAATGGGCTAAGTGCTTGGAGAAGCTGGTTTAAGGATCTGTTAAAAGGATCTAGATTTCTAGCGGAAGGGGATCTATACATAGCGATTATCGCTGTAGTAGTACCAATTTTGATGACTAAACAATTACTCATACAGTCTTGTAGATTATGTTCCTCAGCCGTGACCTTTAATGATTCCTTAGCAAAGACTACGACACCATCATTCTGATTGTGGTTTATTGTGGTATGTAATACGGTGTACCCCGGTATTACTGGTAGATTTTCGTAGCGATTAGCTAGCCAGCACTCGGTAAGTACCATTATATCGCAATCAAAGTTAAGTCTATGAACAAAAACGTTAAAGCTGTCTATGTTCTTAAAAATACTACGAATATTTTGAGTTAGTACGGTTAGTGAATTTTGATAGTCAGAAAGATATTTTATGCAGTCCTCAACGTCACATGTCTTTGACACAGTCACAAATGTGTTATCTATATCTGTAATTAAGTTATCATCCATATTAAACTTAAAATAACAACAAAAATAAAATAAAAATGAAAAACAAATAAGCCTAAAATCTACTCAAGTATGTGGCGCTCTTAGGCGCCCTATTATTATAGGGCCCTATAATTGAATTAATATTAAAGGGTTAATAAGAGCATCAGTAACCTGCCTCAGATATTTGCTCACTGTAGTTTGCCCTAAATATTTAGCCATTCCTACTATTCTTTGGTACGCACATTATAGGTATCACACTATCACATCACCCTAATATTATAAAGGCGAAGTTTGTGAGTGGGTGTGGGTGTGTGTGTGTGTGTGTTTATATGTTTGTTACTTCTTCACGCTCAAACGGCTGGACCAATTTTGATAGAATTGGTATGGAGGTAGCTGACACCCTGGATTAACATAAGGCTACCCTTTTATCCCAATATTCCTACGGGATCGAAACTTACGCGGGTGAAACCGCGGGGCACAGCTAGTAAAATATAAAAATATTTTAGTTAGAAAGGTACTTATGTAGCTTATAAATTACACTTACTTTGTGTTCCAGGCCGATCCTTTTACTTGATTTTAGACTGGATTTTTCTTTTAATTCGCGACACACGAACAAAAATGCTTCCTTACTTAGACGAAATCTATTTTTAAATTCTGTGTCGATAAGGTTTTCAAGGTTAATTTTTGCCAAATTCTTTCTGAGTAGAGCTCTCCTTGAGATTTCTCTGTAAATGTAATAGTAAATTTAAAAGATCACTTGTTTTTTATTTATAACAATATATAGTGTTCTAAAATAAATCACTCACCCTGTTTCTCTGTGTACATTTCTACTTTCAACAATTAATCGCGCTGCAAGATAATAGTACAATGTACTACGTCGTGGGGTGCTTCTTATTAATCTAAACATTTTCTAACCAAATTTATCAAAACAAACACTTAAATTATAATTGTGTACTTAAAATAAACTCCGACGAAAGTTTTTTCACTGTCTAATTTAAAGTGAATAAACATTCGTGAAAAGCCGTGTACTGACTGAGCGAGCAGCCTCGTGAGGCTGCCTCGGACGTTTGCTTCGCAACGTTTTCCGTGCGAGGCAGCCTCGGTCTGTATTTAAATATGCATGAGGCTGCCGCGCGCGGCAAAGCCGAGCCGGAGCGAGGCTGAGCCATTAGTCGAACGTCTCGAACGCTCAGTGGTGACTCACAAGTCAAACAGAGACCACGCGAGCGTAGCGCATATTCAGTTGTGCTCAAGATTGTCATGAGGCCGTGCGTTCGGAAGGCTATCGCCACCACTGCCTTTTACTAATTCATCAACTTGTACAAAAAAAGAAAAGAAAAAAACCTAAACGTTTTTGGATAAAAACGATATACAAAAACAGATTACAAGCTGGGAACAGATTATTTGAAGAGTTGTGCTTTGATGATGCAGAAAGCAATTTCACTAGAATGAATAAAATTGAATTTGAAAATTTGTACTCTCTTATAAACGCCAAAATAAGCAAGAAGGACACAAATTTTCGAGAAGCAATAACCGCGAGGGAAAGATTTTTGGTTACGTTAAGATTTTTGGCCACGGGAGATTCTTATACTAGTTTGCAGTATCTGTTTCGTATATCAAAACAAAGAATATCAGTAATCGTTCCTGAAGTTTGTGATGCGTTAATCGGGGTGCTAAAGGATTATGTTAAGGTAAAAAAAAAAAAAAAAAACACTTTTCGTACGTTTTTATTAATAATTACAAAAACATGACGGAAATAGACGAAGAGACAGTTGACATAAAACGCTTAATTAAACAATTATTTAACAATGAGGACGTGGAGGTGGAGGAGGGGGAGGCATCGGTGAGGTAGGAGGCATCGGTGAGGTAGGAGGCATCGGTGAGGTAGGAGGCATCGGTTTTTTTTTTTTTTTTTTGGGTGGGAAATCATCAAATGACTTCTCCTGCTGAGTAGAGCAGGAGGGCGTGTCAGACTTTTACTGACTAAAACCCACCCGTGTTCCCTCAGTAGCCCGTATGCCAGGGGCCGTGGTATCTCTTTCGAACAAACCCGCACCCCTGGCAGGCATCGGTCCTTGCGGACCCCACCAGTGGTTGCTGACATCTTTGACGGCGCGCGTGAGGAACACAACGCGCCGTCCCGTCTATCACTTTTCGGCCGCAGAGGATAGGGAGAGCGGCTGACGCTATACCGACACTCCTCTTCCCCTGCGGCCCCACCGCGTCCGCCATCAAACGGTGGCGGCCCCGTCCAGGCCACGGAAGGGAAGAGCGCTGCTCAGAAGCACCGGCACTCCTCTACCGCAGCCTGTAACCCTCAGCCGCGATGCCTCCCATTCGACATCGCGGCCCACCTCAGTTGCGGTGCACCTCACCGCAACCTACTTTTTGGCCGCTACGTCAATGGCTTGAAGGCAAAAGCCCTGACGAGCGGCCCCACCGTTGGGTTCCTCTTGGCTTCACCGTGGATGGGAGACCACGGTTACTAAGCCCCCCCGCAACGACAATGCGGGAACCCACTCGGGGGGGAGGAGGCATCGGTGAGGTAGGAGGCATCGGTGAGGTAGGAGGCATCGGTGAGGTAGGAGGCATCGGTGAGATAGGAGGCATCGGTGAGGTAGGAGGCATCGGTGAGATAGGAGGCATCGGTGAGGTAGGAGGTATTGATGAGGAAGAAGGACAAGACCTATAATTGGAACTGTTTAGTCCACTGTATGATTGAGTATAATAACCAGTGTATGATTGGCATGCTCCCATATCCGTTTCGAAAATAGTTTTATTTATAGCATGCTTTACATTTGCTAAAGTAAAAGCATCATATTTTCGCAACTCATTTGCGACGTGTTGCCCATAAACATCGTAGGAATCATGTTTTTCCGAAGCAGTACTATCACTTGCACACTGTTGTAGAAGTGTTAAGGCTTCTGATATAGCATTATTAGTTAAATCATCTGGCTCAGTTCTTTTAGTTCTCTTCTTTGCTCTCGTATTTTCATTTCTGGTTTCTTCAACTGTATTTTCATTGTCTACTTGACTTTGACTGCCACCATTTTGAGTTTCACTTTGACTTCCATCATTTTGAGTTTCACTTTGACTTACATTCTGTAAAGTGAAAAATCATAATTTTATTCACAGATACCATCATCCGAAGAAGAGTAGCTTACTACAGCAAGAGAATTTGAGACAAAATGGAATTTTCCTCATGCCATTGCAGCAATGGATGGTAAACATGTTATATTACAGTCGCCTATAAATAGTGGCAATGATTACGATTGTTACAAATTGTTTCCCATTATAGTTCTGTTTGCTTTAGTTGACGCCAATTATAAATTCCTGTACGTAGATGTTGGTAGCAAAGGTCGTATATCAGATGGCGGTGTGTTTAAAAATACCAATTTATATAAAAAAAACTCGAAAGAAGGGAAATTAATATTCCTCCGCCAGAAATCTTACAAACGCCTTATGCAACTGCAGTGCCATATTTTATTCTAGGTGATAAAGCTTTTGCATTGAATGAGTACACAATGAAACCTTATCAAGGTACTCCAGATTGAGGTTCAATGGAAAGGATCTTTAATTACCGACTGTCCAGAGCAAGGAGAGTTGTAGAGAATGCGTTTGGAATTTTAAGTTCTGTGTTCAGAGTATTGAGGAAGCCCATCCTATTGGAACCAGAAATAGCTACAAAAGTCGTGTTAACTACTATATACTTATATAACTACTTGCGAAGAGATCAAGAGTCCTCTCAAAGGTTCACTCCCCCGGGATCATTCGATGCCGAAGCTGAAGGAACAATAATACACGGGCGATGGCGGCAGGATACAGGAATATCAGCAATGCTACCTATTCAAGCTATTCCACGGCGAGGGCCAACAGATATAAAAGAAATACGTTCACATTTAGGGCGACATTTTATTACAAATGGAGCAATTGCTTGGCAGAATAATTATCAGTAAATACTCACTTCTTCATGTAAAGAATCTTGCGTATTTCCTGGGTGGTTTCTATCGCCCAGGAAACTGAAAGCTTCATAGGCGTACCAATGTGATTTATATTATGTCACCACGACCTGTAATAACATTAATGTTTTTATTTTTCAATATAATTGAAATTTTAGAGTGTATGTTTATAGTCTAGTTTTCTCTGTCTACGATCCAAAGTGTGGCCGGCTAAATACACTGAAGTGTAGTTTAAATTAAAGGCATTAACATAATAATAAACATAAACATACCTGATCCTGTGATACGGCTTTTCTTTTCACGTGACCTTTCCCGCCTATACGATCCTAACAAAGACTCTATCTTTTTTTTTAAGTCAGTTATTGGAATGCTCATTTCCCGGTTTATGTTTCTCCACGCATTTTCTCTTAGTCCCCTGTTGGTATAATCAGGACATAGCGCATCCCAAAGTAGTCTATATTCGCCATATAATTGTATTAATTTGAGACACTGTTCTTTATTTATGGTGTTCTTCGAAGAAGCGAGGCAAAACACAACCGTCTTGAGTGCGTGCGGCAAAGTTACTGGGGCGATTTAGAGCATGGACAAAAACCGACAATGTTTGGCTCGGGCCGCGGCACGCTCGGGCGAGGCAGCGCGTGGGTTTGCCTCGGGCGAGGCTCGTCTTGACCGACCGAGGATTTGCCTCACGAGGCTGCTCGCTCAGTCAGTACGCGGCTAAACTCGTAAGCCAGCCGTCGACAATTACGATACGATCTGTCATTTTATGCCTTCGTGCTAGCTATCTTCATACAAACGGCTCGAGTTACGTTTCGTATTCGATACGATGACGATACGAAACTTACATGTATTTGTTCGTGCTCTGAAAATTAGTTTTACAAGCTTTCACAAAAAATTATGTACGGGCTGTTTTTGGCATTTTACAATTTTCTGCTAATTGGTGGATTTTATTTAGGACACTTAAAAACTGATGTTTCACTAAGCCAGTCCAATGTAATGAACATTAATCATCAATATTCTCAAGATTTGAAAAATTAAGGTGTACAGTTTGGGAATCATTATTTACTTGCATCATTTTTTCAATATCCTCATCACTGAATACATTATCTAACGTCCAAATTCAAAATATGTTCCCATACATAGGTGGCTTAGTGAATCATGCAAACTCTTGCATTTTGAGCTATATATATTTTATAATTTGATCGAATATTTTTTCATAGGTAACTAGGCACTATGTGACGTTCTGTATTTGTACACCCGTGTACAAAACAACTAGAACTGGACATACCATATTTTTTTATAAGAGTTTAATTGAATACTGTGGGGCATATCCAAAACTTGCTCAGGCTCTTCTTGATTAGGTTCATTCGCCTGATGAACAGCATGAGCCCAACAGTCACTGCACACCAATGGATGATTAGTGATCTGTAAAAAAAGTGTATTGAAAATATAGAGAAATACATAATTCATAGATTTACACTTTAGTATTTTACACACCTGCCGGGGATGTATTCTTCTTGAAATTATGTCCCTTACTGGACCATTTTTCATTACTAATAAATAATTGTTTTAATTATAGGTGCTAAACGATCCCTATTCTCTTTTACTTGTTTTGCTCTTTGTGATGATATTTGATTTCTTATTTCGATTGAAGGGTTATGGAAAATAAAGAGAAAGTTAAAGTTAAGGTACTGGTTTTTTTCGTGGACAACCAAGGCACCTTTAGCGCCCAAAAGATCATCAAAAAAAAAAAAAACGGCTCTCTAACTAATATTTTTAATGGCGTCTGAAGACCTTTTCCTGCAGTGGTATTAGCAAATAACACACAGTATTTGCAATAAAGACCACGATCTTAATGTGAAAGAACCAACCAGTGATATTTTTCAAAATGAGACCGCTGGGCGTACTTTTTTAATCCTTTTTACGGACAATACTGTATGGAAAATCATAATTCACTGGTGGGATCCAATGTCTTTCCAGCAGTGCAGCTCTCGTAAAGTCATCTAAAATCTCCTTACAATTAAGATTATAGCCAATATCAGTCTCAGAAGATGTTAAAATTGTTTTTTCAGTAATAGCACTTATAGCAATGTCGTTAGTATGAGATTTGTTAGGACAAGCCAATGCATAATTTCCGGAAGAAACACATTCATTAGAAGGATTAATAAGAGTGTTTTTAGTAGTATCTGGGATCACATGCTCACCTATATCATTTGTTTTTAATTTTTTGTTAAAAAAGCTATCAATTGTTCTCATAGTTCGTTTTGAACCACTCGCCAAACAATCACCCTGTCACCAACAAAACATAAAAAATACATATAGGTATAGGTAAACACCAAATAAAACACTGTAAAATAATAAAACAAACTTTATTCACCTATTAGAAAGTGGGATAATATTTTTTTGCTATTAATTTGCCCACTTTAGGCAATAGCACAAAAATAAAAAGTGCTAGTGTATTTTTGTGCTATTGCCTAAAGTGGTTTGTTTAGTTGACAAAATATAGGTAGGCAAAGTTAGTTTTAAGATTCATAAACTCAAAACGCATAAATTCCATGATCAAGTTAGTATAGGTACCTACGCGATACATTTACACATGCACATGATAAGATTTTATTCGAATAAACCTTTTATTCAAGCTTGACACAACCTTATCCATGTTATAAAAAGCTCAATAGGTACATTACATAACCTACAAACTCATCCATGATCCACACAGCAAAAGAGTCATAGAAAAAATAATATTAGTTACAATGACTTACCATTATTATAAAATTATCATTAAATGAAGCACTGTTCTTCAAATTAAATTATATGTAGGAAGTATTCAACAATTAACTAATATTTTAATTTTTCCTCAATCACAAAACTTAACAACAAGAATCAAAATTCACAACTAAATAGACAGCCTTTACAATAAACCGACAAATTACATTATTAGAATATTGTTGTACAATCTTTATCATAACGACGCATATCGATTTTGCTAGGATTCCCAAAACTACGTAGTTCGGTTCCTTCTTTCTAAACTAGATGTCAGCAAACTATAAATTTGTCCCTGTTAGGGGATAGCTAGAAATTTCCTTCTATTATTTGGCAAATTTTAGAGATTTTTCAATTTGACCTTAGATTGGGGGGGGGGGGGGGGGTCATGTCCCCTGTGACACCCCCCCCCCCCCCCTTCGGACCGCGTCTGCTCAAATGGGAAGAATGGGTTTTAACCCATTACCCATCTTTAGACATTACTGGAGGTGTGTAATGGGATTCGAGCCTATTGAGAAGACAATGATCTGCAACAGATTTGAGGAAATCTAGAGGTTTTCTCAAATCGATATCAATCAGCGTATTAGTGACCTTCGTGACATAGACTAGCGCTGCCTAGAACACAGACGATACTAAACATCCGTCGCGCGTGGGAGGGTAGCGGGGGACAGGAGTCAGCGCTGTACACTGGCGAATCTATTTAAACGACATTTTACTGCGTTCAAAAATCAAAATTGTCAGTATTCCAACTGTGTAACTAGATTGTTTTGATGTTTTTATGTCGGTCTAAGTAAAAACAAAAGGAAATTCCAAAATTTTCAGAACCGTCGTTCTACGACTATGACGGTATGTCTATCTTTTAAGGTTGGCTCACTATAACCTTTTTTATGCTAACCAAATTGGTTCTAAACTAATGCATTATTTGCGAAGGTGTTTTTTTTTTTTTTAATAAAAATGATACTAATTATTACCCAAATAAATACGTTATTCATCACAAGTATTTAATTTAAAACCAAATTGACCGATTCAAATGAATGAATTGATGAATTGTTGATGAACTTTCGATTTCAATGAATATCTTAGGAGATACCACAGTTTTAAAATAACATCGCAGCAAAATAATGATCAAATACTGCGCGCGCATCTTTACTTATAATATTGTTGTTGGGGTTATCTCGTCGTTGACGGATACCCCGGTAGTTGTTGTAGGTAGTTAGTTAAATTACACCAAACCACTGTTAAGTTCAATAGTTTATTTATGGAAACAGTTTGAAGATATGTTTGTTTAGTTATCTGAGCCGCACTTAATGTTATTGTTATTAGGTAATTATCGACCCATACATTAGCGCTTGACGGAGTTTTAGTGACGACTGAATTGAGTGATTATTAATTAGGTAAGCGTAAACGTACTTTTGCTGTCTGAGCATTATTGGCTCGTAGAATTATAAAGCTTTGTTTGTTTGGTTGAACGCGCTAATCTCAGCAACTACTGATTCGAATTGAAAAAATATTTTCGAGTTGGTTAGCCCATCTATCAAAGAAGTCAGTTTAACATCACGCCACGGCCCTTAGAAGCCGAGCAAAAAGAAAAACTCACGAATAGGAAGTACTCGCACGGCCAGGCGATTCGATGCGAGTGGTGGGTCGGAGAGCAAGCGATCAGAAGCTAGTAATCTATATAAATGTAATCTTATGCATCCACAATTGCTGCGAATGTAACCAAAGCAGTTTTGTAATGGGTCTTGATTAAGTCTGCGCGTTGATAAAGTTTTTATATTGTATTGTCTTTCTAAATTAAAAAATTAGACGCTCGACTTCATTTAATGTTCTTATAAAACCTTCCTGCGAAGGTGGCTTGCATCTGGCCCCAATAAATTCGAATTTTTGGAAGATGGTTTTCATTTCTATAATGTAATTTAAATGTATAAAGTTCGCCTTACCGAATGTTAAGAATCTAGGATCGAACATCGTCGTAGATAATGAGGTACTTGAGACTGTAGACTCGGCAGTTTTTCTAGGCATAACAGTAGATGCCAAACTTCAGTGGGGTTCACATATAAAATAGGTCTTTACCTATGAAATTGCCGTTTTGTATGAAAAAATTTAAACGAATTTTTTTCATGAATTTTTTATTTGTATTAATCGAAGTAATCACCCATGCAATCAATGCATCTTTGCCATCGCAGTGGCAGTTTATTGATGCCCTTCTTAAAGAAATCAGCTGGACGGGAGGCAACAAATTCTTCAAAGGCATTTTGTACTGCCTCTCGGGTATTAAATTTTTTTCCCGCCAAGAAGTTATCCAAATTCTGGAAAAAGTAGTAGTCTGTAGGCGCAAGGTCTGGTGAGTAGGGCGGATGACGGAGAGCTTCCAACCCCAGTTCTTGCAACTTGGAGACCGTCTGCTGTGCAGTATGAGGTCGCGCGTTGTCGTGCAGGAGCAGCGGAGACGAGCGATTGACCAATGCTGGTTGGAGATGCGCCAGCTTCTCCATCATTGTGTTCAGTTCTTCACAGTACACATCTGCAGTAATGCTCACCCCGTTTGGTAAGAAGCTGTGATGAATCACACCGGCGCTAGACCACCAAACAGTGACCATCACTTTTCTAGGGGTAAGTTTTCGTTTAGGGCATTGTTTAGGTGCTGAACCAGGATCCAACCAACTTGCTGAGCGCTTACGGTTATCAAACAGAATCCATTTTTCATCGCAGGTAACAATGCGGTTCAAAATTCCTTCATTTGTGTGTCTGTTGAGCAGTGCAAGGCACGTCTCGACGCGTACTTCGCGCTGGCGATCATTGAGTTCGTGGGGCACCCATTTGTCAAGCTTTTTTACCTTGCCAATTTGACGCAAATGGACCAATATTGTTTTGACGCTAACGTCGAAAGCTGCTGCTAATTCAGCCGTAGATTGTGTATCATCAGCTTCCACAATCGCCTTTAATTCGTCATTGTCGACCAAAGTCTTCGGACGACCGCGAGGTTCATTTTTCAGGTCGAAATTTCCAGAACGGAAGCGAGCAAACCAATAACAGGTGGTGCGTTGGTTTGTAGTGTTAGCTCCGTAAACGTCGTTGATGTTGCGTGCCGCTTGTGCCGCGTTGCTGCCACGACGGTACTCATATTCCATAATTACTCGAATTTTTAACGTATCCATGATGACGAAAAAGATTGAAATGCGATGAAAATGTAACACTAATCAATAAAGAAATGACTACTTTTAGAAAAAAAAATCCATGTTTTTAAAATAAAATTAATTTGAAATTAGAATTCTTAGCCAAACAAAAATTATTTTGATTTGAAATGGCCAGTACTGCAGAACGGCAATTTCATAGGTAAAGACCTAATATCAAGCCTAGCGGGCTCAGTTCGGCCGCCTACGCCGTCGGGAAAGTAAGACAATACACTGACGTTGACACAGCGTGGTTAGTCTATTTTAGTTATTTTCATAGCATTATGTCCTACGGCATTTTGCTGTGGGGCAAAGCCGTAGATATTCAAAATATTTTTGTTCTTCAAAAACGAGCTGTTCGAGCAATTTATCAACTAGGTGCTAGAGTTTCTCTTAGAGAATTTTTTAAAGATATTGGTATACTCATCGTGGCATCGCAATTCATCTTGGCCAACATCAAAATATACACTTGTACACTAAAAACAGTGATTTTCATAATATTAATACTAGAAATAAGGACAAACTACGTGCTCCCTTTCACCGGCTTCATAAGGTTCATAACTCATTTATTGGTCTTGGTATAACCTTTTATAACTAGCTTCCCTCTTCTGTGCTAGATTTGAATTTTAATGCGTTTAAAGCTAAAGTAAAATCCAACCTTTGCGCAAAGGCATACTATTCAATCAACGACTACTTAAACGATAAGAATAGTTGGTCGCTGTGATTAACTCAAGACAATGTTTGTGTTCTTTCACCAGAGTTTCCTTGCCTACTGACAGGTCATATCTTTATTAACTTAATTGTTTGATTTTATTTGACTGTATAAATTCATTTGAATTTACTTAGTGTTGACATAATCTACTCATTGTTTTTTATTTTTAATAATGAGTTAAATTGCAAGATGTAGCTAGCTAGCGACCTCGATAATTGGTCTATTATATCTAGAACAATTTAAAAAAATTATATTTCGTATCCTCCATTGTATAAAATCAAGTTCTTCTAACATAACAGACAGCTGTGCTGCTGGGGAGTTTGTTGCGCCACTTCTTCTTCCCAGCTAAAGCACTAGGAAGTGTCGAAGGGTGGGCGTTTTTGGGGAACTGTCTTTTGTAATTTTTGACGTTCAAAAAGTGCTGACACCAGCCTAGTTTGAACAAATGACTTTTGATTTTGATTTTTGTGGACTTCTTCGCGTAATAGGAACTTTTTTGTCATGCGTATTGCCATTTAAGGTATCCAACAGCTTGTATATTTTTTGTACCAGCATGGCTGTCGTCGTTGCTTCTTGTGACAGTTCATCTGGAAAGTAAACACTTACTTTTATTTTATTGTGAAAGGTTAAGCAAAATTAAATGAAATTGAAGACAAAGAAAGGCAATTTCAGTTAAAATTCAATATTATGAAAAAATTGAGATCCCCTGCGACCTTTAGACAATTACGCTGAATGTAATCTTTAAATAAAATATACAATTTGGGTGTGCGGTGTTCGTAATTCTTCTCCTAAACGGCTTAAATATATAGTAAGTTTCTAAAAGGAGTTACTAATTTTTTAACTTACCTTCACTTGGTGGACAAAAAAGTCGCCTCAGCAGTTTATAGCAGTCAGTAGACCTTTTGTTGGTGCTTAAAGCCATAACTTTGTCATCTATACTCCACCTCCGTTCAGTCAGTTTTGTGGGAGTATTTTGGATTTGACTTTGTAACCATAAAGCAAATGGCTCTGATATGTTTTTTCCATGAGACTTTTCACATTTGTATCTATTGCTAATGTTTTGATTAGGACACGAGGTTGTTTCTTAATTTTTTTGCTCAGTCTCTTTATTTCACTTTAATTTGTCTTACATCCTATGTAAAGTTTGACCTTTTTATTTTTAGGGTACAATTCTACCGACTTGCTTAACTCCAGTTCCCTCAACATCCCTTTACTCTTTGGCACCTGGAAATATGAAATATATTAATAAGTTAAATAGGAATTCTGATCTTAAAGATAGATTTTCGTTTCTTACACAATACTTAAGCAGACCGTGGCATCGAAACCTATCAAGTACCAATGTAACCATCCGGACAAACCTATTGAGGTTTTTGTGATGTTTCTGTTTATATTTTGCTTGTTCCTTTATTAATAAAAATAAAAACTGTTTAATTTACATAGGTAGTTTATAGCAGTGAAGAAAAATATTGATACCTGAGCAAGCGTCACTACGTTGATATTAAGCAATGTTTGATCTGCCTGCCGGAGGTGCGGGTTATTCGAAAGAGATACCGCCGCCCCAGGCTACTGAGAGAACACGGGTGGGTTTTGGAATGCTTGCTGAATTAGCTTGTTTCTTATTTATATGGGAAATTGGTCACTGTGATCTAAATTGGCCAGGAAAACATCATCATCAAATTCTATAGACCGAAAATGTGAACAAAAATTTCACAGGTTTTATTGTTATGTAAATAAATGTGAGTGAATATAAGTGTACCACAAACCTAGGCTATCAGTAGTTGGTTCACATAAGGTTGGCACCTGAACAGGGAATGAAGTTTCCATTGATACTAGCACTGGAAAATTACAATTAGAAGATTTTGTGAACAAAGGTAAAGATCAGTTTCTACATTTAAATTATCCGGATGTTTCAAATGTCATATAACACACTACGTCACATTTGGCATAATCTTCTATGAACAAATTTTTTTTAAGGCATAATTTAACATAATTATTGTTTTGCCGAATCTTTATGTATCCGAATTTACAATGGCATACTTTTATGAGTGCAGAATTTTATTTGGCATAAATTACCTTTAGCAAAGTTAACATTCCGCATAATTTCGTTCGTTAAGCATAAAGTTTGTTTAGAGCGACGAATGTTTGGTATAATTTCACTTGGCATGCTTATTTATTTATTTAACCATTTATGCACACACATATGGCGCTCCCACATTGCCGTTATAAAATGTTTGTAAACATTTTATAACACCAAAACATTTACTAACAAATGTTAACAATTGTTGCACTTTGTTAGAAACTGTTACATGTTATAAGTGCTCCTACATTGATGGAAAATGTTTAAACATTTTATAACATCTAGTATTGGCTCGCAGTTTGGTTTCGCCTTCTGAGGGCCGAGGACGTCTACACGAAAATGGAAGAAGATTTGCTCATTGGAATAGCTTTTATTTTTTGTTTAAAAAAGAAGAAAAAGCGCTCTTATTGGATGCGCCAAACGCTAAAAGCTAGAGGAAAATATAGTGCCACAGACTATCTCAAGGATTTGGGTATTGACGGTTGCTTAAAAGATTTTATAAGAATGAACAGTTCCGAATTTGAATATCTACAAAATTTAATTGGGGCAAAAATAGGCAAACGAGACACTACATTTAGAAAATCTGTAAGTGTGACGGAAAGACTTGCGGTAACGTTAAGATTTTTGGCAACTGGTAGCAGTTATAAAAGTCTTGGAAATGTGTTCAAGTTGTCAGACCAAGTGATATCTATTATCGTACCAGAAGTGTGCGAGGCTCTCAATGAGGTTTTAAAGGAATACATACAGGTAAGTCAAACAACATTTTTAATTATTTTTTTATTTACTTTTAATATGATCTAATCTAATCATACTTTAGGTAGGTACCTACCTTACCTTACTAATAATTTTTTTAATAATTAACAAACCAAACATGTATTTTTTAATTTTTGATTGATTCCAACAAATCGTTCAATGATTGGGTCGAATCTTGGCTTGATTCCGATAAATTAGACGGACTCTGTGTTCTTGCGCTGGTACGAGTATGTGTCCTGGAGTTATCCGAAGAACTGGTTTCAAATGAAGCCGAGGGACTCGGTGCGGTGTAGTATCCTCTCGAGCTACAATCAGCATTATTTTCCGAAAAAGTGGATAGATTTGGTTCAGAGTTGTATCCCCAGGAACTACTAGCGGTTGGGTCTGTAAAGGTTGTTGGAAAATCATATTGTCCCATTGTCGCATTGTACAAAATATTGTTAATGTGATGTTGAGCAGTATTCTTAGCATGACTGTTTTTTATTTGTTTCAGTTTCATCGAGACATACTCTCCAAATGCGTCATTTTCATCCCTGCTTTTTCTAGATTCGTACATTCTTTGTAAAATATTTACAGCTTCTTGTTGTGTTGGATCTTGTTCTACTTCAGGCCGTCTTCTTTTCCGAAATGGTTTTGGGGTGGCGAAAGGCGTGCCCGTAGTTTCATAAGTGACAGTATTTCCTGTTTCGTTCAAACTGAGAGTGTTTTCTGAAGCAATTCTGTTTTCTTCGTTACCCTGAAAGAATAGAATTAAACGATAATTTCAAGTTATAGGCGCGACAAATTAGCTAAAATTGTAAAAAAATCTATAACCGCGATTTTCTTTTTCTATTACTTAACAACCCTTAACTGAAATCATATTTTTTTATAGTGTATTCTATTAATATTTCATACTTAATAAAAATATCCAATAAAATTTGTTAGAATAACGAGTTATAAATTTATTTTTTGCGCCTATTTCTTAATCTTCTATTTTTGTTCCAGATACCAACAACACCTCAAGAGTGGCTACACGTGGCAAATTCATTTGAAGAAAAATGGAATTTCCCAAATTGCTTAGGAAGTATCGATGGAAAGCACGTAGCCATACAAAAGCCAATTGATAGCGGCAGTGAATATTACAACTATAAAGGATTTTACAGCGTTGTACTTTTAGCGATAGTGGACGCAGAATACAACTTTCTGTACGTGAATATTGGCTGCCAAGGACGCATAAGTGATGGCGGAGTTTTCGCAAACACAAAATTTCGAAATAAAATTAACGACAATAGTTTGAAAATACCCAGTGACAGCTCACTACCAGGCAGAAACAAACCTGTTCCTTATGTGTTCGTAACAGATGATGCGTTCCCTTTAGAAAAACACTTATTAAAACCTTTTCCAGGACCACAGGATAGCAATTCTAAGGAAAGAATCTTCAGTTATAGACTGAGTCGTGCGAGGAGAACAGTAGAGAACGCATTTGGGATTTTGTCAGCCAGATTTAGAGTTTTACGAACTACAATATTATTAGATCCAGAAAAAACTACTACTTTAATTATGACATGCGTGCTACTGCATAATTTTATAAGAAAAACTGAATCGAGCATGATTTACGCTCCATCTCAATACTATGATGGAGATGACATAGTAACTGGTACACGTATCGATGGACAATGGAGATTAGAACAGCAGCAATTAACACCACTTGAAGCATGTGAATCCCTGACAGATGATGGGAAAGAAATAAGAAAAGAATTCGCAGAATATTTTTCAAATGAAGGGTTTTTGGACTGGGCATCTAAATATTATTAAAAGACGTTAAAATAAAACTCACCTGCAACCCTCCATCGACAGTTAAACTTGGAATATTTTTGCCTTTAAGGAACATGAGTTTTTTAAATGCAAACCATTTACTTGACTCATTAGCTCCTGCACCAGATTTATTAGATTTACATTCTCGGTTAAATTGACCTACGAGTGATCGAATCTTTTTTTCAATTACTTTTTTATCCATATTAAATTCACTGGCAATTTCCATCCAAGCATCGTGTTTTTTATTTCGGTCTTTGTAGCTCTCTGACATCGTGTTCCATAGTACTTCTCTTGCTTGAAACATTTCAATCAGTTTGTAAACATCATCGTTATTCCAATTACCGGACATATTTTATTGCTTGGCGCACGCGCAACCACTAATACACACGCACAGCGATGCACGCTGACACAAAGGGACTGACAAGCGAGACACCACGCGCAGCGACCTGCGTACTCTAACCCCCACCGCACCGCACCGCCTATCCCGCCATCACCCTTATAAAATGTTTAAAACAAAAGATAACACATGTTTTATTTTGTTATAATTTGTTTTGTTATAAAATGTTTACTAACACTACTAAACATTTTCTAACATGAAAATTTATTTGTGATTAAATGTTTGCTAACAAATGTTTACTAACGTTATTAAACATTTTCTAACGGCAATGTGGGAGCACCAATATAAACAGACAAGAATAAAGGAACAGAAAAAGACGTACAAAGGTAATGCTTATTTCTACAGAAATCTCTTCCAGCACACCTGCGAATTGATTGATGAAGGCTGAATTTTATTTGGAACTAGCAGCGCTCCGCGGTTTCACCCGCCCAGTTCCAGTTTCCGTAGGAATATGGGGATAAAATACAGCCTATGACACCCGGGGATACAACACTGAACTGCTTCCCAAGAGTGTTTTTTTTTTTCAAATCGGTTCAGTTGTTTCAGAGCCTATTCAATGCAAACAAACAAACAATCAAATCTTTCCTCTTTATACAGGGTTACTGGTAACTCGACGTATTCCTTGCAGGACGTCATAGTAGGGTTAAAATGCAACAAATTAAGCCACCAAATGTTCTACCGAAATTCAGTAGTTTTTGAATTAGTTAAGAGTTTTAGTTTTTTTATGAAAGATCCCAGATTAAATCATTTGAAACCAATTTAAAAATGATTTACGGCGCGACTGTACTGAAATTTAAGTTATTATCATAGTTGACGCCGTAGCAGACCTTTGTTAATAATTAAAAGTTCAATAATGCCTAAAACTTTGTCAAATATCACTAACCAAACATTAATTTTTTTGTAATTTTTGCTATTACTTCATATAAATGTAGTCTAGTGCAAAAAAAAAAATGCTACACCTGGTGTACAAATTACTAAGAAAATATCCCTGTCTTATCAGCTATCCAAAAAGGTATGAAAGTTAATACAAAATCATGGACTACATTATGAAAATCGTTTTTGATTTAGTACAGGCGTGCGTTTCACAAAAAGGTGATTATTCGAAAAATCAAAAACAAAATCGTGAACATTATTATTCTTTTTAATCAATATTAAAAACTTTAATTATACACATTTCACACGTCTTGTTCGATGTGCTGCCCTCGGTTTCGAATACATGTTCTTATTCGCTTCCTTACTTCGGTTTTTGTTATTCTTGATGTTATTGTTGCCCTCATCTGGTCCGCCGCATTTGTAATTCTCTCCCTTAGTTCTTCAATTGAATTTACTGGGGTCACATAAACTAGATCTTTCATATGACCCTAGACGTAAAAGTCTAGCGGCGTCTGATCATTGCTTCGTGCAGGCCACGGAATCGGCCCACCGCGCTCTATCCATCGGTTTGGATAGTTTTCATCCAGCAATTGTCGAATTGTGATTCGGAAGTGGGCTGGACATCCGTCATGTTGGTAAATCATGTTTGCTCTTCTTTCTTCCGGTACATCCGTGAGCAGTGCTGATAAATGATTTCTGAGGAAATCTTCATAAAGTTCACCATTTAGTGTTCGGGGTAAAAAATGTGGGCCAATTAATTTGTCGTCAATAATACCCATCCAAACATTAAGCGAGAACCTTCGCTGGGATGCGGTTGGTTTCAGTTTTTTAGGGTTTGCTTCTGCTTTCGGTGCCCAGTAATGTAAGTTGTGGTAATTTGTGATACCATCACGATCAAAACATGACTCATCGGTCCACAGAATGTTTTTTAAAAAGTTTTCGCTGTCGGCGTCGGCACTTAGCATAAAACGACAAAATTCAAGCCGTCTCGGCGGATCTCTTTCTTCTAATGACTGGACTGGTTGGTAATGGTATGGATGTCGGCCTGACAAGTGAACTACAGACCAGACTTTCCACTGTGACGTACCAAGCTCACGCGCTACGATGTTTGTCGATGTGTTAGGATCGTCAATAAAACGTTGAAGAATAAGCTCTCCGTCCTCAGCCGTGTATCTCCGGGAACGACCAGTGTCAACTTGCCTGCTTCTTTGGACGCTGCCAGTTTCAGATATTAGCCGAAAGGTCGATCCGAAGACACTAAGGCTAAGAACTCACGGAGCGATTTTCGCCCGCAACCGCCGCGGTCGTGGATCTGCGGTTTTATTTCAAAACTCACGAGACCGGTTATTCGCGGGGTTACGCGGCCGGCGCGGTTGCGATCATCGCCCGCAAACGTGGCGGGCGATGATCGCAAGATTGCAAGACGGGCGGTTAACGATCACTTGAGGTCCAGACCGCCATGGACACACACCAGAAACGAGTCGTTGCGTTATACTTACTTCACAGAAGAATTAAAAAAAGAAGGCCCAAAAGGTTCTGGGTGCATCCACTGATTAAGGACAGAGATCGTTATGGATTATTTGTTACTCTTATTAGTGAATTAAAGAAGGACGAAGAAAAAATCTTTAATTATTTTCGAATGTCCGTATCTAGTTATTTAGAACTTTTAAGAAAAATGGAAACTGCTCTTCAAAAACAACATACTAATATGCGAGATCCTATATCACCGGAGGAAATGTTGGCAGTAACATTAAGGTAAGTCTTCTTATTTTAATAAAGCTAGTGGTAATATTGAAATCATTATATTTCTTTACTCAAAATACACATCATCTGACAAATTGGACAAATTAGTATTTAGTGAAGAGACTGATGGAAGATTTTGAGGACTTTGGGTATTGCTTTCAGGAGTAGACTGGTAAGAAGAGGAGGCACGATAGCCGCAATAGTTATTACTGTTATTTTCTTGATTGTAGTTGTATGATGTATATTGATAAGATGAAAATGCTGGAAGATTATTATCAAGATTATCAATAATTTGTAAAACTGCTATTTGAAATTTTCTTGTTTTTGCTTCATCAAAATTTTGCAATGAAGGTAAAATTCCACGAAAAAATGAAAAATGTCTATCTTCGCGTTGAGACAACAACTCTATTAATGCTTTGTCGGGGTCGTCCTTTTTTTTCTTTTTAGCAGCTGTTTGAGAAGAGACTGGTGTAGGTGTAGCAAAAGCATCTGACGTTAATGCAACAGTAGTAGTATTAGTAGTTTGCTGAGCTGTATCACTGTTTGTTAAGGTTGAGGAGGTATTTTCAATAGGCATATTTTTTTTCAAAAACTGTCACTGATCATTATATATGTACTTTTTGTTTTTTTTAGCTCCCGATCCAGATTTTGTTTCTGTTTCAACTTTTTTGTTGTTTTTCATCCAGCAATCTTTAATATTTTTCCATTTTATGATTACCATGTTTCCTGAAAAGCATATAATTAAGTAAATTTATTTATTTCAGATACCTAGCAAGTGGGACTTCAATGAAAGATTTGCATTACACATTCATAATTGGGCACACAACTATATCGACAATTATAAGAATAACATGTGAAAAATTATGGGAGGTGTTATTGCTTGAATGTTTTCCGGTAATCACTACAGAAGCTTTAGAAGAAATCAGCCAAAAATTTTACAATTACGCAAACTTTCCTCACTGCGTCGGAGCAATAGACGGGAAACACATAAGAATAGTTAAACCAGATAACAGTGCCTCAACTTACTACAATTATAAGGATTATTTTTCATTTGTGTTAATGGCTGTAGTTGATGCGGATTACTGCTTTGTTTTTGTAGACATCGGAGCCCCGGGAAGTAATGCTGATTCAACCATTTTCAAAAACACAACTTTTTGGAATGCGCTTAATAGCGATTCTATCAAACTACCCAATGAAAAAATACTACCCGGATCTACTTTACCACCTGTGCCATATATATTCGTAGCCGATGAGGCGTTCGGGTTACATCAAAATATAATGAGACCTTATGGTGGTCAGTTTTTGAGTGTTCAAAAAAGGGTATTTAATTATCGCCTATCTAGAGCAGGGAGATACGTAGAATGTTCATTTGGCATTTTAACAAACAAATGGCGAATATTAAATCGAGCTTTAGATGTATCAATAACTTTATCAATTGATATTGTGAAGGCATGTTGCATACTTCACAATTTCGTACGAAAACGAGACGGCCATCACATTAGAGAAGATTTTAGTCATAATCTTGAGAGTATACAGATAGCTCAATCAGTACGCAGCGGAAGACAAGCCAATAATATAAGAGATGTTTTTCAACAATATTTTATGAGTGACAGTGGAGCCTTAAGTTGGCAATTATCAAAAATTTAAGTTAATAAATTATTGTAGCTATAGGAAACCCGAGTTAATAAAGAAAAGAATGGTGGCGCTGACATTTATAAATAAACCTGTATAATACTAACCATATTCTTTTTTATTTCTCTCGTCCGAATTTTCAAAATCTTTATTTAAAATAGTACAGACTTCCTCCCATGCTTTGAGCGTCAAATTCTTGTATTTGTATTCTCCCAAACTCTTGTCCCATAGAACTGGCCTTTCTTGTACTAAGGTAATTAAGAGATCTATTTCAATATCCATTTTATTAGAATATTATACTTATTGTTTGTTGACAACGTCACGATGCCACGTGTAATAACAAGTCACTGATGCAAAATGGCCGGATCCCTCCCGCCGCGCCGCCCGCCGGCCCCCGCGGTCGCCCGCCAACCGATCGCAAAGCGCGCGGGCGCCACCCGCCGAGGCTGCGGGTAACCGCAGCCCGCGCGATTCTACTAGTTGCCCGCCGGTACAGCGGGAGCCGCATACAACCGCGTACACCGCGGGCGTAAAACGCGTCGTGAAATGTGCTTTAATTTTTTGTATAAATCTTTGCATTCTACAGAAGCTGCGGGCCCGCAACCGCAGCGGACGCGGGCGAAAATCGCTCCGTGAGTTCTTAGCCTAACGTGGGGGAGTCGGCGGTTGGGAAAGCGAAGTTGATATTCTCGCTGCGCCTCAGCAGCGTTACCGTCACAAAGTCCGTAACAGTACATTTTGTCAGCGTATTCAGGATTAGAATATGCAGCCATAGTCAGCGCTTATGAAGGCACAGCACAGCACAAGAGCAAGATACGCAGCAACAGTTAGGGAAATAGCCAGTAACAAAACAAAAGCTTGCGCGACGTAGAGTTGAAACTAACTAACGCTGACGACCAAATTTTGCAAAATCGCACCCCCTGTCATGCCGAGAGAACAATAGCGACCAATCACAAAGCTCCCCGAGTGTTTGGAGTTCAAGCGCAGGTAAAAACTACGAATAATAAGAATACGAAACAATAGGTTGACCGTCTCGCAATTTTACCTGCCCCCCATAAAACTCTTCTCTTCCCTGGTACACATGCAAAAGTATTGACAATCATACCTTTCTGAATAACTGATAAGACAAGGATATTTTCCTAATAATTTGTACACCAGGTGTAGTTTTTTTTTTTTTGCACTAGACTAGATTTTTTATAAAGTAATAGCAAAAATTACAAAAAAATTAAATGTTTGGTTAGTGATATTTGCCAAAGTATTAAAAAAAAAAAACTATTACTAACGAATACCAAAGCGTGACTTTTTGTACACTCAGCTACACAAAGTTTTATTTTATTTTCTAACATTTACATACTATACTATAGTAATTGAATGCTAAAACTTTCCAAACTATAGTACGCGCGTTATCATCTGAGTCGTCAGGTCATAAAAGTCAAAAGAGCTAGGAATGTGCAGCGCGCCGGACCCTAGTTATCGATAAACGGCTACCTGCGCACGTGCTAACGATGAGTCACTAATAGTCTGTACTAGTTGTGAACAAGATACGATAATAAACGTTAATTATCGATAATATGTCTTTTATTGTTAGGCCCTTTACTAGGCGGCTCCATAAGACCCATAAGTGCAAGCGAGATAGAAATAGAGAAATGATTTATGGCTCTAAGACTCAGATGATAACGCGTACGCGCGTACTATAACAAAAAAGTAGTTCAAATGAATAATTTCTCTTTACCTGCGAAAAAGCGTCGATTTTTGTCTATTGTTTTGTAATTCGAAGCAACCAATCAGAGTTGAGTGCAAAGTAAGTCTTGTTCTCAGACAGAACTCAGTTCAGTACATTTCCCTGCCTGCGGCGGGCAGTGCATACTCGTACCTACTCAGTGAAAGTGATATATTTTTATAAAGTGAGTATTTTAGTGTAATTAAATTGCTATTTTTTTTTAATAGGTATTATCATATTAGGTAGGTACCTAATTAAAAAGAAGCAAAGATAGAGTTTAATGTGTGAGTAATATTTATGTTTTATTTATATATTTGTTCATCACATGTATATGTTTATCACAGAAATGGCTGATGAAGCTGATAATCAGCCTTCAACCAGTGTGACCATCTAATAAATGGCGAATCTGCCACAGACTGGGCAAAAAATCTGCCAAAATCTGCCACACTTCGCGCCAAAAATGCCAAAAATATGCCTTCATGGAAACGGAAAAAAATACACAACGAGTTCAATAAAATTTCTTTAATCAACAAAAATATTTAACCATTTTCTTATGCATTCTTATACCTATTGACTACTTACTCTACGTATCCACATTTGCCTCCAAATTTTCGTTATTTTCGGTGTACATAGATTTTGACGACATCTTTTTGATCATGTTTTTAGTTGGTTTAAAGGAGACACAGTCTCCGTGTTCCTTAATCCCTTCTTTTGTTGTAATTAAAGCTGACACATGTTGATTTAGGAACCTATTCCTTACTTTTGTTTTATTTAAATTAACCTGAGAAAAAATTCTTTCGCACGAAGCGTTGGACATCGGCAAACATAATAACGCTTTCGCAAAATTTGTAATGTTTGGATATTTTATAGCCCCATTCGCATCCAGGATTTTTCCAATCGCTCCCCAAAATTTGTCTACACTCAAAATTGTGTTGGTGTTGCTACTTCCACCTGATTCTAACAAGTCTTTTACACTTTTATCGAATTTAATTTGTCGAAGTTCGTCATCAACTTTTTGAATGTTGTTTTCGTCTACTATGTTGGGAAAATTCTTTGCAACGTTTAAAGTTGACGTAAAATCTTTGTAAACTACATGCTGTGGATCCAAGAACTGTAAATCTTTGAAAATATTGCTCAGTGGCAACCGTGTCTTTAATTGAGTACACAGTTCAGTCAGAAATGTTTGCATTCTTTGAAGGAATGATTGTATTCCAGGTTTCAAACTCACGTCTACGGCTATGCGATCGATTTCAGTGCTCACATTAACGCCTAAATACATATCTTTTAGGGGCAAAAAGTTCACACAGGATTTTGGATCAATTGAAAGTGGATCTGTGTTTTGCAAATAATTTCCTTTCATATAACAACTTAAAAGGCTCATATACACTTCGGAAATGTCTTTGAATGCTGTGTGGACTGTTGTGTAATCTCCTTGAAATATAATGTTTAGTTTGTTTACAATTTGCAATATATAATCCAGGGCATAAAAATACAGTTTATATATCTTGTCATTCAAACTATTGAACAAGAATTCTGATGAAATATTTCTGTCTTCCAAAAACTGCGACTGAAAAAAAAGTTTAAGGGCATCCCATTGCTCTAAAATTCTTTTGATGCAAGCGAGCAAACATAGCCAGCGAATTTCGTAATGTCTTAATATTTTATGCTTTTCAGCGCCAATAAAATCTTGGTATTCGACAAATTCTCTTTGTCTTTTGCTACTATGTGAAAAGTATCCGTAAACTTCCTGTACTATTTGGTTAATAGCCCGCGGTATGGTGTTTTTACTAGCGTGCGATACACACAAAGCGGTAGAATGGCAGACACATTTAATAAACATGCAATGTGGATTTATATCTCTTATTTTAGCAACAATACCACCTTGTTCCCCGAACATGACGTTAGTGGTATCCGCCCCAAAACCAATAGCATCTTTAATATTAAGGTTAGCATTAGTCAAAGCCCTGGAAAGTGCATTAAACAATGATTGCGCATCAGCCCCGTTCAAGTCAACCAAAGTTAAAAATTTAGTTTTTACTTGGAGATCTTTTTCAGAATAATATTTGGTTACAACTGCAAGCATCGAAGTGGTTGTAACATCTGTGGTCTCATCAATAATTAAAGAAAACATCGGTTTACGTGTTTTCATATTTTCACACGATTTTAAATCGGCGAGCATTTCCTCTTCTAAATTAGGCTTCAACACATTATACGTTACCGCTGCTGCTTTAGTCCTCTTGCAGGAAAATTGTTTGGCGATTTCAGAATCGTGGAAACTTTTTGATATTATTTCGCTCAAATGGTCCATTAAGCGAAAAGGTAAATTGTGTTCCACTAGCATAGCACAAAAATTAAGTTCCGCCTTTTTCACTTCCTCTTCTAACGGAGTTTTCTTAAAAAACTGTTGAACCTGAAACGGAAAATTAATAATTAAAAAAAAAAAATCTTTGAACAAACTGACTACCGTAAAACGGGGTGAATGAGACTACAGAGGTGAATCGATGCGAAACTTTAAAATTGATTTTACTGTTGAAATTATGATCGTTTGTAGCCAAAAAGGACTAATGTGTTTACTGTTAAAATCCACTTTAACAGTTTCGTTTCGATTCACCCCTGCAGTCTCTATTCACCCCATTTTACCCGGTATATATTTATACTTCTTGAAAAGTACTTACCGATGATTGGCCACTATACCCAATTATGTTTTTTTTATGTTTCTGAGATGATCCATGTTCTTTTAAAGAAGATAATCTGGTAATTAATTTACAGTTGCAAGCTTTACAGAATGCAACATCCTGGTCATCCTTAGCCCTCGACAACCAGGAAGAAAGCAAAGGATCTTGCTCCCACTCAGGTCGATAAGAACGCTCGTATTTTCTCTTCATAATTTATTCATAAATCGTTACACAGAACCGCACACGATACACATCAAAGTAGAATGAAGTAAAATCAAAAGTTGATTGGAAACGAATTCTATAAAAGAAGATAAGAATATGAACACTATTCCAGTTTGATTACAGTTCATAATCATATGATCCACTTGTATAAAAACAGAATAAGCGGGAAATCCCGGTATAATTTGGCCATGAACCAGAAGTTGCCAGTTCAACAAAATCATTTATAATCTAAATATATATAAAACCTGATGTACAGTCGCCAGCAGGTCAACCTATCCCAAACTGTCAAATTTTCCCAATTGAACATAAACCTTATTCCTTTGTTATAAAGTTTAAAAACTATCAAAGAAATTTGACAGATTGGGGTAGCTTGATGTGCTGGCCTCTGTACTTTAAAAAAAAAGATAAATTCATTGAAAATTCAAATTAGGTATTGTGAATTTTCATGAAAACTTTTAAATCTGCCAAAATCTGCCACTTTTGTAAATCGTCAGCATGATCTGCCACAGGCAAAATTTTGGAGCGAAATCTGCCAAAATGGCAGAAATCTGCCACAAATGGTCACACTGCCTTCAACATCTTCGGGAAACCCAGGAGGACTGACGTTTATAAAAAGAAATGGTGGCTTAGTTTTGCTGAGAGCTGGTTATCAGTACACTAAAAAACGGGAAAATAAAAATGGATGGAGCCATTGGAGATGTGTGAAGGTTAAAGAGTGCAGTGGATCTTTGCAAATTAAGGTATGTTTTAAGCATCTACATTGATTTTTTAGTTTTTAGTCAGTCAATCAGTATTTGTATTGATATATTGCTGTTTCTGTAGGATGGCAATATTTCCAATGAGAAAAATCATAGCTGCGAGCCCGATGAAGTAAAGAACTTGATGGCGAAGCAACTGAACAATTTACGAGAAACGGTATTAAAGTCTGATTTCACCCCAATACCAAGGATTTAACACGTTTAAATCCCAATTCTCTGAAGCTGAACAGAATTTGGTGAAAAATATCCCATAATTTCAAAACACGAAAACAAAATTGTATAAAGCAAGAAACAAGGAAGCTGATGTGTCTAAAATAAGTGCAAATCAGTAGATGAAGTAGAAATCCCTTTACAATTCCGAGATTTTGTACTGTGTGATTATAAAGACGAGTCTAATACCCGAATAATTATTTTGGCCCATCCAAATCAACTAGCGCAAATTGCAAAAATAAAAGCTTATGAATGTGATGGAGCGTTTAAATATTGCCCTGTGCCATTTGTCCAGTTATATTCTATCCATGGAGATCTTGGAAGCGATGGAGAACACACTCGCATAGTTCCTCTAATTTATGTTTTACTCAATTCTAAAACAGAAGAACCCTCAGTTGAGGTAAAAGGGTGTTACTTTCATTACTCCAAAAATGTATGGAAAAAAGCAAAAGATCTGAATCTGACAAAATATGCTATCACCCGGAGACATATAAGACTTTCGTCTTTACTGCCTTTACTTCCGCGAGACTTATATCACAAGGCTGGTGCTACATTATGGAAGATAGTCCTGAAAGTGTCGCAATTGAAGCATTTAATAACTACATGGTGTCGCAATGGTTGGAAGACGAGAGTTTTGTAGACACTTGGTGTGTTTATGGTGAACCCCATCGAACCACGAATTCCGTAGTCTTGGCATATGAAATTATACTCCAAAAGCTAGCGCGCCGCTTAGGAGACAGAGTCAATACAAAGGTGCGCACTATGGCCTCAATCTTAGCCAACGGGTTCAGACCACGAGAGAAATGCTACCGTCTTACGGTAGACGAGGCTCTCATGAACCACTTTGGGGCTATAGTCATGGCAGCAAAGTTGTCCGGAGCGAGCGAGATTGTCCTCATCGGAGACGTAAACCAGCTTCCATTTCTGGACAGACAGAACCTTTTCGAGTTAAGATATACCCGTCCGGACTTGGTGGCTGGCATCACCCAGGAGTTACTCTGCACACACCGCAATCCGATGGACGTGGCTTTTGTACTGAGTGAGATATACTCCGGTATATTCTCCTCCAAGTCGTCGCTGTCGGAGGTCCACTCCCTGAAGGTGAAAGGTTATACGGGAGCGCAAATACCGAGCACCGCCCAAAACACCCTGTTCCTGGTCCATACTCAAGGGGAGAAAGCTTCTCTGAAGAGCCAGGGATATGGGTCCGGCGAAGGGTCGCGCACGTTGACCATACACGAGGCTCAGGGGTTGACCTTCGACAGCGTCATCATCATTAACACCAAGTCCAGGAGGCTCAAAATCCACGACAGCATCTCCCACGCGGTAGTGGCGGTGTCGAGACATAAGGTAAGGTCAGTTGCGTCTACTACACCGACGACCCCACGGGCCGCCTTGCGAAGAGAGCGATGGGTGCGCCGACTAAAATGGTCATCGATTACAACCTTAAGATGGCCATGCAGCACCAAGACGCAGTCGTTGTGGAAGCTCTGCTCAGGCTAACGAAGTCCCTGGTCAGCAAACCTCTAACAAGTAACCTAAACAGCTAACAAGACTAACACCACCTAACAAGTCCCAATCCAAACCCGAACCAAAACCGAACCAATCTAACCTAACCAAACCTAACCCGATTGTAAACAATGTTTAAATAACAATATGTTAAATATAAGAATATGGTAACTATAAGAAATAATATAACAACAAGACAATGCAAAACTGTAGTAGAATAATTAGTATATAAGATAAAAATTGTAAGGCCTGAAAAAAAAAAAAAAATCGCATATACAAAGCATGTGTAATATGCATGCATGAGCATGTGTAATATTAAGTAAAAAAAATATAAGAGAAAGGACTCACTCACACACACAAGGACAACACGGTCAATGAAAACGCCAAACAGAGGCCTAGCCGTCCCCCGACTTGACAATGCCCTGGTCAAAATATTACGTTCAAATTAAAATGCCCATAAATATTATTTTTCACTTTTTAGTGTTTTTGTTTGGGTCGGGGGTTTTTTAAATTTTTAATTTAATTTTTTATAATGAAGTTGTGGATTAATATACATTTCATCAAAAATTAGAATGCACAACCTTTTGTCAGTTGCAAGATCTTTACATTTACTGCAATTTTTCAAATATGATAGGATTAAGCGCTATTGTGGCAAGAAGCTTTTTTAAAGATTTTGCTGATGGCAAAAAAAACACTTAGACAATAGAGAATAGCATTTCGGGCTTCTTTTATATAAAGTGCCAATACTTTTTCTTCCTTGAGATTTCGACGTCCTTCCGGTTTTTTACTGCGTTCTCTAAACTGCAAAACAGTGAACATTTTTGCTGGTGAAGTCATTTTCTTTGTTAATGTTTGCAGCATAAGTTTACTGGACAATTTTTCAGCTTTTGCAGTCTTGCCATAAAATGTTATCGTTAAAATCAACGTACATCACGTCTTTATTTCTTATGCCCTTTATAAGATGCGGGACATCCAAAAATGGTACAATAGATCATGTCGCCTTTCCTTACCTTTTGGCATCTCCCACTAAACTCTCAATTGCAGATACATTTACCCGGCTTTGATCACAAACCGTAGTTATGATTTTTAGCCCTGCAGCATTCATTTCATGCACTACTTCTTTTATGGCCGATTTTAGCTCTATTGCATTAAGGCAATTTGTGAAATAATAGGCTACAGGTTGTTTATTTTTTTATGGTTTTGACCATAAAAGTAAGTGCATGATCAGAAATTTCAGTTGTTGAATGAATCAATTCCTTTTATTTCATCCTTCCTTTTATTATAATGAAGTTGTGGATTAATATACATTTCATCAAACATTAGAATGCACAACCTTTTGTCAGTTGCAAGATCTTTACATTTACTGCAATTTTTCAAATATGATAGGATTAAGCGCTATTGTGGCAAGAAGCTTTTTTAAAGATTTTGCTGATGGCAAAAAAAACACTTAGACAATAGAGAATAGCATTTCGGGCTTCTTTTATATAAAGTGCCAATATTTTTTCTTCCTTGAGATTTCGCCGTCCTTCCGGTTTTTTACTGCGTTCTCTAAACTGCAAAACAGTAAAACAATTAGTTAGACAATAGCATTTCGGGCTTCTTTTATATAAGAAAGTGCCAATACATTTTCGTCCTTGAGATTTCGACGTCCTTTCTTAATGTTTGCAGCATAAGTTTACTGGACAATTTTTCAGCATTTGCAGTCTTACCTTAAAATGTTTTCTCCCTTTCCGTAGCCGACATATTTCGCTTCTGAGGTTTCGTAGCTGTTTTCGAGTATTTTGATTATATTCCACTCATACTGGTGACAATTTGTTTCTTGAACCTGGTAAATTAAAAAATACATCATTTAAAATTAATTGAGGTAAAGTTGTTAGTTAGTAGAGGGTAATCTCTGGAGCTCCTGAAATGATTTTGCAAATTCTTTTAGTGACAGAAAGCTGTACATTAAATCCAATATTTCCTCAACCATTATCTGGCTGAGTTCAACAATCGTACCTACTTTATTGATCGCAAGCAGTATGATCGCAAAATTTGCAAGTGTGATGGAAAATGTTCATCATCATCATTTCAGCCGAAAGACGTCCACGGCTGGACATAGGCCTCCCCCAGGCTCCTACATGCTATGATTTTTTTAATGATTATTATGTAGAGTACCAATATATTTGATACCGTCACTCCTGGGGATCAAAATCTACGTGGACGCTAGTTATAAATAACATGCAAAAGCTTTTTCCACTAGATTGATCCCATTTTTGATGTGAAACATCTAATGCGGCGGGTCAGACCGGCTGCTGGCGTGGCGACGCAGCCAGAAAAGCCAACATCCGGACGAAATTTAAACAAAGAATAACTTAAATATAAAAAAAATTGGTTATGCTATATTTTCTATAAAATTAGTTTCGATGTTTCACATCTGCCAGGCGTCCCGCGATTGGTCAATTTGAAGTTGGTCACACTGAAATTAATTTATAATAGTGAAATAGTAATAGTGTCTTTCTCATTATGTAGGTAGGATGGCTGCGGCTCATAAAAATGATCATTAATATTTCTTATTACATTCTGAACATAAAAACAAATGTCGCAAAACTTAACTAGTAGTGTCCAAATATCGCAAACAGACACCGAATTCAGTCGGCCGTCGTCGCCCCGCGGATATACTCAACGCAAGGACGGACTGACGAATCGAATGATGGTTTCTTCAATCCTTTACGGAGAAGCAGAGCCTTAACTCAACGTATTAGTAACAAAGAAAATAAAACAGCGTAAAACAACACGAAAGTAAACGTACATATTGCTGGCGGGCGTCCATTTCTTTTGACCTTTTTAAATTTTAACATTTGTAATTTTTTCTAAAAATTGATAAATAATATCGATAAACCAAAAAAAAAACTGTTAGCCCATAATTTAAATACTTAAAATTAAACTAAAAACAATGAATTAAAAATTAGAAATTAAAAATAGATATTTCAAACAACTATTCTAATAAGCTTTAAATTTAAACTAAATTTAAACAACATTATTCATAGATGGCGTATCTAAAAAAGTTGCTCTGGGCGTGAAGCTAAGTTTACCCCACCTGAATCTGACTGATTATTTAATATAATTTATATGCGACACTTTTATCCAAAACGTTTTTTTCTTTTTGCTGGTACCGGGACGCCTGTACCTAGTTTATCAATTAAATTTGTAATAGTGTGTAATAGTGATGGGGCCCTTGGGGGCCCCATCACTTTGTGGTGACATCTCTTTGGGGCGCGCTTGTAACACAACGCGCCGTCGACCTAGGCTTGTCAACTGTGATTCCCGACGCCCAGGGCGTCTTCTGCGGCGGTTAGGGCCGTGAGTGCGCATTTACTGCCTCTCCCTCACGTGCGCCGCCTCCCTCTTCGCGAGCATTACTGCTTCGCTGAAGGAGGTGACGGCTACCCATGCACTCTCGCTCCGTACCATGGCCTGGACCAGGGCCGGACGCGAGAGATCGCCGCCGCCGATCGCCTCCACGAGGACACGGCGGTGCTCCGCCCAAGCCGGGCAGACCGCCACCATGTGCTCCACCGTGTCCTCAGGGCGATCTTCGCAGTGGAAACACCCGGGCGTTTCCTTTTGCCCTATCCAAAACAGGAACTTCCCGAAACAACCGTGTCCGATGAGAACCTGCGTCAGGCGGAAGGTGAGGACGCCATACCGTTCTCAAGCCACTCATCAAAGAGAGGATTTACCGCCGCAATCATGGCATGGCCAACGCTATATGTATTTAGATCAACAACTATTAATTGAAACCACTTTGTACTTTTAACAATATAACTTCGAACTATATAATAAGATACAAGATGACAAGGGAAATATTTAACACATGTAAAGACTGCCTCTTACAGCGGTGTCCCATACTTATTTTTGACCCTATCTTATGGATGATTACGTCCGGCTCAGGATACTGCAGCGCAAGCACCTCGTCTGCTGAGGCCACCATGCCGCTCCGTACTTTTATTACTTTGAAAAATTATTTTGATGTATTCATCAAAATAATTTTTAAAGGTAATTTGGGTCGCTTGTTCAAAGTCCATTATTATGTAACGGGGTGATAGGACGATATCAGCGGATGCACAAAATTCCAATAACATTTCAATAAACGTATCAAAGCTAGCTTTATCATTATTAGTCTTGAGTGCAAGTACCATCGGAAATGTTACATTATGATATACAGATCCATGTATCACATATAGCTGATGGAATATTCTTGGAACAATTTTGAATGTGCTGTCTGCGAGCCAGTATTTGGATCGGCTTAAACGATGTAATATTTTTTGTTGTGAACATAATAATCCGACGTCCGTTGTTTAATTGATCTTTTATAATCAAATCATTCTCCAAATAGTCACAATGTAACTTATTCATATCGAGTTGAAAATCGAATGTTTATGGTTCAGTATATGGCTGTTTCCCTTTTTTCTTATGTATATATAAAAAAAAAAACTATTTTTTTTTTTAGAAAAAATGATGATGCGGGTCTGAGTTCGTTCGCTTCGGTCGCTCACTAGACCCCGCCATCCCCTTCTAACCCCTGTCCGAGTCGGGGTGTCCCAAATCCCGAGCTCGGGTCGGTCGCTCTTACATCCTAAGTTCTCCTAGTACCTAGCTAATTAATCGGATGCAGCTTCATAGTAGCGCCTCCCTTGTATTGTAAACACATGTAGACGTGTATTAATTTTATTTTATTTTGTTTTGTTTTTAATGACATTTGTATATATTTTATTTGATGATTAATTTAATATTTATACCCATGTCAAATTACTTTCCGCTTTTTTACGTTCCGTTTTACCGAATTTGAACGATATTTTACACCACTGACAATATATTGTGTCAGATTTGGTTGTCAATCAAACATTTTAACGTTCCATTTCCCCTTTTAGCTGATTTGAGGTTAGAAACTTTTCTCGAAAAATATGCATTGCCTTTTGATAAGAGTGGTAGCGTTATAATCGGGGACGCAAGCCCTACCAGATTTATCTTTTTTTACCCCCGAACTCCTGCCAAACGATACTAGATCCAACCCATTTTTTTTTTCAGTCTCATTTCACACAACAAATAGTATTTATCATTTTTCACTTTATTTTTTTCGTTAATAAATCCATATATTTCTAACTTAATTCCACCTTTGCTTGATATAAATACTTTTAAATTACTTTCTTCTGAATTTTCCATACTTAACATAATTTAACTTCGTTTTGCTCAACACAATAAAACTATATGACAACTAATAATGACTACCTCTCACTACAGCAAAAGTAAAAATGATTTTTAACCGACTTCAAAAAGAAGGAGGTTATCAATTCGACATGTTTATATTTTTTTTTTTTTTTTATGTATGTTCGGGCATAACTCCGTCGTATATAGACGGATTTGCAAAATTATTTTTTTGTTCGAAAGGGGTTTGTTCCGAAATGGTCCCATATAAATTTCATATAGATCTGATGATGCGTTTTGGAGACAGACAACGGAACTCTTCAAAACTTTGCAGCAAATCAACCGCGAATGCGGTTATCGCATAAATATGCATTGTTGACCCTGAGGATGATGAAATTTCGAATTGGTGTGGCGTAGGTAACTAAAAAGTGAAAAATAAAAACTTTTTTCAAAAAAAAAATAACCGACTTCCAAAAAAACACTACAAAGTGCAAAATAACTTTAATTTCGGAAGGCGGTGACAAAGAATTAAAATACCAACACGTCCAAAGTCACCGACTTCCGAAATTAAAGTTATTTTGCACTTTGTAGTGTTTTTTTGGAAGTCGGTTAATTTTTTTTTGAAAAAAGTTTTTTATTAACGCCTGATCAGAAAGATTTGGCAAAAAACATTATCGTCCTATGTTTGGGCACGCCACGATTGCGGCGGTAAGTCCCCTCTTTGAGGAGTGGCTTGAGAGGCGGCATGGCGTCCTCACCTTCTGCCTGACGCAGGTCCTCACCGGACACGGTTGTTTCGGGAGGTTCCTGTTTCGGATAGGGCGGAAGGAAACGCCCGGGTGTTTCCACTGCGAAGATCGCCCTGAGGACCCGGTGGAGCACACGGTAGCGGTCTGCCCGGCTTGGGCGGAGCACTGCCGTGTCCTCATGGAGGCGATCTCTCGCGTCCGGCCCTGGTCCAGGCCATGGTACGGAGCGAGAGTGCATGGGTAGCCGTCACCTCCTTCAGCGAAGCAGTAATGCTCGCGAAGAGGGAGGCGGCGCACGTGAGGGAGAGGCAGCATATGCGCCCTCGCTAGGTATACATATGAATAAAACAACTTGTTGGAACTTTAGATTTTATTCATTTTCCACAATAACATCTGTTATTATTGTTCCACCCAGGAATGACGCTGGTGCTTCTATGCTCTCTTGGCACCGAGCAAAACCCACTGTCCGTTTTCCTGATATACAACTACAATAGTAGCTGATTATTTTATCATCCCAAGTTGATCCTTCCCTTGCCAGCAATATACAGCCCGATTTCTCTGCTTCTTCGTCTTCCTTCTCAGCGTTTCCTGTTTCTTTTTTTTTCTCTGCTTCGTCATTAAGTGTTTCTTCCTGCCTTTCATTTTTTTCTAACTGTTTATTACGGTTTTCGTCATGAAAACCATCATTTTCGTTGCTTTCTGTTAACCCTTGCGACATACTATCTTGAAAAGAACAAGTAAATACAAGTTTTGTCTTTGAACTTTTCCTTACTTTCTTTTTTCCTTTCCTTGTATTTTATCATTGTTTCTTAGATTTAAAAAACATGATTTTCGCTTTCATCTAGTTCGATGCCGTGCATAAGCTTACTGCTAGACTGTTTAGCGAAGGACTCTATCCTCTTGAGCTATATATGCTTAATCTGTCAATAAATTCCTATTAATTAAATCATTTCTTGTATGATTGGTTCCCTAGTGAAGAGGCACAAATAAGCTTAGTAATGCCTCTCTAGCTACTTGAAGCTAGCAGTTATAGAGGACTTTGACAGATAAAACAGAGAGGCAATCCTTTCATGGGAGTTCCCTGTACGAAATTTCACCAAATATATTTCTCTCATTTTTTGTGAATGTATTAGAGAACTGATGCTGGTCCAGAAACTCCCAGTTGTATAATGATTTATCTTCATAAAATTTTCGTGCATTTTGTCACAAATATTTTTTCCGAACAAAGAAGCGCCTGTTCTAGTAACTGAAACAATTTACTTAGATACAACAGAAGGGGTTATATTTAAATATGTGAAAAACTATAATGGCACTGTGACTGGTGAGGCTTAGCTCTAAGATTTATAATTGATTCATAGTCACTGATTAGAGTCTAGCAAGTGTACAGTTAGGTTACTTGTGTATAGAGGTTAAATCAATTTAAAAAATAACCTCATTGGGATAAATTCTTGCTGCAACTTCATCTCTCACAGGGCCACTAGCCACATGTGTTAGCCTTCGGGTGTAGAATGTTGCACACATGGAGTCAAGGTGAAGGTTAGACGGGCCTGGAGTTTGCTAGTTATCCTCAATCCTTGTAGCACGCTCCACATTCCTACGTACTGATACCCAACAAGCATAGCAAACCAGTCCTCCTGGCAGAATCTGAATAAAACAAAAGAATACAATAATATATGTATTGGCTATTCACACAATTATTTCATTCTAAAAGTTGGTAAATTGTTAATATTACCTCTCTTGGATTCATTGTTGCCATTATTCTGGTCCGTTCAGGATCTTCAGGTGTGGAGTGGCTGCGTTTTTGGGCCACAAACCGTCGGCACCATACACATATTAGGTCTTTACCTATGAAATTGCCGTTCTGCAGTACTGGCCATTTCAAATCAAAATAATTTTTGTTTGGCTAAGAATTCTAATTTCAAATTAATTTTATTTTAAAAACATGGATTTTTTTTTTCTAAAAGTAGTCATTTCTTTATTGATTAGTGTTACATTTTCATCGCATTTCAATCTTTTTCGTCATCATGGATACGTTAAAAATTCGAGTAATTATGGAATATGAGTACCGTCGTGGCAGCAACGCGGCACAAGCGGCACGCAACATCAACGACGTTTACGGAGCTAACACTACAAACCAACGCACCACCTGTTATTGGTTTGCTCGCTTCCGTTCTGGAAATTTCGACCTGAAAAATGAACCTCGCGGTCGTCCGAAGACTTTGGTCGACAATGACGAATTAAAGGCGATTGTGGAAGCTGATGATACACAATCTACGGCTGAATTAGCAGCAGCTTTCGACGTTAGCGTCAAAACAATATTGGTCCATTTGCGTCAAATTGGCAAGGTAAAAAAGCTTGACAAATGGGTGCCCCACGAACTCAATGATCGCCAGCGCGAAGTACGCGTCGAGACGTGCCTTGCACTGCTCAACAGACACACAAATGAAGGAATTTTGAACCGCATTGTTACCTGCGATGAAAAATGGATTCTGTTTGATAACCGTAAGCGCTCAGCAAGATGGTTGGATCCTGGTTCAGCACCTAAACAATGCCCTAAACGAAAACTTACCCCTAGAAAAGTGATGGTCACTGTTTGGTGGTCTAGCGCCGGTGTGATTCATCACAGCTTCTTACCAAACGGGGTGAGCATTACTGCAGATGTGTACTGTGAAGAACTGAACACAATGATGGAGAAGCTGGCGCATCTCCAACCAGCATTGGTCAATCGCTCGTCTCCGCTGCTCCTGCACGACAACGCGCGACCTCATACTGCACAGCAGACGGTCTCCAAGTTGCAAGAACTGGGGTTGGAAGCTCTCCGTCATCCGCCCTACTCACCAGACCTTGCGCCTACAGACTACTACTTTTTCCAGAATTTGGATAACTTCTTGGCGGGAAAAAAATTTAATACCCGAGAGGCAGTACAAAATGCCTTTGAAGAATTTGTTGCCTCCCGTCCAGCTGATTTCTTTAAGAAGGGCATCAATAAACTGCCACTGCGATGGCAAAGATGCATTGATTGCATGGGTGATTACTTCGATTAATACAAATAAAAAACTCATGAAAAAAATTCGTTTAAATTTTTTCATACAAAACGGCAATTTCATAGGTAAAGACCTATTACATTAATTTCAACAGCAGGAGCTGCTATAATTCCTTGTTGTATTGTACTTACAATACAACAAGGAATTATATTACAGTTTACTTAAACTGGAATAAGTTTACAATATGTTAGAATATGAAACAAGGGAAGAAAACGTCACATAGAAATAGCATTTGAAGCAAACAACAAGTAAATGCCCCGTGCATTTACTTGTTGTTTGCTTCAAACGCATTAAAGGGGATTAGGGGACATACCTAAAACTGAATTTGTTATTGTAGAGTACCACATAAACGACGGAATCGAAATCACAGGCGATTCTGAAACCATATAACAAAGCCGAGGTCAACAGGGAAGCAATCAATCCAAGTTCGTAGTGGTAAACTCAATAGTTTACCACTACGAACCGTTTTTGTTTGGCGACAATTCGCCAAACAAAAACAATCAAGAAAAACTCCGAAACACATCCATATCACACGCGCAAACACAACGATTCAGTCAAAGACAAAGTCAGGGTGTGGCAACTTCCATACATTTTAATTTCTTACTCTTTAGCGCCATGTATCTGTCAGGACATAAATTAAAAATGAACAGTGTTGCCAGCGTAAATCCATGAAGCAATTGGTAGTATAGTTCAATTTAAAGGGTAAACGTATAATCTTTGATTTTGATCTAATTGTGAGTTAGTTCATATTTATCGTATGTTTTTTCATTTGGAAAAGCTCTCCAATCATAGTATTTTATCAACATTTTCTTTATATTGATAAAACGTGACACTATTGGTAGAATTTACAAATATGAAATGACTTTACTGGCTACAAGTGAGGCAGGGGGTAATAATGACACTTCGGCCACGTTCCGAGATACGATATTATCTATTTGAGCGCGCTCACACCCTCATAGATGACGTCTTGACATGCGCCATCTTGCGATAACGCCGAGCATGCGATATACTAATATCACCGTGAGCGTTGTCAGAAATGACGGTTGCGCTGTTTTGTTTTGAGTCGCATAGAATCTTTAGCTAGAATAAATGTGTGGTGTTTATAAGTTTATGGTGTAAATATGTTTTAACGTTGAGTGAACAATTTTATCACGATCACGAGCGTTCCGTATTGATGACAAAAGTGACGGTTCTTAGCTGGCAGAACGGAACGGAAAATATCGATGTGAGCGCTCACAGCGCTATTTTTCTAATACGGGATGCGGCCTTAACTTATAAAAAAATGTCTACGGTTGCGCATATTTTTGCAATTATTTCGTATGCTTACGGTTTTTGAGTATAATTTACGTTGAGTTTAGTTCGCTACTCCGTATTTACTACTAATCTTAGAAGTTAACGTTCCCATCGTGTTTCTACTTTCTAAATTACGTCGACTTGAGGCCCCTGTATTCCTTCGTGATTTTAATCGAACAAAATAGCCTAGGCCGTCCCTAAATAGGAGTTTGGACCATATTATATACGTATTTTGTGTATTAACAACAATGTCTCGAAACAAGTGTTGTGTGCCCGGCTGCCAAGTCGTCAAGGATAACGGTAAATATCATTATCTTTATAGACCCTTCCGTAAATGTAATGTACTTATTGCTATCTGCACTTATTTTACGAGGTGGAACAGGACCATAGAAGGTTTCTTCAAACAGGCGCTTGTAGAACAATTTCCATGAAGTTTTCATAGAAAATGTTCGCGTCATTTAACAAAAAAAATACAAAAAAACAAATCCAATGAATACTATAAAGCCACACCACAGGAAATTATTTTCATTTTCTTTTCTTTCATGATTTAGATCACAGTTCCATATGTAATAATAGGTAAACATTGTACCCATTTAAAAATCTGAACCAGGCATTCTCATGTGATAATCTTACTTAAATGCGCCAGTTGCTTTTTAAGTAAAATAAATGGCATAATAACATATTTATGTTTCTTTTTCAGGTATTCCTCTACATCATTTTCCAGATCCAAAATCCAATCTTGAGAAATACATGACATGGGTTTCAACGATTGGCGGTCTATATCTGCAAGATAAGAAATATGTTTACAACAATCTGCGAGTATGTCGTAAACATTTCAAAGCGATTTACCTCTACCCAAGCCATTCCAGAACTACAACTATCAGGTAAATTGTTTGTATGATTCTCATCACAGATATTTTAAATAATAGAGAATAATACATTTTAACTGTATAGTAACGGATGTAGTTACTCCTGTACCATAAGGTGCGAATTAAAAGCACCATCATGCCTACATACGAAATGTACTGCGTACTTTGCGCTTGCGCCGCGCCTTCACCTTACGCCATTTCTGTGGAATTTTCGTCTTAAGTCTATACCCAAAAGGACTAAATATAAACAATTTTATCACATGTTTTTATCTAAATAGACAGTTAATTTATTTATTTGGAACACCGGTAGTTAATACAATGAAACATAAACTTTTTAGAGATAGTCTAATATAAAATAATTGATCCCCATCCACTTTCCTTTTCATTTTTTTAAAATGTGTAATCTAATAACGATTGTGAACAACTAACAAGTAATGATAATGACTACAATTGCAATTGTTTCTTAATTTTCAGAAATGGGAGCAATGCCAGAAGAAAGCACGCAAACTGCAGATATCTTATTATTCTTTGACAAATTATTTGATAGTTTGAATTGTGGGAGTTACGAAGCTGTGCCGGGAAACCAGTTTAAATCCGCTGTCAAGACTAATTCTGCACACCATGAGCTCTGGAATGCCAGTTTGCCCCATACCTAAACTATTAGACTAATTATGTTATTCATGTTCTGTTTCTCTTATTGTTTATTACTTTGCCTGTGTATGTATAGAATCAAGTCCATCCAACTTAACAGACAGCTGTGCTGCTGGGGAGTTTGTTGCGCCACTTCTCCTTCCCAGCTAAAGCATTAGGGAGTGGTGAAGGGTGGGCGTTTTTGGCGGATTGTCTTATGTATTTTGACGTTCGAAAAGTGCTGATTCTCAGCCTAATTTGAATAAATGACTTTTGATTTTGATATTATTTGTTCTAATATCCTCGAAACAACAAGTTTAGTGTACTAACGAATTAGCTTTGCCGAGGAGAATAATGTAGATTGGTTGTAAATTCTGTTGTAGTAAAATTAAACCTAAAAAAATCAAAATCTAGATCCTGTAATCTAGTTTTGAAATATTTTTTTGGTTTAATTTGACTACAACAGAATTTACAACCAATCTATATTATTTTACTTGATACAATTTTTAACTATGTATGTGTACTACTCGCACACATTGACAGATGGATAGTGTATGTCCTGATAACTAGATGGCGCTGCCTAAGCAATGCTTAAGTTGCCAGTCTATCTCTAGTATAAATAGTAGTCTATGGACAAAGTCAAATTGTCAAAGAAAGACGTCACGTTACGAAACTTAAAACTGTCAGTCGTCAAACGTCAGTGATGTCAAACACAACTCTCATGGCTTTCAAAATAGGGTTGCCTGTAGTTTTCTTCAAATTAATTTGTTTGTATTTTTATGATAATCCCCTATTTTTTTCCTATTTATCTATGTTGTACATGGTGGTAGCCCAAAATGAAATATCTCCTTGTCTAAAGATGGTTCTGACTTACAAAATTATGAGTTTTGAAGGTATGCCAAAAGAGTGTATACCAAACGATTTTCTGTGGAATGAAGTTTATGTTATCCGCTGTTTTGCAAAATAATATTATGGTATAAAAAGATCTGCTATAAAGGGTAAACCCATAAAAACATGTCTTGACTTCATAAATCCGTAACACACGTACCTAGCCAATAATGTGTATACGAAACATACAACTCACTGCTTTTCCTATGGGAGTAGGCAGAAACTATAAAACGTTCCTTACTACGACCCTTACCCACGTACTCCTTTTGCTTTGTCCACGTTCATTTATCTAGTCAAATAGACGCATCGTATTAGCATCGATATAATATAAAGCATAATCAGCCTATAATGTTCGTACTGCTGGGATACAGGCCTCTTCTCTGTGATAGGGTGTGACCCATAATCCACCGCGCGGCCCCAGTGTGTTATATGTCACATATCTTTGAATTCTTTGACTCTAGGACAGATGAAGAATTTTCCTTCATCGTTTTGAGAGCCATGGTGATGAAATTAAATACACAAAGTAAAGTGCCTGCTTGGGTTTGAACTCACGACCTACAAACTCGTAAGTCGGGGCCTTTCCCACTGGGCCACCATGGCTATCCTGAACTGAGAACGGATATATTGTACTGTAAACATAAGGTGTCAAATACGTTTTTGTTAGATATAGCTGTGCTTGTGTCTATTATACCAAATGGTGTATCGTAAATGTCACAAAAACATGTAAACATATATGTATTTTAAATCACCTTAATACAATAACGTGTCCTGCACTAATTTATCTGTTTATAAAGATAACGTGTATACTAATAGACTTACCACGTAAATAAGTTATGTTATAATAGGTCTTTACCTATGAAATTGCCGTTTTGTATGAAAAAATTTAAACGAATTTTTTATTTGTATTAATCGAAGTAATCACCCATGCAATCAATGCATCTTTGCCATCGCAGTGGCAGTTTATTGATGCCCTTCTTAAAGAAATCAGCTGGACGGGAGGCAACAAATTCTTCAAAGGCATTTTGTACTGCCTCTCGGGTATTAAATTTTTTTCCCGCCAAGAAGTTATCCAAATTCTGGAAAAAGTAGTAGTCTGTAGGCGCAAGGTCTGGTGAGTAGGGCGGATGACGGAGAGCTTCCAACCCCAGTTCTTGCAACTTGGAGACCGTCGGCTGTGCAGTATGAGGTCGCGCGTTGTCGTGCAGGAGCAGCGGAGACGAGCGATTGACCAATGCTGGTTGGAGATGCGCCAGCTTCTCCATCATTGTGTTCAGTTCTTCACAGTACACATCTGCAGTAATGCTCACCCCGTTTGGTAAGAAGCTGTGATGAATCACACCGGCGCTAGACCACCAAACAGTGACCATCACTTTTCTAGGGGTAAGTTTTCGTTCGTGTTTAGGTGCTGAACCAGGATCCAACTAACTTGCTGAGCGCTTACGGTTATCAAACAGAATCCATTTTTCATCGCAGGTAACAATGCGGTTCAAAATTCCTTCATTTGTGTGTCTGTTGAGCAGTGCAAGGCACGTCTCGACGCGTACTTCGCGCTGGCGATCATTGAGTTCGTGGGGCACCCATTTGTCAAGCTTTTTTACCTTGCCAATTTGACGCAAATGGACCAATATTGTTTTGACGCTAACGTCGAAAGCTGCTGCTAATTCAGCCGTAGATTGTGTATCATCAGCTTCCACAATCGCCTTTAATTCGTCATTGTCGACCAAAGTCTTCGGACGACCGCGAGGTTATTTTTCAGGTCGAAATTTCCAGAACGGAAGCGAGCAAACCAATAACAGGTGGTGCGTAATGCGTTGGTTTGTAGTGTTAGCTCCGTAAACGTCGTTGATGTTGCGTGCCGCTTGTGCCGCGTTGCTGCCACGACGGTACTCATATTCCATAATTACTCGAATTTTTAACGTATCCATGATGACGAAAAAGATTGAAATGCGATGAAAATGTAACACTAATCAATAAAGAAATGACTACTTTTAGAAAAAAAAATCCATGTTTTTAAAATAAAATTAATTTGAAATTAGAATTCTTAGCCAAACAAAAATTATTTTGATTTGAAATGGCCAGTACTGCAGAACGGCAATTTCATAGGTAAAGACCCAATATTTAAATTCTCAGTAGCAACCTGAAGTCTGGATACGTGCCCGGTTGATGGTAATAGGCTCGCCCCCTATTACATGGGGCTTAAACATACCTGGAAAAATGTGGGTGTACTTAACCTGTGGCGTACCGCTATCTTAAAACGTCAAACTCCTGTCAAGCACGGCGCCGATTTCTGACAGTGACAGCTGACATGTTTGCGATTTCGGATTTACGACCTCGCTCACAAAAAAGGGTCCACTCAAGTTTCTATTGCTTCTAGCTAAAAAAAATAAACAATGTTAGGTTCTTGAATCACCAGGCCATTAAATAAATTGTTTAGCGTACTCAAATTTCAACATCGTTTTTTATAAACAAATGTTGAAAACGGACAAGTGGTCGGAAATGTGTTTGCCGTAATAGGATGATTTTTGATAAAATTACAGAGTTGGTTTGCACGAAACTTTGCTTGTTTCTTTTTGAATAGACAAGTAATCTGACAGGAGTTTTTTTGAAAGTTGAACCTAACATTTTCATATGAAGGCCCGTCCCGGCCGTTACCGGTTAAGCATACCTCTGTTTAAACCTGCGTGAAAATGTGTATTTTGAACCAATCATTTTAAAATCTTGCACAGCTATTTAAAAATTATCCATTCATTTGCTGAATGCATTGGAACCTACAAATTAATAAGTGCCACGGAATTTTTAATAAGTACCTCTAGTTCTATGAATCTGCTAAGCATGATGTACAGTTCCATTTGGTATCAATATCTTGTAGTATGCGCTTGGGTTGTAAAATCCTAATTTATTGTTGATATTTCACTAAGTTTTCGTTGGACAAATTAGACCTCTTAAGATGAGAAACTATTGCCTTCATTTTTTCGATGAGTATTTCTGCTTTATCATTTTAAATGCTTTTTGTATGATTAAATTCAAATGCAATACGTTTTTAATGGCACCCACAATATTTGCTGCATTATCAGATACAACCAATAAAATTTTATGCGTTTTATCTCATTGATCCGTTATCTGTATGTGTGCAGCCAAATTCTCACTCCAACCACACGCCGACACCGACGCTCCAAAATATTGTATTGCCTAAAAATACTTCTGAATACAGTCTCATTAACAATTTCTTGGTTGGTCGCATTGCAATCTTTTAAATAAATACGATATAAGTTTGTTACGTTCTTCAGTTCTTGCAGGAGATACGTTCTGTTAGTCCTTTTTCTGTTATAGTGCGACGGCACTGCAGGAAGTTTTTCTATGAAGCTCCTCACGTAACTTTTTGAAGCTTTTGTATATTTTAGTGGAGCATTTGATTTTCTATTGTCTTTTTGGATCATGGCCTTTGTAGCATGTGATACGGTGTAGGACATGTATTTTTGAGTAATGTCTAAGGTATCGACTAAAAACTTCTGACACACTTGTTTGTAGCCTTCGCCATGGTCAACTAATTAACTCGTACGTTGCATTTCTTTGATTGGATGAACTTTCCTTTTTCTCCTTTTTATTGGAACTAATTGAGAACAACGTAGAATCCATTCCCGTCTATGTTGTGTCCAAACTCCAGAAATGTTGATGCAAAGAAGTACGCCTCATCCTCTGGCACACTTGCCAGGAATGCATGTATTAGTTTTTTTTTTCCGGTATAAGTTTTCTACTCTTTGTTTTCATAAGATTCTCTTCTCTTCTTCTTAGTTTTACATTCTTAGTAGTTTTAAATTTATTTATTGACTGCTTCTTTTTTTATTTGTTAATTTTCCCCAGGTTTTACGCTGGCACGATACTTAACTCTCTTCTTCTTCATCTTGTTGGCGACGTGATCTTCGCTACTGCTCGAGTCTGATTCTCCACTTGAAAAAATGTCAGAACTACCCGACGAGAAGTCTAGTTTTTGTTCATCGGAAAAAAGTCTACAAAAGATTTCTTCACAGTTTTGTTCCTCTTTCTTTTTCCTGATTTTGTCCTTATGTCGATTTCTACATGATAAAGTGCTTCATCCGAGGTAGCTCTGTGAATTTTTTGGCTGATAATAGTTGTATTTATGAAATATAATAGCGGAAAGCGATGAATGAAACTGCGATTCCGAGTGACAAGTGGTTTATTTTTACATACCCTCATAAAATACTTATTAACATACCCTACACCTCCCCTTTTAAAACATTACTTAAAATATGGGGGCCCTTAGTTAAGTTTACAAATAAACTACCTATTTTATAATTCAGTTTCTTATAAATAATATAAACACAAAACAATGATGATCTTTAACAATACATCTTAAGATATAAGTAAATTTCTTCTTTCTTGTATCGCACTATATTCTATATTGGGTGAGCGTCAAAGTTAGTACTTGCAGCCAAGACACATTTATCGTCCAACCACAATAGCGATGTAACCTGACAGTGTCCAAGGAGAATATTCCATTTTCATTCCTAAAAACATATCGAAGTATATATAGTAAGGAGCATGGTTTTTGCTTTATAGATTTGGCTAAAGCTATCACAACTTAGGCCCCAAGCCCCATACCTTTTTCTTTTTCAGTGAAGGTATGGTGTCGGAAAGTGTCATCTCTTCCGTAAATTATGAAATCATGGACTCCGCTAGATGGAAAAGAACGAACGAATAAAGCCCATATTTTCTCGGGTTTATTCCGTACTTATGATGAAGAGCCTATTACATGGTAGTCCATAAAACACTTAGGATGCAGGCCTACATCGCATTTCAGGCACTTGAATTTGGCTTTTCCTCCACATTGATTTGCACAGCGGCGATCTGTGCTAATGGGAATAATCCAATGCTGTTTGCCGTCATACCGTGTGGTGGACAAGGGTTTGGCGGGCTTTTGTCCTTGGTGTGGTGCAGTTCCATGTGTGACGAGCAAGCTTCGAGCTACATATCTACGAAATGCGAATAAAGATTCTATTTCTTTATTGCATCCATTTTTTTCTCGCGAGTAACCATTTGTTTACTAAAGACATCTAAAAAGTAGGCTAATATTGGCCACCACCATTTTCTTATACGCAATCTCGTACGAAGATTCGCAACAGCTTGATCACACTTATCTACCCCGCCCATATGCTTGTTGTAGCTGGCAATCAATGAAGGCTGGGGGATTGTTTAGCTTTTTTTTCATTAGACCAGCGTGTTGCTCATATCAAGTCCCAGTTTTCAAAATTGGTTGCTACTGGGACTACATTATTGTCGTTCCAGCGACACAAAAATACGTCGTCAGACATCCTGTAATCGCTGTAGCCCCGTTCTTCCTTGAACTGGTTGACATCTTTTAGCGGGCAGTTCTCAACACGATTAGCCCTTATTGTGCCAGTCGCATAGTAGCCTAACTCTCGTAGATGTCTCATCAATGACAACGATGTGAAAAAATTGTCAAAGTAGATTTTTATGCCACTTTGCGCGGGCAACTTTGCGAGCTCTATGAGGGTGAGAACAACACCTCCACCTAATCCGAAGTCTTTCTTGTCAGAGCTTTTCCCCGTATACAAACTAAAAGCCACCATGTAACCAGTACTGGCACACATAGCTCAATTTTTGTAGCCAAATCTAATGGGCTCTCCCTTGATGAATTGTTTGGCGTTATGCTTTCCATAGTACGGAATCATGCTTTCGTCAACAACGGCCTAGAAAAAAAAACGGCCTAGATGAGCATTACAGATGCTCATCTAGGCCGTTTTTTTTTTCTTGGCCCAAACTGTCTAGCAGCGGACGCAACTTATACAGCCTGTCAGAAGCTGATAAATGTCTATTATCATTTAAATGTAAGTTCGGCACATAGTTATCTCTAGAGAAATACAGTCTTTTATTCGGTAACTTCACATATCCCGACAACAACATAGCACCCAAAATTACATAAATCTCGTCTTCTGTAACCGTCAATGACTTCAATTTGTTTTACTAAATCTTTGTGAAAAAAGAGTCTAAAATATTCTAGGGGGTCTTTACAATTCTGACTTTCTTCAGACGTTGGTTGTGTGTTGTATTCTGTGCACGAAAAGTTAGGTAATTGTTTCTTCCATAAAGTTGTCCTTTTCTTCTTCGTCTGTGATTTTTAGGTTGGTTGTTCCGCGTTTTCAGAGAGGAAAGGGGTTCATTATCCTCATCATCGCATTCTTCGCTCGATGAAAGTAGCCGCAAAGTTCCGGTATTTGACGATTGGAGCCCTGAAGATGTTGACGGCAGATTATTATCATCTCTAGCTTGAAAACGTTGTAGTTCACATCTACTTTGTAGCAAATTGCGTCCCAAGTGGTTTAGGTTGGCGTTATGCTCCTCATCAGACTTGTCACTGTCCTAATCTGTAGCCTGATCACCTCGTTCAATGGGTGGTTCAACATAAATAATGTTTTTCGCAGTCTCATCATCATCCTCGCATTCTAAAGCCGATAAAATTTCATGCACCTTCAAGCTGTAACAAGCAAGCAAAAACCACACATAAGAGCCCATATCGGACGGCAGTAAAATCACACACATAACAACCAATTTTACAATAATGGCGTGAAAAACAGCTTACATATGCATAGGTATACACTACATCAACAAACACAATAGATTTGTTAAATGTTTATTGTTAAAAAATACAAGAAAATACATTACTTACCGTTTACTCAAAACAGTCCGACCGCGTTCCGCCATTTTGGAAAATACCGACTGACAAGCGAGTTATGTCATTCAGCTGCTTGAAACGGGGTTGCCATTATAGAAAAAATATTCAACTTTAAATGCAAACAAAAAACTACCAAATTAATTATAGTATCAGTGAAATATAAGGAATTTTCGCCCGTCCGATTTATCGGACGTTGTGCTGTAATGGGTCCTTTGTTTAAAAATGCTTTTAAAGGCATTTGCATACGTAATTGCAGTTATGTCAGTAAAATCGTTTTTAAACTAAGTTTAATGACAGCTAAACATCAGATAAAGTTATGGAATAAATAAACAGGTGATACGGACCTCAGAAACCGGGTATTAATCATCAATTCAAACAAAATTATAAGTATCTTAATCATTGGTATGCATTAACAAAGTAAAAATATTTGAAACAAAACATACTATTTTAAAACATAAATTTTCTTCTCTCATTTCTTAGGCTTAGAGTAAATATTTTGGACGAATACCTTTATTTTTAGCCAGTCTTTATTCTTAAGTAAATCTACATATTGTTCTTTTAGTTTCTCACATTCATTTCTTTTAGGCGGTTGGTGATTTTTTATGTGAAATTTAAAGTATTTTGTAACTTCGTCCTTTTGTTCCTTTGTCCAAGGTACCAACGTCTTTTTTTTTCCTTTTCGTATTTGTTGTCGTTACCTAATTGAGACACGGGTTCATTAATAAGTTGTTGAGAATCATTTTGCATACCAGACGGTCCAGCCTGAGATAAGTCATTTAAATTACAATATGTTTGTACGTAATCAGAATTAGCATCTAAAGTAGGTTCAGGTTCAGGATCATAGTCTATAATTTCGTTGTTGTCCACGGGCTCTTCAATTAGCTCCTCATTGAAATCTAAATCAATCTCTTCGAGAGATTTTCCTTTGTAAGCGTCTGCTTTTTCATCTTCCATAAGAATGAGAAGCTTTGATATCTTAGCAGTTTGGTATACGTCATCTGGCAACCTGTAAGACTTTTTATGTACTTCATTAGTATGGCCCATGAATGTAGCCAGCTGCTCCATATCATTTTCAGACATGCTAAAAATTTGTGATAAGGTGGCTAATTGTGGTTTCTTAGCCTTGTAGAGGATATTGCTTTAGGCTGTTTCGCCCGTGATAATTTGGTATGCTTTTCCAAAACTTTGTAGCCATAAATTGTATTGTTATAACCGGGATTACCAAACAAAAGTTAATTTGGTGTCGAAGCAAAAAAATATGCCTAATCGATAATAATAATTTAATATCATCTTGAACTTCTTTATTTAACAAAACTGGTACTCCCGCGGCCGCGTTTACCTCTAATGACAACACGTTTAAATTTCTTTACCAGAATCGTTTCTGAGCAGTAAGCGCACGATCAAATTCTTCATACTTATTATTATCATTATCGTCGCTTTCTAAATAATCGTGCACTGTAATTCTTTGAAGTTCTCCAGGCCTGCGCCTATTTAATAATAAAACCCTACAATACACACTCTCTAAAAGTTGTGTATATGTTTCAGTAGTTTGTAAGCCTTCTTTAATTTGTATAGCAGCATCCAAGGATTTTTTATTTAGGTGTTCTTTAAGAATTTTAAATCATTTGCTAAAAGCACAATAGTTACCTTATTTCACTTTTTCTTGTTTAAATCTTTTGCAGCTTGTGTAGACACATCATATTTCCAATTTGATTCAATAAGTTGAATCAAAGTTTTTAAGTCGGCTTCTATTTTGCCAGTATCTACTTCCGTGTAAGGCCGTTGCTTTTTTATGCACACATTATAGCAATATTGTTTCAAGGTGGTGGACAGATTCATTGCGAACGTAGGTGTCTCATACCTATCTTTTTCTATGTCATAATTTCCCAGTATTTTGGTTGCTTGTACAATTATATCATAAAGAATTGGTCTTAAGGCAGAAAAGAAGTCATTACCATTAAAATTATTACTAGAAATAAAAAAAATTGATCCATCCATATGGATCATTTTTTTTTATTTCTAGTAATAATTTTGCAAGCTCTCTCATTTTTCTAGACACTACGTTAACGAAATGTTTTTCTCGGTGAGTTTTTAAATATTGAGATCCGAAAGCACATAATATAAGGTTATCTTTTTTTGCAATAAGTGATTTTGTCTGCCCGCATTCGGGGAAATACAGTTTCCTTAAGTTTTTCGTCGATTTTAAGATGACGTATCAGTAGAGAGCCTCAGATTGAATGTTTTTACTTCCTGATTTACCACTACATTTCTTTTTATGTTTCCACAATAGTTTTAGAATAGAATCTCAGACACTCTGTACACGGCAAATAATCAGTAAATTTGAATTTTCGCATCGGTTTAGTGACTTCGTTTAGGGTCTTATGAATTTACAAGGTAGTTCCCTTTTTTACGTAGAGCTGCAATTAATTGTTTACTATCAAGACTTTTTTTAGGTTTTGACACAATTTTTTGGTCTTCAGTTTCATAAATATGGTGTCGGAGTAAATGACGAGCAAAATTTACAACAAACATGACTCACAGTAAAAGCAATAATCTTTATCTCAAACTTTGAAAATCTTTGAACTTTTGGGTTTTTGCCTTTGGATAATTGTTGTACAGTCGCCAGCACATCAAGTTACCCCACTTTGACCTTGAACGCTTTATAAGCAGCAACAACGAGAAACGTGTGAAAGAGATATATAGCTTTTTGTTCGCTCTTACTCGTAATGTTTCGTGCTGCAGTGCGTACGTGAGAGTGTGTGCGTATGCGCGTCGTGGTGTAGAATAAGATGCTTTGCGATAAGAAATAGCGTAGCAAATTGAATACTTGAATAGAATCCAAATAATAGCGTGGTAATGAAAGAAGCGGCCCGTGCACGGCGCATTGCCTAAACTACTTAAGAAAGCTTAGATATAATCGTTTTTATATTTTATTTCTTCAGTTTTACTTAATAGTTGGAAATACCTGTAAGTATTAAGTAGGTGTTACCTACTCATATATTTAAACAGGTAGGTAGCGAAATTTCACGCTCTCGGAGAATAATGTTAAGTAGACAGGTAGAAGTAATCTGATGTGAGAAAAACACTTTTTTTTATTATTTCACGGCAGTTTTAATTACTTTTCCGAGTTTTGTTACCTACTTACTGGTGGGCTGGCGGTCACCTGTTTTCGTGCGTTCCTTGCTCTTCTATTCTAAGTATTTTACGAAGTTCAATGCAAAAACCCATGACACAATCGGCTTGAAATTTCGAAAACAATATAGATTGATGATTACCCACCACAAACGTGGACGAAGTTTTAATTCATAATACCTACAAAACGCCTCTTGTCAGTCCGCCTTGTTTGAGATTAACGTTTGACACGATCTTATTCCCAAAGTAATAAGGTTGAACTTAGTAACGGAATTACCTATACCTACCGAAGTTTGCTTTTACATGAAAGTTCAAACTTATTGCGCAAGAAATAAGATACGATTTCTAGGGAAATAAAATTCGAATCTATTTATTATCGTTACTTCGTTACATTCAAAATATTTTGTAAATAAGAATATGAGTTTCTTTGTTTGTTACGCATCATCATGAAGGACGTGGGTTCCCATACGAGGTTCATTATGCGGCTACACCCGAATTCTCATAAGAATACCTATTCCTGTGAGGACTCGGATGAAGCCGCATAAAATACTACAGTGAGTGTTTATTTGTTAGTTTTTACGCAGTGGCGTAGCTAGCCCTTATGGGGCTAGCTATAAAGCCCCATTTAAAAATATCTTGGCGGGGTCTTTTGCAAAATGGACGGTGACGTTTTTTAAGTAAATAAATATACCGTCGGCGTCGGGGTCCCGAATAATAGATTCAGTGGTAGCTAGAGCTACTTCTGGCGCCTTAACTACACAACCGATCATCATGGAATTTTGCAAACCTACCTGCCTATCTGCCTGCTATCATAATCAGCCTTTAATGTTCCCACTGCTGGGACACAGGCCTCCTCTCGGTGAGAGGGAACCTACCTATCAGAAAAGTACAAAGGATACGTTCTTACGGGAACGCGTGTGAAACCGCGGGAAAAGTATTAAAATAAAATGCAGAAAAAATATCGCAACCTTTTTATTTTTAAACATTAATATAATTGAAAACTTAAAAACAAATCCTACACCTACTCTAAATGAAAATATACTTACAACAAAATTTATAAAACCAAACTATACAAATAGGCAATAGATTAAAAACAAGTTGATAAACGATTTTTTACAAGTTTTTTTATTGATATTTGTAACATATTAATTATACTGTCTATCAATGACTACCAAGCAATATTAAATGCTGCCGCGAAAAAAATGTAAAATGTTACCTATACTCCATTTGAAATAAGATTAGACATTTAAACAAACCTTTTTTACAATCGGTTCAACCGATTGTGACTTCTATTCCGTAGGCATAAGGATGGCATTAAAAGCAAAAAGTGGTTACAATACCAACTGTTTACTGCAGATACCATTTATCATGCCTACAACGCAATAGAGGTCAAAATCAGTTGGACGGACTGTAAAAAAGGGTTTATTTAACTGTCTAATGTTATTTCAAACGGAGGATAGATTAGTATAATTTGACTGGGCTGGTGCCCGAGAACATTCCCAGTTAGTGGGAATACTAACACATAAGTTAAAGATTATTTTTTTTCAATTTTGAACTTTTTAGATTAGCTTTCTTATCGTATGTTTCTTAGTAAAATGATAAAAGATAGAAATTAAATGCATATATTTTACACCCACAATGTGTTACTGAGAATTCGACAGTTTACTGATTACAAAAAAAAAAAAACATCCTTTTAACTGTGCAGGTGTGATACTAATTTTGAGAAATGGTATTTACTAATCCTTTGTGCATGATTTATGGCCACAAATAACCGGGTCGGCGTAACAAAAGAAGCAAACATAATAGGTAATAGGCAACTCCAGAAATGTAAACTTCTATTATCTAGCCTGCCGCTCATTAGTAATATAGATAGCGCGGTCAACTTCAAAAAGTTACATGGAAAAAGGTCGGTGTATGTTTTCTGATTAAGTATAGCATGCAAAATTGAACGACAAGTTACTAAATGAGCACTTATTACATGTCACTTCTACTTACAAAATCTTACCAGTAACTTAGTACTTATATTTTTACTTTTATTATAATTCTATGTGGTTTCAACGACACGTTCCCATTCCCAGCAATTGATATTCCCGGGCACTGGAAATATTCTTTTGGTAATATTCCCGGGAACGGCACATAACTACTCACACCATTCCTTCTCTTACAGACTTACACTCTACATACACAAACATGTATTTTATCTGCATCGGGGTTAATCTATACTAATATTATAAAGAGGAAAGATTTGATTGTTTGTTTGTTTGCATTGAATAGGCTCCAAAACTACTGAACCGATTTGAAAATTTTTTTCACTGTTGGGAAGCTACACTATCCCCGGGTGACATAGGCTATATTTTATCCCCGTATTCCTACGGGAATGGAAACTACGGAAGTGAAACTGCGGAGCGCTGCTAGTTTTAAATAAATATGCATGTGAATACTTATGCAATCCTGATCATTTAAGTCACTTCCATACTAAATACCTGACTAGAAAGCTTTATAAATTCCCGGTGTTCCTGGAATCCCAGGATATTTTTTATAAAATAATAATTTAAGAAGCCACTTTCATACTTTCCTAACTAAAAATTAATTTTAAATATGCATCCGATTATCCGATCTCTAATTATGACACAACATCAACGAACGTCATGACTGGCGTCTTTCCCAAATCGAGCAATGGAAGAAAGAATCAGTGTTTGAAAAACAATGCTTAGAAATACCTTAATTCTTTTATTTTTATAAATAAAATAATTACAAAATTAAAATACTACTTATGGATTGTAAAACTGTGCTACTGTTTATTGTGAAAGTTTGTGAGAATGGATAGATATTGTTTGTTACTTTTTCACGCTAGCGGAAAAACGGATTTCAGTGAAACTTGGCACTTAAATTGACCATGACCTGTATGAACACATAGGATTGGTTCATACAGAAACCTGGGTAAATAAAGAGCATTATTTACTAGTGCCCTAGAATCGGAGTTCGTCATCTAAAGCTAAGGCTACGACACTATACACCGTGCACTCAGTGTCCGGCACAGAGTGTGCTTCCTTCTGCGCCTAGGACATTAAAATATTGGCAGTACGGCGGCATTTCTTTCCGACGTTCTTTAGGTGCGTTCTGATGGTGTCTATTGAAATCTGAAACAAATAAATGTTGTCAATTTCAATCATCATCATCATCAGCCTATAATGTTCCCACTGCTGGGACACAGGCTTCCTCTCGGTGAGAGGGATTGGGCCGTAATCCACCACGCGGGCCCAGTGCGGGTTGGTAGATGTCACATGTCTTCGAATTTTTGGTTCTAGGACATGCCGGTTTCCTCACGATGTTTTCCGTCACCGTTTTGAGAGCAGTGGTGATGAAATAATTTACACGAAGTAAAGCGCCTGTCTGGGTTCGAACTCACGACCTTCAACTCGTAAGTCGCGGCCGTTACCACTTGGTCACCACTGCTCAATTTCAATACTTACATAAAATTCTTTATTTTGACAAATTGTACGGGACGGGCCAACTTAACTGAATGAGTAGGTATGGGACGGTTAAAAATATTATTCTTCAAAATATAAACATACAGATAAATAATCTGTCGTATTGAGAAATTCCACCTTTGTTGAGGCAGGTTGTAAACAACTGAACATTTGTCTAATAGTAATAATTTTTACTGAGTCTGGTCTGGCGGCGCGCGTAAACCCAGTTTGAGTGCGCGCCGAGCGTTCTTACTAATACATGTCTATCAAGTAGTAGGTATTACCTATATTAATCAAGTTTGTTATTCACTTCTTAGGAACACCATGATAAAAGTAAATGATGAATAAGTTAATGTGATAAGTGTGATTACAAGCTAAGCTATGCATGGACTCACGCTGTACGCTCGTCTGCTCAAAAAATGATCGGCACCGACCATAATCGCATCGTCTGCCGCCTTCGTGGTTCTCGCCTAGAGTTGGCGGTGGTGGGCTTCTAAGGTTCCGCTTTCTTGCCACCGCCGCCCGAAGCCAGAAGTAAAAAGTTTTCTTTTTTCTGGAACGAAATAAATAGCTCTAGTTTATTTACACATTTTTACTTAATTTATTACTACAGGCAAACATGTATTAAAACTTAAATATAATTCCCTACAAAATATAATCTGCCTAGCCTTTTCCCAACTATGTTAGAGCCGGCTTCCAGTCTAACCAGATGCATCTGAATACCACTATTTTCATGGAGCGACTGCCTATCTGATCTCTAAAACCCAGTTTCTAGGTAATACATAACACAACAACAACATACAATACAATGATCCATTCTGGGACCACCATTATTTCTAATTTATGTGAACAACATCAATCAGATAGTGTTAACAGGTTATTTAACACTTTACGCAGATGATACAAGTCTATTTTACTTTGGTCATCCGTGGTCAATCCATACACGATATCATTAGTGAGACGCAAAACAATTTAAACGTAATAAATGAGTGGTTTCTACACAAATTACTATAAATACTTCGAAAACATCTTAAACATGATATTTGCAGTCAAAAACAAAAAGATTCCACCCCATGCCCCCTTGATTGTTAATAATCTTACTATCAAGCAGTCCAGTGCAGAAAAGTATCTTGGTCTACTATTAGATGACAAACTGTCTGGAAACCTCATATCGAGCCGAGCACGTAAAAGCCAAACTTATGTCACTTTATGTAGCTCTATGCAAAATGGGAAACTGCTTACCACATAAGATTAAACGCACTATATACGATTCTTTAGCAAATCCTAATCTAGAATACCTGATTGAGATTTGGGGATCAGCATCCAAGACTAACCTCAATTCCAAACAGAGGACCCAAAACAAAATCGTAAAACGGTTATATTGTTATGACTTCCAAACAGTTATACGAAAAAATCAAACAATTCAATCTCTGTCAACTATACAACTTATAATACTTGCATAATAATAAAAAATATTTTAGATAACACTACACAAACCAACATTAAACTGGACATACACACACATAACCTAAGAAATAGAAACGAATCACCTACTTCTGCGTTTTCCTAGAATAGTTAAATATGAAAAAAATCACTTTTTATATGCTACTTGGAACAACGCTCACAATTAAAAACTTTACCTTCGTAATTAACCCTTCTTTTAACTTATTTCGAATATTCTATAGAAAAACACCTAAGACACATTTTTTATTAGCATAGGCTAATAAAAAATGTGTCTTAGGTTATTTTAAATAAAAAATAATAATAATAAAAAATATTACTCACCGTTATGCCCGTCTGCCGACAAATCTCTGTCACCCACTCAATCGATGCGCTATCATACACTCTCTTTCAACTTGCGTCAACTGAGGCGCCAGTCGCCATATTAACATTATTTAATAGATTTAGAGTTACTAATATCACGCACAGGACGACTACAGTACGGCTCCACGAACTTTTAATCACTGACGTAAAGAATAAACGAACGTTGTGATGAGTGAAACTCGGGAGCGGTGACGTACGCGCAGTGGGGTGTGGGTGTGGCTTATTCCTAGTAAAACATGGTAATTGGCTCACAAATATTAGTATGTGCAGCAATTGGGCAATTTTAGAAACGTTTAAAATTCTTCCAATCACGCCAAAGATACTTTCTTTCTAACACTCCATGCATCGTCGTAGTTATAGTTATGTATAGGGTTTAGCTTGATGTGCTGGCGACTGTACTATCATTAGAATTATCTTCTATTTGAGATTCACTATTAATATCGTAAATAATCTCTTCATTTGGTTCTGATTCATTGTAAGGCTGTGGAAATTCCCTACTTATAATTACATTGCAAGGAGAACTGCTTTAACAACTAACTTCACTTAAACTTATGTTACTAGGTGGCTTGAAAGATACATAAGACAAGGAATTATTAACATCGAGAGATTTGGTACGAATTCATCTGCTTTATAAGGTTGAAGAAGTTTCCCTTCTACAAATACACTACATGGAGAACCGCTTATGTGACTAATTTCGCTATAATTAAGATTAATAGGCTCCTTGACCGATGAATCGAAGTTCGAAACACATTCTAATGGCGTTAAATTATTCGAAGTTCCAAATTCATTGCGAAAAGAATCATCAGAACTGGTCTGCAACAAAAAAGAAAGCTTATTTGTTGCTTCGTTAATATGAAGGTAACAACTTGATTAGTGATATAAGTGTTGTCTATCCCTTGCTGAACATCAAAATTACCTATTACCCCGATCTCAATCCTGAATTGGCGCTCGCAGATATTTTTAAGCCACCTAGACGGTTTCTGACATGGCATGCTTCGGCTTAGAGTGCTACCGCTTTTGGAATAATAGCCGTTAGCATATTTTTATTAATGAATTAATGAAGTATTTTAGTTAAACTTACTTCGTGTCTCGGTGGAGTGTAATTAGAACATGTCGCAGAAAAGTCAGATATTGAACCAGATTTTGAATCAGATAATTCCTGTAAACATAAGATAAAATACATGATTAACAACACTAAAAGAAGAAATTGAAGATGAACGAGACATCATAGGTACATTTTTCGTTTTTTAAGAGCGACTAATGTAAAGTTAATGAATAGACAGCAGTAGCTATTAGGTATTCAGCTGGGAAAAACTCGAACCAACACAAGCTGATGTGAACAGGTAAATTCAGAATTGGATAGGTAAGTACGTCTACATAGGTAAATCAGAGACGGATTGGTAAGTATGTATAAACAGATAAGCTCAGAGGCACATGCTGGTGTGAACAGGTAAGTCCGGAGTTGGACAGGTAAGTATTTATAAAAAAAATTGTGTACGTAAGTCGTGTTTTATCTAAGTTAATACATACGTACCTCATGTAAGGTTTCTGGTTGGTTTTCTTTTTCTTCCTGTCTCTCTGAAAACAAAACAGATATATTTGTATTATTATAAAACAATAAAAATGTGAATACCCTCGACCCAAAAGCAAACAAAAACAAGAAAACCTATAAAAAGTTAGACACACACTCAGGTACGCACGCACGCACGCACTCACGCATACACACACAAACACGTCAAACTTATAACACGTCTCTTTTTGCGTCAGGGGTTAAAAAGATTTTATATACCTAACTGTAATGACGTTGTCTGATGTAATGTAACTCCATACCAAATTTCATCCAAATCCGTTCATCCGTTTTTGCGTGAAAAAGTAACAAGCATCCATCCATCCATCCATACTCACAAACACCATACCTAAACTTCCGAGGCGCAGTGGCTAACGCACTCGGCCTGAGAACTGTGTGAAGTCGCAAAAAACCCTCTGGCTTCCCCTTCTGGGATAACAGCCGTGAGTGCATACAAACTTTCGCGTTTATAATAGGTATTAGTACGAAGTAGGATGATATTACGATATAAGAATCAAATAGGTAGGTAAGTAATATAGAAGCACGTACCTTTTGATTAAACAGGTCAAGAAAAAAACATTTTTTTTTTGGTTTTGTTATTACATTATTATTTTCCAATTGTCTACAACTAAAAGTAACCACAAGCTCCATTGATAACAAATTGCTCTTGTACATTTTACAATGAAAAATAAATATTTTAATATTTTAACAGAACGTTTGAGGAACAACGATTTTAACACGCAAGAGCCGGGGTTGCGGGCGGATTACGGGCGTGAAGCGGGGAGCGGCGGGTAGTCTGGGCAGTATGCAGGTGAGCATTACCGAGAAACGACGCCATTTGTGTTGCGCGAAGTCCAAAATGGCTTCCAAAAAGTGTAAAAATAACGTAAACTCTTTTTGTTACATTTGTGGCGAATTCATTAAAGTAAGGGCTAAAAAATTTAGTTTTTCGACAAATATAAGACTTTGTGAAGCTTATAAAACTTATTTTAATCTTACTATTCGAAGTCAAGACAAAATATGGGAACCTAAATTCTCGTGTGGTAACTGCAAAAACACATTAGAAGGTAAGAGAAGTACATCATAACTTTCAAGGATACCAATTGTAAAAAAAATTACCATATGTAACGAATTTACAAGTAACGTTTATTTTCAGCTAACATTTTTTCAGCTTGGTATCGAGGAGAAAAAAAATGTATGAAGTTCGCAGTACCAAGAATATGGAGGGAGCCCACTAATCACATCAATGATTGCTACTTTTGTGTAGTTGATCCACGCAAGCGTCGGGCTGGAAAAAATGCCAATAAGATTGAGTACCCAGATCTACCATCAACAACCGCTCCAGTACCCCACAGTGAGAGACAAGCACAGGAAATGGGCTTTGGGTTTTTGAATTCCTTTTATCATGATTTTTTTTATCTTCAAGTGTAACAGAATAACTGTTACGCAATAAAGGGTCATAATTTCATGCGATAATTTGATTAAGTTACATTTCCTGTAAATTGATGAAAGGTGGGGCAGGATCTGGCATTGTCATTTAAAGTGTAGTTCTTTCATCCTTAATTTGCTTTTTAATAAATTAAAGAAACGGACGTAAGTAGTTTCTCTTTTGTTGGGCAATAAACCATAGAACACCGGTATAATATTGCTGGACTTTTTGTTGGAATCATCAACGTTAAGATGTACTCGTACACTATAAATCTGATAAAATGGTGGCGGATAACACCGAAAAGTGGCTTTCACCGTAATTAAGATACAAGTTTGTAATTAAAATTTTAGTTTCAATTCTATCTTCGCAAACTGTGAAATAGTTTTTTAATGTTTTTGGAATTGTAACTTCTTCTCAACTTTAAAAAACTAGTTTCTAGACATCAAGGAACTTTTCTCGTTCACGATACAAAGCACTTTTAAGTGTAGAAGAAAAAGACGGTATCCAATTTCTGTACTCTTCATCCTCTTCAGACCAAATTGTTTCCCGTATGTTATGTGCGTTATTCTCAAAAATTTGCTGGACTGGTTATAAATTCTCGCACACGTCTTTCTTACATTTGTCAACTACCTCATTTCGATGACTATATGATGCGCAGGTGTGATTCGGCTTCCTCAAAATGTTGGTACGGCCATTATTAAACATTATGGTTGCAGAGCACGATCATGGTTAACACCATAAAGACGTCTTGTTTTTATTACGTTTTGCCAAATAGTAGCGATAGCCATCCAACAACACACAGTCGTTACCTTTTTGGGTTTTAATTATTGTTAAGTTTATTTTTAAACGCAATTTGATTTAGTACACGCACCTTACAATGATCAAAAGAACATTCAGTGCTGTTTTTGTAGCATAAACCAAACATTATCATCTGTTTTGCAACTACCCACTGTATACAAAAAAAAACATCTGTTGACACAAAATTCTTTAAACTAGACTAAAATTCACCAAAATTTAGTTTATTCCTGTTAAACGACTTTTCCCATTCTGAAATTCACTAAACTGACCCAACTTAATTAAATTTTAGTTTGACAAGCACTAATGACGTTTAGTTACTCAATTTAGTGAAAATGGCAAATAAGCTATTCTGAATGAGCCGTTTTTCAACAAAAAAATTGATTATCAAACTAAATCAGGCTATTTTTAATCGCGACTAAAAAGTTGTGGACTAAAATTAACTGTAAAGAACTAAAGTCCACAAAGCGCATTTCTCGTATTTTTATTAAAACTTTTAATAATTATGGAAGCATACGTGATTGTTGCAACTGTTATCAATTCGGCAGAAAGGTAAATAAAATACTTTTTTAATGTTATTTAAGTGTACTATTATACGAAATGCATTTGCGAAAACACTAAGGGATTTTTGTACTGAACATCGAAGTGAGCCTAAGTTCTTGTACAAAGCTATTTTATACAGCTTTGTACACACGGCTACACATCAAGTTAGACACCCTATATATCTATAACTACGCTACCAGCAATACAGAGAATTGTACGAAAGGGACTGCGCATCGTGGCATCGGCCAATCATAGCATTTGCTGCGTTGGCCTACGCAACCACACACACAGATGCACATTTTTTGCCAAAAACTTTAGCTTCAAATATTTCAAATTCTTTTTGCTCGTGTTCAGTGTTTTGTTGCATGCCACATGCCATGCCAGTCAGTTCCCATTTCCCAAGTATCGTCCGGGCTTCACGTAATTACGCGGCAAAGGCGTCGGTTATTTTTTTGATAGTAGTTTGTTGTATTTCTTGATAACATTATTTGAATGTTGAATGTTTTTTTAATATTCTATTTTTTTTATTTTTGCTTGAAGAGTTGGTTATTTTTTTTAATAGTAGTTTGTTGTATTTGATAACAATATTTGATTGTTAAATGTTTTTAATATTCTACATTTTTTTAAAGTAATTTCAGCTCAATGTTTGTTTTTATTCAGCTTAAAGCCATAAATATAATTGATCTAAAACTATGTATTTACATAAAGTTACTCTTGCCTAGCGTGAGGGATTTCTCATACTTAACTATTATTGGCATAGAATAATAAACCATGTCAAGTTTTATTTGTCACGGTGATTATGGGGGTTATCACTGTGGAATATATCTCCTACATACCTACCTATTGTGTTGATTAAAATGCTCACATAAATTTCAACTGTGATGTTTTTATGTTCATTGTTGCTTTTCTTTTTTTTTTGGGTGGGAAATCATCAAATAACTTCTCCCGCTCTGGGTGGAGCAGGAGGGCGTGTCAGACTTTTACTGACTAAAACCCACCCGTGTTCCTTCAGTAGCCCGTATGCCAGGGGCTGTGGTATCTCTTTCGAACAAACCCGCACCCCTGGCAGGCATCGGCCCTTGCGGGCCCCATCATTTTGTGCTGACATCAGTGACATCTCTTTGAGGCGCTCGTGGAACACAACGCGCCGTATGTTCATTGTTGGTTAGATTTTTAATTGTTGTTGGCTCCTGAGGAAGCTTTTAGTATTTTTATAGTATTTTCAGATTGTGATAGTTATTTAATATTATCCTTACAAACGTTTATAATTAATCATTATCTGTTGCTGTCGACGAGGACCGTGCGTAGCTTTGTGAATTTATGTTTTAAATTTCTAATTCTTTTTAAGCTTTCCTCGACTGATTTCGTTCCCTGTCAAGTCATTTCGAAGACACATTTATAATGATCCATGCATTAAGTGACTATAAGGGGCTATGGTATGGCCTCGGTTATTATCTCCCGCCGCTTGCGCGAAACCAGAATACGAAAACCTACACACCCGGCGGAATACTGCTCGAATTTCGTTACCCACAAAAAGGTATCTAGCGAATATCGCTTAAAAGTATCTGAATAGAATAGGCCTCTAGCTAATGTTTTTAGTTAATAAGTTTAATTTGCCACCTAAAAGGTAACGTTGTGATTTAGAAAGAGTTCGTTTTTAATATTGAACCTAACTACGAAAAATAAAGCTCGTATTCTTAGTAGGTATAGTGTATCAATGTTGACCCATTTGAAAACAATTTTATACCTTTAAGTATCAAGTAATTTAACACAATTACTTTTCTATTATTATCAGACTCAATGAGTCTGCCTATCATCCAAGGGATTAACCAATCCAAGCTACCCCTAATTTTTTCAGTCCTCATCATCATCATCATCAGCCTATAATGTTCCCACTGTTGGGACACAGACCTCCTTTCGGTGAGAGGGAGTGGGCCGTAATCAACCACGCGGGCCCAGTGCGGGTTGGTAGATGTCACATGTGTTCGAATTTTAGGTTCTAGGACATGTCGGTTTCCTCACGATGTTTTCCTTCACCGTTTTTGAGAGCAGTGGTAATGAAATAATTCACACAAAGTAAAGCGCCTAGCTGGGTTCGAACTCACAACCTACAACTCGTAAGTCGCGGCCGTTACCACTTGGCCACCACTGCTCTCAGTATTCAGTCGTTTTACTGTAAAAGTTAATGAAGCAGATATACTTGCTTGCAATTTTTTTTGCATTTAAATAGATATCAGTAAAGTATTTTCCCTTGGCAATGAGAATTTCCAGCACCCTAATTGCGTAAACTCACGGTCAATCATAATTTGTTACAATTTAACAGTTAAACAATATTCATTGCGTTATTTACGTTGTTGAGCAGACACATTTTTTCGAACATATGAATCAATGGTTTAGCAATCTGTTTTAAAGTGGTTCAGATTATGGTTGATCGTGCGTCAAGCAATTATTGTGCAGGCTTCTAATATCGTCTGTGCAAAATCACGTATATGTATTGAATTTTTGACTGTCGTGAAGAATTTTGATTACAAATCTATCTATCTATCTATCTAAAAATGAATCGCCGAAATGTATGTACGCGCATAACTTCCGAACGACTACACCGAATTGGATAATTCTTTTTTTTATGTGTTCCCTATTGTCAGGACAAGGTTTGTATAGCTTATTCCAATTTAATATTCATAGCTAAGACAGGACAACGTCTGTCGGGTCAGCTAGTTGATTTTATAAAATCAATGGTGGCAAAAAAGGGATAAGTAGTAAGTTTGTTTGAAAACCCAACATGAACTAGATTTCCAAATTGCACGCGTGCTAACCGCGTGTAACAGCTAGAAATTCATAATAATATAAATATTAAGTAAGTAGGTATATAAAAATTAATCCCTATTTCCCTTGGTCACGGCATCACACGTGAACGGCTGGACCAATTTTGCTAATTCTTTTTTTGTTGTGTTTGTTATTGTCAGGAGAATTACAAACACTTTATGGTTCTGATGAAAGAAAAAATAAGAAAGTTGCGCGTAACATAACCATATAATTTTCTAATATTATACCAATGCGAATTCAATATTTATAGTTAAGACAGGACAACGTCTGTCGGGTCAGCTAGTTGTTAATAAATGCCTAATGGATGTATTGGTGCAAACTCACAGGCGCAGCGCAAATCGAAAAATAAATAACACATATCGTAAATGAACGTAAAGAGAGCTTAGCTTGTTTACAAAATAATATACACACCTAGGTATAGAATAGAACGCCGTTTGGTGGTGGTAGCGGCGCGCTCCCGCAGGCGACGTGCGTAAGCGGGACGAAATAAGAAAAACATATCGTACCCTCTCGCACTATTCGCAGCGTTCAACTTCTAATAGTTCAAAGTCCAAACAGTCTAGGTTGATGTGTAGCCGTGTGTACAACCAGAACTAGATAAACCTACTTCCAGATTTTGTGAAATAGAAATTAACAATTTATTTAGAAACCATCAAGAAAGAGTTCAGTTGGAAAAATTGCGAGATCATTCCAACCTGAAAGATATGGAAACTACTGGAACTATCGGGAGCACAATGAATCATAGACTTCACTGATAGATGTATATTCGGAGACTGGCGCTCGACCCATAACTGACAAAGACTTGAACCTAAATACCCAGCATTACAAATATATCACACCTCCACCACGATACAATACATTTATATCATAATACACGAATAAAAACAAATAATAATAATTCTTAACTATGTAGTTAAACAATTTTGAATCTGTCGACTGGTTTACGTGTTCGATTAAGTAACGATTCTCCAGCGGCGGAGATTTTGGTTGTAAATTTACCAGAGAATCTTCAGGCGTATTAATGTCCGGATTTGAACTTTCTCGCTTATTCCTGGTAGTCGCCTCTGGTGAGACTACCTCTATTACCCGTTCTAATGCCTCGCTAAATGGCTCGACCACACGCTCTCCCCCATGATCGGTATTTTCCTCAGTCTCTGGACAGGTAACATCAGATAAACGTGACCTGCGGCGCATTTGATCTACATGTCTTTTTAGTGATTGTCCATTATCCTTTACCACGGAGTATCTATGGTCACTGACTACCCCTTCCACGGTACCTTTCACCCACCTATCAAAAACACCATATTCACGAGCCCAAACTAAGTCACCCTCCCTGACCCTGCTGTCTGTACCCCCCGCGGATTCCATTTGTCGTCACTGGGCTTGATGGACTCTAGTCTAGTTTGGAACATAATGGACGTCTCTGCAACAGCATAGCCGGGGATTCCCCGGTAGTGCTGTGCACGGTGTGCCGGTATGCTAACAGAAACGTTTGAAGTGTGGTGTCGACATCTACACAATCCCTATACGCTTTCTTAATAGCCCGTTTGCTCAGCTTGACTGCATTCTCCGCAGCCCCGTTTGATGATGGATGGTAGCCTGGTGAAAAAAACTGTTCAAGTCCATTGTTTTTTAAGAACATTTTAAACTCTTCATCCGGCACCCCACACACACACACACACACCTTCAAATGATCCTCTTAAAACCTTTATAACAGTTGATGCATTAGTTCGTATCATCTCAAACACTTCTAACCATCATCAAGAAGAATCAATAATAACTAAGAAGGTAAGACCCTTATATGGCCCTAGGAAATCGATGTAAGCCCTTGTCCATGGGCGTTTTAATGTCAATTCCTTTAACATTCAGTTTGACATAAATAGGACTAAACTGCGTCGCTGATAATTTACAAACATCTACAAATATTACCACATCGTTCTCCGCGCAATCACTTTCATGGCCCGGATTTATTATTTGAAGTGCGTCCATTTCCACGTTGTGTGTTGTTCCGATAAATTCGGACACATACATCGCAAATGTCTTACTTGGTTACAAACTCGGCAAACATGCGTTATGTTTGCCGAGTTTGTAACCAACCAACTTGCACTTTCTTGCAATGTGACGCGCGCTGCACACTCGACACCGCTTGACACGTCACCGACGTCGTGGATGTAGGGTGTATACTCGTACCTACTTGTTAATTAAATTAATAGTTTTCCAGAGATACAGTTCCCGGGATATTGTGATTTTTCAGTCAGAATGAGTGGGGTATCTCAGTGTATTTATGGATGATAGATTACACCTAGGGAGGAATAATAAACAATTTACAAAATATAATAATCAACAAATTATAACAATCAACAAAATAATTAGCAGTCAGCCATCAGTAGCGAGCTGAGAAGAGACTTCGGAACAGGCACTTAATGAGAGTAGCGGTTTGATGGCGTCGATAGCTCCAAGACGAAGTAATGGAGAAGAAAACCATCAGGTTTCATCCCCATTATCTCCGTATTGGGCATGTGCAACTAGGTATTGAACACCGGAAGAGCGAATGGCAGCAGCTAAACTTTCTGCAGCCTGGACAATGCTCCCCAGGAGTAACCGGCTATTATCATTAAGTACCAAATTGTGGTGCACTGGCGAGGCGGGGAGTTCTTGGCAGTCTTTGACGACGGGTAACTCGACCGCGTTGACTGCCGCTGTGGTACTGCAGGAGTTCCGTTTTCATTTTCTATGGGCTGCTCTTTCAGTACAGGCTGCAGAGAGGGCGATATATTTTGCTGTGTGGCAGGTGACATGGGCAGTGGGGACAAGACAGGTATTCCCTGAAATAATAATAAAAAAAAAACACTTAATCTATTGAACATCACGCGAGCACCAGCGCTTAGTAACAATAGATTATTAATAGTTAATAAATATCTAAAAACCAGTTTCATTTATGAAAAAAATTGCTCTACAGCCATAAAAATACCATGAATACTAATATTATTTACCATTTCCAAAGTGGCAAAACCATCGACAGAAGCAGACCCAATTATTTCAAGAATTGTTTTCTCAATCATTAAGATCTACCTCTGGCGGCCCTCCACATGTGGCCTTGATGGAATCTCTAACTTTTCTTGCCTTGGTCTTTACTCTAGACACCTACACATTCCAAATCTGTTGAAATTAAATTCGTTTAGAGCACACAATGAAAATGTTGCACGTATTTTAACCAACTAATCTAGATTAACATTTTTTCTGACGTAAACAACTCACATGTTACCACTGCTCTACAGTCCTGCTGCAGCCCAGGGCATTAAGCTCGCTATTGACGTTGGCTTAAAACTCCAACACCTCCGCATCAACCTGATTTTCTAAGCAAGAAAAAATCTGACACTAATGGTGACACTAACTTAATTATCATAATAGGTATAAATACTGCGCTTATAAATAATTGCGCTCTCAGGTTGTCCACGAAATGAACATTTTCTTTCGATAAATGTAAGAAAGGCATTGCTATGGATTTATCAATAAGTTCAGTTGTATATGCCCAATATGAGAGAGCAGTGTGATAATAACTATTCAAATGATCAAATCGACAGGGCATTTTTATAATGCTAGTCATCTATGGGGCAGCTCAATTAAAACCAGGTTTTATTACTACCTATTACTTTATTTCAAATGTAAAATCAATGCTTCACTGTTGAAAGTACATGTCTTTTACAGTAGCCTTATACAGTTCCAACTCCAGATATCTTCGCAGTTAGTTTGTGTCTTGCCAGCCTTGGTAGTTGTGCTGCATTTTTAGTTATTAAGTTGACTTGTGAGCCTTGATCGAGCGCACGAAGAGTTATGTAAGTCCCATCTATCGATTTCACCTTAACTTGGACGGTGGTCAGTAAAAGTTCCATCTGGCTGACAGATGATTTGAACTCGGCGTTTCAGTTTCTCTCGATGGTCGTTGACCTGAGCGTTGGTTTTCATTGCTCGTCGAAGGTGCATTTTTATTGGAATTGTTGTAATGTATGGTGCTTCATATTACATTCCTTGCAAGTTTTCGTAGAGTTGCAAGTTCGGTTTTCGTGAATACGTAAACACGGATCTTAATGTAGCCTCACAAGTAATAATCTGGTGAGCTCAAATCTGGGCTTCTAGGTGGCTAGTCGATGTTACCACTTCGAGAAATGACTTTTCTTGAAAATATTGCCCTAACCACCTCTAAACGCATGTTTGATGTGTGACAAGTTACACCATCCTGATGGAACCATGTCCTAGAATTGTACCCACGAAAGTCCTGCAATTCTGCACTCAAGTACTGCCTCAAAATTAGAGTATACCGTTCAGAGTTGACATTCACTGCTCTGCCTCGCGCATCCTCAAAGAAATAAGGGCCTATTATTCCGGCCGCAGAAATGGCTGCCCAAACCGTGACTCGTGCACAATGGAGTGGTTTCTGGTGTTTTAAACTTGGCTATTCTCTACTCTAATAGCGGCAGTTCTGTTTATTTACAGCGCCATTCATATGAAAATGTGCCTTATCTGAAAATAGTATGTTATTGAAGCTGTGGAATTGCTTTTACATTTTATTCGTAAAATCCAACCTTGGAACAAAATCATTTTCATTTAATTCTTGGACGAGCCGTATTTTATACGGATGAAGCAAAGATAAAATTCTCTGCAAGGTCGTACGGGACTGCTTTTGCACGTTTGCGAGTTGAGAGTTTCGGATCAGGACGTACAGAATCATTAACTTCCTGTAATCTTTCTTCGATCTGAACAGTCCGTGCACGAACTGGGTGGCGACGCGGCATCGGCGAACTGGTCTCTTCGAACTTGTTTATCCATTGCCTACTCAATGGGGCTCTTGGACACTCTTACACTGCGCAATTGGTACTCAACTCGAAATAAACGTCTAAAACGTATGTTCGAACGATTGTTTACATAAAATGTACGCATTGCAACAGCACGCTGTTGTCCCGTAAAGTGACTCATGGCGACTAAATTGGCGCGAACCAAGCTAGCGACCGGCATCGCCCGCGTCTTTCCCTCTCCTCCTGTTCATAAGTTAAAAAGAAAACAAAAATAAAAATTTATTCCGGGCCACCCTGTAGTTAAGCTGAATAAGTAACAATAGTACAGTGGTAGGCGATTATTTATCTCAGTTATTGATAGCTACACAGTTTTAAGTACACTATACTTAGATTCGTTAGTCAAGTTATTTTATAATGCCAAATTATGACGCGTATCGTTGGCCTAAAGTAGGTTACCGAGTAAGCAGAAAAATGTGCGGGGCGATAAGAACGTACACTATTTGTTTTAATGTAGTTACAGCGGTGAAGTAATTCTTAATTTTTATGGCGAATTTCACAATTTTAGTGTGGTATGAGTGTGGTAGCCGGTGATAACTTCTTCAGCTAAGCTATAACTTGCCGCATGACATTTTCTGGTCTACCAAACTACAATTCCTGCGGTTTACTTCCAAGCAGCAGGTCTGATTTAATTTCAAGTTACTTTCCTACTTCGTAAGTCAGTTGCTCCTGTTTCTTTTGTGGGCGTGTTTTCACTACACGCAGCGTGTTGAACAATGACATTCCTGCTATATAGGTTTTGCTTCTCACCACCGAAGCAATCGGATGTGAAGGACCAGCTTTGTAGCCAGTGAGTAGTCGTTGGTGGTGAGAAATAAAGAACTACAAACTTTTTGGAAAATCGACTGACAGAAAACGGAATGCGCGGGCTCGCACCTAAGTCGTGCTGGAATGACACTAAGGGCAGAGGGCGTCCTTCTTTTTAACGCAACATGACGTCCACAGTGGTAAGCGGGGTGACGAGGTCGCGCATTCACCAATCACACGTGTGAAGTCCGTTCTCGTCGGTCATTTATTTAAAGTCACAAACAATTGTAATGTAGCGGAACTACAAAATAAATACTTCGCAACAAAATCAAGAAACGCAAAAAGAGAAGTGGCACCATCTACATTGCTACAGGCGAACTAAATCAAGAAATTCTACATCGCACAGTCAGAGTTTTCCACGAAACTCGGCTATATACAAAATCCCGACATCAACTGTCGGGCAGTTGCCCACCAGACACAATACCCGTCTGGTTGGAGGATCCTCCTTTATCAACAAAGGTATGAGTGAACTTTACTACCTGTTCCTCATACCTCTATACTGGTGACCCCGTGAAAGAACGACAGCGCAGCCTTCGTGCAACAATTCAGCGTGACGTCATCATCATCATCAAGAGCACTTCCTCAAGCTTTCGAGCAGCGAGTCACACAGCCAGCCAGCACCCATGGCTTCAACGGGTATCCTGACCACCTGCATGCAGCGAACCGCATGCCTGGTCATCACTCACAGCCTCATCCGCAACAAGCGACCACGGCACTTCTGATCTTCGGCCGGTCGAGAGCTCAATCAGCAGTCAGCCACATCGCTGCGCTGTACCACGACGCACCGGAGCAGCGCCGGCCCCGACTCACTGGAGTTCGCACCACCGCAGACAGTTCCGACTCACCGCGAACTATGCGACGCGCGGTTCCGACCCACTGGAACCACAACTGGCACTGGCAAGCATCACAATATGCACTGACTCAGCCCACTATCGACCTCCAGTCTCCAGGAGGGAGTGATGTAGCGGCACTACAAAATAAATACTTCGCACCAAAATCAAGAAACGCGAAAAGAGAAGTGGCGCCATCTACAGTGCCACAGGGGAACTGAATCAAGAAATTCTAAATCGCACAGTCAGAGTTTTCCACGAAACTCGGCTATATACAAAATCCCGACATCAACTGTCGGGCAGTTGCCCACCAGACACAATACCCGTCTGGTCGGAGGATCCTTCTTTGCCATCATAGGTATGAGTGAACTTCAATCTATAGTTTTAGTATTAATTAGTCACGTATATGCACATATTGTTAGAATCGATCCGTTCTATTACTCAATCAAATACACAAGTACATACATATACATCACGGGAATACACACATTTCATAGCTCAGCATTACCCTTTCCTCCTGTCTTGATCCTCTACTACAACGTTGATGCTAATGGCAAAACCCGGCAGACTGTTTCTGCCCTTACCAAACACAGTAGTATACAAAGAATGCGCCTATTGATTTATAACAAACAAAATTCAACAACACCCAAAATAACGTAAATAATATAGATTCTGTCTCTGTGTCGGACTCATCTACATGTGACTTAGACAATTGCATTCCGCCCAACCTTGATCCTAATCTCTCGCTCAAAATTCTGAACCAGAACATTAGAAGTATAACCAAAAATATAACAGGACTTCACACCATACTCGCCAGAACAAGGATCGAGTGGGACATTATAACACTGACCGAATGTTGGCTTCCTAATACACACTACATCCCAGACCTTCAAGACTACAACTGTTTCAAAACTGCTAACAACTTCACACAAAACGAGGGTGTAGTCGTTTATGTTAATAAAAAAATTACAGTTTTCGTGGAAGAACCCTCAATTTTGGAAGCAAACACTCTACTAATAAAAATCGACTCCAACACAATCCTTATAGCAATATATCGTCCGCCGGGATATAAAGATATTAATACATTTCTAAACTCACTCAATTTGCTCCTAACAAATGCACATTGTAAAAATATAATAATCACCGGTGACATAAATATAAACATTCACGAACAATGTCTTGACCCTGCCTCACAAAGCTACCTCAACCTATTAGCATCGCATGGGCTTCTGCCTGCCCATTCACTGCCAACGCGTCTCCAAGCTTGCCTTGACCATGTTTTTTTAAAATCCACTCTGCCAGCCTTCACTTATGTGGCTCACTCTGCACTAACCGATCACGAAACCGTACTGTTTTTCTTAGTGAAGAAAATCCCTAAACCTGTCATAAAACAAACAGCCACCCGTATTAACCATGATCAGCTTGACGCAGAGCTAAAGCAACTTAACTTTGACCAAGTGTATGGTACGCAAAATCCTCACGAGGCAGCAGAGCGTATGATCAATCTTATTACACAGGCAATTGAGACAAGTTTCAAAACCGTCAAAATACCAAACCGGAAAAAAATCATAAAACCATGGCTCACTCCGGGCCTTCTACGATGTGTCCGACATAGAGATAATCTACACAAAAAAATTAAACAGGCACCTGATAATGAAACTTTAAAAATATCCTTTATTAGATACAGAAACTACTGTAACAAGCTTTTGAAAAAGATCAAAAAAGAGTATGAGAGGAAAGAAATAAGTGATGCTGGTAATAACACCAAAAAACTCTGGGAAGCAATAAACACAATTACAAGTAGAATTAAAAAAAAGGACAACGCATCAGAATTATTAAATTTGTACGCTACTCCTCGGGAGTCGGTTAACATAGCCAATAAATTCTTTGCAGAAATAGGCAAAAATATCGCGGAAAAGATAACCAATGTGTCAACTAATAACGCACATAATGCCATCAACCAAGAGGTCGCACAATCTATGGTTCTTTTACCCACTGATGATAAAGAAGTTGCCAAACTGATAATGTCCCTACGTAGCGGCACTGCCGCGGGGTGGGACAGAATATCAAGCGATCTTCTAAAAAAACACATTGACATTGTTGTACCACCCCTCACGTATATATGCAACCTTGCACTTTCATCTGGGCAATTTCCCAAATCTTTTAAAAAAGCCATAATACACCCAATCTTTAAGGCTGGGGACAGACGCCGTGTCAATAACTATAGACCTATAGCAGTACTTCCTACTTTGTCCAAAATACTGGAGCGGATAATGAACAATAGGCTCGTGGATTACTTGGAGAAGTATAACATCCTTTCACCCTCACAATATGGTTTCAGGGCGGGCAAATCCACGGCCGATGCAGTTCATGATCTAACCAATTATGTCATCACAAACTTGGATGATGGACAGAAAGTATTAGGCATTTTCTTAGACCTTGCCAAAGCCTTTGACACGGTGTCTGTCCCTACTCTCTTACGTAAGATGGAAAGTATAGGAGTCAGGGATTTTCAGCTCAAACTCTTTGAGGACTACCTGAGTGAGCGTACCCAGTGCGTTAAGATAGGGGATACCATCAGCGACGAACGCACTGTTACCTACGGCGTGCCACAGGGCAGCGTAATCGCCCCGACACTCTTCCTTATATATATTAATGAACTGGGTATGCTCACTCTTCACAAAGGTAAAATTATAACCTTCGCGGACGATACTGCTCTTCTCTTCAGCGCTAGTACATGGCACGATGTATACACGCAAGCTCAGTCGGGTTTCGATGTTGTGATGGAGTGGTTGCGTAGTAACGTTCTTACTCTAAATGCGGAAAAAACCGTATACATGCCATTCTTTCTGAAAAATAATGCGTCAACCACACAAATAAACTCGCTGTATTCTATAGTAGCTCACACTTGTTCCAAACAAAATATAAATAATTGCACCTGCACTACCCGCATTCAGAAAACAGACAGTGCAAAGTACCTAGGCGTAATAATAGATAACACCCTAAGCTTCAAAAAGCATATCAATACTCTTAGCAGCAGGCTACGTAAACTTATATACGTCTTCAAGACCCTAAGGCACGTGGCAGACGAAAAGCTAAGGAAATCGGTTTACTTGGCTCTCGCCCAGTCCTTACTAACGTACTGCATAACATCCTGGGGTGGTGCTGCTAAAAATTGTATGTTAGAGCTTGAACGAGCGCAGAGAGTCATTCTGAAAGTTTCTCTGTTCCGACCTTTCCGATATCCAACGGTTGTGTTATATAGGGAAGCAAAGGTGTTAACTGTTCGTCAGCTGTTCATATTGCAAACGGTTATAAAACAACATGGCCTCACTACTTTCAACCACTCACTCTCCCACAGAAGTAGACGATTCGACCCCATAGTCCGCCATAACCGGCTATCTACAGCATCCTCACATCGATTCTTTTGCTACCTTGGTTGCTTTCTCTATAATAAAATAAACAGGATACTCCCAATTTATAACCTCCCCAAAGCCAAATGCAAAGTTAAACTAAGCAGTTGGCTCCGGGAGTTAAATTATGAAGACACGGAAAAACTATTTGCTGTCCCAAAATAGCCAATTTATATTCTATTCCCCACACGTACACCTTACTCACAAATACACAAACACGCAAATACATATATATAAATTATATATATATACTAAATATACTAACACCAAGCACCAATAACTAAAATTATTTTCGTTTTTATTTCTAATATCAAGCCATTTTTATTGTTATTTTATTGTAAATTCTTACCGCTCTTATCATTGTATACATAACATTAAAATGTAAGCACTACCAAAGGGAGGAGACCTGGTGTCCTGAAATACAGACCTCACGTCTAGTTTAGGCTCCAGTCTCCCACAGTATAATTATAGCTGTTACGTATTTTGTATTGATGCCTCTATAATGTACCTATATATTGTGGTGAGAAAATAAAAATCAAATCAAATCAAATCAATAGTAATAAGAAATGTTCTTTTTGGGTAAGTACATAATTATTATGCCACATCATGCCATTGTAATATTGCTAGCTACATGAGGATGATAGTGAAGAACCCTGTTTCTAAGTAAACTTCTCTATCGTGCTTTGAGTAATCCAAAACAGCGCTCAATGTAGTTACGGGCTTGCACATGCTTTTGAATGTATTGTTCTTCGATAGAACCTTGAACTGCATTGAGGATAGGTATCATAAGCAAAGGGCGTTGTGGATATCCAGAGTCACCTGAAAACATACTTTATGTAAACAAAACACAGGAAAAAAAAAGAAGACTAATGTTTTTACTGTTATAAATACCTACCTAATAGCCATAGGGGAAGTCCGGGAGAGTTGAACCACTTTTTGTTTAAAGTATCGTATTTTATTATAAACGAGGCTTAGTGATTCAATTATAATAATAAACAGTAGCTTATTTATTTAGGTTTACTTATGCATAATTACTTTTTCCATATTACTCGTATTTTACTGAACTATACAGAGTTGAAATGACAGAGGGGCAAATTTTTTTTTTTTTTTGTTTGGGAAATCATCAAATGACTTCTCCTGCTGAGTAAAGCAGGAGGGCGTGTCAGACTTTTACTGACTAAAACCCACCCGTGTTCCCTCAGTAGCCCGTATGCCAGGGGCTGTGGTATCTCTTTCAAACAAACCCGCACCCCTGGCAGGCATCGGCCCTTGCGGACCCCACCAGTGGTTGCTGACATCTTTGACGGCGCGCGTGTGGAACACAATGCGCCGTCCCGTCTACCACTTTTCGGCCGCAGGGGATAGGGAGAGCGGCTGACGCTATACCGACACTCCTCTTCCCCTGCGGCCCCACCGCGTCCGCCATCAAACGGTGGCGGCCCCGTCCAGGCCACGGAAGGGAAGAGCGCTGCTCAGAAGCACCGGCACTCCCCCTCTACCGCAGCCCGTAACCCTCAGCCGCGATGCCTCCCATTCGACATCGCGGCCCACCTCAGTTGCGGTGCACCTCACCGCAACCAATTTTTTGGCCGCTACGTCGTCGGCTTTGAGGCAAAAGCCCTGACGAGCGGCCCCACCTTTGCGTTCCTCTTGGCTTCACCGTGGCCGGAATCCACGGTTACTGAGCCCCCCCGCAACGACAATGCGGGAACCCCCCCGGGGGTACAGAGGGGCATTAAATTACACTAAGTATACTATACGTGTTTAGTATTGATTCGATACGATATAAAAAGAAAAAGCACCAAAAATGTTTTTTTTTTTTTTTCAAGCAAACTAAATAGCTTACAAATGAGAGTAAAACGCAACCACCCTTTGTAAATAAATTTAACGGACCTTAGATACCTAGTTAACAAACCGGCAACGTCGCACGCGCGCCAGAGCGCGGCGTGTTCTCTCGTGTCAAAGTGGGCGGCGCGGCGGCTCGCTCGCGCTGGCTTGTAGGAAAGGTTTTGAAATTCGCGCACAACAACAATCACAACAAAAAACACTAAATTGTTTAATTCTCGATGTGTTCTCCATTCACATTAATGCACAAATTATACCGACGGAGAATATTGTATTTTATTTTTCTAATTAATTCACTGTCCGTCGCTAAGCACTTTAATTTGTGAAATGCTAAAATAATCCTATTTTTTAGTTCAACAATTGTATTTACCTCTGAGGCATACACTTCACCCTTAATTTACCCCACAAAAAGAAATCCATGGGGTGAGGTCTGGAGATCGTGGTGGCCACCGAACAGGTCCGAATCGACCGATCCATTGCTGCCCAATCATTTCTGTGAGCCGCTCCCTGGAAGCCATCACAGAATGTGGAGGCGCTCCGTCAAGCTGGTACCACAACTTGCGATGAACGGCTAAAGGCAAGTTGGTCAATGTACTCGACCACAGGACCACTTAACAATTCTAAAAATTTCGCCGCTGTAAGGGTGCCGTCAGTAAAAACTGGGCCGATAATATTATTATTATGGATACCAGCCCACACATTGAGAGAAAATCTGTACTGGTGTTCAGATTCTCGAAACACGTGTGGATTTTCCAAACTCTAGTACCGGAGGTTTTGCAGATTCCAGATGCCGTTCCGAGTAAAAGTACTCTCATCGGTCCATATTACATTATTTAGGAAATCACGGTCTTCGGTTGTTTTATTTAGTAGCCATTGGCAGTAACTGTTCCTGATCGGCAAGTCTCTCGATAAGAAAGCTTGCACCTTCCGATATTTATAAGGTTTGCGTTTGTTACGTTTTAGAACTTTGTGGATGGTTCTATGACATACCCTAAACCGGGCGGCTTTGTAGAGACTTGTCGGGTTGCGGGAAAAATGGTCTAAAATTCGTTCTTCCCAAGCAGCTGGTATTTGCCGCGGTGGCACTCCCTCGTGTTACGCCACTATACATTTATTGTCCCGTATTCTTTGTAGTGCCAATTGTATGGTGCGGGCGCTTCTAGGGCAATTGCGGCTGTCACCATACCTCTCTCGGTATGTTCGCAGAGCTAAAGCTGCGTTGCCACGGCATTCGCAATAAATTAAAATAATGTCTGTGTATTCTGGCGCCGTGTAAGTTACACGAGGCATTGTTGAACACTAATTACACACACACACACAACCAAAGTTTAATTTCGTATCACAATAAAAGCAGTCAATCACAAAAAAAAACACTAAATAATAATAATCCCAAGTTACGTGTCCTGTCACAATAAAAACAAGAAATACTGTCTGTCTTAAAATGATTTAGTGTCCTATCACAATAACAAAACAAAATCCCAATTATTGTCAGCGCACGAGTTCGTCAAAAGAAAAGCTGCGCAGGAGCTTCCGTGTTACGTAACATAAATCCGATCCCAAAGGATAGCGTCGGCGAACTAAAAAGACAAATTTTTTAGACGCCCCACTTACCGATCGCAAGGATCTAAGATGCAGTAGCAACACAGTGACCTATTTCTATTTCTTTTACGCGCGGGATGTTTTGCTACGATTGTCAGTCTCGCAATGAAAGTGCAAGTGTGTGTATTTATTGCTTCCTTGTTTGCATTGCCATCTTTTTAGCGAAAATATTTTGTTGTACTTGTGACTTGCGTCACAGCGGTAACAACGCATCGTAGGTTATACTCAGATTTATCGTTTTAAGGTGCATGACCTGTGTGTTCAGCTGTTAGGAAAGATACGAGTACATCGTGTTCAAACGGGGCAAAAACTAAAACAATCATTTGCGACTAAACTACTGTTCCTATTTAATTGATTTTTGGCACAGAGCTTGAAAATGGTACCTAGTATATGCAGATTAAAGGAAAGCCCCTCTGTCTTATCAACTTTGTATATATATGAATGAAAAATGGGATATAAGTCACCCTTAGGGACACTTGAACCGGGGTCTGGGGAGAGTTGAACATTGATTTTTAAAGGGGAAAATAAAAACATTTTTCAGCTTAAATCACAAATATATTAAACAAAACATCACAAAATGAAATTAAATAATAAATAAAAACAGTTATTGCTCTTCCTATTAAGAAATAAAAACAAAACTTCAACATATTCTTTAACATTCCAAAATCAACATAATTATTTAACATTTAAAGTTTCTTTAATCAAACTTGTTGGTCTTTCTTAACCTTTTTTTAAATTATATACTTATTCTAGTGATTTGGTATAATCAATCAGCCTTAATAATTACTTTCAGTTAGCTAAGAACCTAAAAATCTAATTCTGATAACATTAATGACAAATTAAATCATCAATATCTTGTACAAGTCCTACACATATCTCATGGACATATCTGCGGCATACACAATGTCATAATTTCTTCTGATTGCCAAAAAAACAATACAAACAATCATTCACGTCAGTGAATAGGCTCCGAAACTACTGAACCGATTTGAAAAATTCTTGAGAAGCTACACTATCCCCGGGTGATATATGCTATATTTTATCCCCGTTTTCTTAAGGGAACGGGAACTACGGGGGTGAAACCGCGGAGCACTGCTATTATTTCTATTTTGAGGTTCGAAATTGTATTTTTCACGCACCATCTTTAAATTTATAAAGAAGTCGTTATTATTATTTTTTAAACTTGTAGCGCGGACAAGTTAGTGGCTTCTTGTGTGTCTTCGGTGTTCTTAAACTCACTTCTGGATTTCTGGAAAGAAAACCACGAAACCAATCTTTTCCAGCAGCATTGCCTATTGCCCAGCTACCAAGATACTTTATTGAATTCGCCTCCGCGAATTCAAAAGCCAATTGCAATGCTTGCTTTCTAGTCTGACCGTAATGCATTTTATTGCATGATAGAAAATATACATAACATATATACAGGTATGTATACACTATAGAGCGAGACTTGAACCACCGAGCATATCTCCGGCACCAGCCATAGTGCAAGACTCCCGCATATACTACTTTGACATTAAATTTTACTCACAGAAAAAACACTTAGCGTACGTCAAACTACAATAATCAGGCAGTACAATAATAATAACACACAATATGTACCTTTATAAACACGGCTACAATCTGAAAACTACAAAAAATTATAAAATTTACTTCGCCGTAACAAAACACCGTTCCGAACTTGAGAGCCAAACAAACCGGCCATTGTAAAAAATGGTGGCGTGCTGATTATTAGCCTCCCGCGCTCTACCATTGACCGTCTTGACGTTACGTTACCGCAAAATTTAAGTTGAGTTTTAAAAGGTGGTTCAACTCCCACACACCTGAGCAAGTCTCCCGGACTTCCCCTACTTGTTCATTATTTTGATGAAGTTCATGCATATGATCCTTTGCCGTGAACTCGAATACGCTTTTACTTGTATTTCCACATGTCAAAAAGTTCTTTTGAAGAATTGCACGATTTAGTGAAACCACATGTATTTAAACTGGACACCAACTACAGGAAGGCGGTTGCAACAAGAGAAAGACTAGCAATATTTTAAGGTAACTTTTACTTTTTCATTTTAAAATCAAATAATAAATTGTCAGATAAAACCAAATAAGGAACAAAAAATATGATCGTTTGCCCAACCCTTAACCAAATAGGTATCTAAGATGCATTGTTTTTCAATGGAATGATAATGATTTACTTCTTCATCAAGAAATGAACGTACCTAATGAAAATAATATATAATGTTTAAATTGAATATGCTTCCTATTATGAATCATGATACTTAAGGGCTTGTAATACTTCAGCTAGTTATTTACTTATTAATACTTCAGCTGAAATTTATATTTTGCCCCCACTTCCCCTCGGAATGTATCCCTATATCGCAATCGTGTTTTAGAAACAGACCTCGCAGTAGTCCTCATCTTTATTGTATAAAAATTACAAAGTGAATACTGCAGTATCGTTGAAACTACAGCCATTAATGCTAAGACAATTTTCGCAATCTGAGGTACTACAGGCCCTTAATATGATTGTTGGAAGCGTCAAAATTATTGTGAATTGTGATTAGTTAGATCTATGGCTAGAAAGACGTCGTAGTCTTGAGATGGTTCATGAGAAGTTCCTTCCGCTATCAACACAGGTTGCATCGGTTGCTGCTCTTCTGTTATGAAAATAGTTTCAGTAGATCCATCAGACATTACAAAATAAGCAGGTGATAGGTACATTAGCGACGATGGTTGTGGACTGGTCGATTGGTTTCGTCCTTCATTTGTTAAATTATTTTCAAATTCGTACAATTCATCATCAGCAAACAATTTTTCTAATGTTACTTTTATTTTACCTTGATTCCGCACTAATATTTTTTACATATACATATATTTGACACTCACCCACATTACACGTATATGTATTTTCGCCATATTGCAAGAGAGAGAGAGCACATACTACGTCATCATATTTTTGTCTCATCTGTTACATTGTTTTCTATGGACAAAAGAGACACAAGAGTTGAATAAGTTTGGTTAGTTCCTAAAACACCCGTTTTGTATGGAGATGCGTACCTACGCATCCGTTCAACTTCTGAAAACTGAACGGATGCGTACGCATCTCCATACAAAACTGCTCTATTGACAAAAGCAGAATTAAGCTGAATAAGTGTAGTTAGTGCCTAACGCCTTGCCAAACCAATATAGGTTATATTATTAAATGATAAATAAAAGATTATTTACATAAATTAAACTCTAATAGGTATAGATACTGTAAAATTCTAATAAGACAATACAAATAGAATCAAATATAGATATTTATTAATTAGTAATATGAAAAGATTGTTATAAATGGATTTAAATAAAATTAAAAAGGATCTATATAAATATATTTAATGTTTGGTCGGACCACCTTGCGCGTCTAAAATAGCGTCCAGCCTGTCTTTCATGCCGGCAACCATTCCAGCAGGTGTCCGTGCCTCTAAAATGCTCTCATGTAGTATATGGGCTTCTCGCCGCAAGTTTTCGTTGTTGCGGATTTCTGAGGCATCGTAATCGAGAACCATGATACCCCATAGATTCTCGATTGGGTTTAAGTCGGGGCTCTTTGCAGGCCATGGCAGGCAGATGACGTCATCCTGTGCCGCAAACAACTCCTGCGCCACTCTGCAGGTGTGTACGCGGCAGTTGTCTTGGCACAAGTAAATAATGCCCTCTGGGTAGTGCAGCCGCACGGCGGGGATCATCACGTCGCGTAAAATTTCCACGTACTGATCCCCAGTCATGCGCTCGCTAACCTCCACCAGTTCACCCGGTCCCATTGAGCTCATCCATCCCCAAAAATGTAAAGATATTCTTCCGCTTGCCCGATTTGGCAAAGTATTCACCTCCACATAGTGCTCATTGCTATTGCACCATAATATTTTTCTACCGTCCATATCCGACCGGAAGCTTTTTTCATCGATAAAAATGACGATGTGGTTTGCCCAGTAAAAATTATAAATCTTTTAGTCAGAAACTTACTCTTGCCTCCTTATGCGCCTGGGACATCAAAATCTTTTTGGCAGGGCGTCGGCATTTCTTTCCGGCATCCCTCAGGCGCCTTCTGACAGTGTCCATTGAAATCTAAAACAAAGAAAATTTTGTCAATTTCAATGCTTACTACACAAGATTCTTTATTATGACAAATTGTACGGGAGGGACGTTGGCCCTACCTAACTAAATCAGTAGGTATGTGTTGAACGGAATGGAACGTATAGTCTGTTATACTCAACAGACGCGGAAAGCTGAACGGATGTGTACGCATCTCCATACAAAATCATTGTTTTCTATGGATAAAAGCTAAACAGAGCGGAATAAGTGTGGTTAGTCCCTTATATGGACAATAACTGAATTGAGCTGAATAAATGTAGTTAGTTCCTTACGCTTCCATGTATTTATATTCCGTATATTTCATAACATCTCAAAGGCTGATCTTGTTGCGTATTTCTGAGGTCAAGTTTGGGCTGTTAGGTCATGTCATGGCATATTCAGTATCACCAATAAGACCCGAGCGAACCTAGTCTTAAGTCTAGTCTACAACACTATAGGCAGTACACTCAATGTCTGAAACCGTGTGTGAACACTTACTCACTCGGTGTCGCAAGGTGTGAACACTCATAAACTGAACGAATACCTACATTCGTTGAGTTTATGAGTGATCATACACAGACACTCTGTGCTGGACACTTGAGTGCACGGTTTATGGTGTCGTAACCTTAACTTAGGTTTAGATGACGAACAAAATGTGCTTTCAAAAAGTGCTGACTCTCAGCCTATTTTGATATCCGATTCTACGGCACTAGTTGTCCAAGCGCCACAGCGAATGATGTAGTGTTATTAGCCTATACATAGCTATTCATATGTACCTATGCATGTATTTACAGTCCACATTACTCTAAATTAGTTAGTGAGAAATAAACCGTCAAACAGTCCACACATAGTTTTATTACGAGTAATTCAATCAATCAATAATCAACCTAATTGCCGTGAACATTTGGTCCTAATTCGAGCGGATAATTGCCACTAACCGGCTGTGGATGAGCGCGTCGCGAGAACAATAGAAAGCGATAAGGATTCTCTAAAGTTTTTTATTGCTCATTAGTGAATGCTAAACTGAGGTGAACTCGTGTTTTATAATGATCAGTAGACAACATAACTAAGTACTTATATTATTCTGTGAGTGATCGGATTACGATTTAAACGACAAATAAGTGCCTAGTTAGTAAAAAGTGCAAAATACCTTCAACGTGTGGATATTGTGAACATAATTTTTCTTTTGACGAAATCCGCTGACTATTCAAGTTTTATTATTGTGTGCAGCATATTATTGTGAATATTACCATGGAAGATCTTCTGGTTTATCAATATGAACTATTAGAAAATTTAAAGAATGCAGAAAAGAACTTTAAAAAGTCACCAAAAGAGATAATTAAAAAAACCATACTTGGAAACGAGACTAGAATTGCTAGAAGATCTTTAAGGACGGACACAAAGACATTATTTTGAGTATGACTAAAGATGAAGAAAGAAAAGATCCGTACTTTAAAGACAAAACATACGACACATTTCAGGAGTTGCATGTACTATATAAGTCAGCTATAAAGGAAGCTCTTCAGCCGTTTCTTGATTCAACGGTTCAACCTTCAGTGCTTAGTGCTGCTGAAGGTCAAAGATCATCAGACAGTAACGAAATTAAATTACCAAAAATTAAAATACCCACCTTCAGCGGCAAATATGGAGAATGGCAGACATTTTTCGACCTTTTTTCTTCGTTGATTCATAAAAATATGAAATTGTCACCAGTAGAGAAGCTACATCATTTAAAAAGCAGCTTATCAGGAGAACCGGAAGTAATATTGCGCAATTTTACTACGACAGATGCGAATTATGATGACGCCTGGAAAGAATTAGTGAAGCGTTATGACAACAAGAGGTTTAATTGTAACGCAATTTTGAGAGTTCTTTTTACACAAAAATCAGTACATACTGAGTCTGCGGGTTCGATTAAACATCTGGTAGATACAACTTCAACCTGTTTGAAAGCGTTGAAAAATTTAGGTATTGAGTCTGACAAATGGGACATGATTGTCAACTACTTAGTTGTGTCCAAGCTGGATCCAGAATCAATGAAGCAGTGGGAACAACAACTTAGTAAGAACAATTGTGTTGCGGACGACGAAGCTTGCACATGTATACATGCACGTTAACTTGTTACAAGTATGTAAAAATGACCACGCTTGGTATAAGTATGTAAAAATGACCACGCTTGTTATAACTATGTAAATATTACCACGCTCTTATAAGTATTGAAATAATACCACGTGCGGGATTCGCCTGTATAAGTGTGCCCCCAATGATCTGTCCGTCGTCATGTAAATAAGTAAGATTTTGATAGATGTAAGATAATAAAGATTAATTTGCTAAATAGGGTTTATTAATAAGATTCATTACATACATTAGACTAGGTTTGTTTTACTTCCCAAAGATATAAGTAGATGGATAAGTAGAATTGTAAGGCAGCGCGAAGCGCGGCTCTGATTGGTCGATAGACCCACCCCCGCTACGCGGCGCCATTTACCGTTAGTTCTTAGTACAAATTGTATAAAAGACGGACGGGCTTGCGGCTTAGTGACTTACCTCCTCCGGCCAGTGCTCTCGTCCCGCCTCCCGGCGCGCGTCAAGTTGGGCGTGTACAAAATGTACGTGCGCCCAATATTGGCGTACGCCGCCCCCTCTTGGTTCGCCCTCACGAGCGGGTTGAGCCGAAAGCTGCTCCGCACGCAACAAAACTTTGCGCTGCGGACCATTGTTGATGCTCCTCGCTTCGTGAGGAACGATGTCATCCATAGGGATCTCGGGATTGAGAGCCTGGATGAGTTTGTGCGGCACCTAGCGGTGAGGCTGTACGCGCGGGCCGACGCATCTGCTTGGCCACATGTCAAGCAGATTGCACCCTGGCACGCGCGCCCTCCCGACCATAGGCCACTGCCGCGCGACCTGGTTGCGGACAAAGTCGCCCCCACCCCCCCGGATTGACTCCCGAGTGGGCCGCATCCAGGTTACACGCGGCCCACCCGTGACAAGTGAACTCCACACGCACAACACGCATACCGCGCGGCGTGGCGCGTTCTAAGTTAATATAGGCGCATCACGCAACGCAACACAGACATGCATCACTGCACAAGCGCAATCACACACACGTGAACTCGTGGGCGGGCCCGCGTTTTTCACGTAGACACCGGGCGGCGTTACACAATACAATACCGCCCGCACACTCACGACGGCACCGCAGCTCGGACCGCTAGCGGCTAGCTCTGCGAACGGGACGGGCGGGTGCCACATACCCACTCTGTGGGGGCGTCGAATGGCATCCCTGTCGCTGGTCATCACCCGCTGGGCCTCCCCCGGGAAACCGGGGGTCTCACCCGGCGGTGAATGACCGCCGGGATGCCGAGAAGAAAGCGGCGCCGAGTTTCGGCGCCGTGACGCTCTCACAGAGACAAAATAGCAGCCACTCACAGGGGCCTGCGCGATCAGCGCGAGCCCCAAATTTCCACAAGCCCAATGGGCAATTAAAATGAAGGGCCCGTATTTACGGGCCGCTGTATGGCCTCCGCGGGCAGGGGGCGATGCCCCGATCCCGCCTGCCACGCCCCCTTGCGGGGGCGTTGCGACAACCCGGCTTGCTTAGTGACTTGGATCGGCTCGTGGCCAGTCACAAGTCGGTCCGGGTCTGACGAACCGGCTTGTGACCTCCTCACCGCGCGGACCGCCCCCTTGTGTCCCCTCTGCGTTTGTGCGGCCTGCGTAGCGGACCGTGCTTGCGCGGGGGGGGCACCGGAAAAGCTGCCCGGCGTTTTGTCGCCGCCTGCGGTCGCGGTGGCCTAGCCCCCACCTGAAGCTGTAGCCCGGCGCGCGCCGCTCCCGAGCAGCGCGCGCCGGTCCTGAAGAGGATTGACCTGCTGTGCCGGGTGGCGCTGCTGCCGGTCGCCGACAGCGCGCCGCCCGGCACTACGCGCCCCATGAATGGAGTGTCCCCAAAGGGACGAAGAGGAGGGGAGACGCCGAGACCAGCTGCACCCGCCGGCCCGCTGACGACATCGGCGCCTGCGCGCGTTGCGTCCACGCCGTCGCCGAGCCGGCATCCGGCGCCGTCCGCTTCATCGCGCGCGAAACGGACTGAGCGCCGCAGCTCGTCCCGCGCGTGTCCCCGTACCGAGCGCTCCGCTGCGCCGATTGCGCGCACCGTTGCGCTGCCCGCGTGCCACCCGCGCCGCCCGTGCGATGCGCCGACCGCGCTCGTATGTGGCCCGCGCACCCCAGCCCCCGCGCACCCGCCCGCCCGCGCCCCCCCCGCAGTGGCCGCGCCCCCGCGCCGCCCGTGTGGCGCGCGAGCGGAGACGACACCGAAGCTGGCCCGAGCTGGGCCGGCTTCGAAGAACCGGACTTACCAGCTGCTGTTTGTGCATGCGGCGCGCCGCCCCGCACCCTGTGGCCCCTGTCGCCGCAGCCCTGCGCTGGCGGCCGCCGCACACGGCGCCCCCTGTCGCTGGTCGCCATCCGCTGGGCCTCCCCCACGGCACTGGGGTTCTCACCTGGCGGTGGCTTGACCGCCGGGGTGCCGAGTCCACAAACAGCAGCTCCACAGGACTTGCCGCCGGTGCCTCGGCCGCCCCTGCGACCGAAGCCCGGCCCCCCCGGATCCATCAACTGGACGGACAGCTGCGCGGCGCCGCGCGGTGCGCCCGCACGCCGCGCGGTGCACGCGCCCCCTCCAGCCTCCCGCACGCCTCGCCGATGCTGCACGCCGCGTCGCCTCGAGCCTCGCGGCGCTGCCCTCGACCGAAGCCGCTGCACCCGCCGGACTGACCGTAGTCTGCGCCGTCGCCGCGCGGTGTGAAACCGCACTGCGTTGAACTGCGATGTGCAGCGCGGATCCCCTGTGCGTGACGTCACCCGCTGGGGCGCTGACTTACCGCCGGGACGCCCACACGCGGAAGTGGAAGAGCAGCAGCCACGGACACCGACGGCCCAAGAAGTAAGGGCCACCCAAATGACTGGTCCGTATTGACGGACCACGGCACGCATCCGCGGTCAGGGGGCGAAGCCCCGACACCGCCTGCCACGCCCCCTTGCGGGGGCGTTGCGAATACTCGGACGGCTTAGTGACTTCTCACTCAACCGTCAAGCAGCAAGCCGCCCTGGAAACCCTGGAAATAAACGAAGATACAACAAAAGTGAAGTTTTACTAAGAAGACAGAAACAACATAAATACAGTCCACCTCGTCAAATTGCGACCTGCCCACTTGGCAAGAGTTGAGAGATTTTCTGGAGTCAGGGTTTAGATCGCTGGAAATGATCGAAAGTAACATTATAAAATCTTCGCAACCAAAACCATCCGCCTAAACAAACCTAGGCTTTTCATTCAAATGTCAACAAGGATGGAAAGGAACGCGAGGTTAAGTATGCAGTTTGTAACAGCGAGCATTACATCTACCATTATAAAACATTCGCCGATATGTCCACCAAAGAAAGACAGGAATACGTTCAGAAAAATAAACTGTGCTTCAACTGTCTGGTGCTATCACACTCGGTTAAGAAATGTCGACAGTCAGCGTGCTGCAAAAGGTGTGGAAGGCGTCATCACTCCCTTCTCCACTTCGAGAGAGATCAAAATACGGAGAAGTCAAAAGAAGAAGGAAATACGGCTACAGGTACCGTTAGTGAAGAGTTTAGAGGTAAGTCCACTCCTTCAAGTGATGCTGTTGTTTCTTGTCATTGTGAGCATATACAAACAAATTCTGTGTTATTAGCTACGGCTAGAGTAATAGTGAGTAGCAAGAATGATTACGAACATATCATTAGGGCATTGTTAGACCAGGGGTCGCAAGCGTCATTTGTATCAGAGGCGACCGTTCAGTTATTAAACCTTAAACGTAAATCAGTGAGTGGTTGGGTGTCCGGTGTGGGAGTGGGGCAAACGAGGATCAGACACATGGTTTCACTCTGCGTGAAATCACGCCACAATCCCAGAGAGTCAGTTCGAGTAAATGCGTATGTATTGCACACACTAACAACACTACTACCAACCATTAATCTTAAATTGCCTGATTGATCCAAACTTAATGAACTGGAGTTGGCTGATCCAGGGTTTACAACACCCGGTAGAATAGATATTCTACTTGGAGCTGAGGTTTATGGCGGCGTTTTGTTAGACGGCATCGTTAAGCACCCCCAGGGAAATCTATTGGCCCAAAACACAATCCTAGGGTGGGTGAAATCGGGAAGGACGTTTTTTTTTTTTTTTTTTTTTTTGTTTTGGCAGGAGTGGGAAATCCTCATAGACACCCAGACTGCCTCACTAGTGACGCAGTCTGGGTAGTGCCGGACTCTTACCGGCTAAAACCCACTCCTGCCCTTGCTCAGTGTCCCTCTGACATGATCAGAGCCCTTGTTCTTCTGTTTTCGAATTTGTAGCCGTTCTTTATAATTGTATTTTGAGCAGTCCAGTTTAAGGCAGTGGATAGATCATGGAGGCAATGCCTCACTTCGACTAATTTCATCAATTTTAATAGCATTATTTTAATATTTTTAGTATCTGTTTTTCTAGAAAACTAAAATCTTATATACCTAGTAATACATCTATTTTATTTATCTTATTCCTAAATTATTTTTGTATTTTATACTACTTTTCTTTTTATGTTTTATTTGTATTTTTTCTGTTTTTATAGTCTTCTATGCTAATTATAATAATATTTGTTTAACTTAACCTTAATCTTCACTATTTCTGTTATGACTATTCTAATATATGTACAATATATCTGTTCAGTGCATAAGGTTGATTTTGGTTTGCCGAGATTTTTTGTAAGAAAACAACGTGTAGTTAATATGAAGGTTTATTCGCTACTAACTCTTAACATAGTGGACTGTAAAAATACACGTATAGTTATCTATCACTAGACGTATCTATAGGCTCACGACACAAAACGCTAATCTATTTGGACATTCCGCCCGCCAAAGAACATAGTTCTTTAACTATAGTTTAACAAAAAAAAACTTTAACTGAAACAATAAACAAATTGAAATACCTGTGCATAAACTTAACACATAACAAGTATAAAACACAAACTCATAAGAAACATTCCTCTCAAAATCTTAATCATAAACAATTTAAAATCTAAATAACAGAAACAACCTGTATTGTTGTTATTTGCAGTAAGTAAGTAGGTATATACATTCAAGCAAAGCAGAACACGTGCGGCTCAGCCGGGATGTTCAATTAGGTGCATTGATAAAAAACACGTTTTATAAGTAGGTCATTAGTACTGTACCTATAAGTCAACTTAAATACATACTTAACGAAGCAGGTAAAGAGTAGGCTTGGGAGAACTCATCATAGTACATAAATAACATAAATACATTGGCTTTTTTAAATTTCATTTTGACATAAAAAGTAGGTAAATAAATTCTGAACTTTAAACAATGTAACAGGTAAAATTCATTTGGTTAAAATACAAATTTTGCTTACTGGACGCTTATATTCTCCTGTTTTACACTTTACTGATACGACTCGACTCACATTATCAGGTCCAGGATATTTTTTGATAATTTTACCAAGTAACCATTTAGCTGGCGGTATATTGTCTTCCTTTAGAACAACAATATCGCCTATTTCTGGTTCCTCACGTTTAGTGTTCCATTTATACCTTTGATTTAAATTAACTAGGTATTCCTTATACCACTTATTCCAAAAATCTGTTACAATTTTTTGCGTTAATCGCCATCTATCCAAACCAACAACGTTACAATTAGTGTAATCCTCATCTGTAATATTTACCAATGGTTCGCCTACCAAGAAATGACCTGGTGTCAGGGGTAGAGGGTCGTTTGGGTCATCGCTCAACAGGGAAATCGGTCTCGAGTTTAAACACGCCTCCACTTGCGCCAGGACAGTCGACATTTCTTCGTACGTAAGTGTAATATTTCCTACTACCTTTTTTAAATGTGTCTTAGTTCCGCGGACTGAGGATTCCCACAATCCGCCAAAGTTTGGAGAGTGGGGAGGAATATAATGCCAGGTGGTTCTTTCTAAGGAAAGTAGCTCTGCTATTTCTCCAGGAAGAGAAGATTTTGACCTATTAAACATGTCTCGCATTTGCTTATCGGCGCCAACAAAATTAGTGCCATTGTCACTGTATAAATCCTGACAATGGCCTCTACGAGCAGTAAATCGCCTAAACGCAGCAATAAAAGCCTTGGCAGTCATGTCGGTTACTGCTTCTAAATGGACTGCTCGTGTAACCATACACACGAATATGCAAATGTAACTTTTGTAAGACTTAGATCCTCGGCCTGGCGAAAATCTGATAAAAACTGGACCACAGTAATCCACACCAGTAGATTTGAATGGCTTACTGGGTTTCAACCTTGCCTCTGGAAGCAGGCCCATTAGAGGAGTAGTCTTCCTTGTGGAGTATCTCAAACAAATAGTGCACTCTCTAAAATATTTTTTAACACGTTCCTTACCACGTAAGATCCAGTACTTGGTTCTAAGTAAATTTAACATAGCCTGAGGGCCACCGTGCAATGTTTTTGCATGAGCATCCGCAATTAAAACCTTGGTAAAATGATGGTTACCAGGCATAATTATCGGGTGCTTCGTGTCATAACACGCGTCCGATTGTGCTATGCGTCCACTTACTCTTAGTGTCCCCTTTTGGTCCAAAAAGGGACAAAGAGATCGTAATTTACTCTTTTTCAGCACACATTCTCCAGTCTTTAATCGTTTTATTTCTAATGAAAACTCGCGCTCTTGAATTTGTTTAATGCATGATATTAAAGTCTCGTTCATTTCACTTGGTGTGATAAATTTAGGTAGTTTAGGTCTATTATCTTTTTCTAATTTATAATTCAAAACTCGTCTACAATAGGATACAATCTTTAATAGCTTATTTAAAGATGAATATTTTGACCAAACAAATTCGTCGTCAACGTCAGAAATAACGGTTAAAGACTGGATTCGTTTCTCTTCGTGTGTGTCTTCAATCAGTTTACTCTCTTTGTGTACTGTAGCTTCTGACAACCAGTGCGGTCCTCTCCACCACAATGTATGATCACTCAACGCATTGGGCTGCAGACCACGCGAAGCACAATCCGCAGGGTTTGTCTCTGAGGAGACATGACTCCACTGGTGGTAATCCATAATATTTAATATAGTGGACACTCTGTTGCTAACAAATGTTGCCCATCGACTTGAGCCTCCCTTGAGCCATGCTAACACTATGGTGGAGTCGGTCCATCCATAGAGATGTTCCTTAGGTATCTCCAGAACTTGTGATACTTCACATATAAGCTTGGCTGCTAAGGTGGCGCCACACAATTCAAGTCGGGGTATAGAAATCTCCTTTACGATTGGGGCGACTCGAGTCTTTGCGGACAGTAAATGCACGTGCACCCTATTTGAACTATCAATTACTCGTATGTAAACTGCTGCCGCAAAGGCTGATTTTGAAGAATCTGAAAATACGTGTAGCTCTCTCTTGCACCCTTGTGTAAAATTTACCCACCTAGGTACTTTAAGATTTTTTAAATCTATTAGCTCTTGTCTGTATTGTAGCCACTCACCATGCAATTCATCCGTCAAACTGTCATCCCACTCAAGACCAGATTTCCACAGTTTCTGAATGAAAATCTTAGCATTAACTATCACTGGGGCAATCCAGCCTAACGGGTCATACAATCTCGCTACTTCAGATAATACTTGTCTTTTAGTGACTAAATCTTTAGGTTCAGGTAAATTCACTACGTATTCAAAATTATCATTCTTCCTATTCCAACTCAAACCTAATACCTTAATTAGATCATTCAGTTTAATAGGTTGCCTTTCACTCAACTCAGTTTTCCCAATCTGCTCTAAGAACTTCTCATTATTACTATTCCATTTTTGTAACTCAAAACCACCACTCTTCATTAACTCATTCATCTCCTCATAAATTTGTATTGCCTCACTAACCGTGTCAGAACCGGTCATTAAATCGTCCATATAATAGCATTGCTTCGTTATTCTCGCCGCTAATGGATATTTCTGCCTTTCTAACTCAGCAAGACTATGCAATACCTTTACAGCTAGATATGGCGCGCATGCTGTACCGAACGTTAAACGTAACAATTTGTAACGTTTTATTGGATCGGATGGATCAAATCTCCAGACAATTCTCTGAAAATCTGTGTCCTCGTCTGCCACTCTCACCATCCGATACATTTTGACAATATCGGCTACGATACAGATTTTATGATGACGCCATCTCATCAAGATGTGCCTTAAATCTTGTTGTAACCTTGGTCCAACAAGAAGCTCATCATTTAGTGATACACTGTTGTCCCCTTTGCTGGAGGCGTCAAAGACAACTCTCACTTTAGTAGTGTCTTTGTCTTCTCTCACCACAGCATGGTGAGGAAGATAGACAGCTTTCGGCTTCTGTAGCTCACTCTCAGAAACCAGTCTCATGTGGTTCATACTCAAGTACTCACTCATAACTTTATTATATTCTTCTCTTAACTTTGACTCTTTCGATAGCTTTCTCTCTAAATATTCTAACCTCTTCACTGCTCTCTTTTCTGTATTACCATATTGACACTTAGGCTCGTCCGTTGCAAAAGGTAATCTCACTATAAATCTCCCTTCATTATCTCTCACAGTAGTCGAGTCAAAAAACTCCTCACATACTTTCTCGCTATTAGACATCTCTTTTCTTACTAAATTAGGCTCATCTTCCATTTCCCAAAACCTCTTAAGTAACTCATCCTCTTTGACCTGAATGTGCATGCTAATGAGATTATCCTTTGCTAACATTCGAGATCCCTTTGACATTCTTCCCGATAAAATCCATCCAAACACTGTATTCTGTGCTATTAAATTACAATCAGGATGCTTCATAACGCCATCCAGTAATATTTCGCTATAAGCCTCTGCTCCTAGTAAAATATCAATCTTACCTGGCGTCGCGTATGTAGGATCAGCTAAAGGAAGATTGACAATTTCTACCCATTTGGAAGTGTTCACGTTACTTGACGGAAGTAGTGACGTTAAGGAATGTAACACATATGCGTTAACTAGGATGTAATTAGCTGGGTTATGACGTGATTCCAAGCGAAGTGAAACCGTGTTTTTTATTCTCATTCGGCCATCTCCCAGCCCTGACACCCAGCCACTTACTGGTTTGCGTGCAAGACCTAATAATTGCACAGTTGACTCAGAAACAAAAGATGCCTGCGACCCTTGGTCAATTAAAGCACGAATTATTTGTTTAAAACCGTTAGAACGGAATACCTTAACCATAGCTGTCGCAAGTAGCACGCTGTCGGGTTGTAGCTCTCCTCTAGAAAATGTAGCAGTTATGTTTGTGTCACCTCGTGTTGTACTCGCTCTCTCCTGTTGTGGTTCACTCGGTGATACTGCGACAGCCTGCTCCAGGCTACTGGCTGGCTCCTTGTTCTCTCTTTCAAAGTGTAACATCGTATGATGTCTTCTCCCACATTTCTTACAGCTGAATGACTGTCGACACCTAACTACCGCATGATTTGGGGCCAGGCAATTAAAACATAATTTACTCGTTTGAACGAAATCCTGTCTTTCCTTAGGTGGCATCAGACTAAAACGCTTGCACTGGTTGAGATAATGCATTTCATGACACATCGGACACTCTTGTTTAGCCTTAGGCTTGTTCTCTTTCTCCTTCTCTACTGATGTGTGAAAAGATTTCGATTTAGCAGCAGGCTTAGCTTGTTGCGCGGCACGGTTCCCGTTCGTATCGATCATTTCTAACGTCCTGAAACGGTATTCTAAATAATCTCTCAATTGTATCCAAGTAGGTAACTCATCACACATCATACTTATCTGCTGTTCCCATTGTTTAACAGATTCCGTGTCCAATTTTGAAACGACTAAATGAACGACAGATGCGTTAGCGTAACTGGATTCAGTACTAATATTCAAGTTTTCCAAAGATTTCAGACAGGTAGACGTCGTATCCAACAAACTCCTAATTGCATTGGCTGACTCGGTTTGAATTTTCTTTGTGCCAAATAAAGTCTTCATAATTGCATTGCAGTTATAACGCTTGTTATTGTAACGCCGAACTAACTGCTTCCATGCTTCCTCATAATTTGCATCGGTCGTCGAAAAATTACTCAATAGATTTAATGCTTCTCCACTCAGATTGGACTTGAGATAATGTAATTTCTGTACCAATGAAATATTCTTATTATTGTGTATTAATGAGGAAAACATGTCGTAAAAGGATGGCCACTCTTCATATTTACCCGCAAAAGTAGGTAATTGTATGCGGGGTAGTTTCACATCACTGCAATTATTGTTCGCGCTATTGGCAACTACTGGGTTAGATAACTCGGTAACTGGCGGCAAAAACTGTTGCAAAGCTTCTCGCAAACTTGATTTATACTGCACATATAGCTCTTCAAAAATCTCATATTTTCCTTCTGTAAAATATGCTTCCTTCTTAGTTTTCGTTTTTGCTACTACCTCCTTGTGTCCGTCCTTAAAATCTTTAAATAATTGTTCTAACAACTCCAATCTCGTTTCTAAATACTGACTTTTAATTCTTTCTTTCGGAGTTTTCTTAAAGTTTCTTTCAGCTTTCATCAGATTCTCGATCAACTCATCTTGTAACGAAATAAGTGCCTCCATTGTAGTAATAAATAAACTCGCACAGCAATCCCAGCAAACAACACTCCGATCGGTCACTTGTTTTAGGTAATAAGTTCTCGCAAAGTAACAGTTTGTTTGGCTTTAATCTCTTTATTAAACACTCACTCAATGTACTGTTATTTCGATTTTCACTAAAATTCACATACACCTTGTAAACAAGTAACAGTTTATATTCAATCAAGTTCACTGTAATAACTCGTTTTTTTTTTAAATGTTTTATATCTTGCACATTAGCAATTAGTAACACGTGTCACCGGACGACTCCTTATCGCACTCAGGTAATAAATCCTTTGTTCGCGCGGGTCAGCCGAGCTCGATGCTCATTAACACACTCCGGTTCGAATACGGACCAAATGTTCAGTGCATAAGGTTGATTTTGGTTTGCCGAGATTTTTTGTAAGAAAACAACGTGTAGTTAATATGAAGGTTTATTCGCTACTAACTCTTAACATAGTGGACTGTAAAAATACACGTATAGTTATCTATCACTAGACGTATCTATAGGCTCACGACACAAAACGCTAATCTATTTGGACAATATCATATAGGCATATTTTCTTATACTAATCGCTTATTATTATACCCTATTCTAACAATTACAACTATTAATTTAGCAAAACTTGTGTGTGCCAAGTTTGTTTTTGACAAACCTGGCAGACTCACTGCTTCTATACTAGTAACAATTACTTTTAATACTTTGTTTTTGTTCCTGTACAGATCTACAAATGCAATATGAGCACTTCGGGCTGTTGCAGCGCCTGAGATGCGGCTTCTCGAGGCGCTGACTCCCTTCTTCACAACAAGAGACCACAACGGTAAGGTAAGTAAATTTCTAAAGGTTTTGGGTGAGTTGAATTCGGTACCTGCATGTAATTGGGCCAATTTCCCATGAAATTGGCGCCAATTCGCACAATTTAGATTTAATATGGACTTGGTCTTATTTAAAATAATAATAATAATAATAATTTTATTTATTCATAAGTTCACATATAAATTACATAGAAGTGACATCAGTACAGAGTTACATATTAAAATTATTAAGCAAATATTAAACTATGCCTAAAATAAATCTAGTGTAGGTATAACTTATATAATATATTGTATAAAGGCCTAATGAAAAACAATAGCGACCTGCCTGATGTAGGTTTATTCAAACCTGTGTTTCAGGCCTTCACGTAACAACGCTGAGTATTTTATTGGACTATTAAATTAATGTACATAGAGCTAGCATTGATACATAATAATTATATTATTAAATAAAAATTGCCTTAACATTAATAAACTTATTGCATGATTTCTAGCAATTTTTCAGTGTCTGAGTAATTTAATGTCGCTAAGTATTCACTTAACATTTCACTACATTTTTTACAATTTACACTATATATACTTAGAGACTTATTGATTTTATTATATAAGAACGGACCTAAAAAAACATAAAATTTATTTATAAAAGTATGTCTAGTTTGAGGCTTTATGCAAACTAGGTCTTTTCTTCTCTTATGTATAGGTATGGGGGTATAAGGGAGATTGCTATGCTGGTGTAATACTATCTTTAATATAAATAGTTGACGCACAGTTAAAACCTTACATGCCGTATAAAGCTCGTATGTGGGAAATCTAAATGGGCGAAAGGTGGCTACCTTAAGGATAGCTCTCTGCGCACGTTCTAATGGTAGTAGGATTGTTTTTGCAGCCCCTCCCCATGAAGTTATGCAATATGTAAGAATGGATTGACACAAAGCTAAATAGACCTGTTTAATTAATTTGTAGTCCGTTATATATCGTAAATTCTTAAAAATGTATATTAATTTACGCATTCGAGTGCATAATAAATCAATGTGTTTACGGAAGTTCAGATTTGTGTCAATCGTCACTCCAAGATATTTCATATGATCGGCTTTTGCTAAAGTAGGACAATTACATGCATTGTCAGCGTACTTGCCGCACTTATGCGCATAAATGTTTATGTTAGTAGTTGGCAGGTTAGTATTTCTCATAGTGAATAAAATGTGTTTAGTTTTTTCTGCATTTAGTGTTAGGAGATTTTCATGTAGCCAATTAGACACTATATTAAAACCGTTCTGGGCTTGTTTATACACCTCCTCTCGAGACTTGTCTGAAAACAATAGAGCTGTGTCATCTGCATAAGACATTATGACACCATTTTGGAGTGTTAAGCTGCACAGGTCATTAATATATACTAGGAATAAAGTAGGACCCAATATACTACCTTGTGGTATTCCGTAATTACTATTTCGAAGCTCAGAACTGACGTACTGACCAATTTTTACACAATGTTCGCGGTCTCTTAAATAATCAGAAAGCAGTGTAAGCGTTGTTCCTCTTATTCCGAGTCTTTCAAGCTTGCCCAATAATAAAGGACAGGAAATTGTGTCAAAGGCCTTGGCGAGGTCTAGGAAGATCCCAATGGAGTGCATGCCCTGATCCAAATTAGTTGTTATATAATCCGTCATTTGATGTACTGCTTGATTAGTTGATTTTTTGGGCCTAAAGCCAAATTGTCTATCCGAAAGCAATTTGTTATCCTCTAGATATTTCATTAATCTAATATTAATGATTTTCTCTAAGATCTTGGAGAGCCCTGTTAAAACTGAAATGGGTCTGTAGTTGTTAACACATTTTTTGTCACCAGATTTATATACAGGAGTAACCACTGCTTTTTTAAGCGACTTAGGGAATACACCATTAGTTAAGCATAACTGAAAAATATGAGTTAGCGGCGGAGCAAGGAGGTATTTGAAATGTTTAAGTATGTTGTTTGATATGTCGTCCCACCCAACCGCGCAAACGTCCTTTAATCCAGAAATGATTGTTAATACTTCATCGACATCCGTATCTAGTAAGACAAAAGATTTGAGTCTGGGGAAAGATTTAGGTTGGTTTTGAGAGAAAGAACGTCTAGATTGTATGGACTTTTCTGCTAAGGTTTTGCCTACGTTAGAAAAATAGTAATTAACTATATTTGTTGATTCTATTGGGTTGTTCTCTATAGTCAATAAGTCAAGTGGAGGTTCAAGTTGTTTTGATCTAAATGTATTTGTTTTTATAAATTTCCAAATAAGTTTACTATTTTTGCCTGCTTTCTGCAGTTCTTTTCTGTCATATTCATTTTTTATTTTTTTCAGAAGGTTGTTGCAGAAGTTTCTATATCTTTTATAAGTAATGGAAAGAATTTCATTTTCAGGCTCAAGTTTGAACTTTATGTGAAGTTTGTCTCTATGCCTAATACATCGAACAAGTCCGGGTGTAATCCAAGGTTTAATGCACTTGTACTTCCTTGGCGTTATTTTGGCGACTGTATGCTTTATTATTGCAGAGTGAAGTGAATTTATAAAATAATTAATAGCAATGTTTGCATCGGTGGAATTATAAACTGGGTCAAAATTAATATTACGTATGTCTTTATCGAGGTGTGTCATGTTGACATTGGTATAGCTGCGTAAACAATTTTTTCTTGGTAAAGAAACTTGTAATATTAGTAAAACTGCTTGGTGATCAGTGAGCGAAGAGTTAGTAACAAATGTTTTGGCTGGTTTATTTGTTTTTATAATGAAATGATCTAAGCATGAACCACTTTGATGCGTGGGGTGGTAATGAGCTGGCAAGAGTCCGTGGAATGAGCAGATATTAACATAGTTATGTGCATGAATGTCCATTTTCCCGGAAGCAATGTTGATATTAATGTCCCCCATTAGAATTATGTGTTTAAAAGTTGTAAGACTTTGTAACTGTACGTTTAGTGAATCTAAGAAATTTGCGACATTTTGAGAAGGTGGTCTGTATATAGCCATAACTACCGTATCTGTATTAATTTTAATGAGTAAGCAATTACAATTTTGTAGCAAAGGTTCTTCTACAGTTGTACCTAAATTATTGTTGACAAATACAACTAAACCATCATTCTGGTTGATGTTTCTGTTGGTTTTATGCGAAACATATCCGTCTAAAGATGGTAAAACAGTGGTTTGGTTTGACAACCAACATTCTGTTAGGACGATAATGTCACAACTTATACCCAGGTTCTGTAGCAATATTTCAAAACCATTTATATTTCGATTTATGCTGCGAATATTTTGTGTGAGAAAGGTCAGCGGTTTCTCTCCCAAGGGAAAGTGGTGCTTACACTCATCAATATTACAATTTATAACTTCAGACACAGAAAATTGATCTAGGTCCTTAAGTAATTGATCAGTCATGATAAATAAACACCTAATAAATATAAACAAACAAAAACTACTACTAGTGTGCTTAAAGGATAGGTTAATAGGTAGCGCTCTTAGGCGCCTTCATAATCTATGGAATGGATATAGCTGTCCTCGGCATATTTCCGTGCAGGACAATTTACATCACCAGTTTTATGATCACTTTTCCTATTAAAACGTTTGCACGTCGCACAGTTTGGTGGACTGGACTTTGTGCAGCATTCCTTAAAAGTGTGGCCAGTCTCTCCGCAGTGATTACACGTCGGGTTAGTGTCACGGCAGAACTTGGCCGCGTGTCCAAACTGCTGGCAGTTGAAACACCGAGTAACGATCGTGAAATCTCGAACTGGGCATGACGTCCAATTGATGAATATTCGTCCTTGATTGACTAGGATCTTCCTGATGCTAGCTGGCACTTCTAGAATAAAATTGCAATTAGGGAGGTCTTTTTTCCCAGATTTATGGCTCAATTTTATTTGTTCTTCAAACGACTCACGAGTTGTATTGGTCAACTTATCTGAGAGGTTTTGCTCGTAGATGCAATCCAAAACCTCCTTATCAGTCAGGGCTACCGGGACTCCAATAACAGTGATTCTTGGGCGCCGCTTTGATGGTTCTTCAATCTTAAGGCCCGAAGAGACGAGTTTTTCTAAGCTTCTGAGCTTTTGAATGTCCTCTTTGGAGTCGGTACTGATAAGAACACCTCCATTTTTTACTTTCTTAAGGCCACGGACATGTAGTTTAAGTTCCCCGGGCGAAATAATTTTCTGTACGAGAGACTTGGTATCGTCACTAGATTTGGTTTTGTCGCTGGGATATATGGCAACTGAGCTTAAATTTGCTGGGCGCACAAAATTATCCGAGCCTTTTTTGACCATATTAGCGTACGAAGCGGGTACTGTCGGCTTTGAAATGCCTTCAACTACCTCTTTGAACTGTAGGAGAGAGTTCGCGATGTTCTGTTGTTGCTGTAAGTGCTGAACGGAACTGTGGGCTTGAATCGTTTTTTGCTTTAAGGCTTGATATAAGACAGCCATCTGAGATGCGCCATGTGAGACACTACGGCAAAGATTGGCTACACGTACCTTTTGGTCTGCGTTCATTTTCCCCTCAGCAACTAAACTGCATACTTCATTTAGGATTTTTTCTATGGACCCCATCCATTTCTGTACCTCCGGCGTAGAAATAACTTCGGCTGGTAGCTCATGTTCCAAGGGAGGTTGTGGCTTTGGGTCTGCAGGCTGGAAATCTTGAGTTGGTGTCGGCGGAGGACTTCGCGTCACTAGCTGGCTACGGCCAAACGGGCTAGATCCAGTGTTAGACATATCTAACACAGAAACACTATATATCTTTAAAAATACTTTAGCTCATTCTTACACAACGCAAGTAACCTCGTAATGCTCACTCGTGACACACTTATATCACTGACGACGCAATTATTTCTAACAAATATATTTATAATTAATTAATAGTATCATAATAAGCTAAGCAAGATACGTCCGCGCGGTAAGAAGGGGCAATTATAATCCCTAATAATAATGTGTTGGTGTCTCTGACTATTAATTTTGCTGTCATTACCGTTGTGGTTGTTACCAGGAGACGCTAACTGCACCTTAGCAGTACGCCACCGACAGGCGTGCCAATGCGTCCCACTTTACGCGTATCGGGCACGCAGTGTCGAAGGCGTTGTGATGGGTCTGCTCAAGCTTGGCCAGCACGCAGTTGTGGCATTTCGGGGCCTCTTCTGCCAGCCGCGACGGGCAGTCGGCACGCAAGTGGGGTTCCCCGCAGTGGACGCAGAGATCGGCGGGCTTCGTGCACAGTTTACTGCCGTGGCCGAAGCACAGGCAGCGAGTGCACTGCACCAGTGGCGACTGGTCCTGCACTCGCACCCGCTGCAGGTCAATGTGCACGCGACCCGCCGTCGTCAGCCGCTGCCACACGGTCGGGGACACCTGCAGGATGACGTGGCACATGTGGGGGTTCCTCGTCTTGCGACGGTACTTCACCCCCAACCTCACATCACCCGCAGGAATATCCCCGATCAGGTGGGCGTTCTGCCGCTGCAGGGCTTGCGTGAGCTCCACATCTGAGTGGCAGGAGAGGACGTCCTTGATGATTATCTGTGGGTCCTTATTTTTAACTTCTTCTGCCACCAGATTGCCGTCTCTTCGAATACGTTCGGTCACCTTGGTAAGCTCTTCCCTAGTTGTAAAACCTACCACCACCTTCTGATCCCTCGCCTTGCGCAGCCGCTCCACCCTTGTGCCTTCATTACGGGCATCAACCGCTGTCCTCAGCTTCTCAATGACCTCTTCACTCGTGTCTTGATCATTCACAGATGATACAACTAACGAGTGAAGAGGCCCTTGGACATTCTGCTTCGGGCTGCCGGCGATTTCGGCGAAAGACGGGCCCTGGCCTGCAACGTAGCGAGGGGGCTGCTGGAGTTGCTCTGACAGAGCCTGGGTATGTTGGTTGCACTCCTGTAATGCCGCTTTATGCTCTTTTAGTCCTACCAAAAGACTGTTCATAAGCTCTGTCGATTCGCCTGTGGTCGGCATGGGATCGTGAATGATCTTTAATTGGTCAGCTCCGTCAATTTCTTTTTCATTTGCAGCTTCAGCCTCTTTCACCAGCTGGTAGAGTCTCTCTACGGCTTTAGTGATTTCGTCTTTTATTTCCTTTTTTAGGTTTCGAGAACTCAGCAGCTGCATCTTCGCCTTTTGGAGGCACGCTTTTGCCTCCGTGGTTCGATTTAAGTATCTCACGGGGGCCTTGTCTCGCGGCGAACCCTCTTCGATCACCTCTGGTGGCTTTGGTCTATCCAAATTGCTCTGGTGGGCAAGCGTTAATTTAGACCTAAGCTTAGGCGGAGTAGACTGTGAGGTCTTCTTTGGAGGCGTCGGTGTTCTGAGAGGCCGCGTAGATGGTCTATCAGCCTCCCACTCTCCAATACTACGCCTCACCGAAGGGCCAGCCTGTACTAAGCGTTGCTTCTCCGTATCCGCATTCTCAGCCGAGACCTTGGTCGACGGCAAGGCCCTGGATCCCGGTGGGCTTGCGGTCTTCTTAGCCGGTGTGCGGTACATGGCGCTGGTTAGTGTAAAAGTTAAATTCATAAAACGAGTCAAAGGACACTGGCAATTTTCTCTGTGTCCCTGTAAAGGGGGTACGCACAGGAAACAAATAACACGTAATATTTATAAAGTAAAATAAGTCGTCCTACGGTCGAGCGACCGTCAGGTCAATAAACTATTAAAAAATATAAGAAAACAAAAAGTCTTAAGATTAATAAATTGTCAACCCTTTGCCAAAACCAGATTTGTTCACCTGGCTAGTAGACACAGGGTTGGTGGGCGGGCAAATTTTTTTCGCGTTTTGTCAATTATTTTCGATGGGATGGTCTCAAAATTAAAAATAAAGAAAATAACGAAAATTACTAGTCAACAGTCATAAAGAGAAAACAAGTTGCAGTCCCGCTCAATAAAGCCTTCGTGGTATGTCTAATAAAAGAGAATAAAAATAAATAACAAGTTAAAATAACTGTTGTCTCTATGTAGAGTCAACCTCCACTGGATTAAACCAGTAGAGTTCCTATAGATTAATAATATATAGTCACAGTATCCCCAATATGCAAGAAAAAATGTTTCAGGGTTCCCCGTTCCCGATTTGGGATTGAAAGTCTTCAGTGCTCTATGTAGAGACGGTTTAATGGTCTCAACAGGTAGATTTCCTCGAGCCCTTCAAAATGACACCAAGCACGGTTCCGTAGCTCAAGGGGTTCTGGAGATACGGCGTTCCGAAATTTCCGGGTATTCCACAAGATGGCCGCCGAGAAAACGGATATAAGCCTTATCTTCCGAACGCCTCGGCCGAATTGTACCGTGTTTGGGCTAAAATGGGAGTGCTCGGCGAGATCTTCCCGTTGCCCGGATTTTCAGCACTGAAAAATTTTTCGTCCTGAAAACTCCTGAGACAGGTCCTCCACGGTAGCCGATGTCTAGCCAGAGTCAACGAATCAAATCCCAGCCCTCTACGACCCCCCGTTCCGGAGATATGGGTGTTTCTATTTTTACAAAATGGCCGCCGTAAACGTCAAAGTGACTTTTTGACCTGTAATATCTCCGGTTGTAAGCGTCGCAGAAGACCCGAGTTTGGGCTCTCTGGTTTCAGCTCGGCTTGTTCTATCTGCTGAACCCAATTTCAGGGAGCTGAAAATTTTTGGCTCGAATTCTCCTGAAACCGAGGGAGGGGGTAGCTGTTAATCCCTTAAGTAATATTCTGAAAACAGAATCGATTTATCTCCGTCGGCTCAGGAGTTACGGCCAAGTTAGACTATCCAAGATGGCCGCCGAGCTGTCAAACGACAACTTAAACTTCCGCGTTCTCCGCAACCAATGGTCGTATCGAGCCGGGGCTTTCGACTGACAGGTAGGCTTCACCCTGTGTATCCGAAAAAATGGGTTTCAGGCCTGAAAAATTTTTCGGCCCGAAAACGCCTGAAAACTATATTTCAGGAATCCACAAGAGGTGTTCCTTCCCAATCTGAAAACCGCAGCTCGATACACCAAACGGTTTAAGAGTTATGCAATTTACAAATAAGTACCCGGTTTTATTAAAATGGCTGACTTTTCCAATTTTCGGCGTTTCTAACGTTACAAGGGCCGAGTTTCGGCTCAAGTGAGCCCAAATAAGGTGGAAAAAAGCAATAAGGCGATAAAAAAGTGAATTTTTCCTATTTATAGGCAATTATCATCAAAAAATGTATAAAATTCGATAGCTTTGCCAATTTTTGACTAAAAATTTTGAAAAAATATGCTAAAAATAGGTAAATTAAAGCGCTACCAAAACAAAAATAAAAATTTTAAGAAACCAAAAACAGGGGTGATTTTTTTTTGAAAATGTGGTTTTCCTATAATTATGATATTACTTAAAAACTATTGGAGCTAAAAATCTAAATCTTACAGTCTCTACTAAACTCGTAAGCGCGCACCAGGCTGCAGTTGAATAATTTTGAAAAGCTTCTTATATCCGGAGTTATGCGGGGTCAAAGTTGGGAACTTCTTAATGTTATATAATGCTTTCTAGCAGACATAAAATTCTAAAAGTTTTTGCACTCGCCTTGTATTGAGTGGGTCTATGATGTCTCCAAATTTCGCGCTGCTGCATCCACTCCTTCAAGTTTTTCTTTCCACGTGGTTTTCAGGAATTCCTGAATATCTCCGTAGGCTGCGATGTCAGGGTGACTTGGAGTGGCCCAGATGGTCGGGAGCCTTGTTGTCCACGGGACTTCCGAAAAAAAGTCGGGGGTCGCAGATCTTGTTTCGGCAGCGCATGCGATTTTGCGTTTTTCGTGTTACACTTAACCTCTAAATTTCAGGTTTTTTGACAATAACCTTATAGGCACTGCACTATGGCACAAATTGATACCGGCACTTTAAGGGGCTCTGGTTTCCGAATCCAGAGACACCTCACTCTTCACAATCGGGTAACAAAAACCTATTTTTTTGGATTTTTAAGCGCGTAGCGACTTTAAAAACGATCCGACAGCCACAGAGGTTCGGGGGGTACTGCCGGGAAGGACGTTACAAGCATCCGCCTCAGCAAAGAGACACGTCACAACTCTACACGCTCATGTTAGGGAAGACGAGCTACTACGACAATTTTGGGAAATAGAAAAGGAACCAAATAGCATACGAAAGATATTTTCAGAGGAAGAAAAAAGCTGCGAAGAATATTATGAAGCCACAACAGTTAGAGACGAAGAAGGAAGATTCGTGGTAAGGTTACCGTTTCAAACTGAAGATCCAAAATGTCGATATGGTGGGTCGAAGGAAATAGCAGCTAAAAGATTTAGCTTTTTAGAGAAAAGGTTGTCAAAAGATCCTATGCTTCGGGATGAATACCATAAAGTTATGGAGGAATATATAAACCTTAATCATATGGTACAAGTTCATCCTTCAGAGATTGATAACCCAAGGGCTGTCTATCTTCCTCACCACGTCGTAGTTCGAGAAGATAAGACTACCACAAAGCTTCGTATAGTCTTCGACGCTTCGTGCAAGGGTTCTAATAACTTTTCGTTAAATGACGACTTATGTGTTGGTCCTCAGTTACAACAGGAATTACGTCATACATTAATGAGATGGAGAACACACAAAATCTGCATTACAGCAGACATCATTAAAATGTACAGAATGGTTCGTGTAGCGGAAGAGGATACGGACTACCAGAGATTATTATGGAGGTCTGCACCTCATGAGCCAATAAAGCATTTTAAACTTTTGAGATTGACCTTCGGTACAGCATGTGCACCGTACCTTGCTATAAAATCACTTCAGACACTTACCAACAACGAAAAATTAAAGTATCCTATTGCTGCAAAGATTACTGAAACTGATTACTACATGGATGATCTCCACACAGGATGCGACACAGAGAAAGAAGCTATTGGTAATTATAACGAGATGAATAACCTTATGAACTCAGGAGGATTTCAACTACAAAAATGGAGCAGTAACAGTGGAGCTTTGTTACAATACATTGGAGAAAATAAGCGAGATGATAATGAGTTGCCCTTTAAGATCAATAGTGTTGTTAAAGTATTGGGTTTGAGCTGGAATAGGGAAGCCGATACCTTTGAATATACTGTCAATCTACCAGAACCTAAGCAGCCCATAACCAAACGCCATATTCTTTCCGAAATAGCCAAACTTTATGATCCTTTAGGATGGATAGCTCCAGTTGTGGTAATAGCAAAGATGATCATGCAGAAATTGTGGAAGTCAGGTCTATATTGGGATGAGCCTATTGATGGTGCTTTACAGGCAGAGTGGTTACGATATCGAGAGAACTTAACGCACATCAAAGGCCTAAGTATACCACGATGGTTGTACTACACGCGTCTATCAAGGGTTGAGTTGCATGTCTTCGCAGATGCATCGCAAGCCGCATATGGAGCAGCAGTGTACATGCGAGTCATCAGTGAAGAACGAAAGGGTAAGCCTAATATCCTCCAAAACAAAAGTGGCTCCAATCGAAAAACAAGTTTCCATCCCTAGATTGGAACTTTGTGGTGCCGTCTTGGCAGCCAAACTAATGTCGGAGACGTCTCAAGTGTTAGGTATACCTAAAGATAGCTTATTTGCGTGGACCGATTCCACCATTGTGTTGGCTTGGTTGAAAGGGGGACCAAGCCGATGGAGCACATTCGTGAGCAACCGTGTGTCAGACATTTTAAACATTATAGATTACGAGCATTGGGGGCACGTGTCTACAGATACGAACCCAGCTGACTGTGCGTCACGGGGCTAACAGAGTCCAGAGTTGTTAAACCATTCACTATGGTGGGGTGGACCGGGTTGGTTGTCTAGCTTAAACATCAATATTAGTGCTCCTAATATCAATGATACACACGAAGAAGAACGTGTGAGATCTTTGGCTGCTATAAGTAATATTGATGAGGAATTTATTTGGACTAGGTATTCTACTTTATCAAAAATGTTGAGAGTCATTTCATATTGCAGACGATTTATTAATTTTAAATTACCTAAAGAAAAACGTGAATGTTTCACTAAATTAATTACACAAAGAGAAATAAAGGAAACTTTAAACAATTGTATTAAACAAGTCCAAGCTATTGATTTCAAAGTGGAGTTAAAGCAGTTAAATTCACAGGGCTCTGTACCTAAAATGAGTAAGCTTCGCAATCTTTGCCCCATTATTGATAATAACGGGATTATAAGAGTTGGCGGGCGCATCCAAAAATCTCAAACAGCCTACGATATTCAGCACCCTATAATTTTACCCGCTACGAGCCATCTTAGCCGCCTAATAATTCAGGATGCTCATCATAGGACATTGCATAGTGGTCCTCAAGTGATGCTTAATTATTTGAGAACAAAATAATGGATTTTACGAGCCAAAGATCTAACTAAGAAAACCTATCGAGAATGTGTTACGTGTATTAGGTATTCAAAACAGAATACCAGGCAACTGATGGGACAGCTGCCAGAAGTGCGAGTAAAACCCGACCGAGCTTTTAAATCAGCTGGTGTGGACTACGCAGGTCCCATCAACATCCGTTTCTCACCGGGTAGAGGAGCTAAATCGTACAAGGGCTACATATGTTTGTTTATCTGCATGACAACGCGTGCCATCCATCTGGAAGCGGTCACCGACATGACTGCGAAGGGGTTCATCGCAGCCTTCCGGAGATTCACCTCGAGACGAGGTCATCGTTGCGATATTTATAGTGACAATGGCACAAACTTCGTGGGAGCAGATAAGCAACTCAGAGACATGTTCAACAGTGCCAAATCTTCGATTCCTGGAGAAGTAGCAGAGCTGTTAGTCCTGGAACGTACTACGTGGCATTCCATACCCCCTCATGCACCCAATTTCGGGGGTTTATTGGAGGCTGGAGTGCGCAGCACAAAAACTCACCTTAAAAAAGTAATTGGCGATGCTACCCTCACTTACGAGGAACTAGCCACAGTATTGGCACAAGTCGAAGCGTGTTTGAACTTCCGACCCATAACTGTGCTAAGTGATGACCCTAATGACCCTCTCCCTCTTCCACTAACACCGGGCCACTTTCTGATTGGCGAGCCTTTGTTATACTTAACTGACGAAAACTATACAAATTGTAATATTTCTAGTTTAGATAGATGGCGACTAACACAAAAAATGGTCAACGATTTCTGGAACAGATGGTATAAAGAATACCTCGTAAATCTGAACCAAAGATACAAGTGAAATACCAAAACCACTGAGCCAGAAATCGATGACGTAGTCATTCTGATAATTGAACTATATATAAGACAATACGTTTATTTGTTCTATATTTTTATAACGACAAATTAAACAATGTGTTGCTCTGTAAAACAAAGAAACGACATTTAAAGTCTATTTGCCGATCTTAAGAAATTAAATAATTTTTCCAATCTTTCAATCACAAAATCTTAATAGGTAAGTCTTAGCCACACAGAGTAAAACAATAATGTTGTGTTACCACAGACCACATATTAATATTCGACAGCTGGCGCCATCCATCAAAACATAAAGGGATCCTTTACATTTCCCCCCTAGGGTTAGAAAATTTCCCTGGAAATTTTCGCAGTCTTCCAATTTCTTTTTCTTCATGTTAATCTTCTATTTCTTCTGGTATGGAGGCAGGAAAAAGTTTTGTAATATGGAATAGATTTGACTCTATCTTTTTATGTCCTGTATTAATCTTGTATATTGATTGCGATATTTTTTCCTCGATTTGAAATGGGCCAATCCTTAACTCATCTAATTTTCTTCGATTTAGTTTGTGACCGTTTTCTACATATACCATATCCCCCGTATTAAAGTTATAGATTTTTCTATTTTATCCATTAACATTTTATTATATTCATGTGACTTAATTGTTCTTTCTAATGCAATTTTCCTGTCTTTAATCCAGTCATCTGCTCTTTTTATTAGTTTAAGTTCATTTGGAATTAATGAAACATCAGTACCATCCAATAGGTATCTCGGTGCAAAGCCTGTTACTGAGTGTTCTGTGCTATTATATTTATCCACACAATTGTGAGCTATACTCGTCCACGCTTTAGTATTTTGATTTTCATTTGTTTTGCACCTTATTTTATTAACGAGTGTTTGGTTTAGCCTTTCGTTAAGTCCATTAGAAAACGGCGAATTTACTGCAGTGAACATTACTGTGATTGATTTTTCATTTAAAAAATCCTTAAATTCTTTTGAGTTAATTGCAGGATATTGGTCGGTGAGAACTATGCCAATTTCATTACAATTTGGTACAATATTCATAAGTTTTATAAAGTCTTTTGCACTCTGTGTTTTTGAAGTTAGTATATAAGCATATCGAGTGAAGTAGTCGACTAAAAGGTGCAAATATCTTTTTGTGGACCGAGAGCCACCAAATCCGCCAATTGTGTCTATTGAGACAATTTCGAATGGTTTTGTAGCTGGACCTAAGTATGACATTAAACCATATTTAGGCTGTCCTCATGTTTTATTTTTTATACATATTTCACACTTTTTGCATATGTCAGTAATATTTGTAGTTAAATTTTTTGATGTGTAAAGTTTTCCTATTTTGTTTTGCATTTGTTTGATACCTATATGACACATATTTTCATGTGTTAGTTTTATAAATTTTACGCTGAATTTCTCTGACAGTAGTATTTTTTCTTGTTTTCTTATCCTCCTAAAATATATATTATTTTTATATATTAATTTCTTCTTGTATTTTTGTATATCCTCATTTTGCTCTTGATCTGTTAATATGTCATTTAATGTTATTAAATTTATTACTTTTAATTGTTCATGTACATCTTTATTAGCTTCTAATACTGGGTTTCTGCTCAAGCAATCTGCCTCTAAATTATCTTTTCCTGGTGCATATTTTATTTTGAAGTCATATTGTGATAGATAATAGGATAAATCTCCTAACTCTTCGTCCGTTCTTGATTTAATATTTAAATTTTCCAATGGTTTGTGGTCGGAATACACTGTGAAAGGTTTGCCTATTAGCCAGTACTGCCAGTATCTTATGGCCTCTTTAATAGCTAAGCATTCTAAATATATAGCCTTTTTCCTTTTTTGGGATTCATTTAATTTTTTTGAAAAATATGCTACAGGTTTTTCTTTTCCATCTGGTTGAATTTGCTTTAACACTGCTCCAATACCTTCTAATGATGCATCCGTAAATATGTTTATTGGTAAGTTTTGATCATACATTTCTAGGATTGGTTGTGAGCATAGTAGTTGTTTAATCTTCTCAAAAGCTTCTTGGCAATCTGTTGACCAAATGAATTTTTGGTGCTTCCTTAGTAGATTATGTAATGGTTCTAAAATTATTGAACTGTTAGGTATGTACTCGCGGTAGAATAGTTATTTATGATACTAGTGCGGTAAGTTGGTTTTTACAAACGAGTTGACAAATGTAAGCCCGAGACGAAGTCGAGGGCTTACCATAGTCACGAGTTTGTAAAAACCAATTTCTGCACGTGTGTCATACAATGTTTTTCAACAAATTTGCGAGAAAACAGTACAATATGTAATTAAACAAACCTATACATCATTAAATAGCGCTCTCCAATTTTGGCGGCTAGAGACCGTTTCCTGCAATTTGCGCCTCATTCAAAATATCAGGTGGAGTAGATTCCATATTAATATCAGTTTCCTCGCTTGAACTCATAATAAAAGTTTGTTTATAAATATCAGTCGGAAACTCGCAACAATCTTTGACGTTTCTAATATGAAAATGGCGCGAATTTACAAATGGCGCCACATGCCCGTGGTGAAAATTAGAACTACATCTTTCATCTCATTTACTCTTTATTATTAAAGTGAGACAAACGTATTGAGCAAAATCGTTTCCAAGGAGGTTCGATCAGTCAGTTTATTTATTCTCGTAATGTGAAACTCCTTGGACGAAATTCTTAAAATATTTTATGGAAATTAAAAAAAAACCGTAAAGAATACGCACGGTGCCATACAACGAGGTATGCGGTAAAATAGGTACTTAGGTGAGAGTACCTATTTTACCGCACGTTCCGTTGTATTAGTGCGTAATTTTTAACTTTCGAACCATGTATACAGGCATCGTAAATGCAGTTTTTGAGCAAATGTGTTGAAAATTGATTTTTCCTAGAATTTGTCTAATATTTTTCTGACTTTTTGGTGTTGGGAAGTCCTTTATTGAAATTAGATTATCTCTCACGGGTCTTACTGTATTATCTTGTATAATTTGTCCGAGATATTTTACTGAATTTGTTGCGAATCGACATTTTGTAAACTTAAGTCGGAATCCTTCTTTTTCTATCGCCTCTAAAAGCTGTGATAAATGAATTATGTGATCGGTATAGGATTTTGAAAATACTAAGATGTCATCAATGAAATTTACAGTAAAATCTGTTAACTTGTACTTTCTCAGTATGTTGCATAATATTCTTTGAAATATAGCTGGAGACGTTTTCAAACCGAAGGGTAGACAAGTCCATTGGTAGTGGCCTTCCTGGGTAACAAAAGCAGTTTTCTTTCTATCTTCAATTCGCAAGGGAATAGACCAGAACGCAGAATTTATATCTAATGTTGAAAAGTACTTACAGTTTCTGGTTTTTGTTATTAAGTCTTCAATCAAAGGAAATGGTTGAGCCTGAGGTATCACCACTTTGTTTAAATCTCTGAAATCGATACACAATCTTGTTTTTCTATTGTCTTCTTTTTTAAAAGCTAGGGTTACTGGTGCTGCAAATGGGCTGTATGATTCCTCTATAAGATTTCTTTCTAGCAATTTTCTGACTTGTTCTTCTATCTCCAACATATCCTCTATTGAACATCGATAAGGTCTTTTACTGCAGTATTTGTCCACCAGAAGGTCAATGCGTGCTTCTCGTGCTTAATCCTTTACCGTTCCAATATCATATTTATCCTTTGCAAAACTTGATTTATATTTATCAATAAGTTTATTTATTTCGGATTTTTGTTGACTATTCAAATGACTCAGATCCATTGTGAATTCTTTTTCTTTTATATGTTCATTAAAGTTTATAAAGTTCAAGTTCTTTTTAACTTCATTTTCATTATGTTTGTTTTCCAAATGAAGTTCCTCCTTTGAAAAATTTTCTTCTGATTTTTGTTCAATTTCCAAATTTTCATTCTGAATCAAATTAAACTCTTTTATAGTATCAAGTCCAATCAGGAAATCGTATTTGAAGTCTTTTCCATCTACAATATAAACATCAATTTTCTTCTCTATATTAAAGACCTTAATTTTTATTGTTGTTAAACCTTTTGTCTTTTTTACACCATTAATTGTTACTAATTTTGTATTGTTGTGTATTTTATTTTCTTCTTCTTTTAGTCTTACTAATTTTGAATTTATCAAGGATACATTGGAGCCGGAATCATAAATACCAAGTATGTCCAATCTTCCTTCTAATGTTAGTTTTACTTTAATTAATGGTGTAATTATTCGTTTTTTGGCTCACTATCACTCAATTCAACATCTAATACAGTATTGTTTACATTCCTATTAAAGTTTCTCTTGTTCTCATAATCATCGGTTTGTTTAAACCAGCATTTTTCTTCGGAGTGAAATCGGCTACCTTTATTTAATTTTTCACAAATTTTGCAAGGTTTAGTTTTATCAACTCTTACTTTATTGTCTAATGTATTTCTCTTTAATTTGTTATAATTATTTTTGTTAACTGTTTGTTCATGTTTACCAATTTCATTGAAAAGATTTGCAGTTGATGTAATTGATTCCTTATCCATTTTGTACATTATATAATCTGGTAGACCCATAACAATAAGATGAATCAATGTTTGTGTGTCAATATTTTTATTTATCTCTAGTAATAATCTTTCTTTTTTTGTGGCATATTGCCTTAATGAACCTCCTTGAAATTTAAATGTAAATGCATATTTAACTTGTGACCAACCTTTGTTTTCGTACGTTTCACAAAAATTAGTTTTCCATGTTGTCCATTTTGCGTTTACTGTACATTTTATTATCATACTAGTATACCAATCAAGACACTGTTTTTCAAGTAAATATTTTAAAGTCTCAATTATCTCTGTATCTTTTAATATCTCAAAACGTGTACATTCAGTCTCAAAATCAGTGATCCATTGGTTAACATTTGATGTTTTTCCTGAAAACTTTTCGAGTAAAAATCTTTCTGCTATTCTTCCTAGATTTTTATTTTCAGTGCCCTTACTAGTGTTATTGTCAGAAACATTAGTTTCGTGCGTAATTTCATCCAGATATTGGTCACCAAATTGTAAGTTCTCACCTTCATCTAAGTATATTTTCCTTAAATCTTGGGTTAGGGGAATCCATAGTTTCCGCGTTTGGTGTCTTTTCTTGAGAGAATTCTTAATTTTGGTAAAAACATCCGTAGTCGTTATTGCAGTGTGTTTGCTCACAGGTTTCAAATCATCGGGAATTTCAAATACATGTCCATCGGGTGTCTCGATTGAGGTTATACTTATTACATTGGTTTTTCCATCACCTTTTTTTTACTTCCTCCTGATCCGGAGGGAGTATTTTTTAAGACATTTTTGCAACGCATATATGCATCTCTTGCAGTCTTCCATCGTTGCTGCACATTTTTTTCTGAAACAATAAAAAATAAGAAAAAAGAGTAAATTTAATACATATTATTACACTTAGACATAGATCTACATTACCACTATCGGCTTGGAGAATCAACTATTGGCAAAATCGTTACAGAAGTGTGTACAATTTGGGATGTTCTGCACGACGAAACTTTAAGACTGCCTTCGTCACAAGAAGATTGGCTGAGAATCGCTGAGGGTTTCGAATCACGAGCAAATTTTCCGAATTGTGTTGGAGCGATAGATGGCAAGCACGTCCGTATTATTTGCCCCGCATTCAGTGGAAGTTTATTCAGTAATTATAAAAAATATTATTCAATCGTTCTGTTGGCTATGTGTGACGCTAATTACTGTTTTAAGTATATTAATGTGGTTGCTTGTGGAACAGATTCTGACTCAATAATATTTAGGGACAGTAACTTGTATGCAAAATTATAAAGCGGCGAAATAAACCTACCAGAACCAAGACAAGTAGATAACAGCCGGACACCGTTTCCTTACATGATTGTAGGGGATGCAGCGTTTGGAATATCACGTCATATTTTAAGACCATACGCTCGTAGTAATATGACTCACAAGAAAAAAAATATTCAACTACCGTCTTAGTAGGGCAAGACGCTACATATAATCTACTTTTGGTATTATGTCTAATAAATTTGAAGTATTTCACAGGCCTATGAGGACTTCATTGATTAACAGCATCAAAATAGTCAAAGCATGTTGTGTATTACATAACTTTATAAGAGTTCGTGATGGAAATGATGTTATTGATACTAGGTCAATTGTTGGTTTAGAAAATGTTCCTCTAAACAGCTATAACATTATGAATCGGACAGGCGATACTTTAAGAGACTTATTCGCAACTTTATTTAAACTACTTTTTTTTTTTTACTTTATTTTTTACTTTTTTTAATAAATGTTATTACTCAATCACTGAATTTATGGAGGATAACTGTCGACAATGATATTTTAAATTTTGACATAATTTTATTTCTATTTTAAGGTTTGACATTTTAATTATACCTACAGACATTTAATTTATGTTTTTTGTAATATTATATTTCATTCTTGTGTGTAATATTTGTATGCTTGCGAGTAGAATGCAGCGCACTAACATTATTACTATAAGACCTAATATAAACTATGTACCTGCATTGTGACAAATAAAATGATTTGATTTGATTTCACCGGAAGGTTCTTTGCCATGGCAAAACGAGTATATTTACTAAGAAATAGCATCTACACATCCCACGCTAATTGCGCATTCCCGCCAACGACGTGGAACGGACAACGACTGATTTTATTGTAATTCGTGTGGTCTCTTGTTTTAAATTGTCGTTTCTACATAAAACGTTTGTGTATGGACATTATTAAACGTGTAGTGTTTGTGTGTATTTTTCATCACCATCCAATAATTAATAAACATAAACTATGTGCAACACTCATCATCTGATCATCATCCTGACCATATAATGAGAACACACATATTATATATATGCACATATATATAATAGTTATATATTTTATCATTATGTATTTATTTAAGTATAAGTATGTAAATTTTCTGCATTATATGTGTAAGTATATTTTAGTTTAAGACGTCACATATTCATATTTTCTCTCCTTGTTCTCACACACTATTGTCTACATTTCTTTTTCATTTCTCCTTTCGCAGGTCTGCTGGAAGAAATGTCTAAAGAAATAAGCAGTACCTTTGTACTCATTGGTTGTTTATGCTGTCTCTTCTATGTACATAAATAATAAAATAAATAAACAACAATCTACCTCTTTGTTTTATGTTCATCATCTGCCTAGCCTTTTCCCAACTATGTTGGGGTCGGCTTCCAGTCTAACCGGATGCAGCTGAATACCAGTATTTTACATGGAGCGACTGCCTATCTGACCTCCACACCCCAGTTACTGGGTAATACGATACCCCTTGGTAAGACTGGTTGTCAGACTTTCGGGCTTCTGACGACCCGTAACGACTGTCAAAGATCCACAAATGACAGCTGGGACCAACGGCTTAACGTGCTTTCCGAGGCACGGAGGGGTCTTGGTATGTAAAGATGGTCACCCATCCACGGGCCAACCGCGGCAAGCGTAGCGTGAACCAATTTACATGATTTAAACGGATAAAATGGTTTTAGACCTAGACCTTTCATTTGACACCAAAATCGTTAAGATATCTCAACAAACAAAAAATCACATTTTCAAGTTGCTCTCGTAATTATCTATCGCGTCGCCCAACCCCCCGCAAGATCCCCGCGTTGCTCCACGAAAGTACATTCGAGTTGAAGTGCATCATAGGTAAAACAGTTCTTAATCTTAGAATAGAATAGAATATACTTTATGGTAACTGAATAGTGGTCCCGTCATTTTGATATCAAAACAGCGGGACAAATTTCCTGGAAATCCGATGCAGTTAGGTTTATAATATGCCATGCTTTGTTTTGAAATTGACAGCATGTTATTCCATTAGACTAGATTATTTTAAACACATAGATTACAATAACAGATAGATTATTTTAAAATTATTATAAACACAATTATCTTTTACTTACCGATCTCCTTTTTTTTATCATCGCCCTCATTATTGAATTCGGGAAAAAGTGCTTCATAAACTTGTAACTAAAATTTTGCTCTGGCATCGCGATCTTTGTAAAGTTCATTCGATAAATCCCACAATGCAGGACGTTGGCGCACCTCGGCAATCACACGTTCGGTATCAATGTTCATGGTGGCGGGCGACTGTACGCGCGCGTGCCGACGGTCGGGAACAGAGTGAGGACGCTCATAGCGTTCTATAGCGCGTCAGTCGACCGACGAACGCGGCGCTGACGAGCGAGACCGACGCGACCGAAAAAGAATTACCCACAGTAGAAAAACTGCGAAGAAAACTGCAGGCTGATATAAATTTTCAAGGCTCCGAAAGAAGTTTGAGTCAGACGAGTCAACTAAAGGTATTAAAAAACCTATTTCAAAAGGACAGCGGGTAGTCATTGTTCATGCTGGGTCCGAGACAGGTTTTATTCCAAATGGATTACTCACATTTAAAGCAGGTATTAAGACTGGTGACTACCACGACAATATGAATTTCGATAACTACGAAAAATGGCTGCGAACTCAACTAATACCTAATCTGCCAAGTAATTCCGTCGTGGTAGTTGACAACGCTTCCTACCATAATAAACAATATGATCCAGCACCAACATCAAATGCCAAAAAGTCTGAAATGCAGGCTTGGTTAACTGGAAAAGGCATAGAATATAGTGAGGATATGTTGAAACCTCAGCTATACAACCAAATAAAATGTCACAAAGACAAATACAAAAAATTCAACATAGACAGGATATTGGCAGAACATAACCATGACGTACTTCGTCTTACCTCCTTATCACCCAGATCTCAATCCGATTGAGATGGCATGGGCTGCCATTAAAGGCTACGTATCCAGGAAGAACGTAACTTGGAGCGTTAAAGGAGTGACTGATTTAGTTAAAGAAAAAGTAGATTTAATGGGTGCAAGCGAGTGGAATAAGTTGTGTGAAAAAGTTAAAAATATTGAAGAGGAGTACAAAAGAAGCGATCATGTGGTTGACATGTTAACAGAAGAATTAATTATTCGGATTAATACCGACTCCGATAGTGATAGTGACGACTTTACTGACAGTGAGGACGACGAGGAAGATGATGATGAAATGCCAACCGCTAGTACTAGTTCTATTACGGAAAGCTATTTAATGGAAGGTGTCACACCTATATCACCGTAACGTTTTTGCCACTACCTGACTACGGAGGGTGTAAATAATAATACCTTATAAAATATATTTTTCTTTTTTGTAAAAAATGTTTTTCATTTCATTAACGAATAAATGCAATTCGAGATCAAAAATGTCAACAAATAAAAAGTTTTTTAGTACATTTCGACGTACTACAAGAACTAAGTTATAATTTTAAATTGGAAATACTTTTAATTACCTACATTTTTGATCCCAAATTCCATTTCTTAATTTAATAAATCATTGTAAAACCATTATCCTATCAACCATACAACCAGTAAGAAATTACGTAGTTAACTTAGAAAAAAATTAATAATAAATGTGTGTGTGTTTTATTTTCCCATAAGTGTACGATGCGCAAAGCGATCCCCACTCTACCGCCGAGCGCTCAAGATCCGTGCCGGTATCTGTACCTATATCTTAAATGCATGTCGACTGATTAGTCTTTACATTCTCGCTACGCCAAGTCTTTTTTAGAAAGTAAAAAATACATCACAACTTGAAGAGTAGGTAAATACCATAAGCAAGCCATCGATTTTATCGGCGGAAGTAGCTCAGCCGTCCGGGCTTAGGTATAAGGAATATACCAATCGTTTGGCCTTCCCTAGAACTAGTAAAAACTCAGAAAGAAATGAAAAACATAACTAGGCACTTTTATTTATTTTGTTACATTCGTAATGACTACACCTAGTAGGTACAAATTATTATTATAATACAGCGTTCAGCTCGTGCTGAATAGTTGGGAGGCATAGGTAGGCACTTCTGCAAAGTATTGTAGGTACAATTCGCCATAAAAGTTCATCTGACTTCAGGGTATCGAATGCTAACAGTAAACAAGGTCGCTACGGAATTTGTAGGTATATCATAGCGGCACTATCTAATGTAGATTGGTATCTGTATGATTTTCCCTGCAACTTTCACTCAAAGTTCATCAAACGAATTCATCATGAATCCTATGCTCGGGTTCTGTTCCGAAATACTATGATATCCCCTCGCATTAATACTACACTGGCCTGCAAAAATAAGTATCACACTTTTAAAATTGCAATAACTTTTTAAGTACACAAGATATACTTTCGAAACAAAAAGGACTCGAAAAAGAGTTTAACTTTGTACATAAAAACTTCATAGTCGGTAACCTTCTTTTAAGAAATGGCTGAAAAAAACTTTAAAATCAAAAATAATCCTTTTTTGAATTGCAATTTTACCAATAATTTATTGTTTCTATTTTTGTTTTAAATTTTTTTCTTGATCGATGAGTTTTGTTACAAAAGCTAAATTAGACAACAGCACATCAACTTATCTATCATGCCTCTTTTACCTGAAGAATGTGCTAGGATCATGACTTTTCTGGAACTAGGCATCAGTATGCGTCGTACTGCAAGAATGGTGGGTGTGACGTTACGAACAGTCCAGAAGGTGAAGCGAAGATACGAAGAGACTGGAAACCATGTGAGGAGACCTGGTAATGGCAGACCCAGGTGTACTAGTGCCCGAGAAGACCGTTATATTGTTTCCACTGTGTTGAGAAATCGCCACCTAAATGCAGTCGAAGTCCAGCAACTGCTTCTGCAGACCCGATGGGACTACATTAGTGACAGTACAGTGAGAAGAAGACTGGCTGAAGCAAACCTGAAACCCCAAAGACCAGCGAGTGGCCCCAAACTCGAGAGACAGCATCGAGTAGCGAGACTGCGATATGCCCGTGAACACATACGGTGGGATCAACAAGAATGGTCAAGAATTTTGTTTACAGATGAATCTCGATTCACACTTTACACTTCTGATGGAAGGCGAAGTGTCTACAGGCGACCTGGTGAGCGATACCTCCAAGCCTGCTTCTCAGAAAGAGTCCAGTACGGTGGAGGCAGTGTACATGTGTGGGCTGGCATATCTTCAGAAGGTCGCACAGAGTTGGTGGCCATAGAAAATGGCACTCTGACTGGGGAAAGATATGCCCAGGAGATTCTCAATGAGTATGCAGGGCCGTATTTAGTAAGTATGGGTGATGGATCGATGCTGATGCATGATAATGCCCGGCCACACACGGCTCGGGTCGTGCAAGAGTATATTCATGAGGTTGGTATCAGCGTGATGGCTTGGCCATCAAGAAGTCCTGATCTCAACCCGATTGAGCACGCCTGGGATGAGCTAGGGAGGCTAGTCAGAAGCCGCAGACCACCACCTACCACCCTTAGGACACTAAAACAGGCCGTGATAGAAGAATGGGAGAATATTCCCCAACATCGGCTCCGAAACCTCGTGTTCAGTATGCCAAATCGACTCGAAGCTGTAAGCAGAGCCCGAGGAGGCAATACCAGATATTAAAAATTAATAACATGTAAAACATACTTGTAAATGTTAATTCAGTTTTATGACACTAAGCTAAAAATGGCAATTTTTATTGTTTTATCTTTTTTTAGACTTAAAAATGTTACTAATGTGTAATTTACTATAGTTTCAAAGAAAGCTTATAAAAAATGCTATAAAACGTTTTTTATTTTAAATCTATAACTTCTATAGTTTAGAAAAAAATGAAATTTTAAAAGTGTAGTACTTATTTTTGCAGGCCAGTGTAGTTATGTAGGTAATAAGCACCATATTCGAGAAAATCACTTTCTTCCTGTGATCATGCAATAAATTGTTACAGTCATTTCATCCTTAAAACAATTATTATTTTAGAAATAAAACTATAAAATTACTTAGTTAAAGTTTGACATTCATTATAATGACGTGTCTGTGCCGCGCATGCGCGTCGCGATTACCAATACGTTCCATTTTTACTTTCCATCTGATTATTATTTATGTTAATGATTTATGTGTATGTGTATTCTCAAAGATTTAAAATAACAAACGGGCTATGAAAATACAATTAGTATACACCTACTAAACCAAGCAAACTAATAAAAACAATAAAAATAACATTAAATAAGGTTGGTGAAAATTAAAGTATCACAGTGTCGTATGCGTAATTGCGTACATTGAACCAACATGAAAATTATGTTTATTTTCGTAATTGAAAACAAAGGTGACGTCATGAGACCCTCATGCGACTATGCTGCGATGACACTGCGATCGGACTGTGAACAAACCGAATTTTAATGTTAGCAGAATACCGTTTTTTGATCTAGTCGCAGTGTCATCGCAGTCCAGTGTCATGATATTCGCATGACACGTTATTTAGTAGAATTGGCCTTCTGAGCGAAGCTCATTTATTGAACATTTTTTCCCAAATGCCTCGAATCTTTACCGTAACGAGGACCGCGCTACATTATTTGCGTTTTTCACTATCTTTATTACATTTACATAGGTAAAACTATATATAGAAAATATAATTAAAACAGCTTACAGAAAAAAGTCTCCATCTTGAAACCTTGCTTGCCTTCTTTTTTAGATGCGTTCCGCAATCCTCTTTATTTTTTTATGCGTTCGGAAATGCCAATACACTACATATACTCTTCCCTATAAATTTAGACGTTGTGGGGGTTTAACAGTCCTCTTAGAACGTCTTACAAGTGATGGAGGTGTTTCCTCAGCCACAGGAATATTTTCATTAGAAATTAAGTCATTTAAATTGTCATTGATAATGGGAATATCCTGTGCCTGCGGTGATACAATGTTTGGTTCAATAACAAAAGGGTGTTGATGTTCTAATGTTGCAGAAGGCTGTGTTAATCTGCTAAAACTAGCAGTGTTTTGGTTACATTCTTCATTAACTATAGACTTTGAAGAAGATGAATTAATTATTTGATTCAAGTGCCTCTTCCAGATCAAATTCTCATCAACAACTTTACACCAATATAATCTTTGACCTAATACCTCAACAATTATACACTTTACAAATTGCTTTTTATTTGGATTTCTGTAATCTCTACAATAAACAATATCACCTTCCTTATATATCTCTTCCCTTTTTCCTTTTACATTTATTTCAATGTGTTTGTAATTAATAACATTTTTAGAAGTTAAGAAATCTAATCTGGTTCTTAGCTTCCTTTGAAACATTAATTCAGCAGGTGAAACACCAGTTATAATATGCACAGAATTTCTGTAAGAAAATAAATATCTATTCATTAATGTTTCAAAAGAGACTCCATCATTAGCTCTATCCTTTAAAGCTTTAGACAATCCAGCTTTGAAACTTTTTACAGCATTCTCTGCAAATCCATTGGATGCAGGATGAAATGGAGGTGATGTCATATGTTTGATACCAATCTTGGATAAAAAAATGGAAAATTCTTGACATACAAATGTTTTGGCATTGTCAGTAACTACTATTTTTGGCAATCCAAATCTACTAAAACATTCTCTAAACTTTTCTATAGTGCTCTTAGAATCAAATCCTTTCTGTTAAATCTTAGCCCAAGATCTTCAATAAAACTCTGTTATAACAACTATAGCACAGTATATTATAGTTACACAACAAATCGTCAATACAGAGAATCCAACCAAAAAAACATAAAATTCCTGGTCTATTTATAGTTTCGCCGGTAACGAAACCATAGCGCGATCTAATTCGACGCCAACGCCATCTAGTTACAAAACGGGTACTAAATTACACAATCGATAACTAACAAGTCTTTATAAAAACATTCGCAAAGACACAGTAACTACGGTATGCAAAAAAACTTTTTACAAAAAAATATCAACCGACTTCCAAAAAAACACTACAAAGTGCAAAATAACTTTAATTTCGGAAGTCGGTGACTTTGGACGTGTAGGTATTTTAATTATTTGTCACCGCCTTCCGAAATTAAAGTTATTTTGCACTTTGTAGTGTTTTTTTGGAAGTCGGTTGATATTTTTTTGTAAAAAGTTTTTATTTTTCACTTTTTAGTTACCTACCCCACATCAATTCGAAATTTCATCATCCTCAGGGTCAAAACAATGCATATTTATGCGATAGCAACATTCGCGGTTGATTTGCTGTAAAGTTTTGAAGAGTTCCGTTGTCTGTCTCCAAAACGCATCATCAGATCTATATGAAATTTATATGGGACCATTTCGGAACAAACCCCTTTCGAACAAAAAAATAATTTTGCAAATCCGTCTATATACGACGGAGTTATGCCCGAACATACATAAAAAAAAAAAAAAAAAAAAATATAAACATGTCGAATTGATAACCTCCTTCTTTTTGAAGTCGGTTAAAAATGATTGAATACGGTTTGACATTCCGCCCACCAAGGACATGCTCGAATGAGTTGTCCTTTAAATTAAAGCCGCCCACCATGAGGTCAAGGGCTATAAGATAAATAAACAAAAACAAACTAAAATAATTCTTATGAAAAAATACCATATCAATCACTGGTTGGCAATACGCAAAGTTTACAAATTGGTCTTTTAACTACTGAACCATTACACTTTATGGTCACAACTCGTGTGAGTCCGTCCGAACCAGGATGCTTTTCTAAAATCCTACCCAGTAACCATTTGCCTGGAGGTAGATTGTCCTCTTTTACAAGAACAATGTCGCCAATCTTTGGTTCTATTTCTTTTTGCGACCATTTGTAACGCTGTAGCATCGAAGTTAAAAATTCTCTAGACCATCGTCGCCAGAAATCTTGGGTCATTTTTTGTAAGAGTTGCCATCGCCTCAACGAGCCCACAGAGCTATGCTCGTAATTACGTTCCGGCACAAGAACCAGAGGTTCCCCAATTAAAAAATGACCGGGTGTAAGCGGCATTGGATCATCAGGGGTTTGTGAAATATGGGAAATCGGTCTTGAATTGAGGCAAGCCTCAATCTGCACAAGTAACGTGGACATTTCCTCATAGGTAAGAGTTGAATCACCAATCACGCGCTTCAAGTGGAATTTTGTTGACTTGATGCCGGCTTCCCAAAGTCCACCAAAATTTGGGGCATGGGGAGGGATAAAATGCCATTTGACACCTTTACTACTGAGCCAACTCCTAATTTCGTTAGCGATCGCTGACTGTTCAGCAGCGACTAATATTTGCAGTTCCTTGGCTGCGCCTACAAAATTTTTCCCATTGTCGCTCCAAATATCACTGCAATGGCCTCTTCTAGCGACAAATCTTTTGAAACCGGCTATAAAACTTTCAGAGGTAAGGTCACTAATGGCCTCGATATGCACTGCTCGAGTGACCATGCACACAAATAGGCAGATGTACCCCTTGTAAGCCTTATTGCCACGACCCTTAGATATCCTAATGTTAATCGGACCGGCGAAATCAACACCAGTATGCAAAAACGGCCTGGCTGGTGACACTCTACAGGTCGGTAATTGACCCATGAGTTGATTTTTAAAGGTCGCTGAATGTCGAACACATACCACACACTTACGTACGTAAGCCTTGACTACATTTTTTGCAGATAGAATTCAATATTGTGTGCGCAAATAGTTTAACATCAATGTTGGACCTCCACGGAGAGTGGTTTTGTGAGCTTCACTGACGAGCAGAGTTGCGAAGTGATGGCGCTGTGGAATTATGATAGGATGTCTCATGCTTACTGACAGTTGAGACTTTTCAATTCTTCCTCCTACTCTTAAAATTCCTTGCTCATCTAATATAGGACATAAAGGTCGTAATTTGCTCTTCTTACTTACACTTCCTATCTTCTTAATGTGTTCTATGTCTTCCTTAAATTCTTGCTCTTGACAGTTTTTTACACAGGTTTCCAGCGCGGCTCTCAATTCCTCACTTGTCAGGTAAGTTTCTTTATGTTGCTTATATCTTAAGAATCGCCTACAATATGCCACTACTCTGATTAATTTTTGAAATGATGAATATTTTGTCCACAGCCCATCCTCTACAACGAATCCATGACTATCAACTATTGAATAAATTCAGAAACAAAACACGAGTTGCACAAGAACACAGAACTTTTACAAGTGTAAAACTGATGTAATTATTCTAAGTCAATGACGACAACAGAAAATTTTACAAGTGTTTTTAACTTCAAACTTTTTAGAAAATCGGGCATAGGTGCCGTCGGTTCACCTTTTTCTTGAATAATCCAAACTACTTAAAATTATTCTAAGTCTTGATTATTATTAACGTTAAATTCAAAGTTCCAAATCTTGATAGCTTCACTAATAAAATTGTACTCACGGTTTAAATCCACAACACGTCACTCACTATTACTTCTCCGGTTTGTTTGTTGCTACCGCCCGCCAGGAGGCGCGCAGTACGCTCTCAGGTTTGGTGCTCAGCTTCTCGGGATGCCACTTCCACTTCTTCTAGATCCGGTTGTCCGCATTCGGGATGTCCGGAAGCCCACAGAACTTGCTGCGGTGGCGCCCTCTGCAGGCGACGTCCTCAGAAACACTCGGTCTCCGTGGTCGCGCCCTCTGCAGGCGACGCTAAAGCACTTCAGTGGCGATCCACCACTGCTTTCTGTGCTGATACACAAAAACTCGATGCGTAATATTACACACTGACCAGCACCCTAATTGCGTAACTCACGATTGATCATTAATTGGTTTCGTCTTCACAGTTAAACAATATTCATTGCGTTATTTATGTTGTCGAACAGACACATTTTTCGAACATATGAAGCAATGGTTTAACAATCCGTTTCAAAACGATACAGATTATGATGAATCGTGAGTTACGCAATTAGGGTGCCGGTTTCGAAGGACCATGTTAATTCTTAGCCCAAGATCTTCAATAAAACTCTGTTTAACACTATAGCACAGTATATTATAGTTACACAACAAATCGTCAATACAGAGAATCTAACCAAAAAATCATTTTTTTTTTTTTTTTTTGGAATTGGCATCTCGCAGTTGACCTTGAGAGGCCGTGACTGCTCAACCGGACTTTCCTGTGAAGGTTTTTAGGATTCTAAAAGCCTCCAGCCAGGGCGTAAACCTACTTAAACCTAAAACGACTGCGCACTGAGGGCACCCCCTGTGGGGTACGAACCTCGGCTCAGGGAGTCGCTGGCGGGGGGGGGCAGCTAGTACTATCAGGGACAGGCTGGATCAAGATATTATTTTCATGATTATTAGACGGGGAATTTAAAGCTACTGGCTCAGCTGCGGCGCGGGCTGGCGCATCAACGAGCAAGGGACGGTCGGGCCAAAAAAACATTTTTTTTTTTTTTTTTTTTTTTTTTTTTTTTTTTTTTTTTTTTTTTGTGAATGGCATCTCGCAGTTGACCTTGAGAGGCCGTGACTGCTCAACCGGACTTTCCTGTGAAGGTTTTTAGGAATCTAAAAGCCTCCAGCCAGGGCGTAAACCTACTTAAACCTAAAACGACTGCGCACTGAGGGCACCCCCTGTGGGGTACGAACCTCGGCTCAGGGAGTCGCTGGCGGGGGGGGGGCAGCTAGTACTATCAGGGACAGGCTGGATCAAGGTATTATTTTCATGATTATTAGACGGGGAATTTAAAGCTACTGGCTCAGCTGCGGCGCGGGCTGGCGCATCAACGAGCAAGGGACGGTCGGGGGTCTGATCGCTACTCGGGAGTCTTCGCGGGGCGCGAGGACCTCGGCGGCGAGGTCGGTAGGACGGTCGTCGTTTGTGTTTGTGTACTGTACTGGTGGCCCTATTCTTTTCTTGGAGAACAGTGATGGGGTCGTCTGGGTCTGAGAGGACATGTTTCGGCCTGCGAATACTACTGATTCTACTGGGGACATAACTAGCGGCCTTCACAATCAAGGGATTGCGATGTATCTCGGCTTTATCGAAGAAACGCTTCGAGTTGCGTTTCATGAATTGAGCAATAGTGGGCATTTTCAGATCGAGATGGAGGATCTCGTTCCGAACGTACCATGGGGAGCCTGTGGCTTGGCGGAGGAAACGGTTTTGGAGGGTCTGCATCCTATGGATGTGTCGGGGGTGGGTGTGTGCAAAGACTGCACATGCATACGTCATGATGGGCCTTATGCACGCCGTGTAAATACGCAATTTGCACTTGAGTGACAATTTGCTACGTGCGTTCAGAACAGAATGCAACCTTCCGAGAGCGAAGGCGGCGCGTGAGCGCGCCTTCCTGATATGCTCAGAGAAGGAGAGGTGCTGATCTAGAATTACTCCAAGGTATTTGGCTTGCTTTTCCCAAGGGATCGGCTTGCCGAATATGGAGATGGCCGGGAGGGGGTCTTGGCGGCGCTGCGGTCTCTTAAAGAGAACCGCCTGGCTCTTGTCCGGATTTAGTTCGATTCGCCATTTCCTAAACCATGCACCGAGTACGTTGACTGCGGTCTGGAGGGATTTGGCTATCGCTTTGGAACTACGCCCAGAGTGGTAGATGGCCGTGTCGTCTGCGAACAGAGCCAACTGAGCCTTACCACTCTTGGGGATATCGCTGGTGAACAGCGTAAAGATGAGAGGGGATAGCACGGCGCCCTGAGGGACGCCGGCGCGAATCGGGTGGGGGGATGAGAGAGCCCCTTCGATGCGATAGCGAAAGGTGCGGTTCGACAGAAAATCTCGTAAGATGAGTACGAGTCGGTCCGGCACGCCGAGTTTGTACAGCTTGTAAATCAAGCCGTTGTGCCAGACCTTGTCGAAGGCTTTCGCTATGTCGAAAAATACTGCACCGGTCGCATAGTTGCGTTGGAGACCAACGCCTATATGCTCTACGATCCGGTGTACCTGTTGTACGCAACTGTGCTGGGTTCGGAAGCCGAACTGCTCGTTGGGTATCAGGCCTTTAGTCTCGGCGAAGTCCCTGAGTCGCTTGTAAATAAGTCGCTCATAGATTTTTCCGAGGCTGTCCAGTAAACTGATGGGCCGGTAGCTCGCGGGCTCCGTTTTGGGTTTGCCTGGTTTTTCAAAGCCAATGACCGTGGCTTGCTTCCAAGCTTGGGGGAAGATGTTATTCCTCAAGGCTCCATTGAAGATGGTGGTCAAGAGCATGATCAGGTGGGCGGGTAGCATCTGGATCACCTTATTGGTGATGCCGTCAGCTCCGGGGGCCTTTCGGGGTTTCAGACCCTTGATGATCTCGTGAACTTCGTCCGGGGTGACGAGAGGTAATGGATCATCAGGGTCTTCGACGGGCGGGAGAGAGGTTCTACGTTCGACTTCAGCGTCCACCTCATCGAGGTGTGCTTGGTCTACAGGTAGAGAGCTGGGTGTGCATTGGGCCTCAAGACTATCGGCGAGGCATTCGGCCTTTTCGATGTCGTCGAAGGCAACGGTGCCATCGGGCCGGGTCAGGGGGGGCATGGTGGCTATTTCTCGGGACTTGAGTTTCCTCTGGAGTTCCCAGAAAGCTAAGTGCGTGGGTTCCAACTCGCTCAGCATCTTGTCCCAGCCCGCGTCACGTAGCTCCGACATGCGTGTCTTTACAGCTCGCTGTAAATAGCGCATGTGAGCTTTGTTCGCGTCGCAGGGAAAGTTGCTGTAGGCACGAACGGCCGCGTTCTTCTCATTCAGCAGTTCGCGTACATCGTCCGGCAGCTTCCAGCGGGGGTCTTCCCCTACCGGAACCCGCCTCGAACAGTCGTTCAGGACAGATTGTACGTGACCCGTGAATGAGTCGATCGCGGCCGTTGTGTCCGCTAGAGAGTCGAAATGGTCGGGGATGGCGTCCAAGTGGGCGGATGTGTTGGATTTCAGCGAATCGCTTACTCTCCTCCAGTCTGTTACCACTTTGGTGAGCGGAGGTTGGTCGGTATCTGGGAGACCCGTGCGGGGGGCCAGATGCACGACTACCGGACGGTGGTCAGAGGTGAGCTCGTTTATTGCCTCTATGGAATTCAACCGTAGGTTGATCCTTTTCAGAATTGCAATGTCGAGTACGTCAGGTCTGTGATCCACTGTGTGGGGGAAATGAGTCGGCGACATCGGGGCGATGACGTCGAAGGACAGGGTCGAGCAGAGGTTGAACAGGTGTCTCCCTCTGGTCGATTCCCTGGAACTATTCCACGCGGGGTGTTTCGCATTGAGGTCGCCCGCTATGATAACGGAGTCGCTCATGCTCAACAGGGCGGTGAGGTCATTGGAGAACAGTTGAAAGTCCTCGGATTCGGTCTGGGGAGGAAGGTAGGCTGAGACTAGTGTGATGGGTTGATGACCCGTCATGCCCAGTCGGCAGACTGACACTTCTAATCGGGAGAGGGGGGGGGCATCCATAGGAATGCAGTGTAGGGACTTTTTGTAATAAATGAGAGTTCCACCCTTATGGCAATGTGCTCTGTCGTTGCGAACTATTTTATAGTTGGCAATTCTCGGGTCACGATAGCAGGGTTTTAAGAACGTCTCTTGAACTAACAGGATATCCAAGTGATGGTCGCGGAGGAACGTGGCGATCTCATCCCTTTGGGTACGGATACCGTTGGCGTTAAAAGTTCCTATTTTTAGGGATCGGGGTTTAGTACGCGTAGGGGCCGTATTATCCATTGTGGTTCACGGAAAGTCTAGCGTTTAAAAGGGCTTGCGTAATGTCAGGGTACGCATCATAGATGGCGTATATCCTAAGGATATCGCCTGCCTTTGTGGCGGCATCTACCTCCATGGCCATCTGATGGGCACGGGGGGTGCAGAAAGTGAAAAACGCGTTATCGAGCTTTTGATGCACGACGGCGGGGGACATGGTCATGGGACCGGCGTAAGTGGGTGCGGGGCGCGCCTCGGGGCGTGCTCCAACGCGGGGGTCGCGGCGGCGGGGGGCGCGGCGGCGGTGGTGGCGGTAAGAGGTGCGGTAGGGGGCGCGGGAGCGCCTGAACCCGGGTTCTTGGACTGAGGGATGGGCGCGGGGACGGGCCTGGCTGAAGCCATCGCAGGGAACGCCTGCTGGTGGTTCAGGAAGTTCCAGGGGCTCGGTCTCTGGGGACTGAGCCTATCTGGGAGGTACCCTGAGGGGGCTTCCCTTTGCTGGCGGGCGTCGGCACGCTTCACCAGCTTGGGAGAAGTGGTTTTGGGTGCTTTCGAGCACCCCCTATAGTTGGCGGGGTGACCGGCTTCGCCGCATAAGACGCAGCTCGGCGGTTCCGTGCACAAGGAGCGGTCCTTGGGCCTGGTACAATCCGCTGTACCGTGGCTACCTAAGCACTTTACGCACCTAGGGGTGGCGTAACAGTGCGATTGCGCGTGTCCGTACAATTGACACCTGTGACATTGGCCGATTGTTCCCGTCTTGTAGGGCTTTTCGATCCGAATGCCGGACAGGTTGCAAATTGTACGAAGATTAAATATCGGGTTATGGCCCTCAAAGGGCGGGCAGACTACGAGCACCATGTCGTATGGCACTCCGCGGCGGGCGCGGTGCATCCGGTGCACTTCGGTGTACGGGATGTTTTGAAAGTCAAGGTCGGCCTTGACTTCTTCCACGGTGATTTCGACCGGAACCCTCTTTAAGACAACTCGTGTCTGTCGGTCTTCTGGGAGGGCGTACGTGTGGAATGACACGTTACGGTTTCGGAGGAGTTTGGTAAGGCTGCGGTAGTCGCTAGCCGTCGGGATCGCTACCTTTATCCCTTGGAGGGTGGTGCGGGCGCTGGTGTAGGCAATCTTTTGCTCTAAGCACCATTTGGACACGTCGGTCCATTTTGACTTGTCTTGGATGAAGACAGGGGGCGGAACGGGCACCTTTTTCCCCGCAGCGGCGCGGGGTACGGCGGTGGGTGCGGGCGCGGTCGCGGTCGCAGTCGCGGGGGTCGCGGGGGTTGCGGGGATCGCGGGGGTTGCGGAGGTCGCGGGGGTCGACTCGGTCGGGAAAGGGGTGGGGGTGCGGTCGGTTACGAGCGCGGTAATTTTAGAAGATCGCGAGGAATCGCAGACTTTCTTTTTTCTCTTCTTCCCCTTCGACTTTGACTCAACTGGGGTGAAGCCCTCTTCTTGAGTCACTTGAGTTACTGCCACTTCCTCTTCGTTCGAGGAGGGAGAAGAGAAACAAGCTGTTCCTGGTGATTCGGGGGTGCAAGGGCAGTCTTCAGCGTCCATAAGGTCGGACGCTGCGTCGGAGAAAAGCTCCTGGGATTGCGGGGTTGCCAAGGCCGGTGAAGCCGGGGAATCGTTATAAGTTATAACGGGTGGCGCGGGTTTATACGCGGTCGCGGTCGCGGTCGCGGCGGGAAACGTGGGTTTCTCATTACCCAGAATATGGTTGAGGCGCGCGCGGTCCTCGGGGTTCTTTATGATCGACTCCAGGGTCGCCCAAAAGGCTGCCCTGGAATCGGCCATGATTTAAAGGGAGGGGGTAAACTACTTCCCACTCATAAGGAGTGAGCCTAAGTCCCTATTTCTCCTAACAATCCTAACGTCTACTTCCCCGGGGGGATGCCCGGGGATGTGTGATTCCTCCCTGTCGGGTATAGACAGGGAGATGTGTACCTCGGGTGAGCCCTAAGCTTGTAAACCTGTTGCCAATCTTAATGTGCAACAGGGCCCTGTCAGTCTAGCGCGAGGGGCGTAGACACGCCCCAAAGACACTAGGTGTGTAGCTGTGGAAGGAACACTGTCACCAGTGACGACTAGGAGATCCCCCAAGGCCGTCGGTCTGGGACCCGTCCAATTCACTGCCTTGCCTTGAAGAGGTTCGGCGGGTGTGTTGGGACAACACCCTCTCGGTTTCGTTGGCACCGTAAGGTTTCCACCGAGAACCACGAAACTGTGGATTTTACCCAGAAGGGGCCAAGTGAATTTACTTGACGATTTACTTCCGTAAAGAAACAGATGTTTGCCTTGAAAAAGACAGTTTTTGTTGTAATTAATAATCCAGTCAATAATTAAATTAATTGGATTATTAATTCGTAGTGTTCGCAGCGGGGCGCGGCGAGTCAGGTTGGCGGCGGAGGATGAGTCACGCAGCGGTAGGCAGGAACAATTAGCACGTGCGCTCAGGGCGAGTGTCACGGGCTAATTGCCAAAAAAACATAAAATTCCTGGTCTATTTATAGTTTCGCCGGTAACGAAACCATAGCGCGATCTAATTCGACGCCAACGCCATCTAGTTACAAAACGGGTACTAAATTACACAATCGATAACTAAAAATGATTGAATACGGTTTGACACTTTCATTATAAAAGCTTCTGGCCATTTAGAATATGAGTCTACAATTAATAAAATTATTTTGCCATCAATCGGACCTAGAAAATCCGCATGCACTCTTTCATAAGAAAAATCTGTTTTTGGCCATGAAATGATTTTTGCCTTTTTTGGCTCTGGACGATTTGACATACAGATGTTACAATTTTTTACAAATTCCTCAATATTTTTATCAAGATTAGGCCACCAAAAATATGACCTGGCATTACTTTTCATTTTAATAATCCCTCGATGGGTTTTTTTTTTTTTTTTTTTTGGGTGGGAAATCATCAAATAACTTCTCCCGCTCTGGGTGGAGCAGAAGGGCGTGTCAGACTTTTACTGACTAAAACCCACCCGTGTTCCTTCATTAGCCCGTATGCCAGGGGCTGTGGTATCTCTTTCAAACGAACCCGCACCCCTGACAGGCATCGGCCCTTGCGGGCCTCATCATTTTTGTGCTGACATCTCTTTGAGGCGCGCGTGGAACACAACGCGCCGTCGACTTGGGCTTGGTCCTTACCGGACAGCGAGCTACCCATTACTCGCCGTCCGCAAGCCCATGCCTACGGTGGCCGGAAATCGGCCTGGGATTCCCGACGCCCAGGGCGTCTCCGTATCCTGCGGCGGCTGGGGTCGCGAGGGCGCATATGCTGCCTCTCCCTCACGTGCGCCGCCTCCCTCTTCGCGAGCATCACTGCTTCGCTGAAGGAGGTGACGGCTCCCCATGCCCTCTCGCTCCGTACCATGGCCTGGATCAGGGCCGGACGCGAGAGATCGCCGCCGCCGATCGCCTCCACGAGGATACGGCGGTGCTCCGCCCAAGCAGGGCAGACCGCCACCGTGTGCTCCACCGTGTCCTCAGGGCGATATCCCTTGATGGGTTGAATGTAGTTCTTGTAACAAAGTGCTTTTTAATTTAGTTGGAATTACAACTCTATATCCCCACATAATTACACCTTTGTCAATGTAGAGCTCACTTTTCCTGTTAAAAAATGGTTTTAAAGACTCATTCGCATTCACTTCATTAGAATTCTCAGGAAAACCGTACCTAATCATATTAAAAATTGTGCTCAAAATGGGATCTTTTCTAGTCTCCGACCTGATTAAATTTAAATCTATTACATTTTGGTCCTCAATAAAATTAATGTAATCATTACTGTTTTCACAATCAAAGTCCTCCTTATTTACTTGTTTTAAAGGTAATCTAGACATGCAGTCTGCTTTTAGGTTTTCTGAACCTTTTATATACTTAAAAGTATAATCAAATTCTGACAAAAATAAAGACCATCTTTGTAGTCTGCCAGCAGCCATCTGAGGAAGGCTTTTGTTTTCCCCAAACAGAGCTTGCAATGGTTTGTGGTCAGACTGTAATTCAAATTTTGTCCCTACCAAATATTGATATAATTTTTTAACTGACCAGTATATAGCCAATGCTTCTTTGTGAATCATAGAATAATTGTTTTCAGACTTTAAGTAAACTCTTGAAATAAAAATTATTGGTTTCTCTGTGCCATCGGGCATGACATGACTTAAAACTCCACCAATACCATTTTGAGATGCATCACAAGCTTATCTCAATGGCAATTTTCTATTAAAATGTACCAAAACCTTGTCTGAAATTAAATCTTTCTTTACTTTGTCAAAACTGCACTGACATTCCTTTGACCAATAAAACTTACTGTTTTTTTGTAAAAGATCATACATTGGTCTCAATTTTGCTGACAAATGTGGAATAAACTTTGCATAATAATTGACCATACCAATCCATGACTTCACTTCAGTTACTGTAGTGGGAGCAGGTGCATTTGTAATGGCCTCTAACTTAGAGTTGTCCTTTTTTAACCCTTCCTTAGAAATTATATGCCCCAAATATTTAACTTCACTTTGAAAAATATTGCATTTACTTTTATTTAATCTTATACCTGCCTCTTTAAATCTCTTTAAAACCTCTCTAAGATTCTGCAAGTGTTCAATATCATTAGACCCTGTCACCAAAACGTCATCAATGAAATGTACAGCTCCCTTGGCACCTAATAATTTTTTTTCAAGTTTTGCCTGAAATATCTGACTGGCCGGCTTTGTGCCATATGGTAACCTATTTAATTTAAAAATACCCTTCGGTGTAGACCAAGCTAAAAGTTCACCTGTGTCAGAATCTAGTAATAATTGGTTAAATGCATTGCGTAAATCTAATTTCGTAAATTTGTTTCCACCTTGTAAAGCAGTAAAAATATCCTCGATTTTGGGCAATGGGTAATTAAAATCTTTTAAATATTTATTAATGGTAATTTTATAATTTGCACACAACCGTAACTTACCATTTTCTTTCATTATTGGTACTAATGGTGTGCCCCACTTAGCATTCTCAACTTTTGTAATTACTTTTTCTTTCTCTAAGCGTGGTAATTCATCATTCACTTTTTCTTTGTAAGCATGAGGAATTGGAACAGGTTTACAAAAAATTGGCTTGACATTTTCAATAAGCTCTAATTTAACCTCTTCATTTTTAATAACTCCCAATTCATTTTTGAAAACTTCTGAATAATCATTTAATAATTTTTGCAAATTTAAATTTTCTACTGAATTGACAGAAATGGATTTGTTAATTTTAATATTGAACTTTTGTATGAGATCCCTGCCTAATAAACTTTTGGACCCTTCTTTGACAATAATGAGTTCCCCCTGAACCCGTCTGTCCTGATAGGATATAGGAACCACTATCTTTCCTATCAGCTTAATAATTTGACCATTGTAAGTCTTCAATTGCAAATCTGTATCTAATAATGGAACATCAGAGAAGTTAGACTTAAAGATTGTCTCCGGAATGCATGAAACTGCTGCACCGGTGTCTAATTCCATGGAAATTGGTATACAATTAATATAACATTCAATTAAAAATGATGACACATAATTAACATCCTTTGTTTTACCAATATGGGTGGAAAGTATTTCAATATCCTCCTTACCATTCTCACTTTCATTAGAAACATTTTAAAAATGATTATGTGCTTTGCTTTTACACACAGAAGCTAAATGTCCGACTTTCTTACAAATTTTACATGTATACACCTTGTATTTACACTTGGAAAATGAATGGTTTGGTTTGCCGCAATGAACACACTTTAAAACCTGGGATTGCTCTTCAGTCTTGTTTGCCGTATGGGTAGACTTCTTGTAATCGGCCTTTCTCTGTCCCTTTGTGTTCTTGAAACTTGACACCTTGTCAACAGCAATAGGACGCTCCTGCAGTGCACATTCTTTGTTTAAAGCGATGTCTAATAATTGTACAGCCGTTTTCTCTAACGCTTCCTCGCATAACCTATCTTGAATCGGTCCTGCCCGCATACCTGTTACGAATTTGTCTCTCACTCGTTCACTAATATTTTGTGTGTCAAACTGACATTCTGCCGCCTTTTCTCTGACTCGAGCGTACCACCTTGATACCGACTCGTTTTCTGCTTGTTGCAGTTTATCGAACGTAATTCTAGTGCGGAAATGTGCTACTCTTGGTTTGAATCGCAAAAGTAAAGCTGCAGTTAATTGCGCATAAGTTTGATCTTTCGGCAAAGTTGGGTGTATAATGTTTTTTAGTGTTTTGTACACATTTTCATGTAAAGATATTAACAAAATAGAAACTTGCCTCTCCGCTTTGACTTCGTTTGCGGTAAAATACTGCTCAAGCCTTTCTAAATAACAAGCAATGTCGTCATCTTCTTGAAATGGTTTAAATGGTAAAAGACTTGCCATTTTCTTGTGTGCGCGTGAATCCTTTTCACTTCGTCGCCAAATTTAATGTTGTGTCCTGGGCCTTCCAGGACTAATATAAAAGACAATTTGATGGTGAACAAGAATGTAATTAGAAAATATAATTAAAATAGCTTACAGAAAAAAGTCTCCATCTTGAAACCTTGCTTGCCTTCTTTTTTAGATGCGTTCCGCAATCCTCTTCATTTTTTTATGCGTTCGGAAATGCCAATACACTACAATATATATTTGGACTCTATGTAATAAGAACTATCTAAGAAAAATATAAAATCAATGAAAACAATATGAAATAGGTATAGCATAAACTTATTAATTACTGCTAACCCCTAGTACTAAGTCTACGATGTACACAACTATGAACGAATTGTTAAAACTATAGCACTTATGTACTGTCTCATGAATGTCTATGTATCACTTTATATACACTATTCTGTTGTATACACTGTTCTATCACTTGTCCCGCACAGAAACGTTTGGCAATTATGAATGAAAAATGATATCTGACAAATGTCCACCACGAGCACGCTGACAGATCGCACCTTTAGAAAGAGACCTAATACGAAATTAGCCGCAGGCAAAATAGGTCTCTATAATTCAGAATTATAGAAACCTAATGCGAAATTAGCTGCAAGCAAAATAGGTCTCTTTAATTCTAAAGGTGCGAGATGTCGATTCTTTCATCAAAGTTTTTTTCACTTTTTGGCCAAAAACGGCCCAATCACGCCTCCAGACCACATAGCGCACCATACAGTGACACGTTGAGCATGCAAAGGCTCCTCAATAATTGCTCTTGGATTTTCAGAAGCCCAAATGCGGCAATTTTGCTTGTTGACGTACCCCCCTGACAAGTGAAAATGGGCTTCGTCTGAAAAAAATATTTTTTCAGAGAAACCAGCGGGTTGTTCCTGAATGAATTGAGCAAATCTACGGCGATGTGAATGGTCCCTCTGCTTCAATTCCTGCACCAGTTGAATCTTGTAAGACTTCAAAGCCAAATCCTTACGCAAATATGTGGTGGGTTTGGATAACCCCAATTGTTGAGAACGACGAGGAATAGACAAATTTGGATCTTCTTCAAGACTGTGGCTCACGGCTGTGATGTGTTCCGTTGAACGACCCGGCCGAACACACGTTGGTGGTGGTACATTTTGTACCGAGCCTGTCGACTCAAATTCGTCAGTCGTCTCAGAAGGACGATTATGTCGTCCGAAAATATCACGAATTTTACGAAATGCAACTTCAACAGAACCACCATTTTCATAGTGGATTTTAATTATTTTAATGCGATTTTTGAGCGAAATTGAATTCATTGTAACAATTGCCAAAGCATCTACTACGAATTCGTCAAAAAACTAAATTTCAAAACTGTCATGCTGTTGGTGTTGCCCCAATTGAAAAACAAAGTTCTTGTTGAAAAACCCGTTATAAACAAATCACGATATTACCCGGACTTTGAAGAAATAGTCATAAACACATCACTTTTTTAAAGCAGTAGAACGCTTCAACCTTGCGGTCTTCGTAGCAGCAACGACCAGGACAGAGACTGGCACAGCCGATACTGATGCGGTCGCTTCAGGTTCACTCTGCTCTGGCTCACTGGGATTCGGTGCGATCTTGTCCAATTCAGCGAGAGACTCGATCCGATGCTGCGTATTGTTAGGGCCAAGGACATACACGCAGCCTGCTTTAGTCCAGCTCTTGGTGACACCACATCGTTCACTCGCAGCCAGGAATACATCGTACCGCCCTTTTGTGAGGAACTCGGACATAGTGACGCCCGTGGCCTTCAATTTGGCTTTGGAAAACCATATTTTATCTCGGACCGCAAGGCTGCCAACTTTGATAATTAACAGGATAGGCCTGGTTTTATTAGCTACGGCTCGTCCCATCCTGTGACATCGGCTGATATCTGCAACTGTGAAGTCACTCAACTGGAGTTTATTACAAATAACCTCCGTAATCACCTTGGCAGAATCCTCCTTCTGCTGCTCATCAACACCATGCAACAGCAAGATCTTCCTACGTCCCCGCATCTCAATCTGGTCGACACTACGAGCTAGTAGGTCCACCTGTTGCTGTACACTGTTAAGAGCCTGCGTGATGAATGTCCGGAACATTGTAAACTCCGCAGCTAGGCTGGAAGTTGTGACAGGTGATAGAGGGGCTTTCTCCAGCTCATCTTCAAAGGCGGACATCTTTGTGTGGAACAACTCCTTTAAGTCACTCTGAGTGCTTGCTAGTGAATCCATGGTGATGTCAGTGAAGTGATGTAGATTGTAAATTGTGGAGAGATATCGCTACACCAGCAGGTACTAACTATTAACTTTTAAAAAATACCATAAATAATTACAAATAATGATTCTAATAAATTATATTCAATTTAAAACAAGAGCTAATTTTTCTTTGTGTAACTGTTACAACCACCCACAGCCAAAAAAAAAGTAAAATACCACTAATATTGAAAACTGACCTTATTCCAGCGTCCTCCTTCCTCAACCGTATTTTGGTGATGTTCCTGAGCCCAGACGAAGCGTTTCTTCTTCATGGCATCAGTCAACCGTAGTTTTTTCACAGAACGATGACCTGTCAAGCCTTCCTCTGCCAATCTGCGCTTCACAGTTCTCTTAGAAACTGAAATCCGAACGAGTTGCGATGCGTTTTCTGCCGCAATTGCCTTTTTTCTTAGGTGAAATTGGCTGATTTAAGTCCAATTTATTTATTTTATTGACTGCCGACTTAGAAACATCAGCAATGTCTGCTATTATTCTTTGGGAGTGACTGGTATGCTGCAGTAGGGTTTTAATTTCAATTTGTTTTTTTTTGGTGTCATGTCTCACCCCGACCCAAACTGAAAGCAAAAATAAATAAAAATAGTTTTATAATCATTAGATAAATAATTGAATTTTATAACAACATAATAATAATACTCACATTTTATCAAAATTTTGTAGCACAAATATAAAAATAACTTGGTTAAAATATTCAAATTCGTCTTTCACTCATTAGCGTCTAAAGTTCACTACGTACTCTCATGGCTCGTTTACACTCTCGCCTCGCGGCTCGTCTCGTGGCTCGTCTCGTGGCTCGTCTCGCGGCTCGTCTCGTGTCTCGTCCACAGGTCGAGAAAATCAATGTATGTTCACACTCTCGCGGCGCTTTCAGTTGTTTTCGAACTAACGACTACTAGCTTTTGCCAGCGGCTTAGCCCGCACGAATCTTTAATCCCCTATTTAACTCCCATGGGGGTTGAATTTAAAAAAAATCGTACCTTAATCCTTGTCTACATTATAAAGGGAACCTATGTGCAAATTTTCAGCTTTCTAGGTCCAAGGATTTGGGCTGGGCATTGATGAGTCAGTCAGTCAGTCAGGACTTTTCATTTTAATTATTTAGATAGATGGAGGACGTCGAAGTATTAGCGGGATCAACTCTTTCTTTACTGAGCTTCTAATACTACTCAACTAATTTGCAAACACAAACAAGCATCATTGACTTTTGATGATTTTTATGATATTTGTACATATGATCCCAAACTATCCGCTCCTTTTAAAATACTTATATGAACCGTAATGTGCCTTCTCGAGACCAATCCATTGCATCCACACAACCGGCACGGCAAATTGTTTGTAACCGAATAAAGACCGAACGCGAGTGTAAACACCACGCGAGCTTCCACCGCGAGCCCCTTTGACTCGTGCCCAAAAAACCGCTTCCGACGCGAGCGCTGCGAGCGGCGAGACGAGCTGCGAGGCGAACCACGTGCGCACCGATTACACACGCGTCTCGTGGTTCAGCTCGCGGCTCGTCTCGCCGTTCGCTCGAGATTGTAAACGAGGTATCACACAACTTAAAAATAGTAGAAAATAAATATACCCTTTAAATAACAACATCCACTTAAAGTTTGAGTTACAGAGACATGATGAAAATAAATAATACATTCCTGGAACGCTTGTACTACTTAAAACTGCAGTCAAGTGCACCCAAAGTAAGAAATTGAGAAAAAATGTGACTGTCCCTAATAATTTGGCAACACAATGTGAATGGAGATAACAATGAAACCAAAAATGATATGGCTTTTATAAGTACAAAACGTAACATGGTGTGCAGGTACTGCTAGAAAACTGGCCATGTCAAGGCGAAGTATTTTCAAACTGAAACGTGAGAAAGCTGCCTCTAAAAAGCTACAGAAAACAGAGACAAGTACTCTGTTTGTGTCAGCCTCTGCTTTTGCTACGTGTCTCAGCTCACATTATTGGATTGTGGATAGTGGGTGATCATCACATATCGATGCTTCCGACAACAAAGGTCGTAAACACCAAAATAGCACTTTTGGTAATCAACGAAAAACAAAAAATAATTTCGTTTTTGGCTTAAAAGTTGTAAAATTGTGTTCTATACAAGAAATACGTAAAATACGATGGTGTTTCATAATATATTATTGCTATTTATGTCAAAGCCTTATTTTAAAAGTTAGCTTGGACATACACCCCAGAAAATTCAAGAAGTTGGTATTTACGACCACTAACAAATCAATGGAGAACGATTTGTCTAACGGAAGTTAGAAGTATGCACCAGTTTTTAAATACAATAGTTCTGGGTTTGGTTTTAAAAACCAAATACTGAAATAAAAATGAGGGTAAACACCACGATTTGATGCGATGGTATGTAACAAACATGGAAATATCTGAAGCAAATCAATGAATTTAAGACTGTAAGTTGAGTTTTCATTACTTGTAATAAAATAAAACACAAATTGACATAATTAAAAAAGGTTTTTTATTCATTGACCGTCATCGTCTAATCAAAATAATGGTTAAGCAAGGCACTAATACAAATCCAAAGTAAAAAAATGTCTAAACCAATCACTTAAATTTCCGTTAGAGTATATTATAGGCATCGTCCCGTATAATTTAATCAAGCGTTTGTTACAAGATGCCTATAGTGTTCTATCTCCAACGGCGTACCTAACCAGCCAGACATAATTCAAAATGTTAAGTAATCATTTTGTTTCATTGATTTCAAGAAGATTTTAAAATCACGACATTTTTTTAAAACGTACTTTGATAATGAATTACAAAAAAATATAAGTAAACATTCAACCAAGCTTACTGCTCTAATAATTTTAATAAACAATGCCCATTTTCACCAACGCCCTTAAAAATTTAGGTAGTTCATCTTTCTAGATCTTGTTTGTTCGGAAAGCTTCTGTACTATGGTCTACCTAACTTTTAGTGTCGTTGGTGAAAATGGGAAAGTGTTATCGATAAGATAATAAAAAAAGTAGATGCAAAACATAATACGACGACGAGTTATAGAAAATCAGGTCTTCAAATTTCTGATTAATAATCTTCTGTCACTGGATAGAAGATTATCAACCAGAAATTTGAAGACCTGATTTTCTGATAGAAGATAATTAATCAGAAATTTCATCTTCCTCGTCAGTCTCAGGAAGAGTATCAATGACATTATGAGACTGACAAGGAAGCTGTTTGTATTCGGCATGAAACCGTTTGTGTATTGCCCCCTGATCACACAATTGTTGCAGATCTTTGTATTTAGCTGCGGTAATTGGTAGTTTATCCGTATATAGCTGTTTTGGAGTCAACTGTTTTACTCGATTATATTGTAATTCTAACATTTCTTCTGTATTTTCTTTTGATTTATTCTTCCTTTTTCCCTTTCTTTTACGCTTGACATCTTCGAACAACTTGATTCGATGTGTAATTGCATCTTCTTTCATTGAATACTTGAGTTCTATTTGGTTTAAATTGGTCTTTCTGAAAGTTGCTACTCTAATGTTTCTCCAATTAATATTCTTTAAGGTTTCTTTTGTAAAAGTGTTTGATGCTATTTTACTCCAGTTCAAAAAATCTGAGTAGTCCATCACATTGACTATATAAGGCCTTGGCCGCTTTCTAGCTGATTGAAAAAATGAAGGCCACTGAGATGGACTCCAAACTATGATTCTTTTAACTTCCCTCTCTATTGTAGCGTGCATTGAATCTGCTGGCATATAAGTATGTCCCGGCAGTAAAAAGTTTATTTGGATAACTTGTAAGTTTTTAGAAAACATTAAATAATAATTTAATGTGGCTAGAAACATTTGAATTTCTTAACGGGGTGTAATTGCGACATATTTATACTTTTTGTGTTACGACCCCTTTTTAGTATGAAAATATTAACAAAATTAGGAGTACGACCTACACAATTCAATTTTCAAACCAATTCTCCAAGACTAAGTGACATTACGACAATTGTTTCTCAGCAGAGCTTACGTTTTAAAAATGATTGTGGGGTGTAATTACAATTAATTATGTATTCATGTTTTTACGACCGACAGCTGTTTGTACGTTGTATTATACGACCTGCACGGTTATTCGGTTCTAAGCAATATGAGTTATACATACCCTCTTTTCTAAAAAATCTTGATTATACTAGTAAACATTTTGGGTGTAAAAGTATTTTTTTAGGCGAATATTTTTTTCACATTTTTAGATCAACGCAGCGCCAAAAATTAAGTAGGTATGCATTCTTAACTCATTTTCGCCAAAATGGCGTTTACGACATTTGTTGCCGGAAACATCGATATGTGTAAGGATAAGGAACTGTTTTTTAATTTGGACACTAACTTTACGACTTTAGTTACTTGTAGCAAATTACGACCAACTTAAATGTTTGGGTATAGGTAATGTCAAACTTAAATTTAAAAATGGTACCACAATTATTGAGAATGTGTTGTATATTCCTGGTCTATCCGCCAACTTATTATCTGTGAGTTGTTTTAACTAAAAATTATCGCAGGGTTGTGTTCGATCATTTAAAATGTTATTTTTATAACATAGCAGGCAATTCGATAACAGATGCAATTTTTATAAATGGACTTTATAGGTTGGAGTGTGTGCCTAATATCATATGTTCCCAGGTCTCTTCCAATGTTCTGCAGATGAACACGGAGCAATGTTTTCATGTTCACAGTCACCAAGTGGAATTATGGCACAAGCGACTCGGTCACTTAAGCTAGCAAGGTATGTATGTATTGCGTGATGGTCTTTCTGTGGGAATTGATTTCCAGCGTGACTCTGGTCATTTGCAAGACTGTATCCCATGCATTGAAGGGAAACAAACTGTGAAGTCTTTCTCCAAAGGTCAAGCTAAGCGTGCAGAGCAGCTGTTGGAGTTAAACACTCGGATGTTTGTGGGCCAATATCGCAGAGCAGCTGGGGAGGAGCGCGTTATTTGGCGACGTTCACCAATGACTTTTCAAGGAAGACTTATGGCTATTTGATGCACAGAAGAATCAGGTAAAGAAATGTTTTTTTTTATTTCAAAAATTTAGTGGAGTAACTGGTTTTGTGATAAAATGCTTGAGATCTGACAGTGAGACAGAGTATGTCAATAAAAGTTTTGACAATTATTTATCTCAACATGGGATTGTACATAAAACCAGTACACCCTATAGTCCGCAGCAGAATGGTGTTTCTGAACGGTTTAATAGAACCTTGATCGAAAAATCTAGATGTATGTTAGCTGAAGCTGGCCTAGACAAGCGCTATTGGGGTTTTCTGTTTTTTTTGGGTGGGAAATCATCAAATGACTTCTCCTGCTGAGTAGAGCAGGAGGGCGTGTCAGACTTTCTTCTCTTCGTTACTTCTTCTATCTACTTCTTGTTTCGTTACTGACTAAAACCCACCCGTGTTCCCTCAGTAGCCCGTACGCCAAGGGCTGTGGTATCTCTTTCGAACAAACCCGCACCCCTGGCAGGCATCGGCCCTTGCGGACCCCACCAGTGGTTGCTGACATCTTTGACGGCGCGCATGTGAAACACAACGCGCCGTCCCGTCTACCACTATTCGGCCGCAGAGGATAGGGAGAGCGGCTGACGCTATACCGACACTCCTCTTCCCCTGCGGCCCCACCGCGTCCGCCATCAAACCGTGGCGGCCCCGTCCAGGCCACGGAAGGGAAGAGCGCTGCTCAGAAGCACCGGCACTTCTCCTCTACCGCAGCCCGTAACCCTCAGCCGCGATGCCTCCCATTCGACATCGCGGACCACCTCCGTTGCGGTGCACCTCACCGCAACCTACTTTTTGGCCGCTACGTCAATGGCTTGAAGGCAAAAGCCCTGACGAGCGGCCCCACCTTTGGGTTCCTCTTGGCTTCACCGTGGCTGGAATCCACTGTTACTGAGCCCCCCGCCGACAATGCGGGAACCGACTCGGGGGGGAGCGCTATTGGGGTGAGGCTGTAATGACGGCAATATATCTTAAGAATAGGTCCCCTACTGCTGCTTTGTCAGGCACAATTCCTGAACAAGTGTGGATAGGGTACAAAGATAACTTGAGCCACATAAGGGTATTCGGCTGCAAGGCTTTTTCTTTAATACCCGAGTGTCATAGACAGAAATTGGATTTTAAATCAAAACTACAATATATTTTTGTTGGATATTGTCAAGATTCGAAAGGGTATATAGGTTAGTTGATCCACTATTTCCTAAAAAGATAGTAAAATCTAGAAATGTGCATATTATTGCAACTGATAATCTGTCTGTTATTTCAGGTGATGCAGCCACTGTTGAGCCCTCTACTGGTTTTGAGGCACCCAGTCAGAGTTAGGCATCCGGTGAAACACTTGCATCAGAAAATGAACAAGTGGTAAGTTTTGAAGAAACCTTGAGGCAGGGGAAGCATTGTCTTTCACCTCAGAGCCCTGATTTTGAGTACTAGTCATGAGTGACATTTATGACAGCGAATCTCCGGAGGAGCTAATTGCTCCACAGCGATCGGTGAGGAGCACCTGAGGTATTCCACAATGCTGTGGTGATTATGAGGTAGATTTTTCATTATTATGTCAATCTTATGTCTTAAATGAACCTCAGTCTTATGAGGATGCAATAGCTAGTCCACAAAAAGATGAATGGGTAGAAGCCATGAAATGTGAGTATGACTCACTGATAGAAAATAGTGTCTGGAGGTTAGTTGCCTTTATAGGCCTTAAATAAAAATCTTATAAAAACTAAATGGGTATTTAAGGTGAAACAGACTTTGATAAATCATTTGTTTATTCATAATACAATTTACATTGTGTTGAACAAATACAACGTGTTAATGAAATAACCCAAAACCTTGGACACCCCAACCGATTTTTATATTAATAAATTGATATGACGTATAATTATTTATTTTCATAAATTATAGTAAAAGTTAATTGTAAATGTTGTTGTCGCGCTATTTCTTACAGATTCGTAGCACTATTGCCGCGCCGCTGTCAAACGTTCGTTGACACGGGAGCACTATCGTTTGAGGTTAATCCCCTCCTTCTGTTATTAAATAATGCGTATGTTTTGCTTTGGAATAGAAAAGTGACTCAAATTTTTCCATCACACTTTTTCCAGGCTTTGGACTGGCTGCATGTAAATCTACCACGCTTAAAAATAAGCGAAGGCTAGTTAATAAATGGGAAATCCCACTAACCTAAATTCGTGCAGCTGTAAAAGATAATGCCCGTTCAATGTTGGCTGCAATACGAGGGCCAAAGTATATTACAATATAAAAAATTAAATTAAAAATTTAAAAAACCCCCGACCCAAACAAAAACTCTAAAAAGTAAAAAATAATATTTATAGGCCTTTTAATTTGAACGTAATATTTTAATCAGGGCATTGTCAAGTCGGGGGACGGTCAATGAAAACGCCAAACAGAGGCCTAGCCGTCCCCCGGCTTGACAATGCCCTGATTAAAATATTACGTTCAAATTAAAAGGCCTATAAATATTATTTTTTACTTTTTAGAGTTTTTGTTTGGGTCGGGGGTTTTTTAAATTTTTAATTTAATTTTTATTTCTTGCTTTTTAAACTTAATGTCTCCCTTAAATCACCATTTATCTATAATCTATTCATTGAGACCTTTTCAATGAGCCCAAACACGATACTTCTGCTGTTTGTTGGTGAATAACTTGGGTTTCCTGGAAATTCCAGGTGTTGCTCCAGCATCAGTTAAAGGTTTTTTTTTTCGTCTAATATCATTGAAGTAATAGAATCCCAAATTTTGAGTTGATCAGACCCATGGAAGAGGGTAAAATCCCTTTTTCAACCAGAAAAGAGCTGATAATCTTCAAACGGCTGAACCGATTTTGATGAAACATATCTAAGAACACTCCCGACTAATACACCTTTCAAACAAAAAAAAACTAAATCAAAATCGGTTCATCCGTTCGGGAGCTACGTTGCCTCAGACAGACACACACACACACACACACACACATACACACACAGACACGTCAAACTTATAACACCCCGTCGTTTTTGCGTCGGGGGTTAAAAACACACAAATGTTGAATTGCTTGACTTCCGAACTTAAGTGTATCAAGCCAAACTCTACGATTGTTAAAGAATGTAAAGATGTTTTAGTAAGAGAGCTGAAAAAATGGTATGGGAATATCGAATTAAATGACCATGCAATCATTGCTACGCTTTTAGACCCAAGATTTAAAAACCTACACTTCCAAGACCCCACTGCATGCGGAAGAGCTATTCAAAAACGTAGAACTATGGTTGTCGGACAACTAAGTAGCCCAAGTGAGTCAGAAGATTATGCCTCATCTGCACCACCTGAACCTGAATATGATTTCTGGAAACATCACAAAGAGTTGGCTCATGGACACAAGAAGAAAAAGAAATCTCATCAATGCGATGAAGTTTCTGTTTATTTGTCAAATCTAGTAGTTTCCCTTAAAAGCAACCCATTTGCAGAATGGGATGAAATGAAATATGTATTTTCTTGTCTGTTTAAATATGCACAACAATATTTAATTGTAGTCACAACATCCGTCCCCAGCGAGTGCTTATTTTCCAAAGCTGGGGCAACAATGTAGCAAACAAGGAACAGATTGTCTCCAAAATACCTGGAGCAGTTACTGTTTTTGGGCAATCTTGATGCTAAAGAGTTTTTTGTTAATAAAAATGTCTTAATTAATAGGTCACTTTTAAATTTTTATCCTCACTAAATTATTCTCTTTTAACATTACCTTAGAAAAAAAAAAAAACTAAAATTATCGATAGAAGTAAGTCTCGATACTTTAGGAGTATTTATATGAATAGTATCGATAAATAAGTTGAGATTACTGATATGAGTAGGTATCTATACTTTGATGGTATCAGAACATCCCTAGTTTTAACTAAACCTTTATCAGGTACTAAGCATAAATATTTTATGAATCAAGTAAGAATTCTGGAATATTTTAAAGTTTTGTTTAAGTATATTTAAGTGACATTGTTTGTGGTAGCAGAGCAATATGTATATGTAGTGTAAGGGGAAGTGTTAAAATAATTTTGTACACTCCTATTCATATCTGGGAATACTGTTATGATTAAAAATGACGTTAGATACTAAGTCCTGGTAACACTCTCTTCTTCTGCTGTCACCTCTCTCTCACTTCTCTACAACCTGGTAATGTATCTCCTAGGTAAGATTTTGTTGGCGTTTGTGGCGATTACATAATATGGTTTGGTTTTTGGGTGTATTTGACGTGTTTGTCCTCGTCCTATGTTTATTTTTGTTTGTGTATATACGTGATCTTACATTTGGTAAGTTTTTAATCTTCCTACTTATTTAACTTTCTACTGGCCTATGCTGAGTGACAATGGCGGATAACGAACGGCCTCCTGGCCGCCCGTCTGATCCCTCCATCCCGCTCAGCTACAATCGCAAGACCTCTTTACACATGCGCCTATTCTGTTGGCTCCACTGTCTCAATTTGAAACAATGGAAGTTGCAGAAGCTTCTCAAAAGAGGAAACTCATAGAAAACCATCTCCACAACGAACCTACGAATGGCACTGACGAAAATGCTCCAAGAACTAAACGCGACCGGGTCACGGCCCCGTCGTTGATCTCACGACATTCATACAACCATTTTTAGTTTACGCATCTCTTTCCGAATCCGATCCAACCTCTGGAACTACCTGTGGCGGACTCCACACATTTGTTAAATGTTTATTTAAAATTAATAATTTTGTAGTTTAGTCATAAGTTCTTATATTAGGTATCGTAGTGTCATTTCGCAGCAGCAAGCATTTATCAATGTATAACGTCCTTCCCTACAAACAAACGGACACTCCTTAAAATGTACTAATAGCGATCTAGCTAGCGCATCACACGGCGCACGGCGACCGGTTTCTTATCGCCGCAGGCGCAGGAATGTTGAGGGGAACGCGCGCGGTCGCGGGACGGGCGTCCATGCAGCGCGCGGGCTTCGCCCCCGGCCGCTCGCGATTCAAGAAACCTCTCCGACGCGAAGCGCATGTTAATTCCCCTCTCACGCCATAACTTTAGTTTACTTCTGTGCGGTCGTAATAAAGTAGTTTACTGGTCCGCCTGGTTTAGACCTCGACTCGTTCCCCTTCTTTATTGTTTTGCTGCCTGCTTGTGCCGATCTATAATTGTGCACGTGGAATATTATAAAGTGTACCTACTGTAACAAATCAAACTTAAACCTAAGGGAAACAAAGGTTATAAGCAGATTTTTACATTTTTAATTAAAATTAATAAAAAAATACAAATAGTTTTATAAAAAATTACCTATCTCACTAGAGTCCCTAAGTATCAGGTCACAAACTGGGAGGAGGATACATCGTGAGGAGGGTCCCTAGGTCACACACACTGGGAGGAGGATATGTCGTGAGGAGGATCCGAAGAGGCTTTTCAGAAAAATAAATAGTTCTTCCATATATCAAATTACGTCGTTGTCCCTCTTCGTAGTCCCCTCTCGTAGTCGTCCCGCTTTCTGCGCTTCGTCCTCTATTTATACTAGAGTTTCAGCAGTTCCAGAACATTTTTAAATTTTAATATTATATCCTCCAGTGGCCAGACACATGTAACCAGCCAGCACATATTAAACAACCATGTGTGTGTAAAGAATTTAAAGATATAATTTAAAATTAAGAAGTAAACAATCATAGTTAATAAAATACAATATTTCAGCTAATAATATTGATAAAAATAATTTATAATAATTAAACCAAAAAGTAATTCTTCATAGACTAGTGAGAAACTCTATGGGAAAAAAGAAAAGTAACTGACAGTTTGACAAATCTTGACATACATGTCACAACATAGAAAATTACAAAGATCAAATTTTATTTTATTACAGATATTAAAGAAATAGTTATTGTAACACGCAAATACTATATTTCCTTCCAGAAAATGAGTATGAAGGTACATAGAGAATGCTTAAATTTCAAGGTTAATGTTAACAAAAATGTAAGTATAAAGAATAATCATTACACTACTCAAAAAATCAGTGCCTTATTATTTGGATTCCCCACACACCTACGGCAACGTAAGGCTCTTACACTACCCTCCATCCTATAAAATTCGGTAAATTAGTGCAGAAACTGAATGTTATGAATATTGTAGATGGGGTATAAAGAGAATAGGAAGAAACAGGGTATCATTAGAGTTCAAGGGCCCGGAAGATGCCAATGCGTTTATCGACAATGAGTCTATTAAACAAAAAGGTTACACAATGATCATTCCCACATTCAACATCACCAGGATGGGTGTTGTGAGGGGCGTCCCTACTGATTGGACTGACATTTAAGTCCTGGATGCCCTGTAATCCCGACTTGGCAAGGTGTTGAAGGTGAGGAGACTGAGCCCCAGAGTTTCCAATGATGGGAAATCGGAATGGATTGCTACATCAAGCGTGGTAATCACATTTGATGGTCAGAACCTCCCGGATCGTATTTTCTGCTGTTTCAATTCCCTTCCAGTAGAGATCTATAACTATCCCACTGTCCAGTGTTTTGGGTGCTGCAAATACGGACAAGTGCTTTTATTGTCCGGGTGCCCACCCTGCGAACAGTCGTCAATGCCCGGAACACCTGCATCAGCGGAACATCAAGTCCACCATGGCTAAGGACAACATATCTTATTCTGAAGCAACCAAACGTTTTACCCCTCCTACCGATTTTTTGCAGATGTTATGGCGTCAGCCCCCCCTGCACTGACTATCCACCGGATTCTTAACCATGTTCCCCGTCCTCCCTGCCTCCCAGTTCCTAATTATACCTCCCATCCCCAACTCCCTACTTCTTACTCCAGCACAAAATTTGTTACTTCCCGTCTAAAGCCCCACACTCCCCTCCACCCTGGTTATGACCGTAGCGATTATTCCCGATGTCCACCACTTGTCTGGCCACCACTGGGGGACAGCGAGACAACTTTAAAACATTATTCTCGCTGTCCACCACTGGGGGACAGCGTCACAACTTTGTAAATTATTTCCATTCGCCACCACTGGTGGACAGCGACACGGATTTTTTAACATTTCCTATGGCCGCCGTTGGGGGACAATGGCACAACTCTTTTGATCCGATTCCCACTGGCCATCAATTTAAATTGTTTAATTTAGAGACCGGTAAAGGATAGCTTAATATACTTACGGATTCGATTTTTAGCAGGGCTAAGGGTAAGACTAATTTAAATATTTATAAATTATATGGTAGGTAAATAATAGTCATATTCTTGAATCAACTTTTATTAAATGTTTCACTCAAGTATTAAAAAATGATCCTAATAATAATTAGTATTATATAATATAGCTTTGATTGCTTATTTTTTATTGAAGTGGGTAATTAACCGACTTAATTTCCACAGCTGGTTGACAGGCTACAATTTTGAACTACTACTCGTACAATTTGACTAGAACATTACAATCATAATCACAGTTTTATTATCCTATTCCTCGACGGAGGAATCAAAATTAAATATTATAAATTAATCAACAGTTTTAAAAATCACATATGTAGTTAAACAAAAAGACAATAATAATTTATCACAATATCTAGAAATTGGCCTACAGATATGTACTAATCAACAGTTGTTTTTTTTTTTGCGCTGGCAACACTGGTGACAGGTCGTGAAAAAACGACCTCGTAGTTAAATATTACTAAATTAGTTAAAAATTGTGTTTAATTTATGTTAAAACTATTGTTTATCTTAGAATCTAAGTATAAAGTGTTTCACAAAGTGCTTGTGCCGTGTTTTTGTCGTGATTATTCATATTATATTCGATACCGAAAAATCGTCTACCGGCTGTCAACTTTTGAAACTTTGGACTGCGGATTTGAATTCATCAAACCCGGGGAGTATTTTGTTTTATATTATTCATTGTTTTATTAATGTTTACTCAATACAACATCTGAAAACACTGCTCAGGGCTAGCTGAGCAACGTCCAGTACACACTGGCACCGTTTGTCTCCTTTCGCTTGACAATTATTGTGGAAGCAAAATCGAAGACGAAAACACTTGCCCCAGACATAAAACCTACACTACAAACTTTACTTCACACATATTTATCCCTAATTGATTGACTTTTATTTAATTGAATGGTAATTTGTTATGTTATAAACTCATGTCCAAATACATTATTACATTACTCTCTCTCTCTGTGGAAATTAGCTAGTCCAGTTATTATCCTAAACAATAATAAATGTTTTCCTGTAAACAGTTAAAATTGTGATAAGCCCCAGAACAAATTGAATAGCTTCCTTTTTCTTATAAGTACCTCCATTTTTATTTTATTTTTTATAATTGTTGAATAAAAGGCGTGTGCTCGATACAATATTTATTCCAGAAGAAACCAAGGGAAAAGACAAAACAAGCGACGCTAGGTGAGCACCATAGTGTCTTCTCTATTATTACCTACTTATATTTTCTATTAAGGTGTGTACATACACAACACCTCTACCCTTAATAACTAATATAACAAAACAAAAAAACTATAGCTAAGACTTCAACACCTTAAAATAACATCGAACACATAAGTCACAAGTAAATTAAACAAGTGTGAAAATGATCCTAAAAACATCCAAAAAAATATATATATTATTAATTATAAATGTGTTAATGAACTTAAGTTCTTATCATCAAACTAAACATTAACTTAAATAAATTATCTTAATCAATTTCGTCATACCACCCGTATCGTGCTGGAGGTTTACGTACTCTTACGGGACGATTACTAGTTGTGGCTAAAAATAAAAATTCGCATTTACTTTTTTTTATTTTTAGACCGTTTGCTTCTAGTATTTGCAACACCTCTTCAACGGATTTTAAATGGCTAGCCAAATCTTTATTCTTAATTAAGATGTCGTCGAAAAATACAATTACATTTGGATTATTCTTAAACATGTTTACCATTAATTTTTGAAATATACCTGGGCTTGAGGATAACCCATAAACCAAACGATTATACTTAAATAATCCCCTGTGTGTGTTGATAACTGTATACTTTCTAGAAGACTCTGCTAAAAGTACCTGGTTATAGGCTTGCGATAGATCTAGTTTTGTAAAGAAAACATTCCCGCTAAGATTACTGAATAAATCTTCCATTTTTGGTATCGGAAATCTATCGATCGCTAAAACTCTGTTTAGGGTTACCTTATAATCGGCACATATTCTTAGGCCGCCGTCTGCCTTGCGTACCACGACTAGTGGCGTGGCCCAGTCGGAATGGTCCACTGGTTCAATAACCCCAGTTTTCAGCATGGCCTCCAGCTCGGCATCGACACGCTCACGCAGCGCATATGGCAGAGGCCGCGCGCGACAAAATGTGGGTATTGCCCCGTCGTGCACATGCAGCTCTGCCGTACCTCCTTTAAATTTACCTAATGTGCCGTCGAATAGGGATTCATGCCTGGAAACAACTTCATTGATTATTCTGTCATAATTAAATTTGCAGTGAGTTTCATTCTGATCGGCTATCAAATGACATTTGGATACTTTAATAGGTATATTTAATTCAGCTAGCCATTGCCGTCCTAATAAATTTGAGGATCCTTTGTCCAAAACATACAGATCTAATGTTTTAATCACACCATTATAGCTAACCGTTGTTTCTAAGAATCCTATAGGTTGAATAGTTGTGCCATCATAAAACTTGATGTTCAAATTACATCTATTCAAGTGCAAATCGCTGAACAATTCATCATAAACACTTTTACTAATGCAAGATAGGGCTGACCCAGTATCTATCTCCATATTCAGTAAACAATTTTGTACCTTAACAGTTATACACACCGGTTTATAATTGTTTAAAGACATTTGATGCATGGGCTCTTCATCATCTAGGTTGCTATTGCTTCCGTTGTCTTCCTCATCCAAAGAGTACAAAAGAGCCCCTTCTCGGCCACTCCGGCCACCGCGCTGCACGCGCCCCGCTCGCCTCCACGTTGAGCGCCCGCTCGTACTACGGCTGCTACCGCGCCCTCCACGTGAAGCTTTGTTATGTTGACTATCGGCCGATCCCGCCAATTTACTTCGTCTAGTATCATTGTACCCCGGGCACATCCTTCTCAAATGACCGACCTCGTGACAACTACTGCACACGTATTTTTTATATTTGCAGTCGTTAGCTTTGTGTTTATTATCGCCACAGTTTGGGCACTCTTCGAGTTTGTTCAGATTTTCCGTTGCCCCCATATTAGGCTCTACAGCAATAGCGTCTCGTTCCGCGGCCTCTAATGACAGCGCTAAGCTGACCGCTCGATTATAAGTGAGATCGTCTTCAGCGAACAGCCTTTGGCGTATTATATCGCTTCTGATGCCACAAACTAACTGGTCGCGTAAATTTTCATCCAATGCTGTTAGGAAATTGCAGTGTTTCGACAACTTTTTCAGCTGTGTGACATATTCCGCCACCGATTCTTCCATTTGCTGTCGCCGCTGCCGGAATCTAAATCTCTCCGCTAAGATCGATGGCGTTGGCTGCAAGTGTGCAGCCAATAACTCCACTGCTCTATTTAGCGTCAATTCAGCGGGTTTTAGTGGACTAGCTAGTGATGATAGGAGCTCATAAGCCTCCTCCCCCATCATCGAAATCAGCGTTGGTAGCTTGAGCTCATCTTTTACGCTATTAACTAAAAAGTACATTTCTAGTCGCTCCACATAAGCGGACCAGTTCCCTGTTGTTATATTGAACTCACGTACCTGTCCCACCGACATTTTATCCGGTTTAGCGCTGTAATTACACTATTTTTATAAATTTTAATTTTCCTCGTCGCCACTGTTGAATAAAAGGCGTGTGCTCGATACAATATTTATTCCAGAAGAAACCAAGGGAAAAGACAAAACAAGCGACGCTAGGTGAGCACCATAGTGTCTTCTCTATTATTACCTACTTATATTTTCTATTAAGGTGTGTACATACACAACAATAATCTATTCTTAAACTTCATCTTTTGTCTGTTATTTTTATTTATTTTTAATTACCTACCTATTTCTTCCAATTTTACTCTCATAATTATCTTCCCAAGTTCTAAACTTATCTAGCTTCCTCATACACTTAGCTGTTTCTTGTCACATTCCAGGTGCCACTTGGGGTAATTTTTAAACATGATGACCCGCGGAGCCACTGTTCGTAACATGAGTGACAAGCTGAAAGCAGCACTGAAGGAGCTGGAGGCATCAAGAAAAGAATGTGACCAGCTGCTACAGGAAAGAGAGGACAGTGAGATTGAAGTGAAGAAGATAATTGACAAAAACACTCAACTCAAGAGCCAGCTTGTTAAACTTCACACTCAGCACATGGACATACTTGACCAGCATCGCCATCTTCGTCAACTAGTGTCAGACTTCCAACATTGCAGTGACACTCATGACCAGGCACTGAAACGGATATCAGGCCTTGAAGCGGAATTATGCAAGGCCAACAACAAGATTTCCACCATCAACTCTCTGAAAGCCAGCGAACAGGTTGCCAACACCAGTAACCTTTTCGATGAGCTGGTTGGTAGTAAATCCGGACTGGAGTATGTGAAGCCCACCGTTGCCATAGACCTGACTGGGGACGATACCATAACTAGATGTCCAACTCTAAGTAGTCATAATAAAATTAAGAAATATATTAAAATTAGTAATAATATTAAAAAGTATAAGAAACTTTTGAAGACACAAAGTGTTTACAAATTTAACCTAAATCTTAGGAAAGAACGTGTCAACTTACAAAGCCAACTAAATGAATGTAATAATAAGTTGGAAACAAGTAGATTCATGTATAATGTTGACATACAAAACCTTCAAAAGGAATTACTGAGCAGGGAAAATACACTTAAAGAAATATCCTGTAAGTATGAGTCTAGTCAACAAATGTTAAGCGAACGTTTGCAGGAGGCCTGTGAGTTGGTGGACCTGGTTAAGTACAATGCAGAGAGGTATGAGTCACTGACAAACAATCTCACCTGTAGTTGTGCTCCCACTCCGCCACCTCTCATGTCACAGCATGTTGTTTCTGCCGCTTCACCCATTTTACCTCATACACTAGACAGTGTCTATCCCACTCAAAGTAATGTTTTGGTATATTCTGATAGATTAGGAACAGGTTTTGGACCATTGTTAAATAACCGCTCTAAACTTACTATAACTAATTTTTGTTACCATAACCTGCATTTTAATGAGCTTGTTCATAAAATAAAACATACAAAATTGAATGAGCAGACAACGGTAGTTCTTTTAATTGGTAGCAGTCTGAGCTTAACTAAAAGGGACATAGTTAATGGTATTGACACCCTACTTAAATTAAAATTAGGTAAAATAATATTATGTGCTTTGCCATTTTCAAATCATTTGAATTATGAAGAAAATGATTACATTTTTAGCCTAAATAATTTAATGCATATTTTGACATGTCGTCATAGTGACCGTTTATTGTATTTTGATACTAACAATTTTGTTAGAGATTTTGTACTAGTTCGGGAACATATGTTTCTTCCCAAGACTAGTCGACATGTATTAGCTACTTTGTTAGCTTACAATATACACGCAGTTATTGATAATTTAACTGAGACTAGGTTAAGTGACGAAACAGTATTATCTAGTACTTCTAATAATACTGTAATTAATTCTTTAAACTTTTAGACGCGACAAAAGAGAAGCATAATAAGTGTATTTTACTGTATCACCAAAATATAAATCGCTTCTCTGGCAAAATTCTAGACGTGGAAATGTTAATAGATAAATATCATATGGATATCTTATGTTTTACTGAAACTTGGTTAAAACCGGATAGGATGTTGTTTAATGTAAATAATTTTTCAGTTGCCAGTGCGTACAATAGGTCTTCGATAGGGGGTGGTACTTTGATATTGTGTAATAGTTGTTTTAAATATAAGGAAAGAAAGGATATCACCGCTTGCTCTGTTGATCGCTTATGTGAGGTAGCATGTGCGGAGGTTGGGGGCCATACTTTCTTATCTGTGTATAGACCAACAGCCACGTATTTGTCATCATTTTTGATAGTTATGGAAGAAATATTAGGTAAACTTTTCAAAGATAATAAATTAGTTTTTGTGTGTGGTGACCTAAATATTGATTTATTAGTTCATTCACCAGAAAAAAGTAAGCTTATCTCTTTGTTTAAATCATTCAATTTAAAATGTATATTTAATGAAGCGACTAGAATAACAGCAACCACAGCTTCATGCATAGACAACGTATTTACTAATTGCAAAATAAAGGACTCATCCTTAATTAGTGGCGTCAGGTCAGACCATACTGGTCAGCTTGTATTGTTTGACTTAGATCAAAAGTTACATCTAGATAAAACCATTGAATTGAGAACTCTGACTAAAAATAAATTGAAATCTTTTAATAATAATGTTCTTAGCAAGCTCTCAACAGCGAGTTTTGATTCACAAGACCCCAAAATAAACTATGGCACATTTTTTTCTACAGTATGCAAAGAATTCAATAAAGCATGTCCTGTAAAAAAAGTTACGATAGCTACTAAACCAAAATTTAGCGAATGGGCCACTGCTGGGATTCGAAAAAGCAGAGATATTTTATATAATTTGTATCACGAAAAATCATTGACTTCCGATCAGGCCCTTCATAATTATGTAAGAAACTATTCTAAGATATTCAAAAGAGTCTGCGCTCACGCTAAATCTAAATTAATAAGTAACAAAATTAGTATCTCTAAAAATAAAATAAAAGCTGTGTGGCAGGTAATTAACAAAGAAACTGGAAATACAAAACAGCGAGATCAGAATGAGTTAGCTCTAAAAATTGATAATGAAACCATTTCAGATAAGTTACAAGTTGCTGAGACTCTAGAAAATTTCTTTACCAACATCCCAATAGAAGTTACGAAATCTCTCCCCTCATCATCTGTATTAGCTGAATCTCTTCTTAAAGAAAACTTCAGCAAGGACATACCAAGTTTTGAATTCAAACCCATCTCTATAGCCACAATTAAAACAGCATTTAAAAGTCTTAACATAAAAAACACTGAAGACTTATGGGGGATTTCCGTTAAGGTTCTCGAAAATATCATTGACACAATTGCCCCTGTCCTAACAGGCATATTTAATCAATGTTTAGACAGCGGTACGTTTCCTGACTTAATGAAACATAGTAAAGTAGTACCAATTTTCAAATCGGGTAGTAAGAGTGATCCCTTTAATTATAGACCTATATCTGTGCTTCCAGCATTGAGCAAAATTTATGAAAAAATCATGCTGGACCAGATGTTGTCACACTTTAACTCGAATGGGATTTTACATAGTCGACAGTTTGGTTTCACGAAAGGTCGGTCGACGACTGACGCAGGAGTAAAACTCATCAGTCACATTTTGGAATCCTGGGAGAATTCCCAGGACGCCATTGGCATTTTCTGTGACCTCTCAAAAGCGTTTGACTGCGTTGACCACAATACACTGATCTGTAAATTACACCACTACGGAATTCGTGGACAAGCTGCTGATCTTGTAGTTTCCTATTTATCAAACAGGCAGCAAAAAGTAAACGTTAATGGGGCGACGTCCTCGGGGTCTCTAGTAAAGATGGGCGTGCCTCAAGGTTCAATTCTTGGCCCTTTTTTATTTCTAGTTTATATAAATGACCTTCCTTACCTGATGGCTAAATTCTCGGATATAATTTTATTCGCTGATGACACTTCTCTTATTTTTAGAATAGATAGGAAGGATACGGATTTCTTACATGTCAATGATAGTCTAGCTGTTCTTTCGAAATGGTTTGCTGCTAATAATCTTTTACTCAATGCGCACAAAACTAAATGTCTTATGTTCTCGTTACCAAATGTACCCCAAGTAGGTCTAAACTTAAAACTTGATGGCAGGAAACTGGATGCTATTTCGGAAACTGTATTTTTGGGAATTACTTCAAATTCAAAATTGCAATGGGGTGCCCACATTAGAGCTCTTTCAAGTAGATTAAGCTCAGCTGCTTACGCAGTAAGAAAGATAAGGCAGTTGACTGATGTAGCCACAGCTAGGTTAGTTTACTTTGCTTATTTTCACAGTATTATGTCTTATGGCGTTCTGCTGTGGGGATCGGCAGCTGACGTAGATTCAATTTTCATTTTACAAAAGAGGGCAATCCGCGCAATCTATAAAATGGGGCCTCGCGAGTCTCTTAGAAACAAATTCAGCGAAATTGATATATTAACTCTGCCTTCTCTTTATATCCTAGAAAATATCTTATATGTTCGCAAAAACTTAGGCCTTTTCAAAAAACGATGCGATTTCCATAATCTGAATACACGTAGTAAAGATGAAATTGTGATTCCAAAATTTAGACTGACTAAAACTAGCAAGTCATTTCTAATAAACAGTATCCGCTTCTATAACAAGTTGCCAAAGTCGGTTACAGAACTCAGCGATGGAAAGTTTAAAACGCACATCAAACGTGTCCTTATCAAAAAAGCATATCATAAGATAAAAGACTACGTTGAAGACAGGGAAGTTTGGCATTAATTCCTTCTGCACATGTGGCTTCCCTGGTACCTCATTAACAGCATAACTATGTGAAAGTCTATTAACTGCTCTCAAATACAATGTTCTTTTTTATTCTTTTTATTTTTACAATGCTGACATAATCTCGTCATTAATTGACATTATACATCAATTTTATTTATGTAGATTATTTTACATACTGTGAATGAGAGAACGTTGTAGGCCTTACTGACTGTAGATTTGTAGACAATTTTCTATTCTGTATTCGTCTAAGTACCTGGTACTTATTGACAGGCCTGCGCTGTCCTCCCATACAATTAATCTCTGTAATTTGAAAATATTGTTAAAGTCAATTATTTTTAAAAGAGTAACCGTGGAGTTTCTTGCCGGCTCTTCTCCATAGGAAACAACAATTTGGAACCGTGCACCTAGCTTCTGACGTTTCATAAGTGCCCATGTAGGTTTATATGAAATAAAAATATTTTGATTTGATTTGATTTGACAGTTTTAAAAATCACATATGTAGTTAAACAAAAAAGCAATAATACTCGTAATTTATCACAATATCTAATAATTGGCCTACAGATATGTACTAATCAACAGTTTTAAAAATCACATATGTAGTTAAACAAAAAACAATAATAATTTCTCACAATATCAAATTGGCCTTTACAAGACCCATTTGGGTTTCTTGAATTAAACATAATGTAGGTACTACTCAAAAGTCTTAAACACCACATAGTTAAACAAAATACAATAAGTACTTATTAGTTTCTCATAATTTCTAAAAATTGGCCTACAGATATTTGGCCGTTTACAAGTTCCATTTAGGTTTCTTGAATAAACTGATCGCTGTAAACATACTTTTTTTTTCGCTTGTTGGACGGTTCTTTTTTTTGACTTATTTGCATTTTTTTCACAAAGAAAAAACATGCATCTTCTCGAAGAACGCTTAAAGCGTGCATTATGTTTGGGTTTTTCTTGCTCATCGCTGAATTTAGTTTGTGGTGCCACCCTTCGACAGCGTTTGTCGTTCGATGCCTTTCCCCAAAAACGCACCAAACTGGTATAAAATCATCTTTTAGCAATGGCTAAAAGATGATTTTATACCAGTTTGGTGCGTTTACAATGGTACTTCAACGTATTTCCTGAACTTTAAAATATCAGGATCCGTAGTATCCCTGCGTTATATAGAGCCAACCGTTTCTTATTTCTGTCTCGGGCAGTAATGGAAGTACTGTAGTCAATGCTACCTCTCGAAATTTGAATATGTCAGCAGATGTTGTAAGTTTCAAATCACGGCCCTTGTTCCATATTGCTTTTTTAAAGTGTGTGTGACATCCTTTAAGTGTAGCTAACGGAAATGTCGCTTTTATGGCCTTCATAGCAGCTTTCTCAAAATCAATTGAAAACTTTGAAGGTTGCCATCCAGGAACTTGACTTTTGATTAAATTGAAAAGAATTGTATAGGATTCCTCATCACGGCGACTCATGCATGCATAAATTAGCAGAATTATGTTAGTAGTATTTTCAGTACTTCTGAAGTCTCCATGTATCGAGTAAAGTTGAGTGAATGGCTTTGTGCAGCTTTTAAAGGTACCATCACATAAGAAATGATCAATCTCACAGATTACATTTTTGGCTTCTTCAATACAAAACACTACAATTCGGTTGCAGTTATACACGGTTAATTTTAGATCGTTCTGGAGCCGAAACACAGTAACTCCAAATGAGTAATAGTTACTATTGGCATTGTTATTGTATTTTTAAGACGTCTAATAAAGAAGTTAGAAATTTATCACTTTTTTTCTGTCATTCGAGTAAAATTTTAGTAGCACTTTCACTATTTCATTCATAAACGCAAGATCGTACGCGATCCGCTCGGTGATGACGTAGCGCGGCACAGCTGTGCGTGTGCGAATCAGTTGATAGCGTAGGTACTCGCGGTGGGTCAATAGACGTCGGACGAAAAACCAGCTGCAAGTAAGTACCTACACAAACCTCAATCGTTGGTTGGTGTAAGTTCATTTACCTCCATCATCTCTCATTGTATCGGAAGCACGGGGTTTACAATCTCCTCGTAAACGAGAGAAATTAATTGACATTTAACTCACCCCTCTCGCATCACGAAATCACCTAGTACACACGGCTACACATCAAGCTATACATTTCCAGTTTACGCTGATCTCGTACTGTACGAAAATCGTTTACAATGCGAGATCAGCTTATACTGGAACTGTATAGCTTGATGTGTAGCCGTGTGTACTACCCATACTATTCAACTAGACACGACGAGTTCGCTTGGGAGTTGCATTCAACTTTTAATAAAAAAGACAGCTGATTCTTATAAACATACGGCCTAGTTGTTTTTGCGCCTGCACCAGATCGTTTTTTTTTTCTTTTTAATTTTTCAGGGATCTCATAAATGCATCTCGAATATGTGTCCACTTTGTAGATATCTTTGTAGCTGTAAAAGTAAAATAGACTTAAAATGAAAATTTGTTTGTGTATAGATTTAACATTATAGGTATTAACATATAATCAGTCTAATACGTAGTCAAATTATTGTTCACGCAAACATCTGCACGTTTTTCAGAGTTTAAAAAACTATACTAAGATCGAGTTTTTCCACTAGTATCCCCGGATGTTTCCGTGAACAAGTAAGGGACTACGTATTAGACTGATTATATGTTTATACATAATTATAATGTTAGGGCATTGGTCCTCGAATATAAGCGTATTATAATAGCTGTTGTATTTATTTACAGATATTTGGCGTCGGGATGTTCGTTTAAACAACTGCATTATAATTTTAGAGTGGGAATGTCAACCATCAGCAAAATAATCAAAGAAACGTGTTCTGTTATTTGGAGCGTATTAAGTGCAGAATATTTAAAGTTGCCCAATACTGAAGAAGAATGGAAAGCGATCGCTGAAGCTTTTAAAACGAAAGCAAATTTTCCTTATTGCCTCGGTGCGCTGGACGGCAAGCACATAAGGATTACAAAGCCAATAAATAGTGGTTCTATGTTTTTTAACTATAAGGATTATTTTTCTTTTATTTTATTTGCAATTGTTGATTCGGAATACCGTTTCATTTACGTTAGTATTGGTTCATACGGAAAAGAGTGTGATTCATCTATCCTAAAACAATCCAATTTTTGGAAGAAACTAAATGATGGTACTTTAAATATACCAAGACCCACGCCATTACACGAAAATATGCAAGAAGAAATACCATATGTATTTGTTGGAGACGAAGCCTTTACATTGTCACAAAATGTATTGCGACCTTATGGCGGTACTCATTTAGACAATAAGAAAAAGATATTTAACTACCGTCTAAGCCGCGCGAGAAGATATGTTGAATGCACTTTTAGTATCTTATCCAATAAATGGAGGATCTTGCATAGACCATTGGATGTATGTGCAGAAACAGCTATTGAAGTTGTAAAGGCTTGTACGGTATTACATAATTTTTTAATAAAAAAAGACGCTATATACTTGGAGAATACCCCAACCGTTATGCCCCTGGTAAACATGCCTGCAACACAGCTGCGTTCAAACGAAGGTGGTGGAAACGCAGTGCGCTTACAATTTTCCGACTATTTTGTATCTGAAATAGGCTCCGTACCTTGGCAAAACATTACAGCACACGTATCATAATAAATAAAAAGTTTCAGAAACTTACCGAAATCTTTTCTTTCCTTTTCCTCCAACTTGTCAAAATTAGGCTCAAAAACGCAACAAATTTCTCTCCACGCGGCTAATTTCAAACCTTTGTCTTTATAAATGTCTAAAGTTTTGTCCCAAAGGAGAGCCCTTTGTTCCACAAGTGGAATTAAAACTTCCGGTGTTATATTATTAGCCATTGTTATACGTCCACCATGCGCAGGAGTCTGACAAGTTCTAACACGCACAAAGCAAATCGAGTACAGACGCGAGGGGCGCGCGGGTGCGAGAGGGAAGGGAAAACACGTGTTCGTCTACATAGAGTTGCCGTCCACGATTTTTTATCGTTTTACGACTGTCGTGCTTGCCGTTCCCACTGTCACGACGAAGTGTCGTCACTGCAATGTCATGTCGTAGACGACAGTAAATTGTGTCGTTCTAAATGTGAACACCTCCATTTAAACATATAAGCCACGACACTTAAAACTACACGATTATCTGTCGTCACGACACGGTGGGAACGCGCCCTTACTGTATTTTCATTGAACATTTCTGAAAAAATATTATTAATGTTAACATTGAAATAAAAGAACTGATTTGTACTTACGTGTAAATATTCTTTTAATCCCTCGTTGGTGTGATATTTTGAACACATCGCCAAGACTACCTTAACTGCTACCGGTTGCTAAAAACCTTAATGTAACTGCCAATATTTCTGTATAATTTATTGCTTTTCTCCAATTAGTATCCTGCTTAGCAATATTCTTGCCGACTAAATTCAGGAGAAATTCTAATTCTGAACTGTTCATTCTTAAAAAATCGTTCAAACAGCCATCAATGCCCAAATCTTCCAAATATTCTGTAGCACTGTACTGTTCTCTCGCTTTCAAAGTTCGACGCATCCAGTAAGAGCGCCTTTTCTTCTTTTTTTTTCAAACACAAAATAAACGCCAAACCTATCAGCACGTCCTCCATTATTGGGTCACTACCACCTTCCTCGAAAGAGAAACCCAAACTGATTGAACATAATGTTATACGATGTTATACAACGAGTTCAACCAATGTGGGAGCGTTTATAACATAAACATTTCTTAACATGTTGTAGAGTATTGTTACACGTTATAAATGTTATCGTGTTACACAATGTTGTATAACTGCTGTGTGGGAGCACCTTTAAGTGCAATGTGAAATGATTGTCCCAGTTCTGAGTTTATTTGTTCTAACGGAATCTTAAGGTGCATTGAGACTTGAAACCTTTTATTTTCAAGAATTGTAGTTTCCTTAAAGAACCTTTCACAGTAATCATGCTGTCAGTTGCTCTGAGAAGATTTCAGGCACTTTTTCAGTTTCCCAAAATGCCTTCAAAGTGTCATTTAAACTATCATTACATTTAGTACAATGCAAAGATACAACCTGATTGTTTTTATGTGAAACATTGGTGAGCCCGGCGATGATGTGCTCAAGTGCTGTGTGAACTATTGAGGGTTGCTGTTGGGTAGCGGTGCTTGCAAAACAGGACTGGCTGCCTGCAGGAGTACTCTCAAGCGGCGGCAACAGGATCTGGAAGAAGATATCAGCTCCAAGCAACAAGTTCACATCACCAGGCACATTAAAGTTTGCATCGGCAAGCTTACAGTTAGCAGGGAATGTAATAGATGACACATCAAATCTTTGTTGAGGCAATTTGGTTGTGATAGATTTTACCACATGACAGTTGACGTTTAATTTGAATGGATAAATGGTGGAATGAACCTCAAGATTTATGCATTTGTCAACTGATTTGGAAATGTTAGTAAAGCCAACAATGTTGGAGCTGGTGTGCTTAGGGATACGCTCGGTGTCACCACTGCGTCGACTGTCGGGAGGACACGGCGTGGCACACGCTGGCAGAGTGTGCCGCTTGGACGGAGCCGCGCCGTGCCCTCATCTGAGGAGTAGGCAGTGACCTGTCGCTGCCGGCCGTTGTCGACTCGATGGTCAAAAGCGAGGAGTCCTGGGACGCGGTGGTGTCCTTCTGCGAAACAGTCATCTCGCAGAAGGAGGCTGCGGAGAGGGAGCGGGAGATTGCTTCCGCTAACCCGATCCGCAGCAGACGCACCGGGCGTCGGCGGAGGGCGGACAACGCCCTCTTCCAGCCCCCCTAAATGGGTCCAGGGGCGACGGACTGGGGAATCCGTCGCCCCCTACTTCTTAGGACCCGAGATGGCGGCGCGTAGTGTTCCACGCGCGCCTCTCATTGATGTGGGGGGGAGTTCAACACCTCACTCCCCCCCTATCGCGAGGTGGCCCGCATAGGCGGGCCGGCACTAGCCGGGGAACGCGGAAGACTTACTAGTTCCCGTGACCCCGGCGTAAGTGAGAGACGGAATACCGGGGTAGTTTTAGTCAGTAAGAGTCTGACAGACCCCTCCGCCCTCCCCGGGGCGGAGGACATCCATGAGGATTTCCCCCCTAAACAAAAAAAAAAAGCATGGTGTGCTTAGGGATCAAGCCCAATAGGTCGAGTGTGCGCTGAGTGACAAAAGAAGCCTGTGACCCACTGTCTAGCAAAGCTCTGGCATAAAGTATGCTGCCCAATTGCGTAACCAGTTTGACTTGTGCAGTAGGCAGTAGCACCGGAGTTTTGGTGATGCAGATGTTGTTAAGTGCCACACTTAATAAAGCTTGCGTATCAATCCCATGCAACAATGAATTGTGACCCTGTTTGCATTCGGCACACTTGAAATGAAATCTGCATTTGCGCTGCTTGTGCTGCCCTAAACAAATTTTACATAAGCTAGATTTTTGGCAAACTCAATGCGTTGATCAGGAGCAGCAAGCGCAAAGGCTTCACATTTGAAAATCTTGTGATCAGACTTACAGTATGGACATGCGGCTGGTGGTGTTGCAGCTACAGTGTGGCTGGCCAGCCGGTTACTCTGCGGCTTCTGGGTATAGTCACTGGTTTCCAGAGCCAGGGCGCGACGTCCTAAATACTCTAGGAATTCCGACACTGTGGGTTTTACCCGGGCGTCGCGATCCATTTGGAAGGCTCGGGATGTTACGACGTCCAGCTTCCGCATTATAATGCAGATGACGACGCTGTCCCAACTCTCGACCGGCTCGTCCAGATTTTTTAAGGCCGCAAGATGCTGTTTGACGTCTGAAATTAGACTCCGTATATTAGCGGGAGTAGACCGATTAATCGATGGTATGTCGAGTAATGTGTAAATGTGTTCATGTGTGATTTTAGTCTTGTTGTCGTATCTATCTCGTAGCAACTTAAGAGACTCGGCGTAACTGTCAGTTTGCAGAGGCAAATTATTAATAAGGGCATGGGGCTCCCCATTGAGAAAACTCTTAAGGTAATATAGCTTTTCGACTGAAGATAAGGATTCGTCTTTATCAATCATAGCTGTAAAAATATTAATAAACTCATAATACTCCGTGTATTTACCGGAGAAAGTAGGAATACTAATGTTAGGTAATTTGATTTTTGAATTATGGCATGACTTCGATTCCGAGGGCGGATTACCTTTCGCTAAAACTGTATTGATCTGGGCTAAGAGATCGATGTAAGTATCTTCAATCACCCCGGGATCCTCGGTATTGGTCTCATCGATAGATTGTAATCTCGAAACACTTCCTCAAGGCGTGCCTTTTTTGCTTTTAAGTTTTATATTGATAAAGATTGTATATTACTTTCCAAACTCCTCTTTAGGCGCGTAATTAACGCCTTTGTATATCCTCTATTGGTAACAAGACACTTTAAATCGGTCGGCATTGTAAATGCGCACGCGTCCCAAGCTTAATCTACACGAAATTACGAACAAAAAAACCTTTGCTAGATGGCGGAGGGCGAAGCGCCGAACGCTGCTCGACGCGATGACGCGGCGAATCGGCGGCACTCGGCTGCGCTCGGCTCCCGTAGTACGCAGTGAAGTTGAATGCAGGCCAATCAGCAGTGCTGCCAATCGCACCAAACAACGACCACGACGACGCTTTGAGTTTTTGACGACTTGTCGCGAGTAGATTAACGCACACTTGTACAAATACACACACCACACACGTAGAAATATGAAATTATGAATCGGTAGGTATTTCTTTTCTTGCAGGGTCTTCGTTTTTATCGTTTCCACAGGCTCTGATTTCTGCTGGGATCTGTATTCTTCGGCTGCCTTTAAATATTGCTAGCTTCGCTAGGGCAGTCGTCATCTTGAATGCAGACACGCAGATGTTCGGCGAACGAAGGACCAAAATGGCGGGCACGCGTCCTGCTATGCCACGCCAGGAATATATTTTGGGCTGCGCACCAGGAGGAATCTTCAATTCAAAGACACTTTGGATGCACACTATTTATTGTACAAACCTGGGTACACAGCCGTGAGTGTTATATAAAATAAAACTTAATAATTAATGAGAGGGAAAAAATGTGTGACCGTGCAAGTAGTTGTAAGATGCCAAAAGGGAAGAGGAAGTGTGACATAGTTGCCACTACAAAATATCACAACTTTATTGCCAAGTAATGATATTTGAATTTTACCAAAAATTAATTATTTTATGTTGTTGCCAACAAAGTTATTGTATTTTAATATTTTTTTCGACATTTTGCAACTGGATAATATGAACTATGCTTCTGAAATAACAATATTACAGATATTGTTGGTTATAATACCAAAAAACAGTGAGAAAACATGTCATTTCCGAGTATGCTGTAAAAATGTGTGAAATTCAATTCGCTTAAACTTCATTTTAGGTAAGTATTTCGGAAAAAAAAATCCAACAACGTCAGGTGACGTTGTTCCATATACGGTCATTACAACTGCATCCAATTTGGACACAACGTCTGTTCCCGTCAACGTTTTCAAACGTTGCGTCTTGAACAATGCGTAATGTTATATTGTATAGGAGGACAACGTCTTAACACGTCACCGTTCATAGACGTTGCGTCATGAACAATATAGAATTGTCATATGTACGAGAGAACACCGTCTGATCACGTCGCCGTTCATAGACGTTGCGTCATGAACAATATATAATTGTCATATGTACAATCGACAAACTTTAAGCATGCTCACTTAAGAAAATATTTCTGTGGCAGCGCATCTAGTGACAAACCACACCCCTTACTGGTTTCGCCCAATTAGAAACAACATGTATTTGTGTGAGTGTATTCACACACATCCATATTGTCTGTTGAATGCATGACGTATAGAGACGCAAACCAATGTCCATTCTTTTAGTCGCAATAAAGGTTTCGTCAACAAAGCACGCATTTCGTTCCCACAAAAATCCATACAAACAATTTTCCACCTTACTACCATCAAAACATGGTCGAAATCGAGCCGGATTACAGTGCACCGTACTGAGCGTCGAGAACAAAAGACATTGCATTCCTTAGATAAGAAGCGAGCCCGGACAGTCATTAGCAGTGTTTGAGGGTTTTTTGTGCAAGTTATTTACAATATTATTACAAAAGGATTCTACGCATCGTAACATCACGTTATTTTGAAGAATAAACGTTTTTTTGTTGTTTACAAAAAATGTCTCAGAACAATTACTAGGAGTATTAGAAGAAGTAGCGAAGACATTACAAAAAACACAAATACGTAAACATAAGGAAGGTGTGCTAAAATTATAAATTTATAATAAAACTTTTTAATTTCATTAGAATTGCCCGGGCTTAAAGTCTGTCATTATGACACTATTTTTGATTTATTAATAATAACTTTACGATATGAGTGTAGATAAATACAAGTTGATGATAATTTCTGTGTAATTTTTAAATTAATTTCTGGGTGAATCTTTAAAATTTCCTTTTGAAATCTTGAAACACTCTATTAAAAATAAATAAGTTCAACTAAATTAAATTGCTTCTTTTCCACAACTACAAATCCTTAAAATTGTTCTTAAATTTTAACACATTTTGTATGATTTCACACGAAGATTGCAGACGACAGTTTCGCTTTAAACAAAAATGTTTTACTAAAATGTTTTAATATACAGATACGGTTTAAATATCAACCATAAGAAATCTTTAATCCTGAACAGCTTATTATTAAATGAACACGAACTGAAAAATATATATTTCACTAATAGCTAATATTTCTTTTTTTTTAAATCCTTTCACTCTACTATTTCTGTTATATTTCAGAAATTAAGGAGTATTTCTTATTGAAAATTATAGTTCAGTTTAATTACTTGTTATGCTTCCGAATTTTAAAGTGGCCTATGAACTGAGTTATTGTTATATTTGTCAAAATATACTTGTCGTACGCAATGCGGGCAACGCGCTTGTCTCGTTTATTATAGCATGGTTTGTCAACCTTTTATTAAAAGACGGCCCACACATAAACTCTAATCTTAACGTACTGCCTTTTGCAAGCCTTTTGTGAACCACCCAACGGTAAGCATCCTGCAAAGCATGCCCCGGACATTGGAAAGATACCTTGTTCGTGTAATCTCGTTTATTTATGATCAGTGGCGGCTGGTAGGTCATGGAACTGGTGGTGAACTTTACTAGCTCACTAAGTATTAGGGGTAATAAGTAAATAAATAGAATTTATTTATTTCAGATAGGTAAGTAATTTAAATCTAGACGAATAAAAAATAAACAATAGTATTCAATTCCACGTAAACTAAACGTCGCAGTGACAATAATGTGTCGGTCATTCATTATGGCCGGCATGCAAACTTTGCCAAACCTCGGGCGCTCTCGCTAATCGACGTGACGTTCGGTAATATTCGACAAACTTCGGTTCCCCGTGCGGCGCACGAGAATCGACAAATTACTCCATAACGCTCCATACAGTTATGTCAACTATCTTCTGTCTCACGCGCTAGGCGTTTTAGCTCGGATCTCATAGAAATGTATGAGCATTCACTGTAGATCTTCTGTACCGCGAAAATGAGTCTTAATAGTTTAGCAAAGAGCTTATATTGTTTCCTCAGTTTTGTTAATATTACGTAGACCACAACCAGTGGCCACAATGTGATTATTAAACATTGTGTGATTCTTTCTACATCTATTAAAATCTGGTAGTTCAGCGCACGAGTGCAGTAAGGGGACAGCCGCCTGTTTATAATAATAAATAATAATAATATTTATTTTATTTCGGAAAAGAAATCCATAGAGTGTTAGTAACATAATATGAAAACAACTTATTATCTAGTGTTAGTACCAATCAACCTCTGCACAAACTGCTGTTATCTATATCTATATCTATACATATAATAAATCTGTAAAGGAACTTTTTCTGTACATTTAAAATATTTCGAAAATAATTGCTTGGGGTGGTAAGGGATAATCAACAGATGACATTTTAACCCTTATCAACATTTTTGTCTGTAGCTCGGTTTTTCAGTTTCTATGTTGAATAGATCAAGTATCACGTCAAAAGAACGAAACTAATATGGTTATCTTTCATACTCAAATATTGTTTATAACTCAGAGTTTATATTAGTCTTTGTTTCATCGCAATCGCTTCGGTCAACCTATCTAAATAATTTAAAGTGTTCAAGAAGAATTTATTTACGTAATGAAACACTTAGCGACATCTATTGGCGTGAAACGGTACTAACGAATACTTAATATTAACATGTCATTCTCATTTATGTTACTTACTGTGTCTGTGTTATTTCAAAAAGTAATGATACTGATTACTAAAATCGCTTTCCGTTGGTGGTTGATTCCCACGAATCAATAAAGCTAAAAGAATTTCAAATAAAAAGTTGTGATAATATTAACTGACGTGGTGTTCTGAGTCATATACCTAGAATGCAATGTTAGATAAATATTTATTAGTTTTATCAATCAAATTAATACAAATAGAGGGGAAGAAATCTCATTTTTAATTGTGATAAAAGTCTTAGTAGCGCCATCTAGCATAATATAGCAAAATTAGAGCGGCTAGAGGAACATCTCCATATAAATTCTTAATCTCTAGCGTCAGTAACGCCATCTAGGTTTGAATAGCAAACATGCAAAGACAACAACTTGATTTCGCGCGAAATTTGATAATGTTAAATTTAAATGCGTGTTTACAGCATTACTCGATTCAAATAATGGGAGTTTTGGGAGTAAAGAGTTGTAAATACTTATGTGCTAATTTTCGTGATGTTAGTTTTCGAGGTGGGGAGGGGTTCAAGCGAGGTCGGATGGTGAAAGTCAGGAAAAAAAATCCAAAATTGCGACCATAACTACTGGTGGATTTGAGTAAATAGATAGGTTTTCACACGGGCAACTGTAGTTATGTCGATGCTCTTCCGAGCAACATCGCTTACAGAGAAGCATTTTCTTAGTTAAAACAAGTTTAAAAATGTATTTATTTATCCATTTGGCATCTCCAACAAAGGATACATTACCTACACAGGAACAATAGAAATCACAATAGTAAAATATTGACAATTTTAAAGTCGCTTCTTTAAATATAATTATTTATTGGTCTACAAATAAATGTATGGCTGAACAAAAGAAACACTGAAACATTTTTGATTACAATTTAAAATAAAAAGGCATCGCAACTGAGAGTCGCGGAGGATCGCTCTGTTACGTCCATTATCCTCGGGATCGGGCTCTCCCTCTTCCTGCTGCCTGCGTCAGCAGCGGGGAGAGAGGTGGGGGCGCGCGCGGTATGGCACTACGTAGCAACAACATCGTACTTACTATGTTCATAGAAAACCCGTGCTCTCTTCCTGCTGCCTGCGTCAGCAGCGGGGAGAGAGGTGGGGGCGCGCGCGGTATGGCACTACGTAGCAACAACATCGTACTTACTATGTTCATAGAAAACCCGTGCTATACAATTAAATAGTTTTTTTTGCCTGGTTTGGTTTTTTTTTCAACAGCACTTTTAATGTGGATAATGACCGACGTTACGGGGCGTAGGTAATGGTAATATTCGCAGCGAGCATGTCTTTACGCCGTGTGCTAAAATCAGTGTTGCTCGCTCGCATGTTTTGCCGTAGGTACTACTGACTGCACGAATACTTGCTTGGTAACATATTAGGTGCATTTTGACCCGTGACGCCGGTCAGTATCCACCTTTACAGCGTGATCTTTCTTCATCGTGATAACGCCATGGTCCCACGGGCCGTTAACTGACAGGTGGCGTCAGGTGTTACTGCACTGCTACCTGTCGAGGCCTATCGCAGTCCGTGCAGAGCATTCCCACTGCTGTGGTTTTATTCAGTGGTCAACGTTTGATAAACAAAGCTAAAAGACACGCGCCTGTACGGGCCGAGATAGGCGCCCGCCCCCGCGTGGAATAATGCTTCAGCACACTCAACCAGACGCGCAGTCGATTTATTGAGTAAGTACAGTAAAAGCTCCTTATTCGTGCTTCCTTCATTCGCGTTTTCACTACTCGCGGATTAAAAAAATGCGACCCAATTCCTATATCCGCGGCTAAAGATTTATTTATTTGCGGGTCTAATCGGTACATCGGTACATACATATTAACAAATAACAAAAAGGATTCCAATAGGTATCCAACCCAATATCCTTTGTAAACGCGTCGTCAGATGGACTATAAAAAAGTGAAATAGACCTTATTACAACTTCGCCTAAAGTACATTGTCAAATGATATCGCCGCTGTATTGGTTCGGCCTTTGACATCTACAATAGCCGCCTTCGCCGCGGTCGGTGTTTTTAACCGACTTCAAAAAGAAGGAGGTTATCAATTCGACATGTTTATATTTTTAATGTATGTTCAGGCATAACTCCGTCGTATATAGACGGATTTGCAAAATTCTTTTTTTTTCGAAAGGGGTTTACTCCGAAATGGTCCCATTGAAATTTCATATAGACAGGGCCCGATCTAGCTATTTAGCCGCTCCGGGCAAAAATAACATTCGCCGCCCTTTGCACTAACACCATCAAAGATGGTATGACCATAATTATGTGATATTCTTTTAACTATATAATATTCACATACGTTAGTCTACTACGGCTTCTGAACAAGTATACAAAAATTCATGAGAGTAGGTATGTTTGTAAGTATACATTTTGCCGCCGCTCATTTTTGCCGCTCTGAGCATTTGCCCGGCTTAGATTGGGCCCTGCATATAGATCTGCACCCAAATTGCGTAACTCACGATTGATCATAATTGGTTTCGTCTTCACAGTTATACAATATTCATTGCGTTATTTATGTTGTCGAACAGACACATTTTGCGAACATATGAAGCAATGGTTTAACAATCCGTTTCAAAACGATACAGATTATGATGAATCGTGAGTTACGCAATTAGGGTGCTGATGATGCGTTTCGGAAACAGACAACGGAACTCTTCAAAAAATTAAAGCAAATCAACCGCGACTGTTGCTATCACATAAATAAGTATGCATTGTTTTGACCCAAAGGACGATGAAATTTCGAATTGGTGTATGGTAGGTAACAAAAAAGTGAAAAATAAAAACTTTTTTCAAAAAAATAACAACCGGAAGTCGGTGACGTTGGATGTGTATTTTAATTATTTGTCACCGCCTTCCGAAATTAAAGTTATTTTGCACTTTGTAGTGTTTTTTGGAAGTCGGTTGGTATTTTTTTGAAAAAAGTTTTTTGAGAATGTAAACAAACATAATGAAACCAACCTCATCACCATAAAGTATATTTATATATCATCATCATCATCATTTCAGCTGAAAGACGTCCACTGCTGGACATAGGCCTCCCCCACATTTATAAATGCTGCGACTTAATAGACATTCCATCCTTTGGTACGAGCCGCTTTGCGTGTTTTACCTATTGTTTCATCTTTCCATTTATTGCAAAATGTTGAAATTTTTTTTTTACTTAAAAACGATTTTCAACGCGTAAAAATCTGTTTAACGCATAGAAATGCTTGATCGTTTACGCCTTGGAGAGTCGCTTGCATCCATATCACGCTCATACAATTAATCAATATGGTCAAAAACTTCAATTAAATTGTTTTTTTTTTTTTGTCACTTAGGAACGTATCCCCTATAATCCCATATAAATTACCATTCCATAGTCACGGTTTCTGTATTCGCGGTAGGTATTTTACGGAACGTATACCTCGCGAATAAAGAGCTTTTACTGTACCTACGGCAGGTGCACATTTATTATAAAATGAGCCTCGACCTGCACCCTAATTGCGTAACTCGCGATTGATCATAATTGGTTTCGTCTTCACAGTTAAACAATATACATTGCGTTATTTATGTTGTCGAACAGACACATTTTTCGAAGATATGAAGCAATGGTTTAACAATCCGTTTCAAAACGATACAGATTATGATGAATCGTGAGTTACACAATTAGGGTGCAGGCGCTTTGATCTATATTTATTCTTAAAAATCTGAGTGAGACTTCGTCGCAATATCATTATAACCCCTAAAGACGCCTGCAGGCCTAGACAAAACACCTTTCTGTTAACGTTCACGCTAAACTCTACGCCAGAATATATGGGAATGACATTACCGTGTCCTTTCCGCAGGTAATGTCATTCCCATACATTTTGGCGTACCGTTTAGCGTGAACGCCAAGAGTACCTAATGTGTTTTGTCTCAGGCTCTGGACTGCATTCGAAAGCTGTGGTAGATTCCTACCAGGATAGATCGGAAGATCGGAGGAGTGGTACCTACACCGTCAAAGCGACACATTATTGTTTTCCGACATGCACGCGAACGAAGTCGCGGGCACAGCTAGTGATTAAATAAAAAATCAAAGGTGTGATAAATAAATGGATAAAACGAATATTAGAACTACTCAAAGTATTCAAAATATACATACCTATAAGAAACACCTGCAAAACATTCGAGATAGGTAACATGGTAATAAAATAGTAGGCATACCTTAAAATTCTTTGTAATATTTCGCGAACGTATTTTATGGTCCTTCAATAGAAGGGCCATAAAGTATGTCTTTAAGCCATTCTATTGTTAAACCGGATTTTCAGAAGTTCCCACTAAATAACAATGGTATAGATAATGAACGTATTATTATTGCAGTTGCAAGAGTTCCGACAAAAGTAAACAAAAATCTCTGATAACATTGTATGAATAGGGTATTTTCCAATTTTTCAAAAACTATTCTAATTTGAAGATTGGAACGAGATATTTAACAGAAAAATAAAAATAAATTGATTTATATCCATTTTCTCAATTAAAAACGATTTAAACTAAATTTATTTTTAGTTATTTTGAATTTACCGCCAAAACGCTTCTTACGATGACTTTTTATTACGTGACGTCAACTTTGTGTAAACTAAAGTAGTTTGCAAGTAAATAAGTGAATGTCGAGTTTATAATTAACAAGATTTTTAATGGATATAAAGTGATATTACTGGTGTACGGTGCCTCTGTGCAAAAATACTTCTAAAACGGCGCCATACTAAGTATTTGTACCGGTGCCGTATAAACAAAGTTGACGTCACATGTCACGTGATAAAAAGTCATCGTAAGGAGCGTTTTGGCGGTAAATTCAAAACAACGAAAAATAAATTAGATTTTAATCGTTTTTAAGTGAGAAAATGTGTATTAATAAATTTAATTTTATTTTTCCGTTAAATATATAGTCCCAATCTTCAAATTAAAATAGTTTTTATGAAATCGGAAAATACCCTATTGCGCAAAGTATACCTATTTGTGTTATTCCAATCATAATATAGAGCAATAAAATAAATAGATAATAACAAATGTTGCAAATTTCCAACAAAATATCTAACTTGCTTCGTTTTTGTATATTTTCAAGTTTATAACACATTGTAATGAAGATTTTTACTTTTCAATAGAACTGCGCAAGTAACAAGTCCCTCTTACGCCCGCGCCGCGCCGATAATACAGGTTTTTTTTAAAATGGCATTAATAAGTTGACCTCGAAAGGCTGTAACTTCTTAACCGGAATTTACAGAAATGACAATAATTATTAATATTTTATAACTTTATGCAGTGCCAGTCAACGTGCCTAGCGCGTCCGCTGCGTTTTGTATGGCGGCGGTATCGCATAACCATTGGACATCATGAAAATTGGGGAGGCAGTGAAACTGTTCATATATATCAAAACTTATAGACCTGACGGAACATTATTATATCGGAGAGAGGAAAATATTAAAGTTGATAGAATAGATATAAATTGTTGTTTGACATTTTTATTCCAAATTATTGATAAATAATCTATCTATACTAAAAATAAAGAGGAAAGATTTGATTGTTTGTTTGTTTGCATTGAATAGGCTCCGAAACTACTGTACCGATTTGAAAATTTCTTTCACTGTTGGTAAGCTACACTATCTCCGGGTGACAAAGGCTATATTTTATCCCCATATTCTCACGGTAACGGGAACTACGCTGTTGAAATCGCGGAGCGCTGCTAGTAAGTAGCTGAATAAATAGAAAAACTAACAAAAAAAAAACATTAAGCCAATCGATAAGATTCTGTTTACAATTACTGTTTGATCTGTTGTGATGTCTTATTGCCTGTGGTAAAAAAAAAAGTGACACCGTCTCTCTGGTCTCGTGTCAAGCAAGGCATGAATTAGTTTTATTCTCCTCTGCTAATCAAAAACAAACCTAAAACCTACAAAAATAAAACACATTAAGAACCTAACAATTATTTCATTTAACTTAAAGCAATAGCAATAATACATTTTCTAAACCAAAAAGAAGAAAAATATGAGTACGAAATTACTTCTTGTCAACAACAATAATTCATAAAGAGCTCATACCGGCCGTGCCTATTCAAAAATAATCTCACAAACTAGTGAACATAGCACGCGCCTGTGTGAGTGTCACACTTCTATACACCATTACTACGAACACTACTAAAATATGTTTCGTGCATTCTATTGGTCAAAACGCATGCATTGTGCGATCGAGTCGTGAGCCTTGCTACGCGATTATCGCCTTAAAGGTGAGCGTGCGGAAGAAGTGGCGATTGTACGAGAGAACACCGTCTCATCACGTCGGCGTTCATAGACGTTGCGTCATGAACAGTATAGAATTGTCATATGTACGAGAGAACAACGTCTTATCACGTTGCCGTTCATGGACGTAGCGTCACAAATAATAAATAAAGTCGTATTTGTAAGTAAACAACGTCTTATCACACTGACGATCATAAACGTCGCGTCGCATTCAATAATCAAAGTATCGTAACTAAATGCACAACGTTGATACACGTCAATATGAAAGACATTATATTCTTTTAGAAAGGTAATAAAATAGTTATTTTGGAGTAAAATTGTATTATTCCTGAATATAATAACAAAATAATAATTGCCTAGTCTGAGATCAAGTTATTCTAATTATAAAAAAAAGAAACAAAATCAAATACTTCTTAGTAACAAAGTTATTCTAAACATAATCACGTTAACTGTTTTGTAAGCATAGGATTATTCTCACTAAGAAAAGTCTTCTTATTAATAATTGCTTAATCTACTAAAGGCACAAGATATCAGCTAGTAAAACAAATCAAGATCAATAGTAAAATCCAAATAAAAAACGTAATAGCCGAATCAAAATTCTGTCTTAGAAAGTTATTTTTGCTGGCTATGCCATTCTTCGAAACAAACCGCACATAGTGCTGGTTTTTCCTCACAACCCTTACATCTAAGACTAGTCTCTCTCCTAATCTTCTTTTTGGAACACATCTTACATTTCATACAATATGTAGTTTTTTTAGAGTTTTGCCTTGGTGGAATCTTCTCGGGCCAGTGACCATTATTTTCAACATTTTCATTAACTGATTGTACGAAGTTAGTTCTTTCTTTTAAACGGTTGTCAAATTTATTATTCCTATTAACCATCATCTCGGGTTTCAGGTATGGAGGCAATTTTATGTATGCTTTTATCAAGTCTTCTCGAAAAGTTTTGAATTCGTAAGCTTTGTTGCCATTTTTGAAGTGTTTTTTTGTAAAGATAGAAACTGTTCCATACGGAAAGGTCGAGAATATGGAAAAACACCTTTTTGTACCACCTGAGTGTCTTTCTAGGTGTGGAATAATAAGAGACCATCTGATCTGCTCTGTCAATCCCCGACATAAATTGGTTGTACGTTGAAACTTCTTCCGGCTTCATACGTTTTTGTCCACGTTTGTTGGAAACTTCTATAAGTTTGAGATGATTTCCAGTCGTCACCATGAGAACCGATCTCTTGTCTTGCCATTTAGATACGTACACTTTATTTTTGCGTACCCAAAAGTGTTCATCCTTCTTTATTTTCTTCGTTACGAGTTCTTTCGGATTCCCTTTTCTATTAGACCTCAGAGTTCCAGTTGTATGAGTTTTCAAATCCAGTAGTTTTTCTGATAATGTAATAGAATTATAAAAATTATCCATGAAGAGTCAATGCCCTTTCAATAAATAAGGTCTCATCAGTCACATTACGAGTTTTTCAGTCTTTTTTCCTGTATCATTATCATTGCTATCATCTTTGCCTGCGTACATTATCACATTGAGCACGTATCCGTCAGATGAGGTTAATTCGTAAAATTTTATGCCGTATTTGGCTTTTTTGGATTTAATGTATTGCCTAAAAGATAAACGTCCTCGGAATAAAAGCATAGATTCATCCAATGATAGTTCTCGTGAAGGTTTGTTACAATCACGAAAATTCTTAGTTACAGCATCAATAAATTTAACAATTTTGTCTTTGCCTTTTGCTCCTCGCTCAGAAACACATAAGCATCGCAATATCTGTTCAAATCTTCGCGCTGACATAGTATATGGAAAAATCGGATGGTAGTATAACAGATCGGTATAAGTAAATAGCTTCTTCTTTTTCGGGATGTTTACTTGTCCCATCAGTAAACACAAGCCCAAAAATTTTAACATTTCTTCGCAGTTTGTATCTTTGTAACAGTAGTTGCGTGAGTGCCTTGTCACGGGCCTATTTGTGGAACATGGTGCCCTTCCATACTCATTTGTAGAAGTTACTATGTAGTCTATAATACGTGGTGGAAAAATCTTAAAGAAGGCGTCCTCGACCGAAGCGTTTGGACCAAATTCAAATTGGATGCCTACAGAAATATTGTCAAACTCAAACATCGGTATATCTGCTGTTTAATTTTCCCAAGCACCAACCGGAGAAGGCGTCCGGCGCCTTCGACGCCCATTCTGTGGCTGTCTGGTAGCATCTATCTCTAGTGGAAGTGGCGGTAAATGAGAAGTAGTTGGTAAGTGATCATACTCTACAGGCAGCGCTGATGATACGACGGGTACTGCTGGAGGCACCTCCACCGGCATAGGCAAAAACAAGGTATGCATTTCAGCAAGCATCTCATTACATGCTGACTGTGGCAAAGCGGGTGCAGTAAGGTAATTACCATTTTCAACATGCGACGGTAGTACGGCAGGCATTGAGCAATTCTGCACCTCTGTAAAAGGCGGCGATGGTAATGGAAAAGCAGATGAGTATTCATTAATCTCTGCCGTCTCTGTGGTTTTTAGGATAACTTCCAGTTCTGTAGGTGATGCAAGAGGTGCATTATTTTCTAAATTACCCTCTGGACGAGATTCGATCGAAACAGTATCCGCCTGTTCTGTATGTATACCACAATTTGACGAAACTCTGCGTTGTTTCGTTGCACGAGTGTCAAAAATACTACCGAAACTTCCGGAGCATTCAGAATCCTCAGAAAGGTCTGATGCCGAGGTCTCAATCTTAGACGTAGATGGTTGCAAATTATGCTGTGTGACACTTACGGAGCTGTCGCTGTCACTGACGTCACACGGCCCTGGTCCTGGATCATAATCGCGATCTGTTCCGTACTCTCCATCATCACTGAAGGGGTCAGGTGTAGTTTCTCGCGACGAAACATCTTCGAAAAGCTTCAAGGACGCCTTGCTACACTGCCGGTTTTTATCCATCTAAAATAATACAATTTGGATGGTTGAATAAATTGTTTTAGTGATAAATTCTATACAGCAAAAATTTCTATTGATAACCACAATTGATTGAATATCTATAGCGTACCCTCATAGGTATGCGTATTCAAAATACATTGTTTTTATAAAAATAAGTATGAATTACTTACGTTTTATCGTAAAAATTGTCCGTCTAAGATACGTGCGGTCACGCGGTATGCGGCGCACAGTGACTGGTGTGGGGAGCGTTGCTGCTCCGCACGACGTGTTCGGACGTTGCGTATGTGTGCGTACGCGCTTGCAAGTGTGTAGTAGACGACCACAATAAACCGCCAAAATTCAATTTGTTGTGGCTCAAGGTGTTTGACACTTGCAAGTGTTGCGGCGCAAAAGTTCAACTAATGGAATTTACTATGGCTTTCTGGCGTTGTGAGACGTAGTGTAAATAATGTAACATTTTTATTAGGCGTGATGAGACGTTGTGTTAATAATAAATTGTACAAATTTGACGTTATAAGACGTTGCGAGTCCGAACGTGTTAAGGAGCGAGTCGTAGTTACAGATAAGTTGGCAAAAATCTCATTAAATGCCTGTGCTACGTCAGCTTCTGTAATAATTAATTTTTCGTCGACCATAAGCTCAAGTTGTTTGTCTTGTTTAACCGACTTACCCGTTTCATGATTAATTATTTTCCAAGTGGTTTTAACTTTATTATTAGAATTTTTAATAGTGCCGCTTAAAAATATAGCCTGTATAAAAACATAGAATACATTTTATCCTGATATTCCCACAGAAACGCGCGTGAAATTGCGGCAGGCCGCTAGTATAGAACTAAAAAAATCATTATTCTATCTGTGTGCCAAATTTCATCCAAATCCGTTCAGCCGTTTATGCGTTATTGAGTAATAAACATCCAAACTTTGACATTTATGATATTAGGAGGAAAGTAGGATATTAGTAGGATAGGATGACATACGGTTAAAGCAAATAAAACAATTATTTGTTCCATAAAATTGTGTTTAATATTTTCGTAAATTCAGAAAATAAATAATTAAGCCAAAAATAATATCGTTTTTAAGTTAATTGATTTGGAAGGTCTCATTCGCCACATAAGAACGAATATTATCGTGTGACTAAGAATTTGGTGAATAGTTTTCAAGTGTCACTGAATACTGTGGACTTGTGAAGAACAGTTGTCCATGTTCGATATCATTGCGCTGAGTACTTAGCTGGGGCGGAGATGTAACGACGACGTCTAAATAATTTGATAATGTACAACTTGCACGAGGTGAAGAGTCATAATGTGGAGTGCTTGTCCGTTAAAACGAGGTATCGCCTCTAAAATGATGCACAATATTGGTAGCAGGACTGGCAGGTGATGATGCACTCGAGTGGCGGGTTGCTTATATCTTCTTCCTTTGCTTCCATAACGATATTAAATAGTTGTAGTTGCACTCTTAATTGAAGAGTTTCTGAAAGATTATTTGTCGTTTTCAACATACTCATACAAAAAATTTCTAGTGCAGTATTTTCTGCAATACTGGGCGTGGTATTTTTAAAAGTTCTACAAAGCAATTGCCTTCTATTCTATATTCTTCTATGCTTTGCATTGGATTCTCGTTCGGCGGATCTTGTCTCTCGTCTTTTTCGTTCGGTTTCAATAAGTGATGTCAAATTAAGCTTTTTTTTGGAACAAAATAATTAACCCTCTGATGCTGTTCGCTTTCAGATGAGTCTTCATTACGTTATGTTAAATCGCTACCTTGTTGCGAATCTTGCGTATCTACATTTGTTGATCTTGAACGATTTTGCATTTTCGTTAGCAAAAACTTCACAACTTTTTTCATATTTTCACAAACTTTTTGGGTTCGCTGCCTGCCCAGTTGTAGTTTTTTTTTTCTAGAGACTACTTACCGATGTCTATCTCGAAGCTTTCGCCACAAGCTTCTTTAACTGAAACAAATAAATTATAATTTTAATTAAAAATCAGGATGTTCATGGTTATAAAAATGTGCGGGAGGGCGTATATACAAGCTGACTTTGAAAACATGCGAACAAATGACAATGCCAGATCCTGCCCCACCTTTCATCCATTTACAGGAAATGTAAATTAATCAAAATTATCGCATGAAATTATGAGCCTTTATTACGTCCCAAGTAGCACAAAACTGCATTATAAGATGTCACAAGAGGTAACATCGGTAACTTTAGCACTTATGAAGAGTTATTACAGTACACTCGACCTGTAATAGGTGAAAAGTGAGCTTTCACCTGAATAAGAACGTTATTATGCGTCACGGAAACCACATTGTAACGCTTGCAGCGTTGATATAGGTAACAAGTTCGGTATTATACAGCTTTAAGCAATTTAAAGGTTTTTTGTGGACTTTAACAAAGCTATATTCTGAATTGAAGACCACAAGTGTACCCTTAGACCACTTGCATTTTAAGAAATAACACGTGAGCTACTGTAATGTAATCAGTTATTCTGTGGCTTCAAATAACAAAGATATAATGCTTTTTGCTGCACACAGTGGAATTTGTGTAATGTTAATCAGCTTGTTACACGCAATCGTATAATAGCTCTTATAAAGCCCACATGATCACTATGGGTGAACATTATATGATGCTAAGTTAAAGCAAACTGCTCTATACACGGTTAATTTTAGATCGTTCTGGAGCCGAAACACAGTAACTCCAAATGAGTAATAGTTACTATTGGCATTGTTATTATATTTTTAAGACGTCTAATAAAGAAGTTAGAAATTCATCACTTTTTTTCTGTCATACGAGTAAAATTTTAGTAGCACTTTCACTATTTCATTCATAAACGCAAGATCGTACGCGATCCGCTCGGTGATGACGTAGCGCGGCACAGCTGTGCGTGTGCGAATCAGTTGATTGCGTAGGTACCTACTCGCGGTGGGTCAATAGACGTCGGACGAAAAACCAGCTGCAAGTAAGTACCTACACTACCTACACAAACCTCAATCGTTGGTTGGTGTAAGTTCATTTACCTCCATCATCTCTCATTGTATCGGAAGCACGGGATTTACAGTCTCCTCGTAAACGAGAGAAATTAATTGACATTTAACTCACCCCTCTCGCATCACGATATCACCTAGTACACAAGGCTACACATCAAGCGATACATTTCCAGTTTACGCTGATCTCGTGCTGTACGAAAATCGTTTACAATGCGAGATCAGCTTATACTGGAAATGTATAGCTTGATGTGTAGCCGTGTGTACTACCCGTCAACTAGACACGACGAGTACGCTTGGGAGTTGCATTTAAGGCCTTGAATCGAGTGTCGACCAATCGAGCTAATAGGTACTTAATAAACATACGAGTACCTACCTACCATAATACTGCCTAAAACATTTTTTTGCGACAATGCTTGCGGCGGCTTCTACAAAGGCAGGCAATTCAAACAGAAAAATGAATCGTTTAGTGAGTTGCATAGAGTTCATTATTAGTTGGAGGTGTCCCTTACTATGAAAACATTGAACCGAATTAAGACCTTATTTAAATAACTTTAACCGCGTAATTCGGTTGTGAACCTTGAACCCTTGTACAGCCCGGTCGGACACGAGACAATAGATTTCTCAGAATATTTTTAGTAAACTGCGGACCTACTAACCTAGTTTGGTGAAATTTCTATTTTTCCCCGTTAACGGTTATGAAATAAAGTCTAAATTCGCTTATCTTATTTTATTTGTGTACCTATTTAACGATTGCGTATTTATTTAAAAAAAAGTCGGCGCGTAGGCAAAGGTAGCGGCGATCAGCGAACTCTGTCATCTGTGAACTAGGTACCTACGCTTAAATAAATAGACATAGTAAAACGGCAGCCATAGGTTTAGAAACACGTACCTATGGATGTAATTTAATCCATTCGAATTCATTTTCCATATTTACTATTGGCTAATTGGTCCCGTGTGTGTTGCCGGGCGTATAAGAATAGCACCATCCCATTTCTTCCCGTGGGTGTCGTAGAAGGCGACTAAGGGATCTACTAGAGAATGGGCAGCAGCGTTCTCTATGCATTTGATCACCTCACTGCGATCGCCAACCCGCCTGCCAAGCGTGGCGATTATGGCAAAACCCCCCCTTTTGGGGGAGGCTTATGTCCAGCAGTGAACGTCTTTCGGCTGAAATGATGACTATTGGCTAACATTGAATCGCCTGGCCGCCATTGTGGTACTACGACGTGGGTACCTAGCGTTCGAAGTACCTACCTACTCCAGTATATCTTCCTCTAACGCGGTCCGCGTTGCACGTGTGCGGGCGCTCGAAACTGTCCATGATCGAGGAGGCGCTGAGTTGCGGCCAGAATGGTGGAGGTGAAGGGAACTTGAGGGTCGTTGATTCCACGTGCGCGCAGTGAGTTCAGGTATTCCGGCTGAGCTTACAATCCTCTAGCCTCTTCCAAGTTATGGTTCGCAATCCCATAAAAATCCACATTTCACACACAGATTGCACTCATTTTTGGCGCGTAATTAGGTTGCGCGTGCGGTGTACGTGACCTAATACAGCGAAACGCGACACAATACTGGGAAGGAATTCGGAACAAGGAAGGGCGGGCGGTCGGCTAGACGGGGGTCGGGGGCGTGGCTAACGGATCATGCTGTCTGATCGATGAATGGATTTTTCAATGGATATCGTTCGCATGTGTTGCCGTTTGTCGATACGTTTTATACGCACGTATACATTGATCGCAAGGAAGCGTTACTTCGAGTTCTCATTATTTCACTCAAGAAAACAATAAATTTAATGATTCGTGTTTTTTTTTTTTTGTTGTTTATTTAAAATAATAGTCTCAATCGATTCTAGTTCGATGATCGAGTTCATGGCTTTCGGTTCCAGAACGACCTAAAATTAGCCGTGTATTAGCTCACATGCTACCCATAATCTCCGTGAGAGCTGAATACTTGTACTATCGTTGACAATTAATCTACTAGTGCCTTTAAATAAGACCTTGAAGACTTCTTTATTCAGCGCTTCGTAGGTAAGTATCAGCGTTGCCAATCTGTGGGGAATTCCCCAAACTGCGGGGATTTTCAGTCCGATTGGGTAATTTGTGGGGAGAGCGTTTATGTGGGGAAAATGCGGGGAATTTAGACATTTACACTGGAGCTGAACTTAGAAGTAATAAAAGTAGTTTATGAAGTAAGTATAAATTATTTATATTTGATTCAAGTTTAACTCAACTTATCCGGCAGGAAGGTTGAATTTATGGCAACATTTCTGTCCATCAAATTTTATCGTTTATCGGGGAAGTCCCTGTTGTTTACTTTAGCTTTGTAACGAAACGAACTATACAGAGAAGAGAATAGAATTCTTGTCGAGTGTTATTGTGTTCAATGTGTTCATTCATTCATATTTCGAGTTCACTTATTGCTTGACGCTTGTTAATTATTTAGTATAAGTAATATAAGGCTACAATGGACAAGTGGTTGTTAAAATGTGAAGAAAAAGAGAAAGTTAATAAGGATGACGATAATAATTCCAAGGTATGTTTAAAACCAATATTCAGTAGTATTCTAGATGCATTTTTTTATTTTTTATTTGGTTTACTTGGTTTGGATTGTAATACTGTAACGTTGTATCGTTATTCTCTATTAAAAACATATTGACAACCAATGATATTATATTTTTAGGAATTTAAATTGATTTTATTTAAAAAAAAAGAACGATCAACACGAAAAATAGTAATTTTTAATAATTTTACAAATATATCAAATAATTCTAATTAAATTAAGCAACACGATATTCTAGACCAATGTTCACGAGCGCACGTCTGTCGGCCAAAAGAGGATGCGCGCCGGTTTGCGAGGGCTTTTATAGGGCTGGTGACTGGTAACTCCATCTAGTCTGAAGTTGCAGCTAACACGGCTTCTCCTGACTGAGCAGCGTCCTCGATGCTCTCAGTTGGTGGTCTTCGCTCTGGTTCTGAAGCTGTCTCAACAACCAAATCTTCATAACCTGAGGGGCAAACACATACATGTTAGGTACACATACATCTTATTTATGAATAATTTTATACTTGGATGGGCCAAGATGTTACTATGCGCTTTTAGGTATATCTACACGTTATTTTTCATGAAGAAGTTAACGAGCGATGCCACACAAGGCCTTATACGCTGCAAATACGACAATCTCGATGCCACACAAGGCCTTACGCGAGGTAAATGGGATACACTCTCGATGCCACACAAGGCCTTACACGAGGTAAACGGGATACACTCTCGATGCCACACAAGGCCTTACACGAGGTAAATGGTGAGCTATTTCGATGCCACACGAGGCCTTACACGAAAACAACACAATACAATGCCTTATGCCGAAGCCATCCAGGCCTTACATGTACAAACTCAACGCCACACAAGGCCTTATATGAGTTTGATCCAGATCACCCCGATTTCCACACTACATACATAAGTAGGCAAAATAGAAAGTAAGTACCTACAGCGCCATAGTAAACATCTTCCAAGCATAAACATATAGGAGGCTGAAACATTATGATAAACAAATAATAACAAGTAATCTTACATTCAAAAAAGGCTGCACATGTCTCGGGGGTCCACTCGCCTCGCCACGGTATCAAATATTCCGCAGCGGCCTGCGTAGTTTTTCCATAACAGCCCGCCAAGAGCCGCAATTCATAACGACTATTCGGCAGAGCATTTATAATGCGATATGGACCCCTGATGCCACTGTCAAGTTTATGAGCAGTTTGAGATGATTTAATTACGAAAACCAGATCGTTCACAGCGAAGGCTCTAGGTGCCTTTCTACCTTGATTGACACGATCATCTTGGTTAGCCTGATTTTTGGCCAATAGATCTTCAGCCCTTTGTCGTCTCATTTCACGCCACGCTTCGCGATTTGGTGTGGAACCGTCCACAGTTATATCTCGAATAAGAGCATTTATAGCAGGGGTAGTCGTGTCACAACCGATAAGCAAATTCAAGGCTGAGCATTGAGTACTTTTCTGCTTATTAATGTTAAGTACCAGCTGTAGCCTCCAAAGAACATTGGACCAGGATTCGTGTCTGTAATTTACATCTATTCTAATCATGTTCAGCACTGTTCGACAATACCGTTCTACTTGGCCATTCTCTTGGTGCATTTCGGGCGTTATAAAATGTATCTGAATACCAAAATTTGCTGCCCATTTGCCAAAGTCGGCACTGTCGAACATTCTGCCCCTATCACATACGATCAATCGCGGAGTACCAAAGATCGAAACCGCGTTACAGAATGCTCGTTTAAGTTCCGCGCTTTCTTGTTTATACATTGGATACAAAAAACAATATTTAGTGAAAGCGTCGATTATAATAAGAATGTATTTGTACCCATTAGATTCGGGTGGAGGGCCAAGTGCATCCGCGTGCACTGTATCAAAAGGTATTGTGGGTTTGGTCCACGATACAATTGGCTGTAGAGGGGCGCGAGGCACCCTTTTGTGTGTTAAGCAAACTATACAATGACCTATGTATTTTTTGACGAATTGGCGCATGTTAGGAAACCAGAAATGTTTTAATATTAAATCAAGCACTTTTTCAATATTAATATGTCCATGCTCGTCATGAAATACACGTAACAGACTTAGCCTAAAACCCTTTGGAACATAGCACAGTAATCGTGACTGCTCACCTATCGGGTTGTACTTATAGTAAAGTAAATTGTTTTTCTTTACATATCGTGAACTATCTAACTGGCCTTGGTCAAGATTTTCAAGTAAAGTAACCGTCTCGTTGTCCGCGGCCTGTGCAACTTTAGCCCAGTTCGTTGGTTTTTGGATGGCGCAAAGATTAACTGGATTACGGCTAAGATAGTCAGCATGTGACATAAACTGACCTTTTCGATACTCCAGAGTAAAATCATAGTCTTGTAGGAACATCCACCAGCGTGCCACCCTAGGCAGGAGATCCTTTTTACGCTGAGTCATCTTTAAGGCGTTGCAATCAGTAACTACTTTAAAATGTTTACCAACAAGGTATTGACGGAAATGTTGCAGGGCCTTAACTACAGCGAGAGTCTCCAATTCATAGGAGTGGTACCTGGGTTCCGCCCCTACTGTGACCTTACTATAGTACGCTACTGCATGTTTACGTCCGTCTTTTCCCGTTTGCATTAATACAGCGCCGTATCCTAACGAACTTGCGTCAGTGTGGACCTCGGTTTGCAAAGATGGATCAAAAATTATCAAAGCAGGCTCACTAGTCAAGATAGAAAGGACTTCTTGTCTCGCCCGCTCCTGTTCATTACCCCAATGAAACTTAACGTCTTTGCGAGTCAAAGAAGCGATGGGGGCCACTTTAGTAGCGTATCCTGGGATATACCTTCTGAAGTAGCCGGCCAGACCGAGAAACTGCCTTACCTGCTTGACATTATTGGGAATCGGAGATTTGGCTAGTGCTTCTATTTTATTTACGCTCGGCCGGACCTGACCTTTACTGATCGTTCTCCCAAGATACTCCACTTCAGTGGTAAGGAAAGTGCATTTTCTTAAATTAATAGAAAAACCCGCCTTTGTTAAAATCTCCAGAACAGAATCGAGCAAGGACAAGCCGTCCGCTACGGAGTCGCTCATTAGCATGACGTCATCGATATACACTAAGACCTGACCTGCTTCAATAAGAGATCGCAATGTATCAGATATAATTCGCTGATAGACCACAGGAGCGTTAGCGAGACCGTAGGGCATCTTGAGATATTCAAAGTGCCCTTCGGGTGTTACAAACGCCGTTCGGTGCACAGAACCTTCGTTAATTTTAATTTGGTGGAAGCCTGTCACCATATCCAGCACAGTGAAATAATTACAGTTCCCAAGCCTATCTATATGATCATCGATCAAAGGAAGAGGGTACCTGTCCTTTACCGTTATATTGTTTAGCGCTCGGTAATCAACAACCATTCTGTCCGATCCGTCTTTCTTTTTTACCAACAAAATCGGACTCGCATACGAAGACTCGGACTCACGGATTATACCCTTTTCCTTTAAATCACTAACAATTTCTCGAACACGTAGTTTTTCGTCATATGAAAGTTTGTATGGTCGATAATTGACAGGTTCCTCACTAGTAAGCCGAATGTGCATCTCTCCGGTATTTACGGTAGTTGTGGCTGTTCCACTGAGAAAATATTTTGAATACCTGTTTAACACGTGAAGTAATCGTACTTTCTCATCACCACACAGTTGTGTGTTGATCGAATCAAGTTGCACAGTCGGTTCACTATGTGTCAAGTTATTTACTAGCGAGCTATTCCTAATTATTCGCTGGGAATCGCTAGTTCGAATGTACGCGAGGCCTTTCCTATTAAGTACATCTGTACCGATAAGCACTGGCGCACTAAGGTAATCACGGGGCACAACATAAAGATCTACCTCTAAGGTGACGTCGCTAAATTCTATAGGCAGAGTTACGAAACAATCCGAACGCATTTCTATTCCACCTAAACCACGCAATATCTGTACACTCGGTTTTGTGCGACATGAGAAATGTTTAACGAGATCATTTGATATTAAAGAAATACTTGAACCACTATCAATTAGAACATCGGTGGGTACTCCACTAATCACGGCTGTGATGACATCTCTTTTAGTACGGTCGCACGTTATTTCACGACAAAAGTTAATATTCGATTTATTTCGCGTTTCAGAACGTTCTTTCGTAAAACAAGTATCCTCAGTGTGACCTACTTTCTTACAAAATGAACACACAACTTTAGGAACGAATTTGTTAGTAGATTCGGGGGTAGTCACGGATTTATTTGTATTAGCGTTAATGTCACCGATCTTACTACGTTTTGAACAATATTTGCTTTTATGTCCGGTTTGTTTACAATTATAGCAACGTGAACGTGCATCTGTATTTGTGGTAGGACGTTTGCGAAATCGTTCGGTGGAGGAATCAGTGGTGGATCGGCTATTGCGTGTCTGATCATTGTGAGGTACACTTACGCTTGAACGATTTGATTTCACATAAATAGATAAGAACTCCACGATCGTTTCTGGTGTTAATTTAGCATTTATGGCGGCTGCACGTATTTGTGCATCTTTTATGCCGCGCACAATGATGGCACACAATAATTCGTCGCTTAAACCGTTCACAATACGTAGTCGCAATAATGATTTTCGTGCATAGTCTGCATACGTGGAGTACTTATCGGAATCTTTACACATGACATCAAAAAGAATATTCGCGACGTCAATGCGTCGCGGACAAAGTGATTTGAGCTCTTTTTTGAAGTTTGACCAAGTACGATCGTAACTGGTCCACTCGCGCAGCCAGGAACGTGCGTCGCCCTTTAGGGATAGTCCCACACGGGCTAGGCACTCTTTTTCATCCCACTGGTTTTGCGATTGAGCTCGATCCACCTCGTCACACCACGCACTAGCGTCATGAATACTAGGATCGAAATCTGACACATAATAATGGGTGGATCTCACCGGGTTCATGGATTTTAGCGCGTCAATGAGACGCTCTGTGATGTTCGTTGAAGCGGTTGTAGATATAGCTGAGAATCTGGCGTCGCTCGGGGTACTAGCCACGCTCTCGCCACGTGGCACGCTCGTTGCGCGGGCTGGCGCTGGCTCGGCGAGGGCAGGCAACGGCGGTGGAGGCGTGGTTGCACGTGTTGCGACGCGCTGCTCCAGCGTCGTCAGGCGGTTGAGGATTGCTTCCATCGTCGCTGCTGCGGTACCTAAATTAGGCGAAGACGTGCGCTCTCGCGGTGTTGTACGTTTTCTGCTAGACATTATGATGGAACCAGAAATGACTTTGAAGCGGTTATAATAGCATTCAATCCCACTTCTGATTTTAGGAATTTAAATTGATTTTATTTAAAAAAAAAGAACGATCAACACGAAAAATAGTAATTTTTAATAATTTTACAAATATATCAAATAATTCTAATTAAATTAAGCAACACGATATTCTAGACCAATGTTCACGAGCGCACGTCTGTCGGCCAAAAGAGGATGCGCGCCGGTTTGCGAGGGCTTTTATAGGGCTGGTGACTGGTAACTCCATCTAGTCTGAAGTTGCAGCTAACAATATATAATCCAACAATAAAATGTCAAGTCAAGCCACAGACGTAATAATATTAGGGACGTCCGAGGTTACTAAACATGATTAGTTAGCCGTCCGCGCTAGAGAAGCGCGCGTTCTGCGTGTCCGAACGAGTGAATGTGAACGCTTAACCTTGGCTTAACCTTGAGACACCTCGGCATTCATCCGGTTCAGTGACTAGCACATTCGAATTCCTGCTACAGGCGAAGACTGACGGAGCTTGATCCCATAGCTTGGATCATACGTACAGATCTTCGTAATTCTATAAGCCTAAAGCAGGCAACAGTTTTACTCAACTACTTAAATTCTGTGTGTTCGTAACCCCATACTGGGTAAGTGTTGAACAGCTAATCATGATTTATACTGTGTGTACCTACCTATCTAGGATAACCTAGGGCGTGTGCCTATTTGCCCGCTTATTGTCGTCTCGTATCTTTCTTTGCTATTTGCCATTAGCTCTGCGCATTTTATTATGTACGCGACTGTAATTAAAAATGTGCAAGTCAAGTTACGTTTCTCACCTTCCATACTTTGTAAACTCCGTCTGATTGTGACATCCACACGTCATCATCATTAGCGCACTGTACTTCTCGCTTTGCTTATACCTTGGTATCACACTCAGCGGAGATGATTAACGTTCATCTTGTGACACGCTGGACGTTATGTTCCAGGGTTCGAAGTCCGGGTTTCACCCGTAAAGGTTATTTGTGGCATCCGCTCACTACCTGTCGGACCACAAACCGTGAGAGTTGGCGACTACCGCCGTGCTCCTTGCAGGGCAGTTATTTGTCCACGTGAGCACGTTCGGACCATCTACGGGTCGGGCGCAACCATCTGCCGACCGTCACCGTTCCTGGCGTCTACAGCGTGGCACACCCGCTGGGGTCATCGTCGCACCAGGCTGAGCCAGGAGAGTACTGTGCTGCTCCCAGGGGAATTCAGAAAATCTTGTACCATAAACCTACCTACCCCCATTTATTATTATTCTTTAAATATATTTTTATGCTGACAAGGTTACGTGGTGTCATTTATTACCCCACGTAAACCCTTTCCGTCACAATACTTACGTATTTCTCGATTGATATTGTGACTGATATACAAGGAGCGACCTCTGTGGTCATGTAGCGGAAGCAAAGGTTGAGACGTCCAATTCTGTTTGTGATATTCATCACTAGAGGGCGCCCGGGATCAATGAATCTTCAGGCATAAATATCGATTGATGCCCGCTCCTCGACACTGGAGGCGCTGTTTTATGAATGGGTATTGTAATATTATGAATGAAATGTGTAATACAGGCCCACTGACACTACGTGGCAGCGCTGTAGAAACGGGTCGAACATACTAGAAGTTTCTGGAACCGGATGTTGATTGTAAACGCGAGATCTTCCGCCCACATTGCGATTGTGGCGTTCTGTTCGCTTCCAGACACGAAAGAGTGCACTAGCTAGTCTCGTAAGTTTCTACCGCATTAAATAGAAATATTGAACTGTAGCCATCCTAGCCCGAAAGTACCCGAAACTAGTGAATAATAGTTTATATTTATAATAATAATATTGATGTAATAGTTTAACCTGTGGATATACCGATAATAAATCTTAGTAGTGATCGCGTGTTTTTCATTACTAGATTTGTCCTCTGTCCTCAACATTGGTCCTTCTAGCCGGATTCGGGCAGGTTCGGGCAGGCATAGCTTTGGTTCAATATTACGCGGAAGTGGTAGTGTGGTGTATGCAATACCGTCGACATGGTGAAGACACGCGGTAGGCATGAATCCGTCACAGCGGCCACGGAAGGGGACGAGTCCGTCTCCACGGAATTGGCGACAGCGGTGGGACCGACAGACCCGCCCAACTATTCCGTCACAGAGTCGGACCAGAGTCACCAGACCCAACCTCACAGACCTGGGGCGACGACACCTCCACACAGACAACCACGAGGCGAGACGAAAACCGACAGGAAGGCGTTGGCGCGAGCGAGATTGGAACTTGCCGCCGCTAGGTTAGCGCTCTTGGAAGCGGAATCAGCAGATGAAGAATTATTGGAGGGAAGCTCGACTGCGACATCGAAACGTCAGACGGACGCCGCGGACACACTTAGGGAACACCGCGACCACATCCGCCCGCCGCAGTCACAACCCATGACGCCGAGTGATGCGTCGCCGTCCTTGCCGCAACGTGTCGACGATGGGAGCCTGCTGCAAAGACTGACTCAGACATTGTTAGAGGTAGCGCGGGGCAAACCCGCTGCCAGCAGGTATGAATTTGATTTACCTATCTATAGTGGCCATCCCGGCGAATGGCTGCATTTTAAAGCAGCGTATAATGAGTCTGCGTCAACTCATACAGAGGCAGGGAATTTAGCCCGTCTCAGAAAATCCTTGAGAGGGACAGCGTTAGAGGCAGTTAAATGCCTATTCTTAGGATCCTCAGCCGTTCAAATTATGCAAAGGTTAGAATCTCGATTTGGACGACCCAACGCATTAATAACTTACGAATTAAATAAATTACGTCAGTTACCTAAAGTATCAGATAACCCTACAGATATATGTGTGTTTGCATCGAAGGTCACAAACGCCATTGCCGCGGTGCAAGCTCTGCAAAGAATAGAATATTTATATAGTCCGGAGATGATTTCCGCAATTTCAGAAAAGTTGTCAGTAACGCTAAGGAGCCGGTGGTACGATTATGAAATGGCTGCGGGTGACGCAGAGCCTGGTCTAATAGTGTTGGGACGATTTCTTGATAGAGAGGCCGATCTAAACGCGCGTCACGCCTCAGCAGAGGTGGACCATAAACGAGACCGTCCACAACGACCGGCTCACAAGACTTTTAAAATAGTAGAGACAGATAAAACACCGTGTGTGATATGCAACGGTAATTGTAGTAGCGTGGCTATCTGTTCTAACTTTAGGAAACTGCCCGTAAAAATAAATTATGTTTCAGGTGCCTGAACCGACGGACGTGGAAGCATAGATGCAAAGGCAAGCAGTGTGAAGAGCAGGACTGCGAGCATTATCATCACAGGCTACTGCACAGCGACAGAAGACAGGGAACGCGCACCGCAACCGACCCAGAAGAGCGCCCTCGTGTCGCAGCCACCGGGCACGTAGCGTCGCGAGACGACTCAGCGCCATGCGGTGACATCGCGCTGCAAGCCGCCATCAATAACACGAGCACGCCGCGCACGTACAGCCAAGTTTTGCTGAAAGTAGTGCCAGTGACACTATCGGGACCAAACGGTAAAGTAGACACATTTGCTTTGTTGGACGATGGATCGACAATAACTCTACTTACTACTGACGTCGCGCAGCGGATAGGCGCAGAAGGTCCAAATGAGCCATTTTACATAGAGGCCGTAGCAGGTGCGCGCATTGACGCCATGAACTCTCAACGAGTCAAGGTAAATATACAAGGAAAATACACAACCGAAGGCATTGACATCGAAGCCAGAACCATCGACCGACTTGAATTATCAGGCCAGTCGATACGTGCAAAGGACCTGGCAGGCTTCGAGCACCTGATACCTATAGTCGAGCAGCTAGAATATGACGCTGGCATACCAACTGTCTTGATAGGCCAGGACAACTGGGCACTCCTGCTCGCCTCTGAAGCGCGAGTAGGTACAAAGGATCAACCAGTAGCGTCACGTACACCGCTTGGCTGGATCTTACATGGTAAAACCTGCAGCCTGACAGAAGTATATGAATTACCACAAATCAGGGAACGCTGCGGTCATGTAAGTACAGTGAACTCTATAGTACGGAATAATTATATGGACGATTTTTTACAGAGCTTCGACAACGCAGAAGAAGCGAACCGAGTATCTAAAGCAGTCGACGCGGTACATCGGCGAGGTAATTTCGAGATGCAGAAGTGGGCGTCCAATGAACCGGCCGCTGTCGCTGATCTCGCGACCGAGCCCGTGGGGAAGGACACTGTGCTCAACAAGGAGGAGAAAATTCTCGGTCTTATCTGGCGACATCAGACTGACACTTTAGGATTCAACTTCAGGAAAGTAGACCCTTCTTATTTAAGCAAGCAGGTTACGAAACGTCAGTTATTAAAAACGACAATGTCTTTATATGACCCGCTGGGACTAGCCGCGCCATTTACACACAAGCAAAGTGCATATTGCAAGACGCTTGGCGTTTAAAAATCGGTTGGGACGAGCGTCTACTTAAAAGTCTAGAACGTAAATGGCACGACTGGTTGATTGCTCTGCAGATACTGAAGGGCGTTCGTATTCCACGTTGTCACCTGGGTTATAATGAGGCGATTAGACTAGAAATGCATGTATTCGTAGACGCGAGCGAACGAGCCTATGCCGCGACAGCATATTGGCGTTCAGTAAACGGCATAGGGCAAGTAAATGTGTCGCTCGCGGCAGCGAAAAGTCGCGTTGCGCCCCTTAAGGTCACATCTATACCTAGACTTGAATTGCAGGCTGCTGTGCTCGGCGGGCGACTGGCGCGCTGCGTGGAAGAAGAGCACGATCGTCGCGCCGACCGTCGAGTCTTCTGGTCCGATTCGCGCACTGTGCTAGCGTGGCTGCGCGCCGGCGCACGCGCTTTTAAACCGTTCGTTGCGCACCGAGTAGCGGAATTAGAAGAAACCACCGAGCGGAGTGAATGGCGCTGGGTCCCCACTGCTCACAACGTCGTCGACGACTCGACTCGCGATATACCGGCTCACTTCACTACAAGCCACCGCTGGTACATCGGCCCTTCATTTCTCTATAACAACGAAGACTCCTGGCCGCAGGAAACAGACTAACACCCCTACATCGATACGGGTGAGGAGCGTGTCATCGCTGCTGCTGCTCACGAACAGTCGACCTTAACAGAGGCGCTACCTGACGTCACACGTTTCTCTGCCTGGCTACGACTCATCCGAGCCACAGCCCGTGTTCTTCAATTCATTGACCGACTTCGAGGCCACACCACAACAGCTACCCGCAAACGCAATCAAGGTGTTAGTGTAGACGACCCGAACTGGACGGCGAAGCAACGGGAGGGTACGGAAAAGCGATCCAGAGTGCAGAGCCGCAACCTCAGCGTAACACCGACAGTCTACTTACCCCTTGGCGCACAGTACACGCGTCGGGCCGAGCTCCTGTGGACACGTGCTATTCAGGAAGAAAGCTTCGCAAATGAATTGCGTCTTCTCACCGGCGGGAGAACGGTGTTAGCTGGCAGCCGTTTGAAGCAGTTATCTCTGACAGTCGACGAACACAAGATAATGAGAATACGCTCGCGCATCGCAGCAGCAGCTGAAATATCACAAGAAACACAGTCACCAGCAGTACTAGACGGCGATCACCGTTACAGCCGCTTGTACATAGACTGGATCCATCGAAAGTTACACCACAGTGGCGTGGAATGCGTCGTGAACGAGATACGACAACGCTATTGGATTCTACGTTTAAGACCGTCCGTCCGTACAGTAATCAGGCTCTGCCAACCCTGTAGACTACGTCGAGCCGTGCCGCCAGAGCCACTGACAGGCGACTTACCACCCTGTCGACTGGCACACCATCAACGTCCGTTCACACACACAGGACTGGACTACTTTGGGCCACTCTCCGTCACAGTAGCGAGACATCACGAGAAGCGCTATGTAGCATTGTTCACGTGTCTAACTACGCGCGCTGTCCATTTAGAAGTTGCCGCCTCGCTATCAACCGATGCCGCTATACTTGCCTTGAGGCGTATGATGGCACGTCGTGGATGTCCTGTTGTCATTTGGAGTGATAACGGCACTAATTTCCACGGGGCAGATGCTGAGCTCCGTAAGGCCGCCCTAGAATCACTTCAACACGAAGCAGAGGTACGTCACATCGACTGGCGCTACATTCCACCAGGAGCGCCGTTCATGGGCGGAGCCTGGGAAAGGTTGGTACGCACGGTAAAGGCCGCATTGAATGCTACACTTATCGATCGGCATCCGTATGAAGACGTGCTTCAAACACTTCTGACAGAGGTAGAACACACAGTCAATTCACGACCCTTGACCCATGTATCGGTTAACCCAGACGACGAAGAAGCTTTGACGCCTAACCACTTTCTGCTCGGCGCGCCCTCTAAAGTCCCGTTGCCAGGGATTTTCAAAAGGCCGGATGAACTACGCCATTCACATTGGAGAGCGTCACAAAGACTAGCAGACTTGTTTTGGCAACGATGGGTACGCGAAGTACTGCCTACGCTTCAAAACCGGCGGGAGCCACATGGACGCGGCGACACGGTCAAGGTGGGCGATTTGGTTGTCGTAGTTGATCCAAACTTACCGAGAAACATATGGCCGAATGGGAGAGTCGAGCGCATGTACCCAGGTGCAGACGGTGTCGTAAGAGTCGTCGACGTCAAAACTAAGAGCGGTGTAATGCGTCGTCCTGTTAAACGTCTCGTCGTAATACCAGTAGACATTTAGTTGTCATCAGGCATTGTATTGTATTATATAGTGCATAATCCATGATTGTATTGTAACTACTGATTTAGAGTAGGACGAGTTCTCATATTATGTGTTTCCTTTCTTGGCGTCACTCCAGGATTCAGCTACCAGGAGGAGTTATTTTTACTTGATGTAATATATAGCAGAGCGAGTATGCTGGAGTGACTACCCTTAACTTTATAATTCATTTATTATAATATGTATTAAATTGTTATCTTACAAATTTCTTATCTTGTAAGTCAGTGAATTGTTAATTGCATTCAATTGTTAATGTTGTGAAGTGTATACCAGTCACTAGTAGTATAAATTAGTACATTGTTGTATGTACACGGTGGGAGAAATGTGACTGATATACAAGGAGCGACCTCTGTTGTCATGTAGCGGAAGCAAAGGTTGAGACGTCCAATTCTGTTTGTGATATTCACAGACGGCGCCCGGGATCAATGAATCTTCACGCATAAATATCGATTGATGCCCGCTCCTCGACACTGGAGGCGCTGTTTTATGAATGGGTATTGTAATATTATGAATGAAATGTGTAATACAGGCCCACTGACACTACGTGGCAGCGCTGTAGAAACGGGTCGAACATACTAGAAGTTTCTGGAACCGGATGTTGATTGTAAACGCGAGTTCTTCCGCCCACATTGCGATTGTGGCGTTCTGTTCGCTTCCAGACACGAAAGAGTGCACTAGCTAGTCTCGTAAGTTTCTACCGCATTAAATAGAAATATTGAACTGTAGCCATCCTAGCCCGAAAGTACCCGAAACTAGTGAATAATAGTTTATATTTATAATAATAATATTGATGTAATAGTTTAACCTGTGGATATACCGATAATAAATCTTAGTAGTGATCGCGTGTTTTTCATTACTAGATTTGTCCTCTGTCCTCAACAGATATAATTGATTAGTAACTTTTATTTCATGTTTATTTTCTATTTTGTTTCTTTAAGACTGTACGGAAAAGAATACCAGAACTGCAAAATAAGGCACGGAATGTAGAAACCGCCGCTGCAAGTCCAGACATTGCTTATTCCGATCCACGTCCGTCTGGCTCCGGGAGTTTAGAAACGAAAATTAAAAAGGTAAAACGTCTTAATAAATAAGAAACTTAGGTATTTTTTGACTGATTCATTAGTACAGTGAACTATATTTCTGGTATCTTTTCTACTTTTATTTTAATCTACTGACTGATTCGGTGGCGTAGTGATTAGCGCTTTGACTTCTACGCCGTGAATCGTGGGTTCGATAATGGACAAACGTTTGATAAACGTGTGATGAGCAGATCTAGTTGTTTATCATTTATATCTGGATTTTTTTGAATGTACCTATATATTTTTGTTAAAGAGTGAACGAAAGCGATAACCAGAAGATGAGAAACAGAACTCGAAACCGTCGCTGCTAGTCCAGAACCAGATATTGATAATTCTGATATAAACCTACCTGGCTCTAGGAACTTACAAACAGAAATAAAAAAGGTAAAACGTTTCAATAAATTTAATGATCAGTGGCTCAAGGAAGATGACTTTAAAAGCTGGTTACGAAAAAGTCCAAATCTGAAAGATGGAAACGAGTTAGCACTTTGTACAGTTTGTTCAACTTCAATTATTGCGCACAAAAGTGATTTAATTCGCCATAAGAAATCAGATCGTCTTCAAAAAAAGACCCTGGAAATAAAAGATGTTCCTAAGATGTTCCTATTTCATCTTATATATTACCCACAGATCTAGAAAAAAATGTTAGAAGGGCTGAGTTAAAATTAGCTGGAGCATTAGCTGAAAAGAATATACCATTATCATTTATAGATACTTTAGGCCCTCTCTGTGCAAACATTTTTCCAGATTCGACCATCGCCAGAAATATAAATTTGCATAGGACGAAAGCTACAACCATTCTAAAAAATATTTTAGGAAAATCTTTCATGGAGAGCAATAATCAAATGATGCGTACTAACGTATGCTTTTATTCAATAATAATGGATGAAACGACCGACCAGAGCACTTTGAAACAATGTTGTTTTACAGCTATTGTGTACGACCACGAAATTAATAAAGTGCAAACAGTATTTTTAGATATGGTTGAAGTAGCTTCAGGAACTGCGTCTGGGTTGCACAGCTGCTTGATAGAAATGTTAAAGAAGAAAAAAATACCCATGGACAATATGGTAGGGTTTAGCTCGGATACGACCAATGTGATGGTGGGTGAACATTGCTCAGTGTTTGCACTCCTGAAAAAAGATTTGCCACATATTGCTCTAATAAAATGTTCTTGTCACATGATACATTTATCAGCATCAAAAGCTTGCCTCAAATTACCTAGGTATGTGGAAGATTTGTTACGCTGTATTGGGGCTCACTTCAGCAGAAGCTCACATCGACAAATGAAATTTAAAGAGTTCCAAGAATTTTTCAAAGTACACATACACAAAATACTTGCACCAGCACAAACTCGATGGCTTTCGTTGAAAGCATGTGTAGATCCCCCCCGAGTGGGTTCCCGCATTGTCGTTGCGGGGGGGCTTAGTAACCGTGGTCTCCCATCCACGGTGAAGCCAAGAGGAACCCAACGGTGGGGCCGCTCGTCAGGGCTTTTGCCTTCAAGCCATTGACGTAGCGGCCAAAAAGTAGGTTGCGGTGAGGTGCACCGCAACTGAGGTGGGCCGCGATGTCGAATGGGAGGCATCGCGGCTGAGGGTTACGGGCTGCGGTAGAGGAGGAGTGCCGGTGCTTCTGAGCAGCGCTCTTCCCTTCCGTGGCCTGGACGGGGCCGCCACCGTTTGATGGCGGACGCGGTGGGGCCGCAGGGGAAGAGGAGTGTCGGTATAGCGTTGGCCGCTCTCCCTATCCTCTGCGGCCGAGAAGTGGTAGACGGGACGGCGCGTTGTGTTCCACACGCGCGCCGTCAAAGATGTCAGCAACCACAGGTGGGGTCCGCAAGGGCCGATGCCTGCCAGGGGTGCGGGTTTGTTCGAGAGAGATACCACGGCCCCTGGCATACGGGCTACTGAGGGAGCACGGGTGGGTTTTAGTCAGTAAAAGTCTGACACGCCCTCCTGCTCTACTCAGCAGGAGAAGTCATTTGATGATTTCCCACCCAAAAAAAAAAAAAAAAAAAAAAAAAAAAGCATGTGTAGATCGTGTATTGAAGCAATATGTTCCCCTGAAAGCTTATCTGACAGAGTCTGTCTTTTCTGACCCTTCAAAAACTACTGAAGAAATGCTAACCACCATGAATAACAACCTCACTTTGGTGTATTTAGAGTTCATGTCTTATGTTCTTTCACTGGTGACAGATTTTAATACGGTTTTTCAATCAGAAACACCGCTTCTTCATAAACTGAAGCCGGAAGTGGAAAACTTGTTGAAAACGCTATCAGCAAACTACATGAAAATAAATTATGTCAGATCCTGTCAAGATATTTTGTAGGCTGAATTTACGAACACAGCGCATTTCAATGGTTTAAATGATATATACATAGGCATGAAAGCTTCAGAAACTATTGAGAATTTGAAAAAAGATCCAAATGTTCCCCGTTATGCGATAGATTTTTATAAATCCTGCCAAGCCTTTTATATTGAACTGACTACGGATATTACTAAGCGTTTTGATTTTTCGGACACATTATTTTCATTTATATCTATAGTGAATCCGTCAGAAGCTCAGCAATTTACAGTCAAATCCCTTAAACCGTTGTTGCAACGATTTCCGATACTTCAAAATGTAGTGACACCTCAAAAACTAGATGACGAAGAAACATACTGGGCTAAAGTATTCCGTCTTAAAAACAGTGCGGGTCATGAAATGTTTTTAAATTTGAAATACGCAATAAGCCTATTGCTGGTTCTGCCTTTCTCAAATGCATCTGTCGAAAGAAAATTTAGCGTTCTGAAGAATTTGAAAACAGAGAATCGTAATCGCCTACACAATGACACTGTAGTAGCGCTTATGGCCACTAGAGAAGGTATTAAGAAGAAAGGAGGAAGCCTAAAATTTGATCCGTCAAATGACATGTTAACAAAATCAATTTGGCGCAATGAAGAACCTTGATTAAAATCATTAAATCCTTTTAAGTAATAAATATATTTGATTTATATGAACAGTACTTTTATTTATTTGCTGAAAACTTGTGGGGAAAATGTGGGGAATATTGATTTTATTTTCCCCAAAATTGGGGATTTTCCGTTAGGTTTTTGGGTAATCCAGAAGTTGAAAGTTGGCAACCCTGGTAAGTATACTAATCGCGTCGTTTAAGATATTGTGATATGTGGAAATATAAAAAAGGACTGGCGGAATACGCCGAAAAATTAATGCAGAATATTTGAGGATTCTGAACAGAATACAGATGATACAGTGAACATTGAACAGGCTACACGTTTTGTGAACAATGGTCCAAGTGTGAATGAAATTTTAGAACAGGAGGGTTCCGTATTCGAAAATTTTGGTGTAAAAGCACGTGCAGATTTAGATGGACAAAACTCTTCAAGTATACAGCGAATGTTAAAAGCACAGCTTTTAAGGATCTGTCAAAAATTATCAATGAATTTATTCCTAATGACCCCAGGACTATTTTAGCTACACCCAGACAAATCACCTTAAAAATAATCGAAGGAGGTGAATACTGGCACAATGGAATAATAATACCTTTGTAAAAAATATTGCTTTGTTGGGAAGAAGCTCCAGAAACAATTTCGTTGAATATAAACATGGATGGTTTACCAATCTTCAAAAGTTCTAAAAAAGAGTTTTGGCCTATACTTTGCAACGTTTTCGAGAATCCTTGCTTCAGGCCATTTGTTATTGGCATTTATTTTGGAATAGGTAAACCGAAAAATTTGAATACTTATTTAGAAGATTTTATTAATGAAATGGAAGTATTGCTTCGGGATGGTATTTACTTTCGGAATTCTGGAAGAAAGTTCACAATAAAGATACGGTGTTTCATTTGTGACTCACCTGCCAGAGCTTATATTTTTATATAAGCTACCTACTGCTCACATCAGTTAGTCGAATTTTAACATATTTGTCAACATATACAGGGTGTCCCGTAAATAATGGATCAAACGTAACGGGTAGGTAGCTTACCTCATTTCCAACAACTAATTTGAACAGTAAAAAAAAAACCGATAAGGTAACCAAGATATTTTTTTTTTTCGATTTTTACTATTTTCTGTACCAGCATTCAGTGGTATCTTATAACATTTGTAAACTATTCAGAAATGTTTGACAAAAATCACACCTAAATATGATACCATTTGCAGCAACAGCATTAAAAACACTGAATGCTGGTACAGAAAATAGTAAAAATCGAAAAAAAAAATATCTTGGTTACCTTATCGGTTTTTTTTTTACTGTTCAAATTAGTTGTTGGAAATGAGGTAAGCTACCTACCCGTTACGTTTGATCCATTATTTACGGGACACCCTGTATATGATCAAACGAACTTCTTAAGTGAAGTTCGATCGATATAATATGAGTGGTTTCATTTGAAGATATAAATTAACAGGTAGTCCTTTGACCTACAAGGCAACACTCGCACGCTTTTTAAAGTTATTTATAATTAGAATAAAGAATCGATTTCTTTGAAATAATAATCGATTAAAGTATCGACTCGTCTACTACACTACCCTATGCTTGCCGGTGACTCATTCTTTTTAAAGTTGCGACTTGAATTCAAGTCCTCTCGTGTTATAGTAAAAATGAACTGGGTTTTGGGAGGGTTGGGTATTTATATCTTCAAATGAAACCACTCATATTATATCGAGAGTCCAAGTTGGGCCGCCGTCGGGAACGGTCGCGTCTGCTCGCGCGCTGCAGATGTTCTGTTGTGAATTGTGTTTTTTTTGTGTCTCCGTCTGTGTAGCATCGCAATTTTTAATATTGGGTAGTAATATAAAACAAGGGATCAAAAGTGACGTAAATGCACTTCAGCCTGCAGTGAAGACTGGCTGCCTGAGGACGAGTGACACGGTCACACGGCTGACTCCTCGCACCTTAACTTGGTGAGACCGTTCCTAATATTTCAGGGATTTGTTCTGTAAAACTGCGTGCGATCTGCCTTTCGTTGTAGACTAGTGTGCCAACACTAACTATAATAGGGCAGCACAAACAAATTTACGCTATTATTGTAGCGCAAAAGACGGCATCGCTCAAAACGCAGTACCTAAAGATTTTATTATTGTGACGCTGTAACGCCACGGTTACCGAAATTTGAGTCGGCCCACGGCCCACGTGTGCTGAAGTGTACAAAGAAGTTACCCTTAACTCTCAGTTGGCATCGCAAGCTTTTGTTCTACAGATAAACAAAAAAAAAATGGTCTAGTCAGCCCCTTCGCACGTGTCCTGGATTTGCACCACATACAAAAGCGTTTACATTTTTTTTTACAAAATATAAAATAATACACATGATTTTGTCTCCAACAGCATTCTCTTCCAGGAACAAAGGATAGCAAAATACATAACTGCACAATTTAATCAAACTTTCTTTGTTTGCGAAGATATCATCATCGTCATGCCCGAGTATTATCTCGTAAATGTGCATGTGCACATAAACAACAGAAACGCACAAGGCCGCTAGTACCCGCCAACAGTAAATCCTAAGTAAAACGTTAAAACACTACAGCATATCAAACCTTTTAACCGGTAAAACACACGTTAAAAGCAAGAAAATCCCACGAAACCCCAGCCTCCAACGAACAGCCCCCAATTAGTTAACTCATTAAACCCGTGTGAAGAACAAGAAGCAAGACTACTCAAAAAAATAAAACAAAATCAAATAGACGCTGAACCTTCACGTAGCAGCATTCATATAGCCAACCATGGTACAGGAAACAGGGTTGAACCCAGGAACATACATCTCCACACAGTGATTGGCACCCCTCAAGAAAAGCGGGTAACACACACCGGGGTCACATCAGGCTTAAACTAGGCAACTATGGCGCTCTCAATAGACATTCTACATGAACAAAATACGAAGACTGGATAACAAAAAAAAAAACTAGCAAATAAAGCAATCATCCCAACGAATGAAAACATCGGAATACCCTGGAACGCAAAAACGGAGGTAAAACAGAGGGAGTTAAAACTGGCCGCTGCTCAGGAAACTGATTCTTCAGCCAATCAAGAAACCATCGCATAGAAAACAAAAAAAAAAGGGACCGAGTGCCTTCAGATACCAACTGTTAAAATAACAAAGCCGAAGATGTAATGGAAATCATCAATAAAATTCGAAACAAGACAGCCCCCGGAACGGACCAAGTGGTAATCAAACTCTACAAAGCGACGCCCGAAATATAACAGGAAGCCGCAACTATACACATGAATAAAGACCAGACACAGAATACAGTGCCGGACATGTGGCTTGAAAGTGCGCAGGTACCAATACCAACTAAATAAAATAAAAATTGATGACGCGAATGAATATCGACGCATAACGATTTGCAATTTATTATATAATCAAAGCCCGTACTACAGAATTTACGCTACATGCATGGAAAAAATAACAGACAATGCAATAACGGAACTAGGTAATTACCGAGCGGCCTTAAACAATAGATCAACAGATGACAATAGACTACATTCTTTGCTCGAAAGGGTCCTAAATGACGAAGGACTTGCAAGCAACGAATTTACGCACTCGCCCTTGTCATAGAAAACACTATTACAATGTTGAATTAAAGGCAGTACAGTAAGGCATTAGGTTAATTATTGCAATGAACCAACAAATCGATGACCAATAGAATAATCAAGATATGCATGAATGTAACAACGTGCATCAAATGGTGTGGCCAGCAAAGCAGTTGGATTATAGTAATCAAAGGAAAGGGAGTTAAACAGAGGTGCACTATGTCCCCTTGCCTTTCACATGGGTTACCGAGGAAGTCCTTAGAACCCTTGAAGAGGCAACCCATTTATTCAAATTAGATCAGGACCGCGAAATTTATCAGGACCGCGAAATCTCACTCCCCCTGGTATTATTATTTGCGGACGATCATATCCTCATTACAGACGCTCTAGCAGGACTAGAGCGTATCTTATACCATACCACATAAAACCCTAACTAAATAGCGCAGGCCTCCAAATAAACAAAAAAACAAAAACATTCTAGTTAGAGACACCATAACATCACAGCAAACGACCAACATGACCCTCAACGAGAATAAGTATAGCAACACTGGACGAAATGAAATACCTGGCACATACACAACACCCGTACTAAGCAGAATAAAGCACAGTTAGAAAACGATTCCAACTGGCCACAAGAAAACACAACATCCATACTAAGCAGAAAAAGCACAATTAGAAAACGATTCCAACATTTCCAACTGGCCACGAGAAACGCCAAATCATTACTACCAAACCACTCATACTAAACTCAACGATGGACTGGAAGCTAGCTAGACTTATGTATCGAAGTGTTATCTTACCTTGTATGATATACGATTAAGACTCGGAAGATATGAACGAGTTATCATGAGAGACTTGACTAACCAGGATAGGAATAAAACAATAAATAAGAAAATGCACGAAATCTTAGATGGAAAAATCGCAACAAAATGTACTGATGCAGACATCTTTAGACGGGATAAACCACACCTATTGCAGGCAGCAATGCAGTACAAGGCCAAATCTAAGAAGGTCGGACGACCTATTTTCACATGGAATGACAATCTAAAACAGGACATGAAATACTTCGACATGGGGATCAAGTTTTGGAAGGACATGGCTGGAGACAGAATTAAGATCAAGAAAGCGGCAAGCGATATCTACAAAAAAACAGTAACTGATAGCAGCAAGAACTCAGAAGATTACTACGAAAACAACAACACAGAACATAGCGAAACAACGGCAAAGAAAAGAGCCAAGAAAACAGTTGAACGTACCCAAGAAGCCCGACCTGAATCAACATGCCGGCGACGTCGTGAAAAGATGCCCTCCTATATATAAATATCACCCGTCACTCCACTAGTCCAATGCTTACTCAAGGATGCATATCCGGTAGGCTCGCAATCCTTTCCTATCCTAAGGGCACGTCTACCTGACCATTACCGCGCCCCCCGGTCTACTTCTTGATATGCAATGGCCTCTGTAACACCATGAAGCATGAGGCTCCAGGGGCTAGTGCGAATCTTGGGGTTCATTCGATTAATCGAGTCTGGTCAAGCCACGCTGGGATCGGTGCATTACATTACATTACACATTACATTAAATGAAACCACTCATATTATATCGATCGAACTTCACTTAAGAAGTTCGTTTGATCATATATAATATTTCGTGGTTTCATTTTCTATATAAATTAACAGGTAGATGTTTAGAGACGTGTGATATTTTTACATTTGTTTTATGCCTCTTGGATAGGTGTACAACAATTAAAACACGAGATAACATTAATCATACATTTCTTAGATTGAATGATTCAACAAACAAATGCATTACAATCACTTTATTTGTAACTATTTCGATAGGTATTCATAATCATGAAAATATATGTAAGCAAATGGATTTTGCAAAATTAGATTTTCCTACAATAGGCCAATTACTTATAAAACTTAGCAAAGGCCTGGGAGGGCGCAGTCCAACCGGCAGTTTTTCGGATGAGATCAAGACTTATCCCAGCCGCGCACACTGTTGACGTGGCAGCGTGGCGGGCGCTGTGTGTGCCGTAAACTGACACGTCAATGCCACTACCATACAACGTGTTTGATCCACCTGCTTATAGTCTGTGCTGTCACGTTCTTGTAGGGACGCTTCACAGTAATTAAGAGGTGATCTGTGTCTGAAGGTATTAAGGCCTTCGTTGTAGACATGTAGTCGACTGGCGTTGTAGCTGGACAAATAGAAGGATTTTCTAGAAAACATGGTAAATACAAAACCGGCTGGTCCTGTTCTATCCCAGAGGTTTTAATAATATCTGTTATAACGATCTCGATACCGTTTGAATTGATTTTAAATAATACTTATTTTAATGAAGGATAAAGTTTGTACCCTGTGCGCAGTGCACAGACCCAGTAAAACATCAAGTTTTTTATTTAATTTTTCTAAATTAAGCTGAGTATGTGGAGACCATTCCGAGCCGTCCAGCACTATTTGAGGATCCCAAGTAGTTGAGTATTTAGGCAAAGATGGTCTCAGATTGAAAATCCCCTAAGGAGGCGTTTAACGTACCCGACTGAAGCTAAGTTGTTTCCTATGAGCAAGGATAAGGCTGAACGGTGGCTGTTAATCGTGCCTTAAGACGCACCTATATCATACTGTTCAGTTAAAAAAGTGACTATGTGAGGGATGGAAATCTCGAACACATTCCGGTTATGGTCCCTACAGTACCGCCACCACAACTTTTAACAAACGCTATATTGCTTTAGTGTACTTTCTGATGGTGAGGCTAGCATCAAGCTTAGGGCGGCTGGCGGCGAACCGTGGCGGGAGAACGTGAGCCTGAGAGCAGCGCTGCTCCCAGGGAAAGCGTCTGGTGGAGCGGATGTTGTTGTCTAAAATGCAACAATAATCATTTTTGGGTGCGGTTCTAAGGCAACAATTTCTCCAACTAATACATCCAATAACATAGGATACCAAGCCTGTGTAAGCCACATTGGGAAAACCGAGATACCGATATTGTTTTTTTTTTTTTTTTTTTTGTATGCAATTTAATAGCAGAGAAAATGTTGAGAACTTTTTTTTTTTTTTGGGAACCTACTTGTCGTAAATGCGTCGACGGTTATCGCATCTGAGTCCTGTTTTGTTGACACATATTCGTGATACTTGACATTGACTCGAGAAGCGAATAAGTCAATCTCCGGTTGACCTAAACATTTTTCAAAATATTTAAATGCAGGTTGTGATAACTCCCATTCGACGTCGGGGTTCACCCTGCGTGGCACTTTGTCAGCCTCGGCAATCAAAAAAATCAAAATCAAAATATTTTTATTTCATATAAACCTACATGGGCACTTATGAAACGTCAGAAGCTAGGTGCACGGTTCCAAATTGTTGTTTCCTATGGAGAAGAGCCGGCAAGAAACTCCACGGTTACTCTTTTAAAAATAATTGGCTTTAACAATATTTTCAAATTACAGAGATTAAATGTATGGGAGGACAGCGCAGGCCTGTCAATAAGTACCAGGTACTTAGACGAATACAGAATAGAAAATCGTCTACAAATCTACAGTCAGTAAGGCCTACAACGTTCTCTCATTCACAATATGTAAAATAATGTACATAAATAAAATGAACCTAAATAAAATTGATGTATAATGTCAATTAATGACGAGATTATGTCAGCATTGTAAAAATAAAAAGAATAAAAAAGAACATTGTATTTGAGAGCAGTTAATAGACTTTCACATAGTTATGCTGTTAATGAGGTACCAGGGAAGCCACATGTGCAGAAGGAATTAATGCCAAACTTCCCTGTCTTCAACGTAGTCTTTTATCTTATAATATGCTTTTTTGATAAGGACACGTTTGATGTGCGTTTTAAACCTTCCATCGCTAAGTTCTGTAACCGACCTTGGCAACTTGTTATAGAAGCGGATACTGTTTATTAGAAATGACTTGCTAGTTTTAGTCAGTCTAAATTTTGGAATCACAATTTCATCTTTACTACGTGTATTCAGATTATGGAAATCGCATCGTTTTTTGAAAAGGCCTAAGTTTTTGCGAACATATAAGATATTTTCTAGGATATAAAGAGAAGGCAGAGTTAATATATCAATTTCGCTGAATTTGTTTCTAAGAGTCAATGTCTTTCGTGTTTATATACGAAGCGAATAACCACTGCTTTCGCGTCTCGCACCACTGCCAAATATCACGAGAAGGTGCGCTTGTGGGAATTTAATACTGCCCAAACGGTTTATATAACTTATCGCGGTTGTGTTATCCACATGAAGCAGAATAGCAGTCAGTTTGGTCCCGAGCAAAACATTTAAGAGGCCTACGTACAATGAACTGTCCATACATACGTAATACCTAAATCATTTGCAACTTGAGCATATTTCCACCATATTATGGTGATATTCGGATTCAGACAGTATTTATCTAGGCTCGTAGGGGTTTTTTTTTCCAAAATACTTACCTCAAATGAAGTTTAAGCGAATTGCATTTTGCACATTTTTACAGCGTAAATGACATGTTTTCTCACTGTTTTTTTGGTATTATAACCAACAATTTCCGTAATATTGTTGTGTCAGAAGCATAGCTCATATTATCAAGTTGTAAAATGTCGAAAAAAATATTAAAATACAATAAGTTTTCATTCATCATTTTTGGTATTACGGAACACATCCAAATTCATCATAAATGGTCAGTAGCTAGTAGCGCTATCGCGTCAAGCCATTGTCAATGTGTGTGTGATCGTACTGCTCACTGTAGGTATGTATCCTCGACAGGTACTTACACTAGCTCAACGATAGCAATATTCGGACGAAATATTGTCTCCGCCCGAATCCTAGTTGCTAGCTGCGGTCGTAGGATCCTTAAGGGCGAGAAATACGGCTAATAATTCCAAATAAATAATATGATAACTAATTTCACTTTTATTCCAAGCACCTTTGACTCGTACCCTGTTACTAAATGCACCCAGTCTGCGCATGACGCGTCAGTGTAAATCTCCAGTGCATAGCTTTGGGGCTTTAGTAGATTAATTACTATTTAAATATTTTGAGACCACCAGTTCAAATCACTTAAGATTTTATGAGGAAGTTTAACGTCAAATGTACCGTGTTGTTTTATAAACAAATATTTATTTCTTACTAATATCTTTGTATACAACCAACCGTAACGCACCGCTAGACACGCTGCTACGAGTACTCCTATCAATTCGGAGAAATTCTTAATTGATACTGTGGGTAGATTGGCATAATTTTGTACTAAATAGGCTAACTTGTTGCGTTTTTCTAGAGGTAACGATAAAGTCATATCAGTTGTATCATAAATGAATCTCAAAAAAAATGCATGATGTTTGAGGTTGTAACTTGTTTTTTTTTTTCGTAATTTATTACGAATCCCAAACATCAGGTAATGCTAGTTTCCTTAACATTACGAAGACATTCTTCGTAACTACTCCCTAGACAAAGCTTATCGTCTAAATAGGGTACAGATAGAAACCCGCGATTACGCAAAAAACTTGCAACCTCTCTGACAATCTTAGTAAAACACCGTAGGGGCTATGGCGAGCCCATAGGGTAGGTAATGCGTTAAACTCGTAAGTTATTGATTTATTTGAGTTTTGTGGGATATTCTTCGATAATGGAATCGAAGGAATTTACAAAATTGCTTAGAAACAGGAATAAGTAGGTATGCTTCCTTCATAACTACGGTCGCCATGTACTAGTTTTATTGTACTAATTTTACCGGCTGTTCTATTATCCTCCATTTTAAAATGTGTTTTAGATATGAATCGATTTAAAGGTTTAAATTCAGAATAAACCTTTTACCACAACTCATCTGAACTGGGCTCAACCTGTGAAATAGTACATAGTTCAGTAAAATTCTTGACAGCTAATGACATGTCACGCTGTTCACTCAATGACCACGTAATTCGAGGGATACAAGTTGGAAACTGCTCACATATAAGCGGAATAGTTATTCCCTTCATAATCCAATTAAGAATACTGGCATTATTAGTAATGTGGTTCCAACAATTATAGAAGTTTTGTACCCTACCTGCATGTGCCTGTGTTACTGGCGTGCAGGGGCATGTGACCTGCCCCCCCCCCCCCCGTTCGTTGGGTAACGAGAAGGTCCGGCCCAGTTTCCCTGCAACTGATGGCGCGCAGAAATTGTGATTTGGGACTGGGCATTAGTATTAGATTTCACTGGCAGTGGCACAGTCTTCTTTATCTGTAAAGTGGAACCAAAGTCAAAGATCTTTATTTTGAGACAGTGGTTAAAGAGTTGTTATTCAACGTCTCATCTCGCTCGCTGTCCTGTATGACATTGAGAAAAGGCTTTGCTAGCTCGGGTGTAACCATTTTGATCCGAGCAAAAGCAAACATACCTGCACCCAATTGTTGTTGAGATGTCTCAACTTTTTTGTGGAGTAACCTTACCACTTCTGGAAGAGCGGCTGCGATCTCAATGTTTAATTTTGGCGCTTGAAGTAATGTACAATTACTGGGTATGAGATACTGTTTCAATATTTTGTCTCTCATTTCTTTAACCATTCCCTTTTTGGGTAATGGTAACCATAATTGGGTTAAGTTGTTATGTATTTCCTGACCCCATATAGGTCCTTCATCAGTTGCCTCGCCATGAGCGCACAGGATTTTTGGATCCAATGGAGGTTCAGGAAGCTCTGCTGGCGCCGGCGGTGCCGGTGATAACTACTTCAAATCGTAGAGTTGAGTTGAAACAGACTCCAACAAAATGTCAGGTCGAAGCCCATCGGGGTCAGGTATTATGACTGTATCATCAGGCCCGAGACCAGGTTGCGGCTCAGTTTCTATGGGTGGTTGTAATACATCCCACATCGCCGTTTTGTTTCCCAAAGGAAAAAATAATAAACATAACTCAACTGTACTGCTCAATGTATGTAGCAGGTACATCACAGGGTAACAGTTCTAAATTCGAATCTATTACCAAATTATTTGTAACGCCTCGTTCGCTTAAGGAATCTATGGCGGGTTGCATATTTGCCGCGTTCAAATTTGAATCTATGGCAAATTACCAGTATCAAGACTGTCACTTTGATCAGACCTTGTACGGTGGGAATAGCAGAGATTAATAGTAACTAACCTTGTGGGTTTTCGTCGTCCGAACATGAGAATTAATCGTCTCGACGCCGGCATTTGTGACGGTTTTTATCTCGTAATTTTTCCATCTTCTTCATGTAATAATCAATTCGTTCTTCATAGGACCTTTTAGGCATCGTGAACGTAAAATAAAAACACCGTTTTTGAAAATTGGAACAAGGAATAAATACAATCCAATGTAGGAGTGCGTGCACTCGTTGCCTCGCACGGAAAAAGAATGAGTCACCGGCAAGCATAGGGTAGTGTAGTAGACGAGTCGATACTTTAATCGATTATTATTTCAACGAAATCGATTCTTTATTCTAATTATAAATAACTTTAAAAAGCGTGCGAGTGTTGCCTTGTAGGTCAAAGGACTACCTGTTAATTTATATAGAAAATGAAACCACGAAATATTATTATAAGTACCTACTTCTCTATCTGTTACAGGTGTTTGTAATTTCAACGGGAAGAATGGTTGTCTGAAATGTGTTACAGTTGGAGAGTATTCACACACTTCGCATACCATAGTCTTTGCCGACTCCAGATGTGCCGATAAAACTGACTCACCATTGCTAAGACTGCCAATTGATATGGTAAAGAATATTCCAGTCAGCGACTCACTACACCTTATCGATTTAGGGATCATGAAAAGAATGCTTATAGGTTGGCGTGATGGTAATTTTGGAAAATAATAGGTCTTTACCTATGAAATTGCCGTTTTGTATGAAAAAATTTAAACGATTTTTTTTCATGAATTTTTTATTTGTATTAATCGAAGTAATCACCCATGCAATCAATGCATCTTTGCCATCGCAGTGGCAGTTTATTGATGCCCTTCTTAAAGAAATCAGCTGGACGGGAGGCAACAAATTCTTCAAAGGCATTTTGTACTGCCTCTCGGGTATTAAATTTTTTTCCCGCCAAGAAGTTATCCAAATTCTGGAAAAAGTAGTAGTCTGTAGGCGCAAGGTCTGGTGAGTAGGGCGGATGACGGAGAGCTTCCAACCCCAGTTCTTGCAACTTGGAGACCGTCTGCTGTGCAGTATGAGGTCGCGCGTTGTCGTGCAGGAGCAGCGGAGACGAGCGATTGACCAATGCTGGTTGGAGATGCGCCAGCTTCTCCATCATTGTGTTCAGTTCTTCACAGTACACATCTGCAGTAATGCTCACCCCGTTTGGTAAGAAGCTGTGATGAATCACACCGGCGCTAGACCACCAAACAGTGACCATCACTTTTCTAGGGGTAAGTTTTCGTTTAGGGCATTGTTTAGGTGCTGAACCAGGATCCAACCAACTTGCTGAGCGCTTACGGTTATCAAACAGAATCCATTTTTCATCGCAGGTAACAATGCGGTTCAAAATTCCTTCATTTGTGTGTCTGTTGAGCAGTGCAAGGCACGTCTCGACGCGTACTTCGCGCTGGCGATCATTGAGTTCGTGGGGCACCCATTTGTCAAGCTTTTTTACCTTGCCAATTTGACGCAAATGGACCAATATTGTTTTGACGCTAACGTCGAAAGCTGCTGCTAATTCAGCCGTAGATTGTGTATCATCAGCTTCCACAATCGCCTTTAATTCGTCACTGTCGACCAAAGTCTTCGGACGACCGCGAGGTTCATTTTTCAGGTCGAAATTTCCAGAACGGAAGCGAGCAAACCAATAACAGGTGGTGCGTTGGTTTGTAGTGTTAGCTCCGTAAACGTCGTTGATGTTGCGTGCCGCTTGTGCCGCGTTGCTGCCACGACGGTACTCATATTCCATAATTACTCGAATTTTTAACGTATCCATGATGACGAAAAAGATTGAAATGCGATGAAAATGTAACACTAATCAATAAAGAAATGACTACTTTTAGAAAAAAAAAATCCATGTTTTTAAAATAAAATTAATTTGAAATTAGAATTCTTAGCCAAACAAAAATTATTTTGATTTGAAATGGCCAGTACTGCAGAACGGCAATTTCATAGGTAAAGACCTAATACATTACAAAATGGCGTGCCACTGACATTGAAACAGTTAGGAATTTTTTAAACCAATGTAAATTACCATTTGAAATTCACTGTTCAGTGCGGAACCTCGATTTTTAGCGTATTGGAAAGCATCGGAATTTAGATCTTTCTTTTACTATCTCAGCTTAGTTATTCTGCGTGATGTTTTGCCATCTAATGCGTTTTCACACTTTTTGATGCTCTACTGCGGAATAACCATTTGTTCCAGTGAAGCTCACCATTATTTGTTACCTGTGTCTGAAGAACTTTTGAGACACTATGTTAAACATTATAAAGGTTTCTACGGAGCAGCATATGTAACAAGTAATGTCCACAATTTACTGCACGTTACTGCTGAAGTTAAAATGTACGGATCACTAAATACTTTTAACGCATATCCATTTGAGAACAAATTATATATGATCAAGCAAATGCTCAGGGTTGGCAAAAATCCACTGTCACAAGTGGCCAAAAGGTTAATTGAAGATGATGAGAATTGTGTAAAAAATACTGACCTAGAGAAAAAGAAGTACGCTACGTATCCATTTATCTCGAGGAGTAAAAACAACATCCCCATTTAAAATTATCAAGATTTTAGATTATCTTCAAAAACAGAAGACAGATATTTATTCACAGTACATAGTGATATTTTCGAAATAAGTTCGATTACTGAAGAAATTAATGTTGTGTCCATAAGAGGTTACCGGTTAAATAGCAAAGAGGATGTTTTTGAATATCCTATCAAATCTTCTCGTCTTGGTACAATCAGCATTCGTTAAGCATGCTCACTTAAGAAAATATTTCTGCGGCAGCGCAGCTAGTCACAAACCACACCCCTTCCTGGTTTCGCCCAATAAGAGACAACATGTATTTGTGTGAGTGTACGCCCTGCGGGTGTAACAAAAACATTTAGCCAGTGCCAATTTGTGTCTCGCTAATTGCTGCCGCTTCCCATTTCTTTTGCCATTTCATTTTACGACCTGTTTACGAGTATTTCTATCGGACTGATTTCCTGCCTAACTGTGACCTCTGTTTGTATACCGGGCTTTGATCGATATCCGTATGATTTTTGATCCTAGCTCGTATCCTGGACTGTTTGTGTGAATTGTGCCTAATGTGGACTGTGACTAAGTTTGTCGTTAGTCATGACTACCCGAAACCTGATTCAAGAAGAAAGGAATCGAATTATTGTCTTGCATAGACAAGGGTTGAATATATCCCAAATTGCGGTGGAGTTGAACCTACAAGTAAGTTATGTTTTTTATTGAGATAGAAAGAGAGAGATAGAAGTAAATTAAGTGCTTATAGTAATTATATGTTATACTATTATAAACTTATAATATATTTCTTAGTTTCCATTATTATAAACATCAAATTTTCCTTCAATTGTAATTTACAGACAAATTGTTAATTCTAATTAAATAATATAATCGGTATATATAATCCTAACTTATTCTAAATAATTTAAATGCTAAAGTGAGTTGTTTTGTTGGATTTGGATGAAATTTTGCTCATGGGTATACCCTGACCTGGTGAAGATATATTTTATTCCGTTATTCCCATAAGATCGAGACTTACACGTAGCTCACAATTCATATATTGTTCGTCCAGAAAATAATAAAGTGCTAAACTTGAAACTCGTAACAAAACATTGCTAACACCGCTAGTAATTCAATTTATAAATATTTTATTTGAATGATGCTTACTTATCATTTATTTAATACTAGCTGCGCCCCGCGGCTTCACCCGCATAAGTTTGACCCCCTGAAAATTAGGATTAGTTAGGATATTTAATAAAATCACCTCGAATTCATTTCCTGCATTTTTTATATTTATTTCTTTGTTGCTGCCGATATTGTGAGTTTAATTCATCATCATCATTTTCCTACCCTTATCCCAATTTATTTGTGGTCGGCGCAACATGTCTTTTTCTTCCACACTTCTCTATTAGTCGTCATCTCCGTAGTCACACCCTTTCTAATCATATCATCATTCGCACAGTGAGTGTGAGTTTAATTCTAATGGCATTAAAGCCTGTTACTCAGTAATAATATAGCATTCTACTGGTGAAAGTTTTTTTTAATATCGGTCCATAAATTTTTGAGTTTATTCATTACAAACAAAAATACAAATATTTTCGCTTTATATTATTTATGTTTTATTTTATATTAAGAAACCACAAAATGCGTATATAATGACTTGATAATAACAGTGAGTTAATAAAAATAGTTTAACTTATAAATCTCAGTATAAGATAATAATATAGTAATGCAGTCAATGTTTTTTTTATTTCTTTTGCCTTAGTTCAGAGACATTGTTTTTATGACCCGATAATAAATCTATCACCTAAAAAATGGTGCTTCATTTCATGTCGTCAACACATTTTATTAAAAACGGCGATAACGCTCTTAAGCAAGATAAAGCACAAATTTGCTTGGGAGAGTTTCATACAATGTTGTAGTTTATGCTATGCCATTTTTATTACCCATATATATTTAATATAATAGAATAATATCATAAACAGGCAATTTTTTTAAGTTTTTATGTAGGGTATAATCTCTGGAACTACCAGTCAGATTTAAAAATTCTTTTTGAGAATTGGGCTATCCAATTTCTTTAGGAAGGTTATGTAATATCACGCTACGGCTCTTAGGAGCCGAGCCGAGCAAAAAGAAAAAACTCAGAACGCTACGCGAAAACGAATTAATAGCGCGGGCTGGCGACAGAAGCTAATATTAAATATAAATGAGAATGTTAATACCCAAATTAGATTTATAGAAAACTTAAGAGTTTATTTATCACGAAGTCAATCTTTTTGCACACATTATTTCATTACTTATAATTTTTATTTACACAGTGTCTATAATAAGACTTGTAGTGTATTGACTTTTGTGTACGCATTTTTTTTTCCTTTTTTTGTTTTTTAGTGTGTGTGTTCCTATATTCGATAAAATCGATGCTAATTGTTTTTTTTTCAGAGAACAACGGTGCGCCGCTGGGTGCGAAGATATGAAGAAGAAGGAGAAATTACCGAACGCATTCGGGCACCTCGACGTCGGGCTTTAAACGAGGTTCAATTAAACAATTTATTAACCGCTTATCAAGAGAGCCCTTTCACACCCACTCGCAGTTTTGCACGGGAATATGAAAATGAATGAAGTATTAAAACTTATAAAACAAAAGTTGTTATTTACGATGTTAGTATTATATCCAGGAGGTTACTAATGTTTTACAAATAAGCTTGTGTAGCTATTTATTATAGCCGTATAGCTTAAGAGTTTATTTTAATTATATACTAGTATAGCTATTTATATTAGGTTTATTTTCTTTCATACAAATTTAGTAAATTTTTAAATATTATTAAAAAATCGTACAAAAAAAAAACATAATATTAAAAATATTGGCCCATCGGCATCAGGAGTAGGGTCCAGGATGTTATTTTAATTATTAAGTCTTCCAATTTGTATTTTTCTAATTCGTTGATTGTGTAGACTGTAGTCATTGTTTAAAATATAATCTCCTGTATAATCGGTTTAAACCGTATGTTTATTTAAAAGACACTGTAGTATTCTTATAAATAAATAAATTTGATAAATAATGGTTACAACACATTCAAAATATTTAACACATTTCATTTGCACGAAACTTTTACCTAACACGAGTGGGTATCCACAATTGTTTAAATATCCAGCTAATATCGACTATTTATTAGCGATTGTTATGAAAATCATGTCACTTGGTTCAAATAGATTAATTTTATTTATGTAGATTCTTTTACATTTTGTGAATGAGAGAACGTTGTAGGCCTTACAGACTAGATTTGTAGACGATTTTATTCTGTATTTTTATTCCTTTAAGCTGGTACTTATTGACAAGCCTGCACTGTCCTCCCATACCTATTATAACTGTAATTTGAAAACATTGTAAAAGTCAATTATTTTTATAAGAGTAACCGTGGAGTTTCTTGCCGGCTCTTCTCCTTATGAAGCGACAAATTAGAAACCTGCACCTAGCTTCTGACGTTTCATAAGTGCCCATGCCGGTTTATGATAAATGATTTTTGATTTTGAGTGCATTTTCATACATTTTATTTAAACTCAAAAAGCTTGATATTTAAAAAAAAACCGGTCAAGTGCGAGTTGGACTCGCGCACCGAGGGTTCCGTACAAACCTGTGGGTATATAAGTAAAAGTTCAATATTGTCAAAAATATTTTTTTTTATATGACGAAACTAAAAATTTTCGGTTTTCGTAATTATTCCTATATCTGTACTATAAGACGTGACTTCGTACAAAATTTCAAGATTCTAAGTTCACGGGAAGTACCCTGTAGGTTTTGATTCCCGTGCGAGTTTCGAAAATTTGCGGAATTTTGCGGCCTAAATGGCTGTATCTTTTGATTGCGTTGACATAGAAGGTTGATTTTTCTACAGCTTCCAGGGACAGTAGAACTAAGTATCATATAGAAATTTCAGTTTGATACCTCCACGCGTTCCTGAGAAAAACGGTCTTGACAGGCGGACGGACGGACGGACGGACGGACGGACGGACAACAAAGTGATCTTATAAGGGTTCCGTTTTTTCCTTTAGAGGTACGGAACCCTAAAAATATAGGTGGGAACTGTTATAAAATATGAATACATATAATACATATAGTCATATTATACATCAATAGTCAGTTGCATAATTTAATAATTTTGTGTGCCTTTAAATTTCTTTCTTCTCTGATCTGAACTTTATTAGATTTATTTTTATTTTAAAATATTATTCCGTTAAAGAAGGTGTGTTATAAGTGTAAATGTATAATTAAACTTTTTAATTTCATTAGAATCGCACGTGCATAAAGGCTGTCATTGTGATATTATTTTTAATTTTTGTAATAAGAGCTTTACGATATGAGTGTAGATAAATACAAGTTGATGATATTTTTTGTGTATTTTTTATGTTAATTTCTTGGTGTTCTTTAGAAATCTTGAAAAAGTCTATTAAAAACAAATAAGTGAAACTTAATTGAATTGTTTTTTTTTTTCCATAACTACAAATCCTTAAAATTGTTCTCAAATTTTGACACAATGTTTATTATTTCACACTGAAATTACAGGCGACAGTTTCGCTTCAAACAAAAATCTCTTACGAATATGTTTTAATACACAGATAAGATTTAAATATACACCTTATAAAATCTTTAATCTTTAACAGCTTATTATTAAATGAACACGAACTGAAAAATAGAAAAAAAATTACTAACAGCTAAAATTTCTTTTTTCAATCCTTTCACTATCAGTGACAGTCACAGTGACATTTTTTTTAGGAGCCCACAGGCCTGGCTTTTTGAAAATGTTTCTGAGAAATTATGGAGTATTTCCTTATGAAAATTATAGTTTAGTTGAATCACTTAATAAGCTTCCGAATTTTAAAGTAGCATAGGAACTGAATTATTGCTATATTTTTCAAAAAATACTTGTCATATTCAATGCGGGCAACGCGCCTGTCACGTTGATCATGGCATGGTTTTTCAACCTTTTATAAACAGATGACCCGCTCACTAGTTTAATTAAACTCCAGTCTTACCATGCTGCCTCTTTCAAGCCGTTTGTGAACCACACAATGGTAAGCACATTCTGCACGGAATGCCCCAGACATTGGAAAGATACCTTGTTCGTGAAGTCTCGTTATATTTACGATCAAATTAAAAATCAAAAGAGTGATAGATAAATGGATAAAACTGATATTAGAACTATCAAAAGTGTTAAAAAAATACCGACAAGAAACACCTGCAAAACATTCGAAATAACATGGTAATAAAATAATATACCTTAAAAATATTTTGCAATATTTTGCGAACGTATTTTATGGTCCTTCAATAGAAGGGCCATAAAATACGTTCGAGGTTTTAAGCCATCCTATTGTTAAACCGGATTTTTAGAAGTTCCCACTAAATAACAATGGTATACACATAGATAATGAACGTATTTTAATGCAGTTGAAAGAGTTCCGACAGCAGTAAACCACAAGCTCTGATAACATTGTATGAATTGAACAAAATATATGACTTGCTTCTTTTTTATATATTTTCAAGTATATAACACATTGAAATAAAACAAGTAACAAGTCCCTCTCACGCCGATAAAACAGAAATGACAATAATTATTAACATTTTATACCTCTATGCAGTGGTCAACGTGCCTAGCACGTTCGCTGCATTTTGTATGGATGGCGGCGGTATCACATAATTATAGAACATCGTGATAATTGGGGAGGCAGTGAAAGTGTTCATATATAACTAAACTTATAGACCCGACGGAGCATAATTATGTCGGAGAGAGGAAAATATTAAAGTTATTAGACATAAATTGTTGTTCGACATTTTGTATTCCAAATTATTTCGTTTAACTTATAGCAATAGCAATAATACATTTTCTAAACCAAAAAGAAGATAAATATGAGTACGAAATTACTTCTTGTCAACAACAATAATTCATAAAGAGCTCATACCGGCCGTGCCTATTCAAAAATAATCTCACAAACTAGTGAACATAACACGCGCCTGTGTGAGTGTCACACTTCTATACATCATTACTACGAACACTACTAAAATATGTTTCGTGCATTCTATTGGTCAAAACGCATGCATTGTGCGATCGAGTCGTGAGCCTTGCTACGCGATTATCGCTTTAAAGGTGAGCGTGCGGAAGAAGTCGTGATTTTACATACAAATACTCACGAATTGGCGATACTACTATGGGTGTTTTAGATCCCAAAGAAGTAAAATGCAAATTAGTTTATATTCCTCATGGAGAATATAACTATTTTATTTCATTAATACATACAATGTAAGAAAATAAAATACTTGAGGTTCTGATTATTTTGTACTTTTATTTATTATTTACATCCTATCCACATAAGAAAATATCACATCCAAATAAAATCACAAAAATATCAATTTTAGGTACCTAGTCGTTCCTGACGTTTATTTATGTTTAAAGGGCAAATTAAAGCTAATCGGTGGACTACTATTTTTATCTAACTAGAAGGTAGCATACACGGTAACATTTTCTTATTTAAAACCTTATTGTGAGATACGGTAGTTGGTTGGAGATACCCGTTAAGCCCCCTCTACGCGTCCGTGGACGTTGGCAGATGCATCAGCAGACGGATCACCACGAGCCGTCCACACGTCTGTAGGTCGAGCAGTCTATGCTTATACTCGACAGACGCAACTCGTACGTAATATTCCAAAAATGGATATTGAGACCGTAGCTGCCACAGCTATTAATTTATTTAGTTTTTTTTATAAATATTATGTATTTTAGATTATTTATATAAAATTTAAAAATAAATACCATAAAAATAAAAATGTTGTATTGTGTACTATTATAATAGCATAGACTGCTCGACCTACAGACGTGCAGACGGGTCGTGGTGATCCGTCTGCTGATGCATCTGTCATCGTCCGCGGACGCATCTGTAGACGTGTAGAGGCTTTCTCATAGTGGAAACATAAACCCTTTTCATTCGCCCGTTATTCATATCTATCTAGTAGGAAGTTTTTCTTATATTTAACAAGTAGGTATGTAGGTATCTACATAAAAATTGTTCACACTTAGGAATCTAGTTTAGAGCAATTATTATTAATCATTCGTTACTTATATCTACACACATCAAAAGTATCTAGGGATCAACATATATTTTTGCAATAACTTTTCTCCTGATTGATATTAATTAAAATTTTCTTTAAGGATTCATCAAATAAAGTGTTTTCGTTTGTCACAGTAACGATAAACCAAGTCACCTTTGCATTAATAAAGAAATTTGCCATTTTCCTAATAAAGGGATTTTTGACATTTGAACCACTAACATTAAAGTTCGAAAAAAAGACTGAAATAACAGTTTTCTTTAAAATTTTATTGGGTAACTTAAACAATTAATAATCCGTGTTTCTACCGCGAACACTAACAACACAAGAACATCGGTTTGGCATACTCAAAATGAGTTCATCCAAATCACGCTGTGGAATGGCCGCCCATGTTCGTTGCAACAACAAAAAAAGGTCTTCTTGCGACTGGATACCCTCCATATTCGGCAGAGCTCTTCTCTGTAGCATATCCCATGCATGCTCAATCGGGTTCAAGTCTGGCGACTGAGCAGGCCAGGGCAGGACATTGATGTTAGCTGCGGCGAGAGTCTGTCTTACAACTCTTGCGGTGTGCGGTCGTGCATTATCATGCATTAACTGAAATAAGGGACCGATTTGCACTTGTAGAGGAACGATGACGTCTGATACAATCGTCTCAGCATAAATTTGAGCGTTGAGGTTGCCTCTGATCCAAATCAACTCAGTTCTTCCGCCGATCCAAATACCCGCCCATACCATGATGGTTCCACCACTATAAGGATGGACTTCCTGGCAGGATTTTAATCGCTGTTGGCGTCCAGGGGTTCTCCAGTGTCGTATACGTCTTGTATCCGGTCTCATACCAAAACGAGACTCATCAGAAAAGCACACGAAACGCCATTGTTCTTCTGCCCAATTTCTGTGTTCAAGAGCCCATTGATATCGAATCCTACGATTGTGCATTGCTATAGGTGGTACCCGTAGCGGTCTTCGGGAATGAAGGTTCACTTCATGCAAGCGGTTTCTGACTATTTGGTCGCTAATTAAGTTCCCTGAAGAGTGATGAAGCCTCACGGCTAACATCATGGCGGTTATTGTTGGAGCTCTTCGAGTTAAGATTTGAATGTATCGGTCTTGTCTCCGTGTGGTGCAGCGATACCGTCCTCTATGGCGCTCAGCCACGGTACCAGTGCTTCGGTAACGTGTCCAAAGTCGACTGATAACACTCTGACTTGTATTCAGAGCTAAAGCTACAGTACGTTGCCGGGAACCAGCTTCTATCATTCCCACGGCTCTGAGCATTTCTTCCCTGCTTAAATGACGTCGCCGCTCCATAATAACGTTGGTTTTAATCAGTAGTAGGGAAACAGTAGCACTAATAATGTCTTCAATGCGTTGTATGTTTTTATAGGGAAAATATTTACAGCTTATTTTCATCTTTTACTCGAATTTGATTGAGAGTTCCTGATTCAAATTATGAAATGCACCAAAAAGGATCCATATAAATTTATAAAATCATAAATTTATTACAAAGCCACATCTCAATCTCAAGAAATCCGCATAAAAATGCTTGATCCCTAGACACTTTTGATGTGTGTATTTAGTAGAAATAATTAACAACAGTCATCTTCTCTTCAGTCTTGCATTTAAAACAAAATATTATATATTATAACAAGATTTCTCTTTTACGGAACGTTTCCTAACAATTTCTGTAAATGATTTCACAACTGTTCAAAAATCAACGTAATCTAAACATAAACGAACAATTATATTTTTTATCACAAAAACAATCATCATCATCATTTCAGCCAAAAGACGTCCACTGCTGGACATAGGCCTCCCCCAAGCACCACCACTTCGACCGATTCTGTGCTTCCCGCATCCAGCGGGTTCCCGCGGCCTTCACAAGGTCATCGATCCATCTTGTGGGAGGCCTCCCAACGCTACGTCTTCCGGTACGCGGTCGCCATTCCAGAACCTTTCGGCCCGCAAACAACAAAAACAATTATTTTGTTAAAATGTATATGTCGTGGCTAGATCATAGAAATTGATCAGTTCATGATATGGCCAACTAAAATTGCCCAGATCATTTTAAACTTTAAACTTTGATGATATGTTAATCCTCGTTTGGCCTACTTTCTTTAGACTTTTAATTATCATAGAAATATGTAATCATTTAAACGATCTGGCCAATTTTAGTTGGCCATATCATGAAGTGATCAATTTCTATGATCTAGCCACGACATATATGTAAAACATGTGTGAGCATACATTTGTGTGCGTGTGTGCATGTTTTGTCTGCGTGTATGAGTATGCTTAAGTTTTGGTATAAAAATTAGCATAGGTCCATACTTTCGTCGCTCCTCGTCTGTTCGTTGTTGTCACCATTTGAAGCTGTTTCAAGTTGTTCTCTTTTCTTGCCTGCTTGAGGTTCTTCTCCATTATTACCATTATCTTCATCACCAACTTGAAGTTCTTCGCTGTTATTACTGGCATTATAATGTAATTCCTCTCCGCGGTTTCTACTTTTGCGGGTTCGTTTTGATGATTGTCGTAACCCTTTCATTAATTTACGTTTAGAAGCATTCCTTATGGCTAGCTTCAAAAACTTTTCGGCGTCATCATCCGTAAAGTTTGAGTCCCAAGAATTGACAATTTCAAAGAAAAATTTCTTAATGTTCTTGTAATTTTTAAAGGGAATTTCATAAATTTCTCCCTTGCTACCACCGGACCATGAACACTGACAAAGAATTTTTTTGGAGAAAAGTATATCCAGTAGTTTGTATGCGCACGTAAAAATCAATAACGATCTGGAAAGAGTAGTGCAATGGTCAGATAATAACTCACTGGTATTAAACCCATTGAAGTCAAAATTTATGGTTTTAGGAAGTAGGAAAATGATCAGCGCAATACTGTCAGCCAAGCCAGAAGTTGTTATCAGGGGGGAAAAAATTGAAAGGGTGGATATCGCATGCAACCTTGGGTTAACCATGGATCCAGAACTACGATTTGAGAAACACATCAGTAACTGCATGAGGAATTGTTTTTATAGATTGAAGCTCCTATATTCAATTAGAGACTACTTAAGTGTTGATTTGCGTAAACAATTAGTGGATAGCCTAATTTTATTAAGACTTAACTATTGTGATACTGTGTATGGCCCGTGTCTTTTATCAAGAACGGAGAAACTAATACAACGCATACAAAATGCATGTACACGGTTCTGTGTAAAGATACCTCGTAGAAGTCATGTCACTCCGTTTATAAATGAAAATAATATATTGAAAATGGCTGCTAGGAGAAAGTTACATATGGCTAGTTTACTATTTGGAGTAGTCACTACACAAAAACCACACTATTTGTTTGATAAGTTAAAGTGGAGACAAAGTAAATACGAACCACGTTTTTCTACCAAACCTCTTTGTGTCTCAAAACATAGAACCATGGCATTCAGGGGGAGCTTCAGATATGCGGCCACGCACTGTTGGAATAACATACCTCCGCCAGTAAGAGTCCTGAAAACGAAAAAGCACTTTTTGAGTATTTTAAAGATAAATATTTCATGCAGATACAACAATCCACATGATCTACAACTAGGATCTAGTAACAATAGCCGCCCTTTTTATACTTACCTCAAGGGTCACGGCCTACAGGCAATGGATATGGCTTTCCAACAGTGTGAGTGGCCTGTGTCTGATTCCGCCCTGGCTGGGTCCGGTCTGTGCCAATGTCATTAGAGTTAATGGTTTGGTTTTAAAATGATTGGTTGTGTCGGTGGTAATTGCTTCTTCGTACATCGAAAAGAGCCTTGATCCATTCGGCCCACTAAAATCAAAATTATCCTTATTATTACTATTTAGCCGTATTAGTAATAAAACTACGCTTTGACTGAAAAGCATGCTATGCAAATGCCGCAAATGGCCGCCACACCATCGCAACTCCCATGGTACACGACATTAAAGTTATTATTTAGCATTTATATCTATTATCACTGTATTAATGTCTTAGTCTATGTATTTTATTGATTTCTTATATTGGATTCTGTTAACATGGATATGTTTATATTTATACATGATAGGTTCGTCTATTACATAATTTTTTCGAGGAAAATTGTACTTACCCGATAACATAACATTTTAGATCACACGATGAGCGTCTTTACGTCACTCCGGAAGGTATTTGCAGAATACCAGCGCTGTTGACAATAGGTCCGTCCGAAGTCGCAGCATTTAGCTGAGCAAGGACCTGTTCGTGCACAGATGCGACGCACGGCCTAGTTGTTTTTATATTTGTTATTTTGTTGAAATAAAAGTAGTCAGTAATGCACTCTGCTTTCGGCATTTTGTTTTTGTTTTCTTGTTAATAATTATATAATTGCATGTGTCGTACGTAATTCATTTGTCTATGGTCGGTCCCAAACCTTGACTGACACTATCAGTCAAGTCAATGGACAATATTGTAAAAAATAATCGACTTGAATACGGGACTTTTGGCCACATTGCATGTGTGCATTTTATTTCATAGTTGATTATATTTTATGTAATGTGCGTTTTGTTTGTGCAGAATAAACATTTTTTCTTTCTTTCTTTCACGTCATGCCGCTACCCACTTTAGATGAGCACAACAATGATAATGTTTTGGAAAGCTTCTTTTTTTTGGCCTTATCAGCTAGATCCGTTTACAACATTTCAAATTGCTGCTGGTTTTCAATGGGCTGTATAGAAAAACTTTCATTCTCTTCTTCCGTTCTTAATTGGTCTTGCAGCAATGTAACATTTACTGGTCTTTCCTTCTCCTGAGATATTGATGCTTTTGTTTCCTCCAATTGTATTGTTAAGGAAGCCAGCTTAAGTGCAATTTTTTTTTGATTTTCCACAACTACGTTAAGCTTTTCTAACATCGCGGCTTGATTAGTAATCACAGTTTGTATATCTTCTGAGTTGAATACCTGAATAGTGTCTTGCTGCTGACAAAATACATTTGTTGTTAAAGCGCGACTGTCGCTGGCTGACGGTGGTGGATTATCCTATAAAATGAAGTGATTAACCTAAATGATTAAATAAGCACATCAATTTAATTTGTGATGCAAGCATATATTGAGTATTAGTTAGGTACTACGTAACAGATACATTACTTCCTTTCAACTAACACGGAACATGTACGCATCGAAACATTACTCGCGCGCACATCGCTATATCTACACTTAATAATGATAATAATATAATAATAATAGGTCTTTACCTATGAAATTGCCGTTTTGTATGAAAAAATTTAAACGAATTTTTTTCATGAATTTTTTATTTGTATTAATCGAAGTAATCACCCATGCAATCAATGCATCTTTGCCATCGCAGTGGCAGTTTATTGATGCCCTTCTTAAAGAAATCAGCTGGACGGGAGGCAACAAATTCTTCAAAGGCATTTTGTACTGCCTCTCGGGTATTAAATTTTTTTCCCGCCAAGAAGTTATCCAAATTCTGGAAAAAGTAGTAGTCTGTAGGCGCAAGGTCTGGTGAGCAGGGCGGATGACGGAGAGCTTCCAACCCCAGTTCTTGCAACTTGGAGACCGTCTGCTGTGCAGTATGAGGTCGCGCGTTGTCGTGCAGGAGCAGCGGAGACGAGCGATTGACCAATGCTGGTTGGAGATGCGCCAGCTTCTCCATCATTGTGTTCAGTTCTTCACAGTACACATCTGCAGTAATGCTCACCCCGTTTGGTAAGAAGCTGTGATGAATCACACCGGCGCTAGACCACCAAACAGTGACCATCACTTTTCTAGGGGTAAGTTTTCGTTTAGGGCATTGTTTAGGTGCTGAACCAGGATCCAACCAACTTGCTGAGCGCTTACGGTTATCAAACAGAATCCATTTTTCATCGCAGGTAACAATGCGGTTCAAAATTCCTTCATTTGTGTGTCTGTTGAGCAGTGCAAGGCACGTCTCGACGCGTACTTCGCGCTGGCGATCATTGAGTTCGTGGGGCACCCATTTGTCAAGCTTTTTTACCTTGCCAATTTGACGCAAATGGACCAATATTGTTTTGACGCTAACGTCGAAAGCTGCTGCTAATTCAGCCGTAGATTGTGTATCATCAGCTTCCACAATCGCCTTTAATTCGTCATTGTCGACCAAAGTCTTCGGACGACCGCGAGGTTCATTTTTCAGGTCGAAATTTCCAGAACGGAAGCGAGCAAACCAATAACAGGTGGTGCGTTGGTTTGTAGTGTTAGCTCCGTAAACGTCGTTGATGTTGCGTGCCGCTTGTGCCGCGTTGCTGCCACGACGGTACTCATATTCCATAATTACTCGAATTTTTAACGTATCCATGATGACGAAAAAGATTGAAATGCGATGAAAATGTAACACTAATCAATAAAGAAATGACTACTTTTAGAAAAAAAAATCCATGTTTTTAAAATAAAATTAATTTGAAATTAGAATTCTTAGCCAAACAAAAATTATTTTGATTTGAAATGGCCAGTACTGCAGAACGGCAATTTCATAGGTAAAGACCTAATAATATCCATATCTAAACTAATATTATAAAGAGGAAAGATTTGATTTTTTGTTTGTTTGTTTGTATGTTACGATTTAACATAGAAACTACTCAACCGATTTTTTAAATTCTTTCACAATTATAAAGCTATATGACCTTTTAGTAACATAGGCTCTTTAACATCACACTATGACCAATAGGAACGGAACAATAATGAAAAATGTAGCAAAAACGGAAAAAAAAATCCTTTTTGAGAGCTTACGCTGCGTAAAGGGTTGAAGTTACGCGAAAATGCAGTATGATAGAAATATTCCCCCTAAAAAGTTCTTATCAAAAGTCCGCGACAGCATATGTCTATTTGCGGACGGAAAGCAATGGGTAGCTCGCCGTCCGATAAGGATCAGGCCCGGGTCGACGGCGCGTAGTGTTCCACGCGCGCCTTAAAGAGATGTCAGCACAATCGACGGGGTCCGCTAGGGCCGATGCCAGCCGGGGTTGCTGCGGGTGTGTCCTACGGGGTTACCGTGGCCCCAGCAATGTACAGGCAACCGAAGGAATACGGGTGGGTTTTAGTCAGTAAGAGTCTGACACGCCCTCCCGCTCCACCCAGAGCGGGAGAAGTCATTTGATGATTTCCCACCCCAAAAAAAAAAAAACCATATGTCTATCTTTCTATGGTAATATTCGATCAAAAATAATGCAATGCAAATAAAAAACAAACTTTATCTCTTTATAATATTAGTTTAGACTTTGGAAATCCATGGGAATTAAGTCGCAAAGTGCTAATAATTTACCTATACCTATTCTGGTTAATATAAACTTTAATTATTGTGAAGTAGCGTTTAATAGCTGGATCTTAAAGTCCTAACTTCCTACAGACACTACAATATCAAACAAAAATCTTACCAATTATGTCAAATCTTGCGCCAACGCGTCGAAATTTATTTCGCCATCAGCGGCATATGGATTCGATGTTCCCGGCACGCTGCAGTGGGCATTGTCGTCGGTATCCGTATTTTGTTCCATTCGACGCAATTCCTTATGTGCCTCTTCGTATGTAGGTATAAAATTTCTCTTTAAAACACATTTGTACGAGTTCCATTCTGGTCCTGGACTAGAATGACCGTCTTTTATTAATTTAGATGTCCAGTTACTGGGTATTGTATTACCCAGTAACTGGGTTGTAGGGGTCAGATCGCTCCATGTAAAATACTGGTATTCAGATGCATCCGGTTAAACTGGAAGCCGAGTCTAACATAGTTGGGAAAAGGCTAGGCAGATTATATTTTGTAGGGAATTATATTTAAGTTTTAATACATGTTTGCCTGTGTGTGTATGTGCAAATAAACTATAGCTATTTGTTTCGTTCCAGAAAAAGAAAACTTTTTACTTCTGGCTTCGGGCGGCGGTGGCAAGAAAGCGGAACCCTAGAAGCCCACCACCGCCAACTCTAGGCGAGAACCACGACGGCGGCAGACGATGCGACTATGGTCGGTGCCGATCATTTTTTGAGCACACGAGCGTACAGCGTGAGTCCATGCATAGCTTAGCTTGTAATCACACTTATCACATTAACTTATTCATTATTTACATAATACATGGTTTTCTTGATAAGTGAATAACAACGTTGATTAAAATAGGTAATACCTACTACCATACATGACTAGTCAACGTATAATAGACATGTTGTAAGGGCGCTCGGCGCGCACTCAAACTGGTTTTACGCGCGCCGGCGCGGCGGACCAGACTCAGCAAAAATTATGATAAATGTTCCGTTGTCTACAACGCGCCCCAACAAAGGTGGACTCCGATTCTAGGGCACTAGTAAATAATGCACTTTATTCCCCTGGGTTTCCGTAGGAACCAATCCTATGTGTTCATACAGGTCATGGTCAATTTAAGTGCCAAGTTTCACTGAAATCCGTTTTTCCGTTAGCGTGAAAAAGTAACAAACAATATCTATCCATTCCCACAAACTTTCACAGTAAATAGTAGCATAGTTTTACAATCCTTAAGTAGTATTTTCATTTTGTAATTATTTTATTTATCAAAATAAAAGAATTAAGGTATTTCTAAGCATTGTTTCTCAAACACCGATTCTTTCTTCCATTGCTCGATTTGGGAAAGACGCCAGTCATGTCGTTCGTTGATGTTGTGTCATCGAAATCGAATAATCGGATGCATATTTAATTTACTTAAAGTTAATTTTTAGATTATTATTTTTGTAAAAAATATCCCGGGATTCCAGGAACACCGGGAATTTATGAAGCTTTCTAGTTCAGGTGTTTAGTATGGAAGCGACTTTTAAAGTATTAGGATTGCATAAGTATTCAGATGCATATTTATTTAAAACTAGCAGCGCTCCGCGGTTTCACCCGCGTAGTTCCCTTTCCCGTAGGAATACGGGGATATAATATAGCCTATGTCACCCGGGGATAATGTAGCTTCCCAACAGTGAAGAATTTTTCAAATCGGTGCAGTAGTTTTGGAGCCTATTCAATGCAAACAAACAATCAAATCTTTCCTCTTTATAATATTAGTATAGCAAATAAAATACATGTGTATGTAGAGTGTAAGTTTGTAAGAGAAGGAATAGTGTGAGTAGTAATGTGCCGTTCCCGAAAATGTTCCCAAAAGAATCTTTCCAGTGCCCGGGGATATTCCCAATTGCTGGGAATGGGAACGTGTCGGTGAAACCACATAGAATTAAAATAAAAGTAAAAATATAATAACATACTAAGTTACTGGTAAGGTTTAGTAAGTAAGTAGAAGTGACATGTAAAAGTGCTCATTTCGCGCTATCTTTATTACTAATGAGCGGCAGTCTAAACAATAGAAGTTTACATTTCTGGAGTTGCCTATTATGTTTGCTTCTTTTGTTACGCCGACCCGGGGCTATAAATGATGCACAAAGGATAAGTAAATAACATTTCTCAAAATTAGTATCACACCTGCACAGTTATAAGGATGGTTTTTAGTTATCAGTTTAACTCTCCAACTACATCAATAAACTGTCGAAAATTCTCAGTAACACATTGTGGGTGTAAAAGATATGCGTTTAATTTCTATCTTTTATTATTTTATTATGAAACATGCGAGAAGAAACCTAATCTAAAAAGTTCAAAAAAGAAAAAATCTTTAGCTTATGTGTTAGTATTCTCACTAACTGGGAATGGTCCCGGGCACCAGCCCAGTCAAATTATACTAATCTATCCTCCGTTTGAAATAACATTAGACAGTTAATTAAACCTTTTTTTCATTCCGTTCAACTGATTTTGACCTCTATTGCGTTGTAAGCATGATAAATGGTATCTGCAGTAAACAGTAGGTGTTGTAACAACTTTTTTGCTTTAACGCCATCCTTATTCCTACGGAATAGAAGTCACAATCGGTTGAACCGATTGTAAAAAAGGTTTTTATAAATATCTAATCTTATTTCAAATGGACAATAAAAAATTGACAATTGAATGGATGGACATTTTACATTTGTTTCGCGGCAGCATTTAATATTACTTGGTAGTCATTGGTAGACTGTATAATTAATCTGTTACAAAAATCAATAAAAATATAAACTTGTAAAAAAAATATTAACAACTTGTTTTTAATCTATTGTCTATTTGTATAGTTTGGTTTTATACATTTTGTTGTAAGTATATTTTAATTTAGAGTAGGTGTAGGATTTGTTTTGAAGTTTTCAAAAATTAATGTTTAAAAATAAAAAGGTCACGATTTTTATTCCGCATTTTATTTTTAAACTTTTCCCGCGGTTTCACACGCGTTCCGTCTCACCGAGAGAAGGCCTGTGTCCCAGCAGTGGGAACATTAAAGGCCTATTATGATGGCAGGTAGGTAGGCAAAATTCCATGATGATCGGTTGTGTAGTTAAAGCGCCAGAAGCAGGGAGGTTTATCTACCACTGAAAAAAGGGGCTCTAGCTACCACTGAATCTATTATACGGGACCCTGACGCCGACGGTATATTTATTTACTTAAAAAAAAGTCACCGTCCTTTTTGCAAAAGACCCGCCAAGATATTTTTATATGGGGCTTTATAGCTAGCCCCATAAGGGTTATGCCACTGCGAAAAAACTGAAAGCGTAGGTAACAAATAAACACTCACTTTTGTATTTTATGCGGCTTCATCCGAGTTCTCATAGGAATAGGTATTCTTATGACAGTTTGGGTGTAGCTGCAAATGAACCTCGTATGGGAACCCATGTCCTTCATGATAACGCGTAACAAACAAAGGAACTGATATTCTCATTGACAAAATATTTTGAATGCAATGAAGTAACGATAATAATTATAGATTCGAATTTTATTTCCCTAGAAATCGTATCTTATTTCTTGCGCAATAAGTTTGAACTTTCATGTAAAAGCAAACTTCGGTAGGTATAGGTAATTCCGTTACTAACCTCCAACCTTATAACTTTGGGAAAAAGATCGTGTCAAACGTTAATCTCAAACAAGGCGGACTGACAAAAGGCGTTTTGTAAGTATAATTAATTAAAACTTCGTCCACGTTTGTGATGGGTATCTATATTGTTTTCGAAATTTCAAGCCGATTGTGTCATGGGTTTTTGCATTGAACTTCGTAAAAATACTTAGAATAGAAGAACAAGGAACGCACGAAAACAGGTGACCGCCAGCCCACCAGTAAGTAGGCAACAAAACTCGGAAAAAGTAATTAAAAACTGCGTGAAATAATAAAAAAAGTGTTTTTCTCACATCAGATTACCTACCTGTCTACTTAATATTATTCTCCGAGAGCGTGAAATTTCGCTACCTACCTGTTTAAATATATGAGTAGGTAACACCTACTTAATATTTACAGCTATTTCCAACAATTAAGTAAAAATGAAGACATTAAATATAAAAACGATTATATCTAAGCTTTCTTAAGTAGTTTAGGCAATGCGCCGTCCACAGGCCGCTTCTTTTTAGTACCACGCTATTATTTGGATTCTATTCAAGTATTCAACCTGCTACGCTATTTCTTATCGCAAAGTATCTTATTCTACACTACGACGCGCGTACGCACACACTCTCACGTACGCACTGCAGCACGAAACATTACGAGTAAGAACGGACAAAAAGCTATATATCTCTTTCACACGATTCTCGTAGTTGTTGCTTATAAGGCGTTCAAGATCAAAGTGGGGTAACTTGATGTGCTGGCGACTGTACTATAAAAGCTGTTGATTTTTTCCGCAAAAATTACATCTATGCTCTCACAATCCCGCCACATAGTAGCCACAAGACACAACCCCTTGATCGTTGCATTCACAACAGTCTCAAAGTATTTTATGCAGCTGAATGTGAAAAGTGGATGCGTAATCATCCTGGTCGAGTTATTACAACGTATCAGATAGCGTCTATTCTGACTCCAGCCTATTTGAAAGCGGCAACTCCGGCTAATGCAATTGCGAGTTTTAAAACTACGGGTATAGTTCCGTTCAATCCTGAAATATTTTCAGAAGAAGATTTCTTGGCCAGTGTTGTGACAGAAAGACTTATGCCTGAAACCATTGAACACGATACTACGCCTTCTACATCAAGTCCAATGAACGCACACAATAGTGCATCTTACATTGAAGTCCCTCAGTCATCAGAAATCTTAAATCCTATCTCTGCAGTGCTTACCCCAGAACGTAATCATCCTTTAGTTCAGAGAGGAACAGTATCTACCATTTTTATTTACAGAAATAAATGTATGACTCAAACAAATGAAAATTCAGCATTCACTTTGGAACCTAATAAATCAACTTCAACATCAGAAGTCATTGGATCATCTATAACACTGGCCAGTGAAGAGGGCGCTTCTTCTTTTGTTGAAGAAAACCAACCTGATACCGCAGAAGAAGTAACTTTGAAAATCTTGGAGACAGTCCCAAGTACAAGCTCATCAAAACCTTTTGTGTCGGTGTTGGATGTCGCTCCTTTATCAAGAGCAGAAAATCTAACACGGTCTACCAGAAAGAAAGGGAAGTCAGATATTTTAAGCAGTTCACCATTTAAAAGACAACTTGAAGAAGAAAGCGCACTAAAGAACAAGAAAACTCCAAAGAAACCCAAAATACAATTCAAAACACCGAAAAAGAAAATATGGAAGTGTCCAGGATGCCAAGAAGTTTATAAGGAACCAATTATTGAAGATTGGATACAATGTTCGAGGTGTCAAGCATGGTGGCATCTTTGAGTATATAATGTCTAGATGGAGCGTCGCCCTACAATCAAAACAAAGAAAAAAACGAGCCAACAATTTCAAGTATGTTTGCGTGCGGCCGATGTTTTACACTGTGCATCTATGTATCTGTGTGCGTGAAAAATGTTACCAGCCACTACGAATTCTCCCATAAATCACATATAAAAAATAGACGAATTAAATAAGATACGTTAAAAATAGACGAATTAAATAAGATACGTTTTAGGTGTATGTATGTATGTAGGACTATTCAGTTTTAGTAGTGTATTTTTATTATGAAGTTACTTTCTTCAAAAAATCATTTAATTAGAGTTGTGTGTGTGAATGTTTTATTAAATCAACTAAGTTAATTAAATTAGTATTACAATATGTAACTTTTTAGGCAGTTTGTATTTGGAAATTTGAAATAAAATATCACAGATATTAGGAATGAATTTTCAATTACAAATAAACCCGTTTAACAAAGATATGGGCGATCGGTAGAATAAAATAAAACAAAACTAAAGTCAGTGACCATCTCTTTGTATTTGTTTTTTTTAAAGTTTTCGCTTAGAAGCTAGGTTATTATTCACATTGTCTAATTTTAATTTGTGGTAATATCTTATCGCAAAATACTTTTCCACTACCAGTCTCATTAAATTTACTTGATGTAGGACACCGCAAACATGAGCCGTTTCTACTGCAAAATAACTAACGCCACCTACAAAGTTTTTCATTACAGTAGATACTATTTTGGAATAATTAGCACTTGTCATTAAAAAATCTTGTTTAATAAACTGGCGAATTACGGTTTCAGTTCTTTTGCATATATCATACACATCTTGCGAAGCATAAACCAGGCCACCTTTATCTTTTATACACACTAATTTGTGGTACTGTAATCTTGTCCTTGTTATTAAAGAATCGATGCAAGCATTACATTTTATCTGCTTACGTAATATCCGCACAACGCAACCTGCTATATAGCCAACTATTTGGTTAGTAAATTCACATGATCATGAACTATCTAATATATGTGATGCACCTTCATTTTCGTCCAAGGACAAGTGTTCTTCGTCATTTTCAATTCCATCCTCATCATCTCTGCGTGAAAAAGGTACAGTATCATTTATGCATTTAAGAGACGAAGAACACATAAGAACACTTATGTTTTCAAGGGGCACACAGTTTCCCGATTGGACCGATTTAAGCTCCATATGGCAAAGTAGCTTCTTATAAATACCTTTCAGCTGTCGGGCATTCGGATTGTCGTTATAGCCACCATGCATGCGTATCGATCCAAATAATAATTCAATATGGTCTTGGCTAATGCGGTATGTACTTAAATATTTTAGAGTTTTTGGTTCCACCAAATTTTCATAAAGAGTCTTCAAGCTATTTATACAAATAAGCACGCCAAGAAATCCCGTAAACGATTGTGACTTGAGAACTGGTACGTAACTTTTTAAAATAATTTTCTTTGAAGTTTGCTGTTCCTTGTAAGTTCTCTTTCTCGAAATTTTAAGGCTTAAATTCAAAATAAGCTTTTTTGCTTCTTCTAATATTGCAAACATTTCAATTTTATTTCTAGAAAAGATAGGATGTTTGCAACCATGGGCCTTTAAATTTCTAGAGTTAAAAATGTCAAAAACATTATTCATGAGCATTATAAAATTTTCAGTGGCTTTGCTATCTGAAAATTCTGGTAAATTTAGCTCTTGTCGACAAAACTCAATTGCTTTTGATACACTACTGCTCAGGAGCTGGGTGGCCAATTTAACATTCATAATTGAGTTCCGGAATTGTAAGTGCTTTTTTGAAAGACGGTTAGCTAGATGTAAACCTGTTTCTGCTTGTAGCAATTCGAGTTTTTTCACATACGACCAATCAATTTTGTGGTCATCATACAAAAAACTTTCTTTTGATTCCCAATGATTCCGTATCAATTTAATCATATGGCAAATATCAAGGAACACTGCCACCTCATAATCAGCACATGGATGTTTAAATGTTGATTTCAGTTCTCTTGGGTTTTCATATTTACAACCCAAAATCTGCATGGCCGACAAATTCGAACTGTGACCGTCAAAGGTTAATGACATGACGTCAACACCTACTTCGTGGCATTTGTGCAGTATAGTTTTAATTATATTGGCTTTTTGTTCGCCAGTCATTCCGTGGATTAAAAAATAAGCTATCGGTAACTTCCAAGGTTCATTCAACGATACTAAAATAAAAAAATATGCCTCCGAAGCTTTAATATTCATATTTTCATTAGGGCCACTCCCCATATCTACAATACCTTCATCTTGCAACGTTTTTCTATTAAAACACTTTTGTTGTCTGATTGCCATCTCGTCAGCTATAATAAATATCAGCTACAATAATGCACAAATCATATTTTTATCAGATTGATCTCTTTTAGCCTTCAATATCTTAAATGCGTCCTCGGTCAAACCTGGTGAACCATCAATACTTGTATACCATTTTGATATTGTTTTTGGATGAGGAAGGCAACTTTCAAACTTAGTTCTAACATAATTATATGCCTTTGGTGAATAAAAATGTAAGGTCAAACAAAACTTCCTGAATTCTGGAGCATATTTTGTAACAGGTCTCTTGGTGGTGGTCAGTTTTTTTTTCATATTCGCGTACAGGTCTGCAGCAAACACATTACTTCTTAAACTATTGTGTATATCGTTATCAATATATCGCTCTTTCTTCAGCGTTCCGATAATTTGTTTAAAGGACGCAATCTTCTTTTTTAGCCGTTGATTTTTCTGCCTAAGAGATTAAATTTTTAAGCGATGCTTCTTTTCGAGCACTAATTTCCGTCGAAAATCACGTCGCAGCTTTGCTTTCTTTGGAGTATCAAAAATGGAATCAAGATCAGAAAAGGATTTTTCCTCATCTGATTCAGTTTTAGTTTGTACCTCTACTGTTTTGTCACATATTTTTTCGTCGGGTATATCATTGTTAGATACTTTGTCAATATCATTTATAGTTAAATTATCAGAAGGTTCTATACTGGAGCACACATTCTTGTATATACCGGAAGGTCCAGCTTCATTAGAAACAGATTTCTGAAAATAAAACCATTTATGTACATAGTTTTTGTGAATACCACGTTTTCAGCTTTAACGAGAAAATCGAAACATGAAGATTAGGAAACTCTAGGTACTGATTAGCATATTTTTAAAGCACACCAGTTAACACACAATTTGTTCAAATCAATTTAAAAAATTAACTCTGCTATCTCAGTATCATCAGAATCCTCACTTTCGCTGGACTTTACTGATGATAAAAATAATGCCTGAAAGAAAAAAAAAATAAACAATAAATAAAAGAAAACACAAACAATTTTATAAGTTTATAGGAAAATTCACCTTGCTTGGCACTGCTTCCTTTGTAAGTCTACGGCGCCCTGTTTTGTTGACTGTGTACATATCCTTGCTGCGGAAGTGATCGGAACAAACTACAGTAGTTTTTGTTGGTTTCCACGTGGAATCTTCGCGGCTTTTTTGAATGCGATCTATCCATCGATTCCAGATAATAGGATTATTGGGTATTCTAAAAAATAAGATGTTATGTCGATCACCATATTTTATTCATCAAATAATTATGTTTGCTAAGGGCCGATTATTCAATAGTCAGATAACTTTTATTTATTTATATACGCTTTATTGTACACCAGAAAATGCATGACAAAAATAAAACAGTAAACACTAAAAACATACAATGGGAATAAAAATGGAGGTTACATCTATGATTTAATACTATTATTCAGTGCCAGTTATAAATACTAAAATGTGAGCATGAAGTCGGTATCAAGTAAATTATTTACCTAGCTAATATTATATCAATTTTTACTTGGCATCGACTTCAAAATCATATAAAGAACGACTTAATAAATTTATCTTCTTAAATTACTCTTGACACCTTTTTAATCGGTTTATTGGACCCAATGTAAAAATAATCATTAAAATGGGCTCATAAACAAAAAAGTTATACGCTAACATTATCCTACTATCCTACTAATATCCTATCCTTCCTACTTCCTACTATCCTATCCTACTAATATTATCCTACTTCCTATCCTACTAATATTATAAATGCGAAATTTTGGATGGATGGTTGTACTCTTTCACGCAAAAACTACTGAACGGATTTGGATGAAATTTAGCACATAGATAGATTATAACCTAGATTAACACCTAGATTAAGGCGAAATGCGTTCCAAAGAAGATGATTTGACGCATTTCGGCTGCACGCAAAATCAATTTTTGTCCTTAAAAACTACAAATTTGCCTTATTTTTTTTCATGGTTATTAAAATTGAAGATTTTTTTTAGTGAATTATGAGGGCCAATACACGATTGACATAATTTGGCTCGATACAAAAAAATCGCAAAGTTTCCTCAAAATTAGCGTTTTTTATGAGAAAAAACGGTTTTATTCGATTGTAATTAAAGCAATTACAATCAAATTTCGTCTATACGTTCACCAATAAAGATATTAGGGGATTATGGGTTTATTTTTATGTAATAGAGCAAATTGAATTTCAAAAAGAAATATTTATGAAAAGTGTGCAATAATATTGCGCATCCCACCGCTCCCCCACCTGTGTCAGTCGGCCGCAGCGCGTCTTAGAGAGCACCCGTGTACAACTTTATTGCGTCCGTTATCGCCGACTACTCGAGCGAATATTGAAGTGTAAACTGATACTTTAGTCACAAAAATGGTGAATAAACGTAATAAAATAAAAAAATGTTCAGGACTGAAGCTCAAGAAGCTGAAATTGATGAACCTGAATAGGTAAGTATTTTGTTTATTTTCCCAAAAAATACTAATTTTGACATGTGACACTGACGTACTAACTTGTATTTATTGTATAAGCACACAACTTTCGTTTTGTAATAGAGATAGATATTATGGTCTAAAATATCCATGTACCCGAATAGCTTTATTTAGGTTTATTATGTTTTTACAGAAGTCGTATCAACACTCAGTCTGACATTGCGGAGTTGCCACCTGACTCACAAGGAATGAGTAAAATCGTCACTCCACCACAATTGCAAGAAACATCTGATGGGGCACTAGTACAACTTCAATCAGTGTCACCGAAGTTTTTTGAGTAAGCTCGCTTACATACCTACCTATGCTCTATTAATATACCCGTCTCGTACGCGGAATTTCGCTAGCTAATTTGACCTTGTGTACTATACCTGACCGTTACCGTTGTACCGCGCCCTAGGTATGCACGGCGCGGCGGGGGACGGGACGCCGTGAGTGGTGACGAATGAACGGCTTGCACTGACGAATCAGAGGCCTGCACTGCTCCCCGCGCGACGGCGCGGTACAGCGGTATCGGTCAGGCTATAGAGAAAGCCTTTGAAAATACAACGTGTTTTTATTGATAACGACGTTGTATAATTTCAACACGTTACGTTTCAACATGTTAGAGGTCATGAATAGGGCTGAAAACGAATTTTAATAAAAACCGTTTATTTGCGGTATTTTAATATATTGGGAATGGGACTTCAAGAAAACCGGTACCGGTTAAAAACCGGTTCTAGTTAAAACGGTTCTAAACAAGTCATGTGTATTTTTGTATTCCTTATATAAAGGCACAGAGGGTAGACTTTATTCTCATAGGTAGATTACAAGTTACGTAGCATGTAGCACAGGAAATGCACCATCACTATGAAGTTAGTTGGTGAAGTGGATAGGTTAATTTCAATGTATATTATATTTATCTTGTATTTTTTTAATATTTTAAATATTTCAGCACCCGTGAAAAACTAGAACAGAAAGCGAGCCAATGCTGTGAAAAGAAAAGAAAAAATAGAGTAAAGCTATTCTAGAAACAAAATGACTATGGTAAAAAAGTAGCTGCGCCGGACATGTCTGCCGATGAGTACAGTACAGCGTCTGCAGATTTTATGACAAATCTGAAGACACTGGTAAATGACCGGGAGGGTATACAAAAACGAACCACACAGCAACGCGAAAGCACTGAATGGTTGCAAATCAGAAGATTGATGATAACGGCCTCAAACTTTGGAGTAATAATAAAGCGACAAAAAAGTTTTGCTGCCTTGGTGCACAACATTTTGTACAAATCTAATATTTCATCCGTCGCATCAGTGGCCCATGGACTCAAAAATGAAAAATTTGCTCTTCAACAACTGAGCAGCCAAGAAAATTTACAGATTAAGGACTGTGGACTTTTTGTGGACAAAGAATTTCCTTACATTGGTGCCACACCGGACGGAGTCGTTGGAGAAAATACGATCGAAGAGGTCAAATGCCCAGTATCTGCTTTTAAAAATGGCATAGAAAATGCTATCAAACAAAACAAGGTCCAAATTCTAAAGTATAACAAAAAGAATACCCAAGTTACTATAAATAAAAATAGTAACTGGTACTATCAGGCTCAAGGACAGCTACGAGTGACGGGCAAGCAGCGGTGCATTTTCGGGATATGGGGAGGAGAAGATGAAAAAATGGAAATTGTATACATCCAAAAAGATGACGAGTTTTGGAAAAACAAAATGGAGCCAAAACTTTTCAACTTTTATCACACACACATTCTTCCAGAGTTGGTAGATTCCCGCCGAAACCGTGGTATGCCTTTGAGAGGCTCTGAAAAATAATTTGGAGCCGATAGTGGACCCGTTATAGAACCCCTATTTTATTTTATAATATATAAAAGCTTATTACTTATACTTACTTGTTTTTCATTTCTACAGGGCAATTTTTTTATCAATATCCAAATTTTCATAGGGTGGTTCTACCCATGAATTTGAAACTTTTACCATGGGACCAACTCTGAAATCACGAAAAAAAAAAATCTGCTGATTCATACATTTTGGTCGAGTATGTAGTGAACTTTTGTAAGAAACAGTAGTCTTTTTTTTTTCGTGATTTCAGAGTTGGTCCCATAGTAAAAGTTGTTCATATTTATGGGTAGGATACCTTATGAAAGTTTGGGTAGTGATAAAAAATATCCTCCGTAAAAAACGGTTTTTGGTAAAAACCGGTTTGGATTCCATCTCTATTATTAGTACCCATTCAAACAGCGAACTAATTGGGATTGTTATAGGAACTCATAAGTAGTTATTTTATTATAAGTAGGCCAGTATTCGTAAGTAGATAGATATAATAATGAAAACACTAGTGTATGCGCCTAATTACAATATTGTTTATTATTTATTTATTTCACCAAATTATATACTCGGTACCTATATACTTTGAGAAAATAGAAAAATTTCTATAAATACATACTGCGCAACTAGTATCACCTAAATCTGCTACTTGCCGCTACAGTCTGATCGCCGTATGCGCGACCCTCTGCAGAAGTATTTTGGTTCACGAGAGAGGGTCGCGCTTACAGCGGTCGGACTATAGCTTGCCGGCCGAGTGCGGCAGTGAGCGGGGCCCCGCGCGCTTCTTACCCGCCCGCGTCTGCTTCACCCCCTCGAAACCTATGTGACGACGATACCATTTCGCCTTAATACTTTTATCCCGGTATTACGTTGCAACGGGATAATTTCCGACTTCCATGCGGGCGAAGCCGCGGGCGGAAGCTAGTACTATTATAAAAAAGTACCACCTTTTCTGAAATCGATTAATAAAGTACACACTAAATAATATACTTAAACTTAATCATAAACCAACTAATATTCCCACAAAAAATGACGTTAGGTTGGGAGAATGAAAAAAGAAACTGGCAACACTGATAAAATATGGCGTAATTTGATAATCATAAAAACAAAAAATAAAAATGTCGTTTTTTGGTTACTTACCGATGATAGGTGATGTGTTTGGTATATTTTACCCTTCCTTTATAATTCCGGCACAGTTTAATAGCACATACCGTCATTTTATCGCTGTTATTTGTTTATTACTTAGCGCGCGTAATACGTACTGTCACCAAAGCGGCACGATCGGTACTAATCGGCGGGTAAGAACTTATAAGCCAACAGTTGGCTGATATTTTTTGACACGTTTGCCCGCATTTGATGCTCTATCTAGACATTATATAATCAAAGGGTGGCATGAAGAATGTACCGATTACAATAGTATTGGGGAATATATATGCGACTTGTGTGGCGAATAAGCTTTGCGTACGCGTATCGACCAATCGGCGTACTCTTGTCGACCTATTCGCGTACTCTTATACATAGTATTGTACAAGAGTACGCAAATGCCTTTCTATTGTTTTTTTTTAATTACCAAAGACTGAATTAAGTTTGAGCTTTATTATGATTATATGTTGTTCCTAACTAGGCTTGTAATTAAAGTTAACCATTTTTGATTATTATAAATTATTACTTTTATTTCTACACTGTCTCAAACCATAGGTGCGTACTCCTATACCAGCCTACCTTGTTAAACGAAGAAAACAATGACAATCCACCTGACACTAGATCAGAATGGCCACAAAGTAACAAATCCATTGTAAACCCATCTAAAATAAACAAGGAAACACCTGTATTAAAGAAAAGCCGCAGTGGTCGCACTATCAGACCACCATCAAAATTTCACATGTAGTACATACCAGTTATCTAAAATAAGATAACATAACATACCTTAGCATGGCGGTGCCGTGACGGATATTACCGCCGCGCCGGCCTAAATGGTGTCATTAAGTATTGCAGAGTGGAAGTCACGGCAACTACCCTTAATAAACTTTAAATTGTATAGTGCTTTATGGCATATTTATAAGTCGGCGCTTGAAAAATAGACGACCGCACCCTGTACATTAACTAGTATATAATTTATGCGCAGTCAACATCGCGCTTATTTAGAATAGTAATCAAATAATAACTAGTGAACTTTGAACTTGCAGACACATGTTTGTACGCTCACTCTAGCATACTGCAATATTCACTCGTTAATAAAGTTTTAACGTCACTCAACAACTCTTCCATACAACTTGTAAGTAAGCTCATCCACCATGGGCAAGGCTTATAGTAAGGAAGAGGTTGTCATAGCGCAAAATAGCGCAGCAACATCGCAAGTCACTAAGTACGAGACAGGTTTTGCAGTGATGGCAACCGCAGTATTTCTCATCGTGGTGCTGGTCTTATGGCGCCAGGGTCGTCATCGCATGAAGAAGTGGATACACAGACAAGTCAACGGTGTATCCGGTGGGGTGACAACATTGCCGGGGCGCATAGACACGCTCACAGTCCCGCAGCAACCACCCACAGCCAGTTATGCGTAATATGATCGCACCACCGCGCGACAGTGACAAGTGCAGTGTTTATCGCAGTAAGCTATGTGAGCTACCATAAGCGCTAATTGTAATACGGTAATTGATTGTGTGTAATAAAATAGTTAAGAGTTATGTGTTACTTACTAGTTATTAAGAAAAAAAAAATTCTAAAAATTTTGGGGTAAGTAGTGTAGGGACACATGTAAGCGTGCACGACTGAATGCAAGGTAAGCAGAAATGTATATGTGAGCGTGACGTATGGACGGCGGGCCAGTGACTGCGCACTAGCCCGGTCGGAAGGTTCTCCTTGGGGGTAATTTGGAATTAAACTCTTTTAGCAGCGGACATTCGTTTATTTAAATTAAACCCAGAGGCCTTCATAACCAGTTGGCGCAGTGCTCATACAAATAGGGATTGCCATAATCACAGTGACAGCAGAATCCTTAAAAAGGTATATGACGCGGATGTATACACTGATCTTATAAGTCGAAGTGTGTTGTACTCTTTGGCCCGGTTCTTATAATGAACGGATCGTCATAGTATAACAGCTACCACCCGTTTCGTAGTTACTAATAACGAGTCGTATTAGGGTGTTCCACAACGATTTTATCTAGCCTACCAGCTACGAACACTCGTAGGTTACTTGATAACCGATGGTCCTCAATGCTCCTCTTTGCGTTTCGTTATTACAAAAGTTATGTAATGTGTAGTTCAGAAACTACGATCTTTTTTCAAACATTATGAGATATTGAAATGCTATTAATGTTAGCTTTTCTTATATTACGGTTCTTAAGCTGAGAAAAAAATGTAGTCCTTTAGGACTTCCATTTTAAACACAATTGCTATTGTTGCTAAAGTGTGAACAAAACGCTATATCTGTGACGTCAAATCTAAACCCGGAATTCCAGCAAAGCGTCGTTACGTTAGGTTTGATTTCAAGATATAATTTGCACTAATTAATTAATAAAATACTTTAATCGAATAAAGATATTATAAAATATGGATACTACACCGGTAAGTAGTCTGTTCCTTGTTACGATTTTATGTGACATACTCGTGAAATTGTAAAAGATTGTGTGATTTATTTTACTTATTACAGAAGAGCAAAAAGGCAATGACGAGAGATGAAGCACTTTATTTTGTGGAGTTAATACAAAATTGTGTTGTGTGTACCTGTTTTAACCACAAAAGAAACAAACGCCAGTTCCAACAAATTAAAAGACGAAGCATGGGTCACTTTGGCGGCTGCCTTCAATGCAAAATGTGGAGGTTTCCCAAAAATCAAAGAGCAACTGAAGTTAAAATGTGACAATTTGAAAAAGGCAGCCAGAAAAAGAACACAACAAATTCGCATGAATAGGTTAAAGGTACCTTAAAATAATATACTATACATACTAGTCAATTTTGTAGCAAGTGTCAGTAGCAAACATAATATTTAAATAGTTAGGTTACTATTCAAGGCAAAAGAATACATAATTATCCTATGCCTAGGTCTAATTATCTTTGATTATTTGTACCTAATGTAATAAATAGGCTATCTATCATAATTATATTTTGTTGCAGACTGGTGGTGGGACAGCAGATTTCATTCCAACTGATGAAATGCTTGACAAAGTGGCGAGTTTAATGGGGTCCTCCTGCATGTCGATTCTGTAACTGTTAGATACGGGACACAAGTAAAACCAACGGCGGCCGTGAACGCACTGACTGCTTTATTCAAACATGGGAGCGGGGGCACGCGGCGCTGGCGCTGTGTGCGCAGGCAGATCACATTATCTTGTACATAACATCTCCCAACCTTATTTTAAAAGATACAAAAATAATAATAATAGTAAAGATACAAACATAATAATAACACTAAAGGTACTTACTACATGAAATACCTAAACAACATTAAAATTAGATTAATACTCTAATACACTATTGAGTCCAAAACTAGCAAGTAAAGGTGAACGCAGACTTGGCCGCACCGCACGCGCCGCAGTCTTCGCATTCGAATTCTTTATATGAAGTTCTATGCAACTTCGCACACCCACCCGCGTCGCAGTCGCCGCAGTCCCTGAAACGACCGAACTCCCCAAGCCCCAGCCGATGACGTCACCATCGCCGGCCCGCACGCAGCAGACGCTGTGGCTAGCGCGGCGCGGATGAAGTCTTCGCATCCACGGCGCGAGCCGAACCGGAGCTGGAGGATGTGCATTGTGCGTGCGCAATTGAAAAAGTTTATTTTGTGTTTCTGCGATTGATTTATGTACAGATGCCAGCACATCAAGTTACCCCAATCTGTCAATTTTTTTTCATCGTTTTTCAACTTTATCACAAAGGAATAAGGTTCATGTTCAATTGGGAAAATTTGACAGTTTACCATAGTTTGACCTGCTGGCGTCTGTACTTACAAGAATCTTACAAGAATGGACGATTCTACTTTAATTACGTTGGTTCAAAAATACAATGAGCTATAGAATGTACAGAATGAAAATTATATGAACCAGCAAAGACTAGAAAACACTTAATTTAAATTACAAACTGAATGAAAGAAATCAAGTGCGATGCGTGCGGCGACGCGAACGACTGCAGTCATAATCATAATCATAATCATTTATTTGCAATTTTTTTGCAGTGGCTGCGGTGCGGATAGATGTGCGAGGCCATTAACAAAAAGCAATGACTGCGGGGATTGCGGAGACTGCGGTGCGGCCAAGTCTGCGTTCACTTTTATACACCGTCCGGCAGCCCACTGATCACTTTCCCAACGCAAGGCTTCTGTAGTCCACCTTTGGAAGCTGGCGCAATGCCCTATCGGGACGGCCGGGGCCGGGCGCCACAGACGTGGGTGGCGAGGCCGGCATCGGTGCCGCTGGCGGCGGCGTACTTGCACCCTGCCCCCCCTCTCCCGGGGCATCAGCTTGCGCCGCGGGTTGGCACGGTGGTGCTGCTGATGAAAACGTTTCATCGTCACTGTCATTGTCTATTTCGTCAGCATCCCAACTTTGTTGTATATTGGCGTTACCTTTGTATAACACGATCTGATTTTTACAGTCCCTGTTAAATGATCGTTAATCAAATACACAACTCTTCCAATCTTGTCTCTTATTGTGCCCCTACGCCATTTGAACTTATCTTTATTGAAAAAAAAAAATTGTACAACACTTCGTTTCCGTTTTTAAAAAAATGAGTATTTTTTCCACCATTGTATTTACACTGCAAACACTGTTTTGATTTTACTGTGCTATCCAGTGACGCGTTTGAGGGTGACGATAGCGATTTTGGCGACAATAGATCCAACCTCGATCTTAGTTTGTGTCCAAATACTAATTGAGCTGGAGAGAACCCTGTAAAACTTTCGGTCTGGGCATTGCTCGCAGGATTATAGGGCGGTGACGTCACGTGCTCAATCCCGTTAACTGTACAAAATCGTTTAAAATCTTGTGACGTGAAAGCCGTGCCGTTATCGCTTACAATTGTATTTGGTAAACCGAACCTTGAAACAAACTCGCAAAGTTTTTCTATTACAGCTGATGAGGTCGTTGAAACACACATATCGTAAACTTCCACGCATTTCGTGTATGCATCTACTACAATTAAATAATGTCTATTATCTAACGGACCCAAGAAATCTAAATGCAACCGGTAGAATGGTTGGGGTGGGTACTGCCAGGGCGAAAGCGGGGCGCGCGGAGGGGTAGGTCGTAAATGTATGCAAACACTACAAGAATTGATCATATTCTCTATTTCTTTATCGATACCCGGAAACCAAAAACGGGAACGAGCTTCGGCCTTTGTTTTCACAATTCCCAGGTGGGAAGTATGAAGTTCGTTTAATATTTTTCTTATTTGACTTTCTGGCAAAACCACTTTATGCCCTCTCATAACACAGCCGTCTTCATATGATAACTGATTCCTGCATGCGTGGAACGGTTTTAAATTTTCATCAAACACGCTTTTAGGCCAACCCTTTGAAATAAAATCAATCACCTTCATCAAATTAACATCTCGGCTAGTTTCCTTGCGTAATTCGTCCCGCGTAACTGGCATGTGTCCGTCTATTACGAAGTGAACATATGACGCGCGGTCAATCGGGGCGGCCGCGGCGGCAGCGTACTGAGCGCTGTCCGCGCGTTCCCTGCCCGCGGTCATTGACCGCAACCGCTGATCGTCGTCGGGAAGACTTGCGCGGGACAAATAATCCGCGCTGTTATTTTCGCTACGAACGTATTCGATTTTATAATTATATGCGCTAAGAAACAGCGCGTATCTCTGTAATCGGTTTGCCGATACTTCCGGTATACCTTTGTGTGGTCCAAAAATTGAAATTAAAGGTTTGTGATCGGTGCGAAGGATGAACGGGTCTGACCTACCGTACAAGTACTGATGGAATCTTCGAACTCCAAAAATAATAGCCGTTGCCTCTTTCTGAATTTGAGAATAACTTTTTTCAGCTGTGTTTAGAGTGCGGGACGCAAACGAAATAGGGCGCTCGCAACCATCCTTATCATTTTGCGATAATATTGCACCTAACCCATGAGGGGAAGCGTCTACCGTGAGGATTAAGGTTGCATTTGGGTCGAAATGTGCTAACACCTGATCTGACGTTAAATGTTTTTTATTTCGACGAATGCTCTTTGATGTTCGTCAGCCCAATTCCATTTAACCCCCTTCCTTAAGAGATCGTATAGGGGAGTTAAAATTTCGGACGCCTTAGGTACGAAATTAAGGTAATAATTTACTAATCCTAAAAATGACTGAAGTTTCCGTACATTTGTGGGCACTGGGGATTTCTCAATTGCTATTACTTTATCCGATGATTTTTTTAAACCGTCTTTGTTTATTACATACCCTAAATAATTGATTTCATTCTTAAAAAAATCACACTTTTCTTTTTGTAAGGTTAGTCCAGCATTTTGCAGCTTCTGTAACACTGCCGTTAACCGTTGTAGATGTAAACCCGGTCCATCAGTTGTGATAAGGACATCGTCTAAAAGACATAACACACCGTCCATACCAGAAAATATGTTTTCCATTGCGCGCTGAAAAATAGACGGTGCGCTGGTTAACCCAAAAACCATACTTGTATACTGAAACAATCCGCGGTGAGTATTTATGCATGTAATTTTTGTGACTCCTCGTCTAAAACGAATTGATTTTAGGGCATGGACAGGTCTAACTTTGAATACTGTTGACCTCCGTGTAATTTTGAAAACAGCTCGTGGACTGTAGGTAACGGGTATTGCTCTACGACTAATTGTTTATTTATGGTTACAGAATAGTCTGCACACAGCCTAACACTCCCATTGCGTTTTAATACCGGCACTACGGGTGATGCATACTCCGAATGATCAATTTGTTTAAGTATGCCTAAGTTTACAAGGCGGATTATCTCTTTATCTACCTTGTCTCGCAATGCAAAAGCGATGGGACGGGCTTTGAAAAATATTGGCTTCGCATCATCTTTTAAACGAAATTTAACCTTGAACTTATTAAATTTACCTAATTTATCTGAAAATACGTCTCTGAATCTATTATGCAAATCATCGATTGTTTTCTCTTCATTATTTATGAAATTACAGGAGGCTAATTTTAACTTCAATAACGATAAAAAATCTCTTCCGAGCAATGGCGGGCCTTCGCTGCGTACCACGTAAGCATCTAGTGTGTGTACTTAGCCTATACGTGACCGGTAGGCGAACTATACCGAGACACACAATACTACCTGTGTAGGTAAATAGCCTTTTCTTGGGTAGTAATAAGGGCAACCTGCTAAAATGTTTTTCATATAAACTCTCGGAAATTACCGTTACTGCAGATCCACTATCAATTTCAAATTTAATTTGTGAACCGTTTATGGACACTACTTCTGTCATGGGTTCTCCCCGCTCTGAAATGATGTTACAACATAAAACTCACCGTCATCGTCCTCCTCACTCACGTCACTGGTCGCAACACACTTTACTTTGCACATTCTACGTAAGTGTCCCTTTGTATTACACTTCCTACAAGTAAAGTTCGCGTATCGGCACTGAGACGATGCATGGTTCTTCCGATCGCACACGGAACACTTCTCCATTACCGGTTCCTTATCAGAACCAGCAGTCTTGCCCTGCACCTTGAACACTGAATGTTCTTGCTGTGTGATCGACGTCGTCACGAGAGCGCCGGCGGCGGCGGCTGCCCGCGCGCACCGGATGCTTTGCGCCAACTCCACTGCCTTTGCCAGGGTCAAGGTATCTGTGTCCTTTGTGAACAGTTTGTCCCTTTCGGGACCCGCCAACATGCCCATCACGAAACGGTCTCGTAATGCCTCCTCTACATTGGCGAACTTGCAGTGTTTCGTGAGGCCACGCAGTCTTGCCGCCCACTGCGCATGCGTCTCCCCCGTTCGCTGCGTTGCCGTGTAAAATGCGTACCGCTCTCCGAATCCACACTTTGTCGGGGAAAAGTGAGTGTCAAGGAGCTCATAGATGTCTTTTACTGGCACCTCGTCCAGCCGTTTTGGTAAAACCAAGTCCGCGAGCTGGTAGGTGCCGTCGGCGAGTGCGCTCAGTAGGATTGCTCGCCGTCTTGAACCCGTTGCGTCGTTTTTTTCCGAGATGTCATTAGCCACGAACCACTGCCGCAGGCGACTTTTGTAAGCCTGCCATTCATGTACTGTGTGGTCGAAATTACTTATTATACCGAAATTAAATTGAGCCATCGTGATGTAGCGTGGGTTACTCTCGTCGCCACTGTTAGATACGGGACACAAGTAGAACCAACGGCGGCTGTGAACGCACTGACTGCTTTATTCAAACATGGGAGCGCGGGCACGCGGCGGGGCGCGGGGTATAGAACGCTGCGCGGCGCTGGCGCTGTGTGCGCAGGCAGATCACATTATCTTGTACATAACAGTAACCATCGCACCGGGTGAAGTGAGCGTGGAGTGAGCTGTCAGTGTCATTCCACCTGATGCTAGGGATGTCCAAGCATTACATTTACAATCATAATCGAGATTTTTTTTATCAATCATAATCGAGATTTAAATGATAGTTTTATTACGAGTTCAAAGCTAATATTTAAGTGTGCATCATGCGTTAAATTTAGGAAGGTTTTTCAATAAAAGTATCAAAAGAAAAACTCAGTCAGAAACTTAAAGTTGTTTCGATCTATTTTTTCCTAGACTAGTCTTTATACTTATTGCCTGAGGCGCAAGCGCGTCAAACACGAACGAAAAATAAATAGAATAAAAAAACACGTCTTTAGGATAGCGCCTACAGAAAATGCGAATCGACAATGTTAGTTTTTATGAAACCATTGTATACGGATTATGGTTTAACAAACGCAATCCCATGGCCTAATCGCGGTGTGTTTTGGAGAAGCGATTGTCGATCGAGTCGAGTACCTAAAGACTGTGCAGCGTTCTTCAGCCAACGCTGCTGCCAAAGTATCAAGATCTAAGTCTATTCAATGAGACTAGATAACCGAGAGTGCTAGTCCGCCTGACTGACGGACCATAGCGTTAAATCTCACACAAACTATGTGGATCCCAACCCATCCAAACGATTTATGAATATAAGTCTTAAGTAAAAAGACGTGCGGATTATTAAATCAAATATTTTAGTGTATATACTTATCATCATAACTGACACTAGCGCATCCCGTAATACTTGCTATGGCTTCGAGAATCTGGTGGAGTGATTAAGATCACGCCGCGCTTCCGCGTAAGGCACTGATAAAAAACTGCAATACCAACGTCCAATATGTAAATAGATACCTACTAACATTTAATTGTAAATAGATACCTAGTTACTTAATTAGTATGAACTGAGGAAAGCTATAAAAACTTTGGACAAGCGAGACCCCTCAGTATCCATAACATAAACATTGTGAGTCGTTCTAAAATACGTTGTAGTTTATTAAAAACAATGGAAATTAGAGACTATGACTGAACATGTCTTTGTTCCCGTGTGTTGTTGATTTGTCATAGAACTGCTGTCTCAATTTGCTCGAAATTTTGGATGTTACCTATTGAATAGACTAATAATCGAACAGCAGTATTTTTTTTGGGAATCCTACTCAACATTTTCGAAATATTTAAACTCAATCTTCATATCGCGCGGAGGTCAACGTCCGTTTTGTGCACTCGAACATTCAAAGGATTTATATAATTAATTGTCTCATTAAATCTAATGAGATTCTTATTCTAATAAGAAAATACATTATTTACATACCATTTTATACACCAGGATCCACATAATTCACCCTGAATCACTCAAAATAAACACAATTCTCAAATCACTGCACATTGTTCACAAAGGTTTGTTTACGTTTCATATTTCGTCGAAATATAAGTTTTTATGATGCTATTTGATGCAAATATTACCTAAAACGATGTAATAACTACTTTTAAATGAATATTTATTCATCAACTTATCGTCGAAAACACACAAATAATAAGAAAAAACACTATAAAACTAGAGAGCATACCACGAAAAAGTATCGATGACCAACGAGTTCGAAACGTCACTTTCAACTTTTTTTTTCATGTTACCAGATTATATTTTCCATAGAGATTTAGTTCAACCAACTGTGTGTGTATCTAGCATTACAGTAAAATTGTCGCAGACGATATAGAACTTTATTAAGATTAAGAATTATGGCTAAAAACCGCCTGAACCGCGCGGTCGGGTATGCGACCACATGTCTTTTGGGTCTGGAAAATGGTGGTAAAGGAATGTGACCAAATGTAGTTGAGCGGATTTAATTAACTGTCAGAATCGTGATAAATCTAACTCGGAACGCAAAATATCGATGTAAGCGCTCACAGCGCTATTTTTCTAATACGGAATGCGCCCAAATTTTACTGTCAAATTCTGGCGGGACAACAGTTTATTTTTCGGTTTTGTTGTTAAGTTTTATGTTGATTATTTTAGCAAATTTTACGTTGATTGATTTCCGATCTTACCTTTCCAGTGATTTGAAAGTGTATTCGTTTGCATTAGCCGTGAAGCGACCCACTGACCGTGCAAGATGTACGACAAGGATTGCACATTGTGTGTTGTGCCAGAAACACTGTAAAAGTTACATCAATGAGAAGAATTGGCTCAAAGTCGGTCTTATCTCTCGTTGTATTAGGCCGAGAAATTTACCACAGGATTAGTCACGAAAAGTTTACGAAGGTTCGTAAGTTATCATTAATCTAAAGGTCTAATCTTGTAAAAGTAGTTTATTTCAATCCAATCCAGTCTAGTTTTCCTTGCCAGCATTGCTTTTATTTGAGCATACTGCTATGTATGAGTGGCAAATTTAATTTAATTAGGCACCTTCCAAAAGTATGGCAAACAATATTGAACACTTTTTCACTCCAAACAAGCCTGTCAACATAGTTTATAGAATAGGTACTAACTTATACTATTTAACATGGCATTTTTCGGATATCTATCAGAACAATAATTAATATCAGAATAAATGATTATAATGACTGTTCAGAAAAAAATAACATGAAAATCATATTATTATGCCCGTCTGTCTAGTAAGACTGATATTATATTTAAGTATATTTATGCCTAAGTGAATAATATTTAAAACAAATCAATTTTTCAGGTAACTGAGTGCAGTGCCTTTGATATTAGAACACTGGGCCTGAGTTCTCAGAAAAAAAGAAACTGGTTGCAGCCTCTGTAGATTTATATGTCTCAGTCTTGTAAGTATTTGTGTGATATTAATAATAAAAAAATATGGACGCAATTTCCTGTTCATTTTATCTAGAAATGATAATGTTATAATTTCCTAGCTATATTTGTTTTTATTTGTTTGCCAGTAATTAATCTCATCAGTGTGATTTTAATAAATCTAATATACTATTTTCTGTTGCTAACTAAACATAGTATGCCAAGTTTAATTTAAGTGTCATTTGTTCTAGCTCAATGCTGATGGGAGAGGAGTTAGAGCCATCTAAATATGATGACCAGTTTAACCCTGTGAATGGTACTAGTTTAAATAATAAGATGTGAAGAAGGAATCTCTCACCGCATTATTTACATCAGGTTCACCATACCAAATTTTTTGGCAAGAAGCTATACAAACATTAAGCTAGATCAACATTATATACTTACGTACTATCCGGAGAGGGCATAAAAAGGAAAACTTGAGAAGTATGGGGAGACCTTTGCCTAGCAGAGGGACATCATAGGGATCACAAAAAATAAACATATGAATTTTATTATTCTGAATACTCTACCTCTCGGCAGATGAGCCTATTGGACCCTGCAGCTGCTAAGAACTGAAGACAAAAAACACCACCTCCTATTGATCATATCAATCTAGGCTGTCTGTCAATAGTGGCAGTCCGAGGTAAGTGTTCATTAATCCACACTATTTTTAATAAACATAACACACCCGATAAATTGGGAAAGCTGGCATTGCAACTAATGAGTTACAATATTTATATTATTATTTTGAGAACCTAGTATGGTACTCAAAATATAGGAATAATGTTGGCTCTTTTGATTTATTTAAATTGTTTAAGACACTGATTTTTTATTGTATTATAAATAAGTCACTGTTATAATTTTTGAAAGTACTACATTAGTGGTAAAATTCATAGAGAAAACTGCTGCACATTCTGTAGTAATTCCCTTAGTCGCCTTCTACGACATCCACGGGAAGAAATGGGATATTCTTTACGTCCAGCACCACATGGAACAATGTGGTTTATTTATTTTATATTTTACTAGCTTTTGCCAGCAGCTTCGCCCGCCCGGAAGTTTCATCCCCTATTTAACTCCCTTATGGATTGAATTTCGAAAAATCCTTCCTTATTCCTTGTCTACATTATAAGGGAACCTCTGTGCAAAATTTCAGCTTTCTAGGTCCAAGGGTTTGGGCTGGGCGTTGATGAGTCAGTCAGTCAGTCAGGACTTTTATTTTTATTTATATGGATGTGGTTCAATAGATTTAAAAAGGTATACTTTGATGAGTGTAGGAATGAAATTAATCAAATGCTTAGTAATAAAACTGGTACCATTACTTCCAGGTGGACTTGGTGGTGTCGTGCATGTTTTGTATTTTAATTTAAATAACAAGATTAGATTGATATGGATTATCCACAGGTAACTTTTATTAACCTTTTTTTACAAGTAATAATTGTACAGTAACGAATACAATAAAAAATGCGCAGATAGTACAAGACAGTTGTCACAGATAATTAATATAAAGTAATCGATATAGTCGATTTAAAATGAATCTTAAACATACACCCCCACGCTGACGGAAGTCTGAATATAAAGTTAAAACTAAAACGAAGTCGTGTAATGTGTTGATAGAAGGTGTATCCGAACGTTAAATCTGTCAGTCAGTGTAATTTTAAAACGTCACTGTCACTTGTCAAACCAAATGTCAGTCGTTTCATAACACATTAATTTTAGGTTATATACATTAGGAAAAGCTGTAAGGAGTTTGTATGATAAGACTGTAAATGAAGCTGCAAATTAAACAATTACGTTAACAATTTAAGATAAATAATGAGGCAGTAGCCCAAATATAAATACAGTTGAAGACTGAATATGCAAAGAAGGTTATAATTATTGTTTACAAATTAAGTGGAAATTAAATGTTGAATTTCTTATTTTCTAATACATTAGGTAGTATATCTTAGAACTAGACTAATACTAAAAGTGGTAAGTATCTGTTAGCACTATCTCCTAGGTAGGATTATAATAGGCAATATTATAAGTGTTTCTAATTAGATAACTTGTTTTGCAATTTAGCTTGCAATTATAATTATACAGAATTACTCAATGGGTAAAAGAACAAGTTTGTGTATAGGGCGCATATATTGTCCCTTTGCTGTTTTTACTGTGACAGACCGGGTTAAGTGGTCGTCAGATATGTTTACTTTAGTTATTCTGCCAACAGGCCAAAATGCTGGAGGAGTACATTCATCCTTAATGATTACTAAATCTCCTATTTCTAAATTACGAGATTCTTTAAACCATTTTTGTCGACTCTGAATTTCAGATAAATATGACTTATAAAATTCTTTCCAAAATTGTTGTTTAATTGAAGTTATTCTTTGCCAAATGTTAAGTTTATTGTCTGAAATTTGGATTAAGCTAGGTTCTGGAATATCTAATAAGGTAGAACCTATAATAAAATGACCTGGACTAAGGTAATTCAATTCATCAGGTAAATCTGAAATAGCACACAGTGGTCTGGAATTCAGAATAGACTCAATTTGACACAATAAAGTATATAATTGACAGTAAGTCATTCTACAATTACCTAATTTCCTTTTTAACAAATTTTTAGTTTGTTTTATGCAAATCTCATAGACTCCACCCATATGACTAGCAAGTGGAACTGTGAACTTCCAGTTTATAGATAGGCTATTTGTGTAATCCATGATCTGACTGTATGATGTCTCATTCTTAAACATTTTGTATAAATCATGTAATTCATTACTAGCACAATGGAAATAACTAGCATTATCGGAGTAGATTGTATTACAGACACCACGTCGAGCACAAAATCTTTTTAAACAAGCAATGAAAGATTGTGTAGTTGTGTCTTCTGATAATTCTATGTGTATACTGCGACTGGATAAACAGGTAAATACGCATATAAACGAGCGTGTATATTTAGCATTACGAAGGGTAGATGATTTTATATAAATAGGTCCACAAAAATCAACACCTACCTGAAGGAATGGGCGTTCTAAGTTTACTCTATGATAAGGTAAGTTGGCCATTTTCTGCCTACAAGTTTGACCACGATATCTAACACACACTATACACTTGTAGACCACCTTCTTAACTTCTGCTCTTGCATGTATAGGCCAATAAACTAATCTTAAGTTTGACAGTGTATTTTGTATGCCTGAATGAAACAGGTCTAAGTGAAACTTTCCAATGATAAGAGTAGTTATATGATTCTTGTTAGGAAGTATTATAGGGAATTTCTGATTATATTGAATATTAGCATGTTTGATTCTACCTCCTACTCTTAAAATACCGTCACTATCTAGGAATGGTGATAATCTTTTAATAGGGCTAGATGAATAGGTGTAGCTGCTTTTGTTAGATTTTAATTCAATCAATTCTTTCTTAAAGTGAGATGATTGAACAATTTTAATGATAAAATTATGACTATACTTTAACTCTTCAGGTGTAAGAGGTCCTAATGATTTAGAAGGTTTTTTTAAGTTATTGCCAAATCTATAACATTGAGCAATAGTGTTTTGTAATCGTTGAAAGCTTGAAAATCTTTGAAAAATGTTTTTGAAGTAATCTATATCATCATCATTATAAAATTCTGAAACTAAATTAGCTGTTTGTGAGCTAACTTCTTTAGTATGAAAGGATTCTAAATGGATGTCTATAATATCATTATTTTCTAATGTATTATTGCAACAAGGCCACTCATTTGGTGGTGATAATAGATAATTAGGACCGTGCCACCATAATGAAAGATTTTGTAAGTCTTTAGGTTGTATGCCACGTGTTAGCAGATCAGCTGCGTTGTCATGAGTTCTAGTATGATTCCATGAGGCTGAGTCTGTGTTTTGTAATATCTGTGAGATCCTATTTGCTACATAAACTTCCCATTTCTTATAAGGGGACCTTAACCAATTTAAAACAATGGTAGAATCAGTATAAAAATACACAGAATCTATTTTAATTGCTATTTCTAGTGCAGGTTTTATCTTTTGCATTAATTTAGAGAGTAATACTGCTGCACAAAGTTCCAATCTAGGAATGGAGACTGTTTTTAAAGGAGCTACTCTGCTTTTGCTAATTAACAAGTTTGAAGTAGGTTGTTTGTTAGGATAATCTGCTAAAATGTAAATACAACATCCAAATGCCACAAGTGATGCATCACTATAACCAACTAGGTAAACCTTATTAGGTATGTCTGAGAAACAGTATCTAGGTATGGTTATATTGTTTAGAATGTGCAGATTTTTGTAAAATGGTAACCATTCTGTTAATAAATGAACAGGGAGAGGTGTGTCCCATTTTAAACTACTTTCCTTCCATAAACGCTGCATGAAAAGCTTTAAATTTATTGTAACTACTGCTAAATAACCAAGGGGATCATAAATCTTAGCAATAATTGACAACACTGTTCTTTTAGTAAACTGTAATGTTTGTTGTTGAGAGGGAATATTAACTTTGAATGCATCTATCACTGGATCCCATTTGAGACCAAGTGTGCTTGTTTCATCACCAATGATTAAGCTATTTGGTGAATGTTTGTCTTTATTTTGAATAACACCTTGTAAAATTTGTGGATTATTTGCTGACCATTTGTGTAATTGAAAACCACCTCTTTGGAATAATGATGTTAACTGGTTGCATGTTTCTATAGCTTCAGAAAGTGTGTTAGCACCGCAATGTACATCATCCATAAAAGTTTGGTATTGAATGCAGTGTGCAGCAAGTGGATAAAGATGTCCATCTTGTTTTGCAAGTTCAAGTAGTGTCCTAAATGCTAGATATGGAGCACATCTAGTTCCATATGTAACCGTGTTTAATCTGATAACACAAAGTTCATCATCAGGGGTTTTCCTCCACAATATACATTGTAAATTGCAATGTTCTTCTGTCACATTTATGTTTCTAAACATCTTTACTATATCACAAGACAATACAAATTTAAAGGTTCTATGTCTTATGATAATATCAATAATATCAGTGTAAATATTTGCCCCTTCATATAAAACCTGGTTAAGAGACACTGAGGTAGATGATTGGCTGCTTCCATTGAATACAACGCGAAGTTTGGTTGAAACACTTTGTGGTTTTTGAATGGCATGATGAGGTAAGAAAAACTGTTTATGTTTCTCCTGTGTATATGGAGAATAAGGTACATATGAGGCATGTCCTAGTTTTAAGTATTCTTCAATAAACTCAGAGTATTGTTTATGAAGTGTGGGATTGTTAAGAAATCTCTTTTCTAATGTCACAAAACACTTTTGTGCGATGCTGTAGGATTGACCTAGCTGATCTATTTTGTCTTGTATAATTGGAAGGTGTACTGTAAAGCGACCTGTTGGTTCTTCTCTAGTAGTAGTACTTTTGTACAAATCTTCGCAATATGTGTGTTCTGGTGTGCAAATTGGGGAAGAACTGATTTCTTCTTGCTCCCAAAAGCGTTTTAATAACTGATCACAAGATTGTTCACAGTTAACCTGAGCTAACATGACTGTTTGTTTGTAAGAGTTTGACTCTGAATGACAGTGTTCTGTCTGATTTGATGTTTGTGTGTGTTGTGATTGAATAGAATGATTAGAATGATCTAGTTCATTATATAAAGCTTGCATGGATAATTCAACATCACCTGTAACTACCCAGCCAAAAACTGTGTTTATGAGGGTGGGTTGGTTTTTACCTAAAGGTACACTACCCTGTAGTAAGAGGGTGTAAAACAATTGACCACCTATTAATAGGTCTACGGTTTTAGGTACATAAAATAATGGATCTGCTAAGTTGCAATCTTTTGGCAATTTGAAATTGCTCAATGGAATATATCTTTGAGGCAATTTAGTAGCAATCTGTTCTGTAACTACACAGTCTATTATTGTTTCAAATTTGTCATTACATGATGCTATTTTGACTTTTATAGATTTAGATGATACTGTAGGTATTGTTCCTATACCTTGTATAATATATTTGGTTTGTTCAGTGAAAGGCAGCTGTAGTTTTTGTGCTTAAGTGTTTGTCATCAAACAAACTTGGCTTCCGCTGTCTAAAAGTGCTCTGCATGTAGTCCATTGACTATCGTTTTGTTGAACTTTAATCAATGCAGTGGATAAATAAACTTCAGAGTGCTTAGTATGTAAGTGCATGACTGATGCTTGCGTATTACTATCTTGTTTCACACTAGTGTTAGTAACTTCAGAAATTGATACAGATGTACTCACCTTGTCTGTTGAGACAGCAATAGGTGCATCAGGTACCGTAGTCAAAGCGGAAGTAGGGTTATTAAATGTTCTGTGAATTGTCGAATGATGTTTCTTGCCACAGATGGAACAAACATTTTTCGAGCAAATATGTTGAAACTTATAAGGTTTAAGACAATTGAAGCATAGCTTCTTTGATTTTACCATCTCATTGCGCTGGACAGGTGTCAATTCCAAGAAGGATGGACACCTGTACAATTCATGAGACATATTACAGAGAATGCAATTGTCAGTCACAGTGCCAATATGAGTGGAGACACGAGTAGTTTTATTGTTGTTTACAGGAGTAGATTTAGTTACAATTTGTGGCGTATCATACATTAAATCAAAGGCTCTAACACGATGAGTGAGGAAATCAGTGAGCTCTGTGAGCATTGGTAAATCTTCACTTTTCCTATTTAGTTCCCAGGCAGATCTGAGAGACTGATCTAGTTTTTGTACAATAATATATATCAATATTATATCCCAAGTATCAACTGGTACATTGAGTGTCTTTAATGAGTCTAAACTTTGCTGAAGTATCACTAAGAAATCCCTTAGATTGTTCTTGGTAATACTTTGAATTGACATTATATTTTTTATATGGAAGTTAACCGATATGAGTTTGTTTTCATACCTTTTCTTTAGTATAGTTATTGCATGATGATAATTATCACCAGTCACATTTAGCGAGCTGATGAGTCCGGCAGGTTCTCCTCGTAGAACGCTCTTCAGGTATTGCAGCTTTTGAAGCGGTCTTAACTGATCATGTGAGTCGATAACTCCATCAAATAATGCCTTAAAGTTGCTCCATTCATTAAGGTTGCCTTCAAAGGTTGGGATCTGTAAATGAGGGATTTTTAGAACATGTGATTTACGACTTTCTTGACGATTTATGGACTGAAAGGAGTTGATAGATTGATTTTGTTCAAAATCCTTTAGGAGCTCTGTTATTTTAGCTTGATAATGGTAATATTAGGTCTTTACCTATGAAATTGCCGTTCTGCAGTACTGGCCATTTCAAATCAAAATAATTTTTGTTTGGCTAAGAATTCTAATTTCAAATTAATTTTATTTTAAAAACATGGATTTTTTTTTTCTAAAAGTAGTCATTTCTTTATTGATTAGTGTTACATTTTCATCGCATTTCAATCTTTTTCGTCATCATGGATACGTTAAAAATTCGAGTAATTATGGAATATGAGTACCGTCGTGGCAGCAACGCGGCACAAGCGGCACGCAACATCAACGACGTTTACGGAGCTAACACTACAAACCAACGCACCACCTGTTATTGGTTTGCTCGCTTCCGTTCTGGAAATTTCGACCTGAAAAATGAACCTCGCGGTCGTCCGAAGACTTTGGTCGACAATGACGAATTAAAGGCGATTGTGGAAGCTGATGATACACAATCTACGGCTGAATTAGCAGCAGCTTTCGACGTTAGCGTCAAAACAATATTGGTCCATTTGCGTCAAATTGGCAAGGTAAAAAAGCTTGACAAATGGGTGCCCCACGAACTCAATGATCGCCAGCGCGAAGTACGCGTCGAGACGTGCCTTGCACTGCTCAACAGACACACAAATGAAGGAATTTTGAACCGCATTGTTACCTGCGATGAAAAATGGATTCTGTTTGATAACCGTAAGCGCTCAGCAAGTTGGTTGGATCCTGGTTCAGCACCTAAACAATGCCCTAAACGAAAACTTACCCCTAGAAAAGTGATGGTCACTGTTTGGTGGTCTAGCGCCGGTGTGATTCATCACAGCTTCTTACCAAACGGGGTGAGCATTACTGCAGATGTGTACTGTGAAGAACTGAACACAATGATGGAGAAGCTGGCGCATCTCCAACCAGCATTGGTCAATCGCTCGTCTCCGCTGCTCCTGCACGACAACGCGCGACCTCATACTGCACAGCAGACGGTCTCCAAGTTGCAAGAACTGGGGTTGGAAGCTCTCCGTCATCCGCCCTACTCACCAGACCTTGCGCCTACAGACTACTACTTTTTCCAGAATTTGGATAACTTCTTGGCGGGAAAAAAATTTAATACCCGAGAGGCAGTACAAAATGCCTTTGAAGAATTTGTTGCCTCCCGTCCAGCTGATTTCTTTAAGAAGGGCATCAATAAACTGCCACTGCGATGGCAAAGATGCATTGATTGCATGGGTGATTACTTCGATTAATACAAATAAAAAATTCATGAAAAAAATTCGTTTAAATTTTTTCATACAAAACGGCAATTTCATAGGTAAAGACCTATTATTTCTCCTCTGTTGAGTTTCTCTCCTGTTCATGTGAAGCTTTTTTGCCGTCGACCATTTCAATGTCTTCTTGTACGGTATTATATTTGTCAAATAAATCGGCCAAGCTTGTTTGGCGCACTTGTAACTCATAGATTTTATCGTGATTTTGATCGTCATCGAGGAAGTTGTAAATTCTTGTTAATCTGCCTTTATAATTGCTTCTTCTGGCAATTAGTTTATCAAGGGATTCTGTTCCGGTAGCCATCTTTGAAAATTGCTGGAATTTTGCTGAAAATAATGTTTTTTGAATTTCTTCTGTAGGTAATCTAATTTTTGGCTGTTGCCGTTTAATATTTTGATTGTAGCTGTTGCTTGCAAGTTTTTCTGGAAACTGATGCGTTATAATAAGTAAATGTGCGGCGTGGTTCGCTGGCGGAACCAGCGCTGTATTTTTTAATTCTTTGTAGGTTTCTTCTTGAAATATTAACACTCGATAGTTCAAATCGGGCCGAAGGACCAAAAAAATTATGTTTTGTATTTTAATTTTAATAACAAGATTAGATTGATATGGATTATCCACAGGTAACTTTTATTAACCTTTTTTTACAAGTAATAATTGTACAGTAACGAATACAATAAAAAATGCGCAGATAGTACAAGACAGTTGTCACAGATAATTAATATAAAGTAATCGATATAGTCGATTTAAAATGAATCTTAAACAGTGCAGTCCACACACATCAAATGACCCTCCGTTCGCGGCATCATGAAGTTGAACCTCGGGAAGCAGTACGCTCAATAGAAAAAAGTGTTTTTTTCATGATTGAATAAATCTTATTTATTTATTTATGAACACACTACACTTAATAAAATAAAATACATAAAGATAGTTGGATGCGAAACGTAGATAGGTACAATGTATAAAATAGAAAACAGAGTAAATTATACTATACCAACCTAATCATAAATACTTACAATAATGATTTTAATATTATCTTGGTAGCAAGAGAGAAAAGCAATTTCTGTCATAACAGCACCCATCTAGATTATTGATATGCCTGCCTAATGAGGTATATGTTATAAGGTTTGTATCTTGTAGTGTGGTTTATCTATTTGATAGGATATAAAAAAAAACAGCCGTAGATTGTGTATCATCAGCTTCCACAATCGCCTTTAATTCGTCATTGTCGACCAAAGTCTTCGGACGACCGCGAGGTTCATTTTTCAGGTCGAAATTTCCAGAACGGAAGCGAGCAAACCAATAACAGGTGGTGCGTTGGTTTGTAGTGTTAGCTCCGTAAACGTCGTTGATGTTGCGTGCCGCTTGTGCCGCGTTGCTGCCACGACGGTACTCATATTCCATAATTACTCGAATTTTTAACGTATCCATGATGACGAAAAAGATTGAAATGCGATGAAAATGTAACACTAATCAATAAAGAAATGACTACTTTTAGAAAAAAAAAATCCATGTTTTTAAAATAAAATTAATTTGAAATTAGAATTCTTAGCCAAACAAAAATTATTTTGATTTGAAATGGCCAGTACTGCAGAACGGCAATTTCATAGGTAAAGACCTATTATTTCTCCTCTGTTGAGTTTCTCTCCTGTTCATGTGAAGCTTTTTTGCCGTCGACCATTTCAATGTCTTCTTGTACGGTATTATATTTGTCAAATAAATCGGCCAAGCTTGTTTGGCGCACTTGTAACTCATAGATTTTATCGTGATTTTGATCGTCATCGAGGAAGTTGTAAATTCTTGTTAATCTGCCTTTATAATTGCTTCTTCTGGCAATTAGTTTATCAAGGGATTCTGTTCCGGTAGCCATCTTTGAAAATTGCTGGAATTTTGCTGAAAATAATGTTTTTTGAATTTCTTCTGTAGGTAATCTAATTTTTGGCTGTTGCCGTTTAATATTTTGATTGTAGCTGTTGCTTGCAAGTTTTTCTGGAAACTGATGCGTTATAATAAGTAAATGTGCGGCGTGGTTCGCTGGCGGAACCAGCGCTGTATTTTTTAATTCTTTGTAGGTTTCTTCTTGAAATATTAACACTCGATAGTTCAAATCGGGCCGAAGGACCAAAAAAATTATGTTTTGTATTTTAATTTTAATAACAAGATTAGATTGATATGGATTATCCACAGGTAACTTTTATTAACCTTTTTTTACAAGTAATAATTGTACAGTAACGAATACAATAAAAAATGCGCAGATAGTACAAGACAGTTGTCACAGATAATTAATATAAAGTAATCGATATAGTCGATTTAAAATGAATCTTAAACAGTGCAGTCCACACACATCAAATGACCCTCCGTTCGCGGCATCATGAAGTTGAACCTCGGGAAGCAGTACGCTCAATAGAAAAAAGTGTTTTTTTCATGATTGAATAAATCTTATTTATTTATTTATGAACACACTACACTTAATAAAATAAAATACATAAAGATAGTTGGATGCGAAACGTAGATAGGTACAATGTATAAAATAGAAAACAGAGTAAATTATACTATACCAACCTAATCATAAATACTTACAATAATGATTTTAATATTATCTTGGTAGCAAGAGAGAAAAGCAATTTCTGTCATAACAGCACCCATCTAGATTATTGATATGCCTGCCTAATGAGGTATATGTTATAAGGTTTGTATCTTGTAGTGTGGTTTATCTATTTGATAGGATATAAAAAAAAACCATGTGCTTTTACGTATTATGTACATACCTACTTAATAATATGTAAATGAACAATACGCCAATCATTGCTTACCACAATATTCGAAGTTGCTCTCGCACCTGTCAAGTAATATTCATTTGTTGAAAACAAAATATAAGTAGCGACCTACCAAACGGACTTTTGAGTTTGTAAAATAGTTCGAATTTACATTAAAATATCCTAAAGCGTCCAAAATAATACGCTCAAAACGCGAAGCCGTCGAATGCTTGTGTGACTTTAAAAGGCTAAAAATTATCACCGTGATGTTGCCGTGACAATATCACGGTGAGTTATCGCGAATGTGCGCGCGCTGCACGCTTCACGAATGTCAGTAAATAATACATTTGATGTAGTATTATTGATGACGGTAATTTGATGAATATTCTTTGATTATTAACGAGTAATTAAGTAGGTACAGACGGTTTAAGTAAATTAAAATCGAATGACTGGCCTGAATGCTTATCCATCAAGATGTTGCTAGTTACAATGAAGAACGCTGAAGGAGCATCTACTAGGTTTAACTATCCTTACATGCAGTGGTGTACCTAAGCACGTAGGTATTGGGGCACTGAGGTCAGCAGTGCACCGGCCCAAAGTAGGCGAGAGGATTTTGGGATAACGTAAATGCTAAAAGGAAACTGAGGGGTCTCGCTTTTCCAAAGTTTTTATAGCTTTCCTCAACACTTAGAAAAGCATTAGCTAATATTATGAATGGTCAAAAATTGTTATTATACGTTGGTATTGTATTTTCCTCATGTTGTTAGTGCGCATAAGTGACACGTTATTTAAATGAGTAGGTAAGTCCCATTATGTATGCAGTTAATAAAAAAAATCTAGTTCATGCAAAATAGAGGCACTAAACTGACTATAAATGTGCAAAAAACGGTTGGATTTAGACATACAAAAATCTAAAAGCATTGAAATAAATAGGTACCAATAGGCTATAAACCTGAGGGCTGCAATGCTTGTGGACATGACTTTCAAAGGCGATTTTTTTTTTTAAAAAAAAAGCTCAATGTGATGACAATGACGTCAGTCACTTCACGCGATGCTGGTAGCTATTCGCGCGGTGATGACTCACCGTGATGTTACCATGACAACAGCATGGTGAGATACGTGCGCGCGCAGCACGCTTCACGAATGTCAGTAAATAATACAATTTGATGTACCTAGTATTATTGATGAAGGTAATTTGATGAATATTCTTTGATAATAAACAACGAGTAATTAAGTAGGTATCTAGGGCGGACCAGACGGTTTGAGTAAAATAAAATCGAAAGACTGGCCTGAATGCTTATCCATCAAGATGTTGCTACAATGAAGCGCTGAAGAACTTAACTATCCTTAGAAGCAGTGGTGTAAGCACATAGGTATTTGGTCAATGAGGTCTGCTATGCCAACAGTGCACCGACCCAGAGTAGTCGAGAGGATTTCGGGATAACGTAAATGCTAAAAGGAAACTGAGGGGTCTCGCTTGTCCAAAGTTTTTATAGCTTTCCTCAACACTTAGAAAAGCATTAGCTAATATTATGAACGGTCAAAAGTTGTTATTATACGTTGGTATTGTATTTTCCTAATGTTGTTAGTGCGCATGTGTGACACGTTATTTAAATGAGTAGGTAAGTCCCATTATGTATGCAGTTAATAAAAAAAATCTAGTTCATGCAAAATAGAGGCACTAAACTGACTGTTAATGTGCAAAAAACGGTTGGATTTAGACACAAAAATCTAAAAGCATTGAAATAAATAGGTACCAATAGGCTGTAAACCCGAGGGCGTCAATGCTTGTGGACATGACTTTCAAAGGCGAAAAAAAAAAAAGCTCAATGTGATGACAATGACGTCAGTCACTTCACGCGATGCTGGTAGCTATTCGCGCGGTGATGGCTCACCGTGATGTTAACATGACAACAGCACGGTGAGATACGTGCGCGCGCAGCACGCTTCACGAATGTCAGTAAATAATACAATTTGATGTACCTAGTATTATTGATGAAGGTAATTTGATGAATATTCTTTGATAATAAACAAAGAGTAATTAAGTAGGTATCTAGGGCGGACCAGACGGTTTGAGTAAAATAAAATCGAAAGACTGGCCTGAATGCTTATCCATCAAGATGTTGCTACAATGAAGCGCTGAAGAACTTAACTATCCTTAGAAGCAGTGGTGTAAGCACATAGGTATTCGGTCAATGAGGTCTGCTATGCCAACAGTGCCCCGCCCAGAATAGTCGAGAGGATTTCGGGATAACGTAAATGCTAAAAGGAAACTGAGGGGTCTCGCTTGTCCAAAGTTTTTATAGCTTTCCTCAGTTCATACTAATTAAATACCTAGGTATCTATTTACAATTAAATATTAGTAGGTACCTACCTATGTGGTGGATGTTGGTATTGCAGTTTTTTATCAGTGCCTTACGCGGAAGCGCGGCGTGATCTTAATCACTCCACCAGATTCTCGAAGCCATATTAGCAAGTACTACGGTACGACTATGGTCCGTCAGTCAGGCGCACTAGCACTCGATGACTTTACACTCTCGGTTATCTAGTCTCATTGAATAGATTTAGGTTTTGTTAGCAACGCTGAAGAACGTTGCACAATCTTTAGGTACTCGATTCGCATTTTCTGTACCTAGTCGCTATCCTAATGATGTGTTTGTTTTATTCTATAATAGCTTTTGCCAGCGGATCCGCCCGCGTGGATGTCGGTTATCGCGGAAAAAAGTAGCCTATGTCCTTCTCTATATTTGCTAGTTGATTTGAAAAAATCCCCAAATTAGTATCTAATGTATGATGCACACTTAAATACTAGCTTTAAAATCTAAAATGATCAAAAGAAATTGCTTACAATCATAATCGAGATTTATCTCGATTATGATTTTTAATGTAATGCTTAGTCAATCCCTAGCATCCAAGGGATGACACTGACAGCTCACTCGGTTCACTTCACTCGGTGAGATGTTTACAGAATAGCGCCACTGGTACAAGGAGTAATAGTGTTCTGTGCACTGGTAACACTAAACGTCATTGCCAATTGTTTTTTCGCGCTCGCACGCGATTGTATAATTCTGTGAAAATATATCTTGAAATTATAAATTAATAGTGTAATATCGTGAGTATGCCTAAAAGAAAGGCTGAGGAATCGGAAGACAGGGCGATTAAGAAAATTAGAAGATTGGAAAAGAGACTCAAACGGTATAAAGACAAGTTGCGTCAGCCGGAGGATTGTAAGTACCTACCCATTTCGAATTCACAATTTCACCATCGAAGCATATTTGATAATCCAATTTCGGTTTTTAAACATCAATATGTAGCTATTGCGTTGCAATTGACAAAGTGCTATTATTGTAGGAATAATCGCGTTGCGACTGTGCGAACTCCCCGTTGGGTGAGCGATACATGGACAAGCATCTCATGTTACGACGATGCTTCTTTCCGTTGGGAAGGTGTAAATACCGATGTGGTATATAATATGCTCTACTCTTTTGCGTAATCCCGTTAGGATAAGTTTGCTGGAGCTATGTTGTTCAAGTCTGCATTAAGTTGGAATTTTGGTTCAAAATCTAGCAATAGTTTATTGCATTGTTCACTTACTCTAAAAGTTAGGGGAGATATTGATGCATTGGCGGTATACCTACCACCAAGCATAAAGCTTGTTAACCAAATGTTTTTACTTTATTTTATCTTGTATGAATTTATTTTTAGTTCAAGTCTCAAATGAGGATATTGAAAACATTGAGAACAAAGAGCATGGAGAATGCTGAGATCATAGACAATATTGTCCAAGAATCCCTTGAAGAGCCTGAATTGTCACAAGAATTTTTAGAGGCACTCGGGGAGCCCAAAGAGACTGAAAAGAGATTTGGCACTCCCATCAATATCAACATTCTGCAACGATTTGAAAACATATTGATAGAAGGAATAAAAACAGAAAAAAGAAAAGATTTTGAAAGACCTTTGTTTTCCTGAAAATGGAAAATTAATGCAAGCACCGAAGCTTAACATAGAGCTTACAGGTTTATTGACATCTGCTATGAAATTGAGGGACAAGATGCTTGGAGAGAAACAAGAGAATACAGGCTACGTTATTGCCACTATATGTCACACAATAGACATGATGACAAAACCAAACATTGATAATTTGACAATTGTTAAAAATTTAAGCGATGCCACGAGACTGCTCTGTAATTTACACTATAAATATACAGAGATTAGAAGAAAGCTGATCAGTCCCTTATTGGACAAGAATCTCGACTTTAACCTCAAAGATAACAAGAGGTCTGAGTGGCTTTACAGTAAGTTAGATGATGCTGTGAAATCAGTGTCGGCTATGAAGAAAGCAAGCTCAATTTTAGCACCTCCTAAGAAGACAAAAAACTGGCAACCACCTCTTCGCCAGCTATGTCACTTTCATCGAGGGAAAGGAGTAGCTCGAGGAGGATACCAACATCAGCTTCGGTACCAGCCACGACCCCCCCACCCCGACAAAGCCAACAGCAGGGCAATCGTCCAGCCCCTGCTCCATCGAGTTCACGGGGGATGACCAGAGGCCGATCTCGCTACCCGTAGAGGTAAAATTTGCAGGCAGACTGCAGTATTTTTATTTAAATTGGGAATTACTAACTCAGGATCCTGTAATATTGCAGTGGATAAGAGGTTACCATATCCCTCTTACACATACACCTAGACAAGATTATTCACCATGCAATAATAATTTTAATTCAACTGAGAAATTAATTCTTTCCAAAGAAATTAATAAGCTTCTTGAGCTAGGAGCAATGTCGTCTTGCTCCCCAGTTGGTGGTCAATTTCTCTCAAGTATTTTTACTGTACCTAAAAATGATGGTACTTACAGGTTCATCCTTAACTTAAAAGCGTTTAACAAGTTCGTAGAGACTTCTCATTTCAAATTAGAAGATGTCAGGACTGTGTGTAAACTACTATCAAAGGGGGACTATATGACTACAATAGATATGAAAAATGCCTATTTCCTAGTGCCGGTCCAAGTAAATCACAGACATTTTTTAAGATTCATGTTTTTTTGGTAAATTATATCAGTTTAATTGTCTACCATTTGGTCTTGCATCAGCGCCATTTGTATTTACGAAATTACTTAAGCCGGTTGTAGAACATCTGAGAAACAAGGGTTTACGTATTGTACTGTACTTAGATGATGCAATCTGTCTTGGATCTTCATATGAGGAATGTCTCAAGAATACTAATTATTTCACAAGTTTACTTGAGAAATTAGGTTTTGTTATTAACAGCACAAAGAGTTGCCTGAAACCTTCCAGAGTGAGAGAATTTTTAGGATTTAATCTTAATTCCCAAGATTTGACAATTAGTCCCACTGATAAGAAAAAAGGGAAGATTAACTGTTTTAATTCAGCAGTTCTTGATAAGGGACCGCTGTACAATTAGAGAGTTTGCAAAACTATTAGGAAATTTAGTTTCTGTTTGTATGGCAGTTGCATAATGGTTTTGTGTACACAAAAACCTTAGAAAGAGAAAAAAAATTATCTCTTGAAGCTTGTGGAGGCAACTATGATAATAATATAATAATCAGTAAAGAAGTTAAACAGGATTTACTATCATCATCATCATCATCATATTAGCCGAAAGACGTCCACTGCTGGACATAGGCCTCCCCCAGGCTCCTCCACTTCGACCGATCTTGTGCTTCCCACATCCAGCGGATACCCGCGGTCTTCGCAAGGTCATCGGTCCACCTTGTGGGAGGCCTTCCTACTCTACGTCTTCCGGTACGCGGTCGCCACTCCAGAACCTTTCGGCCCCATCGGCCATCTGTTCTGCGAGCAATGTGCCCTGCCCACTGCCACTTAAGTTTGGCAATTGTTCGGGATTTACTATGGTGGAAAAGAAATATAGTCACTGGTTATAGTAGGATAAAACAATATGATTTTGAATTGGAAATATTTTCGGATGCGTCAGGCACTGGGTGGGGTGCATTTTGCAATGGTCAGAGTGCTAGAGGTCAATGGTCGGATGAAGAACTAGGTTTTCATATCAATTATCGTGAATTATTAGCTGCTTTTTTGCATTAAAATGTTTTGCACAAGACTTAACAAATTGTGAAATCCTTCTTCGAATTGATAACACCACTGCGATTTCTTATGTGAACAGACTAGGTGGAGTTCAGTATCCCTTATTAAATGGTTTGGCAAGACAGATTTGGCAGTGGTGTGAAGCTAGGAAGTTATGGATATTTGCTTCATATATAAAATCAAAGGAAAATACAAATGCTGATTTCGAGTCCCGAGTAGTTAATATACAGTATATATGTAGATACAGAGTGGCAATTATCAACTGACGCCTTCAATGTTATAATTACGAAACTAGGGATGCCTGAAATAGATATTTTTGCATCGCGTATAAACGCTAAATGTGTAAAGTATATATCTTGGCATAGGGATCCCTCTGCTTGGAATGTTAATGCATTTACTGTTAATTGGTCAAAGTTTTTCTTTTACGCATTCCCGCCTTTTTGTTTACTTTTAAAAATGGTTCAAAAAATTAGGACAGATAGAGCAACTGGTATTGTGGTTTTCCCGATGTGGCCATCTCAGCCTTGGTACCCGTTGTTGATTTCTATGGTAGCGTCAGAAATAGTTTCCATGAACCCTTCAGAAAATCTTTTAACTTCTTTCAGGAAACCCCACCCACTGAACAAGCAGCTTTTCCTGGGGGCGTGCGTCTTATCAGGGAAGCACTTAAACGAAGAAGTATCTCAGAGGACACAATAGATATAATGATGGCGTCCCTGTCCTCGAATACTGTAAAGCAATATAATAGCTGCTTAAAGCAATGGTGGGGTTATACCAAATATAATGATATTAATGTTTTCAGTGCATCCATACCTATCATAATTTCTTATCTAACATTGGTTTTCCAAAGAGGTGGTTCTTACCAAACCTTAAATTGTCATCGGTCATCGCTTTCTCTTATTATCGGAAATCATGTAGGCACAGATGATAGAATGAAGCGGTGGTTTAAGGGAGTTTATAAATTACGACCTATGACACCCAAATATAGCACTGTGTGTGGGACCCTTTGAAAGTTTTATCATATGTTTTTCACTGGTACCCATTTAATGACTTAAGCTTAGATAAGATCACCAAAAAGACTGTAATGCTATTAGTACTGGCTACTGGCCAAAGGGTTCAGACTATAAATTCCATTAGATTAAACAATATTAACTTAACATCTACTGGTGTCGAAATATTTTTTTCAGATATTCTAAAAACATCAGCTCCTGATAGGCATCAACCTAAAATAATTTTACCTTATTTCACTGCTCAACCCGAAATATGTCCCGTTAAAACACTTACTCGGTACATAGAGGTAACTAGAGGATTGAGAATCAATGATGGTTCATGTGATTATTTGTTTATTACTTTTAAAAGACCGCACCATCGTGCTTCTTGTCAGTCAATCAGCAGAAGCAAGTTATGTCGGACAGTGGTATAGATATCACCCGTTTTTCCGCGCACTCAACGTGCTATGCCGCTACTTCATGTGCCTATAGGGAAGGTCTCTCGGTAGACAGTATCATTAAAGCAGTAGGTTGGTCTCCAAGGCCATCGTCCTTTGCTACACATTATAACAGACCACTGTATAATGAACCTAACCAAGTGTTGTTTGCTAGAGCGGTACTCAATAATACAAACTGATTTTAGCTTAAGTTAAAGTGTGTAATTTTAAGGCAAAAGTTACCTTTTTTTAAGTTGTTTTAAGATAATAAAAATAAATGTTCTGTAATTTTAAGTGTCATGTTCCTCTCTGAACATCTACATCAGTTATCTCGGACTAAGTACGAATATAATGATAGGATTAAACGAACTTACCTGAAGTGAAGTTCAATCCTGATTATATGAAGTACTTAGTCCGAGATAGAACATCCCGCCCTCCCTCAATTAATTTAATTTTACGAAATTAAATTAATTTTCCCTCTTTGAGGCTCTGAAATATTGACAATGACGGTTAGTGTTACCAGGTGGAGATTTCTGTTTTCTGCTTTTGCTTTTAAATTCGCGTATAAAGAGTGTGGAAAGGCAAGTACTACATCAGTTATCTCGGACTAAGTACCTCATATAATCAGGATTGAACTTCACTTCAGGAAAGTTCGTTTAATCCTATCATTATGTGAAATTCTTTTAACTATATAATATTCACATACGTTAGTCTACTACGGCTTCTGAACAAGTATACAAAAAATCATGGGAGTAGGTATGTTTGTAAGTATACATTTTGCCGCCGCTCATTTTTGCCGCTCTGGGCATTTGCCCGGCTTGCCCCCCCTTAGATCGGGCCCTGCGTATTGACTCGAAAGTTTGATGTACCGTCTAACATCTCGTGTTAGATCTATGGTACCATTGGGCAAAGAATTAAAAATTAAATTTTAAATTTAAAAAACCCCCGGCCCAAACAAAAACTCAAAAAAGTAAAAAATAATATTTATAGGCCTTTTAATTTTAACGTAATATTTTGATCAGGGCATTGTCAAGTCGGGGGACGGTCAATGAAAACGCCAAACAGAGGCCTAGCCGTACACACACACACACACACACACACACACACACACACACACACACGCACACGCACACGCACACGCACACGCACACGCACACGCACACACACACACACGTCAAACTTATAACACCCCGTCGTTTTTGCGTCGGGGGTTAAAATGTAGGCCTTGTATTTTGTACCAAAATAATCACCACTAAAATTATGTAGGTAGTAGGCATACCTTCAATTAAAACACGCCTTTGACGACGTTTTTTCTTAGACATTTTTTTTTTAATATTTCTTTAATTTTTTTCGCTATTTATCTTCTTTAGTTTCTTTCATGCTTCCTTTTTGGCAGGCTTAAAACAATAAAATCCGAAAAACGTAAAAACTTCTTTCAATGTGTGTGGTAGCCGCACGCGCACGGAAACGGATGACGAATGCTGTAGTGATGTAATCGGGCGCCTGTGGAAATAGTGCTATCTGTTTCTTTCTTATGGCGCTAAACTATGTACGAGTCGAAGCGTAGCGGGACTACTACAGGTGAATATTTAAATCTCGAAAGACGAAGACAGGATGGTGATTGAAGTTCAATCTCGTATTACTTTGAGAAATATATTTTCTTTACAACCGATACTTTTGTATGCTACAGATGACATGATCGAGTTTTAATTAGACCCTATTGTAGATTTCCAAGTTTTTTGAATAATCTTAAAAATATTGCTGTGGAACGTTTTTGGTTCATTGCAATATTCATGTTACATATAAAATTTTAATTTATACAAAACATTCCAAACGACATGTATGACAGAGAAAATAAGATTAAATAGAAAAAACTGTATTTTAGTGAAAAATATCTATGATATACGTTCTTCTGCGCATTGGTTAAGCGATTGACTGGTGCGCTGCGTGTCGCGGGTTCGATTCCCGCACGGAACAAATATTTGTATGAGCTACAAGTAGTTTTTCCGGTTCTGGCTGTTTGTGTATGTGAGTTTAAATGTTTGTAAACGCACCCACAATACAGGAGAAATTCCTAGTGTGGGGCGACGTTTGTAAAAAAAAAAAAACAAAAAAAAACTTCTTCACCGTCTTCAAAATCAAAGGCCTGTTCACCAGCGATCCTTCAATATGATCGGGTCCTTCCATGCCCTGCAGGATTTTATAAAAGGCAATATTTAGGAATTAGACTACAAATCATTTAATTTAGCCTGGGTTTTCCGTCTGGCCAGGTAACTAGTAAAAGAGGAGTGAAGAATGATAGAAGGATTGAGGTGAGGGGCGTGCCGTGCAACTGAGTGAGCGTACAGAAACAGGTTAGCCAATTTCCAACGTTACCGCTCTTAATGTCTCCTTTCTATGCTTTCAGGAACGTCTTTGAATTTGTGGTTTTAGAAGATTTGAAAGAACTGGTAGAAAACCCCGCGTTCTTCGAGAGTATAGACGTTGTACCGGACTCAAGTCTAATCTATTGGGAGTGTTTTTAAGACAGAGTAAATTGAACCAAAAGTCCTCACCGCTATCTGCAGATTTTAACAGAACTTTTTTTGCTATGTGCTACTGTGACTTCTACTTTTCCATAAACCTGTGGATGATTAGGTGATGAAGGAACATGGGAAAATTCAATTTTTTTTTAAACTCCCTAAATTCCCTGTTCGAAAAGTTGGTACCTCCATCCTTTTCGTTTTCATTCCTATCTGACTACTCTGAGAAGAAAGGCCGAAACAAACTCGCAGGTCACAGTCTCTTTTGAATTCCAAACATAATCTTGGTCAGATCATCTGAAGACCATGTGGATTGGTGTCTGAAATGGTTTTTTAAGAAAGAACCACACAGATTGAGTGGACCTGTCCAATCGGTGCACGCATTTATCAGTAATCATACAGCTCAACTCAGAACTTGAGGAGCTCAACGATTTGACAAACAATACCAAAGAAAGGACATTTGTTTAGGCCGCATAAAGTACTCAAACTGCCAGATTAACATTAACAACGAACTGAGAAAGACATAAAACACAAAAACAAAACATGACCCACATAGTCCTCACATACTAGTTTGCATGATTCGTTTTTGCTGACTAGGAAGAAACTTATTGGACTATTTTGTAAAAAATATTGAAAGACTCTTCTGATTGATTACTACCCCAGAATTTGGACCTGCTATAGATTATATTTTTCGTAGGGACCATTTTCAAGCACATTATTTGTAGCACTTCTTTGCAAGTTTTATCGGTCGCTTGGTTGATGATGATGCCGAAGTAGCCATATTTTCTGTGGGCTTCTTCGCCTATGTCGCCAAAAAGTATACCGATTTACTTTGTGCTTTGTCTGCCGTCCAGCTATCCATCTAAGTAGCTCTACAATAATTGTTCCATGATGCTTCGAAAACTTTGTATGCGTCTTCTAGATCGATGCCTATACAAGATGTTGTTTTGCATCCTCGTCAAATTTCAGGTAGTTGTCATAAAAGACATAAATAATCAATTGAACGTACAGTACCGGGCAATAACTAATAACCGCTGCTTTTTTTTGTTGTTGAAATTTAACAGTATTTCAGAATTAAACCCTTAATTCAATACAAATAAAAGAGAATCACCCGACTACGCAACAGCGACAATGCAGCTGTGTGCGTGAGTGTCGACGTCTTACCTACGAACCAAATTCCAGCGTGCGCGACCGAGCGGCGAGCAATGAATGACCTGAGCGACCGGTAGCAATAATTTTATGTACGTTTGCCCAGCACGGCCCCTCAGAATTTGCATTTATGGTGTACACCATTGCAATATACTCGCCTCTAGCAGTATATGTACCGATTTCTTTTTCAATGTACCTCTATACTTTTGAAGAAATATGCAAAAAAAGGTGGCCGTGCCAGCCAAACGCTTTCAGCACGGCCCCCCATGTAACTTGAATAATACATACCGTATTAACAAATGTCTATAACTCAAGAAATGTACTCTATTAATACGTTATATGTGCCGCAACAGTTATTGTGAATTCATAATAACAAATAATATATAGATGTGGATAAGGGGCCGTGCTGGAAAAAATCATTTTAAGAAATATCTAAAAAAGACAAAACATACTTAGCCAAAAACTATTAAAAAATAATTGAAGTTTAGCAAGTAACATATGTACCGCATTGATTTCTCATACAACTTGTTATATTGTGAAAAATAAATCTATTTTAGTTCATTCAGCACGGCCCTCTATAGTTGCCTATATCTTTTTAAATAAGCCGTGTATGTTTACAAAATTCGACTTCCTGAATAATATATAGGAGTACATTCCTTTCAACTAAATTGCAATTCTGCTGTATCAATACTTTAGAAGATAAATTCAATCTAAAATATACATACATTAAAACTGATGGGGTGACCATGATTCTACATGAAAATAGGATAAAAAATACTGCTTAAATTGAGTAAATCTTTATTAAAATAAACAAATCAACAATATGGTAAACTATATAAACGATAACTAGGTACTTATACATAATAGGTCGATAATCGTACAAGTGTCAAGTTAGTGTCGCTAAGACTACATAGCTCAAAGTCTTAAAAATCATACATTACAATAAAATCACAGATTCATTACATTTCACAAATTAGTTCGTTTACATGGAATAACAACCTATGTCTCAATAACACTACAGAGCTTAAAAATCTTAAAAAATCACAGATACGCGTTCAATAAATCATATTGATTGAACCTTACATTACACTAATATTAATTTGCATGAATCGCTTTAATTATTTGGTATAATCACAGGCAATTAATTAAATCCACGTAATCACAGATGTTTTTCAACGACTATAACAATTAGAATATTGTTCGTTTATGTTACTAATATTATGTTACCTATGGAATAATCATAGAAAAACTAGTACATAAATTAACTTATTAAAAGTAATCACAGATGACATTACAACAGTATTGACTTCTTATTAAACAGTTCACAGTTTCATATGCATATTTTTAGCAACTAGTCTTTACCAGATTCTTAAATAGTGTAAAATTAACTTTAAATTATTACAAAATACATGTATTTAAAAACCATGGCTCAAAAACATATTCTGGTTTCACTGTAATTACCAGAGCCGTCACTCATAGGATCATATTCAGCAAACCCTGAGCTCCGCTCCGACGTGAAAGCGGAATATTCGTAAAAGTTATTATTTTTAGTTGTATTAAATATCACATATCACTCACTAAAACGTAAGTAAGAGTGTGTAAAAATATCGACTCCACTGTACTGTTGTTAATTTTCAAGGCCAAATCATCATAACATAGCCACAGATCATGGCTAAGCGTATGGCACTTATAATGGCCCAGAGTTCCCTCTGAATTCCCTACATATTCAATGGCACCAACGACACCATAAATTTGATTTTGAATATTAATAGTGACCGGGATATTACACAAAACTATTGCATCTGTTCCATTTAAATCAAAGGTTATAATCCTTTGTAATTTATAACTTGAAATGACAGTTCCACCGCAATTATTTTTACAAATTTGAGAAGTAGTTTCGATAGCAAGTGATTCTTCTAATGCCAAAATACCAAACGTGTTAATTATGTTAATATTCAAAGCTATAAAAGGTCTTATGATTTCTACATAATATTGACATTCTTCTTTTGTGCAAACTTTTATAAACTGAGCACTGTAAAATAAATTGGTAAACATTTGCTCATACAAATTAGCGACATTGCATTCACAATCTGTTATTATCTTTACATGCGCTGGCCGGTCAAAATATTCATGACAAACGTAATTTCTCATTTCATACACAGTACCTTTGTCAACATTTTCATTTAAGATGAGATTTATATAGTCTCGAAGTTTATTATCTTTTGACTCAATTTCCATTTTGAAATTAGAAAACGACTGAAAGCCAAATGCAATCAAAAACATTATTGCATCAAAACCGCATGTGTTAACGACTGTTGAATTTTTAATCATGTTACCATTTTTTATAAATTTTATACCGGTATGTGGCTTTACATTAACGGCCTTGTCTGCTTGACCTCCCCAATTTTCTACAAATGTTGGTTGATCGCTAAATATTGAGTCTTGAACAAATTGTCGTTTCGGTTTTTGTTGTTTTTTACTTATGGGTTTTGTCGTCCTGCGATTTGTTTTTTTTACAGTGTTAGGTTCTATATGAAATTTACTCGCTGCAATATTTAACTCTCCTTTTATATAATTAATATGTCTTTGCAGGAAAACGTCAATTCTATGTTTTGTTATTTTAGATTTCAGCAGCAAGTGTTTTAAAGTTTTAAAATGATCCTCTGATGCACTCGACGAAGGATTTTTATTATCTGATTAATATAATGGCATCATGACATTCGACCACAGGGGCAATTTTCGCAGTAGTCGTTTTATTGTCGTTAATAAGGGCGGATAATAAAAATCATTTAGAGGGCCAGTTACACAAACTTCTTCTTTATGATGTGTAACAGTTTCCTCAAACCACTTCGCGAAATTCAGCTCATTAAACGTTGTATCAACATGAACGTCATCATGTAAACAGTAACGGTCATCACTTGATAAAGAGTCATCTTCAGTTATATTATCATGTATTTCCTTAATATTTACATTTTGAAGTACACTTCTCAGGTAATATTGGGCTTCAGTACAATGCTTGGAATGATATTTAGACAGGATTATAGCTAGCAGTTTATCGATGATGTTTTTGATGACATTAATATTTTCTGCTTTTTTAATGTAAAGAATACACTGAACAAATAAGTAATTCACTTTTTTTGGTGCGTTTTCTAAAGAAATTTTACGAATAGATTTAATAAAATGGCTCGTATCAATTCTCATATATAAATTAGGTACAATGAAGTTGCCTTCTAATGCTTTAAAAGAAGCCTCTAAATAATCCTTGGTTGAGTTAAATTTTGTAAAACAATTAATTACAGCCGCAATCAAAGCCGATGAGTCGTCAGTTATAACTTCTGCGGGCGAAGTGATATTCTTTGCCCATTTAGATAACCAATCCGCAATAGTTTCTTTGGTATGGGAATTGCTAACCATTTGGGCGACGGGTACAGATTTCAAGCTATTATTAGCAGTTAACATTACTACGTATAAAAATAATTTCTTGGTTAGGTTGTTAGTTTTATAAATAGAACCAGTAGCATCTAGGGAAATAGTTATTCTGTCAACTACTTTAGAATAGTGTCTATAATAATTGAGTTGTTCTTCTAACCAATAGTGTACATGAAATGTTGGTTTTATAAGTATTTCTTGAATTATATTAGAGAACTCGACGCTGTCAGCTAAAATTATCAAAGACATTAATTCATTTTTGTGATACCAATGTTGACTATTAGATTCATAACGGATTATCCTGAGTGCTCCAAGAGATGGCAATGTAGGTGGTTCTGTATCTCCGAATGTCATTGTGCGACGTGCCAGATCTTTATGAACAACGGCTGCTGGCTTTTCTTTTAAATTATCTGATAATTTTCGTCTCAAGTACGGAGTACAACGAACTTTCTTTCGTGGGTCATGCTTAAAGTTATTATCTAAGTTGATAATTTCACAAAGAAATTCGACGACCTTGTCTGTCTTCTCGGTGTCATGAATACGCACTTTTGCGTTGCACTGAGTACATTTTCCGTGGAAGGTAATTCCATTGCTATTAATGTTATAATTTTTAAAAGATATTGTACATGGCAATTTAAAATGTTTCCAAAGCTTTTGCCTCAAAAGGCAGGACCATTTATACTTAGGAATGGTTTTGTATGTTTCATATCTCAGGTATGGCTTCTTTTTATCGTTTCGTCGAAAAGTGCTGCGTATTGGCTGTATTTTTTTCCACTCGTGAATATCCACAGGAAATTTAAAAATAACTCTATTTCTATCTTCGTTTTTACTATGTTCGGATGATTCAGGCAAAGGTGTCGATTTCTTAGACGAATTCAAAGGTGTCGTTCCAACACTAATGTTTCCTAGTTTGTCATCAATTTTTGTTGGCTCCGGTGTGAGGTCATTAGTGCCCAGAAAATTTCTTTTATAACTTAGGTACAATGCTTTCGGAGACATAGCATAATTAAGCTCTTCAGCTAGTTTCTGGTACACATTTCTATCATATTTCGGTCCTTTGAGCTGATGTCGATTTTTCATAAATAGTTGTTTCTGTACATCTAATGCTACATCACTTTTCTTGCCCATCCTCACCATTAATTGTATCAATCTGAAGAAAAAAAAATCTGTACAAATATTTATAGTGAATTACGTAACTTCTTTTTAGATTTATATATAATTTTGCTACCTATTTATTTACTAAATATATTAATAAATAACGGTTAATATAAAGTGATAATTATTTTTGATACCCTAATTATTCAACATTTTTTATAATTACTGCTCAGTATGATTACACCAATTCTTAAGTGAAAAATGCTGAATGAATGAACGATGCTGCCAACGGGCCGCTTTAAGTTTAAAATAGCGTCCGAAAATTGTATATCTCAACTTTTGCGTGTCACATTTACCTACTTTATATATGTATAGTGGGTAAAGTAGGTATATTTCCACTATATTGAAGAGTTCCTTAAAATTTTAAAAGATGGTAGGTAAATTTCTATGGACTCTGGGCGTAAAATCAACAGAAATGTAACTCCTAATAATTGTAAAGGCTTAATACTACTAGATACACAAGTATTTTCTTTTATATAACTACGAAGCACTCTTGGGTTTTGCTTGTAAATGAACAGAACACAATTAAACAAAAACTATGATTAATTATGTAAGGTAACATAATAATCGTAGGCTCATTACACAGTTTGCTATCATATATTATGGTTAGCAAAATAAATTTAATGTAAGAAATAATTAATAATAGAACTACTCATTAGACATGGATATGCACTGCGGTTGATATCACAAAGTACATATTCACTGAGCAGTGTATACATTCACTCGCATTGCCCGAGATATTGAGATATGTACTATACACCGCATTGACTATGGCATCGCATTCATTCGTATCACACGGGCAATGAGTGAGAGAAAGAGTGCATGTAATATGTATGGCTCGCCAACTCTGACGTGAAACGCATTACCCGCGACAGCTAATACAAATTATAATGAGAGTGAATGAGACCGAAGCATAGCTTAGCCACAACAAGTTAAAATGAACCCTATTCCATTGCGTTACAGTTTATATCTCAAGAAGTGATGTTCTGCATAGTGTATACACATGTCTGTAAGTGACATGGGTATGCCCTATGTACTATTAATCGCAGTATATATTATATACTGCGGTTGCTATTATCAACCGCAGTGCATAGTGTATAAATCGTATTTATCGACCGCCCTCATGGCCGGTTGATATGTACTCAAATCAAATCAAATCAAAATATTTTTATTTCATATAAACCTGCATGGGCACTTATGAAACGTCAGAAGCTAGGTGCACGGTTCCAAATTGTTGTTTCCTATGGAGAAGAGCCGGCAAGAAACTCCACGGTTACTCTTTTAAAAATAATTGGCTTTAACAATATTTTCAAATTACAGAGATAAAATGCATGGGAGGACAGCGCAGGCCTGTCAATAAGTACCAGGTACTTAGACGAATTAGGAATAGAAAATCGTCTACAAATCTACAGTCAGTAAGGCCTACGACGTTCTCTCATTCACAATATGTAAAATAATCTACATAAATAAAATTAACCTAAATAAAATTGTTGTATAGTGTCAATTAATGACGAGAATATGTCAGCATTGTAAAAATAAAAAGAATAAAAAAGAACATTGTATTTGAGAGCAGTTAATAGACTTTCACATAGTTATGCTGTTAATGAGGTACCAGGGAAGCCACATGTGCAGAAGGAATTAATGCCAAACTTCCCTGTCTTCAACGTAGTCTTTTATCTTATAATATGCTTTTTTGATAAGGACACGTTTGATGTGCGTTTTAAACTTTCCATCGCTAAGTGCTGTAACTGACTTTGGCAACTTGTTATAGAAGCGGATACTGTTTATTAGAAATGACTTGCTAGTTTTAGTCAGTCTAAATTTTGGAATCACAATTTCATCTTTACTACGTGTATTCAGATTATGGAAATCGCATCGTTTTTTGAAAAGGCCTAAGTTTTTGCGAACATACAAGATATTTTCTAGGACATAAAGAGAAGGCAGAGTTAGTATATCAATTTCGCTGAATTTGTTTCTAAGAGACTCGCGAGGCCCCATTTTATAGATTGCGCGGATTGCCCTCTTTTGTAAAATAAAAATTGAATCTACGTCAGCTGCCGATCCCCACAGCAGAACGCCATAAGACATAATACTGTGAAAATAAGCAAAGTAAACTAACCTAGCTGTGGCTACATCAGTCAACTGCCTTATTTTTCTTACTGCGTAAGCAGCTGAGCTTAATCTACTTGAAAGAGCTCTAATGTGAGCACCCCATTGCAATTTTGAATCTAAAGTAATTCCCAAAAATACAGTTTCCGAAATAGCATCCAGTTTCTTGCCATCAAGTTTTAAGTTTAGACCTACTTGGGGTACATTCGGTAACGAGAACTTAAGACATTTAGTTTTGTTCGCATTGAGTAAAAGATTATTAGCAGCAAACCATTTCGAAAGCACAGCTAGACTATTATTGACATGTAAGACATCCGTATCTTTTCTATCTATTCTAAAAATAAGAGAAGTGTCATCAGCGAATAAAATTATGTCCGAGAAGTTAGCCATCAGGTAAGGAAGGTCATTTATATAAACTAGAAATAAAAAAGGGCCGAGAATTGAACCTTGAGGCACGCCCATCTTAACTAGAGACCCCGAGACCGACCCGACCCCGATCTTACTAAAGTGCATATCAAAAGTTGATGTACTTTGGAACCGGTGCATATCATATGGCATTGACTTTCGATGCACTGTTATGCGCATGTCTACTACTCATGCAAAGATTTGTAAAAAAAGAAAATTTGCAAAGATTTGTGTCGTAAGCAGGTGCTTCATACATTTTGGTATTTTTAAATAACATTAAATAAATCTAGCATACTGATTTAATGTGCTTTGCATTATCTTATGTGCATACAACGTGTAACTTTAATATTTACGCAATCTTCTTTAGGGTCAAGTTCAATTCCTACATGCACTTACCTAGATATACTTACATCAAATCTATTTTTTAAATACAAATAAATTATATTATAACTTAAAACTTACTTACCCGTTTATTTTAACAATCCATTTTCGTCCTTGAAATAGAATTCACTGCACAAACACACGACCCATTATTCATATTGTTTGAGCAGTATTTATATTTACTACTGTCTGTTATGCGCGTAGAGATGTGACTGTCAATAAACACTCAAGCGCAACATGAAGTAACCGCGACACCAGCGCCACATTAAAAATTACGGTAGCGTCAGTGAACTAATAGCGATCGCACACGACAAAATTAACTGATAATATATTATTATACTTAATGATTATTTTTTAAGATGTAATGAATAAACACATAATTATTTAAATAAATTACCCAATAGCGGACAAATTTTAAACTTTGAGAAACATTGAATATTTTGTTTTTTTTAGCATTTCTCATTCTGAATAACATTTATTTAAACATATTATAAGTTGTGTTTTTTCTAGGGGAAGGTTATAAGCACGCTTTATATATTTTTTATTTCTACCACGCGAGCCGAACCGTAAGTTAAAGCTAGTCCACTTAGAAATTCGTTTATTTAATATATTATCCCACTAGATAGGCTTTGAGGAAAAGAAAACGATTAATTACTTGACGCCAAGAATCAGTTATTTTTATTTTTAATGTTTTTGATGGGTACCTATACCTACCCTGTGTCATTCTCACAATTAAGACGAATATAACACGACATCTCTCAAGTTGAAATTAATAAAGCCGTTTAGACTACAAAGCGTGCCAAAGAAATGAAGGTTGCTACATATCTACATTCATTCACTCGAAAAACCTTACCGTCCTTCTGGTACAGTCGGGTAAAAAGAATGTTTATTTCAATGTAGTCACATAATTTAATTAATATAAGTACATAAATATAGAACATTTATGTACCTACCTACCAAATATATGAAATCATGGTCACCCCATCAGTTTTAATGTATGTATATTTTAGATTGAATTTATCTTCTAAAGTATTGATACAGCAGAATTGCAATTTAGTTGAAAGGAATGTACTCCTATATATTATTCAGGAAGTCGAATTTTGTAAACATACACGGCTTATTTAAAAAGATATAGGCAACTATAGAGGGCCGTGCTGAATGAACTAAAATAGATTTATTTTTCACAATATAACAAGTTGTATGAGAAATCAATGCGGTACATATGTTACTTGCTAAACTTCAATTATTTTTTAATAGTTTTTGGCTAAGTATGTTTTGTCTTTTTTAGATATTTCTTAAAATGATTTTTTCCAGCACGGCCCCTTATCCACATCTATATATTATTTGTTATTATGAATTCACAATAACTGTTGCGGCACATATAACGTATTAATAGAGTACATTTCTTGAGTTATAGACATTTGTTAATACGGTATGTATTATTCAAGTTACATGGGGGGCCGTGCTGAAAGCGTTTGGCTGGCACGGCCACCTTTTTTTGCATATTTCTTCAAAAGTATAGAGGTACGGTCGCGGTCAAGAGTCCATTCTCATGCTAAGGATTATATTGCTATGACTAGCGGTCCAGGCCGTACCTACAGCTGTGTGTATAAGTGTATGTAACCAGGCCGCACACCACTGTCGTCGAAAGATACAAAAAACATACCGTCGCACAGAGTGCTCTGTCTCTGTCTGTACTGTGTTACGTAGTAACTACGTATGACCTTGGTCGGTTCATACGATCGCTAAAATTCACGTTCTAATATCATGTCTCGGTAGCTCGCAGCGTATTGTCATTGATTAAGAAACACATAAGTCTGGGTTCAAATCTCCTGATGAGACTTTTATTTTTCTTTTCAACAATAATATTCATCAGTTCTTTTATTATTCGTTATACGAGAATGTTTTTTTTAAATTACTTATATTATTATTTAAACAAAGGATTAAGAATATTATGTGATTACAAAATGTTTATTCGTTATAATTTTATGAAGTAGGTATAAAAATAACTACTAATAACTTCTTGTTAACAGTTTATTTTCTCATAAAGAACAATTTATTGAAGTAAAGTAGCTAATTGGTGAACCATGATAATCAGGCTATTGTATCTTAGTAATATAATAATATTGTGCTGTAATTACTACTATGTGCGGTACTCTAAAGAAATCACATTTTTCTACGCAAATCTACCCACGTAAAAATAACAAATGCAGACAAGTTGTCACAATACAATTAAATGACTCAGTAGTACTACTACTGGAATAAATCTACTGCGAGTGAGTTAGTTCTCTCAAACCTCAAAGTTAACAAATCGTATTTAATAGGACTTATCGAAGTTATAGCTTAAGTAATCATTTTCATTACGAAAAGAAGATTGAAACTAAACCTCGAAATAATCCATATTACGGATATTTCACAATATTAGGTGAATATTACTAAAATCAATAAAAGTCAATAATAATAAATATTTCTAATTTATATCTTAATGTTAATGTTTATGTTTTTTGAGCTGGTTTTCAATGCTGGCTGCAAACCTTCTGCGTGGAGTGCACGGCGCACGGTTTGGAAATATGTGTCGAATAATTTGGCAAAATGTCTTGTCTTTTTGAAACCACTTGTGCTGTCGCTTTATTTTATAAGCTGGGGTCTTCCCTTTGCTTTCGACGGGCAAGGCTACCCCCTTCCTCATATCTTTTCATCCACTGACTCACAGTATTTCACTAAAACAAAAAAGGGGTACTGTTAGGCTACTAAACAAAATACATACTAATATGTATTACTATTTAGAAACAAAATTATTTGAAATATAAATTTCACATAAATATTTAATCTAGGAAATAAATTTACTTTGAAATTTTATATTTTTCTTCTATTTAGACGTTTTGATATTTATAAAACGTTTAAAAAATAACTACAAGGATCAGCAGTTATACTTTAATTAAATAAGTGCTTAATAAAATAATTAAATCATAATACTCACACTCAGGCCGGTTTCATCAGATATTTGTGATATTTAAGTCCGCTTTTATGCAGCGCAATAATATTCGCTTTCATTTCTATTATTAAATTTGCTTACATTTTAAAATGAACTAGAAGACCGCTAATAGATTAAACACACGTCACTAGCACACAATAACAACCAACACCGTTCTATATGTCACGTCGAATGATTCGTAAGTTAACTATCATTTAAATTTATTTAGGTTTCTGTGGGTATATTGATAAAGTTTTACGAGTTTAGTGAACAAGGCGAACAGAACAAGAAACTATAGTCAAAAGCGATTTTTAAAACAATAAAAAGGCTAGCACACCGCGCGTGGGATTCGAACCCGAGACTCGTTGCGCACGAGGGCGCTAATCCAAGTACAGTAACCACTAAGCTATCACGTCATTTACTTTAACGGTTGAATTTATGAAATACAATCATTTGTAGACGTATGAGAGTGTGTGTGTCTACAGTATAGAAATTACTTAATACAAGAAGGTCGTAAGTTAAACCGTAGTGTCAATCTATTACTTTTTGAGATTGGTACTCCGCTTTTGGATCCTACTGTACGGTCGCGGTCAAGAGTCCATTCTCATGCTAAGGGTTATATTGCTATGACTCGCGGTCCAGGCCGTACCTACAGCTGTGTGTATAAGTGATGTAACCAGACCGCACACCACAGTAGGTACTCACACACCACTGTCGTCGAAAGATACAAAAAACATACCGTCGCACAGAGTACTCTGTCTCTGTCTGTACTGTGTTACGTAGTAACTACGTATGACCTTGGTCGGTTCATACGATCGCTAAAATTCACGTTCTAATATCAAGTCTCGGTAGCTCGCAGCGTATTGTCATTGAATAAGAAGCACATAAGTCTGGGTTCAAATCTCCCGAAGAGACTTATTTTTCTTTTCAACAATTTCATCAGTTCTTTTATTATTCGTTATACGAGAATGTTTTTTTTAAATTACTTAAATTATTATTTAAACAAAGGATTAAGAAGATTTTGTGATTACAAAATGTTTATTCGTTATAATTTTATGAAGTAGGTATAAAAATAACTACTAATAACTTCTTGTTAACAGTTTATTTTCTCATAAAGAACATTATTATTGAAGTAACGTAGCTAATTGGTGAACCATGATAATCAGGCTATTGTATCTTAGTAATATAATAATATTGTGCTGTAATTACTACAATGTGCGGTACTCTAAAGAAATCACATTTTTCTACGCAAATCTACCCACGTAAAAATAACAAATGCAGACAAGTTGTCACAATACAATTAAATGACTCAGTAGTACTACTATTGGAATAAATCTACTGCGAGTGAGTTAGTTCTCTCAAACCTCAAAGTTAACAAATTGTATTTAATAGGACTTATCGAAGTTATAGCTTAAGTAATCATTTTCATTACGAAAAGAAGATTGAAACTAAACCTCGAATATAATCCATATTACGGATATGACACAATATTATGTGAATATTACTAAAATCAATAAAAGTCAATAATAATAAATATTTCTAATTTATATCTTAATGTTAATGTTTATGTTTTTTGAGCTGGTTTTCCATGATGCAAACCTTCTGCGTCGAGTGCACAGCGCACTATGAATAATTTGGCAAAATGTCTTGTCTTTTTGAAACCACTTGTGCTGTCGCTTTCTTTTATAAGCTGGGGTCTTCCACTTTGCTTTCGACGGGCAAGGCTACCCCCTTCCTCATATCTTTTCATCCACTGACTCACAGTATTTCACTAAAACAAAAAAGGGGTACTGTTAGGCTACTAAACAAAATACATACTAATATGTATTGCTATTTAGAAACAAAATTATTTGAAATATAAATTTCACATAAATATTTAATCTAGGAAATAAATTTACTTTGAAATTTTATATTTTTCTTCTATTTAGACGTTATGATATTTATAAAACGTTTAAAAATTACTACAAGGATCAGCAGTTATACTTTAAATAAGTGCTTAATAAAATAATTAAATCATAATACTCACACTCAGGCCGGTTTCATCAGTTATTTGTGATATTTAAGTCCGCTTTTATGCAGCGCAATAATATTCGCTTTCATTTCTATTATTCAATTTGCTTACATTTTAAAATGAACTAGAAGACCGCTAATAGATTAAACACACGTCACTAGCACACAATAACAACCAACACCGTTCTATATGTCACGTCGAATGAGTCGTAAGTTAACTATCATTTAAATTTCTTTAGGTTTCTGTGGGTATATTGATAAAGTTTTACGAGTTTAGTGAACAAGACGAATAGAACAAGAAACTATAGTCAAAAGCGATTTTTAAAACAATAAAAAGGCTAGCACACCGCGCGTGGGATTCGAACCCGAGACTCGTTGCGCACGATGGCGCTAATCCAAGTTCAGAAACCACTAAGCTATCACGTCATTTACTTTAACGGTTGAATTTATGGAATACAATCATTTGTAGACGTATGAGAGTGTGTGTGTCTACAGTATAGAAATTACTTAATATAAGAAGGTCGTAAGTTAAACCGTAGTGTCAATCTATTACTTTTTGAGATTGGTACTCCGCTTTTGGATCCTACTGTACATTGAAAAAGAAATCGGTACATATACTGCTAGAGGCGAGTACATTGCAATGGTGTACACCATAAATGCAAATTCTGAGGGGCCGTGCTGGGCAAACGTACATATAATTTTACCTAATTTTATTTCGAAAATCACCTACATTATTGTCATAAATTTAGTTTGATAATTACCTCTTTTTAAGCATCATTAGAATACGGAAATCTTACTAATGACAGTAATACTAGTACGCCAAAGAAAAGTTCACGGGACCTGGTATCAGATGATTAATAAAATGTTCGTTTTGCTCTTATGCTATCGTTCAGCCTAAACTTTTCGTAATGATTTTGTTTTTATTTGTAGATTAAATTGGTTGATTTGAAAATTTTCTTCCTACTTAACGGGCTTAGGACCGGCAATAATACCTTAGTTGATGTACCGATCTACTAAGTTTAAAAATGTTTTTTAGGTTTGATGGAAATGGAAAGATTTGCTAGTTAAGTGTAAGTAGGTGGTGATACTTTCGACTCTTAGGTATTATTGGCGTAGTTAAAAATTTGAAATCAACTTATTTACACTAAAAAATTTATTAAGCTAACAACGTATTTACAAAATGTACAAATAAATAAATTACCTACTAAAGTTACCCGGAGGAGTTGTTCAAAGTTGCCACCATCACACTCTGGGCACAATCGAGCACGACGTAGCTGGTTTGCCTTTAGTTTACGTAACAATAACACATTCGTTTTTAAAATGTCGAAAGCACTAATGATCCTTGCACGTACACTGTGGTGTGGTGCACTCCAAAGCGTGGACCAGCCTCCCGCGTGCTTGCCCGTGGTTCTCGCTGGAAGTATTCCAGGATGTCTTCCTGCAAGGCGACAGGCAGGCCTACGCTGCCGCGAGCTTGAGCATGCCGGGAACGTCAAACTGCCGATGATCCCGCAGTCTCTGCGTAGCAGCCAGCATGACGCTCTGTGATGGGGGTTCCCGATGGGGAAACATTTCCGTGAACATCTGGATGGCTCCACGTAGGCTGTCTCCACTGATGGCATACAGGCGGACCATCTCCACCAACTCGACATTAGTGTAATTGTCCGTCATCTTGCACTTTGTATCGAGTGACGTCTCAACAATTTACCGAGAACTGAGAAGCGCGCACGCACATTTCGGCGATATCAAACACACTGTTGGTTCGGGGGCGGGGGGCCGCGCACGCGGCGCCCGAACGAACGGATGTATTCTTTGCGTTTGTGTGTGAAAGCGCGGTTAGGCTAGCATCAGACGGGCCGCGTTTAAATACGGCTGGTTCACACTTACGGATTTTAGTAAGCAGGAAAAAATATTTAAAAAATACCTACCCATTTTATTGTTGATTTGGGTCGAGAATCATTAGCATAATTACGTCCTTGAATTTGACTAGGATGCAAATCAACATCTTGTATTGATAGGGGCCGGCCATGGCACGTTGATAGCGTTCACATTTTGGAAGCAGTTAAATTGTTCCTGAATTGATTGGAGGAGCTTTGTCTGTAGTTCTACGATTGTTGCAAGTGATTCAGTCATCTTGATATTTTTAATTTTTCAGCCATCTGACAGCTTTTTATTATTAAAATCATTTATTGAACAATTAATGACACAAAACAATGCTTGGAGTCGAGAAACTTAAGCAGTGGTCGTAAATATCAAATTTATGGCACCAGAAGAAATTCAAATACAATAAAGTAATTATGTCATTTTGGGCCATTGTAAAATGTTGGGGCAGGAACTTCGAAGTAGGATATCCACAGGTGATACATTTTTCACACAATACAAAGTGCGCTATGTTCCATGGCCATTTTTGGTTCTTAAGTATTCGGTTTTTTTTTACTTATTTACATTGAATTAACATTGTGGATTAATTAGTTAGTCTATGAAAATATTGTTATTCAATTTTGAAAATAATCGAGAAAATTTATTCCCAACTTAATAATCGCATATAGTGCGTGACAAATACATGAGTAATAAACTAGAAAATCGACACATTAGCGTGTATTTTTTAGGAAAGTAAAATAAATAAACATGGTTTTGGGATATTTGTAAGATTATTTTTTGCTCGCTGGGAAGTTCCTTATTTTAGATGACCTTTTTTCAGAAAGTAATGTCTTTCTCTGAATATTTTTTGTAAGCCTATGCGTTTTTGGGCAATTTAGAACCGACTCAATATCAGAAGACAGAATGTTTAACTTGCAACTTGTATCAAGAACTTTTGAATCAGTTGATGGCGATAACAGTTTCGTCTCTCGACATCTTCTGCAGCAGAATCAACTCACACCAACAGCTTAGCGAGCGACCTAAAAGATAAAAATACCAATTGAACAATTTTTTTTTGTTTTGCTTTACATTTATAAAAAGTTAAGATTCCCAGAGAACTGGTTTTTATCAAAATTAAAAAAAAAAACATGTGAAACGCAGCATATACTGGTCCAATCGTCGCAAATAATCCAGGCTTATTAAAATTATCATTGATGTGAGCATTCCAACCAGCCGGTGCAGCATTATTTATTGTGCAACATAATCCTCTTGAGATGTTGGTCCGTTCTCTCCTGGGCGTATAAGCGTTTATTAGCCCAGCGGTTTTGGTATCGAATAAGGATAAACTTCTAATTTGGTTTTTACATTTAATTATTTATTTCTTTAAACAACAGTGATCTAGGTACAAAAATAAAACTTACAAGCTATGTTAGTGTGTTATTTTAAATAAATACTAATCTTAGAGAAAAAAACAATTTTAACAATGGTACACCAGCTGTAATGAATCACTCCTGCCTAACAAACACTTGCATAAAGTGATTCACTATCGGTGAGTTAAAGGAGATGGCTAAAAATCCATACACTAAAAACCCAGAATCGACAGCAATGAAATGTTTACCAACGGGATGGTATAATGGTCATTTGATGGTACCAAAGGGGCAACTCGAAAATGCGTGGGGTTTAGGACCTATATCACATCATAACAAAATATAAAAGTATTTTGAATCGATGTTGTAATTGTATGTAATTGTTGGTTATTCTATTGTTTCGTTCGGAATCTGTCTCACTTATAATAGAGGTCTATAAAATACGGTAAATATGTACGTAATTAGAAACAAAATAGGGGTAAACGGTATATTGATTGGCACTATAAGCCGACTTCTACTAGTAACTGGTTAATACTCGTAAATAAACAAAGTTGATAATATTTTTATGGTTTTGTCGAGTTCTAGTTTAAATAGACATAAATAAAATGAGACATTAAGTTTAAAAATAAATATTTAATTAACTTTAAAATCTATTTTAACTTATTTTTACGAAATATTACTATCATTAGCACTATTGGGAAGGTACATAACTAAAAAGTGAAAAATATATCTAATAGGCTTCTAATATTTTTTGTAGATCTTCATCTGAAACAGGTTTCGTTTGGTTTCTTATTTTTGAAAGACCATTGTTTCGGTTCTTCCTGTTCCTCGTGTTAATCTATTTAAGGTAATCTATTTTCTGTATTCATTCTTCGTTTTTCGTCAATACTTTCCCATTCTCTTAATATGTTGTGGGCTGCCGTGTCCGTTCATCCTGTACTGCAATGGCTTGGTTATCTATAGTCACTAGATTTTTCTACACCGGTAATTCCTTCAACTTTTTCTGAATTTGTTGTATTGGCAGGTTATAATAGAGTACCTATTATTTTACTTTTTCATCTTTGTTTGGTTGTCTATTTTAGCTTTTTTCTTGTTTTGGCTGGCAGTTTGTTTCTTAGCTTTGGCTAGCGATTCTATTCTGCTTTTTCTGTTAAATGTTCTGGCAGCAGTTATTCTTCCCATAGGTACCTTTTTTTTTAGCTTACAAAGCTTTTTCCAGGTCTGCATCTGAATATCCTTTCAAATATTCCCTCCCTACCACTCTGAACTTTCAGCGTTTTCATTAATCTAAAGAAATGTGTAAGGTATAGTCATTGGCATCATTAAAATATATAGTAATTGGCAGCGCTAATAATTGATTTTTGACAAAAAAAGGCTTGAATTAGGTACTAACAAATAAAATTTAAAATCAATCAAAATATTGTTTGCCTAAGAATTTCACGAGACGTCCTTAAGTCAGAAAGTATATAAACATTGGCATGAATGCCAATCACTAATGTCAAACAAAATAAAGTATATTCATTGGCACCAATAAAAAAGCCGATGCATCTCTTTTACGATGCCAAAATATCGTTCAATACGGTTAAATTAAGCGAAAAGACATAAATAGATAGAATTTGTATATAAAACTTACCCAAAAATCACTTTTTCATTTGGAAATCTAGTCACCAAACCTACACTTTTCGTTAAATTTTATCTGACTCTATCAGACACATTTTAAAAACGCGGTTAAAGAAAGATGGTTGACGTTTGAAACATAAATAAGTGTTACCAGTATAAGAAATTGTATATTCTACCATTAATTGTGTTGCTATGACATAAAAACATTCATAGCACGCAGAATAAATTAGCGAAGTGCCAATCATAGGGGGGGTGCCAACATTAGTACTGTTTACCCTATGTACATGTATGTATGGGTATTATATATTTATTGAAATAATTGCTTGACATAAATGTTTAATCTACATAATCTTAAAACAACATTAACTTGAAAAAAACTATTAAATTAAAAAAAAAATGATATTATGGTGCAGTTAACTTACGACTCATTCACCGCGACTAAATTAATAGAACGTTGTTGGTTGTTATTGTGTACTAGTGACGTGTGTTTAATCTGTTAGCGGTGTTCAAGTTCATTTTAAAATTTAAGCAAATTTAAATATAAAAATTAAACGTAATATTATTGCGCTGCATAAAAAAGTACTTAATATATCACAAATATCTGATGAAACCAGACTGAGTGTGAGTAATTATTTTATTAATTATATTTATATAATCAAAGTGTAACTGCTGATCCTTGTAGTTTATTTTTCGAATCTTTCAAAATCAAAAGTCATTTATTCAAACTAGGTTGAGAGTCAGCACTTTTTGAACGTCAAAATTACATAAGACAGTCCCCCAAAAACGCCCGCCCTTTAGCACTTCCTAGTGCTTTAGCTGGGAAGAAGAAATGGCGCAACAAACTGCCCAGTAGCACAGCTGTCTGTTAAGTTGGAAGAACTTGATTCTATACAGTAATATGTAGGTATTCAACAAAAAATGAAAATGTCATTAATATAAATGAAATAAAAATGTTTTATACAGTTAAATAAAATTAAAACAATGATATGGAGTAACTCATAAAAGGTTATACCAAGCCCAACAAATGAGTTATGAACTTTATGAAGCCGGTGAAATCACCACGTAGTTTGTCCTTATTTCTAGTATTAATATTATGAATATCACTGTTTTAGTGTATAAGTGTATATTTTGCCTAATATATAAGATGTTAGCGAAGATGAATTGTGATGCCACCGTGAGAATACCAATATCTTTAAAAAAATCTCTCAGAGAAACTCTAGCACCTAGTTGGTAAATTGCACGTACAGCTCGTTTTTGAAGAACAAAAATATTTTGAATGTCAGCGGCTTTGCCCCACAGCAGAATACAGTAGGACATAACGCTATGAAAATAACTAAAATGACTAACCGAGCTGTATCAACGTCAGTGTATTGTCTTACTTTCCTGACGGCGTAGGCGGCCGAACTGAGCCTTCCCGCTAGGCTTGATATATGTGATCCCCATAAATATTATAAGATCTAAATAGAAGAAAAATATAAATTTCACAGTAAATTTATTTCCTAGTTTACTGAACGATCAAAATAACATTATACCTACTTATGTGAAATTTCAATTCAAAAAAATTGTTTCTAAATAGTAATACATAATAACATGTATTTTGCTTAGTAGCCTAACGGTACCCCTTTTTTGTTCTAGTGAAATACTGTGAGACGGTGGTTGAAAAACTATGAGGAAGGAGGTGGCCTTGCCCGTTGAAAGCAAAGTGAAAGATCCCAGCTCATAAAAGAGGCGCAACGACAGCACATGTTCAGCGAATATAAAACAAGTGGTTTCAAAACGACAACACATTTTGCCGAATTATTCGACACCTCTATACGAACCGTGCGCCATGCACTCCACCCAGAAGATTTGCATCATCAAAAGACCAGCTCAAACACCATATTTAACGGAAAATTAACGGAAAAACATTAAATTACAAATATTTATTGGTGTAAGTAATATTCAAATAATATTGTGTCATATAATAATAATAATATCGATTATTTGGTGGTTTAGTTTCAATCTTCTTTTCGTAATTGTAAATATTGCGATGTGGGTACAGAAACAATAAATCAGTCTCGCCTGAACTGTCTTTATATTTGCATCGAAATCCTACAGTGGCGACGAGGATTTAAAAAAAAAGAGGAAAACATCAAGATGCTGATCGGGAAAATACATGTATTTGATCTGGATGGATATGAAAACTGGCCGGCCATAGGTGCGTTTAGTGGGACAATTTATTTTGTTAAACGACATAAAAGATAACCTACCTGTGGCCACGCTAGTCACGCATGTTGGAGCGCCGACCTACCGATTGATGTGTAATCTGTGTGCTCCAGACAATCCAGAGGATAAAACCTTTACCAAGTTAGTGGAGCTTCTGAAAAATTACCTGGAACCCAAAAGATCAGAAATAGTAGAGCGCCACGTGTTTCGCCAGCGGCGGCAAGGGGAAGGCGAAAACATCAAAGTAATGAAAATGAATATTTAGGCTATGACCTCAATAAGTCCTATTAAATATGTTAGTAAACTTTGAGGTTTGAGATAGAACGAACTCACTCGCAATAGAATAAAAGTAGTATTACTGTGTCATTAAATTGCATTGTGACAACTGGTCTGCGTATGTCATATTTAAGTAGGTAGATTTGCATAGATTATTGTGGTTTCTTTAGAGTACCCACAACCAGTAGTGATTACAGCACAATATTATTAATATTACTTAAGATACAATATTTTAAGCCTGATTATCATAGTTCACCAATCTATTTTACATCAATAAATTATTATTTATGAGAAAATAAACTGATTTAACAAGAAATTATTGTTAGTTATGTTAATATTTCATAAAATTATAACGAATTAACGTTTTGTTAAATATCACTTATTAAACATTTTTATTCTTAATCCTTTATTTAAATAACAATATATGTAATGTTTTTGTACGAGTTTTGTTAAAATATTTACAAATGTACTAAAGATGTATGAAAGACAATAATAAAAAATATGTATTAAAAATATTATTACACCATTATTCTCGTTTATTAATTTCTCGAATATTAAAGGAACAGTTGAACATTATTATTAAAAAGAAAAATAAAAGTCTCATCGCGAGATTTGAACCTAGACCTATGAGTTTCTTAATCCAAGACGATACGCTACGGGCTATCGGAAGTTGATATGAGCACGTGAAGTTTAGCAATAGTATAAACCGACCAAGATCATACGTCATTGCGTACTCTGTGCGACAATATGTTTTTTGTTTCATTCGACGCCAGTGTGTGAGTTGAGGACTTAATCGTCAACTGGCGAGCGCGAATCTCGCGAGCGCGCGCGAGTTGGCACTTTTCGATTTTGCCTACTTTTTTTGTCGTCAACTCGCGCGTCTATGTAAAGTACAGTCAAATAAAAAGAGATTGAAAACAAAAACTATTAATAATTATTTATTGACCGCGTTAGCTGATTCTGTGAAGTACTGACTTAGATTACGATTTAGAGGGCCGAAATGAGAAGGCCTGGGGAACGCATCCAATGACACATACTATCTCGTCTAACGCGCATGCGCACAACAGTATAGCTGTCATAGCGCTATCTCTTTCTAATTCATTTTGCAAACTGAGTGCCTACTCCTTATGCACTTAGTTACAAACGATGTACCTGTCACGTCTAACATGGCGGAAGTGATGTGTGTGTGTGACAGGGACGGGTACATCGTTTAGCCGTTCGAAGTTCATCAGGAGTAAGCACCCTAGTTATTATTTTAGTGACGTTAGTGTTACGTAAGCTAAGCTGACGTTTACAGTGCACTTACGGAGTAAACATACTTACAGAGTATAAATGTTTTTATTAAGTCTATAAGAATGCCATTTGGTGTGAAAATGTGGAAGTTTTTAGTGATTTTGATGTACTGTGGGGGTAAGTTTATAACAATTAAACTTTTCGGGTAATACTCTCAAAGTGTTCTGTTACTTTTATCAGGCATCTTGATTAGTTAAACCTTAGATTAACTCGTTGTTCTTACTATTTTACTTTTTTGAATTAACATATGGCTTTACCCGCTCGGTTGCTTCGCAAAAAAATGCAAAGAGGGTCGCTTGCCAGTGATTTTTGACCGCATCTGAGCGTACGACGCGCCGTAATAAAAATTTGACTGTGACTCGCTCCAGAAGCGCACTTCAAATGTTTTAACTGCTCTGAATAGCCATTAAAATAAGCCTAAACATTGTGTCTGTTTTTTAATAGATCTTGTTTCCGTATTTTCCTATGTACCTTGAAACTTTAACTACCCAAATATTAGCTACTTGTATGGAAAAATGCGTTTTACTAAAAACTAAGATCGACAAGAGTATTGTTTCTTATTTTATTTATAAACTAGATTAATTACTAGATACGTTTAATAACACATGGATATATTTCATGTGGAATAAAATATTTAAAACATTAAGGGAACTACAACTTGAAAAAAAAAAAATGGCGACGTCAACTTTATTTCGTATCGTGTACTAAGAATTAGATTTATAATGTTGTCAACTTGTATTTGAAGGTCGGATGATATATCAGTCTATGGTTTAGAAACGTTTCACGAGGACTTTATGAACTACAACATAAAGTTTAAAGTCGATTAGTAAAAATTGGTTGTTGGAAACGATTGTTGCCAGAAGCAGTCAAGGGTGTTCAATTTTGGAAAAAATTGTTTCCTTAAGCAGTTTATCGGTTACTTAATTGTTTTGTTCACTTTAACTTGATTGTCGTTTACTTTCTTATAGTGCGATTGCACTTTAAAATAAATACCACGTGGCAATTTTACACAGTATATTTATTCCATAGTAAAAAATATACGTTGATTTTCCATTTTTTATATAGATAATTTATATTTTTTTGTGATTTAGCTTTTTAGAAAATGTTTGTCATTAAAAACAATATTTTTAGGAAGTGGACCACAGGCAGGTTCGTCCAGAAATGTAACTGGACACGACATCATTACATCTCAGCGAGGAAGTTCGATACTACTTCGTGCAGGACACAAATATAATAAAGACCGAGAAAATAAAGATGGTTCCTGTATCTGGAGGTGTTCGAAGAGGACTGTTTGCAAGGCAAGATTAATTATTGATAGCAATAACTGCATCAAACGAGATGACAAGCACGACTGTGAGCCTGATTTTGTATCAAATGAACTGGAGCTTAACTTCGACAAGTGCATGGAAAAAGTAAAAAGTGACTGTACTATACCCATACCAAATGCATTTCGACATACGGTCTCAACCCTTAAAGATAAAGGAATTGACCTCATAAAAAAAATACCTACATATAAAAATATTAAAAACAAATTTTACCGAAAACGGAATAAGTCATTGGGGGTAAGAAAGGTATGTTTTAAGTCGATTAAGAATGTTACTGTGCCCGAAATATTTGCAAACTTTTTACTAGCCGACTACCAAACAATCAATAGAATTTTAATATTCGCTAGTGAAAATTGTAAAACAATTTTAGCAAAACCAAATTTGACCATTTTATGCGATGGTACTTTTAAATTTTGTTTAAAACCTTTCCAGCAGTTGTACACTTTACATGTTGATTTAGGAAGTAGTAAAACTCATAATAATATTATACCCGTTATTTATGCGTTGTTGGGTAACAAAACAAGAGCAACTTACAAAATTTTGTTTCGCCTTATCAAGAGCCAAATTCCTCAGTTTAATCCCAAAACCATTCTACTAGACTTCGAGAAGGCTGCAATGTTAGCAGTCAAAGACATATTCCCTGAAACAAGCGTTAGAGGGTGTTTCTTTCATTTTTCGCGAAGTTTGTGGCGGAAAGCTGACGAAATAGGCATAACAAAATCTGTACTATTTAGAAAACATATAAAGAGGTGCGTTGTTTTGGCACATTTGCCCAAAGAAGCTGTTGAGAATGGTTGGTTGTATATTATGTCTCAATGTCCGAATGATAAAAATATTGTAAAATTTAATGATTATTTTGTAAGAACTTGGTTGAATGAGACTTCCATTTTCGCAGACAAATGGTCTTGTAATTTTAGCCAACACCGCACTACGAACATGGTTGAGAGCTGGCATTCTACGGTAAATAAAAAAATTAATAGCAAACCCAAAAGTATTGCACATTTTTTGACCATCTTAAAAGAAGAAGATAATTATTATCAGACTTTATACTTAAAGAAGTCTAATATAACTGCAAAATGTAAAGAAACTTGTGCTATTGACGAGCACATTACCAACACTGTTAACGAATTTATCCATGGGGTTATAAATATTGACTTATGTATCGAACTTTTGATTTTGTGATTTTTGATTTAATTTAGCATAGTCTGTTTATTTTAACGTTTGCTATAAAAATCATTTATAACAAACCATGATCTGTGATTGTATAGTCTGTGATTAGTTTTATTAGTAGGTCGTCAGTAATAACTTAGCCAATTGATGAATCTACTTATTGATAGTGTTTAGCGTTTTTTGTAAAAATCATTTACAACCATATGTGATCTGTGATTTTATAGTTTCTAAGACTCTTTCTATGGTTCCTAAGATTGATTTTATTAGGGAGCAATAATAAGTCAGTTTGTTGTCAATTACTATGTTTAGCTTTACTATTTTATACTTACCAATATTCAGTATACGAGTATGTGAGGGGAGTGTTTTCGTTGTTTCTATTTTATTTACTTAGTTTTTTACAATTTACATACTAGATAATAAGATAATAAGCCAAATTCTCAAATCAATGTGATATTGTTGATAATTAGTAAGGGAAATACTACTAATAATTTATATTTTGTCCTGTTGATTTATAATAAACTGATTTCAAAACGATGTATATTTTGTTTTATTTTAAAAATCAAATTTCATAAAGTTTCTTATACATTTATAGTAGGTAAGTACCTAACTAAATTAAATTTGTTATAACGTTTTTGTAGCTGACTATACATTAAAACATCAAATTATATAGACGCGCGAGTTGACGACAAAAAAAGTAGGCAAAATCGAAAAGTGCCAACTCGCGCGCGCTCGCGAGATTCGCGCTCGCCAGTTGACGATTAAGTCGAGTTGAGAGGTGCAATATGCTCCCCGAGTGGGTTCCCGCATTGTCGTTGCGGGGGGGCTCAGTAACCGTGGATTCCGGCCACGGTGAAGCCAAGAGGAACCCAAAGGTGGGGCCGCTCGTCAGGGCTTTTGCCTCAAAGCCGACGACGTAGCGGCCAAAAAGTAGGTTGCGGTGAGGTGCACAGCAACTGAGGTGGGCCGCGATGTCGAATGGGAGGCATCGCGGCTGGGGGTTACGGGCTGCGGTAGAGGAGGAGTGCCGGTGCTTCTGAGCAGCGCTCTTCCCTTCCGTGGCCTGGACGGGGCCGCCACCGTTTGATGGCGGACGCGGTGGGGCCGCAGGGGAAGAGGAGTGTCGGTATGGCGTCAGCCGCTCTCCCTATCCCCTGCGGCCGAAAAGTGGTAGACGGGACGGCGCGTTGTGTTCCACACGCGCGCCGTCAAAGATGTCAGCAGCCACTGGTGGGGTCCGCAAGGGCCGATGCCTGCCAGGGGTGCGGTTTGTTCGAAAGAGATACCACAGCCCCTGGCATACGGGCTACTGAGGGAACACGGGTGGGTTTTAGTCAAGTAAAAGTCTGACACGCCCTCCTGCTCTACTCAGCAGGAGAAGTCATTTGATGATTTCCCACCCAAAAAAAAAAGAAAAAGAGGTGCAATATAACCCTTAGTATGCTAGTGCACTTATGACTCCTTACTGTACATTTACATACCCTGTCGCCAAAAATATTATGGTACCAGCACCTACCTGGCGTCTGGTTTTTACTCTGACCTCTGCTCCTCGATCGTCCTGATGAACGGCTGGGCGAGCGTCCACGGTTATGGCCACGATTCACGGTAAGCTGAGAAATCTGTCGTGGCAGCTCTGACTGAATGCGTCACGTTATCAACTGGTCCATGCGCTGCAATAAACTGTCAATATGAAATAAGGTACTGCGACCTGATTTGACGATGGGGATCCCTCGCAAATCATATCCGCGAGCTCTGCCACGTGTTCAAGGCTAGCAGAAGCCTGAGACATAATAATGGCTTGCACGTGCTGCGGGAGTCGGCCCACCTGCTGCGCAAAAGTTTATCCGAAATCCCCCCGTCAGCTAGGGTTATGAGGTGACGGCTTACGGTCACCTAATTCCTCGTGGGACAACAGTTGGTTTATTTGGTATTCTCTAGAAATAGAAAGGCGTTTTGTTAGCACTTGTTGTTGGCGACTGGCTGGAATGCCACCTTTTCTTTTTAGAAGTATATTTTTTATAATGACTTTTTAAATTGAAGAAATGTTTTTTGTTTTTGCTTTGAGTTGTCAAGTGTCAAGTTGAGCCATTGCCTTGTACATAGTTTTATTACATTATATTATTAAATATTAATTCTAATTACTTACAGTGTTTCCATCATCCTCCAATTCATACTAAATTTATACAGTCCATTTGCTCACCAACACTTGTTTTAATTTCACGTATTTCTCCGTGCGCGGCGGGTTCTTTATTCTTTATCACTTCCTTTAATCAATTGATCGAGTTGGGAAACAACTTGGTTGAATTTTGTTCCATCATCATTAATACCTGATACTGAAAACTGTGCCTCCACCTAGGTGAACCACACGTCCGGGTCTTCAAAATGGCGGCAACCGTACGACCACGCGGTCGACGTAACCGGAAATTGTCGTCCTTCGTCTGTGCTCTGGACCCCGGCATCTGTCGACATCTTGCTATTGGCGCTCGAGATCGTGTTCTTATAACACAGAGGCAGGTCACCAATATGGGCGCCATGCTGTGGGGTTGCAAATCTTCAGGATAATAAGAATCAAATGAAATTAATTTAGATTCTGAGGCCTGACTCTGTACCTGAAAATCCGTCCATCAACTATACGGCGACCGCTCGTAATTTAGATTGGAAAAAAAACGATATGGCCATGGTTGACAGAGCTTTCGATTTTCAAGGTGTGACAGATTACTCTGAAAATACTATGAATTTAACTACACCTTACCAGTTTCTTTACATTTTTTTAACAAAGCCTACTAACCTAGCCTAGATGTCGTCTTTGAGGCAAGAAATAATTATGCCACACAGAATAATCCTGACTTTTCCGACCCAATTACCCTGCTCGAGCTTCGAAAATACATTGGTGTTTTGATTTATACTTCTGTATATCACTACCCAAATAAACGGTCGTATTGAGCAGGAAATGTACGATTCTACCCAATACCAGACAAAAGGACGGTAAATAGATTTAATCAAATTAGACAAAAACTTCATTTCAATGATAACAGTTTACACCTTTCTCCTGAGCACTCTAACCATGACAGATAACATAAGATAAGACCAGTAGTTGACCATCTCAATCTCAGATTCAAGTCTGTTCCTTTTGATCACCGTCTGTCACTAGATGAACAGATAGATGTGTTCCACAAAACTTTCTCATTTTATGAAACAATATCTCCCTAATAATCCCCACAAATAGGGATTCAAGTTTTACGTCCTTTGTTGTCTCATGGGCTATGCTTATTATTTCGAAATATACTCTGGAGCTTACAATTTGGAAAGAGCTGAAACTAATACTGTAGTACGCTTGCTTCGACCTGTACCGAGGCAAGTCAACCGTCAACCATATAGTCTAGTATCTTTGACAAATTTTACACCAACTTCTCTCTATTTCATATCTATTCAAGGGAGGAATTTATTGTTTGGGTACAGTGCAGAGAAAAAGATTAGGAGAAGCATGCAAGTTGCCAGACAATAAGGAGGTACTCAAAACATCAGTACCAAGAGGACCTTACGAAGAAAATGTCACCACTTTCGAAGGGGTGGATTTTTCAGCTATAAGCTGGAAAGACAACAAACAGGTCTCGCTGTTGTCTACGTATGTTGGTGCGAAACCTGTGGACACAATCAACCTTTATGACAAGACGCTGAAAACCAGCGTAACTACGAGTATATCTTGCCCTAAAGCAATACGCGAGTATAGTAGCGGTATGGGCGGTGTTAGTACTATGGATAGTTACTTACGAGTAGGTAGATATAGAATAAGAATTAAATCCAAAAATGGAGTAATAGACTGTTCCATCACACGCTGGATATGGCTGTCATAAACAGTTGGGTTCTATACAAAAAGTTATGACGAAGAAAGACACCAATCCCAAAAATATTATGAAGTTTGTCGATTTTCGAGGCAAATTGGTGGATACAATGTGCCGTGTCTGAAAATAAAAGAGGCCGACCAAGTCTCAACAGACCACCAAGTGGTACCCAGAAGAAGCAGAGAGTTGGTCTCCAAATATTACCCCTCTGGATGTACGCAAGCATGGTGTTGGTAATGACAAAAAGCATCACGAAAAAAGGAATCAATGTAAATACTCGACATGTAAAAAACTCACTTCAGTCATACGTGCAAAATGCAATGTTTCTCTTTGCAACAACAGAAATAATAACTGCTACCAACTTTTTCACAAGTAAACCGTTTCAATGCTATTTTATTTTAAAAATAAATTGATATTTCACTAGAAAACTCGTTTATCTTATTTCATACAAAGTACTCGTTTATCTTATTTCATAAAATATTCCAGCGCCACCATTATATTGGCATACTTAAACCGTTTCAATGCTATTTTATTTTAAAAATAAATTTATATTTCACTAGAAAACTCGTTTATCTTATTTCATACAAAGTACTCATTTATCTTATTTCATAAAATATTCCAGCGCCACAATTATATTGGCGCCCTACGAAATCTTCATCTGGCTGCAACAATTTTATCGGAGTACCCACATTTTTGCCGGTGTACCCTCAAATTGGCGGATAAACAGGAGCCTACCCTCTAGAGAATTTATATTATTTTGACAGTATTGACATGTCGGAAAAAAACAAGAAATGGTGATGATGACTCAGGAACAGTTCACTGCACTTATATCAAAAGTGACAGAAGCGAACGAAAGTGGATATAGACATTTTAAAACTTTTGCTGCGTGCACAAAGCGTTACGAAGGTGATCGAAATTTCGATAAAGTTGAAAAATTTGTGTTGGAGCGCCTGCGCAATTGTTTTCGAAATAAGTAATGCATCCGTGCTGAACTATCACCTTTTGTTAATTAACATACAAATTGTTAATTGTCATGCTTCTAATTGGACGCAGAAATGTTCCAACCCAAAGTCACCCGAAATCGAGAAAATGTGATCAAACTACCTTTTATGACACTTAGAGTCAGATTTGCAATGAGGTTCCAAGTTTTAAGTCTTATATCAGAAAATATTTTTTTCACTTACGTTCCAACCCACAACCTTTATCAAAATATAATAACTTGTGTAAATTAACTAGAACGTACTATGAGGACAGGAACATTTAATGTTTTACGAAACAGTATATTTATTTTGTTAAAACGCCACAACAATCTTGTAACGTTTTAGCAAAACCATGTTAAACCATTTTATTTTGGAACAAATGTTCCATGTATATTTGGAACGTTTTTGCAAAATTACAATAGCGAGGCATAAACGTTCCAAAATTTGTGGAACGTTATGTTTCAGACCTAAATACCATAATTTGAAAACTTAAAAGGTTTCATGAATTTTGTACTATTATTTACCTAAATAAAAAACCTGTTTCGAAAAAAAAATGTTTCAACTTTAAAGGGTTCATTTTTAAAACGCTTTAATTAGCTTCATCCTTAACTGTTTGCATACACGACCACTAAAAATAAATATTTATAACACATAAAGAAAAAGTTTTATTTTCTTTGTAGTTATTTACGAATAAATTTTACTTGAAACTTTTAATATCATAGACAAAAAAAAATACTAATGACATTAATCCGAAGTTATGCCCAACCGGGAACGCATCATTCAATAACTTTTTACTAGTGCAAGCGAGACGGAGTATTTTCTTTTTGACATTGAATCTTATTTGAGTTCGCAACGGTCATTATTGAAACAAACGTCGTGGAAGAGGTCGTTTCCGTCGTCTTTTGTTTGCAATTATCCTTATTACGTTTATGACAGTGAACCGTGGTTAATTTGTAGTATACTGTGTGTCAATATAATTAGAATAAACAATGGAAGCTAATGAAGATGTAAGTATTACTATTAAAGGATTGTTTAATATTTTGTAATAAGTATATATTTATGGTGATTAGTTTTATCGAAAGACGATTTTAACTAATTCTGGTTATTTATTTTTACAGATTTCATCATTAGAACAGTTATTAGCTAAAAAACTAAAATTAATGGACCTCAGAAACAAAGTTATCTCTCAAGGACAGATCAAAGGTCAAGTCGATGTTGCAGACTCCAGAGGTATGTTGGAATTTAGTTAAAGGCACATAATATATTTAATGAATTTGACGGCGTATTAACCTTTTTGTATCGACATTTCTTAGGTCCATTCTTACATGTCTTACACATCCAAGCGGTTGACGAGTGAACATATACCCCCTTATTACAGAACAAGGTTTTTCTTTAGGTATGGTTTAAACCTACGAGCCTGTTTTTTAAATTAGAACCTAACTGAAATCGAAATACAGCTCCTTTTACAAAACTGACAAGTTAGTCCAGTGCTAAATTGTCAGTTTTGAAAAAGGAGCTGTAATTCTATTTCAGTTCTAAGTTCTTATTTCAAAAACAGGCAAGATGGTTTAAACCATACCTAAAGAAAAACCTTGTTTTGTAATAAGGGGGATAAAGTCCCGCAGAGGGAGTTAACGCGTTTCGAGTCGAAGATCGGTTTGGATTGCATGTTGCAATATGAATCGTATCTTCTGCATGTATTGTGTATATTCTTGTTGGTGCTTTGCTATGATATACGACCATGATTATTGTTCTTGGTGGGGCTATCAAAAATATTTTTAATAATTTTATTATTTGCATTGGTTATACGACTTATGCTTACTAAATTAATTTACTGTTAAATGAAAAATATGTATATTACAAGGGATGGGATGGGATTGGATATGATGAGATATGTGTCAGTTTGCATATATTGTTTTTTTTTTTCAGCTGACTCTAATCCAGTTACGCCTTATTCAAACACGCAGCTTTCAATCTCTCTTCCACCATATTCGCCACTCACTCCACTAAATTTTATCAGTAAAAAAAGTACGGATAATAATTTACAAGGTAAGATGATTCTTTTAACATTATAAACCCAACAGTACACGTCCCCTGATGCAGATAAAATTATTAAAACCTTTAAATATATTTGCTACACTTTACCAACGTAACACCGCCGGTCGCAGTTAGTATTTATTTTATTTTATTTTTATTTGTATAAATTGTGCCAATAGATAAGTTACGTGAATATATACATTGTTTTAGATACTTGTGATCCTGTTATTATACTACAAGAAATACAGAATGAAGTTTCGCCATTATCATCACCTCTTCGACCAATGTCACCAGAAACGCAACAACTATTTAATATGTTAGCTGAGTATGAACCAATTAACAACATTAACGAAAATAATGATATTTTAAAACACGTAGATGCACCCGACTATTGTGATAGTGATGACAGCCTTAGAGATCCGGATTATGTCTCACATAGCAAAGTAATACATATAGATGAGTCGACAACCTCTTGTTCGTCTTTTAGTGATAGTGTAGATCATCAGGTGACTAAAAATAAGAAATTTCCGTCAAAAGAAAAGCTCAACAATGAGGGTATAGAAATGCTAGAACCTAACAATGAAGAAACAACATAATTTATTTCATCTATAAGTGACGAAGATTTACGATCTAATTTGGGAACTGGTAGACCGAAAAGGGGCCGTAAAAGAATTAATCCTCAACTTAGATCTGAGAGAAAACATAATAAATACAATAATTTAGAATACACGACCACTAAAAATAAATTAGTGAAACCAAAAACCTTTACTGAATATAATTGTAAATGTTTAAAAAATTGTGCTAGCTTGATTCCAATAGAGAATAGAAAGGAAGAGTTCGAAAAATTTGTGCGTCTAGGGTCCTACAATGCACAATGTGTATACTTAGGATCGTGTATTAAAGAAGAAAATAAAAAACGCATTTACACTATGACTAATGTTCCCGAGGCAAAAAAAAAGCCAAAGCAATTCATCCGTGTCTATTCTATTAATGGTACAAAGGTATGTCGTGATATGTTTTTAAACACTTATCAAATTACTACTCAAAAAGTTACCACTGCACTAAAAAAACTTAGAAGTAGGGAGCCCATAATGGATGGTAGAGGAGTTAGCACAGGTGGCAAGAATAAATTATCAGATGAAATGTATAATTTCATAGTCGAAACTATTTCAAAACTACCAAAGTATGAGTCGCACTACAGAAGAGAAAAGAATAATGACACGTTATATTTACAACCGGGGATGACATTACCTAAAATTTACGATATGTATCAGCAGGAGTACACAAATACTTATGGTGAAGGGCAAAAGTGCGCTTCCTTCGAATCAGTCAAAAAGATTTTTTACACTAAGTTTAACCTTAGGTGTAAGTCTTTAAAGACAAAAGACACTTCCAATAAGTGCGATATGTTAGCCATAAAAATTCAAAAAGCTAACACCCTCGAGGAAAAGAACAAGCTAGAACAGAAAAGACTCGACATTTAGAAAAGGCTGAAAATTTGAGGAAGCAGATGAACTCCGATTTTGAAGACGCTCGAAACAAGTCGACTATTGAATGTGTAACATTCGATTTGGAAAAAACTTTACCATTACCACGAATACCTACAAATGTTGTGTTTTATAAAAGGCAATTGTGGCTCTACAACAGTGGCATCCATAGTGCTTCAGATGACATTGGTCATTGTTACATATGGGTTGAAGGGGAAGCAGGAAGAGGTGCGCAAGAGGTGGGATCGTGCCTTATTAAATATATTCAAACTAAACTAAGGCCCACTGTTGAACACCTTACTCTTTGGAGCGATTGTTGTGGAGGGCAGAACCGCAACATAAAAATAGTTCTCATGTTGAAAGCACTTCTAAACTCACATGACACTTTAAAAGTCATTACAATGCGATTTCTTGTGTCTGGGCATACCTTCCTGCCTAATGACACAGACTTTTCCAAAATTGAAACTGCTCTCAAACACTATCAACGAATTTATACAGCCGAAGAATATATGTCCATAATTAAAACGTGTAAAAAAAGAAAACCTCTAGAAGTATTTAAAATGAATAAGACTGATTTTTATGGTACGGAAAAATTTGAAAAAAATATTATCAATAGAAAAAAATTCACAGACAAAACCACAGTCAATTGGTTAAAGACAAAATAAATAAGAGTTGAAAAAGAGAAAGTATCTTCAATTTTTATGAAATCATCATTTGAGGAAGATTACAAGGAATTAACAATTGAAAAAAAAATTAGAGGGGAATTACGAAATATTAACATGTCCGATTTCTGTTTGTTGTGGCCGGATGGTAAAGCCATTGCTCCAGCCAAATTAGCAAATTTAGAATCCATGTATCAGTACATCCCTGAAACAGAAACAGAAATCATTTATTTGCCAATAATGTAGGTATACAGATAATGATGGTAATTTTAAACAGAGTCCCGATACATTTTGCCTTACGGCATGCAAAATTATTTGATGTTATACATTTACTAGACAACTAGCTGTGCCCGCGACTTCGTTCGCGTGCATGTCGGAAAACAATAATGTGTCGCTTTGACGGTGTAGGTACCACACCTCCGATCTTCCGATCTATCCTGGTAGGAATCTACCACAGCTTTCGAATGCAGTCCAGAGCCTAGAGACAAAACACATTACTCTTGGCGTTCACGCTAAACGGTACGCCAAAATGTATGGGAATGACATTACCTGCGGAAAGGACACGGTAATGTCATTCCCATATATTCTGGCGTAGAGTTTAGCGTGAACGTTAACAGAAAGGTGTTTTGTCTAGGCCTGCAGGCGTCTTTAGGGGTTATAATGATATTGCGACGAAGTCTCACTCAGATTTTTAAGAATAAATATAGATCAAAGCGCCTGGTCGAGGCTCATTTTATAATAAATGTGCACCTGCCGTAGGTACAGTAAAAGCTCTTTATTCGCGAGGTATACGTTCCGTAAAATACCTACCGCGAATACAGAAACCGTGACTATGGAATGGTAATTTATATGGGATTATAGGGGATACGTTCCTAAGTGACAAAAAAAAAAACAATTTAATTGAAGTTTTTGACCATATTGATTAATTGTATGAGCGTGATATGGATGCAAGCGACTCTCCAAGGCGTAAACGATCAAGCATTTCTATGCGTTAAACAGATTTTTTCGCGTCGAAAATCGTTTTTAAGTAAAAAAAAAAAATCAACATTTTGCAATAAATGGAAAGATGAAACAATAGGTAAAACACGCAAAGCGGCTCGTACCAAAGGATGGAATGTCTATTAAGTCGCAGCATTTATAAATGTGGGGGAGGCCTATGTCCAGCAGTGGACGTCTTTCAGCTGAAATGATGATGATGAAATATACTTTATGGTGATGAGGTTGGTTTCATTATGTTTGTTTACATTCTCAAAAAACTTTTTTCAAAAAAATACCAACCGACTTCCAAAAAACACTACAAAGTGCAAAATAACTTTAATTTCGGAAGTCGGTGACGTTGGATGTGTATTTTAATTATTTGTCACCGCCTTCCGAAATTAAAGTTATTTTGCACTTTGTAGTGTTTTTTGGAAGCAGTTGTTATTTTTTTGAAAAAAGTTTTTATTTTTCACTTTTTTGTTACCTACCATACACCAATTCGAAATTTCATCATCCTTTGGGTCAAAACAATGCATACTTATTTATGTGATAGCAACATTCACGGTTGATTTGCTGTAATTTTTTGAAGAGTTCCGTTGTCTGTTTCCGAAACGCATCATCAGATCTATATGCAGGGCCCAATCTAAGGGGGGGCAAGCCGGGCAACTGCTCAGAGCGGCAAAAATGAGCGGCGGCATAATGTATACTTACAAACATACCTACTCTCATGAATTTTTGTATACTTGTTCAGAAGCCGTAGTAGACTAACGTATGTGAATATTATATAGTTAAAAGAATATCACATAATTATGGTCATACCATCTCTGATGGTGTTAGTGCAAAGGGCGGCGAATGTTATTTTTGCCCGGAGCGGCTAAATAGCTAGATCGGGCCCTGTCTATATGAAATTTCAATGGGACCATTGCGGAGTAAACCCCTTTCGAAAAAAAAAAGAATTTTGCAAATCCGTCTATATACGACGGAGTTATGCCTGAACATACATTAAAAATATAAACATGTCGAATTGATAACCTCCTTCTTTTTGAAGTCGGTTAAAAACACCGACCGCGGCGAAGGCGGCTATTGTAGATGTCAAAGGCCGAACCAATACAGCGGCGATATCATTTGACAATGTACTTTAGGCGTAGTTGTAATAAGGTCTATTTCACTTTTTTATAGTCCATCTGACGACGCGTTTACAAAGGATATTGGGTTGGATACCTATTGGAATCCTTTTTGTTATTTGTTAATATGTATGTACCGATGTACCGATTAGACCCGCAAATAAATAAATCTTTAGCCGCGGATATAGGAATTGGGTCGCATTTTTTTAATCCGCGAATAGTGAAAACGCGAATGAAGGAAGCACGAATAAGGAGCTTTTACTGTACTTACTCAATAAATCGACTGCGCGTCTGGTTGAGTGTGCTGAAGCATTATTCCACGCGGGGGCGGGCGCCTATCTCGGCCCGTACAGGCGCGTGTCTTTTAGCTTTGTTTATCAAACGTTGACCACTGAATAAAACCACAGCAGTGGGAATGCTCTGCACGGACTGCGATAGGCCTCGACAGGTAGCAGTGCAGTAACACCTGACGCCACCTGTCAGTTAACGGCCCGTGGGACCATGGCGTTATCACGATGAAGAAAGATCACGCTGTAAAGGTGGATACTGACCGGCGTCACGGGTCAAAATGCTCCTAATATGTTACCAAGCAAGTATTCGTGCAGTCAGTAGTACCTACGGCAAAACATGCGAGCGAGCAACACTGATTTTAGCACACTGCGTAAAGACATGCTCGCTGCGAATGTTACATTACCTACGCCCCGTAACGTCGGTCATTATCCACATTAAAAGCGCTGTTGAAAAAAGAACCAAACCAGGCAAAAAAAAAAAACTATTTAATTGTATAGCACGGGTTTTCTATGAACATAGTAAGTACGATGTTGTTGCTAGGTACGTAGTGCCATACCGCGCTCGCCCCCACCTCTCTCCCCGCTGCTGACGCAGGCAGCAGGAAGAGAGAGAGCCCGATCCCGAGGATAATGGACGTAACAGAGCGATCCTCCGCGACTCTCAGTAATTGCGATGCCTTTTTACTGTAAATTGTAATCAAAAATGTTTCAGTGTTTCTTTTGTTCAGCCATACATTTATTTGTAGACCAATAAATAATTATATTTAAAGAAGCGACTTTAAAATTGTCAATATTTTACTATTGTGATTTCTATTGTTCCTGTGTAGGTAATGTATCCTTTGTTGGAGATGCCAAATGGATAAATAAATACATTTTTAAACTTGTTTTAACTAAGAAAATGCTTCTCTGTAAGCGATGTTGCTCGGAAGAGCATCGACGTAACTACAGTTGCCCGTGTGAAAACCTATCTATTTACTCAAATCCACCAGTAGTTATGGTCGCAATTTTGGATTTTTTTTTCCTGACTTTCACCATCCGACCTCACTTGAACCCCTCCCCACCTCGAAAACTAACATCACGAAAATTTGCACATAAGTATTTACAACTCTTTACTCCCAAAACTCCCATTATTTGAATCGAGTAATGCTGTAAACACGCATTTAAATTTAACATTATCAAATTTCGCGCGAAATCAAGTTGTTGTCTTTGCATGTTTGCTATTCAAACCTAGATGGCGTTACTGACGCTAGAGATTAAGAATTTCTATGGAGATGTTCCTCTAGCCGCTCTAATTTTGCTACGTTATGCTAGATGGCGCTACTAAGACTTTTATCACAATTAAAAATGAGATTTCTTCCCCTCTATTTGTATTAATTTGATTGATAAAACTAATAAATATTTATCTAACATTGCATTCTAGGTATATGACTCAGAACACCACGTCAGTTAATATTATCACAACTTTTTATTTGAAATTCTTTTAGCTTTTTTGATTCGTGGGAATCAACCACCAACGGAAAGCGATTTTAGTAATCAGTATCATTACTTTTTGAAATAACACAGACACAGTAAGTAACTTAAATGAGAATGACGTGTTAATATTAAGTATTCGTTAGTACCGTTTCACGCCAATAGATGTCGCTAAGTGTTTCAACATTACGTAAATAAATTCTTCTTGAACACTTTAAATTATTTAGATAGGTTGACCGAAGCGATTGCGATGAAACAAAGACTAATATAAACTCTGAGTTATAAACAATATTTGAGTATGAAAGATAACCATATTAGTTTCGTTCTTTTGACGTGATACTTGATCTATTCAACATAGAAACTGAAAAACCGAGCTACAGACAAAAATTTTGATAAGGGTTAAAATGTCATCTGTTGATTATCCCTTACCACCCCAAGCAATTATTTTCGAAATATTTTAAATGTACAGAAAAAGTTCCTTTACAGATTTATTATATGTATAGATAATTTACTAGACAATAAAGTAAAACACAAAACACACATACATAGCAAAAAAGACAAAAAAAAGCATTCCTTTCCCTTAGCAACATAACTACTACAAGAATAAATTAAAAACACATAGGTATTATTAAACATTCGGAATTATGGAATTATGCACCAATGCCACTACTAAATTATAACAAAAAAAATATGTCAGGAAATTTAATTAAAAAAAAAATTCAAAAGATAAAAATTATAATAATTTAGAATTGCAATAGAACTAAGGATAAAAATACCCAGTAAATTAAATCACACAACATTAACAGAAGAAGGCTTTGTCATCAACAAAATCTTTAATTGCGTAGTAACACTTGTCCAGTAGCAGTTTTGTTAACTTTTTTTAAAAACTTTGGTGGGTAATTCTTTCAAGTGTATTGGCAGTTTATTATAAATAAGAGGACCCATGGTTAAAATGTTTTTTTTTAAAGTAAATACGTTTGGTAACCACCTGTGTAAACTTGGTTTTTATATTGTGACCTTATTGGTCCTGAGCGTTGTCTATTATCCGCTACTGACATAAACAGATGCTTGTTCGTTCTAACAAATAGGGCAACTTCTAGTATACAACGTGGTGAAGATAATATGACTAATTGAAAACACTGGCATTGCTGGTTCATAGAAACATTTATAAACTATCAAATAAATCCTAGCATCGAAATTAATCAAAACGATTTTTTCAAACAAACTAAATAGGATAAAATAAAATAGAACACCATTTAGATCTATTGGTTCACTGACCTGCGGTAAGAATGGCAACACAGCGCGGTTTCATAAAGCGCACGTGCAGTTCGCGGCGGCAGGCGCGGCGACGACATCGCGTAGCGACCGGCGACGTAATGTTTTGGCGCCATTAATATCATCATTAATGCTCAATTTCATTACATCAAATCACAGATTATTAACGAAATAGTCAGGCACCCGCGAGATATTCACTAATCACAATAACTTTTCGATAACTTAGATAAGTAGTCAATTTTTTTTTATTTTCTACATGTCCACTGCTGTCCGAACATTTGAGACAAACGCTCTCTTGCAGACACCACTGAATGAGCTGGTGCTCCGTCTAACTGGTACCACATCTGCCTGTACACGTCTAGCGAAAGTTCTTCCGTGTACTCGGAAACGGGTCCATTGAGGAGTTCTAAGAATTTTACGGCATTTAAATTGCCATGAATAAATACTGGACCAATTATGGTATTTCTGTGTATGCCAGCCCACACATTGACAGAAAATCTGTACTGATGCGAAGTCTCCCGTACTAGATGCGGATTCTCGCGGCTCCAGTACCGAAGGTTCTGTCGGTTCCATGAACCATTCCTTGTAAATGTACTTTCATCAGTCCACATCACATTGTTGTTTGTTTGGTTTCCATCCAGCGACAGAAAGTTTCTCTTACTGGCTTGTCTCTCTGTAATAACGCTTGAACTTTCTTGTACTTGTAAGGCCTGCGTTTGTCTCGTTTCAAAACTTTTTGTATAGTTTTGTGATTTACACGAAAATGGCGACCTGCTCTACGCAGACTGGACGTCGGGTTGTGATCAAAATAATTTAAAACCCTTTCATCTGGGATCACAATTGCACGCGGAGGAGCACCATCTACATGCGGGATGAAGGATCGATTTTCCCGTATCCTCTGGACAGCTTGTACAATAGTCCGCCCGTGGGTCGGACACATACGGTTGTTCCCATACCTCTCTCGGTATGTCCGTATTGCTAAAGCGGCGTTTCCGTGACACTCCCCATAAATTAAAATCATATCGGTGTACTCCGAAGCCGAGTAATTATAACGAGGCATGGTGATTTATAGTAAAAATAAACTTCAAACACAGTATGTTTTAAGCGTCTTAACTTCGCAAAGTTCACTTATCAATTTAACCAAGTACCTATTCTACGTTATGTGTCCTGTCACTATTAAAACAAAGCGTCAAATTTCGCACAATTCACTCACATAAGCGTCTTTAAAAAGATACGAAAACACTCGAGCGGCGGCTTCCGAAGAGCGCGGGCGCATCGGCAATTCCAAAGCGGTACAGAATGCGTCACAGACAGGAAGTACGTCCGGTGATACACTGACCGAGTGACCGTAACCTAGATAGACGATGACTACCCCTTCCGTATACCCGCGCGGCGCCCCGCGTTTGCCTTTGTACAAAAAATACGCCATGGAAAAAAACCCTGGAAGAAAGTGGAAGGGGTGTGTTTGCGCATATGTACATTCGCGCACGAAAGTACTAGGCCTATTATTTTATTTTTAAACTAGCCTTTCGCTTGCTACTTCGGTTATTGGTAGGAAGGAAATGTTGGTCATTCTGTAACTTCCTTTGCAACCTGTCTATGGTATTCTTCTGGTAGGCAATTATCTTTCAGTGACGTGGAAAATGTGGATGATTCTTTTTATAACACCCTTGCCAAAGCTGTCAATGTCTGTTATTGGTTTTTTTTTTATTCTTTTATTTTTCCGGGAGTTCGGAAGACAGTAAAAAGTTCCAAATCTTTTGAACTTTTTACAACTCCTCTCACTGTAGACTCGGAACATTTTTTTGCCAATACGGTCCGTTTCATACATTATTCTTAATTATGAACTAAATTATTATCAGCCTCTTCATAAAATAATACGTCATAATTCATTTTTCTCAATTTTCTATGTAAAACCATTTCGGAATTAAACACTTTTGTGTGCGATGGTATTTTGAGAACGAACCAATAGCGCACCGGCAAAAATGCGGCGGGTTTTTCCAGTACCTAGCGAGCTGGCAACGTGTGGGCTAATACCGTTGCGTCTGGGGGTCGTTTACCTGTCGCGTGCTCTCCTATTAACTATACATCATGTAGAAAATGCTTAAAATGAAAAATAATGTCCTGTGGCTAAACTACTGGACAATATTTGATTGATTTTTTGTGTGCAGGTTGGGAATATAATGACTTATACGAAGTTTGATTTAAGGTCATATAGTCCTCTCCACGCTGTATACAACGATGGCAATGTAAGTATCCTTAGCGATCTAAAAACTGGTTGGCAGCTTTCTGAAGTTTTAAGACCTGTCATTGATCGAAGGCAACGTTTTTGGGTCCTAAATATTCTTTCTCTCTCACTGCAGTTACCCCAGAATATGACACCAAATCTCAGCAAGGAAGCAACTAAGCCATGATATGCTGTCACTAATGTGTTTAGATTAACTTTTTTTGAAAGGCTGTACAGTACATTATGCCGTTTTACTTAATTTATTGCACACGTTTTCGGCATGATTTTTCCATGTCAGTTTATTGTCGACGTATACTCCTAGGAATTTTGTTACTGTAGTTGAATCTACGTTTTGGTCATTATATTTAATTGTAATATTTTCTGGCTCCAGCCGCTGGTAGAAATGTATTACTTTTGTGTGAGGATTGCCATAAATTTTATAAAAACCTAAAGAGTTCGGAGGGAATCATAGACGATGTCGATGGGTTTGGTGGGGAACCAGATTTCGAAATGCAAGAGGATGATGAGTATGACGTATGAATATTTTATCATCATCATCAGCCTATAGCAGTCCACTGCTGGACGTAGGCCTCCCCAAAAGCACAAGATTTTATACCGTTTTTTAAATTGTGACCTAGTAATAAAAAAAATCATAAGCAATTACTATTCTTTTATTTGTTGTTCAGGTTTTACATATTTATTAAAAAATAAAATTTATATGTAAAATTTAGATCATAAATATTAAGGTACAGATGGATAAAAGGAACGTTTGTGCAAAATTAATTTGAAGCTATGTTCATGTAAATATTAATTATGTTAAAATGTTCCAATACCAATTACACATTTTTTTCTTATTGTAAAGTGAATAGCCTAAAATTAAACATACGATTATCTAAACACAATATAATTCAACAATAAAACCTTTAGTATTGGCCTTTACTAGTTAGAATAAAAAAGAATACCATTGAAACGCGTAAATGCTTTTATCTCTAATTCAATTTACTGTGGAATGAAACATTTTCGCATAACTACGTCCAATTGATTATAATCATATTACACTTTAATAAGTTATTATTGAAATATAATAAGTAAACTAGTATAATTGAAAAAAAAAACACGGTTTAAGGTCAGTATTTATTTCTGTAACAGAATAATGAGTATCTCATGAGTTGAATAATTTTTTTTAACAAATTGTTTCATAGCTTAGTCAAGAAATTACAATATAAATCGATTATTTGCTTTTACAAAGAAAGCTTACTGTAATTCAACAAAATAAATCAGATTTCCAGTAACAGTTGTGAAAATAGTTCATCAGCTTTTTTTTGAGTAATAAAAGTGTCTCTTTTTCCATTCTGTACATTTCCAATAAAATTAACAACGTTAAAAACAGCTTCTCCTAAAAAAAAAAAAAACATATTGCTATCGCCCAAAGAAAAAATATTTTTAAACTAAATTGCAAAAGATAGTCTCTCTAGCTCTGCTTTTAGTTAATCATAGTCGCATGATACTTAACGGATTTATCAATGTCATATAATGTGAAAAGCAGGTAAATTATATGGTTATGAAAGATACACTGGTAATTAAAACAATTACAAGAAAATTATATGAGTATTGAGGCTTGTTTCAACATTAAATTGTGTTCGAATTATCCTAAATTTCATATTCAGTCTATAAAAGAAAACACATTTTATTTGACACTACAAGATTGCGAAAAGATAGCAAAAATGGATGGAGAAAGCCAATATTTTCACGATTTCATGTATCGTGTCTTGACAGTTAATCTGTGGCTTTAGTGAATTTGATATGAAATAACTTCAGTTAACAAAATTTTATCAGTTCTTTAGGACTGTTAAAATCTGTTAAATATGAATGTCTTCGTAATTTTGTAGACAAATTGCACCTCAGGAACATTTTTTAATCTACTGTTTTAACTACCTACCTGTGTTGCAGAATATCAATATTTTTCTTTAGAGAAGAGGCACTTGTTTCCTGTGCGAACTGTCGATTTATTAATATACAAAATCTCTTAACACATATATGGAAGACACTATTTATTACATAAGCAATATTACCATTTTTGTGTTCATTACATTTATTGAGGAAATCCCATTATATAGATTCTTTCAATAATTTTATAATGGTTAGTTTTAATTTCCTTTTATACGCCTCTTTTTCAAGGAATTCATTGATTATAGTAGCACTTTTTTCAATACAATTAATTATATCTTTTGAGGCGTATGTGAGGGAATTTTTATACCTTCATATCTTTTAAAGTCTATAAAATTATGAACTTCCTCTTGTGTATTTGAGATAAACGCTTTCTTACAATTTTCACAACTATTATTTGGATTATTTTTTATGATAAATTCAAAGACATAGGCACAAACCTGCATTTCGCCAGTTGCTTCTTCCACAGTTTGCTCTATTTCATTTACTGCTATAGGATTTTCCAACGTGGCAGTATCACCTGTAGCTATGCCTGTAACTGGAGTCAAGAGAGTCTTGAAATTTGTCAGAATGACGTCATTTTCATCAACCTCACAATTTCCTGACCCTATGTGTGACAAATTACTCAGGACAGCGGTTTTTAAACCAGCGACAAACTGCCCAGTGGTTGGGTTTGTGTTAGCTCCACAGTTACTGCGAATGCAGCCAAACAGATTTTCTAATGGGTCCTGCTGGATTCTTCTTGTTGACGAGCTTTTAAATGTTTTGTGTTTTTCTCCATAATTTTTCCAGCCCATTCAAACTCTAGACCCAGCCTTCCTTGGAAGGGGGAGAACTTCTGCAGCCCAAAAAAGTTAAATTTCTAAAAAATTGCTTCATTTCTTTAAAAGTTTTATGTGGTCTGTACTGGCCTTTAAATTTGTGGAAATTGGTTCTCCCTTCTATCTGGTGTGACCGGGGACAATTAAAACAAGTCATGATTACAACAACTTCAATTTCTCGAAAACCATGATACCTACGAGCGCGACGCGTCGTTCGTTGCTTCGTCGGCCATGTTCGGTTTTGTGTTTAGTACGGCTCGAGCGAGCGAGTGACGCAGTCGTGCCCAGGACGCCTCGAAGAATTTCGCGCCTAAAAGTAAGTATTCACGATTTTTTTATTTTGGTTATTTACCTGTTTAAATCTTGTTATTTGACGGGTTTTTTTTATTTCGGAATATTGTTTATCTACTTAAGAGTGATTTTATTACTGTTGATTAATGTTAAAGTCAATATAAAACAAATTATTGAGTATTGAAGTGGAAGATGTGAGATGGGTACGTTTGAAACAACTAGTCTGTGGACGTTTGAAACGTTTCAAACGTCCCCCCGTATTACGCATTTTTACTCAACTGCACAAAAGAAGGTTGTGTTTTATAAAGTGTAAATAATAGAATATAAAAACGTACCGTTTTTCTTTTTTAATAAAGTATGTAGATAAACCACTTTTAACTCACAATCGCTATTATAAATTACATCGGATATGCAACCCATTATCTCCGACGACCCTAAAATTGAGCCCGCGACATTCTGTCTTATTACAAAAAAATGCTGAAGTCCTGGTTTAAACCAAGACTTATAAGTCTTGGATTGTTACGGTACCAAAGTCAGTACCAGGATCAACTTGCGTCTTTATTACAAAACAAAGACTATCTGAGGATCAGTTAGTACCAAAGAAGGTCCATGGTTCAAATTTTATCTACAGATTATAAACAAAAATGGCATTCTTTCATTCATTCATTCGGGCTTTATTTGAAACAACGTTCCGTTTCTCTAAATATTGTAATTAGAATAACACTTGAAATGATTAAATAATTATTTAACAATACAAGTATACATCATAAATGATTATATGTTTAGGTTACAATATATTGAACAAGTCTCTCTTGTACTTTTGACGTGTTTTTTATAATCAACTTGTCATATTTGTAACACCTCTAGCGTGAAGTGGAATGCATTAAATTCGGCGGTAGCGTCACGTGCGTAATGAGAGACGAATGTTTACGTTGCGTCCGTTTTAATAAATGAATGCAGTTTTGCTGACAACTAGTTAAATCAAACCATGCAAATCAGCTGTATCGTTTTGAATCTACGAATAAAACTTTAATAGGTACCTAGTAGGTACATTATTAGGATTTTGTCTAATGTTATAGTAGCATCGACCAGGGGTACCTATTTCATGTCGAGCCGTGCGTTATGCGCAAACCACTTGCACTTCAGGACTCAATGGGCATCCTCGAGGGTCGTGGGATAAGTCTTCACATAAAACATGCACTATTATTTGACCAAAACGTTTTGTGAACCCATTTTAATATCTAAAATCTTCGTCACTCAATTCGAAAAAATTAACATGATGGCGATGTCTGTAAGATCACTGAGACGTCTCCAGCATATCCAAATCATCCAAATCCATCAAGTCAATTACATAAATATCCATTTCTATCGATTTTTAAATAAAAAGTCACAAATATAATCAACGCTAACCTCAAATCCAAAGATAAACCAGGGGTCTCAGCGGACTAACTTTGGTACCACAGATAGTACAAGAACTAGAGATAAACTTCATTTTATAATAACGTTTTATTTAGTCATGGTTTAAACCTAGTAACAATCACAGTACTAAATTTAGATCGCGTTTTGTAATAAGACGGATTAAGTTTAATTTTTTTTTTAATATTCATCTGTTCTAGAGATGCCCAGAAAACGAAAACACATTACAGACAGAAGTTCCAAGAACATATTTGCATATCAGCAAGCATATGAGGAATTGTTATCTGGTAAATCGTTGAGGAAGGCTGCAGAAAAGTTTAGATTTTTTTTTTTTTTTTTTCATGATTTTTTAGATCATGATTTAGATCATGTCTCAGAGAAAGCGCGCCTGAAAATACTCCTGTCGATGATATAACAATGGGTTACAATTCGGCAAAAAAAATATTTACACCTGCTCAGGAAAACGAGATGGTCACGTATGCAATCAAGTCAGCTGATATTTACTTTGGGCTAACCGCCAAGGATATGAGGAAACTGGCATATGATTTGACTGTACGCTACGAACTCCGAAGGCCTGCTACATGGGACGAAAATGAGATTGCCGGAGTGGAGTGGTTCCGTGGATTTTTGGACCGCCATCCAGCATTGTCTGTCAGGTGTGCTCAAGCAACAAGCTTAGCACGAGCGACAAGTTTTAATAAAAATAATGTGGATGAATTTTTTGATAATTTGGCTATGGTTCTTGATCGAGACAATTTTGAACACAAGGATTATACAATGTAGATGAAACGGGAATAACAACAGTGCAGAAACCGAATCGAATTGTGGCAAAGAAAGGAAGTAGACAAGTGGGCGCACTGACATCTGCCGAACGTGGAACACTGGTAACAGTCACTGTAGCAGCTAACGCGATTGGCAATGTACTCCCACCAATGTTCACTTTTCCACGAGTTCGTTATCAAAACCATTTTTTGAGAGATGGTCCTGTTGGTAGTATCGGTACCGCAAATAAATCTGGGTGGATGCAAGAAGAAGATTTTCTTATATTTCTACAACATTTTCAAAGACACACAAATTGTTCTTTAGAACACAAAGTCTTATTGCTACTGGACAATCATGCATCACACGTGTCAATCAAATGCATTGACTATTGCCGTAACAATGGCATCGTCATGCTTTCTTTTCCTCCACACTGCAGCCATAAGTTGCAGCCATTGGACCGCTCCGTATATGGACCTTTCAAAAAAGCCGTGAATACGGCATGCGACGGATGGATGAGGGCAAATCCTGGAAAAACAATGACCATATATGACATTCCAGGCATAACCGCCACTGCGCTTCCCCGGGTTATGACTCTTAAGTAACATTCAAGCTGGGTTTCGAGTTTCTGGAATTTGTCCATATAATAGGCAAATATTCAGTGATTTGGATTTTGCACCCTCATATGTCACGGACAGGCCAAAGCTGAATATACAAGATTTAGACATTTCACAACCAATTTCTTCCGCTGCAACTGAACGTCGAGTGCAATTCACACAGATAAGCTTGAGGGCTCCACTACCAAATTCTGCGGCAGTAATTGAAGTCGTTTCTCCATCACATGATCTGACCAAGATTATGTCTGGCCTTTAAAAGAGACTGTGACCTCTGAGTTTGTTTCGGCCTTTCTTCTCAGAGTAGTCAGTTAGGAAACGACGACCTCGCCTAGTTTAAAAAATATGATTGACGTGTAAAAGTGTTTGTACAAACCTACTTACAGAAATAAAATCATTTATCATTTATCATCTTCTCCGAGATACTCAGTAAATCCTCAGCCAAGTTCCCCTGTCATACCTGTGTCGGTAATTCAACATGACTTAAGTAAGTAAGTAAGTCGTTTATTTGCAAATATGGGTACAGTACATGGTAATAAATAGACAGGTTAACAGATAGGTTCAGCCATATTTTACCAATAGGCATGCAAAAATTAGAGGTAGTTTGACGTTAAACAGTATTAAGGCAATTACAAGATAGTATACATTGAAGTTTTAGTTTTAAACCACAACATAAATAGATCACTGCCACACAATTTATCCACACAAGTTTTTTTTTATTTTTTTATATAAAAACACTACACAATACTTATATACAAAATTCTTTCTCAGTAAGGAATTCGCTGACATTATAGTAAGCTTTATGCGTTAAAAAGCTTCGGAGCCTGTTTTTGAACTTAACCAGCCCGATGACGCCACAACAGTCAGACTCTGCCCAAGGAGCTGAAGCCGCTGCTCCATCTTCTCCGAAACGCTCAGTGATTCCACAGCTAAGTTCTTCTATCATACATGTGTCGGAAATTCAGCATGATCTTACCAGCCCGGTGACGCCACAACAGCCAAAGTCTGCCGCAGGAGCTGAAGCCGCTGCTCCATTTTCTCCGAAATGCTCAGTGACTCCACAATTAAGTTCCTCTGTAATACTTGTGTCGGAAATTCAGCATGATCTTACCAGCCCGATGAAACCACAACAGCCAGAGTCTGCCGCAGGAGTTGAAGCCGCTGTTCCATCTTCTTCGATACGCTTAGTGACTCCACAGCTAAGTTCCACTGTCATACCTATGTCGGAAATACAACCTGACCTTACCAGCCCAATGACGCCACAACAGCCAGAGTCTGCCACAGGAATAGCAGCACCATCTTTCCCTTCACCAAGCCTCTCCATGATTTCACAATCAAGTTTTGCTGTAGAACTTGATCCTCTTGATGTTACCAACTACAACAACCAACCTTCAACAAGCAAATTTTTGCCAGAATGCATCAGACCGTTTCCTAAAGCACCACCCAGGAAAACTACAAGAAACGCAACAAAAAGGAAATCTACTGTTTTCACAGATACTCCGGAGAAAGAAAACATCAGAATACAAACTGAAGAGAGGGACAGAAAAAGAAATGCCAGCAAGATAAAGACAAACATGAACATGGAAGAAAAGAAAAAGAAGACGAAAAAAACTACCAATAATAAAAAGAAATCATCAAAAAGAACCCCAAAGACTTCTAGTTCAGAAGATGAAGGTACTGACACAGAAATGACGCACCTTCCGCACGCCTGACCTTCTGACGCATTTCCCCGAGTCTGATGATGAATATGACGTCACAGAAGATCTTCAATTTGATTCATCAAGTTATGAATCGTCTGCATCAGAAAATGAGGAAGAGCCTCCATATCTTCAGTTAGAAGATTGGGCGATAGTCAATATATTATCCATGAAAAATCTGGTACACCGATACGTTGGGCAGATTAAATCAATAACGGAACAGGGATATATTGTAAGATTCGCTAAAAAGATTGATACTTACGGAGATGTTTCATTTTCGGCCATAAACTGTACAGTTATGAAAAAATAGGAAATAATTCCACGAACTGTGGAAAAATATTCTTTTCTGAAAATTCCCTTGATTACTCCGGCACAAAAAATAATTGTTTTTGAAAGTATTTCCATAATCTATCTATTGAACATGGCGTCGTCTTACTTGCATTCTGCTTTCGTCCAGAAATCATGTTACATTTAAAACATAATTATATCATTTGGACGATAAATATTTATGTATAAAGCCATTTATATTTCTTTGCTATTATGATAATGATAAGATATTAATAAATCTATCATAAACAACTTTTTTTACTAATTATAAGAAAGTGTGACGACTCAATTCATCGTTAAAGAATAAATATTCTACTTTTGTGGATTGTAGATTTTTTGGTATTTCTGGACGAAAAATTCTAACTCTGTTATTATCGTTGTTTCGACTTCGTGGGTTTCGGTGTTATTTTGCGTTTTTATTCTTTCATAAAAACTACTTACGACTTTGGCTTTGTTTACCGGTTTTTGTGATTTCTGCTCATTTTTGGAATTGGCTTTGTTTAACGGTACTTGAATTCACATTCTGCGACTTGGATTTGTCTGCCCATTGAAAATCTTCTGTTTTTACTCACAGGTAAGTGAAGGCATGTTGTTAAAAACGTTGAATTCAGTTAGGAAGACAAGTTTCAAGAGTCACCATGATTATTTAATCTCTTTTACTTACAGGTTTCTTTGCTTGTTACGAAATGGCTTGTGTTAAGTGCAACAGAAGTATACTCAGTGATGAAAATCACTATATTGCATCAGATTTTGGTCCTGAGATTTTGTTTATTATTGAACAAGACATGGCTCATGAGGTAAGAATTTATTTTCAGATGAACAAATTAAATACTTGCGACTTTGAACTAATAATTGAACAGTTTTAATAAATATAAATAAAAACTTTTGGGTTCAAAGTATAGGTACCTATCTAAATGTAACATGAGATATACAAATCTTTGTTTCAGATTCCTGCTGATGCTGCAATATGCGAGGCATGTTTTAATTCTGTAGCTAATCTTCTTGAGAGCACTCATAGCAGTACTGAAGTAATTCAGGATTCCACAATAGAATCTGTCAGTGGATATGAAACAAATGAATGTGTGTGGTGCCTTGTACCTTTACCAACAAGGAGGACCCATTATTTAATAAGTGGGCCTCAGAGAGATGCAATATCTAATATAATTGCCCCAAGACAGGTAACTTTTATTTTCATGTGATTCATACTTTGCTTACATTATTTTACCTTACAACAATGGTTAGTAATAACTTCAAAATTATAAATGCAGATTCCAGACGGTAGCCTTGTCTGCCACCGATGCTGGACACGTGCCTGCAGGCTCGTGGGTGCATCAGCATCTAACTCTGGACAGTCACAACATATTTGTGTTTGGTGTAGAGTTTCTCTTTCTCGAAGAAGAACACACATTATTTCACATGGTCCTGAGAGAGATGAAATCACAGCACAAATTGCCCCACGACAGGTCTGTAAAATAACTTCCATAATCATAATTATGTTCAGATTGATCTTAGTTATCCTCCAATAAATTGATTTATGTGACAACAGGGTGAATATCATCAATTACTGTAATGGAAAAGAATATGCAAAATAAACTATGAAAATATTAATAATATCAAGCTTGGTTCCATTGTTTAACAGCATTAGTTTTTGAGCATTTGCTGCTGCTCTTAAACAATGTAACCTGTCTAACAATCATAGAAAATGTATTATTTTTAGATACTCCCTGGAGATCGAGTTTGTTACGCATGCTGGGTATCTGCTCGAAGAAATGTTCAGCGAGCAACCAATCCTCACCTAAATACCAGCAATGTTTGTATTGTGTGTTCAACATCAACTGTACGAAGGCGAACACATCTACTACTAAATGGTCCAGTAGGGGACATAATTTCAAGAAGGATACATCCCCGACAGGTGTGTAAAATAACTTCCATAATCATAATTATGTTCAGATTGATCTTAGTTATCCTCCAATAAATTGATTTATGTGACAACAGGGTGAATATCATCAATTACTGTAATGGAAAAGAATATGCAAAATAAACTATGAAAATATTAATAATATCAAGCTTGGTTCCATTGTTTAACAGCATTAGTTTTTGAGCATTTGCTGCTGCTCTTAAACAATGTAACCTGTCTAACAATCATAGAAAATGTATTATTTTTAGATACTCCCTGGAGATCGAGTTTGTTACGCATGCTGGGTATCTGCTCGAAGAAATGTTCAGCGAGCAACCAATCCTCACCTAAATACCAGCAATGTTTGTATTGTGTGTTCAACATCAACTGTACGAAGGCGAACACATCTACTACTAAATGGTCCAGTAGGGGACATAATTTCAAGAAGGATACATCCCCGACAGGTGTGTAAAATACTCAAGTGTAAATCTATGAATTATGTATTTATCTATAAAAGTGGGAGTTTATTTAATACATTTTTTTTTACAGATCACTGATCATCCATTGGTGTGCAATGACTGTTGGACTTGGGCTCAAGATGCTGTTCATCAAGCAAATGAACAACCTAATCGAGAAGAGCCCGAACAAGTTTTGGATATGCCCCACAGTATACAATTAAACTCGTATAAAAAAGTGGTATGTCCAGTTCAAGTTATTTTGTACCCGGGTGTACAAATACAGAACGTCACATAGTACCTAGTTACCTGAGAAAAAATATGCTATCAAATTATAAAATATATATAGCTCAAAATGCAAGAGTTTGCATGATTCACAAAATCACCTATGATTGGGACAATATTTTGAATTTGGACATGTTAAATAATGTATTCAGTGCTGAGGACATTGAAAATATGATGCAAGTAAATAATGATTCCCAAACTGTACACCTTAATTTTTCGAATCTAGAAAATATTGATGATTCAATGTTTCATTATTGGACTGGCTTAATCAAAGATCAGTTTTTAAGTGTCCTAAATTAAATCCCCCAATTAGCAGAAAATTGTAAAATGCCAAAAACAGCCCTTGCATTATTTTTTGTAAAAGCTCGTACAGGAGATTCTCACGAGAGGCTAGGGACGTTATTTAGAATGAGCAAAGGAAAAGTCACACGTCTACTTAAGAAGGCTCGAGAAGCGTTATTATCACAATATGTGCCTACCCATTTGGGGTTAGGACACATAACCCGTGAAGACATAATAAACAAAAACTTATTAATACCCGAGGGCTTATTCGGTAACAGGGAAGAAAGGAAACCTATAATCATTTTCGATGGCACTTACATTTATATTCAAAAGTCATCCAATTATCTATATCAAAAAATGACTTACAGCCTCCACAAGTACCGTAATTTAGTTAAGCCTTTTCTGTTAGTGGCAAGTAATGGTCACATAATAGATGTGTGCGGCCCATATCCAGCAACTATGTCTGATGCAGACATAATGAAATTATTATTTCAAAATGAAAATGGCCCATACAGGCAATATTTCAGACCTGGTGATATTTTTATCCTGGACAGAGGTTTTAGAGACGCCCTGCCGTTATTAGAAAATATATATAAGGTTTGCAAACCTGAATCTTTAGAGGCAGGGCAAACCCAACTGTCAACAATCAACGCAAACAAAAGTAGGCTTGTTACTTTGTGTGGGTGGGTTGTGGAGGTTGTTAACGGTCGCTTTAAACTACAATTTAAATTATTTCGTCAAGATTATTTTAATGTAGCATCCTCGCATTTAATGGATGACCTTAGGATTTGTGCTGCTATTTTAAATGCCTTCCATTCTTCCCTTGTAGACCGTCCAGATGCTGAAGCAATATTGAATCGAGCCCAGCAGCGGGTGAATTTGCCTAATGCATTAGGAGATTTCATTGTTGAAAATAATATAAATAGACAAAGAGCTAATTTTTCAAGTATAGACACAAATCACCCGCTATTAGAAGTTTTCCCACAAATGACTATGTCTGACCTTATATTATTTGCTTTGGGGATTTATCAAATTAAACAAGCACGGAGTTACTTTGGTGAACAAGGCAGAATGGCTCATTTGTGGTAGAACTATGCAGTGAAACCATGGTGCCAGGCACACTGTCATCACATGAAACTATTTTTATAAGAGGAAGAATTAAATCCCGACACCGCAGTAACAAAATATATTATTCTTACATCCTCATAAGTACCACAGAAAGTAATTGGGAAAATAGTCTAGAAGGGTATTATTGCAGTTGCATCTGTGGCATGCGAACTGTTGGATGTTGCGCACATGTGATGACAATAGTCTGGTACCTCGGTTGGGCTCGATATCAAAATAATGTTGTGGCACCAGCATCTTTTCTTGATGATGTATTAGTAAGAGAAGAAGAATAAATCTATGAAATCTGAAAATTGTAGTTTCATTTATGTGTAGAACATCCATGCACTTATTCCACAATTATGTTTTCACCTTTCATCCGATTACTTTAAATATTATAACATGTGCCTAGCCTTGGATGCAACTAAATACCAGTGTTTTACATGGAGCGACTGCCTATCTGACCTCCACAACCCAGTTACTGGGTAAGACGATGCCCCTTAGTATAGTGCGCGCGCAAGTTGTAGTCACCGCCTGAGGTAGGTACTTGAGCGGTGAGATTGGGGAGGTAGACAAAGGCCAAGCTAACTCAGTCTGCCAATCTTGTCAACGACACCCTCCTCCGTCTCACCACTCACATATCGCAGGCGGTGACTACAACTTGCGGGCGCACTCAGACTGGTCATACTTTCTATTCTATTCTACTTTTAAAGGTTCTGGCTACGGGCTTCTGACTACCCGAAACGACTGTCAAAGATCCACGAATGACAGCCGGGAACAACGGCTTATCGTGCTTTCCGAGGCACGGACGAGTCTCGGTACCTATGTAAAGATGGTCACCAATGCACGGACCGCAGCAAGCTTAGTTGTTTATCCTGATCGATTGACCCGTGGGGCTGTTAGCACTTGGCTACGAGCCCCTCTTAAATGTCATACCGAAAACAACAATCACAATAACACAGTTTTGTGAAATTCTAGGTTATGTAAACGTCATCTCCAACCTGTCATGGCTGGCTGTCGATGTTCCTATCAAACGTCAAACATTTTCAGTTTTTATTTAGTGCCATAAAAATATCAGTTAATAAGAAAAAAAACATTATCTAATGTATTCAAGGGTTCGTTTTCCAGATTTTCTAAAATGTACATGTTATGGCCGGAGTCCCATACAAAAATGAAACGTCTCCTTTAAGTGGCCCGTAAACGATGACATATCTGAAATTACTCGGGTCCAAGTGGTAAAGAAAATTGACCGACCTACTATTAAATCTAATAGTAGGCGTTCTTGAATTTCAAAAATCTTTGCAAATGTTTCGCAGTTTTTTTTTTTTTTTTTTTTGTAAAACAAAGGTACTTTAAGCCACAAATTGGCATTAAGTAGTTCCTTCTCTGAAAACTATGAGACTGAGTCTCCCCACTAACTATTATAGTATAGAGGATATTTTTTTTTCGTAAATTAAGTACCTAAGTTTGTATTTTTAGAAGTGTTTTTTTTTATACGTTCCTATGTTTGACTAGTTTTAGGTTTTTGCTATGTATTATTCCCAAAAAATTATTTAAGTTTTACGTGCCAAATATTAGCTAAGTTGATTGATCTTCTCTGAAATTAAATTTCACAAGAAGAGTGAAACCTATACGGGTCAATAAACGATTGTTATGATTGAAACATTTTTATAATTGAAACATTGTCATGATTGAAACATTGTTATGATTGAAACAAGCTGTTTTGTATGAGACTTGATTACCTTTTTTTCTCCCCCATGTAGGTAAGTGCCATTGCAGCGTAATAGGATATTATGTCTTTCAATAATGTGAAATAGCATTCAATAGCACAAATTACAGCACTAAAATTATAATAAGATATATTTTGAGTTGTTTATGTTGAAGATGTTTTTGCATTTATAATTTTCTAAATATTAATGTTACGTTGACGGACTTGTAACGATCTCAATAAATAATTTTGTGGTAAAAAGTTAAATTGTTAAGACTGATCAAAAAACCTTCAGTAGTTCTTAAAATATTTTCAGTGTTTCAATTATCCCTACATACTGTTTCAACTGTCCTTGAGGTGGGGTCAATAGAACCACTGTGCCCGGTCTTCTTTAATAGGTGATTGTAGGTTAACTATTCGAAATAGAGATATAGATTATGTTTAATTTAGGAACTAGATAACAACCCTTTCAACGATATAAATACGAGGGATGTGGGTACTATAGATACTTCACTGCACACGATTTAAGTAAAATTGTTTCAGTGGTCCCCGGTCTACCCTACGCATTAAGGCACTTGTCTCACCGGCAACGATTAACGAGTAACGAGTAGAACTGGAAACTATAAACGAGTTGGCGATCAGCGGGAAGCGAGTGTTAGTTTCGATAGTTTTGTCGCCGGGCTCTAAGCGAGTGTGTAAGCGCGACTAGCGATTACTCGCGCCACTCGCCCGCGGTCGCTCAGTCCTGTGCAAACCTGCGGTCCTTAATTTGAGGTGTTTGAAAAAAGTAGCGGGTAAATGCAACTTATAATGGAAAACATTACTAAATGTTGAAGTTTGTATGCATCACTGATCATAATCTCTTTGGTAGTAATGTACATACCGTTGCTATGGAGCTTTTTCCTAACAGTCTTGTCATTCCTTGTATCGATCGCATTGTGCAAATTTATCTATAATTATTATATTCAATAACGATGTAATTTATTTTGTGTTTCAATACGTTTCTCATTAGCACCTCTACTGTACATAACCAGGTAGAGTGCGTCTAAACTGAAATGACGCGCCCCACTACTTAAATTTGTATACGTACACTACGGTAAATGCGGTAGTGGGACGCGTCATTTCAGTTTAGACGCACTCTACCAAACTATCACTAAATTATCCTTTTGTGTGTAAGTTATTACAACCAAATATTTGTCTTTCAACTTTTAATCTTACTACTGGAAAAATAATATGAAAGGTTATTTTTCACAGTAAAAGGTTACTTTTTTATCCATTTCAGGTTACTTTTGACAAGACCCAGCTGGCAACACTGCCGTACAGTCAGTCTTGCAGCCTCATACGTGATACACGTGTTCCCAATTTTCCAATAAAAATGGATGAGTTTTTTATAGAATGTGTCCGACAATATCCGTGTCTTTGGGACACAAAACTGATTTCATATAAACAATTAGACGTGAAGGACGCAGCTTGGAAAGACATTTTAAAGAAAACAAACATAGAAAGTGGTAAGTTTTTTATTTAACATCTATCTAACACAACATATACCTTTAGTTAAATCAATATTCATTTTGCAGAGTCTAATGTAAGTTATGTGTTATCCTAGCAGAATCTAATACATTTTGCACACGGTTATTTTGCCACGAAACTGTTCCAATGGAATTAAAATATTCCATGAAATATTCTCTCACAAAAAAGCCGTCTTCAAAATCTGCTGAGTTTTGTTCAGATACCTCGGAGTAATTTCTTGACATATTATCAGAAAAAACTGACTGTGAAGGCGCCTTTTCGATTTCATTGCATAATACATAGTTATGTAGAACGCACGCAGCCTTTACAATTTTTTTGGCGGTACTTATTTTAACATCTAATGGCCTGAAAAAGATACGCCATTTATGCACCAACATACCAAACGCACTTTCTACCATTCGGCGTGCTCTGCTCAGTCTATAATTAAATATTAACTGGTCTTTATCCAACCTTTCATGATCAGGATATGGTTTTAATAAATGTGTCATCAACGGAAATGCACAGTCACCAATAAAAACATAAGGTTGAGGCAAACCTCCTTCATATAGGGGTTCATCTGCGGGTAATCTCAATCCATTGTTTTGCAACACATTGTAGAAATTACTATCTGTGAATATTCCGCTGTCACTGTATCTGCCCATTGATCCAACATCAATCATTATAAATCTTCCATGAGCATCAGCAATTGCTAACAGTACAATCGAAAATGTTTTTTTGTAGTTAAAGTACTGTGATCCCGATTTACGGGGCGAAAAAATTACTACGTGCTTGCCATCAATTGCACCAAGGCAATTATTGAAATTCCACAAATCAATGAAAGTCTTTTGCTATAACTTTCCATTCGGGTTCAGTAGGGAGCTTCATTACTTTTGGCTGCAACTTGATCCATAAAGATTCACATACTACTGGTATTATTTCGGAGAGCGTAGAACGGCCTATTCTATAGCTTTTTGACAATGCTGTATATGTAGTTCCGGTTATAAGATATCTGAAAATAAATAAAAATATCAAATAATATTAGTTAACTAAAATGGAAAAATTTGCGAGACACGCACCGTGAAAAATTTAAAAAAATCAAGAAGACAACAAGTGGACAGTCACAAAAACAAATAAAACCCTGGAAGTACATGAGTCACATGGAATTTTTGCTTCCATATATGACAAATGCGGAACGAGATACAAATGTTACACCACATCCTGATATTTCGACAAGTTTCGAGGAAACAGCTAATACAGATGTTAGTAGAGATTCAGCAGATACGATAACAGCTCCAAAAAAAAGGAAGACGGATGAAATAATTCAATGATGAGGATTTGTTAATTTTTTTAAAAGATATGGATGATAATCGAGCAAAACGAACTGCGCAGAGGGATGAGTTACGTAAAGAAGTACTAACATCAAGTGATCCTTTAAAAGCTTTTTTTGATTCAATGTATCATAGTACAAAGCAGATGCCGGAGTATTATCAAAGAACAATAAAAAGAAAGTTGTTTCAATTGGTAATGGATGCTGAAGACAATATTGCTAATAAAAACTATTCATATACCGGTTACTACTCAAACGATTATTCTTACAACTCTCGCCCTTCTACGAGTCAGACAAATTTTTCTTCTGGACACGGTCCTGCCTCACCTGAACCCAGCGGTTCTGGTGTGCAGCAAATTGGAATTGGAGAACATACTACTCGTAGCCAAAACGAAGAGATCCAAGATTCAATCTTTGCCGCTGAAATCACTCCAAGCGATGGAGCCTTACCTTAATGTAATGACGAGACGCTCTCTTGTACCAATAGCTTCTCTATAATTTGTATTTTCTTTTTTAATGTCATCTTCTATTAAACTATGCAAATATTCAAACTCGTCTCTTGTCATTCTAAAATATGTGCGAAAGCCATGATTTGTTAATTCATAGAATAGTTTGAATTCACTGCATTCTTTTCTGAAATAATTAATGTTTTCCATCCAAATTCTTCTTTTTTTCTTCATTTTTTCCTTACGTTTATTCAGAATTACCGCAGCCACTACACAAATCCTATCATAGAATTCATCATCATCGTCGTCTGAACTAGATAACAATGATAATTCAAATGATTTTTCGATATTCATATTAAATAAAAAAAAAACGTGTACTTTCAGATATGCACTGTAGAGAAATGACCACTGGTTGCTCTCTCGGCGTGAGTTCTAATCGCTTGGCGAGTATCGCCGAGCGAATGTTATCTTTCATAGCTCTTGTCGCTCAGCGACAAACTAGTGAAGCGAGTGCTCGCCGGCAGTGTGAACAGTCAGCGATCAACTGTTTGTATATGCATCTCTTTTATTCACACGGAAAGTATATCTATTGTACGTTTCTTGAGCGACAAAATAGCCGATAGTTAGTCGTTTTCTCGTCGTTGGTGGGACAACTGCCTTACACTATCAAATAATTTGTCCATATTTGAAATTACATCTGCTGTGGTTACTGCATCACATGATAATTCTCCTGAAAAAGAAAACTATAATTATTATTATAATCCAATTTTGTTTGAATGTTTTTTTTTTTTTTTTTGCTAACCTGTACTCTTTGACATTTGATTATTATTATATACACTTTGACATGAATAATACTGTGAGAAGTATAATATTATTTTTGTTTTAATTATTGTGAATGTGAGGACTATGTGGTATTTTTATTTTTGTGTTTCATCTCTTTCTCAGTTCGTTTTTATTGTTAATCTGGCAGTTTGAGTACTTTATGCGGCTTACCCAAATGTCCTTTCTTTGGTATTGTTCGTCAAATCGTTGAGCTGTATGACTGATTACTGATAAATGCGTTCACTGATTGGACAGGTCCACTCAATCTGTGTGGTTCTTTCCTAAATAGACCATTTCAGACCACATGGTCTTGACATGATCTGTCTAAGATTATGTCTGGACCTTAAAAGAGACTGTGACCTCTGAGTTTGTTTCGGCCTTTCTCCTCAGAGTAGTCCGATAGGAAAAGCCGACCTCATCTAGTTTAAAAAAAAAATATGATTGACGTGTAAAAGTGTTTGTACAGACCAACTTACAGAAACAAAATCATTTATCATTTATCACAATCGAAATGCATACATTCTTTCAATATGCATTGAAAGAACTTTCACGATTAAAATGATCGTCCGGCATTCCCTGGACAGTCAGTCTTACTAGCAGCCTACTGACTGGCTTATCTATTTACCATGGTACGTCATGATTGTTTAGTATAGAATGTTTAATGAAACAAAAAAAAAATATACCTTTCAATAATCTATTATTGAGTTGGTTATATACACGGAATCCAAAATAGCTACGAAGATATTATTACTAAGTCAAACACTTGGTAAATTACTCAAATGTAAACATTAAGATAGATCGATAATAATCATATTACATCTTTTCTGTAGCTACTAATATTTTACTTAAGACCAAAACGGATGATCAAAGTACAAGATCCTTACCTTTTGCTATTTTTGCGTACATGCCTGCTGCTACTGTGTGGCTTAAAACTTGAGCAGCTAGCTTGGCTTTCATTTTTTGTTTTATGTTTGGATTAAGGTGGCCTGGTTGGGTGGAAGAGGTGCAAACACAAAATTGGGGTTACTGTTGTCCAGCTCATAAAATTCTTTAATGTACCTCCATTTTGCAAAACCTGTAACACAAATACAAGAGTATAGATTTTAAGACAGACCAAGATATTCAAAATTTCTAAGGACTTCGTTCACATGGAATAGTTACTTAGGGCAGCATTTTTTATTTGTTAGTATGATTATTTTGCAGTTATTACACATACAAACACTGTGGTTTACCGTCTATCACAGTACCAAATCTCATCAAAATCGGTTCGGTGGTTTAGGCGTGAAAGCGTAACAGACAGACGGAGTTACTTTCGCTTTTATAATATTAATAGGGAAGTAGGGAAAACCTTGTAACAGATAGACGGAAAAAGCTTAACCCTTAAATGTGCAGTAGGAAAATTATTCCCACATCTTTATATGTGTTCTCAAAGGGTCAGGAAGAAATAGTTTCCCACAATCTGTCAAAATAATAAAACTAAGTAAAATTGTCTATGATACATAGCGTGAATTGGAACGCACCACGTTACGAAAGAAAAAAAAACAAAAACCCCGACGTCTCCTGTCAAAACATCAGCTGAATATTAATTTTATGCGTGTTTCTGAGTTTTTGAGCCCATGTTACCTTCTGCTCTTGAGGAAGATGTTCGTTCAGAGCACGGGCGTAGCCAGGGGGGGGGGGGGTTTGGGGGTTCAAACCCCCCCCGAAAAGATCGGATATTCACATTCATAGAATTAAAATAAAAACAGGCGTGCGGCATATCTCATTGATTAGGTACTAACTACTATTACCTACATTAAATATACAGTGTTTTGGATTTTTTGAACATAATTTTTTATTTAGCTTATAGTTTATATTGCCCACTGCTCGAAAAAGGACTCCCCTAATTCCTTTAAGGAGATTTTTTCTGTAGGTATGTATTTTTCACATCTATAATATTTTTCTTATAAAAGGGTTATTTTATGTACTTTTAGTCGTTTTATTTTCTTGAACCCTCCCCAAAACTAAAACCTGGCTACGCCCGTGGTTCAGAGCCTGTGGCTGAAGAGCCCAGACCGCCTCCTATACTCGTATCTACACCTGCCTATCAACGTAGAAGACCTTCCGATCAACAAAGATTTAGATCCAGTTCAAATTATTTTGATTTATTGAAGAAGTCGCGAGAGTGGTTCAATGATTTGTCTAGATTCTCACTCCCCCCAAATTTTGAAAGGCCTTTGACTGTAAACAAGCAATATAACAACCGATCTACTCCATTGTCCTATTTCCGGGATATGTTTCCAGAAGAGTTGGTAAATTTGATTGTGAGAAACACAAATATATATGCAGCTTAAAAATGCTCAAGACATTGGAAAGATACAACATATGAAGAAATGAATGCATATTTTGGGCTTATGGTGTTGATATCAATAAACCCAATATCTGATATAAAGATGTACTGGTCTACTGACGAATTTTATAGAAAATCTGTAATTAGTGAAGTCATGCCTTTCAAACGCTTTCAGAAAATCACAGAAAATTTTCACATTGATAACTTGGAAGAAGCTCAACGCGATGACCCGAAATATGACAAACTGTGTAAAGTACGACCAATAGGACGCTCTGAACGAAACCTTTCAACAAAACTGCTCCTCATCTCAAAGTCAATCCATTGATGAGAGTATGATAAAATTTAAAGGCAAATCATCTATGAAACAATACATGCCTAAGAAACCGATTAAACGAGGTTATAAATGCTGGTGTCGTTGCGATTCTAAAACTGGGTACCTTTATGAGTTCCAAATTTATACAGGCAAAACAGATCAAAATGTGCCAGAAGATACTTTCATAGTTTTTAATAAAAAAAATTACGAGCCTGCCGTTGTTGGAGATTTTGTATTCAGAGAAAATATATGCTGTAGGAACCATTCGAGCGAACAGGAAGGGATTGCCACCAGAAATTAGCAAGCAAAACAAAGATCTAAAACTGAGTCCTGGTGAGTTAATTGCGCTTAAGTTTGGTCTTTCGGCAAAGTTGGATGTATAATGTTTTTTAGTGTTTTGTACACATTTTCATGTAAAGATATTAACAAAATAGAAACTTGCCTCTCCGCTTTGACTTCGTTTGCGGTAAAATACTGCTCAAGCCTTTCTAAATAACAAGAAATGTCGTCATCTTCTTGAAATGGTTTAAATGGTAAAAGACTTGCCATTTTCTTGTGTGTGCGTGAATCATCTTTAGGTAATGCATTATAAATAATTTATTTATCATTTCAGTAATATATTTGAGCAGTTTAATTCACTTTATTTCCTAGCACAAATTCAGTAACCAGTAGTATTACAACAAAATCGAGTTCTTCTGAATCGAACACCAGCAGGCGTTTGCGGTCCTCAGTGAAAACAAAGCGAACAAAATACGGAAAGCAAAGCTTTACTTCTAAATCTAAAGAAAGTAGTGTAGTAGAAAAGTTAATAGATGCTCTAAATAAACGTAATGAAAGCGCCAAAGATGTAATTCCAAACTTTGATCCGAGTTAAAAAATCAAACGATGTTACAAAGCGTGATTGTGTCTTATCATCTTGCTGCAAAGAACAATTTTTATTTAACGTAATTAATATGATACCTCTGATTTACAACTAAACAAATTGACCACTAAGAAATTTTCTACATTAAATTATGTATGTATGCGTAAATGTTTTATTTAGACGCCATAGTCTGCACAAAACACCCAATCACAATGTTTAATGCTTTTAGAATAAGATCTGAATGTCATTTATCTGTTTTGTTTATAATGTAATAAACAAATTTCAAAATCAAATCAAATCAATAGGCATATCATAGGAAATGAACACTTTGCCCCATCAGAAGTTTATGTAATAAATTCTGCTAATAGAACATCTGAACCTAACGCCACTGCTCATAGTGGCGCGAGGAGGCCAAACGCCGGGGCGTAACTCTGCTGCCGCGGGTAATCGCGGCACAGCGGACAGAGCTCCGGCGAGATCTCATGGCGACATGGAGAGAGCGATTGTCGCAACCCAGTGCTGGGCACGCCACGATTGCGGCGGTAAGTCCACTCTTTCATATTCATATTCATTTATTGCATTCCATATTGTATTATAGATGTTACAAAGGGCTTAAAGCTAGGTACAGAAATATGGACCCTGTAAGGGCACAGCAAAACAATAAAATTAAGATTACCTATTTAGAATAAAATTAAAGCTACTACATAAATAAAAATAAAAATCTAGGTGTTTAAATTAATATAAAAATGATAACATAAATTGCAAACTTTTACTTTAAGACATATACCTACAGAGACATGGTCATTATGGCACATTATCGGGCACAGCAATGTTAACTACATAATTAGTTTGTATAGCATAGTTTATTTGTATATAAAATTAATTAAATTCTATAAATGTAATTTAACGAAATAATAATAATTAAACATTAGTAAAGTACCTACATACTAGATGAAAATAATAAGAAACATAAAATTTAAAATTGGTCATTTAGAAATTCATTGATACTATAATAGCATTTACATAAAAGAAATTGTTTAAATTTATTTACAAATGGACTAAATTTTCCTTCGTTTTGAATGATTTCTGGCAATTTATTAAATACTTTCATTGACATCACTAGGGTACTTGTTGAGTGCATTTTTAACTTAGAGCTTGGTAGATTTAGTCTGTTTTTATGGCGTAATGTGTATCTTGTCTGTATATTTTCTCTTGTAGTGTAAAAGTGTTGATGCTTACGAACAAATTTGCATAACTCTAGAATATATATTCATTCCAGTCAACAGTGCCTATACAGGCAGGGCAGGGTTAATATTGTATGCTCTTGAAAGTGATGTTTACAGCTGTCGGTGTCTTCTACATTTACTAAGATTCTTATTAATCTTTTTTGCATTGTGAAGAGTGTGGGTGTATCTGTGCTGTTTCCCTGTCCGTGTTAAACAACCGTGTCCTCACCGGACACGGTTGTTTCGGGAGGTTCCTGTTTCGGATAGGGCGGTAGGAAACGCCCGGGTGTTTCCACTGTGAAGATCGCCCTGAGGACACGGTGGAGCATACGGTGGCGGTCGGCCTCGGCTCACGTCTGGCCCTGGTCCAGGCTATGGTACGGAGCGAGAGGGCATGGGTAGCCGTCACCTCCTTCAGAGAAGCAGTAATGCTCGCGAAGAGGGAGGCGGCGCACGTGAGGGAGAGGCAGCATATGCGCCCTCGCGACCCTAGCCGCCGCAGGATACGGAGACGCCCTGGGCGTCGGGAATCCCAGGCCGATTTCCGGCCCCCGCCACAGTGCGGTATTTTTTAAATCTAGGACGACAATATTAAAAATTCACACTTTTAATTACCAGCCTGCCACTTACTTAAAATCAGTAGCAATAAACCATATTTCAAGCACACAAGACTTTTTTTCCTAGAAGTCGAGTCGAACAATAGATAAAAGGGTCAGACCGGCCAACTACCTGCGTTTATACAGTCGCTTAGAGTGAACGGTAGCGGCATTCGTCTGAGTTTGCTCGATGAATACGCTATGTTTCTGTGTGCAAGTTGTGATTAAGTGTTGTTATCGTCTTCGTTTGAGTCTTGAGGTAAGTTTATATATTCATTTTATTACCAATATCGTTACATTGAATAGTCAGAGCGAAGGGAATATTAGTATTTTATTTTTTCTAAAAGAAAATGCCTAGTACTGTTTGTAATAAACTTTTAACACATTATATGAAACTATATGAGACGCATGCCATATTTTTCTAATAGAAGCACTTGTAAACTCTATGAAACATGGCCATTTGCTGGCGCAAAGTTGCGACTCTCATACATGTTCTTTCCATTTTCAGAATGACGTTCGAGATTTCACGAATTTCATTTCTCGATGTTTGGTTCGCCAATGCGAAAGAATGTAGAATGGATGCTTTGTTGCAGGGTTACTGGTAACTCGACGTATTCCTTGCAGTACGTCATAGTAGGGTTAAAATGCAACAAATTAAGCCACCAAATATTCTACCGAAATTCAGTAGTTTTTGAATTAGTTAGAGTTTTAGTTTTTTTATGAAAAATCCCTGATTAAATCATTTGAAACCAATTTAAAAATGATTTACGGCGCGACTGTACTGAAATTTAAGTTATTATCATAGTTGACGCCGTAGCAGACCTTTGTTAATAATTAAAAGTTCAATAATGCCTAAAACTTTGGCAAATATCACTAACCAAACATTAAATTTTATGTAATTTTTGCTATTACTTCATAAAAAATGTAGTCTAGTGCAAAAAAAAAAAATACTACACCTGGTGTACAAATTACTAGGAAAATATCCTTGTCTTATCAGTTATTCAGAAAGGTATGATTGTCAATACTTTTGCATGTGTGCCAGGGAAGAGAAGAGTTCTATGGGGGGCAGGTAAAATTGCGAGACGGTCAACCTATTGTTTCGTATACGTATTATTCGTAGTTTTTACCTGCGCTTGAACTCCAAACACTCGGGGAGCTTTGTGATTGGTCGCTATTGTTCTCTCGGCATGACAGGAGGTGCGATTTTGCAAAATTTGGTCGTCAGCGTTAGTTAGTTTCAACTCTACGTCGCGCAAGCTCGTGTTTTGTTACTGGCTATTTCCCTAACTGTTGCTGCGTATCTTGCTCTTGTGCTGTGCTGTACCTTCATAAGCGCTGACTATGGCTGCATATTCTAATCCTGAATACGCTGACATAATGTACTGTTACGGACTTTGTGACGGTAACGCTGCTGAGGCGCGGCGAGAATATCAACTTCGCTTTCCCAACCGCCGACTCCCCCACGTTAGTGTCTTCGGATCGACTTATCGGCGAATATCTGAAACTGGCAGCGTCCAAAGAAGCAGGCAAGTTGACACTGGTCGTTCCCGGAGATACACGGCTGAGGACGAGGAGCTTATTCTTCAACGTTTTATTGACGATCCTAACACATCGACAAACATCGTAGCGCGTGAGCTTGGTATGTCACAGTGGATAGTCTGGTCTGTAGTTCACTTGTCAGGCCGACATCCATACCATTACCAACCAGTCCAGTCATTAGAAGAAGGAGATCCGCCGAGACGGCTTGAATTTTGTCGTTTTATGCTAAGTGCCGACGCCGACAGCGAAAACTTTTAAAAAAACATTCTGTGGAACATCGTAGCGCGTGAGCTTGGTATGTCACAGTGGAAAGTCTGGTCTGTAGTTCACTTGTCAGGCCGACATCCATACCATTAGCAACCAGTCCAGTCATTAGAAGAAGGAGATCCGCCGAGACGGCTTGAATTTTGTCGTTTTATGCTAAGTGCCGACGCCGACAGCGAAAACTTTTTAAAAAACATTCTGTGGACCGATGAGTCATGTTTTGATCGTGATGGTATCACAAATTACCACAACTTACATTACTGGGCACCGCTAGATTTTTACGTCTGGGGTCATATGAAAGATCTAGTTTATGTGACCCCAGTAAATTCAATTGAAGAACTAAGGGAGAGAATTACAAACGCGGCGGATCAGATGAGGGCAACAATAACATCAAGAATTACAAAAACCGAAGTAAGGAAGTGAATAAGAACATGTATTCGAAACCGAGGGCAGCACATCGAACAAGACATGTGAAATGTGTTTAATTAAAGTTTTTAATATTGATTAAAAAGAATAATGATGTTCACGATTTTGTTTTTGATTTTTCGAATAATCACCTTTTTGTGAAACGCACGCCTGTACTAAATCAAAAATGATTTTCATAATGTAGTCCATGATTTTGTATTAACTTTCATACCTTTTTGGATAGCTGATAAGACAAGGATATTTCCTTAGTAATTTGTACACCAGGTGTAGCATTATTTTTTTGCACTAGACTACATTTTTATGAAGTAATAGCAAAAATTACAAAAAATTAAATGTTTGGTTAGTGATATTTGCCAAAGTTTTAGGCATTATTGAACTTTTAATTATTAACAAAGGTCTGCTACGGCGTCAACTATGTATGATAATAACTTAAATTTCAGTACAGTCGCGCCGTAAATCATTTTTAAATTGGTTTCAAATGATTTAATCTGGGATTTTTCATAAAATCTAAAACTCTAACTAATTCAAAAACTACTGAATTTCGGTAGAACATTTGGTGGCTTAATTTGTTGCATTTTAACCCTACTATGACGTCCTGTAAGGAATACGTCGAGTTACCAGTAACCCTGTATTGCAAGAATTTGGTAATCTATCTTTTCCAGATGAAATTATAAATAAATTAAAGGCAAAAATAAGAAGCTGTGCCCAACAAATTGAAGTAAAATGGACGAAATCAGGCAGACATCGAGACCGCTCTTTAAAAACGAATTGTACTTGGTTAGAAGAAAGTTTTTCGTGTAACAATATAATAACAGAAAATGTCACAAACATTTCATTGGATGGACCTAGTAGCCGACCCGGAAGACCACAAAAAGACTTCGACAGTTCCAGCCATAAAACCCAAATGCGACGTATACAACATCTTCTAGATTCATCGAGTGAGGGAAAGTTGTCGTTGGCGACCGAAGTGCAGCTTCGCAAGAAGGGTAAAAGAGATTCAGCGGCCATAGTGAAAGAGCTGTGTGAGTTTTCACCCAGAAGAGGCACTACACTGAAGAGAGCGCGAGTGTGTTTCTCAAATAAAAAAAAGAATTTTCCGCGGACCAAGCTGTGGCGTTGATTGTCGACGCCAATTTGTCGACCCATCAATATGATGTAATACGACAGCAAGTAAAACTAATAAATACCAATATATATCCAGCATATTGTAAAGTTAAATTGGCAATAAAACTTTGCTACCCCAATGACATAGATGTTACAGAAACATATGCAGAAATCAAACTACAATATTTAATCGATCATATGATCACAAGATTATGCAAGGCGCAAGAAGAGGTTTTAAAAACTATACAAAATATACGAAACCTAGAGATAATAGTGAAGTGGGGTTGTGATGGTGCGGAACAACATAAAAATAAACAAAAAATTTCCGAGGAACAGTGTAGTGATGAAAGTCTTTTAGTATATCTATGGTACCTCTGTAAATGCATGTGGAAATTAACAAAATTATTAGATGGCAAAATCTTTCGCCATCTTCGACCAGATATTGTCGACCAATAAAGATTATGTTTGCAAAATAAAATGCAAATTTGATAACTACAGAAGTTGATAAAATCAAGAGTCAAATTGAAACTCTAACACCCACAAAAATTTCAGTTAATGGCGTGGAGATGTTAGTAAAGGCTAAAATGATATTTTTCATGATTGACGGCAAAGTTTGCAATGCTGTTGCTTCTTGTGCATCTACACAAACTTGTTATTTGTGTGGTGCAAAACCAAAAGAAATGAACAATAGAGATCTGATTATAGCCAAGACGGTAAAACAAGATTTTCTGTTATTCGGTTTATCACCGCTACACGCATGGATACGTTTTTTTTAATGTATTTTACATATCGTCGGCCTAATTCGTTAACCTGCTCCATTTTTTGGCAAAATTTACTTTTTATTCTAGTTAAAAAGTTCAACCTAATATCTACCGTACCGTCTAAGGAATAACAGCGATATTAGCCAAAAAAGGTGAAAAATGCTATGCACGAAAAACTGCTTTCTGCCACCAGTCAATCTCCACGACGCAAACCTGCTAAATCCTGTTGGGCCCTCAGTTTTGTACTGACAACGTTCCCAGACCCACGTGCCGTTTGCGAAGCGTCAAAATTTGTCGTGTTTTAGTCAAATATTTAAGGATGTAAACAACTAATTATGAACTAGGTAAGTTTTTATTGTTTTATTTGTAAGTATTTTTTCGTTTAGTGCCTAAATTAAATGTTTTTAATCACATTCAACTCCTAACCTAAACATTAGGGACTTAGCAGGTTTACTTACTATATTATCGTATTTGAACACGGATTTAGCAGTCTATCAACTTTATATTTTTTATTCATAAACTTTATATTTTTTATTCATAATTTGCTTAATTAAAGATAATTTCGAAGATGTTACTCATTTAAATTAATTATAAAACAAAGTATGTATGTACAAATAAACAGTTAAGTTAAAGTCTGTTTTAAGTCTGTGTAGATGTTAAATTCCATTTATTTTCTAACATTTTTATTCTTCTTGTTCTTCAATTTTATTAAATTAAATCTTTTTTTTTCGATATTTTCAGAATGCATCGGGGAAAAAAAATAGTGGCTTTGGTTTCTGAGGCTTGTAACTTACAGGATGGATCTGAAAATGTAGCTCCAAAGTCAGATTATAATCCAAATAAAGTAATACACGTTTTTAGAAGATATTCAGTTACAATTTTCAGAATTAAGAGAGTTTATACCAGGACAGACAGATTTAGTTACTAACAAAACTTATTATGAGATAAATGACGATATCAACATAACTTCACTGACTGATCTTGATCTACCAAGACGTACTTTTATTACAGAAAATATAGATAATACAATTTGTCCTGATATAACATTTCCAAATACTACATTCACTGACGTGCCTTCAGACGATAACATTTTGTCAACGGTTTATGATGCTCACAATACTTTCATCCCAGACGAGAATTTGATTATAGTACCATCACAAATTGAAATAGAATCACAAGCAACACAAATTTTGATATCAGATATCCTAAACAGTTCCGATACGCATGCCATTCAAATATGTCATTCATCCAGTCCTATAGAGATTATACCTCATATTGAAAACACACATCATGTTCTACCAAATCCACCGATGTCGGATGGTAGTGACACAGAGAAAAAGCTTGTGCCTTATTCTGATTCTGACTCAGATTCGCTTGCTAAAATTAAAAAGAGTGAGAAACGAAAGAAACGTTTTAAAGTTGATAAAAAAGAATGGGTTAGAGAAAAGAATAAACAAAGAAGACGCGATGCGAGAAATGCGCCTGTTATAAAGTAGGAACAGTTACAGAAAAAGATTACAAAGAACATATTGAGAGAAGAAACCAAGCAAGAGAAGAAAAAGATAGGGATAAGAAGGGAGAAAATTACGTTTTCACAGTGGACTTACAGGCTGTACTAATGGCACCAAAATCGAATGTTAGTACGCTATACTATAAAACGAAGCTACAAGTTCACAACCTTTGCTTTTTTAATATAAAAATAAAGATGGCTTCTGTTTTATATGGAATGAAGTAGAAGGTGGACTTAATGCTGAAGAATTTGCTTCCATTTGGGTTGACTTTTTAGAAAACAAATTAATATGTCCTGAAGTTAATGTTGAAAATGGGAAAAAAACAATAATAATTTACAGTGACGGTTGCACTTACCAGAATAGAAATTGTATTTTATCTAACGCTCTTTTGAATATTGTCATGAGGCACAAGAATATAGCTATTGAACAAAAATTTTTAGAGGTGGGTCTAAATTTTATAAAACGTGTATAAACTATGCTGCTACATATGTTGTTAAAATATCAAGAAAAATTATAGAAACCAACGGGATTTTCTGAATTTTTAATGCTAAATTAATGGAGATATTATTCAGATTTTTCTTCGTCCTGTAAACTATGTCAAAATGGACTTAGCAGGTTAACGAATTAGGCCGACGATATTTCATATCGCCTCGTTATTAAATCATGGCAGGCCAGAGGAGATGAAAACAAAAAGATCGTGGCAGAATAAAAAGAAAGATGTTCAAGAAAAGTTTAGGAGTGAGTTGGGATTGTTGGTTGATATGCCTAAACAAAATACTGGCAATATTAATGACGGTAACACGCCACGATTTTTTTTTAGAAATGCTGAAAAGTCTGCAGACATAACAGGCGTCAGCGTTGCACTTATTAAACGCTTTCATGTTATTTTAGAGTGCATAAATAGTGGTTTTCCCGTCAATTGCGACAAGTTTGACGAATACAGTAAAGCAACTAGTGATTTATATATTAAGGAATACTCCTTATAGACGATAATTTATTTGGATTATCGTTGAGTGTAATACCCCGGCTCAAGTTCAAGTTTTAACAACATTATAATCACTAAACTTGGACTTGTTACCATCGTGCAAAACTTTGCAAAACTGGCAACATTAAAATTGACACGTTACATTAGTTTTGATTTTGACATTAGACACAACAAACGTCAACATGACTTCAAAATTCGTAGGTTATGATGATTTGTAAACATCGAACATACTATAGCAAAGTTACACATTAATTACTATCTAAGAGTACCTTAGTTAACATAATATTACACAACACATATATTATTTAACACAATAAACCAAGAGAATTACAAAAATATTGGTGTTTGTCCTTAGACAGTGACTTGGTAAATATATCAGCTTTGTTTTCATTAGTAGACACATATTTTAACATAATTAGACCTTTGCTTAAAATATCTTTAACATAATGTACTTTAATATCGATATGTTTAGATCTTTTGCTGTTTTCGTAACTTTCTATCATTTTAATAGTCCTTTGATTATCAACAAATAATATAGAATTTATATTTTCACAAAACTTTAAATCCTGTAATACTCCTAATATTAGGTCTTTACCTATGAAATTGCCGTTCTGCAGTACTGGCCATTTCAAATCAAAATAATTTTTGTTTGGCTAAGAATTCTAATTTCAAATTAATTTTATTTTAAAAACATGGATTTTTTTTCTAAAAGTAGTCATTTCTTTATTGATTAGTGTTACATTTTCATCGCATTTCAATCTTTTTCGTCATCATGGATACGTTAAAAATTCGAGTAATTATGGAATATGAGTACCGTCGTGGCAGCAACGCGGCACAAGCGGCACGCAACATCAACGACGTTTACGGAGCTAACACTACAAACCAACGCACCACCTGTTATTGGTTTGCTCGCTTCCGTTCTGGAAATTTCGACCTGAAAAATTGACGAATTAAAGGCGATTGTGGAAGCTGATGATACACAATCTACGGCTGAATTAGCAGCAGCTTTCGACGTTAGCGTCAAAACAATATTGGTCCATTTGCGTCAAATTGGCAAGGTAAAAAAGCTTGACAAATGGGTGCCCCACGAACTCAATGATCGCCAGCGCGAAGTACGCGTCGAGACGTGCCTTGCACTGCTCAACAGACACACAAATGAAGGAATTTTGAACCGCATTGTTACCTGCGATGAAAAATGGATTCTGTTTGATAACCGTAAGCGCTCAGCAAGTTGGTTGGATCCTGGTTCAGCACCTAAACAATGCCCTAAACGAAAACTTACCCCTAGAAAAGTGATGGTCACTGTTTGGTGGTCTAGCGCCGGTGTGATTCATCACAGCTTCTTACCAAACGGGGTGAGCATTACTGCAGATGTGTACTGTGAAGAACTGAACACAATGATGGAGAAGCTGGCGCATCTCCAACCAGCATTGGTCAATCGCTCGTCTCCGCTGCTCCTGCACGACAACGCGCGACCTCATACTGCACAGCAGACGGTCTCCAAGTTGCAAGAACTGGGGTTGGAAGCTCTCCGTCATCCGCCCTACTCACCAGACCTTGCGCCTACAGACTACTACTTTTTCCAGAATTTGGATAACTTCTTGGCGGGAAAAAAATTTAATACCCGAGAGGCAGTACAAAATGCCTTTGAAGAATTTGTTGCCTCCCGTCCAGCTGATTTCTTTAAGAAGGGCATGAATAAACTGCCACTGCGATGGCAAAGATGCATTGATTGCATGGGTGATTACTTCGATTAATACAAATAAAAAATTCATGAAAAAAATTCGTTTAAATTTTTTCATACAAAACGGCAATTTCATAGGTAAAGACCTATTATAAAAATGATTTCACTTACAGCGAATGCAGCAGCGACATATTCAGCTTCTGCTGTGGATAATGCGACTGAAGTCTGTTTCTTTGAAGTCCAGCTGATCAAATTGCCTTGATGGAATATGGCGATTCCACTTACACTTTTCCTATCTATATTCTCACTTGCCCAGTCTGCGTCTGAAAATGCATGTAAGTAATTATTATTATTTTCTTCCTTTTTGTAAACTAATCCTTTTTCCTTTGTTTGTTTCAGGTATCTTAAAATTCTTTTTCCTGCTTTCCAGAGTGTTGGTGTTGGTCGAATCATGTATCTGCTCAAGAATCCTGTTGCATATGATATGTCAGGTCTACTTATTGTAGCGAGATACATTAATGAGCCTACAAGTTCTTTATAAGGAATGTTCATCAAAATTTCTTCGTCTGGATCTATGTGTAAACCAGTTTCCATAGGTGTACTAACCCTTTGCAATCTTGCATATTAAATTTTAATAAAATCTTATCAATAATTTGTGTCTGATTTATTTCTATTCCATAGTCAAATCTCTTAATTTCCATTCCTAGAAACTTATGTATATTGCCCATATCTTTGGCTTTAAATGCTTCTTTCAAATCTTCTATTATTTTCTGTCCTTTTCCAATGATTAAAATGTCATCGACAAATATTAGTATGTAAACATTATTTCCAGTGTATAGACAGAAATCTCTTTGTGAACGATTAAATCCTTTCTTTATGAGAAAATTGTTGAGTTTTTCATTCCAACATCTTGGAGCTTCTTTCAGTCCGTATAGTGCTTTTCTTAATTTTAGAACTTTTCCTTTTTCTTTTGTTAACCCTTCTGGATACTTTATGTATATGTCAGACTTTAGTTCACCATTCAGGAATGCTGTTGGTATGTCCATTTGCTGTATAGGTAGATCTTCTTGTACTGCTTTGTTTAGAAATAGTCTCACAGTTGTCATTCTAGCAACTGGTGCATAGATATTTTCAGTAGTTTCTTCTTGAAATCCTTTTGCAACTATTTAGCTTTCTTGGTATTATCTGCCTTTGTGCAGAATACCCATTTCGTGTCTATTGCCTTATTTTCCTTTGGTAGTTCACTTACTTCCCATGTTCCATGATTTTTGTGTGCTTCTAGCTCTTTCTGTATAGCTTCATACTAATGTTCATGTTTAATAGCTTCATCATAGTTTATAGGATCTTCTAGCAGCAGTGCATAAGCCATATTTGACATTTCATAATCTTGGAATCTTATTGATGTCTTAGTAGGTCTTTTTCTTCTTTTCTCTGAATTATTCTGCTCTTGTCCTTGATCTATCCTCATGTCATTCTCACTTGATAGTTCTAGGATATTTTCCTTTTCATCCTCTAAATATTATATTTCTGGTTCTTCATCATTTTCATTAGTAATGGAATTATTCCATTGGTTCTCATGATACTTATAACCTGATTCGTCAAACCTTACATCTCGAGATTCTTCTATTTCATCAGTTATTGGATCCCATAGCCTGTATCCTGATCCACAATATCCAATCATAATCATAGGTTTTGCTCTAGGTTCTAGTTTGCTTGGCTTAGGTAATATGACACTCCATGCTTTTGAGACAAATACTTTTATTTTATCAAGTTTGTTCTCTCCATACCATATTTTGGTTGGTGTTTCACCATGTAATGCTTTTGTTGGGGATCTATTTATAACATATGCTGCAGATCTGATGGCTTCGCCCCATAATTTCTTTGGTAGGTTTATTTCCAATAACATAGCTCTCACTTTGTCAGCTAATGTTCGTTTCATTCTTTCACATACTGAATTTTGCTGGGGTGTATAGGCACATGTGGTTTCTTGCTTTATACCATTCTCGTTATAAAATACTTTTAATTCTTCATTTACAAATTCAGTACCTCTATCAGTTTTTATTCTTCTAACATTTGTACCATTGTTTTTCATTCTTCTTATGTAGTTAATTATATAACCTTTCGCTTCATCCTTCGATTTTAGTAGGTAGACTTCCATAAAGTGTAAATAGTCATCAATTATTGTTAAATAGTATCTTTCTTCTCTTCTACTTATGGGTGAGACAGGTCCTCCGAGATCACAATATATCAGTTCTCCTATTTGCTTTGTTCTTGGCTTTGGAGTTGGACTGAATGGTTGACGTGTACCTTTGGCTTGTATACATATGGAGCAGCGTTCATCGGACAGTGGTAATCCTAGTATCTTCATACTTCCATAGTTTAAATGACCCATTCTTCTGTGCCACAGATTTTCATCTGTTTTGTTTGTCAAAATTGCATCTGAATTCAGGTTAAGTTTGATTTTACACAGTCTCCCATTATTTTCACATATTATATTATGACTTTGATTGCTAATTATTATTCTTGTTAGTTCGAATGTTACTTTAAATCCTTTTTCATTTAATTTTAGTACAGATATCAGGTTGTGAGCTAAATTTCTAACTATTAGGCATTCCATTTCTATTTTTAGATTTTCTTTACTTATTACAATTATTCTTCCTTTCCTTGTTCCTGATAGGATATTTCCATTTGCTACTTGAATTTTAATTTCAGGTATTTCGCTTATATTTTGTACATGCTTCTCATATTTTTCATTAGTCATGTGGTAGGTCGCTCCTGAGTCTATCACAAATTCTATTTCACTATTCGTGTCATTTGTTTTAGTAGAAAATGCTTGTGCGAAGAATGTTACTGAGGTGTCATCATTATTCTCCTGCTGTTCTGCAGTGTTTGCTGAGCTGGTAGCTTGACCTCTATTTTGTTTTCCTCTTCCTCTATAATTTTCTACTCTTTGGCCTCTTTTGTTGCCTCTGTTAGTTTGGTTCCTTCTACATTGAAAAGATTTGTGACCCTCCTTGCCGCATTTAAAACATGTGAGGAAGCTGTGAGCATCAACTTCCTTACTCGAATTGCTTTGATCACCTTTCACTTTTAATTCAGCATCTAACATTCTTGACTTTATGAAATCAATTGTTAAGTCTTTGTCCATGGTTTCTAACGTCGTTATGACAGTATTGTATTGGTCTGGTAGTGTTAACAACAGGTGACATACCTTGTCATTTTCTTTCATCTCAGTTCCTGACGATTCCAATTCCGAAATTACATTATCGAATTTAATAAAGTGATCAATCAGTCTTTCATTATTTCCTCATTTTAATGACAGTAGTTTTCTTCTTAAGCATAGCTGGTTGAATACTGACTTCCTTTCAAATATTTCCTCTAGTTTTGTTAGCATTTCTAATGCTGTATTACATTTTTTGATTATATCTACAAACTTGTCGTCGATACTTTGTACAATTACATTTTTTGCTTTAATATCAAGTTCGTTCTTCACTTTTTCGTCTAATTGTTTATCCTTGTTTAAGGCATCTTTTAGACATCGTTCATCCAGTAGCGTTTTAACTCGAAACTTCCAGTTCGAAAAGCTTGAGCCATCCTTTAATCTTGGATAGGAAAAAATGGTACCTGCTGTAGCCATTTTGTTTTTTTACTTTCCTACGCTATGCTATCCTTTGTCAATCTGACTGACTAATCCCTATTTTGGTACTCTGGGCCCATAACCTATAGACGATAATTTGTTTGGATTATCGTTGAGTGGAATAAAAGCGGCACCAGGCAAGTCAAATAGTTTATTTTATTTTATACAAGGATTACACGCCATTACCTCTTGCGCGTCTTTTCCGGAAGAGGAAGTGTTACCAGTTAATCTGGCATAGACTAAATATCCAATACTCCTGGTACCCAATGCTCGGTTACAGAACCGTGCACAAAATTCTCTTCCACGGAAAAGATATTATTGTGTCGTGTGTTCTCCCAATTAGTCAGTTATCAGAGGAGGCACAAGAATCTAGAAATAAACATAATAAGAAGTTTAGAGAGCTGTTTACGAGAAAGACTTCACGAGTCGATACTAATAGGGATTTAATCAATAGGTTGCTTATAACGTCCGATACATATATAGCAAGTTTACGTCGTTTGGCCAAAACCAAGCGTGGGCAAATTACTCCAGAAGTACAAGAGTTGCTAGAAATTAGAACTCCACCAATGGAAATTGGTGAAGGTCAATCAGACGAATTTGGTCAAGATTCTAACAGAGATACAGGGGGCCGATTCTACTAATTTGCAACGTTACAGATTCTATTGAGTTTCCACAACAGTTCGATTTCGATCGCCGTTCGATAGTAACCCTAAAGTCATTCTACTATTTCATAAACAAAATGGAAACCAAACCTAAATTGAATCGCAATTGAACCGCTATTGGAACATCAGCGACTTACCTGTGTTACCAACATGCCAAATAGTATGTTTTAATAATACCACAGAAAAAAAAAATTGAATTGAAAAATGTTACTAAATACGAATAAGTGTCAATAAAAGTATTTTCTACTACAAATAGATATCTAGACAATAATTATACATTTCTTTCTGTATATTCTATTGTAACACATACCACATTTCAACTTTTAAAACAATAAAAACTCAGAAGAACGTTTCATTCATTTCATTCTGTAAATACTGACCAAAGAAGTGAAATGAAACGTAACATACGGCGGGTAGGTGGTTGAATTACTGTGAGTATTAATTTTAAAATATTACTTTATTCATCATATCAAGTAACGCAACATAAACTGTTACTGTTATTTTCTATGATAAGCGAGTAAATATTTAAGACACACTTGAGGGTAACAACCCTCAAGTGTGTCTTAAATATTTACTAAGTGTGTTCCACTTAAACTTGAAATAAGAACAAAAAAAATGGTTAAAGTATGTTACCACTCATTCCTTTTCTGGTAAAATATTTAATCTGGTTGCAAGTGTTGTTCGGTTAATACGTACATAATTTCAGGCATAATGGAAAATATTAACATACGAAAATCCACGTCAGTTCGACAACTGGACGTGCTTATTACCTTTATGGAGGCACACACTGATTTTGCCACGGGGAGATTGCGGTCCAAAGAAGGACGAGCCCCTGGTAACACACCTTTGGGATCAATGTGCCGACACAATAAATTCGGAAGGCGTCGGTTGGTAGGACACCAAAAGATTGTTCGAAGGTTTGTTTACAAGTTGATATTATCAATTTTTTTATAACAGCATGATAAGTAATAATAATTTTCTATCCATTTTAGGTTTGGAATGATACTAGCCCAAATAAACAGGGGCTCTAACGGTACTGGGGGTGGGCCAAACGGGGCACCACAGTTAAGCGCTCTAGAGGACAGAGTTGCTGCATATTGGGAGGGAGGGATGTCGGCCCACTTACTGGAGTCCGACAAGATCCGGAGATCGAAATTCAGGTGATTAAGTAGATATTTATTATTCATGTTATAGTTTAACTTTAGTTCCTATGCCAAAAATTCAAGTTTTTTTACATACCTACCTTGTTAATGCTGAAGAGATGGCCGTAGAACAGGATGCAAACCGCCAGCAGCTCGCTCACCCATTTTGTGAGTAACAGGGCACTTAAGTTTTTGTAAGTCCTATTGGTATTTTACTAGCCATTTATTAATAATTTATGAATTCATTCTTTCAGAAACATATCTCTTACCCATCCAAGTCCTGATACATCACCAGCCACACAAGATCTCAGCTGCACATTGTGTCTAGAATCTGAGCATAGAGACAGTGCACCGAGTGCAGGCCATAACCAGTCAGCTTAGGGGCAATTCTGGTAATTTTAAGAACGTTCACAGTCTGATCTCAGTGTCAATCTGTCAAAAATTCCTATACATTTTTGTATTTTTTTTGAAATTCGATTGTCGCCGATATAACTCTGCGAACGTTTTTAATTACGAGAATTGGCCTTCTGATCAAGGCAGTACAGCACCACAAACAGGTTCTCATTATTTATTAAACTTATCATTCACTTCAAAACAAGATAATTATTTAATGTAAAGCAATAATAAGGACAAGAACATTAATTAATATAAAGCAGTACTATGGACAAAGTTATTTTAATTTTCTTATTTTATACTTGGGAAGCACAAGACCGGTCGAAGAGGAGGAGCCTGGGGTAGGCTTATGTCCAGCAGTGGACGTCTTTCGGCTGAAATTATGATGATACTTGGCATCATGTCTGTATTCCCCGAAGGGTGAGGCATACATGTAGCTATACTACAATCACATTTCGCATTAGGCAAGCCTATTTTCATCTGTTGGACAGTCTGGGTTCCGTTTTTATATTTTTAGACTGTGAATCCCATGATTTTATAGCAATGGAATTCTGTTTGTTTCAGCCTGATGAGTGATTGTTGACCTGTCACCCACACTGGACAAAAATCAGTTGTGATTAGTGAAATAAAAATAACTTAGCAAATTCTTATTATCTTCTTCTATATTAAATAATGTAATATTAAAATAAATTAGGTATGTTTTATTTAAACCCAAAAAAGCATTAAATTCAGTGGAACCATGCCAAATGCTTTAATCTTACAAAATTGAAGGTTGTTGCCTCTTCCAATGTGTGTACCTAGATTCCTATGAAGGAGGGCAGCAAGAGATGACCATCTGATGAAAGTGTAAACAAACCCTGTTCAGGTTAAAGATTCTTAACCGACCACTAACTATAAAAATATATGATTTTATTTACGATCTTTATTTAGAAGGTTTCAACTTTAAATCAAAATCAATATTATAATCAAGTCATTTATTCAACTAGGCTGAAAGTCAGCAGTTTTTGAACATCAAAATTACATAAGACAATCCCCCAAAACGCCCGGCCTTCACCACTACCTAGTGCTTTAGCTGGGAATCAGTTACCATTTACAAAATTTAAATAAAGCTAAAGTACACAAAACTGATATGATATCTTATTTGACATCATATATCATTTTGTGTAATTTAGCTTTATTAAATGTATTTATTGCCTTGAAGTCCACAACCGTTGCACCAAAGCTGCTTGAACGTCCTTGCTCTAAAAGGTAATTTGGATGCTGCCTTGTACCTTGTACAACATTTCTAGTATTCATATAATTTTCAGTGTAGTAAGCTTCAGGAGCGTTTGCAATTTGAAGTCTGGGGTCATCATAGCTTGTCTTAAAGGAAATCTCCTGAGAAAAATAATCTTATGAAAGCATTTATTTTATGGCATAGGGTATATTAGGTACACTGTCATAATATGAAATATTATAAACAATATTAACAAGGTCACAAATCATTAATAATGTCCTACATTAGGTACATTCATTATTTATGAAATAGGTAGGTATAATCCAAGATATAAATATGATAGTGTGTAGGTAATAAAGGGACATTATTTAGTACAGTTTTCTGCAATAGTATTAATTTATTTTTATTTAATAAGTAACTAATAAATAAAAAAAATCACCAGTGCTAATCAGTTCATCCAGGATTGACTTGAGAGGAATATTACTCCATGCAGCACTGTCATGTATTGATCCAAGGTTATTCGGATCAAGGACCTCTGTCACTTGTTTTATGGCTCGAGAAACTGAGGTTTGTGACACGGCATGATATTGCGACTGGCCTACCAGTGTTTGGTACGAACCAGTTGCATAAAAAGCCAGTGCAACCATGATCTAAAACGAGAATAGAGAAAAAATACTTTACGCATCACATATTAACACATTGGCGCTTATTAAAACGATACTTAGGTAGGTACTTACCTTTGTTTCCGTATCAATACGGTTAGAACGAAGATTGATGGGCTAATGAGGACCTGGATCTCCTCAATCAAAGCCCTTACATGGTCTTTGGAGAGTCGGTACGTCTCTGACGATGCGTAAGGTCAAAAGCATTATTAGAATCTCTTGACGCAAAATTTCTTCTTCTTACCCTTCCAAAGTCAACCATATGGGCAAGTTGATCGAAATCCATATAAAACATCATTTTGTAGGGAAGAAAACGAAAGCAATCCTGGAGCGGTTCGGCAAAAGTTGCACTTTACCAACCTATGTGGAACCGCGAATTTTGACAGATGAACGGTTCAAGTTTAACTTTGTTTCGATTCTAACAAATGTCAAAATATTAGTAGAATTAGACCAACGTCACGCTCAGGTTACGTTCATGTTCGATTTTGTCAGTGGAATAGGGTTTTGACATTCGTTTCGATCGATCGTTGGCGTAAACCGAAACGTAACCGCAGTCGGATCGTTGCTGGTTAGTAGAATGAGAAAACGCATAAAAGTTGTGGTTCGGTTGCGGTTCTATTGCGATTTTTTTACAATTTTGTTAGTAGAATTGGCCCCCAGATGAATCTGATAGTGACTCGGATTAATTTGTTCGCTTAGTGCAAGTGAAGCAACATGAAGCCCTAAGTTAATATTATTAAGTATATATATTATATTATTTAAAAAAAACTGTATTATATTATTATTGCTTTATTAATCATCCATTGTAATATTATACACGTAAATGTTTTAAGTATTACGTTTCAATCTGTTCTGTGCTCGAATATATCGTAAATCAATTGTATGTTTTTGATTTTTCATTTATTATATAAAATATAAGTCATTGATGTTTCATTTCAATATTTCACAACTTATAGTATTTTTTATTGCGTGAAATATATGTTTTTACTCATTTAAAGCATACAATAATATTGTCCACCTAGATTTTAAAAATATCGCACTGTACACCGTAGGCATACGCTTGCGGACGGCGAGTAATAGGTAGCTCGCTGTCCGGTTAGGACCAAGCCCGCGCCTCAAAGAGATGTCAGCACAAAAAAATTATGAGGCCCGCAAGGGCCGATGCCTGCCAGGGGTGCGGGTTGGTTCGAAAGAGATACCACAGCCCCTGGCATACGGGCTACTGAAGGAACACGCGTGGGTTTTAGTCAGTAAAAGCACGCCCTCCTGCTCCACCCAGAGCGGGAGAAGTTATTTGATGATATCCCAACCAAAAAAAAAAAATCGCATCGTCGAGAATGAAAATTAACCAATAACCGAAAATGAACAGTTTACTTCTACAAAAGAAAGCGAATCAACGACCACTGCGAATGAAAATGAACCAGACGGCCCTGAACAAGAAAATTAACCAAATAGTTCCGTGAACGAAGATTTTAAAAAAATAACGAGACCAAAAAAGGTAATAACGTACTGGAAACTTCTGCAGACATAGATATATTGAAAAGAAATCCGGCTCATCCCTATAGAACTACAAAAAAGAAACATGCCGCGACGAAGACAAGAAAAAGTAGAAATATTCACCAGTATGCCCATAAAGATAACACAAAAACAGGACATTGCTGCAGCAAAAAATAAAGTTTCATTTGATTCTCCTGGTTCATCAAATACTAAAAGAAAGAAGTCAAGTTCCAAAAAGCTCCCGTTGATAAAGAAAATAAAGACGGAAGCTTTTTCTGCATTGTATGCACGTCATCCTCCAATCGAAGATTGGATACAATACGACACCTGTCGCGAGTGGACTCATGAAGCTTGTTCATCATACATGGGCCGTGAATCATACTTTTGTGGTTATTTTTTTGATTAAATGTGCTCGTTTTGGCCGACCTATGTAACCACTTTGCCCGCCCTGATCGGGTAAAACGGATTATGACTGTTTCTTTTAATGATCTGAGTTGGAGAAGGTCTATTTTTTTCTGATGATTGATCTCAAATAACAAACCTAAATGTCCAAAGATTATTATAATAAGTAAATGGTAAATGTTATAGTAGTTTTTCTTTTTATCCAAAGTTAGAATATCCTTCTTGCCCGTCAGTCCCCAACAGCGTGCGCAAACCAAACAGTGTTGCCGAGGATGAATGCGACTTACGGACCCTTATCAACTTTCGATCATAATGTTCACGACTGGCGGACGTAGAAAGGCCGCATCACGCATTGTTCATCGCGAACGATATCGACGCGAAAATCGACGAAAAGAGAACGAAGATGCGCAAAATTTTGTTGAGCGCACTCATTGATGCCACCTTCCAACTTGCCGCAGATTTATCCGCGCCAAACGACGATACAAAATGTGGCGTACACCAAAATAATTCGATTACTGGATAAACATTTCATACGTAAGTTGCGGTTTCGGAGAGCAATATAATTTTTACGCAGCGGTGCAGCAGCTTGGCGAAATGCACACGCAATGGGCGTCAAGAGTTCGGGGCTTACAGTGCACTGTGACTTCAGCAACGTAGAAGAAGCGTTTCGGAATAAGTTTGTGATGGGTATGCTAGCGGGTCCAGCGCGAAAAGCTGTTTGCACAGGACGTGGAGTCCTTGACGTTGGTGAAAGCGGTGGAGTTAGCATAGAGCGTCCGCTGTACGCGCGGATAAACAAAGAAAAGGATGCTAGCAAAAAAGCTAGCTCGTCAGACGTAAATAAATGTTCAGTGTAGGGTGGTAAATACCACAAGTCATCTCAGTGCCGGTTCAAAAGCTATAAATGTCAAAAATGCAACTCAAAGGGTAATTTACGTAGAATGTGCAAAAGCAAAGTGAATTTTGTGACGGCTCAAGAGCCCGATGAGGAAAGCGAGGGCGACGACGGTGAGTCTTTATTTAATATTGGATCAGCCCGAAGGGGAACCTATGACAGAAGTGATAGCAATAAACGGGTTTAGGTTTCAATTTCAGTTAGGTAGTGGATCTGTTGTGTCTGTGGTATCGGACAAAACGTACATACAAAATTTTTGCAAGATATCGTTACTAGCTGCGGACCAAACGTTTCATAGTTACACGGGTGACGTTATGGAATGTGTAGTTTACATGTGGCTGCCTGTTACGTACCTGCAGCATACACACACGCTCAACATGTACGTCATACGTAACGTAGGCCCGCCGCTTTTAGGTAGAGATTTGATTTCTAAGTTTCAGCTCAAGCTCTCTAGTTGTCATTTCGTAAATAATCAAAATAGTATCGTTCAACAATTACAAACCCGTTTTCCTGCTGTTTTTTCTGACAAACTAAGAAAAGGAATTGCTCAGTTTGTTAAGCCTCTGAGCGTTAAAATACTTGCATTTTAAAAACTACTTATCTATAGGAAAGCAAATATTAATGAAAGAACAAATGTGCCAAATCAGAGAATTTCTACGGAAAATTTTAAATTATAGCATGGAAAACATCAGCGATCAAAATTATATCGTAATGGAGGTGTTCCTCCATAAGTGCGGATCATATGGAAGATACTGAAAATATATGAATGGATTCAGATTCCGACTTTGATTATGATGCTGATATTGGATTCGGTATTGATAGACCAAACCAGTACACTGAAACAACTGCTTCGTCACTGTTAATGCAGTTTCATGAAAACACGCAGTAAAGGAATATAGCTATAATAAGATGCGCAGCACATACGTTACAGTTGGGCACGCCACGATTGCGGCGGTAAGTCCCCTCTTTGAGGAGTGGTTTGAGAGGCGGCATGGCGTCCTCACCTTCCGCCTGACGCAGGTCCTCACCGGACACGGTTGTTTCGGGAGGTTCCTGTTTCGGATAGGGCGGGAGGAAACGCCCGGGTGTTTCCACTGCGAAGATCGCCCTGAGGACACGGTAGAGCACACGGTGGCGGTCTGCCCTGCTTGGGCGGAGCACCGCCGTGTCCTCGTGGAGGCGATCGGCGGCGGCGATCTCTCGCGTCCGGCCCTGGTCCAGGCCATGGTACGGAGCGAGAGGGCATGGGGAGCCGTCACCTCCTTCAGCGAAGCAGTGATGCTCGCGAAGAGGGAGGCGGCGCACGTGAGGGAGAGGCAGCATATGCGCCCTCGCGACCCCAGCCGCCGCAGGATACGGAGACGCCCTGGGCGTCGGGAATCCCAGGCCGATTTCCGGCCACCGTAGGCATGGGCTTGCGGACGGCGAGTAATGGGTAGCTCGCTGTCCGGTAAGGACCAAGCCCAAGTCGACGGCGCGTTGTGTTCCACGCGCGCCTCAAAGAGATGTCAGCACAAACAGTGATGGGACCCGCAAGGGTCGATGCCTGCCAGGGTTTGCGGGTTTGTTCGAAAGAGACACCACAGCCCCTGGCTTAAGGGCTACTGAAGGAACACGGGTGGGTTTTAGTCAGTAAAAGTCTGACACGCCCTCCTGCTCCACCCAGAGCGGGAGAAGTTATTTGATGATTTCCCACCCAAAAAAAAAAAACATACGGTACAGTTGTCTGTTTTAGAAGATTGTAATAGTACTGAAATCAAAAAGTCATTTATGACGCAAGAAAAGTTGCTACACTATTTCGAACTCAAAAATGTGCCCAAAAGGCTGGCAGCATTGCCACGTTGTATGGCAATGCTGATTCTTTGGCCTAAAAATAGGCCAGCCCTTTGGTCACGTAAAGAGTCGACCAACCGCTTGGAAATGTCTCGGAAAACTAAGTGGGCACTCGGACCCCATGGCCCTAGAGTTTCAAAGGGCTCGAACATATACGTTCCAATAAGATTGGAATATTTACGCCGTTTGACGTTTTCTGCACCTGCAGCAGCCGCCCCAGCACAACCCGCCGTACAAGAAAGATGGGTATCGACACATGTTGCATCCCACACCAAAGGCCGACCTAACTTCCAAGGCATTATGGTAATTCCGTCTGGTCTCTTTCCATCGTCGCATGCCAAGCCATTGGGTGCATGCCGTGCTATCCGGCCTGCGCTCCTACTGCAGGGTAAGCCATGGTATCCGAGGCAGTCGACACCTTCACCGCATTGACAGCGATGCAGAGCCACGCAAGGAGCGCCAAGACGCAGGCATGTAGCGAGTCGGAAGGTCGAGTCACCCAGCATGGTGCCTACGTTGGGTGACGGTAGTGCCTGCAGCCAGAGGCTAGGGTTGCCACCCGTACTTTATAATAAAGTATTGTACGTTATTTCAGGTGATTGTACTCTATACTTTATGAGAACAATAAAGTACACGAAAATACTTTATTTCGCGTGATTTGATTTCTTTGGGATTTTGAAAAGTTTAGTCGTAAGTATTTTTTGTCTAAACGAAATTTATCGATTCGTGCTGAATCGATGTCGCCACTCGCCAGCGCCACATCACTTAAGCACTCGTTTTTAACAATTTATAAACGCAACCTAACCACAAATGTCAACAATGTCAGTGTCATTGTCACAATTTCTTGTTTGTTTTGTTCAAAACGGTTTGAGTGCAATAGGAATTTACCTAGTTTTATAGATTTATGCTAAGTATAGTAAATCTTGGACAATAATACTCCACTTAAACCTACAAAACGAAATTTGGATGGTGAAACGGATCAAATAGATAGTAAATATGTTACACCGAAAAAATGTTTTAAGAAAAATGATACGACAAAACAGAAAAATAAACGACTGCAGAAGTATAAAAGTCAGTGGAAATCGAACATGGTGATTGGTTAATTAATGATCCACAAAACGAATATAATGGAAAATGCAAATTGTGTGGAATTACATTTACAATTGCTTCAGCAGGAATAGGACAAGTAAGAAGAAAAAAATTACTTTTCCATGTGTGCATGCGTGTGTGCAATTTTTCTTTGTGTGCATGTGTGGGTGCAATTTGTCTTTGTTTGTTTATTGGTATGGTTGCATTAAATATCCAAACTAAACTATGCTTTACTATGAAATGATTTTATTTTATTTAAAATAAAAAAATATGCAGTTTTTTTTCCAATAACTTTGAAAGTATAATTATTTGATGTTGACTGGTGATGATGGGTATGGTGATGGGATTAATCTTAGTATTTTCAGGTTAAACAACACCTGCAAACAAAACAACACAAATCAAAATTAGAAATGAGGAGAACATCTGGACTACTTGAGAAATTTCTTGACTCTTCTTCTGCTTCCACATTGTCTCGATGCAGTGATAAAGAAAATGTTGTTGCATCTGAGTTAGCCCTAACATATCACACTGTAAAACATAATTTGTCCTACAATAGCATGGATTGTACTATAAAATTGAATAAAATTATTTATGTCAAATCAGCTACAGCTACAGCAATTCATCTAACTAGAACAAAAATGGAAGCACTAGTTACAGAGGTATTGGGCCCATATTCTTTACAAAATGTAGTAGATGCTATTAATACAGATAATTTGTTTTACTATTTACAAACAGATGCTTCTAACAAAAAAAATACAAAACTGTTTCCATTAGTGATACAATATTTTACGGCCAAAAATGGCATTGAAAACAAATTATTAGATTTTTATGAAAATAGTAACGAATCTGCTGATGGTATGTTTGAAGCAATTCAAAAGTCATTAGAGCAATACATATTATCTTTTCATAATGTATCTGGGTTAAGTGCTGATAATACAAATGCTAATTTTGGTGTCAATCATTCCTTGTTCACAAATATGAAAAAAATGGTACCAGATTTGATTAAAGGCAATTGTCATGCACATATAGTGCATAATTGTGTAAGACATGCCATGAGCTTCTTATCACATGACATAGAAAACGTAATTTTAAAAATTTATGCTCATGTTTCACATTCTGCTGTAAGAAGAGAGGAGCTGAAAAAAATTGTAGCATCGGTAGAAGGAGACTTTCATGAAATAAAACGCCATGTGGGAACAAGATGGCTCTCTCTTTTGCCATGCATTGATACATTATTATTAAATTGGTCACCTATTAGAAGCTACTTTTTAAGTTTAGACCACTGTCCAATAGTTTTACAAAATTTATTGATGCTCAATGAAACTGAGAATGATATGATTGAAATTTATTTGCATTTTTGTAGTCACTTATTAAATTTATTTAATAAAGCTGTTAAATCTCTAGAAGGCAACTGTATAACAATTTTAGATATTTATGGGATTATGGTTAGTCTTAGAGATAGATTAACACAAAGAAAACAAGATCTCTTTTTTGGCTATGAAACAGGCAAAAAAATTTAACTGTTATCTTCCCCGGAACTGACTAGGAAAATTCACAGGAATTTTCTATTATTTATTGACGGAGCCCTAGAGTACCTGAATAAATGGTTTGATTTTAATAACACAAACTAGTTATTTACACTTGGTAATATCAATTTAAAAAGCAATATAGATTTGATAATATTGTTAACATAATTGAAAATTTGAATCTGCAAAAACTTAATGTACATATGGATGATCTTTATGGAGAAATCGCTTTATTTAAACAAACTTTATAATCAGATATTTACTTCTAAGGGTTTTGCAGAATTATCAACTGCACAAAAATGGCAGCAAGTATTTAATAAGAGTGATGATAATTTTTTAAACTTGCATAAAGTAATTTCATTTGTCTATTCCCGCCACGTCAGCATTCACAGAAAGAGTATTTTCTGTAATGAATAGCAAATGGCGAGACGAAAGAAACAAAGCGTCTCTGAATTTGATTAAAAATGAGTTACTAATTTACTTCAATTTAATTATGGAGTGCAAAGATGCTGTTCAATTGTTTAATAGTGACACTAAATTGATCCAAACTGCAAAAAGCAATCAAAAATATGTTTTTAAACATAATATACAGGGTTACTGGTAACTCGACGTATTCCTTGCAGGACGTCATAGTAGGGTTAAAATGCAACAAATTAAGCCACCAAATGTTCTACCGAAATTCAGTAGTTTTTGAATTAGTTAAGAGTTTTAGTTTTTTTATGAAAAATCCCAGATTAAATCATTTGAAACCAATTTAAAAATGATTTACGGCGCGACTGTACTGAAATTTAAGTTATTATCATAGTTGACGCCGTAGCAGACCTTTGTTAATAATTAAAAGTTCAATAATGCCTAAAACTTTGGCAAATATCACTAACCAAACATTTATTTTTTTTTGTAATTTTTGCTATTACTTCATAAAAAATGTAGTCTAGTGCAAAAAAAAAAAAAACTACACCTGGTGTACAAATTACTAGGAAAATATCCTTGTCTTATCAGTTATTCAGAAAGGTATGATTGTCAATACTTTTGCATGTGTGCCAGGGAAGAGAAGAGTTTTATGGGGGGCAGGTAAAATTGCGAGACGGTCAACCTATTGTTTCGTATACGTATTATTCGTAGTTTTTACCTGCGCTTGAACTCCAAACACTCGGGGAGCTTTGTGATTGGTCGCTACTGTTCTCTCGGTATGACAGGGGGTGCGATTTTGCAAAATTTGGTCGTCAGCGTTAGTTAGTTTCAACTCTACGTCGCGCAAGCTCGTGTTTTGTTACTGGCTATTTCCCTAACTGTTGCTGCGTATCTTGCTCTTGTGCTGTGCTGTGCCTTCATAAGCGCTGACTATGGCTGCATATTCTAATCCTGAATACGCTGACATAATGTACTGTTACGGACTTTGTGACGGTAACACTGCTGAGGCGCGGCGAGAATATCAACTTCGCTTTCCCAACCGCCGACTTCCCCACGTTAGTGTCTTCGGATCGACTTATCGGCGAATATCTGAAACTGGCAGCGTCCAAAGAAGCAGGCAAGTTGACACTGGTCGTTCCCGGAGATACACGGCTGAGGACGAGGAGCTTATTCTTCAACGTTTTATTGACGATCCTAACACATCGACAAACATCGTAGCGCCTGAGCTTGGTATGTCACAGTGGAAAATCTGGTCTGTAGTTCACTTGTCAGGCCGACATCCATACCATTACCAACCAGTCCAGTCATTAGAAGAAGGAGATCCGCCGAGACGGCTTGAATTTTGTCGTTTTATGCTAAGTGCCGACGCCGACAGCGAAAACTTTTTAAAAAACATTCTGTGGACCGACGAGTCATGTTTTGATCGTGATGGTATCACAAATTACCACAACTTACATTACTGGGCACCGAAAGCAGAAGCAAACCCTAAAAAACTGAAACCAACCGCATCCCAGCGAAGGTTCTCGCTTATATTTTTATGCTATGTTTGGATGGGTATTATTGACGACAAATTAATTGGCCCACATTTTTTACCCCGAACACTAAATGGGGAACTTTATGAAGATTTCCTCAGAAATCATTTATCAGCACTGCTCACGGATGTACCGGAAGAAAGAAGAGCAAACATGATTTACCAACATGACGGATGTCCAGCCCACTTCCGAATCACAATACGACAATTGCTGGATGAAAACTATCCAAACCGATGGATAGGGCGCGGTGGGCCGATTCCGCGGCCTGCACGAAGCCCTGATCTGACGCCGCTAGACTTTTACGTCTAGGGTCATATGAAAGATCTAGTTTATGTGACCCCAGTAAATTCAATTGAAGAACTAAGGGAGAGAATTACAAATGCGGCGGACCAGATGAGGGCAACAATAACATCAAGAATAACAAAAACCGAAGTAAGGAAGCGAATAAGAACATGAATTCGAAACCGAGGGCAGCACATCGAACAAGACGTGTGAAATGTGTGTAATTAAAGTTTTTAATATTGATTAAAAATAATAATAATGTTCACGATTTTGTTTTTGATTTTTCGAATAATCACCTTTTTGTGAAACGCACGCCTGTACTAAATCAAAAATGATTTTCATAATGTAGTCCATGATTTTGTATTAACTTTCATACCTTTTTGGATAGCTGATAAGACAAGGATATTTTCTTAGTAATTTGTACACCAGGTGTAGCATTTTTTTTTTGCACTAGACTTCATTTTTTATGAAGTGCCAAAGTTTTAGGCATTATTGAACTTTTAATTATTAACAAAGGTCTGCTACGGCGTCAACTATGATAATAACTTAAATTTCAGTACAGTCGCGCCGTAAATCATTTTTAAATTGGTTTCAAATGATTTAATCTGGGAGTTTTCATAAAAAAACTAAAACTCTTAACTAATTCAAAAACTACTGAATTTCGGTAGAACATTTGGTGGCTTAATTTGTTGCATTTTAACCCTACTATGACGTCCTGCAAGGAATACGTCGAGTTACCAGTAACCCTGTATATAAAAGGAGAAACTGACTGACTGATCAATCAACGCACAGCCGAAACTACTAGGACTAGGAACGTGAAATTTTACAAACGGCTTCCTTTTATAATGTAGGGGAGCACTAAGAAGGGGTTTTTGGAAATTTGACCTTTTAGGGGGGTGAAAAGGGGGTACTTTGTTTGTATGAAAACTCTTATTCCTTGAGTTACTAAGCTTGAAACTTGGCACAAATACTTATCTAAGTAAATTATAAAGTTGGTAATATATTGTTTTTCTAAATATGGAAGAATTTTAACGCGCGGTCTGATTAACTCGAAACTCAGTATTTAAGTCTAAAATCAAATATAAAGAATAACGTGTATCAAGGTTTTTCGAAAAACTACCGCTAAAGGGGTAAAAAAGGGTAGGTAATTTTACAACGAATGACTAAATACATTGTGAACAGCAGTCAGTGTTTCCAAGGAACTGGATTGAATATATCGGAATTTTTAGATGAAAATGCACGGAGGGAGAGAGCACAACTGAGAGAAGAACTACTCAAGGCCAGGGAAAATGGCCTCCATGCAATTATAAGGAATAATAAATTGTACATTGATGGAAAATATACCAATATTAAAGAAAACCTAAGGAAAAGTCAACTAATAAATTCGAGCTACCAGGAAAATGATAAAACAACGATGAGCAGCATTGACCAACATTGCACACCCTTAACGGATGAAACTGGAAATTGTAAATTTCGTAAATAAAATCGTAGACGGCACATCATTTAAAATACTTTTCCAGAATATTCAAAGTCTTAACAATAAACAGGATATTCTTGAAGTTTTCCTTACTCAAAATTCCTCATACAAAGCAATAGGGATCTTGGAGACCTGGCTTTCGCAGGAAAAGCTGGATATTATTCAACTTACTGGATATAAATTGGCAGCATCTTACTGTCGCAGCACTCAAACAGGTGGGGGAGTATGTATCCTACTTCAAGATAATATAGACTGCATGCAGAGAAAAGACATAACGGAAATGTCTATAGAATACGTAATAGAGGTGTGTGCAACAGAATTGCCTAAAGAAAACCTATTAATTATTACCATGTATTGGAATAGAAGACAAGAAGAAACATTCTATCAACAAATACAAAAAATTCTAAGATATATAAACATTAAATACTTTACACTTAATGTTATTATAGGAGGCGATTTTAATATTAACATCCTATCTGATAACTTAAAATCGAACCAATTTTTAAATCTTATGCAGGAATTTAAATTCACACAGTACATAAAAACCGCGACACGCATCACACCTACTACAAAAACATGTTTAAACTTATCTAAACAATCAAAGAAAATTACTTGGTACACTAAAAAAACACGATTCAACCATATAAATATGTTAAAATTCAAATCAAAATTACAAGAAATAAACTGGAATGAAATAATAACGACTGAACAAAATATTAATGAAAACTATAAAGCTTTTAACGACATTCTAATTAGCATTCTAAATCAATGTATTCCATTACAAAAAATTAGATTAAAAACGAATTACAATAAATACTGGCTCTCAAAGGGTATAAAAGACTCCTGCAAAAATAAAAGACTTTTGAAGATACTAATTACCAAAACAAAACACCCTATATTAACAAAATATTATAAGAAGTATGAAAAAATCTTAAAGAAAACAGTAGTTACAGCAAAAAAACAACACTTTAAACATAAAATGCTAAAGTCAAGCAACAAAGTTAAAACAATGTGGGGAATAATAAATGAACGAACAAACAAAAAGATAAGAAGTGGAAAACAGAATATAACTCTACAAACAAACAATAATAATATGACTTCAGCGCCCAAAGAGGTAGCTAATATCTTTAATAATTTTTTTGCGTCTATTGGGAAAACTTGCGCGAGCCCATCTGGCAGTATACCGTAAGGAACTCCCATAATGTCCACAACAGAGAACTCGATCTTTCTGAATCCAGCTGATCCTTACGAGGTGAATGCATTAATAAAAAACTTGAAAAACAAGTCGAGCTATGGCGTCGACGAACTCCCACCTACATTAATGAGAAAATGTGCAAATGAATTAACTTTTCCATTATACACACTAGTAAACCAATCTTTCGAAGAAGGAGTTTTTCCCGACCTCTTGAAAAAGGCCCTTATAAAGCCTATACACAAGAAAAATAAAAAAACTGACCCCAATAACTACCGCCCCATAGCTCTCCTGCCAACAGCATCAAAAATATTTGAAAAAGCGATGTGCAACCGTGTCTACGCTTTTTGTGAAAAATACAATATATTTAACGACTGTCAAAATGGCTTTAGAAAAAACCGATCCACTATCCTGGCCGTCTATAAATACATTCAAGAAGCTCTCAATATCATCAACTCCAAAAAGTATGCAATAGGATTACTGCTCGATATGACAAAAGCTTACGACAAAGTACAATTCAACATTTTACTAAATAAATTATTATAGCATAGGGATTCGTGGTAAATGTCATCAATGGTTCACATCATATCTACAGCATAGAGAGCAATTAGTGGAATTAGAATTTTTTAACCAAAAAAGTAACGAAATAGAATTGTTCCGATCCGAAAACGTACCAATCACCGCTTCAATCCCACAGGGCAGTGTAATAGGCTGCTTTTTATTCTTAGTATACATAAATGACCTCCCGAAGCATATCAGTGAACCTTGTGTTTTGTTTGCAGATGACATATCCATTCTTGCCTCATGTGACACTAATATCAACCTTAACGACAAACTAAACTCAATTCTTGACGCTACAACATATTGGATGACGGAACATAACCTAGAAATTAACTTTAACAAGACAAAAATAATGACATACCACCCACAACAAAAAAAACCTATTACAGTAAATTTCAGTTATAGAAATTATAAGTTAGAAGTTGTGAATAATTTCACCCTATTGGGCCTAGACATAGACACACATAAATTGGAAGTCGCATATCCAAAAATTAAAAGCAAAATTATCAAAATTCTCATACGCCCTACGGGAAATAAAAAAAACTACAGACATTAATACTGCGTTGGTAACATATTATGCATACGCCTATGCATGGCTTAAATACGGTGTCATATTATGGGGTAACAGTACAGACGCACCTACACTATTCACCCTACAAAAAAACTCATTAGAATTTTAGTAAATATTGAACAAACGGACAGCTGTAAACCCCACTTCCAAGAATTAAAAATTTTAACCCTACCGTGCATATACATTTTTGAACTCTGTAAATTCGTACGTAGATACCCGGAATTTTACACAAAAAGAGAAGACCTACAAACCAAATTTACTTTAAGGCATAAAAATAGATTAAACATACCTACATCCCGATTAAAAATGCACTCTTCAAGTACCTATGTCATGTCGATAAAAATATATAATAAGTTACCAGAAAAAATAAGAAATATAAATAAATCCAACATATTTATAAATCAATTAAAATTATTTCTTTTGACCAAAAGTTATTATAATATAAATGAATATTTAAATGATAAAACATAATTGCAATAAATACATTCATAATATAGACATAGAATAAGTGTTTGTGTTTTCTGTTTTAAGTTATATATTTTTAGTTGTATAATTTTATTTCAAGAAGATTATTTAGTTTGCCTGACATTTACAATAATTTATTTATAAAATGTAAAGTGTGTCAATTTGTAATTAATGAAGATTTCTTTAGTAATATTTAATTTGTACCTAATCTTAAAAAAAAATGAGCTCTTATTGAATAAGTGTTTGTATTAATTTATTAAAATTCAACTATTATTTATGTTACTAACTATTATATTAATATTAAGCACTCAGTTTATACATTTTTTTTTCTTTTTAAATTTTTAGTTACTAAGTTTTAGATTTTTCAATCATAGATCATTTAAATACCTTTTGCTGTGCCCTAACAGGGTCTACAATGGCTCTTAGCTCTAAGCCTTATGTTAACATCTTTTTTTACCATGTAGAACGCAATGAAATGAATAAATAAATAAATACAAGGGATGATTTTACTGCGTGTCTTGTTAAACTTGAAATTTTTTATAAAAAACCTATAAGTCAAATAATGTAAAAGAAACAAACGACTTTAAAAAAATTAACCCCTTTGAGGATGAAAAGGGGGATATATGTAGTTTGTTTGAAGAGAACAATATGGAGAAGTAAATAATGTACACATATAACTGAGCCGTATTATTATAAACTTGCTGAGGTGGTTTTGTGTAAAGCATAGTGATCACATCACTTGATATTGCTGAAGTCAAAGAGAAATATTTATCCTACTAATATTATAAATGTGAAAGTTTGTGAAGATGTTTGGATGTTTGTTACTCAATCACGCAGAAATGACGGAACGGATTTGGATAAAATTTGGCACACAGATTGATTATAACCTAGATTAACACATAGGATACTTTTAATATATATTATATAATCATTAATTATTAGGATAATTTCCGATTTCCACGCGGGCAAAGCTGCGGGCGTAAGCTAGTTTAACATAAAGCAATAGCAATAATACATTTTCTAAACCAAAATGAAGATAATTATGAGTACGAAATTACTTCTTGTCAACAATAATAATTCATAAAGAGCTCACACCGGTCGAGCCTATTAAAAAAATCATCTCAAAAACCAGTGAGCATAGCACGAGCCTGTGTGAGTGACACATTTCTATACATCATTTATGTTAACACGAACACTACACACGAACACTGCTATCGGGTCGTGAGCCTTGCTACGCAATTATCGCCTTAAAGGTGAGCATGCGGAAGATTTGTCGACTGTACATTAGTAAGTCGAATTCGAACCTCATGATAAAAGGTACTGACAGTGACGACGCCAGCAAGCATGACATCAGCACTGAGCAGCGTCAGCCCGCTTCAGTGGTCGAGGCACCTGCGTCTGCAACAGAATCAATGGTCCCTGAAATCTCTTCCCTGGAAAAATCTTCAAAAGTAAGTCACGAACAATCTCAAGGTGAGAAAAACCTGGTTCCTCTAGAAGTTTTGGCAATCCTAGGAGAAGCAAAACAGTTAGAGGAAATCTTTGGGAAAAATATACCTGTGGAGATCTCTGAACGTTGGGGTAAAATTCTACTCGAAGGCCTAACAAAGGATCAAAAGGAGAACCTGTTGAACGCTGATACCAAGAAACTTTCAGCTAGCTAAAGTACCAAAGCTGAATGCCGAAGTTGCATCGGTTCTCAGTGAGCCAAAAAAAATTAGAAATAAGCGCTTAGAAAAAATCCAAAACGAATTAGGTTCTGGTAACGCTGGCCTAGCTAATTTAACAGCTGAGTTAATATGTAAAGATCTCAGTAAAATTTATATTATTAAACAAATAGTTCAGATAAACCAGATACTGCTGGATTTTCATTATGAGGAAACAATTAATCGCAGGAGACTTATTATTCCAATGTTATCCAACATAGGAATAATAAGTCTAAAAAAGTATTACTACAATTAATTATTCAAGGTGTAAAACGTGAAAAATTCCTCTTTGGCAATAATTTGACCTAAAATATTAAAATGACGAAATCGTTAGAAAAGTCTAGTTTGCAGATTTAAAGAAAAAAACAACCGACTTCCAAAAAACACTCGAAAGCGAAAAATAACTTTAATTTCGGAAGTCGGTGACTTTGGAAATGTATTTTATTAATTTCTTGTCACCGCCTTCAAATTTTTTTTTATCTTTCACTTTTTAGTTATAGTACCTACCCCACACCAATTCGAAGGTCATCATCCTTGGGGTAAAACTATGCATATTTATGCTATAGCAGCAATCTCGGTTACTTTGCTGTCACTTTTCGAAGAGTTCCGTTGTCTGTCTCCGAAACGCATCATCCGATCTAAATGAAAGGACATCACCCAGATTGGGCTAATTTTTATTTCACCGGCCAACAAATATAAACACCTATAATGGTGGCGGTGGAATAAAACCAACGTTGGATGACAGATAGGTTTATTCACTTAACTTCAAATACTTGACTGATTTTAGCAACAAAGTTAGACTTAGGTTAAACCTATGAGTGGCTCTAGGGATGGACTGCGGGGCTATCCTATCCCTTCACCTCCTAGCTAGCTATTCCTGAGGGCGACGGGGCCTCCGCTCAGGTCAAGCTTATGACAACAGTGGTGACTACGGGGTTATCGACCACTCTGCCTTCTAGGTAGCGAGTGAGTGAGTGATCGTTCCTCCACGGTTGATCGTTTATATAGTCGGTTTTGACAGAGTGTGTGTCTTCATCGTCTCATGCTTGTATGTGGCTGTAACCTTCGTTGATGTCACGGATACCTCACACGTCGAATGTTAGATGTGGCTAGTAGCCTGTAGGTACTGTTGCTGTTATAGTCTTATCGCTAATTGATCTTGTTTGTGTTACGATCTACTCGGTTGCGGAGTGTTGGAACTAGAATTACAGGTGCTGACCATGGCGAATCGCATTCCTCGATAACGTCATTTTTTTATCAATCACCCAGCTTATCTCTTAATTGTTTTTGACTAGTTAGTGACAATCTATAGGGCTTAACACTAATAGGAGGATGGTTGCCTGTGTCGATTCTATGTTGCGTAAAAGATGTCGCTATGCTCAATTAATAATTCATTGAACATCTTTTGCTCATTGTTTGTGAGTATGGTTCCTTCATCGGGATTTAAATAAAGATCAACAGAATATATAGAAGTAGGGTTTATTGGTAAATAAACAATACGTGGATCCACACAAGATTGGTTGTCAGCAGGTTCTCGTGGTCGTATAGGACCTGGTGGGGTGTCCAAATTGTGTAATGTCCATTTTGGTCGTTTGTTTACTCGTGGACTGTCTTGTGTGTCGGACACTGTCGGTGTTATGGGTAATGGTGACATGTCTAGCTCGTTAGCCCAACGGATGAACTCCGACACTGCCTTTATTTCCACTGGCTCCTTTTTTACTTCAAATGTCATCCGCTTCACTGCCTGCATTGGTATGGCGTCATTGTTGGGCTGAATGAAATTGTATATAGTTTGTGGTTCGTCAATAAAATTCCAACTGCATTGCGGTGCATTAAGTATGATTCCTGCCTGTTCTAGGAATTATATACCTAACAGCGTACGGTTGTCAACAGCTTCTGGTATGACTGACAATGTGATTGGTAATGTGCGTTTTCCAATACGTATATCAGTAGTCGTTGTCAACAAGTTTGACGTTTTCACCGTTCCATCCGCTAATTTGATTTCAGTTACTTGCTGGTCAAACTGCGTTCCTGTACGTAGCAACGTCTTATATAGTTGCATACTAGCAACACTGCGACGGGCAGCAGTATCTATGTATGCATAGCCTTCTTCCCCTTGTATATTTACCTTTATCATAGGTATTTTAGCTTGTATCTTTAAGCTTTTTTGTACCGTATAAAATGCAACGGGCTTCGGTGGCGTTTCCTTATTTTTACAGGTACTGCAGTTGCTTCTGTAAACACCAGGTGCTCCACATCCATAGCACGTGATGACTGGCTTCTGTTCTGCTTGAGCTACTGCCGTTTCACCAACCTTTTATTCTGCCAACCTTTTCCGACAAACTTCAAAAAGATGGCCCTTCTTGCCACAAAAAGAACATCTTTTCAGCGGCTTCCGTTCTAATGTTGTTGATGTCGTTTGTTCACCAGCTTCCTTGAGCAGACTCTCATTACGACGGCCACGATCCAGAAGTTAAGAAAACGTCTTAACCTCCGTGCGAGCAATCTCCTTTTTGTAGGTTACATTGAGAAGTCCGTAAACAAAATCCAAATGTTCCTCTTCCTTATGTCGTTTTGCTGGTAATTGAGCGAGTAAGGCACGTTTTTCACACACAAACGTGTCGATTGCTTCAGTCGTTTGCTTCTTCGAGTACAGTTCCAAATAAAATTCGTGTGGCTGCATTTTCGGCGCAAATGCAGATTTAATGGCGTCACGAGCTTGAGTTCACTTTTTGGTATCGCTTTTAACACCGTTCCACCACGTGGCAGCAGCACCAGTCAATAACAAAGTTAATCTTTCCAAGGCGTCTTCGTCACTGATTTTCTCAATTTTTTTGTAAACTGAGATCCCGGTCACAAATTCTTCAACTTCATGTATATTTGTACTAAATAAAAAACAAAGTAGTATTAGTTATATTCATTTAAATATTTATTTATATGAGGAACACATGCAAAATCAGACTTAATTTGAGATCAATGCCAGAGACACATAGACTTACATCACAAAATTGTTTTAATGAACTTGATGAAAACAGTCGTAACAGAGATATGGTTTATTTGGGCAATTTTCACAAAATGTAACCACCTTTTTGGTCTTGTTTTTTGCCAAAGCCCTTCCTGTTAGCTTAACGTTATAACAATTTTTTTATAACAATTTTGGCATGTACGACGATTATTTTTGGCGGGGCCTTCTTTTTTCGTGAGCTTGTGCTTTTTACGTCTTGGCCTCAAGGTTTCTATTGGTTGTTCTTCCTTTTTTGACAATAAACCCTTCAATATCTCTTTCTATAATTCAACTACTTGCATTTTTTTTCCAGTGACAGTGGTGCACAATATTAAAGCATTAACAATTAGAAGCAAATTTATGGCCACTTTTTTGTACCATTTGACGGATTTTCTCAAAGGTGTTGAATATGCGGCCATCTGGTCAGATAAATCGACGGCTCCTTTCGCCTTGTTGGAGTCTAGTACGATTTTAGGCTTCAAAATTGTTTTACCTTGCTTCGTGACGGATTGAAAGCGGGTGGAATGCTTTGTAGAAAGAACGTAAACATCCCTTTTGTCTTTCCATTTTAATAGCGTTATTCCATCAGTACTCTCCATTGCAATATATTCGCCTCGTTTCAACTTGGCATTGATCACTTCTTTAGGAAGATTTTTCCTGTTTTTACGAATTGTACCGACGAGGTGCGTTTCATTTTGCAAAAGGTTTCTAGCCAAACTGACACTTGTGTACCAATTGTCAGTGTATAATGTGTGCCCTTTGTTCAAAAGGTCACTGCACAACGACATCACAACGTTTTCAGGTGGAGTATTGACTTGATCATTTTGTTTGCCCGCATAAATACTGATTTTGTAGGTATATTCAGGTAACTTGCAAAGTTTAAATTCCTTTACACCATATTTATGTCGTTTCTGTTTATTGTACTGTCTGAAAATAATTCTTCCCCGAAATGGTACGACACTCTCCATCAATGCACAGATCTTCACCAGGAGTGTAATGATTCTTGAAATTTTCGTTCATAAGGTCCAGAAGGCTTCGAATGCGATGTAATCGATCAGTCTTGTGAGCGTCATCTCCTTTAGAAAAGTGCAACATTTGCAAATAGCTCAAACCTGTTCCGAGACATTATTTTTCGTGCAAAAGCATGTCCTATTATTTCGTCCTTGGACCAATAGTCACTAATTTTAGGAAGCCTCACCAATCCCATAAACAATATCAAGCCAAAAAACTTTTTCATTTCATTAACATTAGTAGGCGACCAAATGCGTATGCGTGCTTACTTTGAAGCTTCTCGTGCACGGCCCTGTTACGACAAAACACTGCAACCCGGGTTACATTGTTTTATGGTAATACAACATAAAATAATCTACACGATATTAGCTTGGTACGGGTTCGGTATACTGTTGAATAACGGTTTCCATTGACAAAAAAACTCAAAGTTCCACTTCACGGTAACCTTAAGTTCGGAGGAATTATTTTTGCTAAACGCTGTACTCTAGATTGCAGCGTTTTACCGTGATAGGTAGAAGGGTGTGCGGGCGCGCGGGTGAGCCGTGTGCATCCTTGTATTTTGGTAAAACATTGCAAGCTTTGTTTGCTGCGTTTTGTCAAAACAATAATAAACAGCAGAGCCAGCACTCGTCACGCGTATTGTATTGCAAATGCATTATTTTAGTGTTCATCTATCGCTTTAAGCAGTTGGGTGTGTGACAGTTCCTTAGTTATTAACAAAATGCCGAAATATGAACGCATTAAGAAGATATGCGGTTTGGCAGTGCTTGGAAATAATTCATACAGTAAACAGGTAAGTGTGTGTTTAAATTTATTTCTATGATAGGTTTGATAGGTAATCATAATTTAATTACTTGATGACACTTATCTTATACTATCCTACTTCCTACTAATATTATAAATGCGAAAGTTTGTGAGGCTGGATGGATAGATGTTTGTTACTCTTTCACATCAGAACGCCTGAAAGGATCTTCATGAAATTTGGCACAGAGGTAGATTATTAGTCTGGAATAGCATAAAGGTTACTTTTTAGTACGGGTGTATATACTATCAACTCGGACGAAATCTCACCACCAATACGGCGCTAATAAAACAGTTAAAAACTTTCTCTTTCTTGGTCCTTGTGTTTTGTTTTGTTTCTACTAGTCAAGAATCTAACTCTGTATCTAGCTCTGTTAATGATCACAGATGTTTGACCAGTGGTCAAACATCTGTGATCATTAACAGAGCCTGGGACTTTTTGTAAAACAACTTATAGGTAACGAAAAAAAAGGTCGCATATTTTTTTTTTGTTTTATTAAAGTTTTTAAAGTTACCTTATTCTGTTTTAAATTGTTAAGTTAAGGCACACAACAGGAGCGCATTGACCTCTTAAAAATTAATGAAGTTAACGTTTGTTTATGTTGGGATGCTTTTACCTGTAACTATTTAAATGGATTCTCCATGTTTTGTTTCAGGAGGACAGTATTCAAAATAGTTACTTTCGTTTACCATCAAACTGTAAAGAATACGAAGAAATTCCAATTGGTCAGCCTAATGTAAAAAACGACGTTACATCTACAATTATAACCTATGTGGAAACGAGAAATACAAAAACGGAACCTACTGGGATAATTGAAAACGACAATCAACAATCTAAAAATAATAAGAACGACTTACCACTAGCAAACAAGAAACATAATGAAGACGCAATACTACCTGTCGATTAATCTACTGAAATTTTAAAAATACAATCGGAAAAACACAGGATCTATGAAGACGAAGACATGTCAGCAGCAGTTCCTAATATCGAAAATATTTTTGATAACCAAAATTGGCACCCGAATGACGTAAATGAAGATATACATAATTTACCACCAACGCAACTACAGCCTGATTTTGTGGAAATGAGAAATGTTACACCTACTAGAATAACAAACGAATATTTAAATTTCCAATCCCAAAATAATAATGACACGATACCCCCTGTACGAGTAGTAGAACACAATCACTTCAGTTTACAGCTGGAAGAGGATAGAATCGTTGAAGACGAAGAAATGTCGACAGCAGTTAATTATTTTGAAAATAATCCTCAAAACCCAAATTGTCAACCGGATGAAGTAACTGAAGATGAAATTATTGAACCGCCACCTGCAAAGAAGAAACGTATTAAAGATCCTGAAGATAGACTAAAAGTTAGCAAAGAGAAACATCCAATGGGCACTGCTTGTCAAGATAAATGCATACGAAAGTGTACAGTAAATATTAATGAAGAACAAAGACAAACAATTTGGGATAACTATTGGAATATGGATATACAAAGAAGAAGAGATTTTATTTCGCGTAACGTTGAAAACAATAAAATTGCCATACGGTATTCTAACTCCACCAAGAGAAACCACACCTACACGTACAGATTACTTAATCATCGTGTATGCAAAACTATGTTCCTGAGGACTTTAGGCTACACTAATGATCAAGCAGTGCTAGCTGTATTGAAAGCAAATTTCAAGATGTCTAAAACTCCAGTTTCGGCGAAGGTATCAGCAGCGCCAGATTTGAGAGGTCGTCACAAACCAAAACATTCTTTTTCCGACGAATATTTAAAAGAGATTGATGACTTCATTGAACTATTCCATCCGGCATCATCTCATTATACATAGATTAGAGCATGCACCCAACAGACGATATTTGCCAACTGGACTGACGCTCTCTCAAATGTTTCTATTCCTAAAAAAACACTTAGAACGTAAAAACAAGCAGCCATGTAGCTGGTCTGCATTCCACAAGAGGATTAAAATGAAAAACATTTCGACTCAGCAACCTGTACAGGATAAATGTCCAAAGTGTGAGGCTCATGATGTAGCTCACCCTAAACCTAAGCTACCTAGAGATGAAAACATCACGGACCATTCATGCCATGAATGTAATTGTGAAGCTTGCATTCAGTATCCGCAGCATTTGGACAATAAAAATATTTCAGAAGCTCACATGAATGCGGACAGCAAGGATGCTGAAAAAGAGAACTCGGGGATCGCGATATTTACAGTAGATATGCAAAATGTATAACCATGCCACAACTAAATAACAAAGATTTTTTCTTTAGCCGAAAACTGAACCTATTCAATGAAACCTTTGCCGGGATAGGTAAAGGAAATAAGCCAGCGACGGCGATGTTGTAGCATGAAGGCGAATCTGGTCGAAAAGCATTTGATGTAGCAACGGCATATGTTCTGTTTCTAAAAATGTATTGCAGAGATTATAAAACGGTTATTTTATATGCAGACAATTGCAACGCACAAAATAAAAATAAAATTTTATACTCGGCGCTTCTGAGACTAATCAACGATTGCTGCAATGAGATCCAAACCATCAAAGTTGAATATCTGGAGCCTGGTCACACTTACATGTCAGCTGACAGTGTTCATGGTGCCATAACCAATAAAATGAACAAGTCAGGTAATTTATATGATTTAGATGACTACGTTGAGACATTTAAAAAGTCTCGAAAAAATTTGACATCTCACGTACATGACCACAAAGAAGTTATGCTATTTAAAAGCGAGTTGAAATCTGTTTTCCCTAGAAATTACAACATTTCCAGTTTTAAAATTGTTGAATTCCGAAGAGGCAAACCTAAGCTGTTTGTAAAAAATAATTACCAAGCTGATGATTTTAAGGAGCTCGATATATTGTCTAAAACATTTAAGAAAGAAATCATGAATACTGTAGGAAAAGAAGTTGACATGTTTATCAATGTAGCAAGAAGAACAGAAGCAGAGGGTATTTCACGAAAAAAGAAGGATGACATATTAAAATTACAAAAATTGATGCCAAAATCCAGGCATCGGTTTTATGAAGATTTGCTGGTCAATGAAAATATCACCGAAGATTTGGAGGAATCTGCTTCAGAAACTTTTACCTAAGCTTTTTTATTACTTTTTACTTTAAATTTCTTTGTCTTTTCCCTACTTTACAATAAAATTTTAATGACCACTTTTTATTTTATTAATTTACTTTACAAATAAGTTCCTGTTAGAAAGAGTACATTTTGTTAGCTGTAGGTACAATGTCTACAATATCTAGAATACATTTATTTTTACTTTTAGTCTGAGTCAATGCAGATTACAATAAAACAGAAAAGTCTGTCACTTAAAAACGCAGTAATCAATGATTACATTGTTATGTCACAACAAAGACGAATATTGGCTAACTACATGTTGTTGTAACAAAACATATTAAATTGACGTTTTACAGATTACAGCGTTTTGTCCTAACAGGGCCATGCAGCTATTTTATGTAGAGCAAACTTGTTAGTATCATATACTATTTTATCAAAAATTTCGTCTGACACCAAAAGGCGGTAAAAATTATCTGGCGATTTGTTAGTCATAGCAGAGCGGAGATTAAAAGGCAAACCAGGAATCTCAGTGAAAGCAATAATTTGTCGTTGATTACCTGCTGGTTGCGTCCATGTACGTGCAGATGTCGACGGAGTACTCATAGTATTCAAAGTAATTTGTAGCTGGTCCAACTCACTTTCATCACTGTCAAAAACCATTACACGGCGACGACCACGGCAAACTGGTTTAACGTTCAGATCTTCCTCTTCGGAGCTGACGTGAAAACTGTTGTTGAGTAAATTTATTTCTAAATTGTCTGTGTGATAAGTCTTATTGACTTATCTCAAAATCTCCGAAATCATCCATCTTTATAATACGAGTATGAACGCAGTATGAACAAACATCAAAACTAGCAAAAACCAAATATCGTTGTGAGCGTATCGCGTTCAATGTGACACTAAATACGCATTAAACGACATAAACATTTTAAGCTCGTGGGCTGTAGGTGCGCGGGTGCGGGTGCGCGGGCGGCGGTGCTCGACACCGTGACCCGTGCGGTCCCCGCTAACGAACTTCCGATTTTCTCTTCGCATAGGCCACGGGGGACGACATATGAGTGACACTGAAATTATAGCCAATTTCAACCCTCAAATTATTTTTCTATAACCAATAACTAAGTTTTAGCCTATTTCCGTTCCAATAATGCAATAAAAAACTTGTGTTACACATTTACGGATTTTCTCCTGGCCCTATCGGCTATTACAGTGTCGCTCATATGTGTCAACATATGAGCGACACTGTAATAGCCGATAGGGCCTCCACGGCGTTCAACGTGTTAAGGAAGTGTCGAGATAGGCAAATAATACAAAATTCAAAAACTCTTCAAGAGATTCTTTATTTTAAACATATCCTGTAATCACATCAAAGTCATTAAAAGCACGATTTTTGAAATACACTTTTTATTTTTATATAATCTGATATCGTACTTTGCTTGGTATCGATCCAATCTTTAGGCGTCGTAAGCCCTTTTTTTGTAAAATACAAATCATCATCAGAGAAATGATCGGAACACACGACTGAAGTCTTGTGAGGTTTCCACTGGTCTGGCTAGGGTGCATTAGTTCAGATACCTGGGTCATCTAATTACCGAGGACCTTAAGGACGACACGGATATTGAACGTGAACGTAGGGCACTGTCCGTTAGAGCAAACATGATTGCTCGCAGGTTTGCGCGATGTCCAAATGAGGTAAAAATCACTCTCTTCAGAGCCTTCTGTACAATCGCGTCTTCTTCCGCACGCTCACCTTTAAGGCGATAATCGCGTAGCAAGGCTCACGACTCGATCGCACAATGCATGCGTTTTGACCAATAGAATGCACGAAACATATTTTAGTAGTGTTCGTAGTAATGGTGTATAGAAGTGTGACACTCACACAAGCGCGTGCTATGTTCACTAGTTTGTGAGATTATTTTTGAATAGGCACGGCCGGTATGAGCTCTTTATGAATTATTGTTGTTGACAAGAAGTAATTTCGTACTCATATTTATCTTCTTTTTGGTTTAGAAAATGTAGCATTGCTATTGCTTTAAGTTAAATGAAATAATTGTTAGGTTCTTAATGTGTTTTATTTTTGTAGGTTTTAGGTTTGTTTTTGATTAGCAGAGGAGAATAAAACTAATTCATGCCTTGCTTGACACGAGACCAGAGAGACGGTGTCACTTTTTTTTTACCACAGGCAATAAGACATCACAACAGATCAAACAGTAATTGTGAACAGAATCTTATCGATTAGCTTAATGTTTTTTTTTCTTAGTTTTTCTATTTATTCAGCTACTTACTAGCAGCGCTCCGCGATTTCAACAGCGTAGTTCCCGTTACCGTGAGAATATGGGGATAAAATATAGCCTTTGTCACCCGGAGATAGTGTAGCTTCCCAACAGTGAAATAAATTTTCAAATCGGTACAGTAGTTTCGGAGCCTATTCAATGCAAACAAACAAACAATCAAATCTTTCCTCTTTATTATTAGTATAGATAGATTATTTATCAATAATTTGGAATAAAAATGTCAAACAACAATTTATATCTATTTTATCAACTTTAATATTTTCCTCTCTCCGATATAATAATGTTCCGTCAGGTCTATAAGTTTTGTTATACAAGATGTTGTTTTGCATCCTCGTCAAATTTCAGATAGTTGTCATGAAAGACATAAATAATCAATTGAAAGTACAGTACCGGGCAATAACTAATAAGCGCTGCTTTTTTTTGTTGTTGAAATTTAACAGTATTTCAGAATTAAACCCTTAATTCAATACAAATAAAAGAGAATCACCCGAATACGCACACAGCGACAATGCAGCTGTGTGCGTGAGTGTCGACGTCTTACCTACGAACCAAATTCAAGCGTGCGCGACCGAGAGGCGAGCAATGAATGACCTGAGCGACCTGTAGCAATAATTTTACCTAATTTTATTTCGAAAATTACCTACATTATTGTCATAAATTTAGTTTGATAATTACCTCTTTTTATGCATCATTAGAATACGGAAATCTTACTAATGACAGTAATACTAGTGCGCCAAAGAAAAGTTCACTGACCTGGATCAGATGATTAATAAAATGTTCGTTTTGCTCTAATGCTATCGTTCAGCCTAAACTTTTCGTAATGATTTTGTTTTTATTTGTGGATTAAATTGGTTGATTTGAAATTTTCCTTACTACTTAACGGGCTTAGGACCGGTAATAATACCTACCTACCTTAGTTGATGTACCAATCTACTAAGTTTAAAAATGTATTTTAGGTTTGATGGAAATGGAAAGATTTGCTAGTTAAGTGTAAGTAGGTGGTGATACTTTCGACTCTTAGGTATTATTGGCGTAGTTAAAAATTTAAAATCAACTTATTTACACTAGTAAAATTGATTAAGCTAACAACGTATTTACAAAATGTACAAATAAATAAATTACCTACTTAAGTTACCCGGAGCAGTTGTTCAAAGTTGCCACCATCACACTCTTGGCACAATCGAGCACGACGCGACGTAGGTAGCTGGTTTTCCTTTATTTTACGTAACACTAACACATTCGTTTTAAAGTGTCGAAAGCACTAATGATCCTTGCACGTACACTGTGGTGTGGTGCACTCCAAAGCGTCGACCAGCCTCCCGCGTGCTTGCCCGTGGTTCTCGCTGGAAGTATTCCAGGATGTCTTCCTGCAAGGCGACAGGCAGGCCTACGCTGCCGCGAGCTTGAGCATGCCGGGGAACGTCAAGCTGCCGATGATCCCGCAGTCTCTGCGTAGCAGCCAGCATGACGCTCTGTGATGGGGGTTCCCGATCGGGAAACATTTCCGTGAACATCCGGATGGCTCCACGTAGGCTGTCTCCACTGATGGCATACAGGCGGACCATCTCCACCAACTCGACATTAGTGTAATTGTCCGTCATCTTGCACTTAGTATCGAATGACGTCTCAACAATTTACCGAGAACTGAGAAGCGCGTACGCACATTTCGGCGACATCAAACACACTGTTCTGTTGGTTCGGGGGCGGGCGGGGGGCCGCGCACGCGGCGCCCGAACGAACGATTGCGCATGCGTTGTGAATGGATGTATTGTTTGCGTTTGTGTGTGAAAGCGCGGTTAGGCTAGTATCAGACGGGCCGCGTTTAAATACGGCTGGTTCACACTTACGGATTTTAGTAAACAGGAAAAAATATTTAAAAAAATACCTACCCATTTTATTGTTGATTTGGGTCGAGAATCATTAGCATAATAACGTCCTTGAATTTGACTAGGATGCAAATCAACATCTTGTATATGAACACTTTCACTGCCTCCCCAATTTTCATGATGTCCAATGGTTATGCGATACCGCCGCCATACAAAACGCAGCGGACGCGCTAGGCACGTTGACTGGCACTGCATAAAGTTATAAAATGTTAATAATTATTGTCATTTCTGTAAATTCCGGTTAAGAAGTTACAACCTTTCAAGGTCAACTTTTTAATGCCATTAAAAAAAACCTGTATTATCGGCGCGGCGCGGGCGTAAGAGGGACTTGTTACTTGCGCAGTTCTATTGAAAAGTAAAAATCTTCATTACAATGTGTTATAAACTTGAAAATATACAAAAACGAAGCAAGTTAGATATTTTGTTGGAAATTTGCAACATTTGTTATTATCTTTTTATTTTATTGCTCTATATTATGATTGGAATAACACAAATAGGTATACTTTGCGCAATTCATACAATGTTATCAGAGCTTTTTGTTTACTGTTGTCGGAACTCTTGCAACGGCAATAATAATACGTTCATTATCTATACCATTGTTATTTAGTGGGAACTTCTGAAAATCCGGTTTAACAATAGAATGGCTTAAAAACATACTTTATGGCCCTTCTATTGAAGGACCATAAAATACGTTCGCGAAATATTACAAAGAATTTTAAGGTATGCCTACTATTTTATTACCATGTTACCTATCTCGAATGTTTTGCAGGTGTTTCTTATAGGTATGTATATTTTGAATACTTTGAATAGTTCTAATATTCGTTTTATCCATTTATTTATCACACCTTTGATTTTTTATTTAATCATAACAGCAGTTTGTGCAGAGGTTGATTGGTACTAACACTAGATAATAAGTTGTTTTCATATTATGTTACTAACACTCTATGGATTTCTTTTCCAAAATAAAATAAATATTATTATTATTTATTATTATAAACAGGCGGCTGTCCCCTTACTGCACTCGTGCGCTGAACTACCAGATTTTAATAGATGTAGAAAAAATCACACAATGTTTAATAATCACATTGTGGCCACTGGTTGTGGTCTACGTAATATTAACAAAACTGAGGAAACAATATAAGCTCGTTGCTAAACTATTAAGACTCATTTTCGCGGTACAGAAGATCTACAGTGAATGCTCATACATTTCTATGAGATCCGAGCTAAAACGCCTAGCGCGTGAGACAGAAGATAGTTGACATAACTGTATGGAGCGTTATGGTGTAATTTGTCGATTCTCGTGCGCCGCACGGGGAACCGAAGTTTGTCGAATATTACCGAACGTCACGTCGATTAGCGAGAGCGCCCGAGGTTTGGCAATGTTTGCATGCCGGCCATAATGAATGACCGACTCATTATTGTCACTGCGAAGTTTAGTTTACGTGGAATTGAATACTATTGTTTATTTTTTATTCGTCTAGATTTAAATTACTTACCTATCTGAAATAAATAAATTCTATTTATTTACTTATTACCCCTAATACTTAGTGAGCTAGTAAAGTTCACCACCAGTTCCATGACCTACCAGCCGCCACTGATCATAAATAAACGAGATTACACGAACAAGGTATCTTTCCAATGTCCGGGACATGCTTTGCAGGATGCTTACCGTTGGGTGGTTCACAAAAGGCTTGCAAAAGGCAGTACGTTAAGATTGGAGTTTATGAGTGGGCCGTCTTTTAATAAAAGGTTGACAAACCATGCTATAATCAACGAGACAAGCGCGTTGCCCGCATTGCGTACGACAAGTATATTTTGACAAATATAACAATAACTCAGTTCATAGGCCACTTTAAAATTCGGAAGTAAAGTAATTAAACTGAACTATTATTTTCAATAAGAAATACTCTTTAATTTCTGAAATATAACAGAAATAGTAGAGTGAAAGGATTGAAAAAAAAGAAATATTAGCTATTATTGAAATATATATTTTTCAGTTCGTGTTCATTTAATAATAAGCTGTTCAGGATTAAAGATTTCTTATGGTTGATATTTAAACCGTATCTGTATATTAAAACATTATAGTAAAACATTTTTGTTTAAAGCGAAACTGTCGTCTGCAATCTTCGTGTGAAATCATACAAAATATGTTAAAATTTAAGAACAATTTTAAGGATTTGTAGTTGTGGAAAAGAAGCAATTTAATTTAGTTGAACTTATTTATTTTTAATAGAGTGTTTCAAGATTTCAAAAGGAAATTTTAAAGATTCACCCAGAAATTAATATAAAAAATTACACAGAAATTATCATCAACTTGTATTTATCTACACTCATATCGTAAAGTTATTATTAATAAATCAAAAATAGTGTCATAATGACAGACTTTAAGCACGGGCAATTCTAATGAAATTAAAAAGTTTTATTATAAATTTATAATTTTAGCACACCTTCCTTATGTTTACGTATTTGTGTTTTTTGTAATGTCTTCGCTACTTCTTCTAATACTCCTAGTAATTGTTCTAACTGAGACATTTTTTGTAAACAACAAAAAAACGTGTTATTCTTCAAAATAACGTGATGTTACGATGCGTAGAATCCTTTTGTAATAATATTGTAAATAACTTGCACAAAAAACCCTCAAACACTGCTAATGACGGTCCGGGCTCGCTTCTTATCTAAGGAATGCAATGTCTTTTGTTCTCGACGCTCAGTACGGTGCACTGTAATCCGGCTCGATTTCGACCATGTTTTGATGGTAGTATGGTTGAAAATTGTTTGTATGGATTTTTGTGGGAACGAAATGCGTGCTTTGTTGACGACACCTTTATTGCAACTAAAAAAATGGACATTGGTTTGCGTCTCTATACGTCATGCATTCAACAGACAATATGGATTTGTGTGAATACACTCACACAAATACATGTTGTTTCTAATTGGGCCAAACCAGGAAGGGGTGTGGTTTGTCACTAGATGCGCTGCCACAGAAATATTTTCTTAAGTGAGCATGCTTAAAGTTTGTCGATTGTACATCCTTTTACACCTGCAGCCTGTGGGCAGTTTATACTCAAAGAGCGTACAGTGCCCTACGGGTACAATACAAGCCACTGTAGTGCATCACGTATGTTTGCAGAGGCGCGCATCGATTGCTTCTACGCTACTCTGCGCAAGCGGTGCGCGTCAATGCTGCGCAGAGTTCGGGCTAGTCGTAACAGCGTTTTAAGTATGATTGCCAGTAAACTTGATTGTCTGTACATGAATCGATGTATCAACGCTCACATGAGTATTGATACCTCGATTCATGGGTCAGGCAGGGGGCGAGTAGATTAAGGTTTTATTACTAACAGTAGTTATAAGTTATTGTACTACTAACAAATTGGGTCTTAGTTATCTTCTATTTTTTTTAATTTCGTGTCCGCAGTAAAATGTCTCTCCAGCAATTTGCTAGTACGGAATCCGTAGGAACTAAAAAAATACTATTTAGTGCATGACGTCATGGATTTCATTATTTTATCTAGGTAGGCTATCATTTTCAGATCAAATAAATACCGTCAGTTTTTAAATAATAATTATTCGCCTGATCGAATTTCGGTCACGGCAGCCAATTAGATGTTGTAATGATATTTGTAATTTGTTTCCCATAGTTTTGACAAAACTTCCTAGTAATAAATTGGCAACACCGGCTAATCAGAGTAACCTACAAATTAAAAAAATCGTGTTTTCTTAAAAAAAAAAATGTGGGCAAATAAAAAAACGTACCGATGAAAACTGACCTTGGTGTTATATTATTATATAATTTTCCCACATAATTATGACACAGTTTGACAGCACACTTCACGCATAATTATTAATTTAAGTGATTCAAATGACACTGGCGTAGGTGAGAAGCGAGTCTATCAAATAGCTTGCTTATAGCTTGATTTGAGCCGTTCGGTACGGCCAATGTGTTATATAGACAGGTATATAATAAAAGCCTTTTTGAAATCGTTCAACTTTGATCAAAACACGATTTCAAACTCGATATGTCAATGTATAAATCTCGTCAAGAATACAACTTTTTATTTACGCTACTCGTAGATAACCGAAGTGTTGATTGTTTTGTAACTAAAGTAGAATCAAGCAACAAACTAGTGAACAATTTACGAAATACACAGATAACAAACAGAACGTGACGAATTTCCATTTGAATCGAGTTTTTATATTTATTGTGTTTAATTGGTTATAGACGATTAAATTTATCGTCGGTCGATTTCCTTCGATATTTGGTCTAAGAAAGGTGAAGGATGTAACGTAAAGGCAAACTGCCCTAGTAGTATATCATGCCTACATTTCGTCTGTGATGCGATATGGTTAGTTAGTAGTAGTAGTGTGGGGAAACTCTTCTGAAGTTTCAAGTCTTTAATGCACAAAAAAAAAAGGTGTGCGAGCAATATTTAATATGGTCCGATTCATGCAGACCAAGATTCAAAACGCATAAGCTTTTAACAGTGCCATGTCTTTACATTTACGAATCAGCTAAGTTTTTGAGGTCAAATCCTACACTTTATGAACCGAAAGATAACGCGAATAAAAGAAAAGCTACGCACATGGACTTTGAAATGCCTGTGCCTAAGTTACAACTTTATCGGCGAAGTTGCATCTACATGGCTCATTAATATACAATGGTTTGCCTAAAGCTATTACGGAACTGCCCTTTACAAAATTTTGTACTGAATTAAGAAAGTGGTTGTTGCATGAATGTGATTATTCTCTTAGTGAGTTCTTTCATAAAAAAATCTTGTAAATTCTATACTTATGAGCTTGCATCAAAGTAACGTGAAGCTGTCCTTGTATTTGATAAAACCAGTTCGATTTTTTATTTATTGTGCTGGTGCAAGTCTTTTTGTCGTATTTTAAAATTTGTATCTTGTTTTGCTGTACTGCACTGGTTAGACCTTTTTTTACAGCATTTAAAGGACACTTGATTTCAATTAGCATATCATCGCCTACTAATCCGTCAGGAGTGGCTCCAATAAATGGATAAGTCCTATCAATGAACAAACCGCAAGGCATAATACTTATATTTTCTTGCTTTTCAAGCTGTTGAAGTGCTTGCCTTTCGTGCTCTATTCCGTGTGCAACAGCAGTTACACATGTAATTTTTTTTTGGTATGATATGTTTTTCACCAAAGGAGCAGTATTTATATTAATTTTTCTTTTACAAATTTGCCCAAAATTTGATGCGGTGATTAGGTTTTTCCGTATTTCCAACCATTCACTGCTATCTCGTTGCAAAACTGTAGCCCCTTCGATAGCCTGCCTATCAGAAGTAAGCATTCTTAAATTATTTAAGAACTCTTCTTCAGCTTTCTTTAATTCGTGTGGAGACATATCTGGTGCTGTGCTCGCTGGACCATAGTCATGTTGCTTCTGATTGCCGTCTTTTAATTTCCGTACTTTTTTTACGGGATGCTCGAAGTTTAGCTTTCGTTTTTGAGCTCTCCGTCTTTCAACAATTTTGACCCTGCCTTTAGGACTTTTGTTTAAAAAAGCTTTTTGGACGGCTGAAAGTCCCGATTGGCTGTTAAACGAAAGAACAGCTGCTGAGCACCTCCCTTGATAACCTCCTTTTAATGAAAAATTGATTCGTTTTCCACCAATGAATTTAGCGATGACACTATTAAAACACTCAACAGTGTTTGTGTCAACGTCTTCGATAAAGCTGCGTGATTTTGCAGCAACGCTTGAAACAATCGCGTTTATTCGGAAAATGAATGTGGAATTCTGGATCTTTTTGAGCTCTTCGTTGTCATTTCTGTCTTTATTGCAATAATATTCTTGGCACATTCTATGGTCGCCGAAAGCATGTGCTACACAGTTAATAATATCCCTATGAAGATTTGATATTGCTACATTGCGAGGACCTTCAGAGGTTTTGTGATGTCTAATACATTGTACTATCGATTTCCGCATAGTCAAAATTTTGACATTATGAGCATTTTACGGTGCACTAAAACATATTTTGTGTCTGTAATCAGATTACGTAGTTTCTTACAGAAGTTTCTTAGTACGTGGTTTCGACATTCAATTTTTTCGACGGTCACATTTTCGGTCTTCTAGCGGCACTACAAATAAAAATACTTCACGACAAATATCAAGAAACACAAAAAAAACAAAAGTGGCGCCATCTACAATGCCACAGGCGAACTAACTGAGCAATTCTACATCGCGCAATCAGAGTTTACCACGCTACTCAGATAAATAAAATATCCCGACATCAACTGTCGGGCAGTTGCCCGGACCAGACACAATACCTGTCTGGTCGGAGGATCCTCCTTTTCAATAGAGGATGAGCGAACTTTACACCCTGTTCCTCATACCTCTATACTGGTGACCCCGTGAAAGAACGTCAGCGCAGCCTTCGTGCAACACTTCGGCGTGACGTCATCTTCATCAAATCCAGTCCACTTCCTCAAGCTTTCGAGCGGCGATTCACACAGCCAGCCAGCACCCACGGCATCAACGGGTATCCTGACCACCTGCATGCAGCGAACCGCATGCCTGGTCATCACCCACAGCCTCATCAGCAACCATTGCCCAGCACACTGCACTTTCGGCCGGTCGAGAGCCCAATCTCCCGGTCGACGCCAGCAGTCAGCCTCAACCTCTCAACCCAGCGCTGTACCAGATCCGATTCACTGGAGCATAACGCAGCGCAACCCCGACTCACTGGGGAATCGTCGCAGACAGTTCCGACTCACCGCGAACTATGCGACGCGCGGTTCCGACTCACTGGAACCACAACTGGCACTGGCAAGCATCATAACATGCACTGACTCAGCCCACTATCGACCTCCGGTCTCCGGGGGGGAGTGATGTAGCGGCACTACAAATAAAAATACTTCACGACAAATATCAAGAAACACAAAAAAAACAAAAGTGGCGCCATCTACAATGCCACAGGCGAACTAACTGAGCAATTCTACATCGCGCAATCAGAGTTTACCACGCTACTCAGATAGATAAAATATCCCGACATCAACTGTCGGGCAGTTGCCCGGACCAGACACAATACCCGTCTGGTCGGAGGATCCTCCTTTTCAATAGAGGATGAGCGAACTTTACACCCTGTTCCTCATACCTCTATACTCGGGGTCATCACGTCGGGGTCACCAATGTGGGATTATTAGTATGGTCACTAATTTCTACTAGATCGGGATTCGAACCCGTACTAATGTATATTATTAGCGAGGTAAGCGTAAAGCGCAGCGGAAGGATGAAAGAATGAAGTGAGAACAGATGAAGAATATTATTTAGCAATATGAGAATTATAATTGAATTAAATTACACGGACAAATAAAACAAGCAAATATAAATTATTAAACAACAGTTAGCGCGGCGCGATTCGAATGGTTCGGTAGGTGGTCGAATGAAGACTGTTGCTCCGCAGCCCGGCTCGCCGGCCGGTGGAGGTGCGTGCACGCAGTCTCCCAGCAGCCCAAGGTCGTTGACGCCGTCGCCCGTACAAATATCACGCGCTCTGTGAGTGCGCGCGGCGCGTGTAAGCAGCGCGTGTAAGCGGCACGTGTAAGCGTCAGGGCATTCGGTGCAAACATCGGATGGTCTGTGTGTTTGGCCCAAGATTAATGAGCGGAGCGATTCCGCTCTAAAATGTAGGCGGTGGTCCAAGTGGCTTTGTTCTGCCACAGTCTCATAAGGTCTGGCTTTGAGGACTGCAGCATAAGTAGATACATCTCCATCGCCTATCATTCGCTCATATATGATGCCATACATTGTGATCGACGATTTGAAACCTTCTACAATTATTTCCGTCTCCATGGAGCTTGAAGAACCTTCATAATGTTTAAAACATTTGTGTTGCTTTGGTGAGATATTTTTGTGCTCAGCTCGAGCGCATACCAAGCAATATTTATTTTTTATTCCAATATAAAGAACTTGACCTGTTTTTCTGCCGATTATGACTGCTGTGCCTGATGACGCTTTATAATTAGTGCCGTAAGATCTAGCACACCAAGAGCCGTCAACGCAAACATCAATCATAGGATAGCCGTTCTTAATTCGACCTTCTGCGAAAGCGATCTCTTTCTCCATTTGAGCTGCGGCTTCCATGGTAGCACTTGCCGTCTTATACCATTTTTCAAACACTTCTTCCTCCAATTTCGAATAGTATTTTGAACAGAAAACTGGAATGTTCATAGCTGAGCAAAGTTCCTCAAATTGGGAAAAGCCGATACCGGAAGCCACAATCCCAGTAGTGGCGGCTATGTTTATATTCACTTGTTCTTTGTCGTTTTGGTCTTCTGAGTTAATCAAGCAAACTTGTTTGCAAATATTGCATTCAAAACGAAATACTGATAAAAGTCCTCGTCGTTTTTCACTAATTAAACGGAAGTTACCTAATGTGCAGTTAAATAAACCGTTATGACGAGCTTTTTCTTGTAACTCCTGTAAAACATAAGTTATATCGATAATTCGCCGTCCCGAAATAGGTTGAAATTCATCTTTGAGTACTTTTTCTACGATGAGGGAGTCTTCTGTGTCTTCAGTTTCTCTAAAAAAGAGAACATAAATATGGTAGGTCTTACAAGTTTGTCTTACACATCCGAGTAATTAAGCATTGTATGTAAAATGCGGTAAAAGCATAAAATGTGGTACTTACGTTAATGTTACAGTTTTTTGTGTATCAACAGGTTCCAATCCAATAAAAGAGGTTTTGGATACATCAGCCGTGTTGCTACATGATGCATTATCCATGTAGTACCTGAAAACCCATCCATATTATGTTAGTTAATGTACATTATAAGGATCCAGGACTTTAATACAGTTGAGCATCGATTATCCGAAAGTCGTTCAACCAAATGACAGCTTAATAAGTCCCCCAATTAGTTCGGATAATCGACGCTCTACTATAATACTAATATGAAACAGAGTAGAATGGCATTAAAAAAAATCGTCAATTTCACTCATTATTATAGACAACTCACACTTGACCAAAAAAATAAAAAACCCAAAATTGTCAACATCAAAAAAGAGTTAAAGTTTCCTAATAAAGTTTTCCCGTATTTCTTATGGATACAAATTTCTCCCTTTTGGCCAATTTAAAAGAAACACCCTGTATATAAAGTTGTGTTCCGGTCATTTATATATTTCTTGGTTTTCCTGTAATCCTTTTTGTTTTTTTTTTCAAAATTTTCGACATTTTCTTAAATAATTTCTAAATTATTTATCTTAAGGGCATCCGAAGGAACAGGGCGGATTTAAGTCAAAACAAGTTTGAAAGCTAAACTATAGTACAATAATCGTAAGTTTTACATTTACCAATCAGAGACTGAATAAAATAAAATTTAATTTTGTGACCAAATTACATTGCAATACAAATAAAATATTTACGTAGGTACTTACTTCTTCACATATCTTTGGAGTGCATTCTTTCTGTTTGTGTCTTTTATCACTTTACGCGACTTTTTTCGCCTGCGTTGTTTATTGCCCATTATAATTTATAACTGAAAAGCAACAAATTCTCAAAAAGAGATGATTTGGTGCGCGTAGTTGTCGCTGAAGAAACTGACATAGGTCCGTCGTTGACAAGCGCCAGCACGCGACTGAACGGACCTGTCTGAGCCGCCGCGACCGCTTTTAATTCTTATTAAAACATAGTAATTAAGAAAATCATTTTATCAATTCAAACTCTGCGAATTTGTCTGTAACTAATTAGTTTCTATAATATAGTACAAAAATTATATGTAAAAAATCAGTAATATAGTCATAATATTGAAAAAACGTTTTAAAAAGGGGTAACTTTGCGATTTTTTTCTATCGAGTGAAGTTCACCAGGTCTTGCAACTGAATGCGATTTTGACTAGATAAGATCCTTAACTAAAACATTTTTTTTTTTAATTTAAAACACTGTAGTTTTTGTCTCAGATTGTTTTAAAAAACTACAATTTGGGCCCACCTCGTCTTAACACCGCGCGTGTGATCAGCACGATAAAAAATCCAACACGAGCCGATAGATTGGTGCTGTATGTGTGAAGAAAACCGGCCTCACCACCGAAACGTGGCTCACCGTACCTACACCTACATCATGCTAAAAACCTATTGAATAATGACTGTAGTTTTAATTTCTAGGAAAGAATAGACCTATCATTACTATTGATGAATCTGATGAGTCTGAGGATGAAACTCAATACTAAAGTCATTCACTACAAGTAGTTAGTTCTTCATCCAAGATTTTCAAAAGCTATATACATAGATGGGGAAGTTCAGACGACCATGGACCATAAAAATAATTCATATTAATCCACTTCCCTCCGATACACATTTCACAAGGCTAATAGCGTTTGAACTACACAGTATGCTAGAAGAAGGACGTAATTATGTTCCGAAAATATTGAATATCATCAGAGTATTAAGAGGTGCTCCCCATTTATCAGAAATCATGAAATATGTTCCAAAAAGGACTGACGACTCCGAAAATGACGAAGATTTATTATCAAATCATCCAGTGTTACTATCAAACGTGCGATCTAAAATGGCTAGTTTGTATTTCATTATTGTAATCTTTCTCCTTACCATATTTGATCAACATCCGTTCAGCGGTTTAGCCGCGAAAGCGTAACAAACAAACTCACTTTCGCATTTATAATATTAGTTAGGTTAGGAGAGAAGATAACTATTTATGAATTGGCTGACGATGAAACTGAATGCTATGATAATGAAACCCAATGCGATATTAAGTCATCCTCCCCACCATTTTCACCGTCTATTATCACTTTCAATAAAGTAATGATGTGTTGACAAGAAAAGTCAATTCAAACTACTAAAGCCGAAATAATTGACGCAATGGTACATAACAATATAAATATTGACGACACGGTTGGCGCAGTGGTTAAGCGATTGACTGCTGCGCTGCGTGTCGCAGGTTCGATTCCCGCACGGAAATAACAATAGAAGTAGAACAATCCAGGATTTGGAAATTACAAAAAAAAAATACAACTGAGTTGGTGAAATCAAAATAAAATAAAATACGTCGGAATTCACGAAATCAAACTGAGAAATAAATCAAAAAATCAAAAATCAAAATCAAAATTGTTTTATTTCATTATTACACGTTGAATATAATACAGTTGGTGGCGACTCCTTTTAAGCAAATAGATGCCTGTGCCAGGAGGCGCCGCTCTTTTAAATCTTACAAATTTGTGCAACATGTAACGAAACAAAAGTTAATGAGATAATAATTCTTATTTATTATAATTAGTCTGTTGGTGTGTGTGTGTGTGTTTGTGTGAGTGTATGTATGTGTGTGTGTGTGTGTGTGTGTGTGTGTGTGTGGGTGTGTGTGTTTGAGTGAGTATGTGTGTGTGCATTAGTGTGCGTGCTTGTGTTTATGTGTGTGGTTATTTTATCCGGAGCAGATTTTACCTTATATTTAATAGAAGATTCTCTACTTCATCGTAGCATAATTTGTTTATCCACTTAATCAGTAACGACTTGCATTCTTTAAACGGTTTAGTATGAATATCTATATGTTTATTTACTTTATTATACAAGAAGGACGAGCGTTTGTCGTACTGTATATTAGCAAATTCTGTTCTTACAAATTGGTTGGCAGCGATATTGTATTTCCTTCTTCTAGCTAATACATTAGGATCGAAGGGTAGTGTTTTATATTTTTTCAAAACTATGTGTACAATATACAATTTCCGGACTGATAATAAATGACTTGTTTGATATAGCTCATAGGTGGGAAAGATCCTTTTTTTGAAGTACATTACTTTTATTAATGTCCGTTGCGCTCTTTCAACATCAAGGAAACGTGTTTTACGCGCGCCCCCCCAAATAGAAATACAATATATTATTACAGATTGTACTAGCGAGATATACACTTCATTCAGAAGATTTTTCCCTGAGCCATTCCTTGGGACTATGTGTCGTAGTGTTTTGAAAATCCAAATAAATTTTCGTATTCTCGCAGTCATTTGTTCTATTTGAGAGTACCAGGACAGGCTTTGGTCCAACATAATACCTAAGTACTTTACGTGGTTAACTTTGCTGATGGTTGGACAATTGCAGCCGTAATCAACCGTCCTCCTACACTCATGTATTTTAATGTTGAAATTAGGTTCTGGTTGGACATTTTTGTATATTGAGAAGCAGATATAATTAGTTTTGCTCTTGTTTAACGTAAGGAGGTTTGTCTTTAGCCAAGAAGCCACTTTCAACATACCTTTTTCTGTGTTGGTTTTGGTTTCAGCCCAGGTTGAGCCAGTGAAGACGATTGCGGTATCGTCGGCATACGAAAATATTTTTGCTTTATTGATTGTCATATTACACAAGTCGTTTAAATATATCAAAAATAGAGTAGGACCCAAAACGCTTCCCTGAGGTACGCCGCATGTTACATCAACGTCCTCGCTGACACAGCTATCAAGCTTAACCTTCTGTTTTCTATTTGTCAAGTAATCAGTAAAGATGGAAAGTTGTGTATCTCTAATACCTATTTTTTCTAATTTTTGGACAAGGATGGGTATAGATACCGTATCGAAGGCCTTTTTTAGATCTATAAAAACCGATAAACACTTAGTACCTTTATCGAGTTCTTTTGTTAGTACTGTAGTTAAAGACGTAATAGCGGCTTCCGTAGAAATACCGCGTCTAAAGCCAAATTGGGATGGGGATAAAATGTTGTTGGTTTGAAGATAAATAAACAACTCAATTCACTACTTATGACTTCTGGTTTATTGGTTTATTCACATGGGAATCGAGGAAAACCTACGAAGACTCATTGATGATCCCTTGATACACCGTACACCTACCTACCGTACCCATTACCTGTACCTACATTCTATAGGTTCTGATTCTGATCAGATAAGGGTTCGAATGGAATGAAAGAAGGTACTTAAAGACTGTTGAACAGAGCTGACATAGGCCTCCCCCACCCAACCGGTTCTGTGCTTCTCGCGTCAAGACGTAAGGGACGTAAGGTTGAATGAATTGATTTGACGAAGTAAGAAAAAAAGGGGCTGGCGACCTGGACGCGCGGCGCCGCGGCGCTGCAGCACTAGGCCACACGTCTGCGCCAGTGCGCCGTAGCTGTCAAGGTCACGTCATCAACAGTGTCATGCATGACAGACAATTTTATTTATATTCGTTTTGTTTAAAATTTATTTCAGTGTAAATAGTGTTATTTAAGTGTATTTTGTGTACCTAGTGTACATTGTTTTTCTTATAGGTAAGTCTTTTTATCATTTGTCTAATGTTAAATGCCAGCTGTAGCGACGCCGGAAATTGTGCTAGTCAACCTGCCACATCGCTCGTTGTCCAGTTGAGATGTCCCCATTGCTCCCAGACACGCTTCTTCAATGGCGAACGGGGGCTACGGATACACTATGGCAAGGCTCACAAACCTCATAGTGTACCTTTGTGCCCCCCAGCCACATACCCAACATAGACAACTCCAGGTCAAAGTTTGTGGAAAACGTTAGCCAAATTCAAAAATTCGACCCCAGTCTTAAAGAGAGTTCCCCGGAGCGCGAGACGGTCTGTTGCATTAAGTTTAGCACAATGTATTCGTCTTGCGACCCAGGAGAACTCACTAAGTGCCTGGGAGCAATTACTCACCTTCCCTAATAGGATTCTGCATGTTCAAAAAAAATCTAACTAAAAGATCCTTAACAAACCAAATCAAAGATAATTGCAATAATTCGGCCCTTATTTTAGATCCCAAATTACCTGCATTCAATAACCTGTCTCATAAAGGCATTTGTTCACACGTTGAATCCAAATTGAGTGAAGGTGACATTAGGGGAGCAGCCAGGATACTGTTCAGCAGTGATGTGGTGGCGCCTTACTCTCTAGGAACACTAACAGCTCTGGAGAACAAACATCCAGCCCCTGCGGATGGTCTCGGCTTCCCCGACCACCCCGACCCTCCAGACCTAAATTCAACCTTCTTGAACGTTTCGGCCCCACAGTTGATTGCAGCCGTGAACTCTTTTAGAAGTGGTTCCGCTGGCGGCCTCGACGGCCTGACTCTACAACATTTAAAGGATCTTTTGAGTTCAGGCGCGGGGGAAGCTGGTGAGTCGCCTTTTAAGGAGCTTGCGGCCTTGATCAACCTCATGCTCACCGGCGGAGTGAACGAAGCCGTCATCGATGTCCAGTATGGTGCCAACCTTTGTGCCCAACGAAAGAAGCACGGCGGCATTCGTCCCATCGCCGTTGGGTGCACATACAGACGTACGGCAGCCTAAATATGTTGTAAGTTATACACCGAAAAACTTACAACTCAGTTTCAGCCCCTGCAGCTAGGTTTTGGCTCGAGAGGGGGCTGTGAGGCTGCCGTACTTTCCACATTTTTTAACTCTCACAAAGGTGAGGTCATCCTCAAGGTTGACGTTAAGAACGCCTTCAAGTCTGTAAACAGGGACACTTTGTTGGCTGAAGTCAAAAAAGAACTACCCGAAATTTATGGTTTTATATGGCAATGTTACAGGTACCCTTCCAAATTATTATACAAGGACAATGTTTTAGAATTTGCAGTAGGATGCCAACAAGGTGACCCTCTCGGGCCTGTCATTTTCAGCTTCGTTATTCATCCCAGTATTCAGAAACTAAATTCAAAATGTAACGTATGGTATCTAGACGATGGAACGCTAGGAGGTGATGTAGACACCGTTTTGAAAGATCTACAACTCCTCAAACAACAATTTAAATCCTTTAAAAATCAAAATTCTAGAAAAAAGTTCACTACACCTCCTAGGTTCCCCAATTTTGGAAGACAGCTTTTCACAATTCATTGACGATAAAATTAAAAATTTCCACGACATTTCGGAAAGACTCTCTAAAATAAATGTACTCGTACACTCGGCATTCACCCTGATTAAATACTGTTGTTTAGGCCCGAATTTTATATATTTTCTACGCTCCTCAGCTTTATGGAAGCATCCACAGCTCTTGCAAAAAATTGACAAAATTATTCGCAGCACACTTTCATCCATTTTAAATGTCGCCTTGCACGACCGAGCGTAGCTTCAAGCCACTCTACCAATCCGTTTTGGTGGCCTCGGCGTCCGTAAGATTACTAGTATTAGCTTATCGGCTTTCCTGTCCTCTGTCCACAGCACTGAAAAGTTGGCTGGGAAAATTCTAGCCCCCTTGCCTGGTTGACTCTGAAGTGCCGTGCTTGACCGATGCGGTGAATGCCAGAATGGCTTGCCCGGATTCAGATTGGCCCGTGAACCCATCTTCCCAGAGACAGTAGGATGAGCCGCTCTGCAGGTTGGTACGGAATATACTTATTAATACGTCCACCAATGCTGCTGAGCGTACTCGCCTTCTGGCCGTGGGTGAGTGGGAGTTGGGCCTCTGGTAGGGTTGCCACCTTTTTTTCATGCATTTAAAGTACAGTCGCCAGCACGTCAAGCTAAACCCTATACATAACTATAACTACGACGCGCCATGCAGTGTTAGAAAGAAAGTGTCTTTGGTGTGATTGGTGGAATTTTAAACATTTCTAAAATTGACCAATTGCTGCACACACTCATATTTGGGAGCCAATTATCATGTTTTAATAGGAATAAGCCACACCCACACCCCACTGCGCGTACGTCACCGCTCCCGAGTTTCACTCATCACATCGTTCGTTTATTCTTTACGTCAGTGATTAAAAATACGTGGAGCCGTACTGTAGTCATCGTGTGCGTGATATTAGTAACTCTTAAACTATTAAATAATATTAATATGGCGACTGGCGCCTCAGTTGACGCAAGTTGAAAGAGTGTATGATAGCGCTTCGATTGAGTGGATTCCGGGTGACAGAGATTTGTCAGCAGACGGGCATAACGGTGAGTAATTTAGTATTATTATTTTTTTATTTAAAATAATCAAAGGCTAATGAAAAATGAAAAATATGTCTTATGTGTTTTTCTATAGAATATTCGAAGTAGCAACTTGGAACAGCGCTTACAATTAAAAACTTACACAATCAGAAACTCTTAAGAAAGAACACAAAGACGATACCTACGTAATGAACCCTTCTGTTAACTTATTTCGAATATTCTATAAATATTGGTATAAAGAGTTATTTTTTCCATATTTAACTGTTTTAGGAAAACGCAGAAGTAGGTAATTCGTTTCTATTTCTTAGGTTATGTGTGTTTGTCTTTTTTGTAAGTTTAATGTTGGTTTGTGTAGTGTTATCTAAAATCTTTTTTTATTATTATGCAAGTATTATAAGTTGTATAGTTGACAGAGATTGAAATGTTTGGTTTTTTCGTATAGCTGTTTGGTAGGTGTGAGGAAGTCATAACAATATAACCGATTTATAATTTTATTTTGGGTCCTCTGTATGGAATTGAGGTTAATCTTGGATGCTGATCCCCAAATCTCAATCAGGTATTCTAGATTAGGTTTTACTAAAGAATCGTATATAGTGCGTTTAATGTTAGGTGGTAAGCAGTTTCCCATTCTGCGTAGAGCTCCAGAAAGTGACACAAGTTTGGTTTTTACGTGCTCGATAATTATGAGGTTTCCAGGACAGTTTGTCATCTAATAGTAGACCAAGATACTTTTCTATACTGGACTGCTTGATAGTAAGATTATTAACAATCAAGGGGGCATGGGGTGGAATCTTTTTGGTTTTGGCTGCAAATATCATGTAAGATATTTTCGAACTATTTATAGTAAGTTATGTTCTATGTTCTATGTTATGGGGTTTGGTTTCCGCACTTAGTCCTTTAAGTGGACCATTGTGCGTGAGCCATGGCGGCCTTTTGGTATTATTCCAGCCAGCCCACCTCCCTCCAGAAGTTGGCTATGACTCCTGGTTTGTTCAGAATATCCGTGTAACATTTGGGTTCCCCGAGGGTTTCTGTTCTAATCTGTGCTACGCCTGTGCATACGAAAAGCACGTGCGCAACGGTTTCCTCAGCCTCCATGCAGGCCCTGCACAAGGGGCTGTCCGTTATGCCTATTGTGTGGAAGTGTTTGTTCAGCGAGCAGTGTCCTGTGATGGTTCGTCACCAGACGCAGATCTATTCTGTCCAGGCGTAACAGACGTCTGGTCAGCCTGCTATCCAGGGATGGCATTGCTTCCCTAGACTGCCTGCAGCCTGGTGTCAGGGTCCACCAGCTCTCGGCTTGTTTGTGGGTGTATTCCTGGAGCCACCTGCGTAGTTGGTTGAAGGGTATGGGCACAATGGGCTCGGGACCATAGACTGACACGCTGGATGCCCTTCTGGCTAGTTCGTCTGCGGCGTCGTTGCCCAGTGACCCACTGTGTCCTTTTATCCATTGCAGTGTCACAGTGTTGCGGTTGGCAACCGTTATTCTTTCTAGTACATTGTGACATTCTAGTGCTAAGCTCGATGTGATGTATTTTTTCCGTAGGGATTGAAGAACTGAAGCACTATCGGAGAGTATACGTATGTGTGCATCCGTGACCCTCCTGGCTTCTATGGCATACGCCGCTTGTATAATGCCCACACATTCCGCTTGGTATACGGTGTTGAACATTCCCAGCGGGCTGGATATGTTTATGTTAAGGTCTTGTGAGAAAACTCCGACTCCGGTTCCAGAGTCGGTCTTTGATCCGTCAGTGTAGACTCTAAGCTCATCCGGGCCTGAGTAGTCGTTCTGTTCTCCTGTGAGTACTACGTTGTAGTGTCTCTGAAAGTAGTGCAATTTCGGGGTTTTGTCACAGGGTGATGCCATCATCGGTTGTCGTTTGATCGCATCTTCCCTAATGCGTGTGTGCTTGACTCTGGAGTCTTTGCTTAGGTTTCCTGCTATGTCGAGCCTCAAGGCAGCCAGTGCTGCTTCCTCCCGCACGATGAGGTGTAGAGGAGGCAGCCCCAGCATTGCCTGTAGGGCAGCGGTGGGCGTAGTCCTCATGCAGCTGGTGATTGCCACACAGGCGCATCGCTGCAGTTTTTCAAGGTCCTTTTGTGCTGTGCCTAAGTCCGTTCTGGGCCACCAGACTATTGAGCCGTATGTAATTATTGGTCGAATAACCGTGGTGTACAGCCAGTGGGTGACTCTGGGGCTTATGCCCCAGTTCCTGCCAAGCATTCGCTTGCACTGCCACAGGGATATGCTGGCTTTTGTGGTGATGTAGTTGGTGTGTTTTGCCCAATTCAGCTGTTTGTCCAAAAAGATGCCCAGGTATTTGGTTTCAGTTGCTAGGCTTAGAGTAGAGCCAAACAGACGCGGAAGTTCCAGTTCCGCGAGTTTCCTCTTTTTTGTAAAGAGGATCAGTTCGGTTTTTGTAGGATTTACTGATAGTTGGTGTTTGTTGCACCAGTCCTCGGCATAGCCTACGGTGAAGTAACCTTTGTCATTCAGTGATTTGATGAGGCTGTCTACGACCAGGTTCCATAGAAGCGGCGAGAGGACGCCCCCTTGTGGACAGCCCTTCGCCACTACTGCCCTTGTAGTGTCGTTTACGGTGACTTGCACCGCTCTCAATTTGAGCATGTTGGTGATCCACCCACTCAGGGTCGTGTCTAAGTTGTGTCTGTCGAGGGCCATGCTAATGCTATTGAACATAGTCTTGTCAAAGGCGCCCTCGATGTCAATGAAAGCTGCCAGTGCTGAGCATTTATGGTCCACTGCGCATTCAATTTTGGATACTACGCTATGGAGCGCGGATTCTGTTGATCTGCCAGTGGAATAGGCGTGCTGTTGTTTATGGAGTGGTTTTACTCGGAGAGGTCCGTCTCGGATATGCCTATCACAGAGTCTCTCAAGGGTTTTCAGTAGGAAGGATGTGAGGCTTATGGGCCTGTAGGCCTTGGGTTCTGTATAGTCTGTTTTTCCCGGTTTGGGTATGAAAATGACTTTCACTTCGCGCCACGCCAGGGGTATGTAACTGAGTGCTATGCAGGTACGGTAGATCTTCACCAAGCATGGTGTTAAGTGGTCAACCCCCCACTGCAGTAGGGCTGGGAAAATTCCGTCTAGTCCTGGGGACTTGTAGGGCTGAAAGGTGTTTATAGCCCACTTTATCCTGTCTTCTGTTACTATGCTGTGGGCTCTGGACCAGTCTTGGTCTGTAGGTGTCCGTTCTGGCTCAGCCTCCCATGTTCTGTTCTCTAGGAGGTTGCAGCCTGGGAAGTGAGTCTCGAGAAAGACTTTACTGGTTTCATGGTCGGTTAGTGTGTAAGAGTTATCGGGTTTCTTCAGCGCGCCGAGGCTTCGATCCTGATCAGTCGATAGGATTTTTCGTTATAAGTATTGGGTTTCTTTGTATTGCTCCCAGTCGTCCGGGAGCCTAGTGTTTTTGGCTCTATTGAATTGTTGCATGCGTGGTATGCTTCAATTAGGTACTCTGATAGTTTTGTCACGGTGTATTCCAGTTGTGCAGTGTCCTTTACAGTTACTTGTGATAGGTGTCTCTCTAGTAGGGCCGCCAGAAGACGTTTGTACTCGGGCACCTTAGTGCGACGTGGGTTACGTTTCGGCTCTGGTTCCTTTATGTGGGTAGCTAGTGTAAATCGGATTCTTCTATGATCTGAGCTGGAAGGCTCGTCCGATACGTGCCAATTAGCGATGAGGTTTGTCGCGGTTTCTGTAGCGAGAGTTAGGTCGATGATTGTCTGTCCTCGGACTGTGACCCAAGTGGGTTCAGAACCTCGGTTAACAATGTTAAGGTTAGTAGAGAATAAATAGGTGGATAGTACCTCTCCTCTGGAGTTCGCTGAGTCACTGCCCCAGAGCGGGTGGTGGGCGTTGGAGTCGGTGCAGATGATCAGTTCCAGCTTGGCGCGCTCACAGTGTTGTACCAGATCGGCCATCTCTTTTGGCGGGCAATTCGCCTCCTCGCCTGGCATGTACACCGAGGCCTGTACAACATCTGGAACGTCACCTGCGGTCTGGAGCCTGACAGCTGTTAGGTCTCTGGAACAGAATTGAGTGAGTGTCGTGGTCGGGATTTCTTTGGGAATGTAGACACAGGTACGTGGTTTTTCTGCACCATGCGTGTCGAGGATTAGCTTACCTCCGATATTGCCGAGGCCGCAGATTCTGTTGTTCCTGATCCACGGCTCTTGGATCAGTGCGATGGTTCGGGGCTTAACCTCCAAGGCCCTGCGTAAGCTAGCCGTGGCAGTCTGGCTGTGTTGGAGGTTAGTTTGGATGATATTTATGGGCGGTGACGGCGGTGAGGTGGAGTTAGTCGGAGATGGATCCATCGGATAGCCTCTCCGCCGCCTCCACTCTGAGCTGGTCTTCGTGTGCGTCGCCCGGCGACGAGGCAAGCAATTGCTCGTTCCAGCCAGGCGATGAGGGTGGTATGGCGTCGTCATCGTCGTCCATCGCTGCTCGGGCCATGACCTCCTCGAGCTGGGCGATGTCGGTGTCATTCGTCTTTGTCATTGTCGGTGCGGTCTTTTCATCTGTGCAGTCAGTCTTAGTGTCACAGGGTAGGGTCGTGGGCCAGAAGCGCACGTATATCGACCCCAAGAGGTACGATATCCGTCGCTCCCGGGCTAGGACCCTTTCGGCTTCCTCCGGTGGCACACCTAGGGTCAAGTATGTCCCGTAGTTGTCGCCACCGACGGTAGTCGCCCTGTACAGTGACCACCTCGCGATGTCGTACCAAGTGTTCTGACGGATCAGAACACTTTAGAGCCTGGCTATGTCGCCCTTGTAACGGGGGACAAAAAGCGAGGCTCGGACACGGGTGGGCACGTCGGACTGTTTGACTACTGTCAGTGCAAGGTCAGTGTCTGTGAGTTTTATAAGGGGCACGTTTTGGGTTAGCCAGGTCAGGGCATAGTCGTCCTCACACCACATCTGCACGGTGCCTTCCGCTACCCGTGGGTATCCACGGAAGGCCGGGAGTGGTGTCGTCGGGTCTGTGTCCATAAGTCGGGCTTCTAGGTCGGTCTTAACGTGCTCAGCCTCTTCCCTGGTCAGGTCACGAGAGGGTGGAGGGAAGCAGATTGCTACGGCCAGCCTCGCAGGAATATCCTTCGTGGCTCGCGCATAGGTTCTCTGCTCCCCCTGAGCGGAGTGAACCCTCACACGTTTGGCGTGCCCCTGTAGCGTACTCGGCGAAGCCGTGTCGTCGGGGCGCTCCCTCTTCGTCGGCCCTGTACCACTTGGTCCAGGCTGCGGCTTGGAGGTGCCCGGCATGGTGTCAGTTGCCGGCGCCTGTGCGTGTGCTGGTCTATACCGCCTACCTCTGTTCTGTTTTGGTCGAGGTCGGTCGATGGTGTTGTCGGAGTTAGTAAGTTATATAGAAACCACTCATTTATTACGTTTAAATCGTTTTGCGCCTCACTGATGATATTATGTATGGATTGACCACGGATGACCGAAGTAAAATAATCATCTGCGTAAAGTGTTAGATAACCTGTTAACCCTATCTGATTGATGTTGTTCACATAAATTAGAAATAATGGTGGTCCCAGAATGGATCCTTGTATTGGATGTTGTTGTTGTGTTATGTATTACCCAGTAACTGGGTTGAAGAGGTCAGATAGGCAGTCGCTCCATGTAAAATAATGGTATTCAGATGCATCCGGTTAGACTGGAAGCCGACTCTAACATAGTTGGGAAAAGGCTAAGCAGATTATATTTTGTAGGGAATTATATTTAAGTTTTAATACATGTTTGCCTGTAGTAATAAATTAAGTAAAAATGTGCAAATAAACTATAGCTATTTGTTTCGTTCCAGAAAAAAGAAAACTTTTTACTTCTGGCTTCGGGCGGCGCGGCGCGCCGGCGGTGGCATGAAAGCGGAACCCTAGAAGCTCACCACCGCCAACTCTAAGCGAGAACCACGACGGCGCACACTGGTCCCAAATTAAAAAAAAGTGGACATTGATAGTAGACCGCTGATAATTTTTTTTATTGTTGATATATTGTCCTACTTCAAATAATTTTCTCTAAAAAAAAAAATTCTTTTTTTTTTGTATGGGAGTGATTACATTTTACTCAATTTCTCAAAAACCTTAAGCGATGTCGAGATGGCATTCACATATGTTAGAAAACTAATAATTCTGAGTATTTGGCTCGAAGAAACTTATTACTTATCTCTGCGTACTTTCGAGATAATAGTGACAGAAAATAACATTTTTTTTTTTATGTTTATTGTTCGCTTTTTTTTATTCATAGCCTTACTCATATCGCAATAGGTCCGCTGGCCAGCAAAATGGAGCTTCGACGCGAGTTTGCCGGGATAACAAGATGGCCGCCTCTCATGACGTAACGTAATACGGTCACGAATCGCGCGCGTACACCTCAGTGTACAACTAAATGTGGTTGCGATAAGACGTGTCCTTATTTTTTCTGTGCGCTTGAAGAAATGCTTGTTGTTTGTTTGTTTTGTTATTGTTGTATTTTGAATCTTTGGATTTTAAAATCAAATAATTTTTGTTTGTCTTTCTTTCGTCGAATTTGTTTTCGTAATTTTTTTTTGTTAAAATCAAAGTCACTTTGTCTTTGATATCTTTGATTCTAATTTGTTTTCAATTTTCCTTAAAATTATAATATGTCCGCATTTGTCACCAACTTAGACTTATACGTTGTTCTTAAATCAGGAGGTGGTTTTAAAAATGTCGAATTTTTATTTAATGCCCTTATTGAACGTATTGGTGTTGAATTGTCTTCCGAAGATTTGAGTAATATTAAATTATTTTGTCGTAATTTTTCAAGTAATAACTCAAAAAGATGGTCTGCTTCCAGTAGAGCTCAAAAGACCTTTCTTAACAAAAATTCAGACTGGTTACAATCCCAAATAGTTTGGCCAAAATGTCAAAATATCGATTTAAGCAGCATTTTTAAAGTTGCCGAGGAAGTAATTCCAAATTTCGAAACGCAAGTGGATACTCATCAATTAAGTTGTGGTACAAGTATAAAACCATTTGTTGATATATCTGATAAACAGAAGAAAAGGCGTTCTCTAACACTTCTAGATCACACAGAGGAGGAATTAGTTTATGCTTTATGTGCCAAATTAAAAGAGTCTAAAAAAACAAAATTAGCAGCTATATTAAACGAACTCAGCCAAAACAAGGAAAAATGTGAGATGGTACATGATGTACTATTCGCTAAAAAGACTGACAAACCGTGTTTACCAGATGATAAAACGTTAGCGCTTTACACCTCAGCAAATTTGTCAAAATGGCAATATCGAAATTTAAGAACTATTCTTGCTTCAGAGAAAATGTATGGTCTTCCATCCTATCAAAAGCTCCTGGAAGCTAAAAAAACTTGTTATCCTCCAGAGTCAGACATAACTGTAACTGAATCTGATGCTAAGATAAGACTTCAATCGCTTCTAGATTTGACAACCAATAGGATATTAAAAACAATTCAGCACAACTCTGCCGACAAAAAATCGCTAAAACTAATAAGCAAATGGGGTTTTGACGGGTCATCTTCTCAAAGTAATTATAAACAAAAGTCACACTCCGACACTAAAATTGACGATTCTTCAGTTTTCATGATTAGTTTGGTTCCGCTTCGTTTGGAAGAAGAGAGTGGTACTATCTTGTGGCAAAATCCTGCTCCCTCTTCAACAAACTATTGTCGTCCAATTGGCTTTATATTTGCAAAAGAAACAAATGAATTGATAAAGAAGGAAAGTGCATCCTTAGAGGAAGAAATTCGTAATCTTGTTCCCACAATTGTAGATAATTTTGATATTAAACATGTTTTGTACATGACTATGATTGATGGGAAAATTTCTACTGTGATTTCCAATACTTCTTCTGCAGCTGTTTGTAATATTTGCAATACCCTACCTAGCAAAATGAATGACTTGGACTTTGTATCCAAAAGACTCATCAGAGAAGATATGTATAAATATGGTCTGTCTTCGCTTCATAATAGGTCTTTACCTATGAAATTGCCGTTTTGTATGAAAAAATTTAAACGATTTTTTTTCATGAATTTTTTATTTGTATTAATCGAAGTAATCACCCATGCAATCAATGCATCTTTGCCATCGCAGTGGCAGTTTATTGATGCCCTTCTTAAAGAAATCAGCTGGACGGGAGGCAACAAATTCTTCAAAGGCATTTTGTACTGCCTCTCGGGTATTAATTTTTTTTCCCGCCAAGAAGTTATCCAAATTCTGGAAAAAGTAGTAGTCTGTAGGCGCAAGGTCTGGTGAGTAGGGCGGATGACGGAGAGCTTCCAACCCCAGTTCTTGCAACTTGGAGACCGTCTGCTGTGCAGTATGAGGTCGCGCGTTGTCGTGCAGGAGCAGCGGAGACGAGCGATTGACCAATGCTGGTTGGAGATGCGCCAGCTTCTCCATCATTGTGTTCAGTTCTTCACAGTACACATCTGCAGTAATGCTCACCCCGTTTGGTAAGAAGCTGTGATGAATCACACCGGCGCTAGACCACCAAACAGTGACCATCACTTTTCTAGGGGTAAGTTTTCGTTTAGGGCATTGTTTAGGTGCTGAACCAGGATCCAACCAACTTGCTGAGCGCTTACGGTTATCAAACAGAATCCATTTTTCATCGCAGGTAACAATGCGGTTCAAAATTCCTTCATTTGTGTGTCTGTTGAGCAGTGCAAGGCACGTCTCGACGCGTACTTCGCGCTGGCGATCATTGAGTTCGTGGGGCACCCATTTGTCAAGCTTTTTTACCTTGCCAATTTGACGCAAATGGACCAATATTGTTTTGACGCTAACGTCGAAAGCTGCTGCTAATTCAGCCGTAGATTGTGTATCATCAGCTTCCACAATCGCCTTTAATTCGTCATTGTCGACCAAAGTCTTCGGACGACCGCGAGGTTCATTTTTCAGGTCGAAATTTCCAGAACGGAAGCGAGCAAACCAATAACAGGTGGTGCGTTGGTTTGTAGTGTTAGCTCCGTAAACGTCGTTGATGTTGCGTGCCGCTTGTGCCGCGTTGCTGCCACGACGGTACTCATATTCCATAATTACTCGAATTTTTAACGTATCCATGATGACGAAAAAGATTGAAATGCGATGAAAATGTAACACTAATCAATAAAGAAATGACTACTTTTAGAAAAAAAAATCCATGTTTTTAAAATAAAATTAATTTGAAATTAGAATTCTTAGCCAAACAAAAATTATTTTGATTTGAAATGGCCAGTACTGCAGAACGGCAATTTCATAGGTAAAGACCTAATATGTGGATAAGATGTATGGAATGTATTTTACACATTTCGTACAACTTAGACTTCAAAAAGTGGGCTGCACGAAAAGAAGATAAATTGTTAAAAGAAATTAAAAAGAATTTGACACAAGAAGAATTCCGGGAAAGAACTGGTTTGTTAATTGACATAGTAAAACAGGGATTTTGTACAACCAATGACGGTAACACGGCAAGAAGGTTTTTTGAAAATTATGAAGTATCTGCTGAAATAACGGGTATCCACCCTGTTTTAATCAAGAGATTTGCAGTCATTTTACAAACAATTTCATCTGGTCAACTTATTAATACCAACTTGTTTAGGGAATATTGTAAAGAAACAGCAATGCTGTATGTAAACTTATATCCATGGTATTACATGCCTTCAAGTGTCCATAAATTGTTGATACACGGTGCTGATATTTGTGAAAATTTCTCCTTTATTCCGATAGGCATGCTTTCCGAAGAAGCTTCCGAAGCGAGGAATAAAGATTTCCGGAATGTTAGAATGGCACATACAAGAAAAATCGGTAGAGTTCAGACTAATTTAGACATTATCCACAGCTTTCTAATTAGCTCAGATCCTTACATCAGCCATATCAAACCAAAGTTTGCTCGTTTACATAAACAGTTGTTTCCAGAGGCTAGTGCTTTGATCTTGAACAATGAATTGCTTTCGTTGGAAAACGAGGAAATAGAAATTTCTCAAGAGAATATAGACCCAAATATTAATCTTTCACCATAATATTTTTTCAGAATCGTTTGTGAACATATTCAACTTTATGTTTGCAGCTTTATTTGTCTTCATTTTGATTGTTTTTTAAAACTGATGAAAATACTCCTTCAGAAAGGTCATAGCTTTTCAGTCATTAGTGAGCCCCCATAACCTCTTTTACAGAGAAGTCTCTTTTTATTTATTTGACATTACGCATACATTATAATTAAGTGCTAAAGTAAGGCTATGATTTAAAAAAAGCAAACAATTAACATTAAAAAAAAATGTTATTTTCTATCACTATTATCTCGAAAGTACGCAGAGATAAGCATTAAGTTTCTTCGAGCCAAATACTCAGAATTATTAGTTTTCTAACATATGTGATTGCCATCTCGACATCGCTTAAAGTTTTTGAGAAAGTGAGTAAAATGTAATCGCTCCCATACAAAAAAAAAGAATTTTTTTTTTTACAGAAAAGTATTTGAAGTAGGACAACAATATTTTTTTGCCTTATCTGTTATCATTGTATCAACAATCGGTCTACTATCAATGTCCAGTTTTTTTTTATTTGGGACCAGTGTGCGGCGGCAGACGATGCGACTATGGTCGGTGTCGATCATTTTTTGAGCACACGAGCGTACAGCGTGAGTCCATGCATAGCTTAGCTTGTAATCACACTTATCACATTAACTTATTCATCATTTACATAAAACATGGTGTTCCTAGAAGTGAATAACAAACTTGATTAAAATAGGTAACACCTACTACATAATAGACATGTAGTATATAATTTAAACATAAGCTAACGCTCAGCGCGCACTCAAACCGGCTTTACGCCCGCCGCCAGACCAGACTCAGTAAAAATTATTACTGTTACATAAAATGTTCAGTTGTTTACAACCCGCCTCAACAAAGGTGGAAGTTCTCAATACGACAGATTATTTATCTGTCTATGTTTATATTTTGAAGAATAATATTTTTAACCGTCCCATACCTACTCATTTAGCAAACTTGGCCCGTCCCGTACAATTTGTCACAATAAAGAATTTTATGTAAGTATTGAAATTGACAACATTTATTTGTTTTAGATTTCAATAGACACCGGAAGGCACCTGAAGAAACGTCGGAAAGAAATGCCGCCGACCTGCCAAGATTTTAATGACCTAGGCGCGGAGGAAGCACACTCTGTGCCGGATACTGAGTGCACGGTATTGAGTGTCGTAGCCTTAGCTATAGATGACGAACTCCGATTCTAGGCACTAGTAAATAATGCACTTTATTCACCCGGGTTTCCGTAGGAACCAATCCTGTGTTCATACAGGTCATCAATTTAAGTGCCAAGTTTCACTGAAATCCGTTTTTTCATTAGCGTGAAAAAGTAACAAAAAATATCCATCCATTCTCACAAACTTTCACAATAAATAGTAGCACAGTTTTACAATTCTTAAGTAGTATTTTAGTTTTGTAATTATTTTATTTATCAAAATAAAATAATCATCCTTATCTCTACGGAATAGAAGCCAAAATCGGTTGAATCGATTGTTAAAAAGGTTTGTTTGTGTCTAATCTTATTTCAAATGTCTAATCTTATTTCAAATGGAGTACGCCGCCGCCGACCCGGTTTGTTGAGGCCATAAATCATGCACAAAGGATTAGTAAATAACATTTCTCAAAATTAGTATCACACCTGCACAGTTAAAAGGATGGTTTTTCTGTTATCAGTAAACTGTCGAAAATTCTCAGTAACACATTGTGGGTGTAAAAGATATGCATTTAATTACTATCTTTTATTATTTTATTAAAAAACATGCGATAAGAAACCTAATCTAAAAAGTTCGAAAAAGAAAAAGAAACTTTAACTTAGGTGTTAGTGTTCCCACTAACTGGGAATGTTCTCGGGCACCGGCCCAGTACATCATACTAATCTATCCTCCGTTTGATATAACATTAGACAGTTAAATAAACCTTTTTTACAGTCCGTTCAACTGATTTTGACTTCTATTGCGTTGTAAGCATGATAAATGGTATCTGCAGTAAACAGTTGGTATTGTTACCACTTTTTGCTTTTAATGCCATCCTTATGCCTAGGGAATAGAAGTCACAATCGGTTGAACTGATTGTAAAAAAAAGGTTTGTTTAAATGTCTTAAACAGACCTTTCTTATTTCAAATGGAGTATAGGTAACATTTTACATTTGTTTCGCGGCAGCATTTAATATTGCTTGTTAGTCATTGGTAGACTGTATAATTAATCTGTTACAAATATAAACTTGTAAAAAAATAATATCAATTTGTTTTTAATCTATTTTCTATTTGTTTAGTTTGGTTTTATAAATTTTGTTGTAAGTATATTTTAATTTAGAGTAGGTGTTGGATTTGTGTTTAAGTTTTCAATTACCTATATTAATGTTTAAAAATAAAAGGTTACGATTTTTATTCCACATTTTATTTTTTCCCGCGGTTTCACACTGGTTTCCGTAAAAGCGTATCCCATCTCACCGAGCGGAGGCCTGTGTCCCAGCAGTGGGAACATTCAAAGCTGATTATGATGATAGGTAGGTGGGTGCGCAAAATGCCGAGATGATCGGTTGTGTAGTTAAGGCGCTAGAAGCAGGGGGGGGGGGGGGGGTGGCGGTAGCTCTAATAACAAACAAAGAAACTCATATTCTAATTTTCAAAATATTTAGAATGTAATGAAGTAACGATAATAATTTATAGATTCGAATTTTATTTGATGATTCATAAGTTCATAGACCCAAGAAATCGTATCTTATTTCTTGCGCAATAAGTTTGAACTTGCATGTAAAAGCGAACTTCGGTAGGTTTAAGTTTCCGTTTCTAAGTTCAACCTTATTACTATGGGAATAAGATCGTGTCAAACGTTAATCTCAAATAAGGCGGACTGACAAGAGGCGTTTTGTAGGTTTATTTAATTAAAAGTTCATACACGTTTGTGATGGGTACCTATCTATATTTTTTTTTTTTTGAAATTTCAAGCCGATTGTGTCATGGGGTTTCAGCATTCAATTTCGTAAAAATACTTAGAATAGGAGAGCAAAGAACGCACGAAAACAGGTGACCGCCAGCCCACCAGTAGGTAGGTAACAAAACCCGGAAAAAGTAATTAAAAACTGCGTAAAATTAATAAAAACTGTTTTTCTCACATCAGATTACCTACCTGTCTATTTTATGCGGCTTCACTCGAGTTCTCATAGGAATAGGTATTCTTATGACAGATTGGGTGTAGCCGCAAATGAACCTCGTATGGGAACCCATGTCCTTCATGATGATGCGTAACAAACAAAGGAACTCATATTCTCATTGACAAAATATTTTGAATGTAATGAAATAACGATAATAATTATAGATTCGAATTTTATTTCCCTAGAAATCGTATCTTATTTCTTGCGCAATCAGTTTGAACTTTCATGTAAAAGCAAATTTCGGTAGGTATAGGTAATTCCGTTACTAAGTTCAACCTTATTACTTTGGGAATAAGATCGTGTCAAACGTTAATCTCAAACAAGGCGGACTGACAAGAGGCGTTTTGTAGGTATAATGAATTAAAACTTCGTCCACGTTTGTGATGGGTATCTATATTGTCGGCGCACCACATATGCGCGTGATCAACGGCGGCAAGGCGCGGGGTGTCGGGGTACCGAACCCGGAGAAGACGACCGCTGCGCGCGCTCCACATCACTCAGCTCACAGACGCGCTCCACTACGGGCATTTCATTGTTCATTTCTAATCGTTATAAGTACATTGTAAATTATGGTATTACACCTATTTTAATACAGTCCACTTCTTCTTTCATTTATAAGCCCAGTTGAGCCCATTCAATGGTCCTTCGATTGCGCAAAATAATACCAGTTTTGCCGTAATTAACGCCGTTAACGTCGTCGGTCGTCTTATTCACCTGTGTGGACTTTGACCGCTCGCGGACACCACGCAGTGCGACCACGAAGAAAGGAAGAGAGAAGTCGTTCCCGAAGCAACCTGCATCGTCATCGTGGGAGCTGATGTCATTCTTTGGGAGTATAATACTGTATTTGAGTGAGTCCGTTCCAATTAGTTATTTTTCTGCTTTCTTTTACTTTCCTTTTATTTCGCACCAGTCATGTTTTTCCGCTAATCATTTTTGCCATCATTCCAATGTCACTCCCGACCTCACTCAATTTTGGGAGCTTGACAACGTCGCTTCAAAACATTCACTCTCGCTTGAGGAGAGAATGTGTGAGCAGTCTTTTGCTCAAACCACCGTCCGTAATGATGGTGGGGGATTTGTCGTCACTATGCCTTTAAAAGGGGATCCTAGTACATTAGGTCATTCATTTATGAACGCTAGGAATCGTTTTCTTTCCCTTGAACGGCGATTTACGCGCGATCCATCATTTCATAAAAAATATAATGAGTTCATGAGTGAATATGAACGCCTAGGTCATATGACATTAGACTCAGACTGTACTCCATCACCAGAAAACTCCATGAATAAATATTACATTCCACATCATGGAGTCATTCGCAGTTCTAGCACCACTACACAACTACGCGTAGTATTCGACGCATCAGCTGCTACCAGTTCAGGGGTGTCGCTTAACGACATTCAAATGGTCGGTCCCGTAGTTCAAGACGATCTGTTTTCTATTTTAACACGTTTTCGTCAGCATAGGTATGTGGTCTCAGGTGACGTGGAAAAGATGTACAGGGCCATAGAGTTAAATCCAGTTCAACGACCTCTTCAAAAAATTATTTTCAGATTTGAACCATCAGAACCTCTTAGAACCTACACTTTAAACACGGTTACCTATGATACCGCTTCTGCACCCTATTTAGCCACTAAGTGTCTTGTAAGTCTGGCTGATAACATTGAGGACAGGCTTGCCCAATGTGCCATTCGACGTGACTTTTACGTCGATGACTTTCTTAGTGGAGGGAATACCATAGCTGAAACTGTTGACATTTCAAAAAAGGTACATTCTGTTTTATCATCTGCAAAATTCAATTTACGTAAATGGCGGTCAAATAATCCTCAAATTCTTAAAGAAATTACACGTAGTAACGAGTTACATAATACTTTAAATTTTTCTGAGCAAGGTCCAAACTCATCTCAATCCAAGACTTTAGGTCTTAACTGGGTTTGTGATTCTGATTCACTTACATATACCATAAATATCACCTCCACCACTAAAGTCACCAAACGTCATGTTCTTTCCGTTATCAGTCAAATCTTTGACCCACTGGGCCTTGTTGGTCCATGCGTCGTCGAAGCAAAGATAATTATGCAGCGTCTATGGCTGGACAAGTATGACTGGGATGACGAAGTATCGCACGAAATTAGAAACCTTTGGTCTACATTTGAAGGCACAATAACAGCTTTAAATAATTTAAAAATTCCTCGTTGGGTTTTGCGTGAAGACTCTGTTACGCATGAAGTACACGTCTTTACCGATGCGTCCGAGAGGGCGTATGGCGCATGTGTGTACATTCGGTCATGTAATGGCAGCGGATCCATAGGCGTACAACTTTTAGTCTCTAAAAATCGTGTAGCGCCCATCAAACCAACGACGATACCGAGGCTTGAACTTTGTGGAGCTTTGTTAGGTGCAAGGCTGTGTACTAAGGTTCAGGAATCGCTTACCATGCCCATTCATAAATGTAGATTCTGGTGCGACTCAACCATAGTCCTGGGTTGGCTTTGTACTCCTTCTAACCAATTAAAACCTTTTGTCAGAAACAGAGTCAACGAGATACAGGAAATTACATGTGGTCATACCTGGAGCTACGTACCGTCGAAGGACAACCCGGCGGATCTTGTTTCCCGTGGCCTCAGGGCCGACGTAATCATAGACACACCTCTGTGGTGGTCTGGGCCCTCATTTCTACAATATAATGAAAATGAGTGGCCCAGTATGCCAAACAACGGGAAAGATAGTCTGCCGGAAGTAGTGACTCATTTCATTGGTAGTGATAGTAACAATCATTCATTAAGTAGTAATCATTCAGATGTAACCATTCATTCATCAATCATCCATGATTTATTATTGCAGTATTCTAGTTTAACAAAAATTCGAAATATATTTACGTATGTACAACGATTTATTTACAATGTAAAAAACAAAAATAAATTGCATGGTAATTTATCAACGACAGAACTAGAAAATTCCTTAACTAAAATTATACATTATTCACAGATTGAAATGTTTCCAGAAGAGTATAATTTGTTAAAGTCTGGACAAAAATTACCACGCAAAAGTAGATTGCTTCCTCTGACACCGTTCATTGACAATCATAACCTTATTCGCGTGGGCGGGAGGCTCGATAACTCCCCCTACGATTTTAGTGTGAAACATCCTATTGTTTTATGCAGTAAGCATATACTTACAAAACTTATATTTCAAATGCAACATTTAAAGCTTGTACATGCTGGTCCACAGTTGTTACTGTCACATATACGACAAACTTATTGGCCTCTAGGGGGCAGAAACTTGTCTAGGTTTGTCGTGAATAAATGTCTTAAATGTTTCAGACATAAGGCTCAGAATGTACAGCCTAAAATGGGTCAACTACCTAGCTCAAGAACAAATCTTGAGTTTCCATTTTTGAATAGTTATGTTGACTATGCTGGGCCAGTATTGGTGGCCAATCGTAAAGGCCGAGGATGCAAACTTACAAAGTCCTATATGTGCATCTTTGTTTGCTCGGCAGTGAAAGCTGTACATTTGGAGCTCGTCACCGACCTCACTACTGAGGCCTACATGGCCGCTCTAAATCGTTTCGTGGCGCGTCGTGGCAAGCCTCGAAGCATCACGTCCGATAACGGGACTAACTTTGTAGGAGCATCAAACGAGATGTATAGGTTATTGCAATCATCAAATGTTGCATCTGAAATGGCACAGCAGGGGATCGAATTTATTTTCACGCCCGCATCATCATCATTAGCCTATAATGTTCCCACTGCTGGGACACGCCCGCATACAGCCCGCATTTTAATTCATTGGCTGAAGCTGCTGTAAAATCATGTAAGCATCATTTAAAACGGTTACTGCATCATACACATTTCACCTTCGAAGAGATGGCTACATGTCTCACTCACATAGAGGCAATTCTTAACTCACGTCCTCTTACTCCTCTTTCTTCAGACCCTAACGATTTTTCGGCACTCACTCCCTTTCACTTCCTAATTGGACGGCCATTCTTATCAGTACCACATCCTCAGGTGACTGAAGCCAGCATCACGCAGCTGGATCGCTGGAAGAGAATCCAGCACACAAGGCAGCATTTCTGGCGACGCTTTCATAATGAGTATACTTCTCTGCTGCAGGCAAAATCCAAGTGGTTTCATTCCAGAGGTGAAGTGAAGCCGGGGTCCTTGGTCCTGATTAAGGACAAAACAACGCCACCTCTGCTCTGGTCCCTGGGCCGGGTCACGAAGACCTATCCCGGCGTCGACGGAGTCACGAGAGTGGCTGAAATGAAGACGAAGCGGGGCACCATTCGTCGTGCCTTCAACTGCATCTGCCCCCTTCCAGTTGAACATTGAAGACTTCCCTTCAACCCGGGGAATATGTCGGCGCACCACATATGCGCGTGATCAACGGCGGCAAGGCGCGGGGTGTCGGGGTACCGAACCCGGAGAAGACGACCGCTGCGCGCGCTCCACATCACTCAGCTCACAGACGCGCTCCACTACGGGCATTTCATTGTTCATTTCTAATCGTTATAAGTACATTGTAAATTATGGTATTACACCTATTTTAATACAGTCCACTTCTTCTTTCATTTATAAGCCCAGTTGAGCCCATTCAATATTGTTTTCGAAATTTCAAGCCGATTGTGTCATGGGTTTTTGCATTGAACTTCGTAAAAATACTTAGAATAGAAGAGCAAGGAACGCACGAAAACAGGTGACCGCCAGCCCACCAGTAAGTAGGTAACAAAACTCGGAAAAAGTAATTAAAAACTGCGTGAAATAATAAAAAAAGTGTTTTTCTCACATCAGATAACCTACCTGTCTACTTAACATTATTCTCCGAGAGCGTGAAATTTCGCTACCTACCTGTTTAAATATATGAGTAGGTAACACCTACTTAATGCTTACAGGTATTTCCAACTATTATTTAAGTAAAAATGAAGAAATAAAATATAAAAACGATTATATCCAAGCTTTCTTAAGTAGTTTAGGCAATGCGCCGTGCACGGGCCGCTTCTTTCTATTACCACGCTATTATTTGGATTCTATTCAAGTATTCAACCTGCTACGCTATTTTTTTTTTTATCGCAAAATATCTTATTCTACACCACGACGCGCATACGCACACACTCTCACGTACGCACTGCAGCACGAAACATTACGAGTAAGAGCGGACAAAAAGCTATATATCTCTTTCACACGATTCTCGCTATTGCTGCTTATAAAGCGTTCAAGGTCAAAGTGGGGTAACTTGATGTGCTGGCGACTGTACATTGGTTATTATAGGTGAGAAAAAAAAGTACATAGTATCAAAATAAAGTACAGAGGCCAGCACATCAAGCCACCCCAGTCTCTCAAATGTGTTTGATAGTTTTTCAACCTTATCATAAGGGAATAAGGTTTATGTTCAATTGGGAAAATTTGACAGTTTGGGATAGCTTGATGTGCTGCCGTCTGTACAATTTATTTTTATAAATAATTCGGAATAAAAATGTCAAACAACAATTTATATCTAATCTATCAATTTTAATATTTTCCTCTCTCGGGTCGGGTCTATTTATATGAACACTTTCACTGCCTCCCCAATTTTCACGATGTTCTATGGTTATGCGATACCGCTGCCATACAAAACGCAGCGGACGGGCTAGGCACGTTGACCGGCACTGCATAAAGGTATAAAATGTTAATAATTATTGTCATTCCTGTTTTATCGGCGTCAGAGGGACTTGTTACTTGTGCAGTTCTATTGGAAAGTAAAAAAACTACAAGTGTAGTTAAGTGAAAAACGAATAAGTAGAATTTAAGTTTAATTACAACTTTACATTTTAGCAAAGTTTCAGACTGATTTCGAAATATTTTTAATTTAAGATTTTTGAAAAATTGTGTCTGTTTTTTATATCTATTTAAATAAAAAGAAAAGTCCTGACTGACTGATTGACTGAATGACTAATCAAAAGAAGGCAAAAAAATAGCACACTAACACATGGGAGAAGTTGACAAATTCGATCATTTTAGGAGCTCTTTTCTCATTTTAGGAGTGCTTACACTATGGATTTAGAAAAAAATAGAGATTGGTCAATTGTATTGTAGGAGAAAATGAAAAACATATCTTCCATTTATGATCTTGCTAAAGGCACCGCAATTAATTACATATGGCATGAAACCAATGGTACAGAAGGAGCATCTGAGATAGTCACAAATATTTGGAAACTCCTTTCTGAACTCCTTTGTTATTGAATCAAGGGGTAGAAAGAATATTTTTGTCCCAGATGGATAGTATGCAGCAAGATTTTGCAAAATTATGTGAAAATTATAATATTTCAATAGAAATGCATACCTAAGAATAATCCAAAACGTCCTCAAAAAAATACATTATGATCTTCCTTTTAGGTTCTGATAATGTGGCTCTTCATATGTTTCCTGACCCTGATAATGATGCAGATCGATTCAGAACTTGGTTGTATACCATTGGAGGAGACATTTTGCAACTAGACAACCAAAAAATAATGAAATTTCGTAGTGTGACCGCCACTTTGAAGAAATATATCGCACTCGGAGTAAGCGGCTTAGTGCTAATGCTGTTGCAACTCTTTATGTAACAGTTAAGTTACTAATTACTTTTGGTCATTTTATCGACAGACTAAAAAGGTTGCACTAATGCTATTGCTAGCAGTCCTACACTAATATATTAGGTCTTTACCTATGAAATTGCCGTTCTGCAGTACTGGCCATTTCAAATCAAAATAATTTTTGTTTGGCTAAGAATTCTAATTTCAAATTAATTTTATTTTAAAAACATGGATTTTTTTTTCTAAAAGTAGTCATTTCTTTATTGATTAGTGTTACATTTTCATCGCATTTCAATCTTTTTCGTCATCATGGATACGTTAAAAATTCGAGTAATTATGGAATATGAGTACCGTCGTGGCAGCAACGCGGCACAAGCGGCACGCAACATCAACGACGTTTACGGAGCTAACACTACAAACCAACGCACCACCTGTTATTGGTTTGCTCGCTTCCGTTCTGGAAATTTCGACCTGAAAAATGAACCTCGCGGTCGTCCGAAGACTTTGGTCGACAATGACGAATTAAAGGCGATTGTGGAAGCTGATGATACACAATCTACGGCTGAATTAGCAGCAGCTTTCGACGTTAGCGTCAAAACAATATTGGTCCATTTGCGTCAAATTGGCAAGGTAAAAAAGCTTGACAAATGGGTGCCCCACGAACTCAATGATCGCCAGCGCGAAGTACGCGTCGAGACGTGCCTTGCACTGCTCAACAGACACACAAATGAAGGAATTTTGAACCGCATTGTTACCTGTGATGAAAAATGGATTCTGTTTGATAACCGTAAGCGCTCAGCAAGTTGGTTGGATCCTGGTTCAGCACCTAAACAATGCCCTAAACGAAAACTTACCCCTAGAAAAGTGATGGTCACTGTTTGGTGGTCTAGCGCCGGTGTGATTCATCACAGCTTCTTACCAAACGGGGTGAGCATTACTGCAGATGTGTACTGTGAAGAACTGAACACAATGATGGAGAAGCTGGCGCATCTCCAACCAGCATTGGTCAATCGCTCGTCTCCGCTGCTCCTGCACGACAACGCGCGACCTCATACTGCACAGCAGACGGTCTCCAAGTTGCAAGAACTGGGGTTGGAAGCTCTCCGTCATCCGCCCTACTCACCAGACCTTGCGCCTACAGACTACTACTTTTTCCAGAATTTGGATAACTTCTTGGCGGGAAAAAAATTTAATACCCGAGAGGCAGTACAAAATGCCTTTGAAGAATTTGTTGCCTCCCGTCCAGCTGATTTCTTTAAGAAGGGCATCAATAAACTGCCACTGCGATGGCAAAGATGCATTGATTGCATGGGTGATTACTTCGATTAATACAAATAAAAAATTCATGAAAAAAATTCGTTTAAATTTTTTCATACAAAACGGCAATTTCATAGGTAAAGACCTATTATATAAAAAAAACTTGAACTTGCAATATTACTAAAAATGTTATTGCTCCTTTTATACATAATACATATTAACTTACATAAGCTTAAGTAATCAGCCTATAATGTTCCCCACTGCTGGCCGGGACACAGACCTCTCTTCGAGAGGGAGTGGGCTGTAACCTACCATGCAGGCCCAGTGTGGGTTGGTAGATGATACGTCTTCGAATTATTGGTCAGGTCATGCCGGTTTCCTCACGATGATTTCCTCTACCATTTTGAAAGCAGTGGTGATGAAATTAAATACCCAAAGTAAAGCCTGGGTTCGAAACCACGATCATTTAACTAACTAATGAGATTATTTGAATTGAACAATATACTTATTGTTTAATTAGAAGCAATTTAAATAAACAAGTGTGTAAGTCAGCTGATATATTATTGAAATTATGATTCTGATACACCTGTGAAAATATCAAAATAATACAACAATTACGTAATTATGAGATGTTAGTGTAACCAGGGCCTCACACAAAGAGTTAATTAATATCATGCATCCTGCCAAGTTTATTGCACAATATCATATTCAAGTCAGTTCTTCAAATACTTGTTTAGTTTTTATGGAGAATGTTGTTGTGAGACAAGCAATAAGAACAATCACGGATCAAAGCCACAATAATCCTAAAGTGCCTTCAACTTCTACATCAATCCCATGTTGAGATAAATAATTGACAATACTTTTATTGACAATATGATTCTTTGGTACCGATTTGTTTTGTAACTTTCATTGGAATTTCATAATCGTTGCAGCATTTTACAATCTTAAACCACAGCGTAATCTTAATATAGCAGTTAAAAGATTCAACTTCATTCTGTAGCGCTGCTTGTTTTTGTATAATATTCATACTGCTAAATACGAGTAGTCTCTCAACATCAGCATTAGAATGAGGCAGTATTAAGAGAGTAAACGCAAAAGTCGCTAATACCTCAAATCTAGATTCCCCTTGAGCATCTTTGAAATGCAAAACTTCATTCCAAAATTTTTTGGTATCTTTGTTCTCATTCCACTTCAGCAAATGAATTTTGCAAAACTGTTGCTATAAATTCTGCACTTTTATTGAACTGAGCCATTTTTAACCGACTTCAAAAAAAGGAGGAGGTTATGTTCCACTGAACGTATTTTTTTTTAATGTATGTTCCCCGATTTCTGCCTCATTTGTGGACCGATTCTCAAAATTCTTTTTTTATTTGAAAGAGTATACTCCTGAGGTGGTCCCATTGGCACCAAATCAGGATCTGATGATGGAATCCCAGGGGAATCGAAGGCAACCCTCAAAATTTGTAGGTATTAACAATGTTTTTCATATGTTTTCTAAAGCTATTGAGAGATTTGCGTATGGTCATCATCATCTCATGACGCTGAGCTGATGAAGGAAGGTACAACTCTTTAACGGTCAGGAGTTATGTGGAGGTTCGGGCATAACTCCGTGATTAGACCGATTTGCAAAAAAAAATTCATATAGATCTGATAATGCGTTTCGGAGACAGACAACGGAACTCTTCGAAAAAGACAGTAAATTAACCGCGATTGCTGCTATCGCATAAATATACATTGTTTTGACCCCAAGGATGATGAAATTCCGAATTGGTGTGGGGTAGGTACCATAACTAAAAAGTGAAAAATAAAAACTTTTTTCAAAAAAAAAAAAAACAACCGACTTCCAAAAAACACTAGAAAGTAAAAAAATAACTTTAATTTCGGAAGGCGGTGACCAGAAATTAATAAAATACATATCAAAAGTCACCAACTTTTTTTGGAAGTCGGTTGTTTTTTTTTTGAAAAAGTTTTTCTGTCAATTAGATTTTCTTTGTTGTGATTAAGTGCTTATTCTACACATATTCGGGAAATCTTTTTCATCAATGTCAAAGGAGATGGAAAACGGTGGGCCCAAATGTAACAAGTTGAGATATGATCTCAAAAATTGGTCATATTTTTTTATCTTACAATATGAAAAATCGGTTCCTCAATCGAGATTATCGATTGAGGAATCGATTACACAGTTACGAAAATAAAACCGTTGCACTAAATAACTAACTCAAAGCAATTTTAAATGCACTATTTATGTACTTTTATGCAATATAGTGCATATAATTAATCAATAAAATATCAATTAATTACTGAAAAATCAATATTATTGATCATCGATGTCATATCGATTAAAATCAGTCTTCTATTTTTAGTCTGTCACTGGCATGACAGCTGACTGACATTGACACTAGACAGTTGCCGACTGCTCATGTTTGCTCACTCGTTTTGTGTTTTCCGATGCGTTTTGAGTGCTTTCCCGATTATTTTATTTTTATTTTTATTTTATTTTATTTGGGAAAATAAACGGTTACACATTACAGTATTATGGTTTAGAACTTAAAACTAAAATGGGAGTACAAATGTATAACCAACAACATTTTCCACATAATATAAAAAAGTTAAACAAACACGGACGGCGTGCGATGTAAATAGTAACATTGAACAGAGAGTATGATTAAATATAAAATAAAACTAATCTGAAACTAATACAAGTAAAAATAATAAAAACAGAAAGAAGATATTTTAATAAAAATTATGAATTTAGGATTGATAGCTGTTACCTAATTCTGCTACAATTTTAAGCGCAATACTTCGAAATTTGCCAGCAGAAACAGAAAAGAATTCGATATCCCGGAAAATCATATTGAACTGCGTGGTAAGACGCCGCAGGGGTGCTCGCGAGCCTGCGTTTGATCGACAAGAGGTTACAGCAAACAGCGGTCGTGCGCGCACACCTCGACATATCGTTGTTCTGGGTACTACGTAACTTATTCTATTGCTTATATCTGTACAATCATAAGAATTGTTACATAAATCAAACAGAAACGTCGAGTCCAACAGTATACGTCTAGATTTAAGGTTTTGAAGCTTATAGTGATTTAGTAAGTTGCTGTAAGATACATAGGTACTTTTTCTAACATATTAGAATATTTGTCATAGAAAGGATTCCATTTTATTGTTCATTTTTCACAACCACTGCTTTGTATTTTACGGATTCCGACCCTGCCTCACACTGGACACCGAAGATCACTCACAAGTTTGGCTAGGAATTGTTATTTGGATTCTGCCGCCGGCTTGTGGATTGGATAATTTGGATATTGTTCAAACTATGGATCGCTGTGTGAATTGTGGGATAACAACTGGTCACTGCAATACCGACGACCCTTACACGATGAAACAATTCTGTCAGTGACTAAGCAATGACTTGCACCTCTGTCTGTAAGTAAATTAACCTCATCTAACCAGCTACTATCCTGGCAGGTTTAAAATATATTTAATTAGAAGGCATATGGAGATTGTTTACATTTATGGCAAAGAATTATTTATTTATCAAACAATATTATAATACCCTAAAACACAATAGTTAATTAGGTATTGTTTATGTAGCTGATGATTGAAAACATTCCATTTTTAGGTAAACAGTAGTGACTATGTTTGTCAAGCCTGCTGGGACTTGGCCCAAAGCCCACATGTCAATGACCAAAGAAGACCACTAGGCCACTGTAATGTTTGTCTTCGCTGCGGACGCTCTCTTGCATCGCAAACCCATCACCTACTTCATAGCAACACAACCCGTGAATCAAGAATTTATAATGTTATACAAGAGTGGATTATACCTCGAACTGTAAGTTAAATCAGATTACAATGTGCTTTGCTGCAAATTAAAAATATATCTATTTTAAATACTTAGACAGGCACCCTACTTGCGTAGCTCACAATGAATCGTAATCTGTTTCGTTTTGAAACAGATTGCCGTGGCTTCATATGTTCCAAAAATGTGTCTAAACAACGAATATAATGCAATGAATATTGCTGAACTGTCAAAATGAAACCGCTTATGATTAATCATATTTTACGCAATTAGTGTGCTGTTCCATAACATTGTATGTGTCTGTTACTTTGTATACTGCAACCCAATCAAAGTAAATCTAATTCACGTCTAGTGAAAACATTTTTCCACAAGCCATACCTTTTGTTTTCTCGGTTTATATCTGTTATTTATTTATAATAGTTTTGTGGATTGAAAATGCAGAAGCACAAAAACAGTATCTTAACATTCTTAGCCAAAATCTAACAACTTACATAATTCATTCATGATAAGTAATTAACAACAATTTCATTATCTTCTTCTTATATATAAAATTCTCGTGTCACAATGTTAGTTACCTTACTCCTCCGAAACGGCTTTACTGATTTTTACCAAATTTTATATGCATATTCAATAGGTCTGAGAATCGGCTACTATCTATTTTTCATACCCCTAAGTGATAAGGGTTGTTCACTAGAAATTACCTGCAAAACAACGTTTGCCGGGTCAGCTAGTTATCTCAATAAATTCCAATCTTGCTCATGTTACATGTTTGTTGCAGAAACAAGCAGCAAGTGAAATATGCCATACTTGTTGGGTGGCTGCAGACAGAGCTGCTCTCCATATGGTCTCACGTCCATCAACTTCATCCCAACAAGACAATCCTCAAGATGTACAACCACAGGCACAAGACCTTCCTACTATGTCTCCGAATGAAGGCATTAGAAGCAACCAACCGGAACCTACTATTGTATTGCCAGAATACATGAGAACATTTGAAACTGAACGTAGGTGCTTCATAGAAGGATGTCAGAGAACAGCAAGATAAAGAGTTCCACTTTCGACTAGGAAAATGTTGCTTCATCAATATAAATATTACATACCCGAAAATAACCGTCTCTGTGATCAACATTTGGTTATTGAAGCATGGGATTTTCTAGAAAGTTTGAGATCCAATTACGTTCAATCTTTTACTGCTAAACATATTCAGGACATGATGTCCTTAACACTTTGCGCGGGCTCGAACTCACTGGTGGGCCTGGCTAAAAATCACGCTGTCTCACCAGGCTTCGTACCTGACAGAGATAGTATCAGTGGTGATCAGTTAGACTCTAGTCTACACGCACAACATTATTGAGTGAGATGCAGGAGCATTTTTGGCAAAAAAATCGCGAAAGAATTATGAAAAGTCCTTCAGAAGATCGGGTTTTATGAAAAAACCACTGCATAAATCAATGACCAATAAAGTTTATTGAACTTACTGTTAATTGAACCTTGTCGGTACCGTCTTGGTTTTCGAGATTTTACACTCCTTTTATTACTTAAACACGCTCAAAGTTAGGTTAAATTAGCAAGAAAAACGAATCTTTGTTGGCTCATAACTTTTTAATAGCTTTTTATTTTAGTATTCTGTTTCCGTACAGAAAACGTAAATAACATGGAGGACCATGTTGTGCATATATGGACTGGATTAAATAAAGCACAATTCAATCAAATGTTTGCTGAAGTTCCTCAGTTGCTGACATTGTCAAATGCAACTTTAGCTCTGGCCGCTTACTTTATGAAACTCAGAACTGGGGACTCCAATGAAAGGTTGGCGACTTTATTAAAAGTGTCTAGGCCAATACTTGAAAAGTGGTTACATCAAGTAAGAGAATTGCTCACAGAGTATTTTGTACCTGTGAATCTAGTTTTTAACCACATAAACAGACAACAAATAGTAGAAAGAAATCTTACTATACCTAATTCATTGTTTGGAAGCTTTGAGGGAGTTGACAGACCAATAGCTATTTTTGATGGAACATATTCGTTATGTGGAAAAAGGTTCAAACTGTCTGTATCAAAAAAAAAAAAAAACATATAGCATGCACAAATACAGAAATCTAGTAAAACCATTTTTAATTGTTTGTACGGATGGGCATATTCTTGATGTTTTGGGCGCATACCCAGCCACAACTTCCGATGCTGACATCATGAAAAAAGAATTTGAAAAGGGAAGACCTTTATGGGAATATTTCCGTCAGGGTGATACATTTATATTAGATAGGGGCTTTCGTGACTCATTACCTTTGTTGCACCAATGTGGATATAGGACATACGTGCCTGCTTCGTTGGAGGAGGGTGAAACACAGCTATCAACTAGTGAGGCAAATAAATCAAGAGCAGTCACCATTTGCCGTTGGGTGGTTGAAATTGTCAACGGCAGATTCAAAACGCGATTTTAAATTATTGCGGCAAAATTATTTCAATGTAGCCAGTAAAAGTTTTATGAAAGCTTTTGAGGTGGCTGCTGCCCTTTTAAATAAGTTTCATCCTCCTATAGTTGATCGTGTAGATGCTGTGGAAATAATACAAGAAATAGATAGGTATATGAATGTAGAAAATGAATTAGCGGATTTTATTATTAGAAAATCAAAATCAAAAGTCATTTATTCAAACTAGGCTGAGAGTCAGCACTTTTCGAACGTCAAAATTACATAAGACAGTCCCCCAAAAACGCCCACCCTTCGACACTTCCTAGTGCTTTAGCTGGGAAGAAGAAGTGGCGCAACAAACTCCCCAGCAGCACAGCTGTCTGATAAGTTGGAAGAACTTGATTCTATACAGTAATAGGTAAGTAATTAAATTTCATCAAAAAATGGAAATTTCAATATAAAAATAAAAAATGGTTTATACAGTCAAATAAAAAAAACAATGCTATGGAGCAACTCATATAACCTGTCAGTAGGTAAGCTAATTCTGGTGAAAGAACACAAACGTTGTCTGAGTTAATCACAGCGACCAACAATTCTTATCGTTTAAGTAGTCGTTGATTGAATAGTATGCCTTCGAACAAAGATTTGATTTAACTTTAGCTTTAAACGCATTAAAATGTAAATCTAGCAAAGAAGAGGGAAGCTTGTTATAAAAGGTGTTACCGAGCCCAACGAATGAGTTATGAACTTTATGAAGCCGGTGAAAGGGACCACGTAGTTTGTCCTTATTTCTGGTATTAATATTATGAATATCACTGTTTTTAGTGTATAAGTGTATATTTTGCCTAATATATAAGATGTTAGCGAAGATGAATTGTGATGCCACCGTGAGAATACCAATATCTTTAAAAAAATCTCTCAGAGAAACTCTAGCACCTAATTGGTAAATTGCACGTACAGCTCGTTTTTGCAGAACAAAAATATTTTGAATGTCAGCGGCTTTGCCCCACAGCAGAATGCCGTAGGACATAACGCTATGAAAATAACTAAAATAGACTAACCGAGCTGTATCAACGTCAGTGTATTGTCTTACTTTCCTGACGGCGTAGGCAGCCGAACTGAGCCTTCCCGCTAGGCTTGATATGTGTGATCCCCACTGAAGTTTGGCATCTACTGTTATGCCCAGAAAAACTGCCGAGTCTACAGTTTCAAGCACCTCATTTTCTAAGACGATGTTGGGTCCCAGATTTTTACATTCGGCAAAGCGAACTTTATACATTTAGTTTTCTTAGCATTGAGAACTAAATTATTCGTGGTAAACCAATCCGTAACCATTGAGAGTGCACTGTTTACGTCGTCAAAATCTTGTCTATTCCTGTCTACTTTAAAGATAAGAGAGGTATCATCAGCAAACAGTACAACGTCACAGATACCCTTTAAATAGAATGGCAAATCATTAATGTACACTAAGAATAAGAATGGACCCAGTATTGAGCCTTGAGGTACACCTAACTGAACTGGTAGCCCGGAAGCAGCACATTGGTGCCTATTATTTAAATAGGAGTTTATTACGTTAAGCGCTTCATTTTGAACACCGTAATGACGTAATTTACGCAAAAGCGTGTCATGGTGCACGCAATCAAATGCTTTGGAAAGATCACAGAAAACTCCAATAGCATTTTGTGAGCTCTCCCATGCGTTAAATATGTGTTTCAGCAGGGCAACACCCGCGTCTGTAGTCGAACGACCTTTTGTAAAGCCATATTGTTCATCATGAAGGAGGCTATTTAAATTAAAATGTCTTAGCAACTGATTGAGTATTAACTTTTCAAATATTTTACTAAATGCAGGTAAGATAGAAATGGGCCTAAAATTGCCAACGTTATTTTTATTACCCGATTTAAATAATAGTATGACTTTACTACTCTTCACGGGGTCAGGAAACGTTCCTAAATCAACACATTTATTAAAAGTAATAGCTAGATAGGCGGCTACGATGTCGATTATGTTACTTAAAAGTTTAATAGAGATGCCCCAGTAATCACCAGTGTTTTTAGACTTAAGTGTGTTAAAAATATTAACTACATCACGGGGCGTTACATGTTCGAAACTAAATAAGAGACTACATTTGGGCACACTACTATGCAAAAGGTTTTCCGCTTCAGACGGGACGAATTTAAGGTGCGAGTCGTAGTTAAAGGTATGTTGGCAAAAAACTCATTAAATGCCTCAGCTACGTCAGCAGCTTCATTAACTAATTTATTGCTCTAGTTGCTTTTCCTGTTTAACCGACTTACCCGTTTCATTATCAATAATTTTCCAAGTGGTTTTTACTTTATTATTGGAATTTTTAATTGTATCGCTTAAAATTTTTGATTTAGCAAAGACACAGATTTTTTTAAATAATTTTGAATAATTTCGGACATACTCTAGAAAAGGACTATCAAACCTGTATTTTTTCAAACCATATAACTCGTATAGTCTCGCTCTACTTTTACAAATACCTGGAGTGGCCCATTGGTTGAAGCCAACGGAGGTGCCATTAATCTCAATGGTTTTGGTCTTGAAAGTAGATTGGTATTCTTTCTGCACAACTTCAAAAAGTGATCCAAAGATTTTATTAGGATTCTCGTGCTCTGCTATAGATGGTGTAATTCTATGAGCTACATTATTTTTAAATTTGTTGCAACGACTAGCTGTATATGGCCTGCATTCTACTTTATGCGGCTTTTTTATGTAATGGTACAGGGAAGCTAGCCAATAATCCACAGTTGTCAGACGTCAAGTCAGATAATATTAATTTATTTTTGGCATCACAATCACTAAATATATTATCAAGACAAGTCGACGTAGAAGCCGTGATCCTAGTAGGTTCAAAAAACAAGCTAATTAAATTAAAAGACCTAAACAGATTAAGTAGTCTAATACATAATGGAGAAACATCTAAAATATTAATATTAAAATCTCCACACAAAATTATACTTTTATTACTTGATTTTAACTTATTGAGTAAATCCTCCATTACCGATTTAAAACTAATAAAATCCCCAGAGGGTGGACGGTAAACGCAAATTATAATGTAACGCTCGAGTTCAACACAAGACAACTCAATAGTACGCTCAATAGAAAGATTAACTAAATCTAAACGTTGTTTACATTTCAACTTGTTTGAAACAAGGACTAAAGATCCACCGCGAATAGCAGTCTTTCTTACAAATGCACTTTGTACGGTACAATTATCATCATTAATAAACACTACTTCGTGTTCTTTCAACCAGTGTTCAGTCAGACATAGCACCTGAACATCATAGTTCTCCAAAAATAAGCTTAACTCTAGCTCTTTGCCGGATAGACCCTGCATATTTTGATGAACAACATTCAACATAATATGCGGCTTATCTGTTGTCGCACCTAATAGTTTAAACTACTAGGCGTATCAAAAGTAGTGTTAGTAGCTAGTACTAACAGTACGCGATGGTAAACTACAGGTACCAGTGTCATGGTGTAAACTGTATGCTAAGAGATTAGCAACTTGTCTCCTACAACTAGGTGGCAAATACATAGAATAATTTGTCAGCTTGTAATCAGAAATAAATTGATTACAATCAAAAAATAAAATGGCGTCACTGTGACGACTTGTCCTATTAAAAATTAACAAATTTAAATTATAAATATGCCTATTTTGCTCATAAGATAAGTAATGTGAATAAGGCAATGCACATAAAATAAATTTACAATTATTGGTCTCATTGAGATGCAACATCAAATGAACACATTTAATTATGTCCTTTTTTCTAACATTTAAGCTATCCCCGCATAATAATATTACAGTTGAACTGGGGTTTATTTTAGACAACTTAATATTACTTATTAATTGGCTAATACTGGCACCGGGTGAACAATTATTAATTACATATTGTTGAGAACACTGATTAAATATTTTACCTAAACCTTGACCAAATTTGTCAGAAAATACATATGTTGTGTTAATCAAATTTATCTTACTATTATTACCATCACAGCTACCTACTGGCTGAGCTGCTGAGGTTGTGGGTGTGACAAGTTGAGGCTGAGGTGCCTGATAACAGGCACAGCTAAAAGAGAGGCTATTTGTTAGAGACTCGTACCTCTCTGCATTGTACCTGACTAAGTCAGCCAACTCACTAGCCTCCTGCATACGCTTACTCAGGTCTTGTTGAGTAGCCTCATATTTACTGAATATATCCTTTAGAGCATGTTCCCTAGCAAACAATTCATCTTGTAGGTGCTGAGTGTCAGTAACATACAAGGTATTACATAATTGCAATTCACTATAACATTTATTCAATTCTTGTATTAAATTTAAATTTTGTTGCCTAAGTTTTGTGTTTAATTTGTTAACTTTTTGCGTTTTTTTTAATGATTTCTGATATTTTCTAATTAGTCTATTAATTTTAATAAATTTTTTTATTTTATTGTGACTATTGAAATAATTATTATAGGCGTCGAGCTAATTTTGAAACTATCACAGTACATAATGATAACCTAAATGATTTCCCACAGCTTTCCGATAGTGAACTAATATTGATTTCTTTAGGTACATACCCAAATCAAGCCGGCACGTTCCTACTATGGTGAGCATGTAAGAGGAAATTATGATTTTAATATAGAAGTGTGCAGGGAGGTCAGCAGTAGCCTTCTTCGAGGGCTGTCGGCTGCCAATACCTCCTGGTTACTTAGGGGTCGCATACAATCCCGACATATAAGTCGAAAAACATATTTTATTTATATTTTAGTCGACGGCTCTCGTAGAGGAAGGGAGGCTATAGTAATTCATTACTGTAACTGCATTGTAGGGAGACGAACTGTAGGCTGCTGCGCTCATATAAAGTGCATTATATGGTACCTTAGCTGGGCTAGGTACCAAGATCATATAGCACCACCTGCACAATTCCTAGACGACATTTTAAGTATAATAGAAGACGAATAAAACACTACAATAATTACTTTTATTTTATTTTAAACATTCTTTCCATAACTCCATACCCTCCATACCGCCTATGACTTGAAGTCATTGACGTTCCTTCCTATGATTTTTAAATATTTTTTTTAATAAATGTGCAAAAAGAACATATTTTGCACTTCAGGAATCAGCTGTTAGTTAAAGATTGTAAAATAACCTCACTTTTACTTAATCTCTTAGATCGCTGTTCTCAGATTGACAAAATCCACAGACTTTTCAGTGAATGATTGTAAATTTTTGGGCTACTAATAGACACCACTTTCATCTTTTTACATCTAGGCCCAAGATTGTATTTAATCGTTTCAGTCTCAGCCCTCAACCGGCGAGCTGGTCGGCGCCTCAATGTATGCGCCCATACCGGCGCCCCGAATAGGGCCATGGACCGCACGATCCCCGTGTAGAGCCTCCGGCAGGAGGCGTTTGGCCCCCCTAGATTGGGCAGGAGCCGCTTCAAGGCAGCCCCGGCCCGCTCCAGTCTGGGAGAAAAACGGCATGCTTCTGTGATGGTTGGAGTAAATAACGGAGTCTTTACCAAATTAAAAGAAGAGGTACCACACCTTATTTTGGTGCGTTGCTTGTGCCATTATTTGCAACTGGCTGTTTCAGCTGCTGCAAAGGATTTTTACCTAGAAATTTGGAATTTTTAATCAGAGAAACATATGATTGGTTTAGTCGCTCCTCTTCCAGAAAATCTCTTTATAAGGAGTTATACAAAACTATAAACGATGGACAGAAACCGCTAAAAATAATTCAAGCATGCCAGACGAGGTGGTTGTCAATAGAGTCTGCTGTATCGAGAATATACACGCAATGGCTAGAGCTAAAAACACATTTTTCCATAGCTAAGGTGCATGAAAGGTGTCACACGGCTATATCCAATTTTGATTGAAATAAACAGAGTCAATAAAATGTTCGAGTCAAAAGATACGTTCATACCAAATTGTGTGGTAAATGTGGACCAACATAATATTTAATTGTCAGCACAGTAACGTTACCTACAAATAAAGTTGATATTTTTACTCAAGATATTCGTAATTTCCTGGGTCAAAGATGTTATCTGGGTCTGGGATTCCGATTTGAAAAACAAATACTTGAAATGACAGAAAAACGATTACCACGAAAAGAACAAGAAATGATGCAGAATCGGTGCATAACATTTATAGTAAATCTGATTGAAGAAATTAAAAACAGGTTACCCAAAAAGGAGACTGAAACGATTAAATACAATCTTGGGCCTAGATGTAAAAAGATGAAAGTGGTGTCTATTAGTAGCCCAAAAATTTACAATCATTCACTGAAAAGTCTGTGGATTTTGTCAATCTGAGAACAGCGATCTAAGAGATTAAGTAAAAGTGAGGTTATTTTACAATCTTTAACTAACAGCTGATTCCTGAAGTGCAAAATATGTTCTTTTTGCACATTTATTAAAAAAATATTTAAAAATCATAGGAAGGAACGTCAATGACTTCAAGTCATAGGCGGTATGGAGGGTATGGAGTTATGGAAAGAATGTTTAAAATAAAATAAAAGTAATTATTGTAGTGTTTTATTCGTCTTCTATTATACTTAAAATGTCGTCTAGGAATTGTGCAGGTGGTGCTATATGATCTTGGTACCTAGCCCAGCTAAGGTACCATATAATGCACTTTATATGAGCGCAGCAGCCTACAGTTCGTCTCCCTACAATGCAGTTACAGTAATGAATTACTATAGCCTCCCTTCCTCTACGAGAGCCGTCGACTAAAACTCTCTATTCGACTAAACTCCTATTGTGTAGAAGTGTTTGTTCAGCGGGCAGTGTCCTGTGATGGTTCCAGTCACCAGACGCAGATCTTTTCTGTCCAGGCGTAACAGACGTCTAGTCAGCCTGCCATCCAGGGATGGCATTGCTTCCTTAGACTGCCTGCAGCCTGGTGTCAGGGTCCACCAGCTCACAGCTTGTTTGTGGGTGTGTTCCTGGAGCCACCTGCGTAGTTGGTTGAAGGGGATGGGCACAATGGGCTCGAGACCACGGACTGACACGCTGGATGCCCTTCTGCCCAGTTCGTCTGCGGCGTCGTTGCCCAGTGACCCACTGTGTCCTTTAATCCATTGCAGTGTCACAGTGTTGCGGTTGGCAACTGTTACTCTTTCTAGTGCATTGTGACATTCTAGTGTTGAACTCGATGTAATGTATTTTTTCCGTAGGGATTGGAGAACTGAAGCACTATCGGAGAGTATACGTATGTGTGTATCCGTGACCCTCCTGGCTTCTATGGCATACGCCGCTTGCATAATTCCCACACATTCCGCTTGATATACGGTGTTTAACCTTCCCAGCGGGCTGGATATGTTTATGTTAAGGTCTTGTGAGAAAACTCCGACTCCGGTTCCAGAGTCGGTCTTTGATCCGTCAGTGTAGACTCTCGTTTAGCAAGGTCAAGATAATTAGACACAATTTTTTGGTGTAATATACTGTAATAAATTATGGGTCGTTTTCAAATTTGGGGCCAAAAGCGAAATATTTGATTTAATTCTTATAACCATAACATTACCGTAATTATAAGTACACTAAATTAGTTGTCTTGACGACAAGCACGTTGTCCTTTAACTAAATATTCATAAATACTGTAAAATTAGGAGTTATCCTGGAAAAACTAGCCCAAATCTCATTCGTATCACTGTTTCGAAATTCAAATTCAAACATGTTTGCTTTTTTTTTTTTCAATAATCCGTATTAGAATTCGGATTTTTCATGTAATATTTGTGTATTACAATAATAAAAGAAAACTAACTGGATATTAGGACATTTATTAAAACAAAAGAAATAAAAATTTTCTAAGCTTTAAAAAAGTTCCTGTTTAAATTTTCATTCGTGTTGGCGTTATCAAATGCGGCAAGGAACACGCGGGCTCTTCCCTTTACCCCGCGCGTTCCTTGTGCGCTCAGTTGGCCTCGAACGAGCTTGGTGTGCAGTAGTGTAAGTCATTATTTGATGAAAAATCTCCAATTCCAGGTAAAATTTTGAAACTTTAACAAAAACTACCTCATTTGTGTTAGTCCACATATTGCATTCAATTATTTATTGTTTGGTTTTTATGTCATTTACATATATAAGTGTTAAGTGCATATTTCGATTAATGTTACGTAAACATTCTAGAAAGTTACTGCATGTCTGGTAAATTGAAAAATCTTCTAAAATTCTCATTTGGGTCTCTCTCATTCGTGGCGTGTCCGAAGTCACACGAATGATATGAAACAGTGTACAAATGATAAAAGTTATGGGACCATGTTTGTTTTACTTTGTAGGGAAAATATTGATTATTAATAATGACTAAACCAAAGAAACAGAAGAGCGAGGAAGAGTTAGAACGACAAAGAGCAGCCAGAAGAGAGAAAAAAAAAATAAGAATAATCCTGAGCTGTACGCCGCTGAACAGGAAAAAAAGAGACAAAACTACTTGAAAAGAAAGGAAACAATTTAAAAGCATTAACGAAATGAGTCCATGGGAACAACGCATTCAAAGAAGAAAATGGAAAGAGCGCTAAAAAGTATTATCGGAAGAAAGTAAGCAAAAAAATCATGGAAACTGTTACGGTTAGAGAAGAAGATAGTGAAGATGTGCAAGTCAACATCAGTGCAGATCCGTTGAATGAAGATTGAAGAAGCCCAATCCAAGTAATAGAGAATTAAAATTGATAAGAAAGATTAAAACATTAAACATGCAACATAGAAAACAAAAACAATGTTATACACTACTACTAAACAGATACAAAGCCAGAATTAGAGTGTTACAGAGACAAATATTCAAACTATCTAGAAAAACTAGCAATGAGATTGAAAATACTGAGAATAAGGAAAAAGACTAAAAACAATTATTAGACGAACTTTTAAGTGAACAAATAACACAAAAATTTGCGACAGCTATAAGTAGAAAAGAAAAACGTGCCATTACAAATTTAATTGATAGAAAGAAATTCAAGCATTTTAAAGTTTCCGCAGATCTTCGTAAAGTGTGCCTTAGACAACGGCTCGCGAGAAATACACAAAATGAGGGTTTCAATATCCAAAAATTGGTAGAAAACTTTTATTCAATTTCCAAAAATTGGTAAATATCTTTAATTTCGGATGGCGGTGACAAATTATTAAAATACACATCCAAAGTCACCGTCTTCCGAAATTAAAGTTATTTTGCACTTTGTAGTGTTTTTTCGGAAGTCGGTTGTTATTTTTTTGAAAAAAAGTTTTTATATGGAAATACACTATAACACTCAAATTGAGTATAAACATGAGAGTCGAATTGCAAGAAGACCAGTCTGGAGAAGTTTTTTCCAAACAACTGCTCGATATTGGTAATATTGCTGTTGATACATCATCTGGATACATTACATTCCCTACCAATTTTTGTAACTTTTGTGAATCAAAGACCGAACTCATGGAGATGGTTTTCCCAAACATTGCTCAAAATTACGTAAATCACGTTTGGTTAAGCGAACGTGTTATATTGGCCGCAAAAAATGTTGATGTGAACGAAATGAATTTTCAGATTCAAGAGAAAATAGCTGGCGAATTGAAGAATTACAAATCAGTTGATTCCGTTACCAATGAAGATGAAGTTGTCAATTATCCAACAGAATTTTTAAATTCGCTGGAATTACCCGGCTTACCACCTCATAATCTGCAAGTAAAAATCGGATCAGTAATTATTATGTTACGGAACATAAACCAGCCACGTCTGTGTAATGGCACCCGGCTTGCGGTGAAGAAATTATTGAACAATGTCATCGAAGCCACAATTTTGAAAGGGAAGTACAAGCAGTCGCTAAGTGTATGTGGCATCAACCTAGAAAATCCATGTTTTTCACATGGCCAATTATATGTCGCCTGTTCCCGTGGCGGAAAACCATCAACATTATTTATTTACGCGCCAGAACATAAAACTAAAAATATAGTTTATCAAAAAGCATTAGAGTAGAGAGAAGCAGTGAAGGGTACAGAGACTATTAGTTGCTTTTTAGAGCGCGCGTGGTATTGAGCTCAGTGTTTACTTAAAAATGCCAAGTTGTTCAATAGCGATTTGTAAAAACATTAGTGGAATTATTGAATCCTATGGAATAAACACTATTATGAAAATATATATTTTGTTTTTTATTTAATTAAATTAGTAAGGTCCTTTTCGGGTATGGTGAGACCAGGGAATTATGGATTCATTTTTATATGGAGGATATTATAGATTCCAGTTCAAATTGAATAGGTACTCATACCTAAGATAGGTCAGCTATACAAAATAAAGTAGTTCATCATTGCTACGCTAAGGCGGTACGAAGTTCGCCGGGTCAGCTAGTATTGGAATAAATGAGTGATTGACTTGATTGTGATGAAGCATTTTTTTATTCTGAACATACCCAAAAAATTGACAAATTGAGAAAGTTTAGATTCGTGAAATCGTTACTTTTTTGGCCCCAAATTTGAAAACGACCCTTATAATCAAACCCAAGTATTTATGTACAGCAATATCTGTAGATTCATCAATTAATAGGCTAAATGGTTGACCTATAAAATCCTGTTTTAGAATCTCAGAGAAATGCAATGCTAACACATTTTTTTTATAATGGAAGTGCACTTAGTTCGGTGCAGTTGAACTTTTTCGACATCTTTTTCATGACTCTGATTAATTACCTCTCCCAAGTGGTCCACTACACGTATACTAGTATGCATGGCTGTGAATAATGCAATTCTGGCTTCTTCCTTTTTTTTGTTTCCAATTGGCTCTGGTTTAAACGGAATCTTAGTTTGCATAGTTATAACCTGTAACAAATAACAATTTGCTTAGTCAATGATGCTCAGACTCACCAATGAATTAACAATCAAAATCGGCTTAGCCGTTTCCGAGAAAAATGGTACCAGACACACACACATACACACCCCAACACCTCTTACCCCAAACGCATATACCGTCTCCGTGGCCGTCGCGGATAAAAACAGAAATCAATAAAAAACCGTCGTGTACCTTTTTATTTTGTAGATGCTTCTTTGACATCCCATGTGATTTCAAATCTCCGTAGTGATTTCTTAAAAAAAATCCACACAATTTACATTTCGCTACTTGACCAGTAGTACTTTAAATAACTTGAATCCAGTTTATTAAATGTGGGTCTTGAAGCCAAGAATCCCGAAACTTTTGCGTATATTGTGGTTTCGGCATAATTACGCATGAATAAATTCGCGAAAATAATACGACACACTGAGCAATACGAGACCGACTAGACCGACCGAGTTCATCTGTTCACTCAGTTGTTTTGTAACAAATTGTAAACTAACTACGTTGTGTACTATAGTACTGCTGAAATTATTCTACGGGGAATCCCTGCGTATTGTGTATTGTGCGGGATGGATTGTTTGACGTCATCATGTTCATGTCACGTCATTCTGACGGATCAGTGTTGCCTCCACAGTAAAAGTAAATACTCCGGAAAATTAAATAAGGTAAAAATAATATATTTCGTAAAGTTTTAGTGGTTGAGTGATAGCATTTTCAGTAATTGAAACAAAATTTTACTAAACCACTAGAAAAAACCACCAGCCACTAAAAGCAATATTTTGCCACTAAAAGGGGGGTCGAAACCACCAGTTTTAGTGGAAAATCCACTATGTTGGTAACACTGTTAATATTAACTCCAACAGCTGCTCTGCACGCTTAGCTTGACCTTTGGGGAAAGACTTCACAGTTTGCTTCCCTTCAATGCATGGGATACAGTCTTGCAAATGACCAGAGTCACGCTGGAAATCAATTCCTAGAGCAAGACCATCATGCAATGCATACATACCTTGCAAGCTTAAGCGACCGATTTGCTTGTGCCATAATTCCATTTGGCGACTGTGAACATTGCTCCTTGTTCATCTGCAGAACATTGGAAGTGACCTGGGAACATAAGACACTAGGAACACACTCTACTCTCACACCTATAAACTCCATTTATAAAAATAGCATCTATTATAAAATTGCCTGCTATGTCATAAATATAACATTATAAATTATCAAACACAACCCTGCGATTATTTTTAGTTAAACAACTCACAGATAATAAGTTGGCGGATAGACCAGGAATATACAACACATTCTCAATAGTTTTGGTATCATTTTTAAATTTAAGTTTGACGTGACCTATACCCAAACATTTAAATTGGTCATTATTTGCTACAGTTACTAAAGTAGTAAAGTTAGTGTCCAAATTGAAGAACAGTTCCTTATCCTTACACACATGTGATGTACACCCACTATCCACAATCCAATAATGTGAGCTGAGACACGTAGCAAACGCAGAGGCTGACTGTTGCGTTTTAGAGGCAGCTTTCTCACGTTTCAGTTTGCGCCTTGACATGGCCAGTTTTCTTGCAGTAACTGCACACCATGTTACGTTTTGTACAAAGCCATATCATTTTTCGTTTCATTGTTATTTCTATTTACATTGTTATGGCGACGAAAATGTTCCTGCAAAAGCCTTGTCCGAATCATCGCACTTGTTAGTGCTTCTAATGATGACAACGATTCCAGGCTGGAAACAAGGACGTCATACTCCTGTGGTAGTCAACTTAATATAATTTTAGCGGATTTGTTATCTTCAATCACGCGCCCAATGTCCGCCAGTTGTTGCACCAAGGTTACTCCTTACTATTATTACTCCTTCTATGTACTCGTTCATTATGTTGTAATCGGTGTAGTTAGCACGATGAAGTTGACGTAGTAAAAGAACACGCCGGTACAGACCTTTACCTTCGAAGATAGATTTTAAGGCATCCCACGCCTCCTTTGACGATTTAGCTGATCTGACATGTTGAATGCAATATTATTTTTATAGCTAGACAAATACGAGCCAAAGCACGTTGATATTTAGTGGAATCGGTTTCGGTGCCATCCACGCTTTTCCATAAGCCTTCAAAAACATTTTCATTTGGAATTTCCAAGTGTTGTAACTTCCAACTCCGTCCAATTTTTCGAAAGAATTATCGGATTGATTGTCATGGCCATTCTCCGCCGCCATTTTTCTTGTGCCGTGTCGTGTGTCGTTCACGTAGAATAAAGGGAAAAATCAATCACACGCGTCAATCTTGAATTTTAACGCTGTCTGGGCCCATAACCTTTTCGCGAATATACTGCGCAGTGGATAAAAAGCAAACGAGAGCTGGGCAGAACACTTTTATTACTATTATAGCAATTATTTACAGGAAAATTATAGAAGATACATTACTAGGTTGTAGAAGTGGAGGTGACAGCAGAAAAATAGAGTTACTAGGACTTAGTATCTAACGTCATTTTGAATCACAAAAGAATTACCAGATATGATTAGGAGTGTACCAAATTATTTTAACATGTATTATCATACTCGGCTTCGCCTCGTGTGATAAACCCACATTCGTGTTTTAATACCCCTTATTACAACAGTTGCATAAATAACTATTATTGTTGTACTCTATGACAGTTTTACTTTTCAGAAAAAGGAATTTTGCCTGAAGAAGCTAAAGCGACAGCTGAATTACTTAGTTTTTTTTTGATAACCTCTTCGACTCGGTTAATGGAAGTTATGAAAATTCACAAAAGCGATCAGGAAAACTTCTATTGCACTATGTGACACCAAATTCGAGTAACTTCAAAGTCTGGAAAGAAGCCAAGTCGCTACTGAAAGCAATGAAATTCGTGACTAAAGATGGCAAAACATCTGCTGTGCCATCAATCACAAACTGGATAATTAGTTTAGAAAATATTGAATATTTGACCAATAAATTGGTCAGGAGCACAATTGTAAAACCATATGGCTCAGACATTTCAATCAGGATCCATTAGAAAATTTTTTTGGTTGTGTTCGTAGCCATGGGGCAAAAAACACTAACCACACGAGTGCAGGCTTTGAAACTTCCTTTGCCCCTTTATTAATAAATAATTTCAGTAGCGTGCACTCCGCAGGTTCTAATTGCGAAAAAGACATGTGCAATAACAGTATGTTTCATACCTTGGGCCGATTATTTTTTAATAAAAAACCATCGTGTGCTCATCTGGAAATTGATTTTAATCTTATTATGAATAGTGATCATATCATGCTGAATTTTAAAACCATAATTAAAGATGCTAAGATAAAGCTCAAACTTACGTGACAGGATATGTCTTTTAAAAATTGTAATGTGTGCAATGCTTGCTTTTTTACGAAAAATAGTAATAATCTAGATTACATGCAAATGCGAGTTTACTCCCTAGAAAATAAATATTTGACATACCCTACTGAAGAAGCCATGGAATGTTTTTCGAAACAGCAGGATATGATCAAGTGTATATAAAAGAGAAACCATGTGAATGTTGGTCAAATAAAGAATTACATGAAAACTGTTTTAAGCACGGTTTGTGATTATAATTTTATTAAGTGTCTCGACCATAAAAGTTTAATAGTAGCAGAAATTCAAGATTTATTGTGCAGCGTTTTTTCTTATACAATCGGTGTAAGGACACTAATAAAATTATAAAAGGCATTAGAACATACTATGAAGTGAATGGCAGAGTGCAGGAAATGGCTCGCCAATATTATAAAATAAAATATTAAAGAATTTTTTGTTTTCTTTTAAATACCTTGAGCCGTTTTCATTCAAATCAAATCAAATTATTTCATTTCATTTATTTATTTATTTATTTGAAACCCTTAAAACTATCCTTACAGGTACTTAACCTAATGCGATAGAGAAGTCACACACGAAAACTTAAAATTAAATCACAACAAGATCATTGTTTGTAGCACAACATAAACAATAGTACTTTTGCGAATTCACTCCAGTAACATGTAAATATATCCAATTCTACGTGAATTTCATTGATCGTGTGAATTGCTCGAGTCAGAGGGGTTTTAGCCAGCAAGTTGGTCCTGGCTGATGGTACGACCAGCAGTGGCGGGGGCCGTCGCCTCCACACATAACGGTCGGGTACGTACAAGTGCAACCGTTGCAGTACTCCCGGGTTGTACTCTATGCCTCGGAGCAGTTTCACCAGGTACGATACTAACGTAAACTCGCGTCGCACCCCGAAGTTGATTGTACCCCACCATACCCAGTACAAATAGAGTGGGGTACATCAAAGGGTAAAATGGGTATATCCCATAGAGTTTTTTGTACAGGTGGCGCGTGAATTTGTTCTGGACTCGCTCCAACATCAATGAGTACTTAGCCTCATGTGGGGCCCATATGACAGCACTATGTTCCAGATGACTCCTGACTAATGCGTCATACAGGACCCTGATGGTTGTGATGCTGGTAAAGTCTCGCGTCTGCCTCAGAACAAACCCTAGGTTTCTAAATGCCTTTTTGCAGATCTTCGTTATATGATCGCGAAACGACAGGTCAGGAGTGAGAACAACCCCTAAATCCCTTACCTGCGTGACTCGTTGCATCGGTACAGCATCCACTACGTATTTGTAGAGTAGAGGTGCACGTGCGCGGGTGAAACTTATCACCGAGCACTTGGATAAGTTGAAGTAGAGCTTGTTCTCATGACTCCATTCCACTATCCTATCAATGTCTTCCTGCAAACGTCTGCAATCAGACTCCGTCCTAACCTCAAACAACAACTTGAGGTCATCTGCGAATAACAAACAAGATCCATTTTTGACGACTTTTGGTAAATTATTTATCATTATTATAAATTCCAGAGGCCCCACGTTGCTGCCTTGACTCACCCCGGACCAGGTGTAATACGGATCGGATTCGCACCCGTTGTAGTCTACATACTGCTGTCTGTCTTGCATATAGCTGGCTAAGAACTGCAATAGATGCGGAGTGCCACCGATTTCTGCTAACTTACGTAATAATATGTCATTATCGACGGTGTCGAACGCTTTTTTGAAGTCGAAATAAGCAGCGTCAACCTGGACACCGGCATCCACAGCTGGTACCACCTGTGACATGAAATTCAGGAGATTGGTGGCAGTGCTGCGCCCCGGCCTGAACCCGTGCTGCGCATCCGATAGCTGGGCGCGAACCTGCTCCTGCAAGCTGCGCTGGATGGCGGACTCGAAAACCTTGGCCGGTGTTGACAACACAGCCACCGGTCTATATCCACTGATGTCCGATCCTGCCTTACCTTTGGGGACTGGAATGACACGCGTTATCTTCCATCGAGTTGGAAACGTCGCTGATTGGAGACATGTATTAAATATAAAGTGCAAAGGTTCCGCTAAAACCCTACTACAATCCCTGAATAGGAAGGAATGGTATACCATCCGGGCCGGCTGAGCGTTTCGGTTTTAGGCGCTCGAGTGCCTCTCTAACGTCCTTAAGGCTCAGCGAATTTAGTTGAACGTGGGATCCACTCATGGGCCCCATCGCCGTCGCCGCAGCCGCTTGTGGGTCAAGATGTGGTGGCTCACTACTGTATACCGACTCAAAAAACATCGCAAATTGTTTGGCACATTCACGATCCGTTAGGTGTTGACCATCCTTAACAATAGTTTGTCTGTTAGCTGCGTTGGTCTTAGATCGTATATATTGCCAGAATGACCTTGGATGCTTGCGTAAATGTCTCAAACGCAATCGCATTTATTTTGAGACAAGTCAAGTGGTATTGCTTTTTGCATTTTGCCCTTGAGCATTCCATATAAGAGTCTGTTAGTATTGAACAACACGCCCCGCAGTTGTTGGGCATTTTTGTTTTGCTAGCCAAAATTTAATTAAGTAGGTAGAGGAATTTTAGCGCGCTCGTTATTAGAAACAGGTACGTACGATGTGACAGCCGAACGCAGCCGATGTGTTGCCGAACGTTGTCTTGCGGCCGATGTGTGACGTGCAAGGTCGGTCGTTGACCTCGAAGCTTAGTTGTTTGAGTGCGGTGACAGGGTGACTCATGCGTTTCGCCGTTTCAAATCAGTACGTTAGGACTGTTGTTGACTAAAAACTGTGTTTATTCCCTGGATTCCTGATCAATTCACAATCGGGGACGTGCACTGTACTGACAGCACACTTAAGTACACAACGGAATGTGATTTGTGTATACAGGTTCACTTTTCACGGACGTTTAGATTTTATTATACGGAACACAAAAAATTACGTGTTGTCGCACGGGCGCCGACCAGTGTTTTTTTTTTCATAAGTTATGTAGGTTCATATAAACCTACATAACTTATGAAACGTCAGAAGCTAAGTGCACGGTTCCAAATTGTTGTTTCCTATGGAGAAGAGTCGGCATGAAACTCCACGGAGCCATTAGACTATGTTATACAGTGAAACCTGGTTAATTGGGATCTCAAGGGACCAAGGATTTTGTACCATTTAAAGAGGTTTTCATTTATCCAGTTTTCCAATTAGACAGGTTTAAAATTTAGTTGTCTCATTTACAGAGGGCCCGCTTATAGAGGTCGAAATGTACCGTTATTCCAATTATAAAGGTGGACATTTTGTGAAAGAAATTCAAATGTTTATAAACAATCGTGTCGTAACCTGTCCCAACCTGATAAATTGTCTCACTTATAAAGGGAATTGAGCTCCAGAGTCCCAATTATAGAGGTAAACATCGAAAAAATCCTAGAAATCAAATCTCATTAAACCAAGTTCGAAAAGTCCCATTAACAGAGGTAATTCGATGAAAAAGTGCCGGGACCTCATTGTAGTTCTCAATAATAGAGGTTTCTCACTTATCCAGGTCCCACTTAACCAGGTTTCACTGTATATGTATTGTATGTGATTTACACTAAATAACCCATGGTGTAATGAAAATGGCTCAATAAAAAAAAACGCATTTTTAAACAATGAAAACAGCAACAATGTAGCTAGGTACGAACCTACCATCTGCTATCTTTACTTAGGTATAGGTTAAAACATTAACGGAATCATCCGACGGGCTCTTGTCACCGTCGTTGTTCCAGCTGTATTAGAACCCAATGGCTTGGCACGCGACGATGGCAACAAGAGACCGGACGAAATGTCTTTAGATAGCGCTGCAATCAAAAAGTCTGACTGATTTCTCTATCTCTATATATTCAAAGTACTCTGTGAATGGAATCATGAAATGGTTTCTTATTAAATGGCTTCAATATAGACGTGAAGAGCCGATACGTGCTTCGCGAGACATGTGTCTTTATGTGAAACATTGTAATTTGGAATATTTCGTAACAGCTCTGAAAATAATATACTATTCCTGCTGTTGCATTTCAAGGCACCAAATATCTTATGGAACTAACTTCTTGTGACACAAAGTCATTTAACGCGTCCATTGGCCCACACCGGACGTTACCGCACGCACGACACGCAACGTCTTTTAGTTTTCTTTGTATGATATCACAAAGCGCTGCGTCCACTATCCGCGCTGCCCGCACTGAACGCGGCATTAAAACGACATAGACAAACATTCATACATTAAAAAAACCACACATACGTACAAACATCCCTTACTCCCTCCTTGATTTTGTGTGGTTATTAATTTCTTAAACGTCCCATTTATTTTGACCTTTGAAATGTGCGCGCGCCGCGCGCTCACGCTGCTCTGTCTGTTAGAGGTGAGACGTACTAGGTAAAATGCATACTGAGTCTTAAAACTATCATCATCATCATTTCAGTCGAAAGACCTCCACTGCTGGACATAGGCCTCCCCCAAAATTGGGGGTTTTGCCATAATGCCACGTTTGGCAGGCGGGTTGGCGATCGCAGTATGGTGGTAAAATGCATAGAGTATGCTGCTGCCCATTCTCTAGAAGTATGCGTCCGCCTAAAAACTTATTACAAAAACTAGGTTCACGAGTATTTACATAGGTCATTTCTTTCCATAGCTACAGTAGTCTTCATAATATCGAGATCGAGTAATCGCAGTGGAGTATTTTTCGGTTTATGGATTATTAACGTATGTACTACGCGCTGGTATTCGTATCTTTTCCACATTGTATAATAGGCACTTAACACTAAATCTTATTGAAACGATGGCGGCGGAGCGTCTTAAGGCTATAAATCTCTGGATTAAAAGAGATACACAACATACCGCACTGCTTAAGGAACTCAACAGTTCCCCATTACGAAGGCATTAAATGACCGTGTGCCCAAACAATTTATCTTCGATAAAAATACAGGATCCAACTGCATGAGGATCGACGATGTGAAGGCTTGCGCCCCGCAGAGCTGCGTATCTTCACGGACGGATATAAAACAAAAACAGGTAGTGGCACAGGGGTTGGAGTCTTCTCGGAGGACTTCAAAATTCACATAGCCGCACCAACCCATTACGCCACTCTCCTTCGGGTATCTATCACTCTGGTAAGGAAACGAACCAGGGATCAACGTCATAAAATATGGTTGTACCTAACTGAGTGCAGGCAGGCTAAGGAAGCACTTCCTGCGTTCAATGTCCGGCTCACGAAACAGGTTCGCCGTTCAACTAAACTGCAGCTGCGTACAGTTACCACAGCTGTAACTGGCCATGGGTCTTTAACAAACATCTCTTTGTCATAGGAGTAAAAGACAGTCCGCTGTGCAGGGCCTGCATGGAGGACGCAAGATAGTGGCTCATGTGCTGTTAAACTGCCCGATGGTCGCTAATTAAGCCCGTCCAATCTTTAAGCTTATATATCTCGTAATCTTTAACACTGAAGTCTTTAAAAAACGTGTTCTTCGTCACAGCCAATCGCAACATTGCATTCGATACAATATTGTTTCGGTTTTGGGCTGTTCAGCCATCTGTAATAAAGACAACATCCTTGGTGTCATCATTTAATAATTTCGTTAAATAATCAGTGAAAAATTACGCGTAGAAAAGCCACAAATTTTTTAAGTCGCTCAAAAATTGTGCACAGCGAGTTTTGTTTGAAATAAAGTGCACTGGAGTTGAGGAAAGGACACAGTTTTACATCCTGAAGATCAGCAGTTAATGCATGTATAATTCCTTTCTGTGCTGCTTCTTTGTCTGAGTTTTTTTCAGCTCTAGCCATGTCTTTTAATGTGTGTTTTTTTTTTCGAGGTATAGAACTTTAAGTTGGCATTACTTTTCAAGATGGCGACCGATTTAACAGCTGTCAAGTAATTTATTTTCAGTTTGGTTTGGCAATTCATCATGAATAGACTCACGCCTGAACAACGCTTGCAAATTGTGCAATTTTATTTCGAATTATTGAAAGACACGTTTGGTGACCGTCTAATTTCACGTTTTGGACCTGTGAATTGGCCTCCAAGATCTTGTGATTTAACACCGCTAGACTTTTTTCTGTGGGGCTATGTAAAGTCATTGGTCTGTGCGGATAAGCCACAAACGCTTGACCATTTGGAACACAACATTCGCCGTGTTATTGCCGATATACGGCCACAAATATTGGAAAAAGTGATCCAAAATTGGACGTCTAGATTGGACTACATCCGAGCCAGCCGTGGCAGTCATATGCCAGAAATCATATTTAAAATGTAATGCCACAAGATTAGCTTTCGAATAAAAAAAAAAATCATTTCAATCGAATAATCCATCGTTGTTTTATTGCAATTTAAAGTTCTATACCTCTAAAAAAACACCCCTTAGTTCAATATGTTTAGTATACTGCTCACCTGCTTTGTGAGCGCAACAAAGGTCGCATGCGTCCTTTTTTGGTTGGAACAGTCCAATATAAACATTATCCTGTAAGGATTTCAAATAAATGTAAATAGTACTAGGTTACTATTTCAACGACAAGGCGAAACTACAAACACTTTAAATTTACAAAATAATGTCACCTTGTTCCTTACAAATAAACATGGGGTCATTTCTTAATAAGCGAAGCTAAGATCTCGTTTTTCTCAATATGTTATCAATTACAAAGCAGCAGTTTCAAGCAGCTTGCTGCTTGAAACTGCTGCAGAATAGATTCTCGATTCACTCAGTCCTGGTTTAATCGCAACCGATATTTCATGAATTTGTTGCCGTGGCTGACTAAAAGCCCTGACCTCAATCCTTTTGAGAATTTGTGGGGGCTGATGGTCCAAGAGTGGGACACCAACCAAGCTAGAACCAGAGCAGCCTTGGTCAGACACGTCCACGAGATATGGGATAGGTTTAGAGGCAACAATGCATGTTACAATATGATTTCGTCAATGCGGGAAAGGCTGCAAGATGTTATAAACACGCTGAAAATGGCTACACAAGATTTTAATTAATTCAATTACCGATACCTCGTACGTATTTAAAATTAACAATGATTATGTGTAGCGACAGTGATTAAATTGAGATTTAGAATCGATTGTCCTCATATAGTTTAAAAAAATATATTGACGTGTAAAAAAGTGTTTGTACACACGCCTACACATCAGAGTAGCGCTCTTCCCTTCCGTGGTCTGGACGGGGCCGCCACCGTTTGATGGCGGACGCGGTGGGGCCGCAGGGGAAGAGAAGTGTCGGTATAGCGTTGGCCGCTCTCCCTATCCCCTGGGGCCGAAAAGTAGTGGGCGGCGGAGTCACCGTGCTGACCCGTCGCAGGGTGACCACGGGGTCGGCAAGGGCCGATGCCTGCTACGGGTGCGGGTTCTTCGAAAGAGATGCCGTCGCGCCTGGCACACGGGCAACTGAGGGAACACGGGTGAGTTTTAGTCATTAAAAGTCTGACACGCCCTCCTGTTCCACCCAGAGCGGGAGAAGTCATTTCATGATGTCCCAAAAAAAAAAAAAAAATATGTTGCCAAATATTTTAGTTTTTTGGTGGGGATAAGGCAGTCATACAATTTTTTTAAGCTCTCAATACCAATTAATAACCTTAGAAAACCCGTAAATGCTTGTGATTTTAAAACATGTATAGATTTTTATTAAAATTGTTTTTGTAGTAATTAATAGTAATTTTGATGATTTCCTACCCAAAAAAAAAGGTATACTTTCCACTGATCGTTTACGCTGATCTCGCACTCTACGGAAATCCAATACAATGCGAGATTAGTTTATACTGGAAATGTATAGCTTGATGTGTGGCCGTGTGACAAACCTACTTACAGAAATATAATAATTTGTCGTTTAATGTACACTTGAATAACGTTTGGTTTTAAAAATAAATTACGTTCTATAACTACGCTATTAATAGGTCTTTACCTATGAAATTGCCGTTTTGTATGAAAAAATTTAAACTAATTTTTTTCATGAATTTTTTATTTGTATTAATCGAAGTAATCACCCATGCAATCAATGCATCTTTGCCATCGCAGTGGCAGTTTATTGATGCCCTTCTTAAAGAAATCAGCTGGACGGGAGGCAACAAATTCTCCAAAGGCATTTTGTCCTGCCTCTCGGGTATTAAATTTTTTTCCCGCCAAGAAGTTATCCAAATTCTGGAAAAAGTAGTAGTCTGTAGGCGCAAGGTCTGGTGAGTAGGGCGGATGACGGAGAGCTTCCAACCCCAGTTCTTGCAACTTGGAGACCGTCTGCTGTGCAGTATGAGGTCGCGCGTTGTCGTGCAGGAGCAGCGGAGACGAGCGATTGACCAATGCTGGTTGGAGATGCGCCAGCTTCTCCATCATTGTGTTCAGTTCTTCACAGTACACATCTGCAGTAATGCTCACCCCGTTTGGTAAGAAGCTGTGATGAATCACACCGGCGCTAGACCACCAAACAGTGACCATCACTTTTCTAGGGGTAAGTTTTCGTTTAGGGCATTGTTTAGGTGCTGAACCAGGATCCAACCAACTTGCTGAGCGCTTACGGTTATCAAACAGAATCCATTTTTCATCGCAGGTAACAATGCGGTTCAAAATTCCTTCATTTGTGTGTCTGTTGAGCAGTGCAAGGCACGTCTCGACGCGTACTTCGCGCTGGCGATCATTGAGTTCGTGGGGCACCCATTTGTCAAGCTTTTTTACCTTGCCAATTTGACGCAAATGGACCAATATTGTTTTGACGCTAACGTCGAAAGCTGCTGCTAATTCAGCCGTAGATTGTGTATCATCAGCTTCCACAATCGCCTTTAATTCGTCATTGTCGACCAAAGTCTTCGGACGACCGCGAGGTTCATTTTTCAGGTCGAAATTTCCAGAACGGAAGCGAGCAAACCAATAACAGGTGGTGCGTTGGTTTGTAGTGTTAGCTCCGTAAACGTCGTTGATGTTGCGTGCCGCTTGTGCCGCGTTGCTGCCACGACGGTACTCATATTCCATAATTACTCGAATTTTTAACGTATCCATGATGACGAAAAAGATTGAAATGCGATGAAAATGTAACACTAATCAATAAAGAAATGACTACTTTTAGAAAAAAAAAACCATGTTTTTAAAATAAAATTAATTTGAAATTAGAATTCTTAGCCAAACAAAAATTATTTTGATTTGAAATGGCCAGTACTGCAGAACGGCAATTTCATAGGTAAAGACCTAATATAATAGGCTTTATCAATAATAATTACGTTTAGGAACGAATTACAACATTTAATTCTATAAGCTCTTGTTTTATTGCAGTAACCAACCACTAATTATTTGTATTACTATAACCTCTTAAGACCGTTGGTACACATATGTGCACCTTTGATTTATTCAAGTTAAGACTAGTAGCGACCTCTTTTGACAGCTGCTAGTACTTGAATGAGTAACTATAGCGTATTTAGTTTCAGCTAATGCCTATAGGTGAACTAGCGGATAAGGTTTGTCAAATATTTTTTTCGTTTGAATTTTGTTCGTTCAGTTTTTTACAAGTGACAGCTACTTGCAACTTTTGAAATTTGATAAAAAATACAATTGTTCAGTGAATTTAGGATAGTTTTATTGAGTTTTGTTCCTGAATAACTGGACTAACGTATGAAAGGTAAGTTTCATGTTCATTGTTTTTTTTTTTGTGTAATAGTCGTCTTGTATAATTGGTACACATATGTGTACCTCCGGGCTAAAGATTAGTTTTGTATAATAACGGGTGGGCCAGAAAGGCGTACGATTTTAAAAACACTCTTGCGTTTGAAGCTTTAGAGAGGGGACTGCGCGGGTGGTGGGGTTAAGTAGCTCGGTTCTCGGAAATTTAGTCGCAATGGATCACTTTACCGGAGCGCAACGTGCATTCTCGTTAAACATTATTACAAACATCGCGATTCGTGCGCTGTTGTTCGGCGTTTATTTCGGCGTGAGTTTGGATTACACGACCTAAATCAGTGTCCAGAGGAAAGTGTGATTCGATCGTGGGTCAGAAAGTTCGAAGCTACTGGTTCGACTCTCAAACAGAAGCCTGCGGGACGCCCAAGGTCAACAAGAACGGAAGACACAATTGAACAAGTTAGAGCTTCAGTTCAACGTAATCCTGCTCTATCGACTCGAAAGCGTTCAGCCGGACTTGTGGTATCCAGAACATCTTTGCGTCGCATTTTGTTGAAAGATCTGAAATTGCACCCGTATACAATTCAACTTGTGCAGGAATTACAGCCAAATGATCCAATTTTACGACGAGCTTTTGTTGAAACAATGTTGGAACGCTTTCGGAGTTTCAACAATATTCTGTTCTCCGACGAAGCCCATTTTCACATAAATGGGCATGTGAATAAACAGAATTGCCGTTACTGGGCGGCAGAGAACCCACGTGCAAAACATCAAAAGCCTCTGCATTCGCCGAAAGTAACCGTTTGGGCGGCCATGTCAGCGCACGGAATTATCGGACCCTACTTCTTCGAAAATCGACAAGGCCAATCTGTCACTGTAAATTCTGACCGATACATAGCCATGTTAAGGGTTTTTTTCTTTCCACAACTGCAACAATTTGAAGCCTATAATCGTGCGACATGGTTTCAACAAGATGGCGCGACATGCCATACAGCTAATGCCTCTTTGGCGGTCGTAAACGAGATGTTTGCTGGGAAACTGACATCGCGCCGAGGTGACATTGCATGGCCTCCTAGAAGTCCGGATCTAACGCCACCGGACTTTTTTTTGTGGGGATACCTACAAAGTAGAGTCTACTCCAATAACCCAGCCACGATTAACCAGTTGAAGACCAATATCCGGGAAGAAATGGCAGCTATTCCCCGTGCAATGTGCCAGCGAGTTTTTACCAATTTGAGGTTCAGATTCGAAGAATGTTTGCAGCGCGATGGTGCACACCTGGATGACGTTATTTTTAAGAAATGAATTTCCCAGATGTCATTTTTTATAGAAATAAAAATTTGAATGTGAATTGTACTTAGTTTTTTTTTTAATGATTTTTTCAAATTCGCAATTCTTTCTGGCCCACCCTGTATATGACCGTTTTTCAGATTGAATATGAACGCCCGGGAGATTGAAGATATTCTGAATGACAGCGACTGACTTTTCTGGAGACGACGACGATGAAGAGTACTTGCCGCCAGATGTCTTAAGGGCTATCCAAGATTCGGAAGAAGAGGTCGATAATAGTGGAGAAGGCGAAGATGAAGGTACACATGAAGAACTGAGACAAGATGACGGAAATAATGAAGAAGCAAGTCAAAATACATCACGATCATTGTGGCGGCAGAATGTGATGCCTCATCGTGGACCTGATTTAGCAGATGACGTGCTGATTCCGCAGGGGAGTGCAGATATGAATGTTTTGTACTGTTTTTTTGAGTATTTGGGGCTCGATTTTTGGGAATTATTGGCAGAACAGAGCAACCTGTATTCAGCTCAAAAGAGGAATTTAAAATCAATATATACAAATGCTATTGAAATGCTGCACTTTGCTGGCGTGCAACTGATGATGGGCTCCCTCAAATATCCTCAAGGGAAGCTTTATTGGAGTAGGGATCTTTGCGTATCTGTAGTTAGGGATACAATCACACGTGATCGTTTTTTTGAGCTCCGGAACTATCTGCACTTAGTGGACGTAAACCAGCCAAATGCTAATGACAAGTTGTGGAAAATCAGGCCACTGATAGACCGCATTCTGAGAAAATGCCACAGTTTGCCACGGTCCAAACACATGTCAATTGACGAGCAAATGATACAATTTTCCAGACGCTGTGAATATCGGCAATACGTGCCAGCCAAACCAAATCCATTGGGCTTGAAGAACTTTGTGCTGGCTGCCCGAGATGGGTTAGTATTGGATTTTGAAATCTATGTTGGCAAGGATACATTACCTAAGGATGTAATGAAAAATCTAGGACTAGGAGCGGGTATTGTGGAAAAACTTTGTCGCACAATTAGAGGTAGCTGTGTTTTGTACACAGACAGATTCTTTACGAGTCTGAAGCTGGCAGAACTATTGCTGGCAAAAGAAGACGGCATTTTTGTAACTGGAACTGCAATGACAAATAGGATTGGACCAGTAGCGAAGAAACTGGAGAAAGACAATGCGTTAGAAAGAGGACAGTGGGACGAAAGAGTAAGAGAATACGAAAATGTGTGTGTTATAAAATGGATGGATACAAAGGCCGTAACCATGTTGTCTACTTGTACAGGGAGCGCTCCAGCAGATACGTGCGGACGCTGGTGTAAGAAAGAAAAGCGGAAAGTAAACGTAGACCGGCCAGCAGCAGTTAGAAATTACAACACTTGCATGGGCGGAATAGACTTGTGCGATCGATTAATTGCCTACAACCGAAGTGCCATGCGAACAAGAAAATGGACAGTAAGAACTTTTTGCCATTTCCTTGATTTAGTTGTGGTTAATTGCTGGATCATGTACACCCGGTGTTGCACCGAAGAAGATGTCCAACGCAAAGACAAGTTAGGCTTACTCCAATACAGACTGAATTTGGCCAAAGCCATGATGAAGTATAGCGGTGGAAGTGTTGAACCCAACTTCTTGCTTCCTGGTTCCACATCTCGCCCCAGTTCCAGCCCTTCGACAAGATCCAACTTGACTTCGTCCAGTGAAGCCAATGAACCACCCACAAAAAAACACCGGCCAGTTGTACCACAACCCCAACCTGAAGTGAGGCTGGACAACGTTGGTCATTTGCCAAGATTTGTGGATAGCAAATCGGCCTCACAATGTCGCAATCCTTCATGCTCCTCCCGCTGCCGCACGATGTGCATAAAATGTAACGTGTATCTTTGTGTGCTGAAAAACAATTGTTTTGAGAGTTACCATACTTTCAAAAAATTTGGCCCATATTGAATCATAAAAAACATTATTATCACATTTGGTTCAAGTACAGGTCTTAAGAGGTTAATGTATTCATCGCATTGTATTGGTCGCCCAGATCCAAAATAAAATCATACAGCGAAGAACAAAACTATCCAACATAGCTTGGACTATCAATGGAATGATACAGGCTGATGATTATCGTATTAATCATCATCACTTAATTCGTCCAATTCAGAAACCATTGTGTTTATACAATGGCTTATGAATACCTAAACTTTACAAAAACAGGAAAAAGTAAGTATACACTTTCAACAACAAACAATTTGTTTTTTTATACATGTTATTGACATTGTCACGGATATTTAAAAAATGACATTGGACGTGTTAACTTTTTACTGATTTTGTTTCGTGTGAAATCAATGTAAACCCAGTTTTTATACAGTTTGATGGTTATTTAATTGCTCGTAACTGTACTAGTTGTCTTGGTCAGTTGTGCTCCAATGTTGGATCACCAACAGACGAGGATTACTATGATACCTACCGGGCAAACCACTTTAAAAACTTACTTACTGTGACACACACCTGTGTGGTAGTGTACACTACCGTGGAAACGTGTGCATATTATGAAGATTAAAACTTTTCAACTTTTAGTATCGTTATAGCTCAGAAATAGTGGCTCTTAAATGATCTACAATTTTAATCTGACATAAATTTATGACAAAACTTACCATTTTGCTGAAAAACACATTTTTGAGACATTTGACTTTCAATAAAAAAAACCTCAAGGTATGGGAACGATGGGAACATTTCAGCATTTATTTATAATGGTGTTCCCAACACTCATACCAATTTTTAGCTCAATCTGAATTATTGTAGCTTCACAACTATTTTTTACGGCTAATTTGACCGGACTACAAACAGTTACAGTTTCTTTAGAAAATAATAATAAACGAGACCACTGCCTGGATAAATGAAACAGAAAGTGAGCAAGAAAATCAAGGAATATCTGAAAAACGTTACCAAAAGCAGTCGCCGAAAAGCCCGCTCTGGGTGGAGCAGGAGGGCGTGTCAGACTTTTACTGACTAAAACCCACCCGTGTTCCCTCAGTAGCCTATGTGCCAGGGGCCACGGTATCTCTTTTTTCGAACAACCCGCACCCCTGGCAAGCATCGGCCCTTGCGGGCCCCATCGGTTTGTGCTGACATTTGTTTGAGACGCGCGTGGAACACAACGCGCCGTCGACCTGGGCTTGTTCCTTACCGGACAGCGAGCTACCCATTACTCGCCGTCCGCAAGCCCACGCCTACAGTGGCCGAGAATCAGCCTAGGATTCCCGACGCCCAGGGCATCTCCTGCGGAAGCTAGGGCCGTGAGGGCGCATATACTGCCTCTCCCTCACGTGCGCCGCCTCCCTCTTCGCAAGCATCACGGCTTCGCAGAAGGAGGTGACGGCTACCCCATACTCTCGCTTTGTACCATGGCCTGGACCAGAGCCCAATGCGAGAGATCGCCGCCGCCGATCGGTTTTACTTGTTTGTTCCAATGGTTTGTTCAATTTGTTCCTATTTAATCAATGTTTTTGGACCATACCTGCCACTAAGACCGATGCGAACATCATGAGCGACATAATGAATGATGGAGAAAACCCATTACATTGCTTCCTTCAACCGGACAATGTCTTCATATTAGAGCGCGGCTTCCGGGAAAGCTTAAATGCTATCGAAGCATGTGGATATGAATCCTACGTTCCTCCATCTAAAGAGGGATGGGAGACAGCTAACTACTGAGCAAGGACATGAAACTCGATCAGTTACAATATTCCATTGAGTAGTGGAAGTGGTGAACGGGAGGTTAAAATGAAATTTCAAGTTCATTTTCATTTTAATTTCAATATGATTATGGGAAATAAAACGCTTGAATAGCCGAAGAGTGAATTAATACTTTAATATTACGAGTTCCTGTAGATGCTTGGGGCAGTCATTTCACCATCTTCTTTAACACTTCGTTACGTCGGGGTTACGTCGTTAGGACGTTTTCTTGGCCAATTCCTGGGCGATGAAGAGAATCGGCGATCGAATATATCCAGCAGTGAGACGGAAGATGACAATACCTTTTCCCCTGCGCGAAGCAATATTCTAAACTTGGACGGACCCTCTCCATCTACTCCAATAATTGAAAGTTACACGCCAGTTTGTTCTTTCACGCATAGTACCAATTCAGACTGCAGTAGTTGCTATAAAGAGGTATTATAGTAGAGGTACATCATCTTTTAGAAATCGTTCTTCTAATAATGTAACTGTTCCATCTGTACTTGAGCAATACCTATCTTCAAGACAAACACAAAAAACAACTGCGGGCTTAGCATGACGCTTTGTATTTCTACGAAGAATAGACAGCGCGTTTTCAATACAAAGTGACATTTCGTTCCTACATTTTTGTTATCGCACCGTAGAAATCCTTTTACAATCTGGCATTTAGTCTTTCGTTTCTAACGATATTTGTCTAGGTCCCTATAAACGTAGACTATTTCAGAAGAATATTTCTTCCCAAACTGTCAAAATCACACTGACAACAAAAATTTCTACTCGACGGCCACAAAGTAATACGATTATTTACAAAATCATGATTCGTTTAGAACGCATAACTGTGATAATGAATAGAAAAACATAGCTATCTTATCCTATTGTACATTATTTATTTAATAGTCATGTCTATTCTTCCGTCGACAAATCGTTGCTCGTGCTAAGCCTGCTGCACGTTCTATACAGTGCCAAAATTCCAATTTGGATCCTGTAACAGATGTTTTTTTTTTAACAATGGCTTAAACTATAAAAACATTTCCTATGCATGAACAAGTTAATATAAAACAGACATTTTAAAAATTGTCAATAGAGTAGGCATGAAATTGGCAAAAACCACAAATTTGAATGTTGTCAGTGAACCTTCATATGCAATACATCCTCCGTCTAATGCAAACACTCAGCCATGTTCCTTCCAAAATACAACTGAAAACCCCGATTCCTGAAAAATAATTATAACAAGTCACATCTATTTAGGTACGTAAAATGGTAAATCCTAGCCCCATGTTGTCACCTCATTCATACGTAAAAAAGTAAAAGTGCTTCACCACAAATGGGAATTCATGCTTCTTCCGACCATGAACCGACATTGCACACTGGATTACACATGTTTGCAGAATTTAGTCTGGCACATAAATAAACTAATCCACAACAAAGTACTGCATACTCAAATACTTATTATATACCATACATAAATGTAATCCGTTGTATGTTTTTCGGTGAAATAAAAAAAAACTATGTTTTTCGGTGAAAAAAAAAAACTATTAAAACTATTTCAAGCCAAGTTCAACAGATCGACGAGACAACAGAACCTCATCTGGATGCAACTGAGTATTCCAATTCAATAATATGTATGAAAAAACATTTTTTTATTCTACTGTTTTAAATTTCGTTATTAAATAAACATACCTTAAACATAGTACAAGTCTTTCTTCTAGACCCACAGCCTTTCTGAATGTCGGGTTTTGTTTCGTCAAATGGGGCTTTGAAATACTGTGCGGTGGTGCTTGAATTAGTAATGTTTACCATCAAAAGACCCAACCGCGTTTCGAAAATTCCATCGTTCACGAAAAGATCCTTTTGAACTAGACAGATATTTTCATCAGGTACTGGCATGACAATCGGTTGCACCATATTTCAAACCATATTACAAGTTGATTGAATCATTTCTCTCACTGTACGCTCGCCAAGTCTATAACTATCGAGCGAAACGCATTTCCAGTAGCCAAATATCTGAAAAAATAAATTAATGTTTATTACATTTTGCAGGTAAAGCATGTAGAGATCGTTGGACAAAAACAAGAGATCATCATTGGAAAGCATTGCATTTGCGGAAATCTAAAAGGGGTCAAGCGGCTATCAAAATACGGCCCCCAAAGTACAATTAATAGTTTAAAAAAATGATACGAATCTACATGGAACATGTGATCGAGTCCATATAAGACCGCGCGCTGCGTGACCATCGATTCATTCCTAAACCCGGCGGCGCGCACTTTACTATTCCCTATGGGTTCACTTAATTAATACTTCTCAACTATTGTAACTTAATTGTTTTGATTAAAAAGACTTTCTTTGTTAACTTTTGATTACTGATTAATTCAATTCCTACAATCACAGAACAATTAAGTCTAAATAGCCCACTGTCTTCTGTCTCATCTCCTATTGCAACTTCTCAGTGTGATTCGGAAGATTCTCAGAGTTGAGCTGCCAAAAGTAGTACTAGAAAAGCGAGATCCAGACTCTGACGAAATTTCAACTGCATCAGTGTTGAAAGAATATTTGGAACACAGAAAGTATTCGTGATACTCAAGTAACTTGAAATTCTACATCATACTCAGATGAACAGAATCCTCTCATCGAATATTTCATTAATATGGCAAGAACAGTTAAAAGTTTTCCTACTCAAGAACAAGTATAAATAAAACTTGACATTTTCTCAATTGTAAATAACACTGAATTAAGGTTGGCAATGCAATTCTGTTACTACTCCTCCTGAGACGATTAGTTCAACGTTTCTATATCCGGTGGCAGATTGCATATATCCGGGACAGTTTATAGTAACAGATTTGCAAATGTGGCAAGAAACAACTGCATCTGCGCAGAATATTGTAATGCTATTCCCAGCCTCAATCAATAGTTAGCAAAGTGCCAACATATTCTCACGAGACCCGACATGAAGCAGTTCAGAACACTACTGCATTTTTGTCTTAACTTCGAGTAGTCCAAAGCACTACGAATAAGACTCCATCTGTTCATCAGACGAGACAAAAACAAGTTGAAAAGACAACAAAATTGTTATCTCAACCTCAAGTGCTCAAGAGCAATGTGGTTAACGCGTCATCTGCTCACCAGACGGTACAAAAAGCACTTGAGGTTGATGCGACCTCTCCCCCAACATTACAAGTAGTTGAGAATTGTACTGCAATGCTATCCCAACCTCAACTGACACTAAACAATACAATCTCATCTGCTCCCTTACATCAAATACACGTGTTACAAGACAAATAATAACAGTAATTTTACTTTTTCACTAACCCAATCTGGTTTGTCACATTATGTATATTTTAGTGACAAACGTAATTTAAAAAAAGTGAAAAATAAAAACTTAAAAAAAAAAAAAACAACTGACTCCCAAAAAAACACTAGAAAGTAAAGTTATTTTTCACCTCCTAGTGTTTATTGGAAGTCGGTTGTTTAAAAAAAAAAAAAGTTTTTAGTTATGGTACCTACCCCGCACAAATTCGAAATTTCATCATCCTTGGGGTCAAAACAATGCATATTTATATGATAGCAGCAATCGCGGTTAATTTGCTGTCTTTTTTCGAAGAGTTCCGTTGTCTGTCTCCGAAACGCATCATCAGATCTATATAAAATTTAAATGGGACCATTTCGGAATAAACCACTTACTAAAAAAAAGAATTTTGCAAATCGGTCTATATATGACGGAGTTATGCCCGAACCTCCACTTAACTCATAACCGTTAAAGAGTTGTACCTACCTTCATCAGCTCAAGACAGTTGGCACATTCAGAACTAAATTTAAACAGCACTTACTGCAACTTCAAAAAGATACCCTTTGAACTTACGCTTGTTCTGCACGCAGCTGGCAATAGTGGCGAGCGTTTGGCAGCGATTATACTGGCCCTACAGCATCAGTTTTTGCACTTTGTTTTTGTTTTATTTTCATCGTTTTTTTGTCTTTTTTAAAATCGGAATACTTATTCCTCTGAAAACCGTAGTTTATCTTCATTTCTCCAATTGCCAATAATTTTCTGAATTACAATACAGCCGTAACACTTTTAAATTTATATAAGATTTTTGATGTTTTTAATTGCCACAAAACGTCGGCGCCTGCGTCTCATTACTTGTCAAAGCGGTGACATAGTGTAATAGTCACTAATGGCATAGATAAGTAATAGATGTTACGTAGGGTGCACACACGCGGATTACAATGTTTTACTATTTATGTTGTTACATATTTATTTTATTTCTCAGTTCCTAGACACATTTTATCTTATTTATATCTATTTCCTTTTTGTTGTATATCTGTCCGTGACATCACAGCGGGCCCTATCAGAATACCAGCGCTGCGACACTTTTAAATGTCGCAGCATCATGCTGAGATAGTGGCCTTTTGGCTTCGCACAGGACTTTTATTTTTTTTATTTTTTTTTTATTTTTTTTTCTGTAAAATGTTAATTTTAATAGTAGTGTAGCATAGTAGTGTTTTTTCTTTTATGTGTTTAATTATCGTATCATACTGTAGCAAGTCTGTAAGATTCCTGTGCAAGTCCAATAAATAATTTTTCTTTCTTTCTTTCTTTCTCAGCGTCATGAGATGATGATGAACATACGCAAATGTCTCATAGCTTTAGAAAACATATGAAAAACATTGTTAATACCTACAAATTTTGAGGGTTGCCCTCGATTTCCCTGGGATTCCATCATCAGATCCTGATTTGGTGCCAATGGGACCACCTCAGAAGTAGTATACTCTTTCAAATAAAAAAAGAATTTTGAGAATCGGTCCACAAATGAGGGAGAAATCGGGGAACATGGATAAAAAAAATATGTTTGGTGGAACATATAACCTCCTCCCTCTTTTTTAGAAGTCGGTATAAAAATGCAGGGTAGGACAAGCCAAATTGAAAAAAAAAAATCGGCCAAGTGCGAGTCGGAATCGCCCATGAAGGGTTCCGCAGCAGCAAGTAACATAATACGATTTATGACGTGTTAAAAAAAACGACTTACTAGATCTCGTTCAAAACAATTTTCGGTGGAAGTTCACATGGTAATGTACATCATATATTTGTTTTAGTTTTATCCTTCTCTTATTTTAGAAGTTACAGGGGGTGGGGACACACATTTTTCCACTTTGGTATCTCTCGCGCAAACTATCCAGTTTAGAAAAAAATGATATTAGAAACCTCAATATCATTTTTGAAGACCTATCCATAGATACCCCAAACGTATGGGTGTGATGCTTTTTTTTTTGAGTTTCAGTTCTACCCCTTTTTTAAGATTTCTCGATGAATGATTTCTTGACTTTCTGTAAGATTTCTATGTTTGTGTGAAAATCTTAATGCGGTTCACAGAAAACATCTACTTAACAAGTTTCAACAGCATAGTTCTTATAGTTTCGGAAAAAAGTAGCTGTAACATACGGGTGGACAGACAGATAGACAGACATGACGAATCCATAAGGGTTCCGTTTTTTGCCATTTGGCTACGGAATCCTAAAAAAGACCGCCACCAGTCAAAATTGATGAATGGCTTATAACCTACCCAACTGCCTATTATAAACAAAAACGATACTTATCTTGCTTATACTTTTATTTTCACAACTGTTCTCTTCGACTGTCTAACAAACAATGAATCTACATCATTTTCCATTTTTAAAACACATTTATGTCCCCACCCAGAAACAACGGCTCGGTGACGTTGCTTTGCGACGAGATTGTTATGTGTCTTCCAAATATCAGGAGAACAAAGTGCTTGGTATATTTCAGAATTAAAATGTAAGCGATAAATATTATAAACAAATTATTCTAAAAGATAGATCAATTAAAGCTTTTATTGACTTGGGTAGTCACTGTACACTATTAAGAAAAGACATTGGAGAGCAACTCGGAATACCTATTGATAATAAAAATTTACCCACACTAAATGGGTTTGGTCTTGGAACTGTTATGCCAAGTGGTCGCATTACTGTGCGAATTAGATTTGACGGTCTCGACGAGAATGTTGTAGTATATTTAGTTGAGCCTAACTTACTTATTGCCGATGCTTTAATAGGACACTCACTCATACAGTTACCGGGTGTTAGGATTTACAAGTCGGATACATCCCTATTTCTTTACAAAGATCTTCCATAAAACAACAATAAAATTGCTTTGTCGTGCTTAGAGAATAGTTACATTTATGGTATGTCTACTATTAAAGTACGCGCAGCGTCTGAAAAACCTGGACTGATTTACGTAAATACTGAGTCTTGTATGAAGAGCGGTAAAGAATATTTTATCTTACCTGGTATATACACTATCGAAAAGGGAGTAGGGTCTGTTATTGTCATCGGACTTCGCTCAGAACCCTTCACCTTAACTTCAAACACACTAATAGCTAGAGTTCTATATCTGACTGGCAATTTGCCTTCAGTAACAACGAAACGGACTGATACGGACTCGAATAAAATTAATATATTGAATATTGATGTTGTGAAAGACTCTATCACTATTGATCGGATAATTGTTGATGATGATTTAGACAAAGAGACACTTATGAAATTATATACATCGTTAAATTTGCGACGAGATTGTTTCGCTTCTTTGGAAGAATTGGGTAAAACGTCATTAGTCGAAATGCGCATTCAGGTAACGGATCATATTCCAGTAACTTACCGACCGTATCGTCTCCCAATATCAGAACGCGAAAAGGTTAAGACTATTATTACTCAACTGCTCGAAACCGGGATCATTCGGGAATCAAGGTCTCAATATGCTAGCCCAATTATACTTGTAGCTTAAAAAAATAGTGATACATGAATGTGCGTGGCTTACAGAGCGCTGAATCGGAAAACTTTAAAAGAAAAATTTCCGATGCCTCTAACATACGGTCAAATTGATAATCTTTCAGGACAAGTTTTCTTTAGTACTTTGGATCTGACGTCTGGCTATCGTCAGGTACCGCTTTCAGAAGAGTCGAAGCACCTCACAGCATTTGTGACGCCTGACGGGCACTTTGAATATAACCGTATGCCCTTCGGTCTAACCAATGCCCCCGCTGTTTTTCAGAGACTCGTTATGAATCTTCTGAAACGTCGTAATATTCCAGGTGTGTTAGCGTATATGGATGACATTATTATTGCATCTACCACGATTGACGAGGGCCTGGATAAGTTATCGACGGTCCTTGACCTTATCAAAGACGCGAATCTAACCTTGAATTTGAGTAAATGTCATATTTTTTTTAAACCATCGATTACTTGGGTATCGAAATTTCATCAGAGGGTGTTCGTCCCGGACTTAAGATTATGGCAGTTAGCGCGTTCAAAACTCCTCAAAACGTCCATGAGGTACGGCAATTCATAGGACTTGCGAGTTTCTTTCGTCGATTTTTTGCTGGATTTGGTACTATAGCAAGACCGTTAACCCGCCTTACGAAGGCCAATGTCGTTTGGACGTGGGGAACTGAGCAAGAAAATGTCTTCTCAAAGTTAAAAATGATGTTGACTCAGAGACCCATTCTAACAATATACAACCCCAAGTACCAAACAGAGCTTCATACCGATGCAAGTTCGACTGGCTTGGGGGGTATTTTACTTCAGCGGTCCGAAGAGACGAAGCCCTTCCAAGCTGTTGCATATTTTAGCCGACAGACGCAGCTGAGGAGCAGCATTTCCACTCTTATGAGTTAGAGACCCTTGCTGTCGTCGCGTCACTCAATAGTTTTAGGGTATATCTTCTTGGAATTGAGCTTAAAGTCATTACTGATTGTAGTGCGCTTCGAACGACGTTGACTAAAAGGGACTTAATTCCAAGAATAGCTAGGTGGTGGCTTTCTGTACAAGAATATCATTTACAATCGAGTATCGGCCAGGAGCTCGTTTAGCTCACGCAGACGCATTGAGTCGTAACTCGTTAGGACCTCTTGATGGCGAATCGTTATCAGTACTGCTTGTAAATGACGTACACTGGCTGCAATCCGTGCAGATGAGTGACCCCCAGCTGTATTACGTAAAAGCTGTTTTGAACACAAATTCAGTCGAAGCCAAAGATATTCGTAAAGATTATGAGTTAAAAGACCGTAAAATATTTAGGAAGATAGGGAACGATTTACGTTGGGCCGTACCTAAAGAAGCTAGATGGAAAATCTGCCAAATATGCCATGATGATGCTGGTCACTTTTCGTACGAGAAGAGTGTAGAAAAGGTCAAAAGCGATTATTCGTTTCCACGAATGACACAATTTGGTAATATGTGCTTATTCTAAGCAATCTGGTGGTAAGAAACCAGGTTTGCTTCATCCGATTCCATAGCCATCCCTTTCCAGTCTTCACATAGACCACTTAGGACCGTTCGTGAAAAGCAAGAGATGAACACATACATTTTGGGCATAATAGATAGTTTTACAAAGTTTAGAAATACAAAAAGTTAAACATCCATAAATGTTTTAAAAGATGTGTTTTCTCTCTTTGGCACGCCTAAAACGTTAATTTCTGATAGAGTAGTCTGTAGTTCTATAAGTTTAGCTTTGAATTTGTTTTCTCTCTATTCTCTGTTATTTTTGTACATGTAAAAAGTATACCCAATTGTTGGATAAAGTAATTAAGAGCAATGAGGTCATTCCTCTGGTGAAGGATAGCCGAATCAAAAGTTTTCGAAGTAATTACTTTGCTTTGTTGCATTACGCAAAGTAATGTTTTGTTTAATAAATAGAACTCTTTAAGCAAATTATCTCATTTCCAATAACTTTTTCTGTGATATCTTACATAAATTGCGAAATCTATGTATCTGGGTAGTTATGCCATCCGTAAAGTACTGGTTTTCGTTTACTTGAATCAAATAAGCTTAAGTTCATTTTGTCTGGGATAGACACTTTCTCAGGATGGCCGACTGTAAACATTTAAAATTGTACAGTAGTAGAAAAAGTTAAATTGTTTTCGATTTAATTAGTCGACTAATATTGTGTTCTCTATGGTAATTCGTTATATATAAATAGCCGTCAACCGACGGCAGGCGCTCTTTTTCCTTCAAGCGTCGCCGTCGTGACGACAGTAACTCAACGAAAGGTTGACTTGTTTAAGTGCTATATTTTGTTATTTAAAATAAACCTTGGTAAAACTTTTCTATTGATTTTTATTTAAAAAATAGGTAATAGTAAACAAGCGTAAGCTGCGATCACCCACGAATCAAGCATGATGGAAGTGTGAGCGAGACGCTAGCATTAATTTCGCTCTACATCTTTGCAGCTGATCCCTACGCACACATTTGCGCGTGTACCTACATACGTCACCGTGCTGTATGGAGTTGTAGTAGGCAAATAATTTGATACACTGACAGATGACTATCGTTCCCTAAATTTAGGAGGGCACTTAAAAAGTTTTAAGTGTTAGTTTTTTCTCCATCACTTAAGGGACACTTAAGATGCTAAGGGATCCCTTAAATATAGGGGCTCGATATTCAGCATCTTAGCGCTAAGTAACACTTTATTTTGTTGTTGAACGTGCATGTTTGCTGCGAAATGGAAGATTTTATTCAGAGTTTAGAAGCTATCGAAACTGTGGATTTAGTTACTAATCATACTCGTAGTTTATTTAGACGGCCACATATTTATAGTGAAAGACAGGACTTTTTTACGAAATATGACAATGAGGACTTCTTCAAAAGATTTAGGTTATCCAAGGACAGTGTGTTACTTTTGTTACAAAGAATAGAACACTATTTAGAATATACAGACAACAGGTATGTTTTTTTTTTTTAAACTATTATAATTTAAAGTAGGTACTTGTTTACTATATCAATTAATGTTGTTCATATTTTGTGTTTTAAACACAGGTAGGTACCTAATTTTACTTTTTTATTATTTGCAGGAATAAGTCAGTACCTCCAATTAATCAGTTGTTATGTACTCTGAGATTTTTCGCAACTGGAAATCATCTACTTGCAGTGGCTGATATGGGAGGAATCAGCGTAGCTACTTGTAGTAGAATAGTAAAAAGGGTTTCTCAAGCTATTGTGTTACACTACGAAGTGAATTTATTAAATTTCCAGACACTGAACAGCAAAAGTCTGTAGTGAAAGAAGGTTTTTACATAATTGCTCGCTTTCCAAATATTTTAGGTTGTATAGATTGTACACATATTAAAATACAATCACCAGGTAGGTAACTATGCCCAATTGAATTAATATATGTAAGTATTTAATATGTTTTAAAAAGTATTTTACTGAAATAGTTTAATTTTTACAGGTGGAGATGATGCTGAAATCTTTCGTAGCCAAAAGTCCTACATGTCGATCAACATTCAAACAATAAGTTCACCTAATTTATTGATATCTGATGTTGTTGCACGTTGGCCTGGATCAACCCATCACTCTGCTATTTACCAAAATAGTATGAGATATGCCAGTTTTGAGAGAGGTGACTATGGTGGAGCATATTTATTAGGTGATAGTGGATACCCCTTAAAGGTAAGAAAAGAAAACACTGTTTACACAAATTTTTAATATGACTAAATAAGATAAAAATAAAAATTGTATAAAAACGACTATTCTGTCTTGTTGTCCAAAACCTAGGTTTTGTAAGGGTAAAACACCATCTGCAAAAGACAAAATTTTCTTATTTCAGAGCCATCTTCATACACCGTATTTAAATCCAGTTACATGAGGCCAACGAAAATACAACGAATCCCACATAAAAACTAGGAATGTGGTGGGGAACGCCAGTATGGAGTTCTCAAAAGAAGATTTCCTGTGCTAGCTCTTGGAATACGCTTGAAACTCCAGACTACAGTAAATGTTATTGTAGCTTGCTGTGTTTTACATAATATTTGCATTCTTAGGAAAGAAAGGGACCCAGTTAATGATGGGACAATTCCCAATTTGGAAGAGTTAATTACCAGTGGCCAAATACCCAGAATCATTTATGGATCTGTAAGAGATCAAGTAAGTAACTCAATATTTTGAAGATATGTATAGTATTTAAATGATTATGTTTCTTACTCATATTTTAATAAAATATGTTACCTTTTACTTGACGAAGTATTTCAGTTTTTATTTCCAACTCTTTCACAGCTGATTGAAGTTGTAGATCTTACAGTTTCTTCTTAAATTCTATTTCCTCTTGCAGTAGCTGTTGCTTTAGGTCTTCACTGTATTCTTTCTTTATATGTATTAACTTCTTTGAAGCTATTGCAAAGTGAAGACACATGTTCTGACCTTTCATTAGGTTGGTTTAGACGAGGTCGTCTTCTGGACCACAAAGGTGTTTTCTTCACTTCATTATTCTCATATTCATTTAACTCTACCTCTTGAAATTCAAAGTCTATAGGTGGATTTTCAGTGTCAATGCATATGACTTTGGCCGGTAACTGTGAATATACAGAAACTTCTGTCACACAGTCACTGTCTGGGACGCCCATAATGCCTGTACAGCCCCGGCCAAGTATACCGCACACCTGCTCCAGAATAGGATCAACCTTTACAACAGATGGACCTCCACCTGTTTGTGTTGCATCCCTTCGTGATGCAGTGTAGTACACCTTGCTTTCAGTTTTCAGCTTGTCCCACATTTTCATCAGGGAATCTTTTGATCTGGAAGTTGTAAAGGCATATAAGTAATAGTACCTACTATTAAATAAAACTGTAAATGAATAAGCACATACAATTTTAATAAGAATAAAAATGTAATTAACAGGTGCATTAAATAACAAACCTGTATATTGTTCCTGCTGTATTGAAGGAGTCGGTCAGAGCAACCCAAGCGTAGGATTTTGCCTCGTTCGTTGCACCATCCGTTTTTTTGTTAAGTATGGTGTCTTTGTTGTCTATGAGCAATTTTATTAACCTATCTTTTTCGTCACTATTAAAATTTTGCCCCCTTTTCCTTTTTTCTGCCATTTTTCTGAGATTACAATATTATTAAACGTTAAGACAACCCAATAATCCAAAATTCCACAACAAACGAATAATCTTCAAACGTGTAACACTCGCTGTCATCTGTCAGTCAAGTTGCCACTATTTCATAACCTAACATTTTTTTCAATGGCAACAGCGTTCCGCATCTGCAATTTATTATAAATAATAGATGATATTTTAGTTATTTTTAATGAAATGATGTTTATTTTATGTTTTCTTTGTATTTTGTCGTATTATTTCGCATAAATTTACATGATTGCAATATGGAATACAAAATTAGTAATTTCATCGAAAAAGTACGATTTTCTTACGCACCGATTTAAAAAAAAAACTGTCACTTAGTTAAGTGACCCCTAGGCAGGTATCCCTTAGCTTTGTGAAAACAAACTCAGGTAAGAGGCTGATTTAAGGAGTCTCTTTGGCTAAGAGAACCTTAGAAAGGAAGTGGAGGGAACGATGGTGATAACGGGCATGAGTGACGCGTGTCTTGAAACCGTAAACCAAATAAATTACGTCTCGTAAGATCGGTAAAGCTTTGATAGAAATGTGAACAAACCTGTTGATGTTAAATTCTTATAACAATAACTCCAATTCATCTGTATTTCGAAGGTTTTAGCTTGATGTGTAATAAAAAAGAATCCTAATAATTATTATTTTAATCTGAAACTATTGAAACAAATGCGTAGTGGATTAAGCGAATTGGCTTAAAATACGGTAAGAATAAGACGGCTCGTTTAGTGAAGTGGATGAGCGATTAGCTGCGTGTTCTTTTATTTTATGTGGGTTTTGAAAACTCCACCAGTGCTCATTGTGTACGTTGTAGATACTAACGCGAGTAAATATCGACGGTTAAAAGGTAATAGGGCATAAGCGCCATTTTGGTCGAAAATGACTTATGAATGCCATCATACTTAAAAATTTCTGCTTTTTCGAATGCGCTTACTCCCATGGCTCTACGATGCCTTTTTGTCACTTATGCCCAAGCAAAAAACTGCGTTTTCGAAATGTCATTTTGGTGTAACCGACCGAGTTTTAGGCCCTTTTTACCGCAAAGGCGCTTGTACCTCTGTAAAAATGGCATCAATTTTGGTTTAAAGTCGGTAATGTATTTTTACTTCTTACTGGCGTAGAGATTCCGGGCGCTTACGGCATTTTACCATTAGCACCTCATTTGAATGCTGGAACTAATGCCTCTTTACCTTTGTCGTCAAAAACATTAAGTGTCGGTTATACCTTGATACCATTTACAAATTTACAATACAATGGTCGGTTATACGCAATTACTAAAATCGAATTTGATATTGAACTGTCGGTTATACCTTACTACCATTTACAGGTCTACCATACAGTTGTCGCTTATACCCAATTACTAAAATCTTATTTGATATTGTATTGTCGGTTATACCCTACTACCATTTACTATTTTAATACAACTCTGTCTCTTATGCCTTATTACTTAACAATCATCATTTATTAATTGGTGCTTACGCCATTTTGTATCAATTTCTTGCAATCAAGTAGCTATTTAGCGAGTCGCTTATGCCAAAATCAGTCGGCCGCGTGCAGTGACGGACGCTGCGTCTGCCATCCTCACGAACTCCGCGCCGGACGCTGCGTCTGCCATTCTCACGAACTCCGCGCCGGACGCTGCGTCTGCCATTCTCACGAGCTCCGCGCCGGACGCTGCGTCTGCCATTCTCACGACCTCCGCGCCGGACGCTGCGTCTGCCATCCTCACGAGTTCCGCGCCGGACGCTGCGTCTGCCAACCTCACGAGCTCCGCGCCAGACGCTGCGTCTGCCAACCTCACGAGTTCCGCGCCGGACGCTGCGTCTGCCAACCTCACGAGCTCCGCGCCAGACGCTGCGTCTGCCAACCTCACGAGCTCCGAACCGGACGCTGCGTCTGCCATTCTCACGACCTACGCGCCGGACGCTGCGTCTGCCATCCTCACGAGTTCCGCGTCGGACGCTGCGTCTGCCAACCTCACGAGCTCCGCGCCAGACGCTGCGTCTGCCAACCTCACGAGCTCCGCGCCGGACGCTGCGCCTGCCATTCTCACGACCTCCGCGCCGGACGCTGCGTCTGCCATCCTCACGAGTTCCACGCCGGACGCTGCGTCTGCCAACCTCACGAGCTCCGCGCCAGACGCTGCGTCTGCCAACCTCACGAGCTCCGCGCCGGACGCTGCGTCTGCCATTCTCACGACCTCCGTGCCGGACGCTGCGTCTGCCATCCTCACGAGTTCCGCGCCGGACGCTGCGTCTGCCAACCTCACGAGCTCCGCGCCAGACGCTGCGTCTGCCAACCTCACGAGCTCCGCGCCGGACGCTGCGTCTGCCATTCTCACGACCTCCGCGCTGGACGCTGCGTCTGCCATCCTCACGAGTTCCGCGCCGGACGCTGCGTCTGCCAACCTCACGAGCTCCGCGCCAGACGCTGCGTCTGCCAACCTCACGAGCTCCGCGCCGGACGCTGCGTCTGCCATTCTCACGACCTACGCGCCGGACGCTGCGTCTGCCATCCTCACGAGTTCCGCGCCGGACGCTGCGTCTGCCAACCTCACGAGCTCCGCGCCAGACGCTGCGTCTGCCAACCTCACGAGCTCCGCGCCGGACGCTGCGTCTGCCATTCTCACGACCTCCGCGCCGGACGCTGCGTCTGCCAACCTCACGAGCTCCGCGCCAGACGCTGCGTCTGCCAACCTCACGAGCTCCGCGCCGGACGCTGCGTCTGCCATTCTCACGACCTCCGCGCCAGACGCTGCGTCTGCTGCCTGCTGGAACTCCACGCTGCCAGTCTCCGAGTCAAATCTATTAGGAATATCGCTCCGAGATATTCTCAGCGAATCTTTGGCGACTGAAGTTAACAGTAATGATTTACCTACAATGGAATGGCCCAAGGAAATATTAAGTGTTCCAAACTCCGAGCCGATCGTTGTTCAATCTTATGTTTCCCAACAACCGTTGGAAGTTCTTCCATGTACATTTTCGGGAACCCACCGTAACAATACTCAATCCTCCATATTTAGAATCACCCGTCCAAAAAAGAAAGCCTCTTATTTAGATTACATGTCAGACGACGAGGTAGCCTTGTTACATGCCTTTGGCGATGCAGGAAGCTCAGATGAGTGGGAGCCGGAAGGTAATGGCAAGAAAAGGAAGAAAATAACTCTTGACGTCGAAGAAGAGATTGTTGGTAAAAAAGCGGCGAAAAAGATTCCCAAAAATAAGCGAAAACAAGCTGCCCAAAAACGGTTATCCGGTCAGAGTTACGTTAAAACAAACGGAGAAGTTGTTAAAGAAAAAAAAGTCCAACCAAACCCTTGCGTGGGTAAGAAATGTGGAAACAACTGTAGTGATATAACGGAAGAAAGAAGGTTTAGTATTTTTAAGCATTTTTGGAGCCTTTCAGAGCAGAGAAGAAAGGATTGGATCGTCAGCCTAACCCAGAAAACTAATATCCAAAGAAAGAGGAGTAAGGACTCAGAAAAACGCACCACAACGTACAAGTACAACATTACGGATGGTGATGCTCATCGAAAAATATGTCTGCAACTCTTGTGCAGGACAATTGATGTGTCACACAAATATATTTATGATAAGGTTTCGACTGCCAATGAGTTTGGTAATGCCAAGGAATCTCAAAGGGGAAAAGTGTACCTCCCAACAAAACCAGTAACGATGACATTACAGCGATTGAAAACTACATAAAATATTTACCGGCGGTTCCTTCTCATTATTGAAAGGATAGTACTCAAACATACCTTCCGGCAGAATACAAAAGCTTAGCCAATTTATATAGAAAGTAACGTCGTAGCTTTCAAGGACTGACGTTTGTTACGGAGAGTATTTCCCGAAAAGTTTTCAATGAAAAATTTAATATAGCATTCCATATCCCGAAGAAAGACAAATGCCTGAAATGTAGTCAGTACGAAAATAAAATTGATCCTACAGCAGAAGAACGACGAGCTCACGAAACACATCTTATTGAGAAAGATCACACATACAATCGCTACAAGATGCACAAAACTATTCATTTAAAAGACTCTGCATCCATTTGCATAAGTTTTCACTTGCAAAAAGTCTTGAACACACCATATGGTGATAGCATGTTATTATTTTACACACGCAAGCTGGCCGTTTACAATGCAGTTATCTACGAAAATGGTACGCGCAATGTTTATTGCTTATTATTGGGACGAAAGCCAGGGTAACCGCGGTGCTAATGAGATGGCGAAAATATTAAGCAAATACATAACGAAGCTTGACCAACGCGGAAATATAAGACGACTTCTTCTTTATTGTGACTGCTGTCCCGGTCAAAATCGGAACAAAATTGTTCTTGCAATGCTAAACGAGACCCTGCAACGTTGCAGAACTATTGAATCTATTCAAATAAATTTTTTACTCACCGGTCATACCTACTTACATGACAGTCGATTCGGCACATGCGACTATTGAAAACCATGTTAAAAATACCACTATCTGGGCTCCTTCCCAATGGTATACGGTATTCCAAACGGCAAGACAAAATCCAAAGCCTTTTGATGTTGAGCAGTTAACTCACAAAGATTTTAAGAGATGGGACCTACTCGCAGACAAGTATTTCGTGGGAAACCTAATGGGTAAAATAAGTAAAATACGAGTTGCCACTTTCAAAAAGAACCGTACAGCAGCAACAGTTCTCTATGGATCCGGAGACACCTGTGTCCCATATTGAAGTCGCATCCAAAACAAAGTTTCTGGACTTACCGGACTGCTATCCTACACCCCTGCCAATTGCTGAGAATAAACACAAAGGTTTATTGAAGCTTTGCTCAGACCAAGTTATACCTCAACAGTTTCAGGCAGAGTACTTAGCTTTAACTTTCAACAAAAAGGTGAAAGATACTTTGCCCGAAACTGACATCGAAGATAATGTTGACTAATCTGTCATTCTATTTTGTGATGATTGTGCACTTTTTTCTTTAGGTTTTGCGTGCTAGAGACCTACTTAAATTTTATCTCCAGGAGATACCTAGTTAAGACTGATTAAGTAATTAATTGATTTATTGTTGAACTCGATTAGCTGATAAGTTAGACATTGTAAACAAACAATTCATCTGTTGTTATGCAGTCGATTTGTTTGAAGTGGTTTTACGATAAGATCGTCTAAAAGACAATTAAAGTAATAATAACAGTTCCTTTACCCCTACTACCCTTTTTTTGATGTGGTACACTTTTTGACTGATTATTGTATTTTTTTAAGACACATTATAATATTATTGTTACCAAAAAAACTTTCGTCATAGTGGCTAAATGAGTACACACGGCTATATATCAAGCTATATATTTCCAGTATAAGCTGATCTCGCATTGTATAGGATTTTCGTACAATGAGAGGTCAGTATAAACTGAAAATGTATAGCTTGATATATAGCCGTGTGTACATGGTGAATGAATGATTAATTATTTTGATTATGTTATTTCATTACAGTACTACTTTATTTTTGTTACTATGTAGTATAAATAGGCACATCGTGAAAATTACTTGGCTTTTATAACTGTGTTTTATCTTAATAAATAATGAAGAAATGTATTTTCGTTTTCATTTAATCACATCAGCAATTAAACGATGATGGGTAACACCCTTTACTTAAATGTATGCAGCAACATAGGTCATATTTTAAAGGAGAATCATGTTGGTTGTGATCCCATTTTTTTTTTTTTTTTGACGTTACGTTTAACCCACGTTACCATTTGCACAGATAATGCCGTAGGTTGGATGTTCTCGTTTTCCACACCGGCACAATTAGGGGAACACAAAAAAAAAGGTTGATTTTTTCTAACATTGTCGGGTATCTTTATAAGTAGTTTTTGTTTAAGTGTTAATGACTTCATAACAGATTGTTTTAAGTACCCCCAACTTTAATTTTAAGTGTTTTGAAAAGAATTTATGGTTGTTTAAGAATTTGCTCACTTAACGCTACAAAGCGTATCAGAATGAGTACAAACTCATTCTGATAAGAACTTTAGTGGATGCTGCGAATAGGGACTGTGGGTCATTTAACTGTTTACATTTGAATAGTGCACATTGTTCTGATACAAAATGAGTGATTTACCAGCAACTTCTGTGGCTAGGGCTGTAACCATGATCGAGGAAGGGCACATCTATCGCTCAGTCAGTCGCGCACTGGGTGTATCGACATCGATGATTCATCGCGTCGTCCGACGTTATAGGGAGACTGGATCGTTCGTGCGCAGACGAGGACAGGGCAGAAATCGAGCAACTAGCGCCTTGGATGACCGTTTCTTGGTCATGCAGACTTTACGAAATCGTCGTCAAACAGCTGTCTAGACCCGAAATCGTTTAGCAGAAGTCCGTAACGTCAACGTGATTGAAAAGACTGTTAGAAGACGGTTGAATGAAGTTGGCTTAAACTCGTACGTGCCAGCAAAGGCCCCAAAATTCGAGGTAGCTCATCGTGTAGCAAGATTAGCATTCGCTCGACAGCACCAAGATTGGACTAATGAGTGGGGCCGTGTTTTGTTCAGTGACGAAAGCCGATTTTGTGTAAATTTCGTGGATGGCAGGGAAAGAATGTGGAGACATCGAGGGGAACGTTATCACCAAGCAAATTTCACTGGAACTGTGTCGTATGGGGGAGGGTCAGTTATGGTATGGGGTGGCATATGTTTGGGAGCCCGCACGGAGCTAATGATCATCAGTAATGGATCGCTAACTGCACAGCGGTACATTACAGAAGTCATAGAACCCCATGTCATGCCTTTTGCCCCATTCACAGGCGAAAATTTCATTTTCATGCATGATAACGCACGCCCTCACACTGCGCGTATAGTGAGTGACTACTTTAATGAAGTAGGCATCACTCAGATGAACTGGCCAGCGCGATCACCGGATATGAACCCGATAGAACATGTCTGGGAGTACCTGGGAAGAAAGGTTCGACAAAGAAATCCAGCCCCTAATAATGTGGAGGAACTCAAATTAGCGTTAGTGGAAGAGTGGAACAATTTGTCCCAAGAACTCATTGATAACGTTATCCGAAGCATGGGAAATCGTTGGGCACGCCACGATTGCGGCGGTAAGTCCCCTCTTTGAGGAGTGGTTTGAGAGGCGGCATGGCGTCCTCACCTTCCGCCTGACGCAGGTCCTCACCGGACACGGTTGTTTCGGGAGGTTCCTGTTTCGGATAGGGCGGGAGGAAACGCCCGGGTGTTTCCACTGCGAAGATCGCCCTGAGGACACGGTGGAGCACACGGTGGCGGTCTGCCCTGCTTGGGCGGAGCACCGCCGTGTCCTCGTGGAGGCGATCGGCGGCGGTGATCTCTCGCGTCCGGCCCTGGTCCAGGCCATGGTACGGAGCGAGAGGGCATGGGGAGCCGTAACCTCCTTCAGCGAAGCAGTGATGCTCGCGAAGAGGGAGGCGGCGCACGTGAGGGAGAGGCAGCATATGCGCCCTCGTGACCCCAGCCGCCGCAGGATACGGAGACGCCCTGGGCGTCAGGAATCCCAGGCCGATTTCCGGCCACCGTAGGCATGGGCTTGCGGACGGCGAGTAATGGGTAGCTCGCTGTCCGGTAAGGACCAAGCCCAAGTCGACGGCGCGTTGTGTTCCACGCGCGCCTCAAAGAGATGTCAGCACAAAAAATGATGGGGCCCGCAAGGGCCGATGCCTGTCAGGGGTGCGGGTTCGTTTGAAAGAGATACCACAGCCCCTGGCATACGGGCTAATGAAGGAACACGGGTGGGTTTTAGTCAGTAAAAGTCTGACACGCCCTCCTGCTCCACCCAGAGCGGGAGAAGTTATTTGATGATTTCCAAGCCAAAAAAAAAAAAAAAAAAAGCATGGGAAATCATGTACAGGTTTTAATTAGAGCCCGTGGCGGCAATACCCGATACTAAAACTCCTTTTTTTTGTCATTTTTGAAAATGTTTACAGATTTCACTTTTAAGGAAAAAACGTTCAATTCTCATTTTTGTCATTTTTGTTTATTTCTTCACGTAGAAGTATTGTGTGAGTCACTTTAGCGTTTATTTCAGTTAGTTTGAGTGCAATTAATTATTGATTAACTAAAAAAAATATGTGCTACATAAATTTGTTAAGAAAAACGACCTTTTTTGTGTTCCCCTAATTGTGCCGGTGTGTGTAGTATCCATTGTCTGGTATTTGGGATAAGCTAGACACGAGGGCTTTAATGACCTAGCATTGTTTTTAAATAGCATCGTTATAGATAATGAATAGTATGATGTATGGCATATACAGGATGAAATTGAAAACATGCGACAAATTGAAATGGGAAATTCAGTAACTGTTACCTAATCATTTTAAATTGTTATTTCCGAAATATAAATTGTAAAAAAAAATGGTGTAATTATCAGCTTAGATAGTGCAAACTAAGTTATTGTCTTCACGTAGACACGATTTTTTGGCGTTCCAGTAAAATAAAATAAATTTAAAACAAACAAAAAAAATAAAGTATCAATTTAGGCGTGTCGGAAATGCAATCCATTCATAGCAGAGTTCATAACTTCGTGAAGTATGGCAACGCTTTGCGCTTGCGGTCATTTACCTAATTTTGGCAATTTCCACGAAGTAGGGGCATGCGACGTTGCCAAGCCGCGGGCGCATGTATTTTGCATCTCTTCCCTGTACTCGGCCACCCCCCGCCCGCACTGCTCCCGCCCCGCGCACGCCGCGCCGGTCAGTTTCCCGAAAACATCTCTAGGAGAGGTCACGGTAGCGCACGCAATTTGCAACATTGCGATTATTCGATAGTATACCGTGAAATTGTTACCTCATGTACATGAGATAATTATCCTGTGTTAGTGTTAGTGTACCGGACTGTAACGTAATTACGTAAGATGCCTAGGACGAGAGGAAATAGTCGTGTGCCATTAACCAACGACCAGTTACTAAACATGGTTGTATGGTATAATACGACAAGAAACTTACGTGAAACGCAGCGAAGATTTCAACTTAGGTATCCTAACAGCATTCCACCATCACTAGGAAGAATTTTGAGAGCCACCCAGAACCTATTGGACTTCGCAAGCTTCCACCTTCCAGCACACGCCCGAGGTAGTGGGAGGTCACCGGTACATCCGAATCGAATGTACCGCATGATAAAGAGGTTTTTTTATGAAAATCCTCAAGCGAGTACTAGACAAGCAGCGAGACGGTTTAATGTAAGCCAATATTACGTCTGGAAATTATTAAATGCATCGGGAATGTATCCGTATCATTTCCAGCGCGTACAAGACATCGTTCTCGCCGACTATCGTCCTAGAAGAGATTTTTGTAGTTGGTTATAACGAAATCTCCACCAAAATATTCTTTGGACTGATGAAGCAACCTTCACCAGGATCGGTTTGTTCAACATCCACAATGAACATTGGTGGAGTGCTCGCGGTCGTAACCCGCACGCAACACGCAGGGACGCTTTTCAAGTGCGATTTAGTGTGAATGTGTGGGCTGGAATCATTGGTGACCGAGTAATTGAGCCCTATTTTATTGATGGCAGCTTAACTGGCCAAAGTTACCTCGAAATCCTTACGACCGTAGTAAGAGAACTGTTAGTAGATGTGCCAGTGTCTTACACAGCCGGTATGTACTTCCAGCAGGATGGAGCCCCGGCTCATTACTTTAGTGAAGTGCGTGCATACTTGGACAGGGAGTACGGTGATCGGTGGATTGGTCGTGGCGGACCAATAGCATGGCCGGCACGCTCGCCTGATCTTACCCCGCTAGACTTTTATTTGTGGGGAGAAATAAAAAGACTTGTTTACGAACACGAGAGCGAAACTCGAGAACAATTAAAGGACAGAATTTTAAGTGCTTTTACAGTTGTAAAATCCCAGACATTAGTGCTTAGAAAACTTAAAGACAATTTACGGCGCCGTGCCTTATTATGTGTAGAAAATCAAGGAGGACATTTCGAGCATCTGTTGAAATACACGTAAGTTTTAGTGATTAAAGACCATTGTAAATAAGACCATTGTAAATAAGACCATTGTAAATAAGACCATTGTAAATAAGACAATTATTGTAAATAACGTGATTCCAACATTTTAAATACGCCTAAAATACAATACTTAAGTGCTTTTGCTTCATTGTTACAAAAATAAGTTTGTATTTTGATTGTCCTAAGCCGATTTAAGTATGAAGGGAAAGTTGGTTTTACAATGTTTTCATGCGCACGCGGGGTCGCGGTGATCAAAAGCGTGGCCGGTCGAGCCCGGGGCCGGCGGCGCGCGGCAACGGGGGAGCGGGGTGTCGCGCGCGGGCGCGGAGCGTTTGATTCATAGCATAGGTACTTTGTACCTACGTAGGCTACAATGCTAAATTTACGATAGCCGTGATACGACGAATTATTTAGTTGATACTTTTATTGTTTTCATGGTTTTGGCAACTTTTTTATCTTTAATTCATTTTCCTTAATGACATACTCTATATTTTCTTTGTAGCACGTTGAATTATATATTTAAATTTGTCGCGTCTATTCAATTTCATCCTGTATTATACTTCACACTATTCATTATCTTTTAACTAATTATCAGTCATTATTAAATACCAGACAATGGATACTATATGTGCACATGAACCTACCGTGCGGCGTCATGTCAAACATGTACAATACTGATGTAATATTATGTTCTCTTTTGATCCGCCCGTTTACCACTTCCACTACCCATCGGCATATTGTCGATATGTGTCATGTCGATGTATTAGATTCGATGTTATGTCGATATATAGACACACAATTACAAACTTAAATACAATTAATGATAAAACTTACTTCGAACTTATTTTATTTACCTAGATAATGAACAATATTAATAATAATCATGAAAGTACCATGCCTAATGGAGAAAACTGTCAACAAAAGTATGTGTACTTAATAGGACGTAGCAAAAATTAATAACTTTCAAGTAGGATTACTCCGATCGGACAGTGAATAGGGATTAGCGCCATCCTTAATCTACACAAAAATACTTTTCCAACGGTGTATCATTCATTCCGATTGGTGCCGGTACCAGATTCCATACATTGGTGCCCATACTCCTTTAGCTTGAGACATACGAAAAAAATAAAATGATGATTCCGATACTTACGATGCGAAAATGTAGACGTTTACGTTTAATGTATGTGCGGTGATTTATCGTAATAAAAGCAAAAATAAAAATAATGATTTCAAAGCTAATAATAACACTGAATACGAATGGTGGCAGTGGGAGCATGCAAAGAGAACTTTGGTACAAACATTAATAGGCGAGTATGAAAAACAAATGCCCTTATTAAAAAAAAAAAAACTTCCAAGAGTAACAGTGTCAGTATAGAATGTGTGTTAAAAATTCGAAATCATATGAATGCGCAATTCTGATAGATTTTTTGGAGAACTACGATTGTAAGTTGTCTAAAATTCAGTCACTGCATTTTGGTGGATCAAAAAATTATATAACCCTTCATTCATGGTATGATTTACACGAGCACACGCTCTCAATTTTTTGTGACGTTGTCAGACAGCAACTGTCATTCACCCCACGCCTTTTGGGCACACTTATTTTAATTATTAAGTTAGCCAAACAAATTCGTCCGGAATTATCACTTGTTTTTGCATGGCCGACCGGCCAATGTAGGCAAAAAATTAATCTTCCTGCTTAACTTCTTTACGACAAAACTGAATCGTTCCCTTACGACTTGGTCTTTTTCAGAAAGTTGGAAAAGAGGTAGACGATAGCATTGGGGGTGCCACAAAACGACCGTTAGATAGGCGTTTTTATTTTAATACCGTAAAGATTTTACGACGAATTTCCACATCATGGATGGCAGACGCCAATTTCAACAAAACCCAGGTCAATCCGGTGGCAACTGCCGTGGACTTAGGGACGCCCAACGTGGGTATCAGCATATGCAGGACAGAGAACATGTTAGGGACTGGTCGTATGAAGCACCGCCCTATGATCCTGCTAGAGAGCAACGAACTGGAAAACCCAGCAACCGCTCGCATAATTTTAGGAAAAGTTTAGAAAATAAGAAGCTTCAGAAGACTAATGCCTCAAAGCTCAGACCATCAACGGTCGAAACACCACCGGTAGATGAGCCGCTCTACGATATGGGACCACATTCAACTTTGGTTCCACTTCAAGACGTGCACATCCAAAACTTCGATTTTGGAGGTTTCCTACCCCTGATTTCAGAAACTTACGAATAACTACGGACCGTAGACCCCCGTCTACTTGAAAGATTACCATATTCAATATTTTTATACGTATGCGCTAACCACCTTAATCTACAGGTCGCTGAAGTCGCACGTCAGAACGGTCAAAATGTCCTTAACCAAGGTACAGATTTAAGAGACGCCTTACCTGACTACCAATGCCTACCTAAAGTCGTAGTAGACTATATTAGTCATATTGGCAATACCGTCACTCCTACTGGTATCGAGTTAAAACTAAATCTACCAGATATTGCTATTCCACAAGTACCTATTGGCGATAACGATGATAACTCCAAATGATCCGGAGGGTATCATTTGGAGTTATCAACGCCGAAACGCACGACGTATATGAAGCCTATATACGTCCGATAGTTACAGCGAGCAGAGTTCTAGCAAGTGCTGAAAATGAACCTGACTACGCACCACTTCCCGATGTTTTAATGCCGGCGAATCTTCAACCAACAGAGAACCTACTCGGTTTTGGACAATAGATATACAAAACCCTGGCCTGCAACAGCGCCTTAACGGTATCAACTTCAATGATGATAATTCCATTGAAGGGAGGTACAAAATTAGTTATACCGCCTATAATAGAGTGTATAATGTACTCTCCGAAATGAAGGACCGCTTCAAAATGTCTGAGATTAGGACAGAAGAGAATCGTGACGGATTGAATTTACTTCAAAAGAATGTAATAAAAGTCACAAGCGCTAATCTCACGTTCGTTGAATCAGAGGGACCAGCAAACCCGCTCAACATTCCGCTATACGATAGAACGGGGAATATAAATTCAAATATCGCTCAAGGATCTTCGACGGCAAATCAAGCTAATTTAGAGGTTATGAATAGACGCCGTATTATACAAGGTGCTTTAGCCGCTCCAGGCCCATGCTTATGCACCGTAGCTGGCGCTACGCCTGGCGGGTGGGCTGTTACAAGCAATGATAACTTTAACTAGGCGTTTTTATTAAGGGCACGATTATGTCGATGCCACTGATGCATTTAACAGTTTAAAAGCGTGGATGAAATCAGTAAATGTGTTTTTGATACACGACTCTGAAATTGACAATATCAAAATACTGGTGGCCAAATAACTTAAGGTAGGAACCATGCAAATACATCAAATAATTTCTTAAGTGCAAATCGAAATTCTTCACCGACAGTAAAGATGTTTTTGTGAGCTAGGACAGTGTGCTGCCTCAACCCATTAACAAATTGGCTATCTAGAAAAAACAAAGCCAGCTTCTGGCTTCTGGTTATTCCCGGCCCCAGCCAGTGCTGCCGCCCCCAATGATCCCGTGCTTGCCGCTTCTACGTCGGCCGCCGTGTTATCTACATCGCCTGTGACAGAAATTTCCAAACGAAAGACGGTGAGGAAGGCTCGCCGTTAAGATGACGAATTTTGATGTCCCCCGACATTCTTGCAGTGTCGGTACACTTCAGATTTATATTTAGCTTTTGTCAATCTACCCCTAACATTTATTTCTAGTAAATTTCTCTGTTAAAATAGCTTGCCGGTAGATGTTATTATTTTTGTCTTGTGACGTGACGTGAGTGACGTCTGTCAACTGTCAGTGTCTTTTTTTTTGCTATATAGATTATAGACGTTACGTTTCGTTATTCGATCTGTTTGTCATGATTTTATTATAATTTCGTTACTTAATTTTTAATGTTGCATGTTTCTTTTTCGTCTCCTGATATCATAATGTTTAGATTTATCCCCTTCACATTTAAGTGTACCTACTTAGTTTATTAATAGATTGTTAAAATCACTTCCAACTACAGCGAATTGGTGCTTTTATTAGTTGAGCGTATATTTGTATTTTTTTGTTGTTCTATATAGTGTTATAAAGTAATTAAGTAGTTTTATAAGATACTGTAATTTATTTATTTTTATTCATTAATTTATTCATATACAAATTATTATTTTTTGCAACCTATGTCCGATGAAAAAACTGATGATGAGTTCTTCTCTTGTTCTTCCTCTTCTAGCAGTTTCGTCAGTGCGGCTAGCGATTCTTCTTCTCCTCTGACTCTCGGCGATCAGATTTCCTCTTTACTCACCCACGTCCCCAACAATCTCAACATAGCCCACATCAATGCCCAGTGTTCCTGGCCATTACTCTGATCTTCTGGCTTCCATTAACTGTGCACATATAGATGCTTTGCTGATCTCTGAGTCCTTCCTGAAACCCTCACTTTCATCTGTTCACTATGCCCTTCCAGGTTTTGTTCTTATTCGTAATGATAGAACCGGGAAGGGAGGTGGTGGTGTTGCCATTTACTTGCGTACCGATATTCCTTACAAGATTGTCAGCACATCACCTTCGTCCTACTCGGGATCTGCGGAGCATCTATTTCTTGAAATTTCTCTGCATCATGTTAAAATGCTTCTTGGAGTGGAGTACAGTCCTAACCTCAGTATAGATTACTTTGGTTCTTTTGATTCGCTTTTAAATGATTTATGTCCCTCCTATGACCACGTAGTCTTGATGGGCGACTTTAATACTTGCCTTCTGAAAAATGACAGTCGTACTCACAAACTTCAATCTCTCTTATCGTCTTTTAATCTTAGTATTCTGCCTCTTTCTGCTACTCATAATTTTCCTAACTGCACCCCTTCTCTTTTAGACCTGATGATTGTCTCTAATCCACATAATGTATCTGTCCACGGACAGATTACTGCTTGTTTTTCTTACCACGACCTCATCTTTATGTCCTACAGGATTCGCCCTCCCAAGCGTAAGCCCCAATATATTTTCCTTAGGAACTACAAGGGCATTGACCTGGAGGCATTGCTGCGTGATGCTGGTAGCATCGACTGGACAGCTGTCTTGGAGAGTGCTTGTATTAACGATATGGTTCACATTTTTAACAGCACAGTACTCAGCCTATACGATCGTCATGCCCCCACCCGTCGAGTTAAAGTCAAGTATGTTCCGGCTCCCTGGCTCACTCCAGTCATTAAAGATGCGATGGCAAGTAGGGACAGAGCCAAAAGGAGGTTGAAACGCTGTCCTTCCGAGAGCAACTTGAATGCGTTTAAGATACTGCGCAATCGTTGCAGGCGTATGTGTAGAGATGCAAAGCGACGCTACTTCCATAATTCTCTCGACAACCGTAATTCTTCACAAGTCTGGAAATTTCTAAAAACTGTCGGCATTGGTAAGTCTCCGGTCGTTTCCAGTAGTGACATTGACGTGTGTGCACTCAACAGAACTCTTTTGAAGGTTACTGATGACATCCGCTGGGCTATGGACCACAAATCTCTCACCTTACTTGTTCTTCTAGACTTTAGCAGTGCCTTTAATTCTGTTGACTTCGATATCCTTCTCGGGATCCTTAAATCCTTCAATTTCTCTTCTTCTACTATTGCTTGGTTCGACACCTATCTTAAAGGCCGCTCGCAGCGGGTTCGTCTCGATCAGTGTTCCTCTGACTGGTGCTCTCTTGCCGCGGGTGTGCCTCAGGGTGGCGTTCTCTCTCCCCTTCTCTTTTCTATTTTTATTAACTCTGTCACCAGAGTCATCTCTTCCCACCTCCATCTCTATGCCGACGATCTGCAACTTTACAATCACTTTTCAATGCAAGATGCGGATGCTGCCATATCTGCTATGAACAGAGACCTGGATTTGATTAGCGAGTGGTCGCAGTCTTTTGGACTGCTGATCAACCCTAAGAAGTCCCAGGCCATAATTATCGGTGGCAGGTATATGCGGAATAGACTCGATGTTGCGTCGCTGTCTCCACTCTGTTTGAATGGAGTTCAGATAGAATACGCAAAAACGGTTAAAAATCTGGGTGTGACCATGGACTCCTACTTATCGTGGACTGCACATGTTGCTCAAGTCAGTCGCAAAGTACACTTTACGTTCCATTCGTTAAAATGCCTCCAGAGCTTCCTGCCCTTGAACACCAAGATCACCCTTGCCCAAACGCTCATACAGCCCATCATTGACTACGCTGATGCCTGTTATTTGGATGCCACCGAGGAGCTCTTAAATAAACTTGAGCGTTTGCAAAATATCTGCATTCGTTTTATTTTTAACCTTAAAAAATACGACCACGTTTCTAACTTTCGCAAGATCCTCAAGTGGCTCCCCATTCGACTTCGCCGAAACTCTCGGATATTGTGTTTGCTATTCAACATTCTTCACAACCCTAAGACCCCATCCTATCTGCGGGAACGCTTCTCCTACGCCCGTCCTTTTGATGCACCTTGCAGGTCGCATCTTAGAAATCTCCTCAAGTCCCCTCCCACCTCAACCGACTTCTACTCCTACTCCTTCACTGTGCACGCGGTTCGGTTGTGGAATTCACTTCCGCCTGACATTAGGAGCCAAACTGTAGCAGTATTTAAAAGAAGAGTGAAAGAACACTATCTCTTCACTTTGTCATAAGGGGCCCCAAATGTGCTCGATAAAACTGCGACAGAAAGTATTCAGCATGTTGACAATTGATGACAATTGACATCGACTCTATTAGTCCAAATTTTAATGGGGTCTTTCAATCCCAAATTCCTATCTCTGAGGACTGGACTCGGCTCCTAATGCGCCCAAAAATTCTGAAAACAAAAACATTACAATCCTTAAGATATACCAAAAATACAAAATTGGCACCGATAAAGCTATTTCCTCCCTCTAAGCGTTTCATGATTATTGAGGATATGAGCTTCTCTCCTAAGAAAGGATTAAAACATGGAGCCGGCCCCAAGTAATCCCCTTAAACCTATTAACATAAAAAATAATAATAGACAGTTTTACTGTACCTTATACAAAACACAAAAGGCACAAAAGTAGTGGTCCCTTATTTCATCAAGAACAACATCGTCCAGCATCTCTTGCACAGACTCGAGCAACTGAAGGTATGTTTCGCCCTTAAAGCGTTCCAAGAAGACGGGCCCGAGTACCGTCTACCCTATGATTCCCGCCCGCACATTCCGTACGTGGGTTTTCGTACGACCACCAGTGTGCGTTGTAGATATTAAAGCCTCACTCTACTAAAAGTGGACTCGTCTGTCCATAGAATTTAACGACCAGGGTCTTCCATCAACCACCTACATAATCAAATAAATGATTTCTGAATCAATAGCCCTCGCCAATTTTGTTACAAGAATTTTTTGGGCAACATTTTCAAGCGGTCACTCGAAAAATCACTTTAGATTTAAAAATTGACTGCGTGGCTTTAACCGGTGTGAACTTTGGCATGTTAATACAGGCCCCTCCTTTTGTTTGCCACCAATCGGCTGTGGGAATAGTTGGACTCACGTTGCGTGCATGCAACTGTGAACCCATGTGAGTGGTTGCTATTCTTGTCTCTGTCAGCGCGCCACGGCGTTGGTACACCTGGCCGCTTGCTTCTCGGCATCCAGGCGGTCAGTCACCGCTGGTAAGACCCCCAGTTGCCTGGGAGAGGCCCGACGGATGACCAGCGACTGAGATGCCATTCGACACTCACACAGAGTAGGTGTCTGGCACCTGCCCGTTTTGTTCGCAAAGGTAGCCGCTTGCGGTCCGGGCTAGGCATGAGATATACCTGCAACATTCTATACCCGGCCTCAAAGGTATGGGTACGGCCATAGGTAAAAGGGGCTGTTGTCCGCAACTCCACGTCAAAGCGCGTATTTTGCGTACGGTGGGTACGGCCATATACTCAGTACTTAAACCCAGTATCAAAATACCTATATATTCCGAAAATTGTGTAATGCCAAATGAAACCAAAGTGGAAGCCGTTAATAAATTTCCCATACCGAAAACTGTGCATTAGTTGCGACAGTTTTTTGGGCAAATTAATTATTTTCAATTTATTGAAAATTATGCCATAATTTCTGCCCCTCTTACTAAATTTAAAATTCTAAAATGTAAACTGACATCAAATAGTGTACTATCTATTTTTAATAAAGAAACCATTTTGTATACGGAGGCCAGTCGTGATGTCATCACGGGTATTCTTGTTAAAGTTAAAGTGAAAAACCTATGTATTACTATAACCGTTGGACAACTGAGGACAAAAATAAATACCATTCCTGTGAGTTGGAACTTCTAGCAATCGTAAAATTTATTTTTATCTGATCACAATAGCATTTTAATTATTTGTTCTACACATAAATACATATAAAATTATGTTTGCATAATCTTTAATTCATAAAAGAAGAGCTTGTGGCTGCACGGGTCGATCGATCAGGTTAAGCTACGGTTGTCGCTGTTGATTCGTGGATTGGTAACCATCTTTACATACCAAGTGCCGTGCCGTGCCTCGGAAAGCACGCTAAGCCGTTGGTTGGTCCCGGTTATTCGTGGATATTTGGAAGTAGTTACGAGTCATCAGAAGCCCGAAAGTCTGACAACCAGTCTTACAAAGGGGGATCGTATTACTCGGTAACTGGATTGAGGAAGTCAGATAGGCAGTCGCTCCATGTGTTTTTTTATGGATATAAATAGTTTAATATGTGTGTATAACATCGTCTTGGGTAACTGTAAGATGTTGTACTTATTGGTGTTAATAAATAAATGTGAAATACTGGTATTCAGCTGCAACCGGTTTGACTGGAAGCTGACCCCAACATAGTTGGGAAAAGGCTAGACAGATGATCCTCAATACCCATAACATTATTTATGTTTGTTGGTACTGAATTGGGATTATACTAAATAAAACTACGTATTTATTGCCTAACAAATTCTTTTATTGTAGGTACAGACGGCAGCACATCAAGCTACTCCAATCTGTCAAATTTATTTGATAGATTTTAAAAACAAGAACAACATTGTATTCATAAAAATAATAAAAAAAATGGTTTAAATAATATGTGATTGTAAATAATAATTTCAAGTAAATAATTGTAAATAAAATTTGTATATTAGACTTTGTAAATAATAATTGCACTAGTTGTTTATTATACGTTTTTTCAAATAATATAAAAGTCATGTTAGAATTTATCATCGAGCTGCGTCTAAGAATACGTGTGTTAAAAGTGTAAATATCAGTAATGTGTGTGTAAATAATAACTGCATAATAATATGTTTTAAAATTCAAGTAATCTGTGCTTGAAAACACTACCAACTTGCTGTAAGCTGACTGTAGTTGATATAATAACATAACTGTCCACAATTGACCAAAATAATCAACATTCTTAGAATAAATTTTGAGTAGTGTTGACCAATGTCGTTGAGAGCAAAATAGATTCCCACTCGGTACCCCCGGAAACACACAGCGCTTCGTGCCATCTCTTAAATAGAACAAAATACAAAAAAATCCTTTACGTGCAAAACAAAATGATAAACAAAGTAAGAAAGAGCAGATCAAACTGGGAGCTACGGGTAACCGAAACGAGTCAAGAGAACGCGTTCGGATGTGGTACAAACCGATCATTACCCAAAAATCCCACATATATCGTCCTCACACCTAATTCGTTCGGCTTTTTGGTGATCTTCTCTGCGAGCTAAGATTCTTCCGTCCCTTGTCCAGACGTACTTCCATTTATTCTGACTCCCCGCCTGACGAGCGTGATAAAATAACTGGCGGTTTGTTCGAGTTAGACGTTCGTTAACATAAACTCGGTGCGGCGGCGCCGGCGGCCCACTGATATCAAGGTCACCTGTACTCAAGCCGCGGCGAACTCGAGCAGCGCGCAGTAATGCGTCGCGCGTGGCGCGCCTTGCGAAGCGCACGGATATACACCGCGGTCGCTGCGCAGCGGGGTCGGCAGAGATCGAGCCGTCAGAAGTCTCAATGCGATTACGGCGCGTGGATCCGACTCGCTCAGCATGAACTACGTCCCTCTCATCAATGACGACGCCAAGCTTTATGGCAAGAACCTTAACGAGGTGAAGGGCGCTCTCGTCCTTGTTTTCCGGTATTCCGGTCACCTCAATGTCGTTGAGCAGCAGTTCTTGATCCCGTTCATTTAACTGGCATTTCAGTTCAGCGATGGTGTTTTCTAACGGATCCCTATCCGGCTGCACTTTTTGCTCCAGTTTGAATTCGAGCGCGCCTACTCGCGCTTCTAGGCTATCCATCCGCTCATCAGAGGTCTTAAGGGAATCCTTTAGCTGAGCCATCTCTGTGCGTAACCCTTGCATTTTCCTGATGCATCAGGCGAAACTCTGCACGCAGCTCCTCCTTAAATAACCGCAGCTCGTCTGCCAAGTCAGGAGATAAATTAACGGTGGTATCCAGGGCAGTGCTGTTTAATGGACTGTCCATGTCCATTATCTCCTCGGGGCCACTGTGCTCCTCTGCCTGGGCAGGATCCACCCGATCCACCCTACCTCGAACTGGTGTCTCCGACTTGTTGTCTCTGACTAAATTTTTTAAGCACTCAGGGCAGCGCCAGGTGGGAGCAATAATACCCGTACCAGGCAATCCGACGCAAGCTCGATGATAAAAGGCTGCACACTGACTGCATTTAGCGGCCTCTATCGGCAATAAGAATTTGGCGCAACCACCGCACTTCGCTGCCGGCATGGTTGGTTTGGCTTCGTTCGTGAGTCACACTTGAGATTATTGATCCCGCTTAGTAGTTCCGCACAGTATTAATAGATGGCGCTGTTTTGAACCTATGGTTTGATGGGAGTGTTATGGTTTGATAACACCATATACCAACACCGGGATAAGCAGAGTTGAAACACACTCTCGGGCGACACTTCACTGCTAGTTTTTAAGTATTTTCACTAAATTGTTTTATTATTTTCAAGGATACGGGTAGATTTTGGTCACTAGCGTACAGACTTAAGTTTACGCAGGAATCACTTTTAATTCACTGCACTTGTACACTAAATAACGTTTCGTGTTTAGAGTTATTGTATGAAGAAACTTTCTGTGTATTTTTTTTTCTTATTAAATGAGTGTTTTTATTTAAGCCACTTTAAACAGCTGTAAGAAGTACCGACCAACTCGACGTCCGTGACGTCACCCCAAATCCCCCAAATAAGGTTCATGTTCAATTGGGAAAATTTGACAGTTTGGGGTAGGTTGAACTGCTGGCGACTGTACATGCTTAGTAAGATGATAAAAATAACGAAATAGGTTGAAAAAGTTCTTATTAGGGTTCCGTAGCCAAATTGAAAAAAAAGTGAACACCTATGGATTCGTCATATGACTGTCCGTCTGTCTGTCCGTTCGTCCTTATGTCACAGCCAGTTTTTTCCGAAACTATAAGAACTATGCTGTTGAAACTTGGTAAGTAGATGTATTCTGTGAACCGCATTAAGATTTTCACACAAAAATAGAAAAAACACAATAAATTTTGGGGGTCCCCATACTTAGAACTGAAACTAAAAAACAAAACATCGAACCCATACGTGTGGGGTATCTATGGATAGGTCTTCAAAAATGATATTGAGGTTTCTAAAATCATTTTATTTCTAAACTGGATAAATAGTCTGCGAAAGAGACACATCACAGTGGTATATTGTGTACCCCCTCCCGTTACTTCTAAAATAAGAGAATGATAAAACTAAAAAATATATATGGAGTACATTACCATGTAAACTTTTTTTTAATACGTCATAAATCGTATTATGTAACTTGCTGCTACGGAACCCTTCATGAGCGAGTCCGCTTTTTTTTTTTCAAAAGGTGGCGGTGTTGATGATCCATGCTCCACGGATGGAACAATATCCTCTTGTGAGTTCCTTGATGACTCACTACGTCGTTGTCGATTCACTAGAACCCAACAGGCTTGATTAATGTAAGAATAAAACCAATGTAAATGCAGCGCTATCTTTGACCACCAGGCGACACTACCACAGCTAACCATGAAGATAGTTCGACCGCCAAACTAATCTCACTTGTCAGGCGTCATTATAGTTAGCTTCATCTCGTTTAGACTGCACCACTTTCCATTTATGTTTCCAATATTTGTAGATTTTGTCTATGACCTTTTTATTCTATATTGTCAACGGCAATCTACCCAACTAAAATTTAGCACAATTATTATACGTTTTGAAAAGACAACTTCGTTCTTTTATTACTATGCCTCAAAAACTGGAAAACATCGCCGCTCTGCTAGCTAAGACACTACAAGTCAATAACATTTGGTCCTACGAGCCATATCTAAAGCGATCACAAGCAACCAGCCTGGTGAATATCCCGGAAAAATACGACCACTAGCGGCCGACAAGGAGGAGTGGCATCACTCAGGAGCGTAAGACTTTTCCAAATCCTTATTCCACATACGAGTACACCTTTGTCCTGTTCGCCTTATATCTTTGTAGGAACAACGGGTGTAGTGCGCATTATCTACCACAGTGGTTGCAGGATAACCGTAAGTACTCCTTTTTTCCATAAATCGTCAATATGAGTGAGGCGTTTAAGGAATTGGTGAGAAAACGGGGTACCAGTAAGGGTAGTTTGACGCTGTTTGTGAAAAATGTAGATTCGTTTTCAAATATCGATGAGTTAACTGCCAAACAAATAAACGAATAAAAGCTACTTCAGCTCTCGGCAAGTAGCTTATTTCAAAACTTTAGTACTATTCAATATGCTACTGAAAAATTAGTAGACGAAAAGGAATATGCTAAACAGTTGTTAGAACGTGAAATGTTTGAAAATTCTTATTACAGTGCTATGTCTACTATTGAGTGTCTGTTAGAAAATAAAAGGTTAGTGGTACTAGCAATGATAATTCTCATAACTGCAAAAATAAGTTACTGGTTAAATTGCCCACTATATCGTTGCCCTCATTCGATGGTTCTTTTGAAAACTGGCTAGAATTTAGAGTTACATACTTGTCAATGATTCACAACTCTGAAGAGCTAGATCATCATCATATCAGCCGAAAGACGTCCATTGCTGGACATAGGCCTCCCCCAGGCTCCTCCACTTCCACTGGTCTTGTGCTTCCCACATCCAGCGGATACCCGCGGTCTTCGCAAGGTCATCGGACCACCTTTTGGGAGGCCGTCCCACTCTACGTCTTGAGAGCTAGATAATATACAGAAATTCCATTATCTAAGGTCTGATGTTACAGGTAATGCCCTTCAGGTAATTAAATCTCTAGAATTTTCTGCCAGTAATTACAAAATAGCTTGGGAACTGATCGAGGGTAGGTATGATAATAAAAATTTGCTAGTACATAATCATGTTAGATCATTTTTTTCTGTACAACCTACAAAAGAATCAGCAGCTTATATTGGTAAAATGGTTGATTCAATTTAAAAACATCTACGAGCTCTAAAATGTTAGGGGAACCCATTGAGCATTTTCTTAATCAAAAAACGTATGAAACTTTGGATAATGAGAAGGTTTTTAACCGACTTCAAAAAAAGGAGGAGGTTATATGTACCACAGAACGTATTTTTTTTATCTATGTTCCCCGATTTCTCCCTCATTTGTGGACCGATTCTCAATTTTTATTTTTTTTAAGATTATACTCCTGAGGTGGTCCCATTGGCACCAAATCAGTAGGCTTACTCTCGACACTCGATCTCAATTGGAATTTGAAATTGGGATCGAAAACTTGTCATTTCGCACTCTTGAATGTTGCACTAGCGCTCGATTGGAATCGTATTTGGTGGATTTTTTTGGAACTAAATGAAATCGACTTTACTCGAATGAATGCACCTTTTCGGTACTCTTGACGAGATTTTGACATTGACGACACGCTTTCAAACTCGATAAGTTTGAAATCGTGTTTTGATCAAAGTTATCCCTTTTTCAGGCATAGGGAATATTTTCACCATCAACTTTTTTGGTAGTTTCTGACAAAGTTTACTTGTTAGGAGTATTTTTCTGAACAATAGATAAGACATATGTCAAAACAAATTAAAAAAAAAAAATTGACGTTTGAAGTGTCATGGTGGTTCAAGCTGTTTTTTGTTGCGAACACGAGTTTTTTCAATTGTAAATTTCATCAAAGTACATCTTACAATTTTCGTACTGGATGTGGTGAGTAATTTATTTATTTCGATCAATTAGTCAATATACTAGACATTAGTGGCAATATTTTTGGAAATTCAACAGAAATATACATAATTTTAGTGGTTAATTTTGGTGGGAACATATCCCCCGTTGCCCGGCTAGGGCAATGTCTTGATGGGAATATAGAACCCGTTGCCCGGCAAGATCACTATATTCAGGAGGGATGCATATTCTTTTATATACTTTTCTTGTATCTTTCAGGCTTGTGGTGACAAAATGGCACAAAGACATATAAGCGGTCGAGACATCGAGTTTGCTTTAGAGGAAATTTGTGGAATTCCAGACAACTGTGACTCTGAAGATGATTTAGAGCTTGATGAAAATGAGGCGTATAATTCAGAACATTTACGACATGTATTAGAAGATTCTCCTGATCCAGATGAACCTGTTGCTGAACCTGTTGGTGAACCAATAGCCAGTGTTCCGTCTCAACGTATATCGGTTCCTGTATCTGATTCAATAATTTTACCAGAGAGGGGTCAAGATTCAGAGCCTGAGGGATAGAGTGAATGTGAAGCTGAAGAGTCAAATGAATCTGAAGTTGATGAGGATGAACCCTGGAATAAAATAATGTGGGTCAGTCGTCCAGATCCAGAAGTTTTTGACGAAAAATTGATAGCACCCACTTATCTGCTAAGTAAGAGATGCCGTCCAGTTGCACATCTAGATACATTTTTTGATGATGAAGTTTATCAAATGTTAGTAACACAAACAAATCTGTATGCTGAGCAGAACAGGATTTCTAATTGGACACCGGTTGACAAAAAAGAAATTCGTGTTTTTTTAGGCATACTCGTAATAATGGGATATCACATTTTACCACAAATAGATTTATACTGGTCTACAGATCCAGGATTCAGGGTAGAAGAAGTAGCCAGTGTTATGCCTATAAAACGTTTCAAAAACATAATGAGAGCACTGCATTTGAATGATAATACTCAGCAACCACAACCAGGAAATCCAGACTTTGATAAATTGTATAAATTGCGTCCTTTACTAAATCTGCTCGCAATTTTCAAACAAATGCCAAAAACTCATCATCACAAAGTGTTGACGAAAGTATGATCTTGTTCAAGGGAAGATCAACCCTGAAACAATATATGCCTTTGAAGCCAATCAAAAGGGGCTATAAAGTGTGGTGTCGATGTGACAGTCAATCAGGATACTTATACGAGTTTGAAATTATACAGGAAAAACTGGTCAAGGAACTGAGACAGGTTTGGGAGCCAAGGTTGTAAAGAATCTGACAAGAAAACGAATGGAAGAAGAATTTGAAAAACATGTCACATTCGACAATTTCTTCACTGATACTGCCTTGCTGCAGTATTTACATGAGAATGGATTATTTGCTACTGGAACGGTCAGAAGAAATCGATCCGATTTACCAACTATAATAAAAAATACAAAAAACTTAAAGTTGGCCAAAGGGAAATTCAAGTGGAGGACCAAGAAGGATGTAGCATTCACAGTGTGGCAAGACACAAAGGAAGTCCTGATATTGTCCACTGATTTCATCCTAAAATAGAAAATACTCATGTAACAAGAACACAGAAAGATGGCTCAAAAAAACTTAGCAACTGTCCAAGGGCTGTTCAACAATACACAAAGAGAATGGGGGGGTTGATCACTTTGATCAAATAAGAGGAACCTATTCTATTGGACGGAGGAGCAAGCGTTGGTGGGTCAGAAATTTTTATTTTCTCTTTGATGCCTGTATTACCAATGCTTTTATAACATATTCGTGCACTTCAAGAACCCAAAGACTCACCAATCTAGAATTCCGTGTGGCCTTTGGCAGAGGTCTGATCGATAGGTACAGCTGCAGAAAACGGACGTCTGCTATAGGAAATTACGTTACCAAGAAAGTAAGAGTCTTGGAATCAGATAATTACCAAAAAACTATAAATACTGTCCCAACTGAACTGCGTTACAAAGATGTAGGTGTACATATGCCAGTGGCATTGGGATCTTACAAGCGTTGCAAACTATGCAGCACAAAAACAAATGACAAAATCAAAATCAAAAGTCATTTATTCAAACTAGGCTGGTGTCAGCACTTTTTGAACGTCAAAAATTACAAAAGACAGTTCCCCAAAAACGCCCACCCTTCAACACTTCCTAGTGCTTTAGCTGGGAAGAAGAAGTGGCGCAACAAACTCCCCAGCAGCACAGCTGTCTGTTATGTTAGAAGAACTTGATTTTATACAATGGTAGGATACGAAATATAAAAATTTAAAATTGTTCTAGATATAATAGACCAATTATCGAGGTCGCTAGCTAGCTACATCTTGCAATTTAACTCATTATTTACAAAAAAATAAAAAACAATGAGTCAACACTAAGTAAATTCAAATGAATTTATACAGTCAAATAAAAACAAACAATTAAGTTAATAAAGATATGACCTGTCAGTAGGCAAGGAAACTCTGGTGAAAGAACACAAACATTGTCTTGAGTTAATCACAACCAACTATTACCGCGACCAACTATTCTTATCGTTTAAGTAGTCGTTGATTGAATAGTATGCCTTTGCGCAAAGGTTGGATTTTACTTTAGCTTTAAACGCATTAAAATTCAAATCTAGCACAGAAGAGGGAAGCTTGTTATAAAAGGTTATACCAAGACCAATAAATGAGTTATGAACCTTATGAAGCCGGTGAAAGGGAGCACGTAGTTTGTCCTTATTTCTAGTATTAATATTATGAAAATCACTGTTTTTAGTGTACAAGTGTATGTTTTGCCTTATTTATAAGATGTTGGCCAAGATGAATTGCGATGCCACGGTGAGTATACCAATATCTTTAAAAAATTCTCTAAGACAAACTCTAGCACCTAGTTGATAAATTGCTCGCACAGCTCGTTTTTGAAGAACAAAAATATTTTGAATATCTGCGGCTTTGCCCCACAGCAGAATGCCGTAGGACATAATGCTATGAAAATAACTTAAAAACTTTTTTCAAAAAAATAACAACCGACTTCCAAAAAAACACTACAAAGTGAAAAATAACTTTAATTTCGGAAGTCGGTGACTTTGGAAGTATCGGCATTTTATTTATTTGTCACCGCCTTCCGAAATTAAAGTTATTTTTCACTTTGTAGTGTTTTTTTGGAAGTCGGTTGTTATTTTTTTGAAAAAAGTTTTTATTTTTCACTTTTTAGTTACCTACCCCACACCATTTCGAAATTTCATCATTCTTGGGGTCAATACAATGCATATTTATGCAATAGCAGCATTCGCGGTTGATTTGCTGTAATGTTTTGAAGAGTTCCGTTGTCTGTCTCCGAAACGCATCATCAGATCTATATGAAATTTATATGGGACCATTTCGGAATAAACCCCTTTCGAACAAAAAATAATTTTCCAAATCCGTCTATATACGACGGAGTTATGCCCGAACATACATAAAAAAGAAAAAATATAAACATGTCGAATTGATAACCTCCTTCTTTTTGAAGTCGGTTAAAAATAGACTAACCGCGCTGTGTCAACGTCAGTGTATTGTCTTACTTTCCTGACGGCGTAGGCGGCCGAACTGAGCCTTCCCGCTAGGCTTGATATATGTGAACCCCACTGAAGTTTGGCATCTACTGTTATGCCTAGAAAAACTGCCGAGTCTACAGTCTCAAGTACCTCATTATCTACGACGATGTTCGGTCCTAGATTCTTAACATTCGGTAAGGCGAACTTTATACATTTAGTTTTCTTGGCTTTGAGAACTAGGTTATTTGTGGTAAACCAATCTGTAACCATTGCGAGTGCACTATTTAAGTCGTCAAAATCTTGTCTATTCCTATCTACTTTAAAGATGAGAGAGGTATCATCAGCAAACAGTACGATGTCACAGATACCCTTTAAATAGAATGGTAAGTCATTAATATATACTAAGAACAAGAATGGACCCAGTATTGAGCCTTGAGGTACACCTAACTTAACTGGTAGCCCGGAGGATTTTACTCCATTAACATCTACACATTGATGCCTATTTTGCAAATAAGAACTTAATACGTTGAGTGCTTCGTTCTGAACACCGTAATGACGTAGTTTACGCAAAAGCGTGTCATGGTGCACGCAATCAAAGGCTTTTGAGAGATCACAGAAAACTCCAATAGCATTTTGCGAGTTCTCCCATGCGTCAAAAATGTGTTTCAGCAGAGCAACACCTGCATCGGTAGTCGAACGACCTTTAGTAAAGCCATATTGTTCATCGTGAAGGAGTTTATTTAAATTAAAATGTCTTAGCAACTGCTTTAGTATCAGCTTTTCAAATATTTTACTAAAAGCCGGTAGAATAGAAATAGGCCTGAAATTGCCAACGTTATTTTTGTTGCCTGATTTAAATAATGGTATGACTTTACTACTCTTCATGAGATCAGGAAAAGATCCTAAATCAACACATTTATTAAAAGTAATAGCTAGATAGGGGGCTACGATATCGATTATATTACTTAAAAGTTTAATGGAAATTCCCCAGTAACCACCAGTGTTTTAAGACTTAAGTGTTTAAAAAATATTAACTACATCACGAGGCGTTACATGTTCGAAACTTAATAAGCTACTACATTTGGGCACACTACTATGCAAAAGGTTTTCAGCTTTAGACGGGGACGAATTTAAAGAATGAGTCGTAGTTATAGGTATGTTTGCAAAAAAATCATTAAATGCCTCAGCTACGTCAGCACTTTTATCAACTAATTTGTTGTTGACCATAATTTCTAATTGTTTTTCTTGTTTAACCGATTTACCTGTTTCACTGTTAATAATTTTCCATGTGGTTTTTACTTTATTATTAGATTTTTTTATAGTATCGCTTAAAAATTTAGATTTAGCAAAAGCACAGATTCTTTTAAATAATTTCTGATATATTCTAAGAAAGGAGTGTCAAATCTGTATTTTTTTAAACCGTATAACTCGTATAGTCTTGCTCTACTTTTATAAATTCCTGGAGTGGCCCATTGGTTGAAGCCAACAGAGGGGCCATTAATATCAATGGTTTTGGTCTTAAAAATAGATTGATATTCCTTTTGCACAACATCAAAAAGGGCTCCATAGATTTCGTTAGGATTCTCGTGTTCTACTATTGATGATGTAATTCTATGAGCTATATTATTTTTAAATTTGGTGCATCGACTAGCTGTATATGGCCTGCATTCTATTTTATGCGGCTTTTTATGTGAAGGCAAAGGGAAGCTAGCTAATAAACCGCAGTGGTCGGACGTTAAATCACTTAAAACCAATTTATTTTTGGCATCACAATCACTAAATATATTATCAAGGCAAGTCGACGAAGATGCCGTGATCCTAGTAGGTTCGAAAAACAAATTAATTAAATTAAAAGATCTGAACAGATTGAGAAGTCTAATACTTAATGGAGTAACTTCTAAAATATTAATATTAAAATCTCCACACAAAATTATACTTTTATTACTTGATTTTAACTTATTCAGTAAATCCTCCATTACCGATTAAAAACTAATAAAATCCCCAGAGGGTGGACGGTAAACGCAAATTATAATGTATCGCTCGAGTTCAACACAAGACAACTCAATAGTGTGCTCAGTAGAAAGATTAACTAAATCTAAACGTTGTTTACATTTCAACTTGTTTGAAACAAGGACTAAAGAACCACCGCGAATAGCAGTTTTCCTTACAAAAGCACTCTGCACGGTAAAAAAATCATCATTGATCAACACTACGAGTACTTCATGTTCTTTCAACCAGTGTTCAGTCAAACATAACACCTGAACATCATAGTTTTCTATAAATAAACTTAACTCTAGCTCTTTGCCGGACAGACCCTGCATATTTTGATGTACCACTTTCAAAACATGCGGCTTTCCCGTTGTCGCACCTAGTAGTTTAAACTACTAGGCGTATCAATAGTGGCGTTAGTACCACTACTAACAGTAATCGATGGTACACTACAGGTACCAGTGTTAAGGTGTAAATTGTATGCTAAAAGATTAACAATTTGTGTCCTACAACTAGGTGGTAAATACAAAGTATAATTTGTCAGTTTGTAATCAGTAATAAATTGATTACAATCAAAATATAGAATGGCGTCACTGTGACGACTAGTCCTATTATAAATTAACATATTCATATTATAAATGTGCCTATTTTGCTTATCAGACAAGTATTGTGAATAAGGCAAGGCAGAGAAAATAAATCTACAATTCTTGGTCTCATTGAGATGTAACATCAAATGGACACATTTAATTGTCCTTTTTTCTAACAGTTAAACTATCCCCATACAACAATATAACAGTTGAACTGGGGTTGATTTTTGACAATTGAATATTATTTATTAATTGGCTAATACTGGCACCGGGTGAACAATTATTAATTACATATTGTCGAGAACACTGATTAAATATTCTACCGAAACCTTGACCAAATTTGTCAGAAAAGACATACGTTGTATTCATTGAATTATTATCAATACAGCTACCTACCGGTTGAGCTGCTGCGAGTTCTGAGAGTGTGGGTGTAATAAGTTGAGGCTGGGGTGCCTGGGAGCAAGTACAGCTAAATGAGAGGTTATTAGTTAGCAACTCATACGTCTCAGCATTGAATTTGACCAAGTCTGCAAACTCACTGGCCTCCTGCATGCGCTTACTCAGGTCTTGTTGAGTAGCCTCATATTTACTAAAGATATCCCTCAGAGCATATTCCCTAACAAGCAATACATCCTGAAGGTGCTGAGTATCAGTATCATACAAGGTGTTACATAATTGCAAGTCACTATTGCATTTCCTTAATTCTTGTAATAATTTTTTTTTTTTGCCTTAGTTTTGTGTTTAATTTGTTAACTTTTTGGCATTTGAATGATTTCTGATATTTTCTAATCATTCTATTAATTTTAATATATTTTTTTAACTTATTATGACGAGTAAACAATCTGTTTTTGGTGATGGTATCATTAGTTAAGTCTATTGTTACAATTGGCTCAAGAGGAGCAAAGTGAAGTGTGAGACATGTGATGTTGCTCAGTAGTATATTATTGGGCATCCTACTCCACCTTCCGTTCCATCGGCTCACTTCGTTCGCCTCGTCACTCTCGGTGGAGTAGAATGCCCAATAATATAAATGAAAACCTACATAGTGCAGTAAAATACTGGTTCGGCGCCTATTCCACTCGATGGGAACGGAAGGTGGAGTATGAATTCCTACATAGTGTAGTAAAATACTGTTAGTATCGATGGCTTACCTCTATCAACTAGGTACCGCAGATTCAGATTCATGTAATTATACTCACCAGGTTAAAACAGCTAAAACTTTACTATACCTTGATTCAAACATACACAAACTTTCGTTAACATAATCAGCTCTATATTTGAACGAACCAGTAACCTAAAATTCAGGACAGATTGTCTCATGTCTCTCCACATACTTAGGGATGGTGCATTGCCGCTTAGGATAACACACATACCTGTTTTCGTGACCAGATTGGCTCGAGGACATCTGAACTTTAAGCTACCGCGTACATTATAAAACTTTACTATCCCTTGATTCAAACATACACAAACTTTCGTTAACATAATCAGGTCTATATTTGAACGAAACAGTAACTTAAAATTCAGGACAGATTGTCTCATGTCTCTCCACATACTTAGGGATGGTGCATTGCCGCTTGGGATAACACACATACCCTGTTTTCGTGACCAGATTGGCTCGAGGACATCTGAACTTTAAGATACCGCGTACATTATAAAACTTTACCATACCTTGATTCAAACATACACAAACTTCGGGGAGATAGTCGTGGTAGGGGTGTACTTCTCCCCGAGCCGAACTCTCGCCGAGTTCCACAACTCCCTTGCGGAGTTGAGAGACGTCGTCGTCGGGTTTCGTTCCCTCCCCGTGCTAGTCCTCGGGGACTTCAATGCCAAGAGCTTGGCTTGGGGTTCCCGGTTGACGAATGTGCGGGGCAGGATGGTGGAGGACTGGGCTCTGGAAGCAGACCTGGTCGTCCTAAACCGGGGTTCTGTCGCCACGTGTGTGCGGATGCGGGGTGAGTCGGTGGTGGACATTTCGTTCGCCAGCCCCGCTCTGTCGCCACGTGTCATCGACTGGCGCGTCATGGAGGGGGTGGAGACGTATTCCGACCACCGGTACATCCGGTTTGACGTCTCCGCCCAGGCCTCGAGCGCGCCGGTCCGACAGGCCCCGTGTGGTCCGCGGTGGGCGTTGAAGCAGCTGGACCGGGAGCTTCTCCTGGAAGCCTCGATCGTGCAGGCCTGGGTGTCATCACCGGACAGGCCTGCCGACATAAACGACGAGGCCGAGTGGTTCCGGGAGACCATGTCCGACGTATGTGACGTGGCAATGCCCCGGGTCCAGCCAGGTCGTGCTTCACGCCAGGTGTACTGGTGGTCGCCGCAGTTGACAGCACTGCGCGAGGCGTGTGTTGCTGCGCGACACCTTTACTCCAGGCACCGCAGGCTCCGTATCCGCCCTCCGGATACGGTAGCCATTGAGGCGGAGCTGTACGAGGGGTACAGAGTGGCGAAGACCGCCCTCCGAGATGAGATCCTGCGGGCCAGAGTAGTGGCCCGCGAGGAGTCGCTGGAGACTCTGAACAGAGACCCGTGGGGACGCCCCTACAAAACGGTGCGGGATAAAATCCGCCCGTGGGCTCCCCCGCTGACGCAGAGTCTCCGGCCTCATCTCGTGCAGGACGTGGTGAGCGCTCTGTTCCCCTCACGAGGGGAGCACGCTCCCCCGCCTATGGCTCCGCCTCCTGCGGTGCCCGATGCGGACCACACCGACGACGACTACGACTCTCCAGAGGTGACCGAGGTAGACCTGAGAGTGGCGGTACGTAGGCTGAGTGCCAAGAATACCGCCCCAGGACCCGACGGCTTGCCCGGCAAAGCCTGGGTCCTGGCCTTGCAGGCTCTCGGGCCTCGACTAAGAGGGCTCCTAAGCGCATGCTTGGAGGAGGGCCAGTTCCCACTTCGCTGGAAGACGGGGAAACTGGTCCTCATTAAGAAGCCGGGGCGCCCAGCGGACTCTCCGTCCGCTTACCGGCCCATTGTGCTGCTCGACGAGGTGGGCAAGCTCTTTGAGAGAGTAATTGCAGACCGCCTCGTCGGGCGGTTGGTGCGGGTGGGGCCGGATTTGGCGGAGAGCCAGTTTGGTTTCCGCAAGGGGCGCTCCACGGTGGATGCCATCATGCGCGTGCGAGCCCTCACGACGGGGGATGCTGTGGCCCGGGGTGGGGTCGTCTTGGCGGTGTCATTAGACATCGCCAATGCCTTCAACACCCTGCCCTGGAGTTGCATAAGGGAGGCACTCCGTTATCACCGGATGCCGACCTACCTCTGTCGTGTGGTCGAGGCCTATTTGACGGACAGGGCCGTCATCTACCCCGGTCACCTCGGAGAGTGGAACCGGCGAGAGATGTCGTGCGGTGTCCCACAGGGATCGGTCCTGGGACCGCATCTGTGGGACATCGGATACGACTGGGTGCTGCGCGCCGACCTCCCTAGCGGCGTCAGTGTAGTTTGCTACGCTGACGACACGCTGGTCCTGGCGCAGGGGAGGTCGTACCAGGCGGCGGCCGACTTAGCGACACACGGGGTTGCGACAATCGTGGATAGGATCCGGCAACTGGGACTCGAGGTGGCATTGCACAAGTCCGAGGCCATGTGGTTTCATGGTCCTCGGAATGCGCCACCGACGGGTTCCCAGATAACGGTGGGAGGGGTTCACATCGGCGTCGAGTCGACGATGAAGTACCTAGGACTCGTCCTCGACAGCCGGTGGAACTTCGCGGAACATTTCCGCCGTTTGGCTCCCAGACTGGAGCGGGCCGGGGCTGCGTTGAAGCGGCTCTTGCCCAATCTAGGGGGGCCAAACGCCTCCTGCCGGAGGCTCTACGCGGGGATCGTGCGGTCCATGGCCCTATACGGGGCGCCGGTGTGGGCGCCTACATTGAGGCGCCAACCAGCTCGCCGGTTGAGGGCGTCCCATAGGGTCATGGCGATCAGAATGATCCGGGGATATCGCACGATCTCCGGCGAGGCGGCGGGCCTCCTTGCCGGATTACCGCCATGGGATCTGGAGGCAAAGGTCCTCGCGCAAATCTGGGAGTGGCGCGAGGAGGCCAAACGCCGGGGCGTAACTCCGCTGCCGCAGGAAATCGCGGCACAGCGGACAGAGCTCCGGCGGGATCTCATGGTGACATGGAGAGAGCGATTGTCGCAACCCAGTGCTGGGCACGCCACGATTGCGGCGGTAAGTCCCCTCTTTGAGGAGTGGTTTGAGAGGCGGCATGGCGTCCTCACCTTCCGCCTGACGCAGGTCCTCACCGGACACGGTTGTTTCGGGAGGTTCCTGTTTCGGATAGGGCGGGAGGAAACGCCCGGGTGTTTCCACTGCGAAGATCGCCCTGAGGACACGGTGGAGCACACGGTGGCGGTCTGCCCTGCTTGGGCGGAGCACCGCCGTGTCCTCGTGGAGGCGATCGGCGGCGGCGATCTCTCGCGTCCGGCCCTGGTCCAGGCCATGGTACGGAGCGAGAGGGCATGGGGAGCCGTCACCTCCTTCAGCGAAGCAGTGATGCTCGCGAAGAGGGAGGCGGCGCACGTGAGGGAGAGGCAGCATATGCGCCCTCGCGACCCCAGCCGCCGCAGGATACGGAGACGCCCTGGGCGTCGGGAATCCCAGGCCGATTTCCGGCCACCGTAGGCATGGGCTTGCGGACGGCGAGTAATGGGTAGCTCGCTGTCCGGTAAGGACCAAGCCCAAGTCGACGGCGCGTTGTGTTCCACGCGCGCCTCAAAGAGATGTCAGCACAAATAGTGATGGGACCCGCAAGGGTCGATGCCTGCCAGGGGTGCGGGTTTGTTCGAAAGAGACACCACAGCCCCTGGCTTAAGGGCTACTGAAGGAACACGGGTGGGTTTTAGTCAGTAAAAGTCTGACACGCCCTCCTGCTCCACCCAGAGCGGGAGAAGTTATTTGATGATTTCCCACCCAAAAAAAAAAAAAAAAAAAAACATACACAAACTTTCGTTAACATAATCAGGTCTATATTGGGACGATCCAGTAGCCTAAAATTCAGGACAGATTGTCTCATATCTCTCCACATACTTAGGGATGGTGCATTGCCGCTTAGCACACATACCTGTTTTCGTGACCAGATTGGCTCGAGGACATCTGAACTTTAAGCTACCGCGTACATTAAACTAAAATTTAGAACAGATTGTCTCATGTCTCTCCACAAACATTTGGCTGTGACCAGATTGGCTCGAGGACATCTAAATTTTAATTTAACACATTGCAGACGATACATCCTTTACATCAACACGTAACAATCAAGTGGTAAATGTGGTCACACGGATACTCCATCCTTGCCTTACATGTATAAAGCTAAGGTGCAGATACACTTGACAACGGCAGCCGGATCAGAAACGTATCTCACATTATTCAATCTAGCGTACAAACTGTGTGAATCCGCAGCTATAGATAGTTCCGTTGACGGTAACCGTATCCGGTGGTTGTTAATTAGATGTAAATTAGCTTTATGTATAAATATGCTTTGTTCGTTCAAATCGGCGAAGTGCAATGTCAATGCAATGCGCGCTTCCCACGCACACATAAATTGCATTCCATGCATTTATATTGTAAGTAACATGAACGTCATGTTGTAAACACTAAATTTGTCATTAATAGAACTTCCTAAATATTAAATCCGGATTTATTTTTGAAGTTTGTAATCGCTTCTAATTTCAAAATGTTTCATTCTTCTAGGTACTACGATTATATATTTATATATATATAATTATGATTTATTTTGTATTAAGTACGACACATACCTATTATTGGTTAAATCATCTGCCACTTGTTATCGAGGGCGATTTAAACTAAGATAAAGATTCCTATTCCACCCGATGTATTGGATGGAACTTATCAACATAATCTTTTCCTTTCACAGCATTTAAATACAAGCAATCAGGAAAGTGTGTTGCATGCTGCAACCAAGGATCATCGTAAATCTCCCAATCTTTGATACTGCCTCCACAAGAAAAACACATGACTTTATCGTTTACACCATTTCCACAATAAAAAAAACCTGCATCAGACATTTCCATCACCATTTTTGTGAATCGGTTGTCGCCCAATAATGTCTGAACGAGAATACACGAATTTGATGTTTGTTATAAATTTCATATCTAGGACAGTATTTTATTTTATTCATTTCAAGAGCTCTTGATATGTATGTGTATAAAAGTTTAATGAAGACCACTATTTATAGTGACTAATAACTATACAATAGAGTTGTGTGGACATATTATATTAGGTAATATAGATATCGATGACTTACCTTGCCCGATCCGTGCATAGGTATATACATACATACAAAATAGTAAACGAAACGTTCACAAAAATCATAACAACATATAAATGTCGATGTAATCGATTAATTGACCCATTGTTGTTATAACCATTTCAATGAGATACCATGAAACTTGTAAAACAACCATATTCGTTAAATGTAAACAAACTTTGCGTTCAGTCTCAGGAAACTGGTTTTCGTCATGGAGAATTATTACCTAAATCCATACGATGCATCATTTGCGGACCGTCAAATTGTGGAAAAACTAATTTATTAGTGGGTCTTCTTATACATGAGAATGGATTAAGATTTCAAAATGTTTATGTTTATTCGAAAACCTTGCAACAACCCAAGTACATATTTTTAGAAAAAGTTTTGCAACGAGTACCAGATATTTCGTTCCAGAAATACTATGAAAATGAGCAAGTAATAAGTGTTCAGACCGCAAAACCAAATTCTGTAATTGTATTTGATGATGTTGCTTGTGAAAATCAAAACAGTATGCGCGATTTTTTTGCAATGGGGAGACATAAATTCATCGACTGCTTTTATCTAAATCAGACATATAGTAAAATCCCTAAGCAACTAGTAAGAGACAATGCGAACCTTATCGTACTTTTTAAACAAGATGAAAAAAATATGAGACATGTTTATGATGAACACGTCAACACTGACATGTCATGGATTGAATTTCGTGAAATGTGCTCAAAAATATGGAGTGAGCCTTTCAATTACGTTGTAATTAATAAGGATTGTTCCAAAAACAGAGGGTGTTATAGAAGTAAATTCGACACGTTTGCAGTCTTTGACTAAGAACACGAATACGTAAGTATATAAGATCATTACCTGCCTGTCATTATTATTCGCCTTACAACGCTAAATCAATTACGACCTGTTTTACCAATATGGAAAAATCATTGAAACGACAAATTGTTGATGCGGCAGAAGCTGTGAAGATAAAAGTACGAAAAATGAGAGATGCTGAGATTACCAATAAACAAGCACTGGAATCTGTTTTCAAACCTGTAACAGAACCTCTCAACCTAATTGCTAATGCAAGTAAGCAAACTCCGTTTCTGCGTGCTAGTAATGATTTTGGTGATGTTCCGTTTACTAACGAAACTTTACAGAAAGAAGGAACTGGAAGCGTAGGAAATAATTATAATAATGACGATGAAGACAAATATGAATCTGATATCAACAGTGAGTCTTCATATGAATCAGTAGTTGAAACGAATCAAGATTGTGATACGTCATCCTGGTCAGTATCTTCAGAAGCGTTGGTAGATATTCCATTTGGGGTTAGAGCAGACCGCGGGAAACTAATGTTAGGTTCTGCTTGCATAACAATCAGCGATCAAAACATTATCGTGGCTGGACGTAAATACCGAAATACCTCTGGTTTAAAACAGTTGTTGCTTAAGAAAGATGTAGATTTAAGTTTGGTTACAGACAGTGATATGCAAAATTATAAGTCGATGCTACTTGATACAAATGCACATCGTCGAGACTATGAGCCAAGTAAACCAATAAAAAGTAATAAAGGACAAAAATATTTGCAAGTAATTAAACCTCTTTTTAAACTGAATAATGCAGTTCAGGGAAAGGGTCTACCGTTACTAAAAAGATGGAAAAAAAACGTAGATTTCGTGTACTGGGATAATCCTAATGAATTAGTGGAAAGATTGAAATTATTAATTGCGTCTAGAGATGCTGGCAACACAGGATTAGAAAATGAAATTATATCTATTATTGAAGAATTGCGTGAAAATAAAGTTATAAATAAATAAATATTTTAAAACGTGTTTATTTTACTAATAGCCTTTCAATACAATACACCTTAAACATGAACGTAGACAAATTCGGGCACTATATTCACAAAAGAATGCGTTTAACAGACTTATTTGAGTTTAATGAGAATGCGTTGTTAAAATCGGAAAACGGAGATTTTGATTTAAAAACATCAAGACTAAGAGGAATTAGATCTCCAGTAGAAGCAGACGATGCTGTGAACAAGGATTATGTAGATCGTTTAAATGCTAACACGTTAAAAGAATTAAATAATTTGGCTGTGAATAAGGATTATGTAGATCGATTGAATGCTAATATGCTAAAAGAATTTAATAATATGATTGGTTCATTACGTTCTCAAATCATAAAAGATGCAAAAGGTGCTGTTCAAACTACTTTAAAAGCAAGAATACCTGAGGTTTCAACTCATTTGCAAGATACGTTTTATACTAAAGCAGAGGTAGATAAATTACTTCAAAAAACTCCGTAATGGTAAAACAGCAAATTGTAAATGAAATACACAAAGCGGCTCGGAGAAATTTCCTTCGACGTTCTGTTATTTTGAAAGGAATCCACGACTTATGGCAAGCAGATTTGATGGACATGCAAAACCTGAAAAAGTATAACAAAGGTTACAATTTCATCTTAGTGGTGATTGACTGCTTCTCAAAATATGCCTGGGCTGAACCGTTAAAATCGAAAAATAAATTTGTCGTTACTCGTGCATTCGAACATATACTGCTTAGTAGTCATAACAATCCTGTTAACTTACAAACTGATATGGGAACAGAATTTTATAACACCACTTTTCAAACACTTATGAAAAAACATAATATTAACCATTACTCATCGTTTTCTACTAAAAAAGCATCAATTGTAGAGAGATTGATTAGAACTGTAAAAAATAAATTATATAAATATTTTAGTTTCGATGGAAAATATAAGTGGTTAGGTTTACCATTGGAAGAAACGATAAAGAAATATAACAACACAAAACATCGTACTATTCAATTTAAACCGGTTGATGTGAATAAATGTAATGAACAAGTAATCAAAGAAAATTTAAAAAACATAAATAAACATGATTTAGTTCAGTGGAAGCCTAAATTCAAAGTAGGTGATTGTGTTCGCATAAGTAAATCTAAACATAATTTTGAGAAAGGTTACACTCCTAATTGGTCAACTGAATTATTTATTATAAAAAAGGTAAATAAAACAATACCAGTGACATATCATATAGAAGATCAACGAAAGCAAAACATTTTAGGAGCTTTTTATGAACAAGAACTGCAAAGATCTAACTATCCTGATGTTTATTTAATAGAAAAGGTTTTGAAAAAGAAAGGAAATAAATTGTACGTCAAATGGTTAGGTCTAACCAGTGCAGAAAACAGTTGGATTGAAAAAGCTGCAATAATGGACTAAGATATTATATATCCATTTCTCATTTAAAATCCTATCATTATAATTTGGGTAATGAAGGGGGGTGGACTAGTTAACAGCATAATTAATCGTCTACCATTCGAAGTTCATTTGCCAGGATACAATTATTGTGGACCAGGAACCAAACTTCACAAACGCTTAGCGCGAGGTGACCGAGGTGTAAATAAGCTAGACGAAGCTTGCATGCAACACGATATAGCGTATACAAACCATACAGACTTATCAAATCGCCACAAAGCCGATTTACAACTACTTAACATGGCTAAAGAAAGACTTAAATCAAAAGATGCAGGGAAAGGAGAAAAACTGAGCTCTTGGCTAGTGAACAAAGTTATGAAAGCGAAACTAAAGTCTGGATCCGGCATTAAAACATTTAAAAGCTTAGTTTCAAAAATTAAATCAAAAATTAAGAAACTCAAATGCAAAGATAATAATACTTTAATAAAAGCAGCTTACTTAACCGCAAAAAAGTTATTTCCAAACATTCATCATAGAATTCGAGTACCCCGAGTAATACCCATACCAAAGACTGGAGGAATTCTACCTTTAATTCCAATTTTCGCTGGTTTATCGGCTTTAGGAACTTTAGCTGGTGGTGCAGCTGGCATTGCAAAAACCGTCAATGATTACAAAGCAAGCAAACAAAATTTGCAAGAAACAGAACGACATAATAAAGCTATGGAGGCTTTAGTTTTGGGCAAGGGTTTATACATTAAGCCGTATAAAAGTGGTAAAGGATTGTTTATAACATCTTCAAAAAACTGAAAAATATGCTACCCAATCGTCCACTAACTAATGTAGACATCCAAAAGTTTTCAAGAGACATCCCATATTTTCGTGGGGTTTATATGAAGGATCGACTACCTCGCAAGCCGAAACGCATTGAATGTGGTATCGTTAACTTAGACGATTCTAAGAACGAAGGAACGCATTGGGTAGCTTATGCTAAAGTATATGATCACTGCGAATACTTTGATAGCTATGGAAATTTAAAACCTCCAATGGAATTGATGCAATATTTTAAAAATTGTACTGTGTTTTATAACTACACAAGATATCAAAAATTTAACGCAGTCAATTGTGGTCATTTATGTTTAAATTATTTGGGGGCTTTTTGGAATAAAAATGTATTATAAAATATATGCTTTTCTTTTATTTCAATCATTTGCAAGATGTCACTCACTTTGTCGATAACTGGAGACTCGTCAGTATTAACTACATACTATTCTAATACGTTACAACTAGATGGAGAGTATGAGTGTGCTTTATTACACTTTTCAACTTTTAATTCTATTCCAAACATTGATAAAAGTAATAATAAGTTCTATTATGGTTTAAATGAAGTTATTGAAATACCGGAAGGCACTTATGAATTGCAAGATATCAGCGATTATTTAAAATCCGAAATAAAAGATGCAGCGATCAAACTGCGGTGCAATAATAATACTTTAAAAACCACCATATTCTGTACCAAAGACATTAATTTTATCAAAGAAGACTCTTTTAGAAGACTATTAGGATTTAACAAACAAATCTTGAAAGCAAATAAATGGCATGTGTCACAGTCTCCAGTCAACATTCTACCTACGACCATAGTCAGGATTGAATGTGATATTGTAAGCGGTTCATATGTAAACGGCGAACCAAGTCATATTATTCACGAATTTGCACTTAATGTGCCGCCTGGATACAGGATCATAGAAATCCCGAAGAACGCAATATACTTTCCAATCAATCAAAACAACATAAGCTGCATACATATCAGACTATTAGATATAAACAAACGATTAATCAATTTACGTGGTGAAGAAGTACAGGTATATCTGCATCTTAGAAGAAAAAATGATTGACTATAATAAAATTGTGTCCCAACAAGTTAAGAATATCAGTTCTGCTCGAGCTACCTATCAAATAACACCTCTCTCTAAGAAGAAAATTAAATTAACCAAAGACAATAAAGCATTCCTTAAAGCAATCGGATTGTTAAAATGAATATCTTAGACGTTCTATCCGCTCCGACTTACGATAATACTATAGAAGGAATCGAATTTCATTCCTACAAGCCCTATGTAACGAGTTTCAACAGGAATGATGAAATCCGCATACCTATCAACCAACAGGACTTGTACATATTACCATCAGCTAGCACCCTATATTTGGAAGGAACTGTTATCGTTACCAAAAAAGATACGAAAGACATAGCTACTAGTGTCAACTTCACGAACAACGGTCTACTCTACTTATTTCAAGACATTCGGTATGAGCTAAATGGAGTAGAGATTGATAAAATAAAAAATGCAGGTATAACAACAACCATGAAATCACTTATTTCAATGAACGAAAGTGAGTCAAAAATATCGAATGCCTGGGGCTGGAATATTGATGGCATTAAAAATATCAAAGGAGGAAAATTTTCTGCTTCCATACCACTTTGTAACCTCCTCGGTTTTGCTGAAGATTTTAAAAAAGTCGTGATAAATAGTAGACATGAACTGATATTGTTACGAAGTAACACTAATTTGAACGCTGTAAAACTGAATACTGGCGAAGTAGTGGATGATGTTCAGATCGACAAAATCATATGGCGCGTGCCGCATGTTAAAGTATCAGACAAAGAAAAAATTGGTTTGTTAAAAGTATTAGAAAAAGATCGACCACTTCAAATGATATACAGAAATTGGGATCTGTACGAATATCCATCTTTGCCTAAAACTACAAAACATACCTGGTCTATCAAAACTTCATCTCAAATAGAAAAACCAAGATACATTATTATTGGTCTACAGACAAATAGAAAAAATAATGCAAGTTCTGACATGTCTCAATTCGATCACTGTCATGTTCGAGACGTTAGAGTGTATCTCAATTCAACTTATTTTCCGTATGAAAACCTAAATGTGAGTTTTGCTAATAACAAAATCGCTTTATTATACGAGCAATACATCAGATTTCAACAGTCGTATTACGGACGTCGGTCAGAGCCCATACTAAGCGAGAAACAATTTAGAGATTTGGCACCGCTGTTTGTAGTCGATTGCTCTAGACAAGCGGATAATCTAAAGACAGGTTCGGTTGTGGATGTGAGAGTAGAAATTGAGAGTGATTCAGAGATACCAGATCATACTTCAGCATACTGTCTCATTCTGAACGATTGCATTGTTGAATACAAACCATTAAGTAACATTGTTAAGAAGATATCATGAATGCAGATACCATTATAGTAGAACTCCAAGGATTTAAAGATTCTATAAATAATTTTATCGTCAAAGAATTGACCATTGCGAGCCAGGATCATTCACAGACGTTCTTGGTAAAACCACCATATTCATTCCATTACCTTACACAAGAAGAAAAAAAGCAAGTGAGGTGGTTAGAAAGAAATCGAGGAATTTACTGGAGTGAGGGGTACATAGACTACAAAGAGTTTCAACGTGTTATTTTACCATACTTAGAAAATAAAAAAATTATCACAAAGGGTTTGGAAAAGATTAAGTGGATTAAAGAGTTATGTGCAAATTGTGAAGTGATCGACATAGGGGAGAAGGGATGTCCTAATTTTGAGACATTAAAAAAAAAGTTCTGTAAAAATAAAACTGATTTTAATTGTGCGAACCATAAAATGAATTGTACATTAAATAATGCGGTGTGTATTAGAAAATGGTATGCTGATAATAATATGTCTGTATTTAATTTATTTTAATCATTATTGTTTGAACATTTAATAAAAAATGTATATTTACTTAAGAGTGTTTTATTTAATATAATCAGAGTAACCTTCATAACAAACTTTAAATTACCTGCAGTGAAATGATATTTCTTCTTCATTTTAAACGATTATTCTAATATGAAATATTGAAAGCAAATAACCTATAATTATATCATTACACTAGAGCTAATTAAGAGTTCGAGTATAAATAAGTAATACAAAATAAAACATAATTTAAATTATTAAAGAATATATATTTTATTTACTTTCTTACATTATTTACAATAATTACAAACTAATTATAACTACCTACCCAATTATAATTCCTCACAAAGTTATTTAATGTTTTCTATACGTTACAAACTTGTCATCATTATCCTTACTAGATAGTATAACTTTCCTACATATATTATTTAACGTTTTCTACACGTACCTATATACTTAACTTACAAACCTGTGATGTATAATCATTAACCTAACTAGATACACAAATCTTACAATTATTATTACAAACTAATTATAACTACCTACCTAATAATAATAAAATGTAATTTATATATATTTATTGAAATAAGTAATACAAAACATAATTTAAATTATTAAAGAATATATATTTTATTTACTTTCTTACATTATTTACAATAATTACAAACTAATTATAACTACCTACCCAATTATAATTCCTCACAAAGTTATTTAATGTTTTCTATACGTTACAAACTTGTCATCATTATCCTTACCAGATACTATAACTTTCCTACATATTTTATTTAACGTTTTCTACACGTACCTATATACTTAACTTACAAACCTGTGATGTATAATCATTAACCTGACTAGATACACAAATCTTACAATTATTATTACAAACTAATTATAACTACCTACCTAATAATAATAAAATGTAATTTATATATATTTATTGAAATAAAGGAAATAATAATAAATTTCCCCACATAGATTATTTAAAGTTTTATATACGTACAGACTCAGCACATCAACCTATGCTAATAATCTGTCAAACTTTGATAGATTTTCATCTTTATACATAAGTGTTAAGTAATATGGTTCATGTTAAATTGGGAAAAATTTGACAGTTTGGCGTAGCTGACGTGTGTACCTACTTAATTAACTTACAAACTTATGATCATTCCTAACTAGATCTAGATACACAAATCTTACAAGTATTACAAACTAATTATAACTTTCCCCATAGTTTACTTAATGTTTTCTATACGTACTTACATACTTAAAATACAAACTTGTGATGTATGATCATTAACCTAAATAGATACACAAATCTTACACAATAACATATAAAGTAGGTACTTACAAAATAAAGACACGTTAACACACGTTAATAATAACAACTGTCCCCACAAAGTTTTTTTGATATTTTATGAATTAACGATTGCGTCTCCTCCATAACATGGTCCGCCGATTCAGTCACTATATACTGCGCACTTAACATAACCACGTCCTGATTGTCACTTGCAGGTTCTTGTTGATCACTAATATCCAACACTTGTACCTGGATCAGTCGTAAACCTTTTTTCTTCTCATTGTTTATGACGAATGATTGACATGTAGGCTGAGATGGTTTCTGTTTTAAACATTCCCGTCTTGTTCTAGACTTCTTGTTGCCAGGTCCGCTGTCTTGTCTTGCTCTAGGCTCTTTGTTGAGAGGTCTTTGTTGTTCTGGGAAATCAGGGATATGCCAGCTTAAACTCGGAGTTGGGAAACCTTGAGCGTATTGTGAGAAGTCGATAATATCCGGAGAATCACACATTATCAATGATCTGAAACAAGCGAAATGATAATTAATTTTAAGTACATACACAAAACAACATGATGAAATATCGATGTAGTAATAGATTGGTACTTGTACAATACTTACAATTAGTTTCTTTTTTATTTGACGTGATTTGACTGCTCCGACTGTCCACCTAATGAGGAATGTTCTACAAAGTAATATTACTGAGGAACGTAGCTAATATTTAATTAAACTCTGATTCAATTTCATGTTGCAACATGTTCGAGCTCATGCAAGCGCACCTGTTCGGTGTCAAATTCTACGCTGCGCGTGCGAATTTCAAGCCAGGAGTGTTTTGTTATCAAAAATGAACATTACATGTTTTAACAAGTTGGAGCCTGAATCCTCGTGCGCAAAACACTGCGAGCCCTGTGTGCTTTGTCATCAATCCGGAAAGGAAATGAAACAGATATAATTATGATAATAAAATACTATTACGTGAGAAATTAAATACAAATCCAACTTCTCGGGTGAAGTCGACACCTGGTTGTTACTTATAATTATTGTAAGAATCAATCATTTGTAAAAAGTTAACGGAATTGGTAACTTTCTTATGTAAGTAACACTCCGACCCCAGTTTGATGAAGATGATTATAGACAAATCCCTCAAACTCTGATTTTAATTACGAACTACAACATTTACGGCGATCGTCTTACAATACAATAAGTTCGAATAAGCAAATTGATGCATGATGCAATTTTGCTGTCTTTGACATTGTTAAGAACCATTTATACATACACGACGGCTACCTGATACGTTTCTAGACGCTTATTGTCAGGCATTTCACGAATGAGGACGGCACAGCAGCTAACCGTTGAACGGCGCATGTTCCGTTTTCACGGTGATTATACGGGCGTACTAGACGGAAGGATGGCAAGTGTATATGCATGCAAAACCAGTAGAATGTACGAACCTTTGGTATATAATCAAAGGCTCGGACAGCAGAGCGTGATAGAACTACTCAATAAATAACATGTAACGTTAACGTGTCAGGTATGTCGTCTGTTCGAATTCATTAAATTAAAATTTGGATGTCCTTGGTGCCCAATCTGGGGTGATAGAAATAGATTGTGTGTGGATCTGAAGGTGCATGCTATATCTTGCTCTGTGAAGAGACATGAGACAATCTGTCCCAAATTTTAGTTTAATGTTTACGGTATCCTAAAGTTCAGATGTCCTTGGTGCCGAATCTGGGGTCATAGAAATAGATTGTGTGTGTGCCGGAAGGTTTATGCTATATCTTACTCTGTGAAGAGACATGAGACAATCTGTCCTGAATTTTAGGTTAGCAGTTCAAACAGCGAGTGCCCTTGTTTGTTAACGTGTAAGGTAGTGTCGTTGGTTCGAAGGAATTAAATTACAATTTGGATGTCCTTGGTGCCCAATCTGGGGTCATAGAAATAGATTGTGTGTGTGTGCTTGAAGGTGCATACTATTTCTTGCTCTGTGAAGAGACATGCGACAATCTGTCCCAAATTTTAGTTTAATGTACTCGGTAGCTTAAAGTTCAGATGTCCTCGAGCCAAACTGGTCACGAAAACAGGTATGTGTGTTATCCTAAGCGGCAATGCACCATCCCTAAGTATGTGGAGAGACATGAGACAATCTGTCCTGAATTTTAGGTTACTGGTTCGTTCAAATATAGACCTGATTATGTTAACGAGAGTTTGTGTATGTTTGAATTAAGGGATAGTAAAGTTTTATAATGTACTCGGTAGCTTAACGTTCAGATGTCCTCGAGCCAATCTGGTCACGAAAACAGGTATGTGTGTTATCCTAAACGACAATGCACCAACCCTAAGTATGTGGAGAGACATGAGACAATCTGTCCTGAATTTAGGTCACTGGTTCGTTCAAATATAGACCTGATTATGCTACGAAAGTTTGTGTATGTTTGAATCAAGGTATGGTAAAGTTTTATAATGTACGCGGTAGCTTAAAGTTCAGATGTCCTCGAGCCAATCTGGTCACGAAAACAGGGTATGTGTGTTATCCCAAGCGGCAATGCACCATCCCTAAGTATGTGGAGAGACATGAGACAATCTGTCCTGAATTTAAAGTTACTGTTTCGTTCAAAAATAGACCTGATTATGTTAACGAAAGTTTGTGTATGTTTGAATCAAGGGATAGTAAAGTTTTATAATATACACGGTAGCTTAAAGTTCAGATGTCCTCGAGCCAATCTGGTCACGAAAACAGGTATGTGTGTTATCCTAAGCGGCAATGCACCATCCCTAAGTATGTGGAGAGACATGAGACAATCTGTCCTGAATTTAAAGTTACTGTTTCGTTCAAATATAGACCTGATTATGTTAACGAAAGTTTGTGTATGTTTGAATCAAGGGATAGTAAAGTTTTATAATATACGCGGTAGCTTAAAGTTCAGATGTCCTCGAGCCAATCTGGTCACGAAAACAGGTATGTGTGTTATCCTAAGCGGCAATGCACCATCCCTAAGTATGTGGAGAGACATGAGACAATCTGTCCTGAATTTTAAGTTACTGTTTCGTTCAAATATAGACCTGATTATGTTAACGAAAGTTTGTGTATGTTTGAATCAAGGGATAGTAAAGTTTTATAATGTACGCGGTAGCTTAAAGTTCAGATGTCCTCGAGCCAATCTGGTCACGAAAACAGGTATGTGTGTTATCCTAAGCGGCAATGCACCATCCCTAAGTATGTGGAGAGACATGAGACAATCTGTCCTGAATTTTAGGTTACTGGTTCGTTCAAATATAGAGCTGATTATGTCAACGAAAGTTTTGAATCAAGGTATAGTAAAGTTTTAGCTGTTTTAACCTGGTGAGTATAATTACATGAATCTGAATCTGCGGTACCTAGTTGATAGAGGTAAGCCATCGATACTAACAGTATTTTACTACACTATGTAGGAATTCATACTCCACCTTCCGTTCCCATCGAGTGGAATAGGCGCCGAACCAGTATTTTACTGCACTATGTAGGTTTTCATTTATATTATTGGGCATTCTACTCCACCGAGAGTGACGAGGCGAACGAAGTGAGCCGATGGAACGGAAGGTGGAGTAGGATGCCCAATAATATACTACTTTGCTCTCTGCTTCTTACCATGCTTCCGTCAATTTCACTGTCCCTGAAGGGCAATGGGAATATTTTTCCCACCAAATTTTCCGGGGGTTTCCCGATTTTTTTTTATTTTCCTGAAATACGTAATTCTTTAATTTAAATAAAAATTAATAAATCACTGCAAAAAGTTATTTTACTGAGCAGGATCCTTATGCCCGTTAAAGGGTTACAAAAAGGCTATTTTTTCGAGATCGAGTTTGTTATTCTGACTGATTTGTGAAGTTTTTACTGTGAATAATGGCACGTTTAGAACTTATTTGTGATATTTTGGACAATGCTCATAAGTTAGACATGAGACAAAGGCGGAATTTGAGACGAATGGCGCGATATGCAGACAGCGCGTTTGCCATGACTGACGATGAATTTAGGTAAAATTACCGAGTAGATAAGAAGCTCTTCGAAACGATTTATAAGGATTTGGAACCTTTGATGCCCCAGCCTACTCGGCGTAGCGACATAACAAGAAAATACAAGGTTCGTAAACTCCATATTCAACTCCAATTCCATGTTCACATGGTATTTTACCAAGGGATTTTATGTGTCATTATTACTACATAGTTTTATTTTTAGGTTTTGGTGGCTCTTTCGTTCTACGCCACAGGCAGCTACCAAAGATTAGTAGGTGGGACACAAGGCACAATGATGTCCCAACAATCAGTTTCTAGGGCAATAAGAGACGTTACAAATTCTCTTAATGCGAATGAGATTTTAAATAAATGGCTTAAGTTTCCACATACTCGCCGACAACGAGACTTTATTAAACAAAGGTACATACTTCTTTTTACCTTAGTAATACCAAACAGTACCTATCATTCAATCCTTTTGATACGTTGTTTTGATATTTGATGTTTATTTTCAACTTATTTCTTAAGATTAATAAGCTAAAAAGGAATTATTTTCAGGTTTTATGAAAAATTTTGAATACCTGCAGTCACAGGATGTATTGATGGTACTCATGTGGCTATTGTAAGACCATCACAAAATGAAGAGCGGTTTTACAACAGAAAAGGTTACCATTCAAGAAATGTTTTAATTGTGAGTAAGGTTGGATAGTTTTTAGTTATTCTATTTGAGTAACTGTAACTTCGTATAAAAAGTATTTCTTTTACAGATTTGTGACGCAGATCTCAATATACTGAGTGTAGACTCATCATTCCGTGGAGCCTCACATGATACTTTTGTTTGGAACCAACATCCTATTAAAAACCACATTTCCAATTTAATAAGTGCAGGAGAAAGAGTTTTTTACTTGGTAAGCTTTTCATACAGTTGTTTAAAATGGTTTATATAGGTATAATAATTACTAAGAGATTTTAATATGATTGCAGGTGATTCTGGTTATCCCCAAAGGGAATATATGATGACCCCAATAGTGGATGCACTGCCAGGCTCGGCTGAAGAGTATTACACTAATCTGCATTGTGTGGCTCGCAATACTGTTGAGCGCACAATTGGGGTTTAAAAAAATAGATGGAGATGTCTTCTGGGCCATAGAGTTCTTCATTATCATCCAGACAAAGCATCTAAAATTATAAATGCATGCTGTGTTTTACACAACATTTGTAACCAAGCACGATTGGGTCAGGATAATATTGAGGATGCCGTACCACCCATGGGGGAAATGCAATTGGCACAGGGTGAGTTAGACGTGGATCGGGGTTCTGCCTCTGTTGAGCTGCGCAGAGGCCTCGAGGCTCGTGCACAACTTGTTCAAGAACTGTGGACAGGTCGGCGTCTCCATTAATATTATTATTTTGTTATGTAAGAACTTACTTAGGCTCATTCTCATGTTTTATTTTAATTTTTATTCTTCGTGCTGAGTTAAGTTTTCATTTTATTTGTTGGTATATTGGCATGGCTAGTTAACATATGACAAATTATTTAATAAATGTTCTGTCTCGTTATGTTTATTACTTTGCCTATTTTTGTATAGATTCAATTATATCTAACTAAACAGACAGCTGTGCTGCTGGGAAGTTTGTTGCGCCACTTCTTCTTCCCAGCTAAAGCACTAGGAAGTGGTGAAGGGTAGGCGTTTTTGGGGGACTGTCTTATGTATTTTGACATTCAAAAAGTGCTGCTTCTCAGCCAAATTTGAATAAATATTTGTGATTTTGTTTTTTTTTAAATTTCATTGTATGTAATTAAAATCCTTATTGAATGAAACATAATTTGCCTTATTAAAATAAGGCAAATTATGTTTCATTCAATAAGGATTTTCTCTTTTATTAATTATTAAATAAAAATAAAATAAAATTTAACTTCTAACCCTAAACTAGTACCTACTTAAAACCCTAAACTAGTACCTACTTTAAACCCTAAACTAGAATAGAATAGAATTATTTGCAAATATGGGTAATACATGAGTAGTTGTAGGTATAACAATACAGAGTTCTACTACACCATTCGGAATGTAAACATTTTCATTTGGTATTTAAAATTATTGTTAAAATTTCAATGCTCATTTAAACATTGAGTTAATTATTACACACTCATTAAATAAAATTATTAAAATTCAAATACCTACAACCCCAAACTACACCGGCACAATTAGGGGAACACAAAAAAAGGTAGTTTTTCTTAACAAATTTATGTAGCACATATTTTTTTTAGTTAATCAATAATTAATTGCACTCAAACTAACTGAAATAAACGCTAAAGTGACTCACACAATACTTCTACGTGAAGAAATAAACAAAAATGACAAAAATGAGAATTGAACGTTTTTTCCTTAAAAGTGAAATCTGTAAACATTTTCAAAAATGACAAAAAAAAAGGAGTTTTAGTATCGGGTATTGCCGCCACGGGCTCTAATTAAAACCTGTACACGATTTCCCATGCTTCGGATAACGTTATCAATGAGTTCTTGGGACAAATTGTTCCACTCTTCCACTAACGCTAATTTAAGTTCCTCCACATTATTAGGGGCTGGATTTCTTTGTCGAACCTTTCTTCCCAGGTAGTCCCAGACATGTTCTATCGGGTTCATATCCGGTGATCGCGCTGGCCAGTTCATCTGAGTGATGCCTACTTAATTATTTACTTAATTTACTCACTATACGCGCAGTGTGAGGGCGTGCGTTTTCATGCATGAAAATGAAATTTTCGCCTATGAATGGGGCAAAAGGCATGACATGGGGTTCTAAGACTTCTGTAATGTATCGCTGTGCAGTTAGCGATCCATTACTGATGATCACTAGCTCCGTGCGGGCTCCCAAACATATGCCACCCCATGCCATAACTGACCCTCCCCCATACGACACAGTTCCAGTGAAATTTGCTTGGTGATAACGTTCCCCTCGATGTCTCCACATTCTTTCCCTCCCATCCACGAAATTTACACAAAATCGGCTTTCGTCACTGAACAAAACACGGCCCCACTCATTAGTCCAATCTTGGTGCTGTCGAGCGAATGCTAATCTTGCTACACGATGAGCTACCTCGAGTTTTGGGGCCTTTGCTGGCACGTACGAGTTTAAGCCAACTTCATTCAACCGTCTTCTAACAGTCCTTTCACTCACGTTGACGTTACGGACTTCTGCTAAACGATTTCGGGTCTGGACAGCTGTTTGACGACGATTTCGTAAAGTCTGCATGACCAAGAAACGGTCATCCAAGGCGCTAGTTGCTCGATTTCTGCCCTGTCCTCGTCTGCGCACGAACGATCCAGTCTCCCTATAACGTCGGACGACGCGATGAATCACCGATGTCGATACACCCAGTGCGCGACTGACTGAGCGATAGGTGTACCCTTCCTCGATCATGGTTACAGCCCTAGCCACAGAAGCTGCTGGTAAATCACTCATTTTGTATCAGAACAATGTGCACTATTCAAATGTAAACAGTTAAATGACCCACAGTCCCTATTCGCAGCATCCACTAAAGTTCTTATCAGAATGAGTACAAAACGTTAAGTGAGCAAATTCTTAAACAACCATAAATTCTTTTCAAAACACTTAAAATTAAAGTTGGGGGTACTTAAAACAATCTGTTATGAAGTTATTAACACTTAAACAAAAACTACTTATAAAAATACCCGACAATGTTAGAAAAAATTAACCTTTTTTTTTGTGTTCCCCTAATTGTGCCGGTGTGTGTAGTATCTACTTAAAACCCTAAAATAATATTAACTTAAATTACTGCCTATATTGTCTCAGGGCATCAGCAATGTTATTGAGGGCATTTGCCACAGTTTGAGAGCTTTCTGTTATGGCTGTTGAGAGTCCCTCAATCTGTTCGACAGCACGAGATAAGGCTCTTGCTGTGATCGTTTCTGCTTCAACCCTCCGCCTCTCTATCTCTGCGAATATCTCCCGATCTTGATCCAACATAGTCCTTGATCGGATAGGCTGTCCTGGGGGCAGGCTGCTCCTTCTAGGACTATGTTCTCTTGGAGTTGTAACTGACAAATAAAATAACATTTATTTAAGTTATATCATCATAAAAGATGGCACACATAGTTTGAAAGAAATTACCTCCTTCAGTCTCCACATTTTGGACAGGAGAAGCACGAGACTCCAATTCATTTGCATCCATATTTAAATCTTGGGTTGAAATGACCGTTTCTAACTGGATGTCATTCTGGCTTTGGCTCTGTAATTATTTAACAAATTATAGTATAAGTACTTCATTGTGAAGGTGTTATTTTTCTAGTTTTTTATAGTTTACAATTTATGTATGAAAATTTATAACTCAACTGACTTACTGTGGATGGAAATGGATTGGCAGCAACATGGCTGTCTCCTGTAGCAAATTGAAGGCCTCCCATCACTGCTAATAGGCGTTGGTCGATGGGTGTTAATGCAGGCAAATTGTCTGCATTTCCACCACCTGTACGTCTCATCGACTGTGCATGCTGCGCACAAGTCCTCTTAAGGGTAAACTTTTTGTCAGCCCAATACTAAAAAGGAAATAAATGTACGAATTATTGTAACCGTCGCCATAATATTAAGTAAAAAAAATTAATTAGTGAGTAAACAATACCTTAGCCCAGCCTTTGTCATCTTTCTGAGCACCGCCTAGTGCATTTAATGATACTGCTATCTCGTTCCATTTTCTCTTTGTCTGCTGCTTAGCTTGAGCAGTGCGCAAAAGCCCCTTGGCAATTCCGGGGTTCTGTACCAGGAAATCTACAAGGGTCTCTAGCTGTTGCTGTGATGGCCTACTCATCTTGTAAGAACAATGAATGTTTGTATTAAGCAAAAGTGTTATTAAGTAAAATTTAAAATAATTACAATAACTACATTTAATAAAATTGTGGCCTTACCTGGATATTTTCGTCTTCCTCGGTTCAATACTTATAGTAGGTACAAATAACTTGAAGTTGTGCATAAAAAACGTTCTATATTACGTTCTCACACTAAAACACTCGACATTTTTTAGATAACATGGCTTTGAAACTTTAAACCACTTTAAACATAATTTATCGTATCCTAAGAACAATATTATTTCACGGCTTTACAAGTAGGAAGTTTAAGTGGATGACAAACGCGCGGGAAGCTTATTTTTTATGTAACAAAACGTTAACCTAGGCAATGACATTCACAATGAGCCATTGCTGCCTAAGTAATTTGTGTTAAAATACATATCAATGCAAGCAAAGAACACTTTGATGATATTTTACGTTAAAATAAATATTAGAACAATTTTATTCATAGATTTACCGAGTTGTTCAATATTTTTAAATTTAGTAACTAACGTTTTTATTTCTATGGCCACCCCATGTCAATCAGTGTAGTCGAACATGCAGTCGATTCCAATCTCAATCTCGACTTCGTTCAAGAGTGCCAACTTTCTGGAGATTAGAATTGAAACTGAATCGGATTGGAATACGATCGAGATTGGGATTTATTTCAAGAGTAAGCCTGCAGGATCTGATGATGGAATCTGGATCTATGTGTGCCCGGTGTAGAATGTCGCTACACCGAAGGCTGACACATTTGGCTAGTGGCCCTGTGAGAGATGAAGTCGCAGCAAGAATTTATCCCAAAGCGGTTTTTTTTAAATTATTTATTATACACAAGTAACCTAACTGTGCACTTGGTAGACTCTAATCAGTGACTATTAGTCAATTATAAATCTTAGAGCTAAGCCTCATCTGTCAGTGCCAATTTAGTTTTTCAAATATTTAACTAAAAACCCCTTCTGTTGCCTATAAGTAAATTGTTTTCTTGTATTGTTTCGGTTACCAGAACAGGCGCTTCTTTGTTCCAACTGCTGTACACTCGCATACGAAAATATAAGAATGGAGCAAGAAGTTTTGCAGCAATATGATATCCAACCACCAAGTGCATCAATAACACTTGATGGGCTTTCACACACAGCACAAACAAGTGCTTATTGCTTTGTGCCGGCTTGTAACAATGTGGAACGAAATAGAGTGCCAGAATATTTAAAAAAAAAATTTTTATATCGGAAAAAATATTTGTGACAGAAAAAGCACGAGTATGTAATAAACATAAATCATTATACAACTGGGAGTTTCTGGACCAGCATCAGTTCTTTAATACATTCACAAAAAATGAGATAGAGTCAATGCTGAGGCTGAGCATCTAGCACGATGAAATAAATCAATTAGCATTTAATAATATAACTAGTATTGACTACTGACTTTTTAAGTTCTGGACTAGAGTCACAAAAGACAATTTTATGAATATGTTAAATGTGATAAGCCCAGCATTGACTTGCAAAAACCCAAAACTGCTTTGGGAATATATTTGGTAAAAGCTCGTACAGGGGACTCCCATGAAAGGATTGCCTCTCTGTTTCATCTGTCAAAGTCCTCAATAACACGATTGCTTCAAGTAGCCAGAGCGGCACTACTAAGCTTATTTGTGCCTCTCCACTTGGGAATCAATCGTACAAGAAATGATTAAATTAATAGGAATTTATTAATACCCGAGGGCTTGTTTGGAAACAGAGAGGCAAGGGTACCAATAGTAATATGTGTTGGTACCTATATACAGGGTGTAAAAAGACACATCACAAAGCCGTAAACTACGCATACTGTACGTATAACTAAGTAGCTTTGCGCAATTTTTTTTGCTGGGAACCGTTTTTTTTTTTTAAGGTATGAAATAAAGCTATTTTTTATTGCGCGCAATGTAACGCGAACCCAGGCTTGAACGGACACAGTACTATTGTGTGAGTTAAGCCCCGCCCCTTCGCTCTACGCGGTATGAGCGAAATGAATAAAAAGTTTCCATGATAAATGTACAACCATTTACTTAAATTAAAACTCTTAAAAACACTAGATTTTAGTTGTTTTTAGCCTGTGTGGGCACTTACCTACTGTCCATCGCTGTCATCATCAAACATCGGTGGCCTCTCGACACTCACGAGCTGTGGTTCAAACTGCCGACCTCCCACGCGGAGACAAACGCGCGCCCTTTTCAGCGTATTTTCATGAACCCGCTCCAGGATTCCTTCTCGCTCTGACAGCTGCTTTAGTTCATCAAAAACTTCAATAATTTTCTGACGCATCTCAACAGCGGTCTCACAGGGACGGTCAAACACCCTATCCTTGACGTAGCCCCACAAAAAGAAATCCAGAGGGGTTAAATCTGGCGATCGTGCAGGCCATGCATGGGGCCCATACCGCCCAATCCAATGGTCGCCGAACAGTTGCGTCAGCTGTTCGCGAACCGGTCTCACAATGTGTGGCGGCGCGCCGTCATGCTGGTACCACACATTTCGCCGCTGGACCAATGGCATGGCTTCCAGCGTGTCGGTCAGGTAACCATTGATCAGTTCGAGGTAGTTAGGTCCGTTCATTCTGGGCGGCAAGAAAACGGGGCCAGGATCTGGTTTCCCACAATGCCTGCCCACACATTATGTTTCCACCGTGCCTGGAAACCCGTTTCCTGGGTTTGGTTTGGGTTCACGGAGCACCAATAGTGTGAATTACGGCGGTTCCACATACCATTATTTGTAAAGGTACTTTCGTCCGTGAAAATAATGTTGTTCACAAATCCTCGGTCCTGCCTTAACAGCCACCTGCAGTACTGCATACGGCGTGTTGTGTCGCCCGGCACGAGCGCTTGCACGCGGTGAATTTTGTAAGGCCGTTGCCTATCTCTTTTAAGTACTTTGTGCACAGTGGAATGAGACACCACGTACCTAGCGCGATTGCCATGCCGTCTCCGCAATACTTTTGCCGGTGTACGCACTCCCAAACGTGGGTTTTCCCGCATTACAGATAGGATGGCCATTTCTGCCGCCGGTCTTATTTGCCTGCCGCCTCCCTGTGAAACCGGCACGATCGGCTGGTTGTCCAATAACCGTTGCACTGCCCGAGTGAAAATACGTGAATCAGAGGGCTGAAACGCGGTAGGATATTCAGTACCATAAAGTCGTAGGGCTGCGGCAGCATTTCCTCGGGCCATACCGTAGCAGTACACCATGTTAACGTACTCGCGCGCCGAATAATCGTGAAACGGCATTTTCGCAACTAAAACAATTAACACAAAAGCACTAACAAACAAACAAGTACGCACTCAAACACAGACACTTCGTGTGCCAGCCAATACGCAGTCACAGTCACTGCACAGCAGCACAGTTTCTACACTTAAAAGTAGGTAATGCTTTTCGGAAAAAACAACACAAGCGCATTCGATAACGTAAGAAACCGAACTAATAATGCCGAAAAATTTGATCAATTTCTTGTTTTGCTGGAGACGTTCCTAGGTGCGCGGTGCGGGAGGGGTGACAGTTACAAGTTGACGAATCACTGAGCTCTCGCATCACGTCACCACACCCCCGCGCGCACCGCGCAGCTACCTCAGGAAACGTCGCGGTAGGCATAAAGGAGCCGCGGCTTTCTTTGATCTATGCGAAGCGCGCGCGATCGGAACGTTAGGTATCTTTATATCATTGCGCTATTAGGATCTACCAAATTATGGAAACGTAAACGGAAGACGTAATACGTCATACGACGCGACGTATACGTCAATCAAATTCTTTTAAGGGCTATCATAAGGTTACCTAAATAATCAATGTTATTTTAATTCTGTGGAACACAGCTACCTAATTAAGCTGTTTACAGACCAGCGCGATTTGTCGCGCGACGCGACACGAACAATACAAAACTTCACGGTATAACAATAACCGGTGTCTGAAAACAGCTTAAGATGACGAAATCTAGAAAAAAACTAAAAGACTTCAATTGCAGTTATGTAATTATTACCAGCATACACGTTTATTTACAATGAATAAATATCCACCCTATTGGCAGTAGGTATGGCTTCGTGTGAATAAAGTGAATAAACCTTTATTTTTACCATAAGTAGTAAATAAATACTGCCTCGTTGGTCTAGTGGTTGCAAACGCTACTGCTGAGCATGAGGTCCTGGGTTCGATTCCCGGGTTGGGCAGTGTTATTTGATTTTTCTATCTGAAATTTCTCAGTAGCAGCCCGGAGTCTTGATGTCTGCCCGGTTGATGGCAATAGGCTCGCCCCCTATTACATGGAACTTAAACATAGCTGGCAAAATGTGGGTGCATCTGCTACAGGTACATCTCTGCCGAACCCTTCGGGGAAACAAAGCGTGATGTTATGTTATGTTAGTGAATGAATAGCTCAAACCAAAAAGTGGTTTTGATAGGTAGGTAGGTAATTTGTGCAGTAATAACAAAATTAATTATTCATTATTTGCTTGAATGTAGGTAGTAAGCACTTAGAATAATAACGCACTAGACTAGCAGTTTACTTTTATTGTAAACGAAACGAATGAGGACCAACTTCGTCAACATTTTTAATTGAATCTGCAAGAAGTTTAGTGATAAGATGTACCTACTTGTAGTACTTACAAGGGCGTGTTCTTCGACATTACAGACAACGGACTTGCCTGCAACTCATAATCAACGTCTTTGAAATCAGAAACTTCAACAAATGTAACTACGAAATGTAGGCACTAACAACCGATCAGCTGTTACAAACACGGGTCGTTGTAACGTTCAAGACCACGTGACACTGATCGTGCGCTTGTTGTCGTACAGTCGTGACGTGCGTGGTAGTGTGCGCTTGATGTTCATTGCGTTTTTGTAACTTAAAATGTGTTATTTGTTAAGAAAAATTGAAAATTTTGGTAATGTTTCTTTGGAAAAAAGTTTAGTAATAACACGTGGAATACATTTACGCAAAAAAAGTAAAAAAAAAAATGCGACTTTGACCTTCAATATCTTCAGAACCAGTGGATTCCCAGGTATGGTCTAGTGGAAAAAAATGATCCAAATAATGGGTAGAATATGTGGCTTCCGGCTTCGGAAAGGGTCTTTTTACACCCGATATACCTTTAAAAATCATCCAACTACATGTTCCAAAAAAGAAGTTATAGCTTGCACAAATAAACTTTTTAAACCTTTTCTCATTGTTGCCACTGTTACATTTTTGATATTTTGGGGCCTTATCCAGCAACCGAATCAGATTCGGACATCATGAAAGCTTTGTTCCAAAATGAAAACGAGGGCCTAAGTGCTTTTTTCAACCCAATGACGTTTTCATTTTGGATCGAGGCTTTCGTGATTCCATTCCAATGCTAGAGGGGTTGGGCTTCAAAGTATATAAACCGGAATCCTTAGAACAAGGAGAGACTCAGTTATCAAACATCAGTGCAAATAAGACAAGGTGTGTGACACTATGCAGATGGGTGGTAGAGGTAGTTAATGGTGGACTGAAAAGAGACTAAGCTACTGAGACTATTTTAATTTGGCTGCCACCCATCTGATGGATGATGTTCGTATTTGTGCAGCTAAAATTAATGCGTTCCATCCAGTGATTGAAAATAGATCAGATGCTGATGCAATACTTACTCGAGCAATGCAGAGAAAAAATATGCCCAACCGGTTAGCAGAACTTATAATTGCTAACCGGATCAACCGCTACAGAGCCCAATTCACAAAAATTTATGATCAACTTCCAGAGTTAAGTATTTTCCCTGAAATGACCATGTCTGACTTGATACTTTTTGGGCAAACTCAAACTGAAACTCTTTATTTCAATTAAACCTTTTACAGGCACTTTTGAATTGTCAAAAAAAAATCGAAGTTGAAGCTAGGTGCCCATTCCAAAACGTAGATCTCTATTGAGAAGAACGGGCAAGAAACTCCAAGGACACTCTTTTAAATCATGGGTATTACAAAATCTTGGGAACATTATTCTTGGTGCTTCTATTTGTGAAAGCAATGTAAAAAAAAAAGATTCAAAATAAGCCATGGCAGTTAGGAGATGACCAGTCTCAACCGACGGCGCCCGTTCATGAACTTGACGCGTGGATCAGCACCATCCAGTTCAACCATTTTCTAGGGAACCGAATGATCCAACACACGCGCAACCATCAGTGAGACATTTAAGTGAGCATGACATACTCTCAATTACCTCGCTTTTTCAAGTCGACGTACATCAGAACAACATATTATAAGGATACATAGTACTCACATTTACAAAATTTTAACAAAATGCTTCTAAATTATACAAAACTATATTTTCAATGTAGACTTCCAAAAAGAAAGAAAATATGTTATATCTATTGAAATTTTTATAAATAATACTTGGTTCAGTAAAATCAAAAACAAATTCGTTATGTCAGAAAAATAATAATAGGAACAGAAATGTTCGTAATGACAGAAAACATAAAAAACAAGGGGAAGCATCTCTTCCAAATATTAAAATGTTAACTAGATAGTAAGCACAACCACTGTGGAGCATGACCAGCATTACGCCAAGCATTTTTATAATCATCCAACTTATAATATGCTTGTCTACATAGTGTACGTTTAATGCATGACTTAAATTTATTTTCTTCCTACTTTCATTCAGTGTATAACGAGGTGCGCCCGGCGCTGGACCTCGCTGAAGCGGAGCGTGCGAGAGCGCGAGCGCGGCGTGAGTGCACGTTGGTCAACTCGACTTGCGCGAGCTGCGCGCCGCGCTCCGCCACCTCGCTATACGCGGACGACCTCAAGTTGTTCCTGTCGGTGGCAAATACTTCGGACTATGGACGGCTTCAACAGGATGTTCATAGGGTAGTGCAGTGGAGCATTGATAATAAGTTAGGTTTCAACATTTCTAAATGCGGTATAATGAGCCACACTCGCGCTCGGAAACCTCTGCTGTATCAGTATGAGATGGAAGCCGCGGTCATGTCACGAGTCACACATGTGCGGAACCTGGGGGTAGAGATGGTTCCGGAATTGATGTTTCGTGGGCACATCTTAGATATATGTGGCAAGTCCTACCGTAACCTTGGGTTTACCCTCAGACAGTGCAAGGATTTTCAGAATAAGGCAGTAGTTAAAATAATGTACAATGCGCTGGAGCCGTCTTGAAACGAGTGCTATTATTTGGGACCCCCATGAGGCTAAATACAGAGTAACGGTGGAAAGAATATAGAACAAATTCACTCGGTTTCTGTACTTTGTAGTGGTTTAGCACTTATTATATTCAGTTAAACTATTATAATAAGAAAACTTGTAAACACTACACACGTTCCATAACCTCATTTCATCCAATTATGTTTGACACATAGACATATAAAAATATGGACTGGAAATACCTACAAAAAAAGGTGCATACCTACAACTCATAATGTCTCATAAAATAGCTGCCATTGCTAGGGTTGGTCAATCAACGAACATAAGTGTTACTGTAACGAGTATGGATACTAAATACGAGTCTTACTAGATATCGATCATCGTTTGGATCATAATTAAGTATAAAATTATGTTACTTTTTATAACGAGTATCGATACTAAATACGACGAGACTTACTAGAATATCACGTTTGGACCATAATTCTATAATTATGTTACCGGCCAAACCCGATTTCAGGCTAAACTAGTTTGTCCTAAGCCAAACTGGTTTGTTGACCAAAAGCGCGTGAGCCGAGCGAGCGGTGAAGCAGCAGCGACCGGCGAGCGCCACTTCCAAAGGCTTTTAATGAAACGCCTAATTCAGCTAGTTGGTTGCAACATATCACGCGTAGGATGTCTGTTTGACCTAGGACAAACTAGTTTAGCCTGGAATTGAGTTTGGCCGGTAACCGGTAACATAAACACAAATACGGTCGAAATATCTTACCGAGTCCGAAATTCGCACAGAAGACTACGCAGTAACATTTTTGTCATATTTTAGAAACCAAATGTTAACATGCGGCGAGTGTGAGTGAAAGAACATGTGCGATAGTTCGTAGTGCCTATGTTCAGACTCACCAAGATTTTTCGGCCGTAGTGTAGTTAACCGTTGTAACAGAAAAATATGAGTAGGTTTACTTACCTTCTACTGAGAATAAAATACATGTAGTATATTTTTCTGCAAAGTATTAAAAAAACGTTTTTTAATTGCATCACGTTTACGTAATTATGAAAGAAAATAGCATGAACAGTAGACCTAAACAAAAAACATTTCTGTTAACGTTCACGCCAAACGCTACGCCAAAATGTATGGGAATGACATTACCTGCGGAAAGCACACGACGTAACCTTTCCGCAGGTAATGTCATTTCCACACATTTTAGCGTAGCGTTTGGCGTAAACGTTAACAGAAATGTATTTTGTCTCTAGGCCCAGATAAGATTCATATGCCCAAGAAAATGTGCTTTCGCTTATTTTACCTCTGCGTTGGAAGTCCAGAGAGCAGTAGCTTCTGTTAAGTATGCGGACCCTAATGAAAACTAGTTAATTACTATGAAGAATATAATGTTTATATTGTGTTAATGAGTGGTGGAGTAAAAGTAAATCAGAATATTTTTTGTTACCTTGGTTTATTCGTGCGATAGTGATTAAAGTACAACTTTTGATTAGTAAAGTAGGCTTACAAAAGCAGTCAAACTCAAACTCAAAACATTTATTTCAAATAAATCAATTACAGGCACTTTTGAACTGTCAAGGGGTCGGCCATTAAGAAAGATGAAGCTAGTTGCCCATTCCAAAGCGTAGTAGTACATAAGGAGAAGAAAGGCCAAAAAGCTCCACGGACAATCTTTTAAATCAAAATATTGGTTATATCATTCATAATTGAAGTCGTTTTTTTTAGGTTATAGAAACTGAAAAAATTATGACTTTAAAAAAAATTTGCCAAGCAACAGCACAAAATCAAACGCCTTAACGAAAGGATACGAAAGAAAAACAAAAAAATTGCCAATTTGAAAGATATTGTAGAAGAACTTCGAAGAAAAAATTGTATCAGCATGGAACAGGCTGTTGTGATAGAAGAATTGGCGGGACCAAAAGACTTCTTAAAAACACAAGTTAATAAGTCCAAAGGTTTACCTGTCCCAAATAAATACTCTGAAGAAATCAGAAAGTTCGCACTAACGTTGCATTTTTTATCCCCCAAGGCCTATAATTACATAAGGCGGACTTACAATACATGCTTACCTCGTGTAAGAACTTTGTGTAAATGGTACCAACATGTGAATTGCGAACCGGCATTCACGAAAGAAGCATTTGAAACTTTAAAAATTAAAGTGCAGGGAAGTGCACAGCCTGTGATATGCTCCTTGGTTTTTGACGAAATGGCCATAAGAAAGTCTTTCACTTGGGAACCAAGAGCTCAGAAATATTATGGTAGAGTTGATCATGGGCACAATCTAGATAATGATAGTGTCGAAGAAACCAGTCAAGCCCTAGTAGTCCTGTTAACTTATATCAACGGCTCATGGAAAATACCTATTGGTTATTTTCTAATAACATCCCTCACAGATATAAGGTTTAGATATCACGGTCGAAGAACGAGTGAAAAAGTATCACATAGACAGTTTTTGAACAAGCTAATATTGTTTAGAAATGAATAGGTAACATCGCTGACAAAAATGCTTGGCTAAATGTGTGCATTACCCTGGCAAAATGCTTTGCTTTAGGGGGGAGGTAATTAATCATATAAGAAATCATTAGTGTATCATGGGAGCAATTTGTTTATTAATAGCAAAATATGTTTGAATTTTAGTTTTAAAGTTATTTGTAAAAAAAAAGAACAGATTTTGCTGGAGTAACGTTTGTAAATACCCTAGCAAAATCGTTTTTCAAAAATTCGTTTTTGCTAGGGTATATCCAAACGTTACTCCAGCAAAATCTGTTCTTTTTTTATAATCGTTTAATAATATAATATGAAATTTGCGGCAGGTCCGTCGCATGTAATGTTAACAACTTTTACACCCACGTCTTCGCACAATTTTAGAGCTGTACCCACGATAGTACTTTTTTGCTCACCTGTGAGGGATGTTATTAGAAAATAAACAATAGGTATTTTCCATGAGCCGTTGATACAAGTTAACAGGACTACTAGGGCTTGACTGGTTTCTTCGACACTATCATTATCTAGATTGTGCCCATGATCAACTCTACCATAATATTTCTGAGCTCTTGGTTCCCAAGTGAAAGACTTTCTTATGGCCATTTCGTCAAAAACCAAGGAGCATATCACAGGCTGTGCACTTCCCTGCACTTTAATTTTTAAAGTTTCAAATGCTTCTTTCGTGAATCCCGGTTCGCAATTCACAAGTTGGTACCATTAACACAAAGTTCTTGCATGAGGTAAGCATGTATTGTAAGTCCGCCTTATGTAATTATAGGCCTTGGGGGATAAAAATGCAACGTTAGTGCGAACTTTCTGATTTCTTCAGAGTATTTATTTGGTACAGGTAAACCTTTGGACTTATTAACTTGTGTTTTTAAGAAGTCTTTTGGTCCCGCCAATTCTTCTATCACAACAGCCTGTTCCATGCTGATGCAATTGTGTCTTCGAAGTTGTTCTACAATATCTTTCAAATTGGCAATTTTTTTGTTTTTCTTTCGAATCCATTCGTTAAGGCGTTTGATTTTGTGCTGTTGTTTGGCAAATTTTTCTTTTAAAGCCATATTTTTTTCAGTTTCTATAACCTAAAAAAAAACGACTTCAATTATCAAGTTACTTCGCAAATGCTGCTTTGTAACATTTGAGTCTTGATAATTACAAAGGTTCTAAAAACATTGTAAAGGTATATTTTAGCACAAAGATTAGAAAACGTGCTGAGAAATCACTGACAGGTGGGATTTTAAGATACCTGAAACATACCTCTTTGTGCACTGGTTCTACAAATCGATGGGGTAACTGCAATGGAGGCATTACAGTAGATGTACAAGAAACATCAGATTTTTTAATGTTGCTCGTTTCACACAAAACACTTGACTCTTGAAGTTGTTTTTTGTTGGATGCCTGAAAGAAATAGATACTTATATTACCTATTTAAGCAAGCAATATGCATTACTGTTTTTTTAATGTAATTAGAATAATATTTATTTATTACAGGTCAATAATTTTAACCACTTACCGAAAATACTGTAGGAACAGAGTTATTATGTAATCTCATTACATCAAGTGTTCTATTGAAACAGCTTTCGTCAAAGTGCAGTGAGCAGACGTACCATTCTTTATGTCGGAGATTAATATTTTCTTCACCAATAGCCTCTAACCACTTTTTCTTTAATCCTTCATTTTTAGGAAACCTATAAAAAGAAGCAAGTATTTTATTTATCAATAAATAATTTTGAGTGGCCACGGGAAGTTGGTTGTCCCATTAAATAAAAAAAAGAAAAACCGTTGAGCGGCCACGGGACAGCCTCTGTCCCGCGCGCGCTATGTTGCGGAGTGACTCATTTATTTTAACTTGTGACAAAAATCGACTATTTAGTTCCCTATGGTAACCGTACATTCTGATCCCATGCTCAATATACTACGTTTCAAGCTAAGAAAACCCTGGAACGTTTGAACAAAAATATTTTTAATCTGTTTATTTTGCAAAGTCTGTAGTAAAACTTACGTCAGGCAATTGTTATTGTTTTGTTTTGTGATGCTTGTGGCTAATTCATTTTGTACTAAAGGTAGGTTTTATTCATTTGTTATGCTAAGAATATACACACCATGCATTTAAAATCATAAAAAACATAGGTCATCGCTTGTTTTTTTTTGTTATTGTTATTTTTTTCGATAGCGTAAACATTCTAAGATAAACATTCCCACGCTCATTTTCAACGAATTATCTAATTTTTTACGACCATTCATTCAAACGAAAGTAAGAATATTTAAACCGTCCGTTTACTCAGAATTCCAAAGCAATAAACGTTCGAACCACTCCACAAACAAAGGGCCAGGCCACAACAGTGCGTTGCGGCGTCGCATCGCAAAAATCAACGACGCCGCACAACGCATCGTGGAAATTTCCGATGCGCTGCCGCAACGTACAAATCTGCGATGCGACAACGCTTTGCCGTTTAGTCGGTGTCCATACTTTGAACGACCTGCACGTGTTTTTTAAGCGATATGGCGCAGTACGATGTCGACCACCTGATATCTTTAATTTACGAACGTCCCGTCCTTTGGGACAAAACTATATCACAATTCAAAGACAAATTTTTAAAAACAGAAGCATGGAGGGAAGTGTGTACAAGTTTATATTCAAATTTTGAGGAGTTAAATAGTGTTGAAAAAACAAAACTCGGTAAGTACTTATAAACATTTATATTTTTGTTAACTGCCAACTAAGACCTCCAATGTTACTATTAAAATAATTACAAAATTCGTTTCTGATTATGTTAGCTCCTGTTCTACTTTCATGTGTTGTTTCGTGTAAAATTTGCAAAGAATCGTCAATAATCATTTCTTCAAACGTTTGTGCGCCATCTCGATTCAATACAAAGTTGTGTAATACACAGCATGCTTTTATAATGTCTATTGTGAAATCGTAAGAAACATTAATGGGTCGATGAAATATGCGCCATTTATTTGCGAGTATGCCAAAAGCGCTCTCAACATATCGTCTGGCTCGGCTCAAACGATAATTAAAAACTCGTTTTTCTATCGATAAAAACTTCCCAGAATATGGGCGCATTATATTATTTGTCAGTGGTAATCCTTCATCCGCCACGAAGACAAAAGGAATTTCTTTTTGAAAGCCAGGTAACGGTTTTGGCGGAGGTATAGATAATTGACCTTTTTTTAATAAGTCGTATAGATTTGAGTTCTGAAAAACAGTGGAGTCACATTCCTTACCATATGCACCTATATCGACATATATAAATTTGTAATTCGTATCAACAAGTGCTAATAGAACAATGGAATTATAATTTTTATAATTGAAAAATAGGGATCCACTGTGATCCGGGCTCAATATACGAATGTGTTTTCCATCTAGCGCTCCTATACAATTAGGAAAGTTGGTCTGTTTTTCATACTCTTGAGCAATTTGTTCCATCAGCTCTGTTGTAATTTTTGGTAATTCCAACCTTTTAAGAATGTTCCATACAATACGACAAACAAATTTTATTATTCCTGTTATTGTAGATTTTCCACGATAATATGTGAAATGCATATCTTTAAAAGTATTTCCCGTCGCCAGGTACCTGAAAGAAAACAAAATAAATCATTATTCGTCATATTTTTTTAGGTAACGATGTCATAAAGAAATGGAGAGGAATCAAGGATAATTTTACAAAATACGAAAAAAAAATAAACGAGCAATGTAAATCCGGAGCTGGGGCCAAAAAAATTAAACAATATCATCTATACGACCAGCTCCTATTTCTGAAAAAGAATTCTCAAAATAAAACAACATCAAGTCTTGACGATGAAGAAATAAGACCAAGCACCTCAACCCAACAAAGCCAGCAACCTGTCATGCCACGTTACCAGCCTGCATCGCGTAAAAGAAAAATTGACGAAGACGAATTTGAGAAGAATATTATAGCTGCTTTAAAAACACCTGAAAGTAGACATTTATCTTTTTTTAAAGGAATTTTGCCATCATTGGAAAAATTGAATGATAATCAAACAATAATTTTCCAAAGTCGTGTCCTACAGATATTAAGTGATTTACACCAACCATCATACTATCCCAGCCACTATCAAACTTCACAAACAACTGTTCAGACTGGCTATCAAACAGCTCAAATGTCTATGCAGAGTGGCTACCAATCAGCTCAAATGCCTATGCAGAGTGGCTACCAATCAGCTCAAATGCCTATGCAGAGTGGCTATCAAACATCCATTCAACGCAGTGCCTTCCAAAGCGGATGCGAAACATCACCGGCACCTATGCAATCGTCTCCACAAACGCCAAGGAATGATGATGTAAATGAGCCAGAACAAATTCATTTCGATGAGGAACTAACAAATTTGACGAATGACACACAATCGGAATACGAGTTTTGAATAACACTAAATTATGAAAATGATTAAACAGTATGATTATAGTAAAAATAGTTTATTTTTTTCTTACCTTACAGTTAATCCCAGCATCTCCAGAGGTTCGATGGGTTTTCTAAATATGTATTTCTTTTGTAAATGAGGCTTTATCAAACTAAGAAGTTCTTCAAAACTTACTACACTCATCCTAAAGTAATCGAAAAATTTAACCTCGTCCACTTTTAGCGCCTCATATTTCCTTTTGAAGTGGTTTCCATCTTTATTCATAATTGTCAGTAATGGGTGCACCCAGTACTTTCTTTTCTGTTTCTTTTTCTTAATACGCCTTAACGCAAGCAGAAGTAGAACACGCGCAGTGCGGTCCATGTCTCACTAGAAACTGAACTGACGGTTAGCGTCTTGTCGTACGATGTCGTATCCGATGAAATTTTTGCGTTGCGACATCGCATCGCATAGCTGTGCAATGATGTTTTTGCGATGCGACGCCGCAACGCACTGTTGTGGCCTGGCCCAAAGAACCCTTGTTTTTTTCGAGTTTGCGATAAGAGGCGGACCACCCACGACGCAAATGGGTGCGATGACGTCATCGTGGCCGCTCTGCGGTATAATTAATTTAATTCGCTTGGCCGTTCAAGCGGTTTAGAGCTGCTAATATGTAACTGTTTTCTTTAGTATTGTTCGTCGAATCATTGAGCTCCTTAAGTTCTAAGTTGAGCTGCATGATTACTGACAAATGCATGCATTGTACTGAACAGGTCCACTCAATTTGTGTCGTTCTTTCCTCAAAAAACCATTTCAGACACCAATCTACATCGCTCATCCAATAGAACAACGACGTAATTGCGAGAATGAGTTTTGAATGTCATAAGTTTACGTTTCTTAAGTTCTATCTATGGCGAAAACTACAGAATTATAGTTATGGTGGTTTTCGATAGACTGAGTGACTGTCGTTAGGGAATTGGCGTATTTTTCAAAAGGTCACCCGGAAATATCGACTTATTTGACAGTAGTCCGCACTACTGTGCGCCTTGCAAAGTGTGAACGAGTCAGGACTTTTTTTACCACAGTTGGTAGATTAGGCAATTATTGTGAAAAAAAAAAAATCACAAGGATTGTTTCATGTACCAAGTCTATAAATTCTTACCAGTTTTTATGCTTTCCAAATATGATGCTACTTTTACATAGGCACTTGCGCCTTCAATCCTACTATGTATCCTGATCTCGAATTTCGTAAAATGAACACATTTTTTTAATAATCTTACTGGTATCTTACATTATCTAGGCATCTTTGTTTTAACATAAAAAATAATTGATATTTCATATTATACCTACGTATATAAATGTAAAGAGATTTATAAAAATAAAACTAAATTGAATAATTAGTTTGTAGTTTAAATTCGTGATTTATTCCTATTTCAAAACCTAGTTTATGTCATGATTGTTTTATTTATTATAAAATGGCATAAGTGTACCCCAGGTTTGTTTTATATGGATTTTTGTTAATGTTTTCTTGAGTTTTCTCATGAAGTTATTACATATTATTATAAATAGTAAAGTAACATACACAAATATTAAAAGACTGCATCATAACGATGGTCCCTATTAACAATGTCGGATATACATTTTTACCAATATTAACTTTTTTACATAAATATAATCACAATGAAAAGATCTATCGTACGTAATATTTTATTTTATTGAAAATCATGATATTTAGTTAGTTTCTTGGTTAATATTGTCGGTTGTAATAACTTTGTCCGCGCAACAGTGTTGGTAGTGACGGAACCGGCGATGTCCGCGGGGCGGAGGGAGCGTGGGTGCGCGCGGATCTGCCACTACGCACTTTGTCACTGGGAGGAGCGCGCGCGCGGGCGAAATTGCAATAATTTGATTTATTGTTTTTGTTTGCGTAAACAAGTGAATTAAACATGTCGATACGTTCTAAACGGATTTTAGATCTATTAAATTCTAATAAACAAGAACCTATTTATCAGCACATGAAAGAGTCAACAAGTGATTGTCAAGATTATCCCATACCTACCGAACCTGGTAAGCACCCTTTATACATTTTACTGTTATTTAGTAGATAAAGTGAGTTATTAGATTATATAACCATTTTCAATAATTCATATTCAGTTCAGATTAAAACTTTTACATGAATACATTCGTATTCGGGATTTAATAAAGTAGGTTCTGGTAGATACATATATTTTTAATGGTATTCAAGCAGTCAATTTCGTCGTATATTTCACATCCGACATTATTACATGTACGTTTTGTAGATAATTTTGTGGGATGTACCACTTTCGACATTATTAAGTGTACGTTTGGTACATGATTTTGTACGATGTGTCACTTTCGACATTGTTACATGTAACTTAAAAGCAGACGTTTTGTCGGATGTGTCACTTTCGACATTATTACATGTAACCTAAAGTTAATCAGTCGGTTGGATATGTCACTTTCTACACTAATAACTACATTATGTATATAATTTTTTGTCGGATGTATGACTTGCAAAAAATTAAAATGTACTAAAACAAAACTCTTGGTTGTTTGGTAGGTGGATTAAGTCGGACGTCATCTACCCTCTATAAATGGATAATTCGTTACTTATCTGACTTATTAGTAGGCACCTATCATGGTAACGTAACATTTTTATTTTAGGAATTATCTATCTTTGCAGATCGAGAGTCTTCATCAATACGTGTGCATTCCGATGAAGAATTGACACAATGTCTACAAAATATGATGGATGATAATACTGTATTCAGTGACAGGAACGAGCCCGTAAATACTTCTATACCTGAAGAGAGAATTCCTGAAGAGACCATTCCTGAGAAAAGACTCCCTAAAGAAACTGTGGTTTCCGTAACAGAAGAAATGCAGGAAATTTCAAAAGGCGCATCAACGTCCATTAACAATTCAACGCCAATACCGACACCAGTTCTTGTTCACGAAGATCCTTGTGGAAATGAATTCTGCGCCATATGCTTGGAAGCATATGCCATTAGGCCCGATGATGTCTATCTAAATCTTCCAACACCTTCAACTATAACAAGCACTTCCACTAACGTAACACCGACTGTACAAAAAGGTTCTAGGAAGAAAACTTATAAAACAGATATTGGAAAGAAGAGACTTGTACACAAAGAGCATTGGTGTGTAGTTCAAAGAAAGAAATTGAAAAACGAAGGAAAATCCTAAACAAACAAAAAAGGGAAACAAATTGTAGAAAAAGTATTAGGCCAGCCGTGTGGAACGAAATGTCGCTACAAGTGTACTGAAAACTTCGATCTAAAGCAAAGAGAGACAATTTTTTCAAAGTTTTGGGAACTAGGCGATCGTAATAAGCATTGGGAGTTTGTTATAAAGTACACAAAAAAGATTAACAAAGGTCGTAAAACCACTGAAATAACTAAACACAAACGTGAATATACCTATATTTATTATCTCCCAACTGCAGAAAAGGAAACAAAAAGAGTCTGTAAGCAGATGTTTCTGAGTACAATATCTTCTGGTGAGCGAATAATAACAACGGCTTGGAAGAAATACGATGGCATAGCGGCTGTAGAAGAGGATAACAGAGGAAAGTATGAACATAAACCTAGAGTGATTGATGAAGTGATGACGCAAAGTGTAAAACACCATGTGAATTGTTTAGATAGAGTGGATTCGCACTATGCACGCAAAGATTCTAAGAGCTCTCTTGAGCTTGTTAATAAAACTGCGACTTGTTACATGTGGCATGAGTGTATTGCTAAAAGAGGGGCTAATGAAGTTTCAAGTTGCTTGTACGATTTTATTAAAGTAAATGCCGAAAAAGGGGTGCACGAATTTAGATTTTGGTCGGACAATTGCGCTGGCCAAAATCGGAACCGCATTGTCTTTGCTTTATATTTGCTTGCTGCTAAGGAGTTTGGAGTAACAATAACGCATAGATTTATGGAGAGAGGACACACCCAAAATGAAGGGGACAGTGTTCATGCGCTTGTAGAAAGAGAGAGTGAGAGGAGAATGATTTACGTTCCTGATGAATGGTTCTGCTTGGTGCGTTGGGCCAAAACAGAAGGTATGCCGTACGATGTAAGAGAAATGACCTCACGAGACTTTTACAATTTCAAAGATTTGTTGGCGAACAGAAACTGGGTGACAGATGTAAGAAATGAAAAAATGAAGTGGACAAAAATTAGAGAGGTTAAAGTTAAGGGCAACGTTTTTGATCGGATAGAATACAAATACGATTTCGATGACGAGCCGAACACTTTAGTGGTTCTCAGATCCACCAAAAGAAACACCCAACGCCAGAATGATTTTAAAATATCCCAAGCTTATGATGGCCCCATTCTTATTCCATATGGAAAAAACAAAGATCTTAATGATATGTGCAGATCTGGTGTCATCCCGGAAAAATATCATGGTTTTTATAGAGGCTTGCCACACGTTTCCAGTAATGCAGTAGAACAAGAAAGTGACTCTGAATGAACGGCTGTTAATTTTTTTCTTTCTAAAATGTTAATTTATTATATTCTTGGGATTCTGTACCGAAATTCCTAATTTATTATACAATTATGTTTAAAGGTAAAGCTTTAAAGTACAAAACTAAGACTGTACATTTGTTGTAATAATTAATAACATTTAGCACAAAAAAAGTTCCTAAAGGAACTGAGATGTAACATTTTTAAACTTAATTTTTTTAACATTAACATTTTATTAAACTTTGTGATGTTACTTACCTGCCATCATAAAGGTGTTTTGACTGCTATATTTGATTGTGTTGATTGTTCATAGTTTTTTTACAAATTGTATTTCTAGTTTAAGATTGACGCTCTTAAGACTTGTCTTGTTACTTACTTTATGTAAATACCTACTTTTAATGCCTGAAGAGGGAGAGAGAAAATTATTGTTAAGACTTCTCAAACTATTTTCAATTATGACGAGGTGTGCTGAATTATTATTACTCTTGTGTTTAATTATAACTATGTGATCTCAAAGTGTCGATTCCTTATTTTTCATTTGAGTTGATGGTAAACTGTTTAAATGTTCATTGCATGTTTTTTTTTATAATTTACCCAAGCAAACCAAACACATACGACAAACTTGTTTCTATGTCTCCCTTTGAAAATGTTGAATATACCATTACCTACTTAAATGACTGTTAAATATCCAAACAAAATTGTCGTTTGTGTCACAACCGACAATTCACCTTGGAAATAGTCCATGTTAAAATGTCGGTAATACCTTATTTCCTTAACCATAAATTAATTCTACATTTTACCTATGTCAGTACTTAGTAAACTATACATAAAACAATCAATGCAAATTTGAACATCCACAGTCTTATAATATATTTTTTATCACTAAAACAAACTTTGAATTGCCCTACTGAACAGTTGTCTTTTTGCAGAACTGACATTGTTAATAGGGACCATCGAAAACATTGGAAATATATCATATTTTAAATTTCAAACTTTTAAAACGTTCTCCTGAAAATAGCTAAAACGTAATTACGTCATTGTTCTATTGGATGAGCGACATGGTCTTCACATGATCTGATCAGAAAATACAGAATAGAAAATCATCTAGAAATCTAGTCTTTAAGGCCTCATGTAAACATTGAAGAATATACTGATATCGTTCAGGGGACGAACTAGTTTCGGAACTGTTACGACAACGGTACAACCAATGATGTATAAAACTATAGATACGTTGTCCGCACTCTAAAATGGCAACATGAAATGAAGCCAATTGGCCACATTGCGCTCAGTCACGCACCAACCTGTCGCGCGACGCTACGTTTGTTTTTAATTTATATCGTGTGTGAAAACCTGTGCAAAATATAAAGAAAACATGCCGTCGTGTGTTTTCAGAGGATGTACAAATTATACCCCAAAAGTTAAAGACAAAAATGTGTCATTTCACGCGTAAGTTTGCAAAACTACATTATTTTATTTTATTTTGTACGACGCTGCGTCTAATGGCGGCCGGCGCATGAAGTTAGTAGTCACGTGACGTTAGGGGAGGTTGGGACACTAATACACAAGTTTTTTTTTTGTTGTTAGAATTTATAATATTGTTTGAATATAATATGCACTTGTTATGTTATGAATATACATTATTGTTTTCCGTTTCATTTTAGATTGCCTACAGCTGGGCTGATAAAAGAAAAGTGGCTTAAAATGATAAGGGTTCAAAGACGTGAAAACGATTGGCTACCAACTCCCTATACTAAAGTTTGCTCAAAGCATTTCTCAGCTGACGATATTTATGTGACGAAAAAAAATTATCGAAGAATAAAAAAAACTGCAGTTCCTATAATTATGGTAAAATTATACGTCATTTTTAAACACATTATTTAAAAGTATTGGTTTTTGTGAAATAACCGGATTGTTTTATATATATTTTTTTTTTTTAGCAAGAAGCACAAAATATTATTTCATCACCGACGAGTTTGGAACATGTTCAAGTGTCGGAAGAAGGTTCAATTTTTGAAACACCAAGGAAAGCTATTTTGAAGAAAAAGATTAGTAAACTTTCCTTAGAAAAACGCAAGTTACAGTTTAAAAATTATAATTTAGTAAGAAAAAGTAAAAGGCTAAAAGAAAAATGCAATAACTTAAAACAATTAGTTTCTCCAAAAAAAATTTTTTTTTACTATTGACCAGATCAATGAACTGAATCTTAAAGCCGAAGCAGTAGAATTTATAAATAGACTGGCTCAAAAGAGCAAAATTAAGGGCTATCGCCAAAAATATACGCCAGCGTTAAGAAAATTTGCTGTCACCTTGCACTATTATTCCGTAGCTGCCTACAAATATGTAAGACAGATATTTAATGGATCTTTACCACATCCTCGTGTCATAGGGAAATGGTACGAAAACAGCTCAGGTGATCCTGGGTTTAATAAACAAGCATTAGATGTTTTAGAAAAGAAGTATAAACATAGTGGCCAGCGAATATTGTGCACCTTAATTGCAGACGAGATGGCTCTTCGTCACCAAACTACGTGGACAGGAAAAAAGACTGTAGGTGTCGTAGACTTTGGTGCTGGATCAGCAAAATCGTGTGAAATAGCGACTCAGGCATATGTTTTTATATTAGTCTGTATGAACGAAAGTTGGAAAATCCCGGTAGCATATTTTCTTGTTAACGGACTGTCGGCTGAAACTCGGGCAAATTTACTGAAAACATGTCTTAGTGAATGCTACCGTGTGGGAGTTGACATTGTAGCCATAACATTTGATGGCTGTGCATCTAATATAAATGCAGCTAATTTATTAGGTTGTGATCTCAAACAACCATCACACCTAAAAACAACATTCAAACACCCTGAATGTGATTTAGATGTTGCAATTATGTTTGACCCTTGTCACATGATTAAATTAGTAAGAAATTCATTTGAATCTAAAAGACAATTTTTTGACGGGAGTGGAAGGAAGATTCGCTGGCAGTTATTAGAAAATTTAGTTAAGCTTCAAAAAAATGTTGGACTTAATTTTGCTAACAAAATCACCCCTCGTCACATTTATTTTAGAAATGAAGTGATGAAAGTCAAATTGGCAACACAACTCATGAGCATGAGTGTTGCAAATGCTCTCAAATTGTGTGATGAGATTTTAACGTCTTCTCTTTTCGTGGACACTAAAGGAACGGTAGATTTTATAGAAAATTTTAATCATTTATTTGATGTTTTTAACTCCAAATCATCCGATTTGTACGGCATGAAAAAACCGCTTTCTCTAAAAAACGCCAATAACATCATAGCTTTTCTAGAAAAAGCAAAACAATATATATTAAATCTTTATATTTTTATTAAGTATAGACGCGAGGTTCGTAAACGAATCACAATAAAAATAATTAAGAAAAAAATTGTGGAATCTAAAAATAAAACAGGCTTTTTGGGCTTCCTTATTTGTATAGAAAGTTTAAAGCATCTATACACAACGTTGGTCGAAGGACAACGTTTGCAATATATCGCAACTTACAGGTTGTCCCAAGATCACATTGAAATGTTGTTCGGTGCTATCCGGCGACATGGAGGTTATAACAATAATCCAAACGTTATGCAGTTCAAGGGAATTTTCAAAAAAATCCTTCAACACCTTGAAATGAAATCTTCGTTTTTAGGAAACTGCCTACCGTTAGAAGACATAACTGTATTAACGTGTTCGTCTGCAGTTCACAACATTAATTCTACAGTAAGTAGAAGAAATATGGATGAGGAGATTGACTCGATCGAGAATGACTCTCAGTTAATAAATGCAACTGCTGTAGAAGATGATATTAACACAAATGTCGAAGTGTTTTCGACAATGTTAAATCAAGAAAGCGTTAAAAAAACCACTGAGCAGATTGTCGGTTATATTTCAGGATGGGTATCCAGAAAACTGGCTTCAGTATTGAAATGTTCGACATGCACCGATAGTCTGTATTGTAATAACAAATTGTGGTTTCACAAACTGATTATTTTAAAAAATATGGGTGGACTATGTTTCCCGAGTGAGGATGTGTTCCGAATCTGTCTGAAGTCAGAATCTATAATTAAAAACCACATTAAAGAAATGGGTCACATTATCCTTCCCGATCACAAAGATATCCAAATTTAAAAAAACCGTATTTTAAAGTCGTTTATCAGCTGCAATGACGTATTTTGTTCTTTACATCAACATTCTTTAGAGCAACATCCCACATTTGATCACAGAGTGCAGCTTATTCGCGCGGTCATTGAGAAATTTATTAATGTTCGCCTACATTTCGCACACAAAAGCTCTGAATCAAATTATAAGAGGCAAAAAAGAAATAAATTAAGTTTGTTTGAAGGAATTTAAAAATATGTATCTACAACATAAGTCGATAATATATGACTTCGATTACCATAGTGTTTGATTGTCTATCAAAATGTTAATATTTTTTACATAATTAAATAAAGGCTTTTTTATGTTTATAAAGATATTTTGTTTTATTTTTAAATTTAATATGTAACAATAATTACTGTTGCGGAATACACCATTAACATTTAAAAGATATAATATTGGTATTACTTTATTCGTAAAGTAGGTAACACGGTACAATTATAAATTATTTTATTAACTCTAGAAAATCGAGTGTCCTTTTTTCCCCATATGCCTCTGATAGCTACGTCACTCATGCGCTCGACCAATGAGCATGTAATTTTACTATTACTTATCCTGTGACGTAACTGAAGATGTTTATTTATCTCCCTCTAGCAACAGGCATTCCGCCGTACGGTGTCATATTTTCTTTCCCTTTCTTTACGCGTATAAGTAGTTATCTAGTATTTTCGCCGTTTTTAAGCGCCGAGATGTTTGTTGATAACGTGTCTATATACAGGGTGTTTGGCAGAACGTTGAACATACGAAAATGGTAGATAGGTGGGGTCATCTACTACTTACTCAGCCCTAATTTATTTGGGCCTGGCCCCCTGGATATTTAAATTTTTTTTTTTGCTTTCTTCTAGTTTCACCACTTTCTTAACTTTAAAGTGTATTTTTTATTAAAAATGTGTAAAACAGGCAATTGTTTTACACATTTTTAATAAAAAATATTAAAAAATACACTTTAAAGTTAAGAAAGTGGTGAAACTAGAAGAAAGCAAAAAAAAAAATTTAAATATCCAGGGGGCCAGGCCCAAATAAATTAGGGCTGAGTAAGTAGTAGATGACCCCACCTATCTACCATTTTCGTATGTTCAACGTTCTGCCAAACACCCTGTATAATACGTCATTGGGTACAACAGTATTCTAATATGACATATTATTGTAAATAAAACGAATGAATTAATAAATAATAAAAAGGTCTGTTTTACGGAAATAAACCCAAATTTCAATATTTTACCCATAAATTCATGATTGCATAGCAATTTTATCATCGAATGTGTATTAATATTGTACAATTACATGAAAACCGGGTACTAACCTGTGCAATGACAATTTAGGTTGATTTTCGTTCTTTTTTTGCACCACACTTCACAATACAACACACAGGCATTTTGAATTTGCTGTTTTCCAACAATTACATGCGGTTTTAAAGGTAAAGTTTTCGTAATTTTCTCGCAAATCTCAATAACAGAAAAAATAAACAACCATTTGACAGCAAAACTACCACGCAACTCTTCGCTAAAGATGGGCGATACGGCACTAACCTACAACTGTCCCTACGTCATGACAAAATGTTGCAATATTAAGCCACAACTTAAATATTGTTGTCTCTTTTGTCAAATACGATTATTTTATTAGAAAGAAATAGAATGTGAAATATCGTTTTGACTCTATCATATTTCACTCATATTTGTATAAGCAAATGTATGTATAGAATAACGCGGCATCTCCATGTTTTTCCTATCTCAATGTGTTTGACATGACATTAGATCAATCAGTCACATTCACTCACTCACGCATTCGAACTTCATTCGAGATTCACAGAGACAATAATAGACACATATTGATCATTGTCGATTGTTTCAAGAAACAAACAAAATTTAATTTCAACATTACATTATTACATATTTAACACATCTTATAACACACTTAATAACTATAAACATACCTCACTTAATTCTAACAATTAAAACACTCCACATCTTTTCTTATACTGTACTTCTTATAATATACGTGAGAACGGAACGTAAACACAAACCGTAAAACGAGACACCGTGAATTTGCATTTATATAAAAACCACCACCACCAGTGTTCGACCTTCACCTGTATCGATACACACCTGCTCTGTTCCTCTCGTATTTTAGTCTTGCATGTGCTACGTTTAATTTTTCTTTCGTTCGTATAACTTGTATCGTCTAATTTAACGTACAGTATAGCTGTTTGTAAAGGAAGTGTCTGGATAGGAAAAATATAAAGACATAAACTCGTCAGGAGGTTCTTTATTTCCACCTATCTTCAAAACAACTTCAAGCAGTACGGCGTCTATCCTTTTTTTCCGTTTTTGTACCCGAGTTTCTTCGTAATAGGGATGGTAGGGTACAGTAGATTGGCTGGCTGTGCGGAGGGACGTCGCTCTTTGTAGCTTTGTGTTTCGGGTGCTGCGCGGTTGGCTGAACCACTATGACCTACTGGCAGAGCTAGGGCTACGCGCACCTGCCGGATGCGGCGGCGCGCGTCGCCCGACGCCCACACTACTGGAGCCATACTCTTGGACAAACCTGAACAAGTTTGCACCCTTGTCACGTGCCATAAGATTCGTCAATATTATTTCCATGGAGGTTGATATATTTCAGTGCAGCCTAAAGAGGTTCACAGAAGAAGCACTAAAGTGCATTGAAAATATTTAGAGGCATATTTCATGTTAATTTCTTGTTTTTTTTATTAATGTAAGTAAGGTGATTTTTGAGACTGTTTGTTTGTATAGTTAGTAGTAACATCGCATTGGCGCAGCTGTTAAGGTGTTATATACGCAATTTTAAATAAATAAATATTTGCCGAGTGTGATGTGTTTTTTTATTTTTTTATTTTGCAAGATCTCTCATTGTGAGCTTAATCGTCGATGGACCGAAGGACACAGGGTGTAAAAAACAAAAAAAATCAAGCGAGATGAATAATCTTTTTCAAATGTTTTCAAGACCGTGCGAGAAGATGTATAGATTGTCAACACTTCATATGTGGATTCGAAGCATGGAGTGTCTTTTACACATTTCGTATAATTGTGTGCACGAGGTAAAAACAAGAACCTTAAGAAGTTTCGGATGGACATGGTGCAATCGGAGTTCAAACAACAGGTGGTACTTTTGATTGATATTGTGAGGCAGGGCTTTGGAACTGCAAATGATGGGAACACGGCCAGAAGAATTTTTCTGAAATACGAAAAGACAGCTCAAATGACGAAGATTGATGCTGATTTGATAAAACACTTCGCAGTCATATTGCAAGTGTTATGTTATATTCTGGACAGGCTGTCAATATCGATGGATTCCGTTCATACTGCAAGGAGACTGCTGAGCTCTTTGTACATCACTACCCCTGGTACAACATGCCTGCCAGCATACACAAAATGCTGATACATGGCGCTGACATTGCAAACATTTATCTTGCCTTCCTATCGGAATATTGTCAGAAGAAGCAGCAGAAGCAATAAATGAGGACTTCCGAAATACTCGAGAGCGCCACACGAGGAAACCAGGAAGTGTGGTGATGGCAACTGCGGATATGTTCAACACTGAAAGTGGTAGGTCGTTCGTTGTTGAGTCTCTCGCCGAAATCACTGCAGCTTCAAGTTCTGGCCAGAGTCTAGTGTCAGCACAAAGCTCTACCCCGGCCGATGCTATTACAGTGCCTCTTCCTCGTCGAACTCGGCAGACAAGATACCGCAGTGGATTTCCTAACCCTACAGCTATTTATTCATATAGCGGTTATAAATATGGTGACTATTTAAAACGATGATGTTATTAATTATATTACTTATTTAAGGTCGCCCTCTGGCTCCACTGGATGAACCTCGGAGATTTTTGTCTCAAGTGGAGCTTCAACATGCTTAGGTGATACGGCTACTGCTCGTCCCAGCCAGCAAATAGCACAGAACCTCGGGAGGCATGCTGATGCAGTCGAAAGGTACTTATCTCATATTTGTGTGCCATAGATACAAAGTATGAATTGATTGGCCTATGTCCAGCAGTGGACGTCTTCAGGCTGAAATGATGACGATGATGAATTGATTGTAAAGCGACACAAAAACATGTTATTACTCTGAAAGAAATACAAAGAGGAAAATAAAATATATTTTAAGAGTAAGTAATATATGATATAATAACAAAATCTCTAATATTTACAAGATATAAAACCTGAATCTATAATTTTATTCGATATAGTGATCAGTTAATATAATAAACAATTGATATAATTTTAAAGCAGCTAATTTTTATAACCATAACATACATTAAACATAAAATCATTTGATATACCACTCAAAAGACATAAAACCTAAATATACTCGTAGGTCTAATATGATAAAACGCCTAGTAAAAAACACAAAGCAATTTTTCCCTGTAAAAAACATGTAAACAAGCATACACCGTGCATGCAGCAGGCATGCAAACAAGCATACACACTACATGCAGCATGCAAGCAAGCCTGCAACATGCAGCAGGCATGGTTTCTGTCACGTCTCCGGCTCTGCAGGGCTCCGGTGGTCCCGTGCCAGCTTATCGTCGCAGATGTGTTTCAGACTCACCACCGCTGCTTCGGCTTGCCGGCCATCCTCAGCCGCAGCGGCGAGTGTTGAAACCACCTGCTCCTCAGTTCGCGGGTCGCCTCGCCCCTCCGCGCCGACTCGATTTTAAATAACACTCTAGGGGTAGGGCAGACAAGACTACGTGGAATCGGTTTTGCAGCGATTCGTTTCTGTCACGCCGCTCCCGCAGCAAGCTTAAACAAATTATTCGCAACATTATATATTTTAAACGACAGGCCTAATGATTTTCGATTAAATAAACTTTATATCTAATAACGTTATACGCAGTAAGTTTAAGAGTATACACGGTGAAATTTAAATAGTTGTTTTCCCGCAGCGAAATGGTTTTGTCTTGGTAATACAATAGTTTTATAAACAAATAAAATATTAGAAACACAAAATGGCAGATTAACCATTGTGAAAAACAAAACTCGAAAGCGACCACGAACCAATAGTTCCGATACCTACGTTCTGCGCAAGCCGGGCGCCACCGCCGAGCGGCCGCGCGGCCGTTGACTCGCGTGCGTTTCAATCAGCTGATCGTATTCTTGATAATAAGCTGTACCCAACAAGCTATTCAAATTTTCCCTTCATACTTTTACGAGCTTAGGACCGTCATAAATACTTTTTAGCTGCAATTTACTGAACAAGAAATTAACATAAAAATTTATTAATAAAAACAAGTTTATCATAATTTTCGGACTTAGATACCTAAAAAAGTTTGAGGCGTCTTTCAAAATTTGAATCAACTTATTTACAATAATTTTAATTAATTTGACTACCTACTTTTAAATGTTCACAATTTACAAAAGTACGAGTAGGTACTTACACTTCACGGTAACGGAGTAATTGTTCGTAGTGCAACTGCAAGCCACTACGTTGAATACACAATGGAGCACGTTTTAATTGATTGCCTTTCAATTTTAATAAGGTATCTCTGTCACTTCTGACGATATTGAAATGAGGTGGCCATTAATTATCACACATTATCACTAAAACGCTCTTGATGCGCACACTCGCGAATAACATGTGGGTTATTTAACGCCCAAAAATGTTCGAGTCTAACTCGCGTAAAAGTTCCTTCATCTGTCCACAAAATGTTCGCATTTTGACTGTCGATTAACCACTGACAAAAAGTAATTCTGTTCTGCGCGTCGTTTTCATGGAGGGCATGAACTCTGCGATAATCATAAGGATGAACTCCTTCAGAGTTGAGTAGTTTCCAGACATAGTATTGGCTTACGCCAAACCTAGCCGCAGCCTTACGTGTACTTCGCCGAGGATCCCGTTCGAAGTACTCGATGATCTATTCGTCGAGCTCTGGCGAAATAACGGCCGATCGACTTCTGCCCTGTCCGGGCCAATGGCCGAAGACGAAGCGACTCCAAGTGTGGCAGCTCCGCGTCGACGGGCATCAAGGGTGTCATAATCAGCCCTAGCGTACAGATGCATCATAGCGACGTACTCCAAATTGCAATAATTGTAATGGCGATCCATTGCACTGATAACGCGTGTTTCACGTACGACATTCGCGGGAAAACTAAGTGCGCCGGCCGCCGCCGCCGGCGCCGCGCGCCGGCCCGCTCAATGGGAAGCCGGCGCGCTGCTTGATTTGTAATTGTTGTTAGTTTGTAGTTTATGCCGTATCATTACACGCGAGAGCTTATTTTGCTTTGAACATTTATAAATCGGTCTTTTCTTTGTCGGCGCCGCGGCTGTGTTTTGTGTTGTTGCGTGAAAACTAATTTATGACATAGTACATACATGCGAGTGTTTATTTTGCTTTGAACATTTATGCATCATTGTTCCTTTGTCGGCGCGGCGGTGCGGCGGTGCGTGCGTTTTGAGTAATACCTACAAGTTACCTCCAGTGTTACTATTGATTCTCACGCTTTCGAGTTGATGAATATTTTTTTAATTATTTCAAAACAAAAAACATTTTAATTTTTTTACTTTTACTCTATGGTTCGAAGGGACTCCTTATGGCAAGTTGTTCTGCCGCGGGAAAACAACCATTAAAATTTCAGCGTGTATAAATGTTATAATATATAAAGAAATTATATCAACAGTTGGTATAACTCACGTTTATTGTATATTGTGAACGTTATTAAAATGAAAATATACCAAATAACTTTATATGAAATGAGACGCACCCATATTTTTACATTCAACTAACACAAAAAGTAAAAAAAGGCAAAATAAAATAGTCTATGTCGCAATACCGATTTGTGTCGCACTTCACGTAAAAATAAAAGAAATTTTCCAGTAGAAGTAGTAAAAGCGAAGCTAAAAAGGGGGGAACAAATAGCTACAAAAAAGGACAATCTCTATGATGTACTAAAATGGCAAGACAAACGCGACGTACTGATGATGTCAACCTACCATGGAGATGGTATGTGACTGACGTGACTACAAAACGAGGCGAGCGATGTCATGAAACCAGATGCTATCATCGACAACAATGATGCCAAAAAAGGCATTGATATTTCCGACCAACTTGCTTCTTGCATGAAAACGCGCTTGAAGTTAGTGGGGAAAAGAAGCCTCCTCCGATTTACTCTTACGTTACGAGAAGATAGTCATAGGCTTTTTCCGTCAAATGGAGGAACAGAAGAAAGGTCCGTTCTACATTTAAGTTAAAATTTATAGGACCGATGAGATAGAGCGTGTACATCCCGTAAATAGATGGCGTCATTCCGTCATCACCATTAAAAATAAAACCGATGAAGATTCAGAGTCCTGGAATCATATATGAATGCGTTTATCGCAAGCACTAGAAAAGTGTTCAAAAAAAGTCCGCCAATATTTTACAAGCTCACTTCAATATTCCAGTTGCCAGGTTAAAGAAAAATTACCGGCGGAACAATACTGGAATAAAGTTTCCCAAATAAAGGATATTGCCGGGACTGTAAAATACCCAAACATCAGAACATTTATTGGATTGCTGTTGGTTTTACCATTTGCAAATGCAAGCGTGGAAAGAAAGAGTTTTCAGTAAAATGAAAAGGATCAAGACGGAAAGCAGCAAAAATGGATGAAGCTCAAAAGCTTATGTTGAGCTTATCAGCCTATGTAAAAAAACGTAACGAGGAGTCGCATAAAATTAAATTAGTAGATTCTCCACGATACACGGGTTTTTTGGGATTTTTGATCTGCATTGAGAGTACCAAATCTATCTTTCAAGACTTAATACAAAACCAACAAAATGGCCTCAAATATATGCCACTACATAGGATAAGCCAAGATCACATCGAACTATTTTTTTCCATAGTAAGGAGTCATGGTGGTTATTGCGATAATCCCTCAAGCTCCCAGTTTGAAGCAATTTATAAAAAAAACTTGTTAATACAGAATTAACACAAAAGGGAAACGGAACGAACTGCACTCCATTGGAAAAAATTACGATACTGAATTGCACATCTGCACTAGAAAAAAATTAATGCTTCAGCCGTACGACAATACAATAGCAATGACGCTACTGACGAAGTCAATTTTAACAATTTTAGTGACGATTTGATCGATGAGATTGAAGCTCTAACTTTTTTATCCCCTTTTGCTGAAAAAGTTGTGGAGTATATAGCGGGATATGTTATTTTCTCAAAAAAATAAATAATTAAATGCAATACGTGTATCAAAGGTTTGCTTGGGCCGATTGATTAAAAAAGTTTAATTCACCAGAAAAGCAAAGGAAAGTTACTGTATGCCTCAAAAGAGGTAATACTTTTATGCCGGGTTTGTGAAAAATAAATAAGAAGACATTTAAGTGACGACAATAAACCTACACGATCTTGTACCACACATGAAGTTGTGACACGTTCCTTAAAACAATTTATTGGCAAAGACTTGTTTCCCTCAATCAGTTACCATTCACACGAAAGCGATTTTACAAATCATAACTTGGAATTAGCAAGATTAATAATGCAAAAATATGCTGATACAAGAATTTCTTTCTTAATGAAAAAAAAAAAATGTATTCGTCATATTTATAGAAAATTAATCCACTTTAAAAACCAGTGATAGTTCCGTATCAGTATCTTATCACTGGTAAAAAAGGATTAGTTTTTTTTTTTTTAAAGCTAATTTCCCTAACCGAGTTCTTGAATTTATCGATAATGCGTATCGACAGTTGTTCAACTACGGGTGTAAGGACTTGTTAGTGTAGTTGCGTCATATTATTATACTATTATGACACGGATTGTTTAAATGTGTGTGTGAAATTGTTAGTATATTTTTCAATTGTCATAGTGTGAGTTTCGTATTGACATAAAATGTTTTTGTGTGAGACTTTAAGAATGTGTAATTTCCCCCCGCAAAAAATGACAGACAGTTTTGTATCGGTAAAAAACGCAATGTCTACTTCCCTCCGGTCCGCCGGTGGCCAGTGTTGCTCTATGCATTTCAAGTAGTAAATCGCCCGAAAGTCGACGCAGGTACTGGCAACACCGGTATTATTTGGCTTGACTTGAGATGAATTCAAAAAAACTTTTAACAAAAAAATTAAACCGCCGAAAAAACTGAAAAAAAAACTATTATAAACCTGCTGTGTTTAACCTTAATAACTAAGTTCGTAAGGCGGTGACATAAAATTAAAATACATTTCCAAAGTCACCGACTTCCGAACTTAGTTATTAAGGTTAAACACAGCAGGTTTATTATTTATTTCTTTTCAGTTTTTTCGGCGGCTATTTTTTTTTTTTTTTAGGTTTTTATTTTACAATTTTTTGAGGCTATACTCTACTAATTACTACATGCTTAATTTTTTATTACTTTTTGTAATACACAACTCTGTATTAAAATCTGTGAGTAAACAATCAATCATCCCCTGTTTTCCTACCCTTAGGGTTGGTTTTTTTGTTTCGAAATTTATATAGGTTTCATTTCGAAGTATAGCCTCTCCAATAAAAAAAGAATTATCAAAATCGGACTACTCTGTAAGCAGTTTTGCGAAGTTTTACATTACAATCAGTGAGTGAACAATCAATCATCCCTGTTTTCCCACCCTTAGGGTCAGACATTTTTTTCCAAATTTATATAGGACCAACTTTTATCAAAATCGAACTACTCTGTAAAACGATATGCGTGGTCATAAAAAAATATATACGCGTCGAATTGAGTAACCTCCTCCGTTTTTTCGTCGGTTCAAAAATTAGCGTTCGTCTACGCCAAGAAAAATAATTTGAACTACCCGAATAACTGGGACAAGTACGAAAAAGCTGGAGATGATTGGTTATAGTCATTTTTGTCTCGTCACGATCAAATATCCCTCAGGACCCCAGAGGCAACATCGGTTGCAAGGGCAAAAGGATTTAACAGACATGAAGTTGGACGTTTTGTATGAAAACCTTGAAGCTTTAACAGTAAAATATGATATTGATGCATCTAGAATATATAACATGGATGAAACTGGTATATCTACAACCACAAATAAGCCGCCTAAAGTGCTATCTACGAAAGGAAAAAAACAAGTGGGCATAATCGCCAGTGCAGAACGTGGTCAATTACCGTATGGGTGATGGCCTGCAGTACTTGGCTTTGGATCTCCAGCAGCACTGCGACATGGCATTCGGACCCCGGGACTGCTGGTAGCGTTTCCCCAGTCCACATTCTTTCCATGTTGACAACCTATTTATTGAAATATATTTTGTTCATATTACTTATCCATGTTTATCGCTAAATATTTATGCATATTATCGCCCATTTACAATCTAATTTCAAATTTAATTCCAATAATCGTATTATTTATTTAAGTTATGTTGTTCTATTTTGTATTTTTATTCATGACTCTTGACTTCCACTCCATTTTTGTTATTTACCTTCCTGTTTTAGGCACCAGGGTTTCGCCCCCTGGCAGCAGTTTGCCATACGGCGGCCCGCTAACTCGGATCTCTCACGCGTCAATGGCAACTTCCTGTTTTTGAAGCTTTTGGAACTCTTTATAGTGTTTGGCATGTTGGGTCACCCTCCAGATTCCCAGGTTTTGTTTTGTCTTTTATTGGGTCCATCTCATCTCATCTATCACAATCACATTCACTCATATACACTTAAAACACTGACCTACGGCACTGGCACACAACTATTATTGCATAAACACATTACATAATTCACATAATTGGCCATTTTGTAATTTCTTACATCAATTTTATGACACACACGCACATTAACTCTATGGATGACGCTTCGAAATGTTGCCACTACATAAAGAGTAAAAGTTTATTGAGGATGATATTCTCGTAGCATGTTTGTCTATTTCTTTTTTTATTTTGTTTTATAATTTTTTATATTCCTGTTTAGTTCTATCATATTTACATTTAACTATATTATTTTTTCTATAAGTTCGCTGTACCAGTTCAGTGTCCTATTAATTGTTTGAGGCACCGGGCGACGTCAATACGTCAAAGCCGGCTATCACTGAAAACCAGCGCTGGGGCTCTGTCTTGCATAGGGTCGCAGCATAATGCTGAGCGATAGCCGTTTTGCGTGGATGTGACGCATGTTTCCCTCAACCTTTTCTTATTTTGTATTCCTGTTCTTTTTGCGTCATGTTTACCGCAAATAAACGTTTTTTCTTTCTTTCTTTCTTTCAATTAACTACTGTCATAGGTTGTTGTAATGCCGCTGGTTCATTTCTCCCACAATTCTTAATTTTCGCCAGAAAAAAGATGCAACCCAGATTACTTGATGGTGCGCCTCCCGGCACTCAAGGAACCTGTACTCCAAATGGTTGGACTTCATGTGAGGTGTTCTTTGATTGGATGCATTTTTTTGTGGAACATGTGCGACCTACTCCTGAGAAAAAAATACTTCTATTATTGGATAACCACGAGAGCCGTAAGTATTACCCAGCTTTAGATTACGCCAGCAAGAACAATGTCGTAATTTTATCCTTGGCCCCACACACAACTCATAAAATGCAGCCCATGGATGTAGCGGTTTACGGCCCACTGAAAACATACTTTGAAAGGGAGGTAAATTTCTTCCAAAAATCTCACCCAGGACGCATTATAAATCAATACGATGTAGCCAGACTGTTATCACCAGCTTTTCTAAAAACTGCAGTAGCTCAAAATGCAGTTCATGGATTCGAAAGACCTGGTATTTGGCCAGTGAATATATCGACTGTCGCAACAAACACTATCGAAACTGCAAAAAAGGGATTTTTTTTTTACATAATTGAAATGGGAATTTAAAACCACGTCAGATACGTTAAAAATAAAAATTTAAAAATCATAATTAAAGAAGTTTTTAATTGAACAAAATCGATACAGTACATGTTGCACAACGAACAACTTTGGAAGTGGTACTTACAATGATGTTCCATGCAAGCGTGTTGCGCGAGCGTCCCGAACCTACCAGAACCGACAGTGTTCGCCGCGATGTGACGGAGTGAGGTTGCCATAGTTTTATTTCGTTAAGTTATTAACGTTTCGTGTTTCGTTTTTGTTATATTTTTATTCTTAACATTTTGTTATTTTTATAGTAGTGTATAATTGGGGCATCTGGATCACTTCGCTTCGCTCAAATCGTGATCCAGATTGCCCCAATTGTACTTACATCAGTAACTGGCTGCTCACTGTCTATTTAGAATATAATATGGTCTCATCGTAAACTAAAACTTATTTGTTACATGTGGGAATCAAACCCATCTAGTAGCAACATCTGATTAACCTACTTCGTGATGTAACGAAATGACTTCTTAATAAATTCGCCAGATTTGTTGTCAAAGATGTTTTTAATTATTGAACTACTTCATGAGCCTTACTCACTTTACCAGTGAGCTAATTCCTCATTGTAATAATAGAGGTTGTGACTTGGTGAATAGCAAAAAAAAAAAAAGCATCTAGTTAAAAATACCTTTATTCTCAATCCATTGCTTTAAACATGTAACATTTTTTAAGGCACATACATTAGAATGAAACATACAGCTTAATATATTACTAGACATTCCATAATCATCAAATATGTTTTTTAAACTAGGACAGTTTTTATTTTCTAAATTATATATTTTATCATGTTTTACAATGTTTCTTAACCATAAAACTTTTTCACATCCCTTTACATAAATGATTTTATCTTTCAAATAAGGCACGATGTATTGCTGTAAGTTTAAGTACGGTATATATCCCTCTTTCCAGAAAATGTTTCTGTTTCTCTCTATCCAGCTTACTTGTAATCTTTCTTTTTTTGTAAGATTGTAAAATGGGTATGGTGGTTTGATTAACAACACAATAATTCGATTGTTGCATGCGATCGCGATTTCTTTGACAATAAACTCGTTATTTTCCATCTTAAACCCTTGCACATCGACTATAGCATTCATGATAATTTCTTTACAATACTACTCAGAGGTTTATATTCAATCAGGCGATCGTTGATAATTAGACAATAAGCAGATGTATTTTCTGGAATATCTTCAGAACTTTCTATTTCTAGTCTCACATCTATAGCTCCAGTCTTCAAAGCCTCGTTCTGTCTTGAGCAATCAATTACAAATAAAGGAGCCTTTTCTTTAAATTCAAGCAGATCAAGCATCGGTTCACATCGAGTGTTATTAAATAAGACTGACGAAATTTAGTATACATTTCATATAATATACAATACTTATCTTCAGAAAATCTCGAATTAATGGATTCGTATGGATAATAGTGAGAATTAAAAAAAGAGTAACATTAGTTAATTTACCATTGTCAAATATTGAACTGTCTCTTGAGTTTATGTTTTTTCTATTTGTCTGTAACCCAAAGATCACATACCTCGGTTTCTCGAGTTGTGAAGCAGTCTTAACAACCCATGAATGTTTTGTGGTTTTAGGTAATAAAGGGTATTCATACAAGTCCCAATTTCTAAAAGCTATTTGAATAGGGCGATCTTTTTCTAAAAGTTTCAGTAAAGTTAATCTTTCTCGATCTGAAACTTTTATATGTGGCACCCGCCATTGCAATCTCTCTATATTTATTTCAATCGAGTCATTACTATCAAGGGCAACACTATTAAGCTTTGAACTACTTCTGTTAAGTATAAGTTCATGTTTACAGTTAATGATAATTTTATCGTAATCTTCCGCAAATCCCAAAACTTTATTCAGGGGTATAAGAAAGCTAAAAATGCCATCATTATCTTTAAGCCCCTTTAAATTCCACCCCCAAACACCAGCAGCTTTGCTTTCCCCCTCACTTATAGACACATATGATTTTAGAGTTGTAGTAATTCCCACATTTTTTATTCGATCTATCTCAACACCGTTGATTTCATATCGAATATCTTGAAATAGAAATGATACAGGATTATTAGTGAAATTAACACCCTTACGAGTAAGTTTTCCTGATGCATCTTTAGAAGACACAATGGCTCGACCTTCAACGTAAATGTAGCTGGCTGAAGGTAATATGTACATATCTTGCTGATTTATGGGTATTCGTATTTCATCATTTTCTTTAAAGCTGTTGCTGTATGGATTATAAGTATGGTATTCGTAACTCACTATAGAGTTATCGAATTGTGGTGAATCATTTATCTCAAGAATACTCATAATTTAAATCCCAAGGCTTGAAGAAATAATTTATTCTCTTTATTGATTTTTTTAATACTTTGTGTATGTCTGCGTCTTCTGACGATACGTGAACGAGTAAAGTTTTTCACTTTGCCACTTGATTTTATATTATACACTATCATTTTTCGGCTATAATCTGATTGACATTCGTCTCTTGTAACCGACAATGTTAAAGTGTTGACTTACGAGTAAGACATCTTTTTTTAAAGTAATGATTTAAAAGACTGCTTTTTCCAAAACTCTTTAAGAAATTTTATACATAGATGTCCACAATTAAATAAGTTATTATTTTGGAAGTTATTATAATTATAATGGATATCGTTAGAACCCACATAACGAATAAATTCTATTGGCGGTTTTAAGTTACCGTAACTATCGAAATATTCAACATATTGATTCAAAATTACGTAGGCTACCCAATGTGTACCGGAATTTTTTGAAATATCTAAATTAATAATTCCGCACTCTCGGAAAAATGGCACTCTTGGCAAGGTATCTCTCATATACACTCCACGAAAATATGGAATGTTTTCCGTAAAATGTATGATATCTACATTAGTAAGAGCACGGTTAGGTAGCCTACAATTTAGTTTTTTTTTCTTTAAATTTAGATATAATCGAAGTCCATTTTTGTGACGGTTTAACCGCAATCCGTTTCCAATACATACAGCTTCCACTTTCTTATTATGTCGTTCCATCTCTTCCAAACGCTTTTTTGCAACCTTAAATTCTTTGATAGTTTTGACAATTCCAGCAATTCCGCTCGCTATACTTCCAGCAGCAGATAAGCCAGCAAATATTGGAATTAAAGGCAAAACACCACCCGTTTTAGGAATGGGTATGATGCGGGGGAGCTTCGCAGATGAATCACGGGTTAATTCCCTAGCAGCAGCGTATGCCAATTTTATCATGTTTTTCTTACACTTTGGCTTTAATTTTTTAATGCATTTTCGTGTATGCGAGACTATATTTTTAAAGTCTTTTTTCAAACCACATCCAGAACTCACTTTCGATAGCATTACGTTGTTAACCAAATTAGCAGCAACTTTTTCTCCTGTGCTTGCATCTGAAGACTGAGCGCGCTTCTTTGCCATCTTTAGTAAAATTATATCTGCTTTGTGACGATCTTTCAAACTTTTGGAATTATTATACGCGATATCGTGATGTTTGCAATATTCATCTAATTTATTTACACCTTTGTCACCACGACCCAGTCTTTCATGTAATTTAGTTCCTGGACCACAGTAATTATATCCCGGTAAATGGAGCTCGAATGGTAAATTATTAATTAAATTGTTCACAAGTCCATCTCCCTTCATGTATGCAAACAGAATAGAACCTATATCGTCAATCATAGCATTATATTCATAAAACTCTTATAGAACATTTGTATCATCAATCCAACTATTTCCTGATGGTGGTAACCCCAACCATTTCACGAAAACTTTTCTACCTTTTCGTTTCAAAACCTTTTCAACGAGATAAATATCAGGGTGTGTTGTAATTTGTAATTCTTGATCATAAAATGCTCCTAAAATAGGTTGCTGCTTAATGTCTTGTAACAAATATGTAACAGGAATTGTATTTTGAACTTTACTAATCTTGAATATCTCTGCTGACCAATTCGGAGTATAGCCTTTTTCAAAACAACCTTTATGTTTACTTATTCGAACAAAATCACCTGTCCTAAACTTACAACATTTTTTTTTACTTTGTTCCCGAATAAAATATGTATTTAGTAGTTTAGTTTTATTGCTATGATTGACTTGAGCTGGTGGTAAACCAGTTGTTGTATGTGTTGTTTGATTATATCTATCAATTACTTCAGCAAGTGTTCCATCAATCCATTTATAATTCCCGTTCATACTAAATACCTTGTAAAGGTTACTTTTTATCGTCCTTATAAGTCGTTCTACAATGGAGGCTTTTTTGGTTGAATAAGTGCTATAGTGATTGATAGAATTATTTTTTACAATATTTTGAAAACTTTTATTGTAAAATTCTGTTCCTAGATCTGTTTGTAAGTTTTTTGGAATGCGTTTTTCAGTACTCAATATCGTATTAAAAGCCTTCGAAACTGATTCTTGATTTTTTTGTTTAAGTGGTATAGCCCAAGCATACTTAGAGAATCCATCGATAACCACTAAAATATATTTGCAGTTGGTGTTGTATTTGGATATACTTTGCATATCCATTAAGTCGGCTTGCCAAAGATCATCAATATCTTTTAATATCACGCGTCTTCGAGGAAAATTGATCCTCGCACTTCTATGAATTTCGTTTATAATATCTCTTTTCACTTTGCTCATTCTTAAACAGTCACTTCTGAATTACAAAGGTATACTAAAAAACAATTCACAAGGCGACTCCTTTTATCCTTTTATTATGCCAGCTTCTTTTAATTCTTCAATAATTGATAAGATTTCGTTGTCAACGTTAGTATTACCAGCAGTTTTAGATGCAATCAAAAGTTTAAGCCTGTCTACTAATTCATTAGGATCATCCCAATAAACAAGTTCAGTATTTGTTTTATATTTTTTAAGGTATGGTAGACCAGCACCTTGTTTCTGTTTAGATTTAATGTTTGTAGATTCTTGTAAGCGGTTACTAAACTCCGAAAATAACGGTTTGATTACTTGAGAATATTTTAATCCTTTATCTCCTCTAATTTGACCTGCAGGGTCGAAATCTCTTTTATGAGCATTCGTTGTGACGAGTATTTCCTTGTACACTAGTTTATCTTTTAAATTAACCACCGTTAGATCAGGCTTTTTGCGCAGTAACAATTCTTTAAGACCTGGTGTTATGTTATACTGTTTATTGGCTATGCAAATATTGTATACTTTACCACAGTTCTCATAAGTAGTAGAAAAATTAACTTCTGTATTTCCGATCATATGCTTATTATTCTCACTTCGTACTCCAAATGGTATATTCAGATCATCATAAATTTCATATACATCTTCTTTTTTCAACGACACATTATTAACATTTTCTAATTCAGACGTGTTACCTTCTTCGTCTTCTGAATTAAATTTATCCAAAGAGTTTGATTCACTAGAAGATTCATGTTTGTACACATCATACGATTGATGTTGTGAACATATTTTTGAATCTATATTAGTCTTTTGAGTTTGGTTAGTTTGTTTGTTAGCTATTATCACATTGAGAGGGTCTGCGAGAGGCTTAAAAAAATACTTTAGATGAGTGTTGGTATTAAACTCCTCATCTTTCATTTGTTTTATTTTATTCTTTATAGCGTCCGCAGACTTTATTAATTGATCCGTAATTTTGTGATCCATTATACGACTTATACTTAGCGCTATTTACGTGTAAATGATTTTTTTTTTATATTCGTCATTTATATAATTATCACTCAAAATATATAAAGTTGTCAAAAGATTGTCTATATCTGCCTTTGTTTAATTCACAATCCTTATTAACAATCAAAAAATCATAGGTATGCAACCAGATCTTAGAACACAGATCTTTGAACTTGGACCACTCCATATCAGAACTAACATGTTCATCATATATATGCTTCAGGTTAACTTCATCTTGCTTGAAAATTATCAAAAAGTTAACGTTATCACGTAATAACTGCTTTGGTATTTTTGAATACGTTTGAGACATATAAAAACAATCTATATCTCTATGTCTACCCATTGTATAATAATTTCTTATACTCATTTGCTTTTCACAAACCACATCATCAAAAATTATACCAGAATTTTGTAAAGCATCATTAGGATGAATGACATCATCGTTAGAACTAAATATAAAGAGTTTTACTTCCGGGACTCTTTCCAAGATCAGTTTAAGAAATCTGTATTTTGGTTGAAAGCTAGTCTTGGAATACAAGTAAACATTTTTAAACTTTAAACCGTTTTCATGGAGTAACAAACTAATCATAACGTTAGTTTTTCCGCAATTTGAAGGACCGCATATTATACATCTTATATTATTCGGTAGTAGTACACTATGCTTAGGGCTAGGCTTTTTTTCTGTTACTTCAATATTTTTAACTTCTAAAGATACTGGTTGCTTAATCCACTTCATGATTGTATCTGCTAGAAAAAATCAAATGTACTTGTATTTATAATGCTTACCAGGGTGTCTCTTGAATTAAAAGTAAATATCTGAATAATCACATCATAATTTTATGATTTAATAACTATACGAATAAATAAAATTATGTTATAATGGATATATTATTTAACGATGAGAGATGATGTATGAAATCATCAAGGGTTATAAATAAATAAAAAACTTAATTGAGTTTCTCAGAAATATTTATTAAATGACAATCTTATTTATAGCCTTCTCATATAGAATTTCTTACAATAAATAAACTTATAAAATAAAAATTGTACAGGAATCAATCAATTGTTTCAAACACATCGCAGTACGTTTTAGAACAGTGTATCACAATGTCCCCAAGGCAGTGTTTCAATCTGATTAGCAAGTATTTGTCTTTTATCATCATTACTATTTAATACTACTTTATTAACTTGCTGTGAATATAAGAGATGTTTAATTGATTTTATCATGTTCATTTTGTGTTTGGTAACTTTATTATCAACTAATGTTTCATAGTAGTCAAACATTTTAAGACGTTTGGTTATGGGCTTTGTTACACCTTTCGCTTTTTTTATTGTAGTTTTTACGCTTTTTAAACAGTATAGCTTTGCTCTTAAACCAACAAACTCGGTAATAATTGATCCACCAAGTTCATCTTTAAACAATCCTGGAATACTGGCATTTATTTTCGGTATTCCGAACGGATTATCTTGTGTGAAGTTACTCGTATCAAAACGAGAAATATCATTCTTTAGATCTTTGTAAAAGTCATCTGTATTTATCAGGTACAAAAGACTATCAGTATCTGTGTAACAGAGATTTACATCATTGCCATATTTATTTTTAATATAACTATAATGAAAATTATACAAATGTTGTTTAGCGAATTCAAGCACTGTGAATCCTATGTAAATTGGTTTGTCTAATATAAGTTTTTCAGGACTTAGTTGGGCAGCAACAAAATTCTCGGAAAATATAGAAATACTCTTCAAATTAGGTTTTGAAATTATTTTTTCCGCACCAATGCACTTGTTTGTTGTATTACTTAAATCTTTCCATTTTGTTAATAATTTCACGTCTACTTGCTTCCGTTTATTTTCTATAGTTTTACCAAATACCGAATTGTTTAGAAGTTTAAAAAAGTCTCTCTCAAAGGGTGACTTAGAAGCCTGTCGTAGACAAGTATTCAAATCAATATATTTTCGAAGAAATGGTTCTTGTCTAAATCTAAGTATCCGATGAATTTTCTTTAAAATTAAACCATGATGTAAACATTCTTTTAAATTAACATAATGAATCACATACTTGTATTTATCATATAAATTAGCTATTAACTTCACAGATTTACCGTTTGGAGGAATAAACTTTTCACATGCGAAAGGCAAATCCTTATGAATGTTATGCAGATAATTTGGGTACTCTAAATCTACTTCTAAAATGTATCCATATTCACCATCATTCGGAATTTTCATCACATCGAAATTCAAAAGATCACTCTGGTTTAAGAAAATAAATTCAGATATTGGCAATTTTCTTGTCATTGCGTAACCATATAAATTATTGCAGTCTAAATAAATTATGTAGCTAGATGGTTTTGTATCATCAAAACGTGGAACATACTTATTATTAGCTTTAGCATGTCGAACAGAACATTGGGCTAATCCGCCGCGGATACCCTTCTCTAACAATTGATATATTTCCAAATCACTTATTAACTCTAGTCGTACACCAGTATATAATAGCATGGCATCCCAGCTTAAGCTAGGAGCAGATATATAAAAGGCTGGATCAAGAGAGTAATGTTGTAAACTTGTATTTCTAAAATTTTCAAAAATATCACACAATAATAACACATCACATTTTAAGTACAAATCTGTGTACTCCCCCAGTGTATGTATATTAAATGCTTGCCAAACAGCTTGTGCATGTCTGTAATCATCATCGGAAATATGCTCTAATTTAATTGAATTATAAAAATATTCCTTAGGAGGCAGTTGCTCATCCTCATACTTTGACCATGAATCCATATAGTCATATGGATAAACTCCTTTATGTTTCAATAAATGCAAAGCCTCCTTATCGGTTATTATACTTGATAGATTGATAAAATCATTAACATCCAAGCTTTTACTTAATTCATCTAGACTTGAACTTAGGAACTGATGTGAATCAATGAACTTCATTTGAATAGAGCGTGCTGTATTTCTTGGCTGAATAAATTTAGTTATAGATGTGTATTTTTCTTTAGATTTTGCTATTATCTTAATACGACCTTTATATTTTGCTAATTCTTTAATAAATAAATGGCTATCATAACCTGCTAAATTATGAAAAACTATGGGCACAAATTGACACATTTTGTATTTCAAATTACACAGGGAATGTGCTGCACCTCTATATTCGGAAGTAACATGACCATGGTCTCGAACTTTATCTCCAAATAATAATTCTTTGCATATAAAACATTCGGTAGCATTTTCAAAACTAGTTTTTTGCTCATGAGTTAATGGTTTCATAGGTTTAACTTCTGATAATATAGTATTTATCCAAGTTACATCTTTAACCAGCCAACTGATAAAAGTTTCAACGCAATCAGGACCTCTATAAGTAACGTATTTGTTTAAACTTGGATCGTATGAGCAACATATATAATAAGCAAAACATGCTGGAACATGTAATTTAAACTTTTGGGTGTTAAGGTTCTCAGTGTTTTGTTCAGAATAATTTTGCAACATACTTTCAAAGTCAGCATAAATTATAAAATGAATTTTTTGTTGTCGCTCATAATTTTTAAATTGTATCATACTATTTATTTCAGGTAGTATTGTGAGTACATTAGTACAAAGGTGGGTATTATATTTCAATTCACTCGAGAAAAATTGCAAACAGGAATCACAAAAGTGAATTTTACCTTTATGATAACTTATTTGATTTCGAACTAGTCGCACAAGATGTTTAATCAGACAATAATGTCCTTTATTATAACACTCAATGTACAGTAAGTTAATGTGATGTTTTTTTTTAGTGTTAGTTAAATATAGAGGTCCAGTTATGGTATATTTACTATCTAAACCATATATATAATAATAATACTGGGATTTTTATTCTCAAATAACTTTATATCATTCATTGAGGGTGGAAATGACATACCCTGGGTATTCAGAACTGTTGAATAGTGTGGGTAGGAAGAAATTCTACATGGATTATACTTAACAGGGTATAAAGCAGCAATAATGCTCCACAAAAAACAGTGATCATCATTATTCTGAATATTTAAACAGCATTTTTTGTTTTTTATTACTGGTGGTAAATCTATAAAGGTACCTCCTCTCATCGGATTGTATTTATTTATATTGATTTCTAAATGACTAAGTGTAAAAAATGACCAACCAGAGTCACGTTGTTCAAACTCGGTTAGTTTCCTTTTTAGCACTTCTAAAGAATTCTTGTGAAAATCATTTAGATCAGAGTTTTTATAAATTACTATCAATTTTGTATTAAAAGATTTCAATAACTGCTCATTTGTTTTTGCTAATAAGAAGTAAGCAAATAATTCCAAATTGATTTTAATACAATTATGTTTTTCCAACGATATTTCAATGACTTTTCTAATATCACTTTGTGAGTCATTCAAGAACGCTTCTGGTGTGAGATAATCTATTTCCTGAGCAGGACTTAAACGATAAGTGACAATTCTGTTTTTAAAAGCAGTCGCTATTATTTTAATATTATCAAATTCAGTTCTCAATAAACAGTTTGACTTATGTAAGTTAGTTCTCATATGATATTTAAATTTATGTTTCGGTATTTCAAGAAGGCATTTATCACATCTCATTATTATTTCATAAGCTGATGCAATGTTCGATGGTTCAACTGAAAGAAAACAAGAAACAATATTGGTGACATTTTATTACTTTAGAACAAATCTTAAAAACTATTTGAGTACAGTAAATGATTAACATGATTACTACTATTTATTTTAATTAAAGATATGATTACATTGGTTAAAAATAAATGCTTATGTAACTTTAAAAATATCAGCAACAATTTCATTGATAATAATTACTAATAAATGTTTTTGGAATCCCATTGAATTCCTTGCGTGTAGCGCTAATAAATTTAGTCAAGTGCACCCTTGCTTCTGTGCCTACATCAGTTTGGTTTTTAACTGTAATAACAGAATGCTGTCATCTGTTAATAGGTAACACTTTGTCTATATCTTCACATTTATTTATACACCTTTACTTCAACGAAGTGCGAACCAGTTTTAGCGGTGTGCGCTTGCCTGCTATAGCCGTTCGCAATCCTACTGCTAATATATGAATATATAGGCGTTTTTTTACCCCTTGGTGCTGATTATTTTAGTACAGTAAATGATTAACATGATTACTACTATTTATTTTAATTAAAGATATGATTACATTGGTTAAAAATAAATGCTTAGGTAACTTTAAAAATATCAGCAACAATTTCATTAATAATAATTACTAATAAATGTTTTTGGAATCCCATTGAATTCCTTGCGTGTAGCGCTGATAAATTTAGTCAAGTGCGCCCATGCTTCTGTGCCTACATCAGTTTGGTTTTTAACTGTAATAACAGAATGCTGCCATCTGTTAATAGGTAACACTTTGTCTATATCTTCACATTTATACACCTTTACTTCAACGTAGTGCGAACCAGTTTTAGCGGTGTGCGCTTGCCTGCTATAGCCGTTCGCAATCCTACTGCTAATGTATGAATATATAGGCGTTTTTTTACCCCTTGTTGCTGATGAAGTGCTAGGCTGGTCTTCTTCCTCGCTGTCGTCGCTCCCGAATAATTCAGCAGCTGTGGGCAGGCTCGGCAACTTGGCGGGGTTTATTCTTGGCTTCTTGTATTTAGATTGCCTGGATGTTGACGGCGCCGCAGTGGGTAGCCTGCTTCGCTTTTTCTTTGGTGGTACCTCAACCGAAACGGCCTCAGAAACCGTCTCAGGAACCCCCACGCTTGGAGAGTCGTCCTCTGATAGGAACAGGTCGTCCGCTAGCTGGGATGTCTTGGACCTGAAATTATAGAAATATTTGATTAGAAATAATTTATTAAACGTACATAACATATGTACCTATAAACATAGTGGCAGATAAGAAGATAAATGATATACAATGGAGTCAGGTTTTATACAAAAAAGTGTGACAACTGGGATCTATGACGTATAAAAGCACGCTTCTGCCTGCCCTTAATGGCATACAGGTACTATAAAAATTAAATAAACCAGGAAAAAGTACTTACATTTTAAAAGATAAATCCGATGTTTCCTCGCACTTTAGAACCTTGCGTTGATAGTCCTTCGAAGGATGAGGGCACAATAGTGCTCCACAATTTCTATCGATGATTTAAATACCTTTCGATGATGCATTGATGCATGCCCAAAAATGGTAAACGCAAACACGAGAGCAAAATATTGCAAAGATAATCTAAATTGATATACTAATCGTATGACCTGGCGCTACCTCATTATTTTATTACTTCGGTACCTACAGATTAATTAAGTTTTATGAATTGTACAAAAACTATGGTGAATCATATAAAAATAAATAATATATATATATATATCTATCTATCTATATACATAAAAATGATTCGCCGAAATATATGTACGCGCATAACTTCCGAACGACTGCACCAAATTGGATGATTCTTTTTTTATGCGTTCCTTATTGTCAGAACAAGTTTTGTATAGCTAAACCAATTCAATATTCATAGCTAAGACAGGACAACGTCTGTCAGGTTAGCTACTATTGATACTACTATTGAGTATTAAAATACATACTTTAGCAATGAACTAAAATCGTTTGGGTTAGCAAATAGCAATATCATACGGATAGGGTTATCCGTGTGATAAACCGCATACACCGACTTTACATGCCTTATTTTTATTTCAGTTTTTATAATCAGGTAAGTGTATTCAGTAGAACAAACAGACATTCCAACTTAAAGTATTATTAGAAATGTAACGTCAACAATGTATCAGATCATCGCAAGGGTTAGATTTCATCTAACCATTTTTGGATAGCAGAAGAAATCTCTATCATAAAGCTATTATTTTCAACCTTATGGACACATTTTTTTTTACACAATTTTTATATAAATTGCTCACACTTATTCGAAACAACATTCGTTTTTTTAAACTGCAGTGTTCAGTACGTACCCCCTCGTGCACTCTACAATGTCGGTAAGTTATGATTTTTTAATTAATTTTGTTACATAAGTCGCAAAGCATTCCTTTATATTATTTTAATCACAATATTTTATCATTTCAGGATTCGGAGGAGCTGTTTAACTTCATACCTTTAGAAAAGGTTCCTGCTCAAACACACACAGTAAATCAAAAATATCTGGGTCTTGCTGAAGCATCTCGCAAAATATCTAAGAATAAACGAATGGCATATTCCTACATAAAAAAACCCGTCACAAGACCTTCTAAAATCATAAGAATACAAATTATTGATGCAGAAAATTTCGATCAGAAGGATAGTTCATTCTGTACTCATCATTGTGAAGCAGAGGTCTGTGCTCAACACGTCGTTAAAAGCATTTTAATGGATGACATATTGTCTAGCACCAAAGAATTAATCAATAAAATCCAGGAAAACATGGAGAACTCCTAGTTGTTTTAGCTAAGTAAATATGTTTTAACGTGTTTAGTACGTAAGCTTATGAAATGCTATACCTAGATATAATAAAAAACGGTGTTATTATGTGGTTATCTGTTTAAGACTATTTAGTGAGTACAGTTTAATATGTTGAAATATGGTTAGTTTATAAGCCCATCAAATGCTGTAATAAAAATGGTGTTAGTGTCTACTGTTTGAGGGTTTAGGACTAGTATACTTAGTACTGCCCTTTTTATTGTAAGTAATTGAAATAAAGTTAATACATCGACTTGTTAAATTGTATTTTTGCTAGAATGTATAAAACTATGTAATTGTGTTGTATCCCCCACAAACGTAATAAAATAATAAATGCATACTTATTTGAAAGTTTTAAATTGGTTTTTATTTAAATTTCTTTTCAATTAAATTCATTTGAAAAGTACTCCAGTGCATAATAGATTCGTGCACGTATAAACAACATAAACAAATAATCACAAACACACCCGAAGTTGTCATCTGAACTTCACCTTTCGTTTTTGCTAGCGCAAACCAATCCTAATATGGGGAACAGCGGAGCGCCGACTAATTAATAAACTGTTTACTATGACATTATGCACCATTCAATTCCTGCAACTGTATTGAGAAGGTGGGATCGTTTTATAATCAAATTTTATTTATCTAAATCATGCTATTCACCAAGTCGCAACCTATATATTACTACGAGGAATTAAATCACTGGTAAAGTGAGTGCAGCTCATAAAAGTAGTTAAATGTTTTAAAACACCTTTGACAACACGTTTGGCGAATTCGTTAAGAGGCCACCTCGTTACATCACAAAGTAGGTTTAATGTGCTACTAGATGGCTTTGATTCCCGTATGTAACAAATAAGTATTAGTTTACAATGAGACCATATTATATTCAAACTAGACGGTGAGCAGCCAGTTACTGATGTAAGTATAATTGGGGCGATCTGGATCACGATTTGAGCGAAGCGAAGTGATCCAGATGCCCCAATTATACACTACTTTTTATTCTTAACATTTTGTTAAAATGGTTAGTCGGGGTAGACAACTCGTCAAATTGATTCAATCAAACGAACAACCTATAAAAATTGCAACCAATGAAACAAACTATGATAATAATTGTTCTAGTAAGTTTTACAAATTTTCTAAATATTGGTAGATTATTTAATAAGACTGTCTCCTTTGTATTTATATTGTGTTTGTTACAAAAATACTGTTTTGTTTTACTTGGAATATAGTGGTTTTACTGTATTATGATATCTAAAATAAAAGGACTTTAAGGACACGTGGCAGTAATTCGAGATTAACAAGTAACATTATTGAAAGTGGTAGTTTCGATAATATTAGATCATTGTGATGATAGACACATCTGCATATTTATCGAAAGTGGTAGTTTCGATAATATTCGTATAATTTTTATAATATGTAGTTTTGTAACTTATCGTAACTGACAATTTCGATGTTATTTTTGGTTTATAAAAATATTCAATCTACCACATTCGATGTTGTTTTACGTTTATAGGTGAATTTAGTTAGTAGATTCGATTGGTAAAGTGGTTTTTTTTTTATTTGTATAAGCCAAATGTTATTGCTTTTTACAATGTTTTTATTTGTTTTTAATTTAGAATCATTTGTGCCACCTAATGAAATTAATGATGAGGAATGGAGGGTTCTAAATAATTTATTAGCTGAAAGATACTGATTCGCTTATCAAGGTATGTGAATCCAACTTATTAATTAAAATGGCAGAGGAGGAAAAAGAGAATGACCGTCCACCAAATGACTGGAGCACAATTATACTCGGAAGTGAGGAAGTTACGCCAGTCCCATCGCCTTCTTCTCAGAATATTTTTTGCACTGAAACAGGATAGTCTGAAGAACTTATCAATATTTTGAGCGTGAATTCATTGATAACACAAAATGAGAATTTTATTTCTCCGAATGTATCTACGATCGTCACCATCATCAGCCTATAATGTTCCCACTGTTAGGACACAGGCCTCCTTTCGGTGAGAGGGGTATCTACGATATATAAACGTAAATCTACATAAAAACTGATCCTGCTAGAAAACGAAAGCGACATAATGAGCAATGGGGGTTTTGGGGGACTGTCTTATGTAATTTTGACGTTCAAAAAGTGCTGACTCTCAGCCTAGTTTGAATAAATGACTTTTGATTTTGAATAGACAGATTTTTGAAGAAAGTTACTAACTAATACCGGTAAGCGTTATGTTTATAAAAGAGGAAAGAATGTTGCAGCAAAGACCTTGAACCAGCATGTTTCTGTGAGCTCAAATGTTCAGACAAATTTACAAATGATATCCGAACAACAATTTTGAATCAGTATTGGCAACAAGCAGATCACACAAAACAATGGGAGCACATAAACAGATTTACGAAAATAGTAGAAAAAAAGAGGAAAACCACTGAAGGACAATTGAGGCGTTATTACACTCCTACCTTTGAATGATAAATGATTTTATTTATGTAAGTAGGTTTGTACAAACACTTTTACACGTCAATCATATTTTTTTTAAACCAGATGAGGTCGGCATTTCCTACCTGACTACTCTGAGACGAAAGGCCGAAACAAACTCAGAGGTCACAGTCTCTTTTAAAGTCCAGACATGATCTTGGTCAGATCATGTGAAGACCATGTGGATTCGTGTCTGAAATGGTCTTTTGAGGAAAGAACCACACAGATTGAGTGGACCTGTCCATTCAGTGCACGCATTTATCAGTAATCATGCAGTTCAACTCAGAACTCGAGGAGCTCAACGATTTGAAGAACAATACCAAAGAAAGGACATTTGGGTAGGCTGCATAAAATACTTAAAATGCCAGATTAATATTAAAAACGAACTGGGAAAGAGATGAAAAACAAAAATAAAACAACGTTTTCACCGATTACAAAGGCAAAATACAATGATTTGGTATATTTGTGTGAAGCAGGACTTATACCTAAACAATGTCATATTTTTTCTAAGAACCTGAGCACAGTAAATAAACCTTGCCAGAAAGTGATGATGATGATAATTAGATAAATAAGGTATCTTTAAGTACCTAACTAAGTCTGACTTTTATTTCTGTTATTTTTATGTGCTCAATTCCCCCTAACTATTAAATGCTTTTTAATTTTCACTATATTTTATTGTTGTAATGGTCCAGAATGACTTTTTATTTTGTCCGAGTGGTATGTTTTCAATATAACTGTTATAAGTTCAGCAATTATGTTTTTTTACTGATCTAATTGGTTTAGTTATTATTTTGAATAAGCAAATATGTTTTTGATAATATAGACCCAATGGGCTGTTAGAAATGTAAACGAAACGCAATCGTCTTCTGTCACTTTCTTATTATGTTGTCTCTCTCTTGCGCTGTCAACTGTCTTCCTGATTATATGTGCTCTGCCGAGGTATCCAATAAAATCCCTTTTATTTCAATTAATCTTTTATTCATTCACCAAATTCATCAGGTTATGGGCCCAGCTTGCTTCCCTGCGATTAATTCGAGTATTATTTTCGAGTTCAGACAGATTGTCATAGTTTTTCCCCAGTTGAAAATTTGTAACCTCAAGCGTGATGGCCGACCCCAAGACGACCATTGAAAAACTACGTGGTGTCGACAATTACGGCACGTGGAAGTTTGTAACAAAGATGTTACTGATACATGAAGAACTCTGGGATGCTGTGGAAGATAAGAAGGGAAAAGATGACAAAACACAGAAAAAGGCATTAGCACGTATTAGTCTTCTTGTCCAGCCATGCGTCTATCCACACATTAGAAATGCGGAGACGGCACATAAAGCATGGTGCAACCTTGAAAATGTCTATGAAGGTAAGGGCCTGAGCAGGCGCCTGTCATTATTACGCACGTTGTTCGGTATGAAGCTTGATTCTTTCGAAAACATGGAAACGTATCTCACAAAGGTGGCTGAGATAGGCCAACAGCTTGATGATATAGGTGCCAGCGTGGAAGACGAGTTCTTAGCTGTCGTGATGTTGAGCGGGCTCACATCAAACTATGACCCACTCATCATGACTTTGGAAAATTCAACATTGAAACTCACAACAGAGTTTGTGAGATCAAGATTGACTCAGGAACATCAGCGGAGACAGGAACGAGACGATGTAGGTACGGCACTGGTTGCGAGGAAGCAGTCAAAAGTGTTCCGTTGTTTCAGGTGCAAGAAACCGGGACACAGTATTAAGGATTGTCCTCGCAAAGCCAAGGATATTAATTCAAAGGGCAAGGGCTCAGATAAGGCCTTGTTATCTGCGTTATCAGTTGATCTACTTCGTAATGTTTGGTATGTGGACTCGGGCGCTACCAGTCACATGTGCAATAACAAAAATATTATACATAATTTTGTGTGTGACACTCCAGTCACGGTTAATGTTGCGAATGGTGAGAAACTGATGTCATCAGGCAAAGGAAATGTGAAAATTTATTTACAGAACACTTTAAGAACTATAAGTGAAGTATTGTATGTACCTATGCTAGCAACAAACTTGCTTTCAGTCAGTGCAATGACACGTAAAGGTTTTAGTGTAACATTTCAAGGTAATTTGTGTAAAATTTATGATGGCACGGATATAGTTGCCACGGCCACGTGCCAGAATGGTATTTATATACTAAATACTAAAGGTGAAGCTTCTTTTGTGACTAAAGAGAGGCCATATACTGTGTCTATGTGTCAGGGAGGAAAAGGTTTTGTTTTTCCAACAGAGCAGGCTATGGAGGTGGCTGTGCCTGTATCTCAGGCTGCGATCAGGGAGTCGCAGGAGGTTTGGCATAGAAGGCTTGGACATCTCAATGTGCGCAGTATGCAGCTTTTAAAAGGTATGTATACTGGCATGGATGTCGATGACTCAACATTCAAATCATGCGTTGCTTGCATTCAAGGTAAACAAACAAAGTTACCTTTTCCCAAAAAGTCAAAGAGTAGGGCGAAAGCCTCATTGGGGCTAGTGCACAGTGATCTTTGTGGGCCATTTTCAAAGAATTCACTTAGTGGATCGAAATATTTTTTAACATTTATTGATGATTTTACCAGGAAAACCTATGTATATTTTTTGAAATCTAAAAACCAAGTTTTTGATAAATTCAAGGACTTTAAGGCTATGGTGGAAAATCAAACTGGTAACAAAATAAAAATATTTCGCAGTGACAATGGTGGTGAATATGTAAATAAATGTTTACAGGATTTCCTGAAAAACTGTGGGATCCGTCACCAGACCACTGTACCCCACTCCCCGCAGCAAAATGGAGTTGCTGAACGTGCCAACCGTACCATAGTAGAGAAGGCCAGGTGCATGCTTCTTGATGCAGGCCTCGATCAGCGGTTCTGGGCAGAGGCGGTAAACACAGCTGTTTACCTGAAGAACAGGACTCCGACCAAAGCGGTTCTGGGTACTACTCCTGAAGAAAAATGGTCAAATAAAAAGGTAAACATTACTCACCTTAGAACTTTTGGCTGTTTAGCTTATGTATTGACAGAAAAACGAAAGAAATTTGATTCGAAATGTAAGAAATACATTTTTGTGGGCTACTGTGAAGAGACAAAAGGGTATAGATTATTAAACCCTTCACGTCCATCGGAATGTATAAAGGCAAGGAATGTAAGATTCTTAGAAGATGTATTTTATTCATCAAAAAGTGAAAGTGATGACTTCACTGAGGTAGTGTTACCATATTCTCACAATCAAAACTCTTCTTCAACCTCCCATGAAATTGAAGGTGATAATTGCAATGAAGATGCTTCAGAGTCACCAAATTCGTCACAGTCTATGTTAAATCAGTCACCAGAGCAGTCTAAACCGGTTCAGTCCTTATTAGATTCAAATGATGAATCAGGGATACTCAGTAATGCGGGATCTGATGAATCTAAATTAAGGCCCCGGAATAGTATTGTATCAGTGAGTAGCTTTGAGTCAGATGATTCGCGCGATGAAACTTACATTCCAGGTGACACAACATTGGATACTTCAGCAGAGTACAGCGAAGCTGTAAACTTGGCATCGCAGTCCGAACACTTGTCTGCAACCAGAAGCTTTGATGACGAACCAGAAACGGTGGTGGAAGCTTTGCAAGGAACAGAATCCAAGAAATGGAGAGATGCTATGTTGGATGAGTATAAATCATTTTTGGATAACAAATGTTGGACCATGACCGACTTGACGGAGGGGCAGAGACCTGTGAAGTGCAAGTGGGTTTATAAAAAGAAGAGAGGATTGAATGGAGAGGTATTGAAATATAAAGCTCGATTGGTGGCCAAAGGTTATACACAAACGTATGGGATAAACTACTATGAAACTTTCTCACCAGTGGTGAGATATTCAACTATTAGAATGCTGCTTGCTCTGGCTGCAGAGATGAACATGGAGATAGATCACCTTGATGTGAAAACTGCATTTTTGAATGGAGACCTCAAGGAGACCATCTACATGGAACAGCCAGAGGGCTTTGAGGACAAGAAGAACCCAGGGAAAGTTTATCGCCTACATAAAGCGATTTATGGGCTGAAACAAGCTTCTAAAAGTTGGTATGAGAAGATAAATACAGTTTTAGTAGAAAAACTGAGCTTTAGAAAGTTTTCTTCAGAACCATGTGTTTTTATGAAGAATAATGATGGAAATATGACCATAATAGCACTCTATGTTGATGACATAATCTTGTTTTCAAACAACAAACAGGAAAAATTGAAGATTAAAGAGAAGCTGATGACTCAGTTCGAGATGAAGGATCTAGGGCCAGCTCATCACATCCTTGGCATGAAACTAAGCAGAAAGGATGGTAAGTTGACTTTGGATCAGTCTAGCTATATACAAAGAGTATTAGAGCGTTTTCAGATGTCGGATTGTAAGCCAGCATGCACTCCCATGGAATCTGGGCTGAAGCTTGTAAAAGCAGATTGTGAAGAAAATAATTTTCCATATAGAGAATTGGTTGGATGTTTGATGTATATTGCAGTTTGCACGAGGCCAGACATTGCTCACGCAGTCAGCATACTCGGTCAGTTCAATGATTGTCATGCTGAATTACACTGGAAGGCAGCAAAGCGGGTGCTTCGGTATCTGAAAGGTACGGTTAATCATTGTCTTACTTATGATAAGAGTAGCATGGCTGTCAGCGCCTACGTTGATGCAGATTGGGCCGCCAATGAGATGGACCGGAGATCATTCACTGGGTTTGTCTTTAAAATAGGTAAGTCCACAGTATCATGGGAAAGTAGAAAACAAAAGACGGTCGCTCTTTCCAGCACGGAGGCGGAGTATATGGCACTCTCTGATGCATGTAAAGAAGCTTTATTTATCAGATCTTTCTTGTACGAATGTTTAGGTATAAGTTGTAAAATTTCTATGTATAACGATAGTCAATCGGCACAAAAACTTAGTGTTAATCCAATGTATCATGCTAGAACCAAGCATATCGATGTACGACATCATTTCATTCGAGAAATTGTAAACAAGGGTATTATTGATTTAAATTATTTGTCTACCGATAAAATGACAGCTGATGTTTTGACTAAACCTTTAACTAAAGAGAAAACTAAAACATTTGTTAATCAGCTTGGTTTAACAGAGATAATTTAAATATGCAATGTAAGAACTAAACATAAAGTATGCTTAAGTATACTACAGTAACATGTAATTTGTAGCTAATTAATAGTTGAATTGTGGTCATTAACTTAACATGTTTATTGTTGTATTCAAAGTTCCCTATCAATATGGATATTTTGTATTTTGAAACGTTGACAGTATTGCATTGTGCTAGTGTTATCTAATTTAATTGTGTAACTATAGCTTTCATTTTTAAGGGCCAGTTCAATTAATGATTGCTTTGTTTAAGGGCCAGTGTTAGAAATGTAAACGAAACGCAATCGTCTTCTGTCACTTTCTTATTATGTTGTCTCTCTCTTGCGCTGTCAACTGTCTTCCTGATTATATGTGCTCTGCCGAGGTATCCAATAAAATCCCTTTTATTTCAATTAATCTTTTATTCATTCACCAAATTCATCATGGGCTATGATTTGTTTTTAATACTCATTATAAGTACGATTGATCTTATTCCCATCAAACGCAACGAAAAAGTCTGAAATTATAATATTTTAAGTTTTTTGTTACATGATAATTTGTTTTTTGTTTGAAATATATTTTATTAAATAATAAAAATGCATTTTTTAAATTAAATCGAATGTGTGATGATAAGTGCGTGCCCAGCAAGATATCGAAAGTGCACATTTTTTTAAATATCTATAATAACTTCCATAGAACAGTAACGAAAGTACCAGATTCGATAATCGCATAAATTAGAACACTATCGAATTTGGCACTTTCGATGAAATTTTGCCTATTATAATCGTAAAACATTATCGAAAGTGAAATAGTTAGAAAATTATATAAAATTTGAAATTCGTTGTCAAGGAAAATAAAACTATGTAAAATTTACTATTTATTCCATACAAAATTTTACTGAAGATAATAATACTAATAATTTTATATCGAATTACAACTTTGAATTGCTCTCCTTTAAAGTGCGTGATTGGGAGTTTCGATAGTGTTTGTTGCGACAGTCGATATATGCTTTTGGTGTTGAGTGAAATGTTACTTCTCACAATGCAATGGTAAAAGAAATCCTGGATAAAAAAATGAGTTCCACATTTGCACTGTTACTGCAAGGAGAACTGCAGAATTATAATAAGCAGAAGAAATGTGGCCGTAGGTGGAACATGGAGGCTAAAATAATAGGATTGAGGCTCTACAAAAGGTCGCCAACAAGCTACAAACTCTTGAGGAGAATTATTTGTTTACCAGCACCCAGCACATTAAAATCCCTCTTAAGTAAATTTAAGATGAATGGAACACACAAAACAACACTTAAAGTGTTGAAAAACACAACAAGACACTTTGACCCTTCCGAACGAGACTACATATTGTTGTGGGATGAAATATCCTTGAGAAAAAATGTCTGTTATAACCCTAAGGAGGATGTTATTGAAGGTTTTCAAGACCATGCTACAAAAGGTAGATCTCGACAGTCAGCTTCGTATGTCCTAGTATTTATGGTAGTTGAGTTAGGAAGCACATCAAGCAGCCAGTGGCTTATTATTTATCAAGTGGTTTTGTCAAAGCTGACAGACTATCAGATCTGTTTTGATTAAGGAAGTAAGCGTTTCTTCATTTTAATGACGATCATGCTGTTATTAAAGTGAACTACACTGGCCTGCAAAAATAAGTATCACACTTTTAAAATTGCAATAACTTTTTAAGTACACAAGATATACTTTCGAAACAAAAAGGACTCGAAAAAGAGTTTAACTTTGTACATAAAAACTTCATAGTCGGTAACCTTCTTTTAAGAAATGGCTGAAAAAACTTTAAAATCAAAAATAATCCTTTTTTGAATTGCAATTTTACCAATCATTTATTGTTTCTATTTTTGTTTTCAATTTTTTTCTTGATCGATGAGTTTTGTTACAAAAGCTAAATTAGGCAACAGCACATAAACTTATCTATCATGCCTCTTTCACCTGAAGAATGTGCTAGGATCATGACTTTTCTGGAACTAGGCATCAGTATGCGTCGTACTGCAAGAATGGTGGGTGTGACGTTACGAACAGTCCAGAAGGTGAAGCGAAGATACGAAGAGACTGGAAACCATGTGAGGAGACCTGGTAATGGCAGACCCAGGTGTACTAGTGCCCGAGAAGACCGTTATATTGTTTCCACTGTGTTGAGAAATCGCCACCTAAATGCAGTCGAAGTCCAGCAACAGCTTCTTCAGACCCGAAGGGACTACATTAGTGACAGTACAGTGAGAAGAAGACTGGCTGAAGCAAACCTGAAACCCCAAAGACCAGCGAGTGGCCCCAAACTCGAGAGAGAGCATCGAGTAGCGAGACTGCGATATGCCCGTGAACACATACGGTGGGATCAACAAGAATGGTCAAGAATTTTGTTTACAGATGAATCTCGATTCACACTTTACACTTCTGATGGAAGGCGAAGTGTCTACAGGCGACCTGGTGAGCGATACCTCCAAGCCTAATTCTCAGAAAGAGTCCAGTACGGTGGAGGCAGTGTACATGTGTGGGCTGGCATATCTTCAGAAGGTCGCACAGAGTTGGTGGCCATAGAAAATGGCACTCTGACTGGGGAAAGATATGCCCAGGAGATTCTCAATGAGTATGCAGGGCCGTATTTAGTAAGTATGGGTGATGGATCGATGCTGATGCATGATAATGCCCGGCCACACACGGCTCGGGTCGTGCAAGAGTATATTCATGAGGTTGGTATCAGCGTGATGGCTTGGCCATCAAGAAGTCCTGATCTCAACCCGATTGAGCACGCCTGGGATGAGCTAGGGAGGCTAGTCAGAAGCCGCAGACCACCACCTACCACCCTTAGGGCACTAAAACAGGCCCTGATAGAAGAATGGGAGAATATTCCCCAACATCGGCTCTGAAACCTCGTGTTCAGTATGCCAAATCGACTCGAAGCTGTAAGCAGAGCCCGAGGAGGCAATACCAGTTATTAAAAATTAATAACATGTAAAACATACTTGTAAATGTTAATTCAGTTTTATGACACTAAGCTAAAAATGGCTATTTTTATTGTTTTATCTTTTTTTAGACTTAAAAATGTTACTAATGTGTAATTTACTATAGTTTCAAAGAAAGCTTATAAAAAATGCTATAAAACGTTTTTTATTTTAAATCTATAACTTCTATAGTTTAGAAAAAAATGAAATTTTAAAAGTGTAGTACTTATTTTTGCAGGCCAGTGTATATTAACTAAAAAAAATCTCTTAAGTTTATTTGTCACTAACCTCACTTCTTAACTTACTTTCAGGTCTTAAATTGTAGTTTGAACGTTTGAATTACTACATCCACTTCAGATTGGGACTTGGATGGAGTCAACAAGAGCTTTAGCGCTCGTTCAGACACGGCGGGAACCGCGCGATTATAGAATCGCATGGAAATCGCGCGGTTCTTATTTATATGAGTTAGTTAGTAATCGTTCAGACATAACCGCGCGGTTAATCAAGCCGCGCGGTTACCGCAACCCAACCGCCAGAAAATAGAATCGCGCTGCTCCCGCGCGTTTCTATTACTATGGAGTCTTTACTTCGCGTTCAGTTGCGTTGCGGATACCGCGCGGTGAGCACGTCACTGTTCGTGAGTTCGCCATGGATCGTTTCGACACTGAACTATTTATTGATGAGGTGGAGAAGAGACCTGCAATATGGGACATTCAGTGTGATGATTACTCAAATAAAATTATTCATTCTTAATTTGGGATATAATGTTACGAACTGACCATGTACTAGTCGGTCACGTAATATTGGATGCACCCAATACCGCCTTTTTCTTTTCTTTTTTTTAAGGAGCAACCACAGTAAACACACTTCTTCGTCGACCTCCATTTTGAAACTGACGCTAACCCGCACGAAATCGCATACTAACCGCGCGTGTCTGAATAGCATCACAATTTTGCGGTTTGAAACCGCGCGATTCGTAAACGCACGATTCCCGCATGTCTGAACGCACGCTTAAGTCTATTAGAAGCTTCTGTTGAGAAGCCCTATATAAAAGTGAGCAATCACAAAACTTTCACACTAAAAGAAAGGCTTTAAAAATCTCTTCATGAAATATGATGTAAAATTTAGCACCAATGTAACATCAGACATACAAGGAATCGGTAAATCAATTTGTTATTTACTTAATTTTTTTTAAATAATAAACGTTTACATATAGGGCCCAATATGTTTTTATAGAAAACTAGCTGCGCCCCGCGGTTTCACTCACGTAGGTTTCGATTCCGTGGGAATTTCGGGATAAAAAGTAACTGCTATAGGTAACAGTTATGTATACCTACCATGTTTCTTCGTAATTGGTCGGTTTTTGCGTGAAGAAGTAACAAACATATTAATTATTATGTACATTCTTACTAACACAAACGTTCACAATCATTAGAGTAGGATTTGAGTACACCATAAATACGAAAAACTTTATTCCGTCAGTCACAAATACGAATTTGAAAAATAACGATTTTTTATCATTTCGAATGGTTCAAAATTCCGAATATAACAACTCCGACTTACCATTACTCCTATTTTTATAATTCCTAAATTTCAATATTCCTAACGTTTATAATTACTGTTCTCAAAATACCAAGTTTCAATACATCGAATGACAAGAAGTTCGACCTTAATAATTCGAAATATCAAAAATACGAATTCCGAATATTAAAATACCGATCAATATAATTCCGAAATAAAAACGCGCTTTAATAGTCACAGTTCTAACCTAAACCGCTACATCCATGGGCTGCATTTTATGAGTTGTGTGTGGGGCCAAGGATAAAATTACGACATTGTTCTTGCTGGCGTAATCTAAAGCTGGGTAATACTTATCCACTAATAGAAGTATTTTTTTCTCAGGAGTAGGTCGCACATGTTCCACAAAAAAATGCATCCAATCAATGAACACCTCACCTGAAGTCCAACCATTTGGAGTACATGTTCCTTGAGTGCCGGGAGGCGCACCATCAAGTAGTCTGGGTTGCATCTTTTTTCTGGCGAAAATTAAGAAATGTGGGAGAAATGAACCAGCGGCATTACAACAACCTATGACAGTCGTTAATTGACCACGTTCTGCACTGGCGATTATGCCCACTTGTTTTTTTCCTTTCGTAGATAGCACATTTGTTAATAAAAAATAACAACCCGTGGGAGCCGTAGCGGCTGAGCCTGGTCGCCGGAGGCGACCAGCAAGCCGAAGCTGCGGAGGTGAACATGGGTGCCTATCCTTTGTTACGCAAGGGCGAAGGGGTTGCACTTCCCGTAGCGCCGGAGACGTTGCAGAAACAACCTTTTTCCACTCATACTACTTATATCAAAATTGGTTCGATATTTTAACTTGTACGTATTTTTAGGGTGAATTAATGAATGTATTAAATGTTGAAAATTAACCCATTTTAACACGTAGGTATATTAATTTTCGATCTTCAAATAATATATATGTATACCCATCGATTTTTAGGACGTTCGATAATTTGTAGGTACTTCGATATTTAGGACATTCGATATTCTGTATTTCGATATTTGGATCTTTCGATGTTACTATTGTAGATATTTAGATTTTAGATATATTGGACGTAGGATATTTAACCATTCGATACTATAAACTTTCGTTATTTTAATTTTCAGTTTTATGGTCGTTCGATATTTCCATTTTCGATGTTTTGAACATCGATATTTTAACAGTAGGTATTTTAATCTTCGATATTCAAATACGTACCCAGTAACAGACTGAGACACATTAAAATAGTTTCGCTGGACAAAGGCCGTCGCCTTAACGACGCAATGTTTGCGTGCAAAGTGCTGACCAATGAAATTGACTGCCCACAGATATTGTCCAATCTTAGTTTCCGTGCACCCTCAAGAGTTCTTCGTAATCCAATAACACCACTCCACCCACCGCTGAGAAGACCGATACTAGGCGCAAATTCTCCTTATGCGAGATTATGCAAGGTCATAAATAGTTGCAGCGACTAAATTGATCTTCACTTTGATGGTTTGGGAAAGTTGAAAGCCACTTTTCATAAGTATATGCCCGATTAGTTTTAGTTATCAATATACTATAATAAGTTAGTCCTAAGTGATTTATGATGTTTTCAAAAATAGTATATTTTATATTGAGGAACTAAACGAAGCCATAATATACCACACGTGGTTTGCTCCCGAGCGTGCGAGGGAGTCAATGAAACCGAGGGTATATTAAGTTGTCGTTTAGTCTCGAGTAGCGATGCGCGATGGCGAGAGGTTTTATTCGATTGTTTCGACTAGGACTCGAGTCCGACTCGGTCTGTTATTGCAACTGGCGCATGACGCGTTCATTCGAGTCGAGAGTTTTTCCTCGATGGTTTAAGGTTTCGCGAGTTGGTTGGCTGGCGCGATTGTTTAGAAATCCGTGGCAATTTGATGAATTTAAAAACAGTGCATCGTAATCGTAAGTAAAGGAAAACGTTCAAAAATTACGCGCAGCTCGCTCGACGACCCGAGTCTGGCACGCTCTCGCCTCTAACTAACATGCGCTTCGACTCGATACAATCGTGGTAGCAATCGACTGACCTCGAGGACCGAGCGATACTCGGTGACCGATTCGAACAATCAAAAACTAGCGGTCGATTCCACTGACTCGAAACAATCGAAACTAGCAGTCGTTTCCACTGACTCGAAACAATCGAAACTAGCGGTCGATTCCACTGACTCGAAACAATCGAAACTAGCGGTCGATTCCACTGACTCGAAACAATCCAAAACTAGCGGTCGATTCCACTGACTCGAAACAATCGAAAACTAGCGAACGATTCCACTGACTCGAAACGATCAAAAACTAGCGGTCGATTCCACTGACTCGAAACAATCGAAAAACATCTCGATTGTTTTGTAGAACGGCGAGTCGATGGTTGACTCGATGGTTTATTTTAACAACTTCGATACTTTCGATTGTTAAAACATCTCGGAATCGCCCATCGCTAGCCTCGAGGTGCAAACTGTACTTTTCACTTTGAGTACGAGAAAAATAGGCAGTTTAGTACAAAAACGTTTAATAAATATTCCATAATAAAATAAAAACCACAAAAGATTTTCTATTATGTCTTTTGCCCTTTTCTCGACGTCAAATTCTTCACTGTCACTGGTGCTCCAGTATGGGAGTCAATCGTCGGAAATGCTCCGCGAAGTTCCACCGGCTGTCGAGGACGAGTTTCAGGTACTTCATCGTCGACTCGACGCCGATTTGAACCCCTCCTGCCATTATCTGGGAACTCGCCGGTGGCTGTTCTCTCCCCGTTGAGTTGAAATACTTGAGAAGCCACCATCCTCTGTTGTATGATACAATTCCTCGTTTTATGGTACTCCGTACCGTGCTCGGTGATATTTGTTTCTTTCAATGTGCTGCATACTTTTTCATCATGGCGCCAAATAAGTATTGAGTTGGTGGTTGTGATTCAACAAGTAACAATCACAGACTATTTTGCATGCCCATGAATGATAATTAAGGCAATTTGTGGTTGTCGTTCTTAGTTCAGACAAACCCTAATCTACTCGGACTGACAAAGAACCAATTAATGACAAAACATGTGAACAACATTTTGATCAAACTCAATTTGACCAGGCTGGTGTTAGAATTCGTTATTCCTATCCTTGCTTGTTTACAGAACTGGAAATTGCTCATGGCGTATTTGCGCATGCATCGGCCCTTGTGGACCCCTCGATCACCCTGTGACGGGTCAACACAGTGGCCCCGCCGCCTACCACTTTTCAGCCGCAGGAGATAGGGAGAGCGGCCAACGCTATACCGACACTCCTCTTCCCCTGCGGCCCCACCGCGTCAGCCATCAAACGGTGGCGGCCCCGTCCACGCCACGGAAGGGAAGAGCGCTGCTCAGAAGCACCGGCACTCCTCCTCTATCGCAGCCCGGAACCCTCAGCCGCGATGCCTCCCATTCGACATCGCGGCCCACCTCAGTTACGGTGCACCTTACCGCAACATACTTTTTAGCCGCTACGTCAATGGCTTGAAGGCAAAAGCTCTGACGAGCGGCCCCACCTTTTGGTCCCTCTTCGCTTCACCGTGGGTGGGAGACCAAGGTTACTGAGCCCCCTCGCAACGACAATGCGGAAACCTACTCGGGGGGGGGGGGGGGGGGGGGGAAGGGAACTATATCAGCACAAGAGCTCATGAGAATTTTAAAAGAAATTATTCCTCTGCTCATGGAAACTGGTCTAAAACCGCTTGGACTTGTGTGTGATCAAGGATCAACATTTAGGTCATGTTTTAATCAATTGAAAAAATCGACTGTTTGACATTGCAGCAATCAATGCAGAGAAAATTGTAGATTTTATCACTATTTTATACAGTTGCTATAGTGCTATACATTATATTGCTTTCTTTTTTATATATTTTTATTGTCCCAGATGTCACAATTCATATAGCTGCACAGGATCTTTTTTATTTCACGATTCACCACATCTTTTAAAGAGTGTCCGCAACAACTTCCTCCCTAAGGATATGTTGTATAATGGGAGAAGAGCATCATGGGCAGATATTTCCCTATATTTACGAACTAGACATTAATCAGGTCATACCAGAGCGTTACCGAATGTGACTTCACAACATGAAAATTAAAGCAGCCACCCAAGTGCTAAGTGCACGAACAGCTACAATGCTTGAATTTACTGATTCTCTGCGTAAGTAGTATTATAATTTTAATTATACTTAATTGACAAAATGGTAACTGCCATTTTTGCATAAAAATAAAAACTGTTTCATTACCCACAAACGTAAAAAGCACTTGTTCATTATATTTTTTACTAAACATCTCTGGAGCTATAAACGGTGGTAATATTTTTAATTAAACAAATTAAATATTTCAGATAAGTGGCGCAACACTCATATAGACTCGAGCTACAGCAGTAGTGGTGACATTTGTTGACGACCTTTTTGATAGCGGCAATGGATGGCCAGGTCAACCAAGAGGCAAACTTAGATGCGCAGTGAAACCAAGACAAGAATTTTGGCAAAAAGCAATAACATCCCAAAAAAATATTAAATATACTGACACCAATAGTAAATTGGTGTCAATATATTTAATTGGCATTGGTAGACTGCAAAGCTAAGGTTGCAGAGCTTTTTGGGTCAGTCGAAAATATAAATTTCCAAAATTTGGAGTGAAATACTTTTACCCCAGATTAATAAACCAAGATCGTCTTGAGAATTTCTTTGGTCGCATAAGAGCGATGAATTATCGCAACGTGAATCCCGATGGAAATAGTTTTATGTACGCCTTCAAGTCGTTTCTTATGTCTAGTATCGTTATTCAAAATGTTCAAATTGTGAAGAAGATGACGGCGACACATCCAAAAGATAATGAAGAAAATATTTTGCCTTATTTAATTTTAAATGCGCCGTCATCTTCAAAGGGTCCGACAGAGTCAGAGGGAATTCTAATTCAAAATGTAATATCAGAAAAAGTATGGGTGTGAACTTCGGCGTAAACTGCGGGTTACATATTGTAGCGTAAAACCGCTACGGTTAAAACCTCTTTCATTTCTATTCCAAACTTTTCAATAAAAAATTTCTTCATCGAGGTTAATCACATTTAAACTTCGAAATGGTGAAAAAAATCGTCGGTTGTTTGCAATATGACGGCGGCACTACGTTTTGGGACCTGATGCGTGATGGTCTTCTTTCATTTTTCGAAAATAATATTGAAATTTTAAATTAAGTGATGAATATAGAGACATCAAGTTTGTGAAAACCATAAAGTACCGGTGCACGACTGTCCGGTGTTCGAGTTGTAATTTTCCGTATTAATTTGGTATGTATTGTCGCCTATTTTTTCTCTTTTCGATCTAATTCTCTCTAGATTCATAATTAATCAAAGATTCAGCTTGTACCGGTGGTCTGAAGTTTCTTTTTTGTCTAGATCCCGATATAAGCCAATTTTTGGCTTCACCCTACGGGTATAACGACGTTAGTTACCCACGGCGGAGGTTGAGGCGCTCTCGTCCAAAATCCAGGCGAGTCACGTGCCGTGACGTCCACCTCCAAGGATTGAGACGAGTACGAGGTAGACGCGGGCTCTGCAGCTCTGTGACCCCGTGTTTTCTACGATTCTCCCGACAGACGTGTTCTGCCGTCCTGGATTTATCCGTGATTACGTAGCAAGAGTTTTATTTTAAAAAGTGCACCTGATTAAAATATTTCTTTTCTAAAATTTTCATGTCTAAAACTCTATATTTCTTTTCTAAAATTTTCATGTCTAAAACTCTAAAAACTCTAACCTCTAAGCCTATCAAGACGCGTTGGATTCGCTTAGTGTTTTGTTGTTAAAATTACCTTTTTTTGCTTATTCGCCTAGCCGTTAACCGATTGCAATCGATTTTTTTGTTAGGTCGAATTTAAAAAAAACTTTTTCGTAAAATTTTAAAAAATAAACAGTTACCTCACTAAGTTGACCCACGCCAAACAGAAAGGTCCCAAAAATTACGTATTTTTTGAGGAAAAACCTGATTTAACCTTTTTTATACATTTTAATTTCTTGTTTTTCTACCTTTTTTTAAAAAAAAAAACAAAGTTAAACGTATTAAGTAGCGGTCTGTGTTTCACCTATTTTTTTAATGCTACACTATGCAGGAAAATAACGAAAAAAATTAATCGATATTCATGCACAAAAACTTAAGAAATCCAGGAGATCCATGAATTTATACTACACAGAGAACACAAAAGATTAAAAAATTATTTGGCACCCAATTGGAAGATCTACGTATGGTATTCCGAAATACCGCTCACCGAAAGGACGGTTTTCCGATAACACTCCGACGGTTTGTTGAACGAAAAAATTATTGGCCGATGAAACGTTTTGCCGAAAATATTATTCATCGACGGTTGGCAGTCCGAATGAATCCTTCGCCGATGTAACGGTTCACCGAAAACACTCTTCAACGACGATTGGTTGAACGAACGAATCTTTCGCCGATAGCACTCGTTGTAGGGGAATTCTTTTGACAAATGGATAGTTTTTCTTTCAGCTTGACAACACCCTTAGGTCTTGTAGAAGTCATGTTAAAAATACAGGTAATAATAAAATAATACATGGAAGAGTGGCAATAGAAAAAAAAATAGTCTTTATTTAACAATAAGAAAATTAATCAAAAAGGCAAATTTATATTGTTTTTTACAATAAACAAAATGTTTATGATTATTATGATTTCTCTATTAGAACTGCGACAATAGAAAAAATTTAAATAAACTGTGCGAACAAAGCAAAAAAACAAATGAAAGTAACACAACGTGATAAATTGTTGAAGTTATAGTAAATTGTGAAATATTATTATTATTTGTACTTATTATTATTTTAATTCTATAATGATATAAAAAATAAAAAAAAATTGTTTTTCAGGTATAGAATATGGGCCAATCCACCTAAGAAAGATTCAATATTCATTTCACTCTTTTGTGATAAGTGTGTTTGTATCCTAGCATCATATTCAATCTGTGCATTACGGCTACGCTTTGGCCTGGGTTCCGAGGAGTTGATTCGTTCAATGACACATTCTGTATGCTTCTGCTCTTTAGCAAATTAATTGTTTTATAAATGTTCCATTTTCTTCTATGGAGAAGCGTGTTCCATCGTTCATGCCACGATTCTAATGCATTTTGTGTCCTTGGAACACAAAGTGTGCGATCGTAAACTGACCACATAGCTGGTGGAAATAATGCCTGGAGTCCTACCATGACCTAATTAAAAACGATTCAAAAGCAAGACATTTCAGTTTAGGTTCCTAAACTGCACCCTAATTGCGTAACTCACGATTCATCATAATCTGTATTGTTTTGAAACGGATTGTTAACCCATTGCTTCATATGTTCGAAAAATGTGTCTGTTCGATAACATAAATAACGCAATGCATATTGTGTAACTGTGAAGACGATACCAATTATGATTATCGTGAGTTACGCAATTAGGGTGCCGCATCGCTTCAAATTCGTACCATGACGTCAAATACGCTCAGCGACATTTGGATCGCTAAAAGTGAATGAAAGATCGGAATTTGTAGCTGAACCGCGTTTGAAACGTTTTTGGTGAAAAAGAGACAACGCTATTAGTATTGTATAAGTTTGTTTCGCCCACATTTTAGTGTCAGACACGTTCAGAAGCAAGTAACATTTTATAAAAAAAAACTGTTGTTTTCAATATTCCACGTTAATACGTTATTATTGTTCAAATTATTCTTGGTCAAAGTAGATATTTATTTACCTTTTGCTATGTATTATAGGTTTCTTTTTCTACGTAATATAACGGAACGTTATTATATTTCTGTTTCGAACGTACCAGAGTAAAAAAAGTTAGTGAAATGACACTGTCAGTTTGACTGATTGTCTCAGTGCTGCCAACTTAGGGTTACTTACTCTAGATTTAGAGTAAAATTTAAGACAGGATGGTAATTTTTGGGGTATTCGTTTTTTTAGGGTAAGGTCTGTTTCGAATACAATATACAAGACTTCAATTATATTATTTCTACCTAGTGTGTATCCGATCCGAAAATACTGGAATGACGAACACAATAAACAAAAACTTTTGGATTTATGAAGCATGCTGGAGATTAGAAGCAATAATGGTTAATTTAGTTTGTATTTCTGCAATACTACTTCAGATTTTAAAGTTTTAATGTGAGTACCGACAAATTTTAATAAGGTTTACTTTACACCGGTATTTTTATACCGTTAAAAACAATGATATATGAGTTTTAACAATTGTAGGTATTTCCAACAAAAAAGATAACGATGCAGTTGATACAGAAGAAACATTTATTGTGATGCGCAAATAATATATAAAAATGAAAAAACATCTAGCTGTTGTTTTATTTGTAAAGGAAGAAAAAACAGATGGAATTAATTTAGGGTATTTTTTCTATCTCGGGTAAATTGAGACTAGGCCTAGGGTAAGATGAAAACCAAACCTGGCAACACTTAACTAGATACGTAGTCTGCGGAGACCGGATTTGTGATTGCGGTGGGAAAATTTAAGTGAAGTGTATATAGATAGGCAGTTTTGAAAAAGTTTGAAAGTACACAACTATTTCAAGGAATGTCGTAAGTACTTAAACATTGTATAATTTGTATAGGTATTAAAACTAAATAATTCCTTCGAGAAGTCTATAGTAAATCTATTATGAAAGTGAATAAATATATCATGCTTCGGGAACCCATTTAAGTTTTGGTGACAAGAATCTGAAGTGCTTTTTTTGTTGCATTCTAGTCGAAAAAGGCGAGTTACATTTAATCAGCTCGAAACCCTGTGGGAGATTTTAATTGAAAATAGAGCTCTCGCAACTGGCTACAACAAAACTTGCCAGGCCAGAGCGGATTCCAAAAGGATGTGGCAGATCGCGGCCGACAGTTTGAACTCCCAGGGTGATGGTGCCGAAAAGGATGGGAAGGGTACCTAAGTAAATTTCATAAGTATTACGTAACTTAAGTAATCTTTTCAGTATTGGAATGACTACAAAAGCAAGTCGAAATGTAAAGTCGCCAGTGCACGAACCTCTCTGCGCAGAACTGGAGGCGGGCCATCTAATGAAGGAAGACTGTCCGATATAGAATTAAAATTCCTTGAAATATTGGGCGCGGATTTTGGGGCAGGTCTTCCTGGAGTTAGAGTGGAAGCATCAATTGATATTGTAAGCATGTGTACTGAACTTTATAGGTATTTGCTTGATTTTGATGATTCTCTATTCAACATATACCTAAATGAAGAGTGATGTATTTCTGACCTGTGTGATATGTCACAGTACCTATCTGATAGACAGTGTTTAACATCTTTCAATTATTAACAGCCAACAGATGATCGGACTGAGGCAGGGACAGGGAGCGCTCCACTATTATTTGCTCATAGTGAGCAATCTGAAAGTATTCTGGCTCAGCACTTGACCATAGAGTTACAGGATGTAGGATTGATTACTCCTGAGCCGCCAGCGGCGTCGTCTACAACACCCGCACCCGCGCTAACTACGACCCCGCCTCCTCCATCAACCCCGGCAGCGGCGCCACGCGCCCCGTCTACTCCGCGTCGGCGGCAGCGGCAGCGCCGAATGGTACCTATGTCTGCAGATACAGCAAGGCGCGCACTTGTTAATTGTCTGAGGAGAGAGTTAAAATTGAAGAAAGAAGGAACCAAATCTTAGAAAATTTGACTCTTGAACTGAGAGCAATAAAAGACTAAATACTAGGTAAGAATATAAGTTTCCATTTCAAAATACAATTAAAGATAATTCCTGTAATAATATGTGGTAATATGTATATATAAAATGAAACAACTTAAAATACATTAAAGTCAAAGCATTTATTTAAAATAATGGTGTAAATGTCGACGTTCAAAAGGCACTTTTGAACGTCGATAGAGAGAGAAAATAGAGTTGATTCTAGTCGCCCATTCCAAAATGTAGTTTCGTATGGAGAAGAACGGGCAAGAAACTCCACCGTTACTCTTTTAAAATGTTTTAAGTACAATATTTAATAGTATAATAATTTAAGTTTTTAAACTTTATTTTTCAGGCTTCCCAGGCTGTCCACAGCCGATGAACAAGCCTAGCTCTTGAGGACGTGCCTTGCTGCAAGGTATTTTGACTGCTATCCCCAACATCGACATAGTTATGTTGTATTTGGGCTTCTTGGCGAACCTCTGCATCTTTGAGTTCTGGCACCGGTAGTTGAGCCCGATTGAACATGTTGTGCAAAATGACACCGGCATTTACAATAGAGGCTGCAACTTCTGGCTTATAATGTAAAACGCGATGCACTAACAGACAGCGGAAACGTGCTTTAAGAAGCCCAATTGTCCTCTCAACAATGTTCCTGGCCCAGATATGCTGGTCTGTATAATGTCTCTGTAACCACCTGGCATTATATTCCTCCCCACTCTCCAAACTTTGGCGGATTGTGGGAATCGTCAGTCCGCGGAACTAAGACACATTTAAAAAAGGTAGTAGGAAATATTACACTTACGTACGAAGAAATGTCGACTGTCCTGGCGCAAGTGGAGGCGTGTTTAAACTCGAGACCGATTTCCTTGTTGAGCGATGACCCAAACGACCCTCTACCCCTGACACCAGGTCATTTCTTGGTAGGCGAACCATTGGTAAATATTACAGATGAGGATTACACTAATTGTAACGTTGTTGGTTTGGATAGATGGCGTCTAACGCAAAAAATTGTAACAGATTTTTGGAATAAGTGGTTTATGGAATACCTAGTTAATTTAAATCAAAGGTATAAATGGAACACTAAACGTGAGGAACCAGAAATAGGCGATATTGTTGTTCTAAAGGAAGACAATATACCGCCAGCTAAATGGTTACTTGGTAAAATTATCAAAAAATATCCTGGACCTGATTATGTAAGTCGAGTCGTATCAGTAAAGTGTAAAACAGGAGAATATAAGCGTCCAGTAAGCAAAATTTGTATTTTAACCAAATGAATTTTACCTGTTACATTGTTTAAAGTTCTGAATTTATTTACCTACCTTTTATGTCAAAATGAAATTTAAAAAAGCCAATGTATTTATGTTATTTATGTACTATGATGAGTTCTCCCAAGCCTACTCTTTACCTGCTTCGTTAAGTATGTATTTAAGTTGAGTTATAGGTACAGTACTAATGACCTACTTATAAAACGTGTTTTTTATCAATGCACCTAATTGAACATCCCGGCTGAGCCGCACGTGTTCTGCTTTGCTTGAATGTATATACCTACTTACTTACTGCAAATAACAACAATACAGGTTGTTTCTGTTATTTAGATATTAAATTGTTTTATGATTAAGATTTTGAGAGGAATGTTTCTTATGAGTTTGTGTTTTATACTTGTTATGTGTTAAGTATATGCATAGGTATTTCAATTTGTTTATTGTTTCAGTTAAAGTTTTTATTTGTTAAACTATAGTTAAAGAACTATGTTCTTTGGCGGGCGGAATGTCCAAATAGATTAGCGTTTTGTGTCGTGAGCCTATAGATACGTCTAGTGATAGCTATATATAGGTACGTGTATTTTAACAGTCCACTATGTTAAGAGTTAGTAGCGAATAAACCTTCATATTAACTACACGTTGTTTTCTTATAAAAAATCTCGGCAAACCAAAATCAACCTTATGCACTGAACAGACCCAAACACTCCTTTTCACTTTTTAGGGGTCCGTAGCCAAATGGCAAAAAACGGAACCCTAATGGATTCGTCATGTCTGTCTGTCCGTCCGTATATCACAACCTCTTTTTTCCGAAACTATAAGAACTATGCTGTTGAAACTTGGTAAGTAGATGTATTATGTGAACCGCATTAAGATTTTCACACAAAAATAGAAAAAAAAAACAATACATTTTGGGGGCCCCCATACTTGGGACTGAAACTATTTTTTTTTTCATCACACCTCTCTGTGTGGGGTATCTATGGATAGGTCTTCAAAAATGATATTGAGGTTTCTAATATTATTTTTATCTGAATAGTTTGCGCGAGAGACACTTCCAAAGTGGTAAAATGTGTGTCCCCCGCCCTGTAACTTCTAAAATAAGAGAATGATAGAACTAAAGAAATATATGATGTACATTACCATGTAAACTTCCACCGAAAATTGGTTTGAATAAGATCTAGTTAGTAGTTTTTATTTAATCTATCTATATAATCTATATATATAAAGGGAGAAACTGACTGACTGATCAATCAACGCACAGCCGAAACTGCTAGGACTAGGAACATGAAATTTTACAAACGGCTTCCTTTTATAATGTAGGGGAGCACTAAGAAAGGGTTTTTGGAAATTCGACCTTTAAGGGGGTGAAAAGGGGGGATTTTGTTTGTATGAAAAATCTTATTCCTTGAGTTAATAAACTTGAAAATTGGCACAAATACTTATCTAAGTGAATTATAAAGTTGGTTATTTATTGTTTTTCTAAACTACCCCCTAAAGGGGGATTGAGGGGTGTCAAGGTTGCATGGAAGAATTTTAACGCGCTGTTTGATTAACTCGAAACTCAGTATTTATACCTAAAACCAAAAATCAAGAATAACGTGTATCAGGGTTTTTCGAAAATCTACCCCTACAGGGGTAAAATTTGCACACATATAGATTATAACCTAGATTAACACATAGGATACTTTATATCTCGCCGGTACGTTCCCGCGGGATAATTTCCGAGTTCCACGGGGACGAAGCCGCGGGCGAATGCTAGTAAGTCATAAATCGTAAACCGCAATTTACCTTTAGTTACATCATATAAAAAAAATCTTTTTAATATTTAATAAGTTATGTAATATATATATACCGTGACATTTTAGTTGTCTTACAAAGGTTGTCCTCTCAATGAAATAATGAATAACGAAAATAACAAAATCGAATGCTTTCGAAATTGTAACCAAAAAGATGTCATCGGCAGCTAAGTCATTATTTTACATGCAAGTAAAAGGAAGTGGTAAACAACCTAGAGGAAGGCGTTTCACGCTTGATGAAAAAATCTTAGCATTATCACTTTATAAACCATCACCTAAAGCATATGGTTTGCTAAGCCAGCTTTGTGTTTTGCCAAGCCGAAGAACACCTCTAAATATTCTACAGAAAGTAGATCTAAAGCCTCGCATTAAAGAAAAAAATTGAGATCACCTAAAGAAAAAAGTGTCCAAATGCCAGACAAACATAAGTTTTGTTGCATACTGTTTGACGAAATGTCGATTGCTACAAATTTAAATTATGACAAAGCACGTTTGGCGCAGTGGTTAAGCGATTGACTGCTGCGCTACGTGTCGCGGGTTCGATTCCCGCACGGAACATACACTCGGCGTCACAAAAATCGCACCTCTTCGAAAATAAGTTTAAAACATGTCCCGCCAGTAACGAATACATTAAACCTTATTAATATTGGTATCAATTGAAAGTATGTTTAACGACCTTTAAATTAACAACAGTTAGAATTCCTAAATACAACAGATCTCATTAGCACGTAACGTTAAAAAAAATGTTGTCAAAATACGCATTACAACGGCCACTAATTGCACCTCCCTACAAGGGTATAAAACGGGCGACCCGGGTTAAATGTGAGTCATTCGCTATTCAACCTTTAAAGTGAACACACGTGAACAGCTACAGCAAGAAAAATACCCCAGAAGATGGATACCACTGCAGATGAAGCCGCTCAAGTCATTGCACTACTGCAATCAGGGATGCGGCAATGTGATGTTGCTCGGCAACTGAACTTGAGTCGTTTTGCCGTTCGACGAGTGTTCCAACGCTTCCAAGAGACTGGTGGCTATATCCGAAGACGTGGATCTGGAAGACAACGGTGCACATCCGAAAGAGACGATCGCTTCATTGTTTCGACGTCTTTACGTAATCGGTTCTCCAATGCTGTTGAGCTGCAACAACAACTGCGATCAGCTCGCAGAACTTCTGTAAGCGTCTCCACGATTAGAAGAAGAATGCGGGAGAAGAAAATTGCAGCTCATAGGGCTGCCACAGGGCCAAAATTAACTGCACAGCATAGGAGAGACCGGTTGCAATTTGCCCGTGACCATGTGGATTGGACAATAGACCAATGGAGGGCTGTGCTCTTCTCGGATGAGACGAGGGTGTGTCTTTTCTGCAACGACAGGCGTCGAAGAGTGTATAGGAGGCAAGAGGAACGATTCGCGCAAGCCTGTATTCAAGAGACAGTGGAATACGGGGGTGGCTCGTGCATGTTCTGGGGCGGCATGTCAATCGAGGGTAAAACGAACCTTGTGTGCGTTTCTCGGGCTGGAAGTGCTCGCGGACAAGGGTCGCTGACTGCTGCTCGGTACATAACAGAGATCTTAGAGGAGCAGGTTGTCCTTTATGCTGGTTTTGTTGGCAGTGGGTTCACGTTAATGCACGATAATGCCCGCTGTCACACCGCTTTAATTGTAAGAGACTACCTGCAAGAAGTTGGAATCCCTGTTATGCGCTGGCCGGCGCGAAGTCCAGACCTGAACCCTATTGAGCATCTTTGGGATGAACTGAAACGGCGAGTACGGGCACGTGATCCTGCCCCTACCACTCTCCAAGACCTCCAAGATGCCGTCGTTGCAGAATGGGACAACATTCCTCAAGAGACTGTTGTCACATTAATTCGGTCCATGAGAGGACGCATGGAAGCAGTCATCAGGGCTAGAGGTGGTAACACTAGGTTTTAAGTTGTTTTTAAGGACTTCTTTGTAATTTTTGCTGATAAAATAAAATTTAACTTTTTAATCATTTGCATTTGCTTGCTTTTTTTTATTCCCTGGTAAACAAAAAACCAAATCCATTGATATATTCTGAAATTTAAATGAATTGCCTTTCTAATGATACCTTACAGTCATATGTCTACCATTGATTAATAGGGTTAAAATGACTTTGAAGGGAATTCTTAAAGAGGTGCGATTTTTGTGACGCCGAGTGTATATTTGTATGAACTACAAGTAGTTGTTCCGGGTCCGGCTGTTTGTGTATGTGAGTTTAAATGTTTGTAAACGCGCCCACAATACTGGAGATATTCCTAGTGTGGGGCAAAGTTATTAAAAAAAAATAAAGAAATGGTTTTGTCAACAATGGCAGCAAAAGAGACCAAATATTCGCTGATCATGTGCTTGTTTTTAAGGTGAGAGGCATAGTGAAAAATATAAGCAGCCAATAGCTATAGTTTTTGCTCAGGTACAACAAAGACAACAGATCTGAAATCTGAGTTAACAAATATTTTAAAAAAAGTCGATACCACAGGTCTTAAAGTTGTGGCTACAGTATGTGACCAGGGAGACACAAACCTTGCTGCAATCAACCAGTTGATGCAAGAAACAAAAGAAAAATATATAAGTAAAAATGAGAATTACAGAGGTGGATTTTTTGAAGTGGGCAGTGTTGAAATTTTGCCTATATACGATCCACCTCATCTAATGAAGGGTGTACGCAAACACTTCTTAAATAAAAAATTAAAATATGTTGTGGATGGCAAGGTACGCATGGCTAAATGGTGTCATAAAGAAAACCTTTTCCAAAGAAGCCCTTCTTTCCGGGGTGTAAAATTAGCCCATAAATTGAAAGCTCAACATGTGGTGCCCTCAATGATACCGAAGATGAGGGTTAAATATTGCACACAAGTGTTCAGCAAGTCTGTTGGTGTGACAGTTGGATGTCTGGCAGGTATGTCTCCCTTAACCATAAATAATATCAACTTTTAGTCTTATGACAAAAAATACTACTTTTTGGCGCAAATTCCTCATTGACCTTAAGATATATGGTAATACATCAACAATCATTATCACCACAGTAATAATGTGAATCTCTAACATTTTTGAATAATTTCTACTAGTAAATTGAAAAAGCAATGTAAACTTGGGGTGTAGTAAATTCTCCTAGCAGATTTAGTAGTTTAGGATGGACCAGTTAAAAAATCCACCATTTTAATGACGTACTTATCATTAAATTTTCATTTATAGAAAGTGTGTGCTTACCAGAGGAAAGTGTGGACAATGCAGAACTAATAATGCTGTTCGACGACCTGTTCCGACTCCGTCAATGCAAACCATAAAGAAGTAGGAAAAATATACAGATCGTCAGTCACACCAAATTCACCATATTTAAAATTTTGGAACAAAACGCTATCGATTTTCAAGTCGATGAAATATGTTAATAACAAGTGCAAAGAGATAACTGTACCATCTCTCATCAGTTGGATAAAACCATAGAAGGATTCAAATTAATTGCTAATAGGTTACGGTCAGAAGGCATAAATTCATTATTATTACGCAATATAAACCAAGACTCTTTGGAAAACTTTTTGGGGCGATAAGAGCTCATGGCTATAGTAACATAATGCACAACTCGGCAGCTTTCGAAACTGCATTTAAAACATTATTAATGAAAAAGATTACAGTACTTGTTTAAATTCATTAAAATCTTTAATAAACCAAAATTGTAATGTAGGGGATGTTAATGACATTATGGAAATTATGGATGAACATTTATTTATGAATATAAATATAATAAATACACAAGAAATTCTGGAAAGCCGTTCTCGAGTTCATGTAGAGAAGTGCGCGGCCATAGCATATTGTAGTGGGTGGATGGTAACCAAAGCAAAAAAGTTGGTTTAAAAAATGTCAAACATGTCGAGATAATTTAATTTCTCCAAATATAGAAGATTTTCACAGTTTTTTATAAAAAAAAAGAATGTTCTGGCAAAAGATGGTTTTGCTATCCTACCCGGGCATTGTTCGACTTTTTTGCCCAAGTAGAACACATCACATTGGATATCTATATATTTAAAAATGAATCACCGAAATGTATGTGCACGCATAACTTCCGAACGACTGCACCAAATTGGATGATTCTTTTTTTATGTGTTCTATAATGTTAGGACAGAAAATGTTAGATTCGATCAGAAATTATTGTGAAATTATTGATAATGCAACTGATTTGATTTTACCGGAAGGGTTTATATTTCTTCAGTCGCGACTGGAAAATAAAATATGGCGGTACGTAGTTCGCCGGGTCAGCTAGTTTTAAATAAATATGGACATTTAGAAAAAAAAAAATGACAAATATATAGTGCTAATTGTAAAAGTCCATGTAGACTTAAATTTTATGAAATGTCAAAAGCATAATGAAAAATTAAATAATTATTTACTCCATTAAAAGTGTTGACAAATATATAGTGCTAATTGTAAAAGTCCATGTAGACTTAAATTTTATGAAATGTCAAAAGCATAATGAAAAATTAAATAATTATTTACTCCATTAAAAGTGTTGTGATCTTCACTATGAACTGGTGTAAAGAAGTCAGCAATGTCTGAGGACTGGCAAGAGCTATTATAATTATTGTAATGAAAGTGACGAAGCTGACCCCTTCTTCCTACGGGCTCGAGAACAGTACAAACAAGGGGTGCGAAACGACAGAGGTAAACAGGAGTCGCAATAAATGTTTAATAAATAAATTCATTCAATAACATATTTTTTAATTCTTATTTTCTTAACCCCAGTACCCGAGGTAGGTACTTAACTTGTGTATCTAAAAACATCGATAAAATTATGCTTAATGACGTTAAGCATATTAATATCTATGTTTTTAGATACACAATTTAAGTATTGAACAAAATAAATTTAAATAAAACAGCAATTCATTCGCAACATACATATATACGCACCTACCTATATAGATAGATATTTAGTTAATTGCGTCACGTACAGAGGGCGCTGGTTGCTAACTAAAGCCAAAAACTTCAGTTGCTAGTCTATCTCAGTATATATATTAGTATATGCACTTCGCTACCGATCTCCATCGACGACACGCGCGTGCACTCCATACGTTTACCAACTCAAAAATATTGTACCTATATGGATTATATCCATTTAAACTACAGTGAAACCTGTCTTTGAGTTTAATCCTTAGTTAGGTCATAACAAATGGTCCTTCGAATATCTTAATAGTCGCGTTTTAGTAGATCCAATTTCGTCAGCCACTGGCATTACGTTTCGACGTTGGTGAACTTTGGACTTCTAATTACATTCGCAGCGTCACCGGAGCAACGGTTTTTAATCAACCGAAGTTAACTGAACAAAGAAGAACAAGAACTGGAAAATACTACATTTCTCCAAGTCTTGATACCGACGCCGGCGCTTAGTATATCGACTGGATTGGACGATTTACGCCGAGTCATCGCTTGGATAGATATTTGGAAAGGCCCTTGGTGTGGAAGTTGTCCCGTCTCGGGACAGCTTCATGGTTGAGTCCGGGTGCGGCGGCTTCAGTCGCGGGCGGCGACGCGAGGCGGGCAGCGCGATGCGAGGCGGCAGCGCAACAGAGCGCAGGGGGGCCGCGCGGATGGCGCTTGGAGGCGCAGGCGCGTGCCACGCGGTGCGGTTGCGCACCGCGCGGCAATTGCGCAGTTGTGGTCATTCCGGGTCGTGCAGTGGCTTCGGTCGAGGGCAGCGCTGCGAGGGTCAAGGCGGCGCGGCGCGCAGCATCGGCGAGGCGTGCGGGAGGCTGGAGGGGGCGCGTGCACCGCGCGGAGCCGCGCAGTTGTCCGTCCAGTGGGTGAATCCAGGGAGGCCGGGCTTCGGTCGCGAGGGCGGCTCGAGGCACCGGCGGAAAGTCCTGTGAAGCTGATGTTCGTGCTCTCGGCACCCCTTCGGTCAAGCTACCGCCAGGTGAGACCCCTACTGCCGTGGGGGAGGCCCAGCGGATGATGACCAGCGACAGGGGGCGCCGTGTGCGGCGATAGAGGCCACAGGGTGCGGGGCGGCACCGCGCACACGAATAGCAGCTGGTAAGGCCGGTTTCATCGAAGCTGACCCAGCTCGGGCCAGCTTCGCATCGTCTCCGCTCGCGGGCCGCGCGGGCCGCACGGGCGTCGCGAGATACGCGGCCACTGCGCGGGGCGCGGGCGGGCGGGGGGCGTGGCGGCTGGTGTGCGCGGGCGACGTGCGGGCGCGGTCAGCGCATCGCACGGGCGGCGCGGGTGCATGCGGGCGGCGCAACGGTGCGCGCTATCGGCGCAGCGGACCACTCGCTAACGGGGACACGCGCGCGCGATGAAGCTGACGGCGCCGGGTGCCGGCTTGGCGACGGCGTCGATGCAACGCGCGCAGGCGCCAATGTCGTCAGCGGGCCGGCGGGTGTAGCTGGTCTCGGCGTCTCCCCTCCTCTTCCTCCCTTTGGAGACAACTTCTTGTGGGCGTCAGGCTGGGGGCACGTGCGCCGGACGGCGCGCCGCCGGTGACCGGCAGCGACGTCGCCCGGCACGGCAAGTCGGTCCTCTTCAGGCCCGGCGCGCGTAGCTCGGGAGCCGCGCGCGCCGGGCTACAGCTTCAGGTGGGGGTTAGGCCACCGCGACCACATACGGCGACTACTCGCCGGACAGCTTACCGGTGCCCCTCCTGCGCCCGCACGGCCCGCTACGCAGACCGCACAGACGCAGAGGGGACACAAAGGGGTGGTCAGCGCGGGGAAGGGGTCACAAGCCGGCCCGTCAGATAGAGACCTACTTGTCACGAGCTGATCCCTCTCACTTGAATGCTTCAACCCGGGGAGGTCAGACCCGAGTGGTCAGAGGCGCCCGAACAGGGCGCCTCTGACCACTCGGGAATAATCGGCTGCTGCGGAATGCGGGCCGTCGAACCACTTCGCTACCTATCTCCATCGACGCCACGCGCGTGCACTCCATACGTTTACCAACTCAAAAATATTGTACCTTTACGGATTATATCCATTTAAACTACAGTGAACCTGTCTTTCAGTTTAATCCTGTTTCAGGACCCTCACCTCTACCAGAATTTACATGCAAATCTCGAGAATCATTAACAGAAATTGAAAATGTACCATTACAAGGTTGGTGCATATTACAATATTGACATGATACGAGTATCATTCCATTAATTCAAACTTACAAGGATGTTATGGAACCGTTGTTGAAATATTATCAACCGACTCTTTATTAATGGAATAAAATTCCTTTGACAACTTTTCTCTGTATCTTAGTTTTGGCCCAGGAATCGCATCATAAAATCTCATCCTGTATTTATGCCTGTAATTACATATTTATCGAAAACGAATATTGTTGAATAATTAAAAAAACATTGTAATGTTTCACATCCTAATTACACCTGTACCTGTTCCTGTATATGACAGTTGTAAAACTGGCCACATTGGTAAGTTGTATAATTATCATATAGTTATTGTAAATCTGTTAATTATTATATTGTGTCTGAAGCAGTTTCCATCAGTTTCTAATTTGTACCTACCTACTACTTAGAACAAACTCATCCTGCCTAGCTTGACCTTTTTTTCTAATAGCTTAATTTTGTTTGCAGGTTCAAACCGTGGTTGAAACACTACTAAGAAAATACATATAAAAATTTCAAACAATGAGCATAGTTTATACCAGAAATTGGTTACGACTCGAATTAAGCTGTCAAAATGTCGGAATAGAGTGCAGAAGCAATCTTTGCAGTTATAAGCAGCCAAAAATGTTACGAAGAGTAACAACTTTATTGCGGTATACCGCCGTTTACCCGAATTTTATTTGCCCTAATATCATTTGCCATAATAGTCAACAGCCATAATATCATACGACATAATACTCATTTGCCCTACTCTCATTTGCCATATTAGTCACGTGCCAGAATTGTTTCCCATAAAGTCACTTACCATAACATCATTTGTCATAATCATTGTAAGCCCTAATTATCACATGCCATAATTATGATATGCCATAACATAATTTGCCATCGACATCGGGTGTGTAATGGTTGTTTATATCAAGAGAAATTGGATGCAATTGGGACTTTAGGGCACCCCGACTCGGACAGGTTAGGTTAGAAGGGGATGGCGCGGTCGTGTGAGCGAGCGAAGCGAGCGAATAGACCCCGCCATCCCCTTCGTGGTTATTTTTTTATAAACCACACAGAAGTAGGAGCCCCGCAAAGCGGGGAACCGTCGACCTAGCCCACCATCAACCATGCACAGAAAAAAAAACCATGCACAGAATAAATAAGTTTATTCTTATTATACCAAACATTGCGCACCCATTGACATCGACAGCCAGAAAGCTAATAAGTAGGTAAGTATTAGAATTAAAAACAAGTTTAATAATCAAACTATATAATTATAATTAGGTAGTACAATTTCTTTTTTAATGCAAATACAAATTTGATGCTAAAAAGCACGCAAAAATTCTTCTTTTGTATGCCATTTAAATATTATGTCTAATAATTAATATGGCACATAAAAATAAGGCAAACAATACTTATGGCATTCGTATCTTATGGTATCTAAAATTCGGGCAATTAAAAGTATGTCATATGTCTTTTAGGGCAAATGAAATTCGGGTAAATGAAATTCGGGAAAATGATGATTATGGCATATAATCTTCGGGCAAACAATAGACAACCCTTTATTGCTGCTGTAAACAAAAGTTTTAACTATAGACAAGATTTTCTACGGAAAATTATTTTTTAGCTTTAGCAATGATGAAACAAAGTCCCAAAGGTTATCGCTTTCTACGAAGAATGTTAGTTTTACCTTCTCAGCAAATACTGATATATTTTTTGAATCAAGCCTGGTATTAACATTAATGTATTTGCTCAACTTAAAGAACGAACAAAAAAAAAAGGAAACCAACAGACAAACTCTGCGTTTTAATGTTTGACGTGTGGGCAACTCCCACATATCCAATTCAATACACATAATTATATACACACTCATATACAAAACATTAACAGTCAACACACATTCATCAAAACACTACATTATCAAGAGTTGTGAATTTGCGCGTCGTCCTGTGGACACATACCATGGCTAGTGTAGTGATGTCAGTGACTTACCGGTTCAGCTGGCGAGCGCGACGCGTAGGCATCACCGCGCGCCCGCGCCCCCTGCCTGCCAACCAGTCGATACACCGCCACCGCTGCGTCAACCCGCTATCTGTGCGCTTATGATACGTGCGCTGCCAAGAATATCCGCTTGCTCGCGTCGCTTGTGCTCTTTATCTATCTTTCAATCTTTCTATCAATAAGACTTTGTAGTGTGTAAGGTGTTAATAATAAAGAACTGTCTTAGTATAACCTACCGAAGTGTTCGTTATTTCGCTCGGACATTATATCCACCTACCGTCCTCGCTGCATAAACCGTGAGTACTCAAAGACTACTAAAGACGAAATGTCGCTAAAAGCGAATGTAACATACAAAGAGAGAAAAGATTTGGTGATAGATTTTGTCAATAATGGACGCGAGACAAAACAAGAATTTGCAGACCACGCACATGCGTTTATGATCAGAGGTCTCATTAGAAAATATAAGGAACCTGTTGCTCATACATTTATTTATTCAAACAAAAGGCCCAGAGTTGGCTGTGCAAATTAAAACTGTAATAAAACATCTCCAAGAAGCTGGCCTCAATGTTGTGGCTACTGTATGTGACCAAAGCACTATTAATAGACAAGCCTTAAATCTCCTCTAATCTTTAATCCCTCTTAATATAATCATTATTAATCACAAGAAAATTGTTCCACTATATGGTCCCCACATTTGTTAAAAGGGATACGTAATAATCTTTCAGAGAAGAATTTAAAGTACACAATTGATAATGAAGCCAGCAAAGTGGGAGCATGTTAAATAGTTGTACAATGAAAATCCTGCATACAAAGGTATCAGATTAATGCCCAAGCTCACAGAGAGCCATTTTGATCAAAAAAGGACAACAATGAAAGTTATGTTTGCCAGACAAACGTTCAGTAGAACTGTTTCATCCACTATAATTACCTTGCAGCTTTTCAAAACCTCTCCTTGGACCAGTAAACCCTAATTATAAACACCACGAAATTTGGACAGAATCTAAAAAAGGCTTAAAATCAATGAAATCTATAACAGACGAAAATAAAAGTGCAAGTGAACCTAGTATTAATAATTGGATATGGACACTGGAAGGCATAGCAAGATAAGTTGAAATATTAGCTGCTGATCATAACATTACGGCCCTATCCCTATGGATTCGGCACCTAAACCAAGACCGTATTGACAATTTCTTTTGGGCCATAAGAAACCATGGGTGTGGCAACATAAATCCAATCCCAAGAGATTTGAATCGGCATTAACAACCTTATTGGTCAATAGACTGCCCAGTGTCCATGCACCTGGAGCAATTGTGAAGAAGACCAATGCAATGCACTACATGCCCTCGTCGTTGCAAAGAGTAGTGAAACTGCAATGACTGGCGATGTCTTAAAATATAGTAAATGTGATTATCTTTACACCTTTAGAGGAAAAAATTCAGCCACAAATAACAGGGCCTCTACAGTATGTATCAGAATATTTCTCAAGTACGAGTATTTAGGTCCTCCGAAATTTGAAAGGATAATCTCTACAGCGAAATTGAAAATGATTTTACAAAAAGCAGGGAACAACTTTCTAGCCCTAGCCCAGATTTTAAGACATGCATACATGCATATCAAACATGCAAGATATTATAAATTAAATATTAATTAATCATTTCGAAATAAAAGTCCTCAGAGAATACATAAAAACAATATATTTTTTTAGATTTTAATTTTATGACATGCTCAGTACATCGAGAAAAGTTGTTAGAATTTTTAATTAATTTAGTATGTAGGTTTTTTATGTTTACATATTTTAAAGTTTAAATAAAATAACACGAAAAAACGATATCGATAGCGACGAGGATGTTTTTTTTTTTTGGTAGGAAATCATGAAATAACTTCTCCCGCTCTGGATGGAGCAGGAGGGCGTGCCGGGCTTTTACTGACTAAAACCCACCCGTGTTCCCTGAGTAGCCTGTGTGCCAGGAGTGGCGGTATATCTTTCGGTCAACCCGCACCCCAGGCAGGCATCGGCCCTTGCGGGCCCTATCAGTTTGTGCTGACATCTTTTTAGGGCGCGCGTGGAACACAACGTGCCGTTGACCCGGGCTTGGTCCTTACCGGACAGCGAGCTAACCATTACTCGCCGTCCGCAAGCCCACGCCTACGGTGGCCGGGAATCAACCTGGGATTCCCGAAGCCCAGGGCGTCTCCTACGGAGTTTAGGGATGTGAGGACGCATAGCTGCCTCTCCCTCACGTGTGCCGCATCCCTCTTCGCGAGCATCACTGTTTCGCAGAAGGTAGCGACGGCTACCGACGCACTTTCGTGCGACTACCGACGGCCTCCAATGGTTGAGGCACCTGTGGCCGACGCCCCCGATTCGATTAATTTAATTCAAAGCAATTTTTGATCAAATGTACTGTCAGGCACAAAAATAATAAATGTATATTGATTGTAAGTATATGTAGAATATAATAATTACATCGAGGCACATATCAAATAAAACTTATTACAGTTATTTACTGATCGATTCCACTTCGGAGGGCAGATCTGCCATAAAGGAATATTATTGCTCGCGCTTAACGGGCATGAGGATTGTTGGTGCTTGCGTACATACCGTGAGCATTATCTGGTACTTTGGTATCTACCGACATTTTAACAATTTCGTTGGTCCTGCAAGTGTCTGGCTGGGACGATATTATTGTACAAAGCCGAAGTGCAATATTTCGTTCACATTCGTTTATTTATTTATCTCCAAACATAGTTTATAAATTAGAATACAAAAATCTAAAAATAATTAAGTAAAATAATTTTACACATACATTATTCATTCATTCGTTCGTTCACATTTGTTATCTTTATAACGATATACATGTTTCCATTCGAAACTTAACATGTTATAAGGGTAGGTACGGGGTTTATGCAAAAACGCCCTTTGTTCTTTATTATAAACTAGCAGCGCCCCGCGGTTTCACCCGCGTAGTTTCCGTTCCCGTGGTAATACGGGGATTAAATATAGCCTATGTCAACCGGGGATAGAGTAGCTTCCCAACAGTGAAAGAATTTTTCGAATCGGTTCAGTAGTTTTGGAGCCTATTCAATGCAAATAAAGAAACAAACAATCAAATCTTTCCTCTTATAATATCAGATTAGATGTTACTTCGAAAGCTTAAAGCGTTTTCTGGCTAACACACCTATGTTAGGTGAGCTCCTTCCGTGTCCTGATAACCTGGTACTTCGAAGGCAAAAAGCGTTTTCTAAATGACATTCCTGGCTATGTAAGGCCCTACTGAGTAATGACAACCTGGTACTTCGAAGGCATAAAGCGTTTTCTAGCTGACATACCTATGTTAGGTATACTCTTACCAAGTTATGACAACCTGATACTTTGAACTGCGATTAAAGATTATTTCACCTTGGGTTACACTATTGGAGTTTTAGTAAGGATCCCAATTTAAAAAATAAAAAATAATATAGCCTATGTCACCCGGGGATAGTGTAGCTTCCCAACAGTGAAATAATTTTTCAAATCGGTTCAGTAGTTTCGGAGCCTATTCAATGCAATCAAACAAACAATCAAATCTTTCCTCTTTATAATATTAGGTTAGATGTATATAAACAACATTTTATATAAGGTTTTTTGATTTTTTGGGTTTTTTTTTTTTTTTTGGGTGGGAAATCATCAAATAACTTCTCCCGCTCTGGGTGGAGCAGGAGGGCGTGTCAGACTTTTACTGACTAAAACCCACCCGTGTTCCTTCAGTAGCCCTTAAGCCAGGGGCTGTGGTGTCTCTTTCGAACAAACCCGCACCCCTGGCAGGCATCGACCCTTGCGGGTCCCATCACTTTTTGTGCTGACATCTCTTTGAGGCGCGCGTGGAACAGAACGCGCCGTCGACTTGGGCTTGGTCCTTACCGGACAGCGAGCTACCCGTTACTCGCCGTCCGCAAGCCCATGCCTACGGTGGCCGGAAATCGGCCTGGGATTCCCGACGCCCAGGGCGTCTCCGTATCCTGCGGCGGCTGGGGTCGCGAGGGCGCATATGCTGCCTCTCCCTCACGTGCGCCGCCTCCCTCTTCGCGAGCATCACTGCTTCGCTGAAGGAGGTGACGGCTCCCCATGCCCTCTCGCTCCGTACCATGGCCTGGACCAGGGCCGGACGCGAGAGATCGCCGCCGCCGATCACCTCCACGAGGGCACGGCGGTGCTCCGCCCAAGCAGGGCAGACCGCCACCGTGTGCTCCACCGTGTCCTCAGGGCGATCTTCGCAGTGGAAACACCCGGGCGTTTCCTCCCGCCCTATCCTAAACAGGATCCTCCCGAAAAAACCGTGTCCGGTGAGGACCTGCGTCAGGCGGAAGGTGAGGACGCCATGCCGCCTCTCAAACCACTCCTCAAAGAGGGGACTTACCGCCGCAATCGTGGCGTGCCCAGATGGATGTTTGTACATAATAATTATATGCTTTTAATGGGGAAAAAGGTGTGTAAGGATAGGAAGGAAGAACAGTTGAAAGTGGTACCTTAGTAGCATTTGATAACTTTTTCACCGGCCTTCCTTTACTAGAGATGCTGGATCAGAAAATCATTTTTTCTTTGGGCACTATAAGACAAAATAGAAAAAGGCCTACCACTGCGTCTTTTCCTCAAAAAGGTGACAAAAATGAAAAGAAATTAAATGCTGGGGAGTTTATGGTGCAGTATGCTGCCCCTATTACTGTAATAAAATGACGTGATACTATTTAACGATAGGGTAAATCTGATTTAAAATAACATATTTTTATTAAAATACATTTTCTATGGCTATTTTTGCTATCTATTGTCACGTAAACGTAATTTCAACACAGATAAAAAGATAATTATTTAAACACTTCTGATTATATCCGTTTTTTATTATGTCCCGCTTACGACGAAAGAATGGGAGCTTTTTCAGATTAAATTTGTTCTGTGAGGTAGTCAGTCGCAAACGAAGTCGTGCACAAGACTAAAACGAAGAACATAAACAGTTCTGCCGTGGGTGCGTGCCGTACGGTCACTTTCGTTACCTACATTTACTGCGATGACTGTATTTCCAACGTTTCTCAAACATTTTTGTGAACCCAGTAACTTTACCGAGACCGGTACCCTAATTGCGTAACTCACGATTCATAATAATCTGTATCGTTTTGAAACGGATTGTTAAACCATTGCTTCATATGTTCGAAAAATGTGTCTGTTCGACAACATAAATAACGCAATGAATATTGTTTAACTGTGAAGACGAAACCAATTATGATCAATCGTGAGTTACGCAATTAGGGTGCGGATTAGTCATGGATACGAACAATTGTGGTGCCTGTGTAGAACCAATATCCTATGGAGCTACTGCACAGTGTATAATCAGGAACTACACTTCCACTGTGCAGGAAAAACGGAAACCGGATATCGGAAGCTAGGTACAGAAAGCGAACGTGGCGTTGCAGCATATGTAAAAAAAAAATGCCACTAATCATCCCACAGTGTCGCCAAGGCCGGAATCGGACTCGGTTATCCTCGTGGAAATAAGAGCGCTTGCTGCGAAACTAGCACCCTTGGAATTTTTAAAGGACGAGATAACCGTGCTACGAACTGAGTCTGAGATCTAAAGTTATCACTTAGTAAAACAAACAAGGAGCTTAAGGAGTTTAACAGGAAGATCAAAGACATGGAAGCGCGCCTAAGGCACGTCGAGAAAGTTCCGGAGCAGGTGGACATCCTCCATAACCGCTTAGACAAGCTAGAGGAAGGAAACAACTCTAAAGAGCAGTGGGCGCGTATGAACAACATTGAAATAAAGGGACTACCGCAGAAAAATAATGAGAACATGTTCGAAATCATAAGCAAAATTGGCACTAAAATTGATTATCCCGTGTCTAAGGCCCAGATTAACTTCACAACGAGAGCACCAACCCGTGAGAAAGATAATCCGAAACCTATCAAATGTGGTTTCTTTTTTGTGATTTGATTGATATAAAGCAACTTCCAGTTTCTAGATTAAATAAAGGTGTGACCATCACCATGATGATGGCTAAGTTGTGAAGTTGTCAGACATAAAAGTTATCAAAATTGAGAAAAATGACCATAGTAAGATTAAAATACAGTCTAAAAAATGTTTTTTTTTTTTTTTTTTGAGGGTTTGAATTCATATTCATATTCATTTATTGCATTCCATATTGTATTAGAGATGCTACAAAGGGCTTAAAGCTAGGTACAGAAATATGGACCCTGTAAGGGCACAGCAAAAACAATAAAATTAAGATTACCTATTTAGAACAAAATTAAAGCTACTACATAAATAAAAATAAAAATCCAGGTATTTAAATTAATATAAAAATGATAACATAATTGCAAACTTTTACTTTAACACATATACAGAGACATGGTCATTATGGCACATTATCGGGCACAGCAATGTTAACTACATAATTAGTTTGTATAGAACAGTTTATTCGTATATAAAATTAATTAAATTCTGTAAATGTAATTTAATGAAATGAAATATAATGAAATAACAATAATTAAAAAACAATAAAGTACCTACCTACTAGACGAAAATAATAAGAATCATATAATTTAAAATTGGTCAATTAGAAATTCGTTTATACTATAATAGCATTTACATAAAAGAAATTGTTTCAATTTATTTACAAATGGATTAAATTTTCTTTCGTTTTTAATGATTTCTGGCAATTTATTAAATACTTTCATTGACATCACCAGGGTACTTGTTGAGTGCATTTTTAACTTAGAGCTTGGTAGATTTAATCTGTTTTTATGGCGTAATGTGTATCTTGTCTGTATATTTTCTCTTGTAGTGTAAAAGTGTTGATACTTTCGTACAAATTTGCATAACTCTAGAATGTATAGGCAGGGCAGGGTTAGTATTTTATGCTCTTGAAAGTGAGGTTTACAGCTGTCGGTGTCTTCTATGTTTACTAAGATTCTTATTAATCTTTTTTGCATTGTGAAGAGTGTGGGTGCATCTGTGCTGTTTCCCCACAGTATCACGCCGTAACTGAGCCACGCAAATGCGTAGGCATAATAGGTGACAAGTGCAGTTTTAAGATTAGTAGTCTTTTTGACTTCACGAAGGGCGTATGCAAATTTGGATAATTTAGATCTAATCTTTTTAATGTGAGATTTCCAGTTGATGTTAGTGTCTATGGACAGGCCAAGTAAATTAAATTCTTTTACGACTTCTATTGTAATGCCATTGTAGGTGAAGTTTATATCCAATGGAGTTTTTTGACGGGGGTGGAAAGACATTATTTTAGTTTTGGCAAAATTTATTTCTAGGTTATGGTTATTCATCCAGGTTATTGTTTTATTTAGTGTAGTGGTTAGGTCCTCGCTCAAGCCAACATTGTTACGGCATGAAGTGAGAATCGAAATATCGTCAGCAAACAAGACGCATGGCCCTTCTATAGTTTTTGGGAGGTCGTTTATGTAGATAAGGAATAGGAGGCCCCCAATTACACTCCCTTGGGGAATAGATGCATTAATTGTTATACTGTCTGATCGAATATTTTGTATTTCTTTGGTATTTTCATTATAAAATTCTATTTCAACCTGGTGTTCCCTATTTGATAAATATGATTTAAACCATTCGTGAGTTTTTCCGCGGATCCCTATGTCATGTAGTTTATTTAGTAGAATGTCGTATTGCACTTTATCGTAAGCTTTGGTCATATCTAATAGTATACCTACCGCGTATTTTTTGTCATTTATTATATTTAAAGCTTCCTGTATGTATTTATAAATTGCCAGAATAGTGGATCGGTTCCTGCGAAAGCCGTTTTGGCATTCATTAAATATTTTGTATTTTTCGCAGAACGAATATACACGATTGCACATTGCTTTCTCAAAAATTTTAGAGGCGGTTGGTAAAAGAGCTATTGGGCGGTAATTGCTTGGATCCGTTTTCGAGTGTTTTTTGTGAATTGGTTTTATTAGTGCTTTCTTTAGGTAATCCGGGAAAGCAGCGTCTTCGAAAGATTGATTTATTAGCATGTAGAATGGTAACGTAAGTTCGTTTGCACATTGTCGTATTAACATTGGTGGTAGCTCGTCAATTCCGTGACTTTTTTTACTTTTTAGGTTTTTTAGTAGTGTGTTTATTTCGCCGGGGTCTACTGGGCTGAGAAACATTGTATTTTCAGTGGGGTTGAGCACTGGGTTACCTGTCGGCTCATTGCCAGGTGCTTTGTTGCTACCCTCGCCTATGGACGCAAAGAAGTTATTAAAAAAGCTGGCTATTTTTTTAGGTTCAGTGATTTTTGTATTATTTATTTGTAATTTAATGTTATTTTTATCACTTTTTATTTTCTTATTTGTTCTTTCATTAATAATATTCCACATAGTTTTGACTTTGTTATTTGATGTTTTTATTTTATTTATATATTGTAATTTCTTTGCTGTTATAACGGAATTCATCAAATAACTTCTACTTTGAGTGGAGCAGGTCAGACTTTACTAACTAAAATCCACCCGTGTTCCCTCAGTAGCCTGTGTGTCAGGGGCCACGTTATCTCTTTCGAACAATCCGCGCCCCTGGCAGGTTTTGATGATTTTAAAGAACTTGATGTGAGTAAAAGAACTAATAGAAATAATCGTCATACAGAACTCAAACCGTTTTATCAGCGTTAATTGGAAATATCCCAAAGAAAGAGAAATTACGTAAAGAGCCTCATTAATGCTGGTTTGATTCCCAGTTATTATATCTCCTACTATGACGGAACATTTCAGTAGTTAAAATAACAAACGATTATAAATTTAATAGAACCTACGTATTTTTACGAACCCCTCAAAAAAAAAAAAAAAAAAAAAAAAACTGTCTAAAAAATGTTTTTTTTTTTTGAGGGTGTGAATTCATCAAATAACTTCTGCTTTGAGTGGAGCATGTCAGACTTTACTAACTAAAATCCACCCGTGTTTCCTCAGTAGCCTGTGTGTCAGGGGCCACGTTATCTCTTTCGAACAATCCGCGCCCCTGGCAGGTTTTGATGATTTTAAAGAACTTGATGTGAGTAAAAGAACTAATAGAAATAATCGTCATACAGAACTCAAACCGTTTTATCAGCGTTAATTGGAAATATCCCAAAGAAAGAGAAATTACGTAAAGAGCCTCATTAATGCTGGTTTGATTCCCAGTATATCATAGTATATCTCCTACTATGACGGAATATTTCAGTAGTTAAAATAACAAACGATAATAAATTTGATAGGACCTACGTATTTTTGGTGATTTCATGAAAAAAAAGTGTATAAGTATCAGTTTATTTTCTAGAAGACTTTTTTTTTGAGGAATAATCTTAATTTTATTAAAAATATAATTTTATGTTTCAAAACTAATATTTCTTTCATCATCATCATCATCATCATCATCATCATATCAGCCGAAAGACGTCCACTGCTGGACATAGGCCTCCCCCAGGCTCCTCCACTTCGACCGGTCTTGTGCTTCCCACATCCAGCGGATACCCGCGGTCTTCGCAAGGTCATCGGTAGGATGTAGGACAGACTGTCCAGTTAGGTAAGTCCAACTTCGAGAAAGAGGTCAATCGTCGAATCCGACTCGGCTGGGCAGCGTTCGGGAGGCTTCGCAATATCTTCTCGTCCCAAATACCACAGTGTCTCAAGACGAAAGTCTTTGACCAGTGTGTGTTGCCAGTGATGACCTATGGTACAGAGACGTGGTCGCTCACAATGGGCCTTATCAGAAGGCTTAAAGTCACCCAAAGGGCAATGGAGAGGGCTATGCTCGGAGTTTCCCTACGCGATCGAATCAGAAATGAAGAGATCCGCAGGAGAACCAAGGTAACCGACATAGCCCGAAGAATTGCCAAACTTAAGTGGCAGTGGGCAGGGCACATTGCTCGCAGAACAGATGGCCGATGGGGCCGAAAGGTTCTGGAGTGGCGACCGCGTACCGGAAGACGTAGAGTAGGAAGGCCTCCCACAAGGTGGACCAATATTTCTTTCATTGTTATAAATTGTAAGAGTTAATAACCCCCAAACATTGTGATTTATACCTAAAAGTTGCATTTGAATGAAAAACGTTTGTTACAACTGATTAGACACAGGGTTTATAAAAAAAAATAAAAAAAAGTATTTTAATTAGTTATTGATCAAAATCACAGCAACATATCTGTAGAATTTAGTGTAGTGCAAGTTTTGGACTCTGATGAGCCACTTGTCGCGAGCTCTTCTGCAGGCCCCCAGTGTGCGCAAGTGTTGAACTCTAGTGAGCCACTTGTGCCCATGACTGTGCCATCGGTATCAGCAGCAGGTAGTTCCTGCGCCACCGTTACCGGTACCGTGTCGGTACTGCCGCCTGCGTCTCCGAAGTCGTCTGAGAGCAGCGCACATACGGGTATTTTAATTATCTAGGCGGCCAAAAGTCAAAATAACAAAGTTTAAGGAATGCGAATTACATTGACTACCTGAGGCAAGGGACATTCCAACAAACAATAGACCGCCACCCCCACCCTTCTACCGTTGCGCGTTATCAGGTAAATTCAGTCGAAAGTTGATCATTGAACCTTGTGTACATGTCTCTTTTCGGCTATTTACAAGAGCGTTAACTTTGTGTGTTGTGTTGGCTTATTCCACTTTTCCCCGTTGGATGATCCCCATTGATGGGGATTAGTGAACTTTTTGTTCACTATTCCCCGTTGACCCAAAATTTTTATTTAATGGGGATAAGTGAACTAAAAAGTTCAATAATCCCCATTAGGTAGGTACGTTAAAAAAATAAAATATATGAATCATGTTACATTTATTAATTAAAAATATAACTTTCTTATACCTAATAAAGTCACAGATTGTTACAATCATTAATTTAAAATTGTAGCATGAAAATATTTCTTTCTTATACCTTGTAAAATCAAAGATTACAATCACTTAAGTTTTTCTAATTAGGTACGTTAAATAAAAACAATATAAAAATAAAATATATGAGTCATGTACTTTTATTTTTATAAGGTAAGAACAAAATTTTAAATTACCTACATACCTACTTTACGATTTTATTAGAACGAAAAACAGATTGTTGCCCCAACGAAATTGTTCTAACGATGTTTGGGAATAAGACCTTATATCTATCTATCTAATAAGATACACAATACTGTAAAAGATGCTCATTTTCCAGAGGCGCGCGCGCAAGGCGGTGGCGGAGCGGGGTGCGAGTTAGCTCGTATGTGATTGGTCGACCCATCTTTTGTTTTTGTTTCGTAGTCGTTAAGGGTTAGTAGTGTGTAGTGTAGTTCAAGCGTGCAGTTCTTATCAGTTCGCAGTTATTAGTTTAATATAGGAATAAATAAAGGAAATGGCTGGTAGTTCAACTGACGTTTGTTTAGAGTACGTTAAAAAAGGTAAAGCTACCATACTTCTCCGGGCCGGACATCAATACAGTAAAAAATGCAAATATAAAAATGGTGGAGTTTTGTGGGAGTGTACCACAAGAAAACAAAGTAAATGTGCCGGATCCATCACTGTCATGGTAAGTTACTTATTATATTTTGTGATTAATAATGACAATAATAACTCAGGTTATGTGTGTTATCAATATCACGTTTATCAATATCAAAATTTAAAAATCAACGTTAAAGTTTAAACACTGTTTCTGTCATGGCGGCACGTGTGACGTCATTCTTTTGTCAAACAAGTCTATTACACCTAGTGTAAAAGAGTGTAGCTGAAGTGAATTGTATACTGGCTGCTTTTTAATTGGCTAGGGAGCTGCTGTAGGAATGATGTATACACGTAATGTAACCACTACGTAATGTTTTTGTTGAAAAAAAAATGCACATGTGTTTATAATCAAAACGGCTCGGAAAAATAGTAAGGGTAGTTGTATGCACTAAAAACGTTTAAGGAGTGGTACCTTTATTGCATAAAAAAATTAAAAAAAATCGCCAAACAAAAGTACAGTATCTCTAATAACTTGAAACCATAGTCACCCTACAACAAACGTAAACAACATTCTGTTATCTTGTGTTTCTAGTAAGTTCATTCGAAAGCGCATAAAAATTGCCAATAGGAAGAAAGTAGCCGAAATATGGCGCCGCCCCTTTCTTTTGATCCCGCCGCCGCGCGCCGCGCCGGCGCCGTTCGCGCTACTCTTGCGCTTACCGGCGGCATGTCAAAGCATTTAAAGGATTAGTTGACCGGTGAAAATTGCAAGTGACGGATGTGTCGAGCGCTATTGCATCTTGTCGCTTCCGTGTTTTGTTCGCCATGGCTAACGCGCATTACCGATATTCAAATATTGAATATTTCCACATGATGGAAATGTACATAATATCAGGACACAATCTTAATGAAGCCCGAAGATTGTATGCTGAACCCCAGCACATGGACGCGCTTAGGGCTTCCGGTATTGTGCATCCACAAGTGCCACGACCGGAAACAATATTATCAACAGTCCAACGGCTGTTAGATCACGGTCAATTCCGTGCGCCAGCGCATGCTCAAGGTTCGGGTCGACCTACGTACAGCCCCGATTTAGAAGAAGAAATTCTAGAGTACTTTGAAGAGGATCCAAGGCGAAGTACAAGAATGGCTGCTAGGCATTTCGGTGTAAGCAGATTTTACGTGTGGAAGCTCCTCAATAACTCCGGCTTACACCCCTATCACTATCGTCGTACCCAAGCCCTGTACGATGGTGATGAACAACGGCGCATTCATTTTTGTGAATGGCTCCTCGGTCATTCGGGGGCGAATATCTTGTGGACAGACGAGTCCACATTTACACGAGTAGGACTCTTCAACATACATAACGAACACTGGTGGAATCACAATAATCCACACTTAATCGCTGAACATTCGCATCAAATACGTTTTAGTGTGAACGTGTGGGCGGGTATTATTAATGACCAAATTATTGGACCAGTGTTCGTAGAAGGGAGCCTTACAGGTGGAACATACAGAGATTTAATCCAGAGGGTGGTTCCACGATTATTAAAACGTGTACCTTTAGTAAATTTGCGAGGTATGTACTATCAGCATGACGGGTGCCCAGCACATTACGAACGTTCAGTGCGTGCCTATTTAACTAGTGAATTTGGTGACCGGTGGATAGGACGCGGGGGGCCTGTAGCTTGGCCGGCAAGAAGTCCCGATTTGACACCGATGGACTTTTATTTGTGGTCTGAAATAAAAAGATTGGTGTATACCGAGGAGGCCCAAAATGTTAGACAATTGAAAAGAAGAATTAAAAGTGCTTTTAGAATAGTGAAACGTGATAGAGACACCTTGAATAGGCTGAAAGACAATTTACAGAGAAGGGCTCGATTGTGTATTGAACAAAGTGGGCGACAGTTTGAACAATTATTAAGGTATTCGTAGTGTAAATAATTAATTAGGTAAGTGATCTTAAGCTCCATAAATTATTGTAAATAAGTTGATTTCACTTTTTTAAATACGCCAGAAATGTTTGTTTGACATAATTTTTCACCAATTACCAGTGTTCAATACACTGAATTCACTTCATTATTTCTGACGGTCCTAAGCCCGTATAAGTATGAAGGGAGAAATGAAATCAACAAGGCTTGCAATAAAATAATAACTTATTTACTGAAAAAAAAAAGTGGAAAAGTTTTTGGTTTTTATTATTAAGTATCAAATTTCACCAAACAACATTTTGTCGATATGTGTTTAAAAATAGGACAAAGTAAATAAATAAAATACGTGAAATCTGGTAATTGAAGCCACTAACCTACGGTTCACGGTTATGCGCCTTAACCACTCAACCTATGGGTCTTAAAATATGATAGGTAGAGTCAATGACCGACCGCCACGCATTGAGCGCGCGGCGTGTAGGTACATAGTACCTATTATTGCCTACATTTTGTGTTGTGGGGTGTCTAAATTTCGGTCCGGGACATATTTTTTTTTTTTTTTTACTTAGTTTAACAAGTTTGCTATTTTGACAAAATGATAGATGGCTTAGATAGTATTTGGTATATAGATCGCTATCGTTGCAGCTCCCTAGCCAATAAAAAAGCAGCGTGTATATTTAATTATTATTACATATTTTAGTTAAGCATAAAGTGAAATATGTTTTGTTGAACTATTCTGATAGGATAACAACAATTTGTTATAAGTTTTAAAGGTTGTTAAATAGCCTATTTAATTTTGTATTCTATGTAAGTGCAATATTGTTTACTTAAAAAATAATGTAAAGTAATTAATTATTATTACTTAATTTTACAGGACAATCAAGTTGTAGCTGAGAAACGACACAATGTTTGTGAACCTGATTTTGCGCGGAATGAAGTTACCTTGAGGTTATTCAAACTAAAAACTACACTTGCGGATCCAGAAGCACCTGCTATTCCCACTGCTTACAACGCGGCTGTGAGCTCACTAAAAGATACCGGAATTGACAAAATAAAAGAATTCCCTGCCCTGAAGTCTATCAAAACAACATTATATAAACACAGAAATGCAGCATTTCAAGTAAGTAAAATTGAGTTCAAAAATGTTGAAGAAGTTAAAGTACCTCCAGCTTATCAGGAATTTATTTTAGCAGACTACAATGACAGTGGTATCCGTGTAATAGCTTTTTGCTCTGAATTTGCCCGACATCAAATGAAAAATTTGAAGATGTTCTTGGGTGATGGAACGTTTTGGATCTGTCCATCTCCCTTTTACCAACTCTACACCATGGGGATTTGGGCAGTACAGAAAAACACATAAACATTGTGCCACTTGTTTATGCCCTCATGAGCCATAAAAATCAACAAACGTATGAAATTTTATTTAGTATGCTAAAATCTGCATTACCTGATTGGAATCCAGAAATATTTAAATGTGACTATGAAGTGGCTCCGATGAACGCAATGCGAAATGTTTTTGTAAATATATCTATTAGCGGCTGTTATTTCCATTTCACCCAGGCAATATGGAAGAAAGGAAAACAACTCAAACTAACAAAAGATAAATTAACCAGAAGACAAGTTGCACTTAGCACTGCTTTGGCTTTGTTACCATCAGATAAAATCATTGCGGGTTGGTTTTATGTTGCCTCTCAAAGCCCTGATGATGATAATAGCAAGGAGTTTAGAAATTACATGCTCGGACAATGGCTACAAGATGATTTTATTAAAACGTGGTGTGTATTTGGACAGACTCATCGCACTACGAATTTAGTCGAAGCATGGAATAATAAAATAAAAAAGCGTGTGAAAATAAAGAAACCCAACATTATGAAGCTCCTCACAGCGTTGGCTGAAGATGCATCGTATTACGAAGTTCTTGCATTGGGGGTTTCTGAAAATAAAGGTATAGCGGAAAAAACAAAAAAAAGCATCAATCGCGATAATTATATACAGGAGGTCCAAATGGAACTCATTAATAATGAAATTACGATTGGGCACTGTTTAGAAAAACTTAAGTGAGTGTAATCTTTGATTTTACAAGGTATAAGAAAGAAATATTTTCATGCTACAATTTTAAATTAATGATTGTAACAATCTGTGACTTTATTAGGTATAAGAAAGTTATATTTTTTATTTTAAATTAATAATTGTACAATCTGTGATTTTACTAGGTATAAGTTATATTTTTTATTTTAAATTAATAATTGTACAATCTGTGATTTTATTAGGTATAAGAAAGTTATATTTTTAATTAATAAATGTAACATGATTCATATATTTTATTTTTTTAACGTACCTACCTAATGGGGATTATATTGAACTTTTTAGTTCACTTATCCCCATTAAATAAAATTTTTGGGTCAACGGGGAATAGTGAACAAAAAGTTCACTAATCCCCATCAATGGGGATCATCCAACGGGGAAAAGTGGAATAAGCCTGTGTGTTAAACTGAAATTTTCTGTGTTTACCTGGTGCAAAATAGCAATGGATTCGGAAACTACAGGTATGTGACAATCCAAATGTAATATATTTGTTAAAATTTGTTTTATTTTAATATACTTTTAGTGGTCGAGAAATAACGTCTGAAATAAGGATATTTTTTTAAGAAATTTATGTTTACGAAGCTATTTGTTTTAGTATCGGGATAGATCCGGCAACTTTTGTAATTTAACGAATACTAAATAAATAAGCCGCGGAATAGCGCGGATGCGCAAAAACGTAGAACATTGAATTTCACAGTCAAAATAAGCTAAATTTGTGAAAAAAGTATATGTGTCTAAAAACAATATTTACTTGTTCCAGATATAGTGGGTACTTGCGGAGTGAGAATAGTGACTCGTAAATCTCTCTTTGATATTATGAAAAATGAAAATTTACGCAATTTGGAAGAAAAACTATGTTTTTTGAGAGACCACCTTTTCGCTAGTGACGATCTTACTGAAGATCAGTTAAAAATACTGAAAAACAATTTTGCATATTTTGACCCGGCGTGAGTGAAGTCGGGTATGTCATACCCGAGAAGTTTTTAAACGCAGATTATTTAATGTTACTGTTGCCATGGGAGTCCTGTCATTTCAGTAGCTGGAGATAAGGATGCAAGGGGCGAGGTACAGTATCGAGTTTAGTGTTGTGCCGGCGGCGACGGTAGATACACATGCGTAAACGTGGCTGGGGTACGTCACACCCAACCTCGTATTCGGTGTTACATTTTTGTGTTGGCAGTAAGTTTTTGATTCATAGTTATTTATAGTATTTTGGAATTTATTTTTAGATTTTTCAAGATGTCTTATGAAGAAAATGAACGTCGGCTATAAGAACTATTAGAAAACTGCTCAAGTGCTAGCTCCTGAGACTCCGAGAGCGAAGAAGAAATTGATAACAGAAATTGACAGGGGATAAAAGAAAACCGGAAATGATTACTTATTTTAATAAAACTAAAGCCGGAGTCGATGTCGCAGATGAACTGAGTGCCACTTATGATGTTTCACGCAATAGCAAACGTTGGCCCATGACGATTTTTTATGGTATACTCAATATGGCTGTCATAAATGGTATCATAATCTACAGAGAAAATAACACGGGTGACAAAACACGCATGAAACGCGAATTTAATAAATGATTGTCTTCGGAACAGGCAACAAAACGTACATCGTCCAAGGGAAACACGAAAGAATTGCCAATCATTTAGAGGAACCTTCACCACCAGTTCCCAAAAAAATGGCTAGTAAATAATGTTAGAAGTAGTGAGTGTACTCAGAAAAAAAAAAAAACAGAAAAACAAAACATTGCTGTACAAAATGTGAGAGATGGCAATATGTATGGAACACGCGATTTTTATGTGCGGAGATTGTGCTGATTTGTAGGTGTAACTTTGGTGCTCTGTTACATGACCTCATAAGACTTTTCAGTTCCTTTTTTATTTATAATAATTAAAAGACACTATTGTTATGTTGATTTACTAAAGAAGTTGGAATTTTGTGAAAAAAATTATGCGAAAAGAAATTAATTACCTAATTATGTATATTTTCAAAGAAAATTTAGATACTTCGTTATTTCAATAAAAAATATTTTTTTTGTTCTTAATGCTGGTATTTTATTTACTAATCTTGTTGAATGGATACTATAATTAATATATTTCAAGTATAAATGCTAATTACACAGACATAGTATCAAAAATTGAACATCAACATTTTGGGTATATCTTAACCGCCTCAAAGCTGGTGTAGCATTTTCGCACCTCATTCACGCCGGGTTAAATCGGAAATTAAGCAAAGGTGGATTAAATCTCACAAAAAAGAAGAGGTTTTTTTGAAAAACAACCAACTTTGGCTGGAAGGTACATTCGAAATTCCAGTCACAACGGCAAATCGTCCAGGTCGCCCTTGTAAATCGTTTGGGGAATCTAGCGAAAGGACCAAAAGAAGAAAAACGGAAGGGATCCGATCTAATGTAGAAGATGGTGTAATACTTCACGCAGCTCAAGTTGAATTAAGTAAATCGGGAAAACGTGATGCTTCCCACGTGCTCAAAGATATTATGAGCTCTCCTACCCGTGCAACGAAATACAAAAAAGCTTACGGTTCGTCTAAATGTGAAAAACCATCGCGTCTAACCCCCATGGAAGCATTACAAATGTTTATAGATGCAGACTTAACAAGAGGACAGTATGAAATTATAAGAAACACGAACAAAAAGTTCTTTCCATGTTATAGCTTAATTCAAGAAGCAAAAAAAGAGTGTTATCCTCCTCCAGAAACGTGCACGGTAACGAGTACCTGTGCCGAAATCCAACTGCAACCATTAATTGATATTACCATTAGGCGCTTATCGGTATTCTTAGAAGAGGTCTTATCAACAATAAAAGAGCAAGAGCGGAAAACTTTGAAGTTGATATGTAAATGGGGCTGCGATGGATCCCAGCAAGCACAATATAAACAAAAGCTTAAAAATGAGGCTGACTCTGATGCAAATATTTTTCAAAGCTGCTTTGTACCTGTGCGACTAGTTTACGGCAAGGACAACGAAAAGGTGTTATGGGAAAATCTAACCCCTTCATCTCCCCGATTTTGTTGGCCTATACGATTTCGCTTCGTCAAAGAGACAACTGATATAACCAATGAAGAGATCAGTTATGTCAAAAATTCTGTTGATAATTTGGTTGCGACTGAGGTGGATATTGACGGAAAAAAGTTTTTGATTCATTCCCAATTTGTAATGACAATGGTTGACGGAAAAGTTTGCAATGCAGCTACTGGAACAACATCCACGAGTCGCTGCTATATTTGTGGAAAAACTTCCAAAGAGTTTAATAATTTGGAGGACAAAAGGAAACTCTCAAAAGATGCTACTGAATTCGGACTATCTATTTTACATGCGAGAATAAGATTTTTCGAAAGCATTCTGCATTTAGCGTACAAATTGCCAGTGAAAAAGTATCGGGAGAGAAAAACAGACGAGGAAAAAGAAATGGAAAAGAATAGGAAAATTGAGATACAGACCAGGTTTCGCATATATATGCCGAAAACAAACTTCGGAAATACGAATGATGGGAACACCAGCAGGAGATTCTTTGAAGATCCGAAACTAGCTTCAGACATTACAGGGATAGATTATGAGTTAATATACAGATTAAAAGTTATTTTAGAAACGATTTCGAGCGGATATACTATAGATGTAGAAAAATATGCGGAAGAAACTGCTTGTATATATATAAAACTTTACCCATGGCACCCAATGACACCCACACTGCACAAAGTACTTGTACACGGATCAGATATAATAAAAAATGCATTGTTACCTATAGGACAACTGTCTGAGGAAGCAGCAGAGGCACGCAACAAACATTTTAGGACGTACAGACAGGATTATTCAAGGAAATTCTCTAGAGAATCCTGTAATAGAGATATTTTAAACAGGCTTCTTTTAAGCTCAGATCCATTTCTTAGTGCCTCAAGGGCAATAAAAAAAAAGAAGATGTCTTCGTTTCTGCCTGAAACTTTAAACATGCTTCTGTCTGCTACACCAAACCCAACAGAATCAGAAAGTGAGAACGAGGAGGTGAATTGATTTGAAAAAGTATGTATTGTTATTGGTAAATTAATTAAGTAATGTGTGAATATGTAAATATATAGTGTGTATATAAGTGTATGTAAGGTTATGTAAATATACCTATAGTGTAATGTAGATAAGTGTACGTAAAAATTTGTAAATATAGGTATGGCCTATTTTCAGCATTTTTTTTTTTGTTGTATTTGTGTTTTGTTGTTTTTTTTTATGAAATTATAAAAGTTATTGTCCGTATATATTTCGCTTGTTTTATTTCCGTCATTTTAAACCAAAAAACCCGCACTAATATTTTTGGCCAGCTAGATTAACGAAATACCCATATGTGCAGCGTGGATGTTGCGGAATCTCGAGCTTATGGGTCGTCTGTACAAAGAGTATACTACTATGCCGAGGAAATAAGGTTGGTTCACTGTGTTTTCTTATATAGCCACATATGCAAACTTCACAGAAAAAGCTTGCGAGTAATGCAGTAATTCGATTTCTAATAGGAACGTTTTTGCTTGTTTTCGATCATCATATCAGCCGAAAGACGTCCACTGCTGGACATAAGCCTCCCCCAAAAGGGAGGGATTTGCCATAATCGCCACGCTTGGCAGGCGGGTTGGCGATCGCAGTATGGTGGTAAAATGCTTAGAGAACGCTGTTACCCATTCTTTAGTAAGTTCTTTAGTCGCCTCCTACGACACCCACTGGAAGAAATGGGATGGAGCTATTCTGTTACGCCCGGACACCACACGGGACCATTGTTTTAGATGCAACTGGAATATGTAATAAAATCATTACCCGGCGCAACACCCAACACCCCATGCATTGAGCATTGCATTTGCTGAAGAGCATAAATGATAAATGATTTTATTTCTGTAAGTAGGTTTGTACAAACACTTTTACACGTCAATCATATTTTTTAAACTAGATGAGGTCGGCGTTTCCTATCTGACTACTCTGAGAAGAAAGGCCGAAACAAACTCAGAGGTCACAGTCTCTTTTAAAGTCCAGACATAATCTTGGTCAGATCATGTGAAGACCATGTGGATTGGTGTCTGAAATGGTCTTTTGAGGAAAGAACCACACAGGTTGAGTGGACCTGTCCATTCAGTGCACGCATGTATCAGTAATCATACGGCTCAACTCAGAACTTGAGGAGCTCAACGATTTGACGAACAATACCAAAGAAAGGACATTTGGGTAGGCCGCATAAAGTACTCAAACTGCCAGATTAACATTAAAAACGAACTGAGAAAGAGACGAAACACGAAAACAAAAATACCACATAGTCCTCACATTCACAATAATTAAAGCAAAAATAATATTATACTTCTCAAAGTAAATATTCATGTCAAAGTGTATATTATAATAATCAAATGTCAAAGTGTAAATAATAATAATCAAATGTCAAAGAGTAAAACAAAGAAAAAACAGCATTCAGTATACAAAATTGGAGCAGGTCAATCCCAAGCTTTTTTGTCCTCAATATAATCTTTAACGGTATAAAAGGCTTTCAGGCACAACTTACGTTTGATGAATGATTTAAATTTATTGAGACTTAGATCTTGAACATGGCTTGGAAGTTTATTATAAAAGCGTATACATTGACATCTGAATGACCCACCTATTTTCTTGAGCCTTGTTGATGGTACAACAAATTTGTGTTTGTTCCTAGTATTTATACTATGGATATCACTGTATTTTTTAAACAATTTAATATTTTTATGAGCATATAAAAGATTTTCATAAATATACTGTGAAGGCACAGTCATTACATTTATATCCTTAAATCTATCTCTGAGAGAGTGTCTCGGACTTAATTTATAAATTGATCGGACAGCTCTTTTCTGCAAGACAAAAATAGTCTGAATGTCGGCGGCATTTCCCCACAATAGAATACCATACGACATTACACTATGAAAATAGCTAAAGTACACTAAGCGGGCTGTCTCTACATCAGTTAAATTACGAATTTTCCTAACAGCGTATGCTGCAGAACTTAGCTTTTTCGATAATTTGGCTATATGTGGGCCCCACTGAAGCTTGGCATCCAAAGTTAAGCCCAAGAATACAGTGCTATCTTCAGGATTCAATTCTTCGCCCTTTATCAACACATTAGTTTTCACCTGCTTAACGTGAGGTAGCGTAAACTTAATGCATTTGGTCTTTTTTTCATTAAGAAGTAAATTATTAACATTGAACCAGTGAACTACTTTTGAGATTGCGCTATTTACATCGTCATTAACAAGTTGCTGACGTTTAAGTCTAAACAAAAGTGAAGTGTCATCCGCAAACAACACTATATCATGATTATCCTTTATGAGGTAAGGCAAGTCATTAATATAAATAAGAAACAAGAAAGGACCAAGAATTGAGCCCTGTGGGACTCCCATTGACACTACGGATCCCGGAGATCTTTTTCCGTTTACATCAACACACTGAATCCTATTACACAAGTATGAAATAAGAAGATCCAGAGCGGTGTTCCGGATCCCGTAGTGGCGGAGTTTCCTGATTAGAGTTTCATGAAGCACGCAATCGAAAGCTTTAGATAAATCGCAAAAGATGCCCAAGGCATCGTATTTATTTTCCCATGCATTGTAAATATGCCCTAAGAGTTCAACACCGGCATCGGTAGTTGAACGACCCCTTGTGAAACCGAACTGTTTGCTATGTAATAAATTATGTTTATTAAAAAATCTTTGCAGTTGGTCTAAAATTAATTTCTCAAAAATTTTACTAAAGGTAGGTAGTACTGAAATAGGTCTATAATTTAAGGGGTCTGATGTACTACCTGATTTAAACAAAGGTATTATTTTACTATTCTTCATTAGGTCAGGAAACTCCCCGCAGTCTATACAATTATTAAATATAAGAGCTAAAGTAGGTGCTACAATGTCAATAATAGACTTAGCAACTTCTACAGAATTACCCCACAGATCTGCAGTCTTTTTTACATTTAAAGTGTGAAAGGTTTTAATTATATCTCTACAGCTAATATGTTCAAAATGAAATTCTGAATCACAAACATTAACATTTTCCTTAAGCAAAGACTCAGCAACAGAAGGTGATGAGTTTAGTGATTTTGTAGTTGAAACGGGAATATCTGCAAAGAAATTTTCAAAAGCCGCGGCGACTTGCGAGTCCGATGTGATTATGTTGTCATTGATAGACAGGCTGTAGTCAGTATTTCGGTTGCTAGACCTTCCCGTTTCACTATTAAAAATATTCCAAGTCGTTTTAATTACATTACTAATGTTTTTAATCTTTGAACTCAAATAACGCGACTTGGCCATCCAACAAACTTTTTTAAATAATTTGGAATAATTCCTAACATACAAATTAAATTCAGCAGTGTTTACAGAAGTCCTTTCATCGTATAGCTCATAAAGTCGTGCTCTACTTTTATGAATACCAATGGTAGCCCAATCACTGAAAGAGACGTTACTATTAATCGAGATAGTCTTGGGAATAAAAGTGGAATTAAATTGTTTACAATATATCTTAAAAAAATCATCATATAGATGATTAGGATCAGTATTTGCAGACAAAACTGGTAATTTATTTTCGAGTTTAACTTTAAAGGCCTCTAGGCGAAATGCAGTTTTGGGGTTAACAATGATATCCTTTTTACCCATTTTTTTATTTTGATTTTTAATGGTAATCTGTTGCCCGCAATGATCAGAATCTAATAAATTAATAATTTCTTTGTGGCTCGGTACAACATCTGTAAAAATATTATCTAGGCATGTGGCACTAGTAGGGGTTATTCTTGTGTAATACTTCATCCATTACCTTTTCAAAGCAGTCATACAATCCTGAAGGTGGTCTGTACACACTTAATACAACAAACTGCTCCAATTCTATACAGGCTATTTCAACTGTCCGCTCAACAGAGAGGCTCACAATATCCTTACGTTCTTTAAATTGTAACAGGTTACTTACTAAAATTAATGAGCCACCATGTATAGCATTTACTCTGCTGAACGAACTACCAACCTGGTGATTATTAAAATTAAACATGAACTGGTGGCATTTAAGCCAATGTTCTGTCATACAAAGAATATCTATATTGTTACAATTAAGGAATAAATCGACTTCTAAATCTTTGTTCAAAAACCCTTGAATGTTTTGATGCACCAGGTTGATACCATGTAATTCTTTTACACTTTTGCAAGAGGTTGCCTCCATTGTCTTACTTTCTAATTTAAATGAAGATCAATGTCAAAATTATTTGCCAAATTATTGGCAGTACAGTTTAATATTTCATTGCATTGCTCAAAAGGAGCAAGTTGTTTAGCCAAATTTTTGGCTGAAATAGAAAAAAAATATGATAGCGACACAGCTATCTGTCTTCTATGATAGTTAGAAAGATAGTACATCACAATATTATATCTATCTTTTGTCAAAGGCAAATTATTACCAACATAATTGTTGGTATCAACTAGATTAAACAAATTATTATTAAATGTCAAATTATACAAAGTCATATTTATCTCATATCTTAACCTATTTTCTTCCTGTGGCAAACCGTTGCTATATGGGAATGTAAACAAAACTATTTTTCTTAAACTAAGATTACTCAGGGTTCTATAATACTGGAGCAATTCTCCTTTGTTCACTTTTCCCCTATTACCCATAAAAATTACTAATGTGGTGTCTGGGTTAAAATTACATTTAATAATTTGTTTCATAATATTAAATAATGAACAACCAGGCATACAGTAATTTATTATAGAGTGACCTGGATATTCCTCTGTCAACAAATCGCCTAACTCTTTTCCAATTTCATCACAGACTAACACAATGTCATTTTTTTCAATTGGCTTACACTGTTTTTTGGAACTGTAAATATCAGGAAAGCTCAAATCAACACAGGGCTGTGGTAAGGTGGATTTGCATGTTGTCAATGAACGATCCGGTGTAGGGACATTGGATGGTGTTTGACACTGCTCACAGTTGTTTTTTTGTGAGTTTACCAGCTCATTCATTGCCAACACGTATTCCCTCATGATATCTTCTGAGGTATCATATCTTTTAGTCATTGAACTTAGTTTCTCCTGTAAATGGTCAAGTTCAGATTGCAAGTTCTCTGTGTCAATGTTGTACCTCCTAGTACTTTGCTCCAAATTAGAAGAATACATATCTAATAATTTAAGCAAGTTTAGTCGTTCTCTATTAAGTTTCACATTTTTTATGAAGAATTTATGTCTTTTAACTAACTTTTTCGTTTTAACAATGTATTTATTGATCTTTATGTATTTTTTAAGTTTATTGTTACTAGTTCTTACCCTCATTGAGTGATCTGACTTTGAATCGTTATCACCTGTCAAATCTATAGTGTAACATGGTTTTATGGCAGAAACCATTGAGGGGGCGACCGGCATCAACTCATCGAACAGACTTTGATTCAGCGAGGCGGTGATGTTAAGATTTGTAGTCTGAAGTTCAGTTATTTGACTATGAGCCTCAAGTAGCTGCTGTTGTAGTAAATGTTTGTGACTAAGAGCTTGTTCATACTCTATGCTACACTGGCTGAATCCGTCCACAACGAGCTGAAGTCTGTCGCGTTCTTCTATGGCATCAGTGTATTGAGTATATATCTGAGCCATTTCACTTTTCAACTTCCTATTCTTTTCATGGGCATCAAAGAGCACCCTTTCATTGTCATCTATTTCCTTATTGAGTTGGTCACAGGACTTCTTTGACGCCTGTAATTCGCTCAAAGCCTGATTGAGTTTGGACTCTTCGAGGCGAGCACGGGCGCTGCGAGTCATAATCATGACTAAAACTAATAAGGAAGCGACAAGAAAGTGAAAGAGAGAAGGTAGTTATGCCAGCAGTCTAGGAGATGATTATTTTTAGTGGAAATATGAAAGTTAGATGTAAAGAAGGAGTCCTGTCACCAAAACAAAGTAAGGTTATGTTTACGTTCAAAAGTCACTGGCATACGTAGCCGAAATTAAAAAGAGTACAATGTAACAGCTGGTAAAAAAAAGAGTACGCAAACAAACTAATAGCACGTAAAATACAAAGTATTGTACCTGATATCAAGATGACAATGCAAAAATTCACTTGTGCCGGCAACTGTCAACGATTCATATTATATAGGCTCCTGTCTACGGAAAAAATGTACACATATCATGTAAGACCTATGACGTTAAGCTCCAGCAGTAAGACAGCAGCTTGGCATCTTCGGATGCAGGAAGAACAACTGTCACTCTAGGGCAGTGAGTCGGGCAGCGGGAACATGGTTCGAGAATGCGCGGCTGTCTATCGATTTTCAATTTTTACTGATGTATATGTGCAGCTAAAAGTATAGTTATATTCAAGTAAAATTAGAGACAGCCCCTAAAGATAGAGAAGCAGTTTTATCTACAAGGACAACCGCTGACTGGTTTTCTTACTGCCGGGAGACAGTAGACATTTATGAAATTAAGCACCAAGAATTGAATGGCAAGATTGGTGGTCCAGGCAAAATCGTGAAAATAGTTGAATCAAAATTTGTAAAAAGAAAGTACAATAGACGGAGACACATTGAAGGCCACAGGGTGCTGGGCATGATAGAAAATGGGAAAAATGATTTAAGATTAGAAGTATTTCCCGATAATGATAAATCTGCCGAAAAGCTGGTGCCACTATTATAAAAGCATGTGGAGGTAGGCACTGATATCCATACTAATTTTTGGAGAGTCTATGATTGCCTACCTCAGTATGGATACATACATAAAAAGGTAAATCACAGTGACCCTATAAATAAATTTGTGGCACCGGACGGGGGACACACAAATAATGCCGTGAGCGTAAAATGGCTTCTACTAGTAAAGGCAGTGTTTCTGTGTTTACATTTACAGAAACTGAAAAAGGCAATAAGAAACTACTGCGTGCAGGATATCAATTCCATTTTAACTCAACAAACAAAAACGGTACTACAACCTGGCGTAGCGCAAATAAAAGCGAGTGCAATGGATCCATAACTATAAGCAGTGATTCTGGGTCAATTCTGAGGGAAAGCGGACATACCTGTAAGCCTAACTTTGATAAGAATTTGACTGACGTTAAGATGAATAAATGTAGAGAAAGAGTACCTAAAGAAGGAACGGAAATAAATAAGTTTTTTTTTTTTAACTATGGGTGAGGATGAAGATGTATTTATTGACATACCAAGTTTGAAATCAAAGCGTGATGGTCTATAAAAATGCGAAAGAAAGCAATCGGCGTACAAACATGCCAGTTCCCAACGGTAGATACGGTCAAATTTCCAGACTTACTTTCAAATGATTTTTGGTTTATGAAAGCAAAGACGATGTACCGAAATTCTTAATCTTTGCTACAGCGGAGGGTATAGAAACAGCATTTTATACGGATTTGATTTTTGTAGATGGCACTTTTAAAACCGTATCGCAACCTTTTTTCAACTTTTATTAATACACGTAGACGTGGGCAGTACAAGATTTACAAGAGCAAGCACCAATATTATTCCCATATGTTTTTGCATCTTGCCTAATAAAACTCAGCAAACCTATGGTCTATTTTTTCGGTTTTACGTTTTCAATTCAAGCTTGATGTGATTTTTCTATAATGAGATTCCGAAATGGCAATAATTAATGCTGCAAAAAGAATGTTCCTTTTCAAAAATGTTTTACTGAGCAATGGCAAAAAAGGACTTCTCAGGACATGTGGTGCTATGCAAATGAACGCTATCTTACCACCAACGCAGTCGAGATTAGGGATTAAAGTACAAGAAAAACATAATATTTTCAGGTATGTAAGTATTCTATAATCTACTTAACACGTCTGCTACTACTGCGGAGCGTGCGCGCCTGCTGGCTGTGGGTAAGTGGGAGTCGGGTCTGTGGCTTCATGCACTACCGTCGTCGAACATAGGCACTTTGTTCGATGACACTACTTTCCGCCTCGCTGCTTCCCTACGACTGGGAGCTCCTTGTTGTTCTCCTCATCGCTATCACTGCGGCGAAGTTGTCAACAGTCTAGGACACCAAGGCCTGTCTTGCAGCCGAAGCGCGGGCCGCTTAGCGCGGCACGCAAACATTAACGACATCATCCGACGAGCTCTTGTCACCGTCGGAGTTCCAGCTGTATTAGAACCCAATGGCTTGGCACGCGACGATGGCAAGAGACCGGACGGAATGTCTTTATTTCCATGGAAGATGGGTAGGCCTTTAGTGTGGGATGCAACGTGTGTCGATACTCTTGCACCATCCCATCTTCCTGGCTCGGTGTGCTGTGCTGGCGCTGCCGCTGCGGCTGCGGAAAACCTCAAGCGGCGAAAGTATAACAACCTAATTGGTAATTATATTTTCGAGCCGCTTGGGGCTGGTTGACACTTCCCGTGACCCAAGGGCTGGTTCTACCTTGGCCAGCGGCTAAGCATTGCCATTCAACGTGGTAATGCTGCCAGTCTCTTGGGAACATTACCAGACGACAGCGATGACGACGAATTTTTTGACGCTATTTTTTAATTTGTGATAAGGATTAGTTAAGTTAGTTTTTTTTTTTAAATTAAATAATTAATTTCTATAAAAAGAAGCGAAATATTAATTAAACAAAGTTAAAAAACATGCAAAATCATAAAAGATGCTAAAATAGAAAAAAATAATAGAAAAATTATTGAGTGGAAAATCAGATTCGTTAAAGTGTTTAAAACAATTGTGTTGGGTATAAATTCTATGTAAATAAATATAAATTGAATAAATTAGTTACTAAAAAATATCATGAGGTACTTTCATTTTTAGAGTTGATTGTACTTAATTTGACCAGTAGCGTATTTGACAAAGGTCATGGCCCATAATCCGACCCGGATCAAAAATGTTTTTGTACAAAAACGAAAATGGTGGTAAATAATGCAGGCATAACTGACTTTTCATTATATGTAAAAAGTGGAGAGATCTTGCAGTAGGCCAATAAAAATTGGATAATAATTAGCTGCACCAGCGGTTTCGCCCGTCTATAAATTATTTTATCCCATGGAAACATGTCACTAGGATAAAAAGTATACTATGTCCGTCTTCAAATCTAATATGTCTATTTCTACACGGCAATTTAATCAAAATCGGTTGAGTCTAAGACTTGAAAATGAAACAAACAGACTTACTTTTCCAATGTTTTGTTAAATAAAAATCTTAGAATAATATTATCATATTCATCACACATAAAGCAAACTTGTTCGGTCAGGTTATAACACGTATATTGCTGTCTCTGTCTCACCCGAGTTGATGAGAAAGCTTTGTAGCGTGTAACCGATCGGTGTTACGTCGCAGAAATCACCCTCTTACTGGAGTTTTTCTCGAAATATATCGGGAACACGCCGTGCTATTACTACAAGAAATAATACCACACGAGGTAAGTTTCTGCGCTTTAACCTTATTATCTAAAAGTATAAACAATTTATTCATATATTTGTACAACATTATAATATAAACTACTCCGCAAAACATATTGTGTGCTATTTTAATGACGCCCAATTGTTTATATTCTCTTTGTTGCAAACTGCACACAGTATTTTAGAATAATAATCATCTTCTGCGGTGTTCAGATTTCGTTTTTAAATGAGAGTGCTGTTAGAAGGGCACTTTCCTAAAAGTCGTGTAAGAATTTATGTCTGCATTTTAAAATGAATTTAGGATCTTCAGACCATTCTGCTCCACAATTTCTAGTATACTTAATACTTTTCCCCGGTGATTAATGTTAATTATTCTTTCGACATTTTCAGGTTCCATTTGATGGCTCAAGGTCAATTTGCCATGCATGCTGGGTCAGACTGGGTCGTGATGTGCACCGTCAGCGAGATCAACAGGTTCAAGATCAACCACCCGAACAACCTGAAGACCAGCCAAACCAACAAGATCATGATCAAGGTCCATCAAACCAGCAAGGAGAACAGGAAGTATACGACGACGGCCAAGACGTAAGACCTGGCTTCATGTCCTTACAAGGATATTCACGTGCCTCCAATACTGCAAGAAGGTGCATATTTAACGGCTGCAGGAATACGTCTAGTCATCTAGTGCCCACGTATATAAGGTTCTACTTGCTTAATACGAATAAATATTATATACCTCAAATTGCTCGCGTTTGTCACCCGCACCTGGTGCGAAATGATTGGGAGGAGTTAAGTGCTCAGACGCCATTGCTGGATTTTAATAATGTTCATGTATAAGACATGTTCGAATTGTTTAAATGGGGGTTAGAACGAAGTCATCAATTAGATTTCGAACCTATTGAAGAGATCGATGACAGTGAACTGCATTTTTGGACTGGAATTACGAAAGTTCAGTTCAACATAATTTTAACTCTAACTCCATCTCTACGTACCAGAACGGATAAGCCTGCAACCGCTTTAGGCATATACTTAACTAAAATAAGAACTGGTGAACCGGACAGACGATTAGCTATGAAATTCAAAATATCGAAAAGTACGTTAGAGAGAAAACTTCATATAGCAAGAACATGCTTAACTGATGATTTCGTTCCACATTTTCTTGGCGTAGATCACATCAGTCGAGAAGAGTTTGTTTCCAGAAACCTTACCATTCCAGCTCATATTTTTGGAGGCAACCATGACGCAGGAATTCTTGTATTTGACGGCACATATCTTCATGTGCAAAAGAGCGCTAACTTTTTATTTCAAAGAATAACATACAGTTTACATAAATTCCGGAATTTAGTCAAACCATGTCATGTAGTCAACCATCTTGATAGTGTGCACAGATGGCTATACAGGGTTACTGGTAATTCGACGTATATCCGGCAGGGGCTGATAAGGGGGCCAAAATGCAACAAATTGAACCCCCCATATGTATGGCCGAAATTCAATAGTTTTCGAGATATTAGAATTTTAAGGGTTTTTCGATATTTACCCAAAATTTGACATTTAATTCCAAATAAAATAAAAACTACATATTTGAATGGGTACCATTAAAAATGATGTTGTAGCTGGCACTTCAATAAAGCTATGGACATAATTACAACTACTTAATTTAACAAAATAATGAAAATAATGAGCGATATAAGAATAATATCTTACCGATATTTTCATTTTACGCTTCAAAAATGTTGTCTCGTCACAAAAATTTCTATGACATTATCGTACAAATAACTAAAACAACTTGCATAACCTATAAGCTTTCCAGAAAGGTATAAAAGTCAATTTTAAAATACATAATTCGTGGCATGGCATGTGTTTGAACCGCCGCGGGGAGAGAAATTATCTGTGTTTTTAGTTTATGATCCTCGCTAAAACAACCGATTTTCCTGGTGAAATTCTTCGCGATGGGGCGGGGTGTGCGGGCGGGGGAGTACACGGCGTCTGCTGCGCTCGCGTCGCCTTCCTTAGTAAGTTTTGACTCTCCGCCGCGCAAGCACGTGTGTTGTTATCTTGCTACCAATCTCTCATCCCGTTAATTTGTTATCGATCATTATTGTTAGTTCTTGTTTCTCTTGTTATTCTTTTTGTTATCATTGTTATTTCGGATAACATGGCTTCGTATCCTAATAACGAATACGCAGACATAATGTTTTGTTATGGTTTTGCCGATGGAAACGCGGCTGCGGCTCGGACGACATTTCCTAAGAAATATTTTGTGGACTGACGAGTCAAAGTTTGACCGGGATGGAATAACGAATTACCATAACTTACATTTTTGGGCATCTAAAGCAGGCAGGAATCCAAAAAAACTAAAAGAAACTGCGTCGCAAATGAGATTTTCCCTGATTAACAAAGGTCTGCTACGGCGTCAACTATGATAATAACTTAAATTTCAGTACAGTCGCGCCGTAAATCATTTTTAAATTGGTTTCAAATGATTTAATCTGGGATTTTTCATAAAAAAACTAAAACTCTAACTAATTCAAAAACTACTGAATTTCGGTAGAACATTTGGTGGCTTAATTTGTTGCATTTTAACCCTACTATGACGTCCTGCAAGGAATACGTCGAGTTACCAGTAACCCTGTATAATATGTCTGCTATGATAGCCTTTTCTATTCACATTCTTGCAAAAACATTATAGTCATCACTTGCCGAACTTCTTCTGGGTACAAAATCTCAGTTTGGTGCATATTCTGACATTCACTAAAACAACTGTTTTTCATTTTAGTCTACACATTAGAGGTGAGGCATAAATATTGGATTAGGTATGTTGATTAGGTATTTTTTGATACTAGTCCGTACCCAATCCAAAGCGTCGAGGATTAGGTATGGCATAAAATATTCGTAAACAGTCTCCACCACAGATATTCCGTACTTTAAAATGTGGGGATTAAGTTTCAAGTTTAATTAGCACTGCCGCCAGCGCCATCTATGTAGAATACCACTGGACTAGTTAGTGCTCTGCATAAAAAAACGAAATATGTTTAATCCACCGTTCCACAATATATCAGAAACGGAACGTCCATACTCCATTCCGAATATTTCGTACCCAATCCACCTATGTGCATAAAAAAACGAAACATGTACAGAGGCTAGCACATCAAGCTACCCCAATCTGCCAAACTTGTTCAATTGGGAAAATTGGACAGTTTGGGATAGCTTGACCTGCTGGCGACTGTATAATCCACCGTTCCACAATATATCAGAAACGGAACGTCCATACTCCATGCCGAATATTTCTTACCCAATCCACATACATGCATAAAAAACGCAACATGTATAATCCACCGTTCCACAATATATCAGAAACGGAACGTCCATATTTCATTTCGAATATTTCTTACCCAATCCACTTATGATACATAATATCGGTAACAGGCCAGCGGCTATATTGAATGAACATTCGGATTAGGTAAATGGATTAGGTATTTTCAAATACTAGGATTAGGTGGATTAGGTATCGTTTTTACCTAACCCAACCCATGTCTACTATTTCCCCCCCGAGTGGGTACCCGCATTGTCGTTGCGGGGGGGCTCAGTAACCGTGGATTCCGGCCACGGTGAAGCCAAGAGGAACCCAAAGGTGGGGCCGCTCGTCAGGGCTTTTGCCTCAAAGCCGACGACGTAGCGGCCAAAAAGTAGGTTGCGGTGAGGTGCACCGCAACTGAGGTGGGCCGCGATGTCGAATGGGAGGCATCGCGGCTGAGGGTTACGGGCTGCGGTAGAGGAGGAGTGCCGGTGCTTCTGAGCAGCGCTCTTCCCTTCCGTGGCCTGGACGGGGCCGCCACCGTTTGATGGCGGACGCGGTGGGGCCGCAGGGGAAGAGGAGTGTCGGTATAGCGTCAGCCGCTCTCCCTATCCCCTGCGGCCGAAAAGTGGTAGACGGGACGGCGCGTTGTGTTCCACACGCGTGCCGTCAAAGATGTCAGCAACCACCGGTGGGGTCCGCAAGGGCCGATGCCTGCCAGGGGTGCGGGTTTGTTCGAAAGATATACCACGGCCCCTGGCATACGGGCTACTGAGGGAACACGGGTGGGTTTTAGTCAGTAAAAGTCTGACACGCCCTCCTGCTCTACTCAGCAGGAGAAGTCATTTGATGATTTCCCACCCAAAAAAAAAAAAAAAAAAAAAAAAAAAACCATGTCTACTACACATTTGGAAAGAGTGTGCATTCCATGCTGGTTAGCAGCAACTCGGGAAACACGACGATTGGAGGTTCAAGATACAAACAGACCTGACAGTGTCATGGATGCAGCTTCACCTTCTTTAGAAGATACTGGGATACCTGAACCACCTCCAATGCCAGCTCCAACACGCCAACCACAACAAGCACCACGACATTATATTTAAAACTGTATCATATTATATTAAAAAGTTTTTTAGCACTGTACTTGAACTTCATTTGGAGGTTAATTAAGATTTCATAGCTGTTCTCTGTATTTATAAGTAAATTGCATGTGTATATATGTTCAACACAATGTAAATTGTTTTATGAATGAAATAAATGAAATGAAATGAAATGACAACAATGTAAAGTTAATTCACAAAAGTATAAACGAGTTGCTGCAGCTTCTCGTCACTGCATGTTTGTAGGTTGTGAAAATAATGACCGTCTTTTAGTGCCTATGACAATCAAGGAATTGTTGTTATTGCAGTACAATATACTCGTATATACACGGTTAATTTTAGATCGTTCTGGAGCCGAAACACAGTAACTCCAAATGAGTAATAGTTACTATTGGCATTGTTATTATATTTTTAAGACGTCTAATAAAGAAGTTAGAAATTTATCACTTTTTTTCTGTCATACGAGTAAAATTTTAGTAGCACTTTCACTATTTCATTCATAAACGCAAGATCGTACGCGATCCGCTCGGTGATGACGTAGCGCGGCACAGCTGTGCGTGTGCGAATCAGTTGATTGCGTAGGTACCTACTCGCGGTGGGTCAATAGACGTCGGACGAAAAACCAGCTGCAAGTAAGTACCTACACTACCTACACAAACCTCAATCGTTGGTTGGTGTAAGTTCATTTACCTCCATCATCTCTCATTGTATCGGAAGCACGGGATTTACAGTCTCCTCGTAAACGAGAGAAATTAATTGACATTTAACTCACCCCTCTCGCATCACGATATCACCTAGTACACAAGGCTACACATCAAGCGATACATTTCCAGTTTACGCTGATCTCGTGCTGTACGAAAATCGTTTACAATGCGAGATCAGCTTATACTGGAAATGTATAGCTTGATGTGTAGCCGTGTGTACTACCCGTCAACTAGACACGACGAGTACGCTTGGGAGTTGCATTTAAGGCCTTGAATCGAGTGTCGACCAATCGAGCTAATAGGTACTTAATAAACATACGAGTACCTACCTACCATAATACTGCCTAAAACATTTTTTTGCGACAATGCTTGCGGCGGCTTCTACAAAGGCAGGCAATTCAAACAGAAAAATGAATCGTTTAGTGAGTTGCATAGAGTTCATTATTAGTTGGAGGTGTCCCTTACTATGAAAACATTGAACCGAATTAAGACCTTATTTAAATAACTTTAACCGCGTAATTCGGTTGTGAACCTTGAACCCTTGTACAGCCCGGTCGGACACGAGACAATAGATTTCTCAGAATATTTTTAGTAAACTGCGGACCTACTAACCTAGTTTGGTGAAATTTCTATTTTTCCCCGTTAACGGTTATGAAATAAAGTCTAAATTCGCTTATCTTATTTTATTTGTGTACCTATTTAACGATTGCGTATTTATTTAAAAAAAAGTCGGCGCGTAGGCAAAGGTAGCGGCGATCAGCGAACTCTGTCATCTGTGAACTAGGTACCTACGCTTAAATAAATAGACATAGTAAAACGGCAGCCATAGGTTTAGAAACACGTACCTATGGATGTAATTTAATCCATTCGAATTCATTTTCCATATTTACTATTGGCTAATTGGTCCCGTGTGTGTTGCCGGGCGTATAAGAATAGCACCATCCCATTTCTTCCCGTGGGTGTCGTAGAAGGCGACTAAGGGATCTACTAGAGAATGGGCAGCAGCGTTCTCTATGCATTTGATCACCTCACTGCGATCGCCAACCCGCCTGCCAAGCGTGGCGATTATGGCAAAACCCCCCCTTTTGGGGGAGGCTTATGTCCAGCAGTGAACGTCTTTCGGCTGAAATGATGACTATTGGCTAACATTGAATCGCCTGGCCGCCATTGTGGTACTACGACGTGGGTACCTAGCGTTCGAAGTACCTACCTACTCCAGTATATCTTCCTCTAACGCGGTCCGCGTTGCACGTGTGCGGGCGCTCGAAACTGTCCATGATCGAGGAGGCGCTGAGTTGCGGCCAGAATGGTGGAGGTGAAGGGAACTTGAGGGTCGTTGATTCCACGTGCGCGCAGTGAGTTCAGGTATTCCGGCTGAGCTTACAATCCTCTAGCCTCTTCCAAGTTATGGTTCGCAATCCCATAAAAATCCACATTTCACACACAGATTGCACTCATTTTTGGCGCGTAATTAGGTTGCGCGTGCGGTGTACGTGACCTAATACAGCGAAACGCGACACAATACTGGGAAGGAATTCGGAACAAGGAAGGGCGGGCGGTCGGCTAGACGGGGGTCGGGGGCGTGGCTAACGGATCATGCTGTCTGATCGATGAATGGATTTTTCAATATATATAGTTCGCATGTGTTGCCGTTTGTCGATACGTTTTATACGCACGTATACATTGATCGCAAGGAAGCGTTACTTCGAGTTCTCATTATTTCACTCAAGAAAACAATAAATTTAATGATTCGTGTTTTTTTTTTTGTTGTTTATTTAAAATAATAGTCTCAATCGATTCTAGTTCGATGATCGAGTTCATGGCTTTCGGTTCCAGAACGACCTAAAATTAGCCGTGTATACCCTTAAATGCTAGAATCTGCCATCACCACTTAAATAGTAATCTGTGGGATGAACTGAATGCCACTTTAAATGACTTTATTGGCTTTCAAGTCGATGATATATTTTCCATGCTAGAAAGAGCTTCCCAGAGGACTTTGGATTTTAATAATATTGCAGCAATGGATTCACATTTACGCCATTATTGGCTGGGACTTACAGAAGTGCAATTTAATTAATTGTTAAATTGCATTCCGTCTTTAAATAATGAAGTTACAAAACCTAGCCTTGCATTGAGCATATTTCTCGTAAAGCTTAGGACAGGGGACAGCAACCAAAGACTGGCAACTCTTTTTCAATTGCCACGGTCTACATTAGAGAAAAAAAATGAAGATTGTTAGGGAATGTTTAAAAGAACATTTTGTACCAATGCGTTTGGGACTTAATCATACAAGTATACAAAATGTGGCCTCACGTAATAGGACTATTCCTGAAGGTTTATTTGGAGATGGTAGCATGGCTTCTGATACTAAACCCGCTATTGTCATATGTGATGGTACATATGTTTATGTACAGAGTAGTAGTAACTACAAATATCAGATACGGACATATAGTCTCCATAAATATGCCAATTTGGTTAAACCGTTTTTAATCACGTGTTGCGATGGATATATTTTAGATTGCATTGGACCTTATGAAGCAACAAAAAATGACTCAACAATCATGAGTGATCTATTTAGTAATGAAAGTGGTCCAATGCGCTCTTTTTTTAGACAGGGGGATGTATTAATATTGGATAGGGGATTTAGACATGTGATCCCTGAATTGCAAAGCTATAATTATAAAACATACATGCCCGAGTCATTATTGGAAAATGAACATCCATTGACAACTGACCAAGCTAATAGATCCAGATGTATGACTATGTGTAGATGGGTAGTCGAAATAGTAAATGGTCAGGTTAAAAGAGACTACAAACTCTTTCCACAAGAATGTTTTAACAGAGCTTCAACACACCTTATGAATGATTTTAAAATTGCTTGTGCTCTTTTGAATAAATTCCACCCAAAAATTGAAGACAGACCTGATGCTGTGGAGTATTTACATATTGCTCAGGCGAGATTAAATACTAGTTATTATTTAGGAGAATTTATTCAAAGGACAACATCAATAGTCGAAAAAAATGTTTTATGTGGTATTTTAAGAGTTTTCTAAGGATTTGTATAGGTAAGTTCATTAATGATTAATATATTTACCTAATTACTATTTAGAATTGAATTTAACTCATTTTTCACGAAATTACATCTGATGCAAAAAACTTAACCTCAAAGAGCAATAGTGGAGAAGTTCGTCTAGTTCTTGGAGGCGAAGATCGGCATACGCCGGTCTTCGCCGATTTCAGATATCATAAACCTTTTACGCCTAAGCAAATTTTCAAATTATATAATTATATGACCGTATAGATATTTGACTAACTTATAATTGATTATTCTATAATCACAATCAATTGAAAAAAAAATATGCGGCAGAAAGGGATATGGTTACGGGAAATGGCTGCAAATTTTATAAAAGTGAATATCTATGTGGTTCAGCTCATAATTAAGTAGAATTATGCGGAAATAATTATTGTAATAGATTTGGTATTATTGACTTGTGTGACAGTTGAATGTATTAAAAATATAACAGAGACAATTTATTTTTTAGCTTCCTCTGTTGTGAGTGAACCATTTGTCTAGGCCCAACTAAAATTGAAAATTACCTGTAGACTCACCCCTTGTTGTATATTCTTCAATTTTACGTTTTCATAAGAAAGTATTTATATAGGTATTCATGCTTTTTTCAGGTATCTCTATTATCAATATGGGCAAGTACCAAAGAAAATCCAATAGAGGATCATATTCTAAGGAGAAATTGAGAGAAGCTATACGAGAGGTTGAATGCGGTAGAATGAGTGGTTATAGTGCTTCAAAAACATATCAAATACCACGTATGACAATAATGGATCATGTAAATAAGAAAAGAACGAAATCTGTAACACTTGGGCGGAATACAGCTCTGTCACCCGAAATTCAATTTAAGTTAGATACGAGTCTCCATGTAATGGAAAAATATGGGTTTGGGCTTAGCAGAAAAGAAGTTTTGCAGATGGTTGGAGATTATGTCAACCAAAATGACCTGATTACACCGTTTAAAAACGGTATACCCGGAAAAGACTTTCTTGGCTTTTAAAGAACGTCATGGTCTATCCATGAAAAAGCCTTAAGCTGTAGAGTACGCCCGAAAGAGGGCTGTTGACCCATTTATTATTAACCCCTATTTTGATCTCCTGGAAAAGACAATAAGTGACTTAAACTTAAAAAAAAAAAACAAACCGTCTGCTATATGGAACCTCGACGAAACAAGCTTTTCCAAAGACCCGTCTAAAACAAAAATCGTTGGTGCTAAAGGTCATGCAGCAACCAGAGTAATGTCTTCGCCTGGAAGAGATAATACTACAGTGCTACTTGGTGCCAGCGCTTCAGGAGAAAAAACACCGCCACTAATAGTATATAAGGGCAAGAATGTTTGGGATACATGGACCTCTTCCCAAGCATATCCAGGGACATCTTACGCCGCAACAAAAAATGGCTGGATGGAGACAGAGGTATTTGAAGCATTTTTTAAGAAGACTTTTTTACCTGCTGTCCAACACCAACGCCCGGTGCTTCTTATATACGATGGGCATTCCACACACGTAGGGCTGAATATTATTGAAGAGGCTCGCAAAGAAAATATAACAATCTTAAAATTGCCGCCGCACACCAGTCATATCTTGCAACCATTGGACATTGCAGTAATCAAGCCATTTAAAGACCGCTGGGATCCTTTATTGGTTCGTTGGCAGCGCCTTAACGTCGGGAGTATTATGCCAAAAAGTGAGTTCGCGAGACTAATTGGACAAGTATGGGCTGATGATAGATCCTGAAGTGCTACGTGTAATGGATTCCGAAAAGCGGGTATATACCCTGTAAACCGTGAAGAAATTAAAGATAATCAGTTTGATAGCTTAAAACTAAGACATTGGAGAGAACAGGAAAGTTCAAGAAATATTGTACAGAACGAAACCATAAAGAGGAACCCAAAAAGTTTGTTGACGTTAGTACTTAATTTGTTCAATGACATCCGGATGCGCGAGAGGCTTGAAGTTGTAGTAGTAAATAATAATGCTAATGAATCGTTGGAAAGTCATACACGAGACCAGGTAATTACGTTTGAAGAACTACTTCTAGAAAAAGTTAAACGTGGCGAAAGCTCACCAAAACCACCGCGCCGAAAAGTAGCTCCAGGTGCTGAGGTAATTACTCACAATGATGTTCTAGAAAAGATAAGGGAAGAACAAATACATAAAGCTAAAACCCATATAAAAAAAGAATCTGAAAAAAGACACACTATCACAATCTTCTCCCAAAATCAATGATGATGTTGTTTACTTGGCAAATACTTCCAAAAATGATTGTCAGTTGCGACCATTTACAGCTAAAGATGAAAGTAACCTACCTCCATGTTTACAGAAACAAAAACCTAGTTCTTCAAAGACAAAAAATATTTCTAGTTTAGTCATTAAACAAGCCAATACCGAAGAAGTGAAAGTTTACAATACTAGAAATCAAAAATATAACAAGACTGCCAAACTAAGTTTAACTGAAAATAAGTTTTTAGATAGTAGTATCCAACTAGCCAAGCACGTCAAATCAGAAAATCATGTTTTGAATACGAGGATTCAACAACGCAAAAAAGTCAAACCATCGAGTACACGGAAAGTTCTCAGAATCGAATTTTTTTTCGATTCTGAGAACCTTTATGAGAACCCCAACCCAGGACCATCGGGACTATGCAAAGCCAGATATAGACGACGTTCTTCCTCTACAACTAGTGTTTCCGGTACGATCACCAGCCATAGCGATTCAGAAGTAATGGATATAGTATCAGATAATACTTTAGACAACGATGAAGAAAATTGTTCTAACAGTTTACAACAAACTTTTAATATCTTGAAAGATATTGACGAGGCAATAGATTTCATACCTGAAATAGACCATGATAATAAAGATGTCTATTATACTGTGGACGATGTTTTAATAAACAGTACTAACAGTTTACCACAAAATGTTAATATAATAGAAGATATTGAAGCGGCAATAGATTTCACCCCTGAAACAGACCCTGGTAACGAAGATGTCTATTATACTGGGGACGATGTTTTACTAAATAGTACAGTTTACCACAAACTTTGAATATCACAGAAGATATTGACGCGGCAAAGGATTTCACAACTGATGTAGACCATACTAATGAAGAACATACTAATGAAGATCAGAAAGTCGTCACATATTATGCTGGGGACGACGTCTTACGGCCGAAATTAATATTGGATCCATGATCCAAGATATACATCGATCGCCGATATATACCAATCTATGGATCGATCTCCAACCCGCGTCCTAATATCGAAACAAGACGATCCTGCTGTCGCTCAATCCACAGATATCTTGAAATCCTTTCCCTCTTCGTCATTCCGTTGTACGCAAAATGTATAAAAATACACATGGTTCGTTTATTAGTAATAATAGAAAACTAAGCATAAACAGGATTTATAATTTTATTTTATGTTTTTTTAATACACATATATACCGACGACGTAACAATTCTATTATTACGAACAAATTTGCAATAAAATTCAAAACGTGTAAGGTAAAAAGGAATGTCACGACCCGGCTACCAGGACGCGTTTTAACATCTGTGGCGTGGTATTTTTTGTTGTCAATAAGCGAAAAGACGCCGCACGCTCGCCTCCAACGAAACATTTCATTTTAACAACTACATTCATTAATTTTAGCAACTGATATACTTTACTCATAGTTTATAGCAATAGATTGGGAATTTACTTCATTACTTGTGATAACTAAATAGCTATGGAGTCTGAAGTGGTAAGTGATTTTATAATTTTGAAGGTGTATCCATTCCTGTGAACCTTTTTATGTGCACTCATATCATGTGAACTCGTAAACATTTTAAAATAATATTTCTCCCTAACATAGGCAAGAGGCAAACCTTTGACGAAGGACGAAACAAAGTTTTTGGTGGGGTTGGTAGAAAATAATACAGTAATTCTATCAAAAACAACCAACGCCACCAACAATAAAATGAAAACGTTAGAATGGATTCGACTTACAAACCAATTTAATGCCACTACCACAATTTGTCGTCGAACACCGCAGCAGCTACGCTTAAAATGGGAAAATTTAAAAAAGAATGCTCGCAAACACAGTACAAAAATAAGGATGAACCGCATCCAAGTAAGTTTTTGTTGCAATATTTGTTTTACATATTAATTTAGTTGTTCATGAATAAAATTAATATTATTTTTACAGACTGGGGGTGGGGTTCCAGAATACATACCCCCAGATGATATACTGGACAGAGTAGCAGCCGTATTAGGGAGTACAGCCAGTGGTTTTACTGTGCCATTTGGTGGTGATAAGGAACCAGAGATGGTCGAATTGGTTTCTGTTGATGATGGTGACCTTTGTAGTGATGAATCTATTGGGGGACAAGCTGGAGTGTTACCTCTAGACAGTGGAGTCAGCATAGAAGGTCTGATTACCATACCATTGTCGATAGATAATGAGGTCATTGATGTGACCAACTATGAGACATCAAGTCCAAGTGTAGCAAATCAAACTGGTACTACAACTACACCCAAGAGGCTCACATTAAAAACACCTAGAACAGGTAATGTTTTTTTACATGATGCATTTATGTTTATTTATGTTCATGAAATGGAGACGCTGAAATAGTAAGTTCACTATTTCAGCTTGAGTTACTCTTGAGTGTCTTGATTATCATGGATTTGTATTTTTCTTAAGTAACAAAAGCTAAAGTACCTATATATTTATGTATAGAATATAGACTATTGTTGTGTGTTGTCACTCGACTCTTACTAATGAATAAACAGATTTTGTTAGGTTTTAGATATCTTAGAATCAGGAAAAATATATAGCAATACCCAGTAAATGGTTTATGTGTCATAGTAACAGTCATTGCCTCATGAAAACGGTAGACAATCATTTGAGTTTTTTTTTTTTTGGTGTTCCTATAAATGTTGAGTGGACCTCCTCAGTCCTCACATTTACAGGAACACAAAAATAGGAAAATTTTGATATCAATCCAAATTAAAATTGCAAATGATAAACATCTTTATTACTGGTATTAAAGATGTTTATGATTTGCAATTTTCTTTCATGTTATTTTTAATACTTACCGAGGATTATTATTAAATACCCATTTTGAGACATGCTCTTAAAAAGATAGCTTACATGTCTATGAAATATTGATTATAATCTCAATCTACTATTAGCATGTTTGTTGTATTTTAAAATAGTACTTCTTTGAAAACTAACAAACAAAGAAGTCAAGTGGTTTGTGGCGAGTTGAAAATAATTATGAATGTTATGTAATTATTGTAAAAAAAAAAACTTCTTTGTTTTCCAGGTAAGAAGAAATTGAAAACTGCAGATGATGGCAGAACAGCCAGAAATGTTGCATTAGCTGAGTATTATACAGCCAAGAAACTTTGCATAGATGCGAAGTTAGAAAATATTTTATTACAAAATGAAAAATTAAAATTAGAAAATGAAAAACTAAAAGCAGAGATAGAGCATTTAAAAAATCAATAAATTAAATTAAAGGTATTATGAAATTTATGGGGTGTCAGGTAGGTTTACCTTATAATAAAATAATAATATCTTTATTTTCAAAGTGACATGACTCAATTTGTTAGTAACAATATTCCTTACCCCTATGTTAGTTTTCCTATTCTAATCACTTAATCTAAAACCATGAATACATGTGAATCACTGCCACACGCGTAACACCGAGTTGGAAAGCGTGCAGCAGCGACTCACATATAAACAATCGAGTCTGCTCGCCACACAGCGCAGAATAAGGTTGGGGCTGGCCCGCACCCGGTGCACCAGGGAGGCGCATCGTTTCCTCATCGTTGTATAGAAGCAGTCGACTCGAGCTTCAGCAAACATCCCTGAAGCACTACAGAAGCGGGGCAACCCCATCAATATCCTGAACGCATTGTTATATTGAACGCGAAGGACGCTGTACGACTTCTGCGTATAATCGGCCCACAGACTGCACGTGTAAAAAGAAGTGCAATATGCACGAAACAAGTTTATTTTAACACCCCGTGTACAACGTGCAAATCTGCGAGCTATCATATTTACCCTAACCGACAGCGCCCTTCGCTCTCGCTCAATATCTTCATCGTCTTTCATGCCCGCGGTCAAGACATGTCCAAGGTATTTAAACTTGTTTACCCGTGTGAGCGGAGTTCCACTTAAATGGACTGGTGGTATAGTTTCTGGACATATATGACTTTACTTTTAGTTTTTCATTTTCTAAATTTAGTTTTTCATTTTGAAATAACATAATTATCATAATTTTTATAAATAAATGTTTGAATAGTGCATAAATTCTGTTTTATTTATTAAATGAAGTAATTATTAATGAGATCAGCTCTTGTTTGGATGTCTTGATCTTCCATATTTTGGGTATTTCCATCATAACTGGTATTTGTTATTTCCGATTCAAAATCAACCTCGGGGGGAACTTCCTCAATGTTATTATTCCTACAAATATTGTGTAGTACTGCAGTGGCGATAACTATTGCTTGAACAACTGGCAATGAAACACGCATTGTAAGTGCCACAACAGGGAATCTTCGTTTCCAAACACCAAATGTTCTGAAAACATACACTTTATTACTCCAAATAAAAATATATCAAGTACATAATGAAATGATTGTATTTGTCATAAATTGTCGCAATCACTCTACAACTTGCCTATTGATGCATTACCTTTCAATTGTGTTTCTAGTCCGAATATGTGCTTCATTGTATCTTTGTTCAGCTTCAGTCCTTGGATTTAATAGAGGTGTCAGTAAATAGCTTCTATTAGGATAGGCACTGTCTCCAAGTAGCCAATAACCATTTAACTGTCCTGCATCACATTGGGCTATAAAAAAATATAAATTTAATATTACTTACTTGTTTCTAATCGAATGATTTATAAAGTTAATAATATTAATGATAAAACATGTAAAGACGGAACCTCTTAGGATGGAATTGTTGAAAATTGTTGCATCATGGGTAGAACCCGGCCAGCGAGCAACCACATTCATGAGTCTTAAATCAGCATCACAGACACCTTGGACATTGAGGGAAAAGTAACCCTTTCTGTTCCTAAATTCTTCACCTATTAATAGACCTGAAAGAAGTTTAATGTTAGGTAAAGTAAGTATCAGAGAGCAGTGGTGGCCAAGTGGTAACGGCCGCGACTTACGAGTTGTAGGTCGTGAGTTCGAACCCAGCCAGGCGCTTTACTTTGTGTAAATTATTTCATTACCACTGCTCTCAAAATGGTGAAGGAAAACATCGTGAGGAAACCGGTATGTCTTAGAACAAAAATTCGTAGACATGTGACATCCAGCAACCTGCACTGGGCCCGCGTGGTGGATTACGGCCCACTCCCTCTCACAGAGAGGAGGCCTGTGTCCCAGCAGTGGGAACATTATAGGCTGATGAAGATGATAGTAAGTATCTATTTAAATAAATTACAAAAATATGAATTATGTATTTACATGGAGATTGTATACGAATATGTGTGCAATCTATTGCTCCAACAACCCGAGGAAATTCTGCTATTTCATAAAAAGTTTCTGCACCTCCATGATTCATAACAATGTACTCATCATACAATGTAGCAATTGCTGATGAAATGTCCCGTACTATTCTGCCTGCTGTTGATTTTGATACTCCCACAAAATCAGCTACAGAAATCAGCATAGTGCCTAATGCATAAAATCTTAAAGTCATCAATAGTTGATGAAGCGGTGGCACTCCATGATTTCTGAAATAAATATTATACTTTAAAAACAAAGTTCTTTATTTATTAGGGTGCTGTTTTCTTACTATTTGCAACTTACCTTGATGAGGTTACACGAACGAGAGGCATTATTTCAGTTAACAGTAAATTTACTGCTAATTTTGACAGCCTAAACCTAAAGGTAAACTCCGCATCATCCAGACTTTGCATGTAGTTCACCCTTTTAATTCTCCGCGCAGAAGCACGTTGACGTCTTATTTCTTCACCAGCGTCACTGGCTCAGTTATCGGATTGGGATACTGATGTATCCCAATCCGATAATTGAGCCAGAACTTCCATATCACTATCACTGTCACTATCACTGGAGAATATTGACAGTGCCATTTTTCAAATAAAATCCGTGAAGTCAATCTTTTATCTCAGGAAATTCTAAGATTAAGATTTGGATTGTTTACACCGATCAAAAGAAACGTCAAATTCAACGGATAGGTTATTGACACACTCAAACTGTCATTTTCGAACAGAGGTCAATCTGTAGTCTATGATCTGTCCTCTCAAAGATCGATTGGTTGAAAAGATTGCAATTGCAATCCGCGGATCGTTTTTAGCTACACTTTAGTACAAATCTGGATTGAATCTTCGATCTTAAATCTAGAGATATTGGATTAGATAGGTTATTAATTTCGGCCGTTAGTAAGATACCATGTCAGCCAAAAATGGACATACTATGTGGGGCGAATAGAAAATATTAAAATAATAGACAAGGAATTCGTTTACTCAATACGATTTTATAAAACAATTAAGAAACCAAAACTAACATTTAGAATGACAAAGAAATTCGATCGCGATGATGATGTTCCTGCAATATTGATAGTGAAAAAAATAGATTTTACACAAGACCCCATAACTTTGAACTACTTTTTAACGCATTTTGATGAGGATTCGGTTTACTTTTAAGGTCTAATAAAATAAAAAAATAGGTAGGTATTTCGATAACTGCCAATGCCAAGGTCCAAATATTATAATATATTTTTTAATTATTTTACTTAATCTATCTGACTGATTTATTGTAGTGGTTATTTATTTGAATACGATTTTTTTAAAGAACGTTTAAATAAGTTTTTTTTTTGATCTCTTAAAGTGAAGACTTAATAAAAAGTAACCAAAGCCAAACCAGTACCAAAGCTGTTGAAGTAAAAAGGCTACCTGAATAAACAAAAAAGTTGGTTTAGTTAGTACATTTACATACCAGTTGCGTCTCAGTTTTTCGTACTTAATTATGTAAACTTTCGTGATTTGAACTACTTTTTAACGCATTTTGATGTGGATTCAGTTTACTTTTAAGTTCTGATTCTGTAATTAGAATTTAAAAGTAAACCGAATAAAAAAAATAACTACCTATTTTTACTGACTATTCCGTAATAGTCAGTAAAAATTGGGTAGATATTTCTATCACTGCCAAAACCGGTGCAAATATATATCTGACTGATTTAATTTAGTGGTAACTTATTTAAAATCCAATTTTTATAAAGAACGTTTGAATAAGTAAGTTTTTTTGGATCTCTTAAATAGTAGCCTTAAAAGTGAAACTAAACTTAAGTAAAACTTTTACCATTACCAAAGCTGTTGCAATTATATTTTTGATTATTTCACATTAGTTATTTGTTAATTAAAGAGGCAAGGTACCTGAATAAAAAAAATTGTTATAGTTCATTTTTGTGACCCTCTATTAGATACGAGTTACGTCTCAGTGTTTTAAATTCTAAGGATAGAATTTCTGAATATGTAATGGAAATGGGTACCCCTGACGTTGTAAATAATGCTCATGCTGCTAAAGCATATATTGGTTTTGATGCTTTGGGGTTGCCTAGTGCTAGTGATAACAATTCATATTATGAATATAGTTTAAGGTATTCTATTTCTTATAGAGTGTATTGGACTTTTACTACAATAAATCCTGATAATTATAAGATTTAAATAGTCTTTTATTTTAATCGTCCTACGTAGGTTCGCCCACCGCGGCGCATGGGTGGTACGATTTTTTTTTAAATTGGGGTGGGAAAATCTTTTGGGCGTTTAAACTAATGATATAGTGACCACCGCGCACGAGTCGAGCGAGCGAAGCGAGCGGTGCCGCGGTAGCGGCCGACGAGTGCCAGAAACACTTGTCTGCCCTACTCTCTCGAAATCCGTCTATTTCGCATTTTTTTCAAAACTAGTGTTTATTTTATAAACTGATAACGTAAAAGTAAATTTGACAGTTTCTATTAATAGTCAACTAAATGATCGATCACCCAATATAATAAAACTAGCCTTAAATATTAAAGAGATGGCCATTTCTGGCTAATGAATTGAATTTTTAATGAAGTATGCCGATCTTCGCCCCATTGACCTTACTTAATCAAAATAGATTAAGGAGGAAATGTCAATGTCAATTTCTAATTATAACCTAGATTTTTACAACAGAAAAACAATGATATCTCTTGAACCAGGGTGAATAAATGAAAGATGGTTTCTGATTATGAAAATACTGTTTTTAATATTATTTAAAATAAAAATCTTCAGGGCACAACAATTTTCCACTGGGACCCAACTTTTCTTACAAATCGGGCAATCTCCTTTCTTACTCACGGTTATAATTGTTCAACACAATACACAGACGTTCACAGAAGAAAGGCACATAAGATCGACATCACACAGATAGTTTATACACGGAGAATGTTACATACAGTTTGTACACAGATATTTATCTATATAATACGCTAATCCTGAAGGATTGTACGAATAAATTAGTAATTGGAATGGCACAAAGTTGCGTGGGCTTAGCGTCGCGGTAGCGAGATCGGACTGAAGGTCACCCAAGGTGGCCGAACGCGCGCTGAGCGGCGCGACCCCACTCCGGCGCACCTCTACGTCACAGCGTGACGTAGACGCGGCGCGCTTCCACAATACCGTATTGATTGTGTATGTTGGTGATAGATTTAAATAAACAGTATTAATATATATACAAGTGTAAGTCCTGTATAGTCGTGATAATATTTGTGTATAAATGTTTTGTATAAGTTGTTATGGGTCAAGGTCCAGGGATGGCCACAAGCTCTTCTATGTGTGGCCGGTTTCAGTTTTGACTTCAACAACTCTGACCTTACCATCTTACCAAGTGTTTATGACTCTAGCAAGGGGCCAGTATATTGGTGACAAATTCCCCTTACAATCACTAATGTTCCTACTTTTACATTAGGTTGAGTACCTTGCCACTTAGGGCGAGTTTGTAACAAATTTTCCAAAACTGAGATTGTTTTACTGTGTTTACATTGGGCTCAAGATAAGTATTCAAAGCGGTTCCTATTAAGAATGCCCTGGGGGTGATAGTTAGTAAATTAAAAACTATAGGTTCTGGCTCCATACTCTATAAAACAGTATTATAAAATTATAAAAATACCAAAGAGAAAGTAATGAAATTTAACGTGTACCTAATGTTATGTGCTTCGCTTTCACATTCATTTTCACCAAGTTTATTTAACTATGCAAATGCAATGCATTATTTCAGTAAACTTTTATTTAAATTCCTTTTGTATTGTTTTAGGTAAATGATCGTAAAGGTTTAAAATCGAATTGTTTGGGAAGATCCGCCGTCTTATCACGCGATTTAGAAGAAGATTTTGTAAAAAATATCTGGAAAATTCATGGAAAAGCATAGCTTTGGTCTGACAAGAAAGGAGTTACTAGAAACGGTGGGACAGTACGTTTCGGCAAATACTGTTAAAAATCCATTTAAAAATGGCATACCTGGTGAAGATTGGTTTCTGTTATTTAAAAAAAGGCATAATTTATCTATAAAGTAGCCACAGCCGGTGGAGTATGCGCGAAAACAAGCATGCAGTCCATATGTTATGTACCCATATTTTAATTATTAGAAGAAACAATTTAATGAGTTAGAGCTATACGACAAACCATCGCATATTTGGAGCGTGGACGAAACTATCTTCTCCAAGGATCCCTCCAAGTCCAAAATAGTTGGTTGTGTAGGATTTACCTCCACACGAACTATAGCATAGCTTGGAAAGGACAACACCAGTCTTGTGGGGTGTAGAGCCCTACGAGAGAAAATTCCACCTATGATTGTTTTTAAGGGAATAAATATTTGGGACGAATGGACGACCAATGAAGGCTATCCCGAAACAGCATACGCTTTTTTTTGGTGGGAAATCTTCAAATAACTTCTCCCGCTCTGGGTGGAGCAGGCGTGTCAGATTTTCACTGATTAAAACCCACCCAACAGTCTTTTTTGACAAAGTATTTCTAACAACAGTAGAACAAAAACGGCCTGTGCTTTTGATCTTCGATGGTCCTGCAACTCATGTGGGTATAAACCTTATCGAAAAGGCCCGAAAAGCTCAAAACGCAATTCTTAAAATCACTCCTCATACCAACCATTTGTTACAGCCATTAGATTTAGCTGTAAATAAGTCATTCAAAGATCGATGGGACGTTTTTTTTTTTCTTTTTTGGGTGGGAAAACATCAAATAACTTCTCCCGCTCTGGGTCGAGCAGGAGGTGGTGTCAGACTTCTACTGACTAAAACCCACCCGTGTTCCCTCAGTAGCCTGTGTGCCAGGGGCAGCGTTATCTCTTTCGAACAACCCGCACCCCTAGCAGGCTTCGGCCCTTACGGGTCGCATCATTTTCTGCTGACATCACTTTGTGGCGCGCGTGGAACACAACGCGCCTTCGACCTGGGCTTGGTCCTTACCGGACAGCGAGCTACCCATTACTCGCCGTCTGCAAGCCCAAGCCTACGTTGGCCGGGAATCAGCCTGGGATTCTCGCGACGCCCAGGGAGTCTCCGTCTCCTGCGGCGGCTAGGATCGTGAGGGCGCATAGACTGCCTCTACCTCGCGTGTGCCGCCTCCCTCTTCGCGAGCATTACTACTTCGCTGAAGGAGGTGACGGCTACCCATGCACTCTCGCTACGAACCATGGCCTGGACCAGGGCCGGACGCGAGTCATCGCCGCCGCCGATCGCCTCCACGAGGACACGGCGGTGCTCCGCCCAAGCCGGGCAGACCTCCACCGTATGCACCACCGTGTCCACCAGATAAGATCGACTTATCCGAAGAACAAAGTCCGATGTGATCATGGAGCAAAAGCTAGACGAGTTAAGGAATACAAACTCTACAGTCGTACGTTTTTAGAATTTTCGTATCTTATTTTGTTTCGGAAATATAGAATCGAATAACGTTCAATCTGACTTTAGCTCCGCGTAAAAACGCACGAAGTGACCAAGAGACGGCGCGCGGGGAGGGGGCGGCGCGGGCGCCCCGTCCGTTCGTCAGTCCGGCCGCTGTTTGTTGGAAGGAGGGCGATTTTGTGTCATGCGCTTAGCTTTTTTTTGGTTTGATGAAACAAATAATTTATCGAGTGTTTTGCATGAAAAAAAAATATTTTTAGAGATGTCACGATCACGCAAATGCTAACATTTGCGTGATCGTATATACATATGCTTAAAGAAGATGCAGAAAGGCCTGAGCTTAGTTCATCGCTTTCAAATGTCCCTGCTGTTTATATGGAGAAAAGTGTAAATGCTGGTGAGTTGATGATTTCAGTTGTAATTATTATCATGTCTTATTGCTTTTTTGGCTCAGTAAACAGTTGTGGGCGATCGATTTTTATAAAGGACGTTTTTTGACGGAGAGGTACAGAAACGCATTTTTAGAGCGAAAATACTATTGGCGTAATGTATATTCACAGGGTAATCATTCTTTCGGTAATTATAAACAGTAAAAAGTACAGGTCTTATGAAATATTAGGGCAATTTTTTACGAACATTATTAAACTTCTAAGCGTCTTAAGTGATTATAGGACGTTTTTCTACGGAATCTTTGAAACGATTTGTGGGTTCGATATTAAGATGGGGCGTTGTTACTGGGATGATGAAATCAGTTAGGACGTTGTTCATTTAAAAATATCGTTAAATATAAAGATTTTTTTATTTGAGATTTGTTTAATTAATTGCTAGGTATATTTCTCTTAATATAAACAGTATTCTATGAATGCCTACAATAATTTACAGTTGTTTTATTTTAATTTTGAATAACCCTCGTTCCTTGAGGATTAGGAGACTGGGGTTTGATAGAAAACAAATTTCAGTGTTTTCTCAAGTTGGTTTTATTATTCATAGATGTAGTGATTACACCTTAGAATAGTAGTGGTTAACAAAATTACTTAATCCTAAGACCTTATACTTTTGGCGGAGAATCTTGACACCGCCATTCAGAAAACGATCAAAATTGTACAACGCCATCTAGTGACGAAAACATTAACAAAAATCGACTTTTTTACATTACGATCGCGGTATGGTTACTTATTGTCTCTGTGAGGCTAAACATTCCGCCCACCAAGGACATTTTGTGCAACATTATGTCCTTCCAATACTAAAGTTGCTAATGAAACAGTTTATATTATCCTTACAATATACATTTAACCTTAAACATAGATATTACTTACTTGTCTAAACATTGCTTAAAATTATCCCTTAAAACTACTAACAAATTTCTTAGGCAATAGGCAAGACACACAGTTTTGACGTTGGTCGTTTAAATATGGAACCATTACTGCGAATTGTGACCACTCGTGTAAGATTGTCTAACCCCGGATGTTTTTCAACCACCCTGCCAAGAAGCCACCGACAAGGAGGTAAGTTGTCTTCCTTTATCAAAACTATATCCCCTACGTTTGGTTCAGGATTTTGTTTAGACCATTTATAGCGATGTAGCAGTGTGGTCAAGTATTCATCGGACCAGCGACGCCAGAAATGTTGTGTCATCTGCTGTACTGAATGCCACCTCTTCAAGCTGGAAATGTTCGCCTCTTCATAATTATGATCAGGCGCGTTCACAATTGGTTCGCCCACAAGAAAATGCCCTGGCGTTAATGCGTCAAAAGTGCTTGAATCGGTCAGTCTACACAAGGGACGCGAGTTCAGGCATGCTTCTACTTGGCTTAATAATGTGGACATCTCCTCAAAAGTCAAAGTAGAGCTACCTATTACCCGATTTAAATGTTTCTTACACGACTTTATTCCAGCCTCCCATAATCCGCCAAAATTCGGAGCATGTGGTGGAATAAAATGCCATGTCGTACCCTCAATAGATACGGCCGCAGCAATTTCCTTAGCTATACCTGACCTTTCGGAGCGAAGTAATGTGTCTAGTTCCTTGGAAGCACCCTGAAAATTTGTTCCGTTATCACTCCATATTTCTTTGCATTGACCACGTCTTGCCACAAACCTTTTAAAAGCGGCAAGAAACCCTTTTGTTGTTAGGTCGCTTACGACCTCAATGTGGACAGCTTTAGTCGCCATGCATACGAATAAGCAAATATATCCTTTATACGCATGGTGACCCCTACCCTTTGATGCCCTTAACTGAATAGGACCAGCGTAATCTACCCCACTACTCCTAAACGGCCTATTTGGGGTAACCCGTGCAGGTGGTAACTGACCCATTAATTGAGGTTTTGTAGAAGCTGCATAACGCAAACAAGTTACACATTTTCGCACGTATGCCTTTACCAATCTCTTAGCTCCGTGAATAAAATACTTAGTGCTTAAGTAGTTAAGCATTAGTTGTGGACCGCCATGAAGATTCTTATTATGTGCGTCGGCAATTAAAAGATTTGTAAAATGAGTATTACTTGGAATTAGCATCGGATTTTTACGATCCTTATCCAGACCAGAACGTTCCAACCTACCGCCCACCCTCAAGATTTTAACAGAATCAAGGTAAAGATTTAGAGACTTATATAACTTTCTTTTAGGCCTTTCTTTTTGCAGATCCAGAATTACTTCTTCGAAGCCTTGTCTTTGGCATACCCTAACGCATGTCTCCAGCGCTAATCTCATTTCTTCCGCTCTTATAAATGTATGACTCCTTCTTTCAGCTTTCGGTTTTCTCCACTCTAAAGGACGTCTTAAATATGCTACCATTCTGATTAATTGGGTAAGTGATGAGTATTTATGCCAAATAAAATTGTCGTCTGTTACTACGTGTACCATTATTTCTTCTATATTAGTTGATACTACTTTGCGTTTGCTAACTATTTTAATTTTATCCTTCAGAAATTCAGGACCTTCTACCCATAACTTAAAATTGACAAATTCCGACGCATATAAACCCCGTGATGCGCAATCAGCAGGATTGCTTTTCGACTTAACATGATTCCATTGCTGTGGTTCGCTGATGCTCAAAATTTCAGAAACGCGATTTGCCACGAATGTTTTCCATTTGTTAGGATGACTATTTAACCACGCTAGCACAATCTCTGAATCTGTCCAGTAGTATAAATTAGATTTAACGATTCCCATCACTTCAGAGACTTCAGAAAGTAGCTTTGCTAGGAGGACTGCTCCACACAACTGTAATCGAGGCACCGATACCGTTTTTATTGGTGCAACATTAGTTTTCGCCGTGAGCAACGTTACATAAACTCTACCGTCAGTATCGACTACCCGTGCATAAACTACCGCAGCGTATGCTGATTTTGATGCGTCGCAAAATCCATGCAAGTCAACCTGCTTGTCACTGGGTTTCATTTTCAACCATCGAGGTATTGAAAATTCCGTTAAACCTTTCAGTTCCTGCCGGTAAGTAAACCATTCCTTTTTTATTTCATGTGGAATTTCCTCGTCCCACCCGATTCCAGAAATCCATAATTTTTGGATTAAAATCTTTGCTAATACGATCACAGGAGCGACCCATCCCAAAGGGTCAAATAGTCTTGCTATATCTGATAACATTTTCCTTTTAGTTACAGGTTCCTTCAGCAGAGGCAACTGAAGCGAGTACTGGAAGGTGTCGCAACTTCGGTTCCAGGTAAGTCCTAACGTTTTGAATATCTCATCCTGTTTTATGTTGATTTCCCTTTCTACACTATCCTGTCCTTTGTACGAGTGCCTTTCACCTATGATCTTCTCTAGCAATTCACTGCTGTTGCTTGACCATTTCTGTAAGGTGAATCCTGCTTTCGCTAATAACATATTCATTTGGCTATAGATCTGCATGCCTTCTTCTATCGAGTCGCAACCAGTCATGAGATCATCCATATAATAATCTTTAAGTACTCTTTCAGCCGCCAGTGGATATTTAACTCCTTCATCGTGCGCTACTTGCTGCATCGATCGAACTGCCAAATAGGGCGCCGACGAGGTACCAAAGGTAACCGTAAGTAATTTATAATCTTTAATAGAAGATTGTTTGTTGTCTCTCCACACGATGCGTTGAAAATCTGTATGATGATCAGCCACGCGCACCATTCGGTACATTTTGATAATGTCCGAAACTAGACAAATGCGGTGAGTTCTCCATCGAATCAGTAAATGTCGCAAATCTGATTGCAGCCCTGGACCAATCATTAAGTCATCGTTGAGCGATACTCCATTTTTTCCTTTGCAAGAAGCATCAAAGACCACCCTTACCTTGGTTGTGTCTTTATCGTCCCTTATAACCGCATGATGAGGTAAGTACACTGCATTTTGATTTTGTTCTTCTGCTTTAGTTATTGGTCTCATATGACCGAGCTGCAAATATTCGCTGATGACTTCCTGGTATCTTGCTTTTAAATCTATGTTTTTATCAAGTTTAGCTTCTAATGCGTAAAATCTATTTATTGCTACCTTTCTTGCATCACCATATTTACAGCTCGGGTCAGGACTTCTAAATGGTAAGTTTACTACGTAACGACCGTCATTGTCTCTTACAGTGGTAGTCTTAAATATCTCTTCGCATCTTGTTTCTTCTTCGGTAAGTATATGTTTCTTTTTTTGTGGTTCCCTTTCTAATTCCCAGAACTTTTTCAGGACTTCATCATCACCAAGGTGAGCATGCATCACGGTAATATTCGATGTACTGTGACCAGCGGAAGCTACAGTTCCTGATAAAATCCATCCCAATGAGGTACACTGAGCTACAGTGCTACCACCAGGAGCTTTCTTTAACCCGTCTTGTAAAACTTGGCTATAAATGTCTGCTCCTAACAACATATCCACTTTATCCGGTGTGTTATATCTAGGATCCGCTAATTGTATATCGTTTGCTTGTGCCCAATCCAAATATACCGTTTCCCTACTAGGTAATAGTGATGTAATCGATTTGAGAACATATGCTTTGACTACAAGTTCAAACGATGGATCGACCCTGGACTGAATTTTAACCTCAACAACCGAATTTAGGAATAATTTGTTATTAGTATCAATACCAGTTATTAAACCTTTAGCTGATTTTTTCTGTAACCCTAAACTCTGGACAGTATGTTCTGTCACAAATGATGCTTGTGAGCCTTGGTCTAACAAGGCCCTGAGTGTATACCTAGCCCCATTTTTCGAAACAGCCCTCACTAGCGCCGTGGCTAATAGGACTTGGTTATTTGCTGTACCTTTCGAAAAACAACTTACTACCCTATCTTCAGCTTCTACTCCAACCGTGTGTGTTTGTTCTTTCGTCATTGAAACACTATCGCTTGACGAATTTCCTTTTTCTCCCTTAGACTCCTGCTCACCTTTAGGGTGCAACAAAGAGTGATGTCTGCGCTTACATACTTGACAAGAGGCTGTACACTTACAAAACCTGGCAGAGTGGTTGTGCCCCAAACAATTAAAACATAAGTTGTGATCTTGCACAAATTTACGCCGAGTATCCACATCTTGGCTAACAAATTGCTTGCAATTTCTTATTTTATGCTCGTTATTACAAAGCGGACAAGCTGCGACCGCATTGGATGCCGTGTGAAAAGCCTTTGCCTTATTAACATTAACATTATTTTTACACGGTTTGGTTTCTAGGAATTCAAACGCCCTATAGCGGCTTGTTAAAAATTCTTTAAACTGATCAAATGTAGGCAGCTTATCTGAATCAGTGTTACTAGTTACCTTTAGTTCCCAATCCTTTCTACTGTCTGCATCTAGCTTCAACGTTATAATATGAATGATCAAAATATCCCATGATGCCGTATCTATATCTAAATTAGTTAGTGCATTTAGGCAGTCTGATGTTGTATCCATTAAGTCCTTTAAAGCACTAGCTGACTCTTGAACTATGTTCTTTTGACTGAGCAATCTTTTCAAAATACAGTGAGACAAATATTTTTTATTGTTATATCTGGTCTCCAATTGAGTCCAGCATCTATCATAATTTGACTCCGAAATAGGTATATGACGTAAGAGCTGCTCGGCTTCCCCCGTCAAATAACTTTTTAAATAATGTAACTTTTGAACGTTATCAATTGTGCTATTTTTATGTATTGCCGATACAAATAAATCTCGGAAAGTCGGCCATTCAGTATATTTCCCCGAAAACGTTGGGATAGTGATTCTGGGCAACTTTATGTATGTGCCTTTTCCTTGAGAAACATTACTTGATGCTGAACCCGCAACCTCAGAAATTTCACTACTGTTAAATGAATTTAATGCCGTCTTTAACTCGCATTTTAAATCTAAATATAGTTCTTCAGTTGTAAAATAAACTTCATTTACAGTGTAGGGTACCGCTTTCAATTCTTTAGGATCAAAATCCTTCACAATTTGTGTATGAGTTAAACTAAATTGCGCCCATAATTCTTCAACACTTTCTAACCTAGTTTCTAAATATGGTTTGGTAATTCTATCCTTTGGCGACTTTTTAAAATTACTTCTGGCTCTTAACAACCTAGTGTAGATATCATCCTGTACTTTAACATATGATTGCAAAGTCATTTTGAAGTTATTCTAAACAATTAACAATTATAAAATGACAAGTCTTAAAAGTTATCGAAAATTTTACAAGTCAATGTAAACAAAGAAATTTTTCTAAGTGTTTGACATTAAGTTTCGCAAATTTTTACAAGTCCAAAAAGTTGTCGAAAATTTTACAAGTCGATGTAAACAAAGAAATTTTTCTAAGTGTTTGACATTTTCAAATCTATTAAAAATCGGGCATAGGTTCCCCGTCAGAACACAATTGGCTTAAAATCTAACTAAGTCTAAACATGCACACATGAATTTATTCTAAGTCCAAATTTCACTAATCGAAAGTTAAAGTTTTAATCCTTGAGGCAATAAAGTTCACTTTGGCTTGACACATAAGAAATTACAAAGTACTCACGATTTTCGGCACTATCACTCACTTCCTTACGACCTTAGTCGTCTGCAGCTTGCTTGCTGCTGTGGTATTCCTTCCTCCGTACTTCCCGCAACTGGATCCGGTGTTGCTATCTCCCTCTCTCACCATCCGAGATCACTCAGCAGGAGCGTATGGGGTTGGTGATTCTCCGTCCAATAGGAGAACACACCTGATTTCGATGGAGTAGCCCTTGCCACATCCGGCTCGAAGGACCATGAATAACCCTCGTTCCTTGAGGATTAGGAGACTGGGGTTTGATAGAAAACAAATTTCAGTGTTTTCTCAAGTTGGTTTTATTATTCATAGATGTAGTGATTACACCTTAGAATAGTAGTGGTTAACAAAATTACTTAATCCTAAGACCTTATACTTTTGGCGGAGAATCTTGACACCGCCATTCAGAAAACGATCAAAATTGTACAACGCCATCTAGTGACGAAAACATTAACAAAAATCGACTTTTTTACATTACGATCGCGGTATGGTTACTTATTGTCTCTGTGAGGCTAAACAAATTTCATTTGTGAATGTTGATGACAACGCCATGATACGACAAACGTCACCTTTGCCTTCTGGTGCAGAAGAAATCAGTCAGGAACTAGCTGACATATGGGAAGAAGTTCTGCATGAGCATGGTGGGACCAAAGAAATTACCTGCGACAGCTCGAATACCGAATGTCACGCCTGATCCATCTGCCGAGGATGTTTACAGCAATCAACCTAGTACATTTACTTTGGATGTGCCTTCTAGTTTCGAAAATTCACCATTAATACAGATTGAAGAGTTAGAAGTTTCTCACCACAGATCTACGCCGGTTAATTTGGAATTGTCAGTGCCAACTCCTATGCCATCTCCTACTAACGTCCATTCGATCTGCGATAGCACATTCTGCCCTAATCATGTAGACAGTTTCTTTGTGATTTCTTCGTCGTCATTTGGCATTACAAATTCGCCTGCTACTTCGCACTCAAGCGATCGTACCGTGACTCCTAAAACGACTAGAAAACGACAGAAGCACCTAAAAGAATGGACAGATATTAAACGCAAATGCCCTAAGAACTTAGGTAAGAAATATGTATCAAAACAGGGAAAAGCCGTAGATGAAAAAACAATGGGGTTACCATGCAAATGCCGATACAAGTGCCCTGATATAATAGGTCTTTACCTATGAAATTGCCGTTTTGTATGAAAAAATTTAAACGAATTTTTTTCATGAATTTTTTATTTGTATTAATCGAAGTAATCACCCATGCAATCAATGCATCTTTGCCATCGCAGTGGCAGTTTATTGATGCCCTTCTTAAAGAAATCAGCTGGACGGGAGGCAACAAATTCTTCAAAGGCATTTTGTACTGCCTCTCGGGTATTAAATTTTTTTCCCGCCAAGAAGTTATCCAAATTCTGGAAAAAGTAGTAGTCTGTAGGCGCAAGGTCTGGTGAGTAGGGCGGATGACGGAGAGCTTCCAACCCCAGTTCTTGCAACTTGGAGACCGTCTGCTGTGCAGTATGAGGTCGCGCGTTGTCGTGCAGGAGCAGCGGAGACGAGCGATTGACCAATGCTGGTTGGAGATGCGCCAGCTTCTCCATCATTGTGTTCAGTTCTTCACAGTACACATCTGCAGTAATGCTCACCCCGTTTGGTAAGAAGCTGTGATGAATCACACCGGCGCTAGACCACCAAACAGTGACCATCACTTTTCTAGGGGTAAGTTTTCGTTTAGGGCATTGTTTAGGTGCTGAACCAGGATCCAACCAACTTGCTGAGCGCTTACGGTTATCAAACAGAATCCATTTTTCATCGCAGGTAACAATGCGGTTCAAAATTCCTTCATTTGTGTGTCTGTTGAGCAGTGCAAGGCACGTCTCGACGCGTACTTCGCGCTGGCGATCATTGAGTTCGTGGGGCACCCATTTGTCAAGCTTTTTTACCTTGCCAATTTGACGCAAATGGACCAATATTGTTTTGACGCTAACGTCGAAAGCTGCTGCTAATTCAGCCGTAGATTGTGTATCATCAGCTTCCACAATCACCTTTAATTCGTCATTGTCGACCAAAGTCTTCGGACGACCGCGAGGTTCATTTTTCAGGTCGAAATTTCCAGAACGGAAGCGAGCAAACCAATAACAGGTGGTGCGTTGGTTTGTAGTGTTAGCTCCGTAAACGTCGTTGATGTTGCGTGCCGCTTGTGCCGCGTTGCTGCCACGACGGTACTCATATTCCATAATTACTCGAATTTTTAACGTATCCATGATGACGAAAAAGATTGAATTGCGATGAAAATGTAACACTAATCAATAAAGAAATGACTACTTTTAGAAAAAAAAATCCATGTTTTTAAAATAAAATTAATTTGAAATTAGAATTCTTAGCCAAACAAAAATTATTTTGATTTGAAATGGCCAGTACTGCAGAACGGCAATTTCATAGGTAAAGACCTAATAAAATATCTCACCAGCAGCGGTTGGACTGCTTCACAAAATTTTGGCAATTGGGAGATCGAGCTATGCAGTGGAATTTCATCATCAAATATTCCGATAAAATGAAGAAGAAAAGATGCCTGAATCAAGATATTCCTAATAATAGGAAACATACTTTTAAGTATTATCTGCCGCTGATCACAGGTTCTAGCGAATCTCACTGCGAGAAAACTGAAGTATGCCAAACTATGTTTATTAATACACTTGCCGTTTCAACTCGTATCTTAAAGACTGCTTGGAAGAAGTACGATGGAAGTGCTATTTTAGAGGAAGACAGACGGGGTCGCCACGATAATCATAAGATCGTTATAGATGACGCCATGAAACAAAGTGTTTGTGACCATGTTCGGGTATTTGTCCCTGTTGAATCACATTACATACGCAAGAATAGCCAAAAGCTCTACCTACAAGGAGATGTAAGTATTGCCAAAATGATCAAATTGTATCTTGAATGGTTCGACCCTGAGAAATACACCTCTAAGGCTGCAAAAGAACGCCAGTATCGCGACATTGTCAACTCAAACTTCAGTCTAGCTTTCCATATTCCTAAAAAGGATCAGTGCGATGAATGTCACGTTTTCCGCTTGAAAAAAGATCCAACGGACCAAGAAAAAGAAGATTTTCAACAACACCAGACCAATAAGAAGGTCGCAAGGGATTTAAAAAAACCAAGATAAAAAAGACGCTGAGGAGTCAAATGGAAAAATGGTTACTGCTGTGTTTGATTTTGAAAAAGTATTGCAGTGTCCTCATGGTAGTATAAATGTATTTTACTATAAGAGAAAGCTATCTTCTTTTAACTTCTCGGTTTTTGACATGGGTAAAAGGAAGGCCGTTTGCTATATGTGCGATGCATCTGTGGCAAAACGTGGCGCAAATGAGGTCAGTTGCCTCTTAGATTTTATGCAGGCTAATGTTGACCAAGGGGCCAAAGAGTTTCGCTTTTGGTCAGACAATTGTGCTGGCCAAAATCGTAACCGCTTTGTATTTTCATTGTATGTTTATGCTGCAAAAAAGTTCAACATATGCATAACACACCGGTTTTTACAGAAGGGACACCCAAAATGAAGGAGACAGTGTCCACTCTGTCATTGAGAGAGCTTCTCAAACGAAAACTATCTATACTCCTCATGAATGGCGTTTATTAGCAAGATGGGCTTAGAACGAAGAAGAACCCTATATTGTCCGTAACGTAACCCAGAATGACGTGTTTGACTTTAAATGTCTTTATAATAATAAGGTCTGGATGAAAGACATTAAGGGCAAGAAGATTAACTGGAGTAACATTCGAGAAGTTCATGCAGACGGTGGTGATCCTAACAAATTGTTTTTTAAATATGACCTGACTCAACCTGATTATAATATTTTAGTGATTCGCGGTAACACGAGGAAGTCTGTACAAACTGAACTAAAACCTGCATATTCTGAACCTATTATGGTTCCTGCTGCTAAATATAAAGACTTAATGGATATGTGCCGCTCAGAAGTAATTCCCTTAGAGTATCATCCATGCTTTAACTCTTTGCCACATCAAACCACTGTTGATTTTTCTGAAGAATCGGATGATGACCTATCGGAATAAGAATCTTCTTCTTTCTTTTTTGCTGCTTCTTTTTTTTGCTTTTTATGGTTTATAATCAGTAGATTTAGCGTAATAATAAGACTGCTAAGTTAAGTCCGTGCCGTAGTCATGTAGGTTACCTAGTTACCATGCTGTGATACGATATGCCATTTAATTACTATTTTATGTTTTAACTATTATGCCATCAAGGCAGTTTTAGGTATACGTACAGTTTAATTGTTGTTAAGACGTATACAACCTCGTCTAGTTCACGATGCTTCTGATTGGTAAAATTATAAAGACAGAATGTTATTTAAAAAAAAAGTTATTGTTTATTTTATAATAATGCGAAGTTTAAATTTCTTCATGCGCGTGTTAGATTATTCATTTTGATAATCTATTATTGTTTGGTAGATAATGTCATTTGTCACGTTGACGAAGCCTTGAACAAGTGCAGAAGTACCTAATTTGACTAGTTTACAAAAATAACGGTCTCAATTTGTGAAAATAACTTGGATGTTGTTACTATAAATGATTACGTAGTATTTAATTACACTTTTAATATATTTGGGTTTTCTAGTATTAATTAAAATTATAAATAGACTGATTCAATTGACTAGCACAACACTGGCAGTTCATATTGATACTTTAAGTGTCTTAAATTACGAATCAGTTCTTATTAAATTGCTTAATTACCATAAAATGTTTTCTAACGGTTTTACTACATAACCTTTGTTTATTAATCTGTGTTATAAGTTATTAAGCCAAATGAGTGACGTTCTGTAGCTTGTTCAAAATGGCGGTAGTTGTTTAATGTAAATTGACATTGGGAAGTTATAAAAAGGATTAAAAATAACGTTATTGGGTCGGTTGCTTGGTAGATGTTCAGGAGGTTAGTCCTAGTGCCGATGTTGTGTGGAATAAATCAACCAGATGTCATGTAAGTTAAGTAATTTGATATTATATAATAATTATTGCTTATTATAAAAATGTTGTTGTACAAGTTATATTATAGTCGGTTTTCCTAATGTTTTAAATCATAACAATCATATTCATGTTCTATTCCTAGCTATTGTAATAATGTAATAGCAATGTTATAATAATTCTAAGTTCTCTTGGACAATGGTCCAAGAGTTGAAATTAAATGTATGTAGGAAAATAATAATTCATAGTAATGTAAGAGACGTGTTGATGAAATACTTCAATACTGTTTCCATGGAGTTTCTTGTCCTTCTTCTCCATGAAGACCTAGTTTTGGAACGGACGACTAGCTTTCTGATTCAATATTGACAAGCCTAACTGAAATAAATGTCTGGTCTTGTCTTTCTGTGCTTTACTTCATGAAATCCTTTCCCTACAAACCATATTCATAAGAACCTGCATATACAGTAAATAAGCAGTAACCATTCTGATATTCAAAGCATAATATTTGTTTTAAATGTACACACTTATAAATGTATATATCCCCATTATTCTGACATCAGAAGTGGGATGGTTCTCTGGCCTTTTAAAACCACTTACTAATGCATTTTATTTTGCTATTTTCATGATCAATGTTCGAGCTTTTTTTTTTTTTTTTTTTGGGTGGGAAATCATCAAATGACTTCTCCTGCTGAGTAGAGCAGGAGGGCGTGTCAGACTTTTACTGACTAAAACCCACCCGTGTTCCCTCAGTAGCCCGTATGCCAGGGGCCGTGGTATCTCTTTCGAACAAACCCGCACCCCCGGCAGGCATCGGCCCTTGCGGACCCCACCAGTGGTTGCTGACATCTTTGACGGCGCGCGTGAGGAACACAACGCGCCGTCCCGTCTACCACTTTTCGGCCGCAGAGGATAGGGAGAGCGGCTGACGCTATACCGACACTCCTCTTCCCCTGCGGCCCCACCGCGTCCGCCATCAAACGGTGGCGGCCCCGTCCAGGCCACGGAAGGGAAGAGCGCTGCTCAGAAGCACCGGCACTCCTCCTCTACCGCAGCCTGTAACCCTCAGCCGCGATGCCTCCCATTCGACATCGCGGCCCACCTCAGTTGCGGTGCACCTCACCGCAACCTACTTTTTGGCCGCTACGTCAATGGCTTGAAGGCAAAAGCCCTGACGAGCGGCCCCACCGTTGGGTTCCTCTTGGCTTCACCGTGGATGGGAGACCACGGTTACTAAGCCCCCCCGCAACGACAATGCGGGAACCCACTCGGGGGGGATCAATGTTCGAGCTGCTGACGATATTTTGAAAACCGTTGGTGGGACGCTGACTTCACTCGCACCATAATGATGACATCCCGCTGCCCCTGACATCGGAGCTGTGGAGCTGCAAGTTACTATGTGAGCTTCGAGACTGGAACCTCAGCTGCTGTGAGAAGTATCGGGAAGCTTTCCTGTAATAAGAAGTAGCTTAAGTTGGTAAGGCCCTTAGAGGCTGTTTAATATTTACAAATGGATACGATGATAAATTGAAAGATTAAGTATTGCGAAATACTTTTATATCATTTCTATTGTTTATCGAGCATTTATTAGTATGTTTTTACTGTTAATTACTTATGTATCATTGAACCAATTACTTTAAAAGATAATCAGAGGATACAATAGTTAGAGGAAAGAGAGAGGAAGCAAAATAGTAATTTTGACATTCTTAAATGATACAAGAACAAAGTTACTTTCTTCCGTGATACATACCTAACTAATTGCTTTGTACTATCAAGATTCACTAATGCAGTCGCATACTAAGGGCTATATTGCTATGAAGTGGCGGTCCAGGCCGTACCTACAGCTGTGTGTATAAGTGATGTATTAACACAAAACTCACCGCTCTACTCACACACTGGCGTTACTCTTTGTATTTTATACATACCGTCGGCGACGACAGACATGACCTTGGTCGGTTCATACCATTGCTAAAATTTACTTTTATAATTTGAGTTCCGGTAGCGTGCAGCGTATCGTCTTGGATTATGAAACTCATAGGTCTGGGTTCAAATCTCGCGATGAAGCTTTAATTTTTCTTTTCAACAATCATCTTCATCTGTTCTTTTATTATCGTTTTATTACTCGTATTGTTATTTAAATAAAGGTTTAACAATAATAAATGATTACAAAATGTTTATTCGTTATAACTTCATGAAGAATGTATAAAAATAACTAATAATAACTTCTTGTTAAAACAGTTTATTTTCTCATAAAGAACAATTTATTGAAGTAAATAAGCTAGTTGGTGAACTATGATAATCAGGCTATTGTATCTTAGTAATATAATAATATTGTGTTGATTACTACTGTGTGTCGGTACTCTAAATAAATCACAATATTCTACAAAAATCTACCCACGTAAAAGTAACAAATGCAGACAAGTTGTCACAATACAATTAAATGACTCAGTAGTACTACTTTTATTCTACTGCGAGTGAGTTCGTTTTAACTCAAACCTCAAAGTTAACAAATCGTATTTAATAGGACTTAAAGAGGTTATAGCTTAAGTGTTCATTTTCATTCCGAAAAGAAGATTGAAACTAAACCTCAAAATAATCCAGATTACGGATAAGACAAAATATTATTTGAATATTACTAAAATAAATAAATATTTGTAATTTATAACTTAATGTTAATGTTTTTTCCGTTAACTATGTTTTTTAAGCTGATTCTCGAGCTGGTTTTCCATGATGCCTTGTTTGCCATGAACCTTCTGCGTGGAGTGCACGGCGCACGGTTCGTAAAGATGTGTCGAATAATTCGGCAAAATGTCTTGTCGTTTTGAAACCACTTGTTTCATATTCGCTGAACGTGTGCCTGTTATAGGAGCTGGGGTCTTCCACTTTGCTTTCCACGGGCAAGGCTACCGCCTTCCTCATATCTTTTCACCCACCGACTCACAGTATTTCACTAAAACAAAAAAGGGGTACTGTTAGGCTACTAAGCAAAATACACACTTTATGTATTACCTACCTACTATTTAGAAACAAAATTATTTAAAAGGGCAATTTCACATAGATATTAAGTTTATTGTTATTTTCATCGTTCTATAATCTAGGAAATAAATTTACATTGAAATTTTATATTTTTATTTTATTTAGACATTGTGATATTTATAAAACGTTTAAAAATAACTACAAGGATCAGCAGTTATACTATAATTAAGTAATTAAATGTTTAATATATATTTAAATCATAATACTCACACTCAGTCCGGTTTCATCACATAGGTATTTGTGATATAGGTATTAAGTCCACTTTTATGCAGCGCAATAATATTCGCTTTCATTTCTATATTTAAATTTGCTTACATTTTAAAATGAATTAGAAGGACGCTAATAGATGAAACACACGTCACTAGCACACAATTATCAACCAACACCGTTCTATAAGTCGCGGTGAATGAGTCGTAAATCATTTAAATTTATTTAGGTTTCTGTGGGTATAATGATAAAGTTTTACGAGTTTAGTGAATAAGAAGAACAGAACAAGAAACTATACTCAAAAGTGATTTTTAAAACAATAAAAAGACTATCACACAGCGAGTGGGATTCGAAACCGCGACTCGCTGCGCTCAAACGCGATAATCAAGTGCAGTAACCGCTCAGCTATCATGCCATTTGCTTTAACGGTTGAATTTAGGAAATACATTCATTCATAAACGTATGAGAGTGTGTGTGTATATAGTATTATAGCCTATAGAAATTGCTTATTATAAGAAGGTCGTAAGTTAAAGCGAAGTGTCAATCTATTGCTTTTTGAGATTGGGGCACCATTAGTGAGGGCTACTGTACAATAAACACTTGTGATTAGGTTACCGGGTAAATAAATTGATTAAATCAGTTAACTTCATAAGTTTAAAGATGCTAAATGCAATTTAATTTGTCTTTCTCCATGTCATGATAAAAAAGAAAAATATACAACCATCTAATCTGCGTTTGCTAATTAATTTCCACAAATGAGAAGTAAAGAAAAAAAGAAAAAGATACTTAGTACCTACATGTAAAACTCGATTTGATAAATTTCAAATTGCGCCACGACTTACCTGAAATTCAAGTGGCAATAAAATCAATTTGATTACACTATGGATTTTAAAGTTGTTGATACTTTCTAGCTTATTCAGTAGTAGCCTCGAAACGTGTCATGAACAGCTGTGTATGCCTAAGGTAGCTTATGAATGGTAAAAATATTTTCGGATGTGGTAATAAACCCCGAATTTATAGTTATACTTTTTTATGACTTTAGTAGAGTATGTACTTAATGCAATTTTCTTTCTATTTCCTCATGACGTTTGTATTATTTTATGATTTTAAAAAATTAGCTTTTAAGATTTTTATTGAAAGACATAATTATGAAATTGTGTTATATTCGATTTCAATTTCCAATGCTCACAGCGATGAGACTTGAGACAGAAAAACTTAGTAACTTAGTTTGGTTAAACTGAAATGAACCAACTTAAAAAAAATGCAAATGACGTTCAAAAGTGCCTTTTAAGTGCCTTTGAAATAAATTCTTTGACTTTGACTTTGATTTTGACGTTGACTTTGACTTTGATAAGTTGCAATTTAGAGGTTGATTTTATTGTGAAATCAATGGAATAATTGCTGCTGGGGTCATAGGCCTGGTGTTAACTAACTCACGTACAGCAGGTGGGGCCTTAACATCACTTGGGTCATAGACTAATGGAATTATTGCTGCTGGTGTCATAGGCCTGGTGTTAACTAACTCACGTACAGCAGGTGAGGCCTTAACATCACTTGGGTCATAGACTAATGGAATAATTGCTGCTGGGGTCATAGGCCTGGTGTTAACTAACTCACGTACAGCAGGTGGGGCCTTAACATCACTTGGGTCATAGACCAATGAAATAATTGCTGCTGGGGTCACAGGCCTGGTGTTAACTAACTCACGTACAGCAGGTGAGGCCTTAACATCACTTGGGTCATAGACTAATGGAATAATTGCTGCTGGGGTCATAGGCCTGGTGTTAACTAACTCACGTACAGCAGGTGGGGCCTTAACATCACTTGGGTCATAGACCAATGAGAACAATATAAATATTCCCCTTATTGCTTTTGAGACAAGTACAGTTCAGCATGGCTGTGAAAGGTTATTTTCAGATTTATTGGCATTGTGATGATGATTTTGGTGCATTTCAGTTTGACCGAACGTTCAAACGGTACATGGACAATTGGACATGGATTGTATATTAGGATGATGGATAATTCTTTTATCTTAATAGACCAACGTATAGTGAATTTAAATTGTAATATTGGTTTGGATGTGCTTTTACTATATATATTTTTTTTTTCGGTACGGTGTGATTTGTTATTCTTCTTCAGTTTACAAATTCTTTTCTTTTCAAATCAAGATGTATCACACCTCTTAAAAATACGGTACTGAACAGATTACCGCATAAGAAAATTTATTAATTTACATAACACCAATCGAAATAGTACGTACCTTTACTGTCGAGTTGAAATCACCCAAATCTTTTATTTTCAAAAACCTGGCTATTTTATGAAATAAAATTAAATATTTAAAAACAAATGACGCTTACGGTGTCACGTTATTAATTCGGTCTGAAATATCAAATGATGGCTGAATATAATTCTGCGCTTATTGACTTTACAAACAAATATAAAATGCTGAATCTGTAAAGCTGTTCTATTGTGAAATTGGAAATTATTGTTGAACTAGCAGCGCTCCGCGGTTTCACCCGCGTAGTTCCCGTTCCCGTGGGAATACGGGGATAAAATATAGCCTATATCACCCAGGAATAGTGTAGCTTCCCAACAGTGAAATAATTTTTCAAATAGATTCAGTAATTTCGGACCCTATTCAATGCAAACAAACAAACAAAAAATAAACAATCAAATCTTTCCTCTTTATTAATTTTATTGGTATAGATTATTACAGAATAGATAAATTAAAGTAACGAACATATTTTGAATGTGAGTGTACAAGTAATTTATAATCGATGTTATTTGAGAATTATATAAATGCTATTTTAGTGGTCACGGTAATTTAAAATTGGGTACTTGTGTAAGGTTCTGATGTTTACAAAATTATTTCGGAGATAATTTTAACGAAAACGAAATATACCAAGTCTTAGCAGAAAGTCGGAATAAATAGTTGGTACTTTATTTATCGTCGTAAAGTCCCTCATTACTGAAGATCGTGGTCACTGGATGAGCGGACAGTCATTCTCCATCTACTCCGGTCCAAAGTCGCCAACACCACTTGCTGAAATTTATTGGAGGGCGTGGCTTCTTTTATTTATTTATTAATTAACTGTAGATGACTTACAGCTAAAACAAACAATAAATAAAGAATGGTATGTGATACTGACAGCCAATTAAGTAGAAGTGAATCTAAAAACACACTTTTGCTAGAACTAATTCATTATGATTTTTTTCAAAGTAGTGAGCATCACATGGTTTAACTTGTTAGTAAAAAAACAAAACTTAAAACTATGTTTGTAAAATTAATAATTATAAAAAATTGAGCTATTAAATTTAACATAATAGAAAATTGAGCTACTTCACATTATAAAGGGCACCACCCGAGTACCATCCATGTAGAAAACTAAGATTTTCCTTAAGATTAACTTGTTTGAAATAATTCACTATACTTTGGTTTCTTGTTAGGTGTTATTAAAAGTTATTACTTCCAATGTAAAAGTATTGTTCGGAGTGGCCATGTCAAAAATGTATGAAATTGTTAATAGAAAATGTGTTTATTGAATAGTGTTCAATAATATTGTCAGATTGACCGAACGATGAATTATTCGAATTATTTTCATGATCACTGGTCAGTGCTGCGATGCAGCTGTTAAACATGAATGACTTACTGAATTGTTGCTATAACAATTCTTTTGTGAACTTAATTATACCCTTACGTTAATAGTTATGACAAAATTGTTAAATGTTTATACGACATTAGGGAGGTAAAAACAAAAAACTGTATCGATATGTAGACAGATAAATTGTTATATGCCCGGAGCACATAAAATGAGAAACGAAATGTATAAATTTTTGTTGTATTGGTCACTATTAAGTTCTGTCGTTTTAGTGAGAAGGAGGATTCATAGGTACTTCGAGGACGAAGTATTTTCAGTCTGGCCGTGTTCGATCATTCATTTTGATATTATAATAAGTATTGTTTGTTGGATAATGACATCGGTCACATTAACGAGGCCTTGAGGTACCTACCTATCTTGACAAGATAGTATTCACAGGAAATAACTGTATTGACTTGCAAAAATTACTTAAATCTTTAATGATTAAGTAGTTTTTAATAATACCTGTTTAAATATACTTTACCTTAGGTTTTCATTTGATACTTTAATATAATGTGTAAGTTTAACTGGTCAACTATCAAGTACTGTTGTTTTTGTGAGACGGTGGATTCATAGGTACTTCGAGAACGAAGTACTTGTCAGTCTGGCCGTGTTAGATTATTCATTTTGATAATCTATTATTGTTTGGTAGATAATGTCATTTGTCACGTTGACGAAGCCTTGAACAAGTGCAGAAGTACCTAATTTGACTAGTTTACAAAAATAACGGTCTCAATTTGTGAAAATAACTTGGATGTTGTTACTATAAATGATTACGTAGTATTTAATTACACTTTTAATATATTTGGGTTTTCTAGTATTACTTAAAATTATAAATAGACTGATTCAATTGACTAGCACAACACTGGCAGTTCATATTGATACTTTAAGTGTCTTAAATTACGAATCAGTTCTTATTAAATTGCTTAATTACCATAAAATGTTTTCTAACGGTTTTACTACATAACCTTTGTTTATTAATCTGTGTTATAAGTTATTAAGCCAAATGAGTGACGTTCTGTAGCTTGTTCAAAATGGCGGTAGTTGTTTAATGTAAATTGACATTGGGAAGTTATAAAAAGGATTAAAAATAACGTTATTGGGTCGGTTGCTTGGTAGATGTTCAGGAGGTTAGTCCTAGTGCCGATGTTGTGTGGAATAAATCAACCAGATGTCATGTAAGTTAAGTAATTTGATATTATATAATAATTATTGCTTATTATAAAAATGTTGTTGTACAAGTTATATTATAGTCGGTTTTCCTAATGTTTTAAATCATAACAATCATATTCATGTTCTATTCCTAGCTATTGTAATAATGTAATAGCAATGTTATAATAATTCTAAGTTCTCTTGGACAATGGTCCAAGAGTTGAAATTAAATGTATGTAGGAAAATAATAATTCATAGTAATGTAAGAGACGTGTTGATGAAATACTTCAATACTGTTTCCATGGAGTTTCTTGTCCTTCTTCTCCATGAAGACCTAGTTTTGGAACGGACGACTAGCTTTCTGATTCAATATTGACAAGCCTAACTGAAATAAATGTCTGGTCTTATCTTTCTGTGCTTTACTTCATGAAATCCTTTCCCTACAAACCATATTCATAAGAACCTGCATATACAGTAAATAAGCAGTAACCATTCTGATATTCAAAGCATAATATTTGTTTTAAATGTACACACTTATAAATGTATATATCCCCATTATTCTGACACGCGCGTGCATTGTTCTAATAGGTGCATTGATCTGAGAGTTTTAGACTGCTAATTTTAAGTCCGTACGTAAGTGTGACGTGATTGCTGGACTTAATCGTCAACTGGCGAGCGCGAATCTCGCGAGCGCGCGCGAGTTGGCACTTTTCGATTTTGCCTACTTTTTTTGTCGTCAACTCGCGCGTCTATGTAAAGTACAGTCAAATAAAAAGAGATTGAAAACAAAAACTATTAATAATTATTTATTGACCGCGTTAGCTGATTCTGTGAAGTACTGACTTAGATTACGATTTAGAGGGCCGAAATGAGAAGGCCTGGGGAACGCATCCAATGACACATACTATCTCGTCTAACGCGCATGCGCACAACAGTATAGCTGTCATAGCGCTATCTCTTTCTAATTCATTTTGCAAACTGAGTGCCTACTCCTTATGCACTTAGTTACAAACGATGTACCTGTCACGTCTAACATGGCGGAAGTGATGTGTGTGTGTGACAGGGACGGGTACATCGTTTAGCCGTTCGAAGTTCATCAGGAGTAAGCACCCTAGTTATTATTTTAGTGACGTTAGTGTTACGTAAGCTAAGCTGACGTTTACAGTGCACTTACGGAGTAAACATACTTACAGAGTATAAATGTTTTTATTAAGTCTATAAGAATGCCATTTGGTGTGAAAATGTGGAAGTTTTTAGTGATTTTGATGTACTGTGGGGGTAAGTTTATAACAATTAAACTTTTCGGGTAATACTCTCAAAGTGTTCTGTTACTTTTATCAGGCATCTTGATTAGTTAAACCTTAGATTAACTCGTTGTTCTTACTATTTTACTTTTTTGAATTAACATATGGCTTTACCCGCTCGGTTGCTTCGCAAAAAAATGCAAAGAGGGTCGCTTGCCAGTGATTTTTGACCGCATCTGAGCGTACGACGCGCCGTAATAAAAATTTGACTGTGACTCGCTCCAGAAGCGCACTTCAAATGTTTTAACTGCTCTGAATAGCCATTAAAATAAGCCTAAACATTGTGTCTGTTTTTTAATAGATCTTGTTTCCGTATTTTCCTATGTACCTTGAAACTTTAACTACCCAAATATTAGCTACTTGTATGGAAAAATGCGTTTTACTAAAAACTAAGATCGACAAGAGTATTGTTTCTTATTTTATTTATAAACTAGATTAATTACTAGATACATTTAATAACACATGGATATATTTCATGTGGAATAAAATATTTAAAACATTAAGGGAACTACAACTTGAAAAAAAAAATGGCGACGTCAACTTTATTTCGTATCGTGTACTAAGAATTAGATTTATAATGTTGTCAACTTGTATTTGAAGGTCGGATGATATATCAGTCTATGGTTTAGAAACGTTTCACGAGGACTTTATGAACTACAACATAAAGTTTAAAGTCGATTAGTAAAAATTGGTTGTTGGAAACGATTGTTGCCAGAAGCAGTCAAGGGTGTTCAATTTTGGAAAAAATTGTTTCCTTAAGCAGTTTATCGGTTACTTAATTGTTTTGTTCACTTTAACTTGATTGTCGTTTACTTTCTTATAGTGCGATTGCACTTTAAAATAAATACCACGTGGCAATTTTACACAGTATATTTATTCCATAGTAAAAAATATACGTTGATTTTCCATTTTTTATATAGATAATTTATATTTTTTTGTGATTTAGCTTTTTAGAAAATGTTTGTCATTAAAAACAATATTTTTAGGAAGTGGACCACAGGCAGGTTCGTCCAGAAATGTAACTGGACACGACATCATTACATCTCAGCGAGGAAGTTCGATACTACTTCGTGCAGGACACAAATATAATAAAGACCGAGAAAATAAAGATGGTTCCTGTATCTGGAGGTGTTCGAAGAGGACTGTTTGCAAGGCAAGATTAATTATTGATAGCAATAACTGCATCAAACGAGATGACAAGCACGACTGTGAGCCTGATTTTGTATCAAATGAACTGGAGCTTAACTTCGACAAGTGCATGGAAAAAGTAAAAAGTGACTGTACTATACCCATACCAAATGCATTTCGACATACGGTCTCAACCCTTAAAGATAAAGGAATTGACCTCATAAAAAAAATACCTACATATAAAAATATTAAAAACAAATTTTACCGAAAACGGAATAAGTCATTGGGGGTAAGAAAGGTATGTTTTAAGTCGATTAAGAATGTTACTGTGCCCGAAATATTTGCAAACTTTTTACTAGCCGACTACCAAACAATCAATAGAATTTTAATATTCGCTAGTGAAAATTGTAAAACAATTTTAGCAAAACCAAATTTGACCATTTTATGCGATGGTACTTTTAAATTTTGTTTAAAACCTTTCCAGCAGTTGTACACTTTACATGTTGATTTAGGAAGTAGTAAAACTCATAATAATATTATACCCGTTATTTATGCGTTGTTGGGTAACAAAACAAGAGCAACTTACAAAATTTTGTTTCGCCTTATCAAGAGCCAAATTCCTCAGTTTAATCCCAAAACCATTCTACTAGACTTCGAGAAGGCTGCAATGTTAGCAGTCAAAGACATATTCCCTGAAACAAGCGTTAGAGGGTGTTTCTTTCATTTTTCGCGAAGTTTGTGGCGGAAAGCTGACGAAATAGGCATAACAAAATCTGTACTATTTAGAAAACATATAAAGAGGTGCGTTGTTTTGGCACATTTGCCCAAAGAAGCTGTTGAGAATGGTTGGTTGTATATTATGTCTCAATGTCCGAATGATAAAAATATTGTAAAATTTAATGATTATTTTGTAAGAACTTGGTTGAATGAGACTTCCATTTTCGCAGACAAATGGTCTTGTAATTTTAGCCAACACCGCACTACGAACATGGTTGAGAGCTGGCATTCTACGGTAAATAAAAAAATTAATAGCAAACCCAAAAGTATTGCACATTTTTTGACCATCTTAAAAGAAGAAGATAATTATTATCAGACTTTATACTTAAAGAAGTCTAATATAACTGCAAAATGTGAAGAAACTTGTGCTATTGACGAGCACATTACCAACACTGTTAACGAATTTATCCATGGGGTTATAAATATTGACTTATGTATCGAACTTTTGATCTTGTGATTTTTGATTTAATTTAGCATAGTCTGTTTATTTTAACGTTTGCTATAAAAATCATTTATAACAAACCATGATCTGTGATTGTATAGTCTGTGATTAGTTTTATTAGTAGGTCGTCAGTAATAACTTAGCCAATTGATGAATCTACTTATTGATAGTGTTTAGCGTTTTTTGTAAAAATCATTTACAACCATATGTGATCTGTGATTTTATAGTTTCTAAGACTCTTTCTATGGTTCCTAAGATTGATTTTATTAGGGAGCAATAATAAGTCAGTTTGTTGTCAATTACTATGTTTAGCTTTACTATTTTATACTTACCAATATTCAGTATACGAGTATGTGAGGGGAGTGTTTTCGTTGTTTCTATTTTATTTACTTAGTTTTTTACAATTTACATACTAGATAATAAGATAATAAGCCAAATTCTCAAATCAATGTGATATTGTTGATAATTAGTAAGGGAAATACTACTAATAATTTATATTTTGTCCTGTTGATTTATAATAAACTGATTTCAAAACGATGTATATTTTGTTTTATTTTAAAAATCAAATTTCATAAAGTTTCTTATACATTTATAGTAGGTAAGTACCTAACTAAATTAAATTTGTTATAACGTTTTTGTAGCTGACTATACATTAAAACATCAAATTATATAGACGCGCGAGTTGACGACAAAAAAAGTAGGCAAAATCGAAAAGTGCCAACTCGCGCGCGCTCGCGAGATTCGCGCTCGCCAGTTGACGATTAAGTCGATTGCTGTTCAAAATTATGCTATCTAATGGTATTGCTATCTATTTTCAGATTTTTAAAATTAATAAACGATTTTAAATAATAATTTATTTTTTTATTTAGTTGTATTCCAGGGTAGTCATAATTTGGCTAACATTATGTTTAAATATTTTAAGGTGGTTTTTCACAAAGGACTTATAAGACATGGGTATTTCCAACAAAAAATTACCCATGTTATTATAGAACGTGACTTAATTCAGACGTCTCCGTAAAACAACGTATAATGTTCACTACGGACCCCTGCTCTTACGCCATAAAACGTCCTATGTTGATATGGAACTCACTATCTCGTGAAATAAAAGGATAAGAAATGAACATTACATAGCATTTAACTAGGCTGGGGCGTTGTTACAACATACCAAAAAATATAAATGTTAAGTCTCACCGTTTAAGAGTTACACAAGTTAACAACTTCTCTAACCTCTACTGAAAACTATCAACCCTACAGATCGGACTTTATTCTACGGATGAGTCGAGATGCATCACGCCTGGTTTCCCTGAAGGATTATGAAGTGGTGTGTGTTAATGTTTTAGTTGTTGGATAAATAGTACAGAGAATATTACGTGATTAAAATTCTACCCAGTCAAGAGTCAGGTGCAGAAATTGAATGATCGATTTTAAGGTTTTCTTTCCCATTTATAAATGATTTAATTTTGATTAATAGAGTTAAAAGTCGTGTGTTTTTGCTATATTTAGTTTTTTTTTTTGTGCGGTTTAGCACCAACTGTATTAAATAAAACAATCAAGAAAACTAAGTTGTAAACACTACACACATAACATAACCTCATTCCAATTAAAATATTTCTCGTTTTGACATGACATTAAATCAGTCGGTCACATTCACTCAATCACGTATTCGAACTTCATTCGGGATTCACAGAGACAACAATAGACAATAATGATCATTGTCTATTGTTTCAAGAAACAAACAAAATTAAATTTCAACATTACACTATTACATATTTTACACATCTTACAACACACATAGTAACTATCAACTACCTCACTTATTTCTTACAATTAAAACACTCCACATCTTTTCTTAAACTGTAATATACGTGAGAACGGAGCGTACAAACCGTGAAAAGAGACACCGTGACTTTGCATTTTGTATAAAAACCTACTCACGGTCCAATGACCTGATGAGTGTTCGTTTACTCGTAGGGCCCCCATTTTGTTTACAAATCCCAGTATGACGGTAATGTGAGATGAATGTGAATAAAAAACAACTTTTTGTCTATGGTGATGACTTGATATGTCTTTTTTTGTAAAAAAAAAAACAATTAATATTTTTTTGTTGACGAAGCCACATCTATGCCAACCTGATTTTGCAAGAAATTTTGTAGAAGAAAAAATACAGCAATGTAAAGATAAATTGGTTTCTCCTCAATTTCCACCAGTGCCAGAAACCTTCAACGCTATGGTGAGTGAATTCAAAGTCATACCAAGTTTGATTAAAAACATACCGTCATTTCAAAGCATCAAGTCAAGTTTATACAGACATAGAAATACAATCGCTGGAATAAAAAGGCTTAAATGCAAAAATGTGGAAGAATTCCAAGTTCCAGAAGATTATAAGGACTTTCTTTTAGCAGACTATTCATATAACTGCAACCGAATTGTAGTGTTTTGTATTGAAGAAGCCAAAAATGTAATCTGTGAGATTGATCATTTCTTATGTGACGGTACTTTTAAAAGCTGCACAAAGCCATTCACTCAACTTTACTCGATACATGGAGACTTCAGAAGTACTGAAAATAGTACTAACATAATTCCGCTAAATTATGCATACATGTGTCGCCGTGATGAGGAATCCTATACAATTATTTTCAATTTAATCAAAAGTCAAGTTCCTGGATGGCAACCTTCAAAGTTTTCAATTGATTTTGAGAAAGCTGCTATGAAGGCCATAAAAGCGACATTTCCGTTAGCTACACTTAAAGGATGTCACACCCACTTTAAAAAAGCAATATGGAACAAGGGCCGTGATTTGAAACTTACAACATCTGCTGACATATTCAAATTTCGAGAGGTAGCATTGACTACAGTACTTCCATTACTGCCCGAGACAGAAATAAGAAACGGTTGGCTCTATATTACGCACAGGGATACTACGGATCCTGATATTTAAAAGTTCAGGAAATACGTTGAAGTACAATGGTATACCAGTTTGGTGCGGTTTTGGGGAAAGGCATCGAACGACAAACGCTGTCGAAGGGTGGTAAAACAAACTAAATTCAGCGATGAGCAATAAAAACCCAAACATAATGCACGCTTTAAGCGTTCTTCGAGAAGATGCATGTTTTTTCTTTGTGAAAAAAATGCAAATAAGTAAAAAAAAAGAACCGTCCAACAAACGAAAAATAAAGTATATACAGCGATCAGTTTATTCAAGAAACCCAAATGGAAATCGTAAACGGCCAAATATCTATAGGCCAATTTTTAGAAATTATGAGAAACTAATAAGTACTTATTGTATTTTGTTTAACTATGTGGATTTAAGACTTTTGAGTAGTATCTACATTATGTTTAATTCAAGAAACCCAAATGGGTCTTGTAAAGGCCAATTTGATATTGTGAGAAATTATTATTGTTTAACTATATATGTGATTTTTAAAACTGTTGATTAGTACATATCTGAAGGCCAATTTTTAGATATTGTGATAAATTATTATTGCCTTTTTGTTTAACTACATATGTGATTTTTAAAACTGTTGATTAGTACATATCTGTAGGCCAATTTCTAGATATTGTGATAAATTATTATTGTCTTTTTGTTTAACTACATATGTGATTTTTAAAACTGTTGATTAATTTATAATATTTAATTTTTATTCCTCCGTCGAGGAATAGGATAATAAAACTGTGATTATGATTGTAATGTTCTAGTCGATTTTAATAATTGTAGCCTGTCAACCAGCTGTGGAAATTAAGTCGGTTAATTACCGACTTCAATAAAAAATAAGCAATCAAAGCTATATTATATAATACTAAGTAGTAGGATCATTTTTTAATACTTGAGTGAAACATTTAATAAAAGTTGATTCAAGAATATGACTATTATTTACCTACCATATAATTTATAAATATTTAAATTAGTCTTACCCTTAGCCCTGCTAAAAATCGAATCCGTAAGTATATTAAGCTATCCTTTACCGGTCTCTAGATTAAACAATTTAAATTGATGGCCAGTGGGGATCGGATCAAAAGAGTTGTGCCACTGTCCCCCAACGGCGGCCATAGGGAATGTGAAAAAATCCGTGTCGCTGTCCACCAGTGGTGGCGAATGGAAATAATTTACAAAGTTGTGACGCTGTCCCTCAGTGGTGGACAACGAGAATAATGTTTTAAAGTTGTCTCGCTGTCCCCCAGTGGTGGCCAAACAAGTGGTGGACATCGGGAATAATCGTTTTCACTTGACGTGGCTATTTCTTCTGCGCTTTGAGTTATGTTTCGGATCCGGAAAATATTATTTATTTCTGCCTTTACAGCATCTTTAGCAGGCAATTTATTTTGCAATAGTCTAAAGCTGTTTCTAAAAACGGGATGCAGTATAGTAGAAATTCGAAAAATAGTTCAAGATTCATATTCCATTAAGCGATCATTATACATATTCGATTTTACTGACTAAAACCCACCCGTGTCCCCTCAGTAGCCCGTATGCCAGGGCTTGCGGTATCTCTGTCGAACAAACCCGCACCCCTGGCAGGCATCGGCCCTTGCGGGCCCCGTCACATTGTGCTGACATCTCTTTGAGGCGCGCGTGGAACACAACGCGCCGTCGACTTGGGCTTGGTCCTTACCGGACAGCGAGATACCCATTACTCGCCGTCCGCAACCTTATGCCTACGGTGAACTGAAATCGGCTTGGGATTCCCGGCGCCCAGGGCGTCTCCCTCCTGCGGCGGCTAGGATCGTGAGGGCGCATAGACTGCCTCTCCCTCACGTGCGCCGCCTCCCTCTTCGCGAGCATCACTGCTTCGCTGAAGGAGGTGACGGCTCCCCATACCCTCTCGCTCCGTACCAGGGCCGGACGCGAGAAATCAGCGCCGATCGCCTCCACGAGGACACGGCGCCGGCGGTGCCCAGCCTAAGCCGGGCAGACCGCCACCGTGTGCTCCACCGTGTCCTCAGGGCGATTATCGCAGTGTAAGCACCCGGGCGTTTCCTCCCGCCTTATCCGAAACAGGAACCTCCCGAAACAACCGTGTCCGGTGAGGGCCTGCGTCAGGCGGAAGGTGAGGACGCCATGCCGCCTCTCAAGCAACTCCTCAAAGGGGGGACTTACCGCCGCAATCGTGGCGTGTCCAGCACTGGGTTGCGACAATCGCACTCTCCATGTCGCCATGAGATCCCGCCGGAGCTCTATCCGCTGTGCCGCGATTTCCCGCGGCAGCAAAGGTGTGTAATGGTTAGTACACCACTTTTAAGAACATTTGAAAAGAAAAAGTGCACAGTGATTGTGATATAGGACTCCATGGAATTACTCGTCCAAATATCTGTGGTCAGTGACAAGTTATCAACTTCAGATAAGATTTTTTTTAGCTTTCTCTTAGCTTCATCAAATATTTTCAAAATCAAAATCAAAAGTCATTTATTCAAACTAGGCTGAGAGTCAGCACTTTTCGAACGTCAAAATTACATAAGACAGTCCCCCAAAAACGGCATTAATTCATAACGTATTGTTCTTTTTTCTGGCATTTTTTATTTTGGGTTAATGTTATGAACAAATTTCCTAAAGCCTTTATCATTAACCATGGAAAAAGGTTGAAAATCTGTAGCTAACATCAAAGTTAGAGCGTCGTCCACTTTTTTAAATTTGGATTCGAGGACTGCTCCATAGTAGATACCTCTATAATATCATTTGTATCAGATGACATTGGAGAATCTGTTTGTCTCATAATATCAGAATGCTTTCTTTTCAAATGTGATAACATATTTGATGTTCCACCGCCAGTGGTTAGCACAGCATTGCATAAAATACATTAAACTTTTTTGCCGTCTTCATATACTTGTTCAGTGGCCTTTAGTTTTTGATTGATCTTTCGGCATTATGAAATATATCAACAAGAATAAGTTTGAATAGTACCACAATAGTTTATGATATCCATATTGATAACTTGTTTCAGTACTGGAAGTTATTGTTAAGTTAGACAGAAGTAAAAAAAAATTAATCCAAAAAGGCACTTATGTAAAAGCTGGTGTGTTTTTTTTTAATCATTAAATCTTAGTTTTTCACTGCGAATGAAAGAGTACTTATCTCAAAATATTAAATTACGGTGACGCTAATTTAGTAATTATTTATTGATTAACAACCTCGACCTATCGAACGAAATTCTACAATACAAATGTAATTTTGAACGAGTGAATGAGCATGTTTCACAAATAAAATGCTTTCGGGAAATTCCCTTTACCAAAGACTAAAAAAAAAAGAAATTTGTCTATGACTCCTTACTATTAATAATATTCTATGCAAGTCGCTGAGATGACACTGCGACTAGATTTTGAACGGTTTTAATTACGAGAATTGGGCTTCTGGACTAGTTAGTGCTCTGCATAAAAAAAGAAAATGTATAACCCACCGTTCCACAATGTATCAGAAACGGCATGTCCATACTCCACGCCGAATATTTCTTACGCAATCCACATACGATACATAATATCGGAAACAGGCCAGCGGTTATATTGAATGAATATTCGGATTAGGTAAATGGATTAGGTATTTTTAAATACTAGGATTAGGTGGATTAGGTATCGTTTTTACCTAATCCAACCCATGTGCAATCATTCATTCTTCCGTTATTCATTAATACTTATTAGATATAAATTAAACAGCTAACTTAAGAAGAATTTATCTTTTAAAATGGAAACTCAAGGTAAGCTAAAGTTCACGACTTTATGCAAGATACAATATGTTTTTATTTACCTTTTTTTTATATTTAGATCTATTTGAAGAATATGCGCAAAGGTTGACATTTTCTGGCGAAGAACCAGAAGGTGATTGTGCTAGAAATATTTCAAAAAAACAACCCATAGTTATGAGCAATGAAAAAGGAACGCAAACAGAAAATTACAAAAACAACCACGAACATTGCATCAAATTATTTGGCCAGTTAGTTGCTAGTGAAATGAAACACATAAACGGACAAGACCGCTTTGAATTAATGACTGAAAAAATTAATCTAATTCGAAAGAAACAAGTTGGTAAATAATTGTCATGATGTTAAATAATTATAAAAAATGATAAAGCAATAGTGATATTTCAGTTATTAACCTATTGATAAATTACTGTTACTAATTACCTAATTAATAAAATTCTATTTTCAGGCCCAAGCAAATGGCTGACCAGTTCTTCCCGTCTTCAGATGAGTCGATAGTTGATGCTCTAGTTAAGACCAGCAAAAAGAAGGGAAAGAGTGCAGAGAAAGTGTCGGGCAGCCAGCCTACCACGAGTAAGAAGGCTTATAAGCCGAGAGCTACGGTACGTATCTCTTCGGCACGGATAGCGACGATAACCAACTGGATAACAGCGTCGGTAAAAAAAGCACCTATCTACTTCTACGTGACTGGTAGATTAGCCAATGGTTTTTCATGACAGATTAACGAAGAGAAAACTGAGAGTTTTTACATTGAATTAAAAATTTACAAAAGTGATGAAATCGAACCGGTACCACCAGTAAATCGATGGCGGCACTCCGTAATAATGATTAAAAATAAAACCAATTCGGACACCGAGCCATGGAAGCATTTAAATGCATTTTTAAAGGAGACGAGAAAAGAATTAAAAAATCGTACACTCACTTTTATAAGCTCGTACAAGTAGAATAAAGTAACTTTTATAAAACTTAATAATCGTATTTAATCTAATAACTTGCTATTAATCACTGTATAATCATTAAAATATATCTAATATTTAGCCTAAGACAAATGTGTAAATATTGTAAGCTATCCATCATTTTTAATTTTTTATGGAGTTTCTTGCCCGTTCTTCTCCATAGGTACCTACGCTTCGGAATGGGCAACTAGCTTCATCTTTCTCACTTACCGACCTTGACAATTCAAAAATGCCTGTAATTGGTTCATGTGGAATAAATGCACTGTTTTTTTTTTTTTTTTTTTTTTGGGTGGGAAATCATCAAATAACTTCTCCCGTTCTGGGTGGAGCAGGAGGGCGTGTCAGACTTTTACTGACTAAAACCCACCCGTGTTCCTTCAGTAGCCCTTAAGCCAGGGGCTGTGGTGTCTCTTTCGAACAAACCCGCACCCCTGGCAGGCATCGGCCCTTGCGGGCCCCATCATTTTTTGTGCTGACATCTCTTTGAGGCGCGCGTGGAACACAACGCGCCGTCGACTTGGGCTTGGTCCTTACCGGACAGCGAGCTACCCATTACTCGCCGTCCGCAAGCCCATGCCTACGGTGGCCGGAAATCGGCCTGGGATTCCCGACGCCCAGGGCGTCTCCGTATCCTGCTTTATGTCAATGGTTTAGAAAATGTAAATCTTCCCATCAACACAAATCCCGAGCAATCCCTATCGACCGATAGAATAAGAGAAAAGTTTTCAGATTATTTTAATAGTGACGAGGGTAGCATTTCATTGCAGTGGGATAAAATGTAATTTTGTTACACATCTGGCTTTATAGTAGCGTAGATAGATGATGCAAAATAAAAAATATTTTTGTTCACTTGTGCTCTTACTTTCGAAATCAAAAACAATGAAAGCCGACGGTTCCAACCCTGACGGCTCATTTTTATCAACCGTATTATTTAATTTCATATGTTTGGGACACTCGTTTTGTTTGTGACCAAAACTGATACATTTAAAATATTTTGATTTAGAACTAAAATGTTCAAATCAAAAGTCATTTATTCAAACTAGGCTGAGAGTCAGCACTTTTCGAACGTCAAAAAAAATAAAACATAAGACAGTCCCCCCAAAACGCCCACCCTTCGACACTTCCTAGTGCTTTAGCTGGGAAGAAGAAGTGGCGCAACAAACTCCCCAGCAGCACAGCTGTCTGTTCAGTTAGAAGAACTTGATACTGTACAATACAATAGTAAAAAATAAAATGATTTAAAGAGTCTAATAAAATAAACAATTAAGTATATGAATGTAATTCATACAACCTGTCAGTAGGTAAGCTAATTCTGGTGAAAGAACACAAACATTGTCTTGAGTTAATCACAGCGACCAACTATTCTTATCGTTTAAGTAGTCGTTAATAGAATAGTATGCCTTAGAACAAAGGTTGGATTTTACTTTGGCTTTAAACGCACTAAAATGTAAATCTAACAAAGAAGAGGGAAGCTTGTTATAAAAGGTTATACCAAGCCCAACAAATGAGTTATGAACCTTATGAAGCCGGTGAAAGGGAGCACGTAGTTTATCCTTATTTCTAGTATTAATATTATGAATATCTCTGTTTTTAGTGTATAAGTGTATATTTTGCCTAATATACAGCGTGGAGAGGACTATATGACCTTAAATCAAACTTCGTATAAGTCATTATATTCCCAACCTGTACACAAAAAATCAATCAAATATTGTCCAGTAGTTTAGCCACAGGACATTATTTTTCATTTTAAGCATTTTCTGCATGATGTATAGTTAACAGGAGAGCACGCGACAGGTAAACGACCCCCAGACGCAACGGTATTAGCCCACACGTTGCCAGCTCGCTAGGTACTGGAAAAACCCGCCGCATTTTTGCCGGTGCGCTATTGGTTCGTTCTCAAAATACCATCGCACACAAAAGTGTTTAATTCCGAAATGGTTTTACATAGAAAATTGAGAAAAATGAATTATGACGTATTATTTTATGAAGAGGCTGATAATAATTTAGTTCATAATTAAGAATAATGTATGAAACGGACCGTATTGGCAAAAAAAAATTCCGAGTCTACAGTGAGAGGAATTGTAAAAAGTTCAAAAGATTTGGAACTTTTTACTGTCTTCCGAACTCCCGGAAAAATAAAAGAATAAAAAAAAACCAATAACAGACATTGACAGCTTTGGCAAGGGTGTTATAAAAAGAATCATCCACATTTTCCACGTCACTGAAAGATAATTGCCTACCAGAAGAATACCATAGACAGGTTGCAAAGGAAGTTACAGAATGACCAACATTTCCTTCCTACCAATAACCGAAGTAGCAAGCGAAAGGCTAGTTTAAAAATAAAATAATAGGCCTAGTACTTTCGTGCGCGAATGTACATATGCGCAAACACACCCCTTCCACTTTCTTCCAGGGTTTTTTTCCATGGCGTATTTTTTGTACAAAGGCAAACGCGGGGCGCCGGGCGGGTATACGGAAGGGGTAGTCATCGTCTATCTAGGTTACGGTCACACGGTCAGTGTATCACCGGACGTACTTCCTGTCTGTGACGCATTCTGTACCGCTTTGGAATTGCCGATGCGCCCGCGCTCTTCGGAAGCCGCCGCTCGAGTGTTTTCGTATCTTTTTAAAGACGCTTATGTGAGTGAATTGTGCGAAATTTGACGCTTTGTTTTAATAGTGACAGGACACATAACGTAGAATAGATACTTGGTTAAATTGATAAGTGAACTTTGCGAAGTTAGACGCTTAAAACATACTGTGTTTGAAGTTTATTTTTATTATAAATCACCATGCCTCGTTATAATTACTCGGCTTCGGAGTACACCGATATGATTTTAATTTATGGGGAGTGTCACGGAAACGCCGCTTTAGCAATACGGACATACCGAGAGAGGTATGGGAACAACCGTATGTGTCCGACCCACGGGCGGACTATTGTACAAGCTGTCCAGAGGATACGGGAAAATCGATCCTTAATCCCGCATGTAGATGGTGCTCCTCCGCGTGCAATTGTGATCCCAGATGAAAGGGTTTTAAATTATTTTGATCACAACCCGACGTCCAGTCTGCGTAGAGCAGGTCGCCATTTTCGTGTAAATCACAAAACTATACAAAAAGTTTTGAAACGAGACAAACGCAGGCCTTACAAGTACAAGAAAGTTCAAGCGTTATTACAGAGAGACAAGCCAGTAAGAGAAACTTTCTGTCGCTGGATGGAAACCAAACATCTCGAGAATCCTGACTTCCTGTACAATGTGATGTGGACTGATGAAAGTACATTTACAAGGAATGGTTTATGGAACCGACAGAACCTTCGGTACTGGAGCCGCGAGAATCCGCATCTAGTACGGGAGACTTCGCATCAGTACAGATTTTCTGTCAATGTGTGGGCTGGCATACACAGAAATACCATAATTGGTCCAGTATTTATTGATGGCAATTTAAATGCCGTAAAATTCTTAGAACTCCTCAATGGACCCGTTTCCGAGTACACGGAAGAACTTTCGCTAGACGTGTACAGGCAGATGTGGTACCAGTTAGACGGAGCACCAGCTCATTCAGTGGTGTCTGCAAGAGAGTGTTTGTCTCAAATGTTCGGACAGCAGTGGATTGGCCGTTATGGACCAGTGCGGTGGCCAGCGAGGTCACCAGATCTCACGCCACTGGATTTTTTCTTGTGGGGCCACATAAAAAATGATGTGTACTCAACAGAAGTTGAAACCGTTGATGATTTAAAAAATAGGATTATGATATCTTTTAATAAATTAAAAGACATGGCTGCTACTGGTGACCTATTATCAAGAGTAAGAAATAACATTATACGTCGGTGTACATTGTGTATTCAAGAACACGGCGGACATGTAGAAAATAAAAAAAAATAAAACTGACTACTTATCTAAGTTATCGAAAAGTTATTGTGATTAGTGAATATCTCGCGGGTGCCTGACTATTTCGTTAATAATCTGTGATTTGATGTAATGAAATTGAGCATTAATGATGATATTAATGGCGCCAAAACATTACGTCGCCGGTCGCTACGCGATGTCGTCGCCGCGCCTGCCGCCGCGAACTGCACGTGCGCTTTATGAAACCGCGCTGTGTTGCCATTCTTACCGCAGGTCAGTGAACCAATAGATCTAAATGGTGTTCTATTTTGTGTACAGTTTTATCCTATTTAGTTTGTTTGAAAAAATCGTTTTGATTAATTTCGATGCTAGGATTTATTTGATAGTTTATAAATGTTTCTATGAACCAGCAATGCCAGTGTTTTCAATTAAAGTCATATTATCTTCACCACGTTGTATAAGATGATGAGATTAAAAAAACTCGCCATTTATTACATCAAATTCCAAATGCACACTCCACGGTTTTTCTCGCTCTTGACAATCTATTATTAAAATTTTCTCTCTCTCGATTCAATGTTCTTTGTGGATATGGACGCATTAGATACTCTTTAAGAGGATAAGCTTCATCGGCTACTATAACATATGGAGCTGTAATGTTAGAATTGGGTAATGTTCTTGGTTCTGGGATATTGAATGCGCCTCTTTCGAGTAACCGGTTCAGGGACGAGGCGTTGAATGTACCGCCGTCGCTTTGCTTTCCTCTACCTCCAACTTCAATAGTTAAAAATCTTTTGTTCGCATCAGCCACAGCTTGCAAAACAATAGATAAATAATGCTTGTAGTTAAAAAATGCCGATCCTGATCTTTTAGGTAGTTTAATTCTACAATGTTTACCATCCAAACTGCCAATGCAGTTAGGAAAGTTCCACATTTTTTTTCAAAATCTGAAGAAATATGCTTAAGCTGGTCTTCAGACGGCAGTGGCATATGGACATTCAATTTTTTTTTCCAAATAGCTTCACAGGTACTATAAATAATCTGAGACACTGTACTAATACCCAAACGAAAGCTATAAGCCAAAGATCGAAATGCCAACCCAGTGGAAAGATATCTGAAACATATAAAAAATACAATTATTATGTAAAATTTGAATAGATCCATACTAATTACTTAATATACCTACTAAAATTATATAAGGCATCAACACTAAACAAAATTTATTTTTTACAGAGAAGGCTTTAAGAAAAAAATGGAAGAATATACGGGACCAATTTATGAAAGAGTTTAAAAAAATCCGGTTTCTCGTTCTGGTGATGCTGGAACTGATCAAAACACTTCAGTGTGGCCATATTTTCAAATGATGAAGTTTATAAAAGATGACGTTACCCCAGAATCAAATGAAGGCAATTTAGATGAAACTACTGATGGAAACTGTGGTGATAATAATGAGCGGTCCCCAACTCCCCAGTCAATAGCTGGTCCATCTACAAGTACAGTATGTACGAGCACCAAACGTAAATGTGCACAAGATATAAGAGAGGAATTTATGGAATTGGAGAAGAAAAAGTTGGAATTATTACAAATTAAACTGTCGCAAAGCAGCGAAAGGCAAGAAAAAGATTGCGAAGACCTGTTATTTTTTAAAAGTTTGTTGCCGTACATGAAGGAGTTAACTCCTATACAAAAATTACGTACTAGAAACAAAATTACACAAGTTGTTAATGATGAAATGAATAGTGTCACGACCCAGGTTTACCATGGTTACAATACTTACGAATATAACACATCAAATTATGGAAATTAAACTTTAAATATAATTAACTACGAAAATCCTTTTTTTTTTTAAACTCACCTGATAGTTAAAAATAGTCTTTCTTCGGGTTTTATGATTTTATGAAAATTTGAGTCTTGTTTTGAAATCTCACTCCTTATTGAATCCAATATGTAATCAAAACAGTTGACAGTCATCCTGGTATATCCAAAAAATCTTGAAGGATGTTCTCTCAAATTACTATATATATAAAGTATGAAATTCACCGTACCGTTCTCTTTCTTTATTAATTTCGTGCACACCAATTCTAATTTTTATCATCTCCCACTTTAGGTATGAATTTTCGGTTAAAAATAAAAGATCGTCGTCCATGGTTACAATCTCTGACAACACGTCACACCCGCGCAAACGCCTGGCGGCCAATGTGAACACGAACCCGCCACGTCTTCGCGACCGCACCCGCCACCGCGCCCGCGCGTTCCAACGTGAACAAGTACTAAAGATATCCTTTAGAGCATATTCCCTAACAAGCAATTCATCCTGAAGGTGCTGAGTATCAGTATCATACAAGGTGTTACATAATTCCAAGTCACTATTGCATTTCCTTAATTCTTGTATTAAATTTAATTTTTTTTTTGCCTTAGTTTTGTGTTTAATTTGCTAACTTTTTGGCATTTTAATGATTTCTGATATTTTCTAATCATTCTATTAATTTTAATATATTTTTTTAACTTATTATGACTAGTAAACAATCTGTTTTTGGTGATGGTATTATTAGTTAAGTCTATTGTTACAATTGGCTCAACATATGTGGGTACAGACCCGTTACCAACCAACTCATCATAGAGACTGCTGGTGATCGCAGACTCTACACTGGCTCTGAGAGATTCTGTATGGGTGATTGTGTTATGGGCCTTGCTTAATTCCAGTTCCAATTCAGATATCCGTCTCAAAGCCAGTTCGTGTGTGTCAGTACAATGTTGGAAATTTGACACAAGTTGGCGGAGGTGTTGATGCTGGGTAAGTATGTCCACATGGTTTGAGTGTAGTTCAGCCAACTGGATCTTGAGCTCGGTGTTCTTCTTATTAATTAATTCTATCTCAACCTCGCTGTCTTCCCTTTCCTCTATCAGTTGTTTGCACTGCTTTTGACTAGATTACAATTCTTTCAACGTAGCCCTCAGTTTTTCCTCTAAGGATGCAGCTCTACGGGTCAACATATTCAACCGTTCAACCCTAGAGGCACCCTGCAATGAAAGAAGAGAAAGCTAAGTGTGTGAAAAGAATAAGAGAGAGATGAGATATGGATAGTATGTACTAGGATGAAAGGCCTATAGGGAAATTCAAATTACAGGTGAACACATAAAAGAATTGAAGTTTTGAAGAGAGTAATCTCAAACTATGAGATGAAAATTTAATTATTCATAGGTCAATAAAAGTTTTTATATAAATAGGTATGTCTAAATTGAGATACTTAGTAATATTCAACAATAAAAAGGGAAATAAAGGCAACAAAATGAAGTGAAGTTTGCAAAAAATGGTTGGGGGTAGGTTGACAAGTTGGTGTAAATCCAGTTTTTAACATTTATTAATTGCTAATGGTTCCTATTCAGTACTTATACATAACAGAATTATGTAACTTGATAACGGACAGTGATTTATATGGGGTCAATAACGTATTTTGAGTGATTTTATAAAGTATTGCATGAACTTAACCGCTTGACCGGCCAAGCTAATTAAATTAAATACCGTAAGCAGTACAAACGTTTAAGGGGAAAAGCTGCAACAGGAGCTAATAAAATTATGGATAAATAGGTTAAAATCAAAAGAAATACTCCCCGGGCTAAGTGGTGATTTCAAATCCGTCCGTTGTATGACAGCTGGTAATAGATAATTGGATTTGTTCATTGATTTTGCAGCGAAATATCTCACAAACACATATCCTTATTATTTATAACTAATTCTATCAAAATTAAGCACGTTTTAGTTATTTATACGCGAAAAACATTAATTTTACAATTTAATTCTAACACCAAAATTTTTGACGGCCAACTGCCAGTATTGCCAGCCTAAAAAAAAAAGAAAAAAAAAATTAAGTTAAACATAATACCAAAATAATAATATTAATGGACACGCCGACCAGTCCACAGTTCTTGAACAAGTTGTGCACGAGCCTCGTGGCCTCTGTGCAGCTAAACAGAGGCGGAACCCTGATCCACCTCTAACTCACTCTGTGCCAATTGCATTTCTCCCATAAGTGGTACGGCATCCTCAATATTATCCTGACCCAATCGTGCTCGGTTACAAATGTTGTGTAAAACACAGCATGCATTCATAATTTTAGATGCTTTGTCTGAATGATAATCAAGAACTCTATGACTTAGAAGACATCTCCATCTATTTTTTTAAACCCCAATTGTCTGCTCAGCAGTAATGCGAGCCACACAATGCACACGGAGGAGCGGCTCTCGGGGGGGACCAGCAGCAGGGCCCTCTCGGAGACGTCTGAGGACGAGCCAGATGCTGCTGGCGGCTCCAACGAGGAGCGAATGGCCAGGCTCGCGGAGGTTGTGGCTACTGCGGTCAAGGGGTGGCCTTGAAGAGGCTTCAGGCCTCTAAAGGCAAGGCCATAACCGCAGCCATAGCCTCCATTATGGCGGCAGCGGAGGACCTGCACACGGGACCTCCGTCGGACAACATGTCCGAAATGCGGGCGGAGGTCGCCCGCTTGGCAGCCGCCATGGAGCATCTCCAAAAAGAAAATGAGGAGCTCCGAGCGGACCTGGCCGTACTCCGAGGAGCTGGCCCGAGGGTGGAGCCTCAGAAGGGGGCGCGGCATGGTCCCGGGGGAGGATCCGTGCCTGAGAAGGAAGACCGGGTGCTGACTCTGGTGCGGCAGGAGCTGGCTGCCTTCCAGAGTCGGTTTTCCGCCCTGGAGGCCATAGTCCTTCGCCCCCCACTAGCGGCGAGCCAGCCGGCCTCGGGCCAGCCAAAGCAAACGCAGAAGGCGGCCACGTATGCCACCGCCACGACTGCCACGGCCAAGTCGGCACCGCAGTCGGGTCGGCCCTCGGCAAAACCGGTGCCGCCCAAGCCCAAGAAGGGCGGAGTGGCGACGGCACCACCCCTGGTGCCAGGACGGACGGCCCCACCTCCTCAATCTCCTCCGGCCGACGCCGAATGGCAAGTGGCTGGGGAGAAGAGGAAGGCGGGCAAGGCCGCAAGGGCGGCCAAACGTAAGGAGAGGCGGCAGCGGCGCAAGAAGAGTGCCGCCGCAGCTAGGTTACGCGCCCCGAAGTCCGCCGCTGTAGTGATTACGCTACAGCCGGAGGCGGAGAAGAAGGGCGTGTCCTACTGCGACGTGCTCTTAAAAGCCAGGGCGGCGGTGAACCTCGCGGAGCTGGGGGTCACCAATGGCATGCGGATGAGGGTCACTGCGACCGGAGCCCGCATGCTGGAGATCCCCGGCGCGGCCAGTGGCCCGACCGCTGACGCCCTGGCCGAAAGGCTTAGGGCGTCCCTAGACGCGGACGAGGTCCGAGTGTCCAGGCCAACCAAGTGCGCTGACATGCGCATCTTGGGCCTGGACGACTCCGTGACGGAGGGCGAGGTGGTGGCCGCCGTAGTCAGGACGGGAGAATGCTCTGCCGAGCAGGTGAAGGCAGGCACCATCCGTCCTGACAACACGGGGATGCGAACCATAACGGTGAGCTGCCCCGTGTCGGCGGCCCGAAAAATAACTGAGGAGGGTCGAAGGCTCCTGGTGGGCTGGGTTTCTGCGCAGGTGAAGCTGCTGGAACCCAGACCTCTGAGGTGCTTCCGCTGCCAGGTGGGCCACCACGTGGGAGTGCAATGCACCTCGGAGGTGGACCGCAGCAGTCATTGCTTCCGCTGCGGTCAGCCCGGTCACAAGGCCGGCTCGTGCGTTGCCACGCCGCACTGTTATTTATGTGCGGCAGCTGGCAAGCCGGCCGAACACCGGGCTGGGAGTAAAGCCTGCGCTCCACCCGCTGAAGCCAGGGGCCGCGGCAGGGCCAAGCCCTCCGCCACAGCCGTCACCGCCGCAACCGCCGCCACTGCCGCCGCCGCTGCCGCCTCCAACGCCGTCGTAGTCGCCGCCGTTACGGCAGGGCCTTCACAGGGGGCCCCGGGGGAGGCTAATATGGAATGCCAGTAACGGCTCCATTACGCCTCCTCCAGGCGAATATCAACCACTGCGCCGCCGCTCAGGATCTGTTGATCCAGAGCATGGCGCAGTGGTCGATTAACATCGCCGTGGTCGCTGAGCCGTACTTTGTCCCGCCCAGGGATGACTGGGTGGAGGACCTGAGCGGCTCAGTGACCCTCATTTCGTCGGCCGCCGCCGGTACCCCGACCCTCGAGAGTGTCAAGAGGGGACAGGGTTGCGTTGCAGCACGGTTCGGGGAGATTGTCGTGGTAGGGGTGTACTTCTCCCCGAGCCGAACTCTCGCCGAGTTCCACAACTCCCTTGCGGAGTTGAGAGACGTCGTCGTCGGGTTTCGTTCCCTCCCCGTGCTCGTCCTCGGGGACTTCAATGCCAAGAGCTTGGCTTGGGGTTCCCGGTTGACGAACGTGCGGGGCAGGATAGTGGAGGACTGGGCTCTGGAAGCAGACCTGGTCGTCCTAAACCGGGGTTCTGTCGCCCCGTGTGTACGGATGCGGGGTGAGTCGGTGGTGGACATTTCGTTCGCCAGCCCCGCTCTGTCACAACGTGTCATCGACTGGCGCGTCATGGAGGGGGTGGAGACGTATTCCGACCACCGGTACATCCGGTTTGACGTCTCCGCCCAGACCTCGAGCGCGCCGGTCCGACAGGCCCCGTGTGGTCCGCGGTGGGCGTTGAAGCAGCTGGACCGGGAGCTTCTCCTGGAAGCCTCGATCGTGCAGGCCTGGGTGTCATCACCGGACAGGCCTGCCGACATCAACGACGAGGCCGAGTGGTTCCGGGAGACCATGTCCGAGATATGTGACGTGGCAATGCCGGGGCATTGCCACGTCACATATCTCCAGCCAGTCCAGCCAGGTCGTGCTTCACGCCAGGTGTACTGGTGGTCGCCGCAGTTGACAACACTGCGCGAGGCGTGTGTTGCTGCGCGACACCTTTACTCCAGGCACCGCAGGCTCCGTATCCGCCCTCCGGATACGGAGCCATCCAGGCGGAGCTGTACGAGGGGTACAGAGTGGCGAAGACCGCCCTCCGAGATGAGATGCTGCGGGCCAGAATAGTGGCCCGCGAGGAGTCGCTGGAGACTCTGAACAGAGACCCGTGGAGACGCCCATACAAAACGGTGCGGGACAAAATCCGCCCGTGGGCTCCCCCGCTGACGCAGAGTCTCCGGCCTCATCTCGTGCAGGACGTGGTGAGCGCTCTGTTCCCCTCACGAGGGGAGCACGCTCCCTCGCCTATGGCTCCGCCTCCTGCGGTGCCCGATGCGGACCACACCGACGACGACGACGACTCTCCAGAGGTGACCGAGGTAGACCTGAGAGTGGCGGTACGTAGGCTGAATGCCAAGAATACCGCCCCAGGACCCGACGGCTTGCCCGGCAAAGCCTGGGTCCTGGCCTTGCAGGCTCTCGGGCCTCGACTACGAGGGCTCCTAAGCGCATGCTTGGAGGAGGGCCAGTTCCCACTTCGCTGGAAGACGGGGAAACTGGTCCTCATTAAGAAGCCGGGGCGCCCAGCGGACTCTCCGTCCGCTTACCGGCCCATTGTGCTGCTCGACGAGGTGGGCAAGCTCTTTGAGAGAGTAATTGCAGACCGCCTCGTCGGGCGGCTGGTGCGGGTGGGGCCGGATTTGGCGGAGAGCCAGTTTGGTTTCCGCAGGGGGCGCTCCACGGTGGATGCCATCATGCGCGTGCGAGCCCTCACGACGGGGGATGCTGTGGCCCGGGGTGGGGTCGTCTTGGCGGTGTCATTAGACATCGCCAATGCCTTCAACACCCTGCCCTGGAGTTGCATAAGGGAGGCACTCCGGTATCACCGGATGCCGACCTACCTCTGTCGTGTGGTCGAGGCCTATTTGACGGACAGGGCCGTCATCTACCCCGGTCACCTCGGAGAGTGGAACCGGCGAGAGATGTCGTGCGGTGTCCCACAGGGATCGGTCCTGGGGCCGCATCTGTGGGACATCGGATACGACTGGGTGCTGCGCGCCGACCTCCCTGATGGCGTCAGTGTAGTTTGTTACGCTGACGACACGCTGGTCCTGGCGCAAGGGAGGTCGTACCAGGCGGCGGCCGACTTAGGGACACAAGGGGTTGCGACAATCGTCGATAGGATCCGGCAATTGGGACTCGAGGTGGCCTTGCACAAGTCCGAGGCCATGTGGTTTCATGGTCCTCGGAATGCACCACCGACGGGTTCCCAGATAACGGTGGGAGGGGTTCACATCGGCGTCGAGTCGACTATGAAGTACCTAGGACTCGTCCTCGACAGCCGGTGGAACTTCGCGGAGCATTTCCGCCGTTTGGCTCCCAGACTGGAGCGGGCCGGGGCTGCGCTGAAGCGGCTCCTGCCCAATCTAGGGGGGCCAAACGCCTCCTGCCAGAGGCTCTACGCGGGGATCGTGCGGTCCATGGCCCTATACGGGGCGCCGGTGTGGGCGCCTACATTGAGGCCCCAACCAGCTCGCCGGTTGAGGGCGTCCCATAGGGTCATGGCGATCAGAATGATCCGGGGATATCGCACGATCTCCGGCGAGGCGGCGGGCCTCCTTGCCGGATTACCGCCATGGGATCTGGAGGCAAAGGTCCTCGCGCAAATATGGGAGTGGCGCGAGGAGGCCAAACGCCGGGGCGTTAGTCCGCTGCCGCAGGAAATCGCGGCACAGCGGACAGAGCTCCGGCGGGATCTCATGGTGACATGGAGAGAGCGATTGTCGCAACCCAGTGCTGGGCACGCCACGATTGCGGCGGTAAGTCCCCTCTTTGAGGAGTGGTTTGAGAGGCGGCATGGCGTCCTCACCTTCCGCCTGACGCAGGTCCTCACCGGACACGGTTGTTTCGGGAGGTTCCTGTTTCGGATAGGGCGGGAGGAAACGCCCGGGTGTTTCCACTGCGAAGATCGCCCTGAGGACACGGTGGAGCATACGGTGGCGGTCTGCCCTGCTTGGGCGGAGCACCGCCGTGTCCTCGTGGAGGCGATCGGCGGCGGCGATCTCTCGCGTCCGGCCCTGGTCCAGGCCATGGTACGGAGCGAGAGGGCATGGGGAGCCGTCACCTCCTTCAGCGAAGCAGTGATGCTCGCGAAGAGGAAGGCGGCGCACGTGAGGGAGAGGCAGCATATGCGCCCTCGCGACCCCAGCCGCCGCAGGATACGGAGACGCCCTGGGCGTCGGGAATCCCAGGCCGATTTCCGGCCACCGTAGGCATGGGCTTGCGGACGGCGAGTAATGGGTAGCTCGCTGTCCGGTAAGGACCAAGCCCAAGTCGACGGCGCGTTGTGTTCCACGCGCGCCTCAAAGAGATGTCAGCACAAAAAGTGATGGGACCCGCAAGGGTCGATGCCTGCCAGGGGTGCGGGTTTGTTCGAAAGAGACACCACAGCCCCTGGCTTAAGGGCTACTGAAGGAACACGGGTGGGTTTTAGTCAGTAAAAGTCTGACACGCCCTCCTGCTCCACCCAGAGCGGGAGAAGTTATTTGATGATTTCCCACCCAAAAAAAAAAAAGCCACACAATGCAGATTAGTGTTATACTCTTCAGCTGAGCCTGGCGGTACATCCACTATTGGGTCATCATATGTATATTCCCTTTGAGGATAACCAGAATCACCCACAATCATATTAAAATCACTTAGTAATTATTATACTGCTGCTATAAATGCTTACCAAGTAAAAAAACTCTTTCTCGTGCATTTACATATAAAATTTTAAATGTGATTTTTAAGAGGATGTTCGTTCCAAACAAAAGTATCATGTGAGGCTTCACCGAATGATGAGTCTACACTCAGTATATTGGGATCTGCGTCACAAATCTGTAAAAGAAATACTTTTTATAGATAGTTACAGTTACTCAAATAGAATCACTAAAAAATATCCAACCTAACTCACATTAAAACATTTCTTTAATGGTAACCTTTTCTGTTGTAAAACCGCTCTTCATTTTGTGACGGTCTTACAATAGCCACATGAGTACCATCAATACATCCTGTGACTACCGGTATTCTAAATTTTTCATAAAACCTGAATTAAATTCATTATTAGCTTATTAATCATAAGAAATAAGTTGAAAATAAACTTGAAATATCAAAAAACATCAAAAGTACTGAATGATAGGTACTGTTTTTAATATTACTAAGGTAAAAAGAAGTACGTACCTTTGTTTAATAAAGTCTCGTTGTCGGCGAGTATGTGGAAATGTTTGTCATTTATTCAAAGATAAGGTTAAAGAAACTAATAAACTAAACTAATTGTTGGGACATCATTGTTCCTTGTGTCCTACCTACTAATATTTGGTAGCTGCTTATTGCGAAGTATGAAAGAGCCACTAAAAACTAAAAAATAAAATTATGTACCTAGTATTTATACTTCCCTCAGTAAAATACTATGTAAACATGGAATTGGAGTTGTACATGGAGTTTACGAACCTTGTATTTTCTTGGTATGTCGCTACGCCGAGTAGGCTGGAAAACAAAAGTTCCAAATCCTTATAAATCGCTTCGAAAAGCTTCTTACCTACTCGGTAATTTTTCCTAAACTCATCATCAGTCATACCAAACGCGCTGTCTGCATAACGCGCCATTCGTCTCAAATTCCGCCTCTGTCTCATGTCTAACTTATGAGCACTGTCCAAAATATCACAAATAAGTTCTAAACGTGCCATTATTCACAATAAAAACTTTACAAATCAGTCAGAATAACAAACCCGATCCCGAAAAAATAACCTTTTAGTGATCATTCAACTTTAATCAAAACACGATTTCAAACTCCATGTATCAATGTCAAAATCTCGTCAAGAGTGCCGAAAAGGTGCATTCGTTTGAGTAAAGTCGATTTCATTTAGTTTCAAAAAAATCCACCTAATACGATTTCAATCGAGCGCTAGTGTAACATTCAAGAGTGCGAAATGACAAGTTTTCTATCAGAATTTCAAATTCGTTTGTTCGACAGCACCATATTTGAAGATTGGTTCGAGACGATTATTTTGCCTTGGGCTAAGGAGAAAACAGGACAAAAACTATTGATAGAAGATAATTTACCGTCACACATCAACCATCGCATTGTAACAATGTGTAAAGAAAATGATATTAGATTATTTCTACCGCCCAACTCGTCCCACTTGACGCAGCCACTAGATGTTTGCTAATTTGGCCCCCTGAAAAAACTGTGGCGAGCAACCCTGCTGGACTACAAAATAAAAAATCCAAGAGTATCATATGTACAGTCACGAGCACTAATATGTATACACATAGCCAAATTCGAAAGGGATTTTCTCTTAAATAACAATTGCAACCTTGAAATAACCTAGGTATTTAATTATAGTGTAGGCTCCAAAGTATTATTTTCATAATAACATAAAGTTACAATCAGTACAAAAGGAGAAAATCGCTTTTAAACGTTGGTACAGTTCGCGCAAAACTTTATGAGCTCTCGGAACACGCACGCTAGTGGCTGCGCAGTACGCATATTATAGATATCCGAGGGACGGGATAGGGCGTCGGGGAGGGCACCGGCCCCGCGCCCCGCGCCGTATCACCGCTCGCTTCCCGTTGCGCCGTGCCTTAGTGTGAGTGCTACGTTCGTACACAACACTTGCGCGCGTTGTAGACGAAAGTACAGTCGAGTGCAACAATTAATTTTCGTTGCTATTGTAAATTTTTGTTACTGTTATTTGTTTTCGTTATTTTTATTTGTTTCTGTTATTGTTGTTGTTAAGTTTTGTCACCCTTATATTGTATTTGTTTGTTCTATAGAATAGAATATTTTTATTTCAGACAAAGTCCATAGGGTTAGTAACAATTTTGCTTATCCTCTAGTGTTAGTACAAATACAGATTAATATTAAATAATTAAAAATCAGCGTGGAGCTGCATCCACCTTCGCAACATTGGGCTCGCCACGATTGCGGCGGTAAGTCCCCTCTTTGAGGAGTGGTTTGAGAGGCGGCATGGCGTCCTCACCTTCCGCCTGACGCAGGTCCTCACCGGACACGGTTGTTTCGGGAGGTTCCTGTTTCGGATAGGGCGGGAGGAAACGCCCGGGTGTTTCCACTGCGAAGATCGCCCTGAGGACACGGTGGAGCACACGGTGGCGGTATGCCCTGCTTGGGCGGAGCACCGCCGTGTCCTCGTGGAGGCGATCGGCGGCGGTGATCTCTCGCGTCCGGCCCTGGTCCAGGCCATGGTACGGAGCGAGAGGGCATGGGGAGCCGTAACCTCCTTCAGCGAAGCAGTGATGCTCGCGAAGAGGGAGGCGGCGCACGTGAGGGAGAGGCAGCATATGCGCCCTCGCGACCCCAGCCGCCGCAGGATACGGAGACGCCCTGGGCGTCGGGAATCCCAGGCCGATTTCCGGCCACCGTAGGCATGGGCTTGCGGACGGCGAGTAATGGGTAGCTCGCTGTCCGGTAAGGACCAAGCCCAAGTCGACGGCGCGTTGTGTTCCACGCGCGCCTCAAAGAGATGTCAGCACAAAAAAATGATGGGGCCCGCAAGGGCCGATGCCTGTCAGGGGTGCGGGTTCGTTTGAAAGAGATACCACAGCCCCTGGCATACGGGCTAATGAAGGAACACGGTTGGGTTTTAGTCAGTAAAAGTCTGACACGCCCTCCTGCTCCACCCAGAGCGGGAGAAGTTATTTGATGATTTCCCACCCAAAAAAAAAAAAAAAACCTTCGCAACATCAGGGAATCCCACCGATCTGTGAATACACTGAGAACACTGTTGGTGCTGCCGCGAACACGTGACATCAGGGATGCACATCTCTTTCTAATAATGGCGGCAAAACCATCAATGTTGTTATCTGCAAACATCCCTGACGCACTACAACGCCACGGCAGCCGCAGCAGCACTCTCAGTGCATTATTATATTGAACACGTAGGTCGCTGTATGCCCGCTGAGTGAAGTTAAATAATAATAATTAAAAAATAATAAAATCGTTTATTTATAAAAGGGGACACATTTACAATAAATACCTTAACAAATAAAATAGAGCACAGTTGCTAATTTGCCTGAACTAGGTGGAACCTGTGCTTCAGGCTACAAAATGCAGAAATAGTTAAAATAATACATTAACAATGTGTATAAATAACTAAAATAGAACTTAGGTCAACAAAAGTAAAAATGCATGTTAGCGGTTTTTATTTGCATACAACAAGTAGATCTTCTGTCTGTGCATAATCGATGGATAGTAAATGCTTAAGTACAATTTTTTTACAGCTATGGTAATTTAATTTATAGATACTTAGTTTTCTATTTAATCTATTGTACAGAAATGGGCCTAAGAAAGTGTAAAATCTTTCTACAAAGACATATTTTGAGGTTGCATTCGTTATGCATACTATATCATTCCGTCTCTTGTTAGTGTTTTCAGCATTATAGGTAAGCATGGTGTGCTGTTTTAATACTAAGTGCATAATAAAAAGCTGGCGAACAGTGAGTACGTTGCAGGATTTATATAGCAGATCTGTAGGAAAGAAGAAGGGATGGAAGTTTGCTACCTTTAAAATTGGTCTCTGAGCTCTTTCAAGAGGAAGCAAATTAGTTTTAGGTGCACCACCCCAAGAAGTGATACAGTATTGAATAATTGACTGACATAGAGCCAAATAAACTTGTGTGATTAATTTTGAATCTGCTAACGTTCGCAATTTTTTAAAAACATATATTAGTTTGCGCACTCTTTTAGTTAGGCTTTCTATATGTTTTCTAAAAGAAAGTGTGTCGTCCATTATTACCCCCAGGTATTTAATGTAGCTCGTTTTGATGATAAAAGGGCAATTACACATGCTGACTGTATGATTTCCACATTGATGGGCATATAGATGAGGGTTAGTTATGTTGAGTTGAGGCTTGCGCATGGAGAAGTGAATATATTTAGTCTTGTCGGCATTTAATGTTAGTAAATTGCTTTGAAGCCAATTAGTCACAGAATTTAAACCTAGCTGAGCGATTTCAAACAGTTCGCTACTGGTTTTAGCACTAAATATTAACGCCGTGTCGTCGGCATATGATATAATTTTACCGTCTTTAATATTTAGATTACACAAGTCATTAATATAAATCAGGAATATTGTGGGGCCCAAAATACTCCCTTGAGGAACACCAAAACCAGTATTTTTCTGCTCATCACTCGTAATATTATCTATTCTAACGTACTGGTATCGGCCGTCTAAATAGTCAGTAAAAAGTCTCAGCGGCGTTCCTCTTATTCCTATGGTCTCTAATTTGTCCAGAAGAATAGAAACAGACACCGTATCGAAGGCTTTGGCTAAATCGAGAAAGACTCCTAGGGTCTGGTTTCCTTTGCCGAGGTTTTCTGAAATATAATCAGTCAGGCTATGCACCGCATCGGCTGTCGATAGTTTCGGTCTAAAACCAAATTGCGCAGTCGATAAAATGTTGTTTTTCTCTAGATAATTAACAAGTCTACTGTTTATAATTTTCTCTAGTATTTTTGAAATTGAGGGGAGTAAGGATATTGGCCTATAATTATTAACTGCGGTTTTACTTCCTGATTTAAAGACAGGGATTACAACTGCCTTTTTTTGACAACTAGGGAAAATTCCTTCGGCAAGACAGATTCGAAATATATGCGTTAAAGGAGGTATCAAAATATGCTTGAAGCGTTTAAGGATCTTATTGCTTATATTATCCCATCCAGCTGCACAATCATCTTTAAGCCCAGAAATGATTCGGGCTATTTCATCTTCATCAGTGTCAAACATAGCAAAAGATTTTGGGTCACAGCTATCCCTTGATTTTTGCAAAGTAGGTTGGTCGCTACATTTCGGAATCTGCTCGGCAAGAGTTTTCCCAACATTTATAAAAAAGTTATTTACATTGTTAGCTGATATGAGCGGTGATGAAGGATTTGAAAGCAGTAAACTCGAACTTGATTCACGCTGTTTTGACATATTGGTGACGTTTTTAATTTGTTTCCAAAGTTGTTTGCTATTTTTACCTGCTCTATTTAATTGATTTTTATCGTAATTATTTTTTTATATTCCTTAGGAGATTGTTGCAAAAATTCCAAAAGTTGACCCTATTACTGTGGTTTCTTACTGTTATCGAACTTTTTGGTTTAATTAAATATGCCGCGCGGACGCTTTAATGTGCTACGTCGCCAAACACGTAAAATGGTGATTGATGTTTTCAACTTTATGAAAAAGGAAGCTGAAGACGGTCTACAGTATGACCTGAAAATGATGCAAAAGCGAACTGCGGCAGCTACAGGTGTCTCTTTAAGTACAATAAAGAGAATTTTAGCGGCTGCAAGAGACCCAAACATGCCAAGTGTCAGTATGGCACCAGTTTTTCGTACGCCAGGCAAGAAAAGATCAGGGCAAAGGAAAATCACCGGGATCGATAGCTTTGACCTCAGTGTTATAAAAAGGTGCGTACACAACTTTCATAAAACTGAGAAAGAATTGCCAACAGTAAAAGACAGGATATAAATTTCAAATTTCCGCCTCAAGTTTAAGAAGTATTTTGAAAGGACTTGGTTTTAAATGGAAAAGGACCGAAAATAACAGAAAACTTTTGATAGAGCACACAAACATAAGATTAAAAAGAATTGAATATTTGAGAAAACTTTCAAAATATCGTGAAGAAGGACGACCTATCATCTATACTGATGAATCATATGTAGATTCTACACACACAAAACCAAAAGCCTGGAGTGACGGTACCACAGAGGGTCTGAAAAGAAATATATCAAAAGGCCAACGCATCGTTATTGTGCACGCCGGTTCAGAAACCGGTTTTGTGCCAAATGCTCTTTTATTATTTAAAGCAGGCACTAAAACGGGCGATTATCATAATAATATGAATTTCGAAAATTATTTAAAATGGGTTGATACTAAATTGATACCCAATCGCCCGCAAAAGTCAGTTGTGGTAGTCGACAATGCGTCCTACCATAATAAACTCGATGACGCAGCACCGACATCCAGTTCTCGGAAGTCAGAAATGGAGGCTTGGCTGCGAGATAAGAATATAACTTTTAGCCCCTCAATGCTGAAACCTTAGGTATATAAATTAATTTGTGCACATAAAGAAAACTACAAAAAGTATGTTGTTGACAACATATTACGCGCCCACAATCATACTGTATTACGGCTGCCACCCTATCACCCCGACCTGAACCCTATCGAAATGGCTTGGGCGGCAATTAAAGGATACGTAGCACAGAAAAATGTTGTGGAACATTAATAATATAATGAAATTAGTTGAAGAAAAAGTGAACGCGATGGGTGAGCCGGAATGGAGCGCACTATGTATTAAAGTTAGAGGTATAGAAGAATAATTAAAAAGTGACGTAATCATCGACCAGATGACCGAACAGTTTGTGATTCACGTCAGTGAAAATGAATCTGACAGTTCAGAGACAGGTACTGAAGATTCCGATTTAGATGAGAGCTATGATAACGCTTCTTCAGATGAAGATCTCCTTTCTACTAGCCGGGAAGAAACGTATATGGAAGGTGTAGCTCCGTTATAAATAAATAAATGCACAAGTTTTACATTAAAGTTTTTAATTTACTTAAATAAATACCTACCTGTTTGTTCTAATATCTTATTGCACGTAAAAAATACCTAAAATCTAAATACTTCTTGATAGGCATAAATGTACTACGTTTTTTTTCTTAAATCTTACAATAATGATTGTGCGCTCAAATGTACCATGCGCGGTTACGTACTCGGGCCTAACTTCAGAGGGCTCATAAAGTTTTGCGCGAACTGTAAGTGTTTACATATTAGTGCTCATGACTGTAGATGTGTGTGAATTACTAAAGCTATTAACGCACCAAGTTAACGAAAAAACATCGAACATTCTGAGCGCCTTTAAAAGTACCGGTATTCATCCTTTTAACCCCGAAAAGTTATCAACTAACTGCCTGACTCCAAACCATGCACAGGATACAGCGTTGACAATGCGCTTTTACAATTCTTAAAAGAAAATCGTGCCACAGATCCCATGAAGAGAGTTAGAAACAAGAAATAAAGTGTCCCTCTCGGTAAATCAGTGACAAGTATTGACTTCAAAGATACAGTAACAGAAAATGTTCGACAAACGAAACCTATAAAAACAACAGCTTTTGCTGACCGAGCCGAGCCGTCAGGAATAATATAAGACGCATGGTCCGTATACTGGCTGCTTTTTAATTGGCTAGGGAGCTGCTGTAGGAATGGTGTATACACGTAATGTAACCACTACGTAAAATGGTTATCCCGCCATTTGTCGGTTGTCAGAGCCTCGTTTGTTGTTCAGCAGGGTGCACCACGAGCAGGTGAGGTTGACTTGGGGCACTGAGGTGGTGAATCTGCCCCCTTACCTCCCTTTGCCACGCTTCTTAAGTCCTCCCAGAGAACAGGACAGTTAAAGAGCTCCTGAAGCTCTTTCAGTACAGGACTGGTATCCCACTTTCAGGAACTCGGTCGTAATCCCAACCTCACCTGGGGCTTTTCCGTTTTTAAGCTATTTAAGAGCCGCCTCGATTTCGCCCTGGCCGACTTCTGGCAGGTCTTCCGTGAAGTGGCGGGTTAAGGTGGCTCTGGAATCCTCATTTTCGGGATCAGGTTGAGATGCATGCGATGCGTACAGTTGGCTGTAGAAATTTTCGACTTCCGAAAGGATCTCCGGCTTCGAAACTACGATATCCCCACTAAATTTTTGTCAACTTCGTCAGGTGGCTCCTCCCAAGTGATTGGACAAACACTTTCGACCCCCGATTTTTCTCTATCGCTTCCTCTATAATGCGTGTATTGGAACGTCGGAGAATAGATAGTGCGAGCATATTATTTGAAATTATGAAGACAGATTCCGATCGTTATCTTACATACGCTGAGTATGCTAGGCGTTCGTTGTTGTGATTGCGAGTTGTCAATGGGTTAAGTGAAGAATTAATTAGTGCAATAATTATTCGCGGCATAACCGACCCGCAGATTCGCGCGGCTGCTACGAACGCTAACTTGTTGCCATGTGATTTAGTTGGATTTTTGTCTATTTGTATTAAACCGGCCCAGAATATCCCCGTCCGTAACAAAAATAATGAGCTTCAAAGTAATTCGCGAAAAAAATTAAATTTTAAATTTTAAAAACCCCCGACCCAAACAAAACCTCTAAAAAGTAAAAAATAATATTTATGGGCGTTTTAATTTGAACGTAATATTTTGATCAGGGCATTGTCAAGTCGGGGGACGGTCAACGAAAACGCCAAACAGAGGCCTAGCCGTCCCCCGACTTGACAATGCCCTGATCAAAATATTACGTTCAAATTAAAACGCCCATAAACATTATTTTTTACTTTTTAGAGGTTTTGTTTGGGTCGGGGGTTTTTTTTAATTTTTAATTTAATTTTTATTTCTTGCTTTTTAAACTTAATGTCTCCCTTAAATCACCATTTATCTATAATCTATTCATTGAGACCTTTTCAATGAGCCCAAACACGATACTTCTGCTGTTTGTTGGTGAATAATTTGGGTTTCCTGGAAATTCCAGGTGTTGCTCCAGCATCAGTTCAAGGTTATTTTTTTTCGTCTAATATCGTTGAAGTAATAGAATCCCAAATTTTGAGTTGATCAGACCCATGGAAGAGGCAAAAATCCTTTTTTCAACCAGAAAAGAGCTGATAATCTACAAACGGCTGAACCGATTTTGATGAAACATGTCTAAGAACACTCCCGACTAATACACCTTTCAAACAAAAAAAACTAAATCAAAATCGGTTCATCCGTTCGGGAGCTACGTTGCCTCAGACAGACACACACACACACACACACACACACACACACACACACACACACACACACACACACACACACACACACACACACACACTCACACACACACACACACACACTCACACACACACACATACACACACACACAGACACGTCAAACTTTCTGCGTCGGGGGTTAAAACGAGAACATTTTAGTTCTAAATCAAAATATTTTAAATGTATCAGTTTTGGTCACACACAAAACGAGTGTCCCAAACATATGAAATTAAACAATACGGTTGATAAAAATGAGCCGTCAGGGTTGGAACCGTCGGCTTTCATTGTTTTTGATTTCGAAAGTAAGAGCACAAGTGAACAAAAATATTTTTTATTTTGCATCATCTATCTACGCTACTATAAAGCCAGATGTGTAACAAAATTATATTTTATCCCACTGCAATGAAATGCTACCCTCGTCACTATTAAAATAATCTGAAAACTTTTCTCTTATTCTATCGGTCGATAGGGATTGCTCGGGATTTGTGTTGATGGGTAGATTTACATTTTCTAAACCATTGACATAAAGTGTATCTTCAAAAGCAAATCCATCCCGGTCGCGTACAAAGTTATGGAATACGCAACACGGTTTTACTACATCCTTAGTAAAACTTAAAGATAAGGCGATCTGTTTATGGAATATTCGCCACTTAGTGGTTAGTATGCCGAAGGAGTATTCCACATATCTTCTTGCGCGTGTTAAGCTGTAGTTAAAGATTCTTTTGTTTTCCGGCAACATTTTGCCTGCATAAGGACGTAGCAAATTTTGTGACAAACTAAACGCTTCGTCGCCAACGAATACATAAGGTAAGGTACATCCATCACTTGATATCGGCGTAGGTTCTGGAATGTTCATTGTTTTTTCTTTAAGTTTTGTATAAAAAGTGATTCTTCAAAAATTGTTGAGTCCGAATGTCTTTCATAACTACCTATGTCAACGAATCTAAATTTATAGTCACTGTCACAACTAGCTAGTAGAATTATAGAAAAATAATTCTTATAATTGTAATGGGTAGACCGACCCGCTATTTCCCGGTTTGATAACTCTAATATGTTTTCCATCCACAGCACCAAGACAATTGGGAAACTGGGCTCTTCTATTGAAACCATCAGCTATATATTTCCATGTTTCTTCAGTTATTTCTGGCATGTGTTCGTCTTTCACACATGTCCAGATTTTTTGTAAAACATCTTTTACTATCTCACTTGCAGTCGCAACTCCGCATCAATATGCATATTGTATATCCTTCAATGAACAGCCAGTGGCTAAAAACGTGTAACAATAATAATATTAGTTTACTTGCTTTCAGCAATTCAATTGCAGTCTAGATGAAAAAAATTACGGGATGGTTTCACCAGATATATCAGAACTTTAAAGAAGAAAAGTGGATCTGCTAAGACCTCAGTAAAAGAATATACATATTATAAAGGTTTACTGTTTTTAAAGCATGTGACTAGCTAAAGGTGAAAATTGTTCAAATCTTGAGCCCCATCAGACACAGAAAAAAATGATGGTAAAACACAACGAAAGCGCAAATCTGATAATGATGACGCTCTGATAGCTAAACTAACTAAAAGATTGGATAATCAATTAAATGATGACACAATCGAGCTGTACAGCAAATGTGTAATTGCCAAGATGAAAATAAATTATTTCTTTTATCGCTATTAGGCGATTTCAAAAAATTGCGGAACATTATAAACTACATGTTAAAGGCGAAATGATACAGATTATAAAAATGACAGAGATAGTTCAGCAGTGCAACCAACAAGTCAGTCCACATATAATTACATGGGTTACTCCACCGGGTCCTCTAATTCTCATCATCAAACAAACTACATCGGACCCACAGGCCCTTCTACATCTACATCTTCTGAACCTCAGACAATCCCCATCAGACCACACAGTCAGATGACATCTTGTCCCAGGATTCTCCTTCAGAGTCGATTATTACAAATCCGTTTTCATAATACTTATTAAGCAAGTACCTAATACATAATATGCATCTTAGTACTTATTTTGCAATTTACTTTAATTTTTTGCTACTAGTTAACAATGTTAATTAATAAGAAATTTAAGAATTTATTTCTTTGTAGATTTGTTTCTAAGTTTGTTGATTATTCAATTGGTTTCATCTTTATCACATGCGTTTGGTTAATGAACCAATTTTGTTGTAATTTATGATATACAAAGATTCTGCCAATAGTAGTCTTTGTATGTCACGAATTCTGCTTGTTTAGTAGGTATTTCATTAATGAAAAGTAACAGTCATAAATCAATGCGATTCATTCAATGATTAAGTTCTTTCTCTATTATTTTCCATTGTCTGTAATTAAACATTACAAAAATTGCCGTTTGTTGATCTCGTTGAAAGTAGGAAAAGTTTGTTTTATTTATTATATACCTACATACTTGTTTATTTAATACTTATTAAGTTTTTCTTTTATTAATTGATATCGTCTGTGATTATTTGATTAATAGCAACTATATTTCTGTTGATCTCATAGAAAATAATAGTAAGAAGAAAGCGTTTTATTTACGTGATTGTCATAGCGATCCTTTGCTCGGCTGAAATGCTTTTTGGCATTACCGTATCCTGGCGAGATACTGATTCTCTTAAAGTAGCAGTTAACTCATCAAATGAAGTAACCGACCTTTTTTTTTGGGTGGGAAATCATCAAATAACTTCTCCCGCTCTGGGTGGAGCAGGAGGGCGTGTCAGACTTCTACTGACTAAAACCCACCCGTGTTCCTTCAGTAGCCCGTATGCCAGGGGCTGTGGTATCTCTTTCAAACAAACCCGCACCCCTGGCAAGCATCGGCCCTTGCGGGCCCCATCATTTTTGTGTTGACATCTCTTTGAGGCGCGCGTGGAACACAACGCGCCGTGGACTTGGGCTTGGTCCTTACCGGACAGCGAGCTACCCATTACTCGCCGTCCGCAAGCCCATGCCTACGGTGGCCGGAAATCGGCCTGGGATTCCTAACGCCCAGGGCGTCTCCGTATCCTGCGGCAGCTAGGGTCGCGAGGGCGCATATGCTGGCTCTCCCTCACGTGGGCCGCCTCCCTCTTCGCGAGCATCACTGCTTCGCTGAAGGAGGTGACGGCTCCCCATTCCCTCTCGCTCCGTACCATGGCCTGGACCAGGGCCGGACGCGAGAGATCGCCGCCGCCAATCGCCTCCACGAGGACACGGCGGTGCTCCGCCCAAGCAGGGCAGACCGCCACCGTGTGCTCCACCGTGTGCTCAGGGCGATCTTCGCAGTGGAAACACCCGCGTTTCCTCCCGCCATATCCGAAACAGGAATCTCCCGAAACAACCGTGTCCGGTGAGGACCTGCGTCAGGCGGAAGGTGAGGACGCCATGCCGCCTCTCAAACCACTCCTCAAAAAGGGGACTTACCGCCGCAATCGTGGCGTGCCCAGCACTGGGTTGCGACAATCGAACAGTACATGTCACCATGAGATCCCGCCGGAGCTCTGTCCGCTGTGCCGCGATTTCCCGCGGCAGCGGAGTTACGCCCCGGCGTTTGGCCTCCTCGCGCCACTCCCACATTTGCGCGAGGACCTTTGCCTCCAGATCCCATGGCCAAGTAACCGACCTTCGGAAATAATTTAAAAACATTTTGTTATTTCTTCGTAAAACTGGATAGAGAGTGAAAAGAACAATTTATTCTTTGTATGACAGTATTTCATCAAACCATGATGAACGATTTCATCTTTTTGTTTTTTACGTTTACGTCTACGGAGCAGAAGCAGCAACAGTGTTTCAAATTCATTTTGTTACTGTCTGTCTCCCTTACTAGAATAACGTTCACGGCGCACTACAACAATGCTGTCGACATGGTGGGCCTGCTGTCCACCGGCGTGTACAGTTGCGAACTGGGTGGCTGAATTTAAAAGAGGTAGATCAAGTTGTAAAAATGACACGCGCTCTGGGCGGCCTTTAACCTCCGAAACGGAAGAAAATGTCAAAAAGGTTGAGAATCTGGTTTTGGGAGAATAACTATAAAACATATAGCTGGGATCCTAAAGATATCATTTGGTGGCGTTCAATCCATTTTAATTAATTCACTGGGGTTCAAAAAAGTTTCGGCAAGATGGGTGCCACGAATGTTAACCAACGAAAACAAAAAGCTACGTTTGGAAATTGTGTAATCTCGAAATGTTCCAGCGTGATTCGGATAATTTTTGTCGTCGGTTTGTCACCATGGATGAAACGTGGGTCCACCATTTGGATCCTGAAACTAAGAGACAAAGCATGTCTTGGAAACAACCATCCTCACCATCCATTAAGAAATTTCGAGTTGCTCCTACCGTTGGCAAAGTTATGGCCTCAGTGTTTTGGGACAGTGAAGGAATCCTTTTTATTGATTACATGCCAAAAGGACAGACGATTTTTGGACCCTATTATGCAAATTTAATCCCGAAAGTACGTGAAGCGATTAAAGAAAAACGTGGAAAACTGTCGTCGGGCGTGTTGTTTCTTCATAATAACGCTCCATCTAATCGATCGGAAGTTGCGCTCAACGCATTCCGCTGTGCTGGCTTAAATCTCCTTGACCACCCACCGTATTCTCCGGACCTAGCCCCAAGTGATTTTCACTTATTCCCAAAATTAAAAGAGGAATATCAACAAAACTTCAGGTTAAAATTTAGTAACGTTTGGCACGGGGAGTGGTTGGGGTGGTATCCCCCCCCCCTCCTCTCTGGTACCACTCCCATGAAAAGGTAACTCACAGTTTGTCCCGAGCTCGCTTCACTCGCTCTTGCATCCTAAGTTCTCCTAGTAACAGTTGTAACTGCCTTCTATAGACACATACGGTCAGTAGGAGTAGAAACACGCAACTCGAAAAACGGAATGATGACAGTGACATTTGACACAAATGGGTGTATTAAAAAAAATACCATGCCGTTTTATCAATTTTGCATGATATTTTACACAACAGACAATATGTTTGTGTGAAAGGACATGTTTCGTTTTTGTATGGAGGTTGGGCTTTTATTCGAAGCTACTGTGGACAGGGATAAGATTTTATTTTTATGAAAGTACATAAATTAAGGAACCTGTACATATTCTTTTTTTAAATCACCCTTTCTTAGTTATTATATTAAAAAAAAATATGATTGAAAAATATCACTGCACCCCACAGTAATTATTGACTTTGGCAACACTTTTCGGTTATATGTCATTATTGTCATTGTGAAATGTGAACGTCAATCAAGTGTCAAATTCCCGTTAAGGTATTTATGTTCTGTGGTCAAAGGGTGTCGCCGTACTTCCATATGCAAACTGCCCCCGATAGGAACCTATATCGTAACTTATGTTATATTGTAGAGGATGCTAATAGTAGTTTATGGAATAGATATTGGCTCTGTATCTTAGTTAATTGAGGAGCTATTTAAAAAAAAGTGTCCGGAGACGATATTTTTTTCAAAGTGATATATTATACAGGGTGTTTGGCAGAACGTTGAACATACGAAAATGGTGGGTAGGTGGGGTCATCTGCTACTTACTCAGCCCTAATTTATTTGGCCCTGGCCGACTGGGTATTTAAAAAAAAAAAAAAAGTTTTTTTCTTGTTTCACCACTTTCTTAACTTTAAAGTGTATTTTTTTATTAAAAATGGGCAATAAAACAGGCATTTCTTTGACTTAAATTTCGAGACATTTCTTAAATTTCGCAAAACATTTAACTTTCCGTAAAGGTAGAGTTTCGTCAAAAATTTCCTGCTTGATAAAATTATGAAATAACTCTTAAAGTTTTTTTTTTATAAAAGCAAATTACATACCATTAGAAAGCTCACACACTAGGGATGTTTTGCTAGAATTGGAACTCCTCAATCATTTTTTGTTTTTTTTTAAATGCAAGTTGAAATTAACATTCAAGTATTTTTTACATCTTTCTGTAAGTTTGAGGACTCCTAGCTAACATCTGAACAAAGCAATAATTTTATAAGAATCTGCCAACATCAAAGATTTAAAAAAAAAAAATTGCCTGTTTTATTGCCCATTTTTAATAAAAAAAATACACTTTAAAGTTAGGAAAGTGGTGAAACAAGAAAAAAACTTTTTTTTTTTTTTTTTAAATACCCAGTCGGCCAGGGCCAAATAAATTAGGGCTGAGTAAGTAGCAGATGACCCCACCTACCCACCATTTTCGTATGTTCAACGTTCTGCCAAACACCCTGTATATCTGTTGATTTTAAAGCTAGAAAAATGAAACAAATTCCAGTGTTTGTAGTACACTTTACTGTTTATTTTAAATAAATTTCCATGAGCCAAGCCTAAATATGAATATTAAAAAATGCAAAAAAATATATTTTTTTTATTGATTTCTATCAGATCGAATTGAATTACCACTTTGAAAAAAATATATAATAACTGTCTATACCTTGCCTAACAGCATGTTAAGTTTCATTAAAATCCATAGGGTGCAACATGTTGAAAAAAAATAATTAAAGTACAGCTTGGCAAGAAAGAGTCTGACGTGGTGACAATTGAAACTAAAATACGCTATTTGTGGCAACAAGCAGTGTTGCCACAAATAGCGTATTTGTCAACTGCGGGTAGCTCAGGGGGGGGACAGTTGGTACGCCAACACCAAAACCAAAGAGACTAGCGCCATCTATTATTCTTAACAGTGTTATTTAACATTGGCACTCTAATGCTCCAATAGGTGTCACTATAATAAAATACACGGTGGGACAATGCAACCGATTGGCGCAAAAATATGAAACCCAATGTGCATAATTGAAACCTATGCCAAACGTTAGTACTAATCATCCGTAACAACTTTTACTATGGGGCCAAATAAATCTATCCCAGTAAAAAAAATATACAGGGTAACAAATGTTTAAAAAAAGTGTCGATTTTTATATGACTTAATTGTAGGTTTTGTTTACTTTAAACAGGTTTAAAATATCCCCTAATGACATTCGTAAAGGTTTAAACGCATACAGTAGTAATTCGCTGCTGATTTCATTGTTTAATGGGTAATGCCTGAGCGTTAATACGTTAGTAACACAGATTATTCAGAATATAAAAGAAGTGTGGGTGTTTACCTAACAAAAATAATGGTCCGTGCTTTAAAGCATACGTGATTAATGGGCGCGCTGCTGAGCTGGAAGAGCGTCAGGCGTCAAGTAGCCTGTAGCTAGCGTACCCGCCCCCTCGTCTCCCTCCCGCACCTTTATATTGCGGTAATTGTTTAGACCTGCGTGTGCGCTTTTGTTGTTGTCCTTTTCTATCGTAAGGGACATTATATACCTGCATCCCTATTCTTTGTTTTCTTTGTTACCCATTACAAAGTCATGAGGAAGTAAATCTTCGCAGTCGTCCATTGCTTGTCTCTCGGTACGTTACTGTGCGATTATTGTGATTTTTTCTGTGACTGTGCTGTTAACTTGGACTCCGATCGATTCTTAATATTCTGACATTTGTTTCGTTTACCTGACTCTGATTTTGCTTCAATTACCGGATTCTGAAATATTTGGAAAATGTTCCTACCGCGAGGACGCCGAGTGTGTTTGATATGCAGTATATCTGTACTGCGTATTCGAAGGATTACTTTGACTGCGAATATTCGTAATCGACATGCTCGTGCCATCGAGAATATTCAATCAGCGCTCCCATTTGAGGTGAGTTTATAGTGATTACTATCACCACTGTTTTTCCTAATATCCAAAAATGTTTTAAATGTGAAAATAACTCTGTCTGTCTGGTACCTGTTCACGCCTAAACGGCTGAAGTGATTTCGATGGATTTTGGTATAAAGATAGGTAGATGGGAGCTTGGACAAGGACATTAGGCTACTCTTGTCGCAAAAATAAAACCTAGAGGGCGTGAAAACGTGATGCAAGTTTATATGGGGGGCTTACATTAAGTTATATACACGGGAGAAGTCGCGAGCGGAAAGCTACTATTTCTATAATTATTAGACTTGGAACGAATAGTATATTCGCCGTATGCCAAATATTCGGTGGTTTTTTTTTTTATTAATAATATATAAGGCAAAAATATTCGGTCAGCGCGTAGCTAGAAATCTTGTATCGACGTGATTATTTCTTAGAAGAAAAGGAGTAAACTATTGATGCAGAAAAGTATTTTTGCATCATAATCTTCTACTTCTAAATGTTAATTACGACCATTCAAGTACATAGACATTTATTTGATAGGCAGAAGTTGATTATGCACCTATGACTACTTTAATGATTATAAGAAAAATATATTATTACTTATAAATCCATACCATCTATATACTACTCATACTAATACTATATACTATATACTATTCATACTAATGTGATATAAATGTGAAAGTATGTTTGTTTGTTTGTTTGTCCTTCTTTCACGTCGAAACGGACCGTGACTTTTTGTATGGAGATAGTTGGAGGGCTAAAGAGCGACATAGGCTATATTTTATCCCGATGCGTCTTGAAGTTCCCGCAAAATATTCATGAACTCCACCGGCAAAGCCTCGTGCAGTCGCTAGTAAATCAATATTTTTATTTTTCCAATTATTTGATTACAACAAAACATATTATTTAAGTATTCGGTATTCGTCTGAATAGAATAAAAGTAGCCGCATAGGTCAAATACCGAATTATACCCGAAAATTCGTTGCAAGTCTAAATGATTGTTTAATTATAGTTATAACTAAGGGTGACTACTTTAAGGTACTCTACAAATAGTCCTACCTTAAGGTAGGTAAGGTAGGTCTATTTGTGCTTCGCGTTAATTACAGTTGGCAATTCTCGCACACCTTTGTTTTCATATAAACTTGTTGCCCCCTTAATTGCCGGTTGATATTTACTGTTCATGCATTTTGATTCTACAAAAATTGATTTTTATTTTTTAGCTCACTTATAACAACGAGGAACACGTTTGTTTGCGTTGTTGGATGCGAGCCCAGCGAGGAAGTATTCTGCGGCACAATGCGGAGGGTGAAGATCGACCTATTGTTCATCAACCTGAGGTCGAACAGGAACAGCCAGTCGCTCTAGAGCAAAACGTCGTGCCAAATGAAGCACAACATCAACCTGGAGAAGACCTGCAACCTGAAGTAGTTCCAGAACCAAACCTATTGGACCAAGAACAGCCCAAAGTTGATGAACAAAGGCAACCGATTGACCAAAATGTATTAGTAAATAACAATGCTGTTTTCAATTTAAATGGATTTTTGCGAGGTCCGAATTCAGGAAATTCGTGTTTATTTCACGGCTGTCAAAATACATCTCGACGCAGAATTGCGGAAACTGTAAAAATGAAGATGATCATGGAATATAATTATTATATTCCTTTAAACGCACGTATCTGCAGTGATCACTTGCAAACTGATTGTTGGCAAATGTTATTGGAGGCACCAAACCGGCGTTTTGAATTCAATCCGCAGTACATGCTCGATATAATTCGCAGATTAAAAAACCACAATAAACATTTGTTAGATTTTGAGGCAATAGAGGAATTTGATGAAGCAGAACTACATTACTGGACAGGGCTAACGCGGGATGAATTTATTAGAATTCTAGAAGCTACACCCTCTTTGTCTAGAAGAACTAGAAAGCCTAAAACTGTATTGGGTATTTTCTTATCTAAAATAAGAACTGGAGAAGCTGATGATAGATTGGCTTCCATATTTCACATGACGCGTCAAAATCTAGAAAAAAAATTGAACATAGCTAGACAATGCTTAAGCGAAGATTTTGTGCCTCTATATTTAGGTTTTAATCATATAAGCTGCGAACAAGCTGCAAGGCGAAATCTTCTATTACCAAATACGTCATTTGGGAGGCCGGATTACTCAAAAGCAATTGTTATTTGCGATGCTACTTATATATACGTCCAAAAAAGCACGAACTTTGCATTTCAGAAAGACACTTACAGCCCACATAAATACCGAAATCTTTTAAAACCTTTCGTGATTGTCACTTGTGACGGATACATTTTAGAGGTTGAAGGTCCATCCATACTCTGCAAACAAAAATGATGCGACTATTTTAAGGGAGTTATTAGAGAAAGAAGGTGGCGTTATGCCATGGTATCTGAACTCTGGCGACGTTTTTATTTTAGACAGAGGTTTCCGTGATGTGGTTAGTCAATTAGAAACCTCTGGTTTTATAGGTGTAATGCCAGAGTCAAATAGTGGACGAGCATCGCAATTAACAACGGTACAGGCTAATAAATCAAGGTTGTGTACAATATGCTGTTGGCCCGTTGAGGTCGTAAACGGGAGATTTAAGCGAGATTATAGATTGTTTCGACAAACTTATTTTAATAAATCTATGTTACACATGTTCGAGGACTAGGATTGCTGCAGCACTAATTAACGCCTTTCACATCCCTCTCGTGGATAATCGTCATGCTGAAGAATTTCTGGAAATAATAAGAAACCGAGTTCATGTTCCAAATAGATTGGCAGATTATGTGGACGAAAATAATTTAAATAGGCAGAGAACGGTCTTTTTTAATATTACGGGGGATTTGCCTAATCTTCCTCAGTTTCCTGTATTGTCCGAAGACGAATTGATGTTGTTCTCGGTAGGCACTTACCAACTGAAACTTGCTGCGAGCTATTATAGCGAGCATATCCGCGGAGGGGATTATATAATTGAAATATGTGCAAATACGCAACTAAGAGGTTTAGATGAGTGTGAATTGCCATTTGAGAATGTTTGGTTACTGAGAGCGCGAATTAAAAGCCGACACAGCAGTTCTAGAAAATATTTTTGCTATATATTAATAGATGGTAATTCGCAGGGAAGAAATAGTATAAGTAACTATTGTTGTAGTTGTTTGACGGGCAGGAGAACTATTGGTGTTTGCGCTCATACAATGACCATAGTATGGTTTCTTGCGTGGGCCAGACACCAAGACACCATTCACCGCCCTGCCCTTTATTTGGATAGCGTGACAGTTGATAATGATTAATAATAATAAATGCTATCTGTGTCTGTTTATGGCAACATAAAAAATATTTTAGTTTTTTTAGTCTGTGTACAAACCTAGACAGATCTTCTTACGTCCGCCATCGAGCGTGAGTGATTACTGTACTACTAACGGTGAACAATAAATGTTATTAAAAGTAGCAAGTTGTTTCGATTGGAACCAAGATATGTAAATACAGTCCACACGAACACACGAAGTTAACATGTCTATTGAACTATGTTGTATTATTTTTGATTCTGAATATCCTATCCTATATCCTATTTAGGTGTTCTATTGTCCATGTTTACAATTGGCGATATTTTAACCCTTAAATGCATTAAGTATCGAAAACGATACTAAGACTTTTTTTTTTTTTTTTTGGGTGGGAAATCATCAAATAACTTCTCCCGCTCTGGGTGGAGCAGGAGGGCGTGTCAGACTTTTACTGACTAAAACCCACCCGTGTTCCTTCAGTAGCCCTTAAGCCAGGGGCTGTGGTGTCTCTTTCGAACAAACCCGCACCCCTGGCAGGCATCGACCCTTGCGGGTCCCATCACTTTTTGTGCTGACATCTCTTTGAGGCGCGCGTGGAACACAACGCGCCGTCGACTTGGGCTTGGTCCTTACCGGACAGCGAGCTACCCATTACTCGCCGTCCGCAAGCCCATGCCTACGGTGGCCGGAAATCGGCCTGGGATTCCCGACGCCCAGGGCGTCTCCGTATCCTGCGGCGGCTGGGGTCGCGAGGGCGCATATGCTGCCTCTCCCTCACGTGCGCCGCCTCCCTCTTCGCGAGCATCACTGCTTCGCTGAAGGAGGTGACGGCTCCCCATGCCCTCTCGCTCCGTACCATGGCCTGGACCAGGGCCGGACGCGAGAGATCGCCGCCGCCGATCGCCTCCACGAGGACACGGCGGTGCTCCGCCCAAGCAGGGCAGACCGCCACCGTGTGCTCCACCGTGTCCTCAGGGCGATCTTCGCAGTGGAAACACCCGGGCGTTTCCTCCCGCCCTATCCGAAACAGGAACCTCCCGAAACAACCGTGTCCGGTGAGGACCTGCGTCAGGCGGAAGGTGAGGACGCCGTGCCGCCTCTCGAACCACTCCTCAAAGAGGGGACTTACCGCCGCAATCGTGGCGTGCCCAACGATACTAAGACTTCAGACCCATCTTCGGATTTTATTTTTAAACTGACCTGTCAGGTAGAATGGCCAATCTTATCGTTGCCTATTACTAAAAATTAAAAAAAAGATTTAACATGTGACAGTTCTGACAATTTGCCTTTTTTTTTTACTCACAATGTCAATGGTCGCAAGCAAGTAGTTGTTGTGAAAATTTCAAATTTGTATCTGGTGCCATACCGGGAAATTACGAATATTTTTTCTTGAAAAAATACCAGGATGGAAGGTAAGTCTGAAATCTATACGCAGATGTTTGTATTTTGCACTTTTATGTTATATTTGTTTCTCAAAAGTTCGTTTTTATCCATGTATCGATTTCGATACATCATGCACTAACGTTCTTTTTTGGGAGTCTTAGAAAAAGTGATTGAAGTTTCATTTTGGGTTGCGTTTATTATGTTTTGAGCTTGTTGGAGGTTTGGTTTTGCATGTGGTGTGTTGTTTTCAGATAGGGACATAGAAAATCTGCTTCAGCGTTTAGAAAATGGCGAGTTATCAGATGACGGGTTAGAATTAGACGATATACCGTACTATACGTCTCGGGAAGCGTTGGTGAGAGAGCTTGAAGATCAGCAATTTGATGGGCTATGCATACAAATTTCAAATTTGTGCTGGAAAAGAGGCTGATGATAGATTGCCAAATGAACCCTATGTTGGAGTGGTTGGGCAAACAGTACTGAATCTTCTCAGAGTAGTTCCAAGGCAACAAAACCACATTGTCTATTTTGACAATTTTTATACGTCCTTGCCTTTGATGTGCGTATTAGCTAAAGAGGGAATTCACTCCTTGGGAACTATACAACGAAACCGCTTGGGTAAGTCATGCAAGCTTCCATCAAAACAGGATGTTATGAAAAATACAGTAGCCCGAGGTTCATTCGATGAATATGTCACAAATTTCGAAGGCGTAGATATAACCACTGTAAGCTGGAAGGATAACAAGCAAGTTATATTACCGTCAAAATATGTAGGAGCCGAGCCTGTAGAGAATATTGATAGGTTCGATAAAAAAGAGAAACGGCGGATTCCCATTCCATGCCCCAAATTGATCAAAGAATATAATGCTCACATGGGGGGCGTTGATTTGATGGACTCCTTTCTAGGAAGATATAAAATCCGAATGAAGAGTAGAAAATGGTACATGCGCATATTTTATCATCTGCTGGATTTATCCGTTATCAATGCCTGGATCCTATACAAAAAAGTTTCCACTAAAAATGGTGTGCCACAGAAAACTATACTAAATCTAGCTGATTTTAGGTCGGAACTGGCCGATACGCTGTGCAAGTATGCTCCAGCTGCTGCCAGAGGGCGCCCGAGCACTAGCAGCCCATGCAGCACATCACAAGGGCCACCACCTAAAATCCGAAGGGGTAAACCGTGCCAAACATTGCCTCCACTTGAAGTCAGATTGGATCAAATGGATCACAGCCAGATAAGGACAGAAACCCGAGGTAGATGTATGATGCCCTCTTGCCATTTACTCAGCATTATAAAATGTGCTAAATGTAACGTCCATTTGTGTTCAAAAAAGTCAAAAGACTGCTACACAGTATTCCACAGCTCTGTCAATATCTAATATGTTTGTCTATATGCACTATATACTAATATAGTGTACTAATGCATACTGTGTCGAAAACGATACTTGTAGGTTTTTTTTTTTTAAATAAAAGGTTTTTTTTTTTTTAATTTTTCCTGTCTTCTACACCACTTTTTATAACACATATATTTTTCCCAATTGAAAATACGTTGTTATGCATTTAAGGGTTAAATGTTTGAAACAAAAATAATATTTTTTTTACTGGGATAGATTTATTTGGCCCCATAGTAAAAGTTGTCACGGATGATTAGTACTAACGTTTGGCATAGGTTTCAGTTATGCACAACAGGTTTCTTTTTTTTGGGCCAACGGTCAAAGGAAAAGTTGCATTGTCCTTTAAATGGTTGTTTTCCCGCAGCGAAATGGTTTTGTCTTGGTAATACAATAGTTTTATAAACAAATAAAATATTAGAAACAAAAAATGGCAGATTAACCATTGTGAAAAACAAAACTCGAAAGCGACCACGAACCAATAGATCCAATACCTACGTTCTGCGCAAGCCGGGCGCCGCCGCCGAGCGGCCGCGCGGCCGTTGACCCGCGTGCGTTTCAATCAGCTGATCGTATTCTTGATAATAAGCTGTACCCAACAAGCTATTCAAATTTTCCCTTCATACTTTTACGAGCTTAGGACCGTCACAAATACTTTTTAGCTGCAATTTACTGAACAAGAAATTATTAATAAAAACAAGTTTATCATAATTTTCGGACTTAGATACCTAAAAAAGTTTGAGGAGTCTTTCAAAATTTGAATCAACTTATTTACAATAATTTTAATTAATTTGACTACCTACTTTTAAATGTTCACAATTTACAAAAGTACGAGTAGGTACTTACACTTCACGGTAACGGAGTAATTGTTCGTAGTGCAAGCAGTGCAACTGCAAGCCACTACCTTCGAATACACAATGGAGCACGTTTTAATTGGTCACTTCTTACGATATTGAAATGAGGTGTGGCCATTAATTACACTAAACCCACATATTATCACTAAAACGCTCTTGATGCGCACACTCGCGAATAACATGTGGGTTATTTAACGCCCAAAAATGTTCGAGTCTAACTCGCGTAAAAGTTCCTTCATCTGTCCACAAAATGTTCGCATTTTGACTGTCGATTAACCACTGACAAAAAGTAATTCTGTTCTGCGCGTCGTTTTCATGGAGGGCATGAACTCTGCGATAGTCATAAGGATGAAGTCCTTCAGAGTTGAGTAGTTTCCAGACGTAGTATTGGCTGACGCCAAACCTAGCCGCAGCCTTACGTGTACTTCGCCGAGGATCCCGTTCGAAGTACTCGATGATCTATTCGTCGAGCTCTGGCGAAATAACGGCCGATCGACCTCTGCCCTGTGCAACTGCTGATGTCCGGAACTGCTCATGATCGTCGAGTAGCCGCTGTGTCGCTGCTACGATCGTCCGGGCTGATGGCGAAGACGAAGCGACTCCAAGTGTGGCAGCTCCGCGTAAAGTCGACGAGCATCAAGGGTGTCATAATCAGCCCTAGCGTACAGATGCACCATAGCGACGTACTCCAAATTGCAATAATTGTAATGGCGATCCATTGCACTGATAAAGCGTGTTTCACGTACGACATTCGCGGGAAAACTAAGTGCGCCGCCGCCGGCGCCGCGCGCCGTCCCGCTCAATGGGAAACCGGCGCGCTGCTTGGTTTGTAATTGTTGTTAGTTTGTAGTTTATGCCGTATCATTACACGCGAGAGCTTATTTTGCTTTGAACATTTATACATCGGTCTTTTCTTTGTCGGCGCCGCGGCTGTGTTTGTTTTGTGTTGTTGCGTGAAAACTAATTTATGACTTAGTACCACACGCGAGAGTTTATTTTGCTTTGAACATTTATGCATCATTGTTCCTTTGCCGCGTGCGTTTCGAGTAATACCTACAAGATACCTCCAGTGTTACTATTGATTCTCACGCTTTCGAGTTGATGAATATTTTTTTAATTATTTCAAAACAAAAAACATTTTAATTTTTTTACTTTTACTCTATGGTTCGAAGGGACTCCTTATGGCAAGTTGTTCTGCCGCGGGAAAACAACCATTAAAATTTCAGCGTGCATAAAAGCGAAATAAAATATTATTACTATAATGGCAACATCGTGTAATAGTTTCAAATGTTTTTTGGTAATATGGTCACACTCACACATAATATGGTCGTTACGACTTGCGCTTGCGTTTGTTCGTTTTGGATTCATTTTGTGCGTATTTCTTGGTTTTCGAGTGTATTTCTGTGATACAGACATCGAGTTGAGATCTCTCGCGACCTCCTCTGTCCTGATATTCAGACTGCTACCCGGAAACTAGTTTAACCTTCTCAGTGTTGACTGCTGTGGTTTGTCAAGTGATTCCACAAGAAATTGTGAAAAACACAATTACCTAGTATTAGAATTGCGAAAAGACGCTTCCTTGTGTTCTGTGTGTGTCTTGTAAAATAGACAAAATGCCTCATCGCTGTGCGTTTGGATGTGTGAACACTGGTAAGTAATTTAAGAACTCTGGCTAACCGCTAACCGGCATTTTTATTTTAGTGACCCAAAAACATTAGAGTTCGTTAGTTCGAAACTAGTATTTACTTGGGACTTCGCCACCGTTGTATTCGATAAAATGTTGTCTTTATCCCGGCCCAACAACCCAGTTATTGGTCTCCTTCAAGTCATGAGAAAGTACATGATACTCAAAATCAGACCATGGCCTGAATTATTACCTAGCATAGGTTTCAACAGGTAAAACTGTAAGAAACTTACCAACTCAGAATCCATAAAGTCACGAATATAACATAAGTAGTTATAAAAAAAAATCCGTACAATTTCATGTGAATAATAAAAAAAACAAGTTGGAAGAAGTAAACAATTGATACATGGTTGAGGCTTACAAATAATGTACTTTATCCATATTTTTCGTGAGCCAAATTTTGAGTGAAGAAAAAATCTTTTTAATGTTCGGAATAAATAATTATATTTGTTTCGTGTGGTGGATATTATTCACTTGTTAATGTCAAACCATTTAAAATGTTAATATATTTGAATTTAACCAAAAACAAAGCTGGGCACGCCACGATTGCGGCGGTAGGTCCCCTCTTTGAGGAGTGGTTTGAGAGGCGGCATGGCGTCCTCACCTTCCGCCTGATGCAGGTCCTCACCGGACACGGTTGTTTCGGGAGGTTCCTGTTTCGGATAGGGCGGGAGGAAATGCCCGGGTGTTTCCACTGCGAAGATCGCCCTGAGGACACGGTGGAGCACACGGTGGCGGTCTGCCCAGCTTGGGTGGAGCACCGCCGTGTCCTCGTGGAGGCGATCGGTGGCGGCGATCTCTCGCGTCCGGCCCTGGTCCAAGCCATGGTACGGAGTGAGAGGGCATGGGGAGCCGTCACCTCCTTCAGCGAAGCAGTGATGCTCGCGAAGAGGGAGGCGGCCCACGTGAGGGAGAGCCAGCATATGCGCCCTCGCGACCCCAGCCGCCGCAGGATACGGAGACGCCCTGGGCGTCGGGAATCCCAGGCCGATTTCCGGCCACCGTAGGCATGGGCTTGCGGACGGCGACTAATGGGTAGCTCGTTGTCCGGTAATGACCAAGCCCAAGTAGACGGCGCGTTGTGTTCCACGCGCGCCTCAAAGAGATGTCAGCACAAAAATGATGGGGCCCGCAAGGGCCGATGCCTGTCAGGGGTGCGGGTTCGTTTGAAAGAGATACCACAGCCCCTGGCATACGGGCTAATGAAGGAACACGGGTGGGTTTTAGTCAGTAAAAGTCTGACACGCCCTCCTGCTCCACCCAGAGCGGGAGAAGTTATTTGATGATTTCCCACCCAAAAAAAAAAAAAAAGAAAAGCGGTACACCAAATTGGTTACTTCTTGTTTCATAGAAAAATAAAATGTGTCCACCCCGAATAGAATTCTTATTTTATTTTTTTCGTCTTGTTTGTACTGTTTATCGTGACTTCTTAGTATTATATAACATCTATGGGGAATAAAACTACTATCCCAATAATTGATATCATTAATTATGCATAAAATGATAAAACTACGATTTAAATAAAAAATGTACCTAAAATATTTAACGTGTGTTATAAACGATTTGTTACGCAGTAGTTTTTTTGTAATAGGCGGTAGCAACACGGATGAAGATTTTTTTGTGTTAGCAACATTACTAATTTCAATATAAAATGAGGAGCTGGGGAACAAAAGCGGACTTGTCCACTGTACTCGAATTTTTTATTTTTATTTTTTTGCACTCTTTAAGCTCATATCTATCGAACCCCGGAGTATTGTGTATCAAAAGCGGTCCGATCTTAGAGAAAAAAATTTCGTTCAAAAGCGGACTTGTCCTGTTAGAAATTTATTAAAATTCTAAGGGATTTTTTCTCCAATCAAAACCGGACAAAAACGTAAGGAGAATTGCCGTTAGTACGAAAAATGTCAAACAAAAACGGACAAGTCTAAAAAAATCATTGTTTTTTTGTTATGATATCCCTAAATCAGTTGTGGCAACACTGCTAAATTAAAAAAAAGATAATCAGCTGTGTGACGGTCATTGCTTTCGTAATTTTGAGAAGAATTTTCCTAGAAAACCGACAAAATTATGGACGGAATCGAAGAAATAGTGGCCAATATAAATGACGGCTCACGTAAACGAAAAAAAACAGGACGGCAAGCGCAAAACAACAGGGAATCGAAGTGAGTGTAAAATTATACCTACCGGTGCGTGTTTGTTAATATTCTAACCTATGATGAATTTAAAATTGCTATTATTTTGTTTTAGGTACGCAGATAAAAACCCCCTTGCTTTGAATTTCGTGTCTGCGTGTGAACATAACAAGGGAAAATTTAAGTGCCAGACTTTGACATTAAACGAAATTGTTTACAACCGCAAACTACTATATGAAAAAATTGGCAAAAAATTACAGGATATTTACTTGTCACGGCTCATATCACCATGCCCCATAGAAAGAGAAAGATCGAGAGAGGAATCTCGCAAACCGCAGAGGAATAAGTACTTTGTGACATACTTTCTCTTCCGTGATTCAAAAAGGTTAGTAAAAGTATGCAAATCTTTTTTTTTGGCTGCTCTTGGGCTCAGTAAGCACAGGGTAAACTTAATTGCGAGCAAATTATATGAAGGCAAAACGCCACTTGACGGCAGAGGAGGAGACAGGAAAAGTTTCAAAAGTATTGATAAAAAGGAATCTGTAAGAAAATTTCTCGGTGGTTTGCCAGCAAAGGAGTCACATTACAATCGAAATAAATCAAAAAGAGTGTACCTGTCATACGAGCTAAACGTAAAAAAGTTGTGGGAGTTGTACAATAATTCAGCGACTGATGATTTGAAAGTCTCACAAACGATGTTCCGAAATGTTTTTGAGAACGATTTTAATATTGGGTTTGCGTCACCATCTTCCGACATATGTAGTACCTGCGAACTGCTGAAAAATAGGCAGAAGACTGAAAATAATCCTGAAGAACTTCAATCATTGAAACTTCAACTCCGAGTTCATAAAGCTAGAGCCAAAGCGTTCTTTTCCCTTACCAAAGAAAAACCTGAAAATTCTATGACAATATGTTTTGATCTCCAACAAATTCAATCCCTTCCTAAAACGCCAATCCAGGAATGTTTTTATTTACGACAAGTTGGACTTTATTCTTTCTGCATTACTGATATGCCTACAAAGGAGCCACATTTCTTCATATGGACAGAAAACCAAGCTAAAAAAGGCGCCACCGAAATTGCGTCTGCCCTTTTAACATACCTGATGTTTACTGATTTTTCTGAAGTGGAAGTTTTACGCCTTTTTTCGGACGGGTGTGGAGGTCAAAATAAAAATGCACATGTCGTCCACACTTTGATTTTCTGGTTGAAAAACTACGCCCCTCAAAATGTCGCCAAAATCGTACTAACCTTTCCTGTACGCGGTCACAGCTTCTTGCCGGCGGATCGAGTGTTCGGGAGGGTCGAAAAGGATTTGCGGAAGATGCCTTTCATTTTGGATCCAAAAAAATATCATGAGGTTTACGCAAAGCATGGCAAAGTTCATATTTTAGCTGAAAACTGGAACCTTTACAACGTCAAAAACCCGCGAAGACTATTACAAGAAAGTGGAAAGTATTCGTGATGCAAAGAGAATAATAATAGAAAGAAAGTCAACCATCATCCAAACAGAAACTCCTAGTCAATCTCAACAATCAACACGAAGAAGTCAGGGCCGTAGTCGTGGCAGAGCACGTGGCCGAGGCACTGCAAACATACGAAGAGATCCTACTGCACGTTTAAATCACGTAAACTTTGGTGTGAAAGTCTTAAACACCTATTATGGAGATGAATGACTTAATCGTCAACTGGCGAGCGCGAATCTCGCGAGCGCGCGCGAGTTGGCACTTTTCGATTTTGCCTACTTTTTTTGTCGTCAACTCGCGCGTCTATGTAAAGTACAGTCAAATAAAAAGAGATTGAAAACAAAAACTATTAATAATTATTTATTGACCGCGTTAGCTGATTCTGTGAAGTACTGACTTAGATTACGATTTAGAGGGCCGAAATGAGAAGGCCTGGGGAACGCATCCAATGACACATACTATCTCGTCTAACGCGCATGCGCACAACAGTATAGCTGTCATAGCGCTATCTCTTTCTAATTCATTTTGCAAACTGAGTGCCTACTCCTTATGCACTTAGTTACAAACGATGTACCTGTCACGTCTAACATGGCGGAAGTGATGTGTGTGTGTGACAGGGACGGGTACATCGTTTAGCCGTTCGAAGTTCATCAGGAGTAAGCACCCTAGTTATTATTTTAGTGACGTTAGTGTTACGTAAGCTAAGCTGACGTTTACAGTGCACTTACGGAGTAAACATACTTACAGAGTATAAATGTTTTTATTAAGTCTATAAGAATGCCATTTGGTGTGAAAATGTGGAAGTTTTTAGTGATTTTGATGTACTGTGGGGGTAAGTTTATAACAATTAAACTTTTCGGGTAATACTCTCAAAGTGTTCTGTTACTTTTATCAGGCATCTTGATTAGTTAAACCTTAGATTAACTCGTTGTTCTTACTATTTTACTTTTTTGAATTAACATATGGCTTTACCCGCTCGGTTGCTTCGCAAAAAAATGCAAAGAGGGTCGCTTGCCAGTGATTTTTGACCGCATCTGAGCGTACGACGCGCCGTAATAAAAATTTGACTGTGACTCGCTCCAGAAGCGCACTTCAAATGTTTTAACTGCTCTGAATAGCCATTAAAATAAGCCTAAACATTGTGTCTGTTTTTTAATAGATCTTGTTTCCGTATTTTCCTATGTACCTTGAAACTTTAACTACCCAAATATTAGCTACTTGTATGGAAAAATGCGTTTTACTAAAAACTAAGATCGACAAGAGTATTGTTTCTTATTTTATTTATAAACTAGATTAATTACTAGATACGTTTAATAACACATGGATATATTTCATGTGGAATAAAATATTTAAAACATTAAGGGAACTACAACTTGAAAAAAAAAAAATGGCGACGTCAACTTTATTTCGTATCGTGTACTAAGAATTAGATTTATAATGTTGTCAACTTGTATTTGAAGGTCGGATGATATATCAGTCTATGGTTTAGAAACGTTTCACGAGGACTTTATGAACTACAACATAAAGTTTAAAGTCGATTAGTAAAAATTGGTTGTTGGAAACGATTGTTGCCAGAAGCAGTCAAGGGTGTTCAATTTTGGAAAAAATTGTTTCCTTAAGCAGTTTATCGGTTACTTAATTGTTTTGTTCACTTTAACTTGATTGTCGTTTACTTTCTTATAGTGCGATTGCACTTTAAAATAAATACCACGTGGCAATTTTACACAGTATATTTATTCCATAGTAAAAAATATACGTTGATTTTCCATTTTTTATATAGATAATTTATATTTTTTTGTGATTTAGCTTTTTAGAAAATGTTTGTCATTAAAAACAATATTTTTAGGAAGTGGACCACAGGCAGGTTCGTCCAGAAATGTAACTGGACACGACATCATTACATCTCAGCGAGGAAGTTCGATACTACTTCGTGCAGGACACAAATATAATAAAGACCGAGAAAATAAAGATGGTTCCTGTATCTGGAGGTGTTCGAAGAGGACTGTTTGCAAGGCAAGATTAATTATTGATAGCAATAACTGCATCAAACGAGATGACAAGCACGACTGTGAGCCTGATTTTGTATCAAATGAACTGGAGCTTAACTTCGACAAGTGCATGGAAAAAGTAAAAAGTGACTGTACTATACCCATACCAAATGCATTTCGACATACGGTCTCAACCCTTAAAGATAAAGGAATTGACCTCATAAAAAAAATACCTACATATAAAAATATTAAAAACAAATTTTACCGAAAACGGAATAAGTCATTGGGGGTAAGAAAGGTATGTTTTAAGTCGATTAAGAATGTTACTGTGCCCGAAATATTTGCAAACTTTTTACTAGCCGACTACCAAACAATCAATAGAATTTTAATATTCGCTAGTGAAAATTGTAAAACAATTTTAGCAAAACCAAATTTGACCATTTTATGCGATGGTACTTTTAAATTTTGTTTAAAACCTTTCCAGCAGTTGTACACTTTACATGTTGATTTAGGAAGTAGTAAAACTCATAATAATATTATACCCGTTATTTATGCGTTGTTGGGTAACAAAACAAGAGCAACTTACAAAATTTTGTTTCGCCTTATCAAGAGCCAAATTCCTCAGTTTAATCCCAAAACCATTCTACTAGACTTCGAGAAGGCTGCAATGTTAGCAGTCAAAGACATATTCCCTGAAACAAGCGTTAGAGGGTGTTTCTTTCATTTTTCGCGAAGTTTGTGGCGGAAAGCTGACGAAATAGGCATAACAAAATCTGTACTATTTAGAAAACATATAAAGAGGTGCGTTGTTTTGGCACATTTGCCCAAAGAAGCTGTTGAGAATGGTTGGTTGTATATTATGTCTCAATGTCCGAATGATAAAAATATTGTAAAATTTAATGATTATTTTGTAAGAACTTGGTTGAATGAGACTTCCATTTTCGCAGACAAATGGTCTTGTAATTTTAGCCAACACCGCACTACGAACATGGTTGAGAGCTGGCATTCTACGGTAAATAAAAAAATTAATAGCAAACCCAAAAGTATTGCACATTTTTTGACCATCTTAAAAGAAGAAGATAATTATTATCAGACTTTATACTTAAAGAAGTCTAATATAACTGCAAAATGTAAAGAAACTTGTGCTATTGACGAGCACATTACCAACACTGTTAACGAATTTATCCATGGGGTTATAAATATTGACTTATGTATCGAACTTTTGATCTTGTGATTTTTGATTTAATTTAGCATAGTCTGTTTATTTTAACGTTTGCTATAAAAATCATTTATAACAAACCATGATCTGTGATTGTATAGTCTGTGATTAGTTTTATTAGTAGGTCGTCAGTAATAACTTAGCCAATTGATGAATCTACTTATTGATAGTGTTTAGCGTTTTTTGTAAAAATCATTTACAACCATATGTGATCTGTGATTTTATAGTTTCTAAGACTCTTTCTATGGTTCCTAAGATTGATTTTATTAGGGAGCAATAATAAGTCAGTTTGTTGTCAATTACTATGTTTAGCTTTACTATTTTATACTTACCAATATTCAGTATACGAGTATGTGAGGGGAGTGTTTTCGTTGTTTCTATTTTATTTACTTAGTTTTTTACAATTTACATACTAGATAATAAGATAATAAGCCAAATTCTCAAATCAATGTGATATTGTTGATAATTAGTAAGGGAAATACTACTAATAATTTATATTTTGTCCTGTTGATTTATAATAAACTGATTTCAAAACGATGTATATTTTGTTTTATTTTAAAAATCAAATTTCATAAAGTTTCTTATGCATTTATAGTAGGTAAGTACCTAACTAAATTAAATTTGTTATAACGTTTTTGTAGCTGACTATACATTAAAACATCAAATTATATAGACGCGCGAGTTGACGACAAAAAAAGTAGGCAAAATCGAAAAGTGCCAACTCGCGCGCGCTCGCGAGATTCGCGCTCGCCAGTTGACGATTAAGTCAAGACAATGCATGGCACTTTGTACAAAACATAAAGTTCACATCAAATTATGCTAAACCTAGTGTTTGTAGGTATTTGAGAGAGAATAAAATACTCTTTCTGAAGTGTAGTGTCATGCAACATGCGTTTTGTCAAGAACACCAAATAAATCGGTCAAAAACATGCAAGATTTGTTCATTTCTTTATTTTTTCAGGTGCTCCCGAAAGAACTGCAGTTTACAAATGCATGCTTATTAAACCATTGCAGACGAAAATTAAATATTTGCGAAATGAAATATGCCGTTTACGCAAAAAAGGTCAGTCCTTTGCCGAACGATTGGCTAATGCAGAAAAAATCTCGCATTTCAACGCGTTACCAAACACATGACAAAGCCAACACAACTTTTCATACAAATGCAACTCCAATCAAAAAAGAAGCCTAAGGGTAGGCGTTTCTCTGCTGAGGAAAAAATCTTATGTTTGTCCCTATTCAAAAAGAGTCCCAAGTGTTACAGACTATTATGTAATTATTTCACACTGCCATCTACAAAGGCAATGAAACGCCTACTGAGTGAAATAAAAGTGGTTCCGGGAATAAACCCAATAATATTCGAACGAATAAAAAGTACACTGCGAAATAAAGAAACATCCGACCGCTTGTGCAGCCTGATGTTTGACGAAATGTCAATTACGCCTCAAATTAATTATAACGTTCATAAAGATCAATTGGAAGGTTTTGCATTGAACAAAGAGAACAAGTTCTCAGACCATGCCCTTGTTTTTATGGTTAAGGGCATCAAGCGTAATTTTAAGCAACCTATAGCTTATTATTTTACGAATTCACTGCAAAAAATGGAATTAAAGACAATGATAAAAACTGTGATTCAGCATTGTATTGAGTCGGGGTTAATAGTACTATGTACCGTGTGTGACCAAAGCCAAGTTAATGTTGGTGCCATCACGGAACTGGTAATAAGGATAAAACGCCATGTTATCACTCCACTCTTTGACACACCACATCTTATAAAAGAAATAAAAAATCTTAGAAATAATTTAATAACTAAAGACCTTTTATATGTTTTAGGCAATGAAAGAAAATATATTAAATGGGATTATTACCAAATGGTATATTTAGCAGATAAAATGTATGGAGAGCTGCGACTTCTGAACAAACTCACAGAAGAGCATGTGAACCCTGAGAAAATTAATAAAATGCAGGTAAAATCTGCAACACAATTATTTAGTCATAGTGTTGCTGTCGTGACAAACCATTTAACGGCAAGAGGAGATCTTCCTGAGGAGTGCCGTCAATTAATAGACTTCACTATTTTAATTGATAATCTGTTTGATTCATTGAATGTTAGCAGTCTCTCCATACCAAATGGTAAAATTTTTAAAGGGCCTGTGAAACGCAATTCGCCCCACCATGAATTGTGGCGAAAAGCCAAAAATATATTAAAAAGTGTTAAATATGTAAAGAAAACTAAAGTTGGTGATACAGTTCAATTGACGGAGATGGTTGTGCCATCAATAACAAATTTAACTAAAACTATAGAGGGCATGGAATCTCTTTGGAAGGTGTTGTCTAATAAATACGGTTTAGATGCGATGTTGACAAGAAACTTCAACCAAGACCCAGTAGAAAATTTCTTTGGGAGCATCAGGAGCTACGGGGCACGAAATATTGCACCAAATTCAATAGCTTTTGAAGGAGCTTTCAAAGCCTTAATGCTTAATAATTTTAATTCCCCACATTCAAAGAGGGCCAATTGTGAAGAAGACTCCAATGAGTGCTTCCAAACTTTAGACTTTTTTTTTAAAGAAAAAGTAGTAACCCCTGATGTTCCTGAAGAAAATGAAAGAATTCATTTTGATACTGAAATATGTTTAGACTAATCATGTGAAAATGACGCGGGTCAAAGTAATTATGTCTGTGGTTGGGTTATAACAAAATGCCTTAAAAGTATTGTAAAAGGTTGTCAACATTGCAAATTACATTTATTAGACAATACATCTAGTAATACTAACAATACTTATATTAGGTCTTTACCTATGAAATTGCCGTTCTGCAGTACTGGCCATTTCAAATCAAAATAATTTTTGTTTGGCTAAGAATTCTAATTTCAAATTAATTTTATTTTAAAAACATGGATTTTTTTTTCTAAAAGTAGTCATTTCTTTATTGATTAGTGTTACATTTTCATCGCATTTCAATCTTTTTCGTCATCATGGATACGTTAAAAATTCGAGTAATTATGGAATATGAGTACCGTCGTGGCAGCAACGCGGCACAAGCGGCACGCAACATCAACGACGTTTACGGAGCTAACACTACAAACCAACGCACCACCTGTTATTGGTTTGCTCGCTTCCGTTCTGGAAATTTCGACCTGAAAAATGAACCTCGCGGTCGTCCGAAGACTTTGGTCGACAATGACGAATTAAAGGCGATTGTGGAAGCTGATAATACACAATCTACGGCTGAATTAGCAGCAGCTTTCGACGTTAGCGTCAAAACAATATTGGTCCATTTGCGTCAAATTGGCAAGGTAAAAAAGCTTGACAAATGGGTGCCCCACAAACTCAATGATCGCCAGCGCGAAGTACGCGTCGAGACGTGCCTTGCACTGCTCAACAGACGCACAAATGAAGGAATTTTGAACCGCATTGTTACCTGCGATGAAAAATGGATTCTGTTTGATAACCGTAAGCGCTCAGCAAGTTGGTTGGATCCTGGTTCAGCACCTAAACAATGCCCTAAACGAAAACTTACCCCTAGAAAAGTGATGGTCACTGTTTGGTGGTCTAGCGCCGGTGTGATTCATCACAGCTTCTTACCAAACGGGGTGAGCATTACTGCAGATGTGTACTGTGAAGAACTGAACACAATGATGGAGAAGCTGGCGCATCTCCAACCAGCATTGGTCAATCGCTCGTCTCCGCTGCTCCTGCACGACAACGCGCGACCTCATACTGCACAGCAGACGGTCTCCAAGTTGCAAGAACTGGGGTTGGAAGCTCTCCGTCATCCGCCCTACTCACCAGACCTTGCGCCTACAGACTACTACTTTTTCCAGAATTTGGATAACTTCTTGGCGGGAAAAAAAATTATTACCCGAGAGGCAGTACAAAATGCCTTTGAAGAATTTGTTGCCTCCCGTCCAGCTGATTTCTTTAAGAAGGGCATCAATAAACTGCCACTGCGATGGCAAAGATGCATTGATTGCATGGGTGATTACTTCGATTAATACAAATAAAAAATTCATGAAAAAAAATCGTTTAAATTTTTTCATACAAAACGGCAATTTCATAGGTAAAGACCTATTATTAAAGCGAAAGAATATCAAAATAAAAAGTGGCTCTGTTATCCTAACAAAGAAACAGAAAACTTCTTTAGAGATTCCCAAAATATTGTTTGCTCTTTTTTAAAAAAGAATGTGCCCAAAAAGTATATAAAACGGACAATATTATCATTTATAGATATGTTTGTAGATTGTTCTTTTAACTGTCCAAAACATAAAACTATACTAAAAGAAATGTTTTTAAATACGACGGTAAATATTTTAATATGCAGTTGGTGTCGATCCGTCAATCGAATTTTATCAGGTAAGATCATTTTTAATGGTGAGGACGAAATTAAAATTGCTGCCCAAATTTATTTTAATAAACATAAGCATTATAAAAATAGAAAATAAGTAGGTACCTACTAATGTATGTAATGTAATCACATAATTATGTGTACGTACATATTTGAAATAATAAAGCTGTTACATATTTTATTTACTGGTTTTATTTCCATCATTAATTTAGTTACTTTGTAATAATTTAGGTTAGAGATATGTTATTTCCCATAGAAGCTATTTTGTTTCAGTAATTTACAGAAACAAAATAGCTTCTGTGGGAAAACAAATCTGTAATCAATAAATGAACCAACTGTACAATATAGGTATGGGTAGATATAGGCTTTAGTTCTTGTTAAGAAATCTAGGTGGCGCTTTCAAACGATATGCACAAAAAATTCACGAGAGGGCTCTCTTCCCCACTATATTACTATACTCTTTGATATTTCTATACTCTTTGGGGTAGCTTCTCTGCCATCGTGTTATGTTCCCAGTTGTATTTCACTTATTTCAAAATATTTTTCAATTATTATTGCTTTTGTACAAAAACAAAATGAATAAAATAATAAGAAGTAGTGGAAGAGCTGTGAGATACCAAGTTTTCTTGAGATGTTTCGCGGAATCGGAAGCGGGACAAAGTTTGTCTCCGATTGACAATGTTTTCCAAAGAACTCCCGACATGGCAGGTATTTATCCAACATATGTATCTTTTTGAACCGACGAAAAAACGGAGGAGGTTACTCAATTCGACGCGTATTTTTTTTTTTTTTTTTTTTTTTTTATGTATGACCACGCATAACTTTTTCCAGAGTAGTCCCATTTTGATAATTCTTTTTTTATTGGAAAGGGTATACCCCGAAGTTGGTCCCATATAAATTTAGAAGAAAAATTCTAACCCTAAGGGTAAGAAAACAGGGGATGATTGATTGTTAACTCACAGATTTTAATACTGAGTTGTGTATTACAAAAAGTAATCAAAAATTAAGCATGTAGTAATTAGTAGATTATAGCCACAAAAAATTATAAAATAAAAACTTTTTAATAAAAAAATTAAACCGCCGAAAAACCGAAAAGTTAAAAATAATAAACTTGCTTTGTCCAACCCCAATAACTAAGTTCGGAAGTCGGTGACTTTGGATATATGTATTTAATTATATGTCACCGCCTTCCGAACTTAGTTATTGGGGTTGGACAAAGCAAGTTTATTATTTTTAACTTTTCGGTTTTTCGGCGGTTTAATTTTTTTATTAAAAAGTTTTTAGTCAATGCCTGTCATTGTGTTTCTTTTATAATACCTAGTTTTATCGGTACTATCAGTTTCAAGAGCTTTTGTTGTTTTATTTACTAATAGATTAATGAGGTTATGTTTTCTAGTTTGACAAATCGAGTGTACGTTGACTATTCATTTTATACTTGATATTGAAAAATGTAATAGAATTTATACGATTGTCTTTATTATTTCTTTAAGGTAAATCTGTCAATACAACAAGAAAAATGGTTGATGAAGGTGGAGAATTAAGGGAATTGTTTCTACACCTGTAAAACACCGACAAGGTCGTCCGAAGAAAGAATTGGGTGATTTTGATTTATGTGCAATTAGACAAAAAGTTCACTTTTTCTGCTCTGTAAAGAAACAGGCAAGTATTTTTTGTTAATGCTAATTGTTGTGTTAGTAAAATTAATTAGTTAAGAAATTCTAGGCAATGTCAACGGTAGCCCCGTACCGTCGACATTGCCTACAGATTTTTATGATTATTATTCGGTAAGTATACTATCAGAACATATGACCTGTAGATTCGTAGGAAACTAACATAGTTCATAAAATGTTTTCTTCGTCAATGTTGTTAAATAATATTTTTTTTAACATTTCTTCCAACAGGTGGCAGGTGAGAAAGCTTTTGATAGTATACCAGTTGAAGAGTGGAAGAATTCATGTTTATGCGATTATGGCAAAACCCTAAGCCCAGGAGGCCTATGTCCAGCAGTGGACGTCTTTCGGCTGAAATGATGATGATGATGAGTAGCAGCGAAGAAATATCGGAGTCAGAATATGATTGCGATGCAGACAATGTTGCAGGATTCTCTAGCCATGACGCAGACTTTTCTGCAGTGGAATATCTGAACGAGAGTCTTCTAGAATCAGATTGATTTCGGTCACATATCTGGCGAAATTAGAAATATGTTGTATATACCCTTACCCTTCGCAGAATACTGCAACGATGTTATGTTATGTCACGCTTTTGTTTTTAAATAAAACCTAAATTGAAGCGTATTCTTTCATTTTCATTGCCAAAAAGTATCACAGACCTACACAAAATGGACCAATTCAAATTAGGGTTGCATAAATTCCTAGTTGCAAAATGTTACTACTCAATTAATGATTATTTAAATGAAAGATGGCTGATTTTTATGATGATTATTTAAATTTTGGTTTGACTTGTGTATTTTTTATTTTGACATTTCTATTTATATACATTTTTTTTATTTTTTTAAGTAACTCAATTTTAATGTATTCTGCTGTATTTTAATGTTGCTTAGTACCTACAACTTATTTTAATTTGCACACCTCATTAGGTTATAATACAATGAACCTTTTATACTTACCTGTAACACCTTTACAACATGTAATATGCAAATAAATTATTTGATTGATTGATTGATTGATTGTCACGTAGACATGCCAACGGCTTTATTAGTCAGCTGTTCACGGCTATTAGATATGGCCCGTAAGTAGGTACATATGTAGTCTCAGACTTCCGATTAGTTTCCGGTAAGCTACTGTTGGGCGGTAGATTTGACGTCTTTTTGTCGAGTATGAACTTAAAGCATTAAGAGGATTCCTTCATTATCATAGATTCGATACAGGCTATATCACACAACTATTCGATGGTGGCTGGTGGCTGCAAACCGATTGTTGAACATTATTTCTCGGGTGTCGGGTTCAATCGGAAATCCTCGAGTCTGACAGTGTTAATGGGTTTTCCTGTTACGATATTTAATTTTATTCAGAATAAGTTTTCGTTTCTGAGCAGTAAAATAACTCGCATCTCATTGATAAAAGGCAATTTCAGCGAAATAATGCTCAATCTTTAGTAATTATAGTTATATTATAATAAAAGTAAAAACCTGTCTGCCTAAACCCTTGACTATTGACGGTCTTATTCATAAAAAGTTATCAAGCATCTAATCAGTTGCTAAAGTATGGTTTCGTATGGAAAATCAGACTTAAACGTAAAGACCAGTGTATTTCAAGTTGGAGAAACTTGGAAGTTACTCAAAAGCTGCACATGACAATGATTCATGGGAAAGTGACTACAATAATCACAAATACTCCATCTGGAGCTACTTGCAATGTTTGTCTTGCAAAACCAAGCGAGATGAATAATCTTTCTCAAATGTTTTCAAGACCTGTGCGGGAAGATGTATATCAATATGGATTGTCAACACTCCATATTTGGATTCGAAGCATGGATTGTCTTTTACACATTTCGTATAATTTATATTTTCGAAATGTGGAGTGCACGAGGTGAAAACAAGAACCTTAATAAGTTTCGGAAGGACATGGTGCAATCGGAGTTCAAACAACAGATGGAACTTTTGATTGATGTTGTAAGGCAGGGCTTTCGAACAACAAATGATGGGAACACGGCCAGAAGATTTTTTCGGGAATACGAAAAGACAGCTCAAATAAAGAAGATTGATGCTGATTTGATAAAACACTTCGCTGTCATATTGCAAGTGTTATCTTCTGGACAGGGTGGTCAATATCGATGGATTCCGTTCATACTGCAAGGAGACTGCTGAGCTCTTTGTACATCACTACCCCTGGTACAACATGCCTTCCAGCGTACACAAAATGCTGATACATGGCGCTGACATATGCAAACATTTCTCTTGCTTTCCTATCGGAATTTTGTCAGAAGATGCATTTGACTAAACAACTAGAGCTGCAAGCTGAAAAATTACATGAAAGCATTGTTCAAATTTTACAAAATATTAAATTACGTCCTTGAGATTCATAGGATATGAATATTATTTTCAATTATAACAATTCACGTAAAACTAGGCAGTATGGGTTATATGACTATAGCCTGATATTGAATGGTAAAAAGATATGTTGTAATTTATAAGTTGAATAGCGCGTGAAATAGGACATAATATGGAGTTTGAAGGATTACCGTAAATATTCATAGTTTTTATTACTACAAATAAAAAAGTTTAGCTGTACAGATAGATTCACGAAAGATGACCACTGCGCAGAAGGCATATTTTAGGTCCCTTTGGAGGAGCGGGCGGAATGCGTCAAGACCGGAGCGACGCCATTGGTGCGCGCGCATCTCGTGATAGGCCGCTCAGTCGCTATTGGTTTATCGCGGCGTTGGCGCGCTCGCGCTGCTCTCGAGTACAGTCGAAAAGAAGTGTTTCTTTGTTTTCAATTGGATCTTTTTATTTGTTAAGTTTTCGTTGTTTGTTAAATTTTTTGTTGAGATTTGTTGTTGTGTTGACCTTATTAGCAATTTTAAGTCATCAAAATGCCACGAGGAAAAGGCAATGCTTTAAATAGACAGTCGAGAAGTATGGTGTACAACGTATTTCAAAAATTTTCACAAGATTTTAAAATACTGCAAGCTTACAAAAAAACGGCAGCGGCAACAAAGACGTCTGTATCGACAGTACAAAGAATTATAAAAGAGAGTAAATCTGTGCCGTTCTTAGTGATTTTTAGAACCCCTGGCAAAAAGAGACCGCGCTGCAACCCTGCCACCGACGTTGACGACTTTGACAAAGGGGTAATTAAGAGATGTATTCATAACTTTCATTTAACTGAAAAAGAATTGGCGACTTTAGAAAAGTTAAGGGCAAAATTATCTCAAGATATTAACTTTAAAGGATCCAAAACAAGTTTGGATCGATTAATATAAAGAATTGGATTTAAGTGGAGAAAAACAGAAAATAATCGAAATATTTTAATAGAAACATCAGCTATTCGGTTGTTACGAATCAATTACCTAAAAAAACTCCGAGAGTATCGAAGACAAAATAGACCAATCATTTATACTGACGAGTCGTACGTCCATGCTACACATTCAAAACCCATGGGCTGGGCAGACGGTTCTACAGCAGGTCTGAAAAAACCTATCTCAAAAGGCCAACGTGTCGTAATCGTTCATGCCGGGTCAGAGGCTGGATTTGTGCCCAATGCATCATTAACTTTCAAGTCGGGCACAAAATCAGGAGATTATCATGACGACATGAATTTTGAAAATTACCAGAAATGGATTCGAACTCAATTGGTACCCAATCTCCCACCGAACTCCGTTGTTGTGGTAGACAACGCCCCATACCACAATAAAGAATATGATATGGCTCCGACATCTCATTCCCGAAAATCAGACATGCAAGCGTGGCTTACTAAAACTGGAATCAGCTTTGATTCCAATATGCTGAAACCTCAATTGTACGAAATAATAAAAAATAACAAAGCTCGTTTAAAGAAATACTCAGTTGACAAAATTTTGATGGAAAATGGTCACGATGTTCTCCGTTTCCCACCGTACCATCCGGATTTAAATCCAATAGAAATGGCTTGGGCCTCTATAAAGGGTTACGTAAGTAGTAAAAACGTTAAGTGGAATATTGGCTGCGCTATAGATTTGATTAAAGAAAAAGTGAATCTGATGGGACCAGAGGAATGGAAAAAATTATGTGACAAAGTAAAATCTATAGAAGAAAGCTATATAAAAAGTGACCACGTCGTGGATGTGCTTACGGACGAATTAATTATACGTGTGGGAGAATCTGACGAGAGCGAAGATTTGACAGATGTGGATTTTCCTGAATCATCGGAAGATGAAGACTTTAATACGGAACCCGGCCCCAGTACCTCAAGTTCCACGATTCCCTCAAGTTCCATGATAGAGGGAATCATGGAACTTGAGAGCGATAGCGACTAAATGTGTTTTACTAAAAAAATTATAATGTTTTTAGTTCAATTTATTTTAATAAACTTTTTAAATTACTTACGTTTGATTTATTTTCATAACCAGCAAACTCAAACTCAAAGCATTTATTTCAAATAAACCAAATTACAGGCACTTTTGAATTGTCAAGGTCGGTGAGTTAGAAAGATGAAGCTAGTTGCCCATTCCACCCATTTTTATTTTTAAACCCTGTGAATTTACATTATTACATAAATTATTTAACTAACATTAAAATATTTAGTCTTAAGTCTTTTCTTCATGAGTGTACATGCGCAGACCGCCGCCATTTGTGGTCATCTTTCGTGAATCGTACTGTAATATGGTTTATAATGACATAAAACACTCGAGCGCAACATGAAGTAACCGCGACACCGGTGCCGCTTCAAAAATTACGGTAGCGTCAGTGAACTAATAGCGACCGCACACGACAAGTTTTAACTAATATAATTCCTTTAAAAGATATATCATCGCTAATATTAATTTCGAAGAAGAAAAAAAACATATAGTTAAAAATAATGTTTATTTTAATGTAGTCACATAATTGATTTATAGGTATAGAATATATGGAATCATTGTCACTCCATCAGTATGAAATTAAATTTTTGATCCAATTTATCTTTTAAAGTATTAATACAGCAGAATCGCAATTTATTTGGAACGAATGTACTCTTATACATAATTCGGGAAGTCGATGTCATATCTAAAAAGATATAGGCAACTATAGACGGCCATGTAGAATGCACTAAAATTAGTTCATTGTTCAAGCAAGTTGTATGAGGAACCAATGCATTACATATCGTCGGTAATATTCTGAAACCCTGAACTAACAGTGTTTAAACTTCGTATTTACAAAAATAGCAAAATCGAGATTTCGCGGGCCTAGCTTCGGTATAGTGATTGGCTGCGTTCTTCTGTAATGTTGGCCGGGCCGATAATCCAATAAGAAGCCGTGAAATCGAATGTCTTTTAAACCGCGTAACGTCAGGTGATTGTTTATTGTGCCCAAACCGCGAATCTGCGCATCAGCGCGATTATGTATTTTAATATTGTAAAATTAATTGGTGGATAATGTCATCTGTCACATTAACAAAGCGTTGAAGAAATGTAGAAGTTAATTTGACTACATGTTTACAAAAATAACTGTCTTAACTTTTGAAAATAACTTGGATGTTTTTACTATATAGGATTACATAGTATTAAATTATACTTGTAATATATTTTAGGTTTTCTATTTTTTTTTAATATAATACGCTGATTGAAATGACTGGCACCATACTCTCAGTTCATATTGATGCTTTTAATTGTCTTACATTACGAATCAGTTCTTATTAAATTGCTTCATCATCATCATATCAGACGAAAGACGTCCACTGCTGGACATAGGCCTCCCCCAGGCTCCTCCACTTCGACCGGTCTTGTGCTTCCCACATCTAGCGGTTACCCGCGGTCTTCGCAAGGTCATCGGTCCACCTTGTGAGAGGCCTTAAATTGCTTAGTTACCATAAAATGTTTTAAAACGGTTTCACTACTTATCCTTTGTTTAATCATATTTGTGTTAGAAGTTGTTAAGCCAAAATGTGTGATGATCTGTAACTTGTTCAAAATGGCGGGAAATGCTAACGTAAATTGACATTGGTAGAATCATCATCTTCGTCGTCATCGTAATCGTCAACAAAGCAACTCAACCTATAACTCACTCCCCCCCGAGTGGGTTCCCGCATTGTCGTTGCGGGGGGGCTTAGTAACCGTGGTCTCCCATCCACGGTGAAGCCAAGAGGAACCCAACGGTGGGGCCGCTCGTCAGGGCTTTTGCCTCAAAGCCGACGACGTAGCGGCCAAAAAGTAGGTTGCGGTGAGGTGCACCGCAACTGAGGTGGGCCGCGATGTCGAATGGGAGGCATCGCGGCTGAGGGTTACAGGCTGCGGTAGAGGAGTGCCGGTGCTTCTGAGCAGCGCTCTTCCCTTCCGTGGCCTGGACGGGGCCGCCACCGTTTGATGGCGGACGCGGTGGGGCCGCAGGGGAAGAGGAGTGTCGGTATAGCGTCAGCCGCTCTCCCTATCCTCTGCGGCCGAAAAGTGGTAGACGGGACGGCGCGTTGTGTTCCTCACGCGCGCCGTCAAAGATGTCAGCAACCACTGGTGGGGTCCGCAAGGGCCGATGCCTGCCAGGGGTGCGGGTTTGTTCGAAAGAGATACCACGGCCCCTGGCATACGGGCTACTGAGGGAACACGGGTGGGTTTTAGTCAGTAAAAGTCTGACACGCCCTCCTGCTCTACTCAGCAGGAGAAGTCATTTGATGATTTCCCACCCAAAAAAAAAAAAAAAAAAAAAAAACCTATAACTCACTAAGAACAAAGCAACTCAACCAATTAAAAAACAACCTATAACTCACTAAGAACAAAGCAACTCAACCAATTCTATAACTCACTAGTGAATAATAGTAATGAAAAAGTCACAGTTTGATAATAGGTGTCATTCTGTGCCTAATTGCAGTGAAATTAGAGCCATTTTATGAGCAAGTGTGTTGAAAATAATGTTTATAACACTGCTGGAGATGAGAAAGAAAATTAACAGTGTTGTTAACAAGCAATGCTGCCGGCACTCTCGCACCACCCATGATTGTATTTCCTTATGAACGGTTGCCTACTCTAATTGTAAACAGCGTCCCAGAGGATTAGGTCATAGGTAGATCTGAGACTGGGTAGATGTGCGCTAAAACGTTTTACGAATTTATTACAAACGCGTTTAATCCATGGCTGGCCAAAAATAACATTCCTAAACCAATTTTATTCTTTTTAGATGGCCACAGATCCCATATGACCCTCCATTTGGATGTATTAGGTCTTTACCTATGAAATTGCCGTTCTGCAGTACTGGCCATTTCAAATCAAAATAATTTTTGTTTGGCTAAGAATTCTAATTTCAAATTAATTTTATTTTAAAAACATGGATTTTTTTTTCTAAAAGTAGTCATTTCTTTATTGATTAGTGTTACATTTTCATCGCATTTCAATCTTTTTCGTCATCATGGATACGTTAAAAATTCGAGTAATTATGGAATATGAGTACCGTCGTGGCAGCAACGCGGCACAAGCGGCACGCAACATCAACGACGTTTACGGAGCTAACACTACAAACCAACGCACCACCTGTTATTGGTTTGCTCGCTTCCGTTCTGGAAATTTCGACCTGAAAAATGAACCTCGCGGTCGTCCGAAGACTTTGGTCGACAATGACGAATTAAAGGCGATTGTGGAAGCTGATGATACACAATCTACGGCTGAATTAGCAGCAGCTTTCGACGTTAGCGTCAAAACAATATTGGTCCATTTGCGTCAAATTGGCAAGGTAAAAAAGCTTGACAAATGGGTGCCCCACGAACTCAATGATCGCCAGCGCGAAGTACGCGTCGAGACGTGCCTTGCACTGCTCAACAGACACACAAATGAAGGAATTTTGAACCGCATTGTTACCTGCGATGAAAAATGGATTCTGTTTGATAACCGTAAGCGCTCAGCAAGTTGGTTGGATCCTGGTTCAGCACCTAAACAATGCCCTAAACGAAAACTTACCCCTAGAAAAGTGATGGTCACTGTTTGGTGGTCTAGCGCCGGTGTGATTCATCACAGCTTCTTACCAAACGGGGTGAGCATTACTGCAGATGTGTACTGTGAAGAACTGAACACAATGATGGAGAAACTGGCGCATCTCCAACCAGCATTGGTCAATCGCTCGTCTCCGCTGCTCCTGCACGACAACGCGCGACCTCATACTGCACAGCAGACGGTCTCCAAGTTGCAAGAACTGGGGTTGGAAGCTCTCCGTCATCCGCCCTACTCACCAGACCTTGCGCCTACAGACTACTACTTTTTCCAGAATTTGGATAACTTCTTGGCGGGAAAAAAATTTAATACCCGAGAGGCAGTACAAAATGCCTTTGAAGAATTTGTTGCCTCCCGTCCAGCTGATTTCTTTAAGAAGGGCATCAATAAACTGCCACTGCGATGGCAAAGATGCATTGATTGCATGGGTGATTACTTCGATTAATACAAATAAAAAATTCATGAAAAAAATTCGTTTAAATTTTTTCATACAAAACGGCAATTTCATAGGTAAAGACCTATTATTTTGTAAAAACAATGGTATTGAAATTATTGCTCTATTCCCTAATTCTACACATTTAATTCAACCAATGGACGTTGCAGTTTTTAGACCTTTAAAAGTTTTCTGGAAAAATCAAGTCCACCAGTGGAAAACAGAACATCCGGAAAGACGATTGAAAAAGGAAGACTTTGCACCAAACTTCAAAATAGCATTGGAAAAACTCACAAAAGAAACAATGAGAAATGGCTTTCGCAAAAGTGGACTCTACCCATTTGGAATAGATTACGTAGATTTGAATTAACTTAAATCGCAGTCTCGTACAATCTTAGGAACCGACCAAAACAACTCTGACGCATATCAATTCATAAAATATCTGGAGTCAGAAATAAACACGTATTTACGGCAGAAAAATTGCGTTTATTCAATCAAATGTATTACATGGAAAGAACAGCAATAGAAGATATTATTCCTCAAGAAGATCAATCTCTTTACATAATTTGGGCTGAAGTTAAGCATACGCTGACTGACACAGAAAATATAAGGTGTGAAGATCTTACAGGATATATTGAGCCTGAAGAAAACTCAGAACATTTACAGACCATAGAAGGATGCCAAAACCCTGGTCAGTTAGAAGGACAGATAAGTACACCACAACCACAAGCCAATCAAGACACAACATTACAGTTACAAGAATCACAATTGAGAATTATTATTGACCCTAAACCTTGAACATCTAAAGAAACGCAATATTCATCAGTTAATATCACAGAAAATATAACGTGTGAAGATCTTCCAGGATATATTGAGCATGAAGAATACTCAGAACATTTACAGACCATAGAAGGACGCCAAAACACTGGTCAGTCAGAAGGACATAAGTACACCACAACCACAAGCCAATCAAGACACAACATTACAGGTACAAGAATCACAACTGAGAATTATTATTGACCCTAAACCTTCAACATCTAAAGAAACGCAATATTCATCAGTTAATATATCACAATCCCATACAACAGAAGAGACCTTTCATGTCTTTGACGAGACACAACCTGAAATTATGAATAAATTACAATTCATGACACCTGGAGAGGTACAAATACAATATGTTACTGAGACACAATCACAAAACCTTATTCAGTCACAACAACAAATGACTCTTGTTTTTTTGTTTCCTTTTTCATTTTGTTATAATAATATGCAATTATCATTCTTTTTGCTTTGTAGTTAACATTTTTATAAATAAACGAAAATGATTGTCAGACTTGTTATTACTTGCGCGCCCTACGCCCGACTGCACGAAAAACATCGTGTCGTGTACACGTTCCGATTGGTCTTGTCTGCGGAAGACACGAAAAGTTTTCGTGTGAAGAACAGACAAAACTCTTTTCGTGTAGGTACACGAAGAATTTGTCTTGTCTGCGCAGACACGGTAAATTTTCTTAACGTGTTCAAGCGCCCTTCAACTTTATTTATTGATATGAAAGAAGTTGAAATTCAACCATAGTTAATTTAAATACAAATATAGATGATATATTTGTATTTAAATTAACTATAGTTGAATTTCAACCACTGGGCTACCAATAGTTTAATTTAAAACAATATGAATTTTGATTGCAATGTTCCAAACAGTACCTATTTGCCCCATTTCACTGTTCACAATTCACTATTTATTCAACACAAACAAGTTTCTTCTTAATGATGTTAAGTTGTCAGAATTCAGATAGTTGCCAGTTCACAATCAACATGATACTATTGGGCAGTTTCCTTAGTTACAGACTACAAAACATACCATATCAAAAGAAACAACCACAATCCACTTGAGACAACAAAACAATCGCAACGGTCTCTACGTACATAAAGACATGTCAAAAATGGATTTTTTTATTTTCATTGCACAATTGGGTTTACATTTTCCATATGCACACACCTGTACCATTATAAAGTTCCTGAAGCTAATAAAACATCATAGAAAAAATTAACTTTTAATTGTACAGTCACCAGCAGCTCAAGCTATCCCAAACTGTCAAATTTTGCCAATTGAACATAAACCTTATTCAACATAAGACTATCAAACAAATTTGACAGACTGGGGTAGCTTGATGTGCTGGCCTCTGTACATAGAATGATGTCTATAGCAGTTTGAACATAAATAACGCTTTCCTGTAAACCTCGGTTTTTGACATGTCTATATGTACGTAGGGACCGTCGAAAAGTCTACACCAACCTAACAACATTTCAAGAACAAGGGCAGATTATTACTACCATCAGAAAACTTTAGACTGTGATACTTATAAAATAGTGTGTGAAATAACTTCCTACAGTTTTTGTATAATGAAATTGGCAAAATATCATGATTACTCCTCAACTCACAATTAAAACAATGTGTGAATGACAATCAGAATGTCAAAGATATTTTATTCTTTGACTGTAAAAATATAGACCCATCCCAGAGGATACGTCTATATTTTTTCAGTTTCCCGTTTTACTGTATTCACCATTCCCTATTTATTCAACACAAACAAGTTTCTTTTTCATGATGTTAAGTTGTCGAAATTCAGATAGTACTATTACCAGTGTACAATCAACATGATACTATTGGGCAGTTTCGTGGGTGTAGACATGGTGGGGCAGGGTTGACCCCCACCCTGGTTCTAACCTGTAAGGTACCTAACCAAAAAAAAAAACAAGGTACTAACTACAATACTTTATATCAATCAGAAAGTTCACACTTGACAGTCGACACAAAAAAAAATGTGATCAGAACAAAGACCTCTAAATTGACTGATTAACATATTGGCATATGCCTGTAGCCTGAAGTTAGAGAGACATTTTTGGATGGCAGATTTCGTAGTGTGGGTAGGTGAGCAATAAGAAAGTGTTTTGGATAATTCGAATTGTACATAGAGATAGGGTGCTATACAGTGTAACCATTTTGTATGAAAAAATTAACCGGGTAAGACAGGTGGCATAGTTTGCTAGTTACATATTATTTTAGACTGCTGCCCCACCCTGAGATCATGGCTGGCTATACCCATGGGCAGTTTCCTTAATTACAAACTACAAAACATACTTACCGTTTCAAAAGAAACAACCACAATCCACTTGACACAGCAAAAGTGCACACAAACCTTACAACTTTTCAAGAACCAGGCAGATTATTTCCAACATCAGAAAACTTGTGATACTTCTAAAATTGTGTGTTAAATAAGTTTTGAAATATCATGACTAATGAGAAGCCACGATTGTGATTGTGTACGACAATGACAGAATGTCAACGTTATTTTATTCTTTGGCTGTAAAAATGTATCCTCTGTAATCCTCTGGCGCAAGTAAGTTCCACAAAACATTTCAACAGTAACAAGCCTTGACCACCAGAACAAGCAAGCATATTCAACTCAGCCCCTAATATGAACCACTGACCGCAGTTACTCAGTTACTCTATTAAAAGCTTTCGCTTTGAGTTCTCTCTCTATAGAAAAAAGACAACCATCTCATGATCACTGAGACAAGGGAGGTAACTCTTACCGTAATATTAACACATGCTTTTAACCATCCAGGACGGACTTAATCGGCTATACAACATTTTCTAACCCAATATTCAAGAATTAACTACATAAAACTACGAATTCACTGTCCGAATACAAATATAACAGAATCATTTCGAGAGAGAGAACCACAAAAACCACACACCAGCCAGCCAGACCACAGAACACAATTACTCCTAGCGATGGGCGTTGAATAAACGAACTAGTTGAATCAACCGTTGATCTCCTGTCAACGGATTAACGTTGACTGTTAAAGAATCAACTAGTTAAATTCGTCAACGACGTTTATGACTCAACTAGTTAAATTTGTCAACGACGTTTATGACTCAACTAGTTAAATTTGTCAACGACCTTTATATATGTCTCAACTAGTTAAATTGTCAACGACGTTTATGACTCAACGAGTTAAATTTGTCAACGACGTTTATGAATTTGACTCGTTTATTATTCAACTAAATTCGAGAACGCAAACGCAACGAGAAAAGGAACAGTGTTAGGTGCGTTGTTTTTGTAAATAGGTACTTATAATTGTTTATACCTATTTGCATTTAAAATGTCAGGACGTACTCAGAGTAATTTGAAAAAGATTATTCTAGCGGGAAGCTGTCTGTAACGTGTGCAAGGAGAAAATACCTATCATTTAAAAATATCACGGCAAAAAAAAAGCTACTTAAAAAGGAAACATATTTTTTTTCATCAGTTTTTTCGACGTCTCGATCTTCAAGTTTCATATTTGAATCAAAATTTGCATTATATTCGGTCAGTAGATGTAGCTCAGAGACTAGTTCAACTCGTTGATCGTCGCGGCGTTGAATAAAACCGTTGAATAAACTAACATTTAACGGTTTACTTTGTAAGTTGACATTAGTGCACGTTAACTCGTTGACGAATTTAACTAGTTGATCAACTAGTTAACGAATGTGAATAAACGTTGACGTTTCGTTTACGGAAAAACCTTCAACGACCCATCGCTAATACTCCTACCTAGCGGAGAGCCAGACAAACATGCAGTGCTGCCAATTCCTAAAAATTCGAGTCGCTAGACTCAAATGTCAAAACTTGCCAGAAAGTCGCTAAAACTGATTGTATCAGGAAGGGACTCAGAATTTTGTTCTGGAAGGGCATAAAAGGTTAAATGGACTAATAAAAAAGAAAAATAGACCATGTTACAACTTTGCCTAAAGTATGTGATATCGCCGCTGTATTGGTTCGGTCTTTGACATAAGCCGCAGACGTAATGACCTCGGTGGGGCTAATCAGAAGGATGTACCCCAGTTCTTCATACCTCAAGGTGCGTTACATCAAGCATAATTATAGGCGTCTATTGGGTTTCATGGTCGCTGGAATGATTGTATACATACATTGGATAATCACTATCGTACATCGTACCATTGGCCAAATTAGCGTATGGCCACTTATAAAGCACCGAGACAAGTTGTCCTGACATGGATAAAAAGTAACCTTTAAGGTGGATCTTGTCGAGATTTTTTGCTTCGGGAGTGTATTACTTCACTGTTCGACAGTATACATCAAAAATTAAACATGGTATAGTTTTGTATCATTATTAATATTGTCTGTACGGAAACAGAATACTAAAATAACAAGCCATTAAAAAGTTATGAGCCAACAAAGATTAGTTTTTCTTGCTAATTTAACCTAACTTTTGGCGTGTTTTAAGTAATAAAAGAAGAGTAAAATCTCCAAAACCAAGTAAACTTTATTGGTCATTGATTTATGATTTACGCAGTTTTTTTTTTCATGAAAACCGATCTTCCGAAGGTCTTTTCTAAAAAATGTTCGTGCCTGTTTTACTATAACTGATCCTGCAGCTCATTCAATAATGTTGTGCGTGTAGACTAGCGTCTAACTGCTCATCAGTCATCACAGGCTCACCAGTGAGTTCGAGGCCGCGACTGGGTTCCCCTTAAGTGAGATAAATAAACTTTTATTTTTCTTTCTAGTAGTTAGTTTAAGAGTGGATACACAGAAACTTACAGAAATATGGATAATTTACTATTTTTTTCCATTTTTAGGTATATTTTCTAAATCATGCAAAATTAAATTCTTGGGTATTGATTCCAAATGGTTTAAATTGAATAATTATGTGTAAAAAAGTGTTCCCTTTTCCATATTTTTATAAAAACCTAGAAAAAAAAACCTGTCACCCGTGACTGACGTGGCCCAAATGGTACAAATGTCAGTCCGTGCGCCGTGTTAAGCACTTTGTCAGGCACGTAGGTACAAACCCACGAGTCAGAACGCGCTTCTTTCTGCAATTTGGTAGGAAAAAATCGCCCGCATTCATCGCGTTCGGCTGTCACACACAAGTGTCGTGCAAAAGCAGCTATAAACCTGATGAATCAAATGGTTGCCTACTCCACACCTCTATAAAAGTCAGCAAAATGGCACAGAAAACTCTTTGTGGAATTACTATTGAATACAGCTTTGCTCAATTCTTACTGAATGTACTAAGAAACTAATAAGTCTAAGAGGGGAAGTAGTAGATTATTCGATGTTATTTACAAGAAATACAAGGCAGAAGTATACGTTAGCAAGAAGAGAAGGGACTGTCAGGAAAGATCGGAATATACGTATGATATAAGATAAATGTGTCTGTACATTTCTCATATAACATCAGTAGGCGATATACGCAAGAAACAAGACCGAGCAAATTGTTACTAACTACACTCAATGCATCAGAGAACCTCATTTTTACCCGACGGCGCCAGAAGGAGGGTTATTGGCTACAATGTTTTAATGTTGAACATAAATTATAATTTTCAATATCTCTATGATTTGATTTGTACTCGTAAAATATACGTGATTACCTCAGTAAACAACAATAACTTTAATTAATTGTAGTTTAGTTCATTTTCATAAAAACACGTGATAACTTTTGTTCTAGATATAAAAGTCAGAGCGCGGTGAGTCGAGTAAAATATCGAGTGCGGTCATAGCGATATTTTGCGTTCCGAGTTAGATATCACGATTCTGACAGCTCTTCGTAGATAGAAGCTCTATTTCATAAAAATCAATAAATCTAAGCTGATTCGATGCGACTCAAAATAAAACAGCACAACTGTCATTCCACGCAAATTTGGAACGGGTGTGAACGCGTTCAAATCGATATTATCGCAACTCGGAACGTGGCCTAAAACTCTTTACAATAGCAACACTGGAACGCCCTCTGACTCCTTCTGTCATCTGTCAACAGTACGTCAAAAGCGTAAAATATTTGAGGTTATTTTATTTATTAGACTTGGTTTGTTTTTTTTGAAAATATTTATTCATTTTATCATGTATGTTGCATAAAACACTTCGCCCGCGCGAAGTCGGAGATTATCCCACGGGGACGTTCTACCGGGATAAAACTGTATTCTGTTTTTGACCATATATTATTCCGTAAAATGTTGTTTCGGTGAGGTCAAAATATGGAAAATAAATCGTGTGGCAAATGAAAAAAAAGGTAAAAACAGGCTTCGGCCAACACCGAAAAGTTATTTTGTAAATCAGCGAAATATAGTTCAGGAAAATAATACTCTTAACACATGATAATTCGATTATCTAATTAATATTTTTACTTTGTTAGCTTAGTTGTTAAATCTATTGTGAATGCTGTGATCTCCTATAAGTGAAGAAAGTGCTGCTATGTGATACAACTGCTCCTACTTAGTTATGACAGCTTGGTAGGTACTTCGAAGGCATAAAGCGTTTTGTAGCTGACTCAACTATGCTAGGTTCTCCTCCTACCAAGCTATGACAACCTGATACTTCGTGCATAATACCAATTTACAAAATATCTACTTATTTAATCCCTCGCATGCCAAGTGCACACCTGGTGTTTCGATAACAATAGAATTTCTATTGTCTGCCAACTAGGCGTGAGGCAGGTTAAGTAAATATTTCTTATTTATTTCTATATTTTAAAATGTTATCCCCTGGGAACTTACCACCGGGATAAAAAGTATCCTATGTGTTAATCTAGTTTATAATTTGTCTGTATGGCAAATTTCATCCAAATCTGTGTGGCTGTTTTTGCGTGAAAGAGTAAAAAACATCTGTATAAACAAATTTTCGCGTTTATAATATTAGTAAGGAAGTAAGGATTTTATCAACCTTCATCTTTGTTTGACTTTTGTATTTTAAAACGGTTTTATTTAGCTTGCCATGTTTGTTTGTTTTTTGGGTCAAATTTATATGGAATGTGGTGTTATTTTGTCTTACCGCTTTCTATCATATCTGGTCGAGAAATAAGTTCAAAGCAAAGAAATTTTACCCTCGTCTTTTAGTTTCGGTCAGAAAAGATCGCTGGCCATGATGTGGTTTTTATCTATTAAAATTATTCTTAAATTTGGCTGCCATAAAAATCAATAATAGCGAAGGCTTATCTAATTGTATTGTTGCCTGAGAATTCTTGGATCTCATAAACATTTCAGATTTTACTTGATGACAAGTTAAAAACATAAAAGAGAAATTCATGAAACATGAAATAAAGTAAGAAAGTAAATTGATTTGGTTCTTGTGATGCAGGAAGACCGAGTAACTACCTACAAGAGCCAGGTTTGCACTGATGTTTAGGGCTTGAAGTGAAAATAAGTAAATTGTCAAGTTTAATTTTTTAAGTGCATGAGTACCTAATTGCCCTTTCCTATGAGGACACAGAGAACCTATTGACGGTTCAGCAATAGCGAATTCTTTGGTCAATTAACATTTCTTATTGCATTTATTATTTCTTCGGTAAGACGTATTTACACTACCCACCTGCCCAACACCTTTCACTACTATACACTAACACAAAATCACACACACATACACACACACACACTTTCGTTTTTGTATATATAAATTTTTTTGTTATTTTAGTTTTAATTCTTTTATTTAAGTTCTTTCGTTAGTGCATCAAATTGCAATGTCATTAGGGCTACTATAATTATGTTATTGTCTATTTTGAGGGGTCTGGCGCTGTATGCTGAGATACAGGACTCGTCCTAGTTCGGCTACAGATGCTAATATGTTATATTCTCCCAAATACTAGCCCATAAATAAAATATATGTAAATAAAAAACATTGTGTGCCTCAAGGCTGCTTCTAAAACCTCCGCTTCAAAACGAATGCCAGGCAAACGCTGTTGCGATGCTAATATAAAAGATTTTGGAAAGGAAACCTGGACTGCCTAGCCAATATAATGGGTTTTTTTGTTGGGTATGGAATCATCAAATAACTTCTCCCACTCTGGGTGGAGCAGGAGGGCGTGTCAGACTTTTACTGACTATAACCCACCCGTGTTCCCTCAGTAGCCTTTGCCAGGGGCGGCGGTATCTCTTTCGAACAAACCTGCACCCCTAGCAGAATATAATGTGGTGCATTTATAAACATTGTTTAAAGTTAAGAAAAGTTTATATATCAAAAATGTATGTGTAAACAGTCACTTATCATTACTTAACTTTAATTAACGTTTATAGATAAAGGGGTATATAATAGGTCTTTACCTATGAAATTGCCGTTTTGTATGAAAAAATTTAAACGAATTTTTTTCATGAATTTTTTATTTGTATTAATCGAAGTAATCACCCATGCAATCAATGCATCTTTGCCATCGCAGTGGCAGTTTATTGATGCCCTTCTTAAAGAAATCAGCTGGACGGGAGGCAACAAATTCTTCAAAGGCATTTTGTACTGCCTCTCGGGTATAAAATTTTTTTCCCGCCAAGAAGTTATCCAAATTCTGGAAAAAGTAGTAGTCTGTAGGCGCAAGGTCTGGTGAGTAGGGCGGATGACGGAGAGCTTCCAACCCCAGTTCTTGCAACTTGGAGACTCGCGTTGTCGTGCAGGAGCAGCGGAGACGAGCGATTGACCAATGCTGGTTGGAGATGCGCCAGCTTCTCCATCATTGTGTTCAGTTCTTCACAGTACACATCTGCAGTAATGCTCACCCCGTTTGGTAAGAAGCTGTGATGAATCACACCGGCGCTAGACCACCAAACAGTGACCATCACTTTTCTAGGGGTAAGTTTTCGTTTAGGGCATTGTTTAGGTGCTGAACCAGGATCCAACCAACTTGCTGAGCGCTTACGGTTATCAAACAGAACCCATTTTTCATCGCAGGTAACAATGCGGTTCAAAATTCCTTCATTTGTGTGTCTGTTGAGCAGTGCAAGGCACGTCTCGACGCGTACTTCGCGCTGGCGATCATTGAGTTCGTGGGGCACCCATTTGTCAAGCTTTTTTACCTTGCCAATTTGACGCAAATGGACCAATATTGTTTTGACGCTAACGTCGAAAGGTGCTGCTAATTCAGCCGTAGATTGTGTATTATCAGCTTCCACAATCGCCTTTAATTCGTCATTGTCGACCAAAGTCTTCGGACGACCGCGAGGTTCATTTTTCAGGTCGAAATTTCCAGAACGGAAGCGAGCAAACCAATAACAGGTGGTGCGTTGGTTTGTAGTGTTAGCTCCGTAAACGTCGTTGATGTTGCGTGCCGCTTGTGCCGCGTTGCTGCCACGACGGTACTCATATTCCATAATTACTCGAATTTTTAACGTATCCATGATGACGAAAAAGATTGAAATGCGATGAAAATGTAACACTAATCAATAAAGAAATGACTACTTTTAGAAAAAAAAATCCATGTTTTTAAAATAAAATTAATTTGAAATTAGAATTCTTAGCCAAACAAAAATTATTTTGATTTGAAATGGCCAGTACTGCAGAACGGCAATTTCATAGGTAAAGACCTAATAGTTGGGGATAGTGCAATTCCACCATACGTATAGTGCGCGTATCTGCACTACGTGTAGGTTTACAGGGGAAGGTTTCTTTTTATAATTTCAATGGCTTTTGACGTCATTTTTATATGGAGAGTAATAAATTTTAATGTGATTTATGTATTGTTAACAGTAGAAATCTACCCGTTGCGTTTCTAATTAGCAGACACAAATGAAATTCTATTGTTATCTTGACAAGCGAAGAGTTAAAGTTATTAATTTAGTCGCAACGACGGTAAAAAAATATCAAAATTGTACCTATTAGTATAATGTGCGGTATTAAAATTGAAAAAGTAATAATGTTATAAAGTAATCTATATCTATACTAAAATTATAACGAAGTTTTGTGAGTTTGTGAGGTGTGAGGTTGTAGGGGGTAATCTTTGGATCTACTGAAGCGATTTTGAAAGTTCTTTTACCAATAAAAAACTGCGTTATTTGCGGGTGTATATATTAACCCGAAAAATGAAAAGACTTTTTCTTGGTAGTCGGATTTGCAAATTAAGTCGGAGAAAAAACGGTCGTAAGTAAACGTTTCTTACGAACGCTGCCTTAATAGGGTATTTTCCAATTTATTGAAAAGTATTCTAAATTGAAGATTGGGACGAAATATGTAACAGAAAAATAAAAGTAAATTGATTTATATCCATTTTCTCGATTAAAAACGATTTAAATCGAATTTACTTTTCGTTGAATTGAATTTACCGCCAAAACGCTCGTTACGATGACTTTTTATCACGTGACGTCCACTTTGTGTAAACCAAAGTAGTTAGTAAGTAAACAAGTGAATATCGAGTTAATAATAAACAAGATTTTTAATGTATAGAAAGCATCGATCACTAATAAAGAACTTCTTTATTAGTGATCGATGATAGAAAGTGGAATTACTGGCGTACGGTGCCTCTGTGCACAAATACTTCTAAAACTGCGCAAAACTAAGTATTTGTAGCGGTGCAATTTACACAAAGCTGGCGTCACGATGTCACGTGATTAAGAATCATCGTAAGGAGCGTTTTGGCGGTAAATTCAAAACAACGAAAACGAAATTTGATTTTAATCGTTTTTAATTGAGAAAATGGATTTAAATAAATTTATTTTTATTTTCTGATATATATATCGTTCCAATCTTCAGATTAAAATAGTTTTTATTAAATTGGAAAATACCCTATTATGAGAGATAAAATGTATGATTGAGTTCTAGAGCTAAAAGTTGTAGAGCTTGATAATACCTACAAAAAGTCACCGACAGCTGGGGATGCCAGATGTGTTCAAAGAAAAAGCCGGACAAGTTTTTTATTTCTTAATAGATAAATGTACTTAGTTTACTGGAAAGTTACTTACTAAACGCCATTCTACTTTTTTACATATTTAGAACTCGGCCCGACTGCTTTTAATCGAGTCTTATTGCCTCATCTTCGAATTCTGTGCAACTAACATTAAATAAAAGAAAACGCACAATTCACTTTTTACAGTTTGTACGGCAAGACGATTTCTTTCATCGGTCCATACATTCCCATGACGCTGAAGATTCGTTCCACAAAAGCGTTAGATATGGGAATACTACATACATACTGTACGATTTTCAATAGGCGCTGCTTCGTTGTTACAAAATTTGCACCACATATTGAGCGAATTCCCTTCCAGTAAAGAAACACTTTGTAGTGCAGCTAGTTCTTCATAAATACTTTCAGGAGGAGTTGCCTGCTTCCATGGAGATATTGACCACAACTCAATTAATTGATCCAGCGTAGGCAGTCTTCCGGCTTTGATATCGAAACAACTAAAAGCCTTATAATTTTTATTTTCACTGTAAACACTTACAGCATTTGTTGTAAATTATTTTATTTGATCATGTGAAAGATAGCCTTTTCTTAATGCCATATGCACTTTCATTCCGAAATGGTTGTCACTTATTTTCTTTGTAATAGTGTCCCGGAATTTCACCATTATGTTATGCAGATTATATGCTGCTGTGGTATGTTTTTCTAACAGCAGCAAAATTTCTTGAAAGGAAGCCATAAAATCATGAGTGAAATACAAATATAATTCACTGTAAGAAGGGCTTTTTTTTTGGTGGGAAATCATCAAATAACTTCTCCCGCTCTGGGTGGAGTAGGAGGGCGTGTCAGACTTTTACTGACTAAAACCCACCCGTGTTCCTTCAGTAGCCCGTATGCCAGGGGCTGTGGTGTCTCTTTCGAACAAACCCGCACCCCTGGCAGGCATCGGCCCTTGCGGGCCCCATCATTTTTTGTGCTGACATCTCTTTGAGGCGCGCGTGGAACACAACACGCCGTCGACTTGGGCTTGGTCCTTACCGGACAGCGAGCTACCCATTACTCGCCGTCCGCAAGCCCATGCCTCCGGTGGCCGGAAATCGGCCTGGGATTCCCGACGCCCAGGGCGTCTCCGTATCCTGCGGCGGCTAGGGTCGCGAGGGCGCATAGACTGCCTCTCCCTCACGTGCGCCGCCTCCCTCTTCGCGAGCATCACTGCTTCGCTGAAGGAGGTGACGGCTACCCATGCCCTCTCGCTCCGTACCATGGCTTGGACCAGGGCCGGACGCGAGAGATCGCCGCCGCCGATCGCCTCCACGAGGACACAGCGGTTCTCCACCGGAGTTAGGTGGAGGTTCGGGCATAACTCCGTCATAAGACCGATTTGCAAAATTATTTTTTTGTTCGAAAGGGGTTTATTTCGAAATGGTCCCATTAAAATTTCATATAGATCGGATGATGCGTTTCGGAGACAGATAACAGAACTCCTCGAAAAATGACAGGAAATTAACTAAGATTGCTGCTGTAGCATAAATATGCATTGTTTTGACCCCAAGGATGATGCAATTTCGAATTGGTGTATCGGTGGGGTAGGTACTATAACTAAAAACGTTTTTTTTTTTTCTCTTCTACCTGTTTTAACATCACTAAAGTTTTCGTCTTGTTTATTTTTCTTTCTTTTGTTACCTTTCACTTCTTTACTATTTAGTTTTTCTTGATTTTATTTATCAAATAGATCTTTTGTGACTGGAGTACCTCGATAATTATGGCTTTTTGTGTAACAGTCGGTGTGCGTGTTTGAACTTTAATAGGTGTAGGCAGAAGATCATAAAAATCATTTCTTTTCAACCGACTGGTGTGGTAAATCATCAGATTCATCTCAACTAAAGCTTGTTCCATAAACTGTGCGAAAATAGCTGCGTTGCACCATTGATTCTCTTAAGACCTGATCTGTGGATGTTGATGCTATAGCTGGTGATTGCTTAGTTTGTTCTGGAGTCGCTGGTCGAAGACAATCAACAGGTGAAATATTTCCAAGCGAGACATCGGGTATTGGAATCGGTGTCAAAATTTAATGGTGAACTAGTAGCAGATTCTGGACTCTTCTGTTGATCACTGTTAATAGGTGGTGTATTTTCTTGACCACGATCAGGCGTTGAGGCTTCCGATAAAATAGACGGTGTTGTATCTCCGGATACTGAAGCTTGTGCATGAGGATGTTCGAGAGCTGGTGCGTTTTCTTGTGCACCATCTGGTGCAGGAGCTTCCGTTAAAATGGAAGGGGCAAAAGCTGTTTCGGGTATAGCCTGTGGGTTGAAGGGATACAAGCCAGTCGCTTTAAAGCCACTCGTGATATTGCTGCATGTCATACATTTAGACCAAACGCTTGAAATAATGATATTAAAGCGTGCTGTATTGAGTTTTTTTGTCTCTGTTTTGGTCCAAAAATTATAACAGTTCAGCATCCCAGTGGTGCTCGAATGATCGAAATACGGCTTTATCGAGGGGCTGTAATTCATGGGTTGTGTTTGAAGGTACAAATTAATGCCAAGTGAATCGGATATATCGACTATGGAAAGATTTAAATGACATGCTGCTTCGTCAAATATCAAAAGCCCCCTGGCTCTTGTTTCTAGACAAGTGTTCTAAAAATATTTTGAAAAGTTTATTGGTTATATACAAGGGGTATATGACCAATGAACTTTTCAAAATATTTTTGCTGCTGATTTTTCTACTATAGGTCCTTGAGGCAAATTATCGTACAATTCTGGTTTCAAACGTTTTCCCTTAAATATGACCATAGGTGGTATGGCTGTGCCAAGAGCATTAACACATCCTGCGATGGTAACGCTTTCAGCATGTTCAGAAGACTGCAAATGAACCCTTTTAGCCCTTTTTTGGCCAAAACACTTTGCTGGTGGTAGATAGTGAGACGGCATCCTTTCTCATCCATATTATAAATTTTCTCGGAATGATCATATAAGTCAAATTTATCGTAGATATCTCTGTTTTTTACAATGGTCAGCAGCAAGTTTTATTTAGCTTTTGGGCTGAAGCTGGGTTCATGAATTGCGCTTTTCTTACGGATTATTACATGGTGTCTTTCATGAACGCTTTGAACCAGTCTGAGCCTGCGCGTTTGTCCTCATCATTAAAATTGTGTTTTATATTATTTTGCTCACAATATTTAGACACCAATCGACGCAATATTCTTGGTGTCACAGGCAAGCCCATTTCAGAATACCGGATTATCCTTTTCACAAGTTGAGCTTCCTCTTCATCATTTAATATAGGTTTTCGAGTACGTCCCAAACTTTTCTTTAACTGCCAGACTGCAGAAGATTTCTGATTGTTCTTCTAGGAACCTTATATCTCTCTGCAGCCTTAAACGTACTCAAAGTTCCTCTTTGTTCTGCTCTAACAGCTGCGTTCAGATGGTCTTCTGATCGCTATGCCCGTTTGGGTGGCATCGTGACCGTATGCACTGAAAAAAATGATAAATAAATTGAAAATGTATAACTACGTCATACTACCCACGAAAAAATATTTAAAAAACACGCTCCTACTTATATAGTGGCGGGCACGCGTCCTGATATGCCACGCCAGGAATATATTTTGGGCTGCGCACCAGGAGGAATCTTCAATTCAAAGACACTTTGGATGCACACTATTTATTGTACAAACTTGGGTACACAGCCGTGAGTGTTATATAAAGTAAAACTTAATAATTAACGAGAGGGGAAAAATACGTGACCGTGCAAGTGGTTGTAAGATGCCAAAAGGGAAGAGGAAATGTGACAGAGTTGCCACTACAAAATATCACAACTTTATTGCCAAGTAATGATATTTGAATTTTACCAAACATGTATTATTGTATGTTGTTGCCAACATACGTTGGGGGGGGGGGGGGGGGCTACGGCAGTAGGATTACATGAAATGTTATATTAAGTAAGTAGACTAGACTTTACAGATTAAATGCTTACTGAGCTATTTTCAATAAAGGAGTTATACAATCCAACAAGAGGAACATTTACGAAATACGAATTATATTGTGCATAACCTAAAGCCTAAGTACTTAACCTAGAGTACATGTTAAAGCTAAATTCTTACATTATAGTTAAACTTGTATTAGGTAACACGCAGACCTTTGTGATGGACCTATTGTGCTTATATCCATTAGCAGTTTTAAGTTCTACGGCGCGAACCTTTCCGTCCTTTCCAGGAAAAGCATTGGTGATACGAGCCATGGGCCATTGCAAAGGTGAGGTGTTGTCGTTACGTAATATAACTAAACTACCGATTGAAACATTTAGTACATCATTGTCACTCATCATCACCTAGGTGCGGGGAAGTATATCGCAAAATGTGTGAAACCAGAAGGGTGTTTAAATCTAGGCTTAAGTGGTGCCAAGATCATCAGGACCAATTGAAAATGGATACCCTTGCCGTGAAGCACTTGAACGGTGACTCGTGGTTTTTGGAAGGGTACCAGAAAGGTAAACCTAAGACCCGGCCTACCGGTGAGCGTTGATGGGGTTAGTGATTCGGGAGGTATAGCTACTCTATTTAAGTCCTACTTTTCTGTAAAGCCTCAGTTGGGTAGACAGATTGCGGAGGTCAGTGCTGAAGAGCCGATGGGAGTACTTCAGACTAGGATTTTGGCCAGCGAGGTGGAAAAATCATAAAATACATGACCAGAGGCAAATCTGGACATGGTGGTCTAAGTATTGAACACCTGCAGGATGCTGGCCCTCATGTGTCTAGGGTTTTAGCTATGTTCTACTCGCTATGTCTGAACCATTCATACCTGCCGTACGATTTCATGAGAACTATAGTAGTGCCTGTGGTAAAGAATAAAACTGGGGATATAGCCAATAAGACGAACTACAGGCCTATCTCTCTTGCTACGGTTCTAGCAAAGGTGTTTGACGGTTTGCTTGATACACGGTTGAATAAACACGTGTCCTTGCACGATAATCAGTTTGAGTTTAGACCAAAACTATCTACAGATCGTGCAATACTGTGTTTCAAGCATACCGTCAGATATTATACTGATCGGAAAACACCAGTGTATGCGTGTTTCCTCGACCTGTCCAAGGCCTTTGACTTGGTATCGTAGTGTTGTGGCAAAAACTTAAGGACATTAACATGCCACATGAACTTTTTAACATCTTCAAGTATTGGTACGAACACCGGCACCCTAATTGCGTAACTCCCGGTTCATCATAATCTGTATCGTTTTGAAACGGATTGTTAAACCATTGCTTCATATGTTCGAAACAAGTGTCTGCTCAGCAACGTAAATGACGCAATGAATATTTTTGAACTGTGAAAACGAAACCGATTATGATTAATCGTGAGTTACGCAATTAGGGTGCAGGTTAACAATGTCAGATGGGCGGGCACATTATCGGAGCCTTACCGGCTTTTTCTATTTATTTACATACTATTTTCGTATGTTCAACGTTCTGCCAAAAACCCATGTAATAACATATCGTCCGTGAACTTCTGAGATCTTCTATCTACCTACACAGAAATTTTACAGGAGGAACATAAAACTAATTTATAAATTTTCCGTGGAGAATTTTGGTGAAATAAAAAAGTAGTTGATTAGTTTTACGTCTTTTTATGAAATAATAAATGAATGCAGTTAGTATTATGTTGTATATTATTTTAATCGTAATTAGGAGTTTTAAGTTTTAGAATTAAAGACAAAGTTCAGATAGGAGATATTTCCATTAGTTACTTAGGAGGAATCAGCCTCCAAACTGTGCATTTAATGTAATGTTTGAAAGACAGGATTTATCAGAATAAATCATAATTAGGAGATAACAACAAAATACAGAAATATACCTATACAAATACAAAATCTACAAGTATATTTCTGTAGGTAAAAGAAAAAAATGCTTCGAAATCACAATTAATTATTTATTAATGGTTTATAATTACATGAGAAACAAACTTAATCTTAACCAGTCTTCAAAAGGTTATTTAAAAAAAAAAAAAAACTTAAAATATAATCTATTTTTTTGCAATAATCAGTATCTTTTATTCAGCATCTTGAATCATATTTTTAAAATCACTTTATAGTCTTAAAATCACTTTGTATGTCTTATAAATAAGACATATAAAGTGATTTTAAGACTCTTTGTCTCATTGTGAATGTTATCGTTGTCAACGTTCACAATGAGGCAAAGAGTCGTAAAAGGAATGACAATCCAATGGGATTACAGACTTCAATTCCTGTAAATGTTTAAATTTTTGGAAAGTGATAGGTATTCTATTTCTATGCAGGGGCGCGTATTCTGTTATTGTGGAAATTTTATTGACTCTTTGAGGGAGGCTATCCCATTCGGAATCAAAGTCCAATTTAAACTTAATCAGGCCTGTGTTGTCATATAGAATAGCCTTTATATCCGTAACTTTTGGATCTCCAGCCTTGCGTCCCGGTCGTATAGAAGTATAGCGCCATGTTTCAGGAGCCGAAAAATTTCTGAAAAATGTGTAGTCCACCATCACAGCTTCGTATTCACATGGATTTTTGCGAGCTTCTTTTGTAACTGAGAGAAAGTCGCTTGGTATGTGGATTAATCTATTTTTCAGTTTTCTTTCGATGGCACTATGCACACAATCTCCTTCCATCTGCGTGTGTCCGACTTCAAGGTATTTTTGTATTATAGTCACTTCATGTTGCATGGAAAAATTTAATAGTGCATTCGATAGGATATTATTGCGGTTCTGACTTGTGCAGCCATCAGAGTATATTATTATGGGTAAATGTTTGGGCAGACAATGGCGGGATAAGTAATCAATGATGAATGACGCATAGGTAGATGCTGATAGATCACCTTCCGTTTCAGTAAACCAGTAACATGTACATTCATGTGAGGCCAAATCGTAGATCGTGAAATTATGTACACATAATTTTGTTTTGTAATATACGGCACTAGCTGTGATAAACGAACACACCTTGACAGATTGTAAATCCATTGTCAAAACGATGCAGTTTCCCTTTATAGCCTCGCTTTTATCTTTAGATTTTTCTTCACGGGCTCGATTTTTTCTGCTTAGATGTGTTTGATAATCATTTTCGCACATATTACCGGTCTGATGACCTACACAAACATCACACATGTCTTTCTTTATTGTATGGATAGCTATATTCTTAGATTTGATAGTTTGGTTAAATTTATTTCTAGCGTAAGGATCGGCACCTTTTTCTGAGCAATATTGTTTATACGTATTGTATAAGTGAGTGGCATTACGATAAACTGGCTCCAAGTACACTTTGTTAGTGTTAAGACGGTTATAGTGCGACGGCATTTTAGGTAATTCATCAAGAAAGTTATCAAGAACATCACGTCTCTGAGAAAGTGGAACTCTGGGACGACGTTTACGATTCATGTTTTCTTCTGATGGATGCATGCCACTTATTCCTTTTTTTGCCCAATTTTGAACTGAAAATGTGCCAAGACACAAAGTTCGAATAAACATTTCACGGCATACTCGCTTCTTGGTTGTGGTTCCTTGAGTAGAATTACTTAAAGGAAGAAAACAAACAAAGGTACCTGCTGTTCTCGAATTTTCAGATGTCTGTCTACCTTTTCTCTGAAAAGTTACGTTGTTAGCTACATAGACTTTTCGTTGATGCCAATCCATGTCGCTCCAGAATTGCCGAAATATCTTCTCTCTGTCCTCATCTCTTACTTCATCACAACATCTTATCTTACTATTTCTACAGAAATCTGAATTGCATCTAGGCCCTAGGACTCTTTGGTTTCGAAGTTGGCTTTGTACTTTCTCACCCTTTGGTCTTTTGTAACCAACATACTCTTTTCCCTCCATCCTTAGTCGCTTAGTAATATTTTTTTTCCATCTTTCGGGTTTAGCTTGTCTTTGTCTACGTCGGCCTTCAGTCATGTCTCCAAAGTGAACTACCTCTTCATTCATTTCCAGTGTCTCTTCATTCGCTTCCAGTGTCTCTTCATTCGTTACCTCTTCATTTGGTGGAACATTTTCTGAATCTGAACTTAAAGCATCACGATTATTGAATGGTTCGTAATCGCTGTCGTCATCGGGCGAAAAGTCCTCACAAAATGTAGTTGAAGAATCTCGTCTAAGTGGCAGTGGTGTTGGCCTCGGAGACGGTGTTTCTAATAGTGAAGGTGCGTCAAGTGCCACCAGGTCTTCTAATTGAATGAGGTCTAGGTCATTGCCTGCAATTAGGGAGCTTACGAACGAACTTTCCCCTAACTGAGATTCAATCCTTCCAACAGAACGTGGTTCTGTTAGGACACTCTGTACCAGAGATAAAAGCGTACGAGACGTGGATGAAACATTCTCTTCTTCAGTTGAATTGAAAATTCTGTTAACTAGTGCATGTGCCCTGTTTTTTGATGCCATTATCACGAAATCTGAAATAAAAAAGAAATCACATAAATAAACGAAATACCACAATAAAAAATCAGTTATACTCTTTAGACGGAACGATTAATATTATTTATTTATTATCGTAGATTATTATTATTAACACCAGCATAAAACATCCCACAGCAAGGCACGGGCCTTTCCTCAAATTAATGAGCATTCAGGCATCACCAATTTATCGTAAATAGGTATTTAGATAGAATTAAGTGTATTATACTTCTAAGAAATTTCTTCTAACTGCATAGAATGACAACATTACGTACCAAATAGAAGTAAAAAGTGTTGAAAGAAATTACTCCTATCTGACAAAGTTACGTAAACCGAAAAAAGAATCATAGCAATATCTTATTTTAGTACCTATTATGTAAGAAATATAGTGAAACACTTTCAGGTGGTAAATAAATAGCAAATTAGCAATAACAAACCACTTTAAACTTACTTTTAATGCCGAACGCCAAAATACTCAGCCGCCGGGTACGCGCCCTTCGAGCAACCTGTCAGTTACGAGAAATTTCCGCCAAAAATAGGGCGGTATAATTTAGAAGGTATTTCTACGGACGGATTATAACCAAATAAGAAGGTTTTTACATTTAGGAGAGTAATGCATTCTATAGATTCCGACTTTTGCCAAAAGATGGCATTAAAATAAAGTTTTGCGCAAAAATGTTAGTTAGGAGGTATCAGAAGTTCACGGACGATATTTTATAGATGTATATGTATGTTTATATGTATGTATGATTGTACTCGCATTTCTCCGCAACTGTTAATCGGATCATGACCATTTTTTTATTGGCTTACATTTATTTCAACTTAGGGAACAGTGCAAGTTTTATCAACATCGATTGAGTAATTTTCAAGATATGGACTAATAATACGTGTAAGCGTGACAGCCTGGCTTATTGATACGAGCTACGGGTGTAGTGTTAAAGGGAAAATATCTCAAAACCGTGGTCAAATTCTGGTGCAATAATATATTTACAACAAAACTATTAACCACTGATTACAAACAAATATTCCAGTTTTCATTAAAAAATAAAAATTACGTAATAAAAAGTAATGAAAAAAAAATCGACTTCGACTTAGCATATTGCTCCTACACGCGATACTGCGTCTCTGGCGTTCCAAATCATCAACATCCGATAAGTTTTCTGTTACAATATGCCCGAGATATTTAAATTTTGTAACTATTTTTAAATTAGTTCCACCACATTAATAGGGAGTATTACATCAGGGCCTTTCTTATATCTAAAAATCATTACTTCCGTTTTGTTTACATTGTATGTCAGGTGGTGTTGAGTTGTGTACCTCTCACAGATGTCTATTAGTTTTCTGAGGCCGTTGACCGACGGACTGAGCAGCACCATGTCGTCCGCGTAGCTAAGGTTATTAACGCGCACACCGCCGACTTGGCATCCGACTCTGGCGCTACTCAGCTCCTCGATCAACTGATCATTTTGAGTGAATTTCTTTTTGACGTCGATTTAATTTAAAAAAAAAAACACTGTCATTTTAATGAATTGATAATTAGTTTAGTTTTATCAAAAGGGAAACTAATTTGGCTGCCTTCTCGGTGCATAATCTGTTTCTTATTTTGTTGGGCACCAAATTGAATACCGAAAATATTCTGTCGACCCCAGTGAAAGAAGCAACTGTAAATAGCAGTTGCTTGATCATGTCCAATTCTTCTTTGGTTACACATTTTTTCATATTATGTATTGCTACCCACCAATCAGTAGGGGTGGGTAGTTTTCTGTATGACTTGTTTATCGAATAATACTCTCGTGAAAGGCTTAACTTTTGCATTCAAACGAATAATGCTAATTATCAAACTGATTCCAGTCTCTCCATAATTTTATTGCAAAATTGCAAGGCTGCATAACTTTCATCGGTCGACAACTTTTCTTGGAGCAGTTTTGGATTAACTATGTAGGCTAGATAGTGAGCCGGTGTCATGACTTGGCGGTAACGATTTATGACAACCCTCATTTGCATTATGTTTAGTTCTTCTTCCAGTTGATCTATTAATTCTTTCCAGATAAGAACACTATCTCAAATAGTACACTTATCGCTCTGAACCTTGTCCTAGAGCTTTGAATATTGGCTCCAGTCGTGCATTAAAATCTACCAGTTTTTAATATACCTCTATAGTGAATCACACATTGTGTTCCATCTCACCTGTGGCATTACTAAACTGTTCGCCTTGGGGAGTTAATATTTAGCATGCGTGAAATGATTATTTCTGAAGTACTTGATTACTTTCAGGACATGTACAATCGCGACTTCTTCCGCACGCTCACCTTTAAGGCGATAATCGCGTAGCAAGGCTCACGACTCGATCGCACAATGCATGCGTTTTGACCAATAGAATGCACGAAACATATTTTAGTAGTGTTCGTAGTAATGGTGTATAGAAGTGTGACACTCACACAGGCGCGTGCTATGTTCACTAGTTTGTGAGATTATTTTTGAATAGGCACGGCCGGTATGAGCTCTTTATGAATTATTGTTGTTGACAAGAAGTAATTTCGTACTCATATTTATCTTCTTTTTGGTTTAGAAAATGTATTATTGCTATTGCTTTAAGTTAAATGAAATAATTGTTAGGTTCTTAATGTGTTTTATTTTTGTAGGTTTTAGGTTTGTTTTTGATTAGCAGAGGAGAATAAAACTAATTCATGCCTTGCTTGACACGAGACCAGAGAGACGGTGTCACTTTTTTTTTTACCACAGGCAATAAGACATCACAACAGATCAAACAGTAATTGTAAACAGAATCTTATCGATTAGCTTAATGTTTTTTTTTTTTGTTAGTTTTTCTATTTATTCAGCTACTTACTAGCAGCGCTCCGCGATTTCAACAGCGTAGTTCCCGTTACCGTGAGAATATGGGGATAAAATATAGCCTTTGTCACCCGGAGATAGTGTAGCTTACCAACAGTGAAAGAAATTTTCAAATCGGTACAGTAGTTTCGGAGCCTATTCAATGCAAACAAACAAACAATCAAATCTTTCCTCTTTATTTTTAGTATAGATAGATTATTTATCAATAATTTGGAATAAAAATGTCAAACAACAATTTATATCTATTCTATCAACTTTAATATTTTCCTCTCTCCGATATAATAATGTTCCGTCAGGTCTATAAGTTTTGATATATATGAACACTTTCACTGCCTCCCCAATTTTCATGATGTCCAATGGTTATGCGATACCGCCGCCATACAAAACGCAGCGGACGCGCTAGGCACGTTGACTGGCACTGCATAAAGTTATAAAATATTAATAATTATTGTCATTTCTGTAAATTCCGGTTAAGAAGTTACAGCCTTTCAAGGTCAACTTATTAATGCCATTTAAAAAAAAACCTGTATTATCGGCGCGGCGCGGGCGTAAGAGGGACTTGTTACTTGCGCAGTTCTATTGAAAAGTAAAAATCTTCATTACAATGTGTTATAAACTTGAAAATATACAAAAACGAAGCAAGTTAGATATTTTGTTGGAAATTTGCAACATTTGTTATTATCTATTTATTTTATTGCTCTATATTATGATTGGAATAACACAAATAGGTATACTTTGCGCAATTCATACAATGTTATCAGAGATTTTTGTTTACTTTTGTCGGAACTCTTGCAACTGCAATAATAATACGTTCATTATCTATACCATTGTTATTTAGTGGGAACTTCTGAAAATCCGGTTTAACAATAGAATGGCTTAAAGACATACTTTATGGCCCTTCTATTGAAGGACCATAAAATACGTTCGCGAAATATTACAAAGAATTTTAAGGTATGCCTACTATTTTATTACCATGTTACCTATCTCGAATGTTTTGCAGGTGTTTCTTATAGGTATGTATATTTTGAATACTTTGAGTAGTTCTAATATTCGTTTTATCCATTTATTTATCACACCATTGATTTTTTATTTAATCATAACAGCAGTTTGTGCAGAGGTTGATTGGTACTAACACTAGATAATAAGTTGTTTTCATATTATGTTACTAACACTCTATGGATTTCTTTTCCGAAATAAAATAAATATTATTATTATTTATTATTATAAACAGGCGGCTGTCCCCTTACTGCACTCGTGCGCTGAACTACCAGATTTTAATAGATGTAGAAAGAATCACACAATGTTTAATAATCACATTGTGGCCACTGGTTGTGGTCTACGTAATATTAACAAAACTGAGGAAACAATATAAGCTCTTTGCTAAACTATTAAGACTCATTTTCGCGGTACAGAAGATCTACAGTGAATGCTCATACATTTCTATGAGATCCGAGCTAAAACGCCTAGCGCGTGAGACAGAAGATAGTTGACATAACTGTATGGAGCGTTATGGAGTAATTTGTCGATTCTCGTGCGCCGCACGGGGAACCGAAGTTTGTCGAATATTACCGAACGTTACGTCGATTAGCGAGAGCGCCCGAGGTTTGGCAAAGTTTGCATGCCGGCCATAATGAATGACCGACTCATTATTGTCACTGCGAAGTTTAGTTTACGTGGAATTGAATACTATTGTTTATTTTTTATTCGTCTAGATTTAAATTACTTACCTATCTGAAATAAATAAATTCTATTTATTTACTTATTACCCCTAATACTTAGTGAGCTAGTAAAGTTCACCACCAGTTCCATGACCTACCAGCCGCCACTGATCATAAATAAACGAGATTACACGAACAAGGTATCTTTCCAATGTCCGGGGCATGCTTTGCAGGATGCTTACCGTTGGGTGGTTCACAAAAGGCTTGCAAAAGGCAGTACGTTAAGATTGGAGTTTATGAGTGGGCCGTCTTTTAATAAAAGGTTGACAAACCATGCTATAATCAACGAGACAAGCGCGTTGCCCGCATTGCAAGTATATTTTGACAAATATAACAATAACTCAGTTCATAGGCCACTTTAAAATTCGGAAGCATAACAAGTAATTAAACTGAACTATAATTTTCAATAAGAAATACTCCTTAATTTCTGAAATATAACAGAAATAGTAGAGTGAAAGGATTTAAAAAAAAAGAAATATTAGCTATTAGTGAAATATATATTTTTCAGTTCGTGTTCATTTAATAATAAGCTGTTCAGGATTAAAGATTTCTTATGGTTGATATTTAAACCGTATCTGTATATTAAAACATTTTAGTAAAACATTTTTGTTTAAAGCGAAACTGTCGTCTGCAATCTTCGTGTGAAATCATACAAAATGTGTTAAAATTTAAGAACAATTTTAAGGATTTGTAGTTGTGGAAAAGAAGCAATTTAATTTAGTTGAACTTATTTATTTTTAATAGAGTGTTTCAAGATTTCAAAAGGAAATTTTAAAGATTCACCCAGAAATTAATTTAAAAATTACACAGAAATTATCATCAACTTGTATTTATCTACACTCATATCGTAAAGTTATTATTAATAAATCAAAAATAGTGTCATAATGACAGACTTTAAGCACGGGCAATTCTAATGAAATTAAAAAGTTTTATTATAAATTTATAATTTTAGCACACCTTTACGTATTTGGTGTTTTTTGTAATGTCTTCGCTACTTCTTCTAATACTCCTAGTAATTGTTCTGAGACATTTTTTGTAAACAACAAAAAAACGTTTATTCTTCAAAATAACGTGATGTTACGATGCGTAGAATCCTTTTGTAATAATATTGTAAATAACTTGCACAAAAAAACCCTCAAACACTGCTAATGACTGTCCGGGCTCGCTTCTTATCTAAGGAATGCAATGTCTTTTGTTCTCGACGCTCAGTACGGTGCACTGTAATCCGGCTCGATTTCGACCATGTTTTGATGGTAGTAAGGTTGAAAATTGTTTGTATGGATTTTTGTGGGAACGAAATGCGTGCTTTGTTGACGAAACCTTTATTGCGACTAAAAGAATGGACATTGGTTTGCGTCTCTATACGTCATGCATTCAACAGACAATATGGATGTGTGTGAATACACTCACACAAATACATGTTGTTTCTAATTGGGCGAAACCAGTAAGGGGTGTGGTTTGTCACTAGATGCGCTGCCACAGAAATATTTTCTTAAGTGAGCATGCTTAAAGTTTGTCGATTGTACATGTAGCATTTGCAATTTCTAAATCTTTAGCCAATACGTTGAGAATATGTGCCGAACATCCGTACGTAAGTGTCCTTCACCACACAATCCTCACCTTTGAAAAATTCATGAAAATTAATTTTGATAACGCCAAAAAATAGTCATAAATAGTTAAAAGGAAAACCAAGGTTAAAAAAATCGTCGCATTATGATTCCGAAGTTATAGCTATATGTTGGTGAGGATTGTGGGGTGAATGTCACCACACAATCCTCACCTCAGTGCAAACAAACGGCTGGGAGTATCGACTTGGTTTCTATTCCAAAAAAAAAAGAATTATCAAAATCGGACTGCTCTGGAAAAAGTTATGCGTGGTCATACATAAAAAAAAAAAAAAAAAATACGCGTCGAATTGAGTAACCTCCTCCGTTTTTTCGTCGGTTCAAAAAATAGTCGTAACGCTATGCCAAATCTCGAAAATAGTCATTAAGGGATTCCAGAGATATAAAGGTGTCTTTGTGAGGATTACGTGGGGAGCCTTTGTCGCCACAATCCTCACCTGATTACCGCGGAATGCTTATGTTTTTGAATTTGAATTTGGTGTCAAAAAATAGTTAAGAAATAGTCGTCTCCAGCCATGATAGTTTCGACCCGGTTTACATTTTCGAGTCGAGTACAAAATTATTAAGTGCGTATTTTTTATGATTTAGCCGAATACCAAATACTCATGCTCTCTATCAAAGTGCTGAATGTTCCGCGGCTGATTGTTCGGCATTTTGACTTTCGCATTGTCACTGCGGTGCGTGCTAGGGTGTCGGGCAGATGGTTTTCTATCTTTATCTAAGAATGATACTTACCAAATGTTATGATGTTGATCATCATTTAAATAAAACATTTAGTTAAGGTCTTCAAGTATATTATTAATTAAAAGATTGTACAGTGCACATTACGGTGTTCAGGAGTCCATTATGTTTTTTTATGTAGTGTTGTCCAAGTCTCTAGTGATGTAGTCCTCACTGCAATAGACTATAATTAATCTACTCGACTATTCTATACTTATAACATCCTTCCCTTTTCCATTATTTACTTGACTTATGTAAACTGAACTACTGACTTATATAGGTACTTACAATATGAACAAAGTTTTTCAATTACAATTTTCTTGGAAGCTAGGTAATTATTATTCAACAAATATTCAAGTAGAAAATGTATCAAACAAATATTGAGATCCACTATTATACAAGCAAGTTATGAAGACTCCTATTTTTAAGTTACAATCATACAATGTGAAGATACAAACAACTTCTTAATTACACAGGTAAACACGATTTTTGAGTCTGGGTTCTGTGGTGCTGATTTTGATTAATTATGTCTAACTAAACAAGGAAAAAATACTTTTATCTAATAAAGTTTGCTTTTGTAGCAACCAGAACGAAATTTCAAATTTTAAGAAAATCTTAATTTTTTAATTCAGTAGAATACAAAAGTAAGAAAAAGAACTTTAATTTATATGTTAATCACTTATTTAGAAAGAACCATAAAGGTAAATATCTAAATACTTAAAACAAACGGAAAAAAGCTTTAAAAATGATCATTTTTTGAACCGACGAAAAAACGGAGGAGGTTACTCAATTCGACGCGTATATTTTTTTTTTTTTTTTTTTTTTTATGTATGACCACGCATAACTTTTTCCAGAGAGATAAAAAAAGAATTATCAAAATCGGACTATTTTGATAATTCTTTTTTTATTGGAAAGGGTATACCTCGAAGTTGGTCCCATATATATTTCGAAGAAAAATTCTAACCATAAGTGTAAGAAAACAGGGGATGATTGATTGTTTACTCACAGATTTCAAAACTGAGTTGTGTATTAATCAAAAATTAAGCATGTAGTAATTAGTAGATTATAGCCACAAAAAATTATAAAATAAAAACTTTTTAATAAAAAAATTAAACCGCCGAAAAACCGAAAAGTAAAAAATAATAAACTTGCTTTGTCCAACCCCAATAACTAAGTTCGGAAGTCGGTGACTTTGGATATGTATTTAATTATATGTCACCGCCTTCCGAACTTAGTTATTGGGGTTGGACAAAGCAAGTTTATTATTTTTTACTTTTCGGTTTTTCGGCGGTTTAATTTTTTTTGTTTTTCTTTTATGTACGTAAGAACTTTCTCGTATTAAACTCCAACCCCCTTATTATAAAACAAGGTTTTTCTTTAGGTATGGTTTAAACAAAAACAGGCTCGATGGTTTAAACCATACCTAAAGAAAAACCTCGTTTTGTAATAAGGGGGCAAATGTCGTCACCCATCATGTTCTTGTAGCGGCACTACAAATAAAAAAAATGCTTCTCAGCAAAATCTAAGAAACGCAAAAAGAAAAGTGGCGCCATCTACAGTGCAACAGGCGAACTATCTAAGCAATTCTACATCGCGCTATCAGAGTTTGCAACTGCCCGACATCAACTGTCGGGCAGTTGCCCGGACCAGACACAATACCCGTCTGGTCGGAGGATCCTCCTTTATCACCATAGGTATGAGCGGACTTTACACCCTGTTCCTTATACCTCTATATTCTCATTGTATTGTCCTTGATAACGTTGTTCAAAGTTCATCACGTCTTTGTGAAAGCGTTCTCCTTGCTCTTCTGAATATGCCCCCAAGTTATCTTTAAACTGGTCTAAGTGAGCATGTAGCATCTTAAGGGACATTCTGCAACCCATGAGTTTGAAATTATCAAGCATGTTAGAAATGAGCTCTTTATAATTTGTAGCTTTTTTATTGCCAAGAAAGCCATGGATCACTGCTTTAAGGCTGAGCTACGCTTGTTTTTCGTGGGCGTTCAGTAACTCTGGGAATTCTTCACCTTCTAATGTGTTTTTACAGTTACCACACGAGAATTTAGGGGCCCATATTTTGTCTTGACTTCGAATAGTAATATTAAAATAAGTTTTATAAGCTTCACAAAGTCTTATATTTGTCGAAAAACTAAATTTTTTAACCCTTACTTTAATGAATTCGCCACAAATGTAACAAAAAGAGTTTACGTTATTTTTACACTTTTTGGAAGCCATTTTGGACTTCGCGCAACACAAATGGCGTCGTTTCTCGGTAATGCTCGCCCGCATACTGCCCAGACTACCCGCCGCTCCCCGCTTCACGTCCGTAATCCCCCGCAACCCCGGCTCTTGCGTGTTAAAATCGTTGTTCCTCAAACGTTCTGTCAAAATCTTAAAATATTTATTTTTCATTGTAAAATGTACTAGAGCAAACTTTATTTGTTATGAATGGAGCCTGTGGTTACTTTTAGTTGTAGACAATTGGAAAATATTAATTTAATAACAAACCCAAAAAAAAAAGTTTTTTTTATTTACTTGTGTTATTAATTAAACAAAATCTTTAAAATAACTTGGTCTTTTAATCAATCTACCTGATCTTGTTGCCCTACTCTCAGTTGCACCATTATTAGGAATCAATTGTCCTGAAGAACCATTACAGTTCTGTTTAGGTGTAATATCAGTCTGTATGTCCTGTCCTTGAATTCTCTGCTTCTGTACATCTTGTCCCTCACTAACTTCATAATTTCCTTGATCCCTGCTCCTATCATAATACCTTCCTCCTTTTATTAACATTTTCCTATTCCTTGTTATAACATTTCCTGACTAATTTTTTACTTGGTATGACCTTGGGCCACTACCTTTTCCTATCACTACTCCGCTTTCATGGGGTTTCTTACAATTCTCATCCTGTATTTTAACAATTTCTCCTTCTCTCAACTCCGGTAAACTTCTACTTCCTTTATTATAATACTTTTTCTGAATTTCCTGTCTATTCAACAGTTCTTGTTTATAACTATCTTTCTTATCCTGTTCTAGGTTTAATTTTGGCAAAATTGTTTTAATATTTCTATTAAATAGCAATTCTGAAGGTGATTTTCCATCCATGGTTACAGGAGTGTTTCTATACATTAACAAACCTAAGTAGGTATATATCTTTTTGATCATAAACTAACTTTTTAACAGTTTGTATGCATCTCTCTGCTAAACCATTACCTTGGTGATGTTTTGGACTTATTATCTTATGTTTAAAATTCCATTCTCTAGAAAAACTTTTAAATTCAGAGCTAGTGAATTGAGTTCCTGCATCTGTATAAATTTTATTTGGAATACCATGCCTTGCAAAAATTTATTTAATACTGTCAATTGTATTTTTTTCATATAAGTTATCTAATGGTTGTATTTCCACATACTTACTGTATGAGTATTGTTGACTCATACAGTTCAATATGTATGGTTTTGAATCTAGAAAAAATACATCTATCGACAAAATTTCCCATGGTATTTGTGGAATTTCCTTCTCAATCATTTACTCTTTTCTATTTATATTCTGAAAACTTTTACAAGTGTCACAATTTTGTATCAAATCTCCTATCTCCTTACTCATATTTGGCCAAAACACTGAATTTCTTGCCAACACTTTACTTTTTTCTATTCCTAAGTGTGCATAATGTATGTTTTCTAATAGGTAGGTACTTACTTTCTTTTTGATTGTGGTATTACTATATTTCTACCTTTTACAATTAATCCTCTAATATTACTCAACTCATCTCTGTAACTATGAAATTTTTTAGCTTTACTATCTATCTGCGACTTATTTTCCGGCCATCCTTCCAGTATATATTTATTTACTGTCATCAATTCCTACTGTCAAAAATAACTAATAATAACTTCTTGTTAAAACAGTTTATTTTCTCTTATAGAACAATTTATTGAAGTAAAAAAGCTAGTTGGGTTGGGTTGGTTGGGTAGTTAGGTGAACTATGATAATCAGGCTATTGTATCTTAGTAATATAAAAATATTGTGCTGTAATTACTACTGTGTGTCGGTACTTTAAATAAATCACAATATTCTACAAAAATCTACCCACGTAAAAGTAACAAATCGTCGGGGATAGTGCAAATCCGCGAATCTACCACACGTAAAGGCCGCGTATCTGCAATAGATCCAGTTTTACAGAGGAAGGTTAAAACTTAATAACTTTATTAATTCAATGAATTTTAAGCTCATTTTTCCATAGAAAGTAGTTATTAATGTGTTCTATCTCTTGTTAGAAAAATATATCAATTTATATAAATTATTAAGGCCCTACGACAATTACGCGGATTTGCTTTGACCATAAACTTATAACATTAGAACTTAAGAGGAAGGTACGCGGTTTTGAAATTAAACAAATATCATTATTTTAACAACAATATTATTTCATGTTGAAAATAAAAGTATACAAAATTAATGTAGAATCTTTGCCTCTTACAAAAGTTAGATAAAATGAATTTAACAAAACATACATAAACTTTTTCTCTAAAATCTCTTTGAATTACTCTTATAAACATTTCTTTGAATTACTCTTATAAACATTGATAGTACTAAGGTGTCAACACTTGTTTAATAAAATTTTATATTTATTCAGACGATAATCAGCCTTTTAAGTTATTTCAATTGGAAAACTTCGGAATATCACAAATCTTAAACATATTTAAAAAAAATACCATAATCAAATAGTCTTAGTGTTTTGAATTACGTACTTAAAAATAATGTTAGGTAGGTACTTGTAGGTAATAATTAAAATCAAATTATAAAAAATCTACAAAGGAACTAAACAAAAAGAAACCATTTCTAACAAAAAAATAAAAAAACCAAATTATTCATTTATAAGGTGTGAACAGTTATAGATTACTATTAATAAGAGGTAGGTACGAATTAGGTATTTCTGTATGGCAGGTTGTCATAGAATTCATGGCAATCTGAAGGTATAACACTTTTTAATTGTTGTAAATGTTCATACTTTGATTTGGATATTGGCAACCTATCAGTAAAGAGCTGTGGTGGAATAAATTGCTCAATTCTTTTTGGCCTTTGTGGTAATAGTTGAAACTCGTCATTGTAGTTAAGTTTGTATTCAATTGTACCATTGGGATTGTACTTTAGTACTCTGATATCAACCACACATTTTGCACCGATCCCTCTCCCAGGGCGAATTGTATCATAAATAAAGTTATTTTTAATACTATAATCTTTAAAAAATGTGTGGTCCACTGTTGCTACCTCATATGGAGATGGATTTAGTCTAGCTTCTTTGGTAATCGAAGAGTACCGACTAGGCAAAAATATTTCACGATTTTTTAATTTTCTTTCAATTATAGAGTGAACTGAATCAACCTCCATCTGAGTGTGGCCCTTTTCGAATATTTTTTTGTGTAATTACAATCTTTTTTTAACCAACTTCAAAAAGAAGGAGGGAATCAATTCGACATGTTTATATTATTTTTGTATGTATGTTCGGGCATAACTCCGTCGTATATTGTCGGATTTGCAAAATTCTTTTTTGTTCGAAAGGAGTTTACTCCGAAATGGTCCCATTAAAATTTCATATAGATCTGATGATGCGTTTCGGAGACAGACAACGGAACTCTTCAAAAAAATACAGCAAATCAACCGCGAATGTTGCAATCGCATAAATATGCATTGTTTTGACCCCAAGGATGATGAAATTTCGAATTGGTGTGGGGTAGGTAACTAAAAAGTGAAAAATAAAAACTTTTGTCAAAAAAATTACAACCGACTTCCAAAAAAACACTACAAAGTGCAAAATAACTTTAATTTCAGAAGGCGGTGACAAATAATTAAAATACACATCCAAAGTCACCGACTTCCAAGTAAATACACAGTTTTATTGCAAAATTAAACCACAAACTCGTTGCCGGTGTCACTTACGCGGTGTTGACGCTTGCTCGCGAAAGATACGCAGTGTTGTTACTGGGCGATTCCTGGCTTCCGATTGGTCGAAATGAACTCGTGTCAAGGCGGTGGCAGCCTATCAAGATTTTGCGAGATTTGCCCGCGAAAAGTTTAATTGGCTACATTTGTCAGATACGCGGAATTATCCAATGCTAGTTTCGCGGATTTGCACTATCCCCGACGAAATGCAGACAAGTGGTCACAATACAATTAAATGACTCAGTAGTACTACTTTTATTCTACTGCGAGTGAGTTCGTTCTAACTCAAACCCACAGAACACTTATACTCAAGAGAAGAATACCAAGCGCATAGTAAAAAAAGAGGCAGGAATTTACGCCATCTAGTGCAACCCCCCCGAAAACTTGACAAGCCAAACTTAGGCGGGAAATTTGAATCTTGTGTATATACCTATATATATATATTTATTTGTATAGTTTGGTATGGTTATACTTTCGAACCTAGGGGACTTTGTTTACCGACACTAGCCCGCGAATTTGAAATGTTCCGCTATTTTAAAGCTAGGTTTGGGTGTAATCATTAACACATCTAGTGCTGAATAATTTTCGAACTTGCTTAGCATTAGGTTCGCTAATTATTCAGCAGTACGTAGATGTTTTAAAGCAGATTAAAACTAAATGAAATTAAAACAGAACCATTTGAAATTTGCAATCTGTGTCAGACTCGGACCAACGGCACTACCAGTACTACTATATTTCATTAATTGATTAAAATTATATTACACTTTTATAAGGTATTATTGAAATATAATAGTAAACTAATTGAAAAAAAAAAAACGATTTAAGGTCAGTATTTATTTCTGTAACAGAATAATGAGTACCTATATCATGAGTTGAATAAAAATTTTAAACAAATTGTTTCATACTTAGTCAACAAATTACAATATAAATCGATTATTTACTTTTACAAAGAAGGCTTACTGTAATTAGACAAAATAAATCAGATTTCTAATAACAGTTGTGAAAATAGTTCATCAGCTTTTTTTGTGTAATAAAAGTGTCTCTTTTCCATTCTATACATTTTCAATAAAATTAACAAAGTTAAAACAGCTTCTCTTAAAAAAAAAAACATTGCTATCGCCCAAAGAAAAAATATTTTTTAAAATAAATTGCAAAAGACAGTCTCTCTAGCTCTACCTAAAATTAATCATAGTCGCACAATACATTTATCAATGTCACATAATGTGAAAAGCAGGTACATTATATGGTTATGAAAGATACACTGGTAATTAAAACAATTACAAGAAAATTATATGAGTATTGAGGTATTATCCTAAATTTCAGATCCAGTCTTTAAAAGAAAACACATTTTATTTGACATAACAAGATTGCGAAAAGATAGCAAAAATAGATGTAGAAAGCCAATATTTTCACGATTTCATGTTTCGTGTCTTGACAGTTAATCTGTGGCTTTAGTGAATTTGATATGAAATAACTTCAATTAACAAAATTTTATCAGTCCTTTAGGTCTGTTAAAATCTGTGAAACATGCATGTCTCCGTAATTTTGTAGACAAATTGCACCTCAGGTACATTTTTAAATCTAGTGTTTTAACTACCTATCTGTGTTGCAGAATATCAATCTTTTTCTTTAGAGAAGCCTTACTTGTTTCCTGTGCGAATTGTCGATTTCTTAATATACAAAATCTCTCAACACAAATATGGAAGACACTATTTATTACATAAGCAATATTATCATTTTTGTGTTCATTGCATTTATTGAGGAAATCCCATTCTATAGATTCTTTCAATAATTCTATGATGGTTAGTTTTAATTTCCTTTTATACGCCTCTTTTTCAAGGAATTCATTGATTATAGTAGCACTTTTTTCAATACAACTAATTATATCTTTTGAGGCGTACGTGAGGGAATTTTTTATACCTTCATATCTTTTAAAGTCTATAAAATTATGAACTTCCTCTTGTGTATTTGAGATAAACGCTTTTTTACAATTTTCACAACTATTATTTGGATTATTTTTTTATGATAAATCTACAGACATAGGCACAAACCTGCATTTCGCCAGTTGCTTCTTCCACAGTTTGCTCTATTTCATTTACTGCTATAGCATTTTCCAATGTGGCAGTATCACCTGTGGCTATGCCTGTAATTGGAGTCAAGAGAGTCTTGAAATTTGTCAGAATGACGTCATTTTCATCAACCTCACAATTTCCTGACCCTATGTGTGACAAATTACTCAGGACAGCGGTTTTTAAACCAGCAACAAACTGCCCAGTGGTTGGGTTTGTGTTAGCTCCACAGTTACTGCGAATGCAGCCAAACAGATTTTCTAATGGGTCCTGCTGGATTCTTCTTGTTGACAAGCTTTTAATTGTTTTGTGTTTTTCTTTAAGGTTTCTCCATAATTTTTCCAGCCCATTCAAACTCCAGGCCCAACCTTCTTTGGAAGGGGGAGAACTTTTGCAAGCCAAAAAAGTTAAATTTCTAAAAAATTGCTTCATTTCTTTAAATAGTTTTATGTGGTCTGTACTGTCCTTTAAAGGAGAAAGGAACGACTCCATAGTTTCCTGGGCCCAGGTGTTAACTCAATCAAACTAGCCTTATTTGTAAGAGGATATAATAACTAGGCCTCACTGAAAATTTTGTGATATTTGGCTATCCAGGAATCAAGTTATATGAAGTATAGTAAAAGTGAGGGTACATTATGCATTGTAGTCTTTTTATGTTATTTGCGAATTATTTTTGAATGGTTTCGGTTGTGTCATGGTTTTAGGCATGGAGTGTTAGTAGAGAGCCTCCATGCGCGACGCGTCGAAGATCTGACACGCCCTGGACAGTCGCTACAGTCGAAGACAAGTCTTACTTAGAAGCAGTAGGTACTTACTTTTCAAAAAAGGGAGAAGGGGAAGTAAAATACAAGACTAATATATTTATAAAATATTTATTATTCATCTTCAATAATTATGAGAATATCGTCTAAGAATTGTGCAGGAGGCAATATATTTTCTTGGTATCTTGCCCAACTCCCAACTGTAATACCACATTAAGAGCATTCATTCCACGCGGGCTGGCAACAACGCATTTTTAGTAGTTTTTCGTGATTATTTCATTAAATACAAACAAAAATACAATTTGTTTTCAGCCAAGCACTAGATATTCTGTATTTATGATTATTTTTAACATTTACTCTTTAATAAAAATATTTAATCATACTAAATAATGCAAACAGAAAATAATTGACAGTATGTCCATTTTTGTAATTAAATAGCAAAATCGTTGTAAAAAAAATAGCATACAAACAAAAAAATACCAATGATCTAGTGCATGGCTGAAAAACATGTTTACTTTTGTTTGTATTTAATGAAATAATCGCGAAAAACTGCTATTAATACGCCGTTGCCAACCCACATGGAATGAATGCTCTTAAGCGCATTACGTGGGCATATCAGCCTATAGTCCTTCTATCTACAATACAATTACAATAATAGCCTAATATTGAATCTCGTCCTCTTCGACAGCTGTCAACTAAAATGTAAACGAAATATGTTTTGCGACTTATATGGCGGGATTGTATACGTCGCTCGATTTTAATAGATACATACATGCACGCCACTGACGAATAACTGATAAAATCGCCTCATCATCCAAGACTCTTCTGCCAATAGAGTTACTGCGACCAGTCGCAATGGTACAATTCACGCAGAAATCCGTCGTCACCGATCGATAGGCGTAATCAGCTGTCCAAAATAGAGAGCCAGCCAGGTAATTCAAAGAAGCAAGATCCGTCGAACAGTCCTTTATAATATGTAAAGCCGAGGTCGTGGAGTTATACAATAAAACATGGAATATACGTGAGCACTCAGAACGAAAGAAAACGAACGCGTGACGGTTTTTTTCTGCCTGTCATCTGTCAGTGAGTGACCAGAGTTGCCAACTGAAGAAAAAATCGCTATAAATCGATTCCACGAAACGATCGATTAGCACTTGTCACTCGATTTTCATACATATTCTGAGAATTTAATGATTTATTTAGTATCGATTACTAAGAATTCAAGCATGTTTTAATCGATTATTTAGTATCACAACTTAATTTCATTTTTCTCGCTTCCTAGATAGAAACTTCGTACTGTATTTTGTGATTTCCTTAACAAAAATATAACGGTTTTTTTAATACACATTTCAACTAGTTAACTCCTGGGCCCAGGATTTCCCGTCTCCGTTATGGACATTGGTTTCCCCCTTCTAAGGTCTGGTGTGTACGCATTAACACCATCAAATAATTTATCCATATTTGAAATTACATCTGCCGTGGTTACTGCATCACATGATAATTCCCCTGAAAAAAGAAAACTAAAATTACTATCACAATCGGAATGCATACATTCTTTCAATATGCATTGAAAGAACTTTCATGCAACTTTCACGATTGAAACAATCGTCCGGCATTCCCTGGACAGTCAGTCTTACTACCAGCCTACTGACTGGCTTATCTTTTTACCATGATACGGCATGATTGTTTATTAAAGAATGTTTAATGAAACAAAAAAAAAAATTGGACTGTTCAATAATCTATTATTGAGTTGGTCATATACGTGGAATCCAAAATACCTTCGAAAATAATAGGTCTTTACCTATGAAATTGCCGTTTTGTATGAAAAAATTTTTTTCATGAATTTTTTATTTGTATTAATCGAAGTAATCACCCATGCAATCAATGCATCTTTGCCATCGCAGTGGCAGTTTATTGATGCCCTTCTTAAAGAAATCAGCTGGACGGGAGGCAACAAATTCTTCAAAGGCATTTTGTACTGCCTCTCGGGTATTAAATTTTTTTCCCGCCAAGAAGTTATCCAAATTCTGGAAAAAGTAGTAGTCTGTAGGCGCAAGGTCTGGTGAGTAGGGCGGATGACGGAGAGCTTCCAACCCCAGTTCTTGCAACTTGGAGACCGTCTGCTGTGCAGTATGAGGTCGCGCGTTGTCGTGCAGGAGCAGCGGAGACGAGCGATTGACCACTGCTGGTTGGAGATGCGCCAGCTTCTCCATCATTGTGTTCAGTTCTTCACAGTACACATCTGCAGTAATGCTCACCCCGTTTGGTAAGAAGCTGTGATGAATCACACCGGCGCTAGACCACCAAACAGTGACCATCACTTTTCTAGGGGTAAGTTTTCGTTTAGGGCATTGTTTAGGTGCTGAACCAGGATCCAACCAACTTGCTGAGCGCTTACAGTTATCAAACAGAATCCATTTTTCATCGCAGGTAACAATGCGGTTCAAAATTCCTTCATTTGTGTGTCTGTTGAGCAGTGCAAGGCACGTCTCGACGCGTACTTCGCGCTGGCGATCATTGAGTTCGTGGGGCACCCATTTGTCAAGCTTTTTTACCTTGCCAATTTGACGCAAATCGACCAATATTGTTTTGACGCTAACGTCGAAAGCTGCTGCTAATTCAGCCGTAGATTGTGTATCATCAGCTTCCACAATCGCCTTTAATTCGTCATTGTCGACCAAAGTCTTCGGACGACCGCGAGGTTCATTTTTCAGGTCGAAATTTCCAGAACGGAAGCGAGCAAACCAATAACAGGTGGTGCGTTGGTTTGTAGTGTTAGCTCCGTAAACGTCATTGATGTTGCGTGCCGCTTGTGCCGCGTTGCTGCCACGACGGTACTCATATTCCATAATTACTCGATTTTTTAACGTATCCATGATGACGAAAAAGATTGAAATGCGATGAAAATGTAACACTAATCAATAAAGAAATGACTACTTTTAGAAAAAAAAATCCATGTTTTTAAAATAAAATTAATTTGAAATTAGAATTCTTAGCCAAACAAAAATTATTTTGATTTGAAATGGCCAGTACTGCAGAACGGCAATTTCATAGGTAAAGACCTAATATTATTACTAAGTCAAACACTTGGTAAATTAATCAAATATGACAATAAGATAGATTGATAATCATATTACATCTTTTTCTGTAGCTACTAATATTTGACTTAAGACCAAAACGGATGATAAAAGTACAAGATCCTTACCTTTTGCTATTTTTGCGTACATGCCTGCTGCTACTGTGTGGCTTAAAACTTGAGCAGCTAGCTTGACTTTCATTTTTTGTTTTGTGTTTGGATTATGGTGGTCTGGTTTAAGAAGACGTGCAAACACAAAATTGGGGTTACTGTTGTCCAACTCATAAAATTCTTTAATGTAGCTCCATTTCGCAATACCTGTAACACAAATACAAGAGTATAGATTTTAAGACAGACCAAGGTATACAAAATTTACAAGGACTTCTTTCACATGGAATAGTTACTTTGGGCACAATTTTTTTATTTGTTAGGATGATTATTTTGCTGATAATACACATAAAACACTGTGGTTTACTGTATACCGTCTATCTCTGTACCAAATCTCATCAAAATCGGCTCAGTGGTTTAGGCGTGAAACAGAGTTACTTTCGCTTTTATAATATTAATAGGGAAGTAGGGATAACCTTGTAACAGATAGACGAAAAAAAGCTTCATTATCCTACTTGTACTATTATATACCTGACACATGGCACGCTCTTGGGTATAGAGCCCTACAAAGGCTGATAATATCATAATATAAGATGATGATCATGGAATACTGAAAAGTAAGTTATTTGTCAGTTACTTACCAATTCCACATTTTTCGCTGGATGTTATATTAGTTTGACATTTTATGTCATATTTTAGGAATAAATTTCTAAAACACTTCAATAAATGCGGTGTGTCAAAAATAGTGACAATTTCATTATTGCCTAATTTAATATAAGGCTGCTCTACAGTAGCTCCCAAGATGCTTACAGCCCTTTTGTTCACCGAGTCTAAATCACATACTGTGGCAGCTATATTAAGCCCGGAATCAAAACAGCACTGCAACACCTGTAATGATAAAACAAGTTATTATAATAAATTGGGTGAAGAGAAATGTCATTAATGATTAAGAAATATTATAATCTTCATCTCCTGTGTCAACACGTTTCATGGTGCACAGGATGATTATTTTAAATGTTAGGAATTCATAAAAAATATTATTATGCTCACCTCTTTTAGGAGAACTGTCAGTCTATCAGCAGTTACAGATCCACCAGAAAGATAGTAGGCGACTGGTTGTTTAACTAGTTTTCTTATACCAGCCACCATAAAAACAAGTGCATATGATGCAATTTGTGCCGATCTACCCTGAGAATCATGATCTTGGTAACCTTCTATTAAATCCTCTTTTGAATTGTACCTTCTTTTTTATGGACATCTCATCGAACATCAATACAAATTCTCTGTCAGATGGTATCCAGGTTTTAACTGGTTTTTTTAAAACATTAAAAATATTTTTATTGATACCAACATACAAGTGAAATTTATTTAAGAGGGATTTTAATGTGCTAGGAGCTGGGAGACAAATCATTCTTCTTAATAGCTTATAACATGTTGGGGATCTTTTGTAGAGCCTTAATGCTGTTATTTTTGCCTCTGTGTTCCATCTACAGGCTCTTCCTTTTCTTTTAAAGTTTTGTAATTCCCCTTGAAGTAATAGTGCAAAGGTTGAGGACACTTTTGACCTCAAAATATCATTGACTGCATTGTTTTTGCAAAGAACATTGACAAATGACACATTTTTCAGGTCTTTGATACTTCTTTGAAGTCTATTGACTTTCTTCATATTTCTTATCATCTTTGTGTACAATTTTCTTTCTCTGTCATTTTGGGGTTGCTTTAAAGACATTGCCACGTGTTTTAATTGCTGTGCAGAGACATTTGTTGTATTCAACACGTTCATATTTTCAGTCAATGGTTGATTTATTCTTGATGGGCCTGCTACTGGTACAAACACACTGCTTGATCTCAAAGGATCAACAGGATATGTAAACTAAAAATTTAAAAAAAAATGTTAAAGGGAGTGAGGTGGAAACCTTTTGACACAGTACAATCCTCGCATATTAAATTGGCAGGCCTGACTAAAGAATTCAGGGACTAAATGGTGATAGAAGTTGCGCGGCTATGGGGTCTTAGTGACTGTACTTGGGGAAACTTTCAGAGCAGTTAACTACAAGCCAAACAATTTTTCTATTCTATAGGTTATCAGCCCCATACCATTTGGAACTATTTCACCCAATTAAGGATGACACAACACCTTCACTATCTGTTAATAAGATACAGTCACAATGTTTCTCTTCCTCGAGCAGCTGGGTTGGATCCTACTGATCCGAGATACAGGTTTACCACCTAGCTAGGATGCAGATAGTCCCAATATTACAAACTATAAGCCATTATTTAGTGTAAACTGTCATTGTTAAATTTTGTAGTACGTGTTCTTATTTCGGTGAATAAATATTTTATTTTTATTTATTTTAGGTATTTATTACTGATTTTCCCACCCATTTGCATAATACGTATTTTGACATGAAGTTGCAGACCAGCGTGTTTTACCTATTATAAAAGTGTATATTGACTAACCTCATCCAATTCTTCAGATGGAACAGCAGTTCTAAAGAGCTTCTGACTGATGAAACATGTCTTTAAGAAATGTTTACTGCACAGCATTTTATGTTGAGAAAACAGTTTTCTTTGGAATTCAGGAGATGACCATGATTCATTCGGGAAGCAGTATTTCGCCCATAATTCACAACTGAAAGGAGTGTAAGAAGGTGAAAAACTTTTAGATTTACACAAAAAATTAGGTCAGTGGGTCGTCTTAAGGGCGGAGTTAAAAATTACATTGAGCTTACAACCATAAAGGCAGTAGGCCCTCGAAAAGCAACAAGTAATTAAGTAAAACCAACACATACCGAAGACTGTTTGTTGTGCCTGGTTTTGGAAAACGGTGTAACGTGATGCTGGCATCTTGTGAAGATGAGGATCGATTCCACACTTAATTAACTTTCTTAAGTTTTCCTTCATCGTGAAATACGATTCTCAGAGTCACTATTTTACCAAGAGTCACTATCTCACCAAGAGTCACTATCTCACCAAGAGTCACTATCTCGTTAGAATGTCTAACACTTGATAATTGAACGGAGGAACTGGATGCTCGACTCAACGTTTTAATGGCACAATAGGACAATTTGTTTATTTGAAATTTAAATAAACACAAGAAAAAACGACCGACCTCAACGGAAGACATTGATCTTGTGGTGTTGCCATGGCAAACTACCAACGAGAGTTTAATATTTTTGAAACTAATTAAAATCATAATTTTTTTTTTCTAAATGGAGTTAATAACCATCTAATTCAATTAAATGAACGGAAAATAATTAAATGCTACTTTTAAGCTACATATATTGAAGAAAACGCTTTTAAAACACACCGACATTTTACTTTCTTTTACATGGTAACATTGTACTATATGACAGCCTGTTGGATAGAGACGGCAACAATAAACACTCGCTGTTCTTGTCACTTTTTAAACCCCCCGTCGAGTCCAAGGTCACCTATACACTGTTGACTGGGCCTGCTCAAACCTCAAAGTTAACAAATCGTATTTAATAGGACTTAAAGAGGTTATAGCTTAAGTGTTCATTCTCATTACGAAAAGAAGATTGAAACTAAAACTCAAAATAATCCAGATTACGGATAAGACAAAATATTATTTGAATATTACTAAAATAAATAAATATTTTTAATTTATAACTTAATGTTTTTTTCCGTTAAATATGTTTTTTGAGCTGATTCTCGAGCTGGTTTTCGATGATGCGGACCTTCTGCGTGGAGTGCACGGCGCACGGTTCGTAAAGATGTGTCGAATAATTCGGCAAAATGTCTTGTCGTTTTGAAACCACTTGTTTCATATTCGCTGAACATGTGCTGTCGCTGTGCTTGTTATAGGAGCTGGGAGCTTCCACTTTGCTTTCCACGGGCAAGGCTACCGCTTTCCTCATATCTTCAACCACCGATTCACAGTATTTCACTAAAACAAAATAGGAGTACTGTTAGGCTACTAAGCAAAATATACACTTTATGTATTACCTACTATTTAGAAACAAAATTAATTAAAAGGGCAATTTCACATAAATATTAAGTATAATGTTATTTTCATCGTTTTATAATCTAGGAAAAAAAAAATTACATTGAAATTTTATATTTTTATTCTATTTAGACCTTATGATATTTATAAAACGTTTAAAAATAACTTCAAGGATCAGCAGTTATACTTTAATTAAATAAATGTTTAATAAAATATTTAAATCATAATACTCACACTCAGTCCGGTTTCATCACATAGGTATTTGTGATATATTAAGTCCATTTTTATGCAGCGCAATAATATTCGCTTTCATTTCTATATGTATTTAAATTTGCTTACATTTTAAACTGAATTAGAAGAACGGTAATAGATGAAACACACGTCACTAGCACACAATATCAACCAACACCGTTCTATAAGTCGCGGTGAATGAGTCGTAAATCATTTAAATTTATTTAGGTTTCTGTGGGTATAATGATAAAGTTTTACGAGTTTAGTGAATAAGACGAACAAAACAAGAAACTCTACTCTAAAGTGATTCTTAAAACAATAAAAAGCCTATCACACCGCGAGTGGGATTCGAAACCGCGACTCGCTGCGCTCAAACGCGATAATCAAGTGCGGTAACCGCTCAGCTATCATGCCATTTACTTTAACGGTTTAATTTAGGAAATACATTCATTTGTAAACGTATGAGAGTGTGTGTGTCCATAGTATTATAGCCTAGAGAAATTGCTTATTATAAGAAGGTCGTAAGATAAAGCGAATTGTCAATCTATTGCTTTTTGAGATTGATGCACCATTTGTGGAGGCTACTGTACATAGTGCCCCCAAGCATATACTCCAACTCCTACAACTCCGCCCCTAAGACGGTCCAATCTTACGTTTAAGATAAAGTATTAACCTAAACGTAAGAATGTACATTCCGCCCACTATGGACAGAATGTCCATTGTTCCCGCCCACCATGAACCGACCACATCCGAAAAAAACCGGTCAAGTGCGAGTTGGACTCGCGCACCGAGGGTTCCGTACAAACCTGTGGGTATATAAGTAAAAGTTCAAAATTGTCAAAAATATTTTTTTTCATATGACGAAACTAAAAATTTTCGTTTTTCGTAATTTTTCCTATTTCTGTACTATAAGACGTGACTTCGTACAAAATTTCAAGATTCTAAGTTCACGGGAAGTACCCTGTAGGTTTTGATTCCCGTGCGAGTTTCGAAAATTTGCGGAATTTTGCGGCCTAAATGGCTGTATCTTTTGATTGCGTTGACTTAGAAGGTTGATTTTTCTACAGCTTCCAGGGACAGTAGAACTAAGTATATAAATTTCAGTTTGATACCTCCACGCGTTCCTGAGAAAAACGGTCTTGACAGACGGACGGACGGACGGACGGACGGACGGACAACAAAGTGATCTTATAAGGGTTCCGTTTTTTCCTTTAGAGGTACGGAACCCTAAAAATTGACTGTATTATAATAAAGTTAGAAATGAAATCAAAGTTTTAAGTCAGTAAGGCATGGTGGCTGAGAACAAACTACACTTAAATGAAATAAAAAATAACTAAAATCTTTACAATTTCCTATCTTATGATTATTATTTGAACAAAAGGTACATGCAGATGGTTTATTCCCATTTGCATTTATTGCTATATGATGAGACTTTGTGTTAGTGCTCTTTACTGTTTTAGTAATATAAAAATTCTAGTGACCTAAATCTGTGCGCAACAAAATCCAAAAAATCTTGTAATGTAGGCAATTCCTTAGTTGAACTACAAATCTTAGCTTCCCATTGTTTGCGAGACTCATTATCTAATTTAGAACACAATATGTAAATAACAATAAGATCCCAATTTTCGATATTAATACCTTCATTTTTTGAAGCATTAAGACACTCGTTAGTAGTATTAAAAAGTTTTTTTAAAGAATTTGATGATTCAGGCGTTATACATTTTTGATTAAAGAATCTTTTGAAAATACAATCTGTTATAAACTTCTAATTATTAAATCTATGTTTTAAAAGGTTCCAACTAGTCAAATAGTTATCACTAGTAATAGGTAGGTGTCGCAACAGTTGTTCACCTTCGCCGGTGAGATAAGTTTTTAAATAATGCAGTTTTTGCACGTTATCTAATGATTGGTTCTTATGTATTAATGTTTGAAAGAGATCCCGGAATGTTGTCCACCGAGAATAGTGACCCGAAAATGTAGGTATTGCAATTCTAGGCAATTTTACGCCAGTCGGATTTATCGGGTTGCTGTTTTCCGCACAACCAGAAGTGGTTTTCTTATCAAAACGTTCTTTTAATTCGACTTTGTAATCCATGTATAACTCTTCCGTCTGACCATACATATCACCTAAATTGTACTCAGACTTTTCATATTCTTCCCTTTTAATTTCGGACATTATTTTACTATGAGTCTCTTCAAACATCGACCACTGTTTCTCTAAACATTCCAATCTTGTTTCCACGTAGCTAAAGGTAATCCTTTCTTTAGGAGACTTTTTGAAGTTAATGTATCCTCTCTGCATCTTTTTATTGACATCTACTTGCAATCTTAGTAATGAATCCATTTTTATAAAGTGTTTGTATTCCAGAACTAGTTTAAATTACAAGTCCCAAATTCTGCAGAATTGTTAATGTTTCTTAAATATTTTATAAGTCCAAAAATTGCAAAAATCTTCTAAGTTGGGCATGGATTCCCCGTATAAACACACTTTTGCATATAATTTTTACAAGTCCACAATGCAAGGTAGCTAATAAACATTCTAAGTTCTTTTCCACTTTATTAACTTGCATGAATCACTAACTTTTGAAATGTTTTAAAGTACTCACAGTTTGTCCTTATGATTTGCATTGTCACAACACTTTTACAAATTTTCACTTGATGAGTCAAATATCGCCGATAGGGGGCGCCACTGTCGCACTGTCCAAAACTCACGATGCCGGGTGGATTAGTCACGGCTGCATCCGAAACTCCGACTCGAATGACCATGATTAAAAACCAATGTTTGTTTGTACGTAGACAATCTATTTAAATGAACACGAAGAGGTCATGTTACTACGGAGAATCTTAACACCAAGATTCAGCGGAGTTAACAACGTCATCTATAGAGGCACTAGGTAAACAATCGGTTAAAGTATTAACCTAAACGTAAGATTCTCCAGACACTATCTGCCACCTGTGCTGGAAAACCAGATCTGTATTGCTCTTTGACGACTCACGACTGGTCAGTAACGATATCATGACCGTGAGCATTAATTGCGGAATAGCAACGGACCGCTGCAATACAATAGGAAGGCGAAGATTGGAAGATGAACGATTCTTTCAACGATAACGAAATGGGTCGCGCCTCAAACGGTTAGTATCCGACACTTTATATCGCAACATTTTTGTACCATGTGATTATATTTAATGTAATAAAACCATATAGAGTTATTGCTTATGTTCAGTTGTCTGTTGATCGTTCGTTCGCTCACTATTACAAGGTTCTAAGTTAATTTTAATGAAGTCGAGTAATTAAGACTTTTACATTTTTGACTTTAGTAAAATGTATATGTTATAGGCAAACCTCGAAGCTCCGGCGCTCCTAGGTTTGAATAGTCAATCCTCAGGTCTGACTTGAAGTCATAGTCAAAGCCCAAATAGATGGAGTTTTTCGGCCTCTGACTAAAGAATTTTCGTCAAACCTAGGAGAAACTCAATTTAATGAAATTGACCAGTCAAACTTCAATTAGGTATTGAATGTCTTAGTTTGTTAGATTAGGTGTAATAAAATGTTCTTTTTTTTTAATTTGTGTTTATTGTTTTAATGTTATCATAATTATAATAAAATAAAAAGGGTTTATTCATACATGGTGAGGCATTATGACATTTAGAATTGCACAATACGTTAGACCTACAGTGGTGGCTCATATTATTAGAGCCAGACTATTTTTTTTTTTTAAGTTCATGGTGAAATAAAACCAAGATATAAATATTTTAATAAAAAAATTAATTTGCTCATGGATTATTCACTATAACTGTACCTAAATACAAACTTATATTGCGAAACAAAAAAATAAAAATAAAAAATATAAATGGGCATTTCTCTGTAAGCTCGTACAGGTCCCATACAAATACTGTCCTGGCAATTTTTTTTTACATTTGCCAAAAAACCGTGTTCTATCTATAATATAAAAATGAATCGCAAAATGTGTTGGTAAGCGCATAACTCAACAACGCCTGGACCAATTTTATAAATTCTTTTTTTTTTAATGTTCGTTGAAGTCTATGGATGGTTTTTAGGGTTTTTTTTTATATGTTTAGGGTAGGTAGCGTAGGGTAGGTAAGATAGGTAGGATAGGGTAGGGTAGGTAGGGTAGGGTAGGTAGCGTAGGGTAGGTAGGATAGGGTAGGGTAGGGTAGGTAGGGTGGGTAGGTAGGATAGGGTAGGGTAGGTAGGGTAGGTAGCGTAGGGTAGGTAGGGTAGGTAGGATAGGGTAGGGTAGGTAGGGAAGGTATTTTGTATGAATGACTATTGGACGGACAGGACAACGTCTGTCGGGTCAGCTAGTTTCAAATAAAATTAACTATTATTTTTGTTAGATAAGGAGGCCCACTGAATTTGTACGTATTTTTCGCATTATTAGCAATTTTCCAAAAAATCATGACAGGGTACTGTTTGAGGCATCAGGGGACAGTTTTGAACGTGACAGGGAGTTGTTAAGTGAGACAGAGGACTGTTGTACTTAGAAAAAATTACATTAATCAATCATTAATAATCAACAAAGTTTCTTTAGAAAAAATCAATTGGAAACATAACTTTCTTTAATATTTATGAGGAATAGTTATCTTGTTGTACTGATTCATTAGTACAACTAACTGATGTTTGATTTTTGTCAAATACCCTCATTTTTTATTCGTGTCGTTCCAGATTATGTTTCGCAAGGGTCTTGGCGTTTTCGAACTTAGAGAACATGAAATACAACAGGTTTTGATGGCTGATAATAGTGACGAAGAGGATGATTTACTGCTTGATGATGAAGATCAAAGGCTTTTGACACAAGACGTTGATCAAGGGATTATTGACGTGGTGATTGAAGATACGACACTTCAACTCACTGACTCAACAAGACCTGATCCTTCAACGTCCACAGCAAAACCTGTGACCGAGGCACAGTGTAATCATCAACCAGTTTTCAAGTGGAGTCAGAGAACATACGTACCAAATGTTTTTAGTAACGTGGAATACGAATTCGGAAAAGTGCAAATTTGTCAAGAAGTTGAAAATGCACTATTGACTCCCTTCGACATATTCTGTTCAGCAACTAATTTTGATGATTTAGTACAATATATAGTATCGGAGTCAAAACGATATGCTCATCAAAATGGACGGGAATTTACTGTAGAACTCGAAGAAATGAAAGCATTTCTTGGTATGAATTTGGTCATGGGCTATCATATCTTGCCATCATTGAGAGACTACTGGTCTACGGAATCAGACATGGCAGTACCTTTCATATCCAATGTTATTCCACGGGCCCGATTCGAAGAAATTCGTAGGAACCTACATTTCTGTAACAACGAAACAGTAAGAGACACGACTAACCCCGATTATGATAGAGCATATAAAATTCGGCCAATAATAGATCACTACAATACTTCGTTTCAAAATGCCCTCAATAATACAGAAAAACAATCAATCGACGAGCATATGATAAAATTCAAGGGGCATAATGCAATGAAGCAATACATAAAAAATAAGCCAGTCAAGTGGGGCTTCAAATTATGGTGCCGATGCGATTCCGCGACCGGTTACCTATTTGAATTTGATTTATACACAGGCAAACGAACTTCTGGGATTGAGTATGGCTTAGGTGAATCAGTAATACTGCAGCTAACAAAAAAGGTCGAAGGCTTAGGATGTGAAATTTACATGGACAACTTCTTCAATTCACTACAATGTAAACTGATTGATCAGAATACCAAGGCTTGTGGAACAGTTCGAACTAACAGGAAACATCTTCCGAATACTGCACCTACTGACAAAACATTGAAGCGCGGCGATATTTACACGACAAGTTTCCATGGCATAAGTTACGTGAAATGGATGGATAATAAAGGAGTACATTTGTTGACCAACTTTTTGTCGCCTGTAGAAACAGACACCGTAAAGCGTCGCAAAGCTGGTTTAGCGGACAAAATTGACGTGAGATGCCCTAGAATTGTATCACATTACAATAAAAACATGGGTGGAGTAGACCTTATGGATCAACGTAAGGTGTGCTATGAAATAGATCGAAGATCGAAAATAAAGTACTACCTTCGACTTTTCTTTGATTTGTTCGATATATCAATAAATGACGCACACACCATCTACACTATCCTTCACATTTAAAAGCACTTGGAGGGAATCCTGCTGTCCACCCTACAGTTCAGACAGGAAGTCGCCAGGAGTTTGGTAAACGGCTTCAGTACTAGACAACGTGGGGTTCCTACTTCAAAAAAAAGTGCAGTGAGCAAATATGTGAAGCGGCAATTACCGACGCACCCCATGGAAAAATCCGCAACCAGAAAGAGATGCGTAAATTGTGCGAAATATAAAAAAGAAAATCGGACAAATAATATTTGTGTTCTATGTAAAGTTCACCTATGCTATACCAATGAAAGGAATTGTTTTGCTCATTACCATAACTAATAAATAATATTTCTACAATAAAACACTATTTATTTACATATTACGCCATTCCCAATAAACAAACCTAATAAAAGTAAACTTGAGATTGTTTGATTGAAAAGTATCTCTTACAGACCATAGGGACATACGTGTCCCAGAAAATTCTAAAAAAACTATAATATTTTAATGTATTTTGATTTGTAAATTTATTTATTTTTAAAGCCTAATGAGTCAATAGAAATAGTAAAAATGATAGCATAAAGTCTCATAACCTAATGGTCCTGAAAGGGTAACATTCATTTCAAAAATTAACCTCAAGTGCTCGAAACATTTTGTACATACGAGTCTTATTATTATAATATCAATCAGTAAATGATTTATGCAGTATTCATTGAAATACTTACTCATTTAGTTTATTTATTTTCATACATATTAAGAATATTTTTACAAAAACATTTAAAAATATAAATAATAGTGGCCCATCGCCGATCAGGAGCACGGTCCAAGATGCCTGTGGTCAGGGCTCTAGAGAAAAGAACCTCCTGACTATGCGTGCTGTGTCCAGGAATAGGTACTCTCTGAATCAAGCCCTTGATCCAGCCGCGCAATGAGAGCCTGCTAAGGTGTTGGTCGAGGCTCTTCGCTATTAGGCCATTTAGACCCGAGTTCACCAACTACAACATAACCACTGATTACGTAACCGTCTTGTTAGTATTAAACATGTGTTTTAACAAACAGCGTTTTTTTCGAGTTCACTATTCAATTCTACCCAATGTTTAAATAACCGAACGTTTTTGAATGAGTGAGTCGAAAATGACCGAATGATCGACTGGTTTAACATTTTTTTGTAAAAGACGCTACGACAAATGCCGAAAAAAATGGGGTCGGAAGCATGTGGCTGACAAATTTAATGCTTTCGGCACTCACTGCAAACGTTCTTGGCTATTCAAACTTCTTTTCAATCAAATCAAGTACCTAATTCCAGAGCACTCTCTACGTTTGTATGTACGAAATCTCGTACCAAAAGCTTTTTCGTCATATTCCTCGAAATTATTGTGACGTGTTGGAATATACGGGGAGTGTACAAAATTATGTATTATCTTCAAAATCATCTAACACATTATCTTCTTCAAAGAATAAGTAACTCAAAGCGTCTTGAATTTGTAACTAAAAGTGATTCACAATGCAAAACTTCAAATCAGAAAGCATAAACCAACGGTTAAACTGAGTTGGCCACGTCGTTTAAGCTAACCATCCGATTACAGTACGTAACCAATGGTTAGTGCTTGGTGAACAGCAAAATATTGTTAATCAGCCGGTTATGGCTTAACCGGCTGTTTTAAAATTAACCATGCGTTGGTGAACTCGGGTCTTACTGTAACGATTATCGGTACAATGATTGCTGAGTTCACGTCCCACATGTCGACAACCTCGTGAGCTAAGTCAAGATATTTGATTTTCTTATCTTGCTCAGCTTTCACGAGATTCTCGTCATGAGGGACAGCGATATCAACAATCATTATACGACGGTCTCGTCGATCTATCACCACAATATCAGGCTTATTGGCTACAATAGTCCTGTCAGTGATGATAGATAGATCCCAGAACAATGTGGCGTTACCATTCTCGAGAACTGGGTCAGGCACACATACCTGTAGTACGGATACTAGATTGTGTCTGCGCAAATACTCGCTGTTAGCAAGACGAAAGCAACCGGAAACGATACGTCGGATTGATTACTCGTTCCTGCTATATCATCATCCAATCTGTGAGGGGACTTGTTTGGTGTAGGTTCAAGAGCTTCCGGTTCGGACTATGTAAAGACTTCTTCTACTGTCCATCTAAGTTTTAGAGCAAAGTTGATACTACCAATCTTATAATGTTCACAAGATCCGCTGTTACAAAAGCAGCTGAGACTTAATTGTGTTTTACATTTAGTTGAAAGGCCGAGGATGGAGGTGGAATAAACACCTGTGACCTGATGCACATTTAAAGTGCAAAACGTTACGTTAAAACCCTTCTGATCGGACACTTCCTCTTCAACTTTATCGACCATAACCTCGATGTCTAAACCGTCGATTGCGTGATACATGTGATGCCAAGGCATTGCTCTTGGATTAGCTTCTCTTTTTCTGTAGTAATTCCTCTCGGGATAACAATACATAAAAATAATAACCAATACGCAAAATACACAGTCCTCTGTTGTGTAGAACAGTCCCCTACTGCATTTTCAGGCAGAGGACTGTTGCCAGGGGACTGTGAATTCCGGTAAAATTTCACAATGTTTACAAAACTGATGTAAAATTGTTTTTTAAGAACCTACCGATCAATTTAGACAAATATTAAAACAATAAATCTTTTAAAGAGATAATTTAAGTAATTAACATAAATATTATTACTCACCAGAGGACTGTGTGTGGTAGCGGTCCAAACACGTGTTCACCTCACAGATGACGCTCTGACACTGAAGAAAATAGCGTCTCGCCGCCGCTTTCGGCAAGGTTGCCAATTTCACAACAATTGCGTTTCGTTTCACTCAAAAAGAAGTTTGTAAACATTACAGTTTTTTTTTTTAAATTATGGCTTTACATTTTTGGCAGGGGACTGTATAGAAATTCTGGGGACAAAGTTTACAGAACTTTATTAAATAAATACAATACGTAATGAGACCTTGTTTTCGAAAATAATATAATTGAATTATTTTACTTTATGATATTAACTGCCAAATGTATGTAGATTCAATAGCTTCTTCGTAAATCTAATTTCTAGGTGGGAATACAGTAATGGGGACAGCCAGGGGACTGTGTTTTTAGAGCTTCTATCACGTCTAGAAAAAAACTTAAAATAGTTATGGTTCTAAAAACAATAGGCCCGTAAAGTTTCCGGGTTAAAGTTTAATTAGGAGTGATATTTTTTAAAATAATTAAGGTACTTTTTTTTCAATCGGTCGGGACAGCCGATTGCGAGCTTACAGAGAATCTCCCATATATTTGGTGACCACCCTTTGTAGCAATTACGGCTTCAATTCTTCTGGGCATACTTTGAATGCATTTTGAGCAATATTCTTTAATTGATTCAGCCCTTTACCATACTTCTATCAAACGCTCTATTAATTGCCGTTTGTTGGTGATATGTTCTCTGGAAATTTCACGCTTCATCAGCTCCCAAAGGTTCTCAATCGGGTTGAGATCTGGGGAATTGCCAGGCCAGTTCAGAACCTTTATTTTCTGGTCAGCAAGGAATTTTTTCACCTATTTTGCCTTATGACAGGGTGCAGAGTCATGCATAAAAGTAGAATTCGCCATTCGGAAACCATTCCTGAACCTGAGGCAGCAGCCTGGTTTCAAGCACCTTGATGTATTGGTCCTGCCGCATTGTCCCCTCTACAATGTACAGCCGCCCCGTGCCTTGATTGCTAATCACAGACCATTACACTGAGAGGATGCTTTACTCGCTGAACGATGCAGTTCTCTTTAAATTTTTCATCAGGCCTTCTTCTGACAAATTCAGACTTGTCCATTAAAATCTGCACTGTTGACTCATCCGAAAAGCAAACCTGAAAAATATTTGCAATGCAATTGAAAATCATACATACGGTTGTATGGTTGCAAATATTTTACATTTAAGCCTATAAAAACAGTTAATGTACGGAACACTAACTATTGCTGACTCACTTTATTCCAGTCATCGACAGTCCAGTTCTTGTGTTCTTTGGCCCATTCGAGGCGCTTTTTCTTCATAGCCGGAGTTAAAAGTGTTTTTTTAGCTGGCCGGCGACAAGTGAAGCTCAAGTCTTTGACGCGCCGACGAACTGTACCTAGAGAAATGTAGACGCCAGCTTCTTGAACCAACTTTGTAAGAAGCTTACGAGGGGCCTTTCTGTTTTCCATACAAATATCCCTTATTTTTCTCATATCACGTGGTGTTGTAATTTATTTTCGGCCGCACTTGTTCACACGGTGTGACAATGCGATGTTTGCATTAAGTTTTTTTTTTATTCTGTCGACTGATGCACGCGATATGTGGCTAATTGATGCAATTTGTCTTTGTGAGTGTTTGGTGTGCTGCAATAAAGTTTTAATTTTCGGAAATTTTCCTCGGAGAGAGGTTTTTTTTTTTTTTTTTAACTTTTCCCATTTCCAAAATATAAAACTGCAAAAAAAAAAACATGTTCAAAAACGTAATTATATCGGTGCAAAACCATTTAAAATATACTTCCTGAACATATAGCTACACAAAAAGAAACATTATTCTAATCTAACACATTTTATAACCTCAAAGATACTTACCCAAACAACGTGGCTGGCAAACGTCGCTAGACTCACAGGTTGACTGTCTATGATAAAAACTTTTTTCAAAAAAATAACAACCGACTTCCAAAAACACACTACAAAGTGCAAAATAACTTCAATTTCGGAAGTCGGTGACTTTAGATGTGTATTTTAATTATTTGTCACCGTCTTATATATATATATATATATATATATATATATATATATATATATATATATAAACATGTCGAATTGATAACCTCCTTCTTTTTAAAGTCGGTTAAAAATGGCGACCATGCAACAGATGGCGCATCCACAGTGTTGCCAAGAATCAATTTAAAATCCCCGGATATACCTATTTCATAATAATAATTTAAAAACAACTAGAAATAAGTTTTGAAATAAATTAAAGCAAGTTAATTGATAAATTTAATATTTTAACATGTGGCTCTTATAATATGAGCCACCACTGTACCTCACAGATAATTTGCTCATACATCTGTTTATTTTTATATGAAATGAACACTTATCTTTATTCAAATTAGTAACTTTCCCCTTATACTTCACTTTTAAACCTCCTTCATCAACGTTTTTAGTAACAACACTATTTGATTCACTCATCTTTAATCTTACACACCCGCACGCTCAATGTTCCAAACATGAAATAATTTAACAGAAAAAGCATAAACTTGTTTGTGGAACACCGCAAGTATAAACTTGTTTAATAAGTACAGTCGACGTTTGACCGAGTCTACCAGTCCCTTCTAGGATCGATTAGGCAAAGCCCTAAACAGATTATTTTACTTTCGACGTTTGACTGAAAAGTTAGGAACTTCTAGGTTTGACTAAAAACACTAGTAAAAAACCGAAACTGGAATTTATTTCGGGGTTTACCCAAAGGCTTTGGTTAAACTTAGGATAAACCAGTCATTCCGGGAAGAGACTACATATCGACCTTTGACTATGACACATACATGTATCCCTAATGCCTTTTTAATATCTTAATTTAGGACTATATAATGGATGTCGACTTTTATACTCGGAAATATTAACGAAATTAAAATAACATCAACAAATAACACACAACAACTTTGTGATTGAAAAATATTTATGTATTTATTTTAAACCAGAACTTAGGACTTTGTTCCTCTGAAATAAGTGAAATAAATCATTATTTCCGCCCAGGATCACCCACTGCTGGGTACCTATAGTATAGGCCTCCCCTTTTTTTCATGTCCCAGTAGCATTAAAAAACATTAAACCATTAAATACCTTTATTTATCATAAAAAGTATGCTTATTTAGACAAAATAAGTCACTAAAAGTTAAATTTAGACAATATTAAAAAGTTACGAGTCACATTTTATTTTCTGAATATTGCCTCATAGTACTCCTTGTCCAATGTAGGCATCCACCGATACATAGACCGTACATTATCCGTTTTAGTCTTGCACAATACAGGTCTTTTTAACCGTTTTCGTTCGGTAAAAAAATTGTGTTGACATTCCTTCGGGTATTCTGGGGTCTCAGATTAGCTACAGTGTATGATTCTGCAGTGTGTGAACATTTCAAACTCACTTCTAATTGTGACTTCGTAAATAGAAGCTCTGTCACTTTGGAAAAAGGAACTAGTGAATATTTTAGCATTGAACAGGCTTCTTGAAAATTAAATAAATCTAGCCACTCATTTGCATGATAGAATAGGGTTTAGCTGAATTTACCTGCAATAATAATCTCATGAGAGATACAGGTGAATAATAGTCAGCCTTTAGGAGGACTCTGTGAAAACAGAATGTAAGAATGTCCAGGTGTTGAAAATTTTAAGGTAATTTGTTCCAATATAGAAAATTTATCAATAAGCTGTCTTAAAGCAAAGCTCATGATGCTGTTACGGTTCTGTGGAACACAACTATCATTCCATAATATAATTGATGTGAAATGGGGGTTGTCAAGCAGAACCTGTGTCAAAATTTTGTATACTGTACTTGCTATATCATTTCGACTTCTTCCAGCAGTGTTCTCACTCCAAATGGCACAGTACACTTTTTTATTAGTAGAAAGATGGCCAGTCATATCGTAAGTAGAAAATTTACTTTTGTAAAAAGAATTGCTTCTGCCTTGGGACAAGATAAAACATTCTCTAGATCAGAGCACAATACTGGAATTGTACCTTTTCTGTCTTTATCACGCTTTGATCTAGCAGCCATCTTTTCTGTTTTGTGCCTGTTTATCTGATGTTAATGTATGTCCTTCTTTGTAATTTATGTCAACCTCCTCACATAAATCACATCTATCTTTTTTAGGTTTTTGAAAGTAGATATTGAAATCATTACAGAATATACGTCGATATACTTCTTGCTTAACTGGAAGCTTGTTCTTTTCTGTAATCCAGGCAATATACAGAGAATACATTGGTTTGATGGTCAAAAAGCGTTATAAATACTCTCTAGAAGAATCTTTCCTGCAATAATGTGATGGAACCCAGGGAAATGAATTAATGTGTTCCTTAACAAGCAGTCTATCTTCTTCAGCTGTGGCTCTTTTTGTATGTTTCCCTTGGTTACTGGGCACAGGAGTATTAGAGATATTATTCTTTGTTTTGTGAATATTATATATTGGTTTCTGGCTAATCACTAAAGTATCACAGAAGAAATTCATACACACTTTTAGCTTCGCAGAGTTCACAGTGAAAAAAAAAACTGATAGCTGACTTTTTCTTTGAATTTTCATCATTCTTTCCTTTGCGTGTCCTGTAAGGTTGTAGACAATTCGTATTATTCCACAAAAACATTATTTTTTCTTCTGAAGATAATTTATAATAATTAGTAAAAATTGATAACCTTTCATCATCAGTTATCTTTTGGCTACATTTAAACACACAATTATTTAGACAATCCTTGCTTTTTCTTATCTTCTTTGCCGGCATTAGCTTCTTTCGACTGGACACGTATTCTAACCCCTCATTTCTTGCATCTTTTCGTTTATTAACCTTCCACTCTCCTTCCTTCCTTTTGTTTCTCCTAATCACAGGTTACTTCGTAACCTATCTAGGAGAACAGTACGGCACCCACTGACTAGATTAAGAAACGTATGCTTCTACTTCAAAATCAAAATCAAAATCAAAATCAAAATATTTTTATTTCATATAAACCTGCATGGGCACTTATGAAACGTCAGAAGCTAGGTGCACGGTTCCAAAATGTTGTTTCCTATGGAGAAGAGCCGGCAAGAAACTCCACGGTTACTCTTTTAAAAATGATTGGCTTTAACAATGTTTTCAGAGATAAAATGTATGGGAGGACAGTGCAGGCCTGTCAATAAGTACCAGGTACTTAGACGAATACAGAATAGAAAATCGTCTACAAATCTACAGTCTGTAAGGCCTACAACGTTCCCCCATTCACAATATGTAAAATAATCTACATAAATAAAATGAACCTAATTAAACATAGTAACATGATTAACATGACAATCACTAAAAAATAAGTTGATATTAAAATTGATATAAAATGTCAAATAATGACGAGAATATGTCAGCATTGTAAAAATAAAAAGAATAAAAAAGAACATTGAGAGCAGTTAATAGACTTTCACATAGTTATGCTGTTAATGAGGTACCAGGGAAGCCACATGTGCAGAAGGAATTAATGCCATACTTCCCTGTCTTCAACGTAGTCTTTTATCTTATAATATGCTTTTTTGATAAGGACACGTTTGATGTGCGTTTTAAACTTTCCATCGCTAAGTTCTGTAACTGACTTTGGCAACTTGTTATAGAAGCGAATACTGTTTATTAGAAATGATTTGCTAGTTTTAGTCAATCTAAATTTTGGAATCACAATTTCATCTTTACTACGTGTATTCAGATTATGGAAATCGCATCGTTTATCTTCATATTATGTTACCTTGCCATGTAATCTAGTCCTAATTGAACAATAAACTTATATTATTATTCTTGTTCATTTCTCTGTCGCTTACGTGATCGTTTTTTAGGTTGTGCTTCTCACACAACATTTCCTTTATCAACTTTGGATTGATTGTGTACAGATTTGAAAATAAAAAAACTAGTTTGAAAATGAAAATTATCAAATAAAAACTTCTTGAACTGTTTGGTATGAAATTAAAATGAACTCACCTATCTTCTTCAGAATCTGTGGAACTCATAGAACTTGAGGATATACGGCAGGAGGTGATGGAGGCACGAAATCTTTATCTGCCACTGAGTCTGCACTCGAATAGTCCATAATTATGCGCCGCTTATCCATTTTACACAAAATTGAAGGGATAACCGTTATAATGACACAATAAACCCGTAGCATTGACCGCGAAATTGAGATGACGTTGACACTGACAGCTGACATAGAACTTTGGTCATAGACACGTTGATGTTATCGTAAAAATGAATAAAAACAAAATTGGATGGTTCTATGTTTAACATGGAACTTCGTCATTTCTTTGCGTAGTAAAGATACAACATAGGACTATGGAAAATTGATATGTTGTAGTAAATAGTGCTGCCATCTAGTAGTTTCTTTTTTGAAAAGTGTGGCTAATGACATATTTATCCTATATAATTGTAGCATTCTTATCTCAATAATGCTAAAATTGTAATATAGAACCTTGTAATAGTGAGCCAACGAGTTGTATTTTATAAAAAAATAACAGAATGTGCAACAAATTCATATTCAAACAATACCAATCCGTTCTGAACCGTTAATTCTGAATGGTTAATTCATTTGAACATTTTTAAATCACAGATTTTTGTTTCTCATAAAGTTTAATGTTAGAATAATCATATCGTCAGATGAAATGAAATATTCTTTATCTGTTTGCCTATATTGTTTATCTAAAAATATAAAATGCTTTGTCCTGAATGACTGACTGACGGATCAACGCATAGCCTAAACCGCTGATCGTAGAGACCTGAAATTTGGAGGGTGTATTATTTGTAAGATTTAGGCATCCGCTAAGAAAGGATTTTCCGAAATTCTACCCCTAAGGGGGTGAAAAACGGAGGCAAAGTTTGTATGGGACAACGTGATTTCTTGGTCCAATCTACTTCAAATTTTGCATAAACATTCTATAGCAGAATTTATTGAAGACGTGTTTCGTATTTTATTGAAACTCATCGCCTAACGGGGTTAAAAAGGGGTGGAAAATTATTTTGGTGGTGATTTGTATCGAAGTTGATGTCAAAATCAAAACCAAATCAAAATATTTTTATTTCATATAAACCTGCATGGGCACTTATGAAACGTCAGAAGCTAGGTGCACGGTTCCAAATTGTTGTTTCCTATGGAGAAGAGCCGGCAAGAAACTCAACGGTTACTCTTTTAAAAATAATTGGCTTTAACAATATTTTCAAATTACAGAGATAAAATGTATGGGCTACCTAAATGTATGGGCTGGCTAAATGGTGTCCGTTACCTCAGCCAGATGTGGTCGAAAATGGTCATTTGAATCTTATAGATAATTAGTTTTGCGGCTTCTGTAATTGTTGCGCACATTTTTAAATTTGTTGCGCTTATAGTTTTTTAATTATTTCACAAAAACATTTCCTGCTGAGGTAACGTTACCCCAGCCAGACCTTTTTCTTTCTAATGGGAATATTTAAATAAATACTAGCTATAAAATTAGTTGTCTAGATGAAGTAAATGTTGTGCCTTATTTTGTATTTGTTCTTTCTTCGGTTGCGAAGTTATTCGAGATTTTGCTGGGGTATCGTTTTTGGTTTTGCTAGATCTTTGAAACGGTTAAGCGGATTCTTATCATATTTTGTACAAGACTTTTTTGGAATTAGTTTAAATTTGTTCTGCAATAAAAATACCAAAATAATACATAGCTTAAAGGTTATTTCATTAAATAGAAAAACACTTCAATTGGTCCCAGCACTCTCAATAAGAGGTCTAAAGACTTACTTTAAACATTATTGTGAAGCTTGTAACTGCCGTCAAATGTATGTGAAGTTTCATTAGTATCATGTAAGTATTTAACAAGTTATGATGATATTCAGTTCTTCACGAGCACGGTCATGATGCGCGCGGTGTTATTTGGCAACTGATAAGCCTGTATATGGATATATGAACTGAATGTTATGTCAATTATTAGTTGTGTAGTTCAGTTGTATAACAGTAAAATTTCAACGTAGTACATTGGATAATTAATGAGATAATACGATTAAAGTCATTAGGAAGTGAATGACCGTGGTAACCCGACCAAGTTTAGGTGGTTACGAAAAAGCGAAAACGTAGAACATTATGCTACCTTCTAAAATATGTAGGATAGTGTTACAAATTTAGTACAGACATTTACACAAGTGTTAAAAAAAACTAAATGTTTATTAACGATTTTTTATTAACAGGTAAAATAATCATTTCAATTGAACTTTTAAAGTATTAATAAACTTATACTTAAAAACAATCACAGATTAAAATTACAGATAGTAATTTTGCTTTTTTGAATTTTCTATTACTTTTTATTTAAATGATAGATTTCAGTAAACACAGTACACAGTTACAGTTTTTATTTAAATAGGTATACACAATATTGGAATGTGTAATGATCACAGACAATAAATAATTATACAACGGTTTTTTTCAGTTAACACTAAACTTACGTATGTCTACTAATACCCACTTATATCAATTAAAATCACAGATCAATGGTAATACTAAATGAAATCACAATGTAGTAAAATGCTCACAGTTAGTCCTACTGTTTTGTTGTCTCATTTCAAATATCACATTTTTTTCCCTAAGTTTATACACATAAAATGAACTTAAACTATTTAAAAATCACAGATCAAAAATAATGAAATTAAGTAATATTAAACTGCAGTCAAATAATTATGTAAGTATTACTTTTAACTAATTACAATCTCAAAAAGTCAACGTGTAAAGGTAAATTCTAAAAGTTTGTTGGTTTTTGTATAAAAAATCACAGATCATCACGTAAAATGAGTATCCAAATACGTAAATAACTTTGTGACACAAAAGTTGTCATAAACAGAGATCTAGTTGCCGCTCTAGAGAGACCATAAGCGTAGGCAGATTTTGTTAATTCTTACGTCAGTCGATCAAATGGTCATGATTTAGGTTCTATACTAAAAAGTGTGAAATATGTGTTCGCCATGTTTAATTTAATAACAAAACACATTGCTTCCGACTGCATAAGATTGGAGACGATTTTTTTATTATTATTATTATCACATCTATAAAAAAATGTGACTAACATTAAAATTCACAATTTTAAAGTAAATACATGTCAAGTGACAATACAAGATCTATAAAATAGTTTTGTATTTTAGATAAATTAGATATTATCAGATTGTAATGTATAAATAATCGCGTGAGGCATTAAATTAATCTGACTCTTCTGAATTTTGCTATACATATCGTCATAACATTGAAAAGTTCTAGTTTGTGTTCGATAGCAATGAGCTTTGTAGTGGCCAACTCCTTCAAAGCTGAGAGGTGGATGAAATTCAATGACTGCCAAGATCACATATAATCTATTATTAATTTCAATATTAATTGGGATATCATTTAGCTGTATATTAATATCATGAAGCTCAAATATTATTAAATGGCTCAAATGATAATTAAATGAAACTGTGCCTATTCTGCAAGAAACACAAAGTGGTGAGAAATCGTTTTTCATTCCTGCTTCTACAGACTCTTGTAAATTTGTAATACTTTTTTGTTTTATGAGATCTATATTCAATGGCAAGTATTTGCATTCAAATGACTCTTTGTTTTTGTGGCTAGTGCAATTTGCGTTTGAGCAAATTCTTTTTCTAGTAGCGGAAAAGTATGAAATACAAATTTCTTCTAATATTTTTGTAATATTACAAGCGCAATTTATAACATTGGACGTAGTTTCGTTATTTGTTTCAAAATTAACACAAAAAATATTACTTAAAAGTACATCTCTTTGGTTGTAGAGTTTTTGGCTGAAGTTCTTTGCAGTAGCAAGATTTGCGATGAACGTCGTAAAAGCGTCATTTTGCATTCTTTTACTGTTGTTGATCTCCTGTCTGAATGTATTTCTTTCTTTGTAGGCTATGGCTAATGCTTGCGAGATTGCGTCAAATGCACAAGTATTAGTGAGAATTATACTTTTATTTCTAGATATGGCTATGTTGCCATTTTGTAATATATATATAGGTTTTATGCTAACGTTTGTTTTTTTGCGAGAAACAACAAGACCTCGCCAGTTTTCTACTTCAACAGGTTCGTCCTGAAATATAGACTCTAATTCAAAGTCCTCATTGTATTTCACGTTTCGTGTATGAACTGCTGTATTTCTATTTACTTGTAAGTTTTGATCATTTGAATTTTCTAAGTTATATGTAGATGTCTGCGGAATAGGCGCATTTTGTAAAACTACAATTTTACTTTTTGTTTCATGTGTAAAGTCAAAATTATTAGTCATTTTTCGTTTTTGTAAAATGTCTTTATTTAATTTTGTTTTTTCTAAATTTTCAGAAATGTTTAATTTGACAGACCCATTTATAAAACTATAGTGTTGTACTATGAACTCATCAAGTCGAATTCGCTCATCTTTGGTATTATAATATATGGTCTTTAGGTCCTTAAAATGATTTTCAATATTTGAACTACTAGCTACTTCTTTTGCATTGACAAAATAATTGGTCATAACATTACCCCACATAGGTAATTTTCGCAACAGCCTTTTTAAAGTATCGTTTATAGACGGCAAATAATACTCATTTATTTGGTCATGCTTTGGGTCAAGTAATAGCAAATATAACTTTTCCGTTTCCATTATTTTGTTGTAATAATTGATAAGAGGACAAACAGTACCAGTATTCATAGTTACCTCGTCATTTTCATCTAGAAAATGTTTATCTGTTTGATCATCGTTATCGACACCAATCACATTAGTATCATCCTTATAATCAGTCAAACGCTGTAGAGCTTGCTCATATTTACTACATAGCTGACCATCTAAACCAGGACTAACATATTTGTGTAATGATACTGTTACTATATCATTGATAACAGATTTTATTTCCTTATAGCAATGTAGTGTATGAATTTTCTTTATACAGTTAATATAAAAATATTTGCATTTTTCTGATGCTTTGTCAAAACTACTTTGCTTAGGCAGTTTTTTAAAAAAATGCGATTTGTCTAACCGAATGTAACAAACCGGCACACAAACATCTAGCCCTTCTAAGAGCGAAAAACACTGCGATAAATAACCATTTGTATCGGTATGAAAAAAAGTACGACATATAGCTCCTAGTAGTGCAGACGAATCGTCACATACTATTTCTTTGGGTAAAGATCGATTTACTGCCCATGTACTTAACCAAGTAGCTATAGCTTCAATTGTGTGTGACTGTGATACCATATAACATAAAGGAATACTAGTACTGGTAGTATATGCCATGACAGCATATAGAAAAGTATGTTTAGTGTCTTTAAGACTTACTCCTGGAGGCGCTATCGGTTGAAAAATTGAACCAGTTGCGTCGATGGACAAAACAGTGTGTGTATTTTTTAAAACGTCATCATAATATTTACTTTGTTCATTTGTCCATAAGTAAATAAAAAAAGGGACAAGAGAAAATTTCCGTATAAATGTATCGAATGGGGAACTTTGAGACATTGCATAGATGGATAATATTGTGTTTTTATCAAATTGAAGGGCCCTTTTAACATCATGTCGTATTTTCCTTAAATTACCTAATTTAGGTAGCGTTGGAGGTTCTTTTGGATTATCTATTTTCATGAGTTCATCAGCCAGCAAAGTTCTGACTTTAAGCGCCTTTTCATACTTTAATTGTACAGCAATTTTTTGTTTTCGTGTCGATGTAAGTTTATTTTTAACATTCAAATCGTGGACATGGTCTTTCTTGTAATTATTTATTTGACAAATTACCTCTAAAAAATTTTCAGTTTTAGGAGATATGTCAACAATAATAACTGCGCCACACTGAGTACATTTTCCATTGCATTTAATAGAGTCAAACAGAAAGTTCGTAGGTACGTAATTATTTTTAAAAGCAAACGTACAATTAAGATCTGTCTTTTTCCATATTTGATCTTGCAGCTCATTAGTCCAACTATTCTGTAACAACGTGTGGTTTTTAGGTGCAATACGTTTAAATTCGTGAATATCCATTAGAAACTTTACTTTGAAATCAGAATTACTGTAGCTATCATCAATATTTTCAGAATCACCGTTACTGTCAAAGTAGTTTCTTTTGTTCGTATTGTCTGTTACGTCATCAACCCGTACATCTGTGACACTATCATGGAAAAAATAAAATTTATTACGTCTCACTGACATTTGTATGGCCATTTTAGACATCTTATGTTGAAATATTTCATGCAATTCATTCTGTATACGTTCATATACATCATGAGTAATAGAAGGACACGACTTATTAAATATATATGCATATTTAGAAATAATGCGTTTTTGATCTTGCAATGGTATAGCGCTTTTTCTACCTGCCATTTTGTTTGCCTTGATTGAGTGCACGAGCGTAATCACTGTGGATAACGGGCTAAGAAATTAAATAATTGAGGTACGCAAATATTGGTCGCTGAGAAGATTGCCATGCCATCGTACATCGGCCATCAGAACATCTATAACAAAACAAAAAAAATAACTGTAAATATAACATAAAGTTTTATTTAGAGCTAAAGGGTTATCGAATTGTAATTTGAAAATAGAGGAAAAAGATCAAAGATTCAAAACAATATTGTACACAATAAAAGCCTATTAACTACTAAATAGGGTATATAATAAAATGCATGATTCTATAATACTATGTATGATAATAATATGCATTAAATTCGTTATATCGCGCTCCCGAGGGAACCCTTCAAGATTCCGGGATAAAAGCTATCCTATGTTCTCTCCCGGGTTTCAAACTATCTCCATGCCAAATTTTATCAAAATCGGTTCAGCGGTTTAGCCGTCAAAGCATTACATACATAATATCCGATCACATGATGACCGAAAAAAAATATATTATTAAATTCCCCACCGACAAACCGATGACGTCATCGGGTCTCGTTTCAACATGTTTGTTTAGGAGAAAGTTAAGAAAAGGAGAGAATTCGTGAAGTTCATTAGGAGTTATACCTTATTATAATATACGCATAAGGCAAAAATACAAAAAGAATAAGTACATTATCAAGAAACTTATAACACCCCTCTTTTTGCGTCGGGGGTTAAAATTATATGGTGTCGTCGTCACTATCAGCTAACAAAACTGCTTTTCCTGGTATCAAATTAAAAATTTCACCTAAAAAATATATTTAAGCAACACTATTATAACAGCTCGTAACAAAAACTCATAATAACAAAAGGTACAATTTTGTATACGCCCGAGACGTATACGGGGTGCGGGGGGCAAAAGTCCGAGTGACACACCAATCGCGCGCTCAGATCGGCGCTACGCTACCTAATAAAAACGACTTCTGCGCATCTAACAACTTTTGCCAAGTTACGTGTTGGGGACTGTAATAGCGCGCGTATTTAGAGCATTTTTATTTACGTACACTTTACATTTGTAATAATCTACTTACTATAATGTAGAAAAATCTATTTAAGTCCTGATCCATAGTAATTGCGACAGGTAATAAAGATTGTACAGTGGCCAGCAGGTCGAGCTACCTAAATCGTAGTAGTATATACCTAGCTAGATATAAGTACGTACTCACCGTAGATTGAGAGTTTCTGAATTACAGACGTAGAGAACGTCAAACTATATTTTTTACATCTTCACCACGCAGCCATAGTCGCCACCACACTCATATGCAGGTATTATGTCGCCATCACCGCGTCCATCATCGCGGCCCGTGGCTGTTGCTATGTTGCCATTCTGTTTATGCCTACAATAAAAAGAAAGAGTACATTTTTTTGTCTAAATCCTTAATGGGGTTTCAATTGTAGTTTTGGTACATATTTGAAACTCGAAACGTCATCTATTTGCAAGTTTATATTAACGCGAGTGTCGCAACAAGGTAATTATGGATTTCTTAAAGTCTATGTGTCCAAGGAGTTTGTGGAAATAAATACCTACCTACTGTTGCGGTAGTCCCGACTCCCGACATTGATAACGATAAAAATCGGTCGCCAAGTCATGAATTTCATTAATCAAGTTTCAAGTCTATTACAAACTAGCTTCCGCCCATGGCTTCGCCCGCATAATATGTTGACAATGTACCTATACATAAAAACCTTCCACTTGAATCAGTATATCCATTAAAAAAAACTGCTTCAGATTCCGTTGCGTAGTTTTAAAGATCCAAGCAAACAGGGACAGACAACGGGAAGCGACTTTGTTTTATAGGTACTATGTATCGAAGGATAAATATGTCGTCATAATTGTCGAGAATTCCAGTCCAGGTAATAACTAAGTACGAAAAAAAAGAAAATAATAAGTAAGTTCCTAAATTCAAATATTTAAGCCTTAAAAAAATACAGTTTTAGATAAGTACCTAACAACATGTACATATTAATAATAATTTTGCTACTATTTCTGTAGTTACATTATGCAAGCTTACCTTGTTCGTGAATTCATCAAGCAGCACCCACCATAATTATGATCATCAATAGAAGCACTCCACATTAACAATAATTTGCCACACTTATTATTATAATAATAGCTCTCACGCACTCGATAAATATTTTCAAAAACAGGAAACGGAACTGCCGAAGCGCACGCGCACTCTACAAGATGAATTATGTAATTATGGAGCATGTTTAGTGCGTTATGCAAACAATGAATTACCCCTTCACCCCACCCCTCCCGCGTCCCGCCGAACGACGTGTTATCGGTGATTTTTGATAAGTATGTGCAACTGGAAGATAATAATAATGTTTTCATAGTACAGATATTATTATATTATTATGTATTTAACAGTGTACGCGTCTGTACCGAAATTGTAAGGTGTATTATACTAAACATTTCAAAAGATAGCATAATGTTCTACGTTTTCGCTTTTTCGTAACCACCTAAACTTGGTCGGGTTACCACGGTCATTCACTTCCTAATGACTTTAATCGTATTATCTCATTAATTATCCAATGTACTACGTTGAAATTTTACTGTTATACAACTGAACTACACAACTAATAATTGACATAACATTCAGTTCATATATCCATATACAGGCTTATCAGTTGCCAAATAACACCGCGCGCATCATGACCGTGCTCGTGAAGAACTGAATATCATCATAACTTGTTAAATACTTACATGATACTAATGAAACTTCACATACATTTGAAGGCAGTTACAAGCTTCACAATAATGTTTAAAGTAAGTCTTTAGACCTCTTATTGAGAGTGCTGGGACCAATTGAAGTGTTTTTCTATTTAATGAAATAACCTTTAAGCTATGTATTATTTTGGTATTTTTATTGCAGAACAAATTTAAACTAATTCCAAAAAAGTCTTGTACAAAATATGATAAGAATCCGCTTAACCGTTTCAAAGATCTAGCAAAACCAAAAACGATACCCCAGCAAAATCTCGAATAACTTCGCAACCGAAGAAAGAACAAATACAAAATAAGGCACAACATTTACTTCATCTAGACAACTAATTTTATAGCTAGTATTTATTTAAATATTCCCATTAGAAAGAAAAAGGTCTGGCTGGGGTAACGTTACCTCAGCAGGAAATGTTTTTGTGAAATAATTAAAAAACTATAAGCGCAACAAATTTAAAAATGTGCGCAACAATTACAGAAGCCGCAAAACTAATTATCTATAAGATTCAAATGACCATTTTCGACCACATCTGGCTGAGGTAACGGACATGGCTAAATGATACCTACCAATACTCCTTGGTGCTTTTGATTTAAATTACATCATATTTTGACTGCGGTAGGTGTAGTATTTCGATTTCGTTGAAAAACGATTCCATTATAAAATTTGATTTTTTTTTCATGTTTATTTAAATCCCTACACTATAATAAAGATTGTTACATATTATAATTATTGATACATTTTAACAAAATATTTTATATGTCATAACAAAATTAATAAGGTAAAAAATCAATTAAAAATCCTATTATAACCATATTCGACTTCTACGCGGACGAAGTCGCTGGCAAAAGCTAGTTTAATATTAAACTTATAACCAAGAATAACAATTTATCAAGTGATAGTTTCTAAACGTTTTAATTCAAACGAGCATGCAGCATGCCAGCAAGAAAGCAACATACAACAGGCATGGTTTCTGTCACGGCTCTGACGCTACGGGCTCTGGCGGTCCCACGCGAGCTTATAGTTGCAGATGGTATTCACGCTCGCCGCCGCGGCTGAGGCTGGCCGGCGAAGCCGGCCTGCAAGCCGAACTTAATGCTCGCCACATACTGACTTTTTTACATTTACTGCACACTATTTTTGCCATCTTTTTGTATGTACAAACAAAATGCGCAATATTCACGTGTTTTGTTTTGTTTTGCTCACGAGGGGCTTGTGGCTAAATAACAATAGTTGCATGGGGCGATCGGCCAGGTTAAGCTACGCTTGCCGCGGTTGGTCCGTGGATGGGTGACCATCTTTACATACCAAGACAACTCCGTGCCTCGGAAAGCACGTTAAGCCGTTGGGCCCGGCTGTCATTTGTGGATCTTTGACAGTCGTTACGAGTCGTCAGAAGCCCGAAAGTCTGACAACCAGTCTTACCAAGGGGTATCGTATTAGTATATACGAGTAGTAACTAGGTTGTGGAGGTCAGATAGGCAGTCGCTCCATGTAAGATACTGGTATTCAGCTGAATCCGGTTAGACTGGAAGCCGACCCCAACATAGTTGGAAAAAGGCTAGGCAGATGATGATGATGATTCACGTGTTTTGCTCTGGTTCTTCTGCTTGGTGTTCATTACTTGAATATGTAGGTTTTATGAGAATTTGTCTAATATTGTCCCGTAAAGATCGTTTCAAAGTCGGTGCTTCAAGTCTCTCCTCCATCCAAGGCTCTTCTCCGTTTAAAATTTGCAAAATAACGTCACTGTCTAAGTTATTGGACCGTGATATATTGTGATCTAAAAAAAAAGAAGAAAAATAGATTTAGATACACGAAAAATTAACAAAAGTTCAATCGCATAAACTTAGTACAATGTTACACAAAGCCTAAACATACGTCTCGCAGGCGTACAGTACCTCAATAAGTCAAAAACGGCGGGGCTTACCTTAGTGACACAGGCACTTTCTGCTAGTTCCCGTCGGCCACTGAGTTGGCTAAAAAGCACGTGGCGTTAGCTTCGACCGTTAGAAAAAAAATTCGAATACGTGTACTCCTCGCAGGCGTAAATTGGCTTCTAGGGTTAGAAAGAAGAAGTAAGTATTTACAAAAACGTGCATTGCAATACAGTAACTTTTAAACTTAAAATTAAATTCCCTATTTGAAAATATCCCCGGCGCAGATGGTTTAAAAAAAATATTATATATAAAAATACTTACGGATGTCTTGAGGCGTAAGAAAATTTGTTGCCACTTTTTGTTACTGCACTGAACCTTATTTCAATAATAACCTGCGAGGGTTCTGGCTAAATCTAAATAAAATTGAGTTTTTTTTTTTTTTTGCTTGCAGAACCCTCTTTCTTTGCACACTCATCATACAAAGGCCGACAAGACGGTTTTCTGTCATTGTTGACCTTAACCTAGTTTTAGGAATTGAATTAATGAAAAATGAAAAGTTAACAAACAAAGTCTTTTTAATCAAAACAATTAATTGAGAAGTATTCATTAAGTGAACCGATAGGGAACAGTAAAGTGCGCGCCGCCGGGTTTAGGAATGCCTCGGTGGTCACGCTGCGCGCGGCCTTATATGGACTCGATCACATGTTCCGGGCTGGCCGGGGGGGTGTAGGTTGGAGATGCAGCTAACACGGCCTCTCCTGACGTGCCGGCGTCCTCGCAGGCCTCGGCAACCACCGGAGCCTCTTCAGCGGGAGCTACCTCCGACTCGTCAGTTCTCGATGTTGCCGACGAGGTGCTCGGCTGTGGATCCACTTCATTCTCCTCATCATCAGAACCTGCACGTTAAAAACAAAGAGTAAACATCTAAATGTTAGATATGACAGCAGATAACTGACGAATGAGTTTACTGTTTACTCGATCAAATGCTAATCAGACGTGATTTGCTTTTAAATACTGTAAGTCCATTGAACATAATACACCTTGATAACGAACGTCTTCTCATTGTATGTAACACATATGCCATACGAACTCAAAACCTCATAAAGGCCATCAATGAGGTCACCAACCATAATACCAACCAAAACCTTATGCTGTTGCAATGGGCTTACATGGTATAAATGGCAAAGCTTGTCCTCAGGATTTACACAGTACTTTGCCAGTCACGCCCCGAATGTCATAGAGACACGGGTACTTTCTGGGTCACGACTGTTACCCCATGGTAGGAACAACGCTAAAGGTAAAGGCGAAGTTAAAATACAGTTAGAGTAGAAACTCGTTATTTTGACTGACTTTCCACTAGGAAGGTCTTAGTATGCTGTCTATGTAACTCGCGCCACACTTCGCGATTTGGATTATCGCCCTGTATAGTTATATCTTTAGCAAGAGCTTTTATAACTGGGGTGGTAGACTCTGTACCAATTAGAAGATTGAGTGCCGAACATCGAGTGTTTTGTTACGTTTATTACTAATTGTAACTTCCAAAGTACCTCTGACCAAGTTTCACATTTGTGATTCGTTTCGACGCGTATCATGTTAAGAATAGTACGGCAGTACCGCTATACTTGGCCGTTTGACTGGTGCATTTCTGGGGTAATAAAATGCAGCCCGATACCCAACTTTTTGAGTGCTCGGCCTAACCTGACCATTGCTAATGGTTCTCCCAAGGTATGCCACTGTTGTCAGGAAAAAGCATTTCCGTAAATTTATTGAAAAAACGGAATTTGTTACCGTTTTTAATACCGAATCAAGCAAAGTTGGTCCCTCTTCAACAGTTTCACTTAACAATAAAACGTCATATACGTAAACAAGCACTTTTCCTAACTCGATGAAGGATTTGAGGGTTTCGAAAAACAAAATTTGGGTGACTCTGATCGCTGTTTAGTAAAACACTTTTCTTCCGTGTGACCATTTTTTTTACAAAAGTTGCACTTTTTCAGGTTCGGAGAATTGGCATTAGTACCCTGACTATCGCTTTCGACTTTAGAGCTCTTACTATTACCAATTTTAGATCGTTTAGAACATGCGTTGCTCTTACTGGTACCTATGACCGTAAGCGCCGCACGAAAAACACTTCACAGTTTTTTATCAATCTATTTGTAACTACGGCTCCTTTTACCACCGTTATCTCGCCCGCTAGTGGTTCGATTAGAATGAGCATCAACATTGTTTTTGGTAATATTAGAATTGGTTTTATTTAGCATGACATAAATTGATAAAAAATCCACAATAGTGTCGGTAGTTAATTTTGCATTCATAGCTGCAGCACGAATCTGCGGATCCTTAATACCGCGCACAATGATTGCACACAAAAGGTCATTACTTAGTCCTTTAATAAGACGCAATCGCAACAAGGATTTGCGCGCGTATTCCGCGTATGTGGAATATTTATCCGACTCTGTGCACATGACGTCATACAAGACATTAGCTACATCGACACGTCGTGGACAGAGTGATTTTAATTGTAATTTAAAGGTAGACCAAGTACGATCCATTTCGGTCAAATTGCGTAACCACGAGTGAGATTCACGCTTCAGACACAAATCGATACGGGCCAGACATTCTATGCCGTCCCATCTATTTATTAATTTAGCGCGGTCAACTTCTTCACACCATGCAATGACGTCATGAACATTAGGGTCGAAATCAGAGACGTAATAATGGTTTGATCTCACCGGGTTTAAGTTCCTTAGTGCATCGATAAGACGCTCTGCAACGTCCCCTGCAGCCGACGTTAAAGGTGAAGGCGGCAGCGACAGCGCCGGCGCCAGCGGCGTCGGGACAGGTCGCGTGACCGCGGGAGGGCTGGCCGTGCCGGTGATGGCAGGGCGCGGCTGCTGCTCCACGCTCGATCGTGGTTCTGAAATTGAACACCGCTCCAAGGCAGAGATCCTATTAAGTATTGCGTCTAAGGTAATACTAAGATGAGTTAGGTCAGGCGGCGCACAGTGGATCGTCCCCATACAAGAGGTGTGACATAGAATCAAAAATTGAAAAAGTATTTAATTAAAAAAAAAAAATATACAGTTGCATTCCTCTATTAAAGAACAACAAAAAAAGTTACTACGCTTTTTTTATTTGACCAGCACTTTCGGAGCGATTCGATGAAAACTGTTATTTTTGTATGGAAACGAACACAAAAATGTCTGTATCTCATGATTCCCTCCTTGTTTCGATTTGCGGTTTTCACTAATGTTATTTACCCATTTTATGCCACATTTTCTTCAAGGACACATGGTGCCCCCAGAGTGCCCCTTCAGAGATATTTTGCCTATAGTAACCATCTTTGTTATTGTATTCCTGATGGAATGGAGGTACATTAAGTATACTTATTACTGAGAATAAGTCATCACTAAGTAGTTCCTTAAATAACAGGTGCATTTGTGAGTACTTTAATGACTTATGAACGCTTTTATTGCAATATAACAAAAGCGTTAATGAGTCAGTAAATAACGACTACCAGTAGTATTTGCTTAATCTAATTAGTTATTGTATTTACTGAGAATTACCCATAATTAAGAAGTTAAATGAAGAAAAGGCATTAGTGAGTTCTATATATTGAAAAAAATATCGGTAATGAGTTGTGACATCGCAGTAACAAGTTGAAAAGAAAAGAAAAGTTTTATGGTGAATAAGAAAATATGTATTAATATCTTTTTTATGTATATAATATAACACTGTAAAATAGCATTAAATCTTAAAGTAAATTACAATTAAACCTATGATAATTTATAAATAAACAATAAAACAACTACTAATAACTAAATTATAAATTCTAATTACAAAAAAAAAAAAAAAACTACCATTTAGTCACTAAAATTATATTAGGTACTATAGGTAAGACTTAAACTATATTTTCTTCATCATAATCATTATTGTCGTCATCTTTTTCAATGTCACTAGATTCCGAAACTGCTCCAACTATTGTATCAGTTGAAATGTCAATGAGCTCCAATTCACTCCGATCATGTATGAGCAAATCGTCCAGTTCTCTAAATGAAGATTTTTTTACTTTATTGTTCATTTTTGGTCGTAGGCTCGTTATAAGAGGATCGGAAGATAACAGGAGATTATGAAGGATGTCTTCATTAGTGGCGATGCTACTATGCTTTCGTGTATGATTTTCTCTAAATTTACGAAAATCCTTGTTTCTTGCTTCAGATGCTTCTTCAGACAAAAAACCTATAGGCACTACTGATAGGTGCTCCACTATCTGCGATCCATGAATCAGCAATTTATGTAAACTTGATGGCATGTTATACCATGGATATAACTGCACGAATAAATTTGCTGTTTCATCACAATATAATTTGAATTTTAGGATTTCAATTTTTTCGCCTGAGGAAATGCATTGCAAAATTACGGCGAGTCTTCTAATTAAATTGACGTCTAATTTTGTAATTTCCGCAGTCATTTCAGGGTTTGCAAAAAACCTTCTAGCAGCATTTCCAGTGTTTGTATTGCCACTACCCTGCTTTACAATATCCAGAAGTAAGCCTGTGTTTCTTCGGAAAGCTACTTGAATAGCTTCTTTCCTACCTTTAACAATTTTTTTATTGTCGTCACCTTTTGCTTGCCATGATTTTATGTCCATTCTGTAGGCAATGTGTAATAAACACTCCATAGAACGAATCCAAGCATGCAACGAACTAAATCCATGCTTGTATAAATCTTTATTCACAGGTTTAGCTCTCACTTCTTCCAATTTATTCATCTCGCTTGGGCAAGCTTTGCACAAATCACACACTGCTGCCGATGTTCCAGATATGATTGAATGCACCTTACCATCAATCATGGTTAACCACAGATTGTGCGTAATAGTAGCATTGCCGCAATCAGTTGGGTTTAGTCCACGAATCTCGGTCTGAAATATATCCATTTCAGCCTTTACATTTGCTTCCGTTTCTTTCATAAACGTAAATGAAATAGGGCGACAATAAGTGGTTGACGATGGCCGATCATTCTGCCACACTGTGCTTCCACTAGAACTCACTAACTTAAGAGGTACAAGACTTGCCATAAATACACTGGATAAATCTTGTTCACTTGTTGTTGTCCTTTGATGATAAATGCTTTGACTCGAAGCTCCATCAAAACCCCATTTACTGTGAAGCACAAGTTGTTCACCAGCATCAAAATTCGATTCAAGTGAATCGATCAGCCTCCTAACCGTGAGATCAAGGAGGGCTTGGAGTCGTATCTTTGCGGAAGTATCAGTCACAGTTACGTCTTCTTTTGCCGGGTAACACTTAAGTTTTTCTTTCACTAACATGTAATAGCTTGGGTATTTCGCATGACCTTCTTTAAAACTAAAGTCCCTAAGTGTGATGTATCGCTACTTGGATAACTGCATGTAAACGTAAAGAGCAAGTGCTTTGTGAGTAGTAACTTCACGAAGCAAAGTATTCTGTTTAGTTTCCAGGACATTCAAAACTGTTGAGACGTGTTCAGGATTTCCCAGCAAATGTTTCATAATTCTGGCCACATCATTTTTTCCGGCAGATTTAAGTGCACTTTCAACAGTATGTAAAAGCTCATCTGGACGACTGCAACTGGCAATATTTTCATCAACACGTCTTCTTTTCTGTCTACTCGATAAATCTTCAAAGCGTTTGCGAGGAGATTTATATGCTGAAGTTGATACATCCGATTTTGATGGACTGATCACCTCTTCTGTCTCATTTTCAGCTTCTTCAGTGTGAACAATATTTTCCTTAAAGCAATCTGGCCAAATGATATCTGAACTTAACCACTCTCTGTTCTTGTCCATGAACTTGTCGACTGTCCTTCTTGATGGCACCCATTTGGAGTAAATCCGATAGCAAAATCGACGACACCAGTTCTTTAGATCTGACACATCATTTTCACTTAACTGAACATCACTATTCGACTTCAGTGTGTTAAATAAATTTTCATAGTCACGAATATCTTTATGATTACGAAGAGCAACATAAAGATCTAGATAAGTAGAAAATCCACGGAAAGCCATAATGACAACACTTGGTAGAGGTTATAATTACAACTGAATTATATTTGCAAAACACACTAAAATATATAGGGCAGCAAGTTTGCAACTAGCAATTAATTTGATATGCTAATGATGACATGAGCCAATCGCAATGCAGAGCTTAAGGGCTGTTAACATAGTAATTACAATAACTAATTAGATTGAGCAGTACTGGTGGTCGTTATTTAATGACTCATTAACGCTTTTGTTATATTGCAATAAAAGCGTTCATAAGTCATTAAAGTACTCACAAATGCACCTGTTATTTAAGGAACTACTTAGTGATTACTTATTCTCAGTAATACGTATACTTAATGTACCTCCATTCCATCAGGAATACAATAACAAAGATGGTTACTATAGGCAAAATATCTCGGAAGGGGCACTCTGGGGGCACCATGTGTCCTTGAAGAAAATGTGGCATAAAATGGGTAAATAACATTAGTGAAAACCGCAAATCGAAACAAGGAGGGAATCATGAGATACATACATTTTTGTGTTCGTTTCCATACAAAAATAACAGTTTTCATCGAATCGCTCCGAAAGTGCTGGTCAAATAAAAAAAGCGTAGTAACTTTTTTTGTTGTTCTTTAATAGAGGAATGCAACTGTATATATATTTTTTAATTAAATACTTTTTCAATTTTTGATTCTATGTCACACCTCTTGTATGGGGACGATCCACTGTGCGGCGGTGGCGTGCACTCACGTTTACGTCTTTTTCTGGGGGCGGTATAATTCGACATATTAAAAAAGAAAAAAAATAGTGGGAAAACGAGAGACGTATCCCGCTTCTGATTTTAGGAATTGAATTAATGAAAAATGAAAAGTTAACAAACAAAGTCTTTTTAATCAAAACAATTAATTGAGAAGTATTCATTAAGTGAACCGATAGGGAACAGTAAAGTGCGCGCCGCCGGGTTTAGGAATGCCTCGGTGGTCACGCTGCGCGCGGCCTTATATGGACTCGATCACATGTTCCGGGCTGGCCGGGGGGGTGTAGGTTGGAGATGCAGCTAACACTAGTTTTTATTCTTCGTAAAGTACTAAATGACCTTTCGATAGTGCGTGTTGTGCAGGTCTGTGCAAGTGATATAGTAAGTGCTTGTCTTATTGTGGGAAAAAACAGCTGTGTCTCTTCAACTGGCGCAACTGTTACCCTCTTTTGACAGTGTTAAAAGAACCATGACCACCTGAACATAGTGCTCCTTGAAAATGGAAATACTGTTATATTTCTGGGACCAACGGGTTTCACAGAAAATTGGTATATTTGGTTCACATTTTCGACGAAGGGGTGATTCTCGAAATAATCGTAATTATTTCTTTTATCCGGTTGCGCGAACAGCGAATTAAATTAATTAAACCGTAAAACGGCCTTGATGACGTCACCGCACCCATTTGCGCCGCGGTTGGTCCGCGCTCTTATCGCAATGTTGCAAAACACAATAGATCTTTATATGTGGGTTGGCTGGAGTGATGGATGTTTTGTATAACTGAATAAATGGGTCTTTTAATACGTGTTACTTTCGTTTGAATGAATCGTCGCAATAATTTGTTGAAATATGAGCGTGAGAATGTTTATCTTATCAAATAAATAACAATAACAGAAAAAACAAGCGATGACTTACATGTTTTAAGGTTTACAATGCATGGTGTGTATATTCTTAACCTAATAAATAAATAAGACCACCTTTACCTACCTACCTTTAGTACAAAATGAATTATTCACAAGCATCCCAAAACAAACACAATTGACAGACGTAAGTTTATTACCACGAACAGGGCTGTGTCAAGTGTGTCGCATTTCTTGGTAAAACACAAAATTAATTTCTTTTTCTTGGCACAGTTTTCTTGTGTTGACACTAAGATGTGATAACGAGTTATCACCTATTACAAGTATAGTTCCATTTAAAGTTTTGGCCCAGGGCAAAACTATGGTTTCAAACCAGTCATCGAACATAGCCATTCCAAACCAACTGGAATTGGTTCTATTATAACGCGCGTGCGGGGTCACATCTTGACACCAACGTGTCCATAAATGTTCTTCTTTGTACACTACGTACGGAGGCAAGCACTGACCATTTGCTGTGCCAGCAAACATTATAGAAACTGAGGTTTTTGTTGAATTTACTACAAGCTGTTTAGTTCCTCTTTTAAAGATAGTGTGCAAGTCTGCACTAAGCTTTTTAGAATATTTTACCATGTTTTCTGATTGACCCAAATATATTTTTGTTTTACGACTACCAGGAACCAGCGCATATTATTTCAGTAGGTATTTAATATTTGGCCCAATCTTCGGAAAAAAATGGTGGAAACACGTTCTAAACGTGCAAAAGTGGACGTGCTGTGTGCAGGAGACGGCACCCAAGTTGCGGTGAGGAAGACCGCCCCGCCCGCGCAGCAGATCGCGGGCCTGCCACGCCGCGGATCCGGCGCCATCCTGCCCGGCCAGCACCGCCACATCGGGCTCTTCCGCCACCATCAAGGCGCGTCAGCTGGCGGCACAGGCGCAGAACGCGCGCCGCCTGGCTGATTTGGAGCACCAAGCACTAGAGCGAGAGCGATAAGCCGAGCACGCGCGCCACCTGGCCGACTTGGAGCACCAAGCTCTCGAGCGAGAGCGACGGGTCGCTAATCTCCAATTACAAGCTGAGCTTGCCGCCATAGAAGCGGACGCCAGCCAGCACGGCAGCCACAGCATGCGTAGCCGTGCTAGTATTCAAGAATGGGTAAAAGATGTAGTACCTAATCCCGATGAGCGATATTTCTTAAGAGCCAACCCACCTTTCAGGTACGACGATACAGCCCAGTGTGTGACACCGGGCATGAGGTTTCGGTTGCAGCAAGACTAAACGGGCCGACGTTGTAAACTATGCCACGGTTAGCGAAACTGAAAAAGCGAACGATCGGTTGATTCTGGAAGGTATTATTAGGGAGCAGAGCAGTATAAATTTATTCAATCGGTATCTCTAAAAAGGAAGCTTTTAGTGCCGACGACGAACGCGCCGTGCAAGTTCTCGAGCGTACCGCGTGCCGTGTACCCGGTGGCCGCTTTGAAGTAGGCTTGTTGTGGAAGGCTGATAAACTGGATTTTCCCGACAGTTACAAGTTAGCCATGTCTAGGTTCCTTAGTTTAGAAAAAAAATGATGAAAGATCCTGACTATGCTGAACGCTACCGACAGAATATCCATGATATGATATCAAAGGGATATGTTGAACCGTGTTCAGCTCCTCCTAACTTGGGGTCTCCGTTGTGGTACCTCCTTCACTTTGGCGTAATAAACGTAAATAAGCCTAACAAGTTGAAAACGGTCCACGACGCGGCTGCCAAGTCCCACAGCGTGTCATTAAATTCAATGCTTTTAACTGGTCCAGACCTTTTGCAACCCCTGCTAGGTCTTCTGATGCGGTTCCGTGAAGGTAAAGTCGCTCTGACAGCAGACATTCGTGAAATGTTCCCTCAAATTAAAATAATTGAGAAAGATAGGGATGCCCAACGATTTCTGTGGCGCGACAACCCGAATGAGCCTATACGTACATACCGCATGTCATTCAGCTCTTCATCTCGATCTTAGTACACAGGTAAATCCCGCGACAAGCTTTTATATCATATTTTTATATATTTTTGTAAAGCAAATTTATCTATTAATTTTATTTATTTTTATCTGTGGAGCATAGTTAATGCGCGCTCTATAAATGGCTGCCAATGAGGATTGAAAAAGTTTATTGAAAACCACGTGAATATTGGATTGTTAACAAAAATTATTTATAGAAGGGAATTGACAATTTAAATAATAAACTTTAATTGTAGTTTCTTTGTTTTTTCAGGTAAGATAGTATAGTTTAGAAGTAAAATAGATTAACTATGATTGGGTGTGATTTTACGCCACGTTTAAATCACTCGGAATCCAAAGCCACTCACCGACGTCTGTGAGCTCCAGTATCTCACCTACTCTATGAGACACGAATGGTTTAAGAGTACGACCATCGCTGCGAACCCAACCTAAGGTCGTCATTGAGTCACACCAGAAAACGCGTCTCTTCGGTTTGAGTCGGTGGGCTTCGTATATAGTCGTAGCAAGACGTGCAGCAATCAGAGCACCTTGGAGCTCTAAACGGGGAATTGAAACAGTCTTAAGGGGTGGGCACGCCACGATTGCGGCGGTAAGTCCCCTCTTTGAGGAGTGGTTTGAGAGGCGGCATGGCGTCCTCACCTTCCGCCTGACGTAGGTCCTCACCGGACACGGTTGTTTCGAGAGGTTCCTGTTTTGGATAGGGCGGGAGGAAACGCCCGGGTGTTTCCACTGCGAAGATCGCCCTGAGGACACGGTGGAGCACACGGTGGCGGTCTGCCCGGCTTGGGCGGAGCACCGCCGTGTCCTCGTGGAGGCGATCGGCGGCGGCGATCTCTCGCGTCCGGCCCTGGTCCAGGCCATGGTACGGAGCGAGAGGGCATGGGGAGCCGTCTACTCCTTCAGCGAAGCAGTAATGCTCGCGAAGAGGGAGGCGGCGCACGTGAGGGAGAGGCAGTCTATGCGCCCTCACGACCGTAGCCGCCGCAGGAGACGGAGTCGCCCTGGGCGTCGGGGAATCCCAGGCCGATTTCCGGCCACCGTAGGCATGAGCTTGCGGACGCCGAGTAATGGGTAGTTCGCTGTCCGGTAAGGACCAAGCCCAAGTCGACGGCGCGTTGTGTTCCACGCGGCCCCCAAGGGCCGATGCCTGCCAGGGGTGCGGGTTTGTTCGAAAGAGATACCGCAGGGGTCAGGGGCGCATACGGGCTACTGAGGAAACACGGGTGGGTTTAAGTCAAGGTAAAAGTCTGACACGCCCTCCTGCTCCACCCAGAGCGGGAGAAGTTATTTGATGATTTCCCACTTTTATGATATAGCTGAGGGCATACTGTTAGAGAAACAATTATTTTAGGTTTACAATATTTATTTTACGTCAGCCATCTTCTATTGAATTACCTTGACAGTTTATATTATTCTTTTTTCACACCACATGGCCATAGACATAGGTATACTTAACACCCCACCTCGATTAATAGTGTTTTATCGAAGATCAAACATTCTTGATCGCTTAAAATCTATATAAATAAAAAGAAAAGTCCTGACTGACTCATCAACGCCCAGCCCAAACCCTTGAACCTAGAAAGCTGAAATTTTGCACAGAGGTTCCCTTTATAATGTAGACAAGGAATAAGGAAGGATTTTTCGAAATTCAACCCCTAAGGGGGTTAAATAGGGGATGAAAGTTCCGCGCGGGCGAAGCCGCTGGCAAAAGCTAGTAATAAATAAAAATAAAATCAATACATTCTACATTTCCAAATAAAATTACTGGTCACCCTATTATACGAAGACTTAAAAATATTTTAGCATATATTTAACTTCTCACGCATTTGTTGAAATCTATCTATTCCTAAAGTTTTTGTAAAAATATCAGCTAAATTTTCAACAGTATTTACGTATTCAATTACTAGCTCTTTTTTTAATATTAAATCTTTTATAAAATGATATTTTATGTCAATATGTTTAGTTCTCTTACTATTTTCAAAAGTTTTAGTCATATCAATAGAACCTTTATTGTCCACGTAGAGAACACATTTCACATCATGGCTTCTGTTGAGATTCTTACATAGTCCCTTTATATTTATTAAATCGCACGCACTAGTGGCTCCAGGGACATACTCAGCTTCTGCTGTCGACAAAGCTACACAGTTCTGCTTCCTCGAGAACCATGCTACCACATGACCGTTTAACAAAGTAACAGATCCACTGATACGTTTTCTGTCAATGTGATTACCTCCCCAATCTGCATCAGAGTAGGTTTCAATAGCATTCTTCTTGTTATTCTTGACATAGGTCAAACCACTTGTCTTTGTTTCTTTCAAATAACGTAGAACTCGTTTTGCTTGTGTCCACAGATTTAAAGTAGCTTTATCTGAGTATTGACACAGAAATGTTGTACTAAAGGCAATATCAGGTCTTGATACCGTCGCTAAAAACATTAAACCTCCAATCAATTGTCTGTAGGATACATCAATACACTTACTATCTGAATCCGCTTGAAAACCTTTCGTCATTGGACTTTTCGTTCCATTCGCCTCGGTCATATTAAATATGTTAAAAATTTTATCTGTTTGCCTGTTTGTATCTTTAGAATATCTCCGTTTCTCTGTATTTCCATTCCAAGAAACTTATTAACTTCACCAAAATCTTTAGCGTGAAATTCTTTCTTTAACTCTTCTTTTACGTAATTTATCTCTTTTGTACATCCTGTTACCAAAATATCATCTACGAAAACTATAATCCAACATTTTTCATTATAGTACATGCAAAAATCATTATTTGATCTTATTAGTCCTATTTTCAGAATAAAATCATTTAATCTATCATTCCAACATTTTGGACTCTCTTTCAGTCCATATAAGCTTCTATTCAGCTTTAGAACTTTATCTTTTTGCTGACATTTTACTCCATTTGGTATCTTTAAGTATACTTTTGATTCTAGTATTCCATTTAGGAATGCTGTCGGAATGTCCATTTGATGGATTTCAAAATCATTTTGCACTGCATGTGATAAGAAAGTGCGGACAGTGCTCATTCTTGCGACAGGGGAATAGTTAACTGTAAAACCATCATCTCTTTGAAGAAAGCCCCTTGCAACCAGTCTCGCCTTCTTTAGGTTATTATCTTTCTTCACAAAAATCCATTTAGCATGAATTGCTTCTTTTCCCTTTGGCAAATCAGTGATTGTCCATGTTTTCATATTTTCTAAAGCTTTCAACTCTTTAACAATTGCTTCATTCCAGCCCAGTTTTATAGCTTCATTGTAACTTTTAGGAACATCTTCCATATATGTATTATAAGCATAGTGTGTCTCATATTCTTGTAGTATTTTTGGTTTAACAATTCTTCTCCCACTTCTTGTATATTTTTCCTCTGTTACCTCTTTCACCTGTTCAGTTGCATCATCAAATTTATCCTCATCATCACTGTCTTGATCATTTTCAGTCACAGTAGGACGTTGTGTAACTTTAATCTCACCTTTATCTTTTCTTTCTTTTAGTCCTGATGTACTTGGCTTGTTTTGTTTTTCATCTAATTCTCTGTATATTACTGACCTTTCATTGTCTCTTTCTATTTCTCTTATTTCATCAAAATGTACATCTCTCGAGATTTTAATTTCATTACTTTCTGGATCCCACAATCTATATCCATTTGGACTATATCCAATAAATCTCATTGCTTTTGCTCTTTCCTCAAATTTTGACTTTCTTGGCAATACAATCATCCATGCTTTCGATCCAAATATTTTCATATTATCTATATCATACTTACCATAATATAACTCTGCTGGTGTTTTAAATATTATAGCTGCTGATGGACATCTGTTTATTTGATACATAGCACACTTAACTGCCTCTCCCCATAATTCTTTCGGAAGGTTGGATTCCATCATTAATGCTCTTGCTTTATTATAAACAGTCCGGTTCATTCTCTCAGATACTTCATTCATTTGTGGACTGTAGGAGTTCGTGTACTCCATTTTTATTCCATTATGTATCGCAATTTCTATTCTTAAATTCGCCAACATTATCGCATCTTATCCTTTTTACTTTATTTTGTTTCTGTCTTTCTAAATATCTCACATAATCTATTAAGTTTTGTGTTGCTTCAATTCAATTCAATTCAAATCTTTATTGCATATCACATGTGTGTACAAGATCTTAATATTATTAACAAAGTTCACATGGACCCTGTCGGGCACAACAATATGTAATTCTTAAGTAGCATGCTTTAAAATTAATAGCATTAGCGTTAATTAATTAATTATTAATAGTTATTTCATGTTTATACTTCAACAGATATACGACTCCAAAATGTGTATAATCATCTACAATTACCTGGTAATATCTTTCTTCATTTATGCTGGGAATATTTACTGGACCTGCAATATCAGTGTGTAAAAGTTCGCATACCTTTTCTGATCTTGGCATAACTACTGAATAGAATGGTAATCTCGTTGATTTTGCTCTCATGCTCAAATCACATCTTTTCTCATTGTTTGGTAACTTTAAAGTCCTCAACCCATTTCTATTCAAATGCCCTAGTCTTTGATGCCATAGGTTTGTATCATTTGCTGTTGTATAACATTCATTCTCTGTTTTAATTTTCAGTTGCAGTTTATATAATTTCCCATATTTTTCTCCATGCACTCTCAAGTTGTTTTGTATGATTTTTACCACATTTCCTTGAAATATTACATAACTATTCTTCTCAACTAATTTACTTACTGAAAGTAAGTTTTGCGTTAGATTAGGCACAATTAAGGCTTCAATTTCAATGCATCTGCCTTTTTCTTCTGTTTTTAATATTCTTCTCTCATTTGCTTTTAAATATTCGCCATTTGCGACTTTTATTCTTACTGGTTCTGTTAATGTTTTAATTTTTGTCATATAATCTTTGTATTTATCCTGTACCATGTTGTCTGAAGCTCCTGAGTCTATTATAAACTCTATTACGTTTGACTCAATATACTCATTTGTTATGTTTATTGTTTCATCATATGCTGTGAACATATGTTTTGTAATGTTCGCTTGTCTATCTCTACTTCTATCAGTTCTTCTGCCTCTTCCAAAAATATTTCCTCTAAAGTATCTAACACCTCTTTGGTTACTCCTGCATTGATATGCTTTGTGTCCTTTTTGCTTACACTTATAGCATACTATATTTTCCGTAGTAAAACTTGTCTCGTGATCTCTATTTTCACTATCACTTTTCATTTTTAGCTCAGCATCTAATAATCTTGCTTTCACAAAATCAATTGTGATTTCCTTTTCTGTTGACATTGTTTCTAGTGATGTTATTACATTTTCATAATTATCTGGCAGTGTTAACAATAAGTGACACACTTTATCAGACTCGGGCATGCTTTCTCCAATTTCAATTTCATTAATCATGTTATCAAATTTTAGATAGTGGTCCTGAAGCTTTGTATCTTTTTGACATTTCAAATTCAGCAATCTTTTCTTTAGTTGCAATTTATTGAAAACAGATTTTCTTTCAAAGATGGCTTCTAAGCATTTCATAAAAAAAAACCTTAACAAAAATAAAAAGCAACCTGTATAGGAATTTTGAGATCGACTAGAACCGTTCTTTAGCAAATTCTATAAACATGGCGTGTGACTCACTTAGGTAAGGTACTTAACTTACTGATAGATGTTTACGGCTACCGTAGTTTGGTGTGGTTACGTGTAAATTGTTTTGGATGTACCTGCATTGCTTACTTAATAGTGAATTAATTAAGCAATAGTAGGTACATCCAAAATTTTGTTGTTAATTTAGTGATTATGCACGGCATACGCATGGCAGTGTACACCGGAGACGAAGTATAAAACCAGCAACAACATTCCCAGAGAAATCAAGGAAAAGGTATTGGAAAAGAGAAGACTCAGAAGGGTATGGCACAACAGTCAAAATCCAATGGATAAAAAGGCGCTGAATAAAATGGCCGCAGAATTAAAGCACTTTTTAAAGAATATCGAAGACGAAACCCTGAAAAATAAACTAGAAAATTTATCAACCTCAGCAAAGAATGATTACTCCCTTTGGAATGCAGTAAAAACAAGCAAAGGAGCACCTATGCCAGCACAGTATCCGTTACAGTTAGATAACAGCACCTGGGCTAGAACGGATGAGGAACGATGCCTTCGGAAAATTCCTTAGCAAAGTCTTCACACCAAATGACAGTGTCGTTCAGACTGAAAACGAAATTTACAACTTCCTGAAATCGGATCTTCAACTAAGCCCACCACTAAAGAGTTGCTCACCAAAGGAAATATACCATGAGATAAGGAAACTAGATCGAAAAAAGGCTCCAGGATTTTGCTTAATCACAGCCGAAGTACTACAACAGTTACCCAAAAAGGCGATAGTATTCCTTACACAGCTGTTCAATGGTATCTTAAGGCTGTCATACTACCCCAATTTATGGAAAGTCTCAGAAATCATAATGATTCTAAAACCGGGCAAACCACCACACCTTGTATCATCATATAGACCCATAAGCCTCCTACCAGTAATTTCAAAACTTTTTGAAAAAATCTTATCACGTAGACTAAATCGAATTCTGGAAGAGAACAAAGTAATCCCAGAACATCAGTTTGGATTTAGAAGCAAACACTCGACAACAGAACAAGTCCATAGAGTAGTCACCAAAATAAGAAATGCAATGGAGAAAAAGGAATATTGTTCAGCGGTCTTCTTGGATGTGCAACAAGCCTTTGACAAAGTCTGGCACCCGGGTCTCCTGTTTAAGCTTAAAAGTAATCTTCCACACAATCTCTACCTGCTTTTGGAATCATACTTAAACAACCGTATATTCAGGGTTAAGATCAACGAATCGTACTCCAACTGCTATGACATAAAAGCAGGAGTGCCACAGGGCTCGGTACTGGGTCCGGTACTGTATTTGATATACACAGCAGACCTACCCAACACTGACAATATTCTCTCGGCAACCTTCGCTGACGATACCGCAGCTCTTAGTAACAACAAAGATCCAATTGTAGCATCGCAAATGCTGCAGGCACACCTCGATAAAATTAACACATGGATGGAGAAATGGCGAATCAAAGCGAGTGTCAGCAAATCAGTACATGTAACGTTCACTCTTCGAAAAGGAAATTGTGCACCAGTCAAACTCGGAAACGATTTACTCCCCCAACACCAGACAGCCAAATACCTCGGTCTGCACCTGGACAGAAAACAAACCTGGAGACAACACATTGAGAAAAAACGAGATGAGCTGAACCACCGCCTTCAATCCCTGAAATGGCTGCTAGGAAGACATTCACGAGTATCTCTCGATAACAAAATACTTATCTACAAAGCTATCCTGAAGCCGGTATGGACCTATGGAATTGAACTTTGGGGAACAGCCAAAAACTCCAATGTAGAGATCCTGCAAAGATACCAAAATAAAGTACTGAAAACCATAACAAATGCTCCGTGGTTTACCAAAATGTCTGAGCTACATGACTGCCTCAAAATCACTACTGTAAAGGAAGAGATTGAACACAGAACAAAACTATACAAAATGCGCATTGAAAACCACGTCAACAGCCTGGCTTCTGTACTGAGCAACCCACTGGAACACCGTCGACTAAAAAGGCAGCACACATGGGACATAGCTTGACCCAGTCAAGCAACATTAAGAGGGATGGCCCTCACTGGAGGACCGTACTCGAAACGCCAACAAACACAGAACGCATCTGCTAAAGGCTTGCGAAGCCGATTGCAAGATTTAAATAAAAAAAAAAAAAAATTAGTGATTAAGCAGTGTTATCGAATGTGAGTATCAATACAAACCATCTCTGGTTTAATGATACAAATAAAATAAAAACTTGAATTAAGACTATATGTACGATTAAATAAATAAAAAAAAAATATCATTTCTAAGGATGTTGTACACTTCTTTATGTATGATATGTACTTATCTGATAAACATTGTACGATTATTGACCTTGCTTTAATATCCATTTCCTTAGTTGATTTCTCACTTTTTATCGCTTCTACAACTCCTTTTTCCTCCAACAGTAACATTATTCGAAATTTCCTTGTTTGAAAATTTACTTCCTTTTCAGAAATGGCATCGCCTCATATTTTTTCATTTCCATTTTTGACAGCTCAAAATTCTCTTCTGATTTTCATATTTCCATTTCATTTACCATTTTTCTTCTTTATATCAGCACAAATATGCGGCCCATAACCTTTTATGATATAGCTGAGGGCATACTGGTAGAGAAACAATTATTTTAGGTTTATAATATTTATTTTGCGTGAGCCATCTTCTATTGAATTACCTTGACAGTTTATATTATTCTTTTTTCACACCACATGGCCATAGACATAGGTATACTTAACACCCACCCAAAAAAAACCTTCTAGAGGCTGCGTAGCCACTTTCCATACAAAACATATTGTCTGAGTTCCGGCAGTGGCCGGTAGGCTATTAGCGCACGCAAGTAGGTACGTAGAGTGCAATATCTGTAGGTATAGTATGAGTACTACTAAAACTTCCTAATAGACTGGCGTGGTTTAGGCGGAGATTTCTTGAAAACGCTCAAAAAGGTGGTTTTTTAAACCAGTGTATCTCTTTGACCATACATAATTTTGAAAGCAAAAAAAAGTGTAAAATATTTTTGAGTCTTTTTTGCATACAGTGATGGAACTCAAAACATAATTAAATTCTTTAATGCATCAAGAAAATAATCAAAGTCACCTCTTCCCACCATCTTTAAAACCAGTTTATCCCTTCAATAATAAGTATTATTAAAATTAAAAATATACCATAAAATTCCAAAAAACATCTTGAGGTAACCGGCATGTCCTAGAACCAAAAATTCGAAGACATGTGACATCTACCAACCCGCACTGGGCCCGCGTGGTGGATTACGGCCCAATCCCTCTCATCGAGAGGAGGCCTGTGTCCCAGCAGTGGGAACATTATAGGCTGATGATGATGATAAAATTCCATACGCCAAACTACATCCAGTGATCGATTATTTATTATCAGTAAATAATAGGAGAAAGAAATAAAAAAAATACATTTATTTAACACAGACTAAAAAGGCACACAAGATACAGAAAAATATAAAACTAAAAATTCAAACCAACAAAAAGTGTAAAGTGCGATGTTAAAACTAGCATTATTAAAATGTGCCACGGCTGCGCTAAAAAGGCCCAGTTCAGCAAAAATGCCAGACAGCTTGTGTCTGACGGTGGTTTTCAACTGGACCTGTAGTGTGAGGTGACGGATGTAAATCAGCATACCTTAATAAAATTTGTGTCAGTTACAAATAAATAAATAGCAACGAGTAGTACATAACTAGTGAGATGTTGATATTGATATAATTTGTTAGAAAGTACTTAGATTTAGTACCTAAGGTAAAGAATAATAGTTGTGTTAAATGTTGTAAAAGATAAGAAGTAATTCAACTTACCTACCGATTTAACTTTGAATATTTGAGTATGACATTTAATAAAATTTCAAAACAGAACAAATAGGCTGGTAAATAAATAATTAAGACGGTCTCATGATCAGTGTGCTAAATATATAAACAAAGAAAGGAATGCTTTGAAAGGAGTCACATAAAAAAAACTGTTTCTAGACAATGCGGCGACACTTTCACGATCCAAACACATTTCATAATTTATTTATCCATGCACTTAATCGCACAATACGCTGCAAGCAGCCGAGCGCGACGGAGTATTCACAGACAACAGTTAATTTTATATTAATTTGTTACTAATAGTTAATAGCTAATTTTATATGATTTTATTTGCAGTTTTACGACAATGCTTGCTCATTTATTATTTTATTATTCGAATTTATTACAACAGATGAGAGCGATAATACGAGTACATTCAAAATTACCAGGGCCTTAAAAAATTGGAATCAACTTGGCTATTTACAACGATTTTCGTGTGCCCAGTGATGATAATTATGGCAATTAAAAAGACCTCACACAAATGTCGACTCATCAGTCAATAAATACAGTTAGAGAACTATCCCCCTGTTTCTAATATCCAGCCGCAAAATCGTAACCGAGCTTCATTATCTCCCGCTTGTAACTCTTGAACCAGAGTACAATGGAAAGGGTGACGGCTATCTCGCCGCAACACGGACCAGCAGGCCTAGAAAAACACATTTCTGTTAGCGTTCACGCCAACGCTACGCCAAAAATGTATGGGAATGACATTACCTGCGAAAAGATTATGTCGTGTCCTTTCCGCAGGTAATGTCATTCCCATAAATTTTGGCGTAGCGTTTGACGTGAACGCTAACGGAAATTTATTTTCTCTCTAGGCCCAGACGTGTCACTACGATACGCCATACATTCTAGCAAGTTGCCGCGTGCTAGCCTCAGGCTCCTGGTCAAAAAACTAAAGAATTTCTTCTTAGACACGATTGTGACGTAATCTCCCTGAATTCACATTGGGCCGGAATAGCATCTCCCAGTCTCGTAATCGTTGGGCAGTGCGTAAAAAAGTTGTTGAAGTTGGAAGAATTATTCGTGTTTACAATCGCTGGTACGATCGCCTTACCGCTTCGCCGTTACCCCTTTCCGAGTAGTAACAAATCACCATATCAAAGTACTCACTCGCTGTGTAGTACTACAGTCAGCGTCAATAATATTGGGACGAACACAGTGTTCAAAATGACCTAAACCTCCTTAGGCGTGAGAGATTTTTCTTCTCTCCATTTATCGACAACTCTCAATAACGCCATAAAATGCGCAGTCCCTTCTGTGTCTTTTCGTAATTCATGTTCGTAATTCTTTTCTGTACGCCTTTATTTTTCCCTTCATGTTCGCGTCCTCTGCAGTTATTAATAAGGCCGTGATCAGTAAATATTTTTAAAATGTTTTCTGTGAGACCTGTACCCGTTTTTTTGGGGAAATAATCAAATAACTTCTCCTGCTCTGGGTGGAGCAGGAGGGCGTGTCAGACTTTTACTGACTAAAACCCACCCGTGTTCCTTCAGTAGCCCGTATGCCAGGGGCTGTGGTGTCTCTTTCGAACAAACCCGCACCCCTGGCAGGCATCGGCCCTTGCGGGCCCCATAATTTTTGTGCTGACATCTCTTTGAGGCGCGCGTGGAACACAACGCGCCGTTGACTTGGGCTTGGTCCTTACCGGACAGCGAGCTACCCATTACTCGCCGTCCGCAAGCTCATGCCTACGGTGGCCGGAAATCGGCCTGGGATTCCCGACGCCCAGGGCGTCTCCGTATCCTGCGGCGGCTAGGGTCGCGAGGGCGCATATGCTGCCTTTCCCTCACGTGCGCCGCCTCCCTCTTCGCGAGCATCACTGCTTCGCTGAAGGAGGTGACGGCTCCCCATGCCCTCTCGCTCCGTACCATGGCCTGGAGCAAGGCCGGACGCGAGAGATCGCCGCCGCCGATCGCCTCCACGAGGACACGGCGGTGCTCCACCCAAGCTGGGCAGACCGTCACCGTGTGCTCCACCGTGTCCTCAGGGCGATCTTCGCAGTGGAAACACCCGGGCGTTTCCTCCCGTCCTATCCGAAACAGGAACCTCCCGAAACAACCGTATCCGGTGAGGACCTGCGTCAGGCGGAAGGTGAGGACATGCCGCCTCTCAAACCACTCCTCAAAGAGGGGACTTACCGCCGCAATCGTGGCGTGCCCAGACCTGTACCCGTTATATCATCTATTTGCAAAAATGAAATAAAATGTTCTTTTATGCTTACGGAATCCTCTGTTATGTCGGCGCATCTTAATGCGTTTGGAAGTTGCGCTTTATGACTTATATCAGGAGTACACTCAGCTATGATTGCATAATACTTTGAATCCTTTATGCGGGAGACTATTGAAGATGTAACTTTTGATTCCATAAGTTCTATAAATTCATTTTGTAAATTTTTGCCACAATAATGGTCAGCTAGGTAACCGTTCGCTGCCAATCTGATATGCTCTTCCATTATGGGGTCAAACTTTGTCAATAATTGTACAAGGCCTAAGCATTTTCCGTTGTTCGGTGGTTATTCTTATTCTGTTAGCAAATTTACTTAGCTCAAATCAGGATGAGTGATTTACTTAGATCAAATCAGGATGAGTATCGGGTGTTTAATGTACGCATGCCATTACGTACATTAAACACCCGATAATATTTCTACAAGGGGCCTTTGTTTTCATTCGAATTCAATGCAGTATAGTCCACTTTGGTTTCCAAAGGTGTTTTGACAGTTTGACAATCACACATGTTGAACTTTTCTAAAAGGATTTGTGTTTAAACACTGTTTCTATGTACATTTCCTGGTCTAATGTAATTTTTTTATTATTTCTTTCGACTCTCATTTCGAAGAAACAATGGATTTCTTTGAATTCAACTTTAACCTTGGTCATCAAATAGAATTTTTAAAACGATTCCTCAGACCAAATAAAAAAGGTAGACTGAGCGTACGCTATCAAATAGCGTTCAAATAAGTGATTCATCGTATAAAGAGTTGTGTGCGTGACCTCATTTCGCAACACTTGCCATGCGTCTGTGTCATCATCATCATTATCAGCCTATAATGTGCCCACTGCTGGGACACAGGCCTCCTCTCGGTGAGAGGGATTGGGCCATAAGTGGAGTTTCTTGCCGGCTCTTCTCCATAGGAAACAACAATTTGGAACCGTGCACCTAGCTTCTGACGTTTCATAAGTGCCCATGCAGGTTTATATGAAATAAAAATATTTTGATTTTGATTTTGATTTTGAATCCACCACGCGGGCCCAGTGCGGGTTGGTAGATGTCACATGTCTTCGAATTTTTTTTTAGTTCTAGGACATGCCGGTTTCCTCACGATGTTTTCCTTCACCGTTTTGAGCGTCTGTGTGCTAAGTAAAAAATGTTGCCACTAAAACTTTTATCCCAATTCTGATGAAATTATTTTGATTTTTTATGAAAAAAAAATTCTTATGAATGAAACACTTTTTTTACTATTAGGTACTTTTAATAAAGAATTAAAGACACAAAAGAGATGGACAAAATGTACCCCACCGAGTACACACAATAAATTTATTGTAGTTAAATTGAATTAAAAAATAAAGAATTTCGAATTACTTTTTATGCCTTATTCCAGAAGTGGACAAACATTCATAATTAAAAGTATTTTGTGTGATTTTGCTCTAAATCCACAAGCTTGTAGGTAAAAGTGGAGGCCACACTCCAAATAAAAAAGTAAACACAACCTGTGGGCTAACGCTCTCTTTCTAAATGCATACATAAGAACGAGACAGTGATATGTGTTTTCTCTTTCTTATGTAGAAAGTGAGCGCTAGCCCACAGTCGTCTTCACTTAGGTATTTAGAGTGTTGCCTCCACTTTTATCTTTACGTTTCTTGGGCTAAATCACCTTATAATGTTGCCATATTATATTAACAAAGATCAGAACAGGGGAAAAATGATAATTTAACGCTTAATAAAAACAAAACCATATGCATAGCAGGCCTAAAATATACTCGTAAATTATTCGTAACCTAAATGTATGAAACATATTTCTTGTCTGTTTTCTTATAATTACATAAATCGAACCATCTGTTATTTAATTTATATATGTTAGTGCAGTTACAGAATAAGATAGTTTCACGTTACCACTGGCAGCACCGCCGACAAATGTCCATTGTCACCAAAATGACAATTTGTTGTTAACCCTTAAATACTTACCCCTTATTGAAGGCACATCAAGTTTGAGCGACTTAGGTAAATAGAATTTTGGATCGAAAACACTGGTATTGGGTTTTATGTTTCTTTTTGTAATCACACACAGAATATGTCTTGCAGCTCTCTAGCCTATCTGCCCCATTAGTTCCACTTCCTGCGGTTGCAAGAAGCTGTTCATCGTCGAGTTGCAATAGCCGACAGTAATATTTTATCTAACATTTTATGTGTGAAATACTGGCTCCAGAACTAATGCGGAGCAGACGAGGGATTGAATAAGTCTATATAAGGTGTTCCTCTCTTTTTGGCAGCATGTTATGTTGCTATGTTCGTGTCAGATAAGACGCCACCGTCTTAATAATGACCAGTGACAGCGATTCTTACCGCAATAGTTTATCTTCCTGGACCTCAATCAATCAACTCAGTCTATCGCAGTCCACTGCTGGACATAGGCCTCTCCCAGGTTGCGCCACGACACTCTAGAAAGCAAAACTCTTTTTCCTGGGCCTGTGAGTTCGCAATTGGTATAATGGGGCTTCTCCGTTTGACGATCATGAAATGGGGAAAAACCGGAGGCGTAATTTATAGCAGATTGTCTTCCACTAAAGCCGACTCTTCTTCGCCAACAATTTCAGAATCCAATCCTCGAAATTCCTCCAACACAAAATCATCTCCTATATCAACCTCCCCATCAATACAGTCTCTATTTGGTTATGTTCTTCATCGAATGGTTTTACCAGCAGACAACACGCAACAATTACATGATTAGACGCCATTTTTCACTAAAGCCATAAAACACATTCAATATTAAAAGTTACGTAACCACCTACCATCGCGCGGTATCTCAGACCTATGAAAAAAGTTACATACACACTAAAAGTAAACACGCGACAATGTGGGTAGCGGGTAGAAGGTACATAAACGCTCAAAATGTAAAGATGCGCACTAAGTTATTCACCAAAATAATTTAGTAGGTGTCTGTAAGACCGCGGGTAGGTAGTTAAGGGTTAACATACCATCTTCTACGTTTGCGCCGGTTTGCTTTCGGTAATTCGGTATTCGTTCGTATTGTGTCTATGTTTTCGTTTATACGGTTATATTTTATGGTGTCGCAGCCCCATGCGAGTGCTCCAATTATCTGTGTAATACGAAATCGTTCATTATACGTTTATATTTTATAGTATCGTAGCCCCATACGATACTTTTATGCTATATAAAATAGTTGCAAACTATAGATTTTCTCAGATTATAAAAAAAAACCGCTCTCCTAGTTTTATCCTATTCATGTTAATGCCTGGCACAGATATTTATATACACAATAATCTATATGTAATACCTTAGCCGTAGGGAAAAGTTCACCTTTTTTAAACCCTCATATTTTTTGTCCACTTCTGCTGAGCAACACCAATTATATACTGCTTTAATTTGTTAATGTCGAAGACGTCTAAACATCTGACCATTTACTCGATATCACCTTGAAGTGGTCATGGCGATACCAACTTAAAATCGTATTGCATTGCGTAATGAATTGCATTGCTGATGAGCAATTTAAAATCGCAATATTCTCCAGAGGTATGCAATTATCAGAAACTATACATTTCAATTCTAGATGCGTTAGCAGTTCTTATAAATGCCTTTAAATTGTTTGACGTTTGGATTATCATTATGTCCCCCTTGCCTCCTAATTGAATGAAACAATATCTCGATATGGTCTTGGCTAAATTTGTATGTTGGTAAATATACCAGTTGATGTTCATTATGCGCTAGATTGTCGTATTAATACTTTAAACTTTCTATGTTTATAAGACCGCCTAGAAATTCTGTTTTAGACTTAGCTTCGACAACTGGTTTGTAATATCGCGTGATGACGAAAGTTTTTCCACCATCTTTCATTATTTTCCTCTTAGTTTGTGTTTTGAGTTTTTATTTAGTTATGATTTTTTTCATCTCATCGGAACATTCATAAATCTGGTTTTTGTTCCCTTTGAAAATTTGTTTTTTTTAATCCGTATTGATTCATTCCTCGGGTATTGAATATGTCAAAGAAGTTATATGCCATATTTACGAAACTTTCTATGGGCTTAGACTTTTTGAAGATTGGCAGTTGGTTGGTCTTCCCTGTGAATTTTTAACGCTGTGGCTACGGTTCTGGTTAACAACTGGGTAGCCAATTTCCCTTTCATTATTTGATTTTTGAAAGAAATATGCCCAGTTGAGAATTTATTTGCAAGATGTAGTCCTTTATTACTTCGTAGTTCTTTAAGTTGGACTAAATAATTCTATTGCACAAGTTCCTCATTAATGGCTAAAAAATCTCTTTTGGACTCTAATTGATTCCTTAGTCACGTGACTGTGATCTAAAATGCGAGCTACTTCCTTGTTACAAGATAGATTATTAAAAGTGCTTTTGATTGCCTTGATGTCTCTTATATTACAGCCAAGTACTTCCATAGCAGTAATATTTGTGCTATGATCATCGAATATCAGCGAAATTACGTCGACCATTGGCTTCAAAACAATTTATTAAACACATTTTCATTAAATTAGCCTTTTGGTCACCACTTATCACTATTTCATAAAAAGTAACCTAACGGAATTTTCCACCACTGGTTTACTGCTACCAGTAAAAAGACGAATGCTTGAGAAGCCAAAGCATTAGAATCAGAGGTCAGTATCCATGTCGATTAAGCCTTGGTATTTTCTAACATCCCATATTTTTTCCTATGAAATGAAATTTATGAAAAACAGTTGTTGTCATCCAACCTGATTCTTGTGCAATGCCTAACGTGCCAACTGGAGCTTCATCTGTTAACTCCTGCTTCATTTTTTTTTCTTGGGTATATGAGGCATGGAGGAATATAGTGTCCATTTGCACTCATGCAACAGACCACGGTAACGTTTAACCCCCGTTCATCGCTAGTTAAGGACCCAACCTGCTTTCGGCCCATAGTCGCAAACACCTTTTGGGGTCTTTGAACAGTTGAGACAATGCTGACTCATCTACATTGTACAGTCTATGCGGTAGAATATTATTACTTTGAATATCCTCTTGATAAGTGTTAAAAACAGTGCCACTTGTGGTCTATTGAAAGCTTGGGCTCTCGCAGCAGAAGTAGCTTCTGGTTTTCTCAGAGATATATCTGGATTTCTGCGTCTGAACCCAGCCACACCTATAAAAAACCATTTGGAACCTGCAATTTTCGTAACTTCATTAAAATTGGGTGGAATCTGATTAATGAACTGATAAAAAATACGCACTTAATAATCGCTGCAAATTGGTAGGCTGATTTTAAAACTTCTTGACGAGTGAACGCAGTCTTGTTTCTAAAAGCTTAATATGACTATAACCAACTCTCGTTCCATTTCAACAGTAAATACTGTCATAGGACACTAAGAACAATAAGGGCATGGGTAGATATAGATGTACCCATGCCCTTATTGTTTGGAACTAAAGTTTTTTTTTTGATCAAGTGCTTGTGTCCTTAATGTGGCTTGAAGAACTCCAAACATTTTAGAAGCCATCAGCCAGCCCATTTCATTTTTCTTAACTGCTGCTATAGCTTGTTCCATCGATACTTTATCCTAACTTAGTCGGTCTGTCTTTCTTTGATAATTTCGAGGCATGTTGATCGATTAGTTTACTTACTGAAACAAACAATAAGTTTTCCTTTGAAAAATACTTTTTTTTTTAATAAATAAATTAAGCAATTAGCAGCCATGCTCAATTAAAACAACATTTAAACTCTACACCTGGGTCAAACGACATAGTATGCCATTTTATCCGTACATTTGGTATGTCATTTTGTCCACTTTAATACTTCATTATCATTATCATAATGATAATGATAACCTTGAAAGCAAATATAAAAAAACTACTAAAGATATTGAGATTCAAACACATGCATGAACTTACCTAATTCAATCATAAATATTTGACACCAACACAGCACATAAACAGGTTGTTTTTTACGTTCTCCTGAATGTAAAAAATATTGTTTGTGTCGTCCGTGCCACACGCCAACTCGAGCGTCACGGTAAGGCCACAGGTTATAACAAAGCGATACTCTAGCGATCGGTGGGCGAACTAATAGTCTGTGACATCTTAGAAAAGGTCGGTGTGTCGTTTTGTACGCCTTTTTGGAAGATAAGTATGGAACGTTTTACGTACAGTCGCCAGCACGTCAAGCTAAACCCTATACATAACTATAACTACGACGAGCCATGCAGTGTTAGAAAGAAAGTATCATTGCCCTGATTGGCGGACGTTTAAACGTTTCTAAAATTGCCCAATTGCTGCACATTCTAATATTTGGGAGCCAATTATCATGTTTTACTAGAAATAAGCCACACCCACGCCCCCCTGCGCGTACGTCACCGCTCCCGAGTTTCACTCATCACATCGTCAGTCAATAAAATTTCGTGGAGTCGTCCTGTAGTCGTCCTGTGCGTGATATTAGTAACTCTAAAACTATTAAATAATATTAATATGGCGACTGGTGCCTCAGTTGACGCAAGATGAAAGAGAGTATATCATAGCGCTTCGATTGAGTGGATGCCTGGTGACAGTGTCGGCAGACGGGCATAACGGTGAGTAATATTTTATATTTATTGTTTATTTTTATTAAAATAAACAAAGGCTAATAAAAAAAATGTGTCTTATGTGTTTTTCTATAGAATATTCGAAATAAGTTAACAGAAGGGTTAATTACGTAGGTATCGTCTTTGTGTTCTTTCTTAAGAGTTTCTGATAATGTAAGTTTTTAATGGTGAGCGCTGTTCCAAGTAGAGTGTAGCTGCTAGCTGCAGCACCCACCCCCCCGTGAAAGCTTAAATTCACAATGAACTATTGTTTTTGATTCCATTAAGTCATGAAATATTCTAAACAAAAGTTAATCCAGTAAGTAGCTAGTGATTGGATTTTAAATTCTTACCTACGCAATTACGCACTTTCTTTTAGTCCGTTGAAACATTGCTGGGTCAAGCGTGTTCGCGAACCCAAGTTTAGTTAGAATCTAGTTACCACGAAATCAGATTGTAAATGTAATGTAAAGGTAGCGATGTTTGTGTGTAAATAATTTAATGATTATAAGTTAGCTTCCTATTACTGTAGGGGCTTGTGGCTAGGTAATAACAGCCACACGGGTCGATCGATCAGGTTAAGCTACGCTTGAGCGGTTAGTCCATGGATGGGTGACCATCTTCATATACCAAGACTCTTCCGTACCTCGGAAAGCACGTTAAGCCATTGGTCCCGGCTGTTATTTGTGGATCTTTGACAGTCGTTAAAGTTCGGTGGAAGCCCGAATGTCTGACAACCAGTCTTATCAAGGGTATTGTATTACCCAGTAACTGGGTTGGAGGCAGTCGCTCCATGTAAAATACTGGTATTCAGAGGCATCCGGTTAGACTGGAAGCCGACTCTAACATAGTTGGGAAAAGGCTAGGCAGATTATATTTTGTAGGGAATTATAATTAAGTTTTAATACATGTTTGCCTGTGTGTGTATGTGCAAATAAACTATAGCCATTTGTTTCGTTCCAGGAAAAGAAAACTTTTTACTTCTGGTTTCGGGCGGCGGTGGCAAGAAAGCGGAACCCTAGAAGCCCACCACCGGCAACTCTAGGCGAGAACCACGACGGCGGCAGACGATGCGACTATGGTCGGTGCCGATCATTTTTTGAGCACACGAGCGTACAGCGTGAGTCCATGCATAGCTTAGCTTGTAATCACACTTATCACATTAACGTATTCATTATTTACATAATACATGGTTTTCTTGAGAAGTGAATAACAACGTTGATTAAAATAGGTAATACCTACTACCTAATAGACATGTTGTAAGGTCGCTCGGCGCGCACTCAAACCGGTTATACGCGAGCCGGCGCGGCGGACCAGACTCAGCAAAAATTATGATAAATGTTCAGTTGTCTACAACGCGCCCCAACAAAGGTGGAAGTACGCAATACGACAGATTATTTATCTGTCTATTTTTATATTTTGTAGAATAATAATTTTAACCGTCCCATATTCATTTAGTTAAGTTGGCCCGTCCCGTAATTTTTTTCATAATAAAGAATTTTATGTAATTATGTATTGAAATTGACAATATTTATTTGTTTTAGATTTCAATAGACACCGTCAAAAGGCGCCTGAAGAACGTTGGAAAGAAATTCCGCCGACCTGCCAAGATTTTAATGACCTAGGCGCATTAGGAAGCACACACTGAGTGCACGGTGTATAGTGTCGTAGCCTTAGCTTTAGATGACGAACTCCGATTCTAGGGCACTAGTAAATAATGCACTTTATTCACCTGGGTTTCCGTAGGAACCAATCCTATGTGTTCATACAGGTCATGGTCAATTTAAGTGCCAAGTTTCACTGAAATCCGTTTTTCCGTTAGCGTGAAAAAGTAACAAACAATATCTATCCATTCCCACAAACTTTCACAATAAATAGTAGCACAGTTTTACAATTCTTATGTAGTATTTTTATTTTGTAATTATTTTATTTATCAAAATAAAAGAATGAAGGTATTTCTAAGCATTGTTTCTCAAACACTGATTCTTTCTTCCATTGCTCGATTTGGGAAAGACGCCAGTCATGTCGTTCGTTGATTTTGTGTCATAATTAGAAATCGGATAAACGGATGCATATTTAATTTACCTAAAGTTAATTTTTAGATTATTATTTTTGTAAAAAATATCCCGGGATTCCAGGAACACCGGGAATTTATGAAGCTTTCTAGTTCAGGTGTTTAGTATGGAAGCGACTTTTAAAGTGTTAGGATTGCATAAGTATTCAGATGCATATTTATTTAAAACTAGCAGCGCTCCGCGGTTTCACCCGCGTCGTTTTCTTTCCCGTAGGAATACGGGGATAAAATATAGCCTATGTCACCCGGGGATAATGTAGCTTCCCAACAGTGAAATAATTTTTCAAATCGGTGCAGTAGTTTTGGAGCCTATTCAATGCAAACAAACAAACAATCAAATCTTTCCTCTTTATAATATTAGTATAGCAAATAAAATACATGTGTATGTAGAGTGTAAGTTTGTAAGAGAAGGAATAGTGTGAGTAGTAATGTGCCGTTCCCTAAAATGTTCCCAAAAGAATCTTTCCAGTGCCCAGGGATATTCCCAATTGCTGGGAATGGGAACGTGTCGGTGAAACCACATAGAATTAAAATAAAAGTAAAAATATAATAACATACTAAGTTACTGGTAAGATTTAGTAAGTAAGTAGAAGTGACATGTAAAAGTGCTCATTTCGCGCTATCTTTATTACTAATGAGCGGCAGGCTAAACAATAGAAGTTTACATTTCTGGAGTTGCCTATTAGTTATGGCCATAAATGATGCACAAAGGATAAGTAAATAACATTTCTCAAAATTAGTATCACACGGATCACACCTGCACAGTTAAAAGGATAGTTTTTTGTTATCAGTTTTACTATCCAACTACATCAATAAACTGTCGAAAATTCTCAGTAACACATTGTGGGTGTAAAAGATATGCGTTTAATTTCTATCTTTTATTATTTTATTATGAAACATGCGAGAAGAAACCTAATCTAAAAAGTTAAAAAAAGAAAAATCTTTAGCTTATGTGTTAGTGTTCTCACTAACTGTGAATGTTCCCGGGCACCAGCCCAGTCAAATTATACTAATCTATCCTCCGTTTGAAATAACATTAGACAGTTAATTAAAACTTTTTTTACAGTCCGTTTAACTGATTTTGACCTCTATTGCGTTGTAAGCATGATAAATGGTATCTGCATTAAACAGTTGGTGTTGTAACCACTTTTTTGCTTTAACGCCATCCTTATTCCTACGGAATAGAAGTCACAATCGGTTGAACTGATTGTAAAAAAGGTTTGTTTAAATATGTAATCTTATTTCAAATGGACAATAAAAAATTGACAATTGAAGGGATGGACATTTTACATTTGTTTCGCGGCAGCATTTAATGTTACTTGGTAGTCATTGGTAGACTGTATAATTAATCTGTTACAAAAATCAATAAAAATATAAACTTGTAAAAAATATATTAACAACTTGTTTTTAATCTATTGTCTATTTGTATAGTTTGGTTTTATAAATTTTGTTGTAAGTATGTTTTAATTTAGAGTAGGTGTAGGATTTGTTTTGAAGTTTTCAAAAATTTATGTTTAAAAATAAAAAGGTTACGATTTTTATTCCGCATTTTATTTTTAAACTTTTCCCGCGGTTTCACACGCGTTACAGTATCCTTTGTCCTTTTCTGATAGGTAGGTTCCCTCTCACCGAGAGAAGGCCCGTGTCCCAGCAGTGGGAACATTAAAGGCCTATTATGATGACAGGTAGGTAGGCAAAATTCCATGATGATCGGTTGTGTAGTTAAGGCGCCAGAAGCAGGGGGGTTTATCTACCACTGAAAAAAGGGGCTCTAGCTACCATTGAATCTATTATACGGGACCCTGACGCCGACGGTATATTTATTTACTTAAAAAAACGTCACCGTCCTTTTTGCAAAAGACCCGCCAAGATATTTTTATATGCTTTATAGCTAGCCCCATAAGGGCTAGCTACGCCACTGCGTAAAAACTGAAGGATTTTAGGAATAGGTATTCTTATGACAATTTGGGTGTAGCCGCAAATGAACCTCGTATGGGAACCCATGTCCTTCATGATGATGCGTAACAAACAAAGGAACTCATATTCTCATTGACATAATGACAAAATATTTTGAATGTAATGAAGTAACGATAATAATTATAGATTCGAATTTTATTTCCCTAGATATCGTATCTTATTTCTTGCGCAATAAGTTTGAACTTTCATGTAAAAGCAAACTTCGGTAGGTATAGGTAATTCCGTTACTGACCTCCAACCTTATAACTTTGGGAATAAGATCGTGTTAAACGTTAATCTCAAACAAGGCGGACTGACAAAAGGCGTTTTGTAGGTATAATTAATTAAAACTTCGTCCACGTTTGTGATGGGTATCTATATTGTTTTCGAAATTTCAAGCCAATTGTGTCATGGGTTTTTGCATTGAACTTCGTAAAAATACTTAGAATAGAAGAGCAAGGAACGCACGAAAACAGGTGACCGCCAGCCCACCAGAAAGTAGGTAACAAAACTCGGAAAAAGTAATTAAAAACTGCGTGAAATAATAAAAAAAGTGTTTTTCTCACATCAGATTACCTACCTGTCTACTTAATATTATTCTCCGAGAGCGTGAAATTTCGCTACCTACCTGTTTAAATATATGAGTAGGTAACACCTACTTAATACTTACAGCTATTTCCAACAATTAAGTAAAAATGAAGAAATTAAATATAAAAACGATTATATCAAAGCTTTCTTAAGTAGTTTAGGCAATGCGCCGTCCACGGGCCGCTTCTTTTTATTACCACGCTATTATTTGGATTCTATTCAAGTATTCAACCTGCTACGCTATTTCTTATCGCAAACTATCTTATTCTACACCACGACGCGCATACGCACACACTCTCACGTACGCACTGCAGCACGAAACATTACGAGTAAGAACGGACAAAAAGCTATATATCTCTTTCACACGATTCTCGTAGTTGTTGCTCATAAAGCGTTCAAGGTCAAAGTGGGGTAACTTGATGTGCTGGCGACTGTACGTATCCATAGGCCTTTGGTGAATAATAATGTAGTGAAACAGAAGTAATGCTTTATAATATTGAAGGAAAGCAAGACAACGTTCAACAACAGCTCTAAAAACACGAAAACTGATAGTGCAAGAGTTTGTTATACCTGTAAATTTATATTTTTCAGAATATTCGTATCCTCATCGTTGAAACAAAACTTTTCTTGAATATTAATTAAAATGTCTTCTATTTTATAATTTTTTCTTTGCGATCTATTTTGAGCTTGCACTCTTTTTATTTGGAATCTCTGCCTCTTAATTACACCAATTTTTCAAAGGAACAAAATAGTTATTTTTACCACATATTTCATCGATTTATTTCGATGATGGTTATAAAATTCTAGTTAATATTTATTGTTAATACTAGTTCTAAATATGCGTTTACTTTTTTGCTATGAAATTTTGTCTTAAAACGTCTGTCACAATATTTTCTAATTGAAAAAAAAAAAAAACGCTTTACGACTTGGGTAAGAAAGTCAAGTTTTTGTGCTATCATCCTCTTTAATCTGAATATATTTATGATAGTCTTGCATTTCTTCAGACTCGAAATCATGTCTTCAGGTTTCACTATCCTTATTTTTTGTTTTTAAGGTAGATGAGCCACGCGCTACATTATGCTACTGCTGCACATTTTTCTTTGTTTTCGGGATTTACTAGTAAATTTTCTACATCAGCGTCCCTTATGCACAAGTGCTCCTCAGCTATTTCAACGTTAACATTGCTTGTTTCTGGTTTGGGCTAGTTTTCAGTTTTTATTTTTATGAATGCTGTAACTCAAAACTGTCTTCTTCACAATTTACCCCAACCGATTTGTATGATGTTATATTACATATCAGTAATGATTTGTAAGCGTTAATATATAATATAAGCATGAGCACTTGGCATATTATTGCGGAGACCATGTGCCTTTATTGCCTCAAATAAAATTTTCTAACGGGTCGTGATTAATATGGCGCAGCAGTATCTATTTCAAACCTGCAGAATGCAAATCCTTTGTCAAAGCGAGAAAAGCTTCGATAATTTTTACCCAACTCGTTAAAGACGGCCCAGTTGCTCTGTTACCAGTTTTTGTGATGAATGTCATGGATTTCAATATTGGTAAACTTTTATACCACAATCTGTGTTGCGGAGATTGCAGAGTTACAGCACATCTATACATTTTTCCTAAATCAGTTTTATGGAAATTGCCATTGACAGAATCAAACAATTTGTCGAAGAATAAGATTAGATCGGCTGTGTCCACATTTTTTTTTTCGGGAGTCTCTCTTAATCTGAAAAGAAAAAAAAATGACTTTTATCGTGATTTTATGCATCGAAAATGAAAGATTCACTAACGACATGGCCTGACTAAGGTTTAACGTTGTTACATAACACGTTAATCCGTACTTTCACCGAGTAAGGCACCCTTTCACGGTCCAGCTGGCGAGCGGACGTGTTCTGGCTACGCTGGGTGAAGGAGTACCTCTTTGAGCTCCAACACCGGCGGAAGCCCCATGGACTAGGTCAAGCAACGCAAGTTAACGACCTCGTACAAATCGTCGACCCGAACCTGCCCCGCAACGTGTGGATCTGTGGAAGAGTCGTCGCTACGTATCTGGGTCCCGACAACGTCGTGCGAACGTTGGACGCGCCCACCAAGGGAGGTGTTCTGAGCCGGCCAGTGAGGAAGCTGGTGATCCTGCCCCTGTCTACAAGCAACAAGCCCGCACCGGAAGTTGATACGACGCGGTCGCACGGCGGGTCTGATGTGCGGGACAAGTTATAGAATAGTGTATATAAAGTGATACATAGACACTCATAAGACAGTACATAAGTACCATAGTTTTAACAATTCGTTCATAGTTGTGTACTAGGGGTTAGTTCTTAGTACTAGGGGGAGTAATTAAGTGTTTATGTTATATTTTATATTGTTTTTATAATTTTTTTAGATAGTCTAGACTAGTAGACTCCAAGTAGAGTCCAATTATATATACTTTTACCCATGTTAATGTAATAAAGTTAGCGAAAATCGCAAATAATGTAGCGCGGTCCTCGTTACGGTAAAAGTTCGAGGTATTTTAGGTAAAATGTTCAATATTGTGCCTCGCTCTGATTGGGTGACGCTTTACGCGTGTTTTTTTATAATATTATGATTAGTCAAATTGGTTTTAAATTATTAACAAAAATTGTTGAAAGTAGGAACATTTTTGCATTTCGACACTTTCAGCGGCGAGCTACTGTAGCGTAAAAAAATAAAAGTGTGAGAGAAACACAAACCGCTACTTAATACGTTTAATTTTGATTTTTAAAAAAAAAGGTACAAAACAAGTAATTAAAATATAAAAAAAATTAAATTATCTATTTCTAAAAAAAAATGATTTTAAAAAATAAAAAAATATTTCAGATTCCAAGGCTTTTATAACAGAACTGGCGTCAACCCTTTTAAGGGGCACTAGCCAAACATATTTAGAAAAAACATCGACCATAGATAAAATGAATTTGAACCCATAATAAGCGATTGGAAGCGGTCCAATGACGTCGATAGAAATTATTTGTAAAGGTAAAGAAACTTCCTTTGGATAACACATATGACCACGTGGTTGGGAATTAACGATCTTATAAGCTTTACAAACCTCACATTGCCTTAAAGTCTCAGAAACATCTCGAAACATAATAGGTCTTTACCTATGAAATTGCCGTTTTGTATGAAAAAATTTAAACGAATTTTTTTCATGATTTTTTTATTTGTATTAATCGAAGTAATCACCCATGCAATCAATGCATCTTTGCCATCGCAGTGGCAGTTTATTGATGCCCTTCTTAAAGAAATCAGCTGGACGGGAGGCAACAAATTCTTCAAAGGCATTTTGTACTGCCTCTCGGGTATTAAATTTTTTTCCCGCCAAGAAGTTATCCAAATTCTGGAAAAAGTAGTAGTCTGTAGGCGCAAGGTCTGGTGAGTAGGGCGGATGACGGAGAGCTTCCAACCCCAGTTCTTGCAACTTGGAGACCGTCTGCTGTGCAGTATGAGGTCGCGCGTTGTCGTGCAGGAGCAGCGGAGACGAGCGATTGACCAATGCTGGTTGGAGATGCGCCAGCTTCTCCATCATTGTGTTCAGTTCTTCACAGTACACATCTGCAGTAATGCTCACCCCGTTTGGTAAGAAGCTGTGATGAATCACACCGGCGCTAGACCACCAAACAGTGACCATCACTTTTCTAGGGGTAAGTTTTCGTTTAGGGCATTGTTTAGGTGCTGAACCAGGATCCAACCAACTTGCTGAGCGCTTACGGTTATCAAACAGAATCCATTTTTCATCGCAGGTAACAATGCGGTTCAAAATTCCTTCATTTGTGTGTCTGTTGAGCAGTGCAAGGCACGTCTCGACGCGTACTTCGCGCTGGCGATCATTGAGTTCGTGGGGCACCCATTTGTCAAGCTTTTTTACCTTGCCAATTTGACGCAAATGGACCAATATTGTTTTGACGCTAACGTCGAAAGCTGCTGCTAATTCAGCCGTAGATTGTGTATCATCAGCTTCCACAATCGCCTTTAATTCGTCATTGTCGACCAAAGTCTTCGGACGACCGCGAGGTTCATTTTTCAGGTCGAAATTTCCAGAACGGAAGCGAGCAAACCAATAACAGGTGGTGCGTTGGTTTGTAGTGTTAGCTCCGTAAACGTCGTTGATGTTGCGTGCCGCTTGTGCCGCGTTGCTGCCACGACGGTACTCATATTCCATAATTACTCGAATTTTTAACGTATCCATGATGACGAAAAAGATTGAAATGCGATGAAAATGTAACACTAATCAATAAAGAAATGACTACTTTTAGAAAAAAAAATCCATGTTTTTAAAATAAAATTAATTTGAAATTATAATTCTTAGCCAAACAAAAATTATTTTGATTTGAAATGGCCAGTACTGCAGAACGGCAATTTCATAGGTAAAGACCTAATATTTGGCCAGTAAAAGTTATCCTTGAGCTTAGCATAAGTCTTTGCGACTCCAGGATGTATAGAAAGAGGATTATTATGAGCTTCCCATATAGCGGATTTAACCTTTTCAACGGGTAAAACCACGCGCCAAGGATCAGAGCACAATGAGTTAGTGATTGGCATGCGTCTTAAAAGAACACCATTCCGAATGGCGTAAGCTGGAAACGTTTGAGGAGAGTCACGAGCCCCTAAAAACACCTTTTTATACCATCTATCATTGGTATGGTCAGGTCCTTGATCGAATGTGGCCGGACTCGCGTACATTCTAGATAAAGCGTCTGGAACGACGTGTTGCGTCCCTTTTCGATGAACGATATCAAACGTATATTGGGAAATCACAGTAGCCCACCGCGCTAAACGCCCTGAGGGATTACATAGTGTGAGCAGCCATTTCAAAGCCATATGATCTGTTATAACAGAAAACTTCATTCCATCTAAATAACAGCGAAAATGCTTAATAGAATCAAGAACGGATAAAAGTTCACGTTCAGTAGTACTATAATTGCGTTCTGCTTTTGAGAATAAGCGAGAATAATAAGCGATAGGATGTTCAACACCATCGATCTTTTGAGTAAGAACTGAACCAAGACCAACAGCCGACGCATCACATTGTAAAATGAAGGGTTTTGAGAAATCTGGACAAGCCATAACCGGAGTATTGATGAGCGCATCCTTTAATTTGCGGAATGCTTGATCGGCGGCATTATCCCAACTTATAGAATCACGACCTTTTTTTTTTTTCTATAAGGGCAGTGAGTGGAGCTATTATAGAAGAAAAACCATCAACAAAACGTCTATAATATGAGCATAACCCAATAAAACCACGCAGTGACTTAGCAGTAGTAGGAACTGGATAATCTCTAATAGCATCGAGCTTGCTGGGATCAGTCTGTAAACCCTTTTCGTTAATAATATAACCCAAATATTTTAATTCGCTTTTACAGAACTCGCATTTTTTAAGGTTAATAGTTAAACCGGCCTCCTTGAGACGGTGTAGTACCTTTCTAAGGAGCGAGAGGTGACTGTTGAAGTCTTTTGATATTATGATTAAATCATCGACGTAACCGAAAACGCAATTATCACTAGTCGAGGTGAATTCAAAATTGACTATCCTATCTGTAAGGCGTTGCATCTCGGATGCTGCATTCGTGAGACCAAATGGCATCCTGACAAACTCAAATAAACCACGTTGTGGAACTATGAAAGCGGTTCTTTCACAACTCTCATCATCAGCGAGAGGAATCTGCCAAAATGCACTCCTAAAATCAAGAGAACTTATATACCTTGCACCTCGAAGGTTGTCAAGAATATCGTGAATACGGGGGAGCGGATAAGAATCTCTAATAGTAACGCTATTCAATTTCCTACTATCAACGCAAAAACGTACAGAACCGTCTTTTTTGGTAACCATCACAACAGGACTGGCCCATGGAGAACGTGAGGGACGAATGACACCCATCTCCAGCATCTTATCGATTTCCTCATTGAGCAATTTTAACTTAACAGGGGAAAGAGGGTAAAACCGTTGTCTAATTGGTGGTCCAGTAGTGTTTATTTTGTGTGATAGCCAAGTTGTCTTACCAAGGCCAACTTTATCGGATGAAATGACATCGAATTCCTCAATGACCCGTTGTAACCTTAACTCTTGGTCTGGTAATAAAACGTTACGAGGATGAATGTATCGAACCTCGCTAATACAATTAATCTGAGGAAGGGAATGCGAGTCAGAAGGAAGGGAATGAGAATCGGGAGGAAGGTACATATTACCTTTGATATTTTTGTTAAAAGCTTGACTAAAAACCGAAGTCAAACCGAACTTATTCCAGAATTCGATACCTAAAATAACGGAAGAAGACATAGAACGTGCCACTAAAAATTCGTGGACAAAAGTCGTACCATTAAACTTAACCGGGAGAAAAATAGTTCCTAAAATATCAATAGGAGAGTTATTAGCAGAAATAACACGTGGGCATGGAACGTTTGATTTTAGAGAAATACCCAGTTGTTGGGTTAAACAATCACTAATAAGAGACATTTGTGCACCAGAGTCAAGTAGAGCTTTAACAGGCCGGTTACACAATATGATCTCGATGAATGGGCGGTTATCAGACGAATCGGACGCTATCACCGGTGACACTGTACGGAGTAAAGCGTGTCGCCGGTGGGCTAAATATTTTTTGGATTGCATTTTGGGCAATCACGAGTTATAAAACCAGGTGTGCGGCATTTAAAGCATAGCATACCAGGGAAATCAGGGCAGGTACGATAGGGGTGTCCCGTTTTATTGCATTTTGGACACATTTGAGATTGGTTTGTTGCGCTTGAAACTAATTTTGTAGATTTGGGCAAAAAAGCTTACCTTTGGTCACGACGTCTAACCATCCACACACCAAACACACAATACGGGAAACTAACTACCACTACCTACAGGGATAAAATAAAACTCGGGATAAATATGTATATTTTGGGAGAAAATAAAAGAATTAGAAATTGGGTATAGTTACAGAGTTAATCTTTAAAATTGTATTTCACAACCATCACACAATTAAGCAAAGAACATAAATTCAGTTAGCAGTTCTGTAGTCCAGTCGTATAAATCGGGGAAACATTCAAGACAGGTAATCCTTTTAAATTCCACACGGGTATCTGACCAATTCTAATACCTGAAACTCACAATGAGAAAGATGAAAATTAAAGTTTGCTCTCAAGAGCAACCACACACGAGATAACAAAAAAATAGGTATTTCAGTAATAATTAATAAGAAAACTTACTTTAATTCGGGCGCCATATTGTAGCGTAAAAAAATAAAAGTGTGAGGGAAACACAAACCGCTACTTAATACATTTAATTTTGATTTTTTTTAAAAAAAGGTACAAAACAAGTAATTAAAATATAAAATAAATTAAATTATCTATTTCTAAAAAAAATGATTTTTTTTCTTTTTGGGACCTTAATGCGTCGAGGTGGGTTTGCTTAGTGGAAAAAGAAAAAATATTATTGAAAGTATTATGCAAATATTTTAAATCTGACCTAACAAAAAATCGATTGCAATCGGTTAAAGTTAGGGGAGTAAGCAATATAAGTAATTTTAATCGCGAAAACACTAAGAGAATCCAACGCGTGTTGATAGGCCTTAAGTCAGAAAGTTGTTATTTTTTTGACATGAGAATTTTTGATAAAAATTATATAAATCGGCTGCACTTTAAAATAGGTCTCTTGCTGCGAAAAACACGGATAATTGCTGGACTGCTGAACACGTCTGTCGGGTGAAATGTAGAAATCAGGGAACCACAGAACTGCGGCGCCCGCCTCTAACTCGAACACGTCTCAATCCTTGTAGATAGTCGTCTCGGCACGTGAGGTGTTTGGATTACGGGCGAGAGTGTCCCGACCTCCGTCGTCGATAACTGACGTCGCTTGGCCGTAGGGTGGAGCCAAAAATCGGCTTGTAACGGGATCTAAACAAAAAAGAAACTTCAGACCACCGATACAAGCTGAATCTTGATTAATTATGAATCTAAAGTGAAATAGATCGAAAAGAAAAAAAAAAACGACAATACATACCAAATTAACCAGAAAATCACAGGGTCACTGTTATACTTGTGCTAAGATACTTTATATTATTAGGTTTGCACCAACAGTAAAACCTTTACCAACACATGATAATTTTCAATATTAAACACCAAAAAAGATAAGCTCGACCATTACGTATCGGGTCCCAAAAAAGCAATGACATCGTCTGAAAGGAAACAACCGACGATTTTTTTCGGATTCCTGGTTCAAATGAGAATAACAGCTATGAAGAAAAATTTTTTTGAAAAGTTTGGATTAGGATTGGAAGAGGTTTTAACCGTAGCGATTTTACGCTACACTACCTATAAGAAAGTACTCTAAAAATAGAAGCAAGAAGTCTCCAGTAGTTTTATTCCCCGCTAACCCAGCACAAAGGAGTTGTATTACTGGTTCTAGTGATTATATTTCTCTGTAGACATATTTGTTACGGTCGCAAATCATACTTTAATTAACACATTCACTGTGCATGCCCCACCGTTGGGGCATATCGAGTTCCTCATCGTACTTGCATGACCCATGGGTGGGGCATGAGCTGTTCGCAAATTTAAAGACTCATAACCTCAAACACGTATGAGTTTAGCTACTTTTATCGGTTCACGAATGTGAACAATGAACTAAGAATAAACGTTACGCGAAAACCGGACGAACTTTTTTATTAGAGTTGCCAGTATTCCATTATCAAAAATTTGTTAATTTTGGGTGATGAATAAAACATAAGACGTATTAATATTAAATTTATTTCAATGGAAACTATTGAAACAGTCAAGACTAAAAGCTTTTTGGCACGCTAGACACTCCATATCCGTTTTTTTTTTTTTTTTGTTTTCCGAGCTGCTTCCGATGATGTACGGCCTTTTTCAACTAAAATTTTGTAACAACCAGAGCAACGTTTTCTAAAAATTGTTTTTGGGTCACGTCTCGGTAATTTAGTGAGAGAATGGCTGGATCTAGCACTTCTAGGCTGCTCAATTGAAACGCTGGACATAGAAGAACGGAGTGTAGTTAGATCTGTAGAAGGCGTAGGAGTTTGGAGGCTCAATAGTCGTTTAATGATTATTTCGTGGCCTTTTAGTACACTCATTGTAAAACGGGCAACAGACCGGCCACCCAGTTCGTTAGACGAGTGAATATCACTTGGATTTTTCGGTTTTTAAACTCATTAAATTTTTCTTTGACGCCGAAATACGCGGAGGCTTTCGCTTGAAAGGAATCGACAAGCCCGTTATAACACATTTTTGGTGTAATTTGGAGCGCCGTGAATCTCCCATTTTTCGATAAAATATTTCAGATGCCCCGCTAGATGATTTTTCCCGGCATAGTCAATAGGGCTTTGTCGTTGGTCTTCTATGTGAAGCAGAGGGTTTCTCATGCCCCCCCCTGTTTTCCTGTTGTTTGGTTTCGCCTCATAGGGTTTTCTGAAACCTCTGTTGGCTGACGACAATGCAGATGAGGTTGACTGAAGTTTATTTTTCTTAAATTGCTGATGACAGTTATTCTGAGAAGTTGAAGGTTCTCTGTAGCCATGACTCTTGATATTAGTGTCGGTCGCGCCCTTGGCGTGTAAAATTTTGAAAAACCGTCATTCTGCTTGAACGTCTCGGATAAAGCATTCCCTTCAAAGAGATGAGTAGAAGGAGATACAGCATGCAGTTTGGTCTGCATGAATTTCGAAGGCGGCTTATAAACAGAAAGTCTGAATTCTATAAGTTTTGCACTACGCCCACATACATACTGAAGAATATCGTCACTGGACTTCTTAAAATCAGTTTCCGTCCCGGTGATGTGTCTCGTAATAGTTCAGAGCTTTCCACGAAAATACACAATATATGTGAAAAATTCAATTTCCTACTTAATACGGTTCATGAGATACAGCCCGCTGACAGACGGACATCGGAGGCTTTTGGTTTGGTGGCCCTAAAACTGCCGACATAAGTGCAAAACTTTGAAATAACAGTGGTTTTTTTTTTTTTTCAATTTAATTATCTGCCTACCTATCTATACTTTCAGTGCTAGCCAAGCGCAACACGTCATACTCACAGATACAGTTAAAATTAGCATGTCGATGACGGTGACGCGAACACACAGGTTAGTTTTATCCAGGCTGGTGTCAGCACTTTTTGAACGTCAAAAAGTGCTGCAAAGGGCGGGCGTTTTTGGGGGACTGTCTTTTGTAATCAAAAGACAGTCCCCCAAAAACGCCCGCCATTCACCACTTCCTAGTGCTTTAGCTGGGAAGAAGAAGTGGCGCAACAAACAAGCTGTCTGTTATGTTAGAAGTACTTGATTCTATACAATGGTAGGGACGTAATTCACGTTACGAAACATAAAATTTAAAATTGTTCTAGATTTAAAAGATCAAAATCAAAATATTTGATTTCACATAAACCTGCATGGGCACTTATGAAACGTCAGAAGCTAGGTGCACGGTTCCAAATTGTTGTTTCCTATGGAGAAGAGCCGGCAAGAAACTCCACGGTTACTCTTTAAAAAATAATTGGCTTTAACAATATTTTCAAATTACAGAGATAAAATGTATGGGAGGACAGCGCAGGCCTGTCAATAAGTACCAGGTACTTAGACGAATACAGATTAGAAAATCGTCTACAAATCTACAGTCAGTAAGGCCTACAACGTTCTCTCATTCAAGCCACTCCAAGCGCCTAACCATATGGAAACTTGAGTTCCATCGCATGGGTACTTCCTTTATCAGACGTTTTGGGATACAGTCCGCCTTGTCCTTTTGGGCCTTCAATAGTTTCTTGAAAGCCGTGCTACTTGTTTTAGAGACTGAATGGTAGTAAGGGCAGCTTGCACTATTAAATTTAGGGAGTGGCAGAAACAGCCATAATGTTTCCATCCAATATTATTGATGGCCTTTTGGATGTTAGATGCGTTATCTGACACCGCGAAATTTATTTTAATGGTTAATCCCTATTCCGCCACACTATGAATTAGCATTTCTTGTATATTTTCGGAGTATTGAAAATTAAAACCATCTAATAATATGTATTTTAGCTCTAAATCGTCTGTCATATAGTGACCAGTAACGGCTATGCACGAATCGTTTGATCTCGAAGTCCATAAATCAGTATCAGAATTGTTGCATTCTGGGCCTAATTGTATTTTTAATTCTGCTTTGGTTTAGTCGTACAAAGCTGGCAATATGATAGTGGAAATTGTTTTCCTACTTGGCAGTTGGTAGCCAGGAATCCACCGAGCAAACTTTGGTTGAACCAAAGAGAACGGTTGGTGGATCTATAAATAGATCCATTAGATATCGACCAATTTTTTGATAGCACTGTAACTTCCTATTGTCTGTTGCCTAAGCGTAGGTATTATGGGAGGACTACCAGCGGATGCGGTTGTTGACGTACCGGGAGAAGCACTCGCAACAGCTTATGATGACGTGAGTTTGGCCTTACTGAATCGGCCTCGATTTCATATCTAGGCCGATTCAGTAAGGCCAAACTCAATCTCGGCTGTGCCCTGGTCAATGTCGTAAACGCATCTAAGTCCTTTTTTGTTTAAAATGAGCCTTAAGGTTTCCTGTAGAGACTTTGTAGCTTTTAACATTTCGCAACAAATACGATATTTTGCTTTTTTGTCGACAATATTAGTTTTTTCGAAATAGTCCCATAAAATGCTCGTACGTAATATCCCTATTAGTATTATTTAATTAGTATTTAACCTACTATTCATATTTTATTTACACTATTGAAACACAACATGAATATTACGCTTATTATGAACACAAAACTAAACAATTACGCACTTTAACTTTAGAAAGTAAAGAAAGCAAGCAGAGAAATTCGGTCACCGATCCGTATTTTCATGCGATATGATATCAGTATAGAGTGTTGTTCTGCGACTCATCGCGCTATATTTGCTATAGGTACGCGGATACCTGATATATAGATTCAGTGCCTCCGATATAGGTATTGGATGCCGCATGCCGATGATAAAAAGTCATCGTAAGTTGCGTTTTGGCGGTAAATTCAAAACAACGAAAATAAAATAGATTTTAATCGTTATAAATTGAGAAAATGTGTATCTAAATATATCGTGCCAATATTGAAATTAAAATAGTTTTTATGAAATCGGAAAATAGCTCTATTGTGTGGTGCGCTCGTTGGTACATTATTATTAGAACAAATAAAAAAAGCCCTCAAGCTTAACTTTGATAAAATATCGCCTCTTTGCGAGAATACTGTAACATCTCAAAAAAGGCAATTTTACAGGACGCGTATTTTAAACTTTCGAAATGTTATAAAATCTAAAATAATAGAGCTAAAGCAACAAAACCTTCTAGTGATTTATAATTTAACTATTAATTCATCTAAAACTATAGTAATTGTTGTTGCGCTATTGGCTATTTTTCGGTATAAATTAACAGGATTAAAAAAAAAGGGATATTTTGTCACACTATTACTGAAAAAGTTTTCAAGGATCGATGTGACATATGAACTTGTCACATTGTTGATAATATATTTTTTTGTGTTGTGTTAGGTTATATGATAAAAACACATTTTAGAAATAAAAATGTTTATTAAATCAATGAAAAATTTGTAGGAAAAGAAAATCAAGCATAAACATTAGTCATTATAACGTAGGTAGGATATACAGTTACCTACTTAAATACAGTAATTCAACAGTTAACAATCAACAAAGTTAACAAAATGAAACTATAGCTATCAGTTCTTAATTAAAAGTATACTGTTATTACTAAATTTGTTATTATTATTTTAGATCTAGCTAACCAATCAGTCTCTTCGTAACATTAGTCTTTGTAAATAATCACTAGGTTTATTCTAAACCTACTTTAGGTGGACCATAATCTATATTTTAACTAAAACAAAACCATCTCAATAAGAATAATAATACATACTAAAAATATTTTTATTCATATTGAGATAGGTTTTAAAAATAAGTATCTAAAATTATAAGTATTATATACTTGCAAAATGTATTAAAAACTTGAGTATTTATCATTAAGTACTATAAAATTACGACTTAGGAACTTTTCATTATAAAATATCACATAGGTATTGTACTTAAAGGAACCGACGTTTCACTTATCTCACATAAAGTAATAAAAAATAATTGTTATAAAAATTACAAAAATAGTATAAAAAATAAAATAAAAACATTCTTAGAGCGATTCGTAAAAGCTCCTATGAACTCCGGGAATTAATTTCTTATTAATCAAATCCATTAGGTCCGATTTTTTTCGTTCAGCTATCCCGGGTTTATTATTATAGACATTTTTTATTTCTATATTGTTGTTTCTCTTTTTTCTCAAAACGACGGCTTTTTTAAAGTCCGTTTCAGCATAAGAATTTTTATAAAATATAGCATTTGTATCATCTTTACTAACTCTTATTACTCTTACTTCTGATAGTTTAACTACATGGTTATCTTCATCTTTTGTTAAGTTAAAATTAATTTGATTACACACACTTTTCCAATCATAAAAATCTTCGAAACACATTTCATTGACGTGTATTGGCTCACTCTTTTTCCTGGCTGTTTTTATAGCACCGATAAATCCGTCGGGAGTGTATATAGGACCGGATCTTAATAGCCTCTTTACTTGTCTCTCAATCTGGGAATGGGCAGAGTCGCCTTCGTTCTGGGTATGGCCTTTTACAAGATATTTGTGTGTTATGGATTTCAGGTTAGGCAAGGTCTGTACGGCATATAAATACAGGGCAATCATGAATTTGTTTTTATTTTGCCCTGCGCAGTTGTCTGAATAGAAGACAACCTCTAAATCTTCAGCTGAATTTGACATTTTGGTAAGGTAATTAAATACACAAGTACCTATTTCATTTATGCCTCTATTTGCATGTGACTCGTCCCATACGTAACTTTCAACAACATTATTCTGAATATTATAAATTGTTAGATTAAGAACATTAAGTTTGCATTTGTAGTAAAATACAGAAATATCGCCCTTAGGGCACTGGAATACAGCTTGGAGATCGTAAACAGCAACTAAAATATATTTATTGTTCTTGTCATTTGTCTTTTCAATGCGTGATAATTCTTTTTCTCTGATATGTTTTTCGTAGTCTTCTTTTTTCAATTCTTTTTCTTCGGGCGTACTATTTTTATAAACTTCGCATGTATCGCACAAATCTTTCTTCGGCACAAAAAACGATATATTAAATTCTTGTGTAAATATACGATAAAACATTAAATAACTTGCATAGGGTATATTTTTAGATTTACATTGTTCAACGTAGTCTCTATGCAGGTCTGTAATTGCTTTGCTGCCGTCAATGTAATGTCTTTTCGAGTTTGCTCGAATATAGTGCGATTCTATTTTTGGTATCGCTTCTATAAATTTTCTTATGCTTTCTTTAATGTTTTCATCAACTTTACTGTGATTTAGATGAGTGCCACGGTAATCTTTCATTGACGAGATATTAGTGTCATTATTTTTCTTTTTCAACGCGGTCTCTATAGGGCGGTTATTGATAGCCAAAGTGTTTTTGAAAAACAATTTACATACTCTGATCTTTGCACCAGAAATAGTCAAAAAGAAAGCGTTGTTGTTTTCACGCTTTGCAGCAATATTTCCGTCTGAGTCCACTTTCACATATCGCTGTTTTGGAATAACTAAATCGACATTATTAGCTATAAACGTCCATTGTTTCTCAATTTGTCCTAAACCCCAATATTCGTTTAAAATTTTCTCACGTTCAAGCTCTGAGAAGTTAGAGCTACATTTAAATTTACAATTTTCTCTGCAAGGTGGTTTAAGCTGGCGTTTTGGAAAGGGCTTATTAGTTTTTGTTGAAATATATGATAGTCCACTATTTCTTAATCGCTTAGCGATGTTCTTCTTCCAATTTAACTCTTGCCTTGGTCTTTTTTTTCCTACTTTAGTTGGGGTGATGTTGGAAGTGGTTGGCTCTATTGGCATAGTGGTATCATTCCCAACTACAAGCGAATTATTCTCTGTTGCGACCAGATCTATCTGATTTGTATGGTTAACTATTATGTCTCGATTTTCTGCTGAATTACTTACCAATAACATGTCAACTTGCTCTATGGTGTCAACTGAAGCAATATTATTATTTAAATTAAACAAGTCTTGGTCTTTTGAGAAGTTGTAGTTAGTGCTGGCACCTTCTTCTTCAGAGTCTGAAGTATGTATATTATTACTTTTTGACTTCTCCTCTTGATAATTGGGATCCTTTACGGAATCATCACTATCTGGGGAAAAGTTAAAAGAAAATTAGTCCCAAATAATTACGTTGCAAACGTTCGGCATCCGAAATGCACAGAATTGAACACAAATTATTACATAAATTGAATAAGTGCATTTATTAAGAAATAGTAGTCTCTGCCTACCCCAATGGGAAAAAGGCGTGACAATAATAATGTATGTATGTATTAAGAAATATAATAAATGCATTTATATAAAAACTTACTACCTTCATAAAAAGATGGTCCACTGCTTGAGGAGGAACTCGAAGAAGAACTCGAAGAGCTACTTGAAGAGCTACCGGTACTACTAGTTGACTCACGTCGACGATGTTTTGAGTCATCGTTACTTTTGTCTAAAAGAAATATAAATAATAATAACTTAAACAATAGAAAAACTTTATGAAACATAAGTACCTAATAGTTTAAATTTTTGTTTTAAATTCTTAATTTAAAACAAAAATTTAAACTAAAATCGAGGTGTTTACATAATTATCTGTAGAAAACACACTAAGACTCCTTATAATGTTGCTCAATTTGTTTCTTCTTCTCAGCCGATGGACGTCCACTGCTGGGCATAGGCCTCATGTATGGATTTCCAATATTGGAAATCCAATTTGTTTAAAATCTATGAAAATGTAAGCACCTAAGTTCGTTTCGTATTAATAGGTACTCATTTTAAATAACTACATGACAACAGGCTCGCCCCTTGTTACATGGGACCGAACATAGGTGGCATTTAGTCTTTACAAAAATATTCTTTAAAAAACAAAATTATTAAGTCTTACCTTCTGGAATCATTGCGTTTATATTAGAGTCATCAACTTCCTCGGCTTGGATACTGGAACTATCATTTACGTTACTATCAACTACGTTTTGCATAGTTGCTAATTGTACTAATTTTCTGGACCGCGATCCCATCTGAAAAAATAAATATTTATAATTCATTTGTTTTAGTATTTACAACGTGACATAACGATTTAATTTACAAAAAAACTTATAATTTATCTAGAAAAAAGTAACATTACAAAATACTCCGAATCCATTTTATGGTTTGTAAAATATTTCATTGTCAACAACGCGTCATCTTATGATGTTACAAAACAAAAACGATATCTTTTCAACGAAAACGTGATATCAAAAGTAATAACAAGTTAAAATTGCATACTATTTTCAACAAAACTGTGTCAATTCAACATATCACATTACTTAATAAAAAAATATCAAAGAGTTCAAACTTACCTTAGCAATCGTAATGTGGTATCTTCGTGATGTCACGTTTTTGCACAAATACGAGAGCGCCCTTCCCTCCAAATGGCACGCGCCGACTGATGGGACACGTTGTCGAAACAAATCACGAGGCAGAAAGAGACAGCGCGACAACACAAAATATTGCAGTTGTCTTGTCTCTTTCGCTCATAGACGCACCGTTATTGTCGAAAAAATACCTCGTTTTTATCGAAAATAAAGTTCAATACGGCGGTTTTGATTATGGAATAAAAAAAAAATCGATTTTTCTGAAATATCACAGTATTCTTGCAAAGAGGCGATATGTAGTTTACTGGGCGGACTCAACTATTGTGCTGGGTTGGTTAAGATGTCGCCTCAACAGTTAAAGCCCTTTGTTCAAAATCGTGTAGTGCAAATCAGTAAATATTGCAGCAATACAAAATGGCTGCACGTCGAAGGAAAACATAATCCGGCTGATTTAGTCTCTCGAGGCACCAGTTTAAACGACTTAATACCTAACCAAAAGTGGTAGAATGGACCCTCCTTTCTACAGGAAAGGGTAACGGAGTTTAAAACATTCGACACCCCACATAATCTTCAAGATAGTTTGCTAGGATTAAAAACAAAACAAACAATTACTGTCATGGATTTTGAAAGGTTTTCTTCATTTTGCAAACTTCAACGCGCTTATGCTAAGATTTATTTATTTATTATTTATTTATATACGCTTTATTGTACACCAGAAAAAGCATGATAAAATAAAATATTAAACACTAAAAAAAACATACAATGGGCGGCCTTATCGCTTTCTGCGATCTCTTCCAGGCAACCTTGAATGGATAGTGATTGCGTGGACATCAAAATGGGGTTATTATTGGTGCAACAAATTATAAATACAATTTATTATATTATAGATACCTACAAAGATATGTTCATAAATATGCTGTATAATAGATACATACATACTAACTATATAAGCAAAGAAAATAAATGACGACTACAGATTATAACAGCTACAACAAAATCACAACAACAAGTAATGCTCCTTCACGAGTCTCTTGAACACCGGTAACGATTGCGCGCGTTTTATTTGAACTGCCAATGCATTCCACAAACGAGCGGCCTGAACAGAAAAGGATTTGTCGAAGAAAGTCGTGGAATGCATTGGCATTTTAAGTTTTAAGTTGTCTGATGACCTCAACAATTTTGTGTGAGAGTCGCAAAGATACTGGAAACGTTTTTTAAGATAGAGAGGGGTGTAAAGGGAAAAGAGCACATTATATAAAAGGGAAAGAAATGGGCATTCCGGCGAAGGCGAATTGGTAAACACTTGAGCTAAAAGCGAAATTCGGAAACATGGTCTTATTTGCGCAAACCGAATATGAACCAGAATCAGAATTATTTATTTGTGGAACATAGGTGAAGAACATATACACGGTTAATTTTAGATCGTTCTGGAGCCGAAACACAGTAACTCCAAATGAGTAATAGTTACTATTGGCATTGTTATTATATTTTTAAGACGTCTAATAAAGAAGTTAGAAATTTATCACTTTTTTTCTGTCATTCGAGTAAAATTTTAGTAGCGCTTTCACTATTTCATTCATAAACGCAAGATCGTACGCGATCCGCTCGGTGATGACGTAGCGCGGCACAGCTGTGCGTGTGCGAATCAGTTGATTGCGTAGGTACCTACTCGCGGTGGGTCAATAGACGTCGGACGAAAAACCAGCTGCAAGTAAGTACCTACACAAACCTCAATCGTTGGTTGGTGTAAGTTCATTTACCTCCATCATCTCTCATTGTATCGGAAGCACGGGATTTACAGTCTCCTCGTAAACGAGAGAAATTAATTGACATTTAACTCACCCCTCTCGCATCACGATATCACCTAGTACACAAGGCTACACATCAAGCTATACATTTCCAGTTTACGCTGATCTCGTGCTGTACGAAAATCGTTTACAATGCGAGATCAGCTTATACTGGAAATGTATAGCTTGATGTGTAGCCGTGTGTACTACCCGTCAACTAGACACGACGAGTACGCTTGGGAGTTGCATTTAAGGCCTTGAATCGAGTGTCGACCAATCGAAATAATAGGTACTTGATAAACATACGAGTACCTACCTACCATAATACTGCCTAAAACATTTTTTTGCGACAATGCTTGCGGCGGCTTCTACAAAGGCAGGCAATTCAAACAGAAAAATGAATCGTTTAGTGAGTTGCATAGAGTTCATTATTAGTTGGAGGTGTCCCTTACTATGAAAACATTGAACCGAATTAAGACCTTATTTAAATAACTTTAACCGCGTAATTCGGTTGTGAACCTTGAACCCTTGTACAGCCCGGTCGGACACGAGACAATAGATTTCTCAGAATATTTTTAGTAAACTGCGGACCTACTAACCTAGTTTGGTGAAATTTCTATTTTTCCCCGTTAACGGTTATGAAATAAAGTCTAAATTCGCTTATCTTATTTTATTTGTGTACCTATTTAACGATTGCGTATTTATTTAAAAAAAAGTCGGCGCGTAGGCAAAGGTAGCGGCGATCAGCGAACTCTGTCATCTGTGAACTAGGTACCTACGCTTAAATAAATAGACATAGTAAAACGGCAGCCATAGGTTTAGAAACACGTACCTATGGATGTAATTTAATCCATTCGAATTCATTTTCCATATTTACTATTGGCTAATTGGTCCCGTGTGTGTTGCCGGGCGTATAAGAATAGCACCATCCCATTTCTTCCCGTGGGTGTCGTAGAAGGCGACTAAGGGATCTACTAGAGAATGGGCAGCAGCGTTCTCTATGCATTTGATCACCTCACTGCGATCGCCAACCCGCCTGCCAAGCGTGGCGATTATGGCAAAACCCCCCCTTTTGGGGGAGGCTTATGTCCAGCAGTGAACGTCTTTTGGCTGAAATGATGACTATTGACTAACATTGAATCGCCTGGCCGCCATTGTGGTACTACGACGTGGGTACCTAGCGTTCGAAGTACCTACCTACTCCAGTATATCTTCCTCTAACGCGGTCCGCGTTGCACGTGTGCGGGCGCTCGAAACTGTCCATGATCGAGGAGGCGCTGAGTTGCGGCCAGAATGGTGGAGGTGAAGGGAACTTGAGGGTCGTTGATTCCACGTGCGCGCAGTGAGTTCAGGTATTCCGGCTGAGCTTACAATCCTCTAGCCTCTTCCAAGTTATGGTTCGCAATCCCATAAAAATCCACATTTCACACACAGATTGCACTCATTTTTGGCGCGTAATTAGGTTGCGCGTGCGGTGTACGTGACCTAATACAGCGAAACGCGACACAATACTGGGAAGGAATTCGGAACAAGGAAGGGCGGGCGGTCGGCTAGACGGGGGTCGGGGGCGTGGCTAACGGATCATGCTGTCTGATCGATGAATGGATTTTGCAATGGATATCGTTCGCATGTGTTGCCGATTGTCGATACGTTTTATACGCACGTATACATTGATCGCAAGGAAGCGTTACTTCGAGTTCTCATTATTTCACTCAAGAAAACAATAAATTTAATGATTCGTGTTTTTTTTTTTTGTTGTTTATTTAAAATAATAGTCTCAATCGATTCTAGTTCGATGATCGAGTTCATGGCTTTCGGTTCCAGAACGACCTAAAATTAACCGTGTATACATTAATCATACATGTCAAGGTCTTAAATAGATAAGTGTTGCACTATGCTTTGTCATTGTTGACATACAAATATTAAAGTCAGGTTCGTCAAAGTTAACAAAATTTTACGTTAACAAAATACATTAAAATAATCAATTTAATAATGTAATCAAATAGTCATCCAAAATTAAAATAGTCATCCAAGTCAACATTAATAATATAAATTTATAAAATTACAGAATTTAATCAAATAGTATTATCATTAAAATAGTCATCCAGGGTATAGTAACATTTCTCAAGTAATAACTTGTGAAGACACTTTTTGAATTTCTTTAATGGCATACATTTTATACCATCAGGTATTTTATTAAAAAAATTTGGTGCAACACCAAAGAAGCTCTTTTTCATTAACGCAGTATTACATTTCAACGTACATAGTTGATTTTCATATTGACTCCAACAGACATACATTTTGAAACAACCCCACAGACACACATTTTAACTCCAACAGACATTTTGAATCCGCTCAAGTTTATCGAGTTGGTCTTGGGTAACGTCAAGATATCAGGCATCAGCATAATCAAGGATGGGTAAAAGAAGAGATTGTGCAAGTGCAATCTTGGTGGCAGTCGGCAGAAAATTACGCAGTCTTTTCAAAGATGCAGCAGCTGCAAATAGCTTGCGGCTAACTTCCTGTAGCTGGGCAGTCTAAGAGAAGTTCTTGTCTATGAAGATTCCCAAGTTTTGGATTTTTTCGCTAAAAGCTAAAAATTTATTCCACAATATCAAATTAGAAAATAAGCTTGACCGTTTGACTGGTCCCTTGTGAGTGAAAGAGTTAAATAACTCATTGAATTTCATCATTAAAAGAGTTAAATTAGAATCATTTCCAGACGAACACCATAACGCTTTAGTCAATAAATTGCCAATTAAATCAACTCGTAATTTATTAAGTTAAACTTTATTTTTCTATGAAAACGCCACATGTCAGTTCGGCTCCAGGACCGGACCTCGAAACCTATCCTCCTGCAGCGAGGGGCTTACCCTTCGCTGCAGGAGGCTCCCTGTCTTAACAGGGAGTCGTAATGTCTCCGAAACTGTTCATCGCTGCAATGAAGGCTGTCTTCAAGGTTCTGGCCTGGAGAGGGATTGGCATCAACATCAATGGCAAGTACATCACTCACCTTCGGTTTGCCGACGATGCCATGAAGCCATGACTACTAAGTCTTGGCTGAGACTATGGAGGACCTCAGTACAATGCTTGATGACCTTAGTAGTCTCCGAAAGAGTGGTCTCAAAATGAACATGGACAAAACGAAGGTAATGTCGTATGCCCATGTGACACCTACTCTCATGAAGATCTACACTCGAAGTTGTAGACGTCCAGTTAGGTAGGTCGAATTTCGAGAAAGGTCAATCGTCGAATCCGACGTCAACCATCTAAAACAACAATTGACGTAAACGTATATACGAGTAAGCTATGGATAAAAATTATACAATCTCTTTACTAATAATGGGTGTGTAAGTATTGTATATTATTTTTGTTTTATTTATTATATTCGGGAAACTTATAGCTAACATAAACAGTGTTCTTAAACAATATGAAACTGAAGGCCATTTACAAGTTTTTACTGATAAACACTTATCTTACACTACAGCAAAAAACGGTCGGTAGGTACAAAATAACTACTTGTGTTATAACTTAGATAAATAACAAAAAACAAACAGAGTAAACAATTTAAACGTATAAAATTACCGTTAGCGTATTCGTCACAGCCATAAGATTGCCTTTCTTGTTTGCTTTAATTAATGGCAATGAAACATCACTTCATCAAATTTAATGTAATAGTAGCCGGGTATCCCCATACCGCTTGTACTTTAACGTCAGGTCTTTCTACTAAATGTGCGCGTACGTATGCGCATGAATCATTAGGGCGAATTTCGTCTGACAGGAGCCCAAACACTATTGGTACCTTAAGCACGGTATTGTGCACTCCAGTAAATGTGCATCGTATAAATTTGATGAAAACAGTTGAACAAGTACAAAATGTACCATCTAGGCTCCAAAATGGTGAAAGCTGGAGAAGTCTCATGTTTTCTGTCGTACCAAATAGTTAAATACAAATCTACTATAGTGAGCCAGAATAACATTTCTTACTGTATTTATCTAGAATGACTGGATTATCGACCTTTTATGGAGATGTAGAAACACCAATACTCCTTGTTCTGTGTACTACAATTCTTTTTGCATTTATACTGGGTAAGTAGGTGGCACTTCCACTAGGAATATCTTGAATCGCCGCCAGTATTACCTGTGACGGTCCATCCATACTATGCTTCGCTCGTCTTTTCAATCTAGCTCTCAATTCTAAATTAATCTTTTACTTCTGTTTCAGGACTGTTATAACGCTCATTATTATATTTTGATATTTCCTCAACCCCGCTGTTGTTTTCCTGCAATTAATCACTAAAATTAATACAATTACAATAGAATACAAAATATAAAACCAGACTGCCTTACTAAACACTTGTTGTAGAACGTGTAATGCTGGCAGCAAAGGGGTGGACTCACTGATGTGTTGGGAGTTTAATGATACTCCAATTAAGATATATTGAATAGGTATAATGGACCTTTAAATTACAATAAATTAAAGTTAAGAATCGACACACAAAAGTAACGACCGGTGTCGTCGACTGATTCCATGAACAGAATGCTTGGTGGGGCGCGCCCGCGCTCCGTGCCGGTCCCCCGTGCGCTCGCTGCTACCGCTGCGCGACGCCGCTCCCGCCGTGCCGTATGCGTGTGTGTGGCGCATGTGTGAACGCGCACATGCAAGGCGTCAACAAGTTGTCCCCCTCAGCTAGGGACTATGGCTTGTAGAAACATCAGGCCGATCTTCAACTGGTAGCGGGCACAGTCGATTGAATGCGCGCCGAATAGTGCCCGATGTAGTCTTCACGTCTGCTACCCTGGTCACACCGTCGGAGCCTAGATACACGCTGGATATTCGCCTGAGCAGCCATTTGCTTGGTGGCAGTCGGTCATTCTTGACCAGCACCATCTCTCCAAGTCGTAGGTCTCTTCCCCCTCTACACCATTTATGTCTTTTCTGCAGCTCTGTAATGTATTCTTTGTAAAATCTATCCCAGAAATGGGTCTTCAGCTGTTGAGTTCTCATATATCGTGAGAAAGTGCTCAACCTTGTAGTCTCGTGTGCCTAAGGAGAGGGTAAAACAGTTAATGTTCGTCCAAGAAGGAAATGTGACGGTGTGAGGGCTACTGATAAATGATAAATGATTTTATTTCTGTAAGTAGGTTTGTACAAACACGTTTACACGTCAATCATATTTTTTAAACTAGGTGCGGTCGGCGTTTCCTAACTGACTACTCTGAGAAGAAAGGCCGAAACAAACTCAGAGGTCACAGTCTCTTTTAAAGTCCAGACATAATCTTGGTCAGATCATGTGAAGACCATGTGGATTGGTGTCTGAAATGGTCTTTTGAGGAAAGAAACCACACAGATTGAGTGGACCTGTCCAATCAGTGCACGCATGTATCAATAATCATACGGCTCAACTCAGAACTTGAGGAGCTCAACGATTTGACGAACAATACCAAAGAAAGGACATTAGGGTAGGCCACATAAAGTACTCAAACTGCCAGATTAACTTTAAAAATGAACTGAGAAAGAAATGAAACACAAAAACAAAAATACCACATAGTCCTCACATTCACAATAATTAAAGCAAAATAATATTATACTTCTCAAAGTAAATATTCATGTCAAAGTGAATATAATAATAATCAAATGTCAAAGTGTATATAACAATAATCGAATGTCAAAGAGCAAAATAAAAATATTAAAAAAAAAAAACTGTATACAAAATTGGAGCAGGTCAATCCCAAGCTTTTTTGTCCTCAATATAATCTTTAACGGTATAAAAGGCTTTCAGGCACAACTTACGTTTAATGAATGATTTAAATTTATTGAGACAGATCTTGAACATGGCTTGGAAGTTTATTATAGAAGCGTATACATTGACATCTGAATGACCCACCTATTTTCTTGAGCCTTGTTGATGGTACAACAAATTTGTGTTTGTTCCTAGTATTTATACTATGGATATCACTGTATTTTTTAAACAATTTAATATTTTTATGGGCATATAAAAGATTTTCATAAATATACTGTGAAGCCACAGTCATTACATTAATCTCCTTAAAGGACATGTTTTTTAATGGGCTTAAAATATTATTATTTTTGAACAGCTCTCATGTGTGGTTTTTCTGATAGGAAAAATTGTTCAGGATGGCCTCACAAAAACAAAAAAATAATTAAAAGCACCATTATTTAATAAATAATATTTTATGTCTAGATATTTTTTGTATCGTTGTATTATTTTTGCGACTTGAAACAATGAAAAAAGTGTTAGATAATGTTTTTTAAAGCAAATTAAACACCTTATTGTTATTTAAAGTAATATAAAACAATATCAGACGAGAATAAAACCAACGAATTATCTCCATGATTTGTATGTATGGCATTATTTTCTTTGCCTCATAATGGAATCTATGAAAACATTACCTGTCAGGAAGACTCACACTTGTCAGTTGTCATGTGCCTTGTCATAATACTCTTGTATAGATTGTCGTCATTTTTCGTTTCCCTATGAATATTTAGGTTTATTGTATTTGTAATTTCAACTTGATATTTGTGAAATCATCATCTGAGGGCCATAACCATCCAAACTCTACAATTAACCTTTCTCATTCGGACTAAAAGCCCGTGCCCAGCAATGGGACAGTAAAGGGATGAAATTATTTTATATAGCGAAATGCTATTATTTACAATAAGAATAAATGATTTATGTTAAGGATAGTTAATTTATACATAACAAAGATCCTTACTTTTTCTTACAACTTGGGATTTTCACATAATGAATGACGTTTCCAAGTCAAATAGTCATTCCAGCAGGAAGGAATTATAACTTTTTTGTGTATTCGGTAGAGAAATAAAAGTAATGTATTTGCGTATATTTGTTTGTATTTATTCTACATCTTCATTTTCAACATCTTCCCTTACAATTATATTGTCAAGAAATTGTGCAGGCGGTAATATGTTGTTTTGATGCCGAGCCCACCCGAGATACCATTATGATCGTCATTACATGAGCACAGCTTCCGACAGTTCTCTTTCCTACTATACAGCTGCAGTAATATTCACAAATTCTTTCCTCCCAATTATTTGATTCGGTTAATTTTATCAAGACATAAGTATAATATACTTTAGTACTTTGATGCCTTGACCTGATCCTACCTCTTAGTAATACTGTCTCATGTGATGACATTATGCCTGGGACATTTGTGATTTCTAAGCTTTCACTTATTTCAACCAAAAATTTACCATTTGCACGAATATGCTCCCCGTAATAAGATCTGGCTTGCTTAATTTGGTAAATTCCAAGACTGAACAATATCAAGTCAGACATTTCCATTACAGGGAACATAGTTAATTGTGGTAATTGGGCATCATTTATTCTTATAAAACTGGCTCGGCGTCTATTTAATTGATGCTCAAGCACATATTCACCTAAATAGTTCGGCATGTTGACTCTTTGCATTGCTCTGTCTAAGATTGCTTGAGCATCAGAACGGTCAGCTATAAGCGGATGAAAATTGTTCAATATTGCTGCGCAAATTCTAAAATCGCTCATTAAGTTTCTTGATGCTACATTAAAATATTTATTTCTGAACATCTTAAAATCACGTTTAAACCGACCATTCACTACTTCAATTACCCATCTGCACAAAGTTACAAGCCGAGATTTATTTGCTTTTATTGTGGACAATTGTGTTTCACCTACATCTAGAGTCTCTGGCTTGTGTACTGAGAATCCTAATGAGGTAAGTAGTCCTATAGCATCCCTAAACCCTCTATCTAGCAAAAACACATCATTTTCTCTAAAATAATTTCTGAGAGCACCACTGGGTGCAAAAAGCTGGTTCATTATCTGGGCATCAGAAGTTGTAGCAGCATATGGACCATAAACATCTAAAATAAATCCATCTGTGGTTGTTATCATAAAAGGCTTCAATAGATTGGCATATTTATGTAAGCTGTAGGTTTTTTTTTGGAACAGGTAGTTAGACGACTTTTGCAAATAAATATATGTGCCATCAAAGATTACTATAGGATTACTTTCCTGTGTGCCAAAGAGACCCTGTGGAATCAAAAGATTTCTACTGGACAAGCTTGCTCTTGGGATATTACTAATGCCCAAATGTAAAGGTACATATGATTCTAATAAGCAACCACGGGTCTTCTTTACGTACTGGCAGACTGTATAAGTTGATAAACGAAACAAAGAGGCAATGCGTCGAAAAGGTTTTCCAGTCCTTATTTTGATTAAATACATACCAAGCCCTGTTTTAGGTTTTTTACATAAATTGGACAATTGAGGTATGCAAGTTAATATTGCCAGAAATTTCAAAACAGTCAAGCCTGTCCAGTATCGACAAGTAGTATTATTCATGTTTTCAACATTTTCAAAGTCTATGGTGTTATTTACATCCCTCCGTAATAAGTCAAGCATTTCAGTAATATGCACCTGGTTGAATTCAGTTACGAATTCAAATTCAGCAAGAAAGTCCCAATTGTATAAGCTTAAATGTTCTTCACACACCCGACCATTTTGAGTGATGTACAGTTTTTGATTAGTGAGAATATTTTTCTTTAAAAATAATGGCACACGTTTCCTTTCCCGGTTCATACAATCCGGAACAAAACAATGAGTAGTGGTATCTGGAGTGCGACTATAACCATCTAATGTAAGGCTTACAACTGTTTCTTGGAGAATATTTTCAATGTCTGTGCTGGCAGAACTGGCAGGCTCCACTACAGAGCTGGATCCACTGATGAATGGATTGGGTTCTTGCGTAATATCCTCACTATCGGTGCTGGCAGTACTTGTGACAATTAATCCAGATCCACTTTCTACAGGTGGTGGTGGTTGTCTATGAGCCCTTAACCAACAAGCATGACATGCCCGGGCATTCGAAGGCATCTGCAATTGAAAGCACAAAGTGAGTAGATCACTCAGGTTAAGCTTGAATTGCTGCTGAATAAGTTGATATTATTGTGGCATACAGATTTTTTACTAATTTAGAATTATTTTAGCTGGAATAACCTATACTTACAACAAGCAGGTACACTTACTTCAAGAGGGCTGATTATATTGGCGGAATAAATCCATTCAGCATCACCATAATTTAGTTGATGAGACCGTCGTCCAGTTCTTCTGGCAATGGATATGCCACAACATACACAAACAGAATCATGGCCAAAACGACGTTCACCCGTATTGCCTTCATTCCTATTATTTGATTCAAGAATCAATAGGTTAATACATTCTTGACATAGGTAGTCTTCATCGGTTACCTAAAACAAAACAAAAAACTCCACATTTGAATCAATACTGGAATTTGGTAATTTGTAACTATTTTGCTCTCTTTTTTATGTTGATGATGGTTATGACTATACTTCTAAGGTAACTCAATATTTGCAAGAGCCCCAGCAGAGTACAATCAATTCTTAACTGTCACCTTGCACAAATGTGGAAAGATTGGAATACACTACAAATGGCAACTAAAACTCTGTACTTATTATTAAACCGTCGTTGTTATGGATATGCAGATTTTTAGCTACATACCTGTCTGGCAATCCATTCTTCTAATACAGAGATAATCTCAAGATCCATATGTGTTGCATTGTACCGATATTGTTGCGTAATTGGAATAGCAATCCAGCAATTAATGCAGCGAGGCATAATGGTGACGATTACCTGAAAGATAAAAACAGTGCGGTTTCAGAGCTTGTCAAGAGTCAGTCTACGGTAATCAATTCATTGTTACAAGGCAAATCTGGATTCAACAAAAATTATGAAATGCGACTCTATTGGATCGCTTGTTAGAATCCCATCGTATGGAAAATAGGTACTAACCTTATGCAGCTAAGATAAACGGATGCATAAATTGTGTGCAAAATCCAAGTCCAAGTGAGAAATCAAAGTCGTCAGAATCGCCGGTCGTCAGGTGTCCAAATCGAGTGCAATATCAAAAAATCCAAATTAAAGCCAGGTCAAATTAAGATAAACGTATAACAAGAAACTTGAACGAAAATAACACAACAAAACAACAAACAAATTCTTTAACTCGTGCCGTTCAGATCCGTTGTGATGTATAACATATAACATAGACCACAGACGAAAACAAAATCGAATTTCACCACAGAACATAAATACCCTAACGGGAATTTGACACTTGATTGACTTTCACATTTCACAATGACATATAACCGAAAAGTGTTGCCAAAGGCAATAATTATTGGGGGTTGCAATGATTTCTTTAAATCATAATTATTTTAAAATGTAATAACTAAGAAAGGGTGTTTCAAAAAAAAATAAAAAAAATATGTACAGGTTCCTTAATTTATGTACATTCATAAAATTATAATCTTATCCCTGTCCACGGCAGCTTGGAATAAAAGCCCAACCTCCATACAAAAATCAAACATGTCCTTTATCTCTGAGAGAGTGTCTCGGACTTAATTTATAAATTGATCGAACACCTCTTTTCTGCAAGACAAAAATAGTCTGAATGTCGGCGGCATTTCCCCACAATAGAATACCATACGACATTACACTATGAAAATAGCTAAAGTACACTAAGCGGGCTGTCTCTATATCAGTTAAATTACGAATTTTTCTAACAGCGTATGCTGCAGAGCTTAGCTTTTTCGATAATTTGGCTATATGTGGGCCCCACTGAAGCTTGGCATCCAAAGTTAAGCCCAAGAATACAGTGCTATTTTCAGGATTCAATTCTTCGCCCTTTATCAACACATTAGTTTTCACCTGCTTAACGTGAGGTAGCGTAAACTTAATGCATTTGGTCTTTTTTTCATTAAGAAGTAAATTATTAACATTGAACCAGTGAACTACTTTTGAGATTGCGCTATTTACATCGTCATTAACAAGTTGCTGACGTTCAAGTTTAAACAAAAGTGAAGTGTCATCCGCAAACAACACTATATCATGATTATCCTTTATGAGGTAAGGCAAGTCATTAATATAAATAAGAAACAAGAAAGGACCAAGAATCGAGCCCTGTGGGACTCCCATTGATACTACGGATCCGGGAGATCTTTTTCCGTTTACATCAACACACTGAATCCTATTACACAAGTATGAAATAAGAAGATCCAGAGCGGTGTTCCGGATCCCGTAGTGGCGGAGTTTCCTGATTAAAGTTTCATGAAGCACGCAATCGAATGCTTTAGATAAATCACAAAAGATGCCCAAGGCATCGTATTTATTTTCCCATGCATTGTAAATACTAGATCTGAAGGATCAGAAGATAAAGAAATTAGAGGCCTTGAGTTCAAGATAGCCTCTATCTGGGTAAGTAACGTGTTCATTTCCTCGTAAGTTAGGTTTGCAAGAGAAAGTAAACGTTTCAAGTGATGTTTAACTGACTTCACGGCACCCTCAGCTAAACCATTAAAGTGTGGGCTATAGGCTGGTGAGAATTTAAAGTTTATAGATAAATTTGAAGCGTGTGAACTTAAACAATTTGCATTTAGTTTTAAAAACCTTGCCAGTTCATTACATGCTCCCACGAAACATGTACCTAACATTGTCCGAGAACATGTTGACAGGTTTTCCTCTACGGGCAATAAATCGGTTTAACCCTCAACCACTGACGTGTCATTTTGTTACACTACCGCTGACGTACGTATAGTATACGTACGTCACTTTGAAGATCTTCTTATGCATTAACAAAGTGTAACTTTGATGATTAGCCGCTTGAGTAGCCATGATGACGTCATCGCACCCATTTGCGTCGTGGGTGGTCCGCACTCTTATCGCAAACTCGAAAAAAACAATGGATCTTTGTATGTGGGTTGGTTCGACTGTTTATTGTTTTGGAATCGTGAATAAATGTACATTTTAACTGGTGTTACTTTCGTTTGAATGGATGGTCGTAATAATTTACATAATTTGTTGAAATATGAGCGCGAGAATGTTTATCTTAGAATATCTATCTTATCAAAAAAATAACAAAGATGTTTTATATGGTTTAAAATGCATGGTGTGTATATTCTTAGCACAACAAATGAATAAAACCACCTACCTTTAGTACAAAATGAATTAATCACAAGCATCACAAAACAAAGAATAATTTATTTGATGCATTTAATTTATTTGAACATATTCAAATGAAATAGGAATAATAATAAAAACAATAATATTAATCATAATAGAATATTTATTAATCAATAACCATACAGGTAATCAAAATAACATAAACATTTTAAAAAAAATATTCTCTAACAATAGGAACTTTTTAAAGGACGATGCCAGGATTTGTAAGAACTCTGGTCCCACCCTCCAATAGCTAGGTGTAATACATAGTTGGATAGGTATTTTGGAGCTGAACAAAAGTTACTATGGCACCAAGTTCCAAATCTAAGTCCGTTCAGAGTTATGCATTATTAAACATGTCAGTTTAACAAGTGCCAAAACTAATGTTTTTCCCTAATAAAATGCACTTTTTGAATGAATACTAATATTATCTACCTATATACCGTTGTCATCAATCATAAGAGATTTTGTTTAGAAATAAAACAATGGTATGGTATTTTAGGTTGTGTTTATTAATTAAATAAGGTATTTGTTCATCTAAAAAAAAATCTAACATTTTTATTCAGTCCTATTCTGCGTCTAATATGACCTCATTCCAAAATAAGGCTGGTCCTACAAATCCTTCATGCCTGGCGTACCCTAGATACCAAACGATTGACACTATATGCGCACAGGTACCTACCGTACGTTGTCCGGTCATGCAGGTACAATATCTTTGAAAAATGTTATTATTGTGAAATAATATGTAATAATTGTACCTTTTAGCTCTAATGTGTCGCAACTGAATGCGACCACGTAAGAACCAAGCATCATCATTAACCCTTAAGGTCGCAGGACGTTTCATCGAAATAAAACGTCAAAATAATACCTGATTATGATTATTAGACCTAAAATAAGGGTAGGAAAAATAGGGTAAAAAATCTAATTAGCTGATAATCGGAGATAATTAGTGTATACAATACTATACATTGCTCCCGACGTTAGTAAATCACATGTGTAAGGGGCGTATAGAATAATATACAAAATGCACTTTTGACATAGCTTGATCAAAATAATACAACGATAAATTATGGTTACAAAGTATAATAAAGTAATGACATCAGTGCTTATGATAAGCTACAAAACAATTTATTTTAGCCACGTAACAAAGGTTGACATTACACTTGGTACAACGAGTACTTGCTTGGCCTTTTTTACAATATTTGCACCTCTGATACTCAGTGTGTTCCGGCCAGTGATCTAATGCGTCATATCTGATGGCATCTATGGGCCTTTCAGTTGCTGGTTTCTTTATTTTTTTCTCTTCAGCCACCGAATCCTGGACTGAAGTTTTCGCCATTTGTCGGTTGCTTTTTGTAAGACCAGCATACACCTCATATCGAAACTGCTTGAGATGGTCATCTTTTTTCTTGATGTTGCTTGATCGGTAATGGCGGCGGCGAAGAAGCCAAGCGTTGTTGATACATATGTCCAATAATTGAGAAAATATCTTTAAGTACCAACGATGTGTCTTCATACTAGTCCGATACAAGGCAATAAGCATGTCAGCCAGATCGACTCCACCCATATGCCTATTATAGTGTCTCACTATTTGTGGGCAAGGTACGTCTATGCGTCCTTTTGATTCCTTATGGAATCTCTTTACTTTTTCGACGGGGTAAGCATCGACATAAGAGCTAACCAAGGTAACGGGCTTATTATCAAACCACTTCACGATAGCAATTTTATTTTTATTGCAAGTTGCTTGACAATAAGCCCCCCGCCCTCTTTTCTGCAGAGCTTTGTCTGACAACAATAAGGCATTGGCATCATGAAGCCTATTTTTTCTCGCAGTGCCTAAACTAAATATGCCATAATTATGCCTCAACAAATACACGAGTTCGAGAGACGTAAACCAATTGTCAAAGTAAACGACACAAGCTCGGTTTTTTATGGTCTTACATAAAGCTAACACCGTTTTAGCTCCAATGCGAGAGAGCCTCATCAGGTTCAAACTGGATGCCCCTAAAGGTATCGTCGCCTGCATACAACATAAAATCGTATACGATTCCAGAGACACCTGCTCTTACCAAATTTTTAAAACCCCATTTGCATGGTTTGTTTGGGTTATACTGCCGTCGAGAACCCGCTTTTTTGCCCTTGTACGGAATGATCATTTCATCTACGCTGAAAGCATTCTCCTCTTCAATAGATAGACATTGGGCTCTAACTCGCTCAAGGAGAGGACGGAGTTTGTAGTAACGATCGGACTCGTCAGCTTGCGTGTTGTCTGCAAAATGTAAATACCGCCTTATTTGCTGAAACCTTTTGATAGGCATGACGTCTGCAATCTTGCCGTAACGATAACTGGTCTTCCAATAGTCCTTGTAAGATGGCATAACAACAACTCCCATCAATATATTGGTGGCCAAAAAGTCAATTATATCCTCTTTATTTACTTTTATTGACTTTCCAGTCTCTTGAACGCTATATAAATTAGTGTTGTTTGCTATATCAACAACAAGGTCTTCAGGGAAAAATCGATAGAAATAGTCTACCGCCGACCAATTAGATGGGACAGTTTCCTTGAAGCCTTGATCGGATATATCAGCTACATGTTGAAACCTTCTCTTGGTCCATTGAAAAGAAAGTTTGAATTTCTGTATGTTTCGTCTTTTTACCCTGTTAGCAGCAACTATAGGAACTCTGCGTTTTCTTTGGACGCGTGTTGATGTAGATGGTGGCGTCGACGCCAGCGGCGACGGTTGAACTGATGGTAAGGAGGGTAGCGATGCGATAGAAGGTATAGCATTATAATTGCATTGCGTATCGGAAGGAAATACTGTTGAAAGAACGGGTGTGAGTGGTGGTGGATCTTCGCAGGCATCGGCTACAACTTCGTGGCTTCGAAAATCTATGGATTCCAAGTGTGGATGGAAAATCGATAAAGAATTTTCATCTGAGTTTTCTATATAGGAATCATTACTGGATGTATCTGGGCTATTGAAATCTAATCTGTCTAACGATGAATTTATAGATGGAGCAGGGGATGAGTCGCGACTGTTCACTTCGTCTTCATTGCTTGTGGCATCACTGACGTCGGAAGTAGCGTTGAATTTAGGAACGAGCGCTAGTATGCGTCTACACCGATCACGCTGTCCAGGCTAGAACAAAGTTGTTAAAAGCAAGCATGAAAGCAAGGCCCCACACCATGCAAGAAAAAAGTACCTAGTAAAAAAATGTCGATAAGTAAAAAACCGTAAACGTAATAATATACGATCAAAGTCAATTATAGTACTGACATCACCATCACCCATTAGTTGGCAGATGCTTGTTGAGCAAACAGTCGCAACGTATGGTATGCTATACACCCAAGATTATGTTCATAAAAAGCGATGAAAATAAGTGTATTACGTTAATAATTTAGCATTAGCTTGAGCTCAATACATTTGTGATTTGAATGCACAACACACATATTCGATTTTTATAGTAAATAAGAAATTATAATTAATTTTACCTTGACGTGAACAAGATTCCTGCGCATGGTTTCACATTTACGTCACAACTGTCAAATTTACCATAGATAATAGTTTCGTTTATTTATTATTTGAAAGAGGTGCGTTCTGAAATTACTTTTTGGTAAGAAAATTTCATTTAAATTATTTTGTTTTCTGAGAATTTTATTTTTATTTTAGTGTATAGTATACTATCCAAATCAACCTTAAGGGTTTGCCAAAATCAGTAAATCCTCCAGTGCAGCGTCTCGGTATATTTCTATTGTATAGATTCCATTTTGTAAATGTTCGCTGCAGTAAGACTTCGCTAACTTCAATTGATATGTTCCCAAAGCCAATAAAATGATTTGTTCTTCACTGAATCTCGGAAAATCCAAATCATTTGCTTCTAATCTTGCAAAGTCAGCTCTTCTAATGTTTAAACGGTTCCTATCCACGTAGTTGTATAAAATATTAGGCGTATGTAATTGCTGGCTTATTTCGTTGATGAAAGCTTCTACGTATTGACTATCTCCAATGGGTGTATGAAAGTGGTTTGTGATAACGGCAGTGATTTTGAAATCGAAAAACATATGTGGCAACGCATTGTTGAAATGTCTTTGGCGTAACAGTTTAAATCGCGCTTGAAGCTGCCGTTAACCACCTCCACTACTCAGCGGCAAATAGTGACCAGTCGAGATTGGTTGGCCTGATCGGTGGTAAGTTGGGATTCATGTCTATTCTTTGAAGGTGGGTCATGGTATTCGTAGTATGCACTACGTGTGTTATGCACAAAAATGCAATATGTTACGAAAAATGAATAATTTAGCTATTGTTTAAGCTGCCATGTTTGATAATGCATAACTTTGAACGGACTAAGATTTAAAACTTGGCGCCATAGTAACTTTTTTCTGCTCTAAAATACCTATCTAATGATGTATTACTCGTAGCTATTGGAGGGTGGGACCAAAATTTGCATTTTCCTTTGTTTTATTAATGAATAAGGACGGTTTTAATTAGGAAAAAATCACAATTGCCATAAATCACAACATAAAGCACTTTTTAACAACAACTGCTACAGGTCGGCTTGGACACGACAAGCTTGACAACCGTGCCGGGTTTTGCGAAGTTTCAGTTTAAAACATATAAAACAATTCTTCATGGTGTCAAATTTGAGTAATTCGCTGCTTGGTTGCCCTATTTCATTATCCTTGTCCTTGCCTAAGATCTGCCGATGATTTATCAGATTCATTAAGCCAAGATTCTATAATTTCTTCGTTATTGACAATATTCACTTGAACACGTGATATTTTAGATGTAGATGGCATAGAAGACGAATTTAGCCGCTTACGGTTCATTTTATCTGTCAATAAACATAAACAAATATTTTAAAAAAAAGTCACTCTAACACTGACGCTACGTACCACATACGTCGGGTAGTCAAACTCACCAGCTTAGGATCGTGGCAGGCGTCCGCTCCCCACCGCCGCACACGCGTCACTGGCGACTAAGAATCTACCAAAAAGGACGCGCCGAAATTTCCGCGTAAACTGAAGTTTTGAACGAAAAACCGTTTGGGTGACTTATCACATACGTACGTCAGTGGTTGAGGGTTAAAGCAGAAATAAAGGTTTCGGAGCTGAGATCTGTCACAAGCTCTATGTGTACTGCTCTAACAGCCAAGCACACAAAAATGCAAAAATATGGTTTTATTAAATTACTACCTCTACCCTTTCGGTTCAAAATCATCACTGGTCCTGCTTAATCTACTGCTGTGTTTATAAATGGATAATTAGCATGTAGGCGCTGCTCAGGAAGGTTGCCCATTATTGGCTGTGTAATTCTGCCTGAAAAACGACAACATGAAACACAGCTATGTACTGTTTTTCTAGAAAGATTGTAACAAATCAAACTTAAACCTAAGAGAAACAAAGATTATAAGTAGATTTTTACATTTTTTTAATTTAAATTAATAAAAAAATACAAATAGTTTTATAAAAAATTACCGATCTCACTAGAGTCCCTAAATATCAGGTCACAAACTGGGAGGATATATCGTGAGGAGGGTTCTTAGGTCACACGCACTGGGAGGAGGATATGTCGTGAGGAGGATCCGGTATGAGCGCCTTGTTGTCCTCTGGAGCTCGGTTCTAGAATATTTCAGTAAGACGAGCAGTAGAAACAGGAGGGACTCGATAAAACTCCGAAGCCCAATAGTAGAGTCGCAGTAGCAGTATTAGTAAAGGCTTTTCAGAAAAATAAATAGTTCTTCCATTTATCAAATTACGTCGTTGTCCCTCTTCGTAGTCCCCTCTCGTAGTCGTCCCGCTTTCTGCGCTTCGTCCTCTATTTATACTAGAGTTTCAGCCGTTCCAGAACATTTTTAAATTTTAAAATTATATCCTCCAGTGGCCAGACACATGTAACCAGCCAGCACATATTATACAACCATGTGTGTGTAAAGAATTTAAAGATATAATTTAAAATTAAGAAGTAAACAATCATAGTTAATAAAATACAATATTTCAGCTAATAATATTGATAAAAATAATGTATAATAATTAAACCAAAAAGTAATTCTTCATATACTAGTGAGAAACTCTATGGGAAAAAAGAAAAGTAACTGACAGTTTGACAAATCTTGACATACATGTCACAACATAGAAAATTACAAAGATCAAATTTTATTTTATTACAGATATTAAAGAAATAGTTATTGTAACACGCAAATACTATATTTCCTTCCAAAAAATGAGTATGAAGGTACATAGAGAATGCTTAAATTTCAAGGTTAATGTTAACAAAATGTAAGTATAAAGAATAATCATTACATTACCCCGAAAACCCCTGAAAATTTTTGAATACAATGAAAAAAATTTCTTGTTTAGAAATAAGAGAGCATTAACTATCATAAATTAAGCTAAATGAGTATTTACAGTGGTACAGTAAGTTTAAAAAAAAAAATAACACTAGTTTTCCCCATATCCCCAGAAAATTATCAACTAGAAAAATTTTGATGTTATAAATAAGACCTTGCTCTTTCATACATCTTTCATTAACCTACCTTACACACTTCCTCAATCATACATCACCAGCATACTTAGGGGATATGGTTCACATTCAATGACGCATACTCCACAAGGAATTATTTTTAAGGTTTACGAAGGCTTATTTATTTAATTTAGGTGTCGTAACCCGCACCTTTTTTTAAAACCCGTTAAAATTAAAAGAAATTATTTACAAAGTTTTTCTGCTTAAGAAAAGCAGCCAAGCATAAAGTGCTTAAGAAAAGCCTTCAAGTCAAGGATCAAGGAGATCAAGGATTACAAAGAATAAACCTTCGAGTTACAAGTAGTTTAAGTAAAAAAAAAATATTATACAAGTTAGTTTAAGATGAAGATACACTAAGGCTTATTTTACGAGTTGTGAGACCGCTCGACACAATGGCTTATTTTAAGAGTTGTGTACCGCTCTAAAATAAAAATAAAATAATCTAGATATAAATAGTGGTACCTAACTAAGCCAAAAAATTTTTTAATTTTGTGAAGTACAAAACTTAAATCTAAATGGTTTTTACAAGAATAAATATAAGTTTCAAAAATAGAGCAGATATCTATACTTTAAAATCTTTGACGTGCCATTTTCCTCTAGAGCCGCCCTCATCCTCCAAAATGAAAACAAGTGGTGAGAGTTTTTAATTTTAAGAAATTTTACCCGACAATTGCAAAACTCAAAAAGAGGGTTATGTGTTTTCTACAGGTTGCACTAGCTGTGGAAAAGTGTTGGTAGTGAGAAGTATTAGTATTTAGTGTAATGTAGATGTGTAGGAATGTATGAGCGTCCACAGGATGCTCTCCTGTTTCTGCCGTGAAGTGTCCTAACAACCAACTTGGGAGTGTCCACGAATGGATTATCACATCAAGCGGCCGTTAGGTACGAATACCAGAGGGTAGACGTAGTGGTGTGCAAGTCTGTGGGATGCAGTGTAGGCGATGTTTTTGTAGAGAGTAAAGTATAATGTGAGATAAACGACTACGGGATATTGTCCAATAGCCGTCGTAGAGTAACCAATCTCCAACCTTGGCAGTGCCCACTAGTGGGTTAACACTCCAAGAGGCCGAAAGGGTGCCAATTATCTTTCGATAATGGAATGTGTGTGGGGGTGTAGAGTACCTAGATGAAGTTTAGTATAAAGAAGAGTCGAGTAAAAGTGTATGAAAAATAATAAAATGCTTACCAAATTAAAATCCAAATATACTCACTTGAGAAAGTGTAATTTAGAATTTAGGAAGGTGAATATCTGAAAATCTGAGGGGTGGGTTAGTATAAAATTGGGCGCCAAACTGTGACAAATCAAACTTAAACCTAAGAGAAACAAAGATTATAAGTAGATTTTTACATTTTTTTTAATTTAAATTAATAAAAAAATACAAATAGTTTTATAAAAAATTACCGATCTCACTAGAGTCCCTAAATATCAGGTCACAAACTGGGAGGATATATCGTGAGGAGGGTTCTTAGGTCACACGCACTGGGAGGAGGATATGTCGTGAGGAGGATCCGGTATGAGCGCCTTGTTGTCCTCTGGAGCTCGGTTCTAGAATATTTCAGTAAGACGAGCAGTAGAAACAGGAGGGACTCGATAAAACTCCGAAGCCCAATAGTAGAGTCGCAGTAGCAGTATTAGTAAAGGCTTTTCAGAAAAATAAATAGTTCTTCCATTTATCAAATTACGTCGTTGTCCCTCTTCGTAGTCCCCTCTCGTAGTCGTCCCGCTTTCTGCGCTTCGTCCTCTATTTATACTAGAGTTTCAGCCGTTCCAGAACATTTTTAAATTTTAAAATTATATCCTCCAGTGGCCAGACACATGTAACCAGCCAGCACATATTATACAACCATGTGTGTGTAAAGAATTTAAAGATATAATTTAAAATTAAGAAGTAAACAATCATAGTTAATAAAATACAATATTTCAGCTAATAATATTGATAAAAATAATTTATAATAATTAAACCAAAAAGTAATTCTTCATAGACTAGTGAGAAACTCTATGGGAAAAAAGAAAAGTAACTGACAGTTTGACAAATCTTGACATACATGTCACAACATAGAAAATTACAAAGATCAAATTTTATTTTATCACAGATATTAAAGAAATAGTTATTGTAACACGCAAATACTATATTTCCTTCCAAAAAATGAGTATGAAGGTACATAGAGAATGCTTAAATTTCAAGGTTAATGTTAACAAAATGTAAGTATAAAGAATAATCATTACAAGATTTCTACCATTTAATGGGTATTTATGACGAATGTTTGACAGCAGTAATTGTGGACCAGCATGCATGAGTAATTAGTGATAATATTTAAAAATAAGTACTGTAATGTGGTTAGATGCATGTAGCAATATAGGATGTTTAATGTCATACCTATAATGTGAATTAGAGAGCCTACCTCCAACTGCCATCAGAGTGTAAAAATACATTCAAATTAGTTAATATACTTTTTAATGGCAATTGTTGTTTGTTTTTTAATAATCTAAACTCCTGATGAAATGATTCATGTTGTGAAATTCTACATAATGTAATTAAAGGCAGATTAAGTTCATGTAAAGTTAAAAACCCTATGCGTTTGGTTTGTGAAATCGACAATTATGGATAAATCTCAATATATAAGCTGTAATGCGCTGTAGCTTAACAAAATCGGAAAATCGGTTCACGAATTCGACTGATTGTTCCTCTGAAACATTTAATTTACTTTGAACCTTACATTCTGGCAAGTCATCTTCCTTAATGTTTGTTGGTGGGCCAGGCCAGTTAGACTCTGGTGCTCTTCAAAATGCAGGTCCTGACCACCACAAGCTACCAAGTCCAAATGCCAGATGCTCGCCATTTAGAATCCAAATTCTAAATGGCGAGCATCTGCGCCGCGCGACCCAATATCAGTAGGGTTCGACTTTGTGGGTGCGTAACGCCAAGTACCTGGTTCTGTAAGAGACTTCAGTTCATGAAATCTGTTATAAACAAATGGTTTTAATAGATTGGTCTTGGAAGTATTAATCCAATCTAATACAACGGTCGAGTCACACCAGTAAGTACAACTGTGAACGCCCACTTACGAGGATTTTACCTTGTCAGCTAAACGAGCTGCTGTTAGAGTTCCACTCAATTCCAACCGTGGCACTGTCAATGGTTTCAGTGGAGCTACACGGCTCTTTGCAGTCGCCAACTTCACTGTAACTTCATTATTTTGGGACACAGACCGTAGATAAATACAAGCACTGTAAGCTTGTGTGGATGCGTCACTAAAGGCATGCAATTCACAAATGACAGGATAATCGCAGGTGACATGTCTTGGTATTCTTATTCTACTAATATCACCTAATGATTTGATGAAGTTACACCAAGCTGCTTTAATCTCACTTAGAACATTTTCATCCCATGTTATTTTAATGACCATAATTTTTGGCAAGGGTTTATGAGTCCAAGTGGATGAAATATTTGAGCCATTGTAGACAAAATTGTGCGTTTTGTAAAATGTTCGTGTTGTTTAATGTTTGCTGAAAATAACAACACATCTTCTTTGCAACCCCAAAGTAATCCTAATTTTTTGTAAACTCAAGGTTACTCAAATTAAGTAATTCATCTTTGATATTTTCACCTATGAGTTGTTGTATAATGTGTGAATTGTTTGAATTCCATGTTCTTAATGAAAGTTGTCCACTTTCAAGTTGGTTAATGACGCCTCTGCGACTCTCGCTCTAACTACGAGCTTAGACATGTCATTGTCCCCATAAATAAAATCATCCACATAAAATCCATTAATGATAGCATCTGAAATGGACTCTTTTCCCAGCTGAATTAGACATCGTGCTGCGAGATATGGTGCAGATGCGGTACCATATGTTACAGTATTAAGTTTGTACTGTTTAAGTTGTTCGTTAGGTTCGAAACGCCACAGTATCTGTTGTAACATATGTTGGCTTTCAATTACCTTTACCATTCGATAAAAATTTTCAACATCTGCAGTAACAACATGTTTAAACAGTCGGAATCGAATTAATATGCTAATGAGGTCACTTTGTACAGAGGCCAGCACATCAAGCTACCCCAATCTGTCAAATTTCTTTGATAGTTTTTCAACTTTATTACAAAGGAATAAGGTTTCTGTTCAATTGAGAAAATTTTACAGTTTGGGATAGCTTGACCTGCCGGCGACTGTACTGTAGGACCAACCATTTGGATGTTGTTGAACGACAACCCGGATGAGGTTGCTGCAGATGCATCAAAAACAACTCTTAATTTAGTTGTTAAGCTTATTTCACGTAACACTCCATGATGTGACATAATATATGTGTATTCATCATTCTCTGGAGTTGTATTTTCAGTCATGTGACCTAACAATATATATTCCTATATATCATTAATTTTAGTGATTTTATGTAAAAATAAAATATAATTATGCGACTTGTATGGAACTATAGAAAGCTTATTAAACACCTCTGTGTCCGTTTCGACCGCGCAGCCATGGCGAAATTAAAAAAAAAAAAACCACGCCAAGATTTTGTAAAAATTTGTAGAAGTTGATTCCCAAAACCATAAATTTGTCAAAGTTATGGTTAAAAAGTTATAAGGGTTTGAACGTGGCCGCGCCATTGAAACGCGGCGAACCGCGCGGCCACGGAGATCTTTAAAATTTAAAACAACTTTACATTTTAAACAAATTTTTAAATTGGAGTCATCGATAATGACGACATCTTCCAGTCCACCGATTCCGAATAAATTTATGATTTCCATATTAATTGACAAAAATACTATGGTTCTTTTTGAGTGGTTGGTGCATGTTTCGATTAAACATTCTTTAGTTACATTGGCACTGTACAAATCCTCTAAAAGTATGTGTTCAAATATAAAAGCCATATTCCTCTCGTAGTTTATAAGCACTATTTAAATTTAACGATTCTGCTAATATTTTTATAAATCCGCGGATTAATTTGTTTGTGCATGTATTAAATATTTGTTGAATGTGCACGGTTTTTTTGGTATGCAAATGCTAACAAAAAGAAAACTGAATCAAACGCACACGTATTCGTAAAATTCATACTTTTATTGACAGAATTTACTAAATTCCCATTTCGCAAAAACAATACTGAGATATTCTTCGCAGAATATCCCTCTCCACCCCAGTTTTCAGTATATGAAGGCTTTTCTGTAAATATGGAATCAGAAGAAAATGATTGTTTTGTGTTTATTTTAATTTTTTACACTGCTTATTATTATTTTTTTGTAATTTCCTTTTTCGGCCCTTGATTGTTTGCTTTTTTGTATTTGCTAGAGTTATATTAAGATTTGTCGCAGCTATTTTTGTCTCCCCTAATATAAAATTGTAGTGAATTTTTATAAATTCATCCACGTTGTATTTATGCAGAAGTGTTTCAAATAATAAGTGTTTTAAAGTTTTGAAATAACTTTCAATAGCTGACGATGTTGGCGGCTTATTTTCTGATTTGTAAAAAGGACACATGACATTGCTCCACAGAGGCAGTTTGATCATTAACCTTTTAAGAGTTGATACTAGATTGGGTAAGTAATAGTCATTTGGTTTTTCTGTTTTATTCTTTGTTTGATCCAACATTTTTTCTTTATTCACAAGTTCATCAAACCAATCTAAAATATTGTCATCGTCGGTTATTATAACATAATCATCACAGAAATCTTTTTTGTCGTTTTTTTCAACTGGGTCTTCTATCTTGACCAACAAAGATTTGAGGTATTTCATAGAAATTTTACAAGTCTCATTGTTTGTGAATTCATATTTGAAAGTACAAATTTTTATAACATGACAAAGCACATTTTTTATTATTTAAAAATTTTCGCACTCTTTCACAAATAAAATACTGCGAATGTAAAACATTTTAATATTTATATCAACGTTATCGAAGCATCGCAAGTTGTATACGTTTTTAACAAAATGACTTGTAATCTTAGGAATACTTGAGGCAAATTGTTACTTTTACTCATTAAAACTAGAAATGATTGTCGTAGATAGTCTCGGACTTTTTGAAAATTAGTAAAAGCCTGAACGTTTGCTGCTATTAACGCTGAAGAGTCGTCAGTTACAATCTCGTGAGGCGCAGTACGTACTTCGTTGTGCCATCTTTTCAACCATGACAATATAGAATCCGTTGTGTGGTTATCCGTAATCAATTGGCAAATTGCTGTAGACTTAATAGTTGAAGACGTTACCATACGAACATAGAGGAACATCCGTTTCGTTAGCAGAGATCCATCTGGGAGTTTGATCGTTCGGAAGAATGATCCAGTTGCATCTATAGTCATTGTGACATGAGGAATTTTCTCCAGATACGCCTTGTAGTATTGGATTTGTTGCTCACACCAATAGCACAGATGGAAGCTCGGTTACAGGGTGAACTCGCGAACGAAATTTTGGTATGTTGCCATTATCGACATCATGAGAATGCTCATGATTGGATCAGAGTGCAATCCATTACTTTGCCTTTTCTCGTGTTTCATTTTCCTCAAAGCTTCCATCGTTGGTAGCACTGGACAGTTTACAGTATCATCATCTTTGATGACTACGGAAGCAATTTCTTTGTGAACTACTGTTGCGGGTTTATATTGCAATTTTTTCGCTAGTTTTCGTCTTTTGTACGGAGTGAGCTTTGTCTTCTTGTTTGGATTGTGTGGCATTCTACTATTATCGGTATTAAATAGAGTGCAGGTCACTGCCACTATTTTATCTGCTGCTGCCTTGATCGTTATTTCCGAGACGCAACTACATTGTGAGCACTTTCCTTTAATCAGAACATTCTTGTCTTCGTCGACCCGCTTAGTTTTAAAAACCCATGTGCATGGAAGCCTTGTAGATTCCCACAGTTTCTCTCGTAGTAAGCAAGCCCATTTGTACTTTGGCAGTGTATTGTACTTTTTATGTGTTGAGGTAGTATTAGGATCACGCCTGAAGTAATTAACTGAGACGGGTTCCACTTTCTTCCAGTCATATAAATCCAGTAAAAAATTAAACTCTTTAACAGTTTCAACTTCTTTTGAGGTACATTTCACAGGTGAAGAAACTGTGCTTCGGCACGAAGGCGAAGTTGAGGTGCTTTGTGTGAGTGAACTTTCTTCATCATATCGTTGGCCAAAAATCGTCTTGAAATTTCTCTTCAGTCTCATGAACAATGAATACGGCGTTATTTCATTGTTCAGTTCTTCAGCAATAGTTATAAATATTGGATTATTGTATGATATATTTTCATTTCTACAAGTAGCTGCATACTTAAGAAACTTGTTATTCAGTTGCACCGCATCAATTTTCGGTTTTCTACCTCTGACCATGTTTCTGTAACAATATAGTAATAACATTGACCAACATCTCTACTTCTTAATCTTTTGTTTTATACATATTTGTTTGACCGCGTGAGAACGATCAGCCAACAATCACGTAGGTAATAAAATTATTTATTGTTTTACGAGTTTCAAAGACCGTTACCGTGCTAATGAAAAGAACAAAGAGCAGTATAATGGCAGCGCCGAAACTACGGTTTGTCTTTAGTGGATTTTCAACTTTACGCCCTAAAGCATAAAGTTAAAAATGTATTAAAGACAAACTGTTTCGGTACTCGTCGTCGAGACAGTTTGTCTTTAATGGATTTTCAACTTTATGCTCTAGAGCACATAGTTAAAAATCTATTGGGGACCAAACTAGTATCGGCGACGAGCTCGTCGTAGAGTCTTTTAGAGAATAGCATAGCAGAATTCGTTGAACTAAACAAAAGAACGCCTAGGTAAACATAGCTCGCATAGACTATCTACCTACGCCCCGCTCGGTAAAAAAACAAAAAAAAACTTTTTTTAAATATTTTAACCATGTATTCCTACAAAACTAACCCTCAGTTAGCAATATCTTTGTTCAAGCAATTTAAAAATTTGTTCAAGCAGTTTCTGTGAGATAATTTTTGGTGCCAGAGTCCATGTCTTTTAAAAAATAAGTATAGTAGTATAAGTAGCACTTTTTCCAGAGTTCTAAAAATAAATACCTAGCAAATACACAATTTGGACACTGGAGGGGAAATTTACCATTTATGGTAGGCGATCGAGAAAATATTTTATTTTAAGTGGACTGTATTCTAAGGTTGCTGGTGATCGCCTAGAGGGAGCAAAATGAACAGGCGAGCTTGGGATGGATGAGGGGATGGATGAGAGGCTGGATTAGAGGAAAAGCACGCACCTTTGGTCTCCGCAGCTCGTGACACGTGGCTGCAGACGGCGTGATCCGATCGGCAAGAATGGCGGCGTTCCTGATTGCAGCACTTATGTCGCTCACATGCATCCACTATATTTCACTCGCGGTAATGTTCATCATGATGTAAGCGTTTTTATAGCGAAGCGGGGCGGGCGCAGTGCGGTATCTGCACGGCGCAGTATTTCGAGACGGACTAAAGTCTTCTATCATGGCGAATATAGTCGCGTGCGTTGCGAGGGAGAAAGGGATAACGCTCGCCTGTTCAGACAGTGACGTCAAATGACAAGACTAATCTATATACGAAATTTCAATATTAGAAAATCGAGAGATGGCGTGACCATTTCCCCCCGGCTTTAAAGGGTTGCCTTTAAAAGGAAACAAAATAAAATGAGCCGTGTTAGGTGTACTACCGCATAACCTATCCACAAGCTAATACAGTATTATGAATTAAATTGATCTAAATTAACTTTAACGGAACACTTATAACGAAAACTATTAACTAAATACCTAAACTAAGAGAGAGATCCAACTTCGGGTTAGATCTCACTGAGTCGGTAGCGGGCAGAGACGTACAACAGGGCGCACGTAACTACCCTTCGCGGTTTTTACAGTAACAACGCGGGTTGTACCGTCTTTAGACGTGTGCAATTTCTCTATGATAGCTAAGGGCCATGAAAGCGGCGGAGAATTATCATTAATAACAATGACTAACGTACCCTCCTGTATAGGGGCTGCAGGACTATTCCATTTAGACCTAGCCTGAAGCTGGTGAAGGTATTCCGAACGCCAGCGCCGCCAGAACGACTGCACGAGTTTATCAAGCAGAGTATGTCTCTGAAGCAAGCTAGAGGAGTCTGCTTCAGGAGCGGGAAGTGACGACAATGGCGCTGTGTTCAGGAAATGTGCAGGGGTTAACGCGGATGATTCAGCAGGGTCACTACTCAGTGCTGTAAGAGGACGCGAGTTAACTAATGCCTCGATTTGAACAAGAATAGTTAAAAGCTCTTCATAAGAGAGGATCTGTTGGCCTATGACTTTGAAGAGATGCGTTTTGATTACCTTGACCATGCTTTCCCAACATCCGCCGAAATGTGGTGAAGCGGGCGGAATAAACTTCCAATCAATGTGACTCATGGAAAGTTCTTCCTGAAGATGGGTACGATATTGTCTGTTGAGAAACTTATAGAGATCGCGTAAATAAGAATTTGCACCTACGAAACAAGTACCGTTGTCGGTGTACAAACATCGTATAGGGCCGCGTCGTGAGAGAAATCGTTTTAGAGCTGCCAGAAATGACACCGTGCTTAGATCCGTCGCAACTTCAATATGCGTAGCGCGCGTCGTCAAGCATGTGAAAATGCATAACCAGGCTTTACGGCTTTTAACACCTCGACCACGCACTGGCGTGTACTGCAGCGGTCCTGCGTAATCACAACCGGTATGTGTGAACGCTTTATCTACCTGCTTGACGCGATGGCTAGGAAGGTCAGCCATGAGAGGAAAGACCGGGCGAGGACGGAACTTAAAACAGACGTTACATTTATGTATTCTGTGGCGAATTATTCGCCGTGCAGCTAAAATCCAATACTTATGCCTGAGTAAGGACATAAGCAACTCTGGACCGGCATGGAGATATTTCCTGTGATAGAAATCAACAAGAAGGTCAACGACATGGTCGTGACGCGGTAAGAAGCAAGGATGCTTATAGTTGTAAGTTTCGTCCGAATTAGACAGACGACCGCCAACGCGTATGATGCCGTGCTCATCGAGAAACGGCTTGAGCTTAAGAAGCGCGGGAGAACAAGGTACATTATTATTTAAATTTTCAATGTCGTTACTAAAATGAACAGCCTGGACAACTCGCAACAATTTATACTCTGCAAATTCAAGGTCAGAGCTTGAAACAGAAGCCGCATTAGGAAGTTGTCCAAGAAACTTAAAGACATAAACGATGGCGCGTAGTAACTTAGACCACGACGACATGCGCAGCGCGAGTGCATAGATCGGAGATTCCGCGACCTCAACGACCACGGGATGAGAAACAGACTTCCGTTCGGGTACATCCTCGGCTTCTGCACTGTGGTCACAAGATTCTATGGGCCACTCTGACGGATCATGGGAAATCCAAGAAGGCCCATGATACCACAAAGGATGTTGCAGAAGTTTAAATGGAGTAACCCCACGAGAAAGGCAATCGGCAGGATTCTCAATACCCGCGACGTGATGGAAACAAGTAGCGGGAACCAGCTCTATTATTTTAGTAACGCGATTGGCGACAAAAGTCTGCCAGCGCTGCGGAGAGGAATAAATCCAAGCAAGTGCTACCTTGGAGTCAGAAAATGCGTATATCTTATTTATGGGGTAGTGGGGCGAAACTGTGTCTCGAACCTTGCAGAGCAACTGAGACAACAGAAGGGCCGCGCACAACTCCAGTCTCGCAACCGAAATGGTTTTGACCGGCGAAACCTTGGACTTGGCACAAACTAACTGCACCGAGTAGTTAGGACCAATGCGGACTTGCAAATATACGACTCCACCGTAAGCGCGTTCCCCCCCGAGTGGGTTCCCGCATTGTCGTTGCGGGGGGGCTCAGTAACCGTGGATGCCGGCCACGGTGAAGCCAAGAGGAACCCAAAGGTGGGGCCGCTCGTCAGGGCTTTTGCCTCAAAGCCGACGACGTAGCGGCCAAAAAGTAGGTTGCGGTGAGGTGCACCGCAACTGAGGTGGGCCGCGATGTCGAATGGGAGGCATCGCGGCTGAGGGTTACGGGCTGCGGTAGAGGAGGGGTGCCGGTGCTTCTGAGCAGCGCTCTTCCCTTCCGTGGCCTGGACGGGGCCGCCACCGTTTGATGGCGGACGCGGTGGGGCCGCAGGGGAAGAGGAGTGTCGGTATAGCGTTAGCCGCTCTCCCTATCCTCTGCGGCCGAAAAGTGGTAGACGGGACGGCGCGTTGTGTTCCACACGCGCGCCGTCAAAGATGTCAGCAACCACCGATGAGGTCCGCAAGGGCCGTTGCCTGCCAGGGGTGCGGGTTTGTTCGAAAGAGATACCACGGCCCCTGGCATACGGGCTACTGAGGGAACACGGGTGGGTTTTAGTCAGTAAAAGTCTGACACGCCCTCCTGCTCTACTCAGCAGGAGAAGTCATTTGATGATTTCCCACCCAAAAAAAAAAAAAAAAAAAAACCGTAAGCGCGTTCACTGGCGTCAGCAAATCCTATTAGATTGACAGTACATCCGTCGACCAACCCAAGATGACGTGGAATAACAATTTGATTGAGCGCGGAAAGCTCAATACAAAATTGCTTCCAAGCGGCGACAATATGGTCGGGAGCTGCGTCATCCCACTCACACTTTGATAGCCAAAGCTCTTTGATCAAGAGCTTAGCGTACAAAATTGTGGGAGCAACAAAACCCAGTATGTCCCACAGTCGAGCCACTGTGGACAACATAGTGCGCTTGGTGCATTTATCATCGGGCGGTGCGACGTCAAACCGGAAACTATCACAGGATTTGTCCCAGCGTAAACCGAGTACCTTATGCGGTACTGACCTCTCAAACTCAATGTCTGGAGAAGCCTTATGAGAATCAGGTAAGTGCGCGAGAACCTCTTTAGAATTGCTTGTCCATTTGACAAGGTCAAACTGGCCTCGCTTGAAGAGCTGAATAAGTTCTTCACAAAGCGAAATTGCTTGCGGAGCGGATGTGACACTACAAGCGATGTCATCCATATACAAAGCGGAGGTGGCAACAGCTGCTGCAGCGGGAAAGTTGTCGCCTTCATCAGCGATCAACTTGCGGACAACACGTAACGCGTGATATGGACTGGACTTGAGTCCAAAACAAACACGATAAAATTGATATACGGATAAAGGTTCACAGTTGTCGAAGCGATAGAAAATCCGTTGAAATCTACGGTCAGATTCACGAACGCCGATATTGAGAAACATCTGTCGGCAATCAGCTGACAGGGCGACTTGGAAAAGACGAAACTTTATTAGGATGTTAAATAAGTCACCCTGTAGATTGGGGCCGGCATGCAAAATGTCGTTAATCGACTGACCCGATGTAGTCTTACAACTAGCATCTAAAACCACACGAAGTTTAGTGGAGGTCTTATCTTCGCGAACTACGCCGTGATGCGGAATATAATACGAGGGAAGAGAATTGTCCTCGTTGTTGACAACCGGACTCAAAAAGTCTTTATTTATATAGTCACGAATGACGTCATTATAGGCGCCGCGTAACTTGAGCGATGCATCAAGTTTGCGTTCTAAACAATAGAAGCGTCTAAGTGCGGCAGCGTATGAGTCACCTAGCGAATACGGGTCACCACAAAAAGGTAACGCTACAACATATCTACCACTGTCATCGCGAACAGTGGTAGCGCGGAAGTGTTCTTCACACTCGAGTTCCTTATGGCTCTGCGAGGGCGGTGCGGAAATCTCTTCAAGCTCCCAAAATCGCTTGAGAAGAGAATCAATATTATTTTCTTGAAGAACAGCACAACAAGACATAGTATAATTAGAAGTATGTGACGTAGGTACGGTACCCATAATCACATAACCCAATAATGTCTCAATAGCGGGAGGTATATTATGTTGATTGTTGCGTACCACATTATGCAATAATATGTGTGGTAATATGGCGGCCCCTAACAGGGCATCGATGTTTCCCGGCTGCGCAAAGTCAGAATCTGCCAGCGGTAGCATCTCGAGATGTGTGAGTTGAGAAACGTCTACCTGTGCGTTAGGCAACGTGTCCGTAATACGTTCTACGACAAGTGAGGAAATGTCAAAATTAATGTCCTTATTAAAACGGGAATGTATTTTAATGTCTACGGAACCCTTGCAAGATTTTTCCGACCCACCGATCCCTTTGATTATTAATTTCGTATTCTTAAAGTTATGCCACAATCCGAGGCGTTTGAAGCAATCAGAAGTAATAAAATTACTCTGTGACGCACTATCTAGTAAACAACGAATTGTACGCGGTTTGTTACTGACATCGTAAACAATAACTTGTGCTGTTGCCAACAAGACCGTTGTGGACGCCATACATTGCTGCTTGGCATCGCGCTGAACATGACAAACGCTTGAGCGTTCACTGCGGTCATACGCAATGGATGTCGTACACAACGAAACCTCTGACTGGGAAACGAGCGGGGTGGCTATAGTACCGGCGGCGGCGGTCCCGGTGGTTTTATCGAAATGTAATAATGTATGATGTCGCTGTTTGCATGAGCGACATCTAGAATTACTAGAACAATCACTTGTTTTATGTTTTATACTTAAACAATTAACGCAAGCTTTGTTTTCTTTCACACATTTAAAACGAGCAGTCGGATCTAAATTATTAAAAGCGGGACATTTAAAATAATGTTCGTGCTCAATATTATTGCACAGACACTTACGCGAATTATTATTATTAGATTCTGAACACGCTACGTAAGATTGTGGGTTAGGAGGGACGGGATTACTCTTGCTATTTCGCGATTTATTCAACCTTTGCTTATCATACTTATCATTTGACGAGCTAGATGCACTAGGCTGCGTATTATGATATATTCGGCACTGATCTTTGATGAACGAAAAGAAACTATCTAGAGTAGGTATTTTATGTTTACGTTCCGTCATCTCGAAGGCACGAACCGTTTCTAGGTCGAACTTTTTTAAAGCAAGTTGTAATAATATAAAGTCGGACAGATCATTTAATTTTAAGTTTTTAAGGGCGTTAACGGCGGTAGTAAAGTTATCTATGAACAGCTGGAAATTCGAAACAGAGGCGGGTCCGGACAATTTAAGATTTAAAGCCTGATCAAGGTACGTGGACGCGAGGACGCGAGTATCTTGATACCTATCAAGGAGTGACTGGAATATCCCCTGATAATTCTCAGCACTAGGAGTTACACCTGCAAATACGGAATGCGCTTTCGGTGACAGTTTACCTAATAAATAGTACAACCTGTCAGCATCGGTCAGTGAGTCATTATCGTGCACTGTTGACTTAAAGCTAGCATAGAATAATGGCCAATTCCGTATATCGCCATCAAACGACATAAGTTCGATAGGAGGTAGTCGTGGCGCTGGCCGCGCCGGCGTGGTGGGGCTGTGGTTCGCACTTTCCAACTGCGATTGTATGCGCTTGATGATACAATACAGATCTTCGAACGACATGTACGCTTGGTAATTGGGCTTTGCTTCGGGGTTAATTGAAAGTAACTTTGCGTTATAAGTGTCCAACAAATGATGAAAGTCTGTTCGAATATTATCTACTGTCATACAATAACTAAGAAATGATTCTTTGTTAGCTTCAGAAGTGTTAGCGGTTTTTGAGCGCTCGTATATGTCTTGAATACGCTCAAATAAAACATTCCGTTTAGCTTCCACTATTGTTAATTCCCTTTCTTTCGACATGTTTAAGTCGTTATAAGTATATACGAACCAATCTAACTATAATTATCTAAAGTAAGGTAGACGAAGTTATGCGGTAGTGTTTTACCTAGGTTGGCAAAAACTATATTGTTAATTGGCGGTATCACTAAAAGATGCTTGAAATATCGAATTTCAAGGCAACTATGATAGTTTTTACTACAATAATTATGTATGTAGGTAGCTACTTGCGTATATTACCTACATAGGTGCGGGATTTTCAATAATTATGTATGTAGGTAGCTACTTGCGTATATTACCTACATAGGTGCGGGATTGACCACATAATGGGTATAATTAATATGGGGGAATTTGGATTATAAATCCTTCCCCTGCGGGTGAGTTATGCGATTGAGTCCGGCTCGAATGGACCAAAAAATGGAGGGGAAATTTACCATTTATGGTAGGCGATCGAGAAAATATTTTATTTTAAGTGGACTGTATTCTAAGGTTGCTGGTGATCGCCTAGAGGGAGCAAAATGAACAGGCGAGCTTGGGATGGATGAGGGGATGGATGAGAGGCTGGATTAGAGGAAAAGCACGCACCTTTGGTCTCCGCAGCTCGTGACACGTGGCTGCAGACGGCGTGATCCGATCGGCAAGAATGGCGGCGTTCCTGATTGCAGCACTTATGTCGCTCACATGCATCCACTATATTTCACTCGCGGTAATGTTCATCATGATGTAAGCGTTTTTATAGCGAAGCGGGGCGGGCGCAGTGCGGTATCTGCACGGCGCAGTATTTCGAGACGGACTAAAGTCTTCTATCATGGCGAATATAGTCGCGTGCGTTGCGAGGGAGAAAGGGATAACGCTCGCCTGTTCAGACAGTGACGTCAAATGACAGGACTAATCTATATACGAAATTTCAATATTAGAAAATCGAGAGATGGCGTGACCAGGCACCTTTCCGCATAAATATATCATCACGATAGAGCAACCAGTATTAAAATAGGTACCTAAGTAGGTACACATTATCATTACAAGACTAGGTCAACTAGGTTGATAAAAAAATAGGAAAAGTATTAAGTGGTAAGATAAGAGAGTAATTAGTATGAATTACTTACCTTGATAAGAAGCATTAATTTGAAATCAAATCCTAAATCTTACGCCTTACGCTTTCGAAGTTGTAACAGCAGAACGTAGTTTTCCAAAGATAACGAATGTCCGAAACAGTGCACAAATTAAAGTCCGTAGGAATGTCAAAATTTAAAACACCAACGAGCAATCCGTGCGAATTAACTGAAAGTAAAACGACGACTGATCAACAAAAAAGCCTTTGGCGGGAAGACGGGGTGCAGCGGCCGGGATATCTCTCACATATTGGACTGCTGTGATTGGTTATACAGCCTTCGTCTCCCGCGCTGCACCCGCGTTCTGTTCGCTCCTGTGTACTGTAGTGTGTGTGGCCTTATGGTTAATTCCTTTAGTGCAATTCAATGTTGGAATGCATGAGTTAATTACACGTTACTTATGACATAATACTGTTAATTACAGGGGGGTTATTTCTGGTAGAATTTAGTCTTAGACATAAGTTATGTGTTTGATTCCACAATTATTCATCAAATAATGCTATCTTACAGGAATTACGAATGTTGTGCAAAGTTATTTGTTATGGTTCTGGCACGTGTACTCAAAACCACAGTATTGTCAAATCAAGCAATGATTTAAGTGAATTTAAAAGAAATAAACATATGATTTTGTATTTTATCCGTTTCATTTTAATTGAATTTAGAATCCTTGAGATACAATTTCTAAAACGATAGGTGGAAAGTTTTCTGTAAACAAAAAGCCATGGTCGCCCTATCGAAATATTCAAAACGTATTGAAAGTTATAAATACCGAAAAATACATGTTTTTTGCCTAGTATCGGTAGTTTTACATATTAATAGGTGTTGTTTACAAAAAAAAAAAAACTCGCTTTACAATTACTTTCTTCGATAAATAATCACGACTTATTTCTACGCGATACCGTACTACAGCTCCTGAAATATTAGCCCTAGATTTTTTGTAGTATTTTTACAAGTTTCGACAAATTCAAATCTAGGTTTTACAAAAAACTTCAGACCCCTACGATGCTTTTTCAGCGAGATATCGGCGATAACGTGTTTTTTGACCGTTTCAATGGCGCGGCCATGAGGTTTTAGTCTTACAGCTCCTGAAACATAAACCTAGGATTTTTTGTAGTATTTTTACAAGTTTCGACAAATTCAAATCTACGTTTTACAAAAAACTTCAGACCCCTGCGATGCTTTTTCAGCGAGATATCGGCGATAACGTATTTTTCATCGTTTCGATCGCGCGGCCATGGAGTTTTAGTCTTATAGCTCCCAAAATATAAACCTAGGATTTATTCTATATTTTTACAATTTTTTTACAAATTCAATCTGTTATTTACCTGAATTTCAGATCTCTGCAACGCTTAGTTTTAAAGATCTCCGTGGCCGCGCGGTTCGCCGCGTTTCAATGGCGCGGCCACGTTCAAACCCTTATAACTTTTTAACCATAACTTTGACAAATTTATGGTTTTGGGAATCAACTTCTACAAATTTTTACAAAATCTTGGCATTGTTTTTTTTTTTTAATTTTGCCGTGGCCGCGCGGTCGAAACGGACACACACCTCTTACCTGAGTTATTATTCAAGCCAAACAAACCAGGGCCACCCAAAAGCGCTTTGGCTTGATGATATAGTCAATGTCGCAGGAAGCACATGGATGAGAGACGCACGGAACCGTGAAGTATGGCGCAAAAAGGGGAGGCCTATACCCACCCAGCAGTAGGTGATTCCACGCTGAGATGATGATGAAAACTCTGTGCACATTTTTTACACCAGTGTGTAACCAATAACATTTTTTTATTTAAACGTCTGTCTAAAGTAAACAAATATCCTTCTGCAACTTTATCAGCGTCTTCATTAAAATTCTATCCTCATTGGTCTTGCAAGGCTTTTTTTTTTTTTTTTTTTTGGGTGGGAAATCATCAAATAACTTCTCCCGCTCTGGGTGGAGCAGGAGGGCATGTCAGACTTTTACTGACTAAAACCCACCCGTGTTCCTTCAGTAGCCCTTAAGCCAGGGGCTGTGGTGTCTCTTTCGAACAAACCCGCACCCCTGGCAGGCATCGGCCCTTGCGGGCCCCATCATTTTTTGTGCTGACATCTCTTTGAGGCGCGCGTGGAACACAACGCGCCGTCGACTTGGGCTTGGTCCTTACCGGACAGCGAGCTACCCATTACTCGCCGTCCGCAAGCCCATGCCTACGGTGGCCGGAAATCGGCCTGGGATTCCCGACGCCCAGGGCGTCTCCGTATCCTGCGGCGGCTGGGGTCGCGAGGGCGCATATGCTGCCTCTCCCTCACGTGCGCCGCCTCCCTCTTCGCGAGCATCACTGCTTCGCTGAAGGAGGTGACGGCTCCCCATGCCCTCTCGCTCCGTACCATGGCCTGGACCAGGGCCGGACGCGAGAGATCGCCGCCGCCGATCGCCTCCACGAGGACACGGCGGTGCTCCGCCCAAGCAGGGCAGACCGCCACCGTATGCTCCACCGTGTCCTCAGGGCGATCTTCGCAGTGGAAACACCCGGGCGTTTCCTCCCGCCCTATCCGAAACAGGAACCTCCCGAAACAACCGTGTCCGGTGAGGACCTGCGTCAGGCGGAAGGTGAGGACGCCATGCCGCCTCTCAAACCACTCCTCAAAGAGGGGACTTACCGCCGCAATAGTGGCGTGCAAGGCTTTAAACATTATGAAATAAAGTGTTATCGACTTCCTTAACTGTAAAAAGTTGACCAGTTTTCGAGCACTTTTTATGAGAATTGTAAATTTACAGGGTCTATAAATGGGACTTACTTTTTATTTTAAATCTTTTTCGACTAAACTGTAAACGTTGTCGGCTTCGTTGTGGTAATGGCCCTTTATCAAATATTTGTGCGTTATGCCTATATTTTCTAAATTAGTTACTGCAAAAGAGTACAACACTTCCATAGATGTATTTGTATGTTGCCTAGTACAGTTATCAAAATAACAAGTGGCATGCAACTCACTCCTCTTTGAGTTTGGGTTTCATCTCAAAAATAGCAGTAAACATCACCGTAAGCAGGAACATTATTGTCTTGATTACTTTTATTATTTAGTTCGGTTTATGTGAAGTTGGGACTTACATTTTTGAGCAATAATAAAAATAGGATCGACTTGGACAAAGCATTACAGACAGCAAATCTTACATAGCACAAATATGAGCTTGATCTATATATTAATGCGGACTCTCTGTTTTTCTTCACGATACTTGTTTTCTTTTTCAACAAGATTCTTATCGTAATCAGATTTAAATTTAATTTTTGTGTTTGCGGAGCGAGTTCATAAGCAAAATAAGTTTCACACCTATCTTTCTTTGGTTGATGAAATCTAATATTAAATCTGTTAAGATACAACTAGTCACATTCCGATGTACTTTATTTTTATTTTGAAGTAATTTAAAGTTCCTCCAGAGATTTCTAATAGTTTTGCAGCTAGAAATATACTCTCCACTAGTCTGAGCTCGTAAGTAATGGGATTCTATTCTGGGTATCCAGAGGAGAAAGGAACGACTCCATAGTTTCCTGGGCCCAGGTGTTAACTCAATCGAACTAGCCTTATTTGTTAGAGGATATAATAACAAGGCCTCACTGAAAATTTGGTGAAATTTGGCTATCCAGGAATCAAGTAATAGGAAGTATAGTAAAATTGAGGTTACGTTACAATAAAGATTGTAGTTTTTGTATGTTACTTACGAAATATGTTTGAATGGTTTCGGTTGTGTAATGATTTTATGCATAGAGTGTAAGTAGAGAGCCTCCATGCGCGACGTGTCGAAGATCTGACACATTTGGCACGCCCTGGACAGTCGCTACAGTCGAAGACAAGTCTTACTTAGAAGCAGTAGGTACTTACTTTTTTTTAAAGGGAGAAGGGGAAGTAAAATACAAGACTGGTATATTCATAAAATATTTATTGTTCATCTTCAATCATTATGAGAATATCGTCTAAGAATTGTGCAGGAGGTACTATATTTTCTTGGTATCTTGCCCAAATGAGATACCACATTATGCGCATTACGTGGGCGTAGCAGCGTACAGTCCTTCTACCTACAATACAATTACAATAATAGCCTATTATTAAATCTCGTCCTCTTCGACAGCTGTCAACTAAAATGTAAACGAAATATGTTTTGCGACTTATATGGCGGGATTGTATACGTCGCTCGATTTTAATAGGTACATACAGGCTGAGATGCACGCCACTGACGAATAACTGATAAAATCGCCTCATCATCCAAGACTCTTCTGCCAATAGAGTTACTGCGACCAGTCGCAATGGTACAATTCACGCAGCGATCCATGTCGTCACCGACCGATAGGCGTAATCAATATGTAAAGCCGAGGTCGTAGGGTTATACAGTAAAACATGGGGAATATACGTGAACACACAGAACGAAAGAAAACGAACGGGTGACGGTTTTTTTCTGTCAATCGGTGACCAGTGTTGCCAACTGAAGAAAAAGTAAAGGAATTCAATTCACTACAAATCGATTCCACGAAACGATTGATAAGCACTTGTCACTCGATTTTCATACATATTCTGAGAATTTAATGATTCATTCAGTATCGATTACTAAGAATTCAAGCATGAATTTAATCGATTATTTAGTATCATAATTTCATTTTTCTCGCTTCCTAGATAGACACTTGGTATTGTATTTTGTGATTTCCTTTAGACTGCTGGGCCCAGGATTACCCATCTCCTTTATGTGATCTTTTATATCTTGTACAAATTCTAGTTCAATCATTTTTGTGTTTGTATGTTTTCCTCGCATGTTTGCATCTACAAAAACCTGATATTTGTTTTCTTCTTGACTGTTCTTAGTTGTCTATATGCCATGTCTAAGGTATTGATGAATTGGTACAACACGATTGCGGCAGTAAGTCCCCACTTTGAGGAGTGGCTTGAAACGCCCGGGTGTTTCCACTGCGTAAATCGCACTGATAGTCCGAGAGCTGGCGACAAAAATCGACAAGAGTTTAGTAATGGCCCATAATTCAATATGATTTAGTATTGAGGGTGTACATGAGTCAGCACCCACTCGCAAGGTCAGGAAGTGGAACACCTGGCGGCAGCACGCTTTGATGTATGTAAAATTACAACATGCTCTACAAGTATTTAGTAATAATTGAAAATTTGCAAAAAACTAGTTTATAGTATAAAAAAGGGGACGAAACTGGTCAGACCGCATTATTGTGGAACGCTGCGAGTCAGCATGCCACGTAAGTTGTCGCCGGAACGATGTCGGTGCAAGAGCTTAGTAATGGCTGAAAATTGCCGTACTGCTTTATTATTATACATAATTCAATAGAAAAATAGTCAGATCACAAATTAATGGAACGAAGGTAGTCAGCAGTCGCTTAAAGTGCGAATATCGTTATATCACTTTCCTGTTTTATAAAATTACAAAACTGTAACAGAAAAGATTTTTTAATACACCATCGTATAAACGAAATAATAATTTTCGAAAAAAATAGTACATTATGGTACAAGTGTGTAACGTTGGTGATTATCGCTGGGTCTTAAGAGAGCCGAGGACGATAATCATCAATACACACGTGTATCATACGACGTTTTTCAACACACTTGCGAAGAAAATAATACTAAATCATCATTATCATCATCATCCATCATCATCCATCATCATCATCCATCGTCATCCATCATCATCCATCGTCATCCATCATCATCCATCGTCATCCATCATCTTTCATCATCACCCATCATCATCCAGCATCATCCATCATCATCATCCATCATCATCCATCATCATCATCCATCATCATCATCCATCGTCATCCATCATCATCATCCATCATCATCCATCGTCATCCATCATCATCATCCATCATCATCCATCGTCATCCATCATCATCCATCGTCATCCATCGTCATCCATCATCATCTATCATCATCCATCATCACTCATCATCACCCATCATCATCCAGCATCATCCAAAATCATCATTCATCATCATCCATCGTCATCCATCATCATCCATCATCATTGTTACGTATGTATCCGAATTATAAATATATTATCTGTGTCTCACGCATTTCGGCCCGCTCTCTTCCGTCTGTCATGGCTGAGCACACTCATCATAGTCTGGTTGTTTTATTTCCTAATCCTAAACACCTCTACACAAAGTAGACGAACACAACATAACATGGTGTCAGAAGCAGTCAGAGGTGCGCCAGAAGTCGAGACAAGCCAGCCTATAAGTAAGTCAGTCAAAAAATCTCAAAACTTGTAACGCCGCCGCATGTTCTTAAAATGGCCGAAGGAAACGCAAATGCAAGTCCCCTGCCGCCAAGCAACTTCAGTCTCGATGTTAACGCCTCGAACATGCCATTGGCTTGGCGTAACTTTAAAACTACTTTGAGCATTTATATGATTGCCAACAATTTGGAAAAAGAATCCGACAAAAGAAAGGTAGCCATTTTGCTGCAAACAATAGGCCCGGACGCTCTTCGGATATTTTACTCGTTCAATACGGAAATAGAAAAAATCACATATAAAGAGATACTCGCCAAATTTGAAGACTATTTTACGCCGCGTGTAAATATCTCCGTCGAAAGGCATAAGCTATTCAATAGGAGACAAGGCCCAGATGAAGAAATTGAGACGTATGCAACTGATCTGAAAAACCTAAGTATCCAATGTAACTTGGAAGGTCTCGCCGAGGATATAGTAAAGGACATATTCTCCTGGAACCTGAATACATCAAGTGCGTACATCAGAGAACGTATCCTGATCGAGAAACCATCATCATTCGATGCCGCCGTCAGTCTCGCTAAAACGTTAAGAAACACTAGGTTAGAGGCTAAAGCATTATCAAACCACGAAGTAAGTGTCGTCGCCAGTCGTCAATCGCATCACAGTCGTAGTCGTCAAACAAATCATAGTCAAAGAAGTCACAGTCGTCAAAGAAGTCATACCCGTCAAGAAAGTCAAAGTCATCAGTCTCAAGGAAGTAAAAGTCAAAGTCGTCAGTCAAGTAAGGCATCGTCCAGTCAAGAATCTCAATTCAAACAGTCCAAGATCTGCTTCAGATGCGGACAAGTTCACCGAACAAAATGTCCAGCCATAGGAGTCATCTGTAAGAAATGCAACAAGACGAATCACTTCGCCAAGTGCTGTCGCAACAAGCAAGTAAGATGCATAGAAGAAGAAACTATTGGTAGTCCTTCTGAAACTTATTTCTTGAATAGTCTTTTCACTAATGAGATTTCTGTCAGTCAAAAAAACCCATATCACACATCTTTGTCCATAAATAGTATAAATGTAGACTTTTTACTAGATACAGGTGCAGACACTAACATATTGTCATTCAACTCTTATAAAAAACTCAATTTACCATTAAGTAATATACAGAAAAGCAGTCACAAACTCTCAACCTTTAGTGGTGAAATATTACCTACTGTAGGTCAATGCACACTACCTGTCAGCCATAATAACTTAACATACAATGTCAATTTCCACATTATAGATATACTTTGTAGAAACATTATTGGTCGCAACAGTTGTGAAATTTTAAAATTAGTAAAAAGAATTCATAATGTCCAATTTCATGAGTCGGTCAATGTATCACAGCGTGTTGAATATAAAGATCTCTTCTCAGGAATAGGTTGTCTTAAAGACTACGAATGTCATTTGTCAATAAAGCCTGATGCTATACCATCGGTTGATGCCTGCCGTAGAATTCCATTCAGTCTTCTAGAACAACTAAAAGAAGAATTAGCCATGTTAGAAAAAGATCAAATTATAGTCAAAGTAGAGGAACCTACTGAATGGGTGAGTTCAATTGTACTAGCGTCAAAGAAAAATGGTAAACTACGTCTTTGCATTGATCCAAGAAAACTAAACAAAGCTATTATGCGTCCTCACTATCAATTTGTTAAATTATATAGAACCGTGTGTTTTACAATGAAATATAATTGACAGTAAAAATGGAATAGAATGTCAGTTCAATACAATATTGGTAAGTAGAATTACTTCTACCTGTCAAGGCTTTGGTAGTTATCCAATACCGTCTTATATTCCAACAACTTTGCTGGTAACGCCGGTGCCGCTGGTGGCTCTGGCTTAGTTACTTTACCCTGGATTATGTCTAACGTACCTGGGGTGCTCCGTAAGAGCAGGGAAACTTTGTATTTCCACGTCTCCCAGTTTGTACTTCCTTCTAAGCGCCCAATCTCAAATTTCACAGAATTCATCTTTCTATAACTTCTTGATAGATGCGCACTTATAGGTCACAAAATCCAGCTTCAGCACGTTAAAATATCGTTTTTACGCTCTGCTACCATGTTAAATTATATAGAACCGTGTGTTTTACAATGAAATATAATTGACAGTAAAAATGGAATAGAATGTCAGTTCAATACAATATTCAAAAGAAAGTATTAGAACCTCTTCTTAACACAATTCCCAACCATCGATGAAATTAAATCCAGTCTCTCCGGTTCACAGTATTTTACAACCCTAGATGCAAACAAAGGTTTTTATATGTTAAAGTTAGATGAAGCTTCTTCAAAGCTATGTACATTCATCACACCTCAAGGTAGATATAGATTCTTAAGGCTTCCCTTTGGTATAAATGCAGCCCCAGAACTGTTTCATTCCATTATGACAAAAAGATTCTCTGATATCTCAGGAGTCAAAATCATGATGGATGATTTCTTAATTTATGGTCAAACAAAAGAAGAACATGATCTTAGATTAAAACAAGTCTTAGAAAGAGCTAGGGAAATAGGCATAAAATTTAATAAAGAAAAGTCCAACATATTTAATAATGAAGTCAAGTACTTAGGACACATCTTTTCTAAAGATGGTGTGAGAGCAGATGAAAACAAAGTCAAAGCCATTTGCAGTATGCCACCACCTACAAATGTCACAGAATTGCAAAGATTTTTAGGTATGGTCACATATCTAGGCTCATATATAGAGAATTTGTCAGAAAAAACTTCTAATTTGAGAACACTTCTTTCTAAAGATAATGTATGGTCTTGGCAAGATAAACATAATATAGAATTTAATGTATTAAAGGAATGTATAACTAAAGCCCCTGTCTTGGCATACTATGATCAAAATAAACCAATAACACTGTCTGTAGATTCATCTAAAGATGCAATGGGAGCAGTGATTTGCCATGATAAACACCCCATTGCATATTCTTCAGCTTCATTAAACTCATGTCAACAGTCATACTCACAGATTGAAAAAGAGCTATTAGCTATCCTATTCGGTTGTACAAAGTTCCACCAGTATGTCTATGGTCGCCACACCTTAGTAGAAACTGATCACAAACCAATAGTGTCCCTATTTAATAAACCAATTTACAACATTCCACCCCGTCTTCAAAGAATAATGCTTAGATTACAACCATATGACCTGAATGTAACTTACAAACCTGGTAAATATCTTTATATAGCTGATACTCTGTCTAGAGCAGCTTTACCAGAACAGTCATTATGTGATCTTGATTCTGACTTAGACTTACATGTCAATTTAGTTATTAGATCACTGTCAATTAGCCCAAATAAACTTAAATCTATTCAAGAACAGACTTCCCAAGACAAGGAATTGTCACTCTTAAGTAAATATTGCATATCAGGTTGGCCTGAACATAAAAAACTACTCCCTGATATCATCAGGCCATATTTTTCTTTAAAAACAGACATACACATTATTGATGGTATTGTCTTCAAAAATAACAGTGTTATCATACCTGTAGCCATGAGGAATGACATATTAAAACAGATCCATGAAGGTCACCAGGGCATCCACAGTTGCCAAAGATTAGCAAGAAATCTAATATACTGGCCCAATATGTACTCTGACATAGAAAAATATGTAAATAGTTGTCATATCTGTCTTACCAACAGACGCAGTAATTCAAAAGAGCCACTACAGCCTCATGAAGTGAAACCAATCCCTTGGAATAAGGTTGGTGTTGATCTATTTGATCTCAATTCAGACAAGTACATCATAGTCGTTGATTATTTTTCACAATACATAGAACTTGTTAAGCTAGTAGGTGGTTCCACTAGTAAAACTGTCATTAGTCACCTTAAGTCTATTTTCTCCAGGCATGGAATTCCCAACATTCTAATTTCAGACAATGGTCCTCCATTTAACTCAAAAGAGTTCAGTAATTTCGCTTTAGATTGGCAAATACAACATATAACATCAAGTCCTTACCTTCCACAGTCCAATGGTCTTGCAGAGAGAACCATAGGTACTGTAAAGCAAATATTAAAAAAATGTCTTACTGATAAATCTGACCCTCACTTAGCTATATTACAATATAGGAATACACCTAAAGGAAACATGTATTCACCTGCACAATTACTCATGTCCAGGACACTTAGAACTAAACTTCCAGTCTTAGAACAGACTCTGAAACCTAAAACACCTGACTATAGGTCACTAACAAATAAAACTCACATAAAAGATAGCAAATCACAGATTTATTATAATACACATACAAAACCATTGCCTTCACTAAATATTGGTGATAAAATCTATTTTAAGAAACAGCCACATAGTATTTGGACACCGGGTACTGTTTCAGGCACAGGTCCACAGCCCCGATCGTATACTATTGTCACACCAGAAGGTAGCTTTCGTCGTAATCGCCAACACATATTAAAACCAAAACATTCTCCTACTTCCAATAAAAGTCCACTACCATCTCCATTGATTCCACTAGATAGTGTTCCTCCGCCGCCTTCTAATCCACCGCTGTCGTCTTCGCCATCGAACCATCAACCACCCTGTCCAGCTAGTCCCGTCGAAAAACCTGAAACAAAAACAAACACAGTAAATACACCAAAAACTTATACTTACTCCTCATTCGGCAGAGCTATCATTAAGCCCCGAAGATTCTGGTAGTTATAAGTCTAGATTAAGTCCCTATTTGTAATAATTAGTAGTAACTAACATTTAATGTTTATATACATTTTGCTTGTTTTTATATAAAACTTAGTCTTATTATGTCAATGTCATAACTGTCAAAATTGTAAACGTCATGTCTACTTGACAGATGTCGCTGTTTTATAGAGATGTTCCGTTTCATGAATAATCTTATTTAAAAAAAAAAAAAAAAAAAAAGTATACTTAAGCTTTTAGTTCACCGATTTTAACTTGTCTTTTATTATGGGAGATGTTACGTATGTATCCGAATTATAAATATATTATCTGTGTCTCACGCATTTCGGCCCGCTCTCTTCCGTCTGTCATGGCTGAGCACACTCATCATAGTCTGGTTGTTTTATTTCCTAATCCTAAACACCTCTACACAAAGTAGACGAACACAACATAACAATCATCATCCATCATCATCCAGCATCATCGATCATCATCCATCATCATCGTTTTTAAGAACAAAGCAACTAAAACAAAAAACAACCTATAACTCACTAAGAACAAAGCAACTCAACCAATTCTATAACTCACTAGTGAATAATAGTAATGAAAAAGTCACAGTTTGATAATAGGTGTCATTATGTGCCTAACTGTAGTGAAATTAGAGCCATTTTATGAGCAAGTGTGTTGAAAAAAAACTTTTAAAACAAAATCGGCATCGCTATCGCTTTCTTCATCGTTCGTGTTCGAATTGGTTTCGTCGATGTCGTCTTCTTGCTCACACTCAGACTGAGAATCTATAAAGAATTAATTTATTATTGTAAACAAGATATAAAATCATTAACATAATTATTTAGGAATAAAATAATTAACATAATTATTTAGGAATAAAATAATTAACATAATAATTTGTAAAAGTAAAGATTTACAATTTAAATTTACTTTCATTTTGATTTGGTTGAATGATTACGTCTTTCACGAACGTTGGTAATTGATTCCCTTCAAAACAGTCGAAATCATAGCGGCCATCATTCATCATCATTTATTGAATATTTGCGTAAAACCGTTGTTCTCTATATTGCCTAATTGGAAAAGAAAGGATGGTATTACATATGGCAATATCATACCTTTTATGTCATCTTAAAACATTAATTCTAGTGTTTTCATTCCGGACACACTCCAACAGGATACGCACCACATCATCAACAACTCCACAATCATCAACGTTTGGAGACAACGCTTTCTTCATTAAATAATAAAGCTTATTTGAAGGAATATGTCCGGGAACTAAGTTTTAAAGTTATAAAAACAAGGTTTTTGTTGAGTGCACAATCAATTCACGAAACCCGAGAAATCTCTGGCTGGATCGTTCGCGACTGATGCTTAGACGCTACACTAAACGCTGCTCGAATTGGGGAGCCTTTCTAGTATTTTCGACAGTCTCTGTTTCAGGTATATAAACAGACCCAGAGGCGGTCCCAATCATACCACAGGGATATACTGCTGTCCCCTCGCTCGTATAATGGACCTTTCGAGCAGATCTTTTGGAAAACGTATTTATTTTGTTTCTGCCTCTACTTTTAATCTATCAAAGTTTTACTTGAAAATTACAAACGAAATTATATTTACAGTTATATCATTTCACTATAAGTTAATATTAAAATATAAATATAAGTTTTAATTCTTATTACTGTAAAAGTACATAAAAACTGAAATATAGGCATATATGTATCCGTACGCGCTCCGAACATCCGCGCGTACTCAATATCCGCACTTTAAGCGACTGCTGAATACCTCCATTCCATTAATTTGTGATCTGACTATTTTTCTATTGAATTATGTATAATAATATTAATAATAAAGCAGTACGGCAATTTTCAGCCATTACTAAGCTCTAGCACCGACATCGTTCCGGCGACAACTTATGTGGCATGCTGACTCGCAACGTTCCACAATAATGCGGTCTGACCACTTTCGTCCCCTTTTTTATACTATAAACTAGTTTTTAGCCAATGTTCAATTATTACTAAATACTTAGAGCATGTTGTAATTTTACATACATCAAAGCGTGCCGCCGCCAGGTGTTCCACTACTTGACCTTGCGAGTGGGTGCTGACTCATGTACACCCTGAATACTAAATCATATTGTTACGAGCTTGGGGTTCGTGACAATTAAAAACTGCCGATATGAATTACCAAAAATAACACTTTAATTAAACACACTATAACACAACACAATAGCACTACGGATCACTCTTAAGTCGCACTTGAAGATCGCTTTAGATGTTCTCGCATGTATCGCTTCCAATGAACTACCCCGAGACGCGCTCCGTTCCCGCCCTATATAAGCCCTCGGATAGTTCCAGAACCTTCTACCGTAGAAGCATCTAGAATGTTCGAGTACATATCGGCCCTGACCGAACACATGTCGATAGTTCCAGAAAGTTCTAGCATCGAACTTTCTAGAAAGCTCCTGACCATTAATTCCGCTATTCGATAAGAGATGGCGCTAGTGGCAACCAAACATTAATTGTGCGGCGCAACACTGCCCCCACCTAAGAGATGCTCGTCCCGAGCATTATCGGCCCCATAATAACGCGCCAGTCGATCCACGTGGACTATCTTAGGAGTACCTCTTGCACCTTTCTGTATCCGGTAGGTAACGTCATTGATCTTTGTCACAATCCGGTACGGTCCGTCCCAGTTAGCTTGAAGCTTAGGAGATTTCCCTTTGCTGCGGACGGGATTGTGCAACCACACTAGTGAACCTTCGTCAAACTCTTTATTGTTCATTTTGCGGTCATAACGGGTTTTCATCTTTTCAGACATTTGCTGGCCTGAGTGTCTGACGTGCTCATAAATGTCATTCATCTTGTTCCGCAAGTCATTCGCATAATCGGTTATACTGCGTGGGGCATCAGGTGGTATTCCGGTGATCAGGTCTGCAGGTAGCCGTAATTCCCTTCCAAAGTTTGCGAAAGCTGGTGTCACCGATGTGCTTTCGTGAACAGCGCTTCGATATGACAACAAAAACGGTTGTATGTGCTTGTCCCAATCTCGTTGCCGATTTTCCACAACTTTTGCTAGGTACCTCTCTAATGTCTGATTGAATCGTTCCACCATTCCATCCGATTGTGGGTGGTAAGAAGTTGTTCTTGTTTTATGAGTACCCATCACTCGACAAGTTTCCTGGAATATTTGAGACTCAAAATTCCTTCCTTGATCACTGTGAATCTCTAAAGGTACTCCAAAACGACAGAAGACTTCATGAACTAATTTATCTGCAACTGTTGAAGCTTCTTGATTTGGAATGGCGAAGACTTCCGGCCACTTAGTGAAATAATCCATCACAACCATGAAATACTTGTTACCACTTTCACTTTCCGGAAACGGCCCCGCAACGTCAAGGGCTATCCTCTCCCATGGTGCACCAACATTGTACAATTTCAATGCACCTCTGCTACGCGTCTGAGGTCCCTTTACAGCTGCACAACTTGTACATTTGCGACACCAGTCCTCGACATCGTCCCGACATTGGACCCAGTAAAACCGTTCTCGTATCTTCAGTAGAGTCCGTTTTACTCCCAGGTGACCTCCGGAACAACCATTATGGTACAGCTGCAGAACATCCGGTACTTGAGATTTAGGGACAACCATTTGCAAGTGACAGCTGTTTCCCCTAGCATTTTCCCATTTACGGCACAGGACTCCATCCTGAATCACCAAGCTGTCCCATTGGGCCCAATAGCTCTTTGTGACCGAACTCATTGCTGAGACGTCGCTCCACTTGGGTTTAGGAGCTCTGGCCTTCATCCACTCCAGAATCGGCCTGATTTCCGAATCTTCCTGCTGTGCACGTTGTAGTCTTTCCTTCCACTCGTTGCTGAGGTCCGTCCTGAGCATCCTCACAGGTACCACTTCCTTACTCTCTTGCCTAGTACAATGCTTGCAGTCTTCAGGACAAGGTCTTCTTGACAATGCATCTGCGTTGCCATGAGATTTCCCGCTGCGATGTTCGACCACAAAGTCGTATTCCTGCAGTAGCTCAATCCATCTCGCAACTTGTCCTTCTGGATTTTTGAACTGCAATAGCCATTTCAGTGCAGCATGGTCGGTTCGTAAGTGGAATTTCCGCCCCAGAAGATATTTGCTAAAATGCTGCAATGACTTTACCATAGCAAGCAATTCCCGTCTCGTGACACAATAGTTCCTCTCCGGCTTTGACAACGACTTGCTGAAGTACGCTATCACAACCTCTTGATCACCATCCCGTTGAGACAACACACCACCAAGTCCTATGTCACTTGCGTCTGTGTCAACTATAAATTCCTTGCCTGCATCAGGGTACCCCAAAATAGGTGTTTTGCATAGTCGGTCCTTTAACTCCTGGAATGCGATTTCGCAACTTTCATCCCAGCAGTAATGTCGCTTCTCCTCGGTTAGCTTATGCAGGGGTTTGGCTATATCTGCAAAGTTCTTAACAAATCGCCGATAATAAGAGCACAACCCCAAAAACGCTCTGACCTGCGTCTTGTCTTTTGGAACTGGCCAATCCTTGACAGCGGCGATTTTTTCTGGATCCGTGCGGATACCTTCTTCCGACACTACATATCCCAAAAAGCTAACTTGCCGTTTGAATAGTGAACATTTCTTCGGACTCAACTTGAGGTTGGCACTCTGGATTTTCATGAGCACGCGTTCCAGGTTTTGAAGATGTTCTTCAAACGTACGGCCTACGATGATGATGTCATCCAAGTAGACCAGACAGGCATCGCCAATCAACTTAGTTAGTACAAGTTCCATCAACCTTTCAAACGTTGCCGGAGCGTTGCACAATCCAAACGGCATAACTTTAAATTGCCACAGACCCTTTCCTGTCAAGAATGCTGTTTTCTCCTTGTCCTTGGGGTCAATTTCAACTTGCCAGTAGCCACTTTTCAGGTCCAGCGTGCTAAACCACTTTACTCCAGTAAGCATGTCCAACGTGTCATCAATTCTTGGCAAAGGGTAGCTGTCCTTCTTCGTAACGTCATTCAGACGACGATAGTCAACACAAAACCGCATGCTGCCGTCCTTCTTCCTTACCAGCACTACAGGTGAACACCATGGGCTAGATGAAGGTTCAATAACACCATCCTTCACCATTCCCTCAATCATGGTTTCTACTTCCTTTTCACGCGCTACCGGCAATCTCCTTGGCCGCTGACGGATAGGCAACTCGTCGCCTGTATTTATTTTGTGTTGAACTAAGCCAGTCTTCCCAATGTCACTATCGTTTAGGGAGAAAACTTCGGCGTACTTCAGTAACATCTTCTTCGCCTTGCCCATCTCATTTTGAGACAGAGCGCTGCGACACTCTTCTAAAAGTGTGGTCACTCTCGTTTGTGCATCCTTGCTGGGGGTCCCAGTCGACTCGGATTACTCGTTTCCCTGCTGCTGCTGGGTAGTGCTGTTAGCCGCGCTACCCTCTGGAGACCGGCCATCTTCCCTTTCTGCAGTTCGCTTAGGGCAACTGGATCGAAGGTGGCCCCTTTCCCCACAGCCGTAGCACCTAGGGCTGTATCCTTTACGATCGCGAACTGTAGCTGCTACAACCTCCCTGACGCGATGGGAACGATGATCCTGCCGCACAGCTTCCACCTCTAGTGCATGGGCCAAGGCGTCCTTAAGCGTCCCGTGGTGACCGAGTCTCACAGCAGCTCTAACTTCAAGGTCCCGGATGCCGTCGATGAATGCCTGCACCAGGTTCCCATCAATAAGCGCAGGTACGGACTGGTACGCTTTTCGAACCAGCTACTTCAAGGGCCCACTGCTGCAGGTTTTCGTTACTGCGTTGCACACGATCCTTGAGCTGCGCACGAAACACGTGTTCCAGGTGAGCGTCGCCATATCTAGCCTCCAATGCCTCGAGCAGCTGCTCGTAAGTCACTTCCTTACCGAGAGCTTCCAGCACATTTAAAGCCTGGTCGCGCAGGCCTAGGGTGAGGGCAGTCATGGCCTGACTTTTATTCCACCCGTTCGCCTTCATGACAGCCGCAAACTGAATTTTGTAGGCCGACCAGGAAGAAGTCCCATCGTACGGCGGCACTTTGAATCCACGTAGCGAAAGTGTTGTAGTTACGGGAGCTGCGATTCCATCCCCAAGTTTGAGGTTACCCAACTCTTGCTTCACATCAGCAATGACGTCACTAAACTTGCTGATCTGAGTTTCAGCTTCTGACAAGCGGTTGTCATGCTGGGCAACCTTCTCCTTCACCTCCTTCATGTCTTTCCCGAAGGTTGCGTGAAGGTCCTTTATGAGGAGCATCTGCTCTTCCTGGCGGTGCACCTGCTCCTCCTTATCCCGTTTGAGCTGTTCTTCCAAACGGCGGGCCTGTTCCTCCTGTCGGCGAGCCTGTTCCTCCTGTCGGCGGGCCTGTTCCTCCTGTCGGCGGGCCTGTTCCTCCTGTCGGCGGGCCTGCTCCTGCAACATCATCATCAGAGCAGCAAAATCTGGTGCTGGTGATGCTGGAGCAGCTGTGGACGGGCCGGCCTCTGTGGTTGGTAGCTGGCCCTCCGACGCCTGTGGCATTGTTTCACCAAATCGCCTCTGGTCCGTCTCCTGCTGGCGTTGACTCCGGGTACGGATACCCTCCGTGTCGTCTTTAGGTAAAATCGGCATGATTTTAATCCTTGCTTCTGACACCAATTGTTACGAGCTTGGGGTTCGTGACAATTAAAAACTGCCGATATGAATTACCAAAAATAACACTTTAATTAAACACACTATAACACAACACAATAGCACTACGGATCACTCTTAAGTCGCACTTGAAGATCGCTTTAGATGTTCTCGCATGTATCGCTTCCAATGAACTACCCCGAGACGCGCTCCGTTCCCGCCCTATATAAGCCCTCGGATAGTTCCAGAACCTTCTACCGTAGAAGCATCTAGAATGTTCGAGTACATATCGGCCCTGACCGAACACATGTCGATAGTTCCAGAAAGTTCTAGCATCGAACTTTCTAGAAAGCTCCTGACCATTAATTCCGCTATTCGATAAGAGATGGCGCTAGTGGCAACCAAACATTAATTGTGCGGCGCAACAATATTGAATTATGGGCCATTACTAAACTCTTGACGATTTTTGTCGCCAGCTCTCGGACTATGAGGACACGGTGGCGTATACGGTGGTGGTCTGCCCGGCTTGGGCGGAGCGCCACCGTCTCCTTGTGGAGGCGATCGACGGCGGCGATGTCTCGCGTCCGGCCCTGGTCCAGGCCATGGTACGGAGCGAGAGTGCAAGGGTAACCGTCACCTCCTGCGAAGCAGTAATGCTCGCAAAGGCAGCGCACATGAGGGATAGGCAGTATATGCGCCATAACGGCCCTAGTCGCACCAGGAGTCGCCCTAGGCGTCGTGAATCCCAGGCTGATTCCCGGCCACCGTAGGTGCGAGCTTGTGGATATCGAGTACTGGGTACCTCGCTGTCCGATAAGGACCAAGCCCGGGTCGACAGCGCGTTGTGTTCCACTCGCGCCCGAAATGTCAGCACCAATTGGTGGGGGGGGGGGGGGGGGGGTCCGTAAGGGCCGATGCCTGCCGGGGATGCAGGTTGTTCGAAAAAGATCCCGGGGCACACAGGCAACTGAAGGAAAACGGGTGAGTTTTAGTCAGTAAAAGTCTGATACGCCTGCTGCACCCAGAGCGGAAGAAGTTATTTGATGTTTTCCCACTAGAAGTGGGCGCCGACCAAAAATTTGACGGCGGCGACGCGCCTGGAGGAACTGGTCGGTGCGGCGGCGCGGGTGTTTAAAAAAATGGTTTGTGTTATATTTTAAAGCTATCAAGGGCAGGTCAGGAAAAAGCATAATTAAATGTTTTTACAATATTTATAATTGTCATGGATGAAAATTATTTTGTTGACGCGTATAGGGCTCAACCGCGATCTTTTGCGTTCAAAACCAATCCTGCTATTGAAAAAACACGTTCACTAGGCGTACTTGTAGCAGGAATTGCAAGAATAGTCCTGGCAAGCGCAGCAAGTCCTGGGAACACATTTTTCTTTTCTCGCCAATAGGCAAGCACATCCCCGTTCCAAATCTCCACTTTGGGATCGACTGAAGCTAGGTGTCTCCAGAATTCTTGAGAACAATCTGTTCCCGTTGCCTCGTCAATGTCGCTGAAACTACTGTGCTTCTTAGATAATTTTGTCAGCAAAGATTGAGTCGAAGAGGACCTTGGTGGAGGCTCTGATAGACCACGGGAAGTTTCACCGCAATCGGAACATGTAAAATCAGAAGCATTTACATGTTCATTGATGCAATCTGCCATAAAAGCCGCACGATTTGTATTTCTTTTTTCTAAATAAGAATCGATTTCTTTCAATCCTGAAAACCTGGGATCTAAACGAGATGCCACTACTACGTTTTTGGTCAAAGGAAATCTGTGATCAATTTCGTCATCATTGAACGTTTGCAAATACTGTAAAACGTCATCATCGTCACCAATTGGTTCATTTTCGTAATTTTCCAAGATTTCTGAAACACTTTCGATTTGATGTAAAAACTGTAACTGCTCTTTTTCAGCTTCTTTTTCTAGGTCTAGCAAAAAGTACCTAATAGCTTTCACTATCTTTTTAACCTTCTTCACCAGTTCTTTTAAACATGGCACATTTTTAATCAACCATAACAAGGTTATGTAACCCGTGTCCCAAACATAGGTGGCTGTCAAGACCAGCCAGCAAAATGGGGCGCTTTACGTTTGACCCCGCATCTGTTACTGTACGGAGCTCTTTATTACGCAACCCGAATTCTGCCACTGTTGCATTAATAATTTCTTAAATATTTTCCCCCCTTTTTTTTTCCTTGGAAGAGCTGAGTGCTTAGTGTAAAATATTTGAGGCTAATCTACAAAGAAGTAAAAAAATAATGAGAATAACAGCTAAAATATTGACACTATAGTCTGCTAAAGTAGAAAACTATGGCGAGGCTTTAGCCACCCAGTGGGTCACAAAGGGCTAGCTAAAAAAATAAGACTATTATTAGGTGCTCTTTCTTACCAGCAGTTATGAAATGAAGTGTGAATGTAATATACTCGTAACGGAGTCGACGATATTGATCCGTCCACAGATCAAAGGTAATAGACACATGTCTTGGAGTTTGTGTTAGTATTTGGTCTTTCACAGTCGCAAGCATGGTTTCATATACGTCATCTAGTGCACCTCGACCTACAGAATATCTTGATAGCATGTCTTGATCAGACACAATTATGTTATGTTTCTAAAATATTAAAAAAAAATACAAATTAAAGCATAACACCTTTGATAATTTAAAATGTTATTGATGCTTTTTATAATATTATATTTACCTTGAAGAAATCGATCATTCCTTCATCCGAAACGGAGTCAAATGGCATAAGTGAGGCGCAGAACCAAAGTGCCAAATCTCTTGCAAGAATCCATTTATCTTTTTAGTGACCATATTCAGTGCTGAACTGCAAGTAACTGTCGCTCCAGCTCGAGGGCGGGGGTCGGGAGAAAAGAAGTCCTTTATAAATCTTGTTGGCTCTGAATTGTCATCCCTTAAACTGTGAGAATCTCTTAAGTGTCTGATATGGTTCCCTGTGCTGATTGTTTCTCCATATGATTTAATTTTGGCTCTGCAATAAAAATGTTATCTTTGTTGCTGCTTCAAGTTCAAATTAGTTTTACATCTGTAAAAGTAGAACGTACCTATACAAATTCAAACCGTAGTCAGAAACCAGATTAACAACATCCACATTACATTACTTGCAATAGACTTGATCACCAAAAATTTTGCTTCTTTTGTTTTCTTCCTCCATAATTAGTTGACCGAAGTGCTTCCAAGCGAAACTAGATTTGGTTTTCCGATCAAAGAGTACAGTTATTGAAAACTGACTTATTTTGATTTAGTTTACATTGGAATTGGACGACATTTAGACAAATTATTTATTTAAGAATGCCAAGTCAAGAGCGTATAAAAAAAAAAATACAAAATACAAAAATATTTATTTCATCGTCAACATTGTGTCAAACATAAATTGAGGCAGCCCCAGTAAGTTACAAAAGTACTTGTGTCGGAGGTGTCTCGCTCTTCCTGTAAGTGGTAGCTAACAATGTTTTAGACGGTTAAAAGAAAATAAAAATAATATAAAAATAAAATAAAAATAAAATAAGAATAAAACTTTAATTTAGCAGCTCTTGGTGTGTGTTTGTGTGTGTATGCGTGTGTGAGTGTGTGCAAGTGTGTGTTAGTGTGCGTACGTGGCAACTATCGCGAACGCGCCGTGGCGACTGGCGGTAACGCGTGCCGCGCGGACGCGGATTCACAGCGGCCCACGCGCCCGCCTCCGCCTGCCTCGATCGGCGCCAAATTTCAAATGCTCGGCGGCGGCGCGGCGCCCACCTCTATTTACAGCCCAAAAAAGAAACCTACATGTTCACATTGTTACGAATACGTTGGTACAGATTATCAGAAGTACCAAAAGCCAAGCCATTTTTGGCCAACATTATGATGATTGAGGCAATTCGTAACAAAACTCAATTCTAGTGTTTAATTACTGAATTAATTATTATCTGTGCCTTTCTATCGTATGAGACTATTTAAGCCTACGTGAAAGTTCGACCCAAGATTTTACAGCTTCTACATGGTTACGTGATGTCTTATGAGATTTAAACACATGATTACTTACATGCTTCCAATTATTGTAAACACCTCCAGATAGACCGGAAGTTTTAGTTATATTAAATACTAGCTTTTGCCAGCGGCTTCGCCCGCGCGGATCTTTCATCCCCTATTTAACTCCCTTGGAGTTGTATTTCTAAAAATCCTTCTTTAGTTCTTGTCTACATTATAAAGGGAACCTCTGTGAAAAAATACAGCTTTCTATGTCTAAGGGTTTGGGCTGGGCGTTGATGAGTCAGTCAGTCAGGATTTTTCTTTTTATTTATATATATAGATTTTACAGCAAAAGCAACTCACTGAATTTATTGTCACAGAATATACAAGCCTCTAAATTTCTTTACAGTTACTTAGATCTCGTGGAAATTCTTTGTACAGTGTGTCAGGAGGACCTCTATTTACCAAACACATTCTTTCAGCATCTTTTAATCTATCGGGCCACGTGGCTGGGTCGACATCTAAAAAAGACGTTGATCCTACAGATACACCTGTAGTAGTAATAGCACCTTCACCTGCAATAGCGCTTGAACCAGGAGTAAGCACCAGGTTTACAGATTTTATTGGGATCGGCCGTAAGTTCTTCGTGTGGTTCAAGCGGAGCCGCAACTACTACATTGGTTTCTCGTGTGGGTGATGCCGGTTTGTTAAGCTCACCTTTCTTCAAAAAGGATTCTAATGCAGGGCATTAGAATCCACAGAGCGACAGAAGCAAGCAGGGGCTTGCATCTATCGCTCTGCATATTTCTCGAGTCTTCGAGTTTTATATTGGTATTCCGACAAGCGATCTACCGTCAGCCATTTTGTTAAGTAAACAATAAAAAAAATTAGATGTATTAACCTTACTAATACGATAAATTCCAAAGTAATTATATTTGTCCGTCTATATGTTAACTTTGTTCTATTAAACGACTGCATCAATTTTTGTAAATTTTGGTTTACTTGAGTCAGTTTCAATTTTGTATAGTCAGTTTTACGGGTACCTATTACTCTAGATGACGGACATATTTGAGGACGTGTTAATTTAGGTTTACCTAGTATGGATATAAAAATACGGTTGTACCCGAATCACAGATAAGAATTAACCAGTCAACAAAAGAGTAACAAAGTCTTCACACGAGTAATGTACTACTTAAAATCTTTTTAGCATACCTTGCGGAAAATATTAAATTAAAACTATTTACTAACAAGGAAGAAACGTATAGTTTTTAGCAATCCGTCAATTTTGGGAAATCCCCGTCAAACATAAACGTATCAAAAGGTGTTGCCAGTTCATAAATGTAAAATCGTTATAAAATCGGGAGAATTTCTTTGAATCATTGCATATCGAAAAATTTAGTTCCTTCTTTCCTATTCAGGTATTTATTCGTGATTCTTTCGGCTTTACTTACTTAAGTGCTGTCTTATAATTTTCCTAGGAGACAGCATTGAGAGAATTTTATGTAAAACAAGAAAGGCCTTTAAAATATTTTGGGCCATCTAAGGATTTACTGGCGCTAAAGTAGTTTTTTTTAAAGTAAAACCTTAAAAAAAATACTATTTTGTCGGGCTGCTAGACTTGGTAATTTTTACAAGATTTTTCATTCCTACATATAAAATTGAGGACTTCGTGCAACCGCCCGGCACCCTCAATTTTGCCGCCCCTTAGTTTCGCTGCTCTTTGCATTTGCGCGGCTTGCCCCCCCTTAAATCGGGCCCTGATTATTGGACCTAGTATTGAACCTTGCGGGAGTCCTGTATAAATGGAAGTAACAGAATAAGGGACGAGCCATTGCTTAAATTTATTTCCATACGCTGCTGACAACCTTCAGCAGCATGAGATAACTATAAACCAGTGTATTGTGTTCTGATTTAATCTATAATATTTATCCAAATTTCATGGAAATACATCAATATGAATGCAGTCAAAAGCGCGCGATAAATCAAGTAGAACGAGAAGTGTGTATAGGCCCTTATCCTGTGCTGACAGGACGTTATCTGCTATGTCCAAAAGAGCCGCAGAAGTACCACATCGTTTACGAACGCCTGACTGTAGGTAGCTCAGCGCCCTCCCGGTTTTTTTTATTGGCCTCCGCCTTCCAATTCCTTTTTCGAATCCTTTTTCTTTCGCAGCTATATCTCACCTGCCGGTCCAGTCGGCAAAGACGTATTAAACCTCCTTGATAAAAACCGAGAGTGCGTTTAAGAATCTTATAATTATAATTTAGACATGAAAAACCAAATTTAGGATATCCAAAACTATATAAAATGATTTTTAGTAAATACAATCCTAATGCAACCTTCCTTTAATAGACTGCATAGATAATTAAAAGAATAAGTAGACATCAGTTTGACACGTTCGACTTAAATGACATAACAAGAATCTTTTTGGAAAATTGTAATAAAATCAGGTAATTCTATATAGAATTACCTGATTTTATTACAGATTTCAAAGATTCGTTTATATAAACGAATCGTTTAAGATCGATTCGCAGAGTGCTAACACAGAAAGCAAAGTGCGAAATAAAATAATGTAAGAAAGTCGTAAAAGGATACTAAATCAAAAAGATGAAGTGGATGAATGAAAAGGAAGCGTAAGTACAGTATCAGTAATAAACAAATGCTATAAATGTTACTTACTTATCTTGTCTAGAAGATGTTGAAACATAATCCTTGTCATTATTGACATGTAGAGGTGCAGGGTTTACAGTGTTTTGTGGCAGAATGACGATTTACGGTTCTCATTATGAATTTTTCTTGATGATGAATGTGTGGAAATGTGCGGTTTAGCACTTACTTTCTTAATAAAAACAATAAAAACTTCGTTGTAAACACTACACACGTTACATAACCTCATTCTAGATCTAATATTTCTCGTTTGACATGCCAATAAATTAATCAGTCACATTCTTCCATTCACGCATTCGAATTTCATTCGAGATTCATCAGAGACAACAATGGAGGAATTTTATTATCAGTGTCTATTGTTTCAAGTAGCAAACAAAATATATTTTCGATTATTACACTATAACACATTTTAGTACATTATGATATTAAGTGCGGTAAGTTGAAATTAAATATCAAAGCGCACGTATGTCATACGACGTTTTATATTAGGTCTTTACCTATGAAATTGCCGTTCTGCAGTACTGGCCATTTCAAATCAAAATAATTTTTGTTTGGCTAAGAATTCTAATTTCAAATTAATTTTATTTTAAAAACATGGATTTTTTTTCTAAAAGTAGTCATTTCTTTATTGATTAGTGTTATATTTTCATCGCATTTCAATCTTTTTCGTCATCATGGATACGTTAAAAATTCGAGTAATTATGGAATATGAGTACCGTCGTGGCAGCAACGCGGCACAAGCGGCACGCAACATCAACGACGTTTACGGAGCTAACACTACAAACCAACGCACCACCTGTTATTGGTTTGCTCGCTTCCGTTCTGGAAATTTCGACCTGAAAAATGAACCTCGCGGTCGTCCGAAGACTTTGGTCGACAATGACGAATTAAAGGCGATTGTGGAAGCTGATGATACACAATCTACGGCTGAATTAGCAGCAGCTTTCGACGTTAGCGTCAAAACAATATTGGTCCATTTGCGTCAAATTGGCAAGGTAAAAAAGCTTGACAAATGGGTGCCCCACGAACTCAATGATCGCCAGCGCGAAGTACGCGTCGAGACGTGCCTTGCACTGCTCAACAGACAAACAAATGAAGGAATTTTGAACCGCATTGTTACCTGCGATGAAAAATGGATTCTGTTTGATAACCGTAAGCGCTCAGCAAGTTGGTTGGATCCTGGTTCAGCACCTAAACAATGCCCTAAACGAAAACTTACCCCTAGAAAAGTGATGGTCACTGTTTGGTGGTCTAGCGCCGGTGTGATTCATCACAGCTTCTTACCAAACGGGGTGAGCATTACTGCAGATGTGTACTGTGAAGAACTGAACACAATGATGGAGAAGCTGGCGCATCTCCAACCAGCATTGGTCAATCGCTCGTCTCCGCTGCTCCTGCACGACAACGCGCGACCTCATACTGCACAGCAGACGGTCTCCAAGTTGCAAGAACTGGGGTTGGAAGCTCTCCGTCATCCGCCCTACTCACCAGACCTTGCGCCTACAGATTACTACTTTTTCCAGAATTTGGATAACTTCTTGGCGGGAAAAAAATTTAATACCCGAGAGGCAGTACAAAATGCCTTTGAAGAATTTGTTGCCTCCCGTCCAGCTGATTTCTTTAAGAAGGGCATCAATAAACTGCCACTGCGATGGCAAAGATGCATCGATTGCATGGGTGATTACTTCGATTAATACAAATAAAAAATTCATGAAAAAAATTCGTTTAAATTTTTTCATACAAAACGGCAATTTCATAGGTAAAGACCTATTAACATATTTGCGAAGAAATAAATAAAACTCGGACTTTCTCAAACGAATAAATCTTTAATCACTTGTTAAAGCAGTTAGAAAAAATTGGACAATTTGTTAAATTGATTGTTACGTTTGTCAAGTTATTATTATTAGTTACGATGTCACCAGTCTCTCTCTCACTCTCTTGAGTGAAAGTAGGAGAAACGAGACCACAGAGTTCTGCAGTCGGTGGCGGCGACGGAGGCGGCTGCGGCGGCGGCAACGATGGTGGAATGCACGCGTGTGTCGAGCACACACGCGAGATGGCCGAGAGTCAACACTTGGCTCCTATATTCCTTGTAATGCGGAAGCGAATTTCTTCTTTATTTCTCATCGAGTCATCTATGTAGCCCTCGGCTACACTGTTCGTAGGCACCGGTCGTAGTCAGTCTCACTATCTGCTAATTCATCGAAAGCATGCATTTTCACTGCTGGACCGTTTTTCGCGGCAAGCAGCTCTCGTATAGATAGATAGCGCGCGTCATGCGCGTACCTTTACGCCGACAAGAAGTGAAAGGCTAGGTAGGCTAGTGGGGAGATATACTGTGAACAATGATGTAACATTAGTGTGGGTCTGATGACATAACGCCACAGGGCCCCCTTACGAATAAAAGGGCCACTTTAATTATACCGCTCAGGGAACTATATTTTGAGCACTATATCGAATGTCTTTGGACTTCTTGAAACGACCTTATGAGGGGCGCTGTAAGGTGGTTCTAGCAGAAACACATTCCACAAAGCAGTTCTTGGGTATGTAAATCCTTTTGCTCAAAATACCTATGCTGTGAATGGTCTGATGCTGAACACGTCGCGTAGGTCGAACATTCTGTGTCGTAAAATACTGACAAAATCTGGGATCTGGTGTGATGACGAAATTTAAATATTTGTACGCCACTAAGGCCAAAATCTTAAACTATAATGTAATTTCATCACTTGCATGCTCTGTATGTGTACAAATAAAGAATATTGAATCTACCTTATCATTTGCAGTTTTAAAAAACCTCACCGGGGACTCGTAACTGATCTCCGAATACCAACTCTGCTGGTGGACATTGCAGATCCTCTTTGCACGCTGTCCGTAATCCTAAAAAGACTAAGAAGAGAATTAACCCAGTCCTTCGTACCACTTAACATCAGAGCTGCTTTCAGCATGCGATGTAAACGCTCAATCATGCCGTTGCAGGCTGGATGTTACGCTATTGTTGCTGCCAAATTGATTCCATACGTCTTTACTAAGTTTTGGAATAAGTGAGATTGAAATTGTCTCTCTTAGTCCGTGATTACCTTCTTCGGGCAACCAAACCGAGCAATCCGCTCCAACACAATCGCCTTTGTCAGTTTCTGCTGTAAGGTTGGGAAGTGGAATAACCTCAGGCCGTCTGGTATACCTGTCAATGATAGTAAAGCAGTATCGAAAATTGGAAGATATTGGTAGTGGTCCTATTAAATCTGTACGAGCACACTCGTACGCGTACCGGAAAACGTAAAGTTGGAAGTCCTCCCACAAGGTGGACCGATGACCTTGTGAGGGCCGCAGGAGTCCGCTGGATGCGGGAAGCACAGAACTGGTCGAAGTGGCGGGGCTTGGGGAGGCCTATGTCCAGCAGTGGACGTCTTTCGGCTGAAATGATGATGAATGATGAGCACACTCGACAATTTATGCTGACCGCCCGTGATCATATGTACTAATGTTATACGATAATACATGCGCACTACTGTAATTATTGAGTTCAATAAAGCTGCTTAGTGAATATACACGTCGGTGTTTTCTTCCACATTGCACATAAGAATTCCCGGCACACATCACACCTCAGCGGTAGGATTCCACATCTTTATGAAGAAGTTCATCTTTAGAAGTTTGTGCGTTGCTGATTAATCAAGTCATCAGTTTTTGACAACAACCTTTCTCTTCCATGCTGTCATTGTGTTGTTGGTCGCCTTGACCCTGACTACTTGTACCTTGTTTAATCATGGCTTCGGTCTGTGTTATGTCCATTGGCAGAACCCATGTAGCTGTGTCAAGCTCTTCCACGGAAAGGTAAGCCAGACTGGATGTAGTCATGTTTGTTATCACAAAGCACTATAGGTTTTGTGTAATTGTTGTCGAACTCATTCCAGAATTCTTCAAGAGACACGAGCCGTTTTTTTTTGCGTACTTGGCAGTTTTTGGAATTGCAGAATGTTTCCTGATGTTTGTTGAAATCTTCTGTATAGCTACAGCAATTATTTTTTGAAGTTGTACTAGCCCTTCCATTGTAGTAGATGTGTAGAAAAAACAAGTTGTCTGTCGTAATCACTGACACTGATAGAAGAGCATGAAGTAGACTAGTGTGTCCACTGGTTCTGTTAGTCACACGTGAGTAGATCCCCGTCACCAAATTTGCGCTTTCTCAAATTGACTGGTGAGACCCGCTTGTGGGAGGCCAGCCGAACCGATTCGCTATTGATGAAGACACCTTCTCTCACACTTTACTTAGAGTCTCGAAGGACCACAAAGATGTGGAGTCCTACCGCTGAGGTGTGATGTGTGCCAGGAGTTCAATAAAGCTGCTTGGTGAATACACACGTCGGCGTTTTCTTCCACATTGCACATAAGAATTCCCGGCACACATCACTCTTCAGCGGTAGAACTCCACAAAATTCATATGAACCTTTACGAATCGAACATTTGGTAGATCGAATTTACCAAAAGGAGATGTAGTACGTCTTGTTACCTTAGATTTCTGACACGGAATGCACTCTCTAACTGAAGCACGAACGTCTTCCCTAAGGAAGGCCAAACAAACCGTTCAGTGACCATTTTATTTATTTAATACTTCACGCACAAAAATGCAGGGGAAAGAGCATGAAAGAGTCAGTTTTAAAAAGTATCTTAAAAGTCATTTACCTTTTAGACGCCCATCTATATAATACGCGATGTCTCCTCCAGCGCCACGCAACAAATGTATAACGTATCTATAGTAAAACGTAGGGATGGGATAAATTTTCTATCGACAAATAATATTATAAGTTGAAATTAATGTTTATTCACCAATTTACGAAGCTAAATAAAAACTGATACCGTATTTTCATATTTTGTTTTATTTCATTAAAAAATCAATATGAACACCTGGATATATTTCCCATAATAAAAGAAAAGAATTGTTTTATTAGACGTGTGTTCTAAAAGGTACATCCCTATTTGTCTCCAAATGTAATCCTTCTACTTCATATCAAGTGATTGGCGCTCGAGGCACGTCAAAATCCTTTCTGGCATAAGGATGTCTAGATGTCTATGGTATTTTTCATTTTTATATTCACTGTGGTCGAGTTACACGTGCATAACCTCAACTCAGTTTACAACAATAGAAGCTTGATACGTGGTTTTCGACGTTTTTTTTTTAATTAAAATGGAGGGTAAGTGACTGTTTTACGCAGATGTTACAGATCTTTTTTTAATGTTGTCGCAAAATACTAGCAATGAGTTTTCTTGTTTTTAGAAACTAATAGAAAAAGGAAGTACATTCCTGAAACAGAAATTGACGACGACCTATTTCGGAATTCTGATAGTTCACAAACTTTTTATGATGAATCTACTCAAAAAGAAACAAAATTCAAGGAAAGTGGTACATGCACAGAAGCAGTAGAAATGAAAAAGGATCCAGTACCCACTGTCACGGATGTCCATGGAAGCAATTATTTCGGACAGTTGGTATCGAATGAATTATTAAGGTTCGATGTTGATCAAAGATATGTAATCATGCAAAAAATTCTCGAGGTACTGAAAAATAAGGGAGAATAAAACTTGCAATATTTTAGCCAGGGCACATATTTTAAGATGATTAGCTAATTAGCTGCTAGTGTGTTATACCAGGTGTCCAAAAATATCATTTGTCTATATCACAAGTTGATTTTATCCTTTTATTTGTGATCGTCTTAGGGAATGCTGTGGCCTTCAGCATAGTACAATTAGAGCTCATACACACGAGCGGCATGTTCCCAACGGCAGAGGTAACTGCATCCGTCGACGCTAGTAGTATGAGTACTAGTAACTACTAGTATGAGCTCTTAGGGGTTTACAAAGGCCCCTACACACCACAACCGCTGGTTTCACCCGGTGGGTTTTGTAGCCAACTAAGCTAGTGAATATGACGCAAAACAAGCCCGGCGGCGTAACCCGCCGGGTAAAGCTGCCGGTGACAGCGATTGGTGTGTAGAGGCCTTTAGAATATAAAAAAGTAAAAGACTAGAAAAACATTTTTCATCATCGTCATTTCATCGTGTGTACTGACAAAGAAATGAATAAAACTAAGCTAAGGATTAAGTAAATCATTTTTATTTAGACTAGTGTAACTTTGTCTAGTCAAATTATAATAAATATAAAGTCGGATTATGTTAATTGAGGATACGAATAATAAGTACACAAATATCACATTGACAACTTTCCTTTGTTTTTTGTAGGATTAAGTAGACAATTAAATATCTGTATTTGATTATTATTAATAACTTTGGTATTTTGACAATTCAAATCTTAATTAAAAATCCGACTTTATTTAAATCTGTGATTGCTATTACTATTTAAGTGGACTTAAATGTTTATTATTTAGGGTCTATTTTTCAATCGTCATAATAACCCTATAGCATTAAATTGGTAGAATAACTTTAACATTTTGACAGATTTTCTATTGAAACCTTGTATAATAAAAGCAAAAATATAAACACAGCATTCTTTTATTATTTTTTCCTGTAAGTAAAAAATTGTAATATGAAAAAGTAAAAGATAACAAGACAAAATATCTTTGCCAAGTATAAGGATAAATAAGAAACCTGGCTCATTTCGCAGTATTTAATCTAAAATCACAGATCAGTTTCATTCAAAGATATAACTAATTACTAATTGACATTAAGGTACCATAAAAAAAACTTGCATTTCAAATTTTACAATGCTTAGTCTCAAATCACAGATCAGTTTCATTCACAGATTTAACTAATTACTAATTGACATTTAGGAAAACTTACTTTTCTAATTTTACAATGCTTAGTATAAAATCACAGATTAGTTTCATTCACAGATATAACTAATTACTAATTGACATTTAGGTACCATAAAAAACTTACTTTTTTTAATTTTAAATCACAGATCAGTATCATTCACACAAACTACTAATTTTACATTACTTACGTTACATTCTAAAATCACAGATCGGTTTTGAGCTGAAATTTAAAAATCTTTGGAATTGAGTAACTTCGGTACTAACTACATTTAATTACCTACTTTGAGTGATAGTTGTGGAAGCATGGTGCGGCACACAAGTACACATTACAAATAGGGCATAAGTATCTTGTTTGTTTTCTACGCTTTTGCTTATAGCATTCTTTGCAGTTTCTATAAAGCTGTGTAATTTGGGGCATGTGTTCCACGGCATTCCCGGGTAGCATTCTAGGATTAATCTTGTTGCTCCGAGGTACTTGTGGGTGGGTTAATAATAAAGGATTATATTTTTCGATTATTTGCCTAATGAGATTTAATTGAAAATTTGCTACATGCGCTGACGACATATCTGTCACGATTTTAAAGCATTTAATAAATGCATATCTACGACATGAAAAAAAAGCTTTTTATACCATTTGCAAGTTTTTCGTATGCTTTGCACAGAGCTCAGCATCATATCTGCTGCATCTACGCTGCCCATATTTTTCGAGTAGTCCAGCACGGCCTCTGGTTTCATCACCGGCAAACCAGTGCGGCGGTCTTCCTTCATGGACGGCAACATTCTTTTGCTGTGAATAGTGCTTAGTACATGTATGTCTTTTTTGTCGCGCCACTTTATCACCGTTAGTGGTGGATTGGATTTGGAAATAATTTCTCCCTGTTTCAATTTTTGAGACATTGAAGGCATTCCCGTTCTAGATGGTCTAACAGTACCGCATGCATAAATTTTATTTTCATATAAATATTTAAATAACTTTGGACTCGTGAACCAGTTATCGACATACAAATGTCGATAAGACTCAAAGAAATCTTTTATCAACGTAACAACTACTGCACCCCCCACACCCAAATTAGCCGGATCCGTGATTTCACTCGTTGCACCACAATAGACTATAAAATCTATTATTATGCCTGTGGTCACATCACAAAGGACAAACAATTTGATCCCAAATCGGTTCCTTTTTTTTGGGAGATATTGTTTTATAGACAATCTCCCTTTGAATGGTACTATACTTTCATCCACGCATAGATTTCTGTAGGGCGTTAATAAACTTTTATATTTTTGGCGGGCGTGATTGATTATCAGTTCAATTTTTTCTAATCTCGAATTAGTGTTCCTTTGTATTGGATTATTAAAATGTAACATGCTTAAAATGCTGCAAAATCGATTTCTGGACATAAGGGTGCCAAATATAGGTGCCAACAGAAGCAAATCTGAAGACCAGTGCTCTTCTATTCTTAGATGATTATTTCTGGTCATTAACATAACAACAGCAATAAAAATGTAAAATTCTGGTGGGGTAACATCATGCCATCTTTGCAATCTTGAACTGCTAGACAAAGGCGAGTTGAGCATAAAATAATTGTGAAATTGATTTATATGATTTACAATTTGCGTTACTATATGTGTATCTAAAAAATATTCAAATATATCCAATTCTGAATTATTACCCGGCGTAAAATTAATATTTAGCCCAGAAGAGAATTCACGAAACGTTTCTGTGATTGGTGTGAATGAATCCGATGACCACGTTTGCTGGTTTTGCTGCACTGTGGTTGAGCTTGTTCCTTGCGGTACGGTGGTTGATCGTGGTGTCTGCGGTACTACAGTGTTGCTAGTTGGTGACTGGAAATAAGTAAAATAAATAATAAATTCTTCAAATTCTATATACTTACCTAATTGAAATGTTACCTAAAGATATAAGTAAATTATCATTTTCGTTTTTAATAGCTCTCAGCATGCCACTAGTTAAGATTATATCGAATCAGATGCTAGTATTAAGTACTTAATAGTACAAAACTCCATATCTAAAAGCAGCACAAGGTATGTATGTAAAAGAGTGCGCGCGTCCGTCGTCGTCAACACACTTCTAGGAAATGACGCGGTTCACTGCAACGGACCGACAGCCGTCGCGCCGAGAGGCGGTGTGCGCGCATCCGTTGAGTTTTGTGGTACCTAACACATAAAATGCCCGTCGCGTTAACATACACTTACATTAAATTATTTATTATGTGAATTTATAACACTGTATCTGAAATACCTTTGTCAAATAACGTGAACGTTCTACACAGTTTTAATTGCGCGAATACGCGTATCGCGAAATCGCGTCGTAGGTAGGTAGGTACATATTGCGTATGCTTTCGTCAGCTTGTAAAAATTACCTACCTGCAACCCGTGCGCATTAACATGGCACCTGGTTCGAAAACAACCCTCCTCCCGCTTACCCGCGCGGGGCCCCGCTCTCGTCGTGCGAGATCAGTAGCGTTAGCATCACTGTTACCGTTGCACGTATCCTAATTATGCATGCGAGAATAATATTATCTCATTCAAGCCCAAACAAACAAATAAATATGGCAAGAACAAAATTGTGTCTAAATAGCTTTTATTGTCACGTTTAAAGCATCGTAAAGTAGTAAGTATGTTATGAGAAACTACTTAGCGCAAAATAAATGTTGATATTCAAAAAAACTAAAATACTTACAATTAATTTTTTTTTTGCTCTCAGTTCTTTAAACGTCATTCATTCGAGCCAGGTGCCATGTTAATGCGCACGGGTTGTACTAGCTTTGATCTGTGTGGCGCTCGTCGCGTCGCTCAAATAACACATAAATACAGCCGCTAGATAAGATAAGATAAGCTGAAGAAGTAGGTATGTACCTTTTAGATTCTCGTAAAATGAATACCTACTTACGCGGCGCCGGCGATATAACAATAACTGAGTTATTGGTTATTGTTATTTATTGTCAACAACTTTTTTGCGCTGTTTCTTTTCAATAAACTAATTCTTACCTAATTTGGAAAATAGGACGCGTTCTTTGCTCGCTCGAAATTGACACAATTTTCACTTACTTAAATTTTGTCTATTGAATGTGTTTACGTGTCATTCCAGTTCGAAGCGTGATTTCTTAATATTTAGGAAAAAAATATGTACCTACTCATAAATAAAATTTTGCTGACAAATCTAGGTAAGTACCTACTAGTCTAAAGATCTACAGGTAGATCGCTACGTTTTTAGGGTTCCGTAGTTATACGATTTCGCGTTGAATATTGAGTTACCATTTTGTAAACTGGAATCACATTTAAACACATTAAATCGATAAAGGATACTTAGGTATTAGGTACTGAAGATCCTACCTAATAGGTAGTATATAATCTAAATGACATAATATATCTACCTATACCTAACACTTTTCTTTAGAAATCGATACTTACATGGAGAACAAGATTAAGATACAATAATATAATTTACTAGCTGGCCCGGCAAACGTTGTTTTGCCAATTTTTTTTTTCATTTAGTGCGATGAAAATAAGATGTTGTCCGATTCTCAGACATACCCAATATGCACACAAAATTTCATAAGAATCGGTCAAGCCGTTTCGGAGGAGTATGGCAACGAAAACTGTGACACGAGAATTTTATATATTACATTTAAACTTACCTCAGAATCAGATTCTTCCGATTTACTGTCTGTGTGTGATAAATCAAATTCTGATTCAGGCTCCACACCTTGTAAAACTCGCAATAATTCGTCATATTCACTGTCACACATTTTTTACGTGTTACACGTGCGCCAACGCAAGATGTAAACATTGCACTACACTAAAATGCACAAAGTCACTATGACCTTGAAACCCGTCCGCTTATGACGTCACTTCAGATTTACTTCTATACAAGTACTTGGCGCTGTGCGCACTGAAAACTAGCCACTATGTAAGGATGGGTTTTTCAAACGGTGTTTCACTATCGACAATGATTAGAAAACCTATTTATTCTTGATTAAGGTGAATAAAACGTAGTTTATAGTGTACAATATTCATAAAATATTATTTATTCACGTCATTTTCTTGCAATAATAGTATTAATGATCGTTTCGACGAGATGAAATATAGCGAGGTCTTCATCGTGTCCCATCACTGGCTTACTTTATATCAAGTACTTGGCGTTGGGGGCATTAAAATATTTTCTGGTGTTTTTGTTTCTATTGAATATAAAACAAACAAGACCTTATTATGTGTAAAAAGGTAAAAAATATGGCTTATAACAGGGCAATTTTCCATAAAAATAAAACAAAAGGTCTTGTAAAAGTCGTAAATTTATTTTATACTATGATTACTTCTAATCAAGTAGTGGCGCTGAGGGCACGAAAATCTCGAACTTGTATACAAGTGATTGGCGGTCAAAGGGTTAAAGCTGATGGTTTTAAATCAATACTTTTTTTCAATAATTAGTTTAATAATTATGATACTCAAATAAATAAAAAATAGGTAAATTTCTAAGAAAACAGAAATACAGCTTTTAAAAAAAAATGGAAACTGGCTCTTTCAAAATAACCTGTCAATGCAAGTGTTACTGTGTGCTTTGAAAGAGCGAGATTCTACTTCGTGGAAACAAACTACTTTTTCCGTAATTTTAATAACTCTTATAAGACCCAAAAATCTTTCATTATTATTTATAAGTAAAAATCACAGCCTTTGATCAGCCTCAAATAATCATCTTACAATAATTTTAATCGTTAATAATACTTTTCTAAATATCTGTCTCAAAAAATGTTGAAAATCTGATATTACATTTAAAACATTTTTGGCAGAAGAAATTAATCAATCTTTTAGTACCACAAGACTCGGGTGTCCACACTCAACATGTTTTGCACTGACACCATTCTTGTTTGCTCTGAGAATAGTGTCCATTACGCACAATACAATCTTTTTTTTATCTTGTTGTAAACTAGTCATTTTCTACACAAGAATTTTTTTAGATATGTTTTTACTTTACTTTTCTTCTATTTTTTTTTTCAGGATTATCCATGATTATAACTGATGTCATTTCACAATTAATACTTTTCTAAATATCTCTCTCAAAAAATGTTGAAACTCTGATATTACATTTTAAAAAAAATGGCAGAAGAAATTAATCAATCTTTTAAATAGTACCATAACACTCAGGTGTCCATCCTCCACATGTTTTGCACTGACACCATTCTTCTTTGCTCTGAGAATAGTGTCCATTACACACAATACATTTTTTTTTTATCTTGTTGTAAACTAGTCATTTTCTGCACAATCATTTTTTTAGATGTGTTTTTACCTTTTCTTGTTTTTTCAGGAGTATCCGTGATTATAACTGATGTTTTTTCACAATTTCTAGGTTTTTTTTTTGCTTGGGAATTCATCAAATAACTTCTACCGGTAGAAGTTTGCACGCCTGCAGACTTTTGCCGACTAAAACTCACCCGTGTTCCTTCAGTTGTCTGGGTGCCCAGGGTCATTGCTAGGCTTAGAACTCTTTCTCGGTCCCGATTTTAGTCAGCATAACCAAGAAAAGTTACCTGAACGGTCTCTCGAATTACTTCCGCGAACGGGAGAATCGCCGGTTACGACTCCTATCTGACCTACCGCTGGTACGAGATCGCCGATTCACCGTAGTTTATAACTCATTTAGCTTCCTCGTCAGACTGGCTTTTTATTTACGCATTACCTCAAGTAGGCTCCCTGCAGAGGCTGAAGTACTCGCGACCTGGGCCACCGGGTATACTGGAGCCATCTCCAATACCCGGTCCGCCAGCTCCGCAACAGCCTTCAGGGACGTACTAACCTGAGACGTTATAGTCGCCTGCAGGTTGGTTGGCAGACGACTGGTCCAGATGGTGCGCAGTAAGTCGTCAGGTACGAATACCTCTGCCAGCCAGGCTCTGCAGGAGGCGAACAAATGCCGATGGCTTGCGGTCTCAAAGTTCATCATGGATAAGGAATTGACACACTTTCTATTCATGTGAAACTGACAAACGCTTAATTAGCTCGATTTTAAGCTTCCCGTACTTGTTACTACCCAAGCAGCCCGCAAGTGTTTTCAACATCAATATAACAGCCTATTTAGAACTTAGAGATTTTTACAGACGTACAAGAGTGTCAAAAAATAATTTTGCCTTTATAATAGTGATTTATGAGTTATTGTACAGCTCAAACTTTATAAAATCTTTATTAAGGGATCTGCGAAAGCTTAGGGTGCTACCCTTAATGGGTGGTAAGTTCTCTGGACTTAAAAATAACAGAAAATATAGCTAAACCCTAACTTGATTTTATGCAAAAAAATATTATTCTGTCCTTTTTTGTACTACTTATTATATTAGGAACAAAATGATGTGGAAAATACAGGGTTACTGGTAACTCGACGTATTCCTTGCAGGACGTCATTATAGGGTTAAAATGCAACAAATTAAGCCACCAAATGTTCTACCAAAATTCAGTAGTTTCTGAATTAGTTATGAGTTTTAGTTTTTTTATGAAAAATCCCAGATTAAATCATTTGAAACCAATTTAGAAATGATTTACGGCGCGACTGTACTGAAATTAAAGTTATTATCATAGTTGACGCCGTAGCAGACCTTTGTTAATAATTAAAAGTTCAATAATGCCTAAAACTTTGGCAAATATCACTAACCAAACATTTAATTTTTTGTAATTTTTGCTATTACTTCATAAAAAATGCTACACCTGGTGTACAAATTACTAAGGAAATATCCTTGTCTTATCAGCTATCCAAAAAGGTATGAAATTAATACAAAATCATGGACTACATTATGAAAATCGTTTTTGATTTAGTACAGGCGTGCGTTTCACAAAAAGGTGATTATTCGAAAAATCAAAAACAAAATCGTGAAAATTATTATTCTTTTTAATCAATATTAAAAACTTTAATTACACACATTTCACACGTCTTGTCCGATGTGCTGCCCTCGGTTTCGAATACATGTTTTTATTTGCTTCCTTACTTCGGTTTTTGTTATTCTTGATGTTATTGTTGCCCTCATCTGGTCCGCCGCATTTGTAATTCTCTCCCTTAGTTCTTCAATTGAATTTACTGGGGTCACATAAACTAGATCTTTCATATAACCCCAGACGTAAAAGTCTAGCGGCGCGGCGTCAGATCAGGGCTTCGTGCAGGCCACGGAATCGGCCCACCGCGCCCTATCCATCGGTTTGGATAGTTTTCATCCACCAATTGTCGAATTGTGATTCGGAAGTGGGCTGGATATCCGTCATGTTGGTAAATCATGTTTGCTCTTCTTTCTTCCGGTACATCCGTGAGCAGTGCTGATAAATGATTTCTGAGGAAATCTTCATAAAGTTCCCTATTTAGTGTTCGGGGTAAAAAATGTGGGCCAATTAATTTGTCGTCAATAATACCCATCCAAACATTAAGCGAGAACCTTCGCTGGGATGCGGTTGGTTTCAGTTTTTTAGGGTTTGCTTCTGCTTTCGGTGCCCAGTAATGTAAGTTGTGGTAATTTGTGATACCATCACGATCAAAACATGACTCATCGGTCCACAGAGGGTTTTTAAAAAAGTTTTCGCTGTCGGCGTCGGCACTTAGCATAAAACGACAAAATTCAAGCCGTCTCGGCTGATCTCCTTCTTCTAATGACTGGACTGGTTGGTAATGGTATGGATGTCGGCCTGACAAGTTAACTACAGACCAGACTTTCCACTGTGACATACCAAGCTCACGCGCTACGATGTTTGTCGATGTGTCAGGATCGTCAATAAAACGTTGAAGAATAAGCTCTTCGTCCTCAGCCGTGTATCTCCGGGAACGACCAGTGTCAACTTCCCTGCTTCTTTGGACGCTGCCAGTTTCAGATATTCGCCGATAAGTCGATCCGAAGACACTAACGTGGGGGAGTCGGCGGTTGGGAAAGCGAAGTTGATATTCTCGCCGCGCCTCAGCAGCGTTACCGTCACAAAGTCCGTAACAGTACATTATGTCAGCGTATTCAGGATTAGAATATGCAGCCATAGTCAGCGCTTATGTTGGCACAGCACAGCACAAGAACAAGATACGCAGCAACAGTTAGGGAAATAGCCAGTAACAAAACACGAGCTTGCGCGACGTAGAGTTGAAACTAACTAACGCTGAGGACCAAATTTTGCAAAATCGCACCCCCTGTCATGCCGACAGAACAATAGCGACCAATCACAAAGCTGCCCGAGTGTTTGGAGTTCAAGCGCAGGTAAAAACTACAAATAATACGAATACGAAACAATAGGTTGACCGTCTCGCAATTTTACCTGCCCGCCATAAAACTCTTCTCTTCCCTGGCACACATGCAAAAGTATTGACAATCATACCTTTCTGAATAACTGATAAGACAAGGATATTTTCCTAGTAATTTGTACACCAGGTGTAGTATTTTTTTTTTTTTGCACTAGACTACATTTTTATTAAGTAATAGCAAAAATTACAAAAAATTAAATGTTTGGTTAGTGATATTTGCCAAAGTTTTAGGCATTATTGAACTTTTAATTATTAACAAAGGTCTGCTACGGTGTCAACTATGATAATAACTTAAATTTCAGTACAGTCGCGCCGTAAATCATTTTTAAATTGGTTTCAAATGATTTAATCTGGGATTTTTCATAAAAAAACTAAAACTCTAACTGATTCAAAAACTACTGAATTTCGGTAGAACATTTGGTAGCTTAATTTGTTGCATTTTAACCCTACTATGACATCCTGCAAGGAATACGTCGAGTTACCAGTAACCCTGTATATTCATGTTGTAAAAATGAAACTTCGTATTTTTTTCAAAAATAGGTATATTTTTCCCACAATAAGCTTGTAATCTACATATGAAAATCTTTGAAGCAATCTAGACAAATAGAGACTTTACAAGTCTTACAAATGAACCTTGATCGCTTTTCTTTCACTCGGGTCGAACAAAACCTGCGAAATATGAAGTTGTCTTCAGGCATATGCGATCCAACATTTGACAATCTTACTTCATTCGGAACTCCATATATATCAGCTTTCTTTGTCCTGAAAATGGATGCTTTTATTTTCTTGCTGGTGAAGTTGTTAACGCACACGTTAACACCCACACAAACACACAACACAAGCATCAGCGAGCAGGGAGAGGGGAGCGGGCGGCGCGGCATCGGCAGCGCACCGGCTCGACCACGACGACACCCCGCGCGCAGACGACACTCCATCTTACAACGCGACCACGATCGCATGCTTTTGATTAGTTCATATAAGACCAATATTGTAGAAACCTAATATACCAGCAAAGATATACAGTCCACTTTTATTCCACCTGGGCCTATCTATGGTCCTTCGAGGTCAAGGTCAAGTAGGACTAATAAAAATCGCGTCGCGATCGCAAGCCACGCCACCACACAGCGCGTCCGGAAATCAGCTAGACGTCAAACAGAGGACATCGCATCAGCGAACGCAGCCTACTCTAGCATCTGGAAGCAGCCACTCAAGCAGCGTTGGCCACATCAGTCGCTAAGGACGAAGAAAGGGTTTGGTAGCAGCAGTTACGTGAGTTCGACCAATTCATTCTTTTAAAGCACCCTTAATATTTAAAGTCATCAAACATTTAGTCAACTTGCTCAATTGCCATCCTTTCTCATCATTTACAAGCATAAATTCATCCATAGTATACAGTTTATGCCCAATTATTCATACATAAGCAATTATTGCATCAGATTTTTTTCCAGTCAACACCTACCCACATTTCACTTTTATCAATTTTCTTGTAATTTTTTTTTACAATTACGATTCTATCCTATCACCAACCACAACTTTTCATTATTGTATCGCATTCTAATACATTTTTCTTTCCTAAACAGCTTACATCGCCTTGTTCTCGACGTGCCGAGTTATTATCACACCGAGGGTAGTTTGGGAAAGTTACGTGATCATCGCACTGTGCCTGCCACATTCCCAATCTAATTTGAGTAACGCTTCAATTAAGTGCATTACTTTAATTAAATTTCAGTTATGACTGATCCTAAATCAGCTCAAACATCAAATAAGCCCGATGAATATGACATTTCTCAGCTCAATACATATAAAAAAAGGAGATCCAGTCATAAAGGAAAGGTCACGGTTTTCAAAAATTATATTGAGTCATTATTAAAATCCAAAAAGCCGTTATCAGATTTAGACATCATACAATTAAGCAATCGATTAGAGTCCTACAATTCCCATGCAAACGAGTTCGATAAAAATCAAACCCTCATCGACGACATTATTGGGGTTTCAGATGAACAGCTGAGAGAGCGGGAGCAATTTGAAACGGAATACCAGTTTCAACTTGCGCTCGGCATCCATCTGTTGCGAGAAAATGAAACTGCCAGCGTCAACGGGTCTGTACCAACTCCAAGTGCAGGTGAAACAGCAACGAAAGCATTCATTAAATTACCCACAATTGACCTTCCACACTTCTCAGGGGAATGTCAGAATTGGCTCGAATACAGAGACACTTTTGAATCACTCATACACAACAACAAATCAATAAATAACATTCAAAAGTTTCATTATTTGCGTGCATCTCTGCAAGGTGAAGCTTCCGATGTTATTAAATCGTTAGAAATGTCATCAAACAATTACCGGGTAGCCTGGGAACTCATCACATAAAGATACAATAATACAAATCAACTGATCCACAATCATCTTCACGCATTATTCAGCATACAAAACATTGAAAAAGAATCCGCAACATCACTCAGACAATTACTAGACACAGTAAATAAAAATCTCAGAACACTTAATAATTTAGGCGAACCTACAATAGATACAATGTTAATTTATCTTATTACCTCAAAATTAGACTTCTCAACACTAAGATATTGGAAAGAAACAAACAAAAACAACACAAAAGAAAAGCCCACACTTCAAGATTTACAAATATGTCTCAGTGATCGTGCCATGCTTTTACAAAATCTAGAAGACACTAAAAATATAAACAAAACATATTCAAACTCACAATCATCCAAATCAGACAATAAAGAAAAACAATCTCGCATTCCTTGTCCCTTATGTAAAGGTCACCATTATCTATTCGCTTGTCCACAATTCAAAGAAATGACTGTGGAAAAGAGGATAGAAAAGGTTTCCAAGTTTTCCAACTTCTGTGCTAACTGCTTGCATAACGGTCACGAAACAAAGTCTTGCCGTGGCGGAGCATGTAAATATTGTCAACAGAAACATAACACAATGCTACACATACATAGGGAATCGACCAAGGACACTGCGCACACCACTCTCGCTAGTAACAGTAGCTCACAACACACATCAGTTCTACTTTCAACTGCCTCAGTGCATGTCATCGCCAGTGATGGAACACCACACTTGGCGAGGGTTTTACTGGACAATGGAAGTACCTCTTGTTATATCACAAACAGTCTGAGTACAAAGCTCAATCTTACATTCGAACCTATTCGCGGCACAGTTTCAGGCATAAATCAACAACATTCAAAAAAAATTCATCGCACAAATGTTCAAATAAAATCATTACATGGTTCATTCACAGCCAATTTGTCGTGTTTAGTACTTGACACGATAGCACACTCATTACCTCATATACGCATTAATACACAAGGTTTAAATCTACCTAAACATTTAAAACTAGCCGACCCTCAGTTCTATGAACCCGCCCCAATTGACCTTTTGCTAGGTGCAGACATGTTCTGGCAAATAATTAGGAGCGGTCACATTCGGTTAGGTAAACAACAGCCTACACTACAGGAAACTGAATTAGGCTGGCTAGTTTCCGGATGTACAACAGACATCAACAAACACACAAACAGTTGTTTTTTCAATAACAACAATTCAGATCAATTATCACGCTTTTGGGAGCTAGATAGTTTATCTAATTCACAAATTAACGATCCCTGCGACTCTGATGCATGCGAGATCATTTTTGCTCAAACAACCACAAGACAAAGTGATGGCAGATTCGTTGTCACTATTCCATTTAAAAAATCACCTGATTGCTTGGGTGATTCATACTATCAAGCCAAAAAACGGTTTTATTCCATAGAAAACCGCATGAATTCAAATCACATATACAAACAACAGTACTCAAACTTCATAACAGAGTACATACAGCTAGGTCACATGACTTTGAACAAACATTCACATAGAAATACATACATTCAATCAAAAAATAATAAATCAGTCATACAATCAAGTGCAACCAGCACTAACACAAACATACAGCGCTCACCAGTGTACTATCTACCACATCACGGTATTACACGTGAGTCAAGCACCACCACAAAATTCAGATCAGTATTCGATGGTTCCGCAAAGACATCCTCAAAGCTATCACTCAACGACATTCAGTTAGTAGGACCTGTCGTCCAAGACGATCTTATTTCTATACTCATACGATTTCGTCAACATAAATATATAATATCAGCGGATATAGAAAAAATGTTTCGCCAAATAACAGTGGTGGAACATCAGCGCCCCCTACAACAAATCATATGGCGATACAATCCTACGGAACCTCTGCAAACATACACGCTCAACACTGTCACATATGGCACGGCATCGGCGCCGTATCTAGCAACACGCTGCATCAAACAAGTAGGCCTAGATTGTCAAAACTCACAAAATCATTCAGATAACTATGATCACAAACTGGTCTCCGAGATCATTTTGCATGATTTTTATTGTGATGACCTTTTGACCGGGACAGATGACGAGTCGGTACTATTGGAAATTGCTAAAGGAGTCTTTTCCGAATTACAAAAATATCAATTTCCACTTAGAAAATGGCAGTCTAACTGTCCCGCTGTTCTAAAACAACTAGGTTTCAATGATTTAGACAACACAACATTTAATCTTAGTTTAAACGATCCATCAAAAACACTAGGTATTTATTGGAATATTAACAAAGATACAATTTCATATACAGTACATTCAGAATTTGCATCACAAAAGCAAATCACAAAACGCACAATTTTATCCACCATAGGTCATATTTTCGACCCATTGGGTCTCATTAGCCCTTGCATACTCGAAGCTAAACTAATAATGCAACATATGTGGATAAACAACATCAACTGGGACGGTGAATTACCCATTTCAATACAACAACAATGGGCGAAGTTCTTAGAATCATTGTTTTTTATAAATCAGTTAACTATTCCTCGTTGAGCATTCCATGACTCATCGCGCGATAACATTGAACTGCATATTTTCTGCGACGCCTCACAACAGGCGTATGGTGCGTGCGTATACATACGTACATATACTTTAGGTGGCAGTATCAGTGTTCAACTGTTAGTTGCCAAGGGACGGGTGGCTCCTTTAAAAACACTTACCATACCGCGTCTTGAATTATGTGCCGCGGTTACCGGTGTTAATTTAAGTAATAAAGTTTTAAACTCACTTCGCAATAAACACAATTGTAAGTGTTATTATTGGAGTGACTCAATAATTGTTTTATCTTGGATAAGTTCACCTACACACAAATTACAAACATTCGTCAAACACAAAGTCACAGACATTCTCAAACATACTGAACCACAGTCATGGTACTATGTACCAACCAAACAAAATCCAGCAGACATAATTACAAAGTGTACCAATGCACGACAATTACTTCATACACCTTTATGGTTTTCAGGACCTGACTTTTTAAGGAATGATGATGGTAATAGCTGGCCTATACAACCAGGGCATCTCAGCGTATCTGACCTTCCAGAAGTCCGGTCCCAAACACATCTTACGCACAAAGATGTAATTAATAACGATTCATTTATTTACAAATATTCCAATTTTAACAAACTTACACGCATCGTAGCTTACATACTTCGGTTCATTCATCACTGCAAACATAAACAATCAAACAACAATATCTGTACAAAAAAACGCCAACAGGTGTGTACAGGTGACGTCATGCCTTTATCTACTAGCGAACTTAATTCAGCTAGATACCAGTTAGCAAAGTTAGTACAATTACATTTCTTTTCTGAGGAATATCAACTATTATTACATAACAAACAGTTACCTACTTCACATAAATTAAATTCACTTAATCCTTTTATAGGGGATAATCAACTCATTCGTGTGGGCGGAAGGTTAGCACAATCGCCATACAATTACGATAGAAAATTTCCTATCCTACTGCACCCAGCTCATCACATTACTCAAATAATATTCTCAACATATCACATCACACTTCTACACGCTGGCCCGCAACTGTTGTTGTCTCACATACGTCAAGCTTTCTGGCCAATTTCGGGTCGAAACCTGGCTAGAAAAACTACACAGTCATGTGTTACATGCAAACGGTTTAAAGGTAAAACTGTGACACCTATTATGGGACAGTTACCTAAACAGAGACTGCACGCAAACTTTGTATTCAGTGACGTAGGTGTCGACTACGCAGGGCCAATTATGATCAGCAACCGTAAGGGGCGTGGAAGTGTACTTGTTAAATCTTACATTTGTATTTTCATCTGTTTTGTAGTTAAAGCTGTGCATTTGGAGTTGGTTACAGATCTGACGACAGAGTCTTACATAGCAGCAATTAACAGGTTCATTTCTCGCAGAGGTAAACCAAATAATATTTACTCAGACAATGGGAAAAATCTGGTAGGTGCTGCGCGTGTGATCACTAACTTCCTAAAAAGTCACGGTGAGTCAATTTACAGTTGCGCTGCAGAACAAGGCGTAAATTTCCACTTCATTCCCCCATATTCATCCCACTTCGGGGGCCTATGGGAGAGCACTGTTAAATCAGTGAAACATCATCTCAAAAGAGTACTAGGGATGGCACACCTCACATATGAGGAAATGTATACATTGCTAGTCCAAATAGAAGGCATTCTTAATTCAAGGCCTCTCACACCTCTTTCATCCGATCCATCTGATCTCTCAGCTCTCACTCCCTTTCATTTTTTTATTGGTCGTACTCTAACTGTTCTACCTCATCCACAGATGTCCGACTGCGACTCGGCAAGGCTGCCGCGTCATCAACGAGTCGAACTTCTGCGTCAGCATTTTTGGAGACGCTTTAATAAGGAATATATTTCTCAGTTGCACCAAAGGACGCGATGGCATCGCTCACACGGCGCGCTCACAGAGGGCTCATTGGTCATCGTGAAGGACGAGGCGCTACCGGTGGCGCAATGGCCGTTGGGACGTATAGTGAAGCTGTATCCGGGACAAGACGGAGAAGCTCGAGTAGCGGACATCAAAATAAAGACCGGAACAATCAGACGGGCTTTTCATAAAATATGCCCATTGCTGGATGGACCATCGGATTGAGCACGAAGCATTCCTCAATCACCTGGGCTGGCCTTTCCATGGTGGCCTGGGAATATGTTAACGCACACGTTAACACCCACACAAACACACAACACAAGCATCAGCGAGCAGGGAGAGGGGAGCGGGCGGCGCGGCATCGGCAGCGCACCGGCTCGACCACGACGACACCCCGCGCGCAGACGACACTCCATCTTACAACGCGACCACGATCGCATGCTTTTGATTAGTTCATATAAGACCAATATTGTAGAAACCTAATATACCAGCAAAGATATACAGTCCACTTTTATTCCACCTGGGCCTATCTAGAAGTTATTTATAAGAAGACGGCCAAGTCGGAGACGAAAATCTTTATGAGTCATGCCACGATTTTGATGATAAACAATGTAAGAATTGACAACAGCAGTTTCAAGAAGGAACCAGAAGATATGTTTTATGATAAGTAGACTGATATCGACCATTTATTCTGTATATTTCTTGATCGCAATAGGGCAGAACGTGTCTCTTTTGTTCCATCTTTTTGTGTCCTTTTTATAAGTTCTATAGCTTTTGGATTAAATGCTGTCGTGACTACAGTTACCTCTTTGGTATCCATCCACTTTAGGCATGGAATTATCTTTGACGTTAGGGTTGAAGTTGTCGCGACGTGAAGCTCGCGAAGTAAACAGGTAACAGAGTCACATTAATATTGTTAGGGCGAAACGTGTAGCAAACTAGTCATAGTCTAGTAGTATATCTGCTGGCAATACCGAACTCATAGAGAGATCACCATAGTTAAAGAGTACTTATAGTTTTGGTCATGCCATTTACCTGTCTACGATTTACGTAGTATCAAAAAGGTCAAAAATAGCGTTTAATTCTTCCAATTGCTTGGGGAACGACTCCGATAGGACACTGACGTCATCTAAGTATGTTAGCATGCAAACATCGGCCAGTTCCTTGCCGGATCTGAATCGATCCATAAGCCGCTGGGAAGTCGCTCCTGAATTCCTCAAACCCATTGGCATCCTTTTAAACCTAAAACAACAGAGTGGGCTCACAAACGCAGTCTTGGCGCGGTCAGCTGGTTCCACAGTAATTTGAAAGTTGTCATAAAACTAGTATTCTTAGCGGCGTGGAGAACGTCTTCGATGCGTGGAAGTGGGTAGCGATCAGGCTCGGTTACAGCATTTAGCTTCCTGTAATCTACACATAGCCGAACCCCTCCATCCTTCTTCGTCACGAGGACTACGTTGGCGGCCTACGGAGACTCGCATTCTTCAATCACGTCAGTGTCCAGTAATTTCCGCAACTCTTGTTCTAGCATCTCTCTCTTGCTGGGAGACATCCGATAAGGGGGTGAGGCGATAGGTTCCTGATGCGGATAGATCTTCAACAGGTGCGTGGCGTATTCCGTTGGTGACCCGCCCTTTGCAAAGCAGTCGGCCCTTTTTAACAGAAACGTGTTCAGTTGCATCCTCTGATCCCCTGTCAACTTGGTGCTTTAATCATCCCTCAGCACAAGGTTTGATGCTTCTACTTTCATCAGCTCCATCTGGCCGCCACTAGGCAAGTCGAAGCAAGTGATAAACGGGTGCCAGTGTTCCGGGTCATCGTTAAAACGCCAGCCGCTTTGCGGTAAGTCCAACAAGATACTTGCTTTCATGATAAAGTCTCTACCTAGCAAAGTCCGAGTTTGTGCGTCCGGCAAAATTATAAACGAGGTAGGTATATTATGGTTTTCCAAAATAACGTCAGTATCGCACTCGAGTACAGTACCTACTTGTTGTGATCCATCAGCAAGCCCTATAGTACGTAATGTTTTCTTAAATGCAACGCCGGCCTTTAATAGTAAGTCGTGTAACATGGGGCCCGCGATAGAATGTGTGGCCCCCGTATCTAAAATAGTTACCCCCTTGTGATTCACGACCTGGATTTCCACTAGCGGTCGCGGATCGTCACTATGGGCTACCTGAGCTCAACAAAAATCCGACTTGCTTGAAGTCGATGCGCCTTTGCAGTTACTGCATTTTGAACGGACCACTCCCAGCCGACCACATCCGTAACAACGTAACTCGGTACTTTTGCTCGAGTTATTAGAAGGGTCAATGACCTTTCCATCCTTCTTGTCCTTATTACGGCACTCGTCTACCGTATGACCGAAAATCTTGCAATAGGTTCACTTCGGTCTAACACGCCTTTGCCCACCACTATTTTTATTAATTTTCAGGTTTGGTGCATGCGTGTCAGAAGGCCTAACTACAGGTTGATTAATACTCGACTTGTGCGGGTCACCTAAGGCATTCGTAGAGTTAAAGTTTGTGGTTGAACGCGCGGCGACAGGAGGGTTATTGTTTACATTGTCACTATTACAATGGGTAGAAGCACTCACCTCCGCCAACGATTCCTCGACTAACTTGGCCTTCACTATCAGCTGATCTAGCTCGTACACCGCTTTGCGAGACACTCGTTTTCTAATTCTACGATCTAACAACCCATAAACCATATCAAGCATCATCGCTTCCGGCACATAATACGGTAACTTCGATATTAAAGCGCGCACTTTGCTTATAAATACGTCGGCCCGATCACTATTTTGTTCAGTACCGAAAATGTCTCGAAAGATTTTGGAACTGGTTCGCGGTACTCCGTATATCCCTCGAAGAAGCTGCAACGCGTCGGCCCACGGCGTTATCGATGCCTTCACACCTTGCCACCAGACCGCGGCCTCGCCGACTAGTAGCATAGGCAGCCCCCGCAGCGCCTGCTCATCGCTGATGTTGGTGCAGTCGCGGTAAATTTCTATTGCATCGATAAATGCCTCGATCTCTTCCGCGTTCTTCGATGACCCGTCAAAGCGTGATGTCATCATCTGCCTAGCCTTTTCCCAACTATGTTGGGGTCGGCTTCCAGTCTAACCGGATGCAGCTGAATACCAGTATTTTACATGGAGCGACTGCCTGTCTGACCTCCACAACCCAGGTACTGGGTAATACGATACCCCTTGGTAAGACTGGTTGTCAGACTTTCGGGCTTCTGACGACCCCGTAACGACTGTCAAAGATCCCCAAATGACAGCCGGGACCAACGGCTTAACGTGCTTTCCGAGGCACGGAGAGGTCTTGGTATGTAAAGATGGTCACCCATCCACGGACCAACCGCAGCAAGCGTAGCTTAACCCGATCGATCGATCCGCGCAGCTATTGTTACTTAGCCACAAGCCCCTTAACTGACCCGTCAAAGCGTGATGTGCACTTTGCAAAGTTGCCCGATCACCGCGCGGCATCACGCGTATCGGGTATCCGTGGTGATGATGGGCATGATTCCTTGTTCGCCAGTATGCTTTCAATTAGCATGCGAATTTGCTTTAGCCCGATTTTTTGTTATAGTGCACACAAGGGTCTGAAGCATCTTCTCAGACATGATGATGTTAGGCGATGCTGATGATGCAACCAACGTCCTATTCTGCTCCGTATCCGTGTCGGATTCCGACCCACCATCTCTTCCGAAAGTCAACGACAAATAGCAACAAGAACGAAGAACGTTTCTTATCAGGAAAACTACCAAAGTTGGAGTTGCCACAGTTTGAAGGTAGCATTCTTGAATGGTACCAATTTTGGGACCAATTTAGTTCCAATATTCGCAATCGGAACTTGTCAGATGTTGACAAGTTATTATATCTAAAGAATTCTTTAAAAGGAGAAGCCAAGGGAATGATAGACGGGTTAGAGAAATTACAAATAAAATGTATTCCATAGCCATAAAATCTCTGAAAAATAGATATGGGAAATGAACTCAGGTGGTTGATGCCCACTATTCCTCACTCTACAATATAAAACCAGCAAACAAAACCGTATCAGATTGTCGAAGAGTTTTAACTGAAATCGAAAAACATTTGAGAGTTTGGATTCAATGGGTGAAAATATCAACCATAACCACTTGAGGTTTGATGTATGTGTATGGTAATGGAGAAATTTCCAGAAGATATTATATATGAAATGAAATTGAAAATAAAACAAGAATCTATCGAAGAGATAAAGAAACATTTGGAAATTATCATTTCAGCACGTGAAGATGCAAATAGATTAACGCAAGAGAAAAACCTAAATGAGAAGGAATATTACACTGTAAAGACACTTCACTCCACTGGGAAGGGTGATCATACAAGTCAAAGGAGAAAAGAAGACCAAAGGAGACAACAGAAAGGTAGCAATGAGAACAAACAGGAAAGGGCTCGATACCACCCAACACAGAATAAGGGAATTACTTCCCAGAAGAACTACGGGATCAAGCGAAATTATAGAAATTATCAGGAAAAAACCAGGGAAAGGAGGGGCCACCTAGGAAGATACCCTAACTTCATTGTATCTTCTGTAAAGAGCCAGACTACAATGAGGAATGTACTAAATTCAGGGAAATAAAAGAAAGAAAATCCCTATTAAAAAATAGATGCTACAGTTGTCTTAGAATAGGACATTCTTATGTAAAATGTAGAAATAAAAGGGAATGCATGCATTTCAATAAATTTGGTCATAATCGTGCTTTATGTCCTGTTAAATTCTCAAGTGTACACAAGGATACTCGTAAGTTAACGACAACCAATGTCCTGTACATAAGAGATAAGGGACTCACCGTTTTACAAACAGCGGTAGTTACTGCCAACAAGGTAGGAGATTTTTCTAAGGAACTTCCATGCAGAGTTAGACTCCGGAAGCCAAAGAACGTACATCACGCAGAAATCTGCAAGAGATCTTAATCTAAAATTTGAGGAAGAAAATACATTAACTGTATTTACATTTGGATCAAAGACTCCTCAAGAAATAGACAGTCCCGTGGTTAGAGTGCAGTTAAGGACAAGAGCAGATATGACAATCATTCTATTTGATAATGTGGTACCAGTAATATCACATAGCGTCCCATATCCTCATCAGGACCTCAGCCACTGGAAAGATAAATCAGAACTAGCTGATGATGGTTCTCTACAAGACCAAGTGGTTATTCTGATTGGCCATGATTATTACTTTTCACTTATCCCAGAACAGAAAATTAAACTAAAGGAGAACTTGTAAATGGTACAGTCCGACTTTGGATGGATACTGAGCGGGAAAATGGATTCCAGTCCTATTCATGAACTATCGGTGGTGACATAATAGGTCTTTACCTATGAAATTGCCGTTTTGTATGAAAAAATTTAAACGAATTTTTTTCATGAATTTTTTATTTGTATTAATCGAAGTAATCACCCATGCAATCAATGCATCTTTGCCATCGCAGTGGCAGTTTATTGATGCCCTTCTTAAAGAAATCAGCTGGACGGGAGGCAACAAATTCTTCAAAGGCATTTTGTACTGCCTCTCGGGTATTAAATTTTTTTCCAGCCAAGAAGTTATCCAAATTCTGGAAAAAGTAGTAGTCTGTAGGCGCAAGGTCTGGTGAGTAGGGCGGATGACGGAGAGCTTCCAACCCCAGTTCTTGCAACTTGGAGACCGTCTGCTGTGCAGTATGAGGTCGCGCGTTGTCGTGCAGGAGCAGCGGAGACGAGCGATTGACCAATGCTGGTTGGAGATGCGCCAGCTTCTCCATCATTGTGTTCAGTTCTTCACAGTACACATCTGCAGTAATGCTCACCCCGTTTGGTAAGAAGCTGTGATGAATCACACCGGCGCTAGACCACCAAACAGTGACCATCACTTTTCTAGGGGTAAGTTTTCGTTTAGGGCATTGTTTAGGTGCTGAACCAGGATCCAACCAACTTGCTGAGCGCTTACGGTTATCAAACAGAATCCATTTTTCATCGCAGGTAACAATGCGGTTCAAAATTCCTTCATTTGTGTGTCTGTTGAGCAGTGCAAGGCACGTCTCGACGCGTACTTCGCGCTGGCGATCATTGAGTTCGTGGGGCACCCATTTGTCAAGCTTTTTTACCTTGCCAATTTGACGCAAATGGACCAATATTGTTTTGACGCTAACGTCGAAAGCTGCTGCTAATTCAGCCGTAGATTGTGTATCATCAGCTTCCACAATCGCCTTTAATTCGTCATTGTCGACCAAAGTCTTCGGACGACCGCGAGGTTCATTTTTCAGGTCGAAATTTCCAGAACGGAAGCGAGCAAACCAATAACAGGTGGTGCGTTGGTTTGTAGTGTTAGCTCCGTAAACGTCGTTGATGTTGCGTGCCGCTTGTGCCGCGTTGCTGCCACGACGGTACTCATATTCCATAATTACTCGAATTTTTAACGTATCCATGATGACGAAAAAGATTGAAATGCGATGAAAATGTAACACTAATCAATAAAGAAATGACTACTTTTAGAAAAAAAAATCCATGTTTTTAAAATAAAATTAATTTGAAATTAGAATTCTTAGCCAAACAAAAATTATTTTGATTTGAAATGGCCAGTACTGCAGAACGGCAATTTCATAGGTAAAGACCTAATATGTACTTCCAGTCTAATGTGGGCATGTCATTCAACGAACCTGACCTGCCACTGATCAAGACTAACATGAAGAGCTTATGGGAACTTGAATCCATTGGCATAACCGATTCTCCGAGGGAAAATCGAGAAGATAAGGCTGTAAAAAGGTTTAACGAAACGGATACAGAAGGAGTAAAGACAGGAGACACAAATTAGCCACGACACGATACCAGTTTTATATGTTAAGTCAAACTGACACAGAACGAATATTCAAAGTCTTGACTGTGAGGTCGGACGGTGTAGGTCTGTATCCCACACCAACCCTCTCCAGAGACCGTCAAGGGCGATACAATTCTGGGAACCTGACATGACGACCAGAGCGACTGGTATAATCTTTGCTACTGCTGCGTGGTGTGTCTTCTCCTGGGTCAGCTTATTGTTCTAAAATGTAAGCTAGTTTAAGGCAGTCAATTGAAACCGTGACCTCTCTGCCCTTAAACAGTATTCTGAAGACTTTGTCTCCCCTTTGCAGAACTTTGTGAGGTGTGTACGCTGGTTGTAGCGAGCCACGTAATGCGTCTTCAGGAAGAAACACGTGATCAGTGTTCTGTAGATCCTTAAATACGAAAATGCTAAATACATGACAAAACCAAATGCCTTAATGGGCCTCCTATTAGCGACCACAAGTTGGTAGTTTGTACACACGCGACGGTCACTAAGTAGATGGCGGCGATAGACGCAGAGGTAGGAAGGGAACTGCGTCTTGCTGCTCCGGTCCGTGAAGAACAGGCGACCAGACGTGCGAGGGCAATCGTCTGTCTCCATCACCGACTGCACGCGGCGTTTTCCTGCTGGTATTCGCAGAGCTTGTTGCAGCGCTTCGCCTACTCGCCGTGCATCGTGTGGTACCAGTATACAGGATGCTGCCGGTAACTGGAATCCGAACGGCTTGATGAGCGATTGCGTGAGTGCCGTCGCGCGCCTCGTCCACGGTTGTGGGAGCGGTTCCACGAACGTCTGTCACACAGCTGCAGCGACAGGTCCTTCATCGCACGCTTCAGCTCCGCGATCTCGGCTGCCATTTCACTAGTGGAGGGTCCTGTTGCCGAAGTTGCTGCGATGTGGCTCGCCGGCGCGACTCTGTCCTGGACGCGGTACACTTCAACCGGCTCCACCTTTGGACCCGACAGACGCTTGATCGTGTGCGCACGGTGTGCAACGTGTTCGGTGGGCTGCGACGACGCGGTGTGCTCCGTCTCACTGTCACTCATTGTTCTTTTCGCGGTAAACAGTTTGGGGAAGTGTGTGTAGGGTATTGTACGGGAGAAAAGAATAAAAGTCACTCTGCTGCTTACAATTATAATATCTGTACAAACCACAATTAAACAAATATTCACACAGAAGGAGTAAAGACAGGAGACACAAATTAGCCACGACATACCATTTTTATATGTTAAGTCAAACTGACACAGAACGAATATTCAAAGTCTTGACTGTGAAGTCGGATGCTGTAGGTCTGTATCCCACATCACCATACTGTTGTTTCAAAGTTGGTTTATTTCAAAATTTCCTCTCTAGTTGAAACAACCTTTTTTTCAGCCATGCTGTACGAATCACCTAACATATCTATAAAGTTTTTAAGTGGAATTTTAACACAAAATCTGCCGTCACTCAGGTAAAATGTAGTGTTCTTAAACAACTTCTAGCAATCATTACTATCGTGGTCAATGTTCGAAGGAATCTCTTCGAGTTCCCAGAACTTAGCTAATTGATCTTTAATTTCTTGTGAAAAATGACACTGTAATTTTTGACTATTATTGTAGTGGCTTCCCCCCGTGGAACCAGCCACTATCCACCCTAGTTGAGTTTTTTGTAGTATTGGGCTTTGTGAACCCAAACTAACTGTAGCCATTTGAATCAGCTCCCAAAATATGTATATCGGCGCCTATAAATCTATTATTGCTGGTAAATAAAATTCGGGGTCACCAAATGATCAGTTGATTTCTCGTGGGCCACTCCACTTAATGAAACACTGGTTCTTTTTTTGCGATACTTATAGTTTAAACTTGGTATTACAATTTATAATTTGACGATGTGTATGAAAACTTTTCACTCGAAATTCAGAGTGACATTATAAATTATAATATTAATATTCTCACGCCATTGTTTACGGTAAACGTGATGCATGCTGACAATTTGTGTTGTATGAATTGACATACACAAATTAATTATTATCTATCTTATCTCAAAAAATTTGGATCGGGACTCAAAATTTTACTTACTAGCTCCCAGAAATACGAAAGTAAACCCCGCTTGCGGTGAGAACTCCAATAACTCCAAAAAACAAATGAAACCGTTAAGTTCCCAAAGTGTTGTCCCTTAAAAAGTTTTCCTTTGATCAGGTTCTAAATTGTCATCTGACACTTCGGGATCGTCAGGTAAACCATAAAGCTGAATCAATTCGTGAATAACATCCAAATCATATATATTTCTACTCATTTTCGAACAAATCTACAAGAAACAAAAAAATAACATTAACATGTGCCAAGGCAAAGGGAATAATATTTCCCATCACAACCCATATAATCAAAACAGATTACCATTCAAAATCAAAATAAAAAAATGGGTAAAAAGGATATCATTGGTAACCCCAAAACTGCATTTCGCCTAGAGGCCTTTAAAGTTAAACTTGAAAATAAATTACCAGTTTTGTCTGCAAATGCTGATCCTAATCATCTATATGATGGTTTTTTAAGATATATTGTAAACAATTTAATTCCACTTTTATTCCCAAGACTATCTCGATTAATAGTAACGTCTCTTTCAGTGATTGGGCTACCATTGGTATTCATAAAAGTAGAGCACGACTTTATGAGCTATACGATGAAAGGACTTCTATAAACACTGCTGAATTTAATTTATATGTTAGAAATTATTCCAAATTATTTAAAAAGTTTATTGGATGGCCAAGTCGCGTTATTTGAGTTCAAAGATTAAAAACAGTAGTAATGTAATTAAAACGACTTGGAATATTATTAATAGTGATACGGGAAGGTCTAGCAACCGAAATACTGACTACAGCCTGTCTATCAATGACAGCATAATCACATCAGACTCGCAAGTCGCCGCGGCTTTTGAAAATTTCTTTACAGATATCCCCGTTTCAACTACAAAATCACTAAACTCATCACCTTCTGTTGCCGAGTCTTTGCTTAAGGAAAATGTTAATGTTTGTGATTCAGAATTTCATTTTGAACATATTAGCTGTAGAGATATAATTAAAACCTTTCACACTTTAAATGTAAAAAAAGGCAGATCTCTGGGGTAATTCTGTAGAAGTTGCTAACTCTATTATTGACATTGTAGCACCTACTTTAGCTCTTATATTTAATAATTGTATAGACTGTAGGGAGTTTCCTGACCTAATGAAGAATAGTAAAATAATACCTTTGTTTAAATCAGGGAGTACATCAAACCCATGTAATTATAGACCTATTTCAGTAGCACCTACCTTTAGTAAATTTTTTGAGAAATTAATTTTAGACCAATTGCAAAGATTTTTTAATAAACATAATTTATTACATAGCAAACAGTTCGGTTTCACAAGGAGTCGTTCAACTACCGATGCCGGTGTTAAACTCTTAGGGCATATTTACAATGCATGGGAAATTAAATACGATGCCTTGGGCATCTTTTGCGATTTATCTAAAGCATTCTATTGCGTGCTTCATGAAACTCTAATCAGGAAACTCCGCCACTACGGGATCCGGAACACCGCTCTGGATCTTCTTATTTCATACTTGTGTAATAGGATTCAGTGTGTTCATGTAAACGGAAAAAGATCTCCGTGATCCGTAGTATCAATGGGAGTCCCACAGGGCTCAATTCTTGGTCCTTTCTTGTTTCTTATTTATATTAATGACTTGCCTTACCTCATAAAGGATAATCATGATATAGTGTTGTTTGCGGATGACACTTCCCTTTTGTTTAGACTTAAACGTCAGCAACTTGTTAATGACGATGTAAATAGCGAAATCTCAAAAGTAGTTCACTGATTCAATGTTACTAAGTTACTTCTTAAAGAAAAAAGACCAAATGCATTAAATTTACGCTACCTCACGTTAAGCAGGTGAAAACTAATGTGTTGATAAAGGGCGAAGAACTGAATCCTGAAGATATCACTGTATTCTTGGGCTTAACTTTGGATGCCAAGCTTCAGTGGGGCCCACATATAGCTAAATTGTAGAAAAAGCTAAGCTCTGCAGCATACGCTGTTAGAAAAATGCGTAATTTAACTGATGTAGAGACAGCCCGCTTATTGTACTTTAGCTATTTTCATAGTGTAATGTCGTATGGTATTCTATTGTGGGGAAATGCCGCCGACATTCTGACTACTTTTGTCTTGCAGAAAAGAGCTGTCCGATCAATTTATAAATTAAGTCCAAGACACTCTCTCAGAGATACATTTAAGGAGATTAATGTAATGACTGTGCCTTCACAGTATATTTATGAAAATCTTTTAAATGCCCATAAAAATATTAAATTGTTTAAAAAATACAGTGATATCCATAGTATAAATACTAGGAACAAACACAAATTTGTTGTACCATCAACACGGCTCAAGAAAATAGGTGGGTCATTCAGATGTCAATGTATACGCTTTTATAATAAACTTCCAAGCCATGTTCAAGATATAAGTCTCAATAAATTTAAATCATTCATCAAACGTAAGTTGTGCCTGAAAGCCTTTTATACCGTTAAAGATTATATTGACGACAAAAAAGCTTGGGATTGACCTGCTCCAATTTTGTGTACTGAATGTTGTTTTTTATCTTTGTTTTGCTCTTTGATAGCATTCAAAGCTTATGTCTCTTCAACGTTACGTTTTGGAATAATGTATTGGTGAAATTCCACTCATAAACAAATTGCTTTCAAAGCTCAAAAGAAATGTGTACGTGCTGTGTTTAAACTAAAAAAGACTGATAGTTGTAGTCCATTTTTTAAGAAATATAAACTTCTGTCTTTGCCCTGTTTATACATATACAAGACGGCAGTGTTTGTAAAATCTAACTTGCATTTGTTTAAATCATTGAGATCAAGACGACGCAACAAAGAGATATGTGCTATTTCGCACAAAACTGCGCTATATTCGAGAAGCTTTTTAGGAATGGCACCCAAGATATTTAACAAAATACCCAATTTAATTAACCCTAGATATATAACCATACAACACTGTACACTAAAGATAACCATACGTCGATTCGACGCATGTTTGAGTGGGCAAAGTTTAGATTATGTATATATCTACTAGGTTCATGAATGTGGTAATATATCGTAATGTATGTTATTGTGTTGTGAGTAAATGAAAAATATTTGGATTTATTTATAATTTTATTAGAATAAAAAACAAAAACAAAACACTGTACTTCTTACCCTGAAAAACTCAACATTTACGAATGTCTCTGCCAGTCTTATAATTTTCTATGTAAACTTTTTAAAATCAACTTATATGAAAAAAAAAAAAAGATTTTGGCCTCAAAGGCACTTAGGACAGGCGCTGTACTTGTGCTCTCCACTAATAGGATTATTGCAGCTATCGCACACTGTTTTTGTCATCCTTCTAATTTGTGATGGACAAAAAGCACAATATTTAAGTTTATCTGGCTCAGGTACACCTTTACGTTGTGTGGGAGTTTCGACTTGTATTTTGGACAACATACCATCAATTTTTTCTTTTTATTTTGGTCGGCCAAGTAAGCATTTGCTGCCTTGTTTCCATCTATGGAGTCATCAAGCTATTGCTGAGTTTTTTCATGAAATCTCTACGTTACAGCGGTTTTTCTTTCTTGGATGGGACATTTCCACAGTAAATAATATTTGTGTTTATAAATACCATGTTCAACATCCCATAGAACAAACCCATGGGCTATCTGTTAGTTTTCCGGCTGCACGACATTGACGAGCACATTTGGTCAATAGTGTCGACTACACATTTTATTTCATTTTAAAAATGAATCATATTTGGTTTGCCTGACTTAGGATAAACTGTACCCTCTTCATCGCACGATGATAGAATAAATACCAATTTACTCGGTTTCAGTTTGTACGACACTAACGTCAAGGGCCCAACATAACAGAATATGGATGTTCAACAACCGAATGATTTCTGCATCGTCTGCACGAATTTGTGACGTCATTGTTTTTTTTTTAAATCATAACCTATAACAAATAAAATAAAACTAATAAAGTTAAACTAATAAATTCTCAAATAAGTCACAAAAACACATTTTACTAAAAGTCGAAAATCGGACACTAAAGATAACCATACGTCACTTCGACGTACGGTAGGTAAATATTGACGAAAATATTGCACTTACCGGAGCGATACGGACGTGTCCTGCAAGCTCCGAGGGCCAACGAAATTGATAGGAACAGTCAGTTTAGTAACGCGAAAAACAAACGAATTATATCGATTTTTCAAAATCGATTACGTCGATTCGACGTAGGTTATCTATCTAGGGTAGATCTTGACATACACAATTTCTAAAAGGCTATCCTTAATTTACTAAACATAAAAGCATATTACACAATTAATGAGTACCTTGACGACCAATTGTAATCTACTGACATTTGTTTTATTAATGTTGTTATTATTTCGTTTTATTAATTTGTTTTGTTGTAATGTTAAATTAATGTTTTGTCCTATTTGTTATTAGTTAATTAAATTATAATCATAATATTTGTGTGCCGTTGACGCCAAGACATAGCGTTCATTCTTTATTAATATTGACATCTGTACTTTACCTATGTTCTACAAATAAAACTATTTGAATTTGAATTCTTTGACCTTTGATTATTATTATATACACTTTGATATTTGACTATTATTATGTACACTTTGACATGAATATTTACTTTGAGAAGTATAATATTATTTTTGTTTTAAATATTGTGAATGTGAGGAATTTCCGCGGCTGAACGGATGCTTACGCATTTCATACAAAATCGTTGTTTTCTATGGGCAAAAGCTGAACAGAGCTGAATAACTGTGTTGTAGTTGCCGAGTAGTCCCTTACTATCGACCGCATTAATGGAAATAGCGGACAAACGTAATAAATATCACACGACGCGAGCTCTCCTCGATAATGGGAGCCAACATTGCTTCATTTGCTAAAAGCTTTGTTACACTTAATCTTTCATTGATAAAGTACACTGTTCAAATTATACGGGTAGGTAATAAATACCATATCCCAATCCACGCAATCAAGTTGTATTCAATTGCGGTCCAAAACGAACACGTATAACACGCATTTTAGTTGTTTGGTTTTCCCTCACATTACGGCACAATTACCATCACTAGGAGCTAATAACTTTATTGAAATACCAGGCAATGTTGAACTTGCCGATCCAGAATTCTATCAGTCTGGTGATATTAATTTGTTGTTAGGGGCAGATAAGCACTGGGACCTGCACCCTAATTGCGTAACTTACGATTAATCATAACACTGGTCAACAACGGTTTTGTTGCCCTTGATGTGAAAGTGGTTTCGAATAATTTTATGCATACAATTTATAAAACTATGAATGAATTTGGAATATTGGCTCTGTTTTTTTTTTAATCTTAATTTTTTATTAAACTATAATATACATTTTTATATCATTTATCTATTACCAAAGTATCACAATTTTTTTGTTTAAGTTTTAATTAATTAGAAATAAAAAGAGAAAAATCTTTTAAACTTTTACTATACTTCAAAGAAACGCCTTTTATAAGCTTTTCGTCTATAGGTAATTTGGGGACAATCTCTTTTCAAGGACCAGCAGTAATCTGCCGTCATGTGACGATCCCATCTACCCTGATACCTTTCTTCCATCACTTTTAGGTCTTGGTGGAAGCGTTCTCCCTGTTCTTCACTGTAATCTCCCAGATTGTCGGGAAATCTATCCAGGTGACTGTGGAGAAAGTGTAGCTTTATGCTCATATTTGCACCCAAATTCTTGGAGCTTTCCAACATCTGTTGCACTGGGCATGCCACGATTGTGGCGGTAAGTCTCCTCTTTGAGGAGTGGTTTGAGAGGCGGCATGGCGTCCTCACCTTCCGCCTGACGCAGGTCCTCACCGGACACGGTTGTTTCGGGAGGTTCCTGTTTCGGATAGGGCGGGAGGAAACGCCCGGGTGTTTCCACTGCGAAGATCGCCCTGAGGACACGGTGGAGCACACGGTGGCGGTCTGCCCTGCTTGAGCGGAGCACCGCCGTGTCCTCGTGGAGGCGATCGGCGGCGGCGATCTCTCGCGTCCGGCCCTGGTCCAGGCCATGGTACGGAGCGAGAGGGCATGGGGAGCCGTCACCTCCTTCAGCGAAGCAGTGATGCTCGCGAAGAGGGAGGCGGCGCACGTGAGGGAGAGGCAGCATATGCGCCCTCGCGACCCCAGCCGCCGCAGGATACGGAGACGCCCTGGGCGTCGGGAATCCCAGGCCGATTTCCGGCCACCGTAGGCATGGGCTTGCGGACGGCGAGTAATGGGTAGCTCGCTGTCCGGTAAGGACCAAGCCCAAGTCGACGGCGCGTTGTGTTCCACGCGCGCCTCAAAGAGATGTCAGCACAAAAAATGATGGGGCCCGCAAGGGCCGATGCCTGCCAGGGGTGCGGGTTTGTTCGAAAGAGACACCACAGCCCCTGGCTTAAGGGCTACTGAAGGAACACGGGTGGGTTTTAGTCAGTAAAAGTCTGACACGCCCTCCTGCTCCACCCAGAGCGGGAGAAGTTATTTGATGATTTCCCACCCAAAAAAAAAAAAAAAAAAAACATCTGTTGCACAATTTCTTTGTAATTTGGTGCTTTATAGTTACCTAAAAAGTTTTTTACTACCAACACAAAACCTCTCCATGCTTCACGTTCAGCATCAGTCATAATTTTTGTGAAATTTTCGTCTTTTATCAATGTTCGAATTTGAGGACCGTCGAATATTCCAGCTTTTAACTTTTCCATATTCAGCTTAGGAAATGTTTTACAAATATATTTAAAACCTTCTCCTTCCTTGTCCAACGCTTTGACAAACTGTTTCATCATACCTAATTTGATGTGTAGTGGCGGGAGTATGATTTTTTTTCTACTCAATAGTGGCTCATTTATTACATAAGCTTTACCAACAGTTAAGGATTCTCTCAAGGCCAAACATTTTGTTCCCAGTGAATTTGCTTTGCTCTGCTGTCCCATAAACAAATAAAGCAAGGGTATTTGGTGTATCCACTTTGCTGACCAAGTAAAAAGTTCACCATCTTCAAATCTACACAAACCGGCCATTGATGGTCAGAGTAATTAATTTTTTGCAGAACCAATTTAATATTCTGATATTCTTCATTAAGTTTCGTTGAATGGGCAATAGGGATTGATGCAAATTGATTTCCATTGTGGAACAAAACGCATTTTAAACTCCTTTTGCAGCTATCAATAAAAAGTCGCCAATCAGTAGATTTGTATTCACTTAAACTTATGTTTTGAAGTAACTCCGCGATATTAATACAGGAGACAAGTTGTTCATTTTCACAAAAAAATGGTAATATTTCACTTTCCCTTTTCCTGTATGCTGTAATTATTACATTTGGTCCCAATAAACTCTTTTCTTTTAATCTGGAAGCTAACAGTTCCGATGCTTGTTTTGATAAACTTAAATCTCGTATAAAATCGCTTAGTTCATTTTGAGAAAACAACTGTGGTGTTGATGTTCCACCATCATATTCACTTCCACTTGTAGATTGTACTGAATGCTGGGAGTTTGGTAACGTCATGGTTTCTGAAGGCATGTTAACAATTTTTTTAGCATAAATAGGTCGAGGAAGGTCTTCACTGTGCAAGACTGGACACCTTGTAGACTGTAAATCTGGATATATCCACGTTTTGTTTCGATTGAAACCTTTAACGTCTACGACGCAGAAGTAGCAATCATCGAAATGATTTTTAGGCTCCATCCAGATCATAGGGATGCCAAAATCTAACCCGTGGCGTTCTCCTTTCTTCCATAAACGTAAAGACTCAACACAAGATTTACAAACCTTATGAGGAACCCATGATTTATCTTGTTTTTCGATGTATAGTCCGAAGTAAGCGGCATACACTTCCTTGACAAAATCTGTGATATTCCGTACTTGTTTTGTAGTTATATAAACACCACAAATATAGCAAAACACATCAGAACTATACTTGCATTTTCTTCGCGATGAACTCATATTTCTACAGACAATACGTACCTATATATTAGAATCAAAATTCAAGAAATAAAACAAAGTATTGAGTTATCACATTACAAACTTACCTACTAAATGCGCCCCGTGCGTCCTCCGATGTTGTCAAAATAACAGCGAAAAACGCGGGAAAGGATGTGGGGTGACACGAAATTTGCTTTTTGCGCATGTATGCGCGAAAACATGCGCCGAAGACAAATTTTTGATAAAGCGCGTTCTAAACAGCCGACTTGAAACTGTTTAGTGTTTTAAATTTATGATAAACCAAATTTAAAAAAAGAAGTAGAGTCAGTGAAATATTTGAATATATTCGCAAACTGGGTACTTGAAATATATAAATCTGCAGAGATATCCAGGGCAACAAGAAAAAAATTTTTTTTTGTTGAGCTGTGTAATCGGCTTCATTTTGACAGTTCAGCAATATTCATTGCGTTATTTAAGTTGTTGAGCAGACAATTTTTTCCAACATGTGAAGCAATGGTTTAACAATCCGTTTCAAAACGAAACAGATTATGATTTATCGTGAGTTACGCAATTAGGGTGCTGTTTGCACGCTAATTTGTGGTACGTAATATTTTTCTTGTAATTAAAGATTCAATGCAAGCATCACATTTCATCTATTTACGTAATATCCGCACATCGCAACCTGCTATATAGCCAACTATTTATTTAGTAAATTCACATAATCGTGAACTATCTAATATCTGTGATGTAGTCTCATTTTCGCCCTTGTTCTTCGTGATTTTCAATTTCCTCCTCATCATCTCTGCGTGAAAAAGGTAGTTTCGTTTATGTATTTAAGGGACGAAGAACATCTATGTATTTAAGGGACACAAAGCTCCATAAGGCACAGTAGCTTCTTATAAATACCTTTCAGCTATCGGGCATTCGGATTGTCGTAATAGCCACCATGCAAGCGTATCTATCAAATTAATAATTCAATGTGGTCTTGGCTAATGCGATATGTACTTAATTAAGTATTTAGATTTTTTGGTGGAACCAAAAAATCAAGAATAAATCAAGCTATTTAGGGTCATCATTTCAGCCGAAAGACGTCCACTGGTGGACATAGGCTTCACCCAAAAGGGGGTTTTGCCATAATCGCCACGCTTGGCAGGCGGGTTGGCGATCGTAAAATGGTGGTAAAATGCATAGAGAACGCTGCAGCCCATTCTCTAGTAAGTCCCTTAGTTGCCTTCTACGACACCCACGGGAAGAAATGGGATGGTGAGATTCTTTTAAGTAAATTATAACGTTGGAAATTTATTGTTTTTCTAAACTACTACTAAACTACGGGATTGGGGGTGTTAAAATTTGTAAGGAAGAATTTTAACGCGCGGTCTGATTAACTCGAAACTCAGTATTTATAGGTACCTAAAACCAGAAATAAAGAATAACGTGTAACAGTATTTTTCTAAAATCTACCACTAAAGGTCTAAAAAAGGGTAGTCCGTAATATTATAAATGTGAAAGTTAGTGAAGATGATTGGATCTTTGTTACTCAATGACGCGAAAACGGCTAAACGGATTTGGATGAAATTTGGCACACAGATAGATTATAACCTAGATTAACAAACAGGATACTTTATATCGCGGTAGTACGTTCCCGCGGAATAATTTCCGACTTCCACGCGGGCGCAGCCGCCGGCGGAAGCTATCTTATTATATATATATTACGTGTTACGTTGTTTGTCGGCGATGGACTCCTAAACTACTTACCCGATTTTAATCAAAGTACACCGTGTGCAGTTTGATCCAACTTGAAAGATAGGATAGCTTACATCTCAATTTATGACTGCAAAGAAATAAAATATGGCGGTACGAAGTTCGCTGGGTCAGCTAGTTAATTATTAAAAAATTAAATTATACTAAAAGTCAATGGTTTGGTATTGCGAAATTACAAATAGTTTTCCTAAATTCGGTACGTTTTAAGAACTTGCTTCGAGTACGAAATAGGCGCCAGTGTCGATTGAATTTCTAAATTGCCGCCAAACATTTTGTACAACAATCATTCACAATTATACGCGTAAGTACATCAAAAATAGATAAACAAGTCACGAACTATTAACTTTAAAGGCAGTTCTTAAGAAATATGCTAAAATATTACAAAATAATTTGTAAAAACTTACCTTTTCAATATTTAAATAACAGGTAACAGGTGTTATTGATACGTAAAGCAATATGGCCGACTGTTGCCACGATAAGGGTTAACATATTTGGCCACTAGAGGCGCTGGTAACTATTACCGGAGCCGAGATCTATGCGAGGTACGATTAAGGAACAAGTACGAATTAAGCAAGGTTTTTTTTTTTTTGGGTGCGATATCATCAAATAACTTCTCCCGCTCTTGGTGGAGCAGGAGGGCGTGTCAGACTTCCACTGACTAAAACCCACCCGTGTTCCTTCAGTAGCCCGTATGCCAGGAGCTGTGGTATCTCTTTCAAACAAACCCGCGCCCCTGACAGGCATCGGCCCTTGCGGGCCCCATCATTTTTTGTGCTGACATCTCTTTGAGGCGCGCGTGGAACACAACGCGCCGTCGATTTGGGCTTGGTCCTTACCGTACAGCGAGCTACCCATTATTCGCCGTCCGCAAGCCCATGCCTACGGTGGCCGGAAATCGGCCTGGGATTCCCGACGCCCAGGGCGTCTCCGTATCCTGCGGCGGCTGGGATCGCAAGGGCGCATATGCTGCCTCTCCCTCACGTGCGCCGCCTCCCTCTTCGCGAGCATTACTGCTTCGCTGAAGGAGGTGACGGCTCCCCATGCCCTCTCGCTCCGTACCATGGCCTGGACCAGGGCCGGACGCGAGAGATCGCCGCCGCCGATCGCCTCCACGAGGACACGGCGGTGCTCCGCCCAAGCCGGGCAGACCGCCACCGTGTGCTCCACCGTGTCCTCAGGGCGATCTTCGCAGTTATTGAATGGTGTTTGAGGATATTATCTATTTGGGTTTTCTGGTTTTATTGAGACGCCACAAGATTTCAAGATGGACGACTTTTTTTATTTTTGTAATCTTGGGAATACAATTTTATTTGACAGTGGCGCCACAGGGCATAGCGGCTACTACGAAGACAATATTTGTTGCGTTCGCTAATAAACTAATTTAACATTAGTGGCTACATTCATTTCAATACCCCCCCTCAACAAATATTTTCTTTCTATCTTAACATTCTATGTTTTACACTGTATTACTATACTCCCATTACACTTCAATTACACAGAGAAACTTAACTTGGCTAAATAAACACATAATTAACGATTCTACCTGTTTGAGAACTATCTTATCTTATTTACTTTTTATTACATGACCAGCTGATATGAATAGTAACCTAGAAGTTTATTATTCACACAACAGCTTAAATTCTAATACAATAGCTTGACAAACTTTTCAAACAAAGTTTTGCCTAAAGGTTTAGTGAGCAAATCTGCCAAGTTATCTTCTGTTTTAATATACTGCAAAGATATACATTTTTCTTTTATTTTGTCAATAATGAAGTGATATCTTATATCTAAGTGTTTAAGCCTTTTATTATTTTCATTGTTGAAAGCCAATTTTATTACTGACTGGTTATCTTCATAAACAATCACATCATTAGTGACAATATTGAAATCACATAACAAATTTTTTAACCAACATGCTTCTTTTACAGCCATACTTAATGCAATGTATTCTGATTCAGTGGATGATAGTGATACACTGAGTTGTTTCTTACAACACCACACTACACTACAATTGAATACTTTAAAAATATAACCCGTTGTAGATTTTCTGTCTTGGGTGTCACCAGCCCAATCTGCATCTACAAAGCCTTGCATTCCTGTGCTCGTGCTACTGTACACTAATGCAAAATCTAAGGTTCCTTTTATATACCGCAAAATACGTTTTAATGATTTGTACAACATAGCACTAGCACAGTGTTGATATCTACTGAGAAAATGAACTGATACACATAAATCTGGTCGAGTACCACATACTGCATACATTAGGCTACCTATAAGTTGTCTACATTTTCTTTCTATTATTGGATTTTCAGATTTTTCCCTTTTTAACAAATCAAACTTGTAATTCTGGTCTAATGGAGTTGATATTGGTTTGCAGTTTAACATATTGAAACGTTCCAAGACTTTAGTTAAGTATGTCTTCTGGCTGATTATGGTTCTGGATTTTTCTTGTTTGATGTCTATACCTAAATAGTTACTTGCTAACCCTAAGTCCTTCATTTTAAAGTTATTGTGTAACTCTGTTTTAAAATTTTCTAAAACTTTATTTTCAGAACAAAACATAAGTATATCGTCTACGAATAGTAAAACGTATAATTCACATCCATTTAGTTTCCTATAATATAAACAATAATCATTTTTGGATCTGCTGTTTCTTTAGTCATGAACTCATCAAACTTTCTATTCCAACATTTAGGGGAACTTTTCAAACCGTATAGGGATTTGTTCAGTTGACATATTTTGCCATTTGGTAGCTTTAGGTATACTAGTTCATCTATATCACCATGTAAGAAAGCACCTACCACATCCATTTGGTGGACTGGGAGTTGTAATTTATTGGCTACAGCCATAAATACTCTAAATGTTGGTAATTTAGCTACTGGAGAGTATACTTCTAAATCAGTGTCCGATTGCTCAAAGCCTCTAGCTACTAACCTAGCTTTGTAGACTTTTTCTCCACCTACTTGTTTGACTTTGAAACACCATTTACTTGATATAACTTTGTTTCCACTAGAATACTATTAACTTCTGTCCATGTATTGTTGTCTGTATTGTTTTCTTTCAGGGTGTCTAATTCAATATTCATAGCCCTTTCCCATTCTTTTTTTTCTTCAGAATTCAATGCTTCTTCCAAAGTGATTGGTTCAGTGTCAACGGATAAGAGGTTTGTGTCATACTCTGATAACCATGATGGTTTTTTTGTTTCCCTTCCTTTTCTTGTTATTGTCACCTCTTGTGGTTTTTCTTCTTCTATTGCTTTATCACTTGAATACTCTTCTTCTGAATCTTCTGCAGACATTCTTGTTTCCTCCTCTGGACTTGATATTCCCTCCTTGGGGATTTCTAGATTCTCTTCTAGCTCTAATGCCTGTAGTCTGTCTTCTTCTTGTTCAGAGAAACTATGATATTCTTCTATTTCTTGGTTATCGTTTTCTATTTCCTCTTTTTCAGAGTCTGTGATAACAACTGGGGGTGTACTGTTCTGATCCTGACTATTTTTACAGACCTTTTGCACATTGATAAACTTACCTTTTATGAATGTTACCTCTCTTTTTATAAGAACATCATTTTTATGTGGAAAATAAATTCTGAAACCTTTTGTTGTTTCACTATAACCTATAAAATATCCTATTTCGGCTTTACTATCCCATTTTTTACGCTGTTGGTCAGGGGTATGTACTCCTACTTTTGATCCAAATACTTTCAGATTATTTATGTTGTATGCTTGCTTTTTATACCAAAGTTCATAAGGAGTAACACCTTTTATTCTGCTTTTACCAGTTCTATTTATGACATAAACAGCTGTGTTGACCGCTTCAGCCCATAAGGACTTATCCAAACCACTTGCCAGTAGTATAGTTCTAGCTGCTTCTGTAATTGTACGCATTTCACGTTCTATACACCCGTTTTGTTGAGGTGTGTATGGAACGCTAGTGGTGAATAATACCTAAACTATCTAACAAAGATTTCACTTCCTTGTTTGTAAATTCTAACCCACAGTCTGACCTTATTGTTTTCACTTTGTATTCAAGATTCTTAATAACACAATTCAAAAAAGAATTTATTTTATCATTTGTTTCATATTTGTTTTTCAGAAAATAAACCTGTTTGTACTTTGTATAATCATCTTTTATTAATAGATAGTATCTGGCACCACCTAATGATATGATTTCCATAGGACCACATAAATCCATGTGTAAAATTTGACCAGGCTGTTCTGCCCTATTTAGACTTTGTGGAAATGGTTGTTTATGAGTTTTGCCAAGGAGACGTGTGTTCCTCATGTTTATCTGCACTAAAATCAATATTACACTTATTTAACATTAGTTTTACTTGCTGTATGTCTTGGTGGCACATTTTTTGATGCCATTCTGATAAACTATCAAAAGATTTACCTACACAAGCTTTTTCAACTGTATTGTATCTGAATTTCATGATAAATACGTTATTTTTACGATACGCTAGAGCACTGACCTTATCTTCGTTATTTTTCCTGAAATAACACCACTCTTTGTTTACTGTCATATTACAACCTCTATCTGCAGCTGAACTTGCTGAAAATAGATTTATTTTTATAGCAGGGACATGTAGCACATTATTTACTATTGAACTGATCCATTCTTTACCATTATATGCCTCTAACTGTATAATACCTGTACCTACAGCTTTTATGACTTTACCGTTACCAATCATGATTGGTCGAGGACATTCTAACTCTTTGTATTTAGTAAACATGCTAACACTGCTACACATGTGCTCTGAAGCTCCGCTATCCATTATCCATAGACTGCTGCATACACGGACGGCTGTATACACGGACTTTCGAAAAGCCTTTGACAAGGTTGATCATGACTTGCTTTTGAAGAAGCTGGCTTTTAACGGTATCCGCGGGGATTTGTTACGTTGGTTTGTCTCATATGTGTCAAATAGAACACAAAAAGTAGCCGTCAATGGTTCTTATTCCACCACCATAATTGCATCGTCAGGGGTGCCTCAAGGCTCAATTCTCGGACCTGTTTGTCATTTTTATCAACGACATCGATATGTGTTTTCTTAACTCTAAGTTCCTACTCTACGCAGACGATCTGAAAATTTTTAGACCTATTAGATCAATACTAGACTGTCACTTACTCCAACAAGATCTTAATCGCTTAGTAGAGTATTGTATTAAACAAAAACTGCAGCTTAGTATTCCCAAATGCTGCTGTATCATCTTTACTAAAAATAAAAACATATTTAAACACCCATATAAACTACAAAATGAAACCTTGGCCAGAGTTAACACAATTCGTGACCTCGGAATACTGCTCGATGAGAAACTGCACCTGGATGCACATATTGATAAAATCGTGGCTCGGGCTTGTCGTATGTATGGATTCGTGGTAAGATCATCCACGGAATTCGTACACCCGACCACATATTTACATTTGTATAGATCTTTAATCCGGTCTCAACTAGAATATGCAGTGCCGGTGTGGAGTCCCTATTATAATAAATATACTGACTGTATTGAGCGTGTACAACGTAAGTTCCTGAAAACTATGCATTACCGTTGTTCTAGAAGTCGTATTTACCACTCCTATAACGACTTACTAAAGAAATACAACTTGCTCACTTTGAAGTCTAGACGTACCTTTCTATACATATCCTTTTTATACTATGTTTCTGTACGATCTCTGTAACAACTCACATGATTGTGTGGATATATCTAACAGGTTGTGCTATGTTGTTCCTAGAACCATTCAGGGACGTGGGGTGCGCACGCGGCCTGTTTTCGCTATCACGCCTAGTCGTACAAATGCAGGCTTGTGGGCACCTCTACGTCGCCTCACAGGCAATTTTAATAAGTTTTTCTCTAACTTGCATCTGTTCGGTGTATCCGTTGGAACATTTCGAAAAATCCTGCTTGACACAATAAAAAACTCGAAAGAATAACAATTTTGTGTTAAAGTCTCTTTAAGTGTTCTTTATTGTATTTAGTGGCTGTAATCTATGTATATTTTATTTCATGTTCTTATCTATTCTACCCGACTTTTACTTTGTCAACATTGTCTTTGTCTTTTTGTGTATCTGTGGAGAACGTTGTTGGTTGCACATTTATATAACTTCCTACGTACTATTTATTTGTAAAATATAATGTGTAATTGTTTGTTCTTCCAAATAAATAAAATAAAATAGACTGCTGTCTGACTCACTATAAAATGCTGATGATAGGACGGCCACAGGGAATGCATTACCTTGCTCGCTAGACTTATTTTTATTTACACCTTTATTTTTGTTCTTTTTGAACTAACAGTCGTCAGACTTGTGATTTGACTTTTTACAATAAACACACATATTACCTTTTACCTTGATTTTACAGTCCTTTTTCATGTGTCCTGTCTTGCCGCATTGGAAACACTTTCTGGTGGACCTGGATGCTAGTGCTGCTGACTCATTACTGTCTTGCATGCGGGTTGTGGCACGCTGTTCCTCGATGAGAAGTCTTGCAGTTAGCTCCTCCATCGTGCGCTTCTCTGCTGGCACCGACTCCCATGCTGACACAAAGTGCTGATACTGAGAGGGAAGAGATGACGTAATTTTGGTTATAGCCATGCTTGTACTGACATTGACGTTTTTCAGCTTGCTTAGCAGGTTTTCGAATCTTCCTAAAAATTCCGTAACGGTTTCTTTTTCTTCAAATTTCATTGAGAAAAATTTCTGTTGGAGAATGTGAACTGACAATTCTCCCCGTTGCTCGAATACCGTGTGTAGCTTCTTCCAAATTTCCTTCGACGCTGCCAAACAGCTCACAATTTGCGGAAGTACTTTTTCAGAAATGCGTGTGACCAAAATAACTTGAGCTTTTGCGTCCTTGTTAATCCATTTTTCGTATTCTTCTACCTTTTCATCTGAAGGAGGTTGGAGTGTACCGTCCACGACGCTTAGAAGATCTGCCGCCCTTAGGATTGTCTTGATTCTGTATGATCACGTGCTCCAGTTTTCTGCGCCTTCCAGTAGTTGTTGCTGGCCGACAAAACCAACTGCTGGTGTGTTTCCCAAGAATTCCATTGTATTATTGCTATACCGCAATGCCTAATGTTTGTTTCTTGTTGAGATTGGTACCTTTACCGGTCCACCCGACACGACGTTTTTCTCTCGTCGATGTCGTTTTAGCTGCTGATACCGCAGCGACCCCAAAATAGATTCCTCTTGAGGATCTGACTCCTTTGAGCGGGATCTGGGCCCATAACCTTTTGAATGGTGTTTGAGGAAATTATCTATTTGGGTTTTCTGGTTTTATTGAGACGCCACAAGATTTCAAGATGGACGACTTTTTTTATTTTTTAATCTTGGGAATACAATTTTATTTGACAGTGGCGCCACAGGGCATAGCGGCTACTACGAAGACAATATTTGTTGCGTTCGCTAATAAACTAATTTAACATTAGTGGCTACATTCATTTTAATAGTTACCCTATGCAAATAAGCACGACAAGAAATCCCGTAAACCTTTGCGACTTGAGAACTGGTACGTAACTTTTTTTAATAATTTTCTTTGAAGTTTGCCGTTCTTTGTTAGTTCTCTTTCTTGAAATTTTAAGGCTTAAATTCAAAATAAGCTGTTTTCTTCTAATATAGCAAACATTTCAATTTTATTTCTAGAAAAGATAGGATTTTTGCAAACATGGGCCTTTAATTTCCAGAGTTAAAAATGTTAAAAACATCATTCATGAGCGTTTAAAAAAAATCTGTGGCTTTGTTATCTAAAAATTCTGGTAAAAGCCCTTGTCGACAAAACTCAATTGCTTTTGATACATTCCTGCTCAAGAGCTGAGTGGCCAATTTAACATTCATAATGGAGTTCCGGAATTGTGCTTTTTTCTGAAGACGGTTAGCTAGATGTAAACCTGTTTGTACTTCAACAATTCGAGTTTTTTTCACATTCGACCAATCAATTTTGTGGTGATCATACAAAAAAGTTTATTTTGATTCCCAATGATTCCGTATTAATTTAATCATATGGCAAATATCAAGGAACACTGCCATCCCATAATCAGCATATGGATGTTTAAGTTTTGATTTTAGTTCTCTTGGGTTTTCATATTTACAACCCAAAATCAGCATGCCCACAAATTCGAACTATGACCGTCAAAGGTTAATGACATGTCGTCAACACCCATGTACTTCGTATCATTTGTGCAGTATGATTTTCATTATATTGGTCTTTTGTTCGCCAGTCATTCCGTGGATTAAAGAATAAGCTATCCATAACTTTCAAGGTTAATTCAATGATACTTAAATAAAAAATATGCCTCCGAAGCTTTAATATCATATTTTCCCATATCTACAATACCTAGTCAGGATTGGGAGCGCCTTAAAGGACTTTTTAAAAATAAAAATATTTAATTAATTAAAACTCTATATTGAGAGACGTGCTACAGAATCGGATGTAAGCCACGGACTAAACTAGCTAACTCTAACTTAGACTAAACAACACATTATTTGCAAATATGCAAGCTCAGCGATCACACAGATCGTGCTGGGCAAAAAGTGCTTACACCCGCAGAATCTGTAAGGGCTGTGGTTCCATAACTCCTCCCTCACCAAGTGCGAAATTATCGGTAATATTTGGATTCCGATGATTCCGCATACAAGACAATTTGCGCCAAAGTACTATACTAAGACATAGGTACTATAGCTAAAATTACATAGAGTAATATAGTTGCTAAACTAACACTTTTTGTTTTCACTGCACTATCACTTTCCACTATTTCGCTTTTTAATGTGTAAGATAGATGTTTTAAATCGTCAAAGTTCAAGTTGTTTAGGTTCACTGTTTTGTTCCAATTAACAGATGTTTCCTTTAATTTAGGTAGAATCGCGACTGGAGTTACTCGATATTGTATTTTCCCCGAATAATGTTGCATTTTGTGTAATTTAATGTCTTTCAGACAGACACTGCAGTTTTCGTCAATTTCCAATAAATATGTGCCCTTGATCGGTTTCCTGATAACATCATCGGCACGTGTTTCGGTAAGCATTATTTCGTTTCTTGTGTAAATTATCCAGTTGAAAAAGTCAATAGGCTGTATTTTTAGACTTTCCAGGTTAACTGCAAGGGGTTTACACAAACTGAGATTTGAAGCGAAATTCATCAATTGTTCTATGCACGTACTTTCAGGATACAATATAACATCATTTTCCTGGCACAGGAACTGGTTGGCTGTCATTTCTTCACATGGGTTGGCTAGCGGTAAGTATGTAGGACCTTTCACCATAAGGTATGGATATTTAGGGATAATGGTGACAGTATTGATTCCATTGAAAGTTGGCAGTGAGTAAATTTTGAAATAATTATACGTTTTTATCTATTAATGGGATTTCCATAATGAATGTTATTTGGTTTTCTTTTACATATGCTTTAACAGACATTGTTCTTTCAAGCATTAATAACGTATTTTCCGTAACAGGGTAAATTAGGGTTTCAGTTTTAGAAATATTACTTAACAGTGCTAAGAGTTCAGATGGTTCAATAATGGTTTGATGTACAACAGACACTTTTGTAAATGATAATGCAGTTTCAATCACATTTAAAATAGTATAAATTGACTTAAAATTACTCATAAACATATTAAACATACTTAAAACATATATAGAGTACATAGAGTTATTTTCTTTAGTACCCATGTTTTTTACAATTTTTTCTATGCGTTTCATGCGTTCATCCAAGATTTGAATATTTTCCTGTATAGATGTAGATATATTGGTAATAGAGTCAAGCATTTCTGAAATTATGGTTATTTTCTTATCTACGTGTGTTTGACCAATTTTTAACTGGGTTATTTGATCATCGTACTTAATCGCGTCCTCATGGGCTAGGTTACCGGTAAGTATTTTGATCATTGAGCCAAGAGGATCAATGAGGCCACGTTTGAAACGTTTTGACGGAATAAGCTGTCTGAATTTTCTGATTGTCGAATTGCGTAAGTATTCTACCTGTAATTTCATATTCTGAAACTCATTTTCGTAGGGCTTATGAATGTCGATTATATTACTAAATTCTTTATATCTATTTATATTTAACGTTAAATCATAATCTATTGTCTTAAAATCTAATATCTTAACTATGGTCCACTTATCTTTCTTTATTACTGCCTGTCCTTGTTTAACAGGTAATATGCCTGGGTTGTTTTTAATCTCTTGAAGTTGAAGGCCTTGGGTCTTGACCGTCATTATCAAGATCACGACGATCAGCCACAACCTGTGAAGGACGTTTAACGTTCTTTAAAGGCACTTTAGTTCGTCTATTACCTATCCGTACTGGTACTACGTTCCTATTGGTTTTTCCTATTACTTTTGCACTATGATATCTAGGTTTATCTTTACTTTTTCTTATGTTAATGTCCTTTACAAATATATTATCTTCTTGTAAGCTTAACTCCATTTTACCGCCTTTCTTTTCTCTAACTTTTTGTTTAGTGTTAAGAATCTTTTCGGCTATGTATTTATACAGATATTTTGTTCGTTTTGCATGATCTTTAACTAACTGTTGTGTATACGCCTTTTCTAAGTCTACATCGAATATTCTATTAGAGTCAGTGTGTCCAAATGCTACTTCAAAAGGTGTTAGTCCAGTAGTGGAGTGTATTGTATGATTGTATGCCATTATGGAATAGGTCATGACAGAAGCGGCGTCCGTACATTTACGTTCGTATTTTGCAAGCCTATATATCTCTATTATGGTGGAGTGAAATCGCTCTACGATGCCAGTAGAGTTAGGATTGTTTGGCGTTGTTATGTGAATTTCTATTTTGTACATAGACAAAAGTTCGCGCATAAGTTCATTGTTAAATTCAGTGCCAGGGTCACAGGATATTTTCCTGGGGACGTCGTATATAGAAAAATACTTTAATAGAGCTCGCGCTACTTCTGTTGTTTGCCGACTTGCAATTTCAATAGCCTGTCCTAATTTGCTGAATGCGTCTACCAGCGTTAGGTAATATTTACTTTCTATATTAAATAAATCAATGAATATTTCTTGGAAAGGGGCATCCTGTGTTTGCGTTAATTCTAACATTGGTTTTATGGGCTTTCTATCATATTTCATTAGTTTGCAGGGCTCGCACATATTTAGAACTGCTGCTACCGTATCTTGCATGTTTTCCCAATCGAACTCGATCTGCGAACTCTAACCATAGTCTCTTTAATTCCTCTATGGCATGTTTTTCCTTCGTGATGCTTTAATATAATAGACTTTTGTTCTTTTTCGTCTTCTATATATATTACTCTATCTGTACACTCAAAGAACTCTACTGAATCCTTCTTAAAAATTTCTATAATAATTTTAGTAAATAACCGTCTATGTATTTCATTCTCAAAGTAAATAAAATATTTACGCTTGGGTATAACATATTCTTTTAAAAATTGCTTAATTCGTTCTTCATTATCTAAAGGAAGAAATACTTCTAAAACTTTTTGATTCTTTCTAGATAAATTTTGAACTTGTATTTTATTTTGAAACCAGGTAAACACTAATATTTGGTTTGGTTTGGTGTCAATTGCCTCTCTTAATATTGGGATCCCTAATGAGTCTGGTTCTATGTTAGAAGCTACTGTATTTGTTTTACTGCTGCTCGTTACTGAACGAATAGGGAAGTTGTCTTGAAATAGGTCCTCAGGTGTAGTTACGTCAGAGTCAGAATCTGAAATGGTTACTATTTCCGTTTCATCTTCTATTTCGGCTTTAGTTGTAAATTTTTCAAGTTCTTTTAGTTGTTTTATTACCTTTTGTATTTCAGCTTCGTCTACATTAACATTCATTGATGTGTCATCCTCGGAATCTATAGCATTAAGTTTTATGCGCGACAATGCATCTGCATTACTATTTTGTTTGCCATTTTTATAGATAATTGTGAAGTCATATTCTTGAAGACGGAGGCGCCAACGAGTCAATTTACTATTGGGTTCTTTTAGGGAATAAAGCCAAGCAAGAGGTCTGTGATCTGTAAAAAAATGAAATTTATGTCCATACAGATAGGGTCTAAAATGTTTCACGGCCCAAATTATAGCTAAGAGCTCTCGTTCAATTGTACTATAACGCGTTTCAGTGTCACTAAGGGTCCGACTAGCATATGCGACTGGTTTGTCTGCTCCGATAGGTCCTTGGGATAGGACAGCACCGAGTGCCACATTAGAGGCGTCAGTTGTTAAAATATAGGGTTTAGTAGAGTCAGGGTATTGTAATAGAGGAGCATTAGTCAGTACTTCTTTGCATTTTTCGAAGGCTTCTATGTAGTGGTCTATTATAATTTTGTTTCGTTTCTTTAAACAAGACGTTAAGGGCTGGGTGATTTTAGCGAAATCTTCTATGAATTTTCTATAGTATCCAACCAGCCCAAGGAAACTTTTTATTTCTGTTGTCGTTCTAGGGAGAGGATAATTTATAACGGCTTTAATTTTGTCATTGTTTGGTTTTAGTCCATCTTTTGTTATCGTATGGCCTAAGTATAAAACTTCTTTTCGAAAAAATTCAGATTTGTCTAGTTGTACTTTTAAGTTAGTCTGTCGTAGTCTGTCAAAGACGGCTCTAAGTTTCTGTAGATGGCCCTGAAGGCTAGAAGAATAGACGATGACGTCATCTAAGTATATGAGGCAATGTATTCCTTGGAGACCTCTCATAATATTGTCCATGGCTCTTTGAAAAGTTGCTGGGGCTGTTTTAAGTCCGAAAGGCATTCTCAAGAACTCATAATGTCCGTTTTGGGTGCTGAATGCAGTTTTTGGTATATCGTCTTTATTTAATTCAATTTGGTGATAGCCACTAGCTAAATCGAGTGTTGTAAAATAGATGCTTTTACCCAGTTTGTCAAAGAGGTCAGTAATATTAGGCAGGGGGTATTTGTCGTCCACTGTAATGTCGTTAAGTTTTCTATAGTCAATAACCATTCTGTATTTGATTTCACCAGAGGCATCTGGCTTCTTGGGAACGAGATGGACTGGTGAGCTCCAGGGGGAAAAAGACTCTTGGATCACATTATCCTTCAAAAGTTTTTCCACCTGTTCGCTAATTTCCGCTGCTTGAGCAGGGGCTTGTCTATATGGTTTAGTATAAATTGGGTCTTCATTTTTGGTCCTAATGCAATGTTTTACCTGATTAGTGAAGCTTAAAGGTATTTGCTCACAATAGAATATATCTTTATATTCTTCACATAATTGTCGTATAGATGCTTGTTCTTCATTGTTCATATGGTCTAGTCGTAGTTTAGTTAGATTGTCACTTAGTAATTGGTCAGTCTCTATATTTTGGTCATCTATGGAATTTACATGGCATTCATTTTCCTTGTAGTCGTATATTACGAACGGCTTGATGACACATAATTCTATCTGTTTATCAAGAGTGTTTTGTATAATGGTGGTTGCAAAACCGTTTACACATTTCACAAGAGCAGTAGGCATTCGTACTCCCTTACTGAATTCCGTGTACTCTAATATTCCTACACCATTTAATAAATTAGTTGGTAGTTTTGCTCTAATTTCTGATCTCGGTGGAAGTACTACAACATGTATAACATTAATATCCGTATCCATACATATAGGTATTTCAGCTGTCTTTGTTAGTAGAATATGTTTCTTTAAATCTATAACGGCCTCTAACTGTTTTAAAAGATCATTTCTTATTAGCCCGTCGTATAATGAGTCAACGTTGTATACATAGAACTTATGATGGTATTTACTTTTAAATACAGGAAACAAGGGAATTTGCAAGACTTGATTATGTTTACTTGAGGAGTGTGTACTTACTACTTCAAATGGTTCGTATGATATGTAGTTAGGGAAATAGGCAGTCGCTATTCTAGGATGTATAAATGAACGAGTACTACCAGTATCGATCATGAATTTCCCGTCTATTTCCGGTATGTAAATATGTGGTAATTTTAATTTTACAGTATTATAATTTAATATTATTCTTTCAGGTCTATTGACGCTCGCGTATAAAAATTTGTTACTTGTTCTGGTTCAATACTATTATCTTTGTTCTTAATCTGATCATTTTTTCCTAAGTCTTGTGTAGGGTTTTCGGGTACAAAGTCTATTGGATACTCATTTTCTTCACTAGGGAAATATTCAGACAGGTCATAACAATATTCGTACTCCGCAGGGTAAGCAAAATAGCCATCATAAGAAGGGTAGAGTCCTAATTCATATAAAGGGAATCCCTGCTGAGGTGCTCTTTGCGGAGCAGTCCTCATAGTGGCATCGGAAATATCTGGTTGAGGTTTGTTTTGTGTGCCTTGCTGTGGAATCGAGGCACGATTATTACCGAACTGACGCGGGAGCATTGGCATCATTTGTTGATAACCAAAGGGTCTATAACCAAAATTAGGTCGGTAACCAAACTGCTGTGACGCCGTATTTTGTTTACTCATACCAAATTGACCTTGATTGTGCCCTGGCATAATTGGCCTGTTAGGTGGAATTCCGAAATTAAATTTCGGTGTTGGACCAACATTATTTTTAAATGATTGATTTTGTTGCATCATTGTTGGCATTGGTCTGAAGCCTGATGGCTGTGGGGGTAAACCAAATTTAAATGTCGGTTGTGGTGTAACTGTGCCGCTAGCCTGCGGTTTAGTATTATGGTTTGAATTTAGCATTTTGCCGCGCATCTGATACTGATCATAGAAATTAACTTCTTCTAAAACTACAGATAAGGCCTCTTCCAATGAGCGTGGATTTTTCAGACGCACAATGCGTACCATGTTTTCTGGTAAGTTATATAAAAATATCTGCAGGGCTGAGTTATTATAAATAGTAGTCTTACTTGCTCGTAAATTTACATCACTAATTTGGTTAACCTTTGACAGCAAAACTGATTTTATTGTTTGAATTCGTGCACAGAAATCGCTGTGACTCTCATTATTTTTAATCTTTAAGGATTCTAATTCGATAGCCAAACACTCTTCGCTTCGCGGATCGCCAAAGTGTAGCTCTAGCAATTCCTTGAATTCCGCCCACGATTGAATGTCTCCGCGCTCGCTGATAAGCGAGGCTGCGTCACCCGTTAAGCGGCTAGTCACAACATGCATTAAATATTCCTGTTGTAATTCTGATGACTTAAACTTATCAATAATATACTCACATTTGCGCAAGAATAAATTCAAATGACGTTTATTACCATCAAAACTGGGTAGAATTTTGTACAATTCATTTGGGATAAGTTTTATTTCGGTCATTTTGGTACGTATTTATATTTCGTAAGTAATAATTAACTCTATGAACTCTACCAATATTACTAAACTTATTACAATAGTTCTACTAGTACAGTTATTCAATGTCTCTGAACTCAATATATATTATATAGTTATACCAATTTAACGTTTAACACGAGTTGTAATGCAAAACAGTTATTACGATAAGTATTCTCACGTTACACCTATAACTACTTAATTATTTAAGAAAACCATTAACAGTCAAAATGGAAAACTGCCAATTCCAAGTTTAACGAAAGGATATGGGCACGGATATCAAGGAGGTGAAAAGTCGTACTCACCAGCCTGCCACGCCCATCATCAGCACTCAGCACTCCTCGTCACCGACGATATTTATTTGGTTCGTTGGATCACCTTGCCGTACACCACGCGTACCGTTGTGAAAATTGGGAAAAGTCTTATCTCGAAAAATCACTTAACGCGCGACAGCTTCCTTAGTGATCCTACCGGCTGCGCCAGTCAGGATTGGGAGCGCCTTAAAGGACTTTAAAAAAATAAAAATAAAAATTTAATTAAAACTCTATATTGAGAGACGTGCTACAGAATCGGATGTAAGCCACGGACTAAACTAGCTAACTCTAACTTAGACTAAACAACACATTATTTGCAAATATGCAAGCTCAGCGACCACACAGATCGTGCTGGGCAAAAGTGCTTACACCCGCAGAATCTGTAAGGGCTGTGGTTCCATAACTACCTTCATCTTGCAACGTATTTTGCTGTCTGATTAACATCTCGTCAGCAATGCTCAAATCATATTTTTATCCCATTGATCTCTTTCCTTCTAATATCTTAAATGCGTACCGGTACGGTATACCATTTTGATATTGTTTTTGGATGGGGGAGGCAACTTTAAAATTTCGTCGTTAATACGCCTTTGGTGAATAGAAATGTAAGGTGAAACAAAACTTCCTGAATTATTATATTTTGTAACAGGTCTCTTGGCACCTCCTTTCAGTTTTTTTTTTCATATTTGTGTACAAGACTATTGTGTATATTGTTATCAATATATCGTTTTCTTTAGCGTTTTGATAATTTGTTTAAAGGATGCAATCTTCTTTTTTAGCCGTTGGTTTTTTTTGCCTTGTAGATTTCATTTTAAGCGATGCTTCTTTTCGAGCACTATTTTCCGTCGAAAATCATGTCATAGTTAGAGTGTTTTAAATAGAATCAAGATCTGAAAAGGATTTTTCCTCACCTAATTCAGTTTTATTTTCTACCTATACTGTTTTGTCACTGATTTTTTCGTCGGGTATATCATTGTTAGGTACTTTGTCAATATCATTGATATTTAATTATCAGAAGGTTCTATAATGGAGCACACATCATTGTATATAGCGAAAGGTCCAGCTTCGTTAGAATTAGATTTCTGAAAATAAAACCATTCAATTAGGTAACTTTGACGATATTTGAGGCAGAACTAAGCACTGAACACGTGCAGTGAAGCTACCGATACGCGATCTTAACTCAATATTACAGAATCGCGAACACTGTGTTATTGAGTTTCCTACACCGTGAATTTGTTGAGTGGGCTGCATAATTTGCGTATTTTATTTTTGACCAAATGATTGCGTAATAAACAACCCTTCACTGCCACTGTCGAGGATCACGCGCGTGTCAGAATAAGTGGCTATATGAATTTATAAGCGTGTCTTTATAAAACATTATCAAGCTTTAAATATCAGAATGGTTACTGCTTATTTACTGTGTATTAAGGTTCTTATGAATATGGTTTCTGGGAAAGGGTTTCATGAAGTAAAGCACAGAAAGACAAGACTAGGCATTTATTTCAATTAGGCTTGTCATTATTTAATCAGAAAGCTAGTCGTCCATTCCAAAGCTAGGTCTTCATGGAGAAGAAGGACAAGAAACTCCATGGAAACAGTATTGATATATTCCATCAACACATCTCTTACATTGCTATACATTTAATTACAACTCTTGGACGTTTGTCCAAGATAACTCGGCATTATTACAATATTTTTATAATAAGCAACAATTACGGTATAGTATTAAATAACATAGCTTACATGACATCTGGTCGATCTATTCCACACAACAACAGCACTAGGACTAACCAACTGAACGTCTACCGAGCAACTGACTCGATACCATCATTACAATCCTTTTTATATCCTATTGTGTCAGTCATTTGAATCAGCGTATTTTATTAAATAACAATAGAAAACCTAAAATATATTACAAGTATAATTAAATACTACGTAATAATTTATAGTAACAATACTCGTATCTAAGTTATTTTCAATATTTAAGACAGCTATTTTTGTAAACATGTAGTCAAATTAGATACTTGTACATTTGTTCAACGCTTCGTTAATGTGACAGATGACATTATCCACCAAACAATATTACAATATCAAAATAAATAATATAACACGCGCTTCATGATCTACACCCGATTGGCTACGTACGAGTATATCCACAACACATGTTGTACCGAAGATGTATTATTATTTTTGTTTGCATGTACATTCATCATCATCAGCCTATAATGTTCCCACTGCTGGGACACAGGCCTCCTCTCTGTGAGAGGGAGTGGGCCGTAATCCACCACGCGGGCCCAGTGCGGGTTGGTAGATGTCACATGTCTTCGAATTTTTGTTCTAGGACATGCCGGTTTCCTCACGATGTTTTACTTCACCGTTTTGAGAGCAGTGGTAATGAAATAATTTACACAAAGTAAAGCGCCTGGCTGGGTTCGAACTCAAGACCTACAACACGTTAGTCGCGGGCGTTACCACTTGGCCACCACTGCTCTGCATGTATGTTATGTGAAGAAGAAGAAGTTGCACTGATACAACTGTTAATCCCAGTACCAGGAACAGCTGATTCCTCACTAGTTGTGAGTGTAACAACATCTAAATTGTTATCATTAATTTTATTTATTACGTCACAAATTAACGAATTGTGTTTTTTATAACATATCCGTCATGGAGCAAAAACACAGGTACCCACAGAGTCACTAGAACGCATACAATTGATGCACAAATCTTTATCTCTGACTATCTTGAATCTGTCCGCAGCGCTTAAATCTAGGAACGTTTGACAAGAATACAAAGGATGTTTTTCATTACACATCAGACAAGCCTAGTACGTCCGTGAGGCTTTATTTTGTGATTTACTATTAGAAGACTTATTATTAGTAACTACATTACAATGAACCTTAGGCGCTGAAACATTGTTGGTCTGTTTTTTATTGTCACTGCCACTGTAAATATTTGATTTACTGTGTGATACTATGTGTCTCCAAAATATCCGCCTTATTCCTAAGAAACTGAATTAAGTCATCTTTAATTACTGACTTTAATTTGCTAACAGCATTGAAGAATGTTTCTCGATGCTGTTCCCAATCACGTTCTGTAACAGGGTCTAATTTTGAAATGACTATAAAAATTATCAATGCATCCCAGTATACAGTTGGTTCTCCTAGTAATTTTAATGCATGTATTTTTTTAAGAATATTTTCAATAAGTTGCGCAACGATCTGGGAGATTCTTTAGTTAATGCTTGAGTTGTAAACATGGACTTCACATGATTGTGAACCAAGAACTTGGTATTGTCAAACCGATTGGTTAACAACTCCCATGATACACCATAATTGTCTGCAGAGAATTCAAGAGAATCTGTGACTGACTTTGCATTACCTTTCAATGATGACTTTAAGTAATGGAACTTTTGAATCTGCGTTATTGTTTTAATAATGAAATAATTATGTCACGGAACTCCAACCAGTGTTTATACGACCCTTTTTTTTTGGTATCTCCTTCGAACAGCCCAGACCCCTGGCAGGCATCGGCCCTTGTGGGCCCCATCACTTTGTGCTGACATCTCTTTGTGGCGCGCGTGGAAAACAACGCGCCGTCGACCTGGGCCAGGTCCTTACCGGACAGCCGCCTTACTCGCCGCCACGCCTACGGTGGCTGGGAATCAGCCTAGGATTTCTGACGTCCAGAGCATCTCCTGCGAAGGCTAGGGCTTTGAGGGTGCATATGCTGCTTCTCCCTCACGTGCGCCACCTCCCTCTACGCGAGCATCACTGCAAGCATCACCGCACTGAAGGAGGTGACGGCTAATCATGCATGTCACCATGAGATCCTGCCGGAGTACTGTCCGCTGTGCCGCGATTTTTCGCGGCAACGGAGTTACGCCCCGGCGTTTGGCCTTCTCGCGCCTCTCCCAAATGTGCGCGAGGACCTATGCCTCTAGATCCCATGGCGGTAATCCGGCAAGGAGGGCCGCCGCTTCACCGGAGATCGTGCGGTATCCCCGGACCATTCGAATGGCCATGACCACATGGGCTGCCGGCGTGCTGGTTGGCGCATCAATGTAGGCGCTCACACCGGTGCCCCGTATAGGGCCATGGACCGCACGACCCCCGCGTAGAGCCTCCGGCAGGAGGCGCTTGGCCCCCCTAGATTGGGCAGGAGCCGCTTCAAGGCAGCCCCGGCCCGCTCCAGTCTGGGAGCCAAACGACGGAAATGCTCCGTGAAGTTCCACCGGCTGTCGAGGACGAGTCCGAGGTACTTCATCGTCAAATCGACGCCGATGTGAACCCCTCCCATCGTTATCTGGGAACCCGTCGGTGGCGCATTCCGAGGACTAGGAAACTACATGGCCTCGGACTTGTGCAAGGCCACCTCGAGTCCCAGTTACCGAATCCTATCGACGATTGTCGCAACCCGATGTGTCCCTAAGTCAGCCGCCGCCTGGTACGACCTCCCTTGCGCCAGGACCAGCGTGTTATCAGCGTAGCAAACTACACTGACGCCGCTAGGGAGGTCGGCACGCAGCACCCAGTCGTACCTGATGTCTCACAGATGCGGCCTCAGGACCGATCCCTGTGGGACACCGCACGACATCTCTCGCCGGTTCCACTCTCCTTGGTGACCGGGGCAGATGACGGCCCTGTCCGTCAAGTAGGCCTCGACCACACGACAGAGGTAGGTCGGCATCCGGTGATACCGGAGTGCCTCCCTGATGCAACTCCAGGGCAGGTTGTTGAAGGCATTGGCGATACAAACTTTATAATAATCCTGCTAAAACTCTTCGCGCGATCGAGCTGGCTGTCGATCTCTAACTCAGACTAATGTCCTCTATTTTACTTTGTACCGGATTGAAATCATTTATTAACATTTGAGATCCTACCACACGCAATTTTAACTTCAGTTTAGGGCACCGTCTCTCAATCGTCCGATTTTTCTTGAAGCGTAGAATTCCGGTTCGAAGGTCCAAGATTATGTTGTTGCTAATGTTAAAGGCCGGGGAAAATAACTGGAAATCTTTTTTATTTTTTTTATTCCTAGCATTTTAATAGTACAATATCAACTTCAAGATTTTTTTTTTAATTTTGTTGGTCTTACAATGAATGAACTAGCCTAACATGAGCCCTGTAAGGACACATCAATCAATGACTAATACTAGTATTACGTCTATGTTAAAATAGCAATGAAATTTAATAATACAACTGTTTCCTACCCCGAAGGTAGAAAAACAATTATTTCAGGTCTTGCCAAGGCTTGACCTTTCGGAGATTCCTATCATACCTAACGACACACATAAGCTGCTTACCCACCAGGTTACGTCCGTGAGTGTGAGAATCATGGGGCGGTGAGGGGGAGGTACTTCCGCCTGCGGCCGGCGGCTGGCGCGGTGGCGACGCGTAGCCCGTGCTCTCGTCAGTACCTATCTCCGAAGAGCTAGCAAGGCCTTACTCAAGGTCAAGTCTTGTCAAGACCTGAAATAATTGTTTTCCTCCCTTCGAAGTAGAAAACAGTTGTATTTCAGTTCTGTGCCTTCGGCTTGACCTTTCGGAGAGGTGTCTACCTTCTGCCGGCGGATGCTGATGCGTACTGTGACCCTCATAGATGATAGTCTAAATTGAATATTTGTTGGTAATAACGAGGTAAGGTATAATTAATACTCAGTTAGATAATCGTTTAATGTAATAATGTAATCGTTTTCTTGAAGGAAATTGTGAACCTGGGCCTGATTGATTAACCGAAACTTTTGAGGTTTTAAGTACAAGTTGAGGTGATGAAGATCTAAAATCTGTCTGAGCTTTCCATTGGTCTTCGGGATTAGAAATATTCTTGAGAGAAACCCGGTTTTGGCCTCGGACCTTTCTACAACACCAGAGACTAAAATCTTCCTTAACTCTTCGGTCATTGCTGTTGAGACTTGTGCTACAAATCTCTTTATCAAAGCCTTGTCGTGCAAGGGAACTGAAGGTGGGTTTATTATAAAAGGTATCGAATAGCCTGAAATTATTTTTATAATTGGAGTCGGAGCTCCCAATTCCAGCCACCGAGGCAGGAAGTTTCGCAGTTGACCACCCCGAAAATGTTCAATCCCTTCTTTTCTGGCGCCTGTTCCTTTTCTAGATTGCGTTCGTTGCTTATGGGACGACACAGTGTTATCGGCCTGTGTACGGGGTGCAGTCAGTCGGTGTAGGCCAGATGATCGTCCGCGAAAGAGAGAAGATGCGGGCTTAGAGGGTCGAGGGAAAGCAGATGGTTTTCGAAAACCTTTTCCCGGTTGACTGGAGTATACTCTCTTCTCTGGGAATTTTCCTGCTCTGGATGGAAACACCTGCGCGACTCCTCTATGATCCTTAATGTAATTTGTAAGAGCTGTCTCCTCGAACAAGTGCGTTGGCGAAGGGGGGATCTGATGTAGTCCGAAATCCAGGGCTTCGTTCTTTGCCTTAAAGGTTTTGCGTCTAAACTCAGTGGTCTCAGCTCGGTGGCCATAGACATAATGTAGCAAGTTGTGTGAAACTGATCTAAATCAGGAATCCTTTACTAGAATCTTGTGCATTTCTTCCGTCGCTGCCGGATAAAGTTTAGCCACTCTCTTGAGTTCTTCTGCCAGCGCTTTTCTCTGTAGAAGCAAAGCGTGGGTGATCGTTCCGAGAACAAAGTCTAACTTTGCAAGGCCAGGTGAGGGCTGCACTGCTAATCCTCCAAGTTCAGTGTTGACCTTTAGAGTGTTAAATACGGGTGAGGCGTGAAGGGCTTTTTCTACTTCCTTGTATCTGACTCTGTTCCAGAGGTCAGTGCCCAATTTCTGGCAATCTATGCCCTCGCTCTTGATTTGAGGGGATGGTTCAGGCATTGGAGGGTTCGCCTCCTTAACACCCGGCAAGAAATCGAGGTCAATTGCACAGGTAGGCTGCCCTTCTTTTACCATGTCCTCCCATTCAGCATCTAACCTCGGTGCCTCCCAGTTGGCGTTGGCTTCCCGAGCGTAGGGATTCTCCTCAGCGCTCGATTCGTCGGACATGTCGGGCTGTTCAGGCCGACTCTCCTTCAAAGAGTCGATCGAAGAGACCAGGAAAGAGAACGTGTCGTTCATTCTCTCTTCCAGCGCATGTAACCTAGACTTTTTTCCACAGCCAGGGGTCGATGCTTTCTTTCTCTTCCGGCTTTCCTTGTCGTTTCCACCCGAAGACATGGAAGAGTCCCTTTTGCGGCTTGTCTCCTCAGACTCCGATCTCTCTTCGGATAATATGAACTTTGCTTCTGCTCTTGTATGTAGCAGTGGTCTGAGACTATCTACGGATTGTTTGAACAGCTTTGTTCGGACAGCTGACCCTCGCACCTTGTTTGCGATAGCCGGTGGACCAAGAATTAAGGCTCTAGCGAAAGCCCAGTCGAGGAGTTTGAGCCTAATGTCCCGGTAACCCTTCTCAGAAAGGTGTTCCGCCTCCGGGTCGAAAGCCCTATAGCTAACCCTACCTACGGTTGGGAGGGCGAACATTAGTTTGCTCAATATGTGGGGCTCCACTGTATCTCCGAAAACCTCCTCCTTGGAGAGAGCCGACTCGCCTGCCATCCCATCCATCCATCGGGTAGGCTTTCTTGAGCCAAGATCTTTATGCGGTCCAAGATTCTATCGTCTTCTTCTGACGCGCCCTGCTCGTCCAACAGCTCTCCCAAGGTAACGAAGTTACTCTCCTGTGCCATCTGCGACAAAAAAGCAAAAAAATTTGCTTACTATCACTGAAAACTGAGGCTCGTTTCGTTCGTGCGGCTTGCGCGGCTGAGTATTCGAGCCGTGCGGCTCAGTTTTTTATTTTATTTTTGAGGCGCGCGGCTGATTTTTCGAGTTTTTACCTCCCCCTCACCGCCCCATGATTCTCACACTCACGGACGTAACCTGGTGGGTAAGTAGCTTATGTGTGTCGTTAGGCATGATAGGAATATCCGAAAGGTCAAGCCGAAGGCACAGAACTGAAATAACGTATAAAATGATGAAGTAGCCTGACTGATCGCAGCGGTCAATTAGTGCTTTCCGTTTAGTTCACCGTAAATATCGTCGTGAGTGTAGTGATTTTCCTTCATTTAATTGCAATGTAACCTAAATATCACAAGGTATTTTTGTATAACATTTAATTAACATAACATAAAAATGTATGTACTGTAGCTAATCTGAAAAATGGTGATCTATTCTGTTTTTATTTGTAGTATAAAAAATTATATCTATCACTTATTTGATTATTTATTTATTCAGAGATTTTGTATTTATTTATTTGTTAACATAGCGTCGGTGAGCGTGCAAGACCGCGTAAGAGCAGTTTGTAAGTACCGCTTATCTGCGTTTTCACAATTTTACAGGAAGAAGAAAAAGGTTATTATCTTGGTCATTCAAATATGTTTTTCTGACTGAACTTGGTTACTATTTATTTGCGACTTATTTTATAGGAAAATAACGTAAATTACCAATAGCTTGTTTAGATTCCGTGTCAAGTCATTTACGCGGTTTTGCAGCGATAAATAATAGAAAATGTAGTAGACTTTTAGTAGGAACGCGGAGTTGAAACTAAAAAAATCATAAAATATTGAATAAATCTTATAATAAGTATGACAATGTTAGTATAATTAAACAACAACAAAATAAAAGTCTCCTAGGTTCTCATTAAAATCACAGCAATTAAGTTGTTTGTAAATGTATTGTACTAAGGTAATTTTACCTACTCTACATTTTTCTTAAATCTGTTAATAAAGGCAATTAACAATTTTAAAGTGAACATAAAAAAATAATCAGTTTGGTGCTTTTAAATTAATTATCAACTAATTATCAAACAATCATAGCGTTTAAAATCTTTGTTATTGTTATAACAAAGATTAATAACCTGTTGGTTAACATTACTTATAAGCAGAGGTCAGAATTAGGTAGAGTTATTTATGTAGTTATGTTACGAAATGTTGATATTAATATGGATCTTCCCGGGATTTCTAATAGACCTCCCGTGTAAAGATGGGTTAGTACCGATATTTATCAGTATTAGCTAATATGAATATATTCGTCTAGCAGTATTATAATATCTTATCTAACATTTGAGATCAGTGATATTTTTAAGACCCAATAATACGTAGGTATCACTGCCGTATTAGACTAGTGTTCAATAGACTGTATCATCTCGGTATTTATTATTGCTAGTTGGATCTTAAATAATATTTGAGATCAGTGATATTTAACTAAGATCTAATAATACGTAGGTATCATTGCCGTATTAAATTAGTGTTCAATGACTGTTTCATCTCGCCATTTAGTATTGCTAGGTGGATTATGAATGTTCAATTGTTTATACCTACTATTACTAATGAATATTTAGCACATCATGTCGTCCTGTGGAATCGGAATAAACAAAAAACACTTCAAAAAATTACTTTTTATTAGTGTTTAAAAACATCCATTTTTTTACTTTTTCTGATGATAGCCGAGTACGTCGATCGGAAATCAGCTCGCCAGATTTAGAAAAAATCCTTTCACAAGGCAATGAAGTCGCCAGTACACAACAGTGCTTTTTGAGTAATTTGCTGAGGTTACGATATAAAATAAAAGAGTGTTTACGCCACCAATCATTCGGGCTCGCGTTTCTAAGTACCATTTTATCGTTCAGATATCTTTGAACTTCAGCAATTGCATTGGCCAATGGTGATTCCAGTGTGTGGAACACTGGCGGACTAAGACTTTTTGGGGCCCGGGGCGATCTTTAATTTTGGGCCCCCTGGCTCCCTCCAGATTTGAATATTTACTCAACTAAACATTATGCAGATGGAAACTCAAATTTTGATCAATATTTTTGCAATGTTACAAACAGCTTTTTTACAAGCGAAAAACAAGCAATGACACTATACTACAGCTGTTGTACTCCGCCTGAAGTGACTCACGATGGGTTTTAATTTAACTAAAAAATGTTCAACCTCCGGTAAAATTAGGCTATTTTTGGCTATTATATTGATGGTGTGAGCAAAGCAACCGTTTTTTTTTAACTGAAGCTCTGTAATAAAATTTTGGACGTTGGGAACATTGTCAGATACAACTAGTTGATTTTTTTAAGTTAAATCCCAATCATGTATTATCTCATTCAACTCTCTACTCAAATTAACAGCTGTGTGCGGCCCAGTCAGAAAATACGACATTGTAAAAGAGCCGTTTCTAAATTAAAATCATTATTGATGTAATGCGCCGTCGCTGTTAGATAGCCCTCTTGTGCCCGCGATGTCCAACAATCTATTGTAAGGCACGCAGAATCAACATTACTCAGATTTTCTTTAACTTTGTTTACACAGCTATAATATTCTGCGTCTAATAATGTATTAGATAAGTGTTTTCGACTCGGAAGTTGGTAAGCGGGATTTAGTTTTTCCACAAAGGTCCTAAAAGAATCATCCTCAACTATGGAAAAAGAAAGAAAACTTTTAGAAAATAGGTCTATTAGTGCCTCGTCTATTTTTTTTCTTTGTTTTGTGGATAACTTTTTCGTATTACTGAACATTCTTATAGTTGATTGTATTGCATGAGGTAGTCGAGGATCTGACGGCGTTTGTGTGTTTGGCACATTTACAGATTCAACTGAGTGTGAAGATGCAGAAGGCATCACGTTATCTGTGGATGTACTGGCTTGCGGAACGTAAGCGCCATCGTTGCATTCAATCGCTGAAGAAGCAGTAGAAGTTGACGGACTTACTTCCTGTTCCGATCTTATAGTTTTGTTCGACGTAATAATTATTAAATGTTTAGTTTTTAAATGTTTATTTAAATTAGATAACGTTGCCTTAAAACTTAATTTCGATTGGCAAACAGTACATTTTGCAATCTTGTTTTCTTCCGAATCAACTATGAAGTAATTCCACACTCCACTTACCCGAGCGCGCTTCATTTTTAAATTACCTACTTTTAAACACTTATTTAAATAGCTAAGAATATTACTAATTTATTTATTTACACTGATATAACAGCAAGAGCTTTTTTTAAAAATTATTTGTTAAAAGTTGCACACACACAGTACATAAAACGTCAGAATAGTTACTAAACGAATCCTCAGAACTAACGTTGCTATGTTCGTAGAAGGAATGTAAGTACCTACCGGGTGCGGCGATTGAACTGTCCGTATGTGAAAATGAAATTTATCTGTAAATTTTCAATATTTATTTATACACTTTTACCATGTGAAAATAGAAAGTTTAAAGTTTTATTATGATTTATTCCGAAGGAATAAAACCGCCTTTAGCCTTTACTACAAGCTGAAGTCTCTTTCTGAAAGAAGCGCAGGCTGCTCGAACGACGTCGTCACTCAAACAGTTCCATTCTCGCGTAAGAGTAACTTTGAGCGCTTCCACCGAAGTGTGTTTTTTAGCACAGGCCCTGGTCTGTAAAACACTCCAAATACAAAAGTCCAGCGGGTTCAAGTCGGACGATGACGACGGCCACATATCTCGGTCGATCAGCACTGGAACGTTTGCTTTCAACCAATTTTGCGTTCCAATTGCTCTGTGCGATGGTGCCGAGTCTTGCTGAAAAGTCCAACGCTCAGAACCGAATGTGTTGCGTGCCCACGGTACCAGCCCTGGTCGCAAGACTTTGTCTCGATAGATTTGTTCGTTTATTTTGACTTGGTTGCGACCCATTGGAAGAAAAACGAGCGGAGAACGGCCTTTTTCAGACACCGCCGCCCAGACCATGATTTGGTCGGTTCCTTGGCGTCGAGTGACTTTCAATTCATCTGAATGGTCGCTGACACGTCCCTTTAACCAAACACGGTCATTTTCTTTGTTTAAAAACTGTTCCACGCAAAAAGTTTTCTCATCTGAAAATACCAAATTGGGAAGCTCGCCAGAGTCGAGCAAGGGAATCAGCTCTTTCGAGCGATCCAACCGTTTGCTACGCTGTAAAGCAGTGAGTTCCTGAGAACGTTTTTTTTTAAATGGTTTGATTTTAAGCTTTTCTTTCAATATGCGACGAACGCTGCGGTCCCTCACCTTGAGATCCTGCGCGAGCTGGTTTGCTGAGCGCGCTGGATTTCTGTGAAATCGATGACGTACCTTTTCGACAACTGCTGGCGCTGTTGCAGTACAGCGTCGTCCACCACCGTAGCGTTTCTTAACGCTACCAGTCTCATTATAACGTTGAATAGTGCGATGCACAAATTTCTTGTTCAATTGAAGATTTTGCAGCGCTCGAAGTATTTCGATATTCGATTTTCCCTCCAAATGAAGAGCAATCACTGAATTTCGTTTTAAATCCATTGTTCTCAATTCAAATGTGTTTCTCTCACAACAGAATCACTTCAAATGATGATAGAGAACAAGTCAAAGACCAACATTTGAAATTTTGGCGGCATTCGATTCAGTGGTTCGAATTTTAAAACAGAAAGACAGAGACGGACAGTTCAATCGCCGCACCCGGTATACACGGATAATTTGATATCCAAACAGTCAAATTATTGTTTACAGTCAAAATAAGGTTTGGGATCATGAATGGATCCTTTATTATTTTGAAAGTGTTTATTTAGAACTTAAGAATATAAATAAACACCACAGACTTCTCAATCAATCACATCCGTCCATTCATTTTGATAAAATACAAAAATCTGTCGCAAAGGCGGAGAATTTTTTGCTGCAATACTATTATGCATAATATTAATATTTTAATAATATAATTACAATAAATAAATGTTTTAACGGAACTAGAGCGCAAAATATTTTATACCATGCCATACCATAATAATAAGTGTTTCATTTGTTTGAAATGATGTTTTTAAATAGCCACCATCATCTGTTTTTTTGCGCTCAGAGATATTATAATTATATCCGTCTCATTCATGAGAGTCAAAATGGCGGGTGTACCATAGCGAATTAAATTATACCAATTACCAAACAAATGTACCTAAAATGTACTATTTTGTACCTAGCTCTAAAAAATTTGTACCTCCTTCAGAACGAAATTATTTCAAAATTAAGGTACACCCGCCATATTGACATCAAGATGGCGGGTGTACTAAAATATTTTATTATTTAACCATTACTAATAAAATGTATTTACACTAAAAAATTGTACCTAAAATGTACCTCAAGTAAATAGAAACACACACATGATCAGTGGGATAGTTCCTGAGAAATAAAACAACCGTGTCTCGGTTTACTTATGTTTATTATGACCTTTATTTCAATGAATACATATTAATTACATTTTCAAATATTAATATAAAAATATAGGAATATTTAAAAATATAAAAAATAGTGACCCACCGGTATCAGGAACAGGGTCCAAGCTACCGGCGGTCAGGGCTCCAGAGAGAGGAACCTCCTGACAATACGAGCCGTGTCCAGGAGTACTGCTTTCTGGATCAAGGCCTTGACCCAGCTGCCCAACGAGAGCCTCCTTAGGTGTTGGTCGAGGCTCTTTGCTATCAAACCATTGGCTGTAACAACTATCGGCACAATGATCGCTGAGTCCACATCCCACATGTCGACAACCTCGCGAGCCAAGTCAAGATACTTGATTTGTTTATCTTTATCGGCTTTCACGAGGTTCTCGTCATGCGGGACTGTTATGTCAACGATCATTGTGCGCCGCTCTAGTCGATCCACCACCACTATATCAGGCTTATTGGCTACAATAGTCCTGTCAGTGATGATGGATCGATCCCAGTACAGTGTGACATGTCCATTTTCGAGAACTGGGTCGGGCACATACCTGTAGTACGGCACTTCTGATTCCACAAGGCTATTATTTATTATTATTATTATTATTAATTATTGATCTAGGTACATATTTATATATATTTTTGGGATAAATCATGAATGATAACGCGTCAAAGTTATTAGGTACCTCTTTATTTTCGTCCATACATAATGCAATTAGCGATAAGTGAATTCGGAGTTTTGGTAATAAAATTATTAAGATCATCAAAACATTTCCATTCAGTATTACGACGACAATGAGCCCGATAGTGGCTAATATTGTGGATGTCTGTAATAACGCCGCCGGACGGTAAAAACTCAATTAATCCAAGAATTTCGTATTTTGTGTTATTTAATGTTATTTCCAGAGGTATGTCTTTAAGACAAATTACATCTGTTTGATTCAGTTCAAAAGCTAATTGTATTACTTAGTTCATATTTTAATGTTCGTATGCCGTTGCAGTCATTACGTCTACATTGTACAATATTATTTTCTTCACATAACATAGACTCTGCCGATTGATTGAGCATTGATATATTTGGTATGTTAAAATTAAGTGGCAAAAAAGAAATTTTTCTTTGAACTTTGTTAATGCCACATTCAGTATTCGTACATGATTCTTGTACAGAGGCACTGTAAATTGCATCGATCAAAATATTGTCAAAAATATAAGCTATATTGCATTCGCAAGAGATGAAAACTTTATGATTAATGTCAGTTTTTTTTTTAAATATGGCTGAAGAAGGTGTGCACGGTATTTGTATAAATCTGTTGTAATAGTTTTGGCATCAATAATTTTTTTATGAACTGACAGAATTCATTTTGATGATTGATTATATGAGTATTTAAATAAAACCCTTCAACACACCCTACTGCAATTACTTGTGCAACCGAGTCGAATGCGCAAGTATTTGATACGTGTAAATCCTTCGTGAAAGTTCGTAGTCTTGTTCCACTTAACAGTAGTGGTACAGGTTTATGCATTTTCACTCTTTTTTTCTTCGTGGCCTTTCGAGCGTCACCTTTGCCCTTCCAATTTTCAGAAAACGAAGGAGTTTTAGAAAAAATTGAGTCTGTTGGAAAATCATCTTCTGTTTTATTTACCTATTATTAGAAGAATAAAGAAAATGGAGGGAACGAGGGGCGTAGTCAAGACTGCCGTGTTAAGAGAGGGGATAGTATGCGGCATCAGCAGACGGCGAGGAGCGCTCGCCCCTTTTTGGAATCGACAGCCGACGGCGACGGACCTCTTTCCACCTTAGTGTAACGTTTTCTCGGTGCCAAGTGATTAGTTAAATTCATTGCTCATTATCGTTAATCTTTAAGTTTGGTTTCATTGTAATAATAAATGTAGTCGATTGGTGTTGCGTATTTTTTTAATAAAACCTGCTTCTGATAGATAATATCAGAAGTGGGATACGCCACGAAACGCCTGTACTGCTTGTAGCTGTTCTGACCATAGCTTTGGAAAATAGTTTGATAAGATTTTGTGATTGCCATTTTTTTATATTAATACCGTCAGTTATATTCATAAAGTGATAACGGTTATTTTTTTTCTTATAATGGAAGATAGAAGTTCTAGAAATAGACGAAGGAGCTCACGTGTAAGGACACGTGATGCTTTAGAAACTATCCTTGGCCGATTAAATGCAATTGAGTGTGGAATGAGTTCATCGTCAGCGGCGGTGCCGACTACCGCGCCCTTGACCCCGCCTTTATTAACCCCGTTTCCTCTGCAAGGACAGGTTCTCGTATACATTGATGACGACCTGGTCCTGTCAAACGATATCGATGAGGGACTTGACGCTCTTAGGCATGTGTTAGAAACCCTAACTTTGGCGGGATTTTCAATTAATTTTAAAAAGTGCTCTTTTATGACCACCGAGGTTGAATACTTAGGTCGATGTATAAGTCAGGGTCAGGTACGGCCGAGTCAGAGAAAAGTAGATGCGTTAATCAAATCCCCAAAACCTACAAATGTCAAACAGGTCCGCCAATTCTTAGGCCTTGCGGGCTATTTCCGCAGATACATTCAAAGTTATGCCTCTAAAACTTCATGTATAGCTAATTTAACTCGTAAAGATGTAGCATTTCATTGGGGCAATGACCAAGACTCAGCACGCGATTATATTATTGCGTGTTTAACAAATGAGCCCGTACTCTCAATATTTGACCCTGTTCTCCCAACGGAGCTGCACACTGATGCTAGCACTATTGGCTACGGCGCTGTGCTATTCCAGGAACACGAGGGAAAACGAAAGAGAGTCATAGGTTATTTTAGTAAGTCAACGCAAGGAGCAGAGTCACGATATCACAGTTATGAGCTTGAGACTCTAGCTATAGTGAAAGCTCTTCAACATTTTCGTCACTACCTATTAGGCATTAAATTCACGATAGTTACAGATTGCAATTCATTAAAATTAACTGAACGAAAGAAGGATCTCGTACCGCGTGTTGCTCGTTGGTGGGTCTATATGCAAGACTTCCAGTTTACTATCCAATATCGTAAAGGGGTTCTCATGTCGCACGCAGATTATTTTAGTAGAAATCCTCCTAGCATTTTTCAAATTCGTAAGCCAAATAATTGGGCACAAATTGCCCAATCAGCTGACTCTGATACCCAGAATATCGTTCAAAAAATTAGAGACGGGGAGTTAGATTCATCCCGATACGTAATCCGCAATGACATTTTGTATTATAAATACTCTCCTGTAGGTCAGGAAACACGTTCACTTTGCTATATCCCTAAGGGCCATCGACTTAGTCTTTTGCGCATCTTCCATGATGAGCACGATCACGTTGGCATCGATAAAACTACTGACCTAATTTTATGTCATTTCTGGTTCCCTGGCTTACGGTCCTTTGTTAAGAAATATATAACTCACTGCTTGGTTTGTCTAACTCATAAAAGGAGTCCTCGAGCGCCACACCAACCTATAGAATCTTGGTCAAAACCAGAAACTCCGTTCTCCACCATACACATGGATGTGTTAGGTCCGTTACCTGAGTCTAATGGGTTCAAGTTTATTCTCATATTAGTTGACGCATTTTCGAAGTTCTCGTTACTGTACCCATTACGTAAACAAGACTCCGATGACCTAAAAACTGTTTTCAATAATGCTATTTCGTTGTTTGGCACACCACGTCTAATTGTGACTGATCGTGGACGAATGTTCGAAAGTTCAAAATTCCAAAAATGGGTGACCGAATTAGGATGCAGTTCACATTTTATAACACCAGAAATGCATCGCGAAAATGGTCAAGCAGAACGTTACTGCCGCACGGTTCTAAATATGTTACGTGTGGAAGTAAATAACAATAAGTCGCGGTGGTCTGACATTTTGTGGAAAATTCAACTGATTCTTAACATCACCAAACATGCGACAACGCAAGTCTCTCCGCTACAGCTACTTGTAGGGATGGACGCGACCACCCCTATCATCCGCTCATTAGTGAGAGATGTGGCCGTAGAAAACTCTTCCCCAAACCGTGAGGCTATGCTATCAATGAGGCGACAACGATCCTCTGAGTTATTGACTGCGAACCAACACAGACAAGATGCTCGAACAAATATAGGTCGTAAACAAACTCGTACTTATAAAGTAGGAGACTTTGTTTTTGTTATCAAGAGTTCACAGAGCTCGGGTAAATTAGACTCTGGTATGCGTGGGCCATACAAAGTAGTCACGGAGCTTCCACACCATAGATACGAATTGGAGTTGTTGTCCGGATCTTATGGCAAGCGCACCCAAGCAGCATCCGAATATATGATATTGTGGCGTGGTGAATGGACGCCGGACACCTGTGCTGCTTTCTTTGATAGTGAGTATGTGTTTTGTGATGTTCGTGTACTGTGGACTCGGACTGGGACTCATCATGACATACACTCATGCTTACAAAAAAAAAGGCACTGGGTATCGCAAGCTTACTGTTTAAGGCAGTTCTTGTGGCAGATGTGGCTTTGTCACAATCAGGTGCTCGTTGAGCCCTGGCAGACGTCGTATGACGTGTTGGTATTCATTTACCTTCAGGTGCTCGTTGAGCCCTGGCAGACGTCGTATGACGTGTTGGTATTCATTTACCTTCAGGTGCTCGTTGAGCCCTGGCAGACGTCGTATGACGTGGTGGTATTCATTTACCTTCAGGTGCTCGTTGAGCCCTGGCAGACGTCGTATGACGTGGTGGTATTCATTTACCTTCAGATGCGGTTGGGTTCTGGCTGATATTGTTTAACATGCTAACTTTTGTAATGGCAGAGAGGACCGGAACTCTGTCATTTGAATGGTGGCTGACTGGTGGAGGAATGTCAGATAAATGTAAAATCATGATTAAGTATGACTGATTGATCTATTTCCCTTCTTGTGTTATTTTGATGGTTGATATAGATAGCAGAGACGTATGTACAATTACCATAGCATGGTTATGGAGCGCTCACATAACTATGTTATGGGAATGAAAGCTGGATGAATGGTTTTATTGCAGTTAGCAAGACATAATACATCACATGCTTAATTCAATGTTATTATCATGCTTCAGATGACCAAGCAGCTGACGAGGACGTCTCGCAATCAGGAACGGCCGTATTAGAAGAATAAAGAAAATGGAGGGAACGAGGGGCGTAGTCAAGACTGCCGTGTTAAGAGAGGGGATAGTATGCGGCATCAGCAGACGGCGAGGAGCGCTCGCCCCTTTTTGGAATCGACAGCCGACGGCGACGGACCTCTTTCCACCTTAGTGTAACGTTTTCTCGGTGCCAAGTGATTAGTTAAATTCATTGCTCATTATCGTTAATCTTTAAGTTTGGTTTCATTGTAATAATAAATGTAGTTGATTGGTGTTGCGTATTTTTTTAATAAAACCTGCTTCTGATAGATAATACTATGCTTTCGTATTTTTTCTTTTTTTTAAGTCACCCTTTTCTGTAGTTTCTACTTTACCTACAGCTTCTTTTAATTCCCCATCTATAAAATCTGCATGTTTGACGATAAATTGATCCAATCTCAATCTATTGGATTTCACGTCAATATGACATAAGTATCTCTTGAGCGTTTTAAAGTAACTTTCCACGTTGGATGAAGACGCAGTTTGGTTTTCTGAATGATATGTAGGAATCATCACATTTGACCACAATGGTAGTTGCTGTACTAGCCGGGTTAATGTTGGTATAAAAGTAGGCATGTAAAATAAGTTTTCGTGTGATAAGGAGTCACTGTCATCATCTGTTAATGTAACTAACAGATTTTCGCGATCTAATTTGTCCTGATACCATTTGGGAAATGTAAGTTCCTCTTTAACGTCTTTAACTTCTTCTTTCAATATAAGTTGTTCTGGCAAACTATAATGTTCCAAGTCTTTATAATCTGGAAGATTCATGGTTTTACCGAATCTTTTTAACCTTGTTTTAGCTTCATCGCATGGACATCCAATACTATCGTATTTATTGAGAGCTACAGTTATTATATCTAAAATTGTTTGTTTTGCAGTTCCGTAGGCATCTAGATTTTTAAGATACAAAATACACTTACAATAAAACGCTTTAGTTCTTTGGTCCACATTCCGAAAACAGTTAAGGTTGTATATCGTTTTTACAAAGTGGCTTGTGTCGATGCGAACATATAAGGCGTCGGGTGATATCTCATCAGCGTCAAGTTTCCTGAACGATTCTACAAGATAATCATTAGTACACTTATGTTCAGTAAAAGCTTTGATCGTGGCTCCTATTAGCGCAGAAGATTGGTCCAAAATCACTTCGTTAGGAATTGATTTCTGACCTTTCCAAGATTGGGCACGCCACGATTGCGGCGGTAAGTCCCCTCTTTGAGGAGTGGTTTGAGAGGCGGCATGGCGTCCTCACCTTCCGCCTGACGCAGGTCCTCACCGGACACGGTTGTTTCGGGAGGTTCCTGTTTCGGATAGGGCGGGAGGAAACGCCCGGGTGTTTCCACTGCGAAGATCGCCCTGAGGACACGGTGGAGCACACGGTGGCGGTCTGCCCTGCTTGGGCGGAGCACCGCCGTGTCCTCGTGGAGGCGATCGGCGGCGGCGATCTCTCGCGTCCGGCCCTGGTCCAGGCCATGGTACGGAGCGAGAGGGCATGGGGAGCCGTCACCTCCTTCAGCGAAGCAGTGATGCTCGCGAAGAGGGAGGCGGCGCACGTGAGGGAGAGGCAGCATATGCGCCCTCGCGACCCCAGCCACCGCAGGATACGGAGACGCCCTGGGTGTCGGGAATCCCAGGCCGATTTCCGGCCACCGTAGGCATGGGCTTGCGGACGGCGAGTAATGGGTAGCTCGCTGTCCGGTAAGGACCAAGCCCAAGTCGACGGCGCGTTGTGTTCCACGCGCGCCTAAAAGAGATGTCAGCACAAAAATGATGGGGCCCGCAAGGGCCGATGCCTGTCAGGGGTGCGGGTTTGTTCGAAAGAGACACCACAGCCCCTGGCTTAAGGGCTACTGAAGGAACACGGGTGGGTTTTAGTCAGTAAAAGTCTGACACGCCCTCCTGCTCCACCCAGAGCGGGAGAAGTTATTTGATGATATCCCACCCAAAAAAAAAAAAAAAAAAAACCTTTCCAAGATTTTAACCAGTTTGATATAGTATCCATCGTCTGAGAACTAGAAATCATTTGAGCAACCGGAACACTTCTTTTATTTTCTTCGCTGTACATCACAGAAACGTACAGCAAAGAGTAATTTTTCACAAATAAATCAGTTTCCTTAAAAATGCTACCAGTTGCGTCGATGCTCAGTATAACTCTGTGGTTTTTATGATATTGATTGTAGTATATTTCTTGTGACGTAGACCAATAGTAAATATAAAAATGTGGATGAATTGTTATGTGTTTAATATAATCGTTATAGGGTTTTACGTTTTGAGCCATGTACAATAAAGCCAAAATTGGATCTTTATGGTAATACTCACTAAGATTACTTTCATGTTTTGTCTGTCGTAAAGTTCCATGTGAAGGTAGATGGGGTGGCTGAAGATCCCCAACTTCCATGGCGTAACTAATTAATTGTTTATGAACTGTTATCGGAGCCTCTTTTTTCATTTCTTCCATTAATTCTTTGCGCTTTATGGGTGACAATTTGATTTTCTTTCCTAAATTATGTTTACCATATTTATCAAAATCTGTAATTAAACTGGTGCAAGAAGCAATATTTTCTGTAGGATATGTAATCACAATTTTTATTTTAGCATTGCATTCTTTACATGCACCGAGAAGAGTCACTCTTTCATTGCATTTAACATAATAGGTTTTAAAGGTCCAACTGCAAGGAGATTTCGTTTTATCCCAATTTTTTTCCCATAACAAGCCTGCCCACTCGTATTTAGGTAATATTTACTTTTTTTGTTTAACTGAAAGAAAGAAAGAAAAATAGTTTTATTTGTCACAGAAACACGTGCATATAAAAGATGACAACATTAAAAATAAAGAAAAAAAACATGATAACAAACACAGATACATAGGCATAAAGAACACAAATAGTCGGCAGCTGCACGCCGTGACTGTGACAAGAAGGCTTCCACTCAGCATTATGCTGTACTATGGGATCCACAGCATAGCGCTGATTTTCAGTGGTCACCCGAAAACAACGTACGAAAATCAAGCTAGGTTTTTTACAATTTATACAAAAACAAGTAACAAATTAAAATAATTATCTTTATTAAACAGTACATATTTAATATTACCCTACAACCAATGATAGAAAATGCTATAAGTAAAGTAATTAACCTACCTAGTACCTACACAAAACTGTACCGCGTTTTGTCTCGCTCCCACTCAAACCTTCCTGTTCTCCCGTCGCCTGCGCGCGCGCTCACAATAAAATACTTTGTTGTATTAATTAGGTTATTAACTGGATTATTGCTTCTCATTCGAACAGAGCATTTTGAGATTGGCCGAATTTTTCTCCATTGATATAAATCAAGTGAAAAATTAAAAGATTTACATTCTTCACTACATGTAGTTTTATCCACGACGTAAGAATTTTCTTCGTTATTGTCTTCTTCAATCTCTTTTTCTGTATCAACATTCTTCGTAATTAATATATCTTCGTCTTGCGTTTTAATATCCAAACCCAAATAATTTTTATCTTCACTGTTTTCAACTCCCAGGGGAAAAAAGTATTCAGAATTTCTTTTAATCGATATATAAAGTGCTTTAGGCGATATTTGTTGTTCAAGTTCACTAGACATTTTTGAAAATATTTCACTACACGGTGAAGGTAAATCATTAATCGATGGGAAATGTTGTTTGTATTTACAAAACACTTTTTTCTGTTCGTTTAATTCAACAACATTCTTTTTTCCGCGTTTCATAGTGATTAATTCTATATGATCGCAATTAAAATTATATTAATGATAGTAAAGTTATCTGCGTATTGTAAACTATGAAGCTCGTATGATTAATCAGGAAATAGAGTTCAAATTGCTAATTGTGTATCAACTACCCGCAACATACTTTATCATGAATGTGCATTTACGAAGCTAGTTCCGGACAGTTGCTAGTAACTTATTAATATAATAATTATTCGTGTGCATATAATTCATTATTTTAAAAAAATCCGTATAATATAAATGTATACAGGCTCGAGGGAGCGACCTTTGTCTCTGCCTAACGCGCCCCGCCTCCTCCTTCACGAGCATTACTGCTTCGCAGAAGGAGGTGACAGCCTGCCATGCCCTCTCGCAAGCCTGTTACCATGGATTCAGTACATGATTCTGAACCCCCTGCGTTGAAATTTTGGGTCGGTTATTTTACCTACGCGGTCAAAATGTATGAAACAGCATTTCATTCAACGCAGGGGGGTTCAGAATCATGTACTGAATCCATGGTAACAGGCTTCGCGTCGATGTCCCTGACACCCTGTATAAAGGGTGTAACAATATTGGAGGTCGCATATTTATGTATGCACTGGCCTGTAAGAATAATCGTATGCAACACATGTCTGTCACTGATTTTAAATTAGTATGGTTACGGTTTGTTTATGTTCTTTTATATATATTTGTGACTTGCGTGTAAGAATAAAGAACCACCAACGATCCGCTGCTTTTATCTTTATTCCAATAGGTTATGGGCCCAGAACCCAGAAGCATAAATGCTAGAGCATAATTTATAAGTTGAGTGGTTTGAATATTAATAAAATTGTGTGCTTGTAAAACTTATGAGATCTCAATTATGTCAGCTGAAATTGGCATAAGTAGTATTAAGAAGCTGAAAAATTCGTCCGCCTACCCAAATTGGAAATTCCTGGTACGAAATTACTTGGAGAATAAAAACTGGTGGGGAGTAATTTCTACAGATGTAGTTAATGCTGACGTAGACCGGCAGGCACGAACGACAATTTGCTTATTGTTAGAACCAGAGTGTTTTACCCACGTCTACAATGCGAAGACTGCGAAAGAAGCCTGGAATAACTTACGAAAAACATATGAAGATAAAGGTTGGGGAAGACGTATACATATTCAGCGAGAGCTTTTCAACTGTAAGTTAGAGAATTTCGATTCTATGGAAAGCTACATATCTAAACTTACGTTCCTGACACAACAATTGTCCGATATTGATGCTCAAATCCCTAATGATTGGATCATATCGATTTTGTTGGGTGGATTGACTGCTGAGTATAGCCCTTTAATTATGGCTGTAGATAATAGTGGACAAGAAATAACTTTAGAGCAGATTAAAATGAAATTGTTACAAGAAGGAAGTAGACAGAGTAAGTTGAACACAGAGTACGAAAAAGTTTTAGTTACACGTAAAGTGCAGAACGATGCAAGATCTAACACTAAAACTAATGATCGTAAGCAGAAGTTCGTCTACAAGTGTTTTAAATGCCATAAGCAGGGACACAAGGCGTCCGAATGCAAAGAGCGGATCAAAACCGCGAATATCTGCCTGTATACGAAAAGGGCGATAAGCAAAGATAAGTGGTATTTAGACAGTGGATGTTCAAATCATATGACCCATGATAAAAATAAATTGTTGTCTTACAAACAAGTAAAGGGCAACATGAAGATTGCAGTAGCAAACGGAGAGAAATTATTGGTGAAAGGACGAGGAAATGCTGAGCCACAAGTCAGCGAAAACGAAAAATTAATTTTAGAAAACGTTTTACATGTTCCTGATTTATCCATGAACCTAATTCCGGTGAGCGATTTGACCAAAAAGAATTATTCCATGAATTTTTACAATGGAGTTTGCATGGTTCAAAATAAAAATCGAATTGTTGCAAGATGTCAAGAGGTCGGCGGAATTTATGAGTTGACAGAAAATCAAAATAACGTCGTGAATGTGACACTGTCAAAACAAAATGAAAATATTTCGAATATTTGGCATAAAAGATTAGCTCATTTATCGCGTAAATATATGAATAAAATGAAATTTTTCGTAAGCGCTATGGAATTTAAGAGTACCGATTTATGCGAGCCGTGTATTGCATGTATCGAAGGAAAGACATGCAAAAGTCCCTTTATAAACCAAAGTACGAGAGCGAACGAGGTATTACAGTTGGTTTTTAGCGACGTTTGTGGACCAATCGAGCACCCGTCGTTCGGTGGTTCGAGGTATGTTCTTCTATTCATCGACGATTATACTCGAAAGACTCATGTTTATTTTTTGAAGAACAAAAGTGAAATTTTCGATAAGTACCGTGAATACAAGGCGGAAGTTGAGAATGAGACAAGTAAATCTATTAAATGTTTGAGAACTGACAACGGCGCAGAGTATTGTAATGGTAAATTTAAATCATTTTTGAAGTCTGCAGGCATAAAACACCAGACGACTGTACCGTACACGCCGGAACAAAATTCTGTCGCAGAAAGAGCGAATCGGACTATAATAGAAAAGGCAAGAACATTACTGTCAGAATCGAACCTGAGCAAGAAGTATTGGGCCGAGGCTGTAAATACTGTTGTTTACCTAAAGAACAGAAGCCCCACGAAAGCATTGAATAATGCGGTACCAGAGAAACTTTGGACTGGAAAAGATGTGGATGTGAGTCATCTGAAAATCTTTGGTTGTTTGGCATATAGATTGATACCAAAACAAAAAAGACGAAAACTGGACATGAAGACGGAACCGATGATTTTTATTGGATATCCAGATAATCAGAAGGGTTATCGTCTGATAAATCCTAAGACAGGTGAAGTGATGACTGCGAGAGATGTCAAATTTCTCGAAAACGTCTTTCTCCAAAAAGAAAAAGTAGACAAATCGGAAGTAATCATAAGCCTGAATAAAGATTCTGTTCCTTCCAGTTTACCCAACGGATTTACAAGCATATCTGAACACTTGAAGGCTCACGATGATATGTATCGTGATACTATAGACGAGAACGTAGAAGTATCGGAGGAGATAGGACCTGAACCTGTAGTACCAGAGCGAGTACCTGATGACGTATTGACTGAAGAAGTGAGAATACCTGAATTAGAAAGAAGGTATCCTGTAAGAGAACGCAGACAAGTCGATCGGTACGGATGCAATGTTATGTATGCCAAGGAGAGCAATCTTGAGACCAGATGGTGATTTATGGCAAAAAGCGATAGATAATGAACTTATGTCACTAAAGGAGAACCAGCACCCTAATTGCGTAACTCACGATTGATCATAATTGGTTTCGTATTCACAGTTAAACAATATCCATTGCGTTATTTATGTTGTCGAACGGACACATTTTTCGAACATATGAAGCAATGGTTTAACAATCCGTTTCAAAACGATACAGATTATGACGAATCGTGAGTTACGCAATAAGGGTGCCGACTTGGACATTGGTGGATCTTCCAGCTGATAAGAAGCCTATCCAATGCAAATGGGTGTTCAAAATCAAGAAAGATAGCGATGACAAGGTAACGAAGTACAAGGCTAGACTTGTAGCAAAAGGGTTCACACAGGTATGTGGTGTAGATTATACTGAGACTTATTCTCCTGTAGTTAAAAGCTCTACTCTAAGATTGTTGTTCTCGCTAGCTGTTGAATACGGTTGGTTTATTGATCAGTGGGACGTCACGACTGCCTTTTTGTACGGCAAAATTAAAGAGGACATTTACATGTTCCAACCAAAAGGAGCAGTAGTCAAAGGTCAAGAAACCAAGGTATGCAAACTGCAGCGTTCTTTGTATGGATTGAAATAAGCTTCAAATGCTTGGTTCAAGGAATTGGATAAAGAAATGTTGAATTTAGGCTTTGTACAATCAAAAATAGAACCGTGTTTGTATCAAAAGGAGCTTAAAAACAATAAGAAGTTGATTGTCGTTATTTACGTAGATGACCTTTTTATTTTTGGAAATTGTGAACAAGAAAAACAACAATTAAAAACCAATTGGCTTGACAAGTTTAAAGTGAAAGATTTAGGTCCGGCTAGGCATGTTTTAGGCATGAGGCTGAGGAGAGACAAAGATGTTATTTGTCTAGATCAGCAACAGTTCATTTCGGACATTTTGAATGACTTTAACATGACAGTCGCTAAGCCAGTTTTAACCCCAATGGAAGTCGGTATGAAATTAGAAAGATCGACAAATTCCGATAGTGATCTGCCATATCAAAGGTTGATAGGGTGTCTAAACTATTTGGCCTGTAATACGCGACCAGACATAGCACATGCGGTAAGTGTACTTTCACAATTCAATTCGTGCTATGATGAAATACACTTTAAATGTGCGAAACGGGTCCTAAGGTATTTAAAAGGTACGTCTAACCTTTGTCTCACTTTTAGGAAGTCGGGAGATTTAGACTTACGAGGCTACGTTGATGCAGATTGGGGAGGGGCACTTGACAGAAAGTCTTTCACAGGGTTAATTTTCAAGATAGGTAAAAATATAGTGTCATGGGAGAGTAGGAAGCAAGCGACAGTATCTTTGTCCACCACAGAGGCAGAGTACATAGGATTGAGTCAAGCTTCGAAGGAAGCTCTTTATTTACGTAGTTTACTGAACAGTTTGACAGCTGTGGATAGTAAAGCGATAGTAATTTACAATGACAATCAGTCGGCGCATAAAATTGCAGTTAACAAAATGATGCATAATAGGACAAAGCATATAGACATTAAGTATCATTTTATTCGTGAGTGTGTATTGGCAAACAAAGTTGAATAATAATTTTATATATGTCAACTAATAAAATGATAGCGGACATTTTAACTAAAAGTGTTCATAGCCCAAAACTTAGAGAATTTTAAAGGATTTATCCCTGTCAAATTATCCTATTAAGGGGGCGATGAGTAGTTAAATGTTTTGATGTTTTAGGTTTTGTAGAAGTGCTTTGCTTTGTGTAATAGATAATAATTTAGATTTTGTTTTGGATACGGCGTAGTACAGTTGAACACAGAAGTGTTACTGATTTATTTAGTTTTATGTACCGAGTATTGACAAGTACAGAAGTAATCATACACATGTGTAATAGATTAAGGGGGCGTATTGGAGGTCGCATATTTATGTATGCACTGGCCTGTAAGAATAATCGTATGCAACACATGTCTGTCACTGATTTTAAATTAGTATGTTTACGGTTTGTTTATGTTCTTTTATATATATTTGTGACTTGCGTGTAAGAATAAAGAACCACCAACGATCCGCTGCTTTTATCTTTATTCCAATAGTATATACGAGACAAATCATCCTTTATGTTTTCATTATCATTAAAAATGTTTAAAGCATAATCTATTGATTTTGCCTCTTGACTATTCAGCACAGACAATACAGACTTAATTTCATCGAAATGCGTATAATAGCGTAATAGAATGCTACATCAAGCCAAGTACTCCATCTAGTAATTACAGGTGCAGGAGGTAAAGGTAAATCCGGACACGTTTCTTTAAAGATTTAAATCCTTTTTGATATTAATTTAATTTGAAATTAAACTGTCAACATTAGGGATCTCTTTTCAAATCTGCCCCGCAACAAGATTTAGTGCATGGGATAAACATGTGAAATGCAAAATTTTTGGAAAAGTTGATTTTAACATTCTACCAGCTGATATCATGTATGCCACACTGTCTGTACATAACATTCTAACATTATCTACTTTGCTCTCAAATGAACTTACCCACATATTTATTAAAGAATCTTGAACAAATTTTGATATAATTGTTCCATTTACAGTATCTAGCATTTTACATGCCACTAAGTAAGGCTGATGGCACCTACTAGGTTCTAATAGTAACAATCTTTTAAAAGCTGCCCTAAATTGAACCGCATTGGGGTTATTATTCAAGCCGAGTAGAGCTCGAATGGCAGAAAAAAACAACTCGAGGTGGTCCTGGCTGACCTTGTACAATGGCAGGTACTGTAAAAGTTTGTTACCATCCAACAAATATTTATATAGTTGAATTGCACTGATAATGTCCAGAATAAGCCCTACAAAGCCAGTTTTTCTTCTGGAATCGACGAAATTCTGTCCAGATGGCAGCATCAGATTCTGAAGGTAGGCTATAGCATCTTCGAATAAAGCTTCCACCAGGTCAGCAGTAACACAAGACATATTGGCTTCTTCAAGTGAGTCCATATCTATATAGCATACACTATATTTAAACTACCAATTCTTGTATATAGATATACATATACTCGTATTACAAGAATTGCTCGTTTAAAGGTATTCGATTTTGATCAAAAGTATCTTTTAATAAATTGCCGTCATCTAATATTTCCACGCACATTTTTCTCCACTGGCAAAACAACAGCATGTGATGTTTGTGTGTCAGCTTGATTTCCATCGAGCCCACAATCAAATACGTCTTCCTTCATATTTATTGCAATATTGCGCAATACAGCACATGCCACAATAGTTTTTGGCAGTTTCAATGTCCCAATAAAGGCCTCTCAGTAAACAGCGGAACCTCTGCTTCCACAGCCCAAAACATCTTACTACAGCATTTCTGGTGCTAATATGAGCACTGTTGTATCGTTCCTCTTGAAGTGTTGTGGTATTTAGTAAAGGAGCAAATAAATAAGGTGTGCATGGGTAGCCACTGTCTCCTAGCAAGATGCCTGAAAAAGCACCATCCTCAAGACGCGGCTTCAAACGACTTTCTCTAAAAAATCGTGAGTCATGAACACTGCCACGCCACCTAACAATATCCATGATTTTTAAATGTACATTGCAGACTACCTGGAACAATAGTTAATTATTTTAGTATCTAGATCAAATGTGAATCACTATATTCACCATCACTACATATTACAGAATAAATGTTTATCCACACAGCAGATTTTAAATCGGTTTTCAATATATATTAAAAGTTTTGTGTATAGAATGCATCGAAATTACAATTTTACATTGCACCTATGCAAAGCCGGAGTGCATTGTTATTACATATCATATAATAGTCACTTATCACACTACCCCAAGATACTGAACCAAAGGGTCAGTTATCGGTTATTAGGTTGGGTTATCCAGACTATTTCTATCCCTATAACTAACAGCCCATCCGAGCGAGTTGCGGACGAAAGTTAAAACTTATAATCATAGTATATTTTAGAACAAAATTTGAATAGAAAATCATAATACCTGGACGTTAATTGATGGAAATCCTTTGCGGTTAATATAAAGTTGACCACCATCTTCACTTAACTTTTTTACCCTTATATGAGTACAGTCAATTGTACCAATTATTGTTGGGAAATTTGCGATCCTCCGGAATTTTCGCATTGTTTCCTTCTGTTTTGCCAATGTAGCAGGCATTTTTATAAATCTATGAGATATTTGGGCTGTGGCTTATGCTATTGTTTTGCATGTCTGCCTTATAAAAGGTTGAGATACTCCGTGTAAATCGGCTCTGTCGTCCTGGATCTATAACAGTAACAAAATATTCTTTTGGAACTTATAAAATACTTTAATTCTTTTCATATATATTCTTTTCATACAAACCTTTGTATCTACTTACTTCGTGTCGAGCCCAGCTTCGTAATGCGCAAACCACTCGTATTTCAGGAAACTCTGACATCCTCGAGCATCTCTGGATAATTGTTCTCTGAGTACGTTCACTATTTTCATAGCAAAACGTTTCGTAAACCTGAAAAACCTTTTGCCTGAAATCTTCATCAGATAATGTAATGAAGGGATTGAATCGAACCCGATTTCTGTTGAGTCGGCGTAGCCTTTCAAATAACTCAGCGGCTTCAATATCCTCATTATCAATTAAATCGACCATGTTAATGTCCATTTTCGGATAAACACAACACAACGAAATAGATACTGACCTAAAAGAGGAAACTTGATCAATAAGACTTAGACCCATCGATAAACTAGGGGCCGCCCAGGTTTAAAGTTAGAGCATCGTTTAGTCTGTGGTTTATCGCAAAACCTCTTTTTGTAATATTACTTTTGTATAAACCACAGTTTATAGTGGGTTAAACCTGGGTTTTTAGTTAAACCGCTTTTTGTAATAAGACCTGTAATTGTAATACAAACAAGTATAGGCCATGGTTTCATAGATAAGTTTGGACTTGATAGTACAGGTTTAAACCAAGGTATATTTATTTTTTGTAATAAGACCGTATAAACTTGTCTTTTTTCAAAACTTACCAACAACTCACTTTAAGACAAAGCATCATCGCGCAGTCTTGTTACATTTAAAGTTTGGTTAAAAAATTATTTATCTTTAAAATGCAGGGAACAATTAAAAATATGTTTGGTTGTGGTATTCAAATTTTCAATCCCAAGTGTATCCAGCTACTGTTCTTTTCTTTCTTTACAAAAGAAATCGAGTTTAAATAATATTCACCTGTCGCTAAATTATCGATTTATTGAAAATGCCGTACCGAAACTCTTTTCACTATGACGAATGATTTTCTTAAAGAATCACATAATATTAATAGTAAAACAGTAAATGATTACAGAAAAGCAGGTTTATCTTTATAAACTTTCCCATAAATAGCAAAATCTTTCAAAATAATAGAAAAAAAAACAAGATATTTTGAATGAATTCGGGTACTTACCTGTGCAACGTTATATTAGGATGTCTTTTTCTGCTTTTCATGCGGCAGCCTAACACACTGCATCTACTCATAATAAATGGAGTATTATGCAAGTACAAACACTATAAACATGCACAATTTTCACCTAGTAACACGATCAAAAGACATAAACAGAAATGGACGCAATGAAAATGTTTAATTTATGACGGCCAGAAAACTATTTTTTTTATTTTGTATTAATGTTCAAAAAGTAGATCGCAGAGTTTAAAATAATACACTAAGAACCACAGAAGCCTTTGATGGCTTATACATGGCTAGTGACTTACTACAAAAAAAACTTAGACGGTAAGTTTGTAAGTTTTACATTCAAAGAATATTGCAAGTCTTTACTCTTTATATAATATGTTAATAGCACAATTAAAGATGTAGCAAGTGTATCAAACTAAAGTATATACTCATAGTTTGTAATTTGCAGAAAATGCTTTTTTAATAAACATTTTGCTTTTTTAGGGTTACAGAGGTATTTATTTTGTATGTCCGTATGAAGTTCGTTTACTATCTTTGGTAGTATGTAGGGGTATGTTCTCATACCATATGTATTGTTACATTTAGGCAAGGTAAAGCTTTTTATAATATCTAAAGTTCTTAATTTAGGATGACGTATTCTTTTAATTAACTAATTTAAATTGATATATTCTTCCTTTAGTATTGAAAGTCTGGTCATGTTTTGTATTGGCAAAATTTTGCAATAATGAAATAGTTCAGAGTAATCATTTTGGTATTTTGTTTTAATTTTTAGTGGTACAATATTTTTGAGGATTCGTTGTTGTAGTTTATGATAGATAGATAAATCGTTTATTTTATAAATTTTATCTAAATTAGTTTTATATGTTCTCCCATAGCTACTGAGACCATAACCAATTATGGAGTCAGCTAGGGCTAGGTATGGCAGTCTTAAAGTTTTATATGGCATTTTATGTTTAAGTACGATTATTCGACCTAGGATAGATCTTAGTCTATCACATATATAATAAATGTGTGGTACCCAATTAAATTTGTAGTCGATTATAAGACCAATGTATTTGTGTTCCTTGACGAACTCTAATGTTTCACAGCTATAACCATTGGTACATACTGCGTGTAGGCAGGAATGGCTGTGCGCCTTGATGGATGGTGTGTATGTGGCTTGATTATGTGAAGAATGTATGTGCATGGCTTTGCTTTTGTCGGCACTCACATAATAAGTCAAAGTTAATTTGAAGAAGACGCTCGGCCTCTTCAGTATCTTTATCAGCTACCACAATGCAGGTATCATCGGCAAACTGGTATACAGAGCCTATCTCTATAGTATTGCACGTATCGTTGACATAGAGTAGGTATTCAGTAGGCCCGATTATTGACCCCTGCGCCGTGCCTTTTGTTGTTAATTTCATGTCGCTATACGAGTTTCCTAGCTTGACAGTCGTATATCTGTTGCTATGGTAGCTCATAAACCACTGGAGTAGAGGACCCCTTATACCACTGCATTCTAGTTTCTGAGAAAGTGTATTATAATTAAGTGTGTCGAAACTTTTGCTAAAATCAATAAAAAATATTAAAATATGTTTTTTATCATTAAGTTGTGTATTAATTTCGTTGCTAAATTGACACAATAGCTGAGCGGCGCTTCGGTCTTTCTGAAAGCCAAATTGCTTTTTGTTTATTACATTGTTCTCACATAAAAAGTGGTTTATTCTATCACCAATACAACGCTCAACTGTTTTGTCAATGCTTGATAAAATTGTGATAGGCCTATAATTATTGTATTCCTTTAGGGATCCTTTTTTGTGGATGGGGCGAATAGTACCTATTTTAAGTTTATCCGGGTAAGTGCAGGTTTTTAGGCTAGTATTAATAAGATGTGTTATGACTGGAGAGATTTTTTGTGATGCATATTTTAAGTCGGAGACTCGTATTTCGTCATAGCCAGGACTTTTATTTATATAATTTTAGAAATTTTGTCGTATGATATTTTGTTAATTTGCAGGGACATACTGCAGTCACTAGAATACGTCAGTGGGTCTAATATAGTGGTGTTGCAAGGTTTTGTTATATTGTCGACATTTTTTTGGAATTCATTTGCAAATGTGTCGGCTAAGTCTTTTTCCTTACGATTAAAAGCCTTGAAAACGACTTCTTCTATTGACCTTGTAATGTTCTCACATAATGAATTAATGATACTCCAGATTTTTTTCGAATTTCTGAAGTTTTTACTAATTTCAGTCTTATAGTATTTATTTTTAACATAATTTATATATTTATTTGTTTTATTTCGATATTTGTTGTATAGAATTCTATTTGATAAGTTAGTGGGTTCACTTTTCCAAATTTTATAGAGTTTATTTCTTTTTTTGCACATAAATTTTACTTTATTGTTAACTCATTCACATATTTTAAGTTTATAAATATTATTTTTACTTATACTTATTCTACATTCCTTGTAAATCTGCTTAAATTTATCTAAAATAAAATCTAGTATGTGTTCAGGGCATTGATAATCGAGTGCAGGTGTCCAGTCGACGCTCACAAGCCTCTCACTCACACGCTTATTATCTAACCGAGTGATCGTGCATGGTGTGACGGTCGACGCATGAGCCGGTATCACACATGCGCAGCCTATCATAATGGTCAGCTGGCGCCGTGTTTATAACAGCAGTGTGTGCGTCGCTTCCGCACACTCGCCGTAAAAAGATATGATCAATGCATGACTGAGTAATTATCACTTGTTTATTTTTGTTTTTTGTTTTTTCAACCCTAGTAAATTGATTAATCCCACAGTGTAACCCCAGTTCACACATTTTGTTTAGATATTCAGAGCAGATGTTATTATTTTTTTGTATTTAAGTTTATATTTACATCAGTTATCATTAACAAATCGGAAGACAAACTACTCAAGTTCAGCAACCGGTATAATTCATTGACAAAAAAATGTTTGTTAGAGTCAGGTGGTCTGTAGACAGCACAAATATCTATATTATAGTTATAGTTAGTTTTTAAGTGTGCCCATAATTGATTCAAAAAAGTTTGTATTTAAAACTTGTTTTTCAAAATGATGGTTGTTGTGGACATACAAAATAACTCCCCCGCCCCTTTTGTTTGATCTTAGCGAAGAATATATTGAATAGTTTGATATACCAAATAGTTGTAAACAGTTGCTTTTAATATTAACCACAGTTAGGACAATTAAATCAATCTGACGCTTACTACTACTGATAATGAGTTCTAGTTGAGCAAAGTGTAACATCAAAGAACGAATATTAACATGTAACACAGTTAAATAAAGTTGTTGTGATGCAAGCGAGCCCATGTACTCATTCCATGTTATAAAGTTACCTTCATTAATATAACTAACGTCCATAAGAATAATGAGTAACAGTTTGAATTTTAGATTGACATTTGATCCAGCTAAAAATAAATAAAGGAAAAAAAGTTGTCAAGCAAAAATACATACCTGGGTTCAGGTATTTACCTGTTTCCATTTTTCGATATCTTTTTCCGATCTAATTGTTTGGGTTTTTGACGTTTCATCTTTTTTTATGAGCACTGTGCCCCGCTTGCACCACACGAATTTATACAGATCGTCTTTTTTAAGTTCACTTATAGCCTTCCACAGCAAAAAAGCTGTTGCTGGAGTCAGAGCCTCGCGTATGTAGATCCTTGAACCGTCCTGCTTGCCCAGGTCTCGTGGCGTGATGGTACTTGGTTTGGCAGCGTCCAGCCAGCTGTCCCGACGTCCTGCCTTCAGGGTCACCACGATACTCGACGATGTACGCTGTTGCGCAGCTGGTGCTCGTCGCTCCTTTCTATATGCGTTCAAGATGTCATCCGGATTTTGTTGAATTATAGTGGCAACTTTTTGCGTTATTTCTGTGACATTTTCTTGTTCTTCCTTGTTTATGCCACATATTTCAATCAGGTCCGCCAATGGACTCTGTTCCATAGAATTCATTTTTTGTTCGAGCGCTTCGTATTTCAATTGTAGGTTAGAATACTTATTTCGGAGATCCTTTTGTTGATTTTCAATACGCTTAATTTTGTCCTCATTGTTAGAGAAGGTTTTCTGAATATTATCATACTGTTCAGAATAGAAGTTTAGTGTTTGTTGGACTTCTTCTTTGATTGCTTGACGGATGTCGCTTCGCAATTCCCGTAAGAATTCATCACTAAAGTTTTCCTTCATGATAATAACCTGTTCTGAATCGGTATTATCGTCATCATCGCCTTCTGGTAGGATGGAAGATAAGCGTTTCGACTTGTACTGTTATGATGTTGATCATCATTTAAATAAAACATTTAGTTAAAGTCTTCAAGTTTATTATTAGTTATAAGATTGTACAGTGCACATTACGGTGTTCAGGAGTCCATCATGTTTTTTATGAAGTGTTGTCCAATTCTCTAGTGATGTAGTCCTCACTGCAATAGACTATAATTAATCTACTCGACTATTCCATACTTATAACATGTACTGGCTTGAGCAGGTCTTGCATTTCCAATCGACAGCGTCAGTGGAGCAAAGTATACTTAGTTGCTCTTTTGATATCTTTACACAAGACGAATGGTACCACTTAGACCACTTCTCGCATTGTATGCCAGGGTTTTTTTTTTCGATACAAGTTTACTACACGTAGCACATTTTGCCATATTTGCACATAAAATAGTACGCTGTTGATACCTACGGAAAAGGTTTATCGAAATAAAATGTTCACTTACCTATATTATTTTCAAACAAATTCAAGAAATAAAGTTAAGAACAACGGTCTGTAATGAATGATTCACTTCCTCCCACAGTTAAGTAATACTAAATACTATTACTGTCACTCAAACATGACAAATTAATGCCAGCGCAAAGCGTAAATAATTCCTTGCACACGCACGATACACGTTCAATTGTACGCAGATCGCAGTCATTGTATCGTCTTCGCCGAGCCCCGCGTACCACCCCCATCACCCGCACTCTTCTCACTCACTGCACGGGGACCAACGTCTCACCGTCCGCTAAATTTACAAATCATTCGCAGACCATATTTTGGCTTCTACGGACCACTGGATAAGAATAATAATACTGAGGCGACTGTGTATCCCGTGAAAATGACCTCCGGTTAATTCTTTTACGTTCTTATTCATAAACGCCTTGTAACTTTTAATCAATTGCTAACTAACGATTAGCGAAATTCTTATTTATAAACGCTATTTAGCGCTATGGGGTCGCTAAGCAATTGATTTGTAGCTGTCATATTTAAACACCAGCGGTGCCCTGTTTAAAGCTTACTAAGAGGCAACATGGCGAATTTTATTTGAATCAGCTGATCGATTCAATATGATTTTTGTGTACTTCAAGGTCATTTTGTTCCTATTACCGAATTGTGCCTTAGTAAATGTGGATTTCGACATTATTTTACGGGATTTCAGAACGACACTGAAGAATTAAATCGATTTGAAACGCCGCGCGCCTATTGCTAGTAAACGGAGGAAGACCTACAAGACTCGTTTAAATCCACTACGAGAAAAAATATTCCTCATTCTAAGTACACGCGATGATAGGATTTATAGGGAAGTTCAATCAGTAGGAGGTTCAGTCAGTTCGTGCAGAAGCTCATCGGAGATAGTGATTATCCAATGTTATCCCATGTACCCCTCGTTTTATGACGCCCAGAGGGTACTTTATACAATACTGAAAACGCCTTCTAGGGCCCAGAACTAAAGAAATGTCACGTTATGGCAGTCATGCACAATAAAACAAGATACGTTTAATAAAAACCAATTTATTTTGATACGCAATAAAGCTATATTTGTGTTATAATTTTTGATTTCCTATTCTTCTTTGTCCAAAGACGGGTGCCATTGTTTTCTCATGCCACTCTCATTCCTCATCTTTTTCACTTAGCATGTCTCCTCCGTTGCTATCTTTGCAAGGTTGAATAGTAATGGTGCTCCGTGCTAAGTAGTGGCTTTCTTAGCAGCAGGCAAAATTGTAACTGTAAACAAGAATAATAAGTAATTGTTATTAAAAGATATTGAAACCCCAGTGCAAAAGCAATAGGAAGTTATATAGAATAGGCACAAGTACTTACATATGTTTCTCAAAGAGAATATCCATGTTAACAAGTTTAAAGAACATGTAAATACATAGCAATATCAGCTACTGTGTTATCAATTATCATACATTTGGTCACTTTACAATAGAAACTAGATAAAAATTCAGAGGATACATTACCTTTTCCTGTTTACTCCAATCATGGGATCGTATTATTTTCATTGCTAATTTGCTTCCATCGTAAACACAATAAAATAAACATAATAAATTATTTTATTCAAATGCAAATAAATCAATAACATTTTTGACATAAGTCTGTCGAAGTGACCACAGATACAAAAATCATGCAAATGGCAACTTGATTCTTAAAAACCTGTGTTTTAGGCGAATATTTTTATTATAATCTGTGCTGAACGCATAATTTCACCTCTATTTCGTTTCGCTACTAATCACCTGCAAACTAGCGTTTATAAAGAAAGAAAAGTTAATCAATGATTAGGAGGTAACCAATTGATAAGCTGAACAGTGGCTAATCAGTGATTAGCGAGTTTTTTATAACTAAGGCTGTTAATGAATATAATATATAATATAATAATAATAATATTCGTCAATTGGATAAACGCCGTAGCCATTTGTTGTTCAGCTATATTATTATCCTGAGGAGCAGAGCAACGACGCGATTTCTCCGCAGATTTCTTTGTAGATGGTACAGATGCTCCAGCAGCGGTTGAAGTTGAGGGATCTTCCATGTTGATGTGGTTTTCTTCCTCTTTAGTTTCGTTTTCTATTTCGTAGACTTCTGCTTCTGGTGTTGTTGATCGCTGCAAGAATTTAATTGAATTTGGAATTATTCAAAATCAAAATCAAAAGTCATTTATTCAAACTAGGCTGAGAGTCAGCACTTTTCGAACGTCAAAATTACATAAGACAGGCCGCCAAAAATGCCCACCCTTCGACACCTTTTCTAGTGCTTTAGCTGGGAAGAAGAAGTGGCGCAACAAACTCCCCAGCAGCACGGCTGTCCGGAAGAACTTGATTCTATACAATAATAGGTAAGTAATTAAATTACATAAAAAATCGAAATTTCATTGATAAAAAAAAATGGTTTATAGGTACAGTCAAATAAAATAAACAATGCTATGGAGTAACTCATATAACCTGTCAGTAGGTAAGCTAATTCTGGTGAAAGAACACAAACGTCGTCTTGAGTTAATCACAGCGACCAACAATTCTTTTCGTTTAAGTAGTCGTTGATAGAATAGTATGCCTTAGAACAAAGATCTGATTTTACTTTAGCTTTAAACGCATTAAAATGTAAATCTAGCAAAGAAGAGGGAAGCTTGTTATAAAAGGTGATACCGAGCCCAACAAATGAGTTATGAACTTTATGCAGCCGGTGAAAGGGACCACATAGTTTGTTATTGAAAATAATACATTAAGATTTTAAGTATTATATTATAACACAAAATATTGCTTATTATTTCAGATGCCCTCAAAAGCAGAAGTCTGGATCGCTATAGAAAGAGGATTCAGAATTAAATTTCTACAATAAATAGGTTCACTGGATGGAAAACACACGAGGTGTGTTCAAAAAATAATAGGATTTTTAGTTTAAAAAAAAAAAACTATTTGTCTACATTAATGTTTTCACCTTTAAAACAGTCCCCATTAGATATTATGCCCAGTGTTGCCAACAGGATTTTTAAAAATCCGCCAAGTTCGTTGTGTATTTCCGTCAAAAATCCGTTAAACATATTTTTTTGTCCGTCAATAATAGCCCCAGCCATAGCCGCAGCCATTTTCCAAAGAGCGATGGAATCGTTATTAATTGGAATAGAAGGTGTAAGTATATGGTTGGATGACGTTTGTGTAACTGCGCCAACTAGGAAATTACATTTTAAGAGATTAAACGAAGTACTAAATAGAATGAAAGAAGCCGGCTTACAACTACATAAAGAAAAATGTTGTTTTCTTCAGAACAGTGTTACCTACCTCGGCTACATTATAGATAGACATGGATTACGAACATGTCCGAAAAAAACGGAAGCAATTACAAATGCACCGCGGCCAACAAGTGTAACGGAAGTTAGGCGGTTTATAGGACTAATCAACTATTATCGTAACTTTATACCAAATGCATCAGCTCAGTTGAACCCGCTGCATGAATTATTGCGTAAAGGAGCGCAGTGGCAGTGGGGCGAACGTCACGAACGCGTGTTTAATAACGTAAAGGTCGAGCTATCATCAGAAAGAGTGCTAGCCCACTTTGATCCCGCAGCACAGTTGGTGTTGACGGTAGACGCGGGCCCGTCCGGCCTGGATGAAGGGTTTTTGGTGCTCCGAGTTTCTTCCATCGATCGGCATAGAACGCTAACTGGCCTGCTCTGAAGTTCTGTCTGTCAGAACCTGCTCCTCTTTCCTCTTGGAGGATATTCTGTGGCTGAAGTCCGCTTTCTGTTATTTCTACTGGTCTCTTGTTTGTTAGGTTGCTGGTGAGTTCCTCGTGAACGAAAGGGTCCATGACAGTTGTGGCTAGGCCCACGTGTCCATTTATTGTTGTGGTGGTCGAGTGGTCTTCTTAAATCCTGCTTGCGAAGTAGGTTTGAAGCCACTGGATTTATTCGGAGGTAGAAATGTCTTCTTAACACCTCCGTTCTTTTCCAACGTTGTAACATTAGCTCGGGACTAAAAACCAGCTGGTTGGACGGTAGAATTTTGCGCAAAGCGGCCTTAACAAGAGGGTCTCGAACATAATTTATAATTCCGTCTCTACGCATTTGAATTATTTCTGCGCGATGACCGCAAATAAGTTGAATCATATCCGAAGATACTTTATAATATTCACCATCCGAAAATAATTCAGAAATTTTGCTATGCCACCGATCGGGTGTTACACTGCCTTTGATACGTGCCCAGGATAAAAGGTCGGTCAAGCTTGTTTGCATTACCTCTTGCTGTTTAAGGGCACAAAAGGTTAGAGCACCATAGGCTTTGTCAGCCAAAGCGAAATGTCGTAAGGAATCATAGGGTTTGATTTCTTCATTGATTTCCAGCTCAGTAAAACCGCGACTGTGATTATATGATTTCTGCACTTCAGAATACCTAACCTCGCACCATTCACTTTTATTAAAATGCTGAATTTCATTTAAAGATTTAACATAATTTTCAGGAGCCTTAGGAACCGGCAGTTCCTTTAACTTTACTTGTAAATCAAATTTAAATTGATGTGATTCGTTTGATTTTCCATCTACTATATCATAATCATACAACGACCGATAGTCGTTATTTTCTAATAAGGAAATTGCGTCATTATTGTCGTCTGCCTGCATTTCTGCTGAATGCCGAGGAGAATACGCAGAGTTTCTATCGCTATAAAAAACTCGTTCTCTTAATTCGCATACTTCTTGAGTTAATTGTTGTAATAACTTACGAGTAGCTTCACGAGAATGGCGGCCTCCCTTCTTTTTTTTATAGTGATGGCGACGTTTCTTTTTATTGGGTTTCGCTGTGGACGTGGAACAGCTAGAACTACTGGACGAGGAGCTCGAGGATTCGCTAGTCTGGCGTTCTAGACGCACTGTTGACACTTTGTTTTGTAACCCGGATAGCCCCGGAGTTTCCATCGCGATAAGATTACTTGCGCCCTCCATCCTGATTAACACGAAAATCTTCGATTTATTTATAATTCCCTTCTTAACGCATGTCCTAACGAGTACGCAAGCGATTAAAAACATAAAACCGAAATAAATTAACACGAATCTATTGTAATATTAATGATAAAGGTCATAAAAATGCTAACATACAATTAACAATCCTTATCGAATCAATATTTCATTTAAAATTAAAATATTAGGTCTTTACGTATGAAATTGCCGTTCTGCAGTACTGGCCATTTCAAATCAAAATAATTTTTGTTTGGCTAAGAATTCTAATTTCAAATTAATTTTATTTTAAAAACATGGATTTTTTTTTCTAAAAGTAGTCATTTCTTTATTGATTAGTGTTACATTTTCATCGCATTTCAATCTTTTTCGTCATCATGGATACGTTAAAAATTCGAGTAATTATGGAATATGAGTACCGTCGTGGCAGCAACGCGGCACAAGCGGCACGCAACATCAACGACGTTTACGGAGCTAACACTACAAACCAACGCACCACCTGTTATTGGTTTGCTCGCTTCCGTTCTGGAAATTTCGACCTGAAAAATGAACCTCGCGGTCGTCCGAAGACTTTGGTCGACAATGACGAATTAAAGGCGATTGTGGAAGCTGATGATACACAATCTACGGCTGAATTAGCAGCAGCTTTCGACGTTAGCGTCAAAACAATATTGGTCCATTTGCGTCAAATTGGCAAGGTAAAAAAGCTTGACAAATGGGTGCCCCACGAACTCAATGATCGCCAGCGCGAAGTACGCGTCGAGACGTGCCTTGCACTGCTCAATAGACACACAAATGAAGGAATTTTGAACCGCATTGTTACCTGCGATGAAAAATTGATTCTGTTTGATAACCGTAAGCGCTCAGCAAGTTGGTTGGATCCTGGTTCAGCACCTAAACAATGCCCTAAACGAAAACTTACCCCTAGAAAAGTGATGGTCACTGTTTGGTGGTCTAGCGCCGGTGTGATTCATCACAGCTTCTTACCAAACGGGGTGAGCATTACTGCAGATGTGTACTGTGAAGAACTGAACACAATGATGGAGAAGCTGGCGCATCTCCAACCAGCATTGGTCAATCGCTCGTCTCCGCTGCTCCTGCACGACAACGCGCGACCTCATACTGCACAGCAGACGGTCTCCAAGTTGCAAGAACTGGGGTTGGAAGCTCTCCGTCATCCGCCCTACTCACCAGACCTTGCGCCTACAGACTACTACTTTTTCCAGAATTTGGATAACTTCTTGGCGGGAAAAAAATTTAATACCCGAGAGGCAGTACAAAATGCCTTTGAAGAATTTGTTGCCTCCCGTCCAGCTGATTTCTTTAAGAAGGGCATCAATAAACTGCCACTGCGATGGCAAAGATGCATTGATTGCATGGGTGATTACTTCGATTAATACAAATAAAAAATTCATGAAAAAAATTCGTTTAAATTTTTTCATACAAAACGGCAATTTCATAGGTAATTTCATAGGTAAAGACCTATTATGTTTCTAAAATCTTTAGAGCAAAGAGGGTAGATTTTTTTCTCGAACATTAATGCAATGCTGGCTAAGGGCAAGGCCGAACGGTAACACCGTTTTAAATATATAACTTTGCCCATAAACATAGTGATCATGCATCACATCATTGAAACAGTTTTATGAAAGTTTATTGTACTTACATTTTGGCCGATGGAATGCACTTATAATCACTTGATAAAACAAAGAACAATATTTTAAATGTTGTATCGACAACCTTTGGCGATTCACTGCCACAGCTAAGCCTACACTTGGCAACGCTATCTGGGTGGGGAAACTAGATGTGCGAAAGAGACAGATAGAAACAGACAAAGGAAAGAGTAAGAGGGAGGGAAATATAGCGGAAACCAGTAGTGCCATTCTCAATCTATTAAGCTTCAAATAACGGTCAAGTGTTTAATGCCAAGATATTTTGTCACACTAATATCAGTAGACTCGTCTAAAAGTAGACTGAATCTCCCATTTCCTATGTCAAGCTTTAAATTTTCTTTGAAATGGGGACTTAAAACATTTCTTATTATGTGGAAACATTTTGTTCGATGCAATTGCATTTCTTTAATCCCTTCAGAATCACCTCCCACTTTTTCATTAACTGTCCTAAATGGTCTACAGTCATCACGCTGCAATGTTCAGCAATGAAAAGCGCAGTGTAAGCTTCACATGTCTTTAGTTTTGTCTAAATGTTCTTTGGGGAAATCAATCTTTTTTGGCGCGATGGTGCCAGTATATTGCAGTTGTTAATGTGCTTCTTAGAATTTAAATGTGCTTTTAAATCGGAATATTTGTTGCTGCTACTTACGATACATCGACAAAATTTGCATTCTGGAACAGATTCGCCAGAACTTTCTTCTTTACGTACTAACCAGTCTTTAAATAACTTATCTTGAAGCCACTCACTGCGAAATTTTTGTTTATATTGTATTTTAGGAATTTTTAATCCTGATGGAACAATCACTGTACACTCTTCAACACACAAGTTACTGATTAAAAGCCAACGTAATAACAAAGACCAACACAACACTTTCATTGTTTCATTTAGCATTCATCAGCTATTCAGCTTTGCGCTATAGTAGTATCCAATGTTTACATTATTGAGAATATTTAAAATGTATACATTGGATTTCAATTACATAGCAGGTAAGTCCCGTTCATAAACATAGCAGTTTATTGGCTAGGTACATTACAGGTCTGACCTATCTTATTGCCATCGTATAAAATTATTCATATAAAAACATTTGGCTGAAGATAGTTTTTGTTCTGTTAAATATGCTGTCAACCGTTAGGAAGATTTTTTTCCCGTTTTTAACGTATCCAAATCCGCTAGATACGAGGGTCATTTGAAAAGTTCTTAGCCTAACATACTTAATGAAACCACACAATTGTGAGTTTATTGTTATTTTTCAACATACTCTCCTCCGAGCTCAAAACACTTTTTCCATCGACCCGGTAAAGCTTCGATACCCGTTTAAAAAAAATCTTCGTCTAACTCCTCACTTGCGAGAGTACCTATCTGTGCGATCGTGTTTGAACACGTTAAAACACGTGCGATTTCCTCGTATCACAAAACGTTCGTAACGTTCACTACATATTGGGTATATTACCTAATATATATTTATTACCTACTAGCTGTATTCTGCGGTTCTGATTCGATTCGAGATAAAAAAGTAGACTATGTGTTATTCTGGTGCATAAAAATGTTATGCCTACATTTCCTTTTTAACTTGTTACAGAATTCAGAAGAAAACTGTACTTGAACGATACGAAAATCGAACAAGATAAGTTTTTGTTAAAATATATGCGTATATCTGTTCCAAAAAGACGATCTAAAATTACAACATCCGTGAATTTCCGCAAGATTTCAGTCGCTTATTTTATACCAATAGGACAAGGAGAAGAAATCCAGGTCTGTTCTAAAACTTTTCAGAAAATAACTGGTACACAACGAATGCGTCTTCTTCGTGTAGCTAATGCATTTCTGGCTACTGGTGAGCAGCCTAAAGAACGATGAGGTGGTAAAAGTGTCAAACAACTTGAAGATATAGCTGAAATGGGAGACCTGATAAAAAATGATATTTTGAAGTATAAATGTAGAGAGAGCCACTATTCTAGGAACAAGTGTTCAAGATCTTATTTGCCCCCCGAACTAAATTTAAAGATTATGTACGAAAAATTCATTGAAAACCAACGGTTAATTTCTGGAAAAACTTGTTCTCTGTCGAAATATAAGTCAGTATTTTACAAACAATTTAACCTAGGATTTGGAAATCCTCATGAAGATACTTGTTCAGCTTGTAAGGACTTTTTAATAAAAAATAAGACTGAAAAGGATTTAGATTTAAAAAACAACATTCGCACTGAATATCGTTTGCACAAGTTAAGGGCAAAAAAGTTCTTTAGTCTACTCAATGACACTGAAGATGAAGATAATGTGATTAAAATTTGTTTTGACTGCCAACAGAACCAACCTCTTCCAAAATTAAGTGTTGGAGAGGTATTTTACTCACGTCAAGCCTGGTTATATAATCTTTGCATAATACAACATAAACCTAATATGAAACAAAACAAAGACGATATTGAGTTTTATGTTTGGTTAGAAAATCAAAGTGGGCGGGGTGCTAATGAGATAGCGTCGGCACTTCAACATTATTTGAAAAAGATGGAAGAAAAATGCCTTATGGAAGGGAAGAAGAATATGAAACTTGAACTGTACTCCGATTCTTGCAGTAGTCAAAATAAAAACTTCATTATGTTAGCCATGCTTGCAAATTTCATGGCTACTAGTAAAAAAAATTATAAGTTGTCCCACTTTTTCCCCATTCGAGGCCATAGTTTTATGCCTCCTGATGAGTGTTTGGAAGGGTTGAAAAGGATTACCGCCGACGTGAAGTTATTGTATCGCCAAATGAATACTATTCCATTCTAAATAAACATGGCCACGTCAACGAATGGGGTAAAGATTGGTTTAGTTATGACATGAAAGCTAAGGCCAAAGATATGATAAAAGCAAAACTTCCATTTAAAATAAGCCAAACCCGAATACTACATTATATTGTAGTTGGATCCCGCGCTTTAAAAAATATTGAAATTAGTGTTCAGGAAGTTTATTCTGCTGCGCCAGTGATAGTTGATGTTAAGAAGAAAAACGTCAATTTTTTTACGATTCGACTGTGCTCAGTTGCCTATAACTAACATGGTTTCTTCAAAAAAGAAAGCAGATGTTGAAAATTTACTAAAGTTCTGTGATATATCTGATTATCCTGATGCTCAGGCATTTTATGCAGATGTTCTCCAGGGTTCAGCTCTCGAAGATGACAATCGTCTTGGTTTGGTTTCATAGCAAATTTCAGAAAATGGTGGTTTTGGCGGGTCCTTAGTGACAGGCTCACACGAAGATGGTACTATATTTTTCATTCCTGGTTTGACTATGCATTTAGAAAGCCAGTCGTGATATTTAGTTTCAAACTTAGCCATATATCTACCGGTTGCCAGCCAATTTCTTGAAGTAGATGTACAAAAACTATGTACAGGTTCTTGTTGACGATTTTTAATTTGAATTTTCAAATTATTAGTTGCAATCACTTCTAGAACATGATTACCTTCTCTTTTTATTGTTTAGTTGTAGGTTTAATTGGGAGACTTTCCAAGAGATGATTGAATAAATCACGATTTGTTAAATTAGTGCGGTTCCCTGAAAATAAACATAAAATGTTCAGGGGGCGGTAGTATGCAGCGAAAAACCGAATCAAATCTAACAGATAAATGTTGAGTCCGGCTGTTATCACTAGAAATTTTACGTTGTAACATGTTTCTTGAAATGTGTACGCTTTTGAAGGCAAAAATGTAGGTGAAAATTCAATGTCATAATAAATAATTATTTTACAAAACAACTTTGAAATGTTTTTGAAAAAAAATTACACAATATGATTGTCCAACAAAACGATAACTATTTAGCAAAATGTAACTAACGTTACGCAGAAATAATAACAAAATCAAAGAGAATTAACTAAATCGCTCAACTGATAACTTGGATATACTCGTATAAAATAACACACAAAGTATAGACTTAATGATTTTTGTCAATATGTATTGTTTAGTAGGTAGTCCTAAATAGATTAAAGTATTTTTTTTTTAATCTACCCTCACCTCGAGAATTATGATTTTCGTACCGCTAATTATTTGAAATTGACCTCCGTCTGGGGCGTTCGTCATCTTCAACGTCTTCACGGCCATCTTAGAAACGCTTATACCACTCGTTAACTCTGGTTTTACCCATAATAGAGTCACCATAGGCCTTTGTTAACATTTCACACACTTTATTTCATTTTTTACGCAAATTTCGATACCAATTCTTTGATCCATTTCTTTTAACAAACGAAAAGCGCCGAGCTCATAAAAACACGTCTAACCTTAGCGGCTGCCAGAGACAAAGTAAGCAATGAATGTAGCTGAAATTTTTATTATACTTCAGGGGCATGTATACCAAAATAACAAAAAAAAAAAAGTTGACAATTGGACTCTCCAAACCCGCGAAATTTAATACACTATGAGGTGGGCTTAAATGTATAGTTAAACCCACCTCATAGTGTATCTGATATTTCAACTATAACAGAACAGTTAGTATAGTTATACTACATTTTCATGTGTATAACTATAAGAAAACTTTCAGCATAGTTCTTATGGCATTAGTCGATAGTAGTTATAATATCATTTTTGTGGACATAGGTTGTCAAGGTAGGATTAATGACTGTGGAGTTTTCTACGATTCCTTATAATGGCAGAGAATTTGCAGGAATGAAAATAATTTTCCTACATCATGCGCGCTCCCCAGATCAAATACACTCAGTACACATACTATGAAGCCCTATCCTGGAAATCATGACATCGATTCACCAAAAATAATATTTAATCAGATTAATAATTTAATTAGAATCGGGTTGTAGTGGAAAACACGTTTTGAATTTTAACATCAGTATTCAGAATTTTTCGAAGACCTATTAATTTAAATTCAGATGTTGTGACAGAATTTGCGATGACATGTGTACTACTCCATAATTTTCTTAGAAAAAGTAAAAGTAGATCAAGCTCACCAAATGACGTTTCGCGGGGGACCGCTATCGCACCTTCGCCAAAATTCCACCATACAGGAGTGGACTACACGGGATTCGTCGATGTTAAGATGAATAAAGAAAGTGATAGCTCTATAGGTATTTAGCTCACCAACTATTAATTGAAACCACTTTGTACTTTTAAATGTATAATAACTTCGAACGATGTAATAAAGATACAGGATGACAAGGGAAATATTTGCCACATGAAATGACTGCCTCTTACAGCGGTCTCTAAAGAAGTCCCCCATAGTCTCTATGAAACACTCGTGAGAACGCTGCTGTAGTTTATGGGCCATACTGAATTTTGACCCTATCTTAAGGATGTTTACCTCTGGCTCGGGATACTGCCACGCAAGCACCTCGTCTGTTGGAGGCCACCATGCCGCTCCGCTGATGTCACTCTTTACATTGTAAACAGAGCGCGGAAATCGCCAACGAAAGAAATTAATTCGCAACGAGTGGCAGATAGTTGTATACTACGACGTCAAACCCTACTAGCATGGTGCTGCAGTGTTCACCAAATTCAACGATCATCTCGAAACCATATGTTCAAAACTAAAACAGAAGACACAATGTGACGTTATCTTAATACAATTACAACACACGTTCGCTGAACTCGACCACTACAACCGTGTTGCTGAATCCGCAAGGTCGGGTGAATATGAGAAGCAAACGTGGCCTTATCAACCGTGTCGAGTCAATCGCACGTTTCCTGTTCGGAGTATTAGATGACCAATTCGCAGAACAATACCAACGGCATATACAACTCATTAAAGAAAATGAGAAACACCTTGCGCTTTTGTCCAAAAATCACACAACTATAATAGAAGCCGAATACAACGTGCTAAGAAGATCGGAAGAATCGATCGCAAAACAATACAAATTATTCAATCAACATCTGCTAGGCCTAGACAAGCTAACGAGCAACCTGCAGCAAGAAATTGAGTCGCACGAACTATCAATCGAGTTTGTGATGCCTGCTATCTCTGCAAACAGCTTTATAGAGCATCTATGAAACGTACAAGAGGTTCTTTTGGATACCGTAACCAACATTTACCACGGCAAGATGAAATTACACGTCATTGCTCTAGAACAGCTACGGGATGAATTAAACGTCATATCCGGACAGCTCTCAAAAGATGTGGCACTTCCGACCACCAACGTTCAAGATGATTTCTTCACCTTCTACAAGTGAAGGCAAAAATGATAGAGAGATACCTAATTATTGAGATACGGGTGCCGTTAATCAGTAGAGAAAACTACGAAATTTATCACGTCATTCCAGTCCGGAAAAAAAATGGCGACGACATAGTCACCCTACTGCCGACAGCGGAACTATTAGCAATTAACATCAGGGTTGCCAACTCAATGCCACGGTTGGGTGCTAAGTAACATCTCAAAAAGTGCTAAATTGGTATAAAATTTTAACAATAGTGCCAAATATATGAAATAAGAAAAATAACGTGTAGAATAAAAAGTTTTAATTTTCAAATTGTCATGACATTAATATCAAAGTTATGTTATGTTACATTTAAACAAAAAAAAAAAAAAAATATATATAGTTAAATTGGAGGATGTGACCATCAAAATTTAAAAAAATCGAAATATTAAAAATCTTATTATCGTTAAATCCAATCATCATCCTCACTACTTGTACCGTCTGTCTCTGCTGCGGTTCCTTGTACAGCTGTTGAAGTGGAGGGCTGTGGCTCATTTACACTTATAGCAGACTTTTTAAATTTAAATGTGTACATATCTTTCTTGCCTATTTTTTTAAGGATATCTTGAGGTATATCATATGTATAACAAGTTTTGTTCAAATGTTTGAGTCCAGTTCGTATACGAATAATTGAATTTAGGGAGTCCAAGTTAATTTTGTTCCTCAATTTAATTTTTTACGATGTTCATTACGCTAAAAACCCTCTCAACGTCCGCATTTGAATGTGGCAATGTGAGCACTGTAAAAGCCAACGAAACCAGTTCGCTATACGAATTTTCATTGCTTGCGTCCTTAAAATCTGACACTTCAACCCAACATTTTACTGTATCAGTCACATTTTCCCAAGTGTTGCTAGTTAGGCTTTTCCATTGGGCAACAATTTTATCAATAGTTTCTGGATTCTGTACAAAGTGTTCCGCTAACTTCACAACTTCGACGAGTCCTTTATTTGGTTTTAAAGCGTTAGTGACGCTCATGACATTCATATCTTTCAGGAGGGTTACATTTTCAGGAAGCCGCTGTTGCAATTGTTTTATTAGTTTTACCGTAAAATTTACGCAACGTTTTCTTAATGCTTGCTTTTTGGTATCTTCTAAGGATTGCATAGCGTTCTCAAAACTGTAGCCAAGATAAGGAGACGGATCCAGGTAATCTGCAACATTATCTTCAAATGTTAAAAGAGTGACGTCTTCCCGGGATCACTACTTTATCACAAAACGACTCGAGCAATTTTATCAAAGTTTCTAATAATCTTGTTGGATCTGAATTTTCGCCTTCGAATGCTTTTAGCGCCGATTGTACCTGACCAAGTATTGATTTTATGTAAATTAAATAAACTTTATTTTGCAAATCAGAATACGCTTCGTATAAGAGTTCAGCCGTGTAACAGTTATTTTTTCTTCTGGCAATCTCAAAAAACAGTTTCAGCTCCAACCACTGGTCCAAAATTCTTTGCACTGCTGGCTCGATTGAGAGCCATCTAGTAGCACATTTTTGTAATATTTTCAGTGGTTGTCGTCCACAATTTATAGTTGCGTATATGTCTGCATATTCTTGACGTCGATTTGGTGACATGGAAAACCAATTAAATGTTTCCCTTAGGAGGAATTCGATGTTACGAGGGATAGTTTCTTCTGAAGCGTGAGAAACGGCCAATTGGAGTGAATGGCAAACACATTTAACTAGAATTAAATGTGGCAAACCGTATTCTTCTTTCATAATTTTATATACGCCGTTATTAATACCAATCATGACACTGGCATTATCGGTGCCCAATCCTACTAAATTTTGAAGGTTTAACTCCATTTCACCTTGCACTGTCTTAATAATAGTATTTACAATACCTCTTGCATCGGACGTCTCTAGTGGACTCAAAGCTAAAAACGTCGACGTTATTTTCTTCATAGAAGAACTGAAATACCGTATAACGATGCCTAAGTACTTGTGTACGGTTATGTCTGTTGATTCGTCAATTATGAGACTATATTTACTATCACCAATGTCCTGTTTTAAGACAGATTTAAAATGCGGCCCCAAAACATTTTTTAAAATCTCACCACATTTTGTACGATGGAGCTTCATATTACAGGCGGCTTTTGAGTCTGCGAAAGCTTTTGCACACACTTGGCTAAGGTGGTCGATCGGCATGACAGCTGTGTGTTCTGCAACGAACATTGATAATAGACCCTCTGCGTGATGTATGTCTGGGTTTGCGTCGGTATCAACTTTTTCAACAATTAGTGTAGTCTGCCCCGAAGAAAATGGTTTCATTTTATCAATATGTTTTTTTGATTCCGAATGCCGTTTAATTTCAAATATTCTTGCATTAAATTCTATTTTACACAAGGAACACATTGCTTTTGAGCTTTTCCCAAGAACAGGCCTAAGCCATTTTTTGAGTTTTGGATCGTCCTCCCATTCTTTCCTATAACTTTGAACATAACTACCTTTTTTACTTAAAGGAACATCCATTTTCGTCTCACTGTCACCGTATAAAACACAAATCTATGTAAGTAAAGGAATAATAAGGTAATTATTCTGCAGCGCAAAAGAGACTATGACATAATAAATCAAAAACACAAACGAATGAAAAACAAGCAAGGTAAGACAAAGAAGGAGTTATCTTATGAGAAAGAGACAAATATAGCAGAGTCCGCGCCGTCCGCCATAATCGCTTTTATTTTTATGTTTACGGGAATCCCCTACCGAAGTGCAGAGGACTACACTAATTTGCGTTTTGTTATTGCATTTTGTGAGTAAGCAAACATATCAAAATTAGTGCTAAATTTTGCGATAGGTGCTGTTTCTTAAATTTCAGTGCTAGACACATGAAAATAGTGCCAAATCTGGCACTTTAAGTGCTGAGTTGGCAACGCTGATTAACATGCAGAAGGATTCGTTCCTACCGATGACTGGAACCGACCTACATCAATGCATGTCCTGTCTCCAGGCTGTATCTCATAAACCGTGATAGCTAGAATGCTGAAATTTTCACAAATGATGTATTTCCGTTGTCGCTAGAACAAGAAATACTAAAAATAAAAAAAAAAATTAAATAAAAAAAAAAATTAAGATAGATACGTAACCCTTACGACGAGTACGGAACCCTTCGTGCGCGAGTCCGACTCGCACTTGGCCGGATTTTTTTAATTTTTTTTTATGTATGTTCCCCGATTTCTCAAAGACGCCTGGACCAATTTTGAAAATTCTTCTTTTGATTGAAAGAGTACACCTTCCAATTGGTCCCATAAAAATTTCATCCAATTTGGTTCAGTACTTTTTATTTTGTGAGCATTTTTTTGATTACTGCTATGTGGATGATGTAATTATCTTTTTATGTTTGTTACCTCATAACTTTCGACTGGGTGAACCGATTTTGATGATTCTTTTTTTATTCGAAAGCTGGTGTTTCCCTTGTGGTTCCATTGTGAATGTCTGATGATGGGATCTTGGAGAAATCGAGGTAATTCTTCAAATAATAACAGCAGATCAACCGGGATAGCTGCTATCGCATATCGATATAATATCACGACTGTACTCACTAAAAAGGTTAAAATAAAAACTAAAAAAAAATAATGAAACCGACTTCTAAAAAAAACACAAAAAAGTATGAAATTACTTTTCTTTCGGAAGTCGGTGACAAAAAATCAAAGGAAATAAGAAAAAAAGTCACCGACTTCCGAAAGAAAAGTTATTTTATACTTTTTTGTGTTTTTTTAGAAGTCGGTTTCATTTTATTTTTTTTAAGTTTTTTATCCAAAATGTTTTATTGTACATAACAAAACAAGTTCAAAAGTGCTGACCGTGCATTTTTTTTTTTTTTTTTAAACGTTGCCCCACACTAGGAATTTCTCCTGTATTGTGGGTGCGTTTACAAACATTTAAACTCACATGCACAAACAGCCGGACCCGGAACAACTAATTGTAGTTCTTACAAATATTTGTTCCGTGCGGGAATCGAACCCGCGACACGTAGCGCAGCAGTCAATCGCTTAACCACTACGCCAAACGTGTCGCCGTCGTGTCTTTACTTTCTATGTAACACAATACAACAGATTAAAAATATTTTAATTTCAGGAGACATCAAACGAGAGCAGTGTTGTACAACCCCAGCAAAATGATTCATCTCATTCATTTGCCGATGACACGATTAAACGTCCCAGAAAAAATCTAAACAATGAAATGATTTCACAAGCTCTGAATATTATGAAATCTGTCTCCGATCGACAAAATCAAACACAAGAAAAAGATGAAGACACTTTTTTTGGAGAATATATTGCAGCAAACCTGAGAAAAATGGATAAATCAACAAATGCAATAGTAAAACATCGAATTAATAACATTATTTTTGAAACCGAAATTGGACATCAGACAGATATGTATGCAGATTACGCAAGACCCTCTAGCTCCCGTAGTCATCCAGGGTACTATACAGGTTCTCCAAATGATCAGCCAAATGCATATCCTTCTAACCACTCATCGTCTGTATATTCTTCTATTACGAGCCCGGATCATCAGCATTCTACCACCACAAATCCTGATAATCAGCAAAATACAATTCCTTCATCTCTATATCCCATCAACAGCCCTAATCCGCAACTTCCTGGAGTTGAATCTTCGGTACTAGCGCTTGATGAAAGTTTTAACAGTGAAAGTATAAGCAGCCAAGATATAGAGATCGTTTTTAAATCCCTAAATGAAAAATAATTTACTTTCTTTAAGATCTTTATTATATTGTTATAATTTGAAATAAATATAGCTTAACATGAGAAAAGTTATCACGAAATAAATCTGTCTTTTGAAATGTTATGATTTAGTAAGAGTCACTAATTGTAAACACAAATTAAAATATGAGTAACTATCATTATTATGTTTTTTTATTAAATCTTTAAATTTAGATTTTGATTAAATTGATCATTGATCATACTGCCATTCTAAGCTTCCGACATCTGAGAGAAAATATTCAACCAACTCGTTCCTTGTATCTTCAGGACACAGATTTGTATTGACCTCTCTTGGCAAGGCAACAAAACAATCATTTTCAGGAGTTACTGTGCGCCATTCACCTGGTATGATTTCTCCGTTATTATTTTCAGAATCATATTCGTTTCGCTGTATATTTTTTTTTCTATAATTAAACAAATGTACGCAGGCCAATGTCACTATAGCAGTTTTTTGTGGACATAGCTGAATAGGTCTCTTGAATATTTGAAATTTGCTGGTTAACTGCCCAAACACATTTTCAACTACTCTTTGTCCTCGACATATACGATAATTGAAAACTCTTTTGGGCGATCTTTTTGTGTGATTACCATCGTAAGGTTTTATAATGTGGGTTTGTAATGCAAAATCATCATCACCCAAAAAAAAATATGGCACTGGTACATTTCTCCCAGGTAGAGGTTTGTTGTCCGGCATTAACATTCTACATAACACAGAGTTATTATAAACACCGCCATCTGAAATGCGACCCTGACATCCCACATTAGCGTATAAAAAACTTGTAATCTGCATCCACTAATGCAAATAGTACAATACTGAAATAAGTTTTACAGTTAAAATATTCACTTCCACTTCTTGGTGGACATTGAATTCAATTCTGCAATTTGTATCTTTTTTAACTATTCTCGGCCCAACAATATTCAATAAATATTCAAAGTCGGTATTAGTTAATTTCATGAATGTTTTAAAATGTATGGGATTTTGTACAATCAAGTCATCTGCTTTCAAATCTCTTAATCTGTCATAATTGCTATAACAATTGCGACTCAGTATACTAGGTCTAACCCAACAGCTTCGTTCCCTTTGGAGCGATCCAGCAATAAACATTCCACAAGCTGCTATCAACAGATCACTGCCATCGTCCATTTTTAAGATTATTTCTATTTGCTGAATTATCGAAGATACACCACCAAAATTATATAACACAATCACACAACCTTTATTGACACGCGGCAATCACTGACTGCGAAATAAATTTCTCATCTCAAGCCGCCGACATGCCGCCGACCAAATTTTCCGACTTGTATTAAGTGAATCCGCCAACTAGACCGCCGACAAAAAGTTGCCGACATATGTCGGCGGCCCGGCGGGCTCAATGTGTATTGCGCTTAAGATCTATGTTTAATCTCAAAAAAACCGATAGCTGTAAAAATTATTTTATTAAATATAATATATTAACGTTACCTTCACTTTATATTAGAAAGTTGTATATTAGAAATAGCAATGTTCGTAAAAGCAAATTCACATTTGTTTCCTCGTATGGCAGACAAATTTCCAAGAAATAGACGTGATGATAGCAAACTATGTGTACATACATCAAAAACTGCACTTATGAACAAAAGTGTTTTTTGTATGGCACCAAGTATCTACAATAAATTGCCCAAAAGTTGGAAAGAGCAAACTTTACCTAAACTGAAACACACAATGAAATTGTTTTTGGCACAAAAAGCATATTATAGTATTACAGAATTTTTAAACGACTCATGGTGAATATTATATGTAAATTAATATAATTAGCATTATAGTAATTGTGGTGATGTAGTAGTGGAGAATTTAAATGTAAATAATTGAATGCTTAAAAGGTCTGTTTTAATTCTGTGTGTATACACATGTTCGAGCAAATAAAATGTATTTCTTTCTTTCCAGGAAAATCGTATATTTACTCTTATAATGTTTGTAAATATGTGAGCACCATGTGTCTATCATAAAATTAATTTATCTGTATTGCTTCAATTGCATTTTTTCTTTTTTTCCTATTTTGGTATAGTAATTTTGTTCTGGGTGCATCGTCTTCAAACATAAATAAATAATGAATGTACTTTGTAAAATTGTATTTAAAACATTTTAAAAGAATAACGGTGGAGTTTCTTGCCCGTTCTTCTCCATACGAAACTACATTTTGGAATGGGCGACTACAATCAATTCCGTTTAAATGTAAATGTTGACGTTCAAAAGTGCCTTTTAAGTGCCTAATTGAAATAAATGCTTTGACTTTTATAACCATAAAAATCATCAATACATCTCTCTAAGTTAGATTTGTTCCCCTTTTGATCTGATTTCGGAAATCATGACATTGTAGATCAAAAGCGAACAAAATATATTTAAACATACAAGCTGACACTAACCTGCAAATTGCAAAAAACGAAAGAAAATTTGAATTTCGCGGGCTGCAACTGCACATTCACCTCTTTCAATTGACATTATTAATTTTGTTACTGATTTACATATTAAAATGTAGGAACAGAACCTTATCGACTTTTAAGCCCAAAATACGATTTCTTCTCTCGGAGACCCTGTATCCAGACTTTGAGAATACTCTCTCCGAAGGCACTGACGTAGCAGGAATGCAAAATCTTTTTAACATAATCTGATACAACCTTGGGTATGTTTTTTTTTTCCACCATTTGATCGGATCTCTTTGACGCTGCAATAACGGCTCCTCGAGGTATTTGTCAACCCTTACGATGGATGTAGCTCTCGGGTTCGGGATCTGTATGCAGTTTGACACTCTGGTATCAATCAGCCCAAATGTCAAAAGCATTTTGGCTAGATGAACTAACGACAGTGGCGGCACTGGCAGCAACTGTTGTACACTCTACATGCCCCGATGTGTCTGATGGCAATACTACGTGCAGCCAGATCGTATAATAATATTTTGGCTCTATCGTAGCTTGATAAACGGGTTTCAGGAAATCCGTATGTTTTTAGTCTTGTGTCGGGTGACTTGGGTTGGATGCTTATCGAAAAGATATTATTGTCTTCGATTCTCCTGAATCTTTCTTGCAGTTGGTCATTTAGTTTTTGAGCCATATTATAAACAAACAGGTAAAGGTAGATAGTGAGTCTCTTTTAAAATTGTGGTTATTCTGTTAATTAATAAATGTGAGAGTGTGATTATTTCTGAAATTGTTACCGACTTCTCGGCGCTCATTATTTCTGTAACCGTCTTAAACGTTTTTTAAATGGGCTTTGGTTATAATAAGCACATTGTCACTTTCTAAATTTAGTACGCGTGGGGTAATCATTCGCCATAGTTGCTATCAAGCTCGTTTTTATTTCAAGTATTCGTTGGAACATGTCATAAGTTGAGTTCCAACGAGTGACTACGTCCTATTTTATTTTGAACACCTTTTCGCCTAAGCGAATTTGCATCGCTTTAAGACACTCCTTCGACATCCACAATAGGTTTGATTCTCCCCCTCATTTCTTTAATTTCCAACAGAGCTACCTGGGTACCGAAATTTATTGTGTGGGCAAAGCATGGTACTTGCCTCCAACCTGCTGCCACGATAGCACCTTGAGCGTTGGCCGCGTAATCTGTGGTGACTGCGTGAATCTTTTCTATCACTCCCCACTTGTCACACGTTTCTTTTAATGTGTCCGGTGTGAAAGCAAGGGTCGAACAAGGTAGATAGGGCCGGAATCCGTAAAATACAAAGCAGTGGTCGTGAAAAATGAAGAATAATCGGGAAAGCACTCAAAACGCATCGGAAAACACAAAACGAGTGAGCAACTGTCTAGTGTCAATATCAGTCTGCTGTCATGCCAGTGACATAGACTAAAAATAGAAGACTGATTTTAATCGATATAAAATCGATAATCATTAATATTGGTTTTTCAGTAATTAATTGATATTTTATTTATTAACACGACTGTAATTATGTGCACTATATTGCATATAGTATATTTAGTGCATTTAATTACTTTGAACCGTGTGGTGCCGGACGGAAAGAATAGCATCATCACATCTCTTCCCGTGGGTGTCGTAGGAGGCGACTAAGGGACTTACTAGAGAATGGGCAGCAGCGTTCTCTATGCATTTTACCACCATACTGCGATCGCCAACCCGCCTGCCAAGCATGGCGATTATGGCAAGCCCCCCCCCCCCCCCAAATTGGGGGAGGCCTATGTCCAGCAGTGGACGTCTTCCGGCTGGAATGATGATGATGATTTAATTACTTTAAGTTAATTATTTAATGCAAAGGTTTTATTTTCGTAACAGTGTTATCGATTACTCAATCGATAATCTCACGAAAATGATCTCATATTTCTCCGCTTCCAGATTGAGAATTGAGGTGATTTTTCATTTTCTAATAAAAAAAAAATTTACTAATTTTTTAGACTAGATGTACAGCCTTCACTTTAAAACATACGAATATACATAAATAACACTTAATTAACCTAGATCCGCGTCCCTTTCGATCATTTATCAGGAATGGGCCTGCAAAATCTGTGCCCGTGATTTCTAAAGGATAGCCCGGGGTTAACCTACCAGCTGGCAAATTTCCCATTATCTGCTTAGCAACTACTCCGTTCATACGATTGCAAATGGTAGATATCCTGTATGTCTGCCTCGCTAAATCTCTGGCTTTAATAGGCCAGTGATGTTCTCGTATGAGTGAATGAAGCAGTTGAGGACCATCATGCATATGTTTTACATGAAAATAATGGAAAATTAACCTTGACAAGTGATACCTAGAATTTATAATAATTGGATGCTGTTTCTCATAATTGAATATTGAGTTTTCCAGACGGCCTCCAACTCTTACCAACCCCTTATCATCAATACGAGTAAATGGTGTCAAACTTAGTAGTGGAGCTGCTTTATTTAGTTTTTCAAAATTAGGAAAACTTTCTTGTTGAGCAAGGTATATTAGCTTACTTTCGGCTATTGCTAATTCTTCTACAGTTAAATTGTCTTATTTTCACTGTTTACATTTTTAGTATTATTACAGAACCGGAATATGACTCCAATACTGAATGTCGAAGTTTGAAATGGCGATGTATGTTAGTTCTAAAGTACAGGATCTCGATGTAGTCCCGGAATATGACTCCGCTACTGAATGTCGAAGTTTGAAATGTCGACGTATGTTAGTTCTAAAGTACAGGATTTATTAATGCTCTTGTCGCGACGTGTAGCTCGCGAAGTAAACAGGTAACAAAATCAAATTAATATAGTTAGGGCGAAACGTGTACCAAACTAATCATAAGTGACACCATGATCTACGAGCGATACCGAATCCATAGAGAAATCACCACAGTTCAAGAGTATTTATAGTTTATGGTCATGCCATTTATCTGTTACTGTTTGCCGGCAATTTCGGCTGCACCAAAGAGTCAGTATTTAATTCAATGGGTGTTTAGTGCAAAGTAAAAGTGATTAGTGTTTGATGGAGGCGTCCTGCAAGATGGCGGCTCATCTGGGAGAGATATAAGCTAAGTGGTAGCACTAAGACAATAGTAGCGTTTGTTGTGAGGTTCCGACCTAAATGTTTAGATTCTAAATTTCCTAACTTTAAGATTTCTGTTGTCATTATACATGGTGGAAGGCCGTAAGATATAGCATAGAAGCTATATAGCATGGAAGCTAATTGGCATACCTGATGCCATTATACATGGCGGAAGGCCGTGATAGAGCAAGGGGTTTACTGGCAGTTTTAGCTGAGGTTACCTCTATCCTTCCTACGATTGATAGTTCGTAGGTTTTGGCAGACCTGGCTGCCGTTACACAATACATAAGACATGGCGGAAGGCCGTGATAGAGCAAGAGGTTTACTGGCAGTTCGGCTGAGGTCACCTCTATCCTTGCTACGATTGATAGTTCGTAGGTTTTGGCAGACCTGGCTGCCGTCATACATGAGTATGAATTGAGACATGGCGGAAGGCCGTGATAGAGCAAGAGGTTTACTGGCAGTTCGGCTGAGGTCACCTCTATCCTTCCTACGATTGATAGTTCGTAGGTTTTGGCAGACCTGGCTGCCGTCATACTTTGAACGAAGCCAATTGGTAGACCTGGCAGAGGTTACCGTTATACATACCCAACCTTCCACGATGCCTTGTATCTCGTAGATTATAGCAGACTAAGCTGCTGTTGTTGTATACCTAAGACACCAGAAAACTTTATGTTTTGTATTTAACCACAATATAGAATGGTCGGAATCAATTTAATTTAACTACAGATGGCGAGCCGAATCGTGGGCGAGCTAGTAAGAACCAAAGCCGATTAATGCGAAGCAAACTTCCCAAACATTGAAGATTCTTCTCGGAACAAACCCAGGTACATCCAAACATATAATCTCCCCACAACGAGATATATTTGTACAAGCAGATATACAATAAATATACAAATATTCTCGTCGCGTCGCTGCGTTGCGTAGCGTCGTCTTCTCCGTCCGGGACGGCACGGCGAGCCTGGCCAGCTCGGGCGTGCCTGGTTCGCGGCGGAGAGGGATGGCGTGGTGTAGCGTGGCGGCGCGGCGACAGCTCTTGTGCAGTTGAAGATATGTATTTTTTTATTCAATAAGATTTACGTGATAAATAATATAGTAAATCATACCAATTATTGCCCAAAAAGAGAGTGTTTGGTCTTTTTTGTATATTTTTGACATTTTTTCAATCTTTAAATTAATATTTTTTAAAGAAGCGTTCTTTGAAACAAATTCTTTTTGACTCACAATGAAACTACTGTTTATAAGCTTTTATGTGAGCACTATTTTATTTTGTTTCACTGTGCGCTTCCACCCTAAAAGGAAAAATTATATTACGCGTGAGAGTAGCATAGACTGGGTACTAGGGAATGCAGAACCGGTGCTGTTTTAAAGAACCGGGATTTTTGGGACCTTCTGGCTTAAGAACCGGGATTCCCGGTACTATCGATACTTTTGATACTTTAATAAGTCTTTGTAAGAGAGTTGAAAGTGTTGAAACGGAGAAAGTAAAAAAAGACGAAATGACAGGGCAAAGTAAAAACATTTTAATCAAATCAAATAAAACGTTTTATTTCTTGATTTATAGACACTAAATCAGTCTTATTTAGTATAATTTTACTGGTAATTACGCATATTATGCCAGCAACATTTTTTAACATTAAACGATTTTTATACCTAATCTATATATATATATATATATATACACGCTGCTTTTTTATTGGCTAGGGAGCTGCAACGATAGCGATCTATATACCAAATACTATCTAAGCCATCTATCATTTTGTCAAAATAGCAAACTTGTTAAACTAAGTAAAAAAAAAAAAAAAAATATGTCCCGGACCGAAATTTAGACACCCCACAACACAAAATGTAGGCAATAATAGGTACTATGTACCTACACGCCGCGCGCTCAATGCGTGGCGGTCGGTCATTGACTCTACCTATCATATTTTAAGACCCATAGGTTGAGTGGTTAAGGCGCATAACCGTGAACCGTAGGTTAGTGGCTTCAATTACCAGATTTCACGTATTTTATTTATTTACTTTGTCCTATTTTTAAACACATATCGACAAAATGTTGTTTGGGGAAATTTGATACTTAATAATAAAAACCAAAAACTTTTCCTCTTTTTTCTTTTCAGTAAATAAGTTATTATTTTATTGCAAGCCTTGTTGATTTCATTTCTCCCTTCATACTTATACGGGCTTAGGACCGTCAGAAATAATGAAGTGAATTCAGTGTATTGAACACTGGTAATTGGTGAAAAATTATGTCAAACAAACATTTCTGGCGTATTTAAAAAAGTGAAATCAACTTATTTACAATAATTTATGGAGCTTAAGATCACTTACCTAATTAATTATTTACACTACGAATACCTTAATAATTGTTCAAACTGTCGCCCACTTTGTTCAATACACAATCGAGCCCTTCTCTGTAAATTGTCTTTCAGCCTATTCAAGGTGTCTCTATCACGTTTCACTATTCTAAAAGCACTTTTAATTCTTCTTTTCAATTGTCTAACATTTTGGGCCTCCTCGGTATACACCAATCTTTTTATTTCAGACCACAAATAAAAGTCCATCGGTGTCAAATCGGGACTTCTTGCCGGCCAAGCTACAGGCCCCCCGCGTCCTATCCACCGGTCACCAAATTCACTAGTTAAATAGGCACGCACTGAACGTTCGTAATGTGCTGGGCACCCGTCATGCTGATAGTACATACCTCGCAAATTTACTAAAGGTACACGTTCTAATAATCGTGGAACCACCCTCTGGATTAAATCTCTGTATGTTCCACCTGTAAGGCTCCCTTCTACGAACACTGGTCCAATGATTTGGTCATTAATAATACCCGCCCACACGTTCACACTAAAACGTATTTGATGCGAATGTTCAGCGATTAAGTGTGGATTATTGTGATTCCACCAGTGTTCGTTATGTATGTTGAAGAGTCCTACTCGTGTAAATGTGGACTCGTCTGTCCACAAGATATTCGCCCCCGAATGACCGAGGAGCCATTCACAAAAATGAATGCGCCGTTGTTCATCACCATCGTACAGGGCTTGGGTACGACGATAGTGATAGGGGTGTAAGCCGGAGTTGTTGAGGAGCTTCCACACGTAAAATCTGCTTACACCGAAATGCCTAGCAGCCATTCTTGTACTTCGCCTTGGATCCTCTTCAAAGTACTCTAGAATTTCTTCTTCTAAATCGGGGCTGTACGTAGGTCGACCCGAACCTTGAGCATGCGCTGGCGCACGGAATTGACCGTGATCTAACAGCCGTTGGACTGTTGATAATATTGTTTCCGGTCGTGGCACTTGTGGATGCACAATACCGGAAGCCCTAAGCGCGTCCATGTGCTGGGGTTCAGCATACAATCTTCGGGCTTCATTAAGATTGTGTCCTGATATTATGTACATTTCCATCATGTGGAAATATTCAATATTTGAATATCGGTAATGCGCGTTAGCCATGGCGAACAAAACACGGAAGCGACAAGATGCAATAGCGCTCGACACATCCGTCACTTGCAATTTTCACCGGTCAACTAATCCTTTAAATGCTTTGACATGCCGCCGGTAAGCGCAAGAGTAGCGCGAACGGCGCCGGCGCGGCGCGGCGCGCGGCGGCGGGATCAAAAGAAAGGGGCGGCGCCATATTTCGGCTACTTTCTTCCTATTGGCAATTTTTATGCGCTTTCGAATGAACTTACTAGAAACACAAGATAACAGAATGTTGTTTACGTTTGTTGTAGGGTGACTATGGTTTCAAGTTATTAGAGATACTGTGTACTTTTGTTTGGCGATTTTTTTTTATTTTTTTATGCAATAAAGGTACCACTCCTTAAACGTTTTCAGTGCATACAACTACCCTTAATATTTTTCCGAGCCGTTTTGATTATAAACACATGTGCATTTTTTTTCAACAAAAACATTACGTAGTGGTTACATTACGTGTATACATCATTCCTACAGCAGCTCCCTAGCCAATTAAAAAGCAGCCAGTATATATATATATATATATATATATGTATATATATATATATATATATATATACATACAATAAATATGTAGACGAACTTTTTCTGTACATTTAAAGTATTTCGAAAAAAAATTGTTGGGGTGTTAAGGGATAATCAACAGATGCCATTTTAATCCTTTTCGAAATTTTTGTCTGTTTGCCGGTTTTTCTGTTTAGATGTTTGAATAGATCAATTATCACGTCAAAAGAACGAAACTAATACGGTTAACTTCCATACTCAAATATTTTTTATAACTCGGAGTATATATTAGTCTTTGTTTCATCGCAATCGCTTCGGTCAATCTAAAGTGTTCAAGAAGAATTTAATTACGTAATGTTGAAACCCTTAGCGACAGCGAAACGGTACTAACGAATACTTAATAATAACACGTCATTCTCCTTTAAGTTACTGTGTCTGTGTTATTTCAAAGAGTAATGATACTGATTAAAATCGCTTACCGTTGGTGGTTGATTCCCACGAATCAAAAAAGCTAAAAGAATATCAATTAAAAAGTAGTGATAATATTAATTGACTTGGTGTTCTGAGTCATATAGAATGCAATGTTACATTAATATTTATTAGTTTTAAAAATAACAACTTTACAAAATCAATACAAAAAGAGGGGAAGAAATCTCATAGAAAAATAAAATTGTGATAAAAGTCTCAGTGACGCCATCTAGCATAATATAGCAAAATTAGAGCGGCCAAGGGAACATCTCCTTAATAAATCTTAATCTCTAGCGTCTGTAACGCCATTGAATAGCAAACATACAAAGACAACAACTTGATTTTGCCTGTTTTATTGATTTTCTATCGAATATACGTAGGTACCTATATCCGAGAGGCCAGGTCCAAAATCCGTAGATCTATGGATAAACCGGTAAATCCGAGGTCTGGCAATGCGGGGTGACGCTAGGTAGAAACTAGATGCCTGTGGTAGGAATGTTACCATTTGGATATAAGGTAGGTATCGATAATATTGTTAACTTTCTACGCAGTTTTTTTTTATTGTTCGATCAGTGTTTCCGAAGTAGAAGTCTGCTTTTATAAACTACTTCGAACAATATTTTGACGAAGCAGATGGAAGCCAATAGGGTATTTTACTACCTACTTAAAAATCTACAATTAATGTATTATTATTAAATAGTATTAAGGACAAACAATTCATCCTAAAGTAGGGTATAATTTATTGGGAGTTTTGGGAGTAAACAGAGTTTTAAATATGTGTTAATTTTCTTGATGTTAGTTTTCGAGGTGGGGAGCCCCTCCCCCGGGTTCGAGGGAGGTCGGGTGGTGAAAATCAGGAAAAAAAATCCAAAATTGCGGCCATTACCTACTACTGGTGGATCTGAGTAAATAGATAGGCTTTCACACGGGCAACTGTAGGTATATCGGTGCTTTTCCGAGCAACATCGCTTACAGAGAAGCATTTTGTTAGTTAAAACAAGTTTAAAAATATATTTATTTATCCATTTGGTATCTCCAACAAAGTATACCTACATACATAGAAACAATAGAAATCACAATAGTAAAATATTGACGAATAAATAGTTTTTGGCCTGGTTTGGATTTTTTTTTTCAACAGCGCTCTTAATGTGGATAATGACCGACGTTACGGGGCGTAATGTAACATTCGCATCGAGCATGTCTTTACGCCGTGTGCTAAAATCAGTGTTGCTCGCTCGCATGTTTTGCCGTAGCCGTAGGTACCTACTACTGACTGCACGAATGCTCGCTTGGTAACATGTTAGGTGCATTTTGACCCGTGACGCCGGTCAGTATCCACCTTTACAGCGTGATCTTTCTTCATCGTGATAACGCCACGGTCCCACGGGCTGTTAACTGACAGGTGGCGCCAGGTGTTACTGCACTACTACCTGTCGAGGCCTATCGCAGTCCGTGCAGAGCATTCCCACTGCTGTGGTTTTATTCAGTGGTCAACGTTTGATAAACAAAGCTAAAAGACAAGCGCCTGTACGGGCCGAGATAGGCGCCCGCCCCCGCTCTGCGCCACCCCGCGCTGGCGACGACTGGCAATCGGAGACCTCATCGGCATCGAATGTTCCCACGGCCTGTGTCGGCCTGGCTTGACGCAGTCTGGCCTGTGAGAAAGCGCGCCGTGGAAACGTGGAATAATGCTTCAGCACACTCAACCAGACGCGCAGTCGATTTATTGAGTAGGTACAGTAAAAGCGCCTTATTCGCGCTTCCTTCATTCGCGTTTTCATTATTCGGGCATAAAAAAAATGCGACCAAATTTCTATATTCGCAGCCAAAGACTTCTTTATCCGCGGATCTAATCGGTACATCGGTACATTACATCAAAAAAAGGATTCCATTAAGTATCCAAACCAATATCCTTTGTAAGCGCGTCGTCAAATGGACTAATAAAAAAGTAAAATAGACCTTATTACTACTGTGCCTAAAGTACATTGTTAAGTGATATTGCCACTGTGTTGGTTCGGCCTTTGACATCTATAGCCGCCTTCGCCGCGGTCGGTGTTTTTGAGAATGTAAACAAACAGAATGAAAGCAACCTTATCACCATAAAATATATTTATTAATGCTGCCACATAATAGACATTCCATCCTTTGGTAAGAGCCGCTTTGCGTGTTTTACCTATTGTTTCATCTTTCCATGCGTTACAAAATGTTGTCAATTCAAGCTGTGGTAGGTTCCTACCAGGATAGATCGGAAGATTCTTCCTTTTTAAAGGAGGAGTAGTAACCTACACCATCTAAGCGACACATTATTGTTTTCCGACACGGCACGCGAACTAAGTCGCGGGCACAGCTAGTCTTACATAATATATAACAGAAACATTTATTAAACATCTTCACTTTACCAAACAAATTAACATGACTCTTATTGCAATTCTGCATAACCAAATTATAATTTAAAACTTACGTAACATCTACAAAAAAAGGAACTATGGAGTTTTAGCGTAGCATTAATCAGTCTCAATATTTATTGATTAGATAATCTTAACAAACATTTTTTAAATTTTAATCTTATATAATAATTCAACAATAGTTTGGAACAACTTGAATCGACAAATTCTTTAAATCAACTTGACTCTAATTATACATTTAAGAAAAAATAAAATAAAAATATAACTTTAAACTTAAATATTTTTGCAAAACTTAAACATAGGTATTCATCATTACAATACTATAAATAAAAATACCCAACTAATACTTGCTCAGACCAATATTACATTGGTCTGATTCTTATAGTTAAAATGGGGGCACTCAATAATCTAGGTTAGGTACCTGTTTATTTATTTTTTAGAGTATTTCTCTCCTGCCTATATATTGATCTTAAAAATATAAGAGCGTCCAAACTCTTATCACTTAAACGTGATTTTATTTTATTGCAAAGGTACCCAGCGGAAGAAAAAACTCTTTCCGGCTCTACACTTGTCGGTGGAATTGTTAAAAGAAAGTCGAAAGCCTGCGACAAATAACGTCCACGATCCCCTCCGTTCTCAAAAAGAGCCATTTCGATCCTCACATTCGTATTAAGGTCTTCACTGTGAGTCATTCTTGTTCTTTTACAAGCAGTAGCTTTTTTAAGCTCTGCATTAAGCTCCTCTTTTTTTTTATTGAGGTTCACTTTCTATCTCTTCATCTGTATCTGACGGCAATTGAGCTGTTTGAAAAAAAGAATCTCCTAAAGTACGCCTTAGCAGTTCCACTATCTTCCTGCATATTTCGTCACTACTTGGCCGATTAAACACTGACAAATTTTCATCGTGTGCGTTGGAGAAGTACATTTCAGGGTTTTGCAAATATGTTAATATTGATGTTTCCGGCAATAGACGTTGCCTGTATCTGTTTTTCAGCATCGTCAACATTTTTGCGGCTATACTGTTATTTATGGTGGACAATTTCTTTAATGCGAATTTTACAGCTATATCTGCAGTTAATAGTGTCGCATCTCGCTGGCATAACGCTTCCAAAATTGTTCTGATAATGTCAAGTACCTCGTAAAGTTCTGTCATTTTCTGTCAGTCTTCTTCTGCTGACTTCACATCAATTAGTGCCTTCACTGTGCACGTTCGAAGTTTCAGAAACCGCTCCAGAGTATTTACTCTGGAGCGGTTTGTTGTTGGAGTGACTCGAAAACGCGATGGGGCAGTTTAGCAAATGCTAAACTGCCCCATCGCGTTTTCGAGTAACTTGTCAGTGCAAATTCTTTATTAAAATCAGCGATGACATATTTTTGTAGTATGTCGTCGTTTTTAGTTGGTGATTTCCTGAATAACTTGACAACGGTTTTTACCTTTGAAATTAGATCGTGATATGCAAACTCTCGTTCGTCGAGCGATGAATTATTTGATTCCACTACCTCCACGGCATCAGAGTCGTCGTCAGAACCGTGGTCAGAAGCGACATATTCATTGGTGCTGTTTTTCCGAGCTAATTCCGATAAAGGAACGTCGTCGTCGTCATCACTTGATTCAGCGTCAGCAAAACTGATTATCGGCTCCATTGGTTCTTCAGGTATTGCATTACTTTTCTTGTAAAATACATCAACGATCGCAAGTTGAAGGGCATGGGCAATACAAGTTTGGTGGTAGGAAGTCAGAAATTTCCCAAACTTAATCATCATACTGCATACGATCTGCCGCCTTTTTACACACTCTTGCAACGTGGGAGTTGAAGGTCATCTTGTCGTCAAGAGTCAGTCCTAGAATTTTTATCTCGTTCGACATTCCAATGTCGGTCCCCATCCTCAGGAGTGGGATGTCGTACTTGAGCTTACGCGTCAGCACCATTGCACAGGTTTTGTGCGGTGCAAACTTCAGCTTGTTCCGGACTCCCCACTCCTGAACATAGGCAAGAGCGGCATTGGCTTGCCCCGAGACCTCCAAGCCTGTATTCCCGCTGAAGACCATCACCACGTCATCCGCATACGCCTGACAGTATACACCCTCTTTTTCTAGACCGTGTAATAGGGGGTCCAGGAGTACGTTCCAAAGTATCGGGCCGCCAATGGATCCCTGGACGCAACCTTTCTGGGTATTCCTAGTGTGTTCCACCCCGGCATACCGCAATCCGATTTTTCTGCAGTCGAGATAGCTATCCAGTAGCCTCCTTAAATTGACCGGACACCGTTCCTCAGCCAGTCTGACTTTTATAGCTGGCCACCAGGCGCTATCAAAGGCCCCCTCTATATCCAGTGAGACTAGGGTTACGAGCTTTTTCTGCTCTATGTTCTCCTTGATATGGTTCACTAGGTTATAGAGGGCGTCCTCGGTACTTCTCTGTGGCATAAAGCCATACTGGCGAGTACTAATCCGCGGTACTAGGTGCCACTTGATCCTTGCTATTACCATCTTCTCCAGGATCTTGCCCAAGACTGATAGCAGGCCAATAGGCCTATAAGCCTTGGGATTCTGATAGTCGTCCTTGCCCGGTTTTCTCAATACCACCACAGTGGCCTCCTTCCATATGTCCGGGAAGTGACCTATCTCTAGACACTTATTATATAGGGCAAGGAACGCGTCCAGATTCCGGGAGATTGCTCGACTGCATATGTCCGCCGTGAAGCCATCCGCTCCAGGTGCCTTCTTTGGGTTAAAACTCATATTCGCGGTCTTTAGCTCTTCTACCGTAATGACACGGGGCGTTTACTTGCTTTGCAAGTTCTTTTATTTGGCGATGATGTGAGTTATCCTTCTCTTCGGAATCCTCAGGGTAGAATGTTTCGGCTAATAGGGTTGCCGATTCTCTTGGGTTTAGGAACACATCGTCCTTTTTAAGGGTCAGATCCTCTTGACGTTTGGCGGTCTTACCGATCACTCTGTATATACCTTCCCATACTCCTTCTTTGTCTTGCTTTTGGCAAAAGGTCTTCCAGCTTGCTATTTGGGCTATCTTGGCTTGGCATTCGTAATTCTCTTTTGCTTGCAGGTACTCTTTGAAAACTTTCTCTTTGCGGTCCTTCGCTGCATTGCGAATCCTCCGCTTTTTAGTAGTGACCTCGTTTTTTAAGAGTGAGAGCTCCTCTGTCCTCCATGGTAAAGAGAATTTCATGTTCTGTGTCTTAACTGGCATGCTGCCTTTACAAGCAAAGGTTATGCCTTTAGTTATTTTCTCCACCATGTCTTCCAGCTTGAGCTCAACCCTACCTATTGCAATTGCGTTGATGTTATGTTCCGCTTGAAATTGTTCCATTTTCTCAATGAAAATGTCCCAATTTGCCTTCTTGGTATTGTAGAGTCGAGTGGTCCTTTGGATGTTGATCCCTTTTTCCCTCTGTAAGCGCAACTGAAACAGGATCGTGTTGTGATCCGAGCTCGTCACTCCTTGGTCAACTCTCCAGTATTCAACGAGATCCAGCATATCTGTCGAGCAAGCTGATAAATCGACGAAACTGCTGTATCTTGTGTTGCCCCTTATTGTATCGAATGTGGGTATATCCCCTCTGTTGAGTACCTGCATTTCCGACTCTTCCAGGGTCCCGGACATTTCTATACCCCTGGTGTCATTTACGATGCTGCCCCACCAGGTATTCTTAGCATTGGCATCGCCTCCAATGAGCAGTTTTCTTGGCCCAGCTTTCTCTATCGTCCTTCGTATTTGGTCCACGTATGGTTCTATGGGCTGGTCCGGTTCGAAGTAAAAGGAAACTACAACGATTTCCCAGGCTTTGGATCGGATCCTCACCACTGCGATATTGTTCGTAGTGAGTTCTGGGCACTGTATAACGTCCAAGTCGTGATCAAAAACGATCACGGCCGCTTTCACAGTCCCACTTCACAATTCCTCACACTGGTACACCCGTACGCCTCGGTAGCTCTTCATCCTTCGAATCCTGCCAACATACGGTTCCTGGATCAAAGCGAAGGCAATTTTCCGATCTGTGGCTTCAGCCATGAGCTCAGTTGTTGCCAACTCCTTTCTTTGGAGGTTTGCTTGGGCCACTGCATATCCTCCGGTGGGGTTGCCTGCCCTATTATTATTTTGGCTGCCCTCCGCGTTAACAATATGCTACCCTCGCTCTCGCCATTGCCTCCCATCTTCTGCGAACAGTGCATTTGTTACTGAATGCATTGTGCTCAGTACAGGAGTGTTTTGCTTGCATGCAATTCACGCATGATGGGACTGCTCCAGCGAGCCAGTCAGGGCATTGTGTTCTGGTGTGAGGGCCACCGCAGTGGCTGCACTTATCTACAGTTTCCTTGCAGAAACGCTTGCTATGGCCATACGCTAAGCAGCATGTGCATTGGACCAGTGGAGACTGGTCGTCCACTTTAATGCGCTGGATGTCAATATGTATGGCCCCTTTGTGCAGTGTTCTGTTCCACAGTTGCGGCGACACTCTCAAAATAACGTGATTTGTGTGGGGGTTTCTGGTCTTCCTCTTGTAGGCTATTTCAACCCTGTCGTCCTCACTCTTCAGGTCTTTGAAGAGGTCTGCATTTTGCTTTCTGAAAGCTGCTAGGACGTCTTGATCCGTGTTATAATTGAACACGTTCTTTAAAGCCATCAGTGGGTCTTTATTTTTCATTTCTTCCACTAAGAGGTCCCCTCCGATACTCAGCCTTTCCTTGACTTTTTGCCTCTCTTCCTTTGTTCTGCACCCCACTATTACCTTTCGGTCTTTGGCCTTTCTGACTCTGTCCACCGTTACAAAGCCATCTTTTGCATTCACGGCTTTCCTAATCTTTTCGATAACCTCGTCCCCGGTTTCTAATTGGTCGGTCGAGGCTACTACTATTGAGTGGAGAGCCGTGTGCTCAGGCACTATATTTCTTGGAGAAGTGGCTGCAACATCCGCATACGAGGCTCTACTCTCGACAATTTGTCTGCCCGTTTCCAACTCTTTCTTAAGTTCTTCCATTTTGAGGTTGTTTTCTTGGATGAGTTTTGAGTGTTGCTCTATTATTTGAGTCAGATGGCCGCTATTTACTTGTTCTGTCTGCATCCTTTCTGTCTCTTCACTATTGTGTGCGGCTTTTGGTGTCAATTTCGCAATCTCGGACTCCTTCACAAGTTGGAACAATCGATCCACCGCCTGTGTGACGTCAACCTTGATGTCGGCTCGTAAGTTCCGGGATTCTCCCAAAGCCGTTTTTGCCTTCCTGATACAGGCGCGTGCTTCCGTCATTCTATCAGGGTAATCCCTTTTTTGTTTTGGGGAGAAGACTGATGCGTCTGCGGACATTCTGCGTCCTTGCGATTTGTCCTCGATTGTGGCCGCTTTCACCTTTGGCTTCGTTGGTGCTGGTGGTATTGTTTTCTGTGGCGAGCTAGGGAATTTTTGCAGATTTTTTGAGGCCTCCCATTCTCCTATACTTCTCCTCACATTTGAGGATTGCGTCGGTGCCGTCGAGGAACCGGCCCTCTCGTCATCACCGGGTGATCCGCGGGTGATAGTCATCTGCTTGGCCGGGGTTCTATATCCAAACATTTTGTTTGGCCACAGGGATGCGTCAATAAGTCCGTAAAAGATTTATTGTCAAATACCCAAGTATAAAATAAAATAAAATAAACTCTACGTAGAGCCCGTTAGCCTATTATCATAGATTGCAATGAATCAGACCATTCAGAGAAAAACCACGTCCAAAATAATTTTCTCTACCTGATCAATCTACCAGAGACTCTACCTAGAGCTCCTACTCGTACAGAGCCTAAGCAAAAGAAAAGGTTTTATTGAGTCTTGCTCTGTCACTTTTCTTACGACCTAACTTTGACCGCAGTCTGATGTCAGGGAGCCTTAGTGCCGTCTCCACAAACAAAATTCGGCAAAAACAACATTTGACTCTATGTAGAGTCAATCTCTATACTCCAAGAGACAGGCCCTGACGAGCCCTTTCTGACGAACCCAAACACGGCTAGTCTAGCCCCAAGGACTCCCGAGATATTGCTATCCGAAAATGACCGTGCTTGGACTCCCCTGACCGTGCCCGACTCGAGCTATCCCTCTGTATGATTTTCAGGTTGAAAAACCTCGAGTCCCGAAAATCGCTGAAAGTTGCTGACCAGGTACGGAAGGAGCCTCCAATGTCTATAGTGAAAACCCGAGCGCTCCACGACCCCCGGTTCGGGAGCTATCCGTGTCCAAAAAATCAAATGACAGTTGCAGAACTGTCAAAGTCAATCCTAAAACGGTGCCAACTTCCCCCCCCAATGGTCGCAAAACGCTCGAGTTTGGACTTTTCTGGCTTGGCTCCTCCCACTCTATCGCGCAAACCAGTCTTCAGGGTCCCGAAATCCCTCAGCGCAGAAACTCTTAAAACCTAGTAGATATGGTGGGTAATATCGTCCCAACTACAAATAAGAAAACCGCAGCTTTCTACGACCTCTGAGGCCAGAGATACGTGGGGTAAAAGCTTTTCAAGATAGCGTCCAAAATGGCGGCTGTTTTACCAATTTTGGTTCCTATTGGCCAAAACTATCCGTGTTTGGGCTCGTTGGAATGGGCTTGAAGAGCCGAAGCCAGATCTTGCTACTTTAACATTGAAAAACTAACCCCCAATTTATCAGAGTCAAAAAACTCCCAAAATTCAACAAAAACAGCGACTGTATAAAAACTTACAGAGTAAAAAGTGTGAATCTTAAAAGTAGTGCTATAAATAACTTAAGCTATTTTTAGCTAGTGGTTTCTGAGATATTGAGCCCCTATTTGATACCCCTCGCGTCAACCCTTAAATTTTAAAAATTTATAATTCGAAAACTAAAAGAGAGAATTTGATGAAATTTTACAGTTATGTAGATGGTATTAAAATTATTTAGAAGCAATAATAAAATTGGGGGTTACCGCGGCAAATAATAAATTATGGATTTTTGAAAATGTTACAAAATTTAGAAAATTTATATCTCCGAAACCACTTAACCTTTTTGATGGCTTGAAACGCAGCGTCGCACGAACTGTTGTCTTGCTTCGAAGCCGCCCACTGGTATCAGCCGCACTCTACTGGAACAGGTACCACGTGGCCACGTGGTAAGTTGTTTTTTCCAATTTTCTCCGAGCGTGTGGCCCGGAAAAATCGGGAAGCAGCTTCAAGTTGTAGGCCTCAACAAGGCGCGTGTGAAAAAAAACAGTGGTGTCACCGCTCTTAAAGTCGCAGCGTTTCAAGTTTTATGTCTAGAATTTGCACAATTTTCACTTTTTCAGTGTTTTTTCACGTTTTTCGGGCACTTTCACTCACGCACTTTAAGTCGGTCGATAGACCGTATTTTTCCTCACAATATAATGGTAAACACGACACAAATCGGTGAAAAAATACCACTTTTATGATTTTTCAAAGAATTTTTTTGCGCGGAGCAGACTTTGGCACGTGTTATCGTCGCGGGGGGTGACCGCGGTCTCTGTTGTTTGAGCTACGATATCTTTTTCTAGAGTCACTCCAAACTCTGTTAATTTCAACTTTATTTCTTCGATGCATCTTTTTGCTGATAATGAACCGTGCACTCTTATTAGTCCTAGATTTTTGAAATTTTCGGGAAAACGCTGTGAGTGCAGATTCAGGCTAATATATCTTCTGTTGCGAATGGACGTCCACTCGTCAAAAGATATAGAAAATTTATGTCCTTCTGTTAATAGTCTCTGGATTTCGCCGATCAGTTGTTGTTTTCTTTTGTCTGCTTTTTGTATTACAATATTTTGAATTGAGTTTGCAGCCTTCGGCAATTTATGTCCGGATTTTCGAAATAGCATTCGCAGATCTTCAGACTCCACAAATGTTCGGAAAGGATATCCATCCATAGCTGACATTCGGGAAACCATGAGTTCCATGGAAGGATTTGCGTCAGATTCGTAGTAATCAGTTAATTTCGCTTTTTTCTTTGGTATTATTTCAGTATTTGTCGATGTTGAAGGAGATTCGACACTTTGAGGAACTTGACTATCTGCTGTGTTCATGCTTATCTGATGCACATTTTTCAAATGCTTTTGGAGACCACTCGTACTACCTCCAGTACACTTCAAAATTCTATTACACGTTTTGCATTTCACGTTATTTTTGTCTTTAGATCTAAGGCAATAATGCCATACTGACGTTTTATCATTGGCTTTATTAAGGACTGCCTCAAAATCCATCGTCTGTAACAAAATGTAGAGTAATTATTTAAATACAAAGTTAAACGAAAAACGTTGGTACCAACTAAATTACTTGATGTTTAATCAATAGCACAGTAATTTTAAGGTAAAGTACGCAACATTAAAAAAAAGCTTATTAAAAATATCATTAGAACAGCTAATATTATTCGTCTACGAATAAAATAAGCTTCCCAACCCCATGTAGGTTGGTAAACAAACAGCTAGTCGTACCTAAACTTCTTCTTGCTTAATTAATACAGTGCATTGTAGTGTGATTGTGCCGTAAGTAACATTAAAAATAAACTGAATATGTAAAACTTTAGAACAGCAAATTTTATTAGTGTACGTATGAAATAAACTTCCCAACCAATCCCATGTCGGTTGGTGGCTTGGTGAACAATCACCTGCTCGTATTTTATGTTCAAAATGAGGGTGGAGAATGAGAATGGTGGCTACAATAACTAAATAATTATATAAGCCGCTCATGTTTCATTAATTTTGTTTTATAAAAATAAATACTCACTTTCCAAAAGAAGTAGTCTTGTTTGAGTAGTTTTTGCAAAACACTGTACACCGAAATCCCACTAGCACAACATTCCGAAGACGCGATCACATTGTTCTTGTCGGTGAAGATGTATCCGAGATCCAGAGCAGATTGGAGAACTGGCAACAGAACCTGGAGAATGTTGGCTTGAAAATCAGCAGAACCAAAACTGAATGTATGTTCTGCGATTTCAGCGGTCTCTCCAGTTCTGGAGCCATAGCGCTTGATGGCGTGCTTCTCCCAGTCTGCTCTGACTTTCGGTATCTCGGTTCACTCGTGCAAAGCGATGGCGAAGTAGATCGGACGGTTAAGCACAAAATTAACACCGGATGGATGAAATGGCGGCAGGTCACGGGAACCATCTGCGAATCCCATATTCCCCTTAAACTTAAGGGGAAGATATATAAAACCATGGTAAGACCTGCCGTCTTGTATGGGTCAGAATGTTGGGCCACAAAAAGATTAATGAAAGGCAATTGCATGTAGCCGAGATGAGAATGTTAAGAGGAATGTGTGGTGTTACACGAATGGACAGAATAAAAAATGAGTACATAAGAGGAAGCCTGAAAGTGGCACCGATAAATGAAAAGTTGTGTGGAAATCGGTTGTCATGGTATGGGCATGTGATATGGAGGAATGAGGCAAATGTCGTGAGGAAAGTTTTGAGTATGAATGTCGATGGTTATAAGAGTAGGGGGAGACCAAAGAAACGATGGATGGACTGTGTGAATGATGATACGAGTATGGTTAGAAAGGGTGTGACTACGGAGATGACGACTAATAGAGAAGTGTGGAAGAAAAAGACATGTTGCGCCGACCCCAAATAAATTGGGATAAGGGCAGGAGAATGATGATGAAACATTGTTATATTGATTGGTACTTTGAAAATGGATTCGATCGTTTTTTGGAGCGACATTTGAGTCGAGATAAGCGTGTGGCCACACGCAGACTGTTGACCAGTGGCACGCTCATCGCTCGCTGGCTTGTGGCGGCGGGGCGCAACGTAGTCTGCGTGCGTTGCAGGCGGCGGTTTGTGTGTGTGCGTGCGCATAGCTAGCTGTCTTGAACTGAAACCAAGTGGTAAATAGTGGAACTTGTTGAAAAACATTTGAAACCATAGCAATAAGAAATTGCGGAAATATATAAGTCTATGAAACGTGAACAGTTGGCAGACGAGTCAATCTGTGAGTTTGTGGCGGCGCTAAAGAAATTGGCACAACTTTACCACACATTTAGAAAGATGTCTAAGAAATAAATTCGTTCAGGGATTAAAGAGTGAAAGCATAGTTAAAAGATTATTTGGTGAAGAAAATTTAACATTTGCAAATCCAGTGGAGATAGCAATGAGCATGGAGCTGGCGGAGAAGGGATCAAAATTAAAAACTGCTGGCAGTTCTGGGTAAGAAAGCTCAGACACACAAAATACGTGAAAAACATGAAATGACCATAAAATGTCATTGCTGCGGGAAGATGGGGCATGTAAAACCCCAAATCAAATTTCAAGTTAAGTTTAAATGTTTTAAATGCCACAAGTAGTGGGATATGGCAAGTGTTTGCAAAGCAAACAGTAACAGAACTTTCAAACCCAAGAAGGTCCATGAAATTAAGTTTACAATAATTTACAAAGGAAAACGAAGATAGCCACAAAAGTAAAATACTGTGGCGCAGCTATCAACGCCCAATCCAAGAAATGATGAAGAATTTTCTGTTATGCAAGTTAGTGACGTACGCAGTTGCATAGTGAATCTGTGTGTGATAGTTATGATTTGTCCAGTTAAGTTCAGGAAACAGACAGTCAATTAAATATTAACAAAGTGATATCAATAGAGGAGAAGCGTACAAGTCCTTGGTATATAACTATAAAAATGTAAGTAAATATATCATTTGAAATTAATTGTGGATCAGATGTCACGTTAATGCTTGAGTCACATAAATTCGTAACACCTCGGTTTATGCCTGTTTCTTGGACCTGAGTCGCGCTTTTGATCTGGTGAATTATAATATTCTCTGGGGTAAATTGCGCGACTCAGGGGTACACGCGGATTTTGTTAGTATGCTACAATACTGGTACGGTAACCAAATTAACAGTGTTATATGGGGCGACGCTCAGTCTGGCGATTATAGATTTAAATGTGGCGTACGTCAGGGGGAACTGACTTCTCCGGACCTTTTCAATATCTACGTGAATGATCTTATTGAGGAGCTGAGGAGGGCAGGTGTAGATCGTCACATAGGCGGCGTGTGCTTTAATAATATAAGCTGCACCGATGACATGGTCCTCCTGAGCTCCTCAATAAGAGCTCTCAGGCAACTAGTGGGTATTTGCGAGCGTTATGCTGGGTCCCATGGCATGGTCTATAATATCATGAAAGCTGAAATGTTAGTTTTTAGAGCGAAAATGAGACCGGACACAGTCCCAGAAGTTTTTATTTATGGTTCACCAGTAAGGGTTGTACGAACTTTTAAGTATCTAGGCCACATCCTCATTGACGATCTCACACATGACGCCGACATAGAACGGGATAGACGGGCGCTATCGATAAGGTGCAATATGCTTGCGCGCAGATTTTCCCTTTGTAGCACGAGTGTTAAAAAGACGTTATTTCGTGCCTGCTGTCTTTGTTTTTATACATGCCAGCTGTGGACAAAATTTAAAAGGTCCACACTGAGTACTATGCGTGGACAGTACAATGATGTCTTCCGCATCTTAATGAAATTTCCGCGGTATTGTAGCGCGTCCAGCATGTTCGCTTGGGAAAATCGACCAATCAACTGTTGCGGGTCGTTAGTGAGGACTGGAGCAGTCCGATACACAGGTATTGGTACCGACGATAAAGATAATGTGATAGTTTTATTTTAATATTTTTTTGTATGATAATAATATGTTATGAAATTTTAATTATTGTTAATGATTGTATTTAATTTTATTGTATTATTTTAATGATGTAATTTAATGCATTTTATTTTAATGATTTTATGTATTTGTGATTTGTTATTGGGACTTCGTGCTTTAGTAAATAAATAAATAATAATAATAAAGATACCTGAAGGTCTCACAAACTAAGGGCGCTTTCCGAATTAGAAAAAAAATTGGACATCACTATTATGACAGCTAAGAGCTGTCAACAATTCGGAACGCTCGTGAACGCGCTAACAGTGCTTGGTAAACGTCAAAAGTTTCAAAACTCGTAAGTTCATGACTCAATAAAATCACAACTCACCTTTTATATGAAAGACCGATTGTTTAATTTATTTGAAAATGGAAGTCCAATTCACAGGCACTTCTCTTTTGTTGGTTGACTCTATAGCCTCTTACAGATCAGTTTTTGAGTTTGAGAACGTCGATTCGTCCAGTGATGAAGAGGATGATGAAGCGAAAATTTACCCCCACGAAAAATAGCACAAATTACATGGATGCAACAATAATTAAATACCTATAGCCGCATGAGTTTAAAACTCATTGCAGGTAAGCATGCTGTTACATGCCATAAAAAAATATTGTTGTTACATTCGTCTTACAGGATGTTTCCTGATACTTTCGAATACGTATTGGGATTATGAGTCATTTTCAAAAAAAACGTACATTCTCTAATAATGTGTTGTCCTCGCTAAAAAATCACGTAATATTATGAACTTGTTGCCGATTTCATGAATTCGTTTTGTTCCAATCATTATTTATCATTTTAACTCATCAATTTAAACTCCAAATACCCATAAATATTTATTTTAATAAAAAAAAAAAAAAAAAAAAACGAAGCATCTTATTCCTTTCCTATACAATTGTGGTTGTCTCACTTAAGCTTTTGGCAGCAAAGACATTAACTGATGCTTAGTTGAATGAAATATTATTAAATTTAGTACGGGGTATAATAATGAAGGTACTGATCTAATGAAAAAAAGAGTTATTTGAATAAAAAGTTAAACTAAAAAAAATATAATTAAATTTAAATACATGTCCACTTTTTTAGTACTTTGTGTAACACCTCTGTGTAACGTCGAAATCATGCTACATTTGATTTACTTTGAACGCATCTCTAGTTCATTTAGCAGTGGCAACACAATACGCAACTGCCAACCTAACGAAATAACAACGCAGCCATCTTGTTTAGTCTGACATTTAGATTTGATTGTGATCCTCGATTTGTGTCGCAAAATATTTTCCTCCGAATAACGTGGATTTAATAGGTAAGTACCAATAAATAACAATTTTTTTGTATATATACATGTGACTTTGTATACTAATGAGAGAATCCACCTGAAGTGAAATAATTCCAGTGAGATATTTGCCTGTAATTTGTTTGATATTATTTTGACGCCGCGTAATGTGGTTATTTTGTGTAACATTGTGTAACGTTACACAAAGTAAACGGTATAAAGCTGTGTACATATTGCAAGAGTCCAGTGTTTTTAACTGACTTTAAAAAAGAGGTTACTATATGAATTATTACATAAAACAAAATGATTAAATGATACGAGGTTAGAATAAAGGAAACCAACTGTGGGGTAAAGATGACTTTACTGCCTACGATATTCGCATCTGTACTTTTATTCTGTCTAGTCTATGTTTAAAAAAAAAATCCATTTCTTTCTTTTTTCTAACCTCCAAATATCTGAATATTAGGAAAATAATTGGAATATATTAATAAATCGAAGTAAATTGCGTACTATCATGTGGTATGAAATCCCTAACTTTAGTATCATAATTGGAACACTTTCTAAATACACACGATGGCTTTTTTTTTTTAGCTGCGTCAACAAAGCGTATCACTCGTTGCCTTGCGTGACGCAGACTAAAGGCAATACGTCCCAATTAGGATGTTTTCGAGTCTTCACGATTGTGCGCTCACAACATATCTGCTTATTATAATAAATATTATTGTCTATTATCAAATTATGAATCGATGTTGATGATTATTTTTTGTTCAAAAACTCTTTTTTTTTGTATATGAAACCCCGACAAGGGGTCATTGTACTCTTCATTATTTAGCTATGGTTCTATGGTATCAACACTGAAATCGCGAAAAAATATCAGCTGATCCATGCATTTCGTCGATTTATGTGAACACAAATGTATAGAACAGCTGATTTTTTATCGCGATTTCATGATTGGTCCTATAGGTAGTAAAAGTTGTTAATAATGATAAGTACAATGACCCCTTGTCGGTTATTACGTACACAAAAAATAACGTAGTGTTTACTGCATGGGTAGTCATGTCGCTTTTTTTAAGTCAGTTCGTACAGTTTTACTGCGTTTAAATGATACAGGATGTATCAGAAAGATGTGTTCAAGTTTAAGGGTGTGGTACAGACCATCAACCTGAACAGCTTTCTCCATGGGACAAACATGATGATCTAGAAAAAAATATCAACCGTCCCATACATTTGGGCGAGTAGGTATTGAATCTTTGTACGGGACAGCTGATAATTTTTTTTCGATTACTATGATGGTCCCATGGAGAAAGTTCAATTTGATGGTCGTACCTTTTTGATAGACCCTGTATTAATGATATTATTGTCTTTTTGTCTGTAGATAATGAAAAATGGCACCAATGACTTTAGCAGAACGTCAACGAAAATATCGAAAGAAATTAAAACAAGAAGATCCAGCAAAAATGGAAAGGATAAAAAAAGAAAATGCTGAAATAACCAGGAAAAACTATATAAAAATTAAAAAGTTACCAGATACTATGCAAAACGAACAGCGCAAAAAATGGCGACAGCAAAAACAAAGACAAAAAGAAAAATCAAAAACTAACGAAACAGTGAAACCAAAAATCGACAAAAATTATAAAGAAAAACGCAGGGCTCGATACCTTCAGTCAAAAGAAAATTTAAAACTAAAGGTTACTATTGGACGAATGACAAAAATTATAAGAGCTCAAAGAAAAACTATATATCGATACAAAAAACAAATGGAAAACTTAAAACAATTATTAAATAAGACTGAAAATGAGGTGTTAAATAATAATGAAATGGAAGGAGTTGTAACCAAAGAAGCGACAACACCGTTCTCAAAAACAGAGAGATTCTTAGCAGAAGTGCCAAATATTCCAACACCGGAAAAAGAAAAAGTGAAAAAGGCGATTTTCGAAAATTATGTTTTGAAAGAATCATTATCAAGTCAATTCTCGAAAGCCAAATCTAAATCTGAAAGAGATGTTTTAAAGAACGTAATAAACAATGACATTGTGAAAAATTATAAATTAAAGACAAATTTTGGTTACTCTTGCTTGGGACTAAAAGGAAGAGTAAGAAAACAAAAAAGAGCACTTGAAATTCAAAAGATAAAAAGGATTAAAGAGATACAAGATTTTCTTGAAAGAGATGATAACAGCAGGACAACAGCAGGAAAAAGAGAAACCAAAACGTTCAACAAAGATAAAAGGCAAATCAGATATCTACAAAGCTCTCTAGAAAAACTGCATAAGAAATATATGGACGAAAGAGGTTCGTCTTCTTACACAACATTTACTAGATACAAGCCATTTTATATTTTAGATCCTAAAGTTACACAAAGAAATACATGTGCATGTATCAAACATGCGAATTTGACATTTTTAGCTCAAAAGCTAAAAATACTTGGAGTTTTAGAAACTGATGATCTCGAAAAACTGGTTTCGACTATTGTTTGTGATAAGCTAAATCAAAATTGTATGTATGGTGAATGTAAAAGTTGTGAAAATAAAACAGTCTCATTTGATTTGACACATAAAAATAAAGAGGTGGTTGTGTTTTGGAATGCATGGGTAACAAAGAACCACCAATACATGAAAAAAAACGACAATCAAGAAAATGATAAAAAAATTACAAAGAGAACCACTAAGGATGGTCATACAAGGGACATTAGCAGCTCTGATTGAGTCTTTTGCCAATCAACTTAAAAAATTTAAAAAACACTATTTCAACATTTATCATGCATACCAAATGTACAAAAAATGCAAAGAGACACTATCTGACACTGAGTGTATCATTCATTGTGATTTCTCGGAAAATTATCTTACGAAATTAAGTGAGGAAGTACAAGCAACACATTTCGGCGCGTCTAAACAACAATTTACATTACACACTGGAGTCACTTATAGTAAAAACGAACAAGGTCTGCAAGAAAAATCATTCTGCACTATTTCACCGAATAACAGCCATAGTCCAACAGCTATATGGGCACATTTGATACCCGTTTTGGAATATATTAAAAGAACATCACAAAATGTCACTACACTACACTTCTTTTCTGACGGCCCCACTACCCAGTACAGGCAAAAAGGAAATTTTTATCTGATGACGGAAATGATAAAAAAAACTGGGTTTTGAGAAATCAACTTGGTCGTTTTTTGAATCCGCTCACGGCAAAGGCGCTGCAGATGGAATAGGCGGTGCGGTAAAAAGAACGTTAGACAAAAAAGTTGCTTACGGAGAAGACATCCTCAATGCTCAAACTGCATATGATCTGTTAATTCAATGTCAGTCTAAAATTATGTACTTTTATATATCAGATGAAAACGGTTCTTCTATCTGAATTTGATTTACTTCATGAAGCTTAAATGGACCGTAGTTAAATCGAAATGTCTGTAATTTTCTGGGGTATTTTTTATATCAGATAAAATTGTTATTTTCTTATTATCGTAATTAACTGTTTCTTCTGTTTTATTTATGACAACATTATTTTCTCTAGATCTGATTCCTTTGTTATTTTCATATAAACCTTCATCAGCTTCATTCTCTTTATTTAAGTCATATTCATCATCAGCCTCCCAATCGGCGTATATGACCTCCGATTCTACGCTAGTGTCACTGACATCTGTTAATAATCTCTTTCTAGAGTTTTCAAAACGTGTTCTCTTGTTAGTCTTCCTTTTCATTTCTCTTTGATTTTTATTACATTTTCGCTTCTGTTTTTTTAGCTTTAGGTTATGCTCTTCCAAATCAAAACAATCACATGAGGGTTTTCTACAAAAACAAGCTAATATTCTAAATTTTATGATATTCGCTTGTTCCGTAGTAATAACTTGATGGATGTCCATAGTAAGTGGTACAGGTATCAACCCCGTTAAGTCCAGTTCTTGCTCTACAGTTTTTATATTTTCATCTGATATATAAAAGTACATAATTTTAGACTGACATTGAATTAACAGATCATATGCAGTTTGAGCATTGAGGATGTCTTCTCCGTAAGCAACTTTTTTGTCTAACGTTCTTTTTACCGCACCGCCTATTCCATCTGCAGCGCCTTTGCCGTGAGCGGATTCAAAAAACGACCAAGTTGATTTCTCAAAACCCAGTTTTTTTTATCATTTCCGTCATCAGATAAAAATTTCCTTTTTGCCTGTACTGGGTAGTGGGGCCGTCAGAAAAGAAGTGTAGTGTAGTGACATTTTGTGATGTTCTTTTAATATATTCCAAAACGGGTATCAAATGTGCCCATTGAAGTGTGTGGGTTGCGGGAAGACAAGCAAAACACGTGTGTACGCCACGAATGGTTTATTACGACTCTCTACTTAATACTAATACATGAATAATTGTACTTTAGCTACACATACATACTTATACACCACACCACAGGGGTTGGTGAAAAAAAATAAAAATATAAAAGAGTTAAAAATGTTTTTTTTTTTTTTTTTAAACTATGAATTACTAAGTATAGTGATTAAGAATATAAAATTAGTAATACATTTAGTAATACATTATTTTTTAAACAATTTAGTGCGGTTTTTGTGTACAATTTCTTCTTTATTGTTTTTCATAATTTTTACATTTGGTTCTTTATCTTCAATAACAATAAATGGACCATTATACAAAGTATCCAATTTATTTGCAGTTTCATTTTTTAACAATATTAAATCACCTTTGTCATATCGCACTTGGTTTACGTTTTTGTCATACATAGTTTTTCTCATCTCTTTACTTTTTAACAGATTATTTCGCGCATCTCTGTGTGCTACTTGTAAACGATATCTTAATTCTAAACTATAATTATCTGGATTATATAAAGGTTCTATACTACTACTTATTCTACTCGGAATTTCACTGGGTTTTCCAAAAACTAATTCATACGGGGCATATTTTGTAGAAGAATGTATAGTGTTATTAAAAGTAAAACACCAAAATGGTAGCCAATGGCTCCATGTTTCAGGAAAATTATCGCATTGTATTCTTAAGAATGAGCCTAAATGTTTATGCGTATTTTCGAGTGAACCAATTGATTCGTGGTGATATGAAGTTGAGTTTAATTTTTCAATTCCTAAAAGTGTACAGACTTCTGTCATAGTAGATGACATAAACTCTGTGCCTTTATCTGTGGCTATTATTTTTGGAATTCCGAACCTTAAAATAAATTGATTAACAAATGCCTTTGCAACGGTGACCGTTTCCTTATTTTGTAGAGGATAAGCCTCAACAAATTTACTTAATTCGCACTGCAACGTAAGTATATAATTATTACCATCTATATCTTTATCTAAGGGTCCAACTAGATCTAAAAACACTTTCTCGAAAGCATATGAAGCTGTGGTGGTTATTACCATCGGCTCCTTGGTTTTTCGCGAATATTTGGATTTTTGACATTTTTCGCATTTATTTACAAAGTCTTTGACGTCTGCTTCCATGCCTGGCCAGAAATATTTCCTCTTAATATTGTTCATCATTCTCCGCACGCCTGCGTGACCGCTGGTGGGTAGTAAGTGATAGTCATTAATAATAAATCTCTTATCTCTTTCATTATTTACTTTTTCTACTCCTCGTAAAATACATATCCGTGGACCGGTCCACTTTTCCTTATTTTGAATCTCTTCGATAAGTTCTTTTATGAATAACGCGTTACTTTTTCCTTTTATTATACATATTTCGGCGACATTTATATTTTTACTCAATTGACTTAATTTCTCAACAAAAACGGCTCGCGTGTATTGTTCCTTGAAATCAAGATTTATGTATAATACTTTTTTATTTTGGGAATATGCAAAACACTCGGTTTCTACATCTATATCCACTTGTTTTCTTATCCTATTTAACTCTTTTCCCTCTATTAAAATTATTTCTACTGCACTACTCGGCATTCGCAATAATTCTACGATTCTCGGTTGATCAGGCCGATCGTCTGTGTCATTATTGGTGATTGGAGTAGCATTTCTGTCTTTTGTCTCGTCTAATTTCCTTTTCTGTGCTCTAGTCATTACATTGATTATGTTCTCATTAATACGTTTTAATTCTTCGGAGTTTATTGGAATTCTAGACAACGCGTCTGCTACGGCGTTATCTTTTCCTTTTATGTATATAATGTCATAATCGTATTCTTCTAATGTTAATCGAAACTTTAATAATCTGCTTGATGGATCTTTCATTCCAAATAAATATAACAGTGGTTTGTGGTCTGTCATGATTGTAAATTTCTTACCTAGAAGATATGGCCTAAAATATTTTATTCCCCATACTATCGCAAGTAACTCCTTCTGTATAGTTGGGTAATTTTTCTCTGCTTTATTTAGTGGTCGACTCGCATAAGCGACTGGTAGCATGTCTTTATTGCAAAGTACTGCTCCTACAGCAATACCTGAAGCATCAGTTTGTAAAATGAACTCGTTTTCATTTGAAAAGTCTGGGTATTGTAAAACGGGTGGTGATATTAACGCTTTTTTCATTAAATTAAATGAATTTTCGCACTGGTCAGACCATATAAATGGAACATCTTTACGACATAAGAAATTTAAAGGAATAGTTATTTCTGCAAAGTTTTTTATAAACTTTCTGTAATAATTACAAAATGCGACGAAGCGTTTTACTTCTTCTGTACTTTTTGGTGTTGGGTAATTTTCAACAACTTTTATTTTGGCTTTATCCGGACTTATTCCTTCTGCTGACACTGTGTGTCCTAAATACAAAAGTTCCTTTTTTAAAAAATTGCATTTATTGGGGTTCAATTTTAGATTAACTTTTCTAAGTCTCTCGAAAACATCTATTAAGTTTTTATTGTGACTTTCAAAATTACGTCCAAATATTACAAGGTCATCAAGGTATATGAAACACTTCTCATACGTTAAACCTGACATGGCAATAGTCATTACCCTTGAAAAAGAACTCGGACTGGTTTTAAGTCCCATTGGCATCCGTTTCATCTGGAATTGTCCAGTATTAGTTGTAAATGCAGTAAGTTTTCGTGACTCTGGGTTCAAGGTCACTTGGTAATATGATTGACTAAGGTCTAAATGGGTAAAATAAATGGCACCTGAAAGTGACTCTAGAATATCAGTAATATTCGGTAAGGGGAATTTGTCATCCTGTATAACTTCATTTAATTTACGGTAATCTATTACTAATCTCCATTTTTTGCTGTCGTCATTAGATTTTTTGGGCACGAGTAAAATTGGGCTAGACCACTCACTTTGAGCTTCCTCTATAATATCATCGACTAACATTTGTTTAATTTGCTTATTTATTTCTGGTTTTTGACTGTTTGGCAACCTATACGGTTTTGTATAAACGGGACTAGTATTCGGTTTTAAATAAATATTATGTTCATAGGATTTAGTAGTTGTAAGCTTATCACCCGGTAGGTAAAAGATGTCATTGTACTTTGTACAAACTGCTTCTATCGTCCCACGCTCAGTTGGATGTAAGTGATCTAATTTTAGTAATCCTAACAAGGTATTAGCTCTCTCTGCGTTTGACTGACATTTTTTAAACTGACAGATTTGGTAATCGTCTAGAGAATGCATCTCTGGTTGAAAAGTTGGTATAGTAATTGATTCTTCTTTAGTATTTAATATTTTGATGGGGATTACGTTATTTACCGGCTTTACTATTAAAGCTGCTAAAAATAAATCTTCTTGTAATTGTTTTGGCAATACAACACAATCATTATTTAATTTATTATTCATTAGTTGTATATAATGAATGGACTCACTTCTTGCAGGAATAGTCAAGTAATTACGTGATATATTTGGTGACGCATAAAGTGGTATAATATTTTTACATTCGTTATGTAGTGTTATTGTATCATTTTCTAAGTTAATATGTGAATTAAATTTCGATAAAAAGTCTAATCCGAGAATTCCATCCGACTTGAACGGTAAATTATTGAACAAATAAAATTTGTGATTAAAAGTACTATTTTGAGTACGCAATGTAAGATTAACATAACCTTGCGAATAAGTTTTGCCACCGAAACCATTTATTACAATTCTATCTTCATACACAGGAATGTGTTCCGATAACACCTTCTTAGAAACAACGGAAATGGACGCGCCGGTGTCAAGTAACCATGAACACCTAGTATTGTTAATGTTAAAGTGTACGTACCTAACATTTTTATTACACGTTAAAATGTTATATGATTTAGGAACGAAAAAACTGATTTTCGTCCTCTGTTTTTACGTTTTCTGTTTGGGGGTCCTCGCTCGCTTGGGCTGAAAACATTCTTCGTGGATTATATCCACCTCGAGTACCTCTACCACGATAATATTTAGTTGGATTTTGGTTATTTCCAAAGTTTGAATAATTAGTACCTCTTCCGCGTGTATATGTATATCTACCTCTGGGGTTACCATTATACCTAGTCTGATAATTATTATTATTACTGTAACTTTGACTCGTATTATAATTTCCACGGTACCGCGAACCTTGATTATAATAATTATTTCGTCCTCTTCTGTTGAAATTATTATTTTTATTATTATACCTGTTATTCGGCTTTTCCCTTGCGCTGAAAATACCGTTGGAAGTTGTGGGTTGTCCCAGCTCCTCGTCTTCAGCTGCACGCACCGCATCCTTCAACTCTGAGTAGTTCCGTGCTGAAATGATAGTGCTTAAACGTTTATACCTTAATCCATCTGTAAATCTTTTAATCGCGTATTTCTCGTTTATAGGTCTCAGTATTTCTCTTGCCTTTTCGTTACCATCAGCTTGAGCAATGGTGAGGTCTATAAACAATTCTGTTATTTTATTTCCATATTCACTAATGGACATATTATTTTGACTGAAATTATTTAATTGACTAAGTATAGAGTTGGCTGACTTTTTCGTCAATAAATAAGTTTTGATATCCTGTATAAGGCTTGTAATATTTTCATATTCGCCTTTTAATTTTAACTTTGCTGTTTTAGACAGTCGTGTTTTCAAAACAAACGAAATTAACATTTTTGTTTGTTCGGGGTCCTTGAGACAGCTGTTGTATAATTCTACAGCGTCTATAATTTTTTCAATTGTAAGTTCTGATCCATCCATTTCTGGTATTAAAGATGTTGCTGTTTTTAGATCGAACTTCTCCATGTTTAATATATTTGTTTCTGCTTCACTTTCAAAATGATATGTCAGAATCTTATTGTAAACGGAATCTATTCTCTCCTTCAACACTTCGTAAATATATTCCGCTAATTCTAACGAGCTTTTTTGCTCGGTAAATATACTTATAATAGTTTTATAAAACGAATATAGCTCTTTAGCTTTTATTATTTTTTCTTCAACCTTTTCTTTATATTGAAACCGTCTACTTGGACCTAACTTTCTTAAATTAATTTGAATATCAGTTAATTCACTTAAAATGCTTTCTAAATCTTTTTCCATAGAATAGAATGAAATTAAAACATACTTACATTTGATTAATAAAATTAATAATGTACCTAGTAGGTTGGTCCATATGATTTAAATTTATATTTCCTATATATTTTGTTTTTCCCATGTGACATTCCGATATTATTAGGCTGTAAGTTGCTGTAAGACACAAAGTTACACTGTAATATAACAAAAGTATTAATTATAGGGGCTTATTACTAAACTTAATTGTTCATTTAAGGTTCTTCTTAAAGGGACTGCGAATGTTTTTTTTTTCATAATGGGTGTTGTGAGACAGTTAGTTCATTTTTTATTATATATATTTTTTTTTCACTCTCTAAATACACTTTCACACTTTTCACTGCGCACTGATTTGATTTTTACACATTATTATCATTTCCTTCTTCACGTTCTCGCCTCCCCGACAACCGCAAACGCATTTTTCTTATTAATTCGGATTCAACTCGCTTTCCGATCCATTTCTTGTGTTTGTCCTTGACCTTTTTCCAAATAATTATGATTGCTGCAACGGCAATAATTGTCAAGGCCGACGCCAACAAAATGCTATTTATCTGAATGTATGATTCAACTGTAGTATTACTTCCTCCCGATGCATTTTGCGCGATTATCACCTCCTTATCTCCTGTTTTGGAGTATGATTTTCCCATTTTCGTGGTTTTGTACGTGACTAATCGTGTCGAATGTTCCCGTCGTAGTCTCTGTTTTTATCGAGCTCATTTTAAACGCTCTAAATCAGTGCACCGAGGCACACTGGAATCCGCTGAGTTGCACTATTCGCTCGCTACGCGATACCCGACGACGGTTCATAGTTTAAAAAAAAAAAAAAAACATTTTTAACTCTTTTATATTTTTATTTTTTTTCACCAACCCCTGTGGTGTGGTGTATAAGTATGTATGTGTAGCTAAAGTACAATTATTCATGTATTAGTATTAAGTAGAGAGTCGTAATAAACCATTCGTGGCGTACACACGTGTTTTGCTTGTCTTCCCGCAACCCACACACTTCATGGCGACCCTGCCATGCGCGAGCGCCGCGGCGTCGGGTTGCTACCTACCGTCGTCGGGTATCGCGTAGCGAGCGAATAGTGCAACTCAGCGGATTCCAGTGTGCCTCGGTGCACTGATTTAGAGCGTTTAAAATGAGCTCGATAAAAACAGAGACTACGACGGGAACATTCGACACGATTAGTCACGTACAAAACCACGAAAATGGGAAAATCATACTCCAAAACAGGAGATAAGGAGGTGATAATCGCGCAAAATGCATCGGGAGGAAGTAATACTACAGTTGAATCATACATTCAGATAAATAGCATTTTGTTGGCGTCGGCCTTGACAATTATTGCCGTTGCAGCAATCATAATTATTTGGAAAAAGGTCAAGGACAAACACAAGAAATGGATCGGAAAGCGAGTTGAATCCGAATTAATAAGAAAAATGCGTTTGCGGTTGTCGGGGAGGCGAGAACGTGAAGAAGGAAATGATAATAATGTGTAAAAATCAAATCAGTGCGCAGTGAAAAGTGTGAAAGTGTATTTAGAGAGTGAAAAAAAAATATATATAATAAAAAATGAACTAACTGTCTCACAACACCCATTATGAAAAAAAAAACATTCGCAGTCCCTTTAAGAAGAACCTTAAATGAACAATTAAGTTTAGTAATAAGCCCCTATAATTAATACTTTTGTTATATTACAGTGTAACTTTGTGTCTTACAGCAACTTACAGCCTAATAATATCGGAATGTCACATGGGAAAAACAAAATATATAGGAAATATAAATTTAAATCATATGGACCAACCTACTAGGTACATTATTAATTTTATTAATCAAATGTAAGTATGTTTTAATTTCATTCTATTCTATGGAAAAAGATTTAGAAAGCATTTTAAGTGAATTAACTGATATTCAAATTAATTTAAGAAAGTTAGGTCCAAGTAGACGGTTTCAATATAAAGAAAAGGTTGAAGAAAAAATAATAAAAGCTAAAGAGCTATATTCGTTTTATAAAACTATTATAAGTATATTTACCGAGCAAAAAAGCTCGTTAGAATTAGCGGAATATATTTACGAAGTGTTGAAGGAGAGAATAGATTCCGTTTACAATAAGATTCTGACATATCATTTTGAAAGTGAAGCAGAAACAAATATATTAAACATGGAGAAGTTCGATCTAAAAACAGCAACATCTTTAATACCAGAAATGGATGGATCAGAACTTACAATTGAAAAAATTATAGACGCTGTAGAATTATACAACAGCTGTCTCAAGGACCCCGAACAAACAAAAATGTTAATTTCGTTTGTTTGAAAACACGACTGTCTAAAACAGCAAAGTTAAAATTAAAAGGCGAATATGAAAATATTACAAGCCTTATACAGGATATCAAAACTTATTTATTGACGAAAAAGTCAGCCAACTCTATACTTAGTCAATTAAATAATTTCAGTCAAAATAATATGTCCATTAGTGAATATGGAAATAAAATAACAGAATTGTTTATAGACCTCACCATTGCTCAAGCTGATGGTAACGAAAAGGCAAGAGAAATACTGAGACCTATAAACGAGAAATACGCGATTAAAAGATTTACAGATGGATTAAGGTATAAACGTTTAAGCACTATCATTTCAGCACGGAACTACTCAGAGTTGAAGGATGCGGTGCGTGCAGCTGAAGACGAGGAGCTGGGACAACCCACAACTTCCAACGGTATTTTCAGCGCAAGGGAAAAGCCGAATAACAGGTATAATAATAAAAATATAATTTCAACAGAAGAGGACGAAATAATTATTATAATCAAGGTTCGCGGTACGTGGAAATTATAATACGAGTCAAAGTTACAGTAATAATAATAATTATCAGACTAGGTATAATGGTAACCCCAGAGGTAGATATACATATACACGCGGAAGAGGTACTAATTATTCAAACTTTGGAAATAACCAAAATCCAACTAAATATTATCGTGGTAGAGGTACTCGAGGTGGATATAATCCACGAAGAATGTTTTCAGCCCAAGCGAGCGAGGACCCCCAAACAGAAAACGTAAAAACAGAGGACGAAAATCAGTTTTTTCGTTCCTAAATCATATAACATTTTAACGTGTAATAAAAATGTTAGGTACGTACACTTTAACATTAACAATACTAGGTGTTCATGGTTACTTGACACCGGCGCGTCCATTTCCGTTGTTTCTAAGAAGGTGTTATCGGAACACATTCCTGTGTATGAAGATAGAATTGTAATAAATGGTTTCGGTGGCAAAACTTATTCGCAAGGTTATGTTAATCTTACATTGCGTACTCAAAATAGTACTTTTAATCACAAATTTTATTTGTTCAATAATTTACCGTTCAAGTCGGATGGAATTCTCGGATTAGACTTTTTATCGAAATTTAATTCACATATTAACTTAGAAAATGATACAATAACACTACATAACGAATGTAAAAATATTATACCACTTTATGCGTCACCAAATATATCACGTAATTACTTGACTATTCCTGCAAGAAGTGAGTCCATTCATTATATACAACTAATGAATAATAAATTAATAATGATTGTGTTGTATTGCCAAAACAATTACAAGAAGATTTATTTTTAGCAGCTTTAATAGTAAAGCCGGTAAATAACGTAATCCCCATCAAAATATTAAATACTAAAGAAGAATCAATTACTATACCAACTTTTCAACCAGAGATGCATTCTCTAGACGATTACCAAATCTGTCAGTTTAAAAAATGTCAGTCAAACGCAGAGAGAGCTAATACCTTGTTAGGATTACTAAAATTAGATCACTTACATCCAACTGAGCGTGGGACGATAGAAGCAGTTTGTACAAAGTACAATGACATCTTTTACCTACCGGGTGATAAGCTTACAACTACTAAATCCTATGAACATAATATTTATTTAAAACCGAATACTAGTCCCGTTTATACAAAACCGTATAGGTTGCCAAACAGTCAAAAACCAGAAATAAATAAGCAAATTAAACAAATGTTAGTCGATGATATTATAGAGGAAGCTCAAAGTGAGTGGTCTAGCCCAATTTTACTCGTGCCCAAAAAATCTAATGACGACAGCAAAAAATGGAGATTAGAATAGATTACCGTAAATTAAATGAAGTTATACAGGATGACAAATTCCCCTTACCGAATATTACTGATATTCTAGAGTCACTTTCAGGTGCCATTTATTTTACCCATTTAGACCTTAGTCAATCATATTACCAAGTGACCTTGAACCCAGAGTCACGAAAACTTACTGCATTTACAACTAATACTGGACAATTCCAGATGAAACGGATGCCAATGGGACTTAAAACCAGTCCGAGTTCTTTTTCAAGGGTAATGACTATTGCCATGTCAGGTTTAACGTATGAGAAGTGTTTCATATACCTTGATGACCTTGTAATATTTGGACGTAACTTTGAAAGTCACAATAAAAACTTAATAGATGTTTTCGAGAGACTTAGAAA